>CM077587.1:20000000-25887500 GCA_039657365.1 Stephania yunnanensis | reverse complement strand
TGCTGCTGCTGCTGCTGCTGCTGCTGCTGCTGCTGCTGCTGCTGCTACTGCTACTGCTACTGCTACTGCTACTGCTGCTGCTGCTGCTGCTGCTCTGCTGCTGCTGCTCTGCTGCTGCTGCTGCTGCTGCTGCTATCGCTCTTCTGCTCTTTCAAGCTTTCTTTGCTTCATCTTTGCTCATCGCTCTTTGCTATCTCTATCACTATCTCTGCTATTGCTCTCGCTATCAAGTATCTGCTATCAAGCTCTCTTCTTCTTCTTCTTCTTTTCTTCTTCTTCTTCTTGCTTGCTTCTTACTGCTCTTTAGTATCTGCTATCGCTTATCTTATCATATGCTTCTTCTTTTCTGCTTGCTACGTAAATTCATATTCATTTCACATCTTTTATGAAATATCCTTTAATTCAGATAAGTTCAAGTTAGTAGTCCACTCAAGAGTTTTTCTTTGCAAGAACTTATATTTTCAAAACATGTAGCATTAACAACACATAGAATTCACTCTCGAAACACCAAAGTAGTTGATAAGTCGATTAATTATGGAATTATATATAGGTTTTTATATATTTTTTCACGATTGAGTCTCCAAAATATTAGCCTAATTGTCCTTATTTATTATTTTCAGGTTTATTGGAGTTGCGGTTGAATCCGAGCAAAAACCTCCCGAAATAGTGTATTTACATGTAGTGGATCAGTTACCAGAGGATCTGCGACAAGGCACGAACATCATAGTTGATTAAGAGGTGATTATCAGAAAAGTAACGTAGCCGTGACGCATGTTTGTTACACAATGTACTGAGCCTTTAATCTTGCCTCGAGATTGGAACGTATATCAAGCATAAAATGAGAAGTGAAGTCTGACCTTGCCTCGAGATTTGTGTTAGCACAGACTCCCATTATTTCACTATCATATGCGAGCTTTTTTTCACCAACAGAACCTTCGGATATGTATCGAGATATGCACCCTGCTATCTCCCATGATTTCGCCGAGTCCTCCCCTCCATCTCTTCATCTCCAGCAGCCATCTGGATGTCCTTGAGATTCGTGCTATTGATGTCTCCTAGATTGACACTCAGACTCACACCTTGTCCCTCCTCCAACTACCTATCACGTGTCATCGTTTCACTCATCCAAAATGTCTTCAATAACCTTTCCTCTTCCAATCCCTACACGCCATGTCATCTACAACAACAGCTCGGCAATCACCACACAACACGTGTCTAGTGCCTTGCAGTGAACTCACAATAGCCACTAGATTTGCCTCTATGCACTTGTCATTCTACACCCCACGAAAATTACATTCTCTCTTTTCTAGAGAGCAAATTATGAGGGTTTTTATAATTATGAATTAGGGTTTTATTAGAGAACATTCTTCTACTCTCTCTCTCGACTTCTATTCTTTTTTATTTTGTGATGTTCATACAATGACACACTAATCTCATAGCCTATGTAAGATTGCAATTGAGGTTTATCCGTTCTTATTTATAGGTTTATGAGATTTATTTTAATTTCATTACTTTTCATTGATGTTTTATTTTCTTTGATATTGATTGATTGATTAGTGTTAAACTTAAACTTAAACCTTGATTATCTTGTTAGTGAATCGTACGCATTCGTCCTCGTGCAATAAGACCACACAAGTGCCAACTGACCATACCAATTGATTCGCCCTAATTGGGACCGGTCAAATACCTTAGGGATCTAGGCTAAATCGGACACACTAGTGATCCACTTGTCTAGGTGTAATGCCTTCACAAAACACATTGCAGTCATCGTGTTAAACACAATGCGTTTAAGTATAGGGTTATACGTTTGGCTAGGAAAGTAGTCATTGTCGTATCTTGACTATCGAGATTAGGAAGTGCGAGGAACCGCATATATTACGGGTCTATATCTACACCAGGATACTTTTGATTTACATAATTTACATAAATTGAAGACCAAATCCAATTTTTTTATCGAATCGAACTTGTATGTCTTGACCTACGTAATTTTCATTACTTGGTTTCAAAACTATTTTTTCCAGGTTATATTTAATTCCTTGTTATTTAGATTAGTTAATTTGATAATTCTCTCAAAACCCCCATTTTCCCTTTTCTTTTAAAACCTTAGAAAAAACACCAATCTCTATGGGATCTATCTACAAAAACTTTAGTTTATGAAATATATTTTATTGACGCATTAGGCGCGTCGGTAGTTCACAACCAAAACCATCACTACTCACAAGTCTATTTCACCTCGACACTCAAGTAGCAAGTGTACAATCTCATCATTTCTCATTAAACTAAGAAATTCACAAATAAACATAGATCATACTCGTTTTGTAGAACTTTAACACTTCAAGAGTCAATAGAACTTAATATAGTTGGAAAAAACTTAACTCAATTAGAACTCGAGCTAAATCTTTTATTTGAAGATTTCTAATCTAACTTCCGCCTTTTTTTTTTTTTTTTTTATCTTTCTTTTTTTTCTTGTAGAACTTGTGGGACTCACTACTTTTATGTAAAACTCTTGTTAGCACTTCTCACTTTCACTTTATCAAGCAACTTTTAACTCCAAACTTCTCATTAAACATGATGCCTATCTCTTCCCCCTCTTAGCACTAAGTCTTTATTCACCCTTTATACTAAAGTAAGATTCATAATTATCATAGAACTCCTTAGAGATCTAAGTTTTTCCATAAGAAGTGTTTTAACATTCTTCTTGCTTTAGTTTCAAGTCTATGGACTTCCCTAATTTTAGGTTTCTAATCATGAAATTATACCATTGTTTGTTACATTTCTCATTTTCTTCAAAAATGATAACAGTCTTTTTAGTTTCATATCACCAAGACACTTGTATTCTTACTCATCCTCAATTAAAGGCATGAACATTGCAAATGAATTACTTATTCATTACATATTACTATATATAACCTAATATCTACTACATAAACACATTCAAATACGTAAATGAAATCAAATACACTACCATGCTTTCCTCTTTAACATCTTCAAAATAAAATTTTACGATAATACCTGCAATGTTTATTCTTATTTTATCATTTCTTACCACTCTCACAGTGTAGTGTTGATGCCCCCAAACTTAAATCAAGCCTTGTCCTTAAGGTTTTAAATAAGGCTGAAACATAAAAAACACTAAACACAAAAATATAATAACACAAGATATAATAATGCATAAAAATAAATTTAAACTTTTTTGAAAAAATATCCCTCTACCTCCTTGATGCTTAATGAATATGTCGTATATGTTCAAACTTCTCAATTTCGATGAAATGTCACTCGATAAATGGTCTTTTCCGCACATTCAACACATTACTTTCAAAAGTTAGAAAACTACTAAAATGTTTAGATTGTACTAACTAAACTAACTAAATAATTAAATGAAGTTTAAAAACTTAAAATAAAAACCACTAGGTTGCCTCATAGTAGCGCTTAATTTAACGTTATTAGCTAGACATATTTTGCTCGTTTAGTCCAAGTTTAAATTAAGATGCTCCATTTGGAGTTCGGAGATAATATTATCTCTCACCCTTCAATAAAGACAATCTTCTTGGCATCATCATCCTCCTCGATACTCATTAGGATTATTTTCTTCCTCTTGTGTAAGACAACATTGGCAGTGTTCAGGAATGACCGCTCAAGTATCATAGATACATCATCATCCACATCATGATCCATAATCTCAAAATCCGTGATGAATGCAAATATACCCACTTTCACATGCACATTCAAAACTCTCCTAATTGTCGATACTAAATTACCAGCAATTACTTACAACTCCATTATATGTGGACAATTGATCTTCAAATTGGTTTGTAACATATCCTTTATTGGCATGACATTGACTGAGGCTCCCGTATCACATAAGATGTTTCTAAACCGGTGCGTATCACTGCTTAATAGTATGCATATATCTCTGGGATCTCTTCTATTGATTGGTTGAAGTCTCGGTGTGAACTTGAATTTTGGTTTTGACTTCTTCGAAACAACCTTTATACTATTTCTTTTTGGTGCCTCTTCAGCAGGTTCTTCATATTGTTTCTTAACTCTCAATTGTTTCTTCCCCTTCTTGTTATTATTCAAAGCATTGATCCTTTGTTGCTTGAATCCTTCGAGTTCATCTTGCCTTACTTCTATTCTTTTCTCATGCACCACTTCATATTTTCTCATAGCTAAAGTGTTGACTCTTTCTGGCTTACCATCATTTGCTTTTGCATTGGCTCATTCGTTGCTGTAATGCTCATTATACGAATAATACTAACATATTCTTAGGATTTGTGATAGTGTTACTCGAACCCTGACATTCTAATTATGATCGTAAGTATAACGACTCGATTGTAGTACTAGTGTAAGCAACTTATGTTGATTACAAATATCGTCCTCAAGGAAAGGTGCTTACGCTCAATATATACCTAGCTAAAATTACTTAATTGCCAAAGAAATCTTTTTTAATTTATTTTTATAATTAAACTACTCTATTCTATCAAATCAATGTAAATTACTTTAACTTTTATATTAAGAATATCTTAATTCACAACTTCACCAAGGTAATGAAATACTATGCTTTTCAACTCACTTTTATCATCTTTATTATGTGTTTGCAATACCTTATTAGAATAGACATATTTCCTTCAAATCTACTTCAACCCACTATCGTGATGAAAAAGATTATAATGTGCAAACTAGAACTCCATCTATTGGTGTGAATAATGTAATCTCCACATTGCTTTAAGTTCCAAATCTTTAGAATCATAACCAATTAAATTTATTATCCGTGTCTCCCTAATCAACAACTATCTATCGATATTGTATATTTTATAATTGTACCTTCCATATCCAACTTAAAAGCTTCAATAGCCACGATAACTTCTCAAACCTAATAACAACAAACACGTGATCAAAATGCTCATAGCATTACACTCAGAATCAATACAAATTCTAACCATTGGACTTTGTATCCTTATAATCTATTCATGTTTATAGCATATCATTCATACCATAAGATCCATCGATCCATAAGATTAATGAACTACTCACACTTCATTGAAACAAACATGCACATAGTGGTAGTCATTGAAATCAAAGATTAAAAGAATAACTTCTATTAAATCAATAGAAATAATACTCGAATCACCACATGTGAGTCTTCAACATATTCTCTTTAATTCTTCTTAATAGTAAATAAAATAAACCTATGCTACTCTATGATATTAGTTGCCAATCTATGGTAATTGATATGTTTACCACGTTTTAATATCTATGTATACTCCTAATAAACGTTTGAAAATAATAAGAAACCATGCAAGACAATTTAACACGAAATAGAACTCTAACTTTCTATTTTTTCCAGTCTTGGCACTGTCTATAAGTAGTCCGGTGCTGTGTGTACAAAAACACGACGCCATGACAACTTCATTTAGTGGTCTTGGCGCCTTGCATGTCTGTCTCCAGCGCCATCCCTTTGCTCCACGACGTCGCCTCGACGCTGGCTATCCTAACCTTTTATTCTTTCTTTGCTTTGCTCTCCCACTCCATGCCTTCCTTCGTGCGCTATACACCATCCATCCCAAAGTGCCACACATCCTTGCCAAACTATCTTTTGTGTACTTTAGCTATGTTTTTTCGTGAATTCATCTATTACCTCTTTTATGCCTTGTATACCTAGAAATACATAAATACTATCAATTAGAGCTCATTTCAGGATATTTATATCAACTATACTACTAAATTAAACCTATATATAAGTCTAAATAATTACTTATCAAATACCCATAAACTTAAAAGTTTGCACGTCCCGAACAAAGTTTGTTTTACTAAGTATTCTAACTACTCTTATTAATCTAGTTCATATTCATTTTACGTCGTTTATAGAGTATCCTTTAATTCAACTAAGTTCAAGTTAATAATCCACTCAAGAATTTTTCTTTTCAAAAACTTATATTTTCAAAACATGTAGCTTTAATAACACATAAAATTCACTTTCAAAACACCAAAGTAGATCTCTACCAAAATTCATCACTACTCATAAATTTATTTTACCTCGACGCTCAAGTAATAAGTGTATAATATCATAATTTCTCATTAAGTTCACAAATTCACAAATAAGCATATATTAAAATACTTTTTTAGACTTTAGCACTTCAAGAGTATGACTTAACACAGTTGGAAAGAAAACTTAACTCAATTACACTATTAGTACTTGAGCTAAATCTTTTATTTAAAAAGTTTTATTTTATCTTCTGCCTTCTTTTCATTATTTATATCTCTTTTTTCTTTTCTTCTCCACCTTATATTTTCTAATTGCACAATCCGTGCTCTTTTCCTACGATTTCCTTTTTTACTCTTTTTCGAACCATTAAGTTCTATGCTCCATTTCCTTTAGAACTTGAGAGATTATCTTTTATTTTCTATTTTAAGACTCTTGTTAGCACTTTTCATTTTTACTTTATTAAGTAAGTTTTAACTCCAACGTTTTCATTAAACATACCTATTTCTTCGCCTTTTAGTACATAGTCTTTACTCACTTTTTAGTATTAAGTAAGATTCACACTTATTATAGAATTCCTTACAGATCTAACTTTTTCCACAAGAAGTGTTCTATTATTCTCTTTTCTTTTGTTTCAAGTTCATGGTCTTCCCTAACTCTAGGTTTCTAATTATGAAATTATACTGTTGTTGCTACATTTCATATTTTCTTCAAAAATTTAAAAACACACTTTAGTTTCATATCAACAAGAAACTTGTATCTTACTCATCCTCAATTAAAGGTATGAACATGCAAATGAATTACTTATTCATTACATAGTACTATATATAACCTAATTTATACTACCTAAACACATTCAAATAGTAGTTAAATGGAAAAAGAATACACTATCATGCTTTCCTCTTTATCTGCTTCAAAAATATAATTTTAAAGATCATACATGTAGTGTTTATCCTTATTTCATCATTTCTTACCACTTCCCATAGTGTAGTGTTAATACCCCCAAACTTAAACCAAACCTTGTCCTTAAGGTTTAAAAATAAGCGTGAAACATGAAAAACACTAAAACATAAACATAATAATAATAACATAAGATATATAAAATAAACATAAAATTTAAATAACTAAATAAGTAACAAAACATCCTAAATATTAAGTTAATCAATATCAATGTATCTCTCATCTCTCAAAGGTTTAGAGAAATCCTAAGACTCTGACATCAGGACTGTGCATCATCATCATTTTCAACATTATCAACTCCTACATAGAATGGTGTCAAATGACACTCGACCCTCATGCTTTGCACCACATTCGGATTAAACATATAATTCAGCATTGCTAGAAAGCCAAAAAACCTATAAGTTTGTCTCATTCGTTTGCTATTATCATATCTAGTTACATCCCTCTGATGATTTGCAAATAACGTGAAGTTCCATTGTCCGTTCAGTTGGTCTTGCTCATATCTCATCAAGGCTTCATAATATTTAACTCTTTGCTGATGCGGAGTCAAGTCCTATGGTGGTGGTATTGGTGGCTATGGTGGAAAAACCTCAGGACCATCCAAGTCCTACTTTCATTCTACAAATTCGTAGCCATTAGTGAATCCCAATGTTGCTCTCCTCCTCTCCATATCCTTCATGTTCCAATTCTTAGGCTAACTCCGCTACTACTGTTACTACATGATCTTCTTGTTGCTTAGCCAACAACTCGCGCCTCAAGTCTGTAGCCCTTAGCTTTCTCTCTCATCCTTGGAGTCTTAGTAACCAGTTGGTGATTTTAGTGTGAGCATAAACTCTCCATCTTTGATTGGTTGAGCCTCAATATCAAATTTTTCATCTTGAAGCAACCGCACTTCGACCTTCAAGCATATCTGAGTAATCAAAATTGGAAACAACAATTTATTATCTCTCTCTGACATTATGGATTCCCTTAGGTTCTTGTAGATGATCTCGCCGATGTTGATCTCCCTGTTATTTGTAATTTCAAATAAACAAGCCATATTCGGCATGTTGATTTTGCCCTGCCGAGTGGTCGGGTATAATAAAGCAATAAGAAAGCGGTGCCACATTCTCTAGACTTTTCTCATGCTCCCCTTCTTAATGAGCTTTGACACATTCTCAACTCCCATTACCCATCCTTGTTGTCCTCGGACAACCAATGCTCGCTCTATGGCTCTAAAAGGGTATATGTTATAGGGTTTTACATATAAATTATCTGGAAAACTTTGGTCTGCTCGAATTGTGATGACCCACCTAATTTAAAGACTATTTAATTATTTAATTTTAGATTTGGACCTAGCTTAGACCTACTTAGACGTCTCGGATTAATGTAGGGCGCGCCTACTGAAGTATAATTTATAATGTTATATTTGTATGATGCTTGTTTATTATGGTTGTTTTACTATGAATTATAACATTATGTCATGTGTATTATCGATTATCGCTTGCGTGAGTTACTAGTGTGACGAATTGCACCTCAAAATGCATGCGATGTGAGTACGAGAATGTGATAGCTTAGATGTGTAAATTATCAATATATAATGATATTATAAGCTAAATATTCAAACAAACTTGACCCAAGTTGAATAAAACACTAATAGGCCAAAAATGGTCCCGATACACCTTGTGATACGCGACAACACCTGGTAGCAGGTTATACAAGTACCTAGCTTAATTTTAGTGTATATACTTCATATAAACATTAGGCTAGACTAATGAGATCAAATAATATGCCTATGGTAATTTAATTTGGCTAAGTAACAAATATGTGCTTAAGTGGTATAAAGTTTGAGAAATATAAACCCTAAATTGACTTACTTAATTGACACATAAGAGACACAAGTTTGGCTGGATTTATTGGGAGCTCTTGATGAACCTCGAGATGAGTGTGAGGACTTGATGAAATGAATTGGCATATAAATGGGACTCGACCATTCTTTTATCCATTTATGCAAAACTCAACAACAAAAATTTAGCACAAAAGGAGCCATTGAAAGCTGGGATTTGAGGCTTCTAGAGGAGAATTATAGCTAATTTTAGTGGATCCACACTCTAGGTAACCAAATCCCTCCTCCCTTCCATATTAATTTGTCAATTTTTCATTACATGTAAGTAGGAAATTGGGTTTTTTAGTGCAAAACAATTTTTTGGTATTCAATTAGAATTCAATCTCTATTTTCAAGTTCATTGATTGAGTTAGGCTATAATTTTATCAACAAATTGCTTACAAATTGATTTTGTGGGGAAAAATTAATGTTCTTGGCAATGCATGTTTTGATGGTGATGAATTTGTTGTTGAAATTGGTGTTGTTGATGTTGTTGTTGTTGTAATGGTTAAAGAGAGAGAAGAGAGAAGAGATAACAAAACAAAAACAAAAAAAAAAAAAAAATAAATAAAAAAAATTATGGTTTTGATGGCTCGCACGTACGCTTTGCGAGCGTGGCTTGGGCGGGCTTAGGCTCGGCCTAGTTGGGCCCAGCCAAACTGGGATCAGTTTTGGTGGGTCCAACCCCATTAATAAATTAAACATTAATGTAATTTAAAATTAAATAAAATTAAATAAATAAATTATAGTAAAATAAATAAAAATTCAAAAAAAATTCAAAAAAATCATAGAAAATATGATATATTGGAAAAAGGTAAAAAATTGGGTTTCGAGACATTTTCGGGCTTTGACACCCCGTGTAACTTGAAAAATGTGTCACAACTGAAAATTAGAATAAAATTCTTATTTTTGTTCTCACAATATAAAATCAATTAATGCGACCATAAATTATTTAAAATTGATATGTACTCAAGGCATAAGGAAGCTTAGGAGATTGACCGATGGGTATTCCGGGGTATGAGCGAGAGCGAGCTGCTAGGATCATGTTTTTATCGCATTAGGTTAGTAAACCCTACCAAAAAACACGTAGCATTAATTTACTATTTATTTCATTATACAATTGAATTATGCCAGTTTTGATTTGTTAAACTACTTCACTCCTATGTGTGTCTGTATATGATCGACGTGAAAGTATGACTCCTCACCAGCTCCCTCGGGATTATCTATCTGATTGTTGCTACGGTTCCAGTCACGCCCTAGGCTACGCGTGGGAATTAATCCGCGAGTTAATGATTTGAGAGATGGTTTTATGAGGAGTTAACTCGACATAGATTCCTCTCCTTTGAGGCATTTGGCCAAGAGTTTTAAACTCTTGACCAACAAAGTCCCTCATTAACCTTGGAACGGTGGCAGGGAGTCACTTCGTCACCAGAGTCTCCCCAGTCCAGTATTATTAGTCTTAGAGTTTGGCAGATATATACCACATTCGCGTCCGACAGTTATTTCTTTCTTAACGACTTATTCTCATGCTATTAGCCATTTTCATTGCATTTCTTATTGACTAGCATGATTTGTAGCCTTTTTATTTACATTCTTATTGAATGCAAATTGTGTTTCTTTTAGGGATTTACTCACTGGACTCATCATCAACTTTTTGCATGGATTAACAAGTGCATATCCTACAACGAGTTGGGGGAAGGCTATACTTGATGACTTCATCTGATCATTGAGAGCCTCCTCTAGCCGATCTCGTAGGTGTTTGTAAACATTATGTTACAGTTTTTGGGTATATTTTGGGAGACTTGATACACTGATACAGGTATATTGATCCTATTGTACATTTTGTCGCCTTATATATACATGGTATCCTTTTGATGGGTTTTCCACTACTTAATGTTTGTTAAAGAAGTAAAACTTATATTGTTTACTATTCACTTTATTCAAATATGAAAGACTTCTGCTATTATCAATAACTCTCACATTTAGTTGAAAAGACAAAGGAACAACTAAATAACTTACCAAATAAGTTATGTAAGATAAAAGAATAGACTAAAAACCAGATTAAGAACATATTTTTATAAAATACACCTGATAATTGGAATAGTTAGGTTAATTAAAAAGGTTAATTACTTGTCATGGGCCTTCATAAACAGACGTGTAGATGATGTGACATAACCTGGTGACGTGTCTAGTGGCATGGCTGGGCCTAGATTGCCTTGGGATTTGGGGCCGCCAAACCAACCATACTTAAGTGCTCTAACACATAGATGCTATTAATTTCACGCATATTAAAGGGAACAAACACCTCTCTCACCTTCACTGGATCATTTTTCTAGTAAACTTACATTGGTGTAAAATTCATACACAATTTCACTCACTCCTTTAACTTTGTTCTCCCTATAGTCTTGAGTGAATTGTTTCCTTATGAAGTTGTTTACTCGTTTATCATACTTGTCAGATAAATTAATACCTCTCTCGTAAATGCACTCCCTATGCTTAATAACCTCATATCCGTCCTTGGCCTCTTTACTAATAAAGTACTTTGACTTAAATGGGCTAGGTTCCTCCTCTTTGGGATCTCTTGAGGATGATGCCTTAAAGTTATTTGCTCACACTTCGCTCACTCGACTTGTTTGCCTCCTTGTTCTTGGCATTTTTCTCAAATTCACACAACAATAAAATAATGCAATACAAGTCTTAAAATCTCCTAAAATCAAGAATTTGTATCATCAATATCATTCACATACCAAATAATGTAAAAAACATTTACTAAGTCTCCATAATTGACATTGATGCCCAACATTCACACAAATGGAAAATCCTATCCAACAATTTCATATCCACAATTTATGCAATTTCGTCAAAATCTCTCAAAAACTTCAAAACATGACTAATGAAATTGTAAATTTACCAATGCCATACTATTTTCTGATGTGGAACGCTCTTCCAAGCCTCTATCAATCTAAGCTCTTTCACTTTACTCACAAACTTAAACCCTAGTGCTCCTTTAAATCAAATCCTTAAATCAATGCCCTAGCTCTCTTCTTTCTACAAATCCACACTTTCTCTTTTCACTTTAAATCATTAGGAACTCTCTTTTCTCGCTTTCAAACCCCTTACAACGACACTAGTGCTGTCCCTTATAGGGCACGATGCCTTTTATGTAGTGCTTGGCTCCCTGCTAGCCTTGTACCTCACGACACCATGTGTTAACACATACATCGTTGACTTGTCTGTCTAGATTTTTAACTTATATTCTTCATTAATTCCAATTTGGCATTCTCCTGACTTTATGTATTACTACATAAGATGTTTTGACCGCGTGAAATCCATGAATATATAAAAAATTCCATAAAACTTACTCGTGACTTGCCCATATACCTCACATTTTCCGCTTTAACTCCTTCACTATTTTACGCATTTTATTAAGTCTATTGAGACTTTTCCATTTCGATGAATCATCACCTGACAAATGGTCTTACAAAAACTTTCAAAAGTTAGAAACTAAATTGTGTGAATTGTCTTTAACTAAACTAAATAACTAACGACTTGAGAATGCAAAATTTTAAAAACATAAAATTTAAAAACCCCAGCCTCCCAGTAGCGCTTAGTTTAACGTCATTAGCCCGATACCTTTTCACACATTTAGTTTGAGTCTTAATTGAGATACTCCAGTTGTAGACCATTTGTAGATCAGAGATGACTATATCATTCCTATTTGGATGTACTTTTTGCCCATCAACAACAAAAATCTTCTCGACATCATTTTCTTCCACGATAATCATTGTAGTTTTTTTCTTCCTTGTGTATAAGTTTGCAATGGCAGTGTTCAAGAATAGCCGCCTAAGTATCATAGACACATCATCATACATGTTTTGATCCATAATCTCAAAATCGGTAATGAATGTGAATCTACCCACTTTCACATGCACATTTAAGACTCTCCCGATGGTTGGTACCAAGTTGCCATCAACTACTTGCAAACTTGTTATATCGGGACAATTGATCTTCAAATCAGCATATAACATGTCCATTATTGGCATGACATTGACTAAGGCCTTCATATCACATAAGACATTTTTAAATCGGTGCCATCAATGCTTATTGGTATGCATATGTCTCCAGGATCTCTTCTCTTGATTGGTTGAAGTCTCGTTATGAACTTAAGCTTTAGTTCCAGTTTCCTTAGAACTACCTTGATGTTATTTCCTTTTGGTGCTTCTTCAGAGGGACCTTTACCTTTTTGTTTAACACTCCATTATTTCTTTTTTTTTTCTTATGATTTTTTAAGACATTGATTTTATGTTTTCAAAATCTTTCAAGTTCATCTTGCTTCACTTCCGTTTCGTTCTCATGCATCACTTCAAGCTTCCTCAAAGCCAAAGTGTTGACTTTATTAGCTTATACATCACTTGCTCTTGTCTTGGCTCATTCTTTGCCGTAGTGCTCATCATGTGAATAAAATTAATGTTCCATTTGGGATTTGTGATAGTGTTACTCATAAACTGTCATTCCTTCCTTAATTCAAGGCAATGGCTAACTGACCAATCTGTCTCTCATAGTTCTTATTGGATTGTGATATCTCATCATCCATTCTCTTCATAGCTTGTTTTATGTTTTCCATCTCTTTCTCATGCTTCTCATGGTGTTTCCTATTGCTGATGTCCATGGTGTGCAAGATTTTCTCAATTGACTTCAATGAAGTCATCTCCTCACTTTGCCCTAGCTTTCCTTATTAGACTTCTTGATGAAATCCTGGAGGTAACTTAAGTGCATTATCATGATTTCCATATGAGAAGTTGGGTTGTTTTTATATCCTTCATAAAACCTTTAAGGAGTCATTCCTCTCAGCCTGAAATTGTTTCCATAGTCTTAATCGTTCGTGAAATTGATGTCCTCATACTACATTCCTTGTTGCATGTCCATTTGGCTAACCACTATGGCTTGGTGATTAATGAGCTACTATATCGCCTACACTTGCAGACCTTGTTGTCCTATTTGAAGCTTCACCCTTTGATTACTTAGGTCAAATAGTTGTTCCATGATCGTAGCTTGCGAATCAATCTCATATATGCCCGCTCGTTTCCCTACTGTAGAATGATTATCGGCTGTAGATTCATGAGACCTAAGATCTAGAAGATCCAATGCTCCATCCTTATCCTTGGTTAATAGAGAACAACCTACTGCGGCATATACTAGTGTTCTTGTGTTGTGGTTATCCTATAGTAAAAAATTTGAAGTTATGCCCATTTCATCAATCCATGTCCTAGACATCTCCTCAACATCTCCTTGAATCTTTCCCAATCCTTTCCAAGAAACTCGATATCTTCCTGCTTGAATTGATTGATTTCCAGCTTCCTTTCACTGACCTTCACCGGGGAAAGAGCCTATCTAGAAGTCTTTCATTTATTTCTGCCCGTGAGGTCATGCTCCCCGCGTTCAGCTCTTGGAACAAAGATTTGGCTTTTCCACACAATGAGAATGGAAAAGTCTCATCCTAATCACCTATTTTGTAATTTCGGTAATGTGCACGGTGTTGCACTTCTCCAAGAAACTCACTATAAGAGCAACTAGATCAACCCATTGAATAAGCTATTTTGCACCTTGTTGATTAGAGACGGTTTCAGTTTGAACTCAGTGGTGTCGCCTTGAAGCCTCATCACTCTGTTTTAAGTCTCTTAGGCTTATGGCTTGAAGTAGTCATGAAGACATCTTTTTCCTTGCACTCTGTCTTACACTACCAGATCACCTTCGGACTGGTTAATCCCTCGGCCCTATTATTGGTTTCGTGCTTGATCCTCAACCATCTTGATTTCTTTCTCTTTCTTTCCTTCCTTGGCTATGTCAATCTCAAGGTCATAAGACACTAATTCATTCTCCCCTTTGCTACGCATGCACTAATTATCCTTGAAAAGAAAATATAAAAGATCAAGTGCAGAGGTCAAACTTGAAACTCAAACCTTTTATTTTTTTTTCTTTTTGTTTTTATAAACTTGAAACTAAATTACTTAAAATAAAACTTAGCAACTTTTCAAACTAAATCTAAGTGTCTACCTATCCCTAGCAACGACGCCAAAAACTTGATCATAGCCACAAGTATAATGATTCGATTGTAATATTAGTATGACCAACTTACATTGATTATATATATCGTCCTAAGGGAAAGGTGTATGCACTCAGTATTTACCTAATCAAAATTACGTAAGCTCATACATTGCTTTAATGTTCAAAATCTTTAGATTCTTAATCAATTAAGTTTACTATTCATTCCTCCTTAATCAACAATTATTTATCGATGTTGTATATTTTACGGCTGTACCATCTATATCCGGCTTAAAAGCTTCAATGGCCATGATAACTTTTAAAACCTAATATAAATGAACACGTGATCAAGATGTTCGTAGCATTACACTCAAAATCAATAAAATTCTAACCATTGCAATTTTTATCCTTACAATTTATTCATGTTTATAGCATAACATTCATACCATAGGATCCATTGATCCCTAAGATTAATGAACTACTCACACTTCATTGAAAAAACATGCACATAGTGGTAGTCATTGAAGTCAGAGATTAAAAGAATAACTTCTATTAAATCAATAGAAACAATATCCGAATCACCATACGTGAGTCTTCAATGTCTTCTCTTCCACAATTCTTCTTAATACTTAAGAATAAAGTAAACATATTCTACTCTATGATATTGGTTGCTAATCTATGGTAATTGGTGCGTTTACCGCATTCTAATATCTATTTATACTCCTATGAAATGTTTGAAAACAATTAAAAAATATACTAGACAATTTAACACGAAATAAAACTGTAACTTTCTATTTTCTTCAATCTCGATGCTGTGTGTACAAACCCACGGCGCCGTGACAACTTCGGTCACTCTGTGTTCAAATTCTCCATTTAGTGGTCCCGACGCTCTGCATGTTTGTGCCCGGTGCCGTCCCCTTTGCTCCACGGCGCCGCCATTGCGTCAGCCATACTTGCATCTTTTCTATCTTTGCTTTACTCTCCCACTTCATGCCTTCTTACCATGTTGTGTGCCTTCCTTCCCACGACAACACATCCTTGCCACGACGTCAAACCATATTTTATGTACTTTAGCTCCGTTTCTTCGCGAATTCATCCATTTACCTCCTTTATGCCTTGTATACCTAAAAATACATAAATATCATCAATTAAAACTCATTTCGGGGTGTTCATACTGATTATACAACTAAATTAAACTTATATATAAGTATAAAGAATCAATTGTCACCTTCCTTCCTCGAATTCAAAGCAATGGCCAGCAGCAATATATCTCTCCAAGTTCTTGATTGATTGTGATCTCTCATCATCCATTCTCTTCATAGCTTGCTTCACATTTTACATCTCTTTCTCATGCTTCTTATGGCATTCTCTACTACTCATGTCCATGGCATGCAAGAACTTCTCAATTAACTTCAATAAAGTCGTATCTTCATTCTGCCCTAGTTTCCCTTATTGTACTTGTTAATCAAAATCTGAAGGTAACTTTAATGCATTATTAGGATTTCCATATGAGAAGTTGGGATTCTTGTTGTATCCTTGATAAAACCTTTGAGTTGCTATTCCTCTCAGCCTGAAGTTGTTTCCATAGATCTAGTAGTTCATGAAGTTGATCTCCTCAAGCTCCATTCCTTGATGCATGTCCATTTGATTAAACACCATGGATTGGTAATTTATGGGTTGCTATATAGCTTGCACTTATGGAGTTTGTTGTCCCATTTGAAGTTTTGTCATTTGACTGCTCGATTTGGATAGTTGTGCCATGATCGCAACTTGCGAATCAATCTCATATTTGCCTGCTGATTTCCTCACTGTGGAACGAGTACTAGTTGTAGAGTTTTGAGACATAAGATCTAAGAAATCTAACGTTCCATCCTTATCCTTGGTTAGTAGAGAACCATCTTACACGACATCTACTAGTGTTTAGGTGTTGTGATTCATTCAATAGTAGAAATTCTGTAGTTATGCCCATTTCACGTATTCATGTCCTAAATATCTCCTTGATTCTTTCCCAAGCCTTGCCAAGAGGCTCGACATCTTCTTGCTTGAATTAATTGATTTATAGTTTTCTTTCACTATTTTTCACTTGGGGAAATAACTTTTCTAGAAATATTTTATTGATTTTAGCCCATGAACTCATAGTCCCTATGTTCAGTCTTTGGAACCAGGATTTGGCTTTTCCACCCAATGAGAATGGGAAAAGTCTCATCTTGATTACCTCTTTTGTAACTCCGGTAATGTGCACGGTGTTGCATTTTTCCAAGAAATTCTTTACTTGTGCAATTTTGCACCATTGAATAAGCTATCTTGCACCATGTTGATTAGAAACAGTCTCAGTTCAAACTCAATGGTGTTGCCTTGAACCTCATCGCTCTATTGTAAGTCTCTTGAAACTTTGATTTGAAGTAGTCACGAAGACATCTTTGTCCTTGCATTCTATCCTGCACTACCTGATCACCTTTAGGTTGGTTTTCCCTCAGCCTATTATTGGTTTCGTGCTTGATCCTCTGCCATTTCGATTCCTTTCTTTTTCTTTCATTTATCAGTTCTGTCAATCTTTGGGTCGTAAGGCACTAAGTCCTTCTCCCATTTACTATGCATGCACTAATTCTCTCTGAAAAGAAAACACAAAAGTTTAAGTGCAGATTGTTAAACTTGAAAATTAAACCTTTTATTATTTATTTATTTATTTATTTCTTATAATAACTAGAAAGTAAATTACTTAAACTAAAACTTAACAATTTCGTTAACTAACTAAGTTAATGTGGCTACCTATCCCCGATAATGGTGCCAAAAACTTGGTTGTGACCACAAGTATAACGGCTCGATTATAATAATAGTGTAATCAACTTACGTTGATTACGAATATCGTCCTCAGGAAAAGGTGTTTTGGACTCAGTATACTTAGTCATGTTTACTTTATTGCTAAGGAAATTCATTTTTAATTGGTTTTTAACTAAACTTTTCTATTCTAATAAAACAACGTAAATACTTGTTCTCTTATATTAAGAAGATCTTAGTTCACTAGTTCACGACTTCACCTAGGTAATGAATAACTATGTTTTTTAACTCACTTCCTTCATCTTCATGATGTGTATGTGATGCTTAATTAGAATAGACATATTTCCTTCAAATCCACTTCAACCCATTGTCACGATGGAAAAGATTCTAATGTGCAAACTAGAACTCCACCTATCCGTATGAATAACAAAAGTTCCATATTGCTCTAAGTTCCAAATTCCTAGATTCATAACCAATTAAGTTTACTATCCGTGCCTCCCTATTCAATAACTATCTATCGATGTTATGTATTTTAGATTGTATCATCCATATTCGGCTTAAAAGCTCCAATGGCCATGATAACCCCTAAAACCCATAATCAACAAACATATGATCAAGATGTTCATAGCACTACATCTAGAATCAATACAAATTATAACCATTGCACTTTTTAACTTTATAATCCATTCAAACTATTTTAGCATAACATTCATACCATATGATCCATTGATCCCTAAAATTAATGAAGTATTCACACATCATTGAAATAAACATGCACATAATTGTATTCACTAAAATGAGGGATTAAATGAAACAACTTCAATTAAATCAAAGAAAACAATACCAAACAACCACACGTGAGTCTTCAATGTCTTCTTTTCTAAAATTTTTCTTAACACTTAAGAACGAAGTAATACTATGTAAAACTATTATAATTGGTTGCAATCTATGGTGTTGTATATGTTTACCATGTTCTAATACCTATTTATACTCCTAATACACTTTTAAAACTAATTAGAAACCCTAATAGACAATCCCACACAAATTAGAACTTTAAACTTTTTGTTTTCTATGTCTTGGTGCTATCCATAAGTGATATGGTGCTGTGTGTAAAGTCATGACGCCACGACAGCTTCAAACACTTTCTATGCATTTTTCTTTCTCAAGAGACTTTGCGCCCTCTGTAGACCACTTCGGTGCCATCCTTATGACCCAGGGGCCGCCACTACACCGTCACTGTTGCACACTTTTTCTTCTCTTCTTGGTTCTTCACGCCTTACCCACGTTGTTTAACCTTCTCCCATGGCGTCTAACATGTTTGCCATGGTGTCAACCCTACTTTTATGCATTTTATCCTTGTTTCTTCACGAAATCACTTTATCGTCTCCTTTATACCTCGTATACCTAAAAACACATAAATCTCATCAATTAGAGTTCATTTCGGAAAATTTATAGTAAATATACTACTAAACTAGTTATATATATAAGTCTAAATAATCACTTATCACCTATATCCTCTCATGTAGTTTTGATGTCGATGTGTTCACAAAGAAGGGTACAAGCTCTTATTAGGTTGTTCTTTAGGACGCAAATGACGCTTTTGTAGCCATATTTAAGGGACAATAAAAGGGGGTAATCAATCCAAATTAAGCTAAAGCTATAGGGTTGAGGGAAGCTCTGAGTTGGCTAAAATAAAGGAATGAGGCGAATGTGGTAGTCTAGGTTGATGCTCTATTGGTTACCCAAGCATTACATAGCTAGGCGAACGATTTTTCATATTTTGGCTCCCCAATTTCTGATTGTAGGTCATTGTTAACGGATTTGAGGTCATATTGTGTGGTTCTAGTACATAGATCAGTGAATTTAGCTGCCCATGTAATTGCTAAGGAAGCTAGTTCTTTGTTTGGTCCTTATGAGTGGGTAGTTGCACCCTCGTTTCTTGATGATGTACTTTTTAATGATTTGAAATAAAGTTTTCTAAACTTATTATTTGTTGAAAAGTCAGTTACGTAACTCAAACATACATGATTTTTAAATAAAGAAAAAAAAGCACCAAACACACATATAACACGTATATCTCAACATATATATGCATTGTCCACCATTCTCAATATAGATGGATTCACTTACACTACAAAATTAGTATTTTAATAGATTGCATCTTTAACTGTTTGGTGCCAAATATTTCCACTTAACAATTCATCCCAAATCCATTTGTAAACCCGATTTAATATTCTCTTACGTTTGCATATTTTGTTGCCAATCCGTCGCAAAAAGCTTAGGAATAAAAGCCACTATTGGGCAACACATGTCTAACTTAGTTTTTATTCAGTGACTGAATATGATCCAGCTCATCTCATGGATCGTTGATTCGATTTGAGGAGTTTGTGTAGTTGCAAACCAACTTCACACAGCTTTAAACATAGATGCAACAACAACACCTTTATTTGTAGGAGTAAAAATGTATGCGAAGCTCAAGGCGTTGTTAATGCAAAACTTTCAACGTGGAGATATAGGTGGTTGGGGCATGTGCCCTAGGTCAATCTATGAAAATTGTTTCGATTACTATTTTGGTTGATAAAATAGAAGATTTCATTTGTTGTTCATTATAATTATTGATTCGCATGTTTACATTATAATAAGATCCATAGATATTTACCTTAATATTTTAAATGTTCGTAGTCAGTTGTGATTTTACTGGGAACTATAATGAATTAAGACTAGTATGATTTTCTATTAATGGTCATGTATGTAATGTTCATGTGTATATGAATACTATTAGATTGTGGCTCAAATTAAAATTAATTGTCATATAAGATATAGAATCATTTTTAGTAATTGCTATATGTTAGACAATGGCTTAAATTAGTAAGTGATATTTGACTTAGAATACAAATTAGTATGAGAGAGACAAACATGAAAACTTATGTTCGTGCTTAACATAGACTAATTGAAGTTGTACATCCAGGTGGTCAAGTTGCTTGGAAGTAAGTCTTCCATAATTTCTCTTGAAGTCCAAGTCGTGTTTGAGTGTAACACATTATTACGGTGACATTAAGAGGTGCATGTGGATAAGTGTTGAAGTATAGTGTTGAGTGGCGCACACTAAACGCGTCAATAAAATAAAGCTCTTAAATCAACTATTTTGTAGAATAGTGGTAAAGGGTCGATCCAACAGAGATTGATAGTCTTTTAAGGTTAAAAACAACAAAAAAGAAAAATAAAGGGTTTTAAATAAATTAATTTAACTAACTAAAATAAAATAAACTAAATAATTAAAATAATGAAAATAACTTTCAAAACAATTAATGGGTACCTAAGTCTAAGGTTCCACAAATCAGAATCAAGACTCAATGGCATATCATGGTCTTCAATCTTTTCCAAAAATTATTAATTTAAATTCTCCTAGATTAGATATAGAAAATCGACATCCGCCAGAAATTCCTAATTCCCCTAATCTTGATAGCTAGGACGTTCGCCACTAACTACTTCCCTAATTAATGTATAACCCTAAACATCGCCAATCAGGTTTAACACACAAACTGCAATAATAAGGATCCATGGAAATACTAATCCTAAATAACTGAATCGCGTCCGCTTTCGGTTTAACCTAGATTCAATTGTTGCACACTCAAGAATCGAAAGGTTTTTAGGAAAACGGGCGAGTGGTCGTCACTTTATCGGTTCAAAAATACAATTACGGATACAATTGGTCCAATTAACTATAGATTGTCCACCTAAAACCATGCACTGGCCATATACATACCCTAGATCTAAACCATATTCATTAAAATCAACAACAATGAAATAGGAGAAACTAAACCAAATTAAATAATAAAATAATAGATCTCACAAGTTATGTCATGAATCAAGAATCTCATCTTGTTTCCCCTCCGACCTAAGCAAGGATTTAATTAGCCATACATGATGTCGAGAGCCTCTGGCATCCCAAAATATGAAAATCGATCCCCTAATAATGCCTAAGTTCCTAATATATAAAATTACAAAAATGAGTCCCGAGAGGTGAGAGAAACTAATTTTGGGGGTTGGTCTCATAACACGTGCGCCGAGGAAGATCCGAGGGCTGGTTAGGCGTTCAATTTGGAGTCATGTATAAGTGTTGCTTGCTGGTTGGTCAATAAACTGAAGACCGCTAACATTGCATGCTCTCATTGGCGAAAATCAGCTGCAATGATGTGCTGGTGCATGGAGGATGCGACGTGTGGAGCGCTTGGAATGGGAGAGAAAGCTTGCTCGAGGAAACGGTGAAGAACTAGGAGATGGTGCTCCACACATCTCAAAGAAGAATTGATGGCTACTGGAACGAACAAGGAGCTGCTGGACAAGTGAAGACGTGCCACTTGGAGGCTGGAGATGCTGTGGACCAACGAGAAACTGACACGTGGCAGGCTGTTTGGTGTGATGAGGAAAAATTCAGCTTTGTGACCGAAATTATGGGAGAAAGGGCTTTCGAGGACATCAAAGAGCTTTGGTACACTATGTACATGAATGTGCATCTCAACTACATCACCTGGTTTTTCCTTTACACCCAGTCAGCTGCACAATGCGTGTCTCAATGCATATCCTCAGGTAACTATTCACTTCATATAAAATACTCCATTCTAAGTATTTTCCCACCTTAGATTCAACTGCGCACCCCGTTTCACCTGAAAATGATCAATAAATAAAATTAAATATATATTTTAGAGACTTTCTATATTAAATACATTAAAATAGACTAATAAAACTTATAAATACCGATTTATCAAATATCCTCAAACTTAAAACTTTGCATGTCCCGAGCAAATGTGTAGATGACAACATAAACTAAACTAAACTCCTAATATAGTAATGCACTAACCTAACTAATCCTATACCCGACTCAAAACTCATGGAGTTCCTTTGATTTACATAGTCACCAAATTAACAAGCCACTCAATAAATCTCGGAGTTATAATATGTCAATACTCACAACCCAAACACAATTAAAATCACACTTTAAAGACATAAATTCGATCAAAACAAAGGTCATCAACTACTCACGAGTTTTCTCGGTCTATGCATTCAAGCACGCAAGTTTAAAATCTCACTTAATCTTTTATTTGAGGAGTTTTCATAATTTTCACTTTTATTATTATTTTATTCTCTATTTTCTTCTTTACAATTTTTTTCAAGTAATACGATCCCCGCTCCATTTCCCGTGAACTACTTTTCTCACTTTTTCCCACCATAAGTTTCCCTGCTCATTTTCCCGTGGAAACCTGTGGGACTCTCTATAATAAGAAAACTCTTGTTAGCCCTTTTCACTTTCACTATGATCAAACGAATTCCCCAAACATGGGTTAAAATATTATTACTTGCACAATCTTGACCATCTACTCCCTTTTGTTATCTAGTACAAAGTTTAACCATCAACTAAGTCCCTAATCATGAAATCATAAAAATGCTGAGCTATGGCTTGATTGAGTGTTTCTCCTTGTTTTCCCTAAGTTTCAAGTAAAAAACGCAACCATAGTGCACTCATCCATAACCAAAGGCATGAAAAAAAGTTTTAGCTGACTCTAAACAATAAAAAAAAATAAAAAACTATACTAAATACATGCATGAAAGTATATCAACTACTAATGAAATAAGAGAGAAATATGACGGGATAATAAATGAAAGAAATGGAAGAAATGATATAAAAAACTACTATTACCATATGAAAACTGCAAGAAAAAATTAAATGATCTCACCTGCGGTCTTTCGCAAAAGACTCCATCCAACTCAATCTACAAATCCTAAAGTACCCCTAAACTTATTCCGAACCTTGTCCTCAAGGTTCAAAACAAGTCAAGGAATTCATGCAACAAGAAAAGATAGTGGTGAAAAAAAACACGGATAAAGAATATGAAGATGATACAAATACATGCATAACAAAAATTCTCAAAAACCTAATGAATGCACAAAATCTCTCATGTCTAGGTGATTAAGAAAACTATGAAAGAACAATCATAACAAGAGCAAGAACTAGTAAACATATGAGTTAACTTAAATAATTTCTATCAAGTCTTACAAGCCCGAAGTTTGTCAACTAAGGGTAAAATCAACAAGATGATGGAATGAAGTCTTGGGTTTTGGATCTACTCAAATACCCACCACTAATGCGGCGACTTAAGTTGGATGTGTCTCAACCAAGTCTCAAAACACCTAAAATTCTGATAATATGTTAATTCCCTAAAACATGCTCAAATTATGCTAAAAAAATATAATCTATAGTCAAACCTAAAAACACTCACTGGGTGCTCCAATTTATTAAAATAAATAAATAATAAAAAATAAATAATAATACAACAACAACAACAACAACAACAACAACAACAACAACAACAACAACATAGCCTCAGTCCCAAATTAACCGGGGTCGGCTACATGGATCAAACTTTTCCATTGTGCTCGATTAAGTGCAATTGATGGTGTGCTTTGCAAACCATTCAAATCCCTCTTAATTAATGCATCCCATGTTAATTTTGGTCTGTCCATACCTCGTCGAATTTCTACAGTTTCTATTGAGTCAAGTTTTCTAGTTGGGGCATTTGTAGGTCGTCTTTGCGGGTGACCAAACCATCGCAACCGCCTTTCCCTAATCTTTGTATCAATTGGTGCTACTCCTACTTGTCTTTGAATTTATATATTTCTTATTCTATCTTTACGAGTTTTACCACGCATCCATCTAAGCATCCTCATTTATGCTACGTTCACTTTATGTAATTGTTGTTGCTTTACCGCCCAACATTCACTTCCATAGAGCATAGCTGGCCTAATTGCGGTCCTATAAAATTTTCCTTTTAACTTAGTAGGAACATGTCGATCACAAATCACCCCTATTGCATTCCGCCATTTCTTCCATCCAGCTTGAATTCTATGTGTGACATCATTTTCAATGTTACCATCATTTTGTATGATTGATCCTAAGTATCTAAAGTGGTTTACCTTATGAACTTCTACTTCCCCTAATTTTACCACTCCATCATCTCGATGTCTAGTGTTTCCAAACTCACAGTGCATGTATTCAGTTTTCGTCCTACTCAACTTAAAGCCTTTAGATTCTAATGTATTCCTCCAGAGTTCTAATTTCCTATTCACTCCATCTTTAGTTTCATCCACTAAGAAAATATCATCTGCAAATAGCATACACCATGGTATATCCTCTTGAATATGTCTAGTTAGTTCATCCATAACTAAATTAAATAGATATGGGCTTAAAGCAGATCCTTGATGTAGTCATATCGTAATGGGAAATTCTTTTGTAGCTCCTCCAAATGTCTTTATACTCGTTACTACTCCATCATACATATCCTTAATAGTGTCTATGTATCTAGCATGCACTCTTTTTCTTTCTAGAACCCACCAAAGAACATCTCTAGGGACCCTATCATATGCTTTTTCTAAATCTACGAATACCATATGAAGATCTTTTTTCTTTTCTCTATATTTTTCTAACAATCGTCTTACAAGAAAAATCGCCTCCATAGTTGACCTCCCAAGCATGAAACCAAATTGGTTCTCAGATATTGTTGTTTCTCTCCTTAGCCTATTGTCAATTGTCCTATCCCACAGTTTCATAGTGTGACTCATGAGTTTAACTCCCCGCTAGTTTGAGCAACTTTGAATGTCTCCTTTGTTTTTGAAGATGGGCACAAGTGTGTTTCTTCTCCAATCCATTGGCATCCGTTTTGATTTTAAAACTTCATTGAAAAGTTTTGTTAACCAAGTCAATCCGATTTCTCCTAAGCATTTTCAAACCTCCATGGGTATTTCATCTGGGCTACATGCTTTCCCTATTTTCATTCTTTTCAATACCTCTTTAACTTCTACAATTCTAATATCGCGTGTATAGTTTACATTTCTTTCTTGGTGTGGGTTTTCATCCATTATAGTATCAACTTGGCCATCATTAAATAAACTATCGAAGTAACTTCTCCATCTCTCCTTAATATCCTCCTCGCGCGTTAAAACATTTTGATTTTCGTCCTTAATACATCTTACATAACTTAGGTCTTGTTTCTTTTTATCTCTTAATTTGGCTAGCCTATATATATATTTATATATATATATATATATATATTTCATCTCTATTACCTAACCTTGTATATAGATCTTCCATGAAATTTGTTTTAGCTTGACTAACTACTTTTTTAGCTTATTTTATAGTTTCTCTATATTGATTGTACGCATCTTCATCTTGACACTTAGGTATTTTCTTATACATCTCTCTTTTAGTCTTAATTGCTCGTTGGACATCCTCGTCCCACCACCGTGTTTCTTTCTTTGGAGGTCCTAAGCCCTTAAATATACCTAATATGTTTGATCTCACCCTCCTTATGCAACTACTCATTTCTAGCCACATTGTATTAGCATCTAAGTCAAGATTCCAAACATTTTCCTTTAGTAGTTTTTCTCTAAACTCTACTTGTTTACTATGTTTTAGGTTCTACCACTTTATTCTAGGGCCGCTAACTATTTTATTCATATTATTCCATTGTGTTAGCTTAATATCAAGTACTACTAACTTATGTTGGGTAGGCATTCCTAGACGACACTAACGACACCCCGCATTGTCCACCCTTGCTAGGCAAAGAGGGAACAATGTCGAGAGCGCAATAAAACACCAAAGAAAGAAAACCAATCCTCGGCAACGACATATAAAAAATTGACACGCACCGAACGCGTCGATAAAATAAAGTTCCTAAACCAACTATTTTGTAAAATAGTGGCAAAAGAGTTGATCCTATAAAGATTGATAGTCTTTCTAAGGTTAAAAACAACAAAAAGGAAAAATCGAGGGTTTTAAATAAATTAATTTAACTAACTAAACTAAAATAACCAAAATAGATAAAATAATGAAAATAACTTTCAAAACAATTAATGGGTACCTAGTTTTCTGGTTCCACAAATCAAAATCAAGATTCAATGGCATAACATAGTCTTCAATCTTTCCAAAAATGATTAATTTAAATTCTCCTAGATTAGCTATAGAAAATCAACATCCGCAAGAAATTCCTAATTCCCCTAATCTTTATAGGACGTATGCCACTAACTACTTCCTTAATTAACGCATAACCCTAAACATCCGCCAATCGGGTTTACCACATTACCCGCTATAATAAGGATCCGTGGGAATACTAATCCTAAATAACTCAATCGCGTCCATTTCCGGTTTAACCTATATTCAATTGTTGAACACTCAAGAACTAAATGGTTTTTATGGTAAACGGGTGAGTGTTCGTCACTTTATCGGTCAAAAAGTACAATTACGAATACAATTGGTCCAATTAACTATGGATTGTCCACCTAAAAGTATGCAATGACCATATATATATACCTTAAATCTAAACCATATTCATTAAAATCAACAACAATGAAATAGGATAAATTAAATCAAATTAAACAATAAAATAATAGATCTCACAAGTTATGCCATGAATCAAGAATCTCGACTTGTTTCCCCTCCAACCTAGGCAATGATTTAATTAGCCGACATGATATCGAGAGCCGTCTGCATCCTAAAATATAAAAACCGATGTCCTAATAATACCTAAGTTCTTAATATATAAAACTACTAAAAATTGATTTCGATAGGTGAGAGAAACTAATTTTAGGGGATGGTCTCGTAACACATACGTTGAGGAGGATCCGAGGGCTGCTTAGACTTTCAATTTGGAGTTCTGTACATGTGTCGTTCGCTAGTTGGTCAAGAAACTGAAGACCGTTGATGTTGCATGTTCTCATTGGCGAGAATCTGTTGCAATGACATGCTGGTGCATGGAGGATGCGACAGGTGGAGCACTTGGAATATCAGAGAAAGCTCGCTCAAGGAAACGACGAAGAACTAGGAGATGGTGTTGCATGCATCCCGAAGAAGAACTGATGGTTGCTTGAATGAACAAGGAGCTGTTGGACAAGTGAAGATGTGCCATGTGGAGGCTGGAGATGCTATGGACCAACGAGAAGCTGACACGTGGTAAGCTATTTGGTGTGATGAGGAGAAATTTGGCTTTGTGACTGAAATTGTGATAGAAAGGGCTTTCGAGGACATTAAAGAGCTTTGGTACACTATGTACATGAATGTGTGTCTCAACTGCGTCACCTGGTCGTTCCTTGACACCCAGTCAACTATGCAATGCGTGTCTCGAGGCATATCCTCAAGTAAATATTCACTTCATATAAATACTCCATTTTGAGTATTTTTTTACCTCGGATTCAACCGCGCACCCCGTTTTCACCTGAAAATGACCAATAAATATAAATAAATATATATATTTTAGAGACTTTCTATATTAAATACATTAAAAGAGACTAATAAAAACTTATAAATATCGACTTATCATTGAGGTGCTTATTGTGGAGCTGAGAGCAATAGTGAGGGTCGTGCATATGGGCGTGTTCATGGGTATGTACGTGACATGCTAGGATGTAAGATTGAATCTCGCTGGGGTTTCTATCTGTGTTTAGATGGATTAGGTTTTTTCTTTGTGTACTAAAGTATTGATAGTAGACCGTCTTGTTTCTTACTTAAGATATATTTCCCTGATTTTGGATTTTTCACGTAAATTTTTATGTTCATGTTTTTTCCGTGGTTTATTTTTCTTTGAGTGTATTTATGCGCATGTGTTCTTGGGTATTTCAAGGTGATTTGCCACAACAAATTGGTATTAAAGCCAAGATTCAAATATGAGGGAGTTACACTATTAAGGAGAAGTTTCATAGATGTCAAAGTACACAAGTGCGATGAAGTTTCATGTGGTGAAGTTCGACCAGAAAATGGATTTTTGCTTGTGGAAAGTTTAAGTCAAAGATCATTGGTTCAATCTAGGCTCTGTTAAGCGTTGAAGGTTCGTAGGAAAGAAAGTGATGACAATTAGGAAGAATTGTTCTTGAGGGCGGTGAGTGTCATAAGACTCAATTTGGCAAAGAATGTTCTTCCAAACATAAGGAATATTTCTTCGGAGAAAGGTCTTTGGGAGAAATCTATGTCAAATCATTTCTACCTAAAGAAGTGGTACCATTACATTAAGATGGATGAAAGTACAAGTATTATTGATCATCTTAGTGCTTTTAACGAAATTGTCTCAGAATTTGAGGAGTAGGGAGAGCAAGTCAGTGATGAGGATCAGACGTTCAAACTCATCTGGTAACCTTCTCCTTTGTTCAAGCACATGAAACCAACATTGATGTATGGGAAGGAAACCATCAATTTAGCAGAGGTCATTCCCATGTTAATATCTAAGGAGAAATTGATGAAAGGTGAAAACAACGATTCACCTAAAAACTCTGGTTTGGTAGTTGCTGGGAAGGGTTCCAAAAAGTACTAGAAAATGGTTTGTTGGAGATACGATCAACCAGGGCTTCTCAGGAAAGACTACATGAATAGAAAAAGAAAAGGAGCGGGTTTGGCAAAAAGTTGCGACTCAACAAATAGGGGTTTTGATGTTGAAGATGATTACGCAGATAAGTTTTTAGTTCTCAAAACTGATAGTAATTATCCTATGTGTCCAACAAAGAATATGATTGGTGATCAGAAAGGAGAATGGGTAATTAACGGCGAGGCTACAAGACATGTGTGCGTATATAGGGCACAAATCAGTACTTATGCAAGCTATACGAGTGCAAAGTTATATCGATGGAAATGACTCTCTGCGACCAATATTAGAGTTGGTGATGTTTAGCTGAAATAGTTTGACGAACGCGTCATAATGCTTTGGAATGTTCAACATGTGTCGAGTTGTACTCAAAATCTAATTTCTCTTTCTGAATTAGATTCGAATGGTTATAGGTATTTTGAGCGAGGTGGAGTATTGAAAATATTTCGGAAGTCTTCATTAGTCATGAAGGTGTAAGGAAAAAGAACTTGTTTAATTTGGTGCGAAAACATGGAGCAAGGTTTGAGCCTAAAAAATTGATAAAGAAGTGGGTTTCAATTGTTGATAAGTTGAAACTGGTTGGATTTAACTAGGTCATTCTTGGTGTTGAGGATGGTGGCTTGAGTATCGCAAGAACAGGTGGTGATTTTTGTTAAGATGAAGATTTATTAGATTGTGGCTCAAATTATAATTAATTGCTACATAAGATATATAATAACTTTTAGTAATTTATATATGTTAGGTAATGGCTTAAATTAGCAAGTGGTATTTGGAATAGACTACAAATTAGTATGTGGGGGACAAACATGGAAACTTATGTATGGGTTTAACATGGACTAATTAAGTTTTTACGTGTGGGTGGTCATGTTGCTTGGAAAGAAGTCTTCGATTGTGTCTTAAAGTCCTAGTTGTGTTTGAGTGTAACACATTAATATAGTGACATGTATTATGTAAATGACTTGAAAGAATTATGCATTCTTCCATGCATGTAGCGCCTATTAATAGGTGTATGTGGTTAAGTGTTGAAGCATAGTGTTGAGGTGCTTATTGAGGAGTCGAGAGCAATAGTGAGGGTCGTGCATATGGGCATGTTTGTGGGTATTGTTGGGATCATGAACCTTCACTACATCGCTTATTGTAGTTATGACTGAATTGATGCAGAAAATATTCCGAACATGATGAATTGAAGACGTTGTTGATTGAGGCTAGAGTTTAATACTCTATCTCCTTAAGACAATAATGCCCCGCAAGTCGTGCTCGTAGTTTGTAGCACTTGCCTCCTAAGATACAACAATCACAATCCTATGACTATAACACTTTAAACCGTAGGAAAAGCGGATCAAACTATTGTACTCACTCTCAATTAGAATAATGATTTTAAAACTGGAGAGAAATTAGGAATTTTGGAACGTCCGAATTATGATCGTTAATATATGAGATTAACACTAATCCTAGTTTAATTAATCAAGTTAATCACTAGGACATGTTCCCTCACTCAAAGCCACTTGTCCCACATGAAAAATGTATGTCTCCACTCACTAGTTATTATTTATCCTATGATTCCTACACATCTCCATACAAATCAGTGGTCTCCAATTATTTATCCAAACTATAGTCTCATTAGTCCATATCAATTAAATTTACAAACTTAGATACTTAAATTCATGTGATTTGTGTATTTAGTCTCATTTTTGACACATTAGTAATCCCTCTAACTCCTGACTACTCGACACCCAATGCTCGTGCCTACGCGCCCATCTCAGGGCAAACACTTGTCACACATACTCGTCCGATAGCAACATACACAAATGCGATACAATACAATAATATAATGTTTTTAAATACTACACATAAACAACCATCATCAATAAATAACATATTCCCTCAGTTCTAATGTCCGAGTCAACCAAGTTGTCCATATAGCGTCCAAATTACGACCTTTAATCTCTAATATTAACGCTAATCCTAGCTTAATTAATTTGGGCTGTTATAATTTTTCCAAAAGGTGGGGTGAGAGAGGCTCGAACTCTCGGGGATTTGACACGTGTTGAGTGTGCACGATAATTTTTTGCATTTTCTTATTATTTATAGTAGTAAACTCGATATCATCTCCATATGGATTTTACAAATCTCTTTAGAATTAAGGCTACCTTAAAGTTTTATTGGATTTAATTTTCTTTAATTTAATTAAAACGAAATTAAACACTATCAATCTAAAAACAAAACAATCAATTAATTAAAATACTTAAATTTTAAACAATTTAAATTCAATAAACAAATCTAATGCAATTTAAACAAAAAAAATAAAAAAATCAATATAAATTAAATATCTAAACAATATATCTTAAATAATGATATGTAAACTGTCATATCTTGACATTTTGATTAAAGAATAGTCATAATCAATCATCATAATTATATAATGAACCTAAATCATTAAACTCTAATCACAATATGTTGATAGCCTTTAACATACTATCGACTTTTCTACATTTAATGAAAATAAGCCATATCCTTATCCTTGTAACTCTACTTATTGGATAAAACACAATAAAATAGAAATACGCTTGTATTAACACTCAATAAAAGTCATACCTAATCCAAACTAAATAAAAACCAAAAATATGGTAGTCATTGAATAACCTAGAACATAATCACCTAAACATTCACTCGACTAATTTTTCCCTATAGATTAATCATAGTTACTATTTTTATAATTGTTGCCAATAATCATAGACATAGATTTAGATACTCTATACTAAGAAACATATTGGACACTATGCACTCAATACAAAGAATCATTAGTTGTAATATGCAAAAACAACTTATTAAAACTGTGATTGACGTGTATGATTGGTTCAAAGCATTAAATATTTAAATTCTATATTACGACTAAATTAATGAACGATTTACAATCATGTCTTGAGTATTATTTAGAATAATTAACTACTCACACATAATAACAATAAAAATAATTGAAAGACATTAATATAAAATACATTTCTTGAATAAATCTTGAATTTCCAAGAGTAATGAATTCAAACTTAATTGAAAAGACCGTAAAACTAATAAAAAACTAATAGAGGGCTAAGAGAAAGTTTTATTTCGAAGCCCTAAGCTTCTATTTATAGTTTTCCTAAGTATACATAGTATAGATATGCTCAAATTCCTTGTTCTTATCTATTAAACCTATCACTAACCTCAACGAATCCAATTTATTCACAAATCGCTGAGAAAATAATTGGATTTAGCTATATGTGCTCCATCGATTCATCCAGTGATTCCTAGTGTATTTTTCAATTCGCTAATGATTAGATGGCTCTTCTCTACTCCCGATTTTGCTAGTGATTCCTTTGTAATTTATATCGTTGGCTTTGTTCTCCAGTTAACTATTTTGCTTTTCTTTCTTTTTTTCTTTCATTTCTTTATTTTTCTAATAAAATCTTGAAATCACAAAAACAAGAAAATGCCTAGTGTAATATAATCATTTATATCTAAAATTAACTTGAATTACATCATAAAATGTGTCTAATTATTGACTAGTCAAATACCCACAAACTCAGCACTTTGTTGTCTCGAGCAAATGAATACTATCAATCATATTCTCTTTTCATTCTTTATATCATGATTTCAATCTAATTCATCTTAATTTTAAATAAAAGAAATTCTAAATAGAAGTGATCTTCAAATAGAAACATATTACCTACAAGTAAATGAAAGTTATGATAGAACATAATAATTTAGACAAAACAAACCATTATTTAATGATAACTCAACCACCTAATGCAACACCCCTTTAGAACTTAAAGTTCAATACTAAGGCCAATACATAATATAGGTTTTCTCAATATCCATTGACAAGCATCAAGCTTATGATGACTAGCATATAATCTCAAAACACAAAAAACACTAGATTAATCTTAATTTTGAAAAGTACTTTTTAAATAGTACCACAATCAAAATCAATATGAATTTTGCCAAGATACCAATGAATATATTGTTTAAAATGTGTTAGATTAAGAAATACTTCCTCAACCCTAGCTTCAAGCACTCGAGCTAAATCTTTTCTTTGAAGATTTTAAGAAAATCCATCTTTTTCATCTCTTGTTTTTTTCTACTTCATCCTAATTATTATTATTTCATCATTTATTTCATTTGACTTTTGAGTCCCTACTTCATTTCCTGTGGATATTCTCATATTTTTTCACTAGAGATTCCCTACTCCATTTCTTATGGAATCTATAGGACTCCATATATTGGTAAAATCTTATTAGTACTTCTCATTGTCCACTAAAGTTGAAGAAAATATTCTTTCTAACTTACAAAATTTATTGGTTTCTAACTCATTTCTTCTTTCAATTATGGTATAATGATTTTCTATTTATACTATAAAAATACTTAATCAATAGCCTTTGTATCATAAGATTTTTAGAAATTTTCTTGTTCATCTTGTACTATTGTTTTGATCTTCTATCCATTATCATGACTAACACAAGGTAATCAATCTGGTGTATACATCAACTAGTTAAGTTAATAAAAAATGGTATAAAAATTGGTTCCTTCTATCATAGAATTCATTTGGGTAATAAAAATATCACTTCCATTCAAAAATTTATTATATATTCATTTTATTATATTATATTCCTAACTAAAAATAAAGTAAAATGAAATTCATACTTACTTGAATTCGGAAGATATTTGAAAATTTTCATTAACTCACTTGAATTGGATCAAAAGTTTAAACTTTGCATCAATTCTGAACTTATCTTCTACCTTTCATTTCTTTCCTTGTTTTCTTTGTTATGATTCAGCTAAAATACCCTCCAAACTAATGTTAAACCTTGTCCTCAAGGTTTAAAAACTAAGTCAAGTTTTCAACAAAACAAATATACGTCGTAAAGCATAAACATATTGATATGTGCAGTAAAAATGCAATTAAATAGATTAATATGTAATTTTATAAACTTCATATGAATGGAATGCAAATGGAACATATTTCATTCATAAGCAAAAACTTAAGCAAGAGCAGTACATTTAGTCATTCATTCATTCATTCATTTCATACAAAAGAAAATAAACTACACATGGCGGTGTCTAGAAGTAAATTCATCGTTATCTTCATTATCTTCATCCATTCCTGCAGAAGGTTATGAAACATAATTATCAGTTGGTTGTAAGTCCTAGTTGAAAATTGCAACTTTAAGGATGGAATGTCTTCGCCTCTTGTAAACCACAGTCATGCCTTCTCTCAGACATAGAATGATAAAGTTGTAAAGTCCTCTCGTTTGCTACTATCATTCCTTTATTTTGGTGAATTTTTATTTAGCTACACATAAGTGAAGAAAATATGGTTCGAAAAAATCCTCCCTTCCTAGGTTATGAAGAAGATGGTGCCAAACTCATATCAACACTTGGCATATTCACTCGAGGCATCAATCTTGCCGCTTTTCATGCATCTTCTTTTGTTTTCCTTTTTTTTTTGCTGCTTAGCCTTCTTGCTTCTCTCGCATTTATCCCATAAAATGATTCTCTTTCATCCTCAAGTCATTGTAATATACCATTTTCTTATTCTTTTTACTCCCGCAATAATCTATTGTTTTCTCAGGCAATACATCAAAATCAATATCAAAACCCACCCTTGCTTGCCTACATAGTTGAATGATTAAAATTGGGAATGGTAATCCTTCGTTCTTTGTAGTCTTCATTGCAAACTTCACATAATTATGTATAATCTTCCCAACATCGATATAACCCTTCTTTGACACTATATGATAAAGTAAAGTAGCTCTAGTTTTCTTCACTTTAAAGTGTTGTTTGGTTGGATAAAAACACTCATCAATAATATAACTCTAAATCTTCGTAATTTTCCTAAAATAAGTGGCTTCAATAAACTTCGGGTGTCTTTCAATATCATGTATAAATCCATTTCTTAGAGGTATCTCCAATATGTCTTGGATCATCTCATAGGGATATTCCTTATTGACATAAATGACATTCGGGTTGTCCTTATCTATCCTTTGTTTGTTTCTTGGTAGACCAAAAAATCTATTCAATCTCACAAGCAAAATATCAATTTTCTTCCCTTGCACTACTATTTTATCCCATTCCTTACTAACATGTCCATTTGCATAAAATTGTCACACAATTTCTAAAAATTCTCTTTTTCCTCTACCCGCATAGTCTCTCAGAAGTAGCTCCCATCCTCGATCTTTAGTGATGCTCACAATCTTATCCTCATACTTACTCATATTCTAAATACTAAACCTCCCTTATGAATTATAGCTCTTTTCTTATCACTATAGAGCTTTCTCTAGGCTCTAGGTCTTACAAACATAGAAAGTTCATAAGGCATTAAGTGACCAGGGTCTGGATTCTCAAAATATTCCTCCTCATTAGATGACAATAGGATTGTTCTTTAAGCTTAGCCCTCTTAGGTCTAAGTTCTCTAAACTAACCCTGATAGGTATAATATTGATTGGGTAGCCTGCATATTTTTTCTTGGATTTTTCTTGCACTACTTCTTCCCTTTATCCTACTTACTACTCCTACCACATCCTCTACCTCCTCCAGTCATAGAAATACTCAACTATAATGAAATAAGTAAATTGAAATCCTGCATTTGAAAACTTCAAACTATAAAAGTAAGGAAAACAAGTTCATGAAAAGGTTTTATCATTGAATCTTGAAAGAGTTGAAAATAGTACGTCCAAAATATCTTTGTCGAAATATTCCTATCATAAATATATATATATATATATATATATATATATTGGAAAAATTTATAGAAACTCCCAAACTCATTTAAAACCCATATTCAAAGTGAAATTCATATATAAACCCATTTTTTTTTAAAAAATATTTGCGATAAAAATTCATCAACCACATTGTTGGAAATATCATCAAAAATTAGTTTTTCAAAACATCAAAATCAAAAGAATGATAAAGTATCGATTTATTACCTTATTGAGAGTAAATGCCCCAAGTAATATGCTCTATTAGTACCTCAGACTCCTTCTCCAAGCTTCAATTCAAAACATACCCACCTAAGCTCCAACTTGATTGTATGAACTTGATTTCAAAATCTCTAAGGTTTAATAACTCCTAAACAAGGTGGAATACACTTAAATAAGCTATAATTCAAGCTTTAAAGGATTGAATCTGGACAAAAATCAATTAACAATCGAATTGGTGCAAGGGTTTATGGTTTGGCAATTTGGGATTTTATTTTTAAAAACACAGATTCGTGCTCAACGAATCAAGGTTTAAGTGGATTTGCTGGCTATTTACTAGTTAAATCACTGAAAATTGGTATATGTAGTATACCGACTAGCTCATCGATTCCTAGTATAAACATGAATCGCTTACAAATCACTTACCTATTTTTACACTGAAAATTTTGCAAACTGCTCCTGATTTTCCTAACCATTCACAGTGTAATTTGGTATGACTGGGAAATCGCTAACTAATGTTTACTATTTTTCAAATATACCAAATATTTTACTAATATTTCATACATATTCATCATATTTAAGGTTTTATTGATCAGTAATCAACAATAAATATTCAAAAATGAAATTTTGATTTGTAACTAGGAAACATTATACTACTAACTAACAATTTTATTAAAGGCAAATATAATTCAATTGAAAGACAACTCGATCATCCCCCTTTCAATTCGAAATATCCCAAAAGAAAGTTAAAATGAGAGAGAAAATAAATATTTTAACTATACTAAGTCTATTAATACGAAAAGACATTGGCTCGATCAACCCCTTTATATGAAATCTTTCAGAATTATATTCTTAAAATATCCCTATTATAAGTGTCAAAAGTTGAGAGAATATAGAAACAACTAACTAATCCTAATACGAAAACTGAAAGTAAAAATAAAGTATGGGCTGCCTCCTATAGAGCATTGTTGTTTATAGTCATTGAATTGACTTGATAGATAAAATCACTCATCGTTTAGCTTGAGCAAGTCAAACTAAACATCAACTGATTCTTCATCATTCTTGGCATTTTCAACTTCATCATTTTCAACATCCGTATAACGTCCTTCAGTAAGTTTGCTAAACTCGTTATAGTTGTCATTTTCAAGGTAATCATCACTGTAGTAACTCTCCCCTTCAGAGCCATCCTCATCATTATTGCCATTAATGTAATCTTCCATCTCGTAACCATCCTGAAGACACATATAATCATTTCCCATTTTAAGCATAACTATATGTTTTTATATATCGAAAACAGCTCCAGCTTTCTTGAGAAAAGCTCATTCCATAATATCACATCATCTTTTTCAATTTGTAGTATCACTAAGAAATTGGTGAGGTACTTGAACCATCCCACTTGCACTGGCACATTCATCGACATTCCTAGTGGAAATATCTTATCACCATTTTCTTTATTGACAACAAAAGGTGGTATAAAATCAATCTTCAACTTGGCCGTTTTGCACCATTGTTACGGTAAGATATTCATATCAACACATTTGTCAAGTAGAACACCAAGAAAACGGACTTCATTGACTAGCACGTGGAGGAAGATTTTCTCTAAATCATCTTTGTAAATTTCATTCAGATGTCCTAGATCTTAAAGCTTTAGTTGCTCATCAGTAAATTCTTCTTCCACCGGTTGCTTTCTTGCTTGCTGTTGCACTTCACGTTATGGCTCTTCAAGTTGATCCTTCTTTGATTTCTTATTCTTATTGTGCGACTTTTTATATATCCAAATCTTAATTGTTTCATCCTTAATGGTTTCACTTACGTTGAGGTAAACGTTGAACTTCTTTTTATTATGTTGCGGACTTCGTTTCTCCGGTACGAGATTGATGATCTACATATCATATTCAATAAAATTTTTGTAATAACGTTTTAACCTATGACCATTTACTTATTTTTCCAGTTTCGAGTCTTTCTATTTCTACTGCGCTATGAGTCAATAAATTCATAATCATAAAAGGTCTTATCATGAAATGCTTTGGTTTTATCTTTATAAATTGATGCATTTTTATAAGCGACATTCCTAAGTTCTTCTAATTCTTGAAGACTCAACTTACATTGTTTCCTATTTCATTATAATTCATGTTACATGCTTTTATTGAACAATAGGCTTTTTGTTCTAGTTCTACTGGTAAATGACATGCTTTTCCAAATACTAACCGATAAGGTGTCATACCTACGGGTGTCTTAAATGTTGTTCTAAATGCTTATGATGCGTCTTCTAATCTAAGACTCCAATCCTAACATGTTAGACTAATCGTCTTTTCTAGTATTGACTTAATTTCTCTATTTGAAGTTTCAACTTGTCCACTAGTTTATGGGTGATATGCCATAAATTATGTTTAGAATCCTTTTTTATTTTATTCTTTTAAACTCTTGACAAATAAGGTGATACCCTATTGGTGGCAAGATAATTAACTATATCAGCATACCAAGGGCCATCAATTTTTATACTATAAAATTTTCATCCGAAAATTAATCCCTTATTGGTAGAGGTGGTTTTCTATTTTCTAACCTACTTAAATGATCTACCACTACAATTTTGACTCCTTTCTTATCTTTTACAGTAAGGCCGAATTCCTGTAGAAGTAATATCCATCTTATTAGTCTTTGTTTAGAATCTTATTTTGTCATTAAGTATCTCAATGTTGTACGATCTTAATAAACTATCACTTTTGTTCCTAATATATAAGGTTTAAATTTTTCTGAGGCAAACACTAACGCTAAAACTTTCTTTTCAGTAGTGGTAAAGTTTTGTTGGGCTATATCTAGTTTCCTAGAAATATAATATATAACATGAGAATCTTTTCCTGTTTTTTTGACCTAAAACAGCTCCAACTGCATAGTTACTTGCATCACACATTATTTCAAATGATAATGACCAATCTGGTGATTAATCACCGGTGTAGTTGTTAAAAATTCCTTTAATTTATTAAATGCTATCTTGCAATCATTAGTAAATTCAAAAGGAACATCTTTTTATACGGATTTTGCATAAAGTTTGTGTTATTTAAGAAAAATCTTTAACAAATCTTCTATAGAATCTTGCGTGGCCAAGAAATGAATGTATTTCTCTCACTGTAGTGGGGTAAGGTAACATTTTGATTACTTGAGTTTTTACTGCATCTACCTCTATTACTTATGTGACACTATATTTCCTAATATAAGTCCTTGATCTACTATGAAATGAATTTTTTCATAATTTAACATTGAATTCTTATCTATGCATCTCTTAAGCACTTTAGTTAAGTTAACTAAACATTTATCGAAAGAATTACCAAAAATAGTAAAATCACCCATAAACATTTCAATAAATTTTTTCACATAATCAGAGAAAATACTAACCATACACCTTTGAAAAGTTGCAGGTGCATTACATAATCAAAAGGCATACATCTATATGCAAATGTACCAAAGGGGCAAGTAAAAGTTGTTTTTTCTTGATCTTTTAGGGCTACATTTATTTTATGAAATCTTGAATTACCATATAGACATTAGTAATGAACTCTTCCACCTAATTCTTTTAATATCTGATCTATAAACCAGATTTGATAATGGTCCTTCCGAGTTGAGGCATTTACCTTCATATAATCTATAAATACCCCCAACCGTTTTGGATTTTAGTTGGTACCAATTCTCCATGCTTATTTGTTATTACAACAATTCTTGTCTTTTTAGGAACTATTTGGACTGGGCTTACCCAATTGTTATTAGCAATTGGAAATATTAGTTCTGCATCTAATAATTTTAATATTTCATTTTTTACTACGTCAATCATAGGCAGGTTTAATCTACGTTGAGCTTGTCTAGAAGCTTTTGTGTCAATTTTCAGATTTATCCTATGCGTACATTTAGCTGGAATTATTCCTTCAATATCTGCTATGGTCCATCTTATTGTTCCTTTAAATTCTTTTGGTACATTTATTAATCTATCTTCTTCGAAACTTGTCAGTTTATTAGAAATTTTCACTGGTAAATTATTATAGCCCCCTAGATAAACATATTTCAAATGATCTAGTAAAATTTTTAGATCTAATTCTAGGGTTTTAACTATAGATGGTAAAAGTTTTGAATGAGATCTAGATAAATCTAGGTAATAATTAAGTTCTAGTAGTTCATTGTATGATTCCAAAGTACTTATATGTTATCTCTTTTGTTTCCTCATCTCTATCATCATTTTCTTCTAAATCTTTTATTACCAATTACAATTTATCTATTTTTTCTTTTCTAAAATACTTGTCTATTAATGAGTCTATCATATCTATTGTGCATAAGGAAGAGACATCCACTGGGTATTTCATTGGGTCATATATATTAAAACTCAATGTATCGTCATCTACTTCCATTGTTAATGTTCCATTTGAAACATCAATCTTTGCTTTTAATCTTTTCAAAAATGGTCTTCCTAATATTAGAGAAGTTCTATTAGAGAAATTATCTTCTTTCATGTCTAAAACATAGAAATCAGTTGGGAAGGCTAAATCATTAACGCTGACCAATACATCTTCTACTAACCCTATTGATTTAACAATAGATCTATCTACTAATTGTACCATTATACTAGTTTTTTTTTAAAATTGACACGTGTCAAACGTGCACAATAATTTTTCGTATTTTCCTATTATTTGTAGTAATGTTAAATGGGATATCATCTCCACATGTTTTTTTGCAAACTTCAAAGGAAAGTATTTTTTCTTGTTTTTCTTAATTTAGTTAATTTAATTAAACGAGAATTAAAATATCAAATAACTAAAATCTATAACTAATTCAAACAATCTAAAGCAAACTAATTAAACAATATTCAAATTTATTATAAATATAAATATCTAAATAATGTAGTATACTTAGATTACTTTCAAACACTAGAATATAACATTACTTCATAAAATAGTTATAATCATAACACATGGAATCTTGGAATCATTAAATCCTAGTTCATAATAAGTTGATAGCTTTTAGCCAACCACAAATTTCCCTAAATTCAATGAAAAAGCCACATTCTTATTATTGTAAATATACCAATTGGATAAAATGCATTACTATAAAGATACGATAGCATTAACACTCAATGAAATCATGCCAAAATCTAAGCCCATAAAAATTAGAATAAGCTAGTCAATAAATAACTTAGAACACAATCATCTAGAACATCTACTCGGGAAAAGCCCTATAGATTAATCCTAGTTACCACTTCTATAATTGTTGTCAATAATTATATACATAGATTCAAAATCAAAATACCATAATGCACATTTGCAACTATGCATACAATATTAATCTTCATTAGTTGTAATACGCAAAAACAACTTGTTAAATATGTGATTGACGTGTATGAATAGATTTAAAGCATTAAGTATGTGATTCCTTAATTATAATTATCTAGCAATCCAAAGTATATACGCGTCTAAAGTTTGTTTAGATTGACTAACTACTCACTAATGCTGAAAATAAATAACATAATAATAAAATTAAAAGACATAATAAATACTTAAATCAAAGGTCCGATGTAGCTTCAAACAACAACTCAAACTAACAAAAACTTATTGAATATGTAAAATAGGCCAGGAAGAGAGTTATTTCGAAACTCTCTGATTCTATTTATAGTCTCGTAAGTGATACATATCTTAGACAAACTCAAATCTTTCATATTAATCTATAAAAAATCGTAATCGACCTTAGCAATTTGTCAACAATTCTTAAGTGATACATAAATCGTTGAGTCAATTACTGGAATTGGCTCTCTGTTCTCCACCGATTCAGCTGGTGATTTCTAGTATATTTTTCAATTTGTGGAGGATTCGTTGGCACTTTCCCGCTGTTGATTTAAGTGCCGATTCCTAGTGTAAATGCAAATCACTGGCCAATTGCTGGACTTCTTCTTCAGTTGACTGTTTTGCTATTCTTCCTTTTTTTTCTTCCATTTCTTCATATTCTATTTAAATCCTAAAACCACAAAACAAGAGAGTACCTAGTGCAATATCATCATTTACATATAAAATTAACTTAAATTACACTATAAAACATGTCTAATTATTGGCTGGTCAAATACCCATAAACTCAACGCTTTGCTGTCTCGAGCTAATGAATACTCTAAATCATATTCTCTTTTCTTTCTTTATAAATTGACTTCAATCTAATTCATCATAACTTTAAACAATTGAAATTCTAAATAGTAGTGATTTTTAAATGGAAACATATTATCCAAATGTAAATGAAAGTTATGATAGAATAGAATGATTTTAAACAAAATGAAATGTCCCTTAATGATAACTCAAGCACCCAACGCAATACCCTTTAGAACTTAAAGCTCATTACCAAGGTTAGTACATAATATATGTTTTCTTAATCTCCACTGACAAGTATCAAGCTTATGATGACTGGTATATAATCTCAAAACACAAAAACTACTAGATTATTCTTAATTTTAGAAAATAGTTTATAATAGCACCATAATCAAAATTGATCAGAGTTTTGCCAAGATACAAATGAATATATCATTTAAAAAGTGTTAGATTAAGAAACACTTTTCTCAACCCTAATGTCAAGTACTCGTGTTAAATATTTTCTTTGAAGAGTTTTGGAACATCTATCTCTTTCATCTCTCATTTTCTTTTATACTTCATCCTAATTGTTTCTTTATCATATATTTCTTTTGCTTTTGCTTTTGCTTTTGCTTTTGAGTCCCTGCTCCATTTCTTATGGGATTTGTAGGACTCTCTATATATATATTTGTAAAATCTTTTTAACACTCTCACTGTACACTAAAGTTAAAGAAAATATTCTTTCTATCTTATAGAAATTCACCGGTTTCTAACCCATTTCTTCTTTTAATTGTGGCATAATAACTTTCTATATATACTATAAAATATTAATCAATAGCTTTTACATCCCAAGATTCTTATAAATTTTTCTTGTTCATCTTGCACTATTGTTTCGATCTTCTACCCATTCTTATGACTAACATAAGGCATTCAATTTGGTGTATATATCAATTAGTAAAGTTAATAAAAAAGGATATGAAAATTGATTCCTTCTATCATAGAATTCATTTGGGTAGTAAAAATATCACTTCCATTCAAGAATCTATTATACGTTCATTTAAAATATCATTCTTTTCTTAATTAAAAATAAGAAAAAATGAAATTCATACTTATTGGAATTCGAAAGAAATTTGAAAAATCTCGTCAACTTACTTGAATATCGGATCAAAAGTTTGAACTTTTTGAATAAATTTTGAACTTATCTTCTACATTTCTTTCCTTTCCTTGCTTTCTTTTCTATCATTGTCATACTTCACCAAAAATACCCCTAAACTCATTTTTAAACCTTATATTCAAGGTTTAAAATGAAGTTAGGTTTTCAACAAAATAAATATACCATGTGAAGTATAGATGAATTGATATAATCATAAATTGGACAATTAATATAAAAATAAACTCAATATAGGATTATCATCAGACAGAGTGCATAAAAATTAGTATGAATAAACATCACCATTGTATAACAATTATATCAAATCACCAATCACTGAGCACCGCCACAAACACAAAGTATCAAATTACCAGAGTTACATAGAAGACCTCAAACAATATCACTCAGAGACAACGAAGATAAATAGAATAAGGAAATCAATGTCGTCGTCCGAAAGTCATATCATCATCATCCTCCACTGGATCAATTCTCTAGGAGCGGTAACTCACAATAGGGTCATAGAGGTGGTAGTCCTGACCTAACAGTGTTGGAACATTAAGGTTACTACTAAGTGATAGCCTTATCTGTGTAGATGGTGCAGGAACCTCTGCGCCTCCTTGACATCTATGTCTCCTAGACATTGTTTGCTCCATCTTGAGAATACTCCATGCTAAGTCCCTCTGGTTCTCAAATACCAGTTCTTACTTTCTCGGAGTTTTCATTTGATTGCACAGAATTGCACCCATGAAGGCCAACTCTGACTCTTCCATATATAGTCCGTCATAATCCCTAGCAGGCTGCCCCACATTTAGTTCATGTCTAGCTTTTGACATTTCCTCCGAAATTTTCCTCGTGTCATCTCTAATTTTCTTTCCCTGCTATGTCTCTTTTCTAGCTATCACGCATTTCTCTCTTTCACCATCGATGTGTCCATAGCCATTTACTATTCCATATATCTCTATAGCTTCATTCTTAATGGTCTTTTTCAGTAGAACATCCATATCGAGCCTTGCCATGTTCACCTGATTTGCTCTATAAAAACCCGTGATCATCAAAGGGAAAGGTAGTCCGTCATTCTTCTTCATGGTGATGGCAATCCTAATCAAATCATAGATAATCTTGCCAACATCGAAGTATCCTAATCCAATGAAAATGTGGTAAAGTAGTGCAGCCTTATAATTCACTATCTTGTAATACTTCATGCTCGGCTGTAAGCTGACATTGATGAAATAAAACCAAACTTTCCTAATTTTTCTAAAAGATTTGCCTCTAATTTCGTGAATTTTCTAAATCTCCCCTAGTTTTTATTAGTGGGGTAATGGTACTTAATAGTGTATTCGGGCTTTGAGTACTCACCATTTTGTTTTTGGTGAAATTCTGGCTAACTAAAATATCGATTTAATTTTGCAGCGAAATAATCCACCGTCCTTCCTTGAACTTGTGACTCGGTCTTACTATCACTTTCATATGAATTCACATAAAACTCTCTTACCAAAATATCACAACCTTCTCACTAAGAACATCCTCTAGGTCAAAGTGGTTATAGTCCGTAAACAACAAACTCTAGTTCCTGGCCTCAATGATATCTAGGATCATAGATCTGTATTTCAACTCATTTTCACATTACATCCCCTTTCCAGGATCAACTTCATATCCTTCACTAAATCATTCTTAAATTTTTCAAAAGTCTTCTCATTGATAAAGTTCTCCTTCCTAAGTACATAATGTTTCACCCCCATTGGTATCTTGTTCAACTTCTTCTACTTTCAAATCCTCTTATACATAATCATCTTCTATATTAAAGCTACATGATAAAGGTGGAGTAGACTCTCTATGTGGTCTAATCCTAGGTACGTTAAAAGAGATTGACGTAGGTTGGATTTGAGAAACTTCAGATTTAGTCTTTATTATCTCTACTAACTTCCCTTTTCGTATTTCCTCTCTTAAACCTTTACCCTTTCCTCCTCCAGCCATTTGGATAAGTACAAGTAAAAGAATGAACCTGTAAAACCATTTAAAATCAAATTTGTCAAAAAGGTACTTGGTAAAATTCAACTTATCTATCTAAAAGGAGAAACTCATCAGAAAAGTCTTTTAAAAATTGAGAGTTTGAGATTTATATGAAAGTTATTGATAAAATATCTTCGAGAAAAAATAATCGTTCGTAAGTAATTCAAATCATGCGATATGCATAGACAAAACCGCTAAACTCATTTAAAACTTTCTCTCAAATTAGCTTATGTATAAAATTCAGTTCATTCGCCATTATATAAAAAATAGTTCAAAAATTCGATTGCAATAAACAGATCATCACACCACTCCATATTAGTATTGTAATTAAAAGCATTCGATATCAAAATCGTTTTAAAGTAAAAATTTTGAGATTTAATTCCTAACCTAATAACAATCCAAAATCGATGAAAAACTAAAAATTTAATATATAAAAGGTTAGGTTTTTATTAATTACCTTCTTGAAAGAGATTTTTTCAAGATTGGAACTCTAAACGCTTCTCTAGAGCATTCCTTTAAGCTCCAATTCAAATTCCTTTTGCTCAAGCCCTAGGTAGCTCTACACTCTCAAACCTCACCAAGTTTTGGGTTGAATATGTGAAGATTGATGTGAGAATCACTTAAATACACTAAAATAAGCTTTTAAAGGTTGAACCTAGTCAAAAATTGGTCTCTTGATCAAAAGGTTGCAATGGTTTGTGAGTGTGAAATAGATAAATGTGGCGATTTGAGGTTTTTATTTTTAAAAACTTGTATTCGTTCTCAGTGAATCGGGGTTTAAGTGGATTTGCTGAGAAATCACTAACTAAATTGCTGAAAATAAGTCTTAGTGGCTCAACAATTTTTTCATCAAATTCTAGTTATAAGTTCAAATTGGTAACAAATCGCTAACTTATAAATTTGTTGGAAATTATGCACACTGCCGCCGATTTTCTCAGCAAATTTCAGTTCAGACTGGAATCTTTGGGAAATCGCCAACTTATTTTTACTATTTTTCCAATTAATTGATTTTTCCATATATTTATCACATATATAAATCCAAGAAAAAGATATAATTATTTAAAATTATCAAAATTTAACTATGATATGTATTAAATAATAATTTCATTACTGTAAATAGCTTATTAATATAAAATTGAAGCATAAAACTAATATAATTATGAAAATAAATTGGCTCGATTAACCCCTAACTTAAAATTATTTTGGAATTAAATTCCTAAAATATCCCCTTTATAAGTGTCAAAAGTTGAGAGAATATAAAACAACTAATTATTCCTATTACTAAAGCTGAAAGTAAAGATAAAGTATGGGTTGCCTCCCATAGAGCGCTTTTGTTCACTATCGTTGGTTCGACTAAACCACTCAGTTCTGAACTAGTTCTATAAATTTAAGTGTAGGATTATCCACTCTAGTGTCATTCTAGAAAGTGATTGCTCGACCATGCACCCTAATGGTGATTGTCTTGTTCAGATTATCCATGACAACTTGCGAATGGCTAAGAAAGGTCATCTTAAGATTAATGGTGGATCTTCATTGATGAAGTGTGGCATTACCAAAAATCTATGAGAATAATGTACTTGTCAATTTTGTTGGGTTTTGGGGTTCATGCGCAGCGGAGATTACAAAACAATTTTGACAAAAACCCCAACAGGATCCGAATCTAATTCCATTAAAAACGTTTAAACCATGAAAAACTTAATCATACCTCAGTTGCAATATACCTTTCTGAAGGTTGATCGATCTCTAAGGCGCTGCCAACAACGAACGCCCTCTACCAGTAGTCCATACACGAACGACGACCGAGATTCGAAGTGCTAGCTTCGAGAGAATACCAAACCTTTTGAATCTCTCCAAAACGATCCAGAGCATACCAAAAACCCTAAGTCGTTTCTTAAACGAAAAAAAAGAGTTTTGGCCTTTTGATCTTTCGTTAGTGTATTCTAACTTAAAGCGTCTATTTATACAACTCTTGTATATAGATGGTTAAGTAAATTACACATATACCCCTACTTAAAGAAGTATAAGTGTAATACACCACAAGGACGTTTAAGTCATGAATTTTATCATATAAAATTCATTTTTCAAACCATCTTAAAAATCTCGCAAAACCATTCTTAGTGTGCGACCCAATAGGCTCATACAACGTTGGCAGTGTACCAAAACACATTTTGGTATACAAGTCATAAGCGGCCTCTAGCAAGACATTATGACTACCCAAGTCGTACGAATATCAAATCGATACAACCTAATTAATAGTGTATATAACATCCTTTTGTCACACGATATCGTTTGATCAAACATAAGGCATGGAATTGTCATCCAACATGTTCAATCGTACTAGTCTCGATCTCTAGGTAGACCGAAAACATCCGAGTGACATTGATCAATATCTATTCACTTAGACTAGGCCTTTTAACGGTCTAACACATCGAGGGATCCACTAGATATCTCTCTTTATATGAGAGGGACAAATTCTATCTCGATTACACAACTTCATCACATTGCTCACACAGTAACCAATCACAACCTTTATAATCGTCCGGTTAAAGACAACGTTTGATAGTGTCAAATCACTATGTTCCTAATGTTGAAGTGGTAATCTCAAGTCAGAGGACTGAAAAATATACCTATCATGAGAAACAACTATGACTTAATCCATGTGATGTTCTCATAGCGGGTCGGTCCAGTACTTTGTTCCCTAACAAGTACTCGTGATCTTGATTCGTATCCCTATACGTATAATCATCATATGATCATCAATCAAGACTCACACTAGTCTTAATTCATTATAATTCCCAGTATAATGATCGACTAGGGACATTTAGGATATTTCTATAAATACTCATGAATCTTATTATAATGTAAACATGCAAATTAATTATAATAAACAACAAATGAAATCCTCTATTTTATTAACTAAAAGTATTCATAAAGACAGTTAATGGATTGACCTAGGGCACATGCCCCAACAAATTTGAACTATTACATTAGCAACCACACCTATTGGTTTTACTGAATAACCGTTTGGTTAAGTAACTTTATCAGAAGTAAGTACATCCAATTCCTGTTGAGTATGAAGAAAAAAGTGAATTGACATGTAGTTTGCTCTGGAACCTATATCACAAATAGCTTTAAAATACCAAGCCGATTTGACTTTTATGTTTATGCGTATATCTCCTGGATCATCGAGCTTGACAATTGCTAGATTTTTCTTTTTCTTCTTTTTATATTCTTTGTAGATTTAAATTCATCAATTTTGAGATCTTTCTCAACATTTTCCGGTTGCTTAACTCTCGATTCTCGGGTTATTATCTTTTGATTTGAAGTGTCTCCAACTTGCTTATTCTTGGTCATAGCACTTTCGTTTTTCATTGTTACTACAATAATAACATATATTTCATCTTCATGACGATTTAATTCTAAAAATTCATTATTAAATTTATTAGAATTTTCGTAGACATTTTCATCATTGAAATGGAAAGTGACAATCTTATTTTCAAATTTCATAAACATTGTTTCTTCAAAGATATATAACTTTGTTTTAGTTATTTTAAGAAATGGTCTTCGTAAAAGTATGGGCGAAAATTTAGATGATATCGAGCCCCCATTTTCATGACATAGAAGTTAACTGGAAATCCTAAGTTATTTACTTTTACTAAGACATCTTCTAATAAACCATAAGGTTTAATAACTGTCTCATTAGTTAAGGTAAGATTAATAGTTGTATTAGTCAATGAATTTATTTTGAATGACTCCTATAGCTTTAGCGACATAACATTTATCGATGCTCCAAGATCACACATATCCAAATCTATTAAAGAAGTCCCTTTTGTAATATGAATTCCAAACATTCCTAAATTGGAACATTTCTCGCGTATTTTCTTTTTAATTAAAGCAGACACCTTTTGTCTTAATTTTTCTTTATATTCTTCTAAAAAATTATCATTTGATTCAGAGAATTCTTTCAAAACATCATCATAATTAGAAAATTACATAATTGATTCATTCAATGGTTTATTGATTTTATTTTACTAAATGCTTCAAGAATGCCTTCATTGTTTTCTTCCTCCCTAGCATTAGCTAATCGTTGTGGAATGGTAGAACATGAATACATATCTTCATTCAAATTATCAGAAATCTTATAATTTTCATCCTTATCAATTATTTTATACATTTTGCAAAGATTTTTCATATGCTTCAACACTGGCTAAATACTATGGGTATAGCCTTCTAGAAAAAGGTGTATATTTCGATTATTAAGCCATCCATCCTCTAGTAAGAATGACATTAGCCATCATTTCTTTTTCTTCTTCTTCAATAATTTTATGAGCTTTCTTTTTATTATTTTGTTTAAGTGTCTTTTAAGTTATAGGTATGCCTTTCTTATCGCTGAATAAAACATTAACTTGTGCTTGATTAGTAAGGGCAACACTTGCTTAAGCAGGTTTTTTAGCTTGATTACTTTATTGCGTACTTAACCTATTTATTCGTAAATTCATTCGACTTACTGATTTTTCAGTACATTAATCGCAATATCAGTCTTAATTTGATTTTGAGAAATTTGTGTAAAGTTTTGATGACTTTGGTTCATAAAATTATGCAAGATTTGTTTTAAATTCGGATTCACAGGTTGAGTATTTTGTTGAGGTTGCTGATTAGGTGCATATTGTATTTGAGCTCTTGGTATACAAGTATTATAATTTTGATTTTGATGACCATGTCTAAGATTTGGATTTGGTCTTCCTAGATAATTATTATTATTATTATTATTATTATTATTATTATTATTATTATTATTATTATTATTATTATTATTATTATTATTATTATTATTATTATATTGATTTCTTAGAGGATCAAAAAATTGATTCATCATTGCATTAACCTCTTCAGTATTTTCTTAATGTAGAGTAAGACATGCACTCGCAGGATGTGTGCCTCATTACAGAATCCATAAGCTTTAACTTGATTGGATCTATCATTATTTAACAGCTTAACCATCTTAGATAATTCATTAATTTTATCATCAGACGCAATATTTCTTTTACTATCAACTTCGTAGAGTTTCTTACTTGAGGATTCAACATTTTCACCATATTGCTTAGATTATTTTTGCTATTTTATTAATTGCTTCTTTTACTCAAGTAGGTGTTGTTTCAAATAAAGATCCACCAAATACTATGTTTAATAACCTTTGTTCAAAGTGATTGGGTCCTTCATAAAAATATTCTAATAAAGCTCTTCGAGTATATCCATGTTGTGGACAAGAAGAAATTAATATTTGGAATCTATCCCAAAACTCATTAAAGTCTTCTATAAAAGCTTCTAACTTTTGAGTCCATGTAGCTATTGAATCTTGTGGGAGATAAAACAACCAATCTTATGCTTGATCTTTCAATGCAAAAGGGAAAGTCTTAAGTTTGACTTGTTCTAAAGTACCTTCTTTCGGTTTCATCCCACTAACTTTATGTTGATACTCCCTTATAAATTTCTGTGGTTCTTCATTGTCTTTACCATAGAAGTTATGTAAGGCACTAATAAATCTTATTCTAAGTTCAAATTCAGGAAATCTACTAGGGTATGCTATGCACATAGGCTCGTAAGCTGTAATATTTTGATTTGCTCGTCTAAAAGTGAGTTCTCTATTGTTGTTATTATTGATAACTCTATTATCATTATTATTATTAATGACATTGTCATTAATATCATTTTTGTTATCCTCCACCATATTAGCTAAATTTTCCCTAAGTTATTGTCTTAAACTCCAATTAAATGTTTTATCTATTTCAGGATCAAACGGATGTAAAGATCATGTAGAATTAACACGACGAAGTGTGTAGACCATACAACGTCTAAAAACCATAAGAAAATATTTACAAATCCCCAGCAATGGCACCCAAAATTGGCACGTAAACAATAGTTTTCCTTATTTTCCTATTATTTGTAGTAGTGGTAAATGAGATATGGTCTCCACATGAATTTTGCAAATTTCAGAGGAAAGTATTTTTTTCTTGTTTTTCTTAATTTAGTTAATCTAATTAAACGGGAATTAAAATACCAAACTATTAAAATCTATAACTACTAACTCAATTAATCACATTAACTAAACTAATTCAAACAATCTAATGCAAACTAAATTAAATAATATTCAAATTCAATGTAAATATAGATATCCAAACAAACATTTAAACAAACCCCCTCTAAACAATATAATATACTTAGATTATTTTCAAAAACTAGAATATAACAATACTTCATAACATAGTTATAATCATAACACATGAAATTTTGGAATCATTAAATCCTAATTCATAATAGGTCGATAGCCTTTAGCCAACCACTGATTTTCCCAAGTTCAATAGAAAAGCCACATTCTTATCATTGTAAATCTACCCACTGGACAAAACGCAATGCCACATAGATACGATAACATTAACACTCAATGAAAATCATACCTAATATAAGCAATTAAAAACGAGAATATGCTAGTCAATAAATAACTTAGAACATAATCACATAGAACATCCACTCGAGAAAAACCCTATAGATTAATCATAGTTACTACTTTTATAATTGTCATCAGTAATTATAGTCATAGATTCAGAATCAAAATAATACAATATGAATTTGCAACTATGCATGCAATATTAATCTTCATCAGTTGTAATATGCAAAAACAACTTGTTAAATTTGTGATTGACGTGTATGAATAAATTTAAAGCATTAAATACGTGATTACTTAATTATAATTATCTAGCAATCCAAAGTATGTCTATGGTTTGTTTAGATTGATTAACTACTCAACATGCTGGAAATAAATAACACAATAATAAAATTAAAAGATACAATGAATAAAAAAATAAATACCTCTGAAAATAAATCAAAGTTCTAATGTTGCTCCAAGCATCAACTAAAACTAATAAAAGACTTATTGAATATGTAAAACAGGTTAGGGAGAGAGTTATTTCGAAGCTCCCTGGTCCTATTTATAGTCTCTTAGATGATACATATCCTAGATAAACTCAAATTCTTCATATTAATCCAAAAAACCGATAACCATCCTTAGTGACTTATCAACGATTCCTAAGTTTATACAAATTGTTAAGTCGATCACAGGAATTGGCTCTATATGCTTCATCGATTTAACTGGTGATTTCTAGTATTTTTCAATTCACTGAGAATTCACTGGTACTTTTCTACCGCTGAGTTAAGTGGCAATTCCTGGTGTAAATGCAAATTGCTGGCTAATCGGTGGACTTCTTCTCTAATTGACTATTTTTCTATTCTTCTCCTTTTTCTTTCATTTCTTCATTTTTCCATTTAAATCATGAAATCACAAAAACAAGAGAATACCTAGTGTAATATCATCATTTACATCTAAAATCAACCTAAGTCACACTATAAAACATGTCTAACTATTAACTTGTCACAAATTACATCCATCATTTGCAAATATATAGATAAAAACGTAACATTTACGGAAGCTCCTACGTCACACAATGCTTTATAAATTCCTATATTTTCAATCGTACATGGAACAAAAAATATTCAAGGGTCAAAATATTTATGAGGTAATTTCGTTTGAATTAGTGCTGATACGTGTTCTCCTAGACTCTCATTTTCATTTGCTTTAATCTTATTAATGCATAGATCTTTTATAATTTTTTGATAATTTGGGCACTTTTTGAATGATTTCAAACAAAGGTATATTAACTACTATGTTCTTTAATGTATCAAATATTTTATTTAAAGAGGCATTGAAAAGAATGAAAATAGAGAAAGCATGTGGCCCATATTAAATACCCATAGAGGTTTGGAAATGCTTAGGAGAAATTGGATTGACTTGGTTAACAAAATTTCTCAATAAAATTTTAAAATCAAAACGGATGCCAACGGATTGGAGAAGAAGCACGATTGTGCCAATCTTCAAAAACAAAAGACACATTCAAAGTTGCTCAAACTACCGGGGAATTAAACTTATGAGTCACACTATGAAACTTCGGGAGAGGATAATTGACAATAAGCCAAGGAGAGAAATGACAATATCAGAGAACCAATTTGGTTTCATGCTTGGGAGGTCAACTATAGAGGAGATTTTCCTTGTAAGACGATTGTCAGAAAAATATAGAGAAAAGAAAAAAGATCTTCATATGGTATTCGTAGATTTAGAAAAAACATATGATAGGGTCCCTAGAGATGTTCTTTGGTGGGTTCTAGAAAGAAAAATAGTGCATGCTAGATACATAGACACTATTAAGGATATGTATGATGGAGTAGTAACGAGTATAAAAACATTTGGAGGAGCTACAAAAGAATTTTCCATTACGATATGACTACATCAAGGATTGGCCTTAAGCCCATATATATTTACTTTAGTTATGGATGAACTAACTAGACATATTCAAGAGGATATACCATGGTGTACGCTATTTGCATATGATATTGTCTTAGTGGATGAAACTAAAGATGGAGTGAATAGGAAATTAGAACTCTGAAAAAATACATTAGAATCTAAAGGCTTTAAGTTGAGTAGGACAAAAATCAAATATAAGCAATGTGAGAAACACTAGACATCGAGATGAAAAGTGGTAAAATTAGGGGAAGTAGAAGTTTCTAAGGTAAACCACTTTAGATACCTAGGATCAATCATACAAAATGATGGTAACATTGAAAATGATGTCACACATAGAATTCAAGTTGGATGGAAGAAACGACAGAGTACAACAGGGGTGATTTATGATCGAAACGCTCATACTAAGTTAAAAGAAAAATTTTATAGGACTACAATTATGCCAGTTATGCTATATGTAAGTGAATGTTGGGCGGTAAAGAAACAACAATTACATAAAATGAACGTAGCAGAAATGAGTATGCTTAAGTGGATGTGTGGTAAAACTCGTAAAGATAGAATAAGAAATGTAAAAATTCAAAGACAAGTAGAAGTAGCCCCAATTGATACAAAGATTAGGGAATGGCAGTTGCGGTGGTTTGGTCACCTGCAAAGACGACCTATAAATGCCCCAACTAGAAAACTTGACTCAATAGAAACTGTAGAAATTCGACGAGGTAGGGGCATACCAAAGTTAACATGAGATGCATTAATTATGAGGGATTTGAATTGTCTGAAAAGCTCACCATCAATTGCACTTAATCGAGCACAATGGAAAATTTTGATCCATGTAGCCGACCCCAGTTAATTTGGGACTGAGGCTATGTTGTTGTTGTTGTTGTTGTTGTTGTTGTTGTTGTTGTTGTTGTTGTTGTTGATCTCTTAGCATTTTTATTATCTTCAAAAAGATGAGGGACTTATGGTTTTTCATTGATTGTTTTGTCTTTATCAGGCTCATCACCCTTTTTGTTGGGGATCTTAATACTGGTTTCTTCAATTTCTTTCTCTAATTCTGCTTATGTTTCTTTTCTAGAAACTAATTGGTCTGGCATTTTAGGTTCATCCATCTTCTTACCATTTCTTAATGTTATGACTAATACTTTTTCCTATAAAGTAGGATAAAGTTAAGATGGTAATTTCCCTTGATTTACAAATTTATTCATTTGTGTTACCATTTGACTCAATTGATTTTTCAACTCAGTCATATTATTTTGTAATGTTTGAATTATTTGATCTTTTTCTCTTTATGAATATTCAATGTCTTATACCTTTGGTAACCTTTATTTTTAATATGATTACCTACATTTGGCTGTGAGCAATTTGTATAACTATTAAAGTTATAAGTGTGATCAACAAATCCATCGTATTGGTTCATTATAGCATTAGCTTCTTCAATTTTAGATTGTTGTCTCAAAGGGCGTTCATCATTAGAATGACTTAATTCATAACAGAAAACACAAGGCTTTACTATGTTTAATCCATTATTTAGTAATAATTCAATCATGGCTTGAGCTCATCTATCTTATCCTTTGAGGTCTTATATGTTCTTCTATTTATTTCACTTAGACTTTCCTTGATTATTCAATCTTCTCACCATATTGCTTGGATTGTTTAGTCATTTCATTTATAACTTCTCTTGCTAAAGTTGGCGTCGTGTCGAGCAAATACCTTCCACATACCATATCTAAGAATATTCATTCTAAGTGATTTAATCCTTCATAAAAATATTGCATTAAAGTTTTTTTTGTAAATCCATGCATTGGACATAATGAAATCAATCTTTGATACCTACCCCGAAATTCATCAAAAGCTTCTCTAATTTCCATCCTAGCATTACTAATTTCTATATAAACTAATTTGTCTTGCTAGGACATATTGATCAAGAAAGACTTGCAGCATCTCTGACCAATTGGTTATGAAGTTTTGAAGGAGGTAAAATAACCAATCTAAAGCATGGCCATTTAATATAGAAGAAAAAGCTTTTAATTTAACGTAATCTATTTCTATATTCTTAGATTTAACGTGCTTACTTTGTATGAAAATTCCTTAATGAACTTTTGAGCATCTTCATTATCTTCACCATAAAAACACATTAAGAATTTATGAATCTGAACTTCAATTCGAATTTCAAAAATTCTATTGTAAAAGTCATATACATAGGTTCATAAATCGTGACATTCCTATCAGATTGCTTAAAAGTCAGCTTTTCCTCGTATTCAGACATATTATATTATATTCACCAAGAAGGTTTCCAAGATATTATTTTAAAAATCTCCAACAACGGCTCCAAAAACTGATACGCGTCATGCATGCACAATAATTTTCTGTATTTTTTATTATTTATAGTAGTATAAATGAGATATTGTCTCCACAAAATTTTTGCAAATCTCTTTAGAATTAAGGCTACCCTAAAGTTTTATTGGATTTAATTTGCTTTAATCTAACTAATATAATTAAAATGGGAACTAAACACTATCAGTCTAAAAATAAAACAATCAATCGGTTAAAATAATTAAATTATAAACAATTAAAATTCAATATACTAATCTAATGCAATCCAAACAAACAATCAAATAATCAATATAAATTAAATGTCTAAACAATACATCTTAGACAATGATATGTAAGTTGTCATATCTAGACATTTTCATTAAAGTATAGTCATAATCAATCATCAAATTTATATAATGACCCTAAATCTTTAAACTCTAATCACTATAGGTTGATAGCCTTTAGCAAACTATCGATTTTTCTAAAACACAATAACATAGAAATACAATAGCATTAATACTCAATAAAAGTCATACCTAATCCAAACTAAATGAAAATAAGATTTATGCTAATCATTGAGTAACCTAGAACATCCACTCGGGTAATTTTACCGTATACATTAATCTTAGTTACCACTTCTATAATTGTTGTCAATAATCATACACATAGATTTAGATACGCTATATTAAGAAACATATTGGCCACTATGCACTCAAAGCAAAAAATCATTAGTTGTAATATGCAAAAACAACTTATTAAAATTGTGATTGACGTGTATGATTGGTTTAAAACATTAAGCACATAAATTCTATATTATGACTAAATTAATGAACAATTTATAATCATGTCTAAAATATTTTTTAGAATAATAAATTACTCACACATAATAATAATAAACATTACAATAAACAAATGATTGAAATACATTAATGTAAAATACCTTTATTGAATAAATCTTGAATCTCCAAAAGTAATTAACTCAAACTTAATTGAAAAGACTGTAAAATTAATAAAAACCAATAGTGTCAAATCCCGAGAATCTTAAATTGGAAATTACGGCTAATCCGAGATTAAGGGAGCCTAATTATGGTTTTGACCTTGAGTTGGGAGTTAAAATATTGATGAACTAGAGATTTATAATTAATTTTATTATTTCGTGGTGTTTGCCTAGTGTTGCGTATTATATATTATGTTATTTTGCGAAATTCAAGTTGGTTGAGTGAATTCGGTGTTTCGCGGGGTTTTATCTCAATATACGTGTTGAGACGGGTGTCGAGATACTCGAAATGTCGAGTTGAATATTTATGTCGAATTTCACGATGAATAGTTGAATTTAACTTTAAAAATTAGAGTTTTGGACATTTATTGGATTTAACGAGGTGATGTGGGCCCCATGTCTCTAAATGTGTGCCAAGACGGGTTGTCAGAGAGTTTCGGAGTGATTGGGTAAATTTGCCAATGTTTGGCAAAATTGTGGTATTTTTCGGGGATTTATTTGGATATAAATTGAAAAGATAAACACGAAATTAAATAAATGATTAATAAATTAGTGGGCGTTTAGTGACACGCGAGGTCGAGGGTGACATGCGTGGGATGTACAATAGTGTGCACATCCGACGATTGTTGTCAGGGCAAGCAACGAAATTTTGGGCGCGAAAATACATAGGAAAATATAAATTTGTATATATATATAAGTTATATATATAAATATATAAACGGATCCTATAGTTGTGGAGTAAATAAAAATGTACATTGGATGCGCCTCGGGATGCGTATGACGCGAGTGCTCAAAATATGAAATGAGGTGGTAGTGGTGTGAATATTTGTGATACCTCGAGATGAGCGCTGCCCAATTTCAAGGAAAGCGTTTGATTTAAATTATATTTTTGATGTGCCTCGAATTTCGTTCTGGACAGATCTCGAGAAACATTATTATTAACCAAATGTAAGGAGGTTAAGTTTCATGGGTTAGTAGTGATTGTTGGATCGGTCTCGAGTTTTACAAATACGTATCTCGAGAAAATCAAAGTTTAAAATAAAACATTAGATCTACCTCGAGATTCATGCCATACGAATCTCGAGGAAATTATATATATCTTCTTCCCTAAAATCAACCTCTCTTTTCGAACAGAGAAGGAGAAAAAAAACGCAGAGGGGGAAAGGAGAAATGAGAGAGAAGGTCGAGATCGAGAGGGAGAAAAAAATCAAGGGAAGCTTTTGGGTTGTTGTAGGTCGTTGTTTGTTGTTGTTGTTGGTTGTTTGAATGACGGATCTTGTTTTTGGGCGTTGCTGTTGTTGGTTGTTGTTGTTTTAATTGATTATGGAAGTAAAGAGGAAGAAGAAGCAGGGGAGATACTCTTGTGATCGATCCCTTGTTATTATAGCCAGACCCGATTAAAAAAAAAAACATTTATTTTTCTCTCTGTTGTTAATAGAGACGTGAGGGACCCTTTACAAAACATAATATAAAAATAATAATAATAATAATAATAATAATAATAATAATAATAATAATAATAATAATAATAATAATAATAATAATAATAATAATAAATAAATAAATAATATATAAAGTTTGAAAATAGGAAAAAAAAACAAGTAAATAAACCCTTGAAACAAATTATGAAAAAATGAGGAATTGATCAGAATAATATAATTTTGATAATAGAAAGAAAATTGGGAGTTTTCAGGGTCGGTACGCTGAGTGTTGTCTCGTATATCGTGCTACGACGCTCGAAAAAGTTAAAAATTGAAAAAAATGGGATAAATCCCTGAAAAATTGAGAAAATTGTGAAAAATAGATTTTTGGACAAATTAATTTTGAATCAAATTTTGGAGTCAGAATCAGAATCCGGACATCAGTGGACATGGTTCGGAGAGATTTCGAGGTTTTCAGGTCGAGAGTGGACCGAAAAATATAATAAAATTGAAAAATTGATATTTAAACCTAGACAACGTAATTTTCGATGTCGGACAATAATCTTGAGTCAAAAATGGAATTCGGCCATCATATAATTTATTTTGGAAATATTTGTGGTGTTTCGGGATGTGATTTGGACAATTTAAGTGAAATTAATTGGGAAATAGTTGTGAAATTGTTATAGAAGCTTACTAGACTTATGAATGAATTGTAGGACCACAGTTAGAATTTCGTATGGACTAGTTGACAGACCGAGAGCGCAACGGGATGTTGTTATTGCTCTTATAAGGTTAAGTAAATCCCACGGTAACTATTACATTGTATGAATATAATTTTGTATATTGCATTGATCCTTGAATTCAATTTTGTTGTACATGCATACACGATTTGGGAGGGTAAGGCGTTATGAGTCTCCTTACAATATATATATCGAGTTTATAAAACACTATATTATGCTTGAGGGGCTGAAGTCGATGATACTTTGCAACACGTGGTTATCGTGAGATCATGTTGAACCAGATTATACTCCCATATTCTAGAGGAACGAGAGTCGTTTAGTTATTCTCCCCGCGCATGAGTCCTTATTACTGTTTACTTATCACTTTCATAGACGTCATCTGATTTTGGTCGGATAACAGAAACGGGATTGATTCGCTGTTGTATTTGAATTTCTTGGATTATATTCTTGTTTAAATTCCTTGGATTATTATGCATTTGGTTACTAAAGGTGTACTGGATAGTGTGAGATTTACTTAATCTCACATTATTGAATTTTTATAATTAGTTAATGACTGGGTTTAACATCAACAAGGGAAAGGAAGAGCTTTCTGATTATTGTGGTTTGTTCAGTTTCTTTCTCTTTATGTATGCATTATTTTTTAATATAAAATATTATATAAATGGGTTTTTGGGTTCGCGTGAGATTATGATACCTTTTGAAACTGTTAATATGATTTTAAGAAGGATTGAAATTGAATTTATGGTTTTAAGATGGATTGGAATGCCGTGAAGTTACGGTAATGATGATTTAAAGATTTCGATAACTTGAGATAAGTTAGAATGATTAAATAATTTTATAAATGCAATATATACTATTATGGGGTGGATTGTGAGTCATTCGACATTTTCACCAAGCTGAGCAGGTTTGTTGAAGATTTATGAAGGCCGAGATTTTCAGTGTAGGCTTAGAAATATAGGAGATGCTAGCAAAAACTTTTTACGAATTCTTAAGGATTATATAATTAATCTTTACTAACTTTGAGGTACAAGACTCGTTTTAGAATCCTTTTGTGGTTGAGTTAAAATAATATTTGATAAATACGCTGATAAAACTTGAATTATTTATTGATGATGAGGTTAAAACTGCTAGGTTATCAGTGGATTAAGGTAATCTAGGCCTGTCAGATGCCTAATTAAGTGGGTTCTGACAAATAGAGGGCTAAGAGAGTTTTATTTTGAAGCCCTAAGGTTCTATTTATGATTTTTCTAAGTATACATATCATAGGTAAACTCAAATTCCTTCTTTTTATCTAAAAAACTCATCACCGACCTCATCAATTCCATAACGAATCCAATTTGTGCATAAATCACTGAGAAAATCACTAGATTATGCTCTATATGCTCCTCCGATTTATCCAGGGATTCCTAGTGTATTTCCCAATTCACTAATGATTCGTTGGCACTTCTCTGCTTTAATTTAGACAACGATTCCTTTATAATTCCATATTGCTGGCTAATCGTTTGCTTTGTTCTCCAGTTGATTATTTTGCTCTTTTTTCTTTCTTCCATTTCTTCATTTTTCCATTTAAATCCTGCAATTACAAAAAGAAGAGAATACCTAGTGCAATATCATTTATATCTAAAATCAATCTAAATTACACTATAAAACACATCTAATTATTGACTTGTCAGAATTAACGATCGTAATTTGGGTCGTTGCAATTATTCCCAACTGAGGGAAATTTCGTCCTCAAAATTTAGATGTCGCGGAAAGTTTAGTTCACATAACCTATCCATGTGAGACCACGCCGCACATCTTGATAGTACCATTCTACGGTTCCTTGAACACCCCACTACTCTTGTACCATCACAGGAGATGTAGTTTGCACTTAAGAGCCGGTCGCTGTAGCTATGTTAGGCCGGGTGAAGCCTACCAATATGTTCAGGGTACATAGATTGGTAGTTGCAGTTAAAGTTCATGCATGCATGACATGCTATGTTAGGTTAAGGTAGTTCATGGTATGTCATGGTATATTATGGTATGTTATGGTTAGGTCTATTATGTTGTGATACATTATAGGAGAGGTTTAGGGTTACCAGTTGGTAGGTAACTGGGTTAGGGAAACTTGGGCATGGTATCAGGCTGAGGGGTAGGTTGCTGAGGTGTCGATGAGCATGATGGGCCATAAAATCCTTTTTTTTCTTTTAGAAATAAATAATAAATAAAAATAAAACAAAAATGATGTAATTATATAGCTTCATTAGTTGTGGTGGATGACAAGAGCTTCGTACAGTGGCCTTGAGCCATGAGGTATGGGCAGGCCACTACTGTTTTTTCTTGATTTGGTGAATCGTTAAAAAATATTGACATTCACTTTAGCTTCGGTACTATGGAATTATACAACATCAACTTTGCCTAACATTTCACTTAGGTTTATTTACATCTACATATTTATATTCTGGATTTTTAATCAATATTCAATAGCATCATGTAATTAGTTATTTATGGACTATGTTGCTAATATGCACAGTAGTGATTACAAAAATTTATGTTGGAATAATGGAATATATGGCTATAACTCACAATAAAATAAGACCAATACTCTGATGGGCATTTCATCAAACAACTTCAGAGCACTCTATTAAACAAATTATCGGACAGATCCATCTCAATGTAAACAAACTAATCATCTCTTGGGTGCTTAATCAAACACCACGCAAGAAAAAAAAAAGAATTCAAAATTATAAGGTTTACAATCATTTGTTACTAAAAATTGCACATTTTCTAGAGAATCCAATATTTTCTTGTCAAAAAAGATTATTCCATTGAAAAAAAGATAATTCCTTTAATCCTCAATCAATGTTTTCCAATTAACTAATAAGCAATTGAACCAGCTTCACTTTACCTATCAAATTGATCAAAGAAAAACCTTAATTTACTTATAAAACATTGAGTTGTGAACTATACCAGGATCAAGTGGTGGTGGCTACGATTGGGTGCGTAGAGAAAGTTCCTTTGAAATGGTGGGATTAGAAGTGAAGGACATGGTGACCATTAATAGAGGTTGTGGTGCCTGCGATCTCGTGTATGAAAAAAGATTGATAGAAAAACTGAGCAAGAACTGAATAAGAGAAATTGGGTAATAAGAAAAGATTTGCAGAAGAAGAAATGTATTGTTATTTGAGTAATTGGAAAACAAGATTGCAAGTCGGGAGAGCAAGAAAATGTAGGCCACAAGCGAAGAAAATTATTAGGGCAAGCAGAGGGTGAGAGCACAAGAAAAATCTATTTTGGCAAGGGCGAGATTGAGTTGTGCACAAAATGGAAACCAAATAGGCAAACTCGGTAAAAACTAATTAGGAACGACTATCGAAGGGTAATATCGATAAATATATATTTCCCTACATAAATGAATGTTTCATGATTTTCTTATTAAAGAATAATGCAGACTTTAGAGTGAGTATGATGGAAATGAATGGCATCAGGATATATAGCTTTTGGCTTTGAACCTTCCTTAGTGTAACACCATCGGGTTTGGTAGCTAATCAATGACCACAATATCTTGAAATGTCTGTTTTTTGTGCAAACCAAGCCAACAATGCACACACAACCCACTTTTAAGATTTGAATTCCTTGGTTATGTTTGTTAATATGGCCTTAAACAACTTTTAGATTCATGAACGCTTTAGAGAATTCAAGCCCTGGAAATTCTCATTAAATCAACCCAATTCACACTCATATAGGTGATTTTTATTTAGAGTATCTTGCAATACTCCTCATAATATTATGACATAGAAATTATTAAAAGCAAAGCTTACTCCTAATACTTTTGCAGGCAACATTATAATACCATAAGAACGGGTTGGAATTAAATTCTCTAGTGCTACACCAGACACCATTATTTAGTTGTCCCTTTTGAATCTAGATCTTGGGATATCCGTCAGCTAGGTTGTCAAAGGTCATCTCACTAATCCCTGACTTAGCCTAATTCCCCTAATTCAACATCTAATGTATTCAATTAACAAACCTCAAAATAATTTTGATTTCAATCCTCAATAATGCTTCAAATCCTAATTTATATCCTCAATGAAACTTAATTCTTGTTTTATTTTATTGGAGCAAATTAGAAAATCATATGGAATGTCTTCAAAATTTTTATAAAATGTTCGGTTGCACCTCACTTGAAAGTGGCACGCCGCAGAATTCACCTATCAAATAACATAATGGGGAGAAGCTTGGAAGGACTTACGACTCCCTGCAGTTCACAATATTTATCAATTTAAATCATTTAAATTAACTTAGGAAACTTTCATAACATGTTACGTCCTACACTCACTCCAAAGCCCAATATATATATATATATATAAACAATTTAAAACAAGAATTAACCTTTTAATTTGAGAAACAATCACCACAATCTTATAGTCTTGTCCATTCTTCTTTTTCTTCAAAGAAAATTAGACATCATCAAAAACAACTTGGATGTCAGGTAAGTAAACTCCTACACTTCTCTGTATTCCTACAAATATTAGTCTGAATACATGGAGATACGTAATTGCATTTCTAAATAACAAGAAATTTATATAACAACGTAAATTCCTCTTTCATGTTTCCTAACTATACTCATACGTTGACTTCCAAATATAGTACAAAAATGTTTCTAGGAGTTTATGAAATGTAAAGGCAATGAGTCAAAGTGGATTCTCAAGCCAGATATGTCAGCTCAGTCATCTGCATTTACTATTAAACTTAGGGAAATAGATGTTAAGCACGTCTACTACTAGCCTAGGGAAATAGTCGACCATACATCAACCACATCCCTTTCCATCAATGCATGCTCACTGAAAAACTCGCGTGCCATGGTTCTTCCGTGTTCCACTTGATTTAGTTGAGAAACCTAGCCTCGAATCCCGGTCGTAAGCCGTAACACTAACACACCATTGTTCGGAATGACACGAATTCATGACCAAGAATGATGTGAAATACAATGAAGATTAAACAAAAATACAGATATAAAGATAATTCCATTAATAGTCAAGACCACTATATGGTTTACTTACAACTAACTTAGCGCTTAATTCTCATTGTACTCGAACAATCGAATCACCTTAAAAATAGTTCTAATAGCTTCTGTGCATATCCAACTATATTATGGGTCAAGCTTTGAGTGAAACCAAATCACAAAACCTAATGAAAATTGCGGCCAAAGTACGCTTGAGAACAGCTTCCCAAAATATTAATTTATCTAACTGTTTCAACTGGCTTTCAACTAGCCAACTTAGGGTAACTTTTTAACCTTAAAAACCTCGATATTTTTCATAATGATCTAAAAAGGAACTTGTAGTACTCATTTCTTATTTCCCATAGAATTCAAGAACACTTAAATCGAATAACCGACGGAGAAGTTTTTGGTTTTCCAATATGGCCTGTCAACGGGCAATTTTTTTTTTTGAACCGAAAACCTTTTCCAAATCATTATTTTCGCAATTAAATCCTCAAAACTCGACAACAAACACCACAAAAAATTCACTCGATACCAACATCAAAATATTTTCACAACTCATGGTGTCAAATTGAATCAAAACTAATAATTAATTCATCCTAAAATCTAATATAAATCAATATCAATTATAAAACATCTCCAAAATAGTTTTCAACTGAATCACATTCCTTCAATTCATGAAAAACCTAACCAACACCAATGGGATTTATCACGAATTGGCGCAAATCAATGCAATATGCGAATTCACAACAATCCAGACCAATTTCTATCAAAACCATAGAAAAGAAATCGAGAAATGGGGAGAAACTCAAGAATTTATCAAATTCAAGCCGAATACCTCATTTTCATTGCAGAAACTTAGCTCAAACTGACCGTTTCGCGATGCTCTACTATTTAATGGAAAGAAATCGGGTGAAAATAGAATGTCGGGAGCCCTCTGAGTGAAAGAACGAGTTGAGAGGGGTTAGGGAACGAACCTATAAATGTTCTGTATAAACGAAAGGAACTGAAATCGTTGATTTTTTGTTGTTTTTTTGTTTATGTATATATAAACCATCAGCGGCTTGTCAATAACTTAATTTCTTTTTATCTATTAATTCCCAAAATTCTTATTTTGACTTGTTTTAACTTTTGATGCTCGTTTTAGATCTGATTATTCATCAAATTGAGCCAACCTCTCGACAAAATAGTCTATTTTCATAAAACTTCCATAGCACTTATTTTCGTCATACTAGAACCCCAAAAATCTTAACTTTGTCCACGACATACTGAAATCTTATGGACTAATTCTCTTGCCATATTAAACAAAAATTACTCCAATTTGGACTCATTCTCAATCTCGACCGCCGCTGAGTGATACGAAGCTTGAAGTAAGGTCTTACACCAACTTCGTTCTCATTTTACATAACAGATCCTGACTTGTGTGCAAATCAAGGAAAAATCTTTATTTGAAGATTAAAACTTGATTAATTAGTTTTCGAGCAACTAATAATTTATTTTCACTCGTGCCCTTCAGACACACACTTGCAACCCCGAGTATGACAAACTGAGGATACAATTTAACATAACCCGACTTCACGACGAAATGCCATATATTACACACACTAAGCATTCATCAACAAAAAACAACGTTTTACCATATGATATCCAGTCTGAAACACGTGGGTCCCACCTCAAATACATAAAATTCCAATTAAAAGTTGAAATCACTTAATTAGTCCCCAATCAAGTTTATGAAATTCTTGAATTTCACAATTCTTCCCAACTAATTTAAAACTTTTTCCTCGAAATTTAAACTTATAGGTTAACGAAAGTAAAAGAGATGAGAAAATAATCCTTCATTTACAACTTTTTCATTCTAAACTTGTAAAAAAACGTTTCCAATGTGAAACAATTAAGTGGACCCAATCACTTCCAATGTAATCAATAAGTCAGTGGTAGAGATCATAGACATTTCAACTTTTCATTTCCAACTTCTTGGTTTAATGAAAAGTCAAAACAACTTATTTGCCAATCCTGGCATTTTGCGAATTTTCGATGAGTTAAATAACAAAATTTATTTTATATCTAATAACCTTACTTTTCTTCACTACTCATTTCACGTCTTGAATCCCATTCAAGTAGTAATATATAGCCAGATCTAGCCTATATTTTCAATTAAACTATTTTCATTTTTAACTGAGTACTATTCTACAAATCAGTGATAATTTTTTCCCTATCCACCAAACTGTGGTATACACATCCCTATTTGCTTTCCTATCATTAATCATTTCTAATTAGAATTATTTAATTACCGATCAATACTTAGACTGTCATCAGTCTAAATATTTATATAGTAATGTAAATAATATTTGAGCATGACGTTAGATAGTAAAGTAAAGTTGTGTGTCTATCTGATCCATCACCATTCCAGCATTTCTCAACAGAAACCTGTAATTACACAAGTCATCACATGACTATAGATTTCTAATTACATATGTCATCCTATGACAAGAGATCTCGAATTTCAATCCGATCAGAAAATAAAACAGGATATATCGTGCAACTCTTACTCATTCTCTAAATGTGTACTCATAATATCATATAGGTTGTGGACTAGAAATAAATTATCAATTCCAACTAGCCAGCGCATTCACTTAACATTTTATTTGATTGGTTAGAAACTTAACGACTTTTCTAACTTCGTCAAACCATTATCTATTCATGAGTTCACCAAGAACATCATCTTATTCACTTAACAGTTAATCTCTTTCAGATTGTCTTGATCACTTCTCCGTTATTCAATATTTATCCAATTAATGAGATTTCCCATCCTAATCACTTACGGTTCACTAAAATTCTCTCATTGCGCGGATGAAGATAATTATCCTTTTCTTGAGTAGATATATGCTTTTACATAGAGATATCAACATAGTCAATTATTACACTCTCATACTATAACTTTTAACTTGTATCTCATACGAGTTATGAATATGCTATCTCTTTTCACCAGTGCTCAATACATGCTTTTAGCTCTATTCGATTTTAAATTTAGCTTTATACAAGTTAAAAATATTCAATTATTCTAATATATCAAGTTATATACAATGTATTCTATTTAATATTTCCAAACCAAAGAAATAGTACTGACTAACTAAGTTGTAAGTCTTGCTTCTATTTCCATTTCCATTATATCTTCACTGTCATATGTGTATTTTACATCAAATCCAATTTAGTATAACCGATGCTTCAAAACTTCACCACTGACTTTGTCATGTGGTGTAACAATACATTTGAACCAATATACAACATATTCACTGATATCAATTGTATAATATTTTGATTAAAAAATCTCAACCTTTGGAGTTTGACTTCTAGTGAAACCCTTATGAAAATATAGTAGGTTTAATGAAACTTATAGTTTGACATCCTAAGTCTTATTAAGACTCACTTACCTGAATTTCTTTTTCTTCCATTCATATGTGAGAATTTATTGACCATTTATTTGCTTATACTTAAGCTTCCAATTGACTCCAACAAAACTTCATACTCTTTTATTTCGATTGTCACCAATTCATTCGATTATTCAAAGATAAGTGGAGTCCTCACACTAATCTTCTACATTGTGAATGAATCGTGATTATGAAATATAGTTACTTAGACTTTTTGTCATACATAATTATTCTAGTGCCTTACTTTGACTAAAAGAGTCTATTCATGTCATTTCCAGGAGTCACAAGTCATCTCAACATCTCATTTTATTATCCATATGAAGTCTATTCAGTTTGCTTTTTGTCAATCTTGGCTATTCTCGCATTTATCTTGTTCTTTGTCTCTTTTCAAACTTACAATGACTTTGCTCAACACCTAGACCACTTACAGCTTCTTAGTCTTGACTTACAAGGGAGATTCTTTTCATCTCTTTATTTTCAGAAATTTACCTAATGACGGTGCGAATTCTTATGATCATTCATTCAATCAATTAAGTTTCCTTAATTAATCTTTGTTCGAAACAGAGAAATTTTTGCAAATCAAACAATTCTATTGTTTGTTATTGCCTTCGTTGTTTCAATTAGTTTCAGATTTTTCCCAACTTTTCAAGAGACTATGTAGAATATTAAAGTATCTTACTGATCATCAATTCATTTTTGATCATTTCACTTGTCTAGTGTTGTTCGGCAGAAGAGATTAAAAAAATTGAATTTCCAAACTATTAATCAACTGACGACTAATAAAACTCTTAAAGGATGCTATTTTAATCCTTCAAGTCTTATTAATGGAAATTCTCATCATATAGAAGTTCTTACTGACTTCCTATTCATATCACATACTAATACTCAATCAGTACATCTATCTCTTCATTTGTTGCATTTTAGGCCGTAGTGATAGACATCATAACTTTAATTTAGTTAGAAATGATTATAAGTACTCAAAATCTCATAATACAACTGCTTATGTTTTAATATTTAATAGCTAATCCTTGCTATTTTCATACCATTTTTCCTAATTTTAACTTCTAACACGTTATTCTTATCACTAAAGCTTTTATTTTTCAAGTTAGAATTTTTGTTAATCTTTGTTTCACACCAACACCTAATCCAAAAAAATTAATTCTAACTTGGTATTTCCATTCTTTTTATGAGTTCATTATTCGACTCATATAATCACTTTGTGTTTTGATTCGGAAAAAGACAATACATTGTCTCAAAGTATGTTATTTTCATAGAAATCGACTTAGAAAACTTGACTAGTCATATCACAAGCCCATTGTGATTTTTCAGTCATAATTTTGGATGTCTACTCAATCTCTAATTTTCAATTTTAAAACCATGTATCTCCTTTTGTTCTTTTATTGAAACTATTTTCGAAAACAACTCTCAATTGGTTCCACAAGTATCGATTTCATTTTACGTTTTACAAATGGCTGTCAATCGTTTGAGACTTATTTTAAGTCTATTTTGGTGCTTTTCTGAGTGTTTCATAATGCTAATAGATCAATACTTTCGATTTCTTAGAATTTTATGTTCAGTACTTACATTCTTAAATCATTTACGTTTTTTGTTTAACAATTTCCCTTTAGTTTTATAACTTACTATTTTCCTTAGTTATAGTGCTGCCAAACTACTTCCATCAACTTTGTGATTTCAGACTTTCCAAGTCTATTTCATGTCTCTTCACGCTCTGTTATTGTTTCACAAGTCTATTCTATTTATAATTGTCTATTCCTAATCTCACCCGTCATATCTCGCGAGTTAAGTATCGAACAGACAACGAGAATAGACTTCTTATCGTATATCTAGTGATAATATATACTATACAACAAACATATTACAATAATAAAGTATCCCAACTCACAGTCACTCCCCAACTATTTGCGACCTCATTATTGAACCTTATTCCTCGAGACCATCTCTTAAGTTCATATAACTTAATATAATCCAATAGCCTTAAACCAAACTCCTTAATCGATTAAATACTAAACTCTACATCATTTTCATTTCTTACATTTTCTCAATTGAGCTTAACCATAGCTCCGATACCATGTTTGTTAAGGCCCGTCTTACTAAGCCTTGACTTAGCCTAATTCCCCTAATAGGCATCTATTATATTCAATTAACTTCAACCTCAAAATAATTTTGATTTCAATCCTCATTAATGCTTCAAATCTTAATTTATATCCTCAATGAGGCTTAATTCTTGTTTTATTTTATTGGAACAAATTAGGAAACCATATGGTGTGTCTTTATTGTTCTCATAAAAAAATTTGGCAGCATCTCCCCAAAAAGTGTCCTGTCGAAAAATTCACCTAATAAACATCAGAATGGGGAGAAGCTTAGAAGGAACCACAACTCTCCGCAGTTAACAATATTTATCAATTTAAATCATTTAAGCTAACTTAGGAAACTTTCATAATATGTTCGAGAGTATTTCACGTCCTACACCGACCTCAAAGCCTAATACAATATATATAAATAATTTACAACAAGAATTAACCTTTTAATTTAAGAAACAATCACCACAATCTAAGAGTCATGTCCATTCTTCCTTGTCTTCACTTAAAATCTTACATCATCAAAAACATCTAAAAGATGTTAGGTAAGTAAACTCTTACACTGCTCTGTACTCCTGCAAATGTTAGTCTGAATATATGGAGACATGTAATTGCATTTCCAAATAACAAGAAATTTATATTACAACATGAATCCTTCTCTTCCTATTTCCTAACTATACTCAGACATTGACTTTTGAATATAGTACATAAATGGTACTAGGAATTCATTAAATGCAAGGGCAATATGTCAGAGTCGATGTTCAAGCCAGAAGTGTCAGCTCCGTTGTCCGCATATACTACTAAACTTAGGGAAATAGATGCGAATTATGACTACTACTAGCTTGAGGAAATAGGTGACCACACTCCAACTACATCCCTTTCCATCAATGCATGCTCCCTGGAAAACTTACATGCCTTGGGTCTTTCGTGTTCTAATCTATCTGGTCAGGAAACCTAGCCCCTAGTCCTTCTTGTGAGCTGTAGCACTAAGAAGCCATCATCCGAAATGACATAAATGCATGACCAGAATGATGCGAAATGCAATGAAGACTAAACACAAATTTAGGTACAAAGACAAATTCCATCAATAGTAAAGACCACTATAGGCTTTACTTACAACCAACCATCTTTGAGCTTAATTCTCGGAGTTCTTGGAACATCTGATCACCTTAAAAATGGTTCTAATAGCTTCCCTTCATACCCAATTACATTATGGGTTAAGCTTCAAGCGAAACCAAATCACAAAACCCAATGAATACGACGACTAAAGTACACTCGAGAACAGTTTCTAAAAATATTAATTTATATAACCATTTCCATTGGCTCTCAATTAGCCAACTTGGGGTAACTTTCTAACCTTGAAGACCTCAATATTTATTATGATGACCTAAAAGGAACTTGCAATACTTATATCCTACTTCCCATAGACTCCAAAAATACTCAAATCTGATCACTAATAGAGAAGTTTTGAATTTTCCAATATGGCATATAAAGTAGAAAACTTTATTTATTTTGAACTGAAAACTTCTCCAAATCAAGATTTTCGCAATTAAATACTCAAAACTCGACAACAAACATGACAAAAAATCGCTTGATACTAACATCAAAATATTTCTACAACCTTTGGAGTCAAATTGAATAAAAATCAATAACCGATTCATCGAGAAACTTAATGTAAATCGATATCAACTATAAAACATCTCCAAAATAGTTATAAACTGAATCGCATTAGTTCAATTCATCGAAACCCTAACCAATGCTAGTGGGATTTATTTGAAATTGGCGCATATTGATGCAATATATCAATTTACAACAATCCCTACCAATTTTCTATCAAAATCCTATATAAGAAATCGAGAAATCACGAGAATTCAAATTGAATTGAAAAATGCTGAATTGAGAATATACCAAATTTCGAGCCAAATACCTCATTTCCATTGCAGAAACTTAGCTCTAACTGACTGTCTCATAATGCTCTACTGTTTAACGAAAAGAAATCGGGTGAAAATCGCACGTTGGGAGCTTACAGAGCGAAATAATGAGTTGAGAGGGGTTAAGTGATGAACGTATAAACGTTCGGTAGAGATGAAAGGAATTGAAATCGATTGATTTTTTGTTGGTTTTTTTGTTTTTTTATCCATAAACCCTTAGTGATTTGTCAACATTTTAATTTCTTTTTATTTATTAATTCTTGAAATTCCTATTTTGACTTGTTTTAACTTTCGTGCTCGTTTTGGATTCAATTTTTCACCAAATTGAGCCTAACTCTTGACAAAATAGTCCATTTTCATAAAACGTCTATAACACTGATTTTCGTCACACCAAAACCCCCAAAATCTTAACTTTGTCCATGACATATTTATCTTTTATCGACCAATTCTCTTGCCATATTAAACCAAACTTACATAAATTTGGACTCACTACAAAAAAATAGCAAATCAGAAACGGAAATTTCCGTCTCTGATTTGTTAAAATTCGGTCTCTAATTGCAGTCAGAAACGGATCAGAAACGGAATCAATTCCGTGTCTAAAAACGTCGTCGCTGATTCAATCAGAAACGAAAATGCGATTCCGTTTCTGATTTAGAGACGGATCAGAAACGAAATAAATTCCGTTTCTGATCAGAAACGGAATTTATTTCGTCTCTAATTCCATTTTTGATTAGAGACGGAATAAATTCTGTTTCTGATTATTTCCGTCTCTGATCCGTTGCTAATCAGAGACGGATCAGAGACGAAATTTGATCCGTTTCTGATTTATGTATCTTACATAAACAAAAATTAGAGACGGAAATAGCAACGGAATCCAAAGATTCCGTTGCTATTTTCGTCTCTAATTTTTATTTTTGTTTAGTTTTTAAAGTCTTACATATATAGGTCTCAATCCAAGCACATTTAACCTGCCAATATATAACAAAAATCATAGCTAAATAATATATTGATATTACACAATTTATATAAACTTATCATATCCTTAACATAATCTTTTCTCAATGTACTGTACACGAAACAACAAAAACAATCTAAAAAGTTTCTATATCGTATCTTTCTACAAAAGTAAAAGCAAAAATTGTTCTAAATAAAAAAAAACAAAAAAATGAAGTGTTCCGAGATTATATAAAGTTGATTGTGCTTCAAATAATACTTGACTTCGTACAAAACACCTGAAAAAAGATCAAAAAGAAAAAAATCACTAAATTATACAAACAATAATAGGAATATAAACAATATTATGGAATATAAACACAAAGATAAATAAAGTAATAAAGAAAAAGAAATTCATCATTATCCAAGGAAAGAACATGGTGTTATTTAGCAAATTATCTCTCGCTCCAAACTATAACATAGCAATGGTTTGTGATGCTTATATATATAGTCTTGATGTTTCATGATCAATATTTTAGATCGCAACATACACAACCTATCATGCATGATTACGTTTAAGAATTAAAATTAAAAGAAAAATATTTATGCTCGACAACAAAGAAAATAAAACCTAAATTGCAAATTAATTAATTAGAGTCGACTAGTTTATTCTTATAAAAATAAAATAAAATTAAGACTTGTTTACAACTTTTAGAAATCACAAACCAAAACCATGGATGTCGATGTATCACTAGAGACCTTGTTTTCACAAGATGTGGTTTAAAACCTCAAATAGAACTAGGAACAATTGGAAACAAGCTTTCATTAATCTATTTTAAACACACAGATATGCACACAACAAAAATATGTTCTACAACTTTTTTAAGTTTGAAAACTTTACATTGCAAAGTGTGAAAAAAGCTTAGAAGGTCCGATTTGGTTCCTTCTCATATCAAACAACTAGAATCATTCCGCATAAAGTTAATTTCTAGCGGTGAGAGTGCAATCATATAGATGCTATTAGAAAGTTAATTTCTAGCAAACAGTCATCCATGCAAACTAAAGGGTGAAACCGAAATTAATAAAACCATAAAAATGCAAGGAGAAGGAAACAAACGAAAGAATCGGTGTTAAACTTACTCAATGAATGGTACCCGATCATTACTATGTTTGGGAATGGTTCAATGTATCGAGTCTTATTCATTGTTGAGAGGGCGCTTCTAGATATGAACGCATACCTACAAGCCATGAACCCGGATCCCAACAACCGCAAAAAGAATGAGAAGGAAAAACAGTGAGAAAAGTGCGATAAATAGAACCATTTTCAAGTCCCTAAAAGGAAAAAGAATGATTCAAATTCACATCAATAGTTAGTCTAAAAAATAACCAAAGAGAAACATCTAACATACCATTGCCACCGAATTCTCTAAACCGGCACTAATATCAAAATCTGTGATCTTCTAATGTGGATATTTAAGAGAATAGGAATGTGGGCTCATAAACTATGAAAATCCATTATGCATCAAACAAAGAATCCATAAAATGATCAACGGGTTTCTCACTCGAAATTATCTCCATAATAAGTATTCCAAAGCTATAAATATCACTCTTCTCATTCAACATGCCAAGTGCAAGCATATTCGGGAGCTACGTAGCTGCAAAAATTATTTGGTTAGTAATGAAGTAGGTAAGAATGCACACAAACAAGGATGAAAAATCTTTACAGTGAAATACACTAACCCATATGTTCCCATCACACGAGTTGTAACATAACTCCTTTCCGAAAACAAGAGCTTAGCAAGTCCAAAATCGATACCTTAGCATTCCACCGACGGTCCAAGAGAATGTTGCTAGATTTTACATCTCGATGAACAACCTTTGGTTCAAGACCCTCGTGAAGGTAGGCCAAGTCTGCAGAGCAAAATTCTTTGAATCGAATACACAAACTATAACGAATTCATCTAGTCATAAATCCAAGTTGTCATACCCTTTTGCCCCAAGGATAATGTTCATTCGAATCTCCCATGTAAGTGGGCTTACTAGTCCGACATCTCCATGAAGCCATTGTTCAAGATTACCATTATCTATGTACTCATAAACAAGCATCATAATAGAAGACATATGACAGATAGAGCAAGAAAATCATGATTACCAGTATTGCAATGACATAAAAATAACGCAATGAAAAAATAAAAGGCGAAAAACCTGTAAGCACCCTCCATGCAGTAACCAAGCAACCGGACCAGATTTTTGTGCCTAACATGCCCTATTGCCTATACTTCGACTCTAAACTCCTTCTCAGCTTGACCCCTGATAAAATATTATTACAAAAAACCCTTAAAGATTTCATGAAAACTAAATAATTAAAGGAAATGTAAAACGAGAAAAAAATGAAGCATAGTACAGAGAAGAGAATTTGATTCATTGCCAAAATAATCGAAAGAGCCAACTGTACCACAAAGATAAAGCCAAGAGCATGTGCAAAGAAAAAAAGAAGATAAAGATAAAAGAGAGATGAACAAAAGAACAAACTGCAAAAGAAAAAAAGATTTTGACTTCACAGCTTATTTAGCTCACAATTTGTTTCATTGGCAAGAGACTCTTAACCACAAGTAACCACAAGTACACATAAAAGATGAAAGTGAAAAAATAAAACCATGTGCCTCATCAGTTTCAACAAGACAATTATAGTTTACCAACACTTTGAGAATTATAATTTGCATTCTTGCACCATGGAGCTCCAATAGAAATGACCTTTTCGAGGTGTTCAATGAAGCAATTCAACATGGTACAAAACTACACTTGAAAACTTAAATAGACTTCACACAATTTGATTTTGCCCCATGTTATACTTGAAATCAAATGTAGCTAATTAAAAAGGGCGTTGCAGCGTGTACACACCACATAAAAAAACTACCCAAACCGCTCATCAAACTCTTGAATGTTGCTACAAGATAACAAAAAGTGATTCAATAGCCACAGCAGCAAGCTTTGCGTGCTGTGATGCTAGTTCCCTTGCTCGTTGAATTCCGTTGCTCTTACCCCAGCATCAACAAAACCCCAGCATCAACAAAACCTCTAACAAATTTCAAGGTTCGACATTCAACCTAACATCTATCCAAACAACCTAATCGCATGAAAAATCAAACAACACAGACGATCGGAAACGCTAGAAATTGAAACCCTAAAAAAGGCACAAACAACTAGCTAGGGCATCGAAAACAATCTCAATAGAAGCATCGATTGAAGATGCTTACCAGAAATTTCATCAACGCAAAGGTTCGAGACGAATCGGAAACTGAATCCCTGGATGAAGAGAGGAATTTGAGACGGAGAGAGTGAGAGCAGAGAGTTGCGAGAGAGAGAGAGAGCAGAGAGCGGCGACGGTGAGAGAGAGAGAGCGGTGACGGTGAAAGAGAGAGCAGAGAGCGGTGACGGTGAGAGAGAGAGGATAAGGCGGTGACGGGTGAGAGAGAGCGGCGGTGACGGTGAGAGAGAGCGGTGAGGGAGAGAGGTTTCGTTGAGACAGAGAGAGAGAGCGGTGAGGGAGAGAGATTTTAGGGAGAGAGAGAGTTTTGGTCCCCATTTTTGAATTATCGAGATCGAAACACGCACGAATCTCGAGACGTAACGGACGATTGTAATAAATGAAAATTTTGGTGGGAATGTTGGCACTATTTTTTAGAGACGGAATTAATTCCGTCTTTATTTCCGTCTCTATTTCCGTCTCTGATCCGTCTCAAATCCGTCTCTGAATGTTTCCGTCTCAATTCCGTCGCTAACTTTTTAATTTAGAAACGGAACTTATTCCGTTTCTAATTCCGTTTCTGATTTAGAAACGGAACTTATTTCCGTTTCTAATTCCGTTTCTGATTTGCTGTTTTTTTGTAGTGACTTAATCTCAACCTCGACCACCGCTAAGCGACATAAAGTTTAAGAAAAGGTCTTGCACCAACTTCATTCTCATTTTACAATATCACTAATCTCGACTTTCATGTAAACCATGACAAAATCTTCATGTGAGGAATAACGCTTAATTAATTAGTTTTCAAGCAACTAAAAATTTATTTTCACTCGTACCCTGCAGACACGCACTTGCAACCTTGAGTATGATAAATTGAGGATATACCTCAACACTCTCAGACTTCGCAACAAAATACCATATAATATACACACACAACATTCATCAACAGAAAATAACATTTTACCCTATGATATTCGATCCGAAACACATGGGTCTCACCTTAAATACATAAAATTCCAATTAAAATTTGAAATCATTTACTTAGTCGCCAAAAAAAGTTTATGAGATTCTCGTATTTCAAACAGATTGGTTATCCACAATGGGTTATATTTTATAGGCTTTAATATCATTCCCCTCAATAAACAGATTACTTGATCTCTAGGCAAGCCTTTATTTAACGGATCTGCAAGGTTGTCTTTAACCTTATATAATCAATAAAAAGTACTCCATTCTCAAGTAACTATTTTATTGTGTCATGTCGTCAACGTATATGTCGTGACTTACCATTATAGATTTTATTATGTGCTTTTGCTATAGCAGACATACTGTCATAATGGGTACAAATGGTTGACGCGGGTTTTAGGTAATAAAGAATATCTTCTAAAAAGTCCTTAAGAAACATTCAACTTCTTCACCAACTTTATCTAAAGCTATGAATTCAGATTCCATAATAGATCATTCATTGCATATTTGCTTAGAAGATTCCCAAGGTATGGCACCACCTCCAAGTATAAAAATATACCCACTTTTAGACTTAGTGTCCTAAATATCTGATATCAAGTTAGCATCATTATATCCTTCTAGAACTCATATTAGGTAATCCATAATTCATTGTGTATCGTAAATATCTAAATACTTTTTTCATCGCTTTCTAATGATTTTTTCCCTGGATTTCTTGCAAATTGACTTAGTCGATTCGCTGCACATGCTATGTTAGGTCTCGTGCATGACATGACATACATTATATTGTAAATTATATGTGTGTACTCTACTTGATCTATAGTTTGATTGTTATTTCTAGTTAATGTTCATTAATATGCATTGGTGTCTTTATTGGACATGTGTCATATTTATTTAACGTATTCAATATCTTCTCAATATAATGAGATTGAGACAACACCAATCCATTCGCTACCTCATAAATTTTAATTCCTAAAATAACATCAGCAGCTCCCTTATCTTTCACATCAAATGTCGTGTCATTAAATTCTTTGTAGAATTGATTATAGTTTTCTCATTGCTTGTAATCAACATATCATCCGCGTATAGACAAACTATGACAAAGCATTTAGATGTACCTTTGGCAAACACACCCTTGTCACATTTATTGATTTTCAAGCCATTTGATTACATGACATTGTCAAACTCAATATACCACTGTTTCAGAGCTTGCTTTAATGTATATAAAGATTTAAAAAGTCGACACACTTTTTGATCTTGTCCCGGAGCAACAAATCCTTCTAGTTGTTGCATGTATATTTCTTCTTCTAATTCATCCTTTAAAAACGACTTTTTAATATCCATTTAATGAATTTCAAGATTTTTTGTTGCAGCAATTGCAATTAACATTCTTATGGATGTTATCTTCATTATTGGTGAATATGTATTGAAAAAATCATATCCCTCTTTTTGTTTAAAGCCCTTAGCTACTAACCTAGCTTTGTATTTATCAATTAAACCATCCACTTTTAATTTTCTTTTAGAAATCCATTTAGACCGCAATGGCTTCACGAGATGGTAAATCTACTAACTCCCAGGTATGATTGTGCATAATTGATTCAATTTCACTATTAATCACTTCTTTCCTTAAAGGAGCTTCGCACGTAGACATAACCTCTTTAAATGTTTAAGGATCACTTTCTTACATATAAGTTAGAAAATCAGGATTAAAAGATTTTTACAATTTTTGTCCACTTACTTTTTCTAGGTTCATCCTCTTTATTTTAAGATTACTACTATTTGCATCATCATAAGTTCTTTTATTAGAACTTGATTCTCGTATATTTTTATTAGGAAAAATATGCTCACGAAATGATGCATTTCTAGATTCCATGATTGTATTTACATGTATATCATAAATATTTGATTTAAATACAAGATATCTATATGCATGGCTATTGTGAGCATAACCAATAAATATACAATCAAGGGTTTTTGGACCAATTTTAACCTTTTTAGGTTCAGAAACAACTGCTTTAGCCAATCACCCCTACACTTTCAAGTATGTGTATGAAGGTTTTCTACCATTCCATAATTCATAAGAAGTTGCATCCATATTCTTTTGAGGAATTTTATTTATAATATAGTCGGCAGAAAGAATTGCTTCACCCCATAAATTTTGATGTAACCTAGAATTTAATAATATAACATTCATCATTTTCTGTAATATATGGTTTTTGCGTTCCATAATATTGTTTGATTGATGGGAGTAAGGTGATGTCGTTTGATGAATTACGCCATGTTCTTGACAAAATGCATTAAACAGCACATCGTATTCACCTCCTCGATCACTCCTTGTAGGCTTTATTAGCTTACCAAGTTGATTTTCAACTTCATTTTTATAATGTTTAAAGACTTCCAGAGCCTCATCTTTGCTTTTAAGCAAATACACATAGCAATATCTAGTGCTATTATCAATAGAGGTTTTATAATATTTCTTCTCACCTCTAGATTTTACAAACTTTAAATCAGATATATCGTTGTAAATTAAATCTAGAGGTTAAGTATTCCTACCTTTAATAGTGTGAAAATAAGATTTTGTTAATTTGGCCTCAACACAAATTTCACATTTATGATTTCAATCAATTTTAAGATTAGGAATTAATTTTAAATTGATTAATTTTCTTTATGAATTAAAATTAACATGTCCTAGCCTTTCATGCCACAAATAAGAAGAATCCAACAAGTAAACATAAACTTTAATATTATTAATATCAAATTCGCGAATTATAGGTATTACATTCATCTTAGATAAATCATTAGCTATATACCACTTGCCCACAAAGACACTATTCTTAAATAGTACAAACTTATTTGATTAAAAAACATTTTGAATCTATTTTTGCCAAGCAAAGTCCCAGAAACTAAATTCTTGCGAATATCTGAAACATTTAGCACTTCATTCAAAACAAGTTTCTTGCCAGATGTCATTTTCAACACCATTTTCCTAATTCCAATTATATTTGAAGTTGCAGAGTTATCCATAAATAATTCTCTTCTATTGATAGGCTTGTAGGAGGAGAACATATTTTTATATGCATACACATGCTTGGAGGCTCTAGTATCAATGTATCATTCTCATGGATTATCCACCATGTTTGCTTAAAAAATAGCTGCAGAAAAACTCAAGTTAGAAATATCTTTAGGTAACCTATCTTCAATAAAATTAGCATGACCATCGCCATGAGTCTTATACTGAGTTTTGGTCTTTTTCCACTTGTTGATGTAGTTTTTGGATTTGTGACCATGTTTCTTGCAAATAAAGCAAGAACCAACAAATTTATTTACTTTCCCTTTGAATTGCTTGGGTTCATAACTAGAATGCTTCCTATTTTTTGAACTCTTGCTCCTCCAAAAGACTAGGTTTAGGTTCATTGGGCAAATCACGATTTTTATTATCATTCTTCTTATTGTCCTCTTCAATGAGAAGTCAAACAATCAAGTCTTCAAGTCCCATCTCTTTGCGTTTATGCGTGAGATAATTTTTGAAATCTCTCCTAGATGGAGCTAATTTTTCAATAATTGCTGCCACTTTGAATGACTCACTCAAAGACATCTTTTCCTTATGAATTTCATGGAGGAGAATATGAATTTCTTGGACTTGATCTAATACCATTTTGAGTCCACCATCATATAATCTAGAAACCTATTGATACATGTCTGGCGTGTACAATAAATTTCCCCTTTATATTATACTTTAAATATTTTATAGTAATGATAAGTGGGAATTGTCTCCGCAGGGATATATCAAACTTCTCTAGGAAAAAGGACTCTTAAAGGTTTTTATTATTTTTACTTTACTTTAATTCATTCAATTAAAAAAATAATTAAACTAACTAATAATTAACATAATATAATAATAATTAACTACCTTTATTATCCTAACTATCACAATCCAGATTTACAATCAATCGAATAGATTCAATTCAATAACAAATAAATATTTAAAAAAACATCCAAAAGAATGAAACATAAACCCGTTTTGTATTTCTAACATGTAACTCCAATCCATATAGTTGTGAGCATATTTAATAAAGTATCTTAGATTAATAAAATTTAATCATAAGTAAACAACCTTTAGCCAACCATTTATTATCCTTATACTAGTTGGAAAACCATATTCTAATTTATTGAGATAACCCATTTGAACACACAAAGTGTGAAATATGAGAATTTCATAAACTTGATTAGATGAATAAATAAGTATTTTTCAGATTTTAATTGGAGTTTAGGACCCACGCATTTTGGACCAAAGATCATAAGGCGAAATGTTATTTTTTCGATGATGAATGCCTAAAGTATGTATTATATGATATTTTGTCGCAAAGTTTGGATGTGTTGAGGTATATCCTCAATTTTTCAAAATCGGGGTTATAAGTGTATGTCTAAAAGGCACGGGTGAAAATAAATTATTAGTTGCTCGAAAATTAGTAAACAAGTGTTAAATATCACACGGGAATTTTTTCTCAATTTACGTGTAAGTTGAGACTGGTGGCATTGTAAAATGAGAATGAAGTTGGTGCAAGACCTTGCCTCGAGATTTGTATCATTTGGTGGTGGTTAAGGTTAAGATTAGCTCCAAATTTGTATAAGTTCGTCTAAGTATGGAAAGGGAATTGATCCGAAAGATTTTGGTATACCATGAACAAAGTTAAGGTTTTTGGGGTTTCGGTATAACCAAAACTAGTGTTATAGAAATTTTATAAAGTTAGACTAATTTGTCGAGTGTTTGGTTCAATTTGGTGAAAAATCGGATCGAAAACAAGCAACGAAAGTCAAAATTATGTCAAAATAGGGATTTTGAGAATTAATAAATAAAAAGAATTTAAGCTGCTGACAAGGAACTTAGGGTTTATATATAAACATATAAAAAACAAACAAATTTATTTCAACAAAGCATTTTATGCGTTCAATCACCAAACCCTATTCGCCAATTCTTTCGCTCATTGATCTCCCGATGTTTGATTCTCACCTAGTTTCTTTTTGTAAAATCATAGAGCATCATGAGACAATCAGTTTGAACTAAGTTTTCAAGGCGGAAATGAGGTATTTGGCTCGTAATTTTATAAATTCACAATGACAGACATTTTTCCATAATTCAATTTGAATTCTAGCAATATTTCTATTTCTTTCGCGGAGTTTCAATGGAACTTGGTAGGAATTGTTGTTAATTGGTATATTGGATTGATTTGGATCAATTCGAAATAAATCCCACTGACAAGGGTTAGGGTTTTGATGAATTGAACTAATGTAATTCAGTTGATAACTATTTTGGAGATGTTTTAATTGTCGATATTGATTTATATTGGGGTTGTGGATGAATTGATTATTGATTTTAATCCAATTTGACTCCACCAGCTGTGAAAAATATTTTAATGTTGGTGTTGAGTGGTTTTGTGGTGTTTGATGTCGATCTTTAAGGATTTAATTGCAAAAATATTGATTTGGATAAGTTTTTCAGTTCAAAATAAATAAAGTTTACCTAGTTGACATGCCATATTGGAAAATTCATAACTTCTCCATCGATGATCCGATTTGAGTGTTCTTATAGTCTATGAAAAGTACAACATGAGTATTACAAGTTCTTTTTAGGTCATTATGAAAAATATTGAGGTTTTCAAGGTTAAAAAGTTACCATAAGTTGGCTTATTGAAAGCTAGTTGAAATAGTTATATAAAATTAATATTTTTAGAAATTGTTCTCAAGCGTACTTTGGCCGCAGTTTTCATTGGGTTTCATGATTTGGTTTCATTTGAAGCTTGATCCATAATATAATTGGGTATGCAAGAAAGCTATTGGAACCATTTCAAGGTGATCCGACACTCCTCGAACCCAGAAAAGTTAGCTCAAAGTTGATTGGTTGTAAGTAGACCGTACAATGGTCTCTACTATTTAATGTGTTATCTTTGTACCTGCATTTATGATTAGTCTGTATTGCATTTTGCATATTCTTGGTCATGCATTTATGGCATACGGGTCACATTGTTATGTTCGGTCTCAATCAGGTATCCCGCCTAGGTGAAAAAGATTAGGTGCGAGTAAAGCTAGTCGGACTAGGTATCCAATCTAGGTGAAAAAGACAAGATGCGAGTAAATCTGTATGCAGGCAATATTGATTCCGTAAATCATGCATTAGACTTCCATTACTATTTTAGGTTCATTCATAAGTCAACCAACCTGTTTGTGAACCTTAAATAGTAATGAAAGGGTTTCACGTTGTTATATAAATTTCGTGGTATTTGAAAAAGCGATTACATGTCATCATGTATTCATACTAACATTTGCAGGAGTATAAAGCAATGTAGGAATTTACTTACCTGACATCTTCGAGTTGTTTTCGATGATGTTAGATTTTCAGTGAAGAACTTGAAAGAATGAACAAGATTCAAAAACCTTGGTGAATGTTTTAAATTAATAAAGTTTAATTTTCTTGAAGTAATTATTTATATATATATATATATATTTGGGTTTGGGGTGAGTGTAGGACGTGATATATTCTCGAATTGGCTATAAGAGTGTCCTAAATTAGTTGGAAGCAAATTGAGAGGTTTTGGTTTAGTTTCAATTTATTGTATTTATTGCAAAGCTGTAAATAAAATACTGGAGACCTTAAGTTAGTTCAAATATCTTAAATTGATATATATTGAGAACTGCGGGGAGCTGTGAGTCCTTTTAGGCTTCTCCCTATTATGCTATCTATTAGGTGATTTTCCCGACAGACCACTTTAAGGGGAGTTTATGCCGAAATTTTTACAAAATAGGAAAAACAATCCGTAATATTTCCTAATGTGCTCCAATAAAAAAAAATCTTTAATTGAGTTTTATTGAGGATATAAATTAAGTTTTGGAGCATTATCGAGGATTGAATTAAGAATTATTTTGAGGTTAAGTTAATTGAATGGATTAGATGACTAATTAGAAGTGATTAGGCTAAGTCGGGGCTTAGTGAGACAAGTCTTGACAGACTTGGTATCAGAGATATGGTTAAGCTCAATTAAAGCAATGTAAGAAATGATATTGATGATGAGTTTAGGATTGAGTCGATCGGGAAGTTTAGGTTAAGGCTCTTGGACTATATCAAGTTGTATGAACTGAAGTGATGGTCTTGAAGAATAGGGTTTGGTAATGAGGTCACGATTAGTTGGGAAGTGATTGTGAGTTGGGAATACTTTTTTATTTTTATATGTTTGTTGTATTGTATTATCGCTAGATATGTGATAGGAATTTTATTCACATTGTTTGTTTGATACTTAACTCGCAAGATGTAACGAGTGAGGTTAAGAACAAATAATAAAAAGAGAATAGACTTGTGAAACAAAAACTGAGTGTAATGAGTTGTGAAATAGACTTGGAAAGTCTAAATTTACAAGGGTGTTGCAAGTAGTTTGATACTAATATAGCCAAGGAAATAGTTAATTATAAAACCAATGGAAAATTAGTCGAATGAAAAGTCCAAATGATTCAGGAATGTAAATGTTGAATATAGACTCATTTGAAAATGAAAATATTAAACTACTACAATTGTGAAAAACTTAGAAAAAATGGCAGAACATACTTAAATTAAGTATCAAACGATTGAGAATTATTTGGAAAACATAAAATGAAGTTGAGATTTGTAGGAAGTACAAGATATATAATATTTTGAGATGTAGAATGAGGTTAGTACTGGTTAAATTAATAAGTTTGGAAAACCTATTTTATAAAGTATTGGTTAAATTCATAATCAATTGAGAGTTGCTTCCAAAATAATCTCAATGAGAATAAAAGGACACACTTGGTTCTAAAAATAGAAATTGATTGAACAAATTGAATCTTGAATTGGAAATCGCAATGAAATTATGATAAGTTCAGTCAAGTTGTCTATGTCGGGTTCCACAAAAATAAATACTTTAAAGTAAAATATTTTATCATTTTCGAAATAAAACATCAAGTGAAATGTGGAGTACAACCATGGTTTAAACCAATCAAATGACTTCTAAAAAGAAGTGCCGAAATTTTTGATTGTTTATTACTCAAGTTATTTATTTATAAGCGACGTTGAGTATAATGGTTCTATGAGTCGAATAAATAGATGATAAAACAAATGAAAATATCGAGTTAGAATAAATCTTCGTTAACACCAGATTAGGTGTTGTTATAAAACAAAGATTAGTGAAATTTCTAACTTGAAAATGAAAGGTGTAGTGATAAGATCAATGTGTTAGAAGTTAAGGTGTTGGAAAAATGGTCTAATAATAACTTGGATTATCTATTAAACATTATTGAAATTCAACGTGCCAAATCATCAATTCTAACGAAAAATAGTTATAACACCTATCACTACAACTTAAAATAAAACGAATAAAAAGATAGATGTACTGATTGAATATTAGTAAGTAATTTATATAGGACATTTATATGAGCTCCTATATTGCAAGAATTTCCATTTATAGGAATTAAATGATTGAAATAGCATCCTTTAAGAGATTGATTAGTCATTAAGTTAATCAAGGAATTGGAAATTATAATTCTTCTATCTCTTTAGTTGAACAACAACAACAACGAAAAGGTTAATTCATCAAAGTGAATTGATGAACAGTAAGATACTTTGACATCTTACGTAATCTCTTGAAAGTACCCAATTTATTTTTAAAAAAATTAGGAAATCTGAAACAAATTGAAACAAATTAAGGCAATAACAAATAGTTTGACTGTTTTAATTACCAAATTTCTCTATTTCGATCAAAGTTTAGCTAAGCTAGACTTTAGTTGATTCAATGATCATATAAAGTCGTATAGTCCTTAACTAAATTTTTGAAAAGGGAAGAGATATAAATTACTTTCTAAGTTAAAATTAAGGAGTCGTAGGTGGTTTAAGTGTTGTACGAAAGTTGTGGTATGTTTGTAAAGGGACTAAGGATGAGATAAATGTGAGAATGGCTAAGATTGGCAAAAATGGAACCAAGTAGATCATTATCGTAATTACGATTCATTCACAGCGTAGAAGTCTAGTGATTGCATCACTAGTCTTTGAATAACCGAATGAATTGTGAGGTTCGGTATAGAAGAGTCTATGAGGTTTCGTCAGGGTCAATTGGAAGCTTAAGTATAGGTTAACAAATGGTAAATAAATTCTCATATGAGTATCTGAAATGGAAGTTTTAGGCCAATGAGTCCCAACAAGTCTTAAGATATCAAACTATAAGTTTGAATGAACTTAACATATCTTTATCAGGATCTTACAAGGAATTAAACTCTAAAAGTTGAAAATGTTGAACCAAAGTAATATACAACTGATATCTATGAATAAAAGTTTGAAGCATTAGGTATTTTAAATTAGAGTTGATGTAAGATACCTACATGATGGTGAAGATACAAAGATAAATGAAAATGAAAAGAGACGTATACTTACAACTCTGTTAGTCAGTAGTATTTCTTTTAGTTTAAAATACTGAATAGGGTACAGTGTATGTGAGTAGATATGTTTGAAGAATTAAATATTCTTCCACTGTAAAATTGAGTAGAGCCAAAACATGTATTGAGAAGTGATGAAAAGAGATAACATATTTATAACTTGTATGAGATACAAATTAAAGTTTATACTGTAAGAATGTAATCAAGAAATATGTTGATCTTCATTTAGAAATGTATATCTACTTAAGTTAAGGATTACTGTCTCTATTCAGGTAATGAGAAAAGTATGGTGAACAGTAAATGATTGACACCGAGATGATGAAAATATCAGTAGTTGGAGAAATATAGAAAACAATGCGAGTATGTTGATAAATATTGAATAACGAAGAAGTTATTAAGCAAATATGAAAATGATTAGTAGTTAAGAGAATACAATGAGGTTCTTGGTGAACTCATGGATAGAAAATGAGGTTCTAACTAGTCAAATGGAAAGTTAAGTGAATTAGATGATGAGTTGAAATTGGTAATTGCTTTATAGTCTATAACCTAAATAATATTTTGAGTAGACATTTAGAGAAGGAGTGAGAGTTGCACGATGTGTTCGATTTCATTTTATGATTAGATTGTAATTTAAGATATCTTGTAATGGGATGACGAATGTAATTGAGACGAATGTAATTGAGATATATAATCATGGGAAGACTTATGTAAATTTAGGTTTTTGTTGAGAAACGCTGTAATGGTGATGGATCAGATAGACACACAACTCTACTTTGTATCTAATGTTGAGCTCAAATATTATTTGCATAATTATATAAATGTTTAGACTGATGAAAGTTTAAGAATTGATTGGTTAACGAATCTAATTAAAAATAATCAGCGACGAAACAGTAAACTGGGATGTGTACCAAAGTTTAGTGGACAATGAAAGAATTAGCAGCAGTTTGTGGAATTGATATTGGTAAGAATGGAAATTGTTTTATGAAAAGCAAGATAGAATAGATTTTGCTAGATCTTGTAATGTATTGATGCTTGAATGAGATTCAAAGCATGAAATGAGCATTAAAAAAGCTAGGTTATTGGATATTCCACAAAGTTGATCAATTAACTCGCCAAAAACTCAACACATGTCAGGATTGGCAGAGAAGTTGTTACGACTTTTCATTAAACCAATGATTTGAAAAAAAAAACGAAAATTTTATGATCTCTACCATTGAGTTGTTGATCACAACGAAAATAATTGGGTCCACTTAATGTTTTCACCTTGGAAATAGTTTTATATGTTTGGATTAAAAGAGTCGTATATAAAGGATCATATTCTCATATCTCTTTTGGTTTAGTAACCTATAAGTTTAAGTTTTGTGGACGAAATTTTTAATTAGTTGGAAAGAATTTTGAAATCCGAGAATTTCATAAACTTGATTTGTTGACTAATTAAGTATATTTCGAATTTTAATTGGAGTTTACTTATCCAAGGTGGGACCCACGCATTATAGATAGGAGATCATAAGGTGAAATGTTATTTTCTCGATGATGAATGCCTAGCATATGTATTGTATGGTATCTTGTCGCAAAGTCTGGATGTGTTAAGGTATATCCTCAACTTGTAATAATCTGGGTTATAAGTGTGTGTCTGAAGGGCACAAGCGAAAATAAAATATTAGTCGCTTGGAAATTAGTAAAAAGGTGTGAAACATCATGCGGGAATTTTTTTCTCGATTTACGTGCAAGTTGGGATTAGTGGCATTGTAAAATGAGAATGAAATTGGTTCAAGACCTTGCCTCGAGATTTGTATCATTTGGTGGTGGTTAAGGTTAAATTAGTTTCAAATTGGTGTACGTTTGGCTAATTATGGCAAGAGAATCGGTCAACAAAATTTTGGTATATCGTGGATAAAGTTAAAGTTTTTGGAGTTTTGGTATGATCAATACTAGTGTTATAGACATATTATATAGTTGGATAGTTTTGTCGAGTGTTTGGTTCAATTTGGTGAAAAATCAAATCGAAAACGAGCACGGAAAGTCAAAACATGTCAAAATAGGAATTTTGGGAACTAATAAATAAGAAGAAATTAAGCTACTGATAAGTAGCTGAGGGTTTATATATAAATATATAAAAATAAGCAAAACAAATCAACCAATTTATTTCAATAGAATGCTTTATACGTTCAATCCCAAAACCCTCTCCACCGATTCTTTCGCTCGCAAAGCTCCCGATGTCTGGTTCTCGCTCTGTTTCTTTCTGCAAAATTGTAGAGCATCGTGAGACGATCAATTTGAGCTAAGTTTCCACAGTAGAAACGAGGTATTTGACTCGCAATTTGGTAAATTTTCAATGCCTGACATTTTTCAATAGAAATTGGTAGGAATTGTTATTAATTTGTATATTAGGTTGATTTGGATCAATTTGAAATAAATCATATCGACGTCGGTTAGGTTTTTGATGAATTGAACTAATGTAATTCAGTTGATAACTATTTTGGTGATGTTTTAGTTGTCGATATTGATTTATATTGGGTTTCTAGATGAATTGATTATTGATTTTGATCCAAATTGACTAAATGGGTTGTGGAAATATTTTAATGTTGGTATTGAGTGATTTTGTAGTGTTTGATGTTGAGTTTTGAGGATTTAATTGCAAAAATATTGATTTGGAGAAGGTTTTCAGTTCAAAATAAATAAAGTTTGCCTAGTTGACAGGCCATATTGGAAAATTCATAACTTCTCCACCGATGATCTAATTTTAGTGTTCTTCGAGTCTATGGAAAGTAAGACATGAGTACTACGAGTTCCTTTCAGATCATCATGAAAAATATATAGTTTTTCATGGTTAAAAGCTACCACAAGTTGGCTTGTTGAAAGCTAGTTGAAACAGTTAAATAAAATTAATATATTTAGAAATTATTCTCAAGCGTACTTTGGCCGCAACTTTCGTTATGATTCGTGATTTGGTTTCACTTAAAGCTTGACCCATAATATAATTGGGTATGCAGGAAAGCTATTGGAACCATTTTCAATGTGATCCAACACTTCCAAAACCCCAAAAAGTTAGCTCAAAATTGGTTGGTTGTAAGTAAACCTTACAGTGGTCTCTACTATTTAGTGTGTTATCTCTGTACCTGCATTTGTGATTAGTGTGGATTGCATTTTGTATATTCTTGGTCATGCATTCATGGCATGCGGGTCACATTGTCATGTTCAGTCTCAATCAGGTATCCCGCCTAGGTGAAAAAGACTAGGCGTGAGTAAAGCTAGTCGAGACTAGGTATCCCATCTTGGTGAAAAAGACTAGATGCGAGTAAATTTGTAAGCGGGCAATGTTGATTATGAGCATGCATTGGACTTTCATTGCTATTTTAGGTTCATTCTTAGATTGGCAGTCCTGTTCGTGAACGTTAAATAGCAATGAAATGGTTTCACGTTGTTATATAAATTTCTTGGTATTTTGAAATGCAATTACATATCGTCATGTATTTAGACTAACATTTGCATGAGTATAGAGCAGTGTAGGAATTTACTTACTTGACATCTTCGAGTTGTTTTTGATGATGTCAGATTTTCAGTGAAGAACATGAAAGAATGAACAAGACTCGAAGACCTAGATGAATATTTTAAATTATTAAAGTTTAATTTTCTTGAAGTAATCGTTTTATATATATTGTCTTTGGGCTTTGGGGTGAGTGTAGGACGTGATATATTCTTGAATTGGTTATAAGAGTCTCCTAAATTAGTTGGAAGCAAATTGAGAGGTTTTGATTTAGTCCCAGTTTATTGTTTTTATTGCAAAAGTGTATATAAGGTATTTGAGACCTTAAGTTAGTTTAAATGTTTTATATTGATATATATTGGGAACTGAAGGGAGTTGTGAGTCCTTTTAGGCTTCTCCCCATTTTGATGTCTATTAGGTGATTTTTTCGATAGGCCACTTTTAGGGGTGATGCCACCGAATTTTTTACAAAAAAGGGAAAATAATTCGTAATATTTCCTTATGTACTCCAATTAAACAAATCTTGAATTGATTTTTATTTAGATGTCCTAAGCGAATTTGATATCTAAATTTGATGTAAAAGTGGCTTTCTGAAGATGTTAGATTTAGATAATGGAACCAAATATCACAATACACATTCTAGAATATGCACACAATAGATAATAATCTATTAAATTAGTCAAACAAATAATACAATTGGTACAATGCATTAAGCACACGATCTTCTCATCATAACTACATTGCAAAACGAATCTGGTTCACATTAGATCTAATGACTACTCACTCTAAATCATAAATAACATTACAATAATATAAATAAAAGAAATAGATAAATGCCTCTGGAAAAAGTAAATTAAATCTTCAAATCTTCTTCAAACGTAAAGAACAATAAAGGAAATAACTAAAACAATAAATAATAGCTACTAAAGCAATAGAATATTGATCTAAGTACTCAAGGGAAACTAACATCGAAACCCTAGGCTTTTATTTATAGTATTCTAGGTAGTAAACATCCCAAACTAACTCAAACAACTCGTAGTTATCTTAAATCCTCGAAATTTTATCAAGTGATTCTTAGCGATTTGTGCGTGAGAGGAATCGCTATCGCTGAGAAAATTCGTAATTTGAAGCTCTCTAGTTTCATTGATTTAGCCAGTGATATGGAATCGCTGGAAATTGCTGGTACAAATATCTTGTTTTTCCTTTGCTTCCTTGTAGATGATTCTTCGCATACTCTTTCCTCTTGATTAATTCCTTCATAATCGTTTCTTTCATTTCTTCATATTCTCCATTTATTACCTAAAATAACAAAAACAAGAGAAAACCTTACGTAATATAGTTTTCTACATCTAAAATTGTCTTAAAATGAACTATAAAACATGTTAAATATTGACTTGTCAAATACCTCCAAACTCAGCACTTTTCCGTCACGAGCAAAGGAATAATCTCAATCATTTTCTTTTCTTCCCTCGTTTCGATTTCATAAATATATACTCCTATTCTTAAACAAAAATTATCTTTTAAATAAATATATATTATCTTCATAAAATAAGAATTATGATAGAACAAAAAGAACTAAAGAACAATATCCTTTAGATCACATTGCAACCTCCTAATTGTGCAACGCACATATGGATTCGAAGTTAAACCAATCACCAAGGTCAAGGCACTACATTAGTTTTCTCAATCTCCACTAACAAGCATCAAACGTAAGATAACTAATATAGAATCTTAAGATATAAAAATCGCTAAATCAATATCGTTTTCAAATATCACAAAAATCAAAGTCGACAGGAACTTTTATTCATCAACAATCATCATTTCATATTGACTTGTTGGAATAAAAAATATACTTAATTTAACTTAGTTATAGCAACCGAGCTAAGTCTTTTATTTGAAAAGTTTTCATAAACTTCTTTCATTTTCTTATATATCTTTCTTTTATATAAATTCATTTTCTTCTTTATATTGTATTCCTACAATTCCCTACTCTATTTTCTTTGGTATTTGTTGTTTTTTATAGGAATTATTCCTCTTTTTTTCCCACCACTAGATTCCCCGCCCTATTTCCTTTCGAATTTGTAGGTCTCTCTATTTTTTCATTTAAGAACTTTTGTTAGCTCTTCTCTCATTCATATAGTCAATGAAGCATTCTTTCCAACTAAGTAAAGTTTATTGGCTATTTCCTAATTTTCTCCTCAATTGTGGCATAATTTCTTTTCAATACATGTATATAATTATATAAAATACTTGATTAATAACCTTTGTATAATTAGATTCTTGAAAATTCATATTGTTTATTTTACACTAATGTTTCGATTTTCTACCCATTATAATGTCTAACACAAAGTAGGCAATCCCCTCTAAACTCCTTTAGTGTATACACAATCTAGGTTAAGTCAATTAGGGTATAACAATTCATTTCCATCATAATATTTCTATTTTCATAGGTAATAATAATATATCACTTCTATTCCATTCAAACTCAAATTATATTCAATTCCGAACTAAACAAAGTAAAATGTACTAGAAAAATATTACCTGTATTATCAAAAATTTTGAGAAATTCACAATACTCAGCTAGATTCCACCTCTCGTTTCTTCCATACTTTGCATCTTCATACTTTACTTCATCTAGTATCCCCAAATTCATTCCATACCTTGTCTTCAAGGTTTAAAAATTAAGTCGAGTTTTCCAACAAAAATAAAAACATCTCGTGAAGCATAAGTGAATAAATTAAATAACTAACATAAGAATGAATTGAATAAGTAAAGACAATTAAAACATTTCCAAACATTATAAAATTGAATTGAATGTATTAAACTATATCATTGTATCAAATTGCTAACATACCAAAGTAAATGTATCAAGTTGTGAACATATACCACATCAATTAAAGTATTATAAACATAGACCTCACATGAATAACATACATGAAACGATAACACAGAGAAGGAAAAAACTTCATAACCACAGTCTAGATGTCACATAATCACCATCATCCCTATGATTACGTTATTAGGACTGGTAGCTCACCTCTGGATCGTATAGGGGTAATATACTCCTTCCACCGGGTTATCTTCAGTACATACTCCTTGGTTAAATATTCTCAACTAGAGTGATGGAACTTGAATGTTGGCTCCCTCGCCTTGAGTCCTCCTGGGCTTGCATCATTCAGATCCATATATGCTTCAGACAATTTCGCGTTTGTTCTGGAACATCAACTTTTGATGTCTCAGAGTTCTTATCTGATTGTGCAAGATCGACCCTATCATGGCAATTTATGTTTCCTTTGCATACATGTCAGCGTAGTTCTTTATAGGTGGCTCTTGGCTTTGGCTCATTGCTCGTTGTATGCGACAATTTGCATTTCTTCCAATTTTTTTTGGTTATCTGCCCGTACTCTTATTCTCTCTGTGGTTTCCCTCCTTTGTGTGTTGCTTCTCTCTAATTCCTCATCCGAGTCAACATATCCCAATACTTTCTTTTTTTCTCATTGACATCGTCGGTAATGGTCTTATCCAGGAAAACAACGAACTTGACTCCTCTCATCTGAACTCGATCTTGCATGCAAAATTTGGTAATCATTAAGGGAAAGGTGGTATATAATTTTTATTAATGTTCATGGCATTCCTAATCAATTTATAAATTATTCGAAAAACATCAATATACCTGATCCCTTAGACTATGTGCTAAAATGGAGCCACCCTATAGTTCACTATGTCGTAGTGTCGTAAACTAAGCTGTGGGCTCGCGTTCAAGAAAAAGCTCCAAGCTTTAGTTGTTTTCCCAATATATTTCGTTTGTATGTGTTTTAGATACCCATCCAAATCAAAATGGAAACCAACTTTCAGAATAGCGTCTTAACCGTTCCTTCTATAATCCCCGGTTCCTTACCCTTATGATGTTTAGGATTCTATGCCAGTACTTGCCTTCATTTTTGATGATCAAACCTCTCTTCGGTATAATTTTTCTATATTCTTCGTAATGTTGCTATCCATCTTAGCTATAACGATCTGTTACCTAAAGTACGTGATTAGCATTAATTTGAGATTTAATTAGCTTGGGTTAGGCTTGCGGTTAAGCCAGATTTGTCTTAATTAGTATGTGCATGGATTTACAAGTCGTTTGGTGCTTATACGAATTGCATCGATAATTATGAAAATAATTGGATCAATTGGCCAATAATTGAATAATTGAAAAAATCATGGGACGCCTAATACCATGTGTGGGGCAAAGGTGACACATGGGTCATGGGGTAGCGTGCAAACTTAAGTGTACTTGTTGGCGCACATGACAAAATGATAACTTCATGAATATAGGCATAAATATATATTATATGTAAAATATATACGTTGAAAATAATTATTAATTGGTGGGTGCCTAGTAACGAGTGGGGTCTAGGTGACACGCGTGGGACGTATAATAATGTACATACTCAAAAGTGGTCGTTGGCATGCTTGGCGAATTTATAGGCGTACATAGTTATTGTTGGATTTTGGGGTTCATGCGTAGCGGAGATTACAAAACAATTTTGACAAAAACCCCAACAGGATCCGAATCTAATTCCATTAAAAACGTTTACACCATGAAAAACTTAATCATACCTCAGTCGCAATATACCTTTTTGAAGGTTGATCGATCTCTAAGGTGCTGCCAACGACGAACGCCCTCTACCAGCAGTCCACACACGAACGACGATCGAGATTCGAAGTGCTAGCTTCGAGAGAATACCAAACCTTTTGTGTCTCTCCAAAACGATCCAGAGCATACCAAAAACCTTAAGTCGTTTTTAAAATAAAAATAGAGTTTCGGCCTTTTAATCTTTCGTACGTGTATTCTAACTTAAAGCGTCTATTTATACAACCTTTGTATATAGACGGTTAAGTAAGTTACACATATACCCCTACTTAAAGAAGTATAAGTGTAATACACCACAAGGACGTTTCTATCATGAATTTTATCATATAAAATTCATTTTTCTGAACCATCTTAAAATCTCGCAAAACCATTCTTAGTGTGCGACCCAATAGGCTCATACAACGTTGGCAGTGTATCAAAACACATTTTGGTATACAAGTCATAAGTGGCCTCTAGCAAGACATTATGACTACCCAAGTTGTACGAATATAAAATCGATACAACCTAGTCAATAGTGTATATAACATCCTTTTGTCACATGATATCCTTTTGATCAAACATAAGGCATGGAATTGTCATCCAACATGTTCAATCGTACTAGTCTCGATCTCTAGGTAGACTGAAAACATCCAAGTGACATTGATCAATATCAATTCACTTTGATTAGGCCTTTTAACAGTCTAACACATCGAGGGATCAACTAGATATCTCTCTTTATATGAGAGGGACAAATTCTATCTCGATTACACAACTTCATCACATTGCTCACACAGTAACCAATCACAACCTTTATAATCGTCCAGGTTAAAGACAACGTTTGATAGTGTCAAATCACTATGTTCCTAATGTTGAAGTCTCTGGTAATCTCAAGTCAGAGGACTGAAAAATATACCTATCATGAGAAACAACTATGACTTAATCCATGTGATGTTCTCATAGCGGGTCGGTCCAGTACTTTGTTCCCTAACAAGTACTCGTGATCTTGATTCGTATCCTTATACGTATAATCATCATATGATCATCAATCAAGACTCACACTAGTCTTAATTCATTATAGTTCCTAGTATAATGATCGACTAGGGACATTTAGGATATTTCTGTAAATACCCATGGATCTTATGATAATGTAAACATGCAAATTAATTATAATAAACAACAAATGAAATCCTTTGTTTTATTAACTAAAAGTATTTATAAAGATAGTTAATGGATTGATCTAGGGCACATGCCCCGACAATTATCTATATATTTCTATATATAGTTTATATATAATTATGTAATAATGAATCTTAAAGTTTAAATCAAATTAAATTATAAATTGGATTCACCTGATACGTGCTACGATTTAGTCGAGGAACTGAATGGGTTGGGTGTTAGTGATTTGGAGAGATTATCCAGATTTTGAGATAAGTGAACGTACATCACAAGGAAAATCAATGTGTTTGGGTATACATGTGTCAAATTTTGTGTCACTTTAAGGAGTGTTACTTTGGATTCCATCTATTTGAATTTGCCTCGAGATTTGCACGTACGAATCTCGAGGAAAAGCTTATATTTATCCAAACACACACACAAACACCGCCTCATTCATTTTAATAGAGTGGAACTGAAATTGAAATTCTTGAGATAAAAAAGATCAAAATTGTAGAAAGATGCAGGAGAGGCAATCGAACAACGAGGGTTAAGGTAAGGTTGTGTTGTTATGTTGTTTGTTTCCGTGCATTGCTATAGGTGGTCGTTGGTTTTTTATGTCATTATTAATGGTGGAGATGGAAGTCTAAAAGGAAGACTCGACTTATCCGATGAAGGAGACAATAATGAGGTGTCTCCTGTCCCCAAGAGTGCCCTAGGTAAGGCCAAACCTAACCTTAACGACTTTTAAAAAAGAGAATGATCTGTAGAAACAAAGGTCTCAATGATGAAGAAGGGCTTGATGCTTGAACTGGGCCTGGTTTGGCTTGGTTAAGCCGAATCCAATTCGACGTGGTTTAGGACTAAACCCGATTCTATGAAAAATAAATAATTTGGGATTCGTTCGGGACTTTATACTAGGGTTTTTACCTTGAAAAACATGAAATGATCGTATTGACCTAAAATTGACAAATCAGTTCTGAATTCAAGTGGGAATAGTTTAGGGGTTCTAATTAATGAATATTAGACTTAAATTGATGATGATCAATTTATTTTAGGCTCTTGTTCAAGAGAAGAAAGTCTGTGGATTTTAGTAGTTGAGTAAGTCGGTATAAAATTAGAAAAACTCGGCGTAGGTAAATGAGACTCGTATTCTTATCAGCTATGCAACATAAATAGTATATTTAATTCATATAAAATTACGGAATGGGAATATGGATTTTACTATGACTTGATTGTATTTGTTTTAAATGTGAAAATCCTCGAAAATGTCAATAAGTTAAATCGGGACTGATGGATGCGAAGGTTAGCATATAACTGGATTCCACCCTTTGTTCTAATAAAAAGAAAATGTTAGCATGGAAATAAATTTTGCCCTTTCATCCTCGGTGGGTCAGAGACTTACCTTAGTCATTCAGTGTCCATTTAGGGGTGTAGCCCAGTTACACTTGAATACACTGACATAATCACAAGATGACCAGTATGGGTGTTCTGTGGATGGTATTCTTAGGGTAAAATGAGAGTACGACTCTTTAGTTATTAAGAGTTGATAGCTCAATTACATTTGAATCCATTGGCAGATCCCCATGTCTCTCGACTCGTGGATTCTGCATAGGTATTCTTATGTAAGGCAAGAGTATAAATGTAAAATGAAAATTAAAACACAAGTCAAGAGTAGAGTTGCAATTGATCTTTGAGCTTACATTCTGTCATGTATTTTTATATCATTTTTAATGCCTGAATATATATATTTTTTTACTCATATTGCTATTCATTAATTCAGTGATTGTAGTTAATAATTGATATGTTTACGAGCATCACTTACTAAGCAAGTTGGAGCGCTCATTCCTCAATTAACATTTACAGGTTATCGACGTGTGCTTCGACACAGGAACAGAAAAAATAGGAGTTTATAGTCTTCTTTACTGTGAATTGATTTCCTAATTATTTTATATATTGTATTGAATTACTATTTTGTAATAAACAGGGTTGGGATATTGTTTTACGACCAAATTTCGTGTCGATTTTTGTATATCATGTGCTTTATTGAAGAAATCTTAAATTTTGCTGCATTTTGTTTTAATTGTTATTCGATTTTCAAGATATACTGGTGTGTTTATAAGGAATTGGGAAGAGGCTGGTGACTCTAGTTAAGTATAGTTGGTGTAATGGGCTTAATTAGGGTTTCAGATTAGGTATCACCCTAATCGGGATAAGGGATGTTTCAATTTGGTATCAGAGCCTTGTTTTCACTTTCGAATTGTTTTCAAAATAAGTGATAACTTGATACAGTTTGGTATTAGAGCTAAGGTTATTGGCTGTGCTTTAGCTTGGTATCAGAGATTGGCTTGAAATTTTCCATGATTTTAAATTAAGGAAAAACTTTAATATAGTTCAATATTTGAGCATGATTTGGAGCCTGAAGCAAGTAACTATGAACTGAATTAGAATCTAGGTTTACTTAGTTGGAGACTATCTCTCAAGTTGTGGATATTATTGATGTTTAGGGGGTTAATGAAAGATAAAAGAATGAGTAATTTTATGTATTATGATGTATTATATCTATGCGATAGATATAAGAGTTAATTCTTTCCGAATCAATAATAAGATAGTTTGTATCCATAAATACTCAGGAATTGAGAAAATATTGAGGATTATGGTTTCTAGAAACCCTCAGAGAAATATAAACTAAAGGAAATTTCTTCACGTCACATTTCACTGAGGTTGCCTGTGCTATGTGCTATGGCTTAGTGTGTCGCACAACCATTGATTCTTCATATGCATAGATAGAAATCAAAATGCGTATACACATAATTTTAAGAAATAATGACATAATGCATAAGATAACTTACCCTCAATGTGTTGTTGATCGTAACCGCAAGTATAACGATTCAATTGCTGTAATAATGTGATCAACAAAAGTTGCTCACTGATACCGTTCCTCTGGGAAAGGGTTATATGGACACATGCCAATTAGTTGAGTTCACTAAATTGATAATAAGGTATATTTTGTTTTGGTTTATACAAAACTACTATATTTTATAAAATAATGTAAATTAACTTGTATTCTTAAATTGAGAAAACTCTTAGTTCACAACTTCACCTATGTAACAAATTACTATGCTTTCCATATCATACTTCCTTCATCTTCATTATGTGTGTGCAATGCATAATTAGAATATAAAGATTTCCTTAATATTCATTTCAACCTACTGTCAAGGTGAAAAAGATCCTAATATGCAAACTAGAATTCCACTTATCGGTGTGAATAATGTAAGTTTCACAGAGCATTAAGTTTCAAATCTTTAGGTTCATAAACACTTAAGTTTTCTATCCATGCCTCCCTAATTAACAACTACCTATCGATGTTATATATTTTACGGTTATATTGTACATATCTGGTTTTAAAGTTGCAACTATCTATCAAGATGTGAAATCTTTAATTGTGGTGGTAACTAGATCTATAACAGTAAACCATACCTTAATCCGCGATTTCCTTCTTTAATATTTCGATCATCGAGACGTTTAAGCGCGTATGCTCTATCAAAAATTCACACACAAACGGTGACCACATTTTGTGGTGCTAGCCCCAAGAGAGATAGACAATATTTTTCTTTCTCTCCCTAAATTCAAAGAACTCAAAAATAACAAAAACAAAATCCTTTTTGTTTTAAGGTTCAACCTCTATTTATATATAGATAAGCTCACTTAAAAAATCTATTCATAATACAACTATTGTATTTTGGTAATTCAAGCAAATCACACATACGCCCCTATTAATAAGTTATCATATAAGTAATCATAAGGGCTTTTACGTCATGAAGTTTATCACATAAAATTCATTACTCTGGACCAATTGAAATTTTGCAAAGCCATTTTTTGTATGTGACCGAATAGGTTCATGCGATGTTGGTAGTAAACCAAAGCCATTTTTTATAACCATAGGTATCCGCACCCTTTAGGTATGACTAATCCCATGTGGTCAAGTCGGTCCCATCAAACCCATTGACCGGGAGAGTCCATCAAGAAACGATTTCATTCCTGATGCAAGGACTCGAACACGTAACCTCTTCATCTTGAAGAAACCAACATGCCAAGTTCTTACAACTCCACCACTCATGCTGGGTGGTGAACCAAAACCATTTTGGTACACAAGTCATAATCGGTCTATAGGAAGACATTATGACTACCCAAGTAGCATGAATATTTAAATCGATACAACCTAATGAATAACATATATCATATCATTTTGTCGTGTGATATCCTTTAATTAAACATAAGCCATGAAAAGTCACCCTTAATATTCAATCGCACTAGTCTCGATCTTTATATAGACTGAAAACATCCCATTGACATTAATCATATTGATTCACATGGAATTGGCCATTATCAATCTATCATATCGAGGGATCTACTGATATCTCTCTATACGATAGGGAAAACTCTATCTTTATTACACGCCTTAACATATTATTCACATGGTAACTAATCACAATCTTTATAATCATCCGATTAAAGAAAATGTTTGATTGTGTCAAATTACCATGTTCCTAATATTCAAGTCTATGGTAATCTGAAGTCGAAGTACTAAATGATATACTTATCATGAGTAACACTTATGACTTAATCTATGTGGTGTTCTCATAGCGGGTCGGTCCAACACCTTGTTCCCTAACAAGTCCTTATGATCTCGATTCGTATCCCTATATGCATGATTATCACATGACCATCAATCAAGATTCACACTAGTCTTAATTCATTATAGTTCGAACTATAATCACCGATTATAAACACTTAAGAAATTTCAACAAATACGCATGGATCTTATTATAAGGTAAACATGCAATCACTTATAATAAAACTTGGCCACGTATCGTGCGTGCCAAATATAACCCGTTATCGAGTTACCAACCACAAGGGTGTAGTAGTGGTAAATACGGGGTCGAATCCACATGACTTGAGTTTTACTCTAAGTTAACTAAAAATGAAGGGGTTTTAGAAAGTTTAAAGAAACACTTAACTAAACTAGCAAAAATGAAAAACTCACAAAAGATGATATCAATGAGAGAAAATACCTAAGTCTACGATTCCACAAGCAAGAATCAAGACTCAATGGCATATCATGACCCTCAATCTTTCCAAAAATTTATTAATTCAAATTCTCCTCGATTAACTACAGAAAATGGGCATCTGCCACAAATTCCTAATTCCTCTAATCTCGATAGCTAGGACGTCCACCACTAACTACTTCCCTAATTAATGTATAACCCTAGACATCCGCTAATAAGGTTTAACATACTAATTGCAATAATAAGGATTTGTCAGAATACTAATCCTAAATAACCGAATCGCGTCCGCTTCCGGTTTAACCTATATTAAATTGTTGCACACTAAAAATTGAAAGGTTTTTTACCGCAATCAGGTGAGTGTATATCACTTTTAGTGGTCCAAAAGTATAATTATGGATACAATCGGTCTAAATAACTATACATTGTTCACTTAAAAGCATGCAATGACCATATACATACCCAAGATTTAAACTATATTCCTTAAAATCAGGAACAATGACATAAGAGAAATTAAATTAAATTAAATAATAAAATAAAAGAATTCACAAGTTATGCCATGAATCAAGAATCTCGACTTGCTTCCCCTCCGACCTAGGCAAGGGTTTGTTTAGCCGGACATGGTCTTTACAATCACCAAAGAAAAAGACAAAAAGTTGAGCGATTGTGGCCTCAAAATAATAAAAGTCGATGTTCCTCAAAATACCTTAAACTCATATTATCAAAAACCACTAAAAATTATTCTTCGGGAGTAATAGAAACTAATTTTAGGGGATGGTCTCGTTACACGTGCATCGAGGAGCGTCTAGGGGATGTTGGGCATTTTTTGCATGGTCTGGATACATGGTAGCAGCAAATTGGGCGAGTTTGATTGAGGCGCTGGCGTGGCAGGCTCTGATTGGTGAAAAATTGTAGTGTGACATGCTTGAGTGTGTGAGGTAATGACGCGTGGCAGGCTGGAAGCGGTGAAAAATTCACACAACTCGCCAAAAAATGGGAGAGAGCATGATACATATCTTGATGACAATCTTATGAATGCTGATGCAGGGAGGGAGCTTGTTATGGACGAGCTGAACAAACGCGAGAGTGACACGTGGCAGCTGGTGGCGAATGAAGCTAGGACGCGTGACAGCTGTTTTCGATGGAGAAAATCGCACGAGTGTGTGCAAAAGAGTGGGAGCATAAAAACGCGCATCTTGAGGCAATCCAACAATAGCTGGTTCCAAGTGACTTAACTGTGTCTTAACTCTGTCCGTTCCCTGCGTAATTTGGTCTGCTGGTCACTACTCCACAAACTACTCAGTATGTAACTCGAGGCAGATCTATATGATCAATGCATGTAAACACTCTATTTAACATAGTTTTTCGCCCCGGATTCAATTAACGCGCACTCCATTTCACCCGAAAACAACAAATACATATAATTAAATATATATTTTAGAGAATTTGCATATTAAATATATTAAAATAGACTTCTAAAACCTATAAATACTGATTTATCAAATATCCTCAAACTTAAGACTTTGCACGTTCTGGGAAAATATGTAAATGACAAAACAAACTAAACTAGACTCCTAATATAGTAATGCACTGACTTAACTAATCCTATATCAGACTTAAATTCATGGAGTCTCTTTGATTTACATATCCACCAAGTTAACAAGCAACTCAAAAAATTTCGAAGTTATGATATGTCAAGACTCACAACCCAAACACAATTAAGATCACACTTGTAGGCATAGATTTGGTCAAGACAAAGGCCATCAACTACTAACGAGTTTTCTTGGTCTATACATTCAAGCACGCAAATTTAAAATCTCACTTAATCTAGTGAAAGCACTCGAGCTAAATCTTTATATTTGAAGAATTTTTACAACTTCCGCCTTTATTTTTTATAGTTTTTATTTTTTCTTCACTTTTTCTCAAGTAATACGTTCCCTGCTCCATTTCTGTGGAACCTGTGGGACTCTCTATATTAAGAAAATTCTTATTAACCCTTATCACTTCCACTATGTTCAAGCAAATCCCCCAATATGGGTTAAAATACTATCACTTGCATAATTTTGATCTTCTGCTCGTTTTGGTATCTAGCACAAGGCTTAACCATCAACTAAGTCCCCAATCACGAAATCATAAAAATGTTGGGCTACGGACTCGATTGAGAGTTTCTCCTAGTTTTCCTAAGTTTCTAGTCAAAAGGCAACTATAGTGTACTTATCCACAATTAAAGGCATGAAACAAAGTCTCGGGTGACTCTAAATGCGGTATATGCAACATATGATGCTATGTAAGGTCTAAATGCAAGAACAAACATAGATAGACACATGTATACTACTAATAATAAAAAAAACTATACTAAATGGATGCATGAAAATGTATCATATCCTAGTGAAATGGAGGATAAAAGTATCAATGAAAAGGAAAGAGAAATGGAAAAATAAGAGAATGAGAATAACACCGCCGTTACCATCCTTCAACCGCATAAATTAACGATCATACTTGCGGTGTTTAGCAAGAAAATCCATCCAACACAATCCACAATCCCTAAAGTACCCCACACTTATTACGAACCTTGTCCCCAATATTCAAAACAAGTAAAAAGGTCCACACATAGAAAACAAACAAGAGGGTAAAAGAATATGATAGATATAGGAAGAAGGAAATGATACGAGTTCATGCATAGTAATAAAAAATACTAAAATGAACAAACAAAATAATACTTATCAAAATTTAGGCTGCCTCTCGGTAGCGCTTTTATTTAAATTCGTTAGCTCGACTTGGTTAGAGTATGCCAATCAGGTAATGGCTTCAGCTCAAGTATTAGAGCTTTAACCAAGGAGGGAGAGATTTTGGAGTCAGTAGTAGGCAACTCCAAATAAAAGACATTAGGGGGCATGAGTTGGAATGAATCCAACTCTAAAGCAGCATCCTCAACATCAGTATCGAGGTTCAAAACACTATGGTGGATATGATTAGTGTAGAAATGATTCTTTAACACTACTTTCACCACATCATCGCCATACGTGAGCAAAGCCTGCTCAACAAATGGATCCACACAGTCTATAGTACATACCAAAGAAGACATGCCATTGGGGTATCACATCATATCATATATGTTAAACTTGATGACTTCACCATCAAACTCTATGGTAAGAGATCCATCATCAACATCTATCTTCGTCTTCGCCGTCTTCTAGAACGGGCATCCAAGTAGCACTAACGAAGCATTAGGGAATGGTTCCTCTTTTGTATTAACCACGTAGAAATCAGTAGGAAACACAAACTCATTCACTCAACTAGAACATCCTTATGAACACCAATGGGTTTAACAACTGAATGATCTGCCAACTGAATGATAATACCAGTCTCCTCTAATGGGCTTGCATTCAATGTTTCATAAATAGACAATGGCATGACATTAATGGAAGCGCCAAGGTCGCACATAGCCCTTTGAATGCTTACATCACCTATAACATAAGGCACCGAGAACATCTCATGATCCTTTCATTTAGGTGGCAACTTCTTTTGTAGGATAGCCGTAAGAGTTTCTCCCATTTGGACTTTTTTTTTACCTTTTAGTTTCTCTTTGTTAGTGCATAGTTCTTTAAGAAACTTTGCATACCTAGGGACTTGCTTGAGAGCGTCGAAGAGTGGAATATTGATTTCCATTCGCCGAAAGATTTCGAGAATTTCTTTCTCTTCCTATTTTTTCTTATCTAGGATGAGTCATTGTGGAAAAAAGGTTTAACCTTGAATGAGGGCGATGCTCCCTTTTGAGTAGTCACCATTTGTGTAGGGACAAACGAAGTCACTACTAACTCATGCTCTTCTCATTTGCCTTATTTTTGGCATCAAATGACCCATTGTTCCTTTTGGGTCCCTCTAGCTTTTTAGCGTTTCTGAGTGTAACTGCGAAACAATCGTGTTAGGATTTGGGTACAATTGCAATGGCAACTTTCCCTTATCCTCGAGACATCCCAATAGTTGTGTCATTTGGTCCATTTGAACCTGAAGGGTCTGAATCATCAATTTGGTTTCGTGGTAGCCTTGAATTGGGAAATCTCACTCGTAAAATGGCTCTATTGAGTCACAAGAGGTTTGACCATATCCTGAAGTGAAGAGGAATTATTGGAGGGTACATGCAACAGTTGACCTCTCGGGACGAAGTTCAGTTAATTCTGATTCTGAGGCCCGTAATTGAAGTTCGGGTTGTTCCCCGTCATTGCGTGATTGTATGTATTCCCAAATAGGACTTTAGGTGGTCCTTGAAACCGATTACCCATGGCATTGGCCTATTCATTATCCTCAAATAGAGTAGGACATTCATGGAAATACAAATGCCACAAGCTTTGACTTAAACTTTGCCAGAGGAGAGTATACGCTCTATCATGGAAGTTAGTTGGTCAATTTTCTGGTTAGTAGAACTCGAGACACTCCCTACAGTCAGACTTCGGTAAGCAGTAGCATCAAGATCGCCATAAAGGCGTGACTACTATGCGATGTCCTCATACAATTACTTCATTTGGGGCAGAGTTTTATCTTGAATATGATCCCCACACGCATTATCAATCATGCATCTTTCTATGGGTGACATGCCAACATAGAAGAAACGGGCTATGGTCTTCTCAAATTGGCCATACTACGGGCAACTAGCAATCAATCATTTTAGCGATCCCAATATGCACTAGATGATTCACCACACTTCATTTTAATGTTGAATATATCCTTGATGAGTTGAGCAACTCTATTCCCAGGGAAGTATTCATTCAAAAATGTAGTTGTCATCTCATTCTAGGAGTTAATGCAGCCAAACGGAAGGTAGAAAAGCCATTCCTTAGCTTTGTCCTTAAGGTAAAATGGAAAAGATCCAAGCTTAATCGTCTCCTTATCCGCATTGAAATGTTTCATTGATTTGTAGTTAGTTTGAAACTCCTTCAAGAAAGTAACGGGTCTTCATTCTCACCAAAAAGGATGGTAAGAGATGAATAGCCCATATCTCAACTCAAAATCTCCGACATTATTCTGATAGTTGAAGCAGAGGGGTTGTTGCGCCAAAAGAACCTAAAGCTCTTGATTGGCATGCCCCATAGTGATGGCGATTTTCAGCCATGTTCAGAGGATTTTGGCCTTGTTGTTGCCTAAGTTGGGTCTCTAATCCACCTATGAAATGTTCTTTCCGATTCAGGATGAAAGGTAACAGTGAACCAGTCGATTTTGACCGAGTGAGGTGTGGTAGCATAAAACTAAAAAAAAAAAAAAAAAATGAAAACTAAACTCAGAGTAAGGACTAAGTCCCCGCTAACGGTGACGAAATTCGGCCACGAGTAGTGCGTGCCAAATATAACTCGCAATCAAGTTACCAACCACAAAGGTGTAGTAGTGGTAAATACGAGGTCAAATCCATAGTACTTTAGTTTTACTCTAAGTTAACTAAAAATGAGGGCGTTTTAGAAAGTTTGAAAAAACACTCTATTAAACTAGCAAAAATGAAAAATTCACAAAAGACGATATCAATGAGAGAAAATACCTAAGTCTATGGTTCCACAAGCAAGAATCAAGATTCAATGGCATATCATGGTCCTCGATCTTTCCAAAAAACTATTAATTCAAATTCTCCTAGATTAGCTATAGAAAATAGACTTTCGCCAGAAATTCCTAATTCCCCTAATCTCGATAGCTAGGACGTCCGCCACTAACTACTTCCCTAATTAATGTATAACCCTAAACATTCGCCAATAAGGTTTAACACATTAACCACAATAATAAGGATCCATAGGAATTACTTATCCAAAATAACCGAATCGCGTCCGCTTCCGATTTAACTAAGATTCAATTGTTGTACACTCAAGAACCGAAAGGTTTTTACGGCAATCGGGTTAGTGTTTGTCACTGTTATTTGTCCAAAAGTACAACTACAGATACAATCGGTCCAAATAACTATAGATTGTCCACCTAAAAGCATGCAATGTCCATATACATACCCTAGATTTAAACCATGTTCCTTAAAATCAATAACAATAAAATAGAAGGAATTAAATTAAATAATAAAATAATAGATCTCACAAGTTATGCCATGAATGAAGAATCTCGACTTGTTTCCCCTCTGACCTAGTCAAAGTTTTTTAGCCAGGCATGGTCTTCACAATCACCAAAGAAAAAGATGAAAAGTTGAGTGATTGCGGTCTCCAAACAATAAAAGTCGATGTTCCTCAAATAACCTAAAGTCCCATTATCAAAAACCACTCAAAATTAGTCTCCAGAAAAAGAAACTAGTTTTGGGGTTAGTCTCGTAACACGTGCATTGAGGTGCATTTAGGGTTGTTTGACGTTTTCTGCATGGCCTAGACACGTGGCAACAACAGATTGGGCGAGTTTATTTGAGGCGCTAATGTGGCAGGCTCTGATTGGTGAAATACCACAGTATGACATACTTGAGTGAATGAGGTGATGTTGTGTGGGAGGCTGGAAGCTGTGAAAAATTTGTGCAAGACTCGCCGAAGAAATATGACAAAGCACGATATGTATATCGAGGATAGTCTGATGGATGTTGATGCAGGGATAGGAGCTTGCTATGGACGAGCTGGACAAACGCGAGAGCGACACGTAATAGCTGGTGGTGAATGAACCGAGGATGCGTGGCAGTTGTTTGCGAAGGAGAAAATTGCATAAGTGTGTGCGAATGAGTGGGAGCTTATATAACATGCATATCGAGGCAATCCAATAGCGGCTGGTTCCAAGTGACTTAACTATGTCACTCCCTGCGTTATTTGGTTTACTAGTAACTACTCCACTAACTATGCAGTATGTAACTCGAGGCATATCTACTGGCATCTGATCACTGCATGTAAACACTATTTCATATAGTTTTTCACCTTGGATCCAACTCCGTACTCTATTTCACCTGAAAATGACAAATAAATATAATTAAAAATATATTTTAGAGACTTTACATATTAAATATATTAAAATAGACTACTAAAACCCTGTAAATACCGACTTATCAAAATAGCAAATGAAAGCCTTTATTTTATTAACTAGAATTATAAGATAAATAATGTTTATAGATTGACCTAGGGCACATGCCCTAACATTTCCCAGTTGTACAAGGGCCAATCATTCATGTATTTAATACCTGATGATCTAACATGACCATCTTGTTCGCTTATAGAAGAGCCTTCGTCAAAAGATCTGCAACATTGTCTTTTGTAGGAACTCTACAAATCTGCACTTCTCCACTCTCAATGATTTCTCAAATGAGATGAAAACATCTATGTATATGTTTAGATTGATGATGTGATCTTTGTTCCTTGGCTTGTGCTATCGCCCCATTGTTATCACAATACAAACAAATGGGGTTACCTATACTCAAAACCACACCAAGTTTAAAGATGAACTTTTTGATCCAAACTGCTTCCTTAGCTACATCTGACACTGCAATATACTTAACTTATGTCGTAGAATCAGCCACAATTTCTTGGTTTGAGCTTTTCTAGCTCACTGCGCCTCCATTTAAAGTAAACAAATATCCTAACTACAATTTGAAGTCATTTATATCAGTTTGAAAATTTGCATCTATGTAACCATTTACAACAATCTCATCCTCCAAACTTCTATAGACCAAGAACACTTCTTTAGTCCTTTTCAAGTACTTAGAATGTTCTTAACTACTATACAGTGACTCTCACCAAGATCAGACTGATATCTGCTTGTTGTGCTCAAAGCATATGATACATTAGGTTGGGTGCATAACATGGCATACATGATAGATCCAATAGCGACAACATATGAAATTGTATTCATACGCTCTCGATCATCATTAGTCTTCAGACATTGAGTTTTGTCGAGACTTTAACCATAAGACATTAGCAACTACCCTCTTTTAGAGTCTTGAAAACTGAACCTATTTAATACCTTGTCAATATAGGTACTCTAACTTAGATCGATCAGCCTTTTAGATCTATCTCTATAGATCTTAATCCCAAGGATGTAGGCCGCGTCTCCTAAGTCCTTCATTGAGAAATACTTCCCTTACTAAAACTTGACACTCAGTAAGGTTGGGATTTCATTTCGATGAGTAATAAATCATCAAATATATAATACCTGGAAAACAACCATGCTCCCATTGACATTCTTGTATACACAAGGCTCTATTTTGTTTTTAATGAAACCAAATTTCTTAATTGCTTCATCAAAATGAAGATTCTAATTCCAAGAAGCTTGTTTAAATTGATAAATAGATCTTTGAAGCTTCCACGCCTTCCTAGAACTCTCAAGATGAACAAACCCTTTAGGCTATCATATACACATCCTCAAGTAACTTTCCAATTTAGAAAAACTATTTTGGCATATGTTTTCCATATCTCATAGTCATAATAAGCGGTTATGCCAATTATAGTTCTAATGGATTTAAGCATAGCTAAAGAAGAAGAAGTCTCATCATAATCAACACCTTGAGTCTATTTGAAACCTTTTGCTATTAGTCGTGCTTTATAAGTATGCACATTGCCATCCATGTTAGTTTTCTTCTTGAAAACCCTTTTACATCCAATGGTCGTACCACCTTCAAGTAAATCAATCAAGCTCTAAACTTGGTTATCATACATGGATTGCATCTCAGAAATCATGGCACTACGCCATTTATATGCATTAGGGCTATACACAGCTTCCTGATAAGTAGTAGGCACATGTTGATCTATAAGCAACACCTCACTACTATTAGTAATAAGAAATCCAAATCTCTCAGGCTCGTGCCTTACTATATTGGACCTATACAGGCCTTATGATACCTGTAGAGGTTCAACTAGTTCAAGTCTTTGTTAATTTCCCATTGGCAGTTAAGTGTTTATTTATGGTTCTTGAACTTCTTCAAGACTTACCATATTCCCATTGTTAAATTTTGAAATAAACTCTTTTTTCATAAAGACAAAATTCCGAGCAACAAACTCTTTGTCCTCAGTGGGATTATAAAAGTGGTATCCTCTAGTTTCTTTAGTACAACCAACAAATACACACTTGGTAGATTTAGCTGATAGTTTTTTGAGATTTTTCATCTTACACAAACCTCACATCGCTAAATCTTAAGGAAAGAAAAACTTGGAATTTTTTCAAACCACATATCATATGATATTTTATCAACTTCTTTAGAAGGAATATGATTCATTGTAAGCGCAGCAGTTTCGAAGAAATAACCCTAAAATGAAATAGGAAGATTTGCATGATTCATCATAGATCGAAACATATCCAATAAAGTCTTATTTCTCCTATCAAAAATACAATTGCATTATCGAGATGCAAGAGGAGTTAACTGTGAGGTAATCCCACAGTTTTTAAGATCAAACTTTTGACTCAAATATTTACCACCTCGATCTGACCAAAGTGCTTTAATAGTTTTACTAAGTTTATTTTGCACTTTATTTTGAAATGTTTCAAACATCGCAAAAGATTCACTTTTATATTTTATAAGATACATCTAACCATATCTGCTGAAATCATCATTTAAAGTAATGAAGTACCGATAACCACCTCTAGCTACTTTGTTTATAGGATCGCATACATCAGTATGTATTAGACCTAATAAATCACTTGCCTTTTCACTGTGTCTAGTAAAGGGACTCTTCGTCATCCTACCTAGTATAAAGATACACATGCTTCATATGGTTCAAAATCAAATGAATCTAAAAGTCTATCTTTATGTAGTTTAGAAATGTATTTCTCATTTATGTGGCCAAAACAACAACGCCAAAGATAGATTCGATTCAAATCATTTCACTTGAATCTCTTTGTATTTAAGTTATGAATATGAGTATCTATGTACCTTTTCATGTTTAAAATATAAAAACCATCACACAAATTAACATTCGGATAGAAAACCTCTTTACTAAGAAATGAAACATTTATTATTTGCAATAATAAAATTAAAACCATCTAAATCCAAACATGAAACTGAAATGATGCTTTTACTTAAGGCAGGGATATAATAATAATTGTTTAAAACTAAAAAAATGTCCACTCGGTAAAATTAACTCATATCATCCTACAGCCAACGCAACAACCTTTGCTTCATTTCCAACTAGTAGGATGACTTCTCCTTTCTTTAGCTTTCTACTTTTAGTGAGACCCTGCACATTAATACAAATGTAAGATCCACCTCCAATATTCAATACCTAAGAATCACAAGTAGACAATCTAGTTTTAATAATGTAAATACCCAAAGCAGTAGTCGTATTGTCACGGCCCAGTCGCCCCACCCTAATGGACTCCGCTGCCCACCCTAATGGGTACTTTTAGACTGGCACCAAAACCAGCAGTGCACATCTTTATGCTGTGCACCATCTGCGTCCCCCCCTCACGTGTAGCACATGACTTGCACGTGAGGCACGGTCTTTTGCCCCCCCGAGTCTCGAACCCGCACCCTGGAGGCTTAAGGTGACAGATTTAGAGAGACCGGTACCATTGAGCTGCTTTGGCTCAATGGTACCGGCTCTCTAAGAATACACTACTTAAGCCTCTAGGGGCGTGTTCTGAAAGACTTGTGCCTCACGTGCAAGTCATGTGCTACACGTGAGAGGACGCAAATGGTGCACAACATAAAGATGTGCACCGCCGGTTTCGTGCCGCCTAAAAGTACCCATTAGGTGGGCAATGAGTCCATTAATGGGGCTACCGGGCCGTTACATAAAAAGGCGGCTGGGCCGTTACATAAAAAGGCGGCTTTTTATGTAAAGGCCCAGCCGCCCCACCCTAATGGACTCCGCTGCCCACCCTAATGGGTACTTTTAGACTGGCACAGAAACCAGCAGTGCACATCTTTATGCTATAAACCATAAGCATCCCCCCTCACGTGTAGCACATGACTCGCACGCGAGGCACAGTCTTTCACCCCCCCGAGTCTCGAACACGCCCATAGAGGCTTAAGTAGTGTATTCTTAGAGAGATCGGTACCATTGAGCCAAAACAACTCAATGGTACCGGCCTCTCTCTAAATCTGTCACCTTAAGCCTCCAGGGTGCGGGTTCGAGACTCGGGGGGCGAAAGACTGTGCCTCACGTGCAAGTCATGTGCTACACGTGGGGGGGGACGCAGATGGTTCACATCATAAAGATGTGCACTGCTGGTTTCGGTGCCAGTCTAAAAGAACCCATTAGGGTGGGCAGCGGAGTCCATTAGGGTGAGGCGGCTGGGCCGTTACACGTACTACTCTTCTTTTTCTTTAGATCTTCAAGATAGAGCTTGCAATTTCTGAACTAATGCCCAAGTGCATGGTAGATGGTTTTTAGACAAAGAATTTTAGTTCTTAAAATAAAAAATCGCATAAAATTTCTCATTATTTTATTCAATCCAATTGACCAATTTTTTGTTTTAAATTCGGAAAATGTTAATTAAAATGTTTTCAATTAATTTGGGCCCACCTCTAACTTAATATCTTATCCTAATCCAATTAAAATTTAAGTTAATTTGAATCCTTATATATTACGAATTTGTTATATATCTCTCATATCTTATAGGATTTGTAATTCTTATCCGATTACAAGTTTATCTCCTATCTAATAGGAATACACTAAAAAATAACCACAATGAGATATATGATTAAAATCAATTTTGATTCTTATTCATACAAACAAGCAATTGAATCAAGAAACAAAATATTGATCATGTATTCAACACAAGAATCATATTAAATTAATCATATTAACTTAATCATGATTTCTATCATGGAGACATACATAATTATTGAACAAAAACAAACTATGTATTTAACACCAAAATCACATCAACCTTATACATTACTTCTACCATGAACATGCAAAATCCTCATCGTTCAATATTAAAAACATATGTTAATCAAAATCTTCTAAACATGAATTCTATCATTGAATTAAATCATGCGTATGTATCAAATATGTGAATTAACAATATGCTTTAAAATAAATTCTTGATAAAAATTATCACAAAACTTATATGGACATCATACATACATTAATTGAGATCATGTTTGTATATATCATATATACATCAGAGAAAATATGCAAACGTTTAATAGAACTGAGCCTAAGGCTCTGATACAACTTCTGAGTTTAAGGGTTCATACGCATAAGAAAACTCAAAACAATTTTTGAAAAACCAATAGGATAAAAAACAAGTTCCATTAAACTAGATCTACAAAAGTAAACCATACCTTAATCAGTGATTTCCTTCTCTGATTGTTCGATCTCCAGTCGGTTAAGCGCGCATCCTCTATCAAAAATTTACACACGAACGGAGACCACAGTTTGGGAAGCTAGCCCCAAAAGAGAAAGAAAAATATTTTTCTTTCTCTACCTAAATCCAAAGAACTTGAAAATAAAAAAATTAAATCTTATTTTTTTTAGGTTTTCAACCTCTATTTATATGTGTAGATAAGCTCACTTAAAAACTATTCATAATACAACTATTGTATTTAGGTCATTCAAGCGAATTACACATTATGCCCTTATTAATAAGTTATCATATAACAAATCTTGAGAGATTTTGTATCATGAATTTTATCATATAAAATTCATTACTCCAGACCAATTAAAATTACGCAAAGCCATTCCTTGGGTGCAACCTAATAGGTTCACGCAACATTGGTAGTGAACAAAAATCATTTTGGTACCTAAGTCATAAGCAGTCTCTAGCAAAACATTTTAACTACCCAAGTTGTATGAATATTAAAATCGATACAACCTAATGAATAACATATATTATATACTTTTTTCATGCGAACCCTTTGATTAAACTTAAGGCATAGAAAGTCATCCTTAATGTTCAATCATACTTGTCTCGATCTTTAGGTGGATTGAAAACATCCAAGTGACATTGATCATATCAATTCACATGGACTTATCTATTATCAGTCTATCATATCGAGGGATTCCCTAAATATCTCTTTATACGAGAGGACAAATTCTATCTTGATTACACACCTTCGCATATTATTCATATGGTAACTAATATAATCCTTACAATCGTCCGATTAAAGACAATGTTTGATTATGTCAAATCACCATGCTCCTAATATTGAAGTTTATGATAATCTGAACTTGAAGGACTAAATGAACCTATCATGAGTAACACCTATGACTTTATCTATGTAGTATTCTTATAGCGGGTTGGTCTAGTACTTTGTTGCCTAACAAGTACTTATGATCTCGATTCTTATCCCTATAAGCATTATCATCACATGACCATCAATCAAGATTCACATTAGTCTTAACTCATTATAGTTCCTAGTATAATGATTGACTAGGGACACTTACGATATTTCAGCTAATACCTATGGATCTTATTATAAGGTAAACATACAATCAGTTCTAATAAAACAAGGAACAAAAGCCTATATTTTATTAGCTAAAATTATAACATAAACAATGTTTAGTGATTAACCAAGGGCACATGCCCCAACAGAATTAGAATCGAGGAATGTTTAGACTTAGATTCTAAATCTTGAGAAGCTTCATAAAATGTTGGTAGTGATGAACACTTAAAAACTTCGTTATCTTCTTACTATCTGTTGGCTAATGATGAGATTTGGTGGAGGTCTCTACATGATGAACATCATGTATTTGAAACTTAAGTTGACTTTCTTGAGGAGTTCACCGAGCAGTAATTTGATGAGATTTTGATTATGCAAAAGAAACTAGAGTTTGATCATCTAGTTCAGGGTGATATGTCATTAGCTTAGTATGATGCACAGTTAATTATCGTTTAAGGCTTGCTGGGGAGTTTAGAATGATGGAGAATGAGAAGATGCATAAGTATATGTATTGGTTGCAGTAAGAGCTTGGTACCACTATATCAGTGACTAAGTCGAACACTTTATGAGAGGTTCGAGATAGAGCCAAAGCCTATATGACTACCTAAAATTATTTATGTGAATCAGGAAAATATAAAGGTGTTATGGAGTTAGGACAAAGATCAATTTTTTAGGCAAAGAAAGATTTCCAGTAAGACTTGGCTCTAGTTTCCAAAAAGAAAGGAAAGAGTGGAGAACTACCATTCACACTCATGGCACCTGTTGTTCCATTATATATGCATCATAATCGTTTTCCTAGCAGAGTCAGTAGAGCCTCGGAGTTGACACAGACAGAGTCAGAAAAGACACAATCATATTCCTTTCAGCGTTCGACTCAGAGTTTTACATTTCAGTTGTAGAGGAGTGGAGGTAATAGTCAAGGAAATCAGGACAAGCCACGAATATGAGACCGACAACTAGCCAGGAATCTTTTGTAGATAGTAAACCTACAATTACATGTTTTTGATGTGGAAAGAAAGGAATTATAGAAGAGTGTATTTATAACTCTTCGGAGCATTCTCTAATGTGTCACAACCTCACAACATATTAAGGAACGTGTTTAGGTAGTGACCTAACCAGATTAAGATGCAAATTGAAATCTTATTGAAGGTATGATTTAATTTTATGGTTAACCTATGCATGCTTTAATTGTTTCTGGATCAGCGATTTCGTTTATATTTGCTTATATGACAATTGAGTTATTGTTGACTTCGTTACAAGTCCCTATTCATATTGCCCTAAACATAGTAATTGGAGATAAGGTGTATCCTCAATTTGTATGTGAGAAATGTATTGTTAAGATCTGTAGACATTAGATGGTAGTAGGTTTATATGTGTTGGAGTTTATAAAGTTTAATGTGTTTTTAGGAATGGATTGCCCAATGCCTTATCATGCATATTTGGATTGTTTTCATAAGGCAGTGTTCTTTTATGATCCGAGTTGTATAATGTTTACTCGCATCGAAAATTCATATGAGTTACCTCTTACTAGGGCTAAATAGCCACTATTAAATTGGAGGAGTTTCTTATTGATTGTTAATTCCCTTATTTGATTCCCGATGACTTACCTGGAGTTCTACCTCCAAGAAATCAATTTCGTTATTGAATTAGTTCCTGACATAAAACAATTATCTATTTCTTCTTATATAATGGTTCTGAAAGAGTTGTAATAATTATAAAAAACAACCATAAAGCTAGTTGATAATGGTTTATTCACCCTAGTATGTTGTCATGGGGCACACCAATCCTTTATGAGAAAAAGAAGAACCATAGTCTGAGACTTTGCATTGATTACATACAACCGAATAAAGTCACTATTTGAAACATGAACACTATCTCAAAGTTATTCTCCAAATGTTGAGAAATCCTAGGTTGTACGCCGAATTTAGCAAATGCGATTTTTGGTGGTCTAAGATGAAATATTTAGGCCATGTGGGTAGTACGGAAGGAACTTTGGTGGATCTAGCCAAGATTTGGGCTATTATTTACTGGCTTGAACTTACCATAGTGATGATGATTAAGAGTTTTTCTTGGTTTGGCAGGCAATTTTTGTAGATTTGTGAAAGACTTTTCTACTATAACTACGCTAATCGCTATATTAACTCAAAAAAATATTGAGTTTATGATCACGTGTCGTGCGTGCCAAATATAACCCTTAATCGAGTTATCAACCACAAGGGTGTAGTAGTGGTAAATACGGGGTCGAATCCACAAGACTTGAGTTTAATCCAAGTTTACTAAAAACAGGGGTTTTCAAAATTCAATAAAATAATTAATTAAACTAACAAAAATAAAAAGTTCTCAAAAATTAATATCAATAATGAAAAATCACCTAAATCTCTAGTTCCAAAAATCAGAATCAAGATTCAATCACATTCAATGGTCCTCAATCTTTCCCAAAAAATTATTAATTTAATTCTCCTAGATTAGCCATGGAAAATCGATATCCTCTAGAAATTCTAATTCCCTTAATTTCGATAGTCAGGACATCCGCCACTAACTATTTTCCTAATTAATGTATAACCCTAGACATCCGCCAATCAGGTTTACCACATTAACCGCAGTAATATAGATATATGGGAACACTAATCCTAAATAATCCGTTCGCAACCGCTACCGATTTAACCTAGATTCAATTGTTGCACATTCAAACACCGAAAGGATTTTACGGCAAACGGGTGAATGTTTGTTACTTTATTGGTCTAAAAGCACAATTACACGGATACTAATATTCCAAATAACAGTATATTATCAATCTAAAAGCATGCATCGGACCGCATACATACCATAGATCTAAATCATAATAATTAAATCAACAACAATGAAATATGAGAAATTAAATTAATTAAATAATAAAATAAAAGATCTCACATAATATGCTTTGAATCCATGATTTCGACTTGTTTCCCCTTCGACTTAGGCGAGAAATGGATTAGCCGGACATCATCTTCAAAAATCACTACTAAAAATAATAATAAATCTCTAAAAAATACTAATTAATTGTTCTCTAATAATACCTAGGTTCTTAATATATAAAAATAATCCAAATTATACTCGATACTAATTTTAGGGGTTAGGGACGTGACTCTTGCGTCGAGGAGCATCGTAGGGGTGTTTTTAGATAAAAAATCGACTCTGCCAAGTGTCACATCGTGATTCACTGCGTCTCATTGGACCGCCCTGTCACCGCTGCTGAGTTGTCGCCGCTTTATTAGCCGAAAATCTGCGCGTTCGGTTGTGTGTGGGGTGAGTCAGCGCCACGTGGATGCTTCTGATTGGCTGAACCACTTGTTGTGATGTGTCTGGACGAATGGGAGCTCGCCACGTGTACGTGCGCTGGAGGAAGAGAATCGCGCGATTCTGAGCGAAAATCTGGGAGTTTGTGCGGAATGCATCTCGAGGCAAATCGACGAATTATGAAATGCGATGAAATGTCTTGCGGGTGACGTGGCTGCGCAAGGTGACGTGGCAACAAGTGGCGGTTCTCATTAGTTCCTGCAACTGGATCTGCTGACGTGGCATATCCTCATTGGCGAATCGGTGTATTGACGTGCTGCTTGCTTTGAACGTCCACGTGGCATCATCCGATTGGTCCACAGTGGCTTTTCACGCTGAAGTGGCATCACCTTATTGGCTGAAACACCCTGTACGCTATTCGACCCACCGCGCAATGTTTATTTCAAGGCAAACTGTCCGACATCCAATCACTGAAGTAAATACTCCATTTTGAGTATTTTTCCGCCACAAATTCAACCGCGCACTCCGTTTCACCTAAGAATGACCAAAAAATATAATTAAATATATATTTCAAATACTTTTAATAATTAAAAATACTAAAATAGACTACTTAAAACCTATAAATACCGACTTATCAAATACCCCCAAACTTAAGACTTTGCACGTCTCGAGCAAAGGTGTAAATGACAACACAAACTAAACTAGACTCCTAATATAATAATGCACCGACTCAACTAATCCTATACCCGACCTAAATTCATGAAGTTCTTTTGGCTTACATAGTCACCAAATCAAAAAGTAACTCAGAAAATTTAAGAGTTATGATATGTCAAGTCTCGCAAGTCAAACACAATTAAGATCACACTTTCAAGACAAAAGACTTGGTCAAAACAAAGGCCATCAACTAATCACAAGTTTTATTGGTCTATACAATTAAGCACGCAAGTTCAAAATCTTACTTAATATAGTGAAAGCACTCGAACTAAATCTTTTATTTGAGGAGTTTTACAACTTCCACCTTTATTCAATATTATTTTCTCTATTTTTCATCAACCTCTTTTTTTTCAAGTAGTACGATCCCTTCTCCATTTCCTGTGGACCGCTTTTCTCATTTTGCCCACAACAAGATTCCATGCTCCATTTCCTGCGGAAACCCGTGGGACTCTTTTTTTATTATTTTTATTAGAAAAACTCATGTTAGTACTTCTCACTTTCACTATAATCAAGCAAATGCCCTAATGTGGGTTAAAATAATATAACTTGCATAAATTTGTCCGTGTACTCATTTTCGTTATCTGGCACTAAGTTTAACCATCATCTAAGTCTCTAATCATGAAATCATAAAAATGCTGAGCTATGAACTTGATTAAGTGTTTCTCCTAATTTTCTATAAGTTTCAAGTTAAAAAGGCAACTATAGTTTACTCATCCACAACCAAAGGCATGAACAAAGTTTCGGGTGACTCTAAAATTAATAAAACATACTAAATATATATATATATGAAAATGTATAAATTCCTAATGAAATGAGAAAGGAATATGAATAGAGAAATGGAAGAAATGATATAAAACACCACCATTACCATCCAATACCTGCATATAACCACATAAAAAAAATTAAACGATCTCACTTGCGGTCTTTCGCAATAGAATCCATCTAAAACAACCCACAATCCCTAAAATACCCTCAAACTTATTGTGAACCTTGTCCTCAAGGATCAAAACAAGTCAAGAGGTTCACACATATAAAATAAACAAGATGGTGAAAGAATACGATAAAAATAAAAGGAAGGAAATGATACAAATTCATGCAAAATAAAAAAAAAATATGAAAATAAATAAACTAAATAGTACTTTTCCAAGTTTGGGCTGCCTCCCAATAGCGCTTTTGGTTAATTCGTTGGCTCGACTTGGTCGGAGTCTATCAAAATATAGACTGGCGTTGCTGTGAGACACCTCCACATCATGGCTCGGGAAGTCTTCAAAGAAGATCTTCAATCTGTGGCCGTTCATGTTAAACACATTACCAGTCTTCATACTCTTAATCTCCATTGCTCCGTGATCATAAATCGTAGTCACAATATACGGTCCTGTCTACCTCGATCTCAGCTTACCCGCAAAAATCTTCAGAAGTGACTGAAATAAAAGCACTTTCTGACCAACACGAAAAGATTTCCTAGAGAGATTGCTATCATGGAACGTTTTAGTTTTTTCATTATAAACCCGCGCATTTTCAAATGCGTCGTTCATGATTTCCTCCAACTCTTGGAGATTGAGCTTTCTCTTTTTTCGGCTTCATCGAGCTTCATATTAAACTGTTTCACAGTCTAGTAGGATTTATGCTCAAGCTCGACTGGCAGGTGGAAAGCTTTACCAAACATAAGGCGAAATGGGGACATCCCAATTGACATTTTAAACGTCGTTCAGTAAGCCCAAACCGCATCATCAAGACGTGCACTCCAATCTTTATGAGTATGACTCACCATTTTTTCCAAGATGGATTTGATCTCTCTATTAGAGACCTCTGCCTGGCCACTTGTTTGGGGATGATATGCTGTAGACGTTCGATGAGTGACATTATACCTCCTCGGAAGACTTTCAACCATATGTTTACAGAAGTGAGTGCCTCTATCACTGATCAAGGCTCATGGGGTACCAAATGTCGTGAAAATCCTCAATTAAAGGAATTCATATACCACTTTGGAGTCATTAGTGCGCGTAGCCTTAGCTTCCACCCACTTAGACACGTAGTCCACTGCCAAGACTATGTAAACATTACCAAATGACACTGGAAACGGTCCCATAAAGTCTATACCCCAAACGTCAAATATCTTGCAAATATGAATCGGGGTAAGTGGCATTTGGTCTCGATACTAAGATTACCTGATTTCTGACAGTTAGGACAAGTCTTGGTAAACATGTATGAATCATGGAAAATGGTGAGCAAGTAAAACCCATTCTCAAGAACTTTCCTAGCTGCCCGACGGGGACCGAAGTGGCATCCGCGGGCGTAAGTATGACAAAAAGCCAATATGGAATGACTTTCGGTCTGAGGAACACAACGCCAGATAACCTGGTCGGAGCGGAATTTCCATAAGTACGGGTCATCCCATACATAGTACTTAGCGTCGCTCCTTACTTTATTCTTCTAAGCCTTCGAAAGGTGAGGAGATAGCTCACCCGAAGTGATATAGTTCACCAAATCGGCGTACCCTGAGGAGATCGTCCATAACAACATAGATGTGCTCGTCAAGGAAATCATCCATAAGAAGGGTAGGACTCTCACCATTTTTAATTCTCCTGAGATGATCTGCGACTAGATTCTCTGCACCACTTTTATCTTTGATCGTGATGTCAAACTCCTGAAGTAGGAGTATCCATCTAATGAGCCTAGGTTTGACATCCTTTTTACTCATCAGGTACTTCAAGGTAGCGTGATCAGAGAAAATGATAACCTTGGTTCCCATAAGGTATGGCCGAAACTTCTCAAGGGCGAAGATAACAACAAGGAGCTCCTTCTCAGTAGTGGTGTAGTTCATCTGAGCCGCGTCTAGAGTACGAGAAGCATAGTAGATGACATGTGAAGCTTTCTCGACTCTCTGTCCTAAGACTGCACCCACTGCATAATCACTAGCATCACACATAATTTCAAATGGAAACTCCTAATTAGGGGCCTGAATCATTGGTGTGCTAGTAAGTGAGTCTTTCAGTGCATCAAATGCACTCTAACATGTCTTATCAAACTCAAAAGGTATATCCTTTTGAAGTAGATGGCATAGAAGTTGTGCGATTTTTGAAAAGTCTTTGATGAAACGATGGTAAAAACTAGCGTGTCCAAGGAAATTTCTAATCAGCCGCACATTCGAAGGGTAGGGAAGTTTCTTGATAACATCAATTTTAGCTTGGTCTACATCTACTCATCTGGCTGAGACAATTTGTCCCAAAATAAGACCTTGGTCCACCATAAAATGACACTTTTCATAGTTCAGGGCCAAGTTCTTCTCGATACACCCACTGAGAACCTTTGTCAGATTGCTGAGACAGCTATCAATGAATCACCATAAATGCTAAAGTCATCCATGAAGAGCTCAATGAAATGCTCAACAAAATCTGAAAAGATACTCATCATGCACCTTTGAAAGGTGGTAGGGGCATTGCATAACCCAAAGGGCATGCACCGATAGGCAAAAGTGCCAAACGGACAGGTGAAAGTCGTATTTTCTTCATTTTCAGGTGCTACCGATATCTGATGAAAATCGGAATAACCGTCAAGAAAATAGTAATGAGAACGACCAGCTAGTCTCTCCAACATCTGATCAATGAATGGTAGGGGGAAGTGATCCTTCCTGGTGGAAGCTTTAATTTCCTGTAGTCAATGCATACCCGCCATCCATTTTGACTACGGGTTGGAACCAACTCACCATGTTAATTGGTGACTATTGCGACTCCTATTTTCTTAGGAACCACCTGGATAGGGCTTACCCATTTGCTATCAGAGATGGGGTAAATCACACCAGCATCGAGGAGCTTCAGTATCTTCTTCTTCACTACATCCATCATTAGCGGATTGAGCCTCCTCTAGGCTTCTCTCGTAGGTTTCGAACCTTCTTCCATATATATATGATGCCTGCAAGTGGAAGAGCTCAAACCTTTGATATCCGCTATGGTCCACCCAATAGCCTGTTTAAACTCTCAGAGTACTCAAAGGAGCCTCTCTTCCTCCAAATGTGTAAGTTTGGTTGAGATGATCACAAGGAGTGTGTCATTCTCACCCAAAAACATGTACTTTAAGTGCTCAGGTAATGGTTTCAGCTCAAGTGTGGGGGCTTTAACCAATAAGGGAGAAAGTTTGGAGTTAGAAGTAGGTAACTCCAAATAATGGACATTTGGGGCCGGGGTTGGATTGAATCCAACTCAAAAATAACATCTTCGACATCAGTATCGAAGGTCAGATCACTCTCGTGGATTTGAGTAGTATCGAGATAATGCTCTAACGTTACTTTAACTTCATCATCGCCACTCGTGACCAAGGTTTGCTCAATGAGTGGATCCATACATTCCATGGTACACACCACAGAAGACACATCGCTAGGTATCGCATCGCATCGTAGATGTTAAACTTGATGACCCACCATCAAACTCCATGGTAAGAGATCCATCATCAACATCTATCTTCGTCCTCGCCATTTTCAAAAATAGACGTCCAAGGAGTATTGATGAAGTATTGGGGAATGGCTCATCTTCCGTATCGACTGTTGGGGCATGTGCCCTAGGTCAATCCATAAATGTCTTTATGAATACTTTTAGTTAATAAAATAGAGGATTTCATTTGCTGTTTATTATAATTAATTTGCATGTTTACATTATAATAAGATCCATGGGTATTTACGGAAATATCATAAATGTCCCTAGTCGATCATTATACTGGGAACTATAATGAGTTAAGACTAGTGTGAGTCTTGATTGATGATCATATGATGATTATACGTATAGGGATACGAATCAAGATCACGAGTACTTGTTAGGGAACAAAGTACTGGACCGACCCGTTATAAGAACATCACATGGTTTAAGTTATAGTTGTTTCTCATGATAGGTATATTTCTCAGTCCTCTGACTTGAGATTACCAGAGACTTCAACTTTAGGAACACAATGATTTGACACTATCAAACATTGTCTTTAACCAGACGATTATAAAGGTTGTGATTGGTTACTGTGTGAGCAATGTGATGAAGTTGTGTAATCAAGATAGAATTTGTCCCTCTCATATAAAGAGAGATATCCAGTGGATCCCTCGATGTGTTAGACTATTAAAAGGCCTAGTCTAAGTGAATTGATATTGATCAATGTCACTTGGATGTTTCCGGTCTACCTAAAGATCGAGACTAGTACGATCGAACATATTGGATGACAATTCTATGCCTTATGTTTGATCAAAAGGATATCGTATGACAAAAGGATGTTATATACACTATTGATTAGGTTGTATCGATTTGATATTCGTACAACTTGGGTAGTCATAATGTCTTGCTAGAGGCCGCTTATGACTTGTATACCAAAATGTGTTTTGGTACACTGCCAACGTTGATGAGCCTATTGGGTCGCACACTAAGAATGGTTTTGCGAGATTTTAAGATGGTTCAGAAAAATGAATTTTATATGATAAAATTAATGACGGAAACATCCTTGTGGTGTATTACACTTATACTTCTTTAAGTAGGGGTATATGTGTAATTTACTTAACCGTCTATATACAAGGGTTGTATAAATAGATGCTTTAAGTTAGAACACAAGGACGAAAGAAAAAAAAAGCCAGAAACTCTATTTTCGTTTTAGAAACGACTTAGGGTTTTTGGTATGCTCTGGATCATTTTGGAGAGAAACATAAAGGTTTGGTATTCTCTCGAAGCTAGCACTTCAAATCACGGCCCCCGTTCGTGTGTGGACTGCTAATAGAGGGCGTTCGTCGTTGGTAGCGCCTTAGAGATCGATCAACCTTTAGAAAGGTATATTGCGATTGAGGTATGATTAAGTTTTTCCTGGTTTAAACGTTTTTAATGGAATTAGATTCGGATCCTGTTGGGGTTTTTGTCAAAACCGTTTCGTAATCTCTGCTGCGTATGAACCCCAAAACCCGACAGTGGTATCAGAGCCATCGAGTTCGATTCCATTAAATTCATTGCATGTTTTCTTCTGATATATACATGATATATGATTGAAATTAAGTTAATAGTTGATGTATATGCGATATACATAAGTTGTCTTTGAGATTTATTATCATGTTTTGTATATATGATACACATATTCGTGATTTAATTAAAATCAGTTTCGTACATGCTAGTAACCATGTTAGGTTAATTCGAATAATTTTAATGAATTGAATTTCGTGTTCTGTGATCCATGACACCATTAGGTTCGATTGAGATAGTAGTTCATGATTCAATTACATGTTTGTGATTATTTGGATGAGGACCGAAATTGCAAATAATTAATTTTCGAAATTATTTATTTATAAATAATTAATTTTCAAAATTATTTATTTATTTATAATTAATTTTCGAAATTATTTATATATCTTGTTATATCTATTTTGTTATGAAGTTTCTATTTGATAAAGATAGATAACAAATTAGAATATGAGATAAATATCAAGAATCTTGTTATTGGTGATATACTAGGATTCAAATATCTTAAATCCAAAATAAATAATTAATTTTCGAAATTATTTATTTATCTTGTTATATATATTTTGTTATGAAGTATCTATTTTATAAAGATAGATAACAAATTAGAATACGAGATAAATATCAAGAATCTTGTTATTGGTGATATACTAGGATTCAAATATCTTAAATCCAAAATAAATAATTAATTTTCGAAATTATTTATTTATCTTGTTATATCTATTTTGTTATGAAGTTTCTATTTGATCAAGATAGATAACAAATTAGAATAAGAGATAAATATCAAGAATCTTGTTATTGGTGATATACTAGGATTCAAATATCTTAAATCTAAAATAAATAATTAATTTTCGAAATTAATTATTTATCTTGTTATATCTATTTGTTATGAAGTTTCTATTTGATAAAGATAGATAACAAATTAGAATTGGAGATAAATACCAAGAATCTTTTTATTGGTGATATACTAGGATTCAAATATCTTAAATCCTAATTGGATTAGGATAAGATGATTAGTTAGATGTAGGCCCGAGTTAATTAAAATGTTTTAATTGAATTAATTTCGGATAAATTAAGGGGTTAATTTATGATAATAAAATCAGCGAAAAATTATGATTTTCTATAGCGAATTTTAATTTTCGGAATTGAGATTCGTCTTCTAAAAAAAAAAAAAATTCAAATTGTTTAGTGATTGAACAATTCAAAAAAATATATGATATTTCATTGTTTACATAAAATCACTAAAACTGAATAAAATCCCTCTATTAAATTTTAAGTCTCGTGCCATCCATTTTAAACACTTGTCAAGGCCTCGATCACACTAATATAGTTTCAGCCATAGTTGGGTGTATTGTGTTATCTTGGTGAGACGAGTTGGGTAAGAGTTACCTTAATGTTTAAAATGGTCCGACTTAATAAAGCCATCAAAATAGTTTTGAGCTTTAGGCAAATGATGAGATAAAAACATGCTAAGACATAAGATGTCCCATATCTCATAAAAGGATCTAAAAATTACATAAGATGTAATCGGTAATCGTTACCTACCTAAATAATCTAGTTCTCGTGTTTCATGCCATAGTTGTCATAGAATTAGGTGAAATATGGATTTTAGTCCCCTAAATAAACAGTACGTTTTAGGAGGGTTGTTAATTTAGTGGGAGTCTATTCCTCTACACTAAAATAAACTTTAAATAATCTTTATTGTAGATCAATGGCCTCTTCAAGTAACAATAATCCTCTGTCACTGCAATCCATCCTTGAGAAGGATAAGCTATCTGGGACTAACTTTCTTGACTGGTTCAAAAAAAACTTGAGAATTGTTCTTAAGCATGAACGCAAGTTGTATGTCCTAGATGCTTCAATCCCTTAGGAACCGCCAGCCAATGCTACGAAAGCTGTGAAGGATGCGCATAATAAACATGTCAACGATTCTACTGATGTTGCATGTATTATACTAGCAACTATGGTTCCTGAACTTCAGAAGGACATGGAACTAATGGAAGCCTACGACATGGCCGTAACGCTGAAGGAAATGTTCCAACAGCAAGCTAGGCAATAAAGGTTCGAGACAGTCAAGAACCTACATTCTTGCAAGATGACTGAGGGTGCGTCAGTTAGTCCTCATGTTCTGAAGATGAAGGGCTATGTTGACCAGCTTGATAGACTCAGATTTCCCATAAGCCAAGAGTTGGCTACGGATTTGATCCTGAATTCATTACTAGAAAGTTACTCACGATTTGTGATGAACTACGATATGAATAATATGGAGAAATCAATTTCAGAGTTGCATTTGATGCTCAAAACTGCCGAACAAAATATCAAGAATGTCTAAAAGGGAAAGGGAATGAAGAAGAAAGGCAAAGGCAAGGCTAGAGTTGCCAAGGCTGTTAGGCTGTTGTTGCACCTGTCGCAAAGCCTATGGAACAAGTCAAGACCCGGCCTGTTCCTGCTTCAAAACACCCAAAAGAAAAGGAAGAAAATTGTCATTTTTGTAATCAAACCTATCTTTGGCATTGTCGTATCGGACACATAAACGAGAAACGCATAACGAAGCTCCACAAAGATGGGCTTCTAGATTCATTTGATTTAGAAACATATGAAACATGCAAATCTTGTTTACTAGGCAAGATGACTAAAAGTCCCTTTACTGGACACAATGAAAGGGCAAGTGATTTATTGGGTCTAATACATACTGATGTATGCGGTCCTATAAACACAATGGCTAGAGGAGGTTATCAGTACTTCATTACATTTACTGATGATTTCAGCAGATAGGGTTATGCATTACAAACTGCAACTTTCACTCTAAATCGAGTTCTTTCTAAAGCGGTTGATAAAACACCATATGAGATATGGTACGGGAAGAGACCTAGTTTGTCTTTCCTTAAGATTTGGGGTTGTGAGGCTTACGTAAAACGACAAGTCTCAGAAAAACTAACACCTAAATCTGACAAGTGTTTATTTGTGGGGTATCTTAAGGAAACAAAAGGATATTACTTTTATAATCCCGCTGAGAACAAAGTGTTTGTTGTTTGGTATGGTGCCTTTATGGAAAAATAGTTTATTTCAAAAGACACTAGTGGGAGAGAAATAAATCTTGAAGAAGTTCAAGAATCACAGGTAAACACTGAACCGCTACTGGAAGTTCAACAACGTTCCGAACCAGTTGAACCTCCACAAGTGACACAAGGCCCGCGTAAATCTAGTAGGGTAAGACATGAGCCAGAGAGATTCAAATTTCTCATTACTGATAGTCGTGATGTGATGCTTATAGACCAAAACGAGCTTACCACTTATCATGAGGCTATGTCTGGACCAGACTCAGATAAATGGCTAAGTGCCATGAACTTTGAGATGCAATCCATGTATGATAACCAAGTTTGGAACTTGGTTGATTTACCTGAAGGTGGTAAGACCATTGGATGTAAATGGGTTTTCAAGAAGAAAACTGACATGGATGGCAATGTGCATACTTTTAAAGTAAGACTTATAGCAAAAGATTTCAGGCAGACTCAAGGTGTTGATTATGATGAAACTTTTTCGCCAGTAGCCATGCTTAAATCAATAAGAATTTTAATTGTCATTGCTGCATATTATGACTATGAGATATGGCAAATGAATGTAAAAACAACATTTCTTAATGGAAAGCTGCTTGAGGACGTGTATATGACACAACCTGAAGGTTTTGTACATCCTGAGAATTCTAGGAAGGTATGCAAGTTTCAAAGATCCATTTATGGATTAAAGCAAGCTTCTCGGAGTTGGAATATTTGTTTTGATGAAACAATCAAGGATTTTGATTTTATTAAGAACGAAGACGAGCCTTGTGTACACAAGAAGGTCAGTGGGAATGTAGTTATTTTTTTGGTACTGTATGTTGATGATATATTACTCATTGGAATGACATCCCAACATTGCAGAGTGTCAAGTCTTGGTTAGGGAAGTGTTTCTCAATGAAAAACTTAGGAGATGCAGCCTATATCCTAGGGATAAGGATCTATAGGGATAGATCTAAGAGGCTAATCGGTCTAAGTCTGAGTGCTTACGTAGACAAGGTGCCGAATAGGTTCAGTTTGCAAGACTCTAAAAGAGGATTGTTGCCAATGTCTCATGGCATAAGTCTCAGCAAGACTCAATGTCCTAAGACAAATGATGAGCGAGACCGTATGAATAAAATTACATATGCATCAGCTATTGGATCTATCATGTATGCCATGTTATGCACTCAACCTGATGTATCATATGCTTTGAGCACTACAAGCAGATATCGATCGATCCAGGTGAGAGTCACTGGATAGCAAGAAAGAACATCCTTAAGTACTTAAGAAGGACTAAGGAAGTGTTCTTGGTCTATGGAGGTTTTGAAAATGATCTAGTTGTAAATGGTTACACAGATGCAAGTTTTCAAACTGATATAGATGATTTTAGATCGTAGTCTGGATATGTGTTTACTTTGAATGGGGGTGCGAAGTGGAAAATTTCGAAGCAAGAGACTATGGCAGATTCTACAACAGAAAGCCGAGTATATTGCGGCGTCAGATCTGATGCAAAAAGGAGGCAGTTTGGATCAAAAGGTTCATTTCTGAACTAGGTGTGGTTCCAAGTATTGCTAACCCTATTTGTTTGTATTGTGACAATAACGGGGCAATAGCACAGGCCAAGGAACCTAGATCACACCACAGATCCAAACATATACTCAGGCATTTTCATCTCATCAGAGAAATTATTGAGAGGGGAGACGTAAAGATCTGCAGAGTACCTACTGAAGACAACGTTGTGGATCCATTGACAAAAACTCTTCCACAAGCAAAACATGATGGTCATGTTAGATCATTAGGCATTAGATGCATGTATGATTGGCCCTAGTGCAAGTTGGAGATGTTGGGGCATGTGCCCTAGGTCAATCCATAAATGTCTTTATGAATACTTTTAGTTAATAAAATAGAGGATTTCATTTGTTGTTTATTATAATTAATTTGCATGTTTACATTATAATAAGATCCATGGGTATTTACGTAAATATCCTAAATGTCCCTAGTCGATCATTATCTTGGAACTATAATGAGTTAAGACTAGTGTGAGTCTTGATTGATGATCATATGATGATTATACGTATAGGGATACGAATCAAGATCACGAGTACTTGTTAGGGAATAAAGTACTGGACCGACCCGCTATGAGAACATCACATGGATTAAGTCATAGTTGTTTCCCACGATAGGTATATTTCTTAGTCCTCTGACTTGAGATTACCAGAGACTTCAACATTAGGAACACAATGATTTGACACTATCAAACGTTGTCTTTAACCGGACGATTATAAAGGTTGTGATTGGTTACTGTGTGAGCAATGTGATGAAGTTGTGTAATCAAGATAGAATTTGTCCCTCTCATATAAAGAGAGATATCCAGTGGATCCCTCGATGTGTTAGACTGTTAAAAGGCCTAGTCTAAGTGAATTGATATTGATCAATGTCACTTGGATGTTTTCGGTCTACCTAAAGATCGAAACTAGTACGATCGAACATATTGGATGACAATTCTATGCCTTATGTTTGATCAAAAGAATATCGTGTGACAAAAGGATGTTATATACACTATTGATTAGGTTGTATCGATTTGATATTCGTACAACATGGGTAGTCATAATGTCTTGCTAGAGGCCGCTTATGACTTGTGTACCAAAATGTGTTTTGGTACATTGCCAACGTTGTATCAGCCTATTGGGCCGCACACTAAGACTGGTTTTGCGAGATTTTAAGATGGTTCAGAAAAATAAATTTTATATGATAAAATTAATGACTGAAACGTCCTTGTGGTGTATTACACTTATACTTCTTTAAGTAGGGGTATATGTGTAATTTACTTAACCGTCTATATACAAGGGTTGTATAAATAGATGCTTTAAGTTAGAACACACGGACGAAAGAAAAAAAAAAGGCAGGAACTCTATTTTCGTTTTAGAAACGACTTAAGGTTTTTGGTATGCTCTGGATCGTTTTGGAGAGAAACAAAAAGGTTTGGTATTCTCTCGAAGCTAGCACTTCAAATCACGGCCGCCGTTCGTGTGTGGACTGCTAATAGAGGGCGTTCGTCATTGGCAGCGCCTTAGAGATCGATCAACCTTTAGAAAGGTATATTGCGACTGAGGTATGATTAAGTTTTTCATTGTTTAAACGTTTTTAATGGAATTAGATTCGGATCTTGTTGGGGTTTTTGTCAAAATTGTTTTGTAATCTCCACTGCGTATGAACCCCAAAACCCAACATCGACCACATAGAAGTTAGCGGGAAACACAAACTCGTTCACTCGAACTAGAACGTCCTCGAGAACACCGACATGTCTGATAACAAAAAGATCTGCTAACTGAATGATAATACCAGTTTCCTCCAATGGGCTTGCATGCAAGGTCTCATAAAAAGACAATGGCATAACTTTAACGGAAGCGCCAAGGTCACACATAGCTCTATGAATGCTTACATCACCTATAACACAAGGTATTGAGAACATCCTAGGATCCTTGCATTTAGGAGGCAACTTCTTTTGTAGGATAGCCGTGACGGTTTCTCCTATTTGGACTTTTTCGTTGCCTTTCAGTTTCCTTTTGTTAGTGCATACTTCCTTAAGAAACTTTGCGTACCTAGGGACTTGCTTCAGAGCGTCGAGGAGTGGAATATTGATTTCCACTCGCCGAAAGGTCTCGATAATTTCTTTCTCTTCCTCCTTTTTCTTATCTAGGATGAGTCATTGTGTTAAAGGAGGTTTGACCTTAAATGTGGGTGGTGTTCCTTTTGAGTAGTTACTATCTGTTTAAGGGCAGTCAGAGTCACTACTACCTCGTGTTCTTCCTCATTTGTTTGGTCTTGGGAATTAGATGACCTATTGTCCCATTTAGGTCCCTCCAGCTATGTACCACTATGGAGTGTAACTGCGTTAACACTCGCGTTAGGATTCTGGTACAGTTGCGAAGGCAATTTTCCCTTATCCTCGACACGTCCAATCTGCTGTGCATGTTGGTCCACTTGAACTTGAATAGTTCGGACAGTCAAATTGAGTTCCATAAAGGATTTCTCGGTCCTAGCCCTGAATTGGTTCAATTCATTCATAATTTGGCTTTGTTGGCTCATAAGGGCTTTAATCATATCCTCAAGTGAAGAGGAATTATTGGAGGGTGTAGGCAACGGTTGACCTATAGGGATGAAGGTGTGATAATTTTGATTCTGAGATCCGTAACTGAAGTTTGGGTTGTTCCCGGTCGTGGCATGATTATAGGTATTCCCGAATGGGACTCTAGATGGCCCTTGGAACTGATTACCCATGGCATTGGCCTTTAGATCATCATCAAAGAGTGTAGGGCATTCATCAGTTGCATGATTTGTGGCAGCACAGAAGCCACAAGCTTTGGCCTCCACTTTACCGGATGAGAGGAGACATTCCATCATAGAGGCTAGTTGGTCAATTTTATGGTCAGTGGAACTCGAGATATCGCATGTAGTCAGACTTCGGTGAGCAGTAGCATCGAGATCACCATAAAGGCATGACTGATGTGCGATGTCCTTATACAGTTGCTTCATTTGGGCTGGATTTTTGTCTCGAATGTGACCCCACACGCATTATCGATCATTCGCCTTTCCATGGGCGACATGCCAACATAGAAGAATCGAGCTATGGTCTTCTCAGATTGGCCATGTTGCAGGCAACTAGCAATCAATCGCTTATAGCGATCCCAATATGCGCCAAATGATTTGCCCACCTCATTTTGATGCTGCAAATTTCCTTGATGAGCTGAGCAACTCTATCCTCGGGAAATATTCATTCAAAAACGCGGATGCCATATCATTCCAGGAATTAATGCAGCCATGCGGAAAGTAGAAAAGCCATTACTTGGCTTTGTCTTTAAGGCATAATGGAAAAGATCCGAGCTTAACCGTTTCCTCGTCCGAATTGGAGGGTTTCATTGACTTGCAAATAGTATGAAACTCCTTCAAGAAAGTGATAGGGTCTTCATTCTCGCCACCATGGAAGGATGGTAAGAGATGAATGAACCCAGACCTCAACTCAAAGTCTTCAACATCGACTGGATAGTTGATGCAGACCCATGGTGATTTGGCAATTTGCAGCCATGTCCAAAGGATTTTGGCCTTCCTGTTGCCTAAGTTGGGTCTCTCTAATCCACCTATGAAAAGTTCTCTCCGGTTTAGGGTTGAAAGGTAATAATGAACCGGCCGATTTTGACCGAGTGAGGTGTGGTTGCATTAAACTAAAATAAATAAATAAATAAATGAATAAAATAATAATAAAAAAGTAAAAAAACCTAAACTCAAAGTAAATAAAATTTAATTAACTAAACCAAACTAATAATAACAAAAAAACAATTAATTACTAATCTAACGAACAAAAAAAAAAAAACTAAACTAATGTTAAAAATAATTAATATAACTAACTAACGCCTAAACTCAGAGTAAAGACTAAGTCCCCGACAAAGGCGCCAAAATTTGATCACATGTCGTGCGTGCCAAATATAACCCGTAATCGAGTTACCAACCACAAGGGTGTAGTAGTGGTAAATACAGGGTCGAATCCACAGGACTTGAGTTTACTCCAAGTTTACTAAAAACAGGGGTTTTCAGAAAATTCAATAAAATAATTAATTAAACTAACAAAAATAAAAAGTTCTCAAAAATTAATATCAATAATGAAAAATCACCTAAATCTCCAGTTCCACAAATCAGAATCAAGATTCAATAGCATTCAATGGTCCTCAATCTTTCAAAAAAATTATTAATTTAATTCTCCTTGATTAGCCATGGAAAATCGACATCCGCCAGAAATTCCTAATTCCCCTAATCCCGATAGTCAGGATATCCACCACTAACTATTTTCCTAATTAATGTATAACCCTAGATATCCGCCTATCAGGTTTAACACATTAACCGCAGTAATATAGCTCTGTGGGAACACTAATCCTAAATAATCGTGTCGCAACCGCTACCAATTTAACTTAGATTCATTTGTTGCACATTCAAACACCAAAAGGGTTTTACGACAAACGGGTGAATGTTTGTTACTTTATTGGTCTAAAAGCACAATTACACGGATACTAATATTCCAAATAACAGTAAATTATCAATCTAAAAGCATGCATCGGCCGCATACATACCCTAAATCTAAATCATAATAATTAAATCAACAACAATGAAATAGGAAAAATTAAATTAATTAAATAATAAAATAAAAGATCTCACTTAATATGCTTTGAATCCATGATTCCGACTTGCTTCCCTTTCGACTTAGACAAGAAATTTATTAGCCGATATCATCTTCAAAAATCACTATTAAAAATAATAATAAATCTCTAAAAAATATTAATTAATTGTTCTCTAATAATACCTAGGTTCCTAATATATAAAAATACTCCAAATTGTACTCGGATATGAATTTTAGGGGTTAGGGACGTGACTAGTGCATCGAGAAGCATCGTTGGGGTGTTTTAGATCAAAAATCGGACTCTGCCATGTGTCACAACGTTATTCACTGATTTTTAACTTCCGCGCCACGTGTCAACGTCTCATTGGACCGCCCTGTCACCGCCGCTGAGTTGTTGCCACTTCATTTGCTGAAAATATGCGCGTTTAGTTGTGTGTGGGTGAGTCAGCGACCACGTTGACGCTTCCGATTGGCCGAACCACTTGTAGCGACGTATCTGGATGAATGGGAGTTGGCCACGCATACGTGCGCTGGCGGAAGAGAATCGCGCGATTCTGAGCGAAAATCAGGGAGTTTGTGCGGAAATGTATCTCGAGGCAAATCGACGGATTCTGAAACGCGATGAAATGTCTAGCGGATGATGTGGCTGCGCAAGGTGACGTGGCAACGGCGGCGGTTTCGCATTGGTTCCTAGAACTGGATCTGCCGACGTGTCATATCCTCATTGGTCACGAATCGGTGTATTGACGTGCTGTTTTCTTTGAACTTCCACGTGGCATCATTCGATTGGTCTAGAGTTGCTTTTCACGCTGACGTGGCATCACCTTATTGCCTGAAACACCATGTACGTTATTCGCCCCACCGCGTAATGCGTATTTCGAGGCAACTATCCGGCATCCGATCACTGCAAGTAATTACTCCATTTTGAGTATTTTTCGCCACGAATTCAACCGCGCACTCTATTTCACCTAAAAATGACCAAAGAATATAATTAAATATATATTTTAAATACTTTTAATAATTAAATATACTAAAATAGAGTACTAGAAACCTATAAATACTGACTTATCAAATACCCCAAACTTAAGATTTTGCACGTCCCGAGCAAATGTGTAAATGACAACACAAACTAAACTAGAGTCCTAATATAATAATGCACCGACTCAACTAATCCTATACTCGACCCAAATTCATGGAGTTCCTTTGGTTTACATAGTCACCAGATTAACAACTAACTCAGAAAATTTCAAAGTTATGATATGTCAAGTCTCCATTTCACTTTCAAGACAAAAGACTCGGCCATTAATCACAAGTTTTTATTAGTCTATACAACTTTCAAAATCTTACTTAATAAAGTGACAGCACTCGAACTAAATCTTTTATTTGAGGAGTTTTACAACTTCCATCTTTATTCAATATTATTTTCTCTATTTTTCATCAACCTCTTTTTTTTTTCAAGTAGTACAATCCCTTTTCCATTTCCTGTGGACCGCTTTTCTCACTTTTTCCCACCACAAGATTCCCTGCTCCATTTCCTACGGAAACCTGTGAGACTCTTTTTTTATTTTTATTAGAAAAACTCTTGTTAGTACTTCTCAATTTCACTATAATCAAGCAAATACCCTAATGTGGGTTAAAATAATATAACTTGCATAAATTTGACCGTGTACTCATTTTCGTTATCTAACACTAAGTTTAACTATCATCTAAGTCTCTAATCATGAAATCATAAAAATGTTGAGCTACGAACTTGATTAAGTGTTTCTCCTAATTTTCTCTAAGTTTGAAGTTAAAAAGGCAACTATAGTTTACTCATCCACAACCAAAGGCATGAACAAAGCTTCGGGTGACCCTAAAATAAATATAACATACTAAATATATACATGAAAGTGTATCAATTCCTAATGAAATGAGAAAAGAATATGAATAAACAAGAAATGAAAGAAATGGAAGAAATGATATAAAACACCACCATTACCATCCAATATCCGCATAAAAAAAATTAAACGATCTCACCTGCGGTCTTTCGCAATAGAATCCATCCAAAACAATCCACAATCCCTAAAACACCCCCAAACTTATTTTGAACCTTGTCCTCAAGGATCAAAATGAGTCAAGAGGTTCACACATATAAAACAAACAAGATGGTGAAAGAATATGATAAAAATAAAAGGAAGGAAATGATACAAATTCATGCAAAAAAAAAAAAAATATGAAAATAAATAAACTAAATAGTACTTTTCAAAGTTTGGGCTGCCTCCCAATAGCGCTTTTGGTTAAAGTCGTTGGCTCGACTTGGTCGGAGTCTGTCAATCAATATAGACTGGCGTTGCCAGTGAGACGACCTCCACATTATGGCTCGGGAAGTCTTCATAGATGATCTTCAATCTGTGGTCGTTCACCTTAAACACATTACCAGTCTTCATCCTCTGAATCTCGACTGCTCCGTGATCATACACCGCAGTCACCATATATGGTCCTGTCCACCTCGATCTCAGCTTACCTGCAAAAATCTTCAGACGTGACTAAAATTAAAGCACTTTCTGACCAACACGGAAAAACTTCCTAGAGAGATTGCTATCATGGAACGCTTTTGTTTTTTCTTTATAAATCCGCGCATTTTCATATGCGTCATTCCTGATTTCCTCCAACTTTTGGAGATTGAGCTTTCTTTCTTTTCCTACTTTATTGAGCTTCATATTAAACTATTTTATAGCCCAGTAGGGTTTATGCTCAAGCTTGACTTGCAAGTGGCAAGCTTTACCAAACATAAGGCGATATGGGGACATCCCAATTGACGTTTTAAATGTCGTCCGGTAAGCCCAAACCGCATCATCAAGACGTGCACTCCAATCTTTACGAGTAGGATTCACCGTCTTTTCCAAGATGGATTTGATTCTCTATTAGAGACCTCTGCCTGGCCACTTGTTTGGGATGATATGCTATAGAAGTTTGATGAGTGACATTATACCTCCTCAGAAGACTTTCAACCATACGATTACATAAGTGAGTGCCTCTATCACTGATCAGGGCTCGTGGGGTACCAAATGTTGTGAAAATTCTCGATTAAAGGAATTCATATACCACTTTGGAGTCATTAGTGCGCGTAGCCTTAGCTTCCACCCACTTAGACACGTAGTCCACTACCAAGACTATGTAAACATTACCAAATGACACTGGAAACGGTCCCATAAAGTCTATACCCCAAACGTCAAATATCTTGCAAATATGAATCAGGGTAAGTGGCATTTGGTCTCGATGACTAAGATTACCTGATTTCTGACAGTTAGGACAAGTCTTGGTAAACATGTATGAATCATGGAAAATGGTGGGCTAGTAAAATCCACTCTCAAAAACTTTCCTAGCTGCCCGACGGGGACCGAAGTGGCATCCGCAGGCGTAAGTATGACAAAAAGCCAATATGGAATGAATCTCGGTCTGAGGAACACAACGCCTGATAACTTGGTCGGAGCAAAATTTTCATAAGTACGAGTCATCCTATACATAGTACTTAGCATCGCTCCTTACTTTATTCTTCTGAGCCTTCGAAAGGTGAGGAGATAGCTCACCCGAAGTGATATAGTTCACCAAATCGACGTACCACGGGAGATTTTCCATTACAACATAAATGTGCTCATCAGGGAAATCATCCATAAGAGGGGTAGGACTCTCACCATTTTTAATTCTGCTAAGATGATCTGCGACTAGATTCTCTGCACCACTTTTATCTTTGATCGTGATGTCAAACTCCTGAAGTAGGAGTATCCATTTAATGAGCCTAGGTTTGGCATCCTTTTTACTCATCAGGTATTTCAAGGCAGCATGATTAGAGTAAATGATCAACTTGGTTCCCAAAAGGTAAGGCCGAAACTTCTCAAGTGCGAAGATAACAACAAGGCGCTCCTTCTCAGTAGTGGTGTAGTTCATTTGAGCAGCGTCTAGAGTACGAGAAGTATAGTAGATGACATGTGAAACTTTCCCAACTCTCTGTCCTAAGACTGCACCCACTGCATAATCACTAGCATCACACATAATTTCAAATGAAAACTCCCAATTAGGGGCCTGAATCACTGGGTGCTAGTAAGTGACTCTTTTAGTGCATCAAATACACTCTTACATGCCTTATCAAACTTGAAAGGTATATCCTTTTGAAGTAGACGACATATAGGTTGTGCGGTTTTTGAAAAGTCTTTGATGAAAAGACGGTAAAAATCAGCGTGTCCAAGGAAAGATCTAATCTGTCGTACATTCGTAGGGTAGGGAAGTTTCTTGATAACATCAATTTTAGCTTGGTCTACCTCTACGCCTCTGGCTGAGACAATGTATCGCATAAGAAGACATTGGTCCACCATAAAATGACATTTTCATAGTTCATAACCAAGTTCTTCTCGATACACCTACTGAGAACCTTTGTCAGATTGCTGAGACAGCTATCAAATGAATCACCGTAAATGGTAAAGTCATCCATGAAGACCTCAATGAAATGCTCAACAAAATCTGAAAAGATACTCACCATGCAAATTTAAAGGTGGCAGGGGCATTGCATAACCCAAAGGGCATGCGCCGATAGGCAAAAGTGCCAAACGGACAGGTGAAAGTCATTTTTTCCTGATCTTCAGGTGCTACCGGTATCTGATGAAAATCGGAATAACCGTCAAGACAACAGTAATGAGAACGACCATCTAGTCTCTCCAACATCTGATCAATGAATGGTAGGGGGAAGTGATCCTTCTTGGTGGAATCGTTTAATTTCCTGTAGTCAATGCATACCCACCATCCATTTTGAATACGGGTTGGAACCAACTCACCATGTGAATTGGTGACTACTGTGACTCCCGTTTTCTTAGGAACCACCTGGATAGGGCTTACCCATTTACTATCAGAGATGGGGTAAATCACACCAACATCAAGGAGCTTCGGTATCTCCTTCTTCACTACATCCATCATTAGCGGATTGAGCCTCATCTGGGCTTCTCTCGTAGGTTTCGACCCTTCTTCCATATATATATGATGCATGCAAGTGGAAGAGCTCAAACCTTTGATATCCGCTAATGTCCACCCAATAGCATGTTTAAACTCCCAGAGTACTTGAAGGAGCCTCTCTTCCTCCAAATGTGTAAGTTTGGCTGAGATGATCACAAGGAGTATGTCATTCTCACCCAAAAACATGTACTTTAAGTGCTCAGGTAATGGTTTCAGCTCAAGTGTGGGAGCTTTAATCAATAAGGGAGAAAGTTTGGAGTTAGAAGTAGGTAACTCCAAATAATGGACATTTGGGGCCAGGGGTTGGATTGAATCCAACTCGAAAACAACATCTTCGACATCAGTATCGAAGGTCAGATCACTCTCATGGATTTGAGTAGTGTTGAGATAATGCTCTTACACTACTTTAACTTCATCATCGCCACTCGTGACCAAGGTCTGCTCAACGAGTGGTTCCACACAGTCCATGGTACACACCACAGAAGACACATCGCTGGGGTATCGCATCGCATTGTAGATGTTAAACTTGATGACTTCACCATCAAACTTCATGGTAAGAGATCCATCATCAACATCTATCTTTGTGTTCACCGTTTTAAAAAATATACGTCCTATGAGTACTGATGAAGTATTGGGGAATGGCTCATCTTTCATATCGACCACATAGAAGTCAGCAAGAAACACAAACTCGTTCACTCGAACTAGAACGTCCTCGAGAACACCTACAGGTCCGATAACGGAACGGTCTACTAACTGAATGTAATATCAGTTTCCTCCAATGGGCCTGCATGCAAGGTCTCATAAATAGACAATGGCGTAACATTAATGGAAGCGCCAAGGTCGCACAAAGCTCTATGAATGCTTACATCATCTATAACACAAGGTACTGAGAACATCCCAGGATCCTTGCATTTAGGAGGCAAATTCTTTTGTAGGATAGCCGTGACGGTTTCTCCCATTTGGACTTTTTCGTTGCCTTTCGTTTCCTTTGTTAGTGCATAGTTCCTTAAGAAACATTGCGTACCTAGGGACTTGCTTCAGAGCGTCAAGGAGTGGAATATTGATTTCCACTCGCCGAAAGGTCTCGAGAATTTCTTTCTCTTCCTCATTTTTCTTATCTAGGATGAGTCGTTGTGGAAAAGAAGGTTTGACCTTAAATGTCGGTGGTCATTCCTTTTGAGTAGTTACCATCTATTTAGGGGTAGACAGAGTCACTACTACATCCTGTTCTTCCTCATTTGCCTGGTCATGGGCATTAGATGACTTATTGTCCCATTTGGGTCCCTCCCGCTCTATACCATTACGGAGTGTAATTGTGTTAACACTCGCGTTAGGATTCGGGTACAATTGCGAAAGCAAATTTCCCTTATCCTCGAGACGTCCAATCTGTTGTGCATGTTGGTCCACTTGAACTTGAATAGTTCGGACTGTCGATTTGAGTTCGATGAAGGATTTCTTGGTGTTAGCCCTGAATTGGTTTAGTTCATTCATAATTTGGCTTTGTTGGCTCATAAGGGCTTTAATCATATCCTCATGTGAAGAGGAATTATTGGAGGGTGCAGGCAACGGTTCACCTCTGGGGATGCAGAGGGGTTGTTGCGCCAAAAGAGCTTGAAGCTCATTATTGGCGTGACCCATGGTGATTTGGCGATTTGAAGCCATGTCCAAAGGATTTTGGCCTTCCTGTTGCCTAAGTTGGGTCTTTAATCCACCTATGAAAAGTTCTCTATGGTTCAGGGTTGAAAGGTAATAATGAACCGACCGATTTTGACCGAGTGAGGTGTGCTAGCATAAAACTAAAATAAATAAATAAATAAATAAATAAATAATAAAAAGAAAAAAAGTAAAGAAACCTAAACTCAAAGTAAATAAAAACTAATTAACTAAACTAAACTAATAATAATAAAAAAAACAATTAATTACTAATCTATCTAACAAAAAAATAAATTAACTAAACTAATGTTAAAAATAATTAATATAACTAACTAACGCCTAAACTCAGAGTAAAGACTAAGTCCCCAGCAACGGCGCCAAAATTTGATCAAGTGTCGTGCGTGCCAAATTTAACCCGTAATCGAGTTACCAACCACAAGGGTGTAGTAGTGGTAAATACATGGTCGAATCCACAGACTTGAGTTTACTCCAAGTTTACTAAAAACAGGGGTTTTAAGAAAATTCAATAAAATAATTAATTAAACAAACAAAAATAAAAAGTTCTCAAAAATTAATATCAATAATGAAAAATCACCTAAATCTCCAGTTCCACAAATCAGAATCAAGATTCAATAGCATTCAATGGTCCTCAATCTTTCCCAAAAAATTATTAATTTAATTCTCCTAGATTAGCCATGGAAAATCGACATCCGCCAGAAATACCTAATTCTCCTAATTTCGATAGTCAGGACATTCGCCACTAACTATTTCCCTAATTAATGTACAACCCTAGACATCCGCCAATCAGGTTTAACACATTAACATCAGTAATAAGATATATGGGAACACTAATCCTAAATAATCGGGTCGCAACCGCTACCGATTTAACCTAGATTCAATTGTTGGACATTCAAACACCAAAAGGGTTTTACGTCAAACGGGTGAATGTTTGTTACTTTATTGGTCTAAAAACACAATTACACGAATACTAATATTCCAAATAACAGTAGATTGTCAATCTAAAAGCATGCATCGGCCTCATACATACCATAGATCTAAATCATAATAATTAAATCAACAAAAATGAAATAAGAGAAATTAAATTAATTAAATAATAAAATAAAAGATCTCACATAATATGCTTTGAATCCATGATTCCGACTTGCTTCCCCTTCGACTTAGGCAAGAAATTGATTAGCCGGACATCATTTTCAAAAATCACTACTAAAAATAATAATAAATCTCTAAAAATACTAATTAATTGTTCTCTAATAATATCTTGGTTCCTAATATATAAAAATACTCCAAATTGTACTCGGATACAAATTTTAGGGGTTAGGGACGTGACTCGTGCATCGAGGAGCATCGTAGGGATATTTTAGATCAAAAATTGGACTCTGCCATGTGTCACAGCGTGATTCGATGATTTTTAACTTTTGCGCCACGTGTCAGTGTCTCATTGGACCGCCCTGTCACCGCCGCTGAGTTGTCGCCGCTTCATTCGTCGAAAATCTGCTCGTTCGGTTGTGTGTGGGGTGAGTCAGCGCCACATGGACACTTATGATTGGCCGAACCACTTGTTGTGATGTGTCTGGACGAATGGGAGCTCACCACGTGTACGTGCGCTGGCGAAGAGAATCGCGCGATTCTGAGCAAAAATCAAGGACTTTGTGCGAGAATGCATCTCGAGGCAAATTGATGGATTCTGAAAGGCGATGAAATGTCTTGCGGGTGACGTGGCTACGCAAGGTGACGTGGCAACACGTGGCGGTTTCTCATTGATTCCTGGAACAGGATATGCTGACGTGGCATATCCTCATTGGTCTCAAATCGGTGTATTAACGTGCTGTTTGCTTTGAACTTCCACGTGACATCATTCGATTGGTCCAAAGTGGCTTTTCATGCTGAAATGGCATCACCTTATTGGCTGAAACACCCAATACGCTATTCGACCCACCGCACAATGCGTATTTCGAGGCAAACTGTCCGGCATCCGATCATTGCAAATAAATACTCCATTTTGAGTATTTTTCCGCCACGAATTCAACCGCGCACTCCGTTTCACCTAAAAATGACCAAGAATATAATTAAATATATTTTTTAAATACTTTTAATAATTAAATATACTAAAATAGACTACTAAAAACCTATAAATATTGACTTATCAATTTATATGGTTAAAAGGATGAGATAATGCATCTTAGGAGTGGAAGAGATGATTGACTTATGAGTATGGTTTGTTTGAAAAGGTCATTGCGGTGACTATATCTAAGGTTTCAGAAAGCCGATGTGGAATATATGAAGTTCAAAGAGTTCGCTTTTGACTGTAATAATCTGGAGTAGGCAAAGTCTGTAGACCAAATTTTGAGGCTTAGAAGTAGACTTTGTATTCCATCGGTGGCCAAGATTTAGGGATGAGAAATTGAGAGACTCTTATTGGTTAAGATATAACATTCATCTTAGTAGGAAAAAAATGTATCTTGATAAGAAGCAATTGTATTGGTGGCCATGGATGAAAACTAATGTAGGTGATTTTATAAGGAGATGTGAAATTTGCCAACATGCTAAGGCCGATCAGCAGAAACTTGGTGGAATGTTGCAGCCACTTCTTGTACCTCAATGAAAATGGGAACATATTGTGATGTATTTCGTTTCTCATATGCAAACTTCATGAAAGGAAAATGATGCGATCTAGAATATTGTTAATAGACTGATGAAGTCTGCTCATTTTTTTTTATGTCCATTTAAGATATCTTTACACAGCTAAGATTGTTGTACGAACGAAAGTGGTTTAAATACATGGGGTGCCATTGATGATAGTTTATGATCATGATGCTTGGTACATGTCAAAGTTGTGGCAAGGCATACATGAACAATTCGACACTTAGTTACATTTCAGTACTGCATTTCATCCATGAGTGGATGGTAAGACTGAAAGGTTGATCCAAGTGTTAGAATACAAGCTCAAGGTTTGTGTACTGGAATTTAGAGGTTCATAGGGAGAATATATGCTTTTGTGTGAGTTCTTTTACAATAAAAATTGTCAATCAAGTATCAAGGTGGCCCGAATGAAGTCTTATGTGGGATATTTTGTTGTTCTCTTGTCGAGTGGGCTGAATCGAAGGATTTGACCGAATTGGAACCACAAGTGGCTTGATATCATAAAGAGGTTTTTCAATAAATTCGTCTAAGACCGAAAGAGACTCAGGAAAGTCACAAAGTTATTATAATCTCTATCACCGGGTCGTGGAATATAATGAAAGGAGATTGGGTTTATTTGAAAGTCCTCCATCGCAAGGGCCATTACAGGTTTAGACTGAAAAGAAAGCTCTCTCCTTAATTTATAGGATTCTTTGAGATTGTGAAACAGATTGGAAAAGTTGCTTATAGATTTGCATTATCGCCTTATTTAACCGAATTTTAAGGCATACTTCACGTGTTTATGCTTAAGCGGATGAAACCTGATTTGCATCACATAGTAGAATGGAATCAGTTCGATTTGCAAGGTGATGTATAAAAAGTCAATAATAAGACACATTTTATAATGTAATTTAGGTTGATTTTTAGTGTAAATGATGATATTACATTAGGTATTCTCTTGTTTTTGTGATTTTAGTTTTTGAATAGGAAAATGAATAAATGGAAGAAAATAAAAAGATAAGCCAAACATTCAATAGGAAAAATGTACAAGCCATTAGCCAGCGATTAGGAATAACACTAGGAATCGACATATAAATTAGTAGCACAAGAAGGCAAACGAATCCAAAGCAAATTGGAGAAGGTACTACAAATTCTAGTTGAATCGGTGGAGCACTACAACTAAATTCAGTGATTTACTCAGCCATTTGTGTATAAGTTAAGAATTGCTGATAATTCGCTAAGGTCGATTATGGGTTTTTATATTAGTATGAAAGAATTGAGTTTATCTATGAAATGTATACATAAGGATATTATAAAAAAGAGTAGAGAGCTTTGAAATAACTCTCTCTTCCTCTCCTTTTTTTTTTTTTTGCTATCCTATTGCTCTAGTTTAGTTTTATTGTCTATATTTGAAGATACTTTGGAGCTTTGATTTATATTAAGGTATTCATTCATTCATTCATTATGTCTTTTAATTATATTTATGCGTTGTTTATTTCTAGGAAGAGTGAATAGTCTATTAATCTAAAAAAACCTAGATAATGTAGTATATTTTAGATAACTAAATAATTATAATTAAGAAATCATGTGCTTAATGCTTTAGATGTTTTATATAAGTCAATCATGGAATTAATAAGTTGTTTTTGCGTATTACAATTAAAGGAGATTAATATTAAATGCATAGTTGCAAATGTGTTATGTGGTATTAAGATTTTGATTCTATGTCTATAGTTATTGACAATAATTATAGAAGTAGTAACTAGGATTAATCTATGGCATTTCTTAAGTGAATGTTCTAGGTGACTATGTTTTAAGTTGTTTATTATGCGGCTTTGGTTAATATTGGCTTAGATTAGACATGATTTTTATTAAACTTAATGTTATCGTATTTCTATAGTCTTGCGTTTTATCCAATAGATAGATTTACAATAATAAGAATTTGGCATTTCCATTAATTTAGCAAAATCAGTAACTGCCTAAAGGTTATTAACCTATTATAAAGTGGGGTTTAATGATTATAAGATTCCAAATGTTTTATAATTTTAACTATAGTATGAATTGATATGATGTTCTAGTGTTTGAAAGTAATCAAAATATATTATATTGTTTAGATGTTTGTTTATTTATATTGAATAGCATTTGAATATTGTTTATGTTTAGTTTGAATTTGATTTGATTTGATTAATTTAGTTAGTTTGCTTATTTAAGTTAGTAATCAATATTGTTAATTTATTTAGTATTTCAATTCCCGTTTAACAAGATTAATTAAGTTCAGAAAAAAATAAAAAGTTAGTTTCCTTTAAAATTTCAAAAATCCATGCGGAGACGATATCTCATTTACCATTACTACAAGTTTATAGAAAACATGAGAAACTATTGTGCATGCTCGACAATTATCAATTTTTGGTGTCACTGCTGGGATTGTGTATGGTCTATACACTTCCTCATGTTAATTCAATAAGATCTTCACATCCGTTTGATCTTGAAATTTATACAACTTTCAATCGGATTTTAAGACAACAACAACTTGGGGAATATTTAGTTAGTAGGATGGAAGACAACAATAATGATATTGATGACAATGTCATTAATAGCAATGAAAATAAAATTATCAATAATAATAGAGAACTCACTTTTAGACAGACAAAGCAAAATGTTACTGCATATGAGCATATGTGCATAGTATACCCCGATAGATTTCCTGAATTTGAGCTTAGATATGGATTTTTTAGTGCTTAACCTTACTTCTACGGTAAAGAAAATGATAACCCACAGATATTCATAAGAGAGTATCAACACATAAATGATGGGATGAAACCAAAAAGAGAACTTTAAAACAAGTCAAACTTAAGGCTTTTCCTTTTGCATTAAAAGATCAAGCATAAGACTGGTTGTTCTATCTTCTACAAGACTCGATAACTACATGGACTCAAATGTTATAAGCTTTACTAAATGAATATATGCCTGCTAGAAAAATAGTTCCTATAGAAAGCAAATAACAGTTGCTATGAAGAAAGATGATGAAAACTTTCATGAATTTTGGGATAGGTCTCAAAGACTAATTCTTCTTGTCCACAACATGGATATATCCAAAGAGCTTTACTAGAATATTTTTATAAAGGATTCAATCACTTTGAATAAAGACTACTAGACACAATATGTGGTAGATTTTTATTTGAAACAACACTAGCAAAAGAAGCAATTACTAAAATGGCAAAATAATCTAAACAGTATGGTGAAAAGGTTGAATCCTTAAGAAAAAAACTCTCTGAAGTGGATAGTAAGAGAAATAATGCAACCGACGATAAAACTGGTGAATTAGCTAAGATGGTTATGCTATTAGTTAAAAAAAAACCTAATTAAGTTAAGGCTTGCAGATTCTGTAGAGAGCTTTCACATCTTACGGATGCGTGTCCTACTATACGAGAAGAAAATACTGAGAGGTTAATGCAATAATGAATCAATTTTTTGGTCTCCCAAGAAATCCATAAAGTAATAATACTTATAATCCTGTAAAACCGAATTGAAGTCTTAGCTATGGTCCTCAAAATAAGAATTATAACACATATAGAACAAAAGCTCTGATGCAACCTGCACCTAATCAGCAGCCTCAACAAAATACTCAACCTATGAATCCAAATTTGGAGCAAATACTACACAATTTTATGAGTCAAAGTCATCATAATTTCATAATGATTTCTCAAAACCAAATTAAGACTGATACAACCATTAATGAATTAAAAATCAGTTAAGTCAAAATAATTTGTAAATAAATATATTAAGTACTCAACAAAGTAGTCAAGTGAAAGCACCTATTTAGACCAATGTTGCTTTTACTAATCAAGTACAAGTTAATGTTATATTTAGTAATAAGAAAGACACCTAAACAAAGTAATAAAAAGAAGGTTCAAAAGACTACTGAAGAAAAAGATGAATAAGAAATGATGACTAACGTCATTCCTATTAGATAATGGATGAATGATTAATTGAAACTTACACTCTATCCTAGATGGTTGTACCTAAAGTATTTAGCCAGAGTTGAAGCATATAAAAAATCTTTACATAAGTCTTAATTAATTGATAAGGATAAAAATAATAATATTTATAATATATTGAATGAAGACGTGTGTTCATATTCTTCCGTTCCACAACGATTAGTTGATACTAGTGAGGAAGAAATCAACGAAGACAGTTTTGAATCATTTAGGAATATAGTAATCAATGAACCATTAATGGAATCAATTATGCAATTTTCTAATTACGATGAAGTTTTGAAAGAATTCTCCAAATCAAAAGACAAATTTTTAGAAAAATCTAAAGAAAACTTTGGATGAAAAATGTCTTATTTAATTGAAAAGATGATACCTGAGAAATGTTTTGACCCAGGGATGTTTGGAATCCCTATCACAATAGGAACCTCTTTGATATATTTTGCTATGTGTGATCTCAGAGCATCAATAAATGTCATGTCACTTAAGTTATATGAATCAATGAAAATAGATTCACTAACCAATACACCTATTAATCTTACTTTAGCTGACAATACTGTTGTTAAACCCTATGGTTTACTAGAAGATGTTTTAGTCAAAGTTAATAACTTAATATTTCCTACTAATTTCCGTCATGGAAATGGGAGACTCAATATCAGTTAAATTCCCTTCTATACTTTTAGGAAGACCATTCCTTAAAACAGCTAAAACAAAACTAGATATCTTTAAAGGAACAATGTATATGGAGTTTGAAAATAAAATTGTCACTTTTCATTTGAATAATGAAGATATCTATGAAAAATATGATGAAATTAATGATAAACAAACTAAAAATAATGAATTGTTACAATAAAATCATCATGAAGCTTAAATATATGATGTTAATTCAGTAATAATGGAAAATGGAAATGTTAAGACCACGAACAAGTAAGGTAAAGAAACTGCTAATCAAAAGACAATAACCTAAGAATGGAGGATTAAGCAATCAAATAATGTTTAGAATACTAACATGGAGGTAATTAAATTTACAAAGAATGAGAAGAGCAAAAGAAGAATCCAACAATTGTCAAGTTTGATGATGTGAGAGATATAAACATAAACATAAATGTCAAATGGGTTTGGTACTTTAAAGCTATATGTGATACGGGTTCTAGGGCAAACGACATGCCAATTCATTTTTTCCTTCATACTTAATTAGAATTGGTTGTAGAAGCTTCCGAAAAACTTGCCTACCAAATGGGTATATAGTAAAACCAATACGTGTGGTTACTAATGTACTAGCTCAAATTGATAAGTATATTATTCCCATAGACTTTTCGGTTATTCCACACTTCATTAATGAAGATCCTCTATTAACCTTAAGATGACTTTTCTTAGTATTTTCGCAAGCTATCATGGACAGTTTGAACAGAAGATTACTTTTTGAGTACATGGTCGAGCAATCACTTTCTAGAATGGCACAAGAGTGGATAATCCTACACTTAAGTTCATATAACCAACCTAGAACTACGTGGTTCAATCAAGCCAACGACAATAAATGAGAGCGCTTTATGGGAGGTTTTTAATATTCTATCTTTATTTTTCTTCTTTACCATTAGGATTAGTTAGTTGTTTTTATATTCTTTAAACTTTTAACTGTTATAATGGGGATATTGTAGAAACTCAATTTCAAAATATTTTTACGTGAGTGGGGTTAATCGAGCAAATTTATTTTCATATTATATTGTTTTATACATTAGGTTTGTGGTAGTTAGTTATTTTTGGCAATATAATAAATCATTTAATACATATCATAGTTAAATTATGGAATTTAGAATATTTCTAACTTTATTAATATATAGGTTTGATATTTAAATGGGAAAATCAATTTAATTGAAAAATAGTCAAATTAAGCAAGTGATTTCCTAGCAATGGCTGTTTGTATTGAAAATCACCGGGTAAATTGATAGTAGTATGCAGAGTTTTCAGTGTAAATTCAAAGCCATCGATTTCTCACCAAATCATGTTTACAGCTAAAAATCACTGGACAAATCACTAAATCACTAAGTCTCATTTCCAGCAATTTTATTTGCGATTCTTTAGTGAATCCACTTAAACCTTGATTCGTTGAGAACGAATTCAAGTTTTTAAAAATAGAACCCTAATTCCCTATATTTAAACTATTTCACCTTACAACCATTCACCCTTTCGATCAAAAGACAAATTGTTTCCTAGATTCAACCTTGCAACGCTTAACTTTAATGTATTTAAGTGATTCCAACCTATATCCTCACACAATTAACCCAAAAATATGGTGAGTTTCGAGAGTATAGAACTACCTAGGGTTTGAGCAAGGGAGTTTGAAAAAGAGCTTGGGAGATTCTAGAGAAACAATATTGGATTCAATGCTTGAAAGAATCACCTTCAAGAAGGTAATCAACTAAAACCCTAACCTTTTACAAATTAAATTATTTGATTTTTAGTCGATTTTTGATTGATTGTTAGGACAAAAACTCAATTTCAAAATTTCACTTTAAAATGGTTTTGATATCAAAGGTTTTATATTATAATTACTAGTATGGGAGTGATGTAACGATTTGTTGATCACTATCGTACTTTTGAACTATTTTTTCTATCTGATGAGTAAATTGAATTTTATAAGGAAATTCATTTGAGACTAAGTTTCAAATGAGTTTGGGGGTTTTGTGAATATTTATCGATTCATTTTGATACTTACAAAGCTTTTTTTTCCAATACTATTTTATCAACAACTTTGATATGAATTTCAAAACCTTAAATTCAAAAAACTTTCCCGATGATTTCTTATTCTTGATAGATAGTTGAACTTTATCAAATACTTTTCTAACAAATTTGGTCTCGAATGATTTTATATATTTGTTCTTTTACTTACAATATTTTAAATGGCCGGAGGTGCCAAGGGTAGAGGTTCACGAGAAGAGAAGGGGAAGAGAAAGTTAGTGAAAAAATAAAAAATAAAATCCAAAGTTTTTCAAATCCAACCCACAACCATATCTTTCAACATACCTAGGATTAGACCGCAAAGAAAACTTAATCCACCTTCTTCATTTAGGAATTATGTAAATAAGGAAAAACTATAAATTAAAAAAAAACTATGAATTGAAAAAGAAGTACCGATAGGTGAGAAAAAGTATGAATTGAGAAAGGAAAGTTTTGTAAATGAGAATACCAACAAAAAATCTAGGAGTGATGTAAATAAGGATAGGAAGTGTTTCTCGGAAAGGTGATTTAATGTGAAAAATAAATTGAAGTGTAGGCCTAGGATCGTAGACATCATAAAGGCAAGAAAATGGGGTTTACTGACTAGGAAGTACAACCACCTAGACTTGGAGGATGCCCCTAGTGAATGGGGTCGTGAAGCTTTAGTGCGATAATTCTACACCAACGCATATAGAAGTGAAAGTAAAACTAAGTCCCAAGTTAGAGGGAGGATAGTGGACTACTCCCTTTTTAGAATAAACTGACATTTTAGTTATCAGATTTTCATTAAAAAGAAAAATGACGAGTGCCCTAAAACCCTAGTATGGAATTAAGTACCATTTTCCTACCAAAATACTAAAGGGAGGTTTAGCGGCAATCTATAGAGATGGATTCATTTTTGACATAGAAGGGTATCTCAAGCACATAACCACAAAAGTATTGTGAATTACAAGGCTGCCCTACTTTATCATATTGTCACGGGGTTAGGATATTTGGATATTGCCAAAATTATTTATGAATCTATTAGGAGTGCCATCACCACCAAGAAGAATGGCGACCTACCTTTTCTCTTGATGATTACGACCTTTTAAGGATGGACCAAGTGAACATGAGGGACTTGAGTTGGATGTTTTACCGGAGAAGACCATCACTAATGAGGAAATAGAGAGATATGGTAAAGTGAATGATTATAAAAATAAGGATGATGAGAGAGAAAAAGAGAGTTGACATAGCGAGAAGACAAACTGAGCAGAGAAGGAAAATCGGAGACAACACAAGGAGAATCTTGGAGGCGATGTCAAAAGCTTGACATGATCCAAACGTGGTGCACCTTGCTAGAGACTATGACGTATTATACATGGAAGAATTGGATTTGGTTTTTTTGGGTGCTATTTCACTTTATCAGATGACCACTCTTAGCAATCAAAAACTGGTATTCGAGAACCAAAAAGCCTTAGCAAGAAGCATCCACATAATGGAGCGTTTGATATCTAGGAGACATAGACGTGAAGGAGGCACATCAGTTCTTATATCGTCTACATATATGATATTACCTTTTACTAGTAATCTTGATGTTCCGACATTGCCTAGTCATGAATATGACCTCTACGACCTCGCTGTGAGCTACCAGTCCTAAAAGATTGACTACGTGGAGGATGATTATGATAGGACTTCTGAACGTCGACGTTGATTTCTTTCGCCTATTTATTTTCTGTCTCTGAGTGATGTTGTGTGATTCCTCTATGTAATTTCAAAAGTGGTTGTGTACTTTATGTGTTTCTCAATTATGCCTTGTGTTTATGGTGGTATACTTTGTCATACATTTTATTCAATGCTTGGGTATGATATTTATTTCACTTATTATATAATGGTGTTGTTTATTCATTAGATTTTTATGCACTGTGTCTTATTATAATGAACTTAACTTCTTGATTGTCAATTTATTTTAATTTATCAATTTTTTTATACCTTACGTGGTATATTTGTTATTATGAGAACTAGACTTTATTTTTAAACCTTGATGACAAGGTTTAAAATGAGTTCGGGGGTATTTTAGGTGAAATGTTCGGGGGTATTTTTGGTGACGTATGGAATCGATGGTCATGAAAGGAAAGAAATGTAGAAGAAAAGTTCAAAATTACATTTAGTCAAATATTCAAGTACGCTGATGAGATTTTTCAAATTTCTTTTGAAATCAAGTAAGTATGAATTTCATTTTTCTTTAATTTTAGTTAGGGTAAGACATCAACCTAAGAGATTTGGATTTCTTATTACTGACAGTGGTGAGGTGTTTGCTTATGGTTCAAAATGAGCCCACTATTTATCAGGAGGCCATGTCTAGCCCTGATGCAAATAAATGGCTGAGTGTCATGAATTCTAAATGTAATTCATGTATAATAACCAAGTTTGGAACTTGGTTAATTTACCTAAAGGTGGTAAGACCATTTCATGTAAATGGGTTTTCAAGAAGAAAACTGACATAGATGGCAATGTCCATACTTCTAAAGCACGGCTAGTAGCAAAAGGTTTCAGATAGACTCAAGGTGTTGACTATAATGAGAGTTTTTCTCGTTTAGCCATGCTTAAAATCATTATAGTTTTAATTGCCATAGCCGCATATTATGACTATGAGATATGACAAATGGATGTCAAAATAGCTTTCCAAAATGGAAAGTTACTAGAGGACGTATATATGATACAGCCGAAAGGCTTTGTTCATCTTGAGAATTCTAAGAAGGTGTGCAAGCTTCAAAGACCTATTTATAGATTAAAGCAAGCTTCTCGAGTTGGAATCTTCATTTTGATGCAACAATTAAGGAATTAGTTTCATTAAAAATGAAGATGAGCCTTGTGTACACAAGAAGGTTAGTGGGAGCATCGTTGTTTTCCTGGCATTGTATGTTGATGATATATTACTCATTAGAAATAACATCCCAACCTTGCAGAGTGTTAAGTCTTGGTTAAGGAAGTGTTTCTCAACAAATGACTTAGAAGATGTAGCCTACATCATCGGGATTAAGATCTATAGAGATCGATCTAAAAGGCTGGTCGGTCTAAGTCAGAGTGCTTATATTGAAAAAGTAATGAATAGGTTCAGTATGCAAGACTCTAAAAGAGGTTCATTGCCAATGTCTCATGGTATAAGTCTCGGTAAGACTTAATGTCCTAAGACTAATGATAAGCAAGAATGCATGACTACGATTCCATATGCATCAGATATTGGATCTATTATGTATGTCATGTTATGCGCTCGACCCGATGTATCAATGCTTTGAATGCATAACCAAATATTGGTCTGATCTAGATTAGAGTCATTGGATAGCAATAAAGAACATTCCTAAGTACTTAAGAAATGACTAATGAAGTGTTATAGGTTTATGGAAGTTTGAAAGACGAACTTGTTTTAAATAGTTAGATAGATGCAAGTTTTCAAACTGATATAGATGACTTCATATCACAGTCTAGGTATGTGTTTACTTTGAATAGAGACGCAATGAACTAAAAAAGTTTGAAAAAATACACCTTGGCATATTCTACAACAAAAGCTGAGTTTATTGCAGCGTCTAATGCAGCTAAAGTGGCAGTTTGGATAAAAAAATCCCTCTTTAAACTTGGTGTGGTTCTGAGTATAGCTAACCTTTTTTGCTTGTATTATGATAACAACGGAGCGATAGTATAGGCCAAGGAACCAAGATATCACACCACTGATCTAGACATATACTTAGACTTTTTCATCTCATTTGAGAAATCATTAAGAGATGCGACGTGAAGATTTAAAGAATTCTTACAGAAAACAATGTTGTTAATCCTCTGACGAAGGCTCTTCCGAAAGCGATACATAATGGTCATGTTAGCTCATTAGGTATTAAATACGTGAATGATTTTCCCTAGTGCAAATGGGAGATGTTGGGGCATGTGCCCTAGGTCAATCTACAAAAAAATTTTATCTTATGATTTTAGTTAATAAAATTAAGTTTTCATTTTTTGTTTTATTATAAGTGATTGCATGTTTACCTTATATTAAGATCCATGGGTAATTGTTGAAATGTGCTAAATGTCCCCAGTCAGTCTTTATAATGGGAACTATAATGAATTGATTCAAGTGTAAATCTCGATTGATTGTAATGTGATGATTATGCAAATAGGGATACGACCGGCCTGCTGTGAGAACACCAGATAAATTAAGTCACATGTTTTACTCTTGATATGCATATCATTTAGTCCTTCAACTTGAGGTTACCATAGACTTCATATTTAGAGCATGATAATTTGACACAATCAAATGTTGTCTTTAACCGGATGATTATAAAGGTTATGATTGGTTAACATATGAATAATATTTAAAGACGTGTAATCAAGATAGAATTTGTCATTCTTATATAGAGAGATATCAGTGGATACCACGATATGATAGACTGATAATGGCCAAGTCCATGTGAATTGATATGATCAATGTCACTTGGACGTTTTCAGCTTACCTAAAGATTGAGACTATATGATTAAATATTAAGGGTGACTTTCCATGCCTTATATTTAATCGAAGGATATCACACCATAAAAGGATATGATATATGTCATACATTAGGTTGTATAATTTTGATATTCATTCTACTTGGGTAGTTATAATGGCTTGCTAGAGACCACTTATTACTTGTGTACCAAAATGATTTTGGTTAACTACTAATGTCGTATGTACCTATTGAGTCACATAAAAAGAATAGTTTTGTGCATCTTAAATTTGTCCAGATTAATGAATTTTATATGATAAGATTCATGACACAAAAATCCTTACAATTTTTTATATGATAACTTAATAATAGGGGCGTACGTGTAATTTGCTTAAACTGCCTAAATACGATACTTGTATTGGAACCCTAAAATGATATAATATTTATTTTTGCTATTTTCAAATTCTCTGGATTTTAGAAGAGAAAGAAAAACATTTTCTATCTCTCTTGGGGCTTGCACTTTAAATTGTGGTCATTGTTCATATGTGGATTTTTTATAGAGGATGTGTGCTTAAACGTCTTGGTGATAAATTAATCAGAGAAGAAATGACGAATTAATGTATGGCTTACTTTTGTGATTAAGTTTAATGGAACTTATTTTCGATCCTTTTGGGGTTTTTCAAAAATATTTTGAGTGTTTCGCTGCGTACGAACCGTAAAACCCAACATGATATTTAAACATGTCTAGTTTGAGTTAGAATATAGCAGTGAGCTAGTTAGTTGTATTAATCTAATCATTTCCACTGGTATAGTTGAAATTAAGGAGAATGAGTTGTCAATGAATCAGAGGATTTTAAGAGTCGAAAGAATACTTTACGATACTGAGAATGAAAAGGTAAGCAATATATCAAAATATTTGTATTAACTACTACTTTTAAAAAGAAAATTGATTAAATTTCAGTTAAATCAAGAATGACTATCCATTACTCTGAATCGACAATTCATTTGGTCAACTACATGAAGCCAGTTGTTCTCAAGAATCGATTAACATTTGGTTGTTAGTCATTTAAGATCAGAATTAGAAATATATGAAAATGATATCAGCCAATGGCTTGATCATTTTAGAAATCATGGTATGAACCACCAGAACTCACTAGAGCTCATAATTTTCTATGTGAGTGAAGGAGTAGAGTTTTTGAACTCTATAAGAAAGAGAAATAAAATTTTGAAGACTTAGAAAAGGTACAAAAATATGTAAGAATCATGTGAATCATGAAGATAAATTGTCTTACACCAAAGATGGCTAGTGCAAGTTTTAAATTTCAAACATAAATCACTGTAATATATGTTGAATCTTAATTATGAATTAATGAATTTGACAAGGATTGAAATAGTAAAAGAATTGTCCTATATTCAGCATATAATAAAAAATATATTATTGTCTTGGAATGATTGAATAATACAAATAATGTACACATAGATTAGTAGTATTGTTGAGTCATATATGCAAATCTTAAAGTGAAATGATGACAAGTCACAGAGTTGAACCATGGATGCTGCGAGATATGAGTGTGAATCCTAGCTTATTTATGAATCATTCAAATGGATAGATTGCACATATTCATCCATTTATTATAAAGTTTGGAATACAAATATACCCATGTAATGTGGTTGTGGAGAGTATATTAATTAATCATTCTTAAGACCGGAGTTTATCTTAGAGAAATCATTAAAAGACAAATGAGAAGTATGAAAACCAATGAGTTAGTGCAATTTGAGTTAGGAATCTTTAAGCTATAAGAGTTTGATGAGTACAACTGTCAGAGTGAAAGAAACTAAAGGTGAATTAAGTAACTTAAATTCTTGAATAAAATAAACTCAATATGAGAAACTCATCCACAAAAAGTAATTGATGTTATAAATACTTTAAATAGAGAAATGAACTGAAAGTGTGATTATAATAAAAACTCCTCAGTGTTATCTCTTGAAAGAGATATGTAATAATAATGATGGAATGAAGTCCTGCACGCACATCATCAACTGAGTTTTTGGAATTGATAATTACAAATTTATTCTTTGAAATTTAATTTGGAGCTGAACTAAGTATATAATTAATTGGGTGATGATTAGCAAGTCTAATTGGAACTATTTTGATATACCACGATTTAAGTATTAATGGTTAATACCAGATTAGATTGTTTAATTAAATTGTGCTGAATGCATTAGATGTTGAAATGAAAATATCAATTCAGGAAAGATATTGGAAGAATTATTTCAATAATCTTATGAATCTCTTTATATTATTTGTATAGGCAATTTCATATCGTATTAAAGTATATGATGAAAATTATAGATTTTATAAGATGATGATATGTGTTATGAAATTCATAAAGAGATATGAGATATATTTAGTAAGTTAAGACTGAATAGTGAGAACTTGAACGGTTAGGTGAATTCTTATCAATATCTGATGGTAAAAAGAAAACATGATTGTAATCCATGAAACAAGATTAGCTAGATCTTGGTGTATGCACAATGATGTATGAATTGAAGTTGATATATTGTTCCGAATTCTGATTTTTCTTGTCAGTGTCAATAGTTTATCTAAAATGTTTGAAATTGATGTGGTAAGGCATATTGGGCCTAGATGAAGAAAAGGTTAGTTGGGAGAGGAATCTCGCCCTTTATCATTAGTAAGCCTAAATTATCGTAAGCATTCACTATTCATTCAAAATTTAAATTTTCGAGCTTGTGTCTTGGAAATGTATGACAACTAAAAGAAAATAGATTTTTTTTGTGAGCTCTTTGATAATAAATGTAACTAGGTTGATGACATTGTTAGATGATAAAGCTGAATATGCTCAATCTTATCATACATTAAGGTATATAACTAAGATTGGAGATATAGCTTTATGGAAAATGAGATAGTAAGAGCTACACATAGAGGGTATGGCGGATTAGGTAATTTATAACTACAACTAGGTTAAGATAAAAGTATTGATGTGATAATCATTGTAAATTACTAGAGAGTTCGAAAGACAATTTTGGTTGTGCTTTTGAAAGTCTCATATATAAATAAGCTTTACCGGCTCGGATTAAGGGAAAAATGAGAAGATAACTTGGGAACGAAAGCTATACATGGAAGAGCAATTTCTATTTCTCTTCAAAACTACTAGTAAATTTTATGTTTCCTTTAATCTCGAGGGTGAAATTGTCTTAAATTAGGGAGACTGCAATGACCCATTACCTTAAGTAGTGATTAGCATTAATCCAAATTCTAGCGGTGGTATGGTAGCGTGTCCACCAAAAGAGAGTGTTCCGCAACACGAATTGCAGTGGTGTGGCTATGACCGCACAAAATAGAAAGTGGTCTGCAACATGAAAAATCAAGTTCACAAGTAGTCACAATCGGTGATAGCTAGGAAACATTACTATTGGCTTGATGGAACCTGATGGAGGTCACAACAACCATTGTGATGACCAATGGTTCACATCACCTCGAGGGTGAGTGTTTTGATTTTTGTATTCAAACCATTAGCTAGAATGCATTGAATAGAACAATGACTTATAATTATTACTATTTCTTATGTTAAATCTATGGTTGGACCCCGTTCCATGAATAAATGGAATTTATTTACGAATAACGAAGTCTCTTTCATGATGTGTTTTCAAAAGAATGTTTACTCTCTTGCTTATTGAATTATGAATCTACCTTTATGTTTTACTGGACTTGGAATTTGTTTACACCCCCTTACAAATAAAAATCATGTCTTTACTACTTTTCATTAAATGCTTTACAATTAAGTTCACTACTTCATGTGTAGAATTGTTTTGCTTTATAGGTAATACTTGCATGTTTAGTGTTTGAGCGAGTCTTCTCTCTTATTGAGCTCCATTGGTCCTTTTAGCTCACCCCACTTACACTACAGGTCCATCTTCGAGTATGGCAGATCGAGGCAAGGGGAAAGTCATAGCTTGAAGTCTCCTTGCAGTGTGAGCCTTGCGTGTTTTTATTTACTATTGGTTTTTGAGAAATATTAATAAGGGTTGTAACCTAGGAAAATTTTTTGGGTAATTGAACATTCTATAGTTAGTTTGATATATTCATAAGTTTTTGAATCTTTTGGAGACTTCATATTATGTTGACTTGCTTAGGTAAATTGAGATACCCTATATTTTGGGTTATGGTGACAATAATAGTTATTTAAGTTTAAAACTCCTCATTTTACTTCCATATTGTTTAGATGTTATTCCGTAGATTGTTTAGGCGCAAGACCGTTATTTAGGCCTAAGTGGCAGTCTGGACCGAGCGACCCAACCCTAGGTCGGGGAAGGTCGTTTCAGTTGGTATAAGAGAAATAGGTATTAGAACCTAGGAAAAATGATTAGGTTAGTGAAACCTAAGTTTTAAAGCATTTAATTTAAAGGTCAAATTTAAGTCAAACAAATTAATGGTATGGGACATTGGTACAAAGTCGACTTAACATTCACAAATGACAAATCCTAGGATGGGAAAGGATTGAAAACTTGAATAAAACACTTGAATTATGATATTTTCTTTGTGTTATGATATCTATCGCGTTTATGTATTTCATTTACTCTCTTGATTTGTAGGATTAATTCACTCTTGATTGCTCTGCAATTTACATTATGAGCAATCAAGGTGAAAACTCATGCAATATGAGGGAAACTCAGGAAAGGGATAGGAGAAACTGGTGTGCTCAAATGGAGTACCGCATGACTACTATGGTTGAAACATACTAGAAGGAAATGACTTCGGCTCAAGACTAGAAGTTGGCAGACTAGGTGCAATCACAAGAAAGAACATGGCCCGTATACTAGAGCTGATAGGGAAACACAGGGGCGGCAGAGTGAGCACCCGTGAGACGGGGACCTAACCCTTCGTTCGCGCCTATATATGACGATCATCTAGTGGAAAAAAAGGGTCGATTCTAATTCGGCAGCAGCAGCAGCAATAGCCATATCTATCATGGACTGATATCTAAAGGCTTGTCGGATGGGTAATATCTATAAAGAATTCGTGAAATATGGCGTACCAAACTTTTACGGGGAGCAGGATCCCATTGAGGCTAAGGCATGGGTACCAAACATGCATTAGAGGATGAAAAATTTGAATATTGATAAGTGGACCATAGTACCATTAGCAACATATTTACTAGAGCACAAGACACGTAAATGGTGGATGAATATCGAGAGGACATAGGGATTCAATATGAATTGGACACAGTTCAAGCGTTTATTTTACGAAGAATGGTTCCTAGAGCCAGTGAAGGATGTAAAGATATGAGAGTTTTTTCCCTTAGTGTAGGGCGATATGTCAGTGGCTAAGTATGCATCAAAGTACAACGAGTTGATATATTTGACACATGATTATTTCCTAATAGAGAAGATTCGTAAGAGGAGATTTATTGATGGACTGAGGTAGGATATTAATGTTATGGTAGTTGCGTCCAAGTATGAGAAATATAACCAAGCATACCATTGAGCACTTTAGTGTGAGGGAGCACTTCATAGGGGTTCCATGCAGTTTCAATCTGGATCTAATTAGTATGGTTATGGAATGTGTAGTTTTGGGGGTTACCATAATGGCCCGTTCGGATCGCAAGTAAAATAAACCCATGAACATGGGATTATAAAATAGGTTTGGGTATTAGTCCCAATAGAGGGCCTTGTTCGGTTAGGGTATAGAGGTTGGGATTAAAGAGGTGAAGTTACAAAATTATAGAGATTTTGATGCACCAACAATGAGATTAAATAATACCACTCATTTCATGGTTTTATTTATCCTAATCCTATGGGTTAAAATAATCCCATCATCAGTTTAAAACTCGAACTAAACACAAGTATTATTTAGTACCACTACTTATCTCATACTATCCCATGAACCGAACGAGCTTTTATAGTCAGGGCGACAATTTTAAGAAACCAAAGTTTGAGGGTTTTCTAGTGGATATGTGTGCTCTAGTAAGGCTTTAAGGGCTCCACACACTCCAATAGAGACTACTACACATACACATGTCCCTACACAAATGTTTACACGGAGCTTGGCATTCAGGCTATCGTGTCCACATCAACAATCTTAGCATAGTGTAAGTAAGGGTCAAAGACGACCGAGCTAAAGTCGAGCGCATCAGCGATTATTGTTCAGCCACTCCGACTTACCAGAAGCAATATGTGATTTGTTACCGGAGTGGGACTCCAGGGCACTATTCCAACAAATGCCTTAAAGCACCACCATCTAAGTGGAACACAACCCCAATTACTCGAAGAGGAGCTCATGCAGTTGTTGGGCAGGATGAGGAGGCCTCCCGTCAGTCGATCGCAATACACGTTTCCATTAATGGTCGAGATATACATACATTGTTTGATTCTGGTTCTACTATTTCGATCATTTCGAGGATTATAGTTCATGCTTTGGGGTTGACATCAGTTAGGGCACACACTTAATTTGAGTAAAGTTTCTACTAAACGAATTTATCCTAATATGGTATGTGAGGGGTGAAAAATTAGAATTAGGGATCACACAATGATATTTGATTTATGGGTGACTATCCGAAACAAGTATCCACTTCCCATGATCGAAGACCTATTTGACTAGTTCAATGGATCAAATTTTTCTCCAAGATAGATATGAGATCAGGTTATGACCAGTTGCATATAAAGGAGGAGAACATACTGAAGATAGCTTTTAGCACTTGTTATGGACACTTTCAATTCACTATGATGTCATTTAGGATTACTAATGCACCGAAAACTTTCATAGACTTGATGCATCGTGTTTCCAAGCCGTTTCTTGACCAATTTATGATTATATTCATCGATGAAATTACGATATACTACATGGCCGAGTCAGTTCACAGGAAGCACATCAGAAAATGTTGCAGACTTTGAGAGAAAATAAACTTTATGCTAAATTGCACAAATGCAAGTTTTTGGTTTCAGAAGTGAAGTTTTTGTGACATGTGGTGAATAAATAAGGGATATCAGTTGATCCTGCAAAGATCAAGGTGATCATTAGGTGGTCACAATGCACTAATGCTTTAGAGATACGAAGTTTTCTAGGTTTAGCAGTGTTTGGTGTTTGGGATTCATACGCAGCGGAATATTCAAAACAAATTTTGAAAAACCCCAACAAAATCAACAATAAGTTCCATTAAACAAAATCTATGAAAGTAAATAACACCTTATTCCGTGATTTCCTTTTCTGATTATTAGATTCCTAATACGTTCAAGTGCGCGTCCTCTATCAAAAATCCACACACTAACGGTGACCACAATATGGAGTGCTAGCCCCACGAGATTGAAAACGATTTTTTTTCTCTCCCTAAATCCAGAGAACTTAAAAATTGTAAAACGAAAATCTTATATTTATTTTTAAGTTCTCACCCTCTATTTACATGTGTGATAAGGCCTCACTTAAAATCATATTCGTAATACAACTATAGTATTCAACAGTTTAAGCAAACTACACATACGCCTCTATTAATAAGTTATCATATAACAAATCGTAAGGGCGTTTATGTCATGAGTTTTATCATATGAAATTCATTACTATGGACCAATTGAAATTGTGCAAAGCCATTCTTTGTGTGCGACCCAATAGGTTCATGCGAAGTTGGCAGTGAACCAAAAATCATTTTGGTACACAACTCATAAGCTATCTCTGGCAAGGCATTATGACTACCCAAGTAGCACAAATATCAACATCGATACAACCAAATAAATAAAATATATCATATCCTTTTGTCGTGCGATAAACTTTGATTAAACATAAGACATGGAAAGTCACCCTTAATGGTCTATCGTACTAGTCTTGATTTTTAGGTAAACTAAAAAACATCCAAGTGACATTGATTATATCAATTCACATGGATTTGGCCATTATCAATATACATTATCTAGGGATCCACTGATATCTCTCTCCATATAAGAGTGACAAATTTTATTATAATTACACACCTTCACATATTATTCACACGATAACCAATCACAATCTTTATAATTGGCTGGTTAAAAATAATATTTGATTCTATCAAATTATCATGCTCCTAATATTGAAGTTTAGAGTAATATCAATTTGAATGACTAAATGATATACCTATCATGAGTAATGCCTATTACTTAGTTCATGTGGTGTTCTCATAGCAGGTCGGTCCAGTACTTTATTCCATAACAAGTACTCATGATCTTGATTCGTATCTATATGCATGATCATCACATAACCATCAATCAAGATTTATACTAGTCTTAATTCATTATAGTTCTCAGTATAATGACAGACTTAGGGCATTTAAGATATTACAAAAAATACCCATGAATCTTACTATAAGGTAAACATGCAATCACTTATCATAAAACAACAAAATAAAACTTTTATTTTATTAACTAAAATCATAAGATAAACAATGTTTGTAGATTGATCTAGGGCAACATGCCCTAACATCTCCCAGTTGCACTAGGGCCAATCATTCATGTATCTAATACCTAATGACCAAACCCGACCATCATTTTTCGCTTGTTGAATAGGCTTCATCAAAGGATCTGCAACATTGTCTTCTATAAGAACTCTGCAAATCTTCACGCATCTTCACGCCCCCTCTCAATGATTTCTCGACTGAGATGAAAACGTCTAAGTATATGTTTGGATGGGTGTTGTGATCTTGGTTCATTAGCATGTGCTATCGCCCCGTCGTTGACATAATGCAAGCAAATGAGGTTAGCTATACTCGAAACCACACTAGGTTCCGATATGAACTTTTTTATCCAAACTGCCTCCTTAGTTGCATCGGACGCTGCAATATATTTAGCTTCTATTGTAGACTCTACGATAGTTTCTTGCTTCAAAATTTTCCAGCTCGTTGTGCTTCATCCAAAGTAAACATATATCTAGACTGCGATCCGAAGTCATCTATATCAGTTTGATAACTTGCATCTCAGTAACCACTTACAAAAAGCTCGTCTTCCAAAACTTCATACACTAATAACACTTCTTTAGTCCTTCTCAAGTACTTAAAAATGTTCTTTACTGCTATCCAGGTGACTCTCACTAGGATCAGATTGATATCCGCTTGTTGTGCTCAAAGCATATGATACATCAGATCGAGTGCATAATATGGCATACATGATAGATCAAATAACTAATACATATGGAATCGTATTCATGCATTTTGCTCATCATTAGTCTTTGGAAATTGAGTCTTGCTGAGATTTATAGCATAAGACATTGGCAATTACCCTATTTAGAGTCTTGTGACATTTGTGGTTCTTGAATTTCTTGAAGTCTTGATTTATTCCTACTGTTGTCTTTTGAAATAAACATTTTTTCCATAAGACACCACTCCGAGCAACAAACACTTTGTTCTCAGCGGGATCATAAAAGTAGTATCCTCTAGTTTCTTTAGGATAACCAATGAATACACACTTGATAGATTTGACTGATAATTTTTTTTGAGATTTGTCATCGTACGAAAACCTCATACCCCAAGTCTTAAGGAAAGTCTTTTCCCAAACCACATCTTATGTGGTGTTTTATCAACCTCTTTAGAAGGAAAATTATTTAGTGTAAATGCAGTAGTTTTTAAGGCATAACCTTAAAAGGAAATAGGAAGATCTACATGACTCATCATAGATCGAACCATATCTAATAAAGTTAGATTTCTCCTCTTAAAAACATCATTCCATTTTGGAGTTGTTGGGGGAGTTAACTGTGAGACAATCCTACAGTTTCTAAGATGATCATCAAACTCTTGGCTCAAATATTCACCACCTCGATCTGATTGAAGTGTTTTAGTAGTTTTACTAAGTTGATTTTGCACTTCGTTTAGAAATATTCAAAACTTCTCAAAAGATTCCCTTTTATGTTTCATGAGATACACGTAACCATATCTACTGAAATCATCAGTGAATGTAATGAAGTATTAATAACCAACCACCTCTAGCCATTATGTTTATAGGACCACATACATCAGTATGTATTAGACCCAATAAATCATTTGCACTTTTCATCGTGTCTACTAAAGGGACGCTTTGTCATCTTGCGTAGTAAACAAGATACAAATGTTTCATATGATTCAAAATCAAATGAGTCTAAAATTCCATCTTTATGGCGTTTAGAAATGTGTTTCTCATTAATGTGGCCAAGGTGACATTGCTAAAGGTAGGTTTGATTCAAATCATTTGACTTGAATCTCTTTGTATTTACATTAAAAATGGGAGTATCTGTGGACCTTTTCATGTTTAGAATATAAAGACCATTACATAAATAAGCATTCACATAGAAAATGTCTTTACGAGAAATGGAGCCTTTATTATTCGTAATAATGAAATTAAAACCATCCAAATCCAATGAAACTGAAATGATGTTTCTGCTCAAGGTAGGGACATAATAATAATTATTTAAAACTAAAACAAGTCTATTAGATAAAATTAACTCATAACATCCTATAGCCAACACAACAACCTTTGCTCCATTTCCAACTCGTTGGATGACTTCTCTTTTATTTAGCTTTCTACTTTTGGTGACACCATGCATATTAATACAAATGTGAGATCCATATCTATGTTATCCAATACCCAGGAATCACTAGTAGACAAGTTAACTTCAATAACATAAATACCTAAAGCAGTAGTCGCACTAATCTTCATTTTCTTTAGATCTTCAAGATAGAGCTTGCAATTTCTGAACCAATGTCCAGGTGCATGGCAGAAATGACAATTTCCTTCTTTTCATTTTCCATATGGGATTGTGAAGTTGAAGTAGCGTGGGGCTTGACTTTTTCCATATGTTTTATGATAGTCACGATAACCTTAGTAACTTTACCCTTGCCTTTGCCATTTTTCTCCAAAGCCTTTCCTTTCTGAACTATCGACACACGAGCAAAGGTTTCTTGACATTCTTCTCAGCTTTTTTAAGCATCAAATGCAACTCTGAGATAGACTTCTCCATGTTATTCATGTTATAGTTCATTATAAATCGTGAATAACTATGAGGCAATGAATTTAGGATCAAATCTATAGCCAACTCTTGGCTTATAAGAAATCTAAGTCTGTCAAAATGGTCAATATAACCATTCATTTTCAGAACATGAGGACTAACTGACGCACCCTCAACCATTTTGCAAGAATGAAGGTTTTTGACTGTCTCGAACCTTTCTTGCCTAGCCTGCTGTTGGAACATTTCCTTCAGCGTCATAGCCATGTCGTAACTTTCCATGAGTTCCATGTCCTTCTGAAGTTCAGGAACCATGGTTGCCAACATAATGCATGCAATATCAGTTCAATCGTTGACATGCTTAGTATGTGCATCCTTCACGGCTCTTAAATCATTGGCTGGTGGTTCCTCATAAATAGGAATATTTAAGACATACAATTTGCATTCATGCTTAAGAAAAATTTACAAGTTTATGAACCAATCAAGCGGGTTTATCCTAGAAAACTTATCCTTCTCAAGGATAGATAGAAGTGATAAGGGAGTAGTGTGATTTGAAAAGGCCATAGATCTATAACAAAGATTATGCAAAAGTTCATTTAATATAGAGGAATAGACTCTACTAAATTAATATCCCTCCTTAAAACAATATGTTAATTTAAGGGACTAAAATCCATGTTTCACCTAATTCGAAGACAACTTAGGCATGACACTTTGAATTAGGTTGTTTAGGTAGGTACCAAATACCAATTACATCATATGTAACGTCTAGTTCTTTTACGAGATTATGACATCTTGTATCTTAGCATGTTTATCTCATCTAGTACCTAAATCCTAAAACAATTTTGATAGATTTATCAATTCTAACCATTTCAAATAATAGAGTAAGCGTTACTCAACTTGCCTCACCAAGATAACACAATACACTCTGCGGAGGCAGGCCCACATTTATGTGATCGAAGCCATGACAAATGTTTGAGAATGGATGACATTTAACTTAAAATTTGAAAGAGGGATTTTTGTTTGTTTTAGTGATCATAATTAAATAAGATAAATATCATATATTACAATGCAAGAATAATCACTAAAATGTTAGGAAATCATACTAAAATTTACTATTGTACGAATCTTTTGAATGCTACAAATTTTTTTTTCGACAATAAATTTCAATATCAAAAATTGAAAATCACCTAAAATCTCTTATAATTTTAGTCAATCCAATCAACCAAAATTGTCTCTTATTTTGATTTTTAAAAATATTAATTAAAATATTTTTAATTATCTCATACTCACCATTAACTTAATATCTTATCCCAATCCAATTAGAACTTAAAATACTTTGAATCCTTATCTAATTAGGATTTTCTTATATCTGACCTATCTTCTAGGATTTGTAATTCTAATCTAATTATAAGTCTATCTCCTATCTTGTATGAATATACTAAATAGATTACTACAATGAGATATATGATCAAAATCAATTTCGAGATATTAATCATGCATTCAACATCAGAATCATATTAACCTAAACATAATTCTACCATGAACATACAAAATTCACATCGTTCAATATAAAAATTTATGTTAATCAAAATATTTTAAACATGAATGCTATCATTAAATCATATCATGTGATGTTTCAATATACATAAATTAATAACATGCTTTAAAACCAATTTTGATAACAATTATCATAGAATCTATATATATATCATATATACATTAATCAAGATAAGTTTTCACACATATAACATATATACATCAGAGAAAACATGCAAACGTTTAATAGAAACGAGCCTAATGCTTTGATACCACTATTGGGTTTTAGGGGTTAATATGTAGCAGAAAATTCAAAAAATGTTTTGAAAAACCCTAACGGGATCAAAAATAAGTTCCATTAAACTAAATCTATGAAAGTAAATCATACCTTATTCTGTGATTTTTTTTCCGATTGTTCGATTTTCAAGACGTTCAAGTGCGCGTCCTCTATTAGAAATTCACATACGAACGATGACCACAATTTGGAGTGCTATCCCCAAGAAAGATTGAAAATGATTTTTCCTTTTCTCCCTAAATCCAGAGAACTCAAAAATTGTAAAATGAAAATCTTATATTTATTTTTAGGGTTTCACCCTTTATTTATGTGTAGATAAACCCTCACTTAAAATCCTATTAGTAATACAACTATTTTATTTAGGTAGTTTAAGTAAATTATACATATGCCCTATTAATAAGTTGTCATATAACAAATCGTAAGGGCTTTAATATCATGAATTTTATCATATAAAATTCATTACTCTGGACCAATTGAAATTGTTTGAAGCCATTCTTTGTGTGCAACCCAATAGGTTCATGCGACGTTAGTAGTGAACCAAAAACCATTTTGGTACACAACTCGTAAGTAGTCTCTAGCAAGGCATTATAACTACCCAAGTAGCATGAATATCAACATCGATACAACCTAATTAATAACATATATCATATCATTTTGTCGTGCAATATCCTTTGATTAAACATAAGGCATGGAAAGTTACCTCTAATATTCAATCGTACTAGTCTCGATTTTTAGGTAAACTGAAAAATATCAAAGTGACATTGATCATATCAATTCACATGGACTTAGCCATTATAAGTCTATCGTATCGAGGGATCCACTGATATCTCTCTCTATACGAGAGTGACAAATTTATCTTGATTATACACCTTAACATGTTATTCACATGGTAACCAATCACAATCTTTATAATTGTCCAGTTAAAGACAACATTTGATTGTGTCAAATTATCATGTTCCTAATATTGAAGTCTATGGTAATCTCAATTTGAATGACTAAATGATATACCTATCGTGAGTAACTCCTATGACTTAACTCATGTGGTGTTCTCATAGTGGGTCTGTCCAGTATCTTATTCCCTAATAAGTACTCATGATCTTGATTCGTATCCCTATACGTATGATCATCACATTACCATCAATCAATATTCACGCTAGTCTTAATATATTATAGTTCCCAATATAATGACTGACTAGGGACATTTAGGATATTACAACTAATACCCATAGATTTGAGTATAAGGTAAACGTGCAATTACTTATAGTAAAACAACAAATAAAACCTCTATTTTATTAACTAAAACTATAAGATAAACAATGTTTGTAGATTTATCTAGGGCACAAGCCCTAACAGGTAGAATATTATCGACAATTCATGCAAGGTTTCTCGTCGATTGCTTCATCGCTTACTAACTTGATCGGGAAGGATGTTGCCTATGTATGAGATGATTCATGTGAGGAGGCTTTTCAAGTGTTAAAAATTGTCTAAATACCGCTCTAATTTTGGTTCTACCGAAAGCTGATAGGGAGTTGTCAATGTGCATCGACGCATTAGGGGTTGGTTTGGGAGGTGTGTTATGCAAGATAAGAAAGTAATTGCTTACGTGTCCAAGCAGTTGAAAGTACATGAGAAGAGCTATTCAAAACATGACTTAGAGTTGGTGGTAGTTGTGTTTGTTGTAAAGTCATGGAGGCACTACTTATACGGGGGAAAAGTTCACTATTTACTCATATCACAAGAGTTTGAAGTAACTATTTATCCAGAATGTGAGATTTGTCAACAAGTGAAAGCAGACCACTGAAAGTCGGGGATTGTTGTAATCGTTACCTATTCTGCAGTGGAACTGTGAACACAAAGCTATGGACTTTGATTTAGGGCTACCGACGACTCAGAAAGGGCATGATGCAGTTTGGGTGTTTGTGGATTGTTTGACTAAATCAGCTCACTTTGTCCCTATTTCCATGGAATATTTAGCAAATAGGTTAGGGGCATAGACGTAGATGAGATTGTTAGATTACATGGATTCTAGTGCCTACTATATTATATGGTGATCGGAGGTTTACCTCTCAGTTTTAGAGTGGTTTTCAACATTAAATGGGGACTTAGCTCAATCTAAGTATAAGTTTTTCACCCTCAAACACATGGGCAGACTGAGAGATTGGCTCAGATACTAAAAGATATGCTCAGAGCTTGTGTGCTAGATTTCTACAGGAGTTGAGAGAAGTATATATTGTTTTACGAGTTCGTGTATAAGAACAACTTTCAAGCGGGTATTAGCATGGCACCGTTTGATGCACTTTATGGGAGACCGTGTAGATATCTAGTTTGTTAGATAGAGGTTAAAGATGTTGTGTTGAACGACATGAAACTTGTGTGTCACGACCTATTTCCTTAAGCTGGTGATTAGTGTTAATCCATATCTTAATTAACTCGAGTTAGGCTTGTGGTTAAGTTTGACATACCTCGACTAGCGTATGCGTGGGTTTGTATGATGGTTTGTGTTTGTTTGGAATGTTTAATGAATTTATAAGTTGTAGTATAAAAAGAGAATTTATGTGCAAGCCTGTAATAGAAAAATAAATAAATAAATAATAAATTTTCGGTACACCAAGTGCGATGAGGTTCGTGAAATGAATTTACACACCCAAAAATCCTTGTAGGCATGTCCGATGAATTTATTGGTTAGAAAATACATGAAGTATATATATTTATAATATTTGATATATAAATATATATAATAGGAATTATAAGTTTGGTTTGAATTATATGGATCGTTGGATCACCTCGAGATGAGCATAAATGTTTATGTTGTCAAATATGTGTCACATTAAAGAGTGTCAAGGAAAACCCATATATAAAAATCCAAAACCACCAAGTTTATCCTCACTACGCGCAATTGATCAATCGAGAGAAAATAAAAGAGAGAAATCATCTAAGGATTTGATTTGGGGGATTAATTCAGGAGGTAGTCGAGTTGATTCAAGGAAATGAAACAAATGTTAAATCAGAGATCATCACCTTGGTAAGTTGAGTTTTGAGTTTTAAATTGAATTCGATAATTAGCGATTTATTTCTCTGTGAATTGTTGTGTTTGATCATAGGAAATGGGTTATTACCTCACTAGTGGTTCTCCCTGATGATTTGGAAGAGTGTTTCAGGTTGTTGTAATGATTTGGTAATGGAATAGTGCCTGCCGCCCTACTCACTATTGAGACAGTGTATGGTGGAGCACGCTCTATCTAGCAGAGGAACGCGCTCCCTTCATCAATTGGGATGAACTTTGTTAGTGGAGGGAGCTCTATCATGTGAAAAAGCATGCTCCCACCCCAAAAAATCAACAAAAGCTCTATAACTTACTTAGAATTTCCTAAGATGTTAGGGACTGAATTAAGGATTCTAAATATTGGATGTAAGACCTATATTAATGGTTTGTGATAGGTGTTGGATCACCCGGAAAGCGTGAGTAACCCAAAAACTTAACAAGTTTGGAAATAGAAACCTAAACCGAGGTAATTATGGGTTCGCTTATTTATTAATGTTGTTTGGTTATTTTAGTATATGCAGTTCATGTAGTTTATGGACTAAAGCCGACCCTAGTTAATTTGGGACTGAGGCTATGTTTTTGTTGTTGTTTGTTGTTTATGGACTGAAAGGGAGGAACTATGTACACTACGATGTTTTAAATAAATAGAAAATGGTGTTTAACGTGATTCACAAGAGTAAGTTCCTAAAACTGAGACTAGGTTATATAGGATGCGGGGTTGATCTCTTGGCCTATATGTAACTTCCTACTAAGATAGGTTGCGTGGATTACATATTCACTAGAAGGTTTTGGATAAAACCATTGGATATTAATGAATTGGCTAGACAACACATTGGCCAATGTGTTGGTCTAGCAATCACATTAATGGTGTCAATGGGTAATCGAACTTAGTTTTATAAATAAAATAGGAATCACGATGTAATAGTCATTGACAAACGGACTTACATCTATTATTTATTGAAATATATGCTTTTTATAATCCCGTTAGTTAAAGTTGGTGCATATTATTATTGCATAATGTTATTGATTATTATATGGAATGTTGATGGCTTTGTGAATCCTTACTGAGCAAATTGGAGAGCTCACCCAATTAATATTTTAGGAATACCAATGACAGCAACGACTATAGGATAAAGAAGATTTACGAGTCTTGATCTTCTATTCGATGTATTAAATCCTCCCTTGTCTTATATATTTGCATTGAATTATAGTTTTGTTATTTCACAAGAGATGGGAGGTTTTGTATAGCCGAGGTTTATTCCGATTGGATTTGGTTTTGTATATCGTATTTGATTATAAAAAAAGTTTAAAATTTTCACTATGTTTATAATTTGTTTTACACCAATATTCAATATACAATTGTTTTTATCAAGAGATAGAATGAGAGGTTGCTGGCTCTAGTTAAGTCTAGCGGGATTATCAAGGCTTAATTAGGGTTTCAAGACAAGTATTGCCCTAATCGGTTTAGGGAATGTAACATTGTGCAAGACCAAATCAAGAGGATAATACTTATTATGCAACAATTAGAGACCGCATAAAACTACCGAAGAAGTATGCTGATAAGAACCATCGAGAAGTTATGTTCGAGGAAAGAGAATTTGTGCTATTGAAAGTGTCACCAATGAAAGGGCATTAACGATTCAGATTGAAGGGAAAGTTATCTCCCAGATTCATCAGGCCATTCGAGATCAAGCAACAAATAGGCACAATAACTTTCTGCCCCGAGTTTCCACTACAGTCACCGGAGTTCATTATGTCTTTCATGATTCTATGTTAAGGAAGGCACATAGCCAACATGCACCAATGATCAATTTGGGAAAGTTAATTTGAAAGAGGGCGTATCCTTCGATGAGCAACCAATTCAAATCATAGATAGGTAAGTGCATAAACTTCCCAAAAAAGAAATCTCGTTGGTGAAAATCAGATGGCAATTCCATGGAGAACAAGAGTTGACTTAGGAACAGGAGGACTATATGATAGAGAACATTCCATTCATTTCCGAACCTTAAGGTATGACTTTATTTTACTTTCAAGGATAAAAGTTCTTTAAAATTGGAGATGTCGTGATAACCCAAAACCCAAAAACCCACCCAAGGGCAAATTAGTAACTATGAGAATCATAATATAAACAAAATTAAAACAAAACCCTAGCTACCACTAATTGATTTACAAAACATTAAATCAAAGAAAGAGAAAGAGCAAGAAGGGGAGATCTATGAGGGTTAGTAGAGATCAAGGCTAAAGAAATCCACGAAGAAGGTAATCTCCATCTCCTATCTTTTTCTTTAAGTCTTGTTTGGGTTATTTTTGGAAAATAAAAAGTGAGTTGAATGGGAAAGAAGACCAAGAGGGTGGTAGTGTCGTGGCGACACTACCGATAGGGGGGTGACAGCGTCGTAGCCGCCATCAATAATTGGTGGGGCCCCACTAGGGATCCCCACCACCCTCGTCGTGCTAAGACGTCCCTAGCTTTTGCGGGGTAGTAGTTGCTCCCCCTCCCCCATGGTTGATAAACCAAGAGCCTATGACACCTGGTTCGATCAACCTTAGGTTGACTATCCCTGGTTCAGTTAACTTCCTTATGGGGGGTTAACTACGTTGACTATGGGCTTTCTTGGCCCCTGTTCAACAAAACATATACCAAATAGGTCCCTGGTCAACTAATAGGGACCAAACTAGTCCCTTCAATGAAATTAAAGTTCAAATGAGACCCTGACCATATCCACGACCCGCACCGGCAGTCGGACTAGGGCATCAAACATGCGGGACCCACACTAGTGGACCCCAAAGACCAATAAATGGAAGATAACTTAACTTGAAATTAAAGCATTTATTTATGAGATTTGTTATGGATTGTATAGCGTCGTGCGAAGGTTTACATCAAGTCTCGTGCGTACCATGAATCGGTATAGGCATCGCGACAAATCGAGGTAAGTGGGGAGCTTCACTCATGCATTAAATGTGGCTTAAATATTAAATAAATAAAAATTTCATATTCATATTGAAAAATTGGGATTGGGTTGCATTTAGTCAATGTTTTGAATTTGCTTATCTATGGAATGTATGCGATGTGAACACTCATGTTATTTGATTAAAAGCGGTGATATGGCAGTATGCTCATCAAGAGAGAATGGTCCGTGCCACAAGTAACGATTGTATGGTAATGTGCCCACCAAAAAAGAGTGGTCTATACTATGAATTGCAGTGGTGTGCCTATGACCCCACAAAAAAGAGTGATTTACACCATGAAAAATCAAGTCCATAAGTGGTCACAATGTATGATGGCTTGGAAACACTTATTGTTGATTTTATGGAACCAGATGGAGGTTACAACCGTTATTGTAACTACGAATGCTTCACATCACCTCAAGGGTGAGTATTTCAGTTACGGATTCATACCATTAGCTAGAATGCATTAAATGGAACAATAAATTGCATTTTAATGTTTGAGTGAGTCTTCTCTCTTGTTGATCTCTGTTGATTCTTTTAGCTCCACCCATTTACACTGTAGGTCCATTTTCAAGTACAGCAGATCAGGGCAAGGGGAAGGTCATAGCCTGAAGTCTCCTTGCAGTGTGAGCCTTACGTGTTATTATTTACTACTTGTTTTTTATAACTTTTAATAAGGGTTGTGACCTAGGCAAGTTGTTTGGGTAGTTAAACCTTTCTTTAGTCAGTTTGATATATTCATAGTTTTTCAAAGGTTTTGGAGACTTCATATTATGTTGACATATGGTATTCCGCAGGTTGTTTAAGCTAGTCAGACCATTATTTGGGCCTGGTTCTGGTATTGGGGCTAGATGGTTGTCTGGGCAGGGCGACCTGACCATAAGTTGGGGAAAGATCGTTTCATAATAAACGGGGTTGGGATATGGTTTTAAGATCAAGGCTTATGGCAGTTTTTGTATATTTTGTGTTTTATCGAAAAAAATTTAAAATTCTATTGCATTTTGTTTTAACTATTATTCAATAATAAAGATATACTTGTGTTTTTATTAGGAATTAAGAAGAGGAAATTAGCTCTAGTTAAGTCTGGTTGGTGTACCAATGCTTAATTGGGGTTTTAGGTCGGGTATCATCGTAATTGGGATAGGGGATGTCACACTAGCAATAGCTTTGGCATTGATGAGGTTATGGGCATAGAAAGAAATGGTGGGTGTCTCCTCAATCGTTTCCTCTCATTTCGAATCATAGTTAAAACATAATGGTGGAAAAGGCTATCTAAGTACTTTAATTTAGGGGTTATTCACTGAAATCCTCGATTGCCTAATTGGTTTGGGTGGAGCTTTGGATTTTTTTAGGTTTCTCTACTAGTTGTGTCTTTCCCTTCTCCTATTAGACTAAGTGGTTAGTCACTTATACTCCACCCGAGATTTTGATAGCAACAAACAAAGTGAAAAGACTCTAACTAGTTTGCTAAGTGTTTTCTGAATACAAAACTTACCTAGGAATCACGATTTCAAAAGAAAGTTTGAGTTCACAAGCTCTAGCAAAATGTAGCCGGCAAAGTTCAAGATTCGACTCACATAAGGAAACATGGACCGAAAAGCTTACACTATAATTTTTACAAACCTTATAAGGTATATAAGTGAAATTATGCAAGCCAAATGCATTAGATTCATGCATATCATGTTTTTCCATGCTTTTCAAAGTTTAAGTTTCTATTTCAGCACTATCTAACTTTAATAACTCAAAATGTTTTATATCGTGAAAACGAGTTTTTACATATGCTTTAGTTTTATAAAAACTATTACTATTGGTTTTGAAAGCACCAAACTCAATTTGAATGGTTTTTGAAAAGAAAACAAATATTTGTAGAAAAGCCCCTACGTGTTTCATGTAATCGAGATTTCCAATTTTTAAGAATTGTGAAATCATCATGGCTTTCCAATTTCTAAGATTTGTAAATCATCCGGGCAGTCCAAACGAGTCTATTGACTCATACTAAACATGTTTAATATGTTCCATACCTTTACTTTAGATATAGGTACATGAGGGAGTGCAAACTTGAGATCGGAACGTAATTAGTCTATAGTCCCTGCTGAAGATGTCACCTAGCGCAATAACTAGACTCCTGACAACTATTTTAAAAAGCTTACAACTTTTGCTTTAGTTTGAATCAACGATTGATTTTTGGCCCTTGGATCAAGATAATGACCACAAACTTTTAAGTAGGCAAGGAAGCCATTAACAAACCACTTAGAACATTATTTTGTCCTATAAAGCTAAAAAATTCACAAGTGTCTAAGTTTTTACATCATATAGTCTTGATTTTTATGTTCAACCACTTGGAATCTTTTAAGACTACTGAATCATCCTCGGAACGAGTGTAACTGAGGTGTTCTAAGGCTTGTAACCACTTCTCCAAAACTGATTTGACTCTCACCCATTTGAGGTTGTAAGAAAGTTTCTATTTCTTAGCTTTTTGGGCTTAAACTACATCGTTTACCGTGCTTGGTGTGTAGAAATCATTTGCTATGTTCTTGAACACATTTGTCATAGGCTGTGCACTTAAACTTCATTTTATAAACCCTAGGACTGATTTGAATAAGAGTTAGGCCTTAAACTTGATTTTTATCAAATTACTTGTTAGTTGGATTTGAAACCAGATTTATTCTCATCGATTTAGGTGGCTTGCTAGTAATTGAACTCATTGCTGTTTTATTTTGTAAAATTGATTTTCATTATATTCATCTATTTCTTATAAGTGGATGTTAATAAGACTTGGTGGGAACCAAGTCTAAAGAAGACCTAGTCAAGGGTAGCCACGAACCTTAGTTAAGGTTAGGTGGGAAGTCCTAATTTGTGATTGGGCATTCTAGGTTTGTACGCTTAGCTTGTGACACTTATAGTTAATATAAGTGGGGGTTTGAAAATCCTAACGGGAGGTTAGGTAGTGGATATAGGTCAATTGGATCGAACCACTCTAAATCTTGTCTTTCTTTTCTATCTCTTCTACCCCCTTCACCATTGCATTACATTTATAATTGTTGATCGTGCATGCATAGAGCATCATTGTTCATTGAAAGTTATTAAAAGGCGAGAACCTCTTAGTACACCCATTCACCCTCTCTTAGGTGTAATTTCAATTAGTATCAGAGAGGGTTATTACTCAAAGTGTTACCAACATGTCTTTGAGTGTCTTTGTTCAAAATGAGAACTTTATATCCAACTCGCCTCAGGGAAGGCGAATCCAAAATGGCTACACCCGACTAAACAAGCCCACAAAGGACTATACCACCAATGAGACAAGGATTGAGATCTCAAATGATCAAGCTATGAATTATTTGTTTTGTGAACTAAGTAAAAATGAGTTCAACCGGGTTAGTGCATGCCAAACGGCAAAGGAAGTTTGGCAGAAGCTTGAAGTACACTATGAGGGTATAATAAAGTGAAAAAGACCAAATTGAGGATCCTTGAGGAGCATTATGAAACTTTTTAGGTTGCCTCTAATGAAGACATAGCTATCGCAATCACTCAGTTCACAAAGCTCTTGAATGAGATAAAAAATCTTGGAAAGAACTATGATCAAGAGACTTCGGTGTACATGTACTATAGAGGCTTACTTAAGGAATGGGATGCAAAAAAATATGCTATCTAATCAGTGTAAAATCTTGGAGATTACACCTCTGATGCTTTGTGTGAAGAGTTGGCGGTCCATGAGTTTGAACCAAAGGATCGAATGAGATCAGAAGCACTTGGGTGGTGGTATAAAAAGCTGAAGGAAGGAGATTACTTTGAAGGAAAGTAGCCCGTTGGCTCCATCGATTGAGATCATTGAAGATGAAAAATCTAGTGATGACAATAATCTTGAGGAGGAAGTAGCTATGCTTTCAAGAAAGCTCAACAAGGCGATGTACAAATGCGATAAGTACAAGAAGTTCAAGGGTGGAAGCAAAGGAAGAAATTCAAGTGAGATAATTTTCTTAAGGTGTGGTAAACCAAGGAACATCAAGGCTGATTGCAAATAGAGAAAGTCATTGATAAGAGGAAACACAAGAATAGCTTCAAGGTAACATGGGATGACTCATCTTCATCAAGTTCCGACTCCAAGTCAGAAAACGAGAAGGTTATACTTTGTCTCATGGCACAAAGTGAGTTGAATTCCAAATCTTTAAAGTTTGATGATGTTGATCACTTGGATGATGTGCCTAGTAATGATGAGCTTAGGAAATAGTTGGAAAAAGAGGTTAAGAAGACCAAACAACTCAAAAATAGCATGATCATAGCAATTTGTGAGATCGAGTCACAAAATGAGACCATTAGCAACCTCCAAAGTGACTTGAATGAAGTCATAAGGGTGAGAAATGCCTTAGTTAAGTAGAGGACTTGACTAACATGGAGACCATGTTCACCAATGGTAGAGATATTTGACATGATCTTGAGAGCTCGACGACGTTGTGACGACTCTTTCCCTAATCTAGGGCACCGCTCGGCCTAATCCCATAATTAAGCCTAAATCTTAACTGCATAGGACTTAACTACTTATTAGTTAGTCATTTTATCCTAATTTCCTCGATATACACAGTTAGGATAAGTAATACACATGTCAATATATTACTATATTTCAGAGTAATTAAAAGCTTTTTAAGAGTTATAAAGTTTAGCAAAAGTCATAACAGATTATGTGGAAGCAATATATTAAATCCTAAGTGCGGAATCAAGGAAACAACGATCACATGAATACATATAATAAAGTGGCGAACATAAACAATGTCATGGTCATCATAAGTCGAGGAACTAAACGCTTTACTCAATATACAAATCCAAAATATATTAGAAGACATAACTGTATAATACACAAAATATCAAAACCTACAAAATTTCGATGCAAAAGTACGCTGCTGGCTTAGAGGTAGTCGTCGGTCTTCTCTTTGTTGCGCTTGCTCATTGACGGCTCTGCACCAACAGTCACAAAAAGGATCGTGAGTGCAAAAAGTAAAAGTAATCCATGTTGACATATTCATTTACATTTCCAAAAGACTAAATGGTATTTAAAAGCATAAATTCAATAAAGAAAGATTAGTACCAAAAATATGTTAAGAAATACCACAATTAAGCAAGTGAATTATGATTTAGATCTGGTCGGTCGTGACATGCGTCATTGAAGCCTTTAAGGCTCGTGACATTGTTCAGACAAATATAACTAGGGTCTAACCCCAGTATCACTAGGGACTCTAACCTTAGTGTATCGACAACCCAGGGACTCTACCCTTGCGTGTCGCATCATAGTGGCGAGTACCGACATCCTCATAGACTTTAACCTTGTGTGCTAATCAACTCTAACATAGTGCAATGGACTTAAGATTCTATAACTATTTTACAATTCCAAGAAATTGACTCCTTAAAGATTCCAAGGCTTGGTTATGCTACAAAGCACAATTCCTAAAGAGTACGAGTCCATAAAGACATTCACAAACTCACAATTCCTAATAACATACTATTTACACTATATTCACTATGAAACATCAAGAAATGACATAAAGCACATGAATAGATTCAAAGGAATTCAACTCATCATAATATCATGAAAGTCAAGCTTAACAAATGAGAAGTGCAAAATAAGTTCGTGATATAAGAGTACAACGCTGCACATAGTCAATGTAGACTACAACAGACGAGCATAAAGTGGATATAAAATGCAAATAAAACAATCAACGGGTATATTCAATCAAGCAATATAAAGTCCTAGCTTTACTGGCCGCCCAAAATCTTAAATCTCCTATCCGAACCTTTAAGACTCTTTATTAGGTTCCTAATATAAAATTAATCCAAATAAATTATGTTTAGGTCAGGTCAAATAGGTTTAGGAGCCTTAACCAAAAATAACCCCTTAAAACTAAACAACATTGAAATTTTAGTCTTCTATTGCAACTTAATTTTAGGCATTAAATTGTCCAAATCTCAAAATCTTCGCTGGGTACAAATATTTTGGTCTCTATCATACCTTTCAGAAAAGGTTTGATTAGCAAAATTCCGATTTAAAATGAAAGAGATATCACGATTCTAATAATAACAAATCAAATTGGAACCTAATCCGACCAGCAAACTTATAAAATTTATATCTCCCAATCTATAGTTTTAAAATTTCTGATTTTTTGTCAAAATGCAATTAACATACAAATAAAAACATATTGAAAGATCAGCTTATTTGGATAAGTAAAAAGGGAGTTTTGCCTTTTTAAAAACTTAGTTTCAAAAATCTCGTAATGCATTTAATCACCTATTTGTAGAGCACTTTTGGACATGAAAACATTGAATTATAAAATTTCTAGTAGGACAAAGTTATTCCTCTTTCAGTTAGCTTTCAATGCCACTATACTGGGTTCATTTTGATTTAAAATGAGCATGTTATGACTAAATGCCCCCACTAGAAAACTTGACCCAATAGAAATTGTAGAAATTTAACGAAGTAGGGGTAGACCAAAGTTAACATGGGATGCATTAATTAGGAGGGATTTGAATGGTTTAAAAAGCTCACCATCAATTGCACTAAATTGAACACAATGGAAAAGCTTGATCCATGTAGCTGACCCCAATTAATTTGGGACTGAGGCTATATTGTTGTTATTTGTCGTTGTATGTTATGACTAAATTATATATGATGGTTCATAATACAATAAGCATAATTTCAATTTTGGTCTTACAACTTCAAAAATTCATATATTTTTTATTTCAAAACCAAATTAAGAACTTCTTAGTAGTTGGATTATCAGCTTGAAATAAGGAATCAAAATATATAAACCAATTGTAAAAACTTAGCCATCTACCCTATGAAAATGGCAAAAAACCAGAATTAGTTTCAACTTGAAAGAAAGAGATGTGTACCTAGAGTTGATGACGCTTTTATTTAAGCTCCAACTCTCCTTGATCTCCTCAATTCCACTGATTTCTTCTTCTCCAACTTCATTAGCTTCTAATTTATGAAAATGAAATGAATTGCGTGGGTTGATCTATCCAATCTTATATATAAAGATAAAATTGATTAATAACTATTGATCTTTATGTACACACGTATCTTGAGACTAATCTAATGGCCTAAATCTTGACGCAATTCCATTAACTCTCTAGTAACTTTACCTAACTAATACCAATCCATACTCTATTGGTCTCTTTATGTGTCCTTACATATCTCGAGGAACATTATATTACTATTGTTTTATTTTGCTAATTTAGGTTACATTTAATATAAAATCAACTAAAGCCACATTAACTCTACTATTTAAGCCGCATTAAGCTTAAACCAACTAACCACATCACTCTCTACCCCAGTCCCACATCGGCACAAATTTTGAGGCGCATCCCCACTCACGTCTCGACACTTGTACACAAGTAAGAGTGAGTTAGTCTACACAGATATAGTATACTAGGCATACACCATAATAAATATAACATATACCTTGGTCATTTCTCCTCGGTAAGTGCACATATCAAGGTGTGGGTCTTACATCAGGAGTCGGTAATCCTGATTACGGATAATAAATGAGAATAGATATTTCGGCCATGACAGATGTGCACTCAACATAAGAGGCATTAGAATATGGAGCAAATTTATTGAGTTACAAGAAATTGTTAGATGATGCTCATAGATGCTCAAAATGCAAAAGGTCTCATGCGGTTATGAAATGTGTCTTGCAAAAGGCCAACATGGGTAGACTAGCATGGGTAGCTAAGGACACTTATGGTACTAAAGGTTTTTCGGTACCAAAATTTAGTGTTTTTCACATTGTGTAGGATGTGTGGAAGAGCACACCATGGTACTTGGATAGTGGGTGCTCAAGACACATGACCAGAGATACAAGTTAATTCGTTGAACAAAAGTGGCATGATGGTGGAAAATTTACATTTGGAGATTATGACAAAGAAAAGGTTATAGGCCTTGGTACCATAGGTAACGATTCTCTTTCTTTCTCGAATTTTTATCTTGTTGATGGTTTGAAACATAACTTGCTTAGCATTAATCAATTATGTGATAAAATCTTTCATGCCATGTTTGAATCATCAAAATGCATTATTAGGAATCGGAAGCATGAAATCTTGTTCATTGTATATAGAGATAAGAATGTTTATGCTATCAACTTCGATGAGATGCATATGCAAAATGTTTGATGTTTGAGTGCTCAAAATGAATGTAATGCAGGGTTATGGCATCGTAGACTAGGACATTCTAGAATGGAAAATTTGTCACAATTGACCAAGCATGATTTAGTAAAGGGCCTCCACAAATGCACATACAAGAAAGACAAAGAGTGTGAATCTTGCATTCTTGGCAAACAAGGGAAATCGTCTTTCAAGATGAAAACATTTAGTGATGCAATTAGATCCTTAGAACCAATCCACATGATTTGTTTTGACCTACCCAAACTCGAAGTCTAAGGGAAAAATCATATTTTTTGTTATTGTTGATGATTTCACTAGATATATATATATATGGGTGCACTTTCTAGCACATAAGCATGAGGTCTTTGAGGTGTTTATGAAATTTTGTGCATTCATTGAAAATGAGAAGGGATACAAAACTAATATTAATAGGAATGATAGGGGTGGTAAGTTTATCAATATGAACTTAGAGGATTTTTATGCTAGACAAGGGTATACACACCAATTATCCTTTCCTAGAACACAATAACAAAATGGAGTAGTTGAAAGGGAAAATAGGACTCTCTAAGAAATGTGTAGGACTATGCTTAATGAGAACAACATAGTTTAACACTTTTGGGGTGAAGCCATTAACACGACATGCTATGTTTTAAATAGGGTGAATGTTCAAAAGTAAGTGAAAAAAGACTCTTTACGAACTATGAAAGGCCAAAAGCCTAACATTAGTTAGTTTAAGGTGTTTAGTTGCACTTGCTATGTCTTAAATAATAATAATCATTTGGACAAGTTTGACCCAAAGTCAAAATTTATGCACTTTTCTAGGGTACTCCATGCATAGTAAGGCATATAGAGTGTTTGATAGATCAACCAAGACCATAGAAGATTCAATCCATGTCAAGTTTGATGAGATAGAACCTAAAGTGCCAATGTTGCACACCTTGGAGAAAATGAGACTTGATGATGATGATGGTATCACTCAAGCTCAAACATCTAATGGTAAAGAAGTAGAAGCAAGAGCGAAAATCAAACCTAGTGCACGTAGGAACTCAAGACTTCTTTTAGGACATCCTACTCAATAAATTATAGGAGATCCAAGCAAAGGCATAACTACTAGTTATTCTCTAAACCAAGATGAGGGCATATAGCATTTGTATCACAAACCAGGCCCACTTAGATAGATAACGCCTTAGGTGATGAATTTTGGATCATGGCCATGCAAGAGAAACTATAACACTTTATAAGAAACAAGGTATGGACATTAGCGCCTAGAACTAAAGACCTTACCATGATATGCACCAAATGGGTATTTAGGAATAAAAAGAATGAAAAAGGTGAGATAATGATAAACAAGACTAGGTTGGTTGTGGAGGCTATAATAAAGAAAAAGACATTAATTATGAAGAAGCCTTTACACCGGTAGCATAACTAGAAGCAATTCAAATGTTTTTTTTCTTTTTGGACATTAAAAGTACATTTTTGAATGGCTTCATCAATGAAGAAGAATATGTAGAACGAACACCGAGTTTTGAAGACCATCCTTATTCAAGTCATGTCTATCGTCCTCAAAAAGTCTTGTATGGATTGAGACAAGCTCCTAGAGTTTGATATGACAGGCTAAGTGCATTTCTACTTGAAAAAAGGTTCAAGAAAGGAACACTAGATCCCACATTATTCATTTTGATCAAGAAATTTTGTATGCTTCTTGTTCAAATTAATGTTGATGATATTATCTTTGGTTCATCTAATACATATTTATGTGATGAGTTTTTTTCTTTGATGACCAATGAATTTGAAATAAGCATGATGGATGAACTAACATACTTTTTAGGTTTGCAAATCAAGCAATCCAAGCATGGGACTTTCATAAATCAAGTGAAGTATGTAAGAGTCATGCTTAAGAAACTCAAATTTGATAATTTGAAAGCATATGAAATTCTAGTAGTTCCACCATCAAAATGGACAAAATTTGAATAGGAAAACCTATAGATCCTAAGCTATATTGTGGCATGAAAGGTAGTATCCTTTACTTGACACTAGTAGACTTGATATTTATGTTTAGTGTGTGTCTATGTGCTAGGTTCCAATCCGAGCCTAATGAATCACATTTGAAATGTGTTAAGCGCATATTTCATTATTTAAGTGGAACACAAGACTTGCGATTATGGTTCAATAAATCTAAAAGTTTTGAACTTTGAAGCTTTGTTGCTTCCAACTATGCGGGCAGTCTAGTTGATAGGAAAACACCTTAGGATTTTGTCATTTTCTAGAGAACTCACTAATATCATGGTTTAGTAAAAAGTAAAACTCTCTTGATGTTTCCACCACTAAAGCCGAATATGTGGCTTTCGGAAGTTGTTATGCTTAGGTTTTGTACATAAAACAACAACTCGAGGATTATAAAAACCTAGTCGATTGTGCTAAAATTTATTGTAATAACACAATGTTATCAACATATAAAAAAATCTTGTGTTACATTTCCATACCAAACACATTGAGATTATACACTATTTCTTTTGAGATTTTGTCCAAAAAGGTGATCTTAAACTGATTCATGTATCCACTTAAGACCAATTAGCTGATATTTTCACTAAGCCATTTCCTATAGATCAATTTTACAAGATTCGGCGAGAATTAGGCATGATTCATGAACCCGACCTTCTAAGCATGATCTAGCTCATCCATATAGCTCATCCAAACCTTTTTATAAGTTGTTAGTGAGGTGTTCATGGAGTATGAGATAAATCCAAGTTGTCGTTCAAAAATCCAAAGAGTAATTAGCACTTTAGGTTTGTCTAGGTGTTTAACTAGCGCACTAGCCAGTCCACCTAGTGCGCTAGTGATTCTATTTGTAGAACCATATTTCTACCTCATTAGCATGATAATAGACTTACCTATCATGTTAATGTCACTCGGGCTAGAAGGGTGATTGTCTTCGTCACATAGAGGGACATCTGCTACCAGCCAGGCCAACAAAAGACAACCATACTTCCGACTCTACTCGTCGGACTTCATCTCATTAGGAGGAGAGGTTAGGAGTAGATTTGATAAGGGAGAATTAGGCCCATTTATGTTAGTCATCATCGATGTACATCCATATATGCTTTGACACATACTTTTTGGCTTTTATGCATGTGCCACAACTATGTTAATCATTTTCATTTGGTACTTAATAACACGGATGCTTATCTTATGTGTATCTCTGAGTTATACTATTTTTTATTCTATTATCATACCTCCGGATGGTTTGTTTTCATTATCCTTGTTTGCGCTTCTATATATGCATGTTGTGAGGGGGAGCTTCGTACCCATTTTTAATGTTATCAAAAAATGGAGAAATTCATAGTTTGAACTTGATGTGACTTGATGCGCCCTTAATATATATCTTTTGTTTGTCAAGTTCACATTGTTTGTTATCATCAAAAAGGGAAAATTTTGGGACTAAGTGGTTAGTCACTTATACTCCACCGGGGATTTTGATGGCAATAAATAAAGTGAAAAGATCCTAATAAGTTTACTAAGCATTTTCAAAATACTAAACTTAGCTAGGAATCGCAAGTTCAAAAGGAAGTTTGAGTCTCACAAGCTCAAGTCAAATGTAGCCGACAAAGTTTAAGATTGAACTCACACAAAAAAACAAGGACCGAAAAGCTTACGTTACAATTTGTACAAAACTTGTAACATATATAAGTCCAATTATGCTAGCCAAATGCATTAGATTCATGAATATCATGTTTTTCCATGTATTCCAAAGTTTCAAGTTTCGATTTCAGTACTATCTAATTTTAATAACTTGAAATGGTTTTATATTGTGAAAACAAGTTTTTACACATTCATTAATTTTGGAAAAACTATTGTGATTTATTTTGGAAGCACCAAACTAAATTTGAATGGTTTTTGAAAAAAGAGCAAATACTTGCAGAAAAGCCCCAACATGTTTCACGAAATCGAGATTTTCTATTTCTAAGATTTGTAAAATCATCTTAGTAGTCCAAACTTGTCAAATAACACATACAAAACATATTCAATATGTTCCCATAGGTTTAGTTGATTCGTAGGTATGTTAGGGAATGGCTAACTTGAGACCAAAATTTAAATAGTCTCGAGTTCTTGCTGGTTAGCGCGCTACCTGTAGTTAGGAGCTATTAATGTCACCTTGCGCTCTAACTAGCCTCCTCACAACTTTTTTAAAAAGCTTACAACTTTTGCTTTAGTTTAAATCAATGATTGATTTGGCCCCTTCGATCAAGATAGCGACCATAAACTATTAAATAGGCTAGGAAGCCAACAAACCACTTAGAACATTCTTTTGTCCTTTAAAGCTCAAAAACTCACAAGTGTCCAAGTTTTCACATCAAATAGTCTTAACTTTTGTATTCAATCACTTGGAGTCTTTTCAGGCTACCGAATCATACTCAAAAGTGGTCTAACTAAGGTATTTTAAGGTTTTGCATCCATTTCTCCAAAACCAATTTAATTCTCACTCATTTAGAGTTGTAAGAAAGTTTGATTTCCTAGCTTGTTTGTTCTTAAACTACATCTTTTGTTATGTTTGGCTTGTGAAAATCTTATGTTATGTTCTTGAACAAATTTTATTAGGTTTTGCACTTAAACTTGATTTTATAAACCCTAGGATTGATTTGAACAAGAATTAGGCCTTAAACTTGATTTTATTAAACTACTTGTTCATTTGATTTGAAATCAGATTTATTCTCATTGATTTGGTTTAATCGGTTTTTGTTTGAGATTGGTGCAATATAAGTGATATACGTATATATCTCATTCATACTCATACTTGCATGCATTAGAGTTGTTAGGCTCTAGGTGACTTGCTAGTAATCGGTTTATTTTCATTATATTCATCTATTTCTTGCAAGTGGTTGTTTGTAAAACTTAGTGGGATCTAAGTCAAGGGAGACCTAGTTGAAGCTAGGCATAAACCCTAGTTGAGTCTCGGTAGGAAGTTCTAATTTGTGATTAAGTATTCTAGGCTTGTACGCTTAGGTTGTAACACTTATCGTTAATATAAGTAGGGGTTTGAAAATCCTAACCGGTGAGGCTATGTAGTGGATGTAGATCGGTTAGATCAAACCACTATAAATCTTTTGTCTCTTTTCCATCTCTTTTCTCCCTTCCTTGCATTGCATTCATAATTATTGATTGTACATGCATAAAGCATCATTGTTCATTGAAAGTTATTAGAAGGTGATAACCTCTTGATACACCCAATTCACCCTCTCTTGGGTGTGATTTCGTTCCTCTCAAGTGCTTCTAGCTTTACTTACGGTCATTGTTTCAACTTTTGAAATCACAAGTTCAAAAACTAAAGAAACCTAAAAAAGATAGAAACAACATTGTCAAAAATAGTTCGGTAAAATTTAAAACTTTATTTTAAAAAGGAGAAATCTATTAAGAAAGCAAGTTTGAAATTCGTTGTAAATGTAAAATAGAATTGGCTCAAAGTGATAACTAAAATATAAACTTGAAAATTGATTATCTAAGTACCGTAAAGCAATTAAGTGACAAATTTTAAAACCATAACTAACCCCAAACACATTTCAAACTCGCTTTAGTAAACCATTTGCAAAAATATGTAAATATTGCAAAGATTTTGAAATTGTTGAACTTATAAATCAATGATCAATGTGCTCACTATTCCTAGTCTATTAGAATCGATAAAACCATTTGTGCAAGACAATTGAATAAATTCCAACAAATCAATTTCGATAAATATAGAAAAAATTGCGAAAAATCCTCCAATGAAGAATTTGTTAAAGAGCGAGGGTTGATGTAGTTACCATCTTAAGAGTGAATCTCTCAAGATTGAAGATCTTGAACTCTTCTATATCACTCATCCAAGCTTTAATTTGAAATTTTTTAAAACCCTAGTTTGGCTCAACACCCCCAAAATTGAGATTTTTGGTTTGAATAGGGGCTAGGTTGAGGTGAGAATCACTCAAATACTTTAAGATTAAGCTTAGAATGGTTGAATCTAGGAAAGAAATTAGGATTTTAGTGAAAGGGTGTATTGGTTTGCAAGTGTGATAGGTTTAGTATGTATAGCGATTTGGGGTTTTGGTTTTAAAAACCAAAAATCATGCCTAGCAATTCTTGTATAAGGGGAATCCTGGGAACCGATGTGTAAATTGGTGGAATGTGACTTTCTACTTTCACCAATTTTGCCAGCAATTCTCATGTATTATGGAATCGCTAGGAATCATTAGGCTCCAATTTTGCACTAATTTATCATGTATAAAGCTACCGATTTTTCCAATAATTTCTAATGTTAATCCAAATCGTTAGGAATCACTTGGCCTATTTTTACTATTTTCTCAATTTACCTTGTAATTACTTATTCATCATTCATAATAACTCATATTAAGGTAGAATTGACTAAAAATCTAAAAGTTTGAGTGGGAAATGTAACTAACTAAATACTTTAAATAAATAAATAAATAAATAAGCTAGTAAATAATGTGACTTGCATAAAGGCCATATAAGTGAAAAGAAATTTGATCACTCCCCCTCAATTGAAACCACCTCGGAGTTTAAATTCCGAAGATTTTTCCAATATAAGAGTCAAAAAGTGAAAGAATAAAAACATACTAAACTAAACTAAGTTCCTAATAAAACTAAATAAACATATTATAAATATAGAATATGGGATGCCTCCAATTAAGCGCTTTTTTTATCGTCATTTGCTCGACTTAACCCTTCTAGAATTAGTTTGGATATATAACCTTGAATTTAGGATTTTCCACTCTAGTATCATTCCAGAAAGCGAGTGCTTAGCCATTAATTGTCAGAATAATTACTTTGTTTAGAATATCCATAATAGCTTGAGTAGTGGCTAAGAAAGACTGTCCTAATATTAAAAGAGGATCTTCATTGATAAAGTGTGGCTTTATCAAAAAGATCGTGGGTACAGTGTTGTTGTCCACTTGAATTGGCACATCCATGAGCAGTCCTATTGGTTGAATTGAAATTCCATCCGGCGGCGAAGAGAATCGTTTAAAAGCAAGTGAATTCAACTTCAATTGAGTATGTACATAGAAATATAAGGGCATGAGATTTGCAATAGAATTAGTATCACACCGAGCTTTATAGTACCAAGCCCATTTGATTTTAATATGCAAGTGTATGCCTTCAAGATCATTAAGCTTTATAGAACTCAAGTCCAACTTTTTCTTTTCTTATTGTACTTGGATTTAGAAACTTCCATCTTGTTAATGATTTTTCCATTCTCCAATTGCTTAACTCTCCATTCTTGAGTTACTTTCTTTTCTTTTGAAGTGTCTTCAGCTAATTCTTTCTTTTGAGTCCTTTTATCAATTTTCATTGTTACTGCATTAGTTGTAAAAAATTTAGCCTTAAAATTATCATAATAGTTTTTAAGTCTAAGAATTCATTATCATATATTTCAGTATCAAATAATTCATCATATTCTTCATTTGTATCATAGTTGTGTTCATTATTAATCTTGAATTTGACAATCTTATTAAATTTTATAGACATTGTTCCTTTAGGAATATGACTTAGTTCTAGTCGTCTTTAGAAAAGGTTTATCTAATAATATAGGCAAAGGATTGGGTGATGTTATATCTTCCATTTCCATGACATATAAATTAGCTAGAAAATCATGTACTTGTATTATGATGTCTTCTAATAATCCATACGGTTTGATTAGTTGTTCCTGAAGGGTGCGGATACCCATAGTCATCAAAAAACAATAATCCATATGGTTTAATAATAGTATTATCTATTAAAGTGAGATTAATAGGCGTAGTAGTTAACGATTCTATTTTCAATGATTCATAAAGTTTAAGTGATATGACATTAATTGATGAGATCATACATGGCAAATTCAATAGAAAAATTATTTATTGTGATTAGTATGACAAACATTCCTGGGTCGGAGAATTTTTCAGGCATTCTCTTTAAAGATGAAATATTTTATTCTAATTTTTCATTAATATCTAAATTCTTAAATGTTTGAGATGTGTCTTCTTTAGGTTCTTCCTCACTAGCATTTGCTAATCATTGTGGAACAGTAGAATTGAATGCATATCTTCATTCGACATGTAAATATTGTTTACTTTGTCTTGATTAACTAATTCTGAATTTTGTAATTATTTTTCATAGGCTTCAACTTTGGCTAAATACCATGAGTAAAGCCTTTCGGGAAAATGTGTATCCTTTTTTTGCTCGAACATCCATTCCCTGGTGGGAATGACATTTGACATATTTCCCTTACTACTTGTTCTATTATCTTAGGTATTTTAGTTTTCTTTTTACTTCTCTTTGATGTCTTTTCTTTTATATTTGTTTTTTTTTATTTTCACAAAATAAAGGGTTAACTTGTGCTAGATTAGTAGTGTCCGTAGGTTAAGTAGTTACATTAGTTTGATTGCTAAACTTATTGATTCAGGTTCTCGAGGATATGCTTAGGGCTAGCGTACATGATTTAATGGGTCTTGGGAGGAGTATCTACCATTGTATGAGTTTACATACAATAATAGTTATAAAGCTAGCATCGAGATAGCACCATTTGAGGCTTTATATAGCAGATCATATCGTTTTCCATCTCCTTGGGCTGAGCTAGAGGACCGGGAGTTAGTGGGGCCTAAGATTGTTGTTTATCACACGGAGAAGGTACAACAGATTCGTCGTCGAGGTTTAAAGGGGGCCCAAAGGAGAAAAAAGAAGTTTGTAGACATGTATCACAGCGATCTCACATATACCAAAGGATCCGTTATGTATTTAAAGGTTTTTCCTCAAAATGGCCATCATAGATTTGGTTTGAAAGGCAAATTAGCACCGAGATTCATCGAGCCTTTCAAAATTAAGAGACGGGTCGGGAAAGTTGCGTATGAGCTTGAGCTACCTCTAGTGATATCGAGAATTCATCTAGTAATCCATATTTTTATGCTTCGGCTACCTAAGTCGAAGGAAGGTGAAAGACTAATGGTTAACTTGAGTCAAAATGATTTGAGCAAGGATGTATCTTATAAGGAGTAACCAGTACAAATCCCAGATCGAAAGGTATTGTAGTTGAGATGCAAGTTTGTTCCAAAAGTGTTAGTCAAGTGGTAGTTCTATGGTGACTCAGAACTCACTTGGGAGTGGGAAGACTATATGCAAGATAGTTTTTGTACCTTTTCGATTTAGGTATAATTTTAACTTAAGTTTTATTTTGAGGATGAGATTTTCATTAGTTGGGAAGATTGTCACGACCCGAATTCATTAGTCATTGATACTTCTAGAGATACATATTAACACATCAAGAAACCAATTAAGTTATTAATATGTGTTAGTTAAAGAAAGTTAGTGGAGAGTTAGTGGAATTATGTTAATATGTAAACCATTAGATTAGTCTCGAGATGCATGTACATAAAGATCAAAGGTGATTAATAAATCTTATTTAAATATATAAGATTAAATTGATTGACCCATGCAATTCATTTCATTTCAAAGCTTGGATAAGAAGTAAAGTACTGAAGAAGCAAAGCTAGAGAAGAACAACAATAAGATATTGAAGGAATTCTAAGTGAAGTTGAAGGACTTGATCTCTAGCTTATGTGTACAATAGCTAGGTAAATCTATTAACACTTTTCATTTAGTTTAATTTGATGAATTTGTCATATAATTGAAGTGTGGCTATTCTATTGTTGTTGTGGGTGTTTTGGGTCTTTGGAGGTGTAGTACAAAAGATCCAAAGATGTAGGAGTTGACTATGTGTGGAGCAAACTCAGAATTCAAAGTACAGAATTCTTGGTTTTCTTGCACATAGCGCGCTAGATATGCTAGCTTGTAGCGTGCTAATCAGGTTGACTAGTATGCTAGACATTCCATCCAATGCGCTAGGTGTTGTGACAGCACAAAATTAGTATTTTCCTAATGTCAACTTAAACATTCTAAACAAATCTAATACCCTAGTTACAGGTCTAAACACACTCTAAACCATATAAAATGATACTAGGAGACTAGTTAAGAGTCTCGAGGGTTTGGGCACATCTTTTCGAGGTGTTAGGAGGCCGGATTAGCTAGGGATTTGCGTTGATTGTAAGTAAACTTAGACATTTAATTACATTTCATTCCTTTTTTTGCTTTTCATTTTCGGTTATTTGAACTGAATTATTCTTTGTATTGTACATGCCATGACTTGTTGTCTCTTCTCATTTTATTAGTTGACTATCATGGCATTGGTCTTTGATTAAATGGTTTCAATGACTCTAAATCATGTGCTATTTCATAATGTATTGTTGAGATATCTAGTTGAATGATATAGCATGCTATTAGGTAGGTGTTTCATGCTATTTCATTATTTAATTTCCTTTGTGCATTAGATATGCGAATACATTATCGGATTCCAAAACCTTATCATTTCTTGGGTTATGAAAATCGTTATTATCTAGGACCATGATATATGGAGATAGTCGCGACACATGGGTCAATAGATGCTCAGAGATGATGGGATCTCACCACTAACTTGTGCAACATATGATGTATGGGACCCGAGGTTATTAGCAAGTATACATCACATGTGAGGGGCACTTATGAGTATTTATATATGCGAAGGGCATTTATCATGATGTGAAGGCATCTTAAGAGAATTGATAACACCCTAAATAGTGGAAAAAGGGTTATGTAATGTAACTCACGGCTGACCAACCCTAAATCATCACAAATTAATCGAATGTCAGTTTCATTTCACTTAACTAAAATATCTTATAGCATGATTTCTTTTCAGCATAGTTGCTATTATTATGCTTTCAGATACTTGTTGCATATTTAGGAAATGTGAACAAATGTCTTTCAGTGTTACTTTCTACTTTTCTGTACTCACCGTCCTTTTTATGACAATGGGCACAAATCCATCGAGTAGCAGACCGGGCAAGGAGAAGATCGGCAACTACCTCTGAGCCAGTGGAGTGTTGTTATGTCTGGATTTTTAGGTTTGTTATTTTGATTGTATGACTTTTATATATGTCGATATATATTCTTTAGGATGTATATTATCGGTTGAGAGATAGTTACCTAAACTGACACGTGTTGATATATGATTATCGTTGTTTCTTATATATATGCATGTGTACTTTATTTCTTGATTTTCCACATACTTGGGTTTTATATGAGATGTTTCTGCTAATTTGTCAAGACTTTCGCTGAATGATCTTTAAACCATGTAAAACTCTTATTTACTCTAAAATATAATTAAGTTTAAAAATGATGTAAAGTTTATTGAAAAATTAAATATTGTAGTGAGTGTATTAGAAAGGCTAACTAATAGGTTGTTAATTCCTAAGTGGTGGAGGTTAATGGATTAATGATAGGATTAGGCCGAATGGTGCCCTAATATTAGAAGGGGTCATCACAAAAGGTGTGTAATCGAGATAGAATTTGTCCCTTCGTATCGAGAGAGATATCAGTAGATCATTCGATATGTTGGATTGGTAAGTGATTAAGTCCAAAAGAATTGATATAATCAATGCCACTTTGATGTTTTCAGCCTACCTTGAGATCGATACTAGTACAATAGAACATTAAGAATGACTTTTTTGTGCCTTATGTTAGATCAAAGGATATCTTGTTGGTTTTTTTGCTTTTCAAAATGCAACGAGACTTTAAAAGTTTCATTATCAAAACCCCAACAAGATCAAATTCATTGAACTGATTAACAAAAGTAAAGCATATGCCAATCACTAGTTTCCTTCTTTTATTATTTGATCTTTAAGACACTACCATAAATGAACTATAATGACACGTTACCTTAAGCAGGTGATTAGCATTAATGTGAATTTTAATTATCCCTAATTAGGCTCATGGTTAAGTTTGGCGTAACTTGATTAGTGTGTGTAGATTTGCATGTTGTTTGGTATTTGTGTGAGGTGTTTAATGAATTAATGAGTTTTGTGACAACCCCAATGTAACGGGTCGATATTTATTGACAAATCTTATTCAACATTTTTAGACTAGAAGGCATGTCAGACCCACGTGGATACCACGGATAGGATAAGGCACGCCTTACTAGGTGTAAACAATTGTCTATGTTTGTTTTTTGACCTAATTGCGGTGTTTAGATTTTTTAATTATCATATTACATCGCATGTATGTACTATATTGTCGTATTGGGTAAGTTAGTGCGACGGGTTCATCACCTCATAAAGTGTATCGATGCAGGTATCGAGTAGGAAATGTTTGGGAATGTTAGGATAGCTTAACTAAGTCACGTAATATAAGGGCCATGTTACTATAAACATGAACTACAAAGGAAACACAATAATATCCTAAGCAAATTAAGTCAAAATGATTAGCCTTGACATGCCTCGAGATACGTATATAGGTGCAAGGCACTAGGTGCCGGGTAGTCAGGTATTAGAGTGGGTTAGAATATAGGAACTAAAAACCCCATGAATACTTACCTAATGTGTTAATATGCCTAAGTTAAAATAGACTAATGTAATTGACATTAATGAAAAACTGAGTCTACGTAAGTAAATTAGGCCATAGGTTGTATAGGGATAATTTTAGAATATGGGAAACTAGACAAGATGAGTATGAGAATATGTGTCATTTGGGAGTATGAATTTGCAAACATGAACCATTGGACTCCTTAGAGATGATAAATTTGTGTAAGATAAGAGGCTAGGATCAAAGCATCTAAACTATAAAAGAAGACTTAATGGAGTTTTTTGACATGCAACCATTCTAGAGAACTTGTTGTAGAGAAGAAACCAAAGGGGAACATGAGCTGAAATCTCAGCAAGAAGTAGGGGAAAACTGAAGGCCAATTTAGAAGGGAATGAATCTAGAAAGCTTAAATCAAAGGAATCTCAACACTTAAGTGTACTTTCTTTCTTGTTCTCGTTCAATTCATAAGAACTTGATCTCAAAAGCATGTGTGTGTATCAAATGGGGTTTTGCTCACCTAATTCCATCTAAAAAGGTTATATTCAACTTTGATTTACAAAATTCAAATGTTTTTCAAATCTATTTTTGAAAACAATTTCATGTTCTTAGTAATCCTCCATTAATGCAAGCCTAGATCTCAAATTAATGCATGATTTATGGCTTCTATTAGAGCATCCTCGATTATTTTGGTAAATAGGAGTCATATGGGTCAAATAGACCTACAAGGTGCAAGAATTGCTTGATTTAGGTTGAGATTTAGTGTTGAAGTTATGGTTTAACTTTGTGCATATTGAGTTATTGGAGAAGATGATGAATAGCGTATGTGCTCACATGGATGCCCTCTTTGCCCACAAGGGTTGTCTGTACCCACAAGCCTATGTGCCCATAAGGGCCATCTGTACCCACAAGCCTATATGCCCACAAGGGACATGTGCCCACAAAGGACTTATGTGCCCACAAGGGACAATTATGGGCACAAGGATGGTAACAAAAATATTATTACAACTATACAATAAAAGGGATATCTAACACACCAACAATTTTTCAAAATCAACCTCAAGGACTAAAGAGTCGATAGGTGAGTTCAAGTATGAGGTCGGGGTCAGTTTTGGGGCTTCACGAGCGGGATTTCAAAGAGTGCAAGGTAAGTAATCCCACGAGAAACACACCTTAAGCATTTATTAATTTTTCTTTTTATTGTCGTATTATGATTGAATATATTTTTGTTATGTCGATTCTCATGTATTTTGTCATTTCTAATGGTTGAGTGGCACACTAGACCAAAGAACGTGCGCCCAGGCCCTCGATGGATTTCGACCTGAGCAGCTTCTTCGATGCATGTGTTAATGGGTCTCGGGTCTAAGTTGACCTTCGCGAGGGCTATTGGGTAGTGATTCCAGTGGAAAGGGTGATTGGTGGGATCCTAGCGTACTGAAGTAGGATCTAGTTGGGTTCAAGATATATATCATGTAATGTGGTTGTTAACTACTAGATCATTGCACGTGCACTCGCGCCCTCGGTGGATTGCGACCTGAGTTGCTTCTTCAGTGCACATGTTGATGGGTCGTAGGTCTAAGCCAACCGCCGACAGGGCTATTTGGTGATCATTCCAGTGGAAGGGGTGGAGAGACCTACTGGTAGGATCCCAATGTACTAAAGCATGATCTAGTTGGGTTCGAGATTGTGTAGACGCATATTTTTTGCTCATATATGCTTTATTTTCATGTGTTGCACCTTTTTATTGCCCTTTTATTTTTGCATGATTTGTACGCATTGTTTATAAATTTCCTTTGAATGTTTGGTGGTTTTCTTTAGGATTTATTCACTAGAACTCATCTTACTTTTGAATTCGAGTTGGAGATCCTTCACAAGATAGGCAAGAAGATATTTGGGCGACTATGTATGATTCCATGTTGTCCGAGACATACTCGTATGTGTCTATTTTGTTATTTTGCTTTTCTTTTAGGTTTTTTTGGGGACTTGAGAGACACTTGTACATGTATATGCTTACTTATTTGTTTAGTTGTCACTTGATATACGTGGTACTCAATTTCCATGTTTTCCTCTATAGGTTGAAGTTAAAATGACATGAAAACTTATTTATTTATGTTATTTCTATAAAATGTAAGACTTACGCTTATTAAAATGTTAAATAGCTTGTAAAGTCACTTGTAAAACTCATATATCTTGGCTAAATGAATCTAAGTAAGGTAAACTCAAGCAATTGACTTAGTTAAACTAATTAACATGAATAATTGGTTATCTCAATAATTTAACAGGGAAAGTTAATGTAAAAGTTTGAGGATAATGTTATGTCGCGGACCCTCATATGTGAGAATATTGATGACATGACACGGGTTAATGACGTGTCTGACGATGTAGCGGTGTCGGGTTGCCTTGAGATTTTGGGCTACCACACCTGGTTGCCTATAAACTAGACCCTGCCTAGCTTGAGCCTACGTGGGCCCTCGAGTCAGCCTCTGAAAGGTCAATGCAAGCTTAGTCAGCCTTCTGATCCATCATTATAAGTTAATTCATAATTTTAAGTTAAGTTATTCATGTTTTGTAAGATTTAAAGATTTTGCAGAAGCAATTTATCAAATTAAATAACTCGACAAGTAAAATAAATAGTCGGATAACCTATTTGTAGAGCCCTGCATATATATAAACCTATACATTTGGTAACTAAGTGTAGAAAGTAAACAAAACGATATACATGTCATAAGTGTCTCTCAATAACCATAATGTGCCCTAAGTATTCTTAAAAATATGATAATAAGTAATTACAACCAATAATGTAAACACCTATAAAAGTGATAAAGGGAGGGTGATTTTGATGTTTCATAATAAGTCACCAATCATTGATGCCTTGCCCTTACTCACCAGCATATCTGCAATTGTCACCAAATGAGACAATTCCAATGAGTAAAGTTAAAATGATATCGATAGTAATGGATGAATAATACAGAAAATAGTTTGAGAATCATGCTAGTAGTAAATAAGCGGAAAGAATATAAAGTGCATGATGATAAGACTGGAAGAATATAAACAGTGAGAGATTTGTGTAAGGGAAACAAAAATGGAGATACCCAAGTAGTCCAGACCACCTCTGTAGGTGCTATAGAGTTGGGGTCATAGAGTCACGACAACGCTAGGCAGACTCGGGTCCTAAGACGCGGCAAAGCCTGCTGAACCTAAAATATCGTGAATAGGGGATATCAATGTCACCCTGGATAAAACACATCTCATTTCATCTAAACCTAATGAATCGAGCTTGTGGTCCTAGTTGCAAGTCAGCAACCACACCCAGAGATACCCTTCCTGACTCGTTTGGCCCTTAGAAACTCATAATAGAAGTGGGAGTCCATGAAAATACTAATTCGTAATTTCAAAGAATGAGGAAACGACAATGAATTACTATATAGATCCTTACGAATTTACTTACCTCAAACTACACAAAAGAATGTGCCCTTGCGGCTCCCAACACGTGTCCTAATCATCCTTGATGCCCAACTCTAGCTAGCTAGGTACCTGGTGCCTCTTTTTATCAATTATATACGTGTTAGATCCATTAAGTTACATTTACCATCATTGTTTCTAATATTGTTCAATTGTAATCTAACTTGACTCTTTATAACTTAACACTCATTTTGTTCTTAGTATTAGGCTATTAAGTGTTATTATTGTGTAAGTAATGTAACTTGATATATTGGTGCTAAAAAATCCCATGAAGAGTCTTACAAATCATCCCATGTCAATTTGGTGTATAATGAATCATTTTATTTATTTCAAGTCCCTATTGGGCACTTAGCTCGGCCAAAAATGTTCGCTTTTTGCTTAATACTATCCAACACACTTTATCCATTATTTTTGGGCATTATTAAACTAATTTGGATAATTAAAAATCATCTCAAGTGGGTATACAAAGTTTTCCTTCACTAGAAAAATGGCTTAAAAATAAATATAAACTTCTAAAACTCTCAATGTTGGTTCCGTGAAGTCCAACCACTTGAAACCATGTTTTGCAAGTGATAAAAACTCATTAAAAGTTTGAAAATCTAATTTGCAACTTTAAGTGAAATTTCAAGTCCTTATTTGTAAATATTGAATTTTTAGTTGAAGCATGATTTGAAAACTGAGTTAGACACGCTGAAAAATCATGAGACTTAGTGGACATCTTCACAATAATCCAATAACATATTCAGGAAAATCTTGGTTAAATTCTAACATCACTTGATGCTTAAAACACCTTAAGTTGAAAATCAACTCATTAAGTAAGTAAATTTGCCTATTTTGAAATCAATTTAGAAAATTGTTCTAAACACCTAAGAAAATCACGAAACTTGGTGGACAACTTCCCTATGATATAAGAATATGATCTAAAAAGCTTAGTCTAATTCTGGACATCGTTTGTGTTCAAAATATGTTTAACTCATTTTGGTTCAAATGGAAACTCGCCCTTTTTCATATTTCAAGGCTATTCTTGAAAACAATTCAAAACATGTTGAAATCGCTTGAGAACTTCGGGACTCAAATTTATAGTATGTTTATGTTCTCTATAAATTTTGGTGATTCTTGGACTAATGAAAACCCATGAAAAAGGTCCAAAAGTCCCAACCAAAAAGTAGAAATTTATGTAAAAGATGGTTTTGGCGTCGTGGGTGATGTCGTAGGCATGGTTCCCATGGCGCCCCTCACGCCATCGTTTAGGCAGTGAGTCTGCCCAAAAGGCATTGTAGGATTCATGCCTACGGCGGCATTAGCAACGCCAATCATGAAAGTGGCGAATAATGGTGGTTTTAGACCCCCCGTCTTCCTCACTGACTCTCAAGCCAAAATCCACTCATATAGCTTCAGAATCTACCAAAGAGTGCACTCAAATGGGCTCTTACCTTAATTATAACATCCAACATCATAATCTACTCAAGCATCAACATATCACCAATTTGACATTCATGAACATAGCAACATATTTGAACTTAATTCTTAAAATCCCTTTATAAAACATTTATGCATTGAAAACTCGTATTTCTATTTCATTTCAATTCAACTTAGCAACCTTATTATTGAATCAATGTTCCTCAAAAATAATGAAAAACCCAATTTGATTAAGAAAAGAGTGAGATTTTTTTTACCCGGTACATTAGTGTTTGCTCTACTGGATCGCCTAGCCAAGATAAACTGTAATTCCCATATCTTGATTTTTAATATACCAAATTTCAACAAAAGAGCAAGCTGGGTTTCTTCTCTATTGACTTCCTAAGTTAATTTGTATGAAAATGATGAGTTTCCCTATTTATATTTGTTTAGTGTGTGTGTGTGTGTGCACGGGCGCGTGTGTGTAGATCGTCATCTCATCTCTCCTACACAGACATCTCTAGACCAATCCCCTGGTTTCCAAATTAAGTAAGTAATGTATGTGTGTCATCAATTAACTTTAACCCCTAGATCAAATAAGTCTTGTTAACTTAGCCTATAATTTTCTTAACTTAGGTATTTTTATCTACATCACCTTAGAACCCAAATTATCGTCTAATCTAGTCTTATACCATTATATCCCTTACCCGTCGCCCGTAGCATTCGTGCACATTGAGACAAATTTCTTACATGCAACCTCACAAATATTAATTATATTAAATTTGATACATTAAGTATAGCTAGGTATCAAAAACATCAAACAAAAATAATTTACCTCTATGTCAACTCTCGAAGGTTGACTGAGTATGCACGTCACACCAGGTCCATATCAAGGTCCTTAAAATGACATGTACCATGAGTTAGAGTTTTAGGACAGTTACAAGTTAATTGGAATTAATATAACCTATAGTTTAAAATAAAATCAAAAGAATAATGTGAACCATTGGTTAAACCTCGAGATGTTTTACGTATCAAGATTGGTGTCACATTAGCGTCTAGTGTAACTTTAAGCTCTAAAACCTTGGATGTGCCTTGAGATTCATTTTGAGTAATGATGATGGGGCAAGCATGAGGTGTAGATATGAAGCATGAGTTGGAGTATTTAAATTAAGCAAGTGATGAGATGAGATCAAATCATCTCATTAATGACTTCATCTTCTCCACATTTCATTGTCCTCTCCATCGCAACCACCTTTGTTCCATCGCCACCGCTATCACCGTCGCCACCACTATCGTCCTCTTTGCAATGTAGGAAGGGGAGAGTTGGTTTGATCTTCTTCATTGGAAATCTTGGTGAGTCTTTTCTCTCATTTGTAGGTTCATAGAGTTTGGATGATAAGGAAGGTTAGGAGGTTCACTAGAATATCTGGTTGGGGTGGTGGTTGGTTATTATGTTAGTGGTTTGATTGTTAGAATAACGCCGAACGACACCAATAATAGTCTCAAATAACAAACTACTATCGATTTCTAGTAGTAGTAACTAGGGTCAAATCCACAGGATTGGCATGTTCCTCTTTAGGTTTTAGGGAAAATGGGTTTTTTTTTAAAAACTAAAACTCAATTGTACTAAGAATTAAATGTGAATAAGACAAAATTAAATTGCTTAAAAAATGTAAATCAATAAATGGGAAACTCTAGACCAAAGTGTGAATCAAAATTCGAGGGATTGGATTCGTTCGTCGATTTTTAAAAGATTGTTTCGGTACCAATTTTTATATATAGGCTTATAGTGGCTCTCTTCACCTCGTTCTCCTCACATAAGTGGAGGGAATGTCTGACACAACCATATACTAACCAAACCCATAAAATCTCGAGTGCTCTGCAAATTTTCAATGGACTAGCAAGATTACGCTCCATGAGAACACTTATCATGAGTAGTAACCAGCGTCAAATTCTTCCACTTGTCACGGGAAAATTATAATATGATGCTACTTTTCTCATATCACAACGATATAAAGGCACATTGACTGCCAACAGACAATGTCCCAATGGCCACCTAACGTGATCCCCCTTACTAAGCGGTGGTAAGATCATTGGCAACTGTTTTTACAAAAATCGGAGTGCACATGCACTTACACCAAATGCAATGGTAAAACTTAAGGTTCAATGTTGTACCCAAAAACCTCAAAACAACAATGGAATCAAGATTATGAAAATCAAAATTGAACATGAAACCATAACCAAGAGGGAGTGAATTAGGTGTATCGAGAATGTGTCGCCTTTTTACAAATTTCAATATGTAACAATGATATATGCTGATGCAAGCACAAATATGAATGCAATGCGAATGTGAAGGGGGTAAAGGATATGGAGAGAGGCACACAATTTATAGTGGTTCCATCCAACCGATCTACATCCACTACCTAACCTCCCCTGTTAGAATTTTGAAATCCCCACTTAAATTACGATTAAGTGTTACAACCTAAGCATACACGCTTAAAATGTCTAATTATAAATTAGGACTTCCCAACCTAGCCGCAACTAGGATTTTTTCCTAGCCACAACTAGGTCTTCCCTTCGACTTAGATCCCACTAAGTCTTACAATAAAGCTTATCCATACAACTAAAGATTTGCTTTACAAAGAAAAGTGGTAATAAGTTCAACTCATACAAGCCTTCCCATAAATGAAACACTCCAATGCATTCAAGAGTGACCTCGACCAAGTTATATATTTGAAAACTCAGATGAATGCTCAAATCTTAGTCAAAAAACTGACAAAATGATCTCGATTAAGCACGATTGGTTCCAAATCAAATGAACAAGTGGTTTTGTTCAAAAATTTAGATTAAGCACAACAACTTGTTTAAATAAGTCCTAGGTTTTGTAAAAAAGTTTTGTAAAACAAGTTTGAGCACAGGAAACCCTGGGCTTGTATGTATGAGAACACATCAAATGATTTCCAACCAATACACTACTCAATAACTATAGATTAAGTACAAATAGAGTAGGAAATCAAGAAATCTTACAACCCCAATAGTGTAATCCGAAAATGGGTTTGGAATGTGAGTTGTAAGCTTGAGAACACTTCTTTGATGTCTCCGAAATCACTAAGACAACGACTTCAAGATTATCCAAGTGAATGCAATTGAAACATCAAGTACAATGTTGGTAGAAACTTGGGTTTTGAGAGTCTGAGAAGTAGTAGTTATGTTCTTGGTATTCTTGTTATTTTGATTTGGTTTTCTAGTGTTTAGAGGGCTTGAGACCATTATACCTCATCAAGGGCCGAGATTTTCCCATAAAATTCAAATTAAAGGTGGAGATGCAGTCTGCCAGAATTTCTGTCAAATGATAGATAGCACTATGCTTTTTGTGTAGCGCGCCATGTGCATGCCTAGCACTATCCAGAGAGTGTAGTGCGTTATTGGTTGCAGGGGCCTAAAAATATTTTTGTTCTATTTAGCTCAATCGACTCCACAACCTACATGCGACTTTTCTCAAACTTTGAAAAAACTTCATACAAGTTTAATAAGGTTTATTACATGTGTTTGGACAACCTGGATTATTTCGCAGACTCGAGAAATTGAGTTTACCTGTTTCATGAAACATATAGGGTTTTCTATAAACATTTTTGATGAATACTTAAAAACCATCCAAACGACTTTCGGTGCACTTAAAAACATAGTGAAAGGTTTATACACATTAAATACATGTTGTAATGCGTGTTTGCATGATTTAAAATATTTTAAGACTTACGTATTTGTAAATCATAGATTTCATGACTTTAAGTGTACTCTATGTGTCACAGGAGTGGAACTCAACATGATTTGTAGAGATTAAACAGTTGTGGATCAGAAATCATCATTATTGGTGAGTTAACTTTCAGTTCAAAGTTCAATCAGATAGTTAATGATGATTTCTCTGTGAATTGTTGTTGATGATGACTGTAAAGGGATTTATACCTCACTAAAGGTCCTCCTTGATGTATTTGGGGAGTGTTGGTTGTTTGTTTTGGTGATTTGTGGATTTGACAATAGCTGCTACCCTACTCAATATTGAGACAGCGCTAGGTAGAATGTACTCTATGTGTCACAGGAGCGTGTTCCATGTATCAAAGGAGCGCGCTTCTTCATCAATTAGGATGAACCCCTGTTAGTGGAGCGCGCCCCACCAATTGAGGGAGCGTGCACCCACCTAAGAAAATAACAACTATGCTATAATTTAGCTGGAATTTCATAAGTTCTTGGGGACCATTATAAGGGTTCTAACAATATGGTATTAGACCTATATTAACCATAAATGATTGGTGATAGGTGTTGGATCACTGGGAAAGCGTAAGTGACCCAAAAGTTTAGGAAGTTTAGAAACGAAAACTTAAATCAAGGTAAGTATAGATTCACTTATTTATCAATGTTGCCTGGATATGTTAGTATATGTAGTTCATATAGTTTATGGACTGCATGGGGGACTATGTACATTATGTTGTTTTTATTAAACGAAAAACGATTTCTAATGTGATTCACGAGAGTAACTCTTGGATTTGAGATCATATTATATAGGATGTAGGGTTTATCTCCCAGCCTATATGTAACTCCTACTCAGTTAGATAGGTAGCATGGGTTACATATTCACTAGAAGGTTTGGGATAGAACCATTGGACATTAATAGATTGGCTAGACAATACATCGACCAATATGTTGGTTTAGAAATCGTATTAATGGTGTCAATGGGCAATCGACCCTAGTTTTACAAATGAAATAAAAATCACAGAGACGATTTGACTTGCATCTATTACTTATTGAATTATATATTTTTCATAATCCCATTAGTTAACATTGGTGTCTATTGTTATTGCATAATGTTCTTGATTATCATAAAGAATGTCGATGGCTTTGTGAATTCTTACTTGCTGAGCAAGTTAGAGCGCTCACCCTAAATTTAATATTTCAGGTTCTCAGCTAGCGTTTCAGCGAAGGGAAAAGAGAAAATTTAGGAGTCTTATTATCTTCTTTACGATGTAATAAGCCTTCTTGTATATATATGCACATACACTATTTGAGTTATTTTGTTGTATATGAACAGAGTTGGGAGGTTTATAATTGAGTTTTGGATTTTAATAAACACTATATTTATGTATATTGTTTAATTATTGAAAAAGTTTTAATTTTCTATTGCGTGTATTTTGAATTATTTATTCGATATTGATATACATGTTGAGGTTATGAGGTATAGATGGAGAGGGTGATGACTCTAGTTAAGTCTGGCTGGGTTACCAGAGCTTAATTAGGGTTTCAAGCCGAGTATCGCCCTAATCGAGATAGAGGTTGCCACAGAAAATAAACTTCCCATCGCATAACGGACGAAATATCATATTACATACACTATGCATTCACCAACGAAAAATAACATCACCCAAGTGATTCCTTTTTTCACCAATCTGAGTCATAATCCACAATATGCGTCATGATTAAGACCTACTAATCTTGTAATTAAATCTTAATACTGGTTTATTAAAATCATAGATGTCACAAAAATCACTCATTTGTGTCCAATGCATGTATATACCCTATCACATTAAAATATAGCACGATTGGCGATGAATTTTCCTATTGGGGACTTATCAAATACCCACAAACTTAGATAATTGCTCGTCCCAAGCAAAAGAGTGCAAGACAATCAACTTGCATACACAAAATACATTTCAGCTTCTCTAATACCTAAATCTAACTTAAATGGTTTCATCCGATTTTTCACAAATTCGTCAAATAGAAACAATAACACTCAAACAAAGCCAATTATATTAAGTCAAGATATTTCGGCTATTGTCTTGAAGAATACTTCACAAAACACTAGACTTCGTCAAGACTAAAGCCATTAATTAATTATGAGTTACCTCAAAACGTATAACAAGCCAAAAACTTGCAATCTCTAAATAGAGCATTGAATACTAAGATTACATAAATGGAATTTATGCAACCATTCTATGCTGACACATTTAAAATATCATTTGGGGTATATATGACTTTCTTTTGGTTGTAATGGTTGGGCCGAGGTGACAAAGAAAGGTAATTCATGGATTCAAAATGTTGGAAAACTTAGACTTAGACCGTTAAGATATTTTTAGAGACCATGAAATGGTTTACACTGCACCTAACTTCATTTTTCTTTTCATATTGTGTAGTCCTCATCTTTTTTCAACCACCCAGCTCCCTACTCCATTTTTTGTTAATATTATTTTAGGTGGGACTCTCTAATCATGACCTGATTTTTTTCATCGTGATTAATTTCCCCTTACTTTAGGGTATATGGGCAATTTTCACTATATTTTTTTCTTCTTTTAATTTCTCTTTTTAATGATTTTAAATATAAGACTAGCTTCTAACTAGGTAAAAGATTATGAGCTAATGGATCATCAGTTTCATTATAGGTGATGAAAGAATTCGGTTAGGTTGGCTCAATTGGGCTACCTAGGGATAACTTAATAGGTGGGCTAGATAATGAGGGTTTAAACAAACAATGCCTACGTCTTCCCCCAAACTTGTTTTTAAGTTATTTCTCAGTTTTAAATGGATTGTAAACCTATCCTAAAATCTATAGAGATTTAGTTGACCCATATCTTACAGTGACCGTCAACCCACTTTCATATCAAGCATAGAGCCTTGACTCATACTAGCACTATTTGGTGTAACCTCAGGACTGTAGACCAATCACAAGAATATGTTTTTCACCTAAACTCTACCTAAAGTCTTGTTCATTTATGGCAACATCAATCTACATTTAAATTTGCAAATTGCCAACCATTATCTTAAGCTAGAATCGAGCATTTATTTAAGCTCAAAATAACAAATGAAAAAAAAAAAGAATTCACAATTATGGAAATGTGTAAACAACCGACAAAACCATCAATCCTTAAAATAAAATGAAACCGTATTACATGTATTTCACTAGAAGTTTTGAAAAAAAAATTCTGATATTTGCAAAAATCTTACCTAGTCTTTCATGGTTCATTCATGCATTTCATCCACCTATATACCTGCATACCCCCAAACTTATCCTGAACCTTGTCCTCAAGGTTCAAGAAAGTAGAACAACCAATATACATTCTAAAAGAACAAGCGAAATCTAATAATGGAAGATACGAAAATGGAATGAATGAGGTGAAATGAAATAAATACATGAAAAGCTAAAATAATATGCAAATGATGTGTTGTGTGGTGATATTACAAAATTACAGCACCGTCATATTGTATCTCTTCCGAAAATATATTACAAAACTGAAATAGTACTTAGTATCTCAGTTCTTCTCCCAAATATATATAGAGACAATAAAATCAACTCTCGTAATCACTGGAGTTGTCATGATGTTGCTCAATCTATTATGGAGTCTAATAAGGAGTCCGCACTCTCTGTGAAGAATGAAAGGATGAAGCGGCTCCACACCATTGTACACGTCTTGCCAAAATTCTCATGTTCTAGGATTATCCCAATGAAATCCAAAGGCCTAAATAATTGAATTTAAACTATAGGCTTTCATTAATTAATGGTTAGGCTAGCCTATTTTAATGACTTAGTACATTAACTCATTAGGTATTCTACTTAGGGTCTTTTATTTATGATATTTAGACCCGATCTAATCCTCGACTACCCGACACCCTGGTGCCCTGAGCCTTTACATGCATCTCGAGGTGTGACCTAGCTTTTTATACCTAATTTAATTAATAAACTCAAGCTATGGTTTGTATTCATTAATTCATAATAGTCATAATTCATTTGAGATTTGTTAATTTCGTATTTACTATCCTAGTGTACCCTACCTCAGCTACTTGATACCCGCATCAACACGCATCTCGAAGTAAATAACCATCGCATTTAACTCACCCAAAAATGATAATCAGCACATACTTTCAATGTGAATGATAATTTATAATTTGCGAATGATAATTTATAATTTAAACACCACAATATAAGTAATCAATCATACAAACATAATTAATTATACCTTATCGAGCGTGCCCTAGTCCTTATATGTGGTGTCCACATGGGTCCGAGGCGTCGTAGTCTGAAAATATGAATAAACGTGATTAATAAAATGTTGGACTGTCACATATGAAGTGATCTATTCATGTGTTTGCTCTTTTATAATCAATCTTGATATCTAAGTTTTGACATTGCAAGATTTTTTTTTTCATTTAGTCAAAATTGATTTATAAGTATTTGGTTTCAAAACTAATTTTTATGGAAACTAGGGTTCTTACAGCTTTTCATGAAAATTTCTTACAGCTTTTCATGAAAATGAATGTTAAAACCCTTAATTTGAAAAATGTAAATGACCATTACTTTTGCCTTGGGTTAATTAGGAGTAATTGGGTTCAAATCAATACATAATGAGCAAGAATTTCATGATTTGGGTTGAAATTTGGTGATAAAGTTGTGGTCATTTTCGTTTATGTTGGGCTGTCGGAGCATATGATGAATAATGTATGTGCCCACAGAGGATGTATGTGCCCATAGAGGACACATGTGCCCACAAATGGCATATGTGAACACGAGAGATGTAACAACACTGTTTGTTTTTAGTGATGCAAGAGAAAGGGACTCTAACACGCTTAAACTACTTTAAATTCATACCATTAGCTAATAGACTTGTGTCGATTGTCAGGGATTAGTCTGGAGCCATGTGGGAGCTAGGAGAGCCGATATTTTCAAGTAGTTGAGGTAAGTAAACCTGTTACAGGATGCCCCTGCCCTATACCGAGCTGAACCTGTTGACTTGGTTAAGTTGCGGATCTTGTAAATCGAGTAGTGGCGCCCACTTTAGATGGATTTAAACACTTAGACACATTCCCTTTGTTTTCTAGACACTCATTTATCATTGTTGTCTCTTGTTAGTTCTTTTATCGTGCACTTTTCTTGCTTATAAGCGTTACTTTCCCGCATGATACCTCAACTTATTTATTATTTGAAATTTGAATTGTGATTGAGACTTTACTAGCTTTGCTCACTGCAATTGTCTCCCACGTAGTGAAATTGTCTCCCTCAGAGTCGGCTTCTACTTTTGCTCCCCACAGGTCTTTTGTGTATTTATATTATATTTTTTTCTAAAATTGGTGTATGGGCTAAGTGCAATACCTGATACATGTATATTTATTTTTGTGACTATATATGCATGAGATCATATTTACTGGGTTTCCACATCTTAGATTGCCCGACTAATACTTTATTTGAGTTATTATAAATTGTTTAAGTTAATTAAACTGCTATCTTATTAAAACTTGCACAACCTAATAACTCAACCTTAAAATACTAAATTAATAACTTATAATAATGGAAATGGAGGCTTACTAGGCATGCGTTGACCTTGAGAGGTTGACTTGTGGGTCCACGTAGGTCTAGGCTAGGCGAGGCCCATTTTATAGGGACTGGGGCCATCACAATTTAGTTGTATCAATTTTGGACTTCATGCAAATTAGGTATTCATAATGCCTTGCGAGAAACCGCTTATGACTTTGTACCAAAAGAGGTTTTGGTTCACTGCCGACGTTTCATGAACTTATTGGATTGCACACAAAGAAGGACTTTACATGATTTCAAATGGTTCAAATTGATGAATTTTGTAGGATAAAGTTCATGTCATAAAAGCCCCTACAGTTTGTTATATTATTTCTTATTTAAGTAAGGGCAAATATGTCATTAACTTGAAACCCAAAATATAATAGTTGTGTAAATAGGTGTTTAAGTGTGAGCATGAATTACATATTAAAAGGTTGGAAACTCTAAAAGAATTAGATTTTTGTTTTTTGGCGTTTTGTGAGTTTTTTGGACTTAAGGGAGATAAGAAAAACATCTTCAAGATCTTCTAAAGGTAGTGCTCCAAATCATAGTCAATGTTTTTTGATAAAGGGTGCTCGTGTGAACATCTTGAAGATCGATCAATAGAAATAGGGAACTAGCAGTGAAGGTATGATTTCGACTATGATAATCAGATTAATGGTTTTCGTTTGATTATGGTAGGGTTTTAAAAATAAAGTTTTAGAATTTTCATTGCATTTTTTAACCTCAAAACCCAACATAGGCGTGGAACCATCTCAGCCTTCATTATATCATCATATGGCAACTTTAGATATGACCCGTTCATGACACCTCGATCTTAGCCCGAACTCCTACATTACCGAGTTGTGCCTAAATAGTCAAGTCTACGCTCAAAAAGATGGGCAGGGCAATGATGTGATGGGTATTGATGATGAATAGATGGAGCAGCTTGGTCAACTAAAGTAGTCTTACTTTTTTAAAAGATGATAAAAAAATGCTAGACCCTCCATTGTTGATTCGTCGCTATTAACAACGAAATAAGGACAAAATGTTAAGGTCTAGGTTTAGCACTCCTTCGTTGATCTGTTGGTTTTCTATTAATAATTAAATATCTCGGGTGGTGAAGATGGATGTGTATGTTGGTTGAGGTAATTCAGTTATAATTTTTGAAATTAGAGTGTCTATTATAAAATGGGCTTTGATATGAGTGCATGCTTTCAAAGGTGTATAATGCACAAAATGGTTGCAAATAGCATCCCTACAAAATTTACATAGCACAACGTGCTTAGAGTTGCTCGACGTGGCAAGATGTTTACCTATAAATCCTAATGCGCAATATAAGATTTCTAAGAAGAGTAAACAGAAGATGCTAAAGTAACCATTTTTTGTTACAAAAGTAACCAACTTCTTATGCACACTCGTTAGGTTCCCTCTAGATGCACGTTAAACCTTTTTTTTTAATAATTATAGATATCCGCACTTTTTGGATACGACTAATCTCATAGGATCAAATCGGTTCTACCAAATCTATTGTCTGGGAGAGACCACCAGAAAATGATTTCTTTATTGGCATAAGGACTTGAACATGTAACCTTCTCCTCGTGAAGAAACCCACATGTAAAGTTCTTACCACTCTGCCACCTTTGCTAGGTGGTGATATACCTTAGCTTTTCTGCAAGAAAAAACTGATGCTGAAATCGAAGGGCACAGTCAAGTTCTTCTCAAAAGTGGGGTAGAGCATTTTCGTAGCAAACGCCTTGATTAAAAGGAGGAAAAAAATAACAAATATATTTTGTCAGTAAATTGTCGATATTCCACTAGTTTACTTCAGTTAGGTGGCAAAAGTGCACCTATTAATAAATAAATAAAAGGCCAAGGAGCATGAATAGTTATCAACACCAAATGTTCACTTTTTTTTATCGTTTGCCTCGCCAAGCATCTCTGTGAAGGAAAATGCTACTGTCCTACATTGGACACGTTCCTGCTTTGCAGGCAGCGGCAGCACCATGCATCTAATCTGTAGGCGTGTGGAGAGTACATGAGCGGATGTGTGTTGTCACGAGGCTATTAATTAAGAGGTTTACCCTAAGGAATTTTCTCTCGCTCGACCCAACTCGTGGTGCCTAAAGGCCACCTTAGTTCAGCACTACCAATACTCAAAGTAATGAACAGCAAACAATGGCACCAAGGAAACGTTTTACTAAGCTCTCGATAGGAATACAACACCAGTACTTTATATTTCCCCAAGCCTAAATCCCATGGCTTTATAGATCAGCCAACAAGTAGTTGCATAACCGTCAAGGACACCTGTCCTGATTACATTGATTCGTAGACTAAGTAAAACCCCACTCCTTGTGGTCAAGGCTATTACCCAACCGCCTTGTTCCCTTGCTGCCACCTGGTTCAACAACCGTCACAACTGCTTGGTCAATTACCACATGCTTCATGTATTCGAGACATTCTCGGACGTGCCTTGGTCATGTCAAGGGCCATGACCAAGGTAGTTACTCAACTGCCTAGAACCACCTTGACTTGGTCCATCCATGCCTCGAGTGACTTGGTCCACGTTTCTCTTAGGGACAGGGAATGCTCGGTGGTGCCTAGCTGAGCCTAGGCACTCTGGGTGCTAGCCGGGTCTCAGTCGACTTCCACCGGCTCGGGGTGGCTCGGACAATGGGTTCGCGGGTCTTGCCTTGGCATGGTGCCTAAGGCATGCTCGAGGGTCTTCCTTGCTACTGTGCCCATGCCGCCCCTAGGAGAGAACACACCTCTCCTTATAGTAGATGTTAAGTCGTTTCCCCAACTCTAATAGGAAACATCAAGAAATGAGACCAAACATACTTTGACTTCGTCAATACCCAAGTCAAGATTTGTCAACCCTTGCCAGGTATGTCTTGCACGTGCCAAGGCATGACCTTGCTCGTGCAAAGGCGCGGCCTTGCTCGTGCAAAGGCGGGGCCTTGCTCGTGCCAAAGGAATCTGCCCAAGTGTTGCCTTGCTCGTGACTAAGGAACCTACAAGGCGCGGCCTTGCTCGTGCCGAAGGAACCTACCAAGGCTCGACCTTGCTCGTGCCAAGGCACAGTCTTATTCGTGCCAAAGGAATTTTCCAAGGCACGGCCTTGTTCATGCCAAAGGAACCTGCCAAAGCGCGACCTTGCTCGTGCCAAGCTACAACCTCGCTTGTGCCACGGGAATCTGCCGAGGCTTGCCCATGCCTGTGCCAAGGGATGCGCCAAGGCACGTGCCAAGGTGCAACCTCGTTTATGCCCAGACACCGTGCCTAAGCTCGCGCCAAGGCGCGACCTCGTCCACGCCTATGCGTTGCCTTATCCGTCCCGCATGCTAACCCGTAACCAAACCTCATGGAACCATCTGAGTCCTCCAGAACTCGGCTATTTGCTAGGTTTCTCGCTGCCAGCCCAGCTTACTCGGGTCACACTATTAAGGGCTGACAGGTGTCCCATATGAAGCATAGTAGCATCTCCTCTCGTAAAACTTACTTTAATTCGAATGGCCCACCAACAGTAAAACTCTTCTACATCAAAATTCAAATATACATGACAATGGAAAGAATCCCCGTCACATCCCACTCGATACACCTCCAAGGAGAAAATTACAAAAGTACACATGTTTCTAGTTTTAATGAGGAAAATAGGGGTGAAATGTATTTATTTCTGGGTAGTAGGCAATAACGCCCATTGTAAAGGCGCTATCTAAGTGGCACTTTTTTTGCTGATGTGGACACATGGATAGCGCCTTTTCAAAGACGTTATCCATGTGTCCGGCTACGTGGCGTCAATTACACAGATAGCGCCTTTTGAAAAGGCGTGGGCCGACGTGGAAGGAGCTATCAGTGTACATGTCCACGTCAACATGTCCACGTGGGCCGACGTGGACTAGATTACACTGATAGCGCCTTCTCAGAAAGCGCTATATGTGTCCACGTCGACTAGATATAGTGTTTATCTCGGTCCACGTGGATCCACGTGGACTGGGAAAACCCATGACTTAGGGATACAGATAGCGCCTTCTCAAAAGGTGCTATCTGCACCCCATTGTCGTCTTCCCGAAATCGACGCAGAGAATATATTCTCTGCGTTGGTTTCAACTTTACTATGAGGGTAGGGGTACAGGGTAGGGGTGGTAGGTCACGGGTTTACTTTGAGAACATGGGTGGGTCGGCTATTTATGGAGGGGAGGGGGGAGCGATCCGTGGAGAGAGACACCGAGGAGGGAGGAAGAAGGAGGGGACGGCTTTGTGAGAGAGACAGGCGGCGGTGCACAGGCGTGGCGGAGACGGAGGAGAGGAGGATTGGCGGGGGCACCGGAGCAAGGAGCGGCGGTAGCGGAGGCTCTCAGCAGCAGCAGCAGCGGCAGTGGTACGTGGAGAAATTCGCGTGGCAGTGGTACGTGGAGGAAGAACAGCGGCCCATGCAGCGGAGGAGGGATCTCCGGCGGCGGCAGCGGGCCAACGCAGCAGCGGAGTGGAAGGAGGAGGTAAGTGTAGTTGAGTTAGTTGAGGTAGTTAGTTTAGTTAACGTTAGATGTTTAATTTAGGTATTGGTGGTTAGTTTAGTTAGTTAGGTGTATGTAGTTATGTTAAGTTAGTTTAGTTTGGTTACGTTAGTTAGTTTAGTCAGTTAAGTTAGTTTAGATTAGGTGTTGAGGTTAGTTTAGGTTAGTATAGTTGAGTTGCGCACAAACGAAAAATCCTAGGATGGGAAGGAATTGAAAATGTGAAATAAAACACCTTTATAATGTTATTTGTTGCATGTTCTATATGGATTAGTTATGTTGCCTACTTTCATGGTTTATAGGAATATTTTCCTTTCGTTGCTCAATAGTGCAAAATGAGCAACCATGGTGGAAGTTCCTACAACTTGCAAGACTCAGGTAAGGGAAGTTATGTGGTATATGTTGAAGGGTTTTTTTTTCAAGATGTTGAATGGTTGATTAGTTATATTATGTGAAGAAGGAAAGAACGGGTACTTGTGTTCGTGAAAAAAAAATATCCGTTCTTATTATAATACTCCAATACTTAGATATAGTGTGTTTGCACAACTAGCTAAAACAATGAGAAGTTTGAAAAAAAAATGATGATGATAATTATGCATGTATCTTGTATGTGTTTTGTTTGATATTGTTTGTAGAAATTAGTGTTTATGAGAAGATGTTGTTTATGATAAAAAATGAAGATAATAATAGACAATTTTAAAAATAGTCCAGATTAGACCTCACATTCCCGATATCATCGGGAGATAAAAAGTACCGAACAATTGCAAGTTTCTCAAAATCATCCAACTAACAACAAAATATCAAATAATTATATGATCATAAAATATTAGTTATGTCTGATAAAATTACAAGGTAATTAATCTAGCTGAAAAAGTTTTTTCATTTTCGAAGAAAATTTAGCTTAAAGTTGATAATCTAATTAATTAGATTATTGAAAAGCTAGTATTATCGATAATTATACATTTGAGTTAGTTAGGGTAGTTATGTTTGATTAGTGTACTTGAGGTTCGCATTGTTCGGCAATTTTAGGTTAGTATAGTTGAGTTAGGTAACGGTGTTGAGTTAGGTTAGGCTAGGTTACGTTGGGTTCACATAATTAGGTTAGGTTATGTTAGATTAGGTTAAGTTAGTTAGTTAAGTTACTTGAGTTAACTGTGATTAGTGTACTTGAGGTATGTTGTTAGGCAATTTTAGGTTAGTATAGTTGAGTTAGGTAACGGTGTTGAGTAAGGTTAGGTTAGGTTACGTTATGTTTGGTTCACATAGCTTGGTTAGGTTATGTTGATTAGGTTAAGTTAGTTAGTTAAGTTACTTGAGTTTAGTTTAAGACTCATTATTAGGGTAAATGTTTGCTACGGTTAATTAGGTTAGTTAACTGTGATTAGTTTACTTGAGTTCCGTTGTTCGGCAATTTTAGGTTAGTATAGCTAGTTAGGTTAGGTTCATTAGTTTAGTTAGGTTAGGTTAGGTTATGACTCGTTATTTGGGTAAAGGTTTACTTTTATTAGTGTAGTTTAGTTTACCGAAGTTGATTTATTATACTCCTTGTGTTCTAAACTAACGAAAATAAAATGTTATTGCAGGAATATTACGTGGAAGAGGAAAAGCGGAGGAAAAAAGTAAGTTCACAAATTTAGTATTTTCATAATTATTTATTTAGGTTTGTTACGATTTACATGATATATAGTGACATAGGTATTGTGTTTATGAAGAATGGTTGATATGTTTATTTAATGAAAAGTGCATTTAAAACATTAAGAAACTCTCACACAGAGGAATGAGTAGGCTCAGTAGTTGCGCCATTAAGGCGATCCTCTACATCCGAAAGTTTCTCTTGTGTGTAAATCGCCCCCCATACACAGGAAAATGCTTGAATTGTCGGTTGAATTGAATACCGTGCTCGATGTGCAATGGTTCAGTAGGTATGATCGTTATTACACATAAAGTGTGACTGCAAAGAATGAGTATGCTCTGTAGTTGCACTCTTATTACGATCTTCTACATCAGAAAGTTCGATTGCGCTATAAATTGCTTTAATCGTCAACTATTTCACTTGATATATTTGTGCATTTGTGTGTATTCCTTTTACATCAATGTTCGCAAACTTATGTAGGTCATGGAACATAGGAACATCCCTTTTCTATTCTATACGTACGTTGAAATTGTTAATGGGTTAAATGGCATCGCGTACAGCTCACCCCCATCAGCGGTGTTGATGGTTAAGTCTGGGACGAGTGGTCGTCAAATGATGTTTGACGTGTGTAACACGTTCAATATCTCATCTACTGAGACTATCGTTCATATGACTTATCGCCACATGATAATCCTCCCCGGAGGTTCGCATTATTTCGTTCCTGTGTTGTTGCATGATACGACACACGTCGACTTGATGTGGGAGACGGTGGCCAATTTACCTATAACTGCAACGGTAGATATCTATTTAACATTTGAGCCAATCGACTCAGTTCAAAATCGTACGATTCATACGCAAGTTCGTCATGAACGCGACGGCACTCCAAACGCAGCATTAATGACGGAAAGGCTACATATGCAATCCCCACAAGGTGAGGTCGTGGAAGAGAGGTTGGTTAGTCCATTACATGAAGATATTAATGCCTCTAATGATGATGAAGATAACGATGACGCTAATAATGAAACTGATGAGGACATACGTCCAAACGAAGAGGCTCCAACGGCTGTCGTTTGGGATAACGTTACTGTTTGCACGGATGATCCAAGATATGAACATTCTAGTGTGGAGAATGTGGAATATGACTAGCAGTTTGCTATCGATGAAGAGATCTTGTTGGAGGAAGCAAGTGATGATGAAGTTCACCAACCAATACCGATATATAACGAAGTCGATTGGGAGGTGGCTAATTCTACGGCGACCGGACATTCCCATCAACAAACTCGGGGGGGGGGGACATGTCTAATTTCGATTTGGAGATAGGGATGTACTTTGACAATAAAAAAGACTTACAACATGTCGTTAAAGTGTGGCATGTTAATAGACATTGTCAATTCCATCTTATGGAATCGACTACAACTACGTGGGTGATTAAGTGCAGAAGTGCGCAACATGGGAGTATGTGGCGTCTGCGTGCTTGTTTGCGAAAAAAAACACAATTGTGGGAGATTACACAGTTAGACGTACCGCACACGTGTATTAATCCAGATGTAGAACGCGGTCATGCCCAACTTGACGAAACATGATTGCGCGAGAGATCCAAAGCGTTGTCAAGAGCGATCAAGGTATCACGATCAAAGCATTAGTACAAATAACTAAGGAAAAATACGGACACAAAGTCACCTACAAGCGAATGTGGGATGCCAAAAGGAAAGCAATTGCAGATGCATATGGAGATTAGGATGAGTCGTACGCTTTATTACCTAGATGGTTGGCGGCTGTGAGGAGTAAGAGTCCGGGGACAAGAATCGAGTGGTCGCATAGACAATGGCATGCTGATGAAATAAGAACTGCGTCTCCTCAATTTCGTCGTGTTTTTTTGCATTTGAAGCTTCAATACATGCTTTCAAGTTTTGTAGGCATCTGCTTCAGATTGACGCGACATTCTTATATGAAAAATACAGTGGGAAGCTAATGATTGTGATCTCTATTGATGGCAATGGACACATATTACCGGTTGTATTTGTCGTTGCAGAAACTAAATCAACTGATTCGTGGGGGTGGTTTTTGAGGATGTTGTGCAAACACGTGACAGATAGAGAAGGAGTTTGCGTTATTTCTAATCATCACCCTGGCATTTTAGAGGCGGTCAACACCCCATACAACGGCTTTTATCCCCCAAAAGGGTACCACCGTTATTGCTTGCGACACTTGCTCAGTAATTTCGGCTCCCAGTTCAAAAATGACCCCTTGAAAGTACTCCTTGGTCGAGCAGCTATTCAACATCGAGAACGAAAGTTTAATGTGTTCATGGGCGTTTTGCATACTTATCATCACGAGCACCTCAATGTTTTCAATATGTGAATGCCATCCCAAAAGAACTTTGGACTCAATCGCACGACAGGGGCATGCGGTACGGATGGATGAATTCAAATGGTGTTGGTATGTACGAATTACAATTTATGTTTTTGCACTTATATACACATAGTTATCGCCAAATCAATATTACTTACCCGAATATTATCGTCAATTGCAGAGTGTTTTAACGATGTATTGAAGGGGCTCGATTCTTGCCAACAACAACGTTGACTCAAATGATATACTAAAGATTGGTGACATACCACGATCAACGCAACAAGGAAATCAATGAAGCAATCTCAAACGGACAATCTTACACGAAATATGTCATGGACCAACTCACGAAAAATAAAATCCGTAAGGAGGCATCAAGTCGCGTTGATCAATCGAGACATTGGTGAGTTCGAAGTGCAGACTGGAAGACATGGAGATCGTATGCATAAAGGCAACAATGTTGGGTTTTGGGGTTCATACGCAACGGAGATTACAAAACAATTTTGACAAAAACCCCAACAGGATCCGAATCTAATTCCATTAAAAACGTTTAAACCATGAAAAACTTAGTCATACCTCAATCGCAATATACCTTTCTGAAGGTTGATCGATCTCTAAGGCGCTGCCAACGACGAACGCCTCTCAATCGAAATCCACACACGAACAATGCCGAGATTTGAAGTGCTAGCTTCGAGAGAATACCAAACCTTTTTGTTTCTCTCCAAAACGATCCAGAGCATACCAAAAACCCTAAGTCGTTTTTAAAACGAAAATAGAGTTTCAGCCTTTTTTTCTTTTGTACCTGTGTTCTAACTTAAAGCGTCTATTTATACAACCCTTCTATATAGACGGTTAAGTAAATTACACATATACCCTTACTTAAAGAAATATAAATGTAATACACCACAAGGACATTTCTGTCATGAATTTTATCAAATAAAATTCATTTTTCTGAATCATCTTAAAATCTCCCAAAACCATTCTTAGTGTGCGACCCAATAGGCTCATACAACGTTGGCAGTGTACCAAAACACATTTTGGTATACAAGTCATAAGAAATCTCTAGCAAGACATTATGACTACCCAAGTTCTACGAATATCAAATCGATACAACCTAATCAATAGTGTATATAACATCCTTTTGTCACACAATATCCTTTTGATCAAACATAAGGCATGGAATTGTCATCCAACATGTTCAATCGTACTAGTCTCGATCTCTAGGTAGACTGAAAACATCCAAGTGACGTTGATCAATATCAATTCACTTAGACTATGCCTTTTAACGGTCTAACACATCGAGGGATCCACTAGATATCTCTCTTTATATAAGAGGGACAAATTCTATCTCGACTACACAATTTCATCACATTGCTCACACAGTAACCAATCACAACCTTTATAATCGTCCGGTTAAAGACAACGTTTGATTGTGTCAAATTATTGTGTTCCTAATGTTGAAGTCTCTGGCAATCTCAAGTCAGAGGACTGAAAAATATACCTATCATGAGAAACAACTATGACTTAATCCATGTGATGTTCTCATAGCGGGTCGATCCAAGATTTTTGTTCCCTAACAAGTACTCGTGATCTTGATTCGTATCCCTATACGAATAATCATCATATGATCATCAATCAAGACTCACACTAGTCTTAATTCATTATAGTTCCCAGTATAATGATCGACTAGGGACATTTAGGATATTTATGTAAATACCCATGGATCTTATTATAATGTAAACATGCAAATTAATTATAATAAACAGCAAATGAAATCCTCTATTTTATTAACTAAAAGTATTCATAAAGACAATTAATGGATTGACCTAGGGCACATGCCCCATCAAACAACACCCAAGTCGTCATCCTAAAGGACCTGGGTGTGCGGTTGTAATAAATGGCAGTCGTTTGGTTTCCCTTGTTCACACATGTTAGCTGCATGTGCCTTTATTCGAGTGAGCTACGTGCAGTTCATCGAGCCATACTATAGGATAGATGTGTACGCATAATGTTACTCCTGCAATTTCAAGGCCATCCCAGATGAAAAGTATTGGCCGACTTTTAGGACGAATATCATATCCGACCCAAGGTGCAGACGTGGCCGAGGGAGACCTGAGGAATCGCAAAAACATAACGAGATGGATCTTCCTAATGTCCAAAGGCCTTTGCGATGTGGCATATGTCATCAAGAAGAACATAGAAGAACAACATGTCCAAATAAAGACCGTGAACGAGTCCCAACTAGGAAGAATTGGTGTGGTATTTGTCGTTCAGATGGACATAACAAAAAAAATTGTCCAAGCAGACCTCAACCTACCAATAAAACCTATAGTCAAATGATGTATAATGTGTGAAATAACTTAAGTTTGTACCTATGTTGCTTTTGAGTATTTACGCATTTGTTTTTGTGTGAACATTTACGAAATAGTTATTGTTTGGTTTCGTACAACACTCTAATTCTTTTTATAACATTCATTTGTAGTTGTACAACAATGGATCCAGGTCCTTCAGATCCATCACTTTTGCAACTCCAATCTGCACACAGATCATCGCGAACCTGGAGGGGTGAGGTAAACTATTTTACATGTTTACGTCAAATTTACAGCAATAACGTATAAAAAATATAGATTAATACATTATCAATTATAAGGTGTACGAAACAATGTGCGTACGTCGAAGACGTGAGGTCGTTGATCGAACAATGCAGTATCATTCGAAGATGATCCCATATCTTCGTTCCAGTGGGTTCTATGGGATTTCCCAAGTAGCATTTTTCAGCCTTGATTGGGCTTTGATCACTGCATTCGTAGATAGATGGCGCCCAAAGACGCATACTTTTCACATGCATTGTGGGGAATGCACAATTACACTCCAAGACGTGCAGGTACAGCTTGGCTTACCTATCGAATGTATGCCTATGACGGGAACGAAAAATACAGACTATGCTAATGTTTGCGAGAGGCTACTTGGTCGAACTCCCGTTGGAGATGACGTTATCGGTTGTAAACTTATGGTCGATTGGCTTGAGCGTAATATACCAGCAATAGATGATGATAGCGATGAGGAGTCGGTCCAACGTTACGTTCGATCGTACATACTACAACTTATCTGTGGTTGTCTTTTCGCTGATAAGTCCAATCGATTCGTACATTTGATGTTCTTACCATTGCTGGAGGATTTCCAAGTAGCTGGACAATATAGTTCGGGGATTGCATGTTTGCCTTATTTGTACAGGGAGTTGTGTCGCGGATCTCGCGCAGGGGCACATGAGGTTGCGGGCGCGTCAATTCTTGTACAACTGTGGGCATTGGACAGATTTCCATTCATAGCACCACAGCGCCTTTGTGTTTCTAGAGTTCAACCGCGAATAGTGGATGGAGAACATATGCTTATGGACGTTCCACTGGGACACAGGTAATACAAACATTTTCATTAATTTGCTAAAAAATCTTGTCCAATTTCATTTATCTTAACTTATTGTTTTCTATACAGATGGCTCGATGCATTTTCGATTACACAAAGTGCGACGCACGTCGTATCGGCTTACCGTGATGCACTTGACTCGCAAAGTCACGAGGAGGATGTGGTATGACAACGATACGATGAAGTCATGAGGTCTCTTCCCGATTACTGTACTAACGGTCACGTTAGTTGGCTTTCGACATGTCCCCTTATTTGTTTCCACATAGTCTAGTGGCATCGACCAGAAAGGATTATGAGACAATTCGAAATGGTACAAGTAGTGCCACCAAATTGTGTTTATGACGCCCAACTGCACCACCTCGAATTGTGTGGACATCATCATGAAAATTGGGTGACTATTCATGCAAGCTATATACACATGCGGGAAAATCGTGGCGGCACCATTGCCACATCGGCACATAATGACGGGCACGACCATCAAGACTACATGACGTGGTATCGCTCGGTCACTAGGAGATTCATCGGACACGACGGGGCTTTACGTGACTACTCGGTAAGCTTCTAACTCTAACTTTTTCTCGAACAACTAATATATTATATTGCGTGCTTTGAGCTCATGTTTTTATATCAGTGTAACTTGGTGCATCGACTGAGGCGAGTGTTTATTGAGGATGGGTACGAGCAAAGCCTTGCTGCACTTGATGAAGGGATTAAAATTTTAGATGAAGATGAAAGGCAAAGGTCTACTCTTTCGCATGACGGAATTGACGTCGATCAAGACATAAATGAGGATAATGAACAGGAAGATGAAGAAGACGATCAGGGCGAAGCAAACAGAGAGGTGAGAAGAAGACGAACACGACTAGAGACTGTGCGGGAACACACCAGACGTCCTCGTCCACCACGTCCATCTACTCAGACCGAGATTGCTGCAGAGAGTAGCAGATGTTCTCCTCCAGCATGTTCATCTCGTTCGAAAGCGAGTAGAACATAGACCGTTGGCGAGAGTAGCCAACGATCATCCCCATCAACTCATTCTTCTCATGGGTACATTCCTGCATCGTCCACACCCCAACCAGAACCTCAAATGTTTGTACCCAGGCCGCCGATCGTGAATCTTCCTCCTTACCATTTTGATCCTTATGCATCTGGGCCGTTATCTTTATATGTGGACCATGGAATGCCTCATCGTCAAATGTATCCGTCACTGCCTCAATACATGCCGAGTCCATATACTCCACCATGTTATATATAATTACAATATGCCATATAGTGGAAATGCCTCATTCATGAACTTGTTGACCATGTCGCAGCCTTATGTTCCTTTCCCCCAACCCCATACAGGAAGCCAGTATTTTGGGATGGTTCCACCTCCTATTTTTGGGAGCATCAGTAGCAGAGGTGAGTCGAGTGAAGCACCAGAGGAAGAGCATCAATCTACTCGACGTCATTCAATGCAAGACCAACTACCTCAACAACCTCGACCGGATGTACAAACACATCGTCCAACTAGACAAAGAGTGCGTCCGGTTTGCATCACCGAGCAACAACGTCAACGTAACCGTCGTAATAGACCTGCATGATGAGTTTTCTTGATGTCATGGTGATTTGTAGATAACTTATATCTTGGGTGAACGAAGTACTTGTATACAACCTTCTCATTGAATAAACTTATTTCTCATGTTTTCCATATTATTATAATGTCGTATCTGTGATTACTCTTCAATATTCCATAACAGAAACTCATCACTGTGAAAGATATATATATCTCGAAACATTAGAAGATTCGAACTTATAAGAGTTATTTTGCAGTAGAAAAAGGATGGTGAGGTGCACTAATCGCGGTAAAGGTATAAGAATTATTTTGCAGTAGAATTGAATTTTTTTTAAGATTGACTTTTTCGTTAGAGCGCCTTAAGTAAAAAGTGGGATGCGTCTAGCTTTGCTCATGTGCTTTCGTATAGATAGGATTTGTGTATTTTTATGTTGTTTTTGTTAAGCTCGCATTCAATTAAAGACCCAACGAGTTCAACAAGTCCAACCTTGCAAGAATAGCGCGGCTTCCCGTGGCTGTAAAGTACATGCCTCTATAATTAAGTAAATGCACGAGCTAATTTAGATTGTCATCGTGACATTGTCCTTCAATTATTCTCGTGACATTTTCTTCAAGGAGGAGTCCTACACGTATATCAATAACTGGCATAAATCGTGTTTTGTATTGCGTGCGATGTACTTCACGATACGTATCATGCACATCTCGAAGAGCATCGCACGTACAGATGTGTATTTTGACGTGCGCATAGACTTTTCCTTTTTCAATAGGCTAGAGTCTAGCTAGACCTATCGGTTATGCTGAAAAAGAATGATAGTAGATAGAAATTCGCAAATCAATATTGAATCTCACGCAATTAGACCTAACTGCATGCGTGCTATTGGCATCCATTTTTTTATAGTGAATTGATCGAAAACAAAGATAATAGTCCATAATTATAGGCTTACCATATTAGAATCTTGAAAAAAAAAATACATGTGAATTTCTCAACTTTTTTTAGAAAGATCACATACATAGTAAGTCTTGAGTGTTTGCATCAAATTAATTAATTAGAATATACGGCTATGTGAAAATCACAAATAAAAAAACATGTAAAGAAAAATACGTGTGAAAAATTAAAAAAGGAAAACTAAAATAGAAATATCTAAAAATGACAATACAATAAAATTAATTAACTATATAATCTATAATGGAGTTAAGACCGAAAACTTCATCAATGTATTATGTAATCTCTGTTGCAAGATACCTCAACTCTATCATTTGCATTGAACCCTTTAATACTATTTATAGTACAAGAACATAAAATTTTACTATTGATCACTTCCCCAAATTGTCTTTTGAGGTTTTCTCATCAATTCGCAAAAGTTAAAAAATCGAAAAAAAATATTACTTAAGATATTATATTCGCTAAAAAAAAATCCTTCCAAAAAATAAATATTAAAGAAAAAAGCCACCCCATGAAAAAAAAAATCAAAGAAAAAGCCACATGTCAACATGTGGTACTGGCTTCCACAAAAAAATAGCCGCTCATCACAAAACCGCCACCTAACCGTCACCTCACAAACGGCAAAAATAGCCAAGCCTTTTGAAAAGGCGTTAATGGAAGTTTGTGAGGTGGCGGGGCAATTGTATGGATAATGCTTTTTCAAAAGGCGCTATCCATATAATTGCCCCGCCCCCTCACAAACTTCAAAAGCAATAACGCATTTTCAAAAGGCTTTATTGGCTATTTTTGTTAATTCAAAGCACACCACCCTATTTTACGAAATAAATTGTAAATGCGTCTTACTTTTTGAAAAACACCACACCTCCAAGTCTATTACTTATGTGCAAATCAAGGTAATCTGACATAAGAAATTAAAAAAAAAAAAAAAAAAAAGCCAGTAGAAATTTCTCTCCACTCTGCAACTTAACCAAACCTTCCCAAACAGCCAGTTCCTCCCCCATCGTCCTCCACCACCGTTGGCCCCAACCACCGCCATGGCCGGCGACGGATCCGCCACAACAACGGCCGAACCTCCGCCGCGGCACCAGGTGCTGCTCCTCCGCCCCTTTCCTTTCGTCTCTGCCTACGAAGAGGCCTTCCTCTCCAAATTTGAACCCCTCAAACCCTCGGAATCCACCGAGCCCCTGCAATCATTCCTGATCACTCACGCGCAGTCAGTGAAAGCCCTAATTTGCTCGGCCATGAAGCCTCTGCCCGCCGCGACGTTGCGCTGCCTCCCTTCGCTTGAACTGGTGGTGACCTCCAGCGCGGGCGTCGATCACATTGACTTAGAGGAGTGCCGGAGCAGGGGCATTGTTGTGGCTAATGCTGGTGATTCTTACTCCGTCGATGTGGCGGATTACGCGGTGGGGCTGCTGCTGGATGTTCTTAGAAAGGTTTCGGCGGGTGACCGGTATGTCCGTGGAGGGCTTTGGGCTGTTAAGGGGAATTATCCCCTTGGTTCCAAGGTACGTACGTTGGTTATTTGATTTTTGTAAATGATCCGAAAAAAATGTCAACATTTCGGATCATTAACGTGCCTAGTGAAAAAAAAAAAAAAAAAAAGCCAACAATTTTTTTTAAAGAAGTTGAAATTTCATTAATCATAAATGGCTTCCAATACATTCAATGGAACAAGGCTAGACCTTAAACCGATTACCTTGGTGTATTTAGGGCTGACAAAAATACGGGACCGGACATAAACGAGATCGGACACCCATTTCTATAATGATTAAATTTGGTGTCGGACTTGGTCCCTTTTTAAAACGGGCACTTTTTTTTGTCTAGTCCCGTATGTTTACAAATATATACCTCCCGTTTTGTCCGATTTTGAGAGCAGAGAGATGAGTGGGCAGAGCTGTGGTGGACTGGCGAGGGGTGACGGCAGTCGCCGGCGAGCGTCGCCGACGCATGACTAGTCGTGCGCGAGACGGCGAGAGCTGGACTGCTGGAGGAGAGGCCGCAGAGTCGGTGAGGCCGAGGTCGCACATGCGGTGCCGCGGTGGCGACCGGTGAGCGCGAGACGGCGAGAGCTGGAGGGAGAGGCAGATCCAGATGGTGGCGACTGACGAGCGCGAGACGGCGAGAGTGGAGAGGCAGATCCAGAGATGGAGAGGCAGATCCAGTGATGGCGAGAGCGGAGAGGCAGATCCAGATGGTGGCGACTGGCGAGCGCGAGACGGCGAAAGCGGAGAGACAAATCCAGTGACGGAGAGAGCGGAGAGGCAGATCCAGACGGTGGCGACTGTCGAGCGCGAGACGGCGCGAGCTGGAGGGAGAGGCAGATCCAGATGGTGGCGACTGATGAGCGCGAGACGGCGAGAGTGGAGAGGCAGATCCAATGACGGCGAGATCGGAGAGGCAGATCCAGACGATGGCGACTGGCAAGCGCGAGAAGGCGAGAGTTGAGACCGTGAGTTGAGACGGTGGAGGGAGAGGCAGAGGTGTTCACTGTGTTTGCCTGTTTGAGTGTTTGGTTTGGTGAGAATTGAGACCGTGAGAGTGAGACTGAGAGAGTGAGAGTTAGGTTATGGAGTGTGAAATTATCTATATGCTCTTCAAATTAATCACAAAATGGGTGCCCGTTTTTTTGAAATTTTTGTCCAAACCCGGTCCCGTATTTTTTAACGGACTTAAAAAATTGTTCAGACCCGTATGTTTTTCACAAAAATATTACCCAAACTCGTTTAAAATGGGTCCGGACAAACGGGACCGGACACATTTTGCCAGCCCTAGGTGTATTGATTTACTAATCCTAATTGTGCAAAAGAACATTCATCTACAATAAGACTATAACAATGAAACAATTTGACAATCAATGTTTATTCTTTTGACAAACGTCCGGAACACAACAGTACACAAATACACTACTCGAATCATAAAAAAAATAAAACTTTCGACATGGGAAGTAAACTTTAAATTTCCAATGTGACTTGTGAAATAAACCTAGTGACAATGTACCCAAAAAAAACCTACTGCAAGTACCTACACCATAAATGCAAATCCACGCACAGTCTTTGAGCAGGATGCATGTGTAGAGAAGTGGTTGTTACCAATAATGAATCTGATGACTGCAACGAGAAAGTAATCATCTTTGAGTCAGGAGAGTCCCCACATCTCAAAAGCAGTAGAATCAGTGTAATTTCTTCTTTTCAGATCAAGAAAGCTATATATCCCCATGCTTTTCCCTATTGATTGATAGATCCAGATTTCAGATCGTGGTGTTCTATCATCTAGAAAGCTCACATGAAACTTGTATATGAGCGTGAGTTGATGGCCATTGTATTTGCGATTCAGAAAAGGCGGCATTACCTACTTTGGTGACACATTGTTGTTCATACAGACCGGCAACCTTAAGTATTTGTCGGAATAATGCGAAATTGCTCCAGGATACCCAACGATGGCTGGTAAATTGTTTTGCCCAATTTGTGCTTCCTAGTAAGGTACACCTTTTAGTCATATACATCTAGCAACTCAGACTATTCATGATGTTAAGTTAGGGAGCATTATTCAGCAGCTCCTTGATAGGACTGAAGTGCCTGGTGGGTGGTCTCTACAGGGTGATATACTACTAGATAATGGGAATGTAAATTAGAGCAGTAGTCAAAACTAAGTGATGTTAATGTTTGCATAACAGAGTTAAATTTGTAGGCATCAAAGGACTTCAGTGAAATGGCATAGATGCATTGGTGCAATTTGTCAGCTCCTTGATTGAAGAAAGTAAGACTGTTCTACAAATTTAATTTAGTATACTGTCCATAACTTTGTTTCGTATTACCTACCATCATCATCATCATCATCATCATCATCATCATTATTATTATTATTTATATTTATTTATTTATTTATTTATTTGATATTTGTAGGGATGTCAATGGGTAGGGTGTGGGATGGGTACGCCATATCTATACCCACCTCATTGTATGAGTGTCCTACCCATACCCTACCCTTTTACCCTATTTTTTGTTGTAGCGGGTGTGGGTAATATCCGTTTTGGTAACAGGGTACCCATGAGTATCCATACCCATGAGTATCCATACCCATTAATATATATGTAAAAAATATAATATAAATCATAAATGTGTATATGGGGTGGGTAATTGGGTAAATGGGGCGGGTAGATGTTAATACCTTACCCTACCCATATCCAAGTGGGTATCTCGTTCATAAACTCATACATTTACCCTATGTATATCGGGTCGGGTATTACCCTGTCCATTAGGGTCGGTACCCATACCCATGGGTCCAATTGCCATCCTTAGATATTTGGAACTTCTAGTTAAATGCTATGTTTAACTTGGTTTCATGAAAACTTTTCTATGGTTAAACATGTTATTTTCAAAAGTTGACATTGTTCTTGTTCCATTAAATCGAGTTGAGTGGAAGAGTTTGATCCTTGTGTTCGACCTCAACTAATTCTGGAACGAGGCTTGGTTGTTGGACATTGTCTTGTTATTGGATTGAGGTGATTGAGACCAAAGATGGCCTCTATATGATAGGATAGTTGTTTTTTATTTTCCTGTTTAAATGGTAGTTATTTTGATTGTCCCGTATGAAAGTATGAAAGAGATAGAACCTGATATTTATTCGCCCAATCGATAATCAAGTAATTATACCATTGGAGCAACGCAATCTCAAATTTTATTCAAAAGACTGCTGCATGTTTAAAGGTTTTGATTTTGGTTCAACAACACATTAATTTCGTTAAAGTTTTGTAATTTTAGTGAGGCGCTTCACGACCTACATTTTGGGTGTTTACCAAAATCTTTTTTAAGAAAAAACTATATTTTGGATACCTATAGTTTCCTTGATCAATTACTATTATTTTGATAGGAAGAAGACAACGAATTCTGTAAATAAATGAAGAAGAGGCAGATGGTCTCTAATAAAATAAAGGCAATCCACTGTGTGTATAGATATTGAAGTTTCGGTTTTTTGAAGTTGCTTCTTCAAATTCATCAACTTGATGTTGCTGCTGGAGAATGCTTCTTGCACTTCCTTTAATCATAGCATGAATCAATTCATTGGATCCAATATCAGCGCCCAATTGAACTCTTTGATTTTTTGTATTTTATTTTGAAAGAGAATTGGTTCCCCCCCCAAACCATCTTTGTGATCCCCCAACCTCCAACTCCTTATTGCGCATCGTCTTCTTCTCTCCTTGACCTCAATTTGCTTTATGTTGCATTTCAAAATTAATTATTTGATCCCTAAAAACTAAGATTCAACACAAATAAATGTTATAACCATTTAAGAATGTGAATCAAATCTCAATTAAATACTGTAATCAAGATGTTGCATTTGGTGGTGAGTTGTTGAGTGTATGGACAAGAAGATGGGGAGAAGGGTGTAGAGATTATAAAGCAGAAGAGAAAATGAGATGAGTTATAGTTTAATTTCGGGTGAGGTATAGAAAGTAAAAATTAAGTGGAAGAGAAGAAGGGGTGGGTTTAATTTGGGTTGCGTATAGTTAGTTAGATAAGAGTTGGGGATGGGTTTCATTTAGGGAGGGGTTTAAAGAGTGAAAATTTTTGTTAGAGGGTAGAAAGTGAAAATTAGAAAGGGAAAAGAAATGGATTCATGATTTAATTTAGTGTGAGGTTATTTATGTAATTTTGCCTTAAGACATTTTAGTTTTAAAATGTATTAAATTAAATGGGGGGCTGATATAGGGTATAGGGGTGCTAATAGTTGCTTTCTTGATTAATTGCCCTTGCTTTTTTAGTTATATGTTTTATATTATGTAGCGTTTTGGTGTGGTTATTACAGGTGGGAGCGAGGCGAGTAGGGATGGTTGGACTAGGAAGCATTGGCTCTGAAATTGCAAAAAGGATGGAAGCTTTTGGGTGCCACATCTCATACAACTCAAAGAATCGAAAACCATCTGTTTCGTACCCCTATTTCTCGTCCGTTCATGAACTCGCAATTGACAGTGACGTTCTCATTGTCTGCTGTGCATTAACTGAAGAAACCTACCACCTCATAGCAAGAGATGTGCTGCTGGCATTGGGAAAAAATGGTGTTCTCATTAATGTTGGGCGTGGTGCTCTGGTCGATGAGAAGGAATTGGTGCAGTGCTTGGCGAGAGGAGAGATTGGAGGTGCCGGTCTTGACGTGATGGAGGATGAGCCCAATGTTCCAAAAGAGTTATATGAGCTTGACAATGTTGTACTATCTCCACATAAAGCTGTGTTTACTAATGAATCCTTCTCCAACCTACATGAACTCATTCTTGGAAACTTGGAGGCTTATTTCTCAAATAAACCATTACTTTCATCTGTCATTTGAAGCAAGTTGCTTCATTCCATGAGAAGATTCATGTTTGGCCTTGAAATCCTCAATGAACTCTTTGGTTTTGTTACTTGTTTTCGTGACCAAAACTCAAAATAAAGAGGGGATTTTATCTACTAACGTTTCTACATTTTATGTATAAATTTTTTCTTGGTTGCAGGAGCCATCATTTTTCATGTAAATAGGGGCGTGCAGTGGTAAAGAGTGGAACTCCGCGGACAAACAATGGGAGCTGGTTTGGAAGTGGAATGGACCTGAGAGAGTCTACACTTTCCTCTGGCTAGTTCTTCACGAGAAACTCCTCACAAATGAAGAGAGGGCGTGGAGAGAGCTAACAATTGATCCAATTTGTGAAGTATGTAATGGGAGATGTAATTTTAGACCATACCCTGATGTCATTGGGTGATCCAAATTTGGAGGAAATTGGTTGGAATTCTGTTTGGGAATTTGGAACCTCTTTATGCAAAAGGCTTTAGGTGACCGGCTGTTTGATAATCCGCACAGTTCGACTAAGTAACACCTATTGGGGGTCAGCTTGAGCGTCCTTTTTGGAGTTGCTTCCTGGAGAATATGGAAAACTGAGAATACTGAACTTTTCACTACCTAGACTCTATCAATCCATTACTTTTGTGATCATCGTAAAGGATAAGGAAATACAATGTATCTCTAAAGAGTTGTTGAAGAAGATGAATCCGAGCAATGAGAATTGAAGTCTGCATCGGATGGAAGGTCTCACCGGAAGGATGGATTAAAATCAATCCTTACTGGGCTTTCAAAGAGGCCGCCGACGTGCTAGTGCTGAGGGATCCATATGACACTCCAATGGGAGATGGCGCGGAGGTTTTAGGTAAAGTAGGGGCTGGAATTGCCATGATTTCGGAACTTTGGGGCCTTTCATGGTCTCACACTACCTTGGGATCTCAGTTACAGATAGGTGCTACTTGCGGTGGATAATAGCAATGTCGGATTTGCTAATGTTGGAAAGGTAATATTGTAATGTCTGCTAATAGGAAAGTGTCATATATGGAAAAGATTAAAATTGAGGAGTGCAAAAGTTTTAAAGAACATCTAAATTGTACACGTAGTGTGTTGCTATTGGTAAACATTACTAATATTACTTACTTAACATTACCAAATCTACTTCAGGCTGAAAAATTAACTGAGATGAGGGCATGACCAGGGAAAAAATTAGAATTTGATTGCACCAAACCAATTGAGAGGACCCTCCGACGATTGCGGATTGTGCAAGTGCAACATGTCTACCAAGAAAGCAATAGAAGCGCGAATTTCCTAGCAAATTTTGGATATGACCTTCCCATGGACATCCACAGTCAGGGCCGACCTGAATTTTTTGGGACCTGGGGCAAAGTTAAAAGTTTAACATTTTTTTTTTCTATTTTGTTATGTATTTACTATTAAAAATTAGTAGATTGCAAAAGTATTGAACTTGAAATTATCATTTTTTAAGTAAAAACTAAGCCCTATTATTTAATAAAGTAGTTTTGAGGTATTAGTTTTCAAAGCTTTTGAGGGCCGCTAAGGGCACCCCACCATTTAATGAGGGCACCAAACTTATTTGTAAAAATTCCAGCAAAAATAGAAAAGACCATTTTGCCCCTGTATATATATAATGGTTCAAACCCCACAAACCATTTTGAAAGGAGTTAGGGCACCCCACCAGCAAGCTTGAACCACAAAGCCACAGCCACATTGCGTTTGGCGAAGAGCTGATCGATTCTTGCTCGTCCGACAGCGAGGTAACAATGTTTGACAACCATATTCGGGTTTTTTAGAACTCGTTTAGTTGTGTATAACAGTGAAAATGATGATTTGTTTGTCAACGTAGGGTTTGGTAATTTCTTCAAATCCGAAGTTGTTTTCACTGTATAATGGAGGATTGTAATGCTTCGGTGCCAGAGGAGGTCATCCTTGAGGTAATTTTGCAAATTTTTTGTGTTTTTTTTGCAGTTATCCGAAGTTTTTGTCTGGGTGCGCGATCGTTTCGGCCTCGCAGGACCGATTTGTATGGTAACTTCTCGGTCATAAACGACCGAGAGGTTTCGCGTGGGTCACGTCTTGGAACGACCGAGAGTAATGGGTAACTCTCGGTCGTACGTAAAGGAGACTCTGAAGAACGTTTCGGAACTGTACAACCGAGAACCTGTTTTTTTTTGGGTTCTTTTGTGATTGTGTTGTACATTTTGGTTGATTATAATGTTACACTGTTTGTATTGCAGGTAATGCCGTTATCTTGTAATTTTCCAGACTACAAGGACACTTTTACACGTTCTAAGCCATTCCCCTCTCGAGAAGCGGCCACGGTATGGCTTCAAATGATTAGTGGTGAGAACAAGTTTGCGTTAGTAGCAAAACGCTCGGATGCCAGGGGTATTAAGCGCAGGGGAAGGGTGAAACTTGTCTCATGAGAGGTCCGCACGTATAGGGGACCGGCTCGAGAGAGTAGGAAGGGAAAGCGGCAAAATTTTTAAAGAAATCAAGGAATGATGAAAAGGCGAGACTCACAAGTAGTACGAAGAAATGTGGATGCCGTTTCCAAATTAACGTCAAGGAGAATGCTGACTCCTTATGGTATGTCACCGTGATTTGTGGGAGGCACAATCACGACACCGCATGAAGATTGGATAAGGGGGAGGAGGAAGTTGATGATGCGGGGGGGAGGACTGAAAGTGAGCAGCTCAGGGAGATTAGTCCACCTTCGTCTTTTATGGTGTGCGAGCAGGAAGTTGAGGATCCGGGTGGGAGGACACCCGGGTCTCCAATCGTAGGCACCCCAGTGTCGGAGGCACCCCGGTCTCCAATCGGATTTGAGTCCTCCCACTCCACAAAAGCTTCTAGGAAGAAGAAAGGCAAGGTTCCACAAATGCGTCGTGCCAGTCGACGCACGCAAAGTGGATCTAATATGGCTTATGGTCATTGCTTAGAACCGGATTGGTTGCCACATGTTAATGTCATTATCGATGTGGTTTCCGATGGGAATTGTGGATATAGATGTATAGCCTCCGGGCTTGGACTTGCCGACGTAGACGGGTGGAGGATTGTGCGTAGACGGATGTACGATGAGATTATCGGGTATGAATACCTTGGGCGGGAAGTGCTTGGCTCGAGTTTCGAGCCTGTCAATAATGCGGTGCATTGCCCATAGAAGCAAGAGGGGGCATCTTTCAAAGAATGGTTGACACTTCCAGACATGGGATTATTAGTATCCACCGCATTCAATGTCATTCTCGTCAACCTCTCGCATGGGAGTGCCTCCACATTCCTACCTCTACGTAGTACTCCAACGTCGTCATTGCACAACAGACTTATCATTGCAATGGCAAATGAAAGGAATATCCATTGGGTTAGGGTAAGTTTTATGATTTTTTGTGAATTTGTTTGTTTCCCCTTTAATCGGGTTTGTGACAATATCTTCTATGTTCTACTGTTCACTTTGACAAGTGCAGTTGCGTGTGAATGCACCGCTGCCATCCTTATATCCATCGTGGGATCGGTACATTGAGGACTGCACCAAAGGTTGGCGAGATGGATTCGTTTTTCGAGACATCATGCCCATTGCAACTGCTGATCATGCAGCCACCATACCTGTTGTAGATTTAGATACACCATAGGTTAAAGCTTGTACCTAGATGGCTAAACATTTAGAAATTTTCCTAATTTGTCCGAATGTTCTATGAGGGCACCAAATGTTGTGCTGTGTTTTGATTGTTGTTGTGTTTTGATTGTTGTTTACTTATGGATGGACCCTTTCTAGAGTCAGTTTGAATGTTAAGAAGATTTATAATTAATTAAGTTTCGGTGCAAATTGTCATGATGGATTTTCAATCTTGTATTGTTAGTTTGCCGATTTCCCAATTTTTTTGAAACTGTAATGTTCAAATTCATCCATTTCGATGTTTCGGTCAAGCGTGTTCGTGAAACAACCCATATTTTCGGTCACCCATGACCGACAAGTATTCCATTTTTTCGGTCAAGCGAGTTTCGTGTACAAGCGAGTCATTATTTCAATTTCTCAATTGTACACCACCGAGATGGATCGACCATTTCAATTCGTTGACTCTCGTCCTATGACGACCGCGCCATCGAGACCCTCTCGGAAGTGGACAACCGATACGTTGTCAACTCTTCCGGTCTACGTGGCCGAGAGAGCGAGTTCCCAAAATATTAGCTTCGTCTCGGCCATGCTTGTCCGAGACGGTTGACACCGTCTCTGGCCTGTGTGGCGGAGAACCGCGATTTCCCAATTTTTTTACACTTGAACAAACCGCCACACACACATTACAACTACTCTACCAAATGTAACTTAATTCGACCATCTTCAAACGAGCCCTAATTTGGAGACGAAATCGGCTCACACACCGGACCCTACAAAATGCAAAAACCTCGAACAACGAAGGAGAAACACACGGCGAGGGACGAAGAACACGATTTCGGGGAATCCTCTCACCGGGTCGGTTCAAAACAAATGGATTCTTCCACAAGGAGTTCGGTGAACGAGGGTGGTGGTGGTGGTGGGGGTGGTGGGGTGCCCAGGGGTTTGCAATCGGGTGGTGGGGTGCTCAGGGGTTTGCACGAGGGGTATTTTCGGTAGTTCGGGGCTAATTTTTGGGTGCCCCAGGTAAAACAGTTTATGCCCACATTAACTTGGTGCCCTCATTAAATGGTGGGGTGCCCTTAGCGGCCCTCAAGCTTTTCCGTCACTTAGGATCGATAAAGAATTGTGTTATCATTGAAAGAGTTTAAAAAAAGGATTTTACAAGAATGTACATACAATATAAGATTAGGTAAATATATTCAAGTATAATTTTTTATTGCAATAAAGTTTTTCTACATATATGTTGAAACACTTACTGGAGTAGTCAATATAACTAGTAGATACCATGATTAGAAGGAGAGTCAATATTGCTTGCCTCTAAGAGACAAAATGGGTAGGAGAAAAGAGTAGAGAAATAGGAAGCTCAGGGTTTAAATTGTGGTACACTGGTATAGATAGAAAATGCAATGGAGTAAGAATTGTGGTGGATAATGATTATAAGGATAAGGTCGTAGAGGTTAAAAGAATGGGGGATATATTGATTCTAGTTAAATTAATTATTGGAGTCGAGAAAATTAACATGCTTAGCGCCTATGCACCACAAGTAGGATTAAGCGAGATCATCAAACGCAAGTTTTGGGACGATATGGATGGATTTATGCAAAGTATACCATTAGATGAAAAGGTTTTTATTGGAGGAGATTTAAATGGGCATGTCGAGGCAAGTAACGATGGGTTTAGAGAGTTCATGGAGGTTTTGGTTACGGTAATAGAAATGAAGAAGGAGAATCAATCTTAGAATTTGCTTCAGCATACGATCTTGTCTTAGCAAATACTAGTTTTAGGAAGAATGAGTCGCATATAATTACTTTTAGTAGTGGTCAAACAAGAGTCAAATAGATTTTCTTTTAACAAGAAAAATAGATAGAAAAATATGTAGAGACTGCAAATTAATACCTGGTGAAGCACTTACTACCCAACGTAAGTTAGTATTACTTGATTTTAAGCTAACACGACGACATAATATGAATAAAAGAGTTAGCGACCTTAGAATAAAGTGGTGGAACCTAAAACATAGTAAACAAGTAGAGTTTGGAGAAAAACTACTAAAGGAAAATGTTTGGAATATTGACTTGGATGCTAATACAATGTGGCTAAAAATGAGTAGTTGCATAAGGAGAGTGGATCAAACATATTAAGTATATCTAAGGGCTTGGGACCTCCAAAGAAGAAAGCATGGTGGTGGAACGAGGATGTCCAATAACCAATTAATACTAAAAGATAGATGTATAGGAACATACTTAAGTGTCAAGATGACGATGTGTACAATCAATATAGAGAAGCTAGAAAACAAGCTAAAAAAGTAGTTAATCAAGCTAAAAAAATTTCATGGAAGATCTATATACAAGGTTAGATAATAGAGATGGCGAAAATATATATAGGCTAGCCAAATTAAGAGATAAGAAAAAATAAGACCTAAGTCATATAAGATGTATTAAGGACGAAAATCAAAATGTTTTAACGCGCGATGAGGATATTAAGGAGAGATGGAGAAGTTACTTCGATAGTTTATTTAATGATGGTCAAGTTGATACTATAATAGATGAAAACTCACACCAAGAAAGAAATGTAAACTATACACGTAATATTAGAATTGTAGAAGTTAAAGAGACATTGAAAAGAATGAAAATAGGAAAGCATGTGGCCGAAATGAAATACCCATAGAGGTTTGGAAATGCTTAGGAAAAATTGGATTGACTTGGTTAACAAAACTTTCGAATAAAATTTTAAAATCAAAATGGATGTCAATGGATTGGAGAAGAAGCACGCTTGTGCCAATCTTTAAAAACAAAGGAGACATTCAAAGTTGCTTAAACTACGGTGAATTAAACTTATGAGTCACACTATGAAGCTTTGGGAGAGGATAATTGACAATAGGCTAAGGAAAGAAACAACAATATCAGAAAACCAATTTGGTTTCATGCCTGGAAGGTCAACTATGGAGGCGATTTTCCTTGTAAGACGATTGTTAGAAAAATATAGAGAAAATAAAAAAGATCTTCATATGGTATTCGTAGATTTAGAAAAAGCATATAATAGGGTCCCTAGAGATGTTTTTGGTAGGTTCTAAAAGAAAAAGAGTGCATGCTAGATACATAGACATTATTAAGGATATGTATGATGGAGTAGTAACAAGTATAAATACATTTGGAGGAGCTACAAAAGAATTTCTCATTACGATAGGACAACACCAAGGATCGGCTTTAAGCTCATATCTATTTACTTTAGTTATGGATGAACTAACTAGACATATTCAAGAGGATATATCATGGTGTATGCTATTTGCAGATGATATTGTCTTAGTGGATGAAACTAAAGATGGAGTGAATAGGAAATTAGAACTCTGGAGGAATACGTTAGAATCTAAAGGCTTTAAGTTGAGTAGGATGAAAATCGAATACATGCACTGTGAATTTAGAAACACTAGACATCAAGATGACGGAGTGGTAAAATTATGGGAAGTAAAAGTTCCTAAGGTAAACCACTTTAGATACCTAGGATCAATCATACAAAATGATGGTAACATTGAGAATGATGTCATACATAGAATTCAAACTGGATGAAAGAAATGGCGGAGTGCAACAGGGGTGATTTGTGATCGAAATGTTCCTACTAAGTTAAAAGGAAAATTTTATAGAACCGCAATTAGGCCAACTATGCTCTATGGAAGTGAATGTTGGGCGGTACATAAAATGAACGTAGCAGAAATGAGGATGCTTAGGTAGATGTGTGGTAAAACTCGTAAATATAGAATAAGAAATATAGAAATTCAAAGACAAGTAGGAGTAGCACCAATTGATACAAAATTAGGGAAGGGCGATTGCGATGGTTTGGTCACCTGCAAGACGGCCGACAAATGTCCCAATTAGAAAACTTGACTCAATAGAAACTGTAGAAATTCCACGAGGTAGGGGCAAACGAAGTTAACATGAGATACATTAATTATGAGAGATTTGAATGGTTTGCAAAGCTCACCATCAATTGCACTTAATCGAGCACAATGAAAAGTTTGATCCATGTAGCCGACCCCAGTTAATTTGACTGAGGCTATGTTGTTGTTGTTGTACATATATGTTGAAAGTGTTTTCTTGAATAAGCTCCGTGAAAAAAAATATATATAATAAAGTTGAGACTACTTAAGATGAGAAATTAAGATAATAAAATTTTTATATATAAGTAACCAAATATATTTACAATGCATTTTCAAAAGAAAAAAATACACTTAGAGTAGGAAAAAAGGTCAAATAGTGTTTGTGCTAACATATAGTTAACTAGCTATCATAATCAATACTTATATGTGCATTTGTAAGCTTTAAAGTATATAATATTGTGACTAATAAAAAAAGGTAGAAAATAGTACAATATTATAAAATAAAGAGATTTCTCTATATTTTTTATCTTTTGTTTATTTATTTTTTTACAAATAAAAATAAATTAATTAACTGTATAGTTCATCATAGTGAGAAACAACTAGCTTATGGACACTACTTTAGTTATGGATGAACTAACTAGACATATTCAAGAGGATACACCATGGTGTATGCTATTTGTAGATGATATTTTCTTAGTGGATGAAACTAAAGATGGAGTGAATAGGAAATTAGAACTCTGGAGGAATACATTAGAATCTAAAGGCTTTAAGTTGAGTAAGACAAAAACTGAATACATGCACTGTGAGTTTGGAAACACTAGACATCGAGATGATGGAGTGGTAAAATTAGGGGAAGTAGAAGTTCCTAAGGTAAACCACTTTAGATACCTAGGATCAATCATACAAAATGATGGTAACATTGAAAATGATGTCACACATAGAATTCAAGCTGGATGGAAGAAATGGCGGAGTGCAATAGGGGTGATTTGTGATTGACATGTTCCTACTAGTTAAAAGGAAAATTTTATAGGACCGCAATTAGGTCAACTATGCTATATGGAAGTGAATGTTGGGCGGTAAAGCAACAACAATTACATAAAGTGAACGTAGCAGAAATGAGGATGTTTAGGTGGATGTGTGGTAAAACTCGTAAAGATAGAATAAGAAATATAGAAATTCAAAGACAAGTAGGAGTAGCACCAATTGATACAAAGATTAGGGAAGGGCGGTTGCGATGGTTTGGTCACCTGCAAAGACGGCCTACAAATGCCCCAACTAGAAAACTTGACTTAATAGAAACTGTAGAAATTCGACGAGGTAGGGGCAGACCAAAGTTAACACGGGATGCATTAATTAAAAGGGATTTGAATGGTTTGCAAAGCTCACCATCAATTGCACTTAATCGAGCATAATGGAAAAGTTTGATCCATGTAGCCGACCCCAATTAATTTGGGACTGAGGCTATGTTGTTGTTGTTGTTAGGAGAACTTGAAAATAAATAGTAGAAAATTTATTTTTAAAAAAGAACTTAAAGACGCGCTATGGGCACCCCACCTATTACTTAAGGCACGCCGTTATTAAGGGCGCCAAGTGCTTTACTAAGGGCACCCAAAAAAATGAGGTGAAATGCCAGAAATACCCCTACCAAAAATGAGCACCCCACCCAACTCCTTCAAAACCAACGATCAAGGAACCCCATTCCCTTTTTTTGCTTCTTGAAGATAGGAACTCCACCAAATCTCCAAAACCATCACTCTTTGTTCTCTTTCAATGCTCCTGGCCTCTTTCTGACTCTCTCGTTAATTTCTGCCTAGCTCATTGGTTTCAGCTTCATTTTTTGGATGATTCGATATACGTTAAGGATCGAGTTTTTGGACTCAATCTTGCAGGGAGTCAATTCGAATGATAGAAGGTATGTTCTTAGTCGATTTGGCAACAAATGGGTTAAGTTAGTTGATCGTTGGTCTTTGTATTGTGTGTTCTTCATTCACGGGTTTTGAATATGGAAACTCATGATTTTCAGCCATCCAGGGCAGTAACTTAAAGTGTATTCTCAGCCATTGGTGGCCAAGATACATAAGTTGGTTAAAAACGCCCAGAATTAGTATCAGTTACTTAATGTCGAGACTATACTATGAGTCTCGATTTCGTATGAACGAGTTTACTGTTTTAGAATTTCTTTTTGCAAATAAGGTACGACTCAGTTGACATACGCCGAGACTAGACCTTTTCATCTCATTTATTACTAAACAAGGCAATTCGACATAGTCTCGGTTATATATTTCCGAGATTTAAATATGATTTTGAATTATATTTGTCTCGGTTATACCTAACCGATACCAGTATGTATTGTTGGATTTACAGGCTATCGAAACTTGTCCGTATGTCTCGTTGACATGTTGCTGAGACATAGTTTGTGTTCTCGGACCTGTTCAACCGAAACTTAATTTTTACACATTATTTCATTGATTTTAGTTTGAAATTGATTAAATCTCCTTTCTTTTCTAATATGGCTCGTTCCAATGTAGTTGTAACCAGGTAGGAGACCGGTAGTGAGCATTTAGGAGGTGCCCATGGTCGTGGTGGTTAGCGACCCCAGACTACATCTTACCAGAAGGAGAGATAAAAGACTGATGCAAAGTGTAATGCACCACTAATGATTAGACCTGCTCGGAAGGGTGTTCTGCAAGATGAGGGTTCATACATTATCGATCGTCAGGAAAGGGATCTTATCATTGCTGGCTGTGGAACTAAGGGTGAAGCCTTCGAGTCTTCTAACGACTCACTTGGGAGTGAAGAAAGATAGGAAGGATTGCTTTAACTTATAGGATTTTGTATTAGTTACTTATTGTTTACTTGGTTAGATTTTTTTTATCACTTTTCTGACAATTTTTTTTGTTTACTTCGTGAAGATCATGTGGGTGGTACTAGCTGTTATTAAGGCAATCGATGGACACGAGCCACCCGTGGCACTCGAGGCGGACCGAGGGACGTAAGGCAGCCGAGGCACATGAGCCACCAGAAATGAAAAAGAGCAACAAGAAGACCCATCTGCCCCTTTACCCGGTGGGACGATAGGTCGGAGTTTATTGTTTAGCTTCAAACATCATATCGCATATGTGATCTGGGAGGCTGACTGTAACGACCCAAATTAATTAAACCAGGATTAGCGTTAATATCGGAGATTAACGGTAGTAATTCAGGCGTTACGTGGTATGCTCGTTGGATCGGACATGAGAATTGACAAAATATGTTATTTATGGATGGTAGTTGTATATATGTGGTGTTTAAAATTATTATTATTATTATATTGCACCGCATATGTGTATGTTGCTATCGGGCGAGTTAGTGTGACAGGTGTTTGCCTCGAAAGGCATGTCAATATAGGTATTGGGTAAGCGAACTACGTGTTCACTGGGAAACTCGACTAATTCACGTCAGGATGACTAGTTAAACAATTAAAATGGGTAATATATCCATAGCCTATGTTAAACTCAAAATAAAACAATAGGCTATGGCGTGCCTCGAAATGCATGTCGAGACGCACGACACTAGGTACCGGGTAGTCGAAGGTTAGTGGGACTATAAGTTGGTTAATTTTGATAAATAAAACACTAACTATATGTGTTAAAATGGGCCTAAGTTAGAGCAATTAAATCAAATAAATTAAGGCTTATAGTTGTTTGTTAAATTAGAAACTATAGGATCTTTCCTAGAGATTTGTATTGGTACATCTAGGAGTCATGTGAGTGGCTATTAGTGTCACATGGATTTAATTTAGTGGGAATTAGTGGACTAAGTGGGTAGAGGTGAACTACTAGATAAACATCGGGATATGTAAATATATTAGGATCAATGGCTAGGAAACAACCTCGCATTATATAAGATTGAGTTGGTGAATTCATGCAAAACCAAACCATTTACATTTCTTAAAAAAAAAAACAAAGAGCAAAGCAAAAGATCTGAGATGAAGATCATCACTTGAAGGTTAATTTGAAGGATCAAAGCCAAGGTGATATCTTCTCCCTCTCATTTACATGAAAATAAACTCAAAGTGATGTGTGTTGGTGAAGTTGGAGAGTTGAGGATTAGTCGATGATGTTGATGAATTGTTGATGAATTATCAGTATTTTGTGGTTTCAACTGGCCATTTACAATAGCTTTGATGGAAATTTGGTTTTGTGGTGAATATTGGGAAAACTAGTAATTGCATGAAAATTTGTGAATTTTGATCAAAATGTTGTTATGATGTTGTTTTAGTCGATGTTTTGGAGTCTATTTTAAGTGGAGAATATGTTGGTAAGGTCTAGGTAGCTAATTTAGAGGTTTGGGATAGAATTCTTGAGTTGAGAATTATGTCACAGAGGGTAATTAGCGCTAACTAGACCTAATGGCGCACTGATGATTTTGGGCACTTAACTGTCTTTTAAAATGAAGAACAGTAGCACACTATACAAATCCTCTTGCGCACTAACTCCACCTAGCGCACTAGGTAGACCTATTAGCACGTTAATGTCAGACAGAAATTGAATTTAAGGGACTATTTTGAGATTTTTGACATAAATACATACCCAAACACCTATAATCATACTAAATATGTAAATTTGGACTTCAGGAACTTAGGGGACCTTAGCTTAGGTATCATGGAGCTAATCGGGTAGGATTTCGTGAGTTTAGGGAAGTCGGAGCGCGAATTGAGGTGAGTAAACCCATTGGAATGCCTCACAAAATTCATGGTTTGTTTTATCGATATCGAATTACATGTGTGACTGCTGGTGGACACACATTCGGTTTTCACCCTATTTTTGTTTGCGTATATATTGGTTATGGCTAAATCGCTCGCACGAGTTACTTGTGATAGTGCTCGTGTCGATGGTAGTAGAACATATCTACGAACATCGGGAGGGATTTATGTGGTCCTAATGTGTAATAGCGTCGGGAAGGGACCATGTCGTTTACTAAATTTGGGGGTGGTTTAGTCATTGTAAGCATGTAAGTATATACGTGGTTTCTATTTGATTTATCGATTACTAGCTACTATAGGTCAGGGTTTTCTCATGATTATACAGATATTTATTGATTAATGCTTTATTTCTGAATTGGTTTAATTGGTATATGTTGTATATTTATTTCACGCTACTGATTTTACTTGTCGTGTGCGACCTACATTCATGGGAATATGACGTATTGCAATCAGGTGTTATATTCTCATATCTCGTAGATTATTAATTTATAAGTCGGTATTTATAGGTTTTTATCAGTTGATTTTAATATTTTAATATGTAAAGTCTCTAAAATATATATTTAATTAGGATTTAAAAGTGTAAGCAACCATTGCGTGTGATATCAGTATGTATTTATTTTACTTTTGCTAGGTTTTGGGGACTATAGAAAATTGATTACATGTATATGAAACTTTTGTTATACTTGTCTCGCCTTGATATATACATAGTATATTTTATCGGGGTTTCCACTATTTAGGATTGTCAAATACTGCATAACTTACTTAATTCAAGACATTCGCTATAAAATTGTAGCATAACATGATAAATTAATTAAATAGCTAACTAAATTATTAATGCCTATGTAAGATTAATTAGCATAACTAGGGTAAGTTGAAAAAGTGTAAGCAATCAGGTAGGGCACGGGGCGTCAAGGATAAGCAGGCCATTACGTGACAAGGCTTGGTGACTTGGAATGCGACATAGCAAGGAGGAAGGCGACCCAGAAATCGGGGCTGCCACCCTGACGTATGTTTTTTTCGTTAGTTTTGTTTCACTTTATCCTTTTTAAATGTCATATTATATTATGGTTTAAATTATGCTACTTTCATTTGTTGTTGCAACATTGGCCTTTGTTGAAGTGCGTCAACCACGGGCTCAAATCTAAGAATCATGCCACCCCGACACCGAGGGTTTTCAAAGGATTATCCAGTGCTCTGGGTTGACTCCACTCATTGATTGTTCATACCAGAAGAGCAATAAGGAGTTGATTTCTACATTTTTTGAACGGTGTCAGTCGGAGACAAATACATTTCACATACATTTTGGTGAAATGTTTATCACTTTGGAGGATGTCAGCATTCTTTTGAAGATTCCAGTGATAGGTAAGGTCATCATGGTGGAAAATGTTTCTAGATATACTAAAGACTCTTGCAAGGAAGTCATTCAACTAATTTCAAAGTTGCTCGGTGTTACACTTGAAGAAACGGAGGACGAGGTTAACATCGCTAGAGGCCTCACAATCCAAAAGGTTTGGTTGAAGACTTGGTGGTCCTCGATCGAAAGTCGAAGTTGTTTCATTACCCCCTCCGTGCAATGCACTGCACGAGCATTCATGTTGTACTACTTGTCGTGCACTCTCTTCGCCGATAAGAGTGGAATCAATTGCATTGCTCAAGCTGCTGGAGAATTTAGAGGATGTCGGCAACTATGCATGATGCGCTACTACGTTGGAGTACTTGTACCGTCAACTTGGGTCAGCCACCAGAATTGAAGTGTCACAAATTGTCAGATACCTTACTTTGATTGAGGTAATTGTTGTTAATTTTGTATTTTTTTTATTAATTATTGTTTTATCGATACTAATGTTTATTTTTTGTCAGGGATGGGTGTACAAGCACTTCAAACTCGGGTTTGTCATCTTAAACGCCAAGTACATGGATCAATTACAACCTCTTATTTCACAATGGATCCAGAAACACGAGACGATCAATGTTGGAGATAAGTTGGCTTCAATTCGAAGGACATTGGACAGACTGAGGCCAAATGAGGTGCGTGTGCTTCCTTAATTTCTTTCAAATACTCATGTAGTACCTTATGTGTTACTAATAGATGTTTACTTCACTGGTATAGATGACTTGAGATTCATACGTTGATATCAGGATGAATGATATGGTTCACCCGATGGCGTTCTACGATGGGACCTTGAAGTATATGAACATTGTTGAGCCATACCATCCGGAAAGCTTCCTAAGATAGCTCTTTCATGTCCAAGGTGTACTTGCCCCTCTGTATTGCCCTCTCGAGGCATCCTGAACCCATCCGCACTCAAGTACTCCGTCACGTACGGGTTCCAACCGGAGCACTGAGAGAGGTGGCGTAATCATCTGTTCGCCCCTGAAGTCCGAGGTGAGAAGGCTCAATTCGAGTTCATAGCAACATCAAAGTATCTTTTTTGGCCTCTACGTGTTTCACACTCGGTGATCCAGAACTCATCTAATGAGGACGATGTTGATACCGCCTGTACCATTATTGATAATGAGGTGTTTAAGGTATGTTGTTAGTATTGTCATTTACATAAAGTCCATTTTTTTCTTAGACACATCCTTTGTGTATGAAACTAATTACTTTATCTCATTCTCATTAAACCGCAGAACCGACGTACGTTGGACATCGCGTTAAAGTATATGGATTTGCCGGAGGAGGAGTGTACCTTGGAATCTGTAAAGAAAATGGTGAGTGACGTGGTGAACTTCTTATCAGCGAGGATTTCCCCATGACTACCACCACCACTACCACCGTGAACACCACCGCACCACAACGTTAACCCCTGCCGAACCTTCAAAGGAGTCTCAACACAACAGCACGGCAACTCAGTCGAGGTAAAGTGATGTTCCTCACCCCGATGCTCCTCCTCCCAAGTGCATGGACGACAATGAATACCAATGGAAGATATTTAAAAAGAAAAAGCCTTCCGAGCCCTCCTAAAAGTAATGATTTCTTCAGCGGTTTTGCATGGCTTATAAACTATTGTAACTTATTTGATTGTTTGTGGATTGGTGTGATTTGTTTACTGCATTGATTTGTTTATGTTGGCATGATTTGTATACTAGGTGAAACTAATTACTTGGTTGGAGAGTGTTTTGTTGCATGAGTTATGGCTTTAGATTAGATTGTTGGATTTGTGAATGTATTTGAAGGCTTGTTGTTGGATATAATGTTTTTTCTTTTTACTTTTTTTATGGTTTGGCTACGAGTTTTGGCTTGAAGTTTTAGTCAACTTGGCGTTTAAAATGCATTCATGTATGTATTGGTGTTGTCTCGGTACCACAGGAACGAGATGTCATGTATATTCTCGGCTATGTCGTTCTACACTTATGCATGTTCATCACGGATCTACACTACCAAGAGTAATATTAATATTACTTAACAACAAAGTCTCGGTAATGGGAAACCGATATCCATTAAGTGGACTTGGCCATTACCCAACGTGACTAACCATTGTGAACTCGTTGTACTATATCGAAATTACTAAGTCAATACTCAACGTAATGTCTCGGTTGCAAGACACTAAGAATCATGTGATGGTTCGGTCACTTGTCACCTAGTCAGAACAGGATACCTTCAGATTACATATTGGAAGATAAGTCTCGATGACACACCACCGAGAAGTTATCTCATTTACCAGTTAGAGACACCAGAGACACGGATGTATGTCTCGGACCTGCATGTCCGAGACATATTCTTTTTACAGCAACAATCAAGTATAGACTACATAAACTTCACTATAACAAATCATAGCTCATCCACATTAAACAACCATGTAGCATACAGTAAAAGAAATGTATATAGTACCATATGAGAAGAAAAATAATCCTTGGTGCCTGTATTTGAGATATACATGAGAAAACGACAAATGCCTATTATAAGGTGTAATGGAAAGTAAACCAACATAAATATAAATCCACAAAATTATTCATGCAGGTACATCCAAATGTAGCTAGGGTGAGGCTAAGTCTACTACATAAGGTGTGCCTTGTTCAGAAGTCATAATCGGCACGAGTTCTAGAATTACGAAACCATCACGACAACCTTTAGCGCACTCCTCGACATACCTTTCCCACGATGGATATAATGAAGGAAGCAGTGCATTCACTTTTAACTTCACCTGTCAAGCACAAATTAAAATAATAACTTATTAGCATGTAATTCAAAATTGATACAACAAATTTCAAATATAATCTTCAACCGTACCCTAACCCAATGGATGTTCCTGTCATTTATCATGTCAATCATAAGCCGACTATCGAAAGAAAATGGCAGGACTTACGTAAAGGAAAAAATGTCAAGCAACTATCATGTGAGAAGTTCACTAGAATGACATTGAAGGTCATTGATATTAAGAGCCCCATATCTAGAAGTGTCAACCATTCATCAAAAAAGGCCCCAATGCGATCATCCGGACAATGCACGAGAGTCTTCACCTTCTCATAACTTATTCCAAATATTTCCCGCCAAAGAGTTTCAAACACCATTATCTGATCAAACATCCTTCTACGTACTAACCTCCAACCATTTACATCGAGAAGTCGAGCCCAGAGGCAACGCACCGATATCCCAAATTACCATCGCCCGTTACATCAATAGTGCTCTTAATGTGTGGCAACTAATCCGGTTATATGGAAAGGGAATAACATAACTTAGATACACATTAGGTCGCCTAACGTGTAAGACATATATTAGGCCCCACTTTATTTTGCTTCTTCCTCTTACTAGATACATCTTCTTTTGATAATACATACTCAAACCCGGTTGGCAATCTTGTCATCGAAGTATCTTCTTCATCGAATTTTTTTTGATGCTTTCTTCTTTCCTTTGTTCATCAAACTTTCAACTGTAGACCCTAGTGTCCTTCCCTTTGTCTTTATTTTTGTAGGTAGGACAACCCCCGGTGTGGATGAAGGCCGACTAATTTCTTTGAGTTCATAAATAATCCTGATGCGATCATCCTCGTCAACGCAAGTATGAAACTTTTCCAATACTCTTTGAATCTCATCATTCATATTGTATCCGGCCTGATCCAAAGCATTCTCTGGTACCATACGCAGTTTGTGTCAATATACATGAATGTCCTCGAGTAGGATAGGTAAACCGGTCATTTTATGAAAGTTTATCTCATGTGCACAAGGAAGACCGTGCGTGGTAAGTATGTCACAACCATAAATAGTATAGTCATGTCCAACATTCCTTCCACATTTCGTTTCATCTCTAATCAACTTAACCGCCCTTTGAGAGACGTATCCACGTAACCGACGATACAAACCATCAACATATTCATGTTGCACCATATTAAAATTATGCTTAAATGATGCCTTGATGTTATTATGTTGGATCATATGAAGACCATCTACTACACCCCATAAAGTCTTAAAATTTTTCCGAATGTTGCAAAGATGTAGCTTTAAAATGAAATGCGCAGACTCAACTCTTTGCGTCGTGGTTTCTCCAATGTGCATAGCTCGATCTGTCCATGCCAATACAAATTTTTCCTTGTAGTACTTCACCCATGTGTATCCAAGTATTCGATAAGACCCTTCATACTTCTGAACTGAAATCGTAAGTCATTCATCCTAAGTTCAAATGATGTCTCCGACTTACCATACAACACACCTGTCCACCTATCCATGAAACATGTGAAGCTTTCCTTCTCCCCAAACATCTTCTTAGTCTTGGTCAATACTACTTTTTTTATGTGCCAAGAGCAAAGAAGGTGAGACAATGTTGAAAATACTTCTTCGATTGCACTAATCAGGTCCAACTCTCGATCTGTAACAATCACGCTAGGTTTAGGCCACTTGTCCAATATTGATCTCAAGTTCTCAAGTGTCCAAACATAATTGGCATTAGTCTCTAATGATATGAAAACAAACCCAACTGAGAACGTGAAATGCATTAAAGTGATACCAACTATTTCCAACAATGACACCTGATACTTATTAGTTTTATATGTGCGATCCATTAGAAGAACCATTGGGAAACACAATAGCAACTTGATTGAATCAGGATGTGCCCAGATTAAGTCGGTTACGACATTCATCTCGGGATGTTTTCTATGCCACGACATCCGCTTATTTTTCTCTAAGATGCGCAATAGTTGTTATATTTAAGTCCTCCTACCCGCATCATCAATTTGATGTTTTTGTCGTGCATTGTATATTGTCCGTATAGTCAAAACATTATTTACATCCCTTTGCTTTAACGTGTTGAGGATATCTCGTAGCTTCACGTTCCCTTTAGTTAGCTGCACCACAACCACCCGCTCACCTGAATCCAATTTTCTTGCAAATGACTGGTCGTCCAAGTTGTTGGTGGAGTCGTGGTTGTGCCTCCCACATACCATATTTACGAACCATAAAGAATCCGCATTTTCCTTGATGTTAATAAGGAAATGACACCTACATTACTTGGTACAAGTTTGAGTCCTTGTATTTTCCTCCTCCTCTTCAGTTGTTGGTTTCAAAGCAATTTTTGCGGCTTTAGTTTTCCCTAATCTTTGTGACATTCCCCTAAATGTATCGAACCTCTCATCTGCAAGTTTCACCATCCCCCTACGCTTAACCCCCCGACATTTCTTGGTACAAGTTAGAGGGCTTCATAACTAACACAAACTTGTTCGCCTGACCGATCATTTGAAGCCACGAAATAGCTATTTCTCTATATGGGAATCTACAATAAGTGAAAGCATTTTTGTAGTCTGGAAATAATGTGGAACTCGACATTACCTGCAACAAAAGATTCAACCATAAGGACTCATCACCAAGACACGACACATTCTCTAAAAAAAAATAAGAAACATTGTCTCAGTAGTACAGGTCCGAGAATTAACAACCATTTTTGGTACAACAAACCAAAATTGGTTCAAAACTCTCGATACCCTAAGATCAAAAATTGTGTTCTAATTTCAGTCACCATGTACCGAGACTTAAGGACAAAGTCTCGGTCCTGTATTGCCGAAACAATCATGCCCGTGTACGAAACCATAAAAAATGAAAAAAAAAACACAATAAATATCAACAAATACCTCTTCTTGTACTTCCACCTGCACAATTGTGTTATATTCATCCATTTGACGTGGTAAACAACTTCGGAATTGCCGAATCTACCAAACCTTATAATGAAAAACCAAATTATCAATGTCTCTATTTGCCATACCAAAACAACATTTTCAAACCTTAAAATTGTTGGAATCGATTGTTACCTCACTGCCATGATGATGTGAAACTGATAGAATCGATACACGATCGCCAACAAACAACGTGAGTTTCATTGACGATGAGAGAGGATGGAGGTAGGATGCCCCAAAATATGTTTCAAAGTGTATTGTAGGAGTGTTGAGTGTTTATATGAAGGGGCAAATGTGTCATTTCCATCAAGGTCCAATTTAGAGGAAAAAAAACCATAATATTTGGGTGCCTTAAGTAATAGGTGGGGAATGGCTAAACGAACTCCAGTTTTTACTTAGAGGACCCCACCCTAGTGAAATTACTCAATTACCCCTCCATAGAAAAGGTTTTTTACTCACTCATATCGCTCACTCCACTCACTCATACCCTAATCACCCCTCTCAAATCACATTCTCACCATCCACCCAAATCTGACGAAACTCGAGAAAAATCACATCGATTCGATGTCGTGGGTGCATTCCTCATTTTTTTAGTGTTGATTTCGAGGTTTTTGGGGTTTTTTTTTTTTTTTAGAGTCTGTATTGTTTGTGGTTTTGTTGTTAGATTTAGGGCTTCGATTTGGGGGTTGAGTCTTACATTTTGTGTGTAAAGTTTCCATGCAATAGAAAATATCAAAAGATTACGAGCAAAACCTAATAATTTTTTTGGTCATTTTCATGTATTTTTTAGGAGTTTTAAATTTTTTTTTTGTTTGTTGATGTTACCCGCAGGTGTTGTAAAAAACTCGTGTCATTAACCTGATGATTAACATTAATCTAATATCTAATTAACCCGAGTTAGACTCGTGGTTAAGCCCGACTTGTCTCGATTAGCGTGTGAGTGCGATTGATATGATGTATTGTGTTTGTTTGGTGTGGAAAAATAAATAAAATTGACGGTATCCTTAGTGTGACAAATGTAAATCATAGGGGATCACACAAAGAAACGTGGAAGCAATATGTATGTTTAGATGTACTCATTGGCGTACGAGGCAAGCAAAAAAGCCATAATATATATATATTTTGTGTGTGTGTGTTGATATATATAAATAAAACCTATAGTTGGAAATAAAATAATTGAAAAATTATGGGATGCCTAATACCGTGTATGGGTCAAGAGTGACGCACATGGGTGTGGGGTAGCGTGCACTCCCAAGTGTACTCGTTGGCGCGCACGACGAAAGGTTAAACGCATAAATACATGTGTATATGTATACATATATTTATATATATTGTATAAATATATATATATATATATATATATATATATATATATATGATAATAATAAATAAATTGGTTAGCGTCTAGATACATGTGGGGTCGACGGTGACACATGTAGTGTGTACAATAGTGTACACGTTCGAAGGTGGTCGTTGGCTTGTGTTGTAAATTTTAAATGAGAAAATACATAGGCGTCTATATTTATATATATAATTTATATATATAAATATATAATAACCAATAGTTTGGTTTAATTTAATTAAATCAATTGGATTCACCTCGAGATGACATAGTGCGGAACTGGAGAAATATTTGATTAAAACCAACACGGGTTATGATGGTGGTTTGGTTTATTAACCTCGGGATACCCATTGATTGAAAGGAATAGAGTCATTAGATTTGCATCGAGATCTGCGTCACACGAATCTTAAGGAAATCAAATACTTGCCTTCAAAACCGAACTGAACCTCTGCCTCGTCAATTCGGTTTCGGCGGAGAGGAAGAAGAAACGAAATCGAGAAAGGAAAAGAGAGCTCGTTCGAGAGGGAGAGAGAGAGCTTGATTGAGGGACAGACCGAGATCGAGATAGAGAGACAGTGAGATCTCGAATCGCAGGTAAGCTCGTTGTTGTTGTTGTAGTTGTTGGTAGTTGTTGTGAATCGGTCATGGAGGTTTGGTCATGGAGGAGTTTGAGGAAGGAGATGACCATGAGTTCATCTACCTCCCAAGGGTGTTCCGGGGTTGGGGCCGAACCCAACCCCAGCGAACCAACAAATTGAAAAAAAAAAAAAAAAAAAAAAAAAAAAAAAAAACTGTTGGTCGAACAAGGGATCGAGGAAGGAGGGGTTTGGTATCCCCCGAACCGTGCTGGACCTGTCCGGTTCAGGGACCAAACCCCATCCTTAATAGAAAAAAATAAATAGAAATAGTAGAAAATGAAAGAAATTGCTGGAAATTTATGAAAAAATCCAGAAAAATTGGGAAAAAATATATTTGTGGACCAAATTATTAGAAATTCGATATTTCTATAAAAAGTGGAGAATTCAAAAGTCGGTTGAGACTTTATACCAGAGTTTTACCTCGAAAAATGTGAAAAATTTCGTATCGATCCAACATTTAGTAATTTGGTTCTGAATTCATTTGGAGTCAATTTAAGGGTTCTAAAAATGAGGAATTGAATATCTAATAACCTCAAACGGTTTGTGATAGGCTTGGAACACCAAGAAAGGTTGAGTGACCCGAAAGTTAAGGAAATTGGAAATGAAGACTTAACCTGAGGTGATTTGTTTAGTTATCAACTTTGTCTGGCTATTCTAGTATATGGAGTTTATGTAGTTTATGGACTAAAATGGGGAATCATGTACACTATGATGGTTTTCAATAAACGGAAAAACGGTGTGTAATGTGACCATGTTAACTCCTGATTTTGAGAATAGGTTTATAGGAGATGGGTTCCCTTCCCGGTCTATATATAACTCTTATTCAATTCAATAGGTTGTGTGGATTACGTACACACTAGGGGTTTGGGATAGAACCATTAGGCATTAATAGATAGGCTAGATATCACATATACATAATGTGTTGGTCTAGCAATCGCACTAATGGCGCTGGTGGGTAATCGATCCTTGTTTTATAAATAAAATGGGGATCACAATGTAATAGTCCGTGATACTTGCGTTGCATCAGTTATCTATTGAATTTATATGGTTTCCATATTCTTGTTAGATATCATTGGTGCATGTTGTTATTGCATGGTATCCTTGACTATTATATGGATTGTTGATATTTCTTTGAATCCATACTTACAAAGAAAGTTGGAGCGCTCACCCCAATTAACATTTCAGGAATATCAACGAGCGCGACAACTATTGGACATAGATGGTTGAGGAGTCTAGCTCTTCTCTTCGATGTAATGATTCTTCCTTTATTTTTATATATTATATTGAATTACCGTTTTTTATTATTACAAGGGTTTTGAGGTTTTGTATTACTGAGATTTATTCAGGTTTAAATTGGTTTGTATATCGTGTTTTATATCGTAAAAAGTTTTAATTTTTGCTATGTTTATTATTTGTTTTTATTATCGATATACGAAATATAATTGTGTTTATCAGGGGCTGCAAATTAGTTTGGCGACCTCTCTCCTAATCTAGGGCACCGTTTGGCCTAATCTCGTAATTAAGCCCTAATCATATCCACACAGACTTAACAACGGTATTAGTCAGCCTTTACAACCTAGACGCCTCTTTTCTCGTGTTCAGGATAAGTAATACACTAGTCCTACCAATTTATAAAATTTAGAGTTAATTAAAAAAATTTATTAAATTAATTAATTAACGAAAGTCTTATTGATTATACAGAAGCAATTAATAACTTATGCGGAAGCCATTTATAAAATCATAAGTGTGGAAAACTAGGAAATGACATCACATATATGAAGTCCTCAAAATGCATTGAAACAATAAAATAGTCTAAGTCAAGTTAGGGAAACTAACGCTTAACCCAATATACAACCCTAAATAGTATTTGAAATACATATATAACACACACAATCAAAATACCAAAAGAAGACCTACAATCGATGTAGTGATGCGTCACGGGCTCAAGGATAATCGTCGATCTTCTCCTTACCCGGCCTGCTGGTAGACAGCTCTGCACCACCGTCAGAAAAAGGACGGTGAGTACATGACTAAAATAGTAATCCCTGATGACAAGTTTAATTTGCATTTCCAAATATTCAAATGGTATTTAAAAGCATATAAATGGAAAAACTGAAAAATAAACCATATGCGAGTAAATACCAGAGTTAAACAAGTGATACTGACACTAGGCTAAGTAGTGGTGATTTAGGTCCGGTCGGCAGTGAAACAAGTCACTCCGACTCAATAATCATATAGTACAAAGGACTCTAACCCAAGCGTTACCAGGGACTCTAACCCCGGTGTGTAGACCACCTCAGGGACTCTAATCCCGAGTGTCATACAATGTCAGGTAACACGTGCTGACATCCCCATGGACTTTAACCCCGTGAGTCGCGCACACGTCGATTGAGTACGGGACCTAAATACGAAAACTACTTTTTAAATTTCAAGAAATACCAAGTATAGATTGTCAAAATATATGCACATCTACACACCTAAACAAATAAGGAATACAAGGCCCCTTAAACATTTATAAGATATTCACTATCCTAATAGCATGCTATTTATCATTCAACTCACATTTAAAGTAACAAGAATAGACATAGCATGGAATAGAATCAATGAATCAAATCAAATGAATGGATATCATACAAACTAGACTCATCAAGTGAGCATATACACAAAGAACACATGATATAAGAATACAAAGGCAAAATAGTCAAAAGGACTATGCAAGGACAACAATTAATAGAAACGAAATGCCAAGTAAAGTTGTCATTGGATATACTCACAACAACAAAGTAAAGTCCTAGTTTTACTGGTCTCCCAATACTCCAAATCTTGTATTCGCTCTCCCGTACCCTTTTTCTAAGTTCCTGAGTTTGGTGTTTCGTTAGTTCAAATATAATGGGTTTAAGCTCAATTTAGTGGTGTTTATCGTGTATTCAAATTGGTTCAATAGACTTTAAATCAATCTTCCTAAATCAGTCCCTAAATACTAAATCAAGTTTCAATTTTCGTCCTATATTTTAAATGCACTTTTGGGCATGAAATGGTCCAAATATCAAAATCCTCCATCAGTACAATTGTTGTTGGTCTCTCTCTTAGCTTTCCGGAAAGGCTTTGTTTGCAAAATTCTGATTTAAAATGAAAGAGATGTCATGATTTTACTTAACATAGGTCTAATTGGAGTTTAATCCGACCAGCGGATTTATAAAATCTATATCTCCTAATCTATAGTTCCTAAAAATGTGATTTCTAGTCACAAGGCAGAAAATATATCCAAATATAGCATACTAAAATATCAGCTCATTTGGATAAGTAGTTAGGGAGTTATGCCCTTAACAATTTCTGTTTCAAAACTTTCCTTTTTAGTTCCAACACCTACTTGTAGAGCATGTTTGGACATAAAAACATTTGAATCAAAATACCTTTAGTTAAACAAATTTATTCCCCTTTAAATAAGCTTTCAAGTGCCACTAGATTAGATCAATTTGGATCTAAAATGGGCAGATTATGACCAAATTACCCAGGTTGATTCATAATACAACATGCGGATGTACAATAAATTTGAGCTTTTACTACAAATTTGACGAATCATTGGTCATGGTTTAAAATAAGCGTATCCAATAGGCGTTTTAGTGATGGTACATTAATCGTAAACAAAGTTCTTATACATTAACACTTATTTTTGTCACAATTTAGATTTTGCGTAATGAAAAAAAGCTTTAGAGAAGAAAATGTTTCCATCACAAAAGGTAAAAATTTTGTCACATAAAGTGTGTTTGCTCATAATCATTCTACCGTAACAAAAGAAAACACAATTTTTTACTCGCGAGCGAAACCCGTGCAATCTCCTTCCCATTTTTTCTTCCCTAACTAACTTAATCCCGCCCTTCTCATCCCACCCACCGCCTCCTTCATTCAAATCGTGCCCTATTAACAAGTCGTATTATCCATCATCGTCCCCAAGCATCCGATCGACAATCGTGGTCATCCTCGTCGTCGCGCCTCTACTTTGTCGTCGTCGTCATCGCACTCCTCGCGCCTCTACTTCGTCGTCCTCTCAGATCCCTCGTCGTCCTCGCGCCTCTACTTCATCTTCCTTCACGCCTCTGCTCATCCTCATGCCTCTTTGCCCTAGTCAGTCCTGCATCTCCGTCAATTTGTTTGCTCATTCGGTCTTCGTCACACCTTTCCTCCATGTCGTCCAAACACCTCTGCGTTGTCGTGTTCCTCTCCTATGCGCCTCTGCTCCCTGTCGTCCAAGCGCCTCTGCGTTGTTGTGTTCCTCACCCTCGCGCCTCTGCTCCCTGCCATCCAAGCCCCTCTGCGTCGTCATGTTCCTCACCCTCGCGCCTCTACTCCTTGGTCGTCCTCTCACTCCTCCACTCTAGTCGCACTCCTCTGCTCCCTAGTTGCACTACTCTGCTCCCGTATCATCATGACATTCCTTCTTCGTGAGTTCTCCCTCTTTCATCTCAAAACATGTTTATTTTTTTACTTTTTTGGTTAATTTTCAGTTGATGTTTTGTTTGCTTGTTTTGTTTGATCTTACAATGATTTGTGATTTTAATTTGGGCTTGAGATTTTTTTTTTTGTAAGTTATAGTTCGATCACAATGTTGCTTAAAGAATCTTATTTTAGAAACCTATAAGGTAAACCCAAATACCTCCTTGATGATTGACCCAATTAACATGTGTTCTTCAATTTCAATAACGATGATTATGAATCGTTGGTGTGAAATTTAGGTTATGCGAATTGGATATTTAGTCTAATGATTTTCATTTCAACATCTCCAAAGTGTGTTGAATGACCAATACAAAGGAAATATTAGTCATAAATCAAGAAGTGAATTGATAAAGTAGAATTGGATGTGAATTTTGAAGTCCACTGTGATAAAACTAATTGAAATATGAGCAAGTTTGCGAAAGGTATAAAATAAGATTTATAAAGCCTTAACTATTCAAAAGTGAATGATCAATTACAACTGAAAGGCTCAACGAATGAACGTAAGTTGTAGATGGTTAAAATTATGTAGAATTTGCCTTAAGAAGAGGAAAACAAACTTTTAGAAAAAATCCGCGAGAAGACAAACAAACACTTGCTTGAAAAATGTCCAATTACTCTTAATTGAACAAAGTCTTTAAAAAACTCACATATTCTAATATGTTTACAATAAGTCAAGAAGGCAATGAGCAATGCATAAATTAACTAATTAAACACAGGAAGGTAAGGACATAGCATGTAGATATACATTTCACTTTTAAGGCACCATTAATTACGCGTAAGATTAAAAAAATTACCTCTTTTTAAGACATTTAAATTTATTTTATATATAGCTAAAATTACTAAATACTTGATCAAAAAGAGGCCTGTACCAACACATACAGGTATATAATCCAGAATGGAGATGAGGTGAATAGGCAAAGTTCTCTTTTTTTATATATATTTTGTGGAACTTGCCAATGTATTTTAATTTTCTTAGATTCCTACAATGTGTGTATTTGGTAGGATTGCTCATATTTATTTCACCAGGTAAAGCATGTCATGATTAACAAAAATAAGATTTATTAGAATCATGTATTGAGGTAATTGCTTAATCTTTGATGTTATAATTGTTTGTAATTTCATGTCCGTACACTTACTAGGGATGATTAATATATTCTATTGTAATAATTTTAATTTATTTATGTTAATGTCATGTTTGATAATCCCATTGCAGAAATAATGGATAAGAGTTGGATATCTTTAGTACCACTAACGTATGAATCATGGAATGATGTGCCTGAAGAAAATAAGAATGTCATTTGGCGTGAGGTATAGGTAAGAAGATAAATATATAAATGAAAATAATATATTATTTCTATAATTGGTTTGAGTTTGAGTTTGAGTTTCATAATGTTTAAGTACAGGATAATACTGATGCCCCACTTGAGTTTCGCGAAAATTGTTTAGAGAAAGTTGCCAATACTTGGAGATCGTGGAAGCATACATTAAAAGTGCATTACGAGAAGCACAAAGATGATGAAGATATTCTTACTCGAGTGCCTGATAAGCGCGTACAAGATGAACAATGCCAATACTTGCGAGGTATTGGAATGAAGATGAAGTTAAGGTACAAATTTAAATTCTTATTCTTGCATTTGATTTCAGCTCATTAAGATTTTGTAGCCCATCCTATTGGATACAATGCTTCCTTTTATTCAATTGCCTTAAAATTTTGTAGATTTTTGAGTTAGTTTTATAGAAATGAATAATAAGTGGGATTTAAATTTAATTATTTTTTATATGTGTGATAAGTATTTTAATATTGCTGTAGAAAATTGCTAAAACAAATGTTGAAAATAGAAAGCAAAAGACTATTTGCCATCGAATAGGTCTCAAGTCTTTCGCGAACGTACGTCATAAGGTAATCGAGTAGGTTCTTAAAAGATTTTTGAGTGTTCTCTATTTTTAAAGATAATTATTTCTTACTTGACAATTTTACCTTTAAGAGAGAAAATAAGGGTCTACCCACAGACCGTGCTTCAGTATGGTTGACAGCTTATTATAAAAGGGCAGGAGCTAGATCGAATGAAGATATAGAAGAATTCGCGGTAAGAAAAGATTTATTTATTCATAACTAGTAATTCATATTTAGTTTACACCATAACAATTCATTTTTATGTTAATATCAAATTTTATGTTTAGTTGCGATTGCAAAATGAACTTTCACAAATTCCTGAGTCAGAGCAAACGGCAGAAGCTCGAGAGAAAATTTTTAAAAAGGTAATAGGATGTGAAAAACGCGGGCGTGTGCTAACTTATGGTCATGGACCCTCATTTAAAGATTTTTTTGGAAAAGATTCTTAATGTCCGACAGATATTGCAATACGGAGAGCACAAGAAAAGGCAAATTCTACAATGAGTTCCTTCGCGAGGAACTTGCTGTGACGACGAAAGTAAATATTTCATCAATTTCGATTGTGTTTTTTATCATTTCTTTCATGAATCTAATACAACAATTTATTACAAATTTATTGTTTATAGACAAACATGCAGTCACAAATAGATAACATATATGCATGTTTGGAGAAAGTTGGAATTCACCTGCCTATCAACAACGTCAATCAAGTAATTAATCGACATTATTGTTGATACTTGAAGTTTATTAATTATGTTCAAATTACAAATGAGACAATTAATTGATATTTTGATTACATGGCAGACTTCAGATGTTGGAAGCTCACATAGGCCTCATGTTCAAATATCTTCTCATGATGGATGTTCTCCTGCTTGTTGATTATTCAAAAGTGAATGATCAAAAATGTAATAATTTAAGTTTTGCTGGAATATCTTAAGTTACCTCCATGTAACCAACTTGAGAGCATCCACCTTCATCATTGTTATTTTAAACATTTACTCATCTCCTAAACTTGACAATTTATTCTATCATTGAGTTGAATGACATTTGCTAGCTAAACTACTATTTCAATAATTGTTAATGCTTTTAGTACATGTTGACCCTCTAACTTTTGATGACTTTTTGAGCTTTTTACTATTTTATGTTGTATACAAATTAAACTCATAAATTTGCACCAATGATTTAGGCACTATAGGTTTGAATATATTTGAGTTAGATGATTATTTGATGCATGTTGAAGTTTGCAAAATGTTTAAAATTTTAGTGAATCTTTAATTTAAGGGCAGGTACTGCTAAAAGTTTTGGTAATATATTATGGTTCACTAAAGAAGAATATATATGACTTGTAGAATTATTTGATGCAAGTGAAATTTTTTAAATGTTTTGAGATTTTTATGAATCTTAAATTTAAAGGGAGGTTCTGCTGGAATTTTTGTAATACATTATGATTCATGAAGATGATTATATTTTACTTGTACAATTATTTGATGCATGCGGAAGTTTGCAAAATGTTTAAAAATTTTTGCTAATCTTTAATTTAAGGGGAGGTTATGTTGAAGTTTTATTACTACGTTATGATTTATTAAAGATTTTTTTTTATTTATGTAAGTGTTTAAGTGCAATTACTTATATTTACAACTTCGAAATTTTAGATGTGCAATTGGATGAGACTTCGAAGGGTAAAGATGATGAACAAGAAGAAAGCTTCATGTGAAGAAGAAATTGAAGAAGCATGGAGTGAAAGCATTGAAGAAAACACGGATTTATTTTATTTTGCTATGTTAGACTTAAGCCATGAAGAAACCAGTCAAAGTTTTATTTTATTTTGCTATGTTAGAATTTTAAATTAAGTATTATCATTTTTTTGGTACTTTGGATTCAAAAACACAATAATTAAACTTTGAATAGATTGATAATGTTGGCCTTGTAATGCAAGTAAAGTGAATTCTTAATATTTTAATAGATGCAATTTTTTTTATATTGACGGATGCGAGATAGTTACAACAACTTTTATATAAAAACTTTTTTTGTGACGAAGCAATGTACTTATAAAATATTATCATTTTTTGTCACTAGTACAAAGTCGTAACTATATGTATTTGTGACAGATAACAACTCGTGACGTAAAACATTTTTCTTTGTTGTTTAATGAAACGTTTGTGACGCAAATAAAGTCATAACAAAAATGTGTTTTTTATGACGTACAATAATCTCGTAACAAATATGTCAGAGATCGTCATAAAAGGTATTTGTCACGCTAATTTTCATGACAAAAATGTTTTTGCAATGAAGTATACGCAACTTTAGTTTTCCGTGACAATACCATGACAAAAACTATATGTGATGGAAAAACAACTTGTCCCTACGGAATCGAAGCCGTTACAAAAACTATGATCTCTTGTAGTTTTGGTGTTGCAACTTCAAAAATTCATATCTTTATGATTTCAAAACCAAATTAAGAACTTCAATATAGCTGGATTATCAGCTTAAATTGAGGAATCCAAATATATAAATCAATTGCAAATACTCAATCATCTACCATATGAAATTAGCCTAAAACCAAAACTGGTTCTAATTTCAACTAAAAAGATGTGTACCTAATTGATATAGCACCCTAGCTTGAGAATTTCTCACCAACTCCCATGGATTTCTTCAACACCTTGATGATTCACTCCTCTCCAACAATTCCTTCTTCTTTTCCAGAAAAAAAATGAATGAGTGATTAGGTTTGCATTTTGTTTAATCACTAATGTTATATATTAAGGTGATGTTCCTTCCTAGCCATTGATCTTCATGGATTTATGTATCCCGGGGAATATCTAATGGTCCACCTCTTGCCATATATCCCACTAACTCCCACTAACGCAACCTCAAGTGACACAATTTCATTACTCACCTAATTCCTAGATGTGTCAATGTGTATCTATAAACCAATCACATATTTTCCATTTAATTTACTCAACTATAGGTATTTAATTTGATTTACATTAACAAACACAACTATAGGCTTATAAGTAATTCCTTATTTCATATTAGTATAAAAAAAGACTTACCAAAATGCTAACTACCCGGTTCCCTAACTCGCACACTACTAGAGGTGTGTCCCCGCTCTTGTCTCGATGCCTGCAACCGTACAAACCGACTAAGTCTACACAATACATAACACTAGGTATATATCAATACAAAAATACCAATATACATCGACCACGTGCCTCGGTAAGTGCACGTATCACAGTGTAGGTCCCACGTCAAGGGTCGGTGATCCTGATTAAGGAATTCAAGCGGGTTAGAGATTTAGGCCGTGACAATTAGGCTACTGGCTCTAGTTAAGTATGGCTGGTGTACCGGGGCTTAATTAGGGTTTCTGGTCGAATGATTCCATATTTAGGATGGGGGTCGTTACAGGTGTCAGACACACAAAACCGACAACTTTCAAGAGGTTTTGGACATACGGTTGACACCTCTAAAGAAGCCTCATACACACACGACTGACACCTCTAAAGAGTTCTCCGATAGATCCCTCCGTCACCCACTAAGACCGAGTTCTTTTCACAAACTTGGTCGGAGTCAGCAGAGACCTTTGAAAAAGTTTTTGGCTAAAGTCAATTTTTACCTTTTTAGAGGTCTCGATCGAACTCGGTCGATACCGCTTTAAAACTCTCAACCCAGTTCATCTGAACCCCGCGGGTGGCACTTCTTCATTTTTATGACACACCGCGACCACATCTAACCTTGTTCAAAGAAAAAAAAAACTGCGACATTTGATGATCTAGTACAAGTGCTCTACAACGACTAAAACCGAGAAATGGAGAGAATTGAAGGGTGTTGAGGTGAGGGTGATAGTAATGGTAATGTTGGGGCATGTGCCCTAGGTCAATCCATTAACTGTCTTTATGAATACTTTTAGTTAATAAAATAGAGGATTTCATTTGTTGTTTATTATAATTAATTTGCATGTTTACATTATAATAAGATCCATGGTTATTTACATAAATATCATAAATGTCCCTAGTCGATCATTATATTGGGAACTATAATGAATTAAGACTAGTGTAAGTCTTAATTGATGATCATATGATGATTATACGTATAAGGATACGAATCAAGATCACAAATACTTGTTAGGGAACAAATTATTGGACCGACCCGGTATAAGAACATCACATGGATTAAGTCGTAGTTGTTTCTCATGATAGGTATGTTTTTCACTCCTCTAACTTGAGATTAGTAGAGACTTCAACATTAGGAACACAGTGATTTGACACAATCAAACGTTGTCTTTAATCGACGATTATAAAGGTTGTGATTGGTTATTGTGTGAGTAATGTGATGAAGTTGTGTAATCGAGATAGAATTTGTCCCTCTCATATAAAGAGAGATATCCGGTGGATCCCTCGATGTGTTAGACTGTTAGAAGGCCTAGTCTAAGTGAATTGATATTGATCAATGTCACTTGATGTTTTTAGTCTACCTAGATATCAAGACTAGTACGATTGAACATGTTGGATGACAATTTCATGCCTTATGTTTGATCAAAAGGATATCGTGTGACAAAAGGATGTTATATACACTATTGATTAGGTTGTATCGATTTGATATTCTTACAACTTGGGTAGTCATAATGTCTTGCTAGAGGCCACTTATGACTTATATACCAAAATGTGTTTTGGTACACTGCCAATGTTGTATAAGCCTATTGGGTTGCACACTAAGAATGGTTTTGTGAGATTTTAAGATGGTTCAGAAAAACAAATTTTATATGATAAAATTCATAACAGAAACGTCCTTGTGGTGTATTACATTTATACTTCTTTGAGTAGGGGTATATGTGTAATTTATTTAATCGTCTATATACAAGGGTTGTATAAATAGATGCCTTAAGTTAGAACACACGTATGAAAGATTAAGGGCTGAAACTCTATTTTCGTTTTAGAAATGAATTAAGGTTTTCTGGTACGCTCTGGATTGTTTTGAAGATAAACAAAAAAAGGTTTGGTATTCTCTCAAAGCTAGCACTTCGAATCTCGCCCGTCGTTCATGTGTGGACTGCTGGTAAAGAGCGTTCGTCTTTGGCAGCGCCTTAGAGATCGACTAACCTTCAAAGGTATATTGCGACCGAAGTATGATTAAGTTTTCATAGTTTAAACGTTTTTAATGGAATTAGATTCAGACCCTATTGGGGTTTTTGTCAAAATTGTTTTGTAATTTTCGTTGCGTATGAACCCCAAAACTCAATAGTGGTATCAGAGCCTTCGAGTTTGATTCCATTAAATTCATTGCATGTTTTCTTCTGATATATACATGATATATGATTAAAAGCGTGTTAATAGTTTATGTATATGTGATATACATAAGTTTTCTATGAGATTTATTATCATGTTTTGTGTATATGATACATATATTCGTGATTTAATTGAAATCAGTTTCATACATGCTAGTAACCATGTTAGATTAATTCGAATAATTTTAATGAAATGAATTTCGTGTTTTGTGATCCATGACACCATTAGGTATAATCTTTATTTTTCGTGTATTGATGCATGGATGAAATCTATGTAATTCAGTATGCATATTTAGGTTACACTGTTTTAAGTCTCTTAAATTGAATAAGTCTTAATATTAATTCTAAAATAATATGATGAGGTGCGATTGGGATAGTAGTTAATGATTCAATTATTTTGTGATTATTTGGATGAGGACCGAAATTGGAAATAATTATTTTTTGAAATTATTTATTTATCTTGTTATATCTATTCTGTTATAAATTTTTTATTTAATAAGAGATAGATAACAAATTAGATTATGAGATATTAGCAAAATCGGTTTTGTTATCCCTATTGGATAAGAGATAAATATTGTGAATTTTATTTTTGGTGATATGCTAGGTTTCAAATATCTTAAGTCCTAATTTGATTAGGATAAGATGATTAGTTGGATATGGGACCGGGTTAATTAAAATGTTTTGATTGACTTAATTTCGGATAAATTAAGGGGTTAATTTAGGATAATAAAATCAGCAAAAATATGATTTTCTATAGCGAATTTTAATTTTCAGAATTGAAATTCGTCTCCTAAAAAAAAGGGAGGGCGCTGCCCCCTGTTCCCTCGTCTGCTGACTTGTCAGCGGAACCACCGCCCGCTGACTGGCCAACGAGACCGACGTCTAACTAATCCTAGCGCACATAAATTCTTTTATTAGTGAACAGTATAAAGATTTCCAAATTGTTTAGTGATTGAACAAATCAATAAAATATATGATATTTCATTGTTTACATAAAATCACTAAAACTGAATAAAATCTCACTATTAAATTTTAAGTCTCGTGTCATCCATTTTAAACACTTGTCATGACCTCGATCACACTAATATAGTTTCAGTCATAGCTGGTTGTATTCTATTATCTTAGTGAGACAAGTTGCGTAAGAGTTACCTAAATATTTAAAATGGTCCGACTTAATAAAGCTATCAAAATAGTTTTGAGCTTTAGGCACATTATGAGATAAAAAAAAACATGATAAGACATAAGATGTCTCGTATCTCATAAAAGTATCTAAAATTACATAAGATGTAATTGGTAACTATTACCTACCTAAATAATCTAGTACTGTGTTTCATGCCATAGTTGTAATAGAATTAGGTGAAATATGGATTTTAGTCCCCTAAATAACACAGGATGTTTTAGGAGGGTTATTAATTTAGTGCGAGTCTACTCCTCTATACAAAAATAAACTTTGCATAATCTTATTGTAGATCAATGGCCTCTTCAAGTAACAATAATTCCTTATCACAACGATCCATCCTTGAGAAGGATAAGATATATGGGACTAATTTTCTTGACTGGTTCAGAAACTTTAGAATTGTTCTCCAATCCCTAAGGACCCACTAGCCAATGCTACGAAAGTTGTGAAGGATGCGCATAATAAGCATGTCAACGATTCTACTGATGTTGCATGTATTATGCTGGCAACTATGGTTCCTTAACATCGAAAGGACATGGAACTAATGGAAGCCTACGACATGGCTGTAATGCTAAAGGAAATGTTCCAACAACAAGCTAGGCGAGAAAGGTTCGAGACAGTCAAGAACTTACATTCTTGCAAGATGACTGAGGGTGCGTCAGTTAGTCCTCATGTTCTAAAGATAAAGGGCTATGTTGACCAGCTTGATAGAATCGGATTTCCCATAAGCCACGAGTTAGCTACAGATTTGATCTCAAATTTATTACCAGAGAGTTAATCACAATTTGTGATGAACTACAATATGAATAATATCGAGAAATCAATTTCAGAGTTTCATTTGATGAACAAAATATCAAGAAACCCTATAGTAATGTGTTGATGGTCCAAAAGGGAAAGGGAATGAAGAAGAAATGCAAAAGCAGGGCTATAGTTGCCAAGGCTGCTACTGCACCTGTCGCAAAGCCTATGGAATAAGTCAAGCCCCAACCTATTACTGCTTCAAAACACCCAAAAGAAAATGAAGGAAATTGGCATTTCTGCCATGCACCTGAACATTGGTTCATAAATTGCAAACTCTATCTGGAATATCTAAAGAAGAAAAAGGGTAGTACGACTACCACTACAGATATTTATGTTATTGAAGTTAATTTATCTACTAGTGATTCCTCGAATTAGATACCGGATGTGGATCTCATATTTGGGTAAATGTGTAGTAACTCACCAGAAGTAGAAAGTTGAAGAAAGGATAAGTCATCCTTTGCGTAGGGAATGGAGCAAGAGTTGATGCCCGTGCTCTATCATATGACTTAGTCTTACCTAGTGGACTTATTTTAACTTTAAATAATTGTTATTTTGTGTCTGCCTTGAGCAGAAACATCATTTTTGTTTCATGCTTGGATATTGATAGTTTTGATTTTATTATTGCGAATAATAGATGTTCCATTTCTCGTAAAGGCATATTTTATGTAAATGCTGATTTGTGTGATGGTCTTTATATTTTAAGCATGAAAAGGTCCACTGATACCCCGGTCTTTAACATAAATACAAAGAGATTCAAGTCAAATTGTTTGAATCAAACCTATCTTTGGCATTGTCGTCTTGGGCACATAAATGAGAAATGCATAACGAAGCTCCATAAAGATGGACTTCTAGATTCATTTGATTTAGAAACATATGAAACGTGCATATCTTGTTTATTGGGCAAGATGACTAAAAGTCTTTTTACTGGACACAATGAAAGGGCAAGTTATTTATTGGGTCTAATACATACTGATGTATGCGGTCCTATAAACACAATGGCTAGAGGAGGTTATCAGTACTTCATTACATTTACTGATGATTTCAGCAGATATGGTTATGTATATCTTATGAAACATAAATCTTAATTATTCGAGATGTTTCAAATGTTTCAAAATGAATTGCATAATCAACTTGGTAAAACTATCAAAACGCTTAGGTCAGATCGAGGTGGTGAATATTTGAGCCAAGAATTTGATGATCATCTTAGACATTTTGCGATTGTCTCACAATTGACTCCACCAGTAACTCCACATAGGAATGGAGTTTCTGAAATGAGAAATCGAACCTTATTATATATGGTTCGATATATGATGAGTCATTCAGATCTTCCATTATCCTTTTGGGGTTATGCATTACAAACTGTTGTTTTCACTCTAAATCCAGTTCCTTCTAAAGCGGTTAATAAAACACCATATGAGATATGGTACGAGAAAAGACCCAGTTTGTATTTCCTAAAAATTTGGGGTTGTGAGGCTTACATAAAGTGGCAAGTCTCAGAAAAACTAGCACCTAAATCTGACAAGTATTTATTTGTGGGGTATCCTAAGGAAACAAAAGGATATTACTTTTATAATCCCGCTGAGAACAAAGTGTTTGTTGCTCGGTATGGTGCCTTTATGGAAAAATAGTTTTTTTCAAAAGACACTAGTGTGAGAGAAATAAATCTTGAAGAAGTTCAAGAATCACAGATAAACATTGAATTGCTACTGGAAGTTCAACAACGTTCTGAACCAGTTGAACCTCCACAAATGACATAAGGCCCACGTGAATCTGGTAGGGTAAGACATTAGCCAAGAATATTCGGATTTCTCATTACTGATAGTTGTGATGTGTTGGTTATGAATCAAAATGAGCCCACCACTTATCAGGAGGCTATGTCTGGACCAGACTCAGTTAAATGGCTAAGTGTCATGAACTCTGAGATGCAATCCATGTATGATAACCAAGTTTGGAACTTGGTTGATTTACCTGAAGGTGGTAAGACCATTGGATGTAAATGGGTTTTCAAGAAGAAAACTGATATGGATGGCAAAGTGCATACTTTTAAAGCAAGACTTGTAGCAAAGGTTTCAGAGCGGACTCATGGTGTTGATTATGATGAAACTTTTTCGCCGGTAGCCATGCTTAAATCCATAAGAATTTTAATTGCCATTGTTGCATATTATGACTATGAGATATGGCAAATGGATGTAAAACAACATTTCTTAATGGAAAGCTGCTTGAGGACGTGTATATGACACAACCTGAAGGTTTTGTACATCCTGAGAATTCTAGGAAGGTATGCAAGCTTCAAAGATCCATTTATGGATTAAAGCAAGCTTCTCGGGGTTGGAATCTTCGTTTTGATGAAGTAATCAAAGATTTTGGTTTTATTAAGAACGAAGATGAGCCTTGTGTATACAAGAAGGTCAGTGGGAGTGTAGTTGTTTTTTTGGTATTGTATGTTGAAGATATATTACTCATTGGAAATGACATCCCAACATTGCATAATGTCAAGTCTTGGTTAGGGAAGTGTTTCTCAATGAAAGACTTAGGAGATCCAACCTATATCATAGGGATAAGGATCTATAGCGATAGATCTAAGAGGCTAATCGTTCTAAGTCAGAGTGCTTACTAAGACAAGGTGCTGAATAGGTTCAGTTTGCAAGACTCTAACAGAGGATTGTTATCAATGTCTCATGGCATAAGTCTTAGTAAGATTCAATGTCCTAAGACAAATGATGAGCGAGACCGTATGAATAAGATTCCATATGCATCAGCTATTGGATCTATCATGTATGTCATGTTATGCACTCGACCTGATGTATCATATGTTTCGAGCACTACAAGAAGATATCAGTCAGATCCTGGTGAGAGTCACTGGATAGTAGTAAAGAACATTCTTAAATACTTAAGAAGGACTAAGGATGTGTTCTTGGTCTATAGAGGTTTTGAAAATGATCTAGTTATAAATGGTTACACAAATGCAAATTTTCAAAATGATATAGATGATTTTAGATCGCAGTCTGGATATGTGTTTACTTTGAATGGGGGTGCAGTAAGCTGAAAAAGCTTGAAGCATGAGATCTGCAGGCGATTCTACAACATGTGTTTGAGTATATTGCAGCGTCCAATACAGCAAAGAAGGCAGTTTGGATCAAAAAGCTAATTTATGAACTAGGTGTGGTTCCAAGTATTACTAAACCTGTTTGTTTGTATTGTGACAATAACAGGGCAATAGCACAGGCCAAGGAGCCTAGATCACACCACATATCCAAACATATACTCACGCGTTTTCATCTTATCAGAGGAATTATTGAGATGGGAGACGTGAAGATTTGCAGAGTACCTACCGAAGATAATATTGCGGATCCATTGACAAAGCTCTTCCACAAGCAAAACATGATGGTCATGTTAGATCATTAGCCATTAGATGCATGTATGATTGGCCCTAGTGCAAGTAGGAGATGTTGGGGCATGTGCCCTAGGTCAATCCATTAATTGTCTTTATGAATACTTTTAGTTAATAAAATAGAGGATTTCATTTGCATGTTTATTATAATTAATTTGCATGTTTACATTATAATTAATTTGCATGTTTACATTATACGATACGAATCAAGATCACGAGTACTTGTTAGGGAACAAAGTACTGGACCGACCCGCTATGAGAACATCACATGGATTAAGTCATAGTTGTTTCTTATGATAGGTATATTTTTCAGTCCTCTGACTTGAGATTACTAGAGACTTCAACATTAGGAACATAGTGATTTTACACTATCAAACGTTGTCTTTAACCGGACGATTATAAAGGTTGTGATTGGTTACTGTGTGAGCAATGTGATGAAGTTGTGTAATCGAGATAGAATTTGTCCCTCTCATATAAAGAGAGATATCTAGTGGATCCCTCGATGTGTTAGATTGTTAAAAGGCCTAATCGAAGTGAATTGATATTGATCAATGTCACTTGGATGTTTTCAGTCTACCTAGAGATCGAGACTAGTACGATTGAACATGTTGGATGACAATTCCATGTCTTATGTTTGATCAAAAGGATATCGTGTGACAAAAGGATGTTATATACACTATTGATTAGGTTGTATCGATTTGATATTCGTACAACTTGGGTAGTCATAATGTCTTGCTAGAGGCGCTTATGACTTGTATACCAAAATGTGTTTTGGTACACTGCCAACGTTGTATGAGCCTATTGGGTCGCACACTAAGAATGGTTTTGCGAGATTTTAAGATGGTTCAGAAAAACGAATTTTATATGATAAAATTCATGAAAGAAACATCCTTATGGTGTATTACATTTATAATTCTTTAAGTATGGGTATATGTATAATTTACTTAACCGTCTATATACAAGGGTTGTATAAGTATACGCTTTAGTTAGAACACACATATGAAAGATTAAACTCTATCTTCGTTTTAGAAACAAATTAGGGTTTTCTGGTACGCTATGGATCATTTTGGAGAAAAATAAAAAAAAGTTTGGTATTCTCTCAAAGCTAGCACTTCGAATCTCAGCCGTCATTCGTCGTTGGCAGCGCCTTAGAGATCGATCAACCTTCAGAAAGGTATATCGCGACCGAGGTATGATTAAGTTTTCATGGTTTAAACGTTTTTAATGGAATTAGATTCGGATCTCGTTGAGGTTTTTGTCAAAATTGTTTTGTGATTTTCGCTGCGTATGAACCCCAAAACTCAACAGGTAATGGGGTAAGCAGGGGTATTTTGGAATTTTGAGAAAAACAAGTAAAAAGTAGGGTAAGACGAAGTAAAAATCCAAAAATGGGGTTCGCTTAGCAAAAATTTCTTCTATTTAGCCGCTCCCTTTAAAAATTATTGAGAAGTTAACATAAGTGAGAATCAAAGTTGAGAGTTTTTTTAAAAAAAAATAGTTAGAGCTTATGAATGAGAGAAATAATGTTTTTTTTTTTGTTCAAATGAGAGAGATGATGTTGAACCAAATGAAGAAAGAGACGCATTAATCAATGCGAGTCAAGAATTGTGGTCAAGTGGCCTATTGCTTTCTTTTGTTTTCTGTTTAGGAATAGAAATCTCATCAATCATTCATAGCTCGATACAAGACCAGACATAGAATTAATTGCCATGGAAGTACATTGATTCACTAATCCTATTTAAAAAAAAAACTATCATTACTTTGGCTGTGAAGGAGTGGCTTAAATACAATTCTAATATTTCCAGTCCACTCTCCTACGTCCTCCATGTGTCAACGGCTTCAGAGACAAAAAAGCAATGCAAATTTGTTTTTAATTCCAACTTTGCCCCTCCACACACTCACACACCAAATTCTCCAAATTAAGCATACACACATAAAGACATACACTATTTTTTATTTCTTTTATAGAAACACGATTAACGTATTATATAAAATAAATATATATTTATTTAAATAGACCTATGCTTGATTTCTTATTTATTCAAATTATAAAGAGAAAATCATAGACTTTAAAATTATTCACATTTTTTTAATAAAAGATGTTATAATGACACCCTGAAGTCACACTCAAAGTCACGTCGGGGTGACGTGGTGTGCGTGCTCCACATAAAATTAGGTGTGTGCATATATTTACCGGTGTATAACACCCGGGTGTGTATCTCGAGGCGTGCATGGACGGCTTTAAGAAACGCGAGCTTGGACACTATGTCACTTGGTGTGACTTTATGTGTGATTTTTGGAGTATCATTGTAGTATTTTCTTAACATAAAAATAAGTGTGACTTTAGGGAGTTCGCACATAGTTCCCGATGCATAACATGCAAAGTATATCTCAAAACACACATGGACAACTCTTAAAAATATGGGTTTGCAAGCCACATCACTCGATGTGACTTTAGATGTGACTTTAGGTTATGATTGTAGCATTTTTCTATAATGTATATGTATGTACATATTAATATATGAAGATTTCCTAAAAAAGGAAAAAAAAATATGAAGATAAATAATTGTGTGGATGAAATAGAAAAAGTGTGTATTGTGTGTATCGTGTGTTTGTTTTATTTGAAGAAGTTGGTACTTGGAAGGGCAAAGTTGGAAGTAAATAACAAAGTTTGCACTGTCTTTTTTGTCTCTGAAAAGGTAGACACGTGGAGGATGTAGGGGAGTGGACCGGAAAAACTAGAAATATTAGCGCCGTATGTAAACCGCTTCCTACCTGTTAATGCGATTGTGAAATTGAAGTAGTGTGACATTAGAGACTGCTCTCTACAACATTTGGAACACATGACAATACACAAACATCACTAAAACCACATAACGAATAACAAAACTTCCAACTAGGAAGTACAACCTAAGACTTCCGACAAGAGAAGACAAACTAACTACAAAATGAAAAAGTAAAGAAAATACCAACCCAAATACACACAAATCCACACACAACTATTAAGGAAGGTGTAGTACAATAAGGATGAAACTGATTTTCACAAATCTGACTAGATCCGCAGCTTATTGGATGCATAAAGTGAAAAAATGTGCGATTGGAACAATCGCCAATCAAAAAAGAGGATCGATGGTGGTTCAAGATCAAGAATCACGGAGGAGAATCAAGAAAAAGAAATTTAGGATTTAGGGAAGGAGGAAAATTGGTGGCTTTGATGCTTTGTTTTTCTTCATGGTTCCGATTTATATTGTTTACTTGTTCGCATCCACTGCTTTTGTTAGACCCACAAAATAAATGTGGGTTTTTTTATTTTGGTTTTTTGTAGACTCACATCTGTACACATTGGGGGCAATGAGATTTAGGGCCTCCCATGAAATGGGGGCCTGGGGCGAGCGCCTACTATGTCGCGCCCCAAATCTAGGCCTATCCACAGGCTAATGCAAGTAACCTTCTTATTTGAGTCTAACTCTCTTTGAAGAAGTAGGAGAGCTTTGATTCTCCTTTTCCCCGTCACCTCTTCTTTAATTTTCATCTTTTTTTTATTCTTCTTCATCTTGGTGTTTATCATCGGCCAAATCTTAAGAAGTTGATCAAGATCTATGACAATATCTTCTATTTTAACATATTAATAGGAGCGACGGGCTACTCCCTAAGGTTCCATAAATCACAGTTATTTTTCGAGTGTCAATAAATAAGGAAAGGCAAAATAAAGATACATCGAGAGGTGATGAACTAGAATGACAAATTAAGCAAAGTACATCTACAGAGATTGTGAGTGGAGGAATTTATGTGCTCTAGCAAGTTTGGATGGTTTTTGGGTGTTTTCACATTTTCCTTTATTTGAGTTTGTATATGGTTCTTCCTATGTTACATTTATTTAGTTCATTTTTGTTTTCATTTTGTCTATCCCTATTTGTGGGGTTGTCCTTCAAGTCTATTATGAATTTAGTATAATAATCTTGGTCTACATAGATATTGGTATCTATACAGGCTTATCAAATCCATTATGTTAATCTAGGCTTTTTCATTCGCTGTGATTGACTTAAATTCTATGAGTCTACTATATCTAATTAGATTTGTCCACAGAACATCTATTGTGGCCTCCCTAAATCTTAAGGCAATTCTGGGCACCACCATATCGCATCACACATTACACATCACAAAGTCCTGCTACGCCATGGTTTGTTTATCTATGACGCCCCTGAATTTAACTAGTTCCTTATACATTTTTCAAAAATCTCTAACCTAGCTTAGCAAATTATTATTCATATAATTATTAATAAGCTTGTTTAGCTAGTTAGTTAATCTATCAAGTTTCATTATCATTTTACAGTGCAAGTCTTCAAATATGTTAGTGTTTTATGCATATTTAACAATCTTAAATAGTGAAAATCTCAGCAAAATGATACCATGTATATAACACAGGCGAAGAAAATACAAAAGATCCAAATACATGTATCAATGTTCTACAAGTCCCCAAGACCCTACAAACGTAATATATACATACTATAAGTCATACAAGAGCTGGCATCATATTAACTCAGAGGCGGTCGCCTAATACTCTCTTGCTCTTGCTCGTCAAAGGATATGCACTCTGTTACCCAACAAATACAGTGACGCGTCCAGTGAGTAAAATCTCAAAAGAAGTCCACATAATATTCATGAAATAAACTGATAAACTACGGACATGCGAATATGACATCTGGCAATGGTAGGTCATACTCCCATGAATGTAGGCGGCATATGATGCGTGCCACAAGTTTAACGACTAGCTTGTAGTAATAGTTCAATCAACTTACGTTGATCAAGGATATCGTCATCAGGTAAAGGTTTTTGCACTAGTTGTATATTACTTACTTAACTTAAACTATTGCTAAGGGATTCACTTTTAATTGATTTTTTACTAATATAAACTATTCTAACAAGTCACTTTAATGTTACTTGAACTCTTATATTAAGGATATCTTAGTTCACAACTTCACATAGGTAATTTAATGATATGCTTTGAATTCATGTGTAAATCTCAATATATTGTGCAATGTCTAATTAGAGTAGACGGATTTCCTTTAAATCCACTTCAACCAATTGTCGTGACAGATAAGATTTTAATGTGCAAACTACAATTGCATCTATCAATGTGAATAATATAAGTTTCACATTGCTTTAAGTCTCAAATCTTTGGATTCATAACCAACTAAATTTATTATCCGCACCTCCCTAATCAACAATTATCTCTCGATGTTACGTATTTTACGATTGTATCGTTCATGTCCGGATTATAAACTTTAACGGCCATGATAACTCTAAAGCCTAAGTTCATTAAACATGTGGCTAGTATGTCTAAAGCATTACACTAAGAATCAATACAAATTCTAACCAATGCACTTTTTGTTATCACTTTTTATTCATATTCAATGCATAACATTCATACCATATGATTCATTGATCCCTAAGATAAATAGACTATTCATGCATTATTGAAACACACACATCACAATTCAATATAGAATTCATTGCAAAATAGAGATGAATACAAATATTACCTTGAATTTATCAATGAAACCAAATATTGATTGCAAACATGAAGTCTTCAACGTTTCTCCAACAAAAACTCTTTAATACTCAAACTCAATGCTAAATTACTCTAATGGAGACTAATCTCCTTCTATGTGATTGGCTCTCTCCTGTTTACCACGTCTTAATTCATATTTATACTTCCTAATAACAATTAGAAACTCTAAAATACAATTTAACTCGAATTTAAGCTCCACTTTCTAATTTTTGCGAAGTTGCGCTATCACTAATGCCCTCGCATCATGTGTGTTGAGCCACAGTGTCGCCACTATGCTACAACTTCATTGTATGTTTTTTAGATCCTAAAACCTTGGTGGCGTCCCCTACGTGTCTCGACGCTGTCCCTCGTGAGCCATTGCGCTGCCACTGCGCTGGATCTCCAGATTTGGTTTTTTTCATTTCTTCTCATTTTTCCTTGATTTCTTCCAATACACCATAATTTCGTGAAAATGTAATAATACCATGAATTAGCACTATTTGAGGATGTTTATACTAACTATACTACTGAATTAACCATATATATACTTATAAATAATCGCTTATCAAATACCCTTAAACTTAAGGTTTCGCGAGTCCGGAGCAAATGTGTATTCTATTAAATTTCCTAATAACACATTCTAATTCGATTCATATTATTTATGGAGTATGCTTTAATTTATTAAGTCTCAAGTACACTACAAAAAATAGTGATTTAGCAACGGATTAGAAATGGTTTAGCAACGGAAATAGAATCAGAGACGAAATAGCAACGGAATGAAATACGTTTGAAAAAACTTTGTCGCTAATTATTTAGCAACGAAAATTATATTTCGTTTCCGTTTTATCTTTAAATAAAGATGGAACAGAGATGGAAATAACAACCATAAAATGAATTATGAGTTGATGTTCGTTGCAACTCCATTGATAATAAGCAACGGAATAGCAACAGAATTGCAACGAATACCATAGCATTCCGTTGCAATTCCGTTGCTAATTTGCAACGTAATTGCAACGAACATCATAGCTTTTTGTTTCTATTCCGTTGTTAAATAGCAGTGGAATGAAATTCGTTTGAAAAAACGTTGTCGCTAATTATTTAGCAAAGAAATTACATTTCATCTCTATTTAGATACGGAAAATGGATGGAAATAGCAACTCATTTTCAAACAAATTTTGGGCACCCCACTACATTGGTCTCTCATCTCTAACCTAAAGCCACGTATTTGTTTGTCGAGCATGTATCGATTCTTGCGTTTTCACGTCATCCGATAGCAAGTAACACTATTTTACAACCATATCAAGATTCGAATGAACTTTTTTTTTGTTCAAAATAGTGACATTGATGATTTGGTTTTTCATTGTAGGGTTTGGTAAATTCGACCATTCCGAAGTTGTTTTCAGCTTAAAATGGACGAATGTACTGCAATGGTGCAAGAGGAGGTACAAGAAGAGGTATATGTTGATATATATTGTGTTTTTTTTTTGTTTTTCATGTTCAGTTGAAGTTGCACGAGCGCGATTATTTCGAACTTGCAGTACCGAGACTTATAGATAAGTGTCGGTAAAAAGACACCGAGACTTATCTGTAAGTCACGGTCATGCTGTGACTGAGACATATGGAAGAGTCTCAATTTTTTCATACCGAGACTCTTCCATAACTCTCGTTTCCCAATAAACAAAAGTTGGTTTCAAGTCGCAGACCTGTACTACCAAGAATGTAGTTTTTTGGGTTTTTTGTTGAATTTGTTGTGTATTGGTGTTTAGTCCTAATGTTACAATGTATGTATTGTAGGTAATGTCGGTTTCAACTTTATTTTCAAACTATAATGATGCGTTTACTCCTTGTAGGTCATTCCCATCTAGAGAATCGACTATTTCATGGCTTCAAATGATTGGTCGTGAGAACAAGTTTGTGTTAGTAACGAAGCACTCTGATGCCGGAGAGATTAAGCACAGGGGAAGGGTTAAACTTGCATGTGAGAGGTCCAGTACATTTAGGGGAATGTCACAAAGAGTAGGGAAAATTAAAGCGGCAAAACTTCCTTTGACACCAAGAACTGAAGAGGAAGAGGAAACGGGGAGGACTCAAGCTGGTACAATAAAATGTGGATGCATTTTCCTTATTAAAATCAAGAAATATGTTGATTATTTGTGATATGTCATTGTCGTGTGTGGGAGGCACAATCACGACCCCGCCAAAAACTTGGACACCCACTTATTTGCAGGACGATTAGATAAGGATGAGCAGGTGGTTGTGGTGCAGATGACTAAGGTAGATGAAGCCAAGAGATATCCTCAACACGTTGAAGCAAAGAGATGTTAAAAATGTATCGACAATGTGGACAATATTTAATGCACGACAAAATTCTGAATTGAGGATGCGGGTGGGAGGACTCAAATGCAACAACTATTGCGCATATTGGAGAAGAATAAGTGGATGTCGTGGTATATAAAGCATCCCGATACGAATACCGTCACTAATTTATTTTGGTCACATCCTGATTCAATTAAGTTGCTACGGTGTTTCCAGTCGGTTCTTTTGATGGATTACACTTACAAAATAAATAGGTATCGAATGTCGTTATTGGAGATTGTTAGCATCACTGCGACGCATTTGACGTTCTCGGTTGGGTTTGTTTTCATATAATCGGAGACTCATGCAAATTATGTTTGGGCACTTGAGAACTTGATATCCATATTAAATAGGTGGCCTAAACCTGAAGTATTTGTTACGGATCGGGAGTTAGGCCTTATTAGTTTCATCGAATAAGTATTTCCATCATCGTCTCACCTTCTTTGCTCTTGGCACATCAACAAAGTAGTATCGGCCAAAACTAAGAAGATGTTTAGGGATAACGAAGACCTCACTCGTTTCATGGATAGGTGGACGAACGTGTTGTATGTTAAGTCGGAGGCCTTATTGAACTTAAGATGAATGACTTGCATTGTGAGTTCGGTCATGTAAAGGGTCTTACTGATTACTTGGATAACACATGGGTGAAGATCTACAATGAGAAATTTGTACTGGCATGGACAAATCGAATTATCCACTTTGGGGAAACAATGACACAGAGGGTTGAGTCTGCGCATTCCACTTTGAAGCTACATATTGGCAACAACCAAGCAAATTTCGAGACTTTGTGGAGTGTGGTTGATGGTCTTCTTAGGACCCAACATAACAACATCATGGCATCATTTGAGCTCAGTTTGAATGTGGTGCAACATGAATATTTTGATGGTTTTTATCACCGATTGCGTGTTTATGTCTCTCAAAGGGCGCTTAAGTTAATTAGAGATGAATTGGGACGTGGAGAGGATGTTGGACATGACTATACTCGTTGTGGTTGTGAGATACGTACCACGCATGGTCTTCCTTGTGCATACGAGATAAACTTCCATAAAATTGTTGGTTCACCCATCCTTCTTGAGGACATTCATATAAACTGGTGAAATTAGAGTATGATACCAGAGAATCATGTGGATCGGGCTGGGTACAATGTGAACGATGAGATTGAAAGAGTGTTGCAAAAGTTTCATGCTTGTACTAACGAAGACAATCGCATTAGGGTTATTCAGTAGCTTAGAGAGATTAGTCATCCTTCATCTACATCGGGAGTTGTTCCACTTACAAAAATAAAGACAAAAGGAAGGACACCGAGGTATTCAATTGAAAGTTTACTGAATAGAGGAAAGAAAATATGATCAAAGAGGAAACACAATGAAGACGATACTTCGACGACAAGATTGCCTAGCAAGTTTGAGTACGTACTATCGAAAGAAGAGGCATCTAGTTTGAGAAAGAAGAAAAAAAATGGGGCCTAAAATACGTCGTACATGTCGGGAGACCCAAAGTGTATCTAAGATTGGATATTCTCATTGCATACAACCGGATTGGTTGATATATGTTGAGAGCGCTATTGATGTGATGGGCGATGGTAATTGTGGATATCGGTGTGTTGCCTCCGGGCTTGGACTTCCCGATGTCGATGGTTGGAAGTTAGTACGTAGAAAGATGTTTGATGAGATAATCGGGTATGAAAACCTTTGGCGGGAAGTGCTTGGAACAAGTTACGAGAAGGTGAAGACTATTGTACATTATTCGAGATGATCGTGTTGGTGCCTCTTTTCACGAATCGTTGACACTTCCGACATGGGCCTGTTAATATTAACGGTCTTTAATGTCATTCTAGTAAACCTCTCGCGTGGTAGTTGCTCGACATTTCTTCCTTTACGTAATGTCCAACCGTCATCGTTAGATAGTCGAATTATCATTGTCATGATTAATGATAGGAATATCCATAAGGTTAGGGTAAGTTTGTAGATTATTTGTGAATTGTGGTTTTTCATCTTCTGATCATATGATAATATATTATTGTTGTACTTTGTATTTAAAGGTGAAGTTGATTGTGAATGCACCACTGCCATCATTATATCCATCGTGGGAAAGGTATGATGAGGAGTGCGCTAAAAGTTGGCGTGATGGATTCATAATTCGAGAAATCATGTCAGCTGTAAGTTCTCAAGAAGGCACGCCTTTCATAGTAGATTTAGCTTCGCCTTAGTTATCAATAGTCGTGTTTAACATTTTAAGTTTTGATGTGTATACTTGTCGTACCAAGAATATTTGAGTGCAATAAATATGTATCAAAGTTAATTATTTTATAAGTTTTTATGTGTATGCTTCTCGGTTAGCTAATTTTGATATGTTATGGTTTGTAATTGTGAACTGTATGTAGTCAAAAATGACATAATTCTTTAAAAAAATTAACTCTAGAACAAGCAGGTCTGTGACTCACGCACATGTTTTGCCATGCTATAACCGACAATTGGCCAAACTTCTCGGTAGGACACTCCCGAGAAAAGTGTTTCACCATGTAACTTGATAGTTTATAGAGACGACTCGTTGACCCATGCACGACCCAACTAGAGAACTCTCAGTTCCTTTTATGTGAAACTAAAAGTGTAGTTTTGGTCATGCATAATCGAGACATTGTAACGAATCATTTAACCAATGTTCACGGTAAACGGCTATCGAGTTTATTAGCGTAGTTACGGTGGGTTATGGTCGATACATTACTGAGACTAGTAGGTTACGGCATAATATATTCGAGAATGTCACAATGGTCTCGGTTAGTAGTCAACGAGACTCATTTAAAGATATCGGAGATACATACCCGAGAGTTATGTGAACGTTTTAGACACGTCCAACCGAAACCTCGCCAAACTGGTACATTGCACATACAACTCAGTGACATATATGCGTAAGTACAACGGTTTCGGTCCTGAGGCACCGATATTGTCATACCGGTCTCGGCCCTGAAGGACCGAGACTATTTTCTGATCACAAAATGAACATGTTTATCAATCAGAATTATTACAATACAAGTCTCAATACAAACAATAGCACTAAAACATAGACAACAGTAAAATATTTAACAAATTCACACCATACAAGCCTTACATTCAAACAAGTCTCACATTCAAACAATATTCAACAAGTTCCATAATCCAACAAAAACTAAAACGGTACAAGTTCCATAATCCAATATTCAACAAGTCCCTAATTGTTTTGGCTTTTTCAAATTTTTTCTACTGTATTCTTTGCCATGCATTCTCTTTTGGGGGCGAGCATCGACCGGTGGTGGTGGTGCATTAGCTGGGGTGGAATGTGTAGAAGTGATATCGTGTTAGGACTACCTAGGGCCTGCTTGGGTGATGTGTCGGTGTAGGCGATGGTGGTAGTGGTGGTGGTAGGACCGAGACTCCTCGAAAGGAAATTGACGACGTCACTCGCCATTTTCCTCGCAGACTCGAACGTACACAACTCCAGCGATGAGTCTATCCATCGTAGTGTCGCGTCCAACGCACCCCTATTACACTGATGAAAACAAAAAGAAATATGTTAATGTTAAAAATTACGGGTTTTCAAAAATGTCAAACACTTCTAGATAACACTTAAAACACATTCAATACCTCCAATAGCTCATTGTCAGCGATGGTTGTGGCAACCATGTCTTCATCTTCAGGGTTTAGGTTCGCGATCACTGGGTGGGACACTTTAAGGAACCAAGTTAGATAGTCCGGTGTAGCCAAAAACTTGAACTGTGCCTTCTCACCGTGAACTTTGGGGGCCAACAAATGGTTATGTCAACGTTCCCAATTGTCTTGTTGGAACTCATACTTGACAGAGTATTTGAGTGCAGATGAGCCTCGATGTGCTTCCAATGGGCGGTACGGAGGATCTGGTATAGATTGCACGTGGCCAAACTGTCTCAGAATCCTCTCCGAATGGTAGGGCTCCACCACATCCATGTACTTCAATGTGCCACTATAGAAGGTCATCGCGTGCACAACTCCATTATCCATGTAATTAACATAAGGGTCCCAGTGACCTAATCAAACATAAACAACAGTAAACATAAACTAACTTTAACATTTACCAACAAGATTGGCTAAGTAACTCACCTCGCTTGGCCGCAACCTGTCCAACGTTCTCCTTATGGACCCAACCTTGTCAATATTCATCATAGTCTCGTGCTTTTGAATCCATCTACAGACACGAGGTTGCACCTACTCCATGTACTTTGCATTGGGTGTGGCGAGCCCAAGTTTGAAATGGTCGTACACCCATCCCTGCAAATACATACAACGTTAGTTAGTTGGGAAATGCAAAACATAATTCTAATTATTCATAAAACAACGTAAGTTGATTTAAAAATATACCTCAAGTAATGTGAGGTAGCCGGCAATCTGAGAAACTTGTACTCTGGTGGAAAACCCCAAGCGTCGGTACAAGTACGCTAATGCAGCTGCACCTCATGCATATTTTCCCGAGTCATCCAAATCTTCTAGAAACTCAACAACGCAATAGATATCCGAGATCCACTCTTATCCGCAAAAAGGGTGCAAGAAAGTAGGTACAACAAGTACGCCCGAGCTGTGCATTCCACAGAGGGGATAAGTAGTGTCACTCAAACCAGCTTTGGGGCACCATCGACTCTTCAACCAACATTTTCGCACTGCGAGCCCCTTGTTGATGTTCACTTCATCCTCCCAAGTAGTTTGGACACCAGCTTAATCGCATCCGAGTGAGATTCCTCAGTGTACCTCGCAAAGTTCCCAACTGCAACCACTTTGCCCGTCACAGGAATCTTTAGGAGAATGCTCGCATCCTTCAAGGAGATCGACATTTCACCAACTGGTAAGTGAAATGTGCTTTTCTCCGGTTGCCACCGCTCCATTAATGCATATATAACCTCATTGTTTGCAATATGAGCAGTCTATCGGCATATTCAACCCAAACCGCTGAATAATCCTCTGAAGGCCCTCGATGTCAGACTTGCATGACTGTAAGTCCCATTCTTGGATCTGAGCACCGTGATTAATACACTTGAGTATCGGGCGATCCTACAACAACAAAGAACATTTCATCAGCTATATGAAAACCATAAGTTTTTAAGTACTCCATTCAATGAAACTTTATATATATATCATTGCTCCAAATCGCTAATGCGACATGATCTTTAAAGCTCTTCAGCGATGATCCATCTGAAGGACCACTGGGGAAATGAGCACACATTTCCAATTGCTCTTATGACTCCCCTTCATTATGGCCACCTCCACCACTAGTACTCCCACCCACATTACGATCGGTACTAGTGGTGTCTGCTGGTGCTGATAAGTCACTACTACTAGACTCTGATGCATGAGCCTCATCTTCGCCTCAGGCAACTAGAAGATCTCTTTGTCGACGCATGTCAATGTTGGAACCCTCATCGTGCAATTGAGCATTTTTGCACGATTCCCAGCAGTCTTTCCATTTCTTTCACATCTACATTCTCTTTCTCTTTCCGATAAGATGTAGTCGGGGGTCTCCAACCGCCTCGCCCACGATTACCCCTCGACATCTCAACACGAACCTCCTCCTTAGTCATCGGGGTTTTCGAACGAGCCATACCTAATAAGACTACAACATGTAAGCACGGAGTAGAAACATAAGTAAAATTCAACAAATAAAAACATAATCTTCCATTTCTATTGTCTCGATCAAGCAAGTTTGAGAAAATAATTACTATAACGGCCCGAAAATTTGACTTGTGCCACGTGCCAAGTCAAGGTCGTATGTGGGACCCACTCGTCGAATACATATGTCTGAATCTTGAGTGGAGAAGTATATGTGGAAAAGTATACGTGAATTTATGTATAATGATGGATTAGAAGGCTTGACTAGGCCTGCGTTGACCTTGCGAGACTGGCTCGGGGGTCCACGTGGGCTTAGGCCGGGCGGGGCCTAATTTGTGGAAAATTGGGGTCGTCACGGTTATGATCTCGGTGACGTAAGACCGAGATAAAACAAGTTTCAGTAATGGACAACCGAGACAATTGGTTCATTCTCGGTTGTACATCACCGAGACTAACGCAACTATACACTCTGAATTACCCTTGCTATTTGGTGACCGAGAGCAATTGCAGCGTTACGCTACCTAAAAAATAATACATAAGCATAATCTCGGTTATAGATAACCGAGACAACAATGTGTCTCTCGTTACTATGTAATCGAGACTTTATGTGCAACTAACCTTAAACTTAAATCTTGGTCATGTTTAGCCGAGATTGTTAGCATCTTCTCTGACTGTATGGCTGAGAAAAATGAGTTCGCGAATTTGCCTAACCTAGCAGACGAACCACACGAAACAAACAAAAATTGAACTATAATCTATCAAAATCGAGTTCAAACATACATATAAGCTGCTGAATAAACACCTCTTGTGAGATTGGAACCCTAAGACCAAGCCCTACAATGTACCCAATGCAAACAACTCGAGATCTCTAAATATGGAAGAAAACCCCTACTTGAATGAGCAACAAAACAAAGGAGATGCTCAAACTGGTTAATAGAGATCGATGCTCAAACTAGTTAATAGAGATCGATGCTCAAACCCTACTTGAATTTGGTGGTGGGGTGCACTAGGGGGCAATTTCAAGATTTCATTCAAATGTTTTGGGTGCCTTTGGTAAACAACTTGGTGCCTTCAACAGTGGTATGCCTTCATTAATTGGTGGGGTGCCCATAACGGTGCTCTTTTTATTTCATTACATTTTGTTCCTGTAGGGTTCTCTTAAACACAAAAGTTGTAGCTAGCCTTCTCTAACACCCTGCACCCTCCTACAACAACTCCTTGGGCTATAACATCTTCTAAAAGCAAATCTCATACAATTCATTCACACTTATATCAAATATTATACTAAATGGAACCCAAAAAAAAAAGAGAATTCAATATCACAATATGCACAAAACGTTGTTTGAAATTTGTTTACAAACGGAAAAGCTGTACAAACCAACTAAAATATCTAACTCTCGTCACCAAGGTGCTTCTTATCCACCCAATCTTAGATGTCCTGATCATCATTGTCGTGATGCTGCTCCGGTTAATGAGCCGGATCCATCCCAACCTGCTAGTGATGCTCCCGAGGTGGTCGTGGTGGCGGCGGTGGTAATGCCTAAGAGGTGTTCACTCCGAAGTCCATGCTCATTCTCAATTGGCTCTACACGAAAGCCTCAAACTGCGCGAGGCTCTGAATGACTATATCAAACTTCAAACACCACACCATCGGCTCCTGGAACGTGCTGGCATCGGGATCTCCATATTTCCTCTTCCTCATGCCATGTGACCCGAGCCCATATACACGTCCCTTCGAGCAGTCCCCCACCGCATCATAGTAGAGTTGCTCCTCATCTATCGTTTGGTCCAGAGTAGCCTAAGTGTGCTCCACACGCCTCTTCACGAGCTCCGCCTGCACTAAAACAAAGTCGTCAAAGAAAACAAAAATTGGAAAAAAAAAAAAAAAAAAAATGAGAATAAATCATTAAAAAAATGAAGAAAAATTTAAATACCCCAAAATCGTTTTTAGTGATTAAAAATAGCAAAAATCATGTAAGAAAAGAAGCAAGTAATTAATAGATGATTAAAGGGACAAAACTAACCATTCAAGTAATGAATGAATCTTTTCCCATTCAAGATATAATGCTTCAAATTATAGTAATGATGAGACAATTAATATCATATGGAGCACTATGTATGTATAGCTATCTAGCTAGCAAGCATTACAATTGGTTAAAGTTGCAAAATTAGCAGAACATTAGTAACATATGTTCCAAAGTACTATTAACTATGTTGGTCTCAAAACTACATATTGGAGACAATTATCTGACAATAAAGAGTGACATCGAGAATATAGTTTTGTTTTTTATCTAGTTTTGTGTTGTTTACTTGTTTATGTGTTTGGTAGGTGGATGTTTAAATGAGGCCAACTTTAAATATCTAATCTAATATGGGCTTCCCCACATGAGAAAGTGAAGTCCATCATTAACTATTGATTCTCTAAAATCCTAACAAAACCTTGGTAATTGTTATGCTTCATATCATTTTTGGTTATCATAAGCTTAGAAGACTAAATATGGGTCCTCCTTAAACACCTGACCCTTCTCACTTGTATTCCCAAGCACTTCAACTCAAACTCAAACTCAAACACACGACGCTAATTTCGATGGTATCATCTCTCTCTTTAAACATAGTTCAATATGTTCTTTTTTCAAGACTAAAATTTTTTTATCAAGTCCAGTTTCAAATTTAACATGTAATTAAAGTTTTTGAATATTTGTATTCAATCTTTTGAGATGGGCTTGAAGAAGGAATTGAAAGAGGGGCTTCCAATCATCATATTTGATGAGAAAATAAGCACAAATGAGTAACATTGAGTAGTCAATGCAACTATACAAAAGTCTTTTATGTTTAGTTTATAAACAATACTCAAAATTATTATTTTTTAAATTTTTACATTTGTGCCTATATAGATGTTGTGTTTGCTTAGGAGACTTTGGAACAAACATATGTAGGTCAACTTACATATTTTGACAATTGTTCCTATACAGATGTTGTCAAGCATTTAAAAGATAGATCAAAATGCCATTATCTGACATTTAAACTTTGGCACACGTATGATTTAAACTTTAGTAATCATTAATAATAATCAACTTGAACTATATACAATAAGCTTGTGAAATCGAAGACCCAAAACAAGGCCAACTTGATCACCTGATTAGCACAAAAAGTTAAGCTAGCTATTACCGGCATATATGCACATAGCAAGTTAGCAACTTTAACAATATATGTAGAGGCTTGACAAGACAAAAAAAAAATACCAACTTGACATGCATTGCACCTACCTATAAGCAATAATCGATTTAAGCATGATGGAAGATATCACATTATATGTATAATCATAGTATTTATTTATAAGCAATTATAAATTTTATATTAAAAAGACACTTACATGAAACCGCACTGATCTACTATGAATAAATGTCACTCCATCGTGATCTTTTGTATGGACATGAAGGATGACATCATTATGAGTAACATCATTATCTTTATCCAGAGCCTACACACAAAAGATCGATTTTTTTTTTGAATAACAAAAGATCAGATTTTACAACATATTGGTAACGACAAACTTATAAGTTCTAAAGAAACGTCAAATAACCATGACACTTACCAATATATCTCCATAGGTCCAAAAAGATCGTGAGCCATTTGTATGTTTCGAACAGCCTATACCAGGGCCATCCCTATGCTCTTTTTGTTATGTGAAGCCTTCTCAAATCTTGCCTTGAAATATGCGCTCGCCCAATACTCACATATTTATTATGCCTCGTTAGTCACAAACTCTGGCCGCACGGCGCGGAGCTCTTGCATCAATGCGCCTCACCTAACACACGTCTTTGCATCATAGGCGCCTATCACGATCACCTCATCAATTGGTGGGTCCTATCGAAAATATGGTTGAAAATGATAAATATATTTAATTATGTTTTTTTAAAGAAATAATTAATTTAATCATTTATTTAATCGTTAAGCGTCAATTTACGTACTTTCTATCTCTCCCAATATGTATCCTTTTGATGATCAGGTACTAACTTCCAACAGTACCCCTCGGTAATCATCCCTCGCTTAAAGATTTTGGTCATCCTCCAAGCACAAACTTCCGAAGGATGTAAAACCCATCGATTTTCCCTATTCATTTTCAACTTGATCAAGTTAGTCAAATGTTCTTCTTGCTCTACTTCTAGTTAGGGTACATATAATTAATTAGTCATCCGTAAAGAAATGATAACTTATTACTCGATATGCTCAATATTAATGGGGAATCTAACAATATAGGGCGCCCCTCCTCCTCCTTAGGCGTTGTTGTTGAAGGAGCTAGCGGGAGGGGGCTGCTAAGCCTGGGGTGCTCCATTGCGCCTTAGATGCACTTCAGAAGGGGCTCCCATGGCCTCATACGACCCGCCAGATGGTGCGGGCGATGCTGTGGAAGGTGGAGCAGATATAGTAGGTGATGGAGTGACATGTCTAGACAAACTAGCAAAATTATCAGAATGTGACGATGGGGTGTGATTGGATGATGACGGACTCGTCGGCAAAACAGTGAGCATATTCGTTGTCGAAGTCGGTCTCGTCATCGACGTCATCGACGACGGTGAAATGATGTCGAAACCTCAGTCGGATGACTCTACACCAAAAACGATGGGTCATGTGCAACCTTCTCATAATGATCCTCTATCTCCTGATGCAGCTCGGCCCTTTTAGATGGGCCTCGACCTCTTGATGGCCCTCTACCTCACGCAGTGGGAGCACGCCCACCACCTCCTATCAGAGGCTGGCCATCAAGGTTAGCGCATGTCAAAATCCTATCCGCGGGTCTGCGTGTCATGCCTGTTAAACTACGTCATGTACAATCGTGAGTAATATAAGTTAAGAAAGGAATCAACTTAGACGACAAAATACAAGTAAATAAACATACATCACTTACGTCAAAATACAATTAAATAAACATACTTCATTCGTTTTGTCTGTTTCAAATTCATATTCACTACTAAAATCTGACACCTGATCTTCCTCATCATCGTCACTATCCTCTGGTACACTGATCATATGGGAACCCGTTGGATTAACTAGCAATCCAATGTCATTTGTAGGATCAATGACGACGTACGTGGCTAGTTTGTCCGCTTGGAATGTCGTATCTGTCGAACGAATAATCTCATCAACAACGATTCCCTCATCGGTGAACTTTGGCTGACAACAACAAACATTTAACCACTCTTGTTGTTCATGCTTCATAGAAAGGTATGGATGATAGTAGACCTGAGAGGCTTGCATTGCCAAAATGAAAGACTCGTACTTGTTATACCGTCGAGTTCGATGAACCTCGAGCAACTTGAGTGACAGGTGAGTCTTTATACTTGCATGTTGTGTGGGGCCAAACCATTCACATTTGAACAACATTGTTCGCTTAAAGCCGTTATATTCAATCTGGATAACCTCTTGTAGTCTTTCGTAGAAATCATCAGAAACATCGGCGTAGTTGGAGCCCTTCATACAGACACGATTGTTCTGTGTCGCCCTATTAGCACCATACACCACAGTGTAAATTTGTACCCATTAATAACATATCTTGGGTATACAACGCAGGATCGTATAGGATCGATTGCAAGATGATGAAGTGTCTCATTTGTGATGTTATGTCGTGTCTGCTTACGAACACACAACAGTTATAAAACACGTTATGAGATAAAAGAAATCTTTTAAAGTAGCAAAATTTAATATTAAATATATTTGAAACCACTTAGCGAAATTTTGCTCGAGATTATAATCTACGTTTGTCTCTTCCTTGTACGACATATGTACTTCGTTAATGAAGATTCTACATTTCATACTCAGAAATTATAAGAAAAAGACCAAATATGTTAAAGTATGAACATAATAAATTGACATTTTAAAGTGACTTACGAGATGTATGGCGCGACGTCAGGACAATTGAGTAAGATGTAAGTGTGAGCAGCATCGTACTCTTGTTCCGGCAAAAAAATTTCTTTTTTACCCAATGGTACGGCCCGGGTGAGTAAAAATGGAGAAGTCATCGACGAAATGAAAATTGGGAGCAATACCAGCGTTGTCATTACGTTCATGACGATTGTGCAAGGTGGCAATGTGGTCTCCAAAATAATAAGAACAAATCAAGGTTGTTTCCTCTACCAAATATGCATTACACATCGATCCTTCGACATTCGCTTTGTTCTGCACATCATTTTTCAAGTTCTTAAAGTGCCTAAGGAATTCATGTTGATGATAAATAATAATTTGATTATTAACAAACAATATAATCTATTAATTTGTAATTAATAATGAGTAAATTACCTCTAAAATGAGTATATCCAGTGAAATTGGACTAGGCCAGCAAGCTGACCCTCAAAAAGCAAGTGGATTGGCAAGTGTTCCATTGAATTGAAAAAACTTGGAGGAAATATTTTCTCCAGTTTTCAAATTATTAGAGGTATTTCGGACTCTAAATGAGTCATCTCCGAATTGTTACACTTTTAGTCGTCAGTGATCAAAAGAATAGACTAAGCTCACTAATGGCAACCCAAACACCATCCGAAGAAGTTCATGTAATGCAATTGGAATCAATATTTACATGAAAACATGACAATCGTGACTCATCTCGAACAAATTTTGGCCCTTTTGATCTACGCAACGCCAAAAATTAGAAGCAAATCAGTTATGAAAAAACAAAGATCTTATCTACTCAGTGTAATTTCTATATTTTAAGGTTTTCAAATCATGCTAGCGGATACTTCTTTGTATTGGGTTTTGGGGTTTTATACGCAGTGAAAAATTCAAAACAAGTTTTTGAAAAACCCCAATAGGATTAAAAATAAGTTCCATTAGATTAGATCTACAAAAATAAAATCATACCGCAATCCGTGTTTTCCTTCTTTGATTGTTCTATTTCCAAAGCGTTCAAGCGTCCGTCCTCTATCGAAAATTCACACACGAATGGTGACTGCGATTTAGAGTGTTGGCCCTAAGAGATAAAGAAAGCGTTTTTCTTTCTCTCCAAAAATCCAGAGAACTCGAAAATAGCAAAAACGAAAATTTTATTTCATTTTAAGGTTTCAACCTCTATTTATATGTGTAGATAAGCCTTCACTTAAAATTATATTCGTAATCCAACTATTGTATTTAAGAAGTTTAAAAAAATTACAAATAAGCTCATATTAATAAGTAATCATATAACAAATTGTAAAAGCTTTTATGTCATGAATTTTATCATATAAAAATTCATTAATCTAGACTAATTGAAATGGCGCAAAACTGCTCTTTATGTGCGACCCAATAGGTTTATACGACGTTGACAGTAAACAAAAAACATTTTGGTACACAAATCATAAGCGGTCTCTAGCAAGGCATTATGACTACCCAAATATCATGAATATCAAAATCAATATAACATAATGAATAGCACATATCATTTCCTTTTGTCGTGCGATATTCTTTGATTAAACATAAGGCATGGAAAGTCATCATTAATGTTCAATCGTACTAGTTTCAATCTTTAAGTAAACTGAAAACATCCAAGTGACATTGATCATATCAGTTCACATGGACTTGGTCAATATCGATATATCATATCGAGTGATCCACCGATATCTTTCTCTATACGAGAGTGAGAAATTTTGTCCAGATTACACACCTTCACATATTATTCACATGATAATTAATCACAATTTTTATAATCGTCCAGTAAAAGACAACGTTTAATTGTGTCAAATTACCATGCTTCTAATATCGAAGTTTATGGTAATATCAAGTCGAATAACTAAATGATATACCTATCACGATGAGTAACACCTATGACTTAATCCATATGATATACCTATCATGAGAACTAAATGATATCCTTGTTCTCTAACAAGTACTCATGATCTCGATTCGTATCCCTATATACATCATCATCACATGACCATCAATCAAGATTCACACTAGTCTTAATTCATTATAGTTCTCAGTATAATGACCGACTATGGACATTTAAGATATGTCAACAAATACCCATGAATCTTATTATAAGGTAAACATGTAATTACTTAAAATAAAACAACAAATGAAAACTTCTATTTTATTAACTAAAATTACAAGATAAATAATGTTTATAGGTTGACCTATGGCACATTCCCCAACACTTTGACACTTCATCTATATGTAGAAAAAGTCGGTGGCAAAGTTCGCGAACATCTTGTCTCAATTTCACATTGTCCTTATTCTTTCTTGGCACACTCATAATAGTGTTAAATATGTTGTCGAACACATTTTCTCTACGTGCATTACATCCACGTTGTGTCTAATCAAGTTCGTCTCCCAATACGGTAAGTCCCAGAAGATGCAATGTTTCCTCCATCCTGAACTCTTAGTAACCTCTGTATTTTTCGCATCGGCGTCGATTTATGTCACTTTCATTAATCTCAAGGATCAATTTCCATCAGAATTTCTTCGCGAGATCGTATTAGTGGAGGCTTGTCATTTATATATTGGTTTGCCTCTTAGAAACCCTTTTTATCTTTCCTAAGTTTAGAGTTTTGAGGCAAAAATCAACATGAAAGTCGAACCATGAAGTTTTCCTATCGTGGCGAAGTTGAAATGCTTCCATATCATTTATGCAGTATGAACAAGCCATTTGGTTGTGTGTACTCTAGCCCGACAACATGTTATATGCGGGGAAGTCGCTTACTGTCCACAATAAGGCTGCTCACATCTGGATATTCAATTTTGTCGAAACATCGTACATCATTAAACCATTATTCCATAAATCTTGTAGCTTTCTCACGAGCGGTAGCAAGAATACATCTATTTTTTGCTAGGTTTGTCGGTCCGAGAATGATAACCGTCAAGAACATAAATTCTTCTTTCATGCACATCGACGATGGAGAGTCGTATGGAGTCAAAAATACGGGCCACGAAGAGTAAGGCCTACTATTTAACCCAAACAATTGAAAATCATTCGTGCAGAGCCCCAAACTAACATTTTGAATCTCTGCGCTGAACACTTTATTGATTTCTTTAAAATGACGTCATGCCATCGAATTTGAATAATGTTGCATAACATCGTTTGGGAACACATGTTCCCCGTGCCAATGCATATGTCTAGTTGTCTAGTCAGAAGCAAACAAACGTTGCAATCAATGGCCGACGGGAAAGTAATACATTTTTTTGCAAGGCCGTGTTTTGTGTTCCTATAACGACTGCATCGTTGTGTAATGTACCGAGAATACCCATACATTTTGCACGATGTTAAATCAGAGTCCTCTCCCCAATAAATTATACATTGATTTTCACAACAGTCTATCTTCTCGACAGTAAACCCAATCCTCGCATAAGTCCATTTGTTTAGTAGAAACTCTCAACTAATGTGTTGTTGTTAGGCAACTCTTCCTTGATGAATTGCATGAACTCATCATAACAGCGTTCAAATACGTAGTGCGCCGATTTTAGAGAAAGCAATCTAGCCATGGCAGACAATTTCGTTATGTTCTTACAACCCAGCCACAATTGCTAGTTACCAGCGTCAATCATGTCGTATAGTTGTTGTGCTTGGGGGTTGGGCTCCTCTTCCATGTGATTCCAGTTAAAACTAGACCTTGCCACGTTGTGTAGCATCACTTAGTAAGTCGACGTCGGTTGACTATAGTGGATGTCAATTTCGTCGTCTTAATTGTTTTCAAAATCTTTGAAAGTAGGCGTCATATCCTAGCCTTCTTTTTCATCGTGATCATACCAATAATAGTATCTGGGAACGAACATGTACCTACATATGTAGTACTCAATAGTCTGAACATCGAAGTAGGGTAGAAGTCGACATTTATTGCAATTACATGAGCACCTAATTCTACCCTCATTGAGATAAGTGGTACAATTTGCCTTCGCAAACTCTATGAAGTCTTTTACCCTTACAAAAAAACTCCTTACGAATAAACTCGTTATCGAGGTGATTGCACATCCACTCTGTATTTGCAGTTGACATTCCCTACAAAACATAGCACATGGTCATTATAGATGTTTTTTCTTATGTCTTGGATTATGGTTTGGTGGTCATATAAGCAAGACTATCAAATATTCACCTATGAAAAAAGTAGTACAACTTGAGCATATAAGATGTCATACCATTAGTTTTGCATATTCTACAAAAATTTTGATAGAATTTCCCCTATAACATAGACTACCAAAAATCTCATAACCTAATAAACATCAATGGAAAAATGCCTAGGAGGTCTCGCATCTCCAACATTTCACAATGTCATATTAACATAAATTAAAAGGCTAAATCTAAATCATATTAACAATTCAAGATATTCAACATGGAGTGAACATGTAAGTTGCAACCGAAATGAAAGCATTGAACAATTATAAAACTAAATACAATTCATAGTAAACATACGGGCATGTCAGTTCAAAGTATATAATATTTGCAGTTTTGCTTTACATTGGCCTTTAAAGCCAATAATGCAATTGAGTTGCGTTTTAAACTATTAAAGTTTTTATAAAAAGCTGGAGGATTCTACATGTTGGAGCTCATTCATATTTTCCTTTGTGAGAGACATGGGCGGAGAAGGTTATGTGCTCTCTATTTTGTAACACCCCCTCAAGTGCTATAATGTATATAAATATTAAAGAGAGTGCATGAGTGCACTTTCTTTTGTGAGGAATAGGTGTAATTGTGCTTTCTGAAACAGAATCTCTCGTCTAATACATGTTTGACATTGCAAAAACACATTGTCAATTTTTTGCCTTCTTCGGATATTCTACATGAAATTATTGTTACCATAAACAATGTCTTTAATTGCATCCCTACTTGGATGGTAAAGTATCTAAAAATTGGCACCAAAAGAATTGTGTTGCATAGAATCTACTTTTCATTCTATTTATTTATTCTATTACTTAAGTGGGAATGGAACTCACATATGGTCATGTCAATTCTTTAGTAAAAGGTAATTCTTTAGTAAACATATGGTCATGTCAATTCAAAGTATATAGTAATTTTTGAAAAATCTCACTTGTTATAAAGATAGTTGTTTATAACAAATACAAAAACAAAAATAAAAACAACAATTGAAAGAATTGTAACAAAAATCTAGACACCCCTTTGCAATTATGTTCGTTGAGCATAAATAGCATTGAACATATCATACCCTTAGTTTTGCATATTCTACAAAAAAACTCGGCAGATATTCCCTTATAAAATGGACTACCAAAAATATCAAAACCTAATAAACATCAGTGGGAGAATGCTTAGAAGGTCTCACATCTCCCCAACAATCACAATATCACATAAACATGCATTAGAAAGCAATCCAAGTCATATATTAACATTTCAAGATATTCAAAAATGATTGAAATCATAATTTCTAACTGAAATGAATGAATTGAACAATTACAAAACTAACCTAAATTTCCCTTTATTGCCTCAACTTCAACTTTTGCTTATATGCACAAGCTTCTTCTAACCTTTCTCCTTAATCTAAAGAAAGCAGTGTGTAAATGAGAATGATCTATACCTGAGAAGCATTCATCACAAAGAGTGCAATTTATTTATACAATTAAATCATCTGGTTAGAACCAAAAAAGACTTCTTACACAGTAATCACTTAAACATACAAGTAAATCATCTGATGATTATTATAAACCCATTGCCTTCTCGATGCGTCTCTAGTTTTCCCAATATTTTTTCATGTCATTCATGTACCCATTCCCGTGGGAAGTTATTATTGTCTAGCATCTATTGTTGATATGACAACATGAAACGTCAACTTAAATCTACATAATTGCAATTCTTGACATTTTGTTTTGGAAATATTGAACACAAGCCTCTTTCTATTACGCAAACCATAATTTATCTTTATTTCATTAGATGTTTCGAACATCACAATTAGGTTGACAGCTTATCTGTTCATATCATTGTATGGTCATCACAAATCTTGCTTCTTGTAGAGCATTTGCGCACTCTTGCACGTAAGGAATATACTTGAAGTTGGAATATCAAAAAATCTTCACTTGCAAGCAAACTCTTTCAATTTGGACTTCGTTGAAAAGGTATTGAATCATTGTGCTACACTCTATTCCAAATAAAAATTTGGAGCTTTTATTATAAGTGCTTTTGTTATAAATTATACGATGTTTGGCACTTCACGTTGCCCACTAGTTACAAGAACTTAGGATTAGATATTGGTAATAGTCTTGGAAGCAACCATTACATCCTTTCCAATCTTACATATGGTTGGTAACTTCAATTACAAGAGTTTTGTAGTTAATGTGAATGACTAAAATTGTTTGTTGATGATTCTTGACAGGCTAGTTTATACATTTCTACAGAGTTGATTTACGTCTCTGAACTGGTAAGCGAATGCAATTCACGTGGTTTATTTATCTTCATGTTGTGCATGCATTGCACATACATAGCATGACAATGGTGAAGAATGAGATTTCTAGAGCTTTAGGAAGCACAAGCTTTGCCTTTAGGGCTTTCCCCTAAGATTTAAAAAAAACCTATCTATATCCAACTCAGATCAAAGCTAACGAAGACCTTAAGAAGAAGACACAAAATGTTGCAAGAAACTGAGAATATCCCTACACCTTGCTCCATTTATCGAGGAAAGCTGCAGTAATTCTTTGGAAAAGCCCGGTTCTCTTTGTTTTTGAGCTTTCATTCCTCAATCAATTGATTCATTCCTTCATATACCTGCCCACTTCCATAGCCATACGACTCAGCCAAAAAGCCATATCTCGTTAGTCAAAGCCTTTACGAGTCTAGTCTCTTTCTAGATCGACTACTGTCGTTTGGTTTTGGTTAGTTATAAGGAATGGGCTCTTGTGGAATTGTAGCTTTTTCTAGCCCAAAGAAATATGGCTTTTGTGCATGACTTACAGAGGGAATGAGCAATCCTTATATCAAATCTTGTCAATTAAAATTGCAGTCTCCCTGCACTACTGCTAATTACTTTATAAAGGCTTTAGTAAACTACTCTATGATGTTATCTTAATCATGGCAAGCAACATCAATTTGCATATGGGAGTGAACATTGAGCGATAATGAAACAATGCATTATAGATGTCTCAGTTATTTCTCCAGTAAAGACAACTAATTCAATGTTTTGGGTGTTATGAACTACTAGGAAGCAATAGCAAACAATTAATGAAGTCTTTATCTAAATACTTTTCTATTACCTTATTGGATTATTATAATAAATTTACAGTTATCCTCCATTTTTTGGGGGAAAAATAGGGATAGATAGTTTATGAATTTGTTTTGATCTTTTAGAATGCATGCAACTATCATCCAAATATAAAGTTCTAGATGTTTTGAAGAGATACTGGATTTCGTTAAGACGTCCCTCTAAGTTATTGTTCATTTATAATAAATCATCTGGTTAGAACAAAAAAAATAAAAAATAGACTTCTCATACAATAATCACTAAAACATACAAGTAAATCATCAGATGATTATTATAAACCCATTTCCTTCTCGATGCATCTCTAGTTTTCTTAAAGTTTTTTTGTTGAAAATATAACGTATACACATGACGATCATTATACAGAGGGCGTTTCAATTTTGTAGATTTTCTTTTCAAAACAAAAGTGAAGAATTTAGGTGTTTTTTGACAAGTAAACCATCGATAGTTAAGGTGATAGGTTGCTATCTACATTTCTTTTTTTTAATTGAAACGAGACTTTATTTATTATAGTCAAATATGTACAAAGAATTGTATTGGTTTTCAAAAGGCAAGAAATTGTGTGTTTCTCGTAAACAAAGTTGAAAAAAACTCACTGCCTTTGTCGGCTTTCTATCTTTATTAGCTCAAAGTCTTGAAAACTTAATGCATTTGTCAGCTCTTTGTTTTTAAAAAATTTCACCTAATCTTCATGTTTTTCATCTTAACTAGTTCATAGCTAGGGTTCTTAAAGGTTTTAATCTCACCCAACATGTTTAGATTGTCAAAATCTTGAGCAGAGATCATACCTGATGCACGGTAAAAAAATTAATTTTACAGTCATGTTGAATTACTAGCAAGCTAATTGAATAGAAATGTCTTTGATTTCAAGGCGAATTATCGATGTTTTAGGAAGTAGCTAGGCATGCCTATCAATTGATCGATCTTTTAAAATTATTGGTTAATAAGTGATTTTTCTTATACTTAAGTAGGGAGTCACACTCACGAACACCCTAGACCTTGGACCTTTTTGGCAAGTGATGCCTCTACTATCTGACAAGAGATTTTATGGTTATTTTATTAGTAATTTTCTTTTACTTGAGGTTGCTTTGTTTTACAATTTTAGATGAGCCCAAATAGATTATATGATAGCAAACATAAGCTTTCAAATGCAATACATTATCACAAAAAAAAAGATAGTAGAGGCATCACTTGCCAAACACAATAAATTCACTTCTACTAAATTAAATTGGTCCACAATCCAAAAAAATCCCAAGTGCAACCTAACTCACAGTAAAATATCAATCATAAGTAAAAAATCATAAACTAGCAAAAACAACACTAATTTTCATCAAATTCAACCTCAGCATAAAATCTTCGAGTCACATTTACTGATTATAACCCCCAAACAACACTAATTTTCTACCAATTATTCACATTTACATGCTGATCATTTTACTTCAATCTTCATTTCACATTATTCCCTCCAATGCATAGCTAAATCAGTTAGCATTGTAGTAATCCTTGCCACTCCTTTGAATTACTAGCATTTAGCCCCTATTTCACAAACTTTATTCAATGTCTTGTTCCCTATTTTACAAACTCTATTGTCCCCTTTTTATTTCATGTAAACATTCTATATTAATAATTCATTGCTATTGTAATTGTTTTACCATTTATAAAAGATATAGACCTTAAACTCAATTTCATTGCAGGTACACATTTTTTTCACAATATGAGGGGACTTGACTTGACAAAGCAATTCAAACTAATAACCATAACTGCAAGCTACTTGAGATGATAAATTTGGAAGCTTAAACCCCTACAAACTCCGTAGAATCACAAATTGGTATCACTCCACAAAGCAGCTAGTGACTTGCTATTACACTCACAAACTTAATTCATAGAATCTGCAATCACAAAAGTCGGGTTACCATCAGCAATAGTTCTATTTCCCTAAATGTTTCAAATTTGTATCTATTTAACCATATTGTGTATCGAAAGAACGTCTTCGTCTACTTCTACCATCAAAAGCTTAGTTCTAAATCAAGAACAATAATCAAAACACTACTCAAATAATCGGCAAGTAAAGAAATTGATAATCTTTAGACTATTACCCTCAATCTGTCAGATAAAATTGAGGGCGTGATGAGCTTGTACTTGGGCACCTCAAAAAGAAGCTTGCTGGATAAAAGATTCAACAAAAACAAAAGATTCAACCTAGACTTATTTCAGTTCACTTCAATCTTCACTTCACATTAACTCACCAGTTACATGCATTTAGCTCTATAGCATCACACAATATTATTACACAACAAGCACAACAAATCACACAAAAGATTCAACAAAAATTGCTCAAACGAATCAAATCCAAACAACAAACCACACAAAATATTCAACAAAAACAACTAACAATTCAAAGAAAAGTGGAAAAAACTGACCTCAATTAGGAGTGATGACCGTGCTCCGATTTTAGGTTTGCTCTGATCACTCAGCGGTGATGTTGGTGGTGGCTTCACGAACCTCCGGCGGCTGGAGTTGAGGGGATCAATTTCAATGCCCTACATGCTCTGATTTTTAGTGCAAACAAAGAAAAATCCTTCAATTAGCATCTAATTTTAATCAACAAAACAAGAAGATCGAGTCCCAATACCTGCAAGACAAATCGAGTTGAATCGAATCAGTGACTCAGTGAGGGAGTGAGAGCTCTGGTTCTAACAATCTAAGAATCTAGGGCTTCGTCGTTGGAGATGTGGACATTAGGGCAGGACGCGACAATGAGAAATGGAGACACATAGATAGTGTCAATTTTGAGGAGTTGAAAATGGCGGTGTGGAGTTGAGGAGTTCGATCACCATCATCTCTCTCAGTCCTCCAATGGCGATCTCGATCACTCCTTCTAAAACCCTAGTTTACACAAACCTAATCACTCGTCATCTCCACAAAAACCTTAGAAGAATCAGCTGCATAGCTAGCCCACCATCTGCGGTCGAAAAGAGATTGAGGTTCAGGTGGAGCGAGATCGTGTCGAACGCTACGGAAGACCAAATTCGAGCGATCTCTCAAGTCTCTGCGAAGATGACGATTCGGTGCATGGCCACTGTGAAGCATATCGTTTGTTTTGATTCCGAGAGTGGTTCTGGGTTGAGGGGATGCGAGAAGAGGAGTTGAAGAGGAAGATCAGTTGATCTAATATTAGGGCATATGTCTCTGTGCCTTTTTTTGTCTCAATTTTTAGTTTGACAACCGAATACGAACTACACTAAATTTTCCAACGGAATATAAAAGGGTAGAAGGGTTTTCCGTTGCAATTTAACAACGGATAAAACATTACCAACCGAATAAAAATGGTCTTTGATAAATCCGTTGCTATTCCGTTCTGTTGTTATTTCATTTCAAAAGTTAAATTGCAACGGATTTGACAAAGTCGATTTCTATTTCGTTGGTAATTTAAAATCCTTTGTTACCGTTGTAAATAAAAAATTGCAACGATTAGCATCGGAATATTTGTCGAGACATTTTGGCTGAACTTTTCACCAACTGAATTTGTTTCCATTCCTAAATCTCATTTTTAGCCCGTTGTTAATCCATTTTTGACTGCTCAAACAGCTTCCCACAACATTTTGGTGTTATTCGGTTGCTAATTAGCACCGAAATAAGTGTCCGTTGCTAATTTACTATTTTTGTGTAGTAACAATCCACTCAAGAGTTTTTTTTTTTTGCAAAAACTTATATTTTAAGATATGTAACTTTAACAACTCATATAACTTCCAACTCATATAACTTCACTTTCAAAACATAAAGTAGTTTTCAACCAAAAACCATCACTACTTACAAGTTTGTTTCGCTTCAACACTCAAGTGGCAAGTATACTGTCACGGCCCAAATAGCTAATTTTAGTTTAATTTGTTAATCAGGATCAAATGACCCGTGACGTGGAACTCGGAGCGAGTTACGTGTCATTATTGAGGCTAGGTGGGCGAGGAAAATGTTATATTTGTGGTGATGTGTGCTTAGTGTAGTGTATATGTGTAGACTACTAAGTCACGCTTACGCGTTGATAGGTGTCGAGACGTGAGTAGGGACTCGTCTCGATATGCGTGTTTGTGTGGGACCGAGGTAGAGAATGGTAAGGTTAGTTGATATAAGCTTTATATGGTTTTATTAAGTGAGTTATATTGATTATGGTTGATTAGGTGTTGTTACACCTAAGTTAGTAAGTTAAAACCTTAGTCACTTGATATGTCTCGAGACACGAGTTGACATGCTTCAACACCAATTAAATTATTGTTTGGTGTCACTTATGAATGAACTAGTGGGACATGTGTGTTTAGGAGGTCCACTAGTTAAGTCTCGAGATAAGTGTGCGCTATGTGATCAAGGGCTATCATTCAACCCTATATAATTCATGTATATAAGCTTGATCAACTTAAGCACCTCCCATACTCTCACAAATCGATTTCTTCTCTGAGAAGCAAGGGTTGTTGGAGTGAAAAGCTGCTGGAGAATGTAAAGATCAGGCAAAAAATAGCGGAGTTGGTGAATGAGAGACCAAGTTCAGCTAGTACTCATCAAGTGGTAACTTCTTGACTCCATTAACTTAGCTCAATTCCACAAATTCATGTATTAATGGTATGGGTTGTTGTTTTATGTTGTAAATGGTGTCTTGGAACTCTAAAGGTGTGTATCGAGGGTTCCCATGGCATCAACATAGCTTATGTGTTAGAAAACTCGAGATTCTGATTGCAGAATTTTGGGTTCTGCAACACATAGCGCGCTATGCAGGATAGGTAGCGCTATGTTGGTCATTAACGCGCTACACAGGGTCATTAGCGTGCTACATGCTATGGCAACATAAAAATCTGCAAGTCTCAAGAAGTCCTTAAACACTACACAATCGTCTAATATGTTAAGTAAGGGTCCAAACACACTCAAAAATATATGATATGATGTCAGGAACTTAGGGAAATATTTCGGAGATTCAAATACAAGTTTCGAGGCGTTGGGAGGCCGGAGTAGCATAGAAAATTGTGCGGTATGTAAGTAAACTGATTGAGAGATTTCTTTAAATTTCATTCCTATTCATCTCCAGTCATTTGGACTAAATTACTTTTTTTGCCATGACTTGTTGTTCATTCTTATTACATAAGGTTGTTTCATGACATAGTTTGTTGATAAAATGATTTCATTGACTCCAATTTATGTGTTATGTCATTATTGACCATTATTACTGATGATCAATGAAATAGCATGTTATTAGGTAGTTTCTATATAGTGTTGTGAATCTATATCCTTTGTGCATTAGTTATCCAATTGTACTTATTGGATTCCAATACCGTGTTGTTCTTTGAATATGAAAGTGGTTCTTGTATCCAGGGTCATTTTATAATAGAAATGTGATTGACATATGGGGGTCACTTGTGACGATCCTAAATTTTCATGTAACAAGTGTATCCTAATTGTGTGTGTATAAATGTTGTGTTAAAATTAGGTAGAAACTCTAAGATTCAAATAAATTTATGTGTGGACCAATGTAGGACCCAACTTTAATTAGAGACAATTAGGGAGTGAGAATGGCAAGTTGAGCGATTCCTGCATAGATTCTCACCTAAAATAAGGAAAGAGAGAATATTGAGAAAATTTGGTAAACTAGATATAAGGAATGATTGAAAGGTTGTTAATCTTTCTAAGAACGAGAGAGAAAGAAAATAGGGAGATTACCCTAAACTCAAACGCGCAGGAAAGTAAAAGGAGTTCACAACAGATCGAGAGCCGGTCATTTTTGGAGTTTTCAAACAATAGGTAATCCTTTCTTATTTGATTTTAACCTCTTGCTATTTTGGTTGGGATTCAATCGTGTTCTATCGATTTACTCGTAATAGGCTAAATCAATATTTTAATGAGATCTTAATATGAGACTTTTTGTTGATCGAAATGGAGTCCCGACCAAGAAATATTGGAGTTCAAAAAAATGGAACAACAAAAAAAAAACGATAGAAGAGGAGGGGAGCGTACACATCGCTCCCCACCTCGATCCAATATGGGCCTGGTACACAAGGCCCAACCCCACAGACTGCCTTGTGGCAGTCCATGAAACCAAAACATGGGGAGGGAGCGCAGTGATGCGCGCCCCTCCAACGGCCAGGGCCTGGGATCACTCTCAAGCCAATGCTGCAAGTTGGGCCAGTGAGGCCTAACTTGCAGAAAAACGGGGAGCGCATATAGCGTTCCCCTAGGTCAGCAGGTTGAGCCAATCCCAACCCAATGGATCAGCCCAACTACCTAAACTTTAAATAAAAAATAAATAATATAAAAACATAATTTAAAATAATTAGAATAAATTAATGGAAATTAATTTTAAGTTTTCAAATAGGAATAAAGAGATAATACTTAAATTGTTTTTAATAAACATAAAAGTATTTTTTGAAAAGAATCTCGAAATTGGTTTTCTATCAAGTTAACTTATTTAGTTAATCAACACTTAACTTATTTAGTTTGATTGAACGTCGAAGTGCCCTCGTAAGTGGCAATTAGAGATTTTTGGAAATTAGCGTGCCAGATAAGTTGCGATTTAAGTTATTAGTTTTATGATTATTTACATTTCTACTAGACTATATGATAGGAATCATGTAAGTAGGACATACGGGTAGATTGGGGTGCATTGTTAGACATTGTATGTAGATAACTTAGTGGAGCTCGCTAGGAGTCCTTGCACTAAATACTACAAGTTCGGGACAGTTGGAACGTACAAGTGAGAATAACAAAAGGGGCACTCACCCAGAATTAAAATTTATTAATTGAGAATATATATGATTAACTCCAATGTTCTCAATAAATGTTTGGTAGTAGGTGTTAAGTCCGATTGGACTACTGTGACTGCCTCTACTACTAAATAGGGCACCGCTCGGCCTAATCCCGTAATCAAGCCTTAATCCAACTCACCTAAGACTTAATTATGTATTAGTCAGCCTTTTATCCCTATATTCCTCCAAATTTTCATGTATTGTTATATTATCAAATTGATAGGTAATTCAAATCTTAAGCGGAAGCATTAATTTTCCAAGCATTCCTAAGCGTGGAAAACCAGGAAACGACAGCATCACATGTAGGTATATATATGAAACTATGCACTCAACCCAATGTACAACCTAAAATGACATAAAAAATAATACATCAAAAGTCAAGACGTACAAAATGAGTGAGGAGAAGTCGTCGAACTGCTCAGAGGAAGTCGTCGATCTTCTCCTTCCTCGATCTGCTGCTGCTCGACGGACCTACACCCACCGTCACAAACTAGACGGTGAGTATAGTGATATTTAAGTAATAACTGGAGAATTTCATGTCATATTTCCAAAACAAACGAATGGTATTTAAAAGCATAAAATAGCGAAATAAATTGCCGAAACAAGAAATGTAAGTAAATACCATAGTTAAAGATGTAAAGACAGACACAGGCTAAGTCGAGATGATCTACGTCCGGTCGGCAATGAAACCTATCACCTACCTTTCCCCAGTACGATATGGAGTTGCGCTCAACATATCTCACATAAATAGCGGAGCTACACTCTACGCTTTTTAATCATCATGTTTGTCGACTACACCAAGTCCCATACCTCGTGTGTCGCGCAAGTGTAGTGGTGAGTGCCGAAACCCCGATAGACTTATGTCCCCGTGAATCGCGCATCTCTCGTGCAATAGACACTAAATAATCCCTACTTTATTTTCAAACAAATAAGTCCAAAATTCTAGGATACCAAGATAAGCTCGACTACAAAGCCCAAAGGAAGTTGAAGACAAGTCCAAGTAAATCCACATTATTCCAATAGCATGTTTTTTTATCAATTATGTTCAAGAATGACATCAAATGAAGGAATCAGAGGCAACAAAACAATTCACAAGGCATCATATGACAATATTCTTCCATGAATAGATACAAGAACAACATGACGTGCGAGTTCAAGTAGCAACGTCTACCAATAGACCAATAACTTAATAAAAGAATGAAATGAAATATAAGATTCTCACAGTTGTACTTACAATTCACACATTTGTCTTAGTCTACCCGATCCCTTGACAAATTTGAAATGTGTGCCTAAACGCATGAGTTCTCCCCTTAGTTCCCTAACATTCAATATTGTCTCAATCAGGCCAATTCGAAGTCGAGACAAATATTTTCTTTTTATTTTAGGCCATTCGGACCATTTCGCATTTATCGAGGTAAAACCCCTAAAAAATGCTCGTCCTAAATTTTAAATATTTTATTTTTCCTAGAAATTCATTATTTTCTATTTATTTTGTCGAAATATAATTTTTTAGAATTTTTACTAATTTTTATGGCATTTTTTCCAATTTTCCTACATTTCTTTTCTATTTTCTATTTTTTTTTGTGGGTCTGAACCGAGCCTTTTTTTCTCTTTAGGCCTGAACTGGGCCAAACCGGGTCCGGTTCGCCGGAGCTGAACCGACCCGGTTCAGGCTCATATTCTTCCTCGCGTGAGCAGACCAGTGGCTCTGTTTTCTATTTTTTATTTCTTCTTCACTAGGGTTGGGCTTCCATCCCCAACCCCAGGTGGAGTTCGTATGCAGGGGAAACTACTCCCCTGCCTTCCTCGAGCTCCGACGAACTACCATGGCAGTTCGTCCGAGTTCGTCACCTCGAACCACCACAACAACCGACAGACACAACAATAATAAACAACACAACAATAAGGGAAATTCACTCGCCTTGCTCGAGCTCACTCTCTCTTCTTATTCCTCCTTCTCTACCTCTCCCGATTCTTCTTTCTCCACGGCTTCTTCTTCTTCTCGGCTTTCTTTCTCTCTGGTTCAATTTTTTTTTCATTGGAGACCAAAGAATGGGATAAGGTTGACCGACTTTATATATATATATATATATATATATATATATATATATGATTTGGGTGGCTTGAATGTGAGCCACACATCTCAATACACACGTATCTCGAGGCACATCGCGTGGACTTGCTCACACCACTTGTCCCTTGCGTCACTTGTGAGTGACTCAAAAGTGTGACACCTTGTGTCGAGATGTGTGTGTGTGTATCTAGATGTATATCTAGTGATACACATTTTTTCTTCTTCGCTTTAAGCCCTTTTGATATATTTAATTCTATGTGGCCACATTAACACCACACGTTACCAAATCATTGTCAATTAATGTAAATAATTGACTCATACCCCAATATGTCGCTACCTTGGTCCCACGTTGACAAGCGACTCGAGGCGCGTCCCCGCTCGTCTCGGTACCTGCATACCCGTAAATGACTTCGTAGTCTACACATATACAGTACACTAGGCATACAACCGACAAATATAAAATGTACCTCGGCCCTTACTTCGGTAAATAGACATATCACGGTGTGGGTCCCACGGTACGGGTTGTTGAGCCTGTGTAAGACAATAACACAGTTAAAAATTTTGGGCCGTGACAACTAGTTTGTGGACTTGGTGATAGGTAAATTTTCACAATGTAAGGGAATGGATTATTGATACTGCTATGGCCATAGTAGGGTCAATTTTCATGAACTTTAGCGTGATTGGAGGAGTCTATCACAGTAGCTCATACATGTCTAGCATTTGCACATTTTGATGCGTTGATTATGATTAAGTTTATATACTTTCTTGTTTATTCCCATCGTCATATTAAATATTTGCAAGTCATGCATTTTATTTATTGTTGCATCTATTATATGGAATGTTCTTAATGCCAATAACTTAACCTAAACTTACTAAGCATCGTTGCCCCTTTGTGCTCACGCAACAATTTTCCCCTATAGGTTCTTCGTCGAGAGTTGACAAGGGGAAAAGAGTAGCTCTGGCTGTCTAGAGGATTTGTTGACTGTTGATTGGTATGGTTCGAGATCGAACCAATGTTTTATTTTTTATTTATATTATCTATCATGGGTTTAGGGAATTGAAATAAACCAAACTAGAAGAGTATTTATTCTAAGTTGATAAATCTTAATTTTCAGTATTGGTATTATGTGAAATCATTGAAATAAGTTTTAAATTATGATATTCTGCTGCATTTATGATTATTCCATTTGAATTCCAATTACTGGTGAAAGATAATGAGTTGATTTTGAAAGAAGGCTTACTAGTTAGGTTTTTAACTTAGTGATCGAGTTGGTTAGCGAGTTATGGATCGAGCTAGACCGGTCGGGATTCATTTAGGAAAATGGGTCTTGCCAACGTGGTATTAGAACGGTTTAAATTTAACCAAAAAGCTTTAGGAATGGGTAAATTAAAAATCTTACCTAGTTATTTATTGATTGTATATAATCGAGATAGATATAAGCTTTCAAGTTCTCACCTTCTCTTATTCCTACCAATCAGAAATGGCAAACGGGGGGAATTCCAACGACTTGGCGAATATGTTAGCTCATGAGAGGGAGATGAGAAAACTGATGGAGACTAAAATCGCTCGTCAAAAGGATAATGTCAGTCGAATGCTACAACTTCTTCAAACACACATAACTCAATATAATCGGGAAAGAGCTAATGTAGCGCCAGATTTTTAAGTGGAGATGGAAGCAGACTTAGTCAATCGATAAAAGACAACACCATTAGACCCTCAATGGCACCTATTGCACCAGCGGCCCCAGTTATGGTAGCACCAATAGCCCCAGCGGTAATACCAGATACTAAAGAGAGATCACTCTTACTGGCTAGGTTGAGACGGGAATTCATGAAATATGTAACACCTAAGTTTTATGGAACAAATGATTCCAGGGCAATTGAGAACTGGATAATGTCTATGGAGAAGATATAGAGGGCCATGGATCTAGATGAAGAAATGAATGTTAACTTTCCATCCTTTTGCCTCGAGGAATCAGCTTACAAATAATGGAACATGATCCTAAGGACTGAAGGCGATGTCACTACTTATGCACAATTCAAGGAAATGTTCAATGAGAAGTACTTTCATGAGATGGTGAGAGATCAGAGGAACTTAGAGTTCAATACACTTGAGCAAGGTGACATGACTGTGGTAGATTATGAGTCAAAGTTCCACGAGTTATCAGAATATGCACCGGAGATGGTGGCAATAGAAAGAGCCAGAATCAAGTGATATGTGGGATGTCTTAGGCCAGAGATTCGAGGTATATTATCAGCGCTCGTACACCAGACATATGAGGCGGCAATAGCTAGTGCACGTCATTATAAAGCCGCTATGATTAAAAACTTTACGATTAAGGTTGCCCCTGCATTGCCCCAAACACAAAATCGGGGTCAGAGCAAAGGGATTAGTGGATTCTTTAAGAGGCCATAGGGTAAGAGGTGCAAGACGGGTAACTATTAGGGTAACCCATCATCTAAAGGTTCATTTCAACACTAGGCAGAGACTAGTACTGTGGTAATGACTTATGTAGCGCCAGCAGCATCAATAGGGGGTTTTGTGACATACTCCAAAGCATCGCAGTGGTCAGGCGGCCAAGGGAAGACTCAATCGGGTTAGAGGTCAAAGAGTACATGATAGTTGCCTATGTCGAGGGAATTAGGGTATAAGGCACACATAATTTTCTTTAAGTGTGGGAAGCAAGGTCACTACCAGAATCAGTGTTCGGGTGCTCCATCAGTGTCTGTTGGTAATGTAGCTCACCCTCGAGGACGAGATGAAGGTCATGAAAGCGATTCAAACTCCACCTGTTAGTTTGTTACATGTACTATTAATATTTGTGATAGAGATATGTTTACTTTAATAGATTCAAGCTCTAGCATTTCATTCATATCGAGCAGTAAGGTAGATGAGTTAGGGTTGAAACCTGTCGGGGATAGTACATTACTTGTATTGAGCACTGCAGTGAGTAAAAAGATATACCCTAATCTCATTTGTCGAGACTGTGTAGTCAAGATTGATGGACATGACCTACCCACCGACCTTAGAGTCCTAGAGTTTCTTGATTATGATGCTTTGTTGGGGATGGACTAACTTTCCTCATATCACGCCTACATTGATTGCTTCCACGAGATAGTCATTTTATGTAACGACCTGCTTTAATTAATCCCGATTAACTGACAAATTACGATTAAGAACCTAAGCTCAGACCCACGTAGAACATCGTGGAAAAGTCAAAGGCACGCCTAATGAGGTGAAATATGTTATTTTTGTATGGCAAGTGTTTATTTATTTTACTATTATTTAATAGTTCGCGCCGCGTAATTGAGAGTTACGCTTGGTCGCGTCGTGCGCCTTTAGTGACGAGAGTGTACGACGTCGCGGTGTGCGCGTAACGCAGGTATATAGGGTAGTATGGGATTGAGTTGTCACATCACCATACATAAACCCATCATTCACTTTTCTCTCTCCTCTACAAAATAATAAAAAGAAAGAAAATTTGCATTCAAACGGATGAGAGAGAGAGAGAGAAAGAGAGATAGCCAAAAGAGAGAAGAAGAAAGAGAGGGAGAGAGAGAGACGGCGGAGACGGTGGCGAGGAGCGGCGACACCAGCCAAGTGCGGCGCCGAGAATTGTCGCGGCTCAAAACAGCGCGGCTCCAGCAGCGGCGCGGACGGCGGTTCGCGGGAGCGGCGAACCAATAAGGAGACAGACGCGCGGGGAGGTCGCGGACGAGTGGCAACGGCTCCGGCATGGTGGCGCATACCAGTAGCGCGGCGCGCGGCTGCAACGGTGGACCAGCGCGACGCGAAGGAGCTCACCAACGGCGGAGGTAGTGAGCGGCGGCGGGCGGCGGTAGGCAGGCGCGGCGGCGGCGGCAAAGATGGCGGCGGCGGCAGGGCGCGGCAGCAGCGGCAAGGGGCGGCGGCGGCGCGCGGTGAACGGCTTGGGGAAACGACGCATAGTGGCGTGTTGTCGGACCGATTGATCCCCGACGATATTATAGTCGGGTATCGAGCGCGTATCTTGAAGCGTGAGCGAGACGTTTTGGAGAGATATTTGTGATTGTTTGAGGAAGTAAACCCACGAAAAAGTCATCTTAGAATTTACTTATTTTCATTGTAAATCATTTATTTCACATTACTTTTCGCCAATTCGGTTTTCATGTTTACTTTATTCCCGCGTGTGTCTGTGTATGGTCGAATGGACGGTGTGACCCCTTTCCGGCTCTCTCGTTGATGATGATCCGATTGTTGCTACAGTGTTGGTCATACCCTAGACTACACATGAGATTTCTCTCAGCAAGTTGATGATCTCGAGAACGAGTTGACGTAAGACCCACCTCCATTACAGATTTCATTTCCTTTGGGGCGTTGGGCGGAAGTCTACCTTCCGACCAACAGAGTTCCTCATTTCGACCGTGAAGAGGGGGTGTGGATTTCCTCACCTCCAGGGCCTTCTCGGTTTAGTATTTAGTCCTAGGGCTCCATAATTATATACCACACTCGCGTTCCATATTCTTGATTATCTCACGACTTATATTCATGCTTTATGTTCATGTTCATTTACTTTATAAACATGAATTGTAGTTGTTTTCTTGGATTTCTTGTGAATACTAACTGAATTTCTTTGGGATTTACTCACACGGAATCTCTCATTGTTTGTTGGTGGCAATTTGCAGATCTTACAACGAGTCGGGGGAAGGTGATGATTGACGACTACCTCTGATTTAGAGCGCCTCCACTAGATTACTCGTAGGTATTTGTATTAACGTATGCATATTTTTTGGGATCATTTTGGGAGACTTTTCACTTGATACATGTATATTGACGCCTATTATACATTTTTGTCGTCTTAATTGATATACATGGTATCATTTTGTTGGGTTTCCACCCCATAGGTTGTTAATTAATGCATAATTTTTGTACGTTACTTACTTGCATGTTATTAAGACTTCCGCTACTAAAATAACTTAAATAAATCAAAACAAATAAATTAAGTTATAAAACTTTATAACTAATATATTTTGCTAAAATAATCTTTTAAAACAACGAAATTTACTAAGTCGGATTACAAGACGGATAGTTCGCGGGCTATCATAGATTGGCGTGCAGGAGACGTAGAATGGATTGGCGACGTGTCCGACAACATGGCGGTGCCTAGTTTGCCTTGGAATTTGAGGTCGTCACATTTTCAAAGTGTGAAACCTACCTCCATTCATATTCAGAAGCGGGACATCTCCTCGACACACCACTAAAGGAAAAGTGGCGACTATTTAGGAGATTGAACGAATGAGGGAGTCACAACTTTAGGAAAGGAAGGCAAGGAATATGAGATTCAAAAGATACATATTGTGCAAGAATTCCCAGAAGTCTTTCCCTTTGATCTACCGGGTATTCCTCCAAATAGAGAGAGTGAGTTTATCATCGATCTTGTGTCTGGAACGAAGCCAACATCCATACCACCATATCGCATGGCACCTAAGGAGTTAGAAGAGTTGAAGATCATATTGGAAGAATTGTCAGAACAAGGTTTCATAACTCCGAGTATGTCACCATATGGGCGTTCCAGTCTTATTTGTAAAGAAAAAAATAGGAATATGAGGATGTACGTGGACTAGCGTCAGCTGCACCAAGCAACTGTCGGAAACAAGTACTTATTGCCGATAATCGATGACCTATTCGACCAGCTGAGATGAGCCAAACGTTTCTCAAAATTGATATAAGGTGAGGGTATCATCAGTTAAGGATCAAGGAGGAAGATGTATCGAAGACAGCAGTCAGTACGAGATATGGTCATTTCAAGTTTATAGTTATGCCTATTGGACTGATTAACGTGCCTGCGATGTTCATGGATATCATGCATCACGCGTTCCGACCTTATCCGGATCAATTTGCCATCATTTTCATTGATGACATAATGATTTACTCAAAGTCCTGGAAAGAGCATGAGACACATCTCAAAGTTACCTTACAGATATTGAAGGATCATAGATTGTACGCTAAGTTCAATAAGTGTGAGTTCCGGACAACATAGGTGAAGTTCTTGGGGCACACTATCAGCGCAGAGGGAGTGACAGTTGATTATGATAAAGTTAAGGCAGTGATTGATAGGCTAACACCGAGTTCAGTGACAGAGATCAGAAGTTTTTTGGGATTGGCTGGTTATTACAGAAGATTTGTTAAAGGTTTCTCCAGCATTGTTGCCCCATTGACACAACCGATAATGAAGAATGCACTATTCGATTGGGATGACAAGTACGAGAACGCTTTTGTGAAATTGAAACAGAAATTAACAACCGCTCTAGTGTTGACATTACCAGAACCAGGGGTTGCACTAATGTTTATAAAGATGTTTCAGGAACTGGACTAGGTGGAGTATTGATGCAGGAAGGGAAAGTAATAGCCTAAGTATCTCGACAACTCAAGATCCATGAAAATAATTACTCGGTTCATGATCTCGAGTTTAAAGCAATTGTCTTTGCATTGAAGATTTGGAGGCACTACCTTTATGGCGTTAAGTTTACCGTCTATTCATATCATAAGAGTTTGAAGTATTTGTTCACCCAGATCGAGTTGAATATGAGACAGGTGAGGTGGCTCAAGTTTTTGAAGCATTACGATTTCAATTTAGAGTACCACCCAGGGAAAGCGAATGTGGTGGCGGATGCTTTGAGTAGACAAAGACATGTGACAGAGACATTTGCTTCATTGATGACTCGCGAGTATCAGTTACTTGAAGATTTGTCGATGTTGAGCATTCATAGTGATCTTTTGGAACTCAATGTGTGCACATTTAAGGGTTGAGCCAGAGACCATCACCAGGATCATCAAATGTCAAAAAACATACTCAAGTATGGGTATTACAAGGCTTGGGCCGACAGCCCAGAGTACCCAGATTGGAGGGAATCGGCAGACAAAGCTTTGAGGTATCGAGATAGGTTACGCATTCCAGCTCAGGAAGAGTTAAAAGAAGAATAGCTTTGAGATTCGCACAAAACCAAGTAAATCATACATCCGGGAGTTAACAAGATATATCGAAACATGAAGTTGATGTATTGGTGGCCGAAAATGAAGACCGACATTGCAAAGTTCATTAGGAGATATGATACATGCCAGTAGGTAAAGGTAGAGCATCGGAGGCCATGTGGTCAGTTGCAGTCATTGCCCATTCCAGAATGGAAGTGGGAACACATATCGATGGACTTTTTCTGAGATCGCAGAAGGTCAATGATGCTATTTGGGTCATAGTGGATCATTTGACCAAATCTGCTCATTTTCTATTCATAGCTACCCAAGACACACTCGAGAAGCTAAGCAAACTATATGTGGATTGGATTGTGAGGTCGCATAGAGTGCCAGTGTCTATTGTTTCATATCGGGATCCTCGACTCGCATCGATGATGTGGCAAGGTTTGCAAAAATAGTTGGGTTCCAGAGTACACCTCAGTACAACATTTCATCCTCGTACACCGTGAAGGTCACCCGAGGGGGGTGAATTGGGTTACATTTCATCCTTTACGATGTATATATAAGATGGTAAAAGAAATGCGGAAATATAAAGAACGATTTATAGTGGTTCGATCCAACGATCTACATCCACTTTCCTCGGAAGACATGCTTATATTAGCATTTTACAACAAAAGTGGTATCAAATTCAAACACAAGCAAGCCACCTAGAGCCTAACTCTTATGCATGCAAGTGTGAGCATAAATGGAATATGCAAAATATGTTACCGATGTTGTTGCAAATTCCAAATCTGAAATCGTTTCAAAAACTTAATATATTTGTGTGAAACCGATTTCGAGTCTAAGAACAAAAGTTTAGTAAGGATCAAGTTTAAGTGCAATACTTTTGTTCAAATGAATCTCGTAGTTTGATAATATGAATTTAAGTGCAAAAACTCGTAGAATATGTTCAAACACACACAACAATGATTTTCCAATCAAATACTCAAAATATGTAGATTAAGCACAAGTAAGATTGTAGATTTAGAAATTTCTTACAACCAAGAATGACAAGAGATCACTCTGAGTGATTCTTGAACTCCTTTTGAAAGCCTCAAATGTGCTTTGGATATGTGAACTAAAGAACAAAGAACTAAGATCTCTCTTGTTTCTTCACAAAAATCTGATTTCTACCTTGTAGATCTATTGATTTTGAGTGTGTTTGCTCTTCTTATTTAAAACCAAGTTTGAGGTGGTTTTATAGTGGTAGGAATTCCAATATAGCCGTTTATGGTCGTTCTAGGAATCCAGAAATCAAAAATTCAAATTCAAAGCTTGATTTCCAAAAGTCAAAAATTGCAGAGTGCAATTAGCGCGCTAATATCGTGAGTTAGCGCGCTAACACTGCTTAGCGCGCTAATGACATTATTAGCGCGCTAACTGCAGGGACTTCGTAATAATTAATTTATCCCTTTGTGTTAGCGACCCTTAATCTTGTCCGGGACCTAACCAACCCTTATATAACATGTTATACATGTTTATTATGAGTCATTAAGCCTATTTGGGTGGTCCGGATAATTTTACAAACCCCGAAAACGGAAATTCAAAGTTTCACAACTTATTAGGGGCTTTTCTGCAAATTTTCAGTTTTCTTTTTAAATACATTTCAAAAATGAGTTTTTCTTTTTCGAAAACATTTATAATGAACTCTAATATACAAATGACCATTCACACAAAGTTTTCACATTGTTTAAACTCATAGACCTAGTTATGTGTTTAAATTCCATTTTGAAACTTTGAAATCAACTTATGACTTTGAGAAATGATTTCGAAAACTTGATGTATGCATGAACTAATGCATTTGGCTTGCGTGAAAGAATTTGTATACCTTACATTGATTTTACAAATTGCGGCTTGAACTTTTCTTCTTCATTTCTTCATTTTTGCCGAGTCTTGAACTTGTATTTCTTGAGTACTCTTGAAGTGTTGTATTGCATCACTTATTCCAACAATCTCTCCATATTTCTTGAATACCCCTGATGTGTTGTATTGCATCCTTTAACACAAACCGAAATACTTGATTAGTACATTTTCACCTTGTTTGTTTCCATCAAAATCTCTATTTAATATGAGTGACTAACCACTTAGTCCAACAATCTCCCCCTTTTTGATGATAACAAACAATGTGAACTTTAAAGGTGTAAAAACACATTCTAAATGTATATCACATTCAACACATCAATCATTTCAAGTTTAACCACATTTAGCTTCAAATATGCAAGTTCAAAACCAACAACCGTTTCAAGTATACCAAGATAAAAACCTTTCAAGTTCAACATAAAAACCTTTCAAGTTCAACACCACCTTTCAAAAAAAAAAAAAACTTTCAAGTTCAACACCACCTTTCAAGTTCAACATCACATTTTCTCCCCTTTTGATATTATCAAAAAGCGGGGTCAAGCATCCACAATTTTTCTCCCCTTTCAAGTATACCAATAAAAAACCAACAACTTTTTCAAGTATACCAATATATGTAGGTTAAAATTATCAACTTGATATCGCTTACAAAAAATCAATAATATTAACGTATCAACCTCGATACCAAAAAAATGAGAATTATTAACCCGATACCAATATATGCCAATGAAAATATCACCCTTTCATATCATCCTTAAAAATATCACAATATCAAAGATATCACAATATCACATATCACCCTTTCAAGTTCAACCTTTTCTCCCCCGTTTGATATTATTAAAAAAATGGGGTCAAGTATCTGCAAAGATAGACACAATTTAAACAATACGAGATAAAAACATTCTCCCCCTCAGTTTATGCATAAGAATAAAATTCTCCCCCTTACTTTATGCATATCAATAAAATTCTCCCATTTACTTTATGCATATCAAAAAAATAACATACTGAAGCGATACTCATGCATAGACTAGAAAACATAGTGAAGCACAAAATAGCCATAAAGAAAACTCAGAGATACGCAAAAAAAAATCATGATATGAATAGCAAAAAGTAATGAGATAGCATAATTGTGGCTTAACATGAGTTTGACACATCAAAACACCTAAGACTATCATATGGGAGCCTAATGCTCATCTAGGTGTAACTAGACGCTTCTTCTAGAAGATGGTGGTGGATGGTCAGAACTAGAAGCGTGGTCATCTCGTGCTGGCCGAGCTGGAAGCCGTTGACTCTCAATGCGACGAAGCCGATCACTATGATTCCGTAGAGTCGTCTCGACGGCATTGAAGGATTGAGTCATATAATCATGCAAGTAGCCCAGCTGTGCCAATACATATGCCAATGAAGGTGACATATTAGGTGGAGGTGTAAAGCCGCCGAATGTGTAAGGAGGCGGAGGCCGTGTGGCCGATGCATCCCGTCGTCGCCCGGAATCGTAGAATCTTGAGCTCCTTCATTATCACCGTCATTATCATCGTGGCTTGTAGTTCCCTCTTCATTTGCCTGGTCATCATCACCAAGGTGATAGCAGTACTCCAAATAATCTGGCGCATCAAAAGGATAGTCCGTAGAGAGAGGAGACTCGTAACCGCCGTGATGCTTGACTAAATGGAATAGCCTCGTCCCTAGTCCATCGCTTCCTCTCACGAATATATCCGTATTTCATGGCTTTCAATGTGGCCATGTCAATGGAATCAAATATACCGAGAGGACGACCGCCTAACGCGAGATCTACTTGGGCGGACTCCAAGTAGGATGTGATAACATGAGCGTATGGAAGATGACGACCGCGCTACATGTGCTAGTCATATAGCCAATGAGAATGTGGGGAAGACCGAGGGTAGCATAAGAAATAGATGGCCAAGAATGAACATGTCAAGAAGGGTGACATAGTTCTTGCTACCACCTCTCTAAGAACAACTTTGTGAAGTACCTTATGAAGAAGGTGAGGTACTAGTTTAAAGTCGGTATCCGTGATACCGGCCGGATAAACAAGCTAAGTTACTTTTGGATCGAAGAAAGGAATTAAGAACTTCTAAACGGTCAAAAGGCCAACTCAAAAATTTGCACACAACCGTGGTCGAAGGAGGGTGCAATGGAAGGTGAAACCGCTTGAGCGAGATTTTCGTGTAATCTCAATGGCTCCTACTACCAACAGATGAACGGAGTATAAATTGATTTGAGGTTTCAAGGGTGGAATAAACATCAGGCTTTGTGTGTTAGTCAAGTCCTCTACTTTAGTGGTAGTTGGGAGAAATACGTGCTCATCAATATCAAAATTGAAAGAGTTAGTTTACCTCGCGAATTTGCTTGATATAATAATAGCTTTGAAACTCTTCTTTCCTTTGTCAAACACCTTCTTGGCTTTGCACTCCGTTTTGAGCATCGTAGAATGGCACTTCGCAGCTTTCGAGGCACTTTTGAGCTTTCTTGAGATCATAGCTACTTCTTTCTCAAGATCATTTTCATCATATGATTCCTCATTTTCGATGACCTCTACCGATGCACTTGGGGGAGCTACTTGCCTTTAAAGCGATTTCTTTTCTTGAGCTTTTAGTCCCTCCACTTAGTGCTTCCAATCTTGCTCTGTCTTTTAGTTCAAATTCATGAACGTTAGCGCCAAGTTTCTTGATCATAATTTGCCTAGATTCTTGATCTCATTTAGTAGCTTCGTGAATCTAGTGATGGCGGTGGCTATGTCTTCATCACCCCAACTCGGAAGGTTTCATAATGTTCCTCAAGAATTCTCGGCTTGGTCTTCTTTACTTGCATGGTTAGTGAACTTACGGCGTTGTTGAATTCATTTTCACTTAATCCACAAAATAAGTGATTTACGGCCGAGTTAGTGCATGACTACAATTTACAACTATGATGTATATATAAGCTATGCAAGTAAAAGAAATGCTTGGAAATATAAAGTGACACAAGATTTATAGTGGTTCGATCCAACGATCTACATCCACTACCTAACCTCCTCGCTTAGGATTTCAACCCACTTATATTACCAATAAGTGTTACAACCTAAGCATCACCTAGGATTTTCCCACCTAGCCGCAACTAGGATTTTTCCCACCTAGCCGCAACTAGGATTTTCCCACCTAGCCTCAACTAGGATTTTTCCCACCTAGCCGCAACTAGGATTTTTCCCACCTAGCCTCAACTAGGATTTTACCCACCTAGCCGCAACTAGGATTTTTCCCACCTAGCCTCAACTAGGATTTTACCCACCTAGCCGCAACTAGGATTTTTCCCACCTAGCCTCAACTAGGATTTTACCCACCTAGCCGCAACTAGATTTTTCCCACCTAGCCTCAACTAGGATTTTACCCACCTAGACTCAACTAGGATTTTTCTCACCTAGCCGCAACTAGATTTTCCCTTTCGACTTAGATCCCACTAAGTCTTACAATCTTTCAATTACAACAATTTTGCTTGGAAAAATAGAGATACATTTTACAACAAAAGTGGTATCAAATTCAAACACAAGCAAGCCACCTAGAGCCTAACTCTTATGCATGCAAGTGTGAGCATAAATGGAATATGCAAAATATGTTACCGATGTTGTTGCAAATTCCAAATCTGAAATCGTTTCAAAACTTAATATATTTGTGTGAAACCGATTTCGAGTCTAAGAACAAAAGTTTAGTAAGGATCAAGTTTAAGTGCAATACTTTTGTTCAAATGAATCTCGTAGTTTGATAATATGAATTTAAGTGCAAAAACTCGTAGAATATGTACAGAGAAGATCAAGAACTCCTTTGAAAGCCTCAAATTCGATAAACAAAGAACTAAGATCTCTCTTGTGAGTGCTATTGATTTTGAGTGTGTTTGCTCTTCTTATTTAAAACCACATGACGTATAAAAGCATTATGTAAATAAGAAACGCAGGACCGTTGTGTTTGAGAAGGATGATTGGTACTTTTGAAAGTCTCTCCATGAAAGGGACACAAGATTTGGGATTAAGGGAAAGTTTGCTTCGAGATTTATTAGGTCATTCAAGATCACCAAGAAGATTGGGGACACATGAGTGAAGCTTGCTTAGCAACAATACACAATGTCTTCCATGTCTCAATGTTGAGAAAGTCATTTTCAAATGCACCACGAGTCGTTGATTGGGCTCAATTTGAGTTACAAGAAGATGTCTCCTATAGCAAGCAGCCAGTCCAAATCCTAGATAGAAAGGTCCAGAAGCTCAGATAGAAAGGAGGGAGATATCGCTAGTCAAAATGAAATGGCAATTTCATGACGACAAGAAGACGACGTGGGAGCGGGAGAGCTATATGCAATAGTACTTCCCAGAATTATTCTAGATCGAGGTACGATTTACTTTTAAATTTCGTGGATGAAATTTCTTAAGTTGGGGAGCTTGTAAAGAAACTAAATTCTCATGTAACAAGTTGTACCCTAATTGTGTGTGTAAATGTTGTGTTAAAATTGAGTAGAAACCCTAATATTCAAATAATTATATGTGTGGGCCCACATGGGACCCAACTTTAGTTAGATACCAAAATTAAGGGAGTGAAAATGGCAAGTTGACCGATTTCTACATAGATTCTCATCCAAAATAAGGAAAGAGGGGGTGTTGAGAGAATTTGGTAAACTTGATATAAGTAATGATTTAAGGGTTGTTAATCTTTCTAAGAACGTGAGAGAAAGAAAAGAGGGAGATCACTTTAAACTCAAACGCGCAGGAAAGTAAAAGGAATTCACAACAAATCGAGAGCTGGTCACTTTTGGAGTTTTCAAACAATAGGTAATCCTCTCTTAATTGATTTTAACCTCTTACTATTTTCGTTGGGATTAAATCATGTTCTATCGATTTACTTATAATAGGCTAAATCAATATTTTAATAAGATCTTTAGACGAGTATTCTTGTTGATCGAAATGGAGTCCCGACCAAGAAAGATTGGACTTCAAAAAAAATAGAAGAGGTGCGAAGTCTGCAACAAAAAAAAAAGAAACGATAGAAGATTAGGGGAGCGTAGTGATGTACGCCCCTCCAATAGCCAGGGCTTGAGATCAATCCCAGGCCTAACTTGCAGAAAAACGGGGGCCCAACTACCCAAACTTTAAATAAAAAATAAATAATATAAAAACAAGATTTAAAATAATTAGAATAAATTAATGGAAATGAATTTTAAGTTTTCAAATAGGAATAAAGAGATAATACTTAAATTGTTTTTAATAAACATAAAAGTATTTTTTGAAAAGAATTTCGAAATTGGTTTTCTATCAAGTTAACTTATTTAGTTAATCAACACTTAACTTATTTAGGTTGACTGAATTTCGGAGTGCGCTCATAAGTGCCAATTAGAGATTTTTGAAAATTAGCGTACCAGGTAAGTTAGGCTTTAAGTTATTGGTTTTATGATTATTTACTTTTCTACTAGACTATATGATAGGAATCATGTAAGTACGACATACGGGTAGATTGGGGTACATTGTTAGACATTGTATGTAGATAACTTAGTGGAGCTCACTAGGAGTCCTTGCACCAAATACTACAAGTTTGGGACAGTTGGACTGTACAAGTAAGAATAACAAAAGGGGAAGTCGCCCAGAATTAAAATTTATTAATTGAGAATATGATTAACTCCAATGTTCTCAATAAATGTTTGGTAGTAGATGCTAAGTCCGGTTAGACAAGTTTGTGGACTTGGTGATAGGTAAATCTTTCACAATGTAAAGGAATGGATTATTGATACCGCTATGGCCATAGTAGGGTCAATCTTCACGAACTTCAGCGTGATTGGAGGAGTCTATCACAGTAACTCATACATGTCTAGCATTTGCACATTTTGATGCATTGCTTATGATTTTGTTTATATATTTTCTTGTTTATTCCCTTCGTCATATTAAATATTTGCAAGTCATGCATTTTATTTATTGTTGCATCTATTGCATGGAATGTTCATAACGCCGGTAACTTAACCTAAACTTACCGAGTATCATTGCCCCTTTGTGCTCACCCAACAATTTTCCCCAGCAGATTCTTCGTCGAGAGTTAACAAATGGAAAGGAGTAGCTCTGGCTGTCTAGAGGATTTGCTGATTGTTCATTGGTATGGTTCGAGATCGAACTAATGTTTTGTTTTTTTATTTATATTATCTATCATGGGTTTAAGGAATTGAAATAAACCGAACTAGAAGAGTATTTATTCTAAGTTGATAACTCTTGATTTTCAGTATTGGTCTTATGTGGAAACATTGAAATAAGTTTTAAATTATGATATTCCGCTACATTTATGATTATTCCATTTGAATTCGAATTACCGATGAAAGATAATGAGTTGATTTCGAAAGAAGGCTTACTAGTTAGGTTCTTAGCTCAGTGGCTGAGTTGGTTAGCGAGTTATAAATCGAGCTAGGCCAGTCGAGATTCATTTAGGAAAATGGGTCCTAACAACTAGACTTTCCAAGGTGATCGGGATTTCTCCACTATTTTACATAACACACGGGGTATAAGACTCGAGGTTGTTGGCAAACATAACTCGGGTGACTTCACGAGTTATAAGACTCGGGGTTGTTGGCAAGTATACATCCCAGTGACTGACATTTGGGATAATTATAAAGGCGTATTGTATTGTGTAAGTACTACCTTCACATAAATGTAGAGCACAACTTCATCCTTATATAGTGGAAAGGTTGATTTGATGAAGATTACGGTCGATCGACCCTAGATCATTACTATTTAGCCTAGTGTAAGTTTCATTTTGTTTAACTAAAGTATCTCTTTGCATCATATTCTTTCAGCATAGTTGTTATTATTATTATTATGCTTCACGATACTTGTTGCATAATTGGGAATGTGAACAAATGTCTCTCGGTATTACTTTCTATTTTCAAGTATTCGTCGTCTAGTTTGTGATGGTGGGTGCAGATCCATCGAGCAGCAGGTCAGGCAAAGAGAAGATCGACGACTACCTCCGAGCCAGTGAAGCATTGCTACACCAAATTTTGTAGGTTTGGTTTTTGATGTGTTATTTTTGTATGTATATGGTATACTTTCGGGGTTATATATTATGGTTTGAGTGAGTAGTACCTTGACCAGACACATAATGTTATATATTGTTGTTTCATTATATATATGCATGTGATCTTTGTTTCCTAGTTTTTCCACAAAGGTTAGGTTACATATTTATAAGATTCTGCTAGTTAATTGGTTAAGACTTCTGTTGTGTAACTTTTAAGTTAGTAAATTTTAATTAACTCTTATTTATGAATTTACATAGGATAGGTATATGTTTATATCTATTTGAAATCTAATAAAAAAGTTGGTAAGTAATGAGATTGTTGAAAAGGTTGACTAATTCCTTGTTAGGTCCTATATTGTGAGATTATGGTTTAATAACGGGATTAGTTCTGGGCGGTGTTCTAATTTGAGAAGGGGTCATCACATATACAATCTTGTGATTTCTCATTACGCTCAAGAATTCACAAATTAGCATAGATATCAAACTCATCGTTAGTAGACTTTAGCACTTCAAAAGTTTATAAGACTTTTACATAGTTGGAATAGAAACTTAACTTAACTAGCTACTCGTGCTCAAGCAAAATTATTTATTTGAAGAGTTTTAGTTTACTTTCGCCTTCTTTTCTCTATTTTCTTTCTCATTTATTTTCTTCTTCTTTTTATTTTTATTTAACAATCCCTGCTCCCTTTTCCTATGGACTTATTCTTCCTTACTTTTTTCAACCATCAAGTTCTCTGCTCCATTTACTCTAGAACTTATGGGATTCTCTCATTTTTCTCTCTTTATTTCTAAAAATCTTGTTAGCACTTCTTACTTTCACTAAATCAAGTAAGTTAACTATAACTTTTACTATACAATGTCTATTTCTTCCCTTTTTTGCACTAAGTCTTTCTTTGCTTTGTGTTTTCAAGTAAGATTCAAAGTTATTATAGAATCCTTAAAGATCTGACTTTTTCACAAGAAGTGTTCTAATTTCTTGCTTTTGTTTCAAGTTCTAAGTTTTCCCTAACTTTAGGTTTTTAATCACAAAATCATATAGTTGTTTGCTACATTTCATTTTTTTTCTCAAAAATTCAAAATATCCTCTTGAGTTTCATATCAACAAGTTACTTGTAATCTACTCATCCACAATTAAAGGCATGAACATGTAAATGAATTACTTAAGCAAAATCTCCTTCTATGTGGTAGGGTCTTTCTTGTTTAGCACATCCTATTACCTATTTATACTCCCTAATAACAATTAGAAACCTTTAATTCCAATTTAACCTGAATTTAAGCTTTACTTTCTAATTTCCACAAAGTTAGCGTTGTCACTAATGCCCCAGTATTGTGTGTGTTAAGCCTTGGCGCCACCATTGCACCACAACTTCATTGTATATTCGTCGTCCCCTATTTGTCCTAACGTTGTCCCTCGTGAGCCACGACATTGCCACTATGTCGGACCTCCCGATGTGGTTTTCTTTGTTTTTTCTTCTCTCCCACGTCATGCCTTTCATCCCTACGTCGTGCCTTATCTTTCCACAACGTCAATACATGCTCCCACGATGTCAACTCTGATTTTGTGAGTTTTTATTCCGTTTCTTCTCGTTTTTCCTTGATTTCTTCCAATACACATTAATTCCCTGAAAATGCAATAATATCATGAATTGATACTCATTTGAGGATATTTATACTAAATATACTACGAAATTAACCTTATAGATATCCATAAATAATTGATTATCAGCATACGGCAAGCAAAAATAGCAGCGAGTAATATAACAATACGTACAAATTAAACATGCTAAGAAATAAAGCATGTAACATCTCTCGATTTCTAACACGACTTATGTGACACGTGTCGGGATCGTGACCGACCACGCGATCTTGGACGGTATTTCGAACACTTGGAGTCGACAGTCGACACCGAGGTAATTTTACGATTTTTTTGATATGTGTAATAGCATTATGGATTAAATGCGTGTCACGAGCCACTCGAGCGATTTCCTTTTTGTTTATGCGTGAGTTCTCGCCTAGGTAACCGGGGAGGAAATACGGTAAAAGTGTGCACGTGACGGAGAAAAATACGGGTCGATGAGGTAAGGTGAGTCAGGAACCCGGGGGTTAAGGTTGGGGACTTGTGGGTGGGTAAGGCACACCTAGGACACACCTCACCATATTGGTTTGAATTTCAAACAAAAAACCAACCACCCCACCCACTCCCATCACTCACACCTCACACTCCCACTCATTCACGTCACACTCTCATCACTCTCTCTCTCTCTCCCGATCTTTCTTCTCACTCACTCACGGTTTCAATCACTCTCACACATCCCTCTCGGTCAACTCTCTCCCACTCATCTCGGTCTTCAAACCACACTCCCACCTCCTCTCGGCTTCAAACCTCTCTCACTCACGGCCTCTCTCTCCCTCGGCTCACCGCCGCCTCTGCTCTCGCCGGTGGCCGGACCGAGGACGCCGGAGGAGGCCGCCAGCCGGAGGTAACACTCTCACCTCGGTTTTCTCTCTCTCTCTGCGTTTCACTTCTCTCACGGGCTCTCTCTCTCTAGGTTCGCTCACCATTCGGTTGGCGAGACCAAGCCGTCGTCGGAGGTCCGTGGTGGCGAGGAAGGTCGCCGGAGGTCTCACACTCTCTCTCTCTCCCGTGAGCACTCGACCACTCTCCCTCTCCTCGCGGTTTGCTCTCCCTCTCGGCTCACGTTTCTCTTCATTTCTCTTTGTTTTTGTTGTTGTTCGTCACACTTGTTACGTGTGCATGTGGTTGCCGTGACGAGGGCCGGCCGTGGGCGACCTCAGGAGACCCACCGGAGTCCAGACGTCCGGAACCACCCCCCATGGCCCATGCAAAGTACTTGTTGTATACATACAACAAACTCGGTTTGCTAGGTGTTGACCCTCTCGCCGGAAAAGGCCCTCACTTGGCGGCGCCACCGCCGGACCACCGGGACCGGAACGTGTCGGGGACCCCACCAAAACTCGTATGTGGGTCCCACAACCCTAAAAGTGGCCAAAAACAGTTTTATAGGTGCAAAGGAATCGATATTTCATGTGATGTGTACGTTGGAGGCTCGCCGGAAACCACCATCGCCGGCGGTCCTACCGGTCGAACCACGATCATTAAAGGTTGTCGAGGTCTCACTTAATATTAGTTGACGTCTAGCAATCCTCGGCTAAGTCCGAAACAAACGTACGTAAGGCTTTTGGAATTAGTTCGTGTGATGCCATCGTCGAGTCGAAAAAATATATAGTTGCTATTCAAACGTCGCGTGGCGATGAATGGCTATGACGTCGTGATCATGTTGCGGTCCGCGAGACCATGACGTGACCCGCATCTGACGGCCCGAGCCTATGACTCGCGATGAAGCGAATACGTAGTTTGTCTTCAAAACCCGAGAGAGAGTGTCTTCTTTTATTTATTAAAATGTATGACCGTCAGAGCCATTCAAAACATTGGAAATGATGATAAGTTTAAACCTAAGTGTTAGTGAATGACTCGACCTAATAACACGAGTTTCCGACCTTGTCAGGTAACGGGAAACTTGAGGATACGCGTTAGGAGTCGCGGGAGTTTTACGTGGATTACGATAATCTCAGGTAAGTACACTTGCCTTAAAAAGCATTTGTACGTTAGTAAGCCGGCTAAGAAGATATCATGTGATTCATTTTCACTTTTCTTGTGTTCGTTATTATCCCATCATTGGCATTCCATTCTATGTTCTTGTATGTGTGTTCTTGGCATAAGTACGTCTCGAAGGTACATGCGGCTGCACTAGAAGGGATAAAACGCGGGCACTCGAGCGCACGAGTGTTTGACCACCCCTAGTGATTGTGTGATACCATGTCTTGGATTGTTGTGGATGGTTGTGGATTGTTGTGGTATTGTTGTGGAATATGGACTACTTATTGCCTCTCTTGACTCGTAGAACACGCATGTTTCGATTGCTATCATTTCCGATCTGTCTATCATGCATTCTTGCTTATTTATATTCTGCATTTCGGTACCGCATGATATTTAGGCTTGTCTTGTTTGTCGTTTCATGAATTCTTGTTATATTCTTACGGCTTTACTTTCAAATTCTCTCGATTGCTCACCGTCTAGTTTGTGACGGTGGGTGCGATAAGACGGAGAGCGATAGGGGCAAGGGACCGTGTGTCTAGGAGACTTTTTGTGAGCGGTGGACGTGAGATGCGAGATGTAGGCTCGTACCTATCCTTTTTGTATGACGTTTATGTATATACATATATGGTTGTTTTGGAGCAGGAACTAGGTTTGAGGTGATTTCCATAATTTCATTTTGTTGACTTGGATATGGCTTGTCTTGGGGTTTCCACATTTATATAGATTCCTAATTTCCCTTGATTGAGTTATTTCCCATTATTTGATTAGAATATGATTTTTGCTTCATTTGTATTATAAGCTAATAACTCTTTCATAAACCTTAAAAACCTTAAAATTTTGATAAGTTGAGGTGACTAGGCTCGTCCGGTTCATTGAGAAGCGACTCGGGACTGCACGGGTCTAGGCGGGCGTACCCAAATGCATTGGGAATTTGGGGCCGTCACGGTTGGTATCAAGCCTACGAGTTTGGTTATATAGACGACTCATGTTGTAAATTCATAAAACACAAGCCATTGAAACCGGCGGAAGTTAGGAACGGTCAAACCGAAAGTGGAAACCACTAGGATCCGTAGAAACTTAGTCGGGGAAGTAATTGGGCGAGTCAAATTATTTTAATACATATTATGATTGCTATGTATATTATTGTAGTATACGGTAGCTATAGGCGATTCGAGAAGTTCGTTTTCTTGATTCGAGACGACGATGACGGATCGAGCCGGTCGAGTCGAGGCGACGATAGCGGCACATCGGCACACGATATGCCGGTGCGGACGATGTGCATGCCTTGACTCGAGAGAGTTGCGACGCGGGATTCGCGGCTACGGGAAATGTTACGGCTGTTGAAGACACTCGTACCGGCTACCGCTACACCATCGACTCAGACTACACCATTGCCACATACTACTACTCGAGGGCGAGAGACCCCGATTCTTTGCGGCATCCACGGCTCAGACTCAGTTAGAGCGTACACGAGGAGGCTGTTGTTGCGCCGGACACGCGAAACGAGGCGAGAGGCACATCCTTTAGTGACGGTGATAGCTCGGCGACAGAGGCACCAGTGCGCCGATAACTAATGCGAGAGGTCACTCCGATTACGACTCCATCGAAGAGTCAGGAGCCATGCTAGAGCGAAGCGATGGAGGAATTTAAGAGACATGATCCCATGAAGTTTTATGGCGGCACGAGATGTTAAGGCGACGAGTTGTTTACGAAGAATCATGAGAAGATTCACTCGACCATCGCCACGGAGGACCACATGCGACGACTATCTCTTCGTCGATGTTACATGGAGAGGCGGATGATTGGTGGACGACGATCATTACTACCGGGGTGTTAGAGAGGCTGGATCGACTTCAAGACCCGGTTTAATCGAAATACTTTCCACCGAGCGTACTTCGAGCAAAGAGGAATGAGTTCATGGCGTTGAGCGGGCGCTAATGAGTCGGTTATGGAGTATATGGGTAGATTCTCATCATTGTTGCCTTATCTTTGGAGGATCGGCGAGCAGAGAGCGGCCAGAGTGTATTATTTCAGCGAGGGTCTATTACTTACGATCGGTGGTTACGTAGTCACTACACGGTAGGAGACTTTACGGATTGCATACGAGCGGAGTTTAGCTCGAGAGAGTTACCTACTTACTCATCTAAGGAGACTAGATCGGCGGACCGAGTCCGATTGGAGGAGCATCATCGAGACAAGAAGAGGAAGAAGAATAGGTGGAATTTCGTGATCGCGGGACTCGGAGCGTAGGGTCGTTGCACGATCGACTATTCGTCAGACCCATACTAATCCGCCGATACCTAGCTTTGCCGATCATCCACCACGACTGAGTCGATCGGGACGGCGATCACGAGAGACGGACTGCGAGAGTAGGGTGCCGATCAAGGAGAAAGCAAGCGAGAGGAGGACACGGGGGCCGGTCGGACTCGGACACAAAGTTCGCACAAGGACGAGGCGAGCGGACTCGGGATCGCGGGATACCGTGCACATTACAGGGTGCGGAAAGGTCGATCACATACGGAGGGTGCCCTCGACCACCAAAAAATACGCCACGGCATTATCGGCCTCGAAAGAACGCGTTCGAGCGGTGTTGAGCGACCGGGGGGGCATCCGAAACCTTGTCGAGGGTATGATTTCTATTTGTGGTACTTTCATGCACACCATGTTCGATTCGGGTTCCACTTGTCTCATTTATTCTTTGGTCGAATGGTAGATAAGCTAGGTTTGAAACACATTAGGCTTAGTAAACCCCTCATCCTCGGCATTTTTGGAGATAAGATTTACCGAATTTGTTGTGCCTCGATATTTCGGTAGAGATAGGGGGTTATGAGTTACCGGTGGATATGAGAGTGCTCGAGTTTTGGAGTTTGATGCTTTGTTGGGCATGGATTGGTGGGATCGTTTCATGCTCACATTAGTTGTTATGAGAAGAGAATCACGATTCGTTAGAAGGTGGTTCGGAGCTCGGCATTCGGGGCACGGCATCGCTACTACCTATCACCGAGAGCGGGAAGCCACGAGTGACGAGATTGAGATTGTTGCGGCGTCATGAGCCTTTGGAGCGAAGCGGGAGATTTGCTTTTGAAGTACCGGTTGTGTGTAACTTCCCGGATGTGTTTCGGAGGATTTGCGGGATTACCACCAGGGAGATTGACTTTATTATTGACCTTGTTCGGGGACTAAGCGATCTCGATACCACCTACCGTATGGCACCCAGAGAGCTTGAAGAGTTGAGGAGTCGGCTAGATGACTTGTTAGAGTTGGGCTTCATCGATCAGAGTATGTCGCCTTGGGAGCACCGGTTCTATTTGTGAAGAAGAAGGATGGAAGTTTGAGGCTATGCATAGATTATCGTCAATTTGAACAGAATTACGATGAAGAACAAATATCCGTTGCCGCGCATTGATGATTTGTTTGATCGGTTGACGAGGCGCGATGGTTCTCGAAAATAGATCTGCGATCGAGGCTATCACCAGCTCGGGATTAGGGATGAAGATCGAGAAAAGACGGCGTTCGGCACGAGATACGGTCATTTTCGGTTCTGATCATGCGTTCGGTTTGACTAATGCACCGAAGCAATGTTCATGGATCTCATGCATCGTGTGATGAGGGAATACCTTGATCGGTTCGTGATTGTGTTCATAGACGACATCCTCATCTATTCCGGGACTCGTGAGGAGCACGAGGGGCATCTACGAACGGTGTTGCGGACTTTAAGAGATCATCATTGTTTGCCAAGTTCGGCAAGTGTGCGAGTTTTGGTTGTCGGAAGTCCGATTTCTTGGGCATGTTGTTGGAGCTACGGTGTTCTTTGTTGACCCGAGAGAAGGTTAGAGCGATGATTGAGTGGCCTACGCCGACTACGAGATTACGCAAATTCGCGATTTTACGGGATTGGCGGGATACTATCGCCGATTTGTGCAAGACTTCTCCAAGATTCTTTGCTCAGATGACAAAATTGACTAAGAAGAATGCAAAGTTTGATTGGGATGAGGAGTGTGAACATGCATTCAACACTTTGAAGCGAGAAATTGACTACGCGCTTTGTGTTAGCGTTGCCGAGGCCCAGGAAAGACTTAGTGGTGTACAACGCGCGTCGAAGGTTGGCTTGGGTTGTGTATTGATGCAAGAGGGCAAAGTTATCGCCTATGCATCTCGGCAGTGAAAGTGCACGAGAGGAACTACCGACACACGACTTAGAGTTGGGCTGCATAGTGTTCGCATTAAAAATATGGAGGCACCACTTGTATGGCGTACGTTTCGAGTTATTCACGGACCACAAGAGCTTGAAGTACTTATTCACTCGAAAGAAGCGAACACGAGACGAGACGTTGGCTAGAGTTCTTGAAGGACTATGATTTCTCGTTAGAGTATCATCGGGGAAAGCTAACGTGGTTCTTGATGCTTTGAGCGTAGGGGATCGATCTTTGAGGTGGTCGTATGTCGGATGACTCACGAGTATGGTCTTCTTGAGGCGGCCGAGTTGAGGAGTTCGGCGGACGTGCGGGGACTACCGGGATACGGTTTGTGGTCGGATGAGGTTGCGAGACCGTTTCACTTCTTGTTGTTCTCGAGGGACGACAAGGCGATGAGTCGTACCAACAATTCGACAAGATGGTGACGATTCGAACATCCAGTTGGAGTCGGTCGACGGACTCTTGTTTGAGGTATCGTGGGCGTGTGGATTCCATTGGCGGTGACTTACGCACCGAGATACTCCGGGAGGCTCACCGTTCTCGATTTTACGTGCATCGGGTCGAACCAAGATGTATCTTGACATGCGACGTCTCTTTTGGTGGCCGGGGATGAAATCGATGTGTCGAAATTCATTAGAGCGTGCGAGATATGCCGGCGTGTGAAAGGCGAGCATCGACGGCTGGAGGATTGCTTTGCGGCCCCTACCTATTCCTCGATGGAAGTGGGAGCACATTGCTATGGATTTTGTCGGTGGCTTGCCCCGATCTCCTCGTGGCCATGATAGCATCGGGTAATTGTGGATCGATTGACGAAATCTGCTCATTTCATACCGTATCCACTACACACCGAGTTGACGATGAGCATTCTTTACGAGCGTGAGATTGTCGGACTACACGGAGTTCGTTGTCGATCGTGTCGGATCGAGGAGCGCGATTCACTTCGTTATTGTGGCGAGCATGCGAGCTCGATTCGGCACCGGACTAGAGTTGAGTACGGCGTTCCATCCACGAACAGACGGACGATCAGAGAGGTTGATACTGGTGTTGGAAGACATGCTCGGGATGTGTGTTTTGGAATACGGCGGGTCGTGGGAAGAGTATCTTCATTTGTGCGAGTTTGCTTACAACAACGGTTATCGAGGCAAGTATCGGTATGGCACCGTTTGAGCGCTCTATGGCGAGCCTTGTAGATCACTTTCTTCTTGGTGAGCCGAGAGGATGTTGTGACCGTTGGTCTGAGGCTGTTGTTGATCACACCGAGAAGGTACGGCGGATCCGTCGAGAGGCTTAAGAGTGCTCAAGAGCGGCAAAAGAAATACTATGATCGATATCACGATGAGCTTCAATACGACGTGGGGGACTATGTATACACAGAAAGTCTCGCCTCGAAGGGTCACAAACGATTCGGAATCAAAGGGAAGCTTGCTCCTAGATTTATCGGTCCCTTCAAAATTGTGAAGAGGGTCGGTAAGATTGCTTACGGTTAGAGTTACCGCCGGCGCTCGTCGGTGTTCACCCGATATTTCACATTTCAATGCTTCGACTAGATAAGTCGGGCGGAGGGCGACGACCTACCGTGGACTGAGTCGGATCGAATTGCAAGACGATGCCACGTACGAGGAACGACCAATTCAAATTGTCGGCCAGTAAAGTCAAGATATTGAGGAACAAGGAAATCCCTTAGTTCTCGTGAAATGGCAATTCCACGGGGACGAGGAGTTAACTTGGGAACTAGAGTCATACATGCGAGAGCACTTCCCTATCTATTTGATTCGGTGAGTCGAAGTTTAGTTTACTTATTAGTAAATTTCGGGGTCGAAATTCTAATAAGTGGGGAGAGCTGTAACATCTCTCGATTTCTAACACGACTTATGTGACACGTGTCGGGATCGTGACCGACCACGCGATCTTGGACGGTATTTCGAACCTTGGGAGTCGACAGGAGGTAATTTTACGATTTTTTTGATATGTGTAATAGCATTATGGATTAAATGCGTGTCACGAGCCACTCGAGCGATTTCCTTTTTGTTTATGCGTGAGTTCTCGCCTAGGTAACCGGGGAGGAAATACGGTAAAAGTGTGCACGTGACGGAGAAAAATACGGGTCGATGAGGTAAGGTGAGTCAGGGAACCCGGGGGTTAAGGTTGGGGACTTGTGGGTGGGTAAGGCACACCTAGGACACACCTCACTATATTGGTTTGAATTTCAAACAAAAAACCAACCACCCCACCCACTCCCATCACTCGCACCTCACACTCCCACTCATTCACGTCACACTCTCATCACTCTCTCTCTCTCTCCCGATCTTTCTTCTCACTCACTCACGGTTTCAATCACTCTCACACATCCCTCTCGGTCAACTCTCTCCCACTCATCTCGGTCTTCAAACCACACTCCCACCTCCTCTCTCTCGCTTCAAACCTCTCTCACTCCACGGCCTCTCTCTCCCTCGGCTCACCGCCGCCTCTGCTCTCGCCGGTGGCCGGACCGAGGGCGCGGAGGAGGCCGCCCGGAGGTAACACTCTCGCCTCGGTTTTCTCTCTCTCTCTCGCGTTTCACTTCTCTCACGGGCTCTCTCTCTCTAGGTTCGCTCACCATTCGGTTGGCGAGACCAAGCCGTCGTCGGAGGTCCGTGGTGGCGAGGAAGGTCGCCGGAGGTCTCACACTCTCTCTCTCTCTCCGTGAGCACTCGACCACTCTCCCTCTCCTCACGGTTTGCTCTCCCTCTCGGCTCACGTTTCTCTTCATTTCTCTTTGTTTTTGTTGTTGTTCGTCACACTTGTTACGTGTGCATGTGGTTGCGTGACGAGGGCCGGCCGTGGGCGACCTCCGGGAGACCCACCGAGTCAGACGTCCGGAACCACCCCCCCCCCGCATGGCCCATGCAAAGTACTTGTTGTATACATACAACAAACTCGGTTTGCTAGGTGTTGACCCTCTCGCCGGAAAAGGCCCTCATTTGGCGGCGCCACCGCCGGACCACCGGGGCCGGAACGTGTCGGGGACCCCACCAAAACTCGTATGTGGGTCCCATGACCCTAAAAGTGGCCAAAAACAGTTTTATAGGTGCAAAGGAATCGATATTTCATGTGATGTGTACGTTGGAGGCTCGCCGGAAACCACCATCGCCGGCGGTCCTACCGGTCGAACCACGATCATTAAAGGTTGTCGAGGTCTCACTTAATATTAGTTGACGTCTAGCAATCCTCGGCTAAGTCAGAAACAAACGTACGTAAGGCTTTTGGAATTAGTTCGTGTGATGCCATCGTCGAGTCGAAAAAATATATAGTTGCTATTCAAACGTCGCGTGGCGATGAATGGCTATGACGTCGTGATCATGTTGCCGGTCCGCGAGACCATGACGTGACCCGCATACGACGAGCCGAGCCTATGACTCGCGATGAAGCGAATACGTAGTTTGTCTTCAAAACCCGAGAGAGAGTGTCTTCTTTTATTTATTAAAATGTATGACCGTCAGAGCCATTCAAAACATTGGAAATAATGATAAGTTTAAACCTAAGTGTTAGTGAATGACTCGACCTAATAACACGAGTTTCCGACCTTGTCGGGTAACGGGAAACTTGAGGATACGCGTTAGGAGTCGCGGGAGTTTTACGTGGATTACGATAATCTCGGGTAAGTACACTTGCCTTAAAAAGCATTTGTACGTTAGTAAGCCACTAAGAAGATATCATGATTCATTTTCACTTTTCTTGTGTTCGTTATTATCCCATCATTGGCATTCCATTCTATGTTCTTGTATGTGTGTTCTTGGCATAAGTACGTCTCGAAGGTACATGCGGCTGCACTAGAAGGGATAAAACGCGGGCACTCGAGCGCACGAGTGTTTGACCACCCCTAGTGATTGTGTGATACCATGTCTTGGATTGTTGTGGATGGTTGTGGATTGTTGTGGTATTGTTGTGGAATATGGACTACTTATTGCCTCTCTTGACTCGTAGAACACGCATGTTTCGATTGCTATCATTTCCGATCTGTCTATCATGCATTCTTGCTTATTTATATTCCTGCATTTCGGTACCGCATGATATTTAGGCTGTCTTGTTTGTCGTTTCATGAATTCTTGTTATATTCTTACGGCTTTACTTTCAAATTCTCTCGATTGCTCACCGTCTAGTTTGTGACGGTGGGTGCGAATAAGACGGAGAAGCGATAGGGGCAAGGGACCGTGTCTAGGAGACTTTTTGTGACGGTGGACGTGAGGTGCGAGATGTAGGCTCGTACCTATCCTTTTTGTATGACGTTTATGTATATACATATATGGTTGTTTTGGAGCAGGGAACTAGGTTTGAGGTGATTTCCATAATTTCATTTTGTTGACTTGGATATGGCTTGTCTTGGGGGTTTCCACATTTATATAGATTCCTAATTTCCCTTGATTGAGTTATTTCCCATTATTTGATTAGAATATGATTTTTGCTTCCGCATTTGTATTATAAGCTGCAATAACTCTTTCATAAACCTTAAAAACCTTAAAATTTTGATAAGTTGAGGTGACTAGGCTCGTCCGATTCATTGAGAAAGCCGACTCGGGACTGCACGGGTCTAGGCGGGCGTACCCAAATGCATTGGGAATTTGGGCTCCATGCTTCTTCGATCCCATCCTCAACTCGTGGGGGAATCAAAACTTCCCAAAATACCAGAGCAACACATCCATAGCAATTTATATCATCAATTCAAAAGATCATGCATTCATTCCCAATTTTGACCAAGAACATCATTTTCATGAAATTTGGTTTTAAAGACACAATCGGGTTGTCCAAATGAATTGAAAAATATATAGAAATGTCTAAGAAAGTATCCACTTCAAATTTGTTTTGGCTATAAATCCCCAAATTTAAGCTTCATTTGACCATTTTAATGAAGTATAAGCTTGAAGAGGATGGAGAGATTGATTATCTTGGATAAACTCTTGGATTTGATCTTCCTAATCACAATTTTGAGCTCCCATTTCTATCTAATGTTGCTGAAATTTAGAGGTTTTACATGTGTTTTGATGTTGATTTTGAGACAAAACCCACTAAATCCCCATTTTATGTTATGTGTTCTTTTATTTTTTCCCTTGATCTAAATGCGTACACCCATCTCTAGAAAAATGAAGGGACCCTCATTAGCTAAGTCACACACTCCAGTGACACACACATTTGTATACATCTAGCCTAGGAATCATCATCTAGATGAATATCTAGGGTCCTAGATTAATCCATCCAAAAGTTTCAAATTATAAGACTTTATTATCTTTGATCAATTTAATTAACTAACTTAGGCTATGGTTCAATTATCCACTACGTACTATAGTTAGGGGTGGGCAAACCACGGTTTGGTGATTTTTCAAACCACCACCAAATCGCGAATCACCAAAACCGCACCAAACCGAACCGCGGTTTGCGCGGTTTGGTCGGTTTGGTTTCGCGGTTTTCATGCACCCTATTTTCGAAGAAAAAAAAAAAAAAAAAAAACAAGCAAAAAAAAAAAAAAAAAAGCAAGCAAAAAAAAAAAACGACAACAAATAAAAAAAAAAACAACAAGCAAAAAAAAACCAGACGGCGGTGAGAGGAGGAGTCTACGGTGAGAGGACGAGAGTGAGGAGCGGAATGACCGAATGAGCGTCGAGAGGAAGAGGAAGATTAGTGGTTTTTTTTTGTTTTTAGGGTTTTTGGTTTGTATTTACTAAAATGTCATCGGTTTGGTTAAACTACGGTTTTCCCAAAATAAAAATCGCGACCAAACCGCGATTACGCGGTTTGGTCGTTTTCCAAACCGCGACCAAACCAAGAGCTTTAAAAATCAGACCAAACCGTGCGGTTTGGTCGGTTTGGGCGGTTTGGGCGGTTTTTCGAAAACCGCTGCCCACCCCTAACTATAGTTATCTTAATCTGGCATCCCTGGTAACTCCTACCCGATATGCATATCGACACGCTTCACAATGTAACTACCCATCACACCGACTCACCCGATAGCAATGTACACATATGTGATGCAATACAATAAATAATAATTTTAAACATTGCATTTTAAACAATTATCATCCATAAATAACATATTCCCTCACTTTTCGTGTCCGAGTCAATCGAGTTGTCCACGTAACGTCCGAATTACGACCGTTAATCTCCGAGATAATAGTAATCCTAGTTTAATTAATTTGGGATGTTATATTTGTACACTTGTGATTTTTATTTATGATCTTGAAATCGAGACAAAGATGCATCTTATGGGGGTTGGATTGCTCTTTGTGAGCTTCTAATCATCTATTTAGATTTCTCATGATATGGAGCGGGACTAAATGCGTAAATGACTCCAATTTAAGTAAAAAAAATATTGCACTTAGAAAAAAAAATTGTTGTAAATAATGTGGATTGACAACTCTACATATTCCACCTCTTATTATTCCAACTATTCACATGATGTAACACCTTCTTTAATTCATGTAATTACATAGCCTTAATGTTATTTATTCATGTACTTATATGGAGATGTAACTTGTGCCCTTTGGTCTTACCAAGGGCCTATATAAATGGGTCACGCCCACGTAATAAGGTACACCATGTTGAGATAAAGTTATCTTATTTCTCCCCATCTCTTCTCTTGTTCTATTTTCTTGTTCTTTGTTTACTTTCCTAGCTTATGTTCTGGTTGATTTTATAACACGTTATCAGCACGAGACCATTCCACGCAAAGGAAGTCTAGTATATCGATAAAGCTTTCTAGAAAGACTAAGCTAGGAAGCACGGTGTTGCTCTACACGAAGTGCTTTGAAGATCAAAGTTCGAGAGAATTACCAACTAGTCTCTCAATTGCCTAGTTAATTATGAAATCAAAGTGAAGATTAATTCGATTACTAAAATAAAATTAAAAAAATACATGAAGGTGAGCTCACAATATAGGAGCCAGACTTTATGCCTTTTTTGAGTTGCTTCTAATCGATAGAAACTTTTTAATGCTCTTGACCACTTTAACAACGTTATATATTATCTATGAAACATCATAGATTTTTTTTCCTTTGGCTTGTTCATAAAAATAAATGTTAACTAATTAAGCCTTACCTCATGCAATATATAATTAATATTTTAAATAAAAATATTATATATAGTTTTTGTTCTTACAAAAGCAACTAATCGAACATTTGGGTCACATATTAATATTACTTCCTATAGAGAATTCATATTTGCTTATAATTCTCTTGCATGCGAAAATGAAATAATTATTGACTTAATCAATAAGCACTTACTATGACATAATTTTATTAAGTGGTAACACATTGATCTATTGTATTCAATTAATGTTCCTATGGAATAATTTAGATCTTGCTACCTTAAAAATATAAATAGTTCTCTCATCATTGGGCTGAATCATGATTTTTTTTGTTCAACCTTAATCATGATTAATTTTGGTCCAATCTTATATTTTATGCATTGTTTCATAGTCATGCATTCTTTTTAAATAAAATATACATTCACAATATATAGGCTAGAACCAGAAGATGTGAAACTACTTGCTTTAAATTGTGTATGGACAAATTCATCTGATGGTAACAACGCCACATATTGTTAAATATTTTATAAAATATTAAGTATATATTATTTATGCACGACACATTATATATAGCGCGCCTTTGTACAATCTTCTAATTTTAAAATCAAAAACTAATATGTGACATATAATTTTTTCTCATAAAACTATTAACGATTAGTTATGTTCTATTCTTAATTTTAATAATACAAATAATACTACAAGTTTGAGTTGATAGTGGGTAAGCCTTATCCCTGGTAAAGCTAAACATCGAAAGGGAGACGAGTTATCCCGTTAGAGGAGGCATAGTTGTTAAGTAGACTTTCATCTCGCCACCCAACCTGGAGATTGTCCGACCAACTCTTACAAGTAGTATATTTTGTATCAACAATAATCAAGTTGTGAATATGTGTTTAATCGTATATTATGTATTTTACATGAAAAAATGAGAACTATTTACATCGTATTATTTATTTTTCAAACATATTATTTTTTATCAAATTTTTTGCCACAATATTATTAACAAGAATACTTGTTATGACAACTAGAGAAGGTAACATTATGAATACACCATTTTATCCAAGGCTGCACTAATATTTATTCGTCAATATCTCTATAGAGATTTGAAAAGCGAATATATCACTTTATATTATCCTTTCACCTGGTGGAACTATTAATAAAATCAAAATTGGTGATACTCCAAAAAGCTCTAAATGAGTGGTTTAGTCTCAAACTACAAGACTGATATCATTCTAATATGAATTATACTTCCGCAATTTTAATTACCTCTTAATTGAGACTATGCGGAAATTTGACAGATGAGACAATGAAAAAAATCTATGTGGTACGTCTCAATATATTATTAAAACAAAATATCGAGCGCGCTTATCAATTCGATTATTATGAATATTGTCAATTGATTTTTTGCCTCATGATAGCTGAATAAAATAATGAGATATTATATATAATATCACTCATGTCCAATTGGTCTAGCTTCATGAAATACATGTTGCATTATAAAATGACCATGGTCGTAATGATAAAATTATGGACGTAGAAAAGGGGAAAGGATTTGGTAAATGTCGTATTAATAATTTCACCCAAAGTGGAATAAAAGTGGTGCACCACATGAAATATAAAGGGCAAAATTATTGACAAATGAACATGCTCAAAATTGTGACAAGTGATGTCACATATATAAAAGGTCATTAGGTCGTAATGATTATATATTGTCATATATGCCTAAATATTTTGATGACATTACCATGCCAATCAAAGGCCAAATTATGAATTTTATGGCTCATTAAAATTGATACATTGAGATGTGTTCAAATCATGAGCTAAATAAAGACGATAAATTTATGTCTCGCTTATTGTGCTATATACATGCACACTATAATATAAAAGAGAGTATTTCTCGAATTTCAACTTAACGGGGGCTAGAGCTCATACAATATATGGTACAACAATTATATTGATTACTCAAGGCAAATCAATAGGAGACTTATATTGATTTAACTCTCCATCAATCATTTTATAAGACGTTTTGGACCCCTAGCTGATAGGGAATATATTTGTTGCAATTTTTGCTGACTATCACTTTGATGAAATAGTTTTCTCACCATCAGGGGGAGATATATAAAGTCAATTAAAAATGAATGTCGTGAAATTGATTGAAACGCATCAAGTGCTAATATAAAAAAGTGGCAAAATTGTATGTTCCATCGTTAAAGGTTCGTATATGAAATGATGTTCATGTGCAACAAAATATACAAGAACCACCAAATGCTTAAGGTGTCAAAGACCATATTTCGTATGTTTAAGTCACTTGCAATGATCTGTTGCAATGTAATATAAAATTTCTCACTCATGTGAACATGAAGGGAGAATCAAAAGGAGTTATTGATTAGTGCATTGCACACTTTTTCCCTTAGCTAAGATTTTTATTCCATTGGGTTTTCCCAACAAGTTTTTTAATGAGGCAATTTAAATAATATTAAAACTCTATTATCAAAATTGATTAGTGCATTGCACTCTGTTTCCCTTAGTTATGGTTTTAACCGCTGGGTTTTCCATTCAAAGTTTTTAATGAGACAATTCTATCAATATCATACTTCGTATCAACATTGATGAGAATGCTTTTTTCTATACCGGATTTTTTCCCACAGAATTTTTCTTAGTAAAAGTTTTCATGAGACATTTTCTCATAGCAAGTTGTCATCCAAAGGGAGTGTTGTAAATAATATGGATTGACAACTCCTCTAATTATTCTAATTATTCATATGATGTAACACCCACTTTAATTCATATAATTACTTAACCTTAATATTATTTATTCATGTAATTATATAGAGAGGTAACTTGTGCCCTATGGTCTTACCAAGTGCTTAACCCTCCAAATCGCTGACCCACCACCAACATCAACCATCACCTGTTCTTCCATTCGGTCATATACCGCCAATCTTGTCCTCCCTCTTCCCTCCAAATTTTCTCAACAAGTTCCATTTCCTGAAGCCCTTTGAGTGCCCAACTCCTCTCCACCATTTCTTAACCTCACAAGCACAATTCGCAAGGGCCTTGCTCTGCATAGGTCCCGTCCCTGTCAACGCCGAGATTCTTCGATCCCTGCCCTCTCTCGAGTGCGTCGTCGGCACCAGCGTCGGCGTCGACCACATTAACTTGCACGAGTGTCGCCGCCTCGGCATCTCCGTCACTAATGTCGGAGACTCGTTCTCGGAGGACGCAGCTGATTTTGCTGTTGGGCTATTGTTGGACGTGCTCAGGCGGGTCTCGGCCTCCGACAGATTTGTTCGCTCTGGTCTCTGGGCTTTGAAGGGAGAGTATCCTCTAGGGCTGCAGGTTCTCTCTCTTTAAAATTATGATTTCTACTTTTGAAGAATTTGATGCAATCGATAAATCTAAAGGAATTGGGGTTAATTTCACATATGATCACTCAAATTTGCGGTACTTTGATCACTAAACTTACATTTATCCCAAATATATCATTCAACTTTACAAAATGTTTCAACAAAATCACTCCGACCACTCTCCGATCAAAAACCCACCGGCGTTGCTGACGTGGCGCCACGTGGGATTTCATGGGAGGTCACTTAAGTTGTTAAGTGATGACGTGGCATGCAACACACCCACCCACCCACCCACACTCATTACACACATTAGGGCTCGTGCTCTCCAACCCCCTGGATCATTTTCTTCGTCGTGCTTTTTCTCTCGCGGTTCCTTTCTCGCGGCCGTGCTCTCCCTCCCCCTCCCCCCATTGGTTCGTCTTCTTCCTTGTTCTCTCTCTCTGTCGTCGCGTACCTCGCCGCTCGCGGAGCTTCGATCTCGCGCATCGGCCTCACCGCATATCTCCCCCCCCCCCGGTTCGTCCTCTTCTTCGCTCTCTCTCTCTCTTTCGCAGTACCTATGTCGCTCGCGAGCTTCGATCTCGCACATCGCCCCCCCCCCCCAGTCGTTCGTCTTATTCCTCGTTGTCTTTCTCTGTCGCGGTACCTCTCGTCGCTCGCGAGCTTCGATCCCGCGTATCGACCTCATTGCATATCTCCCCCCCCCCACTGGTTCGTCCTCTTCCTCGCTCTCTCTCTCTGTCGCGGTACCTCTGTCGCTCGTGGAGCTTCGATCCTGCGCATCAGCCTCGATAGCATGGGGCAAGGTCTCTATCTCACGGAGCTTCGATCCTGCGCAACCAATCAGCTTCAACTTCACGGGGCAAGGTTTCAATGTAAGAGATTTATTCTTCGTGTAAATGTTAATAATTGCACTGGTTCTTTTAGACTGAATATAGATCAAACAGGGAGTTTAATGGGCAATTTTTGTTTTGTTGGTAGATATGCAGTGATTGATGGATTAACTGATTCGGGCATGCTTAGATTCATGGTTTGTTATTGTTGTTGAATGGTTTAATTGATTCTGCAGTGATTGATGGATTGGATGATGATACGTGTGATTGAGTCGGTTGGATTCAATTGAATCGGTTTTTATGGTATTTTGTTGTCGAAATTTCTGTGATGTTACTGAGATTGAATCTTGGGCATGTTGAGATGAAGAAAGTTGTTGGGTAGATATGAAACTTCATCAACAAAGTATTTACAGTTTTTGTTTTAGTTTCGGGTTAATGCTGCATAGATTAGTGATGTTATGATTGGTGATGTTCTGACATGGTTTGAGAATCTCAATTGATTTGTATTGAGCGATTGACCGATTAATGCGATGTTTTAGATGGTTTTTGGGGCCATGTATGTCAACTTAGGGGTGTGACCTTTTGAATATATTTAACTGTTTGGTTTTATGATTTTGTACATCTCAAGGGACATTTTTAACATCCTTATCATTGCAGGAATCATTTTCACAATGGAGATGATGGTAAAAAAGAAGTGGAGCCTGACTTAGAACAAAGATATTTTGGGTCCCCAGATATTAGAGAGCAAGAATTAATGGACTTAGAGGTTAGTCAGCAAGAAGAAGTGGAACCTCTAGAAGAACAAGACGATAGAACAATTCAACATGAAGAAGTAGAAGCGGATGAAGGCCATGATTTTTTCAAGAGTGACAATGATGTTGAGGATGATGATGACTATCAAGAAGTTGTTGACGAACAACTGCACAGTAGAAAAAAAAGGAAGGCCTAAGGTTATTACTCCACCTCGTACTAGTGCACTTGCGATTGTTGAAGTGCATGACCAAGACTCAGACTATGCAGCATCAGATGAGCTCCACACAGATGATGATTCCGATGGATCTGAGAAGATGAGGCATCTAGAGTTCGATGAGTTCAAAGACATGGCAAACCCACAGCTCGAATTAGGCATGAAATTCTCTTCTTTCAAGACATTTAAGCTGGCATGCAGGAATTGGGGTATTCAAAATAAACGACAAATACGATTTAGTACGAATGATAGGACTTGTCAAATTTGTCATGTTAAAGATCATAATAAACGTCATCATACTAAGGGTCAAAACAAGGTATATCTTTATTGATTATAAAAGTTTATATGTTATTAAAACACTTGTTATATTTTTGTGTGATGTGACTTTGCATTTATATAATATTTAGAGAAAGAAATGGTCAAGTGAAGGAGTTCAAGTGGATGAGAATTCTACATGTGGCGAGACACCTCTTGAGCAGGTATGTATGTTACATTGTTGGAGGGATTGGAATGGTTTGGAATTGAATTCCATAATTATTGTTGGATTTCTACATTAATGTGTGGTTTTACTTTCTTAGTATTAATAATGTATTTTAAATCTTGACAGCATAACCTTTTTACAACTAATGTTACAATTGCGAGTGCTTCCCAACCCCTTCCTACAATGCCAAGTATGATGGATTGTTCACAACCTATTCCAAGGATTTCTCCAAAGTCAAGAGCGAAAATTCAAGTTGTTCGACGTCGTGGCGGTGGAAGAGGTGGAGTAATTGGAAGAGGTGGATGATGTACAAAGGATGTGATTGTTTTTCGGATATATAGGTGAAATTTCCATGTTGGATGATGTACAAAGTATAAGACTATTTTTTGGTAGTTGGTAGATACATTTTTTGGTGTCTGTGTAATGGCAACCCATTTTTTGTAATGACAATCTATTTTTTGTGGGAATCAGCAGTTTCGGTATCAATATTTGCACATTTTTCCGCACTATAACAACTCTCCTTTTTATTAGACTTTAAGAGCATTTATGAGAAGTTTGATCTCATGTGATCTAATATCCTGTACAATAACAACAGTCCCAATCTCAAATTAGCTGGGCTAAATTATCAATCGATCCATAGTTTTAATTAAAAACAAAAACCAATCAATCTAAATTAATTTGCACTCCAAACTTTTGAATTCAACACATAGTTTAATTTTTCATTCATAAGCTACAAAACCACAATACATGGTTTGGCATAAGTTTTACACAAAATGATACTACAACTTTTCCCTTCGATTCCAACCGAATATGACTACTTCGTTTCTCCTCCAACCGTTGTGTTTACTTGTATACAATGAAACCAAACAGCAATACAATGACCACCAAGCATAACCAACATGCAACTGCACAACCGTTGAGTTTTCTACGCCCATTAAACTCGTCTTGCAACCTCTTCTTGCTTTCCATTCGGTCAAACTTCCTCAACAACCCATTTATAACAATCGTTGCCCGGTCCGTCATTTCAGGATCAATCCAGTTAAAGTATTCGCATCTGCATCTATGTTGCAGAACAACGAAAATTTTCATTTAATTTCCTTCATATGAATAAAATTTAACAATTGCATAGAATATACACATTTCCGTACAAACCGTGTATTTCCTGCATCTATAAAATCGTCGTTCTGGATTTGTAGCCGTCCACGAGGTGAACACCACTGCTGGCACGCCGCAATAACAATACTCGTGTCCTTTGACGAACTCCATGATTTCTAGCCAAGATACAAATATAACAATGTAGCTACAAACAAACAAACTATTGTCAATAAAACTACATGATATGTGTAAATGACTAACTAATTTGGGATTGAGTCTTTCTTTTCTTTGATTGTGTTTGTCATTGTGCTACATGGGAGTGTTCGGTCCATGAAGCTGACCCCAACTAACTTGGGATTGAGGCTATGTTGTTGTTGTCTATAGCTGAAACTCGTAAGTTCCTGTGGAATGGCCCTTTTAAAGAGTGATTTGTTCTTTTGCAGATTCTTGACTATGGCTTCGAGCGCATGGGAGCAGATGGACCAGAGGTAAATTTTCTCTTCTTTAGTCATACAAATCACACTGTGGCTTCTAGATTATCATGATGGAGTGCCCCTCTACTCATTGAACTAACAAAGGACTAATTAGACCCTGACCGAATTATGAATGAATTATAAAAAAAATGCATGCATGGCTCCTCTTGGCCATTCCCCTTTCACTACCATCAAATAAGCTTTCATGGCCTGTTATCCTTCGCGTGGAGGGTCTTATAGAGTCTGACTCAGTCTAGTAGAAGATAAGCATACATATATTATGTAGCTATAACCATGTTAATGAGTAACCAATCTATTGAGTTATAGAAAGGAAACTTGTCACAACTATCAATCGATCCATAGTTTTAATTAAAAACAAAAACCAATCAATCTAAATTAATTTGCACTTTAAACTTTTGAACAATCAATAACACATTGCAGTCTATTGTTCACCCAAAAAAAAGGAAAAATTGTACTGCAGTTGAGTACAATAGCAAAAACATAATACTGTAGAAATGGAGTTGATTGTTCATCCAAAAACAAAAAAATACAACCTGTCCTCCAATTGAGTACAAGATCAAAAATATAATACTGCAGTGTAATCTATTGGTCACCAAAAAAGAATATGGAAAATTGTACTGCAGTTGAGTACAAAATCAAAAACATAATTTGAACAATCTAGGCATTAAAGCAATCTTTTCGGCCTCTTAATAGGGAAAACCAACTTTCCTCGTTGAATTCCTCATCCATATAGTAACATTAACCATTTCTCAAAAACAAACATTAACCAAAAACATCACTAATTTTCCATTGCTACCACTTCGTCTTCAGTGAATACAGCAGTTGAGTACAAGATCAAAATTTTGGTCTAACATTCTTAGAAACATGAAAAAACAGCAGTTCAGTACTAATCAAAAAAGTAAATAGTATACCAATGCAAAACGTTTGCTAATTTGGAGAACATCAACGTTTCAAAGTATACGTGCGTATATACATGATACATCAGCATTGCTATTTTTCTCAATTGCCTTCATATTTTTTCCCTATATGGTCTAATTGCAGAAAATATATCTGAGACTCTTCCAGTAATCACTGCAAAATTTTGGTCTAATTGCAGAAAATATATCTAATTGCAAAAAATATATCTGAGGAAGAGGACGAATCAGTGGGGGGAGATATGCAGTGAGGCCGACGCGCGGGATCGAAGCTCCGCGAGCGACAGAAGTACCGCGACAGAGAGAGAGCGAGGAAGAGGACGACGTGGGGGGGAGATATGCGGTGAGGCGATGTGCGAGATCGAAGCTCCGCGAACGACGAGTACCGCGAAAGATAGAGAGAGAGCGAGGAAGAGGACGAACCGGTGGGGGGGAGATATGCGGTGAGGCCGATGCGCCGGATCGAAGCTTTGCGAGCGACGAGGTACCGCGACAGAGAGTGAGAGCGAGGAAGAAGACGAACCAGTGGGGGAGGGGGAGGGGGAGGGGAGAGCACGACCGCGAGAGAGGAACCGCGAGAGAGAGAGCACAGCGAAGAAGATGATCCGGGGGGGTGGAAAGCACGGGCCCTAATGTGTGTAATGAGTGTGGGTGAACTAAGGGTGGGGTGGGTGGGTGTGTGTGTTGCATGTCATGTCATCACTTAACAACTTAAGTGACCTCCCATGAAATCCCATGTGGCGACACGTCAGCAGCACCGGTGGATTTTTGACCGAAGAGTGGTCGGAGTGACTTTGTTGAAACGTTTTGTAAAGTTGAGTGATATATTTGGGACAAATGTAAGTTTAGTAACCAAAGTGTTACAAACCGCAAACTTGAGTGACCATCTGTGAAATTAACCCAAAGGAATTATGGTTTAGCGACTAATGTGTAGCATTCTTTAAACATAACAAAATTGATCAAATAGAGAATTACATGCGAAAGCCACTAGTCGCTTAAAACCTCCAAGATCTTGTAACCCCTCAAAATTTTCAGCACTGTACATATGATTGCCCCAAAGTGCTCTTTCAAGGAAAACCATTAAGATTCAAACATTAACAATTTCTTCATTATATAAAGGGCTAACTATAAAAAAAAAAACAAACTTTTGTCATTTTTGCAAAAACGACAACTTTCAATTTCTTTTTTACAATTTTAGCACGGAAAGCGATTTGGGGATTTTTAGCTCTAACATGGCAGCATGAACCCAACTTTTTATGGTCACTTTAACTAGGTCAACAATAACCATAGCCCCTATCTAATGGATTTTTTTATTTTTTTTTGATATTAAGAAATAAAATTATTAAAAACAACAACAACAACTCAAAAAATTGAAAAAAAAAAAAAATAAAAGAACAAAAAGAACAATGAAATAAAACACTAAATTAATTTCACTTTTTTTTCTTTCGCGGACTGAAAACATGAGTTTGGTTCATTTAATCAACTTTTGTCCATAAGAGGAAAGAAAAAGATGCAAACTTAATTTGGATTTCAATTTTGTTGTTCTTTTTGTTTTTATTTTTTATTCATTTTCTTTTTTTATATATATTTTGTTGTTTCTTCTAATTATAAAAAATCGATTGAGTTTTTGTTAATTTGGTTTAAGTGAATCATAAAAAATCCGTTTATATTGCCACATCAGCAGCGCCAAAGTTCGCGTTATTTCTGATGAAATTGAAAGTTAGTGTTATTTCTGCAAAAATCATGAAAGTTTGTGTTATTTTTTATGGCTAACCTTATATAAATTAATAAGATATTATGAGACACATTATGATCTTACATAATGGAGAAAGGCTCAGTGCAGTCAAAGAGATTAATCATTCATTTCCTATTAATTACATCTTAGTAAAACTATTTATAAACCTTTGTGGTCTTGTATAGCTACCCTATTGGCCTATGTGTAATTCTACCTTTACAACAAGACAAATGCATCATTTTACACCTCTCAAAATCTGTCCTCAAAGTTACAACTTATTGAATTGAAGCAGGAAGACAAGGTGTCACCGATCACAGAAAACTGAAAGCTATAGAAAAGGAGACCAAAGTCATGAACATCTGTAAGGCGCTTGATGTCGTTGGTGGAATCCCCATTGCTATCGAAGGATAATCCTTATTTTCTTTGCAAACATACTCACTATTATCATGGCTTAAGTACGAAACCATCAAAGAGTTGTTCTAGGCATCCATATGAGACAAACATATCGCACTTTATCCTCTCCATTATCCTAAACCTATAAACCCCAATTCTTTTGTTGATGTCTATTGCGTACAATACATTCTTCACCACTCTTTAGATCCACTAGCCATAGCTAGTTACTGTCCTTCAACCATTACTTCCACTGGTGCTTCATCCATTACTCTATCATCCGAAGCAACACATAGAATAAGAACTCATAAAAAAATTGCTCTATGTGAAAGAGCATTAGCTACGAAAATTAATTTGAGATCATGATTACAAAGGAATTCACATATGCAATTGAAGCTGAACGAAAAATTGAAAGACAACATTCATGCCACCACATTCGAGGACAATCTGAGTTGGTTCCAGCAGCACATATCTCTTAAAAACAATTCTTATAAATTCTGCACTCTCATCGCAACACAAAGACAAGGAAGTTCATGAAACAGAGATTTTATGACCCCATGATTCAAAAAATAGCCGAACAAACTCGGAGCAGCCTCATCTTCTTGGAAGTTTTGGAGGAGGTCTTCTGGTGGAGTCATCAATCTCAACACTGATCACAAGCACCTAAAGATCGTGGGGTCAAGGGGTTTTGGTTGTATTTATTTGCGCCATTCATCACTGCGATTGATGGCCTGAAAATCGCTGAAGGATCCTAACAAAACCATGGACCTCCTCTGCCTTCCCTCTCTTGTGTGATTTGCAAGGATTGTGTTACTTGATTGGTAAATCCGATTTTGTTTCACCACGTATATATCCATTATAAGTGGAAGAAATTCAATGTTTCTATTTGGTTTCCTGAATTTGGGCTCAACACTTTATTTGGACTAGATGACTTTTATCTTATTCAAGCTGTGAAGCAGACTTGCTATGTTATCGAAATTTGCTCTTCATTATATATTAAACTAGTTGTGTGTCAGTAAAGACCTTCATGATTTATATGTATAAAAATGGGCAAAAAAATAGGAAAGTTACAAAATGATGGGTGTGTAGTTGACATCTATGTCAAGCAAAAAGGCGTGCTCGACCCTTTACATAAGCCAATCCATAGTACTTGTGCATCCATTCAAACACAAAAAATCCCTACAAACATGTGCACTTGGAGACCCAAACAAAAATTTAGATTATGGTCAAACACTCCCCAAAAATTATTCAAACCGGATGCGGGAGAATTACAGCGTAGAAGAATGGATGAGAGATGAAATTTATAGGGGGAATAGAGCTTGCACTACACTCAATTCCATGTATCTGCCTATAGTTTTTAAAAGCTTTTACCACACTCCATTCCATGTATTTGCCCATGATTTCGAGTAGAATGTACTAATTCTATTAATCCATTCGTTGATAATATAACCATTATTAATTATTAATAAATGCACACATAATATATCATTATATTTAAAAAAAACATAAATATATAAATATCTATTTTTCGTTTTTCAAAAATATGGGGGGATGAATGTATCTTAAAATAATAAATAACACAAATATATAAATATCTTAAAATAAAAAATTTAAAAATTAAGAAAATCTTAAAAATGAAATGGTAGAAGGAGAGAGCTTGTGAAACTTTCTCTCTCCTTCAACTTTTATATATATATATTGATATATAGATATAGATAATATAGATTTAAAAAATATTTACTTATAAATCATTGAAGTGACCATTCATTAACAAAAAAAAAAAAAATTCGAATGAACTTAATTGTTGTTACAGTGCCCTAAACAGTATATATAAATAATGTTGCGATAACCAAATCGATGGTGTAAGATTCGAAACAAAGAATATAAATACATCATTAATTAAACGGTCATTTAGTTGTTCAAAGTTGGATTTTTCGTTTTTCAAAAATATGGGGGAATGAATATATTTTAAAACAAATTAAAAAACATAAATATATAAATATCTATTTTTCGTTTTTCAAAAATATGGGGGGATGAATGTATCTTAAAACAATAAATAACACATATATATAAATATCTTAAAATAAAAAATAAAAAAATTTGAAAAATCTTAAAAATGAAATGGTTGAAGGAGAGAGCTTTTGAAACTTTCTCTCTCCTTCAACTTTTATATATATATATATATATTCTTCTACAGACGATCAATATTACACCTCAAGGGTTACTTTGAACCATTTTTTTATTTTTATTTTTGTTGAGTAGAGGAATAGAGAGACAAAAGGAGCGAAGCCTTATTGTCTATGCTTTATTCCGCCTACGCATTTTGATTTTTATCTTATTTAAACCCTTCAAATGATTTTATCCTATTTGAAATACCTCATGGACTTGGATCATGCTTGCAGTTGAGGGGAAAGCGAGTAGGAATCTTTGGGCTTGGAAGCATTGGCTCAGAAATTGCCAAAAGACTTGAAGCCTTTGGCTGCATTATTTCATACAACTCAAGAAAGAAAAGACCATCTGTTTCATATCCTTATTATTCAAATGCCAAAGATCTTGTCTCCAATAGTGACATTCTCATCCTTTCTTCACATTGTTAACAAGAGCATCATGTCTGCATTGGGGATGAAAGGGATAATCATTAATGTGGGGCGCGGAGCTCTCATCAACGAGAAGGAATTGGTACATTCTTTGGTGAATGAAGAGATAGGAGGTGCTGGCATAGATGTGTTTGAGAATGAACTGATGTGCCCAAAGAGCTCCTAGAGTTGGATAATGTTGTCTTATCTCCACATAAAGCCATTCTAACCCCAGAATCGATACCTGCGGCATTTGGACTTGCCAGGGCTAATTTAGATGCTTTTTTTTTTCGAACAAGCCTCTGCTGTCTCAAGTAGATTTGCAGTGAATGTTTTATTCTCTCATTGTACAGGAATTAAGCTAGTGATTTCTTGTCATCCACTTCTTTCGAACATAGAAGCTGGCAGCAAAGACTTATTGCAAAAGTTAGGGAGCAATTTTCTGATATGCGATTGGGCTCGAAACATCGCTGCAAACTGTCACCATTGTTTGCTCTCGTTATAGGTATTTGTCTTATTGTCAGTGCTAAGTAAGAGTTCTCAACTTATTTAGAACTTTGGTGACAAAAATTCCTGGCTGTTGATCTGAAATACATGCCATCCATCAATCCTAGAAGGTGAATTTGAAATATTGCGAAATAAGCAAATTATGCGAGGTTGATCAGATGAAGTCCAATGTATGACTTTTGGGTTTAGTACTGGTTTGAAATGTTAAAGTTGAAAATTATGAGCATTGTATTGATTGACTTCTCATCATACTTGTAATAGAACATGGACGTTATCTTTATATCTTTTTTGTTAGTTTCATGGAGAGACTTTCACATAGCATTCTTGATGAAGCCCAAAAGAATGGAAAGGTGTTCAGCTTAATAGGCTTTGACTATTTTATTTGAATAGGGTCGATCAGAAGAATTTCTAAAGGAAAAAAAGTGACATTGTTACTCAAGACCACACTCATCTTTCAAAGCCATGCACGTAATATTTCCAAAATGTGCACTCATATTTTGATGTGTGCCACATGGTTCTCAAATAGGTTTGTGACCTTATAATTGCCTAACTTATGTAATTGCAACATTTTCCTTTCTAAAATCTGGTAGACATGATTGAAGGCCTTGAAATGGAAATGTATATTAGGCCTTGTTTGATTCATTTTTCTCAAACTTAAAAACTAACGGGGAAGGTTTTTTTTTTTTTTTTTTTTTTGGTTCAACTTCAATTAACTTGAGAAGTTGCGTAATTTAAAAATAGTTAAGTATGCAATTGACAAAAACACCCATTACAGCATAAAGAGAGACATGAGCAAGATAGGGATTTAAGGAAGGTCAATTGGATTGGGGATGCCCACGGATTGGATCCAATCCAATTAAGGTCAATCGGTAGTGCAATTCAATTATCGTGGATTGAGAAATCGCAATCCAAACCAATTCATTTATCTCACTAATCCAACTTGATTCAATTTACTAAATGTGGATCAAACTTGATCAAGTTATGCAGATTGACAATCATAAAGTTAATATTTTAAATTAAAATTTAGGTAATTCCAATGAGTAACAAAGAAAGTTATGAATGCATATTGACAATTATGAATTTAATATTTTAAATTAAGATTTAGGTAATCCCAATTAGTAAGTTATGATTAATAAAAAAAATATCGAATATAACTTTTAATTCAAATATATTAGTTTTAACATTTTCTACATTTATTCAACTAACTTACATATGAAAAGAATTAACTTAAGTTGCAAAAATTTAGATTTTTCAATGTATATGAATAAACTTATCACTTTGACCACCCAATTCTGCGCTCCTACCAAGGGGTGATGTTCAATTCACCTCGAATACGCATCTTGAAGTGTACCAATGACACGCCTAGGTAGGTGTGCTAAATTGAGTGCCCCAAGTGGGGGTAGCCCAATATTTTCCATAGATAAATTATTGGCATAAAAATGTTAATCGATTCCTTCTAAATATAGTTCAAACTTTACGAGTATATGTGTATATATAATGTAATGTATACAAATTCAAAAAAAATATATGTATAATGTATATAAAGGTTAATTGGGTTAGATTGCAAATTGGATTCGCGGATTAAGGTGCCTGATCCACAATCTAGTCCAATCCATGCGGATTGCAACTTTTGCAAGTCAATCTAGTTTAACAAACTCAAATTATGAACTTATTATAGCTAAATGGACTGAATCAAACTAGATCTGCGGATTCACAGATTTCACGAACACCCCTAAATTGGATCATAACTCCCAACTCCCTCTAAGGGATCTCCCAGTCCACCCCTTGATGTAGCAAAGAATTTACTAATTGCTCGCTACAAAAAAATAGATAGATCTTTCTACCAATTCGTTAATTTCGTAAATACCAACTTGAAGAAGTACGTTTCTAACTCGTGATCGAACACACAAAGTTCAAGAAACCCAAACAAACAAAGAGATACTCTCTCCCAAAATCCAATTTTATTTATCAAATAATCAACCCCCAATAAAATATGATCACCCTTAATATATATGCTTTATTATAGACTAGCATAGACTCCAACACAAACTCCAACTACTATAAACTCATATACTAAAACCAAATCCAAGTTAATCTAACTATGACTTCAACTTCGACACAAACTCTAACAATCTTATCTAATATATGACTCTTGCGATGTTGAGCAAATAAAGTCTTCAAACACCGACAACTTTTACTTGAACACAATCTAAATGTAGTCATCACCACTTGTTGGAACATGTTTTTGATGAACAATACTGAGAACTTCAACCGAAAAATCCATGTTATCAACAAACACAACACCATGAGATTCTTGAAGAACTTCATCAACTAGCACATCATTCGTGTCATCATGAACAAAGTGTTTGATCACCACGAACTTCACTTTTGTCTCCACAACTTTTTTAACGGGATATTTGTTGACGACACCATCACTAACCACCTATTCAAGCACCTGATGGCTTTTAGAATGAGAAATCACTTCGATGACATAGTTGTCATCTCCAAAGATTAGCTTGTCTTTGACGAAGTTGTGCCCATAACCGTCAAACTTTGGCGTCTTGTCAAAGTTGTCGGAGTCCTCCTCGAAGAAGATCGGATCTACTTCGTCGTCACCGTAAGGAAAAAGAACTTCATCTTCTTCTTTCTCGAATGCAAGTTCATCCTCTTTGGAATATTGCTCTTTTGTTTTTTTTTTTATCAAAAGCAAACTCCTCGGTAAGCACTTCGTCCTCAAACTACTGTTGACGTCGTTGACGAAGTTGTTGCGATTGCCTTTGTTGCTACAATTATTGCACTTGATTCTGATGCAACCGTTGTACTTGAGGTGCTAAGTTTTCAACGAAATTCATTAGCTAATTTATCCTTCAATCGACACATGTCATACTATCTCTTGGAGGAACCTCATTGACATGGTCTTCACGTCGAGCTTGTCATTCTAGCGACATTACAAAAGACTATAGGACCTTGACGCTCTGATACCAACTGATGCAGCTGAAGAATTTATCAATTGTTTGCTACAAAGAAAATGATATATTTTTCTACCAATTCATTGATTTCGCGAAATATCGAATTGAAGAAACACGTTTATAACTCATGATCGAACACACAAAGTTCAAGAAACCAAAACAAACAAAGAGATATTTTCTCTCAAAACCCAGTTTTATTCATCAAATAATCGACCCCCTAATAAAAATATGATCAGCCTTTATATATAGGCTTTGTTATGGACTAACATAGACTTCAACATAAACTCCAACTATAATAAAATCTTATACTAAAAACAAATCCAAGTTAATCTAACTATGACTTCAACTTTGACACAAACTCTAACAATCTTATCTAATAAATAAGAAATTTTAATCTAACACAAACTTTGATTTTCATCACCCCCAAGGGAATTATTTTAGGGGGTTAATTTACATGAGAGTTGGACATTTTTGGGTGTGTTTGATAGCAAGCAAAATAAAACAAAACTTAAGGAAAAATTTCTATTTATTTTTTAGGGCCGCTAAGGGCACCCCACCGTTTCATGAAGGCACCCAACTTATATGTAAAAATTCCAGCGAAAATGGAAAAGACCATTTTGCCCATGTATATATATATATATATATATATATATATATATATATATATATATATATATATATATATATATATATATATTGATTCAAACCCCACAAACCATTTTGACAAAGAAAAAGGGGCACCCCACCATCAAGATTGAACCATAAAGCGACATTGCGTTTGGCGAGCATTTATCGATTCTTGCGGCTTGACATCATCCGACAGCGAGGTAACAATGTTTGACAACCATAAGATGCTTTGTTGGAACTGTTAATTTGAGTAAAACTGTGAAAATGATGATTTGTTTGTCAACGTAGGGTTGGGTAATTTCGACAAATCCGAACTTGTTTGCACTATATAATGGAGGATTGTACTGCTACGGTGCAAGAGGAGGTTGAACTTGAGGTAATTTTTCAAATTTATTGTGTTTTTTATGCGGTTATCCGAAGTTTTTGTCGATGTGCGCAATTGATTCAGCCTCGCAGGATCGAGATGTATCGCAATGTCTCGGTCATAGAGGACCGAGATGTGTACGTAGTTCACGGTATGGGACGACCGAGAGTACTGAGTAACTTTCGGTCGTACGTGAGCGAGACTCTGAATAAAGTATCGGACCTGTACAACCGAGAACCTATTTTTTGGGGTTTTTTGGTGATTGTGTTGTATATTTTGGTTGATTATAATGTTACACTGTTTGTATTGCAGGTAATGCCGGTTTCTACCCTATATCCAAACTACAAGGACACGTTTACACCTCGTAGGCCATTCCCCTCTAGAGAAGTGGCTATTTCATGGCTTCAAATGATAGGTCGTGAGAACATGTTTGTGCTAGTGACAAAACACTCTGATGCCGGGGGCATTAAGCGCAGTGGGAGGGTGAAACTTGCGTGTGAGAGGTCTGGAACATATAGGGGAATGTCTCAAAGAGTAGGGAAGGGGAAAGCGGCCAAAATTTATTTGAAAGCAAGAAATGATGAAGAAGAGGAAAAGGCGAGGACTCGAACTGGTACGAAGAAATGTGGATGCCCCTTCCTTATCAACGTAAAGGAAAATGCTGACTCCTTGTGGTATGTCACTGTCATATGTGGGAGGCACAATCACGACCCCGCAAAAAAACTTGGACGACCATTCATTTGCCGGAAGATTGGACAAGGGGGAGCAGGATGTTGTGGTGCAAATGACAAAGGGGAATGTCAAGCCTAGAGACATCCTAAATACGTTGAAGCAAAGAGATGTTAGAAACGTATCGACAATGAGGACAATATATAATGCAAGACAAAAAGTTCGAAATGAGGATGCGGGTGGGAGGACTCAAATGCAACAAATGTTGCACATCTTGGAGAAGAATAAGTGGATGTCCTGGCATAGGAAGCATCCCGATACGAATGTTGTCACCGATTTATTTTGGTCACATCCCGACTCAATAAAGTTGTTAAGGTGTTTCTCATCGGTAATTTTGATGGATTGCACGTACAAGACAAATAGGTATCGAATGCCTATGTTGGAGATTGTTGGCATCACTTCTACGCACTTGACGTTCTCCGTTGGGTTTGCATTCATATCATCAGAGAGTCATGCGAATTACATTTGGGCACTTGAGAACTTGAGATCCATATTGGATGGGTGGCCTAAACCTGACGTGTTTGTTACCGATATGGACTTAGCCCTTATTAGTGCCATTGAAGACGTTTTTCGGTCATCGTCTCACCTTTTTGCTCTTGGCACATCAACAAAGTAGTATTGGCCAAGACTAAGAAGATGTTTGGGGAGAACGATGGTTTTGCACGTTTCACCTTATTCGAAGTTAGGATGAATGACCTGCGTTGTGAGTTTGGGAATGTCAAGGGTCTTACTAAGTACTTGGACAACACATGGGTAAAGAACTACAAGGAGAAATTTGTCCCCGCTTGGACAAATAGAATTATGCACTTTGGAGAAACAACAACGCAGAGGGTGGAGTCTGCGCATTCCATTCTAAAGCTACACCTTGGCAACAGTCAGGCCAACTTTGAGACTTTGTGGAATGTGGTTGATGGCCTCCTTAGAATCCAACACAACAATATCAAGGCATCATTTGAGCAAAGTTTGAATGTGGTCCAACATGAGTACATTGATGAGTTATATCGACGATTGCGTGGTTATGTCTCTCAACGGGCGCTTAGGCTAATTAGAGATGAATTGACACGTGGAGATAATGTTGGTCACGACTCCACTCGTTGTGGTTGCGAGATACGTACCACACATGGCCTTCCTTGTGCACATGAGCTAAACCGTCATATATTTGCTTGGTCGCCCATCCCTCTCGAGGACATTCATGTTTACTGGCGAAAGTTGAGTATGATACCTGAGAATCCAGTGGATCCGTCTGGGTACAACGTGCACGATGAGATTGAACGAGTGTTGGAAAAGTTTTATGCTTGCACTGATGAGGACGATCGACTCAGGATTATTCAGCAGCTCAGGGAGATTAGTCGACCTTCGTCTACACCGGGTGTTGTGCCGCCGACGAAAATAAAGACAAAGGGAAGGACATCGGGGTCTTCAATTGGAGGCAAGGCAGGATCGAAGAGAAAAATGATAATGACGATTCTTCCACGACTAGATTGCCGAACGGATTTGAGTACGTGCTTTCCACAAAAGAGGCCTCTACTTCGAGGCAGAAGAAAAAGCAAAGTTGTTCCCAAAATGCGTCGTGCCAGTCGACGCACGCAAAGTGCATCTAACATGGCTTATGGTCATTGCATAGAACCGGATTGGTTGCCACATGTTGAGGGCATTATCGATGTGGTTGCCGATGGAAATTGTGGATATCGGTGTGTTGCCTCTGGGCTTGGACTTGCCGATGTAGACGGTTGGAGGATTGTTCGTAGAAGGATGTATGATGAGATTACCGGGTATGAAGACCTTTGGCGGGAAGTGCTTGGCAAGAGTTACGAGACTATCAAGATTGCGTTGCATTGTCCAGATAATCAAGTTGGTGCATCTTTCAAAGAATGGTTGACACTTCCATACATGGGATTGTTAGTATCCACTACATTCAATGTCATTCTTGTAAACCTCTCGCATGGGAGTGCCTCGACATTTCTACCTCTACGAAGTGCTCCACCGTTGTCGTTGCACAACAGACTTATCATTGCCATGATAAATGACAGGAATATCCATTGGGTTAGGGTAAGTTCTATGAATTTTTTTGAATTGTTATGTTCCCCCCCTATCGGGTTTGTGACAATATCTTCTAAGTTATACCGTTCACTCTGACAGGTGAAGTTGCGTGTGAATGCACCGTTCCCATCCTTATATCCATCGTGGGACCGGTATGTTGAGGCCTACGCCAAAGGTTGGCGAGATGGATTCGTATTTCGAGATATCGCGCCCTTGCAACTGTTGATGAAGACACCATATCCGTTGTAGATTTAGGTACACCGTAGTGTAAAACTTGTACCTAGCAATATTGATGGTTGTACATTTTGGAATTTAGAAAGTTAGTTTGAATGTTATATGGATATACAATGAGTTAAGTTTCGGTGCAAATTGTTATATTGTTGTACATTTTGATTCTTGTAGAGTGAGTTTGAATGTTACATTGATATATAATGAGTTAAGTTTTAGTGCAAATTGTCTTGCTGAATTTTGATTGTTGTAAAGTTGGTTTGAATGTCACGGAGGATCTACAATGAGTTAAGTTTCGGTGGAAAGTGTCGTGTCGGCCCTGAATGACTGACCATACTGAGGGATTCTCGGCCATTAGTAACCGCGAGTTTGACACCCATCTCGTTACCATTGCACCGAGAGCATTTGGTCGCCATGTTCAACAAATGCACAGGAATAGCTCGTCGACCAGTGGCCGAACGCACTAATATAAAGTCGGTTAGGAAGCACCGATAGTCTCAAAAAGGTTTCGTCCATCAGTGATCGACACATTGGAAAATACAAGATCCACCGACATTCTCGGTCAGGCCACACCGAGAATCCAACGTTCGTGTCGGTTGGTCAGTACCGACAAGTCAACATAAGTGTTGGACCTGCATGACCGAGACACCCTCTGACTCAAAAAAACCATGTATTCTAAACCAAAATTGACCAAGATACAACTATAAAAAATGTAGAACAACAAGTAATGTAAAACAGTGTGCAAAATGTCACAACGAACATTAATCAAATGATCCAAACTGTCATAAATCACTCATCAAACATACAAGTACTCTACCAAACGGGCATAAACCATTCATCCATGTACTTAATCGTATTAAGTTGTCATAAAACTATCATAAAACATATTCATCAAACATTCTTCAACTAGTCTCGGCCAAACAATAAAATAAATGTATATGTTCCTCAAACACTCATTGCTCATTGCTTTGGTTTCTTCAAATTCTTCCTTTGATACTCCTTCCCAAGCATTCTCTTCGGAGGGCGAGCATCGACCGTGGCGGGCGAGCATTGGCCGGGGTTGCCCCTGTAGAAGTGCTACCATGCTAGGACTACCTTGGGCCTGCTTCGGTAGGGGCGAATGTGGCGATTGTGCCAGTTGCGGTTGCCGGAGTGGTACTCGTGGTGGTGGGACCTATACTCCTCCCCGAAAGGAAATTGACGATAGCACTCGCCATTGTCCTCGCAGACTCAAGCGTACACAGCTCCGGCGGGAGGTCCATCCATCGCAATGTCGCGTCCAACGCACGCCTATTACGCTGATGAAAATAATCGGGTTAGTGTTAATGTAAAACATATCGGGATGAATAATACATGCATAATACATATAACCATTTCAATACCTCCAGTAGCTCGTTGTTTGCGATGGTTGTGGCGACCATGTCATGGTCCTCAAGGCTCGGATTGGTGATCACGGGATGAGACACTTTGAGGATCCAAGGCAGGTAGTCCGGTGTAGCCAAAAACTTGAATTATGCCTTGTCACCACGAACTTCGAGAGCCAACAAATGGTTCCTCCATCGTTCCTAATTGTCTTGTTGGAACCCATACTTAACCGAGTATTTGTTCGTAGATGGGCCTCGGTGTGCTTCCAATGGACGATACGGAGGATCTGGTATAGATTGCACGTGCCCAAACTGTCTCAGAATCCTCTCCGGATGGTAGGGCTCCACCACATCCATGTACTTGATCGTCCCACTGTAAAAGGCCATCGCGTGCACGACTCCATTTTCCCTGAAATTCACATATGGGTCCCAAGTGACCTAATGAAAATGCAACAACCATTGTTAGCAACCAAAAATACAAATACATCATTCATCACAGGATATGGATAACCATCTCACCTCACTTGGGCGCAACCTATCCAAGGTTCTCCTAATGGACCCGAGCTTGTAAACATTAGCCACGGTCTCGTGCTTTTGAATTCATCTGCAGACACGAGGTTGCACGTAGTCCATGTATTTCGCATTGGGTGTGGCGAGACCAAGTTTAAAATGGTCGTACACCCATCCCTGCAAATACATACAATGTTAGTTAGTCCACAAATGCAAGTTGGCGTAATTATTATACCAAAAGGAAATTAAGTCTATTTTATAACAAACCTCAAGCAATGTGAGGTGGCCAACAATCTGAGACACTTGCAGTCTCGTGGCAGACCCAAGTGTCGATACAAGTAGGCCAACGCAGCCGCACCCCATGCGTACTTTCCCACGTCGTCCAAGTCTTCAAGAAGCTTCAGCAGCGCGATCGACACCCGAGACCCACTCTTATCGGTAAATAGGGTGCAGGACAAAAGGTACAACATGTACGCTCGGGCTGTGCATTCCACAGAGGATAATTAGTGGGTCTCAAACCAGCTTTGGGGCACCATCGACTCTTCAACCAACATTTGCGCACTGTGAGCCCCTTGCTGATATTCACCTCCTCCTCAGCCTCCTCGACGCTAACCCCAAGTAGGTTCGAGACCATCTTAATAGCGTCCGAGCGAGATTCCTTCGTGTACCTCGCAAAGTTCTCCACTGCCACAACTTTGCCCGTTACAGGAATCTTCAGGAGGAAGCTCACATCCTCTAAGGAGATTGACATTTCACCAAAAGGTAAGTGAAATGTGTTCGTCTCCGGCTGCCACCGCTCAACAAATGTAGAGATAACCTTCTTGTTGGCCTTGCGGTATGAACAGTCTATCAGTGTATTCAACCCGGAACGCTGAATAATCCTCTGAAGTCCCGCCGTGTCAGGGTGGCACGACTGTAAATCCCATTCTTGTATCTGAGCTCCGTGATTGATACACTTGAGAACGTGACGCTCCTGCAACAAAAAATTACATATCGTCATATTTGTGAAAACCATGAGTTTTAAATTACTCCGTTCAATGAAATTTTAATTACCTCATTGCTCCAAATCACTAATGCGACATGATCCTTAAAACTATTCAACAACGCCCCGTCTATAGGACCATCGGGGAAAGGAGCACGCACTTCAACACGCACTTCTGGCTCTCCTTCATTATGGCCAGCTCCACCACTACTACTCCCATGTACGTTACGATCAGTTTCTGTCGTGTTAGCCGCCGCTGATGAGTCACCGCTACTAGACTCGGATGCATGACCCTCCTCTTCCCCTCGGGCAACAACAAGATCTTTTCGTCGCTGCGTGTCGATGTTGGAGCCCTCATCGTGCAATTGTAAATTCCTTGCACGATTTCCATCAACCTTAACATTTCCCTTAACATCTACATTCTCCTTCTCTTTCTCTTTCCGGTAAGATGTTGTCGGGGGTCTCCGACCCCCTCGTCCCGGTTAGGCCTCGACACCTCAACACCAGCCTCCTCCCTAATCACCGGCGCCTTCGAACGAGCCTGCGACGGCCCCAACTACAAATAAGGGCACCGCCCGGCCTAATCCCTTAATTAAGCCCTAATCTCCCCTATATGACCTAACAAGGAATTAGTCAGCCTTATTTAAACACCTACACACTTACCATTTATGATACCACCTACAGTTAACTTACTTGTTCTAGTGACTAACCTATGGTTGTCTATGAATCAGAGTTACTTAAAATTTTTTTTCTAACAAATTATTCAGCGGAAGTCTTATTTAGTTACTAATGGAAATGAAATCTTAAGGCCTAACCTATTGTGGAAAAACCAGGAAATAGTGATCACATGCATATATAAACAAAAATGGTGATATATATAACATGTGTCCAGTTCTATATTACTATCACTCAACCCAAAAGGCAAATTAGCATGTACATAAAAAACGTTATACAAAATCATACAAAACGTACAAAAGTAGGTCGTAGCAGTCCTCCACCGGCTCAGAGGTAGTCACCAATCTTCTCTTTGCCTGGTCTGCTACTCGGTTGATCTGCACCACCGTCACAAACTAGACGGTGAGTGCATGAATATATTTAAGTAATACCGAGAGACATCGATCCACATTCCCGAATAAGCAACAAGTATCAAATTGCATAATTTAAATAGAAACTTATGCTGAAAGGAATATCATGCAAAGAGATATTTGAGTTAATCACATATGAAACTGACTTCAGGTTAAGTAGTAATGGATTAGGGTCGGTCGGCCGCGATCTTCATCACATCAGCCTGTCCACTACAATCTGAGCTCTGCTCCATAGCATTTCATCACAAATTGAGCTCTATATCATAATGTCAAAAGGTCGTACGTACGATACGCCTTTTCTATTCCAAGTGAATTAGTTGTCACTGGAATGTATACTTGCTAACATACTCGAGTTTTAAAACTCGTCATGTTCAACCAAGTTATTCTTGCGCCAACAAACCCCGAGGTCCGGTTACCCCGTTCGAGGCACGTTACCTCGTGTGTCATGCAAGGTAGTGGAGAAATCTCCTAACATCCCGACAAGTCTAGTGACCCTCGTATGAAAGCGGAATTTCTATCATCAAATGACCCTAACCACAAGAACCACTTTCATATTCAAAAACGACGCAGTATTGGAATCCAATAGATGTAATAGTATATCACTGCACAAAGGATTTGAGTCAAAGTATACAAATTATCCTAATAGCATGCTATATCACTAACTCACACACGACAATCAATATGACAAAGTATAGGAATTAGAATCAATGATATACAAAACAGAGTATGCTATGAACATCATAAAATGAGCAACTGAACAAGTCATAACATATGGATTTCAAAGGTAATTCAGTTCGAATAACTGAAAGTAAATAAATAAATGGAATGAAATGTAAATAAATGTCTCAAATCAGTTTACTTACATACACACAGCAATTCCTAAGCTATCCGAACTGTCGCGTCGATGTACGCACCCAAACCCCGTAATAGCTCCTCTAGGATCCTAACAATTGAAAATGTATCAATTTAACTTTAAATTTAATGATTTAACATCCCTAAATTGGTCGACATCGGTCAAACTTGAGTTCGAGATCAATTTGCCGATTTCACGTTTTTTGAGGTAAACCCCGATATAACGCCTCGACCGACTCTTGAGTTTTTTCACTTTTTATAGCACTATGGAAGTTCTATTAATTTGGATCACAAATATATTTTTTCCTATTTTTCTGTAATTTTTCTGAATTTTTACATATTTTTAACTATTTTCAGGAATTTATTATATGTTAAAAACTGTTTAATTTAATTAAATAATTAAATATATATAATATATATATAAATGGGTTGGTCCGGGTCAAACCCGACCCGGTCCAATCGGATCCGGGTCGACCCGACCCGATCCAGCTGGACTCGGGTCGGTTTGACCCGACCTCCCCCCCACGGGTTCGGGTCGGCCCGACCCACCTAGGCCCGGGTCGATCCGACCCGACCCGCGGGTCTTCTTCTCCAGAGCACTTCGAGTGCTCTGGTTTGTATTTTTTTTTTTTTTTTTTTTTGTTGGGGTTGGCTCCCAACTCCAACCTCAATGGGTTTTGATGACAAGGGAGATCCCCTTGCCATCTCCCCCAAGTTTTTCTCGGTCGGCCATGGAGGTCAATCCTCCATGGCCACGACAGCGACACCACAACAACAACAATCGACACACAATAGCCAAACCAAAAACGAGATCAACGACTCACCTTACTTCGAGCTTGGTTGATCTCTCTCTTTCTCACGGTTTCTCTCCTTCTTCCCGATCCTCTCTGCGCGTTGTGTGTGTGTGTGAATTTTTTTTTTGTTTCAACGAATGGATAAGAATGGATAAGATGGGGGTTAAGTATTTGATGTCCTCGAGATTCGTGCAACACGAATCTCGAGGTGAAACCAAAAATATCTACTTTGTCCCCACCGCCTTACTATTTGGCCAGATTTTAATATTTATATTTTATTTTTATTTTTTTATGAGATAAAAGTGATATGTGTGTATATATATATAGATGTACATATATATGGTGTATAAATGAGGTGATGTGGCCTCACCACCATCACTTACTTCTACACATTTTTTTTTTGAAATAATTTGAACTAGTTATACTTACCCCACGAGCTGCTACCTCGAGCCCACGTCGGCACGCGATTCGAGGCGCATCCCCACTCGTCTCGGTATCTACATACCCGTAAATGACTTAGTAGTCTACACATATATAATACACTAGGCAAACAACATAACAAATATAACATTTACCTCGCCACCGTGCCTCGGTAATGACACGTATCGCACTTCGGGTCCACGTCACGGGTCATTGTGTCCTAATTAACGAATTAAACGTGTATTAATTATTGGGCCGTGACAGAGCCATTCCTGAAAACAGTACAACATATAAGCGCATGGAACATAGCCCAAAAAAACTTTACAAAAAAAAAGGTTCAAATTCATCCATTTCTTATGTCTCGGTCAAGCAGGTTCGTAAACCAACCCATACTTTCGGCCACTCCTGATCGAAAAGGGGTCACATATCTCGAAAGTGTACAACCGAGAGCAATTGAACGTTCTCGGTTGTACACCACCGACATGGCTTGACCAATTCAATTCACCTAACTCTCGTCCAGTGCCGACCGAGGCGACTCTAACCCTCTCGGTATTGTACAACCAAGATAAGGAGTACATTTTCAGTTGTACACCACCGACACAACTTTATCTAACACTAATTGTACCTCTCGTCATGTCTCGGCCGAGATAACACAAGTAATCTCGGCCATTCGTAACCGAGACTCTGTGAACTCTTCCGGCCTTCCTAGCCGAGACGGCGAGTTGCCCAAAATTTACCCTCTGTCTCGGCCATGCTTGGCCGAGACAGTAAACACACTCTCTGGCCTGTGTGGCCGAGAACCGCGATTTTCCAATAATGGAACCATTGAACACACCGTCACAAACACATTTCAATTACTCTACCAAATGTAACTTAATTATACTATAAATGTACCTTCAAACGATCGATTTCGCGCCAAATGTGTGTGTTCGATCAACTTCAATCGAGCCCTAATTTGGAGACGAAATGGCCCAACACCCGGAGCCTACAAACTGGAAAAACCTCCTACGACGAAGGAGAAACACACGGAGACGGACGAAAAACACGATTTTTGGGAATCCTCGCAATGGTCGATCCTCAACGAATGGGTTCTTCCACAAGGAGTTCGCTGGTGGTGGTGGTGGGGGTGGTGGGGTGCGAGAGTTTTGAATGAGAGGTATTTTGGGTATTTCGGGTCCAATTTTTGGGTGCCCTAGGTAAATTGGTTAGTGCCCTCATTAACTGGGTGCCTTCATGAAGCGGTGGGGTGTCCTTAGCGACCCTTTTATTTTTTTGTGTAATCGTTTTTAATAGTTTGATATGTAACTGCATAGAGGAAAAAAAAAACCACACCCTCAAATTTTCTTCATTTATTTTCTCTTGAAAAATGAGAAAATTAGAAAAAAAAACGTGGTGTTTTCAATGCAACCTCACATAATCTCTTTTGCTATTAGGAGAGATAAAATAGTAGGCCTAACTTTAACGTTTTTGCTAGAAAATGAAAATAGAGAGAAAATTAAGAGCATACATCACTTATTTTGGTGGGCCAACGTCACTTTTTCTTCCTTAAAATAAAATTTTCTAATGTGCTTATCAAAGTATCACACAATTTTATAAAAGCTTGCCTTCTAAAAATCAGGTTAATTTCATCAAAGGTCATCAAACTTTACAGGAGGGGAGGGAAGAGAGTTGTGTATGTTTAAAGGCCAGAGATGGTCATGGGGGTAAAGGGCGGCTTTGTGGAGGGAAGAAATGGTGGTGGCAACGATGAAGTAAGAGTGAAGACATGGGTCGCGAAGGCGGAGAAGGAGCAGGACCGGCGCCGCCAACAACAGATGAAGACATAGGCATCGGAGGGACCTAGCGTACCTGGTGCGGCTCAACATGGAGATCACCTTTTTGAACTTTGAAACTTCGGAACCAATGATTTAATTCTTTGAATCCAACTGTACGTACACATCTAGCTAGGATGCTCTATGCTTCTCAATCCCTCCATTGCAACTTCTTGAATAATCAAATTGCCCTACCTCTGCTGTCACCACTTCGTCCATCCATACAACTGCCCTTTTACCCCCACTTCCACTTTTTCAACTCTACCACTCCTACCTCTTATCTCTCTTTCAATACAAAAGGTAAAATCAAATTACTTATCAAATTAAGCACTAAAGTCATTTTATTGAAACAATTAACAAAGTTGAGTGATTTATTTTGTACAAACGTAACTTTAGTGACCAAAGTGTTACAAATTGTAAAGTTTGATGACCTTGTATGAAATTAACCCCTAAAAATCTTTTCGAGAGAACTTTTAAAAGAAATTTATTTTTTCTTTCAAAAACTTTCGAAGCTATTAGACACATCTAAAATGCAACAAACAAAATTAGTTAGTAAGTTATATCACTTCTTCCAAGTTATTCCAACCATAAAATGACAAACACTTGTAATAACAAAGCACAATCGACGGTGCATACAATAAAAATATAAGGACCCCAACACGGGTAGGTGCTCAGATTCACCTCAAGATAGGGACATTCGCAAGTGCCTATCTATCCAAGTGTCCTAGTAAAGTCACTCTAGCATTTTCCAAAATGTAATTAATTTAGTCAGCTTTACCCTTTTTTAACTCCACCTATGTTGTACACTATGTACGCTGCATAGCCGGTCCCAAGTCCCGATAAAGGAGGAGGACTTTGACGCCCATTTTTTCATACCAAAAATGGGTAAGGGTGGTCCCAAACACATTTTTCATACCCGAAAAATGAGGGAGGGAGGCCCTAAGCTCATTTTTCATTCTTGAAAAATGGAGGAGGGTTGCGATAGGTTGACAACCAGCGTAAAACTTTTTGTCACTTTTCATGAAATGGATCAAACATATATAAATGTTGGGGCGCTCCCACCTAACGACGCGCTTCATCGGAGCCCGATTGTAGTGAGAAATGAGCAAGGGTGTGTTTCACATCGCCGCCTGGGTGTGAAGAAAAATGACCAAGGGTTCCCACACATAGGACGTGTGTGGGTAAAGAAGCTACTCCCTTCACATCATCGCCCGGATGTGAAGAAAAATGAGCTAGGGTTCTCACACAAAGGACGGGTGTGGGTAAAGAAGCTAGTTCAAAACAAACACGAAAACAAAAACAAAATCATAGATACGAACACTAGATCTTTTAGACAAAATAGAAATAGAAAAGGAAAACAAATACAAAGGGGAAAAACTCGTTTAGGAACATGGAACATAGGAACACTTACGGGGAAGTCAATAGAACTAGTAGATACCATGATTAGAAGGAGAGTCAATATTGCTTCCAAGAGACAAAATGGGTAGGAAAAATAGTAGAGAAATAAGAAGCACAGGGTTTAAATTGTGGTACACTGGTATAGATAAAAAATGTAATGGAGTAGGAATTGTGGTGGATAATGATTATAAGGATAAGGTCGTAGAGGTTAAAAGAATGGGGGATAGATTGATTCTAGTTAAATTAATTATTGGAGACGAAAAAATTAACATACTTAGCGCATATGCACCACAAGTAGGATTAAGCGAGAGCATCAAACGCAAGTTTTGGGATGATATAGATGGATTTATGCAGAGTGTACCATTAGATGAAAAGGTTTTTATTGGAGGAGATTTAAATGGGCATGTCGGGGCAAGTAACGATGGGTTTGAGAGAGTTCATGGAGGTTTTGGTTACTGTAATAGAAATGAAGAAGGAGAATCAATCTTAGAATTTGCTTCAAAGATACGATCTTGTCTTAGCAAATATTAGTTTTAGGAAGAGGGGTCACATATAATTACTTTTAGTAGTGGTCATAACAAGAGTCAAATAGATTTTCTTTTAACAAGAAAAATAGATAGAAAAATATGTAGAGATAGCAAAGTAATACCTGGTGAAGCACTTACTACCCAACATAAGTTAGTAGTACTTGATATTAAGCTAACACAACGACATAATATGAATAAAAGAGTTAGCAACCATAAAATAAAGTGGTGGAACCTAAAACATAGTAAACAAGTAGAGTTTAGAGAAAAACTACTAAAGGAAAATGTTTGGAATCTTGACTTAGATGCTAATACAATGTGGCTAGAAATGAGTAGTTGCATAAGGAGAGTGGGATCAAACATATTAGGTATATCTAAAGGCTTGGGACCTCCAAAGAAGGAAACTTGGTGGTAGAACGAGGATGTCCAACGAGCAATTAAGACTAAAAGAGAGATGTATAGGAAAATACCTAAGTGTCAAGATGAAGATGTGTACAATCAATATAGAGAAGCTAGAAAATAAGCTAAAAAAGTAGTTAGTCAAGCTAAAACAAATTTCATGGAAGATCTATATACAAGGTTAGGTAATTGAGATGACGAAAAATATATATATATATTTAGGCTAGCCAAATTAAGAGATAAAAAGAAACAAGACCTAAGTCATGTAAGATGTATTAAGGACGAAAATCAAAATGTTTTAACGCGCGAGGAGGATATTAAGGAGAGATGGAGAAGTTACTTCGATAACTTATTTAATGATGGCCAAGTTGATACTATAATAGATGAAAACCCACACCAAGAAAGAAATGTAAACTATACACGCAATATTAGAACTGTAGAAGTTAAAGAGATATTGAAAAGAATGAAAATAGGGAAAGCATGTGGCCCAGATGAAATACCCATAGAGGTTTGGAAATGCTTATGAGAAATTGGATTGACTTGGTTAACAAGACTTTTCAATAAAATTTTAAAATCAAAACGGATGCCAATGGATTGGAGAAAAAGCACACTTGTGTCAATTTTCAAAAACAAAGGAGACATTCAAAGTCGCTCAAACTACCGGAGAATTAAAGTTATGAGTCACACTATGAAACTTTGGGAGAGGATAATTGACAATAGGCTAAGGAGAGAAACAACAATATCAGAGAACCAATTTGGTTTTATGCCTGGGAGGTCAACTATGAAGGCGATTTTCCTTGTAAGACAATTGTTAAAAAAATATAGAGAAAAGAAAAAATATCTTTCATATGATATTCGTAGATTTAGAAAAAACATATGATATGGTCCCTAGAGATGTTCTTTGGTGGGTTCTAGAAAGAAAAATAGAGTGCATGCTAGATACATAAACACTATTAAGGATAAGTATGATGGAGTAGTAACAAGTATAAAGATATTTGGAGGAGCTACAAAAGAATTACCCATTACGATAGGACTACATCAAGGATCGGCTTTAAGCCCATATCTATTTACTTTAGTTATGGATGAACTAACTAGACATATTCAAGAAGATATACATTGGTGTATGTTATTTGCATATGATATTATCTTAGTCGATGAAACTAAAGATGGAGTGAATAGGAAATTAGAACTCTGGAGGAATACATAAGAATCTAAAGGCTTTAAGTTGAGTAGGACGAAAATCGAATATATGGACTGTGAGTTTGGAAACACTAGACAACGAGATGACGGAGTGGTAAAAATAAGGGAAGTAGAAGTTCCTAAGGTAAACCACTTTAGATACATATGATCAATCATACAAAATGATGGTAACATTGAGAATGATGTCACATATAGAATTCAAGCTGGACGGAAGAAATGGCGGAGTGCAACAGGGGTTATTTGTGATCGAAATGTTCCTACTAAGTTAAAAGGAAAATCTTATAAGACCGCAATTAAGTCAGCTATGCTCTATGGAAGTGAATGTTGGGCGGTAAAGCAACGACAATTACATAAAGTGAACCTAGCAGAAATGAAGATGCTTAGGTGGATGTGTGGTAAAACTCGTAAAGATAGAATAAGAAATATAGAAATTCAAAAACAAGTAGGAGTAGCACCAATTAATACAAAGATTAGAGAAGGGCGGTTGCGATGGTTTGGCCACCTGCAAAGAATGCCTACAAATGCCCCAACTAGAAAACTTGACTCAATAAAAACGGTAGAAATTCGACGAGGTAGGGATATACCAAAGTTAACATGGGATGCATTAATTAAGTGAGATTTGAATGGTTTGCAAAACTCATCATCAAGTGCACTTAATCGAGCACAATAAAAAATTTGATCCATGTAGCCGACCCCAGTTAATTTGAGACTGAGACTATGTTGTTGTTGTTGTTGTTGTTTACCTTTTCTTGACGTGGAATTACTTATCTCGAATGACGAAAGCTTGTTTGTTGTGTGGGAGTGTGGAATTCCAAACCGCAATCAACTGGAATTTCAAACCCCAAAACTCAATTCAATCCAATCAAAATCACAATTAAACAAAATTCCTTCAATCCAAACAGTTTCATAAGATGGATTGACCGATAGATTGGATCTTAGACCAGATAAAGCTGAAGATTTGAAACACCAAGAACCTCGATTTCTCTCTCTCTCTTGATCGAGTTTCGAGTTCTTGTTCTCTTCTTCAGTATGCAAAGATTAGGGATTGCAATGGCGTGGAACGTGTTCAAGTTCTGTACGGCCCTTCGCGGCCTCGGCTCAATCATGATCCTTCTTGTTCTTGGCGTCGTTGGGGTTTCATATTACGCGGTTGTTATCACCAATTACGCGCCAGATTTGTTCCATGGTGGTCTCGGTTCGGTTGCCGCCGCCGTCTTCGTCTTGATTTTGTTTCATTTCCTGGTAATTTTTAGTGCTTGCATAACTGTTTTCTTGATTGGTTGCACTTTTAGGTTTTGTTGAATCGTGATTGATTTTTGTTGTGGTTTCCGTTGATTGAGTTGAGTTTTTGAAAGAATTGAATAAAAAGTTTGCTACTTTGTTATGCGAAACGACTTGATTACAATGAAAAGAAGTAAATTTCGAGAGGAACTGCAATTGCAATCGAAATCACGCCAAATAACTAATTTTATGTTTTTTGTTTTGCAGTTGGCAATGTTGCTGTGGAGCTACTTTTGTGTGGTTTTTACTGATCCTGGCAAGGTTCCCTCGAATTGGAAGCCTGCCATGGACGAGGAAATTGGAGACACCATGCCATTGACAGGGCCAGACTTTTCGGGCACCGATTTCACTCCGCTACAAACAGCAGTTGGTAGCCCTTCCAATTCAAGAATTCGATACTGCCGGAAGTGCAACCAAATGAAACCACCGCGTTGTCATCACTGTTCTGTTTGTGAGTACTTAAAAATATATATATTTTTTTTGCGAGAGTTTGTTTTTACTGAGATTTTCTTTCTGTTTCAGGTGGAAGGTGTGTACTGAAAATGGACCACCACTGTGTTTGGGTGGTCAATTGTGTTGGAGCTTTGAATTACAAATATTTTCTGCTTTTCTTGGTATGGGCTATGCTATCTTGTTTTAATTATCCGATGCAGCATTTTCAAGTTTGATCTTTTGTTGTGCAAATTATTGGTGCATGCATGTGAACATAATTTTACATTTTTTATTATGCAAGTCTTCAAGCATTCTTCCTTATGTATCTATGTTTTCATAGAACTACCTTTAAAGTTGGTGTTTCCTTGGTGGGAGGCTGAGCAGACAAAAGTTTATCATATTTTGTTTTATCTAATGTAAAGATGACTTTAACTTTAAGCTGGTTGTGTGACTTGTGTTTGTGTCACCATGAGTATTAACTTAGGAAAGAAAACAAAACAATTAAGATGAAGCCAACACATGATAAGATTTAGCTGTGACCTATATGAAGCTATTGCTGTTTGTCACGACAGATTTAGGATGGGAAATTCCTTTAAGTGATGGCCTTTTTAGTACTTTTAAAAGTTGAATAAGGTTAGCCCTTCTCCTTTAACTAAAAGCGAATTCCTGTTATCTAGATCCTATAACCTGTTATAATTTGATTATCTTTTTCAACTAGATTTAAGACAATCATCATTTTCACTGAACCATAGAGTAACTGATGGATTATATTTTGACTTTCATTGAATATCCCTTATGACAAAGATGTGCAAATTCTTCGAAGAGATTGGTAAAGATAAATGTATATTGTTCTTTCTCCAAAACTGTTGAAACTCATTACTATTGTTCTAGAGAATGGTGAGCCAATTTCCTTTTTTTTTTTTTTTTGTTGGATTTCCAATCTGTTAGATGTTAGTTACTTGGACAATTATCATCTAGATTATTATGGCGCGTCTCAATATGAAGAATTTGTTCGATGCTGAGGTAAAGGAAACGTATTGGCTACCAACCATTCCTAGGATTTTGTTTTGTATCCGGCAGAGTATTGAGTTGCTTTATGCTCTCATCTCAACTCTTCAAGCGCAAGGAGAGTATTGTCTTTATTTGATATTTTTATTCATGGTTCTTAGCTCTATGCCATAATTTTGTTAGTATGCTCGTATTATTGATCAGCTTATCATTGCGTCTTGATTTATTGCATCTGTGAAGGTAAAAGTGAAGATATCTGTTAGTTATTTAGTATCAAAAGAAACATATACGGTGCATTATATGGTTTGCTTGTCTAAAAGAAAAGGAGAAGAAAAAGGGAAAGAAAGAAAGAAAAAAAAGAACTCAAAAAAATAAATTCAAACTTTTATGCTATTTTTGTCATCATTATAAATATTATTGTTACTGTTATTATTTTCACTTGCTATTTAAGAAATGCAAATAAAAAGAAAATCATAAGCTAGATAAAGTGGTGGGATTTAATACGTACATGCTAACACATTAATGTAATATATACATGCTAACATGTTAGTGTATACTTCATAGTATGTTTGACTGCATATAGGGTCATTGACATAGAAATATTCTAATAGCAGGTTAGTATTTATGATCAACACCATATAATTGGAGAGACCTGGTACTACTTCAATTCTTCAAGATATATTAATGACCAACTGAGAGGCAGTGACTTCTTATTGTTCTCTAAACTGATCAATCATTTCTAATTTATGGAAGTAGTGGGATCAATAATGTTGGATATGGCTGAGAGGCTATGTATGTATGTTTAGTATTAGCCTAGAGAGAACTCTTGTTTTGTTTTAGGAGCGAGATTGACCTCTCAAAATTCTATCATTGTGTTCTTATTCTCATTATTCCCATCTTATATAAATAAAGCTCTATTCTAGTTTGTGATCTTGTCAATTTAGTATAAGAGCATCTCATGACCCCGAGTGACTTGTTACCATCAACAATGAGTGCAAAATGTTTGTGAGAATTTTCCTTTCTTGATGAAGACTTTCATGGAAAAGAATAATCAAGTGGAAGAAATAAGAGAATCATGAAGTATTTTTCGTTAGAGAATGGATTATAGTTGATCCCATCAAACTGCAATTGACAGTTGTTGGAGTGACTTGTTGCAATTTTCCATTAGACTTTCCAGCAATTTGTTTTCATCGATGTTGGAGAATTTTTACATCGAGATCCAAATTAGAACTCCTAACCCAACAGACGACGATATACCGATTTATTGGTCTCAATGAGATTCATCATCTTTCTTGCCAACCGGTTTCATTGTTTATCTATCATGGAAGCATGAACATCTAGAGCGAAGCCTTCGAATAGATTTAAACCTAGCTTGTTTCTATCATTATTTTCCTTAAACCCCTCAAGACATCAATATTAAGCAGACAACCAACTATAGATCTAGTTGCACATGATGGTGCTCGAATATCAATATTTTCTACAGTGGAGTTCTTCGTCATTGTCATCGTGAATCCCTTCTGTCGCTCAAGTAGTGGCCCAACAACCATCTCGTTGCGGAAGGTGACCTTTGTCTTCACTTTTCCCATGCATATGAATTTGCAGCAATCGAAGGAGATTAGGATGCAAATAATTCTTTGCGGGATGATAGCTGAGGTTTTTTCACCATTCTCATCTTCAACAAGTTTTGTTGTTGGGTGCGATACAAGTTGTTCGGTTGTGCGGAATTTCTAAATCATTTGAGTTGGGGAAGAAGAGAATGATCAATTGGAGGAGAGCTTGAGGAAATCTTGCGGTGGGCAATATGATGACACGTCATTGGCGTGGTACGTTTCCTTTCTTGCCGACATCGTGCGAATACGTCTAATATAAAGCAACTTTTGGGGGGTGTCATTCGCGTTTAGGCGTGTCGATTACATTCTTGAAAGCAACTTGTGTTCATCCCTTCAATCTAAGGTTTATATGGATCCTGGCATGGTTGTGTTCACTTACATTCTTTCTTGTGCATTCACTATTTTGGCATGGAGTTCTTCCTTTCAGTAAATTGGTTGCTCTCCATGTTGACAGCCGTGGATTTTAAGGGGGCAAATAATGCTACCTTGTACAAAGGGTTAGAAGAGAATAAGATGATAAGGGCTGAGAGGTTATGTAAGGGTTATGTTGAGTATTAGTCTTGAGAGAACTCTTGCGAGTTTGGTTTCGGGAGAGAGATAGACCACTCAAAAGTATCATTGTGTCCTTGTTCTTATAATTCTCATCTAAGATCAATAAAACGTCTATTTTGTTTTTGATTCTACCATTTTTCAGCTATATCTCATTATGTTAGTTACTTGCAAAACATAACAAGAGCCTTCTCAATTATCGTTTCAACCTCTTAAAATCTATATACATGTCTGAATACTGTAATCAAGAAAGTGTTGAAGCAATTAATTCTTCATTAAGTTTTTCTATTTTCAATGTTCACATCATGTATATGCTATTGAAAGGTGAGCTTGACACACGTGCTAATTTAGACGTGAGCATGGTTGGCAACACCGTGACTCCATTAGTTGTTGAAGCTCGACTAATTTACCCACTTTCTATGAAACTTTAATTTGGTTGATTTTCTGTGCAAAAACAATTTTGTATGCGAGGCAATGCTTTAAAATTTTTTCCCCTTGGATCTTGAAAGACGCACCAAAATTGTTATTTGGTTTCCAATATTGAAATCCTGACTTTAGTGATGAGTTTTTTTTGCCATCAAAGCCAAATAAATTTGGACACACCATATCTTACCACCTTCAGGTTCTTTTTCAGCAAAATAAAATGGTATGGCGTACCCAATCATGAATTTGTTTCTGTTAAATCAGTTGTCACTGTCAGCTTCATTCATTGTCTAGAGGACTGCCCAACTCCTAGAACTGAAATTACTTATCTTGTATCTGATTTGTTGGGGTCATCGTCCTACTCTTACTTTGATTTATTAAAAAATGACTTCAGCAGAATGCCTTTGTAAATTATGCTTCTTCTTGATATGATTTTTCTCTTATTAGCTCTCTTTGTATGTTTAAGCTGGTTTCATTTATGTTAGCATTGATGTAAATGAGGACTCATGGTCCTCAACTTCTTTTGTTTAATTAATAAAACCTTGTTAACTATCACACACACACACACACACACAAAAAAGAAATGTACTAATCTTGTATACGAGCAATCAAGTTCCCTTTAATTTGATGTTATATCACTTTAGTCAGTGACAATCCGTGCTTCCCACTTCAGTGTTGAATTTTATTTATTTAGCAGGGACATTTATATTATTGCTGTAGTTGTGCTGCAAATCCAATGGGCACATTTATAATATCGCCTCGTTGGACATTGTGTGACTGTTACTGTTGTCTTTTTTATTGTCCAGTTCTACACATTCCTGGAGACAACGGTTGTCACACTGTCACTATTGCCTAATTTTGTGGCATTCTTTAGTGATGGAGAGATACCTGGAACACCGGGGACACTTGCCTCCACCTTCCTTGCATTTGGTGAGGACTCCAACGAAAAATGTATAGTGTCCTTTGCTTTAAATGGCTTATTTTATGGCAATCCTGCTGATATATATATTTTTTTTTCAATTTTTGCTACCCATCAAGTGTTGAACTTCGCATTTGCATTGAGTGTTTTGGGTTTTCTCATTATGCACATTTCATTGGTTGCTCGTAATACAACCACTATTGAGGTAATTTATTTATTATAAGATTTTTTTTCTCCAACCATAAAAAACTTGATTTTCAGTGATATAAATTGCTATTGACATTCCTTTCCCATCTCTCTCTCTCTCTCTCTCTCTCTCTCTCTCTCTCTCATGCACAGGCATATGAGAAGCGAACCAACCCTAAATGGTGTTATGACCTTGGTCGGAAAAAGAATTTTGAGCAGGTAGAACAATTCCTATGGTGGTCCCTTTTATTTGTTACTTTTTTGAGAAAGCTTACACCGCATTCAATGTTACTAGTGGATTCATTATTCGAAGAGTATTCAGATCTTAATGGCAAATCACTAGTTATTTTGTTCCTATTTATTTACCAAATTTTAAATGAGTTGTTTACATTTAAATATATGCATACTATTGCGTGAATTAATTTGAGATAAAATGTGGCACGTGCTTAGATTTGTAAAGTCCTTCTCAAAGAAGCCTGGTTTTTTTAGACAGTGCATTACGCTTTTATAATTTTTGCATTTTCAAACATGAGAATGTTTGTTTGTTGATATAATATGCAACTTTGAGCTTTTCCTTTTTTATATTTAAAGCTTCTTGAAAAAGGTTCACTCGGCATCTTATATTAATAGGTTTAGGGCGGTTTACTTCTTTGGAGTGCAAACCGTTTGATAGTTCATCTGAATACAATCAATATCACTAATTTTTCAATTGGTTGGATGATACCTTGGTCTTTCAGTCACCAAATCGAAACAATATATTATTGATCATCACTATCATTATTAGTCATCATTATCGTGAAGTTTGAAGTAATTGCATTATTTGTGTGAACTTAAGCTAAGAATTCTATCGTTAATAACTCTCAAATAGCTAACGGGCATTCCTCTTCAGCTTGACAAGTTTACATCTGACCTTGAAACAACAGTTTTTCCTAAATACAAATAGGTTCCTTGTGCAAACTGAGATTTTTTCTGACTGCAACGGTAAAAAAGAGGGGGTTAAATTAACGCTCACTCGATTAAGTTTTTAACTAATGCATTAATCAAATTGTAACTTTAGTTGGCTTTGTTCGTGACGGTATGAAATATTAAAAATTTTAAAAAATGGCTGAGTCATATTTCAGCCTGTAGTGAGAGGCCCCGAATGCATGTAATGACAAAAACAAGATACAGATTTAATCATTTTACGATAGAAAATAATCTTTTAGCTTTTGCTTTTGTATTAAGACAACTGATGTAAAATTTTGTATGATTCTCCATTAGCAATAATAACTTCAGTGTACTAGAGAGGCAAATATTAACAAATCGAAATTGAATGACAAAAAGGAATTGTACACAATTGAGGAATATTGAAAATTATCTTGATTCTATTGGTGATACTATGAGGGTGAATGCACTAGGATAGTTTGGATAGAGATAAAGACCATTAGATATGTTAGTTGAAAGAGAGATATGACAGCTGCAATGAATCTGTGGTAATATCCGATCAAAAAGTCTGACAATAAATGAGTGTAAACCTCGAACATCTGCTGAAGTAATTGTGAAAGATATCATTTCTGATGATTTGAAGATTCCGCCCTTGGACCCTTACCGATTTAAGTAGAACATGTCAAATTTATTTTGCCAACTCTTCTAGTTGGTGATAGGTGTGATTTGAACACCTAGGCGTGGAAGTCTCCTAGCTAAATGGAAAAAATGGGAATTACTTATTCTCACAATTGCCTAACTTCATACACCTTTTAGTGCATGTCTTGCACGAGATTCTTGTTCTTGACAAATGACGTTTATAAGCATAGATCTGTGTGAAGAAAAAACAAAAACTATTCGAGCATGTTTCATGAAAGATAACTATTTGACATTTGAAAGATCATAAAACTATTTGATTCTTGCATCCCAAAAAATGTCCTTGATACGTCTAAAGAATTGAAACTATCATTAGTGGGATGGACTGCGTGCTAAGATTTTATTCTTTATTTTTCGCCTATTTGTTATCTCCAAATTAGTTAAGATCTTAATTGCAACAAGTGAAGGCTTTGAAATTGACTAAAATAATTTACAGTTATTAGGTCCTAATAAACCAGTCAGGAGGTTATAATTTGCTTGGAAACAATTTCTATGTGATTTTACAGTAAGTATTGAATTCGTGGTTATTATTATAGATTAAACTCAATTAGGTACTATAAATTGCCAAAAATGTGATGATGGATTGATCATCCTATGTGGTCAACTTTTTTCATTTAGCGGCTTGTTGTTTGTTCCTTTTCCATCTTGGCTTGTAACAAGTCTACAACTTTATTCTGTTGCCATCATGGAGATGTAGCAAGTAATACTATCTTTTAGTACACATATATATATATATATATATATATATTGCTTTGTTGCATTTTCTTTTTATATTTCTATCTTCTCTTGAGCATTGATGAGTCTTATATTTCTTTAGAGTAGGGATGACAACTCTACTTTAATCTGTTTAAAAACTTTGTTTTGTTTTGGTATGATTTAATCCCAAGCTTTTTGAGGTAGTACGACCAATGACTGAAAGTTATTGAGGCAAAACATAAACCTTGTGATAGAGTGTGGCATAAGCCTTTTTTTTCCTTTTTTCTTTTCTTTCTAAAAACAAAAGCTGTGCAACATGGGTGATTTGTGATCGAAATGTTCCTACTAAGTTAAAATGAAAATTCTATAGGACCGCAATTAGGCCAGCTATGCTCTATGGAAGTGAATGTTGGGCGGTAAAGCAACAACAATTACATAAAATGAACGTAGCAGAAATGAGGATGCTTTGGTGGATGTGTGGTAAAACTCGTAAAGATAGAATAAGAAATATAGAAATTCAAGGACAAGTAGGAGTAGCACCAATTGATACAAAGATTAGGGAAGGGCAGTTGCGGTGGTTTGGTCACCTACAAAGACGGCCTACAAATGCCTCCATTAGAAAACTTGACTCAATAGAAACTGTAGAAATTCGACGAGGTAGGGTTAGACCAAAGTTTACGTGGGATGCATTAATTAGGAGAGATTTGAATGGTTTGGAAAGCTCACCATCAATTGCACTTAATCGAGCACAATGGAAAAGTTTGATCCATGTAGCCGACCCCAATTAATTTGGGACTGAGGCTATGTTATTCTTGTTGTTCTAAAAGCAAAAGCTAAAATTGGAAACAAAGTCAACATTGATGTAAAAACACCATAGATTTAGAAGTTCAATTACTAAAAGAAAATATATCAGTAATTTTAATTAACTAGGCAACTAAAATTATGTTTGACAATATGAATGTATGACATACTTTATCATGCAATGCAATTGTGAAGGAAGACTTGCTGCAATAAATTTCATCAAGGCATCATGATATTTATGTGGTCAACTTATCATCATTTAACAAATAGCAACTAGACGACAATCAATAATTGAAATGATGAATTGAAAAAGTAGAAAAGATTAATAACAAATAAACAATGTCTAGGTAATCAAAATATCGACAACGAAAAGGAAGCAAATAAACCATATTCAGGAGGAAGGTGATCTCATGCGGAAAAAATTAACAAAAGGAAGCATAGAAGAAGAGATGGCGCTCATGCAGCAGAAACAGTGGCACTGTTTGAGCAACAGAAGGACTTTCTGCTGCTGAGCTGAAGCAGTTCAATTGGTTGAACTGCTGTGGAAAAACAAGAAAAAGTGAAATAAAAACAAAAATAGAGGATTAAGGAAAAGAAGCTGAATCCTCCTTCCAATGAGCTCCACACTTCCTCTCCTCCTATATCTTAGATTAGAGCGTTTTGGCATCTATTGAACTTTTGGACTGAAATGTAACATTAGCCTTTGGTTTCACTAGTGCCTCACTAGGGCTTACATGCCTCAGATTTTAAAGACAATTGTGAGTAAAAAAATTTCCATATAAAAGACAATAATAGTAGCTGTAAGATTACAAATGCAGAACTAAATTTAATGAGCCTAAATTAAATAGTCGATCTATGATGAGGTTGAAATCATAGTTAATTGTTGCTTAAATAATATGTGCCAAGTAGTTTAGAGAGCATAAATCTTATAGATGTTTGATTTGCTCCCTTGAGGTTGGGGAAATAATCAAGAACGCCCTCTTAATTCTTATACAATTTCATGGCACTTGCTTAGACTCTATGAGTTTGTGAAATCGTCCTTAAATCGCATTTATTGTAACTATGTATCAATCAGTTATATTGTAAGTAATTCTAATTTTGTTGTGGCATCTTGATGATTGCTTGAATATTCTTACCACTTACCCTTCTCCATCACTAGATGGACAAGTTCAGAAATTGGTGAAAATATTTATGAAATAATTCAATTTCTTTCATACTTTAGGTGTTACTTTAATGAGGAAACTATTCTTGTAAAGTAGATGCCTATTTTGTATTAGTTCCCTGATCATATGCCGTTTGAGCGAGCCACTTTGTCATAGTATGTGGATCTAGGTCCCCAATCATTCTTTCGATCAATTTATTGCAAAAGTTTCACTAAATTTCGTAGAATCACTAGAATAACATCAATAAGAAAATGACAACAATTCTTGAATGGGTTCATGCATAGAACTCATCCTAATATTAGCATTGTTCTAGTTGACATGGACAAAAATATTGCAGTTTTCTCGTAAAAGTATTTAATATTTATAAGGTCTTGTCTGCAATGTGCAAAATTTCTTTATCTTTTTTCACGAGCGCAATGATATTTCTTAATCTTTTTTTTTAAATGTTGCACCTGCCAACTGAAGTGTTGTATGATGTTGAACTATGGTTGCTTCCTATTCTTCCTTTCCCGTTTTCTTTATCCTCCAAATTCCCTTTCTTTGCCACTGAGAATTCTGTTAGCAACCCACTGCCTCATACAGCTGGGCCACAACTGCCTCATACAGCTGGACCAAAACCCACGCTCAAGACATACCAGAGGCGTGCCAGGGCGATTGGGAAGTCAATCGTTGTGGGCCCACAGGGAAGCAACTAAGCGATTCATTTAGTGTGTGCGTATTGTGTGTGTGATAAGCGTGTTAGAGCAATAGTTGGGTAGAAGGATATATACATGGATGAACAGTCCATTAATAGGGTTATCTTGTAATTTGGGTTTCCTATATCAGACCTTTGTCTGGGTGAGTCGAGAGAGTCTCTCATACTCTGGGGTTCTAGTTTGCTCTACACGTTGTAGATTGATTTCCTTGTTCATGTCATCAATAAAATACAGAGGCGTCCCTCTCTTTCCCTCCTATCACGTTAGATGGCATCACTTGTATCAAAGCACTGCTCAAATGTCTATGGGCCCCAAGTCTGATGCACGCATGGAGGCATTGGAGTCGGAGATGAAGAAAACGGAGCTTTCGATGGATGAACTCCGTTCGGCTGTAGAGTCACTACGATCGGTGATAGAGAATTAGTTTTTTTGGCCATATCACAGAAATTGGAATCCCTGATAGGGCAACAACGGTCACAAATGAGCGGAACAAGGCACATCAGTGGCACGGGTGGTGCTAGAGGTCCAGATCCACAAGATCCAGAGCTGATCCAGAGCTCAACCACCATGGAGAAGTCAGATATGAAGTTTGCTCCCTATTGATCCGGTCTAGAGGTACGTAAAATTAAGATGCCTACTTGTGATGGTGATGATTTGCTTATTCGGTTAAATCAAGCTGAGCATTACGTTGCCTTGCATGGAATGTCCGAGATCTTGAAACTACGTGCGGTGAGGATTTGTTTAGTCGGCGCCGCTCAGATCTTGCTCCAGACTGAGGAGAAGATGCAACCCTTTGAGAGTTGGAGGAGCTCAAGGCGCAGTTGCCCCTTCGGTTCACGAAAGCGGATCCCTTGCATATGTGCAAACAATTCTTTGCCCTCAAGCAAGAATCATCAGTTAGGGAGTATCGGAAGCGCTATGAGCTTCTTTTATTGCATCAAGAAGGGTTGACCAAACGACACAAGATAGCTGTCTTCAATAATGATCTCATGGATTGCCTGCGAATGGAGATGATGGTCGATCCACTGTTGACGCTTCGTCCAGTCATCGCCAAGGCGAGGCGTCTGGAGAAGAAGCTTGGTGAGGGCTCCTCGCTTGGGCAACCCCACATCCACGGGCCCAAGTGGATTTGTTGGGTCGAGCCACAAGGGTGAGTCCAGACCACCAAGTTGGGTATCCCACAACTTATCCAGTTCTCCAAGGGAGGGTCAAGCAGGCCAATCCAAAGCCTAGTCTTTGATGGGCCCAACTGCACGGACCAACCTAGTCTTATCTGGCTCTACAAGCCCAAGTTCTTCTAGTACTGCCATTCCGAGTGTTTCCTCTCCATAACACAAGCGACTCACCGAGTCCGAGGCCCAGGCTCGAAGGAAACTGGGCTTATGCTATAGGTGCGATGAGAAGTGGTCAGTAGGCCATAGGTGCGCTCGCAAGGTCCTGAATGTTCTTCTCGTGGTTGATAACCAGGATGACGACTCGACCGACGATCCTCTTGAGAACCTTGAAGGGCAGTCTGACCCAACCACCACCGAGTGTGTGGTGTTGGAATTGTCGGCTCATGCTGTGGTGGGAGCTCTAGCACCCCATACCATCAAGGTCAGAGGTGAGGTAATGGGGAGACAAGTGGTGATTTTGATCGAATGTGGGGCCTCCCATAATTTTGTGTCTCCTAAGCTCGTTAAAACCGTCTCTTCCAGTTTCAACAACGGTTGCCTACGGGGTTTTTGTGGGTGGGGGCGCTCGTCTACCTGGGTCTGTTGTCTGTCGCAATGTTCGAATCTCTTTCCAGACTTTGTCGTGAGGTGGATTTTCACCCCATTGGCATGCGAAACCATGACCTCATTCTTGGCATGGAGTGGCTTCAATCCTTGGGTGTCTCTGCTATAGATTGGCGAATTTGACTATGTATTTCCAATCTCAAGGGAAACCAGTGGTGGTTTGTGTCTAGTCTCGTGTAAATCGGTGCAACGAGCTATGGTTGATGCGTTAGGATGCTTCTTGATTGAGTGTTGGGGTCGAGACGTCTGGGGCCTCCTCTGTCCTTGTGGAAATGGAGCCATGTATCCAAACCATTCTGGATTCATTTTAGCAGTTGTTCACACCACCAACCGGCCTTTGGCCTACCCGTGTATGTGACCATCCCATCGTGCTACGGGAGGGGATCGAGTCGATGCGCGTGAGGCCGACTCGATCGCTATCCCACGTTCAGAAATCGAAAATTGAGAAAATGGTTGCAGAGATGTTGGACTAAGGCATCATTCAGCCGAGTACGAGCCCCTTCTCCAGTCCAGTGTTACTAGTGAAGAAAAAGGACGAGAGCTGGCGTTTCTGTGTCGACTACAGAGCCTTGAATAAAAGTACAGTGCCTGATCGTTTCCAGATCCCCAACATTGATAAACTTCTTGAGGAGCTGCACGAGGCCGCTTTTTTTTTCCAAACTGGACCTGCGCTCAAGCTATCACCAAATTCGCGTATGGGTTGAGGATGTGCTAAAATAGCTTTCCGGACGCACGAGAGCCATTACAAATTCCTGGTTATGTCGTTTGGCCTCTTCAACACCCCAGCTATTTTATAGTCCCTCATGAACTCAATTTTTAAAGGCCAGTTACGCAAATCAGTCCTGGTGTTCTTTGACGACATATTGGTGTTCAGCCGATCCTTGAAGGAACACTGTTCTCACCTTTCTCAAGTCCAATCTATCTTCCAAGTGCACTATTTGTTTCTTAACTTAAAAAAATGTTGTTTTGTAAGGTCTTGGCTGGATTACTTGGGGCACATTATTTCTAGCACTGGCGTCATGGCTGACCCGGAAAAGGTTCGAGCTCTGGAGGTGTGGCCTCAACCCTCCACGCCAAAGGAATTACGTGGCTTCCTCGGGTTAACGGGGGTACTACCGCTGCTTTGTGTGAGATTACGGCAAAATTGCGGCTCCCCTAACACAATTGCCTTGGAAAGACTCCTTCACTTAGGATAATGCAGCCTCCCTAGCTTTCTCACAACTTAAGCAAGCGATGAAAGATGTTTCGGTTCTTGCTTTCCCAAACTTTGAGTCTCTGTTTGTTGTTGAGACTGACGCTTCGGGGTAGGGGTTGTGGCGGTTCTCTTTCAAGCTGACATGCCAATTGCCTTTTTTAGTGAGGCGTTATCTCCCATGGCTCCTCTTAAGTCTGCTTATGAACATGAATTAATGGCAATTGTACTCGCGGTGCAGGATTGGCGTCACTACCTCTTGGGTCGTCGATTTTTGGTGCATAGTGATTAGAGAAGCCTTAAGTTCTTGCTAGAACAACGGGAAGTCGCACCCGAGTACTAGCGTTGGCTGATCAAGCTGTTGGGGTTCCAACTCGACGTTCATTACAACCCGGGGCCCTCAAATGTGGTAGCAGATGCGCTGTCTTGTTATCCAACAGCAGCTGAGCTTTCTTCCCTATGTGTTTTTTCATTTGTTGAGGATTCAGTCCTTGCCCAAGAGGTCGCCGACGACCGACACTGATTAAGGGGTAGCTTCGCTACAAGGACAGGGTAGTACTCTAGGCTTCTTCTTCACTCAAACAACGAATCCTCTTTGAATTCCATGCTAGTCCGATTGGCGGTCATGAAGGGTTTCTTAAAACATACTCACGCATTGCTGCTGAGGTTTTTGGAAAGGCATGACGAGAGATGTGAAGGATTTCGTCACTGCCTGTGATGTATGCCAAAGGTGCAAGTACGAATCATTGTCTCATGTGGGTATACTTCAACCACTCCCTATCCCCAACAGCTAATTTGGAGGATGTTTCGATGGATTTCGTCGAAGGATTGCTCAGATTGCATGGTTACAACTCTATTTTGGTGGTTGTCGATCGTTTGAGCAAGTTCGCTCATTTCTTCCTCCTTAAGCGCCCGTTCACAGCCAAAAACAGTGGTCGAAGTGTTCATCAAAGGGATGTGAAGCTTCACGGGTTTCCGCTGTTCACCGTCTCCGATCGCGACAAGGTGTTCCTAAGTCACTTTTGGTGTGAACTGTTTCGACTCCCGCACACTAGGCTTAACCGAAGTATCGCCCATCATCTTCGAAGCAATGGCCAAACCGAGGTGGTTAATCGTTGCCTAGAGCACCTTCGCTGTTTTATCTCCCAACGCCCCCGTGGATGGTACGATTAGTTGCATCGGGTAGAATTTTGGTATAACACCTCCTTCCACACCTCCTTGAAATGTTCCCCATTCAAGATAGTCTACGACCGCGATCCACCCCCGCTGATTCACCTTGGCTCTGTCTCGCGTTCCCCACTGTCTGATGTGACTGCCATGCTTCAATCCCGTGACTATGTCCTTGGGGAGCTTTGGGATCAACTTGTGTTGGCTCAGAACCACATGAAACAGCAAGCGGATTCCAAACGCCGTGATGTTACATTTGAGGTAGGCGATTTGGTTTTCCTCAAGCTGCGGCCTTAGCAGCAGCTCTCTGTCGCTAGTGGAACATATTCCAAACCTAGTCCCCAGTTTTTTGGCCCTTATCGGGTGTTGAAACGCATTGGGGCTGTTGCTTATAAAGTTGGACTTACAACCATCCTCTTCCATTCATAGAAATGTCTCCCAACTCAAGCGCGTTGTTGGCAACGCTGCGGTCTCGGTGGAACTGCCCCCTCTCGCCCCTAATTCCCTCGAGACTGTGTTGGAACATGAATTGGTTGTCTCATACCGCTGCCTAGTGCGGGTCTTAAGGTCGTCATCAAGTGGCTTTCTCTCCCCATCAAGGATGCTTCTTGGGAGTTGGTTAAGCACATTAGGACGTCTTTTCCCGCTTTCCATTGTGAGGACAAGGTGTGTGTTCAGGGAGGGAGTATTGTTAGCGACCCATTGCCTCAAACAGCTGGGCCATAACTGTTTCATACAGATGGACCAGAACCGACGCTCAAGACGTACTAGAGGCGTGCCAGGGCAGTTGGGAAGTCAATCGTATTGGGTCCATAGGGAAACAATTGAGTGATTCATTTAGTGTGTGCCAATTGTATGTGATAAGTGTGTTAGAGCAATAGGCGGGTAGAAGGATATATAAATGGATGAACAGTTCATTCGTAGGGTTATCTTGTAATCCGGGTTTCCTGTATCAGACCTTTGTCTGGGTGAGTTGAGAGTGTCTCTCATACTTTGGGGTTCTCGTTTGCTCTACACGTTGTAGATCGATTTCCTTGTTCATTTCATCAATATAATACAAAGGCGTGCCCCTCTTTCTCTCCTATCATGTTAGATCGCATCAAATTCTTCATCCACAAAATTCACAATGTACTTAACTTCGGACCCTCGTGGTTAATTTCTGTAACTTGAACACCAAACCAACACAATGTGGAATATAACTGAGCATAATATTCCACAAATCTTTCCCGTACAACTAGCAATGACCTCAAATTATGTTAGACCCCGTATTTCCTAGGTGTACCAACGAAGGGGGAAAATGAGTACATGAGTCATAGGGGTGCCTGATAAGTGGGGTGCGACATTATGTGGAGTGCAGTGGGTCAGTTCATGAGGTTATATGTTTGTAGGGTGTGGGACGGTAACTTGTTCGATTAGTTAGTTAGTTGGGGTGTTACTATATATAGGTATGTGAGTCGGTGGGGGGTTTATCTTTTCACTTTTTGCTTTGGTCTCGTTTGGGCATCCGGTGAGGAGAGCAAACGACTCACCTCTGGAACTGCTAGCGCTCTTCTGTACGTACGCTTGTTTCTTCCATCAATAAAGTTGATCTGTTTTTGCTGATTCATTTGGTTTCGGGAGGTTTAACAGTGGTATCAAAGCAACGATCGTCATGGGGCCGAAAGCGGATACGTGCATAGAAGCGGTGGAGGCGGAGCTGATCAAACTCAGGGAGTTAGAAGGCTCGATTCATGGCCTACGGTCGGAGTTTCAGACTCAGATCCACACTTAATCGCAGATCCAAAGCCAGATCCAGGAGTTGTCACTTCGGATGGAGTTCTTCCTGCGGGGTCAGGATTCCAGGAAATCGTCTCAGATCCGGCCACAGGGGAGCGGCTTGACACCAGATCCACCAGATCTGGGGGATCGGGAGAGGCGGATCTATCAGCGGAGAGCTCCACTCGACGATCCCAGCCCTATAGATCGGGGCCGGAAGTCTGCAAAATCAAGATGCCAACGTGTAGCGGCGAAGACTTGCTGGGATGGCTCAACCAAGCGGAGCATTATTACGCCTTGCATGATATGTCGGAGGAGACCAAACTCCGCGCCGCTCGGATCTGTTTGATCGGGCCAGCCTAGATCTGGTTACTGACGGAAGAGAAGGTGCAGGCATTCACGTCTTGGGAGGAGTTGAAGACACAGTTGACGTTGAGATTTACGGAGGCCGATCCTCTCTATCTGTCCCAGCAGTTCTTCTCAATTAGGCAAAAGACGACTGTGAGTGAGTACCGGCAAAGATACGAGCTCTTGCTGCTTCATCAAGAGGGCTTGACCTAGAGATAGAAAATTGCGGTTTTCATTAATGGGTTGAAGGACCGGCTGCGGGTGGAGATGATGGTGGAGCCGGCATTGACCTTGAAGGCGGTGGTGGCCCCGGCAGGAAGGTTGGAGAAGAAACTGGGAGAGACGGAATCTCTTGGGCTGGGTGGCGGCAAGGCCCAATCTAGTGGAATTGGGCCCAGTTCCAGAGCAGACTCCAAGGGCCCCCATTGGGTTAGTCACACCTTTTCAAGCCCACCTAAAGAATCACTCTCCAAGGCCCAATTGCCCGTAGGCTTTCCAAATAAGCCCAGTTCTTCCTCCTCCTCTTCGTCCAGCCCGAGCTCGTCCTTGGCGGTTGGCCCCAACGTTTCTCCCCCAAAGCATAAGCGCCTAACGGAGTCTGAGGCGCAGACACGTAGGAAGCAAGGCTTGTGCTATCGCTGTGATGAAAAATGGTCGACAGGACATCGATGCGCAAGGAAGGCCTTGAATGTCCTCGTGGATGACGACTCGGAGGATGACGTCCCTTCAGAGGTCCCTGACGAACTTAGAGAGTTCTCTTCCATCGAGTTGTCCGCTCTTGCCCTGGCTGGGGGACCGGATCCTCACACTATCAAGGTCAAGGGGACCGTCTCGGGTCGTGATGTTGTGATTTTGATTGACGGTGGCGCCTCGCATAATTTCATTTCCCCAGAGCTGGTTAAGGAGCTGCTACTGCCTGTTACGCCCACGACGGCGTATGGAGTGTTCGTGGGGGGTGGCGCACGGCTGCCGGGATCCGGTGTGTGCAAGGCTGTCCAGGTCTCCTTTCAAAGTATTACGGTAACGGCTGATTTCTATCCTATTGGTATGCGCGGCCATGACCTCATCTTGGGCGTGAAGTGGCTGTCCACTTTAGGGGTCACCACTATCGACTGACAGTGGCTGACCATCTCTTTTGTGTATGAGGGCCAGTCTGTGCTCATTCAAGGCGACCCCATTCTCCACAGGGCATTGGTGTCGTGCAAATCCATTCAGCACTCCCTCGACTCAGTCCTTGGTGGTTTTTTGGTCGAATGCCTCAGTCATTTCCCTACGGCACCGAGCCCTCTTCTTCCGCAGGTGGAGCCCTGTGTGCAGCAGGTGCTAGATCGGTTTCGCGATTTGTTTCAACCGCCCTCCAGTTTGCCGCCATTCTGGGACTGTGATCATGCGATCGTCTTGAAAGAAGGCACCGAACCCATTCGTGTTCGGCCTTACCACAACCCCCAAATTCAGAAGACAGAAATAGAGAAATTGGTGACTGAAATGTTGACCGCCGGGGTGATTTAACCGAGCACCGTCCGTTCTCCAGCTCGGTCCTCTTGGTCAAAAAGAAAGACGGAAGTTGGCGGTTATCCGTTGATTACCGAGCATTGAACAAGGCCACCATTCCGGATCGTTTCCCTATTCCCAACATGGACGAATTACTGGATGAGTTAAGAGGTGCCTCCATCTTTTCCAAATTGGATTTACGCTCTGGTTACTACCAAATCCGCGTGAAGGCGGTCGATGTGCCGAAGACTGCCTTTCGGACTCACGAGGGTCACTATGAGTTCTTAGTGATGCCCTTTGGTCTTTCCAATGCCCCTGCCACCTTCCAAGCTCTCATGAATTCCATTTTCAAAGGTCTGATTCGCCGGTGTGTATTGGTCTTCTTTGATGACATTCTGGTCTACAGTGCTTCCTTGCGCGATCACTGTGATCACCTTTAGCAAGTCCTCTCCATCCTCCAATTGCACTCCCTCTTTGTGAATTTGAAGAAATGCTGCTTGCTAAGTCTAATTTGGAGTGCTTGGGGCATATCATTTCGGGGGATGGTGTGCGCGCGGATCCGGACAAGGTGAAAGCCATGGAACAATGGCCAATGCCTTCCACGCCCAAGGAACTTCGTGGGTTTTTGGGCTTGACAGGTTACTACAGGAGGTTCGTGCGGGACTATGGCAAGATCGCCGCTCCTCTCACCCAACTGTTGCGCAAAGACTCCTTTTCGTGGTCTGATGAGGCCTCATTTGCTGTCTAACAGTTGAAGCTCGCTCTTCTGGCAGTCCCGACTTTTGCCTTGCCCGATTTTAATGCCTTATTCGTGGTGGAAACGGATGCGTCCGACGTGGGTGTGGGGGCAGTCCTGTCGCAGTTTGATCGTCCCATTGCCTTTTTCAGTCAGGCTCTCTCCTTGCGTGCTCGGGCCAAATCCGCCTACGAAAGGGAACTGATGGCAATCGTGTTGGCGGTGCAGAAGTGGCGGCATTACTTGTTGGGGCGAAAATTTCTGGTACGGACGGATCAACGTAGCCTAAAATTTCTCCTTGAACAGCGGGAAGTGGCACCGAAATATCAGAGGTGGCTCATTAAATTACTGGGTTTTCACTTTGAGATCCAACACAAACCGGGGGTGACGAATCAGGCGGCCGACGCCCCATCACGTTTTCCATTGGAGCCGGTTCTATGTTCCCTCATGGTTTCTTCTCTCGCTGATGTCTCTGCCATTTCTCGCGAAGTATCCGCTGATCCCTACTTCAGCGCCATCATCGCTGCTCTTTCTCAGAATATGTCTGCTAAGCCTAACTGGTCTCTCCGCGATGGTCTCCTTCGTTTCAAGGGCCGACTGGTCTTGCCGCCTTCTTCCTCCTTCAAGCAACAACTGCTGACCGAGTTCCATTCCCCTCGGTTGGGGGTCATGGGGGCTTCCTCAAAACATATCGGCGTTTGGCGGTCGAGTTCTATTGGCCTGACATGAAGGGCGACATCAAGACTTTTGTCGCTGCGTGTGATGTTTGTCAACGTAACAAATATGAAACATTGTCTCCGGCGGGGCTTCTTCAACCGCTTCCAATTCCAGCCAATGTTTGGGAGGATGTATCGATGGACTTTATTGAGGGACTTCCTCTGTCCCATGGCGCCAATTCCATCTTGGTGGTGGTTGACCGACTGAGTAAGTTTGCTCACTTCTTACCCATTCGCCACCCTTTTTCTGCTCAAACCGTGGCCTCTGTGTTCATCAAGGAGGTAGTCCGCCTGCATGGGTTACCACGCAACATTGTCTCTGATCGTGACCGTGTGTTTCTCAGCCGATTTTGGTGTCAGTTGTTTCGTCTGCAGCACACCTCGCTCCTCCGTAGCTCGGCTTATCACCCGCAGAGCGATGGTCAAACGGAGGTGGTCAACAGATGTGTGGAGACTTACATGCGCTTCTTCATTCACCAGAGGCCGAAGGATTGGTCCAATTGGTTGCATTGGGCTGAATTCTGCTACAACACTTCCTACCACTCTTCCCTCCGCTGCTCCCCTTTTAAAGTGTTGTATGGGCGCGACCCACCGCCGATCGTTCGTTATGGCTCCCTACCCGGCCCTCAGCAGCTGGAGGTCGATTCTTTCTTGAGGTCCCGTGACCTGGCCATTGCTGAATTGCGCTCCCAGTTGACTATTGCGCAGAACCGCATGAAGCGGCAAGCCGATAAACACCGCAGGGATCTTTCCTTCGAAGTAGGCGACTTGGCCTACCTCAAGTTGCGGCCTTATCGCCAGCATACGGTGGCCCGCCACACCAACATGAAACTTAGTCCTCGCTTCTATGGCCCTTACAAGGTTTTGGAGCGCATTGGCGTTGTGGCCTACCATCTTGAGTTACTGGCTGCCTCCTCCATTCATCCCGTTTTTCACGTGTCACAGCTGCGGCGCGTCGTGGGCTCGGTCCCGATTTCCCCTGATCTCCCTCCTGTTGCTCCCGAGTCAGTTATGATTGTTGTGGAACCCGAATATATCCTGGCCTATCGCGGCCTGGCTGCCGGGCCTGAAGTGCTGGTCAAATGGTCTTCTTTGCCCGAGTCGGATGCCTTTTGGGAATTGGTTCGCCATGTTCGTAAGTCCTTCCCAGCTTTCCACCTTGAGGACAAGGTGGCTGTCCACGGGGGGAGTACTGTTAGACTCCGTATTTCCAAGGTGTACCAACGATGGGGGAAAATGAGTACATGAGTCATAGGGGTGCCTCATAAGTGGGGTGCGACATTATGTGGAGTGCAGTGGGTCAGTTCATGAGGTTATATGTTTGTAGGGTGTGGGACAGTAACTTGTTCAGTTAGTTAGTTAGTTGGGGTGTTACTATATATAGGTATGTGAGTCGGTGGGGGGTTTTATCTCACTTTTTGCTGGTCTCGTTTGGGCATCTGGTGAGGAGAGCAAACGACTCAGCCTCTGGGAACTGCAGCGCTGCTGCTGTACAGTTTGTTTCTTCCATCAATAAAGTTGATCTGTTTTCGCTGATTCATTTGGTTTCGGGAGGTTTAACAGATTACCACCAACCATTGATATGCTCTGCACCTCTTTTACGCTCGACTCCTGTTCATCTCCCTTCTCTAAACTGCTCTCTATATTTCGATTTCACACCCCAATTCTACTCTTTAAAACAAGTAAAATAAATTAATAGACCAAGACTATAATTGTGTTTAAAAACTAGATTTCAGCACCATTGTTTAAAAACTAGATTTCAGCACCATTGTGACGCTTGAACAAAACCATTTAATTTTATTGTTCACTAACTTCAACATCTATAATGTCTGTCAAGTTTTCTTACTAAACATAGACCAGGTACTCAGTTTTCTAATACTCAAACCTGGAGCCAGCCTGATTCTAAGACTGGCCTGCTTTTTCTTCCTATATGTATCCTTACGTAGTTTTTGTTTTTTTGTTTTTTTTCTTAAATAGGCCCAAAAAAACTGGTCGGCTGGATTTTTGTCACATTTTCTAATTGCTACACATTTGCTTGTGCTCTCTTTACTTGAAAGATGCGGTATAAAATATATGGTTAGGACTTTGATGTATTACTATAAAGAATTTATGCTACTAATAGTATTTACTCAATTAGTGGAGTTCAATAAAAATATACAACTATAAAAATGCAATAAAATAAATAACTTTTTCAATGAATAAATCACATGGTTATGCTAACGTAAGAATAAACTCTTATCATGGTTTTAGTTTGCTTGCTAAAGAATGAAAGAGTTGTGAAATCAAAATTCGATTTTGTGATTGTTTTTGTTGTATGCAAGTATAGCAACCTTATGTTGAAGGCCATTCAGCTTGATTTCTGTCAGTGTCGATGTTTTGAAGCGCAGCAGTTATCTTTGATGTATCAGTTTATTTGCATTGTCCACTTAAGTTAACAATACAATTAATACACACTGAGAAACTGAAATCATCGGAAATAAGTAGAAGGCATATACAGCTCCTATTGAAAATATGTTTGGACTGTTGATTTTGTGTTTGACGCTAATTTGTTTTGCTAATGGTATTTGCTTCTAGGTGTTTGGGACAGATAAGAGATATTGGTTCATCCCTGCATACTCGGAAGAAGATCTAAGAAGGATGCCAGTACTTCAGGGCCTTGAATATCCCACACAACCCGATTTCGACACAAGGAGTTCTAACAACCATGTGCAGTATAACTATATTTCTTCATAAAATAAGAGCTTGTCTGCACTCTCCATAAAGAGTTGACTTCTGAAAAACTTACTATCACTTTCGTCATCGATGCTGTTAGATTCGCCAGTTCCAGATGGTTATTGGGAAGCGCGGAAGAACTTTATGTATATTAATAGAGGAAAAATCGGGAGAACCGCCTTTGTTTGCATGTCTGATATGCACAAGTCAGGTAGCCAGGAAAAGAAAACACCAGTGACCAGAGAATGAGCCTTTCATCAGACGCTTTGAGTTTCTTTTTTTTGGGTAGTGCTTTGAGTTATTTTTTTAAATTTATGGATTGAATTCCATCGGTTTGGCTCTTGTGGTGGAGCTCAATTTTAGCAAATACATGTATTTGTTTGTTTATGAAACTCCCGAGAGAAAATGTCTGTAAACAACGTATTGCTTAGAAGAAACTTGAGTGCATCCCCAAGAGCTTAAATGAATCTTAGTTGACTGGTAATTATATTTGACACACTTAAAGCCATGCACCAGGTCACATCTGTTAAAAAAACTGTGCAATGTATCGATTTGTTTCATTGTTACACGGTTCAGATTCCGGAAACAGGTGTATGACCTTAAACCATGACATTATCTTGGCAGGAGCAGATGCTTCATTGCTAAAATTACAAATTATTTGATGGATCATATTTGATGTGGTTACTTTCCCGGCAGAGTTTGTTCATTTTGTTTAGGTTTATTTATTTATTATTTGTTTATTTTTAAATTTGACCATGGGTATTCAAATATTTGTCTGACTAGTACTAGGGCTGGCAAAAATCCGGGAACAGACATAAACGGGACCGGGCACCCATTTTTAAAATTATTAAATTTGGTGCCCGGACCCGGTCTCGTTTTTGAAACGGGCAATTTTTTTTTGTCCAGTCCCGTATGTTTTACAAACATACGGGACCCGTTTTGTCCGCTTTTTATTGTTAAATATGATTAAATATTTTATTTATCAAATATAAAATATTTAATAAATATTTAAAAATACTAAAAACTATCAACAATGATAGAGGCGGCGTAGAGGAGCTCGCGGTGGAGGTTGGCGGAGCGTGGGTTGGGTTCGGGGAGCCAGATCTTGGATTTCTGGCCGAGGTAGGAGCACCAGGAGGAGTAGTTGGAGAGGAGGCCGCGGCGGAAGCGGATGAGGACGGAGGGGTTGAGGGAGTCGATGGGGTCGGGAGGGGTCTGGAGGCGCATTTGGGCGTTGGCGAGGTGGAGGACGAGGTGTTCCCGCCGGTTGTGGATGTTGTCGTGCTTTGGGAGGCGAGAGGCGGTGTGCGAGAGCGAAGTGTTGAGGAGGCGGTGTTGAGGAGAGGCGCAGCGGTGTTGAGGAGAGCAAGAGAGGCGAGAGGCAATGTTGAGGAGCAGAGAGGCGGTGTGAGGGAGGCGGTATTGAGGAGCGAGAGGCGAGAGGCCGTGCATAGAGGTGGTGTTGAGAGGCGGTGTTAAGGAGAGCAGAGGCGATGTGCAGAGGCGGCGGTGTGCAGAGAGGCGGCGGTGTTGAGGATCGAGATCGCAGACGGTGTTGAGAGGCGGTGTTGAGGGAGCAGAGAGGCGATGTGCGAGAGAGGCGCGGTGTGCGAGAGCGGCGGCGGTGTTGAGGATCGAGCGGTGGTGTTGAGGATCGGGCGGAGAGGTAGAGTTGAGGGAGAGGAATGGCGGTGTGGTTGTTGAAGGAGGCAGAGAGGTAGAGTTGAGGGAGAGGAATGGTGAGTGTGAGACGGTGAGAGGGTGAGAATTAGGTTATGAAGTGTAAATTTACTTAAATGCCCTTCAAATTAATCACAAACGGGTACTCGCTTTTTTTTAATTTTTGCCCAGACCCGGTCCCGTATTTTTAAACGGACATAAAATATTGTCCAGACCCGTATGTTTGTCGAAAAAAAATTGCCCAGTCCCGTTTTAAACGGGACCGGACAAAATGGGCGAAACGGGACCGGACACATTTTGCCAGCCCTAACTAGTACAATGGGCCCTGATGAGCCTTGAGATTGTGGAAATAGATCACTAGTGCGCTGACGTTTGGCTGTCGCAAGGATCGAACTTGAGAAGGTGCGCTTAACATGCATAGTCTCACTTTGGCTCTTACCACTAGGCCTTACATTTGGTGACTATAAGAAATTTTAAAAATAACTTAAATATGTTGTGATATGGATGACCACTTTACCAAACTTATGGATGATCACATTGTCAAACATGACTCTCACATTGAATTGTAACATCAACTCATCAAGCATAACGTCTACATTAAATGTAACTTGTACACTCCATGTAACTTGTATTCATCTCTAATGAACATTTACTTGTCCATGTATTTTTATGTAACTTGTAATCTTGTATGACATGAGATTTTTGCGTAACTTGCACACTTTGTGCAAGTACTCATTCTCATCATGACTAAGGGCCTATATGAGGGGGTTCCTTCACTTGTATGTAAAGAATACACTAAGTTGAATGAAGAACTTCTCATTCCAACTCTTTCATTTCTTCTCTTCTCCTTTGTAGTAGTAGTAGTTCTTAGTTTTCTACTTTCCTTCTTTAGTTTCTAATAAGTCCCAACTTAGTTTACAACACATTATCAACATGAGCTTGCTCTTGCACAAAAGAGATCTTGAAGTTCAAGAAGGATTGCTAAGGATACAAAGCTATGAATGTATCATTTTTGTTAATTTAAATAAGTTCAATTTATTTCCATGTTATCATCATGGTTAATCTTTTTTTTTTTTTTTCGGTACTTACATTATTTATGTATGTGTTTTATTCATACACTATGCCTTGTAACAGCACCAACTGTGAAAGTATGCTCTATAGTCGCGTCTTGGGCTTTATTTTACATCAAGAATCAAAAGTCAATGTGACATAAATATCTTTTTTCTCTATACTATAAAGGATTAGTTATGCTATATTCTTGATTTTATAATACAAATAATATTATGAGTTTGAGTTGATAGTGGGTAAGCCTTGTTCCTGGTAAAGCTAAACATTAAAAGAGAGACGGACTATCTCGTTCGAGGAGGCATGGTTTTAAGTAGACTTCATCTCGCCACCCAACCTGAAGGTTATCCCATCAACTCGTACAAGTAGTACATTTTGCCTATTAATAATCAAGTTGTGAACATAAATTCAATCGTATATTATCCATTTTATATAAAAGGAGAAAAACTATTTACTCAATTTTAATTTCATTACATATTCTTAGATTATGAAAACCTTCAAAAACTTGAATTTATTGCCCTTGATATCACTGGCAACAATTACTTTTCATGAAAATTGGATGTCGAGATATACCTTCAAGTTGCACCATTACGGAAGGAAATAAAACATTAACGTAAGACCGTGCGAAAGCACTGATATTCCTTCGTCATCATCTCCTTGAAGGTTTGAAAAATGAATATCTCACTGTAAAAGATCCTTTCACCCTGTGCTTAAGCTTGAAATAGCGATATGATCACCAAAAGACGGTGATATTTCCAAAAGCTCAAAACAACTATCTGAGTATTAGGCTACAAGATGTTAAAACAGTCAGTGATTATAACTCTACCATGCTTAATATTACCTCTCGTTTGAGGCTATGTGGAGTAAATATATCCGATGAGACAATGATGAAAAAACATTAAGTATTTTTCATGCCTCAAATATGTTGTTGCAACAACAATGTCGAGCGTGCCAATTTAGAAAGTACTTGAAATTAATTTCTTGTCTCATGGTGGCTTAACAAAACAATGAGTTTCTGTTTAAGAATCCAACTCCCGTCCAACTAGTTCCGCTTCAATTCATGAAACAAATGTTGCATCCTATAATGACCACAAAAAGGTCAAGAAAAACTATGATGAGAAAATGGGAAATGATCGATTGACAAAGATCGTGGAAAATAGTATCATAAATTTTGTGGTGATAATTTCCAAAACAAATGGAACAAAAATGATGCTACTTAGAAAAAAGAAAGAAATACTATTGAAAATGGCCATGCTCATAATTGTGACCAATCATGTCACATATATTGTTTAAAAGGCCATTGGACTCATGTATGTCATAAGCTTAAGAATTTTACTGATCTTTATCAAGTCTCTTTGAAGGAGAAAAGGCAAAACAATTGAGATAAATTTCACTATTAGAGATGTCTCATCAAACATTAATTATATGAATGTCCCAAATTTTCATGATGATCCAAACATTAGTCTTGATGTTTTTAATGATCATATGCAATGTTTTTTAATTTCAATAATTCTATGCACTAGTTATTTTTGTAATGCTTTCTAATTTCTATGTACTGGTTTCTTATTATAAATGAAATATTTTTTTTTCTAATTTATCAAACATTATTTATCTACTTTGATCATTAAGTCATGTGTTCAAATCATGAACCAAATAAGAGCGATATTTGTCTTGCTGATTGTGCTACAATGCACACATCATTAAAAGGAGAGAATATTTCTCTAACTTGAACTTAGCCGAGGCTAATGTTAAAACAATATCTAGCATCTCTAATTTGATTAATGGCTCTGGAAGAGCAAATATTATGTTGTCTGGGGGTACAACAATTCATGTTGATAATGCCTTATACTCCAAAAAATCTAGAAGGAATTTACTTATCTTTAAAGATATTCCTACAAAATGAATATCATATTGAAACCATGAATAAAAATAATAGAGAATTCCTCTATATTACATTAGTTTCAAATGGGAAAAAATATTGGAGAAATTCTCTACCTTATCATTTGGATTATATTTCACTCATGTAAGATATGTTGAAATGAATGTCGTCATAAATAGAAAAATCAATGATCTAAAGACATTCATTTAATGGCATGGCCGACTTGGTAATCCAAGAACAACAATGATTTGAAGAATAATTGATAATTCACATGGACATCCTTCAAGGAGTCATAGAATACTTTCATCTGGTGACTATAATTATGCTGGTTGTTCTCAAGGTAAATTAATAGTTAAACCATCTTCAAGTAAAATTGTTATGGAATCTCCAATTTTCTTGGAACACATTCAGGGAGACATATGTGGACCGATTCATCCTCTTTGTGGGCCATTTATATATTTCATGATTTTAATAGAAGCATTAACTAGGTGGTTGCATGTTTGTTTGTAATCAAAACCATACATCTTGATAAGGCTGGGGAATTTCAATATCAAGATTTAGAGATTATTACATGTCTATAGGAATTACCATTGAATATTATGTTTCACATTTGCTTACTCAAAATGGTTTGACAGAATCTCTGATCAAACGTATCCAATTAATCATAAGACCCTTAATCGTGAGAACCAACCAAATTTAGTTTGGGGACATGGAGTCCTTCATGCAACATCTATCGTTCGTTATATGCTTACTGCATATTATGAACATTCACCCATACAACTCATTTTAGGTCAACAACCAAATATCTCACGCTTGTGAATTGTTTGTTATGTAGTGTATATTCCCTTGCCACCTCCCAATTGAACTAAGATGGGTCCACAACAAAAACTTAAGATTTGTGTTGGATTTACCTCATTCCATTATAAGATACATCGAGCCCCTAACATGGATTTATTTACTGAATGTTTTGCTGATTGTCACTTTGATAAAGCTCTCCCACCATTAGGGGGAGATAAGAAGTCAATTCCAAAGGAACGACGCGAAATTGCTTGGAATGCATCAACTTTATCACATTATAATCCACGCACAAATCAGTGTGAACTTGAAGTTCAAAAGATCATTCATTTGCAACAAATTGCAAATCGATTACCTGATGCATTTATCGATGCAAAATGAGTGACAAAATCATATATTCCAGCTGTAAATACTCCTTCAAGAATTGATGTCTCTGTGCAACATAATGCATATAAGAACCAACAAAACACCTAAAGCATATAAAACTAGTTGGTTTAAAGGATGCAGTTCCATGAAAAATGAAAATGAGAGTAAAATAAATGCAAATCAAAATACTCTTAGGAAAGCATAAGAGTCCTTTAATAAGGATTTATCGGGACAAGTTGATTCTAACGAGGAACAATCACCTCTAGAAAAGAGGGAAAACATGACAATATTGTGATATTAGTAAATCATTTAGACTTTGGTAAGATTTGGTATCAAAATAACATTGTTCCCGATGATATATTTGCTTTCAACGCGCATTTTAAAATATGCAAAAATGAAGATGATCCAGAACCACGATCAGTGGACAAATGTCGAAAAAACCTGATTGGCAAAAATGGCAAGAAGCTATCCAAGTAGAGCTAAACTTGTTGAAGAAATAAGTGGTTTTTGGACCGATTGTTCCAACGCCAGATAACTTAAAGCCTTTTGGATATAAATGGATATTTGTATGAAATAGAAATGAAAAAAATGATATTACAAGGTATAAAGCAAGACTTATAGCTCAAGGTTTCTCACAAAGACCTGACATTGATTATGTGGAAATATACTAAGAGTAAAATGGTGGTGGTGGACTAACATTGATTATCGGATTAAAGCGGTGGACCCGCCGACACCGGAGTAGAATGGCGGTGGTGGACTGACTTAACCAAGGGGAGGAGGGGCCTCTACTAGGAGGCCCCCATATGTTAGCCCGTGCTAATTGTCGAATAGCAGTGAGCATGGGATGGGTAGTCAGGGGTCATTTTGACCCCTGGCCACCCCAACCAAGGGCCTGGTGGCACCTGGCCTGGTCAATAGGGGCCATTTTGGCCGTCAGACCTAAAATAATATATATAATATAATAATAAAAATAAAAATAAACTAAAGCATTATATATGATATATATGTATAATAAAATAAATAGAATAAAATAAATAGAAACAATATTAGTGGACTTCGGGACGCATTACCGCACCCCGATGAGGGAGATCGACTGGGTCACACCCTCGACCCTCGTGGCGGGCGACGGGGGACTCGCGGGACCCATACTAGCGAGGCCTCAAAATAGATTTAATGGTAAATAGGGATTTGAAATGTGACTTGTCGTTGATGCGACACATCTTAAATTGTATAGATTCACGAATCGATTCGCATAGAACCCCGTGCGAGCAAGGTCCAAGAGTGGATATCGCAGCGAGTCAAGGTAAGTGGGGAGCTTCGCTTAAGTATCAAATATGACATGTTATTAGATAATTACGATTCACGATTTAAACTCAAGACTTGAGAATGAGTTACATTATATTATTGACTTGATTTTACTTATCTATGGGTCGTATATGTGTTGCACCAAACTTGGAATTACCTAATCCTAGACAAGGAGACGAAATTATCTACTCATGGATAAGGAGTTGGGATTACCCCTCATGGCTAAGGAGATGGGGTTAAATTACTAAGGTTATGAGCGGTGGTAAAATTTTCATGAAAACTCTAAGTGATCTTGGTGCACAAATCGACGACGATCATCATGTGTCCTTGCGCCTTCGGCTACTCAGAATGTGACATTTGGGCCACCACGTCCATTGAATCACTCGCGGTGGAGCGAAGGTAGAGAGCTGAGGCTGAGTGCATTTGCGAGTGTCGCGCATCCACCTCTGAATTACCATAAGTTGCATATAATTTGTTTCTAGTGTAGGGAGGCGGGACATTATAAGAGAAGATGCCCAAACCCACCATCATCCAAGATGAGTGTAGCTCCAATTTTCGAGGAGCAGTCCATGTAGTAGATGAGCATGACCAGGAGACTCGACGAAGCATATTGCTAAGTACGAGATCGTATTTTGGTGACGAAACCAACATGCATTATTTAATTTGATATCTATCATTTTACTGTTATAGGGAAACCAAAATTTGGTACGTTAGTGTTGGATATGACATAGCAAAACTTGACAAAAATACTATCATTGATGGAATTGTATGATCACACAATTAGTGGGTAGAATACTAAAATTGGGGATCCCTCAAACTAAGAATATATTAAAATGAGCATTAAGTGCATGGCACATTGATTAAGTGAATCTAGTGATTTTGATTTAAAAGGGATGCAGATGATGGAAGATGGCGCATCGAGTATATGTAAGTTACAAAAATATTAGGGGTACCAAAACGTTAACACTATTTTCGATATAAGTGAAATGTATTTGATTGTGGTACAAAATATAAATAAATCAAGTTAGTAAGACTTGGAGAGCATATCTTACAACTATTAATAAAATAATGAGTCAAATGATAATGAACTCAATGATAGGCAGATTATAAAATTGAGGATATCCAGCTAAAAGTATAGTCTTGGTATGATTGTTTGGTGTTTGACATGTGGATTGACAACTGTTAAGTCAACTAGAACCTAATCCGATCATAAAGGGACAGTTGAACAAAAATAAAGTCGAGAAACAAATAATGTAACTAATGCCACCTAACCTAAGAGTTAGCTCAAAAAGGTGATAAGAGGCGCTTGTTCACTGAATGTAAACCTGACTAAGCCAAATGAATTTAAAACGATCGCCTAGGATTGTGAGAGTTGACTTAAAAAACTCAAACCTATAATAATAAATGACGACAAACATATGTTGACATTGATGCTAAGGTATTATTCCTGAGAAAAACACTTGGCATGCCCATTTGTAAACATCACATATAAGTCGCAAGAACATGAAGAGTTGTTCATTGATATGTAACCGAGATGATGATATAGATGGCGTGCTAGTGTTTATACTATAACAGGTAGCTATCTTTATTACTACTGCCAGTTGATAGTATGGTTTTGTTGCTAGATAGACATAGATATTTGGACATAGATAGGCACCAAATCACATCTCATTAAGGTTATTTGTACTAGCTGATTGAAAGACTTAGTCATACGTTATGACTTCGGTGCAGACTACAAATGAATACCCAGATACGCGTGATGGTACGAAGACTTGGCAGGTATAGAAATGTTAGGATGTTGGAGTCAAGGGTATAAATGTACTAGATGCGGAGTACATACATATCTCGCAAGTGTGGATTTACGTCATTTAAAAAATATATAATAATAATAATAAAAGAAAGTGTCGTAAAAGAAATCATTACGATTAGACACGACGGGATACGGGTGTACTTTGCATTTACTTTCAAGGAATTTTTTTTTTAAATTAGGGATATTATAACGTCCCATAAACCTAAAAACCCATCCCACGGCTAATTCAGTAATTTTACAAAAATCCTACACTATTGGACCTAGTATATTAATGCCCCTTTTTGTTCACACACAAAATAGAGAAAGAAAAGGAGATGAGACTTTTGTTTGGGGAATAGTGGCAGGTGTGATGCTTTAAAGACGAGGAGAACTCCATTGAAGGTAAACCCATTCTCTATACCCTTTCTTTTCTTGTCTAAATGAATCACAAGTTTTTGGTTGCTTCAATAATGGTGGAAAACATAATTTTCTTTTTTTGATTTTGAATTTATGAGATTTTAGTGGAGAACCCCAAGAGGGCATCACCGTTGGTAACACCGGAGAAGGGCGGGGGCGTGCTACCATCAAATTAGGGCGCGATGGACCACCGCCAGAGTAGAATGGTGGCGGTGGACCGTCGCCACCAAGGGGAGGAGGGGCCTGGAGGCCCCTCATGTGAGCACGCGCACATTACCAAATGGTGGTGAGCACGGGAGGGAGGTGGTAATGGGCCATTTTGACCCCTGGCGACCTTTAACCAGAGCTAGGTAGCCCCTGGACCAGTCAACAGAGGCTAAACCGACCCCTGGATAAGTCAACAGGGGCCATTTTGGCCCCTAGACTAAAAACAATAAATATATATGTATATAATAGAAATAAATAAAAATAATATTAGTGGACTTCGAGGCGCACTACGACACGACCGACAAGAGAGGCCGACAGGGTCTCACCCCTTGACCCTCATGCCGGGCTACGTTGGACCTGCGGGACCCATAATAGTGGGACCTCAAAGTAGATTTAATGGTAAATTGGATTTGAAATGTGACTTTTCGTTGATGTTGCGTGTCTTAAATTATTTAGATTCGTGAATCGATTCTCATAGAACCCTGTGCATGCAAAAACCAGGGGTGAATGTCTCGGCGAGTCAAGGTAAGTGGGGAGTAGGGCTGGCAATTTGGGTCATGAAACGATTAACACGACACGACACGACACGTAATAAACATGTCGTGGGTTTGGCTTAAGTGGGTCTGGGTCATAAACATGTTAACACGTTTATACACGGTTAATAAACGAGTCATTAACATGTCAACCTGCTTAACTCGTTTATGACTCGCTTAACACGACTAAAGAATAATGTATAAATAATAAATATTGTATAATAAATAGATTGATACAAAATTCACCTATTTGAATGCATGTTAATAACATGATTTATTTATTTTATTTATAGACATCTTTTATCATATTTTATTTTATATTTGAGAGGAAATATTAATTTTACTTTTAATATATTATTTATGTTTTAGGTTTTATTAATAATTATTTATTAAGAAAAAATAAAACTTTTCGTCAAAGTAAAATTTAGATATTTTTTTAGATGATTCTTATAATTTTGTTTATATTATTATTACGAGTCATTTTTGCTTTATTTTTAAGAGTAATAAAGACTTGAATGAAAAAGTAAAGTAAAACTAACGACTATATACAACCACATTATATTTTATTGGTTATTTAGTATGTTTTTTCGAATTTAATCATTTAGATATATTTTTAAAAAATAGTAACTTAATTATAAAAGTTTAAATAAAATAAAATTTTTAAATACAATATTTAATAAGTGGGTGACACGATTACACGACATGTTTAACACACGACCCACTTAGACACGAAAAAGATTAACACGATTAATAAACATGTCATGTAATGGGTTTGCATTATATGGGACACGACACGTTTACGACACGACACGTTTACGACTCGCCGATACGAATTGCCACCCCTAGTGGGGAGCTTTGCTCGAGTATCAAATATGAAATGTTATTCGATAATTAAGATTCATGATTTAAACTCAAGACTTGGGAATGGGTTGCATTTTGCTATTGACTTGATTTTACTTATTTATGGGTTGTATGTATGTCGCACCAAACTTGGAATTACTTCCCACTAAACAAGGTGATGAAATTACCTACTATTGGGTAAGGAGTTGTATGACTTTATCATGGGTAAGGAGTTGGTATTACCCCTCCTGGCTAAGTCGATGAGGTTAAATTACTAAGGATATGAGCGGTGGTAAGCTTTTCATGAAACCTTAAGTGATCTTGGCGCACATATCGGCGACAACTTGGACGAACTTGCTGTTGGTTTAATTAGACCATTAAGGGGACACAACGACCATTGTGTTTACTAGCGATTTTCATCACCTCGAGAATAGGGGAATCAGTCGTTGGAATCAAGTAAATAACTAGTATGTATTGAATGGAACAATGAATTATAATTATTCTTTTATGGTATATATCTTGTAGGCCCCTTTGCATTAATACTTTGATTTCGGTTATGATTCTCGAACCCCTTGCTATTATGGTTTAATGCATCTTGAAATTTTTTTTAAATGAATAGAATGAATGGTTTACACTTAATTATAGATATGTCTTATTTCCATGCTTTCTACTTAATGCTTGATAATTTGATTTCGAGCTCATGTTAGATCTTGCAAAATTATTAAGTAGTACTTGTGTGTTTGATGTTTGAGTGATGTTTCCACTTATTGAGCTCTGTTGTCCCTTAATCTCACCCCACTTACTCTCTCTATACATCCACATCTGCTTTAGACCGCGACAAGGGAAATGAGATAGCTTGAAGTCTTTCCTTGTATTGTGAGCCTTGTGTGCTCCTATTATCTAGTTCATTTACTTTGAGAACTTATAAACTTGGGTTGTGACTTAAGACTTGTTGGGTAGTTTGAACCATTCATTGTAATAATTGGAACTTATAGAAGCTTTTAGGGATATCGTGAATTGAATAGACTTTTGAAAACCCATTTCATGGATCTTTCTATAATTGCTTTATGGATATTTTATTTAATTGATTCCACATTTGTTATCCATTTGTATAGCTATAGTCTTTCTGCATGTTTTGTATAGGCGAGTTTAGCTGTTACTCGTGCCCAGTTCAAATACTTAGGCTTGGTTGATGGTTTGAGCCGAGTGGCCCGACCCCCAGGTCAGGGGAGGGTCATCCCATGTATGGATCCCTAGAGAAATAAATATATATGATAATCCTTGAAGGATTTGAAATATCTAAAGAAATAAAATCAAAACTCGATAATATACATTCTATAAAATTATAAAGGTCTTTGTACAAATTGAAACAATCTGGACGAATGCGGTACAAATGCCTTAGTGATTATTTACTTAATGAAGGATATGAAATAATCAACTTTACCCAAGTGTCTTCATTATAAGATCATCTACAGGATTTATGATTACTGTTGTATAAGTTGATGATTTAAATATTGTGGGAAACCATGATGACATTGTTAGAATATTTGAATACTTCAAAAAGGAATTCGAGATGAAAAGACTTGGAAAAAAACTTTTTCTTGATTTAAAAACTGAACATTTTCCAAGTGGGGTACTTGTCCATTAATCAGATTATATCAAAAAAAATATAAAAAAGGTTTTATATGGACAATAAACATACATTGAGCTCTCCAATAGTTGTAAGATCACTTGAAGTGGATAAGGATCCATTTCGACCTCATGAGAGTGATGAAGGGCTACTTGGTCCAAATGTACCATATTTAAGTGCAATTGTTTACTTATATATCTTGCAAATTGCATAAGGCTTGACGTTTCTTTTGCTATCAATCTACTAGCAAGACACAACTCTTCACCAACTCGAAGACATTGGAATGATGTTAAACACTTTTTTTCGCTATCTTTGAGAAACAAGTGACATGCGTTTGTTTTACTTAAGAGGAGTAAAGCTAAATCTCTAAAGATTAAGATGATGGTGAGTATTTGTTTGATCCCCATAAGGCCCATTCTCAGACAGGGTACATATTCATCTGTAGTGATACTGTTGTATCATAGAAGTCAGTAAAGTAAACTATGATTGCTACTTCCTCCAATCATTCAGAAGTACTTACAATTCATGAAGCAAGTCGTGAATGTGTATAGTTGAGAAACATGATTGAACATATTCAAGAATCACGTGGATTAACTTAAATAAAAATTCTCTAACTAAATTATTTGAAGATAATGTAGCATATATCGTGCAATTAAGTGAAGGATATACAAAAAGGGACAAACCAAAATATATTTCACTAAAATTCTTCTATCTACATGAGTTTAAGAAGAATGGTGAAATCAATGTCAAACAAATTCGATCGAATGATAATCTCACTGATTTATTCACAAAAGCTTTACCAACCACAACGTTTAAGAGGCTTACATATGGCATTGGATTGCGTAACCTTAACGAAATAGCAAGCAAAGAAACGAAACAAGTTTCACCCATGTTCATAAGAGAGGGAGTTATTGATTAGTGTATTGCAATTATTTTTCCCTAAGCTATGGTTTTATCCCACTAGGTTTTCCCAGCAAGGTTTTTAACAAGGTAATCATAACAATATTATACCCATCTTAAGATTAATAAGCATGGTGTACTCTTTTTCTTTTGCTAGATTGTTTTCCCACATAGTTTTTTGTAGTAAAAGTTTTAACGAGGCACATTATTGCAGCAAGTGTCATGCAACGAGAAGTGTTATAATATGGATTGTAACATCCCTTAACTTAATTAGGGCAATGCTCGATTTGAAACCCTAATTAAGCCCTGGTACACCATTCATACTTAATTAGAGTAACAATATAACCGTCCTTCATAACTGATAATCATAATATAATATATCACATATCGAATAAATAATTGAAAATACATCAGAATTAAATATTTTTTCGATAATACAAACGATATACTAAAACCGACATAAATCTCGATATTTAGAGCCATGTCCATAAAAAATAGTAATCCAATACAATATATATACATGAGGGAGAATAATTCACCATAAAGAAGATTATAAACTCCTTGTTTTCTCTGTTCGTAAGTCGAAGTGCCTGTCATTAACCTGAATGTTAATTAGGGGATGAGCGCTCCAACTTGCTCAGTAAGTGATGCTCGTAAACCGATTAACTATCATCTAATATCAATGATCAATAAAGAACAATATGAATTTATACCATATGTATTCAAGTATAAAAATGATATAAAAATACATAAAGAAATGCAACTTCAATGGTCAACTCCAACCGTACTCGTGACTTGTAAATTTGAGTTTAAAGATAGAGTCGTACACTCATATCACTCGAGAATACAACCACATAATCTACACGCTGCTCTACATATGATTTTGTTGATTTATTCAAGCTTGATCGAGCCATCAACTCTATTTAAACAGTGTCAACTAAGGTAAAACTCCGGCTTATTGGGGATGAAAGGGTAAAATCTATTTTCAGGCGTACCTTTCCTTTTATTAGGATAAAGGGCGGAATTCATTTCCTGGCGTACCTTTCCAACCTCAGTCTCGATCTACCTTGTTGCACACTTCCAATCATTTTCACATTTAAAACATTCGAGTCTTAATACATTGCCCCAATCCTATTCCATTATGCTATATAAACTAAATATACTAATTTACGCTGCGTAATTGATACCGAGCTTTCCTAACTTTTCCAAATTATTCGAGTCTCCGAAAGAACTTCTGAGTAAATCTACATTCAAATATATTCATTTTAGTTAATTAAGGTGTTCTACAGGTCATACAATGACTCTAAAGTCCCCGAATCAAATCTCACTTGAATATGGAACCCCGAGACTTATTTTCCAATTTTTCCATTTATTTTGACCAATTTGTGCTTTACAAAGTGAAAACCTCGATATAAAGTCTCACATCTCGAATTTTACATTTTTCGTAGAAATTCATCAGTTTCTATTTATTTGGTCAAAATATTATTTTTCTAGATTTTTCCTTATTTTCTAATTTTTTCCTATTTTCCAGCAATTTTTTTTCTTTTTTTACTTGTTAGGTTAGGTCGACCCTAATGGGTCTAACCCAACCCTGGCTAGGGCACTAGGCCTAGCTTGCCCCATAGATCGAGCTTGGCCCAACCCCTGGCCTGACCAATGACATACGCATGGCCCGTGCTTGTGCATCCCCTTCCTCCATTCAAAACCGGGACGTTGTCCCTAGTTCAATTTTTTTTTTAAATCTTGGGTCTAGCCAATCCATACCTATGATCGATTTCAGCAGGGGAGATAACTCCCCTGCATCTCCTTTCTCAAACCCGTCCCAACTCGTCTTCAACCTTAACTACAACACCAATAATCAACGGCAAAAGTAACAACAACAATGAAAATAACAACCAACCCAACAATCTCACATTTCCCTCACCGACTCCATCATCGATCTCCACTCCATCTCTCTTCTTTCTCTCCCGGTTTTCAATTTCTCAATCTCTCTGTTTGTCAAAACATAGATGAAACCGTTTGTTTGGTGCGTTTAGGATATGTATTAGATTTCCTCGAGGTTTGTATCACATGAATCTCGAGGCATATATAATGTTACATTTCTTATTTTGATCTTTCTCAAGATACGTGTTGCATATCTCGAGGTCGATCCTTGTGGTTATTTACAAACCATTACCTCTTGACCAACTTACTTTAGATAAATATAATTTTTCTTGAGATTTGCATGCACGAATCTCAAGATTGATCTAAAGGATGGCAACCAAAGTCACTTTCCCTAAAGTTAAACTGAATTTGACACATGTATATACATGTAAATTCATTATCCTTATGATCTATTTACATGCATTTCGAGGCGTGGACTCACCTCTCCAATATACAATGATAAAGACGTTCATCTCCTCGAGATCCACACTATGCGTATCTTGAGGCATCATAATTCTAACTACCCCAACCGATCGACTCCTTTACTTCTTTGATTCTCAAGCTACACGTATCTCGAGGCAAATCCAATGCAACATTTTATTTGATTTAAACTTTAGGACTCAATTATATATATACATTCACCTATGTATTTTACGCCTATAAATTCACCGCGAGCGCCAACAATTACCTTCAAGGATGCACGTTATTGTACATCCTACGCGTATCACCCTCGACCCCGCATGTTACTAAGCGTCCACCAATTATTAATTAATTATTTATTTTTGATATATATTAGCCTATATTAACATGCCTATAACTTCGTCGTGCGTGCTAACTAGCTCACTCGATCGTACACGCAACCTCCAGATCTATGTGTGTCACCCTTGACCCCACGTGGTATTAGGTGTCCCATAATTTGTTAATTATTCAATTATAGGCTAATTAGTTTGATTATTTTCAATATATAATACTATAATCCATACAAGCACCAAACGACACTCAAATCCATGCACATAGTAATTGAGAGAAGTCAGGCTTAACCACCAGTCTAACTCGGGTTAATTAACTTTCAGATTAATGCTAATCAACTACATTAGGTAACGAGTCATTACAATCTCCCTAATTGAAGACAATTTTGTCCTAAAAACGGAAGGAAACATACACGTTACCAATAGTTTCGAAGAGAAATGGAAATTGATCTTCCATGTATAACTCCAGTTCCATGATTATCTTTTCATTTTCTGTGAAACTTTTGTTTTCTTTTAATCCAAACCTAACAAAGCCCTTTTATAGATGAGACTTTCAAAAGCATAATAATTTGTCTTTTGAATTCTCCAACAATCTATGATGCTTAGCTCCTTAATACTTTAACTTAACCCAGTTGTAGTTATAAATCACCCAATCTGCTATACCTTCTCTGTGTGGCTCTTAACTATTTCATTTTTTTTTATTTGCAAAAGCTATGTCTCCAATATTCTGCACCTCAATGTACGATAAGATTAAACGTATTTAGCTTTGTCATCCAACGATATAATCCATTAGATTACCTTTATTATCAAAAGCTCTCATAAATGAATCTATTTTCTTTCAGTTTTCATACATTTCCAAGATACAAGCTCAGAAATTTAAGTTCTGAATGGATAATGAATGCTTAGGGTGATTCAAGGTTACTTTGATAAAGGGCTGAGTTTCTCTCCCAGCTAACCTTTTTCCTCATCAAGGCCTAATCTGCCTTACTACATCCCACTTCCAAGCATTTTAGATAAATTATTGACATCGACAAGAAAATGCAGATTTTGATCAATTTATCAACTATAACTCATACATTATTGTGTTGACACCAAGATTTTGCTAGTCATATTTCATAACTTACAATTATATTTTCTTTTTATCATCAGTTATAGACAAGAATTTACTCAACTCTTCAGGTTCTCTACATTCAGTCTTAACTTACTGAATATATCTCATATATTTTTATGAATTTTATAATATAGTTCATTATCTCAAACATTCACACTTTTCATCGTATACTTTAATATGATATGGCATTGCATGTATAAACCATACAAAGAGATTCATGAGGCCATCAAAGTAATTCTTGCCTAAAATCCATTTCAAATTGAGATTTTCATCTCATAATCTAATGCGTCTAACATAATTTCATTAGATAGTCTAATTGGGATATTAACTCTTAATAGCCAAATCCTGACTTATCAAGTGAGTCTGATTAGACTTCTTAACCATCATCCAGCTAATTTTACACTTAGTTTAGCTAAATTTGAACTTTTAAAAAATAATTTTGCAATTATTAATTCCAACAACTAAGTTGATGATGTGCCGACAAGCTTTATAAATCATCATCCCATTACGCATCTCTTTCAAGAGATAGTACTGGGAAGGTCCTATTATAAATACATTTCATGTTCTTTTCTCTTTACAAAGTGTTGATCACATCAATCACTTTGTGTGAGTGATTTATCAGAATGAATTCATTATATTCATGAATTTAGATTACTCATTTCACCTCTATTTTCTTTCACTCTGACAACTATATCATCAAACTCTTATAGCTTGAAGATCTCCAAATGGCTTTGCAACAACTTATTGATTTTCAAACTTCACATTTGTCTTCTATCGATTTCTCTAAGACCCTCGATCTTAAGAATGAATAAAAAGAATTCCAAATCTCTTTCAAATTAGTATATATATGTATTTCAAACACTACGATAAATCAATAAACTTGCAAAACCTATTCAACTGAAAGAATTTACAAATAAATCAGGATCTACACCCATATCTTATAACCTTAATCCTCAACTCTAGGACTTATATTTGCAATTCATTCCATTCATCATTTGAAATACATTTCAAGCTTTTATTCTACAAGTGATGCCTTAAATTGTTTGGTATGACTACTAAAATAGTTATTTCATGATAGTTCTTCTTAATGTTCCTTGAACAATATAATAGTATAAACCATAATCTCTTGCCTCGCTATGTCAACATACAACTACCTGAATAATGGTATTAGAATATATCTCTAACTTTTCCTAATCCAAGTATAATCAAATAATTATTGTAGTCACACATGTTATGACATGTGCCCTAGGTCAATCCATTAACTGTCTTTATGAATACTTTTAGTTAATAAAATAGAAGATTTCATTTGCTGTTTATTATAATTAATTTACACGTTTACATTATAATAAGATCCATGGGTATTTGCAAAAATATCCTAAATGTCCCTAGTCGATCATTATACTGGGAACTATAATGAATTAAGACTAGTGTGAGTCTTGATTGATGATCATATGATGATTATACGTATAGGGATACGAATCAAAATCACAAGTACTTGTTAGAGAACAAAGTACTGGAATGACCCGCTATGAGAACATCACATGGATTAAGTCATAGTTGTTTCTAATTATAGGTATATTTTTCAGTCATCTGACTTGAGATTACCAGAGACTTCAACATTAGGAACACAATGATTTGACACAATCAAACGTTGTCTTTAACCGGATGATTATAAAGGTTGTGATTGATTATTATGTGAGCAATGTAATGAAGTTGTGTAATCGAGATAGAATTTGTCCCTCTCACATAAAGAGAGATATCCAGTGGATCCCTCGATGTATTAGACTGTTGAAAGGCCTAGTCTAAGTGAATTGATATTGATCAATGTCACTTGGATGTTTTCAGTCTACCTAGAGATCGAGACTAGAACAATTGAACATGTTAGATGACAATTCCATGCCTTATGTTTGATTCAAAGGATATCGTACGACAAAAGGATGTTGTATACACTATTGATTAGGTTGTATCGATTTGATATTCGTACAACTTGGGTAGTCATAATGTCTTGCTAGAGGTCGCTTATGACTTGTATACCAAAATGTGTTTTGGTACACTACCAACGTTGTATGAGCCTATCGGGTCGCACACTAAGAATGGTTTTGCGAGATTTTAAGATGGTTCAGAAAAATGAATTTTATATGATAAAACTCATGACAAAAACATCCTTGTCGTGTATTACACTTTACTTCTTTAAGTAGGGGTATATGTGTAATTTACTTAATCGTCTATATACAAAGGTTGTATAAATAGACGCTTTAAGTTAGAACACACGGATGAAAAAAACTAGGGTTGAAACTCTATTTTCATTTAGAAACGACTTAAGGTTTTCTGGTATGCTCTGGATCATTTTGGAGAGAAACAAAAAGGTTTGACATTCTCTTGAAGCTAGCACTTCGAATCTCGATAGCGTTCGTGTGTGGACTACTTGTATAGGGCGTTCGTCGTTGGCAATGCCTTAGAGATCGATCAATCTTCAGAAAAGTATATTGCGACTGAGGTATGATTAAGTGTTCATGGTTTAAATGTTTTTAGTAGAATTAGATTCGAATCCTGTTGGGGTTTTTGTCAAAATTGTTTTGTAATTTCCGCTGCGTATGAACCCCAAAATCCAACAGTGGTATCAGAGCCTTCGAGTTCGATTCCATTAAAAACATTGCATGTTTTCTTCTGATATATACATGATATATGATTGAAAACATGTTAATAGTTGATGTAGATGTGATATACAAAAGTTTTCTTTGAGATTTATTTTAATGTTTTGTGTATATGATACATATATTCGTGATTTAATTGAAATCAGTTTCATACATCCTAGTAACCATGTTAGGTTAATTTGAATAATTTTAATGAATTGAATTTCGTGTTATGTGATCCATGACACCATTAGGTATAATCTTTATTTTTCGTGTTTTGATGCATGGATGAAATCTTTGTAATTCAGTTTGCATATTTAGGTTACATTGTTTTATGTTTCTTAAATTGTATAAGTCTGAATATTAATTCGAAACTAATATGATTAGGTTCGATTGGGATAGTAGTTTATGATTCAATGACATGTTTGTGATTATTTGGATGAGGACCGAAATTGCAAATATTTAATCTTCGAAATTGTTTATTTATCTCTTTATATCAATTTTGTTATTGGTGATATGTTAGGATTCAAATATCTTAAGTCTTAATTGAATTAGGATAAGATAATTAGTTAGATGTGGGTCCAAGTTAATTAAAAATATTTTAATTGACTTAATTTTGGATAAATTAAGGGGTAAATTTAGGATAATAAAATTAGCGAAAAATATGATTTTCTATAACGAATTTTAATTTTCGGAAATGAAATTCGTCTTCTAAAAAAAAAAAAATGGGGGCGCTCGCCCCACATACACTCGTCTTTGGGTTATGAACCAACCACCGCCGCAGACTTGCCAATAGAACCACCGCCCAGAGGCCAACCAATGGGGACCACCGTCTAACTAATCCTAGCGCACGAAAATTCTTTTATTAGTGAACAGTATAAAAATCTCAAAATTGTTTAGTGATTTAACAAATCAATAAAATATATGATATTTCATTGTTTACATATAATCACTAAAACTAAATAAAATCCATATATTAAATTTTAAGTCTCATGCCATCCATTTTAAACACTTGTCAAGGCCTCGATCACACTAATAAAGTTTCAGCCATAGTTGGGTGTATTGTGTTATCTTGGTGAGACAAGCTGGATAAGAGTTACCTAAATATTTAAAATGGTCCGACTTAATAAAGCAAATTAAATAGTTTTGAGCTTTAGGCACATGATGAGATAAAAACATGATAAGACATAAGATGTCCCGTATCTCACAAAAGTATCTAAAATTATATAAGATGTAATTGGTAACTGTTACCTACCTAAATAATCTAGTTCTGTGTTTCACGCCATAGCCGTCATGAATTAGGTGAAATATGGATTTTAGTCCCCTAAATAAATAGTGTGTTTTAGGAGGGTTGTTAATTTAGTGAGTCTATTCCTCTATACTAAAATAAACTTTGCATAATCTTTATTGTAGATCAATGGCCTCTTCAAGTAACAATAATCCCCTGTCACTGCGATCCATCCTTGAGAAGGATAAGCTATCTGGGACTAACTCTCTTGACTAGTTCAGAAATTTAAGAATTGTTCTTAAGCATGAACGCAAGTTGTATGTCCTGGATGCTCCAATCCCTGAGGACCCACCAACCAATGCGACGAAAGCTATGAAGGATGCGCATAATAAGCATGTCAACGATTCTACTGATGTTGCATGTATTATGCTGGCTACTATGGTTCCTGAACTTCAGAAGGACATGGAACTAATGAAAGCCTACGACATGGCTATAACGCTGAAGGAAATGTTCCAATAGCAAGCTAAACAAGAAAGGTTCGAGACAGTCAAAAACCTACATTCTTGCAAGATGATTGAGGGTGCGGTAGTTAGTCCTAATGTTCTGAAGATGAATGGCTATGTTGACCAGCTTGATAGACTCAGATTTTCCATAAGCCAAGAGTTGGCTACGGATTTGATCCTGAATTCATTACCAGAAAGTTACTCACAATTTGTGATGAACTACAATATGAATAATATGGAGAAATCAATTTCAGAGTTGCATTTGATGCTCAAAACTGCTGAACAAAATATCAAGAAACCCTCTAGTAATGTGTTGATGGCCCAAAAGGGAAAAGGGAATGAAGAGGAAAGGAAAAGGCAAGGCTAAAGTTATCAAGGTTGCTACTGCACCTGTCGCAAAGCCCGTGGAACAAGTCAAGCCCCGACCTGTTCCTGCTTCAAAACACCCAAAAAAAAAAAAGGAAGGAAATTGTCATTTCTGTCATGCACCTAGACATTGGTTCAGAAATTGCAAACTCTATCTGGAAGATCTAAAGAAGAAAAAGAGTAGTGCGACTACTACTACAGATATTTATGCTATTGAAATTAATTTATCTACTAGTGATTCCTGGGTATTAGATACCGGAAGTGGATCTCACATTTGTATAAATGTGCGGGGACTCACCAGAAGTAGAAAGTTGAAGAAAGAGAAGTCATCCTCCACGTAGGGAATGGAGCAAGAGTTGCTGCCCTGACTATTAGATCATATGACTTAGTCTTACCTAGTGGACTTATTTTAACTTTAAATAATTGTTATTTTATGACTGCCTTAAGCATAAACATCATTTCTGTTTCATGCTTGGATATGGATGATTTTGGTTTTATTATTGCGAATAATAGATGTTCCATTTCTCGTAAAGGTATATTTTATGCAAATGTTGATTTGTGTGATGGTCTTTATATTCTAAGCATGAAAAGGTCCACCGATACTCCAGTCTTTAACATAAACACAAAGAGATTCAAGTCAAATGATTTGAATCAAACCTTTCTTTGGCATTGTCATCTCGGGCACATAAACGAGAAACGCATAACGAAACTCCATTAATATGGACTTCTAGATTCATTTGATTTAGAAACATATGAAAACTGCGTATCTTGTTTACTAGGCAAGATGACTAAAAGTCCCTTTACTGGACACAGTGAAATGGCAAGTGATTTATTGGGTCTAATACATACTGATGTATGCAGTCCTATAAACACAATGGCTAGAGGAGGTTATTAGTACTTCATTACATTTACTAATGATTTCAGCAGATATGGTTGTGTATATCTAATGAAACATAAAGTTAAATCATTTGAGATGTTTCGAACGTTTCAAAATAAAGTGCATAATCAACTTGGTAAAACTATCAAAACACTTCAGTCAGATCGAGGTGGTGAATATTTGAGCCAAAAACTTGATGATCATCTTAGAAAATTATGGGATTGTCTCACAATTGACTCCATTAGCAACTCCACATTGGAATGGAGTTTCTGAAAAAAGAAATCGAACCTTATTAGAAATGGTTCGATCTATGATGAGTCATGCTGATCTTCCATTATCCTTTTGGGGTTATGCATTACAAACTACAACTTTCACTCTAAATCGAGTTCCTTCTAAAGTGGTTGATAAAACACCATATGAGATATGCTATGGGAAGAGACCTAGTTTGTCTTTCCTTAAGATTTGGGATCGTGAGGCTTACGTAAAATGACAAGTCTCAGAAAAACTAGCACATAAATCTGACAAGTGTTTATTTGTGGGGTATCCTTAGGAAACAAAAGGATATTACTTTTATAATCCCGCTAACAACAAAGTGTTTGTTGCTCGGTATGGTGCCTTTATGAAAAAATAGTTTATTTCAAAAGACACTAGTGGGAGAGAAATAAATCTTGAAGAAGTTCAAGAATCAAAGATAAACCCTGAATCGCTACTGGAAGTTTAACAACGTTCCGAACCAGTTGAACCTCCACAAGTGACGCAAGGCCCACGTAAATCCGGTAGGGTAAGACATGAGCCAGAGAGATTCGATTCTCATTACTGATAGTCGTGATGTGTTGCTTATGGATCAAAATGAGCCCAACACTTATCAGGAGGCTATGTCGGGACCAGACTCAGATAAATGGCTAAGTGCCATGAACTCTGAGATGCAATCCATGTATGATAACCAAGTTTGGAACTTTGTTGATTTACCTAAAGGTGGTAAGACCATTTGATGTAAATGGGTTTTCAAGATGAAAACTGACATAGATGGTAAAGTGCATACTTTTAAAACAAGAGTTGTAGCAAAATGTTTCAAGCAGATTCAAGGAGTTGATTATGATGAAACTTTCTCGCTAGTAGCCATGCTTTAATCCATAAGAATTTTAATTGCCATTGCTGTATATTATGACTATGAGATATGGCAAATGGATGTAAAAATAGTATTTCTTAACGGAAAGCTGCTCGAGGACGTGTATATGACACAACCTGAAGGTTTTGTACATCTTGAGAATTCTAGGAAGGTATGCAAGCTTCAAAGATCCATTTATGGATTAAAACAAGCTTCTCGGAGTTGGAATCTTCATTTTGATGAAGCAATCAAGGATTTTGGTTTTATTAAGAACGAAGATGAGCCTTGTGTATACCAAAAGGTCAGTAGGAGTGTAGTTGTTTTTCTGGTACTGTATGTTGATGATATATTAATCATTTGGAAATGACATCCCAACATTTCAGAATGTCAAGTCTTGGTTAGGGAAGTGTTTCTCAATGAAAGACTTAGGAGATGCAGCCTATATCCTAGGGATAAGGATCTATTAGGATAGATCTAAGAGGCTAATTAGTCTAAGTCAGAGTGCTCACATAGACAAGGTGTTGAATAGGTTCAGTTTGTAAGACTCTAAAAGAGGATTGTTGCCAATGTCTCATGGCATACGTCTCGGCAAGATTCAATGTCCTAAGACAAATGATGAACGAGACCGTATGAATAAGATTCCATATGCATAAGCTATTGGATCTATCATGTATGTCATGCTATGCACTCGATCTGATGTATCATATGCTTAGAGAACTATAAGCAGATATCAGCCAGATCCTGGTGAGAATCACTAGATAGTAGTAAAGAACATTCTTAAATACTCAAGAAGGACTAAGAAAATGTTCTTGGTCTATGGAGGTTTTGAAAATGATCTAGTTGTAAATGGTTACACTGATGAAAGTTTTCAAACTGATATAGATGATTTTTAGATCGCAATCTGGATATGTGTTTACTTTGAATGGGGGTGCGGTAAGCTGGAAAAGTTCGAAGGAAGAGACTGTGGCAGATTCTACAACAGAAGCTGAGTATATTGCAGCGTCCAATGCAGCAAATGAGATAGTTTGGATCAAAACGTTTATTTCTCTGCTAGGTGTGGTTCAAACTATTGCTAACCTTATTTGTTTGTATTGTGATAATAACGGGGCAATAGCACAGGCCAAGGAACCTATATCACACCACAAATCCAAACATATACTCTGGCGTTTTCATCTCATTAGAGAAATTATTGAGAGGGGAGACATGAAGATTTGCAGAGTACCTACTGAAGACAACGTTGCGGATCCATTGACAAAATCTTTTCCACAAGCAAGACATGATGGTCATGTTAGATTATTAGGCATTAGATGCATGTATGATTGGCCCTAGTGCAAGTGGGAGATGTTAGGGCATATGCCCTAGGTCAATCCATTAACTGTCTTTATGAATACTTTTAGTTAATAAAATAAAGGATTTCATTTGCTGTTTATTATAACTAATTTGCATGTTTACATTATAATAAGATCCATGAGTATTTGCATAAATATCCTAAATGTCCCTAGTCGATCATTATACTGGGAACTATAATGAATTAAGACTAGTGTGAGTCTTAATTGATGATCATATGATGATTATACGTATAGGGATACGAATCAAGATCACGAGTACTTGTTAGGGAACAAAGTAGTAGAATGGCCCGCTTTGAGAACATCACATGGATTAAGTCATAGTTGTTTCTCATGATAGGTATATTTTTCAGTCCTCTGACTTGAGATTACCTAAGACTTCAACATTAGGAACACAGTGATTTGACATAATCAAACGTTGTCTTTAACCGGACGATTATAAAGGTTGTGATTGGTTATTGTGTGTGCAATGTGATGAAGTTATATAATCGAGATAGAATTTATCCCTCTCATATAAAGAGAGATATCCAGTGGATCCCTAGATGTGTTAGATTATTAAAAGGCCTAGTCTAAGTGAATTGATATTGATCAATGTCACTTGGATGTTTTCAATCTACCTAGAGATCGAGACTTTTACGATTGAACATGTTGGATGACAATTCCATGCCTTATGTTTGATCGAAATGATATCGTGTGACAAAAGGATGTTGTATACACTATTGATTAGGTTGTATCGATTTGATATTCGTACAACTTGGGTAGTCATAATGTCTTGCTAGAGGTCGCTTATGACTTGTATACCAAAATGTGTTTTGGTACACTGCCAACGTTGTATGAGCCTATTGGGTCACACACTAAGAATGGTTTTACGAGATTTTAAGATGGTTCAGAATAATGAATTTTATATGATAAAACTCATGACAGAAACATCCTTGTCGTGTATTACACTTATATTTCTTTAAGTAGGGGTATATGTGTAATTTACTTAATCGTCTATATACAAGGGTTGTATAAATAGACACTTTAGGTTAGAACACACGGATGAAAAAAACTAGGGCCGAGACTCTATTTTCGTTTAGAAACGACTTAGGGTTTTCCAGTACGCTCTGGATCGTTTTGGAGAGAAACAAAATGGTTTGGTATTCTCTTGAAGCTAGCACTGTGAATCTCGGCCGCCGTTCGTGTGTGGACTGCTAGTAGAGGGCGTTCGTCGTTGGCAGCGCCTTAGAGATCGATCAACCTTCAGAAAGCCATATTGCAACTGATGTATGATTAAGTTCTCATGGTTTAAACGTTTTTAATGGAATTAGATTCGGATCCTGTTGGGGTTTTTGTCAAAACTGTTTTGTAATTTTCGCTGCGTACGAACCCCAAAATCCAACAAAACTACATTTCAATTTTCTTTCAAGGCATCCTTTTGCCATTTATAATTTATCTCAATTATACTCTTGGGTTAATTGAATTTATAACACAACGATACTACAAATCTTTGTATATGTGGTTTGTATCATTCAATTATTCCAAGATAACACTACATTTTAGATTTTGTGTTGAACCTAAGACAATTCCCTAATTGTCTCGATCCTAGTCAGATTCATTGATTCGCTGTTAGCATTCAACACATATTCGAGTGATTTACATTTGAAACTTAATATTTGCACTTACAATCTTGGGTATAAACCAATTTATCGTCAAAGCTTACATAATTCTTTGATAATGCTTGAGCTTTTTCCAAGTCTTTAATTTTTTTATACTATAATTGGTGACGCAATGATAATCTTACTTTAATAGAGTTGGTCATTTATGAACATAGCATGAGCTCTAGTGAGTTTTCATAGTTTCTACCATGATTCTCAACATGAACATGTCATTTCCTAAGTTCATTTTCACATACTCCTAATTTTGATCTTAAGTTAGTGAAAACCATATCTCAACCAATCTTTGAGAACAACTAGTTTCACGTAATAAACCCAAATGAGTTGTCAATTTTGATTAATGAATATTCATTCTTAATTTAACTCAAATTAGTTTATCACTCGAGTTGAGTTCTTAAACTCATACAATTCCCATAGTACACTAAGTAAAATAGAATTGATCATTGGTTGAATATCAAAAATTAAGTAATTGATGAATTTAATCTCAAATTGTGGCAAAATTCTAAGAGAATTTGATAAATAGACTTCTTGAAATTCTTACAATCACAATTTTTATTCATCAAACTTGAATTCATTATGAACCTATTATACTATTCTAAAATAAGTCTAAACCATTGAATCTCGAGTGATAGCTTTGTTTCAAATCCCCATTCGTGATAATTTAGATATTTATACAATTTTTGGTTAAAATTAGCAGTTAATACCAACCTCTTGATATACTGCTTACCCATTCATTCCCAATATCGTACGATATTCTTTGGATCCTCAAGATCCTCAGATTCATTGACAACCCATTCTCCCAAATTTAGACTATTCCAATCTAAAAAATGAGACTAAGACGTCTCACTAGCTTACTACCATGTTCTAACTTAACTAACAAATTCTCAATTTTAAGTTTTCATATGTAATTACCATATAAGTGGTAGAAGTCTAATAGATGAGATAAAGTTAACTAACAATGTTGATTTTCTATAATCCTTCAACTTTTATCTTTCTCTATGAATTTTCATTTTTAGTGTAATTTCTCCATTTAGATCATTCTCTTATATCCCATTATTGATCTACACATCAATCTGAAAAGCTCATGTTTCCTTTCCCTACGTGTGGATCCACCACAATATCACTTTTCATTTTTTCATTCAATTAATAAGTGAGGTTAAACCACAACAACACTAATAAACCTTTTCTTATTTTAACTTTACCTTTAGTATATGTGGTTACATCACAACTATACTATTTTGGTTTCTTTTAATTATTCCAATATGGACTAGCACCATATCTAGAATCTTATACTTGTAACAACTTTATGAAGTATGCATAAACTAATGGTTATTCAACCTCAACTAGGTTCTTATCATTGGTTACCACTAATTTCCTCATCGAATAACTTTTAAACTTGTTCAACTAGTTATAATAATAGTGCATTTCCTACTCAAAGTGACTCATCACCTTTGAATTTCACCAGAAATCACTTTTTATTAATGTTCATTCTCTTAATTAATATTTTCTCAAAGTCCAGGTCAATATGTATCATCCCCTATCCCAATTAGGGCGATACTCGGCTTGAAACCCTAATTAAGCCCCGGTAACTTAGCCAGACGTAACTAGAGCTAGCAGCCTTTTCGTTTGTACCTGATAAACTCAACCTGTATATTGATATCAAATAAATAATACAAAGTATACGTAGGAAAAAATTAGAACTTTTTAACAATTAACAATATATAAAAATATAGAGTTTACCAAAACTCAAAACCTCATTTATAAACCTCCTAACCTTGTTTATATAAAACAAAATAACTAAGACAGTGCATATATGTATGAGAAGTCTTATTACATCTCAAAGAAGATTATAAGACTCCTAAATCTTCTCCTGGCCCTTCGCTAAAGTGCTGGGTTGCGAACCTGAAATATCAAATTTGGGGTGAGTGCTCCAACGTGCTCAATAAGTAAGGATTCACCAAGCCATCAACATTTCGTATAATAGTCAAGGACATAATGCAATAACAATATACATGACAGTGACCACAAGTGTACGCAATCATCAAAGTAATAATGTCACCAACTCATGTTGGTGCTGGGTATATCGTATCCATAAGGATGGTTAAAAGCTAATTTTTTATCTAACTTAGGAATAGAGTTAGGCACTTTGATTTTGATTTTATAAATGAAAATTACTAACTAAATTAATCTAAGTATTTGCAAGTAATTAAAAATAGTCTTAAGCTATTGAGAGAACGTCATAGGGATTCTAATTCACCCAAGTTGTATCCTTCAAGTCCAATGTAATTAGAAAGTCTCCCAATTCGTGTGATGAGAGGCAAAATTCCTAAAACTCAATCCATCCCGAGGTCTCGGTGATGGAGATTCTAGCTTCTCACTCAAACTCCGTCGGTCGGAGTGAGTAGCGTAAGTGAGAAGCTACATTAAACACCAATTTTACTGCCTCCCTAGTCAATGACTATCGGTCGATGTGCCATATATTCTAAGGTTGTGTTTCTCCAAATCTGAGTTCAAGAGCCCCAATGGTCATGGTGACTCTCTAACCCTAAGTTCTACAACTGCTTGATTAAGGTAAGCATAACATAACACACAAGAATATACAAATAATACATTGAATTGAGAGACCAAACACATTCATATTGAAATAAAAAGGAATCTAACTTGGGGTCCAAAGACCCCTAGAACAAAAGGGGTTACCCCATAAGTTGGGTTTAATACAACTTAAAATATGATGTAAATGCAAGAAATCATGAATTCAAACATAGAGTTGAGAAGAAACCCAAGATTCAAAACCCAATCTTCAAGCCTCCATAAGTTTCTTTCTAGGTTTTCTAAAGCAAAAGATATTTCTTCTATCTCTTACACCCATATATAGCCTAGAGGTATTTTGGTCCAACAAAATGGGCACAAACCCTAAAAAAGTCCAAAAATCCCAGTTGACGTCGGCGCTGAGGTGGACACTACGACGTATGCTCAACGCTGTACTTTGATTAAAAAAACTCGACTAGCACCATGACTGTATATGGGCATTGAGGTCAGGCACCACTGCGCCCATGTCAGGTGCCACAACGCCCATGTCAGGTGCCACAACGCCCATGTCAGGTGCCATGATTTCTTAGTGTCCTAGACCTGGCGCTATGGCTCCAAGTTCAGGAGCTTGCACACTTTTTGTTGCTTTAATGGGCGCCACAATGCTAGTTGGGGCGCTGTGGCACCAGAAACAGTGGATAAGCTTTTCTCTTCTCTTCCTTAGCTTTATAGCCTTACTCCACCTGATTCTGCTCCATTGTTCGTCCATTAAACCTAGTACAACTACAAAATGCACTAATTAAGTTTCAAATCGTTATTTATTTTCCTATATTATTATTTAAATCCTTCTTAACGAAATCAAAATCATGCTACGTATTAATGCACCAATGTTAACTAACAGGTATATGGAAATCATGTAATTCAATAAATAATAGATGCAAGTTCATTTGTTAATGACTATTACACTATGATTCCCATTTTATTTATAAAACTAGGATTGATTACCCACCGACACCATTAACGTGATTGCAAGACTAACACTTTAGCTGATGTGCTGTCTAGTCATGTGCTATCTAGTCAATCCATTAATGTTTAATGGTTCTATCTAAAAGCTTCTAGTTAGTATGTAATCCATGCAACTTATCAAATTGAGCAAGAGTTATATAGGATGGGAAGGTAACCCATCTCATATACACCTATTTTCAAAAGTAGGAGTTAGTATTGTAGGTCACATTAAACACCGTTTTCCATTTATTGAAACCATCACAGTGTACAGTCCCCCCATTTAGTCCATAAACTACGTGAACTACATATACTAAGATAACTAGACAACATCGATAACTAAGCGAATCCATACTTACCTCAGTTTAGGTTTCCGTTAAGAAATTCCCTAATTTTCTAAGTCACTCATGCTTTCTCAGTGATCTAACATCTATTAGAAACCATTTGTGATCAATATAGGTATAATACCTTATTTTAGAAACCTTATTTCATCATAATTACTATTTTTGGGATGGGAGCATGCTCCCTCACTTTATGGGGTGCGCTCTACCAATTGGGTTCATCCCAATTAATGAAAGGAGCACGCTCCTCTGCTAGGTAGAGTACGCTTCACCCTGTACTGTTTCGACATTGCACAAGGTAACAACCTCTATTCCATCCAAAAATAATCAAAACGACAACCAACACTCCCATAATTCATTAGGGAGGACTCTAATGAGGTAACAAACCTTTTCCAGTCAACAATAACAATAATTCACAAAGATTCCAACATCCACTATCAATTTGAACTGCATAAACATGAAAACCAAACTTACCAAAGTGATGATCTTTGGATTTCTAGTTGTTTAAGCTCCTCAATTCATATTGAATCAACTCCCTGATTGATTCCTTAAGATCAACAACTAAACCTTCGGCTCTCTCTCACTTTCTCGATCAAATTATGGAGATAAGTATGAAGTATTTAGTTTAAATATATGTATTTTCTTTGAGATATGCATCACGCTATCACAAGACCAATCGAACGACTGATGTGGTAACATGTCACCCTTTAAATGATATACACGTTGATACCATCAACAATTATGCTCATCTCGAGGTGATCTGACGATCCATAGAATTCATAGTAACTTATAGTTTATATATATACCAAATATATATATATACCTTGTGTATTTTCTTGCCAATAAATTTACCGGACATACCTACAAGTATTTTTGGGTGTGCACATTTATTCCACGACCCCCTCGTCGCACTTGGTATACCGACTATTTATTGTTTATTTATGTATTTTTTTTTATTATAGGCTTGTATATAAATTATTTTTTATATTACAACCTATAAAGTTCAAAAAAATTCCAAACAAACATAAATCATCATACAAACCATTGCACATGCTAATCGAGGTACGTCAGACATAACCATGAGCCTAACTCTGATTAATTAAAATTTGGATTAACACTAATCACTAGCTTAAAGTAACATGTCGTTACATTATCGATCCTTCTACACCGACTATTATTAATCTAACAATATCAATGGGAATAAAGACCATTAGAGACTATCCAATTGGAGAAAAGTTTTCTTTTTGTCGTCTTATGACTTCTTTTATATCTTTCTTTTTTTCTATATTTTATTATGATTTAGGTTTCTAAAAACCCTAATCTTTAGTATTTTCTCAACTTTTGAGATATTGATGTATATAAGCCATCTTATAATATTTATATAGTCTTCATTTTTTATAATCTTCCTAAAGTCTAGGTTCTCCAAGAACCCTCACCATCTATTCATTAGATTCCAAAAGAAAGATGAGAGATAAGACCTTCAGAATCAAAACATGGAAGACATTACAATTATATTTATCGAATAAATACTATACATCACATCATAACACATAACATAACTCAAAACGTTATCTTTCTTTACCCCCTAAAACATCGATAAAAACCATTTATTAAGTTCTAGGTCATTCATAACTTGAGAACCAATCTCCAAGTCAGTAAACCTAAACTTTTATTTAGATTGCAGTAATGAATTTAGGTTCTAATACTAACTGTATTAGAGTTATTCCTTGATTTTAACAATCTCAGAATATTGAAACCAAGCTCTATAAGTCTTGGCTCTCATGACAAACAATATTATAGCTATTACATGAAATAAGCTTTGAGCTTTGATATCAACAGTAACATCCCCTAATTCAATTAGGGCAATGCTCGAACTAAAACCCTAATTGAGCCACGATACACCAGTCAAGTTCAATTAGAGTAACAATACAATCGTCCTTCATGTTGGGTTTTGGGGTTCATACGCAGCGAAAAACTTAAAACAATTTTTGAAAAACCCTAACAGGAAAAAAAATAAGTTTTGTTAAACTAGCTTGACAAAAGTAAAACTATAACTTAATCCATTTTTTCCTTCTCTGATTGTTTGATCTCCAAGACATTCAAGTGCATGTCCTCCATCGAAAATCTATACATGAATGGTTACCACAATTTAGAGTGCTTACCTTGAGAGAGAATAAAATGTTTTTCTTTCTCTCCCAAAATCTAGAGAACTTGAAAATAGCAGAAATGAAAATCTTATTTCATTTTAGGTTTCAAACTCTATTTATATGTGTAGATAAACTCTCGCTTAAAATCTTATTCGTAATACAACTATTATATTTAGGCATTTAAGCAAATTACACATACACCCATATTAATAAGTTATCATAAAACAAATTGTAAGGGCTTTTACGTCATGAATTTGATCATATAAAAATTTATTTATCTAGATCAATTGAAATTGCGCAAAGCCGTTCTTTGTATGTGATCCAATAGGTTCATGCAACGTAGGCAGTAAACCAAAAATATTTTAGTACGCAAGTCGTAAGCGGTCTTTAGCAAGGCATTATGACTACCCTTTTGTCATGAATATCAAAATCGATACAACCTAATGAATAACATATATCATATCCTTTTGTTGTGCGACATCCTTTGATTAAACTTAAGGCATGAAAAGTTACCTTTAATGTTCAATCATACTAGTCTCGATCTTTAGGTAAATTGAAAACATCTAAGTGGCATTGATCATATCATTTCATATGGACTTGACCATTATCAATCTATCATATCAAGGAATCTATTGATATCTCTCTTTATACTAGAGTGACAAATTCTATTTTGATTACATACCTTCACATATTATTCACATGGTAACCAATCACAATCTTTATAATCATTCGGTTATAGACAATGTCCGATTGTGTCAAAATACTATGCTCTAATATTGAAGTCTATGGTCATTTCAAGTCAAAGGACTAAATGATATACCTATCATAAGTAAAACCTATGACTAAATCTATATGGTTCTCATAGCGGGTTGATCCAGTACTGTCACGGCTTGAATTCTGATTCGAGTTTAATCTCTCAATCAGGATCAGTGACTTGTGACGTGAGACTTACATCGAGATACGTGCAATGACCGAGTTAAGGTAGTCGAGGTATATATTAGACTTGTTGTGGTATATGCCTAGTGTATTGTATATGTGTAGACAACTAAGGTCTTACTTGTATAGATGTCGAGACGTGAGTGGGGTGCGTTTCAAGATGCGTGTCGGCGTGGTACTGGTGAGAGAATTATGGTAAGTTCATTTTAAGCTTAATGTAGCTATACAATTGAAATAATGTGGCTATAGTTGATTGTGCATTAAATTGAACTTAAGTTAGAAATTTTAAACAATAGCCATGTGATTAGTCTCAAGATACATATTGGTACATCTAAAGACCAATTGAGTTTAAAATTGATGTTAGATAGTATGAGATAGTGGAGGGTTAGTGGAAAATGTCTCAACTTGAATACCATTATATAAGTCTCGAGATACGTATGTATTTAAAGATTAATGGCTATTAATCAATCCATCATAGTTTATAAGATTGGATAAGATCAACTTATGCAATCAAACCCATTTCATTTGCAAAAGTTTGCTGGAGAAGAGAAGTGCTGGATAAGAAGAAATAAGGTTTTGGAAGGTTTGGTGAAAAATTGATTAAGCTAGGTGTTCCTCAAACTAGGTAATTCACTTAAACTAGCAACTTAACTCAATTTGACAAATTCATGAATTATATGAAATATCACTATTTTTATGTTGTTGATGGTGCCTTAGGTTTCTAGAGGTGCAGAAAAGAGTTCACAATGTGTTGGAGAGGCCTATGTATGAAGAGAATTCAGAACTCTAAGTGCAGAATTCGGAGTTTTCCTACATATATTGTACTAGGTGTGATCAGCTTGCGTGCTAACTTTGTATAACGCGCTTATGAGGTCATTAGCATGCTAGGAACATAGCGCACTAATTGCTCTGACATACCAAAAATCTGCAATTCTTAACTTAAACTTAAACACTATAAACAAGTATAATATCCTAACTAAAGGTCTAAACACACTCAAAAATATGTTAAATGATATCAGAAGAGTCTTAAGGGTTCAGATACGAGTTTTGTGATGTTTAGAGGTCGGATTATCATAAGAAACTTGCATGGATTATAAGTAAATTGATTGAGATATTTATTTACATTTCATTCCTGTTTTGTCATTTGATTCCAGTCATTTGGACTGATTTGCCTATTGTAATCTAAATACTATGACTTGTTTCCTTTTTCATTTCATGAATTTGATATCATGGTATCAATTTTTGATAAAATAGTTTCATTGACTCTAATCATATGCTATGTCATTCTTCATTGTTAATACACTTAGTCAAATGAAATAACACGCTATTAGGTAGTGGTTTACAATATTGCATATTCCATTTCCATTATGCATTAAATATGCAATTGCTTTGTAGGATTCTCAAACCATGTTATATATTGAAATATGAAAGTAGTTCTTGTATCTCAGACCATGATATGATAGAGGTGTTAAGACACACGAGGCTTAGTAGACTTTCGGAGTGATCGGGATCTCTCCACTAACTTGGGTGACATTACAGGGTATGGGACTCGAGTTGTTGGCAAGTATACATCGTAGGTGACTGACACTAGGGATGATTAGAAAAACGTAGAGCACAACTCCAACTTTCATAGAGATGTAGAGCTTAATTCCATCCTTACATAGTGGAAAAGGCATTAGGATAAGACTCTTGGCCAATCGACCCTAGATCATTACCACTTAGTCGAATGTCAGTTTCATTTTATTTAGCTGGAGTATCTTACAGCATGATTTCCTTTTAGCATAGTTGCTTTTATTATGCTTTTAAATACTTGTTGTATATTTAGAAATGTGAGCAAATGTCTATCGGTATTACTTTCTCGCATTCATGTACTCACCATTTTTTTATGATAGTGGGTGCAGATCCATAAGTAGTAGACCAGGCAAAGAGAAGATTGGCGACTACCTCTGAGCGAGTGGAGTGCTGCTACACTGGATTTTGTAGGTTATGGTTTGTTGTATGACTTATATATATGTCTTCCATATTCTTTTTGGGGTTGTATATATTGCGGGTTGAGAGATAGTATCCTGACTAGATACATGATGATATATTATCGCTATTTCATTATATATATGCATGTTATCCTTATTTCCTGGTTTTCCACAAATCTTAGATATCATGTTAAAAGCTTTTACTAATTTGTTAAGACTTCCGCTTGATAAAAATTAATTTTTTGTTAAAGATTTTAATTAACTCTAATTGATTAGTTGACATAAGATAAGAAAAAAACTTATTTGAATAGTTAAATTTAAGTTGAATGGTTTGGAAAAGGCTGACTTGTCAAATCATGAAATCTTAAATCGGTTAATTACGGTTAATCCGGGATTAAGGAAGCTTAATTATAGTTTTGGCCTCGAGTTGAGAATTAAACACCAGTGAATTTGAGATTTATAATTAATTTTATTAATCTATAATGTTGGCCTAATGTTTTGTATTATATATTATTTTATTTTGCAAAATTCAGATGATTGAGTAAATTTGTGATTCGCGGGGTTTTATCTCGAGATACGTGTTGAGATAGGTGCCGAGACAATCAAAATATTAACGTAATATTAGTTTTAAATTTTGCGATGAATAATTGAATATAAATTAAAAACTCAAAATTTGGACCTTAAGTGGACTTAATGAGCCGATGTAAGGATTTGCCTCGGTTTGCGTGTAAGTCAAGATTATAGGTAGTGTGAAACGAGATAAAGTTGTGTGAGATCTTGTTTAAAGTTTGGTGTTGGTTGATAGTAATTGAGGTTGAGATTTGGTCCGAACAAGTGCAAATTTGGATAAGTACAACAAAAGGATTAGTTCATATGGGTTCCATATGTCATGGACAAAGTTAAGATTTTTGGAGTTTTAATGTGACCAAAACCAGTTTTATGGGAATTTCATGAAGATGGACTATTTTGTCGAGAGTCTTGTTCAATTTGGTGAAAAGTTGGATAGAAAACGAGCGTTGGAAGCTGAAACACATCAAAATAGGGATTTTTGAAATTAATAAATAAAAATAAATTAAGCTGGTGACAAGCAGCTGAAGGTTTATATATAAATAAAGTAAAAAAATCAAAAAGAAAAAAAATCAATCGATTCCTTTTATATTCAATAAAATGTTTTCTTTTAACCCTCACAATTTGATCTTTCACTCCGCGAGCTCTCGACATCTAATTGTCGCTCAGTTTCTTTCTGCAAACCATAGAGCATCGCGAGACGGACATTTCGAGTTAAGTTTCTATGATAGAAACGAGGTATTCGGCCTGTAATTTGGTAAATTCTTAGTGACAAACATTTTTCCTCAATTCAATTTGAATTCTCACAACTTTTTGATTTCTTTCGTGGGGTTTTGATAAAAACTGGTTGGAATTGTTGTTAGTTGGTATATTGGATTGATTTACATTAATTCGCGATAAATTCCATCGCGTGGGCTAGGGTTTCGATGATGTTAACTAATGCAATCCAGTTGATAACTATTTTGGAGATGTTTTAATAATTGATATTAATTATTGGTTTTAATCGAATTTGACTCCATTGGCTGTGAAAATATTTTGGTGTTGGTATCGGGTGGTCTCATGGCGTTTATTGTCTAGTTTTGAGGATTTAAGTGCGAAAATATTAATTTAAAGAATTTTTTTTAGTTCAAAATATTTAAAGTTGCCAAGTTGACAGGCTATATGGGAAAATTCATAACTTCTCCGTCGGTGATTCGATTTGGGTGTTTTTAGAGTTTATGGAAAGTAGGACATGAGTACTACAAGTTCCTTCAAGGTCATCATAACAAATATTGAGGTTTTGATTGTTAAAAAGTCACCGCAAGTTGACTTGTTGAAATAGTTATATAAATTAATATTTTTGGGAATCGTTCTAAAACATATTTTGATCACGATTTTAATTGAGCTTCGTGATATTTCTTCACTTGAAGCTTGACCCATAATTAATCGGGTATGGAATGAAGCTATTGGAACTATTTTTAAGGTGATCCGACGCTTCGGGAACCTAAAAAATTAAGCTTGAAGTTGGCTGTTTGTAAGGTTAAGTAAATCATATGGTAACCTTTAAATTTTATGATTATATTTCTTATAAATTGCATTGATCTTTGAATTGCAATTTTGTTGTATATGCATACACGGTTTGGGATGGTAAGGCGTTACGAGTCTCCTTATAATGTCTATATCGGGTTTATTGAACACTATATTATGCTTGAGGGGTTGGAGTCACTGATACTTTACATCACGTGGTTATCATGAAATTATGTTGAATCAGATCATACTCCCATAGTCTAGAGGAACGAGACTCGTTTAGTTATTCACCCAACGCATGAGTCCTTATTATTGTTTACTTAACACTTTCAGATATAGTTCGTCTGATTGTGGTTGGATAACATAAAGGGGATGGATTCAAGGTTGTATTTAAATTCCTTGGATTATTAACTCATTGGATTATTATACATTTGATTACTACATGTATATTGGATAGTGTGGGTTTTACTTATCTGACATTATCAAATTCTTATAATTGGATAATGACATGTTTTAGAGGCAACAAAGGAAAGGAAAAGCTTTCCGATTATTGGTGACTTTCTCAGTTTCTTTCTCTCTATGTTTGTATTACTTTTGAATATAAAATATTGTATAAATGGGTTTTTCGGTTCGTGTGAGGTTAGAATATCTATTGAAAGTCTTGAAATGGTTTTGAGAAGGATTCGAATTGTTTTATAAGATGGATTGGAATGCCGAGAAGTTAAGGTATTAATGATTTAATAATGTTGAAAGTCTTAGATAGATTAGAATGAATAAATAATCATTATTAATGCAATATATTTTGTTATGAGATAGATTGTGAGTTCTTCGACATTTCCAATAAGCCGAGCAAGTTTGTTGAAGATTTATGAAGGTCGAGATTTTTGGTGTAGGCTTAGAAATATAGGAGATGCTGGAAATTTTTTTTTACGAACATTTAAGGATTATATAATTAATCTTTACCGATTTTGTGGTACTAGATTGGTTTTAGAATCCTTTTTTTGTTGATAAAGGATCATATTTGATAATCACTCGGATAGATTGTGACGACCCCTTCTCAAATCAGGGCATCGCCCGGCCTAATCCCGTTATTAAGCCTTAATCTCACCATATATGACCTAACAAGAAATTAGTCAGCATTTTCAACAATCTTATTACTTACCAACTTTTTTATTAGTTCTCAAATAGATATAAACATATACCTATCCTATGTAAATTTATAAATAAGAGTTAATTAAAATTTACTAACTTAAAAGTTATGCAGTGGAAGTCTTAACTAAATAACTGGCGGAAGCTTATAAACATGTAAGATAACTTTTGTGGAAAAACCAAGAAATAAAGATCACATGCATATATATAATGAAATGATGATATATAAAATCATGTGTATAGTCAAGGTACCTATCACTCTACCTATAATATATAATCCCAAAAGTATACCATATATATAAATAATACATAAAAAATAAAACCTACAAAATCTGGTGTGGCAGTGCTTCATTGGCTCAGAGGTAGTTGCCGATCTTCTCTTTGCCTGGCCTGCTACTCGATGGATCTGCACCCACCGTTACAAACTAGACGATGAAAACTTGAAAATAAAAATTAATACTGAGAGACATTTATTCACATTCCCAATTATGCAACAAGTATCAAAAAGCATAATAATAATAGCAACTATGCTGAGAGAATATGATGCAAATAGATACTTTAGTTAAACAAAATGAAACTGCACTAGGCTAACTAGTAATGATCTAGGGCTGGTCGGTCGTGATCTTCATCACATCAGCTTTTCCACTATATAAGGATGGAGTTGTGCTCTACATTTCTATGAAGGTTGTACTTACACAATACAATATGCCTTTATAATTATCCCAAATGTTAGTCATTGGGATGTATACTCGCCAACAACCTCGAGTCTTACAACTCGTGAAGTCACCCAAGTTATGCTTGCCAACAACTCTGAGTCCCATACCCTGTGCTATGTAAAATAGTGGAGAAATCCCGATCACCCTGGAAAGTCTAGTGACCCCGCATGTCAGCCGGATTTCTATCATAAAATGACCCTAGCTACAAAAACCACTTTCATATTCAAAGAACAACATGCTATTGGAATCCAAGAAGTACAATTGCATAACTAATGCACACAGGATATAGATTCACAACACTATAGAAACTACCTAATAGCATGATATTTCACTAACCACTAGTAGTAACGGTCAATAATGACATAACACATGAATTGGAATCAATGAAATCATTTTATCAATAAACTTTGCCATGAAACAACCTCATGTAAAGAGAATGTATAACAAGTCATGGCACATGAAGTACAAAGGTAATTCAGTCCAAATGACTGGAAATGAACATATGAATAGGAGTGAAATGTAAAGAAATCTCTCAATCATTTTACTTACATACACCGCAATTTCCTATGCTACTCTGGCCTCCCAATGCCTTGAAACTCGTATTTAAATCTTTGAAATACTTCCCTAAGTTCCTGACATCATATCCTATGTTTTTAGTGTGTTTGGACCATTACTTAGCATATTAGACTCTCGTGTAAAAACTTGGAGATTTTTATGCTGCCATATCATGTAACGCGTTAATGATCCTATGTAGTGCGCTAATGACAAACATATCGTGCTACCTATCCTGCATAGGGCGCTATGTATTGCAGAACCCAGAATTCTGCAATCAAAATTCTGAGTTTTCTCAACACATAGGCCATGTTGATGCCTTAGGAGCCCTCATAGACACCTCTGCAGTTCCAAGACACCATTTACAACATAAAACATCAACCTATAACATCAAATACATGAATTCTTGGAATTGAGCTATGTCAATGGAGTAGAGAAGTTACTTAATTTGATGAGTTGTAGCTATACTTGGTTTCTCCTTCACCAACTCCACTCTTTTTGCTTATCTTCACATTCTCCAGTAGCTCCTCCTTCTCCAACAACTTTTCTTCTCGATGAAGAAATCGAAATGAGAGAGTGCGAGGTGCTTAAGTTGATCAAATGCTTTATATACATGAATTGGATATGGTTGAATGATAGCTTTTGATCATATAGTGCACACGTATCTCGAGACTTAACTAGTGGACCTCCTACTCACACATGTCCCACTTGTTCATGCTAAAGTGACACTAAACAATAACTCAAGTAATGTTGAAGCATGTCAACTCGTGTCTCGAGACATATCAAGTGGCTTATGTTTTAACCTACTAACTTAGGTGTATCAACACCTAATCAACCATAATCCATATAACTCACTTAATAAAACTATATAAAGCTTGTACCAACTTACCTTATCATTATCTACCTTGGTCTCACGTAAACATTTATATCGAGATGAGTCCCTACTCACGTCTCAACACCTATCGACACGTAAGCGTGACTTCGTAGTCTACCTATATACAATACATTAGGCACACATCTCCATAAATATAACATTTACCTCAGCCACTTAGTCTTAGTAATGATACGTATCTCGCTGCAGGTCCCACGTCATGGGTCATTTGATCCTGATTAACAAATTAAACTAAAATTAGCTATTTGGGCCGTGACATAGATTTTTAATTATTTATTGATGGAGAGGTTAAGGCTGCTAGATTATCAGGTGAATTAAGTTAATCTAGGCCGATTAGATGCCTCTAATTAGGTGGGTCTTACATGACTAATTTCTTGTTTAGTTCTATGTGGTGAGATTAGGGCTAAATGATGGGATTAGGCCGAGCGATGCCCTAATTTGAGAAGGTGTTGTCATAAGTATCTTATTACATAACAATTACTCATGATCTCGATTCGTATCCCTATACACATGACCATCATATGACCATCAATCAAGATTTACACTAGTCTTAATTTATTATAATTCCCAGTATAATGACGATTTGGGACATTTAAGATATGTTAACAAATACTTATGGATCTTACTATAAGGTAAACATGCAATCACTTATAATAAAACAACAAATGAAAACCTCTATTTTATTAACTAAAATTATAAGATAAAAAATGTTTATAGATTGACCTAGGGTACATTCCCTAATACATCATACCTAATAATCACAATACAATATATCGTATATCGAATAAATAATTAAAACGCAGCGGAATTGAAGTTTTTTCGATAATACAAATGATATACTAAAATCGACATAAATCGCGCTATTAAAAACCTTATCCTAATCCTATTCATAACAAAAAAGTAATTCCCTACAATATATAAATAGTAGGGAGAAGAGTTTTATCGAAGAGAAGACTATAAAGTCAAAATCTTCTCCATTCCTGAGTCGAGGCACCCGTTGTTCACCTGAAAGGTTAATTGGGGAATGAGCATTCCAATTTGCTCAATAAGGAATGATCAACTGTCATATAATATCAATGATCAATGAATAACAACATGAATTTAAACTATATCTATTCTAGCATAAGAAATGATATAACAATACATAACGAAAAGCAAGTTCAATGGTCAACCGCAGTCGTACTCGTGACTAGGGATGCAAAGGGGTAGGGTAGGGGATGGGGATCTAATTTCCATACCCATACCCACTAAAAGATTTATCATTCATACCCATATCTATACCCATACCCATTTGGGGATGAATTTTCATACACATCCTCAAAGCCATCAAATCCCTGTGGGTATAGGGATTCCCCATACATAAAAACTCTTACCCATTTCATTCCCCATTGGGTATCTCTATGAGGATTTTCATAGGGATTTTTGCAGGGATAAGGAACCCCGTGGAGAAGTTTCTTCCTATTATATTCCCCATTAGAGATCCCTACGTGGATTATAAAATAAAAAATTATAACAAATAAAATGTCAAATATACATACATAACAACACGATTGTTGAAATTTCAACAAAAATAAAAAAATCAACATATCATGCAATAAAAATTCTAACTACTAAGTGCTACACTTATAATTAAGTTTCTACAAAATCATTGGCATATGCAAAATGAAAAGTTCAAATTCAAAATATTCTTTAAAGTCACTATCTCTTTAAACCACCAAGTCTTCAACTTTTTTCAGTACTTTTGATCCTAAAATTCTAAAATATAAATATAGTTGCAAAAAACTCAAAACAAAACATATAGTTATTAATTAACCAAATAAATTAAAATTATAAATCTCATTAAGTTGTTTTGTTGTATGTATGAGTGTTTTAGAGTGGAAACTATGTAATATTATGTAATATTTATATATAAATATCAAATGGTATATATAAATAATAAACTTCATATGGTGTAAAAATTGATATATGGGGATTCCCATAGGAAGATGGGTATCTCTGTGGGGGTTACCCGTGAAAATATCTCATTTCCCATACCTGTATCCATATCCTTGTGGGTATGAGATTTTGTACCCATCCCCACCCCCATCCCCATTTAAAATCTCCATACATGTACATATTAGGGTAAATACCCATCACCTCTAGGCATTCCCCTACCCATTTGTATACTTACTCATGACTTGTAAATCTGAGTTTAAATACGAAGTTGTACACTTGCATCACTCGAGAATACAACTACAAAATCCACATGCTATGCTACGTGCGACTCTGTTGGTTTATTCAAACTAGATCGAGCTACCAACTCTAACTGGACAGTGTTGATTAAGGTAAAACTTCGACTTAATGAGGATGAAAAGGCGAAATCCATTTCCAAGAGTATATTTTCCTTTTATTAGGATAAAGGGAGGAATTCATTTCAAGACGTACCTTTCCAACCTCAGTCCCGATTTGCCTTATTGCACACTTTCGGTCATTTTCACATTTAAGACATTCAAGTCTCACTACTCTTCCCCAATCCAAGTCCATAATACTATATGAACTAAATATGCTAATTTACGATGCATAATTAATAAGAATATAAGTCCCGCTTACCAGTCCTGAGCTTTCCTAACTTTTCTATATTATTCGAGTCTCCAAAAGAACTTCCGAGTAAATTAACATTCAAATATGTTCATTTTAGTTAATTTAGGTGTTCTACCAGTCATACAATAAATCTAAAGTCCTTGGTTCAAATCCCACATGAGTCTGAAACCCTAAGACTTATTTTCCAAGTTTTCCCATTTATTTTGACCTTTTCGCGCTTGACGAGGTAAAAACCTCAATATAAAGTCTCGCATGAATCCCAAATTCTTCATTTTTCATAAGAATTCATCAATTTCTATTTATTTAGTCTAAATATTATTTTTTAAATTTCATCTTATTTTATGAAATTTCTCCCTATTTTCCAGCAATTTTTTTTTTTTTTTTTTTTCCTTGTTGGGTCTGGTCAGCCCTAATGTGTCTGACCCGACCCTGGTCAAGGCATTGGGCCTAGCTCGCCCCATGAGGCTGAGCCAGGTCTAGGGCCCTGGCCCGCCCAGGATAGGGGTTGCACACGCATGTCCCTTTCCTCTTATTTGAAACCAGGGGCATTGTCGCTGGTTTGAAATCTTTTTTTTTAAATGTGGGGTCTGGCCAATGTAGACCTATGATTGATTTTAGCAGGGGAGATAACTCCCTTGCATCTCCTTCCTCAAACCCATCCCAACTCATCTTCAACCTTAACAATAACACCAACAATCAACAACAACAATAACGACAACAATGACAACAACAACAAACCCAAAAATCCGCATTTTCATCACCAACTTCATTATCGATCTCCATTCCATCTCTCTTCCTTCTATCTCGGTTTCTTTTTTTTGATTTCTCAATCTCTCTATTTGTCAAAATGTAGATGAAATTGCTTGTTTTGTGTGTTTGGGATATATATATTACATTTCTTCGAGATTCATATTGCACGAATCTCCAGGCATATCTAATGTTTCATTTCTAATTTTAATCTTCTCGAGATACATGTTACATATCTCGAGGTTGATCCCTGTGGCTATTAACAAACCATCACCTCTTGGCTGACGTACTTGAGATAAATACAATGTTTCTCGAGATTTACATGCACGAATCTCGAGACTGATCCAAAGAATAGAAACCAAAGTCATTTTCCTAAAGTGATACCGAATTTGACATATGTATACACATGTACATTGATTATCCTTATGATCTGTTTACATGTATCTCGAGGCGTGGTTCCACTTATCCAACTACAACGATCAAGACATTCATCTCCTCAAAATCCACTCTACGCATATCTCGAAGCATTATAATTCCAACCACCCCAACTGATCAACTAATTTACTTCCTTGATTCTCAAGCTACGCATATCTTGATGCGAATCCAATTTATCATTTTATTTGGTTTAAACTTTAGGATTCATTTATATATATATATATATTATGTATATATATATACTCACCTATGTGTTTTCGCACCAATAAACTCATCGTGCGCGCTAACGATCACCCTCAGGTGTGCACAATATTCTAAAGAATGACTTTCACTAGCAATTTAATTAATTATTTTCAATTGGTCAAAAGTAATGAATTTTATATGATAAAATTCATGACATAAAAGTTCTTACGATTTATTCTATAATAACTTATTAATAGGGGTATTTGTGTAATTTGCTTAAACTGCTTAAATATAATAGTTGTATTACGAATAGGATTTTAAGTGAGGGCTTATATACACATATAAATAAAGGTGAAACCCTAAAATGGGTGAAACCCTAAAACGAAATAAGATTTTTTTTTTTTGTAAATTTCAAGTTTTTCGGATTTTGGGAAAGAAAGAAAAACGTTTTCAATCTCTCTTAGGGCTAGCACTCCAAATTTTGATCACCATTCATTTGTGGATTTTCGATAGAGGACGCGCGTTTGAATGTATTGAAGATCGAACAATCATAGAAGAAAATCATGGATTAAGGTTTGGTTTAATTTTTAGATCTAGTCAACGAAACTTATTTTCAATCCTATTGGGGTTTTTCAAAAATTGTTTTGAATCAACCCTAAAAACCCAACAAATGTGACCGCCCCAATCCCCATAAACTAGGCCCAGCCCAGCTTAAGCCTATATGGACCCCCGAGTTAGCCCTCGAATGGTTAACGCAAGCCTAGTCAGGCTTCCTTTCCATAATTTAAGTCATTTAACAATTATGAGTTGAGTTATTTGAGATTTCTTAGTTTTACAAAATAATTTTGGCGATTTTTTAAATTTAAGCAGAAATAATCAAACGAACTAAATAATGCAAAAGAAATGAAGTTGGGAGAACCTATAGTGCAGAACCCTGCAATATATAGATAACATGCACATATATGGTGATACTAAGAGGGAAATCCTGAATATACATGTATCGGTGTCGCACAAATCCCAAATAAATCCCCAAATGTTATCAAAACAATACACACACACATATAACTACAACATAAAAATGCAAAAACCTATGAGTAAGCAAGAGAAGAAGCCGCTATGAGAATCCTCAGAGGAAGTCACTAATCACCAACTCCTTTCCCTTACTCGTCTGTAGATTTGCAATTGTCATCGAAGGAGACAATTCCAGTGAGTAAAGCCAATAGAGTCTCAATCACAATTCTTGAAATTAAATATACAAGTCTAAGTATCATGCAAAAATTTAAAAGACAGAAAAGTAAATGAAAGTGCATGATAAATGGACTAGAAAGTAATAACTGCGATAAAGAGTGTCTACAAGTCAAGAGAAGACATTTAAGTGGTCCAAATCCATCAAGAGTGGGTGCCATTGCTCGACTTCCTAGAATTGCAACTCTTCAAGTCAACAAGTTTAGTTCATTGTAGCATGGGGGCATCAATGGTGCTCCGAATACCTCGCCCACGTATACTACTTACGATCCAGTACTCAGGGTGAAGTCACGTTTGTCCATCTAGCACCAAACCCATGAGTACCTTCCCGACACACTCAAGCCTTATACACTCAACAATATGGAATAGAGTCCATGTAAATGGAATAATAAGAAATAAATTCAAGAATATGAAAAGAATTGGAATTGATCTTCTAGCTAGTTTACTTACCTCAATCTACTTGAAAAATATGCCCTCGTGACTTCTAACACGTGTTTCAATCAACCTTGATGCCTGACTTTAGCTAGCTAGGTACCCAGTGTCCATTTTGATGTAGTTTAAACATGTTAGAGATTATTAAGTGTGGTTTGTTTATTATTTTAGGTATTCTCTCATTTGAAATCCATTGGATCTTGAGCAAACTTGAAACTTAATTGAGACAGTTTTAAACTGATTGCGTAAACTTAAGAACTTAGAGCATGCTTAATACTATTGAGAAAACTCAAAATCACTTGAATTAAGCTTAAAACATATAACTAGCTTACAATTAGTGAGCTTGTTCAAAAACCTACTTAAATAAGCTTAAGTTGCAGGGTAGTAAAACATGCCTCAAATCGAATTTAGTTTTGGCTCTACCCCCCAAATTTTTCCTTACACTTTATTAAACCTAAAAAAGTTATCAGAGTTGACCTAAATACTTTTATAATGGTCCAAGTAAAGCTACCCATCACTAACATCATTTGAATTAAGGAGTTCTACAATGAAATCTAGTTTATAATGGAATGCCCAAAAGTTGGTTAAAATACTACACACATCATACAAAAGTAAAGTATACTTCAGTGTTGACTCCTGAGAGTTGACCGAGTACGCCATGTCATCATGTCCTGATATTGATAGGTGGCACGAGTTAGGATTTTTGTGGTCATTACAACTTTCCCAACTATTAAGAATTTCATCATCAAAATTAAAATAACTTAAATTAAGACTTACTGAAATCTCAAATAGGTCTAAAAGTGCTCATAAATTGACCCCTCCACTACTCGTCACGTGAATCCATCCAAACGTGATTTAAGGGGGTCACACATTTCCTAAACTGTGGGGCTATAGCTACTTCAAACAACTTAAGGTGTTATTATCAAATCACTGACTTATTCAAGTCACTTCAGGTGGCTCGAATGCCAATACAAACTATGGACTCACTTAGAGTCATTTAAGACAACTCGATTCTTAATTAGAAGCAATGGACTCATGTAGGATCACTCCCCATCTGCTCGACATTTAATAATGAACTTGAACTTGTGTAAAGTCTCTTCAAACAGCTCGACATTCAACAATGAACTGCGGACTTATGCAAAATCTTTTCATATAGATCAAATCCCAAGTTTCATCAAACTGTGAGCCTTAACCACTTCTAACTGCTTGTCGTCCTATAGGTCCACCAGATCTTGGTTTATAACAATTCCGATAGCTTGATTCTCCCCAAATCAACTACGGGCCTAACTTAGCCTCTTTTAAACATTTCAAAATAGATTCCTAAAACTATGGGCTTTTGTCGCTTTTAACAGTTTTAACTTTTCAATTATGGGCTATGAGTCTACCTAGACCGCTTATAGTTCTCAAAACATTGATGGGATGTCAATGATCTCATTGTGGATGTCATCAATTAATACATCATAAAGTCTAGTAATCATAACGTAAAACATTACGATCGCGACTCGTACGTTAAACTCATGATTACTTTCCAAACCACTTGCATCTTGAATGCAAGTTTATAACCCCTTCATGAAACTTAAGGCTAAAAAAAGTTCTCAATATTTTCAATAAACACTATTGGTTCATTAGTTCTTATTCATACTGAATAGAGAACTAAAATTTCCTCAAATTCACATCAATGAGGCAGTAGCAATGTTCGACAAAGTTACGACCATAGTCATCATGAATATTGCATGTTCATGTATCATATGATAAATCACAACTCGTCTAGTTTTGCCTATCTTTTGGTGGGGCAAGCTTTGTTATCACATATACTAAAACCTACCATGATCTTACACTCATCTCTGACTCTAAACCTAAGTTGGGTGTTTCTTATCCTTTGCAACTCTACTAAGGTTGGGTAGTACTATAACTAGTAGGTGTCAACCCTAAGTCAATCAAACAACATCCAAAATTGCAAGATGAAATATAAGTCCCGATGTATCAATTCACAAGTAATCTAATAGTAAATAAAGGAATTCTTACCCTCGGTATGATCACGAGTCGACATCGATTGTGGCTTTACAACCACGTGAATGCTCTCCATGGCCTGTAGCTGAGTGCCACCCTATTGGGCATGATATACTTCTAGACATGTGTTTAGGAAGTATCCATGATGACCGCACTGAAAACATATTCTCTGTCCTCGAGGACTAAAACCATTACTCTTGCCTATTCTCTTTATGTATTGTTGTTGTCCCTAAGCTGTCCGCACTACATGTGATGGTTGTCTAACGTAATTGGACGTTGGAGTAGGTGGAGACAAGACTGTATTAACTATACTCGTGGTACCACTGATCCAATTCTCTATGTACTACTAAGGTTCTGATTCTGCCATTGATTCCTCTTTATCTTTTGGTCTTGTCCTCCAAATCTATACTCTAGATGGCCTAGTGTCGGCGCCTTATCAGGGTGGGTGCTCAGGTATATCTCTCTAGTTAGGTTCATCTTATATGCTACCCATAGTGTCCACAGCCCGATCGTGACCACATAACATCTTATCTCAACAAACCCTCCATGAAGTAATATGCTTGAACCGCATCTTTATCTACCACACCTCTGACATACGTCAATAACTACAAGTATCTTCCTATGTCCTGCATGACGGACTTGTCAGAGAGTTGTCTCAATATCATGGAATAATTCCTCTTTTCTTTCAGCATTGTAGGGGAAAATACTTCATGTGAAACTGCCTCTAAAACTCTACCTAATCCTTGGGCACTCCCCTAGTCGTTACCAAGCTGGTCCACTAGTCGTCTACTTCCTCGAACAACAATGCAGAGGAGATGGAAGCTCTCATATGCTATTTGGTAGCTAATATCTCATGTATCTTCTCATGAATCTTCATGAACCTCTCCATCGTCTCTAAGTTAGTACCTCCATAAAAACTTTACTGGACGGTGTATCTGAAGCTTATGCAACTGTTTGGCCTTAGGCGTTGCTCTCGTGCTCGTCTCCATTGGTGTGGATGGAACTGTCTTTATCGGAGTGGGTGGTGTATTGGGTACTATCTCTGCCTGTATTGGTGTTTGGGGAGTCATCACCGATACTGCTGCAATGGTGGTAGCCGATGGAATGGCCTATACCGTAGTCGCGCTAACTTCTTGAGTAGTGGGCATCGTGATGAAGACAGTGATGGTGTAGCTGTGATGTGTGATTTGAGTATCCTCAGGATCTTCTTTAATCGCTAGTCTTGGTATGTGAACCTATGAGTCAAGGTATATAACAACCTGAGGCCCCAATGTCATCACCCGACCCAGGCCAATATCTAATCTTGGTTCTAGCAAAAAGGAAGCAGGTCTTTAATCAACATATAACTACCGATATAGTATAGGACAATTCAACAAATATCACATATAAGATTAAGTTTTAATTTTTCCCAACTCTCCTAACTTCCCAACTAAGACTCTAAGTCAGGATCATAGAGTTCCAGTTGGGGCATGTGCCCTAGGTCAATCCATTAACTGTCTTTATGAATACTTTTAGTTAATAAAATGGAGGATTTCATTTGCTATTTATTATAATTAATTTAAATGTTTACATTATAATAAGATCCATGGGTATTTGCAAAAATATCCTAAATGTCTTAGTCGATCATTATACTGGGAACCATAATGAATTAAGACTAGTGTGAGTCTTGATTGATGATCATATGATGAATATACGTATAGGGATATGAATCAAGATCATGAGTACTTGTTAGGGAACAAAGTACTGGAATAACCCGCTATGAGAACATCACATGGATTAAGTCATAGTTGTTTCTCATGATAGGTATATTTTTCGGTCATCTGACTTGAGATTACCAGAGACTTCAACATTAGGAACACAGTGATTTGACACAATCAAACGTTGTCTTTAACCGGACGATTATAAAGGTTGTGATTGGTTATTGTGTGAGCAATGTGATGAAGTAGTGTAATCGAGATAGAATTTGTCTCTCTCAAATAAAGAGAGATATCCAGTGGACCCCTCGATGTGTTAGACTGTTAAAAGACCTAGTCTAAGTGAATTGATATTGATCAATGTCACTTGGATGTTTTCATTCTACCTATAGATCGAGACTAGTACGATTGAACATGTTGGATGATAATTCCATGCCTTATGTTTGATGAAAAGGATATCGTTTGATAAAAGGATATAGTATACACTATTGATTAGGTTGTATCGATTTGATGTTCGTACAACTTGGGTAGTCATAATGTCTTGCTAGAGGCAGCTTATGACTTGTATACCAAATGTGTTTTGGTACACTGCCAACGTTGTATGAGCCTATTGGGTCGCATACTAAGAATGGTTTTGCGAGATTTTAAGATGGTTCAGAAAAATAAATTTTATATGATAAAATTCATGATAAAAAAGTCTTTGTCGTGTATTACACTTATACTTCTTTAAGTAGGGATATATGTGTAATTTACTTAACCGTCTATATACAAAGGTTGTATAAATAGACGCTTTAAGTTAGAACACACGGATGAAAATTTTAGGGCCGAAACTCTATTTTCGTTTAAAAAGGAATTAAGGTTTTCACGTACGCTCTGGATCATTTTGGAGAGAAATAAAAAGGTTCGATATTCTCTTAAAGCTAGCACTTCGAATCTCGGCTGCCGTTAGTGTGTGGACTACTGGTAGAGGGTGTTCGTTGTTGGAAGCTCCTTAGAGATCGATCAACCATCAGAAATGTATTTTGCAACCGAGGTATGATTAAGTTTTCTTGGTTTAAAAGTTTTTAATGGAATTAGATTCGGATCCTGTTGGGGTTTTTGTCAAAATTGTTTTGAAATCTCCGCTGCGTATGAACCCCAAAACCCAACAGTGGTATCAGAGACATCGAATTCGTTTCCATTAAATTCATTGCATGTTTTCTTCTAATATATACATGATATATGATTGAAAACATGTTAATAGTTGATGTATATGTGATATACATAAGTTTTTTGTGGGATTTATTATTATGTTTTGTGTATATGATACATATATTCGTGATTTAATTGAAATCAGTTTCATACATGCAAGTAACCATGTTAGGTTAATTCGAATAATTTTAATGAATTTAATTTCGTGTTCTGTGATCCATGACACCATTAGGTATAATCTTTATTTTTTGTGTATTGATGCATGGATGAAATCTCTGTAATTCAGTATGCATATTTATGTTACATTGTTTTAAGTTTCTTAAATCGTATAAGTCTGAATATTAATTCGAAACTAATATGATTAGGTTCGAATGGGATAATAGTTCTTGATTCAATTACATGTTTGTGATTATCTAGATGAGGATCGAAATTGCAAATAATTATTTTTTGAAATTATTTATTTATCTCGTTATATCTATTCTGTTATGAAATTTCTATTTGATAAGAGATAGATAACAAATTAGATTGGGAGATATTAGCAAAATCAATTTCGTTATCCCTATTGGATAGGAGATAAATATCAAAAATTTTGTTATTGGTGATATACTAGGATTCAAATATCTTAAGTCCTAATTGGATTAGGATAAGATGATTAGTTAGATGTGAGCCCGGGTTAATTAAAAATGTTTTAATTGACTTAATTTCTGATAAATTAAGTGGTAAATTTGGGGATAATGAAATCAGCGAAAAATATGATTTTCTATAATGAATTTTAATTTTTAGAATTGAAATTAAATCTCCTAAAAAAAGGGGGGCGCGCCCTCGTTTCTCGTCGTCATTGATGGGTCAATGGAACCATACCCATTGATTGACCAGCCAACGGGGACCGCCGTCTAACTAATCCTAGCGCACGAAAATTCTTTATTAGTGAACAGTATAAAAATTTCCAAATTGTTTAGTGATTTAACAAATCAATAAAAATATATGATATTTCATTGTTTACATAAAATCACTAAAACTGAATAAAATCCCTCTATTAAATTTTAAATCTCATGCCATCCATTTTAAACACTTGTCAAGGCCTCAATCACACTAATACAGTTTAGCCATAGCCGGGTGTATTGTGTTATCTTGGTGAGATAAGCTGGATAAGAGTTACTAAATGTTTAAAATGGTCCGACTTAATAAAGCAAATTAAATAGTTTTGAGCTTTAGGCACATGATAAGATAAAAACATGATAAGACATAAGATGTCCCGTATCTCACAAAAGTATCTAAAATTACATAAGATGTAATTGCTAACTATTACCTACCTAAATAATCTAGTTATATGTTTCATGCCATAGCTATCATAGAATTATGTGAAATATGGATTTTAGTCCCCTAAATAAATAGTGTGTTTTAGGAGGGTTGTTAATTTAGTGGGAGTCTATTCCTCTATACTAAAATAAACTTTGCATAATCTTTATTGTAGATCAATGGCCTCTTCAAGTAACAATAATCCCCTGTCATCGCGATCCATCCTTGAGAAGGATAAGCTATCTGGGACTAACTCTCTTGACTAGTTCAGAAATTTAAGAATTGTTCTTAAGTATGAACGCAAGTTGTATGTCCTGGATGCTCCAATCCCTGAGGATCCACCACTCAATGCTACGAAAGCTATGAAGGATGTGCATAATAAGCATGTCAACGATTCTACTGATGTTGCATGTATTATGCTCGCAACTATGGTTCCTGAACTTCAGAAGGACATGGAACTAATGGAAGCCTACGACATGGCTATAACGCTGAAGGAAATGTTCCAACAACAAGCTAGGAAAGAAAGGTTCGAGACAGTCAAAAACCTAAATTCTTGCAAGATGACCGAGGGTGCATCAGTTAGTCCTCATGTTCCGAAGATGAAGGGTTATGTTGACCAGCTTGATAGACTCGGATTTCCCATAAGCCAAGAGTTGGCTACGGATTTGATCCTGAATTCATTACGAGAAAGTTACTCACAATTTGTGATGAACTACAATATTAATAATAAGGAGAAATTAAATCAGAGTTGCATTTGATGCTCAAAAATACTGAACAAAATATCAAGATTTCTAGTAATGTGTAGTTGGTCCAAAAGGGAAAGGGAATGAAGAAGAAAGGCAAAGGCAAAGCTAAAGTTGTCAAGACTGCTGCTTCTGCACCTGTCACAAAGCCTGTGGAACAAGTCAAGCCCCAGTCTGTTCCTGCTTCAAAACACCTAAAAGAAAAGGAATGAAATTGTCATTTTCGTCATGCATCTAGACATTGGTTCAAAAATTGCAAACTCTATCTGGAAGATCTAAAGAAGAAAAAGGGTAGTGCGACTACTACTACAGGTATTTATGTTATTGAAATTAATTTAGCTACTAGTGATTCTTGGGTATTAGATACTGGATGTGCATCTGACATTTGTATAAATGTGCAGGGACTTACCAGAAGTAGAAAGTTGAAGAAATGAGAAGTCATCATCTGCGTAGGGAATGGAGCAAGAGTTGTTGTCCTGGCTGTTGGATCATATAACTTAGTCTTACCTAGTGGACTTATTTTAACTTTAAATAATTGTTATTTTGTGCCTGCCTTGAGCATAAACATCATTTCTGTTTCATGCTTGGATTGAATGGTTTTGATTTTATTATTGCGAATAATAAATGTTCCATTTCTCGTAAATGTATATTTTATGCAAATGTTGATTTGTGTGATGGTCTTTATATTCTAAGCATGAAAAGGTCCACTAATACTCCAGTATTTAACATAAATATAAAGAGATTCAAGTCAAATGATTTGAATCAAACCTATCTTTGGCATTGCCGTCTCGGGCACATAAACGAGAAACGCATAACGAAGCTCCATAAAGATGGACTTCTAGATTCATTTGATTTAGAAACATATGAAACGTGCGTATCTTGTTTACTAGGCAAGATGACTAAAAGTTTCTTTACTGGACGTAGTGAAAGGGCAAGTGATTTATTGGGACTAATACATACTGATGTATGCGGTCCTATAAACACAATGGATAGATGAGGTTATCAGTACTTCATTACATTTACTGATGATTTCAGCAGATATGGTTATTTATATCTAATGAAACATAAAACTGAATCATTTGAGATGTTTCAAACGTTTCAAAATGAAGTGCAGAATCAACTTGGTAAAACTATCAAAACACTTCGGTCAATTGAGTGGTGAATATTTGAGCCAAGAATTTGATGATCATCTTAGAAATTGTGGGATTGTCTCACAATTGACTCCACCAGTAACTCCATAGTGGAATAAAGTTTCTGAAAGGAGAAATGGAACCTTATTAGATATGGTTCGATCTATGATGAGTCATGTAGATCTTCCATTATCCTTTTGGGTTTATGCATTACAAACTGTAGCTTTCACTCTAAATCGAGTTCCTTCTAAAGCGGCTGATAAAACACCATATAAGATATGACAAAGGAAGATACCTAGTTTATCATTCCTTAAGACTTGGGGTTGTGAGGCTTACGTAAAGAGACAAGTCTCAGAAAAATCAGCACCTAAATCCAACAAGTGTTTATTTGTGGGGTATACTAACGAAACAAAAGGATATTACTTTTATAATCCTGCTGAGAACAAAGTGTTTGTTGCTTAATATGGTGCCTTTATGGAAAAACAATTTATTTCAAAAGACACTAGTGGGAGAGAAATAAATCTTGAAGAAGTTCAAGAATCACAGATAAACCCCGAATCACATCGGAAGTTCAACAACGTTCTGAACCAGTTGAACCTCTACAAGTGACACAAGGCCCACGTAAATCTGGTAGGGTAAGACATGAGCCAGAGAGATTCGGATTTCTCATTACTGATAGTCGTGATGTGTTGCTTATGGATCAAAATGAGCCCACCGCTTATCGGAGGCTATGTCTGGACCAGACTCAGATAAATGGTTAAGTGCCATGAACTCTGAGATGCAATCCAAGTATGATAACCAATTTTGGAACTTGGTTGATTTACCTGAAGGTGGTAAGACCATTGGATGTAAATGGGTTTTCAACAAGAAAACTGACATGGTTGGCAAAGTGCATACTTTTAAAGCATGACTTGTAGCAAAAAGTTTCAGGCAGACTCAAGGTGTTGATTATGATGAAACTTTCTCGCTAGTAGCCATGCTTAAATCTATAAGAACTTTAATTGCCATTGCTGCATATTATGACTATGAGATATGACAAATGGATGTAAAAACAACATTTCTTAACGGAAAGCTGCTTGAGGACGTGTATGACACAACCTGAAGGTTTTGTACATCATGAAAATTCTAGGAAGGTATGCAAGCTTCAAAGATCCATTAATGGATTAAAGCAAGCTTCTCGGAGTTGGAATCTTCGTTTTGATGAAACAATCAAGGATTTTGGTTTTATTAAGAGCAAAGATGAGCCTTGTGTATACAAGAAGGTCAGTGGAACTGTAGTTATTTTTCTGGTACTGTATGTTAATGATATATTACTCATCAGAAATGACATCCTAACATTGCAAAATGTCAAGTCTTGGTTAGGGAAATGTTTCTAATGAAAGACTTAGGAGATGCAACCTATATCCTGGGGATAAGGATCTATAGGGATAGATCTAAGAGGCTAATCGGTCTAAGTCAGAGTGCTTACATAGACAATGTGCTGAATAGGTTCAGTTTGCAAGACTCTAAAAGGGGATTATTTCCAATGTCTCATGGCATAAGTCTCAACAAGATTCAATGTCCTAAGACAAATGAGGAGCGAGTCGTATGAATAAAATCTCATATGCATCAGCTATTGGATCTATCATGTATGCCATGCTATGCACTCGACCTGATGTATCATATGTTTTGAGCACTACAAGCAGATATATGTCAGATCCTGGTGAGAGTCACTAGATAGCAGTAAAGAACATTCTTAAATACTTAAGAAGGACTAAGGAAGTGTTCTTGGTCTATGGAGGTTTTGAAAATGATCTAGTTGTAAATGGTTACACAGATGCAAGTTTTCAAACTAATATAGATGATTTTAGATTGCTGTCTGGATATGTGTTTACTTTGAATGGGGGTGCGTAAGCTAGAAAAGTTCGAAGCAACAGACTATGGCAGATTCTACAAATGTGTTTCGAGTATATTGCAACGTCCGATGCAGCAAATGATGCAGTTTGATCAAAAAGTTCATTTCTGAACTAGGTGTGGTTCCAAGTATTGCTAACCCTGTTTGTTTGTATTGTGACAATAACGAGGCAATAACATAGGCCAAGGAACCTAGATCATACCACAAATCCAAACATATACACAGACGTTTTCATCCAATAAGAGAAATTATTGAAAGGGGAGATGTGAAGATTTGTAGAGTACCTACTTAAGACAACGTTGCGGATCCATTGACAAAAGCTCTTCCACAAGCAAAACATGATGGTCATGTTAGATCAATTGGCATTAGATGCATGTATGATTGGCCCTAGTGCAAGTGAGAGATGTTGGGGCATGTGCCCTAGGTCAATCCATTAACTGTCTTTATGAATACTTTTAGTTAATAAAATGGAGGATTTCATTTGCTGTTTATTATAATTAATTTACATGTTTACATTATAATAAGATCCATGGGTATTTGCAGAAATATCCTAAATGTCCCTAGTCGATCATTATACTGGGAACTATAATGAATTAAGACTAGTGTGAGTCTTGATTGATGATCATATGATGATTATACATATAGGGATACGAATCAAGATCACGAGTACTTGTTAGGAAACAAAGTACTGGAATGACCCGCTATGAGAACATCACATGGATTAAGTCATAGTTGTTTCTCATGATAGGTATATTTTTCAGTTCTTTGACGTGAGATTACTAGAGACTTCAACATTAGGAACACAGTGATTTAACACAATCAAACGTTGTCTTTAACTGGACGATTATAAAGGTTGTGATTGGTTATTGTGTGAGCAATGTGATGAAGTTGTGTAATCGAGATAAAATTTGTCCCCCTCAAATAAAGAGAGATATCCAGTGGATCCCTCGATGTGTTAGACTGTTAAAAGGCCTAGTCTAAGTGAATTGATATTGATCAATGTCACTTGGATGTTTTCAATTTATCTATAGATCGAGACTAGTACGATTGAACATGTTGGATGACAATTCCATGCCTTATGTTTGATCAAAAGGATATCGTGTGGCAAAAGGATGTTGTATACACTATTGATTAGGTTGTATCGATTTTATGTTCGTACAACTTGGGTAGTCATAATGTCTTGCTAGAGGCCGCTTATGACTTGTATACCAAAATGTGTTTTGGTACACTGCCAACGTTGTATGAGCCTATTAGGTCGCATACTAAGAATAGTTTTGCGAGATTTTAAGATGGTTCAGAAAAATGAATTTATATGATAAAATTCATGACAGAAACGTCTTTGTGGTGTATTACACTTATACTTCTTTAAGTAGGGATATATGTGTAATTTACTTAACAGTCTATGTATGAGTGTTGTATAAATAGACGCTTTAAGTTAGAACACACGGATGAAAATTTTACCGCCGAAACTCTATTTTTGTTTAAAAAGGAATTAGGGTTTTAGGGTACTCTTTGGATCGTTTTGGAGAGAAACAAAATGGTTTGGTATGCTCTTGAAGCTAGCACTTCGAATCTCGACCGCCGTTCATGTGTTAACTGCTGGTAGAGGGCGTTCGTCGTTGGCAGCGCCTTTGAGATCGATCGACCTTCAGAAAGGTATTTTGCAACCGAGGTATGATTAAGTTTTCTTGGTTTAAATGTTTTTAATGGAATTAGATTCAGATCCTGTTGGGTCAAAATATTTTTTAAATCTCCGCTGCGTATGAACCCCAAAACCCAACAGTTTCACTATATGTTCATTCGTGTCATAACTCTATTATTGATTTGTGTTTTATGTTGATTATGGGTTAGTCAGAGCTAAGTGTAAAACCTTTAGCTTTGATACCATATGTGACTGCTGCAATCTCACAAACTGGGCCCTACTCGGCCTAAGCTTATGTGGATCCCCCGAGTTAGCCCTTAAATAGTCAATGCAGGCCTAGTCTGCATTCCTTTCCATAATTTAAGTCATTTAACAATTTTGAGTTGATTTATTTAAGATTTCTTAGTTTTACAAGCTAATAATCGTTTTTGGAAAGTTTTAGAATTTAAGCGGAAACAATTTAATGACCCGAATAACTTAAAAGGAATGAAGTTGGGACAACCTATAGTGTGGAGACCCAGTGAATGCGATCTCATGCATATATGGTGACAAACAGTATACATGTATCGAGTATTACACTCGGTCCATAAACCCGTTTTACAAAACAAGTATAATATAAATACACAAGATGGACCTACGGTAGCAAAAATAAAGTCAACTTTGAGAGGAGCTCAAAGGAAGTTACCAAGCACCATCTCCTTGATCTTTACTAAATGAAAACATAAAATTGTCACCATGTGGGAGACAATTCCAGTAAGTAAACCAGCTAGAGGATCAATCCCAATTCTTATCATATTCTTGGATTTATCTCTTGTTATTCCATTTACTTTAACTCTATTATATATTGTTGAGTGCATAAGGCTTGAGTGCGTTAGGAAGGAACTCCTAAGTTTGGTGCTTGATGGACAAACGTAACCTCATTTCGAGTACTGGATTGTAAGTAGTAGACATGGGCAAGGTATTCAGGGCGCCGTTAATGCCCCCACACTACACCAAATCGAGCCTATCGACCTGGAGAGCTGCGATTCTAGTCGAGTAGTGGCACCCGCTCTTGATAGATTTAGACTGTTTTAATGCCTTCCCTTGACTCCTAGGCACACTTTATTCGTTGTTATCATTTTCTAGTCCATTTATCATGTACTTTTATTTACTTTCATGCACTTTAAATTCTTGCATGATACTTAGAATTCCTTATTTAAATTCATGAATTGTGATTGAAACTCTACTGGCTTTACTCACTAGAATTGTCTCTCGCGTGGTGACAATTGCAGGTCTTTCATTTAGTAAAGATTATGGAGCCAGTGTTTAGTGATTTCCTCTGAGCTCCTCTCAGATTGGCTTCTATTTTTGCTACCCGTAGGTCATTCTTATGTATTTATATCACACTTGTTTTGTAAAACATGTTTATGGGCTGAGTGCAATACTTGATACATGTATATTTACTTTTCGCAACCATATATGCATTATATCGTATTTACTGGGTTTCCGCACTATAGGTTGTCTCGACTTCATTTATTTTGAGTTATTTAGTTCGTTAAATTGCTCCCACTTAAATTTTAAAACTAGCTAGAAATTATTAATTTGTAAAACTAAGAAATCTAAAATAACTCAATTCATAATTGTTAAATGACTTAAATTATGAAAAAGAAGGGTGACTAGGCCTGTGTTGACCATTCAAGGGCTGACTCGAGGGTCCACATAGGCTTAGGTCAGGCGGGGCCTAGTTTATGGGACTGGAGCCGTCACAATCAGTCATGGCTCTCACATTGAATAGTAACATCAAGCATGACTTCTGCATTGAATGTAACTTGTACACTCCATGTAACTTGTATTCATATCCAATGTACATTCACTTGTCCATGCATTTTCATGTAACTTTTAATCTTTTATGACATGAGACTTTGGTGTAATTTGCACACTTTGTGCAAGTACTCATTCTCATCATAACTAAGGGCCTATATTAGGGATTTCCTTCACTTGTAAATAATACACCAAGTTGAATGAAGAACTTCTCATTCCAACTCTTTTATTTCTTCTCTTCTCCTTTGTAATAGTCATAGTTCTTAGTTTTCTACTTTCCTTCTCTAGTTTCTAGCTAGTCCCAACTTAGTTTACAATAAAATAAACTATTTGTTAAGTAGAGAAAGTCTCTTAAACAATGCACATTGCCTTGCCTCCATGAAACTAAATGACTCCCCGAAGAATGTTATCTTTGAGAGGGATGCATTGGTGGTAATACAAGAACTAATAGCCTGTTCGGTTCACATGATTGCTTAACTAATCCGTTGGATTAGATGTAATCCGTTGTTCTCTTCTCATGATTAGATAATGCAATCGGATTAGGTAATCATACAAACTTTAGACTAAACAAAGTGAAGTCCTACCCTTTCACTAGCTAATCTATTCTCTCCCAATCTGTGTAAGGACGAGATTCCCTTCGCTTATACCAAACCAAACCACTGATTTGTAAGTCATCTTCCTCCTTGTTCGACTTTTTCATATGAACCCTAGCCGACCTTCATCTCCATTTATTTCGACCTCCTCCTCCATCGATTTCGACTCTGTGATCGACCTTGTCCTCCTTCGATTTCGACTCTGGGAAGTGATTGACCTCGTCCTACTTCGATTTTGCTAAACTAAACCCTAGCCGATCCTCTTCCTCCTTCGATTTCGACTTTGGACATCTTTCTCACTCATCAATCCTGAACAATTTTGGATCTAGGTATGTGATTAGTCTTGGCTGAATTCATTGAACTTGAGTGTTTGGGTCGCGGGTCTCTCATTTGGTAACAACATCTCCCTGTTTTGTTTTGTGATCTTTATATTTTTTAAATCTCTCTATTTTTTTGTCTGAATTGCTGAGTTGTTGATTTTTATCAACTAGAATACCATCAATTAACACTCTCACTCTATTTTGATGAGTTGTTGAAATGTTATTTGGTTGATTGACAATGTTGCCTTTGTGTTCTGCTACTCGATGTCAAGAAGATGCTTGTTAGGTGTATGAATATGAAAATGGCAAATCTGTTTTACATGTTTCCCTAAAAAACTTGTTAAATGATTGGCATGTATTTCCATTATATTCATATTATGTTTTTGTCAAATGCAGAAAATAGACATGCATTTTTTGATATGATTTTCCGTTTTCTCTTTTATGCTATTTCATATTTTGATTTTTTGTTAAGGATTTACCATCTTGCTTTTTTTTTTTGATATGAACTCTACTATTGTAAACAAATCTGTTTTACATGTTTCCCTAAAAAACTTGGGAATTTGAGACTATCAAGAACTTCATAGTTTGCGGTGAATTGATGAAGTCCAACTCCCAACACATTTCGATGAAATTCGACTTACCCATTTCGGTCTTCTTTTTTCTGAACGCGACCTTCCACCTTGGTAGGGTTCGGATGAAATCGAAAATGAGCAAGTCGATTTCCTCCTCGTTCGATTTCTCTTGTAAGAACGATGAAGCTCTTTTGGGGGTTTTTATATGGGGAGGGGTAAAATGGGCATTTTTATTTAATCACTTAAAACCCTATCATGCGAACGGAACAAGTCTTCAAATTTGGATTACACCTAATCCATATCAATATAATCCAATGTTTGTTAATCCGATCCTATCATGACAACACAATCTACCCAACCGAACAAGCCGTAAGTACGACAAATAAAAACATGTTTGAATTGGGTTTGATTTTGAAGGAATGCAAGGTTTTACTGGATGGTCATAGTTTTTGGAAGATCTTGTTTTTTTGGGTTCTCGAATAATTTTGTTTTTTGATAAGAAAGAAACCACAACTTGCCTATTGTGAGGCTTAAACTCTGGACTTATTATTGAAATAACATCATACCAAAATAGTGAGCCATCCACTTGGTTGGTTAGTTCTTGGAAGATCAAGTATTTTCATCCACAACCAAATGGTGTTGCCCATGAATTGGCAAAAGCTTAAGAGTCAAAGGGGAAAAAAAATAAAAGAAAAAGGGGCTCATATGTGTTTTAAATCTCCCTGATCATCCTCAAAGAAAAAAAAAAAAAAATCTCACTTACCAAGTTTGTTTGAAGTGCTTCATCGAGCAAGATTTTTATGTATCTTCAGTTAATACTTTGGTAGAAATAGCACTTTTTAGCTGTAGTTTTGAAAAAAAATAATACAGAGGATTGCGCAACACAAAAATGCGAAAAAACTGTCCAACTAAAATGAGCCAAGTTATAGTCACCAAAATTCAATTAAGAACTATTCAGCGAAATGTTGTAGAAAAGAAGTAATGGTCGAAAATTACCTGAAAATCTAATGAGCTAATCTAAAAAATCCATCGTTACACGGACGAGAGGATGGAAGGAAATGAAAAAAAGAAAAGAAATATTTAAAAAAAACAAAAAGAAGGATTAAAGAATTACCAATTAACCCCCTAATAAATGTTTGTAATTACAACCAAACTTCTATTCCGTCACTTTGCTGAACTCAACTAACAATTGATTAAATTGTCCTCATGATCTTTTGCATTAAAGACTTCATGGAATTGTTTTGGAACCAAACACTTCTCTGCAGAGTACAGCTTCTCTTGTGCAATTGAAGATGCAAGAAGAACTTGCAGTTGCTCATCTTCTCCTCTTTTATCACTGATGCGCGCACAGCCTTCATCTCCATCACCACTGTCCTGCAATATTCCCGATATATACCCTTTAATCCATCATCTCAAATTAACATCAATGTCTTTCTCTATAAAAACAAAAATCAATGTAACAGATTGACAATGCAACAGATTGAGTCATGGAGTTAGGACACCGTACCTGACTAGATCTCATGGGATTAGTAGTAAGAAGGGGCCAAGAAAAAAAAGGTTGGGTCAACCCCACAATTATGTGTTAAAGAAAAGAACAGAAAACTAATCTATAATTCTTTATGATTGGTTTAATTACCTGATCAATTGAGGCCATGAACTGAAGAAACCCAACTTGGGCCTGCAAGAACTTGATGTACTTGAATGCAGAATGGAACATCTCTGCTGTGTTCATCTTGTTCCCACCTGGTATAAGCTTCCCAAGCTCATGAGTCTTCTCGGTGATCCTCCTCCTCCTCTGCCTTGCCTTAACACTCTGCGCCGACAGTCCATGAACCACTTTAGTCACGGCCATCGGCTTATTCTCACTCGAGTTATCTACAACTAGTGAGTGAATCAATGGCGTGGATGAGTAATCACTAGTAGAGTAGTTAAAACCAGGGTAACAATATTTATACCCTTTGACGCAATTCATCTCCGTAGACTCAAAGCGGCAGTCGTAGCAGCTAATTTTCCGGTCTTTGGAGCAAGGATAATAGCAGTGATCATCGAATTGATCATCATGATTGGGTGGAAAGAAGTTGTAGTTATCATTACTACAGTGATCAAATTGGAGATTCATGTTGTTATTAATGGTGGAGTAGGCAGAACATTGGTCTAGAAGAAGATGAGTTTGGAGGTCGAAGATAAATGGGTCGTTGTTGTTGTCGAAGAGAGTAGTAGTGTCGACGTTGTATGTTGTTGTAGTGCTAGTAATTGGAAGATTGAGATTGAAGGCGTTGTAGAGGCCGACAAGCTGATCCCCTGCCATGTAGACTGCCTGAAATGTGGAGAATAATGTATGTTAGGCCTGACCACACATATATAGTTAGAAAATAAACTAGAAACCGAGATGTAAAAATGGATTATGTTAGTAAACAGAGGTCATCAGAGAGAGAGAGAGAGAGAGAGAGAGAGATTTAGCTTACAATCATCAAAAATCAATCTGTGTATTACATTGTACTGCTTATATATAAAATTTACATGGTGTACATTGTAGTACCCCCTTGTTACAACTGCCTAGAACAAACTAACATGAACCTGTAGTACATTACACTGAATATATGATTCAATACATAGTTATTAACTAACATAAACAACACCACCTTTGTGTAACATAGCAACAACTCTGTCCACACCAGCTCTGTCCACACCAGCACCAACAACATCAACTCTGTACATAATTCTACATCCCCCCCTCAAGATGGAAGTCTATGCCAATCACATAGACCCATCTTGGACAATAAATCAGAAAACAAAGAAGCTGATAAAGATTTTGTAAAAAAATCAGCCAATTGTAACCTAGTAGAAATGTACTGAGGAAGAACAAATCCACACTTAAACTGATGTCTAACCAAGTGGCAATCAATTTCTAAATGCTTAGTACGTTCATGAAAAACCGGATTAGCAGATAGATGTATTGCAGCTTGGTTATCACACCAAAGTGGAATTGGAAGTGAAGTAGGAACATGTAAATCCTTAAGAATATATGAAATCCACAACAACTCACAAACTGTGGAAGACAAACTGCGATATTCAGCTTCAGCAGAGGACTTGGACACCGTAGCTTGCTTCTTAGCTTTCCAAGAAACCAAAGAAGATCCCATGAACACACAATAGCCAGTGATAGATTTCCTTGAAATAGGACAAACAGCCCAGTCTGAATCACAATAGGCAACCATAGAAAGATCTTGCTGGACAGGAAAGAACAGACCCTTGGAAGGAGTACCCTTAAGATATCTTAAAACATGAAGGGCAGCAGACCAATGTTGCTCTGTAGGAGCTTGAACATACTGACTTAATTGTTGTGTGGCAAAGGTAATATCAGGACGAGTGAATCCTAGATAAAGAAGACGACCAATAAGTCTTCTATATCTCACAACTTCAAGTAACAAAGGTGAATCAGATCTCAGAATTTGCAAATCACGAGGAGTGGAGTAGCAAATGGTTTAGAGTAAACAGAGGTCATCAGAGAGAGAGAGAGAGAGAGAGAGAGAGAGAGAGAGAGAGAGAGAGAGAGAGATTTAGCTTACCTGGTTGAGGACTGAGGAGACCGAATCAAAACAAACTGTAAAATCGTAATGAGAGAAAGGGGGAGAGAGGGAGTTAAGAAGTTGGGCGGCTGATTACGGTTATGGGTATAAGAGAATAAAACGGTTATGGCAACAGTCACGTTTTGAGCTGTAGACCCATCCTACTCAAGGTTACATTCTACATGGAATACGCGCATGCTATAAGGGTTTGATTTCTGTCGGATGGACCTCGAGTGATGTGTTTGCTTCATTTCAACTGCATCTCCTTTCTAAGTGTAGAATGGGGTTTGCATGTGGTCATGTGTCCCAATTTATGTTTGTGTCATCTCGTTTCTATTTAGCAGGCGTGTCTTTTTATAGTTGCGCTAGCTAAATGCACCCCAAATGATTTAATTTCTTTTGAATCCTTTTTGAAAATGAATCAAATGTCATTCATTAAAATATATACTTTAAGTTTGCCCTTATAAACAACTCGGGTGCTTTTAGCGCGTCTCTTATTTTTTGATTTTTTTTTCGTGGTTGTTAGGGTTTTTTTGAACAAATATGGAAACTCTCATTTTTCGAATTTTTAGTCTCACAGATCCGAGTATTTAGTTATAGAGTCTTGTTGGATAATCAGTTGAGTACGTCGAACTTTTAATTAGAGTCGATTATAGTCCATCGAAATTTTTGGTCGACATTTATCAACTGAGTTTCATAAAAAAGGTTTGGTTGGACAAAATAAAGCCTAGAAAGATAAATCTCAGCCCTGAGTTGTCGAACCTACAATAGAAGTCTTAGCCTTGTATTTTCGAACATCATAAACGACTAAAAAATCACCCAAAATCCAATTAACGATCAACGAAATGGAAGAACATCCCTAAATCACATCAAATCTAACCAACACATACAAATATCATTGTATTAGTCAGAGGGTTAGGTCAAATCGGGGAAATTGTGTGAAAGTGTTCAAAAGCTCCAATAAATAGATCCAACGAAGGGCGAAAATGCAAGATAATACCACCCATTGATTGAAAACACTAAGAATAAAGAAGAAGTATGACTTGGGAGGGTTTGATCAAAGTTGTAAAGATGGGGTGCGTTGGTTGAGAAGAAAGGTAATTTATGGCATTCATAACAAAATTGGGTGCCCTCATAAAATTGCTTGGTGCCCCCAACGCTGGTGCACAGTAATTGGGTAACTTACTTTTACTAGATACATTTGATACATTGTTGTGGGATTCTTTTATTCTTTTAGATACGATGATGCAAATATCAAACATAAACGACCAATTATATATGTAGCAAATGTATTTTTCAAAAAAAAAGGCGATAGCAATGTATACTACGTACATACACACAATACTTGGCTATAATACCCTCGATCACAGATCATATACCTATTGGGTTTTAGGGTTCAAAACGCAGCTAAAATTTTTAAATTTTTTTTTCAAAACCCCAACAGATCTAATTTGAATTCCATTGAGCCGATTAACAAAAGTAAACCGTACATCAATCGCTAGTTTGCTTCTTCATGTTTATCGATGTTTAAGACGCTGCTAGAGACGAACGCCCTCTATCAGATATTTCACACTCGAACGAAGACCAAGATTCCAAGTGCTAGCCCTAAAGAGAACACACAAATAATTCTTTTCTCCCTAAAACTTCAGAATGGCTGATTAACCTAACTCATTTTTTGGAAAAATGAAAATTAGATTCCAATCTTAATTTTTCTCGTAATATGAATTCATTTATCAAGCCTATTTATACAACCCTTATATCAAGTCGAGTAAGTAAATTATCATTATACCCCTACTTAAAGTGGTATTAATATGACATATCATATGAACTTTTATGTTACAATTTTATCATATAAAATTCATTGTTCCAAGTGATTTAAAATCCTGCAAAACCAATCTTTATGTGGGGCCCAATAGGTTCATGCAACGTTGGTAGTAAACCAAAACCATTTTATTACACGAATTATAAGTAGTCTCTAGCAAGGTGTTATGACTAACCAATTTGCACGGAGATCAAAATCGATATAACCTAATCAATAATATATATCATATCCTTTTCTCATATGATATCCTTTGATTAAACATAAGACATAGAAAAGTCAACCTTAATGTTCAATCGTATTAGTCTCAATATTTAGGTAGACTGAAAACATCCAAGTGACATTGATCGTATTAATTCACTTGGACTTAACTATTTTTAGTTTAACATATCGAGGGATCCATTGATATCTCTCTCTAAACGAGAAGAACAAATTCTATCTCGATTACATACCTCCACACATTATTCACATAGTAACAAATCACAACCTTTATAATCTTCCATTTAAAGACAAATTTAATTATGTCAAATCATTTTGATCCTAATGTTGAAGTCTTTAGTAATATCAAGATAGATAACTAAATGATATACCTATCATGAGTAACACCTATGACTTAATCTATGTGGTGTTCTTATAGAGGGTCGATCCAGTACCTTGTTCCTTAACATGTACTCATGATTTTGATTTATATCCTTATACACATGATCATCACATTACAGACTCACACTAGTCTTAATTCATTATAGATCTTAGTACAATGATCGGCTATGGATATTTAGGATGTTTCAGTGAATATCCATGAATCCTATTGTAATGTAAACATGCAAACCAATTATAATAATGAACAACAAATGAAATCCTCTATTTTATTAACCAAAATAATAATGTTCATAATATTAACCTATGGCACATGCCTTAAAAATATAAAGCTTTCTCAACCTAGTTACGCCGTTAGTCAAGCTTAAATGATTCAAGATGATCAATGCTAATCACTTAAGTTGATCAAATAAGTTGTAACATGAAGCACTTTGCTGTTCCAATTTCTATTGGCATTTTCTTGGAGTGCCACATCGATTTGCATATTCCTCAAAGCCTTTGCTCTAAATTAAGTAAAAATATCAATAAGCTAATAATTAAACAGTGTTTTATAGTATACTTTAGGGTGATTTTGGATGTAAAAGGCTATATTACATTGGCTTTTCTCTTATTTTTGTAATTTCAGGTTATATTTAGGTTATGTGAAGAAATGGAAGAAAAATAGAAGAAAATAAAGAATTCAATCAAGTGGAGAAAGTGCACAGCGAATCAAAATGAATTAGGATTCACTACTAGCGAATCAACTTTTATAGAAGAATCAAAAGTTAAATTAGTGAAGGACTGAGACACATTTCTATCGATTTGTCTAGTGATCAGATTTGATAGAGGATTTGGTGGTGATTCGCTGAGTTCGATTTTGAGGATTTTAGAGCAAATCAAGGAATCTCATTTTCATTAGATACGTACTACTCGGAATATTATATTTATAAACTTTGGGTTTCGAAATGAAGTGCTCTTGAGTATCTTAGATCATATTTCATTTCTCTTGGGGCCATATTTATTGTAAATTACTTTTGGAGATGATTTGAAGACTTGAAGTATTCAATACGTGATATTTATTAATTTCTTTTATTTACTTTATTGTGATGTTTATTATGAACATGAGTGAGTAATTTATTAATCTAAACAAAGACCAAACATGAACTTAATCCATTTTCTAATGTAGTCATAATGAAGATTGATTTGTACTTAATGCTTTAAACCTAATCGTATTTTTCGATTAACTAATTTAATAAATTGTTATTTGCGGATTACAATCATGAAGCTTTGTATTGCATGCACAGTCTAGAATGTGTATCGTGATATTTTGATCTATATCTAACTAGAATTATTTAATAGGTCTATTACCATTAAATGTCCTAGGTTAATTAAAATCTAATTTTAATATTGAAATGACTTTCCGAAAGTATTAGGCTTAGTAGTTCGAAGTTTTCACGGAACTTAATGTTGTTTTATTGTCTAATTATTATTTTTTTGAGCTTTTGAAGCATTAATTTAATAAAATTTGGATGTGACCTTTCCAATGATACAAGGAAAACTAGTGGCTTGATAAGGGCTATCAACTTACTTATGATTTAAGTTTAATGATTTGAAAATACTTTATAATATAATGAAAGTATGATTATGAATATGATATGAGTAATATGTTTGGACACAAAACGGATTAATGTTTAAGTGGTTTGGATATTTGTTTAGATATTTATTTTATATTGAACTAAATTGAATTGAATTGAATTTAGTTTAGTTTTAGTAAATTTGATTTGTATTAGTTAATTTAGCTAAGTTATTTTAATTAGTTTAATTGACTATTATAGTTTGGTTAGATAATTTTTATTCCCATTTTATTTAAATTAATTAAAGTAAAGTAAAAATAATAAATCCTTGGAAAATTATTTTCCTAAAGAAGTTTGCAAAATCCCTATATAAAACGATCCCACTCATCACTACTATAAATAATAATGATATATGAGAGATTTATTGTATACGCTCAACACGTGTCAATTTTTGGCATCACTACCGGGGATTTTTATATAATTTCTTAAGAGTTTTTGACATGCGTAGGGCGTGTACAATGAATCTCCCTCCATTATCTACTTTTAATATTTTTGTTATAGTGATAAGTGGGAATCATCTCCACAATGATTTATCAAACTTTTCCGGAAAAAAAGTCTTTTAATGGTTATTATTATTATTACTTTAATTCAATTAATTTAGTTAAAATAGTAATTAAAAATCACTAATTTAATCTATAATATAATAATAATTAAATAAACTAATTATATTTACTTAACTTACTTAAATAATTAACTTAACTATCACAATTTTAATTCATTAATACTCAAATCAATTGAATTCAATAATATAAATAAATATTTAAACAAACATCCAGAACAATGAAACATCAACTTGTTTTACATTCCAAACATGTTACTTCAATCAATATACTTATGAGCATACTTTATAAAGTATGATAGATCATTAAAATTTAATCATAAGGAAGTAAACAACCGTTAGCTAACCATTTGTTCTCCTTATACTAGTGAAAAAATCACGTTTTAACTTTATTGAGCCAACCCCTTTGAATACACAAAGACATTAACGTCACGTAATAAAATCTCATTACACTTCATGAAAACTTCAAACTACTAAATCTAACATTTTAGGAATGCCACTTCAACACTAGATTTAGATCTCAAACTCACCTTAGACATCTAAACGGTAACACCTTTAAAACAATCCTAATTACTACTTCAAACTAGATAATGAATCCAAATATCACAATACACATTCTAAACGATGCATGCAATACAAATTTCATAATTAAGATTCTTAAATAATAATATATTAAATAAGTGAATCAAAGAATACGATTGGTTTAAAGCATTAAGCACACAATCTTTTCATCATAACTACAGTGCAAAATGGATCTAGTTCATGTTTGAACTTTATTTAGATTAACAAACTACTCACTCATAATCATAAATAACATAACAATAATATAAATAAATGACATAGATAAATACCATTGGAATAAATACTTTGAATCTTCAAGTCTTCTCCAAAAGCAATGAACAAAAAAATAATAAAACAATAAACTAAAACAATAAACTATGAAAATAAACTATGGCTCATAATGTAATTGAGTTTTGATCTAAGCACTCAAGGGAAATTGATTTCATAACCCTAGGGTTGTATTTATAGTATTACAGGTAGTAAACACTCCAAACTAACTCAAACATCTCGTGATTATCTACAATTTTTGAAATTAAACCTAACGATTCCTCAACGATTTGGGTTTCAATGGAATTATCGGAGAATCTTTGAAAAATTAGTCTCAATGCTCCACTGATCTGATTAAGAATTTTTGTATGTATAGGAATCGCTTAGGAATTGTTTGCTTTAAAATCTAGTTTTTCCTTCATTTGTTGATGATTCTTTGCATACTCTTTCCAACTTGATCAAATCCTTCACAATCTTCTCTTTTTTACTTCATTTCTTCATATTTTCCATTTATCATCTAAAATATCAAAAACTAGAGAAAACCTTGTATGATATAGTCTTTTACATCTAAAATCATCCTAAACTGTACTATAAAATATGTCTAATTATTTGACTTATTAAAAACCATAAACTCAACACTTTGTTTCACGAGGAAAGGAATACTCTCAACCATATTATTTTTTATTCATTCGTTCCGATTTCATAATTATATATATTCTTATTCTCAAATAGAAATGATCTTTAAATAGAAACATATTACCATCATAAAAACAAGAATCATGATAGAATATAAAGATTTAAAGAACAACCCATTTATTTGATAACTTAACCTTTAATTGTGCAATACACCTCAGAATTCAAGGCACTACATAGGTTTTCTCACTATCTACTGACAAACATCAAGCTTACGATAGCTACTATAGAATCTTAAGATACAAAAATAACTAAATCAATCTCGTTTTCAAATAATATTTAAAATATTACCACAATCAACGTCGATAGGAATCTTTATTCACCAATAATCATTATTTCATATTCATTTGTTGGAATAAAAAGATATACTTCACTAAACTTAGCTATAAGCACTCGAGCAAAATCTTTTATTTGAATAGTTTTTCTAAACTTCCTTCCATTCTTTTTTTATATCTCTCTTTCTTTCTTCTTCAATTATATGTTCATTTTCTTCTTGATATTGTATTCATACGGTTTCCTACTACATTTTTTTGGAATCTGTTATTCTTTTTTATAGGAATTATTCCTCTCATTTTTCCACCACTAGATTACATGCTCCATTTCTTTTAGGATCCATGGGTTTATCTATTTTTCCATTTAAAACTCTCGTTAGCTCTTCTCAATTTCACTATAGTCAAGGAAGCATTCTTTCCAACTTAGTAAAGTTTTTTGGCTAATTCCTATTTTTCTCCTCAATTATAGCATAAACTCTTTTCATAACATATATATAATACTTGATCAATTATCTATTTATAACGAGATTCTTACAAAACTATCTTGTTTATTTTTTATTTTCTACCCATTATAATATCTAACACAAAGTAATCAATCCCCTCTAAGCTCCTCTAGTGTACATACATTCCAGGTTAAGTCAAATATGGTATAAAAATTATTTTTCATCATAAAATTTCTATTTTCATGGGTAATAATAATATATCACTTTCATTTAAATCAAAGTCATATTTAACTCATATTCCTCAGTAAAGAAATTAAAATAAAATACAAAAAAATTACTTGTATTGTGAGATTTTTTGAAAAACTCATAATGTTCAACGTTCATATGGATTCTACCTCTCGCTTCTTCCATACTTCGCTTCTTCATACTTCACTTCACCTAATACCCTCAAACTCATTTCAAACCTTGTCCTCAAGGTTTAAAAATTAAGTTGAGTTTCTAGCAAAACTAAAATACCTCGTAAAGCATAAACGAATAAATTAAATAAATATATAACTAGCATAAGAATGAATTTCAAAAGTAATTGAAAACATGATAAATTTATAAGTCTCAAAGCATCATAGAATAGAATTATTAACATATCAAACCATTGTATTAAATGAACACACCATAGTGAATATATCATAGTAACACACTACATCGTTCCAAATAAATCATATGATTACAAACAAAGACCTCTCTCAATAACACTCTGAAATAGATTACACAAAAAAAATGAAATATCAAAACCACCGTCTAAAAGTCGTATTGTCAACACTATTCCTTTGATCTTGTTATTGAGATAAGATGCTCACGGTAGGATCATAAAACTTGTAGTCCACTCCCACCACTAGGTTATCATTTGAAAAGTCTTCCTGGTTGGGTATTCTCAATTAGGTCGATGGATTTTGAATATTCGTTCCCTCGCCTTGCATCCTCCTGGTCTAAGTGCTGCTTGGATCCATAGATGTTTCTCACAATCTCGTGTTGGTTTTAGAACATTTACTCTTGATTTCTTAGAGTTCTCATTTGGTTCTATAAAATCGATCCCATCATGGCCATTTTTGTTTCATAATCCTTCGTATATGGTTCTGGGCTCGTATTCGTTCTATCATTATACGCGACAGCATGCATTCTTCCAAAACTCATATGTACTTTGCCCGTATTCTACTTCTTTATGCGGTCTCTCTCCTAAGTGTTTCATTTCTCTCCCATTCCTCATTGGAATCAACATATCCTAACAACTTCTTGTTGCTTTTAATGACTTCTTCGGTGATAGTCCTGGCTGGGTAAAAATAATGGCTTCTTCAGTGATGGTCCTATCTGGGTAAACATCCAACTTTAGACCTCTCATTGGAAATCACTCTTGCTTGCAAAACTCTCTAATCATTAAGGAAAATGCAATCCTTCATTTTCCTTTGTGGTCATGACATTCCTAATTGAATCATAGATTATATTGCCAACATCAATATAGTCTATCCCTTGAACTATATGCTATAAAAGCGTCGCCCTATAGTTCACAATTTCAAAGTGTTGTAAACTTAGTTGCAGGCTCGTATTTAAGAAAAAGCTCTAAGCTTTGGTAGTTTTCCTAAAGTATTTGGTTTGTATGTGTTTTGGGTACCCGTCTTTGTCAAAAAGAAATCCATCCCCCAGAATTGCTTCTAAACCATTTCTAATGATTTCGTGGGGGAATTCATGTCTATACTCATATTCGGGTTTTGGGCACTCATTATTTTGTCTAATATGTATTTTCGATAAACCATAAGACCTATTTATTCTTGCAGGCGAAAAGTCCACTGGTCTTCCTTGGACTATGGCTACAATTTTATTGTTGTCTCTGTGCCCGTTCACGTAAGACTCTCGTACTAGTATTCCACAACCCATTTCAACTGAAGACCTTACGTCATTATCGACATAATAGTCCCTAGTTGAAAATATATAATTCCTCTCCTTTATTATGTTCATAATTCTAGGCCCATACTTAACTTCATTTTTAACGTTAAAACCCTCTCTAGTACGCTTTTCCTATTTTTACTAATGTTGCTCTTGATCCTTTTAAGAGCTTTGGCATTTACGAGGTTGTGAGATGATAATTAAATTTTAGGTGTCTGTTCAATCTTTTCATCTCCCTCTGACTCATCGGTAAAACTTAAAGGTAGAGAAGGTTCTTTTGGTACTCTACTTTGGGGGTTATTTATCAAATCCATGTTGGCCTAATTGGTGTGGTTGAAGCCTGAGACTTTTTTTGGGTTTCTCATCTAATTGTGCCTTCATTTTCTCCTATCTTTTGTTTCTACATCTACCACTTCCAGCCATTGTCTTAGTTTCAAAAACTCACAAGTCTAAAAATTGTATAAATCTGTAAATCATAAAACAACCTTTGTCAGAAATAATTTGGTAAAATTCAAGACTTTATTTTCAAAAGAGAAATCCATTTGGAAAGCTAACTTGAAATTCATCGTAAACTTTAAAATAAAATTTTCATCAAAGTGTTAACTCAAATATAAATTTTAAAATTGATTTGCTAAATATCGTAAAGCAACTGTGTGATACGTTTGAAGTGTTTTAAAAAGCAAAGAAAATTAAATTGAAACAAAATCGTAATCAAACCCTAACTCATTTTAAACTCAATTTTCAAACCATTTGCAAATGTGTGTAAATATACTAAAATCTTGAAATTGTTGAATTTGTAAACCAACGATCAGTGTAATTGCTACACACAGTCTATTGGAATCAATGAAACCATTTATTCGGGATAATTGAATAAATCCCAACAAATCAATTTCAAAAATAAAAAAATTTTGCGAAATTCCTTCAAATAAAAATTTGTTAAAGTAAGAGATAAGGTTGTTGTAATTACCTTCTTGAGAGTGAATCTTTCAAGATTTAAGCTTTTGAACTCCTTTATAAGCTCTAGGCTGAATTCTCTAAAATCCTAGTTTAGTTCAATACTCCTAAAATCAAAAATTTTAGTTTAAATGGGACTAGGTTAAGGTAAATCAGTTATTTAGGTATTGAGCTTATGATAATTGAATCTAGGAAAAAAATTGAGATTTTTGTGAAGTGATGCAATGGTTTGGTAGTGTGAATGATTTGTGTTGTGGCGATTTAGAGTTTTTGTTTTAAAACCCAAAATCGTGCCTAATGATTCATTTGTAAGTGGAATCGCTGGGAAATTGCTAAGTGGATCGGTGGTTTGTAAGATATAGTAGCCCACCGATCTGAGCATTGATTCCTTTGTAACGCGAATCACTGGGGATTCGCCAGAATCCAAATTTTAAATCAATTTGTTGTATACTGATACCAATTTTGTTAGCGATTCCTAGTGTTATTCTTAATCGTTGAGAAATTGCTAGGCCTAATTCACTATTTTTGCAATTTATTCCATAATTAAATTATATATCATTTATTAAAAACTCATTTTAATGTATTATTGACTAAAAATTTGAAAGTTTGATTATGATATGTAACTGACTAAATAATTTTATTAATTGAATAAATAAATATATAAATAAGCAAGCAAATTATGCAACTTGCATAAGGGATATAAACAATAACTCGGTCACTCCCACTTAATCGAAATCACCTCGGTGTTAAAATTGTGAAAACATTTCTAAACAAGAGTCAACTATTGAGATTAAAAACATCCTAAAATAAACTAAACTAAATCCCCAATAAAATTAAATAAATATAGAATATGGACTACCTCCAATAGAGTGCTTTTGTTTATTGTCGTTGGCTCGACTTAACCCTTCTAGAATTAGTTTGGATATCTAAACTTGAAATTAGCATGATCAAATGTAGTGCCAATCCAGAAAGTGAGTGCTCAGGCGTTATTCATCAAAGTAATTATTTTGTTTAGAATATCCATAACAGTTTGTGTGTGGCTAAAAAAAGTTCATCCTGTAATTAAACGAGGATTTTCATTAATAAAGTGTGGCATAACCAAAAAGTCCGTGGGTACTACGTAAGTGTTCACTTGAATTGGCACATCCGTGACCACTCCTATTGGTTGAATTGAAGTTCATACGATAAAGAGAATTATTCGGAAGCAAGTGAATTCAACTCCAATTGAGTACGTAAAAAGAAATTTATGGCATGAGATTTTCATTAGAGTTCGTATCGCACTAAGCTTTGAAGTACCAAACCCTTTGATTTTAATGTGAAAGTGTATATCTCAAAGATCATTAAGCTTTATAGGGCTTAAACTTAACTTTTTTCTTTTTGTTATTGTTGTTGGAGCTAGAAGCACCCAACTTGTTTATGTTTTTTTCCATTCTTTGTTGCTTATCTCTCCATTCTTGGGTTATTTTCTTTTCTTTTGAATTGTCTTCAACTATTTATTTCTTTGAAGTCTCTTTATTATTTTTCATTGTTACTACATCAAGTGCATAAATCTCAGAATTAAAATAATCGTAATAGTTTAAGTCTAAAAACTCATTATCATCAATTTCATTATCAAATAATTCATCATATTCTTCATAAGTTTCATAGCTACGTTCATTATTAATTTTGAATTTAACAATTTTATCTTCAGATTTCGTAGACATTATTCCTTCAAAATTACCTAACTTAGTTCTAGTTGTCTTAAGAAAAGGTCTACCTAATAGTATATGCAAGGATTGGGTGATGTTGAGTCTTCCATTTCCATGACATAGAAGTCAACTAAAAATACTAAATCATGCACTTGTGCTAAGATGTCTTCTAATAATCTATGTGGTTTAATAATGGTATTGTTTTCTAAAGTAAGATTAATAGACATATTAGTTAACAACCCTATTTTCAAATATTTATGAAGTTTAAGTTACATGACATTAATTGAGGCTCCAAGATCACACATAGCAAATTCAGTAGAAGAATTACATATGGTGATGGGTATGACAAAAATTCTTGGATTGAAACATTTCTCAGGCATTCTTTTTAAGGATGACATATATTGTCCTAAATTTTCATTAGATTCTTCTTCGTAGTTTGATAATTGCATAGTTGATTCTATTAAAGGTTTATAAATTTTTATATTCTTAAATAATTTGGATATTTTTCTTCAAATTCCTCCTAGCATTTGCTAATCATTGTGGAACAGTAGAATTAGAATTCATACCTTTATTCAATTCATAAATATTGTTTACTTTGTATTGATTAACTAATTCAGAATTTTGTAAAGATTTTTTCATAGGCTTCAGTTCTTGCTAAATACCATGAGTATAATCTTTCAAAAAAGGTGTGTATTTTAATTGTTCAGCCATCCATTCCCTAGTGAGAGTGAAATTTTCCATCATCTTTTTTTCTTATTCTATTATCTTAAGTATTTTGATTTTCTTTTTACCTATTTTTGGTGTCTTCTCTTGCATGTGTGTTTCTTTTTCGTTTTACAAAATAAAGCGTAACTTGTACTTGATTAGTAGTGTTTTAGTTTGAGTAGATACTTTAGTTTAATTACTTGACTTGTTAATTTGTAAAGTCATTTGACTTGATTGATTTTTCATGTCATTCATAAACATATGTGTTTTGATTTGGTTTTGAGAAATTTACGTAAAGTCTTGATGAATTTAGGTCATAAAGCTATATGATACTTGTTCTAAATCTGGTTGCTTAGCATGAATAGTTTGTTGAGGTTGTTGCATTAGTGTAAGTTGTGTTGGTGCTCTCAGTCTATAAAAATATAATTTTGATTTTGTGGACTGTAGCTAAGATTTGAATTTGGTTTTTTAGTGTAATAATTAGTGTCATTATGTTGGTTTTTAGGTGTACCAGAACATTGGTTCATAACTACGTTGACTTATTTGATATTATCTTCTTGTAAATTGGGACACACATCTGTAAGATATGTAACTTCACTACCAAATCAACTTGGTTTAACTTGGTTTGATCTATCTTTTAGTAGTAGTCTAACCATGTTAGATAATTCTTCAACTTTTCATCAAATTTATTACTTGTTTTATTATTAACTTCATAAACTTTCTTTCTTGTTGTATCGTTCTTTTCACCATATTCTTTAAATTGTTTGGCCATCTTATTTATAGTTTCTTTTGCTAAAGGTGTAACATCGAATAATGATACACCGCATATGTTATCTAATAGCCTTTGTATAAAATGATTTAGTCATTCAAAGAAGTATTCCAATAAAGCTCTTTGGATATATCCATGTTGTTGACAATACAAAATTAATCTTTGAAATCTATCCCAAAATTTATTCACAACTGTGATTTCTTCTATAAGTACTAATTTTTCTTCCAGACATATATTAACCTATGAAAGCTTCTAACATTTGAGCGCATGTGGTTATCAAATCTTGAAGAAGATAAAACTACGAATCTTGTGCTTGATCTTTCAATACAACAACAACAACATAGCCTCAATCCTAAATTAACTGGGGTCGGCTACATGGATCAAACTTTTCCATTGTGCTCAATTAAGCGCAATTGATGGTGAGCTTTGCAAACCATTCAAATCCCTCTTAATTAATTCATCCCATGTTAACTTTGGTCTGCCACTACCTCGTCGAATTTCTACAGTTTCTATTGAGTCAAGTTTTCTAGTTAGGGACATTTGTAGGCTGTATTTGCAGGTGACCAAACCATCGCAACCGTCATTCCCTAATCTTTGTATCAATTGGTGGTACTCCTACTTGTCTTTGAATTTCTATATTTCTTATTCTATCTTTACGAATTTTACCACACATCCACCTAAGCATCCTCATTTCTGCTACGTTCACTTTATTAAATTGTTGTTGCTTTACCGCCCAACATTCACTTCCATAGAGCATAGCTGGCCTAATTGCGGTTCTATAAAATTTTTTTTAACATAGTAAGAACATTTCGATCACAAATCACCCCTGTTGCACTCTGCCATTTCTTCCATCCAGCTTGAATTCTATGTGTGACATCATTCTCAATGTTACCATCATTTTATATAATTGATTATAGGTATCTAAAGTGGTTTACCTTAAGAACTTCTACTTCTCCTAATTTTAGCACACCATCATCTCGATGTCTAGTGTTTTCAAACCACGGTGCATGTATTCGGTTTTTGTCCTACTCAACTTAAAGCCTTTAGATTCTAATGTATTCCTCCAGAGTTCTAATTTCCTATTCACTCCATCTTTAGTTTCATCCACTAAGACAATATCATCTGCAAATAGTATACACCATGGTATATCCTCTTGAATATGTCTAGTTAGTTCATCCATAACTAAAGTAAATAGATATGGGCTTAAAGCTGATCCTTGGTGTAGTCCTATCGTAATGAGAAATTATTTTGTAGCTCCTCCAAATGTCTTTATACTCGTTACTACTCTATCATACATATCCTTAATAGTGTCTATGTATCTAGCATTCACTCTTTTTCTTTCTAAAACCCACCAAAGAATATCTCTAAGGACCGTATCATATGCTTTTTCTAAATCTACGAATACCATATGAAGATCTTTTTTCTTTTCTCTATATTTTTATAACAATCTTCTTACAAGGAAAATCGCCTCCATAGTTGATCTCCCAGGCATGAAACCAAATTGGTTCTCTGCTATTGTTGTTTCTCTCCTTAGCCTATTGTCAATTATCCTCTCCCAAAGTTTCATAGTATGACTCATAAGTTTAATTCCCCGGTAGTTTGAGCAACTTTGAATGTCTCCTTTGTTTTTGAAGATTGGCACAAACGTGCTTTTTCTCTAATCCATTGGCATTCGTTTTGATTTTAAAATTTTATTGAAAAGTTTTGTTAACCAAGTCAATCCAATTTCTCCTAAACATTTTCAAACCTTTACAGGTATTTCATTTGGGCCACATGCTTTCCCTATTTTCATTCTTTTCAATGTCTCTTTAACTTTTACAATTTTAATATTGCATGTATAGTTTACATTTCTTTCTTGGTGTGGGTTTTCATCTATTATAGTATCAACTTGGCCATCATTAAATAAACTATCGAAATAACTTCTCCATCTCTCCTTAATATCTTCCTCGCGCGTTAAAACATTTTGATTTTCATCTTTAATGCATCTTACATGACTTAGGTCTTGTTTATTTTTATCTCTTAATTTGGCTAGCCTATATATATATATTTTTCGCCATCTCTATTACCCAACCTTGTATATAGATCTTCCATGAAATTTGTTCTAGCTTGACTAACTACTTTTTTAACTTGTTTTCTAGCTTTTCTATATTGATTATACACATCTTCATCTTGACACTTAGGTATTTTCCTATACATCTTTCTTTAGTCTTAATTGCTCGTTGGACATCCTCGTTCCACCACCAAGTTTCCTTCTTTGGAGGTCCCAAGCCTTTAGATATACCTAATATATTTGATCCCACTCTCCTTATGCAACTACTCATTTCTAGCCACATTGTATTAGCATTTAAGTCAAGATTCCAAACATTTTCCTTTAGTAGTTTTTCTCTAAACTCTACTTGTTTACTATGTTTTAGGTCCCACCACTTTATTCTAGGGTCGCTAACTCTTTTATTCATATTATGTCGTTGTGTTAGCTTAATATCAAGTACTACTAACTTATGTTGGGTAGTAAGTGTTGGGTTTTGGGGTTCATACGCAGCGGAAATTACAAAAAAATTTTGACAAAAACCCCAACAGGATCCGAATCTAATTCCATTAAAAACGTTTAAACCATGAAAAACTTAATCATACCTCAGTCGCAATATACCTTTCTGAAGGTTGATCGATCTCTAAGGCGCTGCCAACGACGAACGCCCTCTACCAGTAGTCCACACACGAACGACGGCCGAGATTTGAAGTGCTAGCTTCAAGAGAATACCAAACCTTTTGTTTCTCTACAAAACGATCCAGAGCATACCAAAAACTCTAAGTCGTTTCTTAAACGAAAAAAGAGTTTTGGCCTTTTGATCTTTCGTCTGTGTATTCTAACTTAAAGCGTCTATTTATACAACCCTTGTATATAGACGGTTAAGTAAATTACACATATACCCCTACTTAAAGAAGTATAAGTGTAATACACCACAAGGACGTTTCCGTCATGAATTTTATCATATAAAATTCATTATTCTGAACCATCTTAAAATCTCGCAAAACCATTCTTAGTATGCGACCCAATAGGCTCATACAACGTTGGCAGTGTACCAAAACACATTTTGGTATACAAGTCATAAGCGGCCTCTAGCAAGACATTATGACTACCCAAGTTGTACGAATATTAAATCGATACAACCTAATCAATAGTGTATATAACATCCTTTTGTCACACGATATCCTTTTGATCAAACATAAGACATGGAATTGTCATCCAACATGTTCAATCGTACTAGTCTCGATCTCTAGGTAGACTGAAAACATCCAAGTGACATTGATCAATATCAATTCACTTAAACTAGGCATTTTAACAGTCTAACACATCGAGGGATCCATTGGATATCTCTCTTTATATGAGAGGGACAAATTCTATCTTGATTACACAACTTCATCACATTGCTCACACAGTAACCAATCACAACCTTTATAATCGTCCTAAGTTAAAGACAACGTTTGATAGTGTCAAATCACTATGTTCCTAATGTTGAAGTCTCTGGTAATCTCAAGTCGAGGACTGAAAAATATACTTATCATGAGAAACAACTATGACTTAATCCATGTGATGTTCTCATAGCGGGTCGGTCCCAAGACTTTGTTCCCTAACAAGTACTCGTGATCTTGATTCGTATCCCTATACGTATAATCATCATATGATCATCAATCAAGACTCACACTAGTCTTAATTCATTATAGTTCCCAGTATAATGATCGACTAGGGACATTTATGATATTTCTATAAATACCCATGGATCTTATTATAATGTAAACATGCAAATTAATTATAATAAACAGCAAAGGAAATCCTCTATTTTATTAACAAAAAGTATTCATAAAGACAGTTAATGGATTGACCTAGGGCACATGCCCCATTGTATTTGTCCCTCTCATATACCTAATATGTTTGATTCCACTCTCCTTATGCAACTACTCATTTCTAGCCACATTGTATTAGCATCTAAGTCAAGATTCCAAACATTTTCCTTTAGTAGTTTTTCTCTAAACTCTACTTGTTTACTATGTTTTAGGTCCCACCACTTTATTCTAGGGTCGCTAACTCTTTTATTCATATTATGTCGTTGTGTTAGCTTAATATCAAGTACTACTAACTTATGTTGGGTAGTAAGTGCTTCACCAGGTATTACTTTGCTATCTCTACATATTTTTCTATCTATTTTTCTTGTTAAAAAAAATCTATTTGACTCTTGTTATGAGCACTACTAAAAGTAATTATATGTGACCCCCTCTTCCTAAAACTAGTATTTGCTAAGACAAGATCGTATGTTGAAGCAAATTCTAAGATTGATTCTCCTTCTTCATTTCTATTACCATAACCAAAACCTCCATGAACTCTCTCATATCCATCGTTACTTGCCCCGACATGCCCATTTAAATCTCTTCCAATAAAAACTTTTTCATCTAATGGTATACTCTTCATAAACCCATCCATATCGTCCCAAAATTTGTGTTTGATGCTCTCGCTTAATCCTACTTGTGGTGCATATGCACTAAGTATGTTAATTTTTTCTTCTCCAATAATTAATTTAACTATAATAAATCTATCCCCCATTCTTTTAACCTCTACGACCTTATCTTTATAATCATTATCCACCACAATTCCTACTCCATTGCATTTTCTATCTATACCAGTGTACACAATTTAAACTCTGTGCTTCCTATTTCTCCACTTTTTTTCCTACCCATTTTGTCTCTTGGAGGCAAGCGATATTGACTCTCCTTCTAATCATCGTATCTACTAGTTTTATTGACTTCCCCGTAAGTGTTCCTATGTTCCATGTTCCTAAACGAATTTTTTCTCCCCTTTGTATTTGTTTTCCTTTTTTATTTTTTTTTTCTAAAAGATCTAGTGTTCCTATCTATGATTTTGTTTTTGTTTTGGTGTTTGTTTTGAACTAGCTTCTTTACCCACACCCGTCCTTTGTATGGGAACCCTTGCTCATTTTTTTTTTCACATTTGGGCGACGATGTGAAGGGACTAGCTTCTTACCCACACACGTCCTATATGTGGGAACCCTTGCTCATTTTTCTTCACACCCAGGTGGCGATGTGAAACATACCCTTGCTCATTTCTCACTACACCCGGGCTCTGATGCAGCGCGTCGCTAGGTGGGAACGCCCCAACGTTTATATATGTTTGATCCATTTCATGAAAAGTGACAAAATTCTTACACTGGCTATCAACCTATCACAACCCTCCTCCATTTTCTATGAATGGAAAATGAGCTTGGGGCCTCCCTCCCTCACTTTTCGGGTATGAAAAGTGAGTTTGAGACCTCCCTTACCCATTTTTTGGTACGAAAAATAGGCGTCAGAGTCATCCTTTATCCGGACTTGGGATCGGCTATGTAGCGCTCATAGTGTACAACATAGGTGGAGTTGTGCTTGATATTTCAATACAAAAGAAAAAGCTTTAAGTTTGACTAGTTCTAACGTGCGGTCTTTAGTTTTCATCCCATTCACTTTACGTTGGTGTTCCTTTATAAATTTTGTGGACCTTCATCGTCCTTACCATATAAGTTAGGTACAACACTAATGAATCCAAATCTAAGTTCAAATTTGGGAAATCCCTCAGGATAGGCATTACGCATTATTGGTTCATAAGTAGTGACATTTTGATTAGCTTGCCTAAAAGTAAGTGCTCTATAATAATAATAATAATAATAATAATAATAATAATAATAATAATAATAATAATAATAATAATAATAATAATAATAATAATAATCATAGTAGTAATAATAATAATAATAATAATAATAATAATAATAATAATAATAATTATTATTATTATTATTAAAGTTATTATTCGCTTCCTTTGTGGTAGTTTGATGTTCTATACGTTGTTATTGTCTTAAATTACGATTTAATGTCATATCTACCTCATAGTTAAATGGATGTAAGGATCCTGTGGAATTAGAACAACAAAGTGGATAGTCCATACAACTTTTGAGACTCCTAAGAAATTATGTTTAAACCCTCGGTAACAGCGCAAAAAATTGACACGTGCCGGGCGTGTACAATAAATCTTCCTCATTTATTTACTTTTATCATTTTTGTAGTAGTGCTAAGTGGGAATCGTCTCCATAAGGGTTTATCAAACTAATCTAGAAAAAGGTCTTTTAGTGGTTTTTATTATTATTACTTTAATTTAACTAATTTAATTAAAATAGTAATTAAAGATAGTTAATTCAATCAATCAATAATAATAATAATAATATAATAATAATAATAATAATAATGAACTAAACTAATTATATTTACTTAACTAACTTAAATAGTTAACTTAACTATCATAATTCTAATTCACAACACTTACATCAAATCAACTCAATAATATAAATAAATATCCAAACAAATATCCAGAACAATGAAAAATCAACCCGTTTTGCATTCCAAACATGTTCCTATAATCAATATAATTATGAGCATTCTTTATAAAGCATGATAGATTATTAAACTCTAATCATAAGTAAGTAAACAACCTTTAGTCAACCATTTATTCTCCTTATATTGGTAGAAAAGTCACATTCTAATTTTATTGAGTTAACCCCTTTGAATATACAAAGACATTAGCTTCATGCCATAAAATTGCATTACACTTTACGAAAACTTCGAACTACTAATCTAACATCTTCGTAAAGACACTTCAATACTAGATTTGATCTTAAATTCACCTAGGACATTTAAACGGTAAATCCTTTCAAACAATCCTAGTTACTACTTCAAACTAGATAATGAATTCAAATATCGTAATACACATTCTAGACTATGCATGCAATACAAAGTTCAAGATTAAAATCCTTAAATAATAATATATTAAATAAGTGAATCAAAAAATATGATTGGTATAAAGCAGTAAGCATATAGTTTCCTCATCATAACTATATTGTAAAATGAATCTAGTTCATGTTCGGACTTTGTTTAGATTAACAAAATACTCACTAATAATCATAAATAATATCACAATAATATAAATAAATGACAGATAAATACTTTTGGTAATACATATTCTAGACTATGCATGCAATACAAAGTTCAGGATTAAAATCCTTAAATAATAATATATTAAATAAGTGAATGAAAAAACATGATTGGTATAAAGCAGTAAGCATATAGTTTCCTCATCATAACTATATTGTAAAATGAATCTAGTTCATGTTCGGACTTTGTTTAGATTAACAAAATACTCACTAATAATCATAAATAATATCACAATAATATAAATAAATGACAGATAAATACTTTAGGAATAAATACTTTGAATCTTCAAGTCTTCTTTAAAAGCAATGAACAATAAAATAATAAACTAAAACAATAAACTATGAAAATAAACTATGGCCCCTAGAGCAATAGAGTTTTGGTTTAAGTACTCAAAGGTGACTAATTTCTTAACCCTAGTGTAGTATTTATAGTATTATAGGTAGTAAACATCTCAAACTAACTCAAACATCTTGTGGTTATCTAAAATTCTTGAAATCAAACCCATAGATTCCTCGGCATTTCGGGTTTAAGTGGAATCGCTAGGAGAATCCTTGAAAAATTAGTTTCAATGCTCCATCAATCTGAGTAGCAATTTTGGTATGTATAAGAACCACTTAGGAATCGTTGGCTTTAAAATCCAGTTTTTTCTTTCTCTTGTTGGTGTTCTTTGCACACTCTTTCCAACTTGATCAAATCCTTCATAATCTTCCATTTTTACTTTGTTTCTTCATATGTTCCATTTATCATCTAAAATATAAAAAATAAGAGAAAAACCTATGTAACATAGTCTTTTAAGCCTAAAATCATCCTAAAATGTATTATAGAATATGTCTAATTGTTGACTTATCAGTTTTAGATGTTGTATGATCTACACACTTCATCATTCTAATTCCACATGATCTTTACATCCATTTGATCCTGAAGTAGATATGACCTTTAATCATAATTTAAAAAATAAAACGTAGGGAACACCAAACTACCACAATAAAAGCCAATAATAACATTAATAATATTAATAATAATAACAATTATAGAGAACTTACTTTTAGGCAAGTCAATCAAAATATCACAGCTTTCGAACCAATCTGCTATTGCCTATCTCAAAGGATTTCCTAATTTGAACTAATATTTGGATTCATTAGTGCCTTGCCTAACTTTTCTAGTAAAGATAATGAAAATCCTGAGAACTTTATAAGGGAATACCAACATAAAGTAAATGGGATGAAGCTAAAAGATGGTAAGTTAGAACAAGTCAAACTTAAAGTTTTTCTTTTTGCATTTAAAGATCAAGCACAAGATTGATTATTTTATCTTCCTCAAGAATCAATAACTATGTGGGCTCTAATGTTAGAAGATTTCCTAGATCAATGTATGCCTAGAAGAAAGACTAGTTCCTATAGATGATAACTCATAGTTTTATAGATGAAAGATGATGAAAATTTTAATGAGTTTTGGGATAGATTTCAAAGATTAATTTTGTTTGGCCCACAACATGGATATACACAAAGTGCTTTATTAGAATACTTCTATGAAGGAATCAATCATTTTGAAAAAAGATTATTGAACACTGTATGTGGTGAATCATTATTCGATGTAACACCAACTTTAGCGAAAGAGGCTATTAATAAAATGATTAAAAAATCTAAGCAATATGATGAAAAGACTGAGACATCATTGAAGAAACTTTATGAAGTTAATAATAAAAGAAATAAAATGTTTGTAAAAAAAATCTTATGAGTTATCTAGAATGGTTAAGTTGCTATAAAAAATAGATCAGACCAAGTAAAACCATTTGGGTTTAGTGACGAAGTTACACATCCTACAGATGCTTGTCCTACTTTACATGAATATAATACTGAAGAGGTCAATGTAGTTATGAACCAATTTTCTGGTCTTCGCTGGAGTCAATATAACAACAATAGTTACTACACTGGATAACTAAATTCAAATCTTAGTTATAGTCCACAAAATCAAAATTATACCATTTACAAACCAAGATCAAAGATATAATCCACACCAATTCAACAATTTCAACAAATTGTTCAACCTATGCAACCAAATTTAGAGTAAATCTTACATAATTTTATGACTCAAAGTCATTAAAATTTTGCACAGATTTCTCAAAATCAAGTTAAAACTGATACATCTATTAATGAGTTGAGAAATCAATTAAGTCAGATGAACCTATAAATTAGTAGGTTAATTAATAAAATTAAAGGATCTACTCAAATTACTACTCATACTAATTAAACACACGTTAGTGCTTTATTTTGTGATAATGAAGAATAGACACATATACCAAAAAATATACCTAAGAGAGGTAAAAAGAAAAAGAAAGGACAAAAATAATAGAAGTATAAGAGATGATGACCATTCCTACTAGAGAATGGATGGTTGAACAATTAAAATATACAACTTTTCGTGAAAGATTATACCTTTGGTATTTAGTAAGAGTTAAAGCTTATGAAAAATCATTACAAACTTTTGAAATACTTAATAAAGAAAAAATGATAAGATTTCTAATAAATTAAATGAAGATATGCATTCTATTCCCCTATTTCATAATGATTAGCAAATGCTAGGAAGGAAGAAATTAACCAAGATATTCTTGATTTAGCATCCCCTTTCGCGTTTAAGGTAATATCCAACCTAAAACCCTAATTAAGCCTCAGTACACTAGCTAGACTTAACTAGAGCCATTATCTTCTCATTCTGTATCAGATAAACTTAACCTTTATATTGATATCGAAATAAAAATTTACTGAATACGTAGTGGAGAACAAAAAACTTTTTTGATAATCAAAATGATATAGATAAATCTTAGAGTTTATCAAAACCTAAAAATCATTTAAAAAACCTCCTAAACTTGTTATATTACTACAATGTAATTCAAACATTATATTTATACTGGAAGGCTTATTACATTGGAGAGAATACATTAAAACTCTTAAATTTTCTCTTCCCCTTTCGCTAAAGCGTTGGGTTGATACCTAAAATGTTAAATTTGGGATAAGCTGATAAGTGCTTAATTAGGCTTATATTAATGTTAGTTTAGTAGTATAATTGGTCTAAATATTCCAGAATGAACACTAATTGATGATATTTATGTTTTTTAGGTTTACAAGGTATAAAAGAGACAAAGAAGTAAATTCATGATGAAAATCTAAGATAAAACTTAAACCACCTTTGACACAGTGGATAAGACCTTTACCATAGTGGTAAATGAACACAAGGTGTAGGCAATGTGTGGAGATTAAAAGAAGCGAAGTTGTAGTGAAGCTATGGGTTTACACACACAACATCGAAACTTTACACATATGGCATCGAGACCATTGAGAGGAGAAAAAAACACAATACAAAGCTGGCACTAGAAAGTTTTGGTGTTCTATTTCGTTTGGGATTGGTAATTAGGGTTTTTAATTGTATTCTTAGGGGTCTTAGGAGTATAAATAGTCATTAGGACGTGGTAAACCATATATTTGCATAGAGAAAAATAGAGAATTTAAGGAGGCTTTCTTCTTTAGAATTCAATGGTGTTTATCAATACAATGTCCAATTAAGCACTCTTTTCGAGATCTTTTATTTATAATTTAAGTTATTTTAATTCTTTCTATTTTATTCGTCCTTGTTTTCATGATTATGGTGAAAGCTAAGGGTATGTATGTGGCCAATGTATGCTTTTAGGTAGAAAAGTTATAGTTAACCGGGACAATCATATCCATAATTGCACGATTGGATTGATACAAGTGACAACCACTCACTCATTTTCCATCAAAACCTTTCGATTCTTGAGTGTGTGACAAATAAATCTATGTTAAAATGGAAGCGGATGTGATCTTGTTATTTAGTATTAGTATTCCCACAAATATATTGTATAGTTATTGCATTAAACCTTATTGCAAATGTTTAGGGTTATGTGTTGACTAGGGAAGTAGTTAGTGGTGGACATCCTAGCTATCTAAAGTAGGGGAATTAGGATTTCTAGCGAATATTGATTTTCTATAGCTAATCTAGGAGGATTTGAATTAATAATCTTTTGAAAAAGATCGAAGACCATGAAATGCTATTGAATCTTTATTTAGATTTGTGTAATCGTATATTTTCTCTCATTTAATTCACTTTTGCAAGCTTTCATTTCTAGTAGTTTTAATCAATTGTTTTCTTAAATCTTCTAACACTTCAAATTTCACTTTTTAGTTAACACAGTAAAACCTAAGTCTTGTGGACTCGACCTCGTATTTACCACTACTACACCCAAATAGGATTGATCCTTTATTATGAGTTTAGTTTCTTTCTTTTTATTTTATTTTTATTTTTCTTATTTTGAGTTTATTTATTTATCTCTCTATTTCCTTGTATCTAGCTTATATTTACATGTAATGGCCTCATACTCCTTCAATTATGGTCAATTTGAAGACTCATATTATTATAGTGTGAATGGGGTTAGGTATGTCAAGTTATAGACATAATTTTTCTAATTGGTCATCTAATTTTCAGCAGGTCGAAGCTTGTGGATGTTGTGGTGATTGTACTTATTCCATCAATGCTTGCTCTTACAATTGCGAGTATGGAAATTATCTCAAGGGGAGCTATATATCGCCACTACCTAACTTCTACAAGTTCATGCCAAGTCATTGGGTTCCTCAACAAGAGGAGCATTCTCTTGAAGGACTTAATCTCAATCAATGAACAATTCTATCAAGATATTCTATGTGATGAAGTAAAATTGGAACAAAATTAGCAAGAGATAAATTGAAGTTTTCAAAATATGAACATTCTAATTAGTCAAATGAATGCTAGCATTGATAATTTGATTAATGAAGAAGAGTTCCCCAAACCTTTACATTATCATCTAGAAGAGGAGTGCGATTACTTTGAGAAATGTTGAGGAGGACGAGTATTTGATTGAATTGGAGGATGAACTTGAAGTTTTGCCATCAAAGCCGAATGTAATAATTGCAAAAGTTCATGAAGAAGAAACCGAGATGAAAATTGAAGTCACTTTGAAAAGGCCATATGAACCATATGAAGAGAGCAAGGAAGATCAACATCTGGTGTTGATAAATCCACCTCATGTTTCATGCATATTTATGGAATATGAAAATGGGATGGAACAAAAAGGGCGCTTGAAAATTTTATATGGCGTTGACAGATATACGTTATATGATCAAGACTATATGGAGACTTATTTGTTAGAAACCCAAGATGATCCCTAAACTCTGAAGGAGGGCATACCTATTTCATTGCCAAACCTATGTTATTCCATTTGTTCATGACTACTCCAAATTAGTGGGCATTACATGATCTTTCAAGTGAAGTCTGGCCAATGACTTAAAATAAAGATGATTGTTGGGAGGCAACCCAAACTTATTTTATTTATTATCATATATTTGTTTCCTTTTTAGTTTAGTTTAGTTTATTTTATTTCAGTTATTCAACCATTTTAAATTCCATTTATTAATTTTTACAAGTTAAGGAAAGTCTCGAGATGAAGGAAGGAAAGAGTACCATATGTTGGAGTCAGGCTTGACTTTTGATTAAATTTTAATTCATGTGATTTGAGTTATTATTTTTTAAGGAAATTGATTACTTGCTAAGATTTATGTGTTTTGAGACTTGATTGGAAATAAAAAAAGTTACTTAAGTTGGCGCACTAGTGGTAGGCCTTTTAGTAGAACTTGAAACTCTAGAATTAATTTTTACTATTTTGTTGATTTTACCTTTAGTTGAAAAATCTTGGGCTCACAAAATTTGGTTGAAATTGTTTTTAGTCAATTCATCATCAGTTTTTACTCTAATCACTATATATGAACTTTTCTTTAGCCTTTGTTTCTTTGTTTTGGTACTCTTATTACTATCCATGAACTCGCATCATTTCCTTAGTTCTATATCCATCATGTTCTTTCACCTTTTTGTTTGTTTTTATGTTTGAACCTCTTGACTTGTTTTGAAACTTTGGGACAAGTTCCATAATAAGTTTGGGGTATTTTAGGGATTATATATTGTTTTGGATGGATTTCTTTGCTAAAGATTGTAGGTATGATCATTAATTTTCTAAATTATACGGTTGAAGGTTGGTAATGGTGGTGTTATTCTTTTCATTCCTCTTATCTTTCCATTCATACTTTTATCTTCCATTTCACTAGGATATGATACATTTTCATGCATGCATTCAGTATAATTTTTAGTATTATTATTATTTAAAGTCACCCATAACTTTGCTTCATGCCTTTGGTTGTGGATGAGTGAACTATGGTTGCCTCTTTTAGTTGAAACTTAGGAAAAACTAAGATAAACACTCGCTCTAGCCCATAGTCCAACATTTTTATGATTTCATCTAAGGGACTTAGAATGAGGGGTAAGCCTTGTGCATATACTAAAGGGGGTAGATGGTCCGAACTGTGCAAGTGGAAAAAGTCAGATTTCCAGGGTGCTAGAACGAGGGTATAACCCACTCGAGACGAAATTCCTATGATTAAACCACTTTTGAGGGAATGATTTAAGGCATTTTTGAATGAAACCCTTAGCCTTAAGGCTACCTTAAGTTATTTTTCGTAGTTAACCCTTTTTTAGCAAACCCAACTTTAATGCTTTCTTACTTAATGTTAAACCCATATCCATAGCTTGAAATTATTCTTTACATAGTTGGAAGCTAGTTTTAGACTTCCAATCTTTAAAAAGAGAAATGAAATGAAGATGAAAAAGATTAGAGGAAAAAATTATTTATATACCCAAAATAAGGGAAAATTAATCATGATGAAATAATCAAGTCATGATTAGATAGTCCCACCGAAAATGGTATCCGCAGAAAATGGAGCAGGGAGCTATGTGGTTGGAAAAATTTGAATACTGCACATATTAAAAGAAAAATAAAGTTAAATGCTGTATGAGCTACTTTCATGTTCTATGAAAATATTTTGACAGTCTAAGTTTTAGTTTTCCAATGCTTCACATTACCTTTATATCATTTCCTTGGTACCCTACCTTAGCCATATTACAACCTACTTAAAGTTCTATTGATCCCCATTAGTGCTAATTCTACATTAGTGGGGAGTGTGGTTGCATTTCTTGCCTATGATACATTTTAAACGTTGATCGGCTATCTTACAGAGATCGTAAACTTGTGTGCTTAAGTGTATAGACCAAGAAAACTTATGAGTAGTTGATAGCCTTTGTTTTGACCAAGTCTAGGTCTTAAATGTGTGATCTTAATTGTATTTGGATTATAGTTCTAAACATATCATAACTCCAAAATCTTTAGTGGCTTGTTAACTTGGCGACTATTTAATCCAAATATACTCCATGAGTGTGGAATCGGGTGTAGGATTAATTAGAATAGGATAATAACCATATTAAGAATTTATCTATATGTCTTATATTTCTTTGCTCGGGACATGCAAAGTCTTAAGTTTAGGGGTATTTGATAAATGCTTAATTAGACTTATATATATAGTTAGTTTAGTAGTATAATTGGTCCATTATCCCAGAATGAATTCTAATTGATGATATTTATGTTTTTTCCGATTTACAAACTATTGAAGAGAAAAGGAGTGAATTCATGATGAAAAGCCAAAAAAAAAAACGTAAAACTATTTTTGATGTCGTGGAAAAGACCTTTGTCGTTGTGGAAAATGAACATAAGGCGTATGCAATGCGAGGAGATCAAAGGATGCAAAGTTGTGGGTTTACACACAAGGGTTGGGACTTTACATACACGATTTTAGAACAACTAAGAGGAGAAAAAATACAAAATAAAAGCTGGCACTCTGGCAAATACACACATGATGTGGATCACTTACAAATGGTGGCGAGTTATGAAAATAGAAAGTTTTAGAGTTCTATTTCATTTGTGATTGCTAATTTGAGTTTCTAATTGTATTCTTAGGTGTATTAGGAGTATAAATAGTCATTAGGATGCAATAACCTATATATTTACATGGAGGAAAATAAAGAATTGAAAGAAACCTTTTTCTTTAAAACTTAATAGTGTTTATCAAGACAATGTCCGGTTAAGCACTCTTTTCCTAGGTCGGAGGTGAAACAAGTCCAGAATCTTGTTTGATAGCATGTTATATGAGATCTTATTTATAACTTGAGTTATTTTGATTCTTTCTATTTTATTCTTCATTGTTTTTATGGTTGTGGTGAAAGATTAGGGTATGTATGTAACTAATGCATGCTTTTAGGTGGAAGACCTATAGTTAATTAGGACAATCGTATCCATAAATGTATGATTGGAATGATACAAGTGGCAATCATTCAACCGTTTATCATCAAAGTCTTTCGATTCTTGAGTGTGTGCAAAAACATCTATGTTAAAGTTGAAGTGGACGTGATCCGATTATTTAGGATTAATATTCCCATGGATCTTTATGCAGTTAATGCATTAAACCTAATTGGAGTATGTCTAAAGTTATGTGTTGACTAGGGAAGTAGTTAGTGGAAAACACCTTAGCTATTCAGATTAGGGGAATTAGGGATTTTCGGAGGATGTCTATTTCTTATAGCTAATCTAGGAGGATTTGAATTAATAATCTTTGAGGAAGATCGAAGACCAATATGCTATTGAACCTAGATTTGAATTTGTAGGACCGTAGACCTTGGTATTATCTCTCATTGAATTTGTTTTGCAAGCTTTGATTTCTAGTAGTTTTAATTAGTTGTTTTCTTAAAATATCTAAAAAACCCCAAATCTCCATTTTTAGTTAACTTTGAATAAAACCTAAGTCATACGGATTCAACCCCGTATTTACTACTACTACACCCAAGTGGGATTGCCCACTCAAGTATGGGTTATATTTGGCACGAAAGACAAGTGGACGCAAGCACTCCGACTTGCTTAGTAAGTAAGGATTCACAAAACCATCCACCTTTCATATAATAATCGAGAGTAATATGCAATAAAAATATACACAAAATATCCAACAGTGTTATGAACAACATATAATCTAATTAATAATAGATACAAGTCAAAAAGTCAATGGCTATAACACTGCAATTCCTATTTCATTTGTAAAACTAGGGTGGATTACCCATTGACTCCATTAATGTGATTGCCTGACCAATACATGGCCGATGTGCCATCTAGCCAATCCATTAATGTTCAATGGTTCTATCCTAAACTCTCTAGTGGACATGTAATCCACATAACCTATTTAGCTGAGTAGGATTTAACATATAAGCTAATAACTAAACCTATATCCTATACAACGTATTTCTCAACTCCAAGGTTTATTCTTGAGTATCACATCATACATAGTTTTCCATTTTATTTAAACACATCATAGTGTATATAGCCCTTATTTTGTAATGATCCAAATTTCTAATAATGGATTAGGTCCGTAATTAAGGGTCATCGACTCATGACGTGGCTCAAGAACGGGTACACGAAACACTCGGCACGAAGACCAAGTAATGTATTGTTTGTGGTATGATGTATGCTTGGTGCATTGTATATGTGTAGACATAGTAGGTCACTCTTACTTATGTATAAATGTCGATACATGAGTGGAGATGCGCCTCAAGATGCATGCCGACATAAGACTGAGGTAAAGAGTGATGTAGTAAGATAACTTAAGTTAATATAGCTTATTTAGCTGAATTAGATAAGGATATAGTTGATTTACAATAAATGTACTTAAGTTAATAAGTTTAAACAATAACCACTTGATGTTCCTCGAGGTACTTGTTGACACATCAAAAGACCAATCGAGTATCAAATTGGTGTTAACTAGATAGAGATAGGGAGTTAGTGGGAATTGTGGCAAGGTGTAAGTCATTGGATTATTCTCGAGATACGTGTGTGCATGGAGATTATTGCTATAAGTCAACCTTATCCTATTTATATATATAATTGGAAAGATCAACTCATGCAAACTATTTCATTTCATTTCAATTGAAAACTTGCTAAAAAGTAAATCTGGAGAGGAAGAGTTGAATGAGAAAAAAAACTAGTAAAGAAGGATATTTGGTGAAGGTGTTGATCAAGTGGTGGTGTACTACAACTTGGAGCATAGGGAAGAGTCTTAAAGGTTCATGTACATGTTTTGAGGTATCCGGAGGCTGAATTAGCTAGGAACTTGCATAGAGGTAAGTAAGCTGATTGAGCTATTTCTCTCCATTTCATGTATTGATGTTGTTGCATGTTGACAGTTGTGTAAATTGTTATACTTGCTCGAATTCTTATGCCATGATTTATGTGTTTACTAATTGTGTGTTGCAGTTAAATTAGAATATGGATGTTTAGGTTTCATGATGTGGCTTGGGGTATACGTGAAACTCGGGGTTTGGGACTCAGGGATGTATGTATAGCTAACTAGTTAGTGTCACGAATCTACCATATAAAGTTGATGAAAATACAAGCGGTGACCAATTAGGGTAATACGAAGTACTATGTATGGTGACCTATTACATGAGGTAGATAAATCCGTGTTTAAAAACTAACAAGGATAGGATATACAAGCTATTACTTGAAGGGTAATATCTAGGCCAATGCATAAAATGATTAAGCATCAACCAATAAGGGTAATACCGAAGTACTATGTCTGCAAATCTATTACATGAGGTCTATATGCCATGTTTCACAATTAATAAGAAGAATGCCTAATGATATGCAGCGACTAATAAGCGTAATACCAAAGTATTATCTGTACGAACCCATTACATGAGGTCGATATGCCATATTTAATAGCTAATAAGGAGAATACCTATTGATAAGCAATGACCAACAAGGGTAATACCAAAGTACTATGTGTGCGGACCTATTACATGAGGTCAATATGTCGTGCTAAATAAATGACTACCTAAGGTCTATGTGATCAATAGGGTATTACCGAGCTAATGTGTTAGGTACACAATTTAGTATGTGTGGTTCATTGGAATAGTTGATTGATATTATATTGTTTGGTAATGTGTTTGTGTATCTATAATTATTTTCGTAATGAATGTATGCATTATGAATTATATCTATTATTATGTTTGGAAAGATGGATAAATGTCTCTCAATGTTACTTTCTACATTACTATACTCACCGTCCTTTTTATGATGGTGGGTGCAGATCCATCGAGTAGCGGACCGGGTAAAGAGAAGATCGACGACTACCATGAGCTAGTGGAGAGCTGCTACCTTTATTGTAGGTTTCTAGTTTTGTTTTATGAATTATATATGTCTTTCATATACTTTTTGGGATGTATACTACAGGTTGTAAGATAGTATACTGACCAGATACATGTTTATATATAGTTATTTCCATTTTGTTTTATATATGCATGTGATCTTTGATTCCCGATTTCCACACTTATGTTTTATATGAATAACTTCCACATAATTGTCAAGCCTTCCGCTGAACAATCTTTAAATTGTATAAAATTTTAATTAACTTTAAAACACTATTTAGCTATAAAAATGGTGTAAGGTTTATTAGAAAGGCCGACTAATACATTGTTGGGTCTCTATGGCTAGAATTGGGGCTTAATGACGCGATTTGGCTGAGCAGTGCCTTGTTTGAAGAGCTCGACCATCATAATTGGTATCAGAGCCTAGGTTTAGCAAATCTTATGGACAAAGAAAATATGATACCAACGTCATAGTTGGTATTAGAGCCTAGGTAATAAAGTATGGTTTATTTTATAATTTGATACCAACATCACAGTTGGTATCATATTTGATGTGTTTGTATATATATATATATATGCATTATGTCATGTAGTAGCTGATATCACCTTCGCTATCATTTTGCGGATAGCGTTGGCTGATTTATGCAATAGTAGGGATACGGGTGCCATTGTCTAAGCTTCTTACTATGACACTAGTAGTTCTTATGGTACGAACTATAACGATAATGACAATACTAGCCGTAGAGATAGTTGATACACCGTCTCCCACTCCTACATTTTCTAGCTTGTTAGGAGAGGTTTAGTTGGTGAAGGATTTTATCAAACTGAAACTAGTGTATTTTAATGGTTTACAATACTTTAAGAAGATTGAGAAATGGGTGTTATCTTAGGAGAAGTTATATAGAGTCTTAAGGATTGAGGATAGACTTTGGGTTGCCATTTCATGGTATACACTATAGAGATATGCCGATGTTTGGTGGCTTGCAACAACAGCTTCAGATGGTGATTTTAAGTCTTGGGATGCATTTAAGAAGAAGTTCTATAAGATATACTTTCCATCTGCAGTGATGAAGAGGTTGAAGAAGGAATTTATGGACCTTCAATAGAGAACTGATGAGTCGATGATGCAATATCGAAATAGATACGGTTATTTTAGGTAGTTTACTAGAGACTTGGTAAAAGATGACTCTAAGGATGTATATCATTTTGAAGATGAACTGAAGCTTAACATCAAATATTATGTCATTAGTATCGGAGTTAGGACACTGAGTGAGATATATAAGTGTACTTTTCCCACGAGACATTATTTTGGTAGGATTGCTGATGGGACAAAGTGAGGTCTAGGAATGACTATACATTTGAGTACTAATCTTGAGAGGAGGAGGCAGAAAGGTAGTAGACAAAGGAGTTAGACTGAGGGATCTTAGAATGTGGGGCCAGCAACATCTGATATCTTGATGAAGCATGGTTCGAGTGTACCTACCTTGCCAGCTCCAGTTAGATTAGCGTTACTTGCCCCTTAGACAAAACAAGTATCAAACGATAGAGGCCGAGATGCACCGATGCTGGGTAGACCCAGATTATATCCATAGGACGGAGAAGACCTCCGAAGTTTTACATGTCCTTGGGCTAGACATATTGTTCGTCAATGTCCACAGCCATCGGGTTATCAGCCGGCGACATCACATTCACATGCTAGAAAGAGAGCTTAAGTAGTGATAAGATCGGGCTTAGAGATGGTACTGGAATGTACTAATGGTAAGTGAATTTTGTTTATTTTTGCACTATATGTGTGTATTTCTTGCTTTGTGTGTGATATTGAATTAAACGATTGATAAATAGAGTGGTGTTATCTAAATAAGAAACATCTAAAATTCCTTAAAAATTACGCTTAGCTAAATTTCCTTTGACTACTATGACCAAAGTGTTAAGTATTAGTGATGTTATGAAGGAGTTTGCTATATGTGGACTTACTTGTTGAGATGTGTAAACCTAAGTTGAAATGGTCAATGGATCCACGTATGGTAGTTGAAAAAGGTAGGCTTTGGGGCTAGTATCATTTGAAGTTTTGGCTAAAGTAATTATAATAAAATAGTGAAAGAAACTAAGGATAAGAATTCGGAATAAGCAAATTATGGGGATAAATTTCTATTAGCTAAGAAGATTTGTAACAGCCTAAACTTTTTAATAATGGATTTGGTTTGTAATTAAGGGTTACCGATCTGTGACGTGGCTCCAGAATGGGTACACGAATCTAACACTCGGCATGAAGACCAATTAATATATTGTTTGTGGTATGATGTATGCTTGGTGCATTGTGTATGTGTAGGCATAGGAAGTCACTCCTACTTGTATATAGAGGTCGAGATGTGAGAAGGGACACACCTTGAGATGCATGCCGACGTAGAACCAGGGTGGAGAGTGATGTGGTAAGCTAACTTAAGTTAATATAGCTTATTCAGTTAAATTAGATAAGGATATAGTTGATTTACATTAAATTTACCTAAGTTAGAAAGTTAAAAAATAACCAATTGATGTCCTTGAGATACGTGTTGACATATAAAAAGACCAAATGAGTTTCAAATTGGTGTTAGCTAAATGGAGATAGTGGAGTTTGTGGGAATTGTGGCAAAGCATAAGCCATTGGATTATTCTCGAGATACGTATGTTCATGGAGATCAATATAGGTGTAATAACCTATATATAGAACCTTTAAATCAATCCCTAAGTCCTTAGAAAGTTCCATGAAATACACAACAAAACTACTATTTTCTGAGGTAGGAGATCACTCCCTCATTTGGTGGGGTGTGCTCCACCAACTGAATTTATCAAATTTTATGAAGGGAGCGCGCTTTCCTACTATAAGGAGTGTGCTCTACGCTCAACTGTCTTGATAGGGAAGAGGGCAGCAGCCCCTGTTCAATCACAAAATTTCAACAACAACATCCAACACCTCCCTATAACATTAGGAATGGCTTCTAATGAGGTCTTAATCCATTTTCAGTCATCAACAACAATGATTTATAGAGAACTCGAAACTAATTCACAAATTCAACTTCAAAAATTAAACTTCAAACTTACTAACTGTGATGATCACTGGGTTTACAATGGCTTGATCCCTATAGATCACGTTGAATCACTTCAACTTTCTTGTCTGATGAATCTTATAAGGAATCAAAGCCTCAACGACTTCCCCTCCCTCTTACTCTTAAAAAGTAATATGTATAAAATGTTTTTGATTTATGTATAGGGATTTTCCTCGAGATATGATCCATAGTAATCAAATGAAGCTTATAGTTATATATATATTTATATATCAATTATATATAAATACATATATCTCATATATTTGTTGCTAATAAATTCACTGGACGTGCCAATGTATATTTTTGGGCGTGCACATTCATTTCACGACATTGCACTTGGTGTATTGAAAATTTATTAATTAATTAATTATTTTCCAATTATAGGCATGTATTAGTTTCCAATTAATCCAAATACCTATAATTTATTTAAAATACCACAAAAACACCAATCATCATACAAACCTAGGCACATGCTAATCGAGGTACGCCATACTTAACCATGAACCCAACTCGGGTTAATTAGGATTCAGGTTAATGCTAATCACCAGCTTAAGGTGATGAGTCGTTACAATCTCCCCAATTTAAGAAAATATTGTCTTCGAAATTAATCGTAATGATTACATGTAGTTTCGAAGAGAAAAAGAAACTGCTCCTTTATAAGATTCTTGCTCCAAGTTAGCTCATCACCATGAAATTGCTATAACCAAGGGAATCTATTTGGTTCTCAGCTTTTGAATTTTACGATCAAGAATATGAATCAACTGCTCATTGTAAGATAAGTTTTCCTGAAGATCAAATTCATTCCAATCAATCCTTAGAGTTAAGTGAGTCTCCGTTTTGCAAAACATAGATATGTTGAAGACATCATGAACTTCAGCTAGCTGAGGAGGTAACTCCAACTTGTAAGCAATAAGACCAACTGTTTCTTTCACTTTGAATGATACAATATACATAGGAGCTACCTTACCCCGTAATCCAAATATGTTTAGCCTTTTCATGGCCGAGACTTTCAACAAAACATAATTGTCCTTTAAAAACTATAAAAACCTATGCTATTTATAAGTGTGTCTCTTCTGTCTTAGCTGTGCCATAGTTAAACGTTAGTGAATCAATTGAATTCTCTCTTTGTAGTCCTGAATCAACTCAAGCCTCAATAAAATTGTATTTCTATCCTCTGACCAATACACAGGTGAACGACAAATCGACAATATAGAGCTTTAAAAGGAGCCATTTTGATGCTAGCCTGCTAGCTATTACTATAAGAAAACTCATACAGAGGAATATGTTTGTCCTAATTTCCACCTAAATCCAAGGCACAAGCTCCAAGTATATCATCTAGAACCAAAATCAACCACTCAGTCTGCCCATCGGTCCGAGGATGATATGTTGTACCGAGGTTAAGAACAGTTCCCAACTGTCTCTACATACACTCACAATCTAGACATGAATCTTGAATCTCTATCCGAAGTAATCCACATTGGAACTCCATGAAACCTCAACACCTCATGTACGTACATCTTACATAATCGGTCAAAAGGATCTTGTGTAGAAATTGGCAAGAAATGAGCAAACTTTGTCAACCTTTCAACAACAACCCAAACTGCATCATTCTTACACTAACTCATGGATAGATTGGAAATAAATCCATTAATATATGCTCCCATTTCCACTCAAAAATCAAAAGAGAATGCACGATCCTCCTAGTTTCTTATGCTCAGCCTTAACTTGTTAACATATCTCACATTTTTTTACAAACCAAGCAATATTAGCTCTCATCGCAAGCCACCAATAAATATGCCTCATATCATGATACATCTTAGTATTACCTAGATGAATAGAGTAAAGAGATATATGAGATTCTTATAGCAACTCCTGCCTCAACTGATCCCGAGCTGGAATGTATAATCTATCCCTGATCCGTAACACACAATCACCAAAAATCGACCAATCAAGATGATCCACAGTAGTAGCTAACCTTTGATATGCTTAGTAATTCTGATCAGCTTTTTGATAATCAACCACTTAATGAATAATCTCTAGTTCAACTTGAATCTGAGCATAAAAGAATGTATTAGTGGCTCTAGAACTAGCTCTCTCAATTGATGAGGCTTTAGCTGGAACTTCTCGAATCATCATCACCTAATCTTCCTTAAGAAGTATAAACTGATAAGCTTTGACGGTAGCTACATTCTCTCTACTTGTTCTTCTCCTACTCGAGGCATCAATAACCACATTTGCCTTGTTTGGGTGGTACTCCAGATTGAAGTCATAATCCTTTAAAAACTCAAGCCATCTACACTGCCTCATATTCAACTCACTCTAAGTAAACAAGTATTTCAGTCTCTTATGATCTAAACATATAGTAAATTTCTTAAGTTACAAGTAGTGCATCCAAATCTTAAAGGCAAACACAGCTGCTTCTAGTTCAAGACCATGAACTAGATAATCTCTTTTATGAATCTTGAGTTGCCTTAAAGTATAAGCTATAATATTGCATTCCTGCATCAGCACACATCCCAAACCTGATTGAGAAACATCAATATAAATCACAAACTCTTTCCTTAATTTAGGTAACGTAAGAACATGCATTGTGTCAAAGTTTTAGAGACTAGAGGAACTGATGAGATTAAATAATTAGTGATGAACTAATAAACACGCATCAAAACTAAACAATCAATTAAACAAATTGATTATGTGTGCAACTACTATGATAATATCTTGTTCTCATAAAACTCAAGTAATGGAAGATGATCTACATAATGACGATCTTGAGTATTTATAGACTCAGTCTATCTACCTTATCTAGGAACTTATTCCTAAATATAATACAACTCAGAAACCCTCCTCGGTCTCTAATTATGAATCTTATTGGAATAACTCAATGCTCAACAACTAAGTCTTCTATTCCTTAAGAATTTTGACTCGTCGTTTCCATAATGTTCTTCAGTCCTTTATGCATCTTTCTCTTAAATTTTGTAATTGTAATCCATCTTTAAGTTCTCTAATTACAGTAACAAACTTCTTCATTGTTGTAAACTAATATTAGCAGTTGTTTTTCTTCAGTATCTGACTTATATTCAATTCCTGCTTAGACTTTAGATCTGATTTTGTCTTCGACTCTGACTTTGATACTTAAATTTCGTAGTCTTTCTCTGAGTTGTATCTAAACTCGGACATCTTTCTTAGTCAAACTTCCATCTACATTGCAACATTTACTTAACTAACTTATGTTTTGACAATACACTGCCAACAAGGATATACCGACCCAAACACAATAAGCTAGGGTCTAATAATCTCCCCCTTTGGTGTAAATTGTTAAAAGTAGTAACTAGCAAGATAACCAATTTATTTGAGGAACTTCATAACATTTACTATTTTTTATGACTTAAAGTAACAACATGCAAAATTCATAGCCTCAAAAAGATTATAGTCACCTGCCAATAAGTACAACCATGAAATGCAGTTTTAAAACATAAAGTTCACGTACTTAAAATCAACAAAATTCCAAAAAACAACTTAACTTTTCATTCTCTTACTCATTTCCCCCCTTTTGACTAAACAACATCAAAAAATTACATCTCAGTTCTAACTAGCCACCTCAATCAACAAAGTTTGGCATCATCAATGTCTAACTTTTCTTGTGGTGGTTACATTTGTCAAGCTACATATTCTATGTAGACAATCATATAGGCAATGTGATCCAAGAAGTAATTGAACAGTGGCAGATGTGGTCTGATCACCACCGGACAACTTGTTTCTTGCATAGGTTTGTCCTGAGTTGGAGCAAAGTCATCTTTAATAGCTTTTGTCTATTTCATTGCAGTAGTAATAGGAGCAGGTTCAATAATATTAACATCAACTGAAGTTGTTGCCTCAGCTGAAGTGCAAGGAACGGCTTGATTGACTTCAAAATCCTCATGATCAAAGTGAGTAGGAGGATGGACTAACATACTTAGCTCTGGTTGCAAAGCAACATTCACTGGAGCCTCAACAATATGTCCCGTGGTTGCAGTAACTAAAGGCAACAGAATGCCTCGAGCTTAAAAATGGTTAAGTCCTTAATAGGAGGAATCTTAGATACTACTAGAGACTCTACTTGTGTAGTAACATTCTCACAAGGAACCTCACTTGGTGTTTGATGTGCGTGCCTTAAAAATAATAGCTCATTTGTAGTAATAGTGTAACTAACTTACATTGATTACGGATACCGTCATCAAGGAAAGGTGTATGCACTCACCATATACTTAGCTACAATTACTGTATTGCTATGGAAATCTTTATAATTTGTTTTCATAACTAAACTTAACTAATCTATACTAACAAATCTATGAAAATAACTTAAACTCTTATATTAAGACAATCTTAGTTCACAATTCATCTATGGAATGAAATACAATGCTTTTTAACTCACTTTATCACTTTTATTACGTGTGTGCAATACCTAATTAGAACAAATAGATTTCCTTCAAATCCATTTCAACCCATTGTCGTGACGAAAAAGATTATAATGTGCATATTAGAAGTCCACCTATCAGTGTGAATAACGTAAGCTCCATATTGCTTTAATATTCCTAATCTATATACTTATAACCAATTAAGTTTACTATCCGTGCCTCCCTAATCGACAACTATCGCTTAATGTTGTGTATTTTACGATTATACCATCCATATCCAACTTAAGAGCTTCAATGGCCATGATAACTTCTAAAACCTAATATTAATAAACACGTAATCAAGATGTTCATAGAATTACACTCAGAATCAATACAAATCCTAACCATTGCACATTTATATTTCTACTCTATTCATGTCTATAGCATAGCATTCATACCATAAGATCCATTGATCCCTAAGATTAATAAACTACTCATGTACATTGAAATAAACATACACATAGTGGTATTCATTGCAATCAGAGATATAATAAAATAACTTCAATTAAATCAATTAACACAATACCTAAATCACTACACGTTAGTCTTCAATGTCTTCTCTCCACAATTAATACTTAAGAATAAAGTAAACCTATGCTAAACTATGTTAATGGTGGCTAATGTTTTATAATTGGCGAGTTTACCACGTTCTCTTATCTATTTATACTCCCTAATTACGTTTCGATCAATTAGAAACCCTGCTTAACAATTTAACACAAAATAGAACTCTACTTTTTTATTTTTTTCTCTTCTCGGCACTGTCACTTAAGTCCCGGTGCCGTGTGTTCATTCTTTAAACCCACCACTGCACCAAGCATCCAGTGTGCATTTTCTTTCTTCAGTGGTCCTAGCGTTATCCTTTTGGTTCCTCAGTGTCGTCCCTTGACCTCAATGGCCCAGCTACTATGCTGAGCTTCTTTATCGCTTTTCTCCACTTCCTCGCTCTCCCATGGCATGCATTGATGTCCCACGCTGTGCCTTGAAGTCCCACAATGCCAACATTGTGTAGCCATAATGTTAAACCTCCTTAGGTGTGTTTGTGCTCATTTCCTTCTCAAATTGGCTTGTTTTCTTCCTTTATGCATTATATACTTGAAATTGCATAAACACCATCAATTTTAGCTTATTTAAGGATATTTATACTAAATATACTAATAAACTAACCCTTTATATAAGTATAATTAATCACTTATCAGTGTTACAACATCTTCATTATCAGTTCCATAATTCATCCTGAGGGACTCAAGTGTACTTGTCTTAGCAGTAGTACAAGAGTAATATCACTTAAATCAAAGTGTAAATCAATGAATGTACCTTGATAATCTCCAATATCTTGAAACTCAGCATGTGAGGTGACTTCCTCTAGTCTATTAGAAAGTGGAGCAAGTGAACTCGCGCCTTGTAGTGAAACAGGTACCTACCGAGTCTATCCTACAGTAGCAGGAAGAGAATCTTCCCCTATCGAATTTCCATTCCTGAATATTGCACTTCAATACAACTAGTGTCCTCATTCATAGCAACCACAACAATCTTTCATTTCAAAATTCTTCAAGACTTTCATATTGGCCTTTTAGTATGGGTCAAAACAAGAGCATCCGCAATGGCCTTGATAGTAGTAGGAGTTGGAGCAGCTAACGAATTCTTTTGTAGGCATGACAAGTTGATATTAGTAATTCTATTATTTGAATTCATTTGATGAGTCAATCTAACCTACTCCACCACCTTTTCTAACTTGTCATTGTTTTGCTCAATGATAGAGTATCTTCCAAACAACGATTTTAGGAAGCAAAGGTGGATATAACCTATTATATTTTTTCTCTAGGCGCACCACAGAGTCATAGATTTCCTTACCAATGTTGAACTTATGCCCCTAAAGCAAGAGCATATAGCAGTAGCACTCTCTTTTTGAACACATGGGTCTGGTGAGAAGTGGTTGTTACACTTGTAGTCAAGACCTTCTACAACATGTAGCCCTTGCAAGTTAGCTTGGTAGCATGAAGCTCAATATCGTTAGAAAGCCATGTTGTAAGAATCCCTCCAATCAGCATAGAGACAACATTATCATGCTTGAAGGTTAAACCCTGCTTATCAGTAGACATCTCCATTCTAGAAACTCCTAGCATGTAGTTGATCGATGATAACTGAGTTGAATATAGTACCCATGAACAAATACCTTTACCGTAGCAGCTTCTCCAAAATTGTTAGGAAGGTTGATGTAGAATTCCTTGACAATTGAGTCATCGTAGAAGCCTTCATAATTTACCAACCCGTAAATGCCAATTTGAACTGACAAGCTGTCCAGGCCAAATTCATAAAATGTGACACATTGATCGATTAATCATACCAGTATTTCCTCTTTATCGTATCTTTGAATTTATCTACACATTCCAGTGACTAAAAATGACCAAATACAAAGAGTGCAGGCATAACAAAGTACCATGAAATGAACACGATCTTTGTTTGCTCAAAAGCTTTATTAATAGCCTCAGCTTCATCAAGAATCCTCTATAAGGAGTCAAAGGAAAACTTGTCATCATCATCAATCTTCTTGTTTCCCTTAGCAGCAATTTTGGTTTTTTTGGAAAGCCAGTTTGCCCAACAAATTTTTGTCATCCTACAACCCCTAATTTCACCCTTGTACTCTCTTCAGCAATTCAAGGATCTCTCGACATACCGATATAGAGTTTATTTAATGGAACATGATAGTAGATGCCTTTTATTTTTAACATCGGAAGATCATCTGTTGCGGTAGAGTTCTTGCAATAAATTGAAGCAAAAAGATAGGAAGATGGTAGGGAAAGAAATAAGCTCACGATGAGAGAGAAGAGATTGAATTGAGGGGACTAATTTATGGGAACAAGATTATTTTACAAAATTAGCAAAGACAAACCCAATTTAGAACTGAAATCTCATTTACATCTCCCGAAAATTAATCTGTTATGTCTAATGGAATAAAACTTACACCCCCTCAACCATGTGTAACATCTAGTTTTTACAGCCAACTTAATAGGAACGACACGTGTTATAGTGAAACCCAAGTGGTAGTTTTTGGTCAAATATGAAAACACCTCACAACAAAACGTCAATGCATATATATCTGCGTGTATTCACATAACTACCAAGTTGTAATAAGAACCATGCTAGTGAGAGCAAACACTAATGCCGTGGCATAATCTCTCAAAAGTTTGTGTGCAAAAAGCCTTTTCTAAATACTATTGGGTTATGGGGTTTATACGCGGTGGAAAACTTAAAACAATTTTTGAAAAAGGCAATAGGATCGAAAATAAGTTCCATTAAACTAGATCTACAAAAGTAAAACATATCTTGAACGTGATTTCATTCTATGGTTGTTTGATTTCCAAGATGTTCAAGTGTGCATCCTCTAATAGAAATTTATAGACGAATTGTGACCATAATTTGGAGTGCTACCCTTAAGAGAGAGAAAACATGTTTCTTCTCTCCCTATAAATCTAGAGAACTCGAGATTTGCAAAAATGAAAATTTATATTTGTTTTAGGGTTTCAACTTCTATTCATATGTGTAGATATGCTCACTTAAAAAATTCATTCGTAATACAACTATTATATTTAAACAATTCAAGCAAATTACACAAATGCCCCTATTTATAAATTATCATATAACAAAACGTAAGGAATTTTATGTCATGAATTTTATTATATATGGCATGGAAAGTCACTTTTAATGTTCAATCGAACTAGTCTCGATCTTTAGGTAGACCAAAAACATCTAAGTGATATTGATCATATGAATTCACTTGACTTGGCCATTTAAAAATCTAACATACCATGTGATCCACTGATATCTTTCTCTATATGAGAGGGACAAATTCTATCTTGATTACACACCTTCACATATTATTCACATGGTAACCAATCACATTATTTATAATCGTCCAGTTAAAGACAACGCTTGATTGTGTCAAATTACCATGCTCTTAATATTGAAGTCTATGATAATCTTAAGTCGAAAGACTAAATGATAGACCTATCATTAGTAACACTATAACTTAGTCCATCTGATGTTCTCATAGTGGGTAGGCCTAACACTTATTCCTTAGCAAGTACTTACGATCTCAATTCGTATCCCTATACGCATGTTCATCACATGTCCATCAATCAAGATTCACACTAGTCTTAATTCATTATAGTTCCCAGTATAATGGCCGACTAGGACATTTAGGATATCTCAACAAATACCCATGGATCTTATTATAAGTTAACCATGCAATCACTTGTAATAAAATAGCAAAAGAAAACCAATATTTTATGAACTAAAATTATGAGATAAATAATGTTTGTAGATGGACTAGCACATGCCCCAACAAATACATTAGCTAACCGCCTTTTAGTAGGAACATGCATGCTGAATACAAATTAATCCTCTTTCCACTAGATCCTTGATATAATGATGAAAAATATCAATATGCTTCATCCTAGAGTGTTGAACCGGATTCTTCAAAATATAAATGGCGCTTTTATTATTATGGTTACTATTAACCGAAATAAAGTAATACCATAGTATTTGAAGCATTTCCTGCATTCATATTAGTTGCATATAACAACCGCTAGCATCAATATATTCGACTTTAGTAGTAGATATCGAAATGCAGTTCAGTTTCTTGCTATTCTAGGTAACAAGATTAGAACTCATGCAGTAGCATTCAACTTATAGTACTCTTTCGATCATCAATATTTCCAGTCCAATCAACATCACTATACTCGATTGAGTCACTTGAACCTCCCTTAGTAAATAATATACCAGAGTATTTGTTTCGTGCATATAGCGCAAATTCCTTTTAATAGCACCCAGACGAGACTCTTTATGACATGCCTGATAGCGAGCACAAACCCTAACACTGAAAGCAATATTTGGTCTGCTTGCAGTAAGATATAATAAGCTACCAAGTATGCCTCTGTATGATATAGGATTAACATCAACACCTTCGTCATCCTTATGAATCTTCTCATTGGAGCTCATAGGTGTTCGAATAAACTTGGCAGCGTTTAATCCGAAACTCTTTATAAGAGATATAACATATTTATTTTGAGATATAAATATACTGTCTTGAGACTATTTAATCTGTAGACCTAAGAAGTAAGTAAGATCTCCTACCATGCTCATCTCAAATTCTTTCTTCATTAAATAAACAAACTCTGAAGCTAGATTTCAAGATGTTGCCTAAAAAGTAATATCATCGACATAAAAATGTGCAACCATAAACGTCTTATTCTACTTGGTACGAAATATTCTTATCAGTAGAACATTTATTGTAACCTTTCTGCAGTAAAGAAGTAGTCAACGTTTCATACCAAGCTTGTTGACACTTATCGAGCATGCGCAATAATGTTTCATATTTTCTTATTATTTTTAGTAGTTGTAAATCGGATATCATTTATACAGGGATTTTGCAAACTTCTAAGGAATGTGTTTTTTCTTTTTTTAATGTAGTTTATTTAATTAAACAAATTAAAATGCCAAATAACTAAAAACTATAACTACTAATTTAATTAAACAAACAAACTGAACTAATTCAAGCAATTCAATGTAAACTAAATTAAACAAAATTCAAATTCAATATAATGTAAATATCTAAACAAACATCTAAACATTCCCCCACTAAATAATGTAATAAACTTGGATTGCATTCAAACACTTGAATATAACATCACTTCATAACATAGTCATAATCATATCTCATGGAACCTCGGAATCATTAAATCCTAATTTCAAATAGGTTGATAGCCTTTAGAGAGCCACTATTTTCCTATATTCAATGGAAAACAAGACCATATTCTTATCATTATAGATCTACCTATTGGATAAAACTTAATAAAATAGAAATACAATAACATTAACACTCAATAAAAATCATGTCTAATCTAAATCAAATATTACTCATAATATGCTAATTAATAAATAACTTAGAACACATTGATCCTAGTTACTACTTCTATAATTGTTGCAAATAATCATAGATAGATTCAATATCAAAAATACCATAATACATATTTGCAATTATGCATGCAATATCTATCTTCATTTGTTGTAATACATAAAAACAACTTATTAAATATGTGATTGATATGTATGAATAGATTTAAAACATTATGCTCATGATTCATTAATTATAACTATATTGCAATCCAAAGTACATACATGTGTAGGGTTTGTTTAAACTAACAAACTACTCACTCATGCTGAAATAAATAACACAATAATATAATTGAAAGACAAAATAAATAAATAAATAAATACATCTTAAATATATCAAAGCTTCAATGTAGCTTCAAACATAGACTAAATAAAATACTAAGTTAATGCTAAAAGAATGCTTCCAAAGAATGTGTCATTGCCTCTAGAGAGAGTGTTTTTAAGCCCTAGGGTCATATTTATAGTTTCTCTAAGTATACATATCATAGATAAACTCAAATCCTTCATATTAATCTAAAAACCCGTAACTCACCTTAGTGAATTGCCGGTGATTCCTAATTTGTACCCAAATCACTGAGTTAATTACTTGAAATTAGTCTTTATACTCCACCAAATTCAGCTAGCAATTTCTAGTATATTTTCCAATTCGTGGATAATTCGCTGGTGCTTCACTGCTGCCGATTTAGGTGGTGATTCCTTATGTAATCTTGTATTACTGGCTAATCGTTGAACCTCTTCTATATTTGACTAATTTGATCTTCTTTATTTTTTCTTCCATTTCTCCATTTTCCTAATTATATCCTGAAATCACAAAACAAGATAATGTTGAGGAATATGACCTAAGTCAATCTACAAACATTATTTATCTTATAATTTTAGTTAGTAAAATAAGGTTTTTGTTTGATGTTTCATTATAAGTGATTGCATGTTCCTTATAATAAGATCTATGGGTATCGTTGAAATATCTTAAATGTTCATAATCGGTCACTATGTTGGGAACTATAATGATTACTTGTAAGGGAATAAGGTACTGGATCGACTCTCTATGAGAACACCCAATATATTAAGTGATAGGTGTTACTCATGATAGGTATATCATTTAGTCCTTCAGTTTGAGGTTACCATAGACTTCAATATTAGGAGCATGATAATTCAACTTAATCAAACATTGTCTTTAACTAGACGATTATAAAGATTGTGATTGGTTACTATGCGAATAATATGTGAAGGTGTGTAATCAAGATATAATTTGTCCCTCTCGTATAGAGACATATTAATGGACCCCTCGATACGTTAGACTGTTAAATGGCCAAGTCCAAGTGAATTAATAAAATCAATATCACTTGGAATTTTTAGTTTGCCTAAAGATTGAGACTAGTACGATTGAACATTAAGGGTGACTTTCCGACCTTATGTTTAATCAAAGGATATCGCATGACAAAATGATATGATATTTTTATTCATTAGGTTGTATTGATTTTGATATTCAGGCTACTTGGGTAGTCATAATCCTTGCTAGAGATCACTTATGACTTGTGTACCACTGCCAACATCACATGAACCTATTGGGCCAGCTGTAAAGAATGGCTTTGCAGAATTTCAATTGGTCAAGAGTAATAAGTTTGATATAGTAAAATTAATGACATAAAGCCCTTACGATTTGTTATATGATAACTTATTATAGGGGCATATGTGTAATTTACTTGAATTGCCTAAATAAAATAGTTATATTATAAATAGGTTTTTTAAGTAAGTTTATCTACAAATATAAAGAGAGGTTGAAGCACTAAAATGAAATATGATTTTTGTTTTTTCTATTTTTGAGTTCTCTAGATTTTGGGAGAGAAAGAAAAATATTTTCTATCTCTTTTGGGGCAAGCGGTTCAACTTGTGGTCATCGCTCATGTGTGGATTTCCAATAGAGGACGCACACTTAAATGTCTTAGAGTTCAAACAATCAGAAAAGGAGATTATGATTAAGGTATGGTTTAATTTTGTAGATATACTTTAATAGAACTTATTTTTGATCCTGTTAGGGTTTTCAAAAATTGTTTTGAATTTATGCTACGTATGAACCCTAAAACCCAATAGAGAATACCTAGTGTAATATCATCATTCATATCTAAAATCAACCTAAATTACACTATAAAATATGTCTAATTATTGACTCATCAAATACCCTTAAACTCAACACTTTTTTGTCCCAAGCAAAGGAATTCTCTTAATAATATTTTCTTTTCATTCTTTATAAACTGCTTTCAATCTAAATCATCTTAACTCTAAATAATAGAATTTTTTAAAATAGAAGTGATTTTCAAATGAAAACATATTACCTAAAAGTAAATTAAAGTTTTGATAGAATTGAATGATTTAGACAAAACGAAATATCCATTAATGATAACTCAACCACCCAATGCAACACCCTTTAGAACTTAAAGTTCATTACCAAGGCCAATACATAATATAGGTTTTCTCAATTTCCATTGCAAGCATAAAGCTTGCAATGAATATTATAAAATCTTAAAACACAAAAGCTACTAGATTAATCTCAGTTTTAGAAAATGCTTTATAATAACACTACAATTAAAATCAATAGGAGTTTTTCCAAGATACCAATGAATATATTGTTTAAAACCTATTAGATTAAGAAATACTTCACTCAACTCTAGTTTCAAGCACTCGAGCTAAATATTTTCAGAATGTCCACCTTTCTCATCTCTCATTTTTTTCTACTTCATCCTAATTGTTATTTCTTATTTATTGTGTATATATATATATTTCATTTGAATTTTGAGTCTCTGCTCCATTTTTTATGGACATTCTCACATTTTTACACTATGGATTCCCTGCTCCATTTCCTAATGAATCTTTAGGACTTATATATTTGTAAACTTTTGTTAAAACTTCTCACTATCCATTAAAGTTGAAGAAAATGTTCTTTCTAACTTATAAAAATTCATTGGTTTCTAACCCATTTCTTCTTTCAATTATGGAATAATAGTTTTCTATACATACTATGAAAACACTTAATCAATAGATTTTGTATCATAAGATTCTTAAAAATTTGTCTTGTTCATCTTGCACTATTATTTTGATCTTCTACCATTCTCATCACTAACACAAGGCATTCAATCAAGTGTATACAACAACTAGTAAAGTTAATCAAAACGAAGATAAAAATTGATTCCTTCTATCATAGAATTCACTTGAGTAATAAAGAGATCAATTCAATTCAAAATATTCTATATATTCATATTCATTTTCATTATCATTTTTTCCTAACTAAAAATAAAGAACAATGAACTTCATACTTACTTGAATTCAGAAGAAATTTGAAAAACTTTATCAACTGACTTGAATATCGGATAAAAGTTTGAACTTTGCATCAAATCTTAACTTTATCATATTCATTTCTTTCCTTTCCTTTCTTTCTATTGCTATCATTGCTATACTTCACCTAAAATGCCCTCCAAACTCATTCCAAACTTTATTCTTAAGGTTTTAAAATGAAGACAGGTTTCCAACAAACAAATGTACCTCGTGGAATTAATATAATCATAAATTGGATAATCGATATGTGAATAAACTCAATAGAGAATTTTCTTCTAATAGAGTGCATAAAAATTAGAATAAGCCAACACCATTGTATAATAAATGTATTAAATCACCAATCACGGAGCACATAGTATAGTACCACCTCAAAAACAAAAGTATCACCACATATTACAAAATATATCACCATTACCAGAGTTTCATAGAAAAATATCACTCAGTGATAAAAAAATATAAATAGAATAAGAAAACAATATCATCGTCCTGAAGTCGCATTGTCATCATCCTCCATTGGATCAATCCTTTGGGATTGGTAACTTGCAGCGGGGTCATAGAGGTAGTAGTCTTAACCTGGGAATTTTGGAACATTAAGGCTATTATTAATCGATAGCCTCGATCATCTACGTAGATGGTACATGAACCTTTGTGCCTTCATGTCTTCTACGTCTTTTATACATCGCTCTCTCCATCCTATTAATGCTTCTATCTAAGGTGCTTTAGTTCTCAAACGCCAGTTCTTGATTCCTTAGGGCTTGCATTTGGTTCCGTAGAATTTTACTCATAAATATTGAATCTAACTCTTCCATGTATAGGCCATCATAGTCCATAGGAGGCTGCTCCATATTCAGATCATTTCTAACTTTTGACATTTCTTTCAAAATTCTCTTCGTGTCATCTCTGATTTTTTTCCTCTGCTCCATCTCTTTTTGCTATCTTAGCCTTCTATTTTTCATCTTTGATGTCTTCATAATGGTTAATGTTTTCATACCTCTCTATAACTTCATTTGTGATGGTCTTCTCTGGTAGAACATCCAAATCAAGCCATGCAATGTTTACTTGATCTGCTACAAAAAGCCGTGATCATAAAAAAAATATAGTTTGTCATTCTTCTTTATGGTGATAGCACTCTTTATCGATTCATAGATGATTTTGCCAACATCCAAATATCCCACTCCCATGTCAATGTGGTAAAGCAAGGTGGATTTATAGTTCACTATTTCATAATATTGCAGGTTTGATTGTAAGCTGGCATTGATGAAATAATACCAAGTTTTAGTGAGTGGTAATGTGGTTTGGGCACCTCTTTATATAAAAAACAAATCCATCACCACAAACTGTGTAACGACCTGCTACCTTAAGCTAGTGATTAGTGTTAATCCAAATCCTAATTAATAACTCGAGTTTGGCTCATGATTAAGTCTGGATGTATCTTGATTAGCTTGTGCCTGGTTTTGTATGATAGTTTGTGTTTGTTTGGAATGTTTAATGAGTTTATAGGTTGTAGAATGAAAAAGAATTTATATACAATCCTGTAATCAAAAACTAATTAATTAAACAATACATAGCCGTCGTGAAATGAATGTACACACCCATAACTACTTGTAAGTAGTCCAGTGAATTTATTGGCAAGAAAATACATGAAATATATATTTATATATATATATATATATTAAAAACTATAAGTTTGGTTTGAATTATATGTATCATTGGATCATCTCGAGATGAGTGAAAGTGTTAATGGTGTCAAAATATGTGTCACTTTAAGGAGTATAATTTTAACAAATCATTTACTTGATCAACCACGAGATAGCACAATGCATATCTCGAGAAAAAATCTTATATATATAAATCTAAAACCATCGAACTTATCCTCTTTGTTTCATCGATCCATCGAGAGAGTGAGAGGAAATAACAATTGAGGTTTCGATCCATTAAGGGTTGATAAGGAAAGGAACATCGACTGATTAAAAGTGATCAAACAACAGTTGGATCATAGATCATCATCTTGGTAAGTGAAGTTTTGAGTTTCAAGTTGAATTCGATAATTAGTAAAAATCTCTTTGTGAATTGTTGTGTTTGATAACTGGAAATGGATTTATACCTCACTAGAGGTCCTCCCTAATATATGGGAGAGTGTTTGATGTTGTTGTGACAGTGGTTGCTGCCTTGTTCACTATTGAGATAGTGCAAGGTGAAGCGCGCTCCATGTAGTAGATGAGTGCACTCCCTTCATCAATTGGGACGAACCCAATTGGTGGAGCGTGCTCCATCAAGTGAGGGGGCACACTCCCACTCTAGAAAATAACAACTATGCTTCAATTTGGTTAGAATCTCTTACGGTCTAAGGGACTTGAAGGTCACCCAAGAGGGGGGGTGAATTGGGTTACCGAGTAGTTATTGCCCTTTTAAAACCTTTATGCGCAATTTACAACTATGATGTATATATAAGCTATGCAAGTAAATGAAATGGAGGAAATATAAAATGACACACGATTTATAGTGGTTCGATCCAACGATCTACATCCACTACCTAACCTCCCCGGTTAGGATTTCAAACCCCACTTATATTACCAATAAGTGTTACAACCTAAGCCTACAAGCCTAGAATGCCTAATTACAATTAGGACTTCCCACCTAGCCTCAACTAGGATTTTCCCACCTAGCCGCAACTAGGATTTTTCCCACCTAGCCTCAACTAGGATTTTTCCCTTTCGACTTAGATTCCACTAAGTCTTACAATCATACAATAAATTTGCTGGAAAAACAGAGATACACTTTACAATACAAAGTGGTATCAAATTCAAACACTAGCAAGCCACCTAGAGCCTAACAACTCTTATGCATGCAAGTGTGAGTATAAATGGAATATGCAAATATGTCACTGATGTTGTTGCAAATTCCAAATCTGAAATCGTTTCAAAAACTTAATATATTTGTGTGAAACCGATTTCGAGTCTAAGAATAAAAGTTTAGCAAGAATCAAATTTAAGTGCAACACTTTTGTTCAAATCAATCTTAGGGTTTGATAAAATATATTTCAGTGCAAAAACCCAGGAAGAAAGTGTTCAAACACACATCAAACTGATTTTACATAAAGCTATGTAAATTAAGCACAAGAAAGATTTAATATCAAGGATTTTCTTACGACCAAGAGGATGACAAAAAGATCAGCTTTGCAGAGACTCTTGTATTCCTTTGAAAGCCTCAAAGGTGCTGGATTTGAGAACTAAAGATCAGCCTCAAAGATCTCCTTTTGCTCCTTCTCAAAAATCAAATTTCTTCTCTTTGTAGATCTTGAATTTTTGAATGTGTTTCTTCTTTCTTATGTTAAAACCAAGTTTGTGGTGGTTTTATAGTGGTAGGAATTCCAATATGACCGTTTATAGCCGTTCTAGGAATCCAGGAAATCAAAAATTCAAATTTAAAGCTTGATTTCCAAAAGTCAAAAATAGCTGGCAGAGTGCTATTAGCGCGCTAATAATGGAATTAGCGTGCTAACTGCAGGGACCTCAAAATAATTAATTTATCCCTTTGTGTTAGCGACCCTTAAACTCGTCCGGGACCTAACCAACCCTTATATAACATGTTATACATGTTTATTATGAGTCATTAAGCCTATTTGGGTGGTCCGGATATTTTTACAAATCCCGAAAATGGAAATTCACAATTTCATAATGTCTTAGGGGCTTTTCTGCAAATTTGCAGTTATCTTTTTGAATACCTTTGAAAAACGAGTTTTTCTTTTTCGAAAACATTTATAATGAACTCTAATATTCAAATGACCATTCACACAAAGTTTTCACATTGTTTAAACTCATAGACCTAGTTATGTGTTTAAATTCCATTTTGAAACTTGGAGTAAACTTATAACTTTGAAAAATGATTTAGGAAACTTGATGTATGCATGAACTAATGCATTTGGCTTGCGTGAAAGAATTTGTATACCTTACATTGAAATTACAAATTGCGGCTTGAACTTTCATCTTCATTTCTTCATTAATGCCGAGTCTTGAACTTGTATTTCTTGAGTACTCTTGAGGTGTTGTATTGCATCCTTCAACATGAACACTTGTTCCAACAATCTCCTCATATTTCTTGAGTACCCTTGATGTGTTGTAGGAAATAACAATGAGGTTTCATCCATTAAGGGTTGATAAGGAAAGGAACATCGCAAACAACAAACTTGGATCATAGATCATCATCTTGGTAAGTGAAGTTTTGAGTTTCAAGTTGAATTCGATAATTAGTAAAAATCTCTTTGTGAATTGTTGTGTTTGATAACTGGAAATGGATTTATACCTCACTAGAGGTCCTCCCTAATATATGGGAGAGTGTTTGATGTTGTTGTGACCAGATAGTGCAAGGTGAAGCGTGCTCCATGTAGTAGATGAGTGCACTCCCTTCATCAATTGGGACGAACCCAATTGGTGGAGCGTGCTCCATCAAGTGAGGGGGCACACTCCCACTCTAGAAAACAACAACTATGCTTCAATTTGATTAGAATCTCTTACGGTCTAAGGGACTTACTTAAGGGTTTGAAACATAGGGTATTAGACCTATATTGATCACAAATGATTTGTGAAAGGTGTTGGATCACCAGGAATACGTGAGTAACCTAAGAACTTTGGAAGTTTGGAAACAAAAACCTAAATGGTGGAAAGTATGGATTCGGTTATTTATTAATGTTGCCTGGATATGATAGTATATGTAGTTCATATAGTTTATGGACTGTATAAGGAACTATGTATATTGTGATGTTTTTACTAAACGGAAAATGGTGTCTAATGCGACCCAAAAGAGTAACTCCTAAAACTGAGACTAGGTTATATAAGATGCGGGGTTGATCTCTCGGCCTATATGTAACTACTTACTTAGTTAGATAGGTTGCTTGGATTACTTATTCACTAGAGGGTTCCAGATAGAACCATTGGACATTAATGATTAGCTAGACAACACATTGGCCAATGTGTTGGTCTAGTAATCGCATTAATGGTTCCAATGGGTAATCAACCCTAATATTTCAAATAAAATGGGAATCATAGTGTAATAGTCATTGATGGTTTGACCCACATCCATTATTTATTTGGTTATATGTTTTTCATAATTTCTTTAGTTAACATTGGTACATATTTTTATTGCATAATGTTCTTGATTATTACATGAAATTTTAATGGCTTTCTGGATCCTTACTTATTAAACAAGTTTGAGTGCTCACCCCAATTAATATTTTAGGAATACCGATGAGCGCTATGACTACGGGATAGAGAAGATTTAGAGTCTTTATATTCTCTTCGATGTAATGAGTCCTCCCTTGTCTTATATATTTGTTTTGAATTACAATATTATAATATCAAAAAAGGATGAGAGATTTTGTATAATAAAGATTTATTTGATTTGATTTTAATATTGTATATCGTGTTTGACTATCGAAAATTTTTCTTTTAAATTTTCGCTGAGTTTATTATTTGTTTTACATTGATATTCGATATATAGTAGCGTTTATCAGGAAATACAAGGAGTGATTGTTGGCAGTAGTTAAGTTTAGTAAGATTATCGGGACTTAATTAGCGTTTCAGGCTGAGTGTCGCCCTAATCGAGTTAAGGGATGCTACAGCTTAGTATAAGAGCCTATGGTCTATCACTTTTGAATTAAGTAGTAACTCTAATACAATTTGGTATCCAAGATTGAGTTTAAGGGCTTTGTTACATTTTTTGAAAGTGAAAATGATAGCATATTCCTTCGTCCTAGAACCTAAGTTTATTAAACTCTGAGAGATTGTCTCGAGTTTATGAATAAGCTTAAGGTGTGATAAATGGTTTTATCGTGATTTTGGGGGTAACCAAAAGATAAAAGATCGAGACATGTTATTTGTTGCATTTTATTATATCTACGTGGTAGATATAAGAGTTATGTCTTTCTTGAATGAAGATAAGATGGTTATAGTCCATCTAATTCTCATGATATGAGGAAGTATAAAAGGTAAAAGTTCAACATAATCTTAACCTCAAGGGAATTGAAAAGGAAATACGTAAGAAAAACTTATAAATATGAAAATTAAATTCATTCTTCAAGTAACTATCTTCAGTGGTCTTTGTTCTTGCTAATATTATTAGAAGAATAATAGTCAATGAAGAATTATCGTTTGGATCTAGACCTTAAGACATGTATTAGGAGAATAGAATTTATGAAACAATGGAATACTGAATAACTTTGGCTGGAACTTAAAGATGGTAAATCACTTAGAGATATGATTTAATACTAGTTCTAAGACTAGTTGAAAATTAATGGAAGTTATTAAATAAATAAATTAGTGGTTATCGATAAAAGCCTATTTGATGTTAGGAAACCACTAATGTATATATACTTCATAAGTTGTTATGAAGAAGAGACTCTAAATATGATGTGAATCCATATTGAAATGACAAGCAAATTGCTTGGTAATGAAAAGTAAAATTGAGAATTTAAAACTGGAAGATTGTTTAATCTAGAACACAGCAGTAAGTTGGTAAGATATTCTAATCTGATGTTTTATACTAGTATAGTCTAAATTGGGGAGAATGAGTTATCAATGAATATAAGGATTAGAGGAATCCATAAAATAATGTATAATAGAGGGAATGAATATTCAATGCTTGGTATTGACAACTCATTCTGATAATATGGCGAAATCAGTTCTTCTCGAGAGTTAGTTGAGATCTGGTTGTCATAGTGGTATGATCAGAGTTAAGGATATATTTATATATGGTTTATGGATCACTTTAAACGGATGGTGGAAACCATTAGAACTTACTAAAACTTATGCTATATTGGTAAATAAAGGGTATTGAGTTTTAAAAGGTGCACAAGCATTATCGTACGAAATTGTAATCTTTAAAGACTTAAAAGGTGCACAAGCATTATCGTACAAAATTGTAAATTGTGATGGTAAATTGGTTCAGATTAGATTTTGTAAGTGCAAGTATTAAGTTTCAAAGGTAAATTACTTGTATGAGTGTTGAGTATTAATAGCAAATCAAGGAATTTGATTGGATAGAGACAATTTAGGATTGTCAAATATTTAACAAAATGGCAAAAGATAAAAGTAATCTTGAAATAATTGAATATTACAAATGATTAATCCCGGGATCTCTAGTGTTGTTGTATAATTTATTTAGTTAACTTAGGTATGAGATTGTTTAAGTTAAAATTAGATTCAAAAATGCCTTGGAGGAAGGTGAAGTTTGGTTTGACTACAATGTTTGTTTGATTGTACCTGAACTATAGAAGAAGTTAGAGGTTTATCCTAAAACTTCTTATTCAAGTAAGAATGTGTGTTGACACAATCAAGCAAAATTGTAACATATACTTATATTTATATATATAATTCAAGAATTTCAGAATAACTATTCGAGATTGATAATCTCAAGATATATATTTGGTAGTTATACCAAATATAAAATGCATCACTTGCAAATAAGAGGAAAGGTTTGAAGAGAATTTATTAATCATTCTTACTGATTGTTAAGAATCTTAGAAGAATCGTTAAAAGACGACCCGAAAGTTTAAAAAATAATTGATTAGTGTAAGTAGTAAATTTCAAACTATAGAAGTTTGTAAGTGGAAATGTCAAAGTGATATAAATGGAAAGTGAGATTGATACCTTATATTTCTCAAATGTTAAGAATTCACTCTGAAACATCACTCATTAAGGTGATTATGATGACAATGCCTTGAATAGGAAAAAGACAGATGAAAAAGTTACAATAAAAGTTGCTTGATAATATCTCTCAAATGAGAGAAGTAATGATGAACAATTGAAGTCCTGTGCAAGCACATCATCAACTGAATTGTCCGGATTGGTAATTACAAATCAGTTCTTTGGAGCTCGAGATTGGAGCGGAGCTAATAATGATTAGTTAAGTGATGCATTGTTAGAGAAATTGATTGAGATTATCTAGTGGGTCAAGATTTGACTACTAGTTATTAGTAATATGTATGGTAATATCAAATCAGAATATTGAACATGTAAAGAAAGTTCTTGGAATTCAAATCAAAAAGCGAGGGAAGAAGGTTATGAGAATCTCATTGATTTCTTTAAAATATTCATTCAGACAAAATCCAAAATCATTGTGATAAGAATGAATTGTTGGTGACCTAGAATGAAAAAATTAACAGTGTCAATTTTAGAACGAAATATGAGATATGTCAGTAGGTGGAATCTGATTGTTATTAACCTTGAAAGTTATATTATCCTTTCCTTATATGAATGAAACTTCATGCTTAAAAATTCATGATAGGTTAACCTAAGTTGTAATGACCCGAAGGTTATTGATGTTATAATTGTAGGACTAATAGAGTCTCTAAATTTCTTGCCAGTATTGTGGTTTAATTCTTATGAAAAGGTAAGCAAGATATATATGTGTAGAAAGAGTTGAGATTTTATGGAGAACCAAGAATATTATTTCGGTGAGGAACCGAAAGTTTATTTCTCAGTGGGGAAGAGATTTATGATAGTTGGGAGGGACCTTTCTCTATCTTAACACATTATATTTGCAGCTAATTTTAGTTCTAAAGAATGAATTGGAAGGTGATAGATACTTGAAATAATTGATTACTATGTGTGTTTTATGGTATTAATATTTTTAGGCTATAAACGTTGAGGTGTTACCCTTAAAAGGTTATATTCTTATCTTCATCGTCAACTAGTGTGAGATGAGAAGTAAAGATACATGCAAGTTGGAGGATGAGTAATTTAAAACTACATGGAAACATGTTTCCATACTGTCACTATATAATTACAACTCAGATAAATGAAAAGATATATGAGGATGTCTTGATGTCTTGAGTTTCTCAAGAACTATGACTTCTTTTTAAAGTATTACATAAGCAAGGCAAATGGGTTGCTGATGCCTTAAGTAGGACAAGAACAGGCAGAGAGAATTTAGCTATTGTTAGAGCTTCTTAGTTTAGACTTATTGAGGAAACATTTGTGATGAGGATGCAGGTGATTTTAGCTGACACATCATCAATAGAGAGAGCTAATTAATGAACTACTAATCTATTCTTTTTTGCTCAGATTCAAGCTGAGCCGAAAATGATTCAATGAGTGATTAATTGTTAGAAAGCTAATCAGGATTATATAGCACATTATGGGTTAGCGACTATTATGGATTTTCCATATTGGTCCATTTTTGGAGATGGTGCGTTACAGTTCAGGGATAGTTTGTGGATTCCAACTCAAGATTAGTTAAAGTAGGAGTTGATACGGGAATCTCATTGATCTCTTTACTCTATTCATCTAGGTAACACTAAGATGTATCGCGATATGAGGCGTATTATTTGGTGGCCTGGATGAAGACTGATATTGCTGAGTTTGTAAAAAGATGTGAGATATATCAGCAAGGTAAGGCTGAGCATAGAAAACTTGGAGGGTTATTGCATTACTGTCAATTCCTAAGTGGAAATGGAAACATATATTGATGAGTTTTACTTCTGGTTAACCTTTGAGTCAGCCGAAGCACAATGTGGTATGGGTTGTAGTTGACAGGTTGATGAAGTCTATGCATTTCTTACTAGTTTCCATGTGAAATCCTCTTGAACAATTATGTGAGGTGTATGTACGTGAGGTGTTAAGATTTCACAAAGTCCCAGAGTTGATTACTTCGATTAGAGATATGAGATTTATGTCCATATAATGGAGTGAATTGTAAAGACAACTGGGAACTATTCTTAAACTCGGTACGAGTATACCATCCACTGACTGATGAGCAACCTAAGTGGTGGATTTTGGTCCTAGAGGATATGCTTCGAGCTTGTATCTTGAAATTTGGAGGTAACTAGAAGAAATACATTCCTCTTTGTGGTAATAATAGCTATTGTGTTTGTATTGGAATACTCTTTTTGAAACTTTATATGGTCAGCCTTATCGTTCACCGAAGTGTTTGGGCAGAGGTTAAGACATAATTTTATTAGAGCTAGAGTTGAATAGAACTACACAAAGAGAATTCAACAGATTCGCAAGTGTTTAACTACGACACAACTAAGACAGAAGAGATACGCCGATAAATAACATAGGTTGTTATAGTTTCAAAGGACAATTACGATTTGTTGAAAGTCTCACCTATGAAAGGATTATATAGATTTGAATAATAAGGTAAGCTAGCTCCAAGGTATATTAGGCCGTTTATAGTACAAGAAAGGATTTAGTCATGTTGCTTAGAGGTTAGACTTACCTCCTCAATTAGTTGGAGTTCATAATGTCTTCCAAACTACAGGTAATTTAAGGTTTACTTTAATTTAGAGGACAAAATTACTTTAAATTGGGGAAATTGTAAGAACGCGTTACCTTAAGCTGGTGATTAACCCAAGTTTTAATTAACCCGAGTTAGGCTTGTGGTTAATCCAGAGTACCTTGATTAGTGTGTGTCTAGGTTTGTATAATGCTTTGTGTTTGTTTGGAAAGTTTAATGAATTTATAGGTTGTAGTATAAAAAGAGAGTTTATATACAAGCCTATAGTGAGAGAATAAGTAATTAAAAAATAAATAGCCGGTACATCGAGTGCGAGGTGGGGGGTGTAAAATTAATGTGCATACTTGAGAATACTCATAGGCATGTCCGGTGAATTTATTGGCGATAAAATACACAAAGTATATATTTATATATATTTAATTTATGAATATATATTGAAAAATATAAGTTTAGTTTGAATTATATGGATTGTTAGATCACCTCGAAATGAGCGAAAGTGTTGATAGTGTCAAAATGTGTCATTTTAGGGAGTGTCATTTTAACACATCAATCACTTGATCAACCTTGAGATAGCACGATGCACATCTCAAGGAAAATCCATATATATAAATCGAAAACCATCATACTTATCCTCACTATTTCATCGATCCATTGAGAGAGTGAGAGGAAACAAGCAGCTGAGGGTTTGATCCTGTGAGGGTTGATCATGAGAGGAACATCAATTGATTAAAAATGATCAAACAACTTTTGGATCGGAGATCATCATCTTAGTAAGTGAAGTTTTAAGTTTCAAGTTTAATTTGATAACTAGTAATGATTTCTTTGTGAATTGTTGTGTTTGATCATTGGAAATGGATTTATACCTTACTAGAAGTCCTCCCTAATGATTTGGGAGAGTGTTTGAGTTTGTTGTGATGATTTTGTAATGGAACAGTGGGACGGTGCAGGGTGGAGCATACTCCATGTAGCACATGACCGCTCTTCTCTTCATCAGTTGGGACGAACTCAGTTGGTGGAGCGCGCTCCATCAACTGAAATGCACATTCTCACGCTAGAAAATAGCAACTATGCTATAATTTGGTTAGAATCTTCTGTGGTCTAAGGGACTGACTTAGGGGTTCTAAACATATGGTATTATACCGATATTGATCACAAATGGTTTATGACAGGTATTGAATCACCGGGAAAGCATGACTAATCCAGAACTTAGGAATTTCGGAAACAAAAACCTAAACCGAAGTAATTATGAATTTGCTTATTTATCAATGTTGCCTAAATATGTTAGTATATGTAGTACATATAGTTTATGGATTGAATGGGGGACTATGTACACTGCGTTTTTTTACTAAATAGAAAATGGTGTCTAATGTGATCCACGAGAGTAACTCCTAAAACTGAAGCTAGATTATATGGGATGTGGGGTTGATCCCTTGGCCTATACGTAACTTCCTACTCATTTAGATAGATTGCGTGGATTCATATTCACTAAAGGGTTTCAAATAGAGCCATTAGACATTAATGGATTGGCTAGATAGCACATCGACCAATGTGTTGGTCTAGTAATTGTATTAATGGTGTCAATAGGTAATCGACCCTAGTTTTACAAATAAAATGGGAATCATAGTGTAATAGTCATTGATTGTTTGACCTACATCAGTTATTTATTGAGTTATATCTTTTTCATAATCTCGTTAGTTAACATTAGTGCATATTGCTATTGCTAATGTTCTTGATTATTATATGAAATTTTGACTTCTTTGTGAATCCCTACGTATTGAGCAAGTTGGAACGCTAACCCAAATTAATATTTAAGGAATACCGACAAGCGCTATGACTATGGATAGAGAAGATTTAAGGGTTTTGATCTTCTCTTTGATGTAATGAATCTTTCCTTATCTTATATATTTGTATTGAATTAGATTTTTGTAATATCACAAGGGATAGGAGATTTTTTTATAACTGAGATTTATTCCGGTTTGATTTTAGTACTGTATATCATGTTTGATTATCAAAAAAAATTTAAAATTTTCACTAAGTTTATTATTTATTTTACATCGCTATTTTATATATAGTTGTGTTTATAAGGAGATTGAAGGAGAGACTACTGGCTTTAGTTAAGTCTAGCACGATTATCGGGGCCTAATTAGGTTTTTAGGCCAAGTATCGCACTAATTGAGGTTTGGGGATGCTACAGATTGCTTCTAAACCTCCCCTAATTATCTCAGTAGGGTACTAGTACTTAATCGCATATTCGGGCTTTGAGCACTCGTCATTTTATTTTTGGTGAAATTATGTTAAACTAAAATATCGGTTTATTCTTGGAGCAGAATAATCCATTGTTCTTCCTTTAACTCGTGACTCTATTTTACAGTCACTTCTATAGGTTTGCGTAAAACTCTCTCACTAAAATATCATATCCTTTCTCATTAGGAACACCATCTAGGTCTAAGTTGTTATAGTCCTTAGTTAACAATCCATAGATCTATTTGCCTCAATGAAATCTAGGATCCTAGACATGCGTTTTAAATCATTCTTCACATTGAAACCCTCTCAGGATCAAATTCCCATCTTTCACTAAATCATTCTTAAACTTGGTAAATGCCTTCTCATTAATAAAGCTTTCTTTCCTAAGTACATCATTTCTCTTCCCTCCCAGGTATCTCTTCTTCTACTTCTTTCGTTTCCTCCTCCTTTTCTATATAATCATCCTTAGTATTATAGCTAAAATGATGAAGGTGGAGTAGGCTCTCTTTGTGGTGTAATTCTAGGTGTGTTAAAAGTAATTGACGTAGGTTAGATTTGGGAAACTTTAGATTTATTCTTTATTTTCTCTACCAACTTCCCATTTCCTTTCTCCTTCCTTGAACCTTACCTTTTCCACTTTCGGTCATTTGAATAAGTACAAGTAAAGGAATGAACCTATAAAAACATTTAAAACCATATTTTCATAAAAATGTTTGGTAAAATTCAAGTTATATGTAAGAAAGAGAAATTCATCGAAAAAGTTGTTTATAGATTGAAAGTTTGAAATTCATTTGAAATTTATCGATAAAACATCATTGATAAAAAAAAATCATTCGTATGTAATTCAAATTATGTGATAGACAAAGACAAAAACCCCAAACTCATTTAAAACTTAGTCTGAAATTAGTTTACACATAAAATTTAATCCATTCACCATGCACTAAAAATAGTTTGAAAATTTGATAGCAATAAACAAATCATCACACCAATCCTACACTAGTATTATCATTGAAAACATTAAACATCAAAATCAATTTAGAGTAAAAATTTGAAAATTAAGCTTCTAACATAAATAAAAATCCAAAAATTGATGAAAAAGTAAAAAATTTAATCGATAAAAGGTTAGGGTTTTCATTGATTACCTTCTTTAAAGTAAATCTTTCAAGATTAGAACTTTAAACTCCCCTAAAACACTCATTTAAGCTCCATTTCAAATTCCCCTTGCTCAAGCCCTAGTTTTTTTACATTCTAAAAATTCACCAAATTGTGGGTTGAATATGTGAAGATTGAGGTGGGAATCACTTAAATACACTACAATCTAGCTTTTGAAGGTTTAATCTAGTCAAAATTGGTCTTTTGATCAAAAAGTTGTAATGGTTTATGATTGTAAAATGGATAGATGTGGTGATTTAAAGTTTCTATTTTTAAAAACTCATATTTTTCTTAGCGAATCAAGATTTAAGTGGATTCGTTAGGAAATCGATGACTAAATCGCTGAAAATGAGCCTAGGTATTCCAGCGATTAGTTCAATGAATCTTAGTTATAAGTTTAAATTGGTGACAAATTGTTGACCTGAAATTACACAAAATTTTTGCACACTGTTGTTGATTTTCTCAATGAATTCTAGTATGATTAGGAATTAACAATTTTTCCAATTTAATCGATTTTCCCATATATTTATCACATATATGTTTAATAAAAAAGTAGAATTATTCAAAATTATCAAAATTTGACTATGATTTGTACTAAACAATGATTTCATTACTATAAATAACCAATTAATATAAAACTAATGCGTAAATATAATATAAAACAGAAAGAAATTGGCTCAATCAACTTTCTTAATTATTGTTGAATGAAATTCGTAAAATATCCTCATTATAAGAGTCAAAAGTTGTGAGAATATAAAAACAACTAACTAATCCTAATACTAAAACTGAAAGTAAAAATAAAGTATGGGTTGCCTCTCATAAAACGCTTTTGTTTACTGTCATTGGCTCGACTAAACCACATAGTTCTAAACTGACTCTATAAACTTAGGTGTAGTATTATCCACTCAAGTGCCATTCTAGAAAGTGACTGCTTGGTCATGCACCTTAAAAGTGATTGTCTTGTTCAGAGTATCCATGACAGCTTGCGAAGTGGTTAAGAAAGGTTGTCTTAAGATTAATGGAGGATCTTCATTGATGAAATGTGGGATAACCAGAAAGTCTGTGAGAATAAAGTACTCGTTAATTTGAACTGGTACAATAGTAACTACTCCAATTGGTTTCATTAAGTAACCATTTGGAAAATAACTTTTTCGGAAGCAAGTACATCTAACTCCAATTGAGTATGAACAAAGAAGTGAATTGACATGTAGTTTGCTCTAGAACTTGTATCACATATACCTTTAAAATACCAAGCTCATTTAAATTTTATGTTTATGTATAGATATCCTGGATCATCGAGCTTGACAATTGCTAAATTCTTCTTTTTCTTCTTCTTATTCTTCGTAGCTTTAAATTCAACCATTTTAAAATCGTTCTCAACATTGTTCGGTTGCTTAACCCTCAATTCTTACGTTATTATCTTTCGATTTTAAAGTATCTTCAACTCGCTTATTCTTTGTCGTAGCATTTTCATCTTCCATTGTTACTGCATTAATAACGTATACCTCAGCTTCATGACGATTTAATTCTAAAGATTCATTATCATTAGTTTTTCATTATTAAATTCATCCGAATTATCTTAGACATCTTCATCATTTAATGAAAAGTTACAATTTAGTTTTCAAATTTCATAGACATTGTTCCTTCAAAGATACCTAACTGTGTTTTAGCAATTTTAAGAATTGGTCTTCCTAAAAGTATCAGTAGAGATTTAGATGATACTGAGTCTCCTATTTCCATGACATAGAAGTCAGCCATAAATAATATGTCATTTATTTTTACTAAGATATCTTCTAATAAACCATAAGGTTTAATAATTGTGTTATCAACTAATGTAAGATTAATATGTGTATTAGTCAATGAACCTATTTTTAATGACTTATATAGTTTAAGTGACATAACTTTATTGATGCTCTAAGGTTACATATAGCAAAATCTATTAAAGAAGTCCCTATTGTGATAGGAAGTCCAAACATTCTTGGATCGGAACATTTCTCGGGTATTTGCTTTTTAATTAAAGCAAACACTTTTTGTACTAAGTTTTTTTAGATTCTTCAAAAAATTCGTACTTTGATTCAGAAAATTCTTTCAAAAACTCATCATAAATAGAAATTGTATAATTGATTCCATCAATAGTTTGTTGATTTCTATTTTCCTAAACGCTTCAAAGATGTCTTTATTGTTTTCTTCTTCCCTAGTATCAGGTAATCATTGTGGAACAGTAGAATATGAATAAATATCTTCATTCAAATTATCAAAAATCTTATCATTTTCATCCATATCAATTAATTCATACTTTTGTAATGATTTTTCATATGCTTCAACTCTGATTAAATACCATGGGTATAGTTTTTAGGAAAAGTTGTGTATTTTAATTGTTTAGGTATCCATTCTTTACTAGGAATGACATTAACCATCATTTCTTATTCTTATTCTTCTTTTTCTTCAATAATTTTATGTGCTTTCTTTTTATCACCTTGTTTAAGTATCTTTCCAGTTATGGGTATGTATTTTTCAACACTGAATAATGCATTAACTTGTGCTTGATTAGTAGGAGCAACAACAACTTGAGTAGGTGCTTTAATTTGATTACTCAGTTAGGTACTTAGCCTATTTATTTGTAAATTCATTTGACTTAGCTAATTTTCAGTTCAATAATAGTAGTATCAGTCTTAATCTAATTTTCAGGATTTGCTCTAAATTTGGATTTGTAGGTTGAACATTTTATTGAGGTTGTTGATTAGGTGCAGATTGCATCTGAGCTATTGGTCTATAAGTCTTATAATTTTGATTTTAAGGACTATAACTAAGATTTAGGTTAGGTCTTCAAGGATAATAAGTATTATTATTATATTGATATCTTGGGGGACCAGAAAATTGGTTCATCATTGCATTAAGATTTTTAGTATTTTCTTCATGTAAAGTAGGACATGCATTCGTAGGATATGTAACCTTATTATAGAATCTACAAGCTTTAACGTGATTAGATCTATCATTATTTAACAATTTAACAATTTAACAATCTTAGATAATTCATCAATTTTATCATCAAACATATTATTTCTACTATTATTAACTTCATAAAGTTTCTTTCTTAAGGATTTAACCTTTTCCCATTTCGCTTAGATTTTTTTGCCATTTTATTAATTGCTTCTTTTGCTAAAGTACGTGTTGTTTCAAATAAAGATCTAGTACATACTGTGTCTAATAACATTTGTTCAAAGTGATTGAGTCCTTCAAAAAATATTCTAATAAAGTTCTTTAAGTATATCCATGTTGTGGACAAGAAGAAATTAATATTTGGAATCTAGCCCAAATTCATTAAAATCCTCATCATCTTTTATCTTTGCACTTGTCATTTCTTTCTAAAGGAACTAATTTTTCTAATAGGCATATATTCATCTAGAGCTTTTAACATTCGAGTCCATGTAGTTATTGAATCTTGTGCTTAATCTTTCAATGTAAAGGGAAAAACTTTAAGTTTGACTTGTTCTAAAGTACCTTCTTTCGATTTCATCCCATTAACTTTATGTTGATACTCCTTTATGAATTTTTGTTAGTCTTCATTTTCTTTATCATAGAAGTTAGGTAAGGCACTATTAGATCATGATCTAAGTTCAAATTTAGAAAATCCATTGGGATATGCTATGCACATAGGCTCATATGCGGTAACATTTTGATTTGCTTATCTAAAAATGAGTTCTCTATTGTTGTTGTTATTATTATTGATAAGTCTATTATCATTATTATTATTAACGACATTGTCATTAATCTCATTATTATTATCTTCCATCTTATTAGCTAAATTTTCCACAAGTTGTTGTCTTAAACTTTGATTAAAAATCTATCCATTTGAAGATCAAACAGATATAAAGATCTTATAGAAATAACACGACGAAGTGTGTAGACCATATAACGTTTAAAATCCAGAGAAATAATTTAAAAATCCCCAACAACAACAACAACAACAACAAACAACAACATAGCCTCAGTCCCAAATTAACTGGGGTGGCTACATGGATCAAACTTTTCCATTGTGCTCGATTAAGTGCAATTGATGGTGAGCTTTGCAAACCATTCAAATCCCTTTTAATTAATGCATCCCATGTTAACTTTGGTCTGCCCCTACCTCGTCGAATTTCTACAGTTTCTATTGAGTCAAGTTTTCTAGTTGGGGCATTTGTAGGCCGTCTTTGCGTGACCAAACCATCGCAACTGCCCTTCCTTAATCTTTGTATCAATTGGTGCTACTCCTACTTGTCTTTGAATTTCTATATTTCTAATTCTATCTTTACGAGTTTTACCACACATCCACTTAAGCATCCTCATTTCTGCTACGTTCACTTTATGTAATTGTTGTTGCTTTACTACCCAACATTCACTTCCATAGAGCATAGCTAGCCTAATTGCGATCCTATAAAATTTTCCTTTTAACTTAGTAAGAACATGTCGATCACAAATCACCCTTGTTGCACTCTGCCATTTCTTCCATCCAGCTTGAAATCTATGTGTGACATCATTTTCAATGTTACCACCATTTTGTATGATTGATCCTAGGTATATAAATTGGTTTACCTTTGGAACTTCTACTTCCCCTAATTTTACCACTCCGTCATCTCGATGTCTAGTGTTTCCAAACTCACACTGCATGTATTCAATTTTTGTCCTACTCAACTTAAAGCCTTTAATTCTAATGTATTCCTCCAAAGTTCTAATTTCCTATTCACTCCATCTTTAGTTTCATCCACTAAGACAATATCATCTGCAAATAGCATACACCATGGTATATCCTCTTGAATATGTCTAGTTAGTTCATCCATAACTAAAGTAAATAGATATTGGCTTAAAGCCGATCCTTGATGTAGTCCTATCGTAATGGGAAATTCTTTCGTAGCTCCTCCAAATTCTTTATACTCGTTACTACTCCATCATACATATCCTTAATAGTGTCTATATATCTAGCATGCACTCTTTTTCTTTCTAGAACCCACCAAAGAACATTTCTAGGGACCTTATCATATGCTTTTTCTAAATCTACGAATACCATATGAAGATCTTTTTTCTTTTCTCTATATTTTTCTAACAATCGTCTTACAAGGAAAATCGCCTCCATAGTTGACCTCCCAGGCATGAAACCAAATTGGTTCTCTGATATTGTTGTTTCTCTCCTTAGCCTATTGTCAATTATCCTCTCCCACAGTTTCATAGTGTGACTCATAAGTTTAATTCCCCGGTGGTTTGAGCAACTTTGAATGTCTCCTTTGTTTTTGAAGATTGGCACAAGCGTGTTTCTTCTCCAATCCATTGACATTCATTTTGATTTTAAAATTTTATTGAAAAGTTTTGTTAACCAAGTCAATCTGATTTCTCCTAAGCATTTCCAAACCTCTATGGGTATTTCATCTGGGCCATATGTTTTCCCTATTTTCATTCTTTTCAATGCCTCTTTAACTTTTACAATTCTAATATTGCATGTATAGTTTACATTTCTTTCTTGGTGTGGGTTTTCATCTATTATAGTATCAACTTGGCAATCATTAAATAAACTATCGAAGTAACTTCTCCATCTCTCCTTAATATCCTCCTCGCGCGTTAAAACATTTTGATTTTTGTCCTTAATACATCTTACATGACTTAGGTCTTGTTTCTTTTTATCTCTTAATTTGGCTAGCCTATATATATATTTTTTGCCATCTCTATTACCTAACCTTGTATACAGATCTTCCATGAAATTTGTTTTAGCTTGACTAATTACTTTTTTAGCTTGTTTTGTAGCTTCTCTATATTGATTGTACGCATCTTCATCTTGAAACTTATGTATTTTCCTATACATCTCTCTTTTAGTCTTAATTGCTCGTTGAACATCCTCGTTCCACCACCATGTTTCCTTCTTTGGATTTCCCAAGCCCTTAGATATACCTAATATGTTTGATCCCATCCTCCTTATGCAACTACTCATTTCTAGCCACATTGTATTAGCATCTAAGTCAAGATTCCAAACATTTTCCTTTAGTAGTTTTTCTCTAAACTCTACTTGTTTACTATATTTTAGGTTCCACCACTTTATTTTAGGGTCGCTAACTCTTTTATTCATATTATTCCATTATGTTAGCTTAATATCAAGTACTACTAACTTATGTTGGGTAGTAAGTGCTTCACCAGGTATTACTTTGCAGTCTCTACATAGTTTTCTATCTATTTTTTTGTTAAAAGAAAATCTATTTGACTCTTGTTATGACCACTACTAAAAGTAATTATATGCGACTCCCTCTTCCTAAAACTAGTATTTGCTAGGAAAAGATCATATGTTGAACCAAATTCTAAAATTGATTCTCCTTCTTCATTTCTATTACCATAACCAAAACCTCCATGAACTATCTCAAACCCATCATTACTTACCCCGACATGCCCATTTAAATCTCCTCCAATAAAAACCTTTTCATCTAATGGTATACTCTGCACAAATCCATCCATATCATCCAAAAACTTGCGTTTGATGCTCTCGCTTAATCCTACTTGTGGTGCATATGCGCTAAGTATGTTAATTTTTTTGTCTCTAATAATTAATTTAACTAGAATCAATCTATCCCCCATTCTTTTAACCTCTACGACCTTATCCTTATAATCATTATCCACCACAATTCCTACTCCATTGCATTTTCTATCTATACCAGTGTACCACAATTTAAACCCCGTGCTTCATATTTCTCTACTCTTTTCTCCTACCCATTTTGTCTCTTGGAGGCAAACAATATTGACTCTCCTTCTAATCATGGTATCTACTAGTTCTATTGACTTCCCCGTAAGTGTTCCTATGTTCCATGTTCCTAAATGAATTTTTTCTCCCCTTTGTATTTGTTTTTCTTTTCTATTTCTATTTTGTATAAAAGATATAGTGTTCGTATCAATGATTTTGTTTTTGTTTTGAACTAGATTCTTTACCCACACCAATCCTTTGTGTGGGAGCCCTTGCTCATTTTTCTTCACATCCGGGCGACGATGTGAAGGGACTAGCTTCTTTACCCACACACGTTCTATGTGTGGGAACCCTTGCTCATTTTTCTTCACACCCAGGCGGCGATGTGAAACACGCCCTTGCTCATTTCTCACTACACTCGAGCTCCGATCAGCGCGTCGCCAGGTGGGACCGCCCCAACGTTTATATATGTTTGATCCATTTCATGAAAAGTGACAAAATTTTTACGCTGGCTGTCAACCTATCGCAACCCTCCCCCATTTTCCAATAATGGAAAATGAGCTTAGGGCCTCCCTCCCTCACTTTTCGGGTATGAAAAGTGAGTTTGGGACCTTCCTTACCCATTTTTTGGTATGAAAAAATCCCCAACAACAATGCCAAGAATTAGCACGTGTTGAGCGTGCACAATAATTTTTCATATTTTTCTTTTATTTGTAATAGTGGTTAATGTGATATCGTCTTCATATGGATTTTGCAAACTTCTAAGGAAAAATACTTTTTTCTTGTTTTTCTTAATTAAGTTAATTTAATTAAACGAGAGTTAAAATACCAAATAAACAAAAACAATAACTACTAAGTTAAGAAACCAAACTAACTAAACTAATTCAAACAATTCAATGCAAACTAAATCAAACAAAATTCAAATTCAATATAATGTAAATATCTAAACAAACCCCACCAAACAATGTAATATACTTGGATTGCATTAGAATACTAGAATGTAATATATGTTCATAATATAGTTATAATCATATCAAATGGAGTCTCACAATCATTAAATCCTAATTCATAATAGGATGATAGCATTTAGCTAGCCACCGATTTTCCTATATTCAATTGAAAATAAGTCTTATTCTTATCATTGTAGATCTATCGATTAGATATAACGCAATAAAATAGAAATACGATAGCATTAACAATCAATGAACATCATGCCTAATCTAAATCAAATATTAATCAGAATATGCTAATTAATAAATAACTTAGAACACAATCACCTGGAACATCCACTTGGGAATATAGCCTTATAGATTAATCATAGTTACTACTTCTATAATTATTGTCAATAATTACAGACATAGATTTAGAATCAAAATACCACAATACATATTTGCAATAATGCATGCAATATCAACCTTCATTAGTTGTAATATGCGAAACAACTTATTAAATTTGTGATTGACATGTTTGAATAGATTTAAAGCATTAAGTTCATGATTCCTTAACAAAAATTATATAGCAACCCAAAGTATATACATGTATAGAGTTTCTTTAGTCATACTCACTAGAAATAATTAACAAAGTAATAACAAAATCAACCTAAATTACACATAAAATATGTCTAATTATTAACTTATCACTTGTGGTGCTTGCTTTAGTCCATAATGTGCCTTTTTTAGATAATAGACATCATTCGGTTTATCATGAGCCTCAAATCCTTTAGATTGTGCAACATATAATTCTTCTTACAAATACCCATTTAGGAAAGCACTTCTAATGTCCATTTGTTGTAACTTGAAATATTTGTTACAAGCAATGGAAAGCAGTAGACGAATAGATTCCAATCTGGCAATTGTAGCAATAGTCTCATTAAAATCAATACCTTCAACCTGTGTGTATCCTTATGCAATCAATTTGTCTTATTGAGTAATATCGACTTTGGACCAATGATATTGACATTAGTAGGTCGTGGAACAAGCTCCCATACATCTTGTCTGACAAACTCATTGAGTTCCACTTGCATAGCATTTACCCAATAGTCCTCCATTATAGACTCTTTGAGATTTTTAGGCTTAATCAGAGATGTAAAACATGCAAAATAGACCATATTCCTATAATTAAAAGGAGGAATATCTCTTAGTTGCACCAGATCATTAACCGAGCAAATAATTTGCTCATTTTGATGATCTTTCAGCATTTTAGATTGTAGAGCAATAGATGTAGAAGTAGAACAAGGTTATGTAGTAGCAGATGATTTTAGATCATCATCATCATCATCATCGTCATCAAATGAAGTAGTGATATTTGAATCAAATGGTTTAGTAGTAGCCTGAGTAATAGGTGTTCACTCAATTGGTGTTGGCAACTCATCATCATTATCCTTTTGAGAGAACAATTATTTCATTCTTGCATAATCATCAACCATAACCTTCATAGATTCCTTCTTAGTCATAGTTGGCTTCCCGTAGACTCTATAAGCTTTATTATTCTGAGAGTATCTAAGAAAAATTTCAACATCAATTTTAGAATCAAACTTTCCTAGGTGATCTCTATTATTCAATTTGAAGCAGGTACTGCAAAAAACATGAAAATGTTGGAGAGATGGTTTTCTGCCTTTCAAGATTTCATTTGGAGTTTTTTGTAGTCAGTGGCCTAAAATAAACTCTGTTGGCAATATAAGTAGTAGTGTTTACTACTTCCTTCCCTAAGATTATAAGGCATATTTTTCTTAGCTAGTATGACCTTTTCATTTCTTGAATTGTGCAATTTTACTTTCAACAACATCATTTTGTTATGGTGTCTTAGGAGCAACAAATTCATGTTTAATCCCAAATTCAATACAGTAATCAGCAAATTGTTGACTCTCAAACTCTTTTCCATGATCACTATGAAGTCGACCAATGGATACATTTTCATCACTTTTCTCATTCAAAAGTCAAATAGTTAACTTCTTAAACTTATCAAAAGTTTTAGCTTTATCATGTAGCAAATGAATCTAAATAAATCTTGAGTAATCATCAATGATAACAAAAACATACTTTTTTTCTCCCAAGAATTACAAATTGCATTAGGCCAAACAAATTCATATGAACTAATTCTAACACATGTGATATTAGAATGTCATTAAGGCCGGCGTTGTCTTTTCTCCACAAACCTTCTTAATACTCTATAATAAAGTGAAATTATGCTAAACTATGTTAATGATGGCTAATGGATGGTAATTGGTGAGTTTACCACATTCTAATATCTATTTATACTCCTCCCTATACACGTTTAAAAACAATTAGAAACCCCACATGAAGATTTCACCGAAACTCGAACTTTACTTTCTATTTTCTTCACATCTCGGTGCTTTCACTTATATCTTAGCATTGTGTGTACAAACCCTAAGTGCTGCCACTGCGCCGATCACTTCGTGTGTAAATTCTCCATTTAGTGGTCTTGGTGTTGTCCTTATTTGTCCTTGAAACCATCCCTTGACCTCCACGACATCGACTATCCTTACATTTTTTTTCTCTTCCTTTGTCTTCGGCGATGTGGCTTCATCTCTCACGTTGTGCTTATGTCTCCTACAATGCCTTAGCTATGTGCCATGATGTCAACCCCTTTTTTTGTGATTTAGCTATGTTTTATCTCGTATTCACTCATTTCTTTCTTTATGCCTTGCGTACCTGAAATACATAAATAATGTCAATTAGAGCTCATCTAGAAATATTTATGCTAAATATAATACTAAAATAAACCTATATATAATTCTAAATAATCACTTATCAAATACCCATAAACTTAAATTTTTGCATATCCCGAGCAAAAGTATAATTTACCAAGTATTTTCACAACTCCTATTACTCTAGTTCACATTCATGTTACATCATTCATGGAGTATCCTATAATTCAACTAAGTTTCAAGTTAATAATCCACTCAATATTTTTTCTTTACAAAAACTTATATTTTCAAGATATGTAGCTTTAACAACATATACAATTCACTTTCAAAACACCATAGTAGATCACAACCAAAACCATCATTACTCACAAGTTTGTTTCACCTCGACACTGAAGCAGCAAGTGTACATTCTCATGATTTTTTACTAAGCTCAGGATTTCACAAATAAACATAGATACAACTAACTTTTGTAGAATTTAGCACTTCAAGAGTCTATAGTACTTAACATAGTTAGAAAGAAAACTTAACTCAATCAAGCTATTAGTACCCGAGCTAAATCTTTTATTTGAAGAGTTTTATTCCAACTTCCGCATTCTTTTCATTATTTTTATTTCTCTTTTCTTTTCTTTTCTTCTTCTTTCTCCATATATTTTTTCTCTCACAGTCCCTGCTCATTTTCTTTTGGATTCCCTTTTTCCTCAACTTTTCCAACCATCAAGTTCTCTGCTTCATTTCATGTAGAACTTGTGAGATTCTTTATTTTTTATTTTTAAAACTCTTCTTGTTAGCACTTCCAACTTTCACTTTATCAAGCAAGATAACTCTATTTTTTGAATTAAAATGCCTATTTCCTCCCCTTTTTGCACTAAGTCTTTATTTATTTGTTATATTCAAGTAAGATTCACACTTATTATAGAATTCTATAAAGATCTAGATTTTTCCACAAGAATTGTTCTAGTATTCTTCTTGCTTTTGTTTCAAGCTCATGGTCTTCCCTAACTCTAGGTTTCTAATCATGATATCATATCGTTGTTTGCTACATTTCATATTTTCTCAAAAAATTTATAAATACTCTCTTTTAAGTTTCATATCAACAATACACTTGTATTTTATTGATCCTCAATTAAAGGCATAAACATGCAAATGAAATACTTATTCATTTCATATTATATATATAACCTAATCTATATCACCCAAACACATTTAAAAAGTAAGTAAATAAAAATAATAATACATTACTAAACTTTCCTCTTTACCTGCTTTAAAAATAAAATTTAAACGAACATACCTACAATGTTTATTCTTATTTCAACCTTTCTTACCACATCCCATAGTTTAGTGTTGATGCCCTTAAACTTAAACCAAACCTTGTCCTCAAGGTTTAAATATAAGCCTAAAACATGAAAACACTAAAACACAATCATAATAAAAATAACACAAGATATTAAATTAACAAACTAAACATAGAGTTTAAACAACTAAATTAGTAACAAAATAATTTAAATATAAAGTAAATTAGTATCAATGTATCTCTCATCTCCCCAAGGTCTAAAGAAATCCAATAAGACTTTAACATCAAGATTGCGTGTCATTATCAACATCCATATCATCTACTTCATTATAGGATGTTGTAAAAAGACGTTCCACCCTTTTGCTCTGCACCATATCTAGATCAAACATATAGTCCAATGCTGCTGAAATCCAAAAGACCTATCAGCAAGTCTCATTTTTCTACTTTTTTTCTAGCTAGGTTAATTTGATGATCGGCAAATAACATTAAGTTTCACTACCTATTCAATCTTTCTTGCATTCTTCTTTCCCTATACTGCTCATATCTCAATAAGGCTTCTTGATACTGAGCCATTTCTCAATAATCCATAGCCTTTGCTACCATGGAGTCAATTCCTCTGGTGGTGGTATTGGTAGCTGTGTTGGAGGAGGTGGTGGAAAAATCTCAGGACCATCCAAGTCATGCTCTCCAATAAGTGGGTCTACAAAATCATAGCCCTTAGCGAATCCCTGCTGGTTTAGCTCCTCCTCTTAATATCCTTTACCTTCTAGTTCTTGGGCTAACTCGTTTACTACTGCTACTACTGTTGCTAAGTGATCTTCCTGATGCTTAGCCAATAACTCAGTCTCAAGTCTATCTTCCTTAACTCTTTCCCTTTCATCCTCGAAGTCTTAATAGCTAAGTGGTAATTTCAGTGTGAGCATAAACGCCTTATCCATTGTTGCTTGGGCCTCAATATTAAATTCTCCATCTCAAATCAGTTTCACTCGAGCCTTCAAGCACATCTCAATGATCAAAATTGGAAACAATAATTTGTTGTATCGCTCTGACATGATAGAATCTCTCATATTGTTGTAGATGATCTTGCCGACATTGATCTCCCTGTTCTTCGAAATCTCAAATAAACAAGCCGCCTTTGGTTTATTGATCTTGCCTTACTGAGTGGTGGGGCATAGAGAAGCAACAAGAAGATGTTTCCACATTCGGTAGACTTTCCTCACACTCCCCTTCTTAATGTGCTTTGGCACATTCTCAGCTCCTATTTCGCAGCCTTGTTGTCCTTGGACAACCAATGCTCACTCTATGGCTCTAAAAGGGGTTTCTCATATAGATCATCCAAGAAACTCTGTTTGACTCCAACCACACTCAAGTGCTTCAACCTATAGATGCTATTAATTTTACACACATTAAAGGGCACAAACACCTCTATCACCTTTAGTGGATCACCGTTCCTGGTAAACTTAGCATTAATATAAAATTTGTACACAATTTCACTCACTCCTCTAACTTCATATTCCCTGTTGTCTTGATTGAATTGTTCCCAACCTTGTTGCCAAATGAAATTGTTCAATCGCTTGTCATACTTGGCCAACAAATTAATTCCTCTCTTATAAATGAACTCCTTATGCTCAATCACCTCATATCTTTCCTTGGCCTTTCTTCTAATAAAGTACTTCGACTTAAATGGTCTAGGTTCCTCCTTTATGGGACCTCTTGACGATGATGCCTCAAATTCATTTGCTCTCACTTGATTCACTTGACATGTTTTCCTTATTATTCTCGGCATTTTTATTTCAAATTTCACACAACTCTATAACAATGCAACTAGTAATATGGGTCTTTAAATCACCTAAAATCAAAATTTATAGTACAAGGATCATTCACATGCCAAATAAAGCAAAAGACATAAACTCGATCTTTATAAGTCACATTGATGCCCATCATTCACATAAATTGAAATTCCTATCCAACAACCTCATATCCACAATTCATGTCATTTCATCAAAATTTCTCAAAGTCTCAAAGAATAATTACTTAAATTGTAAATTACCTCAACGTCAAACTATTTTTCGATATAGATTAGTCCTCCAAGCCTTTATATATCAAAGCCCTCTTATTTTGCTAAGCCTAGTGCTCTTTTGAATCAAATACTCAATTCAAAGCCCAAGCTCTCCACTTTATGAAATTAATGAAATTTCACAATGCATTATTTCCTTTCACTCTCTATCACTAGGAACATTCTTTACTCAAATAGAAATGATCAATCTAGGGCTCTAGAGGGATGTATGCTTAGTTGGTGGTGTTTAGAATTAGATGCAATTGTGCAAACTATGGTGAAAATGGGGTTTCAAACCTTTTCCTCAACATTGGCACTGTGCCTTATAGTGCAAGACACTATGATAGCACCATGATAGTGTTAAGACTACTTTGAGGGTTTTTTGTGCACTTGGTTAGCACCCTCTTGGCGTCATGCTTAGTACCCACGGGGTCGGATTGTATGTCCATTTTTATGCATATGTTTTTCATTAGTTCATATTTGGCGCTCTCCGGACTTTGTTTATTACAATACAAAGTGTCATGATGACATTATAAACATTTATATATAAAGATTCAATAAAACTTACCTATGATTTTCTCATGTACCTCACCTTTACCACTTTAACTCCTTCGTTGTTTTATGCTCTTTACTGAGTTAGTCGAGAAATTTCCATTCTGATGAATTGTCACCCGGCAAATGGCCTTCCCCACACATTTAGCAATATTTTCAATAGTTAGAAACCATAACGTGTGAATTGTCCTTAACTAAACTAACTAATTGATTAACTAACTAAAATTGAAAAACTATAAATTTAGAAACCCTTGGGTTGCCTCCTTAGTAGCACTTAACATCATTAGTTTTAAGTCTAAATCGAGTTACTCCAATTGTAAATCAAAGATAATAATATCGTTTCCATTTAGATGTACTTCTTCCCCATCAACAAAGACTATATTCTCTATATCATCGTCCTTATCAATACTCATTATGATTTTTTTTCTTCTTAGTGTAACAATTTACGTTGGCAGTGTTCAAGAATGGTCGCCCCACTATCATAGATACATAATCATCCAAATTGTGATCCATAACCTAAAAATCTATAATGAATGTGAATCTACATATTTTCACATGCACATTTAGGACTCTTCCTATGGTTGGTATCAACTTTCCATTAACTACTTGCAAATTTGTTGTATCTGGACAATTGATCTTTAAATCGGTACGCAACATGTCCATTATTTGCATGATATTGATTGAGGCTCCTGTATCATGTAAAACATTTTTAAATCGGTGCCCATCAATACTTATTGGCATGCATATTTCTCTAAGATCTTTCCTTTTGATTGGTTGAAGTCTCGGTATAAATTTGAACTTTGGTTTCACATTCCTTGGAGCTACCTTGATGTTATTTCCTTATGGTGCTTCTTCAAAAGGTCTTTCATCTTCTTGCTTGGTTCTCCATTGTTTCTTCCCCTACTTTTTATTCTTCAAGGCATTGATTTTTTGGTGCGTAAGTCCTTCGAGTTCATCTTGCTTCACTTCCATTCCATTCTCATGCATCACTTCATGCATCCTCAAAGCAAAGTGTTGTCGTTTTAAGGGCTTGTGCATTACTTGCTCTTATATTGGCTCATTTGTTGTTGTAGTGCTCACCATATGAATAGCACAACGTTCTCTTTGGGATTTGTAATAGTGTTAATCGAAAATTGTTCTTCCTTCCTCAAACTCAAAATAATAGCTAACTAACCAATCTGCCTTTCAAGGTTCTTGATGGATTATGATCTTTCATCATCCATTCTCTTCATAGCCTACTTCACTCATTCCATTTCCTTTTTATGCTTCTTATGGCATTCCCTATTGCTCATTTCCATGGCGTGCAAGAGTTTCTTAATTGACTTCAATGAAATCTTCTTTTTGTTATGCTCTAGATTCCTTCGTTGGACATGTTGATCAAATCTTAGAGGTAACTTCAGTGTATTATTAAGATTTCCATATAAGAAGTTTAGGTTGTTGTTATATCCTTGATAAAGACTTTGAGGAACCATTCCTCTCAGACTGAAGTTCTTTCTATAGCATTCGTTGTTCATGAAATTTACGACTTCATATTCCATTTCATGTCCATTTGATTAACCACCATGGCTTGGTGATTAAATGGGTTATTGTATCGCTTGCACTTATGGACCTTGTTATCCCATTTGAAGTTTTGCCATTTGGTTGCTTAGGTTGGATAGTTATGCCATAATTGTTGTTTGTGAATCAATCTCATACGCGCCCGCTTGTTTTCTCACCGTGGAATGAGTATCGAGTGTAAAGCTTTGAGACATAAGATCTAATAAATCCAATGCTCCATCCTCATCCTTGTTTACTAGAGAACCACGCGCTCAAACATCTACTAGTGTTCTCATGTTGTAGTTCATCCCATAGTAAAAAATATGGAGTTATGCCCATTTCACGTATCTATGTACTTGAATCTTTCCCAAGCCTCTCCGAGAGACACGACATCTTCCTATTTAAATTGATTGATTTCCAGCTTCTTTTAACTAACCTTCACTGGGGGAAAAAACTTGCCTAGAAGTTTTTCATTGATTTCCACCCTTGAGGTCATAATCCCTGCATTTAGCCCTTACAACTAGGATTTGACTTTTCCACCCAATGAGAATGGGAAAAAGTCTCATCCTGATCACATCCTTTGTAACTCTGATAAAGTGCATAGTGTCGCACTTCTTCAATAAATTCCCTACATGTGCAACTGGATCTTCATTCTTTAGCCCGTTAAATAAGCTATTTTGCAAGATGTTGATTATAGACGGCTTCGGTTTGAACTGGGTGGTGTTGGCTGGAAGACTTACCATTCTATTGTAAATCTATTGAAATTTTGGCTTAAAGTAGTCACGAAGGCATCTTTGTCCTCAAACTCTATCTTACACTACCAGATCACCTTCCGGTTAGTTATTCCCTCGGCCCTGTTGTTGGTTTGTTTGATCCTCAACCATCTTAATCCCTTTCTTTTTCTTTCATTTATTAATTATGTTAGTCTCAGGGTCGTAAGGCACTAAGTCTTTCTCTCATTTACTATGCAAGCACTAGTTATTCCTGAAAAGAAAACACAAAAGTTCAAGTGTAGAAAGTCAAACTTGAAACTTAAAACTTTTTATTTTTATTTTTTAATTAACTTGAAAGTAAAGTATTTAAAATAAAATTTAGCAGCTTTTCAAACTAACTAAGTCTAAGTGGCTACCTATCATCGACAACGACACCAAAAACTTGATGTGTGGATGCAAGTATAACGACTCACTTGTAGTAACAGTGTGATCAACTTACCTTGATTACATATATCATCCTCAAGGAAAGGTGTTTGCACTTAGTATGTACCTAGCTCAAATTACTTAATTGCTAAGGAAATCATTTTTTAATTGGTTTTTATAACTAAACTATTCTATTCTAATAAATCAATGTAAATTACTTAAACTTTTATATTAAGACTATCTTAGTTCAGAACTTCACCTAGGTAATGAAATATTATGCTTTTCAACTCGCTATGTCATCTTTATTAAGTGTGTGTAATGCCTAATTACATAGGCAGATTTCCTTCAAACACACTTCAACCCACTGTCTTGACGGAAAAGATTTTAATTTGCAAACTAGAACTCCACCTATCGATTTAAATAACGTAAGCTCCACATTGCTTTAATGTTCTAAAACTTTATATTAATAACCAATTAAGTTAACTATTCGTGCCTCCCTAATCAATAACTATCGCTCGATATTATGTATTTTACAGTTGTACCGAATCCGGCTTAAAATCTTCAATGGCCATATAACTTCTTAAACCTAACATCAACAAATATGTGATCAAGATGTTTATAGCATTACGCTCAGAATTGATACAAATTACAACTGTTGCACTTTTTATCTTTCTAATTTACTAATGTTTATAGCATAACATTCATTCCATAGGATCCATTGATCCCAAAGATCGAATAGACTACTCACACTTAATTGAAACATACATGCACATAGTGGTATTCATTGAAATCAAAGATATAATGAAATACTTTAAATTAAATCAAGAAAAAATACATGAATCACCACATGTGAGTCTTTAGTGTCTTTTCTCCACAAATCTTCTTAATACTCAAGAATAAAGTAAACTTACACTGAAATATGTTAATGATTGCTAATAGGTGGTAATTGGTAAGTTTGCCATGTTTTAATATCTATTTATACTCCCAAAATACTTTTGAAAACAATTAGAAACTTTACTTGACAATTTCACCCGAAATAGAACTCTATTTTCTATTTTGTTCACATCTTGGCACTGTCACTTATTTTCCGACTGTGTGTACAAATCTACGGCACTGCTACTATGTCCATCACTTTGTGTGCCAATTCTCCATTTGTGGCCTTGGCGATGTCTTTGTCCGTCCCTGGTGTTGTCCCTTGACCTCTTACTGCACCATGACAGCGCCAACCATCCTTGCCTATTTTTCTTCTCTTCCTTAGTCTTTAGCGATGTGGCTTCATCTCTTATGTTGTGCCTATGTCTCCCACAGCGCCACACCTATGTGCTATGACATCAACCTCTCTTTTGTGTTTTTTAGCTCTGCTTATTCTCGAATTCACACATTTCCTTCCTTTATGCATTGTGTACCTGAAATTATATAAACACCTTTAAATCGAGCTCAAACTAAATTTATATAGGTCTAAATAATCATTTATCACCTTACCATAGAAATTAGGTAGAGCACTAATAAATCCAAATCTAAGTTTAAATTTAAGAAATCCCTCAAGATAGGCAATGCACATTGTTCATAAGCAGTGACATTTTGATTACCTTGCCTAAAATTAAGTTCTCTATTATCATTATCATTATTATTAAGATCAAATTTACTACTAGCTTCCATTGTGGTAGGTTGGTGTCCTCTACTTTGTTGATTTCTTAAATTACAATTGAATGTCCTATCTACCTTAGGATCAAATGGATGTACATATCATAAAGAATCAAAACGATGAAGTGGATAGAATATACAACGTCTAAAACTCCTAAGAAGTTGTGTTTAGATCCTCGTCAATAGCGACAAAAGTTGACATGTCTCGAGCGTGTACAATAATTTCTCCTTTTATATTATACTTAAATTATTTTGTAGTAATGGCAAATAGGAATAGTCTCCACGGAGATTTATTAAACCTCTATAGGAAAAAGGAAAATGTTTTTATTATTTTTAATTTGAATTTGAATTTATTAATAATAGTAATTAACTGACTAATAATTAACTATAATATAATAATACCTAACTAACTATATTATCTTAACTAACACAATCCAAATTCACAATCAATCAAATAGATTAAATTCAATAATAAATATATATCTAAATAAACATCTTGAACAATGAAACATAAACCCGTTTTGCATTCCAAACGTGTAAATCCAATCCATATAGTCGTGAGCATACTTTATAAAGTAAGATATATCATTAAACTCTAATCATAAGTAAGTAAACATTCTTTAGCCAGCCATTTGTTCCCCTTATACCGGTGGAAAAAATGATGTTCTAATTATATTGAGCTAACCCCTTCATTTACACAAAGACATTAACTTCACGTAATAGAACCGCATTACATTTTATGTGAACTTAGAACAACTAAATTTATCTTTAGAAAGCCACTTCAAAACTAGATTTCTATCTTTATAAAGATCATGATTAAAACCAATAGGTAATAAACTATTAAATTAGTGAATCAACTAATATAGTTATCTCATCGTAACTACATCGCAAAATGGATTTTTTAATGTTCGGACTTTGTTTAGATCAAACAAACTACTAACTCATAATCATAAATAACATTGCAATAATATAAATAAAAGACATAATTGAAAATACCTCTGAATTAAAATACTTGAATCTTCAAATCTTCTCAAAAAGCAATAAAATATAAAAATAATAGACAATGGCTCCAAAAGCAATGAAATTTTGATCTACGTACTAAAGGGCAACTAATTTCAAAACCTTAGGCTTGCATTTAAAGTATTCTAAGTAGTAAACATCTCAAAACAACTCGTAGTTTTCTAAAATTCAAGAAATCTTACCTAGCGATCCACAACGATTTGTGTGAATGAGGAATAACTGGGAAAATCTAGGTTTTGAAGCTCTATAGTAATTTCTTATGTCCATTGAATTAGCTAGCAATTCAGACGCATCCTTGAATTGCTGAGAATAGTTGGTACAAAATTGATGTTCATCTTTATTTCATTGGTGATAATTCTTTGTATACTTACTCCACTTGATTAATTCCTTTATAGTCTTATACATCTGAAAGCATCATAAAGTGGAGTATAAAACATTTCTAATTATTGACTTGTCAATTATATCCCTTGATTAAACATAAGGTCGAGAAATTCACCCTTAATGTTAAATCATACTAGTCTCGATCTCTAGGTAGACTGAAAACATCCAAGTGACATTGATCATATCAATTCACTTGGACTTGGCTATTTTAAGTGTAACATATTAAGGGATCTAATGATATATCTATCTAAATGATAGGGACAAATTCTATCTCCATCATACACCTTTACACATTATTCATATAGTAACCAATCATAACCTTTATAATTGTCTGATTAAAGACATTGTTTGATTGTGTCAAATCACTATGATCCTACTGTTAGAGTCTTTGGTAGTCTCAAGTCAAAGGACTAAATAATATACATATCATAAGTAACACCCATGAGCTAATCCATGTGGTGTTCTCATAGCTGGTGGACCCAATACCTTATTCCCTAACAGGTACTCATGATCTTGATTCATATCCTTATATGTATGATCATCACATGATTATCAATAAAGACTCACACTAGTATTAATTCATTACAGTTCCTATTATAATGACGAACTAGAGATATTTTAGATGTTTCAGTAAACATCCATGGACCTATTATAATGTAAACATGCAAACCGATTATAATACTGAACAACAAATGAAATCCCCTAGTTTATTAACCAAAAATAACAATTTTAATAATATTGACCTAGGGCACATGCCCCAACACTATTCTTTTGTAAATTTGATTAATTTAAAGTCACTTATTAAAAAAAGTTAGGTTTTCAGGTCCAAAACGAAATGGAAATTTTAAAATTCTTACTTTCAAACCAACAGGGTCTAATCCGAATTCCATTGAATTGTTTAACAAAAGTAACCCATCCTAAATCATTAGTTTGATCCACTGGGTTAATTGATGTTTAAGACGTTGCCAAAGATGAATATCCTCTATAAAAAATCCACACTAGAATGTCGACCAAGATTCCAAGTGGCAGCCTAGTGATAGAACACAAAAATAATTTTTTGTTCTTCCTAAAACTCCTAAACGGCTGAGAAACCTAACTTGTTTTCAAAAATGAAAATTAGATTTCGACCATAAATTCTCTAATAGTGTGAATTCACTTAACACGCCTATTTATACATTCTTTGTATAAATTTGGGTAAGTGAATTACCATTATACCCATACTTAAAGTGGTATTAATGTGACACATCATAGGAATTATTATGTTAGCATATAAAACTCATTGTTTTGAGTCACTAAAAATCCTGCAAAATAATTCTTCGCGTGTGACCTAATAGATTCATGTAATGTTAGTAGTGAGCCAAAATCATTTTTTGGTACTTGATTCATAAGCAGTCTCTAGCAAGGCATTATAACTACCCTCATTACACAAAGATCAAAATTGATACAACTTAATTAATAGTGGATATCATATCTTTTTGTCGCACGATATCATTTGATTGAATATCAGGCAAGAAAGGTTTATCCTTAATGTTCAATCGTACTAGTCATGATTTCTAGATAGACTCAAAATATCCACTCTAGTTAGACTCAAAATATCTAAGTGATTGACCATATCAATCCACTTAGATATGAAATCGAGAATTTTATAAACTTGATTAGTGGTTAATTGAGTAGTATTTTTAGATTTAAGTTAGGACTTTACGGACCAGAGATCATAAGTCAAATATATTATTTTTGTGTGTCGCGTAACTAATTGGTATAACATACTCTATTCGCTGTGAAATATGGCCAAATTTAAGTGTAAATGTGGTGTCCAAGTGTTTCAGAGTGCATTTGATTGTTTTCCTAATTTTAGTCAAAATTAGGGTATTCTCCTTGATTAATTTGGGCCTAAAGATGAGATAAATATAAAAAATAAAGAAAAAATGGAAAAGACCAAAAAGGGCATTGGATTGATTTAAGTAAAAGTTGTTAAGTGAGGCAAAAGTTTAAATGACCAAGCCTAAACCTTATCGTCAAAGTGAAAATAAAAAGGGGTTTAGACCCAATCCTCATCTCAACCTATCTTCTTCTCTTTGTTGCCTTAAGTTGGGGAATGTGCCTTAGTTCAATCTATAAACATCGTTTGTCTTATAATTTTAGTTAATAAAATTGAGGTTTTCATTTGCTATTTTATTCTAAGTGATTGCATATTTATCTTATCGTATGATCCATGTGTATTTGTTAAAATATCTTAAATGTCCCTAGTCGATCATTATACTGGAAACTATAATGAATTAAGGCTACCGTGAATCTTGATTGATGGTTATGTATTGATTATGTGTATAGGGATATAAATCGAGATCATGAGTACTTGTTATGGGAACAAGGTGTTGGACTGACCTGCTATGAGAACACCACATGGATTAAGCCATATGTGTTACTCATAATAGATGTATCATTAGTCCTTCGACTTGAGATTATCGTAGACTTCAATATTAGGAGCATGGTAATTTGATTCAATCAAATTTTGTCTTTAACTAGATGATTATAAAGATTGTGATTGGGTACCATGTGAATAATATGTCCAGGTGTGTAATCAAGATAGAATTCGTCCCTCTCATATAAAGAAAGATATCAGTGGATCCCATGATATGTTAAACTGTTAAATGGCCAAGTCCAAGTGAGTTGATATGATCAATGTCACTTGGATGTTTTCGGTCTACCTAAAGATCGAGACTAGTACGATTGAACATTAAGGGTGACTTTCCATGCCTTATGTTTAATCAAAGGATATCGCACGACAAAAGGATATGATATATATTATTCATTGAGTTGTATCAATTTTGATATTCATGCTACTTTGGTAGTCATAATGACTTACTACATACCGCTTGTGACTTGTGTACCAAAATGGTTTTTTTTCACTGCCAACGTTACATGAACTTATTAAGTCGCACACAAAATATGGCTTTACGTAATTTCAGTAGGTCCAGAGTAATGAGTTTTATATGATAAAATTCATGACACAACAGACCTTACAATTTATTATATGATAACTTATTAATAGGGGCGTATGAGTAACTGCCTAGATAAAATAATAAAATTTTAAGTGAGGGCTTATCTAAACATATAAATAGAGGTTGAAACCCTAAAAAGAAATAAGATTTTCATTTTTGCTATTTTCGAGTTGTCTAGATTTTGGGAGAGAAAGAAAAATGTTTTCTATCTTTCTTGGGGCTAGAACTCCAAATTTTGGTCACCGTTCGTGTGTGAATTTTTGATAGAGGATGCGTGCTTGAACATCTTGGAGATTGATCAATCAGATAAGGAAATCACAACTTAAGGTATGGTTTATTTTTATAGATCAAGTTTAATGGAACATATTTTTGATCCTATTGGGATTTTTCAAAAATTATTTTAAATTTATGTAGTATGTGAACCCCATAACCCAACACCTTTTTCTTCCATTGACTCTCTGTCTCGTCCCTCTCAACTCTCACTCTCTCTCGTTCAGCTGTCCTAATCTCTTGACTCATCTCCTAAATACTCGGTATTTCTCTCTCGGTTCATCATCCTCTCCCCCTATTATCGACATATTTCTCTCCTCTTTTTGCCAAGTGAAATGTTAAGTAGTGGAAGGTTTGGGGTTGTTGTTATGGCTCAGTGATAGGGATAAATCAAATGATTGCTAAGGTAAGTATTTGGATTCAATTTTGTTGTTAGTTTAGATGAATCATGGTTTTATCAATGGAATGATTAGGTATAATTAGTTGTTGTGATGTTGTTTTGATTAAGTTAAGAAAGGTGATGATGAAGGTTAAAATGTAATAAGAATATTATTGTTGTGTTATGTCATTATATCAATGGGGGGATGAGGTGAGCTCAATTGAAGGAGGATCAAGAAAAACAAAATTAAAAAATCAAATAGCAGAAACGTTGCTGCAATGTTGCAACAGTTGTTGTACATGTCGTTGGAGCTCGGGGAAAACATTGCGCAGTGCCTTGGCAATTTCTCAGGGAACCCTATAATGGGGCAAGGTTTTTCTTGCCCATGGTAGGGGATTCCTTGCTTAAGAAAGGTTGTGCCATGCAAAGCAGGGCACTGCCTTGCCAAGCCTATGGACTATGCCTTATGTTACATTCATGGCAATATTCGAGCCGGGAGGTTTACAAAGCCAAACCTAAATTTGACCAATGCGTCGCACTTGAAGAATTTCAAGGGAAGTTTTAAAATAAAGAAAATAATGTGAGAAGTGATGAAAGAATATAGGAAGTTTGTCTAAGTTAAATAAATTGATTTCATTATCGATTACGTCATGCAATTAGGATTTTTGGAGACTTTGAAGTCGAGGTTTTGAATTTTGTAAGGTGTATAATTGTAATTTGAGTTTTAAATCTCAATTTAGGACTTGAAAGAGTTTGCAAATTAGTTTGCAAGTCATTTAAACAAGTTATAATCGAATTTAAGGACTTAATATGGAAACGAGACTTCAAATAGAAGTTTAAGTCTTAAGAAGACTTTGTCGGTATGTTAAAATGGTTTTAGGGATTTAGAAAAGCTATTTGGAGTTTTGAAGTACTTTTGTCGAGATTTTGAAAGATTGAAGTATCGAATTGACTTGAAAACTATGTGAGTTTTTAAATATCAAATTGAGTTAAGACTCTAAGTTATGAACTTAATTGATTCAATATGACTTGTGGAGGCTCATTAAATTAGGGAAACACGCGAGTGAGGCTTCGGTATCAATTTTGCATCATTGTTGGTCACGCATACACATTAAAAATGATGTGGTAAGATTGTAGTCGACTATTTCCCTAAGCTAGTAGTAGCATGCTTGCCATATATTTCCCTAAGTTAGTAGTCAATACGAACGATTGAGCTGACGTGTTTGGCTCAGAAATCCATTCCAACACATTGCCTTGGCATTTCATGAACTCATAGTACCCTTTTTGTACTATATTTGGAAGTCGACATTGAGTATAGTAAGGAAACACGAACAAATGGATTTAGGTTAGTATATAAATTTCTTATTATTTGAAAATGCAATAACATGTCTCTATGTATTTGGACTAACATTTGTAGGGGTATAGAGTAGTGTGGGAGTTTACTTACCTGACATCTTTGAGTTATTTTTTATAACGTTAGGTTCTATATGAAGGCAATGGAAAAATGTAAAAGAATCGAAGATTTTGATTAATTCTTGTTGTAAATTGTTTATATGTATTGCTTTGGGCTTTGTGGTGAGTGTAGGACATGAAATGCTTTTGAATATGTTATGAAAGTCTTCTAAGTTAGTTTAAAATAAGTTAAGAGGTGTATGATTCGGATTTTGGTCTAATTTGAGATCGTAAAGTTGTAAATTAGGTATTGGAGACCTTAAGTTAATTTAAATGATTTAAATTGATATACATTGTGAATTGTGGGAAGGTTTGAGTCCTTCTAAGCTTTTCCCATTCTGCCATCTATTAGGTGTATTTTTTGACAGACCACTTTTAGGGGAGGTGTTGCCAAAATTTTACAAAATGTGGAGAACAATGCGTATGATTTCCTAACTTACAATAATTAAAAGGTCATAAATTCAGTTTCATTGAGGATATAAATTTAGTTTTGGAGCATTATTGATGGTTGAAATAAATGTTATTTTGATGGTTAAGTTAGATGGATTAGGTGCCTAAATAGAGGAAATAGGCTAAGTCAGGGCTTAATAATATGGGTCCTAACATTGGACTTGGCTATTTTTAGTCTAATATATCGAGGGATTCACTGATATCTCTTTCAAAATAAAAGGAACAAATTCTATATCGATTAATTACATAGTTCTACACATTATTCACAAAGTAAAAAATCATAACCGTTATAATTGCCCGAGTTAAAGGAAACATTTGATTGTGTCAAATCATTATAATCTTAATGTTGAATTATATGGAAATTTCAAGTCAAAGGAGTAAATGATATACCTATCATGAGTAACACCTATTAATTAATTCATGTGGTGTTCTTATATCGGGTCAGTGCAATACCTTGTTCCCTAACAAGTAATCATGATCTTGATTTGTATTCTTCTACGCATGATCATCACATGACCATCAATCAAGACTCATACTAGGTTTTTTTCATAATAGTTCCTAATATAATGATCGACTAGGGACATTTAGGATGCTTTAGTAAATATCCATGATCATATTATAATGTAAACATGCAAACCAATTATAATAATGAACGTCAAATGAAATCTTTTATTTTATTAATCAAAATAATAATAATAAAAATTCATAAGTTTGATGGCTTCAAAAACAAAGAAAGAAATTCAAAATAAGAAAAAAAATGCAAAACAAAATTGTAAAGGACAGTCTTCTCAGCGCTGAGTAGAGGAGACTCTCCCTTACAAAGCTCCTCTGCGGGAGTAATTAAATAAAAAAAAGCAAGAGGGAGTCCCTACGCTAGATGCTACTATGCTAGCGGAGCGCAAAGGAGGTCCTCTACGATCCTCTAACATGTGCACAGACCTCTGCATATCTCTTAAGTGTAGAGGGTGATATGCCTCTTTACACATCACCTCGGCATATAGGATCTCCTCTACTTCTTAGGGAGCCTTTGTTTTGGGCAGAGAAGTTCTAATCTAGATGTTAAAAATATTTTTTTAAAATACATCATTGAAAATGGTACCTTGATTTTAATGGAAAAGAAAGGAGAAAAGTTGTAGTGGAGAGAGTATATGAAGAAGAAAATGAGAGGAAACCTATTAGTAAAGATAAAAAAGAAAGACCGAAACAAAATAAAGTCTGAAAAACATTAGGAAGATGAAAGAATAATAAGAGTTGGCATTATTAGAATTGCAGTCACCACAAAATTATGGATGCATTGTAATTCCTTCATACGTATGAAAATAAATTAGTTACGATTTACAAATCTTACTCAATTTTAATTCCATGCTTTTACCAAACATGAGAATTTGGAATCTCTTAATTTCAATTCTAGTTTCCTATGAACCAAACATGAGAATTTAATTTAATTCCAATTCTCACTCCAAATTCCTACCAAGCAAACACTACCTAAGCTCATCATCAACTCCTATCTAATTTTCACTCACTAAATGCACCCTAAATTAAATCTACCTCTTCTCCTTTTCCACTTAATTTTTACTTTCTATAAATCAACTTAAATTAAACTATAAACTCATTTTGTTTTCTCATCTACTTTCTAATCTATACACCCCTCCCTCATCTCTTTGTCTATACATTCAATAACTCACCACCAAATGCAACATCTAGCATTTGGTTGAAATTTGATTCACATTCTTAAATGGTTAGAACATTTATCTGTGTTGAATCTTAGCTTTTAAAGATCAAAGAATCAATCTTGGAATGCAACATAGATCAAAGTGATGTAAGGGTGAGAAGAAGATGATGTACAAAAAGGGGTTAAAGGTTGAATATCATAAAGATGAAAATAGAGTATTCTTTGGGGAGTAATGGAGCAAATATAGGCTAACGGTACATTTGGAAGTTTACTAACAATTAAGGGGTGCTTAGAACATGAACTAACTTATTGGAACTATAATGATATTAAATTTAGAGTCACCCTATATGCACCCTACACTGTTATCAAGCATCCAGTCATTTCGAATTAAAAATTGGGGTAATAAGGAAATGTCCAATTTTCCTTGCCAACCTAACCGATTCGCTCACATACCCAATTTGTTGACATTCCCATGCACCCCACCTTGAATATTCCAATTTATTCACCAATTGAAGTCGATCCTTTGCTAGCCGGACATCGCATTCCTCGATCAAATGGGGGTGCACCAACCTTGTAAGTATTTTATTTCACCTATTTGTGTGGTTTAATGACGTAAGTTGATTGCTTTTCGAGGTGACAATAGTGTTGGCTTTGTGTTGTAGGGTTTGTTAGATCCGATTTGTTTAAATGGTTATTACGGTATAATAGGTGAAGAAAACGAATGGGAGGCGGATGTAGAACAAGATAAAGTTAGATTTCTTGATATTTTTGTTTTCTTTTCTTTTTTGAAAGTGAACTCCGAACACAACATTATTGGCCACACGAGACCAAGATACATTGTAATGTCTTGGTTGTATTTGGCTGATAGTCTTGGAGAAGTATTGAAATGAAGCGACGAAAATCATGTTTGATTTTGTTGTACTAATACCAGCCATTGGGTGCCGAGACTCGATGAATGGTCTCGAACATGTTGTATCGATAAGACATGCTATTTCTTGACCTAGTGGTGCTAAGACACTATTTTTTATGTTTTTTGATTTTTTATTATTATTAATTCTTACGATACATGTAACATGTTGCAGGAAAAGCCATCCACATCTGAATTTGAAGACCACACTAGTGTTTTAGTCAGGAAAATCCATTTCAGTCTAAGAAGGAGGTCATTGATAGGTTTAACAATTGGGACGTGAAAAAAAGTTTGTCTTAGTTACAAAGAAGTTTGATTCTGAAAGGGTTGTTCATTAGAGTAAGGTAAAGCTTGCATTGAGAGTTCTGGTACATATAGGGGTTTTTCAAAAAGAATAGAGATATGAAAAGCGACAAAAGTTGAGAAAAAACCACCGAAGTTGAAGACCTGAGAGGATGAGGAGGATAAGACAAGATCTCACAATGGCACCAAGAAATGCGACTGCCATTTTCTTATTTACATTAAGGAAGAGTTAGTATCTTTATGGTATTTGAATGTGCTATGTGGGTGGTACAAGCACAAGACTGCTAAGTACTTGGAAGGACACTCATATGTGGGATGATTGAATCCAGATGAGATAGTTGTAATTGGGCTGATGACTAAAGGTAATGTGATTCCATGATATATCCTCAACCAGTTGAGGCAAAAGGATAAAATCAATGCTTCCACACTTGGAACGATAAAAACAAGCCTGTGGGAGAACGCAAATGCCACAACTGTTGCACTTATTGGAGAAAAATAACTACTTTTCGTGACATCAGAAGGATAAAAATGCGAATGTCATGACAAACTTATTTTGAACACATCATAACTCCATCAACTTGGTGCGGTGTTTCCCTTTGGTGCTCATCATGGATTGCGGATACAGGACTAATAGGTACCTTATGCCACTATTCAAGGTTATTAAGGTGACTTCGACTGTGTAGGATTTCTCGGTTGGGTTTGCTTTCATGTCGTCGGAGACTAAGGACAACTAAGTGTGGCTATTGGAGATTCTGAAGCATATATTAAAGGTGGTTGGTCTACACCGGGTGTATTTGTCACTGATAGAGACTTAGGACTTATCGATGTAATCTAATATTGTGCACGTGGTACATAAACAAAATGTCTTAAACAACACCAAAAAGATGTTTGCAAGAAATGAAGACTTCACTCTCTTTAATGATAAGTGGATGAAATTGTTGTATGCAAAGTTTAAGGAATTTTTTAACCATAGGTCGAATGCCATACGATCTAATTATGGCGATGTGAAAGGGTTGGTCGAGTACTTGGAAAACACATGGGTTTGGGAGTTGAAAGAGCGATTTGTATCCTCTTGAACGGATCAAATTATGCTCTTAGTAGAGACCATAATGCAAATAGTTGAGTTCGCGCATTCCAATCTAAAGAAACATGTCGGCCACAGTCAAGCAAACTTTGAGGCATTATGGAATGTCATTGATGGCATGATGGACAACCAATACAACAAGATTAAGGCATCATTTGAGAATATTTTTTATATGGTGCAACGCGGGTTTATGGGCTATTTGTATTGCCGATTGCGAGGATATATCTCCCAAGCAACACTTAAGTTGATTCATGAAAAGGTTGAGCATGCAGAGGATATCGAGACTGGTCAATTTTTTTCATGTTGTGAGATATTCACTACACATGGACTTCCTTATGCAGATGAGTCGGAAGTTGAGTTTAACGCTTGAGCAATTCGTCAATCGGTCTGACTATAACTTCAATGACGAGATCTTGGGAATCATTGACAAGTTTGAAAGTTTCATTGATGAGGATGCCCGTATGGTGATCATTCAATAGTTGAGAAAGGTTAGTAATTGTTCCTCCACATTGGGAATTTCACCACTTGCAAAGGTGAAGATAAGAGGGAGACTGAACATCAACATTCCCAAGGCATATGAGAAATCTAGTATGACGACGAAAAAAGAGAATACAAAAGCACCCAAGAGGAAACCTGAGGAAGATGATACATCTACAATACGACTTTCAAGATCGCACTCCGGTTTTACTCTCGCAGCAACCCACGCCTGATGCAATAGACTTAATTGAACCTTAACTAAGTAAGAACTAGGCAATAGACTTAAGTGAACCTTAACTAAGTAAGAACTAGGAAAGAAAATTTTGGAACTCATTGTATACAATGTGTGTTCTTGTAGCCCTTTATGTTTATTCTTGATCATTTGGAAAATACTTGTCTTTTATGGTGGAATGCATGGTTGGAATTTGTATCCATGTTGTACCCAACCTTATTCATTTGAAAAATACTTGTCTTATGTATGATGGTATTCTGGCATGGAATCTTATCCACATATTGTTAAACTTTGTTCATGTCCATAGTACTTGTCTTGTTTATGGTTGTATTCTTGCATGAAATTGTTAGAACAAAATTCATTGGTTATTGGATTACGAGCTAATATTCTGCAACGACTGTTTTTTATTGTATTTAGTTGAGAATTACTTGTCTAAGTCACGCAGGTCTGACATACAAGACTATCGAACTTTCATGAACGAAACTATATCTAAAGGTTTGATTTCACACCATTGACATTAGATCATAGTTCAAGATTTCACAGTCATCGACACATGGTTCACGTTAATGTTAATGGCGTGCTATGAGATTTGTTGGGGTGCTAAGAGAAGAAATTGAGTGCCATGATTTCATGGCAGCAAGAAATCAACGACTAGGTTCAGAAGTAAACTACTGACGTTTCTTGTACATTCACGTAAATATATGGACGAGAGTATTTTATGTTCACGGTATGGTATGACTGAGACTGTTTGTAGTATTACGAACCTTCTTGTCCGAGATCAATTTGAAAATTGACATATATAATAATTCGGTCATGCGGTATCAGAACTATTAGACACCAATTAAACCTGTAGGATCGAAATGTTGGGTATAATATCAAACATGTAAAGCTGATACCCGTCAAACAACCTTGATTCCTAATTTACCAATTATTTCAATGAAACCCCATAATAGTTATATCATAAACCACCATTTTAACAAAACCCTAGCATGGTCATATCATAAAAAATAATTTCAGCAATTTTAGAGCAACAACATCAAATTGATATGAAATTCACCTATTCTCAGACAAATTATTTTGCGTTCACAGTTATTGCTCAAATGATTTTTAAAACAAATTTAATAATAATGTATTTTAAGTTCACAAAAATCAACTCTTGATTTTCTTCTACTTGCAACTCTGGTATCTTTTGTCGTACATGCAGTTGGTATTCAGAGGCTGTGAAGCACTTAGAACGGATACTATTTAGGCACTATCATGCTAGGAATCTGTTGGAGGTGTAGTTAGAGATGTTGTGGTGGTGTTTATGGCACTACTAGTGGTGGTACTAGTGCCACGACCCATATCCATCAAATAGTCCACCACATCATTCGCCATTTTTCTTGTAGCCTCCATTTTAGTTGTACCCTCCGCCAAGTCTATCCATTCCAACATGGTGTCTAAGGCTCGTCTATTACATTTTTCACAACCAAAGATACATAATAAAAAACAATACAATTTCAATATCTAATATAAGCTAGTCGGAGTTTAAAGTGCTTGTACACCCATCCCTAGGTAGAAAAAAGAAAGAAATCACAACAAGTAAGTAGTAGAAGTACACAGTTAAAAAACCAACATTAAAAAACAAGTAAGGAATAAGAATTTTGTACCTCAAGCAAAGGTAAGTCAAAGCAAATGCACCCCATGTATAGATTCCTACTTCATCCAAATTATCCAAAGCCTTTAGCAAAGCAATTGAGTCTCATGAGCCATTTTTATCGATAAAAAAGTGCAGGATAACAAGTATAGCAAATATGCACTTGCGATGCATTCCACCTTTGGGTAATTAGATGGCTTGGCTTTAGGGCACCATATATTTTTCGGCTAGCACTTTCTGATGGTGAGACCTTTGGGATGTACGAGTTCGTCAACGTCTTCACCGCTAATCCCAAATAGCTTGGAGACTATGTTAATTGCCTTCGTGAAAGAGACTCCTCAGTGTACCTTGCAAAATTCTCTAATGATACCACATTGCCAGTTACTGGGATGTTCAACAAAATATTCACATCCTCTAATGTGACAGACATTTCACTAAACGATAAGTGAAATGTATTTGTCTTCGGTTGCCACCTCTCAACAAAAGCAGATAGAAGTTCCATGTTGCCTTTCCGATATGAGCAGTCTATGAGTGGCATTAACTCGGACCTCTGAATGATCCTCTTTAGGCCTTCGGTGTTAAGGTGAAAAGACAACAAGTCCCACTCAACTAACTGAACCCTTTGGTTTATGCACTTAAGTAATGAGCGACGTTGAGAGACGAAAACAAATGCTAGAACAAATTGTCACAACTTGGAATTATGTGTAACATGACCAAACTGAGTTTGGAAAAAAAAGCATACATCATTATTCCAAATTGCCACTGGAATATGATTTTGGAAGCTCTTTAACAAGGAGCGGTCGATAGGATCATTGGGGAAATGAGCATCTTCAGGCTCCACTACATTCCTACCAGTTGCACCACTACTGCTCCCCCTCACATGGCATTGGGTTGTGGTAGTTTTATTTTTTCTTCCTTCATTTGGGGCCTCGTCACTTGACTTTGATGATTCATATATCGCACCCATACTCTCAACATGAGCAATATGTACGTTCCTTGTGAACATGTGATGCCTCGTCCTGTACATCATTTCCCTTGCAAGAATGTGCACGTGCACCCTTTTTTGTAGCCTTTTGTTTTTTCTTTTGATATGAGGTTGTTTGTGGTTTCCTCCCACCACAAGCAATCGAAGTACCCGCCAGTCAGTTGGCTCTCGAGGCCTCATCGTAAACTTGTTTCTAGTAAATAGTCGTATTCTTTCAGACCATATCTGTTAAGCAAATGTCAGAACAATGCGTTGGGATCATGTTAAAAAATCCAAAAAAATTGACATAATATTAAGTTTCGGGCCCATAAGATCGAGACTTGCCTATTTGTATCAGGGACACGACACTGAGAACTTGGAAAAGATTTCAGATACTAACCTCCAAGCCCCTGCAGGAGGTCATACTCATTAATCACCGCGCCCTCTCCCAATCATATCCGTGTGTTATACTCAGTCGGCGTAGAATGATATAGAACTTAATATCTTAGTATCTTTGGACATATACCAAACAAGTTATCTCAGTTGTATACGACCGCCTAGATTTGGGCTCCCTTAATAATTACTTCCAGTAAGGTTTACCTGATATTTCCTGTATCATCTCGTCAATGCAAAATCGAGACAATAACATAAGTCACTAACCTATGTGACCGACCCTTACTAGTTTGGAAAACTAACCCTAGATGTATACATCAACCCAAACGGGGACGAGAACCAACCAAATGAACGACAAATTCATGAAAAATACACACTAACTTTCGTGTGAAAGCCAAAATGGCAACACTTACAAACTTCATGACCTTTTGTGAGACCCTTCGCACTACGAACACTTTTCCTAGAAGTGAAGAGTTGTCGCCCGCGCGTGTCGAACACACAGAGCCGACACTTCTAAAGAGGTGTCAGACACACAGGATCGACACTTTTAAAAAGGTAACACCCGACTCCGACTTAGACTGGAAAGAGAACTAGGTCTCAGTAGGTGGCAAAGGGATCAAGTCGATAGTGCTTTAAAAGTGTCGACCATGTGTGTCCGAGACCTCTTTAGAGGTGTCAGATTTTGTGTCCGACACCTCTGAAGAGGTGTTAGATTTTGTGTTCGACACCCACGAGGCAACAAGAACGAACACAAAAATTTTTAAAATCTTAAAAAATAAATGAAAATGACCAAGAAAAATAGTGGGTTTTGTTCGGAATCACTTGATATTTTCGATTCTATCGAAAAATTGCACCCAAAATGCAAGATTCAACCCCCAAATCAAAGCTCTAAACCCAACAACAAAACCATAAACAATACCGACTAAAAAAATAAAAAATCCGTAAAAAAATATCGAAATCGACACTAAAAGAGATAAAGAATGCACTCATGGCGTTGCATCGATGTGGTTTTGCTCGGACTTCGTCGAATTTGGGTTGATGGTGTAAATGAGATGTGAGAGAAGGGAGTGGGGAATGGGTTCGTGGGGCAGGTGGGGTATGAGCAACTAAAAGCTCTTTTATACGGAGGGATAGTTAGGTAATTTTAATGGAAATGGGTACTCTAACTAAAACTAGGGTCCATTTAGGCCTTGTTTGATTACAAATAAAATGTTCAATAGGAAAAGAACATTTTCATAAGAAATTTTCCCTAGTAAATGTTCAAAAGAAAATTTTTCTTTATGTGTTTGATTGCACATATAGAAGTTTTTCTCTCAAAACTCAAACAACAAGTTTTAAAATAAATATGAAAACTTACCATATATACTAAATATATTAATTTTTATATTTAAAATATAAATTTAATGTGTCTTAATATGAAAACTAATATTTTCTTAATAGAAAAATCAAATTGCCCACCATAATATGTGAGAAAATATATGCGTCTTAATATCGAAAATTGGTAATTGTAAGAAAATATTTCGCAAGAAAATTTTGGTTATCAAATAAATGAAAATGTCCTTTTTTTATTTATATCAATTTTTCTTGAAATATTTTGAGGGTCGCTAAGGGCACCCCACCATTTAATGAAGACACCCAGTTAATGTGGGCACAAATCGATTTACCTGGGGCACCCAAAAATTAGACCCGAAATACCTAAACTACCCCTCGTGGAAATCCATCTGCACCCCACCACCCCCAGCACCATCTTCACCGCTTGGACTCCAAGAACCCGTTTTGTGTGAACCGACCAGTGAGAGGAATCTCTGAAATCGTGTCTCCCGTGTCTCGCCTTGTGTTTCTCCTTCGGTTTACGGATTTTTTGCAGTTCGTAGGGTCGTGGTGTGAGCCGATTTCGTCTCTAAGTTAGGGTTCGGTTGAACATCGTCGAACACACATTATTTGCGCGAAATCGATCGTTTGAAGGTACGTTTTTAGTGTAATTAAGTTAAATTTGGTAGAGTAGTTATGATTTACAGTGGTGGTTTGTTTAATAGTTAAAAAATTGGGAATTCGCGGTTCTCGGCCACACAGGCCAGAGAATGTGCTAACTCTCTCGGCCAAGCATGGTCGAGAGAGAAGCTACATTTTGGGGAAGTCGAAGTCTCGGCAACAAAGGCCGGAAAAGCTCACAGTGTCTCGGTTACGCAAGGCCGAGAGTAATCTAGGTCTCTCGGCCGAGACGTGACGAGAGCTAGAATTACTGCTAGGTAATGTGGTGGCGGTGGTGTACAACCGAGAATTTGGTCATACTCTAGGTTGTGCCATGGCGAGACTATTAGAGTAGGCTTGGGCATGATTGGCTGAGCAAGGCGAATTGAAATGGTCAAGACATCTCGGTGGTGCACAACCGAGACCGTTTAATTGGACTCGGTAGTACAATATCGATATATTGGAGGAAATGTCGGTCATGGGTGACCGAAAATATGTGTTGTTTCACGAACCTGCTTGACCGAGACATCAGAAATGGATGAATTTGAACATTTTTTTTTTGTAAATTTATTTTGGGATCTGTTCCATGCGCTTATATGTTGTAATTTATTCAGGTATGGCTCGTCCGAAGCTACCGGTGACTAGGGAAGAGGTTGGAGCTGAGGTCCCGAGGCCTAACTGGGGGCGAGGTGGCCGGAGACCCTAGACAGCATCGTACCGAAAAGAGAAAGAGAAGGAGAATGAGGATGTTAAGGGCAAGGCGAAGGTAGATGGCACTCGTGGAAGGTTACATTTGCACGATGAGGGCTCGACCCTCGATGCCGGGCGACCTGAGGATATTGTTGTTGCCGGAGGTGAAGAGGAGGGGCATGCATCGGAGTCTAGTAGCAGCGACTCTTCAGAGGCGGGGAACACGATAGAAACAGATCGTAATGTGGGCGGGAGCAGTAGTGGTGGAGCTGGCCATGATGAAGGAGAGTCAGAAGTGCCTATTGAAGCGCGTGCTCCATTCCCCGGTGGTCCTATAGACGGGGCGTTGTTGAAGAGCTTCAAGGATCATGTGGCTTTATCAATTTGGAGGAATGAGGTAATTTCAATTTCATTGAACGGATTAACTTAACACTCATGGTCTTCACATAATGACAAGATGTTTTTACATTTGCAGGAGCGGCCCATTCTTAAGTGTATCAGTCACGGAGCTCAAATAGCGGAATGGGATTTACAGTCGTGCCACCCGGACACAGCGGGACTTCAGAGGATTATTTAGCGTTCCGGATTGAATACGCTGATAGCCTGCTCATACCGCAAGGCCAACAAGGAGGTTATCTCTGCATTTGTGGAGCGGTGGCAGCCGGAGACGAACACATTTCACTTACATTTTGGTGAAATGTCTATCTCATTAGAGGATGTCAGCTTCCTCCTAAAGATCCCTGTGACGGGCAAAGTTGTTGCAGTGGAGAACTTTGCGAGGTACACGGAGGAATCTCGCTTAGACGCTACCAAGATGGTCTCGAACCTACTTGGGGTTAGCGCCGAGGAGGCTGAGGAGGAGGTGAATATCAGCAAGGGGCTCACAGTGCGCAAACATTGGTTGAAGAGTCGATGGTGCCCCAAAGCTGGTTCGAGACCTAGAAATTATCCTCCTGTGGAATGCACCGCCTGAGCGTACCTGCTGTACTTGTTGTCCTGCACTCTTTTTGCCGATAAGAGTGGGTCTCGGGTGTCGATCGTGCTGCTGAAGCTTCTTGAGGACTTGGACAACGTAGGAACGCATGAGGAGCGGCTGCGTTGGCCTACTTGTATCGACACTTAGGGTCCGCCACGAGAGTGCTAGTGTCTCAGATTGCTGGCTACCTCACATTGCTTGAGGTTTGTTATAAAATAGACTTACTTTTCATTTTGTATTTCAATTAGGCCAACTTGCAATTGTGGACTAACTAACATTGTATGTATATGCAGGGATGGGTGTACGACCATTTCAAACTTGGTCTGGCCACGCCCAATGCAAAGTACTTGGACTACGTGCAACCTCGTGTCTCCATATGGATTCAAAAGCACGAGACGGTTGCGAATGTTGACAAGCTCGGGGACATTAGGAGAACCTTGGATAGGTTACGACCAAGTGAGGCGAGATGGTTATCCATATCCTCTGATGATTGATGTTTCTTGGTAATTTATTTTGCTAACAATGGTTGTTGCATTTTTACTAGGTCACTTGGGACCCATATGTGAATTTAAGGGAAAATGGCGTTGTGCAAGCGATGGCCTTTTACAGTGGGAAGATCAAGTACATGGATGTGGTGGAGCCCTACCACCCGGAGAGGATTCTGAGACAGTTTGGCCATATGCAATCTATACCAGATCCTCCGTACCATCCATTGGAAGCACATAGAGGCCCATCTGCGAACAAGTACTCCGTCAAGTTTGGGTTCGAAAAAGACAATTGGGAGTGATGGAGGAACCATTTGTTGGCTCCTGAAGTTCGGGGCGAGAAGGCAGTATTTGAGTTTTTGGCTACACCAGACTACCGGCCTTGGTTCGTCAAAGTGTCTCATCCCGTTATCACGAATCCGAGTTTTGAGGACCTTGAAATGGTCGCCACAACCATCGCAGAGAACGAGCTACTTGAGGTATTGGAATGGTTATAAATATGAAGTTTTTTATTATTAATTCGGATATGTTTTACATTGACAGTAACCCGATTTTTTTCATCAGCGTACTAGGCGAGCGTTGGACGCGGCGTTGCGATGGATGGACCTCCCGCCGGAGGCGTGTACGATTGAGTCGGCGAGGACCATTCTGAGTGACATCGTCAACTTTCTTTCGGGGAGGAGTATAAGTCTCACCCCCACGAGTACGACTCCAACGACCGCAACCGGCACAACCGCAAACGTCTGCCCTACTGAAACAGGCCCGAGGCAGTCCCACATGGTAGCACTTCCACACACTCCACCCCGGCCACAGCTCAGCCCGCCACGGCCGATGCTCGCCCTCTGAAGAGAATGCATGAGAAGGAGTATCGAAGGAAGAATATGAAAAAACCCAAGCAATGACCGTCCGAGAATGGAGGGATAGACATTTGTATGACATTCTTTGAGTTTTATGATGTCATCGTCAACTTTTTTATGAGAGTTTGTAATGTTTTATGAGTACTTGTTGGGTTGCGATTATATGGTGCGTATGGACTAGACATTTGTATGACATTTTTAAACCTGTGATGAGTACCTGTTGCCTATTGACTACATTTTTATGACAATTTATAATGTTACATTGCCTATTGTTTTATTTTGGTTGTAATTTGTTCTTGGATCCTAGTTTTTTCTGCCTATGAGGGTGTCTCGGTCAAGCAGGGCCGACACTCTTGTGCGATTTTCGCTACTGAACAACCAAGACAAGTGTATGATGCACGATCTTTGCCGGCCGTGAATGTACCTGTAACCGGGATTTAAGTATGTGTCGGTTACTCATGGCCGAGAAGCCATGAGTAATGTCGCGCATAGGTCGACGATAAGAGGCAATTTCGGTATTGCACGACGGAGCCTTGACGTTAATTCTCGGTGGTGTATGGCCGACACATTACCATATGTCTCGGTCATCCAGGGCCGAAACGTCTGTTCCAGCAACAATTTCCAATTACCAAGACAACTAACTTTCCAATTAAATTTACATGAATGACAATCCAGCACGACAAGAGCCACGAAAACAAAATTAATGATATATCAATGTAGTATGATAAAATCTCTATACAAGAATCAAATTGTACAACAATACCCGAAAGGTAGGATAAATTCACTCATTCTATATCCACACAACTTGACGGCTACCTTCCAAAATTAGTAACTGTACAACCAACCAAATTTATAGGTACCAGTTTTAACACTACGGTGTACCTAAATCTACAACGGATATGGTGGCATCAAGTAGAGTTGCGAAGGGCGCGATGTCTCGAAAGACGAATCTATCACGCCAACCTTTCGCACTATCCTGAACATACCGTTCCCACGAAGGGTATAAGGATGGCAATGGTGCATTCATGCTCAACTTCACCTGTCAAAGTGAACAGTATAACATGATCATATTGCCGGAAACAAAAAAACAATTCAACAAAATTCAACAAAATTCGTATCACTTACCCTAAGCCAATGTATATTCATGTCTTTTATCATGGCAATGACAAGTCTGTTGTGCGCATTGGACGGTGGAGCACTACGTAGAGGTAGAAATGTGGACGCACTCCCATACGAGAGGTTGACGAGAACCACATTGAATGCAGTGGCTACCAACAGTCCCATGTTTGGAAGTGTCAACCATTCTTGGAAAGATGCACCAACTTGATTCTCTCGGCAATGCACCACAATCTTGACACTCTCGTAACTCGAGCCTAGCACTTCCCGCCAAAGGTTTTCATGCCCGATAATCTCATCATAAATCCTTCTACGGACAATCCTCCACCCGTCTACATCGGCAAGTCCAAGCCCAGACGCAACACACCTATATCCACAATTTCCATCGGCAAGCACATCGATGATGCTCTCAACATGTGGCAACCAATCCGGTTCTACGCAATGACCGTAAGTCATGTTAGTTGCACTTTGCGTGCGTCGACTGGCACGACGCATTTTAGAAACAACTTTACTTTTCTTCTGCCTAGAACTGGAGGCGTCATGAGTCGATAGCACGTACTCAAATTCGATCGGCAACCGTCTTGTAGAAGAATCGTCACCATCGTGTTTTCTCTTCGAAGACCCCGGTGTCCTCCCTTTTGTCTTAATTTTAGCCGGCAGCACAACACCCGATGTAGACGAAGGTCAACTAATCTCCCTGAGCTGCTGAATAATCCTGAGTCGATCGTCCTCATCAGTGCAAGCATGAAACTTTTCCAACACCCGTTGAACCTCATCGTGCACGTTATACCCAGACGGGTCCACCGGATTCTCAGGTATCATACTCAACTTTCGCCAGTAAACATGAATGTCCTCGAGAGGGATGGGCGACCCAACAAATATATGATGGTTTAGCTCATGTGAACAAAGAAGGCCATGTGTGGTGCATATCTCGCAACCACAACGAGTTGAGTCGTGACCAACATCCTCTCCACGTGTCAATTCATCTCTAATTAGCCTAAGCGCCCGTTGAGAGACATAACCACGCAATCGTCGATACAACTCATCAATGTACTCATGTTGGACGACATTCAAACTTAGCTCAAACGATGCCTTGATATTGTTGTGTTGGATTCTAAAGAGGCCATCAACCACATTCCACAGAGTCTCAAAATTGGCCTGACTGTTTTCAAAGTGTAGCTTCAAAATAGAATGCGCAGACTCCACCCTCTGCGTTGTCGTTTCCTCAAAGTGCATAATTCTATTTGTCCAAGCGGAGACAAATTTCTCCTTTAGTTCTTTAACCATGTGTTGTCCAAGTACTTCGTAAGACCCTTTACATTCCCAAACTTACAACCAGGTCATTCACCCTAACTTCGAACAAGGCCTCCGAGTTCGCATACATCACGCTCGTCCACCTATCCATAAAACGCGCAAAACCATCGTTCTCCCCAAACATCTTCTTAGTCTTGGCCAATACTACTTTGTTGATGTGCCAAGAGCAAAGGAGGTGAGACGAGGCCGGAACAAGTTCTTCTATGGCACTAATAAGGGCTAAGTCCCTATCGGTAACAAACACGTTAGCCTTAGGCCTCCCATCCAATATGGATATCAAGTTCTCAAGTGCCCAAACATAATGCCCATGACTCTCTGATGATAAGAATGCCAACGGAGAACGTCAAGTGCGTAGAAGTGATGCCAACAATCTCCAACAAAGGCATTCGGTACCTATTTGTCTTGTACGTGCAATCCATCAAAATAACCAATGGGAAACACCTTGCCAACTTTATTGAGTCGGGATGCGACTAAAATAACTCCGTGACAACATTCGTAACGGGATGCTTCCTATGCCATGACAACCACTTATTCTTCTCCAATATGTGCAACAGTTGTTGCATTTGAGTCCTTCCACCCGCATCCTCATTTCGGACTTTTTGTCTTGCATTATATATTGTCCTCATTGTCGATATGTTTCTAACGTCTCTTTGCTTCAACGTATTTAGGATGTCTCTTGGCTTCACATTCCTCTTTGTCATTTGCACTACAACTTCCTGCTCCCCCTTATCCAATCTCCCAGCAAATGAATGGTCGTCTAAGTTTTTTGCGGGCTCGTGATTGTGCCTCCCACATATAACAGTGATATACCACAACGAGTCAGGATTTTCCTTTACGTTGATAAGTAAAGGGCATCCACATTTCTTGGTACCAGTTTGAGTCCTCGCCGTTTCCTCTTCTTCTTCATTTCTTGGTTTCGAAGCAATTTTTGCCGCTTTACCCTTCCCAACTCTTTGTGACATTCCCCTATAAGTCCCTGACCTCTCACAGTCAAGTTTCACCCTTCCCCTGCGCTTAATGCCCCAGCGTCAAAGTGCTTTGTCACTAGCACAAACATGTTCTCACGGCCTATCATTTGAAGCCATGAAACTGCCGCTTCTCTAGTTGGGAATGACCTACAAGGTGTAAACGTGTCCGTGTAGTCTGAAAATAGGGCAGAAATCGACATTACCTGCAATACAAATAGTGTAACATTATAATCAACCAAAATGTACAGCACAATCACAAAAACATCAAAAAAACAGGTTCTCGGTAGTACAGGTCCGCAACTTTCTTCAAAGTCTCGCTCACGAACGACCGAGAGTTATTAAATAGTCTCGATTTTATCGTTCCGTGACCTACGTAAACCTATCGGTCCTCTATGACCGAGACATAACCATACATCTCGGTCCTGCGAGGCCGATCCAATCGCGCACATCCACAGAAACTTCGGATAACCGCAAAAAAAACACAATAAATTTGCAAAATTACCTCAAGTACCACCTCCTCTGGCACCGGCAAAGCGATAATCCTCCATTACAAAGTGGAAACAAGTTCTGATTTGAAGAAATTACCAAACCCTACGTTGACAAACAAATCATCATTTTCACAGTTATACACAACTAAACAGTTCTAAAAAATCCGAATATGGTGGTCAAACATTGTTACCTCGCTGTCGGATGATGTCAATCAATAAGAATCGATCAACGCTCGCCAAATGCAATGTGGCTTTGTGGTTCAACCTTGTGGTGGGGTGCCTTTTTTTTTGTTAAAATGATTTGTGGGGTTTGAATCAATATATATACAAGGGCAAAATGGTCTTTTCCACTTTTGCTGAAACTTTTACAAAAACTTTGGGTGCCTTCATTAAATGGTGGGGTGCCCTTAGCGGCCCTCAATATTTTTCTTTTTTACCCCATCAAACAGTGCCTTAGGGCTTTTTTATTTTATTTATATCAATTTAAAGGTAAACCTGCATGCCTGTTCATATTTGCCAGCTACCATGTTCGCACCACCACCAACAGTACTGCAATAACCATATGAATCTCTCTCTCTCTCTCCACTCACCGTCATCTCCGACACGTTTCATCCTCCTCCCACTCCTCCCACTCGTAGATGCTCCCTTTCGAAACACGTGTTCTCGAAACCCTCGTCTCTGCCTCGACGCTGGCCCATTCTCTCTCTCTCTGTACATATACAAACAAAATGCCCCACCACATTGCCCTCGCTCGCTCGCCATCCTCTGTTTCTGTCTGTCTGTCTGTCTCCAACACTGAGATACGGACGCACATTGATTGCGCAGAGACCGATCAGAGGATTCAGAAACCCTGTCGGTACCGGCAAAATGACGTCGGTGGTGGAGGACGAGCCGCCGCCGGATGGGTTGCCGGACGGCTGGGTTATGGAGGTCAGAAGGCGGAGCAGTGGAAGGACGTACAAGGTCAGTAATTGAATAGGTTTTCAAGTTGGTTTCTTACCTATTAATTTGAAGATACCAATTGAGTGAAGTAGTGGAATTTTGTATATTTCTTTCTTATGTGAATAAATACAATGGAGTTTTGAAATTCTAATTCATTCTCGAATTAGGTACCCTTTATTTTTTATTTTTCGACATGGTTTGAACTAGAAAATTTTGTTGAATGAAAATTGATGCCAATTTATCCCTTTTTTTTCACAAAGAATCTCATGAAACCAGTTGAACTTTAATTTCCAGTTTCTAATATTGTAAGTGGAACCTTGTTGAGTGCACGCTGCACAACAACATCTATTGTTGTTTATGGAGGCCTCATGTTTGACTGATTTGGGTCTTTAGTTTAGAAAATGTCATTTTCTTTGGACAATTCTTCAACTTACAAATGAAGACTAGAACACAGTTGTTTAGGTCATTTGGAAGTACCTTTTGTTGGGACATTTTCACAAGGACAAGATTAGAATTCTTTATGTTGTTATAACTATCATGTTACAAGGTAATAAAATAAGGAAAATGCCAGGGTAACATAATTTTAACATATACATTTGGTACACAGTTGTTCAGGTCCCTTGGAAACACTTCGAAGTACCCACACGCAAGCATATCCAAATGCAGATTAATTAGTCGTATAAGTCGAGTTGTCCAAGGTGGGAAAAGTGATGCAGATTAACAAGTTGAAATATGTTTTGGTAGCAGTGGATTTGTATTTTTGTTTCTTTTAATATTTATTTTGATTTAGTAGGATCCAATGCACATTTCCTTGCTACTTTTCTGATTTGGCAGTTTGATTTTACATTGACATATAAAGGGCTTTATTCTTTGTATACTGACATGCTACTTGTGTTTGTTTCCAATATTCATTTGAAGTGTTACACAGCTCCTTTAACTGGACACAAACTCTATTCTAAAACAGAGGTCTCACATTATCTAAAAACTGGAAAGCTCAGGAAACGGTTTAACGGGAAGAGAAAGGACACTACCACACCATCCCCTACCAACGTGTGCGCGCACACTAATAGACCAGCTCCTACAAATGTGTGTGCATTTTCACATTTTATTCTTCTTTCAGTGCAGAGTTCTCGAGCTGAATACTGAGGTCCGGTTTTCATGTATTAATCAGGTTACTGTCAGCATAAATTACTTTGAGGAGGGGTTGCCACCAGGATGGGTCAAGGGAGTCAAAATCAAAGAAGCTGGTAGCAAAATCATCAGAAGCGACGCGGTTGCCCCCTATGTAGTTTCAAATTTAATGATTTTTAATCCTTTTAAAGTTTGATCTAAACCTTTTTCTTTGCTTCTAGCGCTATTTCTATAGGTTCTGTAGTTCTGAAATCCACATTATGTTTCAATGCTATTAATTTTAGCTAATGGGGACTTAAAATCCTAGAAGACTTCCTAGTTACTTTTCGACTGTTTTCCATTTCGCCACTAGTTTTTCCTTCTCTATTGTGGTTTTTCATTTCATTGTAGGTTTTTTTTTTTTTTTCCAAACTCGAATTTAAATGACACTTGATGATGTTATGTTATTTTTTTTTTGTCATTTCTAATTCGAGCAAGGCTTTATGTTGGTTTTAGTGGTATTGATGATTAACACAAAATAGCACATCCCCTAATTTTCCATCTCGATAAAGTTGGCATTATTTGCACAATGTATGTTAAGAGGATTGAAAATTTGATCAGAGTTCTGGCAACAATTTAGTAGATTTGCACAAAATGGAAACAAGCTAAGTGAGTCATCATAGATATTAAGGATGGTTGCAGCAAGTTTTTAGCAAGTTTCCACAGATATCTTGATGATTGGATAGATACAAGATTTTATTATCTTGATTATAGGCTCGCATCTCAATTATCTCAAAAGTGGTAGACCTTTAAAATCTACCTTTTTTTTATGACTCCTTTCTTCATCAATGAACTTGATATTGATTGTTTACATTCTCTTCGATTACCAGTGCGTTTACATTCTTTTACCCAAGGCTTTACTGAGATCATGATATTCATTGTTTAGTAGAGTTATCTAAGTGCCATGTATTGAATTGAGAACAATGGAACATTGATCAAGGAAATTCTTCAACCGAGTAGGTGTCTGAGCGTTTCTGCTTTTGTTTATAGTGTCAGAAGGCTGCAAAAGATTCATGGAAGTGTTACTTCTGGATAAGACTGTCTACCTCTAAAATTTTGATATTTTAGTGTATTTTTGGTAATGGGCAATGCCCCACCACATGTAGGCTTGGTAATGGACTGCCAAGTTTCAGTTTTCATTTGTGCGTTCACTTTGCATTTTTCCTTTGAAAATAAACTTGGGATACTCAAAACTAGGAGTATCTTAACGTTTTTTTCCAACGCTCATTTATCTTTAGTTTTATTCTTTTTGATACTTCTAGCTTTTATGTGATGTTCAAAAACATTTTATCTTAGCAATTTATTGATCAGTTAGAGACCTCAACATGCTAGAAATATTTTGATAGAATTGTGGTACACCTAAGATAACTTGTGATGTTTTAGTTATAAATAATAATAAAAAAACTTAAAAAGATTACTAAATCACATCATTAACTGCACTAAATCAATGTGAATGGAAGCGTTGAATCCATGTAGCCAATTTCAACTAATTTGGGATGCTGACTTTGTTGTTATTGAATGGTTCTTTCTTACAAAATTCGAAAGCAATTTAGTTTAGTGAATGCTTCTTAGTTGGAGTGCTTGATGAACTCATTGATTATTTGTTGATTGTTTTCCATTTTGTGATGACTTCAGAAGACATTTTTGAAGTTCCAAATTCTAGTATATTCAGAAGACATTTTTTGGCGTTACAATGCTTGAAGAATTCATTGTTTGTTTTTTTTTTTTTTTTAGGTTTTTTTTGTATTTTTTCCAACTGTATAATTGGTTTTGTTTGTAGTTCCAAATTCTTGCCGAATGTTCCAAAGCTACTTATTTTAGCACATACTAAGTATGTTCAATGCTGGAGAAAGTTGTTTATATTTTGGTAGTCCATTTTGTGATTTTTGCCTACTCTATCATTGGTTTTTATTTCATTGGTCTCTTCTTGTTTCCTTGTCTAACTTGTGCCAGGATTATGTTGATGTGTATAACATTGATTGTGTATTACTTTTGCAGTTCTATATTGATCCTGCTACTGGACATGAATTCCGTTCAAAAATAGAAGTTTCTAATTATCTCAAGACTGGAGAAGTACACAAGCAAGTGCACAAACCGAAGAAAAGACTGATTGCAGATGTTGAGTCCATGTGTCAAGAAATCTCAGTGAGTTCATGCATGTTTGTTTGTTTGAACTATGAATCTAAGAATATGCTATCTTGTTTATTCTGTGCTGCCTTACTGCAACTTTCTCCCAATCTCCAAGTAAATGAAAATGCACGAAATCATGTTTCTACTTCTCCAACTTTTTTATTGAAATCGATTGTTGACTTAAACAACTGAAACTCTTCTGGGTTATTCAAGTTAATAAATTTCTGTGGTTTCTGCACTTTTTTCCCATTTCACATACCTGCAAACTTGAACCAGGCTGTCGCATTAGACAATCTTCATTATTGGTTGTTTAAAGGCAGTGATTTACTTTTAAAACTCTCAGCTTCTTTTTTTGTTCTCTGTTAGTTACCTGTGGGAGCGGAAAGAACCGAAATAGCTGATTGCAGGACTAGAAGATATCTTTTAACCGGTGAGTGCTCAAAAGGAGGTATGATAATAAGGAATAAACAGGTCTGGGAGCATCAGTAAACAAGAAGCAAAAACTCTCCATTGATGCTTTTTGATTTTTGTGCAACTGGTGATCTCTCATTCTCTTCATTCATTTCTGCGCTCTTTTCTTTAGGACCTAGGTAGAGGCACCCTATTACTCTTTTCAGGATTTGAAAATCAATAACTGGCTTTCCATGTCTTTTTTGAAGAAGAACCTAGAAAGGATCATGATAATTATATGCTGTTGATCTGTTGCCCAAGAATTGATTGAAGGAATACATTTTTATACCATGGAAGATATGCCCAGTTCTGGCAAATTCATGGATAGCCATCTGATATCATTAATTGGGATGCCGCCTTGTTATTTAAAATATGAGGTTCCATTAAGAAGGTTGAACATAGACCTCAAGCTTGTAGGAAGAATCTTGAACACTGAACTCAAGCTTGTAAGATTATGCCAACAAATCCTCTATTTTTTTTTTCTTCAAAGTTTCACAATGCACATTCCAGGTGGTGCCACTTCGGAGGTCAGCGCTATGAACTGCTTAGAAGGTGTTGTGTCAAGGGAAATCAAGAGCAACAGAAGTTTTACTGGAGGCCAGATGATCACAGCTTCAAGTCTGGCTCTGCTTCTGATGGAGAAGCAACCACTAATGATTGACACTACAAAACAAGATAAAGATAATCGTCAATCTGATTCTGACAAAAAGGAAAATGAGGGGCTCAACTTTATGCGTTGCACTTCTAAACGGCTTGCAGATCTCAGAGCCAAGCAAGATTTAGGTATGACCACTAGCTATGCTATTCCACCGTCCCAAACCAGGTTGGAAGTCTCTCTACTTACTAATTCTCAACTATGACTGCTAGCTCTGAAAAATAAGCTCATTATTTCATTGCCATGTGACTCGAACAATCTGTAAGCAATGCTGCAACTTGTGCAGGGAAATTCAGTCAAGGTGAAAAGCCAATGAGAAACCAAGATGCAGAAGAGAACATCGAAGATAATTCAGAACCCCCAGTCACCATGATAGAGGAGCAGATTGGATACTTCAAAACTGGCAGTGGGAAGATGAAGCGACATTTCCGGACCACCTCAATGGGAGAGTGCATTGAGAAGCTCGAAACTGATGAAAATTGTAAACCAAGACCGCCTATGATCTTGCCTGAAGAGTTCACTGAAAATGCTGAAGCTAATTATAAAAGTATATTGGAGCCCAAACTTCCGATTACCTTGCCTGAAGAGTGCGCCGGAAGCTCTGCGACTGGCAAAGAAAGTGATGCGAAACAAGAACTAAATACTGCATGCCCATTTAGTGAGTCATGGGCTGACCCATGCCTTGAATTTGCTTTCAAAACTCTTGCTGGTGATATCTCAGTGGAGGCAGATTTTGTGATCCATAATTACTTCGAACGACATCAATCCAACCTAGTTCCATTCCAAAACAGTAACGGCTCGGAATCGTCTGACCGCTGTGTAGACAAGTTCTTGCAAACTGACGATCTTTTACAGCTTGGATTGCTAGAAGATAGGCCTGCCTCCTGATCAACTCATGAGTTGCAGGAAAGGGCATGCAGCATCCAACTCATCCTTGGGAAGAACAAGGATATAAAGTATAAATAACCCGAACACTTATGATAACATGTAATGAAGAAAACGCGCGCATGATTGCTGATTATGAACGGTGAACCATCTCATATGTGCATGTATCTTTCTGTCTGTAAATAACTTTATCATCCTAGCTAGTAGAACTAACTTGTGCATGTGTAATATATACATGACTCGTTGTGGGAATTAGTGCTAAATAGCGTTAGAGCAATAAAACTGAAGCTTTTGATAGGTTCTAGGTTCTCTCATTATTAATTTATAGACTCTGCCATACGTATGTTTTTAGTTTCATAATCTTAGCCCTATTTGGTAAAACTAGTTGATAATTTAGCTGATGGCTGATAATTTAGCTAAAAGTTGAATGCTGATAATCTAGCTAATCAATTACAGTCGTTTGGAAAAATTGACTATATCAACTAGCTAATCAATTAAAATCATTTGAAAAAACTAACTGATTAAGTAGTTGATAAATGTAAAATGACATAAAAGACAATAATATATGAATTGAGTTATTTACTAACATCTGAATTCTATATAATGTACTTAATACATTTTTTTAATGAATATACTTATACATTATTATTTAATAGTTGGTGTATGCGGATTATGATTTCGCCTCGAGATCTGTGTACACACATCTCGAGAGGCTTTATGATATGCCCGGGTCTAACATTGACTTGATAAGGAAGAGTCTCGCAAGATCTCCAAGATTTTGTCGAATTTGGATAAACTTGGATTGGAGGAAAATCTTACCAAAAATAAAAAGAAAATTTGAGATTTGTCAAATCTCACCAAAATATGAAGTTCGGATTCGACAAGATCTCGATTGGAAACCAATATGCTGTAAATACTCAAGTAGATTAGAGGAATATGTATGCTCTATTCTCTAACTCTAATTGTTCCTTTCTTTAAAGCCCTAATATAACTTAGGCATAAGAACATCTCCGAAGGCCACCACTCTGGGTTTATTTTGCAGTTTTTGTTCTCGAAATGTTGTCACATTCGCCTCAAGATTCGTGCGGCCCATATCTCTAGAAATTCGTGCGATTGTTGACGCATCATCTGGCACTAGAAGAAAGGCCATCAATCATGGTTGTAAGAATAAGAAATTCTGGAGCAAAAACTCCTTAACATCAAGAATCAGTTTTGGGAATACTTTTCATGAGATCTCAAAAAATCGTGGTTGTGAACCTTATGGTGATCTCTTTCACGAAGAGATACGCACGCTGAACCAACTGATCTTAGGGATCAGTTAGAGTGATGACGGGTGGAGAAAGGAAAAAGGTCTGAGACCCCAGGATGAAAATAATATTGAAGTGAATGAACTATGAGAAAAGCTTAATCCCTTACAAGATTAAGTCGAACCACTACGAGGGGCGAGCTGGCAGAGAGCAGTCTCTGAAGGTCCCCATACTGGTCATAATGCCCAAGACGTTGGTGCGAGAATTGAATGAAATGTGGAACATAGACTCTATAAACAACTCAGAGTAACTACAACAAAGGAGGTGTTCCTCCCAGTGAATAATTCAAACAAGTTAATCAATTATGAAGTTGGTTCACCTCCTTTTCTTCAAGGGATTGTGGAGGAACCCTTTTGAAAAGATTTAAGATGTCAAGTATTGATAAATATGACGACATAAAGCATCCAACTGAGCATGTACTTAATTTCGATGTTGTCTTATTTTTACATGGAGTGTCGGATGGGATAAAGTGCAAGGCTTTCCCTCCAGCATTAAAAGGACCGGCTCATAATTGGTATCACCAATTACTCGCAATATCAATCAGTTTGTTCAGAAAATTGAGTGAACGATTGGTCAACCAGCTCAGGAAGCAAACTCTTGGTAAAAGTTCAACATCCCTAATAGCAATAAGACAATGGAATGGTGAATCTCTAAGAGACTATATAACTCATTTCACAAACGAAACATTGAAAGTCTCAAACTTGGACCAATTGGTAGCAATAGTTGCTATTACTAATGGGACAACCAATGAATACCTAAAGGTTCCTTAGCAAAGAATCTACCTAAAACTATGGTGGAGTTACAAGAAATGGCTAGAAGAATATATGGTGGTTGAGGAGGTCATTCAGCCTGAATGAGAAGGCAAAAGGAGAGGTACTTGGGAAGATGAGCCAAAAGCCCCAAGCATGACTATACTTGAGTGCCAAAAACTAGAAGTTCCTGTAGATTTCATCAATATACTCTTCTTAACTCCTCAAGAGGAAAAATATTGCTTGAAACTCAATCTGAACAATACATTCGATGGTCGAAACCAATGTGGTTTATTGCCATAGAAAGGGAGAAAACACTATATTGTTGTTTTCACAAAGATTACGATTATGACACTGAGGATTGCAAGCAATTGAAAGATGAAATTAAGTTCCTAGTCCGAAAAGGATGATTGGAGAAATTCGTTAAGCATATAGACAATAGGCGTAGTAAAGACTCAAAACAAGTGCATCGGGAAGAAAGATTAGAAAAAAGGGAAGCGGAAAAGTCATAAAAGATAAAGGGAAGAGTCATCAATGTCATATCTAGAGGACCAGGACTTGGAGGCAATACCTCTTAATCTAAAAGGCATATGCAAGAAAATGCCTAACTATTGAAGTTCCACCTAAAATGTTTGTCTCGATTTAGAGATTACTTACACTGATGTGGATCTGGAAGGAGTGAAGTTTTCACATGATGATCCAATAGTTATTGAATTAATGGTTGGGGATTTCATGGTGGGAAGAGCTCTAATAGTTAATGGATCTTCTGTGGATGTGTTGTATTACGAAGCCTTCAAAGGAATGAGCTATGAAGATAATCAGTTGATGTGACGTCCCTTTCTCAAATTAGGGCACCGCCAAGTCTTATCCCTTTATTAAGCCATAACCACACCATATAGGACCCAATAAGGAATTAGTCAGCCTCTTTAACATCTTATTATCTATCAAATAGATATAAGCATATACCTATCCTATGTAAGTTCCTAAATCAGAGTTAATTAAAATTTTCTAACTTAAAGTTATTTAGCGGAAGTCTTATTAATTCGACTAGCAGAAGCTTATAATATGTAGCCTAATAACCTTTAAGGAAAAACTAGGAAATCCAGATCACATGCATATATAATGAAATGATGATATATAAAAACATGTATCTGGTCAAGGTGTCTATCACTCCCCAATATATCATATACATATAATAGTAATACATCAAAACTCAAAACCTACATAGTTTGGCGTAGCAACACTTCACTGGCTCAAAGGTAGTCGCCAATCTTCTCTTTGTCTGGTCTGCTACTCGACCGATCTGCACCACCATCACAAACTAGACGGTGAGTACTTGTAAAATATTAAGTAATACCGAGAGAAATTTGTTCACATTCCCAAATAATCAACAAGTATCAAATTGCATAATAAAATCAACTATATGCTGAAAGGAAATCATGCAAGAAAATACTTTAGTTAAACAAAATGAAACTTACATTAGGCTAAGTAGTAATGATCTAGGGTCGGTCGGCGGTGATCTTCATCACATAAGCCTTTCTACTATATATACGACGGAGTTGTGCTCTACATCATCTTTTGAAGGTCATACCTACATAGTACAATACGCCTTTTTAATTATCTAAAATGTATGTCACTGGAATGTATACTTGTCAACAACCCTGAGTCTTACAACTCATGAAGTCACCCAAGTTATGCTTGCCAACTACCCCGAGTTCCATACCCGTGTGTTGCGCAAGATAATGGAGAAATCCCGATCAGCTTGGAAATTCTAGTGCCCCTCGTATTTCAGCCGGATTTCTATCAATAAGTGACCCTAGACACGAGAACCACTTTCATTTTCAAGGAACAAAACTGTATTCAAATCCAACAAGTACAACAGCATAACTAATGCATAAAGGATATAGATTCACAATCCTATGTACAACTACCTAATAGCATGCTATTTCATTGACCACCAATAATAAACATCAATAATAATAGAACACATGAATTGGAGTCAATGAAATCATTATATCAACAAACTATGCCATGAAACAATCTCATATAATGAGAAATGAAAACAAGTCATGGCACATGGAGTACAAGAATAGTTCTGTTCAAATAATTGAGAATGAATTTTGTAAATAGGAATGAAATGTAAAGAAATCTCTCAAATCAATTTACTTACAAAAACAAGAAAGTCCTATCCTACTTCGACCCTCCAACGGCTCGAAACTCGTATTTGAGTCCTCTTAGCTCTTCCCTAAGTTTCTGACATCAATTTATATGTTTTTAAGTGTGTTTGGACCTATACTTAGTGTTTTAGAATCATTTATAGTGTTTAAGCCACTTTTGAAAATTGCTGATTTTTGTTGACACAACAATTAATGCACTATCCAGCCATATCTAGCGCGCTAGATTTCATACCTAACGCGCTATGTGTAGTAAAACCCATAATTCTACAATATGAATTCTTGATTTTATCAACACATAGGCTATGTTGATGTCTTTTGAACCCTCATACACACCTCTAAAGTTCTAAGATATCATTTACAACATGAATCACATACCTATAGCACCAATTATATGATTTCAATAAATTAATTTATGTTAATGGAGTAGGAAGTTTACTAAGCTTGAAGAAACTAGTTGAACTTGATATCCTTTTCACTTATTCACTGAATTCCTCTTGTTTTCTTCCACCTCCAGCAACTCTCATTCTCTAACAAGTTTGCTTCTTGAGGAAGAAATCCAATTGAGAGAAATGAGAGGAGCTTATGTTGATCAAGTTTTATATATATGTGGGTAGATATGGTTGAATGATAGCCCTTGATTACTTGTGCGCACATATCCCAAGACGTATCTAGTGCACCTCCTCCTAACACATGTCCCACTAGTTCATGCTTAAATGACACCAAACACAACTCAATTGGTGTTGAAACATGTTAACTCGTGTCTCGAGGCACATCAAGTGGCTTATATTTTAACTTATTAACATAGGTGTATCAACACCAAATCAACCATAAACTATACAACATACTTACCATAACCATATATAAAGCTTGTACCAACTTATCACATCACTCTCTACCTCGATTCCTCGCCAACATGTACATCGAGGCACTTTCCCGCTCATGTCTCGACACCTATAAATAGTTAGAAGTGACTTAGTAGTCTACACACATACATTACACTAGACATATACCACAACAAATATAACATTACCTCGACTATCTCGCCTTGGTCATGATAGGTATCTTGCATGCAGGTCCCACGTCACGGGTCATTTGATCCTAATTAAGTAATTAAACCTTAATTAGCATTTTGGGCCGTAACAGTTGACTCCTTCTATGACTCCTTTATACGAATTCAATGGAGCAGAGGCAAAGGTAGAATGGTCAATTATGTTGCCGGTAACCCTCTTAGGGATGCCACACCAAGTCACATATTTGATAAAACATTATGGTTATGAAGTTTGCTTATGATTATAACATCATCCTTAGTAGGACAGGTCTAAATATCTTCAAAATCATTCCCTCGACATACCACCTTTGGTTGAAATTCCTTGCACCAAATGGTGTGGGTGAAGTAAGGGTTGATAAAAAATGGTAAGAACTTGTATTTCATGGCCACTAAATCAAGCAAAGTTTGTGAGCAAGTCTTGCTTGTAGATTCAATGGACATAAATGATAGCAAGTTACCGTCGTGGTCGGTAGAAGACTTGATCCCAGTCAAGTTAGATCCACAAATCAATGAGAAATTACCTATATGGTATCTAGTCTCGACAAATACATCTCTGAAAGAAAACTAGGAAGTTTTATGCTGGTCATAGACCCAGAGGTCATCAAACATTGCTTGAATGCAGATCCCAAAAAAACTTGTAAAATAAAAGAAGAGATCTTTCACCTAAGAAAGACAAATAGTTATTGATGAGGAAGTAGAAAAGTTTTTGAAAGCACAAGTGATTTAAGAAATCAAATATCCAAAGTGGATCTCAAATCCAGTAATGGTTTAAAAATCAAAAAGCAAATGGAGGATGTGCATTGATTTTACAGGACTTGAATGATACATATGCAAAGGACTACTTCCCTTGTAAAGAATTGATATTTTGATTGATGCTAGAATAGGCCATGAGTTGTTAACATTTATGGATGCTTTAGCGGATATAATCAAATTCATATAGAGGAGATAGACATGCCAAAGGTTGCATTCATTATTGATCATGGACTCTATTGTTATCGAATGATGCCATTCGGATTGAAAAATGCGGGAGTAACATATCAAAGATTAGTGAATTCCATTTTCAATCCCCTAATATATATGATTATGGAGGTTTATGTAGACAACATGCTGGTAAAAAGCTTTTACGTCGATAAGCATGTTTAAGACTTAGATGAGGTATTTCAAGTACTCAAGAAATGTTGTATAAAATTGAATTCGACAAAGTGTACCTTTGGAGTTGTTTCAGGAAAAATTTTGAGTTTAATGGTCTCAAAACGAGGAATTGAAGCCAATTTGGAGAAAATACAAGCAATAATGGATATGTGTCCACTAAAGATGATTAAGGATGTTCAAAGGCTAACAAGATGCTTAACTGCATTGTATCGATTCTTGTCACACTTTGTTGATCGGTCCAAACTATTTTTTGAATTGCTTAAAATTTAAAGAGTTTTATTTGGACCGAATAGTCTTAAAAGTCTTTTAAAGGCCTAAAGCAGTACTTAATGACTCCTTTGTTACTCTTTAAGCCTTTAATAGGAGAGCATCTATTTTTATACTTAGCCATAACTGACGCAGAATCAACCCTACACTAATCCAGAAAAGGATAAAATTCAAAAATTGCTTTACTATGTTAGTCAAATTCTTCAAGGAGCTGAGAAAAGATATTCTATAGTGGAAAAGCATGCCTAGCTGTTGTCATGACTGCTAAAAGCTACGTCCATATTTTCAAGCTCATCAAATAACATTTTTGACTAATAAGCCATTGAGAAAAATTCTTCATAGCCCTGACACTAGTGGTAGAATGCTCAATCGGGCACCTGAGCTTAGCAAATTTGATATCACATATAAGCCACGCACTGTGATAAAAGGGCAAGTGCTAGTAGATTTTGTTGCAGAGTTCACTACTCACAATAAGGAACAAGTCATGGTCACCAAAGAGAATGTAAGGAAGTGTTTTGGAGTCTTTATATTGATGGGCTAGTGCCTTAGGAAAGGTGGAGCAGAGCTATTGTTAGAATCTCCAGAAGGCTTCACGGTGAAGTATGCAATCAAATTTGCATTTTTCAGTTACAAACAATGAATTTGAATATGAAGCAATGATAGAAAGATTAAGCCTACCATGGGCCTTATATGTCACCAAGCTAAAGGTATTTAGTGATTCTCAATTAGTAGTTTTGCAAACAACGGAGGAATATGGATCTAAAGATCCGAATATGAAATGTTACCTCAACATGGTGAAGTCAAAGATGTTAAACTTCAAAGAATGTCAAATTCATCATTTGAGCCGATCACAAAATTCCAAAGCTGATTCTCTTTCGAAGCTAGTAGTACATGAGGGAGAAGGCTATGAGCCAATCTACTTTGAAGTCTTAGAAAAATGAAGCCTTAAAGGCCAACAAGTTGCATCAATTACTAGCTAGCCTTCTTGGATTAATCCAATCAAGAAATATATCGAGGAAGGTATTTTACCTCATGATCGAGGCGAGGCCAAAAAGCTAATGACAAGATTAATAAGGTATGTAGTGATTGATGAGTAATGTATAAGAGGTCGTTTACGATGCTTCACCTTCCTTGTCTTCCTCCTACGGAAGCAAAATATGCTTTGAGGGAAGTTTATGATGGAATATGTGGAAAACATTTAGGTGGACAATCTCTTGCCTTCAAGATACTAAGGCAAGGTTTCTACTAATCAAACATGCAAAATGAAGCAATAAACATTATTGAAAGATGTGAACAATGCCAAAAGCATGCTTCTCTACACCAACAATCGGACAAAAAAATGTCTATGATTTATTCATCACTCCTTTTGCGATATGGGGAATGTATATACTGGGTCTTTTCCCTCTAGTGTTCGACCAAAAGAAATTCGTCGTAGTTGCAATGGATTATCTCACAAAGTGAGTAGAAGTAGAGGCACTTGTTACCATTATCGATAAAAAAATTATCAAGTTTTTTCAGGGAGTTGGTAATAACTAGGTATGACATACCTCATGTTCTTATCATAGATAATGGAAGACAGTTTGATAGCTCAAAGTTTCGTGATTATTACTGAAAGCTCCATATTAAGCAAATGTTCACGTCAGTTGCACATCCTTAAGCAAATGGCCAAACAAAGGTAACCAACATAATTATCTTTGATGGATTAAAGAAAAGATTAGAAAGAGCAAAAGGAATGTTGGTTGATGAACTGCACAACATTTTATGGGCTTATAAGACAACTATTAAATTTTCCTCGGGGGAAACACCATTTTTGTTTGATTTTGGCATCAAAGCAGTGATCCTGGTAGATATAGGTGAATCATTTTATCATGTCATGCAATTTAATGAGGCATATAACAATAATGCACTATGCCATGGGTTGAATTTGACTTATTAAACTTGTGAATTCACAGCATTGCGAATGCAAGAAAACTCTCGAAGAGTCACAATTTTATAACTTTAGAGTTAAAAAGTTTTTTCGACTAGGAGACTATGTGATAAGGAAGTAAGAAGTATTACAACCTTTATTTATAAGCAAATTGTCTTCGAAAAGGGAAGGCCCATACAAAGTCCAAAAAAAGGTTGCATCTGGTCCATAAAAATTGTCTTCGAAATGAGCTTAGAATTGGAAATGAGGGATCCACATTGTTATTTGAAAACGTTATTACAGTCTCCATGTATTCAGACTAACATTTGTATGAGTACATAGCAATTTAGGAGTTTATTTACCTGACATCTTCGAGTTGTTTTTGATGATGCCAAGTTCTCCGTGAAAATAAGAAAGAATAAACAAGACTCAAAGACCTTCGGTGAATGTTTTAAAATTAAAAGTTTAATTTTCTTATCGTAATCAATTTATATATATTTTTATGGATTTGGGGTGAGTGTAGGTCGTGAAATAATTTTAATAGGTAATATGAGTCTCCTAAATTCTTTTGAAGTAAGTTAAGAGGTTTATGATTCAATTTTGATTTATTTTGGGATTATAAAGTTGTAACTAAGGTATTAGAGACTCTAAATTCGTTTAAAAATCATAATTTGATATATTGTGAACTGCGGAGAGTTGTGAGTCCTTTTAGGCATCTCCTCATTCTTCTGTCTATTTGATGGGTTTTTCGGCATGCCACTTTTAAGGAAGGTGCTGCTGAAATTTTAGAATAATACAGAGAACAATGCGTATGTTTTCCTAACTGAAATTTAAAGATGTAAATTTAGTTAAGGATCATTATTTTGGAATGAAATTAGAAGTATTTTTAGGTTAAGTTAATTAGATGGATTAGGTGCCTAATTAAGTGAATCAGGCTAAGTCATGGCTTAGTGAGACGGGTCCTGACTGAGTTGGTATTAGAGCTTAGGTTTGGCTCAATTTTGAGAATAACCTTGGTTGGGAACCAAAAAGAGATTCAATGCGATTAGTTGGGAAGTGATTATGAGTTTGAGATATTTTGTTATTGTATTACGCTTGCTATGTGATTATTATATTATCGCTAGATATACGATAGGAAGTTTGTTCTCATTGTCTATTCAACACTTAACTCGTGAATGTGACGTGAGCTGAAAAATAGACAATTAAAAAGAGAATAGACTTATGAAACAAAACTGAGAGTGATTGGAGGAAAAATAGACTCGAGAAGTCTAAATTTACAAGGGAATGTTGTATTGTAAGTAGTTTGGTAGTATTATAACTGAGGGAAATAGTCAGTTATAGAATTTATTTGTAATTGGTTGAGGAATTAAAGTCCAAATGATTTAGGAATGTAAGTACTGAACTTAGGTCTATTTGAAGTTGAGAATATTGAACTATTACAATGTATATAGAAATGTTCAGGAAAATGCCAAAATAAACTTTTATTAAGTATCAAACGATTGAAATTCATTTCGAAAACATGAAAATGAAATTGAGACTTATGAGAAGCACAAAATATAAATATTTAGGATTTTAGAATGAGGTTAGTATCGGTTGATTAGCAACTCGGTAAGACCTATTCTATGGATTATTGTTTGAATTCATAACCAATTGAGAGTTCCTTCTGAAAATAGTCTCAATGAAAGAAAAAGAAGACAAGATTTCAAAAATAGAAATTGATTAGATAAATTGAATTTGAACTTAAAAACCACAATGGGATTGTGATACAATCAGTTAAGTTGTCTAAGTCAATTTCTACGAAAATAAAATACTTTAAAGTATTGTCTTATTTCCAAAACAAAACACAATGAGAAATGAAATAGAACCACGAGTTAAAACAATCAATGAGCTAGTTGTTTTCTATTATTTATTACTCAAGTTGCGTAATTATAAGAAACGTTGATGTATATGTTTTCTTTGAATCATATAAATAAATGATAAAATGAATGGAAATACATGAGTTAGAATTGATACTTGTTAACGTAAGATTAGGTGTTGTTATGAAACAAAGATCAATGAAATTCCTAACTTGAAAATGAAAGGTGAAATGACAAGATCAATGTGTTAGAAGTTGAGATTTGGGGAAGATGAAATGAAAATAGCTAGGATTAGCAATTAATAAAACAAAAGTAGTTTTGTTTTGAAACTCAATTTACCTAATAGCCAGTTCTAACCAAATAAGAAATCTTTATCTTTATCACTACAACTTAAAAATTTCCATTAGTATGATTTACGAGATTGAATTCCTTATCATAAAAATTTCCATTAGTATGATTTACGGGATTGAAACAGTATCCTTTAAAATCTTGATTGGTCATGAAGTTATTCAAAGTATTGGAAATTCTAATTCACCTATCTCTTAAGTTGAATAATAACGAACAAGTCAAATCATCATCAAAAAATGGAATTGATGAATAATAAGATATTTTGATATCTTAAATAGTCTCTTGAGCGAAACTTTTTTTGAGAAAAAAAGTTTGAAAATATGAGACTAATGTAAACAACTAATGTAATAACAAACATTTTAATTGTTTGAGTCGCAAGATTTCTTTGTATCGAGTAAAGGTTAGACAAGGAAGACTTCAATTGATTAAATGATTATAAGAAGTTGTATTATCCTTGGCCAAGTTTTCAAAAAGAGAAAACATATAAATTTCTTTTTTAAGTCAAGACTAAATAGCTGTAAGTGGCATAGGTGTTGAGCGAAAGTTGTGGTAAGTATATAAAGGGACAAAGAATGAGATCAATGTGAGAATAACTAAGATCGACAAAATCAAACGAAATAGCTCCTTATGTAAAAATGAAACGTTAAGATGACTAATGAGCACTGAAAGTGACATGAATGGACTTCTCTAGTCAAGGTAAGATACATGAGTAGTTGTAGATGACCCAAAGTCGAATAACCTCGTATTATATGCCCGATTCCTTAACAATGTATAATATCAGGGAATCGTGACACTAGTGTTTCAATAACCGAATGAACTGGTGATAGTTGGAATAAATGAGTATGAAGTTTTGTTGGAGTCAATTGGAAGCTTAAGTATAGGGATATAAATGGTCAATAAATCCTCACATACGCATCAAAGTGGGAATTTTAGTTGAACGAGTCTCGATAAGACTTAGATATCAAACTTTAAGTTTGATGAAATTTAACATATCTTTATAAGGATCTTACAAGAAACCAAATTTTGAAATTTGAAAGTGTTGAATGGAATTAATATACAACTGTTATCAGTGAATACATTGTTTATTGGTTTAAATGTTATGCTACATCACATCATTAGTCAATTGTAAAATTTGAAGCATCAGTTGTTTTAAATTGGAGTTGATGTAATACAAGTGAAATGAAAAGAGATGTACAACTTACAGCTCAGTTAGTCAGTATTAATCTCTTTGGCTGGAAATATTGAATAGAGTACATGTATTTAGCCTAACATGCTTGAAGAATTCAATATTCTTCCATTGTAATTTGAGAAAAGTTGAAATTATAAAATTGAGCAGAGCCAAAAGCATGTATTGAGTAGTGGTGAAAAGATAACATATTCGTAACATGTATGAGATATAAGTTAAAAGTTATACTATGAGAATATACTCATGAAATATGTCGATATCTCTGCTTAAATGATTATATCTACTCAAGTAAAAATCACTGTCTCTATTCAAGTAATGAAAGAAGTCTGATGAATAGTATGTGATTGAAACGTGAGATGATATAACATCAAAAAATTAGATAAATGTGAAAATTCGAAATAGTGAAGAAGATAATCTGAAAGAGATTGGCAATTAAGTGAATGTAATGAGGTTTATTGTGTGTTCATGGATATAAAATGAATTGACGAAGTCAAATATGTTGTTAATTTTCTAACTAGTCAAATGGAAAGCTTAGTGAATTGGCTGATGAGTGGGAATTGATAATTGCATTCTTGTCCATAAATCTTAAATAATAGTATGAGTTGACATTTAGATAATGAGTGAGAGTTGCATGATGTGTCAGGTTACACTTTCTAATCAGATTGAAATTTAAGATATCTTGTCATGGGATAATTAATGTAATTTGAGATCTATAATCATAAGATATTGAGAAATTCTAGAAAGGTGATGAATCAAATAGACACATGACTCCACTTAGTATCTTATGTTGTGCTCAATATTATTTGCATTACTATATAAATATTAAGACTGATGATAGTCTAAAACTTGATCAGTTGATAATCCTAATGAAAAAATGATCAGTTATGGGAAAACAATCTAGAATCTATATATTGGAGTTTAATGGATAAAGAAAGAATTATCAACGGTTTGTGGAATTTTGATCAATTAAGAATGAAAATGATATTATGAAAAGCAAGATAGGCTAGATCTTGCTATGAATTGATTCTTGAATGATATTCAAGGCCTAAAATATAAAGTGAAGTAACTTTATCGGATAGTCCACAAAGTTGATCATTTGATTCGTCAGAAATTCACAAAATGCTAGGATTGGTAGATAAGTTGGTATGACTTTTCATTAAATCAAGAAGATGAAAATGAAAAGTTGAAATATTTATGATCTCTATCACTAAGTTGTTAATTACAACGAAGGTGATTGGGTCAACTTAATGGTCTCACCTTAGAAATAGTTTTACACGTTTTGATTAAAGGAGTTATATATAAAATAATATTTTCTTATATCCCTTTTAGTTCCATTAACTAGTAAGTTTAAATTTCAAGGAATAAATTATTAATTAGTTGGAAAGAGTAGTAAATCCGAAAATTTCATAAACTTGATTAGACGACTAATTAAGTAATTTTGGATTTTATATCAAGTTAATGTATCCAAGGTGGGACCTACACATTAAGGACCAAAGATTATAAGGTAAAATGTCATTTTTTAATGATGTTTTCATTTTCTTTTTATTATAAGCAATTGCATGTTTACCTTATATTAAGATCCATGGGTATTTGTTGAAATATCCTAAATATCCCTAATCGATCATTAAACTGGGAACTATAATGAATTAATGCTAGTGTGAATATTGATTGATGGTAATGCATATAGGGATACTAATCGAGATTATGAGTACTTGTTATGCGAAGAAGGTACTAGACTGACTCGATATTAGAACACCAAATGGATTAAGTCATTGGTATTACTCTTGATAGATATATCATAAGTCTTTCGACTTGAGATTACCATAGACTTCAATATTAAAAGCATGGTAATTTGAAATGATCAAATGTTGTCTTTAACTAATGATTATAAAGATTGCGATTGGTTACCATGTGAATAATATGTGAAAGAGTGTAATTAAGATATAATTTGTCACTTGGATGTTTTCAATTTACCTAAAGATCGAGAGTAGTACGATTGAACATTATGGGTGACTTTCCATGCCATATGTTAAATCAAAGGATATCGCACGACAAAAGGATATGATATATGTTATTCATTAGGTCGTATCGATTTCGATATTCATGCTATTTAAGTAGTCATAATGCCTTACTAGATACCGCTTATGACTTGTGTACGAAATAGTTTTGTCACTGCCAACGTCGCATGAACCTATTGGGTCGCACACAAAGAATGACTTTGCGTAATTTCAATTAGTCTAGAGTAATAAATCTTATATGATAAAACTCATGACATAAAAGCTCTTACAATTTGTTATATGATAACTTATTAATAGGGACATAATTTGCTTAAACTGCTTAAATACAATAGTTGTCGTATGAATAGGATTTTAAGTGAAATCTTATCTACACATATAAATAGAAGTTAAAACCCTAAAATAAAATAAGATTTTTGTTTTTGTTATTTTTGAGTTATTTGGATTTTTGGAGAGAGAAAAAAATTTTCTATCTATCTTGAGGCTAGCACTTTAAATTGTGGCCACCATTCGTGTGCAGATTTTCGATAGAGGACAAATGCTTGAACGTCTTGGAGATTGAACAATTAGAGAAGGAAATTACGAATTATGGTATGGTTTACTTTAGTAGATCTAGTTTAATGAAAATTATTTTTGATCCTGTTGGGGTTTTTCAAAAATTTGGTTTCACTTGAAGCTTGACCCATAATATAATCGGGTATGCTAGGAAGCTATTGGAACCATTTTCAAGGTGATCCGATGCTTCGGGACCTAAAAATTATGCTCAAAGTTGATTAGTTGTAAGTAAACCCTAAATTGGTTTTTACTATTTATGAAGGTTATTTTTGTACATGCATTTGTGTTTAGTCTGTATTGCATTTTGCATCCTTCTTGGTCATGCATACATGGCATCCGGATATGGTTGCCCCTACTTTGGTCGTAAGAGTGTGAGATACTGCACTCCGGACTAGATGTATAGACATCTAAGGCAGGTAATGTCGACTCTAGGGTAGCATACATTGAACTTAGATGATTGATCTAGGTTCTTCGTGAGTGGGCCCGCTTGTTATGAGCTTAGAATAGGAAATGAGGGATCCATGTAGTTATAAATTTTTTTTTTATTTGAAAATGTAGTTACATGTCTCCATATATTCAGACTAACATTTGCAGTAGTATAGAACAATGTAGGAGTTTACTTACCATATATTTTCGAGTTATTTTTGATAATGTCGGGTTCTCAGTGAGACAAACAAGACTCAAAATGGTGAATGTTTCAAGTTTAAAAGTTTAATTTTCATATTGTAATCACTTTATATATATTATTTTGGGCTTTGGGGTAAGTGTAGGTGATGAAATACTTTTGAATAGGTTATGAGAGTCTCTTAAATTCATTTGAAGTAAGTTAAGAGGTTTATGATTCAATTTTGATTTATTTTGGAATTATAAAGTTGTAACTAAGTTATCAGAGACTATAAGTTAGTTTAGAAATTCCAATTTGATATTTATATATATATTGTGAACAGCGGGGAGTTGTGAGTCTTGTATGTTTCTCCCCATTCTGCTATTTATTAGGTGGATTTTTTGTTATGCCACTTTTAAGGAAGATACTATTGAAATTTTTAGAAAATACGGAGAACAATGCGCATGATTTCCTAATTTTGCTCTAATTATAAAAAATCATGAATTGAGTTTGATTAAGGATATAAATTTAGTTTTGGAGCATTATTGAGGAATGAAATAAGAATTATTTTAAGGTTAAGTTAATTGGATGGATTAGCTACTTAACTAGGCGAATTAGGCTAAGTCGGAGCTTAGTGATATTTATCCTGATAGAAATGCATCATAACAACTCAATATAGAATTCATTGCAAAATAAAGATTAATATAAATATTACCTTGAATTAATCAATAAAACCAAATATTGATTACAAATGTGGAGTCTTCAACGTTTCTAAAAAAACTCTTTAATACTCAAATTCAATACTTAATTACTCTAATGGAGGCTAATCTCCTTCTATGTGTTTAGCTCTCTCTTGTTTACCACGTCCTAATACCTATTTATACTCCTAATAACAATTTAACTAGAATTTATACTTCACTTTCTCAATTCTACGAAGTTGGCACTATCACTAATGCTCCGACATAGTGTGTGTTAAGTCGGGATACCGCCACAGTGCCTCAGCTTTATTCTGTGATTTTGAGCTCCTAGAGCCTCGGTGTCGTCCCCTTTGTGTCCGACGCTCTCCTTTGTGAGCCACGACGCTGCCATTATGCTGGACCTCCAAAGTTGATTTTCTTAAATTTTCTTCTCTCACACGTAATGCCTTTCATCCCTCGTCGTGCCTTGTTTTCCCATAGCGTCAATACATACTCCTACTATGCCAACTCTGATTTTGCGGGTTTTTGCTCCGTTTCTTCTTATTTTTCCTTGTTTTCTTCTAATGCACCTTAATTCCATGAAAATGCAATTATAGCATGAAGTAGCATTCATTTGATGATATTTATACTAATTATACTACTAAATTAACCTTATATATGTATGAATAATCACTTATTAAATACCCTAAGACTATTAGGGTATGTGCCCTAAGCCAATTTTGTAAACGTTTTTTAACTATTATAAGTAGATGCATGTTTTTTTTTATAATAGTATACATGGATAGTTATTGTATTATTCTAAATGTCCCTAGTCAGTTATTATTGTGGGAAAAATAATAAAGTAAGACTAGTATGAGTCTTGATTGATAGTCATGTGATGATTATGCATATATGGATACGAATCAAGATAATGAGTATCCGTTGGGAACAAATGTTGGACCAACCCGCTATGAGGACACTACATGGTCAATATTATAAGTGATTCTTATGAAAGTTATATCATTTAGTCCTTTGACTTGAGATCACCAGAGACTCCAACATTAGGAGCATAATGATTTGATACAATCAAACATTATCTTTAAATATATGATTATAAAGATTATGATTGGTCATTGTTCGATTATTGTATGGATGTTGTGTGATCAAGATGAAAATTTTCCCTCTCTTTTAGAGAGAGATATCTATTGGGCCCCTTGATATGTTAGACTGATTAATGGCCATGTCTAGTAAATTGATTGAATCAATGTCACTTGACAATTTTAGTATACTCGGAGATTGAGACTAGTAGATTAAACTATAAGGGTGACATTTCATGTATTATGTTCAATCAAAATATATTATGTGACAAAGGAATACGATATACATTGTCTATTAGGTTGTGTCGATTTATTGATCTTCATGCTACTTTGGTAGTCATAATGCCTTGCAATAGACTGCTTGTGACTTGTGTACCAAAGAACGAATTTGCGTAATTTAATATTGTCCAGGTTAATGAATTTTATTTGATAAAAATCATTTTGAAGATTCTCATTAAATGTCCTAGTTTGACTAGGATTCAAGATTCTCCAACATTTCTAGTGTGACTAGAATTTTTATCTCTTAGTAAATCCTATTTGGAATAGGACTCTAATTGAATTGTAGTATAACTTTATTTCTTATTTGAGTTTTAGATAAATTAAAACTCTTGTTGGATTAGTAATTGTAGATTATCTATGAATTTATCCTTTTTAGAGTTGGACTTTATTTAGTACTCTATTTGAAGTGTGACTAGGAGATGAAGTTCTTTTACAACTCGACCTAGTGTACTATAAATAAGACATTAGGGTCAAGTTGTAAAGTGATTTTTCTCTAGAGTGAATTCTCGAGAGAGACTTTTCCTAAAGGATTTTTGTGAGACTTCTTTGTTCTAGGATATTTAGGGATAGCACTCCAGATTGTGATCGTCCATTCGTGTGTGGATTTCTGATAGAGGACGTTCGTCTCTGGCAGCGTCTTAAAGGTATCAATCAACACGAAACAAGGCTAATGTGGAGTTATTCTTGCTAAGGTATGATTTTTTATTAGCACATCAATTTAATGAAATCAATAGCATCTTGGTTCGGGGATGTTTGAAAAGGTTATGAAAACTTCTGCTGCACATGATCCCCGAAACCCAACAATGGTATCAGCGCTAGTAGGCATGATTTAATTAAATTGTAATGTGCCCTTATTTTGATATACATGATATATATAATTCAATCATGATATTTTATATATGGTTGCATCATTGCATTTAGTAGAATTAATCTATATGCAAAAGTGTGAAAGTATCGGCATAGTGTGGTTGATGTAGTCGCATTGTCACGCACATACATGCACAAAACGGGTGCGCATCAAATTTGGCGGATAAGATCTCACTATTTGTGTACATAGATATGTGTAATTTAATATGTTGGTGGTTGTATGGGATATGAAAGCCATGATATTGATAAAAAAAAGTAAAACGATTTTGGCTATGATTGGATTCAATCCCTAGCCATTCAACTACTTTTGGAATGCTTTAGCCATCCTAGCTAGCAATTCAACTTGTAAAAAGATTACAAAATAAAATTAAAAGCAAGTCTATTTGTAATTTGATTACAAAAATGGAATAACAGGTGGCCTTTTGTTGATAGTAGGATTCCATCCCTCATCTACCGACTCATTGGAATGACTTAGCCATCTAGGCTATCCATTCCAAGTTGTAATATGATTATAACTCTATTTATATTAATTGAGTTATATCTTAATTGAAAGAATTTTTAATTTATTAATTACCATTAATTAAATGGGTTATTGATCATTAATTGGATTGAATTAATTCAATTGGAAGGTGTTTTAATTGAATTAATATCAATTTAAATTAGTGGGACTATTATTAATATTAATTAAAATATTTAATTAAAAGGGTTTTAATTAAATAGAGTCCAATAAAAATTATATTTAGGTATATTTAATTAATGAGATTAATGAAAATATAATCTTTCATGCACTTGGAAAATTTTACGGTGTTTAATTTCCTTGATTTGTTTTATGATGCCTTGTTGATATATGAAGATGTTTATTCTTGTTTTATTTTAATGATCTTTGTTCTATACATATTGGGTATACATATATATATATATATATATATATATATATATATATATATATATTATGATATTCCATATTTAAATAGATGCTAGAATTAGTCATTGTAAAACACTACATGGATCATAAAACTTGATAAAAATCCCTCAATTAGAATTTTAAGTTAATGCCACCCATTTTAAACACTTGTCAAGGCCTTGATCACATCAATATGGGTCTGCCTTCGCAGGGTGTATTGTGTTATCTTGGTAAGGCAAGTTGGGTAACGATTACCTAGACGTTTTAAATTTGTTTAACTTAATAAAGCTATCAAAATGATTTTGGGCTTTAGGCATAGATAAGATGTAACATGTTGTGACATATGATATCTAGGTCTCATAAAGAACCTAATAGTTGCATATATGCAATTGATAATGGTTACCTACCTAAATAACTTGATTTTTATTGTCATGCCTTAGTTATCTCAAAATTAAGTGAAATATGGATCTTATACCACTAAATTAATATTTACGAGGTTATTGATTTAGTGGGAGTTTAATTACTCACTAATAAATTATTTTGCATAATCTTGTTGTTAAACTTCTAGTAACACTAATCAAGAGTAACTACGATCAATCCTTGATAAGGATAAAATAACTTCTAAGACTAATTTCCCAGTTTTCATTATAAAATTGATAAATGTTATCAACCATATAAACAAGGATTTATGTCTTAGATTTTCATTTTAAACTAACATCTATTAGTACAAGGATTATATGTCTTGTTAGCAAATATAAAACCAGACTTTATGAAAGATTCGGGCTGTGAAAATTAATGACATGACAGTGACACTGAAGGAATGTTCTAACAGTAAGTAACACAGGAAGGGCATAAGATTGTATAATTCTAGATTCTCAAAAGTCTTGCATCTTCATGTGCCAAAAAGTTGGTAGTAGATTTGATCTATAATTCATCAAAATAGTTTTAAACTACATAATTTGAAAGACATGAAAAACAATGTTTACATTTACATATGATGTTTAAAATTATAAGATAGAATAATAGAAAGGGGCCTTAGATATATATATTTGATAGTTCGCAACATAAAATAATTTAATAAAAAAAGATAAAGGGAAGGTAAAAGCTACAAAAGGTGCTTATGTCGGACACAAAAACCTTAGTTGTGAGCTAGACTTTGCCAAGTTCCAAAGAAAGCCTTAAATAATGGATTTTATTTGTCATATAATGAAATTGGTCATTTTATAATGAATTACAAATTATATCAGGAAAACATAATTTTGAATTATTACAAACATTTCAAAATGAGTATAAGAAAATCACCTGGCAAACTATTAAGATACTTTGATGAGATCAAGGTGGATAATATTTGAGCCAATAGTTTAAGTAACCATATTTGAAATGGTGAGATTTTCTTGCAATTAACTCCACCAGGAACGTCATTTGAGAAATGATGTTTCAAGAAGATAAACTAAACTATATAGGGTATAATTTGATTTATGATGAGTCACACAAACTTTTCTATGATGTCTTATTGATGCTATATTTTAGAAACCAAGACACTCGCACTAAACCTTATTTATTAAGTGATTGATAAAACTCCATTTTCTATGATGTCTTATTGATGCTATATTTTAGAAACCAAGGCACTCGCACTAAAACTTATTTTCATTAAATGATTGATAAAACTTCATATATGATATGGAATAAAAAGACCTAGTTTGTTTTTTCTTGAGATTTGAGGCGGTGAGACTTGCGTAAGACATTAAGTCACATAAAGTTTGATGCCTAAGTCTTTTGTGTCTAATTGTGGTTGAACACTATGATACTATTTTATACAATTAAGAACAAATTATTTGTTGCTTAAAAATGATGTCTTTCTAAGTAAAGTGTTTATTTTAAAGACACTATTGGAATAAAGTAAATCTTGAAATGTTCAAGTGCCATAAATGAGAACCGAACCACTTTAGGAAGATCAACAAAGTTTTGAACTAGTTGAGTATACACAAGTAACATATATCTCTTTGAAAATCTAGAATAATTAGAAATTGGCTAGAGAAATTTGGAATTTCTTATTATTGATAGTTGTGATATATTTTTGATACTGGATCAGAATGAATCACTACTTATAATGAGACATGTCTTGTCTAGATTAAACGAAGAAACTTAGTGTTATTAAGTCTGAATTTTCATTAATGTATGTTAACCTAGTTTGGAATTTGAATTATTTACTTGAAGATGGTACGACTATTGGATGTAAATGAGTTAAAGTGACATGAAAATGCATACTTAAAAGCATGACTTATCGAAAATTTCAATCTAAAGCAAGGTGTTGATTATGATAAGATTTTCACTAGTAGCTAAGCTTAAGTTTTAGAATTCTATTTTCATTAATTCATAGTTTGACTCTAAGATATGACAAACGGATGTCAAAAATAGCATTGCTCTATGCTCTTTAAAGATGTGTATGATACAACTTAAGGGTTTTTGATTATTTTGAGAATTTGATAAAGGTATACAAGCTTAAACAATCCATTTATAGATTATAGTAAGCTTATTAGAGTCGGAATCTTTGTTTTGATGAAATAATTAATGAATTACATTCTTTGAATCGAAAATAAACCTTGTGTATACACAAAGGTTAGTGGGAGCGCAAAAATGACATATTATTCATTAGAAATGACATCTTAAGCCCTGCAGAATGTCAAGTCTTGATTAAGAAATGTTTCTCAATGAGTTTCTTAGCTAATTAGGCATATGTCCTTGTGAATCAGATCTATTAAGATAGGTTTAAGAGGCTAATTGCTTTAAATAAGAGTGCTTATATAGAGAAATAACTGAAAAGGTTTTAGTGTACGAGATTCTTAAAAGAATTCTTACTTATGTCTTATAAAAGTCTCTACAAGACTCAACGTCTTAAGATAAATGATGAGCAGGACAATGTGAATATTATTTATTAAGCATTAGCTATTAGAATCATCACATATGTTATATTTTGCATTCAACTCGATATGTCATATGCTTTGGGAAAAACATTCATATATCTCATAAATTCTGGTGAGGGTTACTAGATATTTATTAATAACATTCTTAAGTACTTCGGAAGCACTTGAGATATGTTATTAGATTTGCAAAGGTTTGAAAGATATGAGTCTTGTAAATGGTTACACGATGCAAACTTTCAAATTAATATAAAAGCTCAATGATTGCAATATGGATATATGGTAACTTTGTAGGAATGAGTTGGAAATGTTCTAAACTCACTTTAACAAGTCCTTTAACAAAAATTGAGTTTTTAGCAGCATTTAATGCAGCCAAAGAGAATTTTTAGATCATAAGGTTCATGATTGAATAAGGTGCGGTTCCAAGTGTTGGAAATAATGTTGGCTTTTATTGTAAAATAAATGGAAAAATTTAGGTTATGGAACCTAAATCACACTATAAATATAAACAATCGCTTGAGCATTTTTATCTTATAAAAGAGAAAACGTAAAGATTTGCAGAACATTAATAATAAATAATGTAGCTGATACATAAGCAAACTTCTTCCACTAAGAATGCATTAAAGTTAATCAACATTAGATATGTGTAGGACTAAACCTAGTGCAAGTAGGAGATGTTGGGGTATGTGCCCTATGCCAATTCTATAAACGTTGTTTAACTATTATAAGTAGATGCATGTTTCTTTTATAATAGTATCCATGGATAATTATTGTATTATTCTAAATGTCCCTAGTCAGTTATTATTGTGGGAACAATAATAAATTAAGACTAGTATAAGTCTTAATTGATAATCATGTGATGATTATACATATACGGATACAAATCAAGATATGAGAACATTAGGAGCACAATGATTTGATACAATCAAACATTGTCTTTAACCGGATGATTATAAATATTGTGATTGGTCATTGTTCGATTATTATGTAGATGTTGCGTGATCAAGATAGAATTTGTCCATCTCTTTTAGAGAGAAATATATATTGGGCCCTGATATGTTAGACTGATAAATGACCATGTCTAGTGAATTGATTGGATCAATGTCACTTGACAATTTCAGTCTACTAGGAGATCGAGACTAGTAGATTGAACTATAAGGTTGGCATTCCATGTCTTATGTTCAATAAAAAGATATCGCATGACAAAGGGATATGATATACACTATCTATTAAGTTGTATCGATTTATTGATCTTCATGCTACTTGGGTAGTCATAATGCCTTGCTAGAGACCGCTTATGACTTGTGTACCAAAATGGTTTTGGTTCACTGCTAACGTTGTATGAAACTATTAGGTCGCACACAAGGTACAAATTTGTGCCATTTAATATTGTCTGGGTTAATGAATTTTATTTGATAAAATTCATTTTGAAGATTCTCCTTAAATGTCCTAGTTTGAATAGGATTCAAGATTCTCTTACATTTCTAGTGTGACTAGAAATTTTATCTCCTAGTAAATCCTATATGAAATAGGACTCTAATTGGAATTATAGTATGGCTTTGATTCTTATTTGAGTTTTAGATAAATTAAAACTCTTGTTGGATTAGTAATTTTAGATTATATATGACTCTATCATTCTTTTAGAGTTGGACTTTGTCTAGTACTCTATTTGGAGTATGACTAGGAGATGGAGTTCTTTTACAACTCGACCTAGTGTGCTATAAATAAGACATTAGGGTCACAGTTGTGAAGTGATTTTTTGTATAGTGAATTCCCGAGAGAGATTTTTCCTAAAGAATCTTTATGAGAATTTTTGTCCTAGGATTTTTGGTGCTAACACTCCGGATTGTGATCTTCCATTCGTGTGTAGATTTTTAATAGAAGACCTTCGTTTATGGTAGCATCTTCAAGGAATCGATCAACATGAAACAAGGCAGATATAGAGTTATTTTTGCAAAGGTATGATTTCTTTTGTTGGCACATCAATTTAATGGAATTAATAAGATCTTGTTTGGGGATGTTGGAAAAGGTTCATAAAACTTTCGCTGGGCATGATCCACGAAACCCAATACAAATTTAAGATTTTGTGCGTCACAAGCAAATGTATATTCTAATAAGTTTCCTAATAACTAATTCTCATTCAATTCACATTTTTCATAGAGTATCCTTTAATTTACAAAGTCTTAAGTTAACAATCCTCTCAAGATTTTTTCTTTGCAAAAACTTATATTTTTAAGACATATGTAGTTTTAACAACTCATATAATTTCACTTTCAAAATACTAAAGTAGATCTCAACCAAAAACCATTACTACTTACAAGTTTTTTCATTTTAACACTCAAGTAGCAAAAATTCACTCTCATGATTTCTCATTATGCTCAGAAATTCACAAATAAACATAGATCAAACTCATCTTTGATAGACTTTAGCACTTCTAGAGTTTATAGGACTTTTACGTAGTTGGAATGGAAACTTAACGCAATTAGCTATTCGTACTTGAGCTAAATCTTTTATTTGAAGAGTTTTATTCTACTTCCACCCTCTTTTCTTTATTTTTCTTTTTCTCTCATTTCTTTTTCTTTATCTCATTCATTTTTTATTTAACAGTCCTTGCTCCTTTTCCTATGGACTTTATTCTTCTTCACTTTTTTCAACTATCAAGTTCTCTGATCCATTTCTTGTAGAACTTGTGGGATTCTCTCATTTTTCTCTTTATTACAAAACTCTTGTTAGCACTTCTTACTTTCACTTAATCAAGTAAGTTATTCCATCTTTTACTATACAATGCCCATTTCTTCCCTTCTTTGCACTAAGTCTTTCTTTGCATTATATTTTCAAGTAATATTCATACTTATTATAGAATCCTTAGAGATTTAACTTTTTCCACAAAAAAATGTTCTATTTTCTTGCATTTGTTTCAAGTTCAAGGTCTTTCCTAACTCTAGGTTTCTAATCATGAAATCACATTGTTGTTTGCTACATTTCATTGTTTTTTCTTCAAAAATCCAAAATATCCTCTTGAGTTTCATATCAACAAGATACTTGTAATCTACTCACCTCAATTAAAGGCATGAACATGCAAATGAACTACTTATTCATTACATAATACTATATATAACCTAATCTATGTTACTTAAACATTCATATAATAAGTTAAATGAAAAATTAATATATTACTATACTTTCCTCCGTAACTGATTAAAAATTAAAATGATCATACCTATAGTATTTATCCTTATTTCTCAGCCTATCTTGCCACTTCCTATAGTGTGGTGTAGTGTCGATTCCTCTAACTTAAACTAAACCTTATCTTCAGGTTTAAAAGTAAGCCTGGAATATGAAGACACTAAAACACACAAACATATGTAATAACATGAATTATAATAAACTAAACTAAAAATTAAAATTGAACTAACTAAATAGTTTGCAAAATATCTTAAATGTTTAAAATGTATGAATGGTATTAAAAATACTCTCAACTCCTTAGGTCTAAAGGAATCCTAGGACTGTGCGTCATCATTATAATCCGCAACATTAGCACCTACTTGCGATGGTGTTAATAGACACTCCACCATCCCACTCTCAACCAAATTTGGATCAAATAGATATGCTGGTGCTCTGGAAAGCCTAATGACCTATCAATAGTCTTAACCATCTGATCCTCTCATATCAGCTATGGCTCTATGATGATTAACAAACAACATTAAATTTTGATGCCCATTCTATCTGTGCTACTCTCTCTTCTCTCCATATCCTACTCATATCTCACTATGACTGTTTGGTATTATGCTTTATCCTCTTTGTAATGTCTCCTAATCTCTGCTATCCATAACCTTTATTGTCGTGGAGTAAAATCCTCAAGTGGTGGTATAGGTGCCTATGGTGGAGTTGGTAGTGGAAACACTTCATGATCGTCCAAATCCTACTTTCCAATATATGGGTCTACAAACTCATAGTGCTCAGGAAATCCCTGCTACTGTTGCTCCTCTGCTTATTCATTTTCTTCATCTTCTAGCTCTTGAGCTAGTGTCATAGCTGCTATTTTTGCTGCTTCTTGATCTTCTTGCCTCTTGGCCAACAACTTAGCCTTAAGTCTAGCTCTATCAGCCCTATTTTCTTCCTCATAGTCTTGGTAACCGCGTGGTGATTTCAATGTAATTATGAAAGCTTCATCCATGGTTTATTGGGCATTTATATCAAATTCTCCATCATCTCCCTTAAGCACATTTGAGTAATCAAAATGGAAAATAACAATTTTTTGTCCCTTTCCGACATAATGAACTATGACCTCCCTAATGTTGATCTCTTCGAACTTTGAAATCTTATAAAGACAAATTCGACTTGTTGATCTCACCCTATTGAGAAGTGGGGTATAGTGATGCAATAAAGAAAATATTGCCACATTTTATAATCCTTTCTAATGCTTCTCTTCTTAATATGTTTCGACATATTCTTAGCTCCCATCACCCATCCTTATTGTCTTGGAACAACTAGTGCATATTCTATGACTTTAAATTGTTATAGGTTATAGGCCTTCTCATATAATCTAACCGGGAAATTCAGTGCAAATTCATATGAGCTTAATTCTTCCAACCATTAGAAATTATTAATCTCACGTCTATCGAAAGAAACTAAAACCCCTCTCACCTCACTTTCTCATCCTTACCCACGAGTTTCATATTAGCATTAAATTTTTTTAAAAAAATCCTAATTACTCCTTTAACTTTATTTTCCCTATAGTCTTGAGTGAGTTGCTCCCTGTATCGGTGCCAATAAAATTGCTCACTCTTTTATCGTATTTAACCTTTAAATTTATTAAAATTTTTCGTAAATGAACTCCCTACATAAAATTTTCTTATATTAGTCCTCAGCCTCTTTACCAACAAAATATTTGGATTTAAAAGGTCTAGGCTCTTTTTCATTGGGGTTCCTAGAGGTAGATGCCTTAAAGTCATTTGCTCTTGCTTGGTTAACTTGTTTCCTTGTTCTTGCCATTTCCTTCAAATTTCAAGCAACTAATAAAATGCAACACAACTTGGTCTTCAAGTCACCTAAAAATCAAAGTTCATATAACATGGATCATGCATAGCCAAATAATTGCAAAGTTCTCAACTAAGTCTCCATGGGTAATATTAATGCTCACATTTACACAATCTTGCAAAACCTATCCTACAACCTCAAATCCACAATCTCTTACATTATCATCAAAAATTTTGAAATTCAATGCATAAATAGATGAAATTGTAAATGCACCTAAATGTCGTATTAATTTCCGTGTAGATCACTCATCCAAGTCTTTTCCAATCCAAGTTCTCTAACGTTTCTAATCAACTAGAACCCTAGCTCTCCTTGGAATCAAATTAAAAAATCCAAGCCCTACCTCTTCCACATGTGCAAATCCACAATGTGTTTGTATCTTCACTCTAAATCACTAGGAACTCACTAATTTCACTTGAAAATGATATAACTTTAGCTTTGGAGGGGTGTAAGCTTAGGGGTTTTGGTAGTGTTTAAGTGCAAGTATGGAGAATGGTGTGAAAATAGGTTTAAAACCCTTATTTCAACCTCGGTGTTGTGCGCCACTGTGTTCAACGACATAATAGGGGCAATTTAAATTTTTTAGCCGCTGCCACCTTAGCGTTGTGGCTTATACCCATAGCGTTGGCTCATATACCCACATCTTGGTGTATGGGTTTTCTCTAATTCTCCTCTTCATTTAGTAGATATCAAGTTACCATCTACTACTTGCTAATTCATGGTATCCAAACAATTGATCTTTAAGACGTCTTGAATCATGTCCATTAGTGGCATACCATTAAGCGAAGCTTCCGTATCACATATAAAATTTCAAAATCGATGCCCATCAATGTTTATCGGTATGCTTATCTCTCTTGGATCTCTCTTTTTGATATGTTGAAGTTGCGGGATGAACTTAAGTGTTGGTTTTGATTTCTTTGGAACCAGCTTAATGTCATTGCCTTGTAGGTCTTCTTTGGGAGGTCCTTCATTTTTTTTCTTGGCCTTCTATTATTATTTCCCTTTATTTCTCTTCAATGTATTAATTCTTTGCTTCTTGAAACCATCAAGTGTATCTTGCCTCATTTGTGTTATGTAAAACTATTTAAATCTCTGAGCATTTACTTTAAATGTCTTACCATTATTGGTGATTAGCTATATCACTCCAAAAAGCTAAATAGAAACTAGCTTGAATGGTCTCAACAATCATGATCTCAATTTGCTTGAAAATAATTTTAGTCTATAATTGAATAAAAATACTAGTTGCCCTGGCTCAAAGGATCAATATTCGATTCTTTTATCATATTTTGTTTTGATTTCTCCTTATACAATTGAGCATTTTCATATGCATCCAATCTAAACTTATCTAATTCCATCACTTGAAGTGATCTGGCCTTCCTTGCAAGTTGAAAATCTATGTTGAGTTTTTAATTTCCTAGTATGGTTTGTGCTCTCAATTCTACTAGTAAGTGACATGTTTTTTCATGAACTAACCGATACAAAGATGTGCCAATTGGTGTTTTAAATGCCATCCTGCATGCCTACGCTTCTTGAAAGTGGAATGCAAAATCCTTTCTATTATTATTTATAGCTTTTTACAAGATCTGTTTCTTTTCTCTAATACTTACTTTAGATTGTCCATTTGTTTGAGGGTGATATGATAGAGAGGTCTTATGCCTAACTCCATGTTTCTTTAATAATGTGTCTAAGGCTTTGTTACAAAATGTTAACCCTCATTAATGATTAATGCTTTAGGTGTTCTGAATTGACAGAAAATGTTTTTCCTTATGAACTCTATTACCACTTTCACGTCATTGATTGTAGTTGCGATGGCTTTACCCATTTGGATATATAATCCACTGCTAATAGTATATATTGTTTCCCATTAGAAGTAGGAAATGGTCCCATAAATTCAATTTCTTGAAACATGGTAGAAACATTTTCATTTTAGAAGTGTTTCCTGTTTGTTGGCATTTATTGCACTTTTTCACAAAAATATATTATTCCTTAAATAAACTTGGCTAGTAGAACCAACATTGCAATACTTTAGCTACTTTTCATTGTGCCACAAAGTGTTTCCCATATAGTGATGAATGACATCCTCTCAGAATGCTTACTAATTCCTCATCTGCTATACATTGTTGAATCAATCCATCATTGCATCTCTTAAGCAAATATGGCTCATCCTAGAAATATGACTTCACATTATTTAGGAATTTCTTTCATGCTGCTTGGAGGAAATACTTTGCATCCAAAGTAGTTAACATAGTCTACCGATTAGGGTGCCTTTTTTTAACTTCAACCTTTTATAATTCTTTTGGTTCCTTCATCTCTTCATGCTTATGCATTAGTTCATCTTGTCTTAGCTCCTTTGTTGCCGCAATGCTCATCATGTGATTGACACTTACATTCTCCTTAGGATTGGTTAGAGTGTTGCTAGGAAACTTTCCTTCCTTCCTTAAGGTCAAGGCTATCACAAGTTGACCAATTTGCCTCTCTAGGTTTTGATGAATTATGATTGCTCATTATCCATCATTTTCATAGCTTTCCTTATTCCTTCCAACCCTTTACCATTTTTCTCATGGCTTTCCATACCTCTCATTTCTATGGCTTGCAAATATTTCTTAATTGAATTAAAAGAAGTCATCTCTTTTCTATGCCTAAGCTTCCCCTGTTGGACTCGTTGTTCAAAGCCTTGAGTTAGCTTCAGTGCATTACTAGGATTTCCTTAAGAAAAATTCAAGTTATTGTTGTTGTATCCTTGATAAACCATTAAGGAGCCACTCATCCCGGTCTAAAGTTGTTCTCGTAGCCTTGGTTGTTCATAAAGTTGATGTTTTCATGTTCCATTCCCTACTGTATGTCGATCAGCTAACCACCATGCCTTAGTGATTTGTGGGTTGCTTTGCCATTTGTCGACCTTGGTGTCCCATTTGAGGTTTTGCCTTATGACTGCTCAGATTTAATAGTTGTGCCATAATAGCAACTTACGAGTCAATCTCGTAGACGCTTGTTGATTTCCTGACCATGGAATGAGTGCCAATAATAAAATTTTGAGACATAAGATCAAGGAGATCCAATGCTCCATCCTCAATATTGGTAAGTAGAGAACCACTTAACATAGCGTCTACTAGCGTTCCTGAGTGTGGTTCATCCCATGGTAACAAATTTGGAGTTATGCCTATTTCAGGTATTTGTGTCCTCGAACATCCACCAGCATCTCTTTAAATCTTTCCTAAGCCTCTCCAAGAGACTCGGTGTCTTCTTACTTGAACTGATTAATCTCAAGTTTCCTTTCATGACCTTCACCGGGGGAAAAAACTTGTCTAGAAATCTTTCGTTGATTTCTACCTATGAAGTCAAACTCCTTGCATTTAGCTTTTGAAACCACGACTTGGATTTTCCACTAAGTGAGAATAGGAAAAGTCACATCTTGATCACCTCTATCGTAACTCCGGTGATATGCACGATATCACACTTTTCTGATAAATTCTCAACATGTGCAATTGGATCTTCATTAGTTAGATATGAATGTACTATTTTACGATGTTCATCAAAGACAATCGTGGCTTGAACTCAGTAGTGTTGGATGGAAGCCTCATCACTCTATTATATGTCTCCTGAACTTCTAGTTTGAAGTAGTCACGAAGGCATCTCTGTCTTTGCACTCTATCTTGCACTACCAGATCACTTACGGGTTGGTTATTCCAGCAGCCTTACTATTGGTTTCTAGCTTGCTTCACAACCATCTTGATTTTTTCTTTTTTTTCCTTTTGTTGTTCTCTCAATCTCTGGATTGTAAGACACTAGGTCCTTCTTTCCCTTGCTACGCATGCACTAAGTATCCCTTAAAAAAACACAAGAAGATCTAGCGTAGAAAGTCAAATTGAAACTTAAGCCTATATTATTTTATTTTTGTTTTTATAAATTGAAAATTAAAGTACTGAAAATAAAACTTAACAACTATTCAAACTAACTAAGTAATACTAATGGCTACCTATACTTGACAACAGTGCCAAAAACTTCACACGTGTCGTAGGTATAATAGCTCGCTTGTAGTAATAGTGCAATTAACGTACATTAATCATGAAATTTTCTTATGGGAAAGGTTTTTTCACTAGTTGTATACCACTTACTTAACTTGAACTATTGCTAAGGGACTCACTTTTAATTGATTTTATATCTAAACAAAACTATTCTAACTAATCACTTTAAACTTTAGTTCAACTAATATTAAGGATATCTTAGTTAACAGCTTCACCTAGGTAATGTAATACTATGCTTTGTATTCATGTGTACATCTCAATATGTTATGTGCAATGCCTAATTAAAATTGATAGATTTCCTTTAAATCTACTTCAATCCACTTTCATGACGGAAACAATTCTAATGTGTAAGTTAGAACTCCACCTATCAGTGTGAATAGCATAAGTTCCGCATTGCTTTAAGTCTCAAATCATTAGATTCATAACCAAATAAGTTTAATATATGCGCCTCCCTAATCAACAACAACTATTTTTCAATTTTGTGTATTTTACGGTTGTACCATTCATATCCAGATTTGAAGCTTCAATGGCCATGATAACTCCTAAAGCTTAAGTTCATTAAACATGTGATCAAGATGTCTAAAATATATGCTTATAATACAAATTCTAACTATTGCACTTTTTATTATAACTTTTTATTCATATTTCAAAGCATAGCATTCATACCATAGGATCTATTGATCCCTAAGATAAGTAGACACTCCCACTTCATTAAAACACAAGCATAAAAATTCAATATGAAATTCATTGCAAAATAGAGATTAATATAAATATTACCTTGAATTAATCAATGAAATCAAATATTGATTGCAAATGTGGAGTCTTCAACGTTTCTCCAACAAAAACACCTTAATACTTAAATTCAATACTAAATGATTCTAATGGAGGCTAATATCCTTCTATGTGGTTGGTTGTCTATTGTTTATCATGTCCTAATACCTATTTATACTCTCTAATAACAATTAGAAACCATAAATTATAATTTAACTCGAATTTAAGCTTCACTTTTTAATTTATGCAAATTTGGCGTTGCCATTAATGCCCAGTGCCATTTGTTTTAAGTTACAACACTGTCACTGTGCCACAACTTCATTGTGTGATTTTAAGCACTTGGAGCCTCGATGTTGTCCCTTGTGTCTTGACACTATCCTTCGTAAGCCACGAAGCCATGCTGTGCTGGACCTCTAGAACTGGTTTTTTTTTTTTTTTCTTCTCTCACATGCCTTGCCTTTCATCCCCATGCCGTGCCTTATCCTCTCAAAAGTCAATACATGCTTGCACGACACCAACTTTGGTTTTGTAGGTTTTTGCTCTATTTTTTCTTGTTTTTCCTTGATTTTTTCTAATACACCTTAATTCCCTAAAAATGAAATAATACCATAAATTAGCATTCATTTGAGGATATTTATATGATTATATTACTAAATTAACTTATAATAAGTATAAATAATCACTTATCAATGCGCACCACCAAACAATACATTTATGTACTCCTGCGCAAAACTTGCATTTTTCTTATGAGTGGGGGCTTATCGTGTATGAAGATTATGATTTTGCCTAGAGATTTATATATGAACATCTCGAGAACTTTTTATGATAGGCCTGAATATAACGTTGACTTCATAAGGAATAATACTGCAGGATCCCAAAATTCTGTCAAATCTGTGCCAAACTTGGATTGGAGGAAAATCTTAACAAAAAAAGAAAAATCAAGATTTACTAAATCTCACCAAAAAGGAAGTTCAAGTTTGACAAGATCTCGATGGGAAACCAATAGGCTATAAATACACAAGATAATCAAAGGAATAGGTATGCTATTTTCTCTAACCCTAAGTCCTTATTTCTCAAGAGCCCTGATCTAACTTAGCCTTCAGAACGTTCTTCCCGAAGACCTCACTCCAAATTTGTTTTGCGGTTTGCATTCTCAAAAGTCTATCAACGTTCACCTCAAGATTCGTTCAGCCCACAGCTCTAAAACATAGTGCGGTTGTTAACTTATCAATAGTAATTAAATAAACATTATATTATACAAATATACTTTCATGAGCTATATTTAAACATACTATAAAAATAATGTTTATATTGTACTAAAAATGTTAAAGAACAATAATTAATTTATTTAATCATAAAATAAACACGATTGATAAAAGCTAGCCCTGTTATAGGAGCTTTTGCAAATTATGTGTTTGAGATGAGGTGAAAGATCTTTTACATATTTTTTGCAAGAAAAAAGGGATAATAATAGAAGATAAAAGATAATTTTCTTCGGGGTTTTGAGGTTCATACGCAACAAAAAATTCAAGATGTTCAAGTACACGTCTTCTATTAGAAATCCTCACATGAAAAGTTACCATGATTTGGAGTGCTAGCCCCAGAGAGAGATAGAAAATGTTATTTTTCTCCCAAAATTAAGAGAATTCGAAAATAGTAAAAATGAGAATCTTATTCATATTTAGGGTGTCAACCTCTATTTATTTTTGTAGATAATCTCACTAATAAAACCTATTCGTTATACAACTATTGTATTTAGGCAGTTTAAGCAAATTATATATAAGTCTTATTAAGAAGTTATCATATTACAAATCTTAAGGGCTTTTGGAAATTGCACAAAGTCATTCTTTGTGTGCGACCCAATAGGTTCATGCAAAGTCGGTAGTGAACCAAAACTATTTTGGCACACAAGTTATAAATGGTCTATAGCAAGTCACTATAACTACCTAAGTTGCAGAATAACAAAATTGATAAACCTGATGAACATATATCATATCCTTTTATCGTGCGATATCATTTGATTAAACATAAGGTATGGAAAGTCACCCTTAACGTTCAGTCGTACTAGTCTCGATTTTCCAATAGACTTAAAAAATCCAAATGATATTGATCATATCAATTCACTTGGACTTTGCCATTTAAGCATTTAACATATTGAGGAACCCATTGATATCTCTCTATACGATAGGGACAAATTATATCTTGATTATACACCTCACATATTATTCACATGGTAACCAATCACAATCTTTATAATCGTCCATTTGATGACAACCTTAGATTGTGTCAAATTACCATGCTCATAATATTGAAGACTATGGTAATCTCTAGTTGAATGACTAAATGATATACCTATCACGCGTAACACCTACGACTTAATCCATGTGGTATTTTCATAGCGGGTCAGTCCAATACCTTGTTTCCTAACAAGTACTCATGATCTTGATTCATATCCCTATGCGCATAATCATTATATGACCATCGATCAAGACTCACACTAGTCTTAACTCATTATAGTTCTTAATATAATGATTGACTACTATCATTTACGATATTTCGACAAATATCCATGGATCGTATAAGGTAAACATGAAATCATTTATAGTAAAAAATAAATGAAAACCAATATTTTATTAACTAAAATTATAACATAATGAATGTTTATAGATTGACCCAACATCTCCACTTGCACTAGGGCCAATCATTCATTTATCTAATACTTAATGAACTAACATGACCATCATATTTCCTTTGTGGAAGAGCCTTTGTCAAAGGATCTACAACATTCTCTTTTTAGTAACTTTGCAAATCTTCACGTCTCTCCTTTCGATGATCTCTTGAATGAGATGAAAATGTCTAAGCATATGTTTGGATCGGTAATGTGATCTTGGTTCCTTGGCCTATGCAATCGCATCATTATTGTCACAATACAAGCAAATAAGGTTAGCTATACTTGGAACCATACTAAGTTCAGATATGAGTTTTTTGATCCAAGGTGCCTCCTTAGCTACATCAAATGCTGCAATATACTCTGCTTCTGTTGTAAAATGTATGACATTTTCTTGTTTCAAATGTTTCTAGCTCACTGCACCTCTATTTAAAGTAAACACATATCCAGACTGCAATCTAAAGTCATCTATATCATTTGAAAACTTGCATTTGTGTAACCATTTACAACAATCTCATATTCCAAACTTCCATAGACTAAAAACACTTCTTTAGTCCTTTTTATGATTATTGTTATCATGAACTGGTTTTAAAACATGTTGTTGTTTCATGTATTTGATACATACCCATGATTTGATTTAATGATTGAATTAATGTTTAGAATATTTTGATTAACATATATTTTAATATTGAATGATGCGAATTTTGCATGTTCACATTGTAGAAGTCATGTTTAGGATAATGTGATTCTTGTATTTGATACATAGTTCGTTTTGTTCAATAATAATGTATGTCTCTATGATAGAAATCATTATTAAGTTAATATGATTAATTTAATATGATTCTAGTGTTAAATGCATGATTAATATTTCATTTCTTGATTCAATTGCTTGTTTCGTATGAATAAGTATCAAAATTGATTTTGATCATATATCTAATTGTGATTATCCGTTAGTATATTCCTATTAGATAAGAGATAAACTTGCAATCGGATAATGATTACAAATCCTATATGATAGGTGAGATATAAAATGAATTCTAATTGGTTAAGGATTTAAAGTATCTTAAATTCCAATTGGATAAGGATTCAAAGTATCTTAAATTCTAATTGGATTAGGATAAAATATCAAGTTAGAGGTGGGTCTGAGTTAATTAAAAAACATTTTAAATAATATTTTTGGAAATAAAATAAGGGGAAATTTTACTCATTTGATTGACTAAAATAATGAAAAATCTTAGGCAATTTTCAATTTTTAGAACTGCAATTCCTTGTCTAAAATAAAAAATAAAAAATGGGGGTGCCTGCACTTTACACCCCCGTCTACTGATAAGTCATCAACTATTACGATAGTTAATATTAGTAAAATTTTCTAACTTTTTTAGTGATTGTACATGCATTGTATTATATGATATTTTCTTGTTTAATTTACGATCACTAAAACAAATGAAAAAATCACTCTTCCAAATTTTAAGTCAAATGCCATCCATTATCAAACACTTGTCAAGGCTTTGATCATATCAATATGGGTCTACCTATGAGTGTATTGTGTTATCTTGGTGAGGTAAGTTGAGTAACGGTTACTCTACTGTTTGAAATGGTTAGACTTGATAAAGCTATAAAAATGATTTTTGGCTTTAGGCACTAGATGAGATAAAACATGCTAAGATACAAAATGTAATAATTTCATATTAAGAAATAAACGTTACATATGATGTAATTAGTATTTGGTACCTACCTAAATAACCTAAGTCAAAGTGTCATGCCTTAGCTGTCTTGGAATTAGGTGAAACATGGATTTTAGTCCCTTAAATTAACATATTGTTTTAAGGAGGGATATTAATTTAGTGGGAGTCTATTCCTCTATACTAAAATGAACTTTTGCATAATCTTCATTATAGATCTATGGCCTCTTCAAATCACACTACTCCCTTGTCATTACTATCTATCCTTAAGAAGGATAAGTTGTCTGGGATAAACTTTCTTGACTGGTTCAGAAACTTGTGAATTGTTCTTAAGAATGAACGTAAGTTGTATGTCCTAGATAATCCTATTTATGAGGAACCACCAGCCAATGTTTTAAGAGTTGTAAATGATGAACATACTAAGCATGTCAACAACTTAATTGGTGTTGCATGCATTATGTTAGCAACCATGGCTCCTGAACTTCAAAAGGACATGGAGCACATGGAAGCTTACGACATTGCTAGGATGTCGAAGGAAATGTTGAAATAGTAGGCTAGACAATAAAGGTTCAAGATAGTTAAGAACTTTCATTCTTGCAAAATGGTTGAGGATACGTTAGTTAATCCTTATGTTCGAAATGAAGGGCTATATATACCATCTTAATAGACTTAGATTTCACATAAGCTAAGAGTTGGCTATGAATTTAATTCTGAGTTCATTATTTGATAGTTATTCAAAATTCTTGATGAACTGTAACTTGAATAACATGGAGAAGTTTATCTCAGAGTTGCATTAGATGCTTAAAACTGCTGAGTAGAATGTCAAGAAACCCTTTTCTAATGTGTTGATGGTTCAGAAAAGAAAAGCTATGAAGAAGAAGGCCAAAAGCAAGGCTAAAGTTGCCAAGGCTGTTGTAACTGTCACGGAGCTTGTGGAACAAGTTAAGCCAAAGGCTACTTTTACTTCATAGTTCTAAAAGGAAAATGAAAAAGTAGGAAATTATCATTTTTGTCATGCACCTGGGCATTGGTTCAGAAATTGCAAGCTCTATCTTGAAAATCTAAAGAAAAATAAGAGTAGTGTGACTAATGTTTAAGGTATTTATGTTATTGAAGTTAACTTATCTACTAGCGACTCCTAGGTATTAGATATCGAATGGAGATTGTCACATTTGTATTAATGTGTAGGGTCTTACCAAAAGTAGAAAGCTAAAGAAAGGAGAAGTCATCTTATGAGTTGGAAATGAAACAAAGGTTGTTATATTTGCTGTAGGATGCTATGAGTTAATTTTACCTAGCGGAATTTTTAATTTTAAATAATTGTTATTATGTCATTGCCTGAGCACAAACATCATTTCAGTTTCATGTTTGGATTTGGATGGTTTGAATTTCATTACTACGAATAACAAATGCCCCATTTCTCTTAAAGATGTTTTCTATATAAATGCTGATTTGTGTGATGGCCTTTATATTCTAAACATGAAAAGGTCCATAAATACTCATATTCTTAGTGTAAATACAAAGAGATTCAAGTTAAATGATTTGAGTCAAACCTGCCTTTGGCGTTGTCATATTGGCTACATAAATGGGAAACCATTTCCAAACTCCATAAAGATGTACTTTTAGATTCATTTGATTTTGAATCATATGAAATATTTGTATCTTGTTTACTAGGCAAGATGACAAAGAGTGCTTTTATGAAACACAATGAAAGGGCAAGTGATTCATTAGGTTTAATATATACTGATGTATACGGTTCTATAAACGTAATGGCTAGATGTTGTTATCGATATTTCAATTTTTTAACTGATGAGTTCAAAAGATATGATTACGTATATCTCATGAAAAATAAAGGTGAGTATTTTAAGATGTTTTGAACATTTCTAAATGAAGTGCAAAATCAACTTAGTAAAACTATAAAATCACTTTAATCAGATCGAGGTGGTGAATATTTGAGCTAAGGGTTTGATGAAAACTATGGGATTGTTTCATAGTTAACTCCTTCAGTAACTCCATAATGGAATAATGTTTTTTAGAGAAGAAATCAAGCATTATTGGATATGGTTTGATCTATGATGAGTCACGCAGATTTTCTTATTTCCTTTTAAGCCTAAGAAACTGTTACATTTATACTGAATCATGTTCCTTCTAAAGCGGTTGATAAACACCCATATAATATGGTTTGTGAAAAGACCAAGTTTATATTTCCTTAAGATTTAGGTTTGTGAGGTTTTTCATATGATGAAAAATCTCAAAACAATTATCAACGAAATTTACTAATTGTGTATTTGTTGGTAATCCTAAATAAACCAAAGGATATTAATTTTATAATTTCACTTAGAACAAAATGTTTGTTGCTCGAAATGGGTCTTTATGGAAAATGAGTTTATTTCAAAAGACAATAATGAGAATAAAGTAAGTCTTGAAGATGTCCAAAAACTATAAATAGACACTTAACCGTAATGGGAGATGAACAAATTCTTGAACTAATTGAACCTCTATAGGTATCATTAGGCCCGAGTAGGTCTGATAGGATAAGACATCAGCCTGAGAGATTTGGATTTCTTATTACTGATAGTAGTGAGGTGTTGCTTATAGATTAAAATGAGCCTACTACTTATTAGGAGGTTGTGTCTAGCTCTGATGTAGACAAATGGCTTAGTGCCATAAATTATGAGATGCAAATCCATGTATGATAACCAATTTTGCAACATGGTTGATTTACTTGAAGGTTCTAAGACTATTGGATGTAAATGGGGTTTCAAGAAGAAAACCGACATGGATGACATTATGTATACTTATAAAAGCATGGCTAGTAGCAAAAGGTTTCAAATAGAGTCAAGGTGTTGATTATGATGAGACTCTTTCTCCCTTAGCCATGCTTAGATCCATTAGAATTCTACTTGCCATAGAAGAATGTTATGATAATGAGATATGACAAGTGGATGTCAAAACAAATTTCTTAAATGGATAGTTACTTGAGGACGTGTATATGATACAGCCTGAAGGATTTGTTCAATCTTGGGAATTCTAGGAAGATCTGCAAGCTTCAAATATCAATTTATAGATTAAATCAAGCTTCTTGGAGTTGGAATCTTCATTTTGATGAAGGAATTAAGGAATTTGGTTTCATTAAAAAAGAAGATGGGCCTTGTATATACAAGAAGGGCAGTGTGAGCGTGATTGTTTTCCTAGTAGTGTTTGTTGATAATATTTTAGTTATTGGAAATGACAACCTAACCTTGCAGAGTGTTAAGTCTTTCTTAGGGAAGTGTTTCTCAATGAAGGACTTAGGAGATGCAGCCTACATTCTTAGGATTATGATCTATAGGGATAGATCTAAAAGGTTGATTGGTCTAAGTCAAAGTGCTTATATTGATAAGGTACTGAGTAGGTTATGTATGCAAGACTCTTAAAAGAGTCGTTGTCAATGTCTCGTGGTATAAGTCTGAGTAAGACTCGAAGTCCTAAGATTAATGATGAGCGAGAACGCATGAATACGATTCCTTATGCATCAGTTATTAGATCTGTTATGTATGCCATGTTATGCACTAGACTTAATGTATCATATGCTTTGAATGCAACAAACATATATCAGAATTATTTCGATGAGAGTCACTGGATAGTAGCTAAAATATTCGTAAGTACTTGAGATGGAGTAAAGAAATGTTCTTAGTCTATGGAAGTCTAAAAGATGAGCTTGCTATAAATGGTTATATAGATGCAAGTTTTTAAACTAATATAGATGACTTCTGATCACTATCTGGATATGTGTTTACTTTGAATGGAGGAGTAGTGAGCTAAACAATTCTGAAGCAAGACACTATGAAAGCTTCTACAATAAAAGCTAAGTATATTGCCGAATCCGATACAGCTAAAGAGGCTATTTGGATAAAAAAAGTTCATATATGAACTTGGTGTGGTTCTGAGTATAGCTAACCCCGTTTGATTGTATTGTGACAACAACAGAGCGATAGCACATGCCAAGGAATCAAGATCACACCATCGATCTAAATATATACTTTGACAATTTCATCTCAAAAGAGAAATCATTGAGAAAGGAGACATGAAGATTTGCAGAGTTCTTACAAAAGACAATGTTGCAAATCCTTTAGATGAAGGCTCTTCCACAAGCTAAACATAATGGTCATGTTAGTCACTAGGTAATAGATACATGAAATTATTGGCCCTAGTGCAAGTGGGAGATGTTGGGGCAAGTGCCATATGTCAATCTAGAAACATTGTTTATCTTATAATTTTAGGTTCTAAAATTGAGTTTTTCATTTGTAGTTTTATTTTAAGTGATTGCATGTTTACCTTATAGTAAGATACATGGATATTTGTTGAAATATCCAAAATGTTCCTAATTGGTCATTATATTAAGAACTATAATACATTAAGACTACTAAGAATCTTAATTGATGGTCAAGTTATGATCATGCATATAAGGATACAAATTGAGATGATGAGTACTTGTTAGAGAATAAGATATTGGACCGACTCGGTATGACAACAACATATGGATTAAGTCATAGGTGTTACTCATGATAGCTATATCATTTAGTCCTTCGACTTGAGATTGCCATAGACTAAAATATTAGGAGCATGGTAATTTGACATAATTAAATGCTTTGGTTAACTGAATAATTATTAGGATTGTGATTGGTTACCATGTGAATAATATGTGAAGGGGTGTAATCAAGATAAATTTTTGTCCCTCTCATATAGAGAGAGATATTAGTGGATCCCTTTATATGTTAGACTATTAAATATCCAACTTCAAGTGAATTGATATGATAAATGTCACTTGGATGGTTTCGGTCTACCTAAAGATTGAGACTAGTTCGATTGAAGATTAAGAGTGAGTTTCCATGTCTTATGTTTAATCAAATGATATTACATGACAAAAGGACATGATATATGTTATTCATTAGGTTGTATCGATTTTGATATTCATGTTATTTTGTTAGTCATAATGTCTTACTAGAGACCGCTTATGACTTATATACCAAAATGATCTTGGTTCACGACCAACATCACATGAACCTATTAGGTCGCACATAAAGAATGACTTTGTGCAATTTCAATTGGTCCAGAGTAATTAATTTCATATGATAAAACTCATGACATAAAAACCATTACAATTTGATATGTGAAAACTTATTAATAGGGGCGCATGTGTAATTTGTTTAAACTACCTAAATACAATCGTTGTATTACGAATAAAGGTTTTAAGTGAGGGTTTACCTACACATATAAATAGAGGTTGAAATCTTAAAATGAAATAAGATTTTTCCTTCTTGTAAATTTTGAGTTCTCTAGATTTTGGGAGAGGAAGAATAATGTTTTCAATCTCTCATAGGGCTAGCACTCAAAATTGTGCTCACTGTTTGTGTGTGGATTTTTGATAGATGACACACACTTGAACGTCTTGGAAATCAAAAAATCAGAGAAAGAAATCATGCATTAAGCTATGGTTTTTAATGCATCTTATATTAAGTCATGTTGGGATTTTTCAAAAATTGTTTTGAATTTTCGCTGCGTATGAACCCCAAAACACAACAATGTAGTAGCTTAGGCACATGTGGATCACGATGCTCAGGAATTTTTTACTATTACTTTAGCCACTTAGGAGGAGAATGCTACCTATGCAATTCATTCAGGTGTTAAATTAGTTTTTCTAGTTGAGACTAATCTAGTTGTGGCTACACAACCGGAAGAGCTTAGTACCACTATGTCGACGACTAAGCGAAACACTTTAGGAGATGTTCGAGATAGGGTCAAAGCTTATGTGACTACACAAAATTCTCAGTGCGAATCACGAAGACATCAGGGCATTGTAGAGTGAGGACATGGCTTATGTTCCAAGGATAAAAAAAAGGTTTCATCCAAAGTTTCAGAAGTAAAAGAAGGGCTGGTAGACCACCATTCACATATACGACTTCTGTTGTCCCATCATATGTACATTGTAATTTATTTCCAAGCAATGCAAGTGGACCATTTTAATTGACATCGACAGGCTCAGGAAAGACTCGATCACAATCTTTTAAGCCTTCAAGTCAAAAAGGTGTACCTTAGTCATAGAGGAGTGGAGGAAAGGGTCGAGGATCTCAGGGACATGCCTCTAATCAGTGATTGACAACTTGTTAGGCATTTTTTGTATGTAGCAAACCTATAGTTACATGTTTTAGGTAGGAGAAGCATGGTCACATTATATGAGATAGTTGTTGGAATTTGAGTGCAGTTACATGTTTTGGGTATGGAAAGAACGGACTTTACAAGATTGCGTGTTCACAAGTTTTAAGAGTGTCCTCTTTGTGTCATAGCCTCAACGACATATGAAGGAATGTGTTCAGGTGGTGACTGAATGATATTCAGATGCAAATTGTAATCTTATAGAATGTACAATTTCGTTTGTGATCATGTGGTGATTGAATTAGGTTAACTCTAGTATGGTCCCCTATTCATCTTATACTTAACACAGTAATTGGGGATAAAGTGTATCCTCACTTTATGTGTAAAAAATGTGTTGTTGAGATCTTCTGACATGAGATGGCCATTGATTTTCGTGTGTTTATGTCTTTGGAGTTTGATGTGTTGTTGTAAATGAATTAGCTAGCGGCTTATCATGCACTATTAGATTGTTTCCATAAGATGACGTTCTTTTATATTCTTGGTTGTTCGTGTTGGGAAATGTGCTTTTGGTCAATCTACAAACATTGATCTTATAATTTTAGTTAATAAAATAAAGGTTTTTGTTTGATGTTTTATTATAAGTAATTGCATGTTTACCATGTAATAAGATCCATGGGTATTTGTTGAATATCCTAAATTTCCATAGTCAGTCATTATACTAAGGATTATGATGAATGGAGACTAATGTGAATCTTGATTGATGGTCATATGATGATCATACATATAGGGATACGAATCAAGATCATAAGTACTTGTAACGGCCCGAAAATTTGACTTGTGCCACGTGTCAAGTCAAGGTCTTATGTGAGACCCACTCGTCAAAATACGTATGTCCGAATCCAATTCGAGATGATAATGCTAACTATGCGAGGGATTCGATGAGCCGAAACATGAACGAGGATGTGCCTCGAGTCGCGTGCCGACGTGGGATCGAGATATTGATTTTATGTGGTTTTAAAATGTACATCGGATATGCCTCGTGATGCATGTAACGCGATTATCAAGATTTTGAAATAAAGCGAATTGGTGCCTCGAGATGCGCGCTGCTCGGTTGTTGAGGTTGCATCGAGATTCGCGTTGCACGAATCTCGAAGAACTTTGATTTGAAATTGAAAAAAGAAAAAGAAAGAGAAATATATATATATATATATATGTATATATATATAGAAGAGATAATGATGAAAAGAAGAAAAAAAGGAAAAAAAGAAGATCGAAGGAGAGAGAAAGTGATCGTGAGGAGGAGAGAAACGAGGGAAGGAGAAAGAAAGGAAGGAGAAGATCGGCGAGAACCAGCGGAGGACGGCGGGATTCCAGCTCGGCAACAACGCCGTGCGCAGCTACGCCGGTCGAGCAACAACAACGACGGATCGACGCAGTGACGGCGGCGGTAGAGAGAGGCGCGGACGGCGGGGCGCCACGAGGCGTGGCGCGGACAACACGACGTGGAGCGTGGAGCGATGGCTCCATATCTGCTGTGGGCGGCGGCGTGAGTCGAGCGAGATCGGCGAATCGGCGGCGAGAAACGCGCGCGGCCAACGCGATGCTTTGGTGCGGTGGCCGGATTGGCGCGAGCGACGGCAGCGTTCAGTACAACGTCGGGTGGCTCAGCGGCGCGCCGTGAGCGGCCGGCGGCGCGCGCGTGAAGTGGGCGCGGCGGCAACAACGACGCGTTAGCGTTAGCGGCGGCGGCGATGAACGGCGCGGTGGCGCGTTGTCGATCGATGGGAGCGCGATTCGACGAGATTTGACGACGTGCGACCACAAATTGAATATGGATTTTGAAAGCCGTGGTGAGGTCTGAACCATATTTTGGTTTTGGAATCTAGTGATTTTGCGGATTTAATCGCGCATATATTTGGTTAAATGACTTAAAATTATTTAATTGGTATAAATGGACACCAGGGACTTAGGAGTCGGGTGTCGAGTGCGCAAATCGAGACGCGAGCGACGTTTTGAGATTCGCGTTTCTCGAGGTAAGTAAACCAGTTAGGGACTTATACAGTATTTCATTTCTCTCCATTGACTGTTGTTGTTTACTGTTATGTGATAGCTTTATTGTTGTTCACTGCTTTGCGATGATAGCTATCGTTGAATCAGTTGTCGATTGAGGGGGTCCATTAGCAAGTGAGTCATGGTTACTGTTTATCTGCGATATGAGAGGGTTAGGACTAGAGGCAGGGGTCTTGTCCTGATCATGGTCGTCCGTTGATTTATCCGGGTCCATGTATGTTTCATAGTCGTACGGGCTAGGGCTGGGAGGCAGGGGTCTCGTCCTAGAGCCGGGTCTATGGATGCCTCATAGTCACAAGGGTTAGGGCTGGGAGGCTGGGGTCTCGTCCTAAACCCGAGTCTGCTTGAGCTTTGTTAGGAAATATGGTAGCTATATCATTTAGTTCTTTGACTTGAAATTATCATGGACTTAAATATTATGAGCATGGTAATTTGATAAAATCAAACATTATCTTTAACCAGACGATTGTAAATTTTGTGATTATTAACCATGTGAATAATATGTTAAAGTGTGTAATCAAGATTGAATTTGTCTCTTTCGTACAGAGAAAGATATCAGTGGATCCCTCGATATGTTTGACAGTTAAATAACCAAGTCCAAGTAAATTGATACGATCAATGTAACTAGGATGTTTTTCGTCTACCTAAAGATCGAGACTAGTATGATTGAACATTAAGGGTGACTTTCCATGCCTTATGTTTAATTAAAGGATATCAAATGACAAAAGGATATGATATATATTATTCTTTAGGTTGTATCAATTTTGATAATCATTCTACTTAGGTTGTCATAATGTTTTCTAGAGACCGCTATGACTTGTGTACCAAAATAGTTTTAGTTCACTGCCAATACCACATGAATCTATTGGGTCGCACAAAAAAATGACTTTGTGCAATCTTTATTGGTCCACAATAATGAATTTTATATAATAAAAAATATGATAGAAAAGCTCTCACGATTTGTTATATGATAACTTATTAATATGTCGTATGTATAATTTGCTTGAATTGCCTAAAACGAAATAAGATTTTTATTTTTATTATTTTCGAGTTCTCTAGATATTTGGAGAGAAAGAAAAAATGTTTTCTATCTCTCTTGGGCTAGCACTCCAAATTGTGATCATCGTTCGTGTATGGATTTTCGATAAGGACGCACGCTTAAAAGTCTTGGAGTTAGAACGATCAGAGAAGAAAATTATGGATTAAGGTATGGTTTATTTTTGTAGATCTAGTTTAATAGAACTTATTTTTAATCTTGTTGGAGTTTTTCAAAAAAAAATTGAATTTTCTGCTTCGTATGAATGCTAAAATCCAATAGTGGTATTAAGCATTAGGCTTGGTTCTATTAAATGTTTTCTTATTTTCTCTGATGTAGATATATATATGTGAAAGCATGATCTTGATTAATGTATATATGATGTACATAAAGGTTATGTGATAATTATTATTAATAATTAGTTTTAAAGCATGTTGTTAATTCATGTTTTTGATACATATGCTTAATTTGATTCAATGATGAATTCATGTTTTGAATATTTCGATGAACATATGTTTCAATATTGAATGATGTGAATTTTATATGTTCACATGGTAGAAGTCATGTTTATGTTAATGTGATTCAGGTGTTGAATATGTAGTTCGTTGTTGTTCAATAATCATGTATGTCTCCATGATAGAAATCATGATTAGGTTTATATGATTAATTTAATATGATTCGGTGTTGAATGCGGTATTAATATTTTGTTTCTTGATTCAATTGCTCATTTTGTATGCATAAGAATCGAAATAGGTTATTGATCATACATCTCATTGTGGTTATCTATTAGTATATTCTTATTTGATAGGAGATAAACTTTTAATTGAATAAGAATTACAAATCATATATGATAGGTGGGATATATATCAAATTTGTATTGGATAAAGATTTAAAGTATCTTAAATTCTAATTGGATTAGGACTATATATTAATTTAGAGGAAGGCCCAAGTTAATTAAAAATTTTTAGTTCATATTTTTTGGAATGAAAATAGGGATGATTTTGGTCAATTGAGTTGTTTAAAATAATGATAAATTTTAGGCAATTTTTTATTTTTAAAACTAAAATTCATTGTCTTAAAAAAATGGGGGCGTTGTGACCGCAACTAAATGTTTATAGTGCAAGAAAAATTGTATAATAGTCCATATTAGTAAAATTTCCTAACTTATTTAGTGATTGTACGTGCATTCTAATATGATATTTATCTTGTTTAATTTATGATCACTAAAAAATAAAAAATCCCTCTTCCAAATTTTAAGTCAAGTGCCATACATTTTTAAACACTTGTTAAGGTTTTGATCAAATGAATATGGGTTTACCTCTGCAGAGTGCATTGTGTTATCTTTTTTAGTTAAATTGAGTAACCTTTATTCTATTGTTTGAAATGGTTAGACTTGATAAAGCTATCAAAATTGTTTTGGGCTTTAGGCGTAAAACAAGATAAAACATGCTTAGACATAAGATGTCATAATCTCATAAAAACAACTAAAAGTTACATATGATGTAATTGATAAATGGTACCTACCTAAATAACATAATTCAAAGTGTATGCCATTGCTATCTTGGAATTAGGTGAAACATGGATATTAGTCTCTTAAATTAACATAGTGTTTTTAGGAAGTTTATTAATTTAGTGGGAGTCTATTCCTTTATATTAAAATGAACTTTTGTGTAATCCTTGTTATAGATCTATGGCCTCTTCAAGTCATTAATCCCTTGTCATTTAGATCCATCCTTGATAATGATAACTTGTCTAGGAAAAACTTTATTGACTGGTTTAAAAACTTGAGAATTGTTTTTAAGCATGAATGCAAGTTGTATGTCCTCGATAATCTTATTCTTGAGGAACCACCAACTGATGTTTTAAGAGTCTTGAAGGATGCATATACTAAGCATGTAAATTACTCAACTGATGTTACATGATTTATGTTGGCAACTATGGTTCTTGAACTTCCAAAAGACGTGGAACACATGGAAGCTTACAAAATGCCTAAAATGCTGAAGGAAATGTTCTAATAACAGGCTAACCAAGAAAGGTTCGAGACAGTTAAAAGCTTTCATTCTTTCAAAATGCCTAAGGGTGCGTCAGTTTGTCCTCATGTTCTAAAATTGAACGGCTATGTTGACCATCTTGATAGACTTGGATTTCCTATAAGCGAAAAGTTAGCTACGGATTTGATCCTGAATTCATTGCCTAATAGTTATTCATAATTTATGATGAACTATAATATGAATAATATGGAGAAGTCTACCTTAAAGTCGCATTTGATGTTTTAAATTGCTAAGCAGAATGTCTAGAAACCCATTGTTAATGTGTTGGTGATTCAGAAAGGAAAGGCTATGAAGAAAAAGACCAAAGGCAAGGCTAAAGTTGCCGAGGCTATTGGGACCGTCATAAAGCCTATGGAACAAGTCAATTCTAAGATTTCTTCTACTTAACAGTCTTTGAAGGAAAAGGAAAAAGAAGGAGATTTTTAGTTCTACCATGCACCTAGGCATTGGTTTAAAAATTGCAAGCTCTATCTTAAAGATTTATAGAAAAAGTAAGACTACTGTTTTAGGTATTTATGTTATTGAAGTTAGTTTATCTACTAGTGATTCTTAGGTATTGGATACCAGATGTGGATCTTACAATTGTATTAATGTGTATGGTCTAACTAAAAGTAGAAAGTTAAAGAAAATAGAAGTCATCCTATTAGCTGGAAATTGAGCAAAGGTTATTGCGTTGGTTGTAGGATGCTATGAGTTAATTTTACCTAGCGGACTTGTTTTAATTTTAAATAATTGTTATTATATCCATTCCTTGAGCATAAGCATCATTTAAGTTTCATGTTTGGATTTAGATGGTTTTAATTTCATTATTACGAATAATAAATGCTCCATTTCTCGTAAAGACGTTTTCTGTGCGATTGCTTATTTGTGTGATGGTCTATATATTCTAAACATGAAAAGGTCCATAAATACTCCTATTTTTAACATAAATACAAAGTGATTTAATTCAAATGATTTGAGTCACGCCTACCTTTTGCATTTTTATCTTAGCCACATAAATGAGACACACATTTATAAAATCCATAAAGATATACTTTTAGATTCATTTAAGTTTGAATCATATAAAAAATGTGTATCTTGTTTGTTAGGTAAGATGAAAAAGAGTCCCTTTATCGGACACAACGAAAGGCAAGTAATTTATTGGGTCTAATACATACTCATGTATGCAGTCCTACAAACACAATGGCTAGAGGTGGTTATCAGTACTTCATTACTTTCATCAATGATTTCAACAAATATGATTACGTGTATCTCATAAAATATAAAGGTGAATCTCTTGAGATGTTTCAGACATTTCAGAATGAAGTGCAAAATCAACTTGGTAAAACTATTTAAGCAATTTGATTTGATTGAGGTAGTGAATATTTGAACCAAGAGTTTGATGAAAACTATGGGATTGTCTTACAATTAGCTCCTCCAATGACTCTACAATGGAATGGAGTTCTTGAGATGAGAAATAACACTTTATTGGATATGGTTTGATCTATAATGTGTCATACAAATATATTCCAATTTCCTTTTAGGGTTATGCCTTAGAAACGTTGTGTTTAAACTGAACTGTATTTGTTTTAAAGCGGTTGATATGAGATGTGGTTTTGGAAAAGTCCAAATTTTTTACTTAAGATCTAGGGCTATGAGGTTTTTCGTATGATTACAAATCTCAAAAAATTTATCAGCCAAATCTACTAAGTGTTTATTTGTTGGTTATCATAAAGAAACTAGAGGATATTACTTTTATCATCTCATTGAGAATAAAGTGTTTGTTACTCGGAATGGTGTCTTTATGGAAAAAGAGCTTATTTCAAAAGATAATAATGACATTAAAGTAAGTCTTAAAAAAGTTCAAGAAACACAAATAAACACTCAATCGCCAGTGGGAGATGAACAAATTCTTGAACTAATTGAACTTCCACAGGTATCATAAGGCCCGCGTAGGTCTGATAGAGTAAGACATTAACATTGGAGATTTGGATTTCTTATTATTGATAGTAGTGAGGTGTTTCTTATAGATCAAAATAAGCCTACTACTTATTAGGAGGCTATGTCTAGCCCCGAGGCAGATAAATTGCTTAGTGCCATGAATTCTAAGTTGTAATCCATGCATGATAACCAAGTTTGGAACCTGGTTGATTTATGTGAAGGTGGTAAGATCATTGGATGTAAATAGGTTTGAGAAAGAAAACTGACATATGGAAATGTGCATACTTATAAAGTATGTCTAATAGTAAAAGGTTTCAGACATACTTAAGGTGTTGATCATGATGAGACTTTTTCTTTTGTAGCCATGCTAAAATCAATAAGGATTGTAATTGCCATAACAATATATTATGACTATGAGATATGTCAAATAGATGTCAAAACAACTTTTCTAAATGGGAAGTTACTTGAGGACGTGTATATGATACATCATAAAGGGTTTGTTCATCCTAAGAATTCTTATAAGAGGTGGAAACTTGAAAGACCCATTTATAGTTAAATTAAGCTTCTCGGAGTTGCAATTTTTGTTTAATGTAGCGATTAAGGAATTTGGTTTCATTAAGAACAAAATGAGCTTTATGTATATAAGAATGTCACTAGGAGCATGGTTGTTTTCTTGGTATTGTATGTTATGATATATTACTCATTGGAAATGACATACCAATCTTATAGAGTCTCAAGTCTTGGTTAGGAAAGTGTTTCTCAATGAAGGACTTAAGAGATGCAACCCATATATTTGATATTAAGATCTATGGGGATAGATCTAAAAGGCTTATCAATATAAGTCAGAGTGCTTATATTAACAAGGTACTGAATAGGTTCAACATGCAAGACTCTAAAAAAAAGTTTGTTAACGTCTTATAGTATAAGTCTCAGTATTATATGCTTTAAGCACAACAAGCTAATATCAGAATGATCTAGGTAAGAGTCACTACATAGCAGTAAAATACATTCTTAAGTACTTAAGAATGACTAAAAATGAGTTCTTAGTCTATGGAAGTTTGGAAGATGGGTTTGTTGTAAATGGTTATATAGATGCAAGTTTTCAAATGGATATATATAACTTTATATTTGAGTAAAGATATGTTTTTACTTTGAATGGAGGTAAACTGAGTTAGAAAATTCGAAGCAAGAAACTGTGGAAGATTCTACAACAGAAGCTAAATATATTGCAGTGTCCTATGCAGTCAGAAGGCTATTTGGATAAAAAAGTTTATCTCTGAACTTGGTGTGGTTTTTATTATAGCTAACCCCATTTGCTTATATTATGACAACAACAGGGAAATAGCATAGGCTAAGAAACCAAGTTAACATCACCAATCCATACATATACTTAGACATTTTCATGTAATTTGTGAAATCATTGAGAGAGGAGACGTAAAAATTTGCAAAGTTCCTACAAAAAATAATGTTATAGATCATATGACGAAGGCTCTTCTACAAGCGAAACATGATGGTCATGTTTAGTAATTAGGTATTAATTACATGATGATTAGCTTTACTTTAAGTGGGAGAGGTTGGGAAATGTGCCCTAGGTCACTTTACAAACATTGTTTATCTCATATTTTTAGTTAATAAAATAGAGATTTTCGTTTGCTATTTTATTATAAGTGATTGCATGTTTACCTTATAATAAGATCCATGGGTATTTGTTGAGATATCATAAATGTCCCTAGTCAGTCATTATACTAGGAACTATAATGAATTAAGACTAGTGTAAATCTTAATTGATGGTCATGTGATGATCATGCGTGTAAGGATACGAATCAAGATCATGTGTACTTGTTAAGGAACAAGGTAATGGACCAACTCGCTATGACAACACCACATGGATTAAGTCATAGGCATTACTTATGATAGCTATATCATGTAGTCAATCGACTTGAGATTACCACATACTTAAATATTAAGAGCATGGTAATTTGACATAATCAAACTCTGTGTTTAGCTAGACAATTATAAGGATTGTGATTGGTTACCATATGAATAATATGTGAAGGTGTGTAATCAATATAAAACTTGTCCCTCTCATATAGAGAGATACCAGTGGATCCCTTGATATATTAGACTATTAAGTGGCCAACTCCAAGTGAATTAATATGATCAATGTCACTTGGATGTTTTCAGTCTACCTGAAGATCGAGACTAGTATGATTGAACATTAAGAGTGACTTTCCATGCTTTATGTTTAATCAAAGAATATCACAAGACAAAAAGAAATGATATATGTTATTCATTAGGTTGTATTGATTTTGATATTCATACTACTTGGGTAGTCATAATTCCTTGCTAGAGACCGCTTATGACTTGTGTACCAAAATGGTTTTGGTTCATTGCCAACATCGCATGAACATTTGGGTCGCATGCAAAGAATGGCTTTACGTAATTTCAATTGGTCCAGAGTATTGAATTTTATATGATAAAATTCATGACATAAAAGCTATTACAAATTTTTATATGATAACTTATTAATATAAGGGTATGTGTAATTTGCTTGAATTTCCTAAATAAATAGTTGTATTATGAATAGGTTTCTTAAGAAAGCTTATCTACAAATATAAATAGAGGTTGTAACTCTAAAACGAAATAAGATTTTCTTTTTACTATTTTTGAGTTCTCTAGATTTAGAGAGAGAAAGAAAAACGTTTTCTATCTTTTTTAGGACTAGCACTCCAAATCGTAGTCATCGTTCATGTACAGATTTTCGGTAAAGAATGGGCGCTTGAACGTCTTGGAGATCAAACTATTTGAGAAGGAAATCTTGGATTAAGGTATTTTTTACTTTTGTAGATCTATTTTAATAGAATTTCTTTCGATCCTATTAGAGCTTTCAAAAATCGTTTTGGATTTTCTACTGCGTATGAACCCCAAGACACTATAGTCTATTATTTATATAGACCAGAACATCATATAAGTTGCCTTTGAGCAAAGTTAGGCTAGCCACTGGGAAGAAATGGAAACTCTTGTTGACAACTATTAGTATAGATGCAAGACCTAAAATTAAACTTGAGGAGACTCATGTGGTCCTTGATGTGTTTCTTGATGATTTACCTAGAATTTCACTTTCGAGATAGATTGATTCTGTGATTGATTTGGTTTCTGGAACTAAGCCAATATGTTCTTTCTTATAGAATGGCTCTGAATGAAGTGTAGGAGTTGTAGAAATAGTTGGAGAAGTTGCGGGTTTATTAACTAAAGCAAATAGTCGTGAGGTACACCAGTCATTTTTGTAAAAAAGACCGATGGTAGCTTAAGGCTTTGCATTGATTATAGATAGTTGAACATGGTTACTATTTAGAATAAATATCCATTACCTCGAATTGATGGCTTGTTTGATCAATTGAACGGTGCCAGTTTTTTTTTAAGATTGATATTTTTATGGTTATAATCAATTAAGAATTCAGGAAGATGATGTGCTGAATACAACTTTTAGCACCAGATATAGTCATTTTGACTTTGTTGTTATGTCATTTGGGATGACTAATGCTCAGGTGATGTTTATGGATTTGATGTAGAGAATGTTGAAGTCTTATTTAGATCACTTTGTGATAGTTTTCATTAATGATATCTTAATATACTCAAAGACTCGTCAGGATTATGAACAACATCTTAGATTTATTCTCTAAACTTAGAGAAATCATAGGATGTACACCAAATTTAGCAAATGTGAGTTTTGGTTGTCAGAGCTTAAGTTTCTAGGTCATGTGGTTAGTACGAAAAGAATTTCAGTGAATCCAACTAAGATTGAGGCTACCATTGGTAGGCTGGAACCTACCATAGTGGCAAAAATCTATCATCGTAGATTGGTGAATGATTTTTCTAAGATAGCTGCACCAATTACTAAATTAACTCAAAAAACTATTCCATTTATTTGGTCGAACAAATATGATACTTCATTTAGGGAATTGAAGAAATGTTTGACTTCAACACTAAATCTTGTATTACTTAAACCAAGGAAAGGTCTTATAGTTTATATTGAAGCATCAAAAGTGCGTTTGGGTTGTGTATTAATGCTGAATGGTAAGGTCATTGCTTATATTTCTTGTTAATTAAAGAATCATGGAGGAATTATCTTGTTCATGATTTGGAATTAGCAGTGAGTATATCTGCTTTGATGTTATGGCGACTATTTGTATAAGGAAAGCCTCGCATTATCTTCAGATCATAATAGTCTGAAGTATTTGTTCTCTGAAAATGAGTTGAATATGAGACGATGATGGTTTGAATATTTGAAAGACTTTGATTTTAGTCTTGAATACCATTTGGGTAAAGTGAATGTTGTCGCTAATGCACTAAGCATAAATAGTGCTGAAATATTGCATGCAGCTAGTTGGTTGACTTATGAGTATGATTTGATCAAAAGAGTCATCGTTATGACTTTTCGGAGATTCCTGAGTCCGACGATGAACTAGTTTGTGCTAAGTTTAAAGTATAAATTGTCTCTATTCAGAAAGTAATAGAATGTCAACAACGTGATGTGGGTTATTAAAAGTTCAAGAGATTTGTTGATAATAATAATCCAGATTTGCTAAGTTTGTGGATCAAAGTTTGAGGCTTAGAGGTAGATTTTAGATTCCATCTGTGGCTAAGATTGAGGATGAGAAATAGAGATAATTTCATTGATCTAGATACAACATTCATCTTAGCATGACCAAAATGTATCATGATATTAAGTGATTATATTAATGGCCAGGGATGAAAGCTAATTTAGGTGATTACGTGAGAAGATGTGAAATTTGCCAACATGTTAAGGCTGATAGGCAAAAATTTAGAGGTACATTTTAGACATCATTATTCTGTAACGGACATGGGAAAATACCGCTATAGATTTCATTACTCATCTGCCTACTTCACGAAGAAATATGATATTGTCTGGGTTATTGATGATGGACTTCTTTTCTTTTTATTTCACTTTCTGATACCTCTACAAAGTTGAGCTTGTTGTGTAAGCGAGAGGTGGTTCACTTGTTTGAAGTGTCATTAATAGTAGTTTTTGATCGTGATGCTCGATACAATCCAGGTTTTGCCAGAGCATACATGAACGGTTTGGCATTCAATTACATTTCGGTACTATATTTCATCCATAGGTGGATGGTCAGATTGAAAAGATGATCTAGGTGTTAGAGGACGTGCTCAAGGCTTGCGTACTAAAATTTAGAGGTTCATGGGAAGAATACATACATTTATGTTGGTTCCTTTAAAAAAATGTTATCAATGGAGTATCAAATTGGCTCTGTTTGAGGCTTTATATGGGAGACCTTGTCATTCCCCTGCCGGTTGGGCTGAACTTGAGTATTTGGTGGAGTTGGGGCCAATGATGGTTCGAGATCACACTAAATTTGTTCAACATATACTTCTAAAATTGAAAGCTGCTAAGGAAAGGTATAAAAATTGTTATTATCTCTATCACTTGGTTATGGAATGTAACGACGGAGATTGGGTTTATTTGAATGTCTCCCATCGCAAAACCATTCCAGGTTTGCACTAAAAGGAAAGCTTTATCCTAGATTTATAGGACTGTTAAAGGTTATAAAATGAAAATGGGAAGGTTGCTTGTAGACTTGCATTACCACCTCAGTTATTCGAAGTTCATGATATATTTCATGTGTCTATGCTTAGGAGGAAGGAACCAATTTGCATCGCATAGTAGAATGGAATCAGTTTGATTTGCAGGGTTATGTAGCCTATGAAGAGCAACTATTTTGACTATGGATAGGAAAGTCAAAAATCTTTGAAATAAAGAAATTGCACTTGTCTTGGTCGAGTGGCAGTTTCATGGTGACTCGGAGTTAAAATGGGAACGAGAAATGTGTACGAGAGAGTACTTTCCAAACCACTTTTAATCAGGTAAATTCATTTTCAATCTTAATTTCAAAGACAAAATTCTTATTAGTTAGGAAGATTGTCAAATCCAAATTTTTTAAACTGATACGTACAACTAATCAGGGTTTAATGAATCTTAATTTTGGTTTTGGCATGCGTCGGGAGCTCAGGAATGGTCGAATTGAGATTTTTAATTAATTTTATCTTTGTGTGATGCACGCCTAGTGTAATGTATTATATACTATGTTATTTTGTGAAATTTTAGTTGGCCAAATAAATTCAATATTTCATGATGTTAATTCTTGAGATACGTGTCAAAATAAGTCTCGAGGGAGTTAAAATGTTGAATTGAACTATTGTTTTGAATTTCACGAAAAATAATGGTATTTAAATGTAAAAATTTGAGTTTTGTTTATTAATTAGATTTAACTAGCCGATGTGGGTCCCACACATGGAATTGTGTATGAGATGGATTGTCTAGGAGTTTCGAGTGCTTTAGTAAATTCTTGGATTTTTAGTTGAATTAGGTTATTTTTTGGGGTTTACTTTGGACAAAAATTGAATAGATAAATACAAAAGTAATAGAAAAATACCAAATGACCGAAAAGGGTATTAGTTTTATTAGTGAATGGATAATATTGGAAGGGTAAAATGGTCATTTAGCTACCTTTTTTATTTACAATTGAAATTGAAATAGGGATGTTGTGTACCAGTTTTTGTTAGGTTTTGGGTTTCATACCCAGCTGGAAAATTTAAAACAATATTTGAAAAACCCCAACATCATCGAAAAAGTTCCATTAAACAAGAACTACAAAAATAAACCAACCGTAATTCGTAATTTCCTTCTTTGATTATTCAATTTTTAAGACGTTCAAGTGTGTATCATTTATAAGAAGTCTACACACGAGCGGTGACCAAAATTTCGAATGCTAGACCCAAAAGAGATTCAAAACATTTTCTTTCTCTCCTAAAGTCCAGAAAACTTGAAAATAGCAAAAACGAATATCGTATTTGTTTTTAGAGTTCTAACCTCTATTTTTATGTGCAGATAAGATTTTTAGAAAACTTATTCGTAATACAACTATTGTAGTCAGGCAATTCAAACAAATTACACAAATGCCCTATCGATAAGTTAGCATATAACAAATCATAATGGATTTTATGTCATGAATTTTGTACTCTAAACCAATTGAAGTTGCACAAAGCCATTCTTTGTGTGCCACCTAATAGGTTTATTCGACGCTAGCAATGAACCAAAAATCATTTGGTACATAAGTCATAAGCAATCTCTTGTTAGCATTATGACTACCCAAGTAGCATGAATATCAAAATCGATACAACCTAATGAATAACATATATCATATCCTTTTTAGTGCGATATCCTTTGATTAAACATAAGGCATAAAAAGTCACTCTTAAAGTTCAATCGTACTCGTCTTGATCTTTAATTAGACTGAAAACACCCAAGTAACACTGATTATATCAATTCACATGGAGTTGACTATTATCTGTCTATCATATTGAGGATCCACTGATATTTCTCTTTCTAAACTAGAGGGACAAATTATATCTCGATTACACATCTTCAAACATTATTCACATGGAACCAATCACAAGCTTTATAATCATTCAATTAAAGAAAATGTTTGATCGTGTCAAATTACCAAGCTCATAATATTTAAGTCTATGGTAATCTCAAGTCGAAGGAATAAATGACATGCCTATTATGAGTAACACCTATGACTTAATCCACGTGGTATTCTCATAGCGGGTCGGTCCGGTCGGTCCAGTACCTTGTTCCCTAATAAGTACTCATGATCTCGATTCAAATACTTATATGCATGATCATCACATAACCATTAATCAAGATTCACACTAGTCTTAACTCATTATAGTTCCCAGTATGATGACTGACGAAGGACATTTATGATATTTTAACAAATACCCATAGATTTTATTATAAGGTAAACATGCAATCACATATAACAAATCATCAAATGAAAACCTCTATTTTATTTACTAAAGTTATAAGATAAAAAATATTTGTAAATTGACATAGGGCACATGCCCCAACATTTTTAATGGTGGCGTTCATCATTTCCTTCCATCTTCTTTATTTTTTCAATGTTTTTTTTCTCACTGTCTTCCCTTCATCCTCTCGTTTCTAGTGCGTTGGTGGCTTAAAATCAAATTTAGTGGACTGTAGTTGTTGTTATTATTGTTGGCGGTCTTAGGGTGAGGTAATGGAGATTTAATTTTTTGACTGTGAATTTTAATTTAAGGGACTCTATGTGTCTCATCAAAAGGAATTAGAGGTGTTGTTGTTCGCTTTGTTGAAATCTAATTTAATAGATAAACAATTTTGTTGCAACAACTTGTGATTTGATTTTAATTACCAAAATGTTAAAATTATGAATTGAAACACAATGAAGTTTCTAAAGCTATGTCTTAGCTTTCCAAAACTATAAGGTTTTTGCAATTTTGATAAGGACTGAAGGAGATATAACACTTCTTCCTCGATGACTCAAAACAGTTTTAATTTTCGACCAACAACTTTGAAAAACTTATTTCTCCTAAACCATACCTTGAAAACTCATAAAGTTTTTACCAAAGCTTATAAACATATCCCAGAACATCATACAAAAAGATAAGCATAATCCAACAAGAAATAAGGAAATTATGCTCAAAACAACATGACATTTACAAAACTGTGAACCCAGAAATTTCAGATTGATCATCAAAGTTCCAAGGTAGTTTAAGACCAGAAAATATTATAATTTCAAAAACCATTTTACACGTAAAAGTTGCTTCTCTTTCAGTTAGCTTTCAAATGCTACTTGGATGTGCCCATTTGGATTTAAAATGAGGAGTTATGAACAAATTGAAAATGCTTGTTCACAATACAACATGCAGAATTTAAATTTTGGTCTTACAACTTCAAAAACTCATAACTTTATGAAAATAAATCCAAATCTAGAACTTTATAATATTAGAATTAGTGGAATCTCACAAGGAATCCAAATATAGAATTTGATTTTGAAAACAAAGCATTTACCTACTATAATTGCGAAAAATCAAAACTAAACCAAAACCTACAATTTTTACCAAAACTTTGTTAAATAGTTGTGTAGATTGGTTTACCTAGTGGTGTGACTTCCTTCACTTAATCATCGCCATCTCCATTATCTGAATTTTCATCACATATGGTGGATCTCCATATCTAGAAATCTCTCTATTTCTTAATCAAAATGAATGTAATTTACATGGGAGGTGAATTTGTAGGCCTTGATCAACATGTGTAAACTCATATCTAGCTTAATCTTGTCAAATCCCAAAATTTATAAATTGATAATTATGGCTAATCAGGGATTAGCAGATCTTAATTGTGCTTTTGGTCGTGAGCGGAGAGCAAAGGATTAGTGAAATCGAGTTTTTTAATTAATTTTATTTTTAGATGTAATGTGCCTAGTGTAGTGTGGTGTATACAATGTTATTTTGCAAAATTTTAGTCGATCTAGTAAACTCAAAATTTCACTTGGTATTATTTTGAGATACATGTCAAAATGAGTTGCAAGAGAGTTAAAATGTTGAATTGAACTATTGTTTCAAATCTCACAAGAAATAATGGTATTTAAGTTTAAAAATTCAAGTTTTGTACATTAATTAGATTTAACGCAGTTATGGGCTCCACACCTTTAATAATAGTGAGATGAATTATCCAAGAGTTCAGAGTGCTTTGGAAAATTCTCAAATTTTTGGTCAATTTAGGGTATTTTTCAAATTTTAATTTGGACGAGAATTGAAGAGATAAATATGACAATAATAAAACATTACCACATGACCAAAATGGGTATTGGTTTTATTAGTGAATGGAGAATATTGAAAGGCTAAAATGGTTATTTGGCTATCCTTTTTAATTTACAATTGAAATTGAAACATGGGTATTGTGTATTGGTTTTAATGGTGGCATTCATCATCTCCTCTCGTCTTCTTCATTCTTCATTCTTCAAATTGATTTTTCTTCGTTTCTCATTTTCATCCTTTCATCTCTTATGCATTGGTAGCTTAGAGCCAAATTGAGTAGATTGTAGTAGTTGTTGGTGGTGGTCTCAAGGTGAGGTAATGGAGATTAAATTTTTAGATTGTGAGTTTTTACATCACGGGACTATATGTATGATCAAAAGAAAGGAGAGGTGTTGTTGTTGGTGGTGGCGTTATCAAGGTGAGGTAATGGAGATTAAATTTTTAGACTATGAATTTTAATTTTAGGGACCATATGTGTGTGATCAAAAGAAATGAGAGGTGTTGTTGTTTTTGGTTGTATAGATTGAGGGAGAGAGCGGGATGCAAAGGACCAATTCATAGAGAGGTAAGAATGAGATAAAGAAAATAGTTCAGTAGACCGTTGAAGGGGGAGATAAATGGGGGGAGAAAGAACAAGGAGGAAGAGAAAGGAAGACGATGGAAGTCGTGAGCTCCACCAGCCTCCAAACTAAAAAAAAAAAGAAATTTTGTGAATAGAGAGGCAGGTTAGTATGTGAGGAAGAAGATGGGGGATGAGGGTTTGATCTCTAGATCGAATCGAATTAGGTCCGTCTCAACAGATCCGGATCGATTCGGTTCAAAGGTCAAACCCTTCATTTAGAAAAATAATATTAAAAATAAAAAATATAATATAATACCTGGAAATTAAAAAAATATTTCGAAAAGGAGATTTTTTTGGACAAATAAATTGAAATTGGGGATTTTATGAGAAATAAAGATTTTGGGTATTTCTCAAGGATTTATATTAGGGATTTGCATCATAATGCGTGTTATGACATTAAAAATCCCTAAAATTGCGAAAATTATTTTAAAGCCTAGTTTAGGTTAATATTTGATTCTGGACCACAATTTGTAGTAAAAAATTGGGATTCGGACATTCGAAGATGTGATTTAAACTCATTACTGGGTTTTTGAATTGAGAGACTAAATAAATTATAATAAATAGGAGAAATTGTGAAATTGTTGTGGAATCTTACCGAACTTACAAATGAATTGTAGGACCGCAATTGAAACCCCATGGGGACTATTTTACGGACTCAAAGAGCAAGGAGTTATGGTTTCGCGTTATAAGGTTAAGTAAATCTCAACGTAACCTTACATTGTATGATTATAATTTCGTATATATTGCATTGATCTTTGATATTGCATTAGTTTTTGTACATGCATAGATGGGTAGGGAAGATAATATCGATTCGAGTCTCCTTACAGTGTTTATCAGACTATATGTACATGGTAGATCATCACATTATGCTTGACGAACTAGAGTCAGTGATACTTTGTATCATGTGGTTATCTTGAGATCATGTTGGACTAGATAATACTTAGCTTGACTCGAGGAACGAGACTCATTTGGTTATCATATATGTACATGAGTCTTTATTACTGTTTACTTACTACTTTTAGAGGATATCAATCGATTATGATTGAGTAACAAAAATGGGATGGATTCACAGTTGTATTTAAATTCCTTGGATTATATTGTTTGTTTAATCTCTTGGATTATTATGCATTTGATTATTACAGGTTTATTGGGTAGTGTAGGATTTACAAGTCTCACATTATCGAGTTTTTATAATTGAAGATTACAAGATTGTAATCTTAATTATTTATTGATAGAGAAGTTAAAGCTGCTAGATTATCAGGGGATTAAGGTTATCTAGGCTAGTCAGATGCCCTAATTAGGTGTGGTCTGACAAATCTAATGGCTTATAATGTGACCCCATAATCCATTATCCATCCACTTATTCAATCCTCGATGACACACATGTGAACATAAGTTACCTAGTGATGACATCCACATGTATATCGAGGTATGTCAATGGCTATTTTATTTTTTAACTTAGGTTACATTAATATTAATTCAACTATAACCATAATAAATTAGCTATTTTAGCCACACTAACTTAAATTAAGACTTAATAGACTATGTGTACATGGTGGAATACTATATTATGCTTGATGGGCTAGAGTTACTGATATTTTGTATCACGTGGTTATCATGAGATCATGATGAACTAGATCATACTCAAATAAACTTATGGAACAAGACTCGTTTGGTTATCTTCTCTAGACTTGGGTCTTATTATTGTTCACTTACTACTTTCAGAGGATATCAATCGGTTGTGGTCGATAACAAAAAGGAATAGATTCATGATTGTATTTAAATTCTTTAGGTCTTATTGTCTATTTAGTCTTTTGGATTATTATGCATTTGATTATTACAGGTGTGCTAGGTAATGTGAGTTTACTGATCTAACATTATCGAGTTTTTATTATTGATGATTACAAGATCATAATCTTAATTATTTATTGATGGAGAGGTTAAAGCTACTAGATTATCAGGGAATAAGGTAATATGGGCCAGTCAGATGCCCTAATTAGGTGTGGTACGAAAAATCTAATGGCTTATAATGTGATCCCGTAATCCATTATCCATCCACTTGTTCATCCTTAATGACACACATGTGAATACAAGTTGCCTAGTGATGACATCCACACATATATCGAGGTATATAAATCGCTATTTTTTATTTTCTTAACTCAAGTTACATTAATATCAATTCAACTATATCCACAATAAATTAGCTATTAAAGCCACACCAACTTAAATTAAGATTTACCACATCACTCTCTACCCCACTCCAAGGCCTCATCTCAAGGCGTGTCTCATCGCGCGTCGAATTAACAAACTATTCAAAACCAATAAAATATCTTGGTATATTAAATGCACATACATTACACTAGGCATCCCTTACTAAAAAGTAATATTTTTTTTCAGTTCTCATGCCAAGTATTAGGACTATGTACCCTCTTTTGTACCATATCACTGGTCAATAACCCAGATTATGGACTAATTTACTATTAGTAAAGTCTAAACCATTACAATCTTCTTAACTAATAGATATTTCATCCTCGAAATCTAACTTGACTTAATCATATGTTTAATCTCATAACTCAATTTTATCCCTAAAAGTGGAGTCACTCGCAAGATCGACTCTTAGTTCTTCATCATCAAAGAATATGAGATAATTTATTTGCATTTCATTTTCATGATACCTTAGCCGAAATCTCAAATGATACTAGCACCAAAGCCTGTGTTTCTCAACTACCACAGGTTGATCCACTGATCACTTAACCTGGGTTCAAACATTATTATCGGCGAGTCCATGCTTAGCTACCACATATACAATATCATAATATATAATACTCTGGTCATTGTGCTAAAGAGAAATCTTACTAGGCATAATTTTCTTAGAGATTCCTAAGTTGTTTGTCAGGTGACACTATTCCCATTATCTCATTAATTCATGTAATATGGACTTATTCGAGTCATTATTGTCAATTCAGTGATCAACTTTAACTCCTAAATCACTAGTGCAGCTATTGTTATACCTAAATCAAAAATTACAGGAATAGCGCAATAAATAAATGCGTACCCTCACCGTGTGTCGTCTCTGACTCTAACTCTGTCTTTATGTAAGCTCTATCTCTAGCCTATTGCATTGATTGCTGATAGTCATGAGGCAATGGATATCGTCTAATCATGTGTTTAGTTTATTCACATATGTAGCACGCCAATTGTCTACTCGGTGTTGTCAAAGCTACGTAACTATGCATCGACCTTCGCTTTTACGATAAGATATGTGGATCTCTATCTTCCATCTAATCTTGCAAATTAACACTACTACCACTGACATTGCTCTCGGTTCCTTATTAGAAAAAATCTACAGGTTATGGATATTGTCAACTAATATGTCCAATCTGACAACATCTGAAGCAAGTTGGTAGTCTCCCTACTCTATAAATATAGTATGGATCCATTCTGGTCTCGGTGCATCTCGTCCACTATCGCTTGATGTCTGTTGGATTTGCAAATGTAATGTGCTAAGGATGGCAAGTAAAGTCTACTCGCTAATGGAGGACTGCAACGTATGATATGTCCATCATGACCACATTGAAAACATATCATACAACTCATCTCGCTCCGTCATCTCAGTCAGTCCTAGAGTCAGTCTCTGCTCTAGCGTCGATGCATATTGGTCTCTAACTTGCTGAGATTGTTACATTGGTTACACTTTTTAATGTTATTGGCTGGCAAAGTCAAAATCGAAGATAGGCAAAACCGCGATGGTCAAAAACAAGAATGGATGTCTACACACCGCTATGGGTGCAAATGGAGAAGCGTGTGCATACGATATTGTCGTGGTAACTAGTATCACTAATCCTAATGAATTGGGTTCCTCATTTATTTTATTGTGTCCCTTGCCTCTCGTCCTCTTCCTATTGTTCTCATTGAAAATGGTTGTGGCGTCAAAGGAGATCTCTTGCTATACTGCTATGGAAATCATCTCTGATGGAATAGGTATCGTCGACATTATAGGTAGCTCAGGTGCTAACAATATGGTGGTAATAGCTGATACAGGAGTTTTAGGTGCTTCAAGCATTGTTGTAGTAGTCTTAGCAAGGGCAACTAGTAAAACCAATTGTGCTCATACAATCCTAAAGAACTCGGTCATCTACTATCCCTGAATGGTGATAACATCAATTTGATGTTGCATATAATAGTAATAACATATACTTCATGTGCCAATAGTACTGCAGTCGTGGTAGTAGCGATAGTAACGGACTATGTGTAAGTATAGACATACGCATTGTCATATCTGACATGAAGTCGGTCAACTAGTGACCTTGTGCCACAACTTTGTCGGATAGGCTCTAAAGTCCTTAGTTGATATCGTATGCTGACTATTGTTAGCTTTACCATCTCCACCTACATGTTCATCCACCATCATAGTTTGCATGTTTTTACCAATCATGACAATAGCTACTATGTAAATATCGCGAGTATATACATACAAAACATAACATGGACACATATCAATCCCTAACTTACATTTGCTCACTTCCCATCTAATAGTTTCTAGGCAGGGACCGTCTAGTTTCCACATTTAAGATTTATGTTTTATTCAAGTTTCCTTGTATACTTATCAAGAACTTTTATTCTCATATCAACTACGATGACACTATCACAATATAGAATAAACTATTCTCCATTACCTAGGCTCTACAAACCTAATCTTTGATACCAATTGCGACATTGGTATCACAATCTCAGACAACTCTATAATTTTTCCCTGATGTTCTAGTACCTATACTCTGATACCAACCATGGCGGTCCAACTCCCTAAACTAGGTACCGCTCAGCCTAATCCCATTACTAAGCACCAATCACTCAACATAGAACTTAACTATGCATTAGTCAACCTTTAGTCTATATGTGTTTAACAAAGATATTATACATTTCTTGTAATCATAATTTGTAGAGTTAATTAAGACTTTTTAATCATATCAGCAAAAGAATTAATAAAATTTGCGGAAGCATTTATAAAAACACCTACTATGAAAACTAGGTAAATAAATAATCACATGAAACCAATAAAGTAATACATAAATCAATAGGGAAGTCTAATATCTCAAAACAATATACAACCCAAAATTACATAAAAATATGTAAGTAATAAATACACAAAGTGATCACCTTCAAACATAGCAAGAACTATTTTTCGACATCTCAGAGCCAATCATCGATCATCTCTTTTCTTGGTATGCTACTTTAAGTATCTGCACCTACCACCATAAAAACAACGGTGAGTAAAGTAGAAAGTAAATCCTGAAGGTTATTCATCCACATTCCCAAGATATACAAGGAATGGTAACTGAAAGCATATAATAGCTATAAAGATATACGAGCTAAAAGATAGGTATGCAACCAATTGCCTAGCTTCCACAATGAATATTAGATTGATGAATCATGCAAATCTTGGTTTAGGTCAGTCGACATCCCTAGGAACTGTAACTTAATGTTTCGCGCGAATAACATTAGCTATAAGGAATCCAAACACCCAGGGACTATAACCCCGTGAGTCGCACATCTACTAAAATGGAACTATATGAGCTGTGTAAATAACTATATTAGCTGTGTAGAGCACTATCCAATAAGGACTCTAACCCCAAGTATCGTGCAACTCATAAGGTCAAGGCACCTTTAAAAATGGGCTCCTCAAGTCATGCCTTTCGTAATGTTCATGTTGTAGATTGTATAAACAAGTACCACACAACAAGTATAATGACATATGTGTGTATGTACACCAATATGAGAGTCAAATAAAGCATAACATGCTATTTCAAGGACAATTCGATAGCTCAGAAATCAACACCATCAAAGGACTCCAATCATAGAACGAATACAAAATAAGGAATATCGTGCGACTAATCATTGCAGGGAGGTGTCTTAGAAATTTAAATTAACCTGTTATAGATTGGTTAAATGGTCTTAAATACTAATGTATCACAATAAACCCCTTCATACTTTGTTTATCTACTTTCATTGATAAAGACAATTTTGATTCAACAACTTGTGAGTTTATTTCAATTACCGAAATACTAAAATTACATATTGAAGCAAAAAGGGAAGTTTTTTAGAGCTATGTCTTAGCTTTCTGGAACTACAAATGTTTTGCGATTCTGATAAGAATTGAAGAAGATATGAAACTTCTACCATAATGACTTAAAACAGATTTAGTTTTCGACTAACTACTTTGAAAAATTCATATATCCTAAACTATAGCTTGGAAACTCATAAGTTTTTATTACTTAAGCTTATAAATATATACTAGAACATTATAATAAAATATGAGCTCAATCCAATAAGAAATGAGGGAGTTATGCTTTAAACAACGTGACATTGCAAAACTATGAATCCAAAAATTGCATATTCATCAACAAAGTTCTAACGGATTTTAAGACATGAAAACATTATAATTTCAAAATCATTCAGTAGGAAAAAAAAATTCCTCGTTTAGTTAGCTTTAAATGTCACCAAGATGGGTCCCTTTTGATTTTCAAATGAGGATGTTATGACCACATTACAGAGGCTGGTTCATAATACAACATGCAAAATCTTAATTTTGGTCTTACAATTTCAAAAATTCATAACTTTATGAAACTAAATCCAAATCTAGAACTTTTTAATAGTAAAATTAGTGAAATCTCACAAGGAATCCAAATATTGAATTAGACTTTGAAAACAAAGTATTAGCCCAATATAATTGCTGAAAAATCTGAACTAAACTAAAACTTAAGATTTTTACCAAAACCTTATTAAATAGATATGTAGATTAGTTTACTTAGTGGCATTAATTCCCTAGCTTGATCATCACCTTCTCAATTCTATGAGTTTTTATTACATATGGCGGATCACCCTCTCCAAAACTCTCTTTCTTGATCAAAATGAATGTAATTTGCAAGATAAACTCATTCCTTCCTTTATATATACATGGGAGGTGAATTTGTAGCCCTTGATCAACATGTATACTCTCATCTTTAGCTTAATCTAACGGCTTATAATGTGACCCCACAATCCATTATCCATCCAATTATTCATCCTTGATGACACACATGTGAACACAAGTTGCCTAGTGATAACATCCATACGTATCTCGAGGCATATCAATGGCTATTATTTTATTTTTTAACTTAGGTTAAATTAATATCAATTCAACTATAGCCACATCAAATTAGCTATATAAGTCGCACTAACTTATCTTAAGACTTATCATGCCACTCTCTATCCCAGTCCCATGCCCCCCAGTCCCATGCCCGCATGCATCTCAAGTCATGTCTTTGCTTGAACGTTGAATTAACAAATTATTCGAAACCAATAAACATCCAGGTATAGTGTACACACATACATTACACTAGGCATCTATGACTCAGAAGTAATATATTTCTCAGTTCTCACGCCGAGTATTAGGACCGTGTACCCGCTCTCACGCCACATCACGGGTCGGTAACCCTGACTAGGGACTAATTTAGGTTGTTACAGGGATCGTCTCCACAAGGATTTTTTAAATTTCTTAAGAAAAAGGTTTTCCAAAAGTTTTTATTATTTTTACTTTACTTTAATTAATTTAATTAAAACAGGAAAAAAATTATCTAATCCACTTATAACAATAAATTAAACTAATTAAACTAACTTCACTATCAAATCAAATTTACTAAAGCTAAATTCAAAGCAAAGCGAATCAATTCAATTCATCTAAAATAAACATCTAAATAAATATCCAAAACAATGAAACTTTAATTTGTTTTGTGTCCAAATATATTACTTAATTCATAGCCATAATCATACTTTTATAATGTTATAAAATATTTTTAGATCATTAAATTTAAATTATAAATAAGTAGATAGACCTTATCAAGCCACAAATTTCCCTATATCAATGGAAAAGCCACATCCTAATTTTGTTAAATTAATCTTTCAAAATCTCTAAGAAATTAATCAGAAAATAAAACACATTAAATTGCATGAAAACTTCAAACTACTAAGCCTAATACCTTTTGAAAGTTACTTCAATATTAGACATAGATCTCGATTCACTTAGGAAATCTAATGTAATTGACCTATTAAACAATCCTAGTTACTACTCAGTGGCGGAACCAAAAAAATTAATTAGGGAAGGCGAACTTCACCTAAACCTATTTGAAAGTTTCGACACTTGCCTTACACGTGCACATGACATCGTGGATCTCACTTGAGTTCTAAAAAAAAATATAGATGCATAGGTTGCTTAAGTTAATTTGCATTAACCAGCTCGGGCGGCCCTCATAAAATTTACAAAATATTTTGGTATTTTTACTTAAAAAGGAGTTGTTGACTTAAAAAATAAATTATTGAAAACAAGGTTTGAATTAAGCCTCCTAAGACGCAACTAAGCTCGACTTGTATCAAGCAACATAAAATGAGATTTGCAACAAATAAAAATAAATTATATTAAAAACTTAAATATGATAATAAATAAATAATTATAAGATTTGCAATATAAATTAAGGGGCCTTGAATTAATAAGATACAACAAAGTTTGACAAAAATAGAGTTAAATTATACATTTTCTGTAAAAACAAGAAACAAATATATTAAATTGACTTTTTAATTATTTCTCATTTTCTCAAGTATTTTCTTAATTATTTAAGGGTTAAAAATTGAAAATGAGGCAAATAGCTTTAAGAATTTTATTTTGATAGGGCACTTTGTAATTACATGTAATTGTTGCCTTTAAAAACAAATTGAGTCTTTCATAACATTCTAACTACAACTCAAAATCGGCTTCATAATCCATATATCTTAACAATAAAGAACTTAACTTACTTTTTTGGTTTGAACAATGGTTACGTTGTTTGAAATGATAAATTATCGACCCGATACACCTCAACTCGCTTGTATGAGCACTTATATTATTTAGACTACATTTATAATTTATAGGAAGTGTATCAAGCATAAGGGGGAAAGGGCGAGAAAGGAGTCGAGGGGCAAAAGAAGTGGTCGGGGGCAAGAGAAGTGATCGGGGGTAAGAATATTGCAAGGGGGTCTGAGAGCCATGAAAGGAGGAGGGGGAATGCGCGACCGCCCACCCTGCCCCCTCTAGTTGCGCCCCAATTACTACTTTAAATTAAATATAGAACCCAAATATCATAATGCACATAGGCCACTATGCATGCAATACGAAGTTCATGATTGTAATTCACAAATAACAATCAATTAAATCATTGAATTAAAGAATATGATTAAGTTAAAAGCATTAAGTAAAAATCGATCTTCACTATATTACAAAATGGAACATGTTCATGTTTAGGTTTTGTTTAAATTAATAAACTACCTACTCATGTTCGTAATAAATATCACAATAAATTAAATAAAACACATTGATAAAAATACCTTTTTATTGAATACTTGTTGTCGTAATCCAAAATTATCAAAATCGACTCTAACAAAACACTACCGAGTCCTCTATCCTAGTTGATTCCCCTGATTCTTGATTTGTTCACAACCGTTCACTAGCACTAGTTCATTCTTGATTTGTTGTGCACTTTCTCCACTTCACAGAGTTCTTTATTTTCTTCCCTTTTTGTTATATTTCTTCACATAATATAAATGTAATCTAAAATCACAAAAACAATAGAAAACCCAGTAAAATATAGCCAAAATTATCCTAAAATATACTATAAAACACTGTGTAATTATCGACTTATCAATATATATATATATATATATATATATATATATATTTTATAGATGATATGGATGACCATTTAATCAAGCTTATAGATAATCCCATTGTCAAGCATAGCTCTCACATTGAATTGTAACATCAAGCATGACTTTCACATTAATGTAACTTGTGCACTCTATGCACTTTGTATTCATCTCCACTGTGCATTCATTGGTCCATATATTGTCTTGTAACTTGTAATCTTGTAGACATAAGACTTTATTGTAAATTTCATGTGCAAGTACTCATTCTCATCATGAGTAAGGGCCTAAATAAGGGGTTCCTTCACTCATAACGAACATAACAAGTTGAATGAAGAACTTCTCATTCCAACTCTTGCATTTTTCTCTTCTCCTTTATAACATACTTCTTTGTCTTTTACTTTCATTCTCTAGTTTCTTGCAAGTTCCAAATTTGTTAACAACAAGTTATCAGCACGAGCTTTCTCTTACATAAAGGAGATCTTGAAGCCTAAGAAGGCTTGCTAAGGAGACAAAGCCAAGAAGATATAACTTTTGTTGATTAAATAAGTCCAATTTATTTGCATGTTATCATGGTTAGTTTTTTTGTTAAATGCATCATTTATGTATGTGTACTTCAATCATACACTATGAATTGTAGTGTCACCGACTACAAAAGTATGCTCTGTAGTTGCATCTTAGACGATTTTTTATCTAAAATAAAAAATCAATGTGACATAAATATGTATTTTTTTCCTCTACACTATAAATGATTAGTTATGCTTTATTCTTGATTTTATAATGAAAATAACACTATGAGTTTGGGTTAATAGAGGGTAAGCCATGTCCTCATTAAAGCTAAACATTGAAAGGAAGACTTGTTATCCCATTCGAAGATGCTTGATTTTAAGTAGACTTTGTCTCGCCACTTAACCTAAGGGTTGTCCCACCAACTCATACAAGTAACATTTTCCATATTAATAATCAAGTTGTGAATGTATATTTAATCGTATAATATCTATTTTATAATAAAAGAAAAAAATGTTTACTTAATTTTAATTTCATTACATATTTTTGAATTATGTCAAACCTTCAAAAACTTGAATTTATTGCCTTTGATATCACTAAAAATAATTATTTGTTACAACAAATGGATGTTGAGATACATTTTCAAGCTAAAGACTTGAAATACACTACTGTGGAAGTTAATAAAGAATCAATGTAAGACCATGCGACAGCATTGATATTCCTTCTCCATTATCTCCATAAAGGTTTAAAAGTGAATATCTCACTGTAAAAGATCCTTTCACCCTTAAGCTTGAAAAAGCGATATGATCACAAAAAGACAGTGATATTTTTAAAAACTTAAAAGGACAGGTTGAACCTTAGAGTACAAGATTTCAAAAATTTTAGTGATTATAACTCCACCATTTTTAAGATTACTTCTTATTTGAGCTTATGTGGAGAAAATGTATCCGATAAGGCAATGATGGAAAAAACATTCGGTACCTATTACACCTCAATTTTGTTATTGCAACAACGATATCAAGCGCGTCAATTTAGAAAGTACTAAGAATTAATTTGTTCTCATGGTAGCTGAACAAAACAATGAGCTTCTATTGAAGAATCATAACTCCTATCCAATTGGTTCTACTTAAATTCATGAAGCAAATATTACATCTTATAATGAACACAAAATTAGTTAAGGTAAGAAAAATCATGGATGTGGAAAGGGTAAAAAGATCGATTGACAAAGATTGTGCAAGTAGTATCATAAATTTTGTGGTGATAAGTTCCAAAATAAATGGAACATAAATGACGTCGCTTAGAAAAAGGAAAAAATACTGCTGAAAATCAGCATGCTCTTAATTGTGACCAACCATGTCACAAGTGTGGTCTAAAAGGCCATTAGACTCATGTAAGTCGTACACCTAAATATTTTATTGATCTTTATTAAGCCTCCTTGAAGGAGAAAGGTGAAAAGGGTGAGATGAATTTCACTATTAGAGATGGCTCATCAAATATTAATTATATAGAGGTCCTAAATTTTGATATGATGATCTAAACACTAGTCTTAACATTTTAAATTATCAAATGTAATGCCTTTCAATTGCTATAATTCTATGCACTAACTTTTTATACTTTCTTATTTCTATGTACTAGGTTATTATTATAAATTAAATGTCTTTTTTTCTAATTCATTAAACATTATTTATCTAGTTGGATCATCAAGTCATGTGTTCAAATCATGAACAAAATAAGAGTGATATTTGTCTTGCAAATTGTGCACGCACACAATTATTAAAAAGTGAGTATTTCTCTCACTTAAATTTAGCCATGCTAAAGTTCAAACAATATACGACATCTCTAACTTGACTAATGACACTTGCATGGGATTACAAGAATTCATGTTGACAATGTTCTATACTCCAAAAAATCTAGAAGAAATTTACTTAGCTTTAAAGATATTTGACAAAATGGATGTCATGTTGAAACCATGAATGAAATGAATAGACAATCCCACTATATTACATTGGTTTCAAATGGAAAAAAAAAAGTATGAGAGAAATTCTCTATTTTATCCTCTAGATTGTATTTCACTCATATAAGGCATGTTAAAATGAATGTCGTCATAAATAGAACTATTAATAATGTGGAGAATAATTGATAATTTGCATGTACATCCTTTAAATAGTCATAAAATGCTTTTAACTAGGTGATTATAATTTTGCTAGTTATTCTCAAGGTAAATTAATACTTAAATCATCCCCCACGTAAAACTATTGTTCAATCGCCAATTTTTGTAGAACGCATTCAGGGAGGTATATGTGGGCCTATTTATCCTCATTGTGGACCATTTAAATATTTAATGGTTTTGATAGATGTTTCAACTAGGTGGTCACATGTTTGTTTGTGTTTGACCTGTAATGTTGCATTTGATATAATATTAGCCCAAATCATTATGTTAATTCCATGACAACCTAATAAAGACCATTCGTTTTGATAATGGTGGAAAACTTAAATCTCAAGCATTTAGAGATTATTGCATTTCTATAGACATTTCTATTGAACATTCTGATCCAAATGTGCAAACTTAGAATGGTATGGCAAAATCTATAATCAAACGCAACCAATTAATTGCTAGACCCTTAATCATGAGAACTAAGTTACCAACTTCAGTTTGAGGACATGTAATCTTTCATGCAACATCTGTCATTTTTATAGGCATATTACATACCATGAAGTCCTTCATGCAGCATCTATCATTCGTTATAGGCCTAATGCATACCGTGAACATTCACCCATGCAACTCATTTAAGAGTAACAACTAAGTATCACACACTTATGAATTTTTGGTTATGTATTGTATGTTCCCACACCACCTCCCAATAGAACTAAGATGGATCCACAATAAAAACTCGAGATTTATGTTGGATTTAACACATCCTCCAATATAATATACCATGAGCTCCTGACAAAGGATTTATTTACTATATGTTTCGTTAATTTTCACTTTGTTGATGCAATTTTCCCATTATCAAGGAGATAAGAAACCGATTCAAAAGGAATGGTGTGAAATTGTTTGGATTGCATCAAGTTTATCACATTATGACCCATGCACGAGTCAGTGTGAATTAGAAATTTAAAAGATCATTTATTTGCAATAAATTGCATATCAATTACCTAATGCATTTACTGACGCCAAATGAGTGACAATTCACGTATTTGAGCTGTAAAATCATCCTTCAGGAATTGAATTCTATGTGCAATAAATTGCACATGAACCAACAAAACACCAAAAGCATGAGAAAAGATGAAAATAATGAGAAAGCACAATAATCATTTGATAAGTGTTTTTAGGTGTTTTGATAAGTATTTACTTATCAATATGAGTAAAAAATAAAGTTACTCAATAAAGGAAAACATGAGTAAAAATAATAAAAATCAAAATATTTATGAGAAAGCACAAGAATCAATTGATAATGTTTTTTAGAACAAGTTGATTCTGATTAGGAACAATTACCTCTCAAAAAAGAGAAAAGATGAAAATAATGAGATCTTAACAAATTATTTGAACTCCGAAAGGATTTGAGACTGAAATAATATTGTTCCTAATGATATATTTTCATTCAAGTTTTCGTTTCAAATATGTTAAAATGGTGATGATCCAGAAGCACGATCAGTGGATGAATGTCGAAGAAGACCTGACTGGCAAAAATGGCAATAGGCTATCATAGCAAATCGAGACTCATTGAAGAAATGAGAAGTTTTTGGATTAATTGTCCAAACGTCAGATGAGGTAACGCTTGTTGGATATAAATTGGTAAATGTACAAAAGAGTAATGAAAAAATATAAGATTACAAGGTACAAAGCAAGACTTGTAGCTCAAGGTTTCTTACAAGACTAGATAATGATTACAAGGAAACATATTCTCCTGTTATATATGTGATCATATTTTGGTTATTGATAAGCCTTACAATGTCTGAAGGCCTTAATATGCATTTAATGGACGTCGTTACATTATATCTATAAGGATTCCTAGACAATAAGATATATATATATATATATATATATATGACAATGCCTAAAGGATTTGAAACATCTGAAGAAAAAAAATCATAACCTGAAAACATGCATTCTATAAAATTGCAAAGGTCTTTGTACGAATTGAAACAATCTAGAAGAATGTGGTATACAAGCTGTAGTGATAATTTAATTAAATAATGAAACATAAATAATTGATAAGTTGGTATTTATAGATTTTTACTACTTTATTTTAATATATTTGAAAGTTAAAAGTCTCTAAAATATATATTTAATTATATTTATTGGTCATTTTTAGTTAAAACGGAGTGTGTGGTTGAATTCGTGGAGAAAAATACTTAAAATGGAGTATTTACATGCAATGATCGGACTGGATAATTTACCTTGAGTTACGTGCTGTGCAGTGGGTAGAATAGGATACAACATCTTTCTCCAATGGGCTTCTGCCACGTTAGCCTCCATTGGTTCTCCATCACCTGATAACATACCGCCACCTCACTATGGATAGCGCATATGAGCAGCTTCATCACGCTTCAAAACCGTCCGTCAGCCTCGGGATGCGTGAAATTTAGTTCGTCTCACACATTTGGCGACTGCATCTCAACCAAACTGTCTCTACAAGACACGTGTCGACCTCTCACTCCTTCCATCATGTCATCACATCAATTCTCCACCAATGGATGTGTGACACATCAGCAACTTAGCAAAATGGGCCAATCACACTGCAACATATGTCTAAACTTGATTTTTGAAGCCAAAACAGCCATAGATGCTCCTGAGCACACGAGTCACGAGACCAACTCACAAAATTAGTTTCTCACACTTTCATGTGACCAATTTTTAGTGGTTTTATATATTATGAACCTAAGGTATTATTTGATACCACAGACTTTTATATTATATGAAGAATCAACTTTTATATTTTTTAGATGTTGTAGTCGTGACTAATCAAATCTTTTCTTAGGTCGAAGGGGAAACAAGTCGGAATTCTTGATTCATGGTATAACTTGTGAGATCTTTTATTTTATTATTTAATTTAGTTTAATTTCTCCTATTCCATTGTTGTTGATTTTAAGAAATATGGTTTAGATCTAGGGTATGTATGTGGCTAGTGCATGCTTTTAGGGGGACAACCTATAGTTATTTGAACTGATTGTATCCGTAATTGTACTTTTGGACCAATAAAATGACAAAAACTCACCCCTTTGCCATAAAACCCTTTTGATCTTAAGTGTACAACAATTGAATCTAAGATAAATCGGAAGCGGATGCGATCCTAAAGCGGATGCGATTCGGTTATTCAGGATTAGTGTTCCCATGGATCTGTATTATTGCAGTTAGTGTGTTAAACCTGATTAGCGGATGTCAAGTGTTATGCATTAGTTAGGGAAGTAGTTAGTGGCAAACGTCCTGGCTATCGAGATTAGCGGAATTAGGAATTTTTGGCGGATGTCAATTTTCTATAGCTAATCTAGGAGAACTTAAATTAATAACTTTTAGGGAAGGATTGAAGACCATGATATGCCATTGAGTCTTGATTATGATTTGTCGAACCGTAGACCAAGGTGTTACTTAGGTGTTCATTAATTGTTTTCAAAATTAGTTTCATTACTTTATTTGTTTATTTTATTTAGTTTAGTTGATTAAATTAATTTATTTTAAAACCCCGATTTCCTTTTGTTATTTTCAACCATAAAAAGACTACCAATCTTTGTGAGATCGACCCTTTGCCACTATTCTACAAAATAGTTGGTTTAGGAATTTTATTTTATTGACGCGTTCGGTGCTCGTCAATAATCTACTTTGCTTATGTGTCTTCATTAAGTAATTATCAATAGGATTTGTAATTATTGTTCTATATGTTGATCATTCAAATATAGTGAGAGATCAAGACAACATCATTAGAAAATTTAAATACTTGAAAAAGAATTCGAGATGAAGAACTTACTAAAATAATTTTTTGTTTGGTTTGCAAATTGACCATTTTTCAAGTGGATTAATTGTCCATCAATCAAATTACATTAAAAAAATATTAAAATGACTTTTTATGGACTAGGCACATTCATTGAGCTCTACTATGGTTGTCAGATCACTTGAAGTGGATAAGGATTTAGCATCCCTATCTCGATTAGGGCGATACTCGGCCTAAAACCCTAATTAACCCCAGTAACCCGACCAAGTTTGACTAAGTACACGATAAACTCAATCTGTATATCAATATCAAATAAATAATTCAAAATATACTCAGCAAAAAATTAAGATTTTTTTGATAATTAATAATATATAGAAATAAAGAGTTTGTCAAAGCTCAAAACATCTTTTATAAACCTCCCTGACCCTTTTATATATAACAAAATATATCAAACAGTGTATACATGTACAAGAAGGTTCATTACTTCATAAAGACGATTATAAGATTCCTAAATCTTGTCATTCCCTTTAATGAAGCGCTAGGTTATGGACTTGAAATATTATACTTGGGGTAAAGGCTCCAACTTTCTCAATAAATAAGGGTTACGAAAGCAACCAGAATTCCATACAATAAATAAGATCATTATGCAATAACGACATGCACTAACGTTAACTACAAGATTATGAAAAACATAAAATTCAAGAAATAATGGATGCAAGTCATACTATCATTGACTATTACACTATGATTCCCTTTTTATTTGTAAAATTATGGTAGATTACTATTGATCACATTAATGCAATTGATCGACCAACATATTAGCCGATGGGCTATATAGTCAATCCATTAATACCCAATAGTTATATTCAAAACCCTCTAGTGAAAATGTATCCCACACAACCTATCTAACCGAGTAGGAGTCATGTATAGACCGAGAAATCATCCTCGACTTCTTTTACAACCTTTTATAGATAAAGAGATCAACGTCGGCTTCTTTTACAACCTCGTCTTAGTTCTAGGAGTTACTCTCATTGATCACATTAGACACAATTCTCTATTTACTAAAAATATCACGGTGTACCAAGTCCCCCATTTTAGTCCATCAACTACATTAACTACATATACTAACATATCCAGGTGATATTGATAAAAACAAATCCACACTTACCTTGGTGTAGGTTTTTGTTCCAATTTCCCTAAATTTCACTCACGCTTTCCCTATGACCTAACACCTATCACAAACTATTTGTGATCAATATTGGTCTAATACCATATGTTTATAACCCTAGTTCAGTCCCTATGTGGCTGCCTCGCCACCCCGGGGTGACGTGTTTTCGTATACTTCTTGCCAGCTGGCCCAACTACACGTATCCGGTACTTGCCCATCCATCTTATGTCTTGATAATCGTGTCCACATATGTATTACTAACTTGGTTCATATGTTCAACTGTTTATAGCATATGTAATTCTTAACCATGCTAGTGGTTTGTGTATGATAGATTTGCGATTAGAAATTTAGTATTTTACAGCGGAAGTCTTAAAGTAACATTAACATGTATCTTCACTAACTCTGAAGTGTTATAGAGCATAACTCCTACTGTGAAAAAACTGGAATAATACACTATATATATAAGGCGACAAAAGTGAATATATACAATTACACATGTCTTACCAATCTCCCATAAGCCCAAAAACATATATATATATAGCAAAATGACAAAATAAACACCTATGAGTAGTGTGCCGAACAGAGTGTGAGCTCAGAGATTGTTGCACAGATCCCCTTCCCTTTACACCTAGAAAGATTTACACTCAGCCATCACAACAAAATAGATGATGAGTCCAGTAAGTAAAATACCACGAAAATTCATTGAGCATTCATATGATAAAGTAAAGGAATTCCAAGAAATATGGTTAAATAAACATGCGGAATGTAAACAGACAACTGTAAATAGATAATCGCATATGTAACTAACAATAAAGTGTAAACATATGTACCTATTCTAGTCATACTAGACCATACTTCGGATACCCTCCCCAGGATCCTACTAGTGAGCGCACCCAACTAGCCCATCACTTGAACCCTCTCAAAGGCCAGCGTATACCCTCACGCACTCACACATATATCGACAAAGTAGCTCCGGTCGTTATCCACCAAATACTCTTGATACACATGCGATGGTCTAAAATGCATAGACACACAGTAGAATATCCGGTGGGAGTAAACTCAACCAACCGTCCCAACAATGACGCAGATATAGCTAATTGAGTAAATAAGGAATAGAACCATGAAATAGAGCAAAACAATAATGAAGTAAATAAATAATCAAGCGACGTTCCTATTGGTTTTACAAACCTCAAAATGCTCTTGACATCCTCGGACTCCTGTACCCGACCCGTCAAGCTTCCCGACATGAAGCTACGGTCTCTTAGTCCCGAAATCCAATCTTATTAATTTAGGTTATTTCCTAGTGCTAAGACATATATTAAGTGGAAAATTACCAAAGCAACCTTTAATTTCCATGTTTAATCTGCAGTTAGCACTATAAGCTTTGTGTAGCGCGCTATGTAGAGGTAGCGCACTAGATGAATGATATAGCATGCTATTGTTCTTCATCCTGAAGAGTAATAGGAAACCCATAACGATTAGCGAGCTAACCGTTCCAGGTATCATGTTATCGGTCCTTTATGACAGAATTATCAAGTCGAGAATTTTATTATAACCCTCTCAATTAGCAACCATAACCTAGATTACACCCTCTCCTGATCCAAATAACTTCAATAAAACAATCAAATCATTCCAAAACATCAAATTACTACAACTCTCCAAATTCACGCATTTATCACAACTTTCCAATTTCATCAAAATCATAAATCTAACTAAACCAGTGATCATCTATCTATATATACGTTCTAACAATAAGCAATTTATCACATTTACACCGCAAATCAAAGATATCATCATTAAACTCAAATTTCACTAAACATGTCAAAAATGGGTTTATTGGAAAGTGTTGAAGATGAGGAAGGTGATTACCTTGGCTTGCTCTCCTGATTTGGCCTTTAAAGTGATGAATCTCCAACTTCAAAGCCTCTTCTCTTTACTGGATTTCTCAGATTGCATGAGTTACATGAGTGGTTTTATCAAACATCCCACTATATCCTATATATAAGTTTTGCCTTGATCAAGTTTGCGTACATCTCGAGAATTATCTTGCGGTTCATAAGCATGCTGCCCTACACTTCCTGATGACTCTAATAACACACTCATTTCCTATAGTAACTCAGTATGATGCTCTAGATGTCCATCTCAAGGTCACTTTTATTCAATGAGTTATAGGCTTATCTTATTTAAATGATGTCACATTACATTAAGCCTTTTAAAACCAAATGGTTAGTGTTTCATTATCAAATTTAACAAACTTATGTTTTCACTAACCTTCAACTACCTGGTATTCGTTACCCTACATTTGGACACTCATTTTGAGCCATGTTATAGCCTATTATTCAAATTTAACTTAATTAGCCTATGGTTATTCCCATTTCAATTTAATAACCTAGCCATATTTATGTAAGTTTGTTTAGTTTTCCTAGAGTGTACCCATATTTCACTTATTTAATACCCGTGTTGACATGCATTTCGAGGTGAACATCGTCACACTTAACTTGCCCGATTGCTACCTACACGCATGTGGTGCAATATATAATAATAATTTTAAACACAACATATATGCAACCATCATCCATAAATAACATGTTTCCTCAGTTCTCATGTCTAGCCAAACAAGTTGTCACTTAACACTCGAATTACAATAGTTAATCCCCGAGATTAACGCTAAATCCATGTTTAATTAATTTCGGCCTTTACACCTTATGTCCTCTCGAAATTCTAATCATGTCTTCCCAAAATTCTAATCAAAACTTTGCTTATTTGCTATTTTATGGAGTGAGAGCACGCTCCCTCAGTAGGTGGAGTGCGCTCGAACAACCGATTTCATCCTTACTGATGAAGGGACTGCGCTCCTCTGCTAGGTGGAACGCTCTCCACTCTGTACTGTCTCGATAGTACATAGGGCTACAACCATTATTCTATTCGGCAATCACTATAACAACAACAAACACTCCCAAAATTCAATAGGGAAGACCTCTAGTAGGTAATAAACTATTTCCAATCAACAAACATCATCATTCACAAATATATCATTAACGATCATCTAATTGAGCTTGAAAAACATAAAAACTAAACTAACCAAAGTTATAATCTCTATATTTCTAGTTGATTAAGCTCCTCAACTCACACTAAATCAACTCCCTAATTGATTTCCTGAGATCAAAACATCGAACCCTCAACTCTCCTTCACTCTCTTAATTGAATTATGAAGATAAGTATGAGGTTTTTAGTTTAAATATATAGATTTTTCAATAGATATGCTTCGAGCTATCTTGAGACTGATTGAATAATTGACATGCTAAACACACTTGAAGTGACACACATGTTGACACCATTAACATTCACCCTTATCTCGAGGGGATTCGACGATCCATATAATTTAAACAAATCTTATAGTTTTTAATATACATATTTATATATCAAATATATATAAATATATACCTTGTGTATTTTATCGCCAATAAATTCGGACATGCCTACGAGTGTTTGTAAGTGTGCACATTCGTCTCGAGGACCCCCTCGTCGCATTTGGTTTACTGGCTATTTATTGTTTATTTACATATTTTTTGATTATAGGCTTGTATATAAACTCAATTTTATACTACAATCTATGAAATTCATTAAACATCCTAAACAAACACAATTCATCATACAAACCTACGCATATGCTAATCAAGGTACGTAGGAATTAACCACGAGCCTAACTCGAGTTAATTAAGATTTGGATTAGCACTCATCACCAACTTAAAGTAACAGATCATTACATTATCCCCAATTTAAAGCATTTTCATCCTTGAAATTAAAGTAAATGTAAAATTACCTATAGTTTCAAAGAGAAGTGGAAATTGCTTCTTCATATAGAACTCCCGCTCCCAGGTTAGTTCCTCATCTTCGTGAAGTTACCATTTCACCTTAACCAAAGGATTTTCTTTGGTTCTTAGCCTCTAAATCTTACGATCAAGTATTTGAATCAGCTACTCATTGTAAGATAAGTCTTCTCGAAGATGAAATTAATCCCAATCAATCCTTGGAGTGAATTGAGTCTCCGTTTTGCGAAGCATAGACACATGGAAAACATTATGAACTACGACTAGCTAAAGAGGTAACTCTAACTTGTAAGTAACAAGACCAATCATTTCTCGCACTTTGAACAGTCTAATGTAACTTATAGCTAGCTTACCCACAACCCAAACCTATACAGTCCTTTCAAGAGGTAAGAATTTCAGCAGGACAAGATTGTTCTTTAAAAACTCCAAAGAACTATGATTTTTATCGGCGTATCTCTTCTGCCTTAGCTTTGCTAGTCAAGCGCTGGCGAATCTGTTGAACTTTCTCTATGTAGTCCAAAATTAATTTTGGCCTAAATAAAACTGTATCTCAAACTTCTTACCAACATACATATGAATTATAAGCCCGACCATACAGAGCTTCAAAAAGAGCCATTCCAATACTAGCCTAATAGCTATTATTATAAAGAACTAACACAGAGGAATGTATTTCTCTCATTTACCACTAAACTTCAAGATACAAGCTTGAAGCAAATCCTCTAGCACCAATATAAATCACTCAGTCTGACCATCATTCAACGGATGGTAAGCAGTACTGAGGTTAAGAAAAATTCTCAGTTGTATCTGTAATTCACTCCATACTCTGGACATGAATCTCAAATCTCTATCCGAAGTAATCAATACTGGAACTCCATTAAATCTTAACATCATGTACGTATACCTCACATAATCGTTTAAGTGGATTTCTCATGAAAACAAGCAAGAAATGTATATAATTTGTTAACCTGTCAACTACAACCCATACTACATTATGTTTATGTTGACTCATGGTAGACTGAAAAAATCCATCAATATATGTTCCCATTTCCACTAAGGAATTTAGAAAGAATGTAATAATCCTCCAGGTTTCCTATGCTCCACTTTAACATGCTGACATATCTCACATCTTTTTATAAACTTAGCAATATCAGTCTTCGACTTAGGCCACCAATAAACACACCACATATTGCAATACATCTTAGTGTTACCTAAAGAATAGCGTAAAGAGATCTATCAAATTCCCACAACAACTCCTACATTAACTGATCCTGAGCTGGAATTCACTTGAACCATGATATACAATTATCAAAAACCGACCAATCAAAATGATCTAAACTAGCAGCTAAACTTTAACGTGCTATATAATCCTGATCAGGTTTTTGACAATCAACCATCAATTGAATCATCTCCAGTTCAGCTTGAATCTGACCACAAAAGAACATATTAGTAGCTTTGGAATTAGCTTTTTCAATAGATGATGTGCTAGCTAGATTTTCATGAATCATTATCACTAAAGCTTCTTCAAGAATTCTAAACTGAGAAGCTCTAGCAGTAGCTGCATTCTCTTTGCATTTTATTCTCCTAGTTAAAGCACCAACAACTATATTTGCTTTGCTGGGTGGTGCTTCAAAATGTAATCATATTCCTTAATGAATTCTAGCCATCTACGATGCTTCATATTCAATTTACTCTAAGTAAACAATTATTTCAGATTCTTGTGATATGAAAATACTGCAAATTTCTCACTGTACAAGTAGTGCCTCCAAATCTTCAAAGCAAAAACAACTGCAACTAGCTCAGAATCATGAACTGGATAATTTCTTTCATGAACCTTTTATTGCCTTGAGGCTTGAGCTACAACCCTGCATTCCTACATTACCATAATCTCAGTCCTAAATGAGAAACATCTGTATAAATCACTAATTCCTTCCCCATCTCTGGTAATGTAAGAACAAGTGTCGTAGTCAAACTATCATTCAAACCTGTAAAGGCAGCCTTGCAATCATCAGACTAAACAAAGTCAATGTCTTTCTATGTTAGTTAAATCATTGGTAGAGTAATATAAGAGAACCCATCAATGAACCATCTATAATAACTCGCTAACCACAGAAATCCATGAACATAACTGGAGCATTAGTGAGCCCAAATGTCATCACTATAAACTCAAAGTGCCCAAAGTGAGTACTGAAAGGCATCTTAAAGATATTCTCATCCTCGGTCCTTAGTTGATGATAACCAAACATCAAATCCAATATTCTAGAAATTTTAGGCAACTTTCAACTAATCAAACAAATCATCGATCCTAGGCATTATGTATTTGTTCTTGATAGTTACTTTGTTAAGATGTCTATAATTAATGCACATACGTAAGGTTCCTTCCTTTTTCATCCCAAAAAGAATTAGTGTTATCTACTAAGACATATTAGGATAGATAAACCCCTTATGTAGAAACTCCTCATGCGGAGTCTACAACTCACATAATTCCTTCGGTGCCAAACAGTATGGAGGAACAAATATAGGTTTCGTACTAGGAATAAGAACAATGATGAAGTCAATGACATGTTGCAGTGGAAGTCTAGGTGTGTCAGATGGAAAGACTTCCCAAAATTTACAAACCACGAGTATCTCACCAACCTTTAGTTCCCGACCAAGCTCTCCAAATGTGACAACTCTTGCCATAACGTCTAAATCTTGAGGAGTAGCTTCCCTTCCATGAGTTGCAAATCTTGTGAAGGATTATAACATTTTTACACTATAATTTTATAAAGGTTAAGGATTTAAAATATTACCCTCTTATAGAAATAATCAATACTGGCATGGTATGTCAATAACCAATCTATTCCTAGTTGTGCATCATACTCCAAGAACTCCATTACCCATAAATTAATTACGAGTTCATTCTCTCCAATTTTGATTACGCATTCTTCGCAGATCAGGTTAAGATAAACCTTTCATTCCTTATCGTGCTCAAAATTGACATTATACAGGCTCTAACAGGTTTCAAATTCAACACATCAACCATTTCACTTGCAATAAAGGAAACTGTAGAACCAACATCAATCAACATGCATATCTAGAGCATAAATGTTTAATATACCTTCCACAAGCCTCTGATTAGCATCTGGATCTTCCTTAGCCTTGACATGAGTCTGTCATCATGTTAGTGATGTAGTACTACCTATTGATGTAGCCAGTGGAATAGAACATTCTCTCTAAATATGTCTCATCAGCCTATACAGATATCAAATCATGGAAACCATTTGAGGAAAATTACTAGCCTGAGAAACCTACCTCGATCCACTCAATTTCTATGATGACCATGCTATGATTTTTCCCGTACCTTCAGATTGAAATGGCGATAAGGGTGGTTTGGCTACTGAAGCCTGAGAAATTAATTGAAACGGTGTACTAACAAATGTCGTACCTATAGAACCTAACTTTATAACTACTTTAGCAACACTCCTTTGCCTCTTCTTTAGATGGAAAGAAGCAAATTCCCAGATTCTCTAACTTCTAGGAAACTGTGGTGCTAGAGCTGACATAAGCACTATTCAAGAAGATCTTGCTAAAATGGTTGCTTCCACCTCCATCGCACTCTCAAATATAAAATCATAGCTAGTGTGAGGATTAGAGGAAACCACAACTTTGATTTTATAATTCAGCCCACCAAGAAATAAATCTATTTTGTTCTCCCCTAGCTCTACCATCTCATGAGTAAATTCACTTAACTCAGTGAACCTCTTGTCATACTTTGGTATGGACATGGCTCCCTATTTCAACTGAATAAAATCAGTATTCTTCTCATTCATAACTAATTTTGAGAAATGCTGCATGTAGAATATAGTCTTAAACTATGGCCAAGTAGTGATAGTCTTCCTTTCTATCTAAGGAATTCCACTACTTCCATGCAGAATCAATCAATAAAAATTTGACAAATTTGACCTTAAATCTATCCTCTACATCTACAGCAACAAATCGTTGCACCATTTCTAATATCCAAGTCTCAGCTACCCCTTCCTCCATTGTGCAATTGAGTCTCATAGTGTCGTATTTCATGAATTCCTTACGGGTTCTAAGGATGCAGCCTTCTTAGAATCCACTTAACCTATAGCAGCTATCATCGACACCTGAATACATGCTAAAATCGGTTGGGATGGAGAGATACTATCTTCGCTCCTCCTTAGCTCTGCTAACCTCGAGACTGGTTGCAGGCTATGCCTTAGGTCGCTATACTGGTGGTCCCATATGAGCCATCATCATTGCCATAAGTTTCATTGAGACTCCATAAGTTTCATTAATTATTGCTCCATTTTAGATTTCCATTAATCCTCAGTTTCCTTGTTATCCTGAGGTCCAGACCTATGTGAACCCTCTCCCTGATTCACCATTAAATTCTAAAGGCAAGAGAGAGACAAGATCATTAGGTAACATTCCCAGAGAACAAGGAAATCATATCTATATAAATAACGATAAATGCAGCAAATAACATATAATAATATTTTTATTTTCATTTTCCCCTCAAAACATGATAAAATTGTTCATCATCCCTAAGCATATTCATTACTCGAGACAACTATCAAAGTTAATAAGCTTAGGTTCCAGTACAAAGAAATATGCTATCACTTCTCTCAAAAAAATTCGAAAGTGAAACTAAGGTCAGAGCCTTATCCATGATACCAAACTGTATCAAAGTTACCACTTAATTCAAAAGTGTTAAACCTTAGGCTCTGATACGAAGTTGTAGCATCCCATATCCCGATTAGGGCGATAATCGGCTTAAAACTCTAATTAAGCCCTGGTAACCCATCCATCTTTAACTAGAGCTAGCAGCTCAATCTGTATATCGATATCGAATAAAATATACATATAAAAAATTAAACTTTTTTATAACTAAAAATATACAAAAATATAGAGTTTACCAAAACTTTAAACCTCGTTTATAAACCTACCCAATCTTGTTTATATACTACAAAATATATCAAATAGTGTATATATGTATAAGAAGGCTCATTGCATCGTAAAGAAGATTTTATGTAGTCAGTTCAGGTGCAAGGACATTGGGGATATTCGGGGAGGGAGCACTTTCTCACGAGACCTATTATTTTGGTAGAGTAGCTGATGGGACACCGCTAGTACGAGCATTAATAGCCGATCAGGTTACGGATTATGAAAAGAGGAGATAGAGGGGCAAAGGCCCGAGGATATGGGATAGAGGTTCCCAGGGTGCAGGGATATCCACTGCAGTTGTGCCACATGTATCATATCATATGCCTTTATAGTCTATTATTAGCAGACCTCCCTTACCACCATCAGTTAGACATGCATTGCCAACTCCTACTACTAGCACTACTACTACTTTACCATCTCAGGGTGGTAGTAGCCGAGGTGGAGGTAGAGGTAGAGGACAAGATAATTCCAAATCGGGGCAGAGACAAGTATAGGCCTAGGATCAGGTTCAAGGTCAGCGTAGATCAATCACTTATTATAGGTGTCATTAGGTGGGACATGTAATTCGAGATTATCCACAGCCACCAACCACTATACCATCATAAAGTCGAGAGGGTGTACATATGATTCCACAACCTGACGCGATGCCACGTACATGTTCATTGAGGGTATGGTTTCAATTTATGGTTGACAATTGTATGTTTTATTTGATTCAAGTTCTACAATATATTTCATTGTTGGTCGCATGTTAGGCATCTTAGGGTTGTCAACAGTGAGATTTGGTATACATTTGATTTTGAGTACGGTAGTCGGGGATAGAGTTTATCCTAATTCTCTTGTTGAGAAGTGTCCAGTACAGATCGGTTGAGTAGAGTTACCTACAAACTTCAGGGTGCTCGAGTTCTTAGACTTATACACGTTGTTAGGAGTGGATTGGCTGGTAAGATATCACACTCATATCATTATTTTAGTAAGATAGTAATATTTGAGATCCCAGGGCATTCGATGTTCACGTATAGTGGTAGTAGACTGAAAGCCAAGGCATTCGAGGTCGACTTGCGACTAGTGAGAAATGGAGACTTTAGTGTCGTTATACACAATAGTAGAAAGTCAAGGATTTAAACTAGCAGAGATAACATTTGTGAGTGAGTTTCCAGACATATTTTCTAAAGATTTACCTAGTTTACCACCACCGAGGGAGATATATTTTTTATTGAGTTGGTACTACGCACTAGGACAATTTCTATACCACCGTACCGCATGGCTCCACGAGAGTTGGAGGAGTTGAGGAGTTAATTGCGGGATTTTAGAGAAAAGAGATTTATCACACCTTCTATGACACTATGGGGTGCACCAGTCCTATTTGTAAAGAAGAAGGACGGTACTTTGAGATTGCATATTGATTATAGAAGAGTGCAGTTTTCTCTAAGATAGACCTGTGATTAGGATATCATCAACTTAGGATCAGGGATGAAGATAGGTTTATGATAGATTTAGCATGAGCTATGGACATTATCAGTTCACAGTCATACCATTTAGTTTGACTAGTGCTCATGCCATGTTTATGGATTTGATGCACCTGGTTGTGAGACCATTTCTTGACCGCTTCGTAATTGTTTTCAATGATGATATATTGACATGCTAAAGGACTCAAAAGGATTATAAGCAGCACCTTAGGGAGATGTTGTACACTATGAGGGAGCATAGACTTTACGCCAAATTCAGTAAATGTGGATTTTGGTTGTCAAATGTCAAATTCTTGGGACATGTTGGAGTAGCAGGCATTGTTGTTGATCTAGCTAAGATTCAGGCTATTATGGATTGGCCAGCACCGATGTCAGTTACATAAATTAGGAGTTTTCTAGAGCTAGTAGGTTATTATCAGAGGTTCGTGAAGGATTTGTCAAAGATCGCTTCACCGATGACTAGATTGGCCCAAAAAGATGTAAGTTTCATTGGTTTGAGGATTGCGATGAGGCATTTTCTCAATTGAAGAGATTGTTGACTACCGCACCAGTGTTGATATTACCAGAGGCTGGATAGGGATCCTAGGTATACACAAAACTTCTCATATAGGTCTAGGTTATGTGTTGATGCAGGATAGAGGCACAATTGCCTATGCATCAAGACAACTAAAGATACATGAGAAGAATTATCTAACTCATGACGTGGAGTTGGCAACGGTAGTATTTGCTTTAAAGGTATGAAGACATCATCTGTATTGAGAGTGATTCACAGTTTATACTGACCATAAGAGTTTGAGATACCTCTTTACAGAAAGAGTTGATATGAGACAATGCCGATGGTTGGAGTTTCTGAAAGACTACAACTTTTCTTTGGAATATCACCCAAGAAAAGCTAACGTAGTTGCAAATACGTTGAGTTGGATGCAAGTTGGAGATGTCGAGGTTGTTAGATGTCATATGACGTATGAGGATAGATTACTCGAGGTAGCAGCTATGATGACTCAGTCAGATATTCCTATTGACACTCAGGTAATGATTTGTGCATAAATGAGGCTTTAGATAGTGTCTACTCAAAAGTGTCAAAGGGTAAGAGAGCTGACATTCTATACCCAATATTTAGTGAATTAGCCTAGAGTACAAATAACATGATTGGACATGAGACAGTGGATCATTTTCTCAAATTTAGAGGCAAATTATAGATACTGGCAGTGGCAGAGTTGAGAGAGGAGATTTTTTAGGATTCACACAATTCTCAATTCACTATTCATCTAGGAAGACCAAAATGTACTATGACATTAATAGACATTTTTGGTGGTCTGGGAAGAAAACGGATGCATCAGAGTTTATCAAGGATTGTAGAATCTGCCAACAGGTGAAGGCAGAGCATCGTAGACTTGAAGGATTATTGCAGTCGCTACTCATTCCACGATGGAAGTGGGAAGAAATTGCCATGGACTTCATTTGAGGATTGTCGATTATTATCCTTCGACATAATTCTATCTGGATGATTGTGGATAGATTGACAAAATCTGCACATTTCATACCAGTTGTAGCTCATTACACATTTGACTAGTTGAGTGTATTATTCAAAAGAGAGATTATTAGGTTCATGGGGTACCAATGACAATTACGTCAGATAGAGATGCTACGTATACGTCCAAGATGTGGCAAAGTATGTATGCGCCTACAATTTAGCATAGCCTTTCACCCTCAGACTTAATGGGCAGACTAAAAGATCAATTCAGACTCTCAAAAATATGCTCAGAGCTTATGTACTTGAGTTTGGTGGATCTTGGGATGAGTACCTACCTTTATGTGAGTTCACATACAACAACAGTTATCAGGCTAGCATTGAAATGACGCCATTTTAGGTATTATATGGTGGACCGTGTCGCTCATGATCTTGTTGGGCTGAGAGAGGGTTGGGACATTATATGGCCTGAAATTGTTGTCAATCACACAAAGAAGGTACGATAGATTCGCCAAAGGGTTAAGGGAGCCCAAGAGAGACAAAAGAAGTATGCAGACACATATCGCAACGATCTCATATACGATAAGGGAGCTTGTTCATCCAAGTATCATAGACACATCATCATCTATATCATGATCTATAATATCAAAATCAATAATAAATGCAAATCTACTCATTGTCACATGCACATTCAAGACTCTCCTGATTGTTGGTACCAAGTTGTCATCAACTATTTTCAAATCCATTGTATTAGGACAATTGATCTTCAAATAACCTTGTAACATGAACATTATAGGAATTATATTGACTAAGGCTCCTATTTCATAAAAGATGTTTTTAAATCGGTGCCCATTAATGCTTAAAGGTATGCACATATCTTGATTATTTGAAGTCTTGGTGTGAACTTGAATTTTTGTTTCGGCTTCTTTGAGCAACCTCGATATTGTTTCCTTTGAGTGCTTCTTTAGAAGTTTCTTCATATTATTGCTTAACTCTCCATTATTTGTTTCCGTTCTTGTTATTTTTCAAGGCATTGATCATTTTTGCTTGAATCATTCAAGTTCATATTTCCTCACTTTCGTTTTGTTCTCACACTTCACTTCATTTTTTCATATTAAAAGTGTTAACTCTTTCTGGCTTGTACATCACTTGCTTTTGTATTGGCTCATTCGTTGTCATAACGCTTATCATGTGAATAGCACTAACATCCTCTTTGGGATTTGTGATGGTGTTACTCAAAAACTGCCTTTCTTTCCATGAATTAAAAGCAATAACAAGTTGACCAATCTGTCTCACCAAGTTCTCAAAGGAATGTGATCTCTCATCATCTAATCTCTTCTTAGCTTGCTTCACATTTTTCATCTTTTTTTCATGCTTCATGGAGTTCCCTGTTGCTTATATCGATGCAAGAATTTCTTAATTGACTTCGATGAAGTCATATCTTCGCTTTGCCCTAGCTTCATTTGTTGGACTTGCAAATCAAAACTGGAGGTAACTTCAATGCGTTATCATGATTTCCATATGAGAAGTTGGGGTTGTTGTGTCCTTGATAAAACCTTTGAGGATCCATTTCTCTCAGCCTAAAGTTATTTCCATAGCTTTGGTTGTTCATGACGTTTGTCTCCTCAAGGAACATTTCCTTGTTGCATGTCCATTAGATTATCTATCATGGCTTTAATGGGTTATTATACAGCTTGCACTTGTGAACTTCGCTATCCCATTTGAAGCTTTATCATCTGACTGCTCAGGTTGGATAGTTCTGCCTTGCGAATAATCTCATATATGCATGTTGGTTTCATCTTTGTGGAACAAGTAGTGATTATAGAGTTTTGAGACATAATATCTAAGAGATGTAATGCTCCATCTTCATCCTTGGTTAGTAGAGAACTACCTGTTGCGGCATCTACTAGTGTTATAATGTTGTTATTCATCCCATAGTAGAAAATTAATAGTTGTGCTCATTTCACGTGTCTATGCCCTAGACATCTCCTCAGCATCTCCTTTAATCTTTTCCAACCCTCGCTAAGTGACTCGGCATCCTCCTGCTCGAATTGATTGATTTCCAATTTCCTTTTGTTGGCCTTTATTGTGGGAAAAACTTGTCTAAAAATCTTTTATTGATTTTCGCCCATTAAGTCATACTCCTTGCGTTAAGTCATTGGAACCAAGATTTGACTTTTCACCCAATGAGAATAGGAAAAGTCTCATCCTGATTACCTCCTTTGTAACTTCAGTAATGTGCATGGTGTCGCATTTTTCCAAGAAATTCTCTATAAGGGATCTAGATTTTCATTCGCTAGCCTATTAAATAAGTTGTTATGTACCATTTTGATTAGAGACTGTCTCAGTTTGAACTTGGGGGTGTTGGTTGAAAGCCTCATCACTCCGTTATAAGTCTCTTAAACTTCAGGCTTGAAGTAGTCATAAAGATATCTCTGCCCTTGCACTCAATTTTGCACTACCATATCACCTTTTGTTGGTTATTCCCTCGGCCTTGTTGTTGGTTTCATGTTTGATCCTCCGCCATCTTGATTATTTTCTTTTTTTTTCTTTGTTGATTTTGTCAATCTCAGGGGTCTTAAGGCAATAAGTCCTCTCCTATACTATGCATGTAATAATTTTCCTTGAAAATAAAGCACAAAGGATCAAGTGCATATTGTCAAACTTGGAACTTAAACCTTTTTTAAACTTGAAAATAAATTATTTAAAATAAAACTTAAAAATTTTGTAAACTAATTAAACTAAAGTGGCTACCTATCCCCGGCAACGGCGCAAAAAACTTAACAACGACACCGTAAGTATGACAACTCCATTGTAATGATATTGAAATTAACTTATGTTAATTATAGATATCGTCCTAAGGGAAAGGTGTATTATACTCAGTATACTTAGTTAGATTTAATCTATTGCTAATGAAATCTCTTTTTAATTGGTTTTAAAGTAAACTATTTTATTCTAACAAAATAATGTAAATAACTTTTAAACTCTTATATTAAGAAGATCTTAGTTTTCAACTTCACTAAGGTAATGAATAGCTATGCTTTTCAACTCACTTCCTTCATCTTCATTATGTGTATGCAATGTTCAATTAGAATAGATAGATTTCCTTCAAATCCACTTCAACTCACTGTCGTGACTGAAAAGGTTCTATTATGCAAGTTATAACTCCACCTATTGGCGTGAATATCATAAGTTCCACGTCTTTTAAGTTCCAAATCTTTAGATTCATAACCAATTAAGTTTACTATCCATGCCTCCTTAATCAATAACTATATATCGATGTTATATATTTTACGGTTGTATCATCCATATCCGACTTAAAAACTCCAATGTCCATGGTAACTCCTAAAACCTCTAATCAAAAACACAAGATTATGATGTTCAGAGCATTATGTCTAGAATCAATACAAATTCTAAACATTGCACTTTTTATCTTTATAATTCATTCATAACTACTTTAGCATAACATTCATACCATAGGATCCATTGATCCCTAAAATTAATAAACTACTCACACATCATTAAAATAAACATACATATTATGGTATTCATTGCGATCAAAGATTAAACAAAATAACTTCAGTTAAATCTATAAAACAATACCAAACAGCCACACATAAGTCTTAAATGTCTTATACTCCAAAACTCTTCTTAATACTCAAGAACAAAGTAAAGTAGACTAAACTATGCTAATTAATTGCTCTTAATGACAATTAGTGAGTTTACCATATTCTAATATTTATTTGTACATCTAAGACACTTTAGAAAATAATTAGAAACTCTTATAGATAATTCTAAACGAAATAAATCTCTAAACTTTTTATTTTCTACTTTTCGATGTTGTCCATAAGTGATATGGCACTGTGTGTGTAAAGCCACAATGTCGCCACACCTTCGACGTATTTATGTGTATTTTTCTGACTCGATAGACCCGACATCCTGTATAGTCCACCCCGACGCTGTGCCACTTTGTGCCGACGGTGCCGCCACTACCTCCCGACCCATTTTTCTCCTCCTTTTTTTTCTTGCATGTCTTTCCATGTTGTGTGGTCACTTCACACAAAGATCAATGTATTCAAGAAATATGGAGAGCTTGTTGGAATAAGTGATGCAATACAACATCTCAAGAGTACTCAAGCAATACAAGTTCAAGCCTCGGCACAAATGAAGAAATAATGAAGAAAAGTCCAAACCGCAATTTGTAATATCAATGTAAGGTATACAAATTCTTGCATGCAAGCCAAATGCATTAGTTCATGCATACATCATGTTTTCGAAATCATTTCTCAAAGTCATAATTTGATTTCAAAGTTTAAAAGTGGATTTTAAACACCTAAATAGGTAAATGAAGTTAAACAATGTGAAATCATGTGTGAATGGTCATTTACATATTAAAAGATCATTATAAATGTTTTTGAAAAAGGAAAACTTGTTTTTGAAATGTATTTAAAAAGAAAGCTGAAAATTTGCAGGAAAGCCCCTAATAAGTTGTGAAACTTTGAATTTCCGTTTTCGGGGTTTATAAAATTATCCGGACCACCCAAGTAAGCTTAATGAATCATATTAAACATGAATAACATGTTATATAAGGGTTGGTTAGGTCCCGGACAAGTTTAAGAGTTGCTAACACAAAGGAACAAATTAGATATTCTGAAGTTCCTGCAGTTAGCGCGCTAATAATGTCATTAGCGCGCTAAGACAGTGTTAGCGCGCTAACTCACAGTATTAGCGCGCTAATTGCACTCTACACTGCAATTTCGACTTTTGGAAATCAAGCTTGAAATTTGAATTTTTGATTTCCTGGATTCCTCGAACGGTCATAAACGGCTATATTGGAATTCCTACCACTATAAAACTACCTCAAACTTGGTTTTAAATATCAAGAGCAAACACACTCAAAATCAATAGATCTACAAGGTAGAAATCAGATTTTTGTGAAGAAACAAAGGAGATCTTAGTGGTTGTTCTTTAGCTCACATATCCAAGACTTTGAGGCTTCCAAAAGGAGTTCAATAATCACTCCAGAGTGATCTCTTCATCATTCTTCTTCGTTTGTAAGAAATTTCTAGATCTACAAATCTTATTTGTGCTTAATCTTCATATTTTGAGTATTTGATTTGAAAATCATTCTGGTATGTGTGTTTGAACATATTCTGAGTTTTTATACTTAAAATTTATATCATCAAACTCTGAGATTGATTTGAACAAAAGTGTTGCACTTAAACTTGATTCTTGCTAAACTTTTGTTCTTAAACTTGAAATTGGTTTCATACAAATACATTAAGTTTTTGAAACAATTTCAAATCTGGAATTTGCTATAACATCAGTGATATATATTTTCATATTCCATTTATACTCACACTTGCATGCATAAGAGTTAGGCTCTAGGTGGCTTGCTTGTGTTTGAATTTGATACCACTTTTGTTGTAAAGTGTATCTCTGTTTTTCCAGCAAAATTGTTGTAATTGAAAGATTGTAAGACTTAGTGGGATCTAAGTCGAAAGGGAAAATCCTAGTTGCGGCTAGGTGAGAAAAATCCTAGTGGAGTCTAGGTGGGAAAAAATCCTAGTTGCGGCTAGGTGGGTAAAATCCTAGAGGAGTCTAGGTGGGAAAATCCTAGTTGAGGCTAGGTGGGAAAATCCTAGTTGCGGCTAGGTGAGGAAAATCCTAGAGGAGTCTAGGTGGGAAAATCCTAGTTGCGGCTAGGTGGGAAAAATCCTAGTTGAGGCTAGGTGAGGAAAATCCTAGAGGAGTCTAGGTGGGAAAATCCTAGTTGCGGCTAGGTGGGAAAATCCTAGGTGATGCTTAGGTTGTAACACTTATTGGTAATATAAGTGGGTTGAAATCCTAACTGAGGAGGTTAGGTAGTGGATGTAGATCGTTGGATCGAACCACTATAAATCTTGTGTCACTTTATATTTCCAACATTTCTTTTACTTGCATAGCTTATATATACATCATTGTTGTAAATTACGCACAAAGTTTTTAAAAGGGCAAAAACTACTCGGTAACCCAATTCACCCCCCCTCTTGGGTGACCTTCAATTGGTATCAGAGCGGGTTATTGCTCAAAGTGTTACTAACGTATCTTTGAGTGCTTTTGTGCAAGGATGCAAACTTTAGATCCAAATCTCGCCTTCGGGAAGGCACCACTTCGAGTAGGCCTCCATATTTTGATGGAACCAATTATGCTCATTGGAAAGTAAGAATGAAATTTTATATTAGAGCACAAAATAGATTTTTATGGGACGCAATTGAAAATGGCTTTACTCCACCGGATAAGCCATTGAAAGAGTATACCACAGAGGAGATAAAGCTTGAGCTTTCTAATGATCAAGCTATGAATCACTTATTCTGTGCACTTAGTGAAAATGAATTTAACAGAGTAAGTGCGTGTCAAACGGCAAGGGAAGTATGGGAGAAGCTTGAGGTACATTATGAAGGTACCATGCAAGTAAAGAAGACCAAGTTGAGAATACTTGAGGAACATTATGAAACTTTCCGAGTTGGGGCTGATGAAGACATAGCCACCGCCATCACTAGATTCACAAAGCTATTAAATGAGATCAAGAATCTAGGCAAGAATTATGATCAAGAAACTTCAGTATATAAATTCCTTAGAGGTTTGCCTAAGGAATGGGATGCCAAGAAATACGCTATCCAATCGGCTCAAAATCTTGGAGATTATACATTCGATGCATTATGCGGAGAGCTAACAGTTCATGAATTTGAACTAAAAGACAGAGCAAGATTGGAAGCACTAAGTGGAGGAACTAAAAGCTCAAGAAAAGAAATCGCATTAAAGGCAAGTAGCTCCCCAAGTGCATCAGTAGAGGTCATCGAAAATGAGGAATCGTATGATGAAAATGATCTTGAGAAAGAAGTAGCTATGATCTCAAGAAAGCTAAATAAGGCCGTGTACAAACGAGATAAGTACAAGAAGAAGCTGCGAAATGGAAGCAAGGAAGGAAAACCAAACGAAATAATATGCTACGGTTGCGGCAAACCGGGTCACGTCAAAACGGAGTGCAAAGCCAAGAAGGTGTTTGACAAAGGAAAGAAGAGTTTCAAAGCAACTTGGGATGACTCATCATCATCAAGTTCGGACTCCGAATCAGAAAGTGAAAAGGCAATATTTTGTCTCACGACACAAGGCGAGGTAAACTCTAATGTTTTCAATTTTGATAATATTAATGATTTGAATAATGTTCCAAATATTGATGAGCTTAGAAAAGAATTGAAAAAGGAGGTCAAAAACACCAAACAACTCAAAAAGAGTTTGATCATTGCAATTAGTGAAATAGAGTCACAAAATGAGATTATTGATGATCTCCAAAATGACTTGAATGAAGTCATAAAGGAAAGAGATGCTTTGGTCAAGGAAGTAGAGGACTTGACTAGCACGGTGCATAAGTTTACAAATGGTAAACAAATGTTTGACATGATGTTAGGAGCACAACGACGTGCACTTAACAAAAGAGGCATAGGTTACGGAGCAAACTTGTTAAGCTACAAGAAATTACTAAATGATGATCGTAGATGCTCTAAATGCAACAAGACTCACATGGTTGGGAAATGTTCATTACAAAAGGTAAAAATGGGTAAACTAGCATGGGTAGCTAAAAATGTTTATGACACTAACACTCTCGGACCCAAAGGTGTTTGGGTACCAAAATCTAGTGTGTTTCCCATAGTATAGGATGCGAGGAAAAGCACTCCATGGTACTTGGACAGTGGGTGCTCAAGTCACAAGACCGATGATGCACATCAAGTTATTAAACTAAAGCGGCATGACGGTGAAAAGGTTACGATTGGAGACAACAACAAAGGAAGAGTTATTGGTCTCGAACGTTTAACAATTTATTTTCTATTTCTAACGTTTATCTTGTTGATGGTTTGAAACTTAATTTGCTAAGTGTTAGTCAATTGTGTGACAAAGGATTTTATGTTATGTTTGAATCATCAAAATGCATTGTTAGAAATGAGAAGCATGAAACCTTAGTTATTTGCATATAGAGATAAAAACGTTTATGCCATTAACTTTGATGAGATAAATATGCAAAATGGTTCATGTTTGAATGCACAAAGTTATTGTGATGCATGATTGTGGCACCATAGTTTAGACACCATTCTTTGCGTGATCACATCCAAAAAGGGGAAATGTTAAAACTCATCCATGTGCCCATATAGGATCAATTAGCCGATATACTCACTAAGCCTTTGCCTAGAAAACAAGTTTTTTTTTTAAATTCGGCGTGAGTTAGGCATATTTCGAGAATTGGACCTTCTACATATGTTTTAGATATTCCAAACCTTTTTATATGGTGTTAGTGAAGTGTCCATGAAGTTTGAGAAAAATCGGAGCTAAATTGCAAAAGTTCAAATTTTTTGTCAAAAAATTCCAGAGAGGAAGTAGCGCGCTAATAGCGCAAATTAGCGCGCTAACAGCCCTGCGACCGAAAAATTCCAGAGAGGAATTAGCACGCTAACTCACCTTATTAGCGCGCTAATGTCGATCGGCCAGGGTTTTATAACCTAAATTTTTCATAAAACACTTACCTCAAACACAAGTATCTCCTCTCCTCTTGCCAAATCCACTCTCCGTGTACTCTCCACCGTGATCTCCACTCTTCCAAGGTACAAATCTTCCCTACTCTTTGTTGATTCCTTCCATTTTCGTTTCAATATGTCAACACGTCGCCCCTCAAACCGCCCTTCTTCTCGATCGGGTGCACCAACCGCTCCCACCACATCACGTCCTACCCAAGCCACGTCCTCACGACGTCCCTCTAGCCGACGTGTGGTTCAATCCTCCTCATCTAGTGATGAATCCGAATCCACACACCCTGTCTCACCTCCGGCTAATGCCCCACTACGTGAGGGTCGTACAAAAGCCGTCCATGAGTCCTCATCTGTACTAGAAATGGTAGCTCCACGGCTAACGGACGCCAAAATTATTCGACCCACCGTTGTCAATGTCGCCTTCTTTGATAAGGCTCATCTCCCAATTCGGGAAATCCTTGATGCGGCGGGGTGGACTACTTTTTGTACATTTAGGGCTAACTACAACCCTCCTCTAGTTAGAGTTTTCTATTCCAACCTTGAAACCACAAATCAATTTGTACTTCGTTCATCCGTTGGTAGCCGAGCCATTGAGATTACACCGGAAAATCTCGCTCAACGGCTTCACCTCCCATTGCACCCTCCATCGACCACGGTTGTGTGCAAATTCTTAAGTTGGCCTTTTGACCGTTTAGAAGTTCTAAATTCCTTTCTTCGGTCCAAAAGTAACTTAACCGTCTATCCGACCGGTATCACGGATACCGATTTTAAGTTAGTACCTCACCTTCTTCATAAGGTACTTCATAAGGTCATTCTACCAAGAGGTGGTAGCAAGAACTATGTCACTCTTCTTGACATGTTCATTCTTGGCCATCTATTTCTTATGCTACCCCTCAGTCTTCCTCACATTCTCATCGGCTATATGACTAGCACATGCAAAGACCGGTCGTCATCTTCCATACGCCCATGTTATTACATCCTACTTGGAGTCTGCCCAAGTAGATCTCGCGTTAGGCGGTCGTCCTCTCAGTATCTTTGATTCCATTGACATGGCCACACTGAAAGCCATGAAATACAGATATATTCGTGAGAGGAAGCAGTGGACTAGGGACGATGCTATTCCATTTAGTCAGCATCACGGCGGTTACGAGTCTCCTCTCTCTACGGACTATCCTTTTGATGCGCCAGATTATTTGGAGTACAGCTATCACCTTGGTGATGATGACCAGGCAAATGAAGAGGGAACTGCAAGCCACGATGATAATGACGGTGATAATGAAGGAGCTCAAGATTCTACAGTTCCGGAGCAGAAGCAGGATGCATCAGCACAGCCTCCGCATCCTTCTACATTCGGCGGCTTAACACCTCCACCTAATATGTCACCTTCACTGGCATATGTATCGGCACAGCTGGGCTACTTGCATGATTATATGACTCAATCCTTCAATGCCGTCGAGACGACTCTACGGAATCATAGTGATCGGCTTCGTCGCATTGAGAGTCAACGGCTTCCAGCTCGGCCAGCACGAGATGACAACGCTTCTAGTTCTGACCATCCACCACCATCGTCTAGAAGAAGCGTCTAGATACACCTAGATGAGCATTAGGCTCCCATATGTTAGTCTTAGGTGTTCTAATTTGTCAAACTCATGTTAAGCCACAATTATGCAATCTCATTACTTTTGCTATTTATATCATGATTTTTTGCGTATCTCTGAGTTTTCTTTATGGCTATTTTGTGCTTCACTATGTTTTATAGTCTATGCATGTGTCTCGCTTCCGTATGTTCTTTATTGATTTGCATAAAGTGAGGGGGAGAATGTTTTTATCATGGTATACTATGTTGTTTATTGATATGCATAAAGTAAGGGGGAGAATGCTTTTATTCTGGTATATTGTTTATTGATATGCATACGAAGGGGAGAAGTTTATTTCTCTCGTATTTGTTTAAATCGTGTCTATCTTTGCTTGATACTTGACCCCATTGTTTAATAATATCGAACGGGGGAGAAAAGGTTGAACTTGATATTGTAACATTGTGATATCTTTGATATTGGGATATTTTTTGAAAGGATGATATGAAAGGGTGTTCTTTTCATTGGTATATATTGGTATAGAGTTCATAATTCTCATTTTTACTGGTATCAGGTTGATAAGTTAATATTATTGATTTTTGTAACTGGTATCAAGTTAATAATTTTAACCTGCATATATTGGTATACTTGAACAAGTTGTTGGTTTTTATTGGTATACTTGATAGGGGAGAAAAATTGTGGATGCTTGATCCCGCTTTTTGATAATATCAAAAGGGGGAGAAAAATGTGGTGAACTTGAAAGGTTTGAAGTTTGAAAAATGTGGTGTTGAACTTGAAAGGTTTTTATCTTGGTACATTTGAAACGGTTGTTGGTTTTGAACTTGCATATTTGAAGTTAAATGTGGTTAAACTTGAAAAGATTGATGTGTTGAATGTGATATACATTTAGATTGTGTTTTCACACCTTTAAAGTTCACATTGTTTGTTATCATCAAAAAGGGGGAGATTGTTGGACTAAGTGGTTAGTCATTCACATTCCTACCGAGATTTTGATGGAAACAAACAAAGTGAAAATGTACTAATCATGTACTTCAGTTTGTGTTAAAAGGATGCAATACAACACATCAGGAATATTCAAGAAATATGGAGCCAAACAAACAAGGTGAAGATGTATTCAAGAAATATGGAGAGCTTGTTGGAATAAGTGATGCAATACAACATCTCAAGAGTACTCAAGCAATACAAGTTCAAGCCTCGGCACAAATGAAGAAATAATGAAGAAAAGTCCAAACCGCAATTTGTAATATCAATGTAAGGTATACAAATTCTTGCATGCAAGCCAAATGCATTAGTTCATGCATACATCATGTTTTCGAAATCATTTCTCAAAGTCATAATTTGATTTCAAAGTTTAAAAGTGGATTTTAAACACCTAAATAGGTAAATGAAGTTAAACAATGTGAAATCATGTGTGAATGGTCATTTACATATTAAAAGATCATTATAAATGTTTTTGAAAAAGGAAAACTTGTTTTTGAAATGTATTTAAAAAGAAAGCTGAAAATTTGCAGGAAAGCCCCTAATAAGTTGTGAAACTTTGAATTTCCGTTTTCGGGGTTTATAAAATTATCCGGACCACCCAAGTAAGCTTAATGAATCATATTAAACATGAATAACATGTTATATAAGGGTTGGTTAGGTCCCGGACAAGTTTAAGAGTTGCTAACACAAAGGAACAAATTAGATATTCTGAAGTTCCTGCAGTTAGCGCGCTAATAATGTCATTAGCGCGCTAAGACAGTGTTAGCGCGCTAACTCACAGTATTAGCGCGCTAATTGCACTCTGCCTGCAATTTCTGACTTTTGGAAATCAAGCTTGAAATTTGAATTTTTGATTTCCTGGATTCCTAGAACGGTCATAAACGGCTATATTGGAATTCCTACCACTATAAAACTACCTCAAACTTGGTTTTAAATATCAAGAGCAAACACACTCAAAATCAATAGATCTACAAGGTAGAAATCAGATTTTTGTGAAGAAACAAAGGAGATCTTAGTGGCTGTTCTTTAGCTCACATATCCAGCACCTTTGAGGCTTCCAAAAGGAGTTCAATAATCACTCCAGAGCTGATCTCTTCTGTCATTCTTCTGTTTGTAAGAAATTTCTAGATCTACAAATCTTATTTGTGCTTAATCTTCATATTTTGAGTATTTGATTTGAAAATCATTCTGGTATGTGTGTTTGAACATATTCTGAGTTTTTATACTTAAAATTTATATCATCAAACTCTGAGATTGATTTGAACAAAAGTGTTGCACTTAAACTTGATTCTTGCTAAACTTTTGTTCTTAAACTTGAAATTGGTTTCATACAAATACATTAAGTTTTTGAAACAATTTCAAATCTGAATTTGCTATAACATCGTGATATATATTTTCATATTCCATTTATACTCACACTTGCATGCATAAGAGTTAGGCTCTAGGTGGCTTGCTTGTGTTTGAATTTGATACCACTTTTGTTGTAAAGTGTATCTCTGCTTTTCCAAAGAAAATTGTTATAATTGAAAGATTGTAAGACTTAGTGGGATTTAAGTCGAAAGGGAAAATCCTAGTTGCGGCTAGGTGAGAAAAATCCTAGTGGAGTCTAGGTGGGAAAAAATCCTAGTTGCGGCTAGGTGGGTAAAATCCTAGAGGAGTCTAGGTGGGAAAATCCTAGTTGAGGCTAGGTGGGGAAAATCCTAGTTGCGGCTAGGTGAGGAAAATCCTAGAGGAGTCTAGGTGGGAAAATCCTAGTTGCGGCTAGGTGGGAAAAATCCTAGTTGAGGCTAGGTGAGGAAAATCCTAGAGGAGTCTAGGTGGGAAAATCCTAGTTGCGGCTAGGTGGGAAAATCCTAGGTGATGCTTAGGTTGTAACACTTATTGGTAATATAAGTGGGTTGAAATCCTAACTGAGGAGGTTAGGTAGTGGATGTAGATCGTTGGATCGAACCACTATAAATCTTGTGTCACTTTATATTTCCAGCATTTCTTTTACTTGCATAGCTTATATATACATCATTGTTGTAAATTACGCACAAAGTTTTTAAAAGGGCAAAAACTACTCGGTAACCCAATTCACCCCCCCTCTTGGGTGACCTTCATCAAGCACCCATGCCAAGACGTCAATCATGGTTCAGTGCACTTTATCCTTGTTTCATCATGAAATCACTCCATTATCTCTTTTATATCTTGTATATCTAAAATACATAAATACCAATAATTATAGCTCATTTTGGGATATTTATATTAAATATACTACTAAACTAGTCTTATATTTAATTCTAAATAATTACTTATCAGACTTATTTCCATATTGCTTTGTAATGTCTATTTTCTTTGTATTCATTAATTTTAATTGTAAGTTGCTTATTGCAAGACTCAGTGGGATCTAAGTCAATGGAAGGTAAAACTTCAGTTGAGGCTAGGCAAAACCCAAGTCGAGCCTAGGCAAAAACCCTAGTTGAGGCTAGGTGGGAAGTCCTAATTTGGAATTTGGAATTTGGAATTCTAGGCTTTTATGTTTAGGTTGTAACATTAGTTGGTAATAAAATGGGGTTAAAATCCTAACTAGGGAGGTTGGGTAAATGATGTAGATCGATTGGATCGAACCATAGTAAATCTCATGTCTCAATTCTATTTCTCCTACCACCTACACCTTTCCATTTCTCCCACCTCTGATACCTTTTCATCAAATAAAATTTGAAAATTCTTAATTAGTCGCCTAATCTAGTTTATGAAATTCTCAAAATTAACAACTACCATTATCGATCTTGACTAAGGCAATGCTTAGTTCGCCCCCAACTCCAAAATCTACCACCATTAGAGTCTCCTAAGAACACATCGACCAAAATAGCACGAAACAATGTGATAAAACAAAATAAAAACAAAACCATGTACAACAACCCAAACAATTCCTAAAACATAGAAGACCATCATCCACTAGGACACCTCAGTGGTCAATTTTTTAATAAGTATGCCTAGCTCACAAAAACCATCATAATTTATGATTCTTTTCTAACAACTTGCTTATGTCATCATAATTTGTAATGACCTAATCTTTATTGACACCGCTATTTAGAGTATTTTCATATTCGGATGCTTGCTCAGGCCCACATGGACGCCTCGAATAGGTCAGGACAAGTCCGACTAGGCTTGAATAGTTATTTTTATCTATTGGGTACTTATTTGTGATGTTAATTATTATTTTATTCATTATTGCATCACATGTGTGAGTTTATATTGACATATCGTGTGAGGATATGAGACGAGTATTCGCCTCAAAAAGCATGTCGACGTAGGTATCGAGTAGGTGAAGTACGAATACACTAAGTTTAGACAAATGTTAAATAGGATAATTTGACAATAAACAAGGCAAATATGACATTTAATGATAATAAAACCATAGGCTAAGTCAAAATAATTGGGTACATCTAGGATTGGTGCACCTCGAGATGTGTGTCGGGACGCGAGGAATTAGGTACCGGGCAATCGAGAGTGAGTGAGACCATAATTGGGTTAGTTATGCATCAAATATATGAACTATATTATTTTTGTAGCTAAGTTCGCTATTTAAAAAGATTTTAATTGATTTTGTATAGTTTTAACAAACAAAATAAAAGACATTGATGGACATTAGGATGATACTAGAATGTGTAACACTAGCTTGTATAATGTCTCAATGATGTCATTGGGTGGTGTTTGACATCCTAATTTATAGCCTTTATATCATCCTCAAGATACGTGTACACAATTTATTCCATCACAAATGATAAATACTTTACTTAGTGGAATTTTGATCAAAACCACTCACATTTTCATGCAAAAATCAGAATCTTCAGCAACACTTGGAGTGATTTATGAGTTCAAATTGATATCTAAGGTAGGATTTCTTGAACATCAAGGGCTATAATCAAGGTAATGCACTTTCTCTGCATCAATTTCACCTTCTTCAATTTGTTTTTCATGAAAATGAGCTTGGAAAGGAATTTGAGTATTAATGGAGATTTTTGTTGTTGTTGTTGTTGTTGTTGTTTCTTCTTCTTCTTCTTCTTCTTCTTCTTCTTTTTCTTCTTCTTCATGGGTTGTTGTAAAAGCGAATAAAGAAAAAAAAAGAAATTAGGGGGAGAGGGCTCGCACGCATATGTATGTGTGCGAGCTTGGGCCGAGCCAAGCCTGGCTGACTTGACCCAGTTGGGCCAAATTAGGCCCAGTTCAGGTGGGTCCAACCCCCATTAAATAATTTAAAATTTTAATTAAATATGTAAAAAATAAAATAAATTGTAGAAAAACTAAAAAAAATTATAGAAAAATTTAGAAAAAATCAAAGAAAATATAAGGAATTGGGAAAAATGTAGAACATTGGACTTCGAGAATTTCTTTGTCATTTGGCATCCCGTGTAACTAAAAAATGTGCCACAAAAAAATTGAGATATATTTTAGTTTTTTATATAATATCAATAATTTAACTTAATGAAGCTATAAATTAATTAAAATATTGCATTTGGACTTCAAGGGACTAAAAGGACAATAGCCCAAGTACTGGGAGCTAGGCAATGTTAGATTCAAAAGTTTGAGGAATTCGAAACACGTTTTAAGGTTTGTAAAACCCAATTGAACGTCACGTGAGTATTTACTTACTTTCATACTTGTTTTACTCTAGTTCATTCAGTGTATTCTTGATTCCATTCCTTATTTACTTCAGTTATCTTTGTCTGGGTCATTATTTGAATAGGTTGGTTGAGTTTACTCCCTTATGGTATTCCAATGTGTGTTGTGGCACACTCGACCATTACATGTATATCAGGAGTCCTCGGTGAATAACGACCCGAGCTATTTTGTTGGTACATGTGACGATGCATTGTGAGTCTACGCTGACCACTGAGATGACCGGGGGATGGGCCAGTTGGGTACGCCTACAAATGGGATCTTGGGGAGGAAATCTAAAATATGGTCTAGTCTGACTGGGATGGGCACATACGTTTGTGCTTTATTGTTATTTACCCATGTGATGATCCATTTACAGTTGCCTATTTACATTTTGCATGTTTATTTAATTGTATTTATTATATTTCCTTACTTTATCATATGAATGCTAAGTAAATTTCCTTGGGATTTTACTCACTGAACTCATCATTTGTTTTGTTATGATGGCTGAGTGCAGATCCTTCAACTAGTAAGGGTAAGGGGATTCTTGGTGACTATCTTTGAGCTCGCCCATTTTTCGATACACTACTTATAAGTGTTTATATTTGCATACTTTGTTATATATTTTGGGTTTCTGGGGGACTTATAAAACACATGTACGTATATATATTTACTTTTGTTGCGTTATATATAGTGTACCCTATTTCGGGTTTTCCACATTATGACTAATGCTCGATATGACTTGAAAGTTAATGAACATCCTTGTTTATCTTTACTTTAAGACTTCTGCCGTAAATTTACTGATTATCTACTTGTAACTTTGTAAAACAAAAACCATACTTGTAAATGGTTAATTCGAAATAAAAGACTATAAGTTTTAGCAAATAATAATATATAGGATACAACGACTAGTACGCACATTGAGGAGTGCTGACATGCTATTGACGTCGGTACGGTTGCGGGACCTATGTCGCAATAGCGTATATCTGGTATCAGAGAGAAGTCAATGAAGCCTAGGGGATGAAGCATACTTTGTTCTTTAACCTAATACCAATACCACAGTTTGTATCAAAGCAATGGTTCGAGGAACTTTGGGAATTAATGAAAGAGTATAAAACATAATGAACAAAACATTAGATGTGGAAACCCGGTGTACTTACCTTAAAACTCTTGTTGGGAAATCATGTGAGGCGGGTAGCGTTACGGTTACATATGTGGTATGTTTTTATTATATCTTATACACTATACTCGTATATATATTAAAGTTGATCCAATGCACGTTTCTCGATGCATATCAAAAGGGATAGATAGTCTACTACTCTACTAGAGATGGGTCAAACTAGCGATCCGACTAAGGCTACGGCTTTTACCACTACCTAGAGTGTCGAAGACCAACTCGCGACACACGACACTTAGTTGGCCGAGATTTTAATGTTACTTAGGGCTTATGTCGCAATAGCTTCCTTAATAGCAATAACTCCTTAAGTACTTGCAGTACCGACTACTACTACTCTAATAATCGTCACCCCAACGTCTAGTAAATGTCTATTCAGGCTTTACTTCCATAGATCATTAGACATATGTTGATAGGGTTACTCCAATGATTGTATCGGTGGTCGCACCAATTGAGACACTGACTCTTACACATATAGTGACAACCACAGAGACGACTTCTACAACTACTACCTTTGAGTTTACATTGACACCTGACACAAAGCTAATGAAGAAGTTTATCTGCTTTCAGCCTTGATATTTCTACGAAGTTGGTAACCCATAGGCGGTCAAGAAATGGTTACTTTCACCCCAGCGGCTTCATAAGCTACTGAGAGTCGAGGAGAGTATACAAGCACGAGTTCTGGATCATGCTTTTGAGGAGCCATAGCTATATGGTAAACTACTTACTACGATACCCACCCTACGTTGATGACTTGAGTACACTTCAAACATATCTTCTACGATGAGTATATCCCCATAGAGGTCCAGCTAAATCGGAGATAGGATTTTCCTGCCCTAAAAGAGGGTAACCAGTCGATGTTACAGTATATGGAGAGGTATCATTATTTGCTACAGTTTGTCATAGACGTTGTAAGGATGGAGACACCGTAGATCTATTATTTCGTTTGAGGTTTACATGAGGTTATTGCTAGTGCCATTGTGTCAACCAGAGCTCGCACAATACATGAGATGTACGTTCAAGCATTCACACATAATACATTTCTTCTACGGAGAGGTAGTAGACGCGCAGATGATGATTCTGAGGGAGATTTAAGGCAAGGTTCGAGGTCAGACCAGAGGTAAAAGAGGATACGATATTAGTTTGATGTGAACCATTGAGATGAGCGACAGTCTAATATGAGCTATAGAGATGATTGGGACTACAGGGATGACTATCAATCAAATCGGTATAGACATGATGACAGACATGCATTACTCATTATTGAACCCGCACCTATAAAGCATTCTAAACATAAGACTTCACATAACTGACAAGACCAGATCAGGGAGGCCGTGATAGGGGTCAAAGAGACTTTGATCAGGGTTAGAGATCCAAGGATTGACATGCGGGGACGTCGAAACGCGTCGATGTTTCTATGTGGACAAACTGGACATCTTAGAGCTGATTATTTAAAGGCATCACTACCATCATCAGAGCAAGATCAAGCCCGAGAGAGAGCTCATGCAGCAGGTCAACCGGATTGGGAGGCGACCAGACAGCATGTCGAGGGAAAGTTATCTTACGCATTTTGTGATATCCCTTTAAATTATGCATACAAGTATTTTGATACCTAGCTATACATATTACGACTTAGTGGTTATGTAAGTCACTAGGCCATAGCAAGTGGCATGGGTGCCCTCGATGAATTGGGACCTGAACGGCTTATCTTCGGTGCACATGTTGATGGGTCGTGGGTTCATACTAGCTATCGTGAGTGCTATTGGGTAATGGACTATTTGAGGGGTTGGAGAATCCCATTGGAGGGATCCCAATGTACTAAAGTATGTTCTAGTGGAGTTAGAGAGTAAGTTGGTGACTTCGATTATTCTCGCCATAGATACATTTACATGAAGAGAAGAACATAAAACTGAAGATATTTAGGTCGTTAGTATTATGGATGATTCCACTATTTGGAATGGTTGTCAACCCTAATTTTTGGACAAACTTTCTCCTAGTTGGGAAGAATTGTAATGGCCCAATATTTATTGACACCGCTATTTAGAATATTTTCAAATTCGGATGCCAACTGAGGCCTACGTGGATGGCTCGAATAGGTCAGGACACGTCCGGCTAAGCTTGAATAGTTATTTTTGTCTGTTAGGTGTTTATTTGCTATGTTAATTATTATTTTATTTATTATTGCATTGCATGTATGATTTTATATTGACATATCATGCAAGGACGTGAGATGACTATTCACCTTGAAAAGCACGTTGACGTAAATATCGGGTAGGTGAACTATAGGTACACTAAGTTTGGACAAATGTAAAATAGAATAATATAACAATAAGCAAGGCAAATGTGACATTTAATGATAATAAATTCATAGGGTATGCCAAAATAATTGGGTACATCAAGGATTGGCGCACCTCGTGATGTTGCCGAGACGCGAGGCATTGGGTTAGTTATGCATCAAATATGTTAACTATATTATTGTTGTAACTAAGTTGGCTATTTAAAAAGAATTAAACTAATTTATCTATAGTTTGATAAATTAAATAAAAGCCACTAATGGAAATTACTAGAATGTGTAACAGTAGGTTGTATAATGTCTCAATGAAGTCATTAAGTGGTGTTTGACATCCTATTTAGTAGCCTTTAGATCATTCTCGAGATACGTAAACACAATTGATTCCATCACAAAATATAAATACCTCATTTAGTGGAATTTTGACAAAAAAACACTCACATTTTTGTGCAAAACTAGAATTTCTAGCAACACTTAGAGAGATTTATGCGTTCAAATTGAGATCTAGTGTAGGATTTCTTAAGGATCAAGGGCTATAATCAAGGTAATGCACTCCCTCTCCATCAATTTCATCTTCTTCAATTTGTTTTCCTTGAAAATGAGCTTGGAAAGGAATTCGAGGATTAATGGTGATTTGTTGTTGTTATTACTAGTCTTATTGTTGGGTTAAACAAAAAATGAAGAAAAAGATTGGAGGAAGAGGCGAATTGCTTTTTAGCAATTCGTTTTTGCAAATGCGTTTTAGAGGAGGGGGCCCAACTCGCCACCAAATAATTTAAAAATTATTTAAAAATTTAGTTAAATACATAATAAATTAAATAAATTATAAAAAATAGATAAAAATCACCAAAATTACAAAATAAAAATCCAAAAAATCAAAAAAAAAGTATAAGCAATTAGGAAAAAGGTAAAACATTGGACTTTGAGAATTTCTCAGGCATTTGACACCTCGGTGGAACACAAAAAATGTGTCAACTGAAATTTTCTAATAAAATTCTAATTTTTAGTGTAATATTAATAATTTAACTTAATGTGGCTATAAATCAATTAAAATGATGCATTTAGACTTCAAGGGACAAAGGGTACCATAGCTCAAGTACTGGGAGTTAGGCGAGGTTGGATTAGGGAGTTTAGGGAAGTCAAAGTGCATTTTAAGGTTTCTAAAATCCAATGGAACGTCACTTGAGTATTTACTTACTTTCATTTCTATTTTACTTTATCTTGTTTAGTGTATTCTTGATTCTATTCCTTATTTACTTCATTTACCTATGTATGTGTCATTATTTGAACGGTTGGTTGGGTACCCGATCAGTATTTCATTGTGTTTCTATAGCACACTAGACCATGGCATGTGTATCAGGAGTCCTCGATGAATAACGACCCAAGCTACTTTGTTGGTACATGTGTCAGTTTGTCATGGGTTTACGCCGGACCACCGAAAGGACCAGGTGATAGGCCAATTGGGTGCGCCTAATGGTGAGATCGTGGGAGGAAATTTGAAGTATTGTCTAATCTAACTGGAACACGCACACATGTTTGTGCTTTATTGTTATTTACACATGTGATGATCTATTTACCTACCTGTTTACATTATGTATGTTTATTTAACAATATTTATTGGATTTCTTTTACTTTATCATATAAATGCTCAATGAATTACCTTGAGATTTTACTCACTGGACTTATCATCTATTTTTTTGTGATGGCTGAGTGCAGGTCTTTCTACTAGTAATGGTAAGGGGATTCTCGACGACTATCTATGAGCTCACCTATTGTTCGGCACACTACTCGTAGGTGTTTATATTTACATACTTTGTTATATATTTAAGGTTTATGGGGGATTTATAAAACACTTGTACGTGTATATATATATTTACTTTTGTCACCCTATATATAGTGTACTTTATTTTGGGTTTTCCACATTATGGCTGATGCTTTTTATGACTTGAAAGTTAATGAAAATCCATGTTTATGTTTACTTTAAGACTTCCATTGTAAATTTATTGATTATTTACTTTCAATTCTATAAAAAATAAACCTCACTTGTAAATGGATAATTTGAAATAAAAGATAGTAAGTTTTAACAAACAATAATCTAGAGAATATAATGCTAGCATGCACATCGAGGAGTGCTAATGTGGTGTTGACGTCGGTAGGGTTACGGGACATGTGCACCAGCAACGTTCGGCAGCCTCGGGGCATGGAGACGCTATAAAATTTATGTTTGTCTTTTGTTTGATGAGTAATACATAATATTAAAAATCTTGACAAATATTTTGCAGATATGGCTCGTCCACCATTTAATAATAGAAAAAATCTTTTATCAATTATGATTCAATAAATGCAGATGTTGAACGATATGACATTAATTATCGGTATGATTATTATCATGACTACAAAATTATCGAGGATGAAAGTAATAAAAGATATATGTTTCAATAGAGAGTCAATACATGAGTTAAATAATTATTAAAAAATAAGTAGAAACGACAAAAAATGTATCGATAACATCAGAACGGATAGAAAAGCATTTAAGAAACTATATGATCGTCTTCGGACAACTGGCGACTTGAAAGGATAGACCATTGAAGTAAAAATATGAAAGGTGAAAAATAGAACCATTAAAGAAATGGTTGTAGTTTTTCACTATGTACTAGTTTTGGACTCACACATCGTCTCGAAATACTATGAATCTATATTTATTTTTTATAAATAAAAGTCTTCTAAAAACCAAAAAATTTAAAATATATGAAGAATGATGTAATTGTAATTCTCATAATAACTAAAAATAGTAAACTTTGTTTAAAATAGGCTAGACGAAAAATATCTGCATTAAATTACTATGAATCTATATTTATTTTGTTTAAAAAAAAAGTTGTTAAATAACAAAAATGTTTAAAATATATGAAAAATGATTTATGTAATTGTTATTCTTATAATAATTAAAAATTGTAATCTTTGATTAAAAATATAAAAGTTGAAAAATTCCTACAATAAATTATATATAACTATTATATTTTATTTTTGAAAAAGCTTAAAAAGCTTTTGTTGTGTAAAAAATAAAAAACAAAAAACAAAAAATTGGAAACAATGTAAGGCTATCAATTAGGACATAGATATTGATTGAGCTAATGAAAGTACTTATGCTATTAATTAGGCAAACTAATTAATACACCACAAAATTCAAAATTTGTAAAGTTGACATGTGTCAACAATGTACATAACTTATATATATAGATTAGCTAATGACAATAAAAACAAAGACATATAGTCTCAATTTGCATACTCGGAAAAACAATTAGCCTTCTATATGCCTAGGTTTTGAAGTAGGAAAACAAAAATCTTGACAAATGTGTTGGTTGTTTGTTCCTTAAAAATGCGATTCATCTACGTACCTGGTTGGGAGGGATCTAATATTGATTCTCGAGTATTGCAAGATACAATATCAAGAACTGATGGAATTGAGGTTCTAGAAGGTAAATCATTATTATTATTTGTTTGTCGAATGAACTATATTTTTTCCTAAAATACTAAAATAAATATATTCAATTATTATTTATAGGATGTTATTATCTTTGGAACGGTAGTTACCCTAAAAATAAAGGTTTCTCAGCACCATATAGAGGACAACAATACCATTTGGATGATTGAGAAAACTCACTTACCATGCTTGAAAGATTTCTTAGAACCATTCTTCAGCAAGAATCACAAAAAAAGCATCAACATCGGTGATAACATGAAAAGAAAGTTCACATAAAATGAACTACTAAGTATGATAACCAAACTATTGATGAGAATTAGTATTAAGGCCTCTGCTGGTTTACTTACTTCAAGCCATACCAAATCTTATTTAAGATCGACCCTCGCTTGCCTCGAATGTCTGTCCCACTCCAAACATCGACCCTAATGTTTCTAGTGTCAATCTAAGTTATATTAAATATGTTTTAGTTTTTAATAAAGGGGTTGGACTAATCAAAACAAAAATGATCCAAAACACTTGCGCAAAAAAAAAACTCTTCTTCAAATAAACCTCTTCTTTCAAACCATTTTTATAAAGAAAATGACTTAATTTTAAAAAACTACTAGTTTTAGGTTCTCTCTCTCTCTCTCTCTCTCTCTCTCTCTCTCTCTCTCTCTCTCTCTCTCTCTCTCTTTTGACAATATGCAAAATGTCAAAAATGAAGTTATAATGAGGGAGATATCACCATTTTATTAAAACTAGTTAAATTTTCATGTTTGTTGCTTATTAGCGTGCTAATCCGCTTTATTAGTGCACTAATGAGCTGACAGCTGCATTTCTATATTTGAGGTTTTTGACCCCTAATTCCATTTTCAGCATCCCCATCATCCAAAGCTCTGTAACCTCGAGTGTATTGTTGAGCTTTACCTTGCCTAACTCAATTATAACATGCACCGACTCTCGGTGTCACTACCACATATATCACCAATCTTAGCAGGCAATCCCTCAAGTCTACATCAGAAACACCTATCCCTACGTTATGGTCCTATTTGACCACTACTCGACCCTTGAGCCCGACCTTCATTATACGGTCTCTTGTTCACCCTCTCTGATCTTGATTATGTTCTTGCTTTAGTGCTTGAAGTGCTAGTACTCTACAATCTCTATCTATTTGTTCATCATGCCTATGGCCTCGACCATGTTGTTTGTCCTCTCATCTCTTTGAACTAAAACTCAACTCTGATTGTCCCTAAACGACTTTAGATGTGTGTCGAGTTTGGTCAGCCAATAAATCTCATGCGCTAGGACCCTGTTGTAAATCTTTTGAACTATGCAGGCCTTGTCGATACTATAGAGCTGGCAATTACTAGGTATCGGAACCTCTTCATTCTATCTCAAGTGTAAGAAGTCATCCCTCACCTCAACTAAATATTGATCAAAATGTACTTGTCTACACCCTGCTCCTTTATACCTCTCCTTTATGTCCTCGTACTTCATTCGGTCGACATTGCTTTATTAAAGGTATGTGTGTTATTGCACATGTTAGAATACTATTGTATGTAGAAGTGTTCTTGAAGAAATTTGTCACATAATTATAAAACAAATGAGCTTCGATGTAGTCTACTGAATCGCACATTTCATTTAAATGTCTAACAAGATCTGATCATCCATCCATCTTGATCAAATGGCACGTGTCTGATCATCCTCCAAATACGTGTATGCATATATATATATATATACAATTAAAACATAACACATATATATGGCATAATGCTACTTAAGTCAAGTTGCTTCCCTACTGGGATTCTAAGTCAAGATCTTCAGGTTTCCACATTTAATGTTTTTTTGTTATATTTTATATGATTTTGCTAAAACTTCTCCTACGCCCCATTGACCTTATCTCTGATACCAAATTGTGGCGGTTTTAAACTCCGAGGCAATCTTGGCCACCCCCATTTCATATCACATCTCACCTAGCCCTGCCATGTCATGGCCTGCTTATAAATGATGCCCCGCGACCTAACTAATTTTTTACACATTTTATGTTAAGCCTTAGCTCTACTAATTATTCATCATGTAATTATTAGTGATCAAATTGGCCATGTAGTCAATCTATCGTTATAATACAATTTTACGACGAAAGACTTCAAGATTGAGTAAATTATGCATTTTAACAGTCCTAAGTCGTGGAAAACCTGTCAAAATGATACCATGTATATAATAAATGCAAAATAAGTACAACAAGAAATCCATATATATGTATTCAGTGTTCTATAGTCCCTCAAACACAATAAAAGTAGGTATATATATGTACTATAATCAAACGCGAGCTAGTTTAGAAAAAATACTTATAGGTAATCACCTAAAACCTCATTTTCCTGGCTCGTTGAAGAATCTAAACTCAGTCATCCCAATAAATACAAATAATGTGTCTAGTGAGTAAACTCCTAAAAAAACCACCGAGCATTCAATATTAGGAAAATCAATAATAATGTTAAATAAAGATACGTAAATAAACAGGCAACGGTAAAATCATAGCGTGCATAAATAACGACAATCTAATCAAATGGTTGTGTCACGCGTAGTCGACTAGATTATACATTGAATTCCCTCCCCACGATCCCTCTAATAAGTGCACCCAACTAGCCCATCACCTGGTTCTCTAGGTGATTGACGTAAACCTATGATGCGCATGAGCTACCATAATAGTTCGGGTTGTCATTCATCGAGGACTCCTTACACACATGCTATAATCTAGCATATTAGAGCCAATACAACATAAAATCAAATAAAACCCGGCAGCGAGCAAAATTATTGAACGTTAGACTAAACCATAGTAGTGATAGAACATGAACATTAATAGCAAAGAAAAAGTAGATAGTACAATTGAAATAGTTCACTACTCATGATGTGTTTTTCAAGGGATCTACACACATTAAATCGCACTCCGAAGTCCCGAAAATACTCGATCCGACCCCAATAAGCCGCTTACTAATAAAGTAAAGTGTTTTAAATCGATTATTTGTATTTAAAGTAAAGTGTGTAGGTTAAATCTTCAAACAAACCTTAAAGACTAATAAAGTTTCATTTTCATTCATATATTGCAATGAATATTTGGGCATGAAAAAGTTCAACTATCAAAAGCTTCCCAAGAGAAAAGTTATTGGTCTCCGTCTGACACTTTCAAAAAAGTCTAGTTTGCAAAATTTTGATTAAAAACAAAGAAGATGTCATAAATCTACTAAAACAACTCAAATTTGCAACAAATGTGATCAGAAATATTTTAAAAATCATTTCTTCTAATATATAGCTCCAAAATTCGTAATTTGTGGTTATAATTCATCTAATATGCCTAAAAGCAACATACTAAAATAACAACTTAATCCAATAAGTATTTAGGGAGTAATGGCCTTGCAAAGTTTGCCAATTTTCATGAATATAATTTTTTCTACTAGCAAGTTTGGCTTGATTATTTTGAAACTAATGTAATATAAAATGTATATGATTTATCTTCAACCTTAGAAAAACATGAAATCAGCTAATTAAAACTATTTTACACCTTTTGGTCATGCGTGAAGACATTTTCATCGAAATTGAAACGAATGAGTAGAAGTTTTACCTATTGTTTAATCCTTTGTAGTTTGATCCTCCAAGCTTAGGTACTCTTGAAGTCCAAAAATTCAGCACATTCTAACTTTCTTTGCTCTAAAAAGTTCTAGGCATGAAAATAAAAGTTTGTCTTTTATATACTTAGATTAGCAACTTACTTAATGAAGCAAATCCTTAATTTTCCTAAGTTAGTTAGTAGAACATGTGTCCTCACTCAAAGCCACTTGTCCCACATGAAGAATGCATGTCTCCACTCATAAGTTATTATTTATCCTAGGATTCCTACACATCTTCATCGTTTCTATACAAATCAATGGTATTCAATTTGCATGTCTAAACTATAGTCTCATTAATCCATATCAATTAAATTTACAGACTTAGAAACCTAAATTCATGTGGTTAATGTATTTAGTCTCATTGTTGACACATTAGTGGTCCCATTATCTCCTAACTACCCGAAACCCTATGCCCGCGCCTACGCGTGCATATTAAGCAAACACTTGTCAAACATAATCGCTCTATAGAAATGTACATAAATGCGATGGAATATAATAATACAATAATCTTAAACACCGCACATAAACAACCAACATCCACAAGTAACATATTTCATAGATTATCGTGTCTGAGTCAACCGAGTTGTCCATGAAAGGCTTGAATTATAGTTGTTAATCTCTTATATTAATGTTAATCTTAGTTTAATTAATTTGGGTTGTTACAAAGCATGATTTCGTAGATGGATATTAATAAGAGATTCTTAGACAAATTCTTTCCACTAGTGAAAGTCAGTGTTAGGAATTTAGAGATAAACCAATTCAAGCAAGATCATATCGAGTCTCTTCTTGAGGCTTAGAAGATATTTTAATAAATTATAAGATGATGTCCAGGACATGGATGTGTTAATTGGGCACAACTACAATATTCTACTATGGAATGAGTCGTAGCACAAAGACATTAGTAAATGCTGAAGTAGGTGGTTCTCTACTAATCAAGGATGAAAATGGAGCACTAGATCTTCTAGATCTTATGTCCCAGTATTCTACTGCAGGAACTCATTCTACTATGAGAAATTCGGTAGCAATTTATGAGGTTGATTCACTCGCAACAATCATGGCACAATTATATAACTTGATTAGTCAGATGGCAAAGCAACATATGGGACAGTCAAGTACACAAGTGCAAGCAATGCATCAACCTGTTAATCATATAACAATGGTTGTTAATCCATTGGGCATGCAACAAGTGATAGAGATTAAAGATGTCGACTTCATGAATAATCAGAACTGTGGAAATAATTTATGGCCGAGATGAATGGATCCTCAAAGATATTATCAAGGATACAATAACCAAAACTTTTCATATGAAAATCTTGATAATGTACTGAAGCTTCCTCTAGGTTTTGATCAACAAGTGTAAGAAGGGAAGCTAGGCCAAAGTGAAGAAAATGCTTCATTAAAGTCAATTGAGAGACTCTTGCAAGCTATTAACATCAATAATAAAGAACATCATTAGAGGGATCAGAAAGAAATGGAGAATGTGAAACAAACTCTTAAGCAGATGGATGATGAAAAAACCCAATCCATTCAAAAATTGTAGAGACAAATTAGTCATGTAGCAATTACTTTAAATTTGTGGAAGGAAGGGCAATTTCCAAGTACCACAATCACAAATCCTAAGGAAAATGTTAGTGCCATTCACTAAATGAGCACAATAGCAACTAATGAGCCAAAACAAGAGCAAATGATGTACAAGCCAAAAAGAGTCGATACTTTAGATACGAGAAATTAAAGAAAATCTAAAGTTATGCATGGCAGTGGGATAGAAATGAGACAAGATGTACTTAAAGGGTTTAAGCAACCGAAGCTCAATACCTTAATAAGTAAAAAGAAGGGGAAGAAGAAATGGAGAGTTAAGCAACAAGATGAAGGACAATCTGAAGAAGCACTAAAAGAAATAACATCAAGGTTGTTCCAAAGAATTCAGAACCAAAAGTCAAGCTCACAACGAAACTTCAACAATCAAAAGGATAGATCTAGGAGATAAATGCATACCAAAAATAATTGATAGGCATTGATTTAGAAACATTTTGTATGATATGGGAGCTTTAGTCAATGCAATTCCTATAAAAGACATGTTACAAGCAGATTTAAAGATTAATTGTCCCAATACGACACGTTTGCAAGTAGTTGATAGTAACTTGATGCCAACGATAGGGAGAGTCTTAAATGTGCTATGAAAGTGGGTAGATTCACAATTATCACTTATTTTAAGATTATGGTTCATGACATAGATGATGATGATGCGTATATGATACTTGGGCAGCAATTCTTAAACACAGCCAATGCAATTTTGTATGCGAGGAAGAAAATGATCATAATATTATCAAGGAGGATGAAGATAACGAGAAGATTGCTTTGTTGAAGGGTAAGAAGTACATTCGAATGGGAGAGATATCATTATCTTTAATTAACAATTGGAGTATCTCGATTTAGACTCAAATTAAATAATAAAAAAGGCATCGGGCTAATGACGTTAAACAAAGTGCTACTGGAAGGCAGACCATGGTTATCTAATTATAGTTTTTAAATTTCAATTATTTATTTTGTTTGGACATATTAATCCAAATGTTTTAGTAGTTTCCTAGTTTTAAAAGTTTTATACAAAATGTGTAGGAAAAGACCATTTTCCAAGTGAATTTGCATTTGAATGGATAAGTCTCAACATATGCAGAATAGTTACATAAGACTAATAGATGATTTTTCATCATTGGTTTTTTAAGTTTTAGGCTTATTTTTAACCTTGATGACGTGGTTTAGTATATATTTGAGGGCATCAACACTATGGGAAGTGGTAAAACATGATGAAATAAGGATAAACAATGCACGTATGATCATATTACTTTATTTTTGAAGTAGTTAAAGAGGAAAGACCTGTAGGTGTTTTTTTAATTCTATTTTTTTAATTATTATTTAAATGTGTCTAAGTATTATAGACTAGGTTATATATAGTAGTATAGTAATAAATGAATAAAGTAAATCATTTGCAAATTTCAAGCCTTTAATTGAAGATGAGTAAGAATACAAGCATGTAGTTGAAATGAAACTCAAGAAAATGTAATCATTTTTTAAGAAGATAAGAAGATAAGCAAACAAAAGTATGATTTCATGATTAGAAACTTAAAGTTGGGGAAGATCATGAACTTGAAACAAAAGCAAAAAGAATACCAGAACACTTCTTGTGGAAAAGTTAGATCTCTAAATAATTCTATAATTACTTGAGTATAACATAAGTAAAGACTTAGCACTAATAGGAGAAGAGATATGCATGGTGTTTAATGAAAAATTGGAATTAAAACTTGCTTAATAAAAGTGAAAGTGAGAATTGCTAATATGAGTTCTAAATAATAGAAAGTCCCACATGTTCTACAGAAAAAAGCAGAGAGAACTTGATGTTTCAAAAAAGTGAGAAAAACATAATCTAAAGGAAAAGAAGCGGGAACTGTCCAACTAAAAAATATAAGGAGAACATTAAGGAGATATATAAAGAAAGAAAGGCAGAAGTTAAAATTAAAACACTTCAAATGAAAAGATTTAGTCCATTTATAAGTAATTTAGATGAGTTCGGTTTTCTTTCCAATTATATCAAATCCTAAAGACTCTTGAAGTACTAAAGTCTACAAAAATCATATGATATATGCTTATTTGTGAATTCTTGAGCTTAATGAGAAATTATGAGATTGTAAACTTACTCTTAAGTGTCGAGGAGGAATAAATTTGTGGGTAGTGATGGTTTTTGTTGTGAACTAATTTTGAGTTTTGAAAGTGAATTATATGTGCTATTAAAGCTATGTGTTTTGAAAGTATTAGTTTTTAAGAAGAAAAATACTTGAGTGGATTATTAAATTGAACTAGTTTGAATTAAAAGATACTTCATGATGAAATGAGGAGAAAAAGCACAAGGCATAAAAGAGACAAAGGAGTGATTTCATGATGAAATGAGGAGAAAAAGCACAAAGCCATACTTGACATCATGGAGAACACATTTGACACCATGACAAATGAGCACAGGGCATGGAGACCAAAGAATGAGTTGCAATAAAGTTGATATTGTGCATACAAAGTTGACGTTGCGGGCTTTACACACATGATGTTGGTCAAAAGTATAAGCATCACCGAGTGCACTGTGAAGAGAAAATACACATACAAGGTTAATGCTGTGGCGGCATTGTCACTTTACACAGGGAGCATGGAACACTTACAAATAGCGTAGGAATAGAAAAATAGAAAGTTTGGGGATTCTAGTTCATTTGGTTTGGAATTGTATTCTTAGGAGTCTTAGGAGTATAAATAAATATTAGAATGTGGTAAACTCAGATTTTAGAAGCCACTATTATAGATTATTATAGATTACCGTAGTTTTATATTGGTTTTAAGTATTGAGAAGAGCTTTTAAAGGAGAAGACATTGACGATTCCTATTTCCAATTCAATCTTTATTTCATTGATTTAATTAAAGGTATTATTTAATTTAATCTCTTATTTCGATTATATTTATTAATTATATGATGTTGATTTCAATGATGAGTGACTAGTCTATTTATCTTAGGGATTAGTGGATCTTATGGTATGAATATTATGCAAAAAGAAGTATGAATGGATTATAATGTTAAGAAGTGCAATATTTAGAATTTATATTTGATTCTATGCGTAATGCTATGAATATCTTAATCAAATGTTTGTTGATAAGGGGTGTTAGGAGTTACCATGGCTATTGGGGCTTTTAAGCCAAACATGAACAACACAACCGTAAAATATATAACATCGATAGATAGTTGTTGATTTGGGAGACAAGGATAGTAAACTTAAATGTTTATGAGTCTAAAGATCTAGAACTTAACGCTATGTGAGACTTACGTTATTCACATCGATAGGTGACATTCAAGTTTGCATATTGGGATCTTTTTCATTATGATAGTGGGTTGAAGTGAATATTAAAGAAGTAAGTCTATTCTAATTAAGGATTGTGCACACATAAAAAAAGGTAAAGAAAGTATGAAATGGGAAGCATAGTAATTCATTACCTAGGTGAAGTTGCGAACTAAAAGTTGTCTTAATATTAGAACACAATTTAATTTACATTGGTTTATAAACTTGAATACACATTTGCTCGAGACGTGCAAAATCTTAAATTTGAGGGTATTGGATAAGTTCTTGATTAGACTTAAATAAAATTCTATTTTAGTTGTATAACAGGTTTAAATATTTGGAATGAGTTCTAGTTGATGGTATTTGTGTGTTTTTAGGTCTACAAGGCATAAAAGAGACAAAGGAGTGATTTCATGATGAAATGATGAGAAAAAGCACAAAGCCATACTTGACATCATGGAGAACACATTTGACACCATGACAAATGAGCACAGGGCATGAAGACCAAAGAATGAGTTGTAGTAAAGTTGATATTGTGCATACAAAGTTGACGTTGTGGGGTTCACACACATGACGTTGGTCAAAATTATAAGCATCACCGAGTGCACTGTGAAGAGAAAATACACATACAAGGTTAATGCTGTGGCAGCATTGTCACTTTACACGGGGAGCATGGAACACTTACAAATAGCGTAGGAATAGAAAAATAGAAAGTTTGGGTATTCTAGTTCATTTGGAATTGTTAATTAGGGTTTGGAATTGTATTCTTAGGAGTCTTAGGAGTATAAATAAATATTAGAATGTGGTAAACTCAGATTTTAGAAGCCACTATTATAGATTATCATAGATTACCATAGTTTTATAGTGGTTTTAAGTATTGAGAAGAGCTTTTAAAGGAGAAGACATTGACGATTCCTATTTCCAATTCAATCTTTATTTCATTGATTTAATTAAAGTTATTATTTAATTTAATCTCTTATTTCAATTATATTTATTAATTATATGATGTTGATTTCAATGATGAGTGACTAGTCTATTTATCTTAGGGATTAGTGGATCTTATGGTATGAATATTATGCAAAAAGAAGTATGAATGGATTATAATGTTAAGAAGTGCAATATTTAGAATTTATATTTGATTCTATGCGTAATGCTATGAATATCTTAATCAAATGTTTGTTGATTAGGGGTGTTAGGAGTTACCATGGCTATTGGGGCTTTTAAGCCAAACATGAACAGCACAACCGTAAAATATATAACATCGATAGATAGTTGTTGATTAGGAAGACATGGATAGTAAACTTAAATGTTTATGAGTCTAAAGATCTAGAATTTAATGCTATGTGAGACTTACGTTATTAACATCGATAGGTGACATTCAAGTTTGCATATTGGGATCTTTTTCATTATGATAGTGGGTTGAAGTGAATATTAAAGAAGTAAGTCTATTCTAATTAAGGATTGTGCACACATAAAAAAAGATAAAGAAAGTATGAAATGGGAAGCATAGTAATTCATTACCTAGGTGAAGTTGTGAACTAAAAGTTTTCTTAATATAAGAACACAATTTAATTTACATTGTTTTATAGAATATAGTAGTTTATTTAAAATCAAAACAAAAGAGTCATTCTTAACAATAGAGTGAACTCAACTAAATTATTTGTGTCCAAATATACCTTTCTCAGAAGAACAATATATGTAATTAATTTCTGTTGTTCACATTATTAATTCAATTAAATCGTTATACTTACGGTTACGATCACTACCCCTTCTCGTTTTCACTATGATTACGCTAGTTCTCCAATGGGGTTTTAAAGTTAATAAGGTTGATGGGTTATAAGTTGAATGATGGGTGATGAAATTTGGGTTTGCTTTGCTTCGATAATTAGGGAAAATTGAAAAGTGGGCCAAGGCTATTGGCAAAGTGATCGTAACCACAAGTATAAAGGATCAATTATAGTAATAATGAGATTAACAAAGGTTGATTGCGGATATCTTTTCTCTGAGAAAGATGTATATGGACACAAATCTCTTAGTAAAAATCATTATATTATTCAGAAAGTCTCTTTTTTATTTAAACTAAACTACTATATCATATAAAAACAATATAAATTAATTTGCATTCATATATTAAGAAGACTCTTAGTTCACAACTTCAACTAGGTAATTAATTACTATGCTTCCCATATCATACTTCCTTCATATTTTTTATGTATGTGCAATGCTTAATTAGAATATACAGATTTCCTTAATATTCATCTCAACCCCACCGTCATGGTGAAAAGGATTGTAATGTGCAAACTAGAACTCTACCTATCAATGTGAATGATGTAAGTATCATATAGCATTAAATGAAAAATCTTTAGACTTATAAACACTTAAGTTTACTATCCATTTCTCTTTAATCAACAACTATCTATCGATGTTATATAATTTATGATTGTGTTGTTCATATTCAGCTTAAAAGCTCAAGTGGACATGGTAACTCCTAAAACCAATAATCAACAAACATTTGATTAAGATGTTTATAGCATTAGGCAAAGAATCTAACACAAATTCTAAATATTGCACTTCTAAACACTATCATCAATTCATATTTCTTTTTGCACAGTATTTATATCATAAGATCCATTGATCCCTAAAATAAATAGACTACTCACTCATCATTGAAATCAATATCATATAATTCATAAACATCATTGACATTAAAGATTAAACTAAATAATACATTTAATTAAATATATGAAACAAAGAAAATAGGAGTCTTCAATGTTTTCTCTTTTAAAAGCTTTTCTTAATACTAAAAACTAATATAAATTATGGTGGTCTCATGTGTTGGATGAGTTAACCACGTTCTAATACTTATTTATACTCTTAAGACTCCTAAAATTACAATTAGAAACCCTATTTAACAATTCCAAATGAACTAGAATTTCGAAACTTTCAATTTTTATGTCTTGATGTTGTTTACAAGTGATCCATGCTCCCTATGTAAAGTGAAAGCGTCGCCACGGCGTGTACCTTGTATGTGATTTTTCTTCTCGTGGTGGGCTCGGTCTTGGCCGTACACTTGCTTGGCACCATGTGCGTAAATCCCATAGTATCAACATGGTATGCACAACATCAACTCTACTGCACATCATTCTATGGTCTCCAAGCCTTGCATTCATTTCCCATGGCGTCAAGTGTCCTCTACTATGTCGAGTATGGTTTTGTGTTTTTTCTCCCATTTCATCAAGAAATCACTTTTTTGTCTCTTTTATGCCTTGTAGACCTGAAAACACATAAATACTATCAAGTAGAGCTCATTCCAAGATATTTAGGCATATTATATAACTAAACTAGTCTTATATATATAAATCTAATTAAACACTTATCAAATACCTCCCAAACTTAGAATTTTTCACGTCCCAAGCAAAAGTATATTCTACTAAGTATGCATACTAATACAATTTATAGTCCTTACTCATTTTACAAAAATCATAGAGTATCTTTTAATTAAAATAAGTTAAAGTTAACAATCCACTCAAAAGTTTTTTCTTCATAAAAACTAATACTTTCAAAACATATAACTTTAACAACACATATAATTCACTTTCAAAACTCATAAGTAGTTCACTAGCAAGACCATCGTGACTCACAAGTTTACTTTACCTCAACACTCGAGCAGCAAGTGTACAACCTTATGATTTCTCATTAAGCTCAAGAATTCACAAATAAACATAGTTCCTACTATTTTTATAGACTTTAGTATTTCAAGAGTTCATAGGACTTCATTTAGTTAGAAGGAAAACTTTACTAGACTAAGTTACTTGTACTCGAGCTAAATCTTTTCATTTAAAGATTTTTATTTTAACTTCCACCATTCTTTCTTTCTATATATTTTTTTTCGTTTCTCCTTAGTTTTTTTAAGTTGTACGCTACTTGCTCTTTTTCCTTTGGATTTCAGTTTTCTCACTTTTTTCAATCATCAAGTTCTCTACCCTTTTCTTGTAGAACTTATGAGACTCTATTTTTATTTAAAATTTTGTTAGCACTTCTCACTTTCACTTTTATTAAGCAAGTTTTAGCCTTCCATTGCATACCATGCCAATCTCTTCTCCTTTTAGTACTAAGTCTTTATTTATTTTATATTCAAGTAAGATCCATACTTATTATAGAATTCTTTAGATATCTAACTTTTTCACAAGAATCGTTCTGGTATTCTCCTTGCTTTTGTTTCAAGTTCATGGTCTTCCCTAACTCTAAGTTTATAATCATGAAATTATACCACTTTTTTAGATAATTCTTATTTTCTTTAAAAATGATAACATTCTCTTGATTTTCATATCGACAAGATACTTGTGTAATTCCTTATCCTCAATTAAAGGCATGAACTTTCCAAATGATCTACTTTATTCATTTATTAGTACTATATATAACTCAATCTATACTACATATACAAATTTAAATAATAAGTAAATGAAATAGAATAAAACAAAATACACTACTATTCTTCCTCTTTAACTACTTCAAAAATAAGATTTTATGATCATACCTACAGTGTTTATCCGTAATTCATCATTTCTTACCATTTCCCATAGTTTTGATGCCCCAAACTTTAATCGAACATTTCCTCAAGGTTCAAAAATAATTCTAAAACATAAAAATGTTGAACACACAAACATATATAATATAATTTTATAATTGCATAATAATGAACATAAAATTGCATAAAAATATGAATTTAATTAACTACTTAAGTATCAAAATATCCCAAATTCAAAAAACCAGTATTGAAATATCACTCATCTCCCTAAAATATAGAGAAGTCATAAGTCTCAAACTTTAGGACTATACATCATCATCAGCATTAGCATCAGGATCATCATCAGCTCCAGTAAAAGATGGTGTCAAAAAACACTCCACTTTTCTGTTCCCACCACTTCAGGATCAAACATGTAGATTGATGTTACAGGAAATGTGATAGACCTATTAGTAGGTCTCAAACTTCTTCTCATCTCATATCTAGCTATGTCCCTCTAATGATCTATAAATAACATGAAATTCCTATATCCATTCAGTCGGTCTGGAATCCTTCTCTGCTTGTCTTGCTCAAAACTTAATAAAGTTTCATGATATTGAGCCATGTCCTCTTTATACGACCTCTGCATTTTAGTAATTGATAAGTAAGTATTTATATGTATATATAAGGTTAGTTTAATAGTACATTTAGTGTAAATACTCTCAAATGAGTGTGAATTCATGGTATTATTACATTTTAGGGAATTAAGGTGTATTGGAAGAAATCAAAAAAAAAAAATAGATAAAAAACAAACAAATCAGAGTTGGCGCTATAGGAGCATGCATTGGCGTTATAGGATACAAGGCACAGTATAGGGATGAAAGGCACGACATGGAAAAGAAGAAAAAGAAATGAAGAAAATCAACTTTGGAGGTCTTGCACAGTGGCAACACCATTGTACACAAGGGATAGCGTCGGGACACATAAAGGAAACTTTGAAGCTCTAGGAGCTTAAAAACACATAATGAAGTTGGGGCACAGTGGTGGTGTCATGGCTTAACACACACAGCACCGGGGTAGTAAGTGACAATGCCAACTTTCCAGAAATTAGAAAGTGAAGCTTTAATTCAGGTTAAATTGTAATTTAAGATTTTTAATTATTATAAAGGAGTATAAATAGGTATTAAGACATGAAAAATGGAGGTGAGATGACTACATAGAAGGATATTAGCCTCAATAAGAGAAAAATTTAGCTTTATGTTTGAGTATTAAGGAGTTTTTGTTGGAGAAATATTGAAGGCTCCACGTTTGCAATCAATATTTGATTTCATTAATTAATTCAATGTAATATTTATATTAATATCTATTTTTTAATGAATTTTATATTGACTTTTAATGTGTGTGTTTCATGATGTGCGAGTAGTCTATTTATCATAGGGTCAATGGATCTTATAGTATGAATGTTATGCTTTGAAATAGGAATAAAAGCTAATAATAAAAAATGCAATGGTTAGAAGTTGTATTGATTATGAGTGAAATGATTTAGACATCTTGATCATGTGTCCAATGAACTTAGGCTTTATGAGTTATCATGGCTATTAAAGCTTCTAATCCAAACATGAACAATACAATCGTAAAATACATAACATCAAGAGATAACTATTGATTAGGGAGGTGCGAATAGTAAACTTAGTTGGTTGTGATTACAATGATTTGAGAGTGAAAGCAATGTCGAAACTTTTGTTATTCACACCTTTAGTTGGAGTTTTAATTTGCACATTAGAACATTTTTCGTCATTATAGTGGGTTGAAGTGGATTTAAAGGAATTTTCTATTCTAATTAGGCATTCCACACAATATATTGAGATGTAAACATGAGTACAAAGCATAGTATTAAATTACCTAGGTGAAGTTGTGAACTCAGATATCCTTAATATAAGAAGTCAACTAAAGTTGAAAAGTTTTTTGATAAATAGTTTAGATTACTATAAAACAAATTAAAAGCGATTCCCTTAGCAATAATTCAAGTTAAGTAGGTAAGACACAACTAGTGCAAAAACCTTTTCCTAAGGACAAAATCTAAGATCAACATAAGTTGATTACATTATTACTACAAGCGAGTCGTAATACTTGCGGCACGTGTCAAGTTTTTGGCTCCGTTAACAGGGATAGGTAGCCATTATATATACTTAGTTTGAGTAGATTCTAAGTTTTATTTTTAATACTTTAATTTTCAATTTATAAGAACAAAAAAGGCTTAAGTTTCAGTTTGACTTTCAGTATTTGATTTTTTATGTTTTCTTTTCGGAGATACTTAGTGAAAAAAAGTCAAGATGGCTAAGGAGCAAGCTAGAAACCAACAACAGGGCCGTGAAAATAACAAACATGTATCCAATCTGATAGTGCAAGATAGATTCGTAGACTGAGATGCCTTCGTGACTACTTCAAGCAAGAAGCTCAGGAGACATACAACAGTGTGATGATGCTTCCAGCCAACACTACAAAGTTCGGGCTATGACTATCTCTTATACACATGGTGTAAAATAGTCCGTTCAATGGGCTATATAATGAAGATCTAGTTGCATATGTTGAGAATTTTTTAGAGAAGTGCGACACTATGCACATAATCGGAGTTACTACAGAGATGATCGGGATGTGACTTTTCCCATTCTCACTGAGTGGAAATGGAGAGTCTAGGTTCCAAGGGCTGAATGTAGGGAGTTTAACCTCATGGGCAGAAAGCAACAAAAGATTTCTAAACAAGTTCTTTCCCACAATGAAGGTCAGCGAAAGGAAACTTGAGATTAATCAGTACAAGTAAGAAGACAACAAGTCTTTTGGCAGGCTTAGAAAAGATTTAAAGAAATGTTGATGAGATGTTCGAGACACAAATAAGTGAAATGGGCACAACTCTAGATTTCTTACAATGGGATGAACCACTGCACGAGAATGCTAATAGATTTTAAATCAGTTAGCTCTCTACTTACCAAGGATGAGGATGAAATATTGGATCTCCTTAATCTTATGTCTAAGAATTCTATTGCCAATACTCATTCCATAGTCAGGAAATTAGCAGGCGTTTATGAGATTGATTCACAAGCGAAAGTTATGGAACATCTATCAAATCTAAGTAGTCAGATGGCAAAGCTACAAATGCGACACTAAGGTATAAAAGCAGTACATCAACCCAGGAATCACCAAGGCATGGTGGTTTACTAGATGGACATACAGCATGGAATGGAACAAGAAAACATCAACTTCATGAACAACTAAGACTACGGGAACAACTTTAGGCCGATAGGAGTGTCTCCTCTACGATTTTATCAAGGATATAGCAACGAAAACTAAAACCTTTCTTATAAAAATCTTGATAATGCACTAAAGTTGCCTCAAGGCTTTGTACAACAAGTCCAACAAGGGAAGCTAGGGCAGAATGAAGAGATGACTTCACTGAAGTCAATTAAGAAGTATTTGTATGCCATAGAAGTGGGAGATAGGGACCGCCATGAGAAACATGAGAAATATTTGGAAGGAATAAGCAAGCCATGAAAAGGATGGATAATGAGTAGTCACAATCCATTAAAAACCTAGATTGGCAAATTGGTCAAATTGTTATAGCTTTGAACTTAAGGAAGGAATGATAGTTTTCTAATAACACTATCACCAATCCCAAGGAGAACGTGAGTGCCATTTGCATGTTGAGCATTATAGCAACAAAAGAGCTAATATAAGACAAAGTAATGTATAATCATGAAAAGATGCATGAGTACAAAGCGGAAGTAAGAATAAGATGAGCTTGATGGTTTCAAGAAGCAAAGAATCAATGCCTTGAAGAAAAAAAGGGGAAGCAATAATGGAAGGCCTAGAAAAAAGATCAAGGACCTTCAGAAAAGACCCACAAGGCAATAACATCAAGTTTTTAAAAGAAATCAAAACCAAAGTTCAAGTTCATCCCGCAATTTAACCGATCAAAAGGAGAAATTTTGGAGAAATAAGCACACTGATAAAACATTGACGAATACGGGCTCCGAAACATTTTATGTGATACAAAAGCCTCAGTTAATGTCACGCCACTAATTGACATCATTCATACAGACTTGTAGATCAATTGTCTGTATACCATGAATTTTTAAGTAGCGGATGAAAATTTGATACCTATTATAGGAAGAGTTTTAAATGTGCACATGAAGGTAGGTACATTCACATTCATCACAAGTTTTGAGATCATGAACCCCAATATGGATAATGATGTATCTATGATACTTAGTTAGCCATTCTTGAACACGACTAAAGCAGATTTAGGCGTAAGAAAGAGAAAGATCACGATGAGTATCAACGAGGCAATGATGCTGAGAAGGTTATATTTGTCAATGGTGAAGAAGTACATCTGAATGGGAATGACATCATTATCTCTGATTTGCATATAGAGCTTCTCGATTTAGACTCAGACTAAACAAGATTAAAGGTGTCAGACTAATGATGTTAAATTAACGCTATTAGGAATCGGACCAGAGGTTTTAAATTTCAAGTCTTTGAATTTCAGTCAGTAGTTAGTTATTTAGTTTAATAATTACAATTCACGAGTTTTTGTTCTAACTTTCAAAAACTTTGTGTTGAATGCGCTGGAAAGACCATTTGCCAAATGATGATTCATCAAAATGGAAATATCTCACGAACTCATTAAAAGAGCAGAAAGAAGCAAAGAAGTTCAAAGCGGTAAAGGTAAGGTGCATGGGTAAATCAAAATGTAAAATTTATTAATTTTTATGTTTTCATGGATTTTATGTAGTCATGAAACCTTACGTGAGTTGTACACAACTTTGAAGGAGTGCCGGAAGAAAATAAGCAAAACATCATACGCGAAGATGTGGGCCGTGAGGCGAATGCTATGGGTACTACCCATACCACTGTAGGCATAGGCCACAACGCTGAGGTGGCAACAGGACAAAACGATAAAAATGCCCCACTACTTCATTAAAGCAGAGGTAGCACAAAGGTCAAAGTAAGGGTTTTAAACCTATTTTCACATCATTCTCCACACTTACACTTAAACCCTACTAAAACTCCCAAGCATACACCCCTCTACAGCCAAAGTTTGATAATTTTCAAGTGAGATTATCAAGTTCCTTGTGATATAGAGTGAAGATACAAACACATTATGGATTTGCATAAGTAGAAGCGGTAGGGCTTGGATATTTGGAATTTGATTCTAAGGAGTGTTAGGGTTCTGGTTGGTTGAGAAATGTTAGAGGGCTTAAATTGGAAAAGATTTTAAGGAATGATCTACACTAAAAACTAAATCCAACATTGAGGTAAATTTACAATTTCATCTAGTTATGAATTAAATTTTGAAAATTTTGATAATATTCTATGAAATTAAAGATTTGAGGTTATAGGATAGGTTTTGCAAGATTGTGTGAATATGAGCATTAATATCACCCATAGAGACTTAGTTGATAATATTTGCATTATTTAGCATATGGATAGTACATGTTATAAGAATTTTGAATTTTAGGTGAATTGAAGACCAAGTTGCATTGCATTTTTGTTAGTTGCTTGAATTTGAAGAAAATGGCAAGAACGAAGAAACAAGTTAGCCAAATGAGAGCAAATGACTTTGAGGCATCTACCTCTAGAAATCCCAATGATGAAGAGCCTTGTCCTTTTTAAATCCAAATATTTCATTTGCAAAAAGGTTAAAGATTAATACGAGAAAAGTTTACGTAGGGAGTTCATTTGCAAAAGAGGAATAAGTTTATATGCTAAATACGATTAAAGAGTGAACAATTTCATTAGGCACCAAAATTAAGAGCAAGTCACTTAAGACTTTAAAGAAAATAAAGTTAAAGGAGTGAGTGGGATTGTTTTCAAGTTTCATGCTAATGCAAAGTTCACAGTTAAGGATTAGCTAGTATAGGTGATAGGGGTTTTAGTTCTCTTCGATAGATGTGAGATCAATAATTTCTATGGGTTATAGGAAATAAGTCTATATGAATATGCACCTACTTTCTTGACCAGCGTTTATGCGAGACCTTGTAAACTATACCCATTTAGAACTATGGAGAGGTCATTGGGACAACCAATGATGAAGTACCATAGTGAGAATTAGATATGGTGAAGAATTTGATATGGATGCCCAACAAACCATTATGAAGCTTTCATGCTCATATTGAAATCACCACCTGATTTCCGAGACTTAAAGGACAAAAGAAAGAGAGGGATAAGTTGAGGGAACTAGACATGAAGCTAAGTTGTTGGCTAAAAGGCAATAGGATTAGGGAGAAGAAGAAGCAGTAGAAGCAGAATTAGCCTATAAGCTAGAAAATGAAGAGAATGAATAAGAGGAGGAGCAAAGACAACAATGATTTGCTGAAAGTTATAATTTTGTAGACCAAGAGATAAGAGTGCAAAATTTGGACAGTCTTGAAGTCTTTCCATCACTCCTTCACCACAGGGCACCTATACCACCACCTGAGGATTTAACTCCACGACAGTAGAGGCTATGGATAGTGAAAATGAGGAGACAGTGTTAGGATGATAGGGTGTAATGCCAGGCAGCCATGCTAAGATATGAACAGGATACGGAGAGGAAAGAGCAGCACCAGATGGAACAGACGGTGAAATTTCATGTTCTTTCTTGATCATCACAAAGCCATAGCTAGATATGAGTGGAGCATATGGTTAAGACTTACTTATAGGTCACTAGGCTTTCTCGTAGCACTAGCATACATTTTTATCTAGATTTGGTGCAGACCAGGACGATGGAGCATCCATTGACATGATCGCATGCTAGAACCAATGATGCAAATGAAGATGACGCGCGGTCCTGAAGTCAGTGTAATAGCATTCCTTTAGGCTTAGGAGCTGAGAGTGCTTTTGATGTCATTCATGCATTTTTACATTTGGGATATTTTGTTAACTATTTAGCTATTTCGATTTTAATGTTTAGTTTATTTTATTATAACTTATGTTATTACATATATTTTTGTGTTTTAGTGTCTTCATATTTCTGGCTTACTTTTAAACCTTAAGGATAAGGTTGGTTTAGGTTTGGGGGCATCAACACTACACTATACTATGGGAAGTTGTAAGATAGGCTAAGAAATAAGGATAAATGTTGTAGGTATCATTGTTTAAATTTTAATTTGAAGCAGTTAAGTAAGTAGGAAATTATGGTAATGTATAAATTTTTTCGTTTTACTTATAATATGTAATGAATATGTAGTTCATTTACATGTCAATCCCTTTAATTAAGGATGACTATATTATAACTATCTTGCTGATATGAATCTCAAGATAGTGTTTTCAAATTGAGAAGAAGAACCAATGAAATGTAGCAAACAATAATGTGATTTCATGATTAGAAACCTAGAGTTAAAGAATACCTTGAACTTGAAACAAAAGCTAGAAACTAGAACAATTCTAGTAAAAAGTTGGATCTCTAAGGATTCCATAATAAATGTGAATCTTAATTAAAAACATAAAGCAAATAAAGACTTAGAGCAACTAGGGGAAGAAATAGGCATTGTATAGTAAAAGTTAGAGTTTTACTTGATTTTAGTGAAAATGAGAAGTGGTAACAAGAGTTTTAGAAATAAAGAGAAAAATGAAAGAATACCACAACTTTTATAGGAAATAGAGCAGAGAACTTGCTGGTTACAAAAAATGAGGAAGAATAAAGTCATAGGAAAAGGAGCATGGATTGTTAAATAAAAATAAAAAGAAGAAGAAACGAAATGAAAAGAAATTAGAGAAAAGAAGGCGAAAGTAAACTAAAACTCTTCAAAAAAAGATTTAACTTGAGTGCGAGTAGCTAGTTCAATTAAGTTTTCATTCCAACTACGTAAAAGTCCTATAGACTCTTGAAGTGATAAAGTCTACCAAAGATGAGTTTGATCTTTTCTTATTTATGAATACCTGAGCTTAATGAGAAATCATGAGATTGTATACTTGCTACTTGATTGTGGAATCAAAATGAACTTGTGAGTAGTGATGGTTTTTGTTTGAGATATACTTTAGTGTTTTGAATTAAAGTGAAGTTATAAGAGTTGTTAAAGCTACATGTATTAAAAACGTTTTTGCAAAAAAAAAAAAAAACTCTTTAGTGAATTGTTAACTTGAAACTTAATAAATTAAAGGACACTCCTTGAACAATGTGAATTGAATGAGATTAGTTATTAGGAGACTTAGTAGAATACACTTTTGTTCGGGAAGCACAAACCCTTATGTTCGGGGGTATTTGATAAGTGATTATTTATACATATATATAAGGTTAGTTTAATAGAATATTAAGTATAAATGTCCTCAAATGAGTGTTAATTAATGGTATCATTGCATTTTCAAAGAATTAAGTTGTATTAGATGAAATCAAGGAAAAATGAGAAGAAACGGAGCAAAAACCCATAAAATCAGAGTTGGCGTCATAGGAGCATGCATTGATGTTGTAAGGATATAAGGCATGACATGGAGATGATAAGCACGACATGGGAGAGAAGAAGAAATGAAGAAAACCTACTTTGAAGGTTCGGTGCAGTAACGGCACCGTGGCACATAAGGGATAACACTAAGACACACAGGGGATGGCCCCAAGGCTTCAGGAGGTCAAAAACACATAATGAAGTTATGGCGCAGTAGCAACGTCATTACTTAAAACACACGGCGCCTAAGCAGTAAGTAATTGTGCCAACTTTGCAAAACTTAGAAAGTGAAGCTTTAATTTCAATTAAATTGTAATTTAAGGTTTCTAATTATTATTAAGGAGTATAAATAAGTATTAGAACGTGGAAAATGAGGAAACGACTACATAGAAGGAGATTGTCCTCCATTAAAGTAATTTAGTTTTTAGTTTGAGTATTATGGAGTTTTTGTTGGAGAAACATTTAAGACTCCAAGTTTGCAATCAATATTCGGTTTCATTGATCAACATAAGGTAATAATTATATTCATCTATATTTTCCAATGAATGAGTTTTGATGTGTGTGTTTCATGATGTGCAAGTAGTCTATTTATCTTAGGGATCAATGGATCCTATGGTATGAATGTTATGCTTTGAAATATGAATAAAAAGTATTAACTAAAAGTGCAATGGTAAGAATTTGTATTAATTATGAGCGTAATGTTTTAGACATCTTGGTCACGTGTCTAATAAACTTAGGCTTTAGGAGTTACCATGGCCATTAAAGCTTCTAATTCAAACATGAACGGTACTAACTTGTAAAATACATAACATTGAGAGATAGTTGTTGATTAGGGAGACGCAAATAGTAAACTTAGATGGTTATAAATCCAATGATTTGAGACTTAAAGCAATGTGGAACTTTACGTTATTCACACATATATGTAGAGTTCTAATTTGCACATTAGAATTTTCTCCTTCACGACAGTGGGTTGAAGTGGATTTGATGGAAATCTGTTTATTCTAAATAGACATTGCACATAACATATTGAGATGTAAACATAAGTACAAAACATATGATTAAATTACTTAGGTGAAGTTGTGAACTAAGATATCCTTAACATAAGAAGTCAACTAAAGTTTAAAAGTGATTTATTAGATAGTTTAGATTAGTGTAAAACAAATTAAAAGTGAATCCCTTAACAATAATTCAACTTTAGTAGGTAATACATAACTAGTGCAAAAGACTTTCCCTGAGGATGATATCCGTGACAAACGTAAATTGATTGCACAATTACTAAAAATGAGCTATTATACTTGTGCACATGTTACCAATCCATAGCCTATGATGTCATGGAGTCAAATCTTTAGGTGATGGTATCAGTGCCTAAAGTAGTGGAGGTGGTGGAAAGATTCAAGACCATCCTAGTCCCGTTCTCCTGTGAAAGGTTCTACAAATTCTTAGCCCTCAGCGAATCCTTATTGGTTATCCTCTTCCTCTTCATATCCTTTATTTCTCATCTCTAGGGCAAACTCTGTTGCTGCTTTTATTGTTGTGTGATCCTCGGCTTCCTCGGCTAGCTCAACATCAAGTCTATCCTTCTCGGTTATCTCTCTCATCCTCAGATTCCTAGTATCCAATAGGTGATTTCATAGTCAACATAAACTCCTCTTTTATTACTATTTTGGCTTCTATATCAAATTCTTCGTCTTTAATGAATCTCATTCCACTCTTCGTGCACATCTAGGTTATGAGGATTGGAAACAACAACTTGTTTTCTCTCGCAGTCAAGATTTACTCCCTCAAATTCTGATAAATGATTTCCACTACATTGATCCTCCTATTCTTTGTAATCTAATATAAACAAGCCAACTTAGGTTTGTTTATATTGCCCTGCTAAGTAGTCAGGTATAATGAAGCAGTCATAAAATGTTGTCACATTCTTTACACTTTCTTTACACTCCTCTTCTTAATGTGCTTTAGCACGTTCTCAGCTTCCATTATTTATCCATGTTGTCTTGGGAAAACTAATGGTCTTTCTATAGTTCTAAAAGGATATAAGTTATAGGATCTCTCATATAAATCAAGTGGAAAAGTCTATGGTTCTCCATTAAAGCTCGTATTTTAAGCCATAGATACCATTTATGTAGTGGTCATTAAATGGGACCATTACTCCTCTCATTTTTACTGTATTTCCTTTCTTTGTGAACTTGGCATTATCATAAAATTTGTAAATAATCGCACGCACTCCATAAACCTTATCCTCCCTATAGTCTTGTGTAAATTGTTGACTCGTTTATCATACTTGGCCGGGAGATTGATTCCACTTTTACAAATAAAATCCATATTTTCTATGTCCTCGCACCCCTCCATTGCCTCCTTAGTAATATAGAACTTAAGTTTGAATGGCCTTGAGGCATCCTCATTTAGGGCTTCTAAGGATAATGCCTTATTCTAATTAGCCATAACTTCATAACTTAACTTGTTTGCCTCCTTGTTCTTGCCATTATCTCAAAAACTCATAATAATTACAATAAATCGACATCAGTTCTTCAAAATCACCTATAATTAAGATTTTCATTCACAATGGTCATTTACATGCCAATTAGTTTCAAAAGATATACACTAATCCACAATAAGCCAAATTAAGGCTTTAAATCCACACAACTTCAAATTCCTATCCAAAAACATAATTTTCACAATCCATTCAATTTCATTCCAAATATCATAAATTCAAAACATACAAAATGAAATTGAAAGTTTATCTTAATGTCAAACTACTTTCCGATGTAGATTACTTCTTCAAGCCTCTATCAATTAAAGCTCTCTCATTTTGCTCACAAATTCCTACCTTATTGTTTCTTGACTCACTTCTTAAAATTAATGTCTTAGCTTTCCTCTTCTGTGCAAATCCACAATGTGACTTCCATTTTTACTCTTAATCACTACGAATACACTATTTTCTCACATAAAATTGATCAAACTAGTGTTCTAGAGGAATGTATGCTTTGTTTGTGGTGTTTGGAATCTATTGCAAGTGTGTAAGCTTTAGTTTGGAAGGGTGTTAGAACACATCATCAATGTTGACACCGTCACTTATAGGGCACGACACCACCACAATATGGGCACAACATCGAGCTTACTGTAAGCATGAAATGCTCAAAGGTTGTTAATGTCCTGGCACCACCTGAATTGGCTCACGACATTATGTGTTTGTAAACACGACGTCAACTAGTCCTTCATAATTTTATAATTTTTCATTCAACTCCCTATTGGCATTATCTCGGTGATTTGTGTAACTACACGAGGCTTCAAGTTAGCATGAAATACCCTATATATATAAATTTCATAAAGCCTTACCCGTGATTTGTCGATTTACTTGACTTTTACCACCCTAACTCCTTTGCTCGTTTATGTTCTTTGTTGAGTATGTTGAGACTCCCCCATTTTGATAAACATTTAACCTCAAAACCACAAGTATAATGATTCAATTGTAGTAATAATGTGATCAATAAATATTGATTACGAATGTCGTCCTCTAGGAAAGGTTTATCTGGACACTGTTCACTTAGTTGAATTTACTCTATTTTTAAGAAGATATATTTTTAATTGGAATTTAACCTAAACTACTTTATTCTAGAAAACAATGTCAACTAATTTGTGCTTTTATATTTTGAAGACTTTTAGTTCACAACTTCACCTAGGTAATGAATTACTATGCTTTCATCTAATACTTCCTTCATCTTCATCACATATGTGCAGTGCTATATTAGAATAGAAAGATTTCCTTAATAGTCACTTTAACCCACTATCATGGTGGAAAGAATCCTAATGTACAAACTAGAACTCCACCTATTAGTGTGAATAACGAAAGTCTTACATAGCATTAAGTTCTAAATCTTTAAACTCATAACCACTTAAGTTTACTATCCGTGTCTCTCTAATCAACAACTATCTATCGATGTTATATATATCTTACGATTTTATTGTCATATCTGGCATAAAAGCTCCAATGTCCATGGTAACTCCTAAAATGTCTAATCAACATAAACGTGATCAAGATGTTCATAACATTACATGTAGAATAAATTCAAATTCTAATCATTTGCACTTTTTAACATTATAATCCATTCATAGTTCCTTTAGCATGACATTCATATTATAGGATCCATTAATCCTTAAGATAAATAAACTACTCACTCATCATTGAAATCAATACACAAATCATGGTATTCATTGAAATCAAATAACTTCAATTAAATCAAAGAAAAATACCAAATAACCATAAATGGAGTCTTCAATGTCTTCTCCTTCAAAAGTATTCTCAATACTCAAATCTATTGTAAACTATGATATTATATATAAAACTATGATAGTTGGTCTATTATGGTGATATTAGCTTCTCTTTTAAACTATTCACTCATCATTAAAAACCCTTGGTTGCCTCCCTATAGCGTTTCGTTTAACATCCTTAACTCGATGCCTTTTTACTCATTTAGTTCGAGTATAAATCAGATACTTCAATTGTAGATAAGAGATAATAATATCTCTCATGTTCATACGTACTTCTTGCACTTCAACAAAGATAATCTTCTCCTTATCTTCATCTTCCTAGATACTCATTGTGATCATTTTCTTTCTTGTGTGCAAAATTGCATTGGCAGTGTTCATGAATGGTCGCCCAAGTATCATAGACACATCATCATATATATCATGATCCATAATATCAAAATCAATGATTAATATGAATCTAACCAATTTCACATGCACGTTCAAGATTCTTCCTATTGTTGGTACCAAGTTACCATCAACTACTTGCAAATATATTGCATCAGGACAATTGATCTTTAAATCTACTTGTAACATGTCTCTTATAGGCATTACATTGATTGAACCTCCTATATCACACAAGATGTTTCTAAAACAGTGTCCATTAATGTTTAATGGTATGCATATATCTCCAGGATCTCTCTTCCTGCTTAGTTGAAGTCTCGGTATGAACTAAACTTTTAGTTCCAGCTTCTTTGGAAAACTTGATCTTATTTCCTCTTGGAGCATCTTCAAAAGATCCTTCATCTTGTTGCTTAACTCTCCATTATTTCTTCCCCTTCTTTTTATTCTTCAAGTCATATATCTTTTGTTGCTTGAGCACTTCAAGTTATTCATTGCTCACTTCTATTCTATTTTCCTGTCTAACATCAAATTTTCTCAACTTTCTTATAGCTAAAGTGTTGACTCATTCTGGCATGTATATCGCTTGCTCCTGTATTGTCTCATTAGTTTTTGTAGTGGTCATCATGTAATTGCACTAAAATTATCTTTGGGGTATGTGATTGTGTTACTTCATAATTGTCCTTCCATCCTCAAATTTAAAGAAATTGTTATCTTACCAATTTGTCTCTCCATATTCTTTATGGATTGGGAACTTTCATCATCCATTCGCTTAAGAGCTTGTTTCACATTCTCCATTTCTTTCTCATTCCTCTTTGGACATTTTCTATATTTGATGTCAATGGCCTACAAAAATCTCTCAATTGGCTTTAATGAAATCATTTCTTCTCTTTAACCTAGCTTCATTTGTTGCACTTGTTGATTAAAACTTGGAGGTAGCTTCAATGCACTATCAAGATTTCCATATGAAAAGTTTAGGTTATTGTATCCTTATAATATCTTTGAGGGGCCATTCCTCTCTGCCTGAAGTTGTTTCCATAGTTCTAATTATTTATGAATTTGACATATTTAAAATTCATCTCTGTTGCATATCTAATGGATTAACCACCCTTGTTAGTGATTAACTAGTTGTTGAATTGCTTGTACTTGTGGACTTGATTGTTTCATTTGTAGCTTTGCAAATTGGCTACTCATATTAGATATCTATGTCATGATTGTTGCTTGTGAATCAATCTCATAAACTCTACTAGCTTTCTTAATATCAAAGGAGTTCCTACTATAGAATTCTAGGACATAACATCTAGAAGATCTAGTGCTCCATCTTCATTCTTAGTTAGTAGAGAACCACCTATGTTGAGACATCCACTAATGTACATGTGATATGATTCATTCCATAGTTGAATATTTGCAGTTGTGCCCATTTCACATATCTACGTCCTGGACATCTTCTCAGCATTTCTTTAAATCTTTCTCAAGCCTCATTAAGAGACTTGATATCATCTTGCTTGAATTAGTTAATATCCAATTTCATTTCACTAACTTTCATTAGGGGAAAGAATTTGTCTAAGAATATCTTATTAATATCCACCCATGAAGTCATGCTTCCGGCATTCAGTCCTCGAAACCAAGATTTGGCTTTACCACCTAATGAGAATGAAAAAAGCCTCATCCTAATTACTTCCTTCCTAAGTCAAGTAATGTGAACAGTATCACATTTCTCCAAAATTCGTCCACATGTGCAATTGGATCCTTGCTTGCTAACCCATTGCATAAGCTATTCTGCTCCATGTCGATGACATATGGTCTCAAATCAAATTCATTGGTGTTGGCTAGAAGCCTCATCATTCCATTATATGTCTATTGTACTTTCGATTTAAAGTAATCTCGAATACATCTTTATCCACTTACTTTATCTTGCACTACTAAATCACCTTCAAGTTGATTATTCCCTCAACCCTAATTTTGTTTTGATTTCCCGCTTGTTCATCCTCCATCTTGGTCTCTTTCTTCTTCTTTCCCTTGTTGGTTTTGTCCATTTTCAGATCATAAAGCACTAAGTCCTTATCACTTTGACTAAGCATGCACCACCTATTCCCTAAGAAAGAAAACATAAAAAGATAAAGTGTAGATTGTCAAAGTAGAAACTAAATTCTTTTTTATAAACTTAAAAGTAAATTGTCAAAAATAAATTTATTAACAATTATGTAAACCAAATTAAACTAATTGTGGTTACCTATACCCATCAACGATGCCAACACCTTGATCATAATAGCAAGTGTAACGGTTTAATTGTAGTAATAATGTGATCAACAAAGGTTAATTACGGATATCATTCCTCCCGAAAGGTGTATATGGAAGTGGTTACTTAGTCAAGTTCACTATATTGTTAAGAAAGTTTTTTTTTATTTTAATTTAAACTAAACTATTTTATCATATAAAAACAATATAAATTAACTTGTATTCTTATATTAAGAAAACACTTAGTTCGCAACTTCACATAGGTAATGAATTACTATGCTTCCCATATCATACTTCCTTCATCTTTCTTATATGGGTCCAATGCTTAATTAGAATAGATAAATTTCCTTAATATTCACTTCAACCCACTGTCGTAGTGAAAAAGATCCTAATGTGTAAACTAGAACTCAACTTATCGGTGTGAATAACTTAAGTCTCACATAGCATTAAATACAAAATTTTATACTCATAAATATTTAAGTTTACTATCAATGTCACCCTAATCAACAACTATCTATCAATGTTATATATTTAATAGTTATGTTGTTCATATCTAGCTTAGAAGGTCCAATGGCCATGGTAACTCCTACACCCCTAATCAACAAACATGTGATCAAGATGTTCATAACATTACCCATAGAATCAAACAAGAATTCAAACCATTGCACTTCTAAATATTATAATCAATTCATACTTCTTTTTGTATAATGTTCATACCATAAGATCCATTGATCCCTAAGATAAATAGACTACTCACTCATCATTGAAATCGACATCATACAATTCATAAACATCAATGACATAAAAGACTAAGCTAAATAATACATATAATTAAATCAATGAATCAAAGATTCAATCGCAAATAGGAGTCTTTAATGTTTTCTCCTTCCTAAGCTTTTCTCAATACTCAAAACTAAAAATAAACTATGGCGGTCTTTTGTGTTGGATAATTTTACCACGTTCTAATACTTATTTATACTCATAAGACTCATAAAAGTACAATTAAAAAACCTAATTAGCAATTCCAAATGAACTATAATTCTTAAACTTTTTTGTGACTTGATGTTGTCTGTAAATGATCCACGCTCCCTGTGTAAACTGACAACATCACCACAATGTCAAACTTGTATGTGTTTTTTCTTCACTCAGTAGTCCCGGCACCTCCTATGTAATTACTTGGCATCGTGTGTTTAAACATACAACGTCAACTTTACATGCACGACATCAACTCTCCTACAACTCATTCTTTGGTCTCACGCCTTGCATTCATTTCCCACGGCGTCAAGTACATCCTCCATGGCGTCAAGTAGGATTTTGTGCATTTTCTTCTTATTTATGCCTTATAGACCTAAAAACACATAAATACCATCAATTAGAGCTCATTCAAAATATTTAGGCCTATTATATAACTAAACTAGTCCTATATGCAAGTATGATTAAACACTTATCACTAAGTCAAATATGCCTATGTTTTCCTCCAAACTTAGCCTAAAACTAAAATTTAAAACTAAAATTTAATATTTAATGGTATTCAAAAAATATTAGAATCTATAAAGATTTAATTAACACTTGCTCTATTGTGACCTTCTACCCGCTTTCATATCTAGCATAAAGCCTCAACTTCACACTGCTACTCTTTTGTGTAGTCTCGGTACGGTAAACCAATCACAAGAACACATTTTCACTTGAACTCCATCTAAGTTATTGTCTCTCTAAGGAAATATTAAACATACTTTATCCTCAATTGTCCACCACTATTCTAAACTAGAACTGGGCATTCATTTAAGCACATTGCAATGGATAACAAGTGAAAGAAATAAAGATGAAAAAGAGAACAAGCTAATTAATGTATATCACCATCAATCCATCAATGTTATAAACAAAATTATAAATTGTATTACTTGTATTTTGCATGAAATTTTGAAAAATTCAAAGATTCTCAAGAAAAAATTTCCTACCCTCCTTACAAGGGTCATATGTAACTCATCCAACTTGCATACCTGTAATACCCTCAAACTTATCCTGAACTTTGTCCTCCATATTCAAGAAAGTAATAGAGATCTTACACAATCCTAAAAGACAAGTGAAAGTGGAATTACAAGAATATAAATGAAATGGAATGAAATAAAAAAATGATTTAGAAGTAGTAAGTATGCAAATCAATATCATGACATGTTGTATAGTGTAGTGAAGTGCATCTAAAGTATAACTTAAAATAAAACTATATCTCTAAAATACATCAAAATAACATACAATTTGTATCCAAACCCATTGACTAAGTAAAAATGTGAAACAACAACATAATAGGAGCAAGAACTATCAAATAGAAGAGTTGACTTAAAAGATTCCAACCATGACTTGCAAGCCCAAAGTCATTAACTAAGGGTAAAATTAATTAGATGATAAAATGGAGTTTATGATTTTGGGTTCTAATTAAAGACCTGCTACTAATGCAATGGCTTGAGTTGGTATGAAAATCCCAATTAAGTCTTAAAACATGTAAAATCCTAACAAATGGTCAATTTCTTAAAATGCAATTCTCTAATCATGCCAACAAGGAGTTTATTAAACACCTAAGCAATTAAAAACTAAACAAAATAAAACTAAAATTCATTAATTAAAATAAATAAAGATAGTTTGCCTCGTAACAAGTGCCTTTGTTTCAAGTCTTTAGCTAGATTTGGCATGGAAGATCATATAACGCCCACTATTTAAGAGTAGTCTCAAACAAATGGCTTCATCGTAAGCCTAGGAAAAGAAATTGGCACGCCTTCCTTCAGGATTTGGAGCTAGTCTTGGACTTCTAACATAAAAGTATCTATTTCACCTTGACCATCTAACACAAAAACGTCGGCAATATAGAAAATCTTGACATGCTCCTTATCTTCCACTAACAAACATCATATACGATTTCTTAACAAACACTAGATTTCGATCTTCCTTGCTCTTTTCTATTATGTTATGTATCTTTAGCCCTTCTAACTCTAAAAAACTCCTTAATGTAATAGCAATTCCATTGGCATGAAACAATTGTTGAAGCTTCTTAATATCTTTCTCATTTTTCTAAAATGCGTAGACTTTTCTAGATACAGTCTTTAGGGAAATGGTAGTATGATTTTTGTCTTATGCAACCATCTTTTTGAAGAAGTTTCTTCATGCCCCACGTGTGATTCCTTTGGCCTTCTTAAAGTTACTTTAACTTCCTTCTCAACTTTCTTTTCTTCATAAATTATGCAATTATGAAAAATGTACATTAAGCTTTACTCAAGTACTTCATTGTATTCCTCTTCTTCTACATTTAATTAATCGCCAACTAATGAAAGTTCATCCTTCACAATATGAAACATCACTCAAAGCTTACTCTATATCAAAAATTGGTTTCATGTGCAACTCCACCTCTCCAGTATCCAGTGGCGTGAATGGAAGTAATTATTTTTTCATGTTTAGTATCATGGCTCCCTCGCGTTCTTACTCTATTCGTCATGTTTCTCTTTTAATCCATTGGTCGAGCTCTTCTTTAGTCACTTATATTTGTTGCTCATAAAAAACAATCCTTATATTATCTTTTAAAAATACTTCTTTCCATTCAGGAATTGATTGACTTGACATGGAATTAGAGTAGCCAGTTTGTATCTCTTTAAGAATTTCAGGATGTGTTGGTCTCAAGTTATGTGCTAGGCAAGGCTGTGAAAATAACTTCCCTTTGTCATCCAGCTGCTTCAAGTTTTGTATATCCTAATTCACCTACTTTAGAGTCTCATCCATATTGGAGCTATGTTTGCTCAGATGTTTCACATAATGTTCAAGCAATTAACAAGCTTCAACAGGAAGAAAGTAATCTTAAATCCACAAGCATTAGCTTTAACATGTTGCATAAAAAAATATCGATTAGAAAAATTTTGTCCATAACGTAACATATTTAACCCATTCACACTATGATAGTGCGAGTCTTGATATGAACCATAATTGTCGGAGTAGGAGGCCATGAAGTGAACTTGCAAAAATTTAAAGACAAGAGTCTAGAAATACAAAATAAAAAAATAAACTACAAAATAATATATATTAAAAATGACCAAAGGTTAATCAGCACAAGTCCCCAGCAATGCCGCCAAAAATTGATGCGTTATCGAACACAGTTGGGTTTTGGGCAACGGTAAATTCAAAAAAAAATTTGAACAACCTAACAAAATCAAAAATAAGTTCTATTAAACTAGATCTACAAAATTAAACCATAACTTAATTCATGATTTTCTTCTCTTATTTGTTCGATGTTCAAGATGTTCAAGTACATGTCCTCTATCAGAAATCCACACATTCACATTGACTACTATTTGGAGTTGATAGAAAACATTTTTCTTTCTTTCCCAATATCCAGAGAATTCAAAATTAGCAAAAAATGAAAATCTCATATCATTTTAGGGTTTCAACCTTAAGTTTATAAGTGCAGATAAGCCATCACTTAAAATCATATTCATAATATAACTAATGTATTTAGGTAGTTTAAGAAAATTACACATATGCCCTTATTAATAAGTTATCATATAACAAATTATAAGGCTTTTATGTCATGAATTTTATCATATAAAATTAATTACTATGGACCAATTGAGAATGTGTAAAGTCATTCTTTGTGTGAGACCCAATAGCTTCATGTGATGTTGGCAGTAAACCAAACCATTATGGTACACAAGTTATAAGCGCTCTTTAATAAGGCATTATGACTACCCAAGTAACATGAATATCAAAATCTATTCAACCTAATGAATAATTTATATCATATTCTTTCGTAGTGCGATATCCTTTTATTAAACATAAAACATGGAAAGAAACCTTTAATGTTCAAGCATACTAGTCTCGATCTTTAGGTAAACTGAAACATCTAAGTGAAATTGATCATATCAATTCACTTAGGTAGTCATTTATTTAGCACGACATATGGACCTCATATAATAGGTCTGCACATATAGTACTTCAATATTACCTTTATTGTTTGTCGTTTAATCATTTCACATATTGGTCTAGGTATTACCTTTCAAGAAATAGCTTTTATATCATATACTTGTTAGTTGTGAAACATGGCTTATTGACCTCATGTAATAGGTTGACATCCATAGTACTTCATATAACCCTATTTGGTCACTGCTTGTATATTTCATCAACTTTATATGGTAGTTATGTGGCATTAACTAGTCAGTTATACCGCATCCCCGAGTCTCATACCCCCTGTGTCGTGTATACCCCAAACCATGTCATGAAACTTAAACACATATATTCTTGTTTAGCTACAATACTTAATTAATTAAACAAATAAATCATGGCATAAGAATTCGAGCAAGTATAACAATTGACATAACTGTCAACAAGTAGCAAAATCAAAACATGAAATGGAGAGAAATATCTCAATCAATTTACTTACCTCTACGCTAATTTCATAGCTAATCTAGACTCCCGATACCTGGAAACAAGTACCCGAACCTCTGAGACTCTTCCTTAGGATTTTGGTAGAATTAGACATGTTTTATAATGTGTTTAGACCCTCAAGTAGGTTGTTAAACTTGTTTAAGGTGTTTAGGTTCTAGTTGGGAAATTTTAGATTTTTTGTTGTCAAAGCACCTAGTGCACTGGGTGGAATGTCTAGTGCGCTAATGAGATCATGATAAGTCAATATTTATATAATTTAGTAGTTTATTTTAGTATATTTAATTATGCAAAGTATCTAAAATATATATTTAATTATATCTTTTGGTCATTTTCAGGTGAAACGGAGTGCGCGGTTGAATTCATGGCAGAAAAATACTCAAAATGGAGTATTTAGATTTAGTGATCGCATGTCAGACTGTTTGTCTCGATTTACGCGTTGCATGGTGGGTAGAATTGGAGACAGCATATTTCAACCAATTAGGAGCTACTACATCAGCGCAAATCTTCTCTTGACTAGTCATGTCTCGCCACGTGAACAGTTCGATCACAGCGGCTGCCAAGTGTCACGCGGTCACCTTCTCCAAGCACGTCATGCAAGCATTCTCCACCAATCGGAAGCTGCCACATGTTGCCACATCAGCATTTGCAGCCACGTCACGCCAGCATTTCTCCTCCTCACTTCAGCCTTCGTCAACTTGCCTCGGGATGCGTGTTCATGCAAACTCCCAAAATTTTGGCATCGTTTTGCGCGATTCTTCACTTCGCTCTTATACGTGCCACATGGCACGATCACCCACACACAACACGTCATCAGTAGCGCTTTCCTCCAATCAGGTGGCCACACGTGGAGCTCTCTCATAGCCTAGCGCTTCATCAACACCTTCTCGGCCTATCAAACGATGCCACGTCATTGCGACACCAGCAAATGGACCAATAGGTTGCAAACAAATGGCAGACACCTATTTTTGAGCCAAAAACAACCCTACAATGCTCCTCGGTGCACGACTCACCTCCTCAACCCCAAAATTAATTTCTCTCACCTCTCGAGACCAATTTTTAGTAGTTTTATATATTAGGAACTTAGGTTTTATTATTATTGGGGGGACTGACTATTATTATTTTATCGACTTTCTTTTCTCGACGATGTTTGGCTAATCAACTCCTCGCCTAGGTCGAAGGGGAAGCAAGTCGAGATCATGGATTAATGGTATATTATGTGAGATATTTTATTTTATTATTTAATTTAGTTTAAATTCTCCAATTTCATTGTTGATGATTTTAATAACTATAGTTTAGTTCTAGGGTATGTATATGGCCAGTGCATCTTTTAGGTGGACAATCTACAGTTATTTGACTTTTAGTATCCGTGCAATTGTGCTTTTGGACCAATAAAGTGACAAACACTCACCAGTTTGCCGTCAAACCCTTTTAGTTCTTATGTGTGCAACAATTGAATCTAGGTTAAATTGGGAACGAATGCGATCTGGTTATTTAGGATTAGTGTTCCCACGGGCCCATATTACTGCGGTTAGTGTATTAAACCCAATTGGTGGATGTCTAGGGTTATACATTAATTAAGGAAGTAGTTAGTGGCGGACGTCCTGACTTTCGAGATTAGGGGAATGAGGAATTTTTGGCGGATGTCGATTTTCTATAGCTAATCTAGGAGAATATTAACTAATAACTTTTTGGGAAATATTGAAGACCATGATTGCCATTGAATCTTGATCTTGATTTGTTGAACTGTAGGCTTAGGTGTTACTTAGGTATTAATTAATTGTTTTGAAAATTAGTTTAGTTATTTTATTTAATTGGTTTAGTTAGATTAGTTAGTTAAATTAATATTTATTTTAAAACCCCGAATTTTTTTTGTTGTTTTTAACCAAAGAAAGACTACCATCTCTATGGGATTGACCCTTTTCCACTATTCTACAAAATAGTTGGTTTAGGAACTTCACTTCATTGACGCGTTTGGCGCGCGTCAATTTTTGACGCCATTACCAGGGATTGGTATTTTTCTTTCTTTTTATTTTTATTTTTATTTTTATTTTTATTTTGCCTATCTAGTCCCTTGTTCTTAACATATATGCAAGTAACCCCGCGATGCACTCCTTCTACCCTCATAATTATGGTCGATTCAAAGATTGACATTATTATAATGTTAATGGGGTTGGTATGTCACGTAATGGATATCAATTTTTTAACATGCATTCTTTTGTGCAACAGGACGAGGTTTGTGAAATTTTTGAAGATTATTCTCATTCCGCACATAATTGTCCATATTATCCACAGTATGAGAATTACCATTATTCTAGCTATGCATCGCTACAACCCGACTTCTTTGGGCTCATATCAAACCCACAAATTCCTCAACATGATGGAAATCAACAGTTTCATCAACGCACCTCTTGAAAAATATGGTGAAGCAAGTGATAGATAGTCACCAACAGCTTCGACAACTTTTTGACGAGATCCGACAAATTGATTTTAACATTCCAGGCTTGAAGGAATTAAAAACTAAATTAATTCAATATAATGCTAGGCTTTAGAGTATGACTGATGAGGAAGAGTTGTATAGTACACAACCAATTTTAACCAAGAGGAAGATGTGAGTGTTGATACGTTAAAAAGTTTTGAGTGAATGAGGTTACATAGATGGAAGACTATTTGAGAGAAACATCGAAAGAATGTGAAGTCTTTCAAATTGAGCTAGAGATTGTCATTGCACTAAATGAGGGGAAATGAGATGAAAATTGATGTCATTTTAGACAAGCCGGAGAAGCCGGAGATAGAGAGCGAGGAAGACCAACCTTTGGTGTTGGTGCAATCACCCACCCTTCCATTCACATTTGGTACACCTTATCAGGGGGTGGAAGCAAAGGATCGTTCGCAGATCTTCTACACTATCGACACCTTACAAGTTATTTCGTGTTGGAAGTCCCGAATGAGGTCCTAAATCTAAAAGAGTACGTGCATGCTTCATTGCCCAAACACGTAGATGCACCATTTGTTCTTGACATCTCTAAAGGAGAGGGCATCACGTCATCAATTACGCCAAGTCTAGCCAAAGACTTAAAAGAAAGGCGGCTCGTTGGGAGGCAGCCCAGCTTCCTTTTTATTTTATTTTATTTATTTCATGCATTTATTTCACTTTTAGTTTAGTTTTAGTTTTTTCTTTATATTTAATAACACTCTAATTTGGTCTCTTTATTTTTACAAGTGATATGTTACATTTGATGTTCAATGGAGGATTGGAGTACCGAGTTTTATAGGTTTGACTTTGGATTACATATTCTTAGCATAATTTGAGCATATTTTTTTTAAGGAATTAACATGTTTATAGGATTTTAGGTGTTTTGAGACTTAGTTGGGACATATCCAACTTAAGTCGCCGCATTAGCTGCGGGTTTTTGAGTAGACCCAAAACCTTAAACTTCATTCCATCATCATGTTGATTTCACCCTTAGTTAACAGACTTTGGGCTCGCAAGACTTGATTGAGATCTTTTCAGTTAACGCCTACGTTTACTAGTTCTTGCACTTGTTATGGTTGTTCTTCATAGTTTCCTTAGTCACCTACACATGAGAGATTTTGTGCATTCACTGGTTTTTGGAGGTTTTTTGTCATGCATATATTTGTATCATCTTCTTATCCATGTTTTTCTTTACCAATGTATTTTCTTTTTGTTATATAATGCCTTGACTTATTTTGAACCTTGAGGACAATGTTTGAAATAAGTTTAAGGGTGTTTTAGGGATTGTGGATTTATTTGGATGGATTCTTTTACGAAAGACGGCAGGTGAGATCGTTTATTTTTTTATGCAGTTATATGTGGATATCGGATGGTAATGGTGGTGTTTTATATCATTTCTTTTGTTTCTTTCATTTCTTGTCCTTTCATATTCCTTTCTCATTTCATTAAGATATGATACACTTGCATATATCTATTTAGTATTTTTTAAATTTTTTTTAATTTTTTATTTTATTGTATATAGAGTCACCCAAAATTTGTTCATGGCTTTGGTTGTGGATGAGTAATATATAGTTGCATTTTGACTTAAAACTTAGGGAAAATTAGGAGAAACACTCAATCGAGTCTGTAACTCAGCATTTTTATGATTTCATGATTAAGGACTTAGTTGTTGATTGGACTTTGTGCTAGATAACGAAAATGAGTAGACGGTCAAATTTGTGTAAGTGATATTGTTTTAACCCGTATTGAGGGATTTGCTTGATTATAGTGAAAGTGAGAAGGGCTAACATGAGTTTTCTTAGAGTAGAGTATCCTACAAGTTTCCACAGGAAATGGAGCAGGGATCGTATTAATTGGGAAAAAAAGAAGAAAAAAATGTGAAAAGAAAATAAAAATAATAAATTAAGGTGGAAGTTAGGAAGTTCCTCAAATAAAAGATTTAGTTCGAGTGCTTTCATTTGATTAAGTGAGATTTCAAACGTTCGTGCATGAATGTATAGACCAAGAAAACTTGCAAGTAGTTGACGACCTTTGTTTTGACTGAGTCTTTGTCTTGAAAGTGGGATCTTAATTGTATTTGGGTTGCGAGTCTTGACATATCATAACTCTGAAATTTCTTGAGTTGCTTGTTAACTTGGTGGCGATGTAAACCAAAGAACTCCATAAATTTGGGTCGAGTGTAGGATTAATGAGTCAGTGCATTATTATATTAGGAGTCTAGTTTAATTTGTGTTTTCATTTACACATTTGCTCGAGATGTGCAAAGTCATAAGTTTCGGGGTATTTGATAAGTCAGTATTTAGTAGTTTATTTTAGTATATTTAATTATGCAAAGTATCTAAAATATATATTTAATTATATTTTTTGGTCATTTTTCAGGTGAAATAGAGTGCGTAGTTGAATTTGTAGCGGAAAAATATTCAAAATGGAGTATTTACATGTAGTGATCGGATGTAGGATAGTTTGTTTATATTTACGCATTTAGCGGCGGGTAGAATTGGAGACGGCATATTTCAACCAATTAGGAGTTGCCACGTCAGCGCACATCTTCTACAGACCAGTCACGTCTTGCCACGTCAGCAGTTTATTACAGCAGCTGTCAAGTGTCACTCAATCACCCTCTCTATACACATCATGTAAGCATTCTCCACTAATCAGAAGCCGCCACATGTTGCCACATCAGCGTTTGCTGCCACGTCACGCTAGCGTTTCTTCTCCTCGCTTCAGCCTTCGTCGATTCACCTCAGGATGCGTGTTCCCACAAACTCCCAAAATTTTAGCACCTGTTTCGCGCGATTCTTCACTCCGCTCCTATGGGGGCCACGTGGTGCGACCACCCACACACAACACGTCATCAGCGGCGCTTTCCTCCAATCAGGTGGCGACACGTGGAGCTCTCTCACAGCCCAGCACGTCATCAACACCTCTCTCAGCCAATCAGATGATGCCACGTCAGCGCGACACCAGCAAACAGACCAATAGGTTGAAGGATACGCGGCAAACACCTATTTTTGAGCCAAAACAACCCTACGATGCTCCTCGGCGCACGAATCACCTCTCCAACCCCAAAATTAGTTTCTCTCACCTAGTTTTTAGTAGTTTTATATATTAGGAATTTATGTTTTATTATTATTTAGAGGACCAACTATTATTATTTTATCGACTTTTTTCTCTCGACCATGTTCGGCTAATCAACTCATTGCCTAGGTCGAAGGGGAAGCAAGTCGGGATCATGGATTCACGCTATATTATGTGAGATCTTTTATTTTATTATTTAATTTAGTTTAAATTCTCATATTTCATTGTTGTTGATTTTAATGATTATGGTTTAGATCTAGGGTATGTATATGGTCGGTGCATGCTTTTAGGTGGACAATCTACAGTTATTTGGTCTTTTAGTATCGTATAATTGTGCTTTTGGACCAATAAAGTGACAAGCACTCACTCGTTTGCTGTCAAACCCTTTCGATTCTTGAGTGTGCAACAATTGAATTTAGGTTAAATCGGGAGCGGATGCGATCCGATTATTTAGGATTAGTGTTCCCACATACCCATATTATTGCGGTTAGTGTATTAAACTCAATTGGTGGATGTCTAGGGTTATACATTAATTAGGGAAGTAGTTAGTGGCGGACGTCCTGACTATCGAGATTAGGGGAATGAGGAATTTCTGGCGGATGTGGATTTTCTATAGCCAATCTAGGAGAATGTAAATTAATAACTTTTTGGGAGAGATTGAAGACCATGATTGTCATTGAATCTTGATCCTGATTTGTGGAACTGTAGACTTAGGTGTTACTTAGGTATTAATTTATTGTTTTGAAAATTAGTTTAGTTATTTTATTTATTTAGTTTAGTTAGATTAGTTACTTAAATTAATATTTATTTTTAAACCCCCAATTTTTTTGTTGTTTTTAACCTAAGAAAAACTACCAATATTTGTGGGATCGACTATTTCCATTATTCTACAAAATAGTTGGTTTAGAAAATTTACTTTATTGCCCTCGTCTGGTCATTAGCGCATCAGTCAACCTGATTAGAGCGCCACCAGCATGTAGCACGCTAGCAAAAATACTTAGCGCGCTAATTGCAGGAAAACTCAGAATTCTACAATTTGAATTTTGAGTTTTCTCCACACATGGCTAACTCCAACTCATTGGATCTCTTGTACTACACAACCAGAGACCTAAAACACCTATAACAACATAAAAATTGCCACACCTCCTTTATAATACATAATTCATGAATTAAACTAAATTAGTTGTGTAGATTGAATTACTTAGTTGTAAACCTAGCTTGATCAACTCCTTCCCAAATCAATCAACCTTCATAGTTGTTAATTTTCTTGATCTTATTTTGTAACTTTGTTTCTCCAGCACTTTACTTCTCTCTATGTTTTAGAAATGAGAATGAAATGGTTGCATGAGTTGATCATTTCAATCTTATATATATAGATAATATTGATTATAAATGAATCCGGAACCAATTTATCAAATTTTAGGTTAATATGACGATTTCACATTTTTTGAGGTAAAAACCATGATATAAAGTCCTATATAAATCCGAATTCTTTATTTTCATAAAAATTCATCAATTTCTATTTATTTGGTAAAAATATTTTTTTTTTAGATTTTTCTAATTTTTTTGAAACTTTTCCCAAATTTTCTAGCATTTTTCTCTTTTATTTTTTTTTAATTCGGTTTAGGGTTTAGGGATTGAACTAGGTGAACCACGTACGGCTCAACAAAGCTGAAATGGTTCGATTCACGGCCCAGCCCCATCATCTTCACCAAGAAGAAATAGAGCTTTTTTCTATTTCGTTTCAATTTTTTTAATTGATCGAACTGGGTTCATGCCCAGTTCAATTTATGAGGGGAGACGACTTCCTCGTCGTCTCCTTCTTGGGAAGAACCGAGACTCCCTCCTAATCAACTACTCCATTAACAACCACAACACTCACCTTGACTGTCTCCATTGTCTCTCCCTCGGGTTTGATCTCCTCGGTGGGATTTCATCATTTTTTCTTCCTCTATTTTGATCTTGCAAGATAATAAGGCAGTGTTGTTTGTTGTTTATAAATATTTGATTTTTTCTTAGATTCGTATCACACAAATCTTTAGGCAAATCTAATGGTTCATTTTATATTTAAATCTTCCTCGAGATACACATTACGTATATGAAGATGATCTTGTGGCTATTAACTAATCCATTATCTTTTGATCGACTTAGTTACAATGAATCTCTAGGTCAATCCAAAAGATGAGAGCCAAAGTCACAATGATTTTTCTTAAGATGGTATGGAACGCATCTCGAGGCATCACAATAATGCCAACTACCATGACTGATCAACTAATTTACTTTTTTTATTCTCAGTCAGTCATATCTCGAAGCAAACCCAATGTATCATTTATTTGATTTAAACTTTAGGATTCATTTATATAGCCTATATATAAATATATATTTTACCTATGTATTTTTGCAACTATAAATTCACCGCGAGGGCAAACGTTCACTTTTGGGTGTGCACATTATTGTACGTCCCACGCATATCGCCCTCGACCCTGCGTCGCACTAGGTGCCCACCAATTATTAATTATTTTCAATATAAACATATTTTACATACAATATATATATATATATATACATACGCCTATATAATTTCGTTTATCATTTCGTCATGTACGCCAACAAATGCACTCGGGCGTGCATACTACCCCATGACTCATGTGGGTCACCCTTGATCCACACACGGTATAAGGGGTCCCATAATTTTTAATTATTTAATTATAGGCCAATAAATACAAATACACATCATACAAATGCCAAATATCATGCAAGTCTACAAACGCTAATCAAGACAAATCAAGCTTAACCATGAACTTAACTTGGTTTAATTAAAATTCAAATTAATGCTAATCACCTACTTAAGGTAACGGGTTGTTACAGTCTCCCCAATTTAAGACAATTTGGTCCTCAAAATTAAAGGAAATGTACAAGTTACCAAACCAAAGAGAAATGAAAATTGCTACTCCATGTATACCTCTCATTACCAAGTGATCTTTTCATTTTCATGAAACTCATATGGTTTTTATATCCGAACCTACAAAGCCCTTTCATATATGTGACTTTGAAGAGCACAACAAAATTGTCTTTTGAACTCTCCAATAATCTATGATGTTTTACTAATTAACATATTTATCTTTACCAATTGTAGTTAAATCACCTAATCTATTATACCCTCTCTGTGTAGCTTTTAATTATCTAATTTTTTTTTTACAAAATTTATATCTCCAATCCTAGTTTTATACATCAACATACATTAAGATTGAGCATATTCGGCTTTATCATTCGACTATGTAATCAACCTGTTTACCTTTATTATCAAAGAGCTCACATAAAGGAATAAACTTTTTTAGTAGTTAAACATTATGAGACACAAGCTCAAGATATTTATTCTTAAAAACTAAGATTAGCAGCTCAATTTCTTCATCAACACAAAGAAAATATCATGTTCTAAGATTGAGAATAGTTTTTAGCTATATCAATAACTTTTTCCACTATTGAAACAAATCTCAAATCTCCGTTTGCGGAATTAAACATTGAAACACCATATCATCTCACATCTCCATATACATATATCTTGCTCAATCCATCAAAAGAATAACATAACCTCACTGACAAAACATTGCAAACTCAGTCAATCTATTCACTACAACTAAAACATCATTGTATTGATGCCAAGATCTTATAAATTTCTTTCCATAACCCCCTATTATGTTATCCTGCTACCATCAAATGTAGACAAGAATTTACTTAACCCTTCGGGTTTTTTATTATTCAGTTTTAACTCACTAAATAACTCTTATATATCTTTATGAATTTAATAACATATATTATCACCTCAAACAATCCATAATCTTCTAATATACCTCAATATAATATGACATTGCTTGTATAACGAATATAAAGAGATTCATGAGATTATCAAAATATTTCTTGGCTAGTATCTTTCCTAAACTAAAATTTTAATTTCAGCAATTAATGCATTCAACACAATTTCATTAGACAATCTAATCTAGATACCAATCTTTCATAACCAAATCTTGTTATATTAAATAGTTCCATTTAGACTGCTTAACCACCATATCACCTAATTAATCAAACTTTTGGTTCAGTTTCAAATTAGAGCTTTAAAGAACATATTTGTAATTGTCAATTCCAACAACTTGGTTGATGATATGCTGGCAAGCTTTATAAATCATCATCCTTATTACATATCTCTCTCAAGAGACAATACTGAGAAGTTACTATATAATTACAGTTCCAGTTCTTTTCTCTATTCAAAGCATTAATCACATCAATCACTTTGTTTGGGTGATTTGTCAGAGTAAATTTACTGTATTCATGAATTTAGGTTACTTACTTCACACATAATTTCTTTCGCTCTGACAACTATTCTCTTCAAACTCTCAAAACTTGAAGATTTCCAAATCACATTGCACCAAAAACTTTCATACTTCTCATTTGTCTTTTAGTGTTTCCTCTAAGATTCTATACTTTTAGGATCACTAAAAGTCTTTCCAAATCCCTTTCACTTGGTAAAATCTATATTTAAAACCTTACGATGAATGAATGAACTTGTGCAACCTATTCACTTGAATAAATTTACAAATAAGTTGGGATCTAAATCCATGTTTTATAGCTCAAGTCTCAGCTTTATAACTTTTCTTTGCAATTCATTTCATTCATCGTTTGAAATACATTTTTAGCTTTTATTTTACAAGTAATGCCTTGAATTGTTTGGTAGGACTACCAAAGCGGTTATTTCATAATAGTTCTTCTCAAACTTCTTTGAACTATAGATATAATAATGTAAACTACAATCTCTTGTTTCGTTGTGTCAACACGCTACTATCTGAAATAAAATATTAGGTTAAACCTCTAACTTTTTTCATATTTCAGGTATATCCAATCAATTATTGTAGTCAAACTACATTTAAATTTCTTCTCAAGGCATCCTTGCATTATTTATGATTCACCATAGTTTCACTCTTAAGTTAATTGAATATACAATAAAATGATACTACAAATCTTTATATATATTGTTTGTATCATTTAATCATTCCAAAAAAACACTACCCTTCTGATTATGTGTTGAATATAGGAAAATTCTCTAATTTTCTCAATCTTAGTCAAGTCCATTGACTCGCAATTCACATTCAACATGTGTCTGAGTGACTTACTTTTAAAGTTTAGTATCTGCACTTGCAATTTTTTAGTATAAACCAATTTATCGTCAAAGTCCACATAACTCTACGATATTACTTATGCCTTTTTCTTAGTCTTCAACCCTTTTTATATTATCATTTATAACACAATGATAATCTTATCCAATATAATTTAACAACTCTATATTTTCCATTTACGAATATAGCATGAACACTATTGAGTTTTCATAGTTTCCACCATAATTTTCAACATGAACAAGCCATTGTTTGACTTCATTTCCATGTATTCTAATTTTTTATCTTATTTTAATGAAAGTCAAATCTCAACCAACCTTTGAGAATAACTGATTTCATGTAATTGACAAAATGAGTTGTCAAATATCGGCACTAAATATTCTATCTTGATTTCGTTTAAATTAACTCACCACTCAATTCGAGTTCTTAAACTCATACAATTCCCATAATACATCAAATAGAATGGAATTGATTATTGGTTGAATATCAAAAATCAAATAATTGATGAATTTAACCTCAAATTGTGATAAAATTCTACAAGAATCTGACATACAAATTCCTTAAGACTTTTATGAATCACAATTTTCATTCATCAAGCTTGAATTCTCTTCATGAAATCATCACTATTCTAAAACAAATTCAAACCCTTTGAATTTTGAGTGATAACTTTGTTTCTACGAATCATCATTCGTAGGAATTTAGAGATTTACAAAATTCTCAATTACAATTAGCAGTCAATACCAATCTCTTGATATACTACTTATTTATTCATTCTAGTATCATAATGTATTCTTTTGATTCTCAAATCCTCTGATTCATCAACAATGCACTCTCCCCAATTTAGACTATTCCAGTCTAAAAAATCATATTATGATATCTCACTGCCATATTCTTACTTGAACTACACAAGTTCTTACATGTTTTTAAATCTAAACTTCGCCCTTACATTCTTTAACTTTTAGTTTTCATATGGAATTAAAATATAACTTATAGAAGTCCAATAGATAAGATGGAGTTGACTAATACCATGAATTTTTCATAATCCTTCAACTCTTATCTTCCTTTATGAATCTTCGTTTGTTTAATGTAATTTCGCATTTAAGATCATTTTCTTATATTCAAGCATTGATTTACACATAATATGGTAATCTCATGTTTCTTTTCTTTGCTTGTGGATCCATCACAACATCACTCTTTTCTTTTATCATTTTATTAGTAAGTGCGGTTAAACCACAATAATATATACTAATAAACTTTTCTTATTTTAGTTTTATCTTCAATATGTGCAGTTACACCAAAACTATATTGTTAACTTTCTTCTCATTATTCCAATATGGAGTATCACCATATCTAGAATCATATGTTTCATCACAATTTATGAAGTATGCATATACAAGTAGTTATCTTACCTCAATTAGGTTCATATCATCATTTACCACTAATTTCCTTATTGAATGACCTTTAATCTTGTTTAATTAGTCTCTACGCTAGCATATATTCTAGTCAATGTGACTTATCACCTTTGAGTTTTAATTTGTCTCAAAGTTCAAGTCCAATGCGGCCTTCTTCACTGACTATCATTATTTAAATAATATAAGCGAGAATAAAAACCAATAAAGGTTATCCAATAGGAGAAAATCTTATTTTTGGCCATTGTACTACTTTTTATGTCTTTCCTTTTTTCATAAACTATTACGATTTAGGTTTCTATAAACACTAATCTTCAGTATTTTCTCAACTCTTGAGATATTGATGGATACAAACCATCTTATAATATTTCTACTACCTTCCTTTATTAGAATATCTCTTATGTACAGGTTTCCAAGAACCTTCACCGTCTATTGATTGAATTCCAAGATAAAGATGAGAAATAAGACCATCAAGTTAACATATAGGAAAGACATTATTGTTATATCTATCTCATAAATACAATATATCACAACACATAACATAACTCAAGCTTTTACCTTTCATTATCCCCCAAAACATTGATAAAAACTATTTATAAAGTGTTAGGTTATCAATAACTTGAGAATTAGTCTCCAAGTTAGTGAACTTAGACTTATATTCAGATTACAAGTAATGAATTTAGGTTATGACATTGAACTGTATCAAAGTTATTCTTGATTCTCTAACAACTCAAAAATAGGGAAGCTTACTCTATAAGCTAAGCTCTTATACCAAATTGTAGCATCTAATATCCCAATTAGGGCGATACTTGGCCTGAAACCCTAATTAAGCTCTTGTACACTAGTCAGACTCAATTAGAGTAACAGTACAGCAATCTGTCATACCTGATAATCGTAATACAATATATAGTATATCAAAAAAATAATTGAAAATGCAGCAGAATTAAGACTTTTTTGATAAAACATAAGATACATAAAACTGGCATAAACCTCGGTTGTAAAACCATATCCCAACCCTATTTATTACAAAATATTAATTCAGTATAATATATAAATAGTGAGAAAATCAATTCACTATAGAGAAGACTATGAACTCCTAATCTTTTCCATTTCTAAGTCGAAGCGCACGTCGACTACATGAAATGTTAATTGAGGAATTAGCACTCCAACTTGCTCAGTAAGTGATGCTCTTAAATATATCAATTATATCAATGAATAAATGAATAGCAACATGAATCCAAGACATATCTATTCAGGCATTGAAACGATATAACAATAAATAATGGACTGTAAGTTAACAAATCAATTGCAACTATACTCGTGACTTGTATTTTCATTTTAAAACTAATCTGTAAACTTCATTACCCTGAATTACGATCCATAGAAACTCACATATTGGTCGATATGTGATTTATGTGATGTATCCAGGCGTAGCGTAGCTACCAACTCAAATAGAAAAGCAACAATTGGGTACATCATGGTTTCTGAAGGGAAAACGCTGGTAATGATCCAACACTTTCATCGCCACTCCAGTTTGATTCACCCACCTAACCTCTTTTTGGGAATTTAACATAAAAACCAGTTCAAATCACAATACATTGCCTTATTCCCAGTCTATAATGATATATGAACTTATTATACTAATTACGTTGCATAATTGATAAGAATATGAGTCTCACTTACTTATAACAAGCTTTTTCTAACTTTATACTGACTTACACGATTCTCGAGATCTACACACCTTTATCCATGGACCAATAACCTAAAGTAAACCAATTTTCATTAATTTGGATCCAATACTCATTATTTTGAACCCCTAAATGGGTCCTAATCAAATCCAAAACCATTTTATCAAATTTTAGGTCAATATAACAATTTCACATTTTTCAAGGTAAAAACACTAATATAAAAGTCCCATACGAATCCTAAATTCTTCATTTTCATAGAAATTCATCAATTTCTATTTATTTGGTTAAATATGAATTTTTGGATTTTTCCTTATTTTTTTGGAATTTTTTTCCAAATTTTCTAGCCTCTCTCTCTCTCTTTTCTTTTTTTTTCTTAATTGGATTTAGGATTTGGGCATGAACTGGGCCAAATCAGGTTTGACTGAACCGGGCCAAATCAGCCAAGCTTTTTTGTTTCGTTTCAATTTTTTAATTGATCGAACTAGGGTTCATTCCCAATTCAATTTGGGTGGGGACCATACCAACTCGTTGTCTCCCTCCTCAGACGAATTGAGAATCCCTCCCAATCAACTCTTCCATTAGCAACCACAATAGCAACATCAACCATAACAACATAACAATAGCCAATCTAACTGCAACCAACACACTCACCTTGATTATCTCCATAGTCTCTCACCTTGGGTTTGATCGCCTCCATCGAATTTCATCATTTTTTTCTTCCTCTGTTTCGATTTTGTGAGAAAGTAAGGCGATGTTGTTAGTTGTTTATAAATATTTGATTTTTCTTAAGATTTTTATTGCACAAATCTGGAGGCAAATCTAATGGTTCATTTCTTATTTTAATTTTCTCGAGATACATGTTACATATCTCGAGGCTTATCTTGTGTTGATTAACCAACCTATTATCTCTTAACTGACTTAGTAATGATCAATCACAACTTTTCTCAATATTTGCATACACAAATCTCGAGGTCAATTCAAATGATGAGAGCTAAAGTCACATTGATTTTCTTTGGAATGGGAAGACATGCATCTCAAGGCATTGGAATGCCAACTAACACAACCGATAAACTTATTTACTTTCTCGATTCTCACGCTATAAATATCTCAAAGCAAATTCAATGTATCATTTTATTTGATTTAAACTTTAGGATTCATTTATATATATAACCTTTAATATATATTCACCTATGTATTTTTGCGGCTATAATTTGAAGCCCACCAACGATCAATCTCAGGAGTGCACACTATTATACCTCCCACGTGTGTCACCCTCGACCCCACGTGTCACTAGGTTCCCACCAATTATTAATTATTTTCAATGAATACATATTTATACGTGCAATATATATACATATACACCATATTAATTCGTTTATCATTTCATCATGCGCACCAACGAGTACACTCGTGTGTGCATGCTACCCAACGACTCATGTGCATTATTCTTGACCCACATAAGGTATTAGGTGTCCCATAATTTTTAATTATTCAATTATAGGCCAATAAATAAAATTAATTTCAATAAATACAAATACAAATCATGCAAATGCCAAACATCACAAAAATCTACACACACACGCTAATCGAGACAAGTCGGGCTTAACCACGAACCTAACTTAGGTTAATTAGAATTTAGATTAATGCTAATCACTTACTTAAGGTAATGGGTCATTACATTCTCTATGGCTCTAAAAGGGTATAGGTTATAGGGTTTATTATATAAATTATCCGATAAATTTTGGTCGGCACCAACCATAGTCAATTGCTCTAACCCATAGATGCTATTAATTTCACGTACATTAATAGGAACAAAACCCCTCTCACCTTCATTGGATCACCGTTTCTAGTAAACTTAAACTTTGTACACAATTTCACTCATTCATTTAACTTTGTTTTGTCCATAGTCTTGAGTGAATTGCTCTTAACCTTGTTGCCTAATAAAGTTGTTTACTTTTTTATCATGTTTAGCCAACAAATTAATTCCTCTTTCACAAATGAACTCTCTATGCTCATTGACCATGTATCTATCCTTAGCCACTCTACTAATGAAATACTTAGACTTGAATGGTCTCGGCTCATCCTCATTCAGATCTCTTGAGGATGATGCCTCAAAATCATATGCTCTAACTTGACTCACTTGACTTGCTTGCCTCTTTTTTCTTGGCAAATTTCACATAATAACATAATGAAATATGGGTTTTGAAATCACTTAAAATCAAAATTTTATATAACAAAGTTCATTCACATGTAAAATAATGCAAAAGACATATACCAGGTCTCCATAAGTCATATTGATGCTCAATATTCACATAAATTGAAATTTTATACAACAACCTCATATCCATAATTCATGCAATTTCTCTAAAATTTATCAAAAATCTCCAAGCATAACTAATGAAATTATAAATTTACCTCAATGTGGAACTATTTTCTAGTGTAGAATACTCCAAGCCTCTATCAATCGAAGCCCCTCACTTTGCCAACAAACTAAAACCTAGTTCTCCTTTGATTCAAATCCCAAAATCAATACCCTAGCTCTCCACTATGTGCAAATCCACATTGCACTCAACTGATAACTCACTAGGAACTCTCTTTCATCACTTAGAAATGATCAATCTTATGCTCTAGATGGATGTATGTTTGGTTGGTGGTGGTGTATGAGGTTGTGAATGAAGAATGTGGGTGAAATGGTTTTAAAACCCTCTCTTTGACAATTTTGTTGTCCCTTATAGGGTACGCCGTCATGACGACATCGGGACTATAGTGAGGTTTTTTATGCACAGTTTTGCACCTTACAAGCACGTCCCTTGTACCTTATGCCACCATGTATTTATACACATGGGGTCAACCTACCTATCCAAGTTATTTTGCATATTTTTTCATTAATTCCTATTTGGCGCTCTCCCGACTTTGTGAATAACTATACGAGATGTGATGACCACATGAAATCCTTATATATATATACTCCAAAGAACTTACTCATGATTTGTCCATGTACCTTACCTTTACCGCTTTAACTCCTTCACTCTTTTACACTATTTACTAAGTTAGTCGAGACTTTTCTATTCTAATGAAATCATCACCCAATAAATTATCTTTCCTACACATTTAGCACAAGTTTTCAAAAGTTAGAAACTAAAACATTTAAATTTTCCTTAACTAAACTAAATAAATACTTGGCTGAAATTGAACAACTTGAAACTTAAAAGCCCATGGGCTGCCTCCTAGTAGCATTTAGTTTAACGTCGTTAGCTCGGTGCCATTTCTCTCATTTAGTTCGAGTCTAAATTGAGGTACTCCATTTGTAGATCAGGGATAATAATATTATTTCCATTTGGATGTACTTCTTGCCTATCGATAAAGAAAATATTTTCGGCATCATCATTCTCCTCGACTCATTGTGATATTTTCTTCCTTGCATACAATGTTGCATTGGTAGTGCACAAGAATGGTCACTTTAAGTATCATAGACACATCATCAATCATAATGTAACATATCCTTAAAATCTACGATGAATGTGAATCTACCCACTTTCACATGCACATTCAAGACTCTCTCGATGGTTGGTACCAAGTTGCCATCAACTACTTAAAAATTTGTTGTATCGGGACAATTGATATTCAAATCGGCATGTAATATGTCAATTATTGGTATGAAATTGACTGAAGCTCCTGTATCATATAAGACATTTTTAAAATAGTGTACACCAATGCTTATTGGTATGCCTATGTCTCGTAGGATATTTTCTTTTGATTGGTTGAAGTATCGGTATGAACTTGCACTTTGGTTTTGGCTTCCTTGGAACCATCTTGATACCATTTCATTTTACTGCTTCTTCAGAAGGTCTTTCATCTTGTTTCTTAGCATTCTAGTTTTTCTTCCCCTTCTTTTGATTTTTCAAGGCATTGATCCATTGTTGCTTGAATCCTTCGAGTTCATCTTGCCTTACTTTCATTTCATTCCCATTCATCACTTCATGCTTCCTCATAGCAAAAGTATTGACTCTTTTTGGCTTATGCATAACTTGCTCTTATTTTGGCTCATTCATTGTTGTAGTTCTCATTATGTGAATAGCACTAACGTTCTCCCTAGGATTTGTTATAGTGTTACTCAGGAATTGTCATTCCTTCCTTGAATTCAATATAATGGCTAACCGACCAATTTGTCTCTCCATGTTCTTAATGGAGTTGATCTTTCATCATCCATTCTATTCATAGTTTGTTTCACATTTTCCATATCTTTCTCTTACTTCCAATGACGTTCCTTATTGCTCATATCCATGTTGTGCAAGAGTTTTTCAATTGACTTCAATGAAGTCATCTCTTTACTCTGCCCTAACTTCCCTTGTTGGACTTATTAATCGAAGCCTAGAGGTAACTTCAATGCATTATCAGGACTTCCATACAAGAAGTTGGGGTTGTTGTTATTGTATCCTTGATAAAACCCTTTGAGGAGCCATTCCTCTCGGCCTGAAGTTATTTTCATAGCCTTGGTTGTTCATGAAGTCAATGTCCTCATACTTCATTCCTTGTTGCATGTCCATTTGACCACCATGGCTTAGTGATTAACTGGTTACTATATTGCCTGCACTTATAGACCTTGTTGTCCCATTTGAAGCTTTGCCATTTGAATGCTCAGGTTGGATAGTTATGCCATGATCGTAGCTTTCAAATCAATCTCATATACGCCTACTGGTTTTGTCACTATGGAACAATTATCGGCTGTAGAGTTTGGAGACATAAGATCTAATACTTCATCATCATCCTTAATTAGTAGAGAACCACCTGATACGGTATCTACTAGTTTTATGGTGTTGTGGTTCATTCCACAGTAGAAAATCTGGAGTTGTGCCCATTTCACGTAACCATGTCCTAGAAATCTCCTTGGCATCTCCTTGAATCTTTCCCAAGCCTCTTCTTACTTGAACTGATTGATTTCTAGTTTCCTTTCGTTGGCCTTCATTGGGGGAAAAAATTGTCCAAAAATCTTTCATTGATTTCTGACTATGAGGTCATACTCCCTGCATTCAGTCCTTGGAACCAAGATTCAGCTTTATCCACCCAATGAGAATGAGAAAAGGTCTCATCCTAATCACCTCCTTTGTAACTCCAGAAATGTGCACGGTGTCGCGCTTCTATAGGAAACTCTCTACATGTGCAATCGGACCTTCATTCAATAGCCCATTGAACAGGCTATTTTACACCAAGTTGATTAGAGAAGGTTGCAGTTCAAACTCGGTGGTGTTGGCTGGAATCCTCATTACTCCATTGTAATTCTATTGAACTTCTGGCTTCAAGTAGTCATGAAGACATCTATGTCATCCCACTCTATCCTGCACTACTAGATCACCTTCGAGTTGGTTATTACCCCGCCCTATTTTTGGTTTCATGCTTGATCCGTAGCCATCTTGATTCCTTTCTTTTTTCTTTCCTTTGTTGGAATCTCAGGGTCGTAAGGCTCTAATTCCTTCTCTCATTTGCTACGCAAGCACTAATTATCCCTAAAAAGAAAACACAAAAGATCAAGTGTAGATGTCAAACTTGAAACTTAAACCTTCATTTATTTATTTATTTTAAACATGAAAGTCAATCACTTAAAATAAAACTTAGCAACTTTTCAAACTAAGTCTAAATGGCTACCTCTCCTCAACAACAGTGCCAAAAACTTGATGCGTGGCCACAAGTATAACGACTTGATTTAGTAATAGTGATAAGTTAGTATTTATAGGTATTTAATAGTTTATTTTAGTATTTTTAAATATGGAAAGTCTCTAAAATGTATATTTAATTATATTTTTGGTCGTTTTAAGGTGAAACGGGTGTGCAGTTGAATTCGTGGCAGAAAAATACTCAAAATGGAGTATTTACTCGTAGTGATCGGATGCCGGACAATTTGCCTCGAGTTACGTATTGCGCAATGGATAGAATAGAAGATCATCAAACCAATTGACACGTGGCAGTATGCCATCGGCTCTCATGGGATACTTGGAAGCCCTCCGTTGATAGTCAACATTTTGACAATGTCAAACACACCAATTCTTATCTCTTGCCGCCACGTGGCGCGTTCTCACCCTCTCCAAGCACGTCATGTAAGCAATCTCCACTAATCTCGTGCAACCACATTAGTGTTCACGCCACGTCCCAAACCAATAGCAACTCACTTGCTTCACCTCCATCAGTTCTTTCTCGAGATGCGTGTCAGCACGGTCTCCCGCTCCATCGGTTTCCTCAGGATGCGTGTCAGCACAGTCTCCCAGATCTTCACCGAGTCTGCGAGTTTCTTCACTGCCTTCTTGCTTGACAAGTGTCGTGCTCTCGCCTAACCACCACGTCACAAGTTCTGGTCAAGACAATATGAGAATGCCACTTGGAGCGCGGCAACACTCTCGACCAATGCGGTGCAGACACGTGGACAAAACCTATTTTCGAGCCAAAAAGCCACCAAATGCTCCCCGGCACACAAGTCACCTCCCCAACACTCAAAATTAGTTTTTGGAACCAATTTTTAGTAGTTTTATATATTAGAAAACTTATGTATTATTAGAAATAGACCAACTATTATATTTTTAGCATTAACTTCTCTTGACGATGGCCTAGGTCAGTGGGGAAACAAGTCGAGATTATGGATTCATGGCATATTATGTGAGATCTTTTATTTTATTATTTAATTTAGTTTAAATTCTTCTATTTCATTGTTGTTGATTTTAAGGTTTATGGTTTAGATCTAGGATATGTATATGGCCGATGCATGCTTTTAGGTAGACAACCTATAGTTATTGGGACCATTAGTATCCATGTAATTGTGCTTTTGGACCAATAAAGTGACAAACACTCACCCATTTCCCGTTAAACCCTTTTGGTTATTTGAGTATGCAACAATTGAATCTTGGTTAAATCGGAAGCGGATGCGATCCGATTATTTAGGATTAGTGTTCCCACATATCCATATTACTGCGGTTAGTGTGTTAATCCGATTGGCGGATATCTAGGGTTATGCATTGATTAGGGAAGTAGTTAATGGCGGACGTCCTAGCTATCGAGATTAGGGGAATGAGGAATTTCTGGCGGATGTTGATTTTCTATAGCTAATCTAGGAGAACTTAAATTAATAAATTTTTGGGAAAGATTGAAGACCATGATTGCTATTGAATCTTGATCCTGATTTGTGGAACTGTAGACCTAGGTGTTACTTATGTGTTCATTAATTGTTTTGAAAATTAGTTTGGTTACTTTATTTATTTATTTAGTTTAGTTAGATTAGTTTGTTAAATTATTTATTTTAAAACCCCCGATTTTTCCTTTTCGTTGCTTTTGACCTTAGAAATACCACCAATCTAGTAGGATCGACCTTTTGCCACTATTCTACAAAATAATCGATTTAGGAATCATTATTTTATTGACGCGTTTAGCGCGCATCAATTTTTAGCACTGTTGCCGGGGATTGGTATTTTTCTTTCTTTGGTTTTTTATTATTTGTTTTTATTTTTATTTTTATTTTTATTTTACCTGTCTAGTTTCTTACTCTTAACATGTATGCAAGCAACCTTGCGATGGACTCCTCTTACACCCATAATTATGGTCGATTCGAAGACTCACATTATTATAATGTGAATGGGGTAGGTATGTCACATAATAGATATCAATTTTCTAACTTGCATTCTTTTGTGCAACAGGTCGAGGTTTCCGAGATTTGTGAGACTATTCTCATTCCCTAGATAATTGTCCATATTATCCATAGTATGAGAATTACCACTATTTTAGCTATGCATCAGCACAACCCGAATTCTTTTTGAGCTCATGTCAAATCCACAGATTCCTCGGCATGAAGGAAATCAACAATTTGAACAAAGCAACTCCTTGGAAGATATGATGAAGCAATTAATATATAATCAGCAAAAAGTTAACCAGCTTCTTGAAGAGATACGACAAATTGATTTTGAGATTTTAGGCATGAAGGACTTGAAAACTCAATTTATTCAATATAATGTCAGACTTCAAAATATGACTGACAAGGAAAAGTTTTGTAGGACACAACCAATTTTTAACCCAAATGATGATGTGAGTGTTGATATGTTGAAAGATTTGAGGTGAATGGGTTACATAGATGGATGACTATTTGAGAGAAACAGCTGAAAAGACGTGAAGTCTTTCAAATTGAAACAAAAATTATCATTGCACTTAATGAGGTGGAAAATGAGATGAAAATTGATGTCATTTCATACAAGCCAGAGAAACCGCAGATAGTGAGCGAATAAGACCAACCTTTGATGTTGGTGCAACCACCCACCCTCCCATGCACATTTGGTACACCTTATAAGGGAGTGAAAGTAAATGAGCGTTCGCAGATCTTCTACATTGTCGACACCTCTATATTGGACGATCATAATGCGACATACTCTTTCGTGTTGGAAGTCTTGAATGAACTCCTAAATATAAAAGAGGGCATGCATGCTTCATTGCCCAAATACATAGATACGCGTTCGTTGTTGACATCTCTAAAGGAGAGGGCATCATGTGATCAATCACACCAAGTCTAGCTAAAGACTTAAAAGAAAGGTGGCTCGTTAGGAGGCGGCCCAACTTCATTTTTTATTTCTAGCATTTGTTTTAGTTTAGTTTATTTTTAATTTTTTTTTATTTAATAACACTCTAATTTGGTCTCTTTATTTTTACAGGTGATATATACCGTTCGAAGTTCATTGGAGAATTAGAGCACCGCTGAGTTTTGTAGGTTTGACATTGGATTACATTTTTAGCATAATTTGAACATTTTTTTATGAATTAACATGTTTATAGAATTTTAGGTGTTTTGAGACTTGGTTGGGACATATCCAATTTAAGTCGCCGCATTAGTGGCGAGTTTTTGAGAAGACCCAAAACCCTAGACTTCATTCCATCATTTTGTTGATTTCACCCTTAATTGAAAGACTTGGGCTTGCAAGATTTGATAGGAATCTTTTCGGTTAACTCTTATGTTTACTAGTTCTTGCTCTTGTTATGATTGTTCTTTCATAGTTTCCTTAGTCACCTACCTACATATGAGAGATTTTGTGCGTTCACAGGTTTTTAGAGACTTTTTGTTATGCATGAATTTTTATCATCTTCTTATCCATGTTCTTCTTTACCACTATCATTTTCTTCTTGTTAGATTCCCTTGACTTGTTTTGAACCTTGAGGACAAGGTTCAAAACAAGTTTGGGGGTATTTTAGGGATTGTGGATCGATTTGGCTGGATTCTTTACAAAAGACCGAAGGTGAGATCGTTTATTTTTTAATTTTATGCGGTGATATGTGCTTGTGGATGGTAATGGTAGTGTTTTATATCATTTCTTTATTTTTTGTCCCTTCATATTTCTTTCTCATATCATTAGTAATTAATACACTTTCATGCATGTATTTAGTATAGTTTTTTATTTTTTTTATTGTACATAGAGTCACCCGAGACTTTGCTCATGTCTTTGGTCGTGGATGAGTAATTTACAGTTACTTTTTAACTTGAAACTTGGGGAAATTAGGAGAAACACTCAATCGAGTTTGTAGCTCTATATTTTTATGATTTCATGATTAGGGACTTAGTTGATGGTTAAACTTTGTGTTAGATAACAAAAATGATTAGATGGTCAAATTTGTGCAAGTTATATTATTTTAACCCATTTTATGGTAATTTACTTGATTATAGTGAAAGTGAGAAGTACTAATAGGAGTTTTATTAGTGCAGAGTGTCCTACAAGTTTCCATAGGAAATGGAGCAGGGAAACTTGTAGTGGAAAAAAGTGAGAAAAACGGTCCATAGGAAATGGAGCAGGGACCGTATTTGTTGAAAAAAAAAAGAAAAAAATATGAAAAAATAGAGAATGAAATAATAAATAAAGGCAAAAGTTGTGAGAACTCATCTAATAAAAGATTTAGTTCGAGTGCTTTCACTTATTTAGTGATATTTAAACTTGCATGCTTGAATGTATAGACCAAGAAAACTTGGGAGTAGTTGATGGCCTTTGTTTTGACCGAGTCTTTGTCTTAAAAGTGGGATCTTAATTGTGTTTGGGTTGCGAGTCTTGACACATCATAACTCTAAAATTTCTTAAGTGGCTTGTTAACTTAGTGGCTATGTAAATCAAAGGAACTCCATGAATTTTGAGTCGGGTGTAGGATTAGTGAGATTTAAACTTGCGTGGACAAAACCTATTTTCAAGCCAAAAACAACCACGAGATGCTCCTCGGTACACCATTCACCTCCCTAACACCCAAAATTATTTTGGGACCAATTTTTAGTAGTTTTATATATTAGGAACTTTATATATTATTAGAAATAGACCGACTACTATGTTTTTAGCTCTTAATTCTCTTGACGATGGCTTAGGTCGGTGAGGAAAGAAGTTGAGATTATGGATTCATGACATATTATGTGAGATCTTTTATTTTATTATTTAATTTAGTTTAAATTCTTCTATTTCATTGTTGTTGATTTTAAAGTTTATGGTTTAGATCACAGTCGATGCATGCTTTTAGGTAGACAACCTACAGTAATTTGTACCATTAATATCCGTGTAATTATGCTTTTGGACCAATAAAGTGACAAACACTCACTCATTTGCGGTCAAGCCCTTTCAATTCTTAAGTGTTCAACAATTGATTCTAGGTTAAATCGAGAGCGGATGCGATCTAGTTATTTAGGATTAGTGTTCCCACAGATCCATATTACTGCGGTTAGTGTGTTAAACCCATTGGTGAATGTATAGGCTTATACATTGATTAAGGAAGTAGTTAGTGGCGGACGTCCTAGCTATAGAGATTAGGGGAACGAGGAAATTATGGTGGATGTCGATTTTCTATAGCTAATCTAGGAGAGCTTAAATTAATAACTTTTTGGGAAAGATTGAAGACCATGATTGCCATTTAATCTTGATCTTGATTTTGATTTGTGGAACTATAGACCTAGGTGTTACTTAGGTGTTCATTAATTGTTTTCAAAATTAGTTTAGTTACCTTATTTATTTATTTAGTTTAGTTAGATTAGTTAGTTAAATTATTTATTTAAAAACCCCCAATTTTTCCTTTTCATTGTTTTTTACCTTAGAAAGACCACCAATCTCTGTATGATCGACCATTTACCACTATTCGACAAAATAGTCAATTTATGAATCGTTATTTTAATGACCCGTTTGGCGCGCATCAAATAGTGTGACCAACTCACTTTGATTACGATATCATCCTGAGGGAAAGGTGTATGCACTCAGTAGTACCTAGTTAAAACTACTCTATTGCTAAAAAAATCTTTTTAATTTGGTTTTTATAACTAAACTACTTTAATATAACAAAACAATGGAAATTACTTTTAAACTCTTATATTAAGAATATATTAGTTCACAACTTCACCTCGAGAATGATATACTATGTTTTTCAACTCACTTTTTCATCTAGATTATGTTTGTGAAATGCCTAATTAGAATAGACAAAGTTTGTTCAAATCTACTTCAACTCACTGTCGTGGCGTAAAAGGTTCTAATATGCAAACTAGAACTCCACATATTAGTGTGAATAACATAAGCTCTACATTGCTTTAAGTTCCAAATCTTTAGATTCATAACTAATTAAATTTACTATCCGTGCCTCTTTAATCAACAACTATCTATTGATGTTATATATTTTATGGTTGTACAGTCCATATCCGGCTTAAAAGCTTCAATGACCATAATAACTTCTAAAACTTAATATCAACAAACACGTGATCAAGATGTTCGTCGCATTACACTCAAAATCAATACAAATTCTAACCATTGTACTTTTTAACTTTATAATCCATTCATAACTACTTTAGCATAACACTTATACCATAGGATCCATTGATCCCTAAGATTAATGAACTACTCACGCTTCACGAAACAAACATGCACATAATGGTATTCATGAAAATCAAAGATTAAACGAATAACTTCAATTAAATTAATAAAAATAATATCCAAATCACCACGTGTGAGTCTTCAATGTCTTCTTTTCCACAAATCTTTTTAATACTTTAGAATAAAGTAAACCTATGCTAAACTATAATAATGGTTGCTAATGGGTTGGTAATGTATGTGTTTGAAAATAATCAGAAACCTTAATAGAGAATTTCACTCGAAATAGAACTCTAACTTTCTATTTTCTTCAGTCTCGGCGTTGTCTATAAATGGTCCATCTTTATGTGTACAAATCCACGGCGCAATGACAGCTTCGACCACTTTATGTACTTTTTTCCTCGTTCAGTAGACTTGGCGCCATGCGTGTCTTCCCCTGGCGTCGTCTCTTATCACCCGGGCACCGTGACAACTTCGACTATCCTAACTTACTTTTCTTCTCTCCTTAAGCCTTGGGTTGTGCCTTTATCTCCCACCTTGTGCCTTCATCTCCCCACACAGGGCCAACCATCCTTGTCGTGGTGTCAACCTCTCTTGTTTGTACTTTAGCTTTGTTTCTTCGCAAATTCATTCATTTGTCTCCTTTATGCCTGATGTACCAAAAAATACATAAATACCATCAATTTGATCTCTTTTCGAGATATTTATACTAATTATACTACTAAATTAAACCTATATATAAGTCTAAATAATCACTTATCACACTTACACCACAATAAAGAAGAATAATTAGACCCTAATCCAAGCGTAAAATCTCATAAAACCTGCGCAATCAAGATTACAAGAATCAAAACAAACATGGAAATCAAAATAGAAATCTCATTAATAAATAAATACTTGCATTTATTTTCTTGATCTAGACAAAACTTAGTCAAGCATGGGTATAAAAACCAACATTAAAAATTACTAAGTATTGAAGAAAAGAGGATATGGAGAGAATAAGAATCAATGGAAAATAAAGTCCAACAGGTTCAATTCATAGGAGAGAGAAGAATTAATGAGGAGATCAGGGAGAGATTTTGCTTTCCATGATTTACAAAAACAAATTAGATTTACCCATATCTTCCATAACTCCTTACATATCTAATTGACCATGACATCATCATCCAGGATCTTCTGAGACTGCGTAAACAGTTCAGCATCATACGTATAACTTGTGATGGCATGGGGATCGCTGTGGTGAGACGCCGTGATACTCTATTTTTTGTCTCGCCCAGATCTGCACTAGTGTTGCCCAAATCATATGGACAAGTCTGAAGCGATGGAAATCATTGGGTTTATTCTCTCAGTGTTTATGCCTGATTTTCACTTTAGGGCATTAGCAATTATTAGTCTGCACCATTTCATTGTATCTCTACAATTCTCCAAGTCCCTGCACCAACAATTCCTGACGCCTTCAATTCATCGATCATTAGGGTGCTCTTAATTTGCCTTCTTTAACTTGGTTTTTTATAGGAATTTGCTCATTTCTCCAAATTTCTTATTTTCACCATAAAAATACAAAAATAAAGGATAAGTGTTGTAAATGATGAATAAAGTTTTAAAACATACCAAATACATACTTACACATAGTGCATTTATAGATTTATCAAATGGCCCAAGGTAAGTGTCAAATCATAAAATTTTAAAACCAGTAATTATGGCTTATCAGGGATTAACGAAGATTAATTAAGATTTTGGTCACGAGTCCAGAGTTAAAAACCATTGAAATAGAGATTTTTGATTAATTTTATCTTTGTATTATGCGTGTTTAGTGTTGTGTACTATATACAACATCAACAACAACAACATAGCCTCAGTCCCAAATTAACTGGGGTCGGCTACATGGATCAAACTTTTCCATATATATATATATATAATATATATATATATATATATATATGTTATTTTGCAAAAATCAAGTTAGCCAAGTAAATGTAATATTCATGGGGTTTTATCTCGAGATACATGTTGAAATGGGTCTCGAGAGAGTTAAAAAGTTAACCGAACTACCGTTTCAAATTTCGCAAAAAATTCTAGTACAATGGTAAATTCTCTAAACCAAATTGTATTTTTTGAGGTTTAACTTGGACAAAAATTAAAGTGATAAATATGAAAAAATAGAAGAAAAAATGGTCAATTTACCATTATGGGTATTGGTTTTATATGGTGAATGATAGGATTTGATGGTTAATGACCATTCGACCAAACCCTTTTCATTTGTATCAAAATGAAATTGAATAGGGGGTAGGGGGGAGGGGTTATGTACCACTGCTCCATCATTTTCATCATTCTTCTCCATCTCATTTCTTCATTGTTTACTCTCCCTCTCTTCTCTTTGTTTCTCACTATTCTCTTTCTCTTAATGTCTTCACAGTTTTGAATTGGTTGAGAAGTGTTAGCATGATTGTGGTAGGTGGTTGTTGGTGTTGTTGAAAGATGTTTAAAGGTAAGTTAATGGAAAATCAATTTTTTTTATATTTGTGGATTGGGGAATAAGAGATTGTGGTGTATAGGGAGTGGTTTTAGGTTTGAATTCGAGCTATAATGGATGTTGATTGTGTGATTATGTGAGAGGAGGAGAGGTAACTAAGTAATTGATTTTAAAAACAAATAACGAATAGTGAAGAAAATCAGTCAAACTGAGAAGGAGAAAAAAGAAAGAGGGGGAGAAAGAAGAAGGAGGAGGAGGAAAACGGTGGGGGGTCGTGAGCTCCCCTACCCAACCCCAATGGGGTTAGGCAACCCAAACGATATAAAAAATTGCATAACAAAAAAGTTATATTATGCTTAAGGAAGAAGATGTGGGGTTTAATTCCCCGGACCGAACCAAACCAGGTCCGATTCAATTGAGCCGGACCGATCCGATTAAGGGGTTAAATAAAATAGCCTAAAATTAATTAAACTAAGATTAACGTTAATCTCAAAGATTAACGGTCATAATTTGGGGGTTACATGAAAAACTCGATCGACGTGGACATGAGAATCGAAGGTAAATGTTACTTATAGATGATGCTTGCTTACAATGCGGTGTTTAAAATAATTATATTATTGTATTTGCATCGCATATATGTACATTGCTATCGAGAGAATTGGTGTGCCGATTAAGTACATTGGAAAGCGTGTCGATGTGAGTATCAAGTAGGATTTAACAAGGGATGTTAGACTTATTTAATAGTAGGATATGGTGTCTAATTGAAACTACAACTTAAGCTCATTTAATAAAATAAAATATGGCATACCTTAAGATGCGTGCTGAGGTGGGAGGCACCGTGTACCGGGTAATCGGGGGTTAGTATGACTACAAATATGTTAAATATATGAATAAACACACATAATTATGTTCCTAGGCGAATTAATTTGATTTAAGATAAAATAAAGTCCTATAGTTAGATAGGAATTAATTGAACATTTTATCTACCTAGTGATGATCCTAAAATACATATCATAAGGCAAGATGAGTGGCTTTCATGTAGGACAAATGGTTTCATTTAGAAGGAGCTCAACATATACATTTGGGCTGAAAAATCATAGCAATTGAGGAGGGTTTTGGTTGAGGAATTCAAGGAGAAAGTGTCATCAATCTAGGTAGATATCACTCTATTTCACGTTTGAAATCGATTCTAAGTTTTGATCATTTTTAGAGGGTAAATGCTTGAGTCTTTGAAATTTGTTAATATATTTGGATTCCTCATCTCAAAGTTGATAATCGAACTACTATGAAGTTCTTGATTTGGTTTTGAAATAAAAAATGTATAGATTTTTGAAGTTGTAAGATCAAAATTGAACTTCTACATTTGAAAGCTAACTTAAAGGGGAACAACTTTCTCCCACTGAAAATTTTGTAATTCTAATGTTTTTATGTCCAAAAAAGTCGTACAAATATGTGATTGAATGTATTACGGGGTTTTTGAAACAAAAAACTTAAAAGGCATAACTCCCTAATTACTTATCTAAATGAGCTAATCCTTTAATATGTTGTTTTTATGTATGTTAGATGTCTTACAACCAAAAATCACAATTTTGAAGTAATAAATTGGGAGAAATGAATTTTCTAAGTCTACTGGTTGGATTAGGTTCAAATTTGAGTCATTTTTAGTAAAATTGCCATATCTCTTTCATTTTAAATCGAGATTTTGCAAACTAAACCTTTTTAGAAAGCTAATATAAAGACCAAAAACTTCGTGCCAAGGGAGGTTTTTGAGATTTAGACAATTTCATGCCTAAAAATACGCTGCAACACAGGATCAAAATTGAGACTTTATTTATTCTTTTAGGGGTTGATTTGAAAAGAATAATTTAAAACATAGTTAACCAATCTAAATACATAATAAACATACTTAATTGACTTCAGGGGACTAAGAGAACGTAGCTCAAGTACTGGAGAGCTAGGCGAGGTCAGGTTCGAGAGTCCATGGAAGTTGGAGCGTATATTGAAGTGTGTAAACCCAATTGAATGTCTCACATAATTCATGGCTTTGTTTTATCGGTATCAGATTACATATGTAACTGTTGGTGGGCACACATGAGCTTTCACTTTAATTCAGTTGCGTATATATTGGCTGTGGCTAAATCACTTACACAGGTTTGCTTATTTTTAGCGCTCGTGTTGACGGTAATAGAATGTATCTATGACCGTTAGGAAATATGTAAGATGTTCCCCTGACTTGAAACAATGTATGGGGGATTTATCTATTAACCGTAATTGAGGTTTAGTCACTGTAAGCTTGTGAATATATACGTAGTTCATGTCATGTTTTATCGATTACCGGCTGATTTAGGTCGGGGTTTTCTTGGACCATTCACTTGTTTATTTATTCATTGTTGCTTTATTTCCAAGCCTGCTTTATTGGTATGTGTTATTACATTTATTCGCCACTGTTTTTGCTTATTGTATGTCATCTACGTTTGTAGGAATATAACTTAGTGTTGTCGGATGTTATATTCGCATATCTCATAGTTTACCAGTTTTATTTCATGAATACTATGTTGACTTCTTTTGGGATTTTATTCACTGGACTCGTCACTGTATTTGTTGGTTGACAGAGTGTTGATCTTTCAATTAGCAAAGGCAAGGAGGTATTGGGCGACTACCTCTGAGATAGTGACGCCAACTCGTGTTTGATTACAATTTGTATGTATTTACTTCTCATTGGGCTTTCGAGACTATAAAACATTGAATACATGTATATGGATATTTTGATGTACTTATTTCACCTCTTGATATATACGTGGTATCTATTTGCTGGGTTTTTCATTACTTAAGATTGTTAAATGTTGCATAATTTATTCATTTAAAGACTTTCACTGGTAAAAATTTATTAATACTTGATAAACTGATTAATCGACTAATTTAAATCACTAATAATTATATGAAGAGTAATTAGCTAAGTTAGAGTTTAATGTAAAATGTGTAAACAATCAGTTAGGCCGCGGGGCATGGTAGATAAGTAGGCCACTACATGGTGAGGCTTGTTGACGTGTGATGGTACATGACGGTGCCCACGGTTTCTTGGGGATTAAGGGTCGCCACCTTAAACCACTCATCATTAAAAAAAATGTTTTAAAATCAAACAAAATTAATAAAAATCCCTGGAAATTAGGAAAAATTCAAAAAATGGGGTTTTTGGAAAAGTTAATGGAAATTGAGAATTTTTATGAAAAATAAGGATTTTTAGGGTTTTCTCAAAGATTTTTATCAGGGTTTTACCTCGTAATGCATGTTACAATATCCAAAAAATGTACAAAATTGGAAAGAGTATTGAAAAGCTTAACAAAAGTTAAATTTTGATGTCGAACCACAATTTGGAGTTGAAATTTAGATTCGGACATCCAAGGATAATATTTGGAGTGATTCCGTAGTTTTAGGTTCGAGGCAAGATCAATTAAAAATATAATAAATTAGAAACAATTGTGGAATTGTTATGGAATCTTATCGAACTTATAAATGAATTGTAGGACCAAAATTAGAACCTCGTGTGGACTAGTTTAACTACTCGGAGCACAAGGGAGTTGGGATATCGCGTTTGTAAGTTTAAGTAAATCCCATAGTAACATTTACATTGTATGAGTATTTCTCGAATATAATTTCATGCACTAGTTTATAGCTGCATATTTATTGGTCATGTATTCACGGACACGAGAGGAAGGAGGCTTTTGGGGTCCCATTGTGTTCATTGGCTATATGTGTTGTAGGATTAACACCGTGGTGCTTCGCGACTTGAGTCACTGATCGTTGTAGACACTTGTTTAGGAGGGCTTGTGATGCTGGCCAGGATCATACTCCATGAATCTTTATTACTGTTCATCCACCACTTTTGGAAGACATCATCTGATTGTGTTTGGTGAACAGAACGGGATGGATTGCATATTTGTATATTTATGATTCCTTGTGATATTATTGTTTGTTTAATCTCTTGGAATACAATGCATTTGATTATTACATGTGTACTTGATAGTATGGGATTTACTTATTTGACATTATCGAGTTTTTATAATTAGGTAATGACAAGTGCGAGCGACGATAAAGAAAATGGGAAGCTGTCATATTATATGTGACTCGATTAGTCCATTTTTCTCTATGTATGTATTATTTTCGGATAAAATAAATTGCATCTAATTTTGGGATGTAACAATTTTAGGATGGATGTAACGATTTTGAAATGGATGTAACGATTTTGGGATGGAATAGGAAAATGGTAAAGCTAAAGGAATGTTGGTTTAATGTTGATACTTTACATCAGATTAGAATGAATATATGATTTTGTTAATACAATATATATTTTTTATATATTTTATGGGTGGATTGTGAGTCCTTCGGCATTTCCATTAGACTAAGCATATTTTGTTGAAGATCTTTAAAGGCCAGATTTTCTATTGTAGGCTTAAAAATAGAGGATGTGTTGTTGAAAATCTTTACGAAATTTTGAAGATAATTAAATCAATCTAAATGAACTTTGAGACTTGAGATTTACTTTAGAATCTTATATGGTTGATAATGTATTATATTTGTTGATTACAACAAATTAACTTTGTTATTTATTGATGGTGAGATTAAGGCTAGTAGATTATCAGGAAATTAAGGTAATCTAAGCTGGTCAGATACCCTAATTAGGTGGAGTCTGACACTAATGGCCTGTTTGGTTCACATTTTAGTGAATCCACACATGGGATTAATTAGTGATGGGACTAACACATGGGTTTAGATAGTTTAGTCCCATTTGTGTATCTTGTTTGGTTGGGAGTTTTAAGGTTGGGATTAAATGAGGTTGTACATGTACATTTACCAAAATACCCTTACATAAATAACACCAAAAATCCCCCCATTTCACAAACATGGGTCATCTCCCTCACAATTCGATTGGTTATTTCTCCCTCTCTCTCTCTCTCTCATTCTCTCTCTCTCTCTCTCTCATCACTCCCTCTCTCGTTCGATTCTCTCTTTATCACTGTGATCTCCTCAAATCGAAAATGAGAAGTTGTGACTGTTTTGGCGTTGTGGCGGTTGGTGTACCTTTCAAGGCGAGTAAATAAAGTTTTTTTCACTTTGGGATTGTGATTGATCAGTGGGGACTGTTGAATATGGTGTTCTATTCGAAAAGAAAAAGAGAGAGGAGTATTGCTGTTGTTGAGAGAGTTGAGATAAAGGTTTGATTTGGGCTTAAACAACAACACATACAACAACTAGACTAACGTAGCAGTAAAACAACAAGGAACAAACAACAATCGAGAGAAGAAGATGATGGATGGAGGGGGAGGAGGACAGCGAAGAGGAGAAGGAAGCCGTGATCTCCCAGACCCCCGTCTTCAGAAGAAGGAAAAAAATGGAGAGGAACCTGCACTCTGTTTCGTTCACTAGGGGGACGATGAAAGGCTAATCCCACCAAAAATGTGAGGGGTAAAGTGGTAATCTCCACACTCAGTTACAATGGATTAGCTAATCCCACCAAAAATGGTGGTATTGTTTAATCCACTACCATGCCTCTTAACTAATCCGCTGGCCTAGTTAATCCTCCAAGTAAACAGCGGATTAACTAGTCCAGTGTGGCTAATCCGGGCTAATCCCACAACCAAACAGGCCATAAGTGTTTGATATGGTAGTAATGGGTGTGGTTGGAATGCTTGGTGATTATTTCAAATACATTGACTACACAAACTTGACTTACCTAAGCCGCAATTTAAGATTGGGAGAAGTCTAGCTGGTACAAGTAGTTGTGGTCTACTACAGTTGATGAACAAATCTAAATTGTTAGTCAAGTGAATTAGCTAAGTCTGTCGACTGTCTTGAAAGTCAAGTTATAGCTTCTTATAGCACTTAATAGAGTTGGAAAACGTATATGCATTTTGCTTTGTGTTCTCGGCACTCATTTACTCGTTATTCCTTGTTTAGCTCCTTTTATCATGCATTTATTGTCTTTTTTATCTTTGTGATAATACTTGCACGAATATTCAATTAACCATTTATTTGACATTTGACATACTGTTGTCACTCATCTAGCTTTCCTTCCTAGAATTGTCTCCATTTAGATGACAATCGCAAGTCCGTCTAGTAGTAAAAGTAAGGAGCGGGTACTTAGTGATGACATTCGAGGTTCCCTCAAAGCAGGCTCCTACTCTTATATATCTACTTGATTTTGTAAAATTGGTTTATGGTTTGAGAGAGACACTTGATACATGTATATAATACTTCCTCATTTCTATCACCTAATATGCATGACACCTACCTTGTAGGTTTCCACATATAGAGTTGTTTCGACGTTGTGTTTGTTTAATTTTTAGTCACTTTAAATTACTTATTTCTTATGCGTTAATTGTTTAGACTTGCAAAATTTAATATTGACTCTAATAAGCGAATACATATATATACTAGTTTCAAGACGTGCTACGCACGATTCCCCGCTTCGCTTCGCTCGCGGGAATTAATTTCTAAGAATTTATTAACAAAATTTAAAATTGTAATTTAAATTTAAAAATTAGAAATACAAGTACATTTTTTAGCTTATCAATATTCTCTAATGTGATTGAGATAAGATGTGAATGAAAAACAAGCTAGTCATGTTAGGACATTACTTTGATTTAACTCTCATGATTTCTAAGAATTTCCAATGCCAAATCTAATCAACACAGTAATGATTTAACTCTCATGCATAACCAATTTTAATTTGCTTTGAGTGAAAAGAAAAGCAAAATTCAAGCAGTGGAGATAAGGTTTCACATTGATGTTATCAAGTTGCTTTCTGTATTAAAACAAAAGGTTCAACATAACATCGTACATCAGTAAACAAAAACATTGGCATCCAATTATGACTGGCATACTCAAAGCATAGATGGGTGATTGAAACCAAGAAATAAAAAATCATCTAGAAGTTAAAGAAAGCAGGTGAAAGAGATGGAAACCTCAACATTAAAACATTACTACCAAGGAACAATATAATTAATGAAGCCAACTCCTTCTCGGACCAAAATAGGACCACGGTTCCCTCTTTTTCACATATATGGAGAAATGTTTATATAAGACACACAAATAGTAACATACCCGAATCAGTGTTAGATAAGAGATGCCAGCGAGCCCAATCAATTGCAGATGAAGGAAATTCGAAAATCTGATTCGTACTCATGATTAGGAACGAAAACCTAGAGTGCAGCAAAGAAGTGTATTAGGAGCGAGAGATCGCAACAGTGCAATGAGAGAAAGAAAGCGAATAGTAGGTAAGGGAGTGCCACCATCAGTCGAATAGGAAATCAAAGAGTTGAAAGGTAAAAGTGATTTTTTAGGTGACGAAGAAAATTAGAGATATTTGTATTGAATCGAGAACTAACGAAATCGGAGAGTTGAAGAATCGAGAACCAACAATCCAACGGAAGAGAACCAACGAACCAACGAAATTGAGGAGTTGAAGGATAAAAGTGATATTTTAAAAGTTAAGGGAATGCACGAGAAGTATGGGCAAATAAGTAAATTTCATTACCACTCAAAAATTTGGATCAGCGAACGCACGAGAATTATGGGCAAATAGCTAAATTTCATTACCACTCAAAAATTTGTGATTCGTGTTTTTATATATATAAAATTCAAAATTCAAAATTGTAATTAAAATTTAAAAATTAGAAATATAAGTACATTTTTTAGCTTATCAATATTCTATAATGTGATTGAGATAAGATGTGAATGAAAAAATAAGCTAATCATGCTAGGACATTACTTCCTCAAAAAAAATGTATTGGATTGATGAGAATGAGTTCATGATTGATTTAGAGATAAAGAAAAAAAAAACGTGTAGTGGATTGATAAGAAGTTAGAGTTTGATTTGGATACAAAAAAATGTTGATTTTGAGATGAAAAAAGGAAGTATGGGCAAATAGGTAAATTTCATTACCACTCAAAAATTTGTGATTCGTGCTTTTATATATGATAGATATAAAATTCAAAATTCAAAATTGTAATTAAAATTTTAAAATTAGAAATATAAGTACCTTTTTTAGCTTATCAATATTCTATAATGTGATTGAGATAAGATGTGAATGAAAAAATAAGTTAATCATGCTAGGACATTACTTACTCAAAAAAAGTGTATTGGATTGATGAGAATGAGTTCATGATTGATTTGGAGATAAAGAAAAAAAAAGTGTAGTGGATTGATAAGGAGTTAGAGTTTGATTTGGATACAAAAGAAAAGATTGATTTTGAGATGAAAAAAAAAAGTATGGGCAAATAGGTAAATTTCATTACTCACTCAAAAATTTATGATTAGTTTTTATATATATATATATATACTAGTTTCAAGACGTGCTACGCAATTGATGAATTAAAATTTAAAATAAAAATACAAGTACATTTTTTAGCTTATCAATATTCTCAAATGTGATTAAGATAAGATGAATGAAAAAACAAGCTAGTCATGCGGAAGACTGATCATCCACTTTGATCGATTGATTGATTGAAGACTGAGAGAAAGAGAAAACCGTATATTGGATTGATGAGAAGAGTTCGCGGGATTGATTTGGAGATAAAGAAAAAAATGCGTGGTGGATTGATAAGGAGTTAGAGTTTGAATTAGAGACAAAAGAAAAGGTTGATTTGAAGATAAAAAAAAAGTATGGGCAAATAGGTAAATTTCATTACCACTCAAAAATTTGTGATTCATGCTTTTATATATATGATAGATATATGAAAGAATGTGAATAGATAACCTTTATTCCAACTTATGGACCTCTAATTTCGTAAGAGCAAAAGAATAAATCGGGAGATTGTAAGTGTTGCCATATACAACACTGAATCCATCAACAGAGCTGCGGTTTTTTAGGACTGGAGTAGTTGTTTGTATTACACTAATCACTTATTCGGTGGTGAGAAAGAACCAGAGCGCAAGATATTTCTGCAAAGTGATGGAGAGAAACAATTTTAATTTAGGGATAAATTTGAGTTTGGTATGGTTCGCTTTCGAACTACTGGTTCGCACAAGAAATTGGCAATGTCTCAAATGAACTAACCACTTGGCACATTCGTTTGCTACATCAGTGTCATTTAACGGTCATTAGGGTGAAAAGATCAAACGTGCATTTTTGCAAAATCTCATTGACGAAATGTGCAATTTTGAAAGTTGATAGATTAAAAACATAAAAAACACAAAGTTTATAACTAAAAGATAAGTTTTACCGTTTCAAAAAGGAAAAATTCCTTGAATTAAAAAAGAACAAAAAAGAAATAAAATCTATTATGGATGAAAATTCGATCGTGACAACCATGATCATGATCACGCATCTTGAAGTTGAAAGACGAGTTTGGTTGTCAAGCACGACAAAGTGGAATAAGATATATCCAGGAAACTTGAATCGCAAGTCAAGGAAGAAACCTAGAGCGCGATCGAACTGGCACTTAGGTACACCAACGACGTACTATTGGAGATGTTGGGATAATCCCACATCAACTAGTTAAAATACAATACCTTATCGAAGGGCTTTGTAGACATAAAAAAAAAAAAAAAAAGGCGTGTTTAACCTAAGGTAAAGATAGTTGTGATGGACTACAGTCAAGTCTTAGTTAGATTTGAGGGGGAGTGTTCAATAAGTTGAAATAATCCTACATCGACTAGTTAAAATACAATATTAAAGCTTATATAAGTGGAGTCGACACTCCATTCTACCTTAACATTATGAAATAAACCTTACCTTTACATTCAAGCTCATACATAAATTAATAGTCACCCTCTTCCCACCTTGGATTGAACCCAATATTACAAAAATTGAACAAGTGCAGCTTAAATAAACTTGTTAGCAGTCCTCTTCCATATTTTTTTTTTGAAATAAATAAACTTGTTGGTAGTCCTCTTCCTTATGAAAATAAATAAATAAATGTAACCACAAAACCACACGCAGGACCCAAAAACTACACCTAGTTGTCCATTTAATGCACATCGAGATGCATGGAACAAACAAATCGATGTGAATAAGGGACACCAACAAGTGAATCACGTTACAATGTTACAAAAGCATTTTCCACTAATCCAATAAATAAATAAACCATTTTGTGGTTCAATCGCAACTAGATTGATCGATTCATCTTAAACCACAATTTCAATATCTGCAGATCCAAACTTGCCAACGATTTGTAGAATTTAATTGACTTGCAGTTTTTTAGAGTTAGAACATTTGAGAAAAGATAAATGTACTAGAGAACCAATTCAAAAGAAAGTGTGGACTAGGATGTCTCTAATGTTCTTAAATCTCACGTCCAAAAGAAGCCCTTATACCATCCTGTGAAGCCTTCACTTTCTGACTAAAAACTAAAAAGAAGCAATACACTGTTATACTAGCATTAATAAATAAACGCTCGTGCTCAAGTTGGAGATCGAATTACAACCTTCTTTGCAAATTCTACACGATTGCGACATCCAAGTAATCTCCAATCTGCGCATAAGGAAACTGGATTAACACGATCATGCTGATAAAGTGAGTACTGAAGATAGACTAACGACATTCAAATTTTAACCTGGAAGCTGAGTTCAGCAAGTGCCTTGTTATCATCGATTCTTCTGCCGTTTCCATAAGAATGGGTCATCCCCACCTGCATGTTGCCATGAAATATAGACATCATGGAATTATTTGAAGAAGGTACATCCATGTTGGACGATCAAAAGGAAATGTACAATCTCATCCAATCTCATCCAATCTCTTCATTGGATGATCAAATATCTAAAAAAAAAAAATTATTAGAAAAGTGGAATTCAAAAAGGAAGATAAATTTGATTACAACATCGACTTTTGGCAAACAGGATGATGCCAAATAATTAGCTACAATAAAAAAAGGGTCGTCAATCATTGCAGCATGTCAACAATACAGGAATTTAAATTTGTGTATAAAGTACTTTAAGCACAACATGTAACGAAAAAAATACAAAAAGATTTTCTAGCACATTGTCCGGGATCAGATACAAAGGATGTGAAATAAGGACAATATAATTATTCTGTTAAACATATTAAGCTCCCTGTACGGATAAACGAACGGTGACAATAGATGAATTCCTTTTAATATTCATACAATCCAGAAAAGAAATTCCCATAGCACACAGGATTCAAAACAGAATCCTAATTGACAAAACTGGACAACAATTGCAAATGTCGACTCGGTAGGCATTTAAATTAGTGACTAAGTACTTTTTTTTATCAGCAGTGAATTAACTAAATAAGTGCGCAACAAAATGCACAACGATTTTGCAGTGCGGCATCGTGGTCAGATACCAAAAATGGAAGTGAAACAGAGACTACTAAAATCATTCTTTTGCACATTAAACTCCTTTTAGCAGAAATATAAATATAAGACACCAGATGAAAGCCTTTCCATGTCCATTCGAGCACATGAAAAAAACTCACCAAGCACATAAGCAACTCAACAAAATCCTAATTAACAAAATTAGACAATAAAAGAGGAAACAAAGAACAGATTTAGACCATTGTCACTTACCGGCCTCACGACATAACGACCATTTTTATCAGGATATACAAATGCAAAAGATAATTTAGCATCTCTCCTTCTTGCTTGAGGAGCAACTTCCTTGACCTGGAAAAGAGGCAATCATCAATTTTCAACTAAAATCAATAAACAAATATATTACTCTTATTATTTATTTTTTTGATAAGAAATATATAACTCTTATTAAGACATAAGAAATGGCAAAAGCAATTAAGATACCAAATCAGTTAATTCACGTAGTGTAGCATCCTTCCATGTATATATCTGGACCTCTTCCTTGGGCTCTTTGCCTCTTACCGCGAAGTCTTCCTTGGTGTGATGACCACCCATCTGCAATGTTTTGAAATAGCACACTTAAGCACACGTACAGGAGAAGCAAATTACTTCAAGTCATACTGTAAACAACAATACAAGTACACCAACAGGAATTACACTTCCAAATGTTAGTTCCAATCAGAAACCTTCAATGTTCTTTAATTTTAGTCGTATATCATATTAATATTAACATAAACTTAACTTCCTCACAAAGAGAACATTAAAGGAAAATAGTGTAGACAACAATGAATTCTAAAAATATCGACTCTTATGCTTAAATCGCCAACAGAAAAAAATCGACAGTTGAATCGTTGACAATATCCAGAAAAAGCTATTTTCCCCATGAAATTGACGGCAACAACCAAGCCACAATCCCAAATCAGTTAGGGTCCGCTTCATGGATCAAACTCAGTCATCATGCACAATTTAGTACAATTGTTTCTTCACACCTAAGTTGTGATGTGAAGCACACGCCCTAGCTCATTCTCCCGGCTCCAATGCAGCGCGTCGCTAGATGCGAATGCCCCAACGTTCATATTCGTATGATCCATTTCATAAAGAGTGACATAAGTTTTACTCGAGGTCAATCTATCATAACAATCCCCATAATCTATCATAACAATCCCCATAATTCTAGTATCGATAATGGGCTGTGGATATCCCCCTCACTTTTTCGGGTATGGAAAATGGGTTGGGACCTCCCTCTCCCATTTTCTAAGCATGGATAATGAGATTTGGAGCCCCTATTTATCTGAACTTGAGATTGGCTATGTAGCAAATAAAACAAAAAAAAAAACACAACGAATTTGATGTAATTGAGAATCAGTTAAAGACTTGAAGGTTTCAATTCAAAGAAATACGTAATATGCTTCTTTCTTTTCCCATCCAATATCTCCACTAGCTTAATTGTTTTCATTTTTTATGGATAGATCGAACTAAATGGAATAAGACAAGTGAGGTCAACATTCCATCAATTTTAAGTTGTGCACCTGTCAATGTCATTGAGGATATGTCATCGAGGATATATACGATCACAAATCTAGCTTCTAAAAGCTTTATAGACTTGCAAAACCATAATTGTGTCTTTGGTAAGTCATAAAATTATGAATGACCAAGATTACTTCTAGTTCACATTCCTAAATCCCGAGCAAGAGATCTTTGTAAACACACACACACACACACACACACACACACACACACACACACACACACACACACACATTTATAAAAGAGCGCATCTCCAAATTTCACACACACACACACACACACATATCAAATATATAAAAGAGTGAATCTCCAAATTTTGAGTCATAAGGAAAAAGTCTTTTTTGCCATTTCTTCTTGCGTTCTCTTCATCTCCAATTCTTTTTTTTCTATCTTCACAGTTCATCACCAACTCGAACTCTAATAAATACTCTCTTGAAGGTCGATACTCTCACAATCTCCCAACGAAGAGAATATCACATTGGAGCATTAGTAAATCAAACTCAAATTTGTTGATTCTCATGCCTATATTCTATATCTCTTGTACGCATGTCTCTGAATGTGTCTATGGATTCACTTCTGGACATGACTGAAGATGTGAATGGAGGTTCGTTCTTTACATCTTATTTCCTCTTTCTCTTTAAAGTCTTAAAAAATGTTCTGATCTTTCTTGTAATGTTGGGTTTATGTTTGATCTAATAAATTTAGGAATTAGGTTTGATTTTCATATAGATTTTTTCCTTCTACAGTTTCTCTTGAAAATAGTGCGCAACTATGACTAATGCCCACTATGTGTTTGTTGAAAAGATAAATACTAAGGAAGCCTACATGTTGTTATCTTTAGGACACTAAATTTATTTTTCTTAATGGATTTGTGTTCAAACCATATGTGATTGAGGTTGTGTGAAAGAATTACTTTTCCATATGCGCTGCATAGAAACCCTTAAGTTTAGTGCTCATTACAATTTCAATGGCTGAAATCATTAGATATGAAATGAAAATGCCATTTGTGTTAAAAAAACATTTAAGTTTAGATTTGTAAAAATACACAAAATGAGTATATCAAAGCATCCCTACTAATCTAATGCATTTTCCACTTGTAAGATCTCTAAGGTGTTCATCAATCATAAACTTTGTCTTTGTTAGCACTAATGTAGAGTGATAGAGTACTCGTAAAGAGGGGGTCGCCTCTGGATCATTTATTAATCAATTAAGAAATAGATCCACACACTCCCGAGAGGGAAGAACTACCCTAAGATGGAGAACAAACTCTCCTCTCAAACCTACCCTAAATGACAATTTTCTGCATACCCTTTACAGTGACTCAACAACTATTTATACTACCCACCAAATTCCTTCTCACTGAGCAAATCATCTCACTTACAATGCACACACCTACACCTATCACGCAAGCGTGGTTGCCTTGTTGGTGGGCCCACCTTGCTCATCATCACAACTGCCTTGCACTGGCTTGGATCATGTGCTCCTCACATGCTTCTTTCAATACACATTAGTGATAGGTGGCCTCCCAAGGATGTTAACAATACTTCCCCAAGGTGGAAGATGGAAACAACCACCTTGCCAATCCTAAGCGTCCGAAGGAAGATTGGAAACCCACTTCACCAAGAATGTGGCAAACCAATTCCTAATAGAGCATCCTAACGGAAGGGAGATACAAAAACCACTCGTTTTTCACGTTAAAGACTAGATGAATAGAAGGCTAGACGGAGGAAGTTCGAGTTTATACGCAACCTCTCCCACTCGAGCAAGAATAAGCCAAAATTTGGGGCTCATATGTTGGAATGTCGGGTTCCATGACGTAGAGAATAATGCAATAGTGGTGGAGGGTCGCGGCCATAGACCACCTTGAATGGAGGGCATTACAAGAGTGAAAGAAGATATTGTACCAACATTTTGCCCAATGAAGCCAGTCGGACCAATGATGCTGACGCTGCCCAATATAGCAACGCAAGTAAGTTTCGAGGCACCGATTCACGACCTCCATCTGTCCATCACTTTGGATAAGCGGAGCAGTGGTTGAGTTGTGTCACGTGGAGACAGAACGGTTCTTTCGGAAATGGCTTAAAAAAACCTTGTCTCGATCCGAGACTATGGTGCGAGGAAAACAGTAAAGGCGCACAATGCCACGCAAGAAACAATCAACAACCGGTTTGCCAGTGAAAGGGTGTTTAAGAGGGAGGAAATAAGCGTACTTACTCAATCGATCAACTACTACCAAGATTGAGTTGTAGCCTTTGGATGGTCGCAGCCCTTCAACGAAGTCCAAAGAAATATCCTCCCAAATGGCAGTTGGAATCGGTAATGGCTGAAGGAGGCCTACCGGAGTGAGGGTCTCATATTTATTACGTTCACACACCTCGCAGCCGGCAACGAAGCACTTGACATTATGTTTGAAGCCAACCCAAAAAAAAACTCGCCAAAGAGGCGTTTATAGGTTTTTAAAAACCCACTGTGACCCCCCACTGGTCCGGAATGAAACTCAAATAAGATCTTGGGCTTGAGGGAGAAATTGGCTGGTAAGGCCAAACGCTGCCTATACAAAGACCAACCAAGTTTGGCATCAGGATCTTGTATACATGAATGGCAGAGAGGGTCGGGTCAGCCAAGACTTCAGAAGTGATCAACGCCTCGTCAGGAGTCCTCAAGACCGAAAAGGAGTGAAGTTCCATAGGGGCTACTGGTTCTATTGCACAAGGTGAACGGGATAAAGCATCTTCCACGATGTTTGAAGATCCCGGCTTGTACTTAATATCGAAGTGAAAACTAAGTAGCTTAAGTAGCCAACGCTGATACTCGGGAGCCACTACTATCTGCTCAAGGAGAAGTTTTAGACTCCTTTGGTCTGTTTCCACCAAAAACCGGCTTCCCAGTAGGAAATGCCGCCACTTCTGTAGTGCCAAGACGATTGCCATCAATTCTCTTTCATAGGCAAACTTGGCCCGAGTGAGAGGAGAAAGAGCTTGACTAAAGAATGCGAAAGGCCTGTCGTTTTGGGTGAGAACAGCTCCAACCCCACCCTTGATGCATCAGTGTCAATGACAAACAGAATATCAAAATTCAGTAAGGCCAATGTGGGAACCTCTTGCATTGCGTGCTTCAATCTATTGAAGGCGAAAGTGGCTTCATCGTCCCATGAGGAGTCCTTGCGTAATAAAGTTGTCAAGGGGGCAGTGATCTTGCCATAGTCGCGGATAAAACGCCTGTAATAACCAGTGAGGCCCAAGAATTCTCGCATGTCTTTAGCTGTAGTCGGGAGAGGCCGAATTTCCATGGATCGAACTTTGTCAAGATCCGCGAGTAACCCCTCACTGGAAATGATGTGACCTAAGTAATCAAGGCATGATCGAGCAAAACAACACTTCTTAAGGTTGAGGACGGTGAGTACGTAAGAGAGATGGTCACAGTGATCCGCCAAGGAAGCGTTGTAAACTAAGATATCATCAAAGAAGACTAGGGCGAAACCACAAATCAATACTTGAGGATGGAGTTCATTAAGGACTGATAGGTGGTCGGTGTCACGGGGCCGTTAAGTGAGGGGTTTACCCTATGAAATTTTTTCTCGCTCAACCCAACCCGTGGTGCCTAAGGGCTACCTTAGTTCAGCACTACCAATACAAAAATCGAATGAACAGCAAGCTATGGCACCAAGGAAACGTTTTACTATGCTCTCAATGGGAATACAACACTGATACTCTATGCTTCCCCAAGCCTAAAGCCCTTGGCTTTATAGATCAGCCAACAAGTAGTTACATAACCGTCCAGGACACCTGTCCTAATTACATTGATTCGTAGACTACGTAAAACCCCACTCCTTAGTGGTCAAGGCAGTTACCCAACTGCCTTGTTCCCTTGCTGCCATCAGGTTCCATAACCGCCTCCACTGCTTGGTCAATTAGCACATGCTCCATGTATTCGGGACATTCTTGGACGTGCATTGGTCATGCCAGTGGCCATGACCAAGGTAGTTACCCCAACCGCTTGGAACTGCCTTGACTTGGTCCATCCACGCCTCAAGGGACGTGGCCTATGCTTCTCTAAAGGACAGGGACTGCTCGGTTGTGCCTGGCTGCGCCCAGGCACCTCGGGTGCTAACCGGGGCTCGGTCGAGTCCCACCGGCTCGGGGTGGCCGGACCATGGGTCCGAGGGTCTTGCCTTGGCATGGTGCCCAAGGCATGCTCGAGGATCTTCCTTGCTACTGTGCCCATGCCGCCCCTAGGAGAGACCACCTCTCCTTATAATAGATGGTAAGTCATTTCCCCAACTCCAATAGGAAGCATCAAGAAATGAGACCAAGCGTACTTTGACTTGGTCAACGCCCAAGTCAAGATTTGTCAACCCTTGCCAAGGTATGCCTTGCCCGTGCCAAGGCGCGGCCTTGCTCGTGCCAAGGAAGGTTTGCCCGTGCCTGCGGCAAGGAACCTGCCAAGGTTTGCCGTGCCTGCGCCAAGGCACGTGCCAAGGCGCAACCTTGTATGCGCCCAGGCACCGTGCCTTGGCGCGCGCCAAGGCGCGACCTCCTTCACGCCTATGCGCTGTTCCGCATGTGATCCCGCGACCAAACCTTATGGAACCATCCGAGCCCTCCGGAACTCGATCATTTGCTAGGTTTCTTGCTGCCCAGCCCAGCCTACTCGGGTCACGCTATTGAGGGGCTGACAAACATTCCCCCGTCGAAATGTGCGATGCCCTTATCGAACTGCTCGGTTGTTGCCGCTTCTGGTAGTCTGCTATCTCCTTCTCAAACTGCCATAGAGTAGTGTCTCGCTCCCAAGTTGATTCTTCAACATCAACCCACTTGATTAAGAAAAAGGTTCGCTTATTTTTCTTGCTTTGGCCATGCGTCTCATGGCTTAAAATTCGCTCGATTTCTCCTGCAAACTCCTTTCGTACTAAGGGTGGAGCCCATCTCGCTGTGCTCCTCCCTGGATTTGCCTCGTCAGAGTGGAAAGGTTTGAGATAGCTAACATGGAATGTAAGATGTATCTTCAACCTTTCAAGTAGCTTAAGGCGATAAGCCACCCTCCCAACTCGCTTGACCACCTCAACTGGTCCTTCATATCGCTGTACCAGGCCATTGTGCATCTCCTTCTTGTTGAACTTTTTCAAAATCTAAGGAGTGAGCTTCAACAAGACTAGGTCTCCTCCCGGAACTCCGAGGGTCTTCTGTGCTGGTCACCTACTTCTTCATCCTCCGGACAGCTTTGACCAAAATGTATTGAGTTGCCTCTCAGATCCTACTTGTTTCTCGCAAAGCGATAAGCCGTTGGGCTCACCCCATCGACTTTGATTTGGCTACCTCATGTGGAGTAGCCGGTTGTTGTCCCGTCGCCACCTCGAATGGACTCAGCTCCGTAGCCGAGCTTTTGTGAAGATTGTAGCAGAATTGGGCTGCATCAAGTAAATCCACCCAATTGGACCGACTTACATTGACATAGTGTCTGAGATAGTCCTCCAGCAATGCATTGATTCTCTCCGTCTGCCCATCCGTTTGAAGATGGTTTGCTGTGGAAAACTTCACTCCAAACCCAACAGATTGAATAAGGCAACCTAAAACCTTCCAGTGAACCGAGCGTCTCGATCACTGATAATGTCCTCCGATATCCCCCAATATTTCGCCACATGCTTCAGAACAACTCCTCAATCAAGTCAGCATCACAATTCTTTGGAACAGCTATGAACGTAGCATACTTCGAGAATCGATCTACCACCACCAATACGATGGTCATTCCCTGCACTTTATGAAAACCAGTGATGAAATCCATAGATATGCTCTGGAAGGGTCTATCTGGTACAGACAAAGGCTCCGCAACCGCGAGGTAGGAACTCACTTTCCAACCTCACCACTGCTGACACCATCTCAGCCACCACCTTGCGACTGAGAGCATCTGGGACCGAGTTAAGCCTTCAGGCTTGTGTTCGAACCGCACATCGAACTCTACTAGGAAATCCAGCCACCTAGCTTGCTTCTGATTGAGCTTCTTCTGACTCATGAAGTACGTGATAGCAGCATTGTCTGTCCGCACCACGAAGCTCGTTCCCAACAGGTAATGCCTCCAAAGATGGAGAGCATGAATCACCGCCAACATCTCTTTCTCGTGAGTTGGGTACCTCTGCTCCGCTTCCTTCAGCTTCCTACTTTCGAAAGTAATGGGATGTCCCTCCTGGACAAGTACAACCCCCAATGCTCTGTCGGATGCGTCCGTGTGCACCTCGAAAGGTAGGTCAAAATTGGGTAGTCCCAACACTGGTTCAAAGGCAATGACCTGCCTCAGTTCTGCCATAGATTGGTTGCATCGATCCATCCATGCCCAAGCCCGATCCTTCTTCAACAAGTCTGTTAGTGGTGCCACCCTCCTTGAGTAGCCTTCCGAGAACCGCCGATAGTAATTTGCCAAACCCAGGAATGACCGCAACTCCTAGACCTTCGTGGGGTTTGGCCACTCCATGATTGCCCGCACCTTCTCCGGGTCCATCTGTAATTTACCCTGGCCTACAACATGACCAAGGAAAGTGATCGTTTGTGCAACAAACTCACATTTTTCCCTCTTTACATATAAATGGTTAGCCCTCAATGTAGTCAAAACCATCCGTAAGTGATCCACATGATCTTGGAGGTTTTGACTATAAATTACAATGTCATCAAATAAACGACAACAAATCGATCGATGAACTCCCTTAGTACATCGTTCATCAAATTACAGAATGTAGCAGGGGCATTCGTCAAGCCAAATGGCATGACTAAGTATTCAAATGATCCATACCTAGTCACCATGGCCGTCTCAGGGACATCTCCAGCTGCAATTCGGACTTGGTAGTACCCCGACCTCAAGTCCAACTTTGTGAAGTGCTGCACTGGATAACCGATCGAACAAGTCCGCCACCAACGGAATAGGGTACTTGTTCTTCACTGTCGCTTGTTCAGTGCCCTATAGTCCACGCACATCCGAAGAGATCCATCGTGCTTCCTCTGGAACAGGACTAGGTGCTCCATAGGAAGCCTTGGATGGCTGAATGAATTCAGCATCCAACAACTCCTGCAACTGCTTCCTCAGCTCCTCCAACTCCTTTGGAGTCATTTTGTAAGGGGCCTGTGCTGGGGGTTTTGAGCCAGGGATCAGCTCAATCTCGTGGTCAATTACCCTTTGTGGGGGTAATTGTTTCGGTAACTCTACGACATTACATCACTGAAGTCCTCCAATACCTCAGCAACTGCATCAGGGACTTTTGCTATCTTGCTTGCCTTAGTCTCCACTAGGGCCGCTAGGTATGTTGACTCACCCTTCCTGAGTCCATCTTTCACTTGAATGGCTAAAGATGGGACAGCTTTGCACTCTCTTTCCCTGAAACTAGGTTAGCCACGGGAACAAAGCAAGGATGGGACTTGTTCATCACAAACAATCCCCTCGAGAATGGCATCAAGGCAATGCTCCCCAACAATAGAAAGTCATTCCCTAGGATGACATCAAAATCATCTAAGGGAACTGCCATGAGGTTGATCTTCCCCTCCCAAGACCCAACCTTAAGGTTTACATTAGATGTCATACCTTGAATTTGCTTCGCTTCGAAATTCACAACTTTCATTCGACTGGAATTCTCAACAAGATCCAGTCCTAGCTTCTCCACCATGTGGTCCGCCACAAATGAATGTGTTGCTCCAAAATCCACCATTGCCAAGACTCGTTTTTGGTTCACCTCCGCATCAACGTACATCATCCCCTCCGAATGGCTTGTCTTGGCTTGTTGAATGACATTCAACAACTGTAATGGGTTCATCCAGGGCTGGCCATCATCTTCCACGATCAAGGCCGAGATTTTCTCCTTCTTTGGGCAATCTCGTGCCTGTGAGGGCCATTGCAAATGAAACAACCATTGTGTGAGGAACTTGATGAGGGCTTAGCGTCTACTTTCGGGGCTGGCTTCGAGCTCGCTTGCTTAGGAGGGAAGGGCTTCTTCTCGCCCTTCTTGTGGTGGTCCTTGAACGGCTTCTTCTCCTTGTTCTTCCCCTCGCTCGTGGAAGAACTAGTATTGAAGTCCACAAGACTATCAGCTGCCGCAATCGCCCCCAGGCAAGTCCTTCACCCCTTGCCTCCTTAGCTCGGATTGAGCCCATGACTGCAATCCACTAGTAAAGTTAAAGAGTTTGTCCTCCTCTGACATGTTTTTGATGTCCAGCAAGAGAGAAGAAAAACTCCTTAACATAATCTCGAACCGATCCCGTCTGTTTGAGCTTGCGCAAGGCTTCTCACGCTTGCCAAGCAGCATTGGTAGGAAGGAATTGATCCTTCAACTCCCTCTTTAGCACCTCCCAATCCACGATCTTGGGTCTACCCGCAGCCGCATCATCATCTACCCTGTTCTCCACCAGAGTTTAGCATCACCTTCAGGTACATTGAGGTCAAAATGACCTTTTGGTTCTCCTCCGTCCGGACAGTAGCAAAGTATTGCTCCATGTCCCAAAGGAAATTCTCAAGCTCCTTCGCGCTCCGCTTGCCTGAGAATTTCTTTGGCTCCGACACCTTGGTTCGAGGCTTTATCGCAACTGCAACCTCCGACGATCCACCTACGGCTCGCTTGAGCAGACTCACCTCCAAAGTCATTGTCACGGCTGTTTCGGTGGTGAGTTCTCCCACAGAACGTACATCCACTTCAAGCTCCGCAAATTTGGATTCCCACATAGCTATCATGGCCTCTTGTGACTCTCCCTAGTCACCAAGGAAGCCACCAACATCTCCAATCCTTCAATGCGCTACGCTAACATTGAGGATTCCGCCGATTGTGCCAGGGACATTCATTGTTGCCATCATTTGTTCCAAGTGAGCCACCCTCTCACTTAGATCACTTGCTGCTCTGGTCACCATCGTCTCCGAAACGGGGCTCTGATACCAATTGTCACGGGGTCGTTAAGTGAGGGGTTTACCCTAAGAAAATTTTTCTCGCTCAACCCAACCCGTGGTGCCTAGGGCCACCTTAGTTCAGCACTACCAATACACAAATCGAATGAACAGGCTAAGCTATGGCACCAAGGAAACGTTTTACTATGCTCTCAATGGGAATACAACACTGGTACTCTATGCTTCCCCAAGCCTAGAGCCCTTGCATTTATAGATCAGCCAACAAGTAGTTACATAACCGTCTAGGACACTGGTCCTGATTACATTGATTCGTAGACTAAGTAAAATCCTACTCCTTCGTGGTCAAGGCAGTTACCCAACAGCCTTGTTCCCTTGCTGCCATCAGGTTCCATAACCGCCTCCACTGCTTGGTCAATTAGCACATGCTCCATGTATTCGGGACATTCTTGGACGTGCCTTGGTCATGCCAGTGGCCATGACCAAGGTAGTTACCCAACCGCTTGGAACTGCCTTGACTTGGTCCATCCACGCTTCAAATGACGTGGCCCATGCTTCTCTAAGGGGCAGGGACTGCTCGGTGGTGCCTCGCTGCGCCCAGGCACCTCAGGTGCTAGCCGGGGCTCGATCGAGTCCCACCGGCTCGGGGTGGCAGGACCATGGGTCCGAGGGTCTTGCCTTGGCATGGTGCCCAAGGCATGCTCGAGGGTCTTCCTTGCTACTGTGCCCATGCCGCCCCTAGGAGAGACCACCTCTCCTTATAGTAGATGTTAAGCCATTTCCTCAACTCCAATAGGAAACATCAAGAAATGAGACCAAGCGTACTTTGACTTGGTCAACGCACAAGTCAAGATTTGTCAACCCTTGCCAAGGTATGCCTTGCCCGTGCCAAGGCGCGACCTTGCTCGTGCCAAGGCGCGACCTTGTTTGTGCCAAAGGAATCTGCCAATGTATCGCCTTGCTCGTGCCAAGGAACTTGCCAAGGCGCGGCCTTGCTCGTGCCAAGGCGCGCCCTTACTCGTGCCAAGGCGCGGCCTTACTCGTGCCCAAGGAATCTGCCTTGCTCGTGCCTAAGGAATTTGCCAAGGCGCGGCCTTGCTCGTGCCTAAGGAACTTGCCAAGGTTTGCCCGTGCCTGCGCCAAGGAACCTGCCAAGGTTTGCCCGTGCTTGCGCCAAGGCGCGACTTCCTTCACGCCTATGCGCTGTTCTGCATGTTATCCCGCAATCAAACCTTATGGAACCATCCGAGCCCTCCGGAACTCGGTCATTTGCTAGGTTTCTTGCTGCCCAGCCCAGCCTACTCGGGTCACGCTATTGAGGGGCTGATAGCAGGGGCGTTTGAAAGGCCAAACGGCATGACCAAAAACTCATAATGACCCTCGTGGGTTCGAAGGCCGTAGTTGACTGAACTCTAATCTGATGATAGCCGAATCGCAAATCCAGTTTAAAAAAAAAGCACACCCCTGTAGCTCATCCAAAATTTCATTAATGTCCGAGATGGGAAATCAATTGGGCACCATGGCTTTGTTAAAGGCCTGATAGTCGACATAGAACCTCCAGCTGCCATCTTTCCTTTTCACTAGTAAGATTGGACTTGAGAATGGGCTGTTGTTGCATTGGATAACGCTGGCGGCCAACATCTCATTAACCATGGACTCGATTTTTGATTTTGGAATTTGTAGGTACTGGTAAGGGGCGAACCCAAACTGGCTCAATCCCTTTTGAGAAGGATTGCATGGTCGCAGTCTCTTATGGTGACAGTGAAGTTGGCAGAGCAAACAAAGACCCAAATGAGCTCAGAATATCTCGCACACATGGATCAGACACGAGAAAGAGGATCATTATCTGTGCAAACCACATTGAACAATTCGACCAAAAAACAACCAACAACAAAGTTAAAGGACCGTTGGATAGACTTACATGATACCAGTGCCCTGTGCGACAAAGGATAACCTTGAACAGCCACCCATTTCCCTGCTAAATAGAAATACATTGTAAGGTTAGGCCAGTCATCCATCGCCATCCCCATTGTCATGAGCCACTGCATACCTAAAATTATATCAGAGCCCAATATTGGAATAGGGAAGAAATCCACAATGACAGTTAACCCCCGAAACAACAATTGAACATTCTTGTAGACTCCCGACCTAGGAATGCCAGTTGCACCTTCCACCAACACCCCGTAATCAGCCGTGGTGGACACAGGTAATTGGAGCGTGCTCACCAAGGCGGAAGAGATGAAATTGTGGGAGGCTCCACTATCTATCAGGATCACCACCTCCACGCCACCAACTGAGCCCTTAACCTTGATTGTATTGGAGGCAGGCTTACTTTCCATAGCATGAGTCGTTAACTCCAACTGGGCGAATTCCGATTGTTCCTCGGATTCTATAGCCGAGGCAATGTGTTTGCCTCGTCATCTTCATCTACCAACATGACATGAAGCTCCTTCCGTTGACAACGATGGTTGACATGCCACTTCGCATCACGACGATAGCAAAGGCCTTGCTTCCGATGGACCTCCGCCTCCGCCTCCGCCTCCACCTCTGTCATTCTCTTAAACTTTGGGGCCATCAGATGAGGATTGGTCGACTTCGAGATAGACAAATTGGAAGTAGCTAAGGTGGTTAAGCTGGTTTTAAAAGAAGAAATCAATTAGGCTTGAGTTTTGGTTGGGGTGGGCCCACTATCTCGAGTGGAGTTAGCAATAGTATGGGCGACCCAACTTGAAGGTTTGGGCTCGAGGTCAAGTGGCCCTGAGTTGGGTAGGCATTTTGGCCCCCTCCCATCCCCAAACCGAGGGCATCGTTGTCTCGGAGCTTCCTCTCCGCCTGAGTCGCACACTCGACGACGCCTTCCAGGGATCTCTGCAGTTGCACCATGGCTTCCATTCGAACTCGATCAATCAAACCAGTGATGAAGACTACCATTGCGTGTATCTCCGAGAGGCCCTCCATATGGAAATACGGCAGCTCAAAACATTCCTGAAATTCATCCACCGTAATCTCCTGCTTCAGGGAGAAAACTGTCAGCATAAGCAAAGGGGATCAGCTTCCATGAACCTTCGAATAAACTGGGCTTTCAGATCACCCCTACTTTAAAATGGCCTCGTCTTCTCTTCCATCTGGAGTCAGATTTGTGTTGGTCCTACCAAACAAATTCATGCTACCCTCAACCGTAATATCCCAGGCATCTCATGGAGCTCGAAATAGTGCTCTGCTTGGTTGAATCACACCAAAAGCCTCGTACCATCGCACATTGGCATCTTAATTTTGCGAACGTATGAACTCGTTCGGTACTGTGTTGAAGTTGGATTTGGTCGAACCGGCCCATCATCCATCCTGACGCCCAAATTTGGCAAATTTGGTTGCATCTGTTGCTCTGGTCCAGTAACTTCTCCGATCTGACAGGATTTGGAAGCAGGAGAACTTTGTTGCATGCACAAACTCTTGATCTGGTGCATCAAGCTCTGACCCTCTGATTTGAGTTCACCGAGCGACCTTTCCAATGTTGAAATTCATTGCAACTTAGCAGGGATCGTCCTCATCTATTCCTCCAAGGAATCAGCTCGGCATCCACATGAGCATCCACCTTTGGTCCCATCAAAAACAGCTCAGAAACCAATGATAGTGAACTCGTAAAGAGGGGGTCGCCTCTAGATTTTTTATTAATCAATCAAGAAATAGATCTATACACTCCGGAGAGGGAAAAACTACCCTGAGATGGAGAACAAACTCTCCTCTCGAACCCAAACCCTAAATGACAATTTTCTACATACCCTTTATGGTGACTCAACAACTATTTATACTACACACCTAATTCCCTCTCACTGAGCAAATCATCTCACTTACAACGCACAAACCTACACCTACCGTCACGCAAGCGTGGTTGCCTTGCTGGTGGGCCCATCTGGCTCATCATCACAACGGCCCTTCACTGGCTTGGATCCCATGCTCCTCCCATGCTTCCTTCGATACACATTAGTAATAGGTGGCCTCCAAGGGATGCTAGCATAGAGTTTAATCAAGCTATTCAATAACTTAACCAACTATGAGAACCAACCATTGATTCCTTACTTTCTAGAACATTTGCCAAAATTCACTAATGGTTCCAATTTCGATCCTGAAGTTATAAAACTTGATGAACTAATATTTATGGAGTATGGACAAGATGTGCTTGTAAAAGTGCTGAAAAGGGCACTAAATTAGCAAATTGGTAGTTATTTATTATGACCAGTACTGTTCCGATTATCCTTGAATCAACATAAATATTGATTGTTGTTTACCATATATGCATGCCTTTGGCTTCTCAAGCCTAATGAGTTCAGGAAAAAATCACGCTCCTTTCCCTTTTTTAATTTTAGAAATTTTTCTTGAAAAATTATTAGGATTGATAGGTCTCTAGCATAGACATGATTAAATTAAATAAGGTATAATTTTGTCATGCTCTCCCATAACTAATGGACATTGAAGACTTGTTTTATTATTAAAATCTTTCATTGCAGCCAACCATCAATCTCCTTAATATTGTGCATTGAAGCTTTCCGAATACTAACATGGTTTTTCATTTCAGAAGACCCATTATTAACTCAATTTTGGCATTGAAATATGAAAGAAGAAAGTGGCAAATTGATCACTTTGAAGTTTCTTAGTATTTTCTCATGAAAATTGCGGTCTATGCAAGTAATTTCGGGTCCCAAGGACAAACATGTGGATGTAAATTAGTAGTTGGTGTGCTCAAAGTTCCCTTCCATGTATCATCTTAGGAGATTTTAGTATAATGAGATTTTCTCATGAAAAGAAAGGATGTGAGACCACCAAATGAACAAGATAAATATGTTTATTCAATGGTTGGATTTGATGGAACTACCTTCTTAGGATTTTCAAACAAAATACCAAATTAAATGTATAGGATCTCTCATAAACATTATCTCTACCTTACTCATTACCTTCTTGCGAGCCAACTCATGTTATGTAGTCACTTTTATTCCAGCATACATCAATATTTCCTAATCTCGTTTTTGGAGCAACACCACTCTAGATGATGTAACCATTGTAACGTATCTTTTTTTTCCATTGCAGATTTAACTATCACTCCCTAGGTAAGCAATTTCATTCTCTCAGTCTCTTGGTGATGTGATATGCTACTACCAAATTTGTCTTCCCTAGCCTGGCAGGGAGGCATGTCTATCACGATATCACCCTTGCAATAGGAGTAACATCTACATTTAGTTGTGTGAACAACCAAGTTTTCCCTAAGTTTCCAATTTTAATAGTCAGCAATTTTTGCATAAAGAGAGGAAATGTAACTCCCCACGTCACTCAACCTAACACCACTCTCGTCCAAGCATGCTTAACTAAAAAAATCTTAATGGGATATGGTGCACTTGTGTTGTCATGCCACAGCTTAAGCATAGTTATTAAATGCAAAAGGCATACTTATGGTGAGAGTAAACTATAATGACAGATGTGTAAAGTGTGCACTCAATTAAAGCGAGGCACATAAAAACTGTTTTTCCAGTCACAATTATGTTAATTTCAACAACATTTCTTATAATGCGCATCTTGTTTTACTGATTATCATGATTTCCATTAACTCCACATATGAAGACATGTTTTTATGATTTTCATCATCCATTTAGTCTTTAACTTCTGCAAGTTGCGATTTAGATAATCTTTTAGCTAAACTTTGAATTTCTATTCGTAAATTTTTAGTTATTTGAAACCGATTTATATTCATTGCCATAGTAGGTTTTTCGTGAAGCGGGAGGGACAAAAAGTTTAAATAATAAAACATAGCATAAATTAGAAAAAAATAAAAAATAAAAAAGTAGAATTTTAGAATCATAGATAGGGCAGAGCAATGCATGTGCCTTTAGTGCTTTACATAAAAAAAGGGGATGGCAAGGCGTTGCGCCTTACTTATCCAACCATGCCTCAAGGAGTGCAAAATGGATTGCTAACACCATCGATACACATAAGAAATGTTGTACATAGACCACTGCAAAAATAATTTAGTTCAAATCAGCACTGTCATGACATCACCAAAAGAATTAGTAATCCATCACAAGCAAACCGCCTAAGGTTCTTTAGACAAGTAATAAGCCAATTTCAAGGCATAAAAAAGACAAAAATTGCTATCCTCATTTCCTTTTCCAATTTCACAAATAGAATAAATTAAATAGGCCATCATTGTTGTGTATCTTTAAGTAGGACTCAGGTGTTTGTTTCGTTAATTTCTTTTGTATTGTTGAACATGTTGTCGTTAGAAGAGTTCAATACATGTAGCCAACTAGGCTTTGTTGTTGTCATGGAACATGCTGGAATTTTATATATACTCAAGACCTACAATGCTAGGCAGCACCACAGACAATGTCATTGGCAATGACAGGCAGCAAACAGCAATATAAATAACATACTAAACAAAGGGCAAAATTACCTTGGTAAAGACCCGAAGCAACAAAGGGCACGTCTGCGACCGAGACAAAAAACAAACGTAAGTTCCACAAAGAAGAAGATGAGAAAATAAAACGAAAATAAGGACATACAGAACAATCAAAGAAACGAAAAAAGAAAAACCCTCAACCCTAGCCAGCAAACTGAAGGACTACAAAGTGGAAGAAAAAGGTGAGATGAGCTAGGAATTGGAGAGATTAAGTAACGAAGATGGGGGGGGGGGGGGGGGGGGGGGGGGGCGCCGGGGAGCGCGACCAAACCTTCTCACGGTCGACGGGTTCGGAGCGAGGAAGACGAGCAGGGGGAGGAGGAAGAGGACCGCCACCTCTTGACTGGGGAAGGGGAGGGGGTGGAGGAAGCCCTCTCGCTGCTGCCGTTCTGCTTTGGGTCTCCGTTGCCATTGATTGGTGATTCTTCTCTGTTTTGTTCTTCTTCGTCAAGACAACTTGCCCCTCTTCTACTCCGGCTCCTTTATTGAACAAACAGCAATTAAACTAGAGCGGATGATGTCAAAAATTAAAAAAAAAAAAACAAAAAAAACAAAACAAAACAAAAATACAAAAAAATACTCAAGTCATTTATATAAGACATTTAAGGTAATGATACAAGAATTAAGACAATCTTAATTACATGTGTAATTTGCATATATGCCCTTTGACATTTAATGAATTGAAGAATTAAAGAATCATAAATGTTTGAACTGTATGGGGTAAAATGGGTAAAAATGCAATAAATACACTTTTGAATTCGGAAAACGCCTAATAATTTTGAACAAAATTTTTTTGCTAGAATGACTTATACAAATGACCGGAGGGAGTATAAACAAAACAAACGGCTCCGCTATGTGCACCCCACAATTTACTATGTGCAAATCAAAGGATTTGTGCAAACCACATATGAATGAGGGCACATCATGAGACAGTTTTAGTTCCCAAAATGCCCCTACCCTTGTGCACCCCACAAATTTGAAATTGAATTCCCTCGTCACGGCGAAGAAGAAGGAAAATACCCTTGGGTCGATCTTTGCTCAAAGCAGTCGTTGTTGCTCATCATCTTCGCATCTACTCGGTTAATCTTCTATCTCTCATCTCCCTCTAGGTTTTACATCCAAGCGGTGGTCAGAGGTTTTTGTGTTGTCGAAGTGTGTCACAGCCGGCTTCATCCTCGCACAAGTCAAGTTTGTAAGGTAAGATTTAGTTTGGTTTTCGTTTCAATTTGTATTCTTATTGGTAGATATTAGTGTTTGGTATGTGTTTGTTGTGGTGTATGGTTGGATTTGAATGGGGTTATTGTTTTGAATTTCGAAACTAGGTCGAATGTGGTGGTCGATTTGTGCATTTTTTTATGGAATATAGTTTTTTATCGATTTTGGTTGTCTTGTATGTGTTGGTAATTGTTTTTGAACGAATATGATGGATGATTTGTGCTTGATTGATGGGTTGTCACTCGCTCGGTGACACAAGACCAAGTGAAATGCACTATTCGATTAACTTTGACCAAGTAAGGCATGTTTATTCGGTTTTAGATGACCGAACTGCACATGAAGTATTGGACATGCCTTGGTTGGTAGTGGGTGACCGAATAGTGCTATGTCATTCGGTCCATAGTAACCGAACAACACAGCAATTTTTGTATATGATTTGTTCGATTGTAATTGACCGAACTAAACATACGTTTTACATAGTTTATCCAATACTTGATTGATGATGGAAATGGTTGTTTGTTCAATTTTTTGATTTTTTTAGCAATTTAAGGTTGGTTTGTATGTGTTTGATCAATTTTGAAGATCAGTCACAAATAAAAACCCAAAATATACTCACTCGATCTACCATTACCGAGTAGGTACGAATTGCTCGGTGACTTGATACCGAGCTAAGTATTGTAGGTCGGTCATGCACAACGGAACAGTAAATTTTAATTCGGTCAATGTCCACCGAATAGAGTATTATTTTGAGAAATTAGTCATATAATGATTGAGTGTCAATATTTGGGTAATATATGTGTCATTATTATAGGTACGACACGTACACAAACGATCGAGGCTTCCAAGAAGTGTGACTAAGAGAACGAGAAGATTGCGAAGATGGGTGAGCAAGTGGGGATGAGACTTAAACTGCATGTCATAGGAAAAAGAAGAAGTTGCAAGGGGGTAGCGGGGCTAGTAAAAAAAACAATGACTTAAATGACGAGGCAGCCGCAGTACAACCCTCAGATGTGGCAAGCCAACAATTGGCAAATCGTACAAGCCAAGCAACTTCAGTTGAACCATCTTCTTTTGAGGCAACTGAATCATATCGAGGAGAAGGAAGGGAACAAAAAAGTGATTGTCACGGCCCAAATCTCTAACCCTCGTTTGAATTCCTTAATCAGGATCACCAACCCTTAACGTGGGATCACTGACTGAGGCATGTGGTCGAGGTATATTGTATTTTTGTATTGATGTATGCCTAGTGTTATGTATTGTGTAGACTTACTAAGTCGGTTTGTACAGTTGTAGGTGTCTAGACGAGAGCGGGGATGTGCCTCGAGTAGCGTGCAAGCCAGGGAACCGGGTAGTTAGCATTTTTGTAAGTCTTATTTAATACTAATATGAAATAAGGAATTACTTATAAGCCTATGGTTGTGTTTGTTAATGTAAATCAAATTAAAGGCTTATAGTTGAGTAAATTAAATGGAAAGCATAGGATTGGTCTGGAGATTCACATTGACACATGTAGAAACTAGGTGAGTAATGAAATGGTGTCACTTGAGGTTGAGTTAGTGGGAGTTAGTGGGATATATGGCAAGAGGTGGACCATTAGATATTCCTTGACATACATAAATCCATGGAGATCAAGGGCTAGGAAGGAACATCACCTTAATATATAACATTAGTGATCAAACAACATGCAAAATCACTCATTCATTTTTGCTGAAAAAAAGAAGAAGGAATTGATAGAAAGGGGCAAATCATCAAGGTGTTGAAGGAATCTGTGGGAGTTGATGAGAGATTCTCAAGCTAGGGTGCTTCATCAACTAGGTACACATTTTTTAGTTGAAATTAGAATAAGTTCTGATTTTAGGCTAATTTCATATGGTAGATGATTGAGTATTTGCAATCGATTTGTATATTTGGATTCCTCATTTTAAGCTGATAATCCAGCTATATTGAAGTTCTTAATTTGGTTTTGAAATCATAAAGATGTGAATTTTTGAAGTTGCAATACCAAAACTAGAATTATGCATGTTGTATTAGGAGTCAACCTGGGTAATTTAGTCCTAATCTACTCATTTTAGATTCAAATTAATCCAAACTAGTGGCATTTGACAGGTTATTTAAAGAGGAATAACTTTGCTTAACTGAATGTATTTTGATTCAAATGTTTTTATGTCCAAACATGCTCTATAAGCAGGTGCTAGAATTAAAAAGGAAAGTTTTGAAACTAAATTTGTTAAGGGCATAACTCACTAATTACTTATCCAAATGAGCGGATCTTTTAGTATGTTGTATTTGGGTATATTTTCTGCTTTGTGACCAAAAATCGCATTTTTAGGAACTATAGATTGGGAGAAATAGATTTTCTAAATCCGGCTAGTCAGATTAAATTCCAATTAGACCTATGTTTAGTAAAATCATGACATCTTTTTCATTTTAAATCATAATTTTGCAAATTAAACCTTTCCAGAAAGCTAAGATAGATACCACCAATAATTGTAATAACGGAGGATTTTGATATTTGGACCATTTTATGCCTAAAAGTGCGTTAAAATGTAGGACTGAAATTTAAACTTAATTTAGTCTTTAGGGGCCGATTTAGGAAGATTGATTTAAAGTCTATTGAACCAATTTTAATACACTATAAATACACTAAATTGAGGTTAAACTAACTATATTTAAACTAATGAGACACCAAACTCAGGAACCTAAAAAAAGGGCATGGGAGAGCGAATACAAGATTTGAAGTATCGGGAGGCCAGTAAAGCTAGGACTTTACTTTGTTATTATGAGTATACCCAATGACAACTTTACTTGGCATTTCATTTCTATTAATTGGTATCCCTGCATAGTCCTTTTGACTATTTTGCCTTTGTATTCTTATATCACGTCTTCTTTGTGTCTATGCACACTTGATGAGTCTAGTTTGCATGATCTCCATTCATTTGATTTGATTAATTGATTCTATCCCATGCTATGTCTACTCTTGTTGTTTTAAATGTGAATTGAATGATAAATAACATGCTATTAGGCTAGTCAATATCTTATAAATGTTTAAGAGGACTTGTATTCCTTATTTGTTTAGGTGTGTAGATGTGCATATGCCTTGACAATCCATACTTGGTATTTCTTGAAATTTAAAAAGTAGTTTTTCCATTTAAGTCCCGTACTCGATTGAGGTGTGCGCGACTCACGAGGTTAGAGTCCCTGAGGATGTCGGCACATGTTACCTGACATTGTATGACACTCGGGTTAGAGTCCCTGAGGTGGTCTACATATCGGGGTTAGAGTCCCTAGTAACACTTGGGTTATAGTCCTTTGTGATATATGATTATTGAGTCGGAGTGACATGTTTCACTGCCGACCGGACCTAAATCACCACTACTTAGCCTAGAGTCACTATCACTTGTTTAACTCTGGTATTTACTCGCATATGGTTTATTTTCTAGTTTTCCCATTTATATGATTTTAAATACCATTTGAATATTTGGAAATGCAAATTAAATTTGTCATCGGGGATTACTGTTTTATTCTTGTACTCACCGTCCTTTTTATGAAGGTGGGTGCAGAGCTGTCTACCAGCAGGCTGGGAAAGGAGAGGATCGGCGATTATCCCTGAGCCCGCGGCACGTCACTGCATCGATTGCAGGTCTTCTTTCGGTTTTTGATTGTATATGTTATATATGTCTTTTAGATACTATTTGGGTTGTATATTGGGTTGAGCGTTAGTTCCTCGACCTTATTTATACTATTTTACTGTTTCACTGCATTTTGAGGATTATATATATATGTGATGTCATTTCCAAGTTTTCCACACTTAGGATTTTATAAATGGCTTCCGCATAAATTACTAATTGCTTCCGCATAATCAACAAGACTTTCGCTAAATAATTAATTTAATAAAAGTTTTAATTAACTCTAAATTTTATAAACTGGTAGGACTACTGTATTACTTATCCTGAACAAGAGAAAAGAGGCGTTTAGGTTATAAAGGTTGACTAATACATAGTTAAGCCCTGCTTGGATAAGATCAGGGCTTAATTACGGTATTAGGCCGGGCAGTGCCCTAGATTAAGAGAGGGGTCGTCACAGTGATTACAACACTAAACAAAGAACTAAAAAAATGATGAAAGTGGCAGTGAAACTGATGGGGAAGATGGAAAAGAAGGTGGAGAAGGAGATAAGGAAGGAAGTGGAATTAAAGGAACAAATAATGGAGGACTTGAGTCAACAAGTGGAAGTAGAAGTGATTATGATAATGAGGAAGAAGAGGAAGGAAGTGAAAGTGGGGGAAATGATGAAGAAAGTCAAAGTGAAGATGGAGAAGAATCCGAAGAAGAAAAAGTGATGGAAGAGAAGCCCAATGCTAAGGCCCGTGGCAAGGTGAAGTCGGGACCATCTGACAAAGTGGCGGCCAACGACAATTCGAAACCTTTTCCAGGTAAGTCAATAAATTAGGAGTTGTTGACATGTTTCAACAATCATGTCGTCGCCGCCATATGAAATAACAAGATATATTTATGATATTTTACATTTAGCAATAATTTCACGTAATTGTAATATGAATATTTATTGGTTTTCATTTTGAAAAAGTTCGGTTTAAGTTTTTTGTTTCATCAATCGACTAAATAATCTTATTAAAGCATCTGAGTTGAGTGCACTTTTCACTTGCTCATATAAGCAGGCACACAAGACGCTAATATCGGCTTTTGTAAAGAGGTGGCCGCCAAGACCAACACATTTCACATTCTTTTAGATGAAATGTCGATCACACATGAGGATGTGAGCATGTTGTTGCAGATTCCCATGATGGATAAAGTTGTTGCGTGTGACACCATCTTTGGGAATGAAGTTATCGAGTTGGTAAGTTCGACTCTTGATATGACTGAAGTGGAGGCGGACGAGCAATTAAACAAGGATTTGAAAGTGAACAAAGCCTGGCTGAAGGGGAAATGGGGCATAAACAAATATCTTCAATGAAAGTTTTTTTAAGTAATATACAAATCAACTATTCGAATGATGATGACCAAACGGACATCAACCGGTCGGCTACCCTTGATGGAGTAAATTTGTATAATTCGACCTATAATAATCGATCAAAGCTTTTTTCACTACTTTTTTAAATTGTCACCTTCATGTCATTCTTAGGTTACGTGGGACCCATATTCGACTATCAGAACAGATGAGGATATTGTCGAGTCAGCTTTCTACAAGGGAACAATCAAATATTTTCATAATTGTTGAGTCATACAACTCGGATAGATTCTTACTACAAATGGGTCACGTGCAAGGTATCCCTAAAAAGCCATACACTTCTATTCGAGCCCAAAGAGGAAAAGTGGCACAAAGTTACGTTGTCAAATACATTTTCCAAATTGAGAATTGGAAGTCTTGGCAAGATCACTTACTGGCGGCAAGATCGAGGGGACTACGCACGATAGTTCCATGGGATACAACTGATGATTACATGGCATGGTTCAATGACATCTCCCACCCATTCATTGAAAATCCAAAGAGAACCACAATTGGTAACAAAGTAGATGTTGACATCTATGATGTGAGTTGTTTATTGGTTTTCATGACTTATACTTGTTTGAGCTTAATAATTTAAAGTTAAAAAATTATTGATATGAATATTCTTCCATTGTTTGTGTAGCGTGTTCGACAGTCTGTCGATGTCATAAAGGCTTGGAAGGCGTTGCCGCCTCATGAATCTGATAAGGCATCCAGGGTGAAGATGGCAAACGATATGTTGAAGCTCTTCATGATGTTCGGTTCTCCTACTCCCTCACAACCTGCGAGAAAATTAGCTGAAGGTGCTTCATCTTCGAAGTGCAAAACAATGGCATCAACACCTTCCTCTTGGAAAAAAAAGGGCAAGAAGACCAAAAAATGAGTTGTATTTGAAATGATTATTTGACTTGATTGTTCATGATTTTGTTATGGAATTATTTTGCCATTATATAGTTAACTTGGGTTTGTTTAATATATTGTGTATAATATTTTGTTTGAATTTAATTGTGCTTGATTTGAATTAACATAATAGTAAACAACATTGTTTAGTCAGATTCAACCAAGCCATAATCAACTGTTCAACCCCCAAAGAATGTTTATGTATAGTTTTGCTTTATCAACATCTACCAAATAAAATGTTAAATTTTATAAATTGATGTTCGGTCACATATGATCGATAAAAATGTGTTCGTTCGGTTCACTATTACCAACTAAATGACCATGATTCGATCAAGATAGATCGATTGATCTTTGTTATAAAGACTAAACGATTTGTTCAGTCAGTGTGAACCGAGTTGTTAGGTGTTTAGTTTTATGCTGAAGACCTAATATAAAAAACTTATATGGGATTGAAAATTCGAACACAATAATAAGGCACAAATTTCATTACTGTAATTGCGTAAACTAAGTTTGTACAAAAAAATTATGGCGAGTGAAGGATATACAAAAAAACAAGTGATTGTTTCAATTATACGTCATGCATCGAATGTATGACAGATGACATATTCTATACATGATTACAAAGTCTATAATATAAAGGATATATAAAAAAAACAATGCTATATGGACATAAATAACATTAAGGTGCACCCAAATCGATGGTAAAAGGAGGATCATCTTGAGAATGCATACGTGACTGTTGGTTTTCCCAATTCAAATTCTTAGCCCATGGTAATACCGCTAGTAGTATATTTTTATCCCACCGCGGATACAGTTAAGAAAAATGAACATTAGGCTTGAACAATACCTGTACAAGTATAGATCAATCCGGTGAACAACACTTAAAGTCGGATACTAGTATAAAAAGGTTTACAATAAATTTAATCACTTTACCCTCATATAATGGTTTCCATTAACATGTATGACCCCAATTACAACCCGATCAGTCATATTCCGTGGTGGTGCATCTCTAAGTGGAAGAAATGTCATATCGCCTGACGATGATAGAGACACTACAATGACATTGTAACATGTAGCAATCACGAGACCCATTTCAGGCATACACATCCAATGTCTAGAGGAGCATCCTTGGTCTCGTCATACCATTGCATGGATAGGATAATTTTAGAGTCAAGCTATGTGCACTCCGCATAATGATCAGGGTACCTAACAAAAATTTTGTGAAAATTGGTTTGGGAAGGAAATGCCAAAAATGTTCTCTCAACCTAACAATTCACCCACGATCGAGAAATTTCTCCTTTTCGTGCACCCACCTTCAATCTTCCAATTTTTTCATAAGTGCTATCGATCCCTAGTCGTGCACATATGCAAAGTTGAATGAACTCAGTTGACCGATTTTGGAGGAGACAATAATGTTGATTTGTATTGTAGAGTTTGTTAGATTCGGTATGTTTGCATCACTTTTAATATATAATGGGTGAAGAAAAGGAGTGAGAGGCGGATGTAAAACAAGATAAAGTTTTTTTTTTGGTTTTTTCTGTATTTTTTCATTTCTCAAACTATAAAGGGGACGTGAAATGATCGGCCACACAAGACCGAGACACTACATAGGGTTTCGGTTGTATCTAGTCAACACTCTTACATGAGTCTCAGATCAAAGCAATCGAAACCATAAGTATCTACTCTGTGGTACTACATGGTCATTGGGTATCGAGACTTGAGGAATAGTCTCAGACATGTGCAACCGAGACTACATGTTGTTTCTCAAACTTATGAGTCCGAGACAGTCGGGTGCCTTGAGAAATAAATATGGTGCTCTGATCAGGCGAGGTGCTCATTTTTAACAAAGGGGTAATTTGGGAAACTTAACGGGGTGCCCTGAGAAATTGATTGGGCACCTTGAGAAATCGGGGTGCCTTGAGAAATAGTCGGGGTGCACAAAACTGCACTCTAATTTTATCAAAGTGATCGCTCCCAAAGATTGACCACCAAAAATTATTGTGGTCATGAAGCTCCTAGTACATTACAAACTTGTATCCATGCACCGGCTTCATCACGTCTCAAACCCTCAGCAACAACATGGTAACCACAATTACCATCTCCTCATAACATCATCGAACCTCTCAATATAATCAAGACATTATTCAAGGGTGACATCGCGATAAGTATCCTTTGTAACATTTTGCATACAGGTACGAGTTCTATGGACCTTAGCAGACACTTGACACGTAGGCTTGATCAGTATCAATTCAGGATGGAAGACATACTCATGGTGAGATGGATTTCTCTGGGTGGATGCCTCATTCTTGTCAGCCTTAGTCACTTTTCTCTTCTTTTTGATGCCTTTCTTCCCCTTGTCTTAATTTCCTCATTTGACACCATCAATGACAAGGATGATGGACAACTAATCTCACGAAGTTGTTGCACAATCTTCATGCTTGAATCCTTATTATCAACACTTTCAAACCTCTCAAACCCTTTCCTCTTTAAAATTGTATTATGTTCGATTCACTGCTTGCTCGGGATTCATGCTCAATTTTTCCCAATGTAGGTGAACATATTTAAGTGATATTGGCGAACCATCCAATTGATGAGTTGCAATTTCATGGGTACATGGAAGCCCAAAGGTCATATGCAAAACACAACCACATCTAATTGGATCGGTCCCAATATTTTCTGTGTGATTAACCTTATTGTGAATCTTGTCTAAAACATATTGCGAAACAAAGCCTCGTAACATACGACCAAACCCGTGTTGCACGACATTCAGACTTGTCTCAAAAGAGGCCTTGATAGCATTACGTTGCCCTTCAACCAAACTATTAGTAACTCGCTTTAAGCCCTCAATGTTTCCTAGAGAACATCTAAGACGTTTTTTAAGGGCATTATTTGCACTTTCAACTCTCCCGGTCATAAAACGTTAGGGTGCAATGTACGGTCTGTCCATGCCTTAACAAACTTTTCTTTGTATTCCCTAGCCTATGTGTCTATCAAGTAATCAAGCAATCCTTGCAGACCAACATAATCGGTGACCAAATTCGACATCCTTCTGTTAAACATATCTTCAGAAGTGGCATTTATCAAAGTAATCCATCTAGTCAAAAAAATGTTGAAGTCTTCGTTTCGTTTAAAATATTTCTTCCCTTTCCCTGCCACGACCTAATTAATGTGTCAAGTACATAGAAGGTGAGTCGACATGGGAAATACCATCTCAATTGTCGTCATCAATCCCAACTACCTATTAGTAAGTATCATATGTGGTTTGGACCATCCTTCCATAAGGTGATTAACGTTCTCCAACGCTCAAATGTAATCTTTCTTCTCTTATGGAAAAAATGCAAAACCAATATCAAACGATAGCCCAGTCGACGTCATACCAATGATCTCAAGCAAATGCATTTGATATCTATTGGTCTTGTATGTTCAATCTAATAGCAAAACCCACGGGAAAAATCGTAGTAACTTGATGGATTTAAGATGAGCCTAAAACAAGTATGTCACCACATCCGTTCCTTCCATTTTCCTATGCCGCGAGAGATAACTATTTATGTCAAGCAAATGCACGATTTGTTGCATTTGTGATCTACCTCCAGCTTCATCAAACCTATTTTTTTTTTTACCTTGCTTTTTTATTGTGCGCATGGTTGATGAATTTGGTACTTTTATCTTCTCCGCCCTCTTTTTATAGTGTCCAAAATCTCTCGAGACTTGACATTTCCATCCATCATATGTACCACCACCTCACGCTCTTCCAGTTGTAACCAACCTGCATATGAGTGACCCTCCATATGAGATCCTATGTTGTGGTTATGCCACCCACATACCACTATCACATGCCATAACTAATTTTCATGTTCCTTAATATTTATTGCAAAAGGACAACCACATTTTTTGGTCCCATATTTGGCCCTTGTCGTCCCCTTCAAAACCTCCTCATGTTCATCAAACACAATTCTTTCCTTCACAATGTTCGCTTCTTTACTAGCTTTCAATTTTCCAACTCTTTGGACATCACCCCTATAACTACCCGACCTCTCACACCCCATTTCAACCTTCCATAAAGACGACCATCACTCCCTACATCAGACCCTTTCATGATAATAATGAATTCTTTACTATATCCTCGACTTTGAACCCATTTAACCGACTTGGCCCTACTTTCAAATTTCATGTCTATTGTGAAGTTGTTGGTGTAGTTCAAAAAGTCGGTATAATCCAAACTTCCTTGTAAAATGGTATATCATAGTATTAAATTATATGCTCAAACAAAAAAGACAAAAACATTCCAAAAACTCCCCAATTTACTTCAATCGGTCTCATCAGATCATATTAAATCCACCTGTTCAGTTGCAAGTGACCGAACAAAACATTAAGTTCGGTCAGTGTAGACCAAACTATTAATTTTTACTCGAGGGCCACTTACCAAATCAACCCTTGCCAAACTTTCTCTTCCATTCTCATTCGACATGTACATAACTGAACAGATGACATCTGTTCAACCTGCGTGGTCGAACCATAGGCAAAAACTATGGTTTCAACAAGGAAAAAAAACAAAAAAAATCCACTCATAAATCAACAATTACCTCACCATATTTGATATATGCTCGTCTTTCTCATCCATCCACTATTATTTATGGTAAATTGCAACCAAACAATTCAACAAACTAACCCCTATCAATACACAAAAATTTGTTCAAAACCTTTCAAGTGCATATAAAAAATGATCAAATACACCAATTACCAACAATAACTATGACGACAATGACTTTTATAATGGTAGTCAGCTCTGAAAATAAAGTTTGCATCACCGATCGTGGTCGTCAATTATCAGAGGGGATCGTCGGTTGTCAGAGCGGATCGTCGGAGTCGATGTTGGATTAATGTACGGGGTGCACAATGATGGCGGTAAAAGAGCATGAGAGTGATTGTGAGGGGGTGAGGGGTAAGGAAATCATTTTATTTAGGGTGTTTTTGCAAATTGAATGAAAAATCTTTAGTGGTTTGCACCTAGTAAATTGTGGGGTGCACATAGCCGCAGTGCAAAACAAAATAAAAAAATAGAAACAAAACAAAACCAAAATTAGGTGATGTAAAAAAAAACTCAAATGTTTTCTTTTTTAAATTATACACTTCACATTTCTTGTTTTCCTTCATACATACTCTCTTTAGTATGTTAAGTCAATATAGCATGTACACTTTGTATTGTAAACAATTCTAGATATAAAATAATAGATTAGTAAGAGGATTACCAGCGGGGAGCCATTAGTCTCATAAATAATCAAGATATTATTTGTATTCCTTTACAATCAATACATCGTTTGATGGTATAAGTGTCATTTTATAGGCTTGAGTAAAAGCCTTTAAGGTTATCACATTACTACCAATTTTCATCAAATTTGTAACTTAAAATAAACTCAAAAGACTTTAAGTGATTCTTAAGTTGTATAAATTAAGACATAAGTTTATAAGACATATAATAGTCACATTCTCTCACTTGTCTCACACTTAATTTTAATATGTAGGTCATATATACCTTAATGGTTCTCCCACTTGACCCACATAACCAAACATCACATGACTTCTACATCAGTGAGCATATATGTTTGGTATCTTTAAATCATTATAAAATAAAATAGCAATGTAAGTCATATCTATTATAGATTAAAATATGACATATTCCCTTCTATGTACCACATATGCTACTAATTTATTTTAAGTGATTCATAAAACATAATGTCCGTGTCAAAGGCTAAATTCACTTACAATCATCATTACAACATAAGTGTGCACATATATTGGTAGAATTAGCACAGTAAATGAGATCTCATAAAATAAAAATAAACAAATCTCAAATTAAAAATCATTAGGAATTATAACCAATGCCTATTTTGTCGACATGTTCTTAATGCATTTGGTGGTAATCATTTCGTTAAGAATTTGCAACCATAAAACTCGTGCTAAATGCTCAATTGAAACTATTTTCTATTGAAATTCTTCTTTAACTATGGTTGCCTTAAACTCCAAGGAAAATCGAGTACCTCCACATTGTTAAACACTTCATTAAGCCATGTAACATCACTACACACTTATCTATGACAGCCCGTGACATGAACTCTTTATACTAGCCAATTCGTACTAACCTAACAAATTATTCAACAAGTTTAAGTTAATAATGCTCGTTATGGTGGGCTAGGCAAACTTTACTTAACTTAGTCACGTTTCAAGTTTGATTCATGGTTTTTAAGAAATAAACTAAGTCCTAGAGTTTTACAATTTGTTTTAAATTGTGTGATTTTGTTCAAGTTGTTTAATAAGAGCTGAAGTCTTTAAAATAACATGCAAATAAGTAATTATGAGTTTTGCTTATTTATAACAAACTCATGGGGTGGAAACCTGACAAAATGATATAATATGTATCAATAAGGTGACAAAAGATGCACAATCAAGGTCAATATACATGACAAAGTCTCTTAATATAACCTAAAATCTGTAAATATAAACTACAAACACCTATGATATCTACAAGAGGGGGATCGGATAGTCACCTAGTACCGCCTTCTCTCGACTCATCACAGGATATGCAATTTGCCTCCAAAATAGTAACGAATTCTAGTAAGTAAATTCAAAGGAACTTAGTTAGTATTTACAAGAATCCAAAATAAACTCAGCTACAAATCATGCATAATAAGTAATAAAACAAGAAATCAAGCTACATGAAATAAGACACAATGAGAGCAATAAGTCGGAACATGAATGTGGTGTATATCTATGAGCCTTGGGATTGGATTTGCCGAATTGAGAAGTCCTTGTCACCGAGGATTAGTCACCGACTCCTTATAAATGAATATAAAACATCTTTAGAAAGGATATGTGGTAGAGATACTAAGCCACGCCAACATTTTCTTATGCAAAGTTGCTAACATGGTAAATGTCGTACAACACTTCTAGTGAACCAACTCCTGCGGTGTCAAGTTATGACAAGCCCGCCCATTCGACCAAACACATACACTTTCATGATTGGAGTACAACAATGGCTTAACTTGCATGAAATAACAGGGAACACATGCATTTGAACGAGAATTAAAAAGGAATTCTAAGCGAGTTTATCATGGGTTTACATACAAATCAAGCAAAGAAAACATCAATCCAACCATACGCTCGCACCCTGAAACCTGACCCCAACACTTCCTTAAGATTCCCTAGTCTGTTGGTGTCCTACACGTCGAATTTTATGTCATTTAGATTTCATTAAGTAGTTTAAAAGTTGATTTTTCAAATCTCAGTCCTTAAGTGTTCTTGCGGTCAAAAACTCAAAAAATTGGAGGATAACGATATAATACCCCTAATTACCAAAATCTAACAATTAGTCCTAATATCGAGGTAAATTTAGTGATATACTTAGTACTTGTGTATTTGTGTGAATACTGTGTGTTTTATATCCTATTTAGTTGATATGGTTGGAAATATAGGCCTAAGTAAATGAAAATAACTTAAAAATAAGTTCATCAAGAAAAATGGCAATTTGGTAAATAACACACGTAAAGGATGAATTAAACGTGGGCCTAAGAATTGTCTTAGAACTAAAAGAGATTGATATGAGATGTATGTATTAGATTGGTCAACCAAATCCTAATCTCATGAGCTGACTATTTAAACCACATTAAAGACACGTAGCCATTTATGTTTTGATATAAACAATGAAGAGAGTTTGAGGAGGAAATCCTAGAAAGCTAGTGTGGAGAATTGGTGGAGGAGAGGGACCAATATTAAATCTATAAAAACTAGGTAATAATCTTGCCTCATCTTCTTTAACTTCATCACTTTGATTTGTTTGATTGTTGGAAAGGGAATCATGGTTTAAATGGATTTGTGATTTGGTCTTTAATGCAATTTATATGTTTTTAATGAAGTAATTACTACTATTTTGGTCAGATTTTGACTCTTAAGGTCGGCGTGAGTCACCGGAGTGAGGAATTGGGGTTCTTGTTATGAAAAGCCCAATTTTGCACTCAGTGTTATGTCAACACCTTGCTTACAGGTGGTATGCCACTGGCCATGATGCTACCTGGGGAATTCTATATTCAGGTCCATCGATTCCCATCGCCGTGACTTATAGTGTATGATGCTGGAAAATCACTAAGACATATTTCCAATGATTTCTCTAGCGCCTTGTGGGTAAACCCGCGGCGCTAGGAGGCATTAAATATTTTCTAAATTAAATTGGTTTTTTGACTTTTCCAAGTTTTGTTGAGCTTTATGGAAGTGTATATTGCCAAGACATGGGCCGAATCAGTGGTAACTAATAAGATGTAATAATGTTTCAAATAAACTTACCTTAAATTAATAAACTAACAAGATGTATAAACCTACACCAATGTAGATACTCGAGGAGAACACATGAGACTTCTCGAGGTTAAGAAAGTATCACTAAAGGTAAGTGGGGTCTTCTTTATCTTCAATCATGTCATGCTATTAGATATGCTAGGATTCACGGTAGTGAATAGTTGGTATCTTGCTTGGAATTAAATTGGATTATATCTTGTTGTACCACTTTCTTTTGTCCCTTTAAGCTCTCTATTTAGTGAATGCATGTGAAACTGATGTGCTTGGAAAAATGATTATAAATGGCACCTCGGACTGGAGAGTCGACGACCACCAACGATTTCCCTTTTCTAATAAATGATTCCTTGAAAGCCACTACATGGCATGCAGGATCATAATGATGATTGGACACACAACTATAAGGTAGGATCTTAATTGATATTTTCAAGCTAGTTGGTCATCACATAACACACGATTTATATCTAGTTTCCATTTTGTTGACTCTATGACAAATGAGTCATCATTATTATCTTGTTGAACTATCTTGCTCGAGCTTCGATTTATTATATCTTACATTTTATATCATGCTCGTTTATATTATATATTCATGCCTGAAATGATAGTAGGATTTCATCAATAACCTTGTTCATACTAGTTATTTCGCATTAGGTATTACTTGAATGATTGAGGGTAAATTAGGTTTCTAATTTACTGAGTCTGTTTAATTTCTTACTCACTCTACTTCTCCTCCCTAAGTACTTTAGCTGATGCTCATGATAAAGGAAATGGCAAGGCCATAACATAAAAGCTCTTTTCTTGTTTGCAAGGTTTTTTTTATTTATATCTACTATGTTTTTTCATATAGGTAGTTGTTTGAACCCATAGTTTATGTTTTAAATAGGTTTCTAAGACTTTTATTAGTATCCCACAACTTGATTAGACATTGAAAGCTTATTATTTTCACATATATTACCTTAATCATATATTGTAGAATGGGTTAATTAATTTTTTGCAAGTTAAGGCTTACTAGATCATCGCCCGACTCATTAGGTCTTCTCAAGGGGTTTGGCGATGGTTTAGGTCGAACGTCCCTGGTAGTGGAAATTACGGTTGTCACAAGTGTGTTAAGGGAGCCCTTTAGTGCACTATGTGCATTGTGCTCCCTGCCCATAATGTGTAGTGGCATTATCGAGCTCTGATAGCATGCTACACGGGTCGGGGCCCATAATTCTTGTGACGACCTACTTATTTAACTAATTAATTATTATTTAATTTTAGACTAGGATGCATTTCAAAACTACGTGTACGTTGTGGATTAGTTTATGACATGCCTGTCGAGGTATAATTTATGCTATTTTGTGTAATGCCTGTGTATTGTTTGCATTTTCAATTAAAAACATAACATAACATTGTTACTTCCTTTTTTCGTAGTTGTGACGGCGATCAATAGCGCCTCACACAAGATGCACGTAACGATGGGATGGATTTATAATTTAAATAATTTGAATTAGTTGAAATAATAAGCTTTTCTAAGTTTCCGAAGCTATGATTTGTAGCAAAAAACAAAGACACCTTGATGCTAAATAAATCAATGACTTGGGCACCTCGAGATGCACACTAGGTGTGCGATGCCGAATGGTGGAGCTTTTAGGCTTAGCGAAATAATTGAATAATTAATATTAAATCCATGTACTAACCTAATTAATTAACTTGATATGCCAAAATACTAAACTTAGGCTATCTAATGATAAATTAAAAAACTAATCTCATATAGGGGTAATTTAGGGATTATTAGGTATCCTTGATACATTGATGAATGCACTAATAATAATCCATATTTACCGGACTACAACGGATATGTAGTAGCAATAAGCGAGGTCAAATCTGCATGGATTTAAACCAATCTTTAGGTAAAAATAGGGGTTATTAAAGGAAATCAACTAAACTAAAACAAAAGCAATTTTCAATAAGAAAACAAATATAAAAACAAGATATTAAATTAAACTTTACGATAGAACAATGAAATGAAGATTCTAGATCAAGGTAGACCGAGACTATGATGCTCCTAATCTCTAATCTGGTAAATTGTCCCATTATCGAGGTAAATTGAGTAGATATGCATGGTATATGTGTACTAGTGTGAAAAAAGAGTGTATTATATATTATCTAGTTGACTTAGGTGGGATTACATGCCTAAGTAAATGAAAATAAATTTAAATGACTTGTAAAATAAATTAAATATAGTGAACAAACAATTTTGGTAAATAACACATCAAAGATGGATTAAATGAGGACCTGAGGATTGTCCTAGAACTTAAAGAGGTTAAGATGAGTTTTGGGGTTTAGATTTGGTCAACCAAACTCTAATCACATTAACTTACTATTTAAACCACAATTATGGCTTCAAGCCACTTTTACTTTAATTAACTACATGAGAGGATTTGGGGAGAAAACTTGGAAGGTTAATGTGGTGGATTGGAGTAGGAAAGGGACCAACATCAAATCTATTATGCTTAGATAATAATATTCCCTCATCTTCTCTAATTTCATCACTTTATTTGGTTTCTTATGTGGTTTTAGGGTAGGAGATGATTCCATGCTTTTTAGTTGTGCTTTTGGTCATCTCTACCCCACCTATTTAGATTTACAAATGTCTTTGTGGTTTTAAAAGAGGTGTTTAATACTTTTTTGGTCGAATTTGACTTTTAGGGGCTAGCTCGAGTCGTTGGAGGTGTCAAATTTGAGGTTCTGTTATTGAAATCTTGAATTTGCACCTAATGTCGTGCCAACGCATCACTTATAAATGGTACAATGCTACCTAGAGAATCCTAAAATTCGATCCAGTGATTCCTAAAGTCGTGGCGTGTAACGTACGACATTGGCAAGTCGGTGAGACCAATTTTTGGTTTTGTCGATTTAGAGCCAGCAATTTAGCCTCACACCTTATGGGTAAACCCATGTCTTTGGGAAGGCGCTAGATGTTTTTGCATAATTAAATCTGATGTTGTTGTTTTCCAAGATTTACTAGGTTTTATCAAAATCTATTATTAGGACAAGGGTCAGGGAAGTGGTAACTACCCCAAAAACCTTTGTCTTTGCGGCAACACTACGACGAAGGTGTGACATTGATTCAAAAAGAGTTTTACATCATTTTCAAGATATTAATGTGAATTGAGTATACCTACCTCAAGAAAACATATATACATGCATGAAGATATACCAATGTAGACACATAAAACTAGGATAGGAACTTCCAAGCTAGAATTGGATAGGATAGTAGCACTTCAATGTTAGTAGGGTTTACTTTATTCTCAATTATGCCTTGATACTAGATATGTTAGGCTCACATAGCAATTTTGTGATATCCGTTGGAATCTATCTCTACACTTTTATTGACGTTATAAATTTATGTGGAACTGATATAATTGAAATTGATGAACGCATGCTTACGTTTTGAGTTGGAGGGCCGACGACCACTGGTGCCTTCTTCCATGGTTGTTATAATATCTTAATGTGTATAACTATTTATATTTCATAAGTGTTGCTTTGACGTCCTTCATGGTCATTTGGGGATTCCCTTTCATGAATCATGTAGGTGTTCACGCACAAGTGTGGCTTCGATGTCCTTCATAGCAATTCGAGGTTATCTCTTAATGAGCTACATAGGTGTTAGAGACCACGATGGGTGAAATATATTGTTCCACTCCTCTTGATTCTATGGCATTCATGTATTATTGTGAACTTATTAGATTATCATTGTCGGGCACTATATATTCTATCTTGCATTTTATAGTACTTTTGCTCATGTACGTGTTCTTGCCCAATATGATAAAAGGTTTCCTAAAAATTCATTTGTTGCATGTTAGCTATTATTGCACTAGGTGTACTTGGATGATTGATGGTAAAATAGGCTTTTGCTTTACTAAGCCTGTTGGATCTTTTACTCACCCAACTACTTCCCCTAGGTACCTCAACTTCTGTGTTAAATAGAGGAAAAATAGGTTGTTGCGTAGGAGATCTCTTTCTTGTGCATTTGTTTGAATAATATTTATCTATTTGGATTTTGAGATATGTTTACGTAATAAACATGAGATTTCATATGGGTAGATGTTTAAACCGATAAAATTTGGTTTTAGTTTATGTTTTAGTTGTTTGTGAGACTTCTACAATAATTCCACAACTTATTAGAATTTAAACGCTTTTTATTTCCGCACCTATTAGCCTTAGTTTGTCTTTTGTTGAATATCTTTGTTTATTTTTCTGCAAGTTAAGGCTGACTAGATCATAGCTCGACTCGCTGGTTATCTTGAGGAGTTCAGTGATTTTAATGACATATTACCTTAAACTGGTGATTAATATTAACTTGAATCCTAATTAACTAGAGTTAGGCTTATGGTTAAGTTCAACATACCTCGATTAGCTTGATCATGAATTCATATGATGATTTGTTTTTGTATGGTATGTTTGGGTGAATTTATAGGTTGTAGGATTAGTAAGAAATTAATACAAACCTATAATCAAAAAATAAATAATTAAATAATAAATTTTTAGTACACCAAGTGCGATGAGGGGGTCATGGAATAAATACGCAAACTCGAAAATATTCGTAGGCATGTCTAGTGAATTTATTGGTGAGAAAATACATGAAGTATATATAAATAAATATGATTAAAAATATAAGTTTGGTTCAAATTATTTGGATCGTTGGATTGTCTCGAGATGAGCATAAATGGTGATGGTATTAAAATGTGTGTCACTTTAGGATGTGTCACTTTAACACATCATTCACTTGATTAGCCTTGAGATAGCGCGAAGTGTATCTCGAAGATAAGTATCTTCACTGATTAATAAAGAGAGTGGCAGATATCAAAGAGTTGACGATTTTGGTTTTGAGAGTTGATTCGAATAGGGCTTTTCAATAGATTTGAAGTGATTATGTGAAATCTGAGAATTTCATAAACTTGATTATGATGCTAATTAAATGTTTTTCAATTTAATCTGGGATTTAAGTGTTGGAGGTGGGACTGATACGCTATTATTTATATATACATATAGGGTTAGTTTAGTAGTATATTTAGTATAAGTATCATCAAATGCGTGTTAATGCATTTTCAATGAATTAAGGTGTATTGGAATAAATCAAGGAAAAACGAGAAAAAACGGAGCAAAAACCTACAAAATAAGAGTTGGCGTTGTAGGAGCATGCATTGACATAGTGGGGATACAAGGTATGGCGTGGGGATGAAAGACACGACGTGGAAGAGAAGAAGAAATGAAGAAAATCAACTCTAAAGGTTCGATGCACACAAGGGACAACATCGGGACACATAGGGGATGACACCTGGGCTCTAGAAGCTCAAAAGCACAAATGAAGTTGTAGCGCAATGGCCGCGCCATGTGTGTTATGGCGTCGAGGCAGTAAGTGATAGTACCAACTTCGCAGAAATTAGAAAGTGAAGCTTTAATTTAGGTTAAATTGTAATTAATGGTTTCTAATTGTTATTAGGGAGTATAAATAGGTATTAGGATGAGGTAAACAAAAGCGAAATGACTACATAGAAGGAGATTAGCCTCCATTAAAGTAATTTAGCTTTGAGTTTGAGTATTAAAGAGTTTTTATTGGAGAAACATTGAAGACTCCACGTTTACAATCAATATTTGGTTTCATCGATTAATTCAAGGTAATATCTATATTCATCTCTATTTTGCAATGAATTTTATATTGAATTGTGATATATGTGTTTCAATGATGTGCGAGTAGTCTATTTATCTTAGGGATTAATTAATCCTATAATATGAATGCTATGCTTTGAAATAGGAATAAACTGTAATAACAAAAAGTGCAATAGCTATAATTTGTATTGATTCTAAGCATAATGCTTTAGACATCTTAATTACGTGTCTAATGAACTTAAGCTTTAAGAGTTATCATGGCCATTGAAGCTTCTAATCCAAACAAGAGCGGTATAATAGTAAAATACACAACATTGAGAGATAGTTATTGATTAGGGAGGCACGGATAGTAAATTTAGTTGGTTATGAATCCAATGATTTGAGACTTATAGCAATGTGGAACTTACGTTATTTACACCGATAGATGGAGTTCAAGTTTGCAAATTAGAAAATTCTCCGTCATGACAATAAGTTGAATTGGATTTGAAGGAAATTTGTTTATTCTAATTAGGCATTACGCAAAACATATTGAGATGTAAACATGAGTATAAAGCATGGTATTAAATTACCTAGGTGAAGTTGTGAACTAAAATATCCTTAATATAGGAAGTCAACTAAAGTTCAAAAGTGTTTTGTTAGATAATTTAGATAAGTATAAAACAAATTAAAATTGAATCCCTTAGCAATAATTCAAGTTAAGTAGGTAATACATAACTAGTGCAAAAACCTTTACTTGAGGATGATATTCGTGATTAATATAAGTTGATTGTATTATTACTACAAGTGAGCATTTATACTTGTGGCGCATTTCAAGTTTTTGGCATCGTTACCAGGGATAAGTAGCCATTAGATTTACTTAGTTTGAGTAGTTGCTAAGTTTTATTTTTAATACTTCAATTTTCGTTTTTTTAAAAAATAGGCTTAAGTTTGAATTTGACTTTCTATACTTGAGCTTTTTATGTTTTCTTTTCAGGGATACTTAGTGCATGAGTAGCAAGGGAGAGAACCTAGTGCCTTATGATATGGAGATTGAGAAAACAACCAAAGGAAAGAAAAAGAAAGAAGTTAAGATGGCTAAGGAGAAAATAGAAACCAACAGCAGGGCCAGAGGAATAACCAACCCACAGGTGATCTGGTATTGCAAGATAGAGTGCGAGGCCAAATATGCCTTCGTGACTACTTTAAGCCAGAAGTTTAAAAGTCATATAAGAAGTTATAAGGCTTCTAGTCAACACCACCGAGTTCGATCTATAACCATCTTTAATAAACATGGTGCAAAGTAGTTTGTTTAGCGGGCTATCCAATGAAGATCCAATTGCACATGTTGAGAGTTTTTGGAAAAGTGCCACAGTGTGCATATGATCAGAGTTACTAAAAACATGATCAGGATGCTACTTTTCCATTCTCACTAGGTGGAAAAGCCAAGTTTTGGTTCCAAGGGCTGAATATAGGGAGTTTGACCTCATGGGTGGAAATTAATAAAATATTTCCAAACAAGTTCTTTCCCCTTGTGAAGGTCAGTGAAAGGAATATTGAGATTAATCATTTCATGCAATAAGATATTGAGTCTCTTGGAGAGGCTTTGGAAAGATTTATAGAAATGCTGAGGAGATGTCTAGGACACATATACATGAAATGGGCACAACTCCAGATTTTCTACTATGGGATGAACCATAGCACGAAACGCTAGTTGATGTTGCATCAGGTGGCTCTCTACTTACTAAGGATAAAGATGGAGCATTAGATTTCCTTAATCTTATGTCTCGGGATTTTACTACCAGTACTCGTTCCATAGTTAAGAAATCAGTAGGCATCTACGAGATTGACTCGCTAGAGGCAATTATGGCATAGCAATCAAATTTGAGCAGTTGGATGGCAAAACTTCAGATGGGACACTAAGTTCCCCAAGTAGCACATCAACCCATGAATCACCAATGCCTGGTGGTTACCATTGGACGTATAATTGGGAATAAAACATGAAGACATCAACTTCATGAACAACTATGGCTACGGGAACAACTTAAAGTCGAAAAGAGTGGTTCCTCAATGGTTTTATCAAGAATACAACAACAACAACCTGACATTTTCTTATGGGGATCCTGATAAGCATTGAAGTTACCTCAAGTCTTTGAACAACAAGTCCAATAGGGAGAACTGGGGCAGAGCAAAGAGATGAATTCACTAAAGTCAATTGAGAAGTACTTGTAAGCCATTAAAGTGAGAGATAGGGAGCGCCATGAGAAACGCGAGAAATATTTAGAATGAATAAGGCAAGCCATGAAAAGGATGGACAATGAGTAGTCACATTCCATCAAGAACCTAGAGAGGCAAATTGGTAAACTTGTTATAGCCTTGAACTTAAGGAAGGAAGGATAGTTTCCTAGCAACACCATCACTAATCTCAAGGAGAACTTGAATGCCATTCGCATGATGAGCACTACAACAATAAAGGAGCCAAAACAAGACCAAGTAATATATATGCATGAAACGTTTCATGAGCACGAAACGAAAGTAAGGCAAGATGAGCTTGATGGTTTCAAGAAGCAAAGAATCAATGCTTTGAAGAAAAAAAGAGGAAACAATAATGGAAGGTCAAGAAAAAATGAAGGACCTATCGAAAAAGACCTATAAGGAATTGACATCAAGTTGGTTCGAAGGAAATCAGAACCAAAGTCCAAGTTCATTCCACGACTTCAACCGATCAAAAGAAGAGAAATTGGAGAGATAAGCATACCAATAAACATTAACGAGCGCCGGTTATGAAACATTTTATGTGATACAGGAGCCTCAATCAATGTCATGCGATTGATGGACATGATACATGCCGACTTGAATATCAATTATTTGGATACCACGAATTTGCAAGTAGCAGATGGAAATTTGATACCTACTAGAGGAAAAGTTTTAAATGTGCACTTGAAAGTAGGTAGATTCACATTCATTACGAATTTTGAGGTTATGAACCACAATATGGACTGTATCTATGATATTTAGGCATCCATTCTTGAACACATCTATGGCAAATTTTAACGTAAGAGAGAAAGATTATGATGAGTATAAATGAGGGTAATGATGCTGAGAAGGTTTTCTTTGTCGATAGTGAAAAAGTACATCTAAACGGAATGACATCATTACCTCCGATTTGCAGATGGAGCTTCTCGCTTTAGACTCAGACTAAACGAGTTAAATAAGCGTCATGCTAATGACATTAAATTAAGCGTTATTGGGAGGCTGTCCAAGGGTTTCAAATTTCAGGTTTTTGAATTTTAATCGGTAGTTAGTTATTTAGCTTAATAATTACAATTAATGAGTTTCAGTTTTAACATTCGAAAAACTTGTGTTGAATGCGCAAGAAAGACAATATGCCAGGTGATGATTAATCAGAACATAAATGTCTCGCGAACTCATTAAAATAGTGTAATAGAGCAAAAGAGTTTAAAGCGATGAAAGTAAAGTGCATGGGCAAATTGAAAGGTAAAATTTATAATTTTTATATTTTAATGGAGTTTATGCGGTCACGACATCTTGTGTGAGTTGTACACAAAGTTAAAAGAGTGCTAGAGGAGAATAAGCAAAAAATCATACGGGAAGATGTAGGTTGTGAGGCTGACATCGTGGGTATTACCCACGGTGCCATGGGTATAAGCCACAATGCTGAGATGGCAGAAGGACAAAATAGTAAAATTGCCTGACTGCGTCGTAGTAGCGGTAATAAGGGTTTTAAACCCATTTTCACACCATTATCCAAACTTGCACTTAAACCCTACTAAAATCCCCAAGCATTCACCCCTTAAGAGCTAAAATTTGTTACTTTTTAAGTGAGATTAGTGAGTTCCTAGTAATTTAGAGTGAAGAAATATGTACATTATGGATTTGCACAATTTGAAGAGCTAGGGCTTAGATTTATGGAATTTGATTCCAAAAGAGCTAGGGTTCTAGTTAGTGAGGAAAGTTAGAGGACTTGGATTGGAAAAAACTTGGAGGAGTGATCTACACATAAAATTAATCTGACATTAAGGTACATTTACAATTTTATCTAATTTGCATTGAATTTTCAAAATTTTGATGATATTGTATGAACTTGTGGATTTGAGGTTATAGGATAGGTTTTACAATATTGTGTGAATGTGAACATTAATATAACCTATGGAGACTTAATTGATAATCTTTATGTTATTTGGCATATGCATGATCCATGTTATATGAATTTTGAATTTTAGGTGATTTGAAGACCAAGTTGCGTTGCATTTTGGTTAATTGCTTAATTTAAAGAAAATGGCAAGAACAAGGAAACAAGTTAGCTAAACGAGAGCAAATGACTTTGAGGCATCTACCTCTAGAAAATCCCAATGATGAAGAGCTTAGACCTTTTAAATCAAAATATTTCATTTGTAAAGAGGCTAAGGACAAATAGTCAGATATTCAACATGGGGAGTTTGTTTACGAAATAGGGATTAATTTGCTGGCCAAGTACAATAAAAGAGTGAATAATTACATTAGGCAAAATAATTGGGAGCTTCTTACTCAAGATTATAGAAAGAACAAAATAAATTAAGTGAGTGAGATAGTTTATGAATTTTATGCTAATGTAGAATTCACAGACGAAAAGGAGCTAGTGAAGGTAAGAGGAACTTTTGTCACTTTAATGTATGTGAGATTAATAACTATTATGGATTGGAAAGTTTAAATTTAATAGAATTGCAACCGAGTTTCCCTGTTAGCATATATAAGTATACCCTTTTAGAACTATAGAGAAATCATTGGTTGTTTAAGAACAATAAGGATTGGTAATGAGTGCTGAGAATGTTTCGACGCACATTAAGAAGGATAGCGTTAGGAAAATGTACCGAATGTGGCAACATTTTCTTATTGGTGAGATCAAGAGCCGAAAGCGGCTTGTCTTTATGAGATTACGAGGTTCAAGGAAATCAACATCGGGGAGATCATACATACCAGTTTGAGGGAGTCCATCATGTCGGAAGGGACACCAAATTGTTGTTTCCTATTTTGATTACTCATATGTGCTTAAGGGCAAAAGTGAGAATAATAGATGATGAAGAATTTGATATAATGCCCAACAAACTATGAATGAGGCTTTCATGCTCATATTGAAGTCACCACTTGGTTAACAAGACTTTGAGGAGGAGAGAAAGTGGGCCGAGAGAGTTAGATGTGAGGCCGAGTTATTAGCCAAAAACAAAAAAAATGAAGCAAAAGCAGAAGCAATAGCAGCAGAATCAGCCTAAGAGCAGAAGATGAAAAGAATGAAGAAGATAAGGAGAAACAACAAGAAGGATTTGCTGAGGGTTACGAGTTTCTAGACCCGAGATAGGAGAGCAGGACTTGAATGGTCGTGAAGTCTTTTCATCACATTCTCCACCACAGACACTATACCACCACTTGAGGATTTGACTCCATGAGAGTAGAGGCTATAAATAGAGGAAATGAGGAGACAATATCAGGAGGATAGGGCACAATACCAGGTAGCCATGTTGAGATATGAGTAGGATATGGAGAGGAGAGAGCGACACAGACAGAACAGGCAGCAAAATTTTAGGTTGTTTGTTGATCATCATAAAACCATACCTAGATATAAGTGAAGCAGATGGTTGTGACCTACTAATAGGTCAATAGGCTTTCCAACGACACCATCATACGTGTTTGATCAGGATTTGGTGCAGAGCATGACGGTGGAGCATCCATTGACACTATCGCACGCTGAAGCTGATGATGCAAATGATGATGACGACACGTTGTCTTAAAGTCAGTGTAATAGGATTCCATTAGACCTCGGGAGTTGAGAGTTCTCTAGATACCATTTATACATTTTTAACATTCAAGATATTTCATTAACTATTCAGTTATTTCAATTTTAATATTTATTTTTGTTTATTATAACTCGTGTTGTTACATATGATTATATGTTTTATTGTCTTTATATTTTAAGCTTACTTTTAAACCCTGATGACAACGTTTGGTTAAAGTTTGGGGCATCGACACTACACCAGACTATGGGAAGAGAAGATAGGCTGAGAAATAAGGACAAACACTACAGGTATGATCGTTTTAAATATTTAAGTTGAAGCAGTTAAGGCAGAAAATATGATAGTGTATATATATTTTTGTTTTATTTACTATATGAATGTTTAAGTAGTATAGATTAGGTTATATATATAATAATATGAAATGAATATGTAGTTCATTTGCATGTTCATGCCTTTAATTGTGGATGAGTAGATTACAAATAACTCGAGAGAATACTTTAGATTTTGAAGAAGAACCAATGAAATGTAGTAAACAATGATGTGATTTCATGATTAAAACCTAGAGTTAGGGAAGACCTTGAACTCGAAACAAAAGCAAGAAACTAGAACACTTTTTGTGAAAAAAGTTAGATCTCTGGAGATTCATTGATAAGTATGAATCTTACTTGAAAATATAAAGCAAATAAAGACTTAATGCAAAAATGGGAAGAAATAGATATTGCATAGTAAAAGTTGGAGTTAACTTACTTGATTTTGTGAAAGTGAGAAGTGCTAACAAAAAGTTTTAGAAACAAAGAGAAAAAATGAGAGAATCCCATAAGTTCTACAGAAATGGAGCGGAGAACTTGATGGTTGGAAAAGTGAGAAAAAAAGTCCATAGGAAAAGGAACAAAGACTGATGAGTAATAAAATGAAAAAAAGGAAGATAAGAAATGAAAAGAAAATAGAGAAAAAAGGTGGAAGTAAACTAAAACTCTTCAAATAAAAGATTTAGCTCGAGTACGAGTAGTTAGTTAAGTTAAATTTTCATTTCAACTATGTAAAAGTCCTATTGACTCTTGAAGTGCTATAGTCTACTAAAAATGAGTTTGATCTATGCTTATTTGTGGATTTATGAGCTTAATGAGAAATCACGAAATTGTATACTTGCTACTTAAGTATTGAAACGAAACGAATTTGTCGAGTATTGATAGTTTTTGGTTGAGATCTACTTTGGTGTTTTGAAAGCAAAGTTATATAAGTTATTAAAGCTATATGTCTTAAAACATAAGTTTTTGCAAAGAAAAACTCTTGAGTGGATTATTAACTTGAATCTTAGTAAGTTAAAGGATACTCCCTGAACAATGTGAATTGAATGATAATTAGTTATTATGAGACTTAGTAGAATAACCCATTGCTTAGGACACTCAAAACCTTAAGTTTGGGGATATTTGATAAATGATTATTTATATGTACATATGGTTAGTTTAGTAGTATATTTAACATAAATACTCTTAAATGAGTGTTAATCCATGGTAATATTGCATTTCGGGGAATTAAGGTGTATTGGAAGAAATTAAAGAAAAAATGAGAAGAAACAGAGCAAAACCTACATTATCAGAGTTGGCATTGTGGGAGCATGCATTGACACTATAAGGCATGGTCTGGGTGTGAAAGGCACGACGTGGGGGAGAAGAAGAATTGAAGAAAATCAACTGTGGAGGTTTAGCGCAGTGGTGGCTCCTGGCACACAAGGACGTCGCTGGGACACACACGGGATGACGCCGAGGCTCTAGGAGCTAAAAAACACATAATGAAGTTGTGGCACAGTGGCGGCACCATGGCTAAACATACACGCGCCAGGGCATCAAGTGATAGCGCCAACTTCGCATAAATTAGAAAGTGAAGCTTTAATTCGGGTTAAATTGTAATTAAGGGTTTCTAATTATTATTAGGGAGTATAAATAGGTATTAAGATATAGTAAACTAGAGAGAGCCAGTCACATAGGAGATTAGCCTTTATTAGAATAATTTAGCTTTGAGTTTGAGTATTAAGGAATTTTTGTTGGAGAAACATTGAACACTCCACGTTAGCAATCAATATTTGGTTTCATTGATTAATTCAAGGTAATATCTATATTCATCTATGTTTTGCAATTAATTCTTTATTAAATTGTGATGTGCGTGTTTCAATGATGTGTAAGTAGTCTATTTATCTGAAGGATCAATGGATCATATGGTATGAATGCTATGCTTTGAAATATGAATAAAGAGTAATAATAATAAAAGTGCAATGGTTAAAATTAGTATTGATTCTGAGCGTAATGCTTTAGGAATTTTGATTACATATCTAATGAACTTAGGCTTTAAGAGTTATCATAGCCATTGAAACTTCTAATCTGGACATGAACAGTATTGCCGTAAAATATACAACATCGCAAGATAGTTGTTGATTAGGGAGACCCAAATAGTAAAATTAGTTAAGTTATAAATCCAATGATTTGAGATTTAAAGCAATGTGCAACTTACATTATTCATACTGATAGGTGGAGTTCTAGTTTGCACATAAGAATCTTCTCTGTCACGACAGTGGGTTGAAGTGGATTTGAAGGAAATATGTCTATTCTAAATAGGCATTGAACAAAACATATTGAAATGAAACAAGAGTAAAAAAATGGTATTAAATTACCTTGGTGAAGTTGTGAAGTAAGATATCCTTAATATAAGAAGTCAACTAAAGTTCAAAATTGATTTGTTAGATAGTTTAGATTAGTATAAAACGAATTAAAAGTGAATCCCTTAACAATAATTAAAGTTAAGTAGGTGATACACAACTAGTGCAAAAACTTTTCCCTGAGGACGATATCCGTGATCACCTTATGTTGATTGCACTATTACTACAAGTGAGCCATTATACTTGCGGCGCGTACTAGGGACCCACGCATTATTGACTGAAGATCATAAGTTTAAATATAATTTTGTGTGTTGTGTGACTAGTGGGTGTATTACACTCTATTTGCCGTGAAATAAGGTCAAGTTAAATTGTATACACGGTGTTCATGACTTCGAAGCGCGTTGGGAATATTTCTAAATTTTTGACAAAATTGGAGTATTTTTCGAGGTTTAATTTGGACAAAAATTGAAGATATAATCATCAAATTAAATTAAATGATTAATAAAATGATTAGTGCCTAGTGACACGAGGGGTCAAGGGTAACGCGCATGAGATGTACAATAGTGTGCACGCCCGAGGATGGTCGTTGCCGCGCGTGGCCAATTTATAGCCTCGAAAATACATAAGTGTATATATATTTATATGTATATATAGTTTTTATATAAATATATATAAATGAATCCTAAAGTTTAAATTAAATTAAATTATACATTGGATGTGCATTGAGATACGCATAGACTGAGCATCGAGGAAGGGAATGAAGTGGACCGATTGGTGGTTTTGGTAAGGATGCATATGCCTCGAAATACGTGCAACCATATCCCAAGGAAAATCAAGTGGTGTATAGAGGTGATTGTATGGCTTATTATAAACTATAAGATCTACCTCGAGATATACGATATGTATATCGAGGAGATCAATATAATTGATCTTATCTAGGTGGATTAAGTGCTGATGATCTCGTTAATAGCCAAAGATCGACCTCAAGATTTACCTCCTCCGTATTTCAAACCAAAGAAAGGGAGATAGTGAATTTGTGAGATCAAACTAGTGAGAGAGGAGATGGAATCAAGACTAAGGGAGAGATAACAATGAATAAGGTGAGTTGTGTCTTTGTTGTTGTTGTGTGTTGTTGTTAGGTAGCTATTGATGTTGTTTGTTGTTGTTGGGTAGTTGTTAATGGAGGATGGGAGATGGCATACTTGGTATTGTCTGAGGAAAGAGACGATAGGTCATCTCCCTACCCAGAGAACCCTGCAAACCCAACCTTAGTGACCAAATCAACAAAAAAAAAGAAAGAAAAATTCAATTAACTGATGAAGTAGAGGAGTATGCAAGAAAGAAGAGGGGGAGGGGGGTGTTTAGTTTTGGGGTTCATACGCAATGGAACATTCAAAACAAAATTTTGAAAAACCCAAAAAAGATCGAAAATAAGTTATATTAAACTTATTTAAAAAAGTAAATCATGCTTTAATTAGTGATTTCATTCTCTGATTGATCGATCTCCAAGATGTTCAATCGTGGGTCTTCTATTGGAAATCCACACAAAACGACAACCACAATTTGGAGTGCTAGCCTAAAAAATATAGAAATCAATTTTTCTTTCTCTCCTAAATTCCAAGAACTTAAAATTTGCAAAAACAAAAATCTTATTTCATTTTATCTTCTATTTATATGTGCAGATAATCCCTCACTTAAAATTTTATTCATAATACAACTATTGTATTTGGGCATTTTAAGTAAATTACACATACGCCCCTATTAACAAGTTATCATATAACAAATTGTAATGGGTTTTATGTCATAAATTCTATCCTATAAAACTCATTATTCTGGACCAATTGAAATTACGGAAAGACATTCTTTGTGTGCAACCTAATAGGTTCATGCAACATTGGCAATGAACCAAAACCATTTTAGTACACAAGTCATAAGTGGTCTCTAGCAAGACATTAAGATTACCCAAGTAGCATGAATATCAAAATCAATACAACCTAATGAATAACGTATATCATATCCTTTTGTTGTAGGATATCTTTTGATAAAACATAAGACATGAAAAGTCACTTTTAACGTTCAATTGTACTAGTCTCGATCTTCAGCTTGATTGAAAACACCCAAATGATATTGATCATATCAATTCACTTGAAGTTGGCCATTTAACAGTCTAACATATCGAGCGATCCACTAATATCTCTCTATATACTAGAGGGATAAATTCTATCTCGATTAAACACCTTCACATATTATTCACTTGGTAACCAATCACAATCTTTATAATCGTCCAGTTAAAGACAAAGTTTGATTATGTCAAATTATCATGCTCCTAATATTGGAATCTATGGTAATCTCGAGTCGAAGGACTAATGATATACATGTTATGAGTAACATCTGTGACTTAATCCATGTAGTGTTCTCATATCGGGTCAGTCTAGTACCTTGTTCAATAACAAGTACTCGAGATCTCGATTCGTATCCCTATAAGCATGATCATCACATGACCATTAATCAAGACTCACACTAGCCTTAATTCATTATAGTTCTAGTATAATGATTGACTAAGGAAATTTATTATATTTCAACAAATACGCATAGGTCTTATTATAAGGTAAACATGCAATCACTTATAATAAAATAGCAAATGAAAACCTCAATTTTATTAACCAAATCTATGCCCCAACATCTCCCACTTGCACTAGAGCCAATTATTCATTTATCTAATATCTAATGACCTAACATGACCATCATGTTTCACTTGTGGAAGATTTTTCGTCAAAACATCTGCAACATTATCTTTTGTAGGAACTCTGCAAATCTTCATGTCTTCTTTCTTAATGATTTCTCAAATGAGATGAAAAAGTCTAAGTATTTGTTTGGATCGATGGTGCGATCTTGGTTCCTTGGCCTGTGTTATCGCACCGTTATTGTCACAATACAAGTAAATAGGGTATGCAATACTCGGAACCACACCCAATTCAGAGATGAACTTTTTTTTATCCAAATTGCCTCCTTAGCTGCATTAGACACTGCAATATACTCAGCTTATGTTTTAGAATCTGCCACAATATCTTGCTTCAAACTTTTCCATCTCACTGCTCCTCCATTCAAAGTAAACACATTTCCAGACTATGATCTGAAGTCATCTATATCAGTTTGAAAACTTGCATCTGTGTAACCATTTAAAACAAGCTCATATTCCAAACTTCCATAGACCAAGAACATTTTTATAGTCATTCTCAAGTGTTTAAGAATGTTCTTTACTACTATCCAGTGACTCCTACCGGATCAGACTGATATTTGTTTGTTGCACTCAAAGCATATAATACAACAGGTCGAGTGCATAACATGACATACATAATAGATCCAATAGCTGATGCATATGGACTCATATTCATGCGTTCTCGCTCATCACTAATCTTAGGACATTGAGTCTTCTTGCTGAGACTTATACCATGAAACATTAGCAATGACCCATTTTTAGATTCTTGCATACTGAACCTATTCAGTACCTTATCAATATAAGCACTCTGACTTAGACTGATACGATTAGCCTTTTAAATCTATCCATGTAGATCTTAATCCAAAGGATGTAGGTTGCATATCTTAAGTCCTTCATTGAGAAACACTTCTCTAACTAAGACTTGACACTCTACTAGGTTGGGATGTCATTTCCAATGAGTAATATATCATCAACATATAGTACCAAGAAAACAACCACACTCCCTTTGACCTTCTTGTATATACAAAGATCATTTTAATTTTTAATAAAACCAAATTCCTTGTTTGCTTCATCAAAATGAAAATTCCAACTTCGAGAAGCTTGCTTTAATCCATAAATGGATTTTTGAAGCTTGCACACCTTTCTAGAATTTTAAGGATGAACATACCCTTCAGATTGTATCATATACACATCCTCAAGTAACTTTCAATTTAGGAAAGTTTTTTTGACATCCATTTTCCATATCTCATAGTCATAATATGAGGTTATGGAAATTAGAATTCTAATGGATTTAAGCATCGTTACAGGAGAAAAAGTTTCATCGTAATTAACACCTTGAGTGTGTCTGAAAACTTTTGCTACTAGCCGTACTTTATAAGTATGCACATTGCCATCCATGTCAGTTTTCGCTTTGAAAATCCATTTACATCCAATGGTCTTACCACCTTAAGGTAAATCAACTAGGTTCCAAACATGGTTATCATACATGGATTACATGTCAAAATTTATGGTACTAAGTCATTTATCTACATTAGGGCTAGACACAGTCTCTTGAGAAGTAGTAGTCTCATTTTAACCTATAAGCAACTCTTCACTACTATCAGTAATAAGAAATCTAAATCTCTTAGTTTGATGTCTTACCCTATAAGACCTACGCGAGCTTTATGATACCAGTGGAGGATCAACTAGTTCCAAACTTTGTTGATCTTTCACTAGTGGTTGAGTGTTTATTTGTGGTTCTTGAACTTCTTCAAGACTTACTTTATTCTAACTGTTGTTTTTGGGAATAAACACCAATTCCATAAAGACATCATTTCGAGCAACAAGTACTTTGTTCTCATTGGGATTATAAAAGTAGTATCCTCTAGTTTCTTTTAGGTAACTAACAAATACACACTTGGTAGATTAGGTTGATAATTTTTTTAAAATTTTTCATCGTATGAAAACCTCATAGCCCCAAATCTAAAGGAAAGAAAAACTTGATCTTTTCCCAAACCATATCTCATATGGTGTTTTATCAACTTCTTTAGGAGGAACATGATTCAGTATAAACAGAACAATTTCTAAGGCATAACCTCAAAAGGAAATAGGAAGATCTACATGACTAATCACAGATCAAACCATATCCAATAAAGTTCGAATTCGCTTCTCAAAAGCACCATTCCATTATGGAGTTACTGGAGGAGTGAACTGTGAGACAATCCCACATTTTCCAATATGATAATCAAACTCTTGGCTAAAATATTTACCACCTTGATCTTGTCGAAGTGCTTTGAAAGTTTTACCAAGTCGATTTTGCACTTCGATTTGAAATGTTTGAAACAAATATTCAATGAAAGTAATGAAGTACTGATAACCACCTCTAGCCATTGTGTTTATAAGACCACATACCTCAATATTTATTAGACTCAATCAATTACTTACCATTTCATTGTGTCCAGTAAAGGGAATTTTTGTTATCTTGCCTAGTAAACAAGATACACATGTTTCATATGATTCAAAATCAAATGAATCTAAAAGTATATTTTCATGGAGTTTAGAAATGCATTTCTCATTTATGTGGCCAAAATGACAATTCCAATGGTAGGTTTAACTCAAATCATTTGACTTGAATCTTTTTGTGTTTACGTTAAGAATATGAGTATATGTGGACCTTTTCATGTTTAGAATATAAAAACCATCAACACAAATCATCATTCGCTTAAAAAACATCTTTACAAGAAATGGAACATTTATTATTTGTAATAATAAAACTAAAACCATTCAAATCCAAACATGAAACTGAAATGATGTTTCTGCTCAAGGCAGGGACATAATTATTTAAAACTTACACAAGTCTACGAGGTAAAAAATTAACTCATAACAACCTACAACCAACGCAACAACCTTTGCTCCATTTCCAACTCTTTGGATAACTTCTTCTTTCTTTCATTTTTTACTTTTGGTGAGACCCTTTATATTAATACAAATGTAAGATCTAGATCTGGTATCTAATACCCAGGAATCACTTGTAGACAAGTTAATTTCAATAATGTAAATACCTAAAGCAATAGTCGCACTACTTTTTTTAGAATCTTCAAGATAGAGTTTGAAATTTTTAAACCAATGCCCAGGTGCATGGCATAAATGACAATTTTCTTATTTTTCCTTTTTCCTTTTGGGACTATGAAGTAGAAGCAACCTTAAGCTTAACTTTTTCCATAGGCTTTGTGACAATCACAACAACATTGGCAATTTTAGCCTTGCTTTTGACATTTTTCTTCAAAGCCTTTCCCTTCTGAACAATCAACACATTAGCAATGGGTTTCTTGACATTTTGTTGAGCATTTTTAAGCATCGAATGCTATTATGAGATAGATTTCTCCAATTATTCATGTTATAACTTATCGCAAATTATGAATAACTATTAGGCAATGAATCTAAGATTAAATCTTTAGCCAACTCTTTGCTTAAGGGAAATCTAAGTTTGTCAAGATGATCAATATAGCCTTTCATTTTCAGAACTTGAGGACTAACTGACGTACCCTTAGCCATTTTGCAAGAGTGAAGTATCTTGACTATCTCAAACCTTTCTTGCCTAGCCTATTATTGGAACATTTTCTTCAGCATTATTGCTATGTTGTAAGCTTTCATGTGTTCCATGTCCTTCTGATGTTTAGGAACCATGGTTGCCAACATAATAATGCATGCAACATCAGTTGAGTCATTGACATTCTTAATATACGCATCCTTCACGACTTTTAAAGCATTGGCTAGTGGTTCCTCAGGAATATGATCATCTAGGACATACAACTTGCATTTATGCTTAAGAACAATTCTCGAGTTTCTGAACCAGTCAAGAAAGTTTGTCCCACAACTTATCCTTCCAAAAAATGGATCGTAGTGACAAGGGATTAGTGTGATTTAAAGAGGCCATAAATCTAAAACAAAGATTATGCAAAAGTTCATTTTAATATATAGGAATAGACTCCCACTAAATTAACAACCATCATAAAAATGCTATGTTAACTTGAGAGACTAAAATCCATGTTTCACCTAATTCCAAAACAGTTAAGGCATGACACTTTAAATTAGGTTATTTAGGTAGTTAATAATTACCAATTACATCATATGTAACTTTTAGTTGTTCTTATAAGATTATGACATTTTATGTCAATGCATGTTTTATCTCATCTTGTGCCTAAAGCCCAAAATCGTTTTGATAGCTTTATCAAGTCTAACCATTTCAAACTATAGAGTAACTGTTACTCAACTTGCCTCACCAAGATAACGCAATACACTTTACAGAGGTAGATCGATATTGATGTGATCGATGCCTTGACAAGTGTTTAAGAATGGATGACAAGTGACTTATAATTTAGAAGGGGATTTTTTATTTATTTTAGTGATCATAAATTAAACAAGATAAATATCATATATTACAATGCATGTACAATCACTAAACAAGTTAGGAAATTTTACAATATTGACTATCATACGAATTTCCTTGCGCTATGAATAGTTATCGGCGATCCCATTGGCCGATTAGCGGGTGTTGGTTACGTTGATCTATCAACAGATAGGGTAACACCCTCATTTTTTTAGACAATGAGTTACAGTTTTGAAAATAAAAAATTGCATAAAATATCTCATTATTTTAGTCAATCTAATTGACTAAAATTGCCCCTTATATTAATTTCAAAATATTAATTAAAACATTTTTAATTAACTTGGGCCCACCTCCAACTTAATATCTTACCTAATCCAATTAGAATTTAAGATACTTTGAATCCTTATCCAATTAGAATTTGTTATATATCTTACTTATCTTATAAGATTTTTAATTCTTATCTGATTACAAGTTCATGTCCAATCTAATAGGAATAGACTAATAGATAACAACAATGAGATATATGATCAAAATTAATTTCATTCTAATTCATACGAAACATGCAATTCAATCATGAAATGAAATATTAATCATGCATTCAACACCAGAATCATATTAACATAAACATGACTTCTATCATGGAAACATACATAATTATTGAACAAAAATGAAGTATTTATTTAACACTAGAATCACATTAACCTAAACATGACTTTTACCATGTGAACATACAAAATTCGCATCATTCAATATTAAAACATATGTTAATGGAAATATTCTTAACATGAATTTGATCATTGAATTAAATCATGTGTTTGTATCAATATACATGAATTAACAACATACATTAAAACTAATTCTTGATAAATATTATCACATAACATCTATGTACAACACATATACATTAATCAAGATCATGTTCTCTTGCATATATCATATACATATATTAAAGAACATATAAACATTTAATAGAATTGAGCCTATGACTCTAATACCACTATTGGGTTTTAGAGTTCATACGCAGCGGAAAATGCAAAACAATTTTTTTTAAAAATATTTAAGTAGTTTAAGCAAATTACACATACGCTCCTATTAAAAAGTTTATATATAACAAATTGTAAGGGCTTTTATGTCATGAATTTTATCATATAAACTTTAATACCATGGACCAATTGAAGTTGCACAATTTTTTTTGTGTGTGACCTAATAGGTTTATACAACGTTGGCGGTGAACTAAAACCATTTTAGTACACAAGTCATAAGCTGTCTCTAGCAAGACATTATGACTATCCAAGTAGCATCAATATCAAAATCGATACAACCTAATGAGTAACATATATCATATCCTTTTATTATAGGATATCCTTTGATAAAACATAAGGCATGGAAAGTCACCCTTAATGTTCAATCATACTAGTCTCGATCTTTAGGTAGACTGAAAATATCCAAATGACATTGATCATATCAATTCACTTGGACTTAGCCATTTAATAGTTCACTTATCGAAGATTCACTATTATCTCTCTCTATACGAGACAGAAAAACTTCTATCTTAAATACATACCTTTACATATTATTCACATAGTAACCATTTACGATATTTATAATAGTCTGGTTAAAGATAACGTTTGATTATTTCAAATTACTATGCTCTTAATATTGAAGTCTATGATAATCTAAAGTCAAAGTACTAATGATATGCCAATCATGAGTAACAACTATGACTTAATCCATGTGGTATTCTCATATCGGGTAAGTCCAATACCTTATTCCAATAACCAAAACTCATGATCTCAATTTGTATCCCTATGAGCATGATCATCATATGACCATTAACCAAGATTCACATTATATTTAATTCATTATAGTTCCAGTATAATGATCGATTATGAACATTTAGGATATTTCAACAAATACCCATGAATCTTAATATAAGGTAAACATGCAATTATTTATAATAAAACAAAAAATTAAAACCTTAATATTATTAACTAAAATTGTAAGATAAACAATGTTTGTATATTCACTTAAGGCATATGCCCTAACAGGGGGGGGGGGAGGGTTAGATCTCCATACCACCATTTAATAAATAAAAAAGGAAAAAAATGCTAGAAATTGGAGAAAATTATTGAAAATGGGAATAAAATAAAAAATTGTATTTGAGCCAAAAAATTGAAATTGTGGATTTTTATAAAAAAATGAGGATTTCAGAATTTTCTCGAGAATTTATACTAGGGTTTTTTTTTTCTCGTAATATGTGTTACGATATTCGAAAATGTCCGAATTTTTAAAAATTGTTTAAAAGCCTAGTAAAGGTTTAATTTTCAATTCCGAACCACAACTTGAAGTTAAAATTAGAATCTAGAGATCCGATAAGTTGATTTGGAGTGATTTCAAATTTTTAGGACTTGAGAAAACCAAAATAACTGGAAAATTTATTGAAACTTAAGAAATTCAAAAATGAGTCTTATCCAAATTTCTTAATGGTTTTAGGTAACGTTACATATCTTGAGAAATTCTCGGAATGAAGCTCAAAGAATAGGTTCAAAGTATGTGAAGGACGAGGAAAGTTGTGTAAGGCTTCGTTATTAATTTCAAGTTGGTTGGTTGAAAGTATACCATACAATGGTCTTTACTATTTATGGAATTTATCTTTGTACTTGCATTTATCTTTAGTCTGCATTACTTTTCACATTGTTCTTGGTCATGCCTTCATGTCATTCTGAATGATGGCTTGTTAGTGCTATGGCTCACGAGTGGGACTCAGAGCTAGGTTTCCTGACTAGTTGAACTGGAACATGGAAGACTCAAGGGACTCAAGTTCTTCGGGGAGCATGCATTGAACTTTTATTACTATTTTAGATTCATTCTTGGGTCGGTGAACCTATTTATGAACCTTGAATAGTAATAAAAGGCATTTACTTTGTTATATAAATTTCTTGTTACTTGGAAATGCAATTACATGTCTCCATGTATTCGAACTAACATTTGTAAGAGTACGAACAGTGTAGGAGTTTACTTTACATTTTCGAGTTGTTTTTGATGATGGTAAGTTCTTTGTGAGCATAGAGAAGAATAAACAAGACTCGAAGACCTTGGTGAATGTTTTAAATTCTTAAAATTTATTTTTCTTGTTGTGATCATTATATATACATATATTATTTTTGGGTTTGGGGTAAGTGTAGGAAGTGAAATACTCTCGAATAGGTTATAAAAGTATCTTCAGTTAGTTTTTAATAAGTTAAGAGGTTTATGTTTCAATTTTGATCTAATTTGGATTATAAGGTTGTGAATGAGGTATCAGAGATTCTAAGTTATTTTAAATGACTAAACTCGATATATATTGTAAACTTTAGGGAGTTATGAGTCCTTCTAGGCTTCTCCCCATTCTACTGTCTATTAGGTGAGTTTTTTGGCAGACACTTTTAGAGGAGGTGCTGCCAAATTTTTAGAAAAACACTGAGAATAATCCGTATGATTTCCCATTTGCTCCAAATGAAATAAATCAAGAACTAAGTTTCATTAAGGATCTAAATTTAGTTTTTGAATATTATTGAGGATTGAATTAAAACTTATTTTGAGGTTAAGTTAATTGAATGGATTAGACACCTAATTGGGGGAAATTAAGCTAAGTCAGGACTTAGTGTAACGGGCCCTAACATATTAAATCACTGTAATCCAAAGATCATCACTGAGGTAAGTTGAATTTTAATGTTGTAAGTTCAATGATAAATGATGATTTTTTGAATTGTTGTTGTTGATATCTGGAAATGAATTTATACCTCATTAAAGGTCCTCCTTAATGTATTGGGGGAGTGTTTGATGTTGTTGTAATTTAGTAATGGAATAGTGGCTGCCACCTTATTTATTATCGAGATAGTGCAGGGTGGAGCGCACTCCATGTAGCACAAGAGCCCGCTCCCTTTATAAGTTGGGATGGAACACGCCTCACCAAGTGAAGGAGTACTCTTTAACCTTAGAAAACAACAACTATGCTATGTTTTGCTTAGAATCTCTGAAGGTCTTAGGGATTGACTTATGGGTTCCAAATATAATGTATTAGACCTATGTTAACCGCAAATGGTTTGTGATAGGTTTTGGAACACTAGAAAAGCTTGAGTGACCTAAAAAGTTAGGGAATTTGGAAATGAAACCTAAACCAAGGTAAATATAAATTCGCTTATTTATCAATTTTGTTAGGATATATTAGTATATGTAGTTCATATAGTTTATAGATTGAATAAGGGACTATATACACTGTGATGTGTTTATTAAAAGGAAAACAACTTTTAATTTGATTAGCGAGAGTAAATCCCGTAATCGAGAATATGTTATATAGGATATTGCTTTGATTCTCGAGCTATATGGTAAATCCTACTAGCTAAACAGGTAGTGTGGATTACACACTCATTAGAGGGTTTGGGACAGAACCATTGAACATTAATGGATTGACTAGATAACATATCGACCAATATGTTGGTCTAGCAATCGCAATAATAGTGTCAGTGGGCAATCGACCCTAGATTTACAAATTAAATGGGAATCACTGTGTAATATTCATTGAAGGTATGGCTTGCATCCGTTATTTATTAGATTATATGTTTTTCATAATCCTGTTAGTTATCTTTGATAGATATCGCTATTGCATATTACTCTTGATTATTTTATGAAATGTTGATGGCTTTGTGAATCCTTACTTACTGAGCAAGTTGAAGTGCTCATCCCAAATTTAACATTTCAGATTTTAAGCCCAGCACTTCAATGAAGGGAAAAAAGAAGATTTATGAGTCTTACTTTCTTCTCTACGATGTAATGAGCCTTCCTGTATGTACATGTATATATATTGTTTAAGTTACTTTGTTGTAAATGAACAGAGTTGGGAGGTTTTATAATCGAGTTTTGGGTTATGATAAACTTCGTATTTATGTATATCGTTTTTAAATATTGAAAAATTTCAATTTTTCGCAGTGTGTATTCTGAATTCTTAATTCGATATCGATATACAAATTGAGTTTATCTATTATGGAAGTAGATATCGTTGGCTCTATGTAAGTCTGGCTAGGTTATTGGGGCTTAATTATTGTTTCCGGTTGAGTATAGCCCTAATCTGTAGGGGATGCTACAACTTGGCATTATAGCCTACTTCAAAGCCTAAGATTAACAAGTCTAATTTAGTTTGGTGTCAGGAACTGGTAGAGCCTCATTTTCACTTTTGAATTGTTTTCAAAATTAGTGATAGCATTTATACAGTTTGGTATTAGAGTTTAGTTAAGGGGATAACCTTTTAACTTGGATACAATTTGGTATTGAAGGTTAAAGGTGTTGGTTCTAATACACCTTGCACCGAAACCTAAGTATACTAACTTTGAGCGCTGTGTCGAGTTATGAAAGCTTAGGGTATGATAAATGGTTTTTATCATGTTTCGAAGGGAAACATGAAAATTGAAAACATTATTATACATTATTTGCTAAACTTATGGTTATCTATTATGTAGATATGATTTCCTTGTCTTATTTGAATACTACCCTAATGGTCTTATCTCTCCTTTGATTTAAGATTCTAATGGCAGATCAGGGAGAGGGTTCCAAGAGGCCTGGATGTAATGACCCGTTATCTTAAGTAGGTGATTAGCATTAATCTAAATTTTAATTTACCCGAGTTAGGCTTGTGGTTAAGCCTGGCTTGTCTTGATTAGCATGTATGTGGATTTGCATGATTATTGGCATTTGTGTGATGTGTATTTGTATTTATTGAAGTTAATTGGATTTATTAGCTTATAATTGAATAATTGGAAATTATGGGATGCCTAATATCGTGTGTAGGTCGAGGGTGATGCACATGGGTCGCGGGGTAGTGTGCACGCCCGAGTGAACTTGTTGGCTTTCACGGTGAAGTCATAGGCGTGTTAATATAGGCTTATATATAAATTGTATATATAAATATATATTAAGAATAAATAAATAATTAATAAGTTGGTAGGTGCCTAATGACACACGGGGTTGAGGGTGACACGCATGGGACGCACAATAATATGCATGCTTGAAAGTGGTCAATGGCATGCATGGCAAATTTATATGTGCAAAATACAAGTTATATATATATATATATAAATGAATCCTATAGTTTGAATCAAATTAAATGTTAAAGATTAGATTCGCTTTAAAATATGTGTAGCATGAGAATCGAGGAAGTAAATGAATTGAACGATTTGGTGGTCGGCATTGTGATGCCTTAAAATGCATGCAGTCACATATCAATGAAAATCAATGTGCATGGAGATGATTATTTGGTTTGTTATTAAACTACATAATCTACCTCAAGATACATGATACGTATCTCAAGGAGATTAATATAATAGATCTAAAAGTTGGTCAGGAGGTTTATTGATTTGTTAATAGCCATAAGATCAACCTTGAGATACGTAATATCAATATCGAGAAACATCAAAATAAGAAATAAAACATTAGATCTACCTCAAGATTTGTGTGATGTGAATCTTGAGGAAATCTAATATTTATCTCCAAAACCCACAACACCTCACCAATTTTGATTTCGAGATCGAGAGAGAATAAGAAAAAAATCGAAAGAGAGGATCGAAACAGTGGAAAGGGTGGAGGAAATCCACGATGAAGGCAAAGACGTGGGTGAGTTCTTATGTTGTAGTTGTCGTGGATGTTGATCATTGTTATTATTGATGTTGTTGGTTTTTGTTGATCGTTGATGGTTGTTGTTATTGTTATTGGGTTGGGAGCTCGGATGAACTGCGAAAGCAGTTCGTTTAAGGAGGGAGACGACGCAGGATGTCTCCCTTCCCCAATCGAAATTTGAAAAAAAAACTATTGATTTTGAGTTGTAGGGCAGCAAGGAAGAAAAAAAGGGGTTTGACATGAATCAGAATGAACCGGACTGGTCCGGTTCAGGGTCAAACCACCTAATTTATAAAAAAAAATAGAATAAAAGCTAGAACAATGGAGAAAAATCCAAAACAAATTGGGGAAAAATCTTGAAAAGTAATATTTTGATAGGATAAATAGAAATTGATTCATTTCTATGAAAAATGAAGAACTCAAGATTCATGCGAGACTTTATACAAAGGTTTACCTCGAAAAATGTGAAATGGTCATATTGATTTTAAATTTGATAAATTAGGTTTGAACTCAATTAGGACCTATTTTGGGAATATAATTAATGAGTATTAGACCTAACTTGATGATAATTATTTTATTTTAGGTTTTGATCGAGGGGGAAAAGTCTATGGATCACGGGAGTTGTGTAAATCAGTAAAAAAATTAGAAGAAAACTCGACAGGTAAGTGAGACTCATATTCTTACCAACTATGCAACGTAATTAGTATATTTAGTTCATATAACATTATGGACTGGAGTGACAATGAAACTGTTGGATCATATAGCGTGACTTTATTGTAGTTGTTTTTATATTAAATTTCGGTAAAAAGGTACGACGAGCGAATCGAATTGGAGCGACAATGAAACTGTTGGATCATTACTAACACTTTCCCTAGAGAAACCTTGAGGTACCCGATTGTTGCTTTCTTATTTGAGTTAGTAGCTATGCTAAACTTGGATACACAACAAAAACTTACATGTTGGCCCATGTCAGCCAACATGTAAGATTATGTGGACCATAATTCAGGGTAACGGGAGTTTACAACTCAGTTTTCAAATGAAAATACAAGTCACGTGTACAGTTCTAATTGAAATTCGAACTTGCATTCCATTATCTATTGTTATTTCATTTTAATGCCTGAATAGATATGTTTTGGATTCATATTTGCTATTCATTTATTTATTGATATTAGTTGATAATTGATACATTTATGAACATCATTTACATAGCAAGTTGGAGCACTCATTCCCCAATTAACATTTTAGGTTGTTGATGTGCGCTTCGACTCAATAATAAAGAAAATTAGGAGTTTATACTATTCTGTACAGTGAAATGATTTCCATACTATTTATATATATTGTACTAAATTAATATTTTATAATGAACAGGGTAAAGATATTGTTTTACGATTGAGGTTTATGTTGGTTTTAGTATATAGTTTGTATTTTTGAAAAGTTTTTAATTCCGTTGCTTTTTCAATGATTTATTCGATATACGATGTACTATAATTATAATTACAGGTATGAAGTATGGTTGTACTGTTACTCTAATTGAGTTCGACTAGTATGCGGGGGCTTAATTAGGGTTTCAGGCTGGGTATCTCTCTAATTGGGATAGGGGATGCTATAGTTTGGTATCAGAGCCACGCTTCTGATACAATTCTAATATTGTGATATTAGAATCTAAGTTTTTATAACTTGAAAGTACTCGAACTAATAATCAAGTTATGTATTAACTTAGTGCCTACTAAATGATTTTTATTGTAGTTTGGGGGGGGGGGGGTAGTGAAAGATAAAAGCTTGAGTAATATTATATATTGTGATGTATTATGTCTATGTGATAAATATAACTAGAATGTCTTTCCTATATGATATCTTGAAGGTCCTATCCCCCATCTTTATCTTGGAATACAATGAATAGATGGTGAGGGTTCTTGGGAACCTGAACTTTAGGGATATTCTAACGAAGAAAGATAGTAGAAATATTATAAGATGGTTTGCATCCATTAATACTTTAGGAATTGAGAAAATATTGAAGATTACAATTTGTAGAAACCTAAAGCTCAATAGTATATAGAAAAAATGAGAGACATAAGAAATCATATGATGACAAAAGAAACTCTACTCCTATTGAATAGTCTCAAATGATCTCTATTCTCATTAATATTATTAAATTAATAATAGTCTGTGCAGAAGGATCGACCAAACCTGCACTTTGAGACAAATATTATGAGAATGGATGTTATAAGGAAGTGATTTCTAGTGAATCTCAAATTTGATGATTCACTTTAAGTAGAATATATACTAGTGTCGAGACTAGTTAAATAAGATTAAAGGTCATTCAATGAGGAAAATCTAGTGAGGTTAAATAACCACTAGTTTATTCATACTTCATAAGTTCTTATGGAGTATAAGATTTCAAATATGATACTAGTCCATATTGGAATAATGAGTAGAAGTCTAACATTATAGTTGTGGTGTAACTGTACAAACTGAAGGTAAAGTAAAAATAAGAAAAATTTATTATTGTTGTTCTGGTTTAATCACACTCACTAATAGAATATAAAAGAAAAACGTAAAATCGTGGTGGATCCATATGCAGGGAAAAGAATACGAGATTATGAGATTGAGGCATATATCGATGCTAGGATATATGAAAACAATCCTAATTGTGAAATTACATTAAAAGTGAAGATTCACAACGAGAGATGAGAATTGAAGGATTATAGAAAACTTGTGTTGTTAATCAAATCTATCTTATCTATTAAACTTCTATTACTTTTATTGTAATTTCATATGAAAAGTTAAAGTTGAGAATGTATATAATCTGGGTTAGAACATGGCAGTGAGCTAGTGAGATGTTCTAGTCTGATTTTTTTATACTGGAATAATCTAAATTAGGGAGAATAAGTTGTCAATGAATGTGAGGATTTGTGATTGTAAAGAATACTATACGATACTATGATTGAATAGGTAAGCAATATGTCAAGAGATTAGTATAAACTACTACTCTTAACTAAAAATCGTGTAAATCTTTATATACCTACGAATGACAATTCATAAAAATAAGTTATCACTCGAGATTCTAATGGTTTGAACTTGTTATAGAAATTGTAGTAGGTTCATGATGAGAACTCAAGAATGATGAAAAAAATTGTGATTCTAAAAGTTTCAAGAAGTTTTTTTCTTATCACATTCTATTGGAATTTTGGCACAATCTTAAATGAAATTCATTAATTACTTGATTTCTAAGGTTAAAAAAAATAATCAATTACATTTTACTTAGTGTAATATGGGAATTGTATGAGTTTGAGAACTCAACTCGAGTGATGAATCAAATTAAGTTAAATTAAGAATGAATAATTATTACCTAGAAACGACAACTCATTTGAGTCTATTACATGAAACCAGTTGTTCTCAAGAGTTTATTGAGATTTGGTTATCATTGATTTAAGATCAGAATTAGAACTATATGAAAATGAGCTAGGCAATGGCTTGATTAAGATAGAAATCATGGTGAACCATTGTAACTAACTAGTGTCTATGCCACAAAGTTGTCAAACTCTACAGGATAAGATTATCATTGTGTTATGAATGATATAAAAAAAATTGAAGACTTAGCAAAGGTACAAATAATATCGCAGAGTTGTTTGAACATTGATGATAAATTAATTTATACCAAAGAATTACAAGTGTTGATAGTAAGCTTCAAAAGTAAATTTCCCAGACTTGTGTTGAATGTGAATTGTGAGTCAATGGATTTGACTTGGACTGAAACAATTAGATATATTCAACACAAAATTAGTTAAGGTTAGCGTTATTGTGAAATAATTGAATGATACAATATAAAGTTTTGTATTATCATTGTGTTGTATTTTCAATTAACTTAAAGAAGAAATTGAGATGAGTTATAAATAATGCAAGGATACATTGAGAGAAAACTGAAATGTAGTTTGACTATAATAATTGCTTGGTTATACCTAGAATATGGAAATATTTATAGGCTTATTCTTATACTTTATCCAGGTAGATGTGTGTTGACACAACAAAGCAAAAGATTGTAGTTTATATTATTATATATATATAATTCAAGGAAGTTTGAGAAGAACTATGGTGAAATAAATGTTTTGGTAGTCATACCAAATAATTTAAGGCATTACTTGTAAAATAAAAGCTTGAAATGTATTTCAAACGATGAATGGAATGAATTGCAAAGAAAAGTCCTAGAGCTGGGACTTAAAGTTACAAAATATGGATGTAGATCCCAACTTATTTGTGAATCTAATCAAGTGAATAGGTTGCACAAGTTCATTCATTCATTGTAGGGTTGAAATACTAATTTAAAAAAGTGAAAGTGAGATGGAAATCTTCAAGCTATGAGAGTTTGAAGAGTAGAGTTAACAGAGTAAAAGGAATCAGAGGTGAAATGAATAACCTAAATTCATGAATATAATGAATTTACTCTGAGAAATTACCCACACAAAGTGATTGATGTGATCAATACTTTGAATAGAGAAAAGAACTACTAATATAATTATGATAAGTACTTCTCAACACTATCACTTAAAAGAGATGTGTAATAAGGATGATGATTTATAAAGCTTGCCGACACATCATCAATTGAGTGGTTGGAATTGATAATTACAAATCTATTCTTTGAAGCTCAGATTTGAAACTAAGCCAAAAGTTTGATTAACCAGGTGATATGGTGGTAAAGAAGTCAAATTGGAACTATTTAATATACTAAGATTTGGTTATGAATGATTAGTATCCAAATTAAATTGTCTAATAAAATTGTGCTGAATGCGTTAATTGCTAAAATAAATATTTTCGTTCAAGAAAGATATTAGGCAAGAATTGTTTCAATAATCCCGTGAATCTCTTTATATTTGTTATACATGCAATAACATATTGCATTGAGGTATACTAAAAGATTATGGTTTATCTGAGGTGATGATATATGTTGTTCAATTCATAAAGAGATATGAGAGTTAAAAGAAAAATTTTATCGGATCACAATCAGGACAGTTATGCTCTATGGAAGTGAATGTTGGGCGGTAAAGCAACAACAATTACATAAAGGGAACGTAGCAGAAATGAGGATGCTTAGGTGGATGTGTGGTAAAACTCGTAAAGATAGAATAAGAAATATAGAAACTCAAAGACAAGTGGGAGTAGCACCAATTGATACAAATATTAGGGAAAGGCGGTTGCGATGGTTTGGTCACCTGCAAAGATGGCCTACAAATGCCCTAACTAGAAAACTTGACTCAATAGAAATTGTAGAAATTCGACGAGGTAGGGGCAGACCAAAGTTAACATGGGATGCATTAATTAAGAGGGATTTGAATGGTTTGCAAAGTTCACCATCAATTGCACTTAATCGAGCACAATGAAAAAGTTTGATCCATGTAACCGACCCCTGTAAATTTGGGACTGAGGCTATATTGTTGTTGTTGTATATGAGAGTTATTCAGTAGGTTGAAACTGAATAATAAAAACTTGAAAGGTTAAGTAAATTCTTGTCTATATTTGATGGTAGCAGGAAAACATAATTGGGAGTTATGTAATAAAATTAACTAGAATTTAACATTAGCACAAAATAATGAAAGTTGTAGTAGATAGATTGATCGAGTCTGCAAATTCTTGTCAGTAAGGTTTTGTTATTCTTTTGGCAAATTGAGCAAGATATATGTATATGGAGATGTGAGATGATATGGTGGTCTAGTGTTTAATTCCCTAAATGGAGATCCGAGACTTACTTCCAGCGATGGAAGAAGTTATTAATATAACCAAGAATTATTCTCAATCTCAATACATGATATTTTTCTTTGTGTTGACGAAGAAACCGAGCTACTAATCCTTGTTTTTTAGAATAAATATTTAGAGATTGTGTCTCATAATGTTTAACCACTGAAAGATAATATATTCCTTTATGTGAGCTCATTGATAATAAAGTTAATCAAATTGATTACATTGTCGAATGATAAAGTCAGATATGCTTAATCTTATTGTACGTTGTTGTACAGAACTAAGATTGGAGTATAACGTTTGCATAAAATGAAATAATAAAGAGCTACATAGAGAGGGTATGGCAGGCTAGGTGATATATAACTATAATGGTTAAAATAAAAAAGTTGAGGAGTCAAGCATTATAGATTGTTGGAGAATTCAAAAGACTAATTTATTGTGCTTTTGAAAGTCTCATCTATGAAAGAGTTTTGCAGATTTGAATTAAGAGAAAATAAGAGTTTCATGAAAATGAAAAGATTAATTAGAAACGGGAGTCATACATGGAAAAACAATTTCCATTTCTCTTCAAAACTACTGGTAATTTGTACTTTTCCTATAACTTAGAGGACGAGATTGTCTTAAATTGGGGAGGCTGTAATGACCCATTATCTTAAGTAGAAGATTAGCATTAATTGGAGTTCTAATTAACTTGAGTTAGGCTTGAAGTTAAGCATGACTTATCTCGATTAGCGTGTGTGTAGATTTGCGTGATGTTTGGCTTTATGTAATGTGTATTGGTATTTATTAAAATTAATTTAATTTATTGGCATATAATTGAATAATAAAAAAAAATCATGGGACACCCAATACCTTGTGCGGGTCAAGGGTGACGCACATAGGTCGTGGGATAGCGTGCACGCTCGAATGAACTCGTTGGCGTTTATGGTGAAGTCATAGGCGTGTTAATATAGGCTTATGTATAGTTATATATAAATTGTATATATAAATATATATTTTAAAAATAAATAAATAATTAAAAACTGGTGGGCACTCAATGACATGCGGGGTGGAGGGTAACACGCATAGGACATACAATAGTGTGCATGCCCGAAAGTGGCCATTGGCGCGCGTAGTGAATTTATAGCTGCAAAATACAAGTTATATATATATATATCTACATATATGTAAATATATAAATGAATCCTATAGTTTGAATCAAATTAAATGTTAAAGATTGGATTCGCCTCGAGATATGTGTAGCGTGAGAATCGAAGAAGTGAATGAGTTGAACGGTTTGGTGGTTGGCATTATGATGCCTCGAGATGTGTGCATTCACATCTCAATGAAAATCAATGTGGAGATGATTATTTGGTTCGTTATAAAACTACGTGATCTACCTCGAGATAGACGATACATATCTCGAGGAGATCAATATAATGGATCTGTAAGTCGATCAAGAGGTTTATTAGTTTCTTAACAACCATAAAATCAACCTCGAGATACGTGTTACGTATCTCGAAAAGACCAAAATAATAAATACAACATTAGATGTGGCTCGAGATTTGTGCAATAAGAATCTAAAGGAAATTTAATATTTATCTCCAAAACCCACAATGCTACACCAGTTTTGATTACAAGATCGAGAGAGAAGAAGAAAAAAATCGAAAGAGAGGATCAAAATTGTGGAGAGGGTGGAGGAGTTCCATGATAGAGGCGATGATAAAGGTGAGTTCTTGTGTTGATGTTGTCGTGGCTGTTGATCGTTACTGATGTTGTTGGTTGTTGATCGCTTATGAGCTGTTGTGGTTGTTATTATTATTGGGTTGGGAGCTCGGATGAACTGTAAGAGCAGTTCATCTGAAGAGGGAGACAACAAAAAAGGTCATCTCCCCTCCCAATCGAAAGTTCTTTTAAAAAAAGAATTGTTCATTTGAGTTGCAAGGCAGTAAGGAATAAGAAAGGGGGTTTTGAACTGAGCCGAACCAGATTGGTTCAGGGCCAAACAACCTAATTTACAAAAAAATAGAATAAAAAGCTAGAAATATGGAGAAAACTGCAAAAAGAAAATTGAGGAAAAATATCGAAAAATAATATTTTGATAAAAAAATAGAAATTGATGAATTTCTACGAAAAATAAATTTGGGATTCATGCGAGACTTTATACATGTGTTTTACCTCGAAAAGTATGAAACAGTCATATTGACTTTAAATTTGATAAATTAGGTTTAGATTCGACTAGGACTAGTATGGGGGTTCTAATTAATGAGTATTGGAGCTAAATTGATGATAATTAAACTATTTTAGGTTTTTGGTTTACAGGGAGAAGTCTATGGATCTCGAGAGTCATGTAATTCGATAAAAAATTAGAAAAAAACTCGGTCGAGTTAAGTGGGACTCATATTCTTATCAACCATGCAACATAATTAGTGTATTTAGTTCATATAACATTATGGATTGGGAATGGGCAATTTACCGTAACTTGACTATAGTTGTTTTATGTTAAATTCCCGAAAAGAGGTACTATGGGTGAATCAGACTAGAGTGACGATGGAAGTGTTGGATCATTACCAACACTATCCCTTTAGAAACCTTGAGGTACCGATTGTTACTTTCGTATTTGAAGTGGAAGCTATGCTACACCTGGATACACCACATAAATCACATGTCGACCAACGTGTAAGTTTCTATGGACCATAATTTAGGGTAACATGAGTTTACAACTCAGTTTTAAAAAGAAAATACCAATCACGTGTACAGTTGTAATTAATATTTGAACTTGCATTCCGTTATCTATTGTTATATCATTTAATGCCTAAATAGATATATTTTGGATTCATATTGCTATTCATTTATTTATTGATACTATATGATAATTGATACATTTTTAGCAACTTACTGAGCAAGTTGGAGCGCTCATTCCCCAATTAACATTTCTGGTTATCGACGTACGCTTCGACTTAGAAATGAATAAGATTAGGAGTTTATACTCTTCTCTATGGTGAATTGATTTTCTTACTGTTTATATTGTACTGAATTAATATTCTATAATAAAAAAGGTTGAGATATGGTTTTATAACTGAGGCTTATGTCGATTTTAGTTAATAGTTTGTATTTTTGAAAAAGTTGTAATTCTGCTGCATTTTCAATAATTTATTCGATATACGATATATTGTAATTGTGATTATTACGTATGAAGGATGGCTGTAGTATTACTCTAATTGAGTTTGACTGGTGTACTAGGCTTAATAAGGGTTTCAGGCCGGGTATTGCCTTAATCCGAATAATAGATGCTATAATAAACCTTATGGTAATCAGGAGAATGAGGCTCAATGGAAATCTAGAATGGAGTAGCAAATGAGAGAACTTATGGAGTCTTAAGCGAAGCTTATGGCAATGATGATGGCTCGGATAAGACCACAAGTACTGCAAACTGAGGCACAGCCTGCAAGCAGTCTTAAGGTTAGCAGAGCTAAAGGATGAGCTGAGATAGTAGCAACTTCTACTCAACTAGTTCTAGCACATGTTCATGTACCAAAGATAGATATCTCAGTGCTAGTTGATTATGAGAAAGCTGCATTTCTCTGAACCCGTAAGGAATTTTTGAAATATGACATTATGAGGTTCAACGATACTATGGAGGAAAGGGTAGTTGAGACCTAGATATCAGAAATAGAGCAATAATTTGTTGCTTTGGATGTTGAGGATCGGTTTAAGGTTAAACTTCTAACTTTTTTTATTGATAGAATTTGCTCAAAAGTGGTGGAATTTCTAAGAGAGAGGAGAAGACTGTCACCACTTGGCCGTAGTTCAAGGCCATATTTTATAGCCAATACTTCCCAAAGTCAGTCAGGAACAGGGAAAAAACTAAGTTTATATAGTTGAAATAGGGAGCCATGTTTGTACTGGAATACGAGTAGAGGTTTACTAAGTTGAGTGAGCTGCTCTTGGAATATGAGTAGATATGTTTCTCGATGGGCTGAATTATCAATTCGTGTTATGGGTTCCTCTCATCCTTGCACTATTTATGCATTTATATTTGAGTGTGTGATGGAGGTGGAAATAGCCATATTAGCTAAACCCTCAAGAGCAGCATCTATGTCACCACCACTACCATAGTTCTGGAGGAGTCAAAGAAACCAAGAACTTATTTATTTTCATTTTTCAAAAAGATAAAAGAGTGCATGTGCAGCTAGAGCAGCTACACAAACAGGGTTTATAGGGACGAGGATTATTAGTGCACTAGTTCCACTTGTTTCGCAGGCTTTAGTAGCCAAACCATCTTTACCACCATCTCAGTTTGGAGTTAAGGGCAAAAACGGGGCACAACCATTACAGAAACGAAGTTGATTTATGCAAGTTCCACAAACCAATAGATTTTCTCAGAGGGATTTAACATTATGTTATCAATGTGGGTAGGCAAGAGATATTCAGAGAGAGTGTTCTATGCCACCGACCGTATCGATAGGTAGTACATCATAGACATCACGATGACACACTTATGCGATAGTTGAGCCTGATCCAGAGGCTAATAGGAAACATGTGGAAGGTATTTTAAACATTTTTAGTCGAGATATGCATGTATTGATTAAAGCTGGTTTTACTGTTTCCCTTATTGCGGGTGCAATGGTTGATGAGTTGAAATTGAAAACTATTAGAGCTAGTACATTTTGATTTTTAGCATAACAGTGAGTGGGAAGGTTTATCCTAACTTGATTTGCGAAAGATGTATAGTCAAAATTGGGGAGAATGAACTCCCAATTGATTTGAAGGTAATGGGATTTCTAGAGTATGATGCACTACTGGGGATGGATTGTTTATTAGCATACCATGCCAGTATTGACTATTTTCATAAGAAGGTAATCTTTTAAATCCCTAACCTTTCTAAAATTATAGTTTATAAGGGCTATAATCCTTCACGACTTGCAACTCATGGAAGGGAAGCTACTCCTTGAGATTTAGAGGTTATGGCAAGGGTTATTACATTTGAGAGGGTCAAGAACTTAATGTTAGTGACATACTCGTGGTTTGTGAATTTTCAGATGTTTTTCCATCTGACTTGCTTGTGCTTCCACCACCATATGTCATTGACTTAATCATTGATCTTATTTCTGGTACCAAATTATATCTATTCCTCTACACTATATGGAACCGAAGGAATTATGTGAGTGACAGACTCAGCTTTAGGAGTTATTACAGAAAGGATTCATCCATCTTTGTATGTTAACTCGAGGAGCACTAGTTATTTTTTTAAAGAAGAAGGACGAAACCCTACGTATATGCATTGATTATAAACAGCTTAATCAGGTGATAATTAAGAACAAATACCCATTACCTAGGATCAATGACTTGTTTGATCAGTTGAAAGGTGCCAAATATTTCTCGAAGATTGACTTGATGTCTGGGTATCATCAACTGAAGATCAGGGTCGGGGATATCTTGAAGATGGCTTTTAGTATTTGTTATGGGCACTTCGAATTCACAATTATACCGTTTGGGGTGACGGATGGTCCTGCTATGTTCACGGACTTAATGCATAGGGTGTTTAAACCCTATCTTAACCAACTCATCATCATGTTTATAAATGATATTTTGATCTATTTAAAGACTCGTGAATAGCATTTGCAGCACCTCAGAGTTATATTGCAGATTCCGAAAGATAATCACTTATATGAAAAGTTTAATAAGTGCGAATTCTAGTCTTCAAAGGTCAGATTTCTTGGACATGCGGTTAATGTCGAGGATATATCTTTTGACTTATTGAAGGTTGAGGCAATCCAAGATTGGCCTACTCCTACCGCAATATCGGAGGTTTGAAGTTTTTTGGGGTTAGCGATTTATTACAAATGATTCGTTGATGGTTTTTTTCATATTACTCTGCCAATGACTTGGCTAACATAGAAAGATGTTGACTTTGTTTGATGGGTAAAGACTTGAAGAGTAGTTTAACTATGACGCCTGTTCTTGCATTACCTGAATTGGGTAAATAGTTAGTGATTCATACTGATGCTTCTCATTCTGATTTAAGCTATGTGCTGATGATGGAAGGCATGATTATAGCATATGTTTTAAGGCAACTCAAGATTCATGAAAGAAATTATCCAGTTCATGATTTGAGCTAGCTGCAGTTGTGTTTGCCTTGAAGATTTGGAGGCAATACTTATATAGCGAGAAATTTAAAGTATTTTCAGATCACAAGAGTCTGAAATACTTGTTTACTCATAGTGAATTGAATATGAGGTAGCGTAGATGGTTTGAGTTCCTCAAGGATTACGATTTCACTCTAGAATATGACCGCGACAAAATAAATGTGGTTGTTGATTCCTTGAGTAGGAGAAGAACAGGCAGAGAGAATGTAACTACTGCAAGTGCTTCTCAGTTTATATTTCTTAAGGAAGCATTGGTGATGATCATTCATGAAAGTCCAATTGGCACATCATCAACTGAGAGTGCTAGTTTCATAGCTATTAATCTATTCTTTTGTGCTCAGATTTGCTAGAGGTTATTTAACGGGCGAATGATTGTCAGAAAGCTGATCAAGATTTTGTAGTGCATTAAAGGTTTGTGTCTAGTGTGGATCATCTTGATTGGTCAGTTTCTAGTGATGGTGCGTTACAGTTCATAGGTAGATCATGGATTCTTGCTCAGGATTAGTTGAGACAAATGATTCTACGAGAATCTCATAGATCTCTTTACTCTATTCATTTAGGTAACACTAAGATGTATCATAATATGTGACGTATTTATTTTGTAGCGTTGGATGAAGAATAATATTGCTGAGTTCATAATGAGATGTGAAATATGTAAGCAAGTTAAGGCTGAGCATAGAAAATCTGAAGGGTTATTGCATTTACTACCAATGTTTGAGTGGAAATGGGAACATATATCGATGGATTTTATTTTGATCTACTTAGAATCAGCGTAAACACAATGCAGTATGGGTTGTAGTTGATAGGTTGACGAAGTCTGTGTATTTCATGCTAGTATCAATGTGAGATCCTTTAGACCGATTATGTGAGGTGTACGTACGTGAGGTGTCGAGATTTCATGGAGTTCAAGTGTCGAATACTTTAGATAGAGATTTGAGATTCACGTCCAGATTGTGGAGTGAATTGCATAGACAGCTGGGAACTATTCTTAACTTCGGTACGACATACAATCCGTATATTGATGGACAGACTGAGCGATTGATTTTGGTGGTAGAGGATATGCTTCGATCTTGTGTCTTAGAGTTTGGTGGTAAATGGGAGAAATACATTCCTGTGTGAGTTCTTTTATAATAATAACTATTAGGCTAGCATTGAAATGACTCATTCCGAAGCTCTATATGGTCGTCCTTGTCGCTCACCTACGTGTTGGGTAGAGCTTGGAGATACAATTTTGTTGGGGCCAGTGTTGATTTAGGACTATGTAGAGAGAACTCCGTAGATTGGCCTATGTTTGACTACGACACAACTAAAATAGAATATATATGCCGATAAACATCATACATTTTTTTGCGTTTTCATAGGATGATTCCATTCTATTGAAATTCTCACCTTTGAAAGGGGTGTACGGGTTTAGATTTTAGGGTAAGCTAGTTCTAAGGTATATTGGCTCATTAAGAGTATAAGAAAGAGTTGGTCCTGTTGCTTACAGATTAGAGTTACCTCCTCAGCTACCTTGAGTTCATATTGTCTTCCATGTATCCATGCTTCACAAAATGGAGACTCGGTTCATTTGAAGGGTTGATTGGAATGAACTTGATCTTTAGGAAGACTTATTTTACAACGAACATCCAATTCAGATTATTGATCGTAAGATTCGGAGCTTGAGAACTAAAAAGATTCCTTCGATTGAGGTGAAATGACAATTTCACATAGATGAGGACCCAACCTAAGAGCGAAGATCTTATATAAGGGAGCAATTTTCATTTCTCTTTAAAAGTACATGTAAATTTATATTTACGTTGAATTTTAAGGATGAGATTGTTTTAAATTGGGGAGACTGTAACGGTCTGTTACCTTAAGCTGGTGATTAGTGTTAACTCAAATTCTAATTAACATGAGTTAGGCTTGTGTTTAAGTTTAGTGTAACAAGATTAGCGTATGTGTGTGGGTTTATGTGATGATTTGTGTTTATATGGTATGTTTAGGTGAATTTATAGGTTGTGGAATTAATTAGATATTAATGCAAGACTATAATCAAAAAATAAATAATTAAATAATATATTTTCTGCACACCAAGTGCGCCGAAGGGATCGTAGAATGAATGTGCATACTTGAAAATACTAGTAGGCGTGTCCGGTGAATTTAATAGCAAGAAAATACATGAAGTATATACGTTTATATATAATTGATATATAAATATATAATTAAAAATATAAGTCTGATTTAAATTATATAGATCAGTGGATTACCTCGAGATGAGTGTAAGTGGTGATGGTGTTAAGATATGTGTCACTTTGGGTGCGTCACTTTAACTCATCATTCACTTGATCAGCCTCGGAATGTTACGATATGTATCTTGAGGACAATCCATATATATATATATATTAAAAGCTTCAATATTATCTTCACTAATCAATCGAGATGGTGATAGAGATCAAGCAAATGAGGGCTTTAGTTTTAAGGGTTGATCCAAAAAGGTTTTTTCATTGGATTTGAAGTGATTAAATCACTGTAATCCAAGATCATCACTGAGGTAAGTTGAGTTTTAGTGTTTCGAGTTCAACTCAATGATAGATGATGATTTCTCTATGAATCGTAGTTGTTAATCACTGGAAATAGATTAATACCTCACTAGAGGTTCTCCCTGATGTATTAGGAGAGTGATTGCCGTTGTTGTCATTTGGTAATGAACCCCATTGATGGAGCGCGACTCACCAAGTGAGGGATTACTCTCCATGTAATAGAGGAGTGCGCTCCTTTTTTAAGTTGGGATGAACCCAGTTGGTGGAGCGTGCCTCACCAAGTGAGGGATGAGCGCGCTCCCACCTCATAAAATAGCAACAGTGTAATCCTTTCCTTAGAATTTCTTGAGGTATGAGGGAATGACTTAGGGGTTCGAAATATAGTGTATTAGACCTATATTAACCACAAATGGTTTGTGATAGGCTTTAGAAGACCGAAAAAGCTTAAGTGACCCAAAAAGTTAGAGAGTTTGGAAACGAAACCTAAACTAAGGTAATGTATTCGCTTATTAATCATATAGCTTTTGGGCTGAGTATTGCCCTAATCAAGATAGGGGATGCTTTAGTGATGGTTTAGGCTAGGTGTTCTAGGCCCATTGAGATTTGGTTTGTCATAGTTTGTATAAGAGCATAGGCATTAAAACCTAGGGAAACTTAGGAAATGTTTGTTAAGGTAGCCATTAGGGAAGATCACTGTTGGTACCATAATTCGTGATAGAACCATAGGTAATAGAGCCTATAGAGAAAAATGTAGTCCAATCCTAAAATTGGGAATAAGACTCAGTTGAATATCATAGATAATATCCAAATAGTATCTAATTTAAGTCTCCTTAAGGATTAGTAAGTTATTGAACTTAGTTGGTCATGGTTAAGTAATGAGTCATCGAGTAGGCTTAAGATTTGCATTGAATTACTATGCACAAGTGACCAAACCTAAGGTGGAAAAAAAATTAAAAATGAACAAGTACATGTTATGATGCTATTTGCTTAGTTCTTGAATGACTTGCTAGTTCTTGAATGACTTTGTCTGACATCACATCACTGATTAGAATGAACTTAACTCGATCCAACCGGATCAGAGGCTTGAAATCGATTCACTTGGGTGACACAACAGTGCTTGATGGTAGTGTACCATAAATAATAAAATAATATTTTTAGTGTGCATGGAATATTTAATAAATAATTTAATAATTATAAATAAACACGTGACACAAGACAAGGCGAGGCGTGGATTTCACATCAGAATATGTGTTGGGCGGGAAATATATAACTTAGGCTAGTATCATGATCTATTATTAAATTGATTTAATTTAGCCTAAATGGTGTATTAAATTTGATTAATATGCCTATTGTTTGATTGTGAATATAGTGATACTTAAAGACAACTTTTAAATTTGTGGAATTAGACTTGATACGTAATTAATTGAAAAGGGCATAGATAAAATGAGAAATGTTTTATGATATATGTAGGTGGACCAATAGAAAATAAGGTGCATGTTAGGTGTCATGCAAAAAGGGATAAGTGGTAATTTGATTTAGACTAATGGAATATGATAGCTTAAATGTGAGCCTTTGATTCACCTAAAGATTTGTGAGTGGGTGAGATTAAACTCAAGGACTATATAAGTTTCATGATTTCATGTTCAAGATGCAAATAAACTCCAACACCATTTGAGAGGTCGTGAAAAAATTTGGAGATCAAAGGAGATGTAGAAAAATCTTGCATTTGTTGTTGGAATTTTAGAAGATCCAAGAAGGTTGATGCTAGAGAGTGAATTTAACTTAATGGAGCTCATAGAATGAAAAGAACAACTCCATTAAAGCTCTTGATATGTTTTCTTCACCAAATCTCTACAAAAATTATGTTTCAAGTTTTTTTACTGATGAGTTTTGGTCTATGTGGGTTCATATGAGTAGATCAACACTTCATTAGTGAAAATCCCTTAACAGGATCATTGGGGAGATTTATGATTGATAAGTTCTGTTATGTGAAGAAGATGATGAATACTAATTTTACTTAATGGTAATTGGGTATTTTTTGCTTGGAATTTGAGTATAAATGATTGCAAGATGATGTTAGAACTTAATGAAGTTGTTTTTAAGTCAACAGATCAAGTTTGAGGTGATTCCATAAAATTCATTATGTGCAGTTTTTAGAAGATTCAAAAGAGGATAAATTTCTAATGTGCTTGATGATATTAAGACTGTTATAAGTTTTGAGCTGGCTCAATAAAAATAAAATTGTTATGGATATTCGTGCTTGCTTATTTAGGTTAAGACTATTTGACTTAGTTTGAGTTTGTTCAAATTTCAAATGTTAATATTTAAATGCATGCTAAATTTTATTATTTAGAGCATACTAAAAGTTATAATTGAGCAGACTCAAAGATAGCTTGAAGCAACCTCAAATAAAGGAAGTTAGCTAAACTATAATTACTTGCAAGTATTCAAGTAAGATCTAAACACACCTAAACCAATACAAAATGATACCAGGAATCGAATGAGCAAATGTCAGGTATTGCACGCACGGTTTGAGGCGAGTACAACGCATGATGGTAAAACTTAAAAATTTAATAAAATTTTAGGAGTTTTATTGATATACGTGCACGGGGGTTATAAGGATTTTAAGACCTCTATTTACGCACTAATGGCAACATATATAGGAAAGGCTCGACGATGACTTGCTAGTTGGCATGCACTACGAGGTATGAGCATGCAGTCGGGCTTAAGCACGCCACACACGAGGTTTGTGAACACTGGGAATTTATAAACTTTATTACACATCATATTATGATTGTATAAGTTAAGTATGCATCACATCATGATTATCTGTGGCCATAAATATAGACACAAGGACTTAAACGAGCCATCTCCAAGAATTAGATGGGGCAGCTTTGACAGTGAAGAGACTCCCCCTTTGGCCACCTTCAAGGGATGACTATATGAAGATCTTCTACCTCTAGCTGTATGGCTATTAGAGGAGGTGTTTGCCCTTTGGCCTTTCTTATGATGGAGTTAGAGTACTTCGGTGGCGCTTGGGTTCACGATTTCATGTGATGGGACCTCATCAATCGTAGATGCTAAACGCCACCAGACCGATAGGATTTATGCTAGGTCCTTATATATGAGGTTCATGAACCGCCTGTTCAAACTAGAAAAGGATTGAATCATGTTTAATTCCTACCATTTACTTATATTATTCCTTGTCGAATTACATTATGCTGTAACTTTTATAAAACCTTGCTGTTCGCTTACTTGGGCCATTTGGAACCTAGATCTATCCTTTGGCGATCCATGGAAGGACAAGGCACACCAATGAGACGATGACTTCAGACTGCCCTGATCTTCAATTTATGATTGATATCTTTTATGTATATATATTTTGTTTTTATAGTGAACTTACTTTTGTTTATGTATGGATTATGGGATAATTTTGAACATGTTCCTCGATTTGGATTTGCGGTCCTGATGATATGATAGGTGTTTCCCCACTTAGGTTCTTGTTTACTTTCTAGTATTTTATTATATGTTCACCAAATTTTGCACACACTTGAATCAAACTAAATGGTAAAAAGAATGGACTTACTGGTCCGGAACGTCTTTTGATTGACTATATTGCCACACTATGTTACTTTAGAACTTATATTATATATAACATAAAAATATAATACGCTTACACTCAAATCATTATCTATATGTAGTTATGATGCAATCAGTATCATGGTTCTGAGTGGGTGAGATTCGTTAACTCCACGAAAGATGGCGTCTTTTTCCTCTTCTACTTTCACTGGCGATGTCATACATGAGATGCGTGAGGTAATCGTGAGTTAGCAGACGTCGGCCTCCAGGCAATACTTTGAGACTCTCGAGCATCAAAAGGTTGTCGACTCTACTGATACAAGAGGATTGACCGCGGTAGTGGCACATCTTGAAGACCAATTGGCGGCATGACCAGAGATTATACAGCAGACACCAACACATGTTCTAGTGGTGTCGATAGTGATAGTAACGCAAATGGATCTAGTCGAGGCGGTAGTAGTACCTTCTACCCTCATCGGCAGAGCCTCTAACAGTATAGTCAACCATGACTGAAAGCAAGGCGGTCAGGATCGATCATTTTTGGAAGAGCTTCGATAGATGTAAGACTGAAGTTCAACAAAGATCGAGGTGGGGAGAAGGTAGAGTAGTAGGTCCGTAATCAAGAGATGATTCATTGTTCGATTTGTGTCGACAAGGATTGTCGCATTAAGTTATTGACATGCACATATAGCGAGCCATTGACTAGTGGTGGTAGGCTATTTATGCTAGAAAGGGCCCAACTGAGGATTAGGCGAATTTTCAATGACTGTTTTTTGGGAACTTCTTTACTCTGACAATGAGGAGTAGGAAAAGAAATGAATTTCTCGCACTGAGGCAGGGAGACATGCATGTATCTGAGTTTGCCGATCGGTAGTCTCGACTATCATCTATGGCAAGAGATCCATTGACACCGATTGACTACTTGCAACAATTTGTTATGTGAAAAAGGTGTGAGATTACCCAGAACTGAGTGCATTGCAAGTAACTGTGTTCAAGGATCTCGTAGACTAAGCTATTACTTTTGAGTTGAGAAAGGAGTTTCAGGATGGGGACATTAGGGCGACACACTAATCGGGAGGATCCTAGAGTAGAGACTTGAAGAAGAGGTCCAGTGGTCAGGGAGACAAGAGATGAGAATACTTTAAGAGGTCTTATGATGACATGTTATGATCGAGCGCTCCAGCACTGCTATTTTTAATTTTGTAGTCGTTCGCACAGAGCCAGAGTAGACCACCATTTTCAAGGTTGATTAAGGGCAGAGGCAGTCTGATAGAGGTTGTTACAGAAGGTCGAGGTAGATGCAGACTCAAATTCAGGCACGAGTACAATTTAGGGGTCGAGGTTCTCAGGGCGGATCAGACGTTACTTGTTGAGGTTGTGGTTAAGTAGGACACTTCCGTAATGATTGCCCAACATGGGTGTATGCGGTGCTGCTAGTGAGTCAGACTGAGCAGGTGCTTGTCACGTCGATGTTGGAAACTCATGCCACCAAAATGTTCATCACGGGTATTATTTCTATTTGTGGATGAAGCATGAACGCACTCATAGATTCATATCAAGAGGCATGGTGGAAACGTTAGGGTTATCACCAGTGAGAGCGGTTAAGTATCCCATACTTTATACAACTGCTGGAGATATAGTTTACCCTAAACTTGTCTGTAAGAGGTGCATGTGACAGTTGAGGCTTATGATTTACCTATTGACTTTCGGGTACTCAAGTTCCTTGATATTGAAGTACTCTTAGGTATGGATTGGTTAGCAGTATACCACGCCTACTGGATTGCCACCGAAGGTAGTGACTTTTCATATTCTAGGACTTGCGGAGTTCGATTCTCAAGGCTCATCGACAGCTAAGAGTAGTACCAGAGGTCGAGTCGCAATGTACAAAGAGATTAAGGATCACACGAGACTTTATGAATCTTCAGAATCAGAGAAAAGGATTAAGGACATTTTGGTCACTCGAGAATTTTCTTAGGTGTTTTCGAATGATATCCCCTGGTTAGTTCCATGCCCCGAGTTCAACTTCATTATAGAAGTGAAGGAGGGAACGAAGCTAATTTCGAAGGCTCCCTACAGGATGGTGGGATCGGAGTTGATCGAGTTGAATAAATAACATAAGGATTTATCTGACATCGGATTTATACAGCTTAGTATTTCGCTATAGGGCGCACCTATTTTATTCGTCAAAAAGAAAGACAAATTGTTTAGGTTTTATATTGACTATATGGAATTGAACAAGGCCACAATCTTGAACAATTACCTACTACCTTAGATTGATGACTTGTTCTACACGTTGAGTAGCCCTCAACTCTTCTCAAAGATCGACTTGAGATCAAGCTACAATTAGCTGCATTTTAGGGTGGAGACATTAAGATAACCGCGTTCCGCATGAGATAGGGGTCTTTTAAGTTCAAAGTGATGCCGTTGCGCCGACTACTTTTATGGACTTGATGCACCAAGTGTTCAGAGACTACTTAGATAAGTTCTTGATAGTATTCATTAGCGACATACACATATACTCATGAAAATTGAGGACCACGATTATCACTAGGGGATTACTTTGCAAACTTTGCATGAACATAGACTATATGAAAAGTTTTGCAAGTGTGATTTTTGGATGGATTGAGTCAGACTCTTAAGGCACGTAGTTGGGTTAAATGAGATTTCAGTAGATCCAAAGAAAGTAATAGCGATTGTTGACTTGCCTGCGCTAACTACACCGACAGTGGTCTAGGGTTTCCTTATATTGGCGGGCTACTATAAAGAGGTTCGTTCAAAATTCCTCTAAGATTGTTGTGCCCATGACTGCTTTGATCAGGAAGGACGTCAGGTTTAATTTGACTGAGAAGTGTTAGGATGCCTTCAAAAAGCTAAAGGAGAGATGACTACGACACTAGTGTTAGTATTACTAGAGGATGTCAAGGAGTCGACAGTCTACATAGATGCTTTGGGGATGGGACTGGGAGAAGTGTTGATGTAGGAGGGCAAGGTAGTGGCTTATGCTTTTCGCCAACTGATGGTGTAGAGAAGAACTACCCCGTCCATGACCTCGAGTTGGCGGCGATATTCTTTGCATATAAGTTTTGGTGACACTATGCTTGCAAGAGAAATTTTGTTTTTCACATATCACTAGAGTTTCAAGTATTTGTTCGCTCAGATTGAGTTGAATATAAGACAACGGAGGTGGCTCGAGTTGTTGCAAAACTAGGACTCCACGATTGAGTACCACCCGAAAAAAGTTGAATGTTATTGTAGATGCATTGAGCTGGATATAGTTAGCGCCGCATATTCGACTAGTGTTTGGGTTGTTAAAGGTCGCGCTTGTGATATATGTTTAAGAGATTTTGCTAGACACGGGGATTTGTGCACAGTTGGGGTTGTAGTAAATGCCTGTCTAAGCGATTGTTAATGGATTCTAGCAGTACCAGAGTTTGGATAGTGGTAGCGAATCAGAGTCTAAGATTTGCGTATATGGATTCTAGCAGTACCAGAGTTGAGAGAGGACATTCTCTGGGAGTCGCACCGATCGAGCTATAACATTCACGCAGGTGTCACCAAGATGTAGTAGGACATACGACGATTGTACTAGTGGTCGGGCATGAAGGCAGATATGGCTAGGTCTATCAGGAGATGCGAGATATGTTAGCAGGTTAAGGCTAAATTATCAGAGACTCGGAGGACTACTCCAGCCATTATGCATTCCTTAGTGGAAGTGCGAGCACATTACGATGGACATGGTGACATGATTACCGACTACCCCGAGGAGTCACGATACAATATGGGTTATAGTTGATAGATTGACAATGGTAGCGCTCTTCCTATGAATTTGACTCTCCGACTAGTTTATTAGCCAGAACTGAATTTATGAGTGGGAGATTGTCAGGTTACATGTGACACTAGTGAGAATAATGTCCGATAGGTTCCTCGGTATACGTCAGGTTATTGCAAGGTATATAGGATCAGCTAGGCACTTAGATTCACTTTAGTAAGGCTTATCACTCGCGATAGATGAACAATCAAAAAGGTTGATCCAGGTTTTAGAAGACATGTTATGGGCTTTGTCCTTGAGTTTGGGGTTCACTGGGAGGAGTATTTACACCTATGTGAATTCTCTAAGAATAATAGTTATCATTTGAGCATTGAGATGATGCCTTTTGAGGCTTTATATAGTAGGCCATCCAAGACATCATCATGTTAGATAGAGGTGGTTGATACAATGGCAGTTGAACGTGAGCTAGTACAAGATCACACAGAGAAAGTGAGGCTGATTCGTCAGAGATTACAAATAACGCATGATGGGCATGAGAAATATGCCAATTCGAAATTCGAAGCAGTTTAGTTTGAGAAGGCATACTTTGCATACTTGAAGGTGTCGTTTATGAAGGGACAACAAAGATTTGAATTCAAAGGGAAGCTCTCACCACATTATACGGGACCATCTGAGATCACAAATAGACTTGGGAAGGTTTCCTGTTAGTTAGAACTGCCGCAATATATATCAAGGATGCACATGGTGTTTCACATTTATATGTTGAGGAGATGTGATGGTACGACACAAGATATAATGGACTGGGACATATTAGTGGTTAGACCGGACATGACTTATGAGGAGTGATCGATTGAGATTGTTAACTAGAAGGTGTATACCCTGAAACACAAAAGGTTCCCCTTTTGAAGTCAAGTGGCAGTTCTACGATGACCAGAGTTTACATAGGAGCGTGAGACCTACATGCGAGAGCATTTTCCCGAGTTTTTTTATTCATGTATAGTTTCAATTTTGAGGATGAAATCACCTAAATTGGGAAATATTGCAACATTGCGTCACCGAATAGACCAGGCTCAGCTCGATCTGACCTGATCAAAAGCTTGAACTTGGTTCGACCGGGTGACATGGCCGTACTCTACGGTAGTGTATCAAAAGTAATAAAATAATATTTTTGGTGTGCGTGTAATATTTAATAAATAATTAAATAATTAAAAATACACACGTGACACAAGACTAGGCGAGGCGTAGGTTTCACACGTGATACGCATTGGATGTGAAATATATAAGTTAGGCTAGTATCATGATCTACTAGTAACTTGATTTAATTTAGCCTAAATGGTGTATTAAATTTGATTCATATGCCTATGGCTTGATTGTAAATATAGAAAATTTTAATTTTGTGGAATTAGACTTGCATGAAATTAATTGAAAAGGGCATGGACAAAATGGGAAATGTTTTATGACATGTGTAGGTGGACCAACAAAAATAAGGTGAATGTTAGGTGTTATGGCAAAATGGATAAGTGGTAGTTTGATTTTCACTAATGGAATATGATGGCTTGAATGTGAGCCTTTGATTCACCTAAAGATTTGTGAGTGGGTGAGACTTAAAGTCTAGGGCTATATAAGTTTCATAATTTCTTGTTCAACATGCAAATAAACTCCAACACCATTTGAGAGTTCTTGAAAAAAATTGGAGGTCAAAGAATATGTAGAAAAATCTTGCATTTGTTGTTGAAACTTTTGAAGATCCAAGAAGGTTGATGCTAGAGAGTGTGAATCTAACTTAATGGAGCTTATAGCATGAAAAGAGACAACTCCATTAAAGCTCTTGGTATGTTATCTTCACTAAATCTTTGCAAAAATTATGTTTCAAATTGTTTTTATTGAAGAGTTTTACGTCATGTGGGTTCATAAGAGTAGATAAACCCTTAATTAGTGAAAATCCCTAAATGGGATTGTCGTAGAGACTTTATGATTGATAAGTTGTGTTATGTAGACAAGAAGTTGAATTGTAACTTTACTTAATGGTAATTGGATATTTATTGCATGGAATTTGAGTTGCATGGTCATGTTGGAACTCAATGAAGTTTTTTTTAAGCCAATGGACCGAGTTTGAGGTGATTTAAATATTTTAAAACTCGAGAATTGAAAGCTTTAAAGTTGCATAAAATTCATTATGTGTATTTTTGAGCAGACTCAAAAGAAAACAAATTTTTACTGTGCTTGATGATTTTATGACAGTTATAAGTTTTGAGCTTGCTCAATAAAAATAAAACTGTTATGGGTTTTCGAGCTTGCTTATTTGGATTACTATTTGACTTAGTTTGAGTTTGCTCATAGTTTAAATGTTAGTATTTTAAAGCACGCTGAATGTTATTATTTAGAGCATAATAAATTTTATAGTTAAGCTGACTCAAATATAACTTAAAGCAACCTCTGTCAAGGTTGTTAGCTAAACTATAATTACTCATAAGTATTCAAGTAAGATCCAAACACACTTAAACCAATACAAAACGTTATCAAAAATCGAGAGAACTAGTATCGGGTATCGGACGCACGGTTTGAGGCGAGTGGTAGCCTAAACACATGGCACAATGCACGTGTCTGTGACAGTAGAACATAAAAATTTAATAAGATTTTAGGGGTTTTCTCGAGATAGTGCATGGAGTTCCTATGGTTTTGAGACCTTGATTTACACACTAACGGAGATGTATGTGGCTAGGGCTCGACGATGACTTGACAGGGATATTGGTACACTCCACGAGGTACAAGATGCACAATCAGGCTTTAACATGCCACATACGAGGTTTATGAACATTTGAAATTTATAGACTTGATTATGCATCATATTATGATCGCATTAGTTAGGTATGCATCGTATCATGATTATCTGTGGCCATGCATATACACATAAGGACCTATAGGAGCCGTATTCAGGAATTAGATAGGGCAGCTTCGATGGCAAAGAGTCTCCCCCTCAAGCCAGTAAGGCAACTTTAAGAGATGACTATATGACGATCTTCTACCATTCAACTAGTTCGGCAGTCGGAGGAGGTTTCCGTCCTCCGACCTTTCCTTCAAAGGAGTCAGAGTACTTCGGTCTTGCTCGGGTTTACATATTCACCCGACGAGACCTCCCCCGATCGTTGATGCTGAACGCTATCGGGCTAACGGGATTCGAGCTAGCTCCTTGCATATAGGGTTCAAGAGAACTGCCAGTTCATACTAGAAAAGGATTGAATCAAGTTTAACTCCTTCCATTTACTTATATTGTTCATTTTCAAATTATATTTTGCTATAACTTTTATAAAACCCTGCTGTTCACTTACTGGGGCTTTTGGAACCAAGATCCATCTGCTAGTGATCGATGGAAGGGCAAGCTATACCAATGAGACGTCGAGTTCAGACTACCTTTATCTTCACGGTAAGATTGATCTCTTTTATTTATAAATATTTTGTTTTATATACCGAGCTTAATTTTGTTTATGTATGGATTATTAAATTCTGTTTGATGTGTTCTTCGACTTAGATTTACGGTACTATGGTATGACATGTGTTTTTCCAATTTTGGTTCTAGTTTACTTTTTAGTATTTTATTATATGTTCACCATATTTTGCACACACTTAAATTTAACTAAATTGTAAAAAGAATGGATAAGTGGGTCAGGAACATCTTTTGGGGTCGATTGTGTGACCAGATGCCTCAAAAGACAATTTGGGCTGGTCAGACCACCAGTTCATGGTACGGGTGCTGACACATTGACTTCACTTTTTAGTATCATCCATATAAGGCAAATGTTAGGGCTGATGCTCCAAGTCGTGTGAGGAAAGAAATAAGGGATGCATGTATAATGAGGACAAAGTAGTATAAATTACTCGAGGAAGACCCAGTTATGTGTATTCATGAGATTCATGAGAATGAGTCCAACATTTCAAGGGCAACTGATTTCGTAACCTTAGTATTTATTATTCTAGGTAGTAAACATCCCAAACTAACTAAAAAAACTTGTTGTTATCTAAAATCTCCAAAATCGAACCAGTAATTCCTTAGTGATTCAATTTTAATTGGAATCACTAGGAAAACCCTAAAAAAGTAGCCTCCATGTTCTACCGATCGGAGTATAAATTATTGTATATATGATAATCGGTCCAGGATTGTTGGACTTAATTTCTAGTTTTTCCTTCATTTGTTGATGATTCTTTGCATGATCTTTCCACTTGATCAAATCCTTCATAATCTTCCCTTTTTACTTCATTTCTCCATATGTTCCAATTATCACTTGAAATATAAAAAACAAAAGAAAACCTCATATAATATAGTTTTTTACATTTCAAATCACCATAAAATGTACTATTAAACATGTCTAATTAATGTTTTATCAAATATTCCAAACTCAGCACTTTGCTGTCTTGAGCAAAGGAATACTCTCAATCATATTCTCTTTTCTTCACTCTTATTGATTTCTTAAGTATATACTTTTATTTCTTAAAAAGAAGTGATCTTTAAATAAAAACGTATTACCCTCATAAAAATAAGAATCATAATATAATAGAAAGAATTAAAAACAACCTTTTATTTGAAAACTAAACCTCTAGTTAGCCAATACACCTCGAATTTAAAGTTAAATCAATCATCAAGGTTAAGGCACTACATAGGTTTTTCCTTGATTTCCACTGATAAGCATTAATCTTATGATAACTTACACCTTAGAATCTCAAGATACAAAAATCATTAAATCATTATCATTTTCGAACAATATTTAAAACATCAACACAATCAAAGTTGATAGAAATTTTTATTCACCAATAATCATCATTTCATATTCATTCATTGGAATTTAAAGCTATACTTCACTTAACTTAGCTATTGTACTCGAGTCAAATCTTTTATTTGAAGAGTTTTCCATAAACTTCATTCCATACTTCTTTTCATATGAATTTTTTTCTTTTCTTCTTTCTTCCCATAATTATATATTTTTCTCTTCTTATTTATATTGTATTCCTACAGTTCCCTGCTCCATTTCCTTTGGAATCCGTTATTTTTTATGAGAATTCTTCCCCTTATTTTCCGCACCACTAGATTCCATGCTTCATTTCCTTTAGAATTTGTGGGTCTCTCAATTTTTCATTTAAAAACTTTTGTTAGTTCTTCTCCTTTTCACTATAGTCAAGGAAGTATTTTTTCCAACTTACTAAGGTTTATTGGCTAATTTCCTATTTTTCTCCTCAATTGTGGCATAAGTTCTTTTCCATTTATATAACTACTTGATCAATAATCTTTGTAGAATGAGATTCTTAGAAATCTGTCTTGTTTATCTTGCACAATCGTTTCAATGTTTTACCTATTATAATGTCTAACACAAAGTAATCAATCCCTTCTAAACTCCTCTAGTGTATAGAGTATAACAAGTCATTTCCATCATAAGATTTTTATTTTAATGGGTAATAAAAACACATGACTTCCATTTAAATCCAAATTGTATTTTATTCCATATTCCTAACTAAAATAAAGTAAAATGAAATGGAAAAATATTATTTGTATTGTCAAAAATTATGAAAAATTTGCAATGTTCAACATTCATGTAGATTTTACCTCTCTTTTCTTCCATATTTCGTTTCTTCATACTTCACTTCTCCTAAATACCCCCAAACTCATTCCATACTTTGTTCTTAAGGAATAAAAACTAAGTCGGATTTTCAACAAAACAAAAATACATATCGAAGCATAAATAAATAAATAATAAATAAATAACATAAGAATAAATTTTAGAAGTAAGGAAAACATGATAAATTGACAAATTTCCAAGCATCATAAAAATTAAAGGATTACATATCAAATCATTGTGTAAAATAGAACAAACCATAGAAAATGTATTATAAATCTACACCACATCATACATATCAAAATATTACAAACAAAGACCCCTCATAATATATTTCACAGATAGATTACACATAAAAAATGAAAACTTGAACCGCCGTCCAAAAGTTGCATTGTCACCACTATCCCCTTAATCTTGCTGTTGAGACTAGAAGCTCCTTGCAGGATCATATAACCTGTAGTCAACTCCCACACATTAGTGTCTTCATAAAAGACTCCCTAGTTAGGCATTCTCAGTTGGAAAAATGAAATTTGAATGTTAGCTCCCCTACCTTGCATCCTCCTAGTTATGGTCACTCGGACCCATAGATGTTTCTAGCAATCTCGCGTTGTAACTAGCACATTAACTCCTATGTATTTCAGTTTTAGGGTATTCATCATTTTATCTCATATGTATTTTCAGTAAACCATAATACTAATTTATTCTCGCAGGTGAATACTTGACTAGTCTCACTAAAACTTTGGCTATGGTCTTATTGTCATCTCCAAGACTATTTGCGTAAAATTCTCGTGCTAATATCTCACAACCCATCTCCATTGAGGACCTTGCATCATTATTGGCGTAATAGTTCCTAAATAACAATCCCTAGTTCCTCTCCTTTCTTGAGTTCAGAATTCTGAGCCCATACTTAACTTCATTTTTAACATTAAAACCTCTTCTCTTGTATGATTTTTCTATTCTTACTTATGTTACTCTTTATCCTAGCATGAGCTTTGGCATTTATGAGTTTATGGGGAATAGAAATGAATTCTTTGTGTCTCCTCAATATTTTCCTCTCCTTTTGACTCATCGATAAAATTTAAAAGTGGAAGTTCGAGGGTTATTTATTGAAATTCCCATTGGTCAAATTGATGTGGGTGGAACTTTAGATTTTGTTTAGGCTTTTCAACTAATGGTGCATTCCTTTCTCCTCTCGTGAACTTCTACCTCTACTACCTCTGACCATTGTCTTGAATAAAAACTCATAAGTCCAAATACAATGAAGCCTGTGGATCATAAAACAACGTTTGTCAGAAATAATTTGGTAAAACTCAAGATTTTATTTTAAAAGGAGAAATTCATTAGGAAAGCTAACGTGAAATTCAATAAAATTGGCATCAAAGTGTTAAATAAATTATAAACTTTTAAAAACCGATTTTCTAAATCTTATAAAGCAATTGGGTGAAAAATTCTAATCTTGTCAAAAACAAAGTAAAGCAAATTAAACTAACACCATAACCAAACCCCTAAACTTATATGAAACTCGATTTTTCAAATCATTTGCAAATGTGTTTAACTATAGAGAAATTTCAAAATTGTTGAATTTGTAAACCAACGATTAAAGTAGTCACCACTCCTACTGTATTGGAATCAATGAAACCATTCTTTCAAAATAATTGAATAAATTTTGATAAAACAATTTTAAAAAATAATAAAAAAATTTGCAAAAACCCTTCAAATAAAAAATTTGTTAAAGTAAAAAGCTAGGGTTAATGTAATGACTTTCTTGAGAGTGAATCTCTCAAGATTTAAGCTCTTAAACTCCTCTAAACCGTAATTCCAAGCTCTATGCCGAATTCCCTAAAACTATAGTTTGGCTCAAGACTCTCAAGTTCAAAATTTTTTATTTGAATGGGACTATGTTGAGTTGAGAATAACTTAAATACTATAAAATTTGAGCTAAGGATTGTTGAATCTGGACAAGAAATTGAATTTTGTGTGAAGGGATGCAACCATTTGAAATGTGAATGAGTTGGTGTTACGTGGAGATTTGGGGTTCTATTTTAAAAAAATCAAAAAATATGCCTAATGATTCTTGCGTAAGTGGAATCACTCATCTCTAGATGGATCGATGGTTTTTATGATGCAGTGACCCACTTATTAGAGTAGCGATTCCTTTGTAAAGGCGAATCGTTGGAGATTCGACAGACTCTTAATTTCATTTAATTGACTGGTTGTTGTCACTGATTTTACTAACGATTTCCAGTGTCATTTCGATTCGTAAGGGAATTGCCAAGCCAACGTTACTATATTTTTAATTTATTCCATAATTAAATTATATAGCATTGATTAAAAATCGCATTATGGTAAAAATGACTAAAAATTTGAAAGTTCAATTAGGATGTGTAACTAACTAAATAATTTTATTATTTAAATAAATAAACATATAAATAAGCAAGTGAATAATGCAACTTGCATAAAGGCCATATAAGCAAAAAAAACTCGATAACTCCCCTTTATTTGAAAGTTCATCAGGATGTGTTTAAATTGCGAAAATATTTCCAATAAAAGAGTTAAAAAAGCAAAAGAATAAAAAATAGTATAATAAAATTAACTAAATTCCCAATAAAATTAGATAAACATAGAATAAACATAAAACATGGGCTGCCTCCCAAATTGATTTTGTTATTGACTTGATTCCAAGAACTAAACCAATATTTATTCCACCATATAGAAAGGCTCCGAAGGAGTTGCAGAAAAGTTGGAGGAGTTGCTTGATAAAAGGTTTATTCATTAGAGTATGTAGCCGTGGGGCACACCGGCCCTTTTTGTAAAAAAGAAGGATGGTAGTTTGAGACTCTGCATCAATTATATACAATTGAACGTGGTCACTATTTGGAATAAATATTCACTTCCTCGAATTGATGATTTATTTGATCAATTGAACGATAACAAGTTTTTTTCTAACATGATCTATGCTCTGGTTACCATCAGTTGAGAGTTCAGGAAGATGATGTGCACAAGACTGCATTTTGTACCCAACATGCTCATTTTGAATTTTTGGTAATGCTGTTGGGGTTGACTAATACTTTGGCGATGTTATGGATTTAATGCAGAAAGTGTTGAGGCTGTATCTGTATCACTTTATGATATTATTCATTGATGGTATCTTGATCTATTCCAAGACTCACGAGGAACATGAACAACATTTCAGAGTTATTCTCCAAACTTTGAGAAATTATAGGTTGCACACCGAATTTAGTAAATGTGAGTTTTGGTTGTCCGAGATGAGATTCTTAGGTCATATGCTTAGTACAAAAGGAATTTCGGTGGATGCAGCCAAGATAGAGGCTATCATTAGTTGGCCATGGTTTGGCTGGCTATTATCATAGAGTGATGAAAGATTTTTCTAAGATAGCTGCACCAATCACTAAATCAACTCAGAAAAATGTTCCATTCATTCGGTTAAAAGAATGTGATGTTTTTTTTAGGAATTGAAAATGCATTTAGCTTTAGCATCAATTTTTGTATTACCTAAACCTAGAACAATGCTTACTATTTATACAGATGCATCAAAAGTGGGATTGAGTTATGTATTAATATAGAATTGCAGGGTAATTTCTTATGGCTTTAGAAAATTAAAGATTCATGAGAAGAATCATCTAGTTCATGATTTGAAATTACCAGCGATTGTGTGTGCTTTAAAGCTGCGGAGACACTATTTTTATAGAGAAAGCTTCATGCTATTTTTTTATCATAAAAATCTAATGTATTTGTTCTCTAAGAAAAAGCTGAATATGAGGCAACGAAGGTGGTTTCAACACTTAAAAGACTTTGATTTTAGTCTTGAATATCATCCAAGTAAAGCAAAAGTTGTTGTTGATGCACTGAGAAGGAGGAGTGCTAAAAATTGCATGTAGCTAGCCGGTTAAATCATGAGTATGATTTGCTCAAAAAAGTCATCGGTATGACTTTGTTGGTGATTCTTAATGCTAATGATGAACCAATTTTGCTCACCTTAGAGTGCAAACTATTTCTATTAAAAAAATTATAGAGTGTCAGCAAATCAACGCGAATTATGAGAAATTCAAAGGGTTTGCTGATGATAGTAATGATCTAGATTGGTTTGAATCTACAGATCAAAGTTTGAGGCTTAGAGGCAGACTTTGGATTCCATTGATTGTTGAGATTAGGGATGACATACAAAGAGAATCTCATTAGTCCAGATATAGAATTCATCATGGCAGAACCAAAATGCATCATGATATAAAGTGATTGTATTAGTGGCAAGGGATGAAAACTGATGTAGGTGACTATGTAAGGAAGTATGAGATTTGCCAACATGTTAAAGCCGATCGACAGAATCCTAGAGGTACGTTGCATCCACTTCCCATACTTAAATGAAAATGAGAACATATTGCGATGGGTTTTGTTACTAATCTGCCTATCAAAGGAAACATGAGCACTCTAGGTTATTATTGATAGACTGGCAAAGTCTGCTCATTTTCTTCCTATGTCCATTTCCGATACCTTTGCATAACTAAGCTTGTTTTATAAATGAGAGGTTGTTCGCTTGCATTAGGTAGCGTTAATAATAGTTTTTGATCGAGATGCTTAGTACACATCAGGGTTATGGAAAAACATGTAGGGATATTTCGACACTCAATTACATTTTAGTGCCGTATTTCATCCACAGATGGATAGTCAAACTAAAAGATTGATCTAGGTGTTGGAGGACATGCTCGAGGCTTGTGTAGTGAAATTTAGATGTTAATGGGAAAAAATACCTTTGTATGAGTTATCCTCTAATAAAAGTTATCAATCGAGTATTAATATGGATTTGTTTGAGGATTTGTATGGGAGACCTTATCGTTCTCCTACCTATTAAAGCTGAACTAGAAGATTAGGATGAGTTGGGGCTACAGATGGTTTGAGATCACATAGAGGTTGTTCAGCAGATTCGTCTAAGATTGAAAATGATTCAAGAATGACCAAAGGTTATTATGATCTCTATCACCATGACATGGAATATAACAAAGGAGATTGGGTTTATTTGAAAGTTTCCCCTCTGACACATGTCAAGCGTGTGCAATAAATTTGGCACCTTTATTATACCTTTAAATTTTGTAGTAGTGGTAAGTGAGATCGTCTCTACAAGGATTTTGTAACTTTCTTCAGTCAAAAGGTTTTTATTATTTTTGTTTTTGTTACCAATTACTAAGTAACTTAATTAACACAAATCAAATTCACTAACATTCAAGTAAATTCAATTCAATAATAAATAAATATATAAACAAACATCAAGAACAATGAAATATCAATCCATTTTGCATCTAAACATGTTATTTCAAACATATAGTTATGAACATAATTTATCAAGTACTATTGATCATTAAACTCTATCATACATAAGAAAATAACCTTTAGCCAGCCATTTGCTCTCCATATCTCGGTGGAAAAGCCACATTCTAAATTTATTGAGCTAACACTTTAAATACATAAATAAATTAACTTCACGCAATAAAACCGCATTAAATTTTATGAAAACTTTGAGCTACGAAATCTATCACCTTCAGAAAGCCACTTCAATACTAGACTTATATCTCTAATTCACCTAATACATTTAAAGGGTAATAGACCTTTCAAACAATCCTAGTCACTACTTTAAACTAGATAATGAATCAAAATATCATAAGACACATTTGCATCTATGCATATAACACTTAGATTCATGATTGCAATATGTAAATAACCATATTTAAAATAAGTCAATTAAAGAATACAATTGGTTTAAAGCATTAAGCACAAAATCATCTCATCATTACTACATAGCAAAATAGATCTAGTTCTGTTCGAGTTTCTTTAAATTAATAAACTACTCATTCATATTCATAAATAACATTGCAATAAAGTAAATAGAAGACATAATTAAAAATACCTCTTAATTGAATAATTAAATTCTCAAAAGCATTCAAATGCAATAAAAAATAGAACTAAACTAAAACTAAAACTAAATAAAACTAGTAAATATGGCTCCAAGAGAAATCTAGGGAAAATGACTTCTTAGCCCTAAGATCTTATTTATAGTAATATAGGTAGTAAATAACCTAATGTAACTCAAATTATTCGTTGTTATCTAAAATCTTCGAAATTGAACCTAGCGATTCCTCAAAGGTTCAAGTTTAAGTCGACTCACTGAGAAAATCTTTGGAAAAGTAGTCTTAGTGTTCAACCGATATGAGTAGTGATTTCTATTACATGAGGGATCAGTCAGGATTTACCGAACTTAGTTTTCAGTTCTTCCTTCATTTGTCAATGATTCTTTACACAATTTTTCTACTTGATCAAATCCTTCAAAATCTTCTTTTTTCATTCATTTCTTCATATATTCCAATTATCACCCAAAATAAAAAACAAGAGAAAACCTCGTGTAATATTGTCTTTCACATTTAAAATCACCTTAAAATATACTATAAAATATGTCTAATTATTAAATTATCACAGTCGCAAAGGCTATTACAAGTTTGGACTAAAAATAAAGCTTACTCCCAAATTTATAAGACTTTTTTTATATTGTGTAATGGATTAGGAAGGTTGCATATAGACTTGCATTACCGCCTCAATTAGTCGGAGTTCATAATGTATTTCTTGTGTCTATGCTCAGATGGAAGGAACCTGATTCACATCACATAAAAGAACGAAATGAGTTTGATTTGTAGGGGTGATGTCTCATATGAAGAGCTACCTATTTTGATTGTGGATAGGAATGGTCAAAAACTTCAAAATAAAGAAATTCCACTTATTTTAGTTAAGTGGCAATTTCTTGGTGATTTAGAATTAATATGGGAACAAAAGGCCTATGTATATGAGAAAGCAGTTTTTGTATCTCTTTAGTCCAAGTAAATTTGTTTTTGGTTTTAATTTTGAGGACGAGATTTTTATTAGTCGGGAATATTGTACAATCTCAAAATTCTTTAACCAACAATAACTACTTATAAGGGATTAACAAATTCCAATTATGGACAAGGTTGTGAGCCGAGCTAGAGACTGGTGAAAAGAAACATGAAATTTTACTATCGTGTGATGTTTACCTATTGCTTTGTATTATATATTTGATGTTAATTTGCAAAACTCAATTTAATCGAGTAAATAAAAAATTCATGAGGTTTTATATCGAGATACGTGTCGAAATGGGTTCCGAGATGATTAAAATGTTGACATGAACCTTCATTTCAAAATTTGCAAAAAATAATTGTATTTAAGTTTAAAAATTCGAATTTGTATATTTAAATGGATTTAACGAGTCGAAATTGCCACTACACCTCGAATTTTGTGTGAGACAAGTTGTTTAAAAGTTTTGGAGCACATTGGTAAATTCTATAATTTTTGACGAATTTGGGTATTTTTAGGGTTTAATTTGGACATAAAATGGATAGATAAACATGAAATTAAATAGAAAATTGGTATGCCCCATCAAAGGCACAAATAATAGTATGGAATTCCTTGACTACCTTATATTTGTAAGGGAAGGGAAACTTAGCAGAGAAGACAAAAACAAATAAAATTTGTCAAATCTAACCCACATTAATCTTTTCAACACACCTTTGATAAGGCCACAAAGAGAACCTACTTCACCATCATTATTTAGTTTCAATATTAAGGATGATTATGGTGAAGAGAATATATAGGAAGTTGAACAAGATATACCAATGGGGAAAGAAATTATGTTCTTAGGAAGGAGAACTTTGTAAATGAGAATGCCTATGAAAAATTTAGGAAAGATAAAAAATGTAAATTTATATCCTCATTCAAACTCAATTCATGATTTGTTTAGTTGGAGAAAATATCCATATTTTGTAAACATTTTGGCATCACTTCCCTAAAAATGGCCTAACAGAGTTGGGGAGAGGCCTAAAAGGACTCGTAACTCCCCGCAATTCACAATATATATTAAATTCAAACTTTAAGTACTAACCTAGAGTCTTTGATACCTTAGTTACAATTTTATAATCCCATAAAATAAACTAAAATTGAATCATAAAGCTCTTAACTTACCTCAAACTAATTTAGGAGATTCCCATAACCTATTTAAAAGTATTTCACGACCTACACTTACAGTAAAACCCAAAACAATATATATAGTGATTGCAACAAGAAAATTAAAATTTTAAACTTAAAACATCCAAGGAAGATCTTTGAAATTTTCTTATCATGTCTGGTTTTCACAGTGAACCTCACATCATTGAAAACTACTCAAAGATGTTAGGTAAGTAACCTCCTACATCGCTCTGTACTCCTGCAAATGTTAGTTTGAATACATGGAGACATGTAATTGCATTTCAAATTAACAACAAATTTATACAACGTGAATCGCTCATTTCCTGTTCTAAGCTCATAACAAGCGAGCCCACTCACGATGAACCTAGAATAGTCCTATGAGTTCAATGCATGTCACCTCAAAGTCGACATTACCTACTTTATATGCGCTTGCAGTTTGTTTGGTTTAGAGTGGAGCACCTCACACTCTTACGACTAAAGTAAGCGCAACTCTATCCGCATGTCATGTATGCATGATAAAAAATGATGCAAAATCCAATGCAGACTTACCACAAATGCAGGTATAAAGAACAAATTCTATAAATAGTGAAGACCACTATAGGTTTACTTACAACCAACCAACTTTAAGTTTAATGTTGGTTCTCGGATCATTGGATTACCTCGAAAAAGATTCCAATAGCTTCCCTGCATACCTAATTATATTATGGGTTAAGCTTCAAGTGAAACCAAAACACAAAACCCAATGAAAACTGCAACCAAAGTACATTTGAGTACAATTTCCAAAAATATATAATTTAAATAACTGTTTTAATAAGCTTTGAACTAGTCAACTTTGGGTAACATTTTAACCTTGAAAACCTAAATATTTGTCATGACGACCTAAAAAAACTTATAGTACTTATGTCCTACTTTCATTAGACTCCATGAACACTAAAATTAGATTATTAATGGAGAAGTTATGAGTTTTCCAATATGGCCTGTCAACTAGGCAAACTTTATTTATTTTGGACTAAAAAACTTCTCTAAACCAATATTTTCACAATTAAATCCTTAAAAGTGGACAACAAAACACCACAAAACCACTTGATACCAATATCAAAATATTTTTACAGCCCGAGGAGACAAATTAGATCAAACCAAATAATCAATTCATCCAAAAACCCAATGTAAATCAATATCAACTATAAAACTTCTCCAAAATAGTTATCAACTAAAATGCATCAGCTCATTTCACCAAAACCCTATCCCACATTTATGGGATTTATTCCAAATTAGAGCAAACCAATCCAATACATCAATTCTTAACAATCCATACTATGTCCTATCAAAACCCAATGAAAGAAATCATAAAATTGTGAGAATTCAAATTGAATGGAGGAAAAGACCCTAAATTGAGTATTTACCAAATTGTGGATGAATACCTCGCTTCCTCTGGGGAAACTTAGCTCAAACTGGTTGTCTTGCGATGCTTTATAGTTTAGTGAAAAGAAACCGAGCAAAAATAAGACGTTAGGAGCTCACTGAGCAAAAGTTGGAGCGGAGAAAGTTTATGGATCAAAACGACAAATCGTTCTGTTAAACGTTTCTAATGAAATCGATTTCATATGATTTTTTAGTATATTCATATATAAAGCCTCAGTTGTTTGTCAACAACTTAATTTCTTTTTATTTATTAATTATCGAAATCCCTATTTTAACGTGTTTTGACTTCCGACGGTTTTTTCGATCCGATTTTCACCAAATCGAACCAAACTTTCGACAAAGCAATCCATCTTTATAAAGTGTCCATAATATTAGTTTTCGTCAAGCCAAAAATGCAAAAGTCTTAACTTTGTCCACGACATACCAAAATCTACCAGACCAATTATATTGTCATACTAAGCCAAACTTACACCAATTTGAATTCAATCTCAACCTCGACCACCAACAACTGATCGAAACTTGAGGTAAGGTAAATGGAGGAAAAATCACTGCATTTTTTAACACTTGTTTAATTAGTTTTTGAGCAACAAATAATTAATTTTTACTCGTGCCCTTCACACACTCACTTGCAACCCTGAGTATGAAAAATTGAGGATACACCTCAACATACCCTGACTTCACAATAAAATATCATATAATACACACATCAGACATTCATCCTCGAAAAATAATATTTTACCTTATAATCTCTGGTCCGTAATGCGTTGTCCCAACTCGGATGCTTAAACTCCAATTAAAACCCAAAAAATACTTAGTCATCTAATAAAGTTTATGAAATTCTCTAATTTCGAAATTCTTCATAACTAATTAAAAATTTCATCCTTGAAATTTAAATTTATAGGTTACTGAACTAAAAGAGATATAGAAAATGATTTTTCCTATACGACTCTTTTAATTCAAACTTGTGAAAATGATTTCCAAGGTGAAACCATTGAGTGAACCCAATCACTTTCAATGTAATCAACAACGCAGTGGTAGAGATCATAAACAATTCAACTTTTCATTTTCATCTTCTTGGTTTAATGAAAAGTCATAACAACTTCTCTGCCAATCCTAGCATTTTGTAAGTTTTTGACGAGTTAAACGATCAACTTTATAGAATATCCAATAACTGTACTTTTCTTAACATCTCGTTTAATGCCTTGAATCCCATTCAAGCATTAATATTTAGCAAGATCTAGCCTATCTTGTTTTTCATTAAAATCATTTCATTATTAATCGAATACAATTCCACAAGTCGTTGATTATTTTTTCCTATCAACTAAACTTTGATATATACATATGTTAGATTTTGGGGTTCATACGCAGCGAAGATTACAAAATAATTTTGACGAAAACCTCAATAGGATCCGAATCTAATTCCATTAAAAACATTTAAACCAAGAAAACTTAATCATACATCGGTCACAAAATACCTTTCTAAGGTTGATCGGTCTCTAAGGCGGTGCCAACGATGAACGCCCTCTACCAGCAGTCCAAACACGAACGATGGCCGAGATTCGAAGTGCTAGCTTCAAGAGAATACCAAACTTTTTGTTTATCTCCAAAATGATCCAGAGCGTACCAGAAAACCCTAATTTGTTTCTAAATGAAAAATAGAGTTTCGGCCCTAAAATTTCTTCCGTGTGTTCTAACTTGAAGCGTCTATTTATATAACCCTTGTATATAGACAGTTAAGTAAATTACATATATACCCATACTTAAAGAAGTATAAGTGTAATACACGACAATGATGTTTCTATCATGAATTTTATAATATAAAATTCATTTTTCTGAACCATCTTAAAATCTCGCAAAACCATTCTTAGTAGGCTCATATAACATTGACAGTGTACCAAAACACATTTTGGTATACAAGTCATAAGCGGCCTCTAACAAGACATTATGACTACCCAAGTTGTACGAATATCAAATCGATACAACCTAATCAATAGTGTATACAACATCCTTTTGTCACACGATATACTTTTGATCAAACATAAGGCATGGAATTATCATCCAACATGTTCAATCGTACTAGTCTCGATCTCTAGGTAGAGTGAAAACTTCCAAGTGACATTGATCAATATCAATTCACTTAGACTAGGCCTTTTAATATTCTAACTCATCGAGGGATCCACTGGATATCTCTTTTTATATGAGAGGGACAAATTCTATCTCGATTACACAACTTCATCACATTGCTCACACAATAACCAATCACAACCTTTATAATCGATCGGTTAAATACAATGTTTGATTGTGTCAAATCATTGTGTTCCTAATGTTGAAGTCTCTGGTAATCTCAAGTCAAAGGACTGAAAAATATACCTATCACGAGAAACAACTATGACTTAATCCATGTGATGTTCTCATAGCGGGTCATTCCAGTACTTTGTTCTCTAACACGTACTCGTGATCTTGAATCGTAGCCCTATACGTATAATCATCATATGATCATCAATCAAGACTCACACTAGTCTTAATTCATTATAGTTCATAGTATAATGATCGACTATGGACATTTAGGATATTTTTGCAAATACCCATGGTTCTTATTATAATGTAAACATATAAATTAATTATAATAAACAACAAATGAAATCTCTATTTTATTAACTAAAAGTATTCATAATGATAGTTAATGGATTGACTTAGGGCACATGCCCCAACATCTCCAACTTGTAGTAGGGCCAATCATACATGCATATAATGCCTAATGATCTAACCTGACCATCATATTTTGCTTGTGGAAGAGCTTTTGTCAATGGATCAGCAACGTTGTCTTCAGTAGGTACTTTGCAAATCTTCACGTTACCCCTCTCAATAATTTCTCTGATGAGATGAAAACGCCTGAGTATATGTTTGGATCTATGGTGTGATCTAGGTTCATTGGCATGTGCTATTGCCCCATTATCGTCACAATACAAACAAACAGGGTTAGCAATACTTGGAACCATACCTAGTTCATAAATGAACTTTTTGATCCAAAAAACCTCATTTGCTGCATCGAACGCTGTAATATACTCAACTTCTGTCGTAGAATCTGCCACAATCTCTTGTTTCAAACTTTTCCCGCTTACTGCACCCCATTAAAAGCAAACACATATCCAGACTACGATCTAAAATTATCTATATCAGTTTGAAAACTTGCATCTGTGTAACCATTTACAACTAGATCATTTTCAAAACCTCCATAGACCATGAACACTTCCTTAGTTCTTCTTAAGTATTTAAGAATTTTCTTTACTACTATCCAGTGACTCTCACCAGGATTTGACTGATATTTGCTTGTAGTGCTCAAAGCATATGATACATCAGGTCGAGTGCATAGCATGGCATAAATGATAGATCCAATAGCTGATGCATATGGAATCTTATTCATACGGTCTCGATCATCATTTGTTTTAGGACATTGAATCTTGCTGAGACTTATGCCATGAGACATTGGCAATAATCCTCTTTTAGAGTCTTGCAAACTGAACCTATTCAACACCTTATCTATGTAAGCACTCTGACTTAGACCGATTAGCCTCTTAGATCTATCCCTATAGATCCTTATCCCCAGGATATAGGCTACATCTCCTATGTCTTTCATTGAGAAACACTTCCCTAACAAAGACTTGACATTCTGCAATGTTGGAATGTCATTTCAAATGAGTAATATATCATCAACATAAAGTTACAAAAAAATAACTACACTCCCACTGACCTTCTTGTATACACAAGGCTCATCTTTGTTCTTAATAAAACTAAAATCCTTGATTGCTTTATCAAAACGAAGATTCCAACTCCGAGAATCTTGCTTTAATCCATAAATGGATCTTTGAAGCTTGCATACCTTCCTAGAATTCTCAGGATGTACAAAACCTTCAGGTTGTCTCATATATACGTCCTCATGGAGCTTTCCATTTAGAAATATTGTTTTTACATCCTTTTTCCATATCTCATAGTTATAATATGCAACAATGACAATTAAAATTCTTATGGATTTAAGCATCGCTACTGGCGAAAAAGTTTCATCATAATCAACACCTTAAATCTGCCTGAAACCTTTTGCTACAAGTCTTGCTTTAAAAGTATGTACTTTTCCATCCACGTCAGTTTTCTTCTTGAAAACCCATTTACATCCAATGGTCTTACCACCTTCAGGTAAATCAACCAAGTTCCAAACTTGGTTATCATACATGGATCGCATCTCGGAGTTCGCGGCACTTAGCCATTTATCTGAGTCTGGTCCTGACATAGCCTCCTGATAAGTGGTGGGTTCATTTTGATCCATAAGCAACACATCACGACTATCAGTAATGAGAAATCCGAATCTCTCAGGCTCATGTCTTACCCTACTAGATTTATGTGGGCCTTGTGTCACTTGTGGAGGTTCAACTGGTTTAGAACGTTATTGAACTTCCAGTAGCGGTTCAGTGTTTATCCGTGATTCTTGAACTTCTTCAAGATTTATTTCTCCCCCACTAGTGTCTTTTGAAATAAATTGTTTTTCCATAAAGGCACCATACCGAGCAACAAACACTTTGTTCTCAGCGGGATTATAAAAGTAATATCCTTTTGTTTCCTTAGGATACCCTACAAATAAACACATGTCAGATTTATGTGCTAATTTTTTGAGACTTGTCGTTTTACTTAAGCCTTACAACCCCAATATTTAAGGAAAGACAAACTAGGCCTCTTCCTGCACCATATCTCATATGGTGTTTTATCAACCACTTGAGAAGGAACTCGATTTAGAGTGAAAGCTGCAGTTTGTAATGCATAACCCCAAAAGGATAATGGAAGATCCGCATGAATCATCATAGATCGAACCATATCTAATAAGGTTTGATTTCTCCTTTCAGAAACTCCATTCCATTGTGGAGTTGTTGGTGGAGTCAATTGGGAGACAATCCACAATTTCTAAGATGATCATCAAATTCTTGACTCAAACATTAACTACCTCGATCTGATCGAAGTGTTTTGATAGTTTTACCAAGTTGATTCTGCACTTCATTTTGAAATGTTTGAAACATCTCAAATGATTCAGCTTTATGTTTCATAAGATATACATAACTATATCTGTTGAAATCATCAGTAAATGTAATGAAGTACTGATAGCCTCCTCTAGCCATTGTGTTTATAGGACCACATACATCAGTATGTATTAGACCCAATAAATCACTTGCCCTTTCACTGTGTCCAGTAAAGGGACTTTTAGTCATCTTGGCTCGTAAACAAGATATGCACGTTTCATATGTTTCTAAATCAAATGAATCTAGAAGTCCATCTTTATGGAGCTTCGTTATGCGTTTCTTGTTTATGTGCCCGAGACGATAATACCAAAGATATGTTTGATTCAAATCATTTGACTTGAATCTCTTTGTATTTATGTTAAAGGCTAGAGTATCGGTGGACCTTTTCATGCTTAGAATATAAAGACCATCACACAAATCAACATTTGCATAAAATATACCTTTACGAGAAATGGAACATCTATTATTCACAATAATAAAATCAAAACCATCCATATCCAAGCATAAAACAGAAATGATGGTTCTGCTCAAGGCAGGCACAAAATAACAATTATTTAAAGTTAAAATAAGTCCACTAGGTAAGACTAAGTCATATGATCAAACAGCTAGGGCAGCAACTCTTGCTCCATTCCCTACGCGAGGATGACTTCTCCTTTCTTCAACTTTCTACTTATGGTGAGTCCCTGCACATTTATACAAATGTGAGATCCACATCTGGTATCTAATACCTAGGAATCACTAGTAGATAAATTAGTTTCGATAACATAAATACCTGTAGTGGTAGTCGCACTACCCTTTTTCTTCTTTAGATCTTATAGATAAAGTTTGCAATTTCTGAACTAATGTCCAGGTACATGGCAGAAATGACAATTTCCTTCCTTTTCTTTAGGGTGTTTTGAAACAGGAACAGGCTGAGGCTTGACTTGTTCCACTGGCTTTGTGACAAATGTAGCAGAACAGCCTTGGCAACTTTAGCCTTGCCTTTGCCTTTCTTCTTCATTCCCTTTCCCTTTTGGACCATCAACACATTACTAGAGGATTTCTTGATATTTTGTTCAGCAATTTTTAGCATCATATGCAACTCTGAAATTGATTTCTCCATATTATTCATATTGTAGTTCATCACAAATTGTGAGTAACTCTCTGGTAATGAATTCAAGATCAAATTCGTAACCAACTCTTGTCTTATGGGAAACTCGAGTCTATCAAGCTGGTCAACATAACTCTTCATTTTCAAAACATGAGGACTAACTGGCGCACCCTCAGTCATCTTGCAAGAATGTAGGTTTTTGACTGTCTCGAACCTTTCTTGCCTAGCTTACTATTGGAACATTTCCTTCAGCGTTATAGCCATGTCGTAGGCTTTCAATAGTTCCATGTCCTTCTGAAGTTCGGGAACCATAGTTGCCAGCATAATACATGCAACATCAGTAGAATCGTTGACATGCTTATTATGCGCATCCTTCACAGCTTTCATAGCATTGGCTAATTCCTCGTATTGCATCCAGGACATACAACTTGGGTTATTTCTTAAAAGAATTTCTCAAGTTTTGGAACCAGTCAATAAAGTTACTCCCAGATAAGATGGATCGCAGTGACAAGGGATTATTGTTACTTGAAGGGGCCATTGATCTACAATAAAGATTATGCAAAGTTTATTTTAGTATAGAGGAATAGACTCCCAATAAATTAACAACCCTCCTAAAACATACTGTTTATTTAAGGGACTTGAATCCATATTTTACCTAATTCTATGACAACTATGGCACGAAACATAGAACTAGATTATTTAGGTAGGTAACAGTTACCAATTACATCTTATGTAATTTTAGATACTCTTATGAGATACGAGATATCTTATGTCTTATCATGTTTTTATCTCATCATGTGCTTAAAACTCAAAACTATTTTGATAGCTTTATTAAGTCGGACTATTTTAAACATTTAGGTAACTCTTATCCAACTTGTCTCACCAAGATAACACAATACACCCAGCTATGGCTGAAACTGTATTAGTGTGATCGAGGCCTTGACAAGTGTTTAAAATGGATGGCATAAGACTTAAAATTTAATAAAGAGATTTTATTCAGTTTTAGTGATTTTATGTAAACAATGAAATATCATATATTTTATTGATTTGTTAAATCACTAAACAATTTGAAAATTTTTTATATTTTTCACTAATAAAAGAATTTTCGTGCTTAGGATTAGTTAGACGGCGGTCCCTCTGGCCGAATCAGCGGGCGGTGGTTCCGCCCTCCGGTCAGCGGACGACGGGGGTACAGGGGGCAACACCCCCGTTTTTTTAGGAAACGAATTTCAATTCCGAAAATTAAAATTCTCTATAGAAAATCATATTTTTCGTTGATTTCATTATCCCTAAATTTACCTTTTAATTTATCAAAAATTAAGTCAATTAAAACATTTTTAATTAACACGGGCCCACATCTAACTAATCATCTTATCCTAATCCAATTAGGACTTAAGATATTTGAATCCTAGTATATCACCAATAACAAAATTTTCGATATTTGTTTCCTATCCAATAGGGATAACGAAACCGATTTTGCTAATATCTCCTAATCTAATTTGTTATTTATCTCTCATCAAATAAAAATTTCATAACAGAATAGATATAACGAGATAAATAAATAATTTTGAAAAATAATTATTTGCAATTTCGATCCTCATCTAAATAATCACAAACATGTAATTGAATCAAGAACTACTATCCCAATCGAACCTAATCATATTAGTTTCGAATTAATATTTAGACTTATACGATTTGAGAAACTTAAATCAATGTAACCGAAATATGCATACTGAATTCAAAGATTTCATTCATACATCAATACATGAAAAATAAAGATTATACCTAATGGTGTCATTGATCAAAGAACGCGAAATTTAATTCATTAAAATTATTCGAATTAACCTAACATGGTTATTAGCATGTACGAAACTGATTTCAATTAAATCACAAATACGTGTATCATATACTGAAACATGATAATAAATCTCATAGAAAACTTTTGTATATCACATATACATCAACTATTAACATACTTTCAATTATATCATGTATATACCAGAAGAAAATATGCAATGAATTTAATGGAATCGAACTCGATGGCTCTGATACCACTAATGGATTTTGGGGTTCATATGCAGCGGAGATTACAAAACAATTTTTCGCAAAAACCCCAACAGGATCCGAATCTAATTCCATTAAAAACGTTTAAACCAAGAAAACGTAATCATACCTCGGTCGCAAAATACCTTTTTGAAAGTCGATCGATCTCTGAGGCGCTGCCAACGAAGAACGCCCTATACCAGCAGTCCACACATGAACGGCGGCCAAGATTCGAAGTGCTAGCTTCAAGAGAATACCAAACCTTTTTGTTTCTCTCCAAAACGATCTAGAGCGTACCAGAAAACCCTAATTCGTTTCTAAACGAAAAATAGAGTTTCGACCCTAAAATCTCATCCGCGTGTTCTAACTTAAAGCGTCTATTTATACAACCCTTGTATATAGACGGTTAAATAAATTACACATATACCCCTACTTAAAGAAGTATAAATGTAATACACGACAAGGATGTTTCTGTCATGAATTTTATCATATAAAATTCGTTTTTTTAAACCATCTTAAAATCTTGCAAAATCATTCTTAGTGTGCGACCTAATAGGCTCATACAACGTTGGCAGTGTACCAAAACACATTTTGGTATACAAGTCATAAACGACCTCTAAAAAGACATTATGGCTACCACAGTTGTACTAATATCAAATCGATACAACCTATTCAATAGTGTATACAACATCCTTTTGTCACACGATATCCTTTTGATCAAACATAAGGCATGAAATTGTCATCCAACATGTTCAATCGTACTAGTCTCGATCTCTAGGTAGACTGAAAACATCTAAGTGACATTGATCAATATCAATTCACTTAGAATAGGCCTTTTAACAGTCTAACACATCAAGGGATCCACTGGATATCTTTCTTTATATGAGAGAGACAAATTCTATCTCGATTACACAACTTCATCACATTGCTCACACAATAACCAATCACAACCTTTATAATCATCTGGTTAAAGACAACGTTTGATTGTGTCAAATCATTGTGTTCCTAATGTTGAAGTCTTTGGTAATCTCAAGTCAGAGGACTGAAAAATATACCTATCATGAGAAACAACTATGACTTAATACATGTCATGTTCTCATAGCGGGTCATTCTAGTACTTTGTTCCCTAACAAGTACTCATGATCTTGAATCGTATTCCTATACGTATAATCATCATATGATCGTCAATCAAGACTCACACTAGTCTTAATTCATTCTAGTTCCTAGTATAATGATCGACTATGGTCATTTAGGATATTTTTACAAATACTCATAGATCTTATTATAATGTAAACATGTAAATTAATTATAGTAAACATCAAATGAAATCCTCTATTTTATTAACTAAAACTATTCATAAAGACAGTTAATGGATTGACCTAGGGCACATGTTCCAATAACATCCCTGATCACTTTCTCATTAACTATCATCTTTTCATTTGAATTGTTAGCTGATCAATTCTTAGACTATCATCAATCTAAAATTACGTAGTGACGCAAATATTTGAGCACAACATTAGATACTTAGTAGAGTTTCATGTCTATTTGATCAATCACTATTCCAGCGTTCCTCAATAGAAACTTAAAATTACTAAAGTCATCTCATGACTATAGATCTCATAATACATCTGTCACCCCAAGACAAGAGATCTCAATTTACAATCTGACTAGATGTGACGGCCCTAAACTCCGAGGCAAACCATGTACCGCCATGTCGCTAGACACGTCACCAAGCATGCCACGTCACCACACACTTAATTTGGACTTCATGCGACCTACACCTTTATATATATCTTATTCACCTTAACTTAGTATTTATGGATATTCACATTAAATTAACTAAGTTAAGTTGTTCACGATTTATCAAATTATTAAACATCAAGCGGAAGCCTTTTAAAACATGCAAACACCGTAGGAAAGAAAAATTTGCATTTGTATAAATAACCCTATAGTGTGGAAACCCGACATTAGATACCATGTATATTAATAAGCGACAAAAGTACAAAAGGTGAACATATACATGTATTAGGTATACAAGTCCTCCCAAAAACTTCATAAAAACAATAAATAGATACATACAACACCTACGCAAAAATGACGGGCTCTCCTAACTCAGGCGTAGTCGCCCGAGACGGCCTTGCCCCGGCTCGTCGCAAGATCTGCGATTTGTCACCAAAAATAATGACAAGTCCCAGGAGAGTAGATCCCAGAGAATTTTAGCTAATATTCACGAAATCCAATAAAATGGCTACAATTCATGCAATTTAAATAAAGGACAAGAATAAGGAAATTCGCATGAAAATAAGTCGTTGAGAAGTCGAATTTGGACACGAGTGTAGCGTAACAGAAAACCCTGGTCGACATCCGAGAATCGTCTTAGCTAGACCGAGAGGAACCCATGACGATCACCTCGCCAAACATCTCACGGTCGAATGGGAGGAACCAATGAACGGGAGAACCCCATCCAAACATCTCTCAAGAGGAACCCATGACGTAGACTTAGGTCTTCGTCAAACATCTCTCAACCTACGGGTCTCGCGGAGAATACTCACCGCGAAGCCCCAACATCGCCAATTACTCGAACAGCGCGGGGTAGCTAGCCCCGGGGTGTGAGTTCGTTCCATGCCCGACCCCGTCGATAAATACACATACACACGTGGGAGTGGATGAACAGTAAATGAACAAAAACGGAAAGCACAATGGAATAATTTAAAATGCAAAATAAAGTAAGTGCCATAAAAGAATTTTAACTAATTTTCTCATGGGTTTACTTACCTCAAACAAATCGCAAAACACATTTGAAACGTCTCGCACTCGCCTCGAGATACATACATGACACCCGACTATGGTAGCCTAAGTCCTCGGTGTCCAGTTATACAATTTTTATTATTTTAGAGTCTCATTAAATAAATTTATAGTGTGAGACCAAAATTTGTAAGATTTTTATTCCCAAAAAATTTAATACTTTGCACACTTTTCAAACCATACCAGGGGATCGATTGTACCGGCAACGTGCCACAACGCTGCTGTTCCACGTCGTTCACCGCCACTGCCGCCATAGACACCTCGCTGCCACGGCCGCCTTGCTGGCCCCAACTTGCGCCGTTGCCGAGCGCTGCTGGTGCAGCCGACGCCGCTTGGGAGTCGCTGTCGCTGCCAGCGTTGTCGCTTGCCGCTGACGTCGCATCGCGCGCATCACTAGCGTCGCTTGCCTGCCGCAACAGTGCCACTGCCTTCTTGCGTCGCGTCAGTAGCGCCATTGTCGTTCCTCCTCGCTGGAGCCACCGTCGCCTCGCGCCACGCCACCCTCTGCGTTGTCTTCTTTGGAGCTTTGGCGGTGCCATCGGGTGCTCCTCGCCGGAGCTCCCTCCACCTCTCTCTCATATTCTCTTACTGTCTTTTTTTTTAATTTTTTTAAGTTTTTTTTTTGGAGAGGAGAGGGAGTAATGATGAGTGATGGGTAGATGTAATGTGTGATATGATGTGTGATGTGACAACTCAATCCCATACTACCCCGTATACATGTGTTACGCGCACGCCGCGATGTCGTACACTCTCGTCATTACACGCACACAACGCGACCAAACGAAATTCCAATTAACGTTGCGCGAACTATTAAATAATAGTAAAATAAATAAACACTCGCCACATAAAAATAACATATTTCACCCATTAGGCGTGTCATAGAATTTTTCGCGACGTCCATACGGTTCTTAGCTTATGTTCTTAATTTGTAATTTTCCAGTTAATCGGGATCGATTAAAACGGGCAGTTACATTAGAAAATGCAACTTGACACATCATGTAACTCTCATTCATTCTCTAAATGTCTACTCACAATATCATTTAGATTTGTGTATTAGAAAGTAATTACCAATTCCAACTCGTTATCCAATACATATAACTTTTCATTTGATTGATTAGAGAATTAATGACTTTTCTAACTTTGTCAAACCATTATCAATCCATGAGTTCACAATGAACTTTATTACTTTCGCATAACTACTAATCTCTTCTAGATTTCCATGATCACTACTTTGAGTTTTCACATTTCTCCAATTTCTAAGACTTCATATCATATCACATTTTAATCACTTACTGTTTGTTAAACTTATCTTGTTAGCTGAATAGAGACAGTTATACTTTTATTGAGTAGATATACGCATTTTAACAAAGATCAACATATTCCATGATTACACTCCTTTAGTATAACTTTTAACTTATATCGCATACGAATTTTTAAATATGTTATCTCTTTTCCTTCTCTACGATATCCATATTTTTGACATTTCTCCCATTAGAGTGGAAGAATTTTCAAACATGTCAAGTCGGATACCTTATAGTCTATTCAATATTTGCAAACCAAAAACCCTAGGCACTTCTACTTCCCCTAATTTTACCACTCCGTCATCTCGATGTCTAGTGTTTCCAAACTCACAAATGCATGTATTCGATTTTCGTCCTACTCAACTTAAAGCCTTTAGATTCTAATGTATTTCTCTAGAGTTCTAATTTCCTATTCCCATCTTTAGTTTCATCCACTAAGACAATATCCTTTTATCCTCTTGAATATGTCTATTTTCATGTGTATATGAGAATTTATGGACCATTTAGTTGCCTATACGTAAGCTTCCACTTGACTCCAACGAGACTTCATAGGCTCTTTTATATTGAACCTCACCACTCATTCGATTATTCAAAGTTAGGTTGGCACCACATAAGTCTTCTACATGCGAGTGAATCATGATTGCGATACAAAGTCTACTCGATTCCATTTTTGTCAACCTTAGCCATTCTCACATTGAGCTCATATGTTGGCTCATTTTTTTCAAACTTATCATAACTTTCAATCGACAATTTATATCTCTTCTCTTTTCAAAATACATAGCTAAGGATGATGTGACTTCTAATAACCTTTGATAAATTTAAGTGTTCCTTAATTAATTAATCTTTGTTCGAAACATAAAAAAATTATCGCTAAATAGTTCTAATGTTGTTGTTGCCTTAAGTTATTGCCATTTGACTATGATTTTCTCCACTTTTAAAAATACTATGTAAGATATCAAAGTATATTACTGATTATAAATTCATTTTTTTATGATTTCATTTGTCTATTGTTGTTCAACTGAAGAGATCGCATATTTTGGATTTTCAAACTCTTTTGATTAACTTAACATCTAATCAAACTTTTAAAGGATACTGGTTCGATACTTTATTTCATATTAATCGAAATTCTTGATAAATGGAATTTCATACAAACTTCCATACAAATCATTTTCTTATTCTCAATCAGTACGTCTATCTTTTCATTAGTTATATTTTAAATCGTAGTGATAGGCAACATACTTTAATTTGGTTAGAAATGACTATTGATAATTGAATTTCAAAACACCACTACTTGTGTTTTCTTTTGGAAATGAGACAACATCTTGCTTCAAAGTATTTTACTTTCGTAGAAACTGACTTAGACAGCTTGACTGATCATATCACAATCTCATTATAATTTCCAACTCAATATCCAATTTGTCTAATCAATTTCTATTCTCAAACCACGTGACTTCCTTTTTCCTTGTTGAAACTATTTTTTAAAGCAACCCTCAATTGGTTATAAATTCAACAAATACTTTATAGAATAGGTATTCCTGAGTAACTAATTCAATTGGTACTAACCTCATTCAAAAACTCAAGATATTACATATCTTGTACTTTCTACAAACCTCAATTTATTTTTTAATGTTTTACCAAACGATGCTTAATCATTTGACTTAATTTAAGTATGTGTTAACATTGTTTTGAGCATTTTATATTTTTAATAGCTTAATACTTTCAATTTATATAGGATTCAACGTTCAGTACTTACGTACCTAAGTCATTTATACTTTTTCTATTAACCAATTTCAAATTGGTTTTGTGACTAATAACTTTTCTCAGTTATAATAGTACTGAACTACTTACACACCTTTGTGAATTCGGACTTCACAAATCTATTTACATCTATTTTCGCTCAGTTTCATTTTACAAGTCTATTCTCTTTTTAATTCTCCATTCTTAATCTTATTTCTCATATCTTGAGAGTTAAGTATCAAACAAACCACAAGAATAAACTTCGTATCACATATCTAGTGATAATATAATAATATACAATAAACATATCATAATAAAAAAGTATCCCCAGCTCACAGTCATTTCCCAACTAATTTTGACCTTAATACATAACCTTGTTCCTCAAGACCAACACTTAAGTTCATGTAACTTAATGTAATCAAAGAGCCTTAACCCAACTTCTCGATCGACTCAATCCTAAAATCATTGTCATTATAATTTCCTTGATTGAGCTTAACCATAGCTTTAATACCAATTTTGTCAGGGCCGCCTCACTAAGTCCTGACTTAGCCTAATTCCTCTGACTAGGCATATAATCCATTCAATTAACTTTAACCTCGAAATAGTTTTTATTTCAATCGTTAATAATGCTCAAAAACTAAATTTATATCCTCTTCAAACTCAATATATAATTTGTTTAATTGGAGTAAATATCCATATTTTGTAAAAATCTCGGTAGCACATCCCTTAAAAATGGCATGTCGGAAAACTTTCACCAAATAAACAATAGAGTTAGGAAGATGCCTAAAAGGAGTCTCAACTCCTCGCAATTCACAATATATATTGAGTTCAAACTTTAAGTACTAACTTAGAGTCTCTAATACCTTAGTTACAACTTTATAATAAAAAAAAAAAACTGAAATTGAATCATAAATCTCTTTATTAACCTCAAACTAATTTAGGAGACTCATAATCTATTCAAAAGTATTTCAAAACTTACACTCACCCTTAAACTGCAAAACAATATATATTAAGTGATTAAGACACGAAAATTAAAACTTTAAACTTCAAACATTTACCGATGATCTTCAAGCTTTTCTTGTTCAATTTGGTATTCACAGTGAACCATTACATCATCAAAAATAACTCGAAGATGTCGGATAAGTAAAATCTTACATTGCTTTGTACTCCTGCAAATGTTAGTCTGAATACACAAAGACATGTAATTGCATTTCCTAATAACAACAAATTTATATGACAACGCGGATCCCTCATTTCCTATTCTAAGCTCATAACAAGCAGGCCCATTCACGATGAACCTATAACAATCATATGAGTTCAATGCATGCTACCCTAGAGTCGACATTACTCGCCTTAAACACTTGCAGTAAGTCTAGTCTAGAGTGGAACACCTCACACTCTTATGATCGAAGCTGGGAAAACTCTATTTGGATGCCATATATGCATGACTAAGAATAATGCGAAATGCAATGCAAACCAAACACAATGTCACAAATGTAGGTATAAAGAATAAATTCCATAAGTAGTAAAAACCAGTGTAAGGTTTACTTTTCATAGACTCCAAGAACACTAAAATCAAATCATTGACGAAGAAGTTATGAATTTTCCAATATGGCCTATCAAGTAGGCAAACTTTATTTATTTTGAATTGAAAAACCATTCCAAATCAATACTTTCACAATTAGATCCTCAATAGTCAACAACAAAACACCAAAAATCACTCGATACCAACATCAAAATATTTCCACAGCCCATGTATTCAAATTGGATCAAACCAAATAATCAATTCATTCAGAAACCCAATGTAAATCAATATCAACTGTAAAAATATCTCCAAAATATTTATAAACTAAAATGCATCAATTCATTTCACCAAAACCCTATCCCATGTCGGTGGGATTTATTTTGAATCAACGCAAATCAATCCAATACATCAATTCTTAACAACCCCTACCAAGCCGTATAAAAACCCCACAAAAGGAATAAAAAATTGTGAGAATTCAAATTGAACTGAGGAAAATGCCTTGAATTGAGTATTTACATAATTGTAGGCCAAATACCTCATTTCCTTCGAAGAGACTTTGCTCGAATTGACCGTCTGACAATACTCTATAGTTTAGCGAAAAGAAATCGGGCAAAAATCGAATGTTGCAAGCTCGCAGAGTGAAAATAGGAGTAGATAAGGTTTATGGATGGAAACAACAAAACTTTCTATCTAACGTTTGTAATGAAATCGATGTCATTTGATTTTATTTTAATATATTTACATATAAACCCTCAACTGCTTACCAGTAGCTTAATTTTTTTTATTTATTAATTCTTAAAATCCCTTTATTTTGACACATTTTGGCTTCCGACGCTCGTTCTCAATCCCCTTTTTCACTAAATTGAACCAAAACTCTCAACAAAATAGTTCATCTTCATAAAATGTCCATAATACTTGTTTTTGTCACGCAAAAATTGCAAAAATCTAAACTTTGTCCACGACATGCCAAGTCTACCAAACCAATTCTGTTGTTATACTTAGCTAAACTTACACCACTTTGAACTCAATCTCAACCTTGACCATCACCAACTAATACAAAACTTGAGGCAAGGTCTGACACCGACTTTATTCTCATTTTACACGGCCACTTATCCTAACTTGCACTTAAACGAAAGCAAAATCCCTGCGTGAAACTTAACACTTATAAAATTAGTTTTTGAGCAACAAATAATTAATTTTCACTTGTGCCCTTCAAACATTCATTTGCAACCCCAAACATGAAAAATTAAGGATACACCTCAACACACCCCAACTTCGTGATAAAATACCATATAATACAAACATTAGGCATTAATTATTGAAAAATAACATTTTACCTTATGATATCCGATTCGTAATGCATTGGTCCCACCTAAGATACCTAAACTCCAATTAAAATTCGAGAATACTTCGTTAATATTCTAATCAAGTTCATGAAATTCTCGGATTTCACAACAACAATGGGAATAAAATAAGTCTTGAAGATGTTCAAGAACCATAAATGTACACTCAGCCGAAAGTGGGAGATCAACAAAGTCTTGAACTAGTTAAACCTCCACAAATATCATAAAGCGCGGAAAAGTCTGATAGGGTAAGACATCATCCTAAGAGATTTAGATTTCTTATTACTGGTAGTAGTGAGGTGTTTCTCATTGATCAAAATGAGATTGCTACTTCTCAGGAGGCTTTGTCTAGCCCTGATGTAGATAAATGGCTTAGTGCCATGAGTTCTGAGAGAAAATCCATTTAAGATAACCAAATTTGGAACCTGGTTGATTTATATGAAGAAGGTAAGACTATTAGATGTAAATATATTTTCAAGAAGAAAACTTACATGGATGGCAATGTGCATATTTATAAAGCACGACTAGTGACAAGAGATTTCAAATAGACTCAAAAGTGTTGATTATGATAAGACTTTTTCTCCTATAACTATGCTCAAATCCATTATAATTCTAATTGTTATAGCTGCATATTATGACTATGACATATGGAAAATGGATGTTAAAACAACTTTCCTAAATGGAATGCTACTTAAAGATGTGTATATGATACAGTCTGAAGGGTTTGTTCATCCTGAGAATTCTAGGAAGATATGCAAGCTTCAAAGATCCATTTAGGGATTAAAGCAAGCTTCTTAAAACTAGAATCTTTGTTTTGATGAAGCGATTGAGGACTTTTGATTCATTAAAAATGAAGATGACCCTTGTGCATACAAGAAGATAAGTGCAAGCTTCTCATTAGAAATGACATCCCAACCTTGCAGAGTGTTAAGTCTTGAATAGGGAAGTGTTTCTCAATGAAGGACTTAGGGGATGTAGCCTATCTCCTTATGATTCAAATCTATAGGGATATATTTAAAAGGCTAATCGGTGTAAGTCAGATTTCTTGTATTGACAAGGTATCAACAAGTCCAGTATACAAGACTCTAAAACAGGGTCTATTCCAATGTCTCATGGTATAAGTATCAACAAAACTCAATGTCCTAAGGCTAATGATGAGCGAGAACGCATGAATACGATTTCATATGCATCATCTATTGGATCTATTATGTATGCCATGTTATGCACTTAACCTGATGTATCATATGCTTTGAGTGCAACAAGCAGATATCAGTCTGATCCTGGTGAGAGTCACTGGATAATAGTAAAGAACATTCTTAAGTTCTTGAGAAGGACTAAAGAAGTGTTCTTGGTCTATGAAAGTTTGGAAGACGAGCTTGTTGTAAATGGTTACACAGATGCAAGTTTTCAAACTGATATAAATGACTTTATATCGCAGTCTGAATATGTGTTTAGTTTGAATGGAGGTGTAGTGAGTTGGAAAAGTTTAAAGCAATACACTATGGCTGATTCTACAACAGAAGCTGAGTATATTGCAATGTCTGATGTAGATAAGAAGGCAGTTTGGATCAATAAGTTCATTTCTAAACTTGGTGTAGTTTTGAGTATAGCTAACCTCATTTGCTTGTATTGTGACAACAACGGGGCAATAATACAAGCCAAGGAACCAAGATTACACCACCGATCAAAACATATACTTAGATGTTTTCATCTCATTTGAGAAATCATCGAGAAGGGAGACGTGAAGGTTCGCAGAGTTCCTATAGAAGACAATGTTGTAGATCCTTTGATGAAGGCTCTTCCACTAGCGAAACATGATAGTCATGTTAGGTCGTTAGGTATTAAATATGTGAATGATTGGCCTTAGTGCAAGTGGGAGATCCATGGGTATTAGATATGCCCTAGGTCAACCTATAATGTTGCAGATCCTTTGAGGCATATGCCCTAGGTCAATCTACAAACATTTTTTATCTTAATATTTTAGTTAATAAAATTGAGTTTTTCATTTGCTATTGTATTATAAGTGATTGTATATTTACCTTATAGTATGATCCATGAGTATTTTTTGAAATATCATAAATGTTCATAGTCAGTCATTATACTAAAAACTATAATGAATTAAGATTAGTGAGAATCTTGATTTATGGTCATGTGATGATCATACGTATAATGGTATGAAATGATATCATGAGTACTTGTTAGGGAATAAGGAACTTGACCGACATGCTATGAGAATACCACATGAATTAAGTCATAGGTGTTACTCATGATAGCTATATCATTTAGTCATACGACTTGAGATTACCATATACTTCAATATTAGGAGCATGGTAGTTTAACACAATCAAATTTTTTCTCTAATTCGATGATTATAAAGATTGTGATTGTTTACCATGTGAATAATATGTGAAGGTGTGCAATCAAGATAGAATTTGTTACTCTTGTATAGAGATATCAGTGGATCCCTCAATATGATAGACCGATAATGACCAAGTCCATATGAATTGATATGATCAATGTCACTTGGGTGTTTTCAGTTTACCTTAAAATTGAGAAAAATACAATTGAACATTAAAGATGACTTTTTATGCCTTATGCTTAATTAAAGGATATCACAAAACAAAAGGATATCATATATGGTTTTTAGTAGGTTGTATTGATTTTGATATTCATGCTACTTAGCTAGTCATAACGCTTTGCTAGAGACCGCTTATGACTTGTGTACCAAAATAGTTGTGGTTCACTGCCAACATCACATGAACCTATTGGGTCGCACACAAAGATTGGCTTTCCACAATTTCAATTGGTCTGGAGTAATGAATTTTATCTGTTAAAATTTATGACATAAAACTCTTACAATTTGTTATATGATAGATTATTAATAGGGTGTATGTGTAATTTGCTAAAACTGCATAAATGCAACAATTGTATTACAAATAGAATTTTAAGCGAGGGCTTATCTACACACGTAATAGAGGATGAAACCCTAAAACGAAGTAAGTTTTTCATTTTTCCAAATTTCGAGTTCTCCGCATTTCGAGAGAAAAATAAAAATATTTTCAATCTCCTTGGGGCTAGCACTTGAAATTGTGGGCACCGTTCATGTGTGGGTTTCTGATAAAGGATACACACTTGAACGTCTTGAAAATCGAACAATCAAAGAGGAAAATAATGGATTAAAGTATGGTTTTTTTCTAGATCTATTTTAATGGAACTTGTTTCCGATCCTGTTGGCGTTTTCCAAAATTGTTTTGAGTTTTTCGCTGCGTATGAACCAAAAAACCCAACAGTTTTTTGGGGTAGGAGCACTCTTTCTTACTTGGTAGGGCGCTCTCCACCATCTGGGTTCATACCAATTGATGAAGGGAGTGCACTCCTTTGATACATGAAGCGCATTCCACCTTACCATATCTCGACAGTGAATAGGGCAGCAGCCACTGTACAATAAACACATCACCAAAATAATAGCCAACACTCCCCAAATACACCAGGGATGACCTCTAGTGATGTATAAACTCATTTCTAATCAATAACAACAACAATTCAAAGATAAATTATAATTAACTATCGAGTTCAACTTGAAACTCGAAAACCAAACTCACCAATAGTGATTATCTTTGATCCACAACTGTTTAATCTCTTTAATTCATATTGAATTCACTCTCGAATCAACCATTTAATTTCCTAAAACCCTTAGCTACTTGTCTCTTACTCTCTCGATCGATTTGTGAGGATAAACTTGAAGGTTTCTATTTAAATATATGAGTTTTTCTCACGATACACATCGCTCTATCTCGAGACTTGTCAAGTGAATAAGGTGTTAATGTGACACATGTTGACATCATCAACACTTACACTAATCTCGAGGCGATCCAACGATCCATATAATTCAAACTAAACTTATAGCTTTATTGTATATATTTATATATTAATTAGATATATATATATATATATGTATAAATGATGCATTTTATTGCCAATAAACTAACGAGAAATGCCTACAAGTATTCTCAGGTGTGTACATTCATTTTATGACCCCCTTGTCACAATTTGTGTATCAGCTATTTATTGTTTAATTATTTATATTTTGATTATAGGCTTGTATATAAATTATCTCTTTATATTACAACCTATAAATTTAATAAATATCCCAAACAAACTCATGCACACGCTAATCGAGGTACACCAAACTTAACCACTAGTCTTACTTGGGTTAATTAAGATTTGGAATAACACTAATCACTAACTTAAGGTAATGAGTTGTTAGAACACATCATTCACGAATTTAATCAGTAGTTTTTACTTATTACAACTAAAGAAGATTAATAATGCATGCATGGTTGCAAATGTGTTATTTGGTGTTTTGATTTTGATTCTATATCTATAGTTACTAACAACAATTATAGATATTGTAACTAGGATTAGTCTATAGGGCTTTTCCCAAAGGGATGCTATAGGTGATTGTATTCTAAGTTGTTTATTATGCCGCTTCGGTTAATATTGGCTTAGATTAGACATGATTTTTCACTAAGTGTAATGCTATCGTATTTCTACAACGTTCCATTTTATCCAATGGGTAGATTTACAATGATAAAAATATTATATTTCCATTGAATTTAAGAAAATCGATGACTAGATAAAGGCTATCAACCTATTATAAATTAGGATTTAATGACTCCAAGATTCCATGTAATATGATTATAACTATAGTATGAAGTGATGTTATGTTTTAGTGTTTGAAAGCAATCCAAGTATATTACATTATTTTGTGGGGATTTTTTTAGATGTTTGTTTAAGATATGATAATTATATTGAATTTGAGTATTGTTTAATTTAGTTTTAGTTGAATTGTTTAGATTAAGTTAGTTAGTTTGATTTATTAAGTTAGTATTTATAGTTTTCTGCTATTTAATATTTTAATTCTCGTTAAATTAGATTAACTAAGTTAACAAAAACAAGAAAAAAATACTTTCATTTGAGATTTGAAAAACCCCTTTGGAGATGATATCTCATTTACCACCGCTTTAAATAATAGAAAAATAGGGAAACTATTGTACACGCTTAACACGTGTCAAGAATTAACCCTATCAAAGGCATCTCCGTCTCTTTAATGTACATGTAAGTGAAATCTTCAGCAGGTTGTTCTAAATTCTGGTTCATCCTCTCATTATACACAACAGCTTGCATTTCCTTCAAAACTACTCATCTATTTAGTGCTTGTATTCTTCTTCTCTTTGTAGTCTCTATTGTAATTATCTCATTCCTCTCTCTCGTCCTCTAAATCTAAATAACCTTGCACTTGTTTGGTGCTCTTTATGTATTCAATAGTGATAGTCTTATTAGGATGAACATTCACTCCAAGACATATCATAAGAACTAGATCTTGTTTCCAAAATTATGTGATCATGAAAGGAAAATGTAGCCCTTCATTCTATTTTATGGTCATGGAATTTCTAATAGAATCATAGATGACCTTGCCAACATCAATGTAACCTATCCCTTGAACAATGTGATACAACAATGACGCTTTGTAATTCACAACTTCGTAATATTGAAAACTCGGTTGCAGGCTTGCATCGATGAAATAATTCCATACTTTTGTGATTTTCTTAAAATTCTTTGTTTGAATGTGTTCGGATACCCATCTTTATCCAAAATGAATTCATCCCCCAGAATCGCTTGTAACCCATTCCTAATGGTTTCATGGGGAAATCCATGTTTGAATCCATATTTGGGTTTTAGGTTATCATTATTTTCTCTACCATGAAATTCCAGCAATCCGCGGTACCTATTAATTCTTTTAAATGAATAATCCACTAGTCTTTCTAAAATAATGGATACAATTTTATCGTCACTCCTATGGCTATTAGCATAAAATTCTTTAACTAAAGACTTGCAATTCATCTCTCTAGGAATCTCCATGTAAATATAAACATTATAGTCCCAATTTAACAATCATATGTTCCTCTATCTTATTATGTTAAAAATCCTAGGCCCATATTTTATTTCGTTCTTCCCATTGAATTTATACTTTGGAATTAGTTTTCAATTTTTCTTAATGTAGCTCTTCATTCTAGCAAGAGTAAGCCATAGCATTGATAAAATTTTCCACGGAAAAAAGAATTTGCATATTCACCTCAACTTACTCATTTTCCATATAATCACTATAATCTATAAATGGAGTAGGTTATTTTTGTGTTCTAACTTTAGTATTGTTTATTGAAATCTAGTAGGCCTAATTGGTGTGGGTGGAAACTTTCGATTTTGTTTTTTGATTCTCTACTAATGATCCATTTCATTTCTCCTGTATTGAACTTCCACCTTTTCCACTTTCAGCCATTTTTCTAAATGAAATAATCATAAATCCAAATAACAATTTAAACCTGTGGATCGTAAAAAAATATTTATCGAAAACAATATGGTAGAATTCGTGATTCTAATTAAAATGAGAAATTCATTTGAAACTGAATTTGAAACCAATTGCATGCAAGAATCATTGAATAAAAAAACTAAAAGTTTAAAATTTTTGATTTGTAGACCAACGATCATCGTAATCACAATGTATATTCTATTGAAATCAATGAAGTCATTTATCAATAGTTATAAAATAAATTCCAATAGAAATATTTGGAAATCGATTAAAGATTTCAAGAGATTCATAGAAAACCAAAATTTTCAATCTAGAAAGCTAAGGTTTTATCATGATTACCGTCTTGAGAGTGAATCCCTCAAGACAAAAGCTCTTGAACTCCTCCAATTTGCTTTACCAAGCTCCTATTTGAAATTCCCTTATGCCCTATTTTTGTTCTACTTTCTCAAATTCACACTTTATTTTGGTTGAACAAAACTATATTAAGGTTGGAATCACTTAAAAACACTAAAATCCAGCTAAGGAAGGTTTAATCTATGCAAGAATTTTATGTTTTGATCAAGTGGGTGTAATGGATGGGAGTGTGTTAAATGATTAATCTTTTGAAAATTAGGGTTTTGTTTAAAAAAACTCAAATTCTGGCCAAGCAAATCGGCATTTTAAGTGGATTCGCTAGTGATATGCTACTAAAATCAGTGGAATTTAGGCTCGGTGCCTTACATATCCGTCAGCAATTTCTGTTATAGGGCTGAATCATTGCTGATTCGCGAGACTTGAATTTTCATTTGAAATTCCTATTAACCGCCATCGATTTTCCTAGCAATTCCTAGTGTTAAACCAATTTGTTGAGAATTTACTAAAATTAATTTATTGTTTTTCCAGATTATTTCATAACTATCAAATAAATTATTCATAATAATCAATATAAGGGTAGAATTGACTTAAAATTCGAAATTCTTAGTAGAATATGTAACTGATTAATAATTTTCTTATTTAATTAAATAAATAAATAAGCGAATAATGTAAACTTGCATAAAAGTCATGTAAACAAAACAACTCGATCACCCCCATTTAAAAATACTGTGAAGTTTAAATTCCAAAAATATTTCCATTACAAAAGTCAAAAAATGAGAGAATAAAAACATACTATATTAATACTAGACTCCTACTAAAATTAAAACTAAAATAAATATAAAATATATGTTGTCTCCTATAGAGCGTTTTGTTTACTATCGTTAGCTCGACTGAATCATTTCAGAATAGAGAAGACGAGTCGGGAATAGATATGAGAAGTCCTTTCTCCCCCAATCCGTGAGATTGGATCTCTAAACTTGAGTATAAGATTGTCCACTCTAATGCCATTCTTGAAAGTAACAGCTTTACCATTAACTGTCAAAGCGATTGTGTTATTCAAAATATCCATTATAGATTGTGAAGTGGCTAAGAAAGATCGTCCTAAAATTAAAGGAGGATATTCATTAATAAAGTGTGGCATGACCAAAAGGTTAGAAGGTAAAATGTTCTTTTCGGCTAGAATTGGTACTTTTGTCACCACCCCTATTGAATGAATTTAAGTACCATCCAATAGAGAAAATCATTTAAAAGCAAGTGCATCCAATTTATATTAAGTATGTAGAAAGAAATGTATAGGCATGAGATATGGATGAGAGCTCATATCACATTGAGCTCTAAAGTATCAAGCCTATTTGATTTTTTTGTTCAAATATGTACCTCCAGGATCGTTAAACTTTACATGACTTAAAGTCGATTTTTTCACTTTCTAATTCTTCTTAACTTTAAAATCTTATGGATCATCAATACTTTTCCCATTCTTCGATTGCTTAACTCTCTATTTTTGAGTAAATTTCTTTCCATTTGAAATGAATTCAACTTGTTATTTCTTTAAGACTTCATTTTCACTTTCCATTGTTACTACATTAATTGCATATATTTCAGCGTCTAGATTAATATAATACTTTAATTCTAAAGAAATATTATCATTAATTTCATTATTAAATAATACTTTAGACTTATCATAATTGTCCAACATTAAGTTTGAACGTAACAATTTTTTCTTCAAATTCCGTAGACATTATCCCTTAAAAAATATCTAACTTAGTTTAACGTTTTTAAGAAAATGTCTACCTAATAATATATGAGGAGAATTAGATCGAATCTCCCATTTGGCATAAAAGTCAAGTGGAATTAACAAGTCATTGACTTTTACTAAAACATATTCTAGTAGTCCATATAGTTTAATAATTGTACTATTGACTAAACTAAAATTAATAGGTCTATTAATCAACGATCTCATTTTTGATAATTCATATAGTTTAAGTAACATTACATTAATTGATGCTTTGAGGTCGCACAAAGTAAATTCAATAGAAGAAGTTCCTTTTGTGATAGGTATTCCAAACATTCCTGGATCGGAACAATTTTCAAGTTTTTTTATTAAATAAGACATCTTTGGCCCTAAGTTTTCTTTAGATTCTTTTAAAATTTTGCTTTTTGATTCGGAGAATTCTTTCAAAACATCGTTATAATTGATAATTGCCTAATAAATTCCATCAAAAGTTTATTGATTTCTATTTCCCTAAATATTTAAAGACTTCGTTGATTTTTTTCTTCCTCGCATCTGCTAATTGTTGTGGAATGAGGGGAATATAATACATATCATCATTCAATTTATAAGGAATCTTACCATTTTTTTTTTGATTAACTATTTCAAAGGTTTGTATCGATTTTTCATAAGCTTCAACTCTAGCTAAATACCATTTGTATAATCTTTCAGGAAAAGGCGTATAGTTTAATTTTTTAGCCATCCATTCTTCAATGGGAATGACATTAGCCATCATTTCTTCTTCTTCTATTGCTTTATGTACTTTCTTTTTCTTTTTACCCCTCTTAAGTATTTTTTTTTCTAGCGTATGTGTTTCTCCTTCATTATCACAACATAAAGCATTAACTTGCACTTGATTAGTAGTTCGAGTAGATCCTTTACTTTGATTACTTAAATTATTCATTTGTTTGTTCATTTGACTTAATTGATTTTTCAACTCGTTAATAGATATATTAGTTTTAACTTGCTTTTGAGAAATTTTGTAAAGTTTTTGATGATTTTAGGTCATAAAATTTTGTAGGATTTGTTTTAAATTTGGTTGCATAGGTTAAACTATTTGTTGAGTTTGCTGAATTGGTGTAGAGTGTACTTGTGCTCTTAGTCTACAAGTGGTAAAATTTTGATTTTGCGAACTATAGCTAAGATTTGAATTTGATTTTCCAGTATAGTCACTATTATTATTATATTGATTATTGGGAAGACCAAGAAATTGGTAAATAATTGCATTAACTTCTTCAGTACTATTTTCATGGAAAGTACGATCCGTAAGATGTGTAACTTCATTACAGAATCCACATGATTTCAGTTGGTTTGATCTATCTTTTAATAGTAACTTGACCATGCTTGATAATTCATCAACTTTTTTATCAAATGTATTACTTCTTTTATTATTAATTTCATATATTTTCTTTCATGGTGTATCAGTCTTTTCACCCTATTGCTTAGATTGTTTAACCATTTTATTAATAGTTTCTTTTGCTAAAGTTGGTCTTACATCGAATAGCGATCCACCATATACGGTGTCTAATAGTTTTTGTTCAAAATGATTAGGTCCTTCATAGAGGTATTTTAATAATGCTCTTTGTGTATATCCATATTGTGGGCAAAACGAAATTAATCTTTGAAATATATCCTAAGATTTATTAAAATTTTCATTATTTTTCATTTTTACGATTGTGATTTGTCTTTTATAGGAACTAATTTTTCTTGCAGACATATATTGATATAGAAAAGCTTCTAATATTTGAGCCCATATAGTTATTGAATATTGAGGAAGACAAAACAACCAATTTTGTGTTTGATCTTTCAATGCAAAAGGAATAGCTTTATGTTTGACTTGTTCTAACGTACCGTCTTTAAGTTTCATACCATTGAATTTGTGTTGGTATTTCCTTATAAATTTATAGGGTTCATTATTATCTATCATAGAAGTTAGGTATAGCGCTAATGAATCTAGATATTAGTTCATATTCGAGAAATCCTTCAGGATAAGCAAAGCACATTGGTCACAAGTTATGATATTTTTATTGGCTTGCCTAAAAGTAAGTTCTCTATTGGAATTATTATTATTCTTATTATTATTATTATTATTATTATTATTATTATTATTATTATTATTATTATTATTATTATTATTGCTTCCATTATGGTAGCTTAGTGTTCCCTATTTTTTATTGTGTTAAATTACGATTAAAAGTCCTATCTATCTCCGGATCAAACGGATGTCGAGATCCTATGGAATTAGAATGACGAAGTGTAGACCATACAATGTATAACACTCCCAAGAAATTATGTAAAAACCCTTGCAACGCCGCCGAAAATTGACATGTGTCAATTATGTACAATACGTTTTCCTTATATCTTTGTTATTTATAGTAGTGATAAGTGGGATCGTCTCCACAGGGATTTAGCAAACTTATTTTCGAAAAAGGTTTTCCAAGGGTTTTATTATTTCTACTTTAATTTAATTAAAATGGGAATTAAAAAATACGTAATCAAACTATAATCAATCAATTAAACTAATTAAACTAACTTAATTAACACAATTCAAACTCAATTAAATATAAAGTAGTCACCTAGAGAAAATCCAGAACAAGGAAACATTAATTTATTTTGAGTCCACACATATTACTTAAATCATAGTTATAATCATACTTTAATCTTATTATAAAATATTTTTAGATCATTCAAATTAAATCATAAGTAAGAAGATATTAATTAGATAATAAAACAACATTAAGTTCTGTGAAAATTTCCAACTACTAAGTCTAGTTTTTTTTCAAAAAGCCACCTCAATATTAAACTTATATCTCAAGTCCACCTAGAATATAAAAATGGTAAAAGACATCGTTAAACAATCCTAGTTACTACATTAAATTAGATGTTGAATCCAAATATCACAATACACACTCTAAACTATGCATGATACAAAGCACATTCTAGACTATGCATTTCATACAAATTGTAATCTGCAAAAAAATAATCTATTAAATAAGTGAATTAAAGAATAAGTTTATTTTAAAGCATAAATACAAATAAACATTCATTACAACTACATCACAAAATGGATTAAGTTCATGTTCGGACTTTATTTAGATTAATAAACTACTTAGTCATGTTCATAATAAACATCGTAATAAAGTAAATAAAAAAGATAAATGAATACATCATATTACATACTTTGAATCTTTAATTCGTCTCTAAAAGCAATGAAACATAAATGTAAACTAAGACTTAAACTAATAAATATAAAACAATAAAAATAGAACGATATGGTTTTAAGAGCAATAAAATATGATTTAGGATACTCAAGGGCAATTGATTTCGAAGCCCGAGGTTCATATATATAGTACTCTTTATATATCTAATCAATACAAAACTCTTTGATTTGCTCCAACAAACTCGAGATCGATCCTAGCGAATCATCATTGAACCCATTTAAAACCTGATTCGCTAGGCACATCGGTGGAAATTAGCCTCTATCCATCACTGATTTGGCTGGTGAATCATGTATTACACTTAATTTAAAACTGATTCACTCCTTTTTCTAATTGACTGAATTCTTTATTTTCTTCCTTTTCTTCCATTTCTTCACACATTCTAAATATAACTTGAAATCATAAAAATAAGAGAAAACCTTGTGAAATATAGCCTTTTACATCCAAAATTACAATAAAATTACTATAAAATGTTATCTAATTATTGACTTATCCGTAGCTCACTTAAGCTTAAATAAAACGATAGAATCCCTTGTCAGCCAAAATATATATTATGTGGTTATATTCTCGAGTGATGTGAGATTACAACTCTATAATGCAAACTTAAATTACGAATTACGAGTACATTAATTGACACTTATTTGATTTGTATTCAATTACTTGTTCATATCAATTTCAATGCCTGGATATATATGTTTTGGATTCGTATTGCTATTCATTGATTTATTGATATTAGTTAATAATTGATATGTTTACGAGCATCACTTACTAAGAAATTGACTTAAAATCAATTCCAATGCCTGGATAGATATGTTTTGTATTCAATTACTTGGTGTATATTTTAATTTTTAGCCATCCATTCTATAATGGGAATGACATTGGCCATCATTTCTTCTTCTTCTATTGCTTTATGTAAGTTCTTTTTCTTTATACCCTTCTTAGGTGTTTTTTCTAGCCTATATGTTTGTCCTTCATTATCACAACATAAAGCATTAAGTTGCACTTGATTAGTAGTTTGAGTAGATCATTTACTTTGATTACTTAACTTATTCATTTGTGTGTTCATTTGACTTAATTGATTTTCAACTCATTAATAGATATATAAGTTTTAACTTGATTTTGAGAAATTTAGGAAAATTTTGATGATTTTGAATCATAAAAATTTGTAGGATTTGTTTAAAATTTGGATGCATAGGTTGATCCATTTGTTTAGATTGCTGACTTGGTACAAATTGTATTTGTGCTCTTGGTCTATAAGTGGTATAATTTTGATTTTGTAGACTACGGCTAAGATTTGAATTTGGATTTCCAGTGTAGTCACTATTGTTATTATATAAATTCCTGGGAAGACCAAGAAATTGGTAAATAATAGCATTAACTTCTTCACTATTATTTTCATATAAAGTATGATTCGTAGGATGTGTAACTTCATTACAGAATCTACGTGGTTTCAATTAGTTTGATTTATCTTTTAATAGTAACTTGACCATGCTTGATAATTCATTAGCTTTTTCATCAAATGTATTACTTCTTTTATTATTAACTTCGTACAGTTTCTTTCATGATGTATCGCTCTTTTCACCAAATTGTATAGATTGTTTAGCTATTTTATTAATAGTTTCTTTTGCTAAAGTTGGTCTTATATTGAATAGTGATCCACCACATACGATGTCTAATAATCTTTGTTCAAAATGATTAAGTCCTTCATAAGTTATTTTAATAAAGCTATTTATGTATATCCATGTTGTGTGCAAGACCAAATTAATTTTTGAAATATATCCCATAATTCATTAAAATTCTCATCATTTTTCATTTTTACGACTGTGATTTGTCTTTTATAGGAACTAATTTTTCTTTTAGACATATATTGATCTAAAAAAGCTTCTAACATTTGAGCCTATGTAGTTATTGAATATTGAGGAAGATAAAACAACCAATCTTGTGTTTGATCTTTCAATGCTAAAGGAATAGCTTTAAGTTTGACTTGTTCTAACTTACCGTCATTAAGTTTCATCCCATTGAATCTGTGTTGGTATTTCCTTATAAATTTATAGTGATCATCATTATCTACCATAGAAGTTAGGTATAGGATAAATGAATCCAGATGTTTCTTCATATTCGAGAAATCCTTCAGGATAAGCAAAGCACATCGGTTATAAGGTACGATATTTTTATTGGCTTGCCTAAAAGTAATTTCTCTATTAGAATTATCATTATTATTATTAATTTTATTATTGGCTTCCATTGTGGTAGCTCGGTGTTCCCTATTTTTTATTATCTTAAATTAAGATTGAAAGTCTTATCTATCTCTGGATCAAATGGATATCGAGATCCCATGGAATTAGAATGATGAACTGTGTAGACCATACAATGTCGAAAACTCCTAAGAAATTATGTAAAAATCCCCTGCAACGGTGGCAAAAATTGACATGTTTCAATTGTGTACAATACGTTTTCCTTATATCTTTGTTATTTGTAGTAGCCATTTTTAAACAATCAAAACGATAAAAGACATCTTTAAACGATCATAGTTACTACATTAAATTAGTTGTTCAATCTAAATATCAGAATACACACTCTAGACTATGCATGATACAAAGCACCTTCTAGACTACGCATTTAATACAAATCGTAATCCGCAAAAAAAAATCTACTAAATCAGTGAATTAAAAAATAAGTTTATTTTAAAGCATTAAATACAAATCAGTCTTCATTACAACTACATCACGAAATGGATTAAGTTCATGTTTGGACCTTATTTAGATTAATAAACTACTTACTCATGTTCATTATAAACGTCACAATAAAGTAAATAAAAACATAAATAAATATCTCTTATTGAAAACTTTAAATCTTTAAATCGTCTCTAAAAGCAATGAAACATAAATCTAAACTAAGACTTAAACTAATAAATATAAAACAATAAAAATAGAATAATATGGCTTTAAGAGCAATAAAATATGATTTAGGATACTCAAGGGCAATTGATTTCGAAGTCCAAGGTTCATATGTATAGTAATCTTTATATATCCAAATAAAACGAAATTCCTTGATTTGCTCCAACAAACTCGAGATTGATCCTAGCGAATCGTCATTGAATCCATTTAAAAACATATTTGGTAGGCGCATCGGTGGAAATTGGCCACTATCCATCATCGATTTGGGTAGCCGACCATGTATTACACGCGATTCACTACTGATTCGGTGCCTCATTTTTCCAATTGACTGAATTCTTTATTTTCTTCACTTTTTCTTCCATTTCTTCACATATTTTAAATATAACTTGAAATCATAAAAATAAGAGAAAAGCCTATGAAATATAGCCTTTTACATCCAAAATTACCTTAAAATATACTATAAAATGTTATCTAATTATTAACTTATCTGTAGCTCACTCAAGTTTGAATAAACCAATAGAATCCCTTGTCAGCCAAAATATAGATTATTTGGTTTTATTCTCGAGTGATGTGAGATTACGACTCTGTAACGTAAACTTAAATTTTGAATTACGAGTACGTTACTTGATGCCTATTTGATTTGTATTCAATGACTTGTTGTTTACATTAATTTCAATGCCTGGATAGATATGTTTTTGATTCGTATTGCTATTCACTAATTTATTGATATTAGTTGATAATTGATATGTTTACGAGCATCACTTACTAAGAAAGTTATTGTGCTCACTCCCCTTAATATTTCAGGTTCACATGTCAGCACTTCAATGAAAGGGAATGGGAAGGCTTAAGAGTTTTACTGTCTTCTCTACGATGTAATTAGTCTTCCTATATATGTATAACTATTTGAATTACAATTTTGTAATATAGAAGGGTTGGGAGGCTTTATAATCATATTTAGGTTTTGATAACTTTTTATTTATGTATATCAAATGTTTTATCAAAAAAGTCTTAATTTTTTATGCATATACTTTGATTTATATTTTGATATCGATATACTGGTTGAGTTTGTGACGTACATAATGAGTGGTTGTTAGCTCTAGTTACATATGGCTGGTGTATCGGGGTTTAATAAGGGTTTCATGTCGAGTATCACCTTAATTGGGATAGGAGATTCTACAACTTGGTATTAGTGCTTAAGTTCAAGGTTTTCCTTACTTTTAAATTAAGGAATAACGTTGATATAGTTGTGTTCAACTATGATACACTTTGGTAGTAGAACCTAAGTTCACTAACTTTGAGAGTTGTTTCAAGTTATGAATAAGCTTAGGTTGTCATAAATGGTTTTATCGTGATTTTGGGGGGAAATAAAAATGAAAAAATTATTATATGTTACTTGCTACATTTACTGTATTTATTATATAGATATGAATTTCCTATTTTCTCGTAATGTCACCCTAATGGTCTTATCTCTCATTTAGTTTTCAGAATCTAATGGCTGATAAGTAATAGGGTTTACAGAAACATAGACCTCAGGGTAACCAAGAAAGTGAAGTTCAGTGGAAGTCCGAATTGAACAACAAACAAGAGATCTTATGGGATTTGTGACGACCCGTTCCTCCTAACACATCACCGCTCGGACTCATCCCATCATTAAGCCCTAATCCACATAGGACTTAACAATGTATTAGTCATCCTTTTATCTCATTCACCTTGTTATATATGTTTAAAATAAGTATTATTCATTTTATCCTTATTCGTGATTTCATAGTTAATTAAAAAGTCATTATCATTATCTTAATTATTAGAGAAAAACTTAATAAAATTAGCGGAAGCATTATCAAAAAACCTACTATGGAAACTAGGTAAAATAGAATAGGATATGAAATCAAATCAAGTAATACATGAATCAATTGGGAATTCTAGTCTCTCGCCCAAATATACAACCTAAAATCATACAAAAAGACATAGGTAATAAATACACTAAATTATCACCTATAAAAGTAGCATAAATCACTTGCCAAGGCTCATAGATAGTCATCGATCTTCTCCTTCCCTAATATGCTACTCCATAAATATGCACCCACCATCATAAAAAGAACGGTGAGTATGCTAAAGTAGAAAGTAAAAACTAAAGGTTATTCATCCATATTTCCAAAATATACCAAGAATGGTAGCTGAAAGCATACAATAGCAATGAATAAAAGGAAGCTGAAAGGAAAGTATGCATATAGTTGCCAAGTTTCTACAAGGAATGCTACACATACTGATCATGTAAATCTAGGTTTGGTCAGCCGACATCCCTAAGGACTCTAACCCCGTATGTCACGCTAATAACATCACTTGTGTGGAGTGCCGACATCCCTGTGACTTAAACCCCATGAGTCGCGCTACTCATGAATTAAGTAAAACATTAGCTATGTGGAGTGTCGACATCTCCACAGACTCTAACCCTAGGCATCATGCAGCTCATAAAGTCAGGGCATCTATAAAGGTGGGCTCCTCAAGTCATGCCTATCAAAGACTTCATATTGAAGATTGTACAAACAAGTATCACATAACAAACACATTGGCATGGGTGTGTACATAGACTAATAAAAGAATTAAACAAATAACAACATGCTATTAATACGACATTTCAATAACTTCAAGATCAAAAATAATAAAGGAATCCAATTAAACTAAAACAAGGAATGTCATGTGATAAGTCATTAATGACGATTATAGCCAATAAAATCATAGACACAAAAGTATATACGAGGCATGACATTAGGAATATAAGATCAACATTAAAAAATTCTAAATGACTGTATATTGACTCAATAATGGAATGAAATGGAAAGAATTGCCACAAAAGATTTACTTTCCTTAAATGCACATAATTCCTAGCCTATATCGGCTCTCGACCACTCCAAACCTGCGTTCCATGCCTTGGAGTCCTCTCTAAGTTCTTGAGGTGTCCTAACAAATTTAATTTAACTTGTTTTAGGTTAGTTAAGTGGTCTTAAATTATAATGTTTCACAATAAGTCCCCTTTTAGTTAGCTTTCAAATGCCACCAAAATGTCCATTTCGATTTAAAATGATGAAGTTATGACCAGATTACATAGGCTGGTTCATAGTAACAACATGCATAATTTCAAGTTTCATTTTTGCAACTTCATGAAGTTCAAAAATTCATAACATAATGAAAACAAATCCAAATCTAGAACTTCTTTATAATATAATTACTGAAATTTCACAAGGAATCCAAATATGGAATTAGATTTTTAAAACAAAGTCCTTTGCCTACTGAAATTGCAGAAAAACCATAACTGATCCAAAACATACAATTCTTTATTGAATTTAACAAAATAGTGATGAAGATTGGCTTACATGGTTGTAAAAATTCTTTAATTTGATCAACCACCCTTCAATTCACTTGAATTTCCAAACAAATTTGCTGAGTTTTCACTCTAGATCTGTCTCTCCCTTTGATCGAATGAAAATGAATTGGTTTTCCATGAAATCTCCACCAATTCCATTTATATATTGATGAGGCTTATTTTTTACCATTGATCTTGTTTACACGAGCATCTCTAAGATGATCTAATGGTTTATAACCTAATCATAAAACCCACTAAATCTACCATAATAACTCATATATTGTCTTTAATAAATACAAATTCTCAGGGAAATGTGTATTGCACTCATGTACTTAGTCAGATTTACTCTAATGCTAAGAAAATCTTTTTTTAATTGGTTTTTAACAAAATTATTCTAATCTAACAAAACAATGTAAATACTTATACTTTTATATTAAGAAGATGTTTATCAAAACTTCACATAGGTAATGAATAACTATGCTTTTCATTTCACTTCTTCCATCTTCATTAGGTGTATGCAATGCTCAATTAGAATAGATATATTTCTTTCAAATCCGCTTCAACCCAATATCATGGCGAAAAAGATTGTGATGTGCAAACTAAAACTCCACTTATCGGTGTAAATAACGTAAGTTTCCCATTGATTTAAGTTCCAAATCCTTAGATTCATAACAAATTAAGTTTACTATCCGTGTGTCCCTAATAAATAACTATTTGTCGATGTTATATATTTTACGGTTATATCGCCCATATCCGGCTTAAAAGGTCCAATTGCTATGGTAACTCCTAAAACCTCAAATCAACAAACATGTGATCAAAATCTTTGTAGCATTACGTCTTGAATAAATATGAATTCTCACACCATTACACTTTTTAACTTTTGAATCCATTCATAACTACTTTAGCATAGCATTCATACACTAGGATCCATTAATCCTTAAGATTAATGAACTACTCTCCTATCATTGAAATAAGTATACACATCGTTGTATTCATTATAGTCAAGGATTGAATTAAAAAACTTCAATGAAATCAAGAAAACCATACCGGATAACACACGTGAGTCTTTAATGTCTTCTCCTCCAAACTCTTCTCAATAGCCAAGAAAAAAATAGACTAGGCTAATATGTTGTAATGTATGCTAATGTATGGTATTGTGTGTGTTTCCCACATTCTAATACCTAATTATACCGCTAAGACACTTTAGAATATAATTAGAAACCTTAATAGACAATTCCAAACGAACTAGAACTCTAAACTTTCCATTTTCCACGACTCGACTCTATCTATAAGTGATCTAGCATTGTCTGTGTAAAGCCACGATGCTGCCACACCTTTGACCTTTTTGTGTGCATTTTCATTTCTCAATGAACTCGACACCTTGTATATTCCACTTCGACGTGTCCTTATGTACCTACGGCGCTATCACTGCGTCGATGCTGCTTACACACTTTTCTTCTTCTATCTTCTTCTCCACACCTTGCCCATATTATGTATACTCTTTCCATGGCACCAAGCATAATAGCCAGGGCTTATATCATATTTTTATGCATTTTATCCTTGTTTGATCATGAAATCACTTTTTGTCTCATTTATACTTTGTATACTTGAAAATACATAAATACCATCAGTTAGAGTTCATTCCAGGATATTTATTCCAAATATACTACTAAACTATAGTTATATATAAGTCTAAATAATCACTTATCAAATACCCCTAAACTTAGTATTTTGCATGTCCCGTGCAAAAGTATATTTTACTAAGTATTTTTACTCCTACTAATAAAGTTCATATTCATTTTACATCGTTCATGGAGTATCCTTTAATTTACATAAATTCAAGTTAATAATCCAATCAAGAGTTTTCTTCTTCGCAAAAACTTATACTTTCAAAAATATGTAGCATTGAACAACACATACAATTCACTTTCGAAACACTAAAGTAGTTCACCACCAAAACTATCACTACTCACAAGTTTATTTCTCCTTGACACTCAACTAGCAAGTGTACAATCTCATAATTTCTCATTAAGCTCAAAAATTCACAAATAACCATAGATAATACTAGTTTTGTAGACTTTAGCACTTTAAGAGTCAATAGGAGTTAATATAGCTTAAGCTAAATCTTTTATTTGAAAAGTTTTAATCTAACTTTTGCATTTCTTTTCATTATTTTTATCTATTTTTTTCTTTTTCTCTTCATATTTTCTAGTTGCACTGTCTCAGCTCATTTCTTATGAATTCCCTTTTTTTCTTTTTTTTTTCCATCCAACAAGTTTTCTGCTTCTTTTCCTATAGAACTTGTGGGACTATCTACTTTTGTTTCAACATCTTATTAGCAATTCTTACTTTCACATTATCAAGCAATTTCTTACTCCAACTTTTTTATTAAACATGGTGCTTATCTCTTCCCCTCATAGTACAAAGTCTTTATTTGCTTTTTACTTAAGTAAGATTCATACTTATTATAGATTTCCTTAGAGATCTAACTTATTCCATAAGAAGTTCTAATATTCTTCTTGCTTTTGTTTCAAGTTAGTGGTCTTCCCAAACTCTAGGTTTCTAATCATGAAATCATATTGTTGTTTGCTACATTTCTTATTTTCTTCAAAAATTTGATAACACTCTATTGAGTATCATATCAATAAGATACTTATATTCTTACTTATCCTTAATTAAAGGCATGAACATTGCAAATGAACTATTTATTCCTTACATATTACTATATATAACCTAATATATACTACTTAAACAAACTCAATAAATAAGTAAATAGAAAAAAGAATACACTGCCATGCTTTCCTCTTTAACTACTTCAAACATAAATTTTATGATCATACATGTAGTGTTTATCCTTATTTTATCTTTTCTTACCACTTCTCATAGTGTAGTGCTGGTGCCCCCAAACTTAAACCAAACATCATCCTCAAGGTTTAAAAATAAGCCTAAAACATAAAAACACTAAACACAAGCATATCATAAAATAAGATATAATAATTCATTGACATAAATTTAAACAACTAATAAAGTGAAAAATATCTCAAATGTAAATATAATCAATATAAATGTATCTCTCATCTCCCCAAGGTCTAAAGACATCATAAGACTCTGACTTTAAGACTGTGCATAATCATCATCATCGCATCATCAACATCACCAACTCTAGGAAAAAATGGTGTCAAAGGATGCTACACCCTTTCGCTCTGCACCACGTTAAGATCAAGCATGTAGTTTAGTGCTATTGGAAAGCTTATAGACCTATCAATAAGTCTCATCCGTCTACTCCTTTTTATATCTCGCTATGCCTCTCAAATAATCTACAAATAAAATGAAATTTCATTGTCTGTTCAGTCAGCCTTACTCATATCTCATCAAGACTTCATGATATTGAGCCTTATCCTCTCTATACTGTCTCCTCATTTTAGCAATCCTCTAACTCAACTGTCATGGAGTCAAGTCCTCGGGTGATATCTTGGTGTTAGTGGTAGTGGAGGTGCTGGAAAAACCTCAATTTCATCCAAGTCCTGCTATCTTATAAGTGGGTCTACAAACTCGTAAACCTAAGCAAATCCCTACTAGTGATCATTTTCCTCTCCATATCCTTTGTTCTGAGACTCATGGGCTAACTCCACTGCTCGTGCAGCTGTTGCATGATCCACTTATTTTTTTGCCAACAACTCGGCCTCAAGTATGCCCTTCTCGACTTTCTCTCATCCTCAGAGTCTTAGTATCCAGTCGATGATTTCAATGTGAGCAAAAAATCCTCATATATGGTTTCTTGGGCCTCAATATTAAACTCCTCTTTTCGAAACTAATTGCATTATGGCCTTCAAGCACATCTGGGTGATTAAAAATGGAAACAACAATTTGTTGTCTATCTCTTACATAATAGACTCCCCAAAGTTCTTGTAGATGATCTCCCGCACGTTGATCCTCTCGTTTCTTATAATCTCATACAGACAAGCCGCCTTGGGCTTGTTGATCTCGCCTTGCTGAGTGGTAAAGTAGAATGAATCAACTAGAAAATGTTGCCACATTCTAAAGACTTTCCTCATGCTCCCCATCTTAATGTGTTTTGGCACATTCTCAACTCTTATTACTCATCCTTGTTGTGCTTGGACAACCAATGCTCTGCCAATAACTCTAAAATGGTATACTTTATAAGGTTTCTCATGCAAATCATCTGGGAAAATATGTGATTCTCCAACCATACTCAAGTGCTCTAACGTATAGATGTTACTTATGTAATGCTCACTGAAGGGGATCAATACCCCTTTTGCCTTCACTGAATCACCTTTCTTGGTAAACATTGCATTGGCATAAAATTCATAAACAATTTCGGTCACTCCATTAATATTGTTCTCTCTATAGTCCTGAGCGAATTGCTCCCAACCTTGTTAACTAATGAAATTGTTTACTCTTTTATCATACTTATTCAGTAACTTAATTTCTCTCTCGCAAATGAATTTCCTGTGTTCAATCAACTCATATCTATATTTTTCCTCTCTACTAATGTAGTACTTAGACTTAAAAGTTCTTGGTTCATCGTCATTCGGATCTCTTGAGGATGATGCCTGATAATCATTTGCTCTAATTCACTAATTTGACTTGCTTGCCTCCTTGTTCTTGGCATTTTCTTAATAATTCACACGACACAACAACTCTCACCACGTGCCTTCAAATCACCCAAAATCAAAATTTTCATTCGCAAAGGTCATTTACAAGTCAAATAATGCAAAAGATATAGACTAATTCACCATAAGCCACATTGATGCTCAAAATCCTCACAAATTAAAATTTCTATCCAAGAACCTTATATCTACAAGTCATGTAATTTCATCAAAAATTTCCAAAAATCTCAAAGCATAACTATTACAGTTTTGGAAATCAGAGGTACTAAGGAGATTAACGAATCAGTGATGAACTAATAAACACACAACAAAACTAAACATAAAATTGATTTCATAGTAAGACTTGCATGTGTTCTTCTGTGAAAGCTCAGCTTAAACAAACAATCTATCAAGCCGATAATGTGTACAACCACTATAATGATATCTTGTTCTCACATAACTCCAGTAATGAACGATGAACCATACAATGGTGATCTTAAGTATTTATAGACTTAATCTATCTACTTTATCTAGGAATTTAGTCCTAAATAGAATACAACCAGAAAAACCTCCTCGGTCTCTAACTGTAAATCATATTGGAATCATCCGATGTTCAACAATTAAATCTTCTATTCCTTCAAGAACCTTGACTTATTATTTCCATAAAGTTCATTAGTCCTTTACGAACATTTCTCTCAAGTTTTGTATTTGTAAGCCATCTCAAAGTTCTATGCTTGCGTTATTGAACTTCTTTATTGTTATATACTAATACTAGCAATTACTCTGTTTTAGTATCCAACTCATATTCAATTCCTATTTTGCCCTCAGCTCAGTCTTTGTCCTCGACTTTGACTTCGATATTGTAATCTTCAGTAAATTTTTGCATTGTAGTATTTCTCTGAGTTGTATCTACTCTCAAACATCTTGCTTAGTTAGGTTTCCCATATTGATTGCAATAATTCCCATCTTGATTGCAACATTTTCTAAACTTCACTTCTGTTTCGACAATATACCACCAACAAGGATAGAGCGACCCAAATGCAGAAAGCTAGGGTCTAACAATTACTAATAAAATTATAAATTTACCTCAATGTCAGACTACTTTTCGGTGTAGATCGCTTCTCCAAGCCTCTATAAATCAAAGCGCTCTCATTTTGTGCATAGACTAAAACCCTAGTGCTCATTTGAATCTCTTCTTCAAATCAATGCCTTAGATATCCTCATTGTGCAAATCCACAATGCACTCTCTTTTTTCACTTTTAATCACTAAGAACACTCTTCTCTTTAAAAATTGCACAATCTTAGCTTCAAAAGCGGTGTATGCTTGGTTGGTGGTGTATGAAATAGGTTTCAAGTGTGGAAAATATGGGTTAAAAGGCGTTTAAAACCCCCTATCTCGATGCCGATATTGTCCCGTATAAGGCATGGCGTTGCCACTATGTTGCCATGACGTCAAGAATGCAATGAGCAGTTTCTTGCTCATAACAAAGTGCCCTGCTGATGCTTGATTGGTGGTGTATGGAATAGCTTCCTATTGCACTCACGACGTCGTGTGTATACGCACACGGTGTTGACTAGTATGTCTCTATAATTTTGTGTATTTTTCTTTAAGTTGGTGTTTTCTGGACTTTGTGTATTACTATAGAAGGCGTCATGACAGCGTGAAATACCTTGTATTTGTATAGATTCCATAAAAACGTACCCGTGATTTGTCCATGTACCTGACATTTACCAATTTAACTCATTTGCTCTTTTACGCTATTTATTGAGTTAGTTGAGACTTTTCCATTCCGATGAAATGTCACCCAACAAATGGTCTCTCCTACACATTTAGCACAAAACTTTCAAAAGTTAGAAAACTAAAACATTTAGATTGTTCTAACTAAGCTACCTAAATAACTAACTTACTAAAATTAAAAAACTTGAAATAAAAAGCCTTGGGCTACCTCCCAGTAACGCTTAGTTTAACGTCATTAGCCCGATGTATTTTTGCTTGTTTAGTCTAAATCTAAATCGAGATACTCCATTTATAGGTTGAAGAAAACAATATCTTTCCCATTTGGATGTATTTCTTGCCCTTCAACAAAGACAATCTTCTTGACACCATATTCATCCTCGATACTCATTGTGATCATTTTCTTCCTCATGTTCCAGACCACATTGGTAGTGTTCAAGAAGGGCTGCCAAAGTATTATAGACACATCATCATTTATATTATAATCCATAATCTTAAAATCAATGATGAATTTGAATCGACCCAATTTCACATGCACATTCAAAACTATCGTGATTGTTCGTATCAAGTTACCATCAACTACTTGCAAATATATTGTATTAGGATAAGTAATCTACAAATGAGCTCGTAACATGTTCTTTATAGGCATTACATTAACTGAGGCTCCTGTATCATACAAGATGTTTCTAAATCAGTGTCCATTGATGCTAAAATGGTATGCATCTGTCTCCAGGATCTCTCGTCTTGATTGGTCGAAGTCTCGGTATGAACTTGAATTTTGGTTCCAGCTTTTTTGGAACAACCTTATTGTTATTTTCTTTGACTGCTTCTTCAGAAGGTTCTTCATCTCGTTGTTTAATTCTCCATTATTTCTTTCCTTTCATGTTATTCTTCAAGACATTAATCCTTGTTACTTGAATCTTTCGAGTTCATCTTGCCTTACTTCTGTTCCATTCTCATGCATCACTTCATAGTTTCTCATAGCCAAAATGTTAACTTTTTCTGGCTTATACATCACTTGCTCTTGAATTGACTCATTCATTATCGTAATGCTCATGTGAACAACACTAACATTATCTTTGGGATTTGTAAAAGTGTTACTCGAAAATTGTCTTTCTTTCCTTGAATTCAAAGTAATGGCTAGCTAAGTAATATGTCTCTCCAAGTTCTTTATTGATCGTAATCTCTCGTCTTCCATCCTCTTTAAAGCTTGTTTCACATTTTTCATCCCTTTTTCATGTTTCTCATGGTATTCCCTATCGTTCATTTAAACGACATGCAAGAAGTTCTTAATTGACTTCAATGAAGTCATATATCTGCTCTGCCCTCACTTCCCTTGTTGGACTTATTGATCGAAGCTTGGAGGTAACTTCAGTGCGTTATCAGGATTTCCATATGAGAAGTTGGGGTTGTTGTAGCCTTAATAAAACCTTTGAGGAGTCATTCCTCTCTGCTTGAAGTTCTTTCCATAAGTCTAGTTGTGCATGAAATTGATCTCCTTAAGCTCCATTCCTTACTACATGTCTATTGGATTAACCACCATAGCTTGGTTATTAACAGGTTGCTTTATAACTTGCACTTGTGGACGTTGTTGTCCTATTTGAAGGTTCATATTTAACTGCTCAAGTTGGATAGTTATGTCATAATTGCAAGTTGTGAATCAATCTAATAAATGCCTACCGGTTTCCTTGTTATGGAACGATTGTCGATTATAGAGTTATGAGACATAAGATCTAGGAGATCTATTGCTCCATCCTTATCCATGGTAAGTAGACAACCACCTGCTGTGGCATCTACTAGTGTTCAGGTGTTTTGACTTAACCCATAGTAGAAAATATGTTGTTGTGCTCATTTCAAGTATCTATATCCTAGAGTTCTCCTCGGCATTCCCTTGAATCTTTCCAGAGCTTCGCCAAGAGAATCGGCATCCTCCTGCTTGAATTGACTGATTTCCAGTTTCCTTTCACTAACATTGATTAGGGGAAAGAACATGTCTAGAAATTTTTCATTGATTTCCACTCATTAAGTCATACACCCTATGTTCAATCCTTGAAGCCGAGATTCGGCTTTTCCACCTAATGAAAATGGGAAAAGTCTTATCCTAATCACCTCCTTTGTAACTCTGGGAATGTGAATGGTGTCACACTTCACCAATAAATTCTCTACATGTGCAATAAGATCTTCCTTCGTTAGCCTATTGAACAAGCTATTGTGCACCATGTTGATTAGAGACAGTCTGAGTTCAAACTCGATGGTGTTGGCTAGAAGGCTCATCACTCCGTTGTAAGTCTCTTGATATTGTTGTTGAAGTAGTCGTGAAGACATCTCCATACCCACACTATGTTCTGTATTACCGGATCAACTTCTTATTGGTTGGTTATTCCCTCGGCCCAGTTATTGATTTCATGCTTGATCCTCCGCCATCTTGATTCCTTTCTTTTTATTTCCCTTATTGGTTCTGTTAATTTCAGGGTCGTAAGGCACTAAGTCCTACCCTCCTTTACTAACCATGCACTAATTCTCCTTGAAAAGTAACCACAAAAGATCTAGTGCAGATTGTCAAAATATGAAACTTAAACATTTTTTTTATAAACTTGAAAGTAAATTACTTAAAATAAAACTTAACAATTATGTAAACTAACTAAACTAGAGAAGCTACCACTCCTTGGTAATGGCGCCAAAAACTTGATCGTAGCCACAAGTATGACAGCTCGATTGTATTAATAATGTGATCAACTAATGTCGATTATGAATATCGTCCTCAGGGATAGGTGTATTGCACTCAGTGTACTTAGTCAAATTTACTCTATTTTAAGAAAAAACCTTTTTTAATTGGTTTTTTAACTAAACTATTCAAATCTAACAAAACAATGTAAATACTTGTACTTTTATATTAAGATCTTAGTTCACAACTTCACATAAGTAATGAATAAATATGTTGTTCAATTCCATTTTTTCATCTTCATTATGTGTGTACAATACCTAATTAAAATAGACAGATTTACTTCAAATCCACTTCAACCCACTGTCATGATAGAAAAGATTCTAATGTGCAAACTAGAACACCTATCAGTGTGAGTAACGTAAGTTCAACATTGCTTTAAGTTCCATATCTTTAGATTCATAACCAATTAAGTTTTCTATCTGTGTCATCTTAATCACTAACTATCTATAGATGTTATATATTTTATAATTGTATTGTCCATGTCCGGCTTAAAAGTACCAATGGTCATGGTAACTCCTAAAACATCTAATCAATAAATACGTGATCAAGAAGTTCGCAGCATTATATTTAGAATCAATGCAAATTCTAACAATTGTACTTTTTAACTTTATAATTCATTCATAACTACTTTAGCATAGCATTCATACCATAAGATTCATTAATCCTTAAGATTAATGAACTACTATCACGTTATTAAAATAAGCATACACATGATGGTGTTCATTGCAATCAAAGATTGAATTAAATAACTTAAATCAAATGAATAAAAAAATATTGAATAACCACACGTGAGTCTTCAATGTCTTCTCCTCCAAACTCTTTTTAATACTCAAGAACAAAGTAAAGTACGCGAATTTGTTGTAATGTATGTTAATGTATGGTATTGTGTGTGTTTTCCATGTTTTAATATCTACTTATAACCCTAGGACACTATAGAATACAATTAGAAACCCTAATAGACAATTCCAAATGAACTAACTCTAAACTTTTCATTTTCCACGTCTCCACGCTATCCATAAGCGATCTGGCATTGTCTGTGTAAAGCCACAACGCCACCACCACAGCTTCGGCCTCTTTGAATGTATTTTCCCTTCTCAATGAGCTCAGCACCATATGTAGTCCCCCCAAACGCTTTCCATATGTACCCACGGTGCTGCCATTAAATGGACATTGCTCACCTATTTTTTCTCCAATTTTCTTTTACACATCTTACCCACGCTGTGTATACTCTTCACACAACGTCGAACATACTAGCTATGGCGTCAATCATGTTTTTGTCCATTTTATCCTTATTTCATCATGAAATCACTCATTTGTCTCCTTTATACATTGTATAACTAAAAATATATAAATCACTTCGATTAGAGCTTATTTCAAGATATTTATACCAAATATACTACTAAACTAGTGCTATATATAAGTTTAAATAATCACTTATTGTAAGACCTCATCTAATTAGGGTATCTGACCAGCCTAGATTACTTTAATCCTTTGATAATCTAGCAACCTTAATCTCATCATGAATGACAAATAAAATTAAAATCTCGTAATCATTAAAATATAAAACTTTATCTACCATATAGGATTTTAAAAGAAAATCTCAAACCTTAAAGCCCGTTTAGATTAATTAAATTATCTCAAAATTTTGTAAGAAATTTTCGATAGCACCTTCTCTGTTTCTAAGCCTACACCCAAAAACCCGACCTTTAAAAATATTCAACGAAACTTGTTCAGCTTGGTGGAAACACCGAAGGACTCACAATCTACCTATAACAATATATATTGTATCATAAAGCTATTTATACATTCTAACATGATTTAAAAGATGAAAATCATTAAACCATCATTCCGTCAGCTCCACAGTACTCTAATCCATTCCAAAACTAATACAACTGTTTACCAGAAAACTCGACAACTCATTTATACAATATATTATATCAAAACAATACACACATAAAGAAAAAGAATTTGAGCAAGGCATAAACAGTTGGAATGCTTTCCATTTCCCTTATCGCTACTAAAATCTGTTATTACCTAATTTATAAAAATTTGATAATGTCAAATAAGTAAATCCCACCTTATCCAGTATACATGTGATAATCAAATGCATAATAAACCAAGGGATTAAACGAACAATATAATCTAAGGAATTTAAATACAATCGTGAATCCATCTTGTTTATGTTATCTGATAACAATCAAAAGAAGTCCTCTGAAAATGGTAAGTAAACAGTAATAAGGACTTATGCATCGAGAGGATAACCAAATAAGTCTCGTTACTCTAGACTATGGGAGTATGATTTGGTTCAATGTGATCTCATGATAACCACGTAATACAAAATATCAGTGGCTCCAGCTCCTCAAGTATAATACACACTATAATGTAATATCAAGTATCAATGTAATTTATACGAAATTATAATCATACAATGCAAAGGTTAATATAGAATTTACTTAACCTTACAAATGCGATATCGTAACTCCTTATGCTTTGCATCAATAAAATAGTTCAAACGATGTTCCAATTGCAGTCCTACAATTCATTTATAAATTCGGTAAGATTCCACAATAATTTCACCATTTTTTCAATTAGTTGCAGTTTAATTGACCAATCGCGTCTCGAAACCCCTAAAATACTTTCAAAATAAATTCTCTGATGCCCTAATCTCATTTTTGACTCAAAATTTTTTTTGGCATCAAAAATTATATTGTTTAGGCTTAAATATAATTTTTCCAAATTTCAAGCCTTTTTCGGTGACATAGCACATTTTATGTGGTAAAACCTAGCTTATCGACCACGGAAATTCCCAATTCTCATTTTACTATCAAAATTATATTATTTTAATCAATTCCCCAATTTACATTTTTAAGAATTCTTTTCATATTTTTCTCAAATCTTGTTAAATCAGGCCAAATCGCGTCGATTTTGGGCAAGGTGGCTCGGTGGACGATCGGACTGTCTTGGGCAAGGTCTAAGGCGTCCTTTGGATGCCCCTTGTCTGCCATGGGCTGAAACAAGCCAGCCCCGCCAACAACACTTGCTCTTGCCTTGCAAAACGCAAGGAAAACATTGCTATGTGTACAAGGCAAAGGCATGGTCTGCCCTGGCCAAAGCCAGCGCAGCCTTGCAGCGTTGCTTGGCCATGGCCTGGCCTTGTCTTGCTTTGACCATGGCACGGCCAGCCATTAAATTTTTTTTTTTTTCTAGTTAATGACAGCAGCATATTTCCTGCTGTCAGGTTTAATTATTATTATTATTATTTGTTTTAAAACCCCCACCCAACAACTCCATCTTCACAAAAACAACAACAATGAGTTCAGCCAACCCCAAAACCCAATTAAATCAAGCCAAAACAGTCCCACCATCCATGGAAACAATGAGAAACTTACCTTGTTCTTCAATGCTGCCATAGTGTGCCAATACCTGCAACACACTTTGAGCCTCCAAAACTCTCTTATTTCAAGCTCAACTTAAGTAGAAAACTGGCAAAAATTCACGTTGCGATGGAGGAGAGGGAAGAGAAACTGATAGCTTGCCCTTGGAAAGGCCGCGTGAATTATTTTGAGGGTAAGGAAATGAGGCGGTTGTGTGAGATTGTATAGTTGGCAAAAATCACAAATCCTCACCACTCTACTGTGATTTCGACCAAAATAAAAACAAAAGCCAAATGTCCAATATGCCCGTCAATTTCTATTCTTCCATTTAATAAATTCAATACCCCTTCTGGTAATTTGGTCTTCCTCCATTCTTTTCATAATTATCTCTTTACTTTTTCTCCAAATTAAACCATAAAATACCGTAACTCCACAAAAATAGAAGAATTTACAAATGCGCTCAAAAACTCTCGAACAACGCATCTTGCACGCAATTCCTAATGTGGGACCGACGTCGACTCATTAAGTTCGATTTAATATACAAATTTGAATTTTTAAACTAAAACTTTATTGTTTTTTGCAAAATTTGATACGATAGTTCGAGTCAGCTTTTTAATTCTTCTAGAACCTATTACGACACGTATCTCGAGATAATACCCCATGAAATATCGAATTTACTCGGTCGACTTGAATTTAGCAAAATAACATAGCATATAGCACACAAGTGACACAACATTAGGCGCACATCACATCATAATAAAATCAATTAAAAATCTCAATTTCACCGGTCTTTAACTCACAACTCCCAACCAAAATCATAATTAGGCTCTGTTAATCCTTGATTAGCCTTAATTATCGATTTAAGAACTTTGAGATTTGCCAATTATCAGTCGCTTTTGACCGTTTAATCATCAAGTCTCCTGTAAATCATCTTATGCAAGCTACTTTTATATCAATTCATGACAATATGTGCATAATGCAGAAATAGATAGAAGTTTACCCTTGATACAGTCATGTTCTACCTTTAGGTCTTGCTTTACCACTAAGTGGGCTCTCTCTAACATGTAGATGTACTGTAGGCTGTTCCAAGCTCATGAGTTGTAGACATTTTCTGACCTTAAGTCTAGTCTCTCCACACTTGTAACAAGCCGGTGGTGTATTCATTGCTATCGAGATACTCGACTGTGCGTCGACCTTTGTCTTTGTGGTGATACGTATAGTTCTCTGGTCTCCTTCCATCTATGTGGACCGATGTTGCTACCTCCAGCTCTGCACTCAGTCTTTAGCTGAAAGTAATCCACGGGATTTAGCCACTGCTGACTAATGTGTCCAATCTTATAGATTCTAAAAAACGTTAGTTGCCTTATGCGTAATGTAACCATAACTTGGCTCTATATTGGACTCTGCCCTGGTTTCGGTGCATCTCGACCTTTGCCCTTTAATGTTTATTGAATCTACAATAGTGGTAGTGTGTGTCTTGCCAGAGTTGGCAAGAAAGACATATTCACTGGTTGTGGGCATCTGCGTATCTTGTGTCCCTCTTAATCACCTTTGAAATATGTTGCATGCCTCATCTGTTCCATCATGGTGGTCGTTATCATCAATCCCAGTCCCCTGAACCCCTCGTTTTTGTTCTTTAATCACTTGCCTCTTTTTCTCTTCCTATTATTGTTCTCTATCGGAGCTGGTGAAGCCAAGTGTGCTCATATCATTGTTACGAGCTTCCTCAACTGCTATTTTTTAGAAGTCACTGCATTTTTCCAACGTCGCACGTCGTCAATAGTAATAATATATGTCTAAAGTACCAGAAGTACTAGAATCGAAGTAGTAGCAGTGGTGGCAATCTGTGTAAGTGCGGTAATGCGTGCCATCATAAATGCCATGAAGTCATCCAACTGTTGGTGCTATGTCGCAACTCTATTAGATTGCCTTTAAAAATCCTCAACTGATGTCATATACGGACTATTGTTGATGTTAACATCACCCTCGTGTTGATCTACCATTGTAGTCTGCATGTTGATATTGATCATGACATCAGCTATTACGTAAATATCGCGTATATATTGACACGCGTCGCAAGTAAAACGGCTCACTTGTAGTAATAGTGCAATCGACTAACGTTGATCACAAAAATATGGTCGTTAGGGAAAGGTTTTTGCACTAGTTTTATATCACCTACTTAACTTGAACTATTGCAAAGGGATCCACTTTTAATGGATTTTATATCTAAACTAAACCATTCTGACAAATCACTTTAACTTTATTTGAACTCGTATAGTAAGATATCTTAGTACACAACTTCACCTGGGAATTTAACGTTATGCTTTGTATTCATGTGTACATCACAATATGTTGTGTACAATGCTTAATTAGAATAGATAGATTTCCTTCAAATCTAATTTAACCTACTATCGTGATAGAAAAGATTCTAATGTGTAAACTACAACTCCACCTATCGGTGTTAATAACGTAAGCTCCACATTACTTTAAGTCTCAAATCATTGGATTCATTACCAACTAAGTTTACTATCCACGCCTCCTTAATCAACAACTATCACTTGATATTGTGTATTTCATGGTTGTACTGCTCATATCCGAATTAGATGCTTTAATGGCCATGATAACTCATAAAGCCAAAGTTCATTGAACACGTGATCAAAGTTTCTAAAGCATTACGCTTAAAATCAATACGAATTCTAACCATTTCACTCTTTATAATAACTTTTTAAATTATATTAGAAGCATAGCATTCATACCATAAGATCTATTGATCCTAAGAAAAATAGACTACTCACACATCATTGAAACATACATATTACAATTTACAGAGATTATATAAATATTTCATTGAATTAACCAATGAAATCAAATATTGATTGCAAACGTGGAGTCTTCAACGTTTCTCTAATAAAAACTCCTAAATACTAAAACTTAATGCTAAACTACTCTAATGGAGACTAATCTCCTTCTACGTGGTTGGCTCTCTTTTTTACTACGTAATACCTATTTATACCCCATAATAACAATTATGAACCTTAAATTATAATTTAACCCTAATTTAAACTTCACTTTGTGATTTTTGCGAAGTTGGTGTTGTCACTAATGCCCCGACGCCGCCACCTTGCCACAGGCTCATTATGTGATTTTGAGCTCCTAGAGCCTCGGCGCTGTCCTCTATATGTCTCTGCATTGTTCTTTGTGAGCCACGGCACTGCCACTACACTGGACCATCAGAATTGATTTTCATCATTTCTTCTTCTCTCCCACGTCGTGCTTTCATCCTTACGTCATGCCTTATCTTCCCAAAGCATTAATACATGCTCCTACGATGCCAACTCTTATTTTGAAGGTTTTTGCTCCATTTCTTCTCATTTTTTCTTGATTTCTTCCAATACATCTTAATTCCCTGAAAATACAATAATACTATGAATTAGCACTCATTTGAGAATATTTATACTAACTATACTACTAAATTAACCATATATATGTATAAATAATCACTTGTCAAATACTCTTAAACTTAAGATTTAGTGCGTCCTGAGTAAATGTGTATTCTATTAAGTCTCCTAATAACTAATTCTTATTCAAATCACATTGTTCATGGAGTATCCTTCAATTCACTAAGTTTCAAGTTAACAATCCATTCAAGAGTGTTTCGGTCCAAAAACTTATATTTTTTTATACATGTAGCTTTAACAACTCACATGACTTCACTTTCAAAAAACTAATGTAGATCTTAAGCAAAAACCATCACTACGTATAAGTTTATTTTGTTTCAATACTCAAGTAGCAAGTATACAATCTCATGATTTCTCATTAAGCTCACGAAAACATAGATTAAGCTCATCTTTGATAGACTTTAACTCTTCAAGAGTCTATAGGACTTTTACATAGTTGGAATGGAAACTTAACTTAACTAGCTACTCGCACTCGAGCTAAATATTTTATTTGGTGAGTTTTGGTTTATTTCTACCTTCTTTTCTCTATTTTATTTCTCATTTCTTTTCTTCTTCTTTTCAATTGTATTTAACAGTCCATGCTCCTTTTTCCTATGGACTTATTCTTCTTTACTTCTTCTAAGCATCAAGTTCTTTACTCCTTTTTTCGTAGAACTTATGGGATTCTTTCATTTTTTTTCTTTATTTCTAAAACTCTTGTTAGCACTTCTCACTTTCACTAAATCAAGTAAGTTAACTCCAACTTTTGTTATAGATTGTCTATTTCTTCCTCTTTTTGCAGTAAGTCTTTCTTTGCATTGTATTATCAAGTAAGATTCACACTTATTATAAAATCCTTAAGGATCTAACTTTCTCCACAAGAAGTGTTCTAATTTCTTGCTTTTGTTTCAAGTTCAAGGTCTTCACTAATTTTAGGTTTTTAATCATTAAATCATATTGTTGTCTACTACATTTTATTATTTACTTTTCAAAATTCAAAATATTCTCTTGAGTTTCATATCAACAAGATACTTGTGATTTACTCATCCACAGTTAAAGGTATGAACATGCAAATGAATTATTTATTCATTACATATTACTATATATAACCTTATCTATATTACTTAAATATTCATATAATAAGTAAAACATAAAATTTCACTACAAGAAAAATGATATTTAGAAACGGAATTAGCAACAGAATTAAGTTCCATTGCTAAGAAAAAGTGGTTAGAGACGGAATTGAGATGGACTAATTCAGAGACGGAATAGAGAGAGATCAGAGATGGAAATAGAGACGAAAATAGAGACATAATTAAATTTCGTCTCTAAATAATGGCGCCGACATTCCCACCAAAACTTTCTCTTTTATAACCGTTCATCAAATCTCGAGATTCGTGCGTGCTTCGATCTAGACCCCCCAAAAATTGATCATCCAAACTAAAGACCAAATGTCTTTCTCTCAACTATATTTCTCTTTGGTTGCGCTCTGGTCTCTCTCTCTCTCTCACCGCTAACCGCCTCTAGTCGGCTCTCTGCTCTCTCTTCGGTCACCGCTCACCGCCTTCTGCTCTCACCGATCACCGATCTCTCATCGGTCATCTCCGCTCACCGCTCTTTGCTCTCTACTCGCTCTGTGCTCACCGCTCTCTGCTCGTCGAAGATGTTCTCTCCCTCTCTCACCGCTCTCGGACCGACGTTTCCCAGCTCTCTCTCTCTCTACCGCTCTTTCTCACCGAAATCTCTCTCCCAAACCCTAAATCTCTATCATCGTTGCGATTGCGGTTGCGACAAGGCCGTTGGCTCTGCCGTCACCGGCTGTCGGAGATTGGAGCCTCCGAAGCCCTAAGCTGTCGCCGACCTACGCCCCACCCTAAGCCATCGCCGAACTAGTCAAGGTAACACCCTAAGCTGTTGGTCTTTTTTTGTTTTTTATTTTTGAATGGGTGTTACAATTTGGATTGAATGATAGGTTTATTCCATTGATTCAAGGTCATGTTCCTGATAATCATGTTGTTCCTTATAATGCATGTCATCAATCTAAACAATATAGATTGTCTTTTCCATCGAGTTCAGTCAAATCTACTTCTATTTTTCAATTACTTGATATCGATGTTTGGGGTCCTTATAGACAATCTTCTTTACAAGTTTAACACTACTTTTTTTACCATTATTGATGATTTAGTCGATACACTTGGATTTTTTTATTGCCTGTAAGTCTTCTACACTTGGATTTTTTGATTGCTTGTCAGTCTTCTACACTTGGATATTTTGATTGCTTGTAAGTCTTCTACATTACATATGATTGAGCAGTTTCTTGCCTATATTCACAATCACTTTAAAGTATCTGTTAAATATATCAGATCAGACGATATTACTAAATTTGTAAATCAAGGATGTGCTTATTTATTCTCCAAGCTTGGGATTGTTCATCAGAGATCATCTCCTTACTCACCTCAATAGAATGGGGTTGTAGAGAGAAAACATCGCCACCTATTACAAATTACTAGAGCCTTGATTTTTCAATTAGGATTGTCTAAAAGGTTTTGGGGAGATGCCCTTTTCATAGTTACATATATTTTAAACAGATTGCCCTCTCAAATTCTATAATGAAAGTCTCCTTTTCAAATTCTAAAAAAAACATATTCTAACTTCAATGACAACTTTATTATTCCATAGGTTACATAACACACATGGTTGGTTGCTATAGCAAAAAATCAGAATTAAAATCTCACTCACAAGTCACAACACATCTATGTACTTAAACTGGAAGTTTCCCATTCACGATCAAATGTTATGTTTGATGGTTTTGTTTTTCTTAATTTCAGGCTATTGGACATTAGAAACTAGCAGGATCAACCTTTTTTTTATTGCTGACAAGGCTGAGGATATTCTTCAACCTAAAGTGGTAAGTTGGAGAATACCAGTGCATATATTTTTTAATCCTGAATCCATTAGTGCATATATCTCATTGTAAAGCTACACCCGACTTGATATATGGTTGTGTTCCCCCTCTTTGCATATATCTCACTTAATTTTTTGGGATTTAATCATTTGGTGCAATTTTTTTTCTCAAATAAAAAAAATTCCTTTTTTTGTTCTTGATTTTTTTTAATTTACATGGGAAATCGAGCTTGTTTGGTGCCTGAAATTTCGGGAAAGAATTGGTTGATGAAGGAAATACATTGCTTATTTATTTCTTCATTTTCTTGCAGATGGAGTTCTCACTGTTTTGACAACAGGTGGGTTTTGTTTTTCTTTGAAGGAATTATGTTTGGAAAGATTATGTAGTTAATCCTTTTAGTCCGTGAAAAGGTCCTAGGACAGTCTAGATAAATTTTAAATTTTAATCTTTGAAATCTTATAACAAATTGCTGCACTCAAGAATCTTCTCGGTTCTCAATCTAATGGGAGGCAAGTAGCCAATAAACTCCCTATGGTTTGGCTGGAAAGGAAATGCTAATGCTATCCACATATTTTGGGGAAGGGTGAATTGGAATTGTAATTCGGAGAAATCTGACAAAGTACATTTCTTTGGTACTTCACTGATATCTCTATTTCCAATCTTGTCAATATCATTTTTGGATAGTGTAGGACTTTCTGATGAAGAGGTCTACCAGTATTGCTTAAATTTAAAGGAACATGTTACTTCTAGAAGGTCAACGAGGTTACCTTCAAGGTCTAAGCATGGCCAAAAATTTAGGTATGCATTTATTCACTAAATTTAGAAGGTTTAGATGTTTTTATTGTGATTACTTGGCTTTTCTTTTTTGCAGTGGGACTGAAATAACTTTGTGCACTTACGAAAACATTAATAACTTAGTCGATGGGTTCACTTGCTTCCTTCAAAAGGTTCAGCATGCCTCACTTGTCTTTGGTTTTGTTTCTAGAGTTGTGGAGGGAAATCGATGGATGTTTTGTCTTGAAATTAGCTATGAACATATCATGTTGTGTATTCATGCTTTATTAGCAATTATTCTTCCTCTTGGGTGGCATGCAGTTGGAGGCTTGCTTTATATTATTTGCAGCACTCATTTTCTAGACTTTTGGATCTTCACATGTGAAGTTGTATTTGTTACCTTAGTATTTTTAGTGCCATAACTTCCTGAAATGCTATATATTATTTGTAGCACTCATTTTCTAGACTTTGTGTCAAGTGTTATTTTTAAGCTGTATTGCATTTTATCTTTGTTCAATGTTTCTGACTAACTTTTGTTGTATTTTCCATACCTTCTACAGATGCTAATCTTAAAAATTCCTGTAAGTTATCTGCCAAGAGTGCCTGGTATCTGGATTTAAAGATTATGTTCTGAAGCATGGGAATACTTTAGATAAATAATGCCAATCTTGCTTCTCAAACAGGTTCGTAGTTCAGGACTAACTGCGATTTTTTATCTATCCAAATTTTTTGATGTTTCCTGCATTATTCTACTTAAGCTCGCTAATCTATTCCATTGCAATGCGCCATGTTACCCATTCAGTAATTGTGCAGCTGTGTTAATGATTAGTACTTTTCAAAAGCCTCCACTTGACAACTTGAAGCTCAATATATTTTTTTTTGTCAAATTTAAAGAAATTGTACCCTCACAAGGCACTTCTCTTAGCTTCTAAAATCGTGATGATCATCCTCATCCTTGAAGCAGCGTATTCTCTTTGTAGTGATCTCATAAAGATAAGAACTGCAAGTGATTCTCTTTAATGTGTTTCGTGCTCATTATTATTTCAATAAAGAATAAGGAGGGCCATTAGAGTTATAGACTCGAAGATAATTTTCAGGCAAGACCTTGGGACCTAAGATTCGTTTTTTAGGCTCCTTCTTAAATTATAGTAAATGTTTATTGTTGCTCATAGACTGCTTAGACCATCTTGGATTTAGTTTTTGATTACCAACTTCACTGATCTTTAAGCCATGGAAGATAATTTGAAGATCTCCCAGGGCAATTTGGAGCTCTCACGCAGAAGCTATAGTAAAGGCTTAGGTGCATAATCTCCAATAGCATCTTGCAAATGTCTTGCTTTCCAAAATTATTGAATGAAATGATCTTAAATGCAGCAAGTGGTGCTTTTCTCACCATTGGGAACTTCAATCTTATGTCGCATCTTTTTCTTTTTATTCAACATTCTTTTTATGAATGGGGTTATCTTATATGAACTGCTTGTCCAGGTTTTCTATTTCCAGAACTTTCTCCTATGCCCAATTTCCTCATCGCTTCTCAGTTCACTGACAAGCATTGACTAGAAAAGTTTTGGTTTGAATGTCAAAAGCGGTGCCATTGACAAATATGGCAATGCAGTGCTGGAATGGGAGAACTTGCCACCATTAGTGCATATATCTCATTGTAAAGCTGCACCTAACTTGATATATGGTTGTGTTCCCCCTCTTTTGCTATCCCTTTTGAGTTAACTGAGTAGCTATGTACATGATATATTTACTTATCTATGATGTTGAATTTCATGTAAATGTGATGTCCTGACACTGTTGCTATAGATTGTATAAGGCCTTTTTGTGCATATTTAGAGGATTAGAAGTTTTTTTTGGTGGTTGTTGAATAATAGGATTGGTGGTTTTTGTGCATACTTAGAAATTTGGAACATTTATTAAACTTGACAAGCTTTCGTGGATATATAAATCTTTTTCAATGTCGAATTGTACATTTTTTTCTCATTTAAATATTTGTTGTTGATATATATTGTCAATGTATGTATGTCAAATTCTGCTTTTTTGGGGGATGTTAGCACCACCAAGGAGTTGTTGGAGGGGGTGCAGGCGATGGAGTAGGTCCTATGGTTGTATTTTCAGGTTTAAAGGTTATGGAGAACCAATTGGATTAAACTTACGTTTGAAAACTAAACAAAGCGGAATTGAGACGGATTAGCAACGAATTCAAAGATTCCATTGCTATTTCATCTCTAATTTTCGAGGAATAGATGCATGAATCAGCAACGGATCAAAGACGAAATTATTGTATTTCGTCTTTGATCCATTGCTAATCAGAGACGGATCAGAGACGGAATATAATAATTCTATCTCTGATCGTTGCTAATCAGAGACGGATCAGAGATAGAATACAATAATTTCGTCGCTGATACGTCTCTGATTAGCAACAAATCAGAGATAGAATTCAATTACAATTGTACCCTTTAAAAGAATTTCTATTTCTGTTCCGTCTATGTTCTGTCTTTGTTCCGTTTCTAAATTTCGTCTCTAATTTGCCTCTAATCAGCAACGGAAACACATTTCCGTTGCTGATTGAATTAATGACGATGATTTTAGAGATGGAATAAATTTCGTCTCTGTTCCGTTGAAAAATTGAATCAGAGACGAGATTTATGCTAATCAGATACGGAAATTTCCATTTCTGATCTGCTGTTTTTTGTAGTGCTTGTACATTGCTATAGTTTCCTCCTTACCTGCTTAAATTAAAAATTAAAATGATCATACATGCACTTTTTATCCTTATTTCTCAGCCTATCTTACCACTTCCCATGGTTTTATGTATGTTGATGCCTTCAAACATAAACCAAACCTTTTCCTCGAGGTTTAAAAGTAAGCCTAAAATATGAAGACACTAAAACACACAAACATATGTAACAACATAAGTTATAATAAATTAAACTAAACATTAAAATTGAAATAAATAAATAGATTAGAAAATATTCCAAATGTTTAAAATGTATGAATGGTATTAAAACCATTATCAACTCCCTAGGTCTAAAGGAATCCTAGATATGGACTTCATAACTACGCGTTGTCATCATCATCTACATCATCAACGCCAACCTGCGATGGTGTCCATGGATGCTCCACCATATTGCTCTGTGCCAAATCCAGATTAAACACGTATGTTGGTGCTGCAGGAAAGCCTAATGACCTATCAGTAGGTCTCCACCATTTGTTCCTCTCATATCTAGCTATGGCTATGTGGTGATCAACAAACAACATGAGATTTCACTACTCTTTTTCTCTGTGCTGGTCTCTCATTTCCTTATCTAGCTCATATCTTAGCATGTCTGCCTAGTATTGCACCCTATCCTTCTAGTTCTATCTCTTCATTTCTGCTATCTGCACCCTCTAGTATCGTAAAGTTAAATCCTCAAGTGCTGGTAGAGTTGCCTGTGGTGAATGAGGTGGTGGAAAGACTTCATGACTATCCAAGTCCCGCTCTCCAATCTCTTAATCTATAAACTCATAGCCCTCAGCAAATCCCTGCTACTATTGCTCATCTACTTCTTCATTCTCCTCCTCTTCTAGCTCTTGGGTTGTTAATGCTTCTGCTGCTGCTTGATCTTTTTGTCTCTTAGCCAACACATGCAAGGAAAGCATTTTCATTTTCAACAAATGGAGATCAATGGCTAGAAAATATTACCTTAATATATAAAATCAACACATGCAAGGAAACCATTTTTATTTTCAACTTATAAATCAAGAAAACTTGTTGGAGAAGAAAGAGGTTGATGGAGATAAGGAATCCATGGAAGATTGGTGAGAATTTCTCAAGCAAGGTGGTACATCAACTAGGTACACATCTATTTATGTCAGATTGAAATTATTTTTAATTTTTGGCTAATTCCATAGGGTATATGATTGAATATTTGCAATTGTTTTATATATTTGGATTTCTCATTTGAAGCTAATAATATACCTATATTGAAGTTCTTAATTTGGACTTGAAATCATAAAGATATGGATTTTTGAAGTTGCAAGACTAAAACTAGAATTTTGCATGTTATATTAGGAATTAGCCTATCTAACTTGGTCATAACTTGCTCATTTTAGATCCAAATCGACCCAAACTTATGGCATTTGAAAGCATGCTCAAAGAGTAATAACTTTTCTTAACTAGAGGTATTGTAATTTAATTGTTTTCATGTCTAAAAGTGCTCTACAAATAGGTGCTGGAATTCAAAAGAAAAGTTATGAAACTAAATTTGTTAAATGTATAACTCCCTAACTACTTATCCAAATGAGCTGATCATTTAGTATGTTGAATTTAGGTATGTTTGCTGCCTTGTGACCAAAAATCACTTTTTTGGAAATATAGATTAGGAGGAATAGTTTTTCTAAATTCGCTGGTCAGATTAGGTTCCAATTAGAGCTATGTTTAGTATAATCATGATATCTCTTTCATTATTAATTGGAATTTTGCAAACTACACTAATATACATGTATCGTATATATATAATACAACCAAAATATAACACGTATATCCCTAATTTCTACCCCTCTCACCTCTATTCCCAACTAGGACTCTAAGCAAGTCCTTTGGGTTTCCACATCTATAGTGTATTCATCAGGTTTATCCGTAAATTATATGACAAATATAATCATATTAGAGCTAACTTTCAATTCCTTAGGTACCTTAAACTTGCTCAGAAACCAAAATGTAACGACCCATTTTCCAAATGGACTGCCATGGGGGCCGATGCGAGCCCACAACCTGGCCTACCAACGCCAGTTGTTTCTCACATACCAACTCATCCACCATTTACTTATTATTATTCTTAGTAAACAACAAATTTTAATATTTAGATTGTTAATGGCCTCAAATCATTTGTCTCTCATATCATATTAATCCACCATAAAACACATTGGAAGTCTTTACTATTACAAAATATATATAATAGTAAAGTCATGCAATTAACTCTGATACCTAATGTGGAAAACCCATATATCATTATCGATAAAAAAATGTACCTCGATGCATCAAAATATCAACAGTACACAGTCCTAGTGTCTATCACAATCCCAAATCCTAAAATAAAACAAAATGTGTATATATCAACGTAGAAACCTGGCTATAAGTCTCCATATTTTGGTAGCTCGCCCTTACCCCTGCTTGTACTAGGATCTGTTGAGGCATGTGCCCTAGGTCAATCTATTCACTGTCTTTATGAATACTTTTAGTTAATAAAATAGAGGATTTCATTTGTTGTTTATTATAATTAATATACATGTTTACATTATAATAAGATCCATGGGTATTTGTAGAAATATCCTAAATGTCCATAGTCGATCATTATACTGGGAACTATAATGAATTAAGACTAGTGTGAGTCTTGATTGATGATCATATGATGATTATACGTATAGGGATATGAATCAAGATCACAAATACTTGTTAGGGAACAAAGTACAGGAATGACCCGCTATGAGAACATCACATGCATTAAGTCATAGTTGTTTCTCATGATAGGTATATTTTTCAGTCCTCTGACTTGAGATTACCAGGGACTTCAACATTAGGAACACAATGATTTGACACAATCAAACGTTGACTTTAACCGGATGATTATAAAGGTTGTGATTGGTTATTATGTGAGCAATGTGATGAAGTTGTGTACTCGAGATAGAATTTGTCCTTCTCATATAAAGAGAGATATCTAGTGGATCCCTCGATGTGTTAGACTATTAAAAGACCTAGTCTTAGTAAATTGATATTGATCAATGTCACTTGGATGTTTTCAGTCTACCTAGAGATCGAGACTAGTACGATTGAACATGTTGGATGACAATTCCATGCCTTTGATTTGATCAAAAGGATATCGTGTGACAAAAGGATATTATATACACTATTGATTAGGTAGTATCGATTTGATATTCGTACAACTTGGGTAGTCATAATGTCTTGCTAGAGGTCGCGTATGACTTGTATACCAAAATTTTTTTTGGTACACTGCCAACGTTGTATGAGCCTATTAGGTCACACACCAAAAATGGTTTTGCGAGATTTTAAGATCGTTCAGAAAAATATGTTTTATATGATAAAATTCATGACATAAATGTCTTTGTGGTGTATTACACTTATATTTCTTTAAGTAGGGGTATATGTGTAATTTACTTAACCATCTATATACAAGGGTTGCATAAATAAACGATTTAAGTTAGAACACATGTACGAAAGATTAAGGGCCGAAACTCTATTTTCATTTTAGAAACGACTTAGGGTTTTCTGGTACACTTTGGATCGTTTTGGAGAGAAACAAAAGGTTTGGTATTCTCTCGAAGCTAGTTCTTCGAATCTCGGCCGTTGTTCGTGTGTGGAGTGCTGGTAGAGGGCGTTCATCATTGGCAATGCCTTAGAGATCGATCAATCTTCAGAAAGGTATATTGCAACTGATGTATGATTTAGTTTTCATGGTTTAAACATTTTTAATGGAATTAGATTCGGATTCTGTTGGGGTTTTTTATCAAAATTGTTTTGTAATCCCCCTGCGTACGAACCCCAACACCAAATAAGATCTACACTCAAGCCATCACAAAAAAATAGATGACGATTCTAGAGTTAGTAATCCCAAGGAAATTAAGTGAGCAATATGGAAGTAAGTATTGGAATTGAAACAAAACCAATAAATAAAGATGTGAAAAAAAATACAGGCAATTTTGCTCATCGCATGCAAATGTAATAGTAAAAGCACAAAGTGTGTGTTCATAGCCCCTAGGGTCAGACTAGTGCCATACTTTGGACTCCCAACAGACTACTATCTGCGAGTAGCACTCAAACAAGGCCAGTATCTAGATCCGTTGGTCGGTCGGCGTGGAACCCACCCACATGTGCCCTTCACTCTCTTGAGTAGCCCTATTCACCGAGATGGCACATGTGCTATGGCCTAGTGGATGTACACATAGAAATGGCACATAGGGAGAGCCTCAACGTCTGTCCATTACAACATACCAAGAATATAGTAATGAGAGACAAAAAATGAATTCAAAAGCAAAAGTAAATACTACTCAAGAAATTTTAGTTGGGATACTACACACATCTAATCGTACTCCGTGTATCGTAACTAACCCCCGGCTCGGCTCCGCCCAGTCCCGAATATCCCAAACTACAACCCGTAATAACCAACGTCCATGTATAAGTGATATTTAATTAGTTGTATGTGTTTTAAATCAATTCACACACATTATGTTAAAGCAGGGGTACATTAGTGCACTAGGTCTGGGCATTAGTGCTTTAGATGCCCAGATAGTTATACGTTCGTTACCCAAAAGAACATTAGCACGCTAATTTTTTGGCCTAGTGCACTAATTTTCATTAGCTCGCTAATCACGCCCTGGACAACAAAACAACTTAAACGTTTTAGGTTTTCCACTAACAACAACCACAACACCAATAACAACACATGAAAACACTAAAACCCATCATAACAACAACTCACCAACCTCCAAAACATCACCAACATCAATAAAATTATTATTAAAAGATAGAGAAAGGTGTGATGTAAGTGATTCTCACCTTGGATTTGATGTTTCACTCTACCAAACTCCTTAATTCACCAAGAGAAAGCACCAAAACCCTAGTTTTCTTCTTCAAATCTCGGATTGATAGGATAAGAGAGAAAGGTTATGGAAACAAGTCAAATTGACTTATTTATAGTTGAATTTGTCATCTCCAATCACTTATGCATCTTTAGGCCATCCTAAGCACATCATTTGGTTCTAATCTAACCCCTTATGACTCAAATTGGGATACCTTTGGCTCAATTGCTTCTTGTTCTCACCTCAAAAAGTCCATTTTCGGATGTTTCGACACCCGGTTTTGCATCCCAACCGCGACCCACGCGTACTACCATGATGCCCATAACCACCAATTAGATATTCCATATTAATCATTTAAAAATTATTTCTTCATTTTGTGTGTATTGTTTCCTCGACCTGGCGTTAAGTCTGTTAAACTACCCGGTACCCACGGCAACACGCATATCGAGGCGACTACTTAACACATGGTCTCGCACGTTAAATGGAATATACTGACACACATTATGATGCCATGTATGCTATTTCAAGATAAACATCACAAATTAATCAATTCAGTACATAAAAGTACTATTTACCTAGATCCATGCACGCACAAGCCTAATTACAAGTCCCACGAGTGTTTGAGCACTTAGCCACGTCTGCAAATATGTCATTATTAACAGCGAAATTAAATTTAGGCTAATTAGGTGCACGTTTATCGATGCATATATCAATGGACAGATAACCATCAAATACCCAGCCTGAGGTCGGAGATATAAGTGATCCGACGAGACCAACACTAACGTTGGAGTCGTTGGCCCAGAACATGGATGATAAGTTCACAATACTTATGGATATGTTGAGAGCTCGGGAGGTTACTATTCCTCCTACTATTGTAGTGGCTACATCGACGACTACGAAGGTGGTTGTAGCGCCTACTTCAACCGAGGTTCAGGTGTAGGCGGCAGTATTAGAGACAGTGAGGGCTACACCAGCCACAGGACTAATGGAGGTTGTAGTGGTGGTTACACCTGCTATGATCGAGTAGCCAGCAGTGGCATCGACTTCGGGAGTCAGATGATAGTCGAGACGAAGAAGATGAGAGACTTCCTCAAAGTCTCCAGGGTATTTCTTTAGGGCTGGAGATCCAGACGTAGCCGGGAGGTGGCTGTTGTCACATGAGAGGCTACATGACTGGTCGCGAGTTGACAAAATTGTTCGGTCGCGATTATTGAGCTTTTATTTGAGAGTCGATGCAGCAATCTGGTGGACTACTTACACAACTCGAGGGAGGAGTTTTTGTCCCTAGTGTAGGGTGATATATCGGTCACCATCTACATAGAAAGGGTCCAATATCTATTGCCTTACTTTATGGACATAGTAGGTATTGACCGACTACAGATTTACTATTTTGTTCGGGTCTGGATGAGTGGATAACGAGTACAGTGGAATCTAGCACAGTTCATGCACTAATTGAGGTCTACAATAGGTGCCTCGCACACGAGACGTACATGGTTCAAATGGCCAATCGATGAGCGATTGAGGCTACGTTACAAGGTTAGTAGAGTCAACCAGCATCAGGTTCTGGGTCTGATCAGAGGCCAAATAGATAGAGGAGGGATTAGGATCAATTGAGACTAACGCCGAGACCTCGTAAAGGAGAAGTGGCATATTTCACAGCATGATGACCGTCATATGGCATATTTTATGGCTTTTACACCTGTCGATCAACCTAGGCAGTAAAGGCAAGATAGAGGTCCGATAGGCCAAAGTTGAGGCCAGAGTAAGACGCCGAGTCAGAGGAGTTCTGGCATATCGAGACTCGCGCATGTTGTTGATACGGTAAAGTGGGGCATATTGTGTCAGATTATACCAAATCAGCACTAGTACCACCATAGACGGAGCAGGCCATAGACGGGGTGTAGACTACAACATTTGGGGTCACACAACCGAACCGGAGGCGACTAGATAGTTAGTTGAGGGTACGTTATCTGTTTGTGGTTTTCCTATGCATATTATAATGGATTCTAGTGGTACTTTGTCCTTTCTTTTTAAATGCATGGTAGGAAAGTTAGGGTTAGCTACACAGACCTTAGATACGCATCTTGTTCTCAACACGACAGCTAGGGATAAGATTTACCCTAACCGAATTTACCAAAATTGTGTAGTGGAGATTGAGGGACATCAGCTACCGGCTGATTTGAGAGTGCTAGAGTACTTGGAGTTCGACGCGATGTTCTAGATAGATGTGTTATCATCTTACTACTCACAGGTCGATTGTTTTAGTAAGACTATGATGTTTGACATCGATGGGATTCCAAGGTTTACATTTGTTAGAGTTGCGTTTGCATTACCTATCACTCGAGGCATATTAGTAACATCACAGGAGATGGAGTTATATGTGGCTATGGTTGAGCCAGAGCATAAGATGGTGTTGAAGATTGAGGATGTCCCTATCATCTGTGTAATTTTTGGACATGTTTCCTGATGATTTGCCTAGTTTGCCATCACCAAGAGCTGTGGAGTTCATCATTGAGCTGATCTTGGTGACATATCCAATCTATAACAAACTGTATATGATGTCAGCATCGGAGCATGAGGAGTTGAGGACCCAATTAAAGGACTTATTATAGAATGGTTTCATCCACCCTAGCATGTCACATTGGGAAACACCAGTTCTGTTTGTAAAGAAGAAAGATGGCTCGATGGAGATGTGTATGGACTACCAAAAGTTGAATCAGGTGATGATTCAGAATCATTACCCACTTTTGAGAATAGATGATTTATTCGATATAGAAGATTGACTTACAATCGTCAAGTTTAGAAGAGGATATAGAGAAGACTGTGTTTACTTAAGTTACGACTTATTTGAGTCCACAATCATGCCATTTGGGCTGACTAATGTACACCGACGATCTTCATGGATTTGATGTACAGGGTGTTAAGGCCATTCCTTGATCGATACGTCATTATTTTTATTGATGACGTCTTGATATACAGTAAGACTCGTGTGGATCATGAAAGGCATCTCAAATATGTGTTGACGATGCTAAGAGAGTACAAACTGTATGCCAAATTTAGCAAGTGTGTATTTAGCAAGTGTGCATTTTGGCCATGTCATCGGTGGTCAGGGTATATCTGTTGATGGTGATAAAATTCCGACGATTATTGATTAGAAAATACCCGAGCCTATATCTGACATCTAAAGTTTCCTAGCAGGATACTACAGGCCATTTATGCAGGACTTCTTGATGATTGCAACGCCGTTGACGAGACTGACCAAGATAGATGCATGTTAGATTTGAATGGTCACATAAATGTAAGGATGCTTTCTAGGAGTTGAAGAGGAAATTGACTTCGGCGCTAGTTTTGGCTTTACCAATGGCCAGTAAAGGGTTTTTCGTCTATATCGATGCGTCAGACATTAGGTTAGGTAGCTTGTTGATGTAGGACGAACACCCAATGGCCTATTGATCTTAACGGTTGAGAACTTACAGGTGAACTATCCAATGCACGACTTAGATCTTGCAGCGGTCATGTTTGCATTGAAGGCTTAGAGGCATTATCAGTATGGTGAGCGGTTTGTGTTGTACACATACCATCAAAGTTTGACGTACTTGTTCACTCAAAGGAGTTGAACATGAGACAGTGGCGATGGCTTGAGTTACTGAAAGACTATGACTTCGCCATTGAATATCATCCGGGTAAGACGAATGTTGTAGTTGATGCTCTAAGCAGGAGCGGTGTTGAGAGCCAGACAGTAGTGCGACATATGACATAAGAGTAAGGGTTGCTTGAGGAAGCATCGGTGTTGTGTTTAATAGAGGTTATTATTGAGCTATAGATTTGCTGTAAGATGCAAGTTCCTATAGTGTCTCAGAGCGGGGTCGTTGAGTTGCCGAGAATAGATGACTTATATGTGTGGATCAATGGGCTTGCTCAGGATCCGAGGTGCACATAGTGGTTTGAGGGGTCAAATGGGTGCTTGAGACAAATTTATTATGGATACCAGGGGTATCGAAGCTCAGGGACATCATTCTCGAGGATGCACACCGGTCACGATATACAGTTCATCCTAGTCGGACCAAGATGTATCACGATCTATGGAGATTGTTCTGGTGACTATAGATGAAGGCTGACGTGGGTCGATATGTTTCGAGTTGTCATATATGCCAGTAAGTGAAGGCATAGCACAGGAGACCGATTGGGTTATTATAGTCGTTGCCCATTCCTCAATGGAAGTGAGAACACCTAACTATGGACTTCATTAATGGCCTACCTCATACGACGAGGAGACATGATGTGATTTGGGTGGTCATCGATAGGTTGAAGAAATCGGCACATTATATACCGATCGCCATGCCATATTCAGTTACATAGTTGAACACTATCTTTAGAGATTGAGAGAGAGATTATTAGATTGCATGGTGTATCGGTCTCCATTATTCTTGATAGAGATCCAAGGGTTACATCGAGACTAAGGGAAAGTATGTAGGAGCTGTTTGGCATGCGTTTCAGTACTGCGTACCATCCTTAGACTGATAGGCAGGCGGAGCGATTAATTCGAATTCTCGAGGATATGCTTAAGGCGTTTATTCAACAATTTGGTGGATTGTGAGAAGAATGCTTTCCTTTGTGTGAATTTTCCTATACAACATCTATCAGGAAAGTATCGGGATGCCACCGTTTGAGGCACTTGAGATTTTGTTGACCATACTGAGAAGGTAAGACAGATCAGCCAGAGACTTTAAGCAACGCATGATAGGCAGAAAAAGTATGCAGACAAGTACCTTGAAGTTCTGAGCTACGAGGTTGGAGACTTGGTGTATTTGAAAGTTTCGCCTTAGAAAGGTCATCAGAGGTTTGGCATTAAGGGGAAACTAGCACCAAGATATATTGAGCCGCTTCGAGTTGAGGAACGCGTCGGTAGAGTGGCATATCGTCTGGATTTGCCACCGCAGTTGGCATGGGTACACCTAGTATTTCATATGTCCATGTTGAGGCTGCTTAAGTTAAGACCAAGGCATATGGTTGATATACGTCAGATTGAGGTTCGACTTGACGTGTCATATGAGGAGCAGCCTATGGAAATCATGGATAGGAGGACTCATATTTTGAGGAATAAGGAAATCCCTAAGGTTTTGGTACGTTAGCTATATCACGAAACCGAGGGACTACCTGGGAGTTTGAGTCTATTATGCGATGACGGTATCCCCACTTATTTGCAGGTAAGTAGTTTCAATTTAATTTAAATTTCGAGACAAAATTTCACTTAGTTAGGAAAAGTTGTAATGACCTGAATTTAATTTGCCATTAATAATGACGTGTTTGCAGACGTGGCTGACAGCTCAAATGCTCGTGGGACCCATAGTTAGGCTTGTACGCGCCCGGACCTTAGTAAATAGTACTTTTATGTTCTGAATTGATTAATTTGAGATGTTTATCTTGAAATAGCATAAATGGTATCACAATGTGTGTTAGTATATTACATTTGACGTGCAAGACTGGGTGTTAAGTAATTGCCTCGATACGCATGTCGATGCGGGTACCGGGTAGTTTAACTGACTTAATACTAGGCTGGGGAAAATAATACACACAAAATGAATAAAAATTGGTTAAATAATTAATATGGAATGTTTAATTGGTGGTTAGGGAAATGGTAGTACTCGTGTGTCGCAATTCGGGACGCGAAATCGGGCATCGAAACACCAAAAAATGGACTTTTTGAGGTGAGAACAAAAGCAAGTGAGCCAAAGGTGTCCCAATTTGAGTCATGAATGGTTATATTAGAAACAAATGAGGTGCTTAAGATGGCCTAGAGATGCACTAGTGAATGGAGATGACAAATTCAACTATAAATAAGTCAATTTCACTTATTTCCACCACCTTTTCTCTCTCTTATCCTATCCATATGAGATTCGAAGAAGAAAAACCAGGGTTTTGGTACTTTCTCTTAGTAAATCAAGGAGTTTAGAGGAGTGATACATCAAATCCAAGGTTAGAATCGCTTACATCACACTTTTCTATATCTTTTGATCATAATTTTGCTGATATCGGTGAATGTTTTGGAGGTTGGTGAGTTGTTATTATAATGGGTTTCTAGTGTTTTCACGTGTTTTGTTGGTGTTGTGGTTGTTGTTGGTTTGTTGGGTGTGTGAAAAACCCAAAAAGTTTCAACGGTTTTGTAGTCTAGAGCGCGATTAGCGCGCTAATTGCAAAATTTAGCGCGCTAATGTTCTTCTGGGTAACTAACGTATAACTAACTGGGCATCTAGCGCGCTAATGCCCAGACCTAATGCGCTAATGTACCCTTGTTTTGGCATAATGTGTGTGAATTGACTTAAAACACATACAAATGACTAAATATCACTTACACATGGATTTAGGTCATTAAGAGTTGTAATTTAGGATATACCGGGACTAGGCGGAGCCGGATCGGGGGCTAGTGATAGTATACTAAGTGCGTTGTGATGTGTGTAGTATCCCAACTAAAACTTCTTAAGCGGTATTTATTTTTGCTTTTGAATTCATTTTCTATCTCTCATTACTCTATTCCTAGTAGTTGTAATAGACGAACATTGAGGCTCTCCCTCCGTGCCATTTCTGTATGTACGTCAACTAAGCCATAACATACGTGCCATCTCGGTGAATAGGGCTACCCGAGAGAGTGACAGGCACCTGAGGGTGTGTCGTAGGTTCCACGCCGACCACCTAGCGGATCCAGATATAGACCTTGCTTAAGTGCTACTCACCGGCTGTAGTCAGTTGGAAGTCCGAAGTACGACACTAGTTTGACCCTAGGGGCTAGGAACACACACTTTGAGCTTTTACTATTACATTTTCATGCGATAAGCACAGTTGCTTGTATTTTATTTTTGCATGTTTATGTAATAGTTTTGTTTCAATTCCACCGTATTGCTTACTTAAGTTCCTTAGGAATACTCAATCTGGACTTGTCATCCGTGTTTTTTTATGGCTTGAGTGCAGATCCTAGTACGAGCCAGGGCAAGGGCAAGCTACCTGAATACAAAGACGTATAACCAGACTTGTACATTTGTATATACATATTTTGTTTTATTTTGGGTTGTGGGATTGTGTTGGACACTGGACTCTGTATTTTTGATATTTTGATACATTGAGGTACATTTTTTATCGATAATGATATATGGGTTTTCCACACTAGGTATCAGAGTTAATTTCATGACTTTACTGCTATATATATTTTGTTATGCTAAAGACTTTCGCTGTGTTTTATGTGGGATTAATATGATATGAGAGACAGATGATTTGAGGCCATTAACAATTTAAACAGTAAAATTTAATGTTTACTAAAGATAATAATGACTAAATGGTAGATGAATTGGCATGTGGGATGTAAATGGCGTTGGTAGGCCAGGTCGTGGGCCCGCATCGGCCCCCGTTGCGTCCATTTGGAAAATGGGTCGTTACACTTAATTTGGTCTTTAGGGCTGATTTGGGAAGATCAATTTGAAACATATTCAACTAATTTGAATACACAATAAACGCATTTAACTAACTTCAACGACTTAGGGGACCGTAGCTCGGGTATCGGGGAGCTTGTCGAGTTGAATTCGGGTGTCCGAGGGAGTCAGAGCACGTGTTGAGGTGCGTAAACCCATTGGATTGTCTCACGGAAGTCCTGATTTGGTTTATCGATTTCGCTTTTCATGTGTGACTACTGGTAGGCAGACATGAGGTTTTCACTCCAATTTCGGTGTGCCTATATATTGGTTGTGGCTAAATAGGATGCACTGGTTACTTGTGATAGTGTTCATGTCGATAGTAGTAGAATATATCTACAACTGTCAGGAGGGATTAGGGTGGTCCAGATGTGTAACAACGTTAAAAGGGACCATGTCATTTACTGAAGTTAAGGTTTATCCACTATAAGCTTCTAAGTATATACATGGATCCTAATCGATTTATCAATTACTGGCTAATGTAGGTCAGGGTTTTCTAGTTATTATACGGGTGTTTATAGATTCATGCTTTATTTCAAAACAAGTTTAATTGGTATATGATGTTTATTTATTTCACGCTACTACTTTTGCTTGTCGTGTGCTGCTTACATTCATAGGAATATGATGTATTATTGCCAGATGTTATATTCGCATGTCTCTTAGTTTATCAGTTTAATTTCATGAATATTGTGTGGACTTTTATTGGGATTTTACTCATCGGACTCGTAAACTATATTTGTTGGGTGACTAAGTGCAAATCCATCGATGAGCAAGGGCAAGGGCAAGTGCAAGAAGGTACTAGGCGACTACCTTTGAGATTGTGGAGCTAGCTCGTGTATGATATCAGTATGTATTTATTTTACTTTTGTTGGGTTTTAGGGATCATAGAACACTGATTACATGTATATGGAACTTTTGTTATACATAACTCACCTTGACATATACATGGTATCTTTTGCCGGGTTTTCTACTACTTAGGATGTTGAATATTATATAAATTGCTTAAATTAAGACTTTCGCTGTAAAATCTCATTATAACTTGATAAATTGATTAACTAGCGAATGAAGTCATTAATAATTATATGGAAAGTAATTAGCTAAGTTAGGATTAAATGGAAAAGTGTAAGTAGCCAGGTAGTTCACAAAATGTCAAGGATAAGTGGACCATGACGTGGCAAGACTTGGTGAAGTGGGATGCGACGTGGCGAGTAACAAGGCAGCTTTAGAATTTGGGGCCGCCACAATCATGTCGTTTGGGCTGACCAACCCCCAGTGATTTTCAAGGATTCGATGCACAAGGTCTTGAGACCGAATTTGGAAAGATTTGTCATAATCTTCATCGACTACATCTTGATCTACAGTAGGACTCGTGAGGATCATGAGAGACACCTCAGAGTAGTGTTAACAATATTAAGATCATAGATTATACATCGAGCTTAGTAAGTGTGACTTATGGATGAGTGTGTTAAAATCATTAGGACATGTCATCACAAATCAGGGTATCTCTGTAATTTAGGGAAGATTCGGGCTATTATTGACTGGAGGGCACCTGAGTCTATTTTTGATATTCATAGTACTCCCAGCGATTCGTGCAAAACTTTTCCTCGATTGCCTCACCGATGACAAAAATGACCAAGAAATATGTTAGATTTGATTGGTCAAAGGTGTATGAGTGGGCTTTTTGTGAGCTGAATAGGTGGTTGACTTCCGCACCAATATTGACATTATTAGAGCCAGATAAGACTTTGACAGTTTATATAGATGCATCGACCATTGGTCTTGGATGTGTGTTGATGCAGGAGGGTAGACTACTTCCATACATTTCTAGATGATTGAGACCCCATGAAGGAAATTATCTAATGTACGACTTGGAGCTTGCAACAGTCATCTTTATACTAATATATCTATTAAGAGAGGTTCATATTGTATATAGATCACTAGAGTTTATGATATATCTTCACTCAAAGGGATCTGAATGGGCACGAAAGGAGATGGCTTGAGCTACTGAAAGACTATTACTTCGCTATCGAGTATCACCTTGGAAAAACAAACATTGTAACGGACGCATTGAGTAGGAGCAGGATTGATAGTTAGACTGTTTTACGACATATGACACACGAGCATTGCTTGTTACATGCAGCAATAGCTATGTGCTTGATAGAGGTCAACTATGGCTTAGTAGCACATTTGCTGGTAATTGAGAGTTCCGACCATATCGATTGAGCGAGTTGTTGAGTGTTAGAGGGTTGATAGACTTTATGAGTGGTTAAATGGTCTGGCTTAGGATCCGGAGTGCACTGACTGGGCAGAGACCAATGATCGATGTTTGAGACACAGGGAGATTGTGGATACCATCGAATTAGGAGATACGGACGGGATTCAGGAGGATGCACACTGGTCTTAGTACACAGTTCATCACGGTCATACCAAGATGTACCATGACTTGAGGTGACTATTCTGGTAGCCATGGATGAAGGCTGATGTAGGGGCGTAAATTAGGAGTTGTCACATCTGCTAGCAGGTAAAAGCTGAGCATAGGAGACGTAGTGAAATATTACAGCCGTTACCTATTCCATATTGGAAATGGGAGGACATCACCATGAGTTTCGTTAGTGGACTACTGCAGACATCGAGGCATCATGATGCAGTTTGTCTTGTGATTGATAAACTGACAAATCAGCTCATTTCATTCCAGTGTCTACGAGATACACATTCCCACAGCTGAGCATATTATTTGAGCGAGAGATTATTATATTGCATTGGGTGTTGATTTCTATTATGTCAGATAGTGATCCCAATTTGACTTTGAGGGTCTAGGAGGCCATATAGGAGCAGTTTTGCACTAGGTTGCAGTTTAGTAAGACTTATCATTTTTAGACTGATTGACAGTCATAACGACTGATATAGATTTTGGAGGATATGCTCAGGGCTTATATATAGCAATTTGGGGGTCCGTAGGAAGATTATTTGCCTTTGCGTGAGTTTGCATATAATAACAACTATCAGGCTAATATTGGTATGCCACCATTTGAGGCGCTGTATGGAAGACCTTACAGATCACCTGCGTATTGGGCAGAGTCGGAAGATATAGAGACCGTTGGGCTTTAAATAGTCGTTGATTACACGGAGAAGATCATACAAAATTATCATAGGTTACGAGCAACGCCGGATAGACAGAAGAAATACATGAATTGGTAGTCTGAACTATGAGGAGATCAATATGGTATACCTGATGGTTTCCCCTTGGAAGGGTCAGCAGAGGTTTAGTATTGAGGGGAGACTGGCACCGAGATTTATTAGACCATTCAAGATCGCAGAGAGAGTGGGCAGTGTCGCTTATCGCGTAGAGTTAATCGCTGAGTTAGTTGGGGTTCATCCGATATTTCATATTTCGATGTTAAGACTAGCTAGGTTAGGGCCAAGATTAATGATTAATTTAGGGAAGATTGAGGTTCAGCCTAACGTGACTTACTAGGAAATGCTGATAGAGATCATTGACCATAAAGTTAAGATTGTTAGGAACATGGAGCTCTCTAATGTCCTAGTTCGTTGGCAACATCATGGGACGGAGGGACTTACTTGGGAGCTCAAATTGACGATTCGAGAACAATATCTTCAGTTATTTCACAGTATAACATTCATTTATGTTAACTTTCGGGATGAAATTTTATTTAGATAGGAAGTGTTGTAATGGCCCGTTTCATTAATACCGTTATTTATTTCGTAATTTTAGACATGGATGCCAGCTCAGATCCATATGGACGATGCAGGTAGGATTGGACACACGTCGACCTAGGTACGTTAGTAAATTATGTGTTATGATGTTTAATTGCGATGCATTTTATGAATTTACTTGTAAATACATCGCATGTGTATATGTTGAATAGGGAGATTGTGTGAGGTTATGTGACGGGTAGTCGCCTCAAAGTGCATGTCAACGCGGGTATTGAGAGACGAAGTAATGGTACACTAGAGAAACTCGAAAAACTCACATAAATATGACTAAGTAATTCAATTGAAATAGGTAATGTAACCATAGGCTAATTAAATTGAAATTTAAACAATAGACTATGGCGAGCCTCGAAATGCGTTGTCGAGATGTGGGAACCGGGTATCGGGTAGCCAATGGTTAATGAGATTATAAGTTGTTTAATTTTGATAAATAAAACACTAACCATATAGGTTGGTAAGGCTTAATATAATGTGAGTTAATTAAATAAAGAAAAGCATATAGTTGTATTAAATAATGTGGCCATTGGTGGACATTTAAATGATTACAAATGAGTAAATCTAGGAGTGTGTGGGCCATTTAGGTCATTCAACTAGATGCCACAACATATTTATAAACCACAAGATAATCCTTGGGATACGCAAGCACGCTTTGGTCAATACCAACATATAGAAGCCATATGTGGAAGATTCATCTCCACTAACACAAATTGTCATGCAAATATGAGAAAAACAAGAAGTTGTAGAGGATTTCAAGATAGGATTTCAACACCTTGTAAGACAAATCAAGTGATCCAACCTAGGTAATCATCTTGCTCATCTCCTACACTCTTCAATGAACCCATTTTTGGTATGTTTTAGTGAAATTCGAGTTTGGTGATTAGACCTTTCATTTTAGTAAAAAATTGATGAATTACATGATCATTTTCATAGAGAGTTTACAATAGGTTTAGTTGGAATTAATGTTTTTATGGAATTGGGAAATTTGGTGAATTCATGAGATTTAGTGAATTTGGGTTAAATTGTTGTTCTGAGGTTGTTCTGATTGTTGTTTTGGTTTAAATTGATATGGATAAGGTATAAATTAGGTTAGAGTAGCTAATTAAAAGGGGAATGACAAATTCTCGACTTGAGAATTCAGCATAGAGGGTAATTAGCGCGCTAAATTTTTGGTTAGCATACTAATCGTTCTGGGTTTCTAATTGTTTTTTTTAAATGAAGAACATTAGCATGCTAGATAGATCCCCTAGCGTGCTAACTTCACCTAGTGCGCTAGGTAGACCCATTAGCGCACTAATGACAGATAAAATATGAATTTAAGGGTTGTTTTGGTGATTTTCAACATAATACATGTTTAAACACTTATAAACAACCTAAAATTATAAAATTGGACTTCGAGGACTTAGTGGACCGCAGCTCGATGTTGGGGAGATGACGGTTTGGATACGGGAGTCTGGGGAGGTTGGAGTTTACACTTCATTCATATCATTTCCTTGCTGTTTTAATATTCCATTTTGTTACTTGGACATGGGTTGAGGTTACTCCCCCGGATTTTCAGGTTGTGTGTCCATGATGTACTAGATTATAACACGTGTGACCCAGCCCTCAGTGCGCGTATCGGTGACTCAATGTATCTATTCATGCGATAAGCCATTTACTATTATATGTCTTTACATTTCGTATGTTTACTTGACAGTACTTCTCGTATTTCAGTTGTCTGTCTTTACATTCCGCATGTTTACTTGACATTACTTCTCGCATTTCCTTATTTTCTTTACAAGAATGCTCAGAAGGGTTCCTTGGGATTTTACTTACTGTACCCATCATCTGCCTTTTTGTGATGATTGAGTGCAGATCCTAGTACCAGTAGGGGCAAGGGGATCCTAGGTGACTACATCTGATTGCCGGCCGTCGAGGACCTACTAGTACGTACTTATTTTATATTTTGTATTATTTTAGGTATTTGGGGACTTGAGATGACACGGTACATGTATATATACCTTGTTTATGGTATTGTTGCTTATATACCGAGTACTTTTTCAAGTTTTCCATAGTAGGACTCGCTCATTTGAATAATGTTTACCATGCTAAGTTACTTATTCTAATTGTATTAATTAAGGCTTCCTTTGATTGATGTTAACTTTAAAAATACAACCCACTAGTATGGTTAGGCATTAGAATAAACTGCAAATTATTGAACTTAATAAACATTTAAATACTTAAAGAGAATTAGTTAAGGAAATAAGGATAATCCATTAACTAATTTGATAAAACACATGTGGACATGAATTTCAAGAAAAGAAGTGGACGAACAGGTATCAGACACGTGTAGTTAAGCCCACCGAGCAAGGAGAACACAGAGACACATCACCCCGGGTGGGACGGCCGCCACATAAATATACCTCAATGCCAGATTAATTTCAGCCATAGATCACTCCTCGAAGTCTTTTCTAATACAAGCCCTCTAACCTTTCTCGCCAACTCGAACTATAGCTCCCCATATAATCAAACTCCAAATATCTAAACCTTAGTTCTTCCACTTGTGAAAATCCACAATGTGTTTGTATCTTCATTATATATAACTAGGAACTTACTAATCTCACTTGAAAATGGTTAAACTTTGGCTCTAGTGGGATGTATGCTAGGTGATTATAGTGGGGATTAAGTGCAAGTGTAGTGAATGGTGTAAAGTTTCAATCTCGGTGCCCTTATAGGCGCAAAGCCGTGACAGCGCCACCGCTGCGTCAACGACACATGAGGCATTAATTTTGTCGTACTGCCACTTCGGCACTGTAGCCTATACTCACGGCGTCAGCTTATCTGCCTACATCTTCCCGTATAAGTTTTTGTCAATTCTCTTCCGGCGCTCTTCGACTTTGTGTACAACTCACACAAGGTGTCATGACCGCATGAAATCTATGAAAATATAAAAATTAATAAATTTTACCTTTCGATTTACCCATGCATCATACATTCACCACTTTGAACTATTTCCCTCTTTTTCCCTATTTAAAGAGTTCTTCAGACATCTCCATTCTGATTAAATCATCACCCAACGAATGGTCTTTCCTGCACATTTGACATAAATTTTTGGAAGTTAGAACTAAAACTTGTGAATTGCAATTATGACACAAAATAACTAACTACTAACTATTATTCAAAAAATTGAAATTTTAAAACCCCTAGGTTGCCTTCTAGTAGCGCTTAATTTAACGTCATTAGCCTGACGTCTTGTTAGCTCGTTTAGTCTGAGTTTTAATCGAGAAGCTCCATTTGCAAATAAGATATTACGATATCATTCCTATTCGAATGTACTTCTTCACCATTGACGAACACAACCTTCTCAGCATCATTTCCCTCATTGATACTCATTATGATCTTCATTTCTCTCACGTCCAAACTTGCATTAGCCATGTTCAAGAATGGCCGCCCATGTATCATAGATACATCAACATCCATGTTATGGTTCATGGCCTCAAATCTGTGATGAATGTGAATCTACGTGCTTTCGTGTGCACATTCAAAACTTTACCTATACTAGGTATCAAGTTACCTTATGCTACTTGCAAATTCGTGATATCCAGACAATTAATCTTTAAGTTGGCTTAAATCATGTTCATTAGTGGCATAAAATTGACTGAGGCTCCCTTATCACATAAGACATTTCGAAACCGGTGCTCGTTAATGTTTATCATTATGCTTATATCCCTAGGATGTCGCTTTTTGATAGGTTCAAGTCATGGGATGAACTTAAGCTTTGGTTCTGATTTCTTTTGAACCAACATGATGTCATTACCTTGTAGGTTTTATTTTGGGAGGTCCTTCAACTTTTTTCTATGCCTTCCATTTTACTACCACTTCATTTTCTTCAAGGTATTGATTCTTTGCTTCTTGAAGCCATCAAGCTCATCTTGCCTCATATCCATTCCATGCACATGTATCTCTTCATGCTTGTATGTTACTTGGTCTTGTCATGGCTCCTTTGTTACCGTAGTGCTCAACATGTGAATGGCACTTACACTCTCCGTGGGATTGGTGACAATGTTGCTAGGAAATTGTCCTTCATTGCTTGAGTTCAAGGCTTTTGCAAGATGACCAATTTTCCTCTCTAGGTTCTTGATAGATTATGATTGCTTATTATCCATCCTTTTCATGACTTGCCTTATTCCTTCCAACTCTTTCTCAAGACTCTCATGGCACTCCCTATCTCTAACTTCCATGCATTGCATACATTTCTCGATTAACTTCAAGGAAGTCATCTCTTCACTCTACTCCAATTTCTCGTATTGCATTTGTTCTTTGGAGCCTTGAGGTAACTTCAGTGCATTATCATGATTTCTATAAGAAAAGTTTGAGATGTTGTTGTTGTTGTATCCTTGATAAAATTGTTAAGGAACCACTCCTCTCTATCAGAAGTTGGCTTTAGTTTCGTTAAGTTGGTGTCATCATTTTGCATTCTCTGTTGTATGTCCATCTGACTAACCATTATGCCTAAGTGATATATGGGTTGATGTGCCACTTGTGTACTTTCGTGTCCCATCTAAAGTCTTGCCATCTGACGGCTCAAATTTTAATATGTGTCATAATTGCAACTTGCGAGTTAATTTCGTAGACACTTGTTGATTTCTTGACTATAGAACCAGTATTGACGGTAGAATTTTGAGACGTAAGATCAAAGAAACCCAATGCTCCATCCTCATCCTTGGTAAGTATAGAGCAGCCTAATGTACATCTACGAGCATTCTCATGTTGCGGTTCATCCCATAGTAAAAAATCTAAAGTTGTGCCCATTTCTTGTATCCATGTCTTGGACATCTCCTTATAATCTCTTTAAATCTTTCCCAAACCTTGCCAAAAGACTCAATGTCTTCTTCCTTGGGCTAATTCTCAAGTTTCCTTTCACAGACCTTTACTAAGGGAAATAACTTGTCTAGAGATATTTCGTTGATTTCTACCCATGAAGTCAAACTCCCTGCATTCAGCCCTTCGAACCAGGACTTGGCTTTTTCACCCAGTGAGAATGACAAAAGTCACATCCTGATTACCTTTTTCGTAACGATGATGTGCATAATGTGGTTTTTCTCTAAAAAATCCTCGATGTGTGCAACTGGATTTTCAATAGATAGCCTATTGAATAGACTATTTTGCACTATGTTTATCGAAGAAGGTTCCAGCTCAAACTTGGTGGTGTTGGCTGGAAGCCTTATCACTCCATTGTATGTCTCCTAAAGTATTGGCTTAAAGTCTCCAGGAATTCATCTCTTCCTTACGCTCTATCTTACACTACTAGATCACCTGCAGGTTGGTAATTCCTATAATCCCATGCTGCTGGTTTCTAGCTTGTTCCTCAGCTATCTTGACTCCTTTTTTTTCCTAGGTGGTTCTCTCCATCTTCGGATCGTAAGGCACTAGGTTTTTCTCTCCTTTGTTACGCATGCACTTTGTGTCCTTAAAAAGAAAACACAAAAATATAAAAGGCCAAAGTCAAACTAAAACTTAAGCTTATATTTTTTATTTTTTATTTTATAAACTAAAAATTAAAGAACTAAAAATAAACTTAGAAACTATTCAAACTAACTAAATAATACTAACGACTACCTAACCTCAACAACGGTGCCAAAAACTTGGCACATGCCACAAGTATAATGGCTCGCTTGTAGTAATAGTGCAATCAACTTATGTTGATCATGCGTATCATCCTTATGGAAATGTTTTTGCAATAGTTGTATATCACCTACTTAACTTGTACAATTGCTAAGGGGTTCACTTTTAAATGATTTTATATCTAAACTAAACTATTCAACCACATCACTTTAAACTTTAGTTGATATCTTATATTAAAGATATCTTAGTTCACAACTTCACCTAGGTGATTTAATACAATGCTTTGTATTCATGTGTACATTTCAATATGTTGTGTGCTATGCCTAATTAAAATATACAGATTTCATTCAAATCCACTTTAATCCACTATCATGATAGAAAATATTCTAATGTGCAAACTAGAGCACCATCTATCAGTGTGAATAACATATGATCCACATTAATATAAGTGTAAATCATTATATTCATAACCAATTAAGTTGACTATCTGCACCTCCTTAATCAACAACTATCGCTAGATGTTGTGTACTTTATTATTGTATCATTCATGTTCGGATTAAAATCTTTAATGGCCATGATAACTCCTAAAGCCTAAGTTCATTAAACGCGTGATTAATATGTCTAAAGCATTACGTTCAAAATCAATACAAATTCTAACCATTGTATTTTTTGTAATAATTTTTTAAATCATATTCGAATCATAACATTCATACAATAAGATCCATTGATCCCTACGATAAATAGACTTCTCGCACATCATTGAAACAAATACATCACAAAATTCAATATAGAATTCATTGCAAAACAGAGATTAATATAATATTACCTTGAATTAATCAATGAAACCAAATATCGATTGTAAATGTGGTGTCTTCACTGTTTCTCCAACAAAAACTTCTTAATACTCAAACTCAATGCTAAATTACTCTAATGGAGGTTGATCGCCTTCTATTTGGTATGCCTTCTCTTGCTTACAACGTCCTAATACATATTTGTACCCCTTAATAACATTTATAAACCCTAAATTACAATTTAACTCTAATTTAAGTTGCACTTTCTAATTTTTGCAAAGCTAGCGTTGTCATTAATACCCCGACGTCGTGTGTGTTAAGTCATAACGCCGCCACTTTGCCACAACTTCGCTTGTGTGATTTTGAGCTCTTTGAGCCTCTGCGCCATCCCCTATGTTTTTGGCATTGTCCCTTGTAAGCCATGATGCCGCCACTACATCGGATAATTAACGGTGGTTTCCTTCATTTTTTCTTCTCTTCTACGTCGTGCCTTTCATGCCAACACCGTGACTTGTCTTCCCATAGCGTCAAAACATGCTCTCGCAATGCCAACTCTAATTTTGTTAGTTTTTTCTCTGCTTTTTCTCATTTTTCCTTGATTTCTTTCAATACACGTTAATTCCCTAAAAATGCAATAATACCATGAATTAGCACTCATATGAGGATATTTATACTAACTATACTATTAAATTAACCTTATATGTACATATAAACAATCACTTATCATATAAACATATAAAACATAACATGTACATATACAATCAACAACTCACATTCACTCACTTTCCAACTAATAGTTTCTAGGCAATGACCATCTAGTTTCCACATCTAAGATTTGTGTTTTATTCAAGTTTTATTTCATACTAATCGAGAACATAGATCCCGATATCATCACTGATGTTAGTCCTACCCCAATGTTAGAGATTCAGAGTTTTCTAAGGTTAATAGTTTATTATAAATGATTTGTTAATGGTTTTGCCTATGTTGCTCTACCACTAACTCAGCTAACATTAAAAGACGTCGAGTTTGTTTAGTTTGATGAGTGAAGGCTATCTCAAAGAATGGAAACATAGTTTGAGTACAATGTCTCTTCTTACGTTACCTAAATTAGGGATAGAGTTAGTGATTTATATTGATGCTTCTCATTCTTGCTTCAATATGAGCTAATGCAAGAAAGTAAGGTTGTAGCTTATGTTTTAAGGAAACTCGAGATTAATTAAACAAACTATCTACTTCATGATTATAAGCCCACAACAGTTGTGTTTGACTTGAAGATTTGGAGGCATTACTTGTACGGTGAGAGATTAATAATATTATTTAGATCATAAAGTTTGAAACACTTGTTTATTCAAAGCAAATTAAACATGACGTAGCGTAGATGGCTCTAGTTTCTCAAGGACTGCGACTTCACTCTAAAGTACCACCAAGACAAGGCAAATTTGATTGCAAATGCCTAGAGTAGGAAAAGAACAAGTAGAGAGAACGTTGCTACTACTAGAGCTTCTTGGTTTTAACTTCTTGAGGAAGCTTCCGTGATGATGATTCATGAAAGTCCAATTGGCACATCATCAATGGAGAGAGCTACTTCTAAAGCTACTAATATGTTATTATGTGCTCACATTCTAGCATAACTAGACATCATTCAGCAAGCCAGTTGGTTATCAAAAAGATGATCCAGATTATTAAGTGCATCAAAGATTGGCAACTAGTGTTGATCATCCTGATTGGTTAGTTTCTACTGATGGTGCATTACATTTCATAGGTAGATTGTAACGACCTACTTTAATTAATCTCGATTAGTTGATTAATTACAGATTATGACCTAAGCTTGGACCCACATGGACATCGCGAAAACGTCTAGGGCATGCCAGATAAAGTGAATTATATTTATTTTTGTGTATGCATGTTAATTTGTTGTGTTATATTAAATATTCAAGTTGCACTAATTAGGATTCCCATTAGTTACATTGTGCACGTGTAGTGACGAAAGCGTAGGACACTACACGGTGAACATAACATGGGTGTATATGGTAAGTCAAGGGGTTTAAGGAACACACACTCAACCATTCAAAAAGTGACAACTTATCACCAACCCATCACATCACCCATCCCTCACTTTTTATCTATCCTCTCCAAATAAAACACAAAAAAACTTTTTTTCTCTCTCCACCTAATCGATCCTCCTTTCCCCTCTCATTTTCTTCTAATTAGACTCGCCCTCCTCATCTTGTTGAATCTCACCCTCACCATGATCTCCTCACCCTCACTCGGTCCCTTTCCTCTCTCCCGACGTTCTCCCATATTGGTGGCACCTCCAACACCTTTCCCAGATGAGGTAAGTGATGGTTGTGGTTGTGGTTGAATTTTTAAGTCATTTGGAGGCTTTTAATGGTGTTGTAGGTGTTGATGTTGAAGTTGCTATTATTGAAGAGAAAAGAAATAAAAAGAAAAAAAAAAAAATTATCATTCTTCCCCTCTAAAGTCTCTGCTCCAAAGATAAAATTCTTGTCTCTAGAGAGAGACGGTTTGGGAAGAGGTAGGCGGGGCAGACCCAGTTGAGGTGGGTCGACCCGGTTCGGTTGGGCCGACCAGAGTTTGACTCAGTTAGGCAGGGCCAACCCGAGTCTAACCTAGTCGGGTCGATCAGACCCAACCCGGGCTCAACCCCTACTAAATAATAAATTATTTTTCAAAAATAAAATAAATACAATTTCAAATAAAAATAAATTACAGAAAAATAAGAAAATAGGTAGGGAATTATGAAATATCTAGAAAAATCAAAGAAAATAGGAAATATTAGATAAAGGATAGAAAATCAGGTTTCGATACATTTTCGGGCGTCATGCATCCTGATGTTATTCAAAAAACGTGCCACAATTAAAAATTCTTCAATAAAATTCTAAATTTTGGGTTTTCATCATAAAATTATTAAATGTGATCCTAAAACATTCTAAAATGATAAAATTGGACACTAGAAATTAGAAGACTAACTAGGTATCGTGCGCACAGTTTGAGGCACGAGAGTAGGTCTTTTCGGAGTGATTCGATGAACATCGTGGTAAGTAAACCTACAAGAAAGTCAACTTAAAAATTACTTGCTTATCTTGAAATTAACTTATTTCATTTTTACATTTCGCCAATTCGGCTTGCATATTTACTCCATTCCCGCGTGTGTCTGTATATGGTCAAAGGGATGATATGATCCATTTGTGGCTCTCTCGTAGATGACGACCCGGTTGTTTCTACAGTGTTGGTCGTACCTTAGACTAAGCGTGAGATTTCTCTCCACGAATCATGATCTCAAGAATGGGTTGACGTGAGGCTCGCCTCCATCTCAAAGTTCTTCTCCTTTGAGGCGTTGGGTGAAATCAACCTTCCGAACAGCAGAGTTCCTCATTTCGACCGTGAATAGGATGTGGGGATTACCTTGCCTCCAGGGCCTTCTCGGTTTTGTATTTACGTCCCAAGGCTCGCAGCTATACATCACACTCGTGTTCCATAGTTTTAATTATCTTAATGACGTATATTCGTGTTTTACATTTTTGTTTATTTACTTTATATGCATGAATTATAGTCATTTTTCTTGGATTCCATGTGAATACTAACTGAATTTCTTTGGGATTTACTAACTGGAACTTGACATTGTTTTAGGTGGCAAGTTGCAGCTCGTATGACGAGGCGGATCTAAAGAGCGTGCCATAATAGCTTCACTCATAGGTGAATGTATTTATGTATATAATATTTTTGGGATCATTTTGGGAGACTTATTACTTGATACATGTATCTTGACATTTATCATACCTTTTTATCGCCTTTATTTATATACATGTATCTTTTTGTCGGGTTTCCACCCGATAGGTTTGTTAAGCAATGCAAAACTCGTTTTGATTACTTATTTGCATATCATTAAGACTTCATCTACTAAAATAATTCAAATGAATAAAAAGTAATAATTTAAGTTGTGAAATTTTATAACTTATTATATTTCGAGAAAATAATCATTTAAATATCGAAAGTGACTAAGTTGGGGTATTTGACGGTTAGTTCGCGGCCGTCATGGACAGGTGTGCAGGTGACTTGGCATGACCTAGTGACATGTCTGGCAACGTGGCGGTGCACGGTTTGCTTCGAATTTTTTGGCCATCGCAGTTGTATCATAGCCTAAGTTCAAGCGAACTTAGGGGAAAGTTTAATATAACCAAATAAAATTTTAAAGACAAACAATAGATATGGAAACTCGAAAATCCTAACTTAAAACATTTAGTTGAGAAGTGTAATGATGAGGATTATATGTGTTATATCTTGATTGTATTATATATATACACATAATGCAAATATGATCCGACATGCAAATAATGTTGATACATCAACTGATGACAATGGATTACAGCTTGCGTAAGAGGAAAAACGAGTGATATTATGCCTGAAGTTATTTTTGATCAAACTCGTCAAGTGACGGTTATTGTACAAGAGTGACAACGCAGAGATAGGCACATTTCTTAGGGCTCAAGTGACTAGTTGATGCGACTAGGGATACACAATGATTGAAGAAGATGCGACAAAGTTACCACACCTTCACAAAAGCTTAGTAGTTTCAATTCCGACATCATCGATATTAGCATTACCGTTATAGGCTAAAACCCTCATTTCGAAAGGTCTTTGAATAGTGTGTTAAGGGAAAGATTTAACTATTAGTTCGATTCATACATGTTTGGAGCTAGTGACGTAATATCATTTTATACCTAGCTACGTGATAGATGAGTTATGACTCGACCATATTTAGAGTCAACACATACCTTATTCTCAACACAACAATCAAAGGTAGGGAGTTTTCCTAACAAAATTTATATGGGAGGCCTATTTTAGGTTCACAAATGAAAATTGTTAAAAAAGTTTCTGTAAGCCAGGACTTTCAAGCAATATGTCACTAAGTCAGTTACTACAATAAGTAAGGAAGGACAGTCTAAAAAAAGGTTCAAAAGTATCCATAGAATTGAAGACTATCACACCTTAAAAATATCTTGTCGAGACTAGGATCTATGACGATTAGTTAATGCATACCATGAGTTGTGAGTCAAAAAACTTTATTGGCTTGAACACTTTTTAAGGAAATGACATATCCAACACATGAAGGATCACCGCTTGAGCTGACAAGTACAAGGTGGGTAGTATGACAACTAACATTTGTAAGCGAGATTTACATTATATAAAATCATAGAGGATAACTGAAAAAAATAATAAATAAATATAAGTCTAACTTATGCAACATTCTAGATTTTAGAGATCGTTAGGTCAATGGTCAAGAACACATAAAGGACGTGAGACAAATAGGTTTTCAATGGACTCTATGGAAGCGCATAGTCTTGAGATGACTTGGAACTATAGGAAAGTAAGTACAGACTCTTTTAGCTTTGGTTAGAGCAATGGAGTAGTCTTGCAGGAATAGCAACTCGAGTAACGCCATTATAGTGCTGAGGTTTTTTCCCTTTCCGTGATGTTGGTGGGGGTCCCACTACCACCTTTTAGATAAAGAATAAGTCAAGAGTGTGAGCCAAGATAACGTCTGGGAACATATCTAAGGTCGAAAACGACCTCAAGCCAACTTAATAAAGAATAGGTTGTTCTGAATTTCTCACGAATCTATAAACGACTCAATCGCAAGAAGTTTTATACTTGAGATCAGTTCAACCAAAACGAAAAGGTTAAAACAATGTCTCAAAGGAATGTGGACAACTTTAGAAGTTCAGTTATTAGGATCAAACTAAGCGCGTGTGAGTCACTGGTTCCAAGGATCAGAAGGTTTAAGTTGCATGGCAAAGCAAGAAAGGTTTTAGATGATGTATTATGATTAGGGCCTTACAAGTTAGTTTAGACTTAGATGAAAACAAATGGTTCTTTAAGTTTTCAGTCGGTTATGTTATTTTTTTCTTGACTGGTCCACAAGAGAAGCTTGGGAAACCTGAGCAAGATCCACATGCCTAACTAAGATAGAGTTAGACTTTGTTAAGTCCAACCAGATAAAGGGATGCCCACACTAGGAAAATAATGTAACACTTAACTACAAGATAAAAATAAAGATTTAATTATTCAGTCAATGAGTTGAAGACTTTAAGTACACGTTAAGGATGGAGAGCACGATTTTAACTAAAAAAGTCCAGGAGAAGATGTTAAGAGATGAAACTGAGGTTGGTAAGTTGACTATTGTTGTAAGTATTAGGACTATCATACCGATAAGAAATGGAAAAGGCGTCTTGTTTATAAATTGAGAATCTATTCATGCATAATGTTTCATAGAATCAAGGAAAGTAAGGGTCGACCTTATCGTATGAGGATGTACTCTTTTTAGGTTCTATTACACGCGAGGTATGACCTAGTTAGGTATACGTCGTATAGAGGCATGATGAGATAATATGTGACTTACACACGAGAGTGTGTTACTTTACTCATAATGGACTTAGTTATAGACTAGTTAGGATATTGTTACTACCTATTCATACACATATGCCCAGAGAATAACATTTTTCAGTTTCTATCCAATGCATATGTTGGAGTTGATGACGGACACTTCATAGCGACATAGTTAATCGACTCAATTTATATCACCAGGGTTTAAATACCCAAATACGTTTGATTCTTGTCAACTACTATTCTCATTTGAGATTATGTATGTGATGAAACACTCCAGGAACATGACCATATTGTGCTACAAACTAAGGTAGCAGTTAAGAAGTATGGCTGAGGAAGTCGATGTTTGAGGCAAGGCATGAGGTCGCGACTTTTCGACCACGTTAGAGAATCTAGAAATCGCTTTCATATGAGGTTAAACATATGAGTTTTAAGTGTAATTTGATAGTTAATCATGCTTGTTTAGCAATGCATAAGAGTTTTGATATCTTAAAGGTGATAATAGAATAGAACGATGAAGAAATGTCTGATAATATTTTTATTATGATCAAGTAACTTGATCGATTTTTAGGTAGGAAATGATCCAAGATAGTAGGTTGCAGGGTTGCCAACAGAGATGACAGAAGAGCGAATGTAGTGCCACGGAAGTTTTATTCTAATGTCAGTTTAGCAAGCACCTTTATCTCAATAAAACACGATTACTTCCAAATTTGGATACAAGGGTTGTGTATATGTCCAAGGAGCCCAATTGTAGTCAACTAGCATGTCAAAATAATATGATTTAGTGAGTGCTTAAAACGAGATTTACCATTGCGGGTTGGTCAAATTTTTTTCAGGATTTGTAGTAAAAGACTAGATTGAGGTTTTATATGATATCAAATAATGCCGAAAAGTTGAGTCAAGAAAATGCCTCGAGATGTGCATGGTCACATAGGTAGGATAAGACACATACTACGACATTCTACACTATTGAGCCAACAGGAAAGAAATACGCTAATAATTACTTCGATGGGCTGAGCCATGAAGTAGACAACTAGTATACTTGATTGTTTCTCTCTTGATGGGTCTCACCGAGATTTCAGATTAAGGGAAAACTTGCACCGAGACTCAGAAGGCTTTTTCATGTAGTCTGATAAGTTGGGGATGTTGCCTATCAGTTGAGATTGTTGAGCTAGTTGGCAGAGCTTCATGAAGTTTTCCACATTTCTAAGTTAAGGTTAATCAAATCAATACCAAGACAAATGATTGATATAACTAGGATCAAGTTCAATCCAAATCTAACATACTAGGAGTTCCATTGAAATAGCGGATCGCAAGATACAGGCTCTGAAGGGAAAGGAAATATCACTTAAACTTGTTTATTGGCAATACCATAAGAACGAGTGTCTCATATGGGAAAGAGACTCTACCATGCAGGAGAGATACCCTAGTTGTTCTATGATAAATATTTAACTTAAGTTTGAATTTCGGGACGAAATTCCTTTTACTTAGGAAGATTGTAACTTTTAGTTAGGAAGATTGTAACAATATGTTTTAATTAATCTCAATTAATTGACTAATTACATATTATGACCTGAGCTCGGACCCATGTAGACGTCACGAAAAAGTCTAGGTCATGCCAGATAAGGTGAATTATATTTATTTTTGTGTATGCGTGTTAATTTTTTGTGCTATATTAAATATTCGCATCGCACTAATTAAGATTCCCATTAGTTCATTATGCACGTGTAGTAACGAAAGCGTAGGATGTTGTAGGGTGCGTGTAACTCGGGTATATAGGGTAGTCAAGGGTTTAAGGAATACACTCAACCACTCACAAAGTGACAGCTCATCACCTACCTATCACATCACTCATCATTCACTTTTTCTCTCTCCTCTTTAAATCAAACACGAAAACTCCTTTTCTCTCTCCTCTCCAAATCAAACACAAAAAAAAACTCATTTTCTCTCTCTCCACCCAACCAATCCTCCCTCACTATCTCATTTTCTTCTCATTAAACACTCTCTACGCCCAACCGATTCCCATTAGTTACATTGTGCATATGTGGTTGAGTGTTTAAGTTATTAGGAGGCATTTAATGGTGTTGTGGGTGTTGATGTTGAAGTTTTTGTTGAAGAGAAAAGAAATAAAAAAGAAAGAAAAAAAAAATTTGATCATTCTTCACTTCCAAAATCTCTGCTCCAGAGATAAAACTTTTGCCTCGGGAAAGAGACGGTTTGGGAAAAGGTAGGTCAGACCAACTCGGTTGAGTTGGGTCAACCCGATTCAGCTGGGTTAACCCGGGTTTGACCTAATTGGGCTAGGCTAACCAGATCCAACCCAGTCGGGTCGGACCAAACCCAACCTGGGCCCAACCCCTATTAAATAATAATTTATTTGTTAAGAATTAATTAAATACAATTGTAAATAAAATAAATTATAGAAAAATAAGAACAATATGTAGAGAATTATGAAAAAATCTAGAAAAATAAAAGAAAATAGGAAAAATTAGAAAAGGATAGAAAAATCGATTTTGATACATTTCGGCGTTTGGCACTCTGATTTTACTCGAAAAGAGTGCAAGAACTAAAAATTTTGGAATAAAATTCTAAATTTTGGGTTTTCATTATAAAATTATTAAATGTGAACCTAAAAAATTTTAAAAAGATAAAAATTGGACATCAGGGAATTAGGAGACTAATCGGGTGTCGGGCACGTAGTTTGAGGCGTGAGAGTTGGTCTTTTATGAGCGATTTGACGAAAATCAAGGCAAGTAAACTCATAAGAAAGCCAGCTTAAAATTTACTTATTTATCTTGAAATTAACTTATTTCACTTTTACTTTTTGCTAGTTCAGTTTGCATATTTGCTCCATTCTCGTGTTTGTCTATGTATGGTCAAAGGGACGGTATGACCCCTTTCTAGCTCTCTCATAGATGGCAATCCGATTGTTGCTATGATGTTGGTCATACCTTATACTACTCGTGAGATTTCTCTCTACGAGTCGATGATCTCAAAAGTGGGTTGATTGGAGGCTCGCCTCCGTCACAGAGTTCCTCTCATTTAAGGCATTGGGTGGAAGTCTACCTTTTGACCAATAGAGTTCCTCATTTCAACTGTGATGAAGTGGCTGGGATTACCTTGTTTCTAGGGCCTTCTTGATTTAGAATGTACATCCCAGGGCTCGATAGCTATACACCACACTTGCGTTCCATATTTTTTATTATCTCAACAACTTATATTCATGTTTTACATTTTCGTTTATTTACTTTATCTGCATGAATTGTAGTCATTTTTCATGGATTCCATGTGAATACTAAATGATTTTCTCTGGGATTTACTCACATGAACTTGTCATTGTTTTTTATGGCAAGTTGCAACTCGTACGATGAGGCAGATCTAAAGAGCGCACCATAATAGCTTCAATTGTAGGTGTATGTATTTATGTATATAATACTTTTAGGATCACTTTGGGAAACTTATAATCTGATACATTTATCTTGACACTTATCATTCCTTTTTATCGTCTTTATTGATATACATGGTATCTTTTTGCCAGGTTTCCACCCGATAGTATTTTAATCAATGCAAAACTCGTTTACATTTCTTATTTGCATATCATTAAGACTTCCGCTCCTAAAATAATTTCAATTATTCTAAACTAATAGGTTAAGTTGTAAAACTTTATAACGTAGTATATTTTGAGAAAATAATCATTTAAATATCGAATTTGACTAAGTTGGGGTATTAGATGGTTAGTTTGCAGGCGCCATGGACAGGTGTGCAGGTGATGTAGCATGATCTAGTGATGTGTCTAGCAATGTGATAATGCCCGATTTGCCGCGGAAGTTCGGGTTGTCATATAGATTATGGATTTTAGCTCCGGATTAGTTGAAGTAGGAGTTACTACGAGAATCTCATAAATCTCTTTACTATATTCATTCAAGTAACACTATGATGTATCGTGATATGGGGCATATTTGTTGATGGCTTGGGATAAAGACAAGTATTGCTAAGTTTGTAAAGAGATATGAGATATGTTAATAAGTTAAGGCAGAATATCGTAAACCTGAAGAGTTGTTGCATTCTCTGTCGATTCTTGAGTTGAAGAGGGAGCATATATCGATGGATTTTATTTCCTATCTACCTTGGAGTCAATGTAAACATGATGCAGTATGAGGATGTGACACGTGTCAAGTGTGTACAATAAGTTTCTGGTGAATCCTTATTATTTGAATTAGTGATAAGTGGGATCGTCTCCATAAGGGTTTTTCAAACTTCTTCTGGAAAAAATCTTTCAATAGTTTTTATTATTTTTATTACTTTAATTCAATTAATTGAATTAAAAAAGGAATTTAAAATACTTATTGAAACTATAATAAATAATTAAACTTATTAATTAAACGAATCAACTTAAATAACACAATTCAAATCCTCTACCATTCAAATCAATTCAATTCAATAATAAATAAGTGTCTAAACAAACATCTAAAACAATAAAACAATAATGCACTTTGCATCCCACATACTACTTAAATCATGGTCATAAGTATAATTTAATTTCCTTATAAAGTATTCTAGATCATTAAACTCTAATCATAAGTAAGTAAACAGCTATCAAGACATCAATTCTCCTTATAAAAATGGAAAAGTCATATTTCAATGTTATTGAATTCATCCTTTGATTACTCAAACAAATTAGCTTTGGACATTAAAATCACATTACGTTCCATGAAAACTTTGATTTATTAAATCTAATACCTTCCCAAAGTCACTTCAATATTAAACTTAGTTCTCAATTCACCTAGGACATCGAAAGGAGAATAAACTTTTTAAACAATCATAGTTACTACTTTAAACAAAATATTAAATCCAGATATCGCAATACACATTCTAGACTATGCATACAATATGATTTTCATGATTATAATCCGCAAATAATAATCTATTAAATCAGTTGGTTAACGAATATGATTTGGTTAAAGCATTAAGTTCAAAATCATCTCCATAATGACTCATCACAAAACGGATCAAGTTAATATTCAAACTTTCTCTAGATTAATAAATTACTAGTTCATAAACATAATAAACATTGCAATAAATTAAATAAAATAAATAGATAAATACCTCTAAATAAATACTTTTAGTTTTCAAATCGTTTCCAAAAGTGATGACCGATAAATCTAAAAAGCAAAACCATAAACTATGAAAGCAAATTATGGCTCTTAGAGTAATGAAATATTGATCTAAGCACTCAAAGAAAATCGATTTAGTAGCCCTAGGGTCATATATATAGTATTCTTGGTAGTACATATCCCAAACTAACTCAAACGTCTGTGGTTAGCTAAAATTTTGAAATTGAGCCTAACGATTGATCACGATTCGACTAATTACTAGAATCGCTAGTTAAATCTTTTGAAAAAGTGTCTTTGTGCTCTATTGATTTATCTGGCGATTCAAGTACAAATCATGAATTGCTCCCAAATCGCAAACAATGAATTACTGTTCTTTCTTGATTTTCATATGATTTATTTTGTAATATTTCCACTTCATTAAATCATTTATTTTCTTCTTTTTTCATCCATTTCTTCATATATTCTAATTATTACCTGTAATAACAAAAATAAAAGAAAACACAATTGTAATATAGCTTTTTACATTCAAAATTACCCTAAAATATAATCTAAAACAATGTCTAACTATTTACTTATCAAATACCATCAAACTTAGCACTTTGTTGTCCGAGTAAAAGAATACTCTTAATTGTATTCTTTTTCTTACTTTGTTTTGATTTCATGATTTTTTACTCTTTTCCTTAAACAAAAATGATCATTAAATAGAAATAAATTACCCTCATAAAAATAAAAATAACGAAAGAATAGAAAGATTTAAAGAACAACTTTTTATTTGATAATTCAACATTCTAGTTATGCAATACACCTTAGAATTCATGATTAAGTCAATTACCAAGGCCAAGAAACTATATAAGTTTTCACAATCTCCACTAATAAGCATCAAGCTTATGATGACTACTATAGAATCACAAGATATAAAAAACACTAAATCAATATCATTTGCAAATAATATTTAAAATGCGGCCACGATGAAGGTCGGTTGGAGTTTTTAATCACCAATAATTATCATTATCATGTTCATTTATTGGAATGTTGGAAAAGAACAGACTTCACTTAACTAAACTATAACCACTCGAGCTAAATCTTCTATTTGAAGAGTCTTTCATAAACGTCCTTCGATTTCTATATCTCTCTTTTTTTCTTTGCTTTGAATATATATATAAAAAAATGTTCTTCTTTATATTCATACGGTTTCCTGCTCCATTTCCTTTGAAATCTATTACAGTTTTTATAGGAAGTCTTCCCTACTTTTTTTCCACCACTAGATTCTCTGCTCCATTTCCTTTGTAATATGTGGGACTCTCAATTTTTTTCATTTAAAAAAAAACTCTTGTTGGCTCTTCTCAATTTCATTATAGTCAAGGAAGTATTCTTTCCAACTAAGTAAAGTTTATTGGCTAGATAAGTTGGTTTTTACATGTTTTTATTAGTCTATTTTAGCATATTTAATATGGAAAGTTTCCAAAATAAATATTTAATTATATTCACTAGTCAATTTCAGGTGAAATTGAGTACGTGGTTGAATTCATGGCGAAAATACTCAAAATGGAGTATTTACATGCAGTGATCAGACACCAGACAATTTGCCTCGAGTTACGCAAAATGCGGAAGGTAGAATAAAAGACAACAGACCAAATGACACAGGGAGTGACACAGTTCAGTCACTTGAGTTGAGCTACTGTTGGATTGCCTCGAGATCCGCATTACACTCTCTCCCACACATTCGCACAATGTGTGCAATTTCCATTTCGCTGCCATATGGCAGTCGTTGATTCGCCCAGCTCGCCAAGTAGAACCACGCGTTAGCAACATATTCATCCACATGTCGTCACCGTCCAACTCAATAACAGCTCCCTCGTTCTAACCGCCATCAGTTATTCCTCGAGATGCGATGGTTGATTCCTCCCAAAATTTTGCATAATTCATGCGAGTTTTCAATTCATTCCAGCGCTTACGCGTCACTTCCCAGTTTGTCCAACTCCATCCACAACGGCTCAATTGCCTATTGCCACGTCAACTTGAACTAGCAAACTTGGCCACTAGCGTGCAACTACGTGTATGAAACCCATTTTCACCCTAAAAATAGTCCCTAGATGCTCCTCGACGCATGTGTTACTAGACCAACCCCCAAAATTAGTTTCTCTCACCTCGAAAAAGTAATTTTAGTGGTTTTTCACATTAAGAACTAGGGTATTCATATGGAAAGTTGACAATGGAGCCGACACACACAAATTTTCATACTTGGATATTACAAGAATGATGTTCGGCTAGACCAATCTTTGCCTAGGTCAAAAGGGAAATAAGTGGGATTCATGATTCATGGCACATACTATGTGCGATCTATGACTTTTATTTAATTTGATTTAATTTCTCTTATTTCATTGTTGTTGCTTTTAAAATATATGGTTTAGATCTAGGGTCGGTATGTTGCCGGTACATGCTGTTAGGTGGATAACCTATAGTTATTTGGACCGATAGTATCCATGTAATTGTACTTTTGGACCAATAAAGTGACGAACACTTGCTCGTTTGCTGTAAAACCCTTTTGGTTCTTGAGCGTGCAATAATTGAATATATGTTAAATCAAAAGCGAACATGATTCGGTTATTTAGGATTAGTATTCCCATAAATCCAAATTACTGCAATTAGTGTGCTAAACCCGATTGGCGGATATCTAAGGTTATACATTAATTAAAGAAGTAGTTAGTTACAGATATCCTGGCTATCGAGATAAAGGGAACTAGGAATTTCTGGCGGACATCAATTTTCCATAGCTAATCTAAGAGAAATTAAATTAATAACTTTCTTGGAATGATTAAGGACCATTAAATGCCATTGAGTCTTGATTCTAGCTTGTGGAACCGTGGACTAAAGTAATTTCTCTCATTGATATTATCTTTCGAGAACTTTTTTATTTTTGCTAGTTTAGTTAATTGTTTCCTTGACCTTTCTGAATACCCCCTATTTTTAGTTAACTTAGAGTAAAACTCAAGTCCTATGGATTTGACCCCGTATTTACCATGACTTTACCCTTGTGGTTGGTAACTCCATTGTAGGTTATATTTGGCACGCACGACATGTAATCAAATATTGGCATCAAAATCGGCTATATTTTACTTTTATGATACCACACCTCACTCGTTCAAAATCGACATTGTAGGTTATATTTTACCGGGGACTTAGTCCTTACTCTGAGTTTAGGTTTCATTTTTCTATTTTTTTTTTTACTTTTATGATACCACACCTCACTCGTTCAAAATCGGCTGGTTCACTGTTACTTTTCGATCCTGAACCAGAGAGAACATTTTATAGGTGGATTAGAGAGACTCGACTTAAGCAACAAGAAGGCCAAAATCCTCTAAACATGGCTACAAATCGCCAAATCACAATAGGTCACGCCAATCAAGAGCTTCAAGCTCTTTTGGAGTGAAAACCCTTTTATATTAACTATCCGAATAATGCCGAAGACTTTGAATTGAGGTCTGGGTTCATTCACCTCCCACCATCCTTTCATGGTGGCGAGAATGAAGACCCCGTTACTTTCCTAAAGGAGTTTCAGACTAACTGCAAGTCAACGAAACCCTCAAATGCGAATGAGGACACGATTAAACTCAGATTTTCTATTTTGCCTTAAGGACAAAACCAAGGAATGGTTTTTATACCTTCTGCCTGGCTGCATTAACTCCTGAAATGAGGCGATAACCGCATTTTAAATGAATACTTCCCTGATGATAGAGTTGTTCAACTTATCAAGGACATATGCAACATCAAAATGAAGTCGGGTGAATCATTTGGTGCATATTGGGGTCGCTATAAGCAATTAATTACTAGCTGCCCGCGCATGGCCAGTCTGAGAAGGCCATAGCCCATTTCTTATATGTTGGCATGTCACCCATAGAACGACGCATGATTTATAATGCGTGTGGGGGTAATATTCGAGATAAAACTCCAACCCAAATAAAGCAACTGTTTGAGGACATCGTACAACAGTCACGCCTTTATGGTGATCTTGATGCTACTGCTTACCAAAGTCTAACTGCAGGGAGTGTCTCGAGTTCAACTGACCAGAAAATGGACCAACTAACCTCCATGATGGACCTTCTCCTCTTCTCTAGCAAAGTGCAAGTCAAAGCTTGTGGCTTCTATACTACCACAAATCATGCAACTGATGAATGTCATACTCTCTTTTAAGAAAATCAACAGGCCAATGCCATAGGTAATTAGTTCTAGGGACCACCTAGAGTCCCATTTAGGAATATATACAATCATGCAACGACGAGGAATAACCCGAACTTCACTTATGGGCCTTCAAATCAGAACATTCAGACTTTCGTCACTAGAGATCAACCATTGCCTACACCCTCCAATAATTCCTCTTCATTTGAGAATATGTTCAAAGCTTTTATGGGTCAACAAAGCCAATTTATGAGTGAGATGGCCCAATTCAAGGCTACGACCAAGAAATCCATTAGTGAAACCAAATCGGTGGTCCGAACTCTTCAAATTTAAATGGACCAAATGACATAGCAAAATGGACTTCTCGAGGATAAGGGAAAGTTGCCTTCGGAACCTTACTTGAATCTTAATGAGAGTGCTAACGCGGTTACACTCCGAAGTGGTAAATAGCTGGAGGGAAAAAAAGAATAATGGGTTATATGATGCCAAGGGACAGGCAAATGAGGAAGAACTCGAGTTAGTAGTGACTCCATTTGCCCCTAAACAAATGGTAACTACTCAAAAGGAAGCACCGCCCATATTCAAGGTCAAACCTCCTTTTCCACAATGACTCATTTTAGATAAGAAGAAAGAGGAAGAGAATAAATTCTCGAGACCTTTCGGCAAGTGTAAATCAATATTTCACTCCTCGATGCTCTGAACCAAGTCTCTAGGTATACAAAGTTTCTTAAGGAACCATGTACTAACAAAGGGAAACTCAAAGGCAACAAAAAGTCCAAATGGGAGAAACCGTCACAGCTGTCTTACAGAAGAAGTTGCCTCCTAAAAGCAAGGATCCTAGGATGTTCTCAGTACCTTGTGTTATAGGTGATGTAAGCATTCAGAGGGCTATATGCAACTTTGGCGCTTCCATTAATGTCATCCCATTGTCTATTTATAAGACATTGCATGTAGGCCTGTTAGAGGAGACCGATATTATCATTAAGTTGGCAAATCGTTCAGTTGGCATACCATTCAGTTGTTAGACTAGGTAGGTGTTCTCAAGGATGTTCTAGTTCGAATGAACGAGTTTGTGTTTCATGTTGACTTCTGTGTGATAGATATGAAGGGGGAACCATTCCGTAATGCTTCGTCATTACTCTTTGGACGTCCGTTTTTTAAACTGCAAAGACGAAGATAGATGTTGATGATAGATCTCTTACCATAGAGTGTGACGATAAAATCATCAAGTTTATCATCTATGACGTGACGTGATACCCCAATGATGTGTCATTTTTGATGTGTACCATAGACTATGTGGATCCATTTGTTGAGCAGATCTTGCTCACGAGTGGTGATGACGACGTTAAAGTAGTGTTAGAGAATCATCTCGAAACTACTCATATCTACGAGAGTGTTCTAACAATATTGATATCGAAGATATTGTTTTAGAGTTGGATTCATTCGCTACCCCCAAGTGTTTGCTATTTGGAGTTACCTACTTCCGACTCCAAACTTTCTCCCTCCTTGGTTAAAGCTTCCACACTTGAGCTAAAGCCATTACTTGAGCACCTAAAGTACATGTTTTTAGGTGAGAATGACACACTCCCTATGATTATCTTGGCCAAACTTACACATTTGGAGGAAGAGAGAATCCAGCGAGTACTCCAAGAGTTTAAACAGGCTATCAGGTAGACCATCGTTGATATCAAAGGTTTAAGCCCTTCTACTTGCATGCATCATACATATATGGAAGAGGGGTTAAAACCTACAAGAGAAGCCTAGAGGAGGCTCAATTTGTCTATGATGGATGTCATAAAGAAGAAGATATTGAAGCTCCTTATGCTGGCATGATTTACCATATCTCTGATAGTAAATGGGTATGCCCTATCAAAGTAGTTCTTGATAAAACGAGAGTCAAGATAGTCAGCAATTTACATGGTGAGTTGGTTCCAACCCGCATTCAAAATCAATGATGGGTATGCATTGACTACAGGAAGTTAAATGCTTCCACTAGGAATGATCAGTTCCCTCTTCCATTCATTGATCACATGTTATAGAAACTAGCCGATCATTCACATTATTATTGTCTTAACGATTATTCTAGTTTTCATCAGATCGGTAATGCCTGAAGACTAAGAAAATGAAACCTTCACTTGTCTGTTTTGCACTTTTATCTATCGCCACATGCCCTTTAGGTTATGCAATGCAACTGCCACCTTTCAAAAGTGCATAGTGAGTATCTTCTCATATTTTGTTGAGCATTTCATTGAGTTCTTTATGGATGACTTTACTATTTATGGTGATTCATTCGATAGTTGTCTCATCAATCTGACAAAGGTACTCAGCAGGTGTATCGAGAAAAACCTGGTTCTAAAATATGAAAATTGTCGTTTTATTGTGGACCAAGGTCTAATTTTAGGACACATTGTCTCAGCCAGGGGCGTAGGGGTAAACCAAGCTAAAATTGATGTTATTAAGAAACTTCCCTACTCTACGAACGTGTGAGAGATTGGATCTTTCCTTGGACATGCCAATTTTTATCATCGTTTCATCAAGAACTTTTCAAAGATCGCATAACCCCTATGCGATCTACTCCAAAATGATGTATCTTTTGATTTGATAAGGTATGTAAAAGTGCTTTTGATTCACTGAAAGACTCACTTACTAGCATACCAGTGATTCAGGCCCCTAATTGAGAGCTTCTATTTGAAATTATGTGTGATGCTAGTAATCATGCAGTTTGGTGCAGTCTTAAGATAGAGAGTCGGGAGAGCTTAATATGTCAGTTATTATGTTTCTCGAACTCTAGACGTGGCTCAAACAAACTACACCACTACTGAGAAAGAGCACCTTGTCGTTATCTTCACACTTGAGAAGTTTTGGCCTTATCTTTTGGGAACCAAGGTTATCATTTACTCTGATCACACTGCCTTGAAGTACATGATGAGTAAAAAGGATGTCGAACCTAGGCTTATTAGATGGATACTCCTACTACAGGAGTTTGGCATCACGATTAAAGTTAAAAATGGTGTAGAGAATCTAGTCGCACCATCTCAGCAGGATTGAGAATGGTGAGCATCCTACCCCTCTTAAGGATGATTTCCCTGACTAATATATTTATGTTGTTATAGAAGATCTCCATTGGTACGCTGATTTGGTGAACTATATCACCTCGGGCGAGCTATCTCCTCAACGTTCAAATGCTCAGAAGAATAAAGCTAGGAGCGATACTAAGTACTATGTATGGGATGACCCGTACTTTATGGAAACTCTACTCTGACCAAGTTATCAGGCGTTGTGTCCCTCTAACCGAGAGCCACTCCATATTAGCTTTTTTTCATACTTTCGCCTGCAGTGGCCACTTCGATCCCTATCGGACAGCTAGGAAAGTTCTTAAGAGTTTGTTTTATTGGCCCACTATTTTCCATGATTCATACATGTTTACTAATTCTTGTCCTGACTGTCAAAAAACTAGTAACCTTGGTCATCTAGACCAAATGCCACTTGCCCCGATTCATATTTGTGAGATATTTGACTTATGGGGTATAGACTTCATGGGACCGTTTTCAGTTTCATTTAGTAATGTTTACATACTCTTAGCAGTGGACTACATGTCTAAGTGGTTGGAAGCTAAGGCTACACACACTGACAACTTTAAAGTGGTATGTGAATTCTTCAAATCGAGGATTTTCACAACATTTGGTACCCCATGTGCCCTGATCAATGATAGAGGCACTCACTTCTACAACCAAATGGTTGAAAGTCTTCTGAAGAGGTACAATGTCACTCATCGAACGTATACAACATCTCATCCCCAAATGAGTGGCCAGGCAGAGGCCTCTAATAGGGAGATCAAATCCATCTTGGAAAATACGATGAATCTTACTCGTAAAGATTAGAGTTCACATCTTGATGATGCGGTTTGGGCTTACCAAACGTCGTTTAAAACGTAAATTGGGATGTCCCCATATCACCTTGTGTTTGGTAAAGCTTGCCACCTGCCAGTCAATCTCGAGTATAAATCCTCTTGGGCTGTGAAGTAGTTTAATATAAAGCTTGATGAAGTAAGAAAAGAGAGAAAGTTCACTCTCCAAGAATTTGAGGAAATCATGAACGACGCGTATGAAAATGCGCGGATTTACAAAGAAACAATGAAAGCATTCCATGATTGCAATCTCTCTAGGAAATCTTTTCTTATTGGTTATAAAATGCTTTTATTTCAATCACGTTTTAAGATTTTTGCAGGTAACTTGAGATCGAGTTGGACAGGACCGTATGTAGTAATTGTAGTGTATGATCATAGTGTAGTGGAGATTCATAGTTTGGAGAATGGTAATTCTTTTAAAGTGAATGGCCACAAATTGAAGATCATCTGTGAAGAATTCCCAAGCTATAATCTAGAGTTCGTCTCACTTGCAAAACCAGTCAACTCTGATTAGTAGACTCAGACCAAGTCGAGCCAACGATTTTAACCAAAAGTGCTACTAGGAGGCAGCCTAAAATTTGATAAGTATCATTTTGTTTATTCATTTTCATATTTTTATCATTATTCATGAACTTATATCATTTCCTTCATCTTATATCTGTCATGTTCTTTCACCATCTTATTTGTTTTCCATGTATGGATCTCTTGACTTGTTTTGAACCTTGGGGACAAGGTTCAAAATAAGTTTGGGGTATTCGAGGGATTATGGATTGATTTGGGTGGATTCTTTGCAAAACACCGCATGTATGATCTTTAAATTTTTGAAATTATGCGGTTATCGGATGGTAATGGTGGTATTTTATATCATTTCTTCCATTTCTTTCATTTCTTGTCCTTTCATACTTTTCTCTCATTTCATTAGGATTTGATACACTTTCATGCATGTATTTAGTATAGTTTTTATTTTTTGAGTTTTTTAGAGTTACCCGAAACTTTGTTCATGCCTTTGGTTATGGATGAGTAAATCACAATTGTCTTTTTTACTTAAAACTTAGAAAAAACTATGAGAAACACTCAATCGAGTCTGTAGTTCAGCATTTTTATGATTTCATGATTAGGGACTTAGTTGATGGTTGGACTTTGTACTAGATAAAGAAGGTAGTAGACGATCGGACTTATGCAAGTATTGATATTTTGACCTACATTGGGGGATTTTTTGATTATAGTGAAAGTGAGAAAGGCTAACAAGAGTTTTTCTAAAAAATAGAGAGTCCCATAAGTTTCTACAGAAAATGGAGCAGGGAATCTATTGGTGGAAAAAGTGAGAAAAACGGTCTACATGAAATGTAGCAGGGATCGTACTACTTGAAAGAAAATTTTGAAAAATAGAGAAAATAAGATGAATAAAGGTGGAAGTTGTGGAAACTACTTAAATGAAAGATTTAGCTTGAGTTCTTTCACTTGATTAAATGAGATTTTAAACTTGCATGCTTGAATGTATAAACCAAGAAAACTCGTGAGTAGTTGATTGCCTTTGTCTTGATTGAATTTATGTCTTTAAAATGTGATCTTAATTGTGTTTGAGTTGCGAGTCTTAACATGTCATAACTCTGAAATTTTTAATTGCTTGTTAATTTGGTGGCTATGTAAATCAAAAGGACTCCATGAATTTTGAATTGGGTATAGGTCTATTTTATGTTGCCATTGACACCTTTATTCAGGACGTGCAAATTCTTAAGTTTGGGGGTATTTGATAAGTTGGTTTTTACATGCTTTTATTAGTATATTTTAGCATATTTAATTTGGAAAGTTTCCAAAAATATATATTTAATTATATTTATTGGTCATAATTACGTGAAACGGAATGCGAGGTTTAATTTGTGGTAAAAAATAATCAAAATAAAGTATTTACATGTAGTGATCGGACACCGGACAATTTGCCTCGAGTTACGCATGCTCATTAGGTAGAATAAGAGACAGCAGACCAAATGACACAGGAAGTGACAAGTTCAGTCACTTGAGTTGAGCTATTGTTGGATTGCCTCGAGACTCGCATTACACTCTCTCCCACACATTCGCACAATGTGTGCGATTTCCATTTTGTTGCCACGTGGTAGTCGTTGATTTGCCCAACTCACCAAGAGCAGCCACGCGTCAGCAACAAATTCAACCACATGTCGTCATCGTCCAGCTCAACAGCAACTCCCTCGTTCCAGCAGCCATCAGTTATTCCTCGAGATGTGATGGTTGATGTCTCCCAAATTTCACATAATTCATGCAAGTTTTCAGTTCATTCCAGCCCGCCACATGTCGCCTCCCGATTCACCTAGCTCCTCCAAGTTAGTTGACTCACCTAATCACCTGCTGCCACGTCAACTTAAACTAGCAAACTCGGCCACTAGCGTGTTGCCACGTGTACGAAACCCATTTTCACCCTAAAAATAGTCTCTATATGGTCCTCGGCGCATGTGTTAAGAGACCACCCCCAAAATTAGTTTCTCTCACCTCGAGAGAGCAGTTTTTAGTGGTTTTTCATATTAGAACTAGGATATTCATACGGGGAGTCGATATTAGAGTCGGCGCATACAACTTTTCATACTTGGATATTGTAAAGATGATGTCCAGCTAGACAAATCTTTACCTAGGTCGAAGGGGAAACAAGTGGGATTCATGATTCATGACATATACTATGTGAGATCTATGATTTTATTTAATTTGGTTTAATTTTTCCTATTTCATTATTATTGATTTTAAAGTATATGGTTTAGATCTAGGGTATTTATGTGACCAGTGCATGCTTTTAGGTGAACAACCTATAGTTATTTGGACCGATAGTATCCATGTAGCTGTACTTTTAGACCAATAAAGTGACGAACACTCACCCATTTGCTATAAAACCTTTTCGGTTCTTGAGTGTGCAACAATGGAATCCAGGTTAAACCGAAAGCGGACGCGATTTAGTTATTTAGGATTAGTATTCGCACGGATCCAAATTACTGCGGCTAATGTGTTAACCCCGATTCATGGATGTCTAAGGTTGTACATTAATTTGAGAAGTAGTTAGTGGCAGACGTCCTAGCTATCGATATTATTGGAATTAAGAATTTCTAGCGGATGTCGATTTTCCATAGCAAATCTAGGAAAATTTGAATTAATAATTTATTGGAATGATTGAGGAACATTAAATGTCATTGAATCATGATTCTTGCTTGTGGAACCGTAGACTTAGGTTGTTTCACTCATTAATATTGTATTTATTTTGCGAACTCTTTATTTTTGCTAGTTTAGTTAATTGTTTCCTTGAACTTTCTGAAAACCCCCCATTTTTAGTTAACTTAGAGTAAAACTCAAGTCATGTGGATTTGACCCGTCTTTACCACTACTATACCATTGTGGTTGGTAACTCTATTGTGGGTTATATTTGGCACGCACGACATGTGATCAGCTAATTTCCTTTTTCTTCCTTTAATGGTGGCATAAATTCTTATATAACATATATTTAATATTTGATCTATATTTTTTGTATAACAAGATTCTTAGAAATATGTCATGTTTATCTTACATTTTGTTTCAATCTTCTACCCAATATAATGTCTAACACAAAGCAATCAATCTCCTCTAAACCTATCTAGTGTATACACAATCTTGGTTAAAGTCAAATAGCATATAACAATTCATTTCTATCATAAACTTTCTATTTTCATGGGTTACAAAAATGTCACTTCTTTTTAAATTCAAATTATATTCAATTCATATTCCTAACTAAATAGAAAAAATAAAATGAAGAAATATTACTCCAATCTTCAAAATTTTGAAAATGTCAGTCAACTCTAATCAATAAATAGATTTTACCTTCAAATTTTATATACTTCACTTTAGCTAAATGTCAGCAAACTCTTTTCAAACCTTGTCCTAAAAGTGTAAAAATTATGTCGAGTTTTCAACAAAACAAATATATCTTGTAAAGCATAAATGAATTAAATAAATGAAACAATGAATAAACAAATTAACATAAGAAATAATTTCATAATTAAAGAAAATATGAAAAATTCATAATTTCGAAGCATCATTAATGAAGTAGCATAATCACATCAAACTCAAGCATAAATTACAAATCACATTAATGATAGCAGAGTATCACATTACATCGCATGGATCATCGTGTCATGTTATAAATAAAGACCTCACACAGAATCGCTCAAAGATAGACAAAATAAAGAAGAAAATATATTAGAACCATCGTCCATCTATCACATCATCACCACCATCCCCTTGCTCATGCTATTGCGATTGGTAGCTCGCTGTAGAATCATAGAGCTTATAGTCCACTCCTACCATTGAAGTTCTTTTTGAAAAGACTCCCTCATTAGGCATTCTCAGTTGGGTAGATGGTATTGGAATTTCAGCTCCTCTATGTTGCATTCTCCTGGCTATACTTCTATTGAACTTGTGCTTGTTTCTTGAAATTTGATAAGTCGGTATTTATAAGTATTTAATAGTCTACTTTAGTATATTTAATTATTAAAAGTATTTAAAATATATCTTTAATTATATTTTTTGTCATTTTTAGGTAAAACGAAGTACGCGGTTGAATTCGTGACAGAAAAATACTCAAAATGGAGTATTTACTTGCAGTGATCGGATGCCAGACAGTTTGCCTCGAAATACGCATTATGTGGTGGGTCGAATAGAGGACAGGGTGTTCCAGCCAATCAAAGCATGCCACGTCAGTGTTTCACCAATCGGGTGATGACACGTCTGCGCCACGCGTCACAAGAGCAGCCCAACAACATGTCACTCATTGGTTCTCCTCCAATCGCAAGCCGTCTGTGTGTCTTCATCAGTGCCACCAATCACGCATTACCACGTCAGCCAGGAAGACACGTTACACACCACCTCAGTTTCTTCTCGCACAGCCTTCGTCGATCTGCCTCGAGATTCGTGCCTGCACAAACTCCCAGTAATTCGCGTAAGTCGCGCGATTTTCTTCTGTGCCACATCATGCCACGTGGCATTCACTCATTCGTCCAGCGCGTCATTAATACATGGTTCGGCTAATGAGAAGCAAACACGTGGCGCTGACTCACCTCATACATACAAACACAACGATTTCGGCGAATGGCGCGACGACAAGTAAGCGGCGATGACAAGGCGGTCCAATGGCGTTTCGACACGTGGCGCGACAGTTAAAAACTAACAAATCACGCTGAGACAAGTGGCAGAGTCCGAATTTTGATCTAAAACACCCCTACGATACTCCTCGATGCACGAGTCACCTCCCTAACCCCTAAAATTAGTATCTGAATACAAATTGGAGTATTTTTATATATTAAGAACCTAGGTATTATTAGAAAGAATTAATTAGTATTTTTTAGAGATCAATTATTATTTTTAGTAGTGATTTTTGAAGATGATGTCCGGCTAATCAATTTCTTGCCTAAGTCGAAGGGGAAGCAAGTCGGGATCATGGATTCAAATTATATTATGTGAGATCTTTTATTTTATTATTTAATTAATTTAATTTCTCTATTTCATTGTTGTTGATTTAATGATTATGATTTAGATTTAGGGTATGTATGCGGCCAATGCATGCTTTTAGATGGACAATCTACTATTATTTGGAATATTAGTATCCGTGTAATTGTGCTTTTAGACCAATAAAGTAACAAAGATTCACCCGTTTGCTGTAAAAACCTTTCGGTTCTTGAATGTGCAATAATTGAATCTAGGTTAAATCAGTAGCGGTTGTGACCGGTTATTGTGTTAAACCTGATTGGTGGATGTCTAGGGTTATAAATTAATTAGGAAAGTAGTTAGTGGCGGACGTCCTGACTATCGGAATTAGGAGTATTAGGAATTTCTGGCGAATGTCGATTTTTCATAGCTAATCTAAGATAATTAAATTAATAATTTATTTGGGAAAGATTGAGGACCATTAAATGCTATTGAATCTTGATTCTGATTTGTGGAACTGAGATTTATGTGATTTTTCATTATTGATATTAATTTTTGCAAACTTTTTATTTTTGTTAGTTTAATTAATTATTTTATTGAATTTTCTAAAAACCCTTGTTTTTAGTTAACTTGGAGTAAACTTAAGTCCTGTAGATTCGACCTCATATTTATCACTACTACACCCTTGTGGTTGGTAACTCGATTACGGGTTATATTTGGCACGCACGACACGTGATCAAATTTTGGCACCGTTGTCGGGGAATTAGTCTTTACTCTGAGTTTAGGCGTTAGTTAGTTATATTAATTATTTTTAACATTAGTATAGTTAATTTATTTATTTTGTAAGTTAGATTAGTAATTAATTGTTTTTATTTATTAGTTTAGTTTAGTTAATTTATTTTTACTTACTTTGAGTTTAGGTTTCTTTTTTTCTTTTTATTATTATTTTATTTATTTATTTATTTTATTTTTATGCTACCACACCTCACTCGGTCAAAATCGGTCGGTTCATTATTACCTTTCAACCCTAAACAAGAGAGAACTTTTCACAGGTGGATTAGAGAGACCCAACTTAGGAAACAGGAAGGCCAAAATCCTTTGGACATGGCTGTAAATCGTCAAATCATCATGGGTCATGCCAATCATGAGTTTCAAGTTTTTTGGTGCAACAACCCCTCTGCATCAACTACCCGATTAATGCAAAAACTTTGAGTTGAGGTCTGCGTTCATTCATCTCCTACCATCCTTCCATGGTGGCGAGAATGAAGACCCTATCACTTTCCTGAAGGAGTTTCATACTATCTGCAAGTCAATGAAACCCTCCAATGCGAACGAGGAAACGGTTAAGCTCAGATCTTTTCGTTCTGCTTTAAAGACAAAGCCAAGGAATGGCTTTTCTACCTTCTGCATGGCTGCATTAATTCCTGGAATGATATGGCAACCACGTTTTTGAATGAATATTTCCCTAAGGATAGAGGTACTCAGCTCATCAAGGAAATTTGCCGCATTAAAATAAGGTCGAGCGAATCATTTGGCGCATATTGGGATCGCTATAAGCGATTGATTGCCAGTTGCTCGCAACATGGCCAATCTGAGAAGGCCATGGCTCGATTTTCTATGTTGGCATGTCGCCCATGGAACGACGCATGATTGATAATGCGTGTGGGGATCACATTCGAGACAAAACTCCAGCCCAAATGAAACAACTATATGAGGACATTGCACAACAGTCACGCTCTTTATGGTGATCTCGATGCTCCTGCTTACCAAAGTGTGACTACAGGCGACATCTCGAGTTCCACTGACCAGAAAATTGACCAACTAGCCTCTATGATGGAACGTCACCTCTCATCTGGTAAAGTAGAGGCCAAAGCTTGTGGCTTTGTGCTGCCACAAATCATGCAACTGGTGAGTGTCCTACACTCTTTGATGATGATCAATAGGCCAATGTCATCGGTAATCAGTTCCAAGGGCCATCAAGGGTCCCATTTGGGAATACCTATAACCATGCCACGGCTAGGAACAACCCAAACTTCAGTTATGGACCTCGGAATCAGAATTATCAGACATTCATCCCCAGAGGTCAACCGTTACCTGCACCCTCCAATAATTCCTCTTCACTTGAGGATATGATTAAAGCCCTTATGAACCAACAAAGCCAAATTATGAATGAATTGAACCAATTCAGGGCTAACACCGAGAAATCCTTCATCGAACTCAACTCGACAGTCCGAACTATTTAAGTTCAAGTGAACCAACAGGCACAAGCAAATTGGACATCTCGAGGATAAGGGAAAGTTTCCTTCGTAACCTTACCCGAATCCTAACGTGAGTGCTAACACAGTTACACTCCGTAGTGGTACAAAGCTGGAGGGACCCAAACGGGACAATAGGTCGTCTAATGCCCAAGACCAGGCAAATGAGGAAGAACACGAGCTAGTAGTAGTGACTCCGTCTGCCCCTAAACAGATTGTAACTACTCAAAAGGAAGCACCACCCACATTTAAGGTCAAACCTCATTTTCCACAACGACTCATCCTAGATAAGACAATGGAGTAAGAGAAAGAAATTCTCGAGACCTTTCGGCGAGTGGAAATCAATATTCCACTCCTCGACACTCTAAAGCAAGTCCCTAGGTACGCAAAGTTTCTTAAGGAACTATGCATTAACAAAGGGAAACTGAAAGGCAACGAAAAAGTCCAAATGGGAGAAACCGTCACGGATATCCTACAAAAGAAGTTGCCCCCTAAATGCAAGGATCCTGGGATGTTCTCAGTACCTTGTGTTATAAGAGATGTAAGCATTCAGAGAGCTATGTGCGACCTTGGCGTTTCCATTAATGTTATGTCATTATCTATTTACGAGACCTTGCATGCAGGCCCATTGGAGGAGACTGGTATTATCATTCAGTTAGCAGATCGTTCCGTCGTCAGACCTGTCGGTGTTCTCGAGGACGTTCTAGTTCAATTGAACGAGTTTGTGTTTCCTGCTGACTTCTATATGGTCGACACGAAAGAGGAGCCATTCCCCAATGCTTCATCGATACTCCTTGGACGTCCATTTTTGAAAACGGCAAAGATGAAGATAGATGTTGATGATGGATCTCTTACCATGGAGTTCGACGGTGAAGTCATTAAGTTTAACATCTATGATGCGATGCGATACCCCAGTGATGTGTCTTCTGTGATGTGTACCATGGACTGTGTGGATCCACTCGTTGAGCAGACCTTGCTCACGAGTAGCGATAATGAAGTTAAAGTAGTGTTAGAGCATCATCTCGACACTACTCAAATCCACGAGAGTGATCTGACCTTCGATACTGATGTCGAAGATGTTGTTTTCGAGTTGGATTCAATCCAACCCATGCCCCCAAGCGTCCATTATTTGGAATTACCTACTTCTGACTCCGAACTTTCTCCCTCCTTGGTTAAAGCTCCCACACTTGAGCTGAAACCATTACTTGAGCACTTAAAGTACATATTTTTGGGTGAGAATGACATACTCCCTGTGATCATCTCAGCCAAACTTACACATTTGGAGGAAGAAAGGCTCCTTCGAGTACTCCGAGAGTTTAAACAGGCTATTGGGTAGACCATAGCGGATATCAAAGGTTTGAGCCCTTCCACTTGCATGCATCATATATATATGGAAGAAGGGTCAAACCTACGAGAGAAGCCCAAAGGAGGTTTTATCCGCTAATGATGGATGTAGTGAAGAAGGATATACTGAAGCTCCTCGATGCTGGTGTGATTTACCGCATCTCTGATAGCAAATGGGTAAGCCCTATCAAGGTGGTTCCTAAGAAAATAGGAGTCACAGTAGTCACCAATTCACATGGTGAGTTCGTTCCAACCCATATTCAAAATGGATGGCGGGTATGCATTGATTACAGGAAATTAAACGCTTCCACCAGGAAGGATCACTCCCCTACCATTCATTGATCAGATGTTGGAGAGACTAGCTGGTCGTTCTCATTACTGCTGTCTTGACAGTTATTCCGATTTTCATCAGATACTGGTAGCATCTGAAGACCAGGAAAATACGACTTTCACCTGTCCGTTTGGCACTTTTGCCTATCGGCGCATGCCCTTTGGGTTATGCAATGTCCCTGCCACCTTTCAAAGGTGCATGGTGAGTATCTTTTCAGATTTTGTTGAGCATTTCATTGAGGTCTTCATGGATGACTTTACAATTTACGGTGATTCATTTGATAGTTGTCTTAGCAATCTGACAAAGGTTCTCAAGCAGGTGTATCGAAAAGAACTTGGTTCTGAACTATGAAAAGTGTCATTTTATGGTGGACCAAGGTCTTATTTTGGGACACATTGTCTCAGCCAGAGGCGTAGTGGTAGACCAAGCTAAAATTGATGTTATCAAGAAACTTCCCTACCCTACGAATGTGTGGCAGATTAGATCTATCCTTGGATACGCTGGTTTTTACCGTCGTTTCATCAAGGACTTTTCAAAAATTGCACAACCTCTATGTCGTCTACTTTAAAAATACATACCTTTTGAGTTTGATAAGGCATGTAAGAGTGCATTTGATGCACTGAAAGATTCACTTACTAGCACACCAGTGATTTAGGTCCCTAATTTGGAGTTTCCATTTGAAATTGTGTGTAATGCTAGTGATTATGCAGTGGGTGCAGTCTTAGGATAAAGAGTCGAGAGAGCTTCACATGTCATCTACTATGCTTCTCGTACTCTAGACGCGGCTCAGATGAACTACACCACTACTGAGAAGGAGCTCCTTGCTATTATTTTCGCACTTGAGAAGTTTCATCCTTACTTTTTGGGAACCAAGGTTATCATTTACTCTGATCACGCTGCCTTGAAGTACTTGATAAGTAAAAAAGATGTCAAACTTAGGCCCATTAGATGGATACTCCTACTTCAGGAGTTTGACATCACGATCAAAGATATAAGTGGTGCAAAGAATCTAGTCGCAGATCATCTCAACAGATAATTAAAAATTGTGAGAGTCCTACCCCTTTTATGGATGATTTCCCTGACGAGCACATCCATGCTGTTATGGACGATCTCCCCTGGTACGCCGATTTGGTGAACTATATCATTTCGGGTGAGCTATCTCCTCACCTTTTGAAGGCTAAGAAGAATAAAGTAAAGAGTGATGCTAAGTACTATGTATGGGATGACCTATAATTATGGAAATTTTGCTCCAACCAGGTTATCAGGCGTTGTGTTCCTCGGACCAAGAGTCATTCTATATTGGCTTTCATCATACTTACGCCTGTAGAGGCCACTTCGGTCCCCGTCGGACAGCTAGGAAAGTTCTTGAGAGTGGGTTTTACTAGGCCCACCATTTTCATGATTCATACATGTTTACCAAGACTTGTCCTAACTGTCAGAAATCTGGTAATCTTAGTCATCGAGACCAAATTCCACTTACCATGATTCATATTTGTGAGATATTTGACGTTTTGGGTATAGACTTTATGAGGACCATTTTCAGTGTCATTTGGCAATGTTTACATACTCTTGGCAGTGGACTACGTTTCTAAGTGGGTGGAAGCTAAGGCTACACGCACTAATGACTCTAAAGTGGTATGTGAATTCCTTAAATCGGAGATTTTCATAACATTTGGTACCACTCACTTTTGTAACCGTATGGTTGAAAGTCTTCTAGGAGGTATAATGTCGCTCATCGAATGTCTACATCATATCATCCCCAAACGAGTGGCCAGACAGAGGTCTCTAATAGAGAGATCAAATCCATCTTGGAAAAGACGGTGAATCCTACTCGTAAAGATTGGAGTGCGCGTCTTGATGATGCGGTTTGGGCTTACCGAACGGCGTTTAAAACGCCAATTGGGATGTCCCCATATCGCCTTGTGTTTGGTAAAGCTTGCCACCTTCCAGTCAAGCTTGAGCATAAATCCTACTAGGCTGTGAAACAATTTAATATGAAGCTCGATGAAGCAGAAAAATAGAGAAAGCTCAATCTCCAAGAGTTGGAGGAAATTAAGAACGATGCATATGAAAATGCGCGGATTTATAAAGAAAAAATTAAAGCGTTCCATGATAGCAATCTCTCTAGGAAATCTTTCCGTGTTGGTCAGAAAGTGCTTTTATTTCAGTCACGTCTGAAGATTTTTGCAGGTAAGCTGAGATCGAAGTGGACAGGACCATATATTGTGACTGCGGTGTTTGATCACGGAGCAGTGGAGATTCAAAGTATGGAGATTGGTAATGTGTTTAAGGTGAACGATCACAGATTGAAGATCTTCTATGAAGACTTCCCGAGCCATGATGTGGAGGTTGTCTCACTGGCAACGCCAGACTATATTGATTGACAGACTCCGACCAAGTCTAGCCAACGACTTTAACCAAAAGCGCTATTGGGATGCAGCCCAAACTTTGATAAGTATTATTTAGTTTATTTATTTTCATATTTTTTTTATTTTGCATGAATTTGTATAATTTCCTTCCTTTTATTTTTATCATATTATTTCACCATCTTGTTTGTTTTATATGTGTGAACCTCTTGACTTGTTTTGAACCTTGAGGATAAGGTTTGGAATAAGTTTGGGGGTGTTTTAGGGATTACAAATTGTTTTGGATGGATTTTTTGCGAAAGACTCGCAAGTGAGATCGTTTAATTTTTTTATGCGGTTATATGTGATATTGGATGGTAATAGTGGTGTTTTATATAATTTCTTCCATTTCTTTCATTTCTTTTCTATTCATATTCATTTCTCATTTCATTAGGAATTGATACATTTTCATGTATATATTTAGTATGTTTTATTTATTTTAAGTCACCCGAAACTTTGTTCATGCCTTTGGTTGTAGATGAGTAAATGACAGTTGCCTTTTTGACTTGAAACTTAGAGAAAATTAGGAGAAACATTTAATCACGTTTGTAGCTCAGCATTTTTATGATTTCATGATTAGAGACTTAGATGATGGTTGGACTTTGTGCTAGATAACGAAAATGAGTAAACGGTCAAATTTATGCAAGTTATTTTATTTTAACCCACATCGAAGGATTTGCTTTATTATAGTGAAAGCGAGAAGTACTAACAGGAGTTTTTCTAATAAAAATAAAAAAGGAGTCCCACAGGTTTCCATAGGAAATGGAGCAGGGAAATCTTGTGGTGGGAAAAAGTGAGAAAAGCGGTCCACAGGAAATGGAGAAGGGATCATACTACTTGAAAAAAATAGAGGTTGATGAAAAATAGAGAAAATAATATTGAATAAAGGTGGAAGTTGTAAAAATCCTCAAATAAAAGATTTAGTTTGAGTGCTTTCACTATATTAAGTAAGATTTTGAACTTGCGTGCTTAATTGTATAGACCAATAAAACTTGTGATTAGTTGATGACCTTTGTATTGACCGATTCTTTTGTCTTGAAAGTGTGATCTTAATTGTGTTTGGATTGCGAGACTTGACATATCATAACTCAGAAATTATCTGAGTTACTTGTTAATTGGTGACTATGTAAACCAAAGGAACTCCATGAATTTTGGTCGGCTATAGGATTAGTTAAGTCAGTGCATTATTATATTAGGAGTCTAGTTTAGTTTGTGTTGTCATTTACACCTATGCTCGGGACGTGCAAAGTCTTAAGTTTGGGGTATTTGATAAGTCAGTATTTATAGGTATTTAATAGTCTATTTTAGTATATTTAGTTATTAAAAGTATTTAAAATATATATTTAATTATAATTTATTTGTCATTTTTAGGTGAAATGGAGCGCGCGGTTGAATTCGTGGCAGAAAAATACTCAAAATTGAGTATTTACTTGCAGTGATCGGATGCCGGACAGTTTGCCTCGAAATACGCATTATGCGGTGGGTTGAATAGCGGTCAGGGTGTTCCAGCCAATCAAAGCATGCCACGTCAGCGTTTGATCAATTGGGTGATGACACTTTAGCGCCACGCGTCACAGTAGCAGCCCAACAGCACGTCACTCATTGGTTCTCCTCCAATCGCAAGCCGCCACGTCGCGTGTCTACATCAGCGCCACCAATCACGCGTTGCCACGTCATCCAGGAAGACACGTCACACACCGCCTCATTTTCTTCTCGAACAGCCTTCGTCAATCTACTTCGAGATCCCTGCCCGCACAAACTCCCAGTAATTCGCGCAAGTCACGCGATTTTCTTCCATGCCACGTCATGCCACGTGGCATTCACTCATTCGTCCAACGCGTCATTAATACGTGGTTCGACCAATGAGAAGCGGACACGTGGCGCTGACTCACCTCACACACAGCAAACACAGCAGATTTCGACGAATGACGCGGTGACAAGTAAGCGGCGGTGACAGGGCGGTCCAATGGCATTCCGACACGTGGCGCGACAGCTAAAAACCAGCGAATCATGGTGAGACACGTGGAAGAGTCCGAATTTTAATCTAAAAACACCCCTACGATGCTCTTCGCCGCACGAGTCACCTCCCTAACCCCTAAAATTAGTATCTGAGTACAAATTGGAGTATTTTTATATATTAGGAACCTAGGTATTATTAGAAAGAATTAATTAGTATTTTTTTATAGATCAAGTATTATTTTTAGTAATGATTTTTGAAAATGATGTCCGGCTAATCAATTTCTTGCCTAAGTCGAAGGAGAAGCAAGTCGGGATCATGGATTCAAAGCATATTATGTGAGATCTTTTATTTTATTATTTAATTAAGTTAATTTCTCTATTTCATTGTTGTTGATTTAATGATTGTGATTTAGATTTAGGGTATGTATGCGGCCAATGCATGTTTTTAGATGGACAATCTACTAATATTTGGAATATTAGTATCTATGTAATTGTGCTTTTAGACCAATAAAGTAACAACATTCACCCATTTGTTGTAAAACCCTTTCGGTTCTTGAATGCGCAACAATTGAATCTAGGTTAAATCGGTAGCGGTTGTGACCCGGTTGTTTAGAATTAGTGTTCCCACAAATCTATATTACTGTGCAGTTTGTGTGTTAAACCTTATTGGCGGATGTCTAGGGTTATACATTAATTAGGGAAGTAGTTAGTGGCGGACGTCCTGGACTATCGAAATTAGGAGAATTATGAATTTTTGGCGGATGTCGATTTTCCATGGCTAATCTAGGAGAATTAAATTAATAATTTATTTGGGAAAGATTGAGGACCAAAGAATGCTATTGAATCTTGATTCTGATTTGTGGAACTGGAGATTTAGGTGATTTTTCATTATTGATATTAATTTTTGTGAACTTTTTATTTTTGTTAGTTTAATTAATTATTTTATTGAATTTTCTGAAAACCCCTGTTTTTAGTTAACTTGGAGTAAACTTAAGTCATGTGCGTATTTACCACTACTACACCCTTGTGGTTGGTAACTCGATTACGGGTTATATTTGGCACGCACGACACATGATCAAAATTTCTTGTTTCCTCTGAAACATGAACTCTTGATTTCTTTGTGTTCGCATTTGTTCCCTAATATTGACCCTATTTTGGCCATCTCTGTCTCTTTAGCATACATGCCAATAAACTTTTCAGCAGGTGGCTTTCTGCTCTGGTTTATCCTCTCATTATACGCAGCAGATTGCATTTCTTGTAAAACTCTCCCATTTTTTGCTCGTATTTTTCTTTTATGATATCTCCTATAAGTATCTCATTTCTCTTCCACCCCTCCTACAAATCTACATAGCCTTGGCCCTTGTATTCCGTTCTCTATCTATTCATCAATCATGGTCCTATCAAGCTAAAAATCTAACCCAAAACCTATCATCAGAACTTGATCTTATTTGCAATATTCTACGATTATTAATGGAAAAGTTAAACCTTCTTTCTTGTTTGTAGTCATGGCATTCCTAATTGAATAGTACATAATCTTTCCAACATCAATGTAACCTATCTCTTGAATGATGTTGTATAAAAATGTCGCATTGTTGTTCATAGCCACGTAGCATTGCAAAACTCGGTTGTAGGCTTGCATCGATGAAATAGTTTCATCCTTTGGTGATTTTGCAAAAAAAATTAGTTTAAATGTATTTTGGATACCAATCCATATCGAAAATGAATCTATCCCCAAAATTGTTTCTAATCCATTGATAATGGTTTCATGGAGAAATCCATGTTAGAATCTATATTTTGGTTTTGGGTATTCATTATTTTCTCTTCTATTAAATTTCGGTAAACCGTATCTAGTTTATTCTTTCATGTGAATAGTCCACTAGTCTACCTCAGACCATGGCTACCGTCTTATTATCTCTCCCATGCCCATTTGCATAAAAATCTCAGACGAAAATCTTACAACTCATCCTTATGGAAGACCCCATGTCATTATCGACATTGTAATCCCTAGTCAACAATCCCTAATTCCTCTCCCTTATTATATAAAAAATCATAAGCCAGTACTTTATTTCGTTTTTTACATTGGAACCCCTCTCCGAAATTATTTTTCTATTCTTACTAATATAGCACTTCATCCTAGCAGGAGCCTTTATATTTAATCAATTATGCGTCGAAAAAGGAATGCTTTGAGTCTCCTCAACTTCTTTCTCTCTCCAACTCATCACTATAATCTAAAGGTGGAGAAGGTTCTCTTAGTGTTCTAACTCTATGGTTATTTATTGCAATACTTATTGGTCTAATTGGTATAGGTGGAACTTAGGATTTTGTTATGGGTTTTTCAACTAAAGCTCCATTTCTCATCAATTCACTTGGACTTCTACCCTTACAACTTTTGCCCACTTTTGAAATAAAAAATCACAAGTCAAAATAACAATTTGATGCATGTAGATCATAAAAAATATTTTTCTGAATAATTCGGTACGACCTAGAACTCTATTTAAAATGAAAAATTCATTTTGGAACCTAGCTTAAAATTCATTAGAAACTTCAATAAATTTTGCTTTGAATTTTTTCACTCAATTATAAACTTAGAATTGGTTTTCTAATTAATATAAAACAATTGTGCTTTAAGTTCTAGTCTTTTCGAAACAAAACAAACTAAGCCTCAAACTCATTTGAAACTCAATTTCAGTTCAATTGCAAATATGTATAAAAATATCAAAATTTCGAAATTATTGAATTTGTAAACAAACAATGGTTGTAATTGTATGCCTAATCTATTAGAATCAATGAAATCATTTATTCATGTTGTTAGAGTGAATTCCAATAAAATAATTTTGAAAACAATAAAAAATTTCACAAAAGTCTTTTAAACCAAAATTCATCAAATTTGAGAGCTAAGGTCATTGTAATTACCTTCTTAAGAGTGAATCTCTCAAGATTCAAGCTTTTGAACTTCTCAAGATTGGTTTTTCAAGCTCCAAGTTGAAATTCCTTAAACTCTAGTTCGGCTCAACAATCACAAATTCAAGAATTTTTACGTTGAATGAAACTAGAATAAGGTGGGAATCACTTAAATACACTAAAGTTGAGCTTAGGAAGGTTGAATCTAGGCAAAAACCGATGTATGAAGGAGTGCAACGATTTGTGTTTGGTGATTTTGGGTTTTATTTTAAAAACTCAAAATCGTGACTAGCAATTTGGATTTAAATGGAATAGCTGGAAATCAGTAGTTAAATCAGTAGGAATAAGGTTCAGTGACTTACCGATCTAACCACCAATGTACGTTATAGGGCCAAATCACTACTGATTCACTAGACACAAATTTTCACTCATATTTCTAGTTTATATCACCGATTTATTTAGTAATTCCTAGTATTATTTCAAACCACTGAGGATTCTCTGGGCTTATTTTACTATCTTTTCAATTTGTTTCATAATTAAAATATAAATTATTCATAAAAACTAATATAAAGGTAGAACTAACTGAAAATTCAAAAGTTTGATTAGGAGATGTAATTAATTAATAATTTTATTAATCATATAAATAAACAAGCAAGTGAACAATGCAGACTTGCATAAAGGCCATAGAAAGAAAAACAACTCGTTCACTTTCCCTTGTTTGAGATTACCACAGAGTTTGGATTTCAAAAATATTTTCAATACAAGAGTCGAAAAATGAAAGAATAAAAACATATTATACTAATACTAAACTCCTATTAAAATTAAAACCTAAATAAACATATAATATAGGTTGTCTCCAATAAAGCGCTTTTGTTTACTATCATTGGCTCGATATAGCCATTCTAGAATTAATTTAAATATCTAAACTTGAATTTAGGATTATCTTCTCTAGTGCAATTCGAGAAAGTGATTGCTCAGCCATCAATTGTTTGAGCGATTATTTTTTTCAGAATATCCATAACAAATTAAGTAATGGCTAAGAAAAGTCATCCTAAAATTAAAGGATCTTCATTTAAAGTGTTGCATGACCAATAAGCCTTTGGGTACGATGTATTTGTCCACTTGACCTGTTACATTCGTGACCACTCCTATCACTTAAATTGAAGTACCATCCAATAAAGAAACGCATTCTGAAGCAAGTACATCCAACTCTAGTTGAGTATGTAGAAGGAAATGTATAGGCATGATATTTGCATTAGAATGTTATCACACCGAGCTCTGTAGTACTAAGCCCATTTGACATTAATGTGTAAATGTATACATCCAGGACCATTAAGCTTTACTGGGCTTAAATCCGTCTTTTTTTTCTTATTATTCTTGGATTTAAAATCTCCCGGCTTGTTAATACTTTTCCTATTCTCTGTTTGCTTAACTCTCAATTCTTGAGTTACTTCCTTTTCGTTTGAAGTGTCTTCAACTTGTTCTTTCTTTGAAACTTTTTTTCAATTTCCATTGTTGGTGCATTAAGTGCATAAATTTCAGCGTTAAATTTTTCATAATAGTTTAATTCTAGAAAATCATTATCGTTAATATCATTATCAAATAAAACATTATATTCATCATAGTTATGTTCATCATTAATTTTAAATTTAATAACTTTGTCTTCAAATTCCATCGACATTGTTCTTTCATAAATATCTCTTATTTTTTGTTGTTTTAAGAAAAGGTCAACCTAAAAGTATAGGCAGAGAATTAAGTAATATTTCATCTCTCATTTCCATGACAAAAAATTCAGTGGGAAATACTAAGTCATTTACTTGTACTAAAATGTATTCTTATAAGCCATATGGTTTAATAATTGTATTGTTAGTTAAAGTGAGATTAATAAGCATATTAGTCAACGATCATATTTTTAACGATTCATAAATCTTAAGTGACGTTACATTAATTGATGCTTCAAGATCACACATAGCAAGTTTAATAGAAGAATTTCTTGTTGTGATAGGTATGAAAAACATTCTTGTGTTGAAGCATTTCTCAGACATTTTCTTCTTTATTAAAGTTGACATCTTGGTTCTAAGTTTTCGCTAGACTCCTCTAAAACTTTGTCTTTAGACTCAAAGAATTTATTAGTAACTTCATTATGATTTGATAATGTGTATTTAATTCCATTAAAGGTTTATTAATTTTCAATTTCTTAAATGACTCAAAAATTTCTTCTATGATTCCTTCCTTCTTAGCATCTACTAATCATTATGGAATGGGAGAAATAGAATGTATTTCTTCATTTAATTCATAAGTATTATTATATAATTTGTATTGGTTAACTAATTCAAAATTTTGTAAAGATTTTACTTAAGCTTCAACTCTGGCTAAATACCAAGAGTTCAACATTTAAGGAAAAGGTGTACATTTCGATTGTTCAATCATCCATTCCCTATTGGGAATGATATTGCTCGTCATCTCTTCTTCTTCTTGTTCTATCATTTTATGTACTTTCTTCTTATTACCTCTCTTAGGTATCTTGTCTTGTATATCCATCTCTGTTTCTTTTTTACAAAATAAAGCGTTAACTTGTGTTTGATTAGTAGTTCGAGTAGATCCTTTATTTTGAATACTTTACTTATTGATTTGTATATTCTCCTAATTTAATTGATTTTTCATCTCGTTAATAGATGTCTCAATTTTGAATTAAATTTTGAGAAATTTGCGTTAAGTTATAATAATTTTGGGTCATAAAATTATGTCGTATTTTCTAAATTTTGTTGCGTAGGTTGAGTTATTTGTTAAGGTTATTGAATTTGTGTGGATTGTATTTGTGTTCTTAGTCTATAAGTGGTATAATTTCGATTTCGTAGACCTAGATAGATTTGAGTTTGGTTTTTCAGTATAGTAATTATTGTTATTATAATGATTTTTGGGAGGACCAAAATATTGGTTCATAACCGCATTGAGTTCTTCATTATTATCTTCTTCTAAAGTAGGACATGCATCTGTAGGATGTGTAACTTCATAAAAAAAATTCACATAGTTTCACTTGGTTTGATCTATCTTTTAATTGTACTTTGACCATGCTAGATAATTCATCAACTTTTTCGTCAAATGTATAACTTCTTTTATTCTTAACTTCATAAAGTTTCTTATTTATGTCGTCGATCTTTTCACAATATTGCTTAGATTTTTTGCCATTTATTAATAGTTTATTTTGTTAAAGTTGATGTCACCTTGAATAATGATCCACCGCATACGGTATCTAATAGTCTTTTTTCAAAATGATTAAGTCCATCGTAAGAATATTCTAATAAAGCTCTTTGGGTATATCCATATTGTGGACAAGATGAATTTGACACGGTTGAAAGTCTTATCCACCACATACACGTTTGGGTATTTGTCATCTACCCACATAGGATCTTTACATATTATTATTATTAAGGTTATTATAGGCTTCCATTATGGTAGCTTGGTGTTCCCTACATTGTTGTTGTCTTAAATTAAGATTGAAAGTCTTATCTACCTTAGGATCAAACATATGTAAAGATCATATGGAATTAGAATGATGAAGTGGGTAGATCATACAACATCGAAAACTCCTAAGAAATTATGTAAAAATCTCAAGCAACAACGCTGAAATTGACACGTTTCAAGAGTGTTCAATAAGTTTCCCCATATATCCTTATTATTTGTAGTAGTGGTACGTGGGATCGTCTACACATTGATTTATCAAACTTCTTTAGGAAAAAGTCTTTTAAAAGTTTTTATTATTATTTATTATGTTAATATAATTAATTTGATTAAAATAGGAATTATTCAAACTATGATAAATAATTTAAATAATTAACTTAAATAACACAATTCAAATACACTAATGTTCAAATCAAATTAATTCAATAATAAATAAATATCTAGACACACATCTAAAACAAATGAAACAATAATTTGTTTTGCATCCAAACATATTACTTAAATCATATTCATAAGTATACTTTAATTTCTTTTTAAAGTATTCTATATCATTAAACTCTAATCATAAGTAAGTGGACAACCCTTATCAAGCCATTAGTTTTCCTTATACCAATGGAAAAGCCATATTCTAATTTACTTGAATTAATCCTTTGAAAACTCGAAGAAATTAACTTTAGGCAATAAAACCACATTATGTTCCATTAACACTTTGAACTACTAAATCTAATACCTTCATAAAGCCACCTAAATATTAAACTTAGATCTCAACTCACCTAGACATCTAAATAGCAATAGACCTTTTAAACAATTATAGGTATTACTTTAAACTAGATATTGAATCCAAATATCACAATACCTATTCTAGACTTTGCGTCCACTACAAAGTTTCATGATTATAATCCGCAAATAACAATCTATTAAATATGTGAATTAAAGAAAACTATTGGTGTAAAGCATTAAGTACAAAATCATCTCCATTATGACTAAATCACAAAATGGATCAAGTTCATGTTCGTGCATTTTTCTTGTTAATAAACTACTCACTCATAATGGTAACAAATATTGCAATAAAGTAAATAAAAGAAATAGATAAATACCTTTGAATTAATACTTTGAATCTTCAAATCGTTTCCAAAATTAATGAATAACAAATCTAAAATCTAAAACAATAAACTATAATAGCAAAATATGGCTCTATGAATAATGAAATATTGATCTAAGTACTAAAGGGAAATTGATTTCGTAGCCCTAGGGTCATATATAATATTTTAGGTAGTATATATCATAAACTAATGTAAACGTCTCATAATTATCTAAAATTCTTGAAATCAAACCCAATAATTCGTCACTGATTCCATTTATTACGCAAATTGCTGGTTAAATCCTTGAAAATATTTCTTTGTGCTCCACCAATATGTCTAGCGGTTCACATACAAATCCCAAGTGTTGCCAAATCGCTAGCATTGAATTATGATTCTTTCGCAGTTTATTGATGATTCATTGTTTAATACTTCCACTTGATTAAATCTTTCATTTCTTCCATTTTTCAACCATTTGTTCATGTATTCTAATTATTACCCGAAATAATAAAAATTAGAGAAAATTTAGTGTAATATAGTCTTTTACATCTAAAAGTTACCCTAAAATATATTATCAAACATTATCTAATTATTAACTTATCAGGTTATAGTTTACAAGTTGATAATGTCTACGCATCTCTTGCTAATTTCCATATGAGATCTTCTTGACAGATTATGTAAGATACATATACATGTGGTGTTGAGATTTCATGGAGTTCTAGTGTCAATTACTTCAGATATAGATACGAGATTCATGTCTAGGTTCGGGAGTGAATTGTAGAGACAACTGATAATTGTTCTTAACATTAGTACAGTAGATCACCATTAGATTGATGGGTCGATTAACCATTTGATCTTGGTGATAGAGAACATGCTTCAAGCTTGTGTCATGGAGTTTAGTGTCAATCGGGAGAAATATATTCCTTTGTTTGAGTTCATGTATAATAATTTTTATCTGGCTAGCATTAAAATGGCTCATTTTGAAGCTCTTTATGGTCCACCTTGTCATTCTTGTGTGTATTGGGTTGAGGTTGGAGATACATTTTTATGAGGGCCTGAGTTGATTTAGGAATACACAGAGAAAATTCAATAGATTTACCAACATTTGATTATAGCACAACTAAGATAGTAGAGATACGCGGATAAGCATCATAGATTTTTAAAGTTTTCAAAAAAAGATTTCATCCTATCGAAAGTTTCACCTATGAAAAGGGTGTATATGTTCGGATTATGGGTTAAACTAGCTCCTAGTTATATGAGGTCGTTCAGAGTGAATGAAATAGTTGATCCCATTGGTTGAAGGTTAGAGTAACCTCCTCATCTAGCTAGAGTTCATAATGTCTTCAATGTATCTATGCTTCGTAAAACAAAGACTCACTTCACTTCAAAGACTGATTGGAAAGAATTTGATCTTCGGGAAGACTTATCTTACAACGAGCAATGGACTGAAATTCTTTATCATAAGATTTAGAAGCTGAGAACCAAATAGACTCTTTTGGTTAAGGTGAGATGGCTGCTTCATAGAGAAAATAAACTAACTTGGGAGTGGGAATCTTATATGAAATATTAGTTTACTTTTCTCTTCGAAACTACAAGTAATTTTATGTTTACATTAATTTCGATGACGAAATATCTTTAAATTGGGGACACTGTAATGCCCCCTTACCTTGAGCTGTTGATTAGTGTCAATTTGAATCTTAATTAATCCGAGGTAAGCTCGTGATGAAGTACGACATAACTTGATTAGCATACGCATAGATTTGCGTGATGGTTAGTGTTTGTGTTATGTGTTTAATAGAATTTATAGGTAATTGATCAATCAAAATTAATATAGCCTACAATTCATATATTAAAATCAATTAATTACTAAAAGACATTAGATGGGCCTCGAGACACGTAGCATGTATTGATCTATGTCATTTTAGCATTATGCCATCATGAACTAAAAATACTCAAATTTCCTCGAGATACATAATAGAAATGATGATGAAAGGCAAAGCATGTGGTGCAAAAAAGGAATTGATTACTTAGTTTTTAAGTTAGAAGATGAGGTTAAAACCCATCCACATGGTTTCCTCTTCTTTTCATCATCCTTTAACCCTCACCACCTCTTTACTATTCACTATCATAACCATCACCATCTACATCTTGACGTTGGTGTCATCATTACCACCAGTGTTGTCTTCATCACTGTGGACATCACCCTCATTGGTAAGATCACATACTTCCAATATTTCATTTAGTTGTGATGGGTTTTGAAGGTTTTGATGTATGTATGAGTTGTTTACTAGAACCTCTAGACATTGGTGGAAAGGAGTGGTGAGTGATGGTTTGAGGGTTGTTAGCATGGTGAGGGTAATGATTATTATTGTTGTTGTTGTTGTTGTTGTTGTTGTTGTTGTTGTTGTTGTTGTTGTTGTTGTTGTTGACGTTGTTTGTTGTTATTGGATAAGTTGTAAACATGGTGCGAGTTTGGTGGACTCCATAATTGGTTTTTAGACGTGTTTTGAGGGGTCTGAGAGGTTATCAAGGTTCTCGGGGAAAAGGAGGAAACGAGTTGGGGTATGGCAACTTTTGGTGTTGTCACCAATGCCTTGGGCATGGAACTTACGACACCACTTGCTCGAAAAATGGCGTCACGAGCGGGGCTGCCAGTTCTAAATCCACAACGCTGTGAGCCAAAAAGTAAGAAAAAAAATGGAAAAGAAAATTGGTTTTAGGATTCAGACTGGGATTCTAGGGTCATACTAAGACTATTTTAATACCAAAATAGATCGTGATTGGTTCTCAAACACCGGGGAAGGTTGAGTGGCCGAAAGTTAGGAATTTGGAAACTAAACCTAAACTAGGTAAGTCAGACTTTTATTCTTACCAAATATGCTTTGTAGTTTAGTATATTTAGTTCATATAGCATTATGGATTTTGGGAATAGGGCAACATAATGTGAATTGACCATTTTATATGTTAGCCTGGAAATGGATTACACTCTTTATCCAAATCAATAGAAGAGGTTAGCCTGAAAAATGAATTCTGCTTTTTTATCCCCAGTTAGCCGAAGTTTTACCTTAGTCATCATTATTCAGTTAGAGTTGGTAGCTTAATCAAGACTGAATTAACCAGCAGGATCCCTTGTCGGTCGACGTGTGGATTCTATTGTTGTATTCTTAAGTGATATGAGAGTTTGACTCTATAATGTAAATTCAAATTACAAATCATGATTACAGTTGCATGACACCTATTTGATTGCATTCAGCTACTTATTATTTATATCAATTTGAATGCCAAACTAGATATGTTTTGGATTTATATTGATATTCATTGATTTATGGATATTAGTTGATAATTAATATATTTACGAAAATCACTTACTGAGCAAGTTAGAACGTTCACCTCCCCTTAACATTTCAGGTTCACACGTTGGCGTTTCAGCGAAAGCAAAAGAGAAGGTTTAGGAGACTATCTTCTCTGCGATGTAATGAGTCTTCCAATATATGATAAGTTAATAATGAGACAATGTTTTATAGTATATTTTAGGGTAGTTTTAGATGTAAAAGGCTAGATTACACTATGTTTTCTCTTGTTTTTGTTATTTCAAATAATAATTAAAATATTTGAAGAAATGGATAAAAAATGAAAGAAAACATAGGATTTGACCAAGTAAAAGTATTGCACTACGATTCACCAGCGATTCAAGAGAAAACTTGAAATCACTGATGGTAATTCCTCTGAAATTTGGGATTTATACATAAATCTCCAGTCAAATCAGTGGAGAATAAAGAGAGTTAATTTAACCGGCGATTTGCGTTATATGTGCAATCAGTGATGAATTGTTAGGTTTGGTTACGTGAATTTTAGATTACTACGATTTAGTTAGTTTGGGATATGTATTACATATAATACTATGTATATTAACTCTAGACTACGAAATTAAGAGCTTTTCGATAGTTAAACACTTTTTATTAGTTTTGGAGGCAATTCTTTATTGTTTTTATTTTTTAGAGAAGATTGGAAGATTTAAGCTTTCAATTAGGTATTTTTAATTATGTCTTTTATTTATTTTGTTATGATGCTATTTATGATCATGAGTGAGTAGTGTATTAATTTATCGTTTTGCGAGGTAATCATAATGAGATGATTTTTTGCTGAATGATTTAAACCTATCATATTTTTAATTCACTGATTTAATAGATTGTTATTTGTTGATTGAAATCATGAGTCTAGGTATAATATGCATAGTGGTCAATGTGTATTGTGGTATTTTGATTCTACATCTAGCTTAAAGTAGTAACTAGGATTGTTTAAAAATTTTATTACCGTTTAGATGCCCTTGGCGAATTGAGATCTAAGTTTAATTGAATTGAGATCTAAGTTTAATGTTGAAGTGGCTTTCTAAAGATATTAGATTTAGTAGTTCGAAGTTTTCATAGAACGTAATGCGGTTTTATTAGCTAAACTTAGTTACTTTGAGTTTTTCTACTGGTAGAATGAGAACTGATGGCTTGTTAAGGTCTGTCTACTTACTTATGATTAGAGTTTAATGATTTGGGATACTTTACAAAGATGTTAAAGTACGCTTATGACTATGATTTAAGTAATATGTCTAGATTCAAAATGGATTGATGTTGTGACGACCCCTTCTCAAATTAGGGCACCTCCCAGACTAATCCCTTCATTATGTCTTAATCTCGCCATGTAGAACTTAACAATGAATTAGTCTGTCTTTTTCTAAAACTTTCATATTTACAAGTTAATTTCTCAAATAAGTATTTTCTTATTTTATGTCAATTAATAAATTAGATTTATATAAAATTTTAAAAACTTAAAGACTATTCAGCGGAAGTCTTAACAATTTAGTGGAAGCTTTTAACGCAATGGACAGCCAGGAAATAAAAATCACATGCATATATATAATGAAACGATAATAATATATCATCATGTATCTTGTCAGGGTACCATCTCTCAACCCACAATATATACAACTCCAAAAGTATGTGAAAGACATATATATAAGTCATAAAACAAACCAAAAACTTACAAAATCCAGTGTAGCAGTGCTCCACTGGCTTAGAGGTAGTCGTCAATCTTCTCTTTGCCTGGTCTGCTACTTGATGGATATGCACCTGCTGTCATAAAAAGGATGGTGAATACAGGAAAGTAGAAGGTAACATTGAGAGACAATTGTTCACATTTCCAAATACAACAAGAATTTAAAAGCGTAATAATAGCAACTGTGTTGAAAAGAAAGTCATGCTAAAAGATTTTATAATTAATAAATATGAAATTGACACATGGCTAAGTAGTGATGATCAAGGTTTGATTGTACATAAGTTTTATCACAAATGCCTTAATTCCACTATCCCAAAATGGAACTGAGCTCTACATCTCTGCTAAATGTCGGAGATGTGTTTTACGCCTCCATAATCAATCACAAATGCCAGTCACATGTGATGTATACATGCCAACAACACTAGGTCCCATACCCCGTATGCTACATAGGTTAGTGGTGAGATCCTGACATCCTTGAAAGTCTAGTGACCCCTGACTATTACGCCTATCTCTATCATCTCATAGTCCATAATACAAGAACTACTTTCATATTTCAAGGGATGACATGATTTCGGAACCCAACAATATGATTGTATATCTAATGCACAAAATAAATGAAATTTAAAATATCGTATACCACTACCTATAGCATGATATTTAATTTGACTAAATGTCTCAACAATCAAGAATGACATAGTACATGATCTAAATTAAAGTGTTAACCAAAAATCGATGCCATGATAGCAAACGCACGAAATGAGATGAATTAACAAGTCATGGCATATAGAGTATGAAAGGCAAATCAGACCAATGATTGGAAATAAATAATAAAATAAGAATGAAATGTAAATAAATATCTCAATCAGTTTACTTACATTCCAAGCAATGTCACACTCTAATCTTGCCTCCCGACACGTCAAAACATGTATCCAAACCCTCGAGACTATTCCTTAGGTCCCTAATATCATTTCATACGTTTTAGAATATATTTAGACCTTCAATCGGGGTATTAAAGTTGTTTAAAGTGTTAAAATTGAAATTAGAAATTGCTGATTTTGTATTGCCAAAGCACCGAGCGCGCTGGGTGTTCTTTCTAACATGCTAGTGAACTTATTAGCACGCTAGACAGATGTATTAGTGCGCTACTCACAAGTAGTGTGCTAGCTAGCTTACCTAGTGTGTTATGTGTAAGAAAACCTAAAATTTTGCGCTTAGAATTTCAGAGATTGTTTCATGAATAGATCAATTTAATCTTATATACATATAGATAAGGTTGATTATTAGCCATTAATATTAATGTGTATATGTATCTCGAGATTGATCTAATGTCCTAAACCTTGCTATAATTCCACTAACTCCCTCCAAGTACCAACAATATCAAACCTAATTGGTCTCATGATGTGTCAACACGTATCTCCAGAATCATCACATGGCTATTATTTTATCTTGCTAACTTAAGTATATTTAATATAAAACCAACCATAACCACATTAATACTACTATTTAAGCTACACTAAGCCTAAATAAACTTACCACATCACTCTCTACCTCATTCCACGCCGGCACATATCTCACGGCACGTTCCTGCTCACGTCTTAACACCTAATTATAAGTAGGAGTGACTTAGTAATATATACATATACAATACACTAGGCATGCATCAAAACAAGTCTAACATATACCTCAGCCAACTCACCTTGGTCAGTGCATGTATCTCAATGCGAGTCTTACGTCATGGGTCATTGATCCTAATTAAGGGATTAAACTTGATTAGAAATTCGAGCCATGAAAAATCTTCTCAACTAACGAAAATTTTGTCCTCGAAATCAAACTTAAGTAAAATTTTACCTGACTAAAAAAAGTATGAAAATCTATCTCACAAATAGTTTTCTTGTTCCCAAATGAGTTCTGAGTCTCCATGGAACTGCCACTTGACTAACACCTTCGGGTTAGACTTGCCTCTCAACTGTTATACCATTTGATCTAGGATTTGTATTGGCTGCTCCTCATAAGATACATCCTCACTCAGGTCAATCTGACTCTAGTTAACCGTCGGTCTCACACCTGCCTTCGACTTAGCTAGTCGAAGCATAGAAATATGAAATACTAGATGTGTCCTCGACATCATTGGAGGTAACTCCAGCTCATACGCAACCTTCACGACCCGTCTTATGATTTTGAAAAGCCCAATAAACCACGGAGCTAACTTGCCTTTCAAACCAAATCTGTGAAGACCCTTCTGAGGAGAAACCTTCTCACTAACTCTCCACTAACTCCCTCCAAGTAACACTTATATCAAACTCAATTAGTCTTATGATGTGTCAATAAGTATCTCGAGAATCATCACATGGCTATTATTTTTACTTACTAACTTAGGTATATTTAATATAAAATTAATCATAGCCACATTAACATTATTATTTAAGCAACACTAAGCCTAAATAAACTTACCACATCACTATGTACCTCGATTTAACGACGGCACGCATCTCAAGGTGTATCCCCTTACACGTTTGGATACCTAGATACAAGTATGAGTGACTTAGTAGTCTACACATATACAATACACTAGGCATATATCACAACAAATCTAACATATACATCGGCTAACCCGCCTCAGTCGGTGCTTATATCTCGATGCGGGTCCCATGTCGGCGGTCACTAATCCTTATTAAGGAATTAAACTTGTATTAGAAATTCGGGCCTTGACAAATCTTCCCCACTAATGGAAATTTCATCCTCGAAGTTAAATTTAAGTAAAAGTTGTACTTGACTCGAAAAAGGTATGAAAATCTTTCTTACATATAATCTTCCCATTCCCAAGTGAGTTTCGAGTCTCCATGGAATTGTCACTTGACTAACACCTTCGGGATAGACTTGCCTCTCAACTATTGTACCCTTCAATGTAGGATCCGTACTAGCTGCTCCTCATAAGATACATTCTTACTCAGGCCAATTTAACTCAAGTCAATCATCGTCTCACAGCTTGCCTTCAACTTAGCTAGTCGAAGCATATAAATATGAAAGACTGGATGAATCCCTACATCTATGGAGGTAACTCTGGCTCATATGCAACCTACCTCACCCTCTTCTGATCTTTAAAGGCCCGATAAATTTTATTGCTAACTTGCTTTTCAGACTAAATCTTTGAAGAACCTTCTTAGGAGAAACTTTTAAACATACAAATGCTCCCTCGGTATATATGAGATTGTTGCGATACATGTCGGCATAATTTTTTTGCCTCTCCTGGGCCCCATTAAGCCTCTAGCAAATCTTCCGTACCTTCCTAATTTGATCAACAAAAATCTCAAGCGCTACTAACTCACGATCCTCCGGCTCAACCCTACAAGATGGCGAGCGACGCGGTCTTCCATATAAAGCCTCAAATGGCACCATTTTAATGCTAGCCTAATAACTATTATTGTATGCAAACTCACACAATGGTACGTACTCCTCCCATGATCTATCAAACTTAAGTACATATGCCATGAGTGTTTGGTTTCATGGATCAAGCGCAGTGAAAGTTTTTGAAATCTTTTTGAATATCCCCAAACCAAGATCCCTTCAATTCCATTAAACTGATGTACCAAGAGATAAAGACCATACCTTAACAAAAACAACTCCATGTCTACCTTATTTGGTGTTGATTGATTCCTTCAAGACGTTGCCAAAAACCAACGTCATCTATTAAAAACCCACACACGAACGGACGATCACGATTTTGAGTACTAGCGCCAAAAATCTTAAGGCAAAAATTCTCACAGAAACTCTCTAGAAAAAGCTATACCACAACTGTGACCCTATTGTCTTATTTAAAGACAATGTATATCATATTCCTTTGTCACACAATATCTTTTGATTAAATCTAAGACATGGAATGTCACCCTTATAGTTCAATCTATGAGTCTCGATTTTTGAGTTAACTAAAATTGTCAAGTGACATTGATCCAATTAATTCACTAGACATGACCATTGATCCAGTTAATTCCATCTTAATCACATAGCATCCACACATTAGTTAGACAATGAACAATTACAACTTTTATATTCATCCAGATAAATATGACATTTAATTGTGTCAAATCATTGTGTTCCTAATGTCGGAATCTCTGGTGAACTCAAGTCAAATGACTAAATGATATAACCATCATGAGAAGCACTTATGACATTGACCATTTAATGTTCTCATAGCAGTTCGGTCTAGCATCTTTTCCCAACAAATGCACATGATCTTGATTCGTATTCGTATATGCATAATGATAAGTCAATATTTATATATATTTAGTACTTTATTTTAGTATATTTAATTATGCAAAGTCTCTAAAATATATATTTAATAATATTTTGGTTGTTTTTAGGTGAAACGCAGTGTGTGGTTGAATTCGCGGCGGAAAAATACTCAAAATAGAGTATTTACATGCAGTGATCAGATGCTAGACGATTTACCTCGAATTACGCGTTGTGAGGTGTGTAGAATAGGAGACACCATATTTCAACCAATTAGGAGCTGCCACGTCAACATTTAACCAATCAGGTGATGACACATCAGCGCCACACGTCACCCAGCAGCCTAACAGCATGTCATTTATTATTGTTTCCTCCAATCAGCAAACGCCACGTCAGCACAACAAATCGGTTCCACCAATCGCGTCTCGTCGCGCCAACAATCACAGGCCATGTCACACACGCAATCTTCTTCTTGCTATAGCTGCTATTCGATCTGCCTTGGGATGCGCGTCTGCACAGACACAAAATTTTAGAATGAATCGTGCGATTTCTCTCCGTCACATTTGTGCCACGTGGCACTCACTATCCCACGCACAACATGTCATCGCTGGGTCTTCTCCAATCGACGTGCGACACGTGGCACTACCGCACAGCACAGAGCGTCATCACGAGTTCTCTCATCCAATCCCTGCGCGATAATAGGTGAGCCAATAGCGTTGATACGTGGCAGACACCTATTTTCAAGCCAAAAATAGCCCTACGATGCTCCTCGGCGCATGAGTCACCTCCCTAACCCCAAAAATTAGTTTCTCTCACCTCTCGATACCAATTTTTAGTAGTTTTATATATTAGGAACTTATGTATTATTGAAAAGAACACCGACTCTTATTTTTTTTTAGTATCGACTTTCCTCGACGACGATGATCGGCTAATCAACTTTTTGCCTAGGTCGAAGGGAAAGCAAGTCGGGATGATGGCTTCATGGCATGCTATGTGAGATCTATTATTTTATTATTTAATTTAATTTAATTTCTTGTATTTTATTGTTGTTGATTTTAATGATTATGATTTAGATCTAGGGTATGTACGTGGCCAATGCATGATTTTAGGTGGACAATCTACAGTTATTTGGACTATTTGTATCCGTGTAATTGTGTTTTTGGACATATAAAGTAACAAACACTCACTCGTTTGCCGTAAAACCCTTTCGGTTCTTGAGTGTGCAATAATTGAATCTAGGTTAAATCGGGAGCGGATGCGATCCGATTATTTAGGATTAGTGTTCCCACATATCCATATTAATGCGATTTGTGTGTTAAACCCAATTGGCGGATGTCTAGGGTTATACATTAATTAGGGAAATAGTTAGTGGTGGACATCCTGATTATCGAGATTAGGGGAACGAGGAATTTCTTGTGGATGTCGATTTTCTATAGCTAATCTAGGAGAATTTAAATTAATGACTTTTTGGGAAAGATTGAAGACCATGATTGCCAATGAATTTTGATCCTAATTTGTGGAACTCTAGACTTAGGTGTTACTTAGGTATGAATTAATTGTTTTCAAAATTAGTTTAGTTATTTTATTTATTAGGTTTAATTAGATTAGTTACTTAAATTAATTTATTTTCCCAATTTTCTTTTTTTTTTGTGTTGTTTTTAACCTAAGAATGACTACCAATCTTTGTGGGATCGACCATTTGCCACTATTCTACAAAATAGTTGGTTTAGGAAACTTTACTTTATTGACATGTTCAGTGTGACGAAATCGACCCTTTGCCACTATTCTACAAAATAGTTGGTTTAGGAAACTTTACTTTATTGACATGTTCGGAACGCGTCACATAATCATTATATGCTTATCAATCAAGACTCATACCATTCTTAATTTATTATTATTCCTATAATAATAATTGACTACGGATGTTTAGAATAATGTATTTATTATTCGTGGATACTATTATAAAAGAATCATGCATCTACTTATAATAATTAAACAACGTTTACAGAATTAACCTGGGCACATTCCCCAACATCTCCCACTTGCACTAGGTTCAATCCTACACGTATCCAATACTAAGTGACATTCACTACAAGAAATTTGAGTTGTTACTACGAATTTGACAAATCATTAGCCATGGACTAAAATACGCGTATCCAATAGGCGTTTTAGTGGTGGTACATTAATCGTAAACAAAACTTTTATACATTATCACTTTGTTTTGTCACGATTTAGACTCTCCATGATGAAAAGAACCTTTAAAGAAGAAAATGTTTCCTGTCACAAAAATGTAAAAAAATTCGTCATGTAAAGTGTGTTTACTCACATACATTCTACTAAAATAAAAGAAAACACATTTTTTTAGAGGACAAAAGAACACAAATTAATCAGTTAAAGAAAATTAAGAAAAAAAAATCGATTCAAAAAAATCGGTTTACAAAAAAAGTTTTCCTTACGCGCGAAACCCGCAAACCCGTTCCCCCTTTTTCCCTAAATTACACAACCCTGCACTTCTCGTCCCACCCTTCCACCTCCCTTACCCAAGCCGTTCCCAATTCGATCCTCTTCACTAATCCGTGCCCTACTCGCGCTCCTCTATTCTCTGCTCGTTGGTCGTCCTAGCACCTCTGATCTGTAGTCGTCCTCGCTCCTCTACTACTTGGTTGTCTAAGTGCCTCTGCTCCGTCGTCGTCCTCGCGCCTCTCCTCCCCGGTCGTCCTCGCACTCATCTTCTCCCTAGTCGTCCAAGCACCTCTGCGCTATCGTCGTCCTCGCACTCCCATGTTCCCTGGTCGCGCTGCCCAGCTCCTGTCGTCCTTGCGTTGCTCTGCTCCGGTCATCATCTCTACCTCTTCGCCCTCGCGTTGCTCTGTTGTGCTCTCATCCCTCGCCTCTCTATCTCTTCGACCTCTCTGCTCTCGTGCTCTCATTCGGTCCCCTCTTCGACCTCTCTACTCTCTCATAGTTCTCTCATTCAGTCCGCGCCTCAGCTGTGTCTCATTAGTGAGTTCTCCCTCTTTCCTCTCAAAACATGTTTCTTGTTTGCTTGTTGGTTAATTGGCAGTGAGATGTTGGTGTTTGTTTGCTCTTACAATGATTGTGAATTTTATGCGGGCTTGAGATTTGATTGTTTCATGTATTTAGTTGTTCGTACGCTTCTTTATTATGTATAACTGCTTCTCTTCAATTTTTTTTGTGTAATTTGTTTGTGAAAGTGGTGAGACAAAAGGTTGGGTGTTCTAAAGTTGAGCTGATTTCATCTTGTTAATTTTCTTCAATGGGTAAACTTAAATTTGGATGATATGGGGTTTGTAGTTTGTGTTAGGTAGCATTTGTTTCAGTTCTTCTAGTCTTTTCATGTGAAGGCATTTTCCAATCCAGTTGGAATTCAACTGATCAAACACATACTTCCATATATCACCTAATCTTTAGTAATACTTCGAAATCAAATTGGGTGATTAAATTACAAAATAATCAATTAAGTCTTCATAGTAATACTTTGAGATCAAATTATACAATAAAAAAATCCTTAAATGAATCTCAATATAAGTAAGGTAAATGCATTAACTCTTATTGCAAGCAAAAATTGAAACCACTTTCTGATTGAAGGATTTCTTCCTTGATTTCGAACGTCAGAGATTAATTGGTGGCCCTTCTGGCATGACAATCTTTGCTTCATCAACTCCATTTTTCTTGGCATTCTCGCCATCCTTCAAAGAAACTTTTGAAGCAACTCTCAGTGTACTTCACTGCTTCTCCTACCGTCATGTTCTATATCAGCTTGTCAGGGTAACTTTCATTCTTGCAATCCCCATTGAAGGCAGCAGATAGCTGCACCAACTCCAATTGAAACTCGCTCAACTTCGCATTTTCTTCAGCGGTTGCTTCGCGCATCTTTTGTGGTTCCCCCAATGTTAATATACACCATTCATGTTTAATAGGAATCATACGATCATAGTTAATTCACTGCTAGAAAAAAAAAAAACTGAATTCTCATACATAGCACTGTCATTAATTATTCATAAAGTTTAATGTATTATTGCAAAAAAAGTTACACAGGCTTCATCTATATTGATATGATTTTTTCCCATAATAAATATGTTTGTAGTTAATTAATTATAGGTCAAAAATAGTTTAATTACTTAACATAAATTGAGTTGAATGAAAAATAATTGATCACGCACACATGTACAAAACTGAAGTACTATATATATTATTGAGGTGCCCATTAAATTAATTAAACTCCCTTAGGCAATCTGTTCTTGGGTTTGTCCTATTCAAAGCAGCATCAAATGTTCCAGCCCAAGCATCGCGCTTAGTTAAAAACTCTTTCAAGTTGAATGTGACCTTTACCATTGCAGGAATGGATGAATGTTCAAACTTTGAAGTAGGATATAGCCCCGAAGGCCTTTGCACAACTGTAAAAGTTAAAACCAATGTAATTAATTAATTAATTAATTAATTAATTATAGAATTAGTTCGCGTCGCAAAACAAATCATATAATTCAAGGCACATCTGACAAAACAAGAGTGTCTTAATTTCACGCATGAAAATTGTATGATGGTGGATCGATAAGGCCGATGGGGTAGGGGACTCTAATGCTCGGAGCGGGAACACGATCATAGAATCCACCATGCTCATCAGATGTGATCAAGAACAAAACTCATTCCATTATGGACTAGGTCTCAATGCTTGATTCACTTTTATGAATTTTTTGCCCTCGGAGATGTCATGAGAAGGGAGGTCATCATTGGCCTTTTCCAATTTAGTTTCAAAGTATCTTTGTTCCGTGACAACATAATTTGGTAGTTTTCCTTCTTTTGCAATGTCTTTTAAAGCTCAAATCAAATTGGTGGAATTTGCCAATGTATTTTAATTTTCTTAGATTCCTACAATGTGTGAAACCAATTGTTAAATCATATACATGATATTCTAGCTCTAAATCCCTTTGATAAAGAAAAAACTAATTATTATGAAATCTACTGACCCTAAAGATATGTAGGATCTAAGTGTGAAATGAGTAGTACCTTTCTCAAAGCCTTTTTTTCATAGTGACCAAAAAGATATAACGTAGGACATGAGCATTCATGTTAAATGTTGTGCATTAGGAGATAAATTTGCAAATACTTCTAATTTATGCTCCAATGAAGGGTATGGAAACTAACATAAAAACATAACATAATCGATCAAGTAAGAGTCTTAAATCTTACTTTTGTATTGATTTTTAGGTTTATTAATATTTAAAATCTCATTTGAACATTTTACTTAAGCAATTCAAGATTTCTATTACTTGTGTATTTGGTAGGATATTTCATGTTTATTTTATCAGTAAAGCATGTCATGATCAACATTATAATGCATTATAATCATGTGTTGAGGTAATTACTTGGTCGTTTGATTTTATAGTTGTTTGTAATTTCATGTTCATACATTTGCTAGGGATGATTGATTAGTTAGGTGTGGTCGATTGCATTTAATGTGATATGTGCTTAATATATTCTATTATAATAATCATAAGTTTAAAGAGTTAATGTCATGCTTGATAATCTCAGTACATAAATAATGGATAAGAGTTGAATATCCTAAGTCGATTGAAACTCTCAAGAATGTATGGATTGGTATGAACAATTTTTAGATTTCGCTTATGCCAATAACGGAACAATGAAAAAATTTATTGCTCAGGCAAGGAATGTTGCAATCGATTTTTAAGAGAAAAGGTTAAAGGGCATCTTATTTTGAATGGATTCTTAAATCATTACAAAAATTGGATTTATCATGGAGAATCTATTACTCCTTTAGATTATTATGAGATAATGAAGAAAGACATGAATTGTTTCATGATGATATGGTTGGAATAGTACATGAGGCATTTGGGATTCCAAATATTCATGCAAATGTAGAGACTGAAACTCAAGTAAATCTACACAAGAGTTTGGACCTAAGGAAGAACGAAAGCCTTTTTTAAGCTTATAAAAGATGCAGAACAACCATTATATATAGGATGTAAGAAATTCACTCAACTTTCATTCATCGTACGGATGTTGATCTTAAAAGTAATGAATGATTGGATAGATAAGTCATTTACTTTGTTGGTTGAGTTGTTGATAGAAGCATTTCTTGAGGGCGCACAATTACCTAATTCATATTATAAATCAAACAAAATGATAACAGATTTGGGTTGTACTTTTAAAGCATGGGATGCATGTCCTAATTATTGTACGTAGTTCAAATATGAAAATAAGGATATTGATGAATGTGTTATTTGTCATGCATCAAGGTCTAAAGAAGATGATGATAATGAGTCAAATGCAAATAAATATGGGGGAAAGAGAGTTGCAGCTAAACAAGTAAGATATTTTCCATTGAAGCCTAGATTGAAAAGATTATATATGTCGTCGAAAACATCTTCGCTCATGACATGACATGCAAAAGAGCGAATTGACGTTGGTGTATTGAGGCATCCTGTTGATTCTCAAGCTTGGAAGGATTTTGATAGAAAAAATTCTTCATTTGCTAGTGAGATACAAAATGTAAGACTTCGACTAGCAACAGATGGATTTAACCCATTTAGGAATATGTCATTAGTTCATAGCACTTGGGTTGTTGTGTTGGCGTGTTACAATTTACCACCTTGGTTGTGCATGAAACGATCATTTTTAATTTTATCAATACTCATTAATGGGAAATATGGACCAAGGGATAAGGTAGATGTATTCATGCAACCACTTATTGAAGAGTTAAAAGAACTATGGAATGAAGACATACTTACATATGATGCATCCACAAATGAAATGTTCAAACTTCATGCTGCATTATTGTGGACCATTAGTGATTTCTCTGCTTATGCTTATCTTTCAGGATGTAGCACCAAAAGAAAGTTTACATGTCCTTGTTGCAATATAGAAACAAAATTTCAATAGTTGAAGTATGGTGGTAAATATTACTTTACAAGACAACACAGATTATTGCATATGGATGATAAGTTTCAGAGGGATAAGTTTTTTTATGGGAAATGGGAGTGAGATACCATGCCTAACTATTTGATAGGTAGTAGGGTGTTACGTCCGCTAGATAAGTATGAGATACTTAATGAGTATAAAAAAAATATTATGAAAAAAAAAAGATTTTAAGTAGGCAGTGTTAAAAGACGAAGAGAAGAAGATGAGGAGCATGTCATTGTCAAGAGTAAGATACATAGTTGGAATAAAGCGAGTTATTTTTTGAACTTCCGTATTGGGAGTATAACTTGATGTGCCACAATCTTGATGTGATGCACTTGAGAAGAATGTTTGTGACAATGTCTTTTTTACATTATTAGGTGTGATTGGAAAATTTAAGGACGGTTTGAATGCAAGACGTGATTTGCGAAAAATGGGTATAAAAAAACCTTACATATTCAAGAAAAGGGTTTCAATAAGTTTTATATACCTATAGCACGATTTTCAATGAATTAGGAATAACTATGTTTTTAAAGATATTGAAGAGTGTGAAAGTGTCATATGGGTATTCTTCGAACATTTCACGATGCGTCAATGTTAAAGAACATTGTTATTCAATGTCATAAGAGCTATGACAACCATATTCTCTTACAACAATTACTTCCTTTAGCTATTCGAGGAGTGTTGTCAAACGATGAAGTTGCACCGATTATTCAATTAAGTCATTTCTTCAATCAATTGTGGTATAAAGTGAATAGACTTTCTGATTTAAAGGTCCTTGATAAACGTATATCACTTACGTTATGTCATTTAAAAAAAATACTTCCCCCATCTTTTTTCCGATGTCATGGAACATTTTGCAGTTCATTCAGCTCATGAAGTGATGATTGTAGGAAATGCTCAATTTTGATCAATGTATCCGATTAAAAGGTTTTTACTAACCTTTAAAAAATATGTGTGGAATAGTGCTCATCCATAAGGTTCTATTGCAAAAGGTTATTTGATGGATGAGTACGAATTTTTGCTCAAGATACATTGATGAAAATATGGAGACAAAAAATAAATAAAGCACTTTGAAATTATGATGGTGGAACCGACCATGGACAACCATTTAGAAAGGAAGAAGTAGTATTACTTGACAATTTCACATGGGTCCAAGTTTATAGATATGTGCTTGTTAATACTAATGAGATTTTACCATTTCAAAAGTAAAGAAATATCTTAATTTTTTTTAATATTATCATAGGTACTATAATAACAAATTTCACTCATTATTATGTTCAGCATGCACCTTAAGGAGCTTGCAAGAGAAATGCCAAGTGCATTAGAACGCACTATTAGAAAAATACATAATGAAACATTCCATACATGGCTTATGAATCACGTAAATAATCTTAAATTTTTCTTGCTACTCAATAATATACTTTGGATGTATATTAATGCAAATATAAATCAATTTAATTTATAGGTCCATACATTGTGAGTGTCATCAAATGGAACACTCTTTGAGGAGGTTAAAAAACTTGTAAATGGCCCTAGTAGATATGCTCGGAGATTTAAGGGTATATAGTTAATGGTATGCATTTTAGCATTAAAGAAATCGACAATAGAAGAGCAACCCAAAATAGTGGTGTCTATATGGATGCAGGTACCATTAGTTATGCTAGTATTAATGATAAGAAACCACGTTATGGAGAAGTCACTTATTATGGAGTGCTCATTAATATTTAAGAGATAGTTTACCTTACCAACCTCAAGTTTGTTTTGTTCAAAGGCGATTAGGATGACTACAGACTGGGAGGAAAATGGATGATTATAAATTCACCTTAGTGAGTTTTATTCGTCTTTTATATCGGAATAATCAAATTGGAGATGAACCTTTTATTTTGATGGCCCAAGCGAAACAAGCTTCATATGTGAGAAATACTCTAGATCATGATTGGCATGTTGTTGTCAAAGTGACAAGCAGGGATGCTTTTGATAATATTTCACAAATAGAGATTGTGAACAACAATTAGTTGGAAAGAAAAGTGGAGATAGCAGTAATTTCGTATGTGTGAGACAAGATGTCGATGGAACCACAATAGAAATAAATAATGTTGAATATGAAAAAAGAATTGATTGTGCATGATTATTTTTAAATTTTTTATGTACCATATTATGAAAGTTAGTGAGTGATTATTTTGCCACCTTTGATTTTTTTTTTTTTACTCAATTTATTATTTTTATTCTCATGCTTATTTATTCAACATTATAATCACCTTCATTTCAGGTCCATGGCTCGTGGAAAGTCTTCAAAGAGAGCTATGGAGGATTATCTCAATTGAAAAGAACAAGCACAAGTTGAACAACCATAAGAAAGTGATGAAACAAGTGAGGCATTGATGCCCTCTTCCAATGGAGGTAAAATTTTGAATTTTGGTATCGAATACCTTTTATATTACAAACACTATTTATAATTAATTCTTCATATAAAGGAGCAATCATCTACATCTAAGAAGAAAGGTAGAGATTCAACTCGTCCAATTTGTATTTGGAGGTCTAAAAATAAGTTGAAGCTGCAATTCAATGACTTTATGCAACCTATTAAAAAAACTCAACTAAATTCTCAACACAACTAGGCATCATGGCTAGAAATGGGTGTTTAGTACCATTAACGTATGAATCATGGAATGATGTACAACAACAACAACAACATAGCCTCAATCCTAAATTAAATGGGGTTGGCTACATGGGTCCAACTTTTCCATTGTGCTCGATTAAGTGCAATTGATGATAAGTTTTGCAAACTATTCAAATCCCTCATAATTAATGCACCTCATGTTAACTATGGTCTGCCTCTACCTCGTCGAATTTCTATAGTTTCTATTGAGTCAAGTTTTCTAATTGGGGCATTTGTCGTCTTTGTAGGTGACCTAACCATCGCAACCACCCTTCCCTAATCTTTGTATCAATTGGTGCTACTCCTACTTGTCTTTGAATTTCTATATTTCTTATTCTATTTTACGAGTTTTACTACACATCCACCTTAGTATCATATTTGCTACGTTCATTTTATGTAATTGTTGTTGATTTACCGCACGACATTCACTTCCATAGAGCATAGCTGGTTTAATTGTTGTCCTATAAAATTTTCCTTTTAACTTAGTATGAACATTTCGATCATAAATCACTCATGTTGCACTCTGCCACTTCTTCCATCCAGCTTAAATTCAAGGTGTGACATCATTCTTAATGTTACCATCATTTTATATGATTGATCCTAGGTATCTAAAGTGGTTTACCTTAGGAACTTCCACTTCCCCTAATTTTACCACTCCGTCATTTCGATGTCTAGTGTTTCTAAACTCACAGTGCATGTATTCGGTTTTTGTCCTACTCAACTTAAAGCCTTTAGATTCTAATGTATTCCTCCAGAGTTCTAATTTTCTATTCACTCTATCTTTAGTTTCATCCACTATGACAATATCATCTGCAAATAGCATACACCATGGTATATCCTTTTGAATATGTCTAGTTAGTTCATCTATAACTAAAGTAAATAGATATGGGCTTAAAGCCAATCTTTGATGTAGTCCTATTGTAATGAAAAATTCTTTTGTAGCTCCTCTAAATGTCTTTATACTCGTTGTTACTTCATCATACATATTCTTAATAGCGTCTATGTATCAAGCATGCACTCTTTTTCTTTCTAGAACCCACCAAAGAACATGTATATCATATGCTTTTTCTAAATCTTTGAATACCATATGAAGATCTTTTTTCTTTTCTCTATATTTTTCTAACATTCTTCTTACAAGGAAAATCGCCTCCATAGTTGACCTTAAGGCATGAAACTAAATTGGTTCTCTCTGATATTGTTGTTTCTCTCCTTAGCTTATTGTCAATTATCCTCTCCCAAAGTTTCATAGTGTGATTCATAAGTTTAATTCCCTGGTAGTTTGAGCAACTTTGAATGTCTTTTTTTTTAAGATTGGCACAAACGTGCTTCTTCTCCAATCCATTAACATCCGTTTTGATTTAAAATTCTATTGAAAAGTTTTGTTAACCAAGTAAATCTAATTTCTCCTAAGCATTTTCAAACCTCTATGAGTATTTCATCTGGGCTACATGTTTTCCCTATTTTCATTCTTTTCAATGCCTCTTTAACTTCTACAATTTTAATATTTCGTGTATAGTTTACATTTCTTTCTTGGTGTGGGTTTCATCTATTATAGTATCAACTTGACCATCATTAAATAAACTATCGAAGTAACTTCTCCATTTCTCCTTATTATCCTCATCGCGCGTTAAAACATTTTGATTTTCGTCCTTAATACATCTTACATGACTTGTGTCTTATTTTTTTTATCTCTTAATTTGGTTAGCCTATATATATATATATATCGTTATCTCTATTACCTAACCTTGTATATAGATCTTCCATGAAATTTGTTTTGGCTTTACTAACTACTTTTTTAGCTTGTTTTCTAGCTTCTCTATATTGATTGTACACATCTTCATCTTGACACTTAAGTATTTTCCTATACATCTTTCTTTTAGTATTAATTGCTCGTTGGACATCCTCGTTCCACCACCATGTTTCCTTCTTTGGTGGTCCAAAGCCTTCAGATATACCTAATACATTTGATCCTAACATCTTTATGCAACTACTCATTTCTAGCCACATGGTTATTAGCATCTAAGTCAAGATTCCAAACATTTTTCTTTAGTAGTTTTTCTCTAAACTCGACTTGTTTACTATGTATTAGGTTCCACCACTTTATTCTAGGGTCGCTAACTCTTTTATTCATATTATGTCATCGTATTAGCTTAATATCAAGTACTACTAAGTTATGTTGGGTAGTAAGTGCTTCACCAGGTATTACTTTGCAGTCTCTACATATTTTTCTATTTATTTTTCTTGTTAAAAGAAAATCTACTTGACTCTTGTTATGACCACTACTAAAAGTAATTATATGCGACTCCCTCTTCCTAAAACTAGTATTTACAAAGACAAGATCATATGCTGAAGCAAATTCTAAGATTGATTCTCCTTCTTCATTTTTATTACCGTAACCAAAACCTCCATGAACTTTTTCAAACCCATCGTTACTTACCCCGACATGCCCATTTAAATCTCCTCCAATAAAAACACTTTCATCTAATGTTATACTTTGCATAAATTCATCCATATCGTCCCAAAACTTGCGTTTGATGCTCTCGCTTAATCCTACTTGTGGTGCATAGGCGCTAAGTATGTTAATTTTTTCGTCTCTAATAATTAATTTAATGATAATCAATCTATCCCCTATTCTTTTAACCGCTACTACCTTATCTTTATAATTATTATCCACCACAATTCTTACTCCATTGTATTTTCTATCTATACCAGTGTACCACAATGTAAAACTTGTGCTTCCTATTTCTCTACTCTTTTCTCCTACCCATTTTGTCTCTTGGAGGCAAGCAATATTGACTCTCCTTATAATCATTGTATTTACTAGTTCTATCGACTTCCTCGTAAGTGTTCCTATGTTCCATGTTCCTAAACAAATTTTTTCTCTCATTTGTATTTGTTTTCCTTTTCTATTTATATTTTGTCTAAAAGATCTAGTGTATGTATCTATGATTTTGTTTTCGTTTTCATGTTTGTTTTGAACTAGCTTTTTTACCCACACCCGTCCTTTGTGTGGGAAACTTTGCTCATTTTTCTTCACATCCGGACGACGATGTGAAGAGACTAGCTTATTTACCCTCACACGTCCTATGTATGGGAGCCCTTGCTCATTTTTCTTCACACCCAGGTAGCGATGTGAAACACACCCTTGCTCATTTCTCACTACACCCGGGCTGCGATGCAGCGCGTCGCTAGGTGGGAACGCCCCAACATTTATATATGTTTGATCTATTTCACGAAAAGTGACAAACGTTTTACGCTGCCTGTCAACCTATCGCAACCCTCTTCTATTTTTTAAGAATGAAAAATGAACTTGGGGTCTCCCTCCCCCACCTTTCGGGTATGAAAAGTGAGTTTGGGATCTCCTTACCTATTTTTCGGTATGAAAAAATGAGCATCGAGTCCTCATCCTTTATCCGAACTTTGGATCGGCTATGTAGCACACATAGTGTACAACATAGGTGGAGTTAATCATTGAATGATGTGCTTGAAGAAAATATAAGAGTGTCATTTGGCGTAAGGTACAGGTAAGAAGATAACTATATAAATGAAAACGATATATTATTTCTATAATTGATTTGAGTTTGAGTTCCATAATGTTTAAGTGCAGGATAATATTGATGCGCCAATGGGTTGAATCTATGTGGTTGATTTAATCTATGTGGTTGATTTGAAACATACATGAGTAAATTGTTGTATGCCTTTTGGGGTTGCTTTTATGAGTGAATAGATATACTTCCTTGGGTGGAGGTTGGATTTTGCTAAAATTTTTGTTGATTTTTTAGTTAGTTAGTTTTTTTTAGAGATGAATAATAAGTGGGATTTAGATTCAATTCCTTTTCTTTTTGTGTCTTAAGTATTTTAATATTGTTGCAGAAAATTGCTAAAACAAATACTGAAAGCAGAATATTGTTTACCATCGAACAGGTCGCAAGTCTTTCGCGAACGTATGTCATAAGGTGATTTAGTAGTTTTCTAGTAAAAAATATTGAATGTTCTTTATTTTCTTGAAGATTATTATTTCTTACCTGGCGATTTTACCTTTAAGAGAAAAAATAAGGGTCTACCCACAGACTATGCTTTAGTATGGTTGACAGCTTATTCTAAAAGGTCAGGAGCGAGATCGAATGAAGATACTGAAGAATTCATTGGAAGAAATGATTTATTTTTTGATAACTAGTGATACATATTTATTTTACATTTTAAGAATTCCTTTTTCTTTTAATATCAAATTTTATGTTTAGTTGTGATTACAAAAAAAACTTTCACAAGTTCTTAAGTCAGAGCAAACAGCGAAAGCTTGAGAGAAAGTTTTGAAAAAAGTAATAGGAGACGAAAAACGCAAGCGTGTGCTAACTTATGGTTATGGATCCTCATTTAAAGATGTTTTTGAGAAAGATTCATAATGTCCGATAGATATTGCAATAAGGAGAGCACGGGATAATGCAAATGCTACAAATGAGCTCATTTACGAGGAACTTGCTGCGACGAAGTAAATATTTCGTCGCATTTGGTTGTTTTTTTATCATTTCTTTGATGAATCTAATATGATAATCTATTACAAATTTATTGTTTATAGACGAACATGCAATTTCAAAAAGATAACATTGTTGCATGTTTAGAGAAAACTGGGATTGTACTGCCTATCAACATCAATCAAATAATTAATCAACATTATTGTTGATACTTGAAGTTTATTAATTATGTTCAAATAACAAATGACACAACTAGTTGATATTTTTTATTACGTGGTAGACTTTAGATGTTGGAAGCTCGCATAGGCCTCATGTTCAAACATCTTCTCATGATGGATGTTATCATGCTAGTTCATTATTCTTAATGATCAAAAAGTTAATAATTTAAGTTTTGTTGGAATCTCTTAAGTTACCTCCATATGACCAACTTAAGAGCATCCACCTTTATAATTGTTATTTTGAACATTTACTCGTCTTATAAACTTGACAATTTTTTCTATCATTGAATTGAATGACATTTCCTAGCTAAACTACTATTTGAAGACTTGTTAATGCATGTAGTAGATGTTGATCATCTAACTTTTAAAGATTTTGTGAGCTTTTTACAAATCTATGTTCTATTCAAAGGATATTCATAAATTTGCACCAATAATTTAAGCATTATGGTTTGAATATATTTGACTTATAGAATTATTTGATGCATGTGGAAGTTTGCAAAATGTTTAAAATTTTTTGTGAATTTTTAATTTAAGTGGATGTTCTGCTGAAATTTTTGTAATACATTATGATTCATTGAAGATGAATTTATTTGATTGGTAGCATTATTTGATGCATGTGGAAGTTTGCAAAATATTTAAAAAAATTTGTGAATCTTTAATTTAAGGGAGGTTCTGCTAAAATCTCGATAATACATTATGATTCATTAAAGATGAATTTATTTGACTGATAGAATTATTTGATGCATGTAGAAAATTGCAAAATGTTTAAAAAAATTTTGAATCTTTAATTTAAAGGGAGGTTCGGATGAAATTTCGAAAATACATTATGATTCATTAAAAATCAATTTATTTGACTTGTAGAATTATTTGATGTAATTGGAAGTTTCCAAAATGTTCAAAATGTTTGTGAATCTTTAATTTAAAGGGAGGTTCTGCTGAAATTTCGGTAATATATTATGATTTATTAAAGATTATTTTTTATTTATGTAAGTGTTTAAGTGCAATTAATTATATTTATAACTTTTCAATTTTAGATGTGCAATTGGATGAGACTTGAAAGAGTAAAGATGAAGAACTTGAAGAAAGCTTCATGTGAAGAAGAAATTGAAGAAGCATGGAATGAAGGCATTGAAGAAAACACAGATTTATTTTATTTTGCAATGTTAGACATAAGGCATGAAGAAACTTGGCAAAGTTTTATTTTATTTTGCTTTGTTAGACTTCTAAATTAAGTATTAGTCTTTTTTTTATACTTTGGATTCAAATCACAGTACTTAAACTTTGAATAGATTGATAACGTTGGACTTCTAATGCAAGTAAAGTGACTTCTTATTATTTTAATAGATTTAATACTTTTATATTTTTATTGCGCATTTTCCTGTTTTAGTAAGTTATATATATATTTTTATGTAATAGATTTAGCATAAGCAGGTTTCACAAATAAATCTAATATTTTATTTTTTCAAATTATAAATAGCTTTGCAAGGTAGCAATTAGCTATTTATGATGAACGCGAGATAGTCAACAACTTTTATATGCAAACAACATGTTATTTGTATGGAGCGATGTACTTACAAAATATAATTATTTTTTGTCACAACACAAATTTCATAACTACATGTATTTGTGACGGATAAAAACCCGTGACCCAAAACATTGTTCTTTGTTGTTCACTGAAGTGTTTGTGACGAAAATACGGTCGTAACAAAAAGGCGTTTTTACTACGTGCAGTAATCTCGTGATGAATATGTTAGAGAGTTATTAGAAAAGATATTTGTCACACTAATTTTTTGAGACCAAAGCGTTTTCGCAATGGAGTATATGCAACTCTAGTTTTTTGTGACAATACTATGACAAAAACTATAAGAGACAAAAAAATAATTTGTCCCTACGGAATCGAAGCCGTAACAAAAATTATAATTTATTGTATTGTTTAATGCATTCTTAATGGAAGAAGATTATTTATGTGTTTGCTACATTATTTGATATTGATGTTCTGCAGATCTTCACATTCTTTCGCTTATAAGACAAAAATGCTCAAGTGATTGTTTAGATATATAGTGTGATTTAAGTTCCGTAACCTAAATTTGTCCATTGGTTTTACAATAAAAGACAACATTGTTTCCAACAGACACACCTTATTCAATCATGAACCTTATAATCTAAATATTTTATTTGGTTACATCAAATGTTGCTAAAAACTCAATTTATGTTGTAAAACTAGATAGAGTGAGTTTTAAATGTTTCCAACTCACTCCATCTTCCTACGAAGTTAACACATATCAATATTGCGATCATTAATCATTTATATTAGCTTTAAAGTTTGCATTTTGTATCTATTTACAAGATTCATATATTCAAACCTCTACAAATCCAATAGCATTTCTCATGTGCTTTTTAAGTACTTAAGAATGCTATTAATAAATATTCAGGGACCTTCACTGGAATCTATGAGATATATGTATGTTTTGCCTAAAGCATATGACATATCATGTTGAATGCAAAGTATAACATATAATATGATTCTCATAGCAAACTCATTTAGAATCATATCATATTGTCCCGCTCATCATTTGTCCTAAGACTTTGTGTCTTGGTGCGATTTATGTTATAAGAAATAATAACAAATTCTTTTAAGAATCTCGGATATTGAAACCTTTTTCAGTTATTTGTCTATATAAGCACTCTAATTTAGACCAATTGGCCTCTTAGATCTGTCTCTACAGATCTATATCACATAGATATAGGCCTAATTGTCTAAGAATTTCATTGATAAACTTTTTCTTAACCAAGACTTGACATTCTGCATGTTAAGACATCGTCTCTAATGAATATTATATCATCAACATACAGATTCAGGCAATTGCACTCCTACTAACATTTGTGTATACATAATTTTTTTATTTTTTATTCAATGAACATAATTCATTTTTTATTTCATCAAAACCACAACTCTGATAAGTTTACTATAATCCACAAATGGATTCTTTAAACTTGCATACCTTTCTAAAATTCTCAAGATAATTAAAATCATTAAGTTGTATCATACACATCTTTTAGGAGCATAGAGCAATATTATTTTGACACTCGTTTGTTATCTCTTATAATCAAACTATGAAGTAATGACAATTAGAATTCTAGAACTTGAGCTTAACTACCAGTGAGAAATCCATTTGTGGATTTGATATTCGTGTCTGTCATAAATTTTATCATATAAAATTCATTTTTTCAACCATCTTAAAATCTCGCTAAACCATTCTTAGTGTGCGACCTAATAGGCTCATACAACTTTGGCAGTGTACTAAAACACATTTTGGTATACAAGTCATGAGCGGCCTCTAGCAATACATTATGACTACCCAAGTTGTACGAATATCAAATCGATACAACATAATCAGTAGTGTATATAAGATCTTTTTGTCACACGATATCCTTTTGATCAAACATAAGGCATGAAATTGTCATCTAACATGTTCAATCGTACTAGTCTCGATCTCTAGGTAGACTGAAAACATCCAAGTGACATTGATCAATATCAATTCACTTAGACTAGGCCTTTTAATAGTCTAACACATCGAGGGATCCACTGGATATCTCTCTTTATATGAGAGGGACAAATTATATCTCAATTACACAACTTCATCACATTGCTTACACAATAACCAATCACAACCTTTATAATCGTATGGTTAAAGACAACGTTTGATTGTATCAAATCACTGTGTTCCTAAAGTTGAAGTCTCTGGTAATCTCAAGTCAGAGGACTAAAAAATATATCTATCATGAGAAACAACTATGACTTAATCCATGTGATGTTCTCATAGCGGGTCGGTCCAGTACTTTGTTCCCTAACAAGTACTCGTGATCTTGATTCGTATCCCTATATGTATAATCATCATATGATCATCAATCAAGACTCACACTAGTCTTAATTCATTATAGTTCCTAGTATAACGATCAACTAGTGACATTTAAAATATTTATGTAAATACCCATAGATCTTATTATAACGTAAACATGCAAATTAATTATAATAAACAACAAATAAAATCCTATATTTTATTAACTAAAAGTATTCATAAAGACAGTTAGTTGATTGACCTAGGGCACATGTCCCAACAATTCAGACGTTGACAAGTGTTTTAAAACTGGGTGGCATTAACTTAAAGTTTTTATCGATGAGATTTTTTTTTAAGTTTTATGATCCTTTTTGTATTTTATGATAATTAATTCTAACATCTTTTTTTTAATCATGGAATATCATATATGCCCAATGTTGAACTTTAAAGATGTTGAACTTTAAAGGTTCTCTAAGTTTGTATTGTATCCAATTTTTAGTCCCACATGGGAAAGACACTTTTTATTTCTTTCCTTATAAGAGATCTTCCACTTGAAGTAAGTAGTTAAGTGAATGTGGGGTTGGAGGAAAAGACCATGGGTATTCTCCATTGATTAATACACATTTAATACTTGATATTTAATATGTCTTTGATAAGGCCTTGGGCCTTAGGGCTAATAATTAAATAACTTAGTCAATTCTCAACACAAACTTTTTTTACTTTTTACATTAAATTTAGTTAATTTTGTAGTGGGTAATTAGTGGTGAACAGTTACAACCTTTAACCTATGAAAATGTGTTTAATTAGTGGGATAATTGGTGGTTAATGAACCACACCACTAATAACCTCGTTTTGAACAGTTGTAACTGTTTTTGGTTTATAAATGAAAATGATCTAAACTTCATTTTGAAAAACTAAGAAAATTTTCGAAATAGAGATTGTTTCATCTGGTTTTTTAGAGAGATTTTTGCTGTTGCAGAAGAAATGATTTTTGGTTGGTGTGTAATCAAAGATCAATCCAGTTGTATCATGGAGACGAACCTCTAGAAGCATTCATACACCGAATTGAAGGAAATTTCATCTTAGGACATTGCCATTAAGTGCAAGCCTTTGGTATTATTTTATCTAGTTCTTTGTAATTGAATTCAAGCATGATATGTTATAGTTCAGTAATATGCGTGTTTTTTGTGTATGATCTAACACCCAATATGCATAGAACAAAAACCATAAAATAAAACCAAGAAACAATTTCACCATACACAAGCATTATTAAATGAATTTAAATCAAGAAATTAAAACTTCTATTCACAAATAGAGAAATTTTTTCTTTCACTTCATTCGTTAGATGGGATTCTGCTAGCTTGATAGCTGACTGTGGGTCAAGGTGCATTTCACCCAAGGTGGGGTTAATATATTGATAAAATTTTAGCCCCATAAATGTTAATAATTCATAATAATTGAATAAATTATTTAAACTAAATTAATATTTATTATTGACAAACATCTTTATAATCAACCAATTTATTATCAGTCCCAGTCAAGATTTGATTCGTTGCTACATATCCTTAAGGAAAACTTGATCATGCATATCATCGTTAATTTTACCAAGTTAATCAAATCAACTAAATAAAATAATATGGTGGGGTTAAGGGCTTTTGATAATTTATTATCTCATAATTAAATATCTTAGATTTTCATCATATATTGATAAAATTTTAGCCCCATAAATGTTAATAATTCATAATAATTGAATAAATTATTTAAACTAAATTAATATTTATTATTGACAAACATCTTTATAATCGACCAATTTATTATCAGTCCCAGTCAAGATTTGATTCGTTGCTACATATCCTTAAGGAAAACTTGATCATGCATATCATCGTTAATTTTACCAAGTTAATCAAATCAACTAAATAAAATAATATTAATTGCACAACCAATGTCACTTGGGTCATGCAACATGAGTCTATTGAAGGTCACATCTTATTTACATGTACAAAGTTACACGTACAAATCAAACACTTGTCACGACATGGCCTTTACGATCTGTGCAATATTAACACGAGAGATTCAAGGAAATAGCTTTACCTCATAATATCTTGACGTTTTATTGGATCAAATCAAATATTTATTTACATGCATCACATACAAGGTACGAGATGGCATGAATCACCTAAATTTTAGAGTAGTGTGTCCTTAATTATGTAACAATCTGATACGATCTCGAGGTTGTCTTGATATGGATCAGACTTTTGTTGGCTTACTCGACAGGCCCAACGATAAATCCCTTGGGCCAAAAATTACTTAATGTGACAAGTTCTTACCCATCTCATTGGTAGTTGTTTTCATTCCCTAAGTTTAAGCTAGGGGTGGCAATTCGTGTCGGTGAGTCGTAAATGTGTCGTGTCATAAATAGGTGATGACCCATATAATGCAAACTCATTACATGACATATTTATTAATCGTGTTAATCGTTTTCGTGTCTAAGTGGGTCGTGTTAATTAACATGTCGTGTATGCGTGTCACCCATTTATTAAATATTGTATTTAAAAATTTTATTTTATTTAAACTTTTATAATTTGGTTACTATTTTTTAAAATATATCTAAATGATTAAATTCAAACAAACATACTAAAATAGCCAATAAAATATAATGTGGTTATATATATATGGTTGTTAGTTTTACTTTACTTTTTCATTTAAGTTTTTATTACTCTTAAAAATAAAGTAAAAATAACTCGTAATAATAACATAAACAAAATTATAAGAATCATCTAAAAAAAATATAAATTTTACTTAGGTGAAAATTTTTATTTTTTCTTAATAAATAATTATTAATAAAATCTAAAACATAAATAACTTATTAAAAGTAAAATGAATATTTCTTCTCAAATATAAAATAAAATATGGTAAAAGATGTCTATAAATAAATCATGCTATTAACATGCATTCAAATGGATGAATTTTGTGTCAATCTATTTATTATACCATATTTATTATTTATACATTATTCTTTAGTCGTGTTAAGCGAGTCATAAACGAGTTAAACAGTTGACATGTTAATGACTCGTTTATTAACCGTGTATAAACGTGTTAACATGTTTATGACTCAGACCCACTTAGGCCAAACCCACGACATATTTATTACGTATCGTGTCATGTCGTATTAATCGTTTTATGACTCAAATTGTCAGCCTTAGTTTAAGCCTTGTTTTTGTTTTCATTGACTATATTTAAGCCCACTTGTTCTAGGGTTTCACTATTTATATCCTTGTAACTGTTTTGTTTAGGTAGAAAAGAAATCAGTATTGTTTTACTTTCCATTTTTATTTTTATGTTCTTGTGTTCTTCCTTGATTCGGGACTTAACCCCTTATCATTGGTGCTTTCCTTATGACCTCCCCGCCTCCGATGAACTATCAAGCTTCCTCAATGGTTTACTCACCCTACTCCTATGAAAGTGGTGTTGTTGAACAACACACCAATTTTGGCGGTTACTCACCCTTCAACTGGCTACCTCCGCCTTCAATGTCTTCTTTCCCTTCAAAAGAACAATTGCCTCCACAAACATAGTTTCTTCAACAAGGAGCCTTTTATGAGACCCCCATCCCACCAACTCTGCCTCTATTCCCACCTTCACATGAACCTTCACAACAACCCACAACTCATTTTCCTCCACAGCCATGGTTTCCCACCACTCACCCCTACTGCATCAACCCCATCTACACCAATTCACCCTACACAAATCCGCATCAAATCAGCCGAATGCCACCTATCAAACGTAAATTTCCCGTTACCCTACAAACCCTTGAAATCACAGACACCCCCACGTCTAGGCCCCTCAAATTCCAGCGCATCTGGACCGCGATCGACATAACCGAAGCGGCTCAGTGTTCTTTTTAAACATTGTTGCTTTCAACGCCGACGCGAAGAGGCGGATTCAAGCGTGACAGAGGAGGCCGAGGCGATCACGGATGCGGTGCACGAGGAGGCCGTCGCGATGGCCGCCGAGAGGTGGAAGAAAAATGGGTCCCTGTGACCAAACTCGATCAGATCGTCGAAACCATACCCGGACCAGTCCTAAAGGACGAGGTGATAAAGATCTTACCCATGCAAAACGAGGCCGACCAGCTGACTAGGTTCAAGGCCTTCGTAGCCGTCGGCGAGGGCTGGGACACCCCTGAAAATGGTGACGAAGTCGAAGTTCATTACATTGAAAACCCGAAAATCTCAGTTCCTCCATTAATAGCGGTTCTTCCTCCTCCTCCTCCGACCTTTTCGCCCAATGCGACCCCACACCCTCAACAGAAGCGAAAGAAGACGAATGCGAGGAGCAGCGAAGAGGAAGAGAAGGAGAATAACGGTGGCGATTCTGCGTCACTGCGGCGAACGCGGAACAAGTTGCCAAGAGTTCAGCTCGTGGGGTTTAAGATCGACGATTCTCAGAATGAGAAGACCTGCCGTCCGAAAACAATGCATTTTGATGTTTCTTGCAAGAACGAGAAAAATGACAAAGCCTGCCCTTTTATATTTTGTTACAAATGCCTCATCAATAGATATGGAGAGAAAATAGAAGATATGGAAGTGTTATGTGATTGGAAATGCCCCAAATGCATAGGCATCTACAATCGCAGTTTTTGCATGAAGAGAAGAGGGAACCAACCTACTGGTATTCTTGCACATACTGTGAAGGGGGTTTTTCCAAAACTAAGCTATCTTTACAATTTAATTCACAAAATAGGGAGGTTTTTTTTTTTTTTTTACGGGAGTAACGCCCTTTGGAAAGGCGTTATTGGGTGGAGTCGATTTGGTTGGCGATGACGTGGCGTCCACGTGGACGCCACATCATCGCCAACCCACATTTAACTGATAACGCCTTTTCAAAAGGCGTTATCAGTTAAATTGGAAATTGAGGTGGCGTTGACGTGGCGTCTACGTGGCAGACCAACTAGACTTAATTAAACGGGGCTTAACAAACTGTCCGCCATCGCCATGTCAATGCCACGTCACCGACCCGTCACTGCCACCAACTGGACTTAATAAACTGTCCGCCACCGCCGCTGGCCGTCACCGCGAGCTGCTGGACCGCGTCGTCCTCGCCGCTCCGTCCGTCGTCGTCGTAGTCGAGCGATATCGACAATTACAACCAAATTTGAATATGCATATGAGGAGTTTATATTTGTATAAAAATGAAACCAATTATGAATAGGCATATATATACATTGGTTTCAACCTTCAACTCTATTTTCTAAACTAACTAACATTAACTAACCTAACCAATTAACCTAATAAGTAAGTAAGTAAGTAAGTAAGTAAGTAAGTAAGTAACTAACTAACTAACTAAACTAAACTAAACTAAACTAACAAACCTTAACTAATCAAACCAAAGTAAACTAAGCTAAATAACTAACTAACCCGAACTAACTAAATAACTAAGTAACTAACTTAACTTAAGTAAGTAAGAACTAACTAACTAACTAACTAACTAACCAAAGTAAACTAAACTAACTAATATTAACTAACCTAACCAAACTAAACTTATTAACAAACTAAAATAACTAACCTTAACTAACCTTAACTAACCAAACTAAACTAATCTAACTAACCTCAAGTAACCTAACCAAACTAAACTAACTAACTAACTAACTAACTAACTAACTAACTAACTAACTAAACTAAGTAAACCTTAAGTAACCTAACCAAACCAAACTAAACTAAGTAAATAACTAAACTAAACTAAACTAACTAAGTTAACTAAACTAACCAAACCAAACTAAACTAAATAACTAACCTTAACCAAAGTAAACTAACTAACCTTAACTAACATAACCAAACTAAAGTAACTAACAAACTAAAGTAAGTAACCTTAACTAACTAAACTAACTAACTAACAAAGTAACTAACTAACTAAAATAACCTAAACTAAGTAACCAAAACTAACCTAACAAAACCAAACTAAACTAAGTAACTAACTAACCTCAACTAAACTAACTAACTAACTAACCAACATAACGAAACTAAACTAACTAACAAACTAAACTAACTAACCCTAACTAACCAAACCACCTAACAATACAAACTAAGTAAACTAAAATAACTAACTTAACTAGCTTAATTGCAAACTAAACATACTAACTAAATGGAACTAACCAAACTAAACTAACTAACATGAATTAACATAACTAACCTTAACTAACATAACCACCTAAACAATACATACTTAGTAAAGTAAAATAACTAAATTAACTAACTAAACAAACAACCAAAAAATGATCCACTTTAACCACCAAACGAAAGTAAACAAACATAACCTCAACACCTAAACTAAACTACATTAAGTAAGTAACCTAATTAACCTAACCAAACTAAACTAATATAACCTAACCACCGACACCTAACTAACTAAGCTAACCACTTAAGTTAAATTATACATATAACCTAAACTAACTTAACAAACTAAACTAACTATTGAAGAGTAATCAAATCTACGACATTATAATAATATGGAAAACATGAGAAATAAGATTATTCAATGAGAAGGTTGAATACACGTACTTCATGAACCCAAAATATAAGTTATTTACAAATCACCATGACATCAAGTAAACTCATCATGCAGTCTCTATTTCGGCGGTTCCGTTGACGTTGTTCCTCGGTGAAGCAAACCGACGTACTCTTTGTCTAGTTGGACGATGTGTTTGTACATCCGGTTGAGGTTGTTGACTCACGCTGGTCTTGCGATGAATCACGTCGAGTAGATTGATGCGTTTCCTCTCGGTTCTTGACTCGACTCACCTCTCTACGATGCTACCAAAAATAGGAGGTGGAACCATCCCGAAATAGTGGCTTCTTGCATGGGGTTGGGGGAATGGAACATGAGGCTGCGACATGGTCAATAAGTTCATGAATGAAGGGTCTCCACTATACGCCATATTGTAATTGTACGGAGTAGGAGTATATGGGCTAGGCATGTATGGAGGCAGTGATGGATACGTTTGATGATGAGGCATTTCATGGTCCACATATGAAGACGAAGGCCCAGGTGCTTAAGGATCAAAATGGTAAGGAGGAAGATTCATGCTCGGCGGCCTTGGTACAAACATTTGAGGTTCGGTGGGTTTGTGGAAGATGCAGAATGTACCCATGAGAAGAATGACTACTCTCGCCAACATTCTCTCGTTCTACTCACTCTCGAACGAGATGAACGTACTTGGAGGAGAACGTCTCTACTTCTCTCTCAAAGAATCTCAATCTGAGTAGATGGACGTAGTGGGCGAGGACGTCTGGTGCATTCCCGCACAGTCTCTGGTCGTGTTCGTCTTCTTCTCACCTCTATGTTTGGTTCGCCCTGATCGTCTTCTTCATCTTCTTGTTCATTATCCTCATCTATGTCTTGTTGGACGTCAATTCCATCATGCAAAAGATTAGACCTTTGTCTTTCATCTTCGTCCAAAATTTTAATCCCTTCATCAAGGGCAGCAAGACCTTGCTCGTACCCATCCTCAATAAACACACGCCTAAGTCGATGCACCAAGTTACGCTGATATACAAAAATTAAGAGCTCAAAAAATGATCAAATATAAAATATTAAATGTTTGAGGAAAAGTAAGAGTTAGAAGATTACCGAGTAGTCACGTAATGCCCCGTCGTGTCCTACGAATCTCCTAGTGACCGATCGATACCACGTCATGTAGTCTTGATGGTCATGCCCTTCATTCAATGCCGCTGTTGCAATGGTGTCCCCACGATTTTCCCACATGTTTATGTAGCTTGCGTGAAAAGTCACCCAATTTTCATGATGATGTTCACGCAATTCGATGCAGTGCAGTTGGGCGGCGTAAGCACAATTAGGTGGCACTACTTGTACCATGTCAAATTGTCTCATGACCCTTTCTAGTCGATGCCACTCCACAATGTGAAAACAAATAAGGGGACACGTCGAGAGCCAACTTCCGTGGCCATTTGTACAGTGATCAGGAACGGACCCCATGAGTTCTGCATAAGGTTGCCAGACCACATCATCCTCATGCCTCTGCGAGTCGAGTGCATCACGGTAAGCCGGTACGACGTGCGTCGCATTTTGTGATACCGAAAATGCATCGAGCCATCTGTGTAGAAGACAATAAGTTAGGATAAATGAAATAGGACAAGATTGTTATGCAAAGTAATGATAAATCGACTTTCATACCTGTATCCGAGTGGAACGTCCATAAGCATATTTTGGCCATCCACAGTTCGCTGCTGAGCTCTAGAAACACACAGCGCGCGGTGCTATGAATGGAAATCATGTCCCATGCCCAAAGTTGTAACGAGAATTGACGCGCCAAACCTCATGTGCCCTCGCGCGAGATCCGCGACACAACTCCCTGTACAAATAAGCCAAACAAGCACTCCCCCAACTATATTGTCCAGCTAGTTGGAAATCCTCCAGCAAAGGTAGGAACATCAAATGTACGAATCGATTGGACTTGTCGGCGAAAAGACATCCGCCGATGAGTTGTAGTATGTACGAGCGAACGTACCGTTGGACCGCCTCCTCATCACTATCATCATCTATTGCTGGTACGTGACGCTCGAGCCAATCGAACTTAAGTTTACAACCAACGACGTCATCTCCACCAGGAGTTCGTCCAAGTAGCCTCTCGCAGACATCAGCATAGTCTGCGTTCGTCGTTCTGTCACAGGCATGCCTTCGACAGGCAATCCAAGCTGTACTTGCACGTCTTGGAGTGTAATGGTGCACTCCCCACAATGCATATGAAAGGTATGCGTCTCAGGGCGCCATCTCTCTACAAACGCAGTAATCAAAGCCCAATCAAGGCTGAAAAATGCTACCCGAGATATCCCATAAAACCCACTGGAATGAAGATATGGGATCATCCTAGAATGATACTGCATTGTTCGATCAACGACCCCACGTATTCGACGTACGCGCATAGTTTCGTACACCTTGTAATGGAAAATGTATTAAAGTATGTGTTTGATACAATATTTGTGTAAATTTGACGTATTGAGGAAAAACATGTTACCTCGCCCCTCCAGGTTCGCGTTGATCTATGTGTAGATTGGAGTTGCAATAGTGAGGGATCTGAAGGTCCTGGATCCATTGCAATACAACTAAAAAAAAAAGGTTAGAAAAAGAAAATGAGTGTTGTACGAAACCAAATGATAAGTATTTACTAAATATTCACACAAAAACACACGACGAAAATGTTCAAAACCAACATATGTACGAACTTAAGTTACTTCACACATTACAAAAAATCGACTATAGGTTCTCATTGGATGGTTGAGGTCTCCTTGGACAATTTTTTTTGTTATGTCCCTCTAAACGACAAATACCACACCGGTTCTTCCTAGTTGGGACTCGTTCACGGTCTCTATTTGTGCAGTTTTGTGTATTGGCGGTAGGGCCATCATGGGGGGAATCATGCGTTGAATCATATATGCATATGGTTGGCCGTGTTCAAACTGGCGCCTCTCTATTACTTTCAGGTCATATACTAATTCTAGCTTCTTATTAGCTTCCATGCAGGTAGGTGTAATTGCAATTCAATATTGATTTGCGAATTAACAACACCTAAGTGATAACTAAACTACACTAACCTAAACAACATAAACTACACTAATACAAACAAAATTGGCAAACATATCTTCCAACATTTGTTGTGGTTTACTAAACAAAATACATTAAATAAACTAACTTACATAAGTAACATAAATACCTCAACTACCTAAACACTAACCAAACTTATACATAAACTTTTACTAACTTAAACAAACTAACTAAACTACCTTAAACTAACTTAATTTCCTAAACAAAAACCTTAAGTAAACTAACTGACGTAAATACGAGAAATAACGTTACCTACTTGACGAACCTAACTAAACAAACTAACTTAACTAACCACCAATACCTAAACTAAACATCTAACCTAAACTACCTAAACTAACTTAAACAAACGTAATTAACTAAACATACCTCCTCCTTCCGTAAATTAACTAAAATACGTCAAACAAACTTAATTAACTAAACGTAATTAACTAAACCAACTTAACTAAACTTAATTAAGTAAACTAACTTAAACAAACATAATTACCTAAACTAACTTAAACAAACTCACAAAATTAAACTAAACTAACTTAAACAAACTTAATAAATGACTAACCTAACTTAAACATACGTAATTAAGTTAAACATATGTAATTAACTTAAACAAACTTAAACTAACTTATAACAAGTTAATTACCTTTACTCACTTAAACAAACTTATAACTAACTTAACAAACTAACTTATACAAACTTAATTAAATAAGTAAAATAAAACAAATTAACTAAACTTACTTAAACAAACGTAATATACTTAAACCAAACATAATAACCTAAACTCACTTGCACAAACTTATACTAACTTAATCAAACTAACTTAATCAAACTTAATTAACTAACAAACGTCACCTAACTAACTAAACTTATTAAACAAACTTAAACCAAACTACACATACCTAAACTAAACAAACTAAAAACACATACTTTAACCTCAAAAAATTATGGTTTACTCCCGTACATACCTCCTCCTCCTTGAGGTAGCTGACCTCCTCCTTCTCCTCCGCCGAGACGATCGGTGCACCGTCGCGCTCATGCTCCCCTCCCCGCGACTCCGCTCTCCGCGCTCCGCGCGCTCCGCGATCACCGCCACTTCTTCTCGCCTCACCTCTGCCGCGGACCTCCTCGCTGCTCCCCTATGACTCGTGTCCGCTCTCCGCCTGCTCGCTCGCGTCGACCTTCTACCTCCTCCTCCTCTTGTGTCCCTCTGATGAACGTCGCTCGGCTGCCCTCCTTCACGCTCCTCCGTCCGTGCTCTCTCTCCACCGAGCTCCCCGTCCCCTCCTTATATAGGGGGCCTCCAACGATCAAGCATGGTCACGGGATTACTAGTAATCCCGTGACCCCTACGTCCCCTACCCCTGTCCCCTACCCCTGCATCCCTAGCGAAACCGACGCAGAGATTCTCTGCGTCGGTTTCGTCTCGGGAAGACGATGACTGGTGCGCTGATAGCGCCTTCTCAGAAGGCGCTATCGTCGCGCACACCACGAAAAACTATGTCCACGTGGATCCACGTGGACACTTTTATATTAATAGCGGCTTCGGAGAAGGCGCTATTGGTTGTGGCAGTCCACGTGGCACCGATAGCGCCTTCTCCGAAGGCGCTATCTCGTAGTACCCCGCCACGTGGATCCACGTGGCGTCTTGAATCACGTGGACACCGATAGCACCTTCTCCGAGAAGGCGATCACAAAAATTTAATGTAGTGCCATGGCCAGCATACATCAACGAATTTAAAACTTATTCAATTCTTAAACCACATTAGGCATGCTTTATTAGTATATCACATATATTTGAAGAAAGCAATCAGTTAAAGTATAATGGCATCAAAACATCCTTGCTCTAATATCACTGTTGGGTTTCAAGGGTCAAGCACAATGAAAGTTCTCGAAATCTTTTCTAATATCCCTAAGCCAAGATCCTTTTGATTTCATTAAACTTATGTGCCAAAAGAGAAAGAGCATACCTTAACAAGAACAACTCCATTTCTACCTTGTTTGGTGTCGATTGATTACTTCAAAATGCTTCCAGAGACGAACGTCCTCTATCACAAATCCACACACGAATGAACGATCATGATCTGGAGTGCTAGTGCCAAAAATTCTGAGGCAAAAATCTTCAAAAAAACTTTCTAGCAAAATCTCTTCCACAATTGTGATCCTAACATCTTATTTATAGAGGTAAACATTTAGAATATTTCAACAAATACCCATGGATCTTACTATAAGGTAAACATGCAATCACTTATAATAAAACAACAATTAAAACCTCTATTTTATTAACTAAGATTATAAGATAAATAATATTCGTAGATTGACCTAGAGCACATGCCCTAACAGATCCCCAAGTGCGCTAACTTCACCTACCACGCTAGGTAGATTCATTAGTGTGCTAACTTCACCTAGTGCGCTAGGTAGACCTATTAGCGCGCTAATAACATATAAAATATGAATTTAAGGGATGTTTTGGTGATTTTCAACTTAATATAGATCTAAACACTTGTAAACAACCTAAACTAATAAAATTGGACTTCAGGGACTTAGTGGACTGCAGCTCGATGTCGAAGAGCTTATCGGGATAGATACGGGGTCCGAGGAGGTCGAGAGCGCATTTAAGGTTTATAAAACCCAACTGAAGAACTCTGAGTATTTGATTCTGTTTTAAATTCATTCATATCATTTCCTTGCCGGGGTTTACTATTCCATTATAGTTACTTGGACGTGGGTTGAGGTTACTCCCCCGTATTTCCTGGTTGATGCATTGATTGTAGCACGTGTGACCCGGCCCTCCGTGAACGTGAATGTTAACCTCAGCTTGCCCTTGGTGCATGTGTCGATGACTCAACGAAATTCGCCAGCACCGCGAGGGACCAAGTGTCAAGCCAGTTGGACGCGAGCACTAGTTGGAACTTGGTGACCCGAAGTACAGTTTAGTCTATCTGGAGCAATCACACATTTGTTAGCTTAGTCGTTATCTATTCATACGATGAGCCATTTATAGTCTCCTGTTTTTACATTGCGCATGTTTATTTGACAGTACTTTTTGCATTTTTTTACTTTATTTATGCGAATGCCCATAGGGGTTCCTTGGTATTTTATTTACTGGACTTGTCATTTGTCTTTTTGTGATAATTGGGTGCAGATCCTAATACCAGTAGGGACAAGGGGATCCTAGGTGACTTTATTTGATTGCCCGCCATCGAGGACCTACTAGCACGTGCTTATTTTTTATATTTTATATTATTTTGGGTATTGGGGGACTTGAGATGACACGGTACATGTATATATACATTGTTTATGGTACTGTCGCTTATCTACGGATTACTCTTTCGAGTTTTCCACGGTAGGTTTTGCTTTTACAAATAATGTTACCATGCTAGTTACTTATTCTAATTGTATCAATCAAGGCTTTCGTTGATATATGTTAACTTGTAAGATACAACCCTCTAGTATGGTTGGGCATCAGAATAAATTGTAAATTATTGAACTTAATAGACATTTAAATACTTAAAGAGAATAAGTTAAGGAAATACGGATAATCCACTAACTAATTTAATAAAGAGTGTGGATACAAATTTCGAGACAAGAGGAGGATGGGCAGGTGTCGGACACATGTATTTAGGCCCATCGGGCAAGGAGTACACGAGACATGTCACCCCGGTGCGGCATGGCCGCCACAGTTGGTATCAGAGCAAGGTCGATGGGGGCCTAAAATCTTGTTATTTAATTTGATACCACAGTTGGTATCAGAGCAGGAGTTCTAGGAACATGGGAATGTAAAATGAAAGAGCATAAAATTCAATAAATAAACTTTAGTTATGGAGACCCGATGTTATTGCCTTAGAACTTTAGTTAGGAATTGATGTGAGGTGGGTAGATATAGGACTTATATACGTGTTATATTTTCATTATATATATATATATATATATATATGATACACGTATATACACCAAGGCTTATTCGAGCACGCTTCTCGATGCAGATTATGGATGGACAGTCGATTACGCCTCATGTGACTGGTTAGACTAGTAATGTAGCAAGTGGTTCCCCAGTTATAACTAGTATGAAGGATCGACTCTCGGCTTAAGAGATTCAGATGGCCGAGATACTCCGTTTATTATGAGATCAGACCGTCGAACTTATGACACTTGCTAAAGCGGATACCGCACCCAGAGAGCCAGTAGCAGTTACCATACCTACGGGGATAGCCGTCACCTCAGTTGTTCCATAGACACTCGTTGATAGGGTAGTAGTGGAGACACAGACAAAGAGAGCCACCGCAGTTGTTGTTCCACTATAGACGACTCCACCCACGATCACGGATCAGATAACTATTACCATTACTACCTGTACTACATCGTGATTAGTCTTGGCTCTAGAGGCACTAATGTTGAGAGAGATTTCGAAGTTTCAGCCAGGCTTCTTTTACTAAGGTGGTGACCCCGAGGCTGCAGGGAAGTGGATTGTGCCTCATCAGCATTTTCATAAGCTGATGAGGAATGATGAGAGTGTTTAGGCACGATTATTCGAGGCATGCTTGAGAGACCACGCAGCCATATGGTGGACCACATATCAGGATACCAATCTAGAGACGACGACATGGGTTGAGTTTAGGGAGTTGTTTTATGATCAATGCTTACCTAAGGAGGTGAGATTGAGATTGAGATTGAGAGAGGAGTTTCTGACCCTAAGACAGGGTAACCAGACTTTGTTGTAGTATATGGAGAGATTCTGGTACTTACTCCAGTTATTGATAGACATAGCTGGGATGGAGCATCTGTAGATATACTATTTCACCAGATGAGTTGAGGATTGGATTGCTTCAGTAGTGGTATCGTCTGGAGCACCCACTCTCTAGGACATATTTGATAATGTTTTGGCGCATGAGACCTACCTGATGCAGAAAGATGGTAGATGTGTGACTGGCAATGAAGTACAGATAGGGCAAAGTTCTTAGCCGAATCAGAGGCCAAAGAGACAGATGGATCATCTAGATAGAGGTCGGAGGGATGACAGACGTGACATAGGCTTCAGGGATGATCACAAGGGCAGTCGGTTCCAAAGATGAGGAGAGACAACCCGTTCACGCTATTGCACCAGAACCAGCAGATCAGCGTAGGCCACAACCACATATGTACCATCACGGTCGAGATTAGGGGGACAGGACAGAGGTCAAAGAGACCGAGGTCAGGGTTTGAGATTCGGAGATGGACAGGCTGGTAGGTAGGACAGTCGCATGTGTGACATGTATGGTCAAATGGGACATTTGAGGATAAACTGCAAGATATTGCCATCACCACATCGAGAGCCAGAGCAGGCCAGAGAGAGCCCATGTAGTAACGCAGCTAGATGGCGAGTCGATTAGATAGCTCGTCGATGGTACATTACATATTTTTGGTAGACCTATACATGTTATGTTTGATTCTGGTAGCACTTTATCATTTATTGTTGGACATATTAATGGAGAGTTAGAGTTAGTTACACAAATACTAGACACACACCTGTTCTAAGCACGACCGCTGGGAACAAGATATACCTTAACCGGATATGTAGAGACGTGATGATAGAGGTTGAGGGACATTAGTTACAAACATATTTTTTAGTATTAGAGTACCTAAAGTTTAACGCTATTCTCGAGATGGATTGATTGTCACTTTATCATGCACAAATAAATTATTATGGTAAGAGGATTGAGTCTCATATTCATGGGATACGGGAGTTCTTACTAGTTGGATCCGCGACTGACTTACCTATCACTAGAGGACGACTAGCTACAATGCATGAGATGGAGGCATTTGCAGTGGTAGTTGAGCTGAAGGTCAGGATAGAGGTAAGGAATGAGGACGTTCCGGTAGTTAGAGATTTTGTTGACGTATTTCTGGATGATCTACCAGGATTACCACCGCCACAAGCTATTGAGTTTATCATTGAGTTGATACCAAGGACATAGCTAATTACTAATATACCTTATAAGATGTCATCATTGGAGCAGGAGGAGGTCGAAACGACAGCTAGATGAGTTGTTGGAGAAGGGTTTTATTCACCCTAATATGTCACTTTAGGGCGCTCTAATGTTTTTTGAAGAAGAATGATGGTTCAATGAGGATGTGCATAGACTATAGGAAGCTGAATCAGGTGACAATTAGGAACCGTTACCCACTTCCTGGGACAGATGATCTGTTTGATCAGTTGACAAGTGTCAGATTCTTCTCGAAGATTGATCTTTGCTAAGGTTATCATTAGTTGAGATTCGAGAGGAGGATATTTAGAAGACCGATTTTAGCACCAGGTACGGGCTATTTGAGTTCACTGTCATGCCGTTTGGGCTGACTAACACCCCAACGATTTTCATGGCTTTGATGCACAGGGTTTTGAGATCGTATTTGGACAAGTTTTTCATAGTCTTCATTGACGACATATTGATCTACAAAAGTACTCGCGAGATCATAAGAGACACCTCAAGCCAATTTTGACGACATTGAGGGACCATAAATTGTACGCTAAGTTCAGTAAGTGTGACTTTTGGCTGAGTGCAATGAGATTTTTGAGACATGTTATCACAAATCAGGGTATCTTTGTGGATTAAGAGAAGATTCAGGCTATCATTGACTGGAGGACACCTGATTTTGTTGCCGATATTTGGAGTTTTCTCTGATTGGTAGGAAACTACCGGCGATTTGTGCAAGACTTTTCCTCGATTGTAGTATAGATGACGAGATTAACCAAGAAAAATGTTAGATTTGGTTGGTCAGAGGAGTGTGAGCAGGCTTTCTGTGAGCTAAAAAAGTGGTTAACTTTCGCACCAGTGTTAACGTTGTCAGAGCCGAGCAAGATTTGACAGTTTATACAGATACGTTAGGCATTAGTCTTCGATGTATGTTGATGCAGGAGGGTAGACCAGTTACGTATCTTTCCAAATGATTGAGACCCCATGAGGGGAATTATCCAGTGCACGACTTGGAGCTTGCAGTAGTCTTCTTTGTACTAAAGGCATGAAAGCACTATCTCTATGGAGATGGGTTCATAATGTATATAGATTACCAGAGTTTATGATATATATTCACTCAGAGGGATCTGAATATGTGCCAGAGGAGATGGCTTGAGCTACTGAAGGATTACGACTTCGCCATTGAGTATCACCCTAGAAAAGTGAACGTCGTATATGACGAATTGAGCAGGAGCAAGATTGATAGTCAGACTGTTTTGCGACATATGACATACGACCATGGCTTGTTACAGTCGGAAATAGTTATGTTCATGATTGAGGTGTCGCTTACGGGTGAGCAGCTTATTTGTTGTCAAATAAGAGTTTCGACTATATCGATTGAGCGAGTTGCCAAGTGTTAGAGGGCTGATGGGCTTTAGGAGCGATTCACTAGTCTGACTTGGAACTCGGAGTGCACTGATTCAGCGGAGACCACGGGTCAGTGTTTGAGACACCAAGAGAGATTGTGGATACATACGTATCGAGAGATACGAGATGGGATTATGAAGGATGCACATTGGTCTCGGTACATAGTTCATCCTGGTCGTACCAAGATGTACTAAGACTTGAGGCTACTATCCCGGTGGCTAGTGATGAAGACTAACGTAGGGGCGTACGTCAGGAGTTGTCACATCTGCCAGCAGGTCAAGTCTAGGACAGGAGATCCGATGGAGTATTACAGCCATTACCCATTCCACAGTGGAAATGGGAGAACATCACCATGAATTTCGTCAATAGACTACCGCAGACATTGAGGCGTCACGATGTAGTTTGGGTTGTGATTGACAGACTGACGAAACTAGCTCTTTTTATTCTGATTTCTATAAGACACGTTCCCACAGCTGCGCATATTATTTGAGTGGGGAATTATTAGATTGCATGGGGTGTCATTTTCTATTATGTTAGACAGAGATCTCAAGTTACCTTTGAGGCTCTGGGAGGCTATGCGGGAGCAGTTTGGCACCAGGTTATAGTTTAGTATGGCTTATCATCCTCAGACTGATGGATAGTCAGAGCGACTGATACAGATTTTGGAGGATATGCTTAAGGCTTGTATATTGCAGTTTGGGGGTTTATCGGAGGATTATTTGCCTCTATTTGAGTTTGCATATAATAACAGCTATCAGGCGAGTATTGGTATGCCACCATTTGAGACGCTGTTTAGGAGGCCTTATATATTACCTGCGTGTTGGGTGGAGCCTGAAGATATAATGACTATTGGGTCTGAGATAGTTGTTGATCACACAGAGAAGATCAGACAGATCCGTTAAAGGTTACGAGCCGCACAGGATGGACAGAAGAAATACACGGATCAGTATCACGAGGGTCTTAGCTATAAGGATGGCGACATGGTATACCTGAAGGTTTCCCTTGGAAGGATCAGCAGAGGTTTGGTATTAAGGGGAACTGGCACCAAGATTTATTGGACCATTCAAGATCGCAGAGAGAGAGTGGCAGTGTCGCATATCGCCTAGAGTTAACTATTTAGTTAGCTGGGGTTCATTCGAGATTTCACATTTCGATGTTAGACTAGCTAGGTCAGGACCGAGACCAATAATTGATTTAGGATAAATCGAGGTTCAGCTTGACGTGACTTATGAGGAGATGATGATAGAGATCGTTGACCGCAAAGTTCAGATTCTCGAGAATTTGGAGCTCTCTAAAGTCCTTGTTCATTGGCATCATCATGGGGCGAAGGGACTTACTTGGGAGCTCGAGTCGGCGATGTGAGAACGATACCCTCAGATATTTCACGATACGACATTCAATTATGTTAAATTTAGGACAAAATTATATTTAGTAGGGAAGAACTGTAATGGCTGATTTTATTAACGTCGTTATTTATTTCGAAATTTCAGACATGGACGTCAGCTCAGATCCACGTGGACGCCGCGGGTAGGCTAGGACCACATTGACCTAGGTACACTAGTAAATTGTGTGTTATGTTATTTAAATTGCGATGCATTTTATGAATTTACATGTAAATACGTTGCATGTATGTGTGTCTGAATAGTGATATCGTGGGACGTTGTGGGATGAGTAGTCGCTTCGAAGTGCGTGTCAACGCAGATATTAGAGAGGCAAAGTACGGGTACACTAGAGAAACTCGACAAACTCACTTAAATATGACTAAGTAATTCAATTGAAATGAGTAAAGTAACTATCGGCTAAGTAAATTAAGTTTAAACAATAGGTTATGACAGCCCTCAAAATGCATGTCGGGACACGGGGCACCGAATATTGGGTAGCTAAGGTTAGTGGGACCATGAGTTAGTTAATTTTGATAAATAAAACACTAACCATATGATTTGATAAGGCTAAATATAATGTGAGTTAATTAAATTAAGAAAAGCCTATAGTTTGTACTATATAAAGAAGACCATAAGATGGACATTTAGATGATCATAATGGGAGAAACAAAGAAGGGGAGTGTGCAATTAGAGTTATCAATGGAGTCATCAGGTGGTATGGGACAACATGCTTATGAGCCACAAGATAATCCTCTAGATACGTATGCACACTTGATCTTAATCAAACATATATATAATAGTTAGTGGGAGTTTAATCTCCACTAACTCCAAACTCATGCAAATTCAGAGAGAAAACCAGAGAAGAAGAGGAAATTCCAACTGAAAGTTAGTACTTGGAGATCAATTCAAGTGATTCTACCTAGGTAATCATCTTCCTCATCTCCTACACTTTTCGATGAATTGGTTTTTTGGTATATTTTAGTGAAATTCGGGTGTAATGATTAGACCTCTGATTTTTTGGCGAAAACTTGATGAATCACATGTTATTAGATCATTTTAATAGAGAATCTACAACTGGTTTAACTAGAATTGAAATTCCTCATGAAATTGAAAAGTTTGGTGAATTCATGAAAGTTAGAGAATTTGGGTTAATTTGATTTTCTAGAGTGTTCTAGTTGTTGTTTTGGAGTTAATAATGTATGGAGAGGATGTAAACTAGGTTAGAGTAGCTAATTGATAGGGGAATGATAGAATTCTCGATTTGAGAATTTTGTCTCCAAGGGCAATTAGCGCGCTAACTGGGCTGGTTAGCGCGTGAATCATTCTAGGTTTCCAACTGTTTTTCAAAATGAAGAACACTAGCGTGCTATAGAGATCCCCTAGCGCGCTAACTTCACCTAGTACGCTAAGTAGATCCATTAGCGCGCTAACTTCACCAAGCGCGCTAAGTAGACCTATTAGCGAGCTGATGACAGATAAAATATGAATTTAAGAGGTGTTTTGGTGATTTTCAACATAATACATATATAAATACTTGTAAACAACATAAACTTATAAAATTGGACTTTAGGAACTTAGTGGAACGTAGCTCAGTGTCGGGGAGCTTATCGAGTTAGATATGGGAGTCTAGGGAGGTCGAAGAGCGGTTTGAGGTTTGCAAAATCCAACTGAAGAACTTTGAGCATTTAATTATGTTTTAAATTCATTCATATCATTTCCTTGTTAGTTTACTATTCCATTTTGTTACTTGAACGTAGGTTGAAATTACTCCCCCAAATTTCTTGATTGCGTGTTCATGATGCACTGGACTGAACCACGTCTGAATCGACCCTCAGTGAACGTCAACTTGAGCTTGCCCTTGGTGTACGTGCAGGTGACTCAGCGGATTTGGCCAGCACAGCGAGGGGTCGGGCCAATTGGGCGCAACCACTAGTGGGAACTTGGTGACTTGAAATATAGTCTAGTTCATCTGGAGCAAGCACACACATTTGTTAGCTTAATTGTTATCTATTCATGCGACGAGCCATTTACAGTTGTTTGTATTTACATTTTGCATGTTTATTTGGTAGTACTTCTTACATTTCCTTACTTTATTTACGCGAATGCTCAGAGGGATTTCTTGGGATTTTACTTACTGGACTTGTCATCTATTTTTTTGTGATGATTGAGTGCAGATCCTAGTACTAGTAGGGGCAAGGGGATCTTAGGCGACTACATCTGATTGCCCACCATCGAGGACCTACTAGTACATGCTTATTTGTGATATTTTTGTATTATTTTGGGTATTGAGGGACTTGAGATGACACGGTAGATATATATATATATATATACCTTGTTTATGGTATTGTCGATTATATACAGAGTACTATTCCGAGATTTCCACAATAAGTTTTGCTCTTATAAATAATGTTACCATACTAGTTACTTATTCTAATTGTATCAATCAAGGTTTCCGTTGATATATGTTAACTTGTAAGATACAACTCTCTAGTATGATTAGACATTAGAATAAACTGCAAATCATTGAACTTAATAAACATTTAAATACTTAATAAGAATAAGTTAAGGAAATATGGATAATCCAATGACTAATTTGATAAAACACGTGTGGACACGAAGTTCGAGACAAGAGGAGGACGGGTAGGTGTCGGACACATGTAGTTGGGCCTACCGAGCAAGGAGTAGACGGAGACACGTCACCTCGGGGCGGAAGAGCCGCCACACTCCGATATGTCCGCTTTTATCTCAAGGCACCAAAAATGTCTCTTCATGTCATTGTACATCTTGGTCTTTCCTAGATGCACAGTGAACCGATAACATTGTGAATCCTGAAGAATCTCATCTCTCAACTCTGTCATTGATGGTATCCATAATTTGCCTCTGAATCTTAGACATTGATCCGTCATCTCTGTCCAATCAGTACAATCACTACTCTAGGCTAACTCACTAAGCCTCAGATATAGAAAGTCAGCTCTCTGACCTTTTGACACTCTCTATGTAGAAACTATTTATAGCCTTATCTATGCATAAATCATCACCCTAGTGTCTGTAGGAATATCTTACCGACTCATCGTCGTCGTTGCCTCGAGTAATTCGTACTCATGTATGGCATCTAACTACCTCAACATCTCCAATATTTATCATACTTTACGCATCAACAACTACGTTAGTTTTTCCTGGATGATACTCCAGAGAAAAGCTGTATTTCTTTAAAAACTCTAACCATCTACGATGTCTCACGTTCAACTATTTTTGTGTAAAGAGGTATTTTAGAGTTTATGATCAACATAGAGTGTAAACTCGTCTCTATACAAATGATGTCTCTATATCTTCAAAGCTAATACAACCATTGCAAACTCTAAGTCATGAGTTGGATAATTCTTCATGTATTTTTCAACTTTTTGGATGTATAAACCAACCTGCCTTTATCCTCGTCAATACATAACTTAGACTTGTATGAGAAGCATATGCATATATCAGAAATCCTTATCCAACCTTTGACAATACCAACACTTGTGCGGTAGTCCATAACCTCTTAAGTTGAGCAAATTCCATTCCACATACCAATCAAATATGACGTCCTTTTAGGTAAATCTTGTAATCAGTGAAGCGATCTTCAAGAAATCCTTCACGAACGTACGATATTACCCTGCTAATACCAGAAAACTCTGACTTTCCATGATTGACGTCAGTGCTGGTCAATCCATAATTGCTTGAATCTTGGTTGGATCTATAGCAATAATTATTGCTCCAACAAAATGTCCCTAAAACTTGACTTTTGACGGCTAAAATTCACACTTGCTAAACTTGGTGTAGAGTCTGTGCTCCCTCAAATTCTGCAATGTCTCCCTGAGGTGTTGCTTGTGATCCTCTCGAGTCCTTGAATATATCAATATATCATTGATGAAAACTATCACAAAGTGGTCAAGAAATAGTCTCATCACCCGATGCATCAAATCCATAAACATGGCAGGGGCATTGGTAAAAACAAACGATATGACCGTAAACTGATAATGTCCATATCTAATGCTAAAAGTTGTCTTGGACCTATCTGCATCCATGATCCTAAGCTAATGATACACTAATCTCAGGTCTATCATGGAGAAAAATTATGCTCATCTCAGCTGATCAAACAAGTCATCAATACGCGGTAATGGATACTTGTTCCTGATTGTGATTTTTTTCAACTGTCTGTAGTCGATACAGAGCCTCAAGTACCATCCTTCTTTTTCACAAACAGGACATGTGCTCCCCATAACAACATCGAATGTGTGACGAATCCCTTCTGTCCCAAATCCTGTAGCTAACTCCTCAACTCCTCCAACTCTCTCGGAGCCATACGGTACGTTAGTATAGAAATAGGTCTGGTGCTTAGTACTAACTCAATGATGAAGTATATCTCTCTCGGTGGTGGTAAACTAGTAAGTCCTCTTGAAACACGTCTAAAACTCGTAGACAATCAGAATCTCCTCAAGTTTAGGTCCTTAACTCTCTGCTAATGTATATAACGATACTAGAGTCTCCATCTCTCCATTAGTCTCAAGTCGACCTATAGTGCCCTCGGCTCTCAGTGTACTACCACTATATGTAAACATCGGATGCCATGTAATCTAAAATATCACTGTCCTACTGAAACAGTCGATATGAGCGTGATATGTTGCTAGCCAATCAATCCCTAACAATGCGTCAAAATCTAAGAACTCGAGCACCCTGAAGTCTGCAAGTAACTTTACTTGCTTATCTCTACTGGATATCCCTCGACAAAACAATTTAGGCAAGCTCTATCCCCGACTACGGTACTCAAAATCAAATGTACGCTAACTTTAACCAGTGTCAACCTTAAGATGCCTATCATGCGACAAGAAATGAAAGATACTATAAAACCAAAATCAAATAAAACATATAAATCTCTACCGGAAATGAAAACCGTACCATCAATAAGTCTTCTAGTAGCCTCCGCATCTGGCTGAGCTATAATATGTACTCTATTGCAACTATATTGGGAGAATACTGCTACCAACTGTGGATAATCTCTCACTATATGTCCAACCTGACCACACCTATAGAAAATGATCGGCCTACACAGACCTTGAGCCTTATCTTGGGCTTGTACTTGTGACTGTCTCTGTCAGGAATCATCTTGGCCTCTACCTCTACCTCTGCCTCAGACTTTACCACCCTGCTGCTTCTAACGTGGCACTAATAGTGCTGGAAGAGCTAGTAAAGTAGGAGCTGATAAAGTTGGTTTAGCTGGAGGTGGCAAGAGGATTTACTAATTATACTATACAGTGGAGTCTGGTGTAATGCGTAGGATACAACCGATGTGGCTGCTCTCGATCCCTGATAGTCTATTTCTCATCTCCTCTATCCTTTACCCCTTTGTCTAATTCTTCAAACTCTATGGTCTGATTCGCTTACAATACGGTCGCAACGATAACTCATCAGCGACTCTACCTAAACAGTAGGTCTCGTGAGCAAGTGCACGCTCATAAATCTCATCCAAGGTCCTAGCACCTTAACTGACCACATAAAATCATATATCTGGCCTCATTCCATCTCCGAATTGGTACACATCCTCAAAGTCATCTCTCACTAAATCCCTAGTAAACTATCTCAAATAGCCATTTTGGTCTATGTATCTCATCATCGACTCATCGGTTCCTTGTCTCAGATTCATGAACTCCTTCCTCAACCTTTTCATCACTTCAAATGGGAAGTACTACTAATAGAACTTCCTCTTAAAGGCATCCTAAAACTCAAAGTCTCCATCATAAGTTGTTATCGCACGCCACCAAATCAGCGTCTCTCTGTAGTGCATACGTTGAAATCTTGGCTCGAAGTTTGTCCTCAATATTCAGGACTCTATTTAGCTTCTCTTCAAACAACACCTAATTCTCAATCTTCTAAAATTCTTGCTAACTATCAAAGTAAAGTGGCTTTAGTCTGATGAAGTCCTTCATAAACTGAACCTCTATTGTCGAGCTAGAAGATGGAGTGAAAGACAATGTATAAACTATCCCAATGGATGGTCCTATCACCACGGTATTATCATTACTGCTAGAGTGGTTGGTGTAGTGGTATGAAGCTCTAGTGTCAGTAATGTGCAAGTAGTAGTAGTAGTAGTAGTAGTAGTAGTAGTAGTAGTAGTAGTAGTAGTAGTAGTAGTAGTAGTAGTAGTAGTAGTAGTAGTAGTAGTAGTAGGGGAGGATGCCTGTGCTAGTGGAGTAAAACATGTTATCGTCATGGTAATGAAATCAGCTAACAGCTATCCCTGAACAGTTACTCAGTCATGTAGCCTCTGAAAATCATCAACTGATGGAACAGGAGGCTGGCCGCCGCTAGCACCTGCATCCCCGCTATCGCATGAATCAGCCATCGGTGTCTACATGTTGATAGCGAATGTGAATTATCTACTAAGTAGATAACGCATATATATACATATAAAAACTAACATGTACATGTAAGAAATCCCCATCTCACTCCCACTCTCTTTCCAACAAATGGTTTACAAACAAGGATCATCTGGTTTTCACAACTAAATTCATGTTTCCTTATTTAAGTTTTATTTTTTTACTTATTAGAAAAGCTGGCCTACGATACCAACTGTAACTTTGGTATCACATTGTAGAATAACTATATTCGACTAACTAAGCTCTATACTTAGGCTTTGATACAAGTGTAACGACCCCTTCTCCAATTAGGGCACCGTCCGGCCTAATCATGTCATTAAGTCCTAATCTCGCCAAGTAGGACTTAACAACGAATTAGTCATACTTTTTCCAAAACATTCCCATTTACAAATTAACTTTTCAAATAAGAATTTTCTTATCTTATGTCAATTAATAAATCATAGTTATTTAAAATTTTAACAAGTTAAAGATTATTCAGTGGAAGTTTTAACAATTAAGCGGAAGCTTTTAACATAATACCTAAGAATTTTGGAAAACCAGGAAATAAAGATCGCACGCATATATAAAATGAAACAACCATAATATATCATCATGTACCTTGACAGGGCTACTATCTCTCAACCCACAATATATATAACACCAAAAGTATGCGGAAAACATATATATAAGTCATATAACAAACTAAAAACCTACAAAATCGGGTGTTACAGTGTTTCACTGACTCAAAGGTAGTTGCCAATCTTCTCTTTGCCTGGTCTGCTACTCGATGGATCTGCACCCACAGTCATAAAAGGATGGTGAGTATAGGAAAGTAGAAAGTAACGCTGAGAGACATTTGTTCACATTTCCAAATATACAACAAGAATCTAAAAGCATAGTAATGGCAACTATGTTGAAAACAAATTCATGCTAAAAAAATTCTTTAGTTAACAAATATGAAACTAACACATGGCTAAGTAGTAAAGATTTAGGCATGGTCGGTCGTAAGTCTTATTACAAATGCATTTATTCCACTATCTTAGGATGGAGAAGCTATGCATCTCTATTGAAGCTCGAAGCTGAACTCTACGCCTCCATAATCAATCACAAAATGTAAGTCACCTGTGATGTATACTTTCCAACAACCCGAGTCCCATATCATGTGTGCTGCGTAAGTTAGTGGTGAGATCCCAACATCCCTAAAATTTTAGTGACCCCTGAGTGTCGAGCCCATCTTTATCATCTCATGGTCCTAGATATAAGAACTAATTTCATATTTCAAGGATTGACATGGTTTCGGAATCCAACAATAGGATTGAATATCTAATGCACAAAAAAATGGAATTTACAATATTGTACACCACTTTAGATCGCAACTGAATCTTAAGAATTGGTAATTATTTTTGAATCAAGGGATTTACTCTTGACGTTGTTTATTTGAGTACCTATAGCATGCTATTTCATTTGACTAAAGGTCTTAACAATCAAGAATGATATAGCACATGATATAGAGTTAATGAAAGCGTTAACTAACAACCGATGCCATAATAGGAAACTCACAGAATGAGATGAATCAAGAAGCCATGGCATATAGAGTACGAAAGGCAAATCAATCCAAATGACTAGAAATAAATAATAAAATAGGAATGAAATGTAAATAAATATCTTAATCAGTTTACTTACAATCTTCGTAATTCTTATGTAAATTCGGCATTCCGACACCTCAAAACTTGTGTTGAACCACCGAGACTATTCCTTTGTCCGTAATAACATTTCATAGGTTTTCGAGTGTATTTAGACCTTTAATTAGAGTATTTGAGTTATTCGAAGTGTTTAAATTGAAATTAGGAAATTGATGATTTTGTATTGTCAGAGTACCTAGCACACTGGTGTTCTATCTAACGCTCTAGTGACCTTATTAGCGCACTAGTCACATGTATTAATACGCTACTCACAGGTAGCGCTAGCTAGCTCACTTAGTATGCTATGTGCAAGAAAACTTATAATTCCGCACTTAGAATTTTGAGTTCTCTCCACACATAAACACTCCAACACTTTGGGATCTATTTCCTCACCTACTAGAGACCCCAAAACACCCATTAACACCCCAAGATCATCCTTAAATCATTTACTTATTAAATTAATCAAATTAAGCTAAGTTTTTAGTGTATGTAAACTTACCTAGTTGATGAACACTTAGCTTGATCAACACCTACTAAATCAACCCAACATCACTTCATTTCTCTTACTGATCTTCTTCTCCAATTTCTCGAGCAACCTTGCTTAACTCTTAAGTCTTGAAATGAGAATGAAGTGGTTTAATGAGTAGATTAATTTAATCTTATATACATGTAGATAAGGTTGATTATTAGCCATTGATCTAAATGTGTATACGCATCTCGAGACTATTCTAATGGCCAACACCTTGCCACAATTCCTACTAACTCTCCTCTAACTCCCTCCAAATAACCACAATAACAAACCGAATTGGTCTAATGATGTGTCAACACGTATCTCAAGAATCATCATATGGCTATTATTTTAACTTGCTAACTTAGGTACATTTAATATAAAATCAATCATAGCCACATTAATACTACTATTTATGCTATACTAAGCCTAAATAATTTTACTACATCACTTTCTACCCTGGTCCTATATTGGAACGCATCTTGAGACACGTCCTTGCTCACGTCTCGACACCTAAACACAAGTAGGAGTAACTTAGTAGTCTACACATATACAATATACTAGACATACATCACAACAAATCTAACATATACCTCGACCAACTCGCCTCGGTCAGTGCACATATCTTGATGCAGGTCCCTTGTCACGGGTCACTAATCCTGATTAAGGGATTAAACTCGATTAGTAATTCGAGCCGTAACAGGTGTTTTGTTGTTCTGGGAGTTTGTTTTGATGTTTATTTTATACTACTTTCTATATAATTGAGTTGATTTAAAATTAATGACTTTGATTACTGTTAATTAAGTTAGTTTAGTTAGCTTAGTTGATTATTTTATTTGAAATAGTAATTTAGATTCTCATTTTAATTAAGTTAATAAAATTAAGGTCAAAACTATCAAAACAATAAAACCTTTTTTCTTAAGAAAGTTGCAAAATCCCTATGGAGACGATCCCACTTACCACTACTATAAATGTATAAGTATAATAAAGTTGGGAAATTTATTGTATATGCTCAACACATGTCAATTTTTGGCCCCATTGCCGAGGATTTCAAATTAATTTCTTAAGAATATTTCTTGTTGCATATTATATAATATGGCAGAACACGAGCAAGAACTTACCTTTAGGCAAGCCAATAAAAATATCTCAGAGTATGAACCTATGTGTATTACTTTTCCTGTGGGTTTTTTTGATTTTGAGTTAAAACTTGGATTCATCAATTCTTTACCTCATTTCAAGGTGAAGGTGATAAAGATTCTCAACAATTTATTAGGAAATACACACATATAGTAAGTGTGATAATACCCAAAAACATAGAGTTAGAATATGTCAAATTAAAGGCTTTCCCTTCTTCTTTGAGAGGTCAAGCTCAAGATTGGCTAATCTACCTTCCACAAAATTCCATAACCACATGGTCTGAAATGTTACAAGTCTTTTTTTATCAATACGTTCTAGCATGTATAATTAATTCGAATAGAAAACTAACTAGTAATGCTAGGATGGAAACTGAAGAGACTTTTGGTGAGTCCTGAGATACATACCAAATATGTTGGGGCATATGCCCGAGGTCAATCTACAAATATTGTTTATCTTATAATTTTAGTTAATAAAATAGAGGTTTTCATTTGTTGTTTTATTATAAGTGATTGCATGTTTACCTTATAGTAAGATCCATGAATATTTGTTGAAATATCTTAAATGTCCCAAGTCAATCATTATACTAGCAACTATAATGAATTAAGGCTAGTGTGAATCTTGATTGGTGTTCATGTGATGATCATACGTATAGGGATACAAATCGATATCATTAGTACTTGTCAGGGAACAAGGTACTAGACCGACCCGCTACGAGAACACTATATGGATTAAGTCATAGGTGTTACTCATGATATGTATATCATTTAGTCTTTTGAGTTGAGACTACCATAGACTTCAATATTGGAGTATGATAATTTGACACAATTAAACATTGCCTTTAATATAGTGATTATAAAGATTATGATTGGTTACCATGTGAATAATATGCGAAGTTGTGTAATCAAGATAGAGTTTGTCCCTCTCGTATAGAAAGAGATATTAGTGGACCCCTCAATATGTTAGACTATTAAATGGTCAAGTCTAAGTGAATTGATATGATCAATGTCACTTGGATGTTTTTAGTCTACCTAAAGATCGAGACTGGTACGATTGAACATTAAGGGTAACATTCCATGTCTTATGTTTAATAATAGGATATCACACGAAAAAATGATATGATATATGTTATTTATTAGGTTGTATCAGTTTTTATATTCATGCTACTTTGGCAGTCATAATGCCTTGCTAGAGATCGCTTATGAATTGTGTAACAAAATGATTTTGGGTTCATTGCCAACGTCGCATGAACCTATTGGTTCGCGCGAAAAGAATGTCTTCCGCAATTTCAATTGTTCCAGAGTAATAAATTTCATATGATTAAATTAATGACATAAAAGCCCTTACGATTCGTTATATGATAACTTATTAATAGGGACATATATGCAATTTGCTTGAATTGCCTAAATACAGTGGTTGTATTACAAATAGGTTTTTTAAGTAAGTTTATCTACACATATAAATAGAGGTTGAAACCTTAAAATGAAATAAGATTTTTCTTTGCAAGTTTTGACTTTTATTGATTTTGGGAGAGAAAAAAATGTTTTCTATCTCTTTTGGGATTAGCACTCCAAATTGTGCTCACCATTCATGTATGGATTTCTAATAAAAGACATGCACTTGAACGTCTTGGAGATCGATTAACTAGAGAAGTAAATTACGAATTAAGGTATGGTTTCCTTTTGTAGATCAAGTTTAATGCAATTTTTTTTTATTTTGTTGGATCAGAGCCTTAGACTCGGTTCTATTAAATGTTTGCATGTTTTCTCTGATGTATATAAGATATATGTGTGAAAACATGATCTCATAATTATATATATGATGTGCATATAGGTTCTCTAATAATTGTTATCAAGAATTGATTTTAAAGCATGTTGTTAGTTCATGTATTTGATACATTTACATGATTTGATTCAATGATAGAATTCATGTTTAGGATATTTTGATCAACATATGTTTTAATATTGAACGATGCAAGTTTTGTGTGTTCACATTATACAAGTCATGTTTAGGTTAATGTGATTCTTGTGTTGGATACATAGTTCGTTTTGTTCAATAATTATGTATGTCTCCATTGATAGAAATCAAGATTAGGTCAATATGATTAAGTTAATATGATTCTGGTGTTGAATACATGATTAGTATTTCATTTCTTGATTCAATTGCTTGTTCGTATCAATAAGAATTGAAATTGATTTTGATCATATATCTCATTGTTGTTATCTGTTATTATATTCCTATTAAATAGGAGATAAACTTGTAATCAGATAAGAATTACAAATCCTATAAGATAGATGATATATATAACAAATTATTATTGGATAAGGAATCAAAGTATCTTAAATTCTAATTGGATAAGGATTCAAAGTATCTTAAATTCTAATTGGATTAGGATAAGATATCAAGTAAGAGGTGGGCCCGAGTTTATTTAAAAACGTTGTAATTAATATTTTTGAAATTAAAATAAAGTGCAGTTTAGGTTAATTGGATTAACTAAAATAATGAGAAATTTTTGGCAATTTTAAATTTTCGATATTGGATTTCGTTGTCTAAAAAAATTTCATAACTTTTTTAGTGATTGTACAAGGCAAGTTGAGTAACAGTTACTTTACTGTTTGAAATGGTTAGACTTAATAAAGCTATAAAAATAGTTTTTGGCTTTAGGCACTAGATGAGATAACACATGCTAAGACATAAGATGTCATAATCTTATAAAAATAACTAAAATTATATATAATGTAATTCGTAATTGGTACCTACCTAAATAACCTAATTCAAAGTGTCATGTCTTAGCTATCTTAGAATTAAGTGAAACATGTATTATAGTCCCTTAAATTAGAACAGTGTTTTAAGGAGGGTTGTTAATTTAGCGAGAGTCTATTCCACTACACTAAAGTGAACTTTTACGTAATATTTGTTGTAGATTTATGGCCTCTTCAAATTATACTAATCCCTTGTCAGTGAGATCCATCCTTAAGAAGGATAAGTTGTTTGGGACAAACTTTCTTGACTAGTTCAGAAACTTAAGAATTGTTCTTAAGCATTAATGTAAATTGTATGTCTTGGATAATCCTATTCCTGAGAAACCACCAGCCAATACTTTAAGAGCCATGAAGGATGCGTATACTAAGCATGTCAATGGATCAACTGATGTTGCATGCATTATGTTGGCAGTCATGGTTCCTGAACTTCAGAAGGACATGGAACACATGGAAGTTTATGACATGGCTACTATGCCGAAGGAAATGTTATAATGGCAGGCTAGGAAAGAAAGGTTCGAGACAATCAAGAACCTTCATTCTTTCAAAATGGCTGAGGGTGCATTAGTTAGTCCTCATATTCTAAAAATGAAGGGCTATATTCACCATCTAGACATACTTGGATTTTCTATAGGCCAGGAGTTGACTGCAGATTTGATCCTAAATTCATTGCTTGATAGTTATTCATAATTTGTAATGAACTATAACATGAATAACATGGGGAAGTCTATCTCAAAGTTGCATTTGATGCTTAAAACTGTTTGGTAGAATGTTAATACTTTGATAATTATATCTCAAAGTTGCATTTGATGCTTAAAACTATAACGATAACATGATAGTTATTTAAACTCGGCGTTTTCTTTTTCTTATTCTTCTTAACTTTCAAATCTTTCAGCTTGTTAATACTCTTCTCGTTCTCCAGTTGCTTAACTGTCCATTCTTGAGTTTTTTTTCTTTTCATTTGAAATGTTTTCATCTTGTTCTTTCTTTGAAACTTCATTTTTTGTTTCCATCATTATTGCATTAATTGCATATATTTCAGCATTAAGATTATCATAATAATTCAAGTTTAGAGAAACATTATCATTAATTTCATTATCAAGTAATTCATCATAATCATTATAATTATGTTCATTATTAATTTTGAGCGTAACAATTTTTTTCAAATTCTTTAGACATCGTCCCTTCAAAAATACCTAACTTAGTTTTAGCCGTTTTAAGAAAAAGTCTACCTAATAATATAGATGGATAATTAGGTGAAATTGAATCTCCCATTTCCATTACATAAAAGTCAGCTGGAAAAACTAATTCATTCACTTTTACTAAAACATCTTCTAACTTCTAATAATCCATATGGTTCAATAAATGTATTATCAAATAAAAGAATATTAATAGGTATATTAGTCAACGATCTTTTTTTCAATGATTCATATAGTTTAAGTGAAATTACATTAATTGATGCTCTGAGATCATACATAGTAAGTTTAATAGAAGTTCTTATTGTGATAGGTATTCCAAATATTCCTGGATTGGAACATTTCATAGGTTTTTTTTTATTAAAGATGACACCTTTTGCCATAATTTTTCATTAGATTCGACTTAAAATTTGTCTTTGGATTTAGAGAATTCTTTCAAAACTTCATCATAATTTGATAATTTCATAATCAATTCCATTAAAGGTTCATTAATCTATATTTTCCTAAATGTTTAAATTGTAACAACCCGTTACCTTGAGTCGTGATTAGCGTTAACTCAAATCCTAATTGACCTGAGTTAGAACTGTGGTTCAATCCGATGTACCTTGATTAACATGTGCGTGAGTTTGTATTATGTTGGTGTTTGTGTGGTATGTATAAATGAATTATAGGTATTTGGGATTAATTGAAAATTAATATATGCCTATAATTGAAAAATAAATAATTAATTGATAAATTGTCGGTATAACAAGTGAGAAGAGGTGGTTGTGAAATCAATGTGCACGCCCAAAAATAGCTGTTGTTGTGTCCGATGAATTAAATGGCAATAAATACATGAGATATATATAATTGATATAAATATATATATAAATAAAACTATAAGTCTGATTTGATTATTATGGATCGTATCTTGAGGAAAATTTATATATATAAATAACAAACACTTCATATTTATTATTGTTTGATCGAGTGAGTGGGAGGAGAAGCAGCTGAGGGTTTAACTCATTGTGAGATTGATCAAGATAGGAAAGTTGGAATGACTCAACGTGATCCAGAGGGGTGAAACCATTGTAATCCTAATTACCATCATATTTGGTAAGTATGAAGTTTAGTTTTTGAAGTTAAATTTGTGAATTGATATCGAGTTCTCTCTAAATCATTATTGTTGATGATTGAAAAAAGATTGAGACCTCATTAGCGGCCCTCCCTGATGGTTTAAGGAGGTGTTGGATGATGTTGTTGAAATTTGGTGATTGAACAAGGGTTGATGCCTGTTCACTATCGAGAGAGTCGAGGGTGGAACGCGCTCCCTATAGCTGGGAAGTGCACTCCCTATAGTAGGGAGTGCACGCTCCCTTCATAAATTGTGATGAACCTAGTTGGTGGAGCGCGCTCCTACCTCATAAAATAGTTGTTTATTGTGTAGTTCATGAAATTTTCTGAAGACTTGGGGATTGATTTGGAGGTTCTAAATATAGGGTATTAGACATATATTGACCTTAAATGGTTTGTGATAGGTTATTAAACACAGAGAAAGGTTGAGTGATTGAAAAGTTAGGAAATTGGAAACGAGACTTAACTGAGGCAAATATGGATTCGCTTATTTATCAATATTGCCTGAATATTGTAGTATATGTACCTCACACAGTTTATGGACTGAATGGGAGGGGCTATGTACATTGTTATGTGTTTAAATAAAATGAAAAACAATGTATGATGTGATACTTGAGAATAAACCCTGGAGTTAAGAATGGGTTGTATAGGATATGGGTTTGGTTCTCGGCCTATATGTTAAATCCTACTCAGCTAAATAGGTTGTGTGGATTACACGATCACTAGAGGGTTTAGGATAGTACCATTGAACATTAATGGATTGGCTAGACGATCTATTGGCCAATGTGTTGGTCTAGCAATCGCATTAATGGTGTCGGTGGGTAATTGACCCTAGTTTTACAAATGAAATGGGAATCACAGTATAATAGCCATTAATTGTTTGGCTTCCATCCATTATTTATTAAATTATATGTTGTTCATAATCATGTTTGTTATGTTTGGTGCATTTTGTTATTGCATATTACTCTTGATTATTATATCTTGATTATTATATGAAAATTTGATAGCTTTGTGAATCCTTACTAAGCAAGTTAGAGCGCTCAACATTTCAAGTTCTCAGCCCAGCGCTTCAGCGAAAGGGAAATAGAAGATTTAGGAGCTTTACTATCTTCTCTTCGATGTAATAAGCCTTCATATATATATATATATATATATATATATATATATACTATAATAAAAAAAATTTGAGGGCACTTTCCACGGTGAAGCCTTTTTGGGCACCGACTTTCTGAAAGTGCCCCCAAAATCTTTTTCTTTATTGGTTGAAATAAATCGATTGAATTAAATGTCAAGATATTTATGGAAATTACTTCAATTTTCAATAAAAATCTCTCCCTATTGTGTTGCCTAAAAAATAATGATTCGACTTTAGATTAGTTATTTCTTTTGTAACCGCAACATTTTCGTTTCTAAACCACATACCACACTTCATGTTTCATTCCTAAAAAATAGGGATTAATTTTTTTGACTACTTAAACAAATACTAATAACGATTTTGTTCCATTAATCGCTCTCTCTCTCTCTCTTTCTTCCCTTCAGTTGTTCTCTGTTATTTCTTTTTTTTTTTTTTGCAGTCATTACTTAATTAGTTCTAAGTTTTAATCTTTAGTCTTGATATTTGATTTAGCTTCTATTTGTTATCTTCGATTATTTGGATTTTAGGTCATGTACTTTACTTATTTAATTTATTTGTTTAAATTCAAATTTTTTTATTGGTTACAACGAAGAAAGATCTGGCACTCATGCTGTAGATTTATCTGAGATCTTTCATTCCTAACTATTCTTATTATCATCGGCTTGGTCGTCAGCCAATGCTTTACTTCTCTCTTGGGCTTGTTTTGTGCCTAATATCAAGCCCAGTCGGAAGCCATATATCAATCATTAAACGTTATATACCTGGTGAGTTTTTTTCTTGATTTATAGTTATTAAGTTAGGCTGCATTACATGCTTTCCATTTTTATTTTTATTTAATTTATTTATTTTTGTTTATGTGTGTGTGTGATAGGCATTCAACTTTGCAGTTAATAAGCAATCGGTCTAATAAAGGTGCAAGTCATTTTCATGGGTGATTTATTTTCTTGATCCGTTAAGCGTACACTAATAGTTTACATTTTTTTCTCTCTAACTAGGATTGCAAAAACAACAACTCTTCACTTTGATTGGAACCAATTAGGATTCAACGTGACTATTATGGAAGACTTAGCCACCCACCACTACTCGTTCTATGATATTATTATTTTGTTGGGCTATGTTTCTCATAAATTTTGTTAAAATCCACCTAATGCACAATAGATATATATATATATATATGCTTCAAACTATTGGATAATTTTTCCTCACAAGAAAAACAAATTGATTATTTCATCTTCCAAGAATCACTTGATATTCGCATCAATATCTTGAAATAATATCATAATCTTAAACTATTGGTATTTCTCTCCAAAACAAATTGACTATTTTAACTTTCAAATTCTAGCTTCATTTGAAAATCACTTAATCTATTAAAAAATAACATCATCTTACCGCTTATGTGCAACGCACGTGCCCATTTGCTAGTGTATATATATTTATGTATGAGTGTATATCATTTTGATTATCGAAAAATTTTCTAAATTTTTCCTAGTTATTATTTAATTTTTTTCAATATCAATATATAGGTTGAGTTTATCAGGTATGGATAGAGAGGTTATTGACTCTAGTTAAGTTCGGTTGGTGTATTAAGGCTTAATTGGTGTTCGAAGCCAGGTATCGCCCTAATCAGGATAGGGGATGTTATAATTTGGTATCAAAGCCAAGGTTATTTGCTGTGTTACACCTTGATATCAAAATCTGAATCTATTTGCTTTGTTACATTTTAATGTCAGAGCAGAAATAAAGAAATAATTTTGATACAATTGGATATCAAAATCTAAGTGAGCTAATAAACCTAAGTTATTAACTCTGATATATCTTAGTACCAAAACCTAAGTTTACTAACTTTGGGAGTTGTCTTGAGTTATGAATAAACTTAGGATATGATAAACGATTATATCATGGTTTTAGGAGAAAATGAAAATGAAAACATTATTATACATTAGTTGCTTCACTTATTGTTATCTATTGCATAGATATGATTTCACTTTTTTCTTTGAATGTTACCCTAATGGTCAGGGAAATGGTTCGCAGAGGCTTAGACCTCGGGGTAATCGGGAGAATGAGTCTAGTGGAAATCAAGAATGGATTAGGAAATGAGAGAGCTTATTGAATTTCAAAAGAAGATTATGGTAATGTTGATGGCTCAGATGGGATCATCAGTACATCGACCTGATGCATAGCCTAAAATAGTCTTAAGGTTAGTAAAGCTGAGGGTAAAGCTGAGACAATATCATCTTCTGCACAGCTGGTGATAGCACATGTTTTGGTACCGAAAATAGCTATCGTAGTGCCAATTGATTATAAGAAGGCTATATTTCTAAGAACAAGCAAGGAATTTATAAAATATGATATTATGAGATTCAATGGCATAATGGAAGATGAGGTAGTTGAGACTTGGATATTAGAGATGAAACAATGATTTGTTGTTGTAAATGTTTAAAATTGGTTTAAGATCAAATTAGTCACATTCTTGTTGATAGAATATGCTCATAAGTGGTGGAATTCCATAGAGAGATGGGACGACTGTCATTACCTTGCCACAGTTTAGGACTTTATTTTACAGACATTACTTTCCAAAGTCAATCATGAACAGGAAGAATACTACGTTTATATAGTTGAAACAAGGAACCATGTATATATGGAAATACGATTGAAGGTTCACAGAGCTGAGTGAATTTGCTCCTGAGATGGTAGAATCATAGGAGAACAAAATAGGTACGTTTCTTTGTGGGCTTAAGTTTGAGATGCATGTTGTAGTTTCCTTTCATCTTCACACTAGCTATGCATTTATCTTTTAGAATGCGATGGAGGTAGAAGCAGCCAATTAGCTAGACCCTTCGAAGTAGTATCTATGCCACCACCAGTACCATCTCAGAGTAGAAGTTTGCTTATTTTTGTTCAGCGAAAAGACAGAGAAGTGCAGCTAGAGTTGCTACACAGATAGGGTAGTGCACCAGTTCCGCCTATTTCTTAAGCTTCGATAGCCAAACCACCTTTTCCACAGCCTCGATTTGGGGTAAGAGTAAGAGCAAGGCCCATTCAACACAAAAATTGTTGATTTTGAGCATAACAGTAAGTAAAAAGGTTTATCCTAACTTGGTCTGCGAGGATAGTGTAGTCAAAATTGAGGAGAGTGAGCTCCCAATTGACCTGAGGGTAATGGATTTCTCGATGTATAATGCACTTCTAGTGATGGATTGGTTAGCTGCATACCATGCTAGTATTGATTTTTTTCATATGCAATTAATCTTTCAAATCCTTAACCTTTCTAAAATTATAGTCTATAAGGGCTATAATCCTTTACAACATGTAACTCATCGAAGTGAGGCTATTCCTCGAGATTTAGAGGTTATGGTAGGGGTTGTTACATTCGAAGAGTCTAGTTAGGAATTTAAGGTTAGTGAGATATGAGTGGTTTGTGAATTTTTGGAAGTTTTTCCATCTAACTTGTCTAGACTTCCACCACTATGTGTCATCAACTTCATCATGATCTTGCTCCCGATACCAAACCTATATTTATTCCTATGATACGTATGGCATTGAAAGAATTGTGTGAGTTGCTGATGCAGCTTGAGGAATTATTACATAAAGGGTTTATTCATCCAAGTATGTCACTAGGGGGAGCATCAATTTTTTATGTGAAGAAGAAACACGAGAGCCCTATGTATGTGCATCGATTATAGACAGCTTAATTAAGTAACTAGCATGAACAAATATCCATCGCTTATGATAGATGATTTGTTTGATCAGTTGAAGAGTGTCAGATATTTCTCGAAGATTGATTTGAGGTCTAGTTATCATCAGCTAAGGATCAAGGATAGGGATTTCTCAATAATAGTTTTAGTACATGGTACAGTCATTTCGAGTCAACAGTGATGTCGTTTGGACTCAGTAATGATCCTGCTATGTTCATTGATTTGATACACATGATATTTTTACCCTATCTTTACTAGTTCATCATCGTATTTACCAATGATATTTTGATCTATTCGAAGACTCAGGAAGTACATTTACACCACCTCAGATTACATCGCAGACACTGAAGGATAATCGGGTGTATGCCAAGTTCAGTAAGTGCTGGTCTTTAAAATTTAAATTTCTGGGATATGTGGTAAATGTTGATGGAATATGTGTAGATCCAGCAAAGGTTGAAGCAATCCATGACTGCCCTACTCTTACCATAATATCAAAGATTCAGAGTTTTTTAGAGTTAGTGGGATATTCCAGTATAGCTCTGCCACTAACTCGGCTAACGCAGAATGATGTTGACTTTTTTTATCCGATGAATGCAAAAATGTGTTCAAAGAGTTGAAAAGTAATTTGACTACAACGTGTCAAATCCTAGATTATTGTGTTTGAGTCTGTCTATCCTTATGAACAGTATATTATCAAAACTGAATTTAAGTTAGTTAGGTAAATATTGTAATGTAGATGGAAGCTTGACTAAGCAAGATGTCCGAGTTTAGATACAACTCAAAGAAATACTATAATGCAAATTTAGTGAAGATTACAGTATCAAAGTCAGAGCAATTGTCAATATTAGTCTACAATAGTGAAAAAGTTCGATACTTCAAGTAGAGAACTTCGAGATGGATTACAACTACAAAATCCCAAAGAAATCTGCATAAAGGGCTGAAGAACTTTCTGGAAATGATGAGTCAATTTTTGAAGGAATGAAAGACTTAGTTGTTAAACATTGGATGATTCTAAAAAGATTTACAATTGGAGACCAAATAGGTTTTCTGCGTTGTATTATATTTAGGACAGAGTTCCTTGATAGGGTAGATATACTAAGTCTATAAATACTCAAGATCTCCATTGTGTGGATCATTGTTAATTACTTAAGTTTTGTGAGAATGAGAGATCATTATAATGGTTGTACACATTATTAATTTGATTAATTGATTGTGAAGGTTGAGCCTACGCAGAGGAAGACATTCAATTCTTACTGTGATATCAATTCTTTATTTAGTTTTCATGTGTATTTATGAGTTCATTACTGATTCGTTAATCTCCTCAATTCCTCAGGTTTCCAAAACATTAACAGTGGTATCAGAGTTTTGCCACTTTGTTATTTCTACAAGCGTAGAAGAGTGAGATTATAGAGAGTTTTATCATTATGGGATCAATTGGTGAGTTGTTATGACAACAAACTAGTGAAGGACGTGAAGGTTGATCAATAACTCGACCCCCATTGCTGGAAGGAACCAATTATGCCTACAAGAAGGTTTAGATGGTTCACTTTGTCTCTGTCATTGATGAAATTGCTGAAGAATTGCTCGAGAGAGAGAGAAAATGAGAGAGAATACATTGCTCTAATGCAACTAGATACGAATGCAAAAGCTATTAAAAAACATGCATCTCTGTGGAAAAATGTTGAGAAAAAAGAGAAGGTTGCCAATTATTAGGCAATCAGATCTATCTTCAGTGTTGTTGTTGCTCAACACTTCAAATTGATTGCAAATTGCATTACTGCAAAACAATCATGGGATGTTTTGAAGATAATCTTTAAAGGTACAAATTCTATCAAAATTCTTAAGTTATAGTAATTAAGTTATATATTTGATCATCTTAAGATGAAAGAGGATTGAGATATTGCCTCTTTCAATGGTCGTCTATGAGATATTGCTGATCAAGCATTTCAACTTGGTGAAAAGTATACTGATGAGCAGTTAACACGACGTGCACTTTGTGCTTTTCCTTCACGATTCGACTCAAAGATTACTACAATCAAAGAGTGTCGTTATATTACCAAGATGTCTCTTAATGAATTAATGGGTACTCTGCAAAAATATAAGATGAATATGTTTAAAAGCTCGGTTCCTTAAGGAATGCTTATCATGTTGAGACTATTGTTTCTAATGACTTTATGGGAGATGCGTTTTCTATGATGGCAAAAAGGTTCTCAAAATCTCTCAAAAATTATAAGATAAACTATGCTTAAACAAATTACAAGAAGAGTAATGACAGCAATAAGCCTTCTACTGATGATAAGAAGACAAATGCTAAGAATAAATTCAAAGGCATTAAGTGTCATGAGTGCGGAGGGGTTGACATATTCAGATTGAATGTCCTACTTACAAAAAAGAAAAAGTCCTTGATCTTTGAGTGATGATGACTCAAAAGAGATAAAAAGTTGAATGATCCTACTACTGCACTTACTAATATATTAATAGAGTTAAATGTTGTTGATGCTTCTTCATTTACTGTTGGAGTTTCTGGACTTGATTTTTTAGTATTTGACATGGAAAAAATTAAGAAAAAACCAAAGATATATGTGTTCCAGTCAATGGTTATGATTTTGTAAAGGATCTTCAAGCTTCTTATAATCTATTGTTTGTTGAATGGGCATCTCTTCATGATCAAAATTTTGACTTAAAGATGAAATTCTTCTCCATTAAATTAGAGTATAAACTCTTGAAGGAGAGCACAAGACTTGTCATGCACTATTGAAAGAGCGTGAGATTGAAATCTTATATTGAAGAAAGCTCTTTCTGATTCTGAGGTTGTTATTGCAAATTTCCACACTAGTACTCAAAAATTAAAAAAAAAAACGCTGCAACTTGGTCAATATTCGCAAGTTAAACATGGTCTTTGCTATCCTGAGGGATCTTCCAATGCTCCTACCGACTTTGTTAAATGAGTTGTAATCAATGAGGGTCAATCGAGTAGACTCAATTTGATACAGTAAAGGTAAAGAAGACTCTATAACAACCCAAATTAATTAAACTATAATTAGCATTAATATCCAGGATTAACGGTCATAATTAGGGCCTTATATGGACAATTCGGTTGACTCGAAAATGAGAACCAAAGGAATATGTTATTTATGGATGATGGTTGTTTAGGTGCGGTGTTTAAAATTATTAAATTATCATATTGTATCGCATGTGTATACTAGAATGTTGTAATCGAGTGAGATTGTGCGACGGGTGTTTGCCTCGTAAAGCAATTCGACGCAGGTATCAGGTTGGCGTAGTACGGGAACACTAAAGCTAGACAAAATAACTTGAATAATGACCATAACTATAATAATTAGTGGTTAAGATTAATAAATAAACATTAGTGTAACTCATATTGGTCGGGTACACAAGAAATGGCACGTCTCAAAACGCATGTCGGGATACGGGGATAAGGTGTAAGGTAGTCGGAGGTTCGTAGGACCACTAATTGTCAACAATGAGACTAAATACACTAACCACATGAGTATAAGTGTCTAAGCTTGTAAATTTATTTGATATGAATTAATTAGACTATAGTTTGGACAAACAAATTGAAGACCATTGATTTGTATGAAGATGATGATGATGTATAGAAATCTTGGGATAAATAATAACTAGTGACTGGAGACTTGCATTATTCACGTGGTACAAGTGGCTTTGAGTGAGGACACATGTCCTAGTAGTTAATTTAGTCAAATTAAGGATCTGCTTAATTAATCAAGTTGCTAATGTAAGTATATAAAAATAAGCTTTGGTTTTCATGCAAATAAAAGGAAGAAAATCCAGAATTTTTGAGAGCAAAGAGAGCTAGAATGTGCTAAATTTTTGGGACTTCAAGACTACCTAAGCTCGGAGGATCAAACTACAAAGGATTAAATAATAGGTAACAACTTATACTCCTCATTAGTTTTGATTTCGATAAAAAATGTTTTCATGCATGACCAAGAGGTGTTGAATGATTTTGACTTGCTAATTTCATGTTTTTCTAAGGTTGAAGATGAATCATATATATATCATATAACTTTGGTGTCAAAATAATTAAGCCAAACATGCTAATAAAACCAATTATATTCATGAAAAATTAGCCACATTTTGAAAAGGCATAACTCCATCAATACTTATCAGATTAGGCTAATATATTAGTATGTTGTCATGGATATGTTAAATTAATTTTAACCAAAAAGCACCAATTTTAGACTTATATATTGGGAGAAATGACTTTTACAATCTTGCTAGTCGAATTTGATTCAAATTTGAGCTGTTTTAGTAGACTTTTGATATATTTTTCGTTTTAAATCGAAATTTTACAAACCAAACTTTTTAGGAAAGCTAAGTTAAAGAACAACAACTTTTCTTTTAGGATGTTTTTGAGATTCGAACGTTTTCATGCCCAGAAATGTGCTGTAACACGTGACCAAAATTGAAACTTTATTAGTCTTTAGTGGCTATTTTGAAGACTTGAACTACACACTTACTTAAATACCTACGGTAGATCTTAAACACGTAAAATTGATTCCAGGGGGCTCGTAGACTATAGTACGATAGTCAGGAGTATATCACCATTGGATCAGGTATTTTCAGGACTTAAGAGTGCGATTTGAGGTATGTAAAACCCACGAGAATACTTCACAAAATTCAGTTCTTTTATCGTATGTATTTAATGAGTGTCAACTATTTATTTCATCTTTTTATATAAATACAAAAATATATTGTGTTATCATGATTTATTGTAGTTTTGTTTATGTTGAATAATCGTGTTTTATGCGTGCATTTTAAGATTATTTGAAGATCCGTTGAGTTGGTTCACCTTTCACCGAGGTTTTTCTTTGAAGACTGGTTGAGTTGCTTCACCAGGGTTTTTAGTGTTATTGTGTGGAATAGAATGATTTACCAGTTGAGTGGTTCACTTGGGCTTTAGATGATGTGTTATATATGAGTGACTGATTAACTGGTTGAGTTGTTTACGAGGTTATTTTTATTACATCTCTTCTTACTTATATAATTATTGTTTGTTTTTCGATTATTTACATGCTGCTTTGATTTTTGTATTCCCTACATTCATGAGGGTATGTCTATCTGTTACCAGATAGCATACTTGCATGTCTCGTAGATTTATTTGATTTCTTACTAAATATTGTGTGGACTTCTCTTGGGATTTTACTTACTAGACTCGTCAGTATATTTGTTGGGTGGTCGTGTGCATATCCTTCTACGAGTAGCGGCAAAAGGGAATCTTGGGTTACTATCTCTTTCTACTGACGGTCTTGGACATACTTGTAGGTGTTTATATTTTGATATATTTGCTATGTTATAGGTATCAGGGGACTATGAAAGACATTATACATGTACATGCCTACTTTTGTGTATATTGCCTTATATACATGGTACTTTATTTATGGGTTTTCCACTACTTAGAAATTTGGATAATATGCATAAAATATGCATATAATTGAAGTCTTCTACTGTAAAATGATAATGAAACCTAATAGGTTAACTAACTAGCTAAACAAATTCATTAGTAATTATATGAAGAACAATTGACTAAGCTAGTGTTAATTGGAAACGTGTAAAAAACCAGTTAGATCGTAGGGCGTCATAGATAAGCTAGCTATGTCATGGCAGTACTTGGTGACGTGTGATGTGACATGGTGGTGCTTAGGGTTGTCTCGAGAATTAGGGCCGCCACAGATCCTACCACAGAAGGTTATTGCAAGCGCAAAAAAAGGTGATTATTGTTGTTACAATAGACCTCCTCCTACATGTCATTATTATAGGATTATTGGTCATATTCGACCATGTTGCTATCGGATGTTTAAGGATCTAAGTATATTTCAACAGAAGAAAACATATAGGAAGGTTTAGAGAGTTAAATCTCATAAGGCTATAGCAACGCATTTGCAACTTTCAATAACTATCGCTGAGTTGTGGTATTTAGATAGTAGTTGTCCTAGACACCTGATTGGTAACAAAAGCTTTCTTAAAAATTATGAATCCTTTAAGGAAGGTGTTGTTACGTTTTGTTGACGAAAAGAAAGGAAATGTTATCAGCAAAGGAACTTTTATATTGTGGGATTGTCTAACCTCAAAGGAGTTATGCATATTGATGGGTTGAAATCTAATCTGACCACTATCTATCAACTGTGTGATCAGTAATTGTTTGTCAACCTCACTAAAGATCATGGTAAGATAATCAATAAATAAAGACAATGCATCATGTATGAGATCCATATTTGCTTCAATATTTCGTATCGCCTCACAAGCTGCAAGTTATGTGCAACTTTATTTCTGTAACTAATATAGAGTTTTGGCATAGAAAACTAGGTCATCTTAATTTCAATCAACTTTAAAAATTGCTTTCTCATGATGCTATAAGAGGTATTCCTAAACTATCCTCTAAGTCTGATTCTATTTGTAAGCCATGTCAAAGGAGTAAACAACGTTCTTATTCACACATTGAAGACTCATATGTGATGATTCGGGTGTTATTTTAATAAATACCAATATGTGCATGTTTGTTTCAATAGATCCTATAGTATGAATGCTATGTTATAACCATGAATAGATTAGAAAAATAAAAATTGCAATGGTTAGAGTTTTTATTGATTATGAGCGTAATACTACGAACATCTTGATCACGTGTTTGTTGATGTTAGGTTTTAGAAGTTTTCATGGCTATTAAAGCTTTTAAGTCGGATATGGATGGTAAAATTGTAAAATAAGCAACATCGAACGATAGTTGTTGATTAAGGAGACACAGATAGTAAACTTAATTGATTATGAATCTAAATATTAAGAACATTAAAGCAATGTGAGCTTATGTTATTCACACTAATAGGTGGAGTTCTAGTTTTGAACATTTGAGTCTTTTCTGTCATGACAATGGGTTGAAGTAGATTTGAACGAAATCTGTCTATTCTAATTAGACATTGCACACATATAATAAAGATGATACAGTGAGTTGAAAAACATAGTATTTTATTACCTAGATGTAGTTGTAAACTAAAATAGTCTTAATATAAGAGTTAAAGTAATTTACATTGATTTGTTAGATTATAGTAGTTTAGTTATAAAAATCAATTAAATAAGTATTTCCTTAGCAATTAAGCAATTTTAGCTAGGTACATACTGAGGGCAAACATCTTTCACTGAGGACGATATCTAGAATCAACGTAAGATGGTCACACTATTACTACAAGCAAATCGATATACTTGCAGCCACGCATCATAAGTACATTGAAGACCAACAAAAATTTATAAGGGAATATCAACATAAAGTCAATGGGATGAAACCTAAAGACTATACATTAGAACAAATCAAACTTAAAGCTTTTCTTTTTGTATTAAAAGATCAAGCGCAAGATTAGTTGTTTTATCTTCCTTAGGATTCGATAACCACATGGGCTCAGAAGTTAGAAGCTTTCCTATATCAATATATGCCTACAAGAAAAATTAGTACTTATAAAAGACAAATCACAATCGTGCAATGAAAGATGATGAAAGTAATAAAGAAATTCGATAGGGGTTTAAAAGATTAATTTCATCTTGTACACAACATGAATACACTCAAAGAGCTTTATTAAAATACTTCTATGAATGACTAAATCATTTTGAACAAATACTATTAGATGTCATATGTAGTGGATCATTATTTGGTGTTACACCAACTCTAGCAAAAGAAGTTATTAATAAGATGGTCAAACAATCTAAACAATATGGTGAAAAGACCAATACGTCAAGAAAGAATGTTTATGAGGTTAAAAGTAAAACAAGTAATAAATTTAAAGAAAAAGTTGAAGAATTAGCCAACATGGTTAAACTGCAACTAAAAAATAGGTCTCATCAAGTGAAACTATATGGATTTTGTAATGAAGTTACATATACTATGGATGCGTGTCCTACTTTACAAGAAGACAACAATGAAGAATTCAAAACAATTATGAACTAATATTCTGGTCTGCCTAGAAACCAATACAATAACAACAATTATTACACCGAAAAACCAAATTCAAGCCTTCGCTATGGTCCATAAAATCAAAACTATACCACTTATAGACTGAGATCACCTACAAACCTATAACAATGCAACAACCTCAACAAGCTATTCAACCTACATAACCTAATTTAGAACAAATATTACATAAATTTATGACCCAAAGTCACTAAAACTTAACGGAAATTTCTCAAAATCAAATCAAAACTGATACGTCTATTAATGAGCTGAAAAATCAATTAAGTCAAATGACTCTACAAATCAACAAGTTAGGCAATCAAATTAAAGCAACTACTCAACCTATGAACACTACTAATCAAGCACGAGTTAAAGCCTTATTTTATGAAAATGAATAAGAAAAAAACATAGAGTAAAATACACCAAAAAAAGTAAAAATAAAATAAAATGTCTAAAATAATAGAACAAGAATAAGAGTAGATGATGGAAAATATCATTCTCACTAGGGAATGGATGGTCGAGCAATTGAAATATGCACCTTTTCCCAAAAGACTGTACACATATTATTTAGCCAAAGTAGAAGTCTATGATAAATCTTTACATAATTCTGAAATAGCTAAACAAGACATAGTAAATGATAATTATAAGTCAAATGAATATATGCATTCTAATTATACCGTTCCACAACGATTAGCAAATGCTAGGGAGGAAGAACCTAAAGAAGACATTAAACCATTTAAGAAATTAGAAATTAAATATAAAACTTAGAATAAAAGAATGTCTAAGAAATGTTTCAACCCATGAATGTTTGTTATACTAATCACAATAGGCAATTCTTCTATGAGTTTGCTATGTATGATCTCGGAGCATCAATTAACATTATGTCACTTAAACTTTATGAAACATTGAAAATAAGATCATTAACTACTACGCCCATTAATCTTACTTTAGCAAACATCACCATTATTAAACCATATAGATTATTGGAAGACATCTTAGTACAAATACATGATTTAGTATTTCCAACAAATTTTTATGTCATGGAAATCAGAGATTTAACATCACCTAATATTTTGCCTATACTATTAGATAAACCTTTTCAAAAGACAGCTAGGACTAAGTTAGATATTCTTAAAAGAACAATGTCCATGGAATTTGAAGATAAGATTGTCAAATTCAAGACTAATAAAGAACATAACTATGAAACCTATGAAGAATATGATGAATTATTTGATAATGAGTTTTTAGACTTAAACTATTATGATAACTTTAGCGTTGAGATTTATGCAATCAATGCAGTAACAATGGAAATTGATAAAGGGACTCAAAAGAAAGAAACAATTGAAGACACTTCAAAAGAAAAGAAAGTAACTCAAGAATGGAGATTTGAGCAACCGAAGAATGAAAAAATCATTAATAAGCCGCAAATTTCAAGATCCAAGTACAATAAGAAAAATAAAAAGTCAGACTTGAATCCTATAAAGCTTAATGATCCTGGAGGCATACACTTGCACATTAAAATCGAATGGGCTTGGTACTACAAAGCTTAGTGATACAAACTCTAATGTAAATCTTATGCCTATACATTTTTTTCAACATATTCAATTAGAGTTGAATTCACTTACTTTTGAATGATTCTCTTTATCAAATGGAACTTCAATTCAATCGATAGGAGTGGTCACGGATGTGCCAGTTCAAGTAGACAATAACACCGTACCTACGGTCTTTTTGGTAATGCCATACTTTATCAATGAAGATCATCTTTTAATATTAGGAAGACATTTCTGAGCCACTACTCATGCTATTATGAATATTCTGAGCAAAACAATTACTTTTACAATTAATGTTCAAGCAATCACTTTCTGGAATGGTACTAGAGTGAAAAATCCTAAATTCAAGTTTAGAGATCCAAACTAATTCGGGAAAGGTTAAGTTGAGACAACAACGATATACAAAAGAGCTTTATAGGAGGCACCCCATATTCTATGTTTATTTCATGTTTATTTAATTTTATTAGGAATTTAGTTTAGTTTAGTTTAGTTTAATACATTTTTATTCTCTCACTTTTTGACTCTTGTATTGAAAATATTTTTGGGATTTCAACGCCGATGTGATTTCAATTAAGGGAGAGTGATCAAGGTGTTTTTGCTTATAATTTATGCAAGTCGCATTATTTACTTGCTTATTTGTTTATTTATTTATTTTAATTAATAAAAGTATTAAGTTAGTAATATGTCCTATTCAAACTTTCAAATTTTTGGTCAATTCTGCCTTAATATGAATTTTTATGAATGATACATAAGTTAATTACAAGATAACTTGAAAAAACAATAAAATGAGCCTAGTCATTCCCAGCGATTCAGATGAACCCTAGAAATCACTAGCCAAATCGGTAGCGGTACATAGAGAAAATAAGTCAAAATTTGGACTTTGGCGATTCCCAGCGAGTCCACTTACACAGGAATCGCTGGTTAAATAAGAAGGTCCTTATATTTTTCAGCAGCTTAATTATTTTCAATATTCTCAGTGAACCCCAACGATTCCACTTAAACATGAATCTTTAGGTATGATTTTAGGTTTTTAAAACTAAAAACCCCAAATCGCCACACACTCTACATCTTTTACACTATAAACCATTACACCTCTTTACAAAAATCTAAATTTCTTGCCAAGATTCAACCATTCTAAGTTTAATCTTATAGTATTTAAGTGGTTCCAACATCAACCTTGTCTCATTCAAACCAGAATTTTTTATTTTTGCGGTTTTAATCCAAACAAAGGTTTTAGGAATATTCAACTTATAGCTTAAAGGGACGATCTAGAGGAGTTCAAGGGCTTCAATCTTGAGAGATTCCCTCTCAAAAAGGTAATTACATCAACCCTAACTCTTTAATTTAATAAATTTTTTATTCGGGGATTTTTGCAAATTTCTCAATATTTTTTGAAATTGATATGTTGGGATTTATTCAATTATCTTGCACAAATAGTTCCATTGATTCCATTAGACTAGGAATAGTAATCACATTGATCTTTGGTTTACAAATTCACAAATTCAAAATTTTTGCTATATTTACATTTTTTTGCAAATGGTTTACAAATGTGAGCTTGAAATGAGTTTGAAGGTTTGGTTTTGGTTTTATTTTAATTTAAGTAGCTATGATTTTGAAAAGACTTACAAATTTATCATCAAATTACTTTACGATATTTAGAAAAATCGATTTTTGATTTGACATTTTAGTGATCACTTCAATGCAATTTTATTTTGCATTTACAACAAATTTCAAACTAGCTTTCTAAATAAATTTCTCTTTTAAAATAAAGTATTAAATTTTACATACCTATTTTCGAAAATGTTGTTTCTATCATTTACAGATTTGTTAAGTTTTGGAACTTATGATTTTTGAAATCTAAAATAATGGCCGGAGGAGGAAATGGTAGAAGTTCTCGAGAGGAGAAGAGAAAGGCAAAACTTGTAGAAAACCCCGAACAAAAATCTAAAGCTCTACCCAAACCTATTTGGCCAATGGGGACTTCATTGAATAGCCCCCAAAGTAGAACACCTTGAACTTTTTCTCCACCCTTAAGTTTTGAGTATGATTTGTAGGGAGAGGAAGAGACTAAAGAGACACCTACTATTTCTTTCCATGCCTATAACCTTATAAATGCCAAAGCCATTGTTAGGATGGATAGCGACACTAGCAAGAATATAAAGATTATTTTGGAGGGGTTTCAACATCAAAATGAAGTTAAGTACGGGCTTAGGATCCCAAACATAATAAGGGAGAGCAACTGGGGATTATTGACTAGGGATTAATATGCCAATAATAATGCAAGATGCTTAGTTGAAAAGGGATGTGCCATAGTAGTGAGAGAATTATGGTAACAGGCTCGGAGATGAGAATAAAATAGTAACCATAGTCCGAGGAAGACTGGTGGACTATTAACTTGAGAGAATAAATCAGTATTATGGTTTACCGAAATGACATTTAAGGCAAAATAATGAGTACCCTAAACTGGAATACATGTATAGACACAGATTTCCCCACAAGACCATTAGGAATGGTTTAGAAGCGATTTCAGAGGATGATTACCATTTTAACTCAAATATGTACCCAAACACATATGAGCCAAAAATTTTAGAAAAAACAACCAAAGCTTGGAACTTTTTTTGAAATGTGAGCCTACATTCTAGTTTACCACATTACGACATAGTGAACTATAGGGCGACTCTTTTATACTATATAATACAAACTATATGGTACATTGACATTGGCGGAATAATCTATGAATCAATTAGGAACGCCATGACCACCAAGAAAAATGAAGGATTGCCTTTTCCCTTATAATTATTGAGTTTTGCAAGCAAGACCGAGTTTCAATGAGAGGAGTCAAATTTGATGTATTTTCGGACAAGACTATCATTGATGTAATTGAGAAAAACAAAAAATATACCAAGATATGTTGACTCAGAGGACAAACGAGAGAGAAACACCATACAAAGGGGAGAGCACAAAGAGAAGAAGAGTATCAGCAAAGAAAATTGGAGGAAACTCAGACTACCACATACAATGAGCAAACCATAGAGCCACCTGCAAAGGACTTCAGCGGCGTAAATGCGAAAGATACAAAAATGGCCATGATGATGATAATCTTACGTAATCAGATGAGAAGTCTGAGACATTAATAGTTCAGGTTCCAAAACCAACATGAGATTGCTTGGAGCATCTATGGATCAGAGCGATGCACGACCAGAGGACTCAAGGCGGGGGAGCCAACATTCACGTTCCATCACCCCAACTGAAGATGCCTAACTAGGGAGCCTTTTCTGAAGATAACCCGATGGAAGGAATAGACTACACCCTATATGATCCAGAAGTGAGCTACCAATCCCAACAACCTAATCATGGGGATGGTGGTTGTGACGTGACATCTGGATGTCGATTTAGAGATTTTTGTTCTTCTTTGTGTAACCTTTTTTTGAGTGTTATTCATGTGAGTTCTACATTTGTAATCTTATACTTTGATTGATGTGGTATTTGTTCATACTCTAATATATTTGCTTTGGTATGATTTCACAATTTGATACAATGATATGGTTTGATTTGTTCAGCTCAATTCAATTCAATGATGCTCAGAAATGTTTAAATTGTCTTTACTTATTCAATTCATTCTTAAGTTAGTTGTTTATAAATTTATTCATTTATTCTTCATGAGGTATTTTTATCTTTTTTTTGAATCTAGCTTAATTTTAAGACCATTAGAATAAGGTTTAGAATGAGTTTAGGGTATTATGTTAAGTGAGCATGAAGATGCAAAGTATGGAAGAAACGAGAGGTAGAATCTAGTTGAACATTGTAAATTTTTCAAAATTTTCCATAACACATGTAATATTTTCCATTTTATTTTACTTTATTTATTTAGCAATATGATTATAATTTGAATGAAAATGATATATTTTTATTACCCATGAAATTAAAAATTTTATGATGGAAAGGAATTGTTATACCCTATTTGACTTCACATAGATTGTGTATGTATAGAAACGTTTAGAGGGGGTTGATTACTTTGTGTTAGATGCTATAATAGATAGGGATCAAAATGATAGTATAAGATAAACAAGATATATTTCTAAAATCTTGTTGTATAAAGATTATTGATCAAGTTTATATATATATATATATAGAGAGAGAGAGAGAGTCTATGACACAATTAGGGAGAAAAATAGGAATTAACTAATAAACTTTACTTAGTTAGAAGTAATGTTTCATTGGTTATGGTGAAAGATAGAATAGCTAGCAAGAGTTTCTAAAAGAAAAAATAGAGAGACCTACATATTCTGAAAGAAATGGAGCAGAGAATTTGGTGGTGGAAAAATGAGAGAATAATTACGGATTCCAAAGGAAATGGAGCAGAGAACCGTAGAAATAAAATATAAAGAAGAAAATGAATTTATATAATTGAAGAAGAAGACTAAGCGATATAGAAATGGAAGGATGTTTATAAAAACTCTTCAAATAAAAGATTTAGCCCGAGTGTTTATAGCTAAGTTTAATGAAGTATATATTTTTATTCCAACAAATGAATATGAAATAATGATTATTGGTGAATAAAAGTTTTTATGACTTTGATTTTGGTAATATTTTAAGTATCGTTTGAAAAATGAGATTGATTTAGTGTTTTTGTATCATGAGATTTTATATTAGTTATCGTAAGTTTGATACTTGTCAGTGGAGATTAAGAAAACCTATGTAGAGACTTGACCTTGGTGATTGGTTTAACTTTGAATTCTAATGTGTAATGCACAATTATGAGGTTGAGTTGGCAAATAAAGGAGTTGTTCTTTAGTTCTTTCTATTCTATCATGATTCTTGTTTTACTTAAGGTAATATGTTTTTATATTTTAAGATCATTTATGTTTAATAATAGGAGTATATAATTATGAAATCAGAACGAGGGAAAAAAATAGAATATGATTGAAAATATTCCTTTGCTCGGGATGGCAAAGTGCTAAGTTTCAGGGTATTTGACAAGTCAATAATTAGACATATTTTTTAGTTCATTTTAAGATGATTTTAGATATAAAAGACTACATTACATGAGATTTTCTCTTGTTTTTTATATTTCAGATAATAAATGTATAATGTAAATAAATAAAGAAAAAAATGAAGATTACGAAGGAATTAATAAAGTGGAAGAAGTATGTACGGACATGAATTAATTAAACTGGATTTAATGCTAATTTTAGGATTAATGGCCATAATTCGGGCCTATGTGAAAAAACTCAGTTGACTCGGATATGAGAGTTGAGGGTATATGCTATTTTATGGGTGATGTTTGTGTATATTGTGGTTTTCAAAAACATTTTTCATGTTACATCGCATGTGTGAGAATATATTGTCGTGTTGAGTGAGTTAGTGTGACGGTGTTAACCTCGGGATGCGTGTCGACGCGGGCATCTGGTAGGCGGTATAGGGATACACTAGAATATTCTAAACTAATTCAAATCAATACAATTAAGACTAAGTACGTGACCTTGTATGAATTACAACTCAATAGCATAATGTACAATGAATCATAAAGTTAGTTGAGTTAATATGAATAAAATCTAAAACTATGATTTGACAAATAAATCAAGAACCTTTAATATGCATTAAGCTGATCATAATTTGTAGAAATAAGACTAAATGGAGCGTAAAGTGTGTGTCTATGTTACTTAGGTGTTTGACTTGGTGAATGGGATCCACTAAATTGGTTTAAAGAATGAGAGTTCATGTATTGATGTGGGGCTAAGGTCTCATAAGGGTTTACATATAGGAAGCTGATATTCTAACATTTGCATCGTATAAACATTTTCTACATAGCTAACGTGGACAATAGGTGGGTCCTACAAACATAAAATTATACCAAATTTGCCCTTGCCTTATTCACGCTCACACCAATGCCCTTTTTGCCATCCACCCTCGACCGCCACCGCCACCGCCACCGCCACCATCCCACCGTCGATAGCCACCTCCGCCCTTAATGTCCAAACTAGCTCTACTCTCACTACCTCTACCATTTGCCACCATTGCCAAATCCTCATCCACTACCGTCGTCGCCATCTCTATCACTCTCCCTCTTTCCCGACAAAAACACCATTACTACATGTTTTCTCATTTGCTTGGACACTGCAAACACTCCTTACAACACTTGTTGGGTTTTAGGGTTCATATGCAGTGTCCTCTATCAGAAATAAAGACAATTTAAAAAGACCCCAACATGATCGTAAATAATTTCCATTAAACTAGATCTATAAAGTAAACCTTACCTTAATCCATGATTTCCTTCTCTAATTGTTCGATCTCCAAGACGTTTAAGCGCCCGTCCTCTATAAAAAATTTACACACAAACGGTGACCACAATTTGGAGTGCCAGCCCTGAGATATATAGAAAACATTTTTCTTTCTCTCCCAAAATCCAGAGAACTCGAAAATAGTAAAAATGAAAATCTTATTTCATTTTAGGGTCTCAACCTCTATTTATATGTGTAAATAATCTCTCACTTAAAATCATATTCATAATATAACTATTGTATTTAGGCAGTTTAAACAAATTACACATATGCCCTTATTAATAAGTTATTATATAACAAATCGTAAGGGCTTTTATATCATAATTTTATCATATAAAATTCATTACTCTTGACCAATTGAAATTGCACAAAGCCATTCTTTGTGTGTGACCCAATAGGTACATGCAACGTTGACAGTGAACCAAAACCATGTTAGTACACAAGTCATAGGCGGTCTCTAGCAAGGCATTATGACTGCCCAAGTAGCATGAATATCAAAATCGGCACAATCTAATAAATAACATATATCATATCCTTTTATCGTACGATATCCTTTGATTAAACATAAGACATGGAAAGTCACCCTCAATGATCAATATTACTAGTCTCGATCTTTAGGTAAATTGAAAACATCTAAGTGACATTGATCATATCAATTCACATGGACTTAGTCATTATCAGTCTATCATATCAAGGGATCAACTAATAGTTCTTTCTATATGAGAGTGAGAAATTCTATCTTGATTACACACCTTCACATATTATTCACATGGTAACCAATCACAATCTTTAAAATTATCAAATTAAAGATAATGTTTGATTGTGTCAAATTATCACGCTCCTAATATTAAAGTCTATGATAATCTTAAGTCGAAGGACAAAATGATATGCATATCATGATTAAACCTATAACTTAATCCATGTGGTGTTCTCATAGCGGGTCGGCCCGGTACCTTGTTCGCTAACAAGTACTCATGATCTTGATTTGTATCCCTATACATATGATCATCACATGACCATCAATCAAGATACATACTAGTCTTAATTCATTATAGTTCCTAGTATAATGACCGACTAGGGAAATTTAGGATATTTCAACAAATACTCATAGATTTTATTATAAGCTAAACATACAATCACTTATAATAAAATGGAAAATGAAAACCTCAACTTTATTAACTAAAGTTATAAGATAAACAATTTTTGTGGATTGACCTAGGGCACATGCCCCAACAACATTCACTCTAATCAAATTATTTCTTGAGAAATTCAAACAATTTATGAGAGATTTTACCTTTTTCTAACAAATTTTAGGTTAAATGTTGGACACTACAAAAACTTCTCGCCACGTCCATCTCACAAAACACCATTATTGCTCGTTTCATAGATTCATAATATGGGTATGAGTCCATGAGAGATTTCATTCTTTTTTTAGGTATATTGAAAGATGTAAACAAAGTCTTTGTTAATGGCGTCCAAAGAGAAATAGCATATCAATTTATTGATTTCTATTTGAGTTGATATTTAGGTGTGCATGGTGATTGAGACGGTCATTAGGCATTACCATGGCCAGAGGAAACTAAATGGAAAGAGATCAAGATAGCAAACCCTAAGCAACGAAAATTCATTTATTGTCAGCGATAGTGGATAAGGGTGAAGATGTGAGAGTGGCGATGGTGGAGTGAAAGTGAATGTGGTGGTAGACACTAGCAGTGGAGGGCAAACGACGGATGGTAGACGACAGTGAATGCGGTGATGATAGTGGGTGTGTGAGGAAGATGAGGGCAAAATTGGTAGGGTATTCTATTTGTGGGATCTATTTGCTTTCCACATAAGCCATGTAGCAATTGTATGTCATCAGGAATGTTATAAAATCATTTTCCTTATATATAAAGGATTTGTTTAGATAAGAACATGCAAATAACTCCATATTTTTTTTTGGAACAAAAGTAATAAGTCAGTATTTATAGTTATTTAGTACTTTATTTTAGTATATTTAATTATTCAAAGTCTCTAAAATATATATTAATTATATTTATTGATCATTTTCAAGTGAAACGGAGTGCGCAATTGAATTTGTGGCAGAAAAATACTCAAAATAGAATATTCACATGCAGTGATCGGATGCCAGACAGTTTGCCTCGAGTTACGTGTTGCGTAGTAGGTATAATAGGAGACAACATCTTTCAACCAAATAGAAGCTGCCACGTCAGCGCATATCTTCTCTCGACCAATCACATGTTGTCACGTCAGCGGTTCTCATCACAACAACTGCAAAGTGTCGGCCTCTCACACCCCCAAGCACGTCACTATTGGTTCTCAACCAATCACGTGTTTCCACGTCAACAGTCTCCATTTTCTCCTCCAATCAGGAACCACCACGTCAGCGAGCACAAACGTACTTCAACAAAACCAAATTCTCTCACGCCTCAACTGCCAACAGATGTTCCTGCAAGATGCGCATCAACACTGTCTCCCAGAATTTCGGCCAAGTCGTGCGATTTTCTTCTCCGCCTCCCGTGCGCCACGTGTTGCGCTCCCACCCAACCCAGGACGTCATCAGCAGCGGTCTCCACCAATAAGAAGGAGACACGTCAGCGCTCCAACATAAAATGAACCAATGCGGTGCAAACACATAGCCGACACCAATTTTTGAGCCAAAAGTGCTACAATGCTCCTCGGCGTACGAGTCACTTCTCCAACCCCAAAATTAGTTTCTCTCACCTCCCGATACCAGTTTTTAGTAGTTTTATATATTAGGAACTTAGGTTTTATTACTTATGAACACCGACTATTATTGTTTTCTTATCGACTTTCTTCGACGATGATGTTCGGCTAATCAACTCCTTGCCTAGGTCGGAGGGAAAACAAGTCGGGATCGTGGACTCATGGCATATTATGTGAGATCTTTTATTTTATTATTTAATTTAGTTTAAATTCTCATATTTCATTGTTGTTGCTTTTAAGGATTACGATTTAGATCTAGGATATGTATACAATCGATGCATGCTTTTAGGTGGACAACCTACAGTTATTTGGACCATTAGTATCCTGTATATGTGCTTTTGGACCAATAAAGTGACAAACAATCACCCATTTGTTATCAAACCCTTTCGTTTCTTGAGTGTGCAACAATTGAATCTAGGTTAAATTGAGAGCGGATGCGACTCGGTTATTTAGTATTAGTGTTCCCACATACCCATATTACTGCGGTTAGTGTGTTAAACCCGATTGGTGGATGTTTAAGGTTATACATTAATTAAGGAAAGTAGTTAGTGACAGATGTCCTGGATATCGAGATTAGGGAACGAGGAATTTCTGGCGGATGTCAATTTTCTATAGCTAATCTAGGAGAATATAAATTAATGACTTTTTGGGAAAGATTGAAGACCATGATTGTCATTGAATCTTGATCCTGATTTGTTGAACTGTAGATTAATTAATTGTTTTATAAATTAGTTTAGTTATTTTATTTATTAAGTTTAGTTAGATTAGTTAGTTAAATTAATATTTATTTTTAAACCCCCGATTTTCCTTTTATGTTGTTTTTAACCTAAGAAAGACTACCAATCTCTGTGGGATCGACCCTTTACCACTATTCTACATTATAGTTGATTTAGGAACTTTATTATATTGACGCGTTCGGCGCGCGTCAATTTTTGGCGCCTTTGTTGGGGATTGGTATTTTTCTTTCTTTTGTTTTTTATTTTTATTCTTATTTTTATTTGTATTTTTCATATCTAGTCCATTGCTCTTAACATGTATGCAGGCAACCCCGCGATGGACTCCTCCTACCCCTATAATTATGGTCAATTCAAAGACTCACATTATTATAATGTGAATGGGGTGGGTATGTCACATAATGGATATCAATTTTCTAACATGCATTCTTTTGTGCAACAGGACGAGGCTCTCGAAATTTGTGGAGATTATTCTTATTCCGCACATAATTGTCCCTATTATCAACAGTATGAGAACTACCACTATTCTAGCTATGCATCGCCACAACCCGACTTCTTTGGGCTCATGTCAAATCCACAGATTCCTCAGCATGAAGGAAATCAACAGTTTCATCAAAGCACCTCCTTGGAAGATATGATGAAGCAATTGATAGATAATCAACAAATGTTTAATCGGATTCTTGAAGAGATTCGACAAATTGATTTTGAGATTCCAGGCTTGAAGGACTTGGAAATTCAATTCATTCAATATAATTTCAGGCTTCAGAATATGACTTACGAGGAAGAGTTGTGTAGTACACAACCAATTTTTAACCCAGATGAGGATGTGAGTGTTGATACGTTGAAAATTTTGAGGTGAATGAGGTTACACAGATGGAAGACTATTTGAGAGAAACATCAGAAGAACGTGAAGTCTTTCAAATTGAGCCAAAGATTGTCATTGCGCTAAATGAGGGGAAAATGAGATGAAAATTGATGTCATTTCAGACAGGCCGGAGAAGTCGCAGATAGAGAGTGAGGAAAACCAACCTCTGGTGTTAGTGCAACCACCCACTCTCCTATGCACATTTGGTACTGTTGGGTTTTAGGGTTCATACGCAGCGGAGATTACAAAACGGTTTTGACAAAAACCCCAACAGGATCCGAATCTAATTCCATTAAAAACGTTTAAACCATGAAAAACTTAATCATACCTCAATCACAATATACCTTTCAGAAGGTTGATCGATCTCTAAGGCGCGCTAACGACGAACGCCTCTCTATCGCGATCCACACGAACGAACGTAGAGATTCGAAGTGCTAGCTTCGAGAGAATACCAAATCTTTTTGTTTCTCTCCAAAACAATCCAGAGCATACCGAAAACCCTAAGTCGTTTCTAAAACGAAAATAGAGTTTCGGCCTTTTGATCTTTCATCCGTGTATTCTAACTTAAAGCATCTATTTATATAACCCTTGTATATAGACGGTTAAGTAAATTACACATATACCCTTACTTAAAGAAGTATAAGTGTAATACACCACAAGTTCGTTTCTGTCATGAATTTTATCACATAAAATTCATTTTTCTAATCATCTTAAAATCTCGCAAAACCATTCTTAGTGTGCGACCCAATAGGCTCATACAACGTTGGCAGTGTACCAAAACACATTTTAGTATACAAGTCATAAGCGCTCTCTAGCAAGATATTATGACTACCCAAGTTGTACGAATATCAAATCGATACAACCTAATCAATAGTGTATATATAACATCCTTTTGTCACACGATATCCTTTTGATCAAACATAAGGCATGGAATTGTCATTCAACATGTTCAATCGTACTAGTCTCGATCTCTAGGTAGATCGAAAACATCCAAGTGACATTGATCAATATCAATTCACTTAGACTAGGCCTTTTAACAGCCTAACACATCAAGGATCCACTAGATATCTCTCTTTATATGAGAGGGATAAATTATATCTCGATTACACAACTTCATCACATTGCTCACACAAGAACCAATCACAACCTTTATAATTGTCCGGTTAAAGACAACATTTGATTGTGTCAAATTATTGTGTTCCTAATGTTGAAGTCTCTCGGCAATCTCAAGTCGAGGATTGAAAAATATACCTATCATGAGAAACAACTATGACTTAATCCATGTGATGTTCTCATAGCGGGTTGGTCCAAAGACTTTGTTCCCTAACAAGTACTCGTGATCTTGATTCGTATCCCTATACGTATAATCATCATATGATCATCAATCAAGACTCACACTAGTCTTAATTCATTATAGTTCCCAAAGATAATGATCGACTAGGGACATTTAGGATATTTATGTAAATACTCATGGATCTTATTATAATGTAAACATGCAAATTAATTATAATAAACAGCAAATGAAATCCTCTATTTTATTAACTAAAAGTATTCATAAAGACAGTTAATGGATTGACCTAGGGCACATGCCCCATCGGGTTCAGTGTTCGCAGATTTTTTACACTATCGACACCTTTGTGTTGGATGATCCTGATGCGACAGATTCTTTCGTGTTGAAAGTCCTAAATCTAAAAGAGGGCGTGCATGTTTCATTACGCAAATACGTAGATGCGTCATTCTTTGTTGACATCTCTAAAGGATAGGGTATCATGTGATCAATCACGCCAAGTCTAGCCAAATACTTAAAAGAAAGACGGCTCGTTGGGAGGCAGCCCAGCTTCTTTTTTATTTTTTTATTTATTTCTTGCATTTATTTCAGTTTTAGTTTAGTTTTAGGTTTTTTTATTAATTTTAATAACACTCTAATTTGGTCTATTTGTTTTTATAGGTGATATGTTACGTTTGACATTCATTGATGATTAGAGCGCTGAGTTTTGTAGGTTTGACTTTGGATTACATTTTTAGCATAATTTGAGCATTTTTTTCAAATTAACATGTTTATAGGATTTTAGGTGTTTTGAGACTTGGTTGGGACATATCCAACTTAAGTCGCCACATTGGTGGCGAGTTTTTGAGTAGACCCAAAACCCTAAACTTCATTCTATCATCTTGTTGATTTCACCCATAGTTGACAGACTTGGGGCTCACAAGATTTGATTGAATATTTTCAGTTAACTTCTATGTTTACTAGTTCTTGCTCTTGTTATGATTGTTCTTTTATAGTTTCCTTAGTCACTTACACATGAGAGATTTTGTACGTTCACTAATTTTTAGAGACTTTTTGTCATGCGTGCATTTGTATCATCTTCTTATCCATGTTCTTCTTCACCACTGTATTTTTCTTTTTATAATATGGATGCTTTGACTTGTTTTGAACCTTGAGGACAATGTTCGAAATGAGTTTTGGGGTATTTTAGGGATTGTGGATTGGTTTGGATGGATTCTTTGTGAAAGACCGCAGGTGAGATCGTTTATTTTTTTAATTTTATGCGGTTATATGTGGTTATGGATGGTAATGGTGGTGTTTTATATCATTTCTTCCATTTCTTCCATTTTTTGTCCTTTCATATTTCTCTCTCATTTTATTAGGATATGATACACTTTCATGCATGTATTTAGTTTAGTTATTTTTATTTTTATTTTTTATTTTTGTTGTATTTAGAGTCACCCAAGAATTTGTTCATGCATTTAGTTATGGATGAGTACATTACAATTGTCTTTTTGACTTGAAACTTAGGAAAAATTAAGAGAAACACTCAATCGAGTTCGCAACTGGCATTTTTATGCTTTCGTGATTAGGGACTTAGATGATGGTTAAACTTTGGGCTAGATAATGAAAATGAGTAGACGGTCAAATTTGTACAAGTTATATTATTTTAACCCATATTAAGGGATTTTCTTGATTATAGTGAAAGTGAGAAGTACTAACAGGAGTTTTCTTAGTGTAGAGTGTCCCATAAGTTTCCACAGGAAATGAAGCAAGGAAACTTGTGGTGGAAAAAGTGAGAAAAGCGGTCCACAAGAAATGGAACAGGGACCGTATTAATTGAAAAAAGATTTGGAGAAAAAAAATGTGAAAAGAAATAATAAAAATAATGAATAAAGGCGGAAGTTGTGAGACTCCTCAAATAAAAGATTTAGTTCGAGTGCTTTCACTATATTAAGTGAAATTTGAACTTGCGTGCTTTAAAGTATAGACCAATAAAACTCGTGAGTAGTAGATGGCCTTTGTTTTGGCCGATTCTTTGTCTTGAAAGTTGGATCTTAATTGTGTTTGGGTTGCGAGTCTTGACATATCATAACTCTGAAACTTCTTGAGTTGTTTGTGAACTTGGTAACTACATAAACCAAAGGAACTCCCTGAGTTTAGGTTGGGTAAATGATTAGTTGAGTCAGTGCATATTTATGTTAGGAGTCTAGTTTAGTTTGTATTGTCATTTACTCCTTTGCTCGGGACATGCGAAGTCCTAAGTTTGTGGGTATTTGATAAGTCAGTATTTATAGTTATTTAATACTTTATTTTAGTATATTTACTTATTCAAAGTCTCTAAAATATATATTAATTATATTTATTGGTCATTTTCAAGTGAAACGGAGTGCACAGTTGAATTCATGGCGGAAAAATACTTAAAATGAAGAATTTACATGGAGTGATTGAATGTCGAATAGTTTGCCTCGAGTTACGTATTATGCAGTAGGTAGAATAGGAGACAACACATTTCAACCAATTAGAAGTTGCCACGTCAGCGCATATCTTCTCTCAACCAATCACAAGCTGCCATGTTAGCGGTTCTCATCACAGCAGCTGCCAAGTGTCGGCCTCTCACAACCCCAAGCACGTTACTCATTGGTTCTCGACCAATCACGTGTTGCCACGACAACGGTCTCCATTTTCTCCTCAAATCAAGAACCGCCACGTCAGCGAGCACCAACACACTTCAGCAAAACCAAATTCTCTCACGCTTTAGTTGCCAACAGATGTTCCTCGGGATGCGTGTCAACACTTTCTCCCAAAATCTTGGCCGAGTCGTGCGATTTTCTTCTCTGCCTCTAGTGCGCCATGTGTCGCGTTCTCACCCAATCTAGGACGTCATCAGTAGTGGTCTCCACCAATCAGAAGGCGACACGTCAGCACTCCAGCACAAAATGAACCAATGCGGTGCAGACACGCGGCGGACACTAGTTTTTTAGCCAAAAACAGCCCTACGATGCTCCTCGGCGCATGAGTCACCTCCCTAACCCCCAAAATTAGTTTCTCTCACCTCCCAATACCAATTTTTAATAGTTTTATATATTAGGAACTTAGGTTTTATTATTTATGAACACCGATTATTATTGTTTTTTATTGACTTTCTTCGACGACGATGTTCGGCTAATCAACTCCTTGCCTAGGTCGGAAGAGAAACAAGTCAAGATCATGGACTCATGACATATTATGTGAGATCTTTTATTTTATTATTTAATTTAGTTTAAATTCTCCTATTTCATTGTTGTCGCTTTTAAGGATTATGGTTTAGATCTAGGGTATGTATACGGCCGATGCATGCTTTTAGGTGGACAACTTATAGTTATTTGGACCATTAGTATCCGTGTAATTGTGCTTTTGGACCAATAAAGTGACAAACACTCACCCGTTTGTTGTCAAACCCTTTCAGTTCTTGAGTGTGCAACAATTGAATCTAGGTTAAATTGAGAGCGGATGCGACCCGGTTATTTAGGATTAGTATTCTCATAGACCCATATTACTGCGGTTAGTGTGTTAAACTCAGATTGGCGGATGTCTAAGGTTATACATTAATTAGGGAAGTAGTTAGTGGCGAACGTCCTGACTATCGAGATTAGGGAACGAGGAGTTTCTGGTGGATGTCAATTTTCTATAGCTAATCTATGAGAATATAAATTAATTACTTTTTAGGAAAGATTGAAGACCTTGATTGTTATTGAATCTTGATCCCAATTTGTGGAACTGTAGACTTAGGTGTTACTTAGGTATTAATTAATTATTTTCAAAATTAGTTTAGTTATTTTATTTATTTAGTTTTGTTAGATTAGTTAATTAAATTAATATTTATTTTAAAACCACCGATTTTCCTTTTTTGTTTATTTTAACCTAAGAAAAACTATCAATCTCTGTGGGATCGGCCTTTTATCACTATTCTACAAAATAGTTGGTTTAGGAACTTTATGTTATTGACGCGTTCGACGCGCGTCAAAAAGAAAGCAAATGGTGGCTAGATTTCTCCACTTTGAAGGTGAGTTGGAGTTAAGATATATAAATCTTGGTCTATGGAACATCAATCAAAAAGATCAAGGTCTGGTAAAGGTTCTTGTCCCTCATTTTTGTTCAATTTCATGAAAATGGCTTCTTGATGCATGGAAAGTTTAGGGTGTTGTTCTAAAATGAAATTTCATACTTCAATTAAGATGTCTTATTGTTTATGAAGTGGGATTTTAGAGAAATCGGCCATCTAAAATTGATTTTTACAACTTGGTGTTTTTTGTGGAAAATTGGTCAATGCATGCTTTAAATCTTAAAATTAGTGCAAATTATTGTATGATTGTTGTTGCTGGGTATTTTTGGTAGTTTGAGCTCCCCTATGAGGAGAGGATAGGGTCGACGGCTTAGGCGAAGGCCACGAAGAAAAAAATCACTAGATTGCTGAAATAAAAATTTTGAGTTTTCGACCTAATAAGCGCGCTAATGGCTTTCCTTAACGCACTAACCACACTACAAAAAATTCAAAAAAAAATGTGCTTTAATAATGTAGCTAGCAAAAACCTACTTTTAACATAGTGATTTTCTGTTTCAGGGATTTTGTGCTATTTTAAGAAATTTAGCCAAAAAAATAAGAATTTAATAATTTTTGAGATTTAGATCGAATTCAGTTTTAGGACTTAAAATTCACTAATCTAATCTAAAACCACTATAATTTATTCATATAGGATATAAGAGACTAAGAGGACCGTAGCTCAAGAATCAGGAGCTAATCAGGGTCAGATTCGAGAGTCTAGGGAAGTCGAAGAGTGTATTCGAGGTGCGTAAAACCCATTGGAATGCTTCATAGAATTCATGGTTTCAGTTTATCGATTTCGAATTTTATATGTTGTTGCTGGCAGCGACATATAGGTTTTCTACGCCTGATTTGGTCACGTATATATTGGCTATGGCTAAATCTTGAGCACGTGGATCACTGGTTTTTTAGCACTTGTGTTATCGACCATGGAATATATCTATAGTGTGTTAAGAGGGATTAAGTTGTATGTTTGACGTGGTCGAGCATCGTGGATTTCACCTGTTTACTGAATTTGAGATTTAGTCACTGGAGCTTGCAGTATATGCGTGGTTCTTGTCATGGTTTTATCAATCGGTTTAATCCATGATTTCTTTTACATTTACATTATGATTTACTTTCTTATCTGTTTATTTAAGCTTTCTACTGCCTGCTATTTTTGCATGCCGTTGGTTTCTTATATTTATGTAAGTATGAATTTTTGCTATCAAATGTATTACTTGCTTCTCTTGGGATTTTACTCACTGGAATCATCATCGTTTTTGTTAGATGACCGTGTGCAAATCCTTCGACGAGCACGGGCAAGGGGGTTTTAGGCGACTACCTCTGAGTTTTGTTTCAACGCCAGCTCGTGTTTGACTTACAGTATGTATATACTTACATTTTATTAGGTTTAGAGATTTGTAGAACACTGATACATGTATATGGATCTTTTGTACTTATATGACTGTGTTATATACATGGTATCCTTTTTTGAGTTTTCCACCACTTAGGTTGTTAAATATGCATAACTTACTCATGCTAAAAGACTTTCGTTGATAAATTAATGTTTTAAATCGATAAAATAACAGTAATTGCATAAGAAACTAGATAAGTCGCGGGTTGTCATTGATAAGCGTGCTTGACTTGGCGGGGCTTGATGACCTGTCCAACAACGTGGTAGTGCCCGGTTTGTCTTAAGATTTTGGCCCGTCACAAAGTATACAAAGAATTATCACAAGGAAGCAAAGAAGAACTAGACTTTTCTACCAGTGATCCTCAGCAATTCCTAGATGCACCTGAATCGTTGGCTAAATCAATGGACACAAGAAATGACCAGAGAGCTTAAAAATCTGGATTTTCTCATCGATTCCTCACTCAGACAAATCGTTGTGAATCCTTGGGTAAGATTTCGTGAATTTTAAATAATTACGAGTTGTTTGAGTTGTTTTGGGATGTTTACTACTTAGAATACTATAAGTACTAGCCTAAGATTACAAAATTAGTTGTCATCGAGTACGTAAATCAAAATTCTATTGCTCTTTGAGCAATTGTTTACTAAGTTACATGGACTTAGATACGGGTGTCAGGAACGGGTGCATGTCTTTAGGTCAGACCTTTTGTTCTTTAAATTAAAGGATACGGGCACTCGACAAGAAATGTCTAATTACTTGGATATGGATACTTGGACAAGGCAAAAAATAATAATATATACATATATACATAAACTTAGAACTTCAATATTTTCACCTCAATACATCAATAAACATAAATTATTATTTGAATTTAAAGTGTTTGTAGTGGCAATGTACTGTGGGTCACATGTAATTGCGTGTGCAATGTAGTAGCAATGTAGGCTATGTAACATTGATATAATGTTTTAAGGGGCAAAAGTTTAATTTGACTGGCATGTGGGGACTATAGTGGAAATATAAAGGGGGGTGTATTCAATTGAGATTTTAATAGACTTTTAGTTACTTTTATAAGTGGATGACTTTTAGAGACTTTTAGAGATTCGTAGATTTTTGTAGACTTTTTAAAACTTTGATAGACTTTGATAGACTTTATTTTTAATGACTTTTAGTAACTTTAATGGACTTTTGTAAGGACTTTGATAGACTTTGATAAACTTTTATTTTGATGACTTGTGTGGCTACAAAGATTGAAGATGAAAAAAGTTAACAGATATAGGAAAGAGACAAGAAAACTCAAAACCCACTAGAGTTGGAGCATCGACTATAACTAGAAAGAATTAATGAGATTAATGAAAAAAGTTAATCTTATCTTTGATAATTTTCACAAAATGTAATTTAGTGGTGTAGAAATTAAGTGAATTTCAAGATAAAGGGGTACACAACATAGGATATAAATAAGAACAGATCAATCTCAAACCGATTGGGCTACATATTTTCAATCTCAACATATATAGGACCTTCATGCACCAAAACAAAAATGAAAACAAGCACATCAAACTCATTATTGCTCAAGAAAGTTTTCATTGAGGAGACCAAATTCGCTTAAAATACTTACATACATGCCTGTCATACGAGATCACCTTATTCAACTTGGACTATTTCATCATGGCACAATTAGCCTTATTCAAGGAGAATGAACACAACATATAATAGTGGCTAATGCTATGTACAAACCGATCAAAGGCACCGGAGAAGAATAATTCACATTTGGCGCTTGAGAAGCCTTAACTTCAATCTTCTCTCGAACCACCCGAACAGCTTTCATCGTAGTTTCATTAGCATAATGTTTTGTAAGGAAGTGGATGCCAAAATCTCTGCTCGAGTGAAGTGCAGCGCTACTTTCAGCAATCACTATACTTTAGGAAGTTCACTGAATATCAAATGAGTAATAGTGGTACCAACAGGGAATGACCATCGAACAAGGGCCTCTAATGGTTCCACTTTGTAGAGAACTTTCAAGGCAAATTTTACCGTCTCTTCACACTCCTCAACATTGCTTTCAATTATTTCTCTCAGTATATGACATTAGGCAATTGAATAAGAAAATCATTCAACATGTCAACAAATAATTGTTCTATGCGGCTATACAATTCTTAAACCGATTCATAGGCATGCGATAAGAAGTCCGTCATCATGGCCAATTCATATTGTACATAATCGAGTGTGACACTTCTTTTAATCCCTTAATGATCGCAATTGATTGGTTTAACGATATTGCTTTTCGAATGTATCATTATTCCCAAACATTTTGACAATTTTTGGGCGAAGGTAGTTGAAGTTGTCTTTTTCCACAATGCTTCCGCAAGAACAAATTTCTTCTTGTTCTCTAAGCTTGAAGCGCCCGCTTTCGATCAACAAATTGAAGGACCTCAAAAACTTCATTCAAGGAGTTCGACGAGAGATGCACTCGAGAGAAGATTGTAACGAAATTATAGCAATTCTAACAAGAAGTACTACGTAAAGAGAAGACATTTGATATCCCGACTTCCTCGAGTCACGTAAAGCTTTTAACTCGACAAAAAAGAGAATCATCTTGATGTAATGGAGGGTCCTTGAAAGAAGTTTGATTAGTTGATTCAAGGTGTCAATTTTCTTTATCCACCTTTGCATATCATTTTACCATTTCTTCCATGTCCAGAAATCACATGCCTCCTCTCCCTGACGAATTACCGGAGCTTCTACAACGCACCCCTCCAAAAATGCAAACGGTAATGAAGGTAACAATGAGATCCAAGTAACAAAGATTTCGCTTATTCACCCTCAATCTGCGCGCGCATGCTTCCACCGCCCTTCATCATGAAGGCTTTGATACCATCATGAGAAACCTCATTCGCTATGGATTTCAATGCCTTTTCGGTTCGGAGGCTCCGAGTTTGCGATTTCGATATCGATTTCGCTTTCTCGGAGTTTCCCGTGTTTGTTCGTTGTGGTTTTCGTTTGGTTCTTTGTTTGGATTCCTGTTTTCGTTTGGTTTTGCGAATGTTGCTTTGTTGACTTTAAACGGCGCGAGAGTGGTTGTGATGTTGTGTTGTTGGCGATGATGGATTGGTGTCGGAGATTGTTGAGTTTGAGAGAGGTTTTGAAGAAATTGAGCGGTTTTGATTGCAAATGCGTAGTCTCTTGTCGAAAAATGTCGAAAAATACCACAACCGAGAGAGACGTCCGAGAGCAGACAACCGAGAGAAAGAAAGAGAGCGAGAGAGATTTGGCGATGAGAAAGAGAGGCCACGAAGAAGAAAAAAAAAGTCTCCAAAAGTTTCTCGTGGAGCCTAAAGAGATGAGACGACTTTCAACATATATAAAGTTCGTGAAAAGTCTCCAAAAGTCATCCAAACCCACAAAATCTACCAAATTTCTAAACAAATTGAATACCCTTTACTTTTAGAGATTCTCTAAAAGTTTAAATTGAATACCCCAAAACTTTTAGAGACTTTTTAAAAGTCTCTAAAAGTTCACATTGAATACACCAAACTTTTAGAGACTCTCTAAAAGTTTTAATTGAATACCCCTAAACTTTTTTAGTCAATAAAAGTAACCAAAAGTCTATTAAAATCTCAATTGAATACACCCCTGAAAATGTTTTAAAAGGTTAAAAGTTTAATTTGAATAGCATGTGGGGCCCATTTTGGAGATAAATATGAGATTGACGAGAATGCAAGGTTTAGGGCTTCATGAGCCGCCCTTTTCTCTGTGACTCACACAATCTCTTTCGGGCCCTCTGCCGACACGCAACTCTTGATCCCTTCTCTATAATCAGGCACTCCCTTCTCTCATCTTTCGAATCTCTCTCCTCTCTCGTCTTCCGAGAATCTCTCTCCAGCGATCTTAACTGATATCTTCTTTCCAATCTATCAAACCTCACACAATCCTCTCCTACACCGAGAATCTCTCTGCAGCATGTTCCATGTATTTGATGATATTTATGTAGAGTTAAGATATCAGATGTTTTGTTTTATGGATTCCATTGTATGAGGTAGAAGATATGAGATTATGCAGAGGAGGTGAGTTGCTTAATCTCAGAATGCTGATGTCACCTTGTGCAATCATTTTTTTTAGGCTCTGATGGAATTTCTCAATCTAGTAAATCTATCTCGTTTCATGTCCTAGGATCAATGCTAGCTATTTCCTGTCATTAACATGTGGCACGCCATATCTTGCAGGTACTGAACAACGATGGGAAAGTTTGAGGAAATCAAGGAAATTCCAAAATTTGGTTCGCTGGTTCAATTCAATAGCAATTCAATAGCAGAAGAGTATGATGAAGTGTTGCGTGATGTAATGGCAGCTTATGTTGGAAAAAGGGGTTTAGGAAAGCCAACAATTGGAAAGATAAAAGAGTTGAATGTTCAGCAGTCAACGAGAACAATAGAGGAAAGCAATGACAATGGAAAGGGTGTCAACCGGCCCACTTTTGAAGTAGATCTTCCTGGTGCTAAACTAGGAGAAGTTTGCTTGCGGTTTGCTTCAGAACCCAGTGGGTATCTTCACATTGGGCACTCAAAAGCTGCACTGCTGAACCAGTATTTTGCTCAACGATATAATGGTCGGCTCATTATTAGATTTGATGACACAAATCCTTCTAAGGAAAGTAATGAATTTGTGGAGAATCTATTAAAAGACATTGAGACACCTGGTATCAAGTATGATACTGTGACGTACACATCTGATTATTTTCCCCAATTGATGGAAATGGCCGAATGCTTAATTCTTAAAGGGAAAGCATATGTTGATGATACACCAAGGGAGCAGATGCAAAAAGAAAGGATGGATGATATCGAGTCAAAATGTAGGAGCAACAGCGTTGAGAAAAACATTGAGTTATGGAGAGAAATGATTGCAGGGTCTGAAAGGGGTCTGCAATGCTGTGTCAGAGGTAAGCTGGCTATGCAAGATCCTAATAAGTCTCTTCGGGATCCAGTGTATTACCGCTGCAATCGGATTCCTCATCATCGTATTGGGTCAAAGTAGAAAGTGTACCCAACATATGACTTTGCATGCCCATTTGTTGATGCTACTGAAGGCATTACACATGCCCTCCGATCAAGCGAGTACCATGACCGCAATGCACAATATTTTAGGGTTCTTGAAGATATTGGGTTGCGGAAAGTCCAAATTTATGAATTTAGCAGATTAAATATGGACTATACATTGCTCAGCAAACGCAAGCTTCTTTGGTTCGTTCAAAATGGTAAAGTTGAGGGATGGGATGATCCTCGTTTCCCAACCGTACAAGGAATAGGGCGGAGGGGTCTCAAGATTGAGGCCCTGATCCAGTTCATTCTTTAACAGGTAAGGCTTTGTACCTATTCCCTAGTTACAGTCAAACAGAGAAAGAAATGATAATTTTGTCTCTCCGACAAGAAAAAGACTATAGAGTTTGTTGAGACGTTCCAATTTGTTCATTCAAACGGGGGCAGATGCCTTAAAACTATACCATCACTAATAAAACTTTCCCCTGTAGTTCAATGTTGTTTACCCTTGTTGTTTCAATTTACAAGCTTCATGACCATCTGAGCGAATGTTGTCACTTGTGATGTCATTCTGTCATTAAACTTCTTGCGCCTCGGTTTTCATGCTTATCATGGAGATTCTATACTATTGGTGCAGCAAGATTGCTTTTTTTTTTTTATTTGTTTCTTTCCTTTATATGCATCTGAGGGGTAATAATGGAGGTTTTTATTTTTCTTTGTTCCTGGGTGCATCCAAAAATCTCAATCTATGGAGTGGGACAAGTTATGGACGATTAATAAGAAGATCATTGATCCAGTGTGTCCCAGGCATACTGCTGTCCTTGAAGAGAAGCGTGTGCTGTTGACGCTACTTGATGGCCCTGAGAAGCCATTTGTCCAAATTATTCCAATGCATAAGAAGTTTGAAGGGGCTGGTACAAAAGCTACAATGTTTACAAAGAGAATATGGTTGGACAATGCAGACACTTCTTCTATCTCAGTGGATGAGTGGTCACTTTAATGGATTGGAGAAATGCAATAATAAAAGAAATTGGGAAGGACAATGATGGAAAGATCAAACACTTGACAGGAGTTCTGCACCTCGATGGCTCCGTAAAAACCACAAAATAGAAGCTTACATGGTTACCTAAAATAGACGAGTTGGTTAATCTGTCATTGTTGGAGTTCTACCACCTAATCACAAGAAGAAGGTACATTTGCACCCCGACTTTTTTTTGTTTAGTGAGTATTTCTGAATTTCAATTGATTAAATTGATATCACCAAACTGTCTGTCTCTTGGATACTACTGCAGCTTGAAGAAGATGAGGATTTCCTTGACGTGCTTAATCTATGTACTAAAATTGAGACTTCGGCACTTGGGGATTCTAATATGCGAAACCTGAAGCGTGGGGAAATACTACAGCTGGAGAGGAAGGGCTATTTCATATGTGATGTTCCTTTTGCCAGACCCTCTAAGCCAATAGTTCTACTAGCAATTCCTGATGGCAGGCAGCAAACAACACAGAGGTGGAAGATGAGGTGCATCATTAGACATGAATTTCTGACCTTTGATTCTTGTTGTGGTGTTCTATAGATCTTAATTTAACTTAAAAAGAACTAGAACGAAGTTTTGTCTTAGACATTGAAAATTCAGGTCAAATGATAAACTGTTATTTGCAAGTAATGCATTAGACTGTTGTTTATCCTTGATGTTGATTTAAGAGCAGCTTATCGAGATGTGATGCATCCTCGATTTTATCAAATTTCTCTCATTTCTAAAATAGCGTTTCTGTAATTGTTTGGTCCATAAAAAGCAACTGCCCTTGATTACTGCACTTTAGAGTCACGGTTTTCTTGTTTAGCCTATCGTTCATCCTGGCTTGCAACATTTTCATGTCCAGACGTGTCTCGGAAGATCCAATTCTAGTTTAGGCTTCTTGGATCATCTCAACTCATGATATTGTGTATTAGGTCTATCGATGCCTTACCATGCAATGCACTCCACGCTTTTTTCTTCCTTATGACTGCATCAATGTTTGGCGCCCTAGTTAAATCTTACAGACTTTAGTTAGAGGTTGTAATTTGTTATATAGTTATTATTTCTTTTTAAGTGTTTGAACTTTGTTCGAGTCAGGTGAACTGAATGTTTGATTAGTTAGCATTATTTTTTGGTGATGATGCCAATGCATAATGTAGTTTGTCGTAAGGTTATGGCGAAGCCCTTTAGAAAAGCATTGGTGTAGTCCAGGAAAATGTAGTACAAAATTAGGTTTGGAAGTGATTGGTGGATGAGTTAGGCGAATGGAGTTGGAGAAGAATTGAAATGCATGTGCTTTCAAGATTAGATGTTTACTTGCAGCAACACAGAGAATGATACTTAAAAAGTTAAAACAAGTCGTTTTGATTTCTTAATCCTTTGCAACTCTTCCGAGGTTATGCATGAAAAACAACACATTGTGACCACACACTGCTTAATTTTATTACAATTAGGACTCCATTTGGCTGCTTACGTGGCTAGTGAAAGATTTGGTCCTTCTGGTGGCGTGTTGGTGCCCGGATAGTGGTGGCACATGCAGTGCGCTTCATTTGCAAGGCGAAAAACAGTCAATTGGGTGATATGTTTCGGTGGTATATTTCTCCTTGTAATTCTTCTTCTATAGGATTTGGTTTGTGTTTTGTTCTTGATTTAGTTTGTGTATTCGTTTTAGATTTTGTTTTCTCAAACGGATGATTTCGCCAAATTAAGCGACTTCCCCCCTTTATTGGTATTGGTTTCCCCTTCAATAGAGTAGCTGTCCCCTTTAAGTAAGGTAGTTATTATGAGCTTCAGATGTAATGTAGTATCTATTTCATTTCACTTTAGGCAATTCTTTGTACACCCCTCCATAAAGCTTTAAACACGATTGATGATCTCATTCCTCATATTAGGTAAGGATTTTTTTATTAGCTACGTACAAATATATAGTTCTTTATCCACTAGTTTCCTAGTGCTTTGTAATCGTTGAAGTTTATTTGTAATTAAGTTATGAGATCGTCTCTAATCTGATAAGTCAGAGTCATTAGCTCAAATCATCATGGGCCCTGGTTTATTGTTTTATTGGTTATCTTATACTATGATCTCATATCACTTAATTAACTCCCAAATTTCAAATTATGCTTGACATACAAAGCAGAGTTACAATGACATAAATGGATATATTATAAATACTAAACAGAAAAAAGAGTTGTAAAAAAAAACACAGAAAAAAGAGTCAAATCATCTGTAATTTAAGTTCCAAACTTTACAAGGAGACAGGAAAAACTTTAAATTAACAGAAGGGAGAATAAATGAAGTTGCACGCCACGCACATCTCTTCAAATTTTAAAAAGAAAAATGATCAAGACTATAAGAAATATAAAATAAAACCACGTCTTGATCTGTTTGAAATTTGACTTTTAAGAAAACCGACTTCATTTTTTTTTCTTCTTTGTTTTGTCTACATAAATTAAAGCTTAAATTAAGTGATTGTCAATTTAATTTCTTCAGTTACATCTCCTTTCTAATTAAACTTCTGACTTTTATTATAAAAATAGTTTTTCCATGCATTTTATGATACCAATTCTAAATTTGGATTCATACTAGTGTTGCCTTTTTTGATACTATTCATGATTATTCAGACTATTCCACTTGAGGCACATCATATACTATGAGAATATGACTACAAAAGTTAGAAGATTCGAACTTGTGACTTCAAGGAGGTCAGGTGAATAACATGAAGGCCTTCGTAACCACCAAAGCAATTTGACCAAAAAATAAAAACCATGACACCAAGGCATGCAATAGCATTACTTCAAATTTATAGAGTTATTTTTCATTTTTCATCATATTAGATCTCTTATCTCATAATTCAACAATAGTGATATCAAATAGACAGATTATAACAAGTTAAAAAAATCTTCTCAAAGTAGTTCTTAGCCTTGCAAACAAACGAAAAGAAATAAAGAGAGCATCAAAATTCTTCCAACTTTCAGCTTCATGATCTGCTCATATATTTAAAAGGGGGATTTGTACATCTCTTGTTCAATCAAGGACTACAATTACAATCTATTCAAATCAAAACTTTCTAAGAAAAAATAAAAAATAAATACAAACTTGCACTCTTCATAATTCACATATTATACATTCCAAATTGTGGAATCTTAGCAAGTGATCTGTTTACACTACTACTATTAACTGCAAAAATCCCCCAGCAAGCCCTTTCTGCTTCTCTCCTTCAAGAGATCAATCCAACCAAATCGAATTAGTTATGAAGCGGGTTTGGCCCTCCCGGAACTAGTCGCTTCGAAACTCCATAAAGCGGGTCGATGTCATTGTCCTCATTGTTGTCTCGAGAGGGAGGCATTGCAAATGCAGTACTTGTTAATGTAGAAGAAACATCTGTTTGCTCTGCTGTTTCTTGCCAAAAACTTCTAGAGCTGTGACTGCAACCTAACAATTGAGTTGCGACAAATAAAAGGATGAGAATTGTCACCGATGAAAGCCAGTGATGATCTCGACGTCTCATGACTGGGAAGATGATTAGTGATTCAAAAAGGAGAAGAAGATTGAGATTTTTTTTAAAAAAAAAATTGAGTTGAGTTTTTGTGTCACGGAGTAGTTAGCTAGGCAGGGGAGAAAGAGAAGTATATTAATATATGGAGCTCAAACAACTGTTGTGACGAAGACGTACCTCAAAAATAGACCATATTAATTGCGTAACTTAATTGATTAAGTGCGGAATGTCGAAAATATCCTTGTTAAACAAATTATATAATCCGAAGGGGATGTAGTAGGGGTAATAGCAAAGTCAAGTCTGCTTAGGTTAGGTGCAAAGTCTTGAATTTGACTCGACATCCAAACGTTGAGCCAATAGTAATCTTTTTTCACAATCTCCGAGCCCTTGGATGGAACTAGTCAGATAAGTGTTTGAATATTCATGATTAATAGAAAAACAATTTATATATGACATTTCGGTTCTCTTACAATAGTGTTGTACACCAAAAAAAAAAATAGTGTTGGACTAAAAGACCCTCTTCTTTTCTCATCTATTTGCTAAGAAAGCCGTACTTTATTTTAAATACAAGGTCACGAGAGCTAGTACTCCCTTTCCTTTTATGGGATACAGATGTTTTAATTGCAAGGTATTTTTGTCCTAATTATAGGCTTTTATGAGTCACAATGAATAATCTCAATCTCAGTGAAAGTTCATAAGACAAACCTTAGCAGCTACGATAGACGCCTATTGTGTTTCACTAGGGTCATTAAGCTTTTATTGTGATGAACTCGCACTGAATATCAACTAAAACTAACCCGGTCGGGTTGCCACAACGGTAAAGACGAAGGGCGAGATTGTGCGAGTTGAGCGCACGACCTTAGTTTCGATTATCCGGTGTGATAAGATTGCTTGGACCACTGGGGTATACTTGGGCTGATTGCATTAAGGCATCGTGAAAATAATCCGGCACATCTAGAGACCCCGGATTGAAAAAAAAAAAAAAAAAAAAAAAAAAAAAAAAAAAAAACTAAAAAACTCAAGCATTTGTTATGTCATCCACAACTCGAATTGTGTTCTTGTATTAAGGGCTAATTGGTAATTAACAGGGTTTAATGTAACAAATTGTAGAGGATGTAGAGGGCATTTGATAAAGATTGTGAGAGTTGACTTTGATAAATTGGATCCATTGTTACTCATTGGAGGAAACTTGCGGTACATTCTAGCACTCGTGGGAGCCGACAATAGAGCCACGTTTTGTAAATAAATGCTTGTGATAATCTTAAACAGAGCATTAATCGAACGGCTAGGAGCACGAGAGTTCTGTGAAAGTAAAAAAAAACTGGTGGTCAATGATTGGGCCAAAAAAGTTTTTTGATGGGTTACAAACTTTGTCACGTGCAATGGCGCCAAGGTTATTGCTTTCTATCAATCTTGTAACGCTTTAAGCAATGATTAACTTAGGCAGCAGTTAAACCAACCCCGATTTTTGTTAAACTAACCTCATTACTCAAGCATACCCCAATTTTGCTAAACATACCCCACCTTTATTTTCATAAATTTCTGAAAATACTATTGATTACTCATGCCCTAAAAGTAAAGAAGTGTCGCACGTGAGTTTTGGTCACATGTGGCCGAGACATCTTTAGAGGTTTCGACCGATTCCCACTCAATCTTGTGTTGGTCTCAGTGGGAACCGATCGAAACTTCTAAAGACGTCTCAGACTTGTGTGACCGAGACTTTCAAAATGGTATCGGTCCTGTATGTCTGAAACCCACAGACGACAAGAATGAACAAAAAAAAATTAATGCTCCAAAAAAATGCATGAAACCGACCAAAAAATTAGTGAGTTTTGCTAGGAATTGCTAGATATTCTCGATTACATCGATATTTTGTGCCAAAATGCGAGATTCAAGCTCCAAATCAAAAGCCCTAAATCCAACAACAAATCATAATCACCACTACCAACTCAAAAACACAAAAACCCCATGAAAGCCTTGAATTTGACATGAAAATAGGTGGAAAAATACATACAACGTCGAATCGGTGTAGTTTCGCTTGGATTTTGTCGGATTAGGGCCGAAAGTGAAAGTGCGATTCGAGAGAGGGGGTGACTAGGGTATGAGTGAATGGGTGTGAGTAAGGTATGTGTAAGCAAAAACTCATTTATATATAGAGGGACAGTTTGGGTCATTTTATACATGAATTACATTTTTTTAAAAATCTAAAGCCCGTTTAGCAAAAACTGGGGTACTTTTAGCCGTTTCCTTAACTTAATAATGAGTTTTTTTCTACCTAAGCAGGTTTTTACCCAACTCCCTAAACCTTGCCTTTTAGCAAGTGATGCTTCATTCATAAAACAACCAAATGTTTGTTACAACCAGATATGAGTGCTGTTGTAATGGCAAATAAATAACAATGCAAGTACTTAAACAAAGTAAGCAGTAAGTAAATCAAACCATGACACAATGAAGCTTGTTCACGCAGTTTGGTCCACGACCTACATTTACGGGGCCATGCCCAGACATAAAATCGACTAAGTAAAAAATAATGGATACAAGACTTTTCATGTGACTCCCTCACAGAGCTCCTCCTAGCATCTCTTTTACTCCTCCTATGGACTTTACACAAGTTTCCCATACTTGCACAGTGGGGCTCCCCCTTTCTGGACTACCCAAGTTCCTTTTGTACTTACAACTCAAAGATAAAAGTAAACTAACAATGTCCACCAAATACATAGTAGATGAGTTTCAGACTCCTTTAAGGAAAAGTATCTCGTCTAAATTGAGTAACTCGATTTTATGGTTAAGATTATGAAATATACAAGGTGCGAGTAAAATTAAGTCGAGGAAAGGTATCTCATTTAGGTGAAATAGACTATATGTGAGTAAGTTTATAAGCGGACAATGTTGAAACCTGGTTGCATACATTAGACTTTTATTACTGTTTTACATTCATTTTTACTTGTTTGTGAACCTTGAACAAAAATAAAAGGGTTTCACGTTATTATGTAAATTTATCATTTATTTGGAAATGTAATTACATGTCTCCATGTATCAAACTAACATTTGCAGGGGTACAGGTCAATGTAGGATTTTACTTACCTTACATCTTCAACTTGTTTTTAATGATATCAGGTTCTTTGTGAAGATAGGAAAGAACAAATAAGACTCGAAGAACTTGGGTGAATGTTTTCAAGTTTAATCTTTTGTTATTGTAAATCATTTTTATATTATGTTTTGGGATTCAGAATGAGAGTAGGTCGTGATTTAGTTCTAAAATAATTAGAAGATAGTTATAAGGTGGCTTAAGAGAGTTTAAGCTAGTTTATGAACCATTTGATGTTAATATGGTTTGTAAAGAAAATTTAATTTTTTATAAACGTGTAAGTTGTAAATAAGGATTTGGAGACTTGAAGTTAAGTTTATAAATATAAGTTGATATCATATTATGAATTGCGGAGAGTTTTGAGTCTTTTTAAGCCTTTACCTAATTCTGTTGTCTACTAGGTGAAATTGGACGACCCTTCCTAAATCTAGGGCACGTCCGGCCTAATCCTGTCATCAAGCCTCAAACTCACCACATAAGACCTAATAACGTATTAGTCAGCCTTTCTAAAACTTTTCTTATTACAATTTAATTATTTAAATAAATGTTTTCTAATTTCTTGTCAATTACTTAAATCAGAGTTAATTAAGTTTTTATACGGTTAAAAAGTATTCGGCGAAATTCTTGAAAAATTAGCGAAAGTCATTCATATTGAACCTAAATGTGGAAACCAGGAAATGAAAATCAGATACATATATATATATATATATATATATATATATATATAAAATGGCGATAATTATATATCAACATGTGTCTGATCTGTACACTTATCTCACAACCTATAGTATAAACCCCAAAGGTGAATGGAAAGCATATATATAAGTCATACAATAAAACTAGAAACCTAAAACAAAGCTAGTAGCTCTTCACTAGCTTAGTAGTAGTCACCAATTTTCTCCTTGCCCGATTTGCTACTTGATGGATCTGCACCCACCGTCATAAAAAAATGGTGAATACAGTAATGTAGAAAGTAACATTGAGAGACATTTGTTTATATTCCCAAATCTGCAACAAGTATATAAAAGCATGATAATAACAACTATGCTGAAAATAGAACATGCAAAGAGATACTTTAGAACAAAATGAAACTATTCCAATGAACCACACATATAAAATTGTTACTAATACATTAACCCCAAGAATACCCTATTGATCACATAGACCTTGGGCAATTATTTATTTAGCACGACATATCAACTTCATGTAATAGGTCATACACATAGAACATCGATATTACCTTTATTGGTCGTCGTTTATGCATAGGCCTTTGTTGGGGCATGTGCCCTAGGTCAATCCATTAACTGTCTTTATGAATACTTTTAGTTAATAAAATAGAGGGTTTCATTTGCTGTTTATTATAATTAATTTGCATGTTTACATTATAATAAGATCCATGGGTATTTACATAAATATCCTAAATGTCCCTAGTCGATCATTATACTGGGAACTATAATGAATTAAGACTAGTGTGAGTCTCGATTGATGATCATATGATGATTATACGTATAGGGATACGAATCAAGATCACGAGTACTTGTTAAGGAACAAAGTACTGGACCGACCATTATGAGAACAACGCATGGATTAAGTCATAGTTGTTTCTCATGATAGGTATATATTCCAGGTCCTCGACTTGAGATTACCAGAGACTTCAACATTAGGAACACATTGATTTGACACAATCAAACGTTGTCTTTAACCGGACGATTATAAAGGTTGTGATTGGTTACTGTGTGAGCAATGTGATGAAGTTGTGTAATCAAGATAGAATTTGTCCCTCTCATATAAAGAGAGATATCCAATGGATCCCTCGATGTGTTAGACTGTTAAAAGGCCTAGTTTGAGTGAGTTTATATTGATTAATGTCACTTGGATGTTTTCAGTCTACCTAGAGATCGAGACTAGTACGATTGAACATGTTGGATGACAATTCCATGCCTTATGTTTGATCAAAAGGATATCGTGTGACAAAAGGATGTTATATACATTATTGATTAGGTTGTTTCGATTTGATATTCGTACAACTTGGGTAGTCATAATGTCTTGCTAGAGGCCGCTTATGACTTGTATACCAAAATGTGTTTTGGTACACTGCCAACGTTGTATGAGCCTATTGGGTCGCACAGTAAGAATGGTTTTGCGAGATTTTAAGATGGTTTAGAAAAATGAATTTTATATGATAAAATTCATGACGGAAACGTCCTTGTGGTGTATTACACTTATACTTCTTTAAGTAGGGGTATATTTGTAATTTACTTAACCGTCTATATACAAGGGTTGTATAAATAGACGCTTTAAGTTACAATACACAGAAAAAAGAAAAAATGCCAAAACTCTTTTTTGTTTAAGAAACGACTTAGGGTTTTTGGTATGCTCTGGATCGTTTTGGAGAGAAAGAAAAAGGTTTGGTATTCTCTCGAAGCTAGCACTTCGAATCACGGCCGCCGTTCGTGTGTGGACTACTGGTAGAGGGCGTTCGTCGTTGGCAGCGCCTTAGAGATCGATCGACCTTCAGAAAGGTATATTGCGATTGAGGTATGATTAAGTTTTTCATGGTTTAAACGTTTTTAATGGAATTAGATTCGGATCCTGTTGGGGTTTTTGTCAAAATTGTTTTGTAATCTCCGCTGCGTATCAACCCCAAAACCCAACAGTGGTATCAGAGCCTTCGAGTTCGATTCCATTAAATTCATTGCGTGTTTACTTCTGATATATACATGATATATGATTGAAAACATGTTAATAGTTGATGTATATGTGATATACATAAGTTTTCTGTGAGATTTATTATCATGTTTTGTGTATATGATACATATATTCGTGATTTAATTGAAATTTGTTTCGTACATGCTAGTAACCATGTTAGGTTAATTTGAATAATTTTAATGAATTGAGTTTCGTGTTCTATGATCCATGACACCATTAGGTTCGATTGTGATAGTAGTTCATGATTCAATTACATGTTTGTGATTATTTGGATGAGGACCGAAATTGCAAATAATTAATTTTCGAAATTATTTATTTATAAATAATTAATTTTCGAAATTACTTATTTATCTTGTTATATCTATTTTGTTATGAAGTTTCTATTTTATAAAGATAGATAACAAATTAGAATAAGAGATAAATATCAAGAATCTTGTTATTGGTGATATACTAGGATTCAAATATCTTAAATCCAAAATAAATAATTAATTTTCGAAATTAATTATTTATATTGTTATATCTATTTTGTTATGAAGTTTCTATTTGATAAAGATAGATAACAAATTAGAATATGAGATAAATATCAAGAATCTTGTTATTGGTGATATGCTAGGATTCAAATATCTCAAGTCCTAATTGGATTAGGATAAGATAAGTCCTAATTGGATTAGGATAAGATTAGTCATAATAGGATTAGGATAAGATTAGTCCTAATTGGATTAGGATAAGATAAGTCCTAATTGGATTAAGATAAGATTAGTCCTAATTGGATTAAGATAAGATTAGTCCTAATTGGATTAGGATAAGATGATTAGTTAGATGTGGGCCCGGATTAATTAAAAATGTTTTAATTGACTTAATTTCGGATAAATTAAGGGGTTAATTTATGATAATAAAATCAGCGAAAATTATGATTTTCTATAGCGAATTTTAATTTTCGGAATTGAGATTCGTCTTCTAAAATAAAAATAAAAATCTCCAAATTGTTTAGTGATTGAACAAATCAATAAAATATATGATATTTCATTGTTTACATAAAATCACTAAAACTGAATAAAATCCCTCTATTAAATTTTAAGTCTCGTGCCATCCATTTTAAACACTTGTCAAGGTCTCGATCACACTAATATAGTTTCAAATGCATAGTTGGGTGTATTGTGTTATCTTGGTGAGACAAGTTGGGTAAGAGTTACCTTAATGTTTAAAATGGTCCGACTTAATAAAGTCATCAAAATAGTTTTGAGCTTTAGGCAAATGATGAGATAAAAACATGCTAAGACATAAGATGTCCCATATCTCATAAAAGGGAAAGGGAATGAAGAAGAAAAGCAAAGGCAAGGCTAGAGTTGCCAAGGCTGTTGCTGCACCTGCGCAAAGCCTATGAAACAAGTCAAGCCCCAGCCTGTTCCTGCTTCAAAACACCCAAAAGAAAAAGGAAGAAAATTGTCATTTCTATAATCAAACCTATCTTTGGCATTGTCGTCTCGGGCACATAAACGAGAAACGCATAACGAAGCTCCGTAAAGATGGGCTTCTTGATTCATTTGATTTAGAAACATATGAAATGTGCGTATCTTGTTTACTAGGCAAGATGACTGAAAGTCCCTTTACTGGATACAATGAAAGGGCAAGTGATTTATTGGGTCTAATATATACTGATGTATGCGGTCCTATAAACACAATGGCTAGATAAGGTTATCGCATTTCATTACATTTACTTGATGATTTCAGCGAGATATGGTTATGTATATCTTATGAAACATAAAGTTTGAATCATTTGAGATGTTTCGAACGTTTCAAAATGAAGTGCGTAATCAACTTGGTAAAACTATCAAAACACTTCGATCGATCGAGGTGGTGAGTATTTAAGCCAAGAATTTGATGATCATCTTAGAAATTGTGGGATTGTCTCCCAATTGACTCCACCAAAGAACTCCACAATGGAATGGAGTTTCGAAAGGAGAAATCGAACCTTATTAGATATGGTTCGATCTATGATGAGTCATGCGAGATCTTCCATTATCCTTTTGGGGTTATGCATTACAAACTGCAGCTTTCACTCTAAATCGAGTTCCTTCTAAAGCGATTGATAAAACACCATATGAGATATGTTACGGGAAGAGACCTAGTTTGTCTTTTCTTAAGATTTGGGGTTGTGAGGCTTACGTAAAGCGACAAGTCTCAGAAAAATTAGCACCTAAATCTGACAAGTGTTTATTTGTGGGGTATCCTAAGGAAACAAAAGGATATTACTTTTATAATCCCGCCGAGAACAAAGTGTTTGTTGCAAGGTATGGTGCCTTTATGGAAAAACAGTTTATTTCAAAAGACACTTGTGGGAGAGAAATAAATCTTGAAGAAGTTCAAGAATCACAGGTAAACACTAAACCGCTACTGGAAGTTCAACAACGTTCTGAACCAGTTGAACCTCCGCAAATGACACAAGGCCCACGTAAATCTAGTAGGGTAAGACATGAGCGAGAGAGATTCAGATTTCTCATTACTGATAGTCGTGATGTGTTGCTTATAGACCAAAATGAGCCCACCACTTATCAGGAGGCTATGTCTGGACCAGACTCAGATAAATGGCTAAGTGCCATGAATTTCGAGATGCAATCCATGTATGATAACCAAGTTTGGAACTTGGTTGATTTACCTGAAGGTGGTAAGACCATTGGATGTAAATGGGTTTTCAAGAAGAAAAACAAACATGGATGGCAATGTGCATACTTTTAAAGCAAGACTTGTAGCAAAAGGTTTCAGGCAGACTCAAGGTGTTGATTATGATGAAACCTTTTCGCCAGTAGCTAATGCTTAAATCCATAAGAATTTTAATTGCCATTGCTGCATATTACGACTATGAAATATGGCAAATGGATGTAAAAACAACATTTCTTAATGGAAAGCTGCTTGAGGACGTATATATGACACAACCTGAAGGTTTCATACATCCCGAGAATTCTAGGAAGGTATGCAAGCTTCAAAGATCCATTTATGGATTAAAGCAAGCTTCTCGGAATTGGAATCTTCGTTTTGATGAAGCAATCAAAGATTTTGGTTTTATTAAGAACGAAGATGAGCCTTGTGTATACAAGAAGGTCAGTGGGAGTGTAGTTATTTTTCTGGTACTGTATGTTGATGATATATTACTCATTGAAAATGACATCCCAACATTGCGAAATGTCAAGTCTTGGTTAGGGAAGTGTTTCTCAATGAAAGACTTAGGAGATGCACCTATATCCTAGGGATAAAGATCTATAGGGATAGATCTAAGAGGCTAATCGGTCTAAGTCGAATGCTTACATAGACAAGGTGTTGAATAGGTTCGGTTTACAAGACTCTAAAAGAGGATTGTTACCAATGTCTCATGGGATAAGTCTCAAAGAAGACTCAATGTCCTAAGACAAATGATGAGCGAGACCGTATGAATAAGATTCCATATGCATCGCTATTGAATCTATCATGTATGCCATGTTATGCACTCGACTTTGATGTATCATATGCTTTGAGCAATACAAGCAGATATCGACGATCCAGTGAGAGTCACTTTGGATAGCAAGAAAGAACATCCTTAAGTACTTAAAAGGACTAAGGAAGTGTTCTTGGTCTATGGAGGTTTTGAAAATGATCTAGTTGTAAATGGTTACACAGATGCAAGTTTTCAAACGATATAGATGATTTTAGATCGCAATCGAAATATGTGTTTACTTTGAATGGGGGTGCGAAAGTGGAAAAATTCGAAGCAAGAGATCGTGGCGATTCTACAACGTAAGTTTAGTATATTGCGGATCCGATGCAAAGATAGGAGGCGCTTTGGATCAAAAAGTTCATTTCTCGAACTAGGTGTGGTTCCAAGTATTGCTAACCTGTTTGTTTGTATTGTGACAATAACGGGGCAATAGCACGGCCAAGGAACCTAGATCACACCACAGATCCAAAGATATACTCGGGCGTTTTCATCTCATCGAGAAATTATTTAGAGGGGAGACGTAAAGATTTGCAGAGTACCTCCTGAAGACAACGTTGTGAATCCATTGACAAAAGCTCTTCCACAAGCAAAACATGATGGTCATGTTAGATCATTAGGCATTAGATGCATATATGATTGGCCCTAGTGCAAGTGGGAGATGTTGGGGCATGTGCCCTAGGTCAATCCATTAACTGTCTTTATGAATACTTTTAGTTAATAAAATAGAGGGTTTCATTTGCTGTTTATTATAATTAATTTGCATGTTTACATTATAATAAAATCCATGGGTATTTACATAAATATCCTAAATGTCCCTAGTCGATCATTATACTGGGAACTATAATGAATTACGACTAGTGTGAGTCTTGATTGATGATCATATGATGATTATACGTATAGGGATACGAATCAAGATCACGAGTACTTGTTAAGGAACAAAGTACTGGACCGACCCGCTATGAGAACATCGTATGGATTAAGTCATAGTTGTTTCTCATGATAGGTATATATTCCAGTCCTCTGACTTAAGATTACCAGAGACTTCAACATTAGGAACACATTGATTTGACACAATCAAACGTTGTCTTTAACCGGACGATTATAAAGGTTGTGATTGGTTACTGTGTGAGCAATGTGATGAAGTTGTGTAATCAAGATAGAATTTGTCCCTCTCATATAAAGAGAGATATCCAGTGGATCCTCGATGTGTTAGACTGTTAAAAGGCCTAGTTTGAGTGAATTGATATTGATCAATGTCACTTGGATGTTTTCGTCTACCTAGAGATCGAGACTAGTACGATTGAACATGTTGGATGACAATTCCATGCCTTATGTTTGATCAAAAGGATATCGTGTGACAAAAGGATGTTATATACATTATTGATTAGGTTGTTTCGATTTGATATTCGTACAACTTGGGTAGTCATAATGTCTTGCTAGAGGCCGCTTATGACTTGTATACCAAAATATGTTTTGGTACACTGCCAACGTTGTATGAGCCTATTGGGTCGCACACTAAGAATGGTTTTGCGAGATTTTAAGATGGTTCAGAAAAATGAATTTTATATGATAAAATTCATGACGGAAACGTCCTTGTGGTGTATTACACTTATACTTCTTTAAGTAGGGGTATATTTGTAATTTACTTAACCGTCTATATACAAGGGTTGTATAAATAGACGCTTTAAGTTACAATACATGGAAAAAAGAAAAAAAGGCCAAAACTCTTTTTTTGTTTAAGAAACGACTTAGGGTTTTTGGTATGCTTTGGATCGTTTCGGAGAGAAAGAAAAAGGTTTGGTATTCTCTCGAAGCTAGCATCACGGCTTATTAGTCATGAAACACGACATATCGATCTCATGTAATAAGTCGATTGAGGTATGATTATTTTACATCGAATGGAATTAGATTCGATCTGGTCACCAAAATTGCTTTGTAATATTTCATCAAAAACCACATATAGTTAGTCATAAACGTGACACTCAACTAATTAGTATATCGACATTATTGGTCACCGCTTAATATTTCATCAACCACATATAATAGGTACGTGACACTAACTAATTAGTATATCGACATCTACGGGTCCCATACCTCATGCCGCGTATACCCAAAACCACATCATAATCTTAAATACACATATTATCATTTAACCATAACTGCATAACAAGAAACATCACACCAAGAATTTAACAAATGTAGCAACATAAACTAATGAAGTCAAACAACATACAGTTAAATAAGCACACAAAGTTTTGCACAACAATATAAACCATTGTAAACAACTAGCAATATTAAGGCATAAAATGAAGGAAAATATCTCATTCAGTTTACTTACAATCCATGCAATTTCCTAAGCTATTTCGGCCTCCCGACACTTCAAATCTTGTATCCGAACCCCCGAGACATTTTCCTAGGTTATCATATAACATGTTTTTTAGTGTGTTTGGACATTTACTAAGGTTTTAGACTTGTTTATAGTGTTTAAGAAATTTTAGAAAATTGCATTTTTTTATGCTGTTAGGGTAACTAGCGAGCTAATTGATTTGATTAGTGTGTTAGTGGCCTCATTAGCACACAAACTACTGTCTCTAGCGCGCTACTCGAAATTAGCACACTAATTGTCCTACCTAGCGTGCTATGTGCAGGAAAACTTAGAATATTGAAATCAAAATCTTTAGTTTTCTCCACACATTCGCTATCCAAATGCCTTGGGAACCCTCATATACATCTCCAGAGCCCTAAGACATCAACAACAACACAAAACAACCATACATAACATCAAATTCATGAATTTATCAACTTAACTAAGTTGCTAGTGTAGTGAATTACCTACTTGATGAACTCCTAGTTTGATCTCCTTCACCAACCCACTTATTTCTTTAACAAAAGCTTGTTGATCTTCTTTTTCTTCAATCTTTACTTCTCCAGCAAATAAGAAAATGAAATGAGTTGATCTTTAACCATATATATATATATAAATGGATAAGATTAACTAATAGCCATTGATCTTTAAGTGCATACGTATCTCGAAGCTTATCTAATGGTCCACACCTTAACACATGTCGCACTTACTCTCCACTTACTTAATCTGCATAACACCAATTTGTAACTCAATTGCTTTTTAGATGTGTCAACTTGTATCTCGAGAAATATCACATGGCTATTTTTTAAATTACTAACTTAGTTTACATTTAATATATGAATAAACATAGCTACATTAAAATCACTATTTAAGCTACACCCTCATGCTTTGCACCAGGTCTAAAGGACTCCTGTAACACTGACATTAGGACTGTGCATCATCATCATCATCATCTGCATCATTAGCTCTCCCATAAGATGGTGTCAAAGGACACCCCACCCTCATGTTTTGCACCAAATCTTGATCAAACACATAGTCTGATGCTATTGAAAAACCAAATAACCTATCAGTAGGTCTCATTTATCTATTCCTCTTATACCTAGCTATGTCCCTCTGATGATTAAACAAAAACATGAAATTATGTTGCCTGTTCCATCATTCTTGCTCTCTCCTATGCCAATCTTGTATATTGTAACAAGGCTTCCTGGTACTAAGCCATATCCTCTCTAAACTATCTCTCAATCTCGATAATCCACAACCTCTACTGGTTGGAGTGAAGATCTTGCTATCTCATTTGGCTATCCTACTCATATCGTAACAGTCAAATCCTCTGGTGGTTGTACTGGTGTCGATTATGGAGGAGGTGGCAAAAGATCTCAGAACAATCCAAGTTCTGCTATCCAATTTGTGGGTTTACGAACTCGTAGCTGTCACGACCCAAATCTCCAATTTGACTTTAACCTTGTAATCAGGATCAAATGAATCATGACGTGGGACCGGCTTTGATATATGTGTCGCGATCGAGACGAGATGGTCGAGGTAAATGTTATATTTTTAATGATGTATGCCTAGTGTATTATATATGTATAAACTACTAGGTCATTCCCACTTGTGAATAGGTGTCGAGACATATGTAGGAACACACCTCGAGCTGCGTACCAGCGTGAGACCGAGGTAGAGAGCAATATGGTGAGTCGGTGTAAGCTTTATATTGCTTTTATAAGTGAGATAAGTGGGGCTATGGTTGATTAAGTATCAAATACACCTAAGTTGGTAAGTTAAAACAATAGCCACTTGATATTTTTCGAGACACGTATTGACCCATCTCAACACTAATTGAGTTATTTATTGGTGTCATTCGTCATGGGTTAGTGGGACATGTATGAATGAGTGTACCATTAGATAGGTCTCGAGACACGTGTACACATTAGGATAAATGACTATCAATCAACTATATCCAATTCATGAATATAAAGCTTTTGGTCAACTCAAACAACTCAACTCTTTTAATTTCATTTGCTTAAGAAAGAAGCAAAAGAAGCAAAGTTGCTGGAGAAAGAAGATCAAAAAAAAAAACTTGGTGATTTAGTGAATGAGAAGTCAAGTATAGCTAGTGTTCATCAAGTTAGGTAACTCCTCTAAACCATAGAGTTAGCTTAATCCAATGAATTCATGAATTTGACATTGTGGGTTGTTGTTTTATGTTGTGGTTGATGTCATGGAACTCTAGTAGTATGTGTAGAGGTTCCTTAGGCATTAAAATGGCCTATGTATAGAGAAAACTCAGAATTCAGATTGCAGAATTCTGGGTTTTAGTGCACATAGTGCGCTAGGTGGATTAGCTAGCACGCTAACTTGGATTAACGCACTGGATCAGGATTGGTAGTGCGCTAGGTCTATGACAACATAAAAAGTGTATTTTTTTTAATTCCTTAAAAACTATAAAAGAGTCTAATACCTTAAGTAAAGGTCCAAACTGTGACGACCCCTTCTCAAATTAGGGCACCGCCCGACCTAATCCTGTTATTAAGCCCTAATCTCACCATATATGACCTAATAAGGGACTAGTCAGCCAACCCAAAACCATTTACCTACTTATTATTTTCTCCCTTGAATAAAACATTATACTTATCCTATGTCGATTCATAAATCAAAGTTAATTAAAGTCTTGTTTACTTAAAATTTTGTTTAACGGAAGTCTTAACAATACTAGCGGAAGGTTATAACATGAGTCCTAACAATTGTGGAAAAAATAAAAAATAAAGATCACATGCATATATATATGATGAAATGGCGATATATAATATCATGTGTCTAGTTAAGGTACTGCTCACTCATAATATATAACCCAAAAGTATATTGTATACATATAATAGTAATACTTAAAAAATCAAACCTATAAAATTGGGTGCAGCAGTGCTCCACTGGCTCAAAGTTAATTGTCGATCTTCTCTTTGCATGGTCTGCTACTCGATGGATTGTTGTTTCATCATATATAAGCATGTGATATTTATTCCCTGGCTTTTCCACAATTATTCGGACTCATGTTATAAGCCTCCGCTTGATTATTAAGACTTTCCCTTAATAAACTTTTAAGTAAACAAAACTTTAATTAACTCTGATTTATGAATTGACATAAGATAAATATAGTGTTTTATTCAATGAAAAAAATAATAAGTAGGTAAATGGTTTTGGATTGGCTGACTAGTCCCTTATTAGGTCCTATATGGTGAGATTAGGGCTTAATAACAGGATTAGGCGGGGCGGTGCCCTAATTTTGGTAGAGTTCCCGATGGGACACTGCTAGTACTAGCATTGACACCTGACCAGGTTGGTGAGTTTGAGAGGAGGAGACAAAGGGGCAAGGGACCGAGGAGTTAGGATAGAGGTACCCATGGGTCTGGGTTATCTATAACAGTTGTACTCTTTGTACCATCCTCTACACCATTTCAGACTATTGTTGGTAGACCTCCCTTGCCACCACCATTTAGACCTACGGTATGAGCTCGTACTACTTTGCCAGCTCTACCAGCACCACCAGTGCCATGTTAGCAGTAGCAGGGTGGTAGAGGCTGAGGCAGAGGTAGAGGTTGAGATAGTTTTTGAGCAGAGAAAGGCACAGACCCAAGATCAGGTTCGGGGTCTGCGTAAACCTATCACATATTATAGGTGTGGTCAGGTTGGGCATAGGATTAGAGTTGTCCACAACCAGCAGCTATGTTCCAACCGTAGAGTTGAGAGGGTGTAAACATGGTAGCACAACTCGATGCAAATTTCATACGGAGAGTCGTTGAGGGTATGATTTCCATTTGTACTAGACAATCGTATGTTTGTTTGATTTGGGTTCTATAATATCTTTCATTTCTGGTCGCATGATAGGCATTTTAGGGTTAACACCAGTTAGAGTTTTCATGCATTTGATTTTGAGTATTGTAGCCGGGGATAGAGTTTACCCTAATTGTCTTGTTGAGGGATGTCCAGTAGAGATTGGTGGGGTAGAGTTACCTGTAGACTTCAGGGTCCTTCAGTTCTTAGATTTCGACGCGTTGTTAGGGATGGATTGGCTAGCAGCGTATCACGCTCATATCGATTTTTTCAGTAAGACAGTGATATTTGAGGTCCCAAGGCATTCGATGTTCACGTATAGTGGTAGTACACCGAGAGCCGAGGGCATTAGAGGTCGACTTGCAATCAATGGAGAGATGGAGACTCTGGTGTCATTATACACCATAGCAGAGAGTCGGGGACCTAGACTTAAGGAGATTTTGGTTGTGTGCAAGTTTTCGGACGTGTTTCTGAAAGACTTACTTGGCTTACACCATCGAGAGAGATAAATTGTATCATTGAGTTAGTACCATGCACTAGACCTATATCTATACCACCATACCACATGACTTAAAAAGTGTTGGAGAAGTTAATGAGTTAGTTGCAGGATTTGGGTTAGAAATGACTCATCACACCTATGTCAACATGGGGAGCACCGGTCTTATTTGTGAATAAGAATGACAGTACTTTGAGACTCTGTATCGATTATAAACAGTTGAACAGGGTTATAGTCAAATTCAAGTATCCATTACCACAAATTGGTGACTTATTTGATCAGCTGAGATGAGCACAATATTTCTTCAAGATAGACCTCTGATTAGGTATCATCAGCTTAAGATCAGGGATAAGGATAGGTCCAAGACGACATTTAGTAAAAGATAAGAACACTATAAATTTACAATTATGTCGTTTGGTTTAATGTTCCTACCATGTTTATGGATTTGATGCATTAAGTGATGAGGCCATTTCTTGATTGATTCATGATAGTTTTCATCGATGATATATTAATGTATTCGAGGACTAGAGATGATCACGAGCAACATCTCAAAGAGACATTATAAACCTTGAGGAAGTATCGACTCTACGCCAAGTTCAGTAAGGGTGAATTTTGGTTGTTAGAAGTCAAGTTTTTGGGACTTGTTGTTGGTGCAGCAGACATTGCTATGGATCCAGCTAAGTTTCAGGCTATTATGGAGCCGCTTCGCTGAAAGTGAGATCACAACCGGCTTTAAGAATAGGGAATCATCACTTCTAAATGCAGTCATTCTCTTATGTACTATACCACCAGACGCGCTCCTGCCTCTTTCGCATCGCAATCAAAACTTTCATCTCTGATGGGACCAGCCGGGCTAGAAGCCTCGTTTCCTTCAACTAGTTCAAGCTCTTTGAAGTTTGCAGTAGAAAAGTCATCTCACTGAATATTGGATTATATAATACCTCGTTAACATTACAACCAATCAATCGAGAGTCTTCTATACATTTACATTTACAATTTATATTCCTCCTCGAACGAGCAAGAAAATGTAGAAGTGTGCTTCCTAAAGTTAGAGTGAGGAAAGGATCTTAGCCACCGGTGACTGAATTTTGTCAAAGCATCTTTGGGCGATAGTTTCTCGATCCAGTCTCTCACTTGACTATCAAAGCAAAGGCCAGAACAAATCTATCTTATCCTAAGATAATTCTTGTATCACTTTCTTATCGTTCGTCCGTTCCAGGTATTCAAAGAAGTATTTAGCTCTTTCTTTTTTTTCCTTTCAAGTATTCAATTCCCCTCGTTAAAGTATAGAGTCACATAGCTCGGTAAGAAGTCATAACACAACTACTCCTGAACTCATTAAGTCAAAAGCTAGAGAAGGGTTCTTAGGTAATGGCTAGCTCTTCAGTACCTGGTGTTGATTTTGTCACGTCTTTCGGTACTCGAACTGAAGTCAAGTACATCAATCATAGCCCCATCTAATGGTACACTTATTCACATATGTCCCACTAACTCATGGCAAATGACTCCAATAAGTAACTCAATTGGTGTTGAGATTGATCAATATGTCTCAAGAAATATCAAGTGGCTATAGTTTTAACTTACTAACTTAAGTGTATTTGATACTTAATCAACCATAGCTATATCACTTATAAAAGCAATATAAAGCTTATACCTACTCATCGCAATTTTCTATACCTCAATCCCATGTCAACACGTAACTCGAGGCCCGTTCCCATACACATCTCGGCATCTATTCACAAGTAGGAATGACTTAGAAGTCTATACATATATAATACACTAGGTGTACATCATTTCAAATATAACGTTTACCTCGACCATCTCGCCTCGATTGCGACATTTATATCAAAGTGGGTCCCACGTCATGGGTCATTTGATCCTGATAAAAAGATTAAAGTAAAATTAGAGATTTGGGTCATGATAATTCTTCCCAACTAATGGAAATTTTGTCCTCGAGATTAAGCTTAACCTTAAGTTATACATGAATTGAAGAGGAACGAAAAACCTATCGCACATATAGTCTTCCCGTTCCCAAGTGAGTTTCGAGTTTCCATGGAACTGCCACTTGACCAACACCTAGGAATAAACTTACCTTTCAACTGTTGTACCCTACGATCTAGAATATATACTGGTTGCTCCTCATATGATACAACCTCACTCAAGTCGATCTGATTCAAATCCATTATCGATCTCTCGCCTACCTTCAACTTAGCTAGTCGAAGCATAGAAATTTGAAACACTAGATGAATCCCCGACATCTATAGAGGTAAATGCAATTCACGAGTGAGCTTTCTTACTTATTTCTTGATCTTGAAAGGCCTGGTGATTCTCGTTGCTAACTTGCTTTCAGACCAAATAAGTGAAGACCCTTCCGAGAAGAAACCTTTTGATACATTGAGGCTCCCTCGTCATATGTGCGCTACGATATGTGTTTGCATACTTCATTTGCCTCTCTTGGGCTTCTTTAAGCCTCTGGTGAATCTATTGTACTGTCTCTGTGTGATCAACAACAATTTTAGACCATATAATGTCCCGGTCCTCTGGCTCAGTCTAATAAGATGGTGAGCGACAAGGTCTGGTTAACTCAAGTAACTCAATTCCATTTTTATTTCCTTAAGAGAGAAGCAAAGTTGCTGGAGAAAAAGAAGATCAACAAAAACTTGGTGATTTAGTGAAGGAGAAATCAAGTATAGCTAGCGTTCATCAAGTTAGGTAAGTCCTCTACAAAATAGAGTTAGCTTAATCTAATGAATTCATGAATTTGATGTTGTGGGTTGTTGTTTTATGTTGTGGTTGATGCCATGGAGCTCTATTAGTATATATGGAGGTTCCTTAGGCATTAACATGGCATACGTGTAGAGAAAACTAGAAATTTTGATTGCAGAATCCTGGGTTTCACTTTATGTAGCATGCTAGGTGGATCGGCTTAGTGCAACGAAACCTCTCTCTCTCACCGTCACCACCGCTCTCTCTCACCGTCACCGCCGCTTCTCTCACCGTCACCGCCTTCTCCTCTCTCTCTCACCGTCATAGTCTCTCTCTTCTCTCATTCACCGTCACCGCTCTCTCTCTCTCTCACCGTCGCCGCTCTCTCTCTCGCAGCTCTCTCTCTCATTCTCTCACCCTCTCTCTCACCGCTCTCTCTGCTTTAGGGTTTGTTGCTATAAAATGTGGTGCTAACTAGCAAACCCTAGTGCCACAAGTCTTCTTCTCTTCTCTCGCTTCGCTAGGGTTTTGTTGCGGCGATTTGCGAGAGGAATCTCCTTCTCTGTGACGGCCGAGGTGAGATTCTATCTTCTCTTCTCCTTTCGAGCTTGGATTCAATTCGTTTGTAATGATGTTCTTTGCTTTCCGATGTTGAGCATCGTGGTTGATCTTGTTCTCGATTTTAGATTTGAATCGTTTGTGGCTTCAAAGTCGTTGATTATCATGTTGTGTTGATCGATTATTGTTTTGTGTAGATCTGGATCTCGCTTAGTGTTTTTTTGTTGTTCATAGATCTGGTTCTACATTTAGCTTTGATTCTTGGAAGGTTGAAAAGGAAAGTCTTTTATGTATTATTTCCTTGTACATCCGTTTTTGTTGATTCTTAGACTCTCGTTTAATTGTTTTAATTCATGTATTATTAACTTGATTACTATTGCTTCGAAAATGAAATCATGTCTCTAAGTTACTTCTAATTTGTTTTAGATTTCTTCTCTTATTATATGTTTTTACTAGTAAACCAACTTCATTTTATATGTTGATTGCTATTCTTTTTGTCAAAAAAAAAAAAAAGTGAGAAAATAATTTGATACCTTAGTTGTTTTAGCTTAAAATGCTTCTCCCATATTTGAAGAAAAAGGTACTTTCTATGTTAATCATATAAAAACAAGCATTTTTCAAAGGCAATTATGTTAGATGTTTCTTTTAGTTGTTTTTTAGACTATTGATGTGATTATATGTTGCCATTTACTAGTAAACCAACTTCATTTTATATGTTGATTCGTTTTTTTTTTTATTCTTTTTTAAAAACGGATTTTTATTGTCAAAAAAAAGTTTTATGGACAAGTTGATTAAGAAAATAATTTGATACCTTAGTTGTTTTAGGTAGTAAAATGCTCTCTTTGTTTGATGAAATTGTCATAAAGACCTTAACTTTGTAGTGAAAAGAAAAAGTCTCATGGATTCTTTATTGAGCTTTGTTTTCTATGATTAACCTTCAAAAGATCAACAAAAACTATGTAGAATATTGTGTGCTCTAGATAAAGTGAGTCACCGTTTGAAAAATAAGTGATCTTTATGGGTTGCAATAGGTGAAAACTTGGTGATTTAGTGAAGGAGAAATCAAGTATAGCTAGCGTTCATCAAGTTAGGTAACTCCTCTACAAAATAGAGTTAGCTTAATCTAACGAATTCATGAATTTGATGTTGTGGGTTGTTGTTTTATGTTGTGGTTGATGCCATGGAGCTCTATTAGTATATATGGAGGTTCCTTAGGCATTAACATGGCATACGTGTAGAGAAAACTAGAAATTTTGATTGCAGAATCCTGGGTTTCACTTTATGTAGCATGCTAGGTGGATCAGTTAGTGCGCTAACTTGGATTAGCGCGCCAGATCAGGATTAGTATCGTGCTAATGTGTCATTAGCGGACTAACTCCAGACATTAGCATGCTAGGTCTATGACAACATAAACACTACAATTTTCAAAAAAAATTTAAACACTATAAAAGAGTCTAATACTCTAAGTAAATGTCCAAACACAATAAAAATAATATGATATCAAGAACCAAAGGAAGAGCTACAAGGATTCAAATACGAGTTTCGAGGTGTCGGGAGGCCGAGATAGCATAGGAAATTGAGTGGATTGTAAGTAAACTGATTAAGATATTTCTTTGCATTTCATTCCTATTCATATTTTCATTTCCAGCATTTGTATGGAATTGCCTTTGTACTCCATATGCCATGACTTGTTATTTTTCTCATTACATGGGGTTGCTTTCATGGTATAGTTTGTTGATAAAATGATTTTATTGACTTCAATTTATGTTCTATGTCATTATTGATTGTTAATACATGTGGTCAGTGAAATAGCATGCTATTAGGTACGAGTTACCTAGTATTGTAATCTATTTCCTTCGTGCATTAATATGCAATGTTTTGTTCGATTATGTTATTGTGTTGTTCTTGAATATGAAAGTAGTTCTCGTATCTAGGGTCATTACGTAATAGAAATCCAATGGACATACGGGGGTCACTAATTTTCCAGGGTGATCGAGATTTCTCCACTATCTAGCGCAGTACACGGGAAATGAGTTATGGGGTTATTGGCAAGCATAACTTATGCAACACATGGTGTATAGGACTCGAGGTTGTTGGCAAGTATATATCGCAAGTTACTGACACCAGCGAAAGGTTATAATGGCAAAGGCATTGCTTAGATCTTCACATTGATGTAGAGCTCAGGTCCGTCCTCATATAGTGGAAAGGTTGATGTGATGAAGATCACGGCCGACCAGCCCTAGATTATTACTACTTAGCCATGCGTTAGGTTGATGTTGTTTAGCTGAAGTATCTCTTTTTCAGCATAGTTGTTATTATTATGCTTTTAGATGCTTGTAGCATAATTGGGAATGTGTACAAATGTCTCTTAGTATTAATTAATGTTTTTTTGTACTCACCGTCTAGTATGTGATGGTTGGTGCAGATCCATCGAGTAGCAGATCAGGTAAAGAGAAGATCGACGATTACCTCTGAGCCAGTGGAGCAATGCTACACCCGATTTTGTAGGTTTGATTTTTGATGTATTACTTTTATATGTATATGATATACTTTTGGGGTTGTATATTGTGGGTTGAGTGAGTAGCACCATGACCAGACACATGATATTATATATCATCGTTTCATTATATATATATATATATATATATATATATGCATGTGATCTTTATTCCTTGATTTTTTCACAATTGTTAGAACTCATGTTATAAGCTTCCGCTAAATTGTTAAGACTTCTGCTGAATAAACTTTTAAGTAAACAAAATCTTAATTAACTATGGTTTATGAATTGATATAGGATAAGTGTAGGTTTATATTCATTTAATAAAAAAATGATAAGTAGGTAAATGGCTTTGGATAGGCTGACTAGTCCCTTATTAGGTCCTATATGGTGAGATTATAGCTTAATAACGGGATTAGTTCAGACGATGCCCTAATTTGAGAAGGGGTCGTCACACGTATTGACCCATCTTAACACCAATCAAATTACTTGTTGGTGTCATTTAGCACGAGTTACTGGGACATGTATGAATAAGTGTGCCATTAGATAGGTCTCAAGATACGTGTGCACATTAGGATAAATGGCTATCAATTAACCATATTTAATTCATGATTATAAAGTTTGTGGTCAACTCAAGCAACTTAACTCTTTCATTTTCATTTGCTTAAGATGAGAAGCAAAGTTGTTGGAAAAAGAGGAGCTGCTGGAGTAGAAGAAGATCAATAAAAACTTGGTGATTTAGTGTAGGAGAAGTCAAGTACAGCTAGTGTTCATCAAGTTAGGTAACTCCTCTACACCATAAAGTTAGATTAATCTAATGAATTCATGAATTTGATGTTGCGGGTTGTTGTTTTATGTTATGGTTGATGTCATGGAATTCTAGTAGTGTGTATGGAGGTTCCTTAGGCTTTATCATTGCCTATGTGTAGAGAAACTCGAATTTTGATTGCAGAATTCGGTTTTACTACACATAGTACGCTAGGTGGATCAGATAGCGCGCTAACTTAGACTAACGCGCTAGATCAGGATTGGTAGCATGCTAGGTCTATGACAGCATAAAACTTGTAATTTTCAAAAATTCCTTAAATATTATAAAAGAGTTTAATACCCTAAGTCAAGGTCCAAACATTCTCAACACCTATAATATTATGTCAAGAACCTAGGGAAGTATTTCGGGGATTCAAGTATGAGTTTCGCGGTGTCGGGAGGCCAGAGTAGCATAAGAAATTGCGTGTATTGTAAGTAACCTTATTGAGATATTTCTTTACATTTCATTCTTATTCATAAGTTCATTTCCAGACCTTTGGACTGAATTGCTTTTGTACTCCATATGCCATGACTTGTTGTTCTTTCTCATTACACGAGGTTGCTTTCATTGTATAATTTGTTTATAAAATGAGTTTAATGACTTCAATTCATGTGCTATGTCATTAGTGACTGTTAATACATGTGGCCAGTGAAATAGCATGCTATTAGGTAGGTATTACGTAGTGTTGTGAATCTATATCCTTCGTGTATTACTATGCAATTCTTTTGTTTGATTCAAATATCATGTTGTTATTTGAATATGAAAGTATTTCTTGTATCTAGGACAACTTTAGGATAGAAATCCGGCGGACATACGGGGATCACTTGACTTTCCAGGGTGATTGGGATTTCTCCACTATCTTACGCAACATACGAGAAATGAGTCCCGGTGTTGTTGGCGAGCATAACTTGCGCCGCACACAGGGTATGAGACCTGAGGTTGTTAGCAAGTATATATTGCAGGTGACTTGCACCAGCGAATAGTTATAAAGGCAAGAGCAATGCTTAGACATTCACATTGATGTAGAGCGCAGCTCCATCCTCATGTAGTGGAAAAGCTGATGTGATGAAGATCATAGCCAACCGGCCTTAGATCATTACTACTTCCGTGTGTCATTTTCATGTTGTTTAGCTGAGTTATCTCTTTGCATAATTGAGAATGTGAATAGATCTCTCTCAGTATTACTTTCTACTTTCTTATACTTACAATCTAGTTTGTGACGGTGATGGAGATCCATCAAGTAGTAGACCAGGCAAAGAGAAGATCGACAATTACTCTGAGCCAGTGGAAAACTAAACTGCTACACCCGATTTGGAAGGTTTGATTTTGATGTATTACTTTTATATGTACGGGATATACTTTTGGGGTTGTATATTATAGGTTGTGTGAGTAGTACCCTGACTAGATGCATGATATTACATATCGTCGTTTCATCATACATATGCATATGATCTTTATTCCCTGGTTTTTTCACAATTGTTAGGACTCATGTTATAAGCTTCCGCTGAATAAACTTTTAAGTATACAAAGTTTTAAGTTGTAATGTGTGTTACTAAAGATGAGTTAGTAGATGGTTAGTGGAGTTTAGATCATTTGAAAAGCCATAGGATTAGCTTAGAGATGGGTGTACCCACTAAGATCAATGACTATTAATTAATCTTATTCTACACATATAAATGAGATGAGATAACCATGCAAATCATTTACATACTTACCTTAGGAAAGAAGGAATAAGGAGAGGAAGATTCGAGAGAGTAGGTCAGTTGATTTAAAGAAATCCTAGTGGAATTGAAGCTGTTGAATCAAGCTAGGGGTTTTATACAACTTAGTAATTTGAAAGCATGATAATAGCAACTATGCTGTAAAGAGAAATGCAAAGAGATACTTCAGTTAAACAGCATGAAACTGACACACAACTAAGTAGTAATGATCTAGGGTCGGTCGGCCATGATCTTCATCACATCAGCTTTTCCATTATATGAGGATGAAGCTGAGCTCTACATCAATGTGAAGGTCTGAGCAGTGCTCTTGCCTTTGTAACCTTTCGTTGGTGACAATCACTTGTGATGTAAACTTGCTGACAACCTCGGGTCCCAAATCCCGTGTGCTGCGCAAGATATGCTTACCAATAACCTCAGGACTCATTTCCCATGTGATGCGCAAGATAGTGGAGAAATCTCGATTACCCTGGATATTCTAGTGACCTCTATATGTCCGCCGGATTTTTATCGTAAAGTAGTATAGATATAAGAACTATTTTCATATTCAAAGGACATGGTATTTGAGTCCAACAAAAGAATTGTATACTAATGCACAAATGATATATATTCACAACACTATGTAATACCTACCTAATAGCATGCTATTTCACTGACCATATGTATTAACAATCAATAATGACATAGCACATGAATTAGAGTCAATAAAATCATTCTATCAACAAACTATACCATGAAAGCAATCTCATGTAATGAGAAAGAACACCAAGTCATGGCATATGGAGTACAAAAGTAATTTAGTCCAAATGACTTAAAATGATCCTATGAATATGAATGAAATGTAAATAAATGTCTCAATCAGTTTACTTACAATCCATGCAATTTCCAATGCTATTTGAGCCTCCTGACAGCTCGAAACTCGTACTTGAATCCCTAGAATGCTTCCCTAGGTTCCTGACATCATATTATAGGTTTTTGAGCGTGTTTGGACATTTACTTAGGGTATTAGAACCTTTTATAGGCTAATGACACGTTAGTGCGCTACCAATCCTGATCTAGCACGCTAATCCAAGTTAGCGCGCTAGTTGATCCACATAACGCGTTATGTGCAGTAAAACCCAAAACTCTGCAATCAAATTTTTGAGTTTTCTTTACACATAGTCCATGTTAATGCCTAAGGAACCTCCATAAACATTTCTTGAGTTCCATAACATCAACCACAACATCAAACAACAACCCATACATCAAATTCATGAATTCATTACAATTGAGCTAACTTTATAGTGTAGAGAAGTTACCTAAATTGATGAACACTAGCTAAACTTGATCTCTCTTTCACTAAATTTGCCAAGTTTTTACTAATCTTCTTGTTCTCGAGAATCTCTCGCTTCTCCAACAACTTTGCTTCTCTCTTAAGCAAATGAAATGAATGAGTTGAGTTGCTTAGGTTGACCAAAAGCTTTATATTCATAAATTGGATATGGTTGATTAATAGCCATTGATCCTAATGTGCACACGTATCTTGAGACCTATCTAATGATACACCTATTAACACATGTCCCACTAACTCATGTCAAATGACACCTATAAGTGACTTAATTGGTGTTAAGATAGGTCATTACGTGTGTCAAGAAATATCAAGTAGCTATTATTTTAACTTACTAACTTGAGTGTATTTGATACTTAATCAACCATAGCCCTACTTATATCACTTATAAAAGAATATAAAAGCTTAGAACAACTCACCATATTGTTCTCTACCTCAATCCCACGTCAGCATGCAACTCGAGGCTTGTTCCCACACATGTCTCGATACCTATTCACATGTAAGAATGACTTAGTAGTTTACATATATACAATAAACTAAACATTCATCGTTACAAATATAATATTTACATCGCCTATCTAGCCTCGTTCATGATATATATATCGAAGTGGGTCCTACGTCATGGGTCATTTGATCCTAATTAAAATATTAAAGTCAAATTAGAGATTTGGGTCTTGACAATTCTTCTCAACTAATGGAAATTTCGTCCTTGAAATTAAGCTTAACCTAAATTTATATCTGACTCGAAGAGGTACGGAAACCTATCGCGCATATAGTTTTCCTATTTCCAAGTAAGCTCCGAGTCTCCATGGAACTGCCACTTGACCAACATCTTCGGAATAGATTGCCTTTCAACTGTTATACCCTACGATCTAGAATCTATACTAGCTGCTCCTTATATGATACGCCATCACTCAAGTCAATCTGACTCTAGTCCACTGTCAGTCTCTTGTTTGTCTTCAACTTGGCTAGTCGAAGCATAGAAATATGAAACACTGGATGAATCCCCGACATCTGTAGTGGTAAATCTAGCTCATAAGCAACCTTTCCAACCCGTTTATTGATCTTGAAAGGCCCGATGAATCTCGGTACTAGCATGCCTTTCAAACCAAATCTGTGAAGACCTTTTCGATGAGAACCTTTAGATACACCAAGGCTCCCTCGTCATACGTGAGATCGCTACAATATATGTCCGCATACTTCTTTTGCCTATCTTGGGCTCCTTTTAAGCTTCTGACGAACTTGTCTCTCTTCTGTGTGATCAACAACAATTTCAGTCCCTTTAATGTCTTGGCTCATCCCAACAAGATAGTGACCGACACGGTTCGCGATATAAAGCCTCGAATGGAGACATCTTAATGGTAGCCTAATAACTGTTGTTGTATGCAACTCACCCAATGGTAGGTATTCCTCCCATGATGCGCCAAACTCAAGTACACAAGCCCTAAGCATATCCTCGAGAGTCTGAATCAAACTCTCAGCTATCGATCAGTCTTAGGATGAAAGGCTATGCTAAACTGTAGGCGCGTACCATACTGCTCCTAATACTCCACCACATCCTGGACATATACATAACATCTTTGTATGACGTAATAGTCAATGGTACCCTATGCAGCCTAATAATCTCCCTCTCGAATAATACACTCTGGTGGTCAAATGTGTGATGAGCTATAACTGGTATAAAATGGGCAAATCTTGACAATCTATCCATAATCACTTAGATAGAATCATGTCGACGGGCAGTTCTTTGTAGTTCTCTAACAAAATCCATGGCTATGTCTTCCCACTTCCATCGTGGAATGGAAAGTGGTTGTAATAATCCTCAAGGTCTATAATGCTCTACCTCACTTGTTGGAGGATCCCACGACTCCTAATAAATTTCGATATGTGCGCTTTCATCCCAAGCCACCAAAAATGTCTTTTCATGTCATGGTGCATTTTGGTCCTACCTGGATGAATAGTGAACAGAGAATAGTGTGAATCCTGAAGAATCTCATCTCTTAGCTCTACCACTGTTGGTATCTATAATCTGCCTCTAAATCTTAGACACTGATCCGCCATCTTAGTCCGGTCAGTACAATCAGTACTTTGGGCTTACTCACTTAATCTTGATTATAAAATAAGGACTCTTTAACCTTATAACACTCTCTATGTAGATAGTATCTGAAACCTCATATGTGCACAAATCGTCATCCGAGTGTCTGTAAGAATATCTGACTGAGTTATCATTACTGCTACCTCGAGTAATCCATCCTCATGCATCATATGACATCCAACAACCTCAGCATCACCAGTCGGTATCCTACTCGGCGCATCAGCAACTACATTAGCTTTTCCTTGAGTGATACTCTAGAGAAAAGTCGTAGTCCTTCAAAAACTCTAACCATCTTCGTTGTCTCATGTTCAGTTCTTTCTATATGAAGAGGTATTTCAAACTCTTATAGACAGTATAAAGTGTGAACCTCTCCATACAGATGATGTCTCCATATCTTTAGAGCAAATACTATCGCTGCCAACTCCAAATCATGAGTGGGGTAATTCTTCTCATATAACATTAGCTGTCTGAATGCGTAAGCCACCGTGCCTTTATCCTGCATCAACATAAAACTCGGACATGTATGAGATGCATTTGTATATACCAGGAATCTTTGTTTAGCCTCTCGCAATATCAGCACTGGTGCGGTAGTAAACAATCTCTTCAGCTGAGCAAACGCGTCCTTGGATTCATCATGCCAATCAAACTTGAGTCTTTCTGGGTCAATCTAGTCATAGGTGAAGGGATCTTCGAAAAATAACTCACGTACTTGCAGTAATATCTTGTTAAAACAAGAAGAATCATGATCTCCATAACTGACGTCGGTGCATGCCATTCCATAATAGCCTGAATCTTAGCTGAATCTACAACAATGTCTGCTTCCCCAATAACACGTCCCAAAAAGTTAACTTCTGAAAGCCAAAATTCACACTTGTTGAACTTAGCGTAGAGTCGATGCTCCCTCAAGGTCTGTAATGTCTCTCTGAGGTGCAACTCTTGATCCTCTCTAGTCCTTGAATATATCAATATATCATCGATGAAAACTATCATGAATCGGTCAAGAAATGTCTTCATCACTTGATGCATCAAATCCATAAACATGGCAGGAGCAATAGTTAGACTAAACAACATAACTATAAACTGATAGTGTTTATAACTTGTACTGAATGTCGTCTTAGACCTATCCTTATCCCTAACCCTCACCGATGATACTCTGATTGTAAGTCTATCTTAGAAAAATATTGTGCTCATCTCAGCTGATCAAATAAGTAATCAATCCATGATAAGAGGTACTTGTTTCTGACTGCGATCGTGTCCAACTGTCTATAATCAATACATAGTCTCTAAGTACCGTCTTTCTTCCTCATAAACATGACCGATGGTCCCCATGGTGACATAGAAGGTGTGATGAATCCCTTTTGTCCCAAATATTGCAACTGACTCCTCAACTCCTCCAACTCTTTCAAAGCCATGCGGTATGGTTGTATAGATATAGTTCTAGTGCCTGGTACTAACTGAATAATAAAATCTATAAAATATATCTCTCTCGGTAGTGGTAAACCAGGTAAGTCTTCTGGAAACACATTTGGAAACTCGCACAAAATCGAAATCTCTTCAAGTCTGGGTCTCTGACTTTCTACTATGGTGTATAATGACACCAGAGTCTCCATATCTCTATTAGTCGCAAGTCGACCTCTAATGCCCTCAGCTCTCGGAATATTACCACTATATGTGAACATCGGACGCCCTGAGATCTCAAATATCATTGTCTTACTGAAACAATCGATATGAGCGTGATACGCTACAACCCAATCCATCCCTAACAACGAGTTAAAATCTAAGAACTCGAGGAACCTGAAGTCTACAAGCAATTCTACTTCACCAATCTCTACTGGACATCCCTCAACAAATACAATTAAGGTAAACTCTATCCCTGGATACGGTACTAAAAATTAAATGTACGCTAACTCTAACTTGTGTCAACCCTAATATGCCTATCATGTGACCAGAAATCACAGATACTATAGAACCTAAATTAAATAAAACATATAACTTTCTACTATAAATGGAAACCATACCCTCACTAGGTCTCCATATAACATCTACATCGGGATGTGATACCATATGTACACCCTCTCAACTCGGCAGTGGAAACATGGCTACTGGTTGTGGACAATCTCTAACCTCGTACCCAACCTGACCACACTTATAACATGTGATGGGTCTATGCTGACCCTGAACCTGATCTTGGGCCTGTGCATGTCTCTGCCCCTATCGAGAACTATCTCGACCTCTACCTCTACCTCTTCCTCGGCCTCTACCACCCTGTTGTTGCTAACATCTTGGTGGTGCTGGTAGAGCTGGTAAAGTAGTAGTAGGTAGTACTGCATGTCTAAATGGTGGTGGCAAGGGAGGTCTACCAACAGTAGCCTACAATGATGTAGGGGATGGTATAAAGGGTAATTGTTATAGATGTCCTTGACCCTTGCGTATCTTTATCCCATCTCCTCGGTCCCTTGCTGTGATGGCCCAGTCTCCCAAATTAGGTACCGCCCGGCCTAATCCGTTATTAAGCCCTAAACCACACCATATAGAACTTAACAACGAATTAGTCAACCTTTTTACTAATTCACCTCGTCCACTATTTAGCATTCATTTCAAAAATTATCAGAGTTAATTAAGATATTGTTATCATTACCTTAATAATCAGTAGAAGACTTAATAAATTAGCGGAAGTATTTATAAAATACTTAGTGTGGAAACCAGGTAAATCGACGATCATATAAAACCATTGAAAGTAATACATGAAATAATAGGGAAGTCTATTCTTTCAACCCATTAAACAACCTGGAGTTATACCAAAAGACGTAAATAATATGTACACAAAATAATCACCTACAAAAGTAGTAGAAGATCTCCTCTGACGGCTTAATAGTAATCATTGATCTTCTCATTCCCTGGTCTGCTACTCGAAGTATCTGCACCCACCGTCACAAACTAGACGATAAGTACAATAATGTAGAAAGTAATATTGAGAGACATTTGTTAACATTTCCAAATTATACAATAAGTATCTGAAAGCATAATAATATGAATTAAATCTGAAAGGAAATCGTGCTATAAGATACTCTAATTAAATAATATGAAACTGACACTAGGCTAAGTAGTTATGATCTAGGCCGGTCGGCCAGGAGTTCTATCTAATGCCTATTCCACTATATAAGGATGGAACTAAGCTCCACATATCTGTGAATGTCGTAATTGTGCTATACGTTTTATAATTATCCCAAATTCAGTCATCTAGGATGTATACTTGCCAACAACCCCGAGTATTATAATTCATGAAGTCACCCAAGTTATGCTTGCCAACAACCCCGAGTCCTATACCCCATATGCTGCCCAAGATTGTGGAGAAATCCCGATCACCCTAGAAATTCTAGTAACCCCTGTATAAAAGATGGATTTATATCATAAAGTGGTCCTTGATACAAGAACTACTTTCAAATTTAAGAACAACACATATTAGAATCCAATAAAAAATTGCATACTAATGTACAAAGGATATAGATTATCAACACTATGTAATAACTACCTAATAGCATGCTATTTCACTTACCTCATGTATTAACAATCAAAATGATATAGCATAAGTTTTGGAGTTAATGAAATCATTTTATCAACAAACTACACCATGAAAGCAACCTCATGTAATGAGAATGAACAACAAGTCATGGCATATGGAGTACAAAGGCAATAGTCAAAATGACTAGAAATGAAAATATGAATAGGAATGAATGTAAATAAATCTCTCAATCAATTTACTTACAAACACGCCAATTTCCTAGCTACTCCGGTCTCTCGACACCTCAAAACTTGTATCCGAACCTCAAAACTTTTCCCTAGGTTCTTGATATCATATTATAGGTTTTTTAGTGTGTTTAATCCTTTACTTAGGGTATTACATATGTTTAAAGAGTTTAAGTTAATTTTAGAAAGTTTAGGTTTTTGTGCTGCCCAAGCACCTACCATGCTAATGACTCTTGTTAGCATGCTAATGACCTTATTAGCACGTTACCAAAATTACCTAGCGCGCTAATCAAAGTCAGCGCACTAGTTTTCCTACCTAGAGCGCTATGTGCATGAAAACCTAGAATTCTGCAAATATAATTCCATGTTTTCTCTACACATAGGCGATGTCAATGCCTAAGGAACCTCCATACACACTTTTAGAGTTCCTTGAAATCAATCACAACATAAAACAACAACCCGCAACATCCAATTCATGAATTTATTAATTTTTGCTAAATCTATGGTGTAGAGAAGTTACCTAACTTGATGAATACTAGCTAGATTCACACTAACTTCACCAACTCAAGGTTTTGCTAGTTTTCTTCCTACTCCAGCAGCTCTCCTTCTCTCCAACAAATTTGCTTCCAAGCTAAGTAATTGAAATGAGAGAGTTTACATGTGTTGATCTCGACCTTTTATATGAATTGGATAAGATTAATTAATAGCCATTAATCTTATTGTACACACATATATCGAGGCTTATCTAATGGTTTACAACCTAACATGTGTCCCACTAATTCATGCTAAGTGACACCAATTCAAACTCAATTGGTCTTTAGATGTGTTAATACAAGTCTCGAGAATCAACATATGGCTATTGTTTTAAGTTGTTTAACTTAAGTACACTTAATGTAAATTAACATTAGCCACATTAATATTACTATATAAGCTACTTTTAAGCCTCAATAAACTTACCACATTCACTTTCTACCTCGGTCCCACATCGACACACATTTCGAGGCACATCTGCTCAAGTCTCAACAACTATGTACAAATAGGAGTGACTTAATAGGTCTACACAAATACATCACAAAGCATCCATCACTTCAAGTCTAACACATTTTTCGGTCCTCTTACCAAGTATTCGAATAGTGTACCCACTCTCAGGCCACGTCTCGTCAGGTCACTAACCCGATTAATTTACTATTAGTAATTTTCGGGTTGTTACACTTGCCCTTTTGTCTCCTCCTTTCAAACTCCGCAATTTGGTCAGGTTTCAATGATGGTACTAGTGATGTCCCATCGACAACTTTGCCTAAATAATATGTATCATGAGAAAGTGCATGCTCGTAAATCTCACCCAAATTCTTGGCACCTAAACTGACTGCATACAATCCAATATCTGGTCTTTGTCCATCCCTGAAGTGGTACACGTCATTTGAATCCTCTCTCACTAAATCCCCAACAAACTGCCTCAAAAAGTGGTATCTGTCTCTACAGCTGACCACTGACTCATTAGCTCCATGTCTCAGGTTCATGAATTCCTTCCTCAACCTTTTCATCACTACATGTAGGAAGTACTACTGGTAAAACTTAATCTTGAATGCATCCAATGACTCAAACTCTCCCTTAAAAGTTATTGTTGCACACCACCATACATCAACATCTCTCTGTATATTGTAGGAAAAAAGTTTATCATATAGATTGTAGGAAAAAATTTCAGCTTAGAGTATGTCCTCGATCCTCAAGACTCAGTGCAACTTCTTCTGAGACAGTACCCACTTCTCGATCTTCTCAAAATCTCTTTAACCATCAAAGTAGACTGACTTCAGTTTGATGAAATCCTTCACTAGCTGAACCTCTGCTATTGAACTAAAAAATACGAATGTGAAAGACGGAGTAAAAACTATCTTTATGACTAGAGGTGTCAATACCGGTATAGTCTGTACTACCAACATTGTTGTCTGTAATGTGGAAGTAGTCATAGTAGTAGGGGCTATTGTCTGTACTGGTGGAGCAAAACGTGAAGTCATCATGGCAATGAACTCCGCCAACTGCTGTCCCTGAGCAGCTTCTCGATCGAATAGCCTCTTAAAATCATATGCTGATTGAATAGGAGGCTGGCTGCCACTCGTACCTACATCCCACTATCGCATGAATCAACCATCAATATATGTAGGTTGATAGTGAGCGCAAATCAGCTACTACGTAGATAACGCATATATACATACAGAAAAATAAAATGTATACATATAAAACATCCCATCTCATTTTCTCTCGCTTCCAGACTAATGATTTATAGGCCAGGGATCATCTGGTTTTCCACAACTAAGATTTATTTATTATTTTTATTTTTTAAAATTTTTTAATTATTTGAAATGTTAAGTCTTTTGCTACAAATTGTAGCTTTAGTATCACCTTGTGGAATGACTATTTTCCATAATCCTAAGCCCTATATACTTAGGCTCTCCTAAGCTTTATAAACTTAGGCTCTAATACTAATTGTGATGACCCCTTCTCAACTTAGGGCACCGCCCGGCCTAATCTCGTTATTAAGCCTTAATCTCACCATATAGGACCTAATAGGGGACTAGTCAGCCTATCCAAAACCATTTACCTACTTATTATATTTTTATTTAAATGAATATAAACCTATACTTATCTTATGTCAATTTATAAATCAAAGTTAATTAAAAACTTTGTTTACTTAAACATTTATTCAGCGGAAGTCTTAACAATTTTAGAAAAAACCAAGGAATAAAGATCACATTGCATATATATGATGAAACGACGATATATAATATCATGTATCTGGTTAAGGTATTACTCACTCAACCTATAATATACAACCACAAAAGAAAAGTATATCATATAAATATAAAAATAATAAATCAAAAATCAAACCTACAAAATCAAGTGTAGAAGTGCTTTACTAGCTCAGAGGTAGTCGTCGATTTTCTCTTTGCCTGGTCTACTACTTGATAGATCTGCACCCACCATCACAAACTAGATGGTGAGTACAAGAAATTAGAAACCGTTGGATTTCTATCATGTAACGATCCTAGATATGAGATTTGCTTTCATATTAAAAAACAACACAGTAATGGAATCCTACAAAATGATTGATACTAATGCACAAAGGAAATAGATTACAATATTATGTAACACCTACCTAATAGCATGCTATTTCACTGACCACATGTATTAACTATCAACAATGGCATTGCATATGAATTGAAGTCAATGAAATCATTTTATCAACAAACTATACCATAAAAGCAACCTCATGTAATGAGAATGAACAACAAGTCTTGGCATATGGAATACAAGGCAATTCAATCCAAATAACTGGAAATGAATATAGGAATATGAATAAAATGTAAAGAAATATCTTAATTAGTTTATTTACAATTCACACAATTTTCTATGCTACTCTGGCCTCCTGACACCTCAGAACCTGTACTTGAATCCCTATAATACTTCCCTAGGTTCCCGATATAATATTATAGGTTTTTGAGTGGGTTTGGACCTTTACTTAGGATATTAGACTCTTGTCTAGTGTTTAAAGAATTTTTGAAAATTTCAGTTTTTATGCTGTCATAAACCTAGTGCGCTAATGTCTAGGGTTAGCGCGTTAATGACACATTAGCATGCTACCAATCCTGATCTAGTATGTTAATCCAAGTTAGAGCACTAGCTAATCCACCTAGCACACTATGTGCATAAACCCAAAATTCAGCAATTAGAATTCTGAGTTTTTTCTACACAGATGCCATGTTAATGCCTATGGAACCTCCATAAACACTTCTTAGTTCCATGACATCAACCACAACATAAAACAACAACACATACATCAAATTCATGAATTCATTTGAATTGAGCTAACTCTATGTGTGACGGCCCCAATTTCCATAAATTGGGCCCCGCCCGGCCTAAGCCTACGTAGACCCCCGAGCCAGTCTCGCAAGGTCAACGCAGGCCTAGTCAGCCTTCCAATCCATCATATTCAGTCAATTCACAATTTTAAGTTGAGTTATTAATATTTTTCAAGATTTACAATTTTAGCGGAAGCAATTACTACAAATAAAATAACTCAACCATAATTTCAAGGAGTTAGGCAACCTAATTGTGGAACCCAGTAAATATCATCAGAGGAGAGTAATAATACAAAATATACAAATAATCACCTAGCTATAAAGCCTTCCCTTCGCTACTCGTATGCGGCTCTGCACTCAGTCAAAATAAAAATGACGAGCCCAGGTAAGTAAATCTAGTAGGACATATACACAACATTTCACAATATCCATAACAACAGTTCACGATATCCAAAGCAGTCGAATTCATGCAAATATATCGAAAGGAATAAAGAACGCATGAATATACCAGACTGTAAACAATCCATCGATGAGTGATGCCAAATAACAAGGAGTCCCGACCAAAAAGTCGTTGAGTAGCGGCAAAAGCCAGCAAACTCGGGTTAGGGCGAGCCCCCTTGCCTCCCAACCCTAACCCCTGCCGACTATGAGATATCTACGAACCCGGATAAGTGCCCCCAACGTACACTCAATTGGGAGATATCGACGGCGTACAGATAAGAGCTCGTATTAGCAGATAAACAGTAACCATGACTCGCTTGCCAATGGACCCCCTCAATCGACAACAGTTTAACGATAACTATCATCACAACCAGTGAACAACAATAAAACTATCACAACAATAAACAATAATCAATGGAGAAACATGAAATACTGTATAAGTTCCTAACTGGTTTACTTACCTCGAGAAATCGTGAATCTCAAAATGTCTCGCGTCTCGATTTGCGCACCCAACACCGTAATAGCTCATCTAGGATCCTAACAGTTGAAAATGTATCAATTTAGATTTCCAGTTTAATGCTTTAACATCCCAAATTTTGTCGACATCGGTCAAACTTGAGTTCGACAATAATTTGCCGATTTCACGTTTTTCGAGGTAAAACTTCGGTATAACGCCTCGAACGACTCCCAAATTCTTCACTTTTTATGGGAATATTGGTGTTTTATTGATTTGGGTCACAAATATATTTTTTCCTATTTTTTTGGAATTTTCTTGAATTTTTTTCCATATTTTTATCTATTTTTCGGGATTTTATTATATATTAAAACTGTTTAATTTAATTTAATAATTAAATAAAATATTTTTATTGGGGGTGGAGTCCGGGTTGACCCGACCCGGTCCAGCGGACCGGGTCGGTTTGACCGCCCGACCCTGGGTCGAGTCCGCCCGCCCAAACCCGACCCACTCGGGTCCGGGTCGGTCCGACCCGACCCGACCCGCCAGTTGGTCTTCTTCTTCCCCACCGAGCACTTCGTGCTCTGGTTCATCTTTTTTTTTTTTTCTTTTCGTGAGGAGTTGGGGTTGGCTCCCAACTCAAGGAAGATCCCCTTGCCATCTCTCCCGCTCTCTCTGGTCGGCCATGGAGGCGGATCCTCCATGGCCACGACCACCACCAACAACAACAACGGACTGTAACAACTACAACAAATCAACAATGAAAACCAACTCACCTTCCACCTCCTCGAGCTTAGTCTCTTTCTCCTAGTCGTTCTCCTCTTTCTCGTTCCCTTCTCCTTCTTCTTCTCACGATCTCTCTTATCGTTTTTTTTTCTTTCTTTTTTTTTTCATTCTTATCCTTATCTTATCCCATCCTTATCTTATCCCATTATATATAAATAATATATATATATATATATCCATATATATATATATATATATTATTTCTTTTCTTCTTACATTTCAAATCAAAGCGTCCCCGCGATTCGTGCAACACAAATCTCGAGACAACTCAACAACCGAGCAGCGCGCCCGCTTCATTTCAAAATCTCAAAAATTGCGCTACACGCATAACGAGACATATCCAATGTACATTTTACACTATCTCGATCCCACGTCGGCACGCGACTCGAGGCGCGTCCTCGTTCATGTTTCGGCTCACCGAATTCCTCGCATAGTTAGCATTATCATCTCCAATTGAATTCGGACATACGTATTTCGACGAGTGGGTCCCACATACGACCTTGACTTGACACATGGCACAAGTCAAATTTTCGGGTCGTTACAGTCTTCCCAACGAATTAGAATTTCGTCCTCGAAATTGAAACAAATCTCAAATGACCATGGTGTATGAAGACCAAAGGCCATACCCGCCCAAGGCCATACTCGCCCAAGGCCATACCCCCATCTTACTCTGTAGGGCTGGGCTCCTCCTCGACAAGCTGGGCTCCTCCGTGACGAGCTGGGCTCCTCCGCGACCTCCAAGCAAAGAACGCACCATCTGTCTCCTCCAATCAATATATGCCAGGGCAACCCTCGCAACATATATTGGAATACCAACGAACATTTTAATTTCACGATCCACCGTCACTAACATACGTATATCTGTTGTATGCCTGCGAGAAATGTAACTCAGTCTCACTACCCGAGTGAGTTTCAACTCAACTCGTACCCTCTATCAGGTTACGATGGATAGTAGTCGGACATGACGTGACAATAGCATGCATATGTTTCTTACTCTGCTATACCTGGCTGTCCATACGCCCATCCAGATACATTGAAATCTCGCTTCAACTGGAACATGTCCATTTCCTTTCCCATGTGCACGACTAGATCGCTGTCCCTATCAGTGCACTCGACTGGATCTCTGACCCTGTCTCTGGCCACTGCCTCTGCCATCAACCCTCTGATGGTACTTATGCTAAGGATCTGACGGTGCTAGCTGTTGTAGTTCACTAGCGTAACTCTACGCTGGACCAACTAACACTGGCGCAATATACAAGGCATATGGTGGAAACGTAATAGATCCTACGTTCAAAGCTCGATCTCTTAGCCACGACCGTCTCACTATCTTTTTCCTTCGATCATCTCCAAACCCTCGTACTGAATGTGACGATACCGATGATGCGAACAGTACTTCGACGCGTGTGCTCCCACGCTCTCACTCACCATAACACCGACTGCACTCAAGAGCGTCCACATCGATGCCACCGTAGTGCACAACCAAACATCGGCCTCGCCGAACAACGAAACCGATACGATGCTCGACCTCATATGATCTGGTGTGGCCAAAACATCATGAATCGCTGCTCCGAGATTCATACCACCGTGAAACTTTTTCGAGTGATACCGCTAAAACTCGTGAAACTACCTCGCCTGAGTCGTCACTCTAATTCCCGTATCAGTATGCGCACTCGGCATCTCCTCATGTAAGCACGAGTTCAACACGTTTACTCCAACGCGTTCACTTTTTGAATTTCAAAGTAAATATGTCCTCGAAATTCGTGCGACACAAATTTCGAGGCACCACCTCGATGTGGGACCAAAATTATATCGAATCTCGCAAATCACGTATTTCGCGACACCTCCCAAGTTTCGAACTCGTATTACCTAATCCAAATCTAATGTGTCCTCGAGATTCGTGCGGCGCGAAACTCGAGACACATTAAAACATAATTAAAATTTTTTTTTTTTAACTTTACGTTCTCGAATGTTCCTTACATTCGATGTTCCTTACTCGAATGTTCCTTACATTCGAATATTCATTCATTTCACGAAAGAGCCTTTCTCGAATGTTCCTTACCTTAATTGTTCCATTCGTTGTATATTATCCAACAACATCAATTTCTTTTATCACTTCCACACCGTTTAGAGACTCGAACTTCCGTTTCAAGTCTCACTACTTATAGAAAATTCTCAATTTCAGTACTAACTGAACAACTTGAAATGAATTTAATGAATTCTTTTGAGTCCTAAATAAGATCAAAATTCCTCTAAATAGCTTGAAAATCAATTCACAAGTTTGTTTGAGTCATAGATGGCCTGTTAAGTTTCAATTTGAAACCATACTATTCGTAATACCAAAGTTCTCATTTCCATTGGCTTCACCAAACCAACCAAGCTATTTACCTCAATTGATCAATTGAACTAACTAATTCTTAAGCCAATCCGCGAAGCTCTCATGGCCTGTTAAGTTTCAATTTGAAACCATACTATTCGTAATACCAAAGTTCTCGTTTCCATTGGCTTCACCAAACCAACCAAGCTATTTACCTCAATTGATCAATTGAACTAACTAATTCTTACGCCAATCCGCGAAGCTGAATTAAATTTAAACAACTCCCGCATTTCCAAGGCACGAGTACTTATTCATGCAGCTCCACTATTCCCAAATACGCCACCATCACCAACATTGTCACATCTGATCCGTGCATGAAGGCAATGTCACACGACCTCATATCAGATGGAAATATAACTTTTAAACATTTTCCTTCTTTGGGTTTGTACCTTCAATTTACCCCACCAATACTCATGCTGATTATAACGAACCAAATTGAACATATAACCAAAGAATTCCATCAAAAATTCTGACTAGAAACAATCATTTGGTCGCTCGTAATTGATCCCCCACTCGGCTCAAATGAAAACAAGGACTATACCAAATTTAACTCCAACTCGGCTCAAATTTAACTCCAAACCATTTAAATATAGTTTAAGCGTCCCTGCATTACTATACCAAATTTACATGAAATCCTCTCACCTTTACCACGGATTTGATTCCCGTATCACAATCCAATTTCATTAATTATTTCGAGCGGATCCTCTAAAAATACGTGCGGGGTGTTTTCCTCAAGAAGAAATCAAATGTGTCATCGAGATACGTGCAACACGAATCTCGAGGCACCCATTTGTCCACAATGTTATAAACAACTGGAAAAACAGTTGATTTACTAAAAATGAAATCACGTATACCAATGAAACATTGATCACTAACTGATTCCATTTAATTTATATCCAATTAATCATTTCCATAGTCACGATTCCTCGAATCAATCCATCTATGGTCCACATATACGCCAGGGGTACCGGCCCACCTCGAAACGTATATGAGACAAAAACATTTTCCATTTACCATTTTCCATTTTCCAACTCCCCTCACTTCCCAACGAAGACTCAAGTCAGGATCATAGGGTTCCACACTAAGTTCAACCATTCCTAACTTCCGCTGGTTTGTGTCTTATTTCACCCATTAAACTTTCCCCTAGGTTCACTTGAACCTAGGCTCTGATACCAACTGTGACGGCCCCAATTTCCATAAATTGGGCCCCGCCCGGCCTAAGCCTACGTAGACCCCCGAGCCAGTCTCGCAAGGTCAACGCAGGCCTAGTCAGCCTTCCAATCCATCATATTCAGTCAATTCACAATTTTAAGTTGAGTTATTAATATTTTTCGAGATTTACAATTTTAGCGGAAGCAATTAACTACAAATAAAATAACTCAACCATAATTTCAAGGAGTTAGGCAACCTAATTGTGGAACCCAAGAAATATCATCGAGAGAGAGTAATAATACAAAATATACAAATAATCACCTAGCTATAAAGCCTTCCCTTCGCTACTCGTATGCGGCTTTGCACTCAGTCAAAATAAAAATGACGAGCCCAGGTAAGTAAATCTAGTAGGACATATACACAACATTTCACAATATCCATAACAACAGTTCACGATATCCAAAGCAGTCGAATTCATGCAAATATATCGAAAGGAATAAAGAACGCATGAATATACCAGACTGTAAACAATCCATGGATAAGTGATGCCAAATAACAAGGAGTCCCGACCAAAAAGTCGTTGAGTCGCGGCAAAAGCCAGCAGACTCGGGTTAGGGCGAGCCCCCTTGCCTCCCAACCCTAACCCCTGCCGACTATGAGATATCTACGAACCCGGATAAGTGCCCCCAACGTACACTCAATTGGGAGATATCGACAGCGTACGGATAAGAGCTCATATTCACAGATAAACAGTAACCATGACTCGCTTGCCAATGGACCCCCTCAATCGACAACAGTTTAACGATAGCTATCATCACAAGCAGTGAACAACAATAAAGCTATCACAACAATAAACAATAATCAATGGAGAAACATGAAATACTGTATAAGTTCCTAACTGGTTTACTTACCTCGAGAAATCGCGAATCTCAAAATGTCTCGCGTCTCGATTTGCGCACCCAACACCGTAATAGCTCATCTAGGATCCTAACAGTTGAAAATGTATCAATTTAGATTTCCAGTTTAATGCTTTAACATCTCAAATTTTGTCGACATCGGTCAAACTTGAGTTCGACAATAATTTGCCGATTTCACGTTTTTCGAGGTAAAACTTCGGTATAACGCCTCGACCGACTCCCAAATTCTTCGATTTTTATGGGAATATGGGTGTTTTATTGATTTGGGTCACAAATATATTTTTTCCTATTTTTCTGGAATTTTCTTGAATTTTTTCCATATTTTTATCTATTTTTCAGGATTTTATTATATATTAAAATTGTTTAATTTAATATAATAATTAAATATAATATTTTATTGGGGGTGGGTCCGGGTTGACCCGACCCGGTCCAAGCGGACCCGGGTCGGTTTGACCCGGCCCGACCCACTTGGGTCAGGGTCGGCCCGGCCCTAACCCGGCCCAGCTTCAGGTGCAGGTGGTCCGACCCGACCCGACCCGACCCGCAGGTGGGTCTTCTTCCCCACCAGAGCACGAATACAACAAATCAACAATGGAAACCAACTCACCTTCCACCTCCTCGAGCTTAGTCTCTTTCTCCCAGTCGTTCTCCTCTTTCTCTTTCTTCTTCTCACGATCTCTTTGATCGTTTTTTTTTTTTTTTTTTTTCATTCTTATCCTTATCTTATCCCATCCTTATCTTATCCCATTATATATAAATAATATATATATATATTATTTCTTTTCTCCTTACATTTCAAATCAAAGCGTCCTCGAGATTCGTGCAACACAAATCTCGAGATAACTCAACAACCGAGCAGCGCGCCCGATTCATTTCAAAATCTCAAAAATTGCGCTACACGCATAACGAGACATATCCAATGTATATTTTACACTATCTCGATCCCACGTCGGCACGCGACTCGAGGCGCATCCTCGTTCTTGTTTCGGCTCACCGAATTCCTCGCATAGTTAGCATTATCATCTCCAATTGAATTCGGATATACGTATTTCGACGAGTGGGTCCCATATACGACCTTGACTTGACACATGGCACAAGTCAAATTTTTGGGCCGTTACACTATGGTTTAGAGAAGTTACCTTACTTGATGAACACTTGCTAAACTTGATCTCTTTTTCTCTAAATTACCAAGTTTTTACTAATCTTCTTCTTCTCCAGTAGCTCTCTTCTCCAACAACTTTGCTTATATCTTAAGTAAATGAAATGAATGGGTTGAGTTGTTTGGGCTGACCCAAAGCTTTATATTCATGAATCAGATATGGTTGATTGATTGACATTGGTCCTAATGTGCACATGTATCTCAAGACCTATCTAATGATACAACTATTAACAAATGTCCCACTAACTCATGCTAAATGACGCCAATAAGTGACTCAATTGGTGTTGAGATATAACATTATGTGTCTCGAGAAATATCAAGTGGATATTATTTTAACTTGCTAACTTAGGTGTATTTATACTTAATCAACCATAGCCCCACTTATATCACTTATAAAAGCAATATAAAGCTTAGACTAACTTACGATATTGTTCTCTACCTCGGTCCTATGCCAATACACAACTCGAGGCGCGTTCCCACATACGTCTCGACACCTGTTCACAAGTAGGAATGACTTAGTAGTCTATACATATACAATACACTAAGCATTCATCATTACAAATATAACATTTACCTCGGCCATCTAGCCTCAGTCGCGACATATATATCGAAGCGGGTCCTATGTCACGAGTCATTTGATTATGATTAAAAGATTAAAGAAAAATTAGATATTTGGGCCGTGATAATGAAAACATCTAACTTAGCTTAAACCCATATAAAGCCATCTAAACATACTCTAAAACATATTTAATGATACCATCAGCCTAGGAAAGAGTCTTAGGGTTTCAGGTACACGTTTTAAGGAGTCGGGAAATGTTTAAGTTAGGAAATTTGCGTGAATTTTAAGTAAATCTGCTGAGGTTCTTTTCCACATTTCATTTCCATTATATATAGTTGTTCAATAGTCTGTATTGACTAAATATATGCTTTGTAATCTAGTATCTTGATTTTAGTTGATATCTACTCACCCAGTGAGTTGTTTGATCATGATATCGTTCCTTGAAATGATTCATTGCCTCTACTATTATCCATTGTATTTGTTGGCTAATTATGTTGATTATGCATTGAATAGAATGCTACTAGGACAATTGTATTGATGCATTGAATATGGACTTGTATTCTTATCTATAATACTTTAGAAAGAAATGACTTTTCTCTATAGCTCTTTATAATGCTTCCTTGTGAATGTAAAATTTTCATACTATCTAGGGTCCATTGCACTATATTGAGATGAGCGACACATGGGGTTAGAGTCCCTGGGAATGTTAGCACTCACCACTATTATAACACAAAATACGGTGTTAGATTCATTGCAGTCATCTGCAAAAGACATACAGGGTTAGAGTCCCTGGGTTGTCTGGAACCAGATGTTAGATTGTCTATTAACACGCACATCATTTTTAAGGTTTAAATGATGTAGATCACGACCGATCATACCTAGATCATCACTACTTCTCCTAGTGTTAGTTTCATTTGTTTAGCTTTGGTATTCATTGGCATATCTCAGTTTTAGCAATTTTTCGCTATTCATATGCTTTTAATTACCTTTTGTATACTTTAGAAATGTAGGTGAAAATTTCTAGGTATTATTTCTTTTTTTTTATTGTACTCACCGTCCTTTTTATGTTGGCGGGTGCAGATCCGATGACTAGCAAGCCCGGCATGAAGAAGATTGCCTACTATCTCTTAGTTGATGGCGTCCATTCAGTACAGACTTTGTAGGTTTTTATTTTTGGGCTGTCTTACATACTTTATGTCTTTTAGATATAGTGGGGTTGTATATATGTTTGGGATGAGCGTTGGTTCCACAACTTGACATATGTTTATTACACTAATTATCATTATTTTGACATATATACACATGATCGTGTTTTCCTGGTTTTCCACACTTAGGATTTGTAATCAATAGCTTCCGCTCAAGCATTAAAACTTTCGCTATTCTAATAATTGTTTAAAAGTCTTAATTTACTCTGGAAATTTTATAATATTAGGAGTTATGCGTTATCATCCTATTTTACTAATCTCACTCTTCATCCTATCAAAAGCTTTAGCATAATTGAGGTTGTGCGACGAAAAAGGAATGCTCGGTGTATTCTTAACTTCTTCATCTCTTTGACTCATCGGTAAATCTAATGGTGGAGAAGGTTCTCTTAGTGTTCTAGTTCAGAGGTTATTTATTGAAATCCTCATTGGCCTAATATGTGTGGATGAAAATTAACATGTGTCGAGCATGCACAATAGTTTTCCATATTTTTCTATTATTTGTACTAGTGGTAAGTGGAATATCATCTTCAAAGGGATTTTACAAACTTCTAAGGAAAGTGTTTTTTGTTTTGTATTTCTTAATTTAGTTAATCAAATTAAATGGGAATTGAAGTACTAAATAACTAAAAACTACGACTGCTAACTTAATTAACTAAACTCACTAAACTAATTCAAACATTTCAATGCAAACTTAGTCAAGCTAAATTTAAATTAAATATAATATAAATATCTAAACAAACATCTAAATAAACCCCCACTAAACAATGTAATATACTTTGTTGCATTCAACACTAGAACATAACATTACCTCGTAATCTAGTTATAATTACATCATATGGAATCTTGGAACCATTAAATCCAAATTCATAAAAGGTTGATAGCATTTAGCAAGCCATCAATTTTTTTATATTCAATGGAAAATAGCCATATCCTTATCATTGTACAACTACTGATAAGTCGGTATTTTATAGGAAATTAGTAGTCAATTTTAGTATATTAATTATTGAAAGTATTTAAAATATTATATTAAATAATATTTTTTGTCATTTTTAGGTGAAACGGAGTGCGCGGTTGAATTCGTAGTGGAAAAATACTCAAAATGGAGTGTTTACTTGTAATAATCGGATGTTGGATAGTTTGCCTCGAAATACGCGTTACGCAGTGTGTCGAATAGCGAACAGAACGTTTCAACCAATCAAAAAATGCCAAGTCAGCGTGAAAAGCCATTCTGAACCAATCGGACGCTGCCACGTGAAATGACACCTAACAACCGTGTCACTCAGTTGATTCGAACCAATCGCAAACCGCCACGTCATACCCGCCGTTTGACCGACGAATTACAAGCATACACGTGGCGATGACTCGTCCACACAGCAGTAGGCGGTCCAATCGCATTGCGACACGTGGCAATCCTCTCTCCTAACACGTCACACCAGCAGCCCTCCTCCAATCATCTCGCGCCACGTCAGCGTCACAACAAGGCCACCCAATAACGTGCTGACACGTAGCACAGCAGAAAAAAAACCAGCTAATCATGGGTTGACACGTGGCATAGGCAATTTTAATAAATACGGGATCAACGGAGAGTGTTTGGGGTTAAATTTTGAAAGCAGTTTTGAGGTAGTTTTTGGCAGGGAATTTTTGGGGGATCATCTCGGCCTCTCTGGCCGAGACTATCGACCCCCCATCCTATATTTTTATTTGTTCTTTGATGAGAGGTTAAAACCTCTAACCTAGGCAAGACGGCGAGGGAGGTTCGACTGCGCATATCAATGGATTTGTGAGATTTATATATTTTAATTTCAATCTTTTCATTATTATTTTATTTTCTTTGGTATTATTTGAATAATTGAAGTTAAACACTTATTTAAACCTTAATTTATTGGTCAATGAGTCGTAAGCACCCGTCCTTGTGCAATAAGACCACACTAGTGGCAATGGACCATACCAATTGATTAGTCTCTTTTGGGACCGGTTGAATACCTTAGAAATGTAGGCTAAATCGGACACACGAGTGATCCGGTTGTCTAGGTGTAGTACCTTCACAAAGCCCATTGCGGTCAACACATTAAATCCAATTCACTTGAATATATGGTTATGTGTTTGACTAGGGAAGTGGTCATTGTCGTACCTTGGCCATCGAGATTAGGAAGTGCAAGGAATCGCGTACGTTACCGGGTTTATAGCTACACTAAGATATTTTGATTTGCATATTTTACATAAATCGACGACCAAATCCAATCTTTTATCGAACCGAACTTGTATGTCTTGACCTAGATGTTTTTATTAATTATTTTCAAATTTATTTCCATTGATATTTCGTGATTAGTTAATTATTTCATTCTCTCTTAAACCCCAATTTCCCTTTTTGTTATTTTTGACCTTAGAAAGATTACCAGTCCCTGTGGGATCGACCCTTTGCCACTATTCTACAAAAATAGTTGGTTTATGTATTTTTTAATTTTATTGACACGTTCGGTGCGCGTCAGTTTTTGGCGCCGTTGCCGGGGACTGGTCTTTTTCTCTCTTTGGTTATTTATTTTGAATCGTAATAAGTCTAGTCAAAGACTTAAAAGAAAGGCGCTCGTTGGGAGGCAATCCAGCTTTATTTTTATTTTTATTGCATTTATTTCAATTTAGTTTTAGTTTTTGGAGACTTTTGTTATGCGTGCACTTGTATCATCTTCTTATTCTTTTTCACCACTATTCTTTGTTTTTTTGTTGCATGGATTCCTTGACTTGTTTTGAACCTTGAGGACAAGGTTCGAAATAAGTTTGGGGGTACTATAGGATTTGTGGACTGAGTTGGATGAGTTTCTATGTGAAAGACCGCAGGTGAGATCGTTTAAATTTTTTCAATTATACGCGGTTGTCGGACGATATTGGTGGTGTTATGTATCTCTTATTCACTCATTTTTTCCATATATTTCCCTCCATACTCATCTATTTCACTTCATTAGGAGTTGATACACTTTCATGCATGTATAGTTTTTATTATTATATTGTCTAGAGTCACCCGAAACTTTGTTTCATGTCCTTAGTTGTGGATGAATACATTATGGTTGCCTTTTTGACTTGAGACTTAGGAAAAAGTAGGAGTATGACGGTTAAGCCTTTTGCTAGATACCAAAATGGGCATACGGTTGAAATTGTGCAAGTAATGAGACTTTAACACACATTGGGGAATTTGCTTAATTATAGTGAAAGTGAGAAGGGCTAACAGGAGTTTTCAAAATATAAAGAGTCCCACAAGTTTCCACAGGAAATGGAGTAGGGAAACTTGTGGTGGGAAAAAGCGAGAAAATCGGTCCACAGGAAATGGAGCAGGGACCGTATCATATAAAAAATAAAAATAAATAATAATATAAAAAACAAAACAAAAATTTAGAGAAAAAAATAAAGAGTATATGAATTAAGGCGGAAATGTATAAAAACTCCTCAAATAAAAAGATTTAGCTCGAGTGCTTATAGCTAGATTAAGTAAAATTGTGAATTTGCATGCCTGAATGTGTAGACCAAGAAAACCCACAAGTAGTTGATAGCGTTTGTCTTGACCATATCTTTGTCTTGAAAATGTGATCTTAATTGTGTTCGGGTTGCAGTTCTTGACATATCATGACCATGAAATTTCTTGAGTGATTTGTTAATTTGGCGACTATGTAAATCAATGGAACTCCATGAATTTAGGTCGGGTATAGGATTAATTGAGTTGGAATTATTATATTATAAGTCTAGTTTAGTTTGTGTTGTCATTTACACCTTTGCTCGGGACACGCAAAGTCTTAAGTTTTGGGGTATTTGATAAGTCGGTATTTTATAGGAAATTAGTAGTCAATTTTAGTATATTAATTATTGAAAGTATTTAAAATATTATATTAAATAATAATTTTTTTCATTTTTAGGAGAAACGGAGTGCGCGGCTGAATTCGTGACGAAAAAATACTCAAAATGGAGTATTTACTTGCAATAATCGGATGCCGGACAATTTGCCTACGCATTGCGCAGTGTGTCGACTAGCGAATATAACGTTTCAACCAATCAGAAAATGCCACGTTAGTGTGAAAAGCCATTCTGAACCAATCAGACGTTGCCACGTGGAATGCCACCTAACAACCGCGTCACTCAGTTGATTCGGACCGATCGCAAGCCGCCATGTCATACCCGCCGTTTGATCGACGAATCATAAGCAAACACGTGGCGATGACTCGTCCATACAGCAGCAGGCGGTCCAATCGCATTGCGACACGTGGCAGTCCTCTCTCCCCAGCACGTCACCCCAGCAGCCCTCCTCCAATCATCTCGCGCCATGTCAGCGTCACAGCAAGACCACCCAAAAACGTGCTGACAAATGGCACAGTAGTAAAAAAAACCAGCTAATCACGCGCTGACACATGGCATAGGCACTTTTAATAAATAGGGGATCAACAAAGAGGGTTGGGGTCAAATTCTGAAAGTAGTTTCGAGGCGGTTTTTGGCAGGAAATTTTTGGGGGATCATCTCGGCTTCTCTGGCCTAGACTCTCGACCCCCCGATCCTATATTTTTATTTGTTCTTTGATGGGAGGTTAAAACCCCTAGCCTAGGCAAGATGGCGAGGGAGGTTCGACTGCGCATATCAATGGATTTGTGAGATTTATATATTTTAATTTCAGTCTTTTCATTATTATTTTATTTTCTTTGGTATTATTTGAACAATTGAAGTTAAACACTTGTTTAAACCTTGATTTATTTGTCAGTGAGTCGTAAGCACCCGTCCTTATGCAATAAGACTACACTAGTGACAATTGACCATACGAATTGATTAGTCTCTTTTGGGACCGGTTGAATACCTTAGAAATGTAGGCTAAATCTAACACACGAGTGATCCGGTTGTCTAGGTGTAATGCCTTCACAAAGCCCATTGCGGTCAACACATTAAACCCAATTCACTTGAATATATGGTTATGTGTTTGACTAGAGAAGTGGTCATTGTCGTACCTTGACCATCGAGATTAGGAAGTGCAAGGAACCACGTACGTTACCGGGTCTATAGCTACACTAAGATATTTTGATTTGCATATTTTACGTAAATTGACGACCAAATCCAATCTTTTATTGAACCGAACTTGTATGTCTTGACCTATATGTTTTTATTAATTATTTTCAATTTTATTTCCATTGCTTTTGATATTTTGTGATTAGTTAATTAATTCATTCTCTCTTAAACCCCGATTTCCTTTTTGTTATTTTTTACCTTAGAAAGATTACTAGTCCCTATGGGATCGACCCTTTGCCACTATTCTACAAAAATAGTTGGTTTAGGTATTTACCCTCAATGGCAATCATGCCTAATATAAATCAAATATTAATCAAAATATGTCTATCAATAACAAACTTAGAACACAATCACCTAAAACATCCACTCGTGTAATTTTTCCTTATAGATTAATCCTAGCTACTACTTCTGTAATTGTTGTCAATAATCATAGACATCGATTTAAAAAATCGAATATCATAGTACATATTGTGCACTATGCATACAATATTAGTCCTCATTAGTTGTAATATGCAAAAACAACTTATTAAAATCGTGATTGTTATGTGAATAAATTTAATGCATTAAAAACAACATTCTTTAATTATAATGATATAGCTATCCAAAGTATATATACATGTCGAGGGTTTGTTTAGATTAATAAACTACTCGCTCATGCTGGAAATAAACAATGGAATAATATAATTGAAAAACATAATTAAATAAATAGCTCTTATTGAAATAAACGAATTTCTAAAGTTGTTTCAAACATAAACTCAATAAAAACTAAGTTACGGCTCTCGCAAACTTGATAAGAGAAAATACGACTTTTAATTTCGAAGCCCGTGGGTCCTATTTATAGTTTCCTAAGCTATAAAAATCATAGATAAACTCAAATTCTTTGTAGTAATCTAAAAAACTCATCACTAAACTCAGCGATTTTCAGTGAATTCTATGTTGTTCACAAAACGCTGAGTTAATCATTGTAAATATTATTCCGTGCTCCACCGATTCATCTGGCGATTCCTTTGTAAATCCTAATTAGATGGCTATTTGGTGGACTTTATCTGCCTCCGATTTTGGTAATGACTCCTGCGTAATCTCATATCGCTTATGATTCGCGGGCTCTATTCTTTAGTTGACCGTTTTGCTCTTCTTCCTCTTTTTCTTCAATTTCTTCATTTTTTCTCATTAAATCCTAAAATCACAAAAATAAGAGAATACCCAGTGTGGTACCATCATTTATATCTAAAATCAACCTAAATTACACAATGAAAAATGTCTAATTAGCGACTTGTCTGAACTTGAGATTTTTGTTTGGGTTTCTCAACTAATGGTGTCTTCCCTTTTTCCTCTCATGAGTTTCTACCTCTACCACCACTAAAAAAAAGAAAAGAATAGCCACGGATATTAGCGACGAATAGATGTTCTTTGCTAATTAGTGACAAGGTAAGTACTAGCCCTAGAATAGCAACAGATAAGCCAAACTCATTGCTATTTCGTCGCTATTTTTTGGCACCACATCTTCATGCTATCTTACCCATCGTTAATCTTTCGCTAAAATTAGCAACGGAATAGCGACGAAATGTAGTAGCCACGTGTCAATACTTGGTTAGGTTTCACAAAACAAACTAGAGGCTCTTAATTTCATTTTCATCTTCATCGGTGATCAATCTTGTTCATTGCTGCATCTTCTTCATTCCACAGCTTCCCCTGTCTCGTCCGCGCCTCTCCCGCCTTTCTCCCTTGTCTTTGTGTATGTTAGCATTAAATATATTTTTATTTGTTTGCTTGGATCGACTTTAATTGATTTTGGTTTAATTTGTTTGTGTTTGTTTAGTTTTTGATTTTTGAAGGAATCAAGCTAGATTATCTCTCCTCACGGGCACGCATTGAATCATATTTGAGGTATGATTTTTATTTTTGAATTTATATTAATTAATTTTATTTATATGTAAATCAAGTTAATTAGTACCTTTTATTTATTTTAATTTAATAATTAAAATCTTTTTTTTTTTTGTTTTTTTAATATTTTGCTGTTTTTTATATTTTTGGTAATATTTTTGTTGTGTTTATTTTGCTTGTTAGTTTATTTTTTGTGTTTATTTTTTTGGACAAAAATGTTGCATTTTATTGCGATTTTTATCAAGTAATTCACAATATTCAATATATTTAATTAACTTGCATGATAATTGATGTAAAAATAAAATTAATATTTACTATAATTGGATATGCATGATAATTGTATATATGTGCGTGTGTGTGTGTATGCGCGTGTGTGTGTAAATATTGATTGGTTATATAATATACATGACATTATATCTATATATATATATAAATTAACTAGCTTGTATATAAATTAACCTTTAATTTATCATACGGAATTATAATTGTTCACTTAAAACATAATTGCTTAAATGTAGTGTTAATGCATGAATTATTAAGTTTAATTAATTTTTAATTCGCTATTTTTTCATGTTTTGTATATATATATGTATCAATTTTTTTCATGATGTTACTTAATTATATTTAAATTTATATGTTCAAAAATCAGTAAATATTTAAATAATGTGATTGATATGAAGAAATGATAAATATTTAAATTAACTTTTTAAATAATTCAGTAGTTCTATAGAAATAGTAAATATATGAATGAATGGTAAAAATTATAAACTGATTCTTTTTGTAGAAGTTTAATTAACAAATTAAGTGCAGCTATTCATGTTGAGAAAATTATAAATTTAAGAAAAATTATGGATTTTAGAAAACAAATTTTTGGCATAATACTTAAAAGTTTGATCTAATAAAAAATATGAGTCCAAGAAAGTACGATTGAGATGTCTGTTAATCGTGAGTGGATGTATAACCGTATCGAAAATGGTAGAACTCGATCAAAGTTCATTCACGGTGTGAGCGTGTTCGTGGCCTTTGCTAAGGTGGATTGTAGTTCATTCAACTGAAGGGAAGATTAGGTGTCCTTGCTACTATACGAAATGTCGCAATCATGTGTACCATGATTATTACGCCATAAAGAGGCATCTGCTTCATATCAATCACATTACTTAAATATTTATTGATTTTTAACATATAATTTAAATATAATTAAGTAACATCATGACAAAAAAAATTGATACATATATATACAAAACATGAAAGAATAGCAATTAAAAATTAATTAAACTTAATAATTCATGCATTAACACTACGTTTAGTCAATAATGTTTTAAGCGAACAATTATAATTACATATGATAAATTAAAGGTTAATTTATATACGAGCTAGTTAATTTATATATATAGATATAATGTCATATATTATATAACTAATCAATATTTACACACACACACACGCACGCATACACACACACACACACACATATATATATACAATTATCATGCATATCCAATTATAGTAAATGTTAATTTTATTTTTACATAGATTATCATGCAAGTTAATTAAATATATTGAACATTGTGAAAAAATTATAAATTTAAGAAAAAATTATAGATTTTAGAAAACAAATTTTGGGCATAATACTTAAAAGTTTGATCTAATAAAAAATATGGGTCCAAGAAAGTACGATTGAGATGTCTGTTAATCGTGAGTGGATGTATAACCGTATCGAAAATGGTAGAACTCGATCAAAGTTCATTCACGGTGTGAGCGTGTTCGTGGCCTTTGCTAAGGTGGATTGTAGTTCATTCAACTGAAGGGAAGATTAGGTGTCCTTGCTACTATACGAAATGTCGCAATCATGTGTACCATGATTATTACGCCATAAAGAGGCATCTGCTTCATATCAATCACATTACTTAAATATTTATTGATTTTTTAACATATAATTTAAATATAATTAAGTAACATCATGACAAAAAAAATTGATACATATATATACAAAACATGAAAGAATAGCTAATTAAAAATTAATTAAACTTAATAATTCATGCATTAACACTACGTTTAGTCAATAATGTTTTAAGCGAACAATTATAATTACATATGATAAATTAAAGGTTAATTTATATACGAGCTAGTTAATTTATATATATAGATATAATGTCATATATTATATAACTAATCAATATTTACACACACACACACGCACGCATACACACACACACACACACACATATATATACAATTATCATGCATATCCAATTATAGTAAATGTTAATTTTATTTTTACATAGATTATCATGCAAGTTAATTAAATATATTGAACATTGTGAAAAAGTTATAAATTTAAGAAAAAATTATAGATTTTAGAAAACAAATTTTGGGCATAATACTTAAAAGTTTGATCTAATAAAAAATATGGGTCCAAGAAAGTACGATTGAGATGTCCGCTACTCGTGAGTGGATGTATAACCGTATAAAAATGGTAGAACTCAATCAAAGTTCATTCACGGTGTGAGCGAGTTTGTGGCCTTTGCTAAGGTGGATTGTAGTTCATTCAACTGAAGGGAAGTTAGGTGTCTGTGCTACTATACAAAATGTTGCAATCATGTGTACCATGATTATTACACCGTAAAGATGCATCTGCTTCATCAGGGCTTCGTATAAAGACATCATCATTGGTTGAAGCATGGAGAGGAAGTTGTGTACGCATATAATGTCAAACATAATGTTGCGACACAGGATGATGAGCATAAAAAAGACACATGTAGTGGAAGGTATCTTCTCATACCATATATGGTTAACGACTTGGCGAGCCCAAGTTTAAATTAGAATCACAGGAAGAGTCTCCACATCCTTAATCACAAAGACTGTATGAAATAAGCAACGTTGTGTGAGAGCAATTATGGCATGGATGTGACCGAATGACAAATTTGTCTGCAATGATTTGACTTCTAATGATGAAATTATGCAGTTTCTTAAGGATGCATTACCGAAAGATAATTGTTTGGTCAATAGCTTTTATACCTTAAAATTTTTAATGCAATGGTTAGGTCTACTAGTTGCCCAAATTGATTATTGCAAGTCGTCGTGCGTGATATATTGGGGTGACAATCGAGATTTGATGATGTGTGAATTCTATGGAGAATTAAGGTATAAACACGACTAGAGATGCAAATAGGTAGGGGAATACTCACGGGTGATGAGGATTTACCCTAACGGCTACGGGTATGAAAATTCTAAGTGGGGATGGGGATAGGGACGGGTACAAAATCTCATACTCACACTGGTATGGTTACGAGTGTAGGAAATAAAATGTACCCACGGGACCCCTGCGAGTAATCCCCATGGGGATAGCCATCTACCCATGGGGATCCCCATATATCAATTTATATAACATATGATATTTGTTATATATACTATATGATATTTATATATAAATATTACATAATGTTACATAGTCTCCACTCAGAAACATTAACCTCTTAATGAAATTTATAATTTTGATTTATTTTGTTAATTAATAACTATATGTTTTGTTTTGAATTGTTTGCAACTATATTTATATTTTAGAATTTTAGGATCAAAAGTATTGAATAAAGTTGATGACTTGGTGGTTTAAAGAGATACCGACTTTAAGGAATATTTTGAATTTGAGCTTTTAGTTATGCATATGATAATGATTTTGTAGAAACTTAATTATAAGTGTTAAAACTTAGTAGTTAGAATTTTTTTTGCATGATATGTTGATTTTTTTGTTGGAGTTTCATCAATTTTGTTGTTATCTATGTATATTTGAAACCTAATTTGTTACAATTCCTTTTTTGAGAATCCCCTCGGGGATCCCCAATGGTTAATGGAATCGTGAAAAAAAAGACTTTCCACGGGGATTCTCCATCCCCGCAAAAAACCCCATGAAAATCTCCATGGGAATCCTCAATTGGGAATAAAATGGGTAAAATATTTTACCCATCGGGATTCCCCATACCACGGGTATTTGATAGGTATGAAGATGTGAAAATTAATCTCCATATATGGGTGTTAAATATTTTAGTAGGCATGGGTATGGCAATGAGGTCCCCATCCCCTACCCTACCCATTCGCATCTTGAGTTGCGCCCACACAAGAAAATGTATTATTCCCATGTAACACATCGGTTGCGGTGATTGTTTGCATCCGAAGCGACAACGAAACAAATGCAGTGGCATGGAGAACATGTTTCAGATGGCATTGTGATGCAACATTCTTCAGATTCCCTTACATGACAACATTTCAACGATGTCAATCTCGATTTTAGCTTCGATATTCATAATGTTCATTTAGGTTAGTGGACTGACGATTTTCAACCATTCGGGTAGTCAAGAAAATAATATTCTTCATGGTTTGCCATACTTATACCTTACAACTAGCCTCCACACACGTGCATCCAGAAGGAGTTTATGTTCTTAACTATCATCATTTTAGGTTCAAAAATCTTACAAAACAAATTGACATCTTCTTGCAACCGTTAGTGAAAGTGTTGCTTCAGTACTTACATACGACGGATCCACAAAAATGAACATCCAAATGTGAGCTGCACATACGTGGACTATTAGTGACTTCCCTGCATATAGTATGTTGTCTGGTTGGGGGCACGCATGGCAAGAAGGCTTGTCCGCATTGTATGGATGACAGTGATGCATTCTAATTAAAACATTGTGAAAAGACTTCTTGGTTCAATTTTCATCATCACTTCCTATTATAGAGTGATATGCTAAGGTATGGAAAAACTATCTTTCGACGGGACACAACATGTCTGAAAGAACCTCCGCCTATCAGATCTGGGGAACAAATCTTAGAAGAAATTGAGAGGTTTGGTTTGATGAAAATAAAAAAATAGGATCGGGTGACGTATATAAGATGATTTGGACAAAGTCAGGGTAGAGCAAACGAAGTAAAGATAATGTGTTCAACAACATTTCAATACAATTTTGGGTGTTCCTGGGAAGAGTAAAGATAATGCTAAGTCGAGGCAAGTTGTTGGTGAATGTGTAACCGTCCCGAGCTTGAGTATACCTAGAGCGTGTTACTATCTTGATAATGTAAGAACAAAGTCTTGTGTGACTGGGTAGGATAGTTACACTTTCTAGATGGATATTCTTCAAACATCAGATGATGCATAGACATGAACAAATTGAGGATGTTCAGAATGAAAAGCCATAATTATCATATATTCATGTAGAAGTTGATGCCGATCTCATTTCACAAGCTACTAGAGGATAAGGTGTGCTTAACAATTAGTGAGTTGAGTGTATTCTTTCGAGACTTGATCGTTAAGAATCATAATATGGAAAAAATAGAATTAATGCATTTAATATCCCTAAGATTTTGTGTAAGTTGGAGCAAATCTTTCCACTGATTTTTTTTACTCGATGGAACATCTTCCCACACAGTTGGCACATGAAGCTTGTCTTGATGGGCCCATACATTTTGATGGATGTACCCATTTGAGAAGTAACTTTCATAAAGGCTAAATATGTGATTATATGTCGAGATTCAGAAACTAATTGGTTTGGTCGAAAATCTCTTGTATTATTATGTAGGTGTTTGAAACATTTGAAAAAGAATGTTAGGAATAAGGCTAGAATAGAAGGATCCACGTGTAATGCATACTTAGTTGAGGAGGCAACTTCATTTTGTTTTTCTACTTCGAAGATCATATCAATACTTGTCATAATCAGGTGCAACGCAATGATGATGGCGGGGTCGGACCGACGAGTAATAATGATGGTACATTTTTTATATTCGCACATCCGAGTCAATCGCCGAGTAAATCAAAGAAACGGTACCTAACCCAAGAAGAGTATGTTGCAATACAACAATACATTTTACCGAATTGCCCGGGAGTATCTTCTTATGTTATATAACTTTTTACACTTATGAAAATGTCAAAATTACAAATTAAAGAGTTTAGCTCAAAGTTTTATATATCTTATGTTTGTAGCATTTTCTTGTCTACTGTACGTGCTGAAGAACCTGACATCAGTAATCTTAATATTGAAAATAAGTTTGATACATAATTTGCGAGTTGGTTCAACCAATATGTACGTATCTAAAGTAATGTCTAAAACTTAAAATCATGCAAACCGATTTTGTATACCATGTTTATGTTAATTTGTTGATGTCCGTTTATGGGTAATTTATTGGTTCACAAATCATATAAATGTTATGAATGACACACTTAGGTCGCTTTCGTATGGACTGTCGTGATTATGCCATACTTACAAAGCATACTTTATGAATGTATAGAAATCTCGCATGTCATCATACAGGAGGATAGGTCAATGCAAAATAGCAGTGTCTTCGTCTTTGGGATGAACTACACGTAACATGGGTGTGACTACTATAGCGTACTTGAAGAAGTAATTTAAATTTAGTATCATGGTTCACTCACTACGTTGTTATTTAAATGGTTTTGGTATGATCCTATGCTAGAGAGCGGTACACCAATTCATCAAAAGCTGAATATAGTTGAAGTTCACAAAAAATGTCGGTTTAACAAGTATAAACATTTTATATTGGCAATGCAAGCATGTGAGCGACCCCTCAATCTCAGGACGAAAATAGAACGATTGGCTAGCTGTATGCAATCTTCAACTAAAGTTCGCGGATGAATCTATCATTGTCAACGACATCAAAATTGAAGCCACGGAAAACACCTTCAAGTAGAACAAAATGATGACACTAGCGTCGTTGGAGTTGAAGTACTCACGTCATTGGCGTCTGCCACTGAAGAGCCTACAGATGGAAGTGGTTTATATATTATAGATAACGATGACTTTGAAATGAATGTAGATGATGACAAAGATGACAAAGATGAGTTGGGTTCTTCGTCGGTTAGTGTTAGCCAAGATTAATTAAACAAATATTACAATAGTTATATATATATATATAGTTAACTAGTTTGTAGTTGTCATCTTGAGTATTTTAAGTGACGTTTCAACCTTAATAGACATATTTTTCCTTTTTGATTCGTGGTTACCAGTATTTATCACGGTAGAGGTGTTCATAGGGATAGTAGGGTTGGAGATGATTCGGATCGCACGACTCTGCGGGCTGATGGACATGGTAGGAATCGAGATCGACCTCGACCTTGACCTTATACATACAATCCACCTCCTCCACATCGACCTCCTCAGCATCTGCCTCCGCGACACCCAAAGATTCCCGATTCGTTACCGCACACTACTAATCATTTGCATCACAACCATCACTCGACAGGTGACATCTGTCTTTCCCCCGTAGGATCTGACTAGTTTATGTCCCCATCGCTTTGATCCTCGATAGGTTTCCACTACACTCCCTCTTCCAGTTGACGTCGGACTAGCGCTACCACTCCATATACTCGCACACGAGCTCGTGTTCCCCCATCCTACTTCAAGATATCAATGGGATTCCACTATTTTATACGTCGCCGATCGAACCTCTCTTGGGCACTGGCCCTTTGATTCCCCTTACTATTATGGAAGACAAGCATGTTATCACCATTTCATGTCATTCATTTTTAATCTATCTTTAGTTTTGGTCAATTCGATATATACAAACTGATTCACTAACTTTAGTTCAAAAATGCTAGGTTACATCCTTCTTCTCTCGCTGCCCAAAACATGTACAAAATGTTCAAGAGTGGGTATCTCAAGGTAAGGTGGAAGTGGGAATTTATCCCTTAATCACAGTGTGATGTGTACTGGCAGATGTGGAAGGTTGATTTCTTTATCTAAAGTCTTAAAAACTAAAAAATTTTGTAAACAAATTTATGTAGTTCATATGTTTCCCTAATTAATGTTGATATGTCTTTGCCAAAAAAATTTACAATTTCTTTTATATTTGAGTGGTGGGCTGTCATTTGCGATATATGTTTTTTTCTATTTGAAGCAGTCATCTGCTATACCGATAATGCGTTTAAATTAGGTGTGATGAGATCTGCTCCAATCTATTTAACTAGTGAGGTGTTCGAGCATTACATAAAAGTGCATGCCACTGATGAGAAGCGTTAGGATAAGTTGAAGAAAGTAAACGAGAATATGAAATGTTAAAAGGGAGGCATGTTATGGGTGTCTCGATTCATAGTTGTGGATCGATTTCTATGCCACAGGATGGGAATAATATGTTATCTATTTATAAAATGATTTTTAAATTTTCCATTTCTCTTTTAATGAAAGATTACTAAGTACATGTTTTTTTATATATATATTCAATAAGTGAGTTACATTTAGCCTCCCATGGTTAATTAGTTGTTCCGCCACACGCACACCCACGACCACGATAGTGTGACTTTCGTCATTTAGAGATCCGAGCGAGTTACTGTAAGTTAAAATTTAAAGTATTGTGATGAATTTATTAAAACTTTAAATTGTTTACCATGAAAATATAAACTCAATTACCTGTATAACTTAATATAGGCTGAAATCGCAAGAAGATTGAAGGAGTTGTCTTAGACCCTAGTACACCTGTTAACAAGGACGTAGTCTTCTTTAATGTCGTAAGGCCAAAGAAAGGTTGAATTTACGGATTGGGATCTCAGCATTTTGGTCGAGGCCACTCTTGCGAGAGTAGTTCATCCAAAAGCACCCAAGCACACGAGCCACACGACGTAAATGAATTGAGGAGAGACTACAACATGATGTAGGAAGCAATATCGAAAAAGCACATCATAGAGAGATCCCATCTCTGAGACCTAATTAACCAAAAGCAGGAGTAGGTACAGAAAAACCAACAATTGATGGATCAAAACTGGGAGATGGAGGAGCGTTATGGTCATATTAGGCATTGATGATGCAGACTGTGAGGATCAATATCCTAACGTTGCGACTGTCGTCGTCACGAGATGGTGTTCGTCACCTTGACGACTTCCATGATGTTTCATATGTTGTTGACACTTAATATTTGGCGGGCAGAATGTTGAGGTCGATAACACATCTTCCATCACCAGTTGCAGCTCTAAATTTGGCTACGCCTTTTCCATTTTCTAATATGGGTGACGACGAATTCATATCTTACTTATTCCATTCGGATCAACGAGTCCCTGCATCAGTGACAAGTCCGGGATATGTTTGAGCTACCTTCCTCGATGAACATTTGGATGTATGTTTTGCATATATAGTACTTTTACTGTAATTTGATAATTTTGACATATTATTCTTTATTGTGAAATTGAAATATTTTTTTACTCATTTTTTTAATATTTAAGATTTTTATTAAAAAAAATTACTATTTTGTAATATTAATATTACTTTTATAGTTTTTCAAATTCAATTTTAAATTTTCATTTAAAAAGGTGTTGAAGTCATTTAGAGATGGATTAGGTCATCGCTAATCCGTCTCTAACTGATGATGAAGACAAGATGTCACGTCAATAATTAGCGATGGGTAATACTTTGCTAATTGGCGACAAACTACAAAGTCAATCGCTATTTTGGTTTAGCGACAACGAGATTAGCGACGGATTAGTCATGTTGCTAATTCGTCGCTAAACCTATTAGCGACGGGTAAATAGCCAATTAGTGACGGATTCGCCCGTCAATAATTGGCTACTTTCTTGTAGTGCACCTCCGGCCATTGTCTTAATTTAAAAACTCACAAGTCCAAAATTAAATAAACAAGTAGATCATAAAAAGAAAATTTGTCGAAAATAATTCAATAAAACTAGCTTGAAATGCAACGGAACTTTAAAATAAAATGGCATCAAAGTGTAAATTGAATTATAAAATTTAAATCAATTGAATCAATAATGGAAGGCCGATGTTTGATAAATCTTTAGTTCTTTCGAAAACAAAGCAAAGCAAATTAAACCAAAACCAAAACCAAACCCCCAAATTCATTTTAAACTCGATTTTCAAACCATTTGCAAATACGTTTAAATACCAAAATTTTAAAATTGTTGAATTTGTTAACCAACTATCAATGCAATCGCAATGCCTAATCTATTGGAATTTAATGAGATCATTTGTTCAAGATAATAGAATAAATTCAGAAAAAATATTTTTGAAAAGCATTGAAAAATTTACATCAATCCTTCAAATAAAAAAAAAGTTGTTTAAGTAAGGAGTTAGGGTTGATGCCATTACCTTCTTAATAGTGAATCTCTCAATATTTAAGCTCTTAAAATCCTCTACACTATTCTTCCAAGCTCTAGGCCGAATTCTCTAAAACCTAATTTGGCTCAACACTCTCGAATTCCAAAATCTTAGGTTATATGGAACTAGGTTGAAGTGAGAATCACTTAAATACTATGAGATCAAGTTTAAGATGGTTGAATCTACGGAAAAAATCGAGATTTGTGTGAAGGGATGCAACAGTTTGGTGCGTGAATGAGTTAGTGTTTGTAGCGATTTAGGGTTTCTATTTTAAAAACTAAAAATTGTGTCTAGTGATTCATGTATTAAGTTGAATTGCTGGAAAATTGGTAGGTGAATCATTGGGTTGTGAGGTACAGAAACTAACCGATCTGGACAGTGATTCCTTTGTAATTGTTAATTACTTAGGATTCGTTAGACACCAAAATTCACTCAATTGTCTGGTTGTTGTCACTAATTTGGCCATCGATTCCCATTGTTATATTGATTCGTTAGAGAATCGTCAGGCTTAAGTTACTATTTTAGCTATTTATTCCATAATTAAGTTATATTAAGGTAAAATTGACCAAAATTTTGGAAGTTTGATTAGGATATTTAAATAACTAAATAATTTTATTAAATAATTAAATAAACAAACAAGCAAGTGAATAATGCAACTTCCATAGAAGCCATATAAGCAATAAAAAAAACTTGATCAATTCCCTTTAATTGAAATTAACTCGGAGTTTAAATTTCGAAAATATTTCCAATACAAGAGTCTAAAAGTGAGAGAATAAATACGTATTATATTAATAATAAACTATATTCCTAATAAAAATAAATAAACATAGAATATGGGTTGCCTCCCATAGTGTAACGACCAGTTACCTTGAGGTGGTGATTAGTGTAAACCTGAATCCTAATTAACTTGATTTAAGCTATTAGTTAAGTAAGATGTACCTTGATTAGCATGTGCATGAGTTTGTGTTATGATTTATGTTTATATGACATGTTTAAATGAATTTATAGGTTGCCGTATAAAAGTGAATTTAATGGATGCCGATAATTGGAAAATAAACAATTAATTAATAAATTGCAGATACACTAAGTGCGACAAACAGGTCTTGTAATGAATGTGCACACCCGAGAACACTCGTAGGCATTTCTGGTGAATTTATTAGCAAGAATAGATATGCTATGAATAACATAAATCATAGGTTTGATTTGATTTATATGGATCGCCACGAGATTAGCGTAGGTGGAGATTGTGGTAAGATATGTGTCACTATAGGCAGTGTCATTTAAGCATAATACTTACTTGATCAACCCCGAGATAGTGTGATGCGTATCTCGAGAAAATCCATATATATGAATCAAAATGTTCAAACTTATCATTACTATTCAATTCAAATGAGAGAGTGAGTAAGCAACTGAGGGTTTGATCTTGAGGGAGTTGATTAGGAGAGGTTTTTTAGTGATTCTAAGTGATCAAACCATGCGAATCGGAGATCATCTCTATGGTAAGTTAGTTTTAGTGTTCAAGTTTAGTTTTCGACGTAGATTATGAATTCTCTATTTATTGTTGTTGTTGATTATTGAAAATTAGTTTATACCTTCTTAGAGGTCCTCCTTGATTTGTGGGGAGTGATTTGAGGTTGTTTTTGATGTTATGGACAGAACATGGACTGTTGCTTTATTCACTATCAAGACAATGATGGGTGGAGTGCACTCCCTATAGTAGGGAGGCGCACTCCTTTCATGAATTTTCATGAACCCATTTAGTGGAGTGTGCCCCACTATTTAATAGAGCGCGCTCCCACCTCAGTAAACAACGGCTGAGTTCCAATTGTAATTTTCTAAGTTTGAGAGACTTACTTAATGGTTTTAAATATATGATAACAGACCTATATTAACCTCAAATGGTTTGTGATAGGTTTTGGAACAACGATAAAGGTCAAGTAACCCGAAAAAGTTAGGAAATTATGACGAAAGCTAATTGAGATAAGTGGGACTCGTATTCTTATCGATTAAGCTTCGTAAATTAAGATATTAAGGTCTTATAGTATTATGGATAGAGATAGGGGCAACATAATGTGATTTGAATGTTTTATATATGGTGAATCTCGGAAATGGTCAATAAGACAGACCAAGACTATCGATTGAAAAGGTATACTGAGAAATGAATTTTGTCCTTTGTCATAATTAATGGAAAGGTTTGCCTGGAAATGGATTCCTCCCTTTTATCCTTAGTTAGTCAGAGTTTTACCTCGATTGTGTGAAATCTAAAAATTTCATAAACTTGATTAATGACTAATTAAGTCATTTTTCGAATTTACTTAGAATTTAGGAATCTGGGGTGAGACCCACGCATTATGGACGGGAGATCAAGAGTTGAAATATTATTTTAGCGTGATGCGCGCCTAATTGGTTTATTATACTCTTTTCGATGCGAAATAAGATTAAGTTGAAGTCGAAACGCAGTGTCCGTGTGTTTCATAGCGCTTTTGGAATTTTCTCAATTATTGAGGAAATTGGGGTATTTTTTAGGATTTAATTTTGATGTAAATTAAAGGATAATCATGAAAAAAAAAGAAAAAAGGAAATTACCATTGGGGCCGTGCAGAACTTATACACAAGAATATAAGTTAGGGGCAACTTTGTCATTTATCGCCCTAAAAGAGTTGATTTCAATGTGAAATCAAAATGGGGTTCCATCAAAACACCTATTGCTCTTCACTCCTTCATCTCTTCATCATCCCTGCTCAGCTCTCGTCTCTTTCGATTTCTCTCTCGATGCTCTCTTTCCCTCTTCGTGCTTTCTTCCCTTTCAATGTTCTCTCCATCTCTCTCGTTGTTCTCTCTCTCAGCTGCCTCTCACAGTTCCCCCTATCGACAGCTCTCTCTCTATCTTTCTCTTTCATGAGTTTTTTCATCATGTTCACTGTCCATGGGTACGGTCTACATTCAGGAGAAGAGGAACGTGAACATGGTGAATTGATCATGGCAATGATGGAGGTTCCATTCACGAATTAAGGTAAGTTTTTGGTTTTGTGAATTAGTGGTTAGTCCAAGGTTATTAAATGGATTGGTATGAATGAGAGGGCTTGGTTGAGAAAGAGACAAATTGAATGATGACGATGATGTAGGGGTATTTGTCTTTCATGGCTGTTGGTTTGGTTGTTGTTGAAGTTGAGGTATCATTGTGTTGATTAATCAATTGGTGATGGGTGAGGGTATGAATAGGTTGTTGTGGAGCTATAGATTGGTGATGAAGAATCAAAGAAGAAGAGTAAAAAATAGAAAGAATCGATGAACATCAGCAGTATTGTTGTTCATCGATTGACCCCAAAGCTCCCCTACCCTTGTAAGGGCAGGGCCTAGCGGCTGGCCATGTAATGGCCGAGCCTATGTGCTCGAATTAAGGAAAAAGAAAAAAATGAAAAAAAAAAATGGAGAATTTGCGTGTAATTTGAAAGTAAAGAATTTCATTTTGATAAAGTAAAAAATTAGGAACTTTTTAAAGTACCTAACTTGAGATTGTGGATTTTCAAAGTTTAAAATTGTAAATTGAGGCTCAAAATCCCAATTTGGGCTTTAAAAGTAATTGTATTTGGTTTTCAAGTCACTTAGATGAATTATGACCATAATTAAAGATTTATTTATAGAAATGAGACTCAAAATGTGTACTTGAATCTTGAAAGGACTGCGTTATTGATTTTTAAAAGGTTTCGGGGCTTTTGTTAGAGTTTGGAAGGATTTAAACACCAACAAGACTTTGAAATGTCAAAAAATAGGTTTTAAATTATTGACTCAATACGACTCGTGGAAAAACGTGAAAGCCGGGGAACATCATGAGTGGCTTCATAACCAACTTTGAGTTGGTTTAACAGTAAGTAAACCCTACAATGGTCTTTACTATTTATGGAAGTTATTTTTGTACTTGCATTTGCGATTAGTCTGCATTGTGTTTCACATTATTCTTGGTCATGCACTCATGGCATACAGGTCACATTTTCATGTTCGGCCTCGATCAGGTATCCCGCATAGGTGAAATAGACTAGGCATCCCATCTAAATGAAAAAGACTAGATGGGAGTAAATATGTAAGCAGGCAATTTTGATTCTAAAAATCATGCATTTGACTTCAATTATTGTTGTAGGTTCATTCCTAGGTCGGCCAACCTATTTGCGAACCTTAAATAGTAATGAAAAGGTTTCACGTTGTTATATAAATTTCATATTATTTGGAAATGCAATTAGATATCTCCATGTATTCAAACTAACATTTGCAGGAGTATAAAACAGTGTAAGAGTTTACTTATTTGACATCTTCGAGTTGTTTTGGATAATGTTATGTTTTTCGTGATGACAAAGAAGAACAAACATGACTCGAAGATCTTTGGTGATTGTTTTCAAATATTAAAAGCTTAACTCATGTTGTATGTTGTTCTTATATTATTGTCTTCGGTTCTGGGTGAGTGCAAGTTGTGAAACATCATTAAATAGGTTATGAGAGTCTCCTTAATTAATTTAAAGTAAGTTACGAGGTTTATATTCCAGTTTTGGTTTATTTGGAATTATAAAGTTTTAACTAAAGTATTGGGAACGACGGGGAGTTGCAAGTCCTTATAGGCTTCTCTCCAAGCTGATGTCTACTACGTTTTTGATGCCAAAAGCCCATTTTCAGGGGACGCTATGTTGAAATTCTTATAAAATCTTGTAATTGAAACAATATGATTTCCTAATTTGCTTTATTTAGAATATTGACAACGAAGTTGCATTTGAGGATCTAGTAAATCATTTGAGGATTTTATTTAATTGACTAGATTATGAGTCTATTAGGGTGATTAGGATTATGATATCAAAGTATCTTACTCATCATCAATTCACTTTTGATGAATTTACCTTTTCGTTATTGTTTAACAAGAGAAATAGAAAAATTAGAATTTTCAAACTATATATCAACTTAACGAATAATCAAACTTTTAAAGGATGCTATTTGAATCTTTTAAGTCTTGTCAATGGAAATTCTTTCTATACATGACTTTTTACTGACTTTATATACAAATCACTTGCGGATATTCCATCAATACATATATCTTTTTCTTAGTTTTATTTTAGGTCATAGTGATAGGCGTCAAGATTTTGATTTGATTAGAAGTAACTATTGGGTACTTTGAATTTCAAAACACAACCACTTATCTTTCATTTAATAGCTAATCATAGCTGTTGTCATATCGTTTTCCCAATCTTAACTTCTAACACGTTGATTTTATATCTACAACTATCATTTTTATCTTATTAAAAAAATCGAGTTAGACAACTTGACTAATCATATCACAACCACATTGTTATTTCCAAGTTAAGATTCAATTTGTCCAATCAATTTATATTTTTGAAACCACTCGTCTCCTTTCTCTTTGTTCAGACTATTTTCGGATGCAACACAATATTGGTATTGAATTCAACCAATATTTTATAAAATTGGACTATCATTCTCTAACACACCAAAAGATTGCATTGCAATGTTTATATGATTCTCTCATTTATATTCCAAATCAAAACTGCCCTGAAATAAGACTTCAACACTTAGTCAAATTATAGGTAGTGCAAATTTTTCAATAGTGAGAACTTTGTTCAACATTAAATTTCTTCCTCTAAACAAATGAATTTCACTAAAAACCTTATCGACCATTAAATATGATAAACCAAGATTCAAATGATTCTATTCCAAAGTATTTTGGACATCCATAACATCTTTGAATCATTCGTCAAACATGGCTACTCGAAAACTGTCAATATTGTTTACAATTTTGATGGCTTGCAAGCTACATTTTCACCACATTTTCACTGCCAAAACAAATTATTTTAAGTTTGTACATTTCCATTATGTAAAATATGATAGATAAGGGTTAAAATAGGCTTAACCCCATATAATTTGGATGGCATTTGAAATTGGGCCCAATAAGTGAATAGCTAAAATTGACAAAAATAGAACCGAGTAAACTTTGTATCGTAATCAAGATTCATTCACAGTGCAGAAGACTAGTGTAACGCCCACCTACCTTTGAATAATCGAATGAATTTGTGAGGTTTGATATAAAAGTGTCTATGAAGTTTTGTTGGAGTCTACTACAAGCTTAAATGTAAGCAAATAAATGGTCAATAAATTATCACATAAGTATGAAAAATGAGAATTTCAGGTGGACAAGTTCCTATGGGACTTAAATATCAAACTATTTGTTTGATAAAAACTGTTGTATCTTGACAAGGTTCTTAGTAAGAGTCACACTCTAGAAGTTGAAAGTTTTCTACTAAAGTAATAAACAATCACTACAAAAAAACAGCAGATCATAAACGAAAATTTTCATCTCTGATTTGCATAAATTTCGTCTCTAATTGAAACGTCGACGTTGATTCAATCGGAAACGGAAAAATTCCGTCTCTCGAAATCGACGTTGATTCAATTAGAAACGGAAAAATCCGTTTCGATTAGAGACGGATTAGAGATGGAAATTAGAAACGAACGACTTAATAAATGGAAATTTTTCAAAATTGCAATTGTAATTGATTACGGATAGAGATGGAAATTAGAAACGGATCGAGACGGAGAATGCATTATTTCCGAAATTTTTTTCAAAATGGATAAGAGACGGAATTTTTCCATTTCGTCTCGATTCCGTCTCTGATTAGCAACGGATCAGAGACGGAATGCATTATTTCCGTCTCTGATCCGTTGCTGATTCATGCATCTATTCCTCGAAAATTAGAGACGGAATAGCAAAGGAATCTCTGAATTCCGTTGCTAATTCCGTCTCTGAATTCAAATCCATCTCGATTTCGTCTCTGAATTCATATATATATATATATATATATATATCTCAATCCAAGCACATTTAACCTGCCAATATATAATACAAATCATAGCTAAATAATATATTGATATTGCACAATTTATATAAACTTAACATATCCTTAAAATTATCTTTTCTCAATGTACTATACACGAAACAACAAAAACAATCTAAAAAGTTTCTATTTCGTATCTTTCTACAAAAGTAAAAGCAAAAATTGTTCTAAATGAAAAAAAATAAAAAATGAAGAAGTGTTCCGAGATTATATAAAGTTGATTGTGCTTCAAAAAATACTTGACTTCGTACAAAACACCTGAAAAAAGATCAAAAAGAAAAAAATCACTAAATTATACAAACAATAATAGGAATATAAACAATATTATGGGAGAACTACGTATCATCGCAAGCACAAGTGTATGAGCCAAACACAACATAAATAAAGTAGTAAAGAAAAAGAAATTCATCATTATCCAGAAGGAACATGGTGTTAATTAGCAAATTATCTCTCGCTCCAAACAATGACATGAAATTTAGTTCTAGATTAACACAAACAAGAGTCAATTGTCCTCGATGCTCCAAAAAATTAAGAAGACACTATACAAAATGAAATTAAAGTAAACTGAAACAAAAGATAGAACACAAATTAAAAGTAAAGAAAACTAAAATAAAAGACTCAATAAACAATGTGTAATGGAAGTATGATAAATAAATGATACAAGACAAGTACCAATTTTCATAAGTACTTCAATATTAATAACTATTTCTTTTTAGAGACAAGTGATGTTCATGATCTTCAACACATTATTACAATGAATGCATTCTGAAAAAAATTCTAACTCTTAATTTCATACAAAATACTTAGCAAAGTTTCTCCTAAAACTAGGGGTTTTAACTAATAGAATGACTATACAGCATACACACACAAACATGTGTCATTATTGATTGCACCCATCCTTGAGCACCAGATACAGGATACTAACACCGTTACACTGCCATTATATGCCACTAACAGTGTAGCTTCCCACCAAAACACAAGGGCAACATCATAATTTTTGCACACCTCCAACATTCTTCCAAGTTCCTATTAACTCAGATATAATTGCCAACATATTTCAGAATTACAAGTAATATCAACACAAAAAGCACAACCTCTTCAGTATTCAATCTAAACATTTTATTTAACTAAACAATATATCCCTAAAACAAGCTGGTAAAAATCAAGCAAGCCCAAAAATGAAATATATTTTTCACTAGGAACAAAAGCTACTGGTATACAAAATTCTGAAAAAGAAAAGAAAGGTAAAAATAAGACATGCCTGTGATGGTTCCATTCTCGAGACACAATCCTTGTTCAAACTTTGTGCAACACCCTGAAATTGAAAACAAGGTATTCAAGGAAAAAACAATCAAACGCTAAAACAGAAAACTAAATTACTAAAGCCAACCTTACTTCTGAAAAGGACTAATGCAACTGCTATAAAAGTTAAAATTATGAAAATTAATAAAAAAAATTGGTTCTTAGTACTCTAGTTAGTTGTAATCTAGAAAATGCAGCGAATGTGTATAAAATCAAAGTAACTGAGGTACATAAATCATTATACTTTATTAAGTAAACCTATTGGAATTCAAGAGGTTAACATATTTTGCCCCTGAAAACTGAAAGAGATAAACTAGTGGAGATATAACGCAAGACTTACTTGAGAAGATAAATAGGAACCAAAGCAATACCTGAAGCTTCACAACTTCATGATAGAAGGAGCGCATTGTGTAGTTCCCAGATATGTCCTTCCTGACATGGAGAAATTTAAAGTTAGAAACTTGAAATAATGAAGACCAAGAAAAGAGATGAACTTACTTTATCTAAAAAGAAAAGAGATGAATTTATGGTAAGTTTTTCTACAATTATTATTTTCTAAAAGTTGTCAATTCTAAATGCAAAAGTTCACAGGAATCAAATAATACAAAATTATTTGGGTCTTCAACTATTTCAAGTAAGCATTACTCTTGATACTGTTAACAAACAACCAAAATAAAGCCCGAGTGCAAGTCTGCCTTTTCCAAAGAAAAAATAAGTCATACATGATCAGATTGTTCCTCGCTAAACACATAGGTCTTCATTTTTGATAATCACGAATTAGAGTAACAAAGCCAAGCTCGACTAGTTAATTCTTGACACATAATTACAATTAAACACCAGACTTCTAAATATCGGCAATGTCAAATATTACTTTCAAGCATATCTTGGTAACATACTATTTCTCAACAGACCATGACACTTTATTCATCATATAACAAGATAAAATCTTAAAAAGCACAACTCAATTTTAATATATAAAGTACATAGTATGAGGTTTAAGTAGTTGGTAATTCATTCATATTTCTTAAGCACATGGTTCATATTCATAGCGTAGTCTTTACCTCGATATTTTACAATATTATTTTAATCTATAAGCATGAAGCATTGCTTCTTTTACTTTTTGTCTCCGTTCAACATCAACAGAATTCTCTTCTACCTTCAATTTTAACTCTGCTAGCTAAAAGATTTAAAGTATTCACTGTACCATGGATGGTGAACACGGATGGCATTCCCAATTTCAAGCCCAACATCACTACATGTCTTGGAGCTGAAAATAATGATCCTCCTTTCCTCACTATCCATAAGCATTTCACGATCCCGCGAGCGTTGGGAACTCGTGAGACAATGTCGGTGACAAATCGGTATTAACTCATCTTGAAAAGTGATATATGTATACAATTTGCATACAGATGCATGTATCAACAACCACTGGTTTTTCAAAGTCAATTAAACATAATGAGTCAATGATCTGTGACCTCCTATGTAAGTTGAAACCGAGATTTTGTAAGTTGCAATAAAAAATTAAAAAGAAACAACTAAATTACTCCTAAATTTAACAGGTAACAGCTAATTGAAGTCATGGTAATCTGGTGGTTTGTCCTGCATTATTATAAGATAATTTTTAGTATTACAATATCATCACTTGTACACATACTCTGATCATGTTAAATATACCCCTGGTTGTGTAAGAGCGATTGCCATGATCGCTGCCGCTTCCATGACCCATGACAGAGGATTCCACATGAATGCCAAGAATTTGAGTATCTTACTTTCCCGAAAACATGATCATAAAACAACTAATTGAGGATATCAAACTTGTGAAGTGAAGATTAAAAGGAAATGGGGAAGAAAAACACAAACTATCGAATGAACTATATCACGCAGACCTTCTTCTCTTCGAGTTTGTTGTATCCAAACAGCTGTAAGCGTTCCTTAACTTCATTGGACCTGAGTCCCTCTCGCGTGCACTTAAGATTTTCAAAAACTCCTTCAATAGGGATATTTTCCTGAAACAAATACCTTACGAAATTATAAATAAACCACCAATCATATATGGCTAAGAAAAAATGTTCGTCCCAATTGAAGGTATGAATTATTACCATATTGACCACTTCCCTGCTAACAGCTTCGAGAGCAATTGATTTCTTCTCATCCATTTTTGCTTATCTTATGACCGTTTGTAGGCAACAAATCTGTAAAACCAAAAACAGAAAACGAGCGATTTTTAACACTCACTCCAAGATCCAGAGCTTTTCTAATTGTCTCAGCACTGTCGTGGCAAGGGCTTCGGAGATGGCGAGGTACATCGACGAACGGCGCGAACGAACGTATTTAACCGCAGACCCAAGCAGACGGCGATGACGGGACGACAGCGGCAGACGGCGACGGCAGACCCGACGGCCTCGTCGCAGCCTCAATCGCAGCGACGACAGATCTCGGTGAAAGAGAGAGAGTTGACGGTGAGTGAGATTCCGGTGAGAGAGAGCGATGAGAGAGAGAGAGCGATGGACGGTCCGTGAGAGAGAGCGGTGATATCTGCCGTCGAGAGAGGTTTTTGGAGAGACAGAGAATCGGGAGAGAGAGGGATTTTTCGGGAGATCGGAGAGACAGAGAATCGGGAGAGAGGGATTTTTGGGGAGATAGGGTTTTCGGAAAGAGAGAGAATCGAGAGAGAGAAGGAGCGTTGTGTGGGGATAGGGTTGCTATTTTGTCTTTGAATCATCGAGATCGAAGATGCACGAATCTCGAGATTTGATGAACGGTTATAAAAAAAAAAAGTTTTGGTGGGAATGTTGGCGCCATTATTTAGAGACGGAATTAAATTCCGTCTCTATTTCCGTCTCTGATCTCTCTCTATTCCGTCTCCGAATTAGTCCGTCTCAATTCCGTCTCTAACCACTTTTTTTAGCAAGGAACTTAATTCCGTTGCTAATTCCGTTTCTAAATATCATTTTTCTTGTAGTGAATTGATATCAGTGAATATATTGTATATTGGTTCAAATGTTGTGCTACACGACGTAATTAGTCAGTGGTGAAGTTTTTAAGCATGATATTTTAAATTGGAGTTGATGTAAGATACATGTATGATGATGAAAATATAAATAAAATGAAAAGAGACGTACAACTTACAACTCAGTTAGTAAGTATTATTCGTATTAGTTGAAAATATTAAATAGAGTACAATGTATCTAATTCGATATCTTTGACGAATTGAATATTCTTGCACAATAAGCTGAGAAAAGTTTGAAGTATGTATTGAGTGGAGATGGAAAAAGATATAGCATATTTATAACTTAAATGAGATATGAGTTTAAAGTTATTCTACGAAAGCAAAATCGTTGAATATGTTGATGTCTATGTTTAGAAATGTGTATTTACTCAAGTTAAAGATACATGTCTCTATTCAAGTATTGAAAAAAAATTGTTATGAAGTAACGATTGAGATGTGAATTCTCAGAAATTGGAGAAATATTGAAAATCGTAGTAGTGATCAAGGCAATCTGGAAGAGATTAGTAGTTAAGATAATGTAATGAGTTTCATTGTGAACTCATGGATAGATAATGGTATGATAAAGTTAGAAAAAGTTATTACTTTTCTAATCACTCAAAGGAAAAGCTAAGTGAATTGGCTGACGAGTTGGAATTGATAATTTCTTTCTAGTCCACAATATAAACAATATTGTGAGTAGACATTTAGAGAATGAGTGAGACTAGCATGATGTCTCAGGTTTCATTTTATGATTGGATTGAAATTAGAAAAAGGCATTAGTTTTCTAATCGATTAAAGAAAAGTTAAGCGAATTAATATCTTGTGAAATTCTAGGTTTTTATCGAGAAACGCTAGAAAGTTGATGGGTCATATAGACACGCAAATCTACTATAGTATCTAATGTTATGCTCAAATATTATTTTCATCACTTTATAATTTTAGACTGATGATAGTTTAAGAATCGATCGGTCGACAATCTTAATGAAAAATGATCGGTAATGAGAAAGTAAGTTGGGTTGTATGTACCAGAGTTTAGTTGATAGAGGAAGAATTATCAAGGGTTTGTGGAATTGTTATCGGTTAAGAATGGAAATGTTTTTATTGAAAAGCAAGATAGGCTAGGTCTTGTTATGTATTGATGCTTGAATGAGATTTGAGACATGAAATGTAAAGTACAACAAGGTTTTTCTGATATTCCACAAAGTTGATCGTTTAACTCGTCATAAATTCACAAAAAGCTAGGATTGGCAAAGTAACCAAGATAACATTTCATTAAACTAAAAGTTGGAAATGGTTACGATCTCTACCACCGAGTTGTTAAATACAACAAATGTGATTGAATCTATTTAACGGTTCACCTTGGAATTTGTTTTACAAGTTTGGATTAAAAAGAGTTTTATATGAATTATCATTTCTTTATATCTATTTTGGTTCAAATAATCTGTAAGTTTAAATTTCGAGAACAAATTTTTAATTAGTAGGGAAGAATTGTGAAATCTAAGAATTTCATAAACTTGATTAATGACTAATTAAGTGACTTCTCATATTTAAAATGGAGTTTAAGAATTTGAGGTAGAACCCATGCATTACGGATCGGGGATTATGTGTAAAATATTAATTTTGCATGTCGCGGGCCCAATTGGTGTATTATACTCTATCTAATGTGAAATAAGCTTAAGTTAAAGTCGAAATGTAGTGTTCGCCTGTTTCGAAGCGCGTGGGGAATTTTTCCAATTTTTGATGAAATTGGGTATTTTTTAGGGTTTAATTTGGATGTAAATTAAAGGATAATCATGATAAATATAAAAAGAAAAGTGGAAATTACCATTAGGAGTAGTGCAGAGTATGCACACAAGGATATAAATGAGAAGTAACTTTGTCATTTGTCACTCCAAAAGAGTTTATTTCAATTAAAAATCAAAATGGGGTTCGATCAAAACCCCTTTAACTCTTCACTTCTTCTTCTATTCATTTTCCCTGCTTAGCTCTCGTGTCTCTCGATTTCTTTCTTGATTTCTCTCTCGATGCTCTCTCCCCTCTCAGTGTTTTCTTCCTTTTCAATGTTCTCTCCATCTCTTTCGTTGTTTTCTCTCTCAACTACCTTTCGCGATTCTCCCTTTTGACAACTCTCTCTATCTCTTTCATGAATCTTTTTTATCATCGTCACTGTCGATAGTTGTGGTCTCCATTGAGGAGAAGAGGAAAGTAAGCATGGTGAGTTAATTGCGACAGTGTAGGAGGTTCAATTCACGAATTTAGGTAAGTTTTTGGTTTTGTGAATTGGTAGTTAATCCATGGTTACTAAATGGATTAGTATGAATGAGAGCGTTTGGTTTGAGAAAGAGACCCAATTGATTGATGATGATGTTGTAGGGGTGCGTGTCTATTATGGATGTTGGTGTGGTTGTTCTTGAAGTTGAGGTATCGTTGTGTTGATGTGTTGATTAATCAATTGGTGATGAATGAGGTTATGAAAAGGTTGTAGAAGAAAAAAAAAAGAAAATTTGTTGAACAGTACCAGTACTGTTGTTCATCGATTGAGCCCAGGGCTCCCTGACCCTTGTAAGGGAAGGGCTGAGTGGCTAGCCTCAGCATGGCCAAGCATAGTCTAGGCCAATGTTGGCCAGCGCTAGGAATAAGGAAAAAGAAAATAAAAGAAAATAAAAAAATTAAGGGAACTTTTGTGTAATTGAAAATGAAGTAGTTCATTTTGATAAAGTGAAGAATTTGGGACTTTTTAGAGTACCAAACTTGAGATTGTGGATTTTCGAAGTTTAGAATAGTAAATTAAGGTTTAAAATCTCAATTTGAGCTTTACAAGTAATTGTATTTGATTTTCCAATCACTTATATGAGTTACGAACATAATTTAGGATTTAATTGTAAAAATAAGACTCGAAAGGTTTGTTTCAATCTTGAAAGGACTTTGTTATTGATTTTTAAAAGTTTTCGAGACTTTGGTTGGAGTTAGGAAGGATTTGAACAACATCGTGACTTGGAAATGTTGGAAAATAGGTTTTAAATTATCAAACTTGAGTGAAGACACTAAGATATAAATTTTATTGACTCAATAGAACTTGTGGAAAAACGTAAAAGCCGGGAAATATCGTGTGAGGCTTCACGACTAACTTAGAGTTAATTTAACGCTAAGTAAGCCCTACACTGGTCTTTTGTATTTATGAAAGTTATCTTTGTACCTACATTTGTGATTACTCTACATTACGTTTTGCATTATTCTTGGTCATAAATTCATGGCATACGGGTCACATTGTCATGCTCAGTCTCGATCAAGTTTTTCACCTAGGTGAAAAAACTAGGTGTGAGTAAAGCTAATCGAAACTAGGTATCTCGTCTAGGTGAAAAAGACTAGATGCGAGTAAATATGTAAGCGGGTAATGTTAATTTTGAAAATTATGCATTGGATTTCCATTATTGTTTTAGGTTCATTCTTAGGTAGGCCAACCTAATTTTGAACCTTAAATAGTAATGAAAGGGTTTCATGTTGTTAAATAAATTTCTTGTTATTTGGAAATGCAATTAAATGTCTCCATGTATTTGGACTAACATTTGCAAAAGTATAGAATAGTGTAGGAAATTACTTATCTGACTTCTTCAAGTTGTTTTTGATGATGACAGGTTTTTGGTGAAGACAAAGAAGAACAAATGAGACTCGAAGATCTTTGATGATTGTTTTCAAGTTTCAAAAGCATAATTCTTTTTGTATGTAATTCTTATATGATTATTTAAGTTTTGGGGTGAGTATAGGTCGTGAAACATCATTAAATAGGTTATGAGACTCTCCTAAATTAATTTAAAGTAAGTAACGAGATTTATACTCCAATTTTAGTTTATTTGGAATTGTAAAGTTGTAAATAAAGTATTGGAGACTAAAAACTAGTTTTGAATGTTGAATTTGATATTTATTGTGAATTGCGGAGAGTTGTGCGTCGTTTTAGGCTTCTCTCAAAGTTGCTGCGGTCAGTTAGGTTTTTTATGTCGGAAACCCATTTTTAGGGGAGACTTTGCCAAAGTTTTTATAAAATCTTGGAATTTAAACAATATGATTTTCTAATTTTCTCCGCTTAGAATATCGACAATAGGGTTGCATTTGAGGATCTAGTAAGTCTTTAGAGGATCTTAGTTGATTGATCGGATTATGCGTCTAATTAGGGTGATTAGGGACAAGATACCAAAGTACCTTACTGATCATCAATTTATTTTTGATGAATTTACCTTTCCATTATTGTTCAACTGAATTAATAGAAGAATTAGAATTTCCAAGCTATGCATCAACTTAATGAATAATCAAACTCTTAAAGGATGTTATTTTGATTCTTTAAGTCTTATCAATGGAAATTCTTGCTATACATGAGTTCTTATTGACTTCTTATATAAATCGCTTGCAGATATTCCATCAATACATCTATCTCTTCCTTTGTTTTATTTTGGGTCGTAGTGATACGCATCGAAATTCTAATTTGGTTGGAAGATATTATTGGGTACTTTGAATTTCAAAACATAACCGCATATCATTTATTTAATAGCTAATCATAGCATTTTCATATTGTTTTCCTCAATCTCAACTTCTAACACATTGATTTTATCACTACAACTTTCATTTTTATCATTATTTTTTATTTTAGTAAAAAACTGACTTAGACAACTTGAGTGATCGTATCACCATCTCATAGTGTCTTCCAAGTCAAGATTCAATTTTTCCAATCAATTTCTATTTTCAAAGTCACGTGTCTCATTTTTCTTTGTTGAGACTATTTTTGAAACTACCCTTTATTGGTTGTGAATTTAACCAATATTTTATAAAATAGATATATCCTTCTCTAAAACACCAAAACACCAAAACATTGCATTAGAATGTTTATGTAAGTCTTTCATTTATATTCCAAGTCAAATCTGCCCCAAAATATGCCTTCATCACTTAGTCAAATTATAGGTAGTGCAGATTTTGCAATAGCAAGAACTTATGTTCAATGTTAAACTTCTACCTCAAAACCAATGAATTTCACTATAAACCTTGTTGGCCATTAAAATAGGATATATCAAGATTCGAATGAATCTATTCCCAAGTGTTTTGGATATTAGGAACACATTTGAATCATTCGTCTAACATGGCTTATCGTAACTGTCAAGATTGTTTACAATTTTGAAAGTGGCTTGCAGCCTACCTTTGCACCACTTTTTCACTACCAAAACAAATGATTTTACGTTTATAAACTTCCATTATGTAAAATATGATAGATAAGGGTTAAAATAGGCTTAACCCCATGTAATTTGGTTAACTTTTAAAAAAGGGGCAAATAAGTGAGATTAATGTGAGAATAGCTAAGATTGAAAAAAAATGGTACTAAGTAGACTTTGTATCATAATCAAGATTCATTCACAATGTAGAAAACTAGTATGGTGCGTTGTCTTTGAATAATCGAATGAATTGATGAGGTTCGGTATAAAAGATTATATGAAGTTTCGTTGGAGTCAATTGGAATCTTAAGTGTTGGAAAATAAATGGTCAATAAATTCTCACATAACTACGGAAAATAAAAATTTCAGGTGAACGAGTTTCGATAAGACTTAAGATATCAAACTATAAGTTTGATAAAACTTGTTGTATCTTTACAAGGTTCTTAGTGAGAGCCATACTTTAGAAGTTAAAAAGTTTTGAACCAAAATAATATATAACTGATATCAGTAAATGTGTTGTATGTTGGTTGAAATGTTGCACTAAACCATGTGATTAGTTAGTGGTGAAGTTTTTAAGCATGATGTTATTTTAAATTGGAGTTGATGTATGATACATGTATGATGGTGAAATACAAATGAAATTAAAAGAGACGTACTGCTTATAGCTCAGTAAGTATTATTCGTATTAGTCGAAAATATTGAATAGAGGACAATGTATCTAATTCAATATGTTTGACAAATTGAATATTCTTCCATGGTAAGCTGAGAAAAGTCAGAATTATGTATTAAGTAGAGATGAAAAAAGAGATAACATATTTATAACTTGTTTGTTATATAAGTTAAAAGTTATATTGTGAAAGTAAATTCATTAAATATGTCGATATCTTTTTTTCGAAATGTGTATCTACTCAAGTTAAGGATAATTGTCTCTATACAAGTAATGAAAAACTTTGTTATACAGTAATGATTGAGATATGAAATCTCTGAAAATGGAGAAATAGCGAAAATTGTAGTAGTGATCAAGGCAATCTGGAAGAGATTAGTAATTAAGCGAATGTAATGAGGTTCGTTTTAAACTCGTGGATACATAATGGTGTGACGAAGTTAGAAAAAGGCGTTAGTTTTGAAATGGCTCAAAGGAAAAGATAAGTGAATTGGCTGATGAGTCAGAAATGATAATTGTTTTTTAGTCCACAATATAAATAATATTGTGAGTAAACATTTAGAGAATGAGTGAGAGTTGCATGATGTGTTAGGTTTCATTTTCTAATCGGATTGAAACTCTATATCTTTTATCATGAGATAATAGATGTAATTAAAGATATATAGTCATAGGATGACTTGTGTAATTCTTGGTTTCTATTAGGAAATACTGAAATGGTAATGGATCAGATGGAAACACAACTCTACACTAGTATGTAATGTTGTGCTCAAATATTTGTTGCATCACTTTATAATTTAGATTGATGATAGTCTAAGAATTGATTGGACGACAATCTTAATGAAAATATGATCAGTAATGAGAAAGAAAATTGGGTTGTATGTACTAGAGTTTAGTGGATAAATGAAGAATTATCAATGGTTTGTGGGATTGTTATCATTTAAGAATAAGAATGTTTTAATGAAAAACAAGATAGTCTATATCTTGCTATGTATAGATGCTTGAATGTGATTTTAAGATACGAAATGTAAAGTACAACAAGGTTTATTGGATATTCCACAAAGTTGATCGTTTGATTCGTTAGAAATTCACAAAAATGTTAGGATCGGCATACTAACAAAGATAACTCTTCATTAAACCAAAAATCAAAATGAAAAGTTAAAAAGGTTTTGATCTCTACCACTGAGTTCTTGAATACAATGAAAGTGATTGGGTCTATTTAACAATTCAACTTAGAATTGTTTTTACAAGTTTAGATTTAAAAGAGTTGTATATGAATGATCATTTCCTTATATCTCTTTTGGTTCAAGTAACCTGCAAGTTTAAATTTCGAGGAAGAAATTTTTAATTAGTTAGGAAGAATTGTGAAATCTAAGAATTTCATAAACTTGATTAGTGACTAATTAAGTGATTCTTTGAATTTAAAATAGAATTTAGAAATTAAAGGTGTGACCCACGCATTACTGACTGGAGATCATGAGTTAAAATATTATTTTTGCATATATTATACTCTATTCGACACGAAATATGGTTAAGTTGAAGTTGAAATGCAGTTTTGTGTGTTTCAGAGAGTTTTTGAGATTTTTCCAATTTTCCATAAAATTAGGGTATTTATCAAGGTTTAATTTGGATGTAAATTAAAGGATAATCATGAAAATATAATAAAAAGTATAAATTACCATTAGGGGCAATGCATAATATATACACAAGGATATAAGTAAGGGGCAACTTTTGTCGTTTTCACCTCAAAAGAGTTGATTTCAATGTGAAATCAAAATGGGGTTCGATCAAATACTCTTCACCTCTTTATATTTTATCGTCCCTGCTCAACTCTCGTTTATCTCGATTTCTCTCACAATCCTCTTTCCCCTCTCGGAGCTCTTTTCCTCTTCAAGTTTCTATTCATCTCTCTCGATGTTCTCTTTATTAATTGCCTATCACGGTTCTCCTTCTCGACAGTTCTATCTCTATCTCTTTCATGAATCTCATCATCATCGTCATTGTCCATGGGTGTGATCTCCATGGAGGAGAAGAGGAAAGTGAGTATGGTGAATTGATCACGACAGTGAAAGAGGTTCAATTCATGGATTAAGGTAATTTTGTTGTTTTGTAAATTGTTGGTTAATCCTTGGTTATTAAATGGATTGATATGAATAAGAGGGCTTGGTTGAGAAAGAGACTCAACTAATTGATGACGACGTTGTAGGGGTGTGTGTCTATCGTAGATGTTGTTGTGGTTATTGTTGAAGTTGAGGTATCATTGTGTTGATGTGTTGATTAATATCATTATGTTGATGTGTTGATTAATCAATTAGTGATGGGTGAAGGTATGAATAGGTTGTTATGGAGTTATTCTTAACCCCACAGGACTTAATCATGTATTAGTCAGCATTTATGTCCAAATCTATTCTAACTCATGTTCAGAATAAGTAAAACACATATCATTTTATATTCGAAAATAAGAGTTAATTAAAACTTATTACCAATTATAAAATTTAGCAGAAGATTTCATATATTGTGCGGAAGCAATTATTATAAATCCTAAGGGTGTGGAAACCAGGAAACGACGATCATATGCATATATAATAAAGTGACGAATATAAACAGTGTGATTATCATCATAAGTCAAAGAACTAAGCACTCATCCCGATATAAAACACCAAACATATCAAAAACATAAGTATATAATATATAGAATACCAAAACCTACAATATGTCGATGCACAGGTACGCCACTGGCTCAAAGGTAGTCGCTAATTTTCTCTTTGCCCGGCCTGCTCGTCGACGGCTCTGTACCCATCATCATAAAAAGGATGGTGAGTATATAAAGTAATAGTAATCCCTATTGAAAAATTCATTTATATTTCCAAAACAAACTAATTGGTATTTAACAGCATAAGTTAAATAAAGATAGACAAGTACTAATAATATGCTAAGAAATACCCTAGTTAAGCAAGTGAGACTGACACAAGACTAAATAGTTATGATCTAGATCTAGTCGGCTATGACCTACGTCAGTGAAGCCATTAACCACTAAGGAATGTACATGTCTCACACAATCAACCTCACTAGGGACTCTAACCCCAGTGGCATCAAAGAATCTAACCCGATATCATTAGCAACCCCAGGGACTCTAACCCCGTGTGTTGATCTACTCATAGTGCAATAGACTCTATATTCTATAACTACTTTATAGTTTCGAGAAAATGACTCATTAAGGAATCCGAGGATTTGGCTATGCTACAAAACGCAAATTTTTCCAAAGAGTACAAGTTCATAGAGCCATTCATAAACTCGCAAATCCATAGCATGCTATGTATACTACCTTTACTGTAAAACAACAAGAAATAGCATATAGCACATGAATGGATTCAAAAGAATTCAAGTTATCAAAATATCATGGAAACCAAGCTCAACAAGTGATGAATAACAAACAAGTCCATGACATGAGAGTACAAAGCTAGACATAGTCAATACAAACTATAATAAAAAAAAAGTTAAAACAGGAAATGAAACGTAAACAAACAATCAACGGGTATACTCACCTCAACCAATGTAAAGTCCTAGCTTTACCGGGGTCCCAACCCCTTAAATCTAGTATTCGCACTCTCGTAACCTTTCCTAGGTTCTTGATGACCTATAACATGTTTTTGGATGTGTTCAGGCCTTTACTTAAGGTTTTTGGCTCAGTTATAGTGTTTTAGAAGTTTTGAAAAATTGCAAATTTTTGTGCAGGAAAACCCAGAATTATACAAACAAAATTTTGAGTTTACTCTACACATAGGTCTCGCCAATGCTTTGGGGATCTCCATACACACTCCCAAAACCCCAAGACACCATCAATAGCATAAAAATAGCCATGTATAACATTAAATCCATGAGTTTATCAAATTGAACTAAATGAACTAGTGTATGTAAGTTACCTAGTTGATGTGCACTAATTTGATCAAGCTCCTACACACCTAAATCCTCTAAACCAACTATTTTTCTTCCTCCTCCAACACTTCAGCAAGGTTTATCTTCCAGATTTGCAAATGAAAATGATTTGTTTGGTTTGCATGTATTGAACTATGGCTTTATATATGAATAGATATGGTCAAATGATAGCCACACATCTTGTTGTAAACACGTATCTTGAGACCTATCTAATGGCCCACATGTTGACACTTTTCCCATTATCCTCCACTAACTAATCCTAAGTAACACCAATAATAACTCCATTTGTCTCTAGATGTGCTAGCACGTGTCTCGATGTAAATCACATGGCTATTGAATTAAATCACTAACTTAGACACATTTAATTTTATATCAACTATAGCCACATTAAAGCCATTATTTAAACCATACTAATCTCAAAATAAACTTACCACATGAATATTTACCACGATCCCACATCGACACGTAAGTCGAGGCATGTCTCCACTCACGTCTCGATGCCTATACACAGTTAGAAGTGATTTAGTAATCTACACATATACAAACACTAAGCATACATCACAACAAATCTAACATATACCCCGGCTCCTCTCGCCATGGTCAAAGCACATATATCACGATATGGGTCCCACATCATGGGCCAGTGATCATGATTACAGATAATAAATGAGATTAGAAATTCGGGTCGTGACAGGCCGAGCCTAAACTCAGCTAATGTCGACCGACGCTTGAAATAAATGAAAAGAAAAAAAAAAAAAAAATTAGGGAATTTGTGTGTGATTGAAAATAAAGTAGTGCATTTTGATAATGTGAAGAATTTGAGACTTTATAAAGTACCAAACTTAAGATTGTGGATTTTCAAAGTTTAGAATTGTAAATTGAGGCTTAAAATCTCAATGCTTTAAAAGTAATTGCATTTTGTTTTCAAGTCACTTATATGAGTTAGGGCCATAATTAAGGATTTAATTGTAGAAATGAGACTCGAAATGTGTATTTGAACTCAAAAGAACTTTGTTATTGATTTTTAAAAGTTTTCGAGACTTCAGTTGGAGTTAGGAAGAATTTGGACACCAACATGACTTGGAAATGTCAGAAAATAGGTTTTAAATTATCAAACTTTAGGCAAAACACTAACATATAAATTTTATTGACTCAATAGGATTTGTAGAAAAACGTGAAAGCCGGGGAACATCGTGTGAGGCTTCACGACCAACTTTGAGCTGGTTTTGCAGTAAGTAAACCCTACAGTGGTCTTCACTATTTATTGAAGTTATCTTTGTACATGCATTTGTGACTACTTCGCATTACAATCCGCATTGTTCTTGGTCATGCATTCACGGCATACGAGTGACATTGCCATGTTCGGTCTCGGTCAAGTATTTTGCTTAGGTGAAAAATACTAGGTGCGAGTAAAGCTCGTCGAGACTAGGTATCCCGTCTAGTTGAAAAAGACGATGCGATTAAATCTATAAGCGAGCAATGCTGATTCCAGAAATCATGCATTGGACTTCCATTACTTTTTTAAGTTCATTTTTAGGTCAGTCTACCTATTTGTGAACCTTAAAAAGTAATGAAACGATTTCATATTGTTATATAAATTTCTTGTTATTTGAAAATACAATTACATGTCTCCATAAATTCTGACTAACATTTGCATAAGTGTAGAACGTATAGGAGTTTACTTATTTGACATTTTTTAGCTATTTTTGATGATGTCATGTTCATGGTGAAGAAAAAGAAGAACAAAAAATACTAGAAGATCTTTGGTGATTGTTTTCATGTTTAAAAAGCTTAATTCTTATTTATGTTGTTCTTATATTGTTTTTTTAGGTTTCGGGGTGAGTGTAGGTCATCAAACATCATTTAATAGGTTGTAAAAGTATCCTAATTACTTTAAAGTAAGTTACGAGGTTTATATTTCAGTTTTCATTTATTTGGAATTATAAAGTTGTAACTAAAGTATTTGAGAGTATAAGCTAGTTTTGAAAGTTCAATTTTATATATATTGTGAATTACGTTGAGTAGTGAGTCCTTTTAGGCTTCTCCCCTATTTGTTGCCTTTTAGGTAAATCTTTCGGTAGACCGCTTTTAGGGGAGGTGCTGCCAAAATTTTTGTAAAATACAGATACAATTTCTCAATTTGCTCCAATAAAATAAATTAAGAAACGATGTCCGTTAAAGATCTAAATTAAAATTTGAAGCATGTTTAATGATTGAAATCAAATGTGTTTTGAAGTCAGTTAATTGAAGGGATTAGGTGCCTAATTAGAAGAATTAGGTTACGTTAAAACTTCGTAAGACCAATCCTGACAAGTCGTCATTGTCCAAGTGGAGTTGGTAGCCCATTCAAGCTGGAATAAACTAGTAGAATCCCTTGTCGGCTGACATGTGGATTATATGGTTGTATTCTCGAATGATTGGAGATTACGACTCCTCAATTGAATGCAAATTACAAACCACGAGTCCGGTATGAAGAGATATGTATTAGATCAAATGAGAAACAAAACCTTTCTTTTTTATGTGGGACTAAAGGTTTAGTGGTTACTTTGCAATACAAACTTGAACTACAAAGTTTAACCTGCGAACAAGTACAAACAAGTTCAACCTGCTGAACAAGTACAAACAATTATACCTTACATGCATGATGCATGTAGAACAGCTAAAGATGCAACATTCTAACCATTTAATAGGATGGGCAACAAAGATACTGGGCAAACCCCTCAATGTTTCCAAAGCAGGCAATCACTTTCTTCTATGTCAGTCTTATGTGACAGCCACTCTCGTCTTCCAATCTGCAACAAATATTTTCAAGTTCTGTCTTCCCCATGACGTATGTAACCAATCAAACTCGATGATCCCATTGTCTAACCAACAAGAAACAAAAGATAATAATGCAGTTTCTACTTTCTTATTCGAATGCCTGGAATGTCCTTCAAACCCATCTTCAAGGCTGTCTTCCTGAATAGTGAAGGTGGCTTTTCCAAGCCAATTGAACTTGAAAACCGGTTGGCCAGTTCAACTAATGTAGTTTTATCTCTTCCTATCTCTATTATAGAATTATAGTAGCCAAGCCAAGCATGGTATGCAGCTTCCTTAATGCTATTATCAATTTTCATCATCGCGTCATCCATCTGAAAAATGAAACAGATTCATCAAACTCATTTTCATGGCTAACAGAAGCAACGGCATAAGAGACCAATATATATATATATAGTGCATTAGGAGAAATTGAAGACCAAGCAAGAATGTGTTGAGTTGGAAAAAGACCTCAAGCTTTATGTTTGGATTTAATTGAATTGACTGAGATTTCTTGATGGGAAGATCTTTGATATCATCCAAGAAATGTTCTTCCCATGGTGCCAATATCAATATACCTTCTCCTTCTTTATCTTCACGCCCTGTCCTTCCAAGTCGATGTATGTAGTGTACTCTGTCAGAAGGAATTCCCAACTGGGTTTTTTTTAAAGAAAAGGAAAGCTATTTAAATAAAAAGATACAACACAAGTACAGAGAGAAAACAGCAGAGAACGAGCAGGACTTTTCAATGCAAAGGAGCACAACTACCTGAATCACCAATGTAACGTCAGGGTAATTCATTCCACGAGCCGAAACATCAGACGTGATAAGTATCAATCGCTTGGATTCCCGAAATTCATCAGATATGCGAGTGCGATAAAATTGGGTTTTTCTAGAATGGAGTTCCCTCACATTCATCATCATCTCCCGAAGCAGTAGATATAGAAGCGATGTCACCATTGCAGTGTTACAAAAGACAATGACCTGAATACATGCTCAGACTAAGAGAAGACGTTGATCTAAATAATCAAAGAAAGCCAATAGTAGGATCGCATACCTTGTAATCAATCACCTGGGATGTATGGTCCTTCAAGAGTTGATGAACAAGTTGAAATTGCAATTCATGCGATTGAACAAGATAAGATTGCTTAACCTGCTCGAAACATGGAAGGGACAGCAATGCCAAAAAGATTACTAGAAGTCAAACAAGTGCAACTGATGATACTAGCAGCGATAAACTTCATTGAGGAAGTAAAAACGAAATTATTCTAGAATATGTTCAAGTTAAACTTGATCACCCAAAAAAAGGCAGTTAGTACCCTAGTCTTTTATCATGGAAATGAAGCATTATTATGCTACAGCCGCACACCAGCACATTCTCTAGAACCCAGAAAAATGATTACCTGTCTTCACTAGACACTAGACAGTATTGATGCGTTAGTTGCGAAGCATGCACCAGTTCAGCAAATGTGTGCCAGTTCCAGGCAACATTCAATTAGTAGACGGTAAATAAATTAGAAATATCACAACCATGCAAAGATACAGCATTGTCCATCGATATGCAAAATATTTTGCACGAAGAAAATATTGTTTCTAGGAATTGCTAGCAAGTACCGACGACCGACAATCAATACAAAAGTTTCCTTATCTCCCTTGTTCACAGATGAAGCAGGTCAAAAGTACAGATCAGAGAAACTTTCTTCTAGCAGGAAATTGATGAAGCGGTAAAAGATAAGCTTGGAAAGAGAATCCCAGGTAAAACCTGAAAGGCAGACCCCAGCTGATTGTATAACTTTGAAGGAGCCTCCACACCACTAAGGACAACTCTATCAAGAAAAACATGTTATTTTTTCAAAACAAGTTGTGAAATCTGGGGAACCTGTTAATGATAACATCTCAAAGAATGGCTTAAACAAAGATCCAGGTTCAACAAATCCTTGAGATGAATGTACAAGCACCTTACTATAGGAATTGAACGGACCATTGCTTCATAAGGGTCGAGACCATTAAGGCCATGTGTTTGATTGGATGGAAAAGGAAAATTTTCCAAGGAATACGGTAAATTCCATGGGAGAATTCCATTTTCTTATGTTTGATAGCCAAAATTTTCTCACTAAAGATTTTCTCATGATTGCCAATTTTCCATATTAAGACTCATATATTTTCTCACCTATTAAGGTAGGCAACTTGAGTTTTCTTTTGAGAAAATGAGTTTCCATATCCATATTAAATTTATATTTTAAATATGAAAATTAATATGTTTAATATATATGGTAAGTTTTCATCTTTATTTCAAAATTTGTTGTTGGCGAGTTTTAAGGAAAAAAATTCTTATATGTGCAATCGAACACATGTAGGAAAATTTTCTAATGAACATTTAATCGGAAAAACTTTCTTAAGAAAATGTTCTTTTCTTATGGAACATTTTTCTAGCAATCAAACAGGGCCTTAGCAAACAAGTGAACAATCCAAATGCCTCAAGTGGAGAGTCTACTCTACTATATCTTCTTATCTTTTCTTCTCTATTTTTTGTTTGAAAAGATAAGTCATACAATGAACTAGAATCCTGGAATAGAATTTTCCCTTGTTAAATAGCTAAATACTCGTGCAACGAAGATGCTCATGGACAATTCACTCTTTGCATCGACCAATTTACCCAAAGCAGATAATTCCAAAATGAATTTCAAAACTGGTGGTTTAGAACTTCTAAGCTGATTATTTTACTGCATCTCTAACATCTCATCATATCCAGATCTCATGGCTTTTAGCAGGGTTAAACACCTTGTATATTCCTTTGAATATCTTCCATACTGATTTGGGGATATCAAGTCTTTCAAGCTAATTCTACAGCTTTTAAGAAATATATTTTCCTTCAAAAATGGCTGTTCAGAATTGAAAACATTAAGAGCATCTTTAGATCCCTTTTCATAGAACACAGAGCTAATGATTTCATTCCACAAGGATTGTAGTAAATCCCTGTTACACCAACCCTAAATATCTCAAGATCTCATACCTTGTAATATGCTCCTTCAAGAGTTGATGAATAATTTTAAATTGTAATTAATCTGGCCGAATAAGATAAGACTGCTTAACTTGCTTTAAACATGGACGGGACAACAATATGCCCGAATGATCATTAAAACGTCAAACAACGAAGCTAGTGTAATGGAAGATGCAAGCAGAAAATTATTCAAGATTATGTTTATGTTGAAGTTAAACTTGATCACCAAAAAATTAAGCCTTAGTTGATATGACACTCTTTAATCATGGAATTAAGCCACAGTCGCACCCTAGAATATTCTTTAGAAGCTAGACAAAAATGACGACCTAAGCATGCTCCATCTCCACTAATGATGACCTAAATGCTCCGTTCATGAGTTAAGAGTAGCAAAGCCCATAAAAAGTGTTGACAACCGCGTCCGTTTTGCACAATACGCATGCTGCAGTTTTGGCCAACAAGTTATATGCGGACTTAACTAATGGGACATCCCCCTCCCTTCACGTAAGCCAGAGTCTAATAGAGGGAAGAGGCAACTTTGCCCTCATACATAAACTACTTTCCAGCTATTTTGCCTCATACATAAACTACTTTCCAGCTATCGACCAAAACACACATTTGTGAGAAAGAATGTTAGACTACGGCTCATTCCCTGCTTCTCCAAACTTGGCTGCTCCATTAATACCACAACAAATTCAACAAGATCGAAGTGGGTTTTCACAAGAAGAGATTGAGGAAGCTTGAATGGAAGAGAAACTAAAAAATAATTAGATTGAAATTGGAGCTTAGATTGAATATTCACAGCAAAGACCCCAACAAATTAATCAGCCGAAACTCCAGAACAAATCAATAATCTTGGAAAATGAAAAACAAGGAACGCAGAATCTAGATCTGGGTGGTTGTAAGGTTGATTAGGTGCAACAAACAACCAATCAACCAATTAAACAAATTGAATTGAGGGTGGGGTATTGACGTAGTTGGTGATCGCTCCTCAAGATCCTGGCCGCTTGTTGTGGCTGTTGATCTCTTCTTGGCTGCAAGCATTTCTGCTATTCACTTCATCTCGGATTTGTTGCAACGACTTCAGATGAGACGTACAAATCAATTGTATAAGAGAGGACAGAGTACTGGTTGGGTAGCTAGAGCTTGAGCAATGGTGAAGAAGTCAGCTGGGAGGGTATTTTTGTCAATGGGCTCTCTCCCTTGCAAAGTTTATGGTGCAGCAAACGAACAGTGCAAGTAACTAATGTGTTATGTTATGCATGCCCATCTTGCATAAGCCATTAATATTGCGATCCCTATCGCACAAACAAGAATGGACCATAGCATGCACTGGATCAGCACATTTGTGCCCAGGTCTGAGCAACTTTCAACTTGCAGACGGTAACAAAATAGAAATCCAAGAACCATGCAAAGAGACAGCATTGTCCATTGATATGCACAAGATATTCCACGAAGAAAATATCGTTCCTAAGAAATGCTAGCTGGAAGTGATCAACCAATATGAAAGTTTCCTTGTTTGTCTTATTCACATACGATGCAGGTCAATAGTTTAGATCAGAGAAATTTTCTTCTAGCAGGAACATGAATAAAGCAGTAAATGATAAGCTCAGAAAGAGAATCCCAGGTAAAAACTGAAAAGCAGACCTAAGCTGATTGTTTACCTTTGAAGGAGTCTCCACACCACTTAGGCCAACTGTATCAATAAAAGCATGTTCTTTTCTCAAAACAAGTTGTGATATCCGGCGAACCTGTTAATGATCTTGATAACATCTTTAGTTGAACGTCAAAAGGTTTCTTAAAGTTTATTTTTGATTAAGAAAACAGATACCTCTTTTGGTATTGTAGCAGAAAACAGCAAGGACTGCCTCTGACGGGGTACGCAGTCAACTAATTTTTCGACGTCTTTTCGAAATCCCAAATCTAGCAAGTGATCAGCTTCATCAAGTACAAGCATTTTAAGGCCCATTAAACGTACCGAGAAACCAGATTTATTCTCAATATGGTCCAACAACCGACCAGGAGTGGCAACAATGATCTGCAAGAGTTTCACACAAGATAACTTTTAGTCAAATTATATTGAAGAGAAATCGTAAATGGTATTAATCACAGAACATTACCAATAAATTACATCTAAATTACACCTGTGCCGACAGTATGTTTAACAAGGAGATTGGCTGCATGATAAAAAAAAAAAAAGCCGAATGGATTTGGCAGCTGACATAAAAGCTCCTGAAGGTAAAGATTACCCAACAATGGAAGCAACCAAATTCACTACGAGTAGCAAACCTGGCATGGATCTGATTCTAGCCGTTTCTGATCGAGCTTGAAACGTGTACCACCAATTAGTGTTTGGACGCCTATGCCATCATGGTGCTTTAGCAAGACCGTAGCTTCTGCAGCAATTTGACTAGCTAGCTCCCTCGTGGGACAAAGAATAAGAACAACTATAGGTGGCGTCCGTTGATTTGAGCAGGAACTTTTAGCCTTCACAACTGCTTCAATTGCAGGAAGCTGTTTTTATTTAACAAGAAGCCATTCATCATATCAACTAAAAAAAAAAAAAAAGGACAAGTGAAATACCAAAAATGCCGCACTCTTTCCAGTGCCAGTCTTAGCTTTAACTAAAGCATCCATGCCTGATCAGATGTAAAATAGGATCAGTTCTACATGATTGATCGATATAGAGAATACAACCCGAGAAAATGGATGAGAATGATTTGATATATACAGGCAGACGCAAAATAAGAATCAAATTACACTAAAAAGTCATGAAAAGTATCATGAGACATTATTCTATTCATCAGTCACAGAAAGACTTGAAAACCTAAGCTAACTAGAAAACATTTACATCTTTTGGTTGCGGAAGTATATATTAGCAATAAGATATAACAACATATGTGGAAATCCTTAATAGAGTGGGATGACAATTAATAAGAGGAAACAACTGTTCTTTAATCATCGGCCAAAAAGATTATACCCTCAAGGCAAACAGATAGAGTGGCCTCTTGTACTTTGGTCATATGCACATAGCCAGCTGAAGTAAGCACTTTGATTGTCAATGGAGAGACACCACACTCATCAAACCTACGAATACCAAAAATGTTAAAATTCAACAGCGCACCAATAGAAAATCGAGCAACTTAGAAAGAAACTAAGGTTTTACATGCTAAACGAATTTCTATTCCATGAACATATCTGATTTTCAGCTTCATAGCATTCATTGTGCACATGATAAATGTCATTCAAAAAGGTGGGATGAAAAACATTTTTTTCGGACTTTTGCCCCAACTAGAAAACTTGACTCAATAGAAACTGTAGAAATTTGACGAGGTAGGGGCAGACCAAAGTTAACATGGGATTCATTAATTAAGAAAGATTTGAATGGTTTGCAAAGCTCACCATCAATTGCACTTAATCGAGCACAATGGAAAAGTTTGATCCATGTAGTCGACCCCAGTTAATTTGGTACTGAGGCGTTGTTGTTGTTGTTGTTGTTGTTGTTGCGCACACATGCATATGTAAGAATCTAGATCAAATTCTTCAATAGTATAGGATTCTATCATTTTTACCAAACAATTATTTTCATGATTAAGATTTTTTTTCGCGGTTCTACCTCTTATGAGTGAGAAATGAGTCCTCTTGCTCTTGCCCCACTTCATGGCCAATTGATTTTCTCTTGTTCAGCTCTTCTCTAATGAACTGCACTTGCTCCAATAAATTACTATCATCACCTTCAAACGCCCTAAGCGTCCTTCTTACCTTCTTCGCGTCATAGGACCCCAAACTACCTCTACTCATTATCTTATTCACACCAGTTCTCCCTCTAGAACCGGACTCATCGTCCACAGATGCATCTCCTTCATTGAAATTAAAACTCGGCAAAGATTTAGAACTTCTCAAAACCTTGTTTCCATCTCTATAAGAACTCACCAAATCGCCATCCAAACCAATCTCAGAATCATCATCACCATCGCTCGAAGAACCGCCATTTCTCCTAAACCTAAACCTCGGAGCGCCTCTCCTCCGAGCTTGAACTGAAAATCGTCTAGTTATCAATGAATCCCCTAAAGGATGCAAAACTCTGCTCCTATTATCATCTAAATTACGCCTATCTGAAACATCATTTCTAAATTCCATCGGAGTCTCAATGCCTCGCGCACTCACCGGACGCTGAATGGGCCGGAGTGGAGCCGATTCCAGCTCTCCGTCGTCTTCGTTCCAAAGATCCTCGGCCCCTTCCTTCATGAAGCGATCAGCTAGGGCTTTGATTTGGTCTTTGGGGGACATAGGATTGTAGTATGAAGGCGAAGACGCGGTCCGCCATTCGCGATCACGACCTTCAGAACCGGCAGCCAGTTTGGCTCGGATTTGGGAGCGAATTCTTGCCTGGTAGATCTGCTTCTCTTGGTCGAGGAGCCTGCGCTCCTTCTCCTTGGCTTTCTTCTCGTGCATACGCTTCCATTGCCACTTGTTGATGCCGCCTGGGAAGGTTCGGGGGCCGCCGCCCATAGAGCGGTGGAAGGAGAGGTTGCATAGAAGCTTCGCCAAGGTTCGCGAGCGTTGTCGGATAAGAAATGGAGAAAACGACATCACAGTATTGTTGGTGAAGAGGAAGAAGAGAGTGGATGAATGTTCCAGGGTTTAGGGTTTAACGAACGGCGTCAAAATGTAAGTTATGGTGCTGGTTCGGGTTAGTATGTATGGTTCGATAAATGAACCCACTTGCGGCATTTAGATGGAGCGTCTAGCTGACGCGGCGCTGCTGCTCTTTTTTGAGACAACCTGCATGTCAGCTAGCCAGTTAATCGGCCTTTTTCCAAAAGTGGGGACATTTACATTTTATTTCACATAATAGGGTAGTTTACTTTTTATTTTCAAATCTATGTGATAACACCTTATGAGAATGCGTTATATCACATGACTAGGTGTGAGGTGGCGATTGGTGGCGTTGAGTTGGCGAGGCAATTTGTATATATAGCTCATTTTGAAAATGAGCTATCTATACAAAACTATACTTTGTACAGATAGCTCCTTTTGAAAAGGAGCTATCAATACAAATTTTTTCCCCATTACTGCCACGTGCATATGGAGATGGACGACCTGCGCCACTCGCGTATCTCGAGGTAGACAACCAATGTAAATAATGCGCACGCATATCGACGTGGACAACCCATGCAAACGTGACTCATGTATGCCGAGGTGGAGATTTAATGCAAATGGCGGGCACGTCTGTCGAGGTGGGCGACCCATGCAACCTCGTGCAGCTCATGCAAAAGTCACGCACGTGTCTCGATGTGATAAAGACAATGTAAACGTCGCGCACGTATCTCCTGGTTGGCAACACATGGAAATGCCACGCACGTATGTCGAGGTGGGCCAGCCATGCATATCCATAGTAAGCATGCAACTCACCCGGATTGTCCGCCTCGCGATACGTGCGTGACGTTTGCATGGGGTCCATGGTCTGTAGTGGATATGCATAGCTGGCCCACCTCGACATACGTGCGTGGCGTTTCCATGTATTGTCAACCAGGAGATACGTGCGCGATGTTTACATTGGTTTTACCACCTCGAGACACGTGCGTGACGTTTGCATGAGTTGCACAAGGTTGCATGGGTCGCCCACCTCGACAGACGTGCCTGACATTTGCATGAAATCTCCACCTCGGCATACGTGGGTGACATTTGCATGGGTTGTCCGCGTCGATATGCGTGCGCATTGTTTACATTGATTGTCTACCTCGACATACGCGAGTGGCGAGGGTCGTCCATCTCCATATGCACGTGTCGTTCATGGGGAAAAAAATTTGTATTGATAGCTCATTTTCAAAAGGAGTCATTCGTAGAGTGTATAATTTTAAATAGATAGCTCATTTTCAAAAGGAGCTATCTATACAATTGCCTTCCACCTCACTGTCCACGTAGGACGTGTAGATTACACAGATAGCGCCTTTTGAAAATGCGTTATCTGTGTAATTTTTGCCACCTTGCCCAAACACATAGATAACGCCTTTTAAAAATGAGCTATCCATGTGTCCACGTCATCGAAAAAATGTGCCACTTAGATAACGCCTTGTCAATGGGTGACATTGCCTATTTGCCCGAAATAAAAGCATTTCACCCCTATTTTTCTCATTTAAACTACAAACATGTGTACTTTAGTAATTTTTTTCTAGTTAATCAATCCGTCAACCAAAAACAGAAAGTGATGAAATAACAACCTCATTTTTACACTTCGGGATGCGAGCTTACATATCTCCTAGCACAATATACGGTGGATAAGAGGCATTTTCTAACCGCTTAAATTTTCTAATCTTATTTTATTCTTAATCAAGATCACCGACTCGCAATGTGGGATCCTCAAGCAAACACGCGGTCTGACCATAGTATGTAGCCGAAGTATATTTTATATTTATTTGATATTTTCTAGTATATTTATGTGTATAGATCTATTAAATCACATTTATCTATTTATTATAGGCGCCGAGACGTGAGCATTGGACCGAGTAATAGATGTTGTGGTAACCAACCGGGTAGTAGATGTTGTGGTAAGCACCTACATAGACTTTTTATTTTCATCTAATGAAAGTCCTTTTACTTAGGCTATGTAATTAAATTAATAAACTTAATCAAACTTTGTAAATGAAATTGTGTAAGTTAAGCATGAATAAAAAAAAGAACAATAGACCTTTGCCTCGAGATATGTGCGAACGTGGGGTGTGGGTAGTAGTCGATGCAGAGAGAGAGTCTCCACTAGTGATTTTATGAAACTTTATCTCATCATGACTAAGGGTGACAATTTGGGTCATGAGACAATAACACGACATGTGCACGATACGTAATAAGTAGGTTACGAGTTTATCATAAATGAGTATGAGTCATAAACAGGTCAACACGTTTATGCACGGTTAATAAATGAGTCATTAATAGGTTAACCTATTTAACTGGTTTATGACTCGCTTACTGCAATTAACATCGCTATCTTATAAGGTATCTATAATTTTTATATAGTTTTCAAAGCAAAAATTATATACAATTTATTAATTTTGCTACAAGTCATATATATGTGTCTCTGTGTGTGTGAGTGTGTGCGAGTGTGTGTGTGTGTAACTATTAAATATTAATACAAGCTATACATGTGTTGGTCGTCTTATATAAAAACTAAATACGACCCATTTATTAAACATGTTAAACGTGTCGTATACAGGTCACATGTTTACCAAACGAGTCGTGTTCGTAGTTGGATATTGCAACACGTTTAATAAACATGTCGTGTCTATGTTTAGGATAATCTAGTCACGACCCGTTTACAATACAACACGTTTACGACTCATCAACATGAATTGCCACCCCTTATCATGACTAAGGTTGTAAATTTGATTTAATTATTTGATATTAATGTGCCTAAATTCAACAAAGTATTTTAGTAACCATAAAAATTGTAGGTCATTGACATTTGAATGTTAAATATTTAGAATATATGTACAAAATTGTCACCAAAGTGACCGTTGGTCTAAAACAAGTCCGACGCAACTGATAGGACTACAAATGTGTTATATTTTAGTGTGGTTTTATTATGTTTTATGAGACTTTAATCCTTATTTATGTTGCTTATCCTTTGTTTTTGTGTTTTCATGGCGAAATCAGACAAATTGGAGAGAAGAAGTGATTACCTGTCAAAAAACAAGTTAAAAAGCAAACATCAAGGCCAACGCCTATGAGTGTTGTAGAAATGTACTAAAATCGCCATGGAATCACCCAGGGGAAAGTAGGAGAATTGCGAAAAAAAAAAGACACTTATAATGTTGCAAACTAAGAATTGTCAATGTCCTCGAGAGAGATCAAGCACTAATTACAAAAAATACCCAGTGATTCTCAGAGCCTTAGAATGAACAAAAGGCACTACAAGGTGCCAGGTTAGAATCGGGAAAAAAAAATGAAAGGAAAAATAGAGTGGCGTAGCCCACTATAATGATTCCTAGCGATTTGGTAAAATAAATGTACGACGCTGGGACGATTAGAAGATTTTGAAGTTACGATTTTGTAGTCTTACAAAATTTGGATGAGATTTAATGTGGGCCCATTAGATCATCTAGTTACCAAATAGAAAGACAGACAAAAATCTCCCCGATCTCCATTCTCTCTCTCTCTCTCTCTCTCTCTCTCTCTCTCCCTCTCCCATAAATAAAAGCTCTCGACCTCTCATTAATGGTTATTTCTTGTTCTCTCCAGAGAGATGTCCTCTCCCCCTTTTATCGTCTTTTCTTCTTTGTTTTTTTTTTTAGTTTTTACTGGAATTTTTTCATGGCCATTGTTGGCTAAACATTGTCTAGATCAATCAGACTTGCAAGTGATTTTATGAGATTTGTGTATTAATTTTCATGTTTTTAATTATTATCTTGTAATTTTATTGTACCGATCTTTGAGATTCTTGCTTAGATTTAGTCTTAGTGTCTCTTCTTTATCGCGGTTAAAATGCATGTGCACTTTGGTGTTATAAGGAACCATAGCCATTAATCTTCCCTCGCGCACGATGAGGAAGATTGCACTAGTGGTAACTAGGATCATGCATTGTTCACCTTCTATAAGTCCTAGCTAGGTATTTTTGAAATATGAGTTTGGTAGTGACTGTAGCATCCCCTATCCCTATTACAATAATACGCGGCCTAAAACCTTAATTAAGCCCCGGTAAATTAGCCAGACATAACTAAAGCCATAAGCCTCTCATCAATACCTGATAAACACAACATGTATATCTTGATAATCGAATATTTAAAAACAAAATGCATTGAAAATTAAAAACTTTTTCGATAAAACCAAAAGGTATGCAGAAAGTGGAATAAACCTCGGTAGTAAATTGTATCACAACTTTGTTTATTACAAAACAGTAATTCAGTACAATATTTATACATTGAGAGATAGATCAATACATCGTAGAGAAACTTATAAACTCCTAATCTTCTCTGTTCCTGAGTTGAAGCATCTATATGACGACCCTAATTTCTACAACAAGGGCAACTCACCATAAACTATCACCAAACCCCTCGAGATAACCCAACAAATCAGGCGATGATCTAAGAAGCCTTAACCTGTGGAAATACAACGAGACAATCTATAAGTAGACTACTAAGACATATAATAGGTGCGGAATAAAAGTCTTATGAGTCTATTAGGTGCGGAAATAAAATAGAAAGTCTTACAAATGTTAACAACTAGGCTATGGGTTTCACAAGTTTACCCATAATAAAATCCCCTGTTTATTACATAAAACATTCAAAACCGAATAAATATAAATAAACAACCTTACAAACGAGAAAATAGCTTCTATGCTATGACCTTGCTCTTTCCTCTATCCTAAGCAGTAGTTGAGGTACCTAGAGAGGGAAAAATAATGGGGGTGAGCAAATATCAAATCGGTTTAGTAAAGCAAAAACATGTTTTACTCTCGATCATCCAAGTAATACTTAATGCGTGATAACTAGTATGAACGAGGTTATTGACCGATTCTACTATCATTCCGAGCATGAAAAGATAATATAAACAAGCATAATATACAATGCACGATACAATAAAGCAAATGTCGAACAAGCTAGTCAACAAGATAATAATGATAACATGAATGTCATAGAGTCAACGAAGTGGAAACAAATATAAACTGTGTGATGTGACAACCAACTAGCTTTAAGGTATCAAATACGATCTTGCCTCATAGATTTGTGTTTAAGGATCATTTTGATCATGCCTGTCAATATTGGCCTTCAAAAGTATCATTTAATAACAGAAAGAGATGATCGGTGGCCGTTGGCTCTCCAATCTTAGGTATCATTTACAATTATTCATTACAAGTATATCATTTCCACATGCATTCATAAATAGAAAGTTTAAGGACAAGATAAAACGGAACAATGAGATAAATTTAATTTGATTCCAAGCAAGATATCAATTATTCACTACCGTCAATCTTAGCATAACTAATAGAATGACATGATTGAAGATAAAGCAACCCCCCATTTACCTCGAAGGGTTGCTATCCTGTGATGACCCCTTCTCAAATTAGGGCACTGCCTGGCCTAATCCCGTTATTAAGCCCTAATCTCACCATATAGGACATAACAAGGGACTAGTCAGCTTATCTAAAACCATTTACCTACTTATTATTTTTTTCCTTGAATAAAAACCTATACTTATTTTATGTCAATTCATAAATCAAAGTTAATTAAAATTTTGTTTACTTAAAAGTTTATTCAACCAAAGTCTTAACAATCTAGCGGAAGCTTGTAAAATGAGTCCTAACAATTGTGGAAAAATCAGGGAATAAAGATCACATGGATATATATGATGAAACGACGATATATAATATCAAGTGCCTAGTCAGGGTACTACTCACTCGACCTATAATAAACAACCTCAGAAGTATATCGCATACATATAAAAGCAATACATTAAAAATCAAACCTACAAAATTAGGTGTAGTAGTGCTCCATTGGCTCAGAGGTAATCGTCGATTTTCTCTTTGCCTGGTCTTCTACTCGATGGATCTGCACCTACCATCACAAACTAGACGGTGAGTACAAGAAAGTAGAAAGTGATACTGAGAGACATTTGTTCACATTCCCAATTATGCAACAAGTATCTAAAAGCCTGATAATAGCAACTATGCTCTAAAGAAAACATGCAAAGAGATACTTCAGCTAAACAACATGAAACTGACACACAACTAAGTAGTAATAATCTAGGGTTGGTTGACTGTGATATTCATCACATCAACCTTTCCACTATATGAGGATGAAGCTGAGCTCTACATTAATGTAAAGGTCTGAGTAGTGCTCTTGCCTTTATAACCTTTAGGTGGTGTAAGTCACCTACGATATATACTTGCCAACAACCCCGGGACTTATTTCCCATGTGCAGCGCAATATATTGGAGAAATCCTGATCACCATAGAAAGTCTAATGACCCCCGTATGTTCCCCGGATTGCTATCATAAAGTGGTCCTAGATACAAGAACTACTTTCATATTCAAAGAATAACACGGTATTGGAATCCAACAAAAAAATTGCATACAAATGCACGAAGGATATAGATTCACAACGATACGTAATACCCACCTAATAGCATGTTATTTCACTAACCACATGTATAAACAATCAATAATGACATAGCATATGAATTGGAATCAATGAAATCATTTTATCAACAAACTTTACCATGAAAGCAACCTCATGTAATGAGAAAGAACAACAAGTCATTACATATGGAGTACAAAAACATTTAGTCCAAATGTCTGGAAATAAACATATGAATAGGAATGAAATGTAAAGATATATCTCAATCAGTTTACATACAACCCACGTAATTTCCTATGCTACTCCGGCCTCCCGATACCTCGAAACTCGTACTTGAATCTCCGAAATACTTCCATAGATTCCTGATATCATATTATAAGTTTTTTAGTATGTTTGGACCTTTAATTAGAGTATTAGACTCTTTTATAGTGTTTAAAGAATTTTTAAAAATTGCAGTTTTTATGTTGTCATAGACCTAGTGCGCTAATGTCTAGGGTTAGCACTCTAATGACCCATTAGCGCGCTACCAATCCTGATATAGAGCGCTAATCCAAGTTAGCGCGCTAGCTGATCCACTTAGTGCACTATGTACAGTAAAACCCGGAATTGTGCAATTATAATTCCAAATTTTCTCTACACATAGGCCATGTTAATGCCTAAGGAACCTCCATACACACTACTAGAGTTCCATGACATCAGCCACAACATAAAACAACAACCCACAATATTAAATTCATGAATTCATTGGATTAAGCTAACTCTATGGTGTAGAGGAGTTACCTAACTTGATGAACACTAGCTATACTTGACTTCTCCTTCACTAAATCACTAAGTTTTTATTGATCTTCTTATTCTCCAGCAGCTCCTTCTTCTCCAACAATTTTGCTTATCTCTTATGCAAATGAAAATGAAAGAGTTGAGTTGTTTGAGTTGACCTGAAGCTTTATATTCATGAATTGGATATGGTTGATCAATAGTCATTGATCCTAATGTGCATACGTATCTTGAGGCCTATATAATGGTACACTCATTCACACATGTCCCACTAACTCATGCCAAATGACACCAATAAGTAACTCAATTGTTGTTGAGATGGATCAATACGTGTCTCGAGAAATATCATGTGGCTATTGTTTTAACTTACTAACTTAAGTGTATTTGATACTTAATCAATCATAGCCCCACTTATCTCACTTATAATAGCAATATAAAGCTTACACCAACTCACCATATTGCTCGCTACCTTGGTCCCACGCCGGCACGCAACTTGAGGCACATTCCCACATACGTCTTGACACCTATTCACAAGTATGAATGACTTAGTAGTCTACGCATATACAATACACTAGGCATACATCATTACAAATATAACATTTACCTCGGCCATCTCGCATCGATCGCGACACGTATCGAACCGGGTCCCACGTCGGGGGTCATTTGATCCTGATTACAGGATTAAAGTCAAACTAGAGATTTAGGCCATGACAATTCTTCCCAACTAATGGAAATCTCATCCTCGAAATTAAGCTTAACCTAAAGTTATACCTGACTCGAAGAGGTATGGAAACCTATTGCGCATATAGTCTTTCCGTTCCTAAGTGAGTTCTGAGTCTCCATAGAACTGCCATTTTACCAACACCTTCAGAATAGACTTGCCTCTCAACTATTGTACCCTACGATCTATAATCTGTACTGGCTGCTCCTCATATGATATGTTTTCAATCAAGTCAATCTAATTCAAGTCCACTATCGGTCTCTTATCTGCCTTCAACTTGTCTTGTCGAAGCATAGAAATATGAAACACTTGATGAATCCCTGACATTCGCGGAGGTAAATCCAGCTCATAATCAACCTTTTTGACCCGTTTCATGATCTTGAAAGGCTCGATGAATCTTGGTGCTAACTTGCCTTTCAAACCAAATCTATGAAGACCCTTTTGAGGAGAAACTTTTAGATACATTAAAGCTCCCTCGTCATGCGTAAGATCGCTACGATATATGTCTGCATACTTCTTTTGCCTCTCTTCGGCTCTTTTAAGCCTCTAGGAGTCTGTTGTACATTCTCTGTGTGATCAATAACAATTTAAGGCCCTATAATGTCCCGATCCTCTAGCTTAGCCCAACAAGATGTTGAGCGACACGGTCTGCCATATAACGCCTCAAATGGCGCCATTTCAATGCTAGCCTGATGACTGTTGTTGTATGCAAACTCACACAATAATGTATTCCTCCCGTGATCTTCCAAACTCAAATATATAAGCCCTGAGCATATCCTAGAGAGTCTGAATCAACCTATAGTTTGTCAATCAGTCTAAGGGTGAAAGGCTGTGCTAAACTGTACGCGTGTACCATAGTGCTCCTGCATACTCCGCCACATTCTAGACGTATACATAACATCTCTGTCTGACGTAATAATTAATTGTACCTCATGCAGACTAATAATCTCTCTCTCGAAGAATATAATCAACTGATTAATTGTGTAATGAGCTGCAACTAGTATGAAATAGGTAGATTTTGTCGGTCTGTCCATAATCACCCAAATAGAATCGTGTCGATAGACATTTCTTGGCAGTCTCTTAACAAAATTCATGGCTATGCCTTCCCATTTCCATCGTGGAAGAGGAAATGACTTTAATAATCCTCTAGGTCTACGATGCTTTGTCTTCACCTGCTGGCAGATCCCACAGCTCCTAATAAACTTTGATACGTTCGCTTTCATCTTAGGCCACCAAAAATGTCTCTTCATGTCATGGTACATTTTGGTCATACCAGGATGAACAGTGAACTGGGAACGATATAATCCTGAAGAATCTCATCTCTCACCTCTGCCACTATTAGTATCCACATTCTGCCTCTAAATCTCAAACATTGATCCGCCATCTTAGTCTAGTCAATACAATCAACACTCTTGGCTAAGTCACTGAATCTCGAAGTATAAGATATTGACTTTTTGACCCTTTGACACTCTCTATGTAGATATTATCTAAAGCCTCATCTGTGCGCAAATCATCATCCGAGTGTCTATAGGAATATCTGACAAAGTCATTTACTCATACATCATTTGGCATCTAACAACCTCGGCATCGCAGTTGGTATTCTACTCAGCGCATCAGCAACTACATTAGCTTTTCCTGGGTGATACTCTAGAGAAAAGTCGTAGTCATTCAGAAACTCCAACCATCGGCGCTATCTCATGTTAAGCTTTTTCTGTGCGAAGAGGTATTTGAAACTCTTATGGTCAATATAGAGTGTGAAATTCTCTCCGTACAGATGAAGTCTCTATATCTTAAGAGCAAATACTACCGCTGCCAACTCCAAATCATGAGTGAGATAATTCTTCTTATGTAACTTTAACTGTTAGGATGCATAAGCCACCATGCCTTTATCCTGCGCAACACACAACCTAGACCTGTATGAGAAACTTCTGTATATACCAAAAACCCTTATCTAGCATTTAGCAAATTAACACTAGTGTGGTAGTCAATAATTTCTTCAGCTAAGCAAAATGCCTCCTTGCATTCCTCAGACCAATAAAACTTGACATCTTTCCGAGTCAATTTGGTCGTCGGTGAAGCAATCTTTGAAAAATCCTTCACGAACCTGCGATAATATCCTACTAACCCCAAATAACTTCTGATCTCCATAACTGGCGTCAGCGCAGGCCAATCCATAATAGCCTGAATCTTAGCTAGATCTATAACAATGCCTGCTGCCTCAACAACATGTCCCAAAAACTTGACTTCTAACAGCCCAAATTTACACTTATTGAACTTGGTATAGAGTCGATGCTCCCTCAAGGTCTATACGTCTCTCTTAGGTGCTGCTCATGATCCTCTACAGTCCTTGAATATATCAATATAATCAATGGAAACTATCACGAATTGGTCAAGAAATGGCCTCCTCACTAGATGCATCCAATCCATAAACATGGTTGGAGCACTAGTTAAACTAAACAACATAACCATAAATTGATAGTGTCCATATCTCGTACTGAATGTCATCTTTGACCTATCCTCATCCCTGATCCTAAGCTGATGATACCCTGATCGCAGGTCTATCTTGAAGAAATACTATGCTCGTCTCAGCTAATCAAATAAGTCATCAATCCGTGGTAAGGGATACTTGAATCTGACCGTGACCCTGTTCAACTGTCTACAATCGATACACAGTCTCAAAGTACCATCATTCTTCTTCACAAATAGGATTGGTGCTACCCAAGGTGATATAGAAGGTGTAATGAATCCCTTTTGTCCCAAATTCTATAGCTGACTCATCAACTCCTCCAACTCTTTCGAGCCATGCAGTATGGTGGTATAAATATAGGTCTAGTGTCTGGTACTAACTCAATGATAAAATATATCTCTCGGTGGTGGTAAACTAGGTAAGTCTTCTGGAAACATGTTTGAAAACTTGCACGCAACCAGAATCTCCTCAAGTCTAGGTCTTTGACTCTCTACTACGTTGTATAATGGCATCAGAGTCTCCATCTATCCACTAGTCACAAGTCGACCTCTACTTCCCCCGGCTCTTGGTGTACTACCATAATACGTGAACATCAGACGCCCTGATATCTTAAATATCATTATCTTACTAAAACAATCGGTATTAGCGTGATACGCTGCTAGCAATCCATCCCTAATAACGAGTTGAAATCTAAGAACTCAAAAACCCCGAAGTTTGCAAGTGACTCTACCCCACCAATCTCTACTAGACGTCCCTCAACAAGACAATTAGGGTAAACTCTATTCCAGCTGCAATACTCAAAATCAAATGTACGCTGACTCTAACTGGTATCAACCCTAAAATGCCTATCATGTGACCAGAAATGAAAGATACTGTAGAACCTGAATAAATAAACATATGACTGACTACCACAAATGGAGACCATACCCTCAATGAGTCTCCGAGTGGCATCTGCATCGGGCTGTGCTACCATGTTTATACCATCTCAACTCTGTAATGGAAACACGACTATTGGCTATGGACAATCTCTAATCCCGTGCCCAAACTGACTACACTTATAACATGTGATAGATCTAAGCTGACCCTAAACATGATCCTGGGACTGTACCGGTCTTTGCCTCTATCGGAAACTATCTCAACCTTTACCTCTACCTCTGCCTCGGCCTCTACCACCCTGCTGCTGCAGACGTGGCGCAAGTGGTGCTGGTAGAGTTGGCAAAGTAGTAGGAGCTTGTACTACAGGTCTAAATGGTGGTGGCAAGGGAGGTCTACCAATAGTAGTCTACAATGGTGTAGGGGATAGTACAAGGGATACAACTAGTATAGATGTCCCCGACCCCTGGGTACCTTTATCTCATCTCCTCGATCCCTCGCCCCTATATCACCTCCTCTAAAACTCTACAACCTAGTCAAGTGTCAACGTTGGTACTAGCGGTGTCAAATCGACAACTGTAACAACGAAAATTAATTAAACCAAGATTAGCGTTAATCTCAAGGATTAATGTGACGGCCCCAATTTCCCACAAACTGGGCCCCGCTCGACCTAGGCCAACGTGGACCCGCGAGCCAGTCTCGCAAGGTCAACGCAGGCCTAGTCAGCCTTCCAATCCCTCATTATACGCAATTTCACAATTTTAAGTTGAGTTATTAATAATTTCAAGATTTACAATTTATGCGGAAGCAACTAATACATTAAATAACTCAACAATAATATCAAGGAGTTAGGCAACCTAATTGTGGAACCCAACATAAATGTATCACATAGGAGGAGAGTAAATAAAAGATATACAAAAAAATATTCACCTAGCTATGGAGCTTTCCCTCTGCTACTCGTCTGCGGCTCTGCACTCAGTCAAACACGAGATTGACGAGCCCAGGTAAGTAAGATCCAGTAGAATCTAAACAATAATTCAAGATAAAATATAGCAGTCTAAAAATCATGCAGATAAAAAGAAAACTGTACGGAATGCATGATCATGAGACTGTAAAAATAATGATAGTACAACGAGAAATGAGTGTCAAAGGAAACAATATAGATAGGTGCCCAAGTAGTCTAAGACCACCGAATTCGGGTGCCATAGGGTCGGGGTCGCAGAGTCGCGGTAACTCCAAGCAGACTCGGTCATCGGATGCGGCATCGCCGTACCTAAAATGTCGCGAATGAGGGATATCAACGGTGCCCCGGATAAAGCACATCTCATTCCGACCAAATACTGTGACTCGAGGTCATGGCCCCGGTTGCGAGCCGGCAACCACTCCAATCAAAGACACGAGTACGACTCACTTGGCCCTTGGACACTCATAAGTGAGTGGGAATTCCAAGAAAGGGACATGGTTCAACATGAAAAGAAAATGCAAGTTGAATGAACTACTGTACATTTTCTAACTGGTTTACTTACCTCGAAATTCGTAATTCATCCTCAAGACGTCCCACTCACGCCTCGATTTGCGCACCCGACACCCGACTCTAAGTACCCGGTATCAATTTATACCATTTATGGTTATATTACTTAGATAATTCAAATCGCACTAAAATTAGGTGAAGTACACCTCACCTACATCACGTCGTCGAAGTCACACCTCCGATCGGTCGACAACGCGTCGTTCATCGCATTGCCGCCGCCGCAGTCGCCACCACTACCGCTACCGCGCAGCACCGCTGCCGCGTCGTCATCGTCTTCTCCACCACAACCACGTGGCCGCCGCCGCTCACCGGCGCAGACGTCGTCGTTGGTCGGCGCCGCCGCCGCTGATCCCGCCATCCACCACCAGTCAACGCGTCACCGCGCCTGTCGTCGCTGATCCCGCCATCCATCGTCGGTCGCTCGCGCCACTGTCCGCCGTCGCTGCCGTGCGCACACGTCGTCGTCCCACAACAACCGCCATCTCTGGTTCGTTCTGCGACCTCGCGGCCGCGCGCGCTCGTCCCCGCTGCTGATCCGCCGCGATTGCTCCCCGGCCGATTCCCTCTTCTCCGATCTTCTCCCATCTCTCCTCCTCTGTTTCTCTCACTCTCCGCCTCTTTTTCTCTCTTTCTTTCTCTTCATTGTTTCTCTCTGCTATTTTCATATTATATATATATATATATATATATTATTTTCTTTTTGATGTGACCACAATAAATCATTATAGCCACATTACGCCGCTGCCTCGGTCCACGTTGACACGCGACTCGAGGCGCCCCACTACCTCGGTCCACATCGACACGCGACTCGAGGCGTGTCTCTGTTCGTGTTTCGGCTCACTGAATTCTCCGCTTATACATTTCTCAACAATTATCATTAAAATCTTAAATTGAACATTATCGGTGTCTCCACTCAAGATTCAGACATACATATTCGACGAGTGGGTCCCAAATACGACCTTTACTTGACACGTGGCATAAGTTAAATTTTCGGGCCGTTACGATCTTCCCAACGAATTAGAATTTCATCCTCGAAATTGCTGCAATTCGATAGTGTTATGACTGAAGACCCAAGGTCATACCCGCCCAAGGCCATACTCGCCCAAGGCCATACCCGTCCAAGGCGATACTCGCCTAAGGCCATACCCCCATCTTACTCTGTAGGGTTGAGCTCCTTCGCGACAAGCTGGGCTCCTCTGTGACGAGCTGGGCTCCTCCGTGACGAGCTGGGCTCCTCCGTGACAAGCTAGGGCTCCTCCGTGACGAGCTGGGCTCCTCCGTGACCTCCAAGCAATGAACACACCATCTGCCTCCTCCCATCAATATATGACACCGTCACTAAACATACGCATATCCGCAGTATGTTCGCGAGAATATAAATCAATCTCCCTGATCGAGTGGATCTTAACCCAACTTATACCCTTCTCGATCCGTATGGAACATGTTGTCCCTGTCACTGTCTCTGTGCTTGACTAGACCTCTGTTCCTGTCCTTGCACTTGACTGAAACTCTGACTCTGTTTGTCTTTGGCCCCTGCCTCTGCCATCAGCTCTCTGATGGTATTAATGCTGAGGATCTGACAGTGCTGGCTACTGTAGTGCACCAGCGTAACTTTACGCTGGACCAACTAACATTGGCGATGTATACGCCATATATGGCGGAAATGCAATACGCTCTGAGGTTGATCTCTTTGCCACGACCATCTAACCCTCGTGTTCCTCTGATCATCTCTAGACCCTCGCCCTGCATGTGACATTGCCGAGGATGCGACTGGTACTCCGGTGCGTGTGCTCCCATGCTCTTACTAGCCATAGCCTTCTCACAGGCCTCCCGTAGACCGTGTATAAAGTAGCAAGCCTGATCGGCGTCGGTATCGACTGCACCCTAGCCTACTCCATCAAGCGTATATATATATATCGATCCATGTACTACAACTGACTCACCAGTCCTCTATCAAATGGTTTGAAACTCTGTACTTTTCAGGTACGGACTGTTCCCCATCGACACCTCCGTAGTACGCCACCAGACATCGACCTCGCCGACTAGTGCAGTTGATGATATACTCGCCTGCATTTGCGCTGGTATGGCCAGTACATCATGTATCTTCACATGACCATATATGTCACCTCAACGTACCCCCATGCAACTTCTCCGGAAAAATGCATCAGAAACGTGCGAGTCTACCTCACCTCAGCTGTAGCCCTAACACCTGTATTAGTCAGCATGTTCAGCATGTCCTCAAGTATATAAGGTACTATCTCTGTCCGAACATGTGTCACCTCGGTCACTGCAGGTCTTGCCTGAACTGGAATTTTTTTTATTTTTTTTATTTATTTTTTTTTTTTCGGGTGGGTTGTGAACTGTAAAAACACGCTCAGCCTGAATAACTAGCGCTGCTGACGTAGATGACGAAGGTGTAACCTGTGCCCTTAACAATCGAAAAATCTCTTGCAGTTGTTGGTAGTGCGATGTATGCAGTGCGATGTAAGTAGCTCATCAGCACTCGCAAACCGCGAACCTGCAGCCTCACGATCATTCCTAATCCCGATCCGAAAGGTCGTCGCATTTTCTATAACCACGAATCCTCGATATTGTATATATATTACGCCACAACAAATATACCATATCGGATACATATTATTATTATTATTATTATTATTATTTTTTACAACATGCACTACTTGCATGAGAATCTTCTTTCAGTGCGTTTACTAACGCATCTGAACAAATTTAGCATTTGATAATTCTTGAGATATACAATCTCATAGGATTTATACTTAGGTGGCCACTAACTGTTAGAACGATTTGCAGACTCTACCTTAGCTCGTAACACTTAATTCATTTATAAGTCCCTAAAGGTGGTGGTTGACTTCACCAACCCTGAGACTATAAATGCATAGTGTCACCAAAGTGGAGTTACTTGGGCTTCTGATCCAACAGTACTACTCCAATGCTTTCGTCAAAGCTAAAGGAGTCCGTACATGATGTAATCGTTAGCTCTCAAGTCATCTCAACACTCTGCTCCTTTAAAGTCCGCGTAATTCCACTTGTCTCATAATTTTTTTTTTATAGTGCACCTATTGATGTATTTCTTTTTCCTAACCCTTCACCTTCTATCTCATCTCAAAATTTGTCAGTTTTAAAATTCTTACTTGGAGCATAAAAAGAATTGTTGAACACTCTTGATTGAGTTTTACTTTGCTTAGCAATCTATATATATATATATATATATATATATATATATATATATATATATATATATATATATATCTATTGTTATGCCCACATCAAAAGCTGACGTGATTTAGCATCTGTTGGTTAATTTGTCTCAAGTGCATTCGAAAGTTATAGGTCATGGCTCTTGCTGACATGTATGGTCCACACTTGACTCAAAGAGTCCATCAAACCAGGTCATCACATTATTTGTTTGATGAGCCACTCACTAATATGACAATCAAAATGGTTGTTTTGTTCCACAACATCCCTTGTGCGTCTCTATCCTTGCTTCTTTGGGTTTGCACTTTCTATTTACCCTGCCATTTGTTCAAATTGTTGAATTGGCCCTAGTTTTAGGTACCATCTACTATGGTCCTCAAGTCATCATCATATTGAAAGCCATTCATCAATTATCTCATATTATAGAATTCATTCAATTTTTATGATGCCTTTATTTTGTCGCTAGATATTATATTGCTTTGGTCGATCCTAATATTGATGATAAAATTTTAAGGCGCTTGGAAGCAATTTGCACAACTAGATACAACTCAAATAGCTATGCAAGTAATTGAGACAGCACAGTCTAAATTTAGACTATGAGGCACTTATATTTGGCCGTAGTCAGCCAATTGCTAACAATCATGACTCAAGTAAATTACGAGTATATTTTTTTTTTCGTTTTCCACAATGTTGTAAACAACTGACATGAGTTGTTGATTAACCAAAAATGAAATCAAGTAGGCAAATGAAATATCAATCACTAACTGATTCCATTCGAAACAGAACAAAATGGTTCAATTGCCCTTACCAAACCTCTCTGAATGAGCCTTTCACCAAAAAATACCAAAAGCTCATTTTTATAAACCTTTGTAAATACAAAGTCTCGTTCCTATCAAAAGTATATATATACTTATAATTTCTATCCAATTAATCATTACCATCAATCATTTTTTATTATCAATTTATTTGAATCCGATAAATTTATCGTTAGTCTTTTTCAATTTTTTCTCATCGCGTCTCACGCGATACACAAGAGTGAATATCGAATATCTATCGATAATAATATAATACAACACATCAAATATCACATATAATTTCTCCAACTCTCCTCGCTTCCCAACGAAAACTTTAGTCAGGATCATAGGGTTCCACTCTAAGTTTAAGGTTCCTAACTTCCGCTAGTTTATGTCTTTGTTGGTTGTGGGTTAATTAAGAGCTAAATGTAACAAAACCTATCTCTGATACCAACTGTGACGGCCCCAGTTTCCCACAAACTGGGCCCCGTCCGACCTAGGCCCACGTGGACCCCCGAGCCAGTCTCGCAAGGTCAACGCAGGCCTAGTCAGCTTTCCAATCCCTCATTATACGCAATTTCACAATTTTAAGTTGAGTTATTAATAATTCTCAAGATTTACAATTTATGCAGAAGCAACTAATACATTAAATAACTCAACAATAATATCAAGGAGTTAGGCAACCTAATTGTGGAACCCGACATAAATGTATCACATCGGAGGAGAGTAAATAAAAGATATACAAAAAAATATTCACCTAGCTATGGAGCGTTCCCTCTGCTACTCGTCTGCAGCTCTACACTCAGTCAAACACGAGAATGACGAGCCTAGGTAAGTAAAATCCAGTAGAATCTAAACAGTTATTCAAGATAAGATACAACAGTCTAAAAGTCATGCAGATAAAAAGAAAACTGTACGGAATGCATGATCATAAGACTGTAAAAACAATGATAGTACAACGAGAAATGCGTGTCAAAGGAAACAATATAGATAGGTGCCCAAGTAGTCTAAGACCACCGAATGCGGTGCCACAGGGTCGGGGTCGCAGAGTCACGACAACGCCAAGCAGACTCGGTTATCGGTTGCGGCATCGCCGTAGCTAAAATGTCGCGAATAAGGGATATCAACGGCGCCGCAGATAAAGCACCTCTCATTCCGACCAAATACTGTGACTCGAGGTCATGGCCCCGATTGCGAGCAGGCAACCACTCCAATCAGAGACACGAGTACGACTCACTTGGCCCTCGGACACTCATAAGTGAGTAGGAATTCCAAGAAAGGGACATGGTTCAACATCAAAAAAAATGCAAGTTGAATGAACTACTGTACATTTTCTAACTGGTTTACTTACCTCGAAATTCGTAATTCTTCCTCAAGACGTCCCGCTCATGCCTCGATTTGCGCACCCGACACCCGACTCTAAGTACCTGGTATCAATTTATACCATTTATGGTTACATTACTTAGATAATTCAAATCGCACTAAAATTAGGTGAAGTACACCTCACCTACATCGCGTCGTCGAAATTCGTCGAAGTCACACCTTCGATCGGTCGACAACCCACCGTTCACCGCGTCGCCGCCACCGTAGTCGCCGCCACTACCGGCTATCGCGCTGCACCGCTGCCGCGTCGTCATCGTCTTCTCCACCACAACCACGCCGCTGTTGCCGTTTACCGGCGCAGCCGTCGTCGCTGGTTGGCGCCGCCGCCACTGATCAAGCCATCCACCGCCGGTCAACGCATCACCGCGCCTGTCGCCACTGATCCCGCCATCCACCGTCGGTCTGGCTCACCGCCACTGGTCCGCCGCTGCTGGTCGCGCTGCACGTCGTCGTCCACACAACCGCCGCCACTGCTGGTTCGTTCGTGGCCTCGCGAAGCCGCGCCGTTCGTCCCCGCTGTCGATCCGCCGCGATTGCTCTCCCGGCCGGCCGATCCCGTCTTCTCCGATCTTCTCCCATCTCTCCTCCTTTGTTTCTCTCACTCTCCGCCTTTTTTTTTCTCTCTCTCTCCGTTGTTTCTCTCTGCTTTTTTCATATTATATATATATATATATATTATTTTCTTTTTTATGTGACCACATTAAATCATTATAGCCACATTACGCCGCTACCTCGGTCCACGTCGACACGTGACTCGAAGCGCACCGCTACCTCGGTCCATATCGACATGCGACTCGAGGCGCGTCTCCGTTCGTGTTTCGGCTCACCGAATTCTCCGCATATACATTTCTCAACAATTATCATTAAAATCTTAAATTGAACATTCTCAGTGTCTCCACTCAAGATTCGGACGTACATATTCGACGAGTGGGTCCCACATACGACCTTGACTTGGCACGTGTCACAAGTCAAATCTTCGGGCCGTTACAATTAACGGTTGTACTTCGGGTGTTACATGGACAACTCGGTTGGCTTGGACACGAGAACTGAGGAAATATGTTATTTATGGATGGTGTTTGTGAATATGTGGTGTTTAAAATTATTATTATTATATTGCACCACGTAGCTAGGTTGCTATCGGGCGAGTTTGTGTGATGGGTCTTCGCCTCGAAAGACGTGTCAATGCGGTTAGTGAGTAGGCAAACTGCGGGTACACTGGGAAACTAGACTAATCCATGTCAAGATGGCTAGTTAATCAATTAAAATGGGTAGTGTGATCATAGGCCAACTAAAATTCAATTAAAACAACAGGCTATGACGTACTTCGAATTGCGTGTCGAGACGCGGGGCATCGAGCGTCGGGTAGTCGAGGGTTAGTGGGATCACAATATTTGTCGATTTGGTGAATAAAAACACTAATCATATATATTATAATGAGCCTAAGCTAATGTAATTGAATCAAATAAATCAATGCATATAGTTTGGTTATTTAAATTATAAACCATGAGATTGTCCTAAATATACGTGTTGACACATCTAGGAACCATGTGAGTAGAAAATTAATATCACTTTGATTGAGTTAGTGGGATACATGTCAAGGTGTAGATCATTAGATAACCTTCGAGATACGTAAATACATGGAGATCAATTGCCAGGAATCAATATTACCTTAATATATAAGATCAACACATGCAAGGAAACCATTTTTATTTTCAACATATGAAATAAGAAAACTTGCTGGGTAAGAAGGAGGTTGATGGAGAGAAGGAATCCATGGAAAATTGGTGAGAATTTCTCAAACAATGTGGTACATCAACTAGGTACACATCTATTTATGTCACATTAAAATCATTTCTGGTTTTTAGCTAATTATAGAGGGTAGATGATTGAATATTGCAATTGGTTTATATATTTGGATTCCTCATTTGAAGCTAATAATCCAGCTATATTGAAGTTCTTAATTTGGAGTTGAAATCATAAAGATACGAATTTTTGAAGTTGCAAGACAAAAACTAGAATTCTGCATATTATAATAGGAATTAGCCTATGTAATTTGGTCATAACTTGCTCATTTTAGATCTAAATCGACCCAAATTGGTGGCATTTGAAAGCTTACTCAAAGGGTAACAACTTTGCTTTGCTAGAGATGTGGTAATTCAATTGTTTTCATGTCCAAAAGTGCTCTATAAGTTGGTGCTAGAATTCATAAGAAAAATTTTGAAACTAAATTTGTTAAAGGCATAGCTCCTTAACTACTTATCTAAATGAAATGATCTTTTAGTATGTTGTATTTGGGTATGTTTCTGCCTTGTGACCAAAAACCATCTTTTTTGGAATTATAAATTAGAAGGAATAGATTTTCTAAAGCCACTGGTCGGATTAGGCTCTAATTAGAGCTATGTTTAGTAGAATCATGATCTCTATTTCATTTTAAATCAGAATTTTGCAAACTAAACCTTTTTAGAAAGCTAAGAAAGATATCGACGATCTTTTTAGTGGTGGAAGATTTCGCAATTTGGACCATTTAATGCTTAAAAATGCATTGTAAAATAAGACTGAAATTGAGACTTAATTTAGTCTTTAGGACTGATTTAGGAAGATCAATTTAAAACATATTCAACCAATTTGAATACATAATAAACATACTTAACTGACTTCAAGGACTTAGGGGACCATAGCTCGGGTATTAGGGAGCTTGTCGAGTTGGATTCGGGTGTCTAGGGAGTTGGAGTGTGTGTTAGAGGTGCGTAAACCCATTGAGAATGTTTCACAGAATTCATGGTTTTGATTTATCGATATCGCATTTCATGCGTGATTGCTGGTGGGCACACATGAAGTTTCTCTCCTATTTTGATTTGCATATATATTGGTTGTGGCTAAATCGCTTGCACAGGTTACCTGTGTTTAGTGCCCGTGTCGACGGTAATAGGATATACTTACAAAAGTCGAGAGGGATTTAGGTTGTTCCCTTGACTTGAAATAGCGTATGGAGGGGTTCATTCAGTAACCGTAGTTGGGGTTAGTCACTGTAAACTTGTAAGTGTATACGTGGTTCCTACTCTATTTATTGATTATTGGCTAGTGTAGGTCAGGGTTTTCTGGTGATTATACGTATGCTTATTAATTAATGCTTTATTTCTGAGCTGGTTTAGTTGGTACATGTTTATTTATTTCATGCTACTACTTTTACTTGTCGTATGTTGCCTATGTTCATGGGAATATGGCGTACTATTGCTAGGTGTTATATTTGCATGTCTCATAGTTTATCAGTTTTAATTCATGAATATTGTATGGACTTTTCTTGGGATTTTACTCACTAGATTCGTCACTGTATTTGTTAGGTGTTTGAGAGCAAATCCTTCGACGAGTAAGGGCAAAGGCAAGGGCAAGGAGAACTGGGCAACTACTTCTGAGATTGTGGAGCCAGCTCGTGTGTGATATCAATATGTATTTATTTTACTTTTATTGGATTTTGGGGGACCATAGAACACTGATTACAGGTATATGGAGCTTTTTTTATACTAATCTCGCCTTGATATATACATGGTATCTTTTGCCGAGTTTTCCACTACTTAGATTGCTAAATATTGCATAAGTTATTAAAATACTTCTGCTGTAAAATTATAATATAACTTGATAAATCAAGTAACTAGCTAACTAAATTATTAATACTTATGTAAAGGTTTATTAGCGTAACTAGGGTTAGCTGAAAAAGTGTAAGCAACTCGTTAGGTCGCGAGGCGTCAAGGAGAAGCAAGCCATGATGTGGCAAGGTTAGTTGACGTGGGATGCGACATGGGTAGCAAGACGGTCTGGAATTTGGGTCTGTCACAGTTTAGTATTAGAGCGAGGTTTCGAGGAATCCTCAAGAATAGTTTAAAGAAAACGAATAAAACTTAATAAACCTACCTTACATTTGAAAACCCGAAGATCCTGTCTTAGAATACTAGTTGGGAAGCAACTTGAGTCGGGTAGCGATATGGTTTATATATGTGTTAAGCTTTTGATTGTATATATTATATACAAGTATACAAATGGTGATTTAGCGCACACTTTTCGATGCAGATCACGATGGATAGCCAGCTAAGTCCACCTACTACAGATGTTGGACAAATGAGCGACCAGACAGAGATGTGGGTTTAGATTCAACAATAGCCGCATTATTCGCAGCTCATGATAGACAGTTGCTTTGACAACGATTATATTGACTATTTAGGCTATATCGACGCATACAGTGGTACATGAGACTCCTAAAGTGGTTGCTACATCGACCGTAGCACCGACTGAGATGTCGACTGCTACACCAACACAGGCATACATGTTTGAGACTTCGATGACGACAGAGGTCAAGTTGATGAGGGAGTTCATCAAATTCGATCCCGGATACTTTCATGGAGGCGGAGACCCAGAGGCGGCTGGGACGTGGTTGATTGCACATTAGAGGTTACACAAGCTATTGCGGATTCATGAGAGCATACTGACCAGGATATCAGGGCATATGCAGAGAGGGGATGCTACTGTAAGGTGGACAGTGTATACAAATACTCACCCGGAGCCGACGACATGGAAAGAGTTCAAAGAGTTATTTTACGATCGGTACATACCCATGGAGGTGAGGTCGAGGCTGAGAAATGAGTTTCTAGCTTTGAGACAAGGTAGCCGGTTACTGTTACAATACAAGGATAGATACCGGTACTCACTACAAGAAAAATGATATTTAGAAACGGAATTAGCAACAGAATTAAATTCCGTTGATAAGAAAAAGTAGTTAGAGACGGAATTGAGACGGACTAATTCAGAGACGGAATAGAGAGAGATCAGAGACGGAAATAGAGACGGAAATAGAGATGGAATTAAATTCTGTCTCTAAATAATGGCGCCAACATTCCCACCAAAACTTTCTTTTTTAATAACCGTTCATCAAATCTCGAGATTCGAGGTGCTTCGATCTAGGCACCCCAACCCCCCCACACCGTCCAAAATCGATCGTCTCTCTCAACCCTCTTTCGTCTCGTCTCTCTCAACCCTCCGTCTCGTCTCTCTCAACCCTCTTTCATCTTTCTCCTTGCGCTCTGGTTTCTCTCTCTCACCGCCTCTAATCGGCTCTCTGCTCTCTCTCCGGTCACAATCGATTGTCTCTCTCTCAACCCTCTTTCGTCTCGTCTCTCTCAACCCTCCGTCTCGTCTCTCTCAACCCTCTTTCGTCTCTCTCCTTGCGCTCTGGTCTCTCTCTCTCACCGCCTCTAATCGGCTCTCTGCTCTCTCTCCGGTCACCGCTCTCTTCTCTCACCGGTCACCGCTCTCTCTCACTGAAATCTCTCTCCCAAAACTTAAATCTCTATCGTCGCTGCGATTGCGGCTGCGACGAGGCCGTCGGCTCTGCCATCGCCGGCTGCCGGAGATTGGAGCCTCCGAAGCCCTAAGCCGTCGTCTACCTACGCCCCACCCTAAGCCGTCGCCGAACTATTCAAGGTAACACCATCAAACCCCTTCTCTATTATTCTACCTAGTTGTCGCATGAAGGGCCGCCTTGATCTTCTCGCACGATACGGAGATGAGGTTTTTTATAGGTTTCAAAAGGTAGTGTTCCACCTTCATTTACTTCGAAAATAGAACTTGATTCGCGGGAGCTATTGAATGTAGACATCTTTGAAATTTTTAACAAAAAATCTTTTGCAGTGATGATGATTTTGGTGAAATTGAAAACTAGAGGAAAATGATGAAATTTATTTTTATTGCCAGGATGAGTTGAACAAATAGAGGGAATGTGATTTCTGCTAAATTTTTTTTTTTTTTTTAAAAAATGAATAAATGATGAGATTTATTTACATGTTATAGGAATGGCATTAAATTATTTAATTATGATTTTCATTTTGTATTAAGCACTTCTTTGATTAATATCCATATAAGCAATGATTCTTCCATTTTCACCGATTCTTTCACAGGCTTGTGCCTTTAGAGATTCCTATGAGAAATTCAAGAAAGCAGGAGCTGAAGTTATTGGGATTAGTGGTGACGACTCTGCATCTCGCAATGTATTCACTTCTATCAATTATCGCCTTATGCACTGAAATAGCTACGATCCTCAGCCATTGTAATGCTCGCATCTATACTTTACATCCCATGCATATTCTTAGGAATCAGACCATTGGCACCACTACAGTGTATCACTTGTGCAACAAAATTCCAGTTGTTTTAATAAGATGAAAAAACTATCATTATAAGGAACAACATAAAAACTAGTGGAACATAATAATAACAAAACATTAAAGGTTTTTCCGATCGAAACAAGCAATAAAGCTTTCTAGAGTTGGATCAAATTCAGTATGTTTTTCAAAGTCTGATAGTATAGTGAGAATCGTTGCAGGTTCTTAGTACCTTTATTTTTCTTTAGGATGCGGACTTTGGGATGGTCTATTTCTTTGAGTAACAGTTCGGTGGAAGCAATTCCCGGTTAGAAGGGAAAATTGATAAAAAAACACACTTTGTTCAAATATGTCCTATTGTTCTTCCTTGTGTGAAGTGATGCTCAAACATATTTGCAATTTGCACCTCCTTGCTTAACCTGAATATTTGATGTTATATATACAAATTCAAAATCCCTGGCAATTTGCTGCAATGTTAACTTTAATATAATATTCTTTGTTCACTAGTTTTGGCGTATTTGGCGAGTCATATGTCAACATGGGAGACTAAAATAATTGGCCAGAGTCCCAGTTGCATGAGAAATGTAAATAAGAGGGAATGTTCAATTTTATGTCCACAATTCTACAGAAGCTACAATGAACTATCTAAAACAGAGTAATGACTTGTTAAAAGAAGTTTTTAGAAGGAGCAAGACTAACAAGTATCTAAACTTGTGGCGATGCTTTACCCTGCATAAAGAAATTAAGTTCTTCAAACAAATATCAATCTATTGCAGACATTTGCAAAGAAATATAGGCTTCCATTCACATTGTTGAGTGATGAGGGTAACAAGATTAGGAAAGAATGGGGAGTTCCATCTGATCTTTTTGGTGCATTGCCGGAGATTGGAGCTAGAATGTGATTCTCATGAATAATTTAAATACTTGTGTTTCAATAAGTGCAAATAAGTTAAATACTTATTTTTCAATAAGTGTAAATAATCCGGCATAGCATTGCTAGCACTTGATGCTTGCGTTTCCTTGGTCAACTTAGTATTATGTCTGCTTAAATAAAGCTCACTTCAAGGAGTTTGAAGAATAGTTTTATCCAACAAAGAAAGTTTATTATCTTATGTCCAATTTTTGCAATGATCATCTTTGCTCATTTTTCATAGTATTTAAGAGGTCTTGGCTTCATGTATGGAAGTTCATGGAAATTCTTGGAAGTTCATGAAAATTCTTTTAAATTTCATGGTATTATTTTCAAGTTTCAATGATTTGAAGGGCATCTTTCTCTTTTTTTTTTCTTGTGAATTTGTTATATCTTCCTCCTTCGGTATTTGTTATCTAGACTACTTATCAATTCAATACATTGATCACTTTCTGCGCAGATGGTATTGAGCCAAGAATCTCTCTTTTTGTTTTTGGAAGGGGTTAATGATTTTAGTAGGTAGGATTGGATTGAGAAAGATGCAACATTCTTCGGATGAGAAATCAGCATTCCCGATGAAGTACATGGATAGGGGATAGATGATACTAGATTCTTTTAAACAACAATAAATTTTTTAACAAGCCAACCGCATTCCTTGAACTTGCTTTCTCTACTTTGTCAATTTAGTTTTCCTAGAGATTATTTGGAATGGAATTATTACCTAAGCAGTGAACTGAATTTTACTGTTTTGATCTACTTGGCAATTGGGATTGATTATGCCAATAGATTGATATTACATTATTCTACAAGACTAGTAGCTTCTAGTAATTTTACGCTTTATCTTAAGTAACATCACTATACATTCTATTGGAATCTTAAATCAAGGTTAACATTAGCCAACCCAACCCAACAAAATCGAAGTTACAATTGATTACTTGTTGCATAATATACTATAAAGAAACAATGATTCAATCAAATCAAAAGATCATTGCTTTTAATATAGGCCAAATGAAAGGTAGATAGAAACTAAAGGAAGAGCTGACGAAGATAAAATAAAAAGTTTTAGCGTGAAATCAATTTGAGTAAGAAACTTTCTGTAACATGAAACTATTAAGACATTGATAGCAAGGGCTGTTGCAAAATGAAACTGGTGCATTCTTCTTTTGTATTAATGGGCCAGAGATAATGTCCAAGTTGGCCGGAGAGAGTGAGAGTAACCTCGGGAAGGCTTTTGAAGAAGTTTGAGAAGAATGCACCTTCAATAATCTTCATTGATGAAATAGATTCTATTGCTCATAAGAGGGAGAAAACAAATGGAGAAGTCGAGAGGAGGATTGTTTCACAGCTGCTAACACTGATGGATGGTATCAAATCACGTTCACATGTTCTTTTCCTTCTCTGGTGACATTGAATATGTAGAAATGCAAAGGTTAGTCATATTTAGGCGAATAAGTCATTAACTTTGAGATTTATTTCCTATCCTATTTTTTGATGGAGTATGATTGCTTACCGAAGCGAGAGTGAGCGGTCTCAAATTGCTTGTCACATTCAAGGATTCACAGGGGGCAGAGACAGCTCTGCTTCTTTCGGTGCTTCAATTCTCAAATACTTAATATTTCCTTGCATAGCATTGCTAGTTTCATCTATAAGAAGCTTAAAAATCTGTCTAATTAATGCAATTGATGTGTTTAATATTTGCTTTCAGGTACTCAATGGCTTCACAGCCGGGTCGAAGTGGATGGCTATGAAAAATATAGTGAAGTTGAATACATTCCTGCTGGGTGTACTGGGGGATATACCGTTATTGAGTGAGTGGTTATTTTATGGAACTTATGCATTTTCTTTAGAAGCATAAATGCGTAGAAGCATCGTACGATATAATTTGATCTTTTCATTCTCTATAAAACGTTCCTGATTAGGAAAAGATCATGTAATTGCCTAGGGGAAGAATAAAAAGAGTTCTCAATTATTACTGTTACTTCTAAATTATAAACATGCAACCGTAATTCGAATCATCACATGCGTAAATAAAAATAATACTTAAATGAGTATGCCCATCCCGGTCAGAATAAACCATACTTCAGACTCCCTTCTTAGGATCCCTCTAGTGGGTGCACCCAACTGGGCTATCACCCACTCCTCTCGGTGGTCGGCATAGACCCACAACGAACCAACACGTGTACCAAAAAATTAGCTCGGATAGTCATTCACTTGGGACTCCTGAGACACATGCTATGGTCTAGTGTGCCATATACACACAATGGAATTACCCAGCGGGATAATGATTGATCGGAAGGCTGACTAGGCCTGCGTTGACCTTGTGAGACTGGCTCGGGGGTCCACGTGGGTTTAGGCCGAGCAGTGCCCAGTTTGTGGGAAATTGGGGCCGTCACAGTTGGTATCAGAGCCGAAGTTTTAAATACTCGACTCTTGATTCAAATCACAAGTAATGGGGACGTAAATCAGCGAAAGTTAGGAACGGTTGGAACTTAGAGTGGAACCCTATGATCCCGACTTAAGTCTTCGTTGGGAAGTGAGGAGAGTTGAGGATATATGAGCTATTTGATGTGATGTATTATACTACTATACGATATTTAATCTTGTGTAGCGCGTGAGACGTGATGAATAAAATTGGACTACGCCTGCGTTGACCTTGTGAGATTGGCTCGGGGGTCCACGTGGATTTAGGCTGAGCGGTGCCCAGTTTGTGGGAAATTGGGGATGTCACGTACTAACTGAATTTCTCTGGGATTTACTCACCTGGAACTTGTCATTGTTTGTTGGTGGCAAGTTGCAGATCCTACGACGAGCCGGGGGAGGGCGGTGATTGGCGACTACCTCTGATTTGGAGCGCCTCCACTAGCTTACTCGTAGGTGTTTTTATTTACATATATATATTTTGGGATCTTTTGAGAGACTTTTACCTGATACATGTATATCAACACCTATTATGCATTTTTGTCGCCTTAACTGATATACATGGTATCATTTTGCTAGGTTTCCACCCCATAGGTTGTAAATTAATGCATAACTTGCTTACATTAATTATGTGCATATTATTGAGACTTCTGCTACTAAAATAACTTAAATAAATCAAAATAAATAAATTAATGCATAAAACTTTATAACTTAGTATATTTCGCTAAAATAATCATTTAAACATCAAAATTACTAAGTTAGAGTATTAGGTGGTAAGTTCGCGGGCCATCATAGACAGGCGTGCAGGTGACGTGACATGGCTTGGTGACGTGTCCGGCGACATTGCGGTGCCTGATTTGCCTCGGAATTTGAGGCCGTCACAATAATTGCCCCAATATATCGGGGATCTACTTCAATTCTATCAACTCGAACTACATGTCCTAAACGCTTAACTTCTAAAATCCAAAACTCGCATTGACTAAACTTGGCATACAACCGATGACTTCTCAAACTTTGAAGAATAACTCTGAGATGTTATCCATGATCCTCACGAGTTCTAGAATATATCAAAATATCATTAATAAACATAATCATGAAGTGATCTAAATACAACTTCAGTATTCACCGCATCAAATCCATAAACATAGTTGGTGCATTAATCAAATTAAATGACATTATAATGAACTCATAGTGACCATACATAGTACAGGAAGAAGTCTTATCTATACCCTCTGCACTAACCATCAACTAATGATATCTAGATCGAAGATCATTCTTCGAAAATAACATACCTTCAGTTAGTTGATCAAACAAGTCATTAATACAAGGTAAAGGACACTTGCTTCTAATCGTCACTCAGTTCAAATGTCTATAATCTATACACAATTTGAAGCTCATGTCCTTCTCCTTTACAAAAGAACTCGATTCGTCCCAATGAGACTTACTAGAATGTATGAATCCTTTATATATAAGCTATTTCAATTGATTATGCAACTCTGCAAGCTCAGGCTTAGCCATCTTATACGACGAAATGGAAATGAGTTTGGTTCCAAGAACTAAATCAATAATAAAATCAATCTCTCATGGTGGTGGTAAGCTAGGTAAATAATCAGGGAAAACTGTTGCAAATTCTCACGCCAAAAGAATATCTTCCAACTTCGGCTGATCTCTTGCCTATGTACTACCGTCCCAGCAATAATTACTATTTCTTGACTAGCAAAATCCTAGCATATCTATTAGCTTGGCATGATTGATAATATAGCAAACCCCACTAACTTTGTTTGTCGTGCTTCCCTAAAATAGATTCATGTGCTGAATTGCCTAGCTAAGCCTTCGTTGCATGTCTACAAGCGCATCAATATAACACATATCGTTCAGACTAATTTAACATTCATTTAGGATAAGTTAGACGATTAGGAGCTCATTCCTATTCCTAATTATGTTGATTAAATGATTCTTGACTTTAAAACCATTCTTTCAGATAAAAAATTGATGATTTGAAAGAGATAGAAATCTAGTGAAGCAAATCAAGGAAAATCCCATAAAACTTTGTTTTCCAAGATAAATCGAATGTGATCGACTTATCACAACCAAAAAGATTCAATCCGTTTCATAAGAGTCAAGTTCGGCTTAGAATTCCTAAATCATAGCATTAAGTAAAAAAAATCCTTGACTTAATGGAAGTGAGTTTATTTCTTAAGAAATAAATTCAAAATCTCTTTCATGTCTCGACTTAGTCTCAAATAGTAATCCATATCGATTTATTTCATCCAGGTTAAAAAATTATTTACAAGACTTGGAAATAATAAGAGAGCTCTCTTTGAAGCGTTTCAAATGGATTTTACTCAAACCAATGCAAACTAGCTACATTCATTTCGAGACTCGAAAGTTATACCAATAATTGCTCGACTAAACAAATCATAGAGACAAAGTTTGATAAAGAAACCCAAAAAACTCAAATTTTATACTTTTCCTTGCATTTCGTTAAAAGAACGAGTTAGTGTCTCTCTTGACAATTTCATCAAATAAAAGGAGTGCAATAATTTCCAAAACCATTTCCAAGGTACGAAACCTTCAAAAACAAAGCTGGATTTGTTGATATTATGGAAAACCTTTTCATGGGTCGCAACGAACCATACTAATAAGATTAATACGTCGATAAGAATCAGTTAAAGGTAAAGTTACTAATAAGTATACCTTTCGAAGCTAGACTAAAGATCATTAAATAAAACTACATAAGTCAACTAGCTCTTATCAATAAGACAATGTTTAAGTGAGTTAATTGAGAGGTTTAGAGTCTCACTATGCCTTTAATGGGGTTGTTGACTCCAAATCTCCTTCAAGAACCCAATTTTTTACTAGATCTACACCTTTCTTGTAAATTTTTGGTAAGAATTCTTTTTTTTTCTAAGTCTCATCGACCCCTCTCTCATTTGTAAACAACGTAGCCGGAGTCACGTCGTCCAACGCATGCTAGTCTAAACTACTTGCTATCGGTACGCACTGCTACTTGTCGCCCTCCCTATTACCACGCCGCCTGCTGCCAGTCCACGCTGCTACTGTCCATCTGCACCACTGCATGCGTCACATCCTCCCTAGAGCCATTACTCCTTGCCAACTTCGTTTTTCCTTTATGGTCGTCGTTCAGTCTCTCTCTCCAATTACCCTATTGTGCCTTTTAGGTGTTGTGCATTGAGATGAAATATGGTTTAAAACCTTTTTTTATTTGGTCTCTTATTTTCTAGCCCTTTTTAAGTGAGAAATAATCTCATCTCTACGTCCTTCCTAGCGTGAAGGAGCCTAAAGATCAAGGGTAGATACTACTAATTTATAGTTAGATCTAATTGTCATTCTCCCTCTCGATCACTTTATGACTCCAAATTGACATGCTTAGCACACACTACCTTGTCTAGACATTTACTTAGCCAATTAAAAATAAATTAATAGTTTAAGGTCTCATCATCTTGCGAACTCAATATAATTTAGTCAAACTATTTGCGATAATATATATAACAAATAGTAGCACACCAAACATAAATAAAATTATTTTATTTACTTTTCAAGCAGGTCACCAGTCAACAAACCTTTGTCGTGACTTAGGATCACTAATGGTTTGGAATTTAAGCTATTTATTAATTTAGGAATTTGGGTTGTTACAATATCCCCAATTTGAGGAAACGTTTCCCTCGAAATTAAGGGAAATAATGTTCTCTGTTAAGGGATTTTCTAGATATACCTTCCTTCAACCCTGAACATATAGTGTCCTCCCTCTTTGTCTTTTGTGCTCTCTTGCAGCGTCTACATGACCTTTTAGTTTGTTTGATATTACTCAACACATTGTATAATCTACTTATCCTCCCTTGCATGATTCATAAGTAGATTCTCGATCCCATCGGTTGGATGTTGTTAGCTTGGCCTTGCCAACAAAACATTTTCAAGCCTCTCCCTGAGAGTTCTTTTCTGAATCATATCGTCTTAGCTAAACATCTAGGGTTATATACAATCAGCGCACCAAAACTGATAATGTTTCACACTTACCGCCGAAGCCCTAATACAAATTTGTGCATATCCCCAAATTAACGATCAATCAGACAACCTAAATCCTAGACTGAAAAGCCAAACCGAGGCGCAACATGGTGCCCAGTCGGGTCATAACCCTTCCATAACCAGGTAGCAAATAACCCTCTCATCACATAATAGTAATAACCAAATCAAAATCCTGAATAATGAACACTAACACTTCATTTATCCCCTCAACCTTGCAATATATACTTAAACCGCTCATTTTGTATTGCGAATCCCCTCGACAAAGTTGAATAAAACAAGCAAACTGATAACCATTCATAACAAACTATATTCACCATCAGTCAATTCCTTCACTTTTTGGAGCCCATTCTTGACATCTCAAGTTCCCTTGCTCATCTAAATCCGTGTCAACCATTGAAAATTTATGATTCTCAACATATCTTGTATTTGTCTTTCGCTTAAACACATAATGAGATTTCCCATGGGATTCGTATACATGTTACTTTCCAGTAGCTTCATAGAGTACTTGTACCCCATTGTCATTCGAGACCTACTGAATAAAATTACAATTCTTATTGTCTTAAGCTTTGATAAGACCTTTTTTCATTTAAAGTGACATTATCAGATTTCATTTCCATGATTTATTCTTGTAATACATTACTTTCTTAGTCCCATGACCTTGGAACTGAAATTTTTCTATAATAGAACTCACAATTTATATAACCTTCCTTGCATGTTTGAGCTAATTCCTAGCCCTTTTTAGCTTTCTTATACCATCTGATCAGATATTCACAAGGTTAAACTAGCACTTTAATTTCTCAACATTAGTATTTTTTCTCTCAATACACACTAATCCTAGACAACTCTATCGAGAATCTCCTTTAGAACGTTTCATTAATATCAAGCAGTTTATGATTTACTTTCATAAGCCTTTTCAAATAATTATGCTAAATAAAGTACGAACTGCTTTTTGACACTTGTATCCATATAAACCTTTTCACTCTCTTACAACTTCAATTGTTGTGTCAAAACAATTACTCGGGTCAATTTTGTCAATTGTTGATCCTAATTTATTTAGGATCCCAAATTTTTATTGTTCACCCATTGTTCATTTAACGAAATTGAAACTAACATGATACTCACTTATCGATCTTGTATTTCCTCAATCAATTCATTATAAGTAGGTTAGGATGTCATTCCTCTTCTTAAATGTTATACCAGTCAACTTGTACAAACCGGTTATATCAAGATTAAATCTTATAATGGGATCCCTAATTTTAATTATATAACCATTATTAACTTATTTAGATTTAACTTTCTTTTGTACAAGATTTATCAAAACTTAAAAAAACTTGTTTCTTTTATCAAGAATTTGATTTAATTTTAGAATTTTCAAAATCTTATTATTTTTTAGGAACAATATCATACCTTCCTTATGTTTCGATCAAGCGCAAAATCCTTTTAAAATAAATCAATTTTGGTCGTTGTGATTTAAAAAGTAAATCGTGACTATATAAAATTTGTATCCCATTCACAAGGTAGTTGTATAATTCCCAACCAATATTTTAGGCTCTCATTATGTACAAAGACTAAAAATTTAATAAAACTCATTCATGCAACTCGAGTTGAGTCCAATTTATCTTAAGATCAGTCTTTCGAGAAAATCCCAACTATATACAAATTTTTTAGGTAAAACTCATTTCGATGACTTATTTTTATTAAAAAAATCTTTTAAACGATCAAGGAACTGGAGAGCTCAAATGTTGGGTTCAACCCCCCTTAATAATGAAAACTCATTTCATAAATGTCATAGCAACATTGCGACAACTATTTTGAAATCCATTGAATTCCGTTTCACTTCCTTTTAGACACCATGGAAGATAAATAGTTAAATTTTAAAACATATTAAAGTATTCAACCTTCATTGTAATTTTATTAAAACATGACATGCAAAATTACGTTTTTTCAAATAATTCAAAGTTTAGTAGTTAAAAGAGTCATTTTTCGAGGAAAATAAATTTAAAAACAATAATGGAACAAAATCCATAGTTACAGCCTTGAAGAAAAATCAATATTTCTATAACTCTAAACCAAGAGTTGGACATTTAAGACTACATGAGTCACTCCCAATTTGTTTTGAGTTATTTCAAATTTCACCTTGTGGCCATCCCGGCTAAATCTTTTAACTTGGATCCGTAAATTCTATTCGACAAGGTCTCATGAACCCCTTTTGTTTCATACCTGAATACCCTTATGTCTCATTTGCTTAATATAATAAGTTCAACTCTTAATACTTCTAGAAGTGTATTTCCTTGTGGAGTTATTTCTATGATGTGTGACCACGACAACACTTTTGTTCTCATGCATAGCATAGTGATCCACCACTTTTTCAAGCCCATGATTCTTACTTAAGCTCTTTCGGCTTCATTATTTTCAATGGTAAAACTTGTAGTTTCCAGTTGATGCTTAATGATCCTTATTTATTCTTCCTTGTCGAAGTCATCAGAGAGATTGCTAAAGCGCGTATAGGGCCCCTTAAAGAATTTTCCATGATCTCCTTGCGCTGCCTATCATCATCTTCCAGATCATCTCATGAAACTTGAAATTATCCTCTGCTCAAGGAAATCACTTACGATAATAGAATTAGTCAAGGAAGACAATTCACTGTATATCTAACAGTACATTTATATATATGAGTAACAAATAACATCAAAATAAGTCTCTTATTAATTTCATTTATCCCGTACCATCCTAGGATTGATCATTCTTGAATATTAATTTAAAATCCCATACTAGTGATTTCATTAGCTTAACCATTAACCTTTACTAAGTTTAGGAGATTGAATTAAGCCACACTTTTCTAACACAAACTATTCTTACTTCTCTATGCTTTCTCATTTCTCTATGCTTCCTCTAGGCACTAATGCATAAGTTTTAGTACCAACTATGGTCATTTCCCACCTTTATTTTAGTCTCTTTGGAGAATTAAGTTGATGCATACGAAAAGCCTACACTAGCGATTTCATTGCTTGATCGTGACCAACCTTTCCTAACTCCATCTAACTTACCTACTTCATAAGGTGATCTAAGTCACTATGTTCGATAACCTATTCATTGCAACTAGGCTTTAAGAAACTTAAATAACAACTTCAATTATATTAAACTCTAGGTCCCTTTAGCCCACATTATTTTTAGGCTTGCTTAACCTACTCTCAAATTGTAATTGTGACGAACCTAATTCCCATCCGGCTTCAACCGCCACTTAACCCTCTTTAATACTGAGCCAAGTTAAGCGATAACAAAGTAAGCCTTAATCTGCAAAACAACTTATAAACATCGACTAACTATTTTCTAGGCCAATAATTTTTTTTTGGATTTCTCAAGGCCTATTAAGTCAACTTAATTATTTCAATCATTCTAACTCTACATTTCTAATGAAATTTCGACAGAGTTTCCTTTGTATTTTGTGCTATCCAAAAATCCAAAAAAAAAATTATATTATTTTTTCAAGACCAGTGTAAAGTATATCATAACATAATAAGGTCTATTCATCCACAAACATAGTTTCTAAATTTAACATTTAGTTATACGACCAATTTCTAACAGCTAAGTTATTCAATGATTTGAGACTTAAAACAATGTAAAGCTTATGTTATTCACACAGATAGGTGGAGTTCTAGTTTGCACATTAGAATCGTTTTCAGTAATTACATTGGGTTGAAATGGATTTGAAATAAATCGGTCTATTCTAATTAGGCATTGCATACTACTTATCGAGATGTAAACATGAATACAAAGCACAATATTAAATTACTTAGGTAAAGTTGTGAACTATGATATCTTCAATATAAGAAGTCAAGTAAGTTTAAAGTTGTTTGTAAGAATAGTTTAGTTTATTATAAAAACCAATTAAAAGTGAATCCTTTAGCAATAGTTCATGTTAAGTAGGCAGTATACAACAAGCGCATAAACCTTTCCCTAAGGACGATATCCGTAGTCAACGTAAGTTGGTTACATTATTACTAAAAGCGAGTTATTATACATGCAACACACACACACAAAGTTTTTGGCGTAGTTGCCGAGGATAGGTAGCCATTGGTATTACTTAGTTAGCTTGAAAAGTTGCTAAGTTTTATTTTCTTTTTAGGGATATTTAGTGCATGCATAGCAAGAAAGAGATGGACTTAGTGCCTTATGATTAAGATATTGAAAGAAAAAATAAAGGAAAGAAAAGAAAGAGTCAAGATGACTGAGGTGCAAGCTAGAAATCAACAACAGGGCTGCAAGAATAGCCAACCAACAGGTGATCTGGTCATGCAGGAGAAAGTGCGAGGACATAGATGCCTTCATGACTACTTCAAGCCAGAAGTTCAGGAGAGATATAATAGAGTAATGAAGCTTCTAGCCAACACTACCAAGTTTGAGCTATGAGTGTCTCTAATAAACATGGTGCAAAATAGTCCGTTCAGCGGGCTATCCAACAAAGATCTAGTTGCACATGTTGAGAACTTTTTGGAGAAGTGTGACACCATGCTTATTATCGAAGTCATGAAAGAGTTGATCAGGATGCAACTTTTTCCGCTCTCATTAGGTGGAAAAGCAAAATCTTGGTTCCAAAGGGTGGACGTACAGAGTGTGAATTCATGGGCAAAAATCAATGAAAGATTTCTTGACAAGTTCTTCCCCAGTGAAGGTCAGCAAAAAAAAACTTGAGATTGATCAGTTCGAGCACAAGAAGACACTGAGTCTCTTAGTGAGGCTTGGTAAAGACTCAAAGAGATGCAGAGGAGATGTTCCGAGACGGATACGTGAAATGGGCACAACCCTATATTTTCTTCTATGGGATGAACCACAACACGAGAATGCTACTAAATACTACATTAGGTAGCTCTCTACTTACTAAGGATGAGGATGGAATGTTGGATCTTCTTGAACTTATGTATCAAAATTCTACCATTGGTACTCGCTCCACAGTAAGGAAACCAGTAGGAGTCTACGATATTGACTTACAAGTTAGAATTATGGCACAGCTATCAAAGTTGTGCAGTTAGATGGCAAAACTTTATATGGAACACCAAGTTCCACAAGTAGCACCACAACCCATGAATTACCAAGGCATGGTGGTTAACCAATTGGACATACACCACGGAATATAGCATGAAGACATCGACTTCATGAACAAGAAAGGGTACGGGAACAACTTTAGGCTAGGAGGAGTGGCCCCTCAATGGTTTTATCAAGGATACAACAACCCAAACTCTTCGTGTGGAAATCTTGATAATGCACTGAAGTTACCTCAAGCCTTCGAACAACAAGTCCAATAAGGAAAGGTGGGGCAAAGTGAAGAGATGACTTCTTTAAAGTCAATTGAGAAGTATTTGCTAGCCTTAGAAGTGAGGATAGGGAGTGCCATGAGAAGCACGAGAAAGAGTTGGAAGGAATAAAACAAGCCATGAAAAGGATGGATGATGAGCAATCACAACTCACCAAGAACTTAGAGAGGCAAATTGGCCAACTTTCTATAGCATTGAACTCGAGGGAAGAAGAATAGTTTCCTAGCTACATCATCACCAATCCCAAGGATAATGTAAGTTCCATTCGCACAATGAAGAGGTGCATGAGCACGGAGCGGAAGTAAGGCAAGATGAGCTTGATGGGTTCAAGAAGCAAAGAATCAATGCCTTAAAGAGAACAAAAGGAAAGCAAAAATGGAAGGTCAAGACAAAAGATGAAAGGCCTCCAGAAGAAGACTTAAAATGCAATGACATCAAGTTGGTGCCAAACAAACCGAAACTAAAGCTCAAGTTCATCCAACAACTTCAACTTATCAAAAGGAGAGATCTTGGAGAGATAAGCATACCGATAAACATTGATGGGAACCATTTTATAAATGTTTTATTTGATACAAAAGTCTCAATTAATGTCATGCTACTAATGGACATGATTCATGCCAACTTGAAAATCAATTGTTTGGATACGATGAATTTGCAAGTAGCGAATGACAATTTGATACCTACTGTAGGAAGAGTTTTGAATGTGCATGTGAAAGTAGGTAGATTCACATTCATCGCGGATTTTGAGGTCATGAACCACAACATGGACAATGATGTATCTATCATTCTTAGGCATCTATTCTTAAATACTGCTAAAGCAAATTTAGACATGAGAGAAAGGAAGATTGCAATAAGTACCGATAAGGGCACTAATGTTGAAAAGTTTATCTTTGTTGATGGTGAAGAAGTACATTCGAATGGGAATGACATCATAATCTCTAATTTACAGATGGAGCTTCTCAATTTAAAGTTGGTCTAAATGAGTGAAAAGGCATCAGGCTAATGACATTAAAGTAAGCACTACTGGGAGGCGGCCTAGGGTTTTAAATTTTAAGTATTTAAGTAATTGTTACAACATAGCCTCAGTCTCAAATTAATTGGGTTCGGCTATATGGATCAAACTTTTCCATTGTGTTTGATTAAGTGCAATTGATGGTGAGCTTTCCAAACCATTCAAATCCCTTCTAATTAATGCATGCCATGTTAACTTTGGTCTACCCCGACCTCGTCAAAATTCTACAATTTCTATTGAGTCAAGTTTTCTAGTGGGGGCATTTATAGGCTGTCTTTGCAAGTGACCAAACCACCGCAGCCGCCCTTCCCTAATCTTTTGTATCAATTGGTGCTACTCCTACTTGACTTTGAATTTCAATACTTCTTATTCTAACTTTATGAGTTTTACCACACATCCACCTAAGCATCCTCATTTCTACTACGTTCATTTTGTGTAATTGTTGTTTCTCTACCACCCAACATTCACTACCATAGAGCATAGCTGGCCTAATTGCGGTCTTATAAAATTTTTCTTTTAATTTAATGGCAACATTTCTATCACAAATCACCCCTGTTGCACTCCGCCATTTCTTCCATCCAGCTTGAATTCTATGTGTGACATCATTCTTAATATTACCATCATTTTGTATGATTGATCCTAGATATCTAAAGTGGTTCACCTTAGGAACATCTACTTCCCCTAATTTCACCACTCCATCATCTCGATGTCTAGTGTTTATAAGCTCACAGTACATGTATTCAGTTTTCGTCCTACTCAACTTAAAGCCTTTAGATTTTAATGTATTCCTCCAGAGTTCTAGTTTCCTATTCACTATATCTTTTGTTTCATCTACTAAGACAATATCATCCGCAAATAGCATACACCAAGTTATCCTCTTGAATATGCCTAGTTAGTTCATCCATAACTAAAGTAAATAGATATGGACTTAAAGCCAATCCTTTGATGTAGTCCTATCGTAATGGGGAATTCATATGTGGCTCCTCCAAATGTCTTTATACTCGTTACTACTCTATCAAACATATCCTTGATAGTGTCTATGTATCTAGCATGCACTCCTTTTCTTTCTAGAATCCACTAAAGAACATCTTTAGGGACCATATCATGTGCTTTTTCTAAATCTATGAATACCATATGAAGATCTTTTTTCTTTTCTCTATATTTTTTTAACAATCGTTTTACAAGGAAAATCGCCTCCATAGTTGACCTCCCAAACATGAAGCCAAATTGGTTCTCTGATATTGTTGTTTCTCTCCTTAGCCTATTGTCGATTATACTCTCCCAAAGTTTCATAGTGTGACTCATTAGTTTAACTCCCTGGTAGTTAGTTGTTTAGTTCGATAATCACAATTAACAATTTTTAAAGTCTGATTTTCAAAAATTCGTGTCAAACGTGCAGGAAAGACCATTCATCTGGTGATGAGTCATTGGAATGGAAATGTCCGTTAACTTACTAAAAGAACGAAAAGGTGCAAAGGAGCTTAAAATGGTGAAGGTATGGTGCATAGGAAAAATCGATGGTAAAATTTATTAACTTTATATTTTCATGGATTTTATGCAGTCACGACACCATGTGTGAGCTATTCACAAAGTTGGAGGAATCCCGAAGGAGAATTAACGAAACATTATATGCGAAGATATGGGTTGTGGAATCGACGTCGTGGATATGACCCGCGGCACCGTGAGTGTAGGAAAAGGCTAAAAAAATGAAAAATGCCACGCTACATTGTTGATGCAGTGGCAGCGTTGTCATGACGCCGGCATGGCGCCAAGGTCAAAGTAAGGCTTTTTAACCCCATTTTAACACCATTCTTCACACTTGCACTAAAATCCTACCAAAACCACTAAGTAGACATCTCTTTATAGCTAAAGGTTGATCATTTTAAAGTGAGATTAGTGAGTTCCTAGTGATTTAGAGTGAAGAAAAAAACATATAACGGAAGAGCACAAATTGAAGAGCTAGGGCTTGGGTTTTTGAATTTTGATTCCAATGAGAGATAGGGTTCTAGTCAATGAGAAAAGTTGTAGGACTTGGATTGGAAAAGATTTGGAGAATTAATCTACATCGAAAATTAATTCGGCATTGAGGTACATTTACAATTTCATCTAGTTATGCATGGAATTTGGAAAATTTTGATGATAATGTATGAAATTGTGGATTTGAGGTCGTACGTTAGGTTTTGCAAGATTGTGTGAATGTGAGCATTAATATTACACATCGAGACTTAGTTGATATCTTTGCATTATTTGGCGTCTATGATCCATGTTATATGAATCTTGATTTTTAGGTGATTTGAAGACTGAGTTGCGTTGCATTTACATTAGTTTCTCGAGATTTGAAGAAAATCGAAAGAACAAGGAAACAAGTTAGCCATACTAGAGCAAATGATTTTAAGGCATTTACTTCTAGAAATCCTATTGATGAAGAGCCTATACCTTTTAAATCAAATTTTTTCATTTGTAAAGAGCTTAAGGAACAATATATGAAAATTTATTGTAGGGAGTTCATTTATAAAAAGGGAATTAATTTTTCAGCCAAATATAATAATATGGCGAACAACTTCATTAAGCACCGAAATTGGGAGCAACTAACTCAAGATTATAAGAAGAATAAAGTTAAAGGAGTGAGTGAGATTGTTTTTGAATTCTATTCTAATGCAAAGTTCATGGCTAAAGATCAGCTAGTGAAGGTGAGAGGGGTTTTAGTTCCCATCAATAGACATGAGATCAATAATTTCGACGGGTTGGAGGAATTAAAATTGTATGAATCCACACCTACTTTTTAGACCATATTACATGAAAGACCCAATAACTTATACCCATTTAAAGCAATAGAAGATGCATTAGTTATCCTAGGACAACAAGGATGGGTAATAGGAGATGTGAATGAGCCAAAGCACACTAAGAAGGGGAGTATTAAAAAGGTTTACAGAATGTGGCAATATTTTCTTGTCGCATCGCCATACCCCACTTCTCAACATGTGAGATCAATAAGCCGAAAGCGCCTTGTCTTTATGAGATAAAACAGTAAGAGGAGATCAATATCAGGGAGTTTATATACACAATTTGAGGGAATCCATTATGTTAGAAAGGGACAATAAGTTGATTTTTCCCATCTTGATTACTCAGATGTGCTTGATGGCCGGAGTGAGAATGAGGGATGATGAAGAATTTGATATAGAGGCCCAACCAACTATAGATGAAGCTTTATTTCTCACGTTAAACACAATCGAGTTACCAAGACTCCGAGGATGAGAGAGATAGTGCTGAGGAAGCTAGACTTGAAGCCGAGTTGTTGGCCAAAAGGCAAGAGGATCATGCAGCAGCAGAAGCAGCATCGACAGAACTAGCTTGGGAGCTAGAAGATGAAGAAAATGAAGAAGACGAGGAGCAACAACATCAAGGATTTATTATGGGTTATGCATTTGTAGACCCAGAGATAAGAGAGTAGGATTTGGACAGTCCCGAAGTCTTTCTGCCACCTCCTCCACTACAGGCACCTATACCATCACCTAAGGATTTAACTCCACGTTGTAGAGGCTATGGATAGCAAAGATGAGGAGATAATACCAGGAGGATAAGGCATAATACCACGCATCCATACTGAGATATGAGCGCGATATGGAGAGGAGATAGCAACACCAACGGAACGGGCAGCGTAATTTCATGTTGTTTGTCGATCATCAAATAGCCATTGCTAGATATGAGAGGAGCAGTGGTTGAGTCCTAGTGATTTGTTCATTAGGCATTTTAGGAGCACCAACATATATGTTTGATCTAGAGTTATTGTAGAGCAGAACTGAGTGTCCATTGACACCATCGCACGCTAGAGCTAATGACGTAGATGACGATGATGATGCACAATCATGATGTCAGTGTAATAGGAGTCTTTTAGACTTGGAGAGTTGAGAGTGTTTTTTAAACCATTTGTTTTACTTTTAGGATATTTTGTTACTTATTTACTTGTTTCAATTATATGTTTAGTTTATTTTTACTTATGTTAATACATATGTTTGTGTTTTTACTGTTATCATGTTTAAGTCTTACTTTTAAACCTTGGGGACAAGGTTTGGTTTGTGTTTGAGGGCATTAACACTACACCAAATTATGAAAAATGGTAAGATAGGCTGAGAAATAAGGATAAACACTACAGTATGATTGTTTAAATTTTAATTTGAAGTAGCTAAGTATGAAAGCATGGCAGTGTATAAAATTTTAATTTACTTACTATATGAATGTTTAAGTAGTATAGATTAGGTTATTATATAAATATATAATGAATAACTAGTTCATTTCTATGTTCATTCCTTTAAAGGTGGATGAGTAGATTATAAGTATCTAGTAGCAAAAAAACGATGTGATTTCATGATTAGAATCCTAAAGTTAGGAAAGACCTTGAAATTGAAAGAAAAGCAAGAATTTAGAATACTTCTTGTGGAAAAAGTTAGATCTCTAATGATTCTATAATAAGTGTAAATCTTACTTGCAAATGCAAAGAAAATAAAGACTTAGTACCAAAAGCTGAAGAAATAGGGATTGTATAGTAAAAGTTGGAGTTAACTTACTTGATTTCGTGAAAGTGCGAAGTGCTAACAAGAGTTTTAGAAGTAAAGAAAAATGAGAGAATCCCGCAACTTCTACAGGAAATGGAGTGGAGAACTTGATAGTGGGAAAAAGAGAGGAAGAATAAAGTCCATAAGAAAATGAGCAGAGACTGTTAAAAAAGTGAAATGAGAAAAAGATGAAAGAATGAGAGAAAATAGAAATAAAGTAAAGAAGGCGGAAGTAAACTAAAACTTTTCAAATAAAAGATTTAGCTCGAGTAGGAGTAGCTAATTGATATAAGATTCCATTCTGACTATGTAAAGTCCTATAGACTCTTGAAGTGCTAAAGTCTACAAAAGATGAGTATGATCTATGCTTAATTGTGAATTCCTGAGCTTAATGAGAAATCATGAGATTAAATACTTGCTACTCGAGTTTTGAGACGAAACAAACTTGTGAGTAGTGATGTTTTTGGTTAAGATCTACATAAGTGGTTTAAAAGTGATGTTATATATGTTGTCAAAGCTGTAGTCTTAAAAAAATTAAATGTTTGCAAAGAAAAACTTTTGAATAGATTATTAACTTGAAACTTAGTAAATTAAAGGATACTCCATGAACAATGTGAATTGAATGAGAATTAGGAGACTTAGTAAAATGCATCTTCTGACGTGCAAAATCATAAATCTTGAGGTATTTGATAAGTGATTATTTATACATATATAAAAGGCTAGTTTAGTTATATATTTAGTATAAATATCCCTAATTTTTTGCTAATTCATGATGTTATTGCATTTCAGGGAATTAAGGTATAATTGAACAAATTGAGGAAAAACGAGAAGAAACAGTGTGATCAAAGTTGGCACCGTGGGTACATGTGTTGACGTAGTGGGAATATAAGGCATAGCATGAGAATGAAAGGCACGACGTAGGAAAGAAGAAAAATGAAGAAAATCAACTCTGTAGGTCTGGCGCAGTGACGGTGCCATTGTACACAAGGGACAGCTCTGGGACATGCTAGGAATGGCTCTAAGACTCCAAGAGCTCAAAAATACACAATGAAGCAGCGGTACAGCTCGGCGCCATGGCTTAACACACACGACACCAGGTAGTATGTAACAGTGCCATCCACTAAAGAAAAGGAGAGTGGAGCTTTAATTCGAGTTAAATTGTAGTTTATGGTTTCTAATTGTTATTAAAGAGTATAAATAGGTATTAGGGAAGATTAAACTCATAAAACATCACCTCATAAAAGGATATTAGCCACAATTAGAGTAATATAACATTGAGTTTGAGTATAAAAGAGTTTTTGTTGGAGAAAATATTGAAGACTCCATATTTGCAATCAATATTTGGTTTTGTTTATTAGATTCAAGGTAATATTTATATTCATCTCATATTTGCAATGATTTCAATATTAAATTGTGATATGTGTGTGAGTTTGAACGAAAAGTGATAAGAAAAAATGCAATGGTTAGAGTTTGTATTGATTTTGAGAGTAATGCTTTAGACATCTTGATCGTATGTTTAATGAACTTAGGCTTTAGAAGTTATCATGGCCATTGAAGCTTTTAATCCGGATATGAACAACACAACCATAAAATACATAACATGGAGCGATAGTTTTTTATTAGGGAGGTGCGGATAGTAAACTTAGTTGGTTATGAATCCAATGATTTTGAGACTTACTACAATGTGGAGTTTACGTTATTCACACCAATAGGTGGAATTCTAGTTTGCACATTAGAATCTTCTCTGTCACGACAGTGGGTTAAAGTGGATTCGAAGGAAATCTGTCTATTCTAATTAGACATTGCATACAACATATTGAGATGTAAACATGAATACAAAGCATAGTATTAAATTACCTAGGTGAAGTTGTGAATTAATATATCCTTAATATAAAAAGTCAAGTTTAAAGTGGTTTGTTAGAATTATTTAGTTTAGTATAGAACCAATTAAAAGTGAATCCCATAGTGATAGTTCAAGTTAAGTAAGTAGTATAGAACTAGTGCAAAAACCTTTCCCTGATAACGATGTCCATCGTCAACATAAGTTGGTCACACTATTACTACAAGTGAGCTATTATACTTGCGGCACGCACATCAGGAGTGCGCTCCCTCACTTGGTAGGGCGTGCTCCAACGATTGGGTTCATCCAAATAGATGAAGGGAGTGCGCTCCTCTGTTAAATGGAGCGCACTCCTCCCTACACTGTCTCGATAGGGAATTTGTCAGTAGCCACTATCCAATCCACCAAACCATTAAAACTTTTGGGGCATGTGCCTAGGTCAATCCATTAACTGTCTTTATAAATACTTTTAGTTAATAAAATAAAGGATTTCATTTGCTGTTTATTATAATTAATTTTCATGCTTACATTATAATAAGATCCATGGGTATTTGTAGAAATATCATAAATGTCCCTAGTCGATCATTATACTGGGAACTATAATGAATTAAGACTAGTGTGAGTCTTGATTGATGATCATATGATGATTATACGTATAGGGATATGAATCAAGATCACGAGTACTTGTTAGGGAACAAAGTACTGGAACGACCCACTATGAGAACATCACATGGATTAAGTCATAGTTGTTTCTCATTATAGGTATATTTTTCAGTCCTCTGACTCGAGATTACCAAAGACTTCAACATTAGGAACACAATGATTTGACATAAACAAAGGTTGTCTTTAACCGGACGATTATAAAGGTTCTGATTGGTTATTGTGTGAGCAATGTTATGAAATTGTGTAATCGAGATAGAATTTGTCCCTCTCATATAAAGAGAGATATCCAATGGATCCCTTGATGTGTTAGACTGTTAAAAGGCCTAGTCTAAGTGAATTGATATTGATCAATGTTACTTTGATGTTTTCAGTCTACCTAGAGATCGAGACTAGTACTATTGAACATGTTGGATGACAATTCTATGTCTTATGTTTGATTAAAAGAATATCGTGTGACAAAAGGATGTTATATACAATGTTGATTAGGTTGTCTCGATTTTGGTTTTTGTACAACTTGAGTAGTCGTAATGTATTGCTAGAGGCCGCTTATGCTTGTATACAAAAATGTGTTTTGGTACACTGCCAACGTTATATGAGCCTATTGGGTCGCACATTAAGAATGGTTTTTCGAGATTTTAAGATGGTTCAGAAAAAAGAATTTTATATGATAAAATTCATGACAGAAATTTCCTAGTGGTGTATTACACTTATCCTTCTTTAAGTAGGGTATATGTGTAATTTACTTAATCGTCTATATACAAAGGTTGTATAAATAGACATTTTAAGTTAGAACACACGGATAAAATTTTTAGGGCCGAAACTCTATTTTCGTCTAAAAATGAATTAGGGTTTTTTGGTACGCTCTGGATCCTTTTGGAGAGAAACAAAAAGGTTTGGTATTCTTTTGAAGCTAGCACTTCGAATCTCCGTCGCCGTGTGTGGAATGTTGGTAGAGGGCTTTCGTCGTTGGCCGCACCTTAGAGATCGATCAACCTTCAGAAAGGTATTTTGCGACCGAGGTATGATTATGTTTTCTTGGTTTAAATGTTTTTAATGGAATTAGATTCGGATCTCATTGGGGTTTTTGTCAAAATTGTTTTGTAATCTCCGCTGCGTATGAACCCCAAAACCCAATAGGTGGATCATATGACTTAGTCTTACCTAGTGGACTTATTTAAACTTTAAATAATTGTTATCTTGTGCTTGCCTTAAGTAGAAACATCATTTTTGTTTCATTTTTGGATATGGATGGTTTTGATTTTATTATTACGAATAATAGATGTTCCGTTTCTCGTAAAGGTACATTTTATGCAAATGCTGATTTGTGTGATGGTCTTTATATTCTAAGCATGAAAAGGTCCACTGATACTTCAGCCTTTAACATAAATACAAAAAGATTCAAGTCAAATGATTTGAATCAAACATGTCCTTGGCATTGTCGTCTCGGGCACATAAATGAGAAACGCATAACGAAGCTCCATAAAGATAGACTTCTAGATTCATTTCATTTAGAAACATACGAAACGTGCGTATCTTGTTTACTAGGCAAGATGACTAAAAGTCCTTTTACTGGACACAGTGAAAGGGCAAGTGATTTATTGGGTCTAATACATACTGATGTATGCGGTCCTATAAACACAATGTCTAAATGAGGTTATCGGTACTTCATTACATTTACTGATGATTTCATCAGATATGGTTATGTATATATAATGAAACATAAAGCTGAATCATTTGAGATGTTTCGGACATTTCAAAATGAAGTGCAGAATCAACTTGGTAAAACTATCAAAACACTTCGATCAGATCGAGGTGGTGAATATTTAAGCCAAGAATTTGATGGTCATCTTAGAAATTGTGAGATTGTCTCCCAATTGACTCCACCAGCAACTCCATAATGGAATGGAGTTTCTGAAAGGAGAAATCGAGCCTTATTAGATATGGTTCAATCTATGATGAGCCATGCAGATCTTCCATTATCCTTTTAAGGTTATGCATTACAAACTGCAGCTTTCACTCTAAATCGAGTTCCTTCTAAAACGGTTGATAAAACCACATATCAGATATGGTATGGGAAGAGACCTAGTTTGTCTTTCTTTAAGACTTGGGGTTGTGAGGCTTACATAAAGCGACAAGTCTCAGAAAAACTAGCACCTAAATCTGAAAAGTGTTTATTTGTGGGGTATCCTAAGGAAATAAAAAGATATTACTTTTATAATCCCACTGAGAATAAAGTGTTTGTTGCTCGGTATGGTGCCTTTATGGAAAAATAGTTTATTTCAAAAGACACTACTGGGAGAGAAATAAATCTTGAAGAAGTTCAAGAATCACAAATAAACATCGAACATTCTTTGGAAGTTCAACAACGTTCTGAACCAGTTGAACCTCCACAAGTGACACAAGGCCTACGTAAATCTAGTAGGGTAAGACATGAGCCAGAGATATTCGAATTTCTCATTACTGATAGTCATGATGTGTTACTTATGGATCAAAATGAGCCCACCACTTATCAAGAGGCTCTGTCTGGACCAGACTCAGATAAATGGCTAAGCGTCATGAACTCTGAGATGCAATCCATGTATGATAATCAAGTTTGGAACTTGGTTGATTTACTTGAAGGTGGTAAGACCATTGGATGTAAATGTGTTTTCAAGAAGAAAACTAACATGGATGGCAAAGTGCATACTTTTAAATAAAGACTTGTAGCAAAAGGTTTCAGGCAGACTCAAGGGGCTGATTATGATGAAACTTTTTCGCCAGTAGCCATGCTTAAATCCAAAAGAATTTTAATAGCCATTGCTGCATATTATGACTATGAGATATGGCAAATGGATGTAAGAACAACATTTATTAATGGAAAGCTGCTTGAGGACGTGTATATGACACAACTTCAAGGTTTTGTACATCCTAAGAATTCTAGGAAGGTATGCAAGCTTCAAAGACCCATTTATGGATTAAAGCAAGCTTCTCGGAGTTCGAATCTTCGTTTTGATGAAGCAATAAAGGATTTTGGTTTTATTAAGAACGAGATGAGCCTTGTGTATACAAGAAGGTCAATGGGAGTGTAATGGTTTTTCTAGTACTGTATGTTGATGATATATTACTCATTGGAAATGACATCCCAACATTGCGGAATGTCAAGTTTTGGTTAGGGAAGTGTTTCTCGATGAAAGACTTAGGAGATACAGCCTATATCCTAGGGATAAGGATCTATAGGGATAGGTCTAAAAGGCTAATAAGTCTAAGTCAGAGTGCTTACATAGATAAGGTGCTGAATAGGTTCAGTTTGCAAGACTCTAAAAGTGGATTGTTGCCAATATCTCATGGCATAAGTCTCAGCAAGATTCAATGTCCTAAAACAAATGATGAGCGAGACCGTATGAATAAGATTCCATATGCATAAGCTATTGGATCTATCATGTATGTCATGTTATGCACTCAACCTGATGTATCATATGCTTTGAGAACTAAAAGCAAATATCAGTCAGATCCTGGTGAGAGTTATTGGATAGCAGTAAAGAACATCCTTAAATACTTAAGAAGGACTAAGCAAGTGTTCTTGGTCTATAGAGGTTTTGAAAATGATCTAGTTGTAAATGCTTACACAGATGCAAGTTTTCAAACTGATATATGTGATTTTAGATCGCAGTCTGAATATGTGTTTATTTCGAATGGGGTGCAGTAAGCTGAAAAAGTTCAAAGCAAGAGACGTGGCAGATTCTACAACAGAAGCTGAGTATATTGCAGCATCCGATGCAACAAAGGAGGTAGTTTGGATCAAAAATCTCATTTTTGAACTAGGTGTGGTTCCAAGTATCGCTAACCATGTTTGTTTGTATTGTTACAATAACGGGGCAATAGCACAAGTCAAGGAACCTAGATTACACCACAAATCCAAATATATACTCAGGCGTTTTCATCTCATCAGAGAAATTATTGAGAGGGGAGACGTGAAGATTTGCAGATTACCTACTGAAGATAATGTTGCGGATCCATTGACAAAAGCTCTTCCACAAGCAAAACATGATGGTCATGTAAGATCATTAGGCATTAGATGCATGTATGATTGACCCTAGTGCAAGTGGGAGATGTTGGGGCATGTGCCCTAGGTCGATCCATTAACTGTCTTTATGAATACTTTTAGTTAATAAAATAGAGGATTCCATTTGTTGTTTATTATAATTAATTTGCATGTTTACATTATAATAAGATCCATGGGTATTTGCAGAAATATCTTAAATGTCCCTAGTCGATCATTATACTGGGAACTATAATGAATTAAGACTAGTGTGAGTCATGATTGATGATCATATGATGATTATACTTATAGAGATACGAATCAAGATCACGAGTACTTGTTAGGGAACAAAGTACTGGATCGACCCGCTATGAGAACATCACATGGATTAAGTCATAGTTGTTTCTCATGATAGGTATATTTTTCAGTCCTCTGACTTGAGATTACCAAAGACTTCAACATTAGGAACACAATGATTTGACACAATCAAACGTTATCTTTAACAGGACGATTATAAAGGTTGTGATTGGTTATTGTGTGAGCAATCTAATGAAGTTGTGTAATCGAGATAGAATTCGTCCCTCTCATATAAAGAGAGATATCCAGTGGATCCCTCGATGTGTTAGACTGTTAAAAGGCCTACTTTAAGTGAATTGATATTGATCAATGTCACTTGGATGTTTTCAATCGACCTAGAGATCGAGACTAGTACGATTGAACATGTTGGATGACAATTTCATGCCTTATGTTTGATCAAAAGGATATCGTGTGACAAAAGGATGTTATATACACTATTGATTAGGTTGTATCGATTTGATATTTGTACAACTTGGGTAGTCATAATGTCTTGCTAGAGGCCGCTTATGACTTGTATACCAAAATATGTTTTAGTACACCACCAACGTTATATGAGCCTATTGGGTCGCACACTAAGAATGGTTTTGCGAGATTTTATGATGGTTGAGAAAAATGAGTTTTATATGATAAATTCATGACATAAATGTCCTTGTGGTGTATTACACTTATACTTCTTTAAGAATGGGAATATGTGTAATTTACTTAACTGTCTATATACAAGGGTTGTATAAATAGACGCTTTAAGTTAGAACACACGGATGGAGTTTTTAGGGCCGAAACTCTATTTTCGTTTAAAGACGAATTAGGGTTTTCTGTTATGCTCTGGATCATTTTAGATAGAAGCAAAAAGGTTTGGTATTCTCCTGAAGCTAGCACTTCGAATTTCGGCCGCCGTTCGTGCGTGGATTGCTGGTAGAGGGCGTTCGTCGTTGGCGGCTCCTTAGAGATCGGTCAACCTTCAGAAAGGTATTTTGCGACCGAGGTATGATTAAGTTTTCTTGGTTTAAACGTTTTTAATGGAATTAGATTCGGATCCTGTTGGGGTTTTTGTCAAAATTCTTTTGTAATCTCCGCTGCGTATGAACCCCAAAACCCAACAAAAAAATCATCAAACACTCCCCTAATACATCAGGGAGGATCTCTAGTGATGTATAAACCACTTTCCAATCATCAATAACAACTATAAAAAGAGAACTTATCATCTACTAATTTAGTTCAAGAACGGAAAACCTAACTTACCGCAGTGATATCTTGATCGAATTGAATGAAATAGTAAGGATAAATTTAAAGCTTTTGGTTTAAATATTTGGATTTTCCTCAATATGTGAATTAGGCTATCTCGAGAATGACATGTTAACGTGACACATCTTTTAGTGACACATATCCTAAAGCCATCAACACTTGCGCTTAGCTCGAAGTGATCCAACGATGCATATAATTTAAACCAAACTTATACTTTAAATTATATATAGCTATATATCAATTATATATATACTTTGTGTATTTTATCACTAATAAATTCATCGGATATGCCTATGAGTATTCTTGGTCGTGTACATTCATTTCACAGCCCCTCGTTACACATGGTGTACTGGCAATTTATTATTTAAATTGTTTATTTTCCTATTATAGGTTCATATATAAATTCTTCTTTTATACTATTGTGTATAAATTTACCAAACATACCATACAAACACCAATAATTTCATGTGCTTTACTATTAACTTGTAGTAGTGATAAGTGAGATATCATCTCCAAAGAGATTTTGCAAATCTCACGGGAAAGTTTTTTTTGTTTTTTTTTTATCAAATTTAGTTAATCTATGTAAATGGGAATTAAAATATTAAATAACTGAAAACTATAAATACTAACTTAATTAATCAAACTAACTTAATCCAAACAATTCAAATCAAACTAAATCAAACAATATTCAAATTCAATTCAATATATATAAACAAACCCCCACCAAACAATATAATATACTTGAATTGCCTTCAAACACTAGAACATAACATCACTTCATATCATAATTATAATCATAAGAAATATGTGGAATCTTGGAATCATTACATCCTACTTCATAATAGGTTGATAACCTTTATCAAGCCACCAATTTTCCTAAATTCAATGATAATTTCACATTCTTATCATTGTAAATCTGCCCCTTAAATAAAACGCAGCACTATAGAAATATGACAACATTACACTCAATGAAAAACATGTCTAATCTAAGTCAATATTAACAAAAGCTGTATAATAAACAACTTAAAACACAATCACCTAGAACATCCACTCGAAAAATGCCTTATAGATTAATCCTAGTCTCTACTTTTATAATTGTTGTCAATAACTATAGACATAAAATCGGAATCAAAATACCACATAACACATTTGCAACTACGCATGCAATACTAATCTTTCTTATTTGTAATGTGCAAAAACAACTTGTTAAATCCATTATTGATGTGTATGAATAGAATTAAAGCATTAATTTTATTATTCCTTAATTATAACTATCTAGCAATCCAAAATATATTAGATGTCTAGGGTTTGTTTAGATTGATAGACTGCTCACTCAAGCTGGAAATAATCAATGCATAAATATAATTAAAAGACATAATAAATGAATAGATACCTTCATGTAAATCAAAGGTTAAATGTATCTTCAAACATCAACTAAAATAGACAATAGAAATAATGTAGAGCAAAAAGAAAGCAAAAGGAAAGATTTATTTCGAAGCTCTTTGGCCTTTTTTATAGTCTCCTTAAGCTTATGCATCTTAGATAAACTTGAATTCTTCATATTAATCTAAAAAACATGTAATGTACCTTATCGATTTGTCAACAATTCCTAGCTGATACACTAATCGCTGAACAAATAATTGAGTTTAGCTCTTAGTGTTCTACCTAGTTAGTTGGTCATTTCTAGTTCATTCTCTAATTCGTTGTGGATTCACTGGCCTTTTCTTGCTACCGATTAAAGTGTCGATTTGTAGTGTTATTCCAAATTGCTGGCTAATCTTTGGCTTCTTTTCCAGTCGATTGTGTTGCTCTACTTTCTCTTTTCTTTCATTCTTCATTTTTCTATTTAAAACCTGAAATCACCCAAACAAGAGAATACCTAGTGTAATATCATCATTAATATATAAAACCAACCAAAATTACACTATTATATGTGTTTAATTACTAACATTTCAAATACCCCTCAAACTCAACATTTTGCCATCCCGAGCAAATGAATACTCTCAATCATATTATTTTTTCAATCCTTATATACTGATTTCAAACTAATTCTTCTTAACTATAAATAATTAAATTTTTAAAATAGAAATGATTTTTAAATGGAAACGCATTAACCACAAGTAAATGAAAGTTACGAGAGAATAGAATGATTTAGACAAAATAATACATCACTTAATTATAACTTAATCACCTAATGTAACACTTTTAGAACTTAAAGTTCATTACCAAGGCCTGCACACAACATAGGTTTTCCCAATCTCCATCAACAAGCCTTATAATAACTAGTATTGAATCTCAAAACACAAAAACCACTAGGTTAGTTTTAATTTTAGAAAATATTTTATAATAATACCACAATCAAAATTAATAGGAGTTTTGCCAATATACCAATGAATATATCATTTAAAACTTGTTACATTAAAAAATATTTCATTCAACTCTACTTCAAGTACTCGAGTTAAATCTTTTCTTTTAAGAGTTTATGAGCATCCATCTCTTTTCATCTCATTTTCTTTCTACTTCATTCTAATTATTTCTTTTTAACATGTTTCTTTTACTTCTCTTTTAAGTCCCTGCTCCATTTCCTTTGGACATTCTGAAATTTTTTCCGCTATAGATCCCATACTCGATTTCCTTTAGAATCTGTAGAACTCTCTATATATTTATAAACTCTTGTTAACAATTCTCACTATCCACTAAAGTTGAAGAAAGTATTCCTTCTTACTTATAAAGATTTGTTGCTTCCTAACCCATTTCTTCTTTCAATTGTGGCTTAATAACATTCTATATATATTATAAAAATACTTAATCAATAGCCTTTTGTACCATAAGATTCTTAGAAATCTGTATTGTTTATCTTGCATTATTTTTTTATCTTCTACCTATTATCATGAATAACAAAAGGCATTCAATTTAGTGTTCACATCAAGTAATAAATTTAATCGAAAAAATAAAAAAATTGATTCCTTCTATCATAAAATTTACTTGGGTGATAAACATGTCACTTTAATTCAAAATCTATTAGATATTCATTATCCCTCTTGATAAAAATAAAGTAAAATGAAAATCATCAATACATGAATTTGGAAGAAATTTTAAAAATTCCGTCAACTTACTTGAATATCAGATTAAAACTAATTTTGAGTTTTTCTTCTACCTTTCTTTCCTTTAATTGCCATTAATGTCGTACTTCACCTTCAACCCCATTCGCTAAAAAATCTTCTAAGTCTAGGTGGTTATAATCCCTAGTCAATAAACCCTTGATCGTAGTCTCGGTGATATCTAGGATCATAGGCATATAATTCACTTTGTTCATCACATTAATTCTCCTCTGTTTGATCAATTGCATATCCTTAATTATATCATTTATAAATTTTTCATAGGTATTCTCATTGACAAAGTCCTCTTTCCTTAGTTCATATTTATCCCCTTTATTGGTATTTCTTGATCAACATCCTCTATGTCCACCTCTTCCACATAATCATCCTCGGTATTGAAACTAAATGAAAAAAGTGAGGTAGGTTCTCTTTATGCTCTTAGCCTAAGTGTATTGAAAGATATTGATGTGGGTTGGATTTGGGAAACTTTTGATTTTTTTTTTGCTTCTCTACAAACTTTCCATTCCTTTTCTCCTTTTTTGAACCTTTACCCTTTCCACCCCGACCATTTGGAATAATGTAAGTAAGAGAATGAACTAGTAAAACCATTTAAAACCAAATTTTTCGGAAAAGTGTTTGGTAAAATTCAACTTATTTATCGAGAAGTAAAAACTCACAAGAAAAATCAATTAAAATTTGAGAGTTTGAAATTTATATGAAATTTGTTGATAAAACATCATTGGGAAAAATAAAGTTGCTATATAGTTCAAATCAATGAATAAATATTCATAAAAACCTCGAAATTCATTTGAAACTTAGTCTCAAATCAAATTTCGTACAAAACTCGATCTACTCGCTATATATGAAAATGGTTAAAAAATTCGATAGTAATAAATAAATCATCACATTATTTCCATACTCATGTTATCATAAAAAGCATTCTATATCAAAACCATATTATAGTAAAAATCTCAAAATTTAGCTCCTAGCATAACAATCAATCCAAAACCCTGATTCACTTAGGAATCACTGACAAAATCGCTTAAAATTGGCCTCGTTCGCTTAGTGATTCGTGCAGCAATTTTTAATTATAAGGTCGAATCAGTGAGGAATCGCTACCTCAAAATCACTTTAAAAATTCTGCATACTGGTACCAATTTACCCAACATTTTTTGTAGAAACTAGAATCGCTGAGAAATTACCAGCCTAATTTTGATGTTTTTCAATTAAGTTGGTTTTCCTAATTAATTATTATATATATTCAATAAAGGTGGAAGTATTCATAATTTTCAGAATTTAACTCGATATGTATTAAACAATCAATTCCATTACCAAGAATAGCTAATTATCATCAAAACAAACGCATAATACAATACAATGGAGAAAATAAATTGGCTCAATCAACCCCCCTTACATGAAACTATTTTGGAATTGAATTCCTAAAATATTTTCATTATAAGAGTCAAACGCTGAGAAAATATAAAAATAACTAACTAATCTCAATGCTAAAACTGAAAATAAAGATAAAGTATCGGTTGCCTCCCATAAAGCGCATTTGTTTACTGTCATTGGCTCGACTGAACCATTCAGTTCTAGACTGGTTCTATGAATTTAAGTGTAGGGTTATCCACTCTTATGTCATTCAAGAAAGTGATTGCTCGGCTATGCACTCGAAAAGTAATTGTCTTGTTTAGAGTAACCATAACAACTTGCGAAGTGGCTAAGAAAGGTTGTCATCAGATTAATGGAGGATCTTCATTGATGAAGTGTGGCATAACCAAAAAGTCAATGGGAATAATATACTTGTCAATTTGAACTGATACATTAGTAACCACACCTATTGATTTTACTGAATAACCATTTAGTAGAGTAACTTTTTGGAAGCAAGTACATCCAATTCCAATTAAGCATGAAGGGAAAAATGAATTTGCATGTAGTTTTCTCTAGAACCCACATTAAAAATAGCTTTAAAGTATCAAGCCCATTTGACCTTTATGTTTATATATATATATCATGTATCATCGAGCTTGACAATTGTTGGATTCTTCTTTTTCTTCTTCTCATTTTTCGTAGATTTAAATTCCTCCATGTTATTATTCTCAACATTGTTCTACTACTTAACCCTCCATTCATGGGTTATTTTCTTTTGATTTGAAATATCTTCACTTTGCTTGTTCGTAGTTTTAGCATTTCCATCTTCCATTATTACCACATTAATAACATATATTTTAGCTTCATGATGATTTAATTCTAAAGATTCATTAACCTTAGTTTATGCATTATAAGAATTTCCACATATATTTTTATCATTGAAACAAAGAGTGGCAATTTTGTTTTCAAATTACATAGACATTGTTCCTTAAAAGATGTCTTGCTTTGTTTTAGCTATTTTAAGGAATGGTCTTCCTAAAAGTATAAATGGGGACTTAGCTGAAATTGAGTCTCCCATTTCCATGAAATAGAAGTCAGTATGAAATACTAAGTCATTTACTTTGACTAAGACATCTTCTAGTAATCCATAAGGTTTAATAACGGTGTTGTCAGATAAAGTAAAATTAATAGGTGTACTAGTCAATGGACATATTTGCAATGACTCATATAACTTGAGTGAAATAACGTTTATTGACATTCTAATATCACACATAGCAAAATCTATTAAGTGAGTCCCTATTGTGATAGCAATTCCAAACATTCCTGGGTCAAAAAATTTCTCAATTATTTTCTTTTTAATTAAAGTAGACACTTTTTATCTTATGTTTTCCTTAGATTCTTCTAAGAATTTATCTTTTGATTCAGAGAATTCTTTCAAAACTCCATAATAATTAGAAATTTGCATAATTGATTTCTATGTTTTAAATGCTTTTAGAATGTCTTAATTGATTTATTCCTACTTAACATCGACTAATTGTTGTGGAATGGTAGAATATGAACACATATCTTCATTCAAATTATTAGAGATCTTATCATTTTTATTCTTTTCAATTAACTCAGACTTTTATAAAAAAAATTCATATGCCTCAACTCTACCTAAATACCATGGGTACAGTCTTACAGGAAAAGGTGTATATTTCAATTGTTTAGCCATCCCTTGTCTAATACGAATGACATTGGCCATCAGTTTTTCTTCTTGTTCTTCAATAGTCTTATGAGCCTTTTTTTATTACTCTGTTTAAGTATCTTACCAATTATAGTTTTGTCTTTCTTATCACTAAATGTAGCATTAACTCGTGCTTGATTAGTAGGAGCAACATTAGCTTGAGTGGGTACTTTAGCTTGATTACTCTATTGCGTACTTAACCTATTTTTTGTAAATTCATTTGACTTAACTGGTTTTTTAGTTCATTAATAGTAGTATCAGATTCGACGAGGTAGGGGCAGACCAAAGTTAACATGGGATGCATTAATTAAAAGGGATTTGAATGGTTTGCAAAGCTCACCATCAATTGCACTTAATCGAGCACAATGGAAAAGTTTGATCCATGTAGCCGACCCCAGTTAATTTGGGACTGAGGCTATGTTGTTGTTGTTGTTGTTGTTGTTGTTGTTGTTGTTGTTGTTGTTGTTGTTGTTGTTGTTGTTGTTGTTGTTGTTGTTGTTGTTGTTGTAATAGTAGTATCAGTCTTAATCTGATTTTAAGTAATCTATGTAAAGTTTTGATGAGTTTGACTTGTAAAGTTATGCAAGATTTGCTCTAAATTTGGATTCAAAGATTGAGTGAGGTTGTTGATTAGTTCCTTATGAAATCCCAAAAGGGGAGTGAATTGAGTGCACCTAGAGGTTATCACCTTTTAAAACCTTTCAATAGATAATGATGCTCTATGCACACACAATCAACAATTATAAATGCAATGCAATGCTGAAGGAGGTAGAAGAGCTGAAAAAGAGATACATGATTTATAGTGGTTTGATCCAACCGATATATATCCACTACCTAACATCCCCGGTTAAGATTTTCAAAGCCCCCACTTATATTAATGATAAGTGTTACAACCTAAGCGTAAGTGCCTAGAATGCCTAATTACAAATTAACACTTCCCATCTTGCCTTAATTGGGGTTTATGCCTTGCCTCAACCCTTGACTTAGTTCACACAAAGTCTTATAATCAGCCGCTTACAAGAAATTGATGAATATAATGAAAATCAACTTTACAAAGTAAATTGGCAATAAGTTCAACTACTAGCAATCCACCTAGAGCCCAATAACTCTAATGCATGCAAGGTTGAATATGAATGAGATATAGAAACATATCGCTAATTTTACACCAATCTCAAATACGATACCCATTAAGCCAATTTGATGAGAATAAAAATGATTTCAAATCCAATGAATAAGTAAATTGATAAAAAAATTATATTTAAGACCTAACTCTTGTTAAAATCAGTCCCAAGTTTTAAAAAACAATTTTAATTGCAAAAACCAAGACAAATATGTTCAAGAACATAACAAATGATTTTCACACACCAATCACAATAAAAGATATAGTTTATGCACAAAAGAACTAGGAAATCAAACTTTCTTTTAACCCCAAATGAGAGTGATTAAAATAAGTTATGGAGAAGTGGTTGCAAGCTTTAGAACACCTCTATAACTCTAGCTTCAAGGATGATCCAGTAGCCTCAAAAAATTCCAAGTGATGAAGCACAAAAATATAGAGTATTTGATGTGAAAACTTGGCCACAAGTGAATTTTTAAGCCAGAGAGGATAATAGAATGTTCTAAGTGGATTGTGAATGGTTTCCAAGCCCATTTAATAGCTTATGGTTGTTATCTCGATCTAAGAGCCCAAAATTAATCATTGATTCAAATAAAGCAAAAGGTGTAAGCTTTTAAAAAAGCTGTTAGGATACTGGTTAGCGCGCAAACTACAGGTAGCGTGCTAATACGTGCCATTAGCGCTCTAACCAGTATGGACCAGAGACTAATTAATCTCTGGTCTATAGTTAGCAACTCCTAATACACATACGACTCAACTAAACCTCTGGGAATACAGTAAACATTTTTTGTTTGAGTCATTTGACCCATTTAGACTGCCCGGATGATTTCGCAAATCCTGAAAATTAGAAGTCTGGGTTTCGTGAAACATGTAGGAGCCTTTTCTCTGTAAATATTTTGCTTACTATTCAAATACCATTTAAAATGAAATTGGTGCATTCAAAACCAATCACAATAGTTTTTTTCAAATCCAATGCATGTTTAAAACATGTTTGCACAATGTAAAAAATAGTTCAAGTTGTAAAGTTTAGATAGTGTAAAAATGGAAACTTGAAACTTTGGAAACATGTGTAAAAGTTATATGCATGTATCTAATATATTTACCTTGTGTAATTGAACTTATATACCTTATATGATATGTAAAATTTGTAGTATGAGCTTTTCGGTCCTTATATCCTTGTGTGAGTTGAATCTTGAATTTGACTTTCTACATTTGGCTTGAACTTGTGAGAACTTATTCTTCCTTTTGAATTCGTGATGCCTAGCTAAGTTTGATATTCTAAAAATAATTAGCAAACTTGTTAAAATCCTTTCACTTTGTTTACTGCCATCAAAATCTCAGGTGGAGTATAAGTGACTAACCACGTAGTCTAATAATCTCCCATTTTTTATGATGAAAAAAAAATGTGAATTTGACAAAAAAATGGATATATTTTAAGTGATATCATGTCCATAATCTCAAGTTCAAACCCAAACTTCTCCCCTTTTTGATAACATTAAAAAGTGGGAATGAAGGTCCTACACACAACATGCATAAACATGGTACAAAAAAGGAGAATGAAAGCAATCCATCCACAAGTAAATTAATATTGCAGAGAACAAGATAACTCAGAGATATGAGAAATAAACATCTATGTTATTAAGTACTAAACGAAAATGAGTAATAGAGTTGTGGCACTTGAATAGGGAATCGGAAGTATGTGACTGAACATGTGTGGATGTACATTAAAAATGACTGTTCGCTGTCCCCCTCCTTTCCGGTCCGGCCGCATAATTGAGTCGAATGCTCCCCCTATCAAATATATTCCTAGCCTCTCCTCCAAATGGGACAAAGTCAAACGTGCAAAGCTGGAAGTGCGGTCATCTCTAGCTGGCCTGGCTTACACTAAGTGTCCCTCAATGCGATGAAGATGATTACCCTGATGATCAAGACGTGTGTTGATATAGCCTGGAAGGTTTACGCCATGTACTCGTGCATATGGCCCAACTGAGTAGAGATGTGGGCCGGGGAAGGAGACATGTCTGGTGGAGGAGCGGTGCCAAAGTATGAAGGATAAGGTGAACGCTGCTGCGTAGTGGGTACGTCCTCACAGGTCCCTAATGAACCTCATCATCATCGCCTTCACCATGCAGAAATAGGAAGCTATAGTCAAGGTATTCACACTTGTTGGAGTCTACTAGAGGATCAGACTCGTGATGAGACTAGTAGCCCTCGTAATGCTCACTTTTAGGAATGTCCCCCCTTGCTTTCCACTACCGCTTAGTGCGAATATAGCGATACTGCATGGCCTCGAGAGTGACCATGTCGACGAGGTCAGTGTCGGTATGTTGGCGACCGTTTTTATAAAGGTCCACCTCTGTCGCCTTAAGAAATATGGTAATGATGCAGGCATAAGGGAGGTGGCAATTGGAGCCTGGCGTGGAAGTCATATATGTGATTATGATGTGCGGCAAGCTAAAGGTAACTCTCACATGAGAGCTACGAGGACATAAAGGTCTTGAAGAGTGACATAGCTCTTACTACCACTATAATGAAGGATGACCTTATGGAGTATTTTGTGTTGAGAATGAGGCATTAGTTTGAAGTCAGTGTCAGAGACTCCAGATGGACACATGGTGATCTCCCTATCAAACTGTGTGAAGGAATTAAGAACCTCAAGTTGTTTAAATGGCCAATCTTGAATTTTACACCCTAAAGTGGTGGTAGGAGGGTAAAGTGGAAGATCGAGAAGCTCAGGTAGAGGTTGAGGAGTTATCAAAATGATACAACTGCTAACTACCAACTGAATGATGTTCTCATTAGTGGTGACAAGATTTGAATAGAAGACCCAAACCAAGGGAGCATTGCAGGTATCCTTATACTCGTAAAATGATACTCACCTAAGTTTTGCAAGAACCTCATGCATTAGGTGGTCTGCCTTGTTGAAGAATTCAAAATAGAAAACGACAAGCTTTAGTACCTTGGCGGCCATGAGTCATGAGCTAACCGCTTCAAGAACGAATTTGGAGGTGGAAGCACCATCATGCTTGGACTTGGAACGATCTTCATTATGGTGAGGATTAGTCGGGATAGTGGGCACTTGCCGCTAACCTGATGACTAGAAGATCTAGTCTCCCAACGGGTATTGGATTGGGTGGCAGTCAAGGATGGAACGAAAGATTCTAAATTGCTACCAGATGAAGAAGTGACAACACGATGAGTGGGGGGATAATGAGAAGAAGACCCATGGGCAGGACGAGATGATTTGTGAAGAGTAGACATGGATAGAGTGACAAAAATGAAATCTAGGGCACAAAAATGGATTAGGATGATAAAACAGGGTGAAAACCTAAAACAATGAAGAAACACAATGAAAATGAGCAAAGAAGGATGGAAAGTGACCTATGATGCCCTAGGTAGACCTTTGGAGTCGTCTGGACATGAAGGAGACGAAACAACAACTCAAGAGAATGAGAAAGTGAGCAGCGATTTTTGTCCCGAGTGTTTTAAAAAACCTACCTCGAGACGAATTAGTTAGGAGAATTAGCACTCTAATAATGAAAAAGATAGTTTTGGGTACAGTCTCTCTACCGTACTATGTGTAATGAGTAGCGCACTAATAGACAAACCTAGCGTGCTAGCAAGGATGACCTAGCGTGCTAGCCAGACATACCTAACCATTTAAATTTTGGAAGGACAACTAGATTCATCTCGTACTCCATAGAAACCTTACTAACAACTTATAAAAAGGTTTGAATGAGTTAGATCTTGCTTAGAAGATTGGATTCAAGAATCATGCCTAATTCTCGCCTAATCTTTAAAAATTGGTCTCTAGGAAATAACTTAGTAAAAATATCAGTTTGTTGGTCCTCAATGGACACATGAATCAGTTCAACGTCCACTTTTTACATATGATCTCTCAAATAATGGTGCCTAATCTCAATGTGTTTGCTACGAGAGTGTAACATTGAGTTTTTTGATATGTTGATTACACTTGTGTTATTACAATAGATTTCAACACAACTAACTTGGATTTGGTAATCCTTAATTTGTTGCTTTATGTACAATACTTGAGCACAATAACTTTTAGCAGCCACTTATTTAGGTTCAGCGGTGGACAAAGCAAGGGAGTATTTCTTTTTGCTAAATCAAGATATTAATGAATTTCCTAGCAAATGACAAAATCTTGAAATGCTTTTCTTATGTACTAGACTCCTCGCATAGTCTGAATCTACAAAGCTTGTAAATTCAAAACTTTTGTCTTTGTTGAACCACAATACCAAGTCTTGTATACCACTTAAATAACAAAATATGTGTTTGACACATTTTAAATGTGATTCCTTGGGCTCAGATTGGAACCTAGCGCATAGACACACATTAAATATAATATCGGGTCTACTAGCGGCCAAGTAAAGAAGACTTCCTATCATGCCACAATATAGCTTATGATTTATGGGCTTTCCTAATTGGTCTTTGTTCATTTTGATGGAGGAACTACTAGAAGTATCACATGCCTTCAAATTGTCAAATTTTAAATTTCTTAAGCATGTCCTTCACATACTTCACTTGATTGACGAAAATCTCATGGTTGGATTGCTTGATTTGCAAACCCAAAAGGTATGTTAGTTCCCCATCATGCTCATTTCAAATTTATTGCTCATCAAATATGAAAATTCATCACATAAATGTGTATTTGATGAACAAAAAATGATATCATCAACATAAATTTGAACAAGGAGCATATCATTTTTTGACCAAAATGAACAATGTAGGATCTAGTGTTCCTATTTTGAGTCTTTTTCCAAGAAGAAATGTGCTTAGTCTATCATACTAAGCTCTAAGTGTTTGTCTCAATCCATACATGAACTTTAGGAGACGATAAACATGACTTGGATAAGCATGGTCTTGAAAACCCGGTGGTTGTTCAACATATACATTTTCATTGATGAAGCCATTCAAAAATGCACTTTTAACGTGCATTTGATATAGTAGAAACCCATTGTAGCAAGCATAGGCAAGCAACATTCGAATTGCTTCTAGTCTTGCTACCGATGCAAAGGCTTCTTCATAAACAATGCATTTCCCTTAACTATAGCCTAGTGCAACAAACCTAACCTTATTTCTAACTATCTCATTCTTTATATTTTTAAAAACCCATTTGGTGCCTATAATTGTATGGTCTTTAGGTCTGGGCACTATTGTGCATACTTTGCTTCTTAGAAAGTGTCCTAGTTCCTCTTGTTTGGCCATGATCCAAAATTCATCACCTAAGGCATCATCTATCGTAGTGGACTTGATTTGTGATACAAATGCAATATTGATTTAGTGAAGATCTTGTGGTTATGCTTTTAATTGGATCACCTATGATTTGTTAAGACGGGTGTCTTAAAAGAAGTCTTGAGTTCTTAGGTCCACTAGGTTCGATTTTCGTTCTCACTTCTACTTCTTTACTATTGGATGCTTGAACTTGAAGGATACTATCATCATCATTATCAATTCTCATTTTCTACAAGGTAAGCAACATTTTCACTTTAGGATCTATCTCATCAAACATAACATGGATTGACTCCTCTATGGTCTTGGTTGATCTATTAAACACTATATATGCATTACTATGCATGAAATATCCTAGGCAGGTACATATATTTGACTTTGGGTGAAACTTGTCCAAATGATCCTTACCATTTAGTACATAGGAAGTGTATGACTTGTGTCCTTAACTTAGTGATTAATGTTAATCTAAAATTTAATTAACTCGAATTGGGCTCGTGGTTAAGCTCGACTTGTCTCAATTAGCGTATGAGTGCGATTGTGGTGTTGTTTTGTGTTTAGTTGGTTTGAGAGACAAGTAATGTAACTATAGGTGATTATTATGAATTTATATAAAATATATATTAGAAAATAAATAATAAATAAATCGATTGTACATGTAGAGTGACACATGTGATCATGAAGGATTACATGGGGAGACATGAAAGCAATATGTATGCTCGGGTGTGTTTATAGGCGTATGTGGCAAATGAATAAGTTGTAAAAACTATAGGTGTATATATATATATATATATATATATATATTGGTATAAAAATATACATATAGTTGGAAAAAAATAATTGAAAAATTATGGGACGCTTAATACTGTGTGTGGGTCGAGTGTGACGCACATAAGTGTTGGAGTAGCGTGCATACCTGAGTATGTTTATTGGCATGCACGACGAAATTATAAATGCATGAATATATGCGTATATGTATATATATGTATGTATAAATATACATTCAAAATAATTAATCAATTGGTGGGCGTCTAGTGACACGCAGGGTTGAGGGCGACATGCGTGGAATGTACAATAGTGTGCACACCCGAGCGTGGTCATTGGCATGCATGGTGAGTTTATAAACGAGAAAATAGATAGGTCTATATATTTATATATAATTGATTTATATAAATCTATAAATAACTTATAGTTTGATTTAAATTGTTTAAATCATTTGGATTCACCTCGAGATACATATAGTACGGGCATGGAGGATGTGAATGAAGTCGACAATTGCTAGTTTTAGATAGTTATCTATACTGCGTGCAACTCCATCTCAAGAACAATCAATAAGCAAGTGTATGCATTAATCACAATTGATATTTGCTTGCGAATCTCGAGGAAAGCTAATATTTATGTTCCATTAGATCAGCCTCAAGATTCATGCATGCAAATCTCAATAAATATTCGTATTTGTATCTAAGTAAGTCGGTCATGAGGAAATGTAATTGGTTAATAGCAACAAAGATCGACCTCGAGATACATAGCATGTATCTCGAGGTAGTACAAAATATAAATTGTGCCTTTAGATTTGCCTCAAGATTTGTGCTATACAAATCTAAAGAAAATCTCATATTTATCTTCTTCAAAACAAAAACATCCCGTCCCAATTCATTTCAATAGTAAGAGGCATCTAAATAGTGGGAGAGAAAGAGAAGGCTCGAGACCGAGGGAAAGAAAGGGATAGTTGATGAAGACGATGAAGGAGAGTTGTTGTTGTGTTTGGTTGTGGTTGATATTGTTATGAGTGTGTTGTTGTTATGTAATCTTTAATGGTGGATGGGAGATGGGAGGCATAAATGGGTTCGAGGAAAAAGAAATGGGTTTGATACCCGACTTGACCTTAATCGGGTCCGGTTCAACTTAAACAGACATTTCTAACTCAGGGTGAAACCTCTCTTCATAAAAAAAAAAAAAAAAAAAAAAAAAAATGGAAAATGCTGGAATTTTGAAAAAAATTCCAAAAAAATAAAATAAGAAAAATTATATTTGCCAACTAAATTTGATAGAAATTGTGGATTTTTGTAAACAAAATTGAGAATTTTGGATTCCTTCAAGACTTTATACCAAGGTTTTTGTACCACGAGAAATATATAAAGGTTGTATTAATTTCAAAAATTAACCAAATAGTTCTGGATTCAATTGGGACTAGTTTAAAGGTTTTAGACGTGAGGTATTTGACATATAATGGCCTCAAATGATTTGTGATAGGTTATCGAACACATAGAAAGGTTGAGTGACCCAAAAAGTTAAGAAATTGGAAATGGAACATAACCGAGGTAAGTATGGATTTCTTTAATTATAAAATTTGCCTGGCTATGTGGTATATTTTATTTCATATAGTTTAGGGACCAAGAATGGAGAGCTGTATACTATTACTAAAATAATTTCATTTAAAATCTTGTTAAATGAAAGTGTAGTACTTGGTGATATCCGAGGCTAAACTAATGGTGATATATCGTGTATAAACGGGAGATCGAGAAAGCTGGTGGAATAAAGTTATGGGTGGCACCCTAGACTATCTCTAAATCCAAACTCAATAGATTAGTGGCACAGTTATATCTTAATTCATGGGTTTTGGAAAGAGCTATTGGAATGAGTATACAACTGAATGAACAATACTTTGTCAGTGTATGGATTTAATCAATTGGTATACTTGGGGAATAGTGGATTTGACCCTTATTTTGTTAAATGAAAATGAAAACATCACAGTATCACATGGTATGAAAACTATTGGACTTGCATGTTGCTTATGTATTGCTTATATGAATTTCAATACCCTATTTAAATATGTTGTTGGTTCATATTGCTATTGCATTTCTCTTTGATTATCATATGTATTGTTGATAGCTCTATGAATCCGTACTCACTGAGCACGTTGGAGCGCCCACCCCAAGTAACATTTCAGGAATACCGACAAGCACTATGACTATGGATACGTTTGGTATTGGAGACTACTTCAGAGTAAACCTTATTACTTGAAAACAAGTGATAACTCGGATACAAGTTGGTATCAAAGTTTAAGGTTATTGGCTCTAATATAATTTGGTACCATAACCTAAGTTTACTAACTCTAAAAGTTGTATTGAGTTGCGAAGAAGTTTAGGACGTGATAAATAGTTTTATCATGATTTTTGGGGGTAACCAAGAGATAAAGACTAAGATATGATATTTGTTGTGTTTTATTATATCTACAATAAATATAAGAGTTATGTTATTCTTAAATGACACTAAAATGGTGTAAGTCCATCAATTTCTCACAATATGAGAAAGCATTAAAGGTAAGAGTTCAAGAGAATCTTGAACTTAAAGAGTTTAAAAAGGAAAGACATAAGAAAAACTTGCAAAGATGAAAACTAAATTCGTTCTCCTATTACCTGACTTTAGTAGTCTTTGTTCTTGTTGATATTATTAGACAATTAATAGTCCATGAAGAAGTATCCATTGAGTCTAGACCTTGAAACATGCATTAGGAGAAGTAAATTTATAAAGCAATGGAATATTGAATGGCTTTGGCGAAACTTAAAGATGGTAATCCACTTTGGGTCGCAACTTTATACTAGTATTAAAACTAATTGGGCGATACTGAAAGTTATTCAGTAAACAAATTAAGAACCTATTTGAGGTTAGAAAACCACTAATGTATTTATGCTTCATAATTTATTATGACGTGAAGATTTTATATATGGTGTTAATCCATATTGGAATGACAAGAAATTTATTGGATAGTGAAAGGTGAAGTCGAGAATTTAAAATTGAGAAAGTTTGAAATAGTTCGATCTTGAACATAGCAATGAGATCGTAAGATATATACTAATCTGATCTTTTAGACTAGTATAGTCTATGTTGGGGAGAATAAGTGGTCAATTAATTTGAGGAATTGAGGAATTCAAAGAATAATGTGTGATAATGGGAATGAATATTTATTGCCCAAGATTGACAACTCATTCTGACAATAAAGAGAAATTAGTGGTTCCCAAGTGTTAGTTGAAATCTGGTTATTATCGTAATATGATCAGAGTTAAGGATATATATATATATAAAGATGATTTCAGGCGATTGTTGGATCACTTTAAGTGGATGGTGGAAACCACTAGAAATTACTAAAACTCATGCTATGTTCGTGAAGGAAGGGTGTTGAGTTTTGTAAGCCTATCTTATTAAAGTTGTTATAATCTTTGAAGACTTAGAAATTGAACGTGCATTACTGTAAAAAGTTCCAAATCATGACGATAAATTGGTTAATGCCAAATTTTCAAAGTGCAAGTACTAAATTTCAAAGATAAATTACTAGTATTTATGTTGAATATTAACTACCAATCAAGGGATTTGACTGTGATTAAGACAATTTGATATTTTCTATTTTCAACATTAAGTCAAAGGAGTAAAAGTAATCTTGAAATAATCGAATAATACAAACGATTGATCCAATGATCTCTAGTTTCGTTGTGTAATTTATTCAGTTAACTCAAGTATGAGGATTGGTGTAAGTTAAAAATAGATACAAAGATGCCTTGGAGGAAAGTTGAAGTATAGTTTGACTATAAAGTTTGCTTTATTATACCTAAATTGTAGCAGAAGTTAGAGATTCATCTTAAGACTTCTTATTGAGGTAAGAATGTGTGTTAACACAATAAAGCAAAATTGTAACTTATATTTCTATGTATAGTTCAAGATAGTTGAAAGAACTATTAGGGATTGATAATCTTGAGATAGCTATTTGGTAGTTGTACCAAATAAGAGAAGGCATCAGTTGTAAAACAAGAGGATGATAAGATATTTTAAACAATATGAGTTTAAAATACAATTTTACTCAAGAGCAAAGGTTTGTTGAGATTCTTTTAATCATTCTTATAGACTATGGAGAATCTTAGAGAAATCATAAAAGACAACTTGGAAGTTTAAAAACCAGTGGATTGTTGTAAACTTAAAGTAGTGAGTTTCAAACTATGAAAATTCGAAAAGTGTAATTGTCAGGGCGAAAGAAATGGAAGGCGAGATAGATAAACCTAGATTTCTTAAATGATAGGAGATTCACACTGATTTGTCACTCATTAAAGTTGATTGTGTTAACATTGCCTTGAGTAGGAAAAAGAAAGGGGACGTAGTTATAATAAAAGTTGATCAGTAATATCTCTTAATTGAGATATGTAATGGTAATCACTTAAAGTCATCCGCAGGTACAACATCAGCCGAGTTGTCTTAATTGATAATTACAAGACCGTTCTTTGGATTTGAGCTAAAGATGATTAATGGAAAAGTGAATTGTTAAATTGGTTGGGATTATCTAGTAGGTCAAGGGTTGATTACTAGTTGTTAGTATTTTTATGATAATCTCATATCATAACATTGAGTATGAAAAGAAAGTTGACGGTGTCAATTTTATAAAGAAAAATGAGATATAATAGCAAGTGGAAGTTGAGTGTGATTAACCTGGATAGTTATATTATTCTTACTTTATATGAATGAAATTTCATGATCAGAGATTTATGAATGATTAACTTATGTTTTAATGACAACTGAAGATTGTTGAAGTTATAGTTGTAGAACTAATAGAGTATGCAAATTTCTTGCCAGTATCGTAGTTTAATTCTTGTTGATGAGTAAGCAAGATATATATGTGTAGAAAGAGTTGTAAGTTTATGCAGAACCAGGATTATTATTTCGATGAGGAATCGAAAGTTTCCTTCCCAGTGGAGAATAGATATATAATTACTAAGAGAGACATTTCTCAATCTTAAGATAATATATTTACAGCTAATCTGAGTTCCAGAGAATATAATTTTCGAGTAGGTGACTTGGAATATGGTAGTTACTAGAAGATATATTTTGTTGTGTGAGTTCTCTAGTATTGATATTACCAAGCTATAAATGTTGGGGTGTTTCCGTTATAAGTTTTTATACTTAACTTCATCGTCAATTTGTGAGGGACGAGAAGTAAAGATACAAGTTAACTGGAGCTTGAATAATTTAGATCTATACAGAAAGGTGTTAGCAGACTGTCAGTATGCAACTACAAATTAAATAAGTGCAAAGAATGTGTTGACAAGCATGATAAGGTGTTGAAATATTCAAAAGATGTATGTATTCTTTTGAAATTCTCACCTATGATAGGGGAATGTAGATTCATAAATTTTAATGTAAAGTAAAGTTTGAAACTAATTATATACAATATTTTCCATATCTTTATGTTGTAAAAGATAAATCAGTTTGTGGCCAGTGTTGACTAGAATGAAGTTGATCGAAAGGAAGATTTATTGATCAAGGAATTAACTTGGAAAATGATGAAATAACTCCATATACCTTCAATGTTATAGTTTGTTGATAAAATTTTAATTTTGAGGACGAGATTTCTTAAGTTGAAAAGAATGTAATAACTCATGTCTTTAACCTGTGATTAACATTAATTCAAAATTTAATTAGCCCAAACTAGGCTCATGATTGAGTCCAACTTGTCTCGATTAGCGTGTGAGTCTGATTGTGGTGATTTATTATGGTCGGTTGGTGTGAGAAATAAGCAATGTAACCATATGTGATTAATGCGAATTAATATAAAACTTATAGTTAGAAAATAAATAATAAATAACTTAATTGTATGCTTAGAGTGACACATGTGATTATAATGGACTACAAGGGGAGAAGTGGAAGCAATGTGCATGCTCGGGTGTATTTATTGGAGTACATGACAAACGAATAAGTCGTAAAATATATAGATGTGTACATATAAAACCTATAGTTAGAAAGAAATTAATTGGAAAATTATGGGATGCTTAATGCTATATGCGAGTCAAAGGTGACCCACATGGGTCATGGGGTAGCATGCACGCATGAGTGTGTTCGTCGACGTGCACGACAGAATTATAAATGCATGAATATATATATATATATATATATATTGTATGTATAAATATATATATATATATATACGAAATAGTTAATAAATTGGTAGGCGTCTACTGACACACGGGGTTGAGGGTGACACACATAGGATTTACAATAGTGTGCACTCCAGAGAGTGGTTGCATGCGTACATGGTGAATTTATAAATGAGAAAATACATAGGTGCATATATTTATATATAATTGATATATATATATATAAAAATGTATAAATAACCTATACTTTTATTTAAATTGTTTAAATCATTTGGGTTCACCTCGAGATACGCATATCATGGGGCATCAAGGATGTAAATGAAGTAGACGATTGTTATTTTTGGAGAGTTATCAATGCATCGAGATGCGTGCAACTCTATCTCAAGAATAATCAATGTGCGATTGTATGTATGAGTTACCATTGATATTTGGATAACCCTCGAGATTCGTGCATACTAGTCTCGAGGAAAATTAATATTTATGTCCTACTCCTTGGATCTGCCTCAAGATTTGTGCATGCAAATCTTGAGAAATATTTGTATTTTGATCATAGGTATATTGGTCATTATGAAATATGATCGGTTAATAGCCACAAAGATTGACTTTGAGATACGTAACATGTATCTCGAGAAACAAAAATATAAATTGAACCTTTAGATTTAACTCTAGATTTATGCGATTTCAAATCTCGAGGAAATATATTATTTATCTTCTTCAAAACAAAATCGTCCCATCCCAATTTGTTTCCACAATCAGAGGCATCGAAACAGTGGAGAGACTGAGGGAAAGAAAGGGATAGATGATGGAGACGATGAGGTGAGTTGTTGTTGTTATTGCGTTAGGTTGTTGTTAATATCGTTATGATTGATGTTGCTATTGGGTAATCTTTAATGGTGGATGGGAGATGGGAGGCATGGTTGGGTTCGAGGAAGAATACGGCAAGGAGCCATCTCCCCTACCCAAAGTCATTTAGGATTGGGGCCAAACTCAACCCCAATGGAAATCTAGCCAAATGAAAAAAAAATATTCATTGAATAAATGAACATGGGAGTCTTGAGGAAAAAGAAGGGGGTTTGATCCTCGAACCGGGCTGAACAGGGTCTAGTTCAATTGAACCGGACCGATTTAGTTCAGGGATCAAAACCCTCTTCATAAATAAAATAAATGGAAAATGCTAGAATTTTGAAAAACTCCTAAAAAATAGAAAAAAATAAGAAAAAATATATTTGTGGACTAAATCGATAGAAATTGCAGATTTTTATAAAAACAAAAAGTGAAGAATTTGGGATTCCTTCAAGAATTTATACCATGGTTTGTACTTCAAAAAACATGTAAAGTCGTATGAATCCCGAAAATTAGCAAAATGGTTGCAGATTCAATCGGAACCAATTTAAGAGTTTTAAATGTGAGGTATTAGACATATAATGACCTTAAATGATTTGTAATAGGTTATTGAACACCGGGGATGGTCGAGTGACTCAAAAAGTTAAGAAATTGAAAATGGAACCTAACTGAGGTAAGTATACATTGGTTTGATTATCAACTTTGCCTAGCTTTGTAGTACATTTTAGTTCATATAGTTTATGAACCAGGAATGGAGAGTTGTATACTATGGCGAAAAGTATTCGATTTAAAATCTTGTTAAATGGGTGTGTAGTACTGGGTGATATTCGAGGCTATACTAATGATGATATATCATGTGTGTAAACCCAAGATCAAGAATGTTGGACTTAGGGTTAGGGGTGGCGCCCTTGACTATTTGTAAATGCGAACTCAATAGATTGGTGGCACGGTTTTATCTTAATTTAAGGTTTTTAGACAGAGTTATTGGAATGAGTATACAACTGAATGAACAATACTTTGTCTTGATCTTCTCTTCGTTGTAATAAATCTTTTGTTGTCTTCTATGTGTATTGAATTACGGTTTTGTAATATCACAAGGGTTGTGAAGTTTTAAATAACCGAGGTTTATTCTGATTTATAATGGTTTTGTATATCACGTTTAATATCGCAAAAAGTTTTTGATTTCTCCAGCATTTATTATTGTTTTTATTGTCGATATTTGATATACAAATGTATTTATCAGGTGTTAAAGGTGAAGCTGTTGGCCCTAGTTTACTATGGTTGGTGTACCGAGGCTTAATTAAAGTTTCAAGGTGAACGATTCCTTAATGAGGGACGTTAGATTAGCAACTCCAACCAAACACCTAAAAATAACTAATGTTAGGCTTTCGGCCTTTATATAGTTTATAAGGAGCTTTTTCACTTGCTTTCGGACATTCACCCTATTCTAAACATTGCATGTCGTGTTAATGGCTTCGGCCCAAAAGTGCTTAGCTATGTTATACTCGTTAAGAATAGTCCTACATATTTCTCGAAGAGTTCTATTTTACCCTTCAACTGTTCCATTTTGTTGTGGTGTTCTAGAAGAGGATAACTGGTATGTGTACACTTGTCTAGCACAAAACTCCTCTAAGTTCCTATTGAAAAACTCACCAACCTTATCACTCCTAATGATAGTGATTTTGTAACCCTTCTCATTTTCAACTATTATACAAAATTTGACAAACACCTTAAAGACCTCATGCTTATGTGTTAGAAAGTGCACCCATATATATATATATAGTAAACTCATCAACAATAACAAAGCAATATGATTTGCCTCCTAGACTTTGTGTTTAGGTAGGTCCAAAAAATTCCATATGGATTAGTTCTAAAGCTTTAGTTACATCACTAGCTACTTTCGTGTTAAATGACATTTTCACTTGCTTTTCAAGAATAAAAGGTTCATATTCCATGTCTTTCTTGTATGACCATCTTGGGAGACCGTTAACTAAATCATGCTTTGTCAATTTTGACAAGTTTTTCATGCTAGAATGTCCTGGTGTAAGGTTCCATAACCATGAACCACATTCATCTTAAGCACTCAAACAAGAAGCATTTTGCATATGCATCTCATCAAAGTTAATAGCATAGACATTCTTATCTCCATGTGCAATGAACAAGATTTCATGCTTCTCATTCTTAACAATGCATTTTGATGATTCAAACATGACATGAAAACTTTTGTCAAACAATTAAGTAATGCTAAGCAAGTTTTGTTTCAAACAATCAACAAGATAAACATTTGAGATGGATAGAGAATTGTTACCTACGGTACCAAGGCCTATGACATTTTTTTTGTTTTCATCTCCAAATGTGACCTTTCCACCGTCATGCTACTTTAGCTCAATGAATTGACTTGCATCCCAGTCACATATCTTGAGCCCTCACTATCAAAGTACCATGAGGTGCTCTTCCTCGCATCCTACATAATGTGAAAAACACTAAATTTTAGCCCCCAAAAACCTTTTGGGTCCAACAAAATTAGTGTCATAACTGTCCTTTGCTACCTATGCTAGTCTACCCATTTTAGTCTTTTGCAGCACACATTTCCCGACTGCATGACACCTATTGCACTTAAGAGCATCTATGAGAATCATGTAACAATTTCTTGCAGCTTAATAAATTTGTCCCATACCATATGCCTCTTTTGTTGAGTGCATTGTGCTCCCAAAATCATATCAAACATATCTCTACCATTGGTGAACTTGGTCACCGTATTGGTCAAGTCCTCTACTTTCTTGACTAAGGCATCGCATTCCTTTAGAACTTCACTCAAGTCACTTTAGAGGTCACTAATAATCTCATTCTGTGACTCAATCTCACAAATTGCTATGGTCAATCTCTTTTTGAGTTGTTTGGTCTTCTTGACCTTTTTTCCAACTCTTTCATAAGCTCATCAAGACTATGTAAATCATCCAAATCATGAACATCAACAAAACTTAAAGCATTGAAATTTACCTAACTTTGGGCCATAAGACAAAGTATAGCCTTCTCATTTTCTAACTTGAAGTTAGAGCTTGATGAAGATGAGTCATCCCATGTTTCCTTGAAGCTTTTCTTGCATTTCATATTGTCCATAAGCTTCTTCGACTTGCAATCAACATTGATGTGGCCCAGTTTGCTAAACCTGAAGCAAGTGGTCGCACTTGATTTTCCTCCTTTGCTTCCATTCTTGAATTTCTTCTTGTACTTGTCACACTTATACAATGCCTTTTCATGCTTTTTTTAAAACATGGCCACTTCCTCCTTAAGATCACTGTCATCACTAGTTTTCTCATATTCAATGATTTTAACCAATGAGGCCGGTGAACTATTTGCCTTCAAAGAAATCTCTTTCTTTGAGTTATTTGTACCACTAGTAAATGCTTCCAATCTTGCTCGATCCTTTATTTCAAACTCATGAACCGTCAACTCTCCGCATAGGGCATGAAAGGTGTAATTTCTAAGATTTGTGCTGATTGGATGGCATACTTCTTTGCATCCAAATCCTTGGTTAAGCCTCCAAGGAACTTGTACATCAAATTATTTTGACCATAGTTCTTTAAAAAATTCTTGATCTCATTCAATAGCTTAGTGAACCGAGTGATGGTTGTAGCTATATCTTCATTGGAGCCAACCTGAAAAGTTTCATAGTACTCTTTAAGAATATTCAATTTGGTCTTCTTCACTTGAATTGTACCCCTATAGTATACTTTGAGCTTCTCCCAAGTTTCCTTGTTCGTTTGAATTGTACCCCTACTAGATGTGATGTCTTCCCTAAGGCGAACCAGATCTAGAGTTTGCATCCTTGCATGAAAACACTCAATGATGCTTTAGTAATGCTTTAAGCAATAACCCGCTCTGATACCAATTGAAATCACACCCAATAGGGGAGAATTTTGTGTACTGAGAGGTTATCACCTTTTAAAATCTTTCGATGGATAATGATGCTATATGGACACAAAATCAATAATTATAGATGCAATGCAATGGTGAAGGAGGCAGAAAAGATGGAAAATAAACAAAAGACTTATAGTGGTTCGGTCCAACCGATCTACATCCACTGCTTAACCTCCCCCACTTATATTAATGATTAGTTTTTCTACCTAAGCGTAAAAGCCTATAATGCCTAATCACAAATTAAGACTTTCCATCTTGCCTCAATGAGGGTTTGTGCCTAGCCTTGACTAGGTCTCTTAGATTCAACCACTTACATTAAATTGATGAATATAATGAAAACTAACTTTACAAAAAAAGCGGCAATAATTTCAACTACTTGCAAGCCACCTAGAGGCTAACAACTCTAACGTATGCAAGTAAGAATATGAATGAGATATAAAAATATATCGCTGATTTTATACCAATCTCAAACACGATATATATTGAACCAATTCAATAAGAATGAAAACGGTTTCAAATCCGATGAGTAAGTAAAGTGATAAAAATCAAGTTTAAGACTAAACTATCGTTCAAATCAATTCTAGAGTTTAGAAAACATAGTTTAAGTGCAAAGCCCAAGAAAGTTGTGTTCAAGAACACAACAAATGACTTCCACACACCAATCATAATAAAAATGTAGTTTTAAGTATAAAAGAACTAGGAAATCAAACTTTCTTATAACCTTGAATGAGAGTGATTAAAATCAGTTCTGGAGAAGTCATTGCGAGCCTTATAACACCTCAGTAATGCTACCTTCGAGGATGATTCATTAGACTCGAAAGATTTCAAGCGGTCAAGCACAAAAATTTAGAGTATTTGAAGTGAAAACTTGGACACAAGCGAGTTTTTGAACTTGAGAGGATAATAGAGTGTTCTAAGTGGTTTGTAAATGGTTTCCAAGCCTATTTAACAGTTTATGGCCATTATCTCGATCCAAGACCCTAAAATCAATCATTGATTCAAAATAAAGCAAAAGGTGCAAGCTTTTAAAAAAGTTGTCAAAGGACTGGTTAACACGCTATATGACATCATTAGCGTGCTAACCAGCTGGGACCAGAGACTAATCAATTTCTAGTCTCAACTTAGCAACTCCCTAATACACCTACGAGTCAACTAAACCTATAGGAATACATTAAACATGTTTAGTATGAGTCATCGGACCTGTTTGGACTTCTCAGATGATTTCACAAATCCCAAAAATTAGAAATCCTAGTTTCATGAAACATGTATGGGCTTTTCTACAAATATTTTGTTTACTATTCAAAAACCACTCAAACTAAAATTGGTGCAGTCAAAATAGTCACAACAGTTTCTCCAAGTCTAATGCATGTTGAAAAACATGTTTTCATAATGTAAAAAACATTTTAAGTTGTAAAGTTTAGATGGTGTTAAAATCGAAACTTGAAGCTTTGGAAACACGTGTAAAATGTGATATGCATGTATCTAATGCATTTGACTTGCATAATTGGACTTATATATCTTACATGATGTGTATAATTGATAGTATGATTTTTTCAGTCTTTTGATCTATGTGTGAGCCGAATCTTGAATTTGACCGGCTACATTTGACTTGAACTTGTTAGAGCTTATTCTTTCTTTCAAACTCGTGATTCCTAGCCAAATTTGATATTCTAAAAACACTTAACAAACTTGTCTGAATCTTTTCACTTTGTTTGTTGCCATTAAAATCCCAAGTGAAATATAAGTTACTAACCACATAGTCCAACATCTTACAATGTTGTTCTCTCAGACTACGATTAAAAGGTCTTTCCACCTCAGAATTGCACGTTTGTAGTGATTCTATGGAATTTTAACAATAAAGTGTGTAGACCATACAACATCAAGAACTACAAAGAAATTATTAGATAGTGCCCTGAAACGGTGCCAAAAATTGACTCGTGTCGAGAGTATATGATAAACTACCCATTTAATATTATAGTTTTATTTTATAGTAGTGGTAAGTAGGATCGTCTCCATAGGGATTTAGCAAACTTCTTAAGATTTACTTTTAAGGGTTTTTCTTGTTAGTCACTAACTAATTATATACTAAATGAATTAAAGTAATCTAGTTACAAATCCAAATCAAATAATTACTCTTAATCAAGTCTAAATTAAAGAAAATAATCAATCTTAAACAAAATTAAACCAAAGATAATAAGACCTAAACCAAATTGCATTCAAGCTCAAGATACAATTATTATAACCATACTCATAGAATAATCACAGGTTTTACGAGATCTGTAAACATTTATATAAGTAAGCTATAGTAATTTTTTCAAATCATCTAGTTTTCCTTTTATCAATGACAGATTCATGCAATTCATATTCATATCCTAATTTTATCACTATTAGTACTTCAAAGGCTAATAATAAGAAAACAACCTTAAATTCTATGAAAATACTTACTACTAACTAAGAATTAATGGTAATATGCCATTAGATTCTTAGAACATAATTCACCAAAAACTTTTCAATAGGTTAGAAAGGTCGTTTGAGAAAATCGTAGTTACTACTTATATTAAATCTATATTTAAAACATATCATTAATAACGCATATTATGCACTATGCATGCAAAGTCTAGTTTCATGGATTATAAAGCATTAAAATAATCAATTTAAACCGTGGATTGTAGAATATAATATAAATTTAAAGGCTTAAGTTCATAGCCTCGTAAATTATTACTTTTGAAATTGGTTTTGTTTATATCATAGCTTAGATTAATAAAGTACTCACTCATATTAAACTTAAACATCATAAAATAAAATAAGCACATTAACAAAAATATACCTCAATGAATAACTTTGAGTCTCCAATGAATTCTCCGAAGCAATGACAATGAAAATATGAATTTAATAATGAGGCATCGAGTTTTTTGTGTTCTTATTTCAAAACCTATCCTCCCCTATATAATGATTTACTAATATATATATGCTAATCAAACAGAAATTCCTAATCCTTATCTAAGAAATTAATGGTCGACCTCGCCAAATTTTCAGCGATTTGGGTTTAATGTGTAAATCAATGGAAAATCATTGAGTTCCTCTGTAAAATCGTTCTATATTGATCAACAATTCAATTAGCACTTTGAGTGTATCCTGTATTTTGTTGGCACATGGCTGAGTCTACTTGTTGTCGATTTGTCTTGTGATATGTGTGTATTTTCACAACGCTCATACTTCACCATGACTTTTCCACTATTTATCAAATTCTTCTCCATTTTCCTTCATTTCTTTGTTTATCCTTAATTTGACTTGAAATTACAAGAACAAGAGAAAACCCAAAGTAATATAACATTTACAATCAAAATAACACTTAAATATACTATAAAATACTATTTAATTATTGACTTATCATTAGGTATCCTGTAAATATGAAACATCATGTCAATTCCAGGGAGTATGCATTTGAATTCTTAGTATTTTTATGTACTATATTTCGAAGTACATGTCCATTCATAGGTAGGAAATAGGAATAGAGGGATTCACATTGTTATGTGTATTTGTTGATTATTTGGAAATGCAATTTTATGTCTCATTGTATTCAAACAAACATTTGCAGGAGTACAGGTTAATGTAGAAACTTACTTGACATTTTCAATTTTTTTTATGATATTAGAAATTCTATGAAGATTAAGAAGGGTGAACAAGCTTGAAGAATTTGGGTGATGATTTTAAAGTTTAACTTTTCTTATGTGTATATAAGAAAATAGTTAAAATATCTTTATTGGATGGTTGAGACATTTTTGAATGAGTTAGAGGTTGTTTTGATGTATATATGGTTAGTGGAGCAGTTAAGACTTGTTTTAGTATTTTAAATATCAAAACATGTGGGCATGATTTGATATGGCTTTTAAAATATTATTTGATACTATATTGTAAACTGTAGGGAGATGTGAGTCCTTCTAAGCCTTCTCCCCAAGCTATTGTCAGTAGTCCTCTTTTAAGGGAGACTATGTTGAAGTTTTTGCAAAATATGGAAATCAAACTTTACGATTTTCCAATTTTCTCCACCTAAGAAATTAATAGTTGAAGGTTGTTTAAGGATTTATAGAAAGTTTGAGGTCATAAATAATTAGAATGGATTATGAGTTTAATTATGGTAGTTAGGATAATTTAAGGTCTAATGAAACGAGCCTTGACAAATTTAGTATGAAAGCTTAGGTTTGGCTTACCACAGGAAGACTTTCGTTAGAAACCAAATACTGATTAAGAACGATTAGTTGGAAAATAAGAATGAGGAATACTTTATTATTGTGTTATATTAGTTATGTAAAATGATATTATCGCTAGGTCTGCCATAAGAAGTTATTCTCCTTATCTATTATATACTGAACTCGTGGGATACAACAAGTGATTTTAAGAATGAAGAGTTAAAAAGAGAATAAACTTAACAAAAGCTAACTAAACATGATTATACGTGAAATAAACTGGGAAGTCTAAATTCACAATGACATTATTGTAAATAGTTCGACATAAGTGTAACTAATTAAAGTTATCAGTTTACGAAACTAATGATTAATTGGTTGAAAAAGAAGTCTAAATGATTGAGGAACATAACTACTGAACATGGATTTCTTTGAAGGTGAAAGTATTGAACGATTACTATATCGAAATGGTCAGGAAAACATCGAATAGACTTAAATTAAAGTCTCTAATAATTAGAGATTTTTTAGTAAACGTAAAATAGAATTGTGGCTTTCAAAGAAGCATAAGATGGAGATATCTTGGGTTTTAGAATGAGGTTAATACCAACTACACTAATGTGAGAATACCTATTCTATAACATATTGGCTTAAATTAATAACCATTTAAAAGTGATTTTGAAATGGTCTCAATAAAAGTAAAAAAAAAAATGAGACATGTGTTTTAGAAATAGAAATTGGTTAGATGAAACGAAACTTTGATTATAAAATCATAAGGAATTGTGACAGGGTCAGTTAAGTTATCTAAGCCAATTTTTATGAAAAAAAAAATGAAACTTTATAGCAAATTATCTTCTCCTTTTCAAAAATAAAATACAAAGTGAAATAGAAATAAAACCATGTTAAAATTGACCAAATAGTCTTCATTGAAGAGTATTCTATAATTTTTGATTGTTTCTTATTCAGCTTGCTTAGTCCAAAATGAGATTTAAATTAAATGGCTCTATGAATCAAAAACAAATAAAATAATAAGAAAAAATGAGAACAATTAAGTTAGGAGCGATCTTTGTTGGCACCGTGTTGGGGTCTTGTTAAGACATAAAACATAACAAAATCTCTAACTTAGAAACAAAAATCTTGGTCATAGTATCAATGTTTTAGGAAGTAATATAGTTAAATAAATGGTTTGATAATAGTTGTGATTAGCTATTAAAACAAACACAAACAATCGTGTTGCATGATTTAGAGTAACCAATAGTTATTTCTAGGCTTAATATGCAAATATATCCTAATGTTTTAAAGTTTTTGCAAAAATATCCTAACGTTTGAATTTTGGCAAAAATACCCTTACCTTTTGATTTCTTGTAAATTGTATCCTTTAAAAGTTTGATTCGCTAACAAGTTGATCGAGATACTGAAAATTATTCTTCTTCTATCTCTTTGATTGAGTAGTAACAAGAAAGTGAAATGTTTAGAAGTAAAAGTGAAAAAATAAATAGTAAGATACATAGTTATCTTAAATACTCTCTAAAAGTGCCGAAATTTCTCTTAAGAAAAAGAAAAGTCGAGAAATTTGAGGCTAACAGAAAGGAATTAAGGAAATAAAAAATAGTAAAACTATTTGAATAGAAACTTCTCTATTTAAAATAAAAAAAAAAAAAAAAAATTTGCTAAGCAAGACTTTAGATTATTGAAAAATCATAAGAAGTTGTATCGTCCTTAGCTAGATATTTAAAAAGGGAAAAATGGAAATTGCTTTTGGAACTTTAGATTAAGAGGTTTCACTCTATAAAAAGTCTAGATTAAGAGGATGTAAGTGGTCTAAGTGTTGTCATGATAAGTTTATAAAATGGGCAAAAGTGAGATAAATGTAAGAATAATTAAGGTTTACAAAATAGAACTAAGTAGACTGTGTATATAGAAATGAGACATAAAGATGACTTGCAACTGCTGGAAATGGCACAAATCTTCCTATAGTCAAGGTAAGGCAATGGAGTAGTTATGTATGGGCAAAATCCTAAGTAACTTCTTATCATAATCACGATTCATTTAGAGCGTGAAAGATTGGTGTGACAAGTCCACCCATTTTTGAATAACCAAATGAATTTGTGAAGACCAATATAATAGTTTGTAAAGTTCCATTAAAGCAATTTGATACTTAAATACAAACAAATGAATTTTCTAGAAGTTATTGCATGTTTATGAAAATGGAAGTTCCAGATTAATGAGTCCGGATAAAACTTAAAATATCAAGGTATAAGTTTGATAGAATGTAATATATCTTCAAAAGAATTTTACAAGGAGTCAAAGCTCCAATAGTTGAAAGTTTTCAACCAAAGTATTATACAAATCATTCCAGTGAATGTGTTGTATGTTGGTTCAAATATAGCGCCACATTGTTCGAGTGATCAGTAGTAAACTCTAATTGCACTAGTTATTTTAAAGTGAAGTTGATAAAAGATTCTTGTCTTGATGGTGAAGATATAAGTTAAAAGGAAAAGAAATACTCATGGCTTGCACCTTTGTTTGTCTACAATATCTATTTTGATTGAAAGTGTTGAATAATGGATGGTATATTTGACTGAGTACTTTATGAGAAAAATTGAAAAGATATTCATTAAATAGAGATGGAAAAGAGAAAACATATTTATAAACTTGTAAGACATACAAGTAAAAGTCATATCGTAAGAGTATAATTTCAAAATATGTTAATATATTTGTTTAGATGTATATTTACTCAATTAAGAAAATAAATTGTCTATGTTCGGATAAGAGGAAAGTTTGGCGAGTGGTAAATGTTTCAAAACAATTTAATAGTGTAGAAATGTGGAAACTAGAGTATTTATCAGGGCAATTTGGAAGAGTGTCGGTAGCAAAATAAAAGAAATGAGTTTTTTTAGAAACTCATGAGTTAAACACAATTTGATAATTGTTAGAGAAGTTATCTCTATAACTTATCAAACAAAGAATATTTTCAGTTAATGTAACAGCCCAAAATCGTTAACCTTGTTTAATTCCTTAAACAGGATCAACGACCCGTACTATGGGACCCAAACCGTGATATGTCTATTGACCGAGGCAAGGGTCGAGGTATATTTTATTTTTGTTGTGATGTATTTTCTAGTGTGTTGTATATGTGTAGACTATTAATTCAAATTGATACGGATGTGTAGGTATCGAGACGAGCAGGGACATACCTTGAGTCGCATATTAACGTGGGACCGAGGTAGCAGCATATGGGGTAAATTGAATTAATTTGAGTTAAATGTAAATGTATGTTGGTTTAATAAGTGGCTATTGTGGTCACATTGAATAAACATTAATGTGCCTATAGTTAGGAAAATAAAACAAGAATCATTTAATGTGCACCGAGACACGCGATAACCCATCTAGAGGTTAAGTGAGTCAACATGTGGAGTCACTCAATAGTGACTCGAGGGACAAGTAGGACAAGGTGGTCCACTAGATGAGTCTCGAGACATGTGTGCGCATCATGATCAAGGGTCTAAGTTTAAACATATCACCACATGGTCAAATGTGTATATAGTCAACATTTTGGTTTCTTATATCCTTACAAATCGGTAGGAGAGAAATGAAGGAGAAAGAAGGGAGATTCTGGAGGGCTTGGAGAAGGAGGAAGGTGTGTAATTGATGAAGCTTTAGTGAGGAAGAAGAAGAATAACACGTTAGGTAACTTTGCCACACCATACACTTGTGATTTCATACAAATTGATGATGTTGTTGTTGTTGTGTGTTGGGTATGGTGTTAGGGACCTTTTATAATGTGTATGAGGGTCCCTAACACAATAACATAGCCTATGTGTGGCAAAAATTCAAATTTGAAGTGCATAATTCTGGGTTCTGCTGCACATAGCGCGCTAAATAGAAAATCTAGCGCGCTAGATATATGAATTAGGGAACTAATGTTCAAGTTAGCGCGCTAATGTTAAAAGTTAGTGCGCTAATACTAAGTATGCACTAGATAGCCGAGGTAGCGCGCTGATGTGGCAATTAGCGCGTCGTTGTTCACAATTAGTGTGTTAATTTCCCAGCCAGTAATAAAAATCAGCCAAGGCCAAAAATGGTTTAAACACTAATACACTCTAACACCTATTAATCACCTCCAGGAAAGTAATAGGAGATCCCAGGAGTTTGGGCACGCATTTCAGAGCATCGAGGGATCAGATAGGCTAGGACATGCATGTGAATTGTAAGTAAAGCTGTGAGAATTCTATATTTCATTTCATGCTCTTATTGATTTATTGGTCTATTTGTAGATCTTGCTACTTGTAATCTTTCATCATGTTATTCTTGTGTCTATTCATGATTACATGATGCCTTGTGAAATATTTCATTGATTCCAAGTCCTACTCTTGTTGTTGTTCTTAATAGATAACTGATGAAAAGCATGCTATTGGGATACTTTAGATTTAATTGGACTTGGGTTCTATTCCTTTGGGCTCTGTAGCCTAACTTGCTTTGAAATCCTAGAGATTTGGAATTATTTGTCTTTGAAACTAAAGTAGGGATTATCTAGTGTCCATTGTAGAGATGCGCGGTTCACGGGGACATGGGTCTACCGAGGTTCTGACACTCACCACTACACTTGCGCAACACAAGAGTTATGGGACTCGGGGTGGTCGGTAAGAATTGATGTTGTATAAGCGTAGAGCGCAGCTCCGTTATTTGTGTGAGATATGTTGAGCGCAACTCCATATAGTAGTGGAAAAGGTTTGGTGATGGGTTTTCACCACCGACCGGACGTAGATCATCACAACTCAGCCTGTGTCAGTCTATACATCTTAAACTGTGGTATTTACTTGCATTATTTGATTCAACACTTCTTTCGCTATTTTTGCTTTTAAATACGATTCTTTTATTTTGGAGATGTGGCATAGAATTCTCCAGTTATTACTTAAATATTACTATACTTACCGTCTAGTTTGTGACGGTGGGTGTAGGTCCGTCGAACAGCAGCAGACTGAGGAAGGGGAAGATTGGCGACTTTCTTTGAGCATTTCGGCGACTCTCCTATCTCATTTTGTATGTCTTAGATTTTGTTGTATGATTACTATTTATGTCTTTACTGTACATTTTGAGTTGTACATTGGGTTGAGTGAATAGTTCCATATATACATGCATGTGATGTTGTATTTTCCTGGTTTCCCACACTTAGGAATTTTGAATAATAGAAGCTTCTGCATAACCTTTAAAATACATGATAAAATATAATAATATGAAAATGATAAAGAAGTTTTAATTAACTCTGAAATTAAAATATATGAACATGTGTTTTGAGGAATATAGGGACGAAAGGCTGACTAATACGTAATTAAGTCTTATGTGATTAGGTTTAAGGCTTGATTATGGGATTAAGTCGGGCAGTGCCCTGCTTAGAAGTTGCGTTACAGTTAATCCAAAATTTTCTTCTTTAAAATTCAAGGAACGAGTAAATTTCTTAAAATCAGAAGTATTAAGGGAAGATCACTAGGAACGTATTCTTGTGGAGAATGTTGTTATAGCTTCTTTAATAAACAAATTGCTTGGAAAACTTGGGAAATAAATGAATTGACCGCCGAGTTAGAATTGATAAAAAAAACTTTCTAATCCACAAATTTAATAATATTTTGAATTGACATTTAGAGAATGAGTGAGATTTGTCGCGATGTGTCTGGCATTATTTATTATCAAGTCGAGTTACACGACGGGTTTCAAGTGTTGAGTTATGACTCTTACACATACACTGTTATGTTCATTACAATCTTAGCTTTGTTTTTTGTGGATACTGGTCGGACCACGAATCTGAAATAAACTGATAGATTACGTTAAACACCTATTCGATGGATTAATTTGCAGCACCATGGGATAGTTTACAAGCACGTGATCCTACTTTATTATATATTGTTGCACTCAAATATTGTTTACACCACTTTATATTGTTATACTAACGGTAGTGTAAGAATCGATTACTTAATAATTATAATGAAGAGATGGTAAGGAATGAAAATTACAGACTTGGACATTTGTACCAAAGTTTGGTAGATAGAGAAAGAATTATCGACATTTTTTTGAATAGTTATCGAGATAAGAATGAGTAATACTTCATGAAAAGGATAGATCTTGCTAGCTATTAATTTTTGAATGAGATTCAGGGAATGAGATGAGAAGTGAAGCAAAGTTTATTGGATATTCCATATAAAGGAACACTTAACTTGTCTAAAATTTACAATTGTCAAGATTGACAGGGAAATCTTTATATTTTTTCATCGAATCAAATAAAAGGAGATGAAAAGTTGGAATACTAATGATCTCTGCCATCCAATTTTTGTATAAAACGAAGGTGATTGAACCCATTTAACAATTTCACCTCAAAAAAGTTTTTACAGGTTCGAATTGAAAGACAACTCTCTTCTAGGTATAATGACCCATTTAGGATTGAAAATGTTGCTTTATCACATTATATTGCGAGAGTTCATGACCTGTACCATATCTTTATGTCTTTCAAGAATGGAATTAGTTCGATATAAGGCAAAATATTACTTGTTTAGAGCAAGCTAGTTTGATCTTGAATCGACGGACTCAAAAGTTGTGGGCCAAAGAGAATTCACTTTTTTGTCAACTGGAAGTTTCATGAAAACTCATAGTTAACCTAAGAACATGATTCGTATACGAAAGATCATTTTCTATATCTCTTTTGATCTACATAATCTATAAGTTTAGATTTCGAGGACAAGATTTTAAATTAGTTGGGAAGAATTGTTAAATTCGAGAATTTCATAAACTTTATAAAGCGACAAATTAAGTACTCTCGGATTTTAATTCTTGTTTAGGAAACCGAGGTGTGACCCATGTGCTTTGAACTAGGGATCATTAATGTACCTTTTTCTTTTTCTTTTTTTTTTTAATTTTATTATTGTAAGGATCACATCTCACATATGGACCTACTCAGGCCCACCGTTGAATAGGTTTTCATGTACACGTAGACAAGGCACTTATCATGCTTCGTGGGCGGGGGGGGGGGGGTGGTTGGGGGCCTTTTCAGGGGGCTTCAAAAAAGGAATCACTCCTTAAATACGTCTTTAATTAAATTGGTTGATGTGTACTTATCTCAAAGTAATACAAATCCTTAAATACGTCTTTAATTAAAAATTCATTTGCTAAGTAGTTTCTAATTAATATACAATTTTTAAAATAAATAATAACATTTAAAAAATCACTGTAAAAATAAAAAAACATTTGAAAAAAAAGATAAAAAAGAAATCACTCCAAAATACACAAAAATTACAATTCTTTATTCATAGAAAATACTACTAGAAAGAAATCGATCAGCTTGGCTTTGTGTTTGTCTAATCGCAATCTTTGTGCAATTCCCCATCCAAACAAACTAAACTTTATAAATGTTGAGTTTGAGACTTTGATCAATTAGTCTGTGAAGCACTTTAGACTTGGAGATTTATGAGGGTTTGCGATTTTGAATATTATTCTAATCCAATTGATCTTTGTAAGTTGGTACAAACTTAGCTTAAGGATTCTTGCTCTTTTTTATGTAATTATTGCTCCTCTTTAATCTAATTAGATTTGTATTATGTCAATTTTTTGAAGTTTTTCGTTGCTAGTGACTCATAAACACGCTTTGTTTTTTTTTTTTTTTTTTTTTTAGAAAGCTTAAAAAAACCTTTTAACTCTAATGAAAAATATTCTTCGTTGTCGATCTCAAGCCTAGAAAAAAGGGAAAAAAGTTCTTTAAAATTTTTTTAAACCTTTATTTATTAAAAAATTAGAGCCCCGCTATGGGCACCCCACCCATTACTGAAGGCACCACATTACAATGGGCACCAAGTGTTTACAAAATTGGGGTGAAATGCCAATAATACCCCCTGTTTTTTGAAATTGAGCATCCCACTCACACACTTACAATCGCACTTCAACGCCCGACGCCTATCCCAACCAATGCAGCCTTGAAATTCTTCTGGCCCTAGAGCAGCACGAACGGTGAAACGTAGTCGTAGGAGATTTTTGGCGGCCTTGTTTGCGTTTTGTGTGTTGTTGTTGTTGTTGTTGTTGTTGTTGTTGTTGTTGTTGTTGTTGCGTTTTGACGTCGAGGGCAACGCTTCATTGTTGTTGCATTTTATGTGTTGTCGTGGCCTTATTTGTATATTGTTCATTTTCTTGGTTTTTTTTTCTGGAACCCCGTGGTTGTCAGCCACATAGGGCGAAAATATGAACGAAATTTCGTTCCGACCTAACTGAAACTTATTGATAAGTCTCGGTCACCACATATCGAGACTTATCAATAAGTCTCGGTCACTACATACCAAGACTTAATGATAAGTCTATGCCACCACATACCGAGACTTATTGATAAGTCTCGGACCTATACTACCGAGACTTATTAAAAGTTGAAAAAATTCACAAAAAATAGCAACAAAATATCTATTCTTATAGCTCTTCCTACCCCATTGTCTTACCTTGGTCCATTTGATGCTCAAAACCACTTCGAAATGGCCGAATCTAGAAAACCCTACAATGAAAACCAAAACTCCAAACACACTCTTTGCACACCAAAATAGTTAATTCAAAGCTTAATATGATTGAAATCGATTGTTCCACACAATCGACTGTTGTGAACGTGAAAGCATCGATGCACGATCGCCGATGGAACACTTGGGTTTCGGTGGAGATGAGAGAGGGCGGAGGTGGGCTGCCCCAAAATTGGATGGAATGTGTGTAGGTGGTAGTGTGGTTTATGGGCAATTGTGTGATTTCCATTGATGTCCAATTTGGAGTAGGAAAAAACCTAAAATGAGGGTGTCTTCGGTAATTGATGGGGTGCTCAAAGCGGCGCAAAAAAATTATTGCTACATAAAATTGTGGGGCCCTCGCCGCGCCCGATATAGTTAGAACGGGTCCGACATCCAATGATTCATTGAACGAGAAGACTGAGAAAGAAACTTCCTCATTGCCGTCGTCACTTAAAATATGCGCCAATCAAAGACCCCTTAGGAGCCATTATTGACCAAACATGTCACCTCATGGGTTTTGTGAACAACAATGACATGTATTTCTTAGACCAACCAAGATATGGATCAACGACTATATAAACACACACTCCTTAGGCAGCTCAAAGAGTGCTTTTTTGTTTCCTTATTATACAATCAAAGAAGAAATTAATCATGGCTGAAGTTAGTGCAACAAAGAGGTAAAGCTCTACGCCTAGTTTCCTTTATTTTTTTCTCTCGAAAAGGTCTACCGAAATTGGATCAATTGCATAATGTTTTGGTACTTATGTGTGCCAATATAAGATCAATAATATAAACTGTTGGTGTGGGAAATTTTGGTACCTATGTTTTACATAAACTTTTGGTCCAAATTTGGGGCTGAGTTGCTGTTATGTGTGTTGATCAGGTGCGCAGTAGTTACGGGAGGGAACAAAGGGATTGGGTATGAGGTGTGCCGTCAGTTGGCCTCGAACGGCGTGTTGGTGGTGTTGACGGCCAGAGATGAAAAGAGGGGCAACGAAGCTGTTGAGAGCCTCAAAGGATCTGGGCTGTCCGATGTGGTTTTTCATCAGCTCGACGTTGCTGACCCTGCTAGTGTTGCTTGCTTGGCGGATTTCGTCAAAACCCGTTTTGGAAAGCTTGACATCTTGGTGAGTAGTGAACAAGTTTATATTAATCGATGATGCCTAATTTGGCCCTAATTCGTGAATTGAATGGAATTGATCCTAAGGTTTTCCATCACAAGTAAATTGAGTATAGATTTTGTTTGAATAAATTCCACAAATAATATATTTTGTGTTTGTACAAAAATATAAATAAACTGAGCAGATACCAACTTGTTTACAAAATGGCTAATAGCCAAATCTATCCTAATATTTGGGGATAATTTATTCTAATTAATTGGACCATGCATGTGCCATTTGGGTTGTGTGATATTGTGGTTGAAAGCTAAAAGTTGTGAATTATGATGATAATAAAAACAAAAGAAAACAAAAACAAAAGTGTGATTGTGTGTAGTCCGCTTTTTATATGCAAATGAAACAAATGTAGCTCTTCTTTTCTTTTCTTTTTTAATAGACCAAAAGACTCTTCTAACGTGAAAGGATATCTTCAGTGCTAATGCTATTGACTTGTAAGAGTGCCTATACAGCGGGAATAGTTGGTGGTTGAAATATTAGTATTGTCAAAAAAAATGGTGTTCACTTTGCAAATAAAAGTAGTGTATTTGGATTAGTTAGGCAGTTGAAATAATTCATGCTTCAGCCAAACTTGTAGCTTTTGCAACAGTTCACTCTAGCTAGTAAGTGTTTGTTTTGTTTTTTTTATTGATTTTTCTTTCTTTTTTTTTTTTTTTTTTGTAAAAGCCCAAAAGGCAATTTTTTTTTTTTCATCATCGAAAATCCGAGTTTACACACGAAGAGATAGCCATACGCATGGAATCCTTCCATACATAAGAATAATTCGATTCCATAACAAGTTGTGCTAGAGAGTGTGCAACCCGATTTCCTTCCCTCTGGATGAAAGAAAAATGATCTCTATCTAGTAGGTGTTTTTACAGTAATGTATATATCTAAAACGTTTAGCAGCTTAATTTAGTTTGTTTTCAATTGAGTACTGATTAAGTTAATTGATACGAATTTGATCCAGGTGAATAATGCTGGAATCAGTGGTTCCACTCCAAATATTCCTGATGCCTTTGATAAAGAAAAACTTCCAAAAGAGGCTAGTATATATATACATCTGTCTTTTCCTTTTCTTTTGATCTTCGGCATGGTGAATATGTTGATCGTTCTTTCTAAGATAGAAATATATTAATAGATTGATTCCATCAAATTGCGAGAGAGATTGAATAATTGCATTCTAATTGTAGGCTGGACAAAGGATAGTATACATGATGCAGTCAATATCAGGGACTTATGAATCTAGTAAAGAATGTCTGGATACAAACTACTATGGTACAAAACGAGTCACCGAGCCGCTTCTTCCACTGCTTGAGCTCTCAAATTCAGCTAGGATAGTCAATGTTTCATCTAGCGCAGGGCTGCTGCAGGTAGTACTTTGCATTCAGATCACACTTTTTACAGAAAATTCATTTTATTCCTTGTCTAAGATAGTACTTTGTATTTGATTGTGCTAGGGCATCGGTCATAAAAAAGCAATAGAAGTGCTTGACAATATTGATGAAGATACTGAACAAAAATTGGATGAGTTGTTGAACGAGTTCCTCGAAGATTACAAGGAGGGTTCACCAGAAGCCAAAGGATGGCCTAATAGATCATTAGGTGCTTACATGATGTCTAAAGGTGCGATAAATTCCTACACAAGATTTCTTGCCAAGAAGTTCCCCTCGATCTGCATCAACTGCGTGTGCCCTGGCTATGTGAAAACAGACATAAACTACAACACTGGGCTCTTGACTGTTGAAGAAGGAGCTGAAAGCATAGTGAGACTAGCTTTGCTTCCAGATGATGGCCCTACTGGTCTCTTCTTTAGAAATAAGGAAGTATCAGTGTTTTGACATATATAGGAAATATTTGAAAAATTGTTGTTTAATATATGTTTGAGCGAAGCTTGCAATCATGTCTTTGTGTGCTTTGGTTGCGAAGAATAAAGAGGTCGAAGTTGCTTATGATGGTCTATGATATATTTGTATTTTGAAGTTTTATGCAGTCTAATGAATTGTTGTGTTGGACCAACATTGAGTTAAGTCAGATCAATTACTTCATATTTTGACTTTCCCAAGATGTTCCATGTTAGACATACTACTCATGTATGTATGTTATCTGATCATACATGTGTAGCTGGTTTACATGGTCATAAATGTACAGTTGAGTCTATTGATCATGTCTCTGATATGATACATTGTCATGGTTTTATTATTGACCATGGTTAAATAATGACTGTGGTTAGTTAGAGTTTTACCCAATTTAGTTAGACGTTGTAAATTGGATGACCCTTTAACCAAGCTTATGAATGATCACATTGTCTAGCATGACTCTCATATTGAATTGTAACATCAAGCATGACTTCTACATTGAATGTAACTTGTACACTCTACATAACTTGTATTCAACTTCAATGCATAATCACTAATCCATGTATTGTCATGTAACTTGTAATCATCTCCAATGTACACCAACTCTTTCATGTATTGTCTATGTTGCTTGTGATGTGTTGTATGACTTGTGGTGTATGTATAACTTGTACACATTGTATAAGTACAATTATCATCATCACCAAACGGCCTATATAAAGGGTGTCAACCCCATTGTAATTCACACACCAATGTTGGAATGGAAATCTCTACATTTCTCAACTCTAGCTCTCTTTTCTCTTGTCTCATCTTTTCTACTTGTTATAGTAGTTCTTAGTTTATGCTTCTATACTTAAGTCTCTAGCAAGTCCAACTTAAGTTCTAGTTGGCTTACAACTTAGTTTACAACAAGACAGTTGGGTTGTTAGATATGTTAGTATCTTATATAAATAGAGGTGTATAATCATTTGTGAAATTAATGAGAAGAATATCATTTTTGTGAAAGATCAGAACTTACTATTGAGTCTCTTCTCGTTTGTTCATTTTATGTTCTTGTTAAACAAGATCAGTCTCGTTAGACATATCTCAACATGGTATCAGAGCAGGCAATAATGTCAGTTTCATCTGTTCTAGCTGAGAGTGGTGATCTTCCCACAAACCTCATCCATGATGTTACAACAATTGCAAAATATTTTAACATCAATTTTCCAATGAAACTTGATGAGACAAATTACATCTATTGGAAGGTGCATGTGAAGGCTGCAATCAAAGCTCTTAGACTTGGTTCTCTTGTTAATGAGAATCGTTTATCTTCAAATCATGCTTCTTCTTCCTCAGATCCATCAAACCAGAATGATGAAGTATGGAATAGAGTAGACTTTATGTTGATGTGTTGGCTTTTCTCCAATATTGATAAAAATGTCATTGGTAATGTTACAGAATGTGAATCCTCATATGAGATCTGGACTGTGCTTAAAAAACTCTATGCACAAGCTTCAATGGCTAGAGTTCTTCAATTGAAACAACAGTTGAATACCTTCAAGAAAGGTTCCTCTTCAATCTTTGAGTTTGTGGTCAAGATCAAGAATATTGCAAAAGAACTGAACTCTATTGGACAAATAGTTTCTGAATCCGATCTTATTCAACCTGTCCTGAATGGAGTAGGACATGAATTTGATCATGTTGTAGTGGTAATTTCTTCTCAACAATAGACCATCATTTTATATGATGCACAATATTTGTTGATGCTTCATAAGCAGCGGATTGCTCGTTTGAATGGTCTTTCTTCCATTGATCTGTCTTCAACTTTTGCACATTTTGTGTCCAGCAATACTGATAAAAAATTTTCGTCACAAAAGGTAGGAAGTTCTTTAAATTTCAAAAAAAAAAAAAAACAATAGTGGAAATATGAGGTTTCAACAATGGAGGACGAGGTTCTAATAGAGGAGGACGAAGTGGGGGAAGGAATGCCAACTGAGTTTTCTGTCAAATTTGTTTTAAGACTGGTCATATGGCTCTTCAATGTTATTAACGTTTTGATCAGAATTTTCTTGGACCAAAAAATAATGGAAATGGCAATTCTAATGACCATTTCAAGAGATCTGGTGTTAGTCCATCATCAACACAGTCTCCTTCATTTTCTCCTCGACAAGCTAATTATCATCAACTTCAGGGTGTGATTGCATCACCTAGTTTAGTTCGAGATCCCAACTGGTACATGGACTCGGGAGTTTCATGCCATATGACATTCGATTCTTTTTCAATGATGAACAAATCTATGTACACAAGTACAAAAAGAGTTACACTTGGCAATGGTGATAAACTCACTATTTCTTTTATTGGTACTAGTACTATTCACTCTAATGTTCATCCTGATTATGATCTTACTTTGCAACATGTGCTTCATGTTCCTCAAATTGCTAAAAATCTCATTAGCATTTCCAAGTTAACTCGAGATCATGATGTTGTAACTTAATTATCATCTGAATCTTTATGCGTGAAGGACAAGGCCTCGAGGAGAGTTTTACTTCAAGGCAAGCTTAAGGATGGTCTCTATTGCCTACCTAACAATTTCTTTCTTTCTGGTACCTGTACTCTTTCCACCAAGAATAAAGATGGTGTTGTTGCTGGACTGAATGCATCTGTTGATATGATCTTTATTTGGCATGTCAGGCTTGGACATCCATCTCAATGTGTTCTTCACAAAGCTTTACAGTCTTGTAATCTTGTTACTTCAAAAATATCTTTACGTTTATGTGATTCCTGCAAGATTGGCAAAATGCATAAACTGTCTTTTACACAATGTTTAATTACTGCTTCAAAACCATTGGAATTAGTATACTTTGATCTGTGGGGACCTACATCAATAGTTTCTACTTCTGATTATCGTTATTATGTGGTGTTTGTTGATGCTTTTAGTCGATTCTCATGGTTCTATCCATTGAAACTTAAATCAGATACTTTTACTACTTTCCTTTATTTTCAAAAGTCTGTTGAATTGCATCTTAACACAAACTAAAATGCTTTCAATCTGATACGGGGCTTAAGTTTAAGCCTATTAAGAAGTATTGTCAAGATAATGGTATTCATCACCAATTTTCATGTCCTTACACTCACCAGCAAAATGGAGTTCCTGAAAGGACGCATCATGCCATTGTCGAGATAGGGCTTACACTTCTTGCTCAGTCTCACATGCCACTGTCCTACTGGAAGGAGGCCTTCTTGACTTCAGTGTTTCTGATCAACAACATTCCTTATTGAGTACTGGATTTTAAGAGTATTTATAAGGTATGTTTTAAGAAAGTTCCTGATTATAACTTTCTTAAAACTTTTAGGTGGGCCCGTTTTCCTAATCTCACCTCATAATCTTCTCAAAAGTTCAACTTTCGATTAGCCAAATGTGTGTTCATTAGTTATAGTCCTCGTCATCATGGCTATCGATGTTTACATCCTTCTGGTAAAGTTTACATGTTTAGAGATGTTGTTATCAATGAATTGGAGTTCCCTTTTGTGAACCTTTTTCAGTCTCTTACTGTTTCTGCTGGATCATCATCTGATGGGTCTATTCCTTTGTCAGTGCTTCATCACTTATCTTCTTCATCTCTTGCTCCTGTGTCAGGAAGATTAAGGATAGTGTCTTCTTCACTTCCTACATCCAGCTCTACTTATTCTGGACCTCCTGTACATGCTGCTTCTAGCTCTACTGTACCTACAGATAGTATCACTTCCTTGCTCCTGTGTTACCTACAACAAGTTCGACTACTTCAACTAGTACTAGCTATTCTCCTACTTGTCCTATTTTGGACTCTGTACCATTTGTTACGCCAACTATTCTACCACCATTCATTTCACATGCCGGTCCTTCTACACTTAATGTTCATCATATGGTTACACGAAGTAAGAATGGTATTTTCAAGCCTAAAGCTCTTGTTGTTCAGTCTCCATATGCACTTATGTCTTAATCTGAATCTACTTCTGTGAAGGCTACTCTCCAAGAAAGTCATTGGCATCAAGCCATGGTAGATGAGGTTTTTGCTCTTGATAAGAATAATACCTAGACTTTTGTTCCTTCTAATCCATCTATGAATTTGGTCGGATGCAAGTGGGTGTTCAAGGTCAAGACTACACCTACTGGGGTTGTATAGAGGTATAAGGCACGTTTGGTTGCCAAAGGCTTTCATCAAACACCTGGGATTGACTTATTTGATACTTTCTCTCCTGTGGTAAAGCCTTCCTCCATTTGAGTTTTGTTCATTCTGGTTGTTACCTATAACTGGTCAATTAATCAAGTTGATGTCAACAATGCTTTCTTAAATGGAGATCTTACTGAGGAGGTGTACATGTCTTAACCTGAGGGTTTTGTTCATAAATCCTTTCCTCATCATGTTTGCAAACTGAACAAGGCATTGTATGGCCTTAAGCAAGCTCCTCATGCTTGGTTTTCCAAACTCAAAAGTGCATTGGTTGATTGAGTCTTGTTAATGCTTCCTCTGATGTGTCTCTCTTCTACAAAAATTCCAATGGAGCCCTTCTTCTGTTGCTGGTTTATGTTGACGGCATTTTGGTCACTAGTTTTGATTCCACTCAAGTTAATCATTTGATTACCTGGCTTGATTCCAAGTTCTACCTGAAGAGCTTTAGTCATATCGATTACTTCCTGGGCTTTGAGGTTTTAAGAGATTTTTATGTGATCTACTTGTCTCAACACAAGTATCTTCTACAGTTGTTACAGAAAACTAGATTGTAGGACTCCAAGCCTTGCCCCACTTCATTCATCACAGGCCATAAGTTCTCTCGATATGATGGCAACTCATTCTCTAATCCTACTATTTATAGAAGTACCATTAGAGCTCTTCAGTATCTTATCTTCTCAAGATCGGATATTAGTTTTGTTGTCAACAAACTAAGTCAGTTTCTGCAAGCACCCTCTGATGTTCACTAGATTGCTTGTAAAAGAGTTCTTTGTTACCTTAAAGGGTATTTGTTCTCTAGTTTGCATTTTAAACCTGCCTCTTCTCTTACTCTTCAAGCTTACGTTAATGAAGATTGGGCTGGTGATTTTGATGATAGGAAATCTACTAGTGGAGCTTTTTTGTTCCTTGGTGGTAACTTTGTTTCCTAGACTTCGAAAAAGCGATATGTTGTTGCTTGTTCTTTCATTGAGGCTGAGTATAGAACTCTTGTTCATAGTGTCTCAGACATATCGCGGACCTCTTCCGTTTCGTCTAAATTGGGGGTTTCTCTTCCATCTCGTCCTGTTCTCTGGTGTGATAACACAGGTGCTCGTGGTCTTGCTTTCTAATCATGTGTTTCACGCTTGGACTAAACATGTGGAGGTTGATGCTCACTTTGTTAGAGAGAATCTTGCTGCATGGTTGTTTGAGCTCTGTTATGTTCCCAGCTCAACAAATAGCTGATCTATTCACCAAAGTCTTGCTTGGTTCTCATTTCTCTTTTCTCTGCTCTAAAGTAAACGTTACTTAAACGTTACTTCTTCGCCTCGGTTTCCTTTAAGGGGGGATGTTAGACATACTACTCATGTATATATGTTATCCGATCATACATGTGCAGCTGGTTTACATGGTCATAAATGTACAGTAGGGTCTATTGATCATGTCTCTAGTATGATACATTGTCACAGTTGTACTACTGAACATGGTTAAATAATGACTGCGGTTAGTTAGAGTTTTACCTAATTTAGTTAGACAATTGGGTTGTTAGTTAGACATGTTGTTAGTATTTTATATAAATATAGGTGTATAATCATTTGTGAAATTAATGAGAAGAATATCATTTTTGTGAAAGATCAGAACTTACTTTTGAGTCTCTTCTCGTTTGTTCATTTTGTGTTCTTGTTTTGTTCTTTTTGAACAAGATCAGTCTCATTAGACAGATCTCAACATTTCAATTTGGGCGTGGAAGTTTTGTTTATGCAGTACAACATGTACTTTATTATGCAAATGTAGCCAGAATAATAAGAAGCCTATAAATACAATTTTAACAGTCTTTTTCATTTTCCTTCCTATACAAAACTTCATAATTAACGACAATGACAAGTAAAGAAACGGAATGCAAAGCTTGGGAAATCATTTGAATGAAGAAGCTCAGTACTCTTAAAGAGGCCTGTTAGAATTAATGACTATTCACATGTACGTTTTGCGGTGCATTGGTAGGTAACCTAGATAGGTATGGTTATATAGTGGCTTTGTGGTTTATTAATACTTACCACTATGTCTTGTGTAACAAGTTATCTCTGTCTTTTTTTTTTACAGTTATATATTTCTTTGTTAAGAAGTCTTATATAATGATAATTTGTGAAGAGAATAAGTCTGTTGTGTATTTTTTTTTACGTGGTAACCTATATATATACACATAGATCTAGAATACAAAAGGAAGTGCAAACCACAAAAGGAACTTACTAAATACATGAGATTCTAATTTCCTTAATTTCTTAATACATTATTTGGTTTCCTTAACACCCTCCCTCAAACTCAAGATGGGTTCGTAGAAATCAACTTGAGTTTGTCAAACAAATCATAAGAGTAACCCGTAAAATGAGCTTTAGTGAAGATATCAGTCATTTGATTATAAAAGGAAATAGAAGAAAGCTGAAGAGTGCTTCGAACTATGTGTTGACGGATGAAGTGACAATTATTCTCAATGTGTTTTGTTCGCTCATGAAAAAAATCATTATGCGCAATTTGGATTGCACTTTGGTTATCATAATGCCGGATTGTAGCAGAAGTCTGTGTAACCCTCATATCTTCGAGTAACCAACGAAGCCAAAGTAATTTAGAAGTAGCATCATCAAGAGCCCCACACTAATATTCTGTGCTGGGGCGAAATGTGATTGGTTGTTTCTTGCTTCGCAGGATATAAGTGAGTTGCCAAAAAAAAAAAATAGTAACCAATAGTAGATCGTCGATCGGTTGGATCACCGGCCCAATCTACATCCGAGTAACTAGATAATACTAGTAGCGAGTCGACAAATAAGTGGAGACCATGAAATAGAGTGCCTTTCACATATCGAAGGATGTAGATACCAGCAGTAAAATGAGCAGTACGAAGAGATGACATGAATTGATTAACTATATGGACAACATAAGCTATGTCTTGTCGACTGATAGTAAGATAAATCAAACTACCCATAAGCTGGTGATATAGGGTAGGATATGAAAGAAGTATACCATTTGATGGTATCAACTTGACATTCGTGTTCAATGGAGTGGATGCAATTGTAGTATCAGTAATCACAGATCTAGAGATCAAATCAGATAGATATTTTTGCTTGTGAAAGATAGTATCCATCAGAAATAGAAGCAACTTCAAGACCAAGAAAGTAGCTCAAGTTACCCAAGTCATTCATCTCAAAATGACTTTTAAGACATTGTTGTAAGTCTGATGTCCCAGTTGAGTCGTCCCCGGTGATGATCATATCATCAACATAAAGCAGGAGAAGAACCATGCCCTTGTCCGTTCGTTAGTAAACAAGGCATAATCGTGAGAACTCGACTGAAACCAAACTTTGTAATAGTGGAGCTGAACTTGACAAACTAGGCATGTGGAGCTTGTTTAATCCTATATAATGCACGACGGAGGAGACAAAATTGCTTTGGAGAATGAAAATATCCAAGGGGCGAACGCATATAAAACTTCTTCTACTAGATCACCATTAAGAAAAACATTTTTAACATCCATTTGGAACAAAGGCCAATGTCTAATAGCTGCCAATGCCAACAAACTTCGAATAGAGGTTAGGCAGGCTACAATAGCAAACGTCTCTTCGTAGTCAACGTCGTATTCTTGTGTGTGGCATTTAGCAAGTAGATAAGTTGTATACCACTCAATAGATCCATCAGAGTGAGTTTTTATCTTGTAAATCCATTTGCATCCAATGAGAGTCTTACCAAAGGGTAGATCTACTAAGTCCTAAGTATTAGTCTTCTCTAATACGTACAGTTCTTATAACATTGCTTGCTGCCAAAAGGGGTTAGAACTGGCCTTTCGATACGAGGAAGGCTCATGTAAAGAAGAAATAGTAGAGAAAAATGATAATCTTTGAGGTAAGGGGTAGGTTCAGTTACCCGTTCAGAACGAAGAGGGGGAATAGGAGCATGGAAAGGAATATCAGTGGAGAAAAATTCTTCGACAATGGGTGTTGGAGTATGATCACAATCATTAAGCTCATATGGAGTACCTGCAACAAAAGATGGGAAAAACTTGATAGACAATTTAGTGAAAAATGGTTGAGTACAAGATTAGGAACTGTCGAACTTGGATAGGGTAGAAAACATGGTTTATTCCCAAAAGGTGACATGTTTGGAGATGCGTAATCTCCGAGAAAGAGGGTCCCAACATTGATAGCCTTATGTTCAATTTCATACTCGAGAAAATAACACAAACCAACACGTCGTTCATGTTTGGTATGCTCAGGGAGTTAAGAAGAACGAAACATGCACTACCAAAAAATTGAAGATAAGAATAGTCTGGTGGTGTACCATATAATCGTTCGAAGGGAGAGATGTTCGGTAGCACTGGTGTGGGAAGTCGATTAATGATATAGACACAATTTAAAGCAACTTCAACCCAAAACTTTTCAGGACAGGATGCAAAGAGAAGTTGGGCACGTACCGAATCTAGGATATGTCGATGTTTCCTTTTAGCCTGACCATTTTGTTGAGAGGTATACGGGCAGGAACATTGAAGAATGATACCTTGCAGTTTAAGAAACTAATGAAGGGCAGATCATTGTATTCTAAAGTATTGTCAGTATGATAAATTTTGATTGTACATGCAAATTGAGTTTTCATCATGTTAGCAAAATCAATATAAGCTTGAGATACTTCTGATCGATACTTTAGAAAATATATCTAGGTGAACCTGGAATAATCATCAATGAACAATACAAAACATCGATAACCATTCACAGTTGAAGTAAGTGCATGACCCTGAACATCAGAATGAACTAATCTAAACGGAGTATTATTAATGGACTCATTAAGATCGAAAGAAGAAGTAAGTTTTTTTGCTAACCGAAAATGCACACAATCAAAAGACTTGAATTTAGAAATACCTAATGGCTCACTGGAAACAAAAGTACGGAGTTTACTGGCAAATGTATGGCCAAGACGAAAGTGCCACTGATAGATTGAGGGGTGAAACTTCAGTTGAAATTTTGTTGGACAACAAACGTGTGAAGTGACGTGCGCTCAAATAATCGTCTCACTTTTATCCCCGCTCCCAGAATCTAACCTGTCTAAATGTCATGTACCTAACAACCAGTGGAAGAAAATAATACAGTGAAGCCTTGTTCACATAATTAACCAACAAAAATTAAATTTAGAGTAAGGCGGGGAACATAATGGGTGTCAGGGAGATTCAAACAAAAGTTGGATACGGTTCCTGAATGGGTAACGGACATGGAGCTACTATTTGTAGTTTGAATGCTCGAAAAACGAGGTGAATGACGATTGTTAAAAGGAGAGATAAATTTGGTGTCATGTTATTACAACACCCAGAATCAAGGCACCAATAGTTACCTAAGGTTGCAGATAAGACAGTGGTTTGGGGAGGTTTCACCTGTTTGATGATTGATTCCAAATCATTTATAGAAAACATCGGAGAGGAATGTAACCCATCAGAGGCAGCAACAATAACAGAAGCACCAGCTTTAGAGATAGATGTGGAGTTGAATGTGACTTTGGAACGAGGTCGTCGGGTTGGGCAGCTCGGCACTATATGACCGCGCTTATGACAATAGCGCACTCAATTGTAGGACAGGTTACAAACGAATGGCCTATTCTTTTACAATTCTTACAAAAAAGTGGGACAAAATTTGACCATGATTAACTAGTTGTGAGAGCCACTTATGATGAAGGGGTAGAGTTGACCAAGCCAAGTCAAGTTTCTTCAAACAAAATTTCTTTCATAGCTGCATCAAGAGAAGGCAGGGGATCATGATGCAGGAAGGCCGCTCGGACTGATTCATATTCTGGACGAAGAGCCATGAGAATTTGGATGAGATGAAGGTGATCTTTTCTAATCTCAGCTTATTGCAACTGGTTCCAAATTGGCTGAATGTGTGTTAAGAAATCATTTATTGACTGACCAACTTCTTGTTTCAAACTAATCAGAGTGGTGAACAATTGATAATACAGTGCGAAACCAAAAGTTTTGTATCTAACAGATAGAAAATCTCGAAATTTTTTAGCCGTCCAAAAATTAACAAATTGAATATGAATATAGGAAGTACACGTGTTATAAAATCAAGAGATGATCTGATGATTCTTGTCGTCCCAATCGTCAAATTGGTCAAAAAACTTAGCTTGTGTTTTTGTGACATCTTTTTTTAATTTGAGGTTATTTCCCGTAACGATTCGTAATAGTTTTTAACCGATCAAAATACTTTTAATCCATTTGAACAAACGTGTATAGATTGAATCATTAAGAATCATGAAGATGGAAGGCGAGACTTCACTTTTTTCTATGTAATAGTGGACATGAGTGCAGGCACATCAGGCAGGCGCGATAGTCAGACAGCAGGCAAGCAGTAGAGAAGTAGATGGACAAGCAGATGACCGCGTGTAGGCTGAAACAGACGGGACAGGCAGTGACAGGCGGACACGTGGCAGGCATGCAAACTTGGTAGGCAGTCAGATGATGCTGACAGTGACTGGTCGATAAGAAAACAAGCGCTTTAGGCGGCTGCTGCAGATGACAAACGGACAGGTGGCGGACTTGGCAGGTGGTCAAATGAGCAACAGGCATTGGCGGCGGCTGTGTAAGCAACAGGTGCAGAAAACTGACGAGACGCGCGGCGGGCGAGACAGGCTAATAGGTGACAGAGGCTAACAAGTAGGTGTACAGTGGTAGGCGTTAGATCAAGTACAAAGCTGTTATGGAACAATGTTCACGCAATTAGAGAAGAAAGAATCGAAAACAAAAGAACCACGATTATGACTCTCGTGATAATTTGTGAAGACAATAAATTTATTGAGTATTTTTTTATGTACATGGTAACTTATATATACACACAAATTTAGAATACAAAAAAGAAAGTTAAAATGAACAAGGAACCTGTTAAATGTACGGAATTTTAATTTTCTTAACTACTAAATACATTATTTAGTTTGTTTAACACATAGAAAGAAGAGGCTGAAGATTATGTATGGTGTTCTCCCTTTTAAAAAATTAGATTTATGTAACTCTTCTAAAATAGACATACATATATCACTCTTTTCTCCAATTTTATGAACATGGTATCAAAGCTTTAAACATCTTAAAGCTTGTATGTGAAGAAACCAATAAGGGCTTTCTTTTAAAAATATCAAACATAAAGAAATCTTAGATTCTCAGTTCTGTGTGGCATCCAACAACATATTAATTAGCACTTCCACCTCCACTCTTCAATGGAGAAAATTATCAAGTTATGGTCGTTAGGCTGTCAAGATGAATGAAGGCTCACTTGAGATGCCTTGGTTTGTGGCAATCAATCGAAATTGAGAAGCAAGTGCGGCTTTGGGAGATAATACAACTTTCAACCAAATCAAGGCTCGTGAAAAAGAAAAAGCTAGAGCTCCATGAGTTTTGTCCTACACACATTGCGAGTTAATTTACATTCCGTTGTCACAAAAATCATGACTTGTGAAACACCAAAAGAGGCTTGGAAAAACTCAAGGAGATGTATATGGGAAGTGATAGAACTAGAAAAATGCATGCTCTGAATTTGAAAATAGCATAACCACAGATGACTAGGAGATTGAAACAAAGCAGTACTATATATAAACAAAGCAGTTTTTTCACTTGCAAACTGGACACTGAAAAAACTGAGAACTCGGAACAACTGAACACAAACCAAAGCAACTTACTTCTTAAGACACTTCACTTATCGATGCCCTACTAGCCAATACGTTTGCTATTTAGAGAACTTCAAACACTTTGGCAAATTATTAAAGGACGCACTACCTAGGCATAACTAGTCCTACTAGCCAATACGTTTGCTATCAATATATAGTACATTTTGATAGGCTTATGGAAGTTGTCAATAAAATTCATCTCCTTGGTGAAAGATCTAAATGATCAATGAGTTGTACAGAAAGTTTGGGTGAGTCTACCTGAAAAATTTTGAGTGCAACATGTAAGAGTAACACACTAAACACGTTGTGTTACATATATATATATATATTTGAGTGAGAAAAACAAGTGTGAGCGATAGGGGAGATGTCACGTGATGTATCATGTGCTATGTAAGTTTGTTGGTGTTTTTCCAAAAGTAGGGGGGTTTACATTTTATTTCACAAAATAGGGTGGTTTACTTTGAAATCACCAAAGTAGGCAATAACGCATTTTCAAAATGCGTTATTGTGTGTGATGTTGGTTATGTGGTGGTGATATGGCGATGACGTGGAGGCGTTTTGTACAGATAGCGCCTTTTGAAAAGGCGTTATCTGTATATATGGCCGCCACCTCACCGCCATCTCACCAACAAGCAATAACGCCTTTTGAAAAGGCGTTATTGGGTAAGTTTGTTGGTGGTGAGGTGGCGGTGAGGTGGCGGCCATATGTTAAATCAAATTGAGCGATCGTCCTCGGCCACCGTCACCGTGAGCTGCTGGACCGAGTCGTCCTCGGTCGCTCCGCCCCTCGCCACTGGCCGTCGTCGTCGTCGTAGTTTAGCGATCTCGACAATTACAACAAAATTTGAATATGCATAGGAGGAGTTTATATTTGTATAAAAAAGAAACCAATTTTGAATATATATATATATACATTGGTTCCAACCTTCAACTCTCTTTTCTAAACTAACTAACATTAACTAACCTAACCAAACTAAACTAAACTAACTAACTAACTAACCTTAACTAACCTAACCAAACCAAACTAAATAACTAACTTACTTTAACTAAACTAAATAACTAACTAACTTAACTAACTCATTAACTAACTAACTAACCAAAGTAAACTAAACTAACTAACCCTAACTAACGTAACCAAACTAAAGTAACTAACAATCGAAACTAACTAACCTTAACTAAAACTAACCTTAACTAACCTTAACAAACCAAACTAAACTAAACTAACTAACCTTAACTAACCTAACCAAACAAACAAACAAACAAACAAACTAACTAACTAACTAACTAATTAACTAACTAACTTACTAACTAACTAACTAACTAAGCTAAACTAACCGACCTTAACTAACCTAACCAAACCAAACTAAACTAACTAACTAACTAACCTTAAGTAAACTAACAAACTTAGTAACAAACTTAACTGAACTAACTAACTAACTAACTAACCAAAGTAAACTAAAATAACTAACCTTAACTAACATTAATTAAACAAACTAACTAAACTAACTAACATTAGCTAACCTAAACAAACAAACAAACAAACAAACTAACTAACTAACTAACTAACTAACTAACTAACTAACTACTAAACTAACTAAACTAAACTAACTAATTAACCTTAACTAACTAAACTAAACTAACTGACCTTAACTAACCTAACCAAACCAAACTAAACTAACTAACTAACTAACCTTAACTACACTAACTAACTTAGTAACTAATTGAACTAAACTAAATAACTAACTAACTAACCAAAGTAAACTAAAATAAATAACCTTAACTAACCTTAACTAAACTAAACTAACTAACCTTAACTAACCCGACCAACCCAAAATAAACTAACTAACTAACTAACTAACCTTAACTAACCTAACCAACCCAAAATAAACTAACGAACTAACTAACCTTAACTAAACTAACTAACTAAGTAACTATCATAACCAAACAAAACTAACTAACTAACTAAACTAACTAACCTTAACTAACAAACGTAACCTAAGTCAAGTAACTAATAAAGTAACTAAGTAACTAACTATCATACCCAAATCAAGTCGAATAACCTGACCTAACCTAAGTCAACTAACAAACGTCACCTAACTAATTATACTAACCTAAAGTTGCCCAACAACAGAACTGAAGTAAACTAATCAAAAGTAGCACGTGCACTAACCAAACTAACGTAACCACCTAAACAATACAAACTAAGTAAACTTGAATAACTAACTTAACTAACTAAACAAATAGCCAAAAATCGATTAACTAAACTACCAAACGAAACTAAACAAACAACCAAGTAGCTCGAGAGTTACTTGTTGACAACCTAACCTAACGTAACTATGTGAACTAAACTCGACTAACCTAACCTAACCTAACGATGTAAACTAAATTAACTAAACTACACTAAGGAACATACCCTAACTCAACTACACTAAATTAAACTGACCTCAACACCTAAACTAAACCAACTTAACTAACTAAGCTAATTAACCTTACCAAACTAAACTAATATAACCTAACGACCTACCACTTAAGTTAAACTAAACATATAACGTAAACTACCATAACAAACTAAACTAACTATTGAAGAGTAATCACAGATACGACATTATAATAATATGGAAAACATGAGAAATAAGTTTATTCAATGAGAATGTTGTATACATGTACTTCGCGAACCCAATGTAGAAGCTATCTCTACAAATCACCATGACTAACCTAGAAAACTCATCATGCAGGTCTATTCCGGCGGTTACGTTGACGTTGCTGCTCGGTGATGCAAACCGGACGTACTCTTTGTCTAGTTGGACGATGTGTTTGTACATCCGGCTGAGGTTGTTGAGGTAGCTGGTCTTGCATTGAATCACGTCGAGTAGATTGATGCATTTCCTCTGGTGCTTCACTCGACTCACCTTTGCTCCTGATGCTCCTAAAAATAGGAGGTGAAACCATCCCAAAATACTGGCTTCCTGTATGGGGTTGGGGGAAAGGAACATGAGGCTGCGGCATGGTCAACAAGTTCATGAATGAGGGATCTCCACTATATGGCATATTGTAAGTATAAGGAGTATGGGTATATGGACTAGGCATGTACTGAGGCAGTGACGAATACATTTGAGGATGAGGCATTCCATGGCCCATATATGAAGATGACGGCTCAGGTGCGTATGGATCAAAATGGTAAGGAGGAAGATTCACGCTCTGCGGCCTGGGTACAAACATTTGAGGTTCTGGCTGGGGTGTGGACGATGCAGGAATGTGCCCATGAGAAGAATGAGTTGGTGGGGATGATTGTTGGCTACTCTCGCCAACAATCTCTGTTCTACTCACTCTCGAACGAGATGAACGTGCTGGAGGAGAACGTCTGCTGCTCTCTGCAGCAATCTCAGTCTGAGTAGATGTACGTGGTGGACGAAGACGTCTGGCGCGTTCCCGCACAGTCTCTTCTCGTATTCGTCTTCTTCTCACCTCTATATTTGGTTCGCCCTGATCGTCTTCTTCATCTTCCTGTTCATTATCCTCATTTATCCCTTGTTCGACACCAATTCCGTCATGCGAAAGAGTTGACCGTTGCCTTTCATCTTTTTCTAAAATTTTAATCCCTTCATCAAGCGCAGCAAGACCTTCCTCGTACCCATCCTCGATAAACACTCGCCTCAGTCGATGCACCAAGTTACGCTAGTATAACAAATATTAGAGTTTAAAGCATGCAATATAAGATAATGGATGTTCGAGGAAAAAAAAGAGTTAGAAGATTACCGAGTAGTCACGTAACGCCCCGTCGTGTTCAATGAATCTCCTAGTGACCGAGCGATACCACGTTATGTAGTCCTCGTGATTGTGGCCTTCATTAAGTGCCGCTGTGGCAATGTTGTCCCCACGATTCTCCCACATGTGTATGTAGCATGTGGTTTCATAAAGTTTTGGGCTTTCCTTAACATAAAATAGAACATATGTGTTTGTGCAGTTTTGTGTATTGGAGGTAGGTGCATCATGGGGGGAATCATGCGTTCAATCAGAGATGCATATGGTTGGCCGTGTTAAAACTGGCGTCTCTCTATTACTTTCAGATCATTTAGTAATTCTAGCTTCTTATTAGCACGCATGCAGTTAGGTGTAATTGCGATTCAATTTTGATGTGCGAATTAACAACACCTATGTCACTATATATTAACAACCTAAACAACACAAACTATACTAACCTTCACAAATTTGGCAAACATATATTGCAACATCGTGATAACTAAACAAAATACATTAACTAAACTAACTTACCCGACTAACCTAAATACCTCAACTACCTAAACACTAACCAAACTAATACATAAACTTACACTAACCTAAACAAACTAAATAAACTAACTTAAACAAACGTAATGACCTAAACAAATTTGGCAAACAAATCTAGCAACATTGTGATAACTAAACAAACTACATTAACTAAACTAACTTACCGAAACGAACATAAATACCTCTACTACCTAAACACTAACCAAACTACTACATAAACTTTTACTAACTTAAACAAACTAACTAAACTAACTTAAACTAACTTAATTACCTAAACAAACTACCTTAAGTAAACTAACTAACCTAAAGACCAAAAATAACTTAACTTAATTGACTAACCTAACTAAACAAACTAACTAAACTAAAGTAACCAAACTAAACTAACTAACCTTAACAAACATAAATACCTAACGTAACCTAAACTAAACTAAACAAACATAACTAACTCAAAATACTTAACTAAACTAACCAACAATACCTAAACTAAACATGTAACCTAAACTAACTAAACTAAGTTAAACAAACGTTATTAACTAAACACACCTCCTCCTTCGGTAAATTAACTAAAATACCTCAAACAAACTGAATTAACTAAACTTAATTCACTAAACTTAATTAACTAAACGTAATTAACTAAACAAACTTAACTAAACTTAATTAACTAAACTAACTTAAACAAACATAATTAACTAAACTAACTTAAACAAACTCACTAAACTAAACTAAACTAACTTAAACAAACTTAAGTAACTAACTAACCTAACTTAAACAAACGTAATTAACTTAAACAAACTTAAACTAACTTAAAAAAACTTAATTACCTAAACTCACTTAAACAAACTTAAAACTAACTTTAAAAAACTAACTTAAACAAACTTAATTAACTAACTAAACTAAAAAAAACTAACTAATCTTACTTAAACAAACTTAAACCAACTTAATTAACTAAACTCACTTAAACAAACTTAGACTAACTTAATCAAACTAACTTAAACAAACTTAATTAACTAACTAAACTAAAACAAACTAACTAAACTTACTTAAACTAACTTAAACATACTTAACTAACTAAATTCACTTAAACAAACTAAAACTAACTTAATCAAACTAACTTAAACAAACTTATGTAACTAACTAAACTAACTCAACTACACATACCTATTCCTTCTCCTCCTTCCACTCCTCATTGCTCTGCCCGGCTCGATGCCGCAGCCGCCGCCGCTGCTCCTTCCTCCTCCGCTGCCGCCGGAGAGCCCTCCTCCGTCGCCGTTGGAGAGCCCTCCTCTGCTGCCTGGACCGCTGTTCTGCCTCACCACTGGACCGCGTATTCCACCACGTACCACTGCCGCTGCTGCTGCTGAGAGACGCCGCTCCTTGCTCCGGTGTCCCCGCCAAGCTCTACTCCGTCTCCGCCACACGTCACTCTCGCCCACTCTCTCCCGTGCGTCGCTGGCCGCCCCTCCTTCTTCCTCCCTCCTCTTTCTCGGCTCTCTGGTTCGCTCCCCCTCCCTTCCTTAAGTACCCGACCCACCCCACTCTCCACAGTGTACCCGTGACCTACCACACCCCTACCCCCTACCCCTACCGTAGACCGTAAAGCCGAAACCGATGCAGAGAATATATTCTCTGCATCGGTTTCGGGAAGATGACTGTGGGGTGCAGATAGTGCCTTTTGAGAAGGCGCTATCTGCGCCCCTAAGTCACGAGTTTTTTCGGTCCATGTGGATCCACGTGGACCGGGAAAACCCTTTTTTTTTCTTCCCACGTGGTGCCTGAGCGCCTTCGCAGAAGGCGCTATCAGTATGTCACGGGTTTTCCGGTCACGTGGACTGGGAAAACCATATTTTGTCCACGTGGACACTGATAGCGCCTTCGCAGAAGGCGCTATCAGTGTAATTTGTCCACGTGGACATGTCGACGTGGACATGTACACTGATAGCGCCTTCTGCGAAGGCGCTATCAGTGTTCTCCATGCCACGTTGGTTGGACACATGGATAACGCCTTTTCAAAAGGCGATATCTATGTGTCCACATAAGAAAAGAAATTTTGCCACGTAGATGGCACCTTCCCAATAGGAGTTATTGCCTACTCCCCGAAATTTTTTTTTTTTCACCCCTACTTTCCTCATTAAAACTTAAAACATGTGTACTTTGGTAATTTTTCCAAGTTTGTTATTTTGTTACAAAATGTACTATATATACACAGTGAAGCATTGTGATCATCATCAAAGATACAGAGAGATATTTTCATCTGTTCTTCGTCTTCTTCAACAAGTTTTCATATTCTCTCATGGTATCAAAGGAAGAGAGACTCGATCCCCATGGAAGTCGATCTTTCTCTAGCTAATGTGAATGAAACAATGCCAAAGTCTTCTACAGGAGCAATTGCAAACTCCAGATCTGCTGGAGCAATACATATTACAGTGTTTGATGCTCGAAGTGCTGGAATTGGAGGTTTTGGAGTTGTAATGATGTCTCAACACATCAGTGGTCTGGGAATGACAGGTCCATCTATTGTAATTACTTTGTTTGGTCATTTTTTATGTCAATCTATGTCTGTCAAGTTAGACGAAACAAATTACTTGATGTGGAAAACCTTGTTGATGCCTAAAACAAGAGGTTATAACCTTGATGGAATCTTGTTGGGGGAGATACATTTTCCACCTAAATTTTATCCAAATACTAGAGTATTAAATCCAAGTTATCAAGATTGGAATTGTAAAGATCAATTACTGCTACATATTATCTTGAATTCGATTTCACCATCCATTACATCTCATATCTTGAAAGTTGCATCTTCTCTGCTCATGAGGTTTGGCAAGTAATAGCTGACCTATATGGAGCTCAAAATAAATCAAGAATTCAAGTATGTAGGAACAATATATTGATAGCAAGAAAAGGATCAAAGACTACGATTCAATATTTACAAGGTTTAAAAGAAAATGTTAATAGTCTAGCCTCCGCTGGTGCATCGATGAATGAATCTAACTTGATTGCAAGTGTTATTGCTGGTTTATACACTAAGTACATGACCTATACAACAATTTTACAAGAAAGAACATCATTGACATGGCCTGAGATGTATGTGTCACTACTTAGTTTTGAAGCAAGACTTCAACAAGTACAGTGTTACTGTGAATGTTGGAAACATGAGTGTGCACCTGCAGCAAATGCTGCGTTTATTAGACCTCAAAATGGCCAAAATGTTAACAGCTCACAATAACAATCTGGACAGTTTCATGCTCAAGGAAGAGGAAATGGATACATAAGAGGTTTCAATGGTTGTAAAGGACACATAGGCTAGGGAAGAGGCCAATATAATGGTGGAAATAGGCCTGTGTCAAATCTGGAAAAAAACGGGACGTGAGGAATCGATTTGCTATTATAGGGCTGATCTCTCACGTAGTTCAGGAACTCCTCATCAGTCTCCTGCTTCTCATAATATAAATCATCAATTTCCAAATCAGTTTGTCTCATAGTTTAGGCAACCGCCTCCTCCTGCTCCTAATGTGTTCTATACAACAACAAATACTAATCAATGTTTTGCATCACCTGAATTAGTTACTGATCAAGCTTGGTATATTGATAGTGGAGCTTCATCCCATGTAACAAATAATGTGAATCAATTGTACAATATATCTTCATATGTAGGTACTAATTCACTTACTCTGGGGATTGGTAACTTGTTTCACACTGATTCAATTGGTACTATTAAATCTGACAAATTATCTCCTCATCTACATTTGCATAGTAATCTATACATGCCTCATATAGCCAAAAATCTTATCGGTGTATCTCATATTACTAATGATAATCCTGCGTTTGTGGAATTTCACTCCAATCATTGCTTTATAAAGGATCTTCTATTGGGGTATGTGCCTTAGGCCAATTCTATAAACGTTGTTTAACTATTATAAGTAGATGCATGTTTTATTTATAATAATATCTATGGATAATTATTATATTATTCTAAATGTCCCTAATCAGTTATTATTGTGGGAACAATAATAAATTAAGTCTAGTATGCGTCTTGATAGATAATCATGAGATAATTATGCATATACGGATAAGGATCAAGATAATGGGTATCTGTTGGGAACAGATGCTAGACCGACCCGCTATAAGACCACTACATGGTCAATGTCATAAGTGATTCTCATGAGAGTTATATCATTTAGTCATTTGACTTGATGAGATCACTAGAGACTCCAACATTAGAAGCACAACGATTTGATACAATCAAACATTGTCTTTAACCGGATGATTATAAAGATTGTGATTGGTCATTGTTCGACTAATGTGTGGATGTTGTGTGATCAAGATGGGATTTGTCCCACCCTTTTAGAGAGAGATATCTATTGGGCCCCTAGATATGTTAGATTGATAAATGGTCATGTCTAGTGAATTGATTGGATCAATGTCACTTGACAATTTCAGTATACTTGGAGATCGAGACTAGTAGATTGAGTTATAAGGGTGACATTCCATTTCTTATATATGTTCAATTAAAAGATATCATGTGACAAAGGGATATGATATACACTATCTATTATGTTATATCGATTTATTGATCTTCATGCTACTTGGGTAGTTATAATGTCTTGCTAGAAACTGCTTATGACTTGTATACCAAAATGGTTTTGGTTCACTGCCAACATTGTATGAACCTATTTGGCCGCACACAAAAACGAATTTGCGCTATTTAATATTGTTTGGGTCAATAAATTTTATTTGATAAAATTCATTTTGAAAATTCTCATTAAATGTCCTAGTTTGACTAGGATTCAAAGTTCTCATACATTTCTATTGTGACTAGAAATTGTCTCTTAGTAAATCCTATTTTGAATAGGACTCTAATTGGAATTATGCTATGACTTTAATTCTTATTTGAGTTTTAGATAAATTACAACTCTTATTGGATTAGTAATTGTAGATTATCTATGACTCTATCCTTTTTATAGTTGGACTTTATTTAAGACTCTATTTGGAGAGTAACTAGGAGATGGAGTTCTTTTACAACTCGACCTAGTGTACTATAAATAAGACATTAGGGTCATAGTTGTTGTATGGAATTATCGAGAGAGATTTTTTATAGAGAATTTTTGTGAGGATTTTTATCCTAGGATCTTTTTGGGGCTAGCACTCCGGATCGTGATCGTCCATTCGTGTGTGAATTTTTGATAGAGGACATTCGTCTCTAGCAGTGTCTTGAAGGAATATATCAACACCAAATAAGGCAGACATGAGGTTATTCTCGTTAAGGTATGATTCTCTCTTGATACATAAGTTTAATGGAATAAATAGGATCTTCGTTCAGGGATGTTCGAAAAGGTTTCAAAAACTTCAACTGCGCATGATCCCGAAACCCAATAGTGGTATCAGAGCCAAGGTTGCTTGAATTCCATTAAATTTGATATCAAGATCTAACTTCACATTGAGATAAGTTGAGAAATCTTCATGCGCGTGGATTTTTTAATTTTATTTTCATAAGCCATGTTGTCCACTCTATGTCATAGTAATTAATTAACTATAGGTTTTGATTGTTGCCAAAATAATGCATCCGATTTAGTATTCAATGTCTAATATGATTAGAGGAGATCTCAATGGAATAATAATAAATTGATTTTAGCTAATCTGTGTGTTTCATGTGGCAAGATACTTTTGTTGGATTATAAGGTGGGATACTTTAATTGGATTAAAAATAAAATAAAAAGCTTTGGCTAAGATGAGATTCGATCCCTAGTTATCCAACTTGTTGAAGTGCCTTAACCATCCTAGCAAGCAAATCAACTTGTAATAGGATTACAAATCAAAATTAAAATACAAATCAGATTGTCATAGTGTTACAAAATAAAATAAAATTAAGGGCTTTTGATGAGAGTAGGATTCAGTTCTATTACATCAAACCTTATGTCGAAACGCTTAACCACTCCAACTAGCAAGCCAAGCTTATCTTATTTGTAGTAGGACTACAAAATAAAGACTTATATTATTTGTAATAGGATTACAAAGTAAAAGGATAATTTTTAGGAACTAGGATTCGATCCCTAGACCACGTTCGAGTGCCTTAGCAATCTAGACTATCCATTCCAAGTTGTAATAGGATTACAACTTTGTTTATATTAATTGAATTACATATATATTAATTGAAAGAAGTTTTGATTGATTAATTACCAATTAATTGGATGAGATTATTGTTCATCAATTGGATTGAATTAATTTCATTAGAAGGTGTTTTAATTAAATTAATATCAATTGAATTAGTGGACTATTATTAATATTAATAAGAATATTTAATTAAAGGGGGTTTAATTAAATAGAGTCCGGTAAAATTATACGGAGATATATTTTATTAATGAGATTAATGAAAATATAATCTTTGAGGCACTTGGAAATTTTTTTAAAGTATTTAATTTCCTTGATTTGTTTTATGATGCCTTGTTGATATATGAAGATGTTTATTCTTGTTTTATTTTAATGATCTTTATTCTATGCATATTGGGTATATATATATATATGTGATATTCCATAATTAAATAGATGCTAGAATTAGTCATTTGTTAAACACTACATGGATCATAAAACTTGATAAAATAAATCCCTCTATTAGAGTTTTAATTTAATGCCACCCATTTTTAAACACTTGTCAAGGCCTCGATCACATCAATATGGGCCTGCTTTCGCAGGGTGTATTGTGTTATCTTGGTGAGGCAAGCTAGATAACGGTTATGAATGTTTTAAATTGGTTTGACTTAATAAAGCTATCAAAAGGATTTTGGGCTTTAGGCATAGATGAGACATAACATGTTGTGACATATAAAGTCTAGGACTCATAAAGAACCTAAGAGTTGCATATGATGCAATTGGTAATGGTTATCTACCTAAATAACTTGATTTTGAGTGTCATGTCTTAGCTGTCTCAAAATCAAGTGAAATATGGATCTTAGACCACTAAATTAATAATTACGAAGGTTATTGATTTAGTGGGAGTTTGATTGCTCACTAATAAGTTATTATGCATAATCTTCTTAGTGTAGATATCAAACTCCACACTAATTCATAGCAACAACGATCAATCCTTGAGTAGGATAAAATAATTTGTAAGACTAATTTCCATGTTTTGATTCGAAAATTGATAAATGTTATTAACCATAAAAACAAGGATGTATGTCTTAATTTAATTGTTCCTTTTAAACTACCATCTATTACTACAAAGATTATATGTCATGTTAGCAAATATAAAACTGGACTTCAGGAAAGATTTGGGACTGTATAAACTAATGACATGACAGTGATACTGAAGGAAATGTTCCAACAATAAGTCTCACGGGAAAGGCATAAGATTATAAAATTCTTAGATTCTTGTAAAATGGTTGAGAACCTATTAATACGTCTTTTATGTTTGAAACATGAAAGGAGTATATTAATTATCTCAAAAGGCTTGAATCTTCATGTGCTAAAAGTTGGTAGTAGATTTTATCTATAATTCATCAAAATAGTTTTGAACTATATAATATGAATGACATGGAGAAACTTGTTTACAATTGCATATGATGTTTAAAATTGTAAGACAAAATATAAAAAATAAAAGGCCTTAGATATGCATTTGATGGTTCATAACAAAAAGAAACTACATATAGAAATGATAAAGGAAAGGTAAAGACTACCAAATATGTTCATGTGTCGAACATATAAATCTTAGTTGTGAGCCATAAATTTTGCTTAGTTATGAAGAAAAGCCTTAAAGAAGAAATTTTGTTGTTAAAAGAATGAAATTGTTTATTTTATAATGAATTACAAATCCTATTAGCAAGACAAAATTTTGAATTGTTATGAACATTTCAAAATGAGTATAAAGATAAATCGATTGGCAAACTATTAATATACTTTGATGAGATCAAAGTGGATAAAATTTTAGCCAAAAATTTAACTTGACCATCTTTAAATTTGTGAGATTGTCTTGCAATTAATTCCACTAGGAACTTCATTTGAGAAATGATGTTTTAAGAAGAGAAATTGAACTATATAGCATATAACTCGATTTATGATGAGTCACACAGACCTTCTTAAGATGTCCTATTGAGGCTATACTTTAGAAACCAAGGTACTCGCATGGTTGATAAAACTCCATATATGATATGAAATAAAAAGACCTAGTTTGTCTTTTTTAAAGATTTTAGGCGGCGAGACTTGCGTAAGTAAGAAGTTAAGCCACAGAAAGTTTGATGCCTAAATCTTTTGTGTCTAATTGAGGTTGAACACTATGATACTATTTTATACAATTGAGAATAAATTATTTGTTGCTAAAAAATGATGTCTTTCTAGATAAAATGTTTATTTTAAAGACACTATTGGGAATAAAGTAAATCTTGAAATGTTTAAGTGCCACAAATGAGAATTGAACCACTTTAAGAAGATCAACAAAGTTTTGAACTAGTTGAGTGTACACAAGTAACATATATCTCTTGAAAATCTAGAATAATTAGAAATTGTCCAGAGAAAATTGAAATTTCTTATTATTGATAGTCGCGATGTGTTTTTGATACTTGATCAAAATGAATCACTACTTAAATCAGGCAACATATGTTCAAAAGCTTATTCACAAGACTAGGTTTACCAATCTCAAACCAGCTTCCACTCTTACAGCTACCTCCAAGTAGTTATACATGGATGACAACCCCTTATTTTCTAATGTTACTCGGTATCGTAATCTTCTGGGAGGTCTTCAGTTTCTAGTTCACATGAGACCAGATATTGCATAATTAGTTAACAAGGTGAGTCAGTACCAACAATCCCCTACCATGGCTCATTGGCAAGCTCTCAAAGGAGTCTTGTGTTTTCTTCAGGGTACTGCTTTCTCTTCCTTACACATTCGAGCCTCCAAGACACTGGGTATCACTGGGTTTGCTGAAGCAGATTGAGGCTGCCAAAAAATCCCTATACATGTAAACAAACAATAGAAATGCATGAGGACTCGCATCCCACCCAATTCACAAATCAGAAATATCCCATTCAATTATATGCATCAACAATAATTTCAAGAATGAAAAAAAAAAAGATAATACTTTCACATAATTTCCCAACTTATAGCTGACTATTCGATCTATTTAAAACCATTAAGTTCAAGTTTCAAACCATCAAAAAGATTTTGTATACACTCTTAACCATCATAACTAGCTATTCCCAAGTTTTAACCATTTTTCGGGAATTCTTATCATTTTCTAAGCTCCTTGTTATCCAAAATTGTTTTAAGTTTACAAACAAAATTGGAAACCAATAGTTATTTCGAGAATACAACTCTCACCGAACCCATTTATAATGAAAAACAATATATAAATTACATGAACAAAGGAAAAGAAACAAGAAATCACCAATTTCTTCAAACTTCTTTCCTACTTCATTTTTGTGTACAGAACTTGACATCACCAAAAAGAACTTGATAATGTTAGATAAGTAAATTATACATTGATCAGTGCTTTCGCAAAAGCCAAGCGTGATATATGGAGACATATAATTGCATTTCAAAGTTTAGTAGGAAATATGTGTTGACATGAATGAAATCCACTATGTTCCTGTTTCTTAACTGTAATTAATCAGACGTGCACTTCTGAGTATAGTAAATAGTACTAGAAGTAGGGCTGGCAAAAATACGGGAACAGACGAAAACGGGACTGGACACCCATTTCGAAAATGTTTAAATTTAGTGTCCGGTCCCGGTCCCGTTTTTAAAACGGGCACTGTTTTTTTGTCCATTCCCGTATGTTTTAAAACATACGGGACCGATTTTGCCCGTTTTTTTTAAATATGATTCAATATTTTATTTATCAATATCTAAAAAAAAAACCCCTCAACTACAACTACAAGTCTACAACTACAAGTCACCAATTACCAAAAAATAAATACATAATATCATAATTTTTTAATTTCCAATATAAACATCACAAAAGGTTTCAAAAAAAAAGATATCACCTCAAATTCTCAATAGTCCAAATTATCAAAGGTATGTGGAAAGTAGAAATAGAATGTGGTACCAGAGACTCAGAGAGGAGAGACCGTGAGAGTCGTGACAGTCGTGAGGGCCGTGAGGCGTGAGGCGTGAGGGCGAGAGGGCGAGAGGGCCGTGAGCGTGACCCGTGAAGCAGAGCAGCTGGGCGAGCTGTGCGTGAGCCGTGAGGGTTGTGACCGTGAGGCAGAGCAGCTGTGCCGCACAGCCTGTGCGTGAGGGCCGTGAGTCCGTGACCCGTGGCCGTGGGGAGCGAGCAGCACGCCGGTCGAGAGGCGTAAACAACGCCGGGCGAGAGGCGAGCAGCTGGCGTGAGGCGAGCAGCCGCGGCGCGAGGCGTGAGCGAAGCGGTATGCGGTGCTGTCAGCAGGCCGTGCGGGCGAGAGCGAGCGATTGGCGTGAGTGAGGTAGAGCAGCTGTGCGGTGCCTGTGCAGCCTGTGCGTGAGGGCCGTGACCGTGAGCGGCGTGAGGGCGAGCTGCGCGTGAGAGGCGGACGGAGGGAGATGAGAGTTGAGTGAGGAGATCGGGATTCGGGGACGAGCACGCCGCGTCACCGTTAGGGTTTGTTTCTTTGTTTGTTGAGTGAGAGAGGGGAATGAGATCGGGTTGATGAGTAGAGTAGATGACAAAACATCAAAATTAAGAAAAACTTTAAATACATTTGTGAAATTACTTATATGCCCTTCAAATTAATCACAAACGGGTACCCGTTTTGTTGAAATTTCTGCCCAAACCCGGTCCCGTATTTTAAAACGGACAAAAAAAAATGTCCAGTCCCGTATGTTTTTTACAAAAATTTTGCCCGGTCCCGTTTAAAACGGTCCAGGACACAACCGGACAAACGGGACCGGGCAACTATTGCCAGCCCTAACTAGAAGATCATAAATGGAAAGGTACCTTGCTAGCCACGTCTGGAGCTGCCTCACTAGAAGTCATGCAGCCATAATGGAAATCCAATTCCTATCTAACTCGGAACAAATAAGCATACCTTATCCCGTGTATGCATGACCAAGAATATGTGAAATGCAACGCAGACTATGACGCAATTACAGGAACAAAAATATTTCAATAAATCGTAAAGATCATTGTAGTGTTAACTTACATTTTACTTGTGCCAGTTGCATAACTTACTCGGGGTTCCTCATTCCAACCAAATGCACCAAGTTGTCCAATTAAGCCACCTAAAATATAATCAAATCATATTTGCCTTTCTATGACTCAAATGAGTCCTTTAATCTCCAAATTCATACAATTTCCTTAAGTTTTAGGCTTACCATACCCAACTTTGTGGCAAATTATTAGACATTTTACTTCTCCATTTTTTGGGTTCTTTACTCTTATAAATACCTATCCAAGTTTAAGAACCCCATGGATCCCTTAGACAATACCTAAAGAAACCTAGTTAAGATTCTACTAAAAAAATCCTTAAACAAAAATGTTTTAGACTTCCAAAATCTAATGTTTTGAAACATGAAAAAATAGTGTTGTACACCTTATTTGAGCCTCATTTCTAATCCTCAAATGAATAACTTAAAAATACCCATTAATTATTCAAAATAGTATATACATATTGAAACCTTATATCTCAATTTTGACAACGAATGCTATCTTAAATTGTCGTCTCAAAACTCAAACTCAACAGCGTGTTTTTTACAACTGTGACAGCCAACAATGGCTTCCAACCAGTATTTAGGCCAACTATTCAACTATCAAATAATGAAATTAAACCGTAACACCAACTTTTTGAGAAACTAGGATATATTAAATTTAAAATAAACCAAATCATAGTCAATTTCAAATCATTGACCTAAATAGCCTACTTGAAAATTTTCAAATATTAAATAAAAATCCAATTTATACATCGATTTCAATCCTCGAATTCGATGAAATAGTGGCTTAGATCATTGTTTTCTTCATTTGAGAACCATAACACCAATCTGACCCAAATTTTCATTCAATAAAGACAAAATTAGTTCTAAACACTTTAATCAACACAATACAAAATCAATTTTAATCAAATTAAATAAAAATCCCAATTTATACATTTTTTTCAATCCTCAAATTCGATGAAATAGTGACTTAGATCACTATTTTCCTCTTTTGAGAACCATAGCTAAAAATCTCAGAATTTGAACGAATTAAACAACTTTCCAACTCTGGATTCTTTGATTTTTTGCTATTATTCCCTTTGATTCTTCAAGGACCCGTAACCCTAGTTGAAGAAACCCAAACCAAAATTTCAGAACTTCATGAAATTCAATTACTCGCTTAATTTAAACAAAACATTAACCTCAAAACTTATTCTCTTACCTTGATCACATTCAACTTGTTGGAATCATGATATTTAAAATAAAGAAATACTCTCAATCATATTCTCTTTTCTTCCCTCGTTCTGATTTCATAATTATATACACCGATTCTCAAAGGGAAATTATCTTTAAAATAAAAGCGTATTACTTTCAAAAAAATTAAGAATCATTATAGAATTAAAGACTTAAAGAACATCCCATTCTATTTGACATTTCAACCTCATAATTGTGTAATACACCTTAGAATTAAAAGTCGAAATAATCCACAAGGTCAAGGCACTACATAGGTTTTCTAAATCTTCACTGACAAGTACCAAGCTTATGATATCTAATATAGAATATCAAGATACAAAAATAATTAAATAAAACTCATTTTCAAACAATACTTAAAAATATCACTACAATCAAAGTCGATAGGGACTTTTATCACTACAAAAAAAACTTAAACAACAACAAACTAATATGATGCTGAATTGGTACGGTTCAGTTGCTAAGCGACCCTGCAATAGATCAACGACAAATATTAGTTGTTGCTGAACTCTTTGTTGCTGATTCAACTCAGCGACATATTTGAGGTTCTGTTGCTGTTCAGCGACAGATTTGTGACAAACATCTGTCGCTGAACAACAACAGAAACTAGTATGTCGCTAATTTTAGTCCAATCAGCAAATGAGGGTCTATTGCAAATCTGTTGCTATTCAACGACAGACACGATCTGTCGCTGATTTGCCCAGTCAGCACATACGCGTGCTGTCGCTGATCTGTTGCTATTCAGCGATAGACCGAGTTTGTCGCTAATTTTGGAATGGTAATTTTGAAAAAAAAAGTACACAATAAACTACTAAATTTGAGAAAATAACTTAGTTGATCTATGTGGATCTAATTCTCCTATCCTTTTTTGGATACATCTTAATCTATTTATTTGTAATGTGATTCTCATTATGACCACTTTTTTATATCATTGATCATAAATATATAAAATTGATTCTAATTTTACTACTCTAATTATCTTAATATGTACTAGACTTGACTAACAAGTCACAATGCATGTATTTCATTCACTCGCAAATGTAAGCTCTAAAATTTAAATACACATCAATGAAATCAATCAACTTTATAAAGAGGAGATCCAACTCTTTGAATTAAAAAACTTTCTAAAATAAAAGAGGTCTATGAATTGCCTACGAAACCTATATAATTCAATCATAGTGATCTAGTTCAAAAATCATTTATTCTAAAGTCGCTAAGTACTCATGTTCTCTATCTTTATCATGAAACACGAGTAAAATACATATTCGATCACATTTTCCAATATCGACAAAGTAAAAAATATATGTTCCCTTCATCATACACAACAAAGAACAAGTTCAAAAATCAAGTTTCTTCATGAAATGACAAATGGAAAATGCTGAAGAAACTGGTATTAAATATTATATTAAAGATTTAAAAATACCGAAGTATGACAAAAGAATGTATTGTAACATATGCTGTAAGACCATTCTACCACTCATTGTAACTATCCTAATGTTCAAAAGTTCATAATAAACACTGCAGTATACATGGTAAAATGTTCAAGATCAAGAGAAAACTGAGTTCAATGGAGATTTTGTGAATAAAATAAATGGCAGAAGGTTGCATACCAAAAGAATCTCTGAAACTTGAAACTCGAAGGTCCACCGCCTGGTCACGAGGCAATCCACGAGTCTATTATGCCTTCGTGCTTGACCACCGGGGTGAAGCTCGGCCGACGGCCGTGTCAGTGTGCGAGTCGTGGAGTTGTCGCAGAGGAGACGCGAAACTCAGTCAAGAGGAGCCAGGGGCAAGAAGTGGCGGCAGATTAGGGGGTCGTGAAGCCGTGGTGGTGGCCAACAACAGCGGAAATGTGGGGGCAGCGGCAGAATCGGACGGAACTCGCGGCGTCGGAAAAGGGGGCTATCAGGACAGGTGAACAGCGGCGCCGGAGGAGAAGACCGCAGCGGCGCCGGACGACAATCTTGCGTAGGGGTGGCGTGACCCGTGGTGTCGTCGGCATGCGTTGTAGAGGAAGGACAGAGCCGGCGAGTCGCGATCGACGTCGACGATGACAGTGGACGACGACGGCGATAGTGGTGGCGAGGCTTGTACTGCGGCGGGGAACGTTCATCGGCGGCGGAGAAGAAAAATAAGGTTTGCAGAGAGAGGGGTCGAGGAGGATGGGTTTCTGATTTTTACCCTTTTTTGTATAGCGACAGATCAGCGACAGATCAAATCTGTAGCTGATTTTCTGTCGCTGATCAGCGATAGACTTTGTTTTGTCACAGATCTGCGATAGATAAGCAACAGAAACAAGTCTGTCGCTGATCTATAACAGATCTGTCATAGACTTCGCTACATATCAGCGACAAACTTATTTCTGTTGCCGATCTATCGCAGATGTGTCACAGCCTCGGCGAAAAATTTATGGCGAGAGAAATCAGCAACAAATGTGTGACAATATACAATTTTTCACAATTTTTGTCACAAATCAGTCACTGAATTGTTGCTTTTCGGTCAATCGAGTCAAACAGACTATCTGATGCAGAACTGTTGCTGATTTGTTTCTGTTTAGCAACATATTTTATCTGTCACAGTTTTTTGATGCTATTCCTCCATATTCTTGTAGTGTATTCACCATTAATCATAATTTTATATTCATTATTGGAATAAAAACAAATACTTCACTTAACTTAAGCTATAAGCACTCGAGCTAAATCTTTTATTTGAAGAGTTTTCATAAATCTCCTTCATTTTCTTTTATCTCTATTTCTTTCTTCTTCCATTATATATATAAACTTGATCAATAATCTTTGTATAACAAGATTCTTAAAAATCTGTCTTGCTTATATTGCACTTTTGTTTCAATCTTCTACCAATATAATGTCTAATAAAAAGTAATCAATCTCCTATAAACTCCTCTGGTGCATACACAGTCTAGCTAGTTTAAGTCAAATAGGGTATAACAATTCCATCCCATCATAAAACTTCTATTTTTATTGGTAATAATAATAATAAATCACTTTTGTTTCTATTCAAATACAAATTATATTCATATTCCTTAATCCTAACAAAACAAAGTAAAATGAAATTGGAAAATATTACTTGTATTGTGGAAAATTAATTTTGAAAAATTCACAGTGTTCCATTAGATTCTACTTCTTGTTTCTTCCATAATTCGCATATTTATACTTCACTCTACCTTATACCCCAAACTCATTTCAAACCTTGTCCTCAAGGTATGAAAATTAAGTCGAGTTTTCCAAGGAAAATAGAAATTTTAGGACCAATGGTTAGTCACTTTTACTCCGCCAAGAATTTTGATGGAAACAAACAAAGTGAAAGCATACTAATAAGTTTATCAAGTGTTTTTCAGTTAGTCAAAGTTTATGGAATATCACATCTTAAGTGTTCAAGCCATACAAGTTCAAGATTCGGTTCACACGAGGAAATGAAGTCGAAAGATCATATTACATGTTGTAACATTGATGTAAAGTACACATGTTCATTTACACAAGCCTAATGCATTAGTTCATGCATATCATGTTTTTCAAATAAATTTTCAAATTTGAAGTGATCATTTAGAGCTTTAAATGAAACTCTCCACTTGAATCTATCTTATAAGCTTAAACTATGTGAAACCGTATTTTTATATTCACATCGTACTTTAAAAACCATTGTGGTAGTTTTTGGAAATGAAAAACTTGTTTTGAATGGTTTTTGAAAAGAAAAATTGTGTTTTTGCATAAAAGCCCCTATATAAGTCATGAAACCGGAATTCTCCATTTTCGGGTTTTGTGAAAATATCTGGACCACCTAAATAGGTTCTATGACCCTTAACAAACATGTATAACATGTTATAAGATGTTTGGTAGTGTCCCGGATGCGATAAGGAGTCGCTAACTCTAGGGCCAAAAATATTTATTTTGAGGCCCCTAATAGTTAGAGCGCTAATAGTTATATTAGTGTGCTAATTGTAGACTTAGGGCGCTAATGTTGAACATTAGCGGGCTAGCTTAGAGTATTAGTGCGCTAGGTCCAAATATTAGCGCTCTAATTGCCTTTGTGACAACTTTTTCATAAAGCTAAAAATCACACTTTAATTTGAATAGATGATCAAATCTAAGCCCTTGGATCTCTAGGACGGTTGAAAATTGTTAAAAAGCAATGTAGAACATTCTCAAACCACCAACAACATTTTATTATCTTGTCAAGCAATAAAACCAAAAATTGTGCTCATAGTTTTCAAAGAAGAAGCTTGGGTGTTTGTGTGCTATCAGTTGTAATCTTTCGAGGCAACTAAATTACTCTCAAAACCAGTGTTATTGAGGCATTCTAACTCTTACAACATCCACTCCTAAACTTATTTTCAAATCACTCTCTCGGGGTTGTAAGAAAGTTCGATTTTCTAGCTTTTTGTGCTTAAATTTCATATTTTTATGTGCTTGACTTGTGGAAATCATTTGTTGTGTTCTTGAACACATTCGTCTTGGGTTTTACACTTAAACTTGATTTATTAAACTCTAGGACTGGTTTGGAAAAATCTTGCACTTAAACTTGATTTTTATCAAACTTCTTGTTCTTTGGATTTGAAATCGGATTAGTATTAATCGATTCGTTTGAAATGGTTTCATATTTGGGATTTGCACAAAATCAGTGATATACTTGCATTTCTCATTTGTTCTCATACTTGCATGCATTAGAATGGTTAGGCTCTAGGAGACTTTCTTGTATTTGAATTTGGTGCCGCTTTACTTTGTAAAATGAAATAGATTATTTTCATCTATTCTTTGTAAGTGGCTGATTGTAAGAATTAGTGGGATCTAAGTCCAAGGGAAGACCTAGTTGAGGCTAGCCATAAACCCTAGTTGCGGCTATATAGTAAGTCTTAATTGGTGATTAGGCATTCTAGGCTTGTACGCTTAGGTTGTAACACTTATTGGCAATATAAATGGGGGCTTGAAAATCGTAACTAGGGAGGGTTGGGTAGTGGATGTAGATCATTGGATCAAACCACTATAAATTGCTTGTCTCTTTCCATCTCTTCTATCTCCTTCATCTTGCATTGCATTCATACTTGCATTTGAAGTGACATATAACATCTTTATTGTTGAATTATTTTAAAAAGGTGATAACTTCTCGATACACCCAATTCACCCTCTCTCTTGGGTGCGGTTTCAATTGGTATCAGAGCGGGTTATTGCTCAAAGTGTTACTAACATATCTTTGAGTGTTTTTGTGCAAGGATGCAGACTTTAGATCCGGCTCGCCTTAGGGAAGACAACTCCTCGAGTAGGCCTCTGTATTTTGATGGAACCAACTATGCTCATTGGAAAGTAAGGATGAAGTTCTACATTAGGGGCGCAAAATAGACTTTTATGGGACTCAATTGAGAATGGGTACACTCCACCGAACAAGCCCGTGAGAGAATACATCTCCGAGGAGACCATGATTGAGCTCTCAAATGATCAAGCCCTGAATCATCTATTTTGTGTGCTAAGTGAGAACGAGTTCAAGCGAGTTAGTACTTGTCGTATGGCTAAGGAAGTGTAGGAGAAGCTTAGGGTACACTATGAAGGTACATTTCAAGTGAAAAAGACAAAGTTGAGAATCCTTGAGGAGCATTATGAGATTTTGCGAGTTGGCTCCGATGAATACATAGCCAACACAATCACTCAGTTCACTAAGCTCTTGAATGAGATCAAGAATCTTAGAAAGAACTATGTTCAAGAGACTTCGGTGAAAAAGTTCCTTAGAGGCTTGCCTAATGAATGGGATGCCAAGAAGTATGCTATCCAATCGGCGCAAAAACTTGGAGAGTACACTTTTGATGCCTTGTGTGGAGAGCTGACGATCCATGAATCTGAATTAGAGGAGCGAGCTAGATTGGAAACATTGAGTGGTGGTACTAAGAGTTCTAGAAAAGAGTTTGCTTTGAAGGTAAATGGCCCACCGACTCCATTGGTTGAGATCATTGAAGATGAGAAATCTAGTGATGACAATTATCTTGAGGAGGAAGTAGCCATGCTATCAAGAAAGCTCAATAAGGCTATGTACAAGCAAGACAAGTACAAGAAGAAGTTTAAGAGTAGAAGCGTGGGAGGAAAGTGAAGTTATATCATATGTTTCGAGTGTGCAAACCGGGCCACATCAAGGTGGAATGCATGTCCAAAAAGGTGTTGGACAAGAAGAAAGGCAAGAAGACCTTCAAGGCAACATGGGATGATTCATCTTCATCAAGTTCCGAATTTGAATTGAAAAGTGAGAATGCAATACTTTGTCTCATGGCACAAAGCGAGGTAAACTCTAACGATTTCCATTTTGATGATGTTGATGATTTGGATGATGTTCCTAATATTGATGAGCTTAGGAAAGAGTTGGAAAAGGATGTCAAAAAGACCAAACAACTCAAAAAGAGCTTTACCATAGCAATTAGTGAGATTGAGTCACAAAATGAGACCATTAATAATCTTCAAAGCGACTTGAATGAAGTCATAAATGAGAGAGATGCTTTAGTTAAGGAAGAAGTGGACTTGATTAGCATGGTGCACAAGTTCACCAATGGTAGAGAGATGTTTGACATGATGTTGGGAGCACAACGACGTGCACTCAACAAAAGAGGCATAGGCTATGGAGCGAACTTGTTGTGTTACAAGAAATTGCTAAATGATGCTCGTAGATGCTCAAAATGCAATAGGTCTCATGCGTTTAGGAAATGTGTCTTACGAAAGGCCAAAATGGGTACACTAGCATGGGTAGTTAAGAATGTTTATGATACTAACTTTCTCATACCCAAATGTGTTTGGGGTACCAACATATAATATTTTTCCCATTGTGTAGGATGCAAGAAAGAGCACCCTATGGTACTTGGATAGTGGGTGCTCAAGACACATGACCGGAGATGCACATCGATTCATTGAATTAAAGCGGCATGATGGTGGAAAGGTCACATTTGGGGACAACAACAAAGGAAAGGTTATAGGCATTGGAACCGTTGGTAACAATTTACTTTCCATTTCTAATGTTTATCTTGTTGATCGTTTGAAACATAACTTGCTTAGCATTAGTCAATTGTATAACAAAGGATATCATGTCATGTTTGAATCATCAAAATGCATTGTTAGAAATGAGAAGCATGAAACTCAATTTATTGCATATAGAGATAAGAATGTTTATGCCATTCACTTTGATGAGATGCATATGCAAAATGTTTCATGTTTGAGTGCTCAAAGTGAATGTAATGCATGGTTGTGGCACTATAGACTAGGACATTCTAACATGGAGAACTTGTCCAAATTGACCAAACATAATCTTGTCAAGGGTCTACCTAAATGCACTTATAAGAAAGACAAGGAATGTGAACCTTGTATCCTTGGTAAGCAAGTGAAATCACCATTTAACACGAAAGTAACAGGTGATGTGGCTAGAGCATTGGAGCTTATCCATATGGATTTGTTCAGATCCACCCAAACACAAAGTCTAGGGGTAAATCATATTGCTTTGTCATTATTGATGATTTTACTAGGTTTACATGGGTTTATTTTCTAGCTCATAAGCATGAAGTGTTTGATGTGTTTGTGAAATTTTGTGCTTTGGTTAAGAATGAGAAGGGGTATAAAATTACCATCATTAGTAGTGATCGGGATGGTCAGTTTGTCAATAGGAACTTAGAGGAGTTTTGTGCTAAACAGTGATACACACCAACTATCTTCTCCTAGGACACTACAACAAAATGGAGTTGTAGAAAGAAAGAATAAGACCCTCCAAGAGATGTGTGGGACCGTGCAAAATGTGTACAACATAGCTAAGCACTTTTGGGCCGAAGCCATTAACACGACGTGCTATGTTCTCAATAGGGTAAATGCCCGAAAGCAAATGAAAAAGAATTTTTATAAACTATGTAAAGGCCCAAAGCCCAACATAAGTTACTTGAAGGTGTTCGATTGCACTTGCTATGTTCTAAATGATAAGGATCATTTGGACAAATTCGACCCAAAGTCAAATGTTTGCACTTTTCTAGGTTACTGCATGCAAAGCAAAGCATATAAGGTGTTCAATAGACCAACTAAAACCATGGAGGAGGCTATTCATGTCAATTTTGATTAAGTGGATCCCAAAGTGAAAATGATGGATACCTTGGAAAAATTGATTGATGATGATGATGATGCCAACCTAGGCCAAACATCCAATAGTCAAGAGGTTGAGGTAAGAGTGGAACCCGAACCTAGTGCCCCTAAGAACTTAAGACTTCTTATAGGCCATCCCTCCTAACAAATTATAGGTGATCCAAACAAGGAATAACCACTAAGTCATCATTGCACTAAGATGAGAGACACATAGCTTTTGTATCACAAACCGAGCCCACCAAAATAGATGATGCATTAGGTGATGAGTTTTGCATCTTAGCTATGCAAGATGAACTAGGTCATTTTGTTAGGAATAAGGTATGGACACTAGTACCTAGACCTAAAGACCATACTATCATAGGCACCATTTCCTTCACGATCACGTCAAAAGGGCAATGCTAAACTAATATATGTGCCCACGGAGGACCAACTAGCTGATTTCTTCAATAAGCCATTGCCCAGAGATCAGTTTTCTAATATTCAGTGTGAATTTGGCATGTTTCATGAATCAGACCTTCTACACATGTTTTAATTGTTCCAATCCTTTTTATATGTTGTTAGTGAAGTGTCCATGAAGTATAAGGTGAATCGGAGTTGTCCGTCAAAAACAAAAACAAAATTATTTTCAAATTTCAGAGAGCATTTAGCGCGTTAGGTTTGATAATTAGCATGCTAATTGTCTTAGATTGGAGCATTAATTAAAGGACCTAGCACGCAAATCGTCCCTGGCCTAGATCACTTATCGACATCATTAGCGCGCTAATTCTATCATTAGCACGCTAATGTCATTTAGCTAGGACTAGTATACCACTATTTTTGACCCTAAATTCTTATTTTACACATACCACTCCTCTCTTCTTAGGTCTTCATCATCTCCAACTAATCTCCTATGATCCCTAGGTAAATTCTACTAATTTCTTTGTCAATATGGGTGTTTTTACTTCCTAGCCCGAGGATTGAACCACTATTGTTGTCTCAATCCTTGAGTTTGTACACATGTTGACCCATCAAACCTCCGCTCGTTCCACTACCCATCCCGTTGCTCGTACTGCACCTGCGTCATCCTCTCATCATCCTCCCACGTGTCATGTTGTCGAGTCCTCATTGTCTAGTAGCGAGTCCGAGTCTGCTCATTCATCAGCACCATCGCACACCGTCTGCCAATCGTCATCTTGTTGCAAGACTAGGTTTTCTAGTCATCATAGCAACGCCTTGGCAACCGTCCCGGCTAATGCCCCTTAAAAAGAGGGTCAGTCCGAATCCCTACACGAGACTAAGTCCATTTTGGCATCGGTCTTACATATGCCAAAATCCTCAAGCCCGCCGTTGTCTATCTCTCGTTCTTCGACGAGGCTCATCTCCCAAGACGAGAGGTCTTCTCCAAAACGGAATGGGCTACCTTCTATCAGTATAAGGATGATTATAATCCACCATTAGTTCGAGTCTTTTATTCCAATCTCGCCACGACGAATAACTTCATCATTTAGTCGTCTGTCGACGATCTTCCATTGAGGTTACACAGAAGAGCCTCGCCCAACGGTTCGACCTTCCTTTGCACCCTCCCACCACTACCATTGGGTGTAAATTTCTTAGTTGGTTGTTTAATTAGCTTGAGGTGTTAAATTTTTTCACACGGTCTAACAGGGAAACCATCGTTTATCCATATGGAGTCATTGACACTGACTTCAAGCTTGTTCCTCACCTACTTCATTGAGTTTTACACAAGGTTATTCTTCCACGTAGCGGTAGTGAGAACTACGTCACTTTACTTGACATGCTTGTCCTCGGGCACCTACTTCATAAGATCCCTCTTAGTTGCCCCTCCTTATCACCGGCTATATGACTAACACGTGTAGCTTTGATCGTCATCTCCCGTACGCCCACGTCATCACTTCTTATATGGTGTCAACCAAGGTGGATATCAGTTTATGCCATCGTCCACTCTCAGCTTATGACACCATTGACATGACCACTCTTAAGGCCATGAAGTACCGATATATCCATCACGCGCATAGATGGATTCGAGAGGAAGATATCAAATATGGTCGGCACTACGAGGGATACGAGTCTCCACTTCCCACCGATCCTCTAGTTGCTTTTGATGAGAGAGAGAACCTGGACTTCAGCTTTCTGTTCCATCATGGTGATGATGGTGATGATGAGGTTCACCAGGACTTTGCGGCTCCACCACCTACATAGCAGTAGTCGCAGTAGTAGAACAACCTCAACACTATCAAACCTTTTATGGGATTGCCCATCCTCCTGATATGTCTCCATTGACGGCGTACCTCTCTACACAATTGGGTTATATGCATGAGTACATGACTCAGACCTTCACAACCATCGACACAAGCCTTGAGCATCATAGTGATCGACTTCGTCGCATAGAGGGCCATCTATTGCCAACCAGGCCAGCGCGAGATGACCCTGCCTCTGGTGTTGCGCATTAGACATCGTCTCATTAGGAGGGTTATCTAGGCATAACATAGTTAGGGGGAGCACTAGGCTCATCCATGTTAGTCTTCTGTGTTTTGATGTATATTTGCTATGTTATATACTTAGCTGTTTAGGCCACAACTATGTTAATGTTCATTTTCAACATTTAATATCATGAAATTTTTTTGCGTGTCTTTGAGTCACTGTTATGCTTTTATTCACTGCTCTATATTGGTTGCATGTGAATGACTTTCATTGATATACCCGCTTATGTCTCGTAATATGCATGTAGTAAAGGGGAGTCCTCTACCCACCGTGTTGTTATATTCGTGGCTCATTTTGGGTTATGCTTGTTGTGAGGGGAAGCGTGGCCCCACTTTTTGATGTTATCAAAACGGGGAGAAATGTATGCATTGAACTTAACATTGTTTGAGATTGCACTATGGGTATGAATACACATGAATTCTGTTTTTGATTATCAAGTTCACATTATTTGTTATCATAAAAAAGGGTAATTGTTGGACCAAGTGGTTAGTCACTTTTACTCCACCTAGGATTTTGATGGAAACAAACAAAGTGAAAGTATACTAATAAGTTTATCAAGTGTGTTTCAATTAGTCAAAGTTTGTGGAATATCACATCTTACGTGTTCAAGCCATACAAGTTCAAGATTCAGTTCACATAAGGAAACGAAGACGAAATATCATATTACATGTTGTAACATTGATGTAAGGTATACAGGTTCATTTACGTAAGACTAATGCATTAGTTCATGCATATCATGTTTTTCAAATCGCTTTTCAAATTTCAAGTGATTATTTGGAGTTTTAAATGAAACTCACCACTTGAATAAGTCTTATAAGCTCAAACTATGTGAAACTATATTTTTACATTCACATCGTACATTAAAAACCATTGTGGAAGTTTTTGGAAATGAAAAACATGTTTTGAAAGGTTTTTGAAAAAAAAAATCGTGTATTTGCTGAAAAACCCTTATGTAAGTCATGAAATCGGGATTTTCCATTTTTGAGACTTGTGAAAACATGCGGACCACCTAAACAGGTTCTATGACCATTAACAAATATGTATAATATGTTATAAGAGATTTGGTAGTGTCCCGGATGCGATAAGGGGTCACTAAGTCTAGGGCCAAAAATACTTATTTTGAGGCCCCTAATAGTTAGCGCACTAATAGTTATATTAGCATGCTAATTGTAGAGTTAGGACGGTAATGTTGAACATTAGCGCTCTAGGTCCAAATATTAGCGTGTTAATTGCCTTTCTGACTGCTTTTTCATAAAGCTAAAAATCACTCTTTAATTAGAATAAATGATCAAATATGAGCCGTTGGATCTCTAGAACGGTCGAGAATTTTTAAAAAGAAATGTAGAACATTCTCAAACCACCAAGAACATTTTATTGTCTTGTCAAGTAAGAAAATCAAAAATTGTGCTCATTGTTTTCAAAGAAGAAGTTTGGATTTTTGTGTGCTATCACTTGTAATCTTTCAAGGCAAATGAATCACTCTTGAAACTAGCGTTATTGAGGCATTCTAAAGCTTACAACGTCCACTCCAAACAGATTTTCAAATCACTCTCTCGAGGTTGTAAGAAATTTCAATTTCCTAGCTTTTCTTGTGCTTAAATTTCATATTTTTTTGTACTTGACTTGTGAAAATTATTTTTTATGTTCTTGAACACATTTTTCTTAGGTTTTACACTTAAACTTTATTTATTAGACCTTAGGACTGGTTTGGAAAAGATTTTGCACTTAAACTTGATTTTTATCAAACTTTTTGTTATTTGGATTTGAAACCAGATTTGTTTTAATCGATTTGTTTGAAACGGTTTCATATTTGAGATTTGCAATAAATTAGAGATATACTTGCATTTCTCATTTGTTCTCTACTTGTATGCATTAGTGTAGTTAGGCTCTGGGAGGCTTGCTTGTATTTGATTTGGTGCCGCTTTACTTTGTAAAGTAAATTTGATTATTTTCATATATTCTTTGTAAGTGGCTGATTGCAAGACTTAGTTGGATCTAAGTTGAATGGAAGACCTAGTTGAGGCTAGGCATAAACCCTAGTTGCAGCTAGGTAGGAAATCCTAATTGGTGATTCATCATTCTAGGCTTGTACGCTTAGGTTGTAACACTTGTTGGCAATATAAGTGGGGGTTTGAAAATCCTAATCGGGGAGGTTGGGTAGTGGATGTAGATCATTGGATTGAACCACTATAAATCCCATGTCTCTTTCCATTTCTTCTATCTCCTTCATCTTACATTGCATTCATACTTGCTTTTGAAGTGAGCATATAGCATCTTAATTGTTAAATTATTTTAAAAAGGCGATAACTTCTCGATACACCCAATTCACCCCTACTTGGATGTGGCTTCAAAAATACCTTGTGAAGCATAAACGAATAAATTAAATAAATATATAACTAACATAAGAATTAATTGCATAAGTAAAGACAATTTTAATATTTCCAAGCATCATTAAATAGAATTGAATACATCAAACCATTGTATTATTTAGGAATGTACTAAAGCAAAATGTATCAAATCGTGAACATATGCCAAATCAATCAAGTCATAGAATTACAAACATAGACCTTCTAGTAATAACACTCAGGAAAAGATTACACAAAGAAGAATAAAAATTTCATAATCGTCATCCAGACGTCGCATCGTCACCATCATCCCCATGACCAGGCTATAGAAATTGGTAGTTCCCTGCAGGATCATATAAGGTGTAGTCCATGTTAGGTTTTAAGGTTCATATGCAACGAAAACTAAAAACAATTTTGAAAAACCCCAACAAGTCAGAAAGTAAGTTCTATTGTACTATATCTACAAAAAGTAAATCATACCTTAATTCGTGATTTCATTATTTGATTGTTCAATTTTCAAGACGTTCAAGTGCTCGCCTCTATCAGAAATTCACACACTAACGGTGAGCACAATTTGGAGTGGTAGTTCCAAGAGAGATTAAAAATGTTTTTCTTTCTTTCCCAAAATCTAGAATACTCAAAATTTGCAAAAATGAAAATTTTATTTTGTATTAGAGTTTCAACCTCTATTTATATGTGTAGATAAGCCCTCACATAAAATCTTATTCGTAATACAACTATCATAGTCTGACATCCGATAATTTTATAAACTTGATTAGGCAGTTAATTAAGTATTTTTGGATTTAATTTGAGAATTAGGCATCCGAGGTGGGACCTATGCATTACGAATCAAGGATGATAAATTTGATATTAATTTTATGTGTCCTGTGCCTATTTAATGTATTATACATTATTTTGACGCTAAAAATTGAGTTTATAATCGGTGTCTGTGAGTTTCAAAGCGCGTTAGGGAATTTTCTCCAATTTTTGGTAATTTTAGGGTATGTTTTGGAATTTAATTTGGATATAAACTGAAGAGATAATCACAAAATTAAATAAAATAATTAAAAAATTGGTGGGGGGCATAGTGACACGTGGGGTCGAGGGTGACATGCGTGGCATGTACAATAGTGTGCACACCCGAGGATGGTCATTGGCGCGTGGGGCGAATTTATAACTGTGAAAATACATAAGTGTATCTATATATATTTATATATATAATATAGTTTACATATTATAGATATAAATTAATCCTATAAATTGAATTGAATAAAATAATACATTGGATGCACCTCGAGATTTGTGTAGTGAGTGTCGAGGAAGAGAAATGGTTGAACAATGTTGTTGGTGAGATGATTTGTCCATGTCTCGAGTTGCGTGACGTCTAACCTTAACGAAAAATCAAGGATGTTTGGTTATATATAACCATTTGATCTACCTCGAGATATGCGATACATATATCGAGGAGATAAAAAATAACTGATTTCAAAGTGAGTTTGTCAAGAGGTGGTGTTTATCTAGTTGATAGCCACCTGATCAACCTCGTGATACTTAATACGTATCTCGAGGAAGATCAATATATAAAATAATAATAATAAAATAAATAAATCATTATATTTTCCTCAAGATTTATGCATTGCGAATCTCGAGAAAATTCTAATATACATCTTCAAATTACTATCGCCTCATTTAATATTGTTTTGAAATAAAGATTGACCTCGAGATACGTAATAATATCTCAAGAAAAATCAAATTTATATTATAAAAATAAATCATTAGATTTTTCTCAAGATTAGCATGATGCCAATCTCGAGAAAATCTAGTATATATGGTCTCAAAATAGAAGCTCCTCAACAACAAATTTGATGATTTTGAAAGTAATGGAGCCAAAATTGATTGGGGGAGACAATGAGACCAAAAGGAAGAGTAGGAGGAGGAAATCGACTGAGAGGGAGAGATCACGAGACCAAGGTAAGCTGTGCGAGTTGTTGTGTTGACTGTCGTTGGTCGATGTTGTTAGTGGTGTTGGTTATAATGGAGGTTGTAGGAGATGGAGTTGGGAAGGCTTGGTCCAATAAAAGAGATGGTTTCCCAACCGTCCCCCTTACCCAAACACCTTCGAGGTTGGGGCCAAACCTAACCCCAAAGAAGAACCAAATTAAAAAAAAAACAAGGGTTGTTTTCACGAGGAAGAAGAAGATAGGGTTTGAACCCAGACGGGACGAATCGAGTCCGGTTGAGGTGTCAAACCCCATTCAAAAAGAAAAGAGGAGAAAAATGCTAGAAATTCATAAAAAATAAAAAAATAGAAAAAACATATTTAAGCCAAATAAATTGAAATTATGGATTTTTATGAAAAATAAGGAATTTGAGATTTTCTCGAGAATTTATACTAGGGTTTTCCTCGTAATGCATGCCAGGATACTGAAAATGTCTAAAATTTTTAAAAACATTTTAAAGCCTTTTCTAGGTTAATTCTCAATTCCAAACCATAATTTGGAGTCAAAATTGAGATTCGGACATCTGAGAAACTGATTTGGAGGGATTCCGGGGGTTTTTAGGTCGAGTAGAATCGATTAATATATAAAAATTGAAAAAAATAATATTTAAGCCTAAACAACGTAATCTTTTTTGTCGAACAATAATTTTGAGTTAAAAATGAAATTCGGGCATCGAGAATTTATTTAGGAAGTATTTAAGGGGTTTTGGGATGCTACTTGGTCAATTAAATTGCAAATAATTGAAAAAAATGTTGTTGTTGTGGATGCTTATTGGAGTTATAAATGAATAGTAGGACTGCGATTAGAGCCCCGTATGGACTAGGTTACAACTCGGAGCATATGGGAGTTGTGATATCGCGTTTTAAGGTTAAGTAAATCCTAAAGAAGCCTTTACATTGTATGACTATAATTTTGTATAAATTGCATTGATTCTTGATATTGCATTTTGTTGTACACGCATACCGTGGTTATAGAACACTATACTATGCTTGAGGGGCTAGAGTCACTGATACTTTGCATTACGTGATTATTGTGAGATCACTTTAAGCCGGATCATACTTTGATAGACTAGAGGAAAGAGACTCGTTCGGTTACTTTCCCTGCATATGAGTCCTTATTATTTTTTACTTACTCTTTTCGAGAACGTTATCTGGTTCTGGTCAACTAACAAAAAAGGGATAGATTCACGGTTGCATTTAAATTCCTTGGATTATATTCTTCGTTTAAATTCCTTAGATTATTATGCATTTGATTATTACAAGTGTACTAGATACTGTGGGATTTACTAATTATCGAATATTTATAATCATATAATGACATGTTCTAATGGTGACAAGGGAAAGGGAAAGCTTTCCTACTTTATGTGACTGCTTAATTTTTTTTTAATCTTTTTATATGTATATTTTTGAATATAATATATTGTATAAATGGATTTTTGGGTTCGTGTGTAAGTAGGATCTCTTTTGGAATTGTTATAATGGTTTTATAACGGATTGAAATGCTTCGGAGCTAAGTTAATGATATTTAAAGGATTTTGAAAATCTGAGAAAGGTTGGAATGAATAAATAATTTTTATAAATGCAATATATATATTGTTATGGGATGGATTGTGAGTCATTCGGCTTTTCCACCAGTTGAGCAAGTTTTGTTGAAGATTTTTGAAGGCCGAGATTTTTGGTGTAGACTTAGAAATAAAGGAGATGCTGTCAAATACTATATAATTAATGTTAACGAACTTTGAGGTTTGAGATTCAATTAGAATCCTTAGTGGTTGATAATATTTTATAATTGATAATTATAAGATCTTAGTATTAATCGTTTATTTATGGAGAGGGGAAGGCTACGAGATTATTTAGGGATCTAGGCTGGTCAGATGCTCTAATTAAGTGAGGTCTGACAAAGTTGGTATCAGAGCCTATGTTTGGCCCAATTGAGCATAAAACTTTAGTTGAGAAGCAAAAAGGTGATCGAGTGAGATTATTTGGGAAGTAACGTGATGGAGCGGGGTCAAAAAGTTTAAAAACTTCATTATTATGTTATATGTGTTGTATTTATGTATTATCGCTAGATATGCGATAAGAAGTTTTTGTTCCCTTAGTACTTAACTCGTAAGATATGACGACACAGACTAGAAAAAGGATAATTGCAAAAAGAATAAGCGTGTGAAATGAAACTAAGCGTAAATGGATATGAATACTTGTGAAGTCTGAATTCACAAATATGTTATGAGTAGTTTGGTACTGTTATAACTGATAAAATTGTTAGTTATGAAACCAATAGGAAATTGGCTAAAAGGGAAGTCCAAATAATTCATGTATGTAAGTACTGAACATGGATTTCTTAGAAATCAAAATATGGAACTATTATAATTTTTAAAACGCTCAGGAAAACATTAAAAAGAGACTTAAATTAAGTTTCAAGTGATTGAGAATCGTTTGAAAAATCTAATATGAAATTGAGGTTTATAGGAAGCAAAATATATGGATTATCTTGTGTTTTAGAATAATTTTAGTACCGGTTGCAAGATTAACTTGGGAAGACCTATTCTATAAAATATTGGTTTGATTCATAATCAACTAATAGTTGCTTTCGAGCGAGTTTCAAGCGAAAAAAAGAGATGTGACTAAAGAAAATGTAAAAATTGGAAACTGATTAAACGAATTGAATTTTAAATTGGAAATCACAATGAGGTTGTGATTGGATTATTCAAGTTGTTTAAGTCGATTTCTACAAAAATAAAAGACTTTGATGCCAAGTATTGTCTCCTTTCAGGAACAAAATGTCAAGTGAAAAAAATGAAATATAATCATATTTTAAAACAATCAAATGACTTCTATGTAGAAGTAATGAAAACTTTGATTGTTTATTACTCAAGTTACTTATTTATAAGTGACGTTGAGTATTGCCATTCTATGAGTTGAATAAAAAAATGATAAAATGAATGGAAATACACGAATTAGCTGTAAAAGTTATTAATACCAGATTAGGTGTCGTTATGAAACAAAGATCAGTGAAATTCCTAACTTGAAAATGAAAAATTTAATGATAAGATCAATGTGTAAGAAGTTAAGGTATTAGGGAAAGTGGTCTAATAATAGCTTGGATTAGCTATTAAATATCAATACAAGTGATTGTGTTTTTGGATACAAAGTACCTAATAGTCACTTGTAATTAAAGTAAGAAATGATGTCTGTCACAACGACTTAAAATATAATAAATGAAGAGATATATGTACTGATCGAGAATCGGTAAGTGATTTGTATAGGATGTCAGTACGAGCTCCTATATTGTGAGAATTTCTATTTATAAGACTTATAGGGTTAAACTAGCATCCTTTAAGAATTTGATTGGTTATTAAGTTAGTCGGAGTTTAGAAATTCAAATTCTTCTATCTTACATAGTCTCTTGAAAAGTACCGAATTTCTTTTAGAGAAAAAGATAAGTTAGGATATTTGAGATTAATGGAAGTAACGTCAGGCAATAAAAAACAATTTAACTATTTGAGTTGCAAATTTTCTTTGTTTCGAATTAAGATTAGCTAAGGAAGACTTCAATTCATTAAAAAACAATAAGAAGTCACACCATCCTTAGCTATATTTTTGAAAAGTGAAAAGTTATAAATTTTCTTTTATGTTAAGATTAAGGAGCTGTAAGTGGTCGGGTTGTTGAGCGAAAGTCGGGGTAAATTTATAAGGGGACTAAGAGCAAAATCAAAGTGAGAATGGCTAAAACTAATGGAAAAATGAACGGAATAGACTCAATGTATAAAAGAAAATGTGATGTTTAGATGAGTTGTGACTGCTTAAAGTGACACACACGAACTCCTTTAGTCAAGATAAGGCACTGAAGTAGATGTACTTGACCAAAAGTCTAAGTAAATCTATTTTATAATCATGATTCATTCACATCGTAAAAGATCGGTGTGACGTGTCTGCCCATCTTTAAATAGTCGAATGAATTGCTGACAGTCAGTACAAAATAGTTTATGAAATTTTGTCGGAGTCAATTGGAGGCTGAATTATAGACAACTAAATGGTCAATATATTCTCACTTTAGTATGAAAATGAAAGTTTCAGGTTAATGAGTCCCAATCAAAATAGAATATCAAACTATAAGTTTGATGAAACTTAGTATATCTTCACAAGGATCTTACAAGGAATCAAACTCTAAATGTTGAAAGCTTTGAACCAAAGTAATATATAATTAATATCAGTGAATATATTGTACGTTGGTTCAATTGTAGTGCTACACCACCAAATTAGTCAGTGGTAAAGTTTAAAGCACTAGTTGTTGAAAATTAGAGATGATGTAAGATGCTTGTATGTTGGTGAATATATAAATGAAATAAAACGCAATGCGTGATTTACAGCTCGGTCTGTAAGCTTTATCTTTGTTAGGTTGGAAATATTGAATAGACTATAGTGTATCTGATTTAATATGTTTGACTAATTGAATATTCTTCATTTGTAATTAAGTGGAAATAAAAAGAGATAACATATTTATAAACTTGTATGAAATACAAGTTAAAAGTTATACTATGAGAGTATAATCATCGAATATGTTGATATCTCGATTTAAAAATATATATCTACTCAAATTAAGGATAACTATCGCTATTCAGGTAATCAGAGAAGTTGGTGAACAATAAGTGATTAAGACGTGAGTTTATGGGAGATCTTAGTAAAGTGAAAGAAATGACGTTCTTGATGAGCTCATCGTTAGAGAAGGATTTGAGGAAATTAGAAAAGATTATTTTCTAACCAATCAAAGAAGTTAAGTGAATTGGCTGACAAGTTAGAATTGGTAATTGTTTTGAAGTCCACAAATATAACTAATATTGTAAGTAGACATTTAGAGAATGAGTGAGAGTTGCATGAGGTGTCAAGTTTCTATTTTTGATCAGGTTGAAATTCGAGATCTCTTATCAGGGGATTACATATGTTTATAAGATCTATAATCATGGGATGACTTGTGTAATTCCAGGTTTTTGGTGGGGAATGCTAAAATTGTGGTGGATTAGATAGACACACAACACTACTTAGTATCTAATGTTGTGCTCAAATATTATTTGCATCAATATGTAATTTTAAACAAATGATATTCTAAGAATTAATCGACGGATAATTCAAATAAAGAGGGATGATTAGCGATAAGAAAGTAAACTGGGATGTGTGTACCAATGTTTGGATGGATATGGAAAGAATTATGAACGGTGTGTGGAATGATATTCAAATTAGAATGAAAATTGTGTTATGAAAAGCAAGATAGGCTAGGTCATGCTATGTATTTATACTTGAATGAGATTCAAGATATGATATGAGAAATGAAGTAAGGATATCAGATATTCCACAAAGTTGATTATTTAACTCGTTAGAAATTCACAAATTGCTAAGATTGGCAACGTAAAGGAGATACTTTTTCAATAAACCAAATATATTGGAAAATGAAAAATGAAAATGGATATCATCTCTACCATCAAGTTGTTGAATACAATCAAAGTGATTGAGTCCACTTAACATTTTACCTTGGAAATGGTTTTACAGGTTTAGATTCAAAGATTTATATATAAAGAATTATTATCTCAAATCTCTTTTTGTTTAGTAACTTGTAAGTTTAAATTTCGAGGACAAAATCTTGGATTAGTTGGGAAGATTATGACATCTGAGAATTTTATAAACTTGATTAGATGGCTAATTAGGTATTTTCGGATTTAAGTTGTGATTTAGGTATCTGAGGTGCGACCTATGCGTTACAAATCGTAGATCATAAATTTGATATTAACGTTTTGTACTGTGTGCCTATTTGATGTATTATATATATTATTTTGAAATGAAATATGGTCAAGTGGATTGTGTACGCGGTGTCTGTGAGTTCCGAAGCACGTTAGTGGATTATCTCCAATTTTTTGTGATTTTTTGAAATTTGATTTGAATATAAACTGAAGAAATAATCATGAAATTAAATAAATTAATTAATAAATTAGTGGGCGCCTAGTGACACGCGGGGTCAAGGGTGATACGCGTGGGATATACAATAGTTTGCATGCCCAAGGATGGTCATTGGTGCGCATAGTAAATTTATAGTTGTGAAAATACATAGGTGTATATATATATTTATATAATATAGTTTATATATTAATATATAAATCAATCATATAGTTTAAATTAAATAAAAATATACATTTGATGCGCCTCGAGATACACGTAGCTTGAGTGTTGAGGAAGAGAAATGGTTGAATGGTGCTATTAGTGAGATGATTTGTCTACACTTCGAGATGCGTAATGTCCAATCTCAATGAAAAATCAAGGGTGTTTCGTTATATATATGAAACCATTTGATCTACCTCGAGATACGTGATACGTATCTTGAGGACATAAAAATACTTGATTTCACAATGAGTCGGTAAAGTGGTGGTGCTTATCTAATTGATAGCCACTTTATCGACCTCGAGATACACAACACGTATCTCAAGAAAGATTAATGCATAAAATAATAATAAAATAAGTGAATCATTATATTTTCCTCGAGATTTTCGCGTTGCAAAACTCGAGAAAATTCTAATATATATTTTCAAATCACCACCACCTTATTTAATATTATTTTGAAATAAATAATGGACCTCGGATATGTAGTACATTTCACGAGGAAGATCAAATTTATATTATAAAAATGAATCATTAGATTTTTCTCGAGACTCGCGTGATGTGAATCTTGAGGAAATCTAATGTATATGGTTTAAAAGAGAAGCTTCTTAACACGCAATTTGACAATTTTGGCTATAATAGAGTCAAAATTAATGGGGGGAAATAGTGAGACCGAGAGAAAAAATGGGAGGAGGAAATTGATCGAGAGGGAGAGATCACGAGACCAAGGTAAGTTATGTGGGTTGTTGTGTTGAATGTTGTTGGTTGTTGTTGTTAGGGATGTTAGTTTTAGTGGAGATTGGAGGAGATGGAGTTGGGGAGGCACTGTCCGAGGAAGGAGACAACTTCCTAGCCCTCTACCTTGCCTAAAAAACGTCGCGGCCTAATCTAACCCCAATGAAAAATCAACTTAACAAAAAAAAAACAACAAGGGGCTGCTTTCATGAGGAAGAAGAAGATAAGGTTTGACCCAGACTGGACTGAATCTAGTTTGGTTCAGTTGAACTAGAGTGGTCCGGTTGAGGGGCACAATTAAAAATAAAAGAGGAGAAAAATGCTTGAAATTCATAAAAAATAAGGAAAATTCAAAAAATATATATTTGAGCCAAATAAATTGGAACTGTTGATTTTTATGAAAAAGATTTAGGATTTTTTTCATAGATTTATACCTTGGTTTATCTCGTAACGCGTGCTATGATACCCAAAAATGACTAAAATTCAAAAAATCATTTTAAAGCCTTGTCTAGGTTAATTTTCAATTGCGAACCACAATTTGAAGTCAAAATTGGGGTCCAGACATTCAAGGAAATGATTTGGAGGGATTTTGGGGTTTTCGAATCGAGTAGGACTGATAAATATATAAAAAATAGAAAAATAATATTTAAGCCTAAACAATGTAATTTCAATGTCCAACACTAATTTCGGGGGTCAAAAATAAATTCGGGCATTGGAGACTTTATTTTGGAAGTATTTAAGTGGTTTCGAGACGCGATTTGATTAATTACATTACGAATAATTGATAAAAGATGATGAAGTTGTTTTGGAGGCTTATTGGACTTATAAATGAATTGAAGGACTGCGATTGCAGCCTTGTGTGGACTAGTTTACCGACTTAGAGTGCAAGGGAGTTGCGATATAGCATTTATAAGGTTAAGTAAATTTGATAGTAACCTTTAAATTGTATGATCATAATTTTGTAAAAATTGCATTGATATTTGATATTGCATTTTTTTATACTTGCATACACGGATAGGGAGGATAAGGCGATTCAAGTCTCCTTATAGTGTAGACTATACCATTGTTATAGAATACTATATTGCTTGAGGGGTTAGAGGCACTGATACTTTGCATCACATGATTATCAGAAGACCACGTTGAATCAGATCATACTTGGATAGACTCGAGGAACGAGACTTGTTCGGTTATTTTCCCCGCGCTCTGTGCATGAGTCCTTATTGTTATTTACTTACCACTTTCGGAGAACATTTCTTGATTGTGGTCGGATAAAAAAGGGATAAATTCACGGTTGTATTTAAATTCGATGGATTATATTCCTCATTTAAATTCCTTTGATTGTCATGCATTTGATTATTACAAGAGTAGTGGATAATGTAGGATTTACTCATCTCACATTATCAAATTTTATAATTGGATAATGACAGGTTCTAGTAGCGGTAAGGGAAAGGGAAAGCTTTTCGACTGTATGTGACTTGTTTAGTTCTTTTCTCTGTGTATGTATTATTTTTGAATATAATATATTGTATAAATGAGTTCTTAGGTTCGTGTGCGAGTAAGATATCTTTTGGAATTGTTATAATGGTTTTAGGATGAATTGAGATGTTGTGGATATATGGTAATGATAGTTTGAGGATTTTGAAAATCTAAGATAGTTTAGAATGAATAAATAATTTTTGTGAATGCAATGCATATTGTTATGGGGTATTGTGAGTCCTTCACCTTTTCCACCAAGCTGAGCTGGTTTTGTTGTAGATTTTAGAAGGTTGGAATTTTTGGTGTAGGCTTAGAAATAAAGGATATGCTGTCGAAATCTTTTTACAAGATTTTGAAGACTATCTAATTAATCTAAACGAACTTTGAGGTTTAAGATTCACTTAGAATCCTTAGTGGTTGATAATATTTTATAATTGATGATTATAAGATCTTAATATTAATTATTTATTAATGGAGGGGTGAAGGATTCTAGACTATTTAGGGATTAAGGTAATTTAGGTTGGTCAGATGCTTTAATTAAGTGGGGTCTAATAGTATTTAGGCAGTGTAAGCAAATTACACATATGCCTAAATTAATAAGTTATTATATAACTAATTGTAAGGGCTTTTATGTCATGAATTTTATTATATTAAATTCACTGCTTTCGACCAATTGAAATTGCACAAAGCTATTCTTTGTGTGCGACCCAATAGGTTCATATGATGTTGGCAATGAACCAAAAGATTTTAGTACACAAGTCAAAAGTAGTCTTTAGAAATGCATTATGACTACCCGAGTAGCATGAATATCAAAATCGATACAACCTAATGAATAACATATATCATATCCTTTTGTCATGCAATATCTTTTTATCAGACATAAGACATGAAAAGTTACTCTTAATCTTCAATCATACTAGTCTTGATCTTTAAGTAAACTGAAAACATTAAGTGACATTGATCATATCAATTCACATGGACTTTGCCCTTATCAATCTATCATATCGAGGGATCCACTGATAACTCTTTCTATACGAGAGTGACAAATTATATCTTGATTACACACCTTCACATATTATTCACATGGTAACCAATCAAATTATTTATAATCGTCCGGTTAATGCAATGCTTGATTGTGTAAAATTACCATGCTCATAATATTGAAGTCTATGGTAATCTCAAGTCGAAGGACTTATAATATACTTATCATGAGTAAGACCTATACTTTAATCGATGTGGTGTTCTCATAGTGGGTTAGTCCAGTACCTTATTCCCATAACAAGTACTCATGATCACGAATTGTATTCCTATACGCATGATCATCACATGACAATCAATCAAGATTCATACTAGCCTTAATTCATTATAGTTCACTGCAAAATGATCGACTGGGAAATTTAGGATATTACAACAAATACCTTTGGATATTACGATAAGGTAAACATGCAATTACTTATAATAAAACAACACATGAAAACCACAATTTTATTAACTAAAATCATAAGATAAACAATATTTATAGATTGACCAAAGGCACATGCCCCAACATGTCCTACTTGCACTAGGGCCTATTATTAATGTATGTAATAGCTAATGACCTAACATGACCATCATGTTTCGCTTGTGGAAGAGCCTTTGTCAAATGATCTGCAACATTGTCTTCTGTTGGAACTCTGCAAATCTTCATGTCTCCCATCTTAATGATTTCTCGAATGAGGTGAAAATGTCTAAGTATATATTTGGATCGGTGGTGTGATCTTGCTTCATTTTCACATGCTATCACCCAGTTGTTGTCACAATACAAGCAAATAGGGTTAGCTATACTCGGAACCACATCAAGTTCAAAGATGAATTTTTTTTATCCAAACTGCATCCTTAGCTGCATTAGACGTTGTAATATACTAATCTTCTGTTGTAGAATCTGCCACAATGTCATACTTCAAACTTTTTAGCTCACTGCGCCTCGATTCAAAGTAAACACATATCTAAACCGCGATCTGATGTGATCTATATCAGTTTGCAAACTTGCATCTGTGTAACCATTTACAACAAGCTTGTCTTCTAAACTTCCATAGATCAAGAACACTTCTTTAGTCCTTCTCAAGTACTTAAAAATGTTGTTTACTGCTATCTAGTGACTCTAATCGGGATTAGGTTGATATCTGTTTATTGCGCTCAAAGTATATGATACATTAGTTCGGGAGAATAACAAGGCATACATGATAGATCCAAAAGCTAATGCATATATAAACATATTTATGCGCTCTCGCTCATCATTAGTCTTCTGACATTGAGTCTTGCTAAGACTTATAGCATGAGATATTGGCAACAAACCTTTTTTAAAGTCTTGCATACTAAACGTATTCAATAACTTATCAATATAAGCACTCCGAGTTTGACTAATCGGCCTTTAAGATCTATCCATATAGATCTTAACTCCAAGGATGTAGGTTGCATCTCCTAAGTCCTTCATTGAGAAATAATTCCCTAATCAAGACTTAAGACTCTTTAGGGTTGGGATGTCATTTCCAATAAGTACTATATCATCAACATATAATACCAGGAAAAGAACCACGCTCCATTGACCTTTTTGTATACATAAAGCTCATCTTCATTTTTAATGAAACCAAATTCCTTAATTGCTTCATCAAAGTAATGATTTCAACTCCGAGAAGCTTGCTTTAATCAATAAATGGATCTTTGAAGCTTGCACACCTTCTTAGAACTCTCAGGATGAACAAACCATTCATACACGTCCTCAAGTAACTTTCCATTTATGAAAGTTTTTTTGACAACTATTTGCCACATCTCATAGTCATAATATGCGGCTATAGAAATTAGAATTCTAATAGATTTAAGCATGGCTACAGGAGAAAAAGCCTCATCATAATCAATATCTTAAGTCTATTTGGAACCTTTTGCTACTAGTAGTGCTTTATAAGTATACACATTGCCATCCATGTCAATTTTCTTCTTGAAATCCATTTACATACAATAATCTTACCACCTTCAAATAAATAAACTAGGTTCCAAACTTAGTTATCATACATGGATTACATCTCAAAATTCATGGCACCAAGCCATTTATTTGCATCAGGGTTAAACACAGACTCTTGATAAGTAGTAGGCTCATTTTGATCAATGAGCAACACCTCACTACTTTCAGTAATAAGTAATCTAAATATCTCAGGCTGATGTCTTACCTTATCAGACCTATGCAGGCCTTGTGATACTTGTGGAGGTTTAACTAGTTCAATGAAGACACCATTTCGAGCAATAAACACTTTGTTCCCAATGGAATTATAAAAGTAGTATCCTTAAGTCTCTTTAGGATAGCCGACAAATACATACTTGGTGGAATTGGCTAATAATTTTTCTGAGACTTGTCGTTGTACAAAAACCTCACAGCTTTAAATCTTAAGGAAAGACAAAATTGTCCATCTCATATGGTGTTTTGTCAATATCTTAAAAAGGAACACTATTCAGTGTAAAAACAACAATTTATAAGGCATAACCCTAAAAGGAAATAAGAAGATATGCATGACTCATCATAGATCGAACTTTATCCAATAAAATTCAATTTTTTCTCTAAAAAACACCTTTCAATTATGGAGTTGCTGGAGGAGTTCACTGTTAGACAATCTCACAGTTTATAAGATGATCATCGAACGCTTGGCTTAAATATTCACTACCTCGATCAGATCAAAGTGCTTTAATAGTTTTACCAAGTTTATTTTACACTTCATTATGAAATGTTTGAAACATTTCAAAAGATTCACCTTTATGTTTAATGAGATACACGTAACCATATCTACTGAAATCATCTGTGAAGGTAATGAAGTACTAATATCCACCTCTAGCCATTGTGTTTATAGGACCACATACATCAGTATGTATTAGACCCATTAAATCACTTACATTTTCACTGTGTCCAGTAATGAGATTTTTTTTCATCTTTCCTAGTAAACAAGATATTCGTGTTTCATATGATTCAAAATAAAATGAATCCAAAATCTATCTTTATAGAGTTTAGAAATGCGTTTCTCATTTATGTGGTCAAGAAGACAATGCCAAAGGTAGGTTTGACTCAAATCATTTGAATTGAATCTCTTTGTATTTACGTTAAGAATAGAACTATTTGTAGACCTTTTCATGTTTAGAATATAAAGACTATCACACAAATCAACATTCACATAAAAAACATCTTTATGAGAAATAGAACATTTATTATTTGCAATAATGAAATTAAAACCATCCAAATCTAAACATGCAAGTGAAATCATGTTTATGCTTAAAGTTGGGACATGATAAAAATTATTTAAAACTAAAAAAAGTGCACTAGAAAAAACTAACTCATAGCATCTTACAGCCAACGCAACAACCTTTGCTCCATTTCCAACTCAAAGATGACTTATCTTTCTTTAGCTTTCTAATATTGGTGAGGCCCTGTATATTAATACAAATGTGAGATCTGCATCCGGTTTCCAATACCCATGAATCACTAGTAGATAAGTTAACCTCAATAACGTAAATACCTGAAGCAGTAGTCACACTACTATTCTTTTTCTTTAGATCTTCAAGATAAAGTTTGCAATTTTTAAACCAATGCTTATGTGCATGGTAGAAATGACAATTTCCTTCTTTTTCCTTTTCTTTTTAGGATTGTGAAGTAGAAGCAGCCTTAGGCTTCACTAGTTCCACAAGCTTTGTGATAGTCATAACAGCTTTGACAACTTTAGCATTGCCTTTGGCCTTCTTCTTCTTAACCTTTGCTTTCTGAACTATTAACACATTAGCAATGAGTTTCTTAACATTTTGCTCAACAGTTTTAAGCATTAAATGCAACTATGAGATAGAATTTTCCATGTTATTCATGTTATAGTTCATCACAAATTGTGAATAACAATCAAGAAATGAATTCAAGATCAAATCTGTAGCTAAGTCTTCATATATGGGAAATCCAAATCTGTGAAGATGGTCAATATATCCTTTTATTTTTAGAGCATGAGGACTATCTGACCTTAGTTAATTTGGAAGAATGAAGGTTCTTGACTGTCTTGAACCTTTCTTGCCTAGCCTGCTGTTGGAATATTTCCTTTAGCTTCTTAGCCATGTCGTAAGCATCCATGTGTTCCATTTCCTCTAAAGTTCAGGAACCACGATTGCCAACACAATACATGCAACATCCATTAAGTCGTTGAAATTTTTAGTAAGTGCATCCTTTATAACTCGTAAAGCATTGGTTGGTGGTTCCTCAATAATATGATTATCCAAGACATACAACTTGCGTTCACACTTTAGTACAATTCTCAAGTTTCTGAACCATTCAAAAAAATTTGTCCTAGACAACTTATCATTTTTAAGGATGGATATCAGTGACAAAGGATTAGTGTGATTTGAGGAGGCCATATATCTATAACAAAGATATTGGAAAAGTTCATTTTAGTATAGAGGAATATACTTCCACTAAATTAACAACCCTCTTTAAAACACTGTGCTAATTTAAGGTACTAAAATTCCTATTTCACCTAATTCCAAGGCAGCTAAGGCATGATACTTTAAATTAGGTTATGTACGTAGGTACCAATTACCAATTACATCATATGTAACTTTTAGTTGTTTTTATGAGATTATAACATCTTATGTCTTAGCATGTTTTATCGCATCTAGTGCCTAAAACCCAAAATTGTTTTGATAGCTTTATCAAGTCTAAATAGAAGAGTAACTGTTACTCTACTTGCCTAACCAAGATAAAGCAATATACTATGCGAAGACATACCCATATTAATGTGATCGAAGCCTTTACAAGAGTTTGAGAATTGATGACACTTGACTTTAAATTTGAAAGAGGGATTTTTTTATTTGTTTTAATGATCATAAATTAAAAAATATATATATATATATATATATATATATATATCATATATATTGCAATGCATGTTCAATCAATAAAAAAGTTAGGAAATTTTACTAATATTGACTATCATACGAATTTCCTTGCACTAGAAATGGTTATTGATGGTCCCGCTAGCCGGTTAGCAAACGAGGGTACAGGGGGCAACACCTCGTATTTTTTATTTTTTTAGACAATGAGTTCTATTTTTGAAAATTCAGAATATCCAAAAATTTTTCATTATTTTATTCAATCCAATTGACTAAAACTAGCCTTTATTTTGATTCTAAAAATATTAATTAAATTTATTTTTAATTAACTCGGCCTACCTCTAACTTAATATCTTACCTAATCCAATAAGAACTTAAAGTACTTTGAATCCTTATCCAATCAGAATCAGTCGTATATTTCACCTATCTTATAGGATTTGTAATTATTATCCGATTACAAGTTTCTCCTATCTAATAGGAATATACTAACAAATAACCACAATGAGATATACGATCAAAATCAATTTTGATTCTTACAAAAAAGAAAATTGAATTAAGAAATGAAATATTAATCAGACATTCAACACCATAATCATATTAACCTTATCATGATTTCTATCACAGAGACATACATAATTATTGAACAAAATGCCTATGTATCCACCACAAGAATCACATTAACCTAAACTTGAGCTCTACAATGTGAACATATAAAATTCACATCGTATAGTATTAAAACATATGTTAATTGAAATATTCTAAACATGAATTCTATCATTGAATCAAATTATGCATATGTATCAAATACATGAATTACAATAAGTTTTAAAACCAATTCTTTGATCAATTATCACAGAACCTATATGCACATTATATATACATTAATCGAGAACATGTTTTCACACATACGTCATATATATATATATATATATATCAAGAAAACACAAATGTTTAATAGAATCAAGCATAAGGCTTTGATACCACTATAGGGTTTTAGGGTTAATACGTAGCAAAAAATTTAAAACAATTTTGAAAAACCTCAACATGACCGAAAATAAGTTCCTTTAAACTAGATCTACCAAAAGTAAATCATACTTTAATCCGTGATTTCCTTTTGTGATTGTTCGGTTTCCAAGATGTTTAAGTGCGCGTCCTCTATAAGAAATCCATATACGAATGGTGACCACAATTAGGAGTGCTAGCCCCAAGAGAGATTGAAAATATTTTTCTTTCTCTCCCAAAATCTAGAGAACTTGAAATTAGCAAAAACAAAAATCTTATTTCAGTTTAAGGTTTCAACCTCTATTTATATATATATAGATAATCTCTCACTTAAAATCCTATTCGTAATACAACTATCGTATTTAGGCAGTTTAAGCAAGTTACACATACGACCCTATTAATAAGTTATCATATAACAAATCATAAGGGCTTTTTTGTCATTAGTTTTATCATATAAAATTTATTACTCGAGACAAATTGAACTTGCACAAAGCCATTCTTTGTGTGCGATCCGATAGGCTCATGCGATATTGGCAATGAACCAAATCCATTTTGGTACACAAGTCATAAACGGTCTCTAGCAAGGCATTATGAATACCCAAGTAGCATGAATATCAAAATCAATACAACCAAATGAATAACATATATCATACCCTTTTATCACGCTATATCCTTTAATTAAACATAAGGCATGGAAAGTCACCCTAATATTAAGTCGTACTTGTCTCGATCTTTAGGTAAATTGAAAAATCAAAGTGACATTGATCATATCAATTCATATAGACTTGGCCATTATCAGTCTATCATATCGAGGGATCCACTGATCTCTTTTTACATGAGAGTGAAAAACTTTATCTTGATTACACACATTCAAATATTATTCACATGGTAACCAATCACAATCTTTATAATCGTCTAGTTAAAGAAAATGCTTGTTTGTGTTAAATTACCATGCTCCTAATATTGAAGTCTATGGTATTCTCAAGTCAAAGGAATTATGATATACCTATAATGAGTAACACCTATGTCTTAATCCATATGCTATTCTCATAGCAGGTTAGTCTAATACCTTATTCCCATAACAACTACTCATGATCTCGATTCGTATCCTTATATGTATGATAATCACATGACCATTAATCAAGATTTACGCTAGCCTTAATTCTTAATATTTCCCAATATAATGATCGAGTAAGGACATTTATGATATTTCAACAAATACCCATGGATCTTACTTTAAGTTAAACATAGAATTACTTATAATAAATTTGTAAATGAAAACCATAATTTTATTAACTAAAGTCCTAAGATAAACACTGTTTGTAGATTAACATAAGGCACATGCCCTTAGAGTCCACTCCTGCCACCGAGTTATCTTCTATGAAGACTGCCTCATTGGGCATTCTCAGCTGGAGTGATGGAACAAGAATGGTGGCTCCCTTGCTTGAGTCCTCTTTGTTCTGCGTCGCTTGGATCCATAAATGCCTTTGGAAATCTCGCGTTGGTTCTGGAATAGGAACACTTGATGTCTCAGAGTTCTCATCTAATTACACAAGATTAACCCATCTTGGCCATTTCTGTTTGCTCTGCATACATGCTAGTGAAGTCCACCGCAGGTGGCTCAGAGCACTGGTTCGTCTACTCGTTGTACGCGAGATTCTATATTTCTTTCAAATTTCTTTTGTCTTTTGCCAGTACTCTTTTTCTCTTCGTGGTATCTCTCATTTGTTCGGTGTTGCTCTCTCGTTCTTTCTCCTAGTCAACATATCCCTCCCCGTCGCTGGTTTTCTCAATGACTTCAACAGTGATGGTCTTATTAGGGAAAACATCTAATTCCACTCATTTCATCAAAACTCTGTCTTGCTTGCAATGTTCTATAGTCATCCAAGGGAAAGGCAGTCCTTCATTTTTCTTAGTGGCCATAACATTTCTAATCGATTCATATATTATCTTGGCAAATTCAATATAGTCGATCTCTTTGACTATATGATATAAAAGAGCTGCACTATATTTTACTATGTTGTAGTGTTGTAAACTAGGCAATATGTTTGCGTTCAAGAAAAAGCTCCAAATTTTGGTTATTTTCCTAAAGTGGTTTGATTTTATGTGTTTTGGATACTCATCTAAATAAAATGATCTTTTAGTAAACTATATTATCGTTTTATTCTTCGAGGTGAGTAGACCACTGGTCTTCCTCAAACTATGGCTATAATTTTATTTTCATCCCCCAGCCCGTTTGCATAGAAACTCTCTCATAAGTATTGCACACCCAATTTTAATGGAGAATTCCACGCCGTTACTGACATAATAATCCCAACTTAAGAATCCCTAGTTCCTTTCCCTTATTTTGTTAAGGATCCTAGGCCCGTACTTAACTTCGTTTTTCACATTGAACTTCTTCAATATAATCTTTCTATTATTGCTAATGTCGCTATTCATTATAGAAATGGCTTTGGCATTAATGTGGTTATGGGCATGGAAAGAGATAGTGGGTGTCTCGTTAATATCTTCCTCTCCCTTTGAATTTTCAATTAAACTTAATAGTGGAAAAGGCTATCTAGGTGTTCTAGTTCGGGGGTTATTTACTGAAATCCTCGTCGACCTAATTGGTTTGGGTGGAGCATTGGATTTTTGTTTAGGTTTCTCAACTAGTTGTGTCTTTCCCTTCTCTCGAAAACTTCTACCTCTACCTATATCCATTGATTCAACTTTTGAAACTCATAAGTTCAAAAATCAAGGAAACCTGTAAATGATAGAAATGACGTCATCGAAAACAATTCGGTAAAATTTAAGTCTTTATTTTAAAAGGAGAAATCTATTTGGAATGATTGTTTGAAATTCATTGTATATATACAATAAAATTGGCATCAAAGTGATAACTAAAATATAAACTTGAAAATTAGTTTTGTAAATATTGTACAGCAGTTAGATGACACATTATGGTCTTTTAAAAAACATAGCAATTTAAAGTAAAACAAAACTACGACTAAACCTCCAAATTCATTTTAAACTTGCTTTGTAAACCATTTGCATTCATGTGTAAATATAGCAAAAATTTCAAAATTGTTGAATTTGTTAATCAATGATCAATGTGATCACTATTCCTAGTCTATTGGAATCAATAAATCAATTTGTGCAAGGCAATTGAATAAATTCCAACAAAACAATTTCAAAAAATATTGAAAAAATTGCGAAAATTTCTTGAATTGAAAATTTGTTAAAGTAACGAGTTAGGGTTGATGTAATTACCTTCTTGAGAGTGGATCTCTCAAGATTGAAGCACTTGAACTTCTCTAGATCATCCCTCCAAGCTCTAAGTCTAATTTTCCTAAAACTCTAGTTTGGCTCGAAACCCCTAAAATCGAAATATTTTGTTTGAATGAGACTAGGTTGAGGTGGGAATCACTTAAATACTATGATATTGAGCTTAAAATGATTGAATCTAGGCAAAAAACATAGATTTTTGTGAAACGATGCATTGGTTTGTAAATGTGAATGGTTTAGTGTGTGAATGTGTAGTGATTTGGGGTTTTGATTTTAAAAATCAACAATCATGCTGAACGATCTCGTGTATGTGGAATCGTTGGAAATCACTATATGAATTGGTTGAATGTGAGTAGCTGTCACCGATTTAAGCAGTGATTCTTATGTATGGGTGAATCGTTGGGAATTGCTATACTTCAAGTTTGCACTAAATTTTCTAGTGTATGCTACTGATTTCGCTAGCGATTTCAAGTGTTAATCCAAATGAAATCGCTAGGAATGCTTGGCCTATGTTTAATGTTTTTGTAATTTATCTTATAATAAACTTATACATCATTCATAAAAAATTCATATAAAGGTAAAATTGACTAAAATCCGAAATTTTCTGTAGGACATGTAACTAACTAAATAATTTTATTAAACGAATAAAAATATAAGCAAGTAAGTAATGCGACTTGCATAAAAGCCATATAAGAAAAAACAACTTGATTGCTCCCCCTCTATTGAAATTCCTTTGGAGTTTAAATTCCTAAAATATTTCCAATACAAGAGTAAAAAAATGAGAGAATAAAAACATACTAAATTAAGCTAAATTAGATTCTTAATAAAATCAAATAGACATAAAATAAATATAGAATATGAGCTGCCTCCCAAACAACGCTTTTGTTTACTGTCGTTGGCTCGATTTAACCCTTCCAGAATAAGTTTGGATCTCTAAACTCAAATTTAGGATTTTGCACTATAGTGCAATTCCAGGAAGTGAGTGCTCGTCCATTAATCATTAAAGTAATTGGTTTATTCATAATATTCATAATAACATGAGTTGTTGCTAGCAAAGGTTGTCCTAAAATTAAAGGAGGATCTTCATTAATAAAGTATGGCATTACCAAGAAGTCTGCTAGTATGATGTTTTTGTCAACTCAAACTGGCAAATCCATGACCACTATTTGTTAAATTGAAGTTATATTAAGTAAAAAGAACAGTTCAAAAGCAAGTGAATTCAATTCAAATTAAGTATGTAGAAGGACATGTATGGGCATTAGATTTGCATTAGACTTTATATCACATTGAGCTTTCAAATATCAAGCTGATTTGACTATTATTCGCAAGCATATGCCTCAAAGATCATTAATCTTTATAGGTGATGTCGCGTCGTACATCATCAATAGTAGTTTTGATTTATCGACTACTTGGATATGTAGTGAGGCAAGTACGGGGTCGATCCCACTGAGGCTGGGAATGATTCCTAGGCTACAAGTAAAAGAAAATGGGGGGTTAGGTTTCTAATTAACCTAATTTAGAACAGATAAACTAAACAACTTACACTAAAATATATAGACATACATAGACAATTAAAAACAATAATTCAAACAGTATAATAAAAACTTGGATTGAGAGCTCTTTCAAAATTGACAAGTAATTGACTTAATCATTTGTTACAAAAAAATATCTGCCTTAAGGGATTATCATAGGCAAGTTCGAGTGCGGTCACTTTGTTTTCTAAGGTTAATGGTAGGAACGAGCGATACTACCATATACAAACTAGACTCATAAAACCATCGAATACGCCGTAGGCTTTCAACATGCTAGCAGCCTTATTGTTCAATGAAAACACTTACCCTAAGTGAAAACTATCATTAACTACGACATATCTTATACTTTAAATATACAAGAGCATATCGATTTCCAATTGACAATGTTCTATTTGTCACCTAACGTATACCCTGTTACCAAGAAGTGGTAGATTCACTGATCTAGATCTTCTACACCCACCTATGCATTGGCCAATATATAAGCAAAGCATATTCAATCTAATCTAATGAAAAATCAGTAGATTTATGATTAATAAAACCAAATTTACAAGATTTCAATTAAAGGAAACTACATTTTAAAGAAAAAAACCTAACATCTTCAATACTTGCAATTGTAGAAAACTCTCAATCCAGCAAATACTTAGTTACAAGTACACATATAAACTAATTACAACAATAAAAAGGAAAAAAATAGTAACTTAAAAGTAAAATAATGAACACCAAAAATCTAGAGAGCTCCCCTCTTCCAAAAATTAAAAACTAGAGATAGAATAAGATGAGATCCTTTTCGAACGTCTAACCCTAGGTATTTATTGGGGTTGAGAATACAAAGGAATAGATTCACCAAATCTAGTGAATCAGAGATTTAAAATCCGTAGATTCGTTTGGCACCGTACGTGTAATAGACATATCTCTAAGGAATCGTTGCCCAATCATTGCGATGCTATATTTTCTGGCCAATTTGTTTCAAATTGAGCCCAACGATGTTATAGCACCTTACGTACACTATACAGTGCTGCCAAAGTGCTGGGTGTGTCTCGACTCTTTGACTTTCAATTATCTCTTGATCTTGTAAGGCTTTACTTAGTCTAAGTTTAGTGTCAAATCTTCAGTACGCAAAAGTTAAGCTCAGTGATTCCGTGGCGATGTCTAACCAAATAGTGGCGATGTTAAAGCCCTAAACCTTCTCTTGATTTTTTCACTGATTCTTATGAAAAACCTCTCATTTTCATCTAATTACCTATTTTAATCCTTAAAACACAAAAAACAAAGATTTATTAGTATAAATGACGATAAAAATGTTCGAATTCATAACAAAAAGTGAAAAAAAAACGTAGCATATCTAACGACTTATCAAATATCCCTAAACATGGACAATTGCTCCTCCTGAGCAAAGGAGTATGAGACAATAAACTTGCATGAAAAATTACAATTCAGCTCCTCTAATGCCCAAATTTAATTTAAATGGTTTCATCCAATTTGTTTCAACAAAACTTGCCAAATGAAAACAAGAACACTAAGCAAAGTTGGTTACTTTGAGTCAAGATATTTCGATCACTTTCCTGAGGAATACTCTGGCAAACACTAGGCTTCGTCAATACTAAAGCCATCTATTAATCATGAGTTACCTAGGAACTTTTAAAAAGCTAAAAACATACATTCTCTGAATAGGCCATTGAATACCAATATTCCACAAAGAGAAACTTATACAACCATTCCACTAACATTCAAAACATCATTTGGGATAGGAGTTTTATTTTTGGTTATTATGGCTGGCTTGGGTAACAAGGAAATGGATATTAAAAGGATTTAAAGCATTAGAAAGACTTACTTAATCTAACTACAAGCACTTAAGCTAAATCGTTTTATTTGAGGAGTTTTTATAGACTTTCGTCTTTATTCACTTCACATATATTCTTTATTTATTTTATTTTTCTCCAAATATTTTCTTTTTAGTATAGTCATTGCTCCTTTTCCAGTGGAGTCTGTTTTTACTCACTTTTTGCTACCACTAGATTCCTTGCTACTTTTCCTTTGGAATGTGTAGGACACTCTATTCTTTATTTCAAAACTCCTATTAGCACTTCCCACTTTCCTTATGACTAAGTTAGCATTCCAATATAGGTAAAAGCATTATAAGGCTTTTGGGTTATAGGTTTCATGATAAGGGATGAAAGAATCAAGTTGGGTCAGCTCAATTGGGATAACTAGGGATAAATTATAGGTGGGCTAAGGCTAAGGGATAAATAAACACTGCCTACATCTTCTCCCAAACTTATTCTTAAGTTATATGCAGTTTCGTATTTCGCATAGAGCCATGACTCCACACTAACATTCTTTTGTATAGACTCAACTAGTAGGCCAATCACATGAATATTATGTTTCACCTATACTCTATCAAAGGTATTGTCCATTTTTATGGCTTTCATCAATCCACATTAAACTCTCAAATTGTCAACCATTATTTAAAGCTAGAATTGGGCAATCATTAGGCTCAAAACAAATGGAAAAACAAACAAAAAAAATAATTCACATGTTTAAAACTGTGTAACAATCTGCCAAACCATCAATCCATGAAATAAGTAAAACCATATTACCTGTATTTCGCTAGAAAATTTGAAAAAAAATCATAAAAATGGCAAGAATTTACCAAAAAACCTTTACTCATGCATTCCATCCAAACCTGCATACTTGCATACCCCCAAACTTATCCTGAAGTTGCCCTCAAGGTTCAAAAAAGTTGGACAACCATACATAATCTAAAAGAACAAGTGAAATCAAAATAGAAGGGAAGAATTGAAATGGAATGATGTGGTAAAGGTAAAAGCGGAAAATAGGCAAATGCTATAAAACAAAAAATGAACCCCTCACACGACAAATTAAAAACTATCATCATTACTACACTCTAATGAATAGTCACTCGACAAATAAATAGGTCGAATTTCTCAAGTCCAACCTAAATATTTTCTAACTATGGCACTCAACACTTATTTAAAGCAATAAATAACTACACCTAATCCTAACCTACATCTTTAGGCTGCCTCCAAAGAGCGTCGGTGTTTAACATCAATGGCCAAACATTTTCAACCTTTATTATCAACTTGGTGATATGTAAGTACCTATGAACTCGATCATCGCAAACTTCAAGTTTTTGAAATATGGCACTAGGGGTGTCAGCATCGAGTCTTACTCTTCAAGAAGTGTGATAACTTTCCTATCTTGCATCAGAATTCTGTCCTCTTTCCATCTCATTAAGACCACTTTGCTTTAATCATCAATTGATATCTTAGCAAAATGCATGAAAGGCCTCCTAAGTATCATGGCATGCTTCATCGAATCTGATGTGTCAAGAATGTAGAAGTCCACCTCATAAATGAATCCATTAACATACTTGTAGACATTCTTCTTCATCTTGACTATGGTGATGGTCTTGCCATTTCTCAAGGTGATTTCAACCTTTTTAGTGTTCGTTGACAGAATCTTGGCACTCTTGAATAATGATGAAGGCATAACAATGATTTTAGCTCAAGTGTCCAGAAGTGCCTTCATAAAAGTTTCTCTTTTGACTCTTGTAGGAATCTTTATAAGACTTGGATCCTCCATTTTCTTGACCAGCAGTATTGCTATTTTCCGCAGCGACATTCCTTTCCTTTTCTACTTTTTTATCACCCTGGCCTTTGTTGCTTTTGGCTTCTTATGGATAAATACTTCAAATTTCTCTACAATGGATTCCTCTTTTCTCCCTCCTATTGCATTCTCCTTATTCTTTTCCTTTGGCTTAGCATTTGCCTGCCATTCCTATTTTGGCTTGCTATCCAAAGTCATGACACATAATGCCTAACAAATTCATCTTGTATGATCAGCTGGTGCTTCAATTGGCTCCAAGTGAGCTCTATCTTTCAGGGTCATATTGAAGTCTTCATACAGAGGCTTAAACCTGTGTCTGTTCACTTTAAAAATCTTCCTTCTCCATATACTCTGTATTTTAACATCAACATGGAAAAATATATTAGTAACAAAAAATGGACCCACCCATCTAGACCTCAACTTACCGTAGAAGATTTTCAACTTAGAATTGGAGAGAAGGACTTTTTGACCTATTACAAAGGATTTCCTCGTCAGATGATGATCATGATAAGCTTTCATCTTATCCTTATAAATCCTTGCTTTCTAATATCCATCATTCTTACTCTCTTCTAGTTCCTGAATTTTTGAATTTTACTCAACACCAATTTGTTGTAATTCGTGTTACAACATTTAACGGCCCAATATGCTCTATGTTCTAACTTTACAGGAAGATGACATGCTTTTCCTAAATACAACCTATATGGAGACATTCCAGTAGGTTTTTTGAAAGATGCCTATAATGTGTCATTAACGCTTGGACTCCAGTCTTTCCTTAATGGGTGATCACTTTTCTTAAGGATAGATTTGATATCTCTTTATTAGAGACTTTGACTTAACCATTGGCTTGGGATGATAGGCTATGTCTTATGGGTGGCATTATATTTCCTGAACAAATACTTTACATACCTATTGCATAAGTGAGTTCCTCTGTTACTTATGATTGAGCATAGAGCTCCAAGTCATGAAAAGATTCGTAACTTTAGGAACTTGACCACTGTTTAGGAGTCGTTACTTCTGGTGGCTTTAGCTTCAATCCATTTTTAGACATAATACATAACTAACAAAATAATAGTATTCCCATTAGAAGCTTTGAATGGACCCATGAAGTCAATACTCCATATATTGAAGATCTCACATAAAATAATTTTTGTCATCGACATCTTATCTCTTGGTAGTAATAGCCCATAGCGTTGATAGTCAGGACAAGTTTTGGTGAAGACATAAGCATCATAGAATAGTACGGGCTAATAAAATTTACATTCCAAAATTCTTTTACATGGACGTCGTGGACTAAAATGACCACCAAATGGATATAAATGACATTGATTAAAGATGGAAGGTGTTTCCTTCTGAGGAATTCACCTACGAATCATTTGATCAACACATAACTTGCATAAATATGTTTCTTCCCACAGATGATGTCTCGAATAGTACACAAGCTTTTGCTTTCATGCATGTAAGTAGTCTGATGGTAACTGCTTGGTGGCTATATAGTTGACGAGGTCATCATACTTTGGAACTTCAAACGACACTATATAAACGCGTTCATCAAGGAACTCGTCATTGAGAGAAGTAGGTGGTTTTCCATTTTCTAGGCGACTGAGATGGTCTGCCACTTTATTCTCAACACCTTTCTTGTTTTTGATTGTATGATCGAACTCTTAAAGTAAGAGTATCGATATTATAAATGTAGGTTTATACTCTATTTTAAAAATTAGGTGACACAAACCTGCACGGTCTTATTAGATAATGACTTTGGTACCTAGTAGATAAGGCCTAAACGTTTTAAGTACAAAGGCAATTGCAAGGACCTCTTTCTCAATGTTGGTGTAATTCATTTCAGCAACATATAAAGTTCAAGATTCATAATAAATCACTTGAGATTCTTTCCCTCTTTTTGTCCTGACACTGCTCCCACAACATAATTGCTTGCATCACATATAATCTCAAAATGATGTTACTAATTAGGAGCTTTGATTATCAGGGTTGAGATGAGTGTAGTCTTAGTGTGGAAAAGATTTCTCACATTCGTCCTAAAAAATAAATGGAACATCTTTCTTAAGTAAGAGACACATAGGTTGGACTATCTCGGAAGAATCCTGTATAGAAGCTTATATGATCTAGAAATGCATACATATCTCAAAGTGAAGGGACAGGGTAAGGTACGAATGAAATTCACTTTTAGAGGATCAACTTCCAAACCTCTAGATGAAACAACATGACCCAAAATGATCCTTTGATTTACCATGATAAGGCATTTCTCGTAATTTAGAACAAGGTCCATTTTAATACATCGGGACAACCCTTTGGTCAAATTTCGAAGACAACTGTCAAAAAATCTCTATGAATAGTGAAATCATCCATCAAGTATTCAATGAAGTTCAAAAAAAAATCAGAGAAAATGCTAACCATGTACCACTAAAATGTTGCGGGTGCATTGCATAGTCCAAACGACATGTGATTGTAAGCAAATGTTCCAAAAGGACAAGTGAAGGCGGTCTTCTCCTTATTTTTTTATCTGATCTATGAATGGCAAGGGGAAATGAAATTTTCTTATAGCCGCATTGAGTTTTCTATAGTCAATACAAACTCTCCATCCATTTTGAATACAAGTAGGTGCCAACTCTCCTTAGGCATTGGTCATAAGGGTTACTCCAGTCTTTTTGGGTATGACTTGCACTAGACTAACCCACTTGATATCAAAAATGGGAATAATCATCCCTGCATCAAGAAGTTTTAGAACCTCATTCCTGACTACTTCAATCCTAGGAGGGTTTACTCGCTTTTAAGATTGCTTGAGGGTTTGTAGTCATCCTCTAGATGTATTCTCTGTGTGCATATGAAAGGATGAAATCCTTTAATATCAACTAGTGTCCATCTATCACTTCCTTGTAGTTTTGTAAGATACGTACACAAGTTTTAAAAGTTTGCTGGAAGTGATTACTGGAAGTGATTCATTCTCAATGTTTTTTCTACTTATAAGTAGGCATACTTCATGTGAATAGGTAGCTCTTTCAATTCAAGCTTTGGGGATTTACCGAGCTAGGCTTGAGCTTGAGACCATAGGAGAACAAATCCATGGGTTCAGGGAGTTCGAAATGAAGTTCGGAAGACTCTAACTCCTTAACGACATCCTCAACATCTTTATCGAGTGAACATATGTATTCCAAATCATCAAAAGTCACTCATTGAAAGATGATTGAGTTCAATGTACCTCTCGTAGAGTAGTTAATAATTCCTTGTACTGGTGGACCAATTGCATCTAAGGTACATATGAATGATACATCATTAGTATATTTCATGGCATCATAAATGCTGAATTTCACAACATCGCCATCAAACTCCTCAGTCAAAGATTCGTTTGCTACGTCAATAATAGCCTTTGTTATTTTCATGAAGGACATCCTAATAGAATTAAATTGGGATTTAGGAACGGTTCCTCTTTAATGTCTAGGATGAAAAAATTTGCAGGAAAGTATAACAATCCTATAATGACAATGATATCCTCTAAGACTCCTATATGGTGTACAACAGATTTGTCGTCTAGCTGGATCACATTCTTGGTTTCCCTGAGTTCTTAGTAATTAAGAGACTCTAACACATACAAAGGCATGACCTTTATAGATGCTCCTAAGTCTAGCATTTCTTTAGAAAAATGTCTATTACTAATGTTGATTGGCGATGAGAACATTCATGAATCCTTGCACTAAGGGGGAAGTTTCTTTTGATGGATGTGTGAATAGTTTCGCAAAAAGATGACTTTTTCATGTTCATGTAGGTTTAATTTGTTGCTACATAACTCCTTCAAGACCTTGGAAATCCTAGGCACGTTCGCTACAACATCTAGCAAAGCGATACTGATCACTACTTTCCTGAGGGCATCTATGATTCCTTTGTCTTGCTAATCTTTCTTTGATTTTGCTAATCTTTCTTTGATTTTGCTAGATGTTGGGGAAATAGAGGATGAATAATAATAAGTTTGGTGATTGGTTCTACCCTAAGTTTCTCAGGTGGTGTAGTAGTAACTTCTACTTCATGCTCAATAAGTTATCTTACTAGCCTAAACAAAATGCTGAGTGCATAGTACTTCTTCCTTGTTTGTTCAGTCTTGACTTGCTCAATTTGCTTTGCCATCTTGTTGAATCTCATATAATACTTTTCACCATAGGACTCATAGATTTTGAAGTTCTCTCATAATGATTGCTTTCACCTATATGGGTGATTGTTATGCTTCTGGAATAACTAAGTGATGATCATGGCATTGAAAGCCATAGCTTTAATCATCTTGACCTCTCTCCTGAAATGATCCTCGAAATTGCTCAACCATATCAACATGACAGATATACTTAAAATGTAAAGGACAGTTATCCATAATATGTGTGTACTTAGAACAAGTACTACAAGCTTGGAATCTCTCTAATCCTAACATTAATTGCTTCATCATGGACTTCAATTTAGGAAATTTCTTTCTCAAGCCTATCCCCTTGCGAATTGACTCCAGCTCGGCTCATGTAAGTATTATCTGCTATGCCATAATGGCAATATAAATTCACCATTTTTTCAACAATTCTTTTTAGATTCAGATGGTGTAACTTTTGAAATATTTTCATTACATATTGTATCCAACCACCATTTCTCACCATTAGTTAGAACTTTGTAGAAGGTTTTCAATAATGGTTTCCCACTAAAATTATGTTGTAGGCAAGCATGGCAAAGTGTTTTAAATCTCTCTTAATACTCAAAGAAATAATTTTTTTCCTTCATGTAAATGGTGGAGATTTTTCTCTGAATAGAGGTAATCTTACTTGCTGGAATACATTGTTCCTAAAATTCGAGGTGTGGATCTTTCCAAGAATGGATAGATTTAGGGGGTAAGTGGAACAACCAATCCAGAGCATTACCTCCCAGATAAAATGGAAAAGCCTTCGGCTTAACCATATCAAGCTTTGTTGCAGTAGGCTTCATACCTACAAGAACCCATTCAAATTTCAACAAAAACTTATATGGATTCTCATCATTTTTCCGAAGAAACGTTTGAAGTTTCTAGATGAATCTAGTTGTTAACATGAACTATCCAACTTTAGTAGGGAATTCTATGCATAGAAATTTAGAACTTCCTTAAAGTTCATTTTCTTCCAAAAAAAGTGAGTTCTTTTTCTTCTTGGCTATTTTTTCATCCTATCCTAAAATACTGTTTAACACAATCCCCGACAATGGCGCCAAGAATTGATGTTGCATCGTACAACACCAATAATAGTCCTAATGTACTGACTACTTGGATATGTAGTGAGGCAAGTACAAATCCTACAAATACTAAGAATGATTCCTAGGCTATAAATAAAAGGAAATGGAGGATTGGGTTTCTAATTAACCTCATCTAAAAAGATAAATTAAACAACTTACACTAAATAATTGAAACATACATAGACAATTAAAATAAATAACTCTAATATTATAATAACTCTTTCACAGTTGTCAAGTAATTGACTTTATCATTAGTTATAAAAAATATTCATCTTATTGGATTCTCATAGGCAAGTTCGAGTACGATCAATCTGTTTTCCAAGATTAATGGTAGGAACGAGTGAGACAACCATATACTAACTAGACTCCCAAAACCAACGAATATGCCACAGGCTTTCAACGAGCTAGCAACCTTATCGTTAAATAAAAAGCATACCTTTACTTAACTAGGATTAACTATTACCCATCTTACACTTCAATGTACGAGAGCACATCGATTGCCAACATATAAAAGTTTACTTCTCACCTAAAATAAATCCCCTTATTGAGCGGGGATATATTCACTGACCTAGATCTCCTACACCTACTTATGCATTGGCCACTATACAATCAAAACATATTCAATCTAATGTAATGAAAAACCTTTAGATTTATGATCATTTTTAACCAAAGTTACAAGATTCCAATAAAAGGAAACTAAACTTTAAGTAATAAAACCTCATATCATCCATACTTGTAATTGTAGAAAACTCTCAATCCAGTAAAGACTTAGTTACTAGTACACATATAAACTAATTACAACAATAAAATGGATTAAATAGTACCTTAAAAGTAAAAGAACGATCACCAAAAATCAAAAGAGCTCCCATATTCTAAAACTTAAAAACTGGAGGGAAAATAAGATGATATCCTTTTTGTACGTCCAAACTAAAGTATTTATAGGGGTTGGAAATACGATGAAATAGATTCACTAAATCTGGGATTTCAAATCCTTAGATTCATTTAGAGTTGTATGTTTAATAGACATATCACTGAAGAATCGCTGCCCAATCGCTGTGACGCTCAATTTTCTGCCCAATTTACTTGAGTCCATCATTGTCATAGTGCCTTACACACACACTATGACGCTGCCAAGGTGTTGGGTGTGTCTTGACTCTTTGACTTTCAATTTTCGCTTGGGTCTTTGTAAAGCTTTTCTAGGTCCAAATTCAATGTCAATTCTTCAATACGCATAAGTTAAGCTTAGAGATTCCATGGCGATGTCTCACAAATTGGAAGCACTAAACCTTATGTTGGCTTTTTTCACTGATTCTTGTGAAAAATCCCTCCTTCTCATCCAATAACTTATTTTAAACCTAAAAACACAAAACAAAGATTTATCAGTATAAATGATGATAAAAGTGTCAAAATCCATTGTAAAAGTGTACCAAAACATAGCATATCTAAAGACTTATCAATGGTACTCAAGTCCGGCTTTTTCTTTTTTATAGTACTTGGATCTAGAAATTTCATCTCTCTAATGATTTTTCTACTCTCTTGTTGCATAACTCTCCATCTTTAAGTTACTTTCTTTTATTTTGAAATATCTTCAACTTGTTCTTTCTTTGAAATCCCTTTATCGGTTCCCATTATTGCTGCATTAATTGCATAAATTTTAGCATTAAAGTTATCACAATAGTTTAAGTATAAAAATTAATTATTAACTATTTCATTGTCAAATAATTCATCATATTATTCGTAAGTGTCATAGTTATGTTCATTATTAATTTAAAATTTGACAATCTTATCTTCAAACTCCATAGAAATGTTCTTTAATAAATATCTAACTTAGTTCTAGCCGTCTTTAAAAAATTGTCTACCTAAGTATTGGCAAAAAAGACTGGGTGATGTTAAATCTCCTATTTCTATGGCATAAAAACCAACTAAAAATATTAAATCGTTAACTTGTACTAGGATGTCGTTTTATTATCCATATGGTTTAATATTGGTATTGTCTACTAAAGTAAGGTTAATAGACATGTTAGTTAACGAACTTATTTTTAATGATTCATAAAGTTTAAGTGACATAACGTTGATTGATGCTCAAAGATCACACATACAAATTCAATAGAAGAATTGCTTATTGTGATTAGTATGACAAACATTCTTGGGTTGGAACATTTCTCATGCTTTCTCTTTTTAAACTCACGTAATTCCTTAGTGACTTTATCATGAGTTCATTAAGCTAAAATTTCATTAATCTCTAATTTCTTAAATGGTTCAGATATGTCTTTTTTAAGTTCTTCCTCCATTGCATTTGCTAATCGTTGTGGAATGGTAGAATTTGAATGCACATATTCAACATATAAATATCACTGGGTTTGTCTTTGTTAACTAATTCAAAATTTTGTAAAGATTTTTCGTAAGCTTCAACTTTGGCTAAATACCATGAGTATAATGTTTTGGAAAAAGGTGTGTATTTTAATTGTTTCGTCATCCATTACCTAGTGGAAATGACATTTGCCATCATTTCTTCTTATTCTTCTTGTTCTATTATTTTATGTACTTTGATTTTCTTTTTACCTATTTTTGGTGTCTTTTCTCGTGTATTCGTTTCTTTTTCATTTTCACAAAATTAAGCATTAACTTACGCTCGATTAATAGTGTTTGTAGGTTGGGTAGTTACTTTAGTTTGATTGCTTTAATTATTTATTTTTAGAGTCATTTGACTTAATTGATTTTTTAGTTCGTTAATAGATGTATCGATTTTAATTTGGTTTTGAGAAATTTACATAAAGTTTTGATGAATTTAGATCATAAAGTTGTGTAATATTTGTTCTAAATTAAGTTGCGTAGGTTGAACAGTTTGTTGTGCTTGTTGCATTGGTGTAGGTTCTACCAGTGCTCTTGGTCTGTAAATGGTATAATTTTTATTTTGTGGACAGTAGCTAAAGTTTGAATTTGGTTTTTTGGAGTAATAATTGCAGTTATTATATTGGTTTGTAGGAGGACCAGAATATTGGTTCATAACCGCGTTGACTTCTTCAATGTTTTCTTGTAAAGTAGGACACACATCCTTAGAATGTGTAACTTCATTACAAAATCCACATGATTTAACTTGATTTGATTTATCTTTTATCAGTCACTCAACCATGTTAGATAATTCTTCAACTTTTTTGTCAAATTTATTACTTGTTTTATCATTAGCATCATAAACATTATTTCTTGATGTACCGGTCTTTTCACCACATTCTTTAGATTGTTTGACCATCTTATTAATAGCTTCTTTTGATAGAGTTGCTATAACATCAAATAATGATCCACCCCATATTTTATGTAATAGCATCTGTTCAAATAGATTTAATCATTCATAGAAGTATTCTACTAAAGCTCTTTGGTGTATCCATGTTTATGACAAGAAGAAATTAATCTTTAAAATCTATCCTAAAATTCATTAAAATTTTCACCATCTTTCATTTTCATGACTGTGATTTATTTTTTTTCTTGCTGGCATATATTGATCTAGGAAAACTTCTAACATTTGAGCCAATGTGGTTATTGAATCTTGAGGAAGATAAAACAACCAATCTTGGTCTTGATATTTGACTCTCATCCCATTGACTTTATGTTGATATTCCCTTTTAATTTTTTTTCGGGTCTTCATTGTCCATACCATAGAAGTTAGGTAAAGCACTAATGAATCCAAACCTAATTTCAAATTTGGGAGATCCCTTAAGATATGCAATATACATTAGTTTATAAACAATAATATTTTGATTAGCTTGCTTAAAAGTAAGTTCTCTATATCATTATTATTATTATTATTAATATTAAATTTATTATAGACGTCCATTATGGTAGAATGGTTTCTTCTACGCTTTTGTTTTCTTAAGTTATGATTATATGTCCTATCTACCTCAAGATCAAAGGGATGTAAGGATACCATAGAATTAGAACGACAAAGTGGATAGACCATACAACATCTAAAACTACTAAAAAAAACTTGTGTATGTCCACTACAACGGTGCAAAAAATCGACATGTGTCAGGTGTGTTGATCATGTGTTATGCTTGTCATATATAACCCGTAAAAGGTTACCAATCCAACTTGGGTGTAGCAGTGGTAAATACGGGTTGAATCTACAAGATTCAGTCAAACCGAGTCTAAAGAACAAGAAAGTAAATCTAGGTGGTTTCTAATATAGTTTTATCCTAAAACCTACTAAACAAGAAAGTAAATAATTGAAACTCAGAAAATAGAAACATACCTAAGTCTAGGAATCCAAAATCTAGCCCTATGTTGTTTCTATATATGATATCATCGACTTTGAAGGATGAGTTTTAAAATAATCTCCCTAGATATGCTATATGTGTTGAGGTTACAAACACCCTGATTTCTCTATTCTCGATAGATAAGGCAATCACTCTTCAAATACTTCTCTTACTCCAACGTACAACCTTAGATAACCGCTCTTAATATTTTGCACATGAGCAACATTATAGCTATATGCTACCCCTTGATAACCTTGGGCAAGCCACTCTTAAGATTTAACCTTGTTTTTTATGTTACTCACCTAGAACAAGTGTGTTAAGTTTCTTGCTCTAAGTGATTGCCATTTCTTAACTTAGTTGGTATCACGAGAACCTGATTGATTATAGGTAAACATGTTTACGCCTAGAGATTTGCATTGAATATACAAACTCGAAACTACCATTGAGACATCGTTAATAACAACAATATATAGATAAAGAACTAAATCCAAATACTATTATATTAGAAGATTCTTAACTAGACATAGAAAACAACCTACTAATGGCGAGAGAGCTTCATCCCTGACCTAGGAATTAAAGAATGTAGCCATTAGGGGTGGGCAAATCGCGGTTTGGTTTGGAAAACCACCAAACCGTCACCAAACCGAAGGTCTATGGTTTAGTGATTTTCCAAACCGCCACCAAACCGCATATCACCAAACCGAACCGCGGTTTTCGCGATTTTCATGCACTTTATTTAAAAAAAAACCAACCAAAAAAAAAAACAGCAAGCAAAAAAAAAAAAAAAAAACAAGCAAAAAAAAAAAAAAAAGAAGAAAAAAAAAAAGAAAAAAAACAAAAAAAAACCCAATTAACACTTCAAATCAATTCCAAGCTTTGATGAATTAACAAACATTGTCAATAATCTTCATTTAATCAATAACCATTAATCAATCATTCATCAAAATGAACCCAATCAAAGTTAAAAATTCAAGATCATATCAAAAGTTACAACAAAAACAAATAGATTAAAAGTTTAAAACAAATAAATGCTTCAACAAGTAGGAAAATGCTGGAGAGGGCGGAGCGAGGCAGTGGGAGGAGCGAGGTGGTGAGAGGTGATGAGAGTGAGCGGCGGGAGGTGGGAGGCCGAGATTCAGAGAGGTGACGAGAGAGTGAGCGGCGGGAGGCAGGTGACGAGAGAGTGAGCGGCGGGAGGCGGGAGGCGGGAGGGAGGAGAGAGATCCAGAGAGAGGTGACGAGAGTGCGCGGCGGGAGGCGGGAGGGAGGAGAGGTGACGAGAGAGTGAGTGTCGGGAGGCGGGGCGCGGGAGGCGGGAGGCGGTAGAGGAGGAGAGAGGTGACGAGAGACGAAGAGAGTGAGCGGTGGGAGGGAGGAGAGGGAATGAGATTTTTTGTTTTATTTGGTTTTGTTTGAGCTTTTTAGGGTTTTTGGTGGTTATTTACCAAAATGCCCTCGATTTTGTTAAACCGCGGTTTTCCCAAAATGAAAACCGCGACCAAACCGCGATTCTGCGGTTTGGTCGTTTTCCAAACCGCGAGCTTTAAAAACCAGACCAAACCGTGCGGTTTGGTCGGTTTGGGCGGTTTTTCGCAAACCGCTGCCCACCCCTAGTAGCCATGTATGGCTACTCTACCTTGCTCAAATCCTAAATAACTATGAATTACAATGTGTTTTTATTCATAGAGGTGCATCCATTATATTAGTGTGCTCGGGTATAAGAATAGCAATTCCCAAATCTTCTAAAAAGTCTCGAAACTTCTATTTTATGAAGTTGGTGCCATTAGTGACACTACCATTATGTAGGAATAACGCCGTATGGCAGGTTGGCAATATACGGAAAGTATTGGGCAGAAAATTGGTTTGAAACTTTTATTTTTTTTAACTTGGCACCGTGGGTGACACCATCCTTTGTAAAGTTGATGCCGTCCATTTAATTCTGGCACCGTCATTTCTTCTGCCATGACGATATGGGTCTTTACTAGCACAATCTGGGCCGTGAAGCTTCGATGGTTTTTAACATATCTTTGACTTTTTTCTCGAATTTGTCCGATTCATACAAACACTCAAATACCATGAAAATTTTGAAAGTAAAATATATATCTATAAAACACGACTTTGGACTTGATTTACATTGCAAAAAACCTATAAAAATGCTTAAATAATTACTCATCACGTGCACAATAATTTTTCCTCTATATTATACTTTATATATTTTGTAGTAATGGTAAGTGGGAATTGTCTCAACATGGATTTATCAAACTTTGCTTGGAAAAAAGACTCTTAAAGGTCTTATTATTTTTACTTTACTTTAATGTATTTAAAAATAGTAATTAAACTAACTAATAATTAACTATAATATAATAAAATTTAACTAACACAATCTAAATTAACAATCAATCAAATAGATTCCATTCAATGATAAATAATTATCTAAATAATCATCCAGAACAATGAAACATAAACTTGTTTTGCTTTCCAAATATGAACTTCTACCATTTTGTTATGAGCATACTTTATAAAGTATCATAGTTGATTAAACACTATTCATAAGTAACTACACAACCTTTAGCAAATCACTTGTTCTTGTTTTAATGGTGGAAAAACCATGTTCTAATTCTATTGAGCTAACTGATCATGGTCGAAGTATAACGACTCTATTGTAGTAATAATGAGCATAGATTATGGATATCATCCTTAGGGAAAGGTGTATTGAACTTAGTATACTTAGTCAGAATTACTTTATTGCTAAAGGAAATTCCTTTTTAATCGAGTTTTAAACTAAATATTATATTTTAACAAAACAATGTAAATAACTTTTAAACTCCTATATTAAGAAGATTTTAGTTTATAACTTCACCTACGTAATGAATAACTATGCTTTTCAACTCACTTTTTTCATCATCATTATGTGTGTGCAATGCTTAATTAGAATAAACAGATTTCCTTTAAATCCACTTCAACCCACCATCGCGACAGAAAATATTCTAATGTGCAAACTAGAGTTCCACCTTTGTGTTTGAATAATGTAAGTTCCACATTGCTTTCAGTTTCAAATATTTAGACTCATAACCAATTAAGTTTACAATCCATGCCTCTTAACCAATAAATATCTATTGATGTTATATATTTTAAGGCTATATCGCCCATATTAGGCTTAAGAGCTTCATTGGTCTTAATAACTTCTAAAACATTATATCAAAAAATACGTGATCAAGATGTTCATAGCATTACACTCAGAATCAATACAAATTCCAACCATTGCACTTTTTAACTTTATAATCCAGTCAAACTACTTAAAAAAGCTTCATACCATAGGATCCATTGATCCCTATGATTAATGAATTGCTCACACATCATTGAAATAAACATGCACATATTAATATTCATTGCAATCAAAGATTAAACGAATAAATTCAATTAAATTAAAAAAATAATACTGAATAACTAAACATGAGTCTTCAATGTGTTGTCTTCCTCAATTCTTCATAATACTCAAGAACAAAAGTAAAACATAGTCAAACTGTGATAATTAGTTGCAAACTAAGGTGCTGTATAGGTTTGCAACGTTCTAATACCTATTTCTACTCTTAAAGCACTTTTGAAAATAATTACAAACCCTAATAGAAAATCCCACATGAATTATAACTCAAGCTCTTTATTTTCTTCATGCCTTGGCGATGTCTGTAAGTGGTCCAACGCTGTGTGCACAAAGCCACAGTGCCATGAACAGCTCGGACACTTTTTATGAGATTTTCCTCATTCAATCGACTCATTGCCTTGTGTAGACCTCCCTAGTGCAACCCCTTTGTCCCACGTCTCCACCACTGCGCTGGCTGTGCTATCCACTTTTTGTTCTCTTATTGTCTTCCACGCCTTGCCCACGTTGTCAAGCCTTCTACCCATGGCATCAACCATCTGTGCCACCTCATCAAGTGCGGTTTTGAGCATTTTAGCCCCCTTTCTACACAAAATCACTTTATTGTCTCCTTTATACATCGTATACCTAAAAATACATAAATATAATTGATTTGAGCTCATTCCGAAATATTTATACTAAATATACTACTAAACTAGTCCTATATATAAATCTCACTCATCAAATACCTCCAATTTAGGATTTTGAACGTCTCGAGCAAAAGTATATTTTACTAAGTGTTCTAACTACTACTACTACTACTACTACTACTACTACTACTACTACTACTACTACTACTACTACTACTACTACTACTACTACTACTACTACTTAAGTTCATATTCATTTCACATCATTCATGAAGTACTCTTTAATCTATATAAGTTCAAGTTAATAATGCACTCAAAGTTTTCTTTGCAAAAACTTATATTTTCAAAACATGTAGCATTAACAACACATACATTTCACTTTCGAAACATCAAAGTAGTTCACAACTAAAACCATCACTACTCACACGTTTATTCAACCTCGACCCTCAAATAGCAAGTGTACAATCTCAAGATTTCTCTTTAAGCTCAAAAACTCACAAAAAAGCATAGATCATACAAGTTTTTAGACTTTAGCACTTTAAGAGTCAATAAGATTTAACATAGTTGGAAAGAAAAGTTAACTCAACTAAGTTACTAGTACTCGAGCTAAATCTTTTATTTGAAGAGTTTATATCTAACTTCCGCCTTTCTTTACATTATTTTTATCTCTCTCTTTTTTTCATAATATTTTCTTAGTTGTACTGTCCCTGCTCCTTTTTCTATGGATTCCGTTTTACCTCACTTTTTCCAATAATCGAGTTATTTACCTTTTCATGTAGAACTTGTGGGACTCTCTATTTTTTATCTTTTAATGCTCTTATTAACACTTCTCACTTTCACTCAGTTAAACAAGTTTTAACTCCAACATTTTCATCAAACAACATGCCTAACTCTTCCCCTCTTAATACTAAGTCTTTACTTACATTTTATACAAAAGTAAGATTCATACTTATTACTGAGTTCTATAGAGTTTTAACTTTTTCCCCAAGAAGTGTTCTAGTATTCTCCTTGCTCTTAATTTACATTCATGATCTTTCCTAACTCAAGGTTTCTAATCATGAAATCATACCATTGTTCGCTACATTTCTCATTTTCTTTAAAAATTTGATAACACTATCTCGAGTTTTATATGAATAAAACATTTGTTTTCTTACTCATCCTCAATTAAAGGCATGAACTTTGCAAATGAATTACTTAATCATTTCATAATACTCTATATAATCTAATCTATATTACGTAAACATATTCAAATAAAACGAAATCGAATACACTACCATGCTTTCCTCTTTAACTGCTCCAAAAATAAAATTTTGCGATCATACATATAGTGTTTATCCTTATTTTATTATTTCTTACCACTTCCCATAGTGTAGTGTTGACGCCCCCAAACTTGAACCAAAACTTGTCCTCAAGGTTTAAAAATAAGCCTGAAACGTAGAAACACTAACAACCAAACATAATAATAACACAAGATATAAAAATGTATAAATATAAAACAAAAACAAAGTGAAAAAATATGCTGAATGTAAAAGATAATTAGTATAAATGTATCTCTGATCTCCGCAAGGTCTATAAAAACCCTAAGATACTTGACTCTAAGACTGCGCATTATCATAAGCATCATCACTTCCAGCAATGGATGGTGTCAAAGGATGCTCTACCTTTCTGCTCTGCACCAAGTCTGGATCAAACATGTAGTTCGGTGCTGTTAGAAAGCCAATAGACCTATCAGTAGGTTTCATCCATTTGCTTCTCTTATATCTAGCTATGTCCCTTTGATGGTATGCAAATACATGAAGTTCCGCTATCCATTCAACGGGTCTTGCATTCTCCTCGGCCTATCCAGCTCAAATCTTAATAAGGCTTCTTTATATTATGCTATATCCTATCTATACAGTCTCCTCATCTTAGCAATCCACCGCCTCTGTTTTCATGGATTCAAGTCCTCTAGAGTTGGTACTAGTGCCTATGGAGGTGGTGAAAAAACCTCAAGACCATCCAAATCTTGCTATCATATTAATGGGTCTATAAATTATTAGTGCTAAGCTAATCCCAACTGATGATCCTCGTCCTCTCCATATCCTTTGTTATGCAAGTCTTGGGCTAATTCCATTGTTGTTGCTCCTACTATTGTTGCACGTTACTCTTGCTCTCACTTCCATATGCATTGGCATAAAACTCTTACACAAAGATATCACAAACCCTCTCACTTGGAACATCTTATAGGTCTAGGTGGGCTTAATGATCAAGTTATAATCCCTAGTCATCAATCCCTAGTTCCTAGCATTAATGATATCTAGCATCATAGGCCTTTATCTCAATACGTTCTTCACGTTAAATCCCCTCATTGGGATCAACTTCCTATTTTTCACTGAATCATTCATAAATTCTTCATAGGCTTTCTCATTCACGAAGTTCTCTTACCTAAGTATATAATCTTTCTCCCCCTGTCGATATCTCTTATTCAACTTCATCCATTTCCTTCTCATCATCTACATAATCATCCTCAGTATTGAAACTAAATAATGAAGGTGGAGTAGGTTCTCTTGGTGGTCTAATCATGGGAATGTTAAAAGAGATTAACATTGGTTGGGTTTAGGAAACTTTGTATTTAGTTTTTAATTTCTATACTAACTTCCCCTTCGCTCTCTCTCCTCTCCTGTACCTTTACCTTTTCTACTTCTGGTTATTTAGACAAGTACAATTTAAAAAATGACCCTATAGAACCATTTAAAACCAAATTTCTCGAAAAAGTATTTGATAAAATTTAAGTTATCTATCTAAAATGAGAAATTTAGCAAAAACATTATTTATAAATTAAGAGTTTGAAACTTATATAAAAGTTATCCATAAAACATGATTGAGAAAAATGAATATATGAATGTCATTCAAATCAATAAACATGTACATACAAGAAACCCCCAAATTCACTTGAAACTTGATATCAAATTAGCTTGTGTAAACAATTCAATTCAATTGTCATATATGAAAAATAGTTTATAAATTCAATAGCTATAATCAAATCTTCACATCACTCCTATATTAGTATTGTAATAGAAATTATTCGATACCAAATCCATTTTAGAGTAAAAACTCCGAAATTGGGCTTCTAACCTAATAAACATCCAAAATCGATGAAAACATATAATTTAATCTATAAGAGGTTAAGATTTTTGTTGATTACCTTCTTGAAAGTGATTCTTTCAAGTATGTAACTCTACTCTTTTCTAGAACACTCCTCCAAGCTCCAATTTGAACTCCCTCGCTTAAGTCCTATCTTGCTCTACACTCTCATAAATCACCAAATGTTTGGTTGAATGTGCAAAGATTAAGGTAGGAATCACTTAAATACACTAAAAGAAAGCTTTGGAATGTTGAATCTTATCAAAATTTGGTCTCTTAATCAAAATGTTGCAATGGCTTGTTAGTGTGAAATGTTTAGATGTGGCGATTTAGGAAATCTGTTTTTAAAAACTTGAATTCGTTTTCACTAAATCAAGGTTTAAGTGGATTCACTGAGAAATTGCTAACAAATTACTGGAAATGAGTGTCAGTGGCTCAACAATTTGTCCTACAAATTTTAGTTATAAGCCTGAATTAGTGAGAAATCGTTAACTAAAATTTCACTAAAACTTTCCACACTAATTTTCTTAGTGATTTGTTATATAAACTATAATCGCTGAGAATTCAACAGCCTTTTTTTGCTTTTTTTCTAATTAAATTGATTTTTCATTTATTTATCACATATCTAATAAAAAGTTATATTTATTCAAAATTTTTAGAATTTAACTATGATATGTATTAAATGATAAGTTCATTACTATAAATAGCTAATTAACATAAGTCTAATGCATAAAAATAATATAGTACGAAAATAAATTTGCTCGATCAACCCCTCATACATAAGATTTTTTAAAATTAGATTCCTAAAATATCCCCGTTATAAGAGTCAAAAGTAGAGAGAATATAAAAACAACTAACTAATCTTAATCATAATACAAAAACTAAAAATAATGATAAAATATGGGATGCCTTCCATAAAGTGCCTTTGTTTAATGTCATTGGGTCGACTAAACCGTGCAGCTCTAAATTGGTTCTATAAATTTAAGTGTAGGATTATCCACCATTGTTAAATCCAGAAAGTGATTGCTCAGCACTCAACCTTTAAAATGATTGTCTTGTAAAGAGAGTATCTACGACAGCTTGCGAAGTGGCTAAGAAACACCGTCCTAAGATTAATGGAGGATCTTTGTTGATAAAGTGTGGCACAGCCGAAAAGTCTGTGCGGATAATGTATTTGTAAATCTGAAATTGTACATAAGTGACCATACATATGGGTCTTAGTGAATAACCGTCCGGTAGAGTAACTTTTTTGAAAGTAAGTACATCCAATTCCAGTTTATTATGAAGAAAAAAATAAATTGGCATATAGTTTGCTCTAGAACCTGTATTACAAATAGCTTTAAAATACCAAGCACATTTAACTTTTATGTTGATATATATCTCCTTGATCATCGAGCTTGACAATTGTTAGGTTCTTCTTTTTCTTCTTCTTATTCTTCGTAGATTTGAATTCCTCCATAATAATATCATTCTCAATATTGTTCAGTTGCTTAACCCTCCGTTCTCGGTTTATTGTCTTTTGATTGAAAGTATTTTCAACTTGCTTATTCTTGGTCATAGCATTTTCATTTACCATTGTTACAACATTAACAACATATATTTTAGCTTCATGATAATTTAATTCTAAAGATTCATTATCATTAGGTTGTTCATTATCAAATTCATCAGAATTTTCATAGACATCTTCATTATTAAAACAAAAAGTGACAATCTTGTTTTCAAACTCCATAGACATTGTTCCTTTAAAGATATCTAACTTTGTTTTAGGTGTTTTAAGGAATGGTCTTCCTAAAAGTATAGGTGGAGACTTCGATGATATTGAGTCTCCCATTTCCATGATGTAGAAGTCAACTAAAAATACTGAGTCATATACTTTTACTAAGACATTATCTAGTAAACCATAAGGTTTAATGACGGAGTTGTCAGCTAAAGTAAGATTAATAGGTGTATTGGTCGATGAACATATTTTTGATGACTTGTATCATTTAAGTTACATAACGTTTATTGATGCTCCAAGATCACATATAGCAAAATCTATAAAAGAAGTCCCTGTTGTGATAGGAATTCCAAACATTTATGGATCTGAACATTTATCATGTACTTTCTTTTTAATTAAAGCAACACTTTTTGTCCTAAGTTTTCTTTAGATTTTTCTTAAAATTTATCCTTTAATTTAGAGACTCATTTCAAAACTTCATCACAATTGGAAAATTGCATAATTGATTCCTTCAATAGTTTATTGATTTCTATTTTCGTTAGCACTTCAAGAATGTCTTCATTGTTTTGTTCCTCTTCATTGTTTTGTTCCTCTATAGCATCGTCTAATCATTGTGTAATGGTAGAATATGAATACGTATCTTCATTCAAATTATCAGAATTCTTATCATTTTATCCTTATCAATTAATTCAAACTTTCATAAGGATTTTTCATATGCTTCAACTTTGGCTAAATACCAAGGGTATAGCCTTCCATGAAAGGTGTATATTTCAATTATTCAGCTATCCATTCTCTAATAGGAATGACCTTAGCCATCGTTTATTCTTCTTTTTCAATAGTCTTACGATTATTCTTTTATTATTCCGTTTAAGTATCTTCCCAGTTATAGTTATGTATTTCTAATCACTAAATAAAGCATTAGCTTGTGCTTTATTAGTAGGTGCAACAATAGCTTAAGTAGGTGCTTTAGCTTGTTTACTCTATCAATTATTTTACCTATTCATTTGTAAACTCATTTGGCTTAAACAAATTTTCAGTTCACTAGTGGTTGTATTAGTCTTTATCTAATTTTGAGAAAATGTGTAAAGTTTTAGTGACTAGTCACAAAATTACGCAGAATTTGCTCTAAAATTGGATTAATTAGTTAAGTATTTTGTTAAAGTTACTGATTAGGTGCATATTGCATATGAGCATTGGTCTATAAGTATGATAATTTTGGTTTTGAGGACCATAATTGAGATTTCGACTCAATTTTCTAGAATAATAAATGTTATTATTATATTGATTTCTTGGGGGACAAGAAAATTGATTCATCATTACATTAACCTCTTCTGCATTTTCTTTATGTAAAGTAAGACATGCATCCGTAGGATGTGTAACCTCATTACAGAATCAAGAGCCTTAACTTGATTAGATCTATCATTAACTAACAGCTTAACCATATTAGATAATTCGTCAATTTTGTCATCGGATGCATTACTTCTTTTATTATCCACTTCATAGAGTTTCTTTATTGAGTATTCAACTTTTTCACCATATTGCTTTGATTGTTTTGCCATTTGGTTAATTTATCCTTTCGCTATAATAGATGTTGTCTCAAATAAAGATCTACCACATACTGTGTTAAATAACCTTTATTCAAAGTGGTTGATTCCTTGATAAGAATTTTCTACTAAAACTTTTTAAGTATAACCATGTTGTGGACAAGAAGAAATCAACCTTTGGAATCTATCCAAGAATTCATTAAAGTTTTCATCATCTTTCATCTTTGCAATTGTGATTTACTTTCTATAGAAACTGATTTTTCTAGCAAGCATATATTCATCTAGAAAAGCTTCTAACATTTGAGTCCATGTAGTTATTGAATCTCGTAGGAGATAGAACAACTAATCATGTGCATGATCTTTCGGTTTCATCCTAAGTTTTACTTGTTCTAAAGTACCTTCTTTTGGTTTCATCCTATTAACATTATGTTGATATTCTCTTATGAAATTTTGTGGGTCTTCATTGTATTTACTATAGAAGTTAGGTAATGCATTAATAAATCTAGATCTAAGTTCAAATTCAGGAAATCCATTAAGGTATGCGATGGCCATATGCTCATATGCTGTAACATTTTGATTTGGTCGTCTTAAAGTGTGGTCTCCATTATTTTTATTATTGATAACTCAGTTATAATTATTATTATTAAATACATTCTCATTAATATCATTATTATTATTTTCCATCCTATTAGCTAAATCTTCCCTAAGTTGTTGTTGTCTTTAAACTCCAATTAAAAGTGGTATCTATTTCAGGATCAAATGGATGTAAAGTTCCTATTGAATTAACATGCTGAAGTGTGTAGACTATACAACGTCTAAAATCCTTAGAAATTATTCAAAAACCATGCCAATTGCGCCAAAAACTAACATGTGTCGAGCAATACCAATTGCAACTTAATTGATTTTTGATGTGTCAACACATATCTCGAGAAATATCAATGCCTAATATTTTAACTTGCTAACTTTGGTTTCATTAATGTAATTCAAATTATAGCCATATTGATTTCACTATATAAGCCAAATTAACTTAAATTAAAACCTACCACATCACTTTTTACCTCGGTCCCACTACGACACACATCTCAAAGAGCATCCTAATCACTTCTCGACATCTATATATCTGTAGAAATGACGTAGTAGTCTACGCATATATACATCACACAAGGCTTCCATCACTTAAGAAATACTATATTACTCTGTTCTCATACTCAGTATTCGGACCGTGTAACCACTCACAACCACATTTCGGGTTAGTAACCCTATTTAAGGACTAATTTAATATTAGTAAATTTTGGCCCATTACAGTCTTTCCAACTAAAAGAAATTTGGTCCTCGAGATTAAACTTAATCCCAAGCTTAATGTTATAACTCATTCTTATTCCCAAAATGGAGTCATTCGCTACTTGAATGTCACTCCTCAATCATTTAAAAAATATAGGATAAACTTTGCTTATTTTATTCTCTAAATAATTGCCCTAGGAAAAATCTCAAATGATATTAGCCCCAAAGCCCGTGTTTCTCAACTAATGCAGGTGGATCCCTTGTCTGGTTCCCTGGGTTCGATATTACTATGGGTGAGTTTGTGCTTTGTTACAATATGTACACTATCATAATATATGACACTCTGGTCATATTACTTAAAAGAAATCTCACTAGGCGTAATTTCCATTATGAAAGTTTTTAGTGTGCTCATTAGGCTTACACTACTTTCATTATCTTTTCAACTTATGTAATATGAACTTATTCGAATCAATCTCGTCAATTAAGTGATCACATTTAACTCTTAAATCATTTGTGCAACTTTTGTTATACCTAAGTTAAGCAGTGCGCGATTAATGTAATAATAATCAAACACGTTCACTTACCAGGATAGTGTGCCGTCTCCAAATTCAGGTCTATCTCCACATGAGCTGTATGTGTAGCATGCTATTACATGGTAGGTTTTAGATAGTCATAAGGCTGTGGACATCGTCTAAGCACGTGTTCGTTGTGTCCACATCTGTAACACGCTGGCTGTCTTTGTAGTGGTGTCAAGATCGAGCTGACTGTACGTCAATCATTGTCCTTGTGGACTAATGCCACTATCTCTAACCCCACTCTTTATCTCTAGTTGGAGAAAATCTGCAGATTAGGGACACTTTTGAACTAGGTGTCCCACCTGATAACATCTATAACATGTTGATAATCTCCTTCACTCTATAACCAGAGTCAGAGTTCGTCTATGCCTTTATGCATCTCGGTCACTATCGCCTAATGTCTGATGAATCTTTGACGCTGATAGTATCAATCTGCTTGCATTGGCATGGAAAATCTACTTACTAATTGGGGATTGTAAATCATGATGTGTCTCTCTAGTCTACATCTGTAACACGTCATACGTCTCATCCGCTCTATCAAGTCAATCAATTTCGAAGTGAGTCTATGCCCTTGCCATAATGCATACTAGTCTTTACTGCCCCAAGGTTGCTGAAATTCCTGCAGTGGTTGCACTATCGGACATGACAAACGACAAACCTGACATGACAAAAGTAAATAACTTGATAACTTGGTATGACAAAAGCAAATAAAATAAACAACTCACTTTATACTGTAGCATTTTAGTATGTGATGATGAATAGTGGACAGCTGGAAGATAAACTTGATTTATGTCGGTTGTCGAGATAAGGTTTGATGAAGATTAGATTCGGAAAGAAACAACTGTGTTGATGATGGAGACAGGCAATAATGGCATGGAAGCATGTGCTTGACAAGATGTATGACATGGGCCTGAATGGCTAGTAAAACCAGGAAGCACGGGCGTGCTTCGAGAACCATGGCATGGGCTGGGATGCTAAATGTTATAATATTCACAGTAATAACACATTGGAGAAAGGCGAAGAATTTGCCATAAGTGATAGTGTATATAATCATCAAAACGATACAAATCTGGATAGTCAATATAGACCCATATGAGAGGTATCTTGAGCAAGTACCATAAGGAGAGAATAAGATTGCCTTCATCAAGAGTCCAGTTTAGTGCTTGAAGGGCAAAAATGTGAATTTGATAGGTTTGAATCACTGAACTCCACGTATTATCAACACCATTCATAAATAATTCTTCAATAAGTAATCGATTAAGGGCAGTTGTATGGTTGTATGACGCAAAGCGCATGCTAATGCCTTCATTTATAAATCAATAGAATCTGCAAAATGAGCTGAATGAGTATTGTCATCTGAATGTGTCTGAGAGGAAATAGAATATTCAGATTCAAATTGTTTGAATCGTTCATCAAAATGTCTTTCGATATTATGAAATCCTTGCTGAAAATTCTGATGAAAACCTTCTTGAAGTTGTTGAATTAAAATTTGTGCAAAGTCAGGAGTCATTGTTGAACTGGATTCGACAATTTTAGTATTTGGAGCAGGAGAGGCCAAACTAACATTTTTATGGGTTTTTGCAAGTGGAGGAACAAGTGGAGGAAATTCAATTAGCTTACTGAATTCGGTTGGTTTGGTAGGAGTAGTTATGAGAGAAATACTTGGTGTTTCAATGGATTCAATGTCAAATTTATCCCACCATTTAGAGAGAATTTCTTGGAGAGATATGTAAGAGATATTATGGACATTGGTGATGATATGAATTCCATATTGCCATTTGAGGATCCATGGGATGGAATGTTTATGCATAAATCGAAAGAGTGATAATTTTTCGGCTTCATATTTCTTGAAAACAGCATTTGGAAAGAACCCAATATGAAGACTAAATGTTTTCCACCATTCAACCATAAACCATGCTGGGAGATTAACCTTCAATGATTTTTTGAACGTAATATACCATGAATGTCCAGAGGCTGGATCTTTATAAAAGAGTATGTTGCGACAAGCATTGATGTAATCTTTATAATTTACTTGAACAGGATGTCGATCAGAGACCAGAGTCATGGACTGATAAATGAATGGACTTTGTTGAATAGAATGTTAGTGTGACCATTCCGCACTTGAAAGAACCTTTTGAATTTAGAATTTAGAATTTAAAATTTAGAATAAGCAATTTCTTCAGAGTTAGGTCTTGTACAATGTTCAATAAGGACTGATTGATTTGTGGTTAATAGAGTTTCATAAAAATTCGTGGTAACATTTCGCCGATTAGGTATGAAATGCAAAGAAGGAGGCATGACCAGTTTGACCTGTGTATCTAAAGATTTATCAAGAAGATGATGGTAAAGAAGGATGACTAAATGGCGGTTACTGAATTTATAAAGAGATTTATTCACATCAGCTTGATTATAGGTGCTGAATAGAGGAGAAAATCGATTTGAGGTTGCTGGAGACTTACCTTTGGCAGTCATAATGATATGTAGGCAATGAATTTGAGGAGAAATAAGAAATTTACGAGATAAGAAATCAGGCAGAGAATTATCTTTACCTTTAATATATTCGATCAAAATAAAAAAACACTTAATAGTGCTTGCCATCGAGCAAGTATTTGTTTCGAAACCAAATTTTTGACATCTTTTAAAAGAATTTCTTTAACAGCTTTGCAATCAACACTTATTAAAAATCTTTGATTTAAAACATTAGATTGAAACTTTTGGACACATAAAACAATAGCTAAAACTTCCTTTTTTTGTAGTAGCATAGTTTTGCTGTGTGGTATTCCATAATTTGGATGTATAACAAACTAATTGTTCTTGACCAAAAGGGTATTTTTGTAAAAGGATACCACCATATCCTAAGTCAGATGCATCTGTTTGTATAATTTTTGGATAAGCTAAATTTGCTATGTGGAGATAAGGAAGAGACTTAACCTTTTGTTTAATGTTCTGTATGGCAGAAGTATGGGCAGACGTCCATTGAAATTTAACATTTTTTTGAGAAGATCTTGCAAAGGTTTACTGTCTAAAGCAGCTTGTTTATAAAAATCAGAGAGCTAATTTAAACAACCAAGAAATCGTTGTAGTCCGTTTTTATTAGTAAGTTGATCAGGAAATTTATCAGCAAAATCAATAACACGATTGAGAGGAGTAATTGTTTGATTAGAAAGTTTAAAACCTAAGAAGGTAGGAGAAGTTGGAAAAATGTGCATTTTCTTCTTTGATAATACAAGGCCATTTTTGATAATGATTGCTTGAAATGTATGTAAATGTTTCCAATGTTGATCGACTAGTTTAGAGAACACTAAAATATCATCAATGTAGACAAGTATAAATTCACGGAAAGGATTAAAAATATCATTCATAATTTTTTAAAATTCAGACGGCGCATTTTTTAATCCGAATGGCATGACATTCCATTGGTATTGGCCAAATGGGGTATTAAAAGCAGTTTTATATCGATCATTAGGATGTATTCGAATTTGCCAAAATTTAGATTTAGGATCAAATTTAGAGAAAACTAAAGCGGTAGTAGTGCATTTAATTACATCATATTTGTTAGGTAAAGGATAGCGAATTGTTTTTAAAACTTTATTAAGGGGTTTATAATTAATTACTAATCGAAGGGCACCTCGTTCTAGTTCTGGAGCATTTTCAACATAAAAGGTTGTGCAACTCCATGGAGATTTAGAGGGTGTAATTAATTTTTTGAAAACAGATCTTTTATTTCTTGTTCACACAGATTGAGTAGACGGGAATTCATTTGAGATGGATTTGCTTTTGTAGGAATAGAGTTTTCATTAAATTTTGTTATATATGGTAGAGTAACTATATGTTTTTTGTGATCCCAAAATGCAGAGGGAATATCTGAACGACAAGATTGATGTAATTTGTCTTGGAATGTTTTCAACTTAGTTTGGAATGTAGAGGTATTAAGGATTTGATCTGTTTTTAAAAAATTAATTTAATAGTGAAAAAGTTTATATGGGTCTGTTTATGATCAATCTGATTTATAATTTGATTTAAATATTTAACTTTTGGAAGCTGAGTGAAAGGGAATAATATTTTGTGATCATTTAATATTGTAGTTATACCATTTGTAGAAATAGTGAAAGGTTGTATATCTTGAAGAAATGGAGTGCCTAGCAAGATATCATGTTGAAGACCTTTTACAATAATAAAAGAGGTTGGTATGTAAATAGAATGATGACAGATATGTGCTATGAGAATTATATATTTAATGTATGATTTATTACCAATGGCTGTAGAAATTTTACTATTTGACAGTTCACAATAGCGTAGAGGAATGAGAGCTTCACGGATACAATTTAAATCTGCACCTGAATCGATTAAGGTGGAACATTTGTGTGTAAAGTCTTTAATAGTAAGGGTAATAGGAGTAAACCATCTTTGATGAACATATTGAGTAAGAGAATCAATAAAAACATTGTCAAAATTGGCAAGAGAGTCTGCATGTGTTGTATTAATGTCTTTATTTCAGATTTTAAAGTATTAATTTCTTCTTGTAATGTTTGTATTGTAACAGGTTGGGGTCTTTTACTTACTTCTTGTAGGAGGCTAGATAATGTATATTTAGTTGGATCAAGCGCAAGTTGACGTTGAAATTTATGGCCTTTTTTATCAAATTCCTTTTCACGTTCTGAAGAAGATTCTGCCTCTTTATTTTGTTGTATTATTTCAATAAAATATTTATATTTTAATAAAGGATCTGTAATATGTTCACATATTTCAAGGATGAGTTCTTCTTGGGCTATTAACACATTAATTTCAGTATTAGATGAAGAAGATGATGTATGCAAAAGATTGGTGGTACAATGACAGTTATCAGAAGAGGAAGAAGCGTCATGAAGTTGATGAATTTTCTTTTTATGAGTTTTAAGATGAAATTTATTTGCATAATGTCCAGGTTCTCCACAATGATAGCAAACATTTTTCTTGTTGCCAGGGGGTTTGGAAGATTTAGGAGAACGACGAAATTGTTTTTTAGAAGTAAATTCTTTATAATACGAATTCTTAGGAAAAATAGAAAAAGGAGAATAGCGTTTACGTCGCCTACCCGAGTTGGTAATTGGAGTAAGATTTAAATCATGACCAAATTCATAACAAAAATTGCCTAAAGCTTAGTTTAAGGTTTTCTTTTCTTTTGCTAGTTGGCATTTTATACGCATATCGTTACAAATTGCTAATCCACATGTATGTATAGCTTGTATAAGATCGCCAAAGGAATTGGAGTCCCAATTTAAGGCACCATTATTTTTGGCTTTAATATACTGCTTGACATTTTCAGCAAAATAGGGTGGTAATCCAGCGATAAATATTTCTTTCCAAAATTGAGCATCATGTGTAGTTAATTGGTAAACCTTAGAAAAGAATGTATCCTTATACCATCTATAGTCATTCATTGTTTTGCATCTCAGGCTTTGTAGTTGATCACATATTTTTTCACCAAGACAAGAAAGAGTTCCTATAAAATGCCAAATAACATTTGATAAGAGGCAATCTACCCCATTATGTTGTTGTCGTCCTTGAGGATCTAATAATGGATTTCCTTGGGCATCTTTTTTGATTGAATTGAGAATTTCTAATCAAGTTGCATCATTGAAAGCATAATTCCACCAACCATAAAGCTGTCCTGTAAATCCCGCGACAATTGCGCCAGCTATGTTGCCTTCAACATGATGTGCTAAGGAACATGCTTTAACATAGATTTGAATTTGATATACAATTTTTAGAATACGATATTCTGATAAACCATCAATATTCCATTCATATATGACATTGCCATCAAATTTTTGATGAGGTTTAGTCTTTTCTTCGATAATAAGATCTGAAGGAGAGGGTTTAGAATAGAATTGTTTTTGTTTAGGATATCTAGTTTGATAAGCCTGTTTCCTTTTTAGGAAAACCCGTTGAATAACAAAACTAGAAGTTGTATCTGTATCGCTGTAAGTATTAGGACTTGTAGAGGATGTGTTAGAAACAGACTGAAGATCTAATTTAAGTAATGGAGTTTCAGATTGTTCATATAACTTATCTAAATTGGCGATTATAGGAGCTTTATCCTTTTTGTCACGATTTTAGGGATCGAGTATTGCTAATCGGGCTGCAATTTTTTCTAAGAGTTCATCTTAATAATTGGATTTTGGTTTGATTAAAGGAAATGAAGCTATGGTCGGAAGAAATGATTGTGTAACTAGAGGTTCTGAGCCTCCAGATTTATGTTGTATTTGATGGGAGGTTGGTGCTGGCTCTTTAACAGGAGATTTTTTTGATAGTGTGGATAAATAGATATTAGTAAAATTATTTTGTTCTAGCAAATGATTTAAATCCTTTTTTGTAATAGGTTAGTCTTCATCGAAATTAGTTTTTAAAGGAGTAGCCCTAATATGCTCTTTTATTTTTAAAGGGGCTAAAGGAGGATGAGTTTGAATATATTTTTCTCCATTAGAGCCTTCCCAAATTGTATTTATTTTGTGAACTATGTTTGGACAGTGTTGAGTTAAAAATTCAAAAAATGGAATATTATATTTTATTTTATTAATATAACTAAAATAGTGTTCGCGTAATATGGCTTGTTTATGTTTGGTAACTAATTTGCAAAATATAGGTTTTAATGGATGTTGTAAAAATTGTTGTTTTAAGCCATCATAATCAAGAATAAATTATGTAGAATCATAATCACTATTAAGTGTATGAATTTGATATTCAACAAAATCATTAATACTGACTGTATCTTCTGTAGGCATAGAATAAATAGGATATGCAATCCCTGATGAAGGTATGGCTGATTGCACAGATGGTTTTGGTTGTGCAGGATTTGGTTTAGGAAAGCTTTCGTTACGAGATGAAGTAGAAGAACGAGCGCCAAACGTTATTTCTACTGTACCATTATCATGAGTTATTATTTTATGAATTTCATTAAATACTTGTCGCTTCTGGCTTTCTTCTTTATTAGTATCATGAATGGTCCATATTTGTGGATTTATATATCTTTCAAATTTAATTGTTTTAGATCAACTGTTTTATTTTTAATATTTGTTAAAAATAAAGTAGATGTTCCCTTTTGAAGATTAATATAAGCTACAGCTGGTATTATTATATGCATTAATGTATAATAAATACAATAAACCACGACAACATTAGAACAGATGCCTTTCATTTTAAAACCTTGAGTATAAATACCTAAAACAAAAGCTTCATGAGCAAATTCATCGAGTAGACTTACGATAAAATTTGGAAAACAATTAAAATGAATAGGTCCTTGTGCTAAACTGCCTTCTATCATTCCAAGTAATGAATCATTAAAATCTTGATGACGTTTATCGCGTACAGAAACTAAAATGGAAGTATTAAGGCCTAATGATATTAATGGTTTGATAGCAACTTGGACAAGTCCTATATGTAAATATTTATGAGTTTCTTTATCTTTATTTATTTTTTTAGGAGAAATAAGTACTAGTTCCTGACCTTCTTCATCAATAGATTTTGTATCTTTTTCTAACTTAATAAGGTAATCTTGTGTTTTAGAGAAGGATCCCTTAGTATAAATGTCAGATGGTTTGATGGTAGGCATGTCCAAATTACGAAGAGATTGCTCTATTTGAGAGAAGAAAACTTCTTGGATATTTTTAAATCAATGGTAGTCATTGGTTTTAGTATTGAATATTTATGTGAATCAGAAGTGGAAGCAGACTCAAAGTTTATCGCAGGGGTTTTATTTAAAAGAACACGCTTTACCTTTTTAACTAAGTTACTCTCGATTTTGCACTGGGTTTTACACACTTGGTCAATGATTTATTGCTAGACTTACTCTTCTTCTGCTAGACTTATAATGCGACTAGGAAAGTGTTTACGAAAAACCAAAAGGCAAAATCAGGCGAAGACTTATGTTAAAATGAAAATTGTGTGTAATGAAAGAAAACCAAAATCGATAAATCAAGAGTCGGATTCCAATTCAGAAAACTAAGCAAATATAAAAGCCTTTTCTTTTGATATCAAAAATATAAAAGGAAGATTAAATGAGATGAGGGAAATTTAATAATGATGATGATATCTCGTAGATAAAGAGAAACTAGCATATGTACATATGAGGAGAACCAGTATGCTTAGAATTATGAAGGATAAGCAAGCCATAATACTTACAGTGGCTTTATGATGATCGATGGCTCTGATACCAATTGAGCACCCGTAGACAAAGTTATGAAGAAAATTATTAGGAACAAACTTCGAGGGATATTGAGATAGATGAAAGTCGGAGGAAAACGGATAATAATAGGCAAATGGATCTATTATTGTATCTAGATAATAAAAATGATCTATTATTGCGACAGGGTAATATACAAAACTCAGACTAGATCACAACTTAAAATTTAAGAACTCGAAACAAGATTAAACTTAGAAGTATTACTTACTCGATACCCTAACAAACTTACAACCTTCTTACTTATAGACAAAGGAAAGCAAACAAATAATTACAGATGCACTACCGTGGAAAGGTAGTCCTACAAACGACAAACCTGACATGAAAAAAGTAAATAACTTGATAACTTGATATGACAAAAGTAAATAAAATAAACAACTCGCTTTATACTGTAATTTACTTTATACTGTAGCATTTTAGTATGTGATGTTGAATAGTGGACAGCTGGAAGATAAACTTGATTTCTGTCGGTTGTCGAGATAAGGTTTGATGATGATAAGATTCAGAAAAAAACAACTGTATTGATGATGGAAGTATGCAAAAATGGCCTGGAAGCATGTGCTTGACAAGATGTATGGCATGGGCCTGAATGGCTGGTAAAACCAGGAAGCATGGGCTTGATTAGAGAACCATGGCATGGGCTAGGATGCTAAATGTTATAATATTCACAGTAATAGCACACTGGAGAAAGGCAAAGAATTTTCCATAAGTGATAGTGTACATAATCAGCAAAAAGATACAAATCTGGATAGTCAATATAGACCCATATGAGAGGTTTCTTGAGTAAGTACCATAAGGAGAGAATAAGATTGCCGTCATCAGGAGTCCAGTTCAGTGCTTGTAGGGGAAAAATGTGAATTTGGTAGGTTTGCATAACTGAATTCCACACAATATCAACACCATTCATAACTAATTCTTCAATAAGGTAATCGATTAAGGGCTGCTGTATGGCTGGACGACGGAAAGCACGGGCTAATGCCTTCATTTATAAATCAATAGAATATGCAGAATGAACTGAATGAGTATTGTCGTCTGAATGTGTCTGAGAGGAAGGAGAAGATGTTTCATTGATGAACTAGATTTGGGAATTTCAGTCTTTGGAGCAGGAGATGCCAAACTAACATCTTTATAGGTTTTTGCAAGTGCAGGAACAAGTGGAGGAAATTTAATTGGCTTACTGAATTAGGTTGGTTTGGTAGGAGTAGTTATGGGAGAAATACTGGATGTTTCAATGGATTCAATGTCAAATTTATCCCACCATTTAGAGAGAATTTCTTGCGAGAGATATGTATAAGAGATGTTATGGACATTGGTGACAATATGAGTTCCATATTGTCATTTGAGGATCCCTGGGATGGAATGTTTATGCATAAATTGAAAGAGTGATAATTTTTCGGCTTCATATTTCTTGAAAACAGCATTTGGAAAGAACCCAATACGAAGACTAAATGTTTTCCACCATTCAGCCATAAACCATGTTGGGAGATTAACCTTCAATGATTTTTTGAACGTAATATACTATGAATGTCCAAAGACTGGATCTTTATAAAAGAGTATGTTGCGCCAAGCATCGTTGTAATCTTTATAGTTTACTTGAACAGGATGTCGATCATAGACCAGAGTCATGGATTGATAAATGAATGGACTTTTGCTAAATAGAATGTTGCTGTGACCATTCCGCACTTGAAAGAACCTTTTGAATTTTGAATTTAGAATAAGCAATTTCTTCAAAGTTAGGTCTTGTAAAATGTTTAATAACGACTGATTGAGTTGTGGTTAATAGAGTTTCATAAAACTTGATGGTAACATTTGGTCGATTAGGTATGAAATGCAAAGAAGGAGGCATGACCAGTTTGACCTGTGTATCTAAAGATTTATCAAGAAGATGATGGTCAAGAAGGATGATTAAATGTCGGTTACTGAATTTATAAAGAGATTTATTAACATCAGCTTGATTATAAGTGTTGAATAGAGGAGAAAATCAATTTGAGGTTGCTGGAGATTTGCCTTTGTCAGTTATAATGATCTGTAGGCAATGAATTTGAGGAGATAAGAAATTCGGCAGAGAATTATCTTTACCTTTAATATATTCGATATCGAAATCAAAGACACTTAATAGTGTTTTCCATCGAGCAAATATTTGTTTCGAAACCAAATTTTTGACATCTTTTAAAAGAATTTCTTTAGCGGCTTTGCAATCAACACGTATTAAAAACTTTTGATTTAAAACATCAGATTGAAACTTTTGGACACGTAAAACAATAGCTAAAACTTCCTTTTTTTTACGTAGCATAGTTTTGCTGTGTGGTATTCCATAATTTGGATGTTTAACAAACTAATTGTTCTTGACCAGAATGATGTTTTTGTAAAAGGATGCCACCATATCCTAAGTCAGATGCATCTGTTTGTATATTTTTTGGATAAGCTAAATTGGCTAAGTAGAGACAAGGAAGAGACTTAACCTTTTGTTTAATGTTCTGTATGGCGAAAGTATAGGCAGACGTCCATTGAAATTTAACATTTTTTTTAGAAGATCTTGCAAATGTTTAGGGTCTAAAGCAGATTGTTTATAAAAATTAGAGAGATAATTTAAACAACCAAGAAATCGTTGTAGTGGGTTTTATCAGTAAGTTGATTAGGAAATTCATCAGCAAAATCAATAACACGATTGACGGGAGTAATTGTTTGATTGGAAAGTTTAAAACCTAAGAAGGTAGTAGAAGTTTGAAAAATGTGCATTTTCTTTTTTGATAATACAAGCCCATTTTTGATAATGATTGCTTGAAATGTATGTAAATGTTTCCAATGTTGATCGACTGTTCTGGAGAATACCAAAATATCATCAATGTAGACAAGTATCAATTCACGGTAAGTATTAAAAATATCATTCATAATTTTTTGAAATTCAGACGGCGCAATTTCTAATCCGAATGGCAAGACATTCCATTGGTATTGGCCAAATGGGGTGTTAAAAGCAATTTTATATCGATTATTAGGATGTATTTCAATTTGCCAAAATCCAGATTTAAGATCAAATTTAGAGAAAACTAAGTCGGTAGTAGTGCATTTAATTAAATCATATTTATTATGTAAAGGATAGCGGATTGTTTTTAAAACTTTATTAAGGGGTTTATAATTAAGTACTAGTCGAGGGGCACCTCGTTCTAGTTCTGGAGCATTTTCAACATAAAAGGCTATCCAACTCCATGGAGATTTAGAGGGTGTAATTAATTTTTTGAAAACCTGATCTTTTATTTCTTGTTCACACAGATTGAGTAGACGGGAATTCATTTGAGACGGATTAGAAACCCCGGGTCACATATCCCGTGCGTTGCACAAGCTAGTGGTGAGATCTCGACATCACTAGAAATCTAGTGACCTCGTGTGTTGCGCTTATCTCTATAATGGTCCACGACTCAAGAACTTACACAATAAGTAATCCATAACAAAATAGCTTAAACGAACACAAAGGAAAGTGATTTACGACACCAAATGTCATTCACTTAATCGCATGCTTTTCTATTAACAATTTGAACAACCAATAATTGACATAGCACATTATTTAGAATCATTGAACACCGTTTAAACAACAACCAATGGTATTATAGAAAATTCATAAAATAAGAGAGGACAAAAAATTCATGACATCTAGAGTATAATAGCACATCAGTCCAAATGAAAAGAAGCTCAATTGAAAGAAATATAAATAAATATCTTAATAAGTTTACTTACAAACCACACCAATCTTCTATGCTAATCTAATCTTTTGACACCAAGTAACATGTACTCGAACCTCTGAGACTCTACCCTAGGCTCTTGGTACTATTAGACATGTATTATAACGTGTTTAGACCCTAAGCAAATGTGATAAGCTTGTTTAAGGTGTGTGAGTCTTAGTTTTGAAGTAGCAAATTTTGTGCTTGCAGAGCACTTAGCACGGTGGATAGCATGACTAGCGCGCTAATGACCTCATTAGCATACTACTCAACCTTACTAGTGCTATACACATGTAGCGTGCTAGCTAGCACGTCTAGCGCACTATGTGCAAGAAAATCCAAAATTCTATACTTTAAGTTCTAAGTTTTCTCCATACATGGTCAATTCTAACACCTAAAGATCCCTGTTGTAACGTACCGGAGATCCAAGAACAATGAAAATTTCAGTTATATCATAAATTCATCAAATAATACAAAAAAGTGTAAGTAGAATTACCTAGTTGATGACCACCAATGGCTTAATCTTCTTCCTTCAGTGCCTTCTTTTTTAAGTTTATGAAATAAGAATGATTCGAATGTCAATTCCATGCATTTATATAAATGTGGATAGGATTGAATTATAGCTAATAATCTTAATTTGTACATGTATATCGAGACTAATCTAATGGCTTACATCTTGAAAAATTTTCACTAACTCTCCACTAACTACGTTTTACTAATACCAATTGCAACTTAATTGATCTTTTGATGTGTCAACACGTATCTCGAGAAATATCAATGGCTAATATTTTAACTTGCTAACTTTGGTTTCATTAATGTAATTCAAACTATAGCCATGTTGATTTCACTATATAAGGCAAATTAACTTAAATTAAAACCTACCACATCACTTTTTACCTCGGTCCCACGATGGCACGCATCTCAAAGAGCATCCTAATCACTTCTTGACATCTATATATCTGTAGAAATGACTTAGTAGTCTACACATATACATCGCACTAGGCTTCCATCACTCAAAAAATACTATATTACTCTGTCCTCACACTCAGTATTCGGATCGTGTAACCACTCACAACCACATTTCGAGTTAGTAACCCTATTTAGAGGCTAATTTACTATTAGTAAATTTTGGCCCATTGCAGTCTTCCCAACTAAAAGAAATTTGGTGCTCGAGATTAAACTTAATCCCAAGCTTAATATTATAACTCATTCTTATTCCTAAAATGAAGTCATTTGCGACTCGAATGTCACTCCTCAATCATTTAAAAAATATAGGATAAACTTTGCTTATTTTATTCTCTAAACAATTGCCCTAGGAAAAATCTCAAATGACACTAGCCCCAAAGCCCGTGTTTCTCAACTAACATAGGTGGATCCCTTGTTTGGTTCCCTGGGTTCGATATGTAAACTATGGGCATGTGCTATGCGTTTGAGACGTAAACAATAAATGTACCAAGAAACATTTGTGAAATTTAATATTAAAATATTATCTTAATGATCTGTATCATTTATTGAATTTAAATTTAGAGAGAAAAATGTGTGTTAAAATTACCTTTCAATAAAAGTGATCAATTTTTATAGTTGGGTCTAAACAATTTTTTTAGGTAAAATTAGATATTTGCAGTGCTCATGAATTTAGAGTATCTGATGACAAATACATACAAATATTTATTGTGATAATTATTTAGACAATATTATAAATATCATTTTGATTAATTTAATTTTACGAAATTAATTTAAACATGATCCTGATTCATAACATGTATAAACATATACCATTTAAAAAAAACGTTTTAGAATAGTTTGACAAGGAAAATGAAAAAAAAATAGATAAACATATTGTATATATAACATCATCTAAAAAAAATGCAACAATAATTTTTTTTAGAGAGTAGTAGGTGTGCTCATGGAAGATATTATAATTCAAAGAATGTATGTACATGGAAGAGAGCATGTTCTTCCGAATTTGAGCCACACAGGATTATTATACAAAAGAATTGATGCATAGAATTGGAGTTGCATCAATTACTCACACATCATCAAAGGTACAATACAATTGGCCATAGCCAAAAATAGAGTCAAAGCTCACAACCACCAACACATCCTACCACAATAACACCGCCAGTGATATAGAACTAAACAGATCAATGGATTAGCTTGGAAAGACATGTGGAGTACAAACTCCTATCAATGCATTGCCTCAAGTCATTCACCCTATCATCCACATTGCAACTAGATGTGGAGTAGGCAAGACCTTACGAAAAATAGAAATGAAGACAATGCCAGCAACATCAATCACAATCCTCCAAAAACATACACAATTCCAAAATAAATGGCAGTAAAACTCTATCGTATAGGGGCTCTGACCAGCCGAACTTTGTGGCTCCAAATCAAGACGCAATCAACACGACTCGTCCTGACCATGTAAGATCCAAACCAAGTAGCGATGTCCAAAATGCATCACTAATAAACCCTTTCAACCACAACGCACATAATATATTCCCTGCAAAAAGAACTAACAATAAAATGACTAAAAAGGACGAAACCTTAAAAGACTTACCAAAGTAGTGAGTTCATCTCTTTAGAAAAACGACGTCATTGCGTAAACACCAACTACGAAAACTTCTGAAATATCTTACGTACAACGCCTATGTCAAAATGTTTTTGACGTCGCTGCTACCACATCTTCAAAGAAAAACCTCACCACCATGGCTATTAGAGTTCATCAAAACATTATAAGGAATATGAATTAAAAATAAATAAATTAAAAAATATCGAAAACAATTCCATCATGTAATTTTTTCCCAAATAACAAATAAGCTAACCTTGTCGTATGTTATATAGAGACATCGTTGCTCGTCACGTAATCCATTGAAGCAGTATCGTATTAGACGCAAAGAATTGTAAACAATTATTATATTAAAAATTATTTTCATATATTATGTGTTATGATTTTACTTAGCTACGTACAATTGTGGAGGATGTCGCGATAAACAACATTTTTTGTGAATGTACCTATATGTCTATCTAATTTTCCATTTTTAACTACAATATTGGTTTGACTTATACACACACCTCGAGGTAAAGCTACATATAGTTGTCCATGACTAAAAACATGTTTAGGAAGATAAACTCCTACGTTGGGTATAGTTTGTCCTTGGGATTTATTAATTATCAATGCGAATGCTAGTCTTATTGGAAATTGTTTTCGAATAAGTTTGAAAGACATTTTTACATTATCTGAAGGTTTTAGTGGGATTCGTTATATAAAAACTCTAGTTCCTTTAAAAGGTCCATTAACTATTTCGGCATCTATAATATTTCTATGAAAAACGCGACAAATCAAACGTGTTCCATTACATAAGCCTATTTGTGGATCTAGATTTCGAAGTAAAATTACCGGACATCCTATTTTTAGTATCAGTCTATGAGGTGGTAATCCTCATGGAGAAATATAATTTAAATACTCTTGTTGATAAAGATGTAAGGAATCGTCCTCTACACTATCAAATGAATAATAAATATATGTTTTACCTAAAAATTTGGACAACTAAATTATTAATTCGTTCAACAGATTCATTTATTGGGGTTAGTATATTGATTATGTATTCTTTGTTATTAAAACTCTCGTGTAATGAAGAAAACGTAAAATTTATTAGGTCATGTATTGTTTGATCCCCTTGCCAAGGAATATGTATTTCATCAGGTACTTTAATCATATCTTCTTTAATTGAAATTTCCTCTCCATTTGCTATTCGCAACATAAAATCAGCAAACAAACAATCATTTATAGCACACATATTGTTGATTAATTTTATTTTTATTACGTCTTTCCAAAATGGTGCTCTAATGAGAGAGGCGTCTATGGTTTCAGATCTTGTACCATTTGGGACAACCAGCAATACTCGTCGGAAGTCGCCTCCTAATACTATGTTTTTTCCACCAAAATATTATCTATATCAGTAATATCTTGTAGTGTTCTATCTAAAGCCTCTAAAGCGTGCCTATGAGCCATAGTTGCTTCATCCCAAATAATGAGAGAAGCATGTCGTAAAAGGTTTGCTAAGTCTGATTGTTTGTTGATGAAACATGTTGTAGTGAAATCTAATAGAATAGGGATCTTAAATCTTAAATGCGCAGTACGACCCCGGGCAATGACATAGCAGCAATTCCTGATGTAGCTGTAGCCAATGCAATTAATCCTTTACTACGTATGTATGCTAAGATTGCTTTGTATAAGAATGTTTTTCCTGTACCTCCAGGTCCATCTATAAAAACAATTGCATGCACATGACTATCGATACTGTGGATGACACTATCAAATGCATTTTGTTGTGTATTGTTTAATTTTCTTATTGAATCTAAATCTTATGCTGATATTTGTATAAATTTCTCTTCAACTATAAATTTGTTAATGTTGGCTATTGATTCAGAAGTTAGTTGCGGTAAATCGTAATCAGTAATATTTTTTTGATGTTGTGAGAGATAATTGGTTAAATCTTTAAGGCAACAATTTATAAAGAAAGATTCATCTAGAGAGTGGTCGTTTTTATTTGCATTTTTGTAATCTTCAATCATATACGTCTTGAATTCATCCCATAACTCACGTACCCTAATTGGTTTGCAAAAAACTAAAATAGTAGCGAATAGTCTTCTTAAAGAACGTGGCATATGTACATTTGGAGCTTCTCGCAAGCAGACTAAATTAATTAGTTACCCACTTATATATGTAGTTTGCTCATGTGCTTCCACCTCTTATAGATGAGTATTCCCTTATTAATTAAATAAGTTTGCACGACCGAACCTAAGAACTTGTAGAATTTATTTGTTGATAAGATATGAGATTCAACACTTCCAATTGTTCCTCATTATAATTTTCCATCATTAAATTTATGCGCGCCAAAAATAATAAACATGAAACGTGTGATTAAAGTTAGCATTAATATGAAGATTTTGGAAGATTGGATAAATATAATATGCACTTGCATGTGATAGAGCACTCTATATATGTCAAATTCACAACCAAAACTCATTAATTGTAGTCGTTAAGCACTGTAATTATGCAACCAAACACTCAACTTAAAAAGCAAGTTTTATGTAAAAATGTTTATACAATTTAATCACATGGAGAGCATATGTTGGCCTTATTATTCCACTAAAGCCCATGTGGTTTAAGCAGCTTTTGCATCACACCGTGCCATAATATCTGGGTTTATTAGATCTAATAGCATCTCCTGTGAAGGGCATTTATGTCTTAAGATTGAAATAGAAATAACCCAATTGATAAGATTAAGAAAAATATAAGTGTTTCTCACTATTAGAGTTAATTCACTCATCATGAAAAGTGAAAAGAAATATTAAAAAAGGTTATCAATGGTTGTTGTAAGTATGTTCACGTCCAATGAAAGAAAGAAGAAAGAAAAATTGAAAATTGAGTTTATGATATATACCTTAATGCAAAGATATATAGAATGAATGGTTGTCTTCAAGGAGACCACCGAACCCAATAGCAAATCATAAAAAAGAGGAGGTACTACGATTTCGAAGAAGAAATTGGTTTTCAATAAAATAAACACATGGAGGAAGAAAACGTGAATAGAGTGGAGATAGAGAATTGTGGAGGGGAGAGAGATAAACGTGGAGGGGAAAGAGAGAGGAAAAAGGTGGAGGAGAGAGAAAAAGAATCATCCAAATCCCGCTTTGTTAGGAAAATGACTACTAATTTAAAAAAATTGAAAACTAATTGAGTTTTCATCCACACATCTAAAATCAAAACTGCCTATTAATTTGTAGTTATCAATTAAATTACCATTTTATCCAGAATTTAAATATTTGCATCGGGGCATTGTTGGAAGTTTTAGCCAAAAAGGCTTCACGATTAACCGTTTTGGGATTGCTATTATAATAGTATAAATATATGACACTCTGTTCATATTACTCAAAAGAAAACTCACTAGGCGTAATTTCCATTATGAAAGTTTTTAGTGTGCTTATTAGACTTACGGTACTTTCATTATCTTTTCAACTTATGTAATATGAACTTATTCGAATCAATCTCGTCAATTCAGTGATTACTTTTAACTCTTAAATCATTTGTGCAACTTTTGTTATACCTAAGTTAAGCAGTGCGCGATTAATGTAATAATAATCAAATGCGTACCCTTACCAGGATCGTGTGTCGTTTCCAAATCCAGGTCTATCTCCACATGAGCTGCATGTGTAGCATGCTATTGCATGGTAGGTTATAGATAGTCATAAGGTTGTGGACATCATCTAAGCACGTGTCCGCTGTGTCCACATTTGTAGCACGCTGGCTGTCTTTGTAGTGGTGTCAAGATCGCGCTGACTGTACGTCAATCATTGTCCTTGTGGACTAATGCCACTATCTCTAACCCCACTCTCTATCTCTAGCTGGAGAAAATCTGCGGATTATGGACACTTTTGAACTATGTGTCCCACCTGATTACATCTATAACATGTCAGTAATCTCCTCCACTCTATAACCACAGTCAGAGTTGATCTATGCCTCGATGCATCTCTATCACTGTCGCCTAATGTCTGCTGAATGTTTGATGGTGATAGTATCAATCTGCTTGCATTGGCATGGAAAATCTACTTACTAATTGCGATTGTAAATCCTGATGTGTCCCAATTGTCTACATCTGTAACACCTCATACGTCTCATATGCTCTATCAAGTCAATTAATTTCGAAGTGAGTCTATGCCCTTGCCTCAATGCATACTTGTCTTTACTGCCCCAATGTTGCTGAAATTCCTGTAGTGGTTGCACTATCGGAGGTGTTCGGCTGGCGAAGTCAAGAACAAAGGTAGGTGGAACCATAATAATCTGAGACATTTATAGAAGTCTACTCGCTACCACATGGGCTAGTGGAGATGTATGTTCGTACAATCTTGAGGGGCTCGATCAATTATTTTCCTTGGGCAATGATTGTGTTAGTCCAACACTGCATATCATCAGTCATAATAACGTGTGCCTTAGGTGCTGGTAGTACTACAGTCAAAGTAGTGGCGATAGTTTCTAGGCAAGGATTGTCTAATTTCCATATTTAAGGTTTATGTTTTATTCAAGTTTAGTTGCGTACTTATTGAGAACTTAGATTCTCATATCAACTATAATTGAGCCATTGGTATCAAAATTTCTGAAATTTGTATGATACGTCCCTAAGGTTCCATAAACCTTGTCTTTGATACCACTTGTGACGTTGTATCACATTATTGAATAAACTATACTCCGCTGCCAAGGCTTTATAATACTGGGCTTTGATACCACCTGTGACAGCCCATGTCCCCAAATAAGTTACCACCTGGCCAAATTCATCATTAAACCCTAAACTATGCCATGTAGGACTTAACAACATATTAGTCAACTTTTACATCTCATTCGCCTCGTTACACACATTTAACATAGACTTTATTCATTTATATTTAATTATGGTTTTTTGAGTTAATTAAAACATAGTTGTCATTACATTAATGTTCAATGGAAGACTTAATAAAATTAGTGAAAGCATTTATAAAACACCTACTGTGGAAACCAGGTTAACATATGTTCATATAAAACCAATTAACGTAATACACGAGAGAGTAGGGGAGTCTAGTCTCTCTACCTAATATAGAACCTAAAGTCTTACATAAAGACGTAAGTAATAGTTACAAAAAATGACTTCCTACAAAAGTAGAAAGAATTATCTATCGACAAATCATAACTACTCGTTGATCCTCTCTTTCCTTCATCTGTTACTCGAAGTATTTGCACCCACCATCATAAAAAGGATAGTGAGTACAATAACGTAGAAAGTAACCCCGAGAGACATTTACCCACATTTCCAAATATATAAAACAAGTATTAGGAAGCATAACAATAGCAATTAAAGCTTAAAAGGATCGTTCCATAAGATACTTCAGTCAAACAAAATGAAGCTACGCAGTAACGATCCATGGTCGGTTTACAATGAAATTACATCACATCATTTTTATTCCACTATATCAAGATGGATATTCGGTTAAGACTGTTGAAGTTCGAAGCTGAGTTATACGCCTCAATAATTACTTATTTATATATATACTTGACGACAACCTCGAATCCCATACCCTGTTTTCTGCACAAGCTAGTGGTGAGATCCAGACATCAACAAAAATCTAGTGACCTCGTATGTCGCGCCGATATCTATAATGGTCCTAGTTATGAGAACTACTTTCACAACTAATGAAGTGAAACAATAGGGAATCCACAACAGAATAGCCTAAAAGAACACAAGGGAATGTGATTTACAACAACAAAAGGCATTCACCTAGTAACATACTTTTCTATTAACACATTGAACAACCAAGAATTGACATAGAACATGATTTAGAGTTAATGAACACCATTTAAACAACAACCAATGGCATGATAACAAACTCATATAATAAGAGAGGACAACAAGTCATGACATTTATATATAGTACAATAGCTCATCAGTCCAAATGATTGGAAACAAGAAACATAATGGAAAGAAATATAAATAAATATCTCAATCAATTTACTTATAAACCAAGCTAAACTCTTATGCTAAACTGATCTCTTACCACATCGAAACACGTACTAGAACCTCCGAGACTCTACCCTAGGCTCCTAGTACCATTAGACATGTTTTTTAATGTGTTTAGACCCTCGGTTAGGGTGTTCAGCTTGTTTAAGGTGTTTAAGTTAAGAAATTGCAGATTTTGTGCTTTCAGAGCACCTGGCGCACTAGATAGCATGACTAGCGCACTCATGACCTCGTTAGTGCACTACTCAACCTTACTAGCGTGCCACAAGCAGGTAGAGCTCTAGCTTGCATTGTAGTGCTATGTGTAGGAAAAACTAGAATCTTGCGCTTTGAATTCTATGTTTTCTCCACACATGGCCCATTCCAACACCTGAGATCCTTGTTTTAACCTACAAAAGACCCAAAACACCCACCAAAACAACAAGAATAGCCAACATCTCAATTATATCATAAATTCATTAAATGAAACTAAATTACTAATGTAAAAGGAATTACCTAGTTGATGAACACTTTTTGCTTAATCAATCCTTTCCTACCCATTGAAATTCATCACACAATTACTAATCTTCTTCCAGAGCCTTCTCTTCTAAGTTAATGAAATAAGAATGATTTGCATGTCAATTCCATGAATTTATATACATGTGGTTAGGATTGAATTATAGCCATTAATCTTAATGTGTACACGTATCTTGAGACTAATCTAATAGCTTATATCTTAAAACAATTCCACTAATTCTCCAGTAACATCATTTTACTAATTTCAATTGCAACTCAATTGGTCTCTTTGATGTGTCAACACGTATCTAGAGGAATATCAATGCCAAATATTTTAACTTGCTAACTTTGGTTTCGTTAATGTAATTCAAACTATAATCCACATTGATTTCAATATATAAGCCACATTTAACTTAAATTAATACCAACTACATCACTCTCTACCCCAGTCTCGTGTTAGTATGTATTTCGAGGTGCTTCCCCACTTACGTATCGACATCTATATATCATTAGGAGGAACGGAGTAGTCTACATGTATACATCACACTAGGCATCCATTACTTAAAAAATATACTATTACTCAATCCTCACATTGCATAATCGGACCGTGTACTTGCTCTCGGCTACGTCTCAGGTCAACTACCCTGATTAGGGATATATTTACAATTAGTAAAATCTAGGTCGTTACATGTTTGTCCTGAGTTGGAGCAGAGTCATCTTCAACAACTTCTGTTTGTATCGTATAGGAGCATAAGATGCATGATCGATAACACTAACATTAACTGGAGTTGTTGGCTCTGTTGATGGCCTGAATAACATTACAATCATCATTCTCAAGGTGCGTTGGAGGATGGAATGACACACTTGGCTCTAGTTTCAATGCATCATTAAATATGGCCTCAACATTATTTATTGTGGTTAATGTAACTAAAGGCAGCAAAATGCCTTAAAGGTTGGGAGCAGTCAAGTCCTAAGTAAGATGAATCTCATATGTTGCTAGAGACTCATTGTGTGCAGTAACATTCTCACAAGGAATCTCACTTGATATTGCAATATCTTCACCATCATTTCCATAATTCACTCGATGGGACTCGAAAATATTTTTTCTAGCAGTAGCAATAGGAATTACCTAATTTAGGTTAAAATTTAAACCTATAAGTTAGTGGAGAGTAATGGGTTTCAAATCATGTTATAAATCATTAGATTGGTCTATATATAGGTGTATGCATCAAGATCAATGGCTCATTTTCAATCTTATCTAATACATATAACATGGATTCGATGAACATGCAAATGATTTCAAATTCATTAACTCTCCGCTAACTCACCTTTGATAACACCACTTACAACTTATTTGGTTTAGTGATGTGTATATGCGTATCTCTAGGAACATCAATGACTAATGTTTTATTTAGCTAACTTAGATTTTCATTTAATTTTAATCCAACTAAATCCATATTAATTAAACTAAATAAGCCACATTAACTTAAATTATACTTACCACTTTAATCTCTAGCCCTAATCCCACACTAACACGCATCTCGAGGTCCATTCGTGCTCGCGTCCTAATGTCTATATATACACTTAGATGTTACTTAATAAGTCTACACATATACAATAAACTAAGCATTCATCGTACCACAAATAATATATTACTCGATATTCATGCCAAGTGTTGGGATCATGTACCCGCTCTCGAGCCACATCATAGGTCGGCGACCCTTAATTATGGACCAAATTTACTATTTACAAATTGGACCGTTACGGTTAAGAAATCAAACTTGCACTTCTTGGTGAAATAGATGGCAGTCCAATCTGTCCTACAGTAGTAGGGGGATAATCATGGTCTCTTATAATTTCCTCACCCGAAGATTGCACTTTGATACGAGTGGTGTCTTCAGCATCAACATATTTCCTCAAATTGAGAATCCTCAACAATCTTTCGTTTCATAATTATTCTAGACTTTTGTAATGGTTTTGTAGCCGGGGTAGGAACAAGAGCACTAGTAGTAGCCTTGACAGTACTAAGGTTTAGAGCAGCCATTCTAGCAACAGATCAAAATCTTGATTAGATACGGCACATGACTTTTTCTTTAGGCAGAATAAGTCAAGATTAACAGTCTTGTTGTTAGACTTTATTTGATGATTTAGTCTAACTTAATCCACCACCATTTCTATCTTGTCATTGGTATGCTTAATGAATAAATACGTTCTAAATAGCGAAGTTAGGAAGCTCGATAGATAGAGCCTATTATGTTTCTTCCTCGAGCGCACTACAGAGTCATAAATATCCTTCCCAACATTGAAATTCTTCACCAAATCAAAAGCATACAATAATAGCATTCTCTACTTGAAAATATGTATCTGATGAGAAATGGCTACTATACTTATACTCAAGATCTAACATAACAAGCATTCCTAACTTTTGTAGTTGAAAGTCCAAAAGCGTTGTCAGAGGGCATGTTGCAAAACCCCTTTAGTCGACACAAGGATATTTTCATCAAGTTTGAGTGACGAACTCAACTTATCTGCAGATTTCTTCAATCTAGAAATTCCTAGCATACAGTTGATTGAGACATGAAAGAATGGAAAATAGCACCCAAAACAAATACCTTGTCCGCAACAACATCCCTAAAGTTTTTAGCAAGATTGATGTAGAATTCCCTGACTATGGAGTCATTGTAGAAGCCTTCATGATTCACCAGACCATAGATACCAGTTTTTACGAGTAACCTATATAGGCCAATTTCATGAAAATTTGACTCATTAATCAATCGAACAAACAAGTAATTCCTTTTCAGCGTTTCTTTAAATTTCTCTGCGTACGCTAATGACCAAAAATAACCAAAAGCAGTGGGAGCAAGCACATGAAAGTAGTGAGAAATGAACACGATCTTCATATTGTCCGAGGCCTTGCAAATGGCCTCGGTTTAATCAAGAATCCTTTCTAAATGACCAAAAACCTTATCATCGTCACTAACCCTCTTCTTTCCCTTGGCAATTAAGGCTTTCTTGGAAGAGGTAGTTTGCCAAACTAAATGTCGTCGTCGAACAAAACTTGATTTCACCCATGTAGTCTCTACAAAAATTCAAGAATGTGACGTATACCAATATAAAGTTTATCTGATGGAGCATGATAGTAAGTGACCCTTGTCTCCAACCGTCGGAAGATCAGCTATTATAGTAGAGTCACCATGTGAGGTTGAACAAGATTGTTGAGACATTCTTGCGATAACTTGAAGCAAGAAAGATAAGAAAATGGCAGAGACGGAAAGCAAGCTACAAAAAAAGAGAAGAACTTGAATTAGGAATATGGAATTATGAGAATAAGTTATTATAAAAAATCGGCACAATATAACGAAAAGCATAATAGAAATCTCTCTTAAATCCAAAAAAAATTTATTCGTTATGTCCAACGAAACAAAATTTACTCCCCCTCAACCAATTCATAACGGCTAGTCTTTACAGTCGACTTAACAATAACGACACGTTTTGTAGGTGAATCCAAGTTGCAGTTTCTTGGTCAAACATGTAAGCAACTCAAAATGTCAAATACAGACATATGCGTGAATGCACATAGTTGTCAGCTTGTTAAATAACTACCAGCCACAATATATTCAGCTTCAGTAGTGGATAACAAAATACAGTTTGGCTTCTTGCTATTCCAATTAACCAGATTAAAACATATGTAGTAACACCCACCAATAGAACTCTTTCGATCATCAATATTTCCTGTCCATTGAGCATCATTATAACCGATTAACTCATTGACACCTCCCTTAGTGAATAGAATACCAAATCCAGTTTTTCCATTCACATAGCGCAGTTCTTTTTACGACAACCAAATTAGACTTTTTTGCACATTCTTAATAGCGAGCACAAACTTCAACACTGAAAGAAAAATTTGGTGTGCTTGTAGTTAGATATAATAAGCTACCAATCATGCCTTTGTATAATGTAGGATTGACATCAACACCTTTGTCACACTTAAGAATCTCTTAGTGGATCTCATAGGGGTTTTAATGGACTTAGCAATGTCCAATTGGAAATGCTTAATAAAAGATTTAGCATATTTGTTGTGAGATATGAATATACTATCATGAGACTATGTAACCTGCAGACCTAAGAAGTAAGTTAGATCTTAAGCCATGCTCATCTAAAGTTCTCTTTTGATTAAATCAAAAAACTCAAAAGCTAGCTTTGCAGATTTAGCCTCGAAAACAATATCCTCGACATAAATCAGCGCAACCATAAATTGTTTTTTCTACTTTTAAATAAACAGTCTTATCAATATATCCAATATTTAAACTTTCTGCAGGAAATAGGTAGTCAACCTTTCAAATCATGCGCGTGGTGCTTGATTCAATTCATAAAGTGAGTTTTTCAGATGATATACATCATTCGATTAGTCATAAACCTCAAATCCTTTAGGTTTTGTGACATAGACTTCTTTTTGCACATACCCATTTTGAAAAGCACTTTTAACATCCATTTTCTATAACTTGAACCTTTTGTTACAAAAAATGGCTAACAACGGATGAATAGATACCAATCCGGCAATAGGAGTAAACATCTCATCAAAATCAATACCTTCAACCTATGTGTATCCTTGGGCAACCAATCTCGTTTTGTTGCAAACAATTACACCATTTTGATCTATCTTTTTGCACAATATCCACTTAGTTCCAATGATATTAACATTATTAAGTAGTGGAACAAGTTCCCATCCATCCTAACTACCGAACTCATTGAGTTCCCCTTGCATAGCATTCACTCAATATTCATCCATTAAAGCCTCTTTGAAATTTTTAGGCTCAATTTGAGATGTAAAACATGCAAAACGAACCATATCCCTACAGTTGATTGGAGGAACATATCTAGTTTTCATTGTATAATTTACTAAGCTAGTGATTTTCTCAATTAGATGCTCTATCAGCATCCTTGACTCTGGAGCAGTAGATGTAAAACCAGGTTCAGTAGTAGTAGGTGATTTTGAGTCATCATTATCATTATCATTATCATCCTCATCGTTTGATAGAGTGCTGATGTCTAAATAAGATGGTTTAATAGTAGGTTGAGTAATAGGTGCTAAGCTAATTGTGGTTGTTAGGTCATTATCATCATCATCATCTTTTGAAGGGACAATTGTTCTATGCACGCACAATCATCAACAACAACTTTAACTGATTATATCACAGTCATGATTTGATTATTGTAGACATTATAAGTTTTACTATTCTAAGAATATCCATGAGAGATTCAAACATCAATTTAGAATCAAACTTTCTCTAGTCATTTGTATGATTCAATATGAAATAGGTATTGCCAAAAATATGAATATGTTTTCAAAGATGGTTTTTTGCCTTTCCAGATTTCATAAGGAGTTTTTGTAGTTAGATTCCTTAGATAAACTCTGTTGATCATATAAGTAGCTACTTACTACATCTCCCTAAAGTTTCATAGGCAGATTTTTCTCATCTAGTTTACTATTGTCATCTCCTTAATTGTGTGATTTTTCCTTTTAACAACACCATTCTGTTGTGGAGTTTTTAGAGCAGCAAATTCAGACATAATCTTAAATTCTGCAAGTAGTTAGCAAATTGTCGATTTTTAAACTCTCCTCCATGATCATTACGAATTCGATCAATGGATACATCCTCGTCACTTTTCTCATTCTAAAGTCTTACAGTTAAGTTCTCAAACTCATCAAACATTTCTTCTTTTTCATGCAGCAAACAAATCCAAGTAAACCTTGATTAGTCATAAAAAAGGACAAAAACATACTCCTTTCTATTGAGACTTTTAACTTGCATTAGACCAAAAAAAGTCCATGTGTAGTAATTCTAACAATCGTAATGCCTGTATGTCGTTGAGGCCAACAAGTGAAACTGAACGCTGTTTACCTTTTTGGCATGGCTAAAAAATAGAATAAGGCTTATAGGATAATTTAAGAATACCTCTTACAACATCATGAGAAATAAATTTATGAGGTTGCTTGAAATAAAGATGACCTAGCCTCTTGTGCCAAAGCTCTGTATTAGTTGGAGAAATAAAGTGGCACAAAACTTGTAACTTGTAAGGTGATATGGAATGTTGAAGCAACATATAACAATTTCCTGATGTCCAAATCCCATATATGATGCATTATCATTCTTCATTGATTATATGACAATGATATTTAGTAAAGTTGATAAAGATTCTTGATCACACAACTGACTTGTACTAATTAGATTAGATGTCAACCCATTAACATGCAAAACGCATTTCAGATTAGACAATCCCACAATATTGAGGATTCTTTTGCCAACAACATTGCCTTTCTTTCCATCACTAAACGTAACAGTACTTCCTTAGATGATTCATAATTTTTATGAAAGCCTTTTTTACCAGTCAGGTGTCTAGTATAGCCACTATTCAAATACTATAACGCAATCGTATTTACTGAGAGTTGCAGATGCATTTTCATAGCCTTAATAAGATTTAACTCTCTAAACTCTCTTAGGTGTTTTCTTCTTCTGAAATGTATTTAAATATTTAATCATCAAATAACATCGTGGTTGAATATGACCAACAATCCGACAATTGTGACGTATAGGAGGAGGTATGTTGTTAGCCACAACATTCACCTTTTTCTTTGTGCTTACAATAACTTTTATAGCGGAATGTTATTTTCTTTGGTTGTATCAACTTGAATCTTACTTGATGGACGTCATTGACTACAGTTCCTTACACAAAAATAGTAGGAGCATTGGCAGATCCCTCAGTATAACCATGACCATGCTTAACTAGCAAAGATTGACCAATTTGCAGCATTTCATTTAATCTTGGAGTACCAACATGGAACATTATAGCAATAGCTTTAGAATAAAAAAAAGCTTTATTCAAAATAGAGATTTCAATCTTACGCTATTTTAATAGTGCGGAACAAGTCCTTTGTTCTCTTTCAAAAGACTTGTAGTCAAATTTGAGAGAAAAGAATTTCATTTGCAATTTGAAAGTTTTGATGATAAAGAAATGACCATTCAATGAACTATATATCATAAGAAGCCTGAAGATCCTTTGTAGAATCCTGATAATTTCCAATAACACATATATCCTTGTCATTTTCCTTAATCGTTTCCATGTCAGATACTTTAGAATCAAGTTCAGAAACACCAACAGTAGATGTAGAAACATCAACAGTATTTGACTCATTTAATATAGCAGTGAGTGAAATAGTAGAATCATTCGACTCATTATCACTGTCGTTTAAGTCATCATCACTCCCAGAAGCATTTAAGGACTTATTTTTCTTGTAAGTAGAACATTCAATCTGAATGTGCTTCACACCTCCACACTCTTGACACTTAATGCTCTTATTCTTAGCATTTGTCTTGTTATATTTAGTAAAAGGTTTATTTCTATCACTACCATTCATGTGATTTGTTCCAAAAGAATTTCTTTGATAATTTTCAAGAAATTTTAAGAATATCTTTGCCATTATCGCAAACTCATTTCCCATAGTTTCATCAAAAATAATAGTCTCAACACGATAAGCATTCTTAGATGAACTAAGCTTTTAAACATATTCATCTTATATGTTCGCAGAGAACCCATTACTTCATCAAGAGACATCTTAGTAATATCTCAACACTTTTCTATTATAGTAATCTTCGAGTCAAATCATAAAGGAATAGCATGAGGAGCACATCCTACTTGTTGCTTGTCAATATACTTATCTCCAAGTTTAAAAAGCTTGATTAGCAATATCTCAGAAACAACCATTAAAAGAGGCAATATCTTCTTCCTCTTTCATGTCAAGACGATCAAACATAGAATTTAATTGCTATGACTTAGAAATCTTGACATACTTTGTACCTTCAAAGATTGTCTTCAGAAGGTCCCATGCTTGCTTTGCAATAGTGCGATTTGCAATCAATTTGAAGCATTCCGTATCAATAGCACTGAATATAGAATTGATTGTCTTATGATTGACAACCTTTTCCTTCTTCTCGGTGTTTGTCGATGGAGATGTAGGTTTTGGAACAACTTTCCTATTCGTATTTTTTTGCTTAAGAGCAGTGTATTCTTTCTCCAACAATTCTCCAGCAATTCATCAATGGCAGAATCAAAGTGAACCATCTGAACCTTTCAGTAGGCATAGTTGGTTCCTTCTAGCGATTGCGGTCGTGTTATTGATCGACCTTCGCCTCCTTCACCAGTTATTTGTCGTAACAACTCATCAATCGATCCAATGGGAATAAAACTTTCTAAAACCTCACTGTCAAAGATTTGAAAACAAGAGGAAATGAAAAGATTAACGAGTTAGAGATGAAGTAATAAACACACATTAAAACTAAACAAGAATTGATATTGCTATGAGACTTGAACGTCATCATCAGAATAGGCTCAACCTAAACAATCAATTAATCAAATTTTAATGTGTATAACTACTATAAGGATCTCTCGTTCTCATAAAACTCAAGTAATGAACAATGATATGCAAAATGGTGATGTTAAGTAAATAGACTCAGTCTATCTACCCTCTCTGGAAATTCTGTCCTAAATAAAACACAACTCAGAAAACCTCATCTGTCTCCAATTGAAACTTTTATTGGAATCATCCACTGTTCAATAACTAAGTCTTCTATTCCTTCAAGAATCTTGAATCAGCGTTTCCATAATGTTCTTAAGTCCTTTACGCGCTTTTCTCTAAGATTTTGCAATTATAATCTATCTCGAAGTTGTCTGCTTGCAATATCGAACTCCTTTTCAATTCCTACTTCAACTTTAGATTTTTCTTCATCTTCGACTCTGATTTTGATACTGTAATATTTACTGGAATTTTCATTGTAATCTATCTCTGATTTGTATCTACACTTAGACCTATTGCTTAGTCAGGCTTCCATCTATATTGCAGTATTTATGTAACTAATTTAACTTCTACTTTGAAAATATAATGTCAACAAAGATAGACCGACCCAAACATAATAAATTAGTGTCTAATAGTTCTAATAGTCTTTCTTCGAAATTATTTAGTCCTTCATAGAAGTACTATAATAAAGCTCTTTGAGTGTAACGTGTTGTGGACAAAATGAATTAGAATTTTGAAATCTATCCCAAAATTTATTAAAGTTTTCATCTTCTCTCATTTTCAAGACTGTTATTTGTCTTCTATAACTACTAGTTTTTCTTTCATGAATATATTTATATTAGAATGTTAGACCCCACTTATTAAGGGCATCTGACCGATTTAGATTACCTTAATCCGTTTATAATCTAGCAGCCTCAACCTCTACATCAATAAATAATTAAAAATCTATTAGAGTAATTATCAAATATGATTCTAAATCAACAACAATGGGATTCTAAAATGAATCTTGTACCTCAAAATTAGTAAAGATTAATTATATAATCCTTAAATATTCATAAATTTTTTTTGCCAACACCTCCTCTATTTCTAAGCCTAAAGTGAGAATCTAGGCCTTCATAAATTTTCAACATACCTGCTCAGGTTGGTGGAGATGCCGAAGGACTCACAATCCACCCCATAACAAAATATATCATATTAATAATGATTATTTATTCATTATAAGCTATCTTAGACTTTCAACATTATTAAATCTTTAATACCTTAACTACTCGGCATTCCAATCCATCCTAAATCCATTGAAACAATCCAGTACTTATCAAAACCATTTCAAAACTTTCAAAAGATATCCTAACCTCAAACAAACCTAAAAACCAGTTTTTACAATATTTTATATTCAAAAGTAATACAAACATAGAGAGAAAGAAACTAAGCAAGTCACTAACAATCAGAAAGCTTTTCTTTTCCTTTGTCGCCACTAAAACCTGTCATTATCCAATTATTAAATTTTGATAATGTCGGATAAGTAAATCCCACACTCTCTAGTACACTTGTGGTAATCAAATGAATAATAATCTAAAGAATTTAAACGAACAATGTAATCTAAGGAATTTAAATACAATAGTGAATTCGTCCCCTTTTTTTTATCCGACCACAATCAGACAATCGATCTCCAAAAGTGGTAAGTAAACAATAATAAGGACTCATGCGCGGGGAGGATAACCGTACGAATTGTTCCTCTAGACTATGAGAGTATGATCTGATTCAACGTGATCCCATGATTACCATGTGATGTAAAGTATCAGTGACTCCAACCCCTCAAGCATAATATTGAGTTTAACAAACTCGATACAGACACTAAATAAACTCAATACAGACACTATAAAGACACTCATGACGCCTGACCCTCCCAAACAGTATATGCATGTACAAAAAAATGCAATTTATACAAAATATAATCATACTATGTACAGGTTACTATGGAATTTACTTAACCTTATAAACAACCGACCTTAAGCTTAGTTTTTGAGGTTCCAAGAACGTCAGATCACCTTGAAAATGGTTCCAATAGCTTCCCTGCACACCCAATTGTATAATGGGTCAAGCTTCAAGTGAAACGATATCAAAAGCCCAATGAAAACCTTGATCAAAGGACGCTTGATAACAGTTTCCAAAATAGTAATTTATATAACTATTTCAACTAGCTTTCAACTATCCAACTTTGGGTAACTTTTAACCATGAAACCTCAATATTGGTAATGATGACCTTAAAGGAACTTGTAGTACTCATATCCTATTTTTCATAGACTCCAAGAACACCCAAATTGGATCACCGACGGAGAAGTTATGATTTTTTGCTTATGGCCTGTCGACTTAGGAACTTTATATTTTTTGCACAAAAAAGAACTTCTACGAATTAATATTTTTGCAATTAAATCCTCAAAACTCGACAACAAAACCATAAAACTACTCGATACCAAGACCAAAGTATTTTCAGAGCCCGTGGAGTCAAATCGAATTAAAACCAATAATCAATATCTACTATTAAGACATCTCCAAAAGAGTAATCAACTGAATTGCATTAATATGTTCAATTTAAACTAATTAAAACATAGATAATATTAAGGTTGGACAATTACCAAGACTAATAGTTAAGTTATTATACAATTACAATCTTAATTAGTATTCGATAGTTAACATGAAAATAGCTTATCAATCTAATAAGGATATGAAAAATCAAAAGTAGGTAAATAATCAGAAAAATAGGTGCACGTATTCTCTACGTATAAACTACCAACAAAATTAAAATAGGTGTATGAAATCTCTATATATGAACTACAGAGAAATTAAGAAATCAAAAGTTAGTTGAATTTATCCCAAATTGACGCAAATCAATCCAATATATCAATTAACAACAATTGCAACCAATTTCTATCAAAACCCCATAAAAAATAAAATATTGTGAGAATTCAAATTGAGTTGAGAAAAATGTATGGCTTTAAGAATTTACTAAATTGCAGGTCGAATACTTCATTTCTACGCAAAAACTTAGCTCGAACTGATTATCTCATGAAGCTCTAAGTTTTTGTAGAAAAAAGCTGAGCGAAAATTGTACGTTGGGAACTCGTGGAGCTTATCAGTAGCTTAATTTCTTTTTATTTATTAATTCTACAAATCCCAATTTTGACGTGTTTTGACTTTCGACGTCCATTTTCTATTCGACTTTTCACCAAATTGAACAAAACTCTCGACAAAATAATTCGTCTTCAAGAAATATCCATAACACTACCGAAACCCCAAAAATCTTAACTTTGTCCATGACATGCGAAACCCTTATGGACCAATCCTCTTAAAGTACTTATCCAAACTTTCACCAGTTTGGACCAAATCTAAACATCAACAGACCAACACCAAACTCGAAACAAGATCTTACACAACTTTGTCTCATTTCACACTACCACCAATCCCGACTTATACGCAAATCGAGAGAAATCCCAATGTCAGCTAGTTAAGTCTATTTAAGGTCCAAATTTTGGATTTTGAATTTATATTCAATCATTCATCGTGAAATTCAAAACTAACATTTATGTCAATGTCTTGACTATCACGGCACTCGTCATGACACGTATCTCGAGATAAAACCTCGTTAATGTCAAATTTACTCAATTACTCGACTTTCACAAATAAAATATTATATAATACATAACACTCGGCAAAAATCAAAGATTAATGAAATTAATTATAAATCTCAAATTCACCGGTGTTTAATTCTCAACTCACTGCCAAAACCATAATTAAACTTCCTTAATCGTGGATTAACCGTAATTACCGATTTACAACTTTCGGAATTTGGCAGTCTTCGCAACTAATAAGAATTTCGTCCTCGAAATTAAAATTTAACCAAATCTACCTGAACTCAAAGAGACTCAGAAAATGCTCTCTCATAAACGCCTCTCATATTCATATTTGCTCATCATACAACACGTTACTCTACAAATCAAACTGATTCCATTCAACCTTATGATGCGAATATTATTCTTTCCGTCTGAGCATAAATGCTTGAAATATGTCATCAATTATGTGTGACAACCCCTATTTTCCACAAGTTGGGCCCTGCCCTGGCCTAAGTCAATGTGGACCTCCGAGCAAGTCTCGCAAGGTCTACACATGCCTAGTCAGCCTTCCAATCCATCATTATAAGTAAATTCATACTTTTAAGTTGAGTTATTAGTACTTTTCAAGTTTTACAAATAAGCAAAAGCAGTTAATACGCTAAATAACTCAACAATAATGTAAAGAGTTGGACAACCTAATTGTGGAACGCTGTAAATATGTACATTCATGTATATCTTGTGTCAAGTGTTATAACTAAGCGAAAATGATATACTAGTCGTGTGTATCTCTCAACCCAAATAAGTATCCTTAGTGTGATAAGAACATATATAAGTAATACAAAAAGTCAAAAACCTACAAAAATGTGCGGAGGAGGGCCTCCGATATTCTCATAGTAGATCACCAAGTGTCGGCATCATGCCCTTGCTCGAATGCGGATCTGCACTCGGCCAAACACAAGAATGCCAAGTCCAGTAAGTAAACCAGTAGGATCTAAATAGTAATTCAAAACAAATAAAGCAGTCTAAAACTCATGTGGATAGAAAGAATGCTATATGGAATGCATGAGAATAAGACTGTAAAAATGAAAGTACAACGAGAAATGAGTGTCAAAGGAAGTAATAGAGAATTGCCCAATGAGAACAAGACCACCAAGTGCGGGTGCCACAGGGTTGGGCATAGAGTCTCGGCAACATCAAGCAGACTCAGGTCCTGAGACGTGACATCGCTTGCTTTACATAGACCGTCGCGAATGAAGGATATCAATGGTGCATCGGATAAACACATATCATTCCGACCAAATACTCAAGTGACTCGAGGTCATGGCCCCGGTTGCAAGGTGGTAAGCACTCCAATCAGTGACACTCGTATGACTCGCTTAGCCCTCGGACACTCTTAAGTGGGTGGGAATTCCAAGAAAGGGACACAGTATAATATCAATAAAATATAAACTCAAATGAATTACTGTGCATTTCCTAGCTAGTTTTACTTACCTTAGATTGACATAGGCCGCCTCGTCAAAGTAATCGTTCTAATATTAGGAGTCCTCGTCGCGTATCTACAAGCGTACAAGTATATTACATATTCTTTAGACTCGTTTACGACTCATTTAGAGTAGCTTAGACCATTTATTATTCTCAATTAACTTACTTAAGTCATTCTCAAAGTTTTAAAATTTTCTTTCAAATGAAGACTAATAATTCGAGTGCGATAAAGAATGCAATGAAATAAAATAGGAAAATCCTGTAATAACTTGACTTCCGACACAAATCAAATGAAATCGACTAACTCACAACCAAAGAGTCAAGTTTTACTCAAAACTCCCAAATCATAGCATTTGTTTAAAAATTCATGACTTAATCGAAGTAAGTTCAATTTCTAGCAATAATTCTCATTGACTTTAAAACCATGTAATTCCACTTCATTTAGTTCCTAGACTGAAGTTCATTTAAAAATGAATCCAAGTCTTCATTTAGACTAAAACCTTCTCATGAGCTGACATAAATCATAACGAATAAACCAACGTGTCGACCATATTTGTTATCAATAAAATTTGTCAATGTAAAGTCTTTTCAAAGTTAGGTTTGATCAACCATATGTTTAAATAAACCTAGAGTTCATAGCACTATTTTTTGAGTTCTACAACTCATTTATTAGCTAAAGAAATCCATGGAAATCAATCAAAAACAAATTTGATAAATCATCCACAAGACTTAGAACTCATGTCCATCCATTGTTTAAATAACAACATGATAACTCTTTCGATAATTTCATGAAATACATAGAGTGCATTAGTTCCAAAACCATTTCAAAGCATGAGGACTTCAAGACAAAGTCCAAATCATAAAAAGGTTAAAAAGCACTTTACTAGATTGCGTCAAACCATAACATAAAGATTAATCACCTTTTTAAAACTAGAATGACTCTTCAATCAAATTCCATTAAACTTTTTAAATGATGAAGATAGCAAAACCATTATAAGGAATGCAAGAACTAAATCCTTCAATCTAAACCATATCAGAATCATCGATAACTACGAGAGATTTATAAGTTTAAGATGAGTTTGAATTTAAGATATGGTTAAGAGCCTCACCAAAACATTTAATGGTGTCTCAACTTCAAGACTTTGTTCCTCCAAACAAGTGCCCTTGCCAGGAGAGCTTTCTTGGAGCTATTGTCTCGTCGGAACTGTTGTTCTTTCCATGGCTCGCTGCCTGCTAGCTGTCGGCGCCACTGTCATGGTTCTCATCGGCGTTTGTCCTTCTGGTTCATCCTCGCCACTACCTGGTGGATCGTGCCGCCGCTCGTCGTCCTCCCCACAGATGCACCACCTCCTGGTCCAATGCTGCAGCTGGCCATCCGCGTCTTTGCTTCATCTATTGTTGTGGCTACTCGCATGGCCGGACTCCAGGCTCGCTGGAGCAGTTTACTGCATGCCTCCTCGTGGTGATCTCATTGCTGGCTCGCCGCTGCATCGTAAGACGCCTTGCGCGCCTCTACCCAGTCCACGCCGTCGATGTCTTTCGACGCTTTTAGCTGCTCAACCGCCGCCATGTCTCCTCGGACTCCTCCCCCATGACCCCTCTCCCTCTATTCTAGGCGACTTATCTCTCTCTTTCTCTTTCTCTTTCTCTTTCTCTCTTTATGTGTAAGTTTTTTTATTCCTTTTTTTATTTGGTTGAGTGAGAAGTTTGGGTTAGGACTTAATTTATTTGGGTTCCCTTTGCCTTACAAACTTGTTACACTTCAAACTTGACATGTATTGTGCACAGACCCTAGCCTTGTCCCCACTAAGACAATTTAAATAAATTGATGGTTTATAGTCATGTCGTCACGTGCACACTTAGTTTAAATTAAGTCACGCCAATTCGCGGTATCATATAGTACTCGCGATATTATCCGAATAAAATTTAAAATCATTTTTGCTTATTTTCCTTTATAAATTCTTAAACACTTCGACTTACCCCTTGATTGGGTATTTGACCACTAATATTTTTTGAATGGCAATTAATTAAGGACTTAAAAATACGGGTCGTTACAGTCTTCCCAAGTAAAAGAAAATTTTGTCCTCAAAATTAGAATAGAGTTACGCCTATAAGTAGATTATGTAGAGGGAAATGTTTGAGTGCAAGTTCCTCTTTACTTTGAATATTTAATGTCTTTATATCTTAATGAGAGTGTTCTCTTGTGATAGTTCGTATGACTGATCAGTTTACCTAGTGCCAATCCAAATATTATCTAATCCGAGTCTCTTCTGTGTGATTTTTTTTAACAATCATTAATTCCAATGTCTCAACACCACTACTTATCAGAATTGCAAGGCTTATAATAGATTCTCAAATAGAGCTACACCACTTTAGCTCAGCTGCTAAAGTCATACTTACATCATGCATAGAGGCAAACAATCTTCATCTCTTATTACCGAATTCGTAATACAAACATGATCCTGACATCCAAAATATGGATCCACCATAACCGTCAGACTAAAAAGCCATACTTAGATGTATTCTAGTGCCCATCAATATCAACAACCCTACCACTACCTGGTAGTACCTTGCCATAACCAGATAGTAGAAAATAAGGATCGCAATCCAAAGTACTGACACTAGAACACAATACGACTTACTATCTATGCTCATATGTATGAATTGCTCAGTTGTATTTCGAGTCTATCGGTAAAAGTTGAAAGAAAAATGCAAGCATATTTAGGCAACTGGTGTATGATCATTTCTAAGCATTCACAACCATATGATCTTCATAATTCGTGTGATTCCACGATCATGTCAGCTTACCTAAATAACAACTTTAATTCTTTGGGTTTTTTTTATCTAATTGTGCTTATTCTCCAAGCATCTCTCAAACCCTGCTTCAAACAATTTCATTAAGTTTACTTCTTCACAACGTAGTATCCCTTTTTTTGTTAGTCATATCTTAAACTATCATCAATCTTAGGGCAAGTCATAGTACTTAAGTTTAATAACATCATTGAAGTATAAACTAGAAAGATCCTAGCCCATAATATGTGTCCTTCAAAATCTTAAAGGAACCTAACCACATCTATCTTCAGGTTCTTTCTCGAGCAACTTGCTCACTTTATTCACAGGTTATTGTCCTTTTCTATCATGAATTTTTCTAGGTGAATTGCTCGTCTTACCAACTTTACAAAGTCCCATTACTTTTACCCTGTTTTTCAACATGCACTACTCCAACGGGAATTCCCTTAAGTATGCTTACATGCGCATCTACATCAATTCTAAATATGAGAATCTTAAGATTTATATTCTCGTAAGATTTATACTTAGGTTGCCTTTAACCTCGAGAATGATTCATGGACTCTACTTGCCTGTAACACTTAATTCATTCCTAAGTCCTCAAAGGTGGTGGTCGACTTCACCAACCATAAGATTATAAATGAATTATGTCACTACAGTGGAGTTACTTGGGTCTGTGATCCAACATTACTACTCCAGAGATTTCGTCATAGCTAGAGGAGTACGTACATGCCTTCTTCATTAGTTCTCAAGTCATCTCGACACTCTGCTCCCTTGGAGTTCACGTTAACTCACTTTTAAGATTTTTTTGTTTTTATTTGCCACATCGTCACTTCACCAATTTTTTTTTTCAAACTTTGCTTTCTCAAATGTTCCTATACATATTATCATGTAGAGGCGTATGTGTGGACTAAGTTCTCAGTCATTTTCTATTATCAAACAACATCAATTTCCTTACATTAATTATTTCAAGTGGATTCTCTAGAGACACGTGCAGGGAGTTTTCAAGATTTATGGGTGACTTGAAACTAACTCCTTAGGATACACAATAATTTTTTTTTATCAAGGAATTTTATACAGTTTAGGCGTCCCTGCATTACTATACCAAATTTACATGACTAAGATAGTCAACAAATTAAGAAAATAATATCATACGATTTAGGGATCTCTATCGTCACAAACCTTCATGATTTGATACATGAAATCCTCTAACTTTAAGAATTCTACTAATCTTTACTATGGACTCGAGTCCCCTACAAAACTCCAATTTCATTAATTGGAATCTATTTTTTTTTTTTACTTTGGGATCTACTCGCTCTAAATCTATCCAAAAATTAATCATTACCATCAATATTCTTTATTATTAATTTCCCCGAATCCGATAAATTTATCGTCAATCTTTTTCAATTTTTACTCATTGTGTCTCACATGATACACAATAGTGAATATGGCTATAAAAGTAATTATATCATATATCTATCAATAGTAGTATAATACAACACATCAAATATCCCATATAGTTCAAATTTTAATTTCCCCAACTCTCCTCACTTCTCAACTAAGACTCTAAGTTAAGATCATAGGGTTCCACTATAAGTTCCAACTGTGTCCTAATTATATTATTTATTTTTGTCTTATGCTTGTTGCGGGTTAATCAAGAGCTAAATGTAAAACCTTATGCTCTGATACCAACTCTGACTGTCCCAATTTTCCACAAACTGGGCCCTGCCCGACCTAAGCCCATGTGGACCCCTAAACCAGTCTTGCAAGGTCAACGCAACATAGTCAGCTTTCTAATCCATCATTATAAGTAAATTCATAATTTTAAATTGAATAACATAGTTTTAGTTGTTTTTGAGTATCGATAAGAGTTTTAAAGGAGAAGACATTGAAGACTCTGATTGCGGTTATTCAGTATTATTTTTTAACTAAATTAAAATTATTTGATTTAATCTTTGATTGTAATGAGTACTATGATTTGTGCGTTGATTTAAATGAAGATTGAGTAGTTTATTTATCTTAGGGATCAATGGGTCCTATGAAGTGAATATTATGCTAAAGGGAAGTATAAATGGATTATAATGTTAAAAAGTGATATGGTTAGAAAATATATTGATTCTATACGTAATGTTATGAACATCTTGATCCCGTGTTTGTTGAATAAAGGTTTTAGGAGTTACCATGACCATTATAGCTTTTAAGCTGGATACAGACAATAAATCGTAAAATATATAACATTGATAGATAGTTTTTGATTAGGGAGGCACAAATATATAGTAAATTTAGGTGGTCATGAGTCTAAAGATTTAGAACTCAATGCTATATGAGATTTACCTTATTCACACTGATAGGTAGAGTTCTAGTTTGTGTATTAAGATTTTTTTCACTCTGACAGTGGGTTGAAGTGATTATGAAGGAAATGTGCATATTCTAATTAAGCATTACACACACATAATAAAGATGAAAGAAATATGAGATGAAAGCATAGTAATTCGTTACCTAGGTGAAGTTGTTGACAAGTCAACAATTAGACATGTTTTATAGTGTAATTGAAGTTGATTTTATATATAAATGATGATATTACACTTGGTATTCTCTTATTTTTATGATTTCATGATTTAATTTGGAAAAATGAAGAAATGGGAGAAAAGGAAGAAGAAGAGCAAATCGGTCAACCAGAGGAAGAGTCCAGTAATTTCACAGCAATACGAAATAATAGAAGAATCACTACCAAATTAGCAGCAGAGAAATGCCACCGAATACCTAGCGAATTTAGGAATTTTCAGTTGAATCGGTGGAGCACAAAGAGATACTTTCAGTGATTTACTTAGTGATTTGTTAATAAAATAGGATTCGCTAACAAATCACTAAGGTCGGTGATGAGTTTTTTAGATTATTAAGAAGAATTTGAGTTTATCTATAATTTGTATAGTTTAGGAAACTATAAATTCGACTCTAAGGCTTCAAAATTAAGTGCCCTCTACTAGCCATTATTAGTTTTAAAGTCTTTTCAACTAGGTTTTAGTTTAGTTCATTGTTCATTGCTTTTGGAAACTCTTTGGAGATTCAAGACTTATTTATTTAAAGGTATTTATTTAATTATGTCTTTCTATTATGTTATTGCATTGTTAATTTCTAGTAAGAGTGAAAGTTTCTTAATCTAAATAAATCCTAGATATTTATATACTTTGGATTGCTATATAGTTATAATGAAGGAATCCTATACTTAATGCTTTGTTTATATTCATACGCAACAATCATGATTTTAATAAGTTGTTTTTTGTGTATAACAACTAATGATGATTGATATTGCATGCATAGTTGCAAATATGTATTATGAAATACAATTTTCTGAATCTATCTATGATTACTAACAACAATTATAGAAGTAGTAAATATGATTAATTTATAGGGCCAAATTACCCGAGTGGATGTCCTAGATGATTGTGTTCTAAGTTATTTATTGATTAGCGTATTCTGATTAATATTTGGTTTAGATAAGGCATGATTTTCATTGAGAGTTAATACTATCGTATTTCTATTTTATTACGTTTTATGCAATAAGTAGATTTACAATGATAAAGATATGGCTATTTTCTAATGGATTTAGGAAAATCAATGGTTCACTAAGGCTATCAAGCTATTATGAATTAAGATTTAATGATTCTAACACGCGTCAAACGAGCACAATAATTTATCATATGTTATTATTAATTTTTTGTAGTGGTAAATGAGATATCGTCTCCATAGGAGTTTTTGAAATCTCAAAGGAAAGTAATTTTTTTTCTTTTTGTTAATTTAGTTAATCTAATAAAACGGGAATGAAAATATTAAATAACTAACAACTATTATTACTAACTTAAATTACCAAACCAACTAAATGAATCTAAACAATTCAAATTCAAACCAAACTAAACAATATTTAAATTCAATTCAATATAAATAAACAAACACCTACTAAACAATATAATATATATTTGGATTACTTTCAAACATTAAAACATAATATCACTTCATACTATAGTAATAATAAGAAAACATGGAATCTTAGAATTATTAAACCCTTCTTCATAATAGGTTGATAGCTTTTAGCCAGCCACCATTTTTTCTTAATTTAATGGAAATGCCACATTCTTATCATTGTATTTAGATAAAACGCAACACCATAGAAATACGATAGCATCAAGTTCAACAAAAATCATGGCTAATCTAAGCCAATATTACCGAAGCCGCATAATAAACAACTTAGAACACAATCACCTAAAACTTCCATTTAGGAAATGCCCTACAGATTAATCATAGTTACTACTTAAATAGTTGTTGTCAATAACTATAGACATAGATTCAAAATCATAATATCACATAATACTTTTGCAACTATGCACGCAATATTGATTACCTTTAGCTGTAATACGCAAAAATAACTTGTTAATTTTGTGATTGACATGTATGAATCGATTAAAACATTAAGCACATGATTTCTTAATTATAACTATCTAGCAATCCAAAATATATTACATTATCTAAGGTTTGTATAGATCGATAGACTACTCACTCGTGCTAAAAATAAACAACGTATATATACATAATTAAAAGACAGAATGAATAAATAAATACTTTAATATAAATCAAAGCTTCAAAGTATCTTCAAATATAGACAATAAAACTAATATAAAGCAAAAGAAAAGCAAAAAGAAAGAATTAGGAGAGTTATTTTAAAGTACTTTTGCATTTTTTATAGTCCTCCTACATTCACATATCTTAGATAAACTCAAATTCTTCATATTAATCTAAAAAACTCGTAACCGACTTTAGTGATTTCTTAGCAATTCCTAACTTATACACAAATCACTGAGTTTAGCTATTAGTGCTCTACCTATTCAATTGACTATTTATAGTTTCATCTTCTATTCGTTGTGTCCTCAGCGCCTTCTTCTTATACCAACTTAGATGGCGATTCCTAGTGTTATTTCAAATCGCTCGCTAATCGCTGGTGTATTTTTTCAGTTGACTATTTTGCTTTTTTTCTCTTTTTTCCATTTCTTCTCGTTCCTGTTTAAGACTTAAAATCACAAAAACAAGAGAATACCTAGTGTAATATCATCATTTACGCCTAAAATCAACCTAAATTAAATTATAAATTGTGTCTAATTATTAACTTGTCAAATACCTCAAAACTCGACAATTTGCTGTCCCGAGCAAATGAATACTCTTAATCTTATTCTCTTTTCGTTCTCTATACTGAGTTCAATCGTATTCATCTTAAATTTAAACACTTTTTAAAATAAAAATAATTTTCAAATGAAAATATATATTACCCAGAAATAAATGAAAGTGATGATAGAGTAGAATAACTTATTCAAATCAAAACATCCCTTAAGGATAACTCAACATCCTAATGTAACACTCTTAAGAATTTAAAGTTCATTGCCATGGCTAATGCACAACTTAAGTTTTCTCAATCTCCACTGGAAAGCATCAAGCTTATGATAACTTATATAGAATCTCAAAACATGAAAACCACTAGATTAATCTTAACTTTAGAAAATATGTTATAATAGTACCACAATCAAAATCAATAGGAATTTTGCTAAGATACCAATGAAAATGTCTTTTATATCATATTAGATTAAACAAGGGAAGAGGTGCAACAAAGTTGACACAGGTAACTTACACGACTTCGAGACATTACACATAAGGTGCCAAGCCTACTGTGAGTAAAAAATACACATACAAAGGTCAAAGCTGTGGCGGCGCCGTGACTTTACACAGACAATATCACTTAGAAACAACGTCGAGAAATAAAAATAGAATGTTTTAGAGTTCTAATTTTTTTAGAATTGTTAATTATTTCTAATTGTATTTTTAGGAGTCTTAGGAGTACAAATAGGTATTAGAAGGTGGTAAACTCACAAATTATCACCTATTACAATATATTAGCATAATTTTAGTTGTTTTTGAGTATTGAGAGGAGTTTTGAAGGAGAAGATATTGAAGACTCCGGTTGTGGTTATTCAGTTTTGTTTCCTTACTTTAATTAAAATTATTTGATTCAATCTTTGATTGCAATGAATACTATGATTTGTGTGTTGATTTAAATGAAGAGTGAGTAGTTTATTTATCTTAGGGATCAATGGGTCATATAGTATGAATATTATACTAAAAGGAAGTATAAATTGATTATTATGTTAAAAACGTGCAATGGTTAAAAAATATATTGATTCTGTATGTAATGTTATGAACATCTTGATCACGTATTTGTTGATTAGAGGTTTTATGAGTTACTATAACCATTAGAGCTTTTATGCTGGATACGGACAACACAATCGTAAAATTGTAACATTGATAGATACTTGTTGATTAGGGAGGCACAAATATATAGTAAACTTAAGTGGTAATGAGTCTAAAGATTTGGAACTCAATGCTATGTGAGATTTATGTTATTCACACTGATAGGCAGTGCTCAAATTTGCACATTATGATTTTTTTCACCCCGACAGTGGGTTGAAGTGAATATGAAGGAAATGTGTCTATTCTAATTAAGCATTTCACACACAAAATAAAGATGAAGAAAGTATGAGATGAAAGCACAGTAATTCATTACCTAAGTGAAATTGTTGACAAGTCAACAAATTAGACATGTTTTATAGTGCAATTTAGGTTGATTTACATATAAATAATGACATTACACTAGATATTCTCTTATTTTATTGATTTCATGATTTAATTAGGAAAAATGAAGAAATGGGAGAAAAAGAAGAAGTCGAGCAAAATAGTCAACTGGAGAAAAGGTCCAGTGATTTTGCAACAATATAAAATTATTAAAGAATCGCTACCAAAATCGATAGCAGAGAAGAGCCATCGAATACCCAGCGAATTGGGATTTTTAAGGGATTTGCTAGCTGAATTAGTGGAGCTCAAAGAGATACTTTCTGTGATTTGTGAATAAAATAGGATTCACTGACAAATCAAATGAGGTCCGTGACGAGTTTTTTTGATTATTATGAAGAATTTGAGTTTATCAATAATTTGTACAATTTAGGAAACTAGAAATTAGACTCTACGGCTTCAAAATTAAGCGCAATTGATTAGCCATTATTAGTTTTAAAGTCCTTTCAATTAGGTTTTAGTTTAGTTCCTTGTTCATTGCTTTTGAAAACTCTTTGGAGATTTAAGACTTATTTAATAATAGGTATTTATTTAATTATGGCTTTCTATTATATTACAAATAATGTTTATTTCCTACATGAGTAAGTAGTTTCTTTACCTAAACAAACCCTAGACATTTATATACTTTGGATTGCTATATTGATATAATCAAGGGATCATGTACTTAATTCTTTGAATATATTCATGCGCAACAATCACGATTTTAATAAATTATTTTTTGCATATAACAACTAATGAGGATAGATATTGCATGCATAGTTGCAAATATATATTATGATATATAATTTTCTGAATCTATGTCTATGATTATTGACAAAATTATATAAGTAGAAACTAGTATTAATCTATAGGGCCAAATTACCGAAGTGGATGTCCTAGGTGATTGTGTTATAAGTTATTTATTGATTGACATATTTTGATTAATATTTGGCTTAGATTAGGCATGATTTTCATTGAGTGTTAATGCTATCGTATTTCTATTTTATTGGTTTTATCTAATAGGTAGATTTACAATGATAAGGATATGGCTATTTTCCATTGTATTTAGGAAAATCGATGGTTTGCTAAAGGCTATCAACATACTATGAATTAGGATTTAATGATTCTGACACGTGTCGAGCATGCACAAAAGTTATCGTATTTTACTATTAATTTGTAGTAGTGGTAAATGAGATATCGTCTCCATAGGAATTTTTGAAATCTCAAAGGAAAGTATTTTTTTTTCTTTTTGTTAATTTAGTTAATCTAATTAAATGGGAATTAAAATATTAAACAACCGACAACTATGATTACTAACTTAAATGACCAAACTAACTAAATTAATCTGAACAATTCTAATTCAAACTAAACTAAACAATATTCAAATTTAATTCAATATAAATAAACAAACATCTAAACAAACTCCCACTAAACAATATAACATATATTTGGATTACTTTCAAACACTGGAACATAACAATCACTTCATACTATAGTTATAATCACAAAACATGGAATCTTAGAATCATTAAACCCCTACTTCATAATAGGTTGATAGCTTTTAGCCAACCACTGATTTTCCTTAATTCAATGAAAATGCCACATTGTTATCATTGTATATCTACCTATTGGATAAAACACAACGTCATAGAAATACGATGGCATCAAGTTCATTGAAAATTATGGCTAATCTAAGCCAATATTACCGAATCGGCATTATAGACAACTTAGAACACAATTGCCTAGAACATCCACTTGGAAAATGCCCTATGGATTAATCTTAGTCACTATTTCTATAATTATTGTCAATAACTATAGACATAGATTCAAAATCATAATATCACATAACTCATTTGAAACTATGCAGGCAATACTAATCTCCTTTACTTGTAATACGCAAACACAACTGGTTAATTCCATGATTAACGTGTATGAATAGATTTAAAGCATTAAGCACATGATTCCTTAATTATAACTATCTAGCAATCAAAATATATTACATTGTCTAAGGTTTATTTTAGTGGTAGGCAAACCGCGGTTTGATGGTGAAAATTATTAAACTGCTAAAAAACCGAAGGTTCTTGGTTTGGCCATTTTGCAAACCACCACCAAACCGCGAAACCTCAAAATCACAACAAATCCGAAAGCGATTTGCGCGGTTTGGTTTGTTTGGTTTTGCGATTTTTTGCGACACATTTTTAGCAAAAAAAGTCACATTCCATACAATCCCATCAACAAAATATATGTTTATACATGACCATCTACCAAAAACACAATAATACACATGAACTCAATCAAAATTATAAGTTTAAGATTATTTCGAAAGTTAGAATAACAAGAAAGGGTTTCAACTTTATTTCAATACATTCCAAGTTTAGGGGTTGTTTTTGCGGTTTGGTGAACTGCTATTTTTTGTAAATGAAAACCACCACCAACCCGTGGAATTGCGGTTTTCAAGTTTTCTAAACAGCCCCCAAACTGCAAGTTAAAAAAACTAGACCAAACCATGCGGTTTGTACAGTTTGGGCAGTTTGGGCGGTTTTATGGAGACCAATGCCCCACCCCTTGTTTGTTTAGATTGATAGACTACTCACTCTTTTTGAAAATAAACAATGCATAAACATACTTAAAAGACAATAAATCAAAGCTCCAAAGTATCTTTGAACATAGATAATAAAATTGATATAGAGTAAAAGGAAAGCAAAAAAAAAAAAGAATTAGGAGAGTTATTTCGAAGCTCTCTGCCCTTTTTATAGTCTCCCTTCGTATACGTATCTATGATAAACTCAAATTCTTCATACTAATCTAAGAAACTAGTAATTTTCTTCAGCAATTTCTTAGCAATTCCTAACTTATACAAAAATCACTGAGTTTAGCTTTTGGTGCTCCACTGATTCAGTTGGCTATTTATAGTTCATTCTTTTATTCGTTGTGGATTCGCTAGCCTTCTTCTGATGCCGACTTAGATGGCGATTCCTAGTATTATTTCAAATCGCTCGCTAATCGTTGGTTTATTTTTTCAATTGACTATTTTGCTTTTCTTTCTTTTTTCTTCCATTTCTTCATTTTCCTATTTAAAACTTGAAATCACAAAAACAAAAGAATACCTAGTGTAATATCATCATTTATGCCTAAAATCAATCTAAATTAAACTATAAAATGTGTCAAATTATTAATTTGTTAAATACCCTCAAACTCAACACTTTGCTATCCCGAGCAAAGGAATATTCTTAATCAGATTCTTTTTTCATTCTTTATACTGATTCAATCAATTCATCTTGAATTTAAATAAATCGTAAAATAGAAGTAATTTTTGAATAAAAATATATATTACCCATAAGTAAATAAAAGTGATGATAGAATATAATGATTTAGTCAAATCAAAACATCCCTTAATGATAATTCAACCTCCTAATGTAACACTCTTTAGATTTTAAAGTTCATTTCCAAGGCTATTGCCCAACATAGGTTTTCTCGATCTACACTAGCAAGCATTAAGCTTATGATAACAAATATAGAATCTCAAAACACAAAAACCACTAGATTCATCTTAACTTTAGAAAATACTTTATAATAGTAGCACAATCAAAATAAATAGAAACTTTGCCAAGATACCAATGTATATGTCTTTTAAAACATGTTAGATAAAGAAATACTTCATTTAAATCTAGCTTCAAGTTCTCGAGATAAATCTTTTCTTTTGTAAAGTTTAGGAACGTCCGTTTTTTCGTCTCTCGTTCTTTTTTTTTCTACTCCATTCTAATTATTATTATTTTTTTAACATAATTCTTTTACTTTTACTTTTACTTTTTGAGTCCTTGCTTCATTTCCTTTGGACATTCTCACATTTTCCTCAGTACAGATTCCCTACTCAATTTCCTTTGTAATCTATGTGACACTCTATATATATTTTTATAAACTCTTGTTAACACATCTAACTATCTACTAAAATCGAAGAAAATATTTTTTTAACTTATAGAAATTCATCGGTTTCTAACCTATTTCTCGTTTCAATTGTGGCATAGTAGCTGTGGCATAGTAGCTTTTTATATATATACTGTAAAAATACTTAATCAATAGCTTTTGTATTATATGATTCCTATAAATCTATCTTGTTCATCTTCCACTATTGTTTTCATCCTCTACCCATTATCATGACTAACACAATGCATTCAATTTAGTGTATATATCAACTAGTAAATTTAATCAAAAAGGGTATAAAATTAATTCATTCTATCATAAAATTCACTTGGGTAGTAAAATATCACTTCAATTCAAGATATATTATGTATTCATTTTCATTTTTTTCTTGACTAAAAATAAAAAAAAATGAAATTCATACTTACTTGATTTCGGATGAAATTTGAAAAATCTCATCAACTCACTTGAATTTCAGATTAAAAGTAATTCTAAACTTTTACTTCACCTAAAATACCCCCAAACTCATTCTAAACCTTGTCCTTTAAAAATGAAGTTTGATTTTCAAAATAATAAACATACCACATGAAGTACAAATGAATTGATTCAATCATAAATTGGGCAATCAAGAATTAATTTAATTTAAAAGTATAATAAGACAGAGTGCATAAAAAATTGATGAATAAACATCACCATTATATAATAAGTTAATTACTTATCATAACCAAACACTTAATAGAATGTACCACGTAGTATATTGCGACAAACATAAAATATCATCAAGAAATACAAAGTATATAACTACTACCAGCATGACATAGATGGATTCTCACAGTATTACTCAGAGAAAAAAATAAAATGGAATAAGAGAATCAATGTCGGTGTCTGGAAGTCATGTCGTCATCATCTTCTACTGGATCAATCCTCTGGGACTAGTAGCTCACACCGTAGTTGTAGAGGTGGTATTCATAATCTAACAATGTCAAAATATCAAGATTACTGCTAAGTGGTAACCTTATATATTTAGATGGTACATGAGCCTATGTGCCTCCTTGACGTATGTTTCTTGGGGATATCATACGCTTCATTTTGTAGATACTCCTTGCTAAGGCTCTCTGATTCTCAAACACCTATTCTCGATTACGGAGAGTGGTCATCTGATTGCGCAAATTTATGCCCATGACAACCAACTCTGATTTTTCCATGTATAATCTGTCATAATCCCTAGCAGCTTGCTCCATGTTTGGATCATTTCTAGCTTCTAACATATCTTCCAAGACTCTTTTCATGTCGTCTCTGATTTTCTTTCTCTGCTCAGTTCTTTTCTAGCTATCTCAGCCATTTCTCTCTCATCCTCTATGTCTTCAAAACCATTCACTCTTCCATATCTCTCTATAACTTCATTTATAATGGTCTTCTCCGGTAAAACACCCATATAAAAGCCTACCATGTTCACTTGGTTCAGCCTATAAAAGGATGTAATTATCAAGGGGAAAATAAGTCCATCATTCTTTTTGGTGGTGATGGCACTCCTAAGGACTCATAAATTATTTTGCTAACATCCAAGTTTCCTATTCCCATAACAATATGGTAAAGTAGGGCGGCCTTATAGTTCATTATCTGATAATACTGCAGGCTCAACTGTAAGTTGGGGTTAATGAAATAACACCAAGCTTTAGTGTTTTTTCTAAAAAGTATTGTGGTTATTTGTTTGGGATACCTCTCCATATTAAAAATAAATCCATTTCAATGGATTGCCTCTAAACCTCCCATTTTGTCTTGATGGGGCAAATGGTACTTAATTCTAAGCTCTAGTTTGGGGTACTCGTCGTTTTATTTTTGGCAAAAATTTGTTAATCCAAAATACCGATTTGTGCTTGCTATGGAATAGTCCATTGTCCTTCTTCAAACTTGGGACTTGGTGTTACTTTCGCTTCTATATGCATTGCATAAACTCTCTTACTAAGCTTCATAACCCCATTCACTAGGAACATCCTTTAGGTCTAGGTGGTTGTAATCCCTTGTCAATAAACCCCAATTTCTTGCCTTTATGATATCTAGAATCATAGGCCTACACTTCAATTCATTCTTCATATTAAATCCTCTCTGAGATCAACTTCCTAAACTAAATTACATCATTGTTGAATTTTTTGTAGGCCTTTTCATTGAAAAAATTTTCTTTCTTCAGTTCATAATTTTTCTCCTCCACTGGTATCTTTCGTTCACATTCCCCTATGGCCTCATCATCCTTATAATCCTTCTCATATATGTAACTAAACGAATAAGGGGGATTAGGTTCTCTTTGTGGTCTAATCCTTGGTGTGTCGAATGCTATTGATATGGGTTGGATTTAGGAAACTTTGAATTTTGTTTTCAATTTCTCTATTAACTTTCCATTCCTTGTCTCTTCTCGTCTACTTCTACCTTTACCACTTCCGGCTATTTAGAATATTGTAAGTAAAAGAATTAGCTTGTAAAATCATTTCAAACTAAATTTGTCAGAAAAGAATTGGATGAATCTCAACTTATTTATTGAGAATAAAAAATCATCGGGAAAAACATTTTGGAATTAAGAGTTTGAAATTGATATAAAAGTTATTGATAAAATAACATTGAGAAAAACAAACTTTGTATGTAACTCAAATCAATCATTACATATTTACAAAAACCCCCAAACTACCAAACACATTTGAAACTTAGTCTCAAATTAGTTTGTGTATGTAATTCATTATACTTGCCATATATGAAAAATAGTTCGAAAACTCGATAGTAATAAATGAATAATCACATAACTCCTATACTATTAGTATAATAGAAATCATTCAATATCAAAACCATTTAAAATAAAAAATTCAAAATTAAGCTCCTATCCTAATAATCAATCTAAAATAGACTAAAAATCATAAATTTTAATCGATGAAAGACTAGGGTTTCGTTGATTACCTTCTTCAAAGTGGTTCTTTCAAGTGTTGGACTTAAAACTCTTCTCTATGACACTCCTCCAAACTCTAATCCAACTACCTTGCTCAAGCCCTAAGTGGCTCTGCACTCTCAAAACTCACCATATTTTGGGTTGAATGTGTGATGATTGAAGTTGGAATCACTTAAATGAATTAAAATTATGCTTTGGATGGTTGAATCTAATAAAAAAATTGATCTCTTGATTGAAAGTGCAATGGTTTGTGAGTGTGAAGGGTTTAAATGATGCAATTTGGGGTTTTTATTTTTAAAAACTTGAATTAGTTCTTAGTGAATAAGGGTTTAATTTGATTCACTGAGGACACGCTGATGAAATCGCTAGAAATGGGCCTAAGTGGCTTGGCAATTTCTATTTGTAAACTTGATTCAGTGAGAAATCACCGACTCAAATTTGCACTGAAAATTATGCATATTGTTGCCAATTTTCTCAGCGATTTTTTGTACGAACTAGAATCGCTGGCATTTCACTAGCTTAGTTTTTACTTCCAATCAAATCGGTTTTCTTATTTAATTATCGTATATGATAAAGGTAGAAATATTCAAAATTCTCAGAGTTTAACTACGATATGTATTAAATAATTTTTTTATCGCATAAATAACTAATCAACAAAAATCCAATGCATAAAACAATATAGTACAAAAATAAATTGGCTCGATCAACCCTCTTACATGAAACTATTCCGAAATTGAATTCAAAAAATATCCCCATTATAAAAGTCAAAAGTTGAGAATATAAAAACAACTAACTAATCATAATACTAAAATTGAAATTAAAGATATAGTATGGGCTGCCACCCATAAAGCGCTTTTGTTTACTATAGTTGGCTCGACTGAACTACTCGGTTCTAGACTGGTTCTACAAACTTAAATGTAGGATTATCCACTCTTGTGCCATTCCAGAAAGCGATTGCTTGGCCATGCACTCAAAAACTAATTATCTTGTTTGGAGTATCCATGACAGCTTGTGAAGTGGCTGAAAAAGGTCATCCTAATATTAATAGAGGATCTTCATTGATGAAGTGTGGCATAACCAAAAAGTCCATGGGAATTAAATATTTGTCAACTTGAATTAGTAAATTAGTAACCAAACCTATCAGTTTTACTGAATGTCCATTTGGTAGGGCAACTTTTTCGAGGGCAAATACATTTATTTCCAATTGAGTGTGAAGGAAAAATGAATTGGCATGTAGTTTGCTCTAGAACCCATATCACATATAGCTTTAAAGTACTATGCCCATATATATATCTCCTGGATCATTAAGCTTGACAACTGTTTGATTGTTCTTTTTCTTTATCTTATTTTTCATAGATTTAGGTTCCTCGTCATTATTCTCAAAGAATTTTGATTGCTTAACCCTCCATTCTTGGGTTGTTGTCTGTTGATTAGAGGTATCTTCAACTGCTTGTACATGGTCTTAACATTTCCATTTTCCATTATTACTGCATTAATATCATATATTTCAACTCCATGAAGATTTAATTCTAATGATTCATTATCCTTAGTTTGTTTATTGTCAAATTCATCACACTTTCCATCAATATCTTCATTTTTAAAATGAAAAGTGAAAATCTTATTTTTAAACTCCATAAACATTGTTTCTTCAAATATATCTAGCTTCATTTTAGCTATTTTAAAAAATGGTCTTCCTAAAAGTATAGATGGGGACTTAGCTAATATTGAGTCTCTCATTTCCGTAACATAGAAGTCAATGGGAAATATTAACTCATTTACTTTGACTAAGACATCTTCTAGTAAACCATAGTGTTTAATAATGGCATTGTCAGCTAAAGTAAGGTTAATAGGTGTATTAGTCAATGAACCTATTTTCATTGACTCATATAACTTGAGTTGCATAACGTTTATTGAAGCTCCAAGATCACAACAAATAGCAAATCTATTAAAAAAGTTTTAATTGTAATAGGAATTCCAAACATCCCTGGGTTGAAAACTTTTTCAGGTATTTTCTTTTTAATTAAAACATACACTTTTTGTCCGAAGTTTTCCTTAGATTCTTCTAAAAATTTGTCTTTTAATTCAAAAAATTCTTTTGAAACTTCATCATAATTAAGAATTGCATCATTGATTCCATCAATAGTTTATTAATTTTTATTATTCTAAATGATTCATGAATGTCTTTATTGATTTCTTACTCCCTAACATCAGCTAATCATTGTGGAACGGTAGAATCTGAACACATATCCTCATTCAAATTATCGGAAATCTTATCATTTTTATCCTTATGAATCGACTCAGACTTTTGTAAAGACTTTTCATGTGCTTGAACTCCGGCTAAATACCACAGGTACAACCTTTCAGGTAAAGGTGTATATTTCAATTATTCGACCATCCATTCTCTTGTAGGAATAATATTAGCCATCATTTCTTCTTCTTCTTCTTTTTTTCTTTTTCTTCTTCTTCTTATTCTTCAGTAGTCTTATGAACATTCTTTTTATTACTTTGTTTAGGTGTCTTACCAAATATAGTTGTGTCTTTTTTATAACTGAATATAACATTAACTCTTGCTTGATTAGTAAAAGCAAAATTGGCTTAAGTAGGTGCTTTAGCTTGAGTAATCTGTCGAGTACTCAACCTATTTATTTGTAAATTCATTTGACTTAACTGTTTTTTCAGTTCATTAATAATAGCATCAGTCTTAATTTGATTTTAAGAAATCTGTGTTAAGTTTTAATGACTTTGACTCATAAAGTTATTCAATATTTACTCTAAATTCAGATTCATAGATTGAGTATTTTGTTGAGCTTGATGACTGGGTGCAGGTTGTATCTAATCACTTGTTATATAAGTGTTATAATTATGATTTTGAGGACCATAACTAAGATTTGGATTTGATTTTCAGGATAATAAGTATTATTAGTATATTAATTTCTTGGGGGACAAAAAATTGATTCATCATTGCATTAACCTCTTCAGTCTTTTCTTCCTGTAGAGTAGGGCACACATCTGTAGGATAAGTAACCTCATTACAGAATCCATAAGCCTTAACTTGATTAGACTTATCATTAACTAACAGCTTAACAATCTTAGATAATCCATTAATTTTATTTTTGTTGCGATATTTTTCTTACTATCCACTTCATAGATTTTGTTTTGTGAGGATTCAACCTATTCACCATATTGCTTATATTTTTTTGCTATATTATTAATTGCTTCTTTCACTAAGTAGGTGTTTTCTCAAATAAAGATCCACCACATATTGTGTCTACTAGTCTTTGTTCAAAGTGCATAAAGAATTATGATAAAGTTCTTAGAGTATATCCATGTTATGAACAAGAAGAAATTAGTCTTTGAAATCTATCCCAAAATTCATTAAGAATTTCATCATCTTCATCTTAGCGACTGAGATTTGCTTTTCATAGGAACTAATTTTTCTAGGAGGCATATATTTATCTAGGAAAGCTTATAACATTTGAGTCAATACAGATATCAAATCTTGTGGAAGATAGAACAACAAGTCTTGTACTAGATCTTTCAATGCAAAAGGAAAAGCCTTAAGCTTGATGACTTGTTCTAAAGTTCCTTCTTTCAATTTCATTCCATTAACTTTATGTAGATACTCCCTTATGAATTTATGTGGATTCTCATTATCTTTACCGTAGAAGTTAGGTAAGGCACTAATAAATTCAGATCTAAGTTCAAATTCATGAAATCAGGGGTACGTTATACACATAGGCTCATATGCTGTAACATTTTTATTTACTTGTCTAAAAGTGAGTTCTCTATTATTATTGAGAACTCTATTATCATTGTTATTATTAATGACATTTTCAGTGATATCATTATTATTGTCTTCCATCCTATTAGCTAAGATTTTCCCTAATTTGTTGTTGCTTAAACTTTGATTAAAAGCTCTATTTATTTCAGGGTTAAACGAATGTCAAGATCCTGTAGAATTAACATGAAGAAGTGTGTAGACCATACAATGTCTAGATCCCTTAAAATTATCTAAAACTCCCTAGCAACGATGTCAAAAATTGACACTTGTCGAGCATGCATAATAATTTCCTATATTTTACTATTGACTTCTAGTAGTGGTAAGTAGGATATTGTCTCCACAGTGATTTTTGAAAACTCAAAGGAAAGTGATTTTTCTTGTTTTTATTAATTTGTTAATGTAATTAAACAAGAATTAAAATATTAAATAACTAAGAACTATAATTGCTAAATTAAATGACCAAACTAACTAAATTAATCTAAACAACTCAAATTCAATTAAACTAAACAATATTCAAATTTAATTCTATATAAATAAACAAACATCTAAACAAACCCCTACTTAACAATATAATATATATTTAGATAACTTTCAAACAGTAGACATAATATCACTTCTTACTATAGTTATAATCACAAAACATGGAATCTTAGAATCATCAAATCCTACTTCATAAAAGGTTGATAGCCTTTAGCCAGTCACCGATTCTCCTTTATTCAATGGAAATGCTACATTATTATCATTGTATAGATACCATTGGATAAAATGCAACACAATAGAAATATGATAGCACTAAGTTTAATGAAAATCATGCCTATTCTAAGCCAGTATTACCGAAGCTACATAATAGACAACTTAGAACACAATTACCTAGAACATTCATTTGAGAAACGCCCTATAGATTATTCCTAATTAATATTTCTATAATTGTTGTCAATAACTAAGTCACAGATTCATAATCATAATATCACATAACACATTTGCAACTATGTACGCAATACTAATCACATTTAATTGTAATATGCAAAAATTACTTGTTAATTCTCTAATTGACATGTATGAATAGATTTAACACATTAAGCACATGATTCCTTAATTAAAACTATCTAGCAATCCAAAATATATTGCATTGTCTAGGGTTTGTTTATATTGATAAACTACTCACTCATGCTAGAAATAAAAAATGCATAAATATAATTAAAAGACAAAATGAAGAAATAAATACCCGAATATAAATCAAAGCTCCAAAGTATCTTCAAAACAGATAGTAAAACTAATATAAAGCAAAAGAAAAGCAAAAAGAAAGAATTAGGAGAGTTATTTCAAAGCTCTCATGCTTTTTTATAGTCTCCCTATGTATACATATCTTAGATAAACTAAAATTTTTCATTCTAATCTAAACCCGTAATTGACCTCAACGATTTCTCAGCGATTCCTAATTGATGCACGAATCGTTGAGTAAATCACTGAAATTAGGTCTCAGTGCTCCATTGATTCAGTTGGCAATTTATAGTTTGTTCTCTAATTCGCTATGGATTCGCTGGCTTTCTTCAACTATCGATTTAAATGGCGATTCCTAGTATTTTCTCAAATCGCTGGCAAATCGCTGACGTATTTTTCCGGTTAACCGTTTTGCTTTTCTTTATTTTTTCTTCCATATATTCGTTTTCCTATTTAAAATCTATAATCACAAAACAAGAGAATACATAGTGTAATATCATCAATTATGCGAAAAACCAACCTAAATGACACAATAAAATGTGTCTATTTATTGCCTTGTCGGATTTCAAGATTCCATGTTATATAATTATAACTACTTTATGAGGCGGCGTTAAGTTCTAGAGTTTAAATGCAATCCAAGTATATTACAATGTTTAATGGGGTTTGTTTAGATATTTATATTATATCAAATTTGAATTTCATTTAATTAAGTTTTTATTGAATTGTTTGAATTAGTTTAGTTAGTATGATTAGTTAAGTTAGTAGTCATAGTTTTTAGTTATTTAGTATTTCAATTCCCATTTAATTAGATTATCTAAATTAAGAAAAAAAGAAAAAATACTTACCTTAGAAATTTGCAAAATCCATATGGAGATGATATCCCACTTACCACTACTACAAATAATAGGAAAATTCGGGAAACTATTAAGCATGCACTGAACGTGTCAATTTTTGGCACCGTTACTAGGGATTTCTAAATAAATTCTTAAGATTTTAAACAGTATATAGTCTACAAACTTTGTCGTTCTAATTCTACATATCTTTACATCTGTTAGATCCTGAAAAAGATAGAACTTTTAATCGAAATTTAAGACAACAACAATAACTTAGGGAAAATTTAGCCAATAGGATGGAGGATAACAACAATAATGATAATGAAAATTTCATTAATAATAATAATAATGTTAATAGAGTTATCAATAATAATAACAACAATAATAGAGAAGTACTTTTAGACAAGTAAATCAAAATGTTACAATATATGAGCCTATGTACATATTATATCCTGATGGATTTCTTGAATTCGAACTTAGATTTAGATTTATTAGTGGCTTAACTAAGTTCTATTGTAAAGACAATGAAGACCCATAGAAATTCATAAGGGAGTATCAACATAATGTTAACGGGATGAAACTGAAAGAAGGTACCCTAGAACAAGTCAAACTCAAAGCTTTTACTTTGGCATTGGAAGATCAAGCATAAGATTAGTTGTTCTATCTCCTATAAGATTTAATAACTACTTGGACTCAAATGTTAAAAGCTTTCCTTGATAAATGTATGCCCACTAGAAAAATTAGTTCCTATAGAAAGCAAATCACAATTGCAAAGATGAAAGATGATAGAAAGTTTTAAGGAATTCTCAGATATATTCTAAAGATTAATTTCTTCTTGTACACGACATGGATATACTCAAAGAGCTTTATTAAAGTATTTTTATGAAGGATAAATCATTTTGAATAAAGGTTATTAGACACAATATGTGGTGGATCTTTATTGGAAACAACACCTACTTTAGCTAAAGAAGCGATTAATAAAATAGCTAAACAATCTCAACAATATAGTGAAAAGATTGAATCCTCAAGAAAGAAACTTTATGAAGTTGATAATAAGTATTGTTGTTATATTGGTTTCTTGGAGGACAAAAAATTGGTTCATCATTGTATTAATCTCTTCAACATTCTCTTCATGTATAGTAGGACATGCATCTTTAGGTTGTGTAACCTCATTATAGAATCCACAAATCTTAGTTAAGGTCCTTAAAACCAAAATTATAATACTTAAAGACAAAGATCTCAAATGCAATCTGCACCTAATTAGCAACCTCAACAAAAATACCCAATCAATGAATAGAAATTTAGAACAAATCTTACATAATTTTATAAAAAAAGCCTTAAAAAATTTACAAAAACTTCTCAAAATCTGATTAAGATTGATACTATTATTAATTAATTGAAAAACTAGTTAAGTCAAATGAATGTAAAAATAAATTGGTTGACTACTTAACAGAGTAATCAAGCTAAAGCACCTACTCAAACTGCTATTGCTCCTACTAATCAAGCATAAGTCTATGTTTTATTCATTGATGAAAAAGACGTACTTATAATAGGAAAGATACTTAAGTAAGGAAATAAAAAGAAAATGTATAAAACTATTGATGAAAAAGAAGAAATAATGGCTAATGTCATTCGTACTAGAGAATCGATGGCTGAACAATTGAAATATACACATTATCCTGAAAGGCTATACCTATGGTATTTAGCCAAAGTTGAAGCTTATGAAAAATCTTTACACAAGTATAAAATTATTGATAAGGATAAAAATGATAATATTTCTGATTATTTGAATGAATATATGTGTTCATATTTTACCGTTCCACAATGATTAGCTGATGCTAAGGAGGAAGAAAACAATGAAGACATTCTTGAAGCAATTAGGAAAATAGAAATCAATAAACAATTAATGAAATAAATTATGCAATTTTCTAATTATAATGAAGTTTGAAAGAATTCTCTAAATCTAGTAGGACAAATCATTAAGTATGTATGATGCGTATGTATATATGTGAGTACTGTATAAGTGAGACTGTGTTGATCACATGAATGGTGAGTGTGTGAGATGATTTGTGTAACCATGTGATCAATGGCTCAGATGGAATGTTTACCATACTATATGAATATGATGCACAATATCTTCTCTATTATGAAAGACAAAGATATCATTTTCTCTACTATTCTATGAGAATTGAAACCCTTAAAATGGTTTCTCAATTTCAGTTCTAATATGGTATCAGAGCATGAATGGCTAATGCTAAAGATGGTTGACCCAAGGTGAAACTACTTCGATCTAACGTAAAGAGGTGTAGATCTAAAAAGTTTGAGTTTGGATCAGGAATTCTTGAAGAGGTAAATCAAAGGTATGGTTTTATAGATCTGAGTTTAGAAAGTGTATATCTGATTAATTTAAGTATAGATCTGAAAGTCTAAAGTTGTAGATCTGTGATATACTATTATAGTTTCAAGATTTTTTGGTTAGAGAAGCTAGGTCTATCATCATGAATGGTGGATCTGAAGAGTTTAAGGTTGAACTACATCTGCTCAACCAGGATCGATAGTGTCCTGACTTGGTGAGAGTCGAGGGTTCATAATTTCAACTACTTATACGTTTGGTAATTCGTTGATCCAGTTTGTGACAATAAAATTTAAGCCAGCAAACTTCTTGTTATGGCAGTCAATTGTAATTCTAGTTCATGAGGGATTTGAGTTAGATGGCTATCTGTTTGGCACGGCCAAATCTCTAGAGAAGTTATTGAAGGATGGCACACTAAATCCAGATTATAATTTTTGGTTTGGTTCAGACCAGATGTTATATGGCTAGCTCATAACTGCTTAATCAACTGATGTTGCAACTTAAGTGGCAAATCCAAAGCTATGACATACAGTTCATGAACTTTGGATGGTGATTGAGGCATATTGTGCTTCCAGCAACAAATCACAAGTGCATGTTCTTAAAAAATAGATCTAGTCTACCAAGAAAGGTAGTATGAAAATGAGTGCATATCTCTTGAAGATGAAGTGTTTTGCTGATAGTTTGGATATAGCCGAATCTTTTGTAAGTGTTGAAGTTTTCATGGTCAACAATCTTATTGGACTTGAGGTCAAATATCTTCCTATCAATGTTAGTACTACAACGACAACATAGTCTGTCTTGGCAAGAATTTCAAGCAATTATTCTTAACTTTCAAAGTACAATAGATCAATATCATATTGATCAAGGTACTAACGCATTGTCCATCCAAGATTCTTTTCAGTCTACAAACTCTGCTGAAATGAAGAATGGTAATATTATATTTGGTGGAAAGTCTTCTACTGGGACTCAATAAGGCTCGATAAATCGAAGTGAAGGTTCTGGTAATTGTGGCAGAGGGGGTGGATGTACTAGAGGTCGTAGATTCCGCTTTCCTAATAACAACAAGATTACATGCCAAATTTATGGTAAATTTGGGCAATCTATCGTAATGTGCTAGTTCAGGGTAGACATGAAATACATAGGATCTCAGCCTGTTACTACTTCTCATCCTTTGTAATTGAGGCCTCCTACTAGTGTTTCTCAAAACCAGAGTTCATTTTATGGTGCAACAGAGATTCCACAGGACACATCATGGTATATGGATAGTGGAGCTTCTTCTCATATCACAGCTAATCAATCACAGTTAACAAATTGTATGCCATATGGAGGTAAAAATTTGTTAATGATTGGTAATTATGAGTGATTAAAAATTGACAACATTGGCACTGCACTTATCCCATCTGTTAACTCTGGATTATCATTTCACAACACATTGTGTGTGCCTAGCATTAAGAAGAATTTGTGGAGTGCCTCTTAATTAACTAAGGATAATATTGTCCCGATAGAGTTTCATCCACATACTTGTTTTGTGAAGGATTCACAAACCACTGAAATTCTCCTTCATGGGTCACTACACAATGGACTTTACAGATTCTTTGGCAACCAGAAGTCATCTAGTGGCAATTCTTATACTTTTCTCGCTTCAAATAAACGTGCTTCCAGTTTCTGATATTCTAGACTTGGTCACCCAACACAGAAAGTATTGCATCAGGTTTTGAATTAACATTTGCATTTACATATGGATTTTGTGATTGAGTTTTGTTCTCATTGTCCAATTGGGAAAAATCATGCATTACCTTACTCCGAGTCTTCTCATATGTCTACTCATGTGTTAGATTTAATTAAAATTGACTTATGAGGTCCAGCTCTTGTCACTTCTCCTAGTGGATTCAATTGCTATATACACTTTGTAGATGATTGCACTATATTTACATGGCTATATCCCCTAAGTCTTAAACCTGATGTGGTCAAAGCTTTTATTCATTTTAAGACTATCATTGAAAATCAGTTTGAAACTTCTATAATGAGGGTTCAATCAGATTGGGGTGGGGAATATAGGTCTTTCAAACCTATTCTTGATGTTGTAGGAATTATTTTTCAACATCCTTGTCCTCACACCCATGAACATAATGGCAGGGCAGAGCGAAAATATCATCAATTAGTTGAAATAAGTCCAATTCTCCTAGCTACGAGTAGATTGCCACTTAAATTTTGGTGGGATGCGTATGAAACAACTGCAATTCTAATAAATAGACTTCCTACAAAAGTACATCAAGGGTTATCTCCATATGAAAAATTATATAACACTTCACTTGATTACAAAATACTGAAGGTTTTTGGATGTGCTTGTTTCCCTTACCTTTGCCCTTATAATAAACATAAATATCAGTTTCATTTTGAGAAGTGTCTCTTTTTGGGATATAGCTCCATCCACAAAGGGTATAAGTGTATGAATGCCACAGGGAGAGTGTTTATCACAAGGAATGTGTTGTTTAATGAGCAAGAGTTTCCATATTTTGAAATGTTTCATTAGTAGCCTAGTTGTTGTGAAGTCTTCGAGTTCTACTCAACCTAGTGTGCCACTTCCTCATTCTAATGAGGTTTTCGTAGTTCCTCGGTCAGTCTCTCCATTGGTTTATGGAGTTTCCTCTGCTACTTCTGGTGTTGTAATGTCTGAATCTTCACCGAGTAGAATTGATTTGTCTAAGAATGTTCCCCTTGCTTCTCTTCTTGATTTTGTACCTGATAACATTCCTATGGCACCACACAATACTCACCATATGATAACTAGAGCTAAAGATGGGATTTCTAAACATAAGGTGTTTTTGGCTAATACTTTTGATGAGTATGCTAATATTCCTGTTAATTCTGAGATGGCTCTTAAACATCTTAATTAGAAAGATGTCATGGATAAGGAATGTCAAGCTTTAATTGAAAATGGCAATTGGTCTCTAGTTCCATCGGCTTCCCATTAGAATATAGTCGGTAACAAGTGGATATTTTCTATAAAACACAATTTTCTTGGTTCCATTAATTTATATAAGGCTAGATTAGTGGCCAAGGAATTTAAGCAAGTTCTCAGTGTTGATTTCGGATAGACATACAGTCCAGTTGTCAAGTCGTCTACCATTCATGTCATCTTATCTTTGCCAATTCAATATGGATGGTCACTTAGACAGTTGGACATAAATAATGCATTTCCCAATGGCACTTTGGGTGAGGAAGTATTTACAAATCAACCTCAGGGGTTTGTTGACAATACATTTCCTAAACATGTTTGTCAACTACATAAGGCACTATATGGGCTGACACAGGCTCCTAGGGCTGGGTTTGATAAATTGCGATATATTCTTATATGGGGCTTCTAGAATTCAAAAGTTGATAACTGCTTGTTTGTTTTTCATAATGACTCTATTGTTTTATATATCCTAATCTATGTTAATGATATAATTATGACTGGTTTTAATATATACTACTATTATTCAGTCTTTCATTTCCAAATTAAATGAATGTTTTGCCTTAAAAACATTAGTGAATTGAATTTTTTTTTGTAATGGAAGCTCAGAGAGATAAGAGTGGGTTGTACCCAACTCGATTTGCTTATGTGAAACAATTACTTCAAAAAGGGGGTATGATGAATGCTAAGTCTATTGATACTCCTATGTCAATTGGAAAGCCTCTTTATGCAGAGATGGTAGTCTTTCATTTCATAATGCCACTCTATATAGAAGTTTGTTATGAGGTTTACAGTATTTGGTCTGTATAAAGCCCAACATTGTTAACATTATTAACAATTTAAGTCAATATCAGTAGTCTCCTACTTTGACTCACTAGCAAGCACTTAAACATGTTTTAAGGTATCTTAAAGACTCTATTGATATGGCTATTTATTTTAGATATAGTTCCCAGATGTTTGTTATATGTATTTCGGATGCAGACTGGGCAGCCTCTCTTAATGATTGCAGATTAGTGGTTGGATATGCTGTGTTTTTTTGGCCAAAATCTAGTGTCGTGGGTGTCTAAAAAGCAACCTGTGGTGTTGCGATCTTCTACTGAATCTGAATATCAAGCTTTAGCTCAGGTAACTGCTGAGATCTTTTGGTTGCTGTCCCTATTTTCTGAATTGCATTTTCCTCTTTTAGCTCATCCAACAGTGTGGTGTGATAATCTCAGTGCAGCAACTTTAGCTAAAAACCCATTTTATCACTCAAGAACTAAGCATATTGAGTTAGACATCCATTATGTCAAGGATATGGTCTTCGCTAGGCATCTCACTGTGAGTCTTCCTACATCAAAATAGGTTGCTGATATCTTCACTAAGGGCTTTCCAATCTCCACATTTTGCTTTCTTAGAAACAAACTTGGGGTAGTTTCTCTCCCCCTTTATTTAAAGGGGATATTAGGACAAATCATTAAGTAAACCCTTAGAGTGGTTTCTTAGTTTCAGTTCTAATAGAATCTAAGAATAATTTTTAGAAGAATCTAAGGAAAACGTAAGGCCAAATGTGCCTACTTTAATTAAAAAGAAAATATGTGAGAAATGTTTCGATCCAGGAATGTTTAGAATTTCTTTTACATTAGGAACTTCTTTTATAGATTTTACTATGAGTGATCTTGAAGCTCCAATTAATGTTATGTCACTTAAACTATATAAGTCATAAAAAACAGGTTTATTGATTAATACACCTACTAATCTTACCTTAGCTGACAACGTAGTTATTAAACCATATGTTTTACTAGAAGATATCTTAGTAAAAGTAAATGCCTTAGTATCTCCAATGACTTCTATGTCATAAAAATGGGATACTTAGAATCATCTAAGTCTCTACCTATACTTTTAAGAAGACCATTACTTTAAATAGCCAGAAAAATTAGATATCTTAGAAGGAACAATGTTTATGGAATTAGAAAATAAAACTGTCACTTTTCATTTTATTGATGAGGATGTATTTGATGATTATGATGAATCTAATAATGAACAAACTAATGCTAATGAATCTTTAGAATTAGATCATAATTTAAAAGCTGAAGTATATGTTATTATGCAGTAACAATGGAAAACGAGAATATTATGACAAAGAATGACCGCATAAGAGATAATTCAAATGAAAAGATAATAACTCAAGAATGAAGGATTAAGTAACCGAAAAATGTTGAGAATGATCTTAAAATGGACGAGTTTGAAGTTACTAAAAATAAAAAGAAGAAAAAGAAGAATCTAGCAATTGTCAAGCTCGATGATCCAGGAGATATATATACATAAATTTAAAAGTTAAATGGGCTTTGTATTTTAAAGCTATTTGTGATATGAGCTCTAGAGAAAACTACATGCCAATTCACTTTTTTCTTCATACTCTGGATGTACTTGCTTCTTAAAAAGTTCTTCTATCAAACGATTTTTCGGTTAAACTAATAGGAGTGGCTACTAATGTACCAGTTCAAATTGACAAGTACATTACTCCCACATACTTTTTGGTTATGCCACACTTCATTAATGAAGATCCTCTATTGACTTTAAAATGACCTTTCTTAGCCACATCACAAACTTTCATGGATACTCTAAACAAGACAATCTCTTTCAAGGTGTATGGTCAAGCAATCACTTCCTAGAATGGAAATAGAGTGGGAAAATCCTACATTTAAGTTTATAGAACTAGTTTAGATCTGTGTGGTTTAGTCGAGCCCATGACACTAAACAAAAGCTGTCTATAGGAGGCGGCCTATACTCTATCTTTGCCTTCAGTTTTAGTATTAGGATTAGTTAGTTATTTTTATTTTCTCTCAACTTTTGACTCTTATAATGGGATATTTTAAGAATTTAACTCCCAAATAATTTCATATAAGGGGGTTTGACCTAGCCAATGTTTATTTATACTATATTATCTTTATGCATTAGTTTTTATGTTAATATATTATTTATAGTAATGAAATTATTATTTCGTACAAATTATTGTCAAATTCTGATAATTTTGAATAACACTACCTTTTTATTGGACATATACGTGATAAATATATGGGAAAATCAATTAAATTACAAAAACAATTAAAATAGGCCAGTGATTTCCCAACGATTCCAGTTTATACTGGAATTCACTAAGAAAATCGATAGTAATTTCTAGAATTTTTAGTGTAATTTCAGGTCAGCGATTTATTAGCGATTTGCATTTATAACTAGGATTCACTAAACTAGTCGGTGAGCTACTGAGGCTCATTTTCAGCGAATCGGGCAGAGATTTCCTAACGAATCCATTTAAATCCTGATTCGCTGATAACGAATACGCGTTCATAAAACTAAACCCCAAAATTGCTATATTTACTAACTTTATACTCACAAACCGTTGCAACATTTTAACCCAAAGACCAAATTCTCGACTAGATTAAACCTTCTGAAGCTAGATTTTAGTTTATTTAAGTGATTCTCACCTCAATATCCACACATTCAACCCAAAATTTGGTGAGTTTTGTGAGTGTAGAGTCAACTAGGGCTTAAGCAAGGGGAATTCAGAGTTGGAGCATGGTGTGGTGTTCTAGAAGAATTATTGAGTTTCAATCTTGAAAGATTCACTTTCAAGAAGGTAATCAATGAAAACCATAGCCTTTTATTGATTATATTTTTCGATTTTTCACGGATTTTGGGATTTTTATTAAGGATAAGGCTAAATTTAAAATTTTTTGCTCAAAGTTGGTTTTGATGTCAAACGTTTTCAGTTATAATACTAGTATGGGAGTGGTGTGATAGCTTGTTTATTGATAGCTAATTTTTGAACTATTTTTAGAATATGGCGAATGGACTAAATTTTATATGCAAACTAATTAGAGACTTAGTTTCAAATGAGTTTGGGGGTTTTTATGTTTGTCTATCGCATGACTTGAATTACAAATGAACGATTGTTTTTATCAATGATGTTTTTATCAATGAATTTCATATGATATCAAACTCTCAATTTATAAATGACTTTATTGGATGAATTTCTCCTAATTAGATAAATAAGTTGAATTTTACCGAACATTTTTTTGAGAATTTGGTTTTAAATGGTTTTACAAGTTTATTCTTTTACTTGTATCTATTTAAATTTCTAGAAGTAGAAGGGGTAGAAGTTCGAGGGAGGAGAAAGGAAAAGGGTAATTAATATAAAAACCCAAGGATAAATCCAAGTTGTTCCTAATTATACATACAAAAATTTCTTTCAATACACCTAGAATTAAACCACAAAAAGAGCCTTCCACATCTTTATCGTTGAGTTATGATTCTAAGGAAGAATATGAAGATGAGGAGGAGGGAGTAGAAAAAGAGATACCAAAGGGAGTGAAGGATGTTCTTAGGAAGGCAAATCTTATTAATGAGAAGATCATTGACAAGTTTAAGAAAGATATAGAGAGATGAAGGAAGTTGATCCCAGAGAGGGGATTCAGTGTGAAGAATCAGTTGAAATATAGGCCTAGGATCTTAGATACCATTGATGAGAGAAACTGATGATTATTGACTAGGGATTATAACCATCTAGATCTTTTGGATGTTTCTAGTGAGAAGGGATGCGACATTTTAGTGAAAGATTTTTACGTGAATGCTTATGGAAGTGACATCGAAATAAAGTCATGAGTTAGAGGAAGCACAGTGGATTATTCTGCTGTGAGAATAAATCGATATTTTTTTTTACCAAAAGTTCACTAAAAAGTGACAATGAATACCCAAAGCATGAATACTCGATTAAGTATCATCACCTTACTGAGGAAATTAGGAGTGGATTAGAGGCAATCCAGAGGGTCTTGGCAAGGAACATTCACAGGATGGAGAGAATAATGTCTAGAATACCTATAGACGAGGAGGTGCGGATGTTCCTATGCGATCTACACAAATGAGGCTATTGATTAACGATATTTTTGATGCTAAACTACCATAAGGTCAAGGTTCTAACCTCTATGATCCCACTGCAAGTTACCACTCCTGGAGGATTGATCTAGTAGAGAATGATGATAATGCAACTTCTGGATGATGATATTGAAGGATGATGATGATGCAACTTCTGGATGATGATATTGATTTCTTTACGCTACTTTATCTCCTTTCTCTCTGAGTGATGATGTGTTAGGTCTTACATGTAACTGTGGTCATGATATTATGTGATTTGTGTTAATCATATACCGTATTTGGTATTATGATTAGTGATGTGATACATTGGATATGATGCTTTGGTAATACATTTGAAGGTGATTTTACGCTCCTTATACATTGGTGTTGTTTATTCATATTTTTAATGCACTCTATTTGATGAAAGTTTCTATACTGACTTTATATATTGGTTATCCAATTTTAATCATATCGATTCATTTATACTTCACAAGGTATTTTAAACCTTTACGAGAAGGTTTGGAATGAGTTTGAGGATATTTTAGGAGAAGTATGACAATGATAACAAAGATAGCAAGGGAAGAAAAGAAAGGTAGAAGATAAGTTTAGAATTAATCAAAGTTCAAATATTTTGATTCAATATTTTAGTGAGTTGATTAAATTTTTCAAAATTTCTTCCAAATTCAAGTAAGTACGAATTTCATTTTACTTTATTCTTAGTTAGGAATATAATGGAATGAAATATAATAGTTTTTTTTAATGGAAGTGATATTTTTATTAATCAAGTGAAGTCTATGATAGAAGGAATCCATTTTATACCCTTTTTGATAAGTAATTATTTATAATTATATAGGGTTAATTTAGACATATATTTAGTATAAATATCCTTCAAAGAGGTCTAATTCATAGTATTATTGCACTTTTCACGGAATTAAGGTGTGAAGTAAGGAAATAGGTAAAAATGAGAAGAAATGGAGCAAAAGCCATAAAAATATTGTTGGCATTGTGGCCACACTTAGTTACACTGTGGGAAGGAAAGGCACAATGTGGGAAGGAAAGGCATGGTGTGCAAGAGATGAGAAAGTGAAGAAATCAACACTGGAGGTTCGACGTAGTGGCGATGTTGTGGCATAAAAGGGATGGCGCCGAGACATGGAGTGAAGCGTTCAGGCACTAGGAGGTCAAAAGAAATACATGTAATGGCAGTGCAGTGGTGGTACCGTGACTTAACACACATAGTACCGTGGCATTAGTGATAACACCAAATGCACAAAAATAGACAGTTGGAGTTTTATTTCGAGTTAAATTGTAAAGTAGGGCTTCTAATTTTATTAGGGAGTATAAATAGATATTAGGACCTAGTAAACTTACCACATACCAACTATTAGCCACCATTAGAGTAATTTAGCATAGGTGTTACTTTGAGTTTGAGTATTAAAGAGTTTGTGTGAAGAAAACATTAAAGACTTCATGTTAGCAGTTCAAGTTTGGTTTCATTAGATTAATTGAAGGTAATATTTATATTTATCTATGATTTTGCAATGATTTCCATAATGAATTGTGATATGTGTGTTTTCAATGAAGTGTGTGTATTCGATTTATCTTAGGGATCAAAGGATCATATGGTATGAATACTATGCTTAAAATATAAGTAGATAGTGATTATAAAAAATGCAATGGTTAGAATTTGTATTGATTTTTAGTGTAATACTATCGACATACTGGCCATATGTTTAATGATATTAATTTTTATGAGTTATCATGGCCATTGAAGCTTTTAATCCGAACATGAACGGTACAATTGTAATGTATACAACATTGAGTGATAGTTGTTGATTAAGGAAGCATGGATAGTAAACTTAGTTGGTTATGAATCAAAATATTTGAGACTTAAAGCAATGTGGAGCTTACGTTATTCACACTGACAGTTAGAGTTCTAGCTTGCGCATTAGATCTTTTTCGTCACGATAGTGGGTTAAAGTGGATTTGAAGGAAATCTGTATATTCTAATTAGGCATTGTACACAACATATTGTGATGTAAAAGTGGTTGAAAAGCATAGTATTAAATCACCTAGGTGAAGTTGTGAACTAAGATATCGTTAATATAAGAGTTAAAGTAAAGTTTGATTTGATTTACTAGATTAGTTTAGTTTAGTATAAAACCAATTAAAAAGGGATTTCCTTAGGAATAGTTCAAAGTTAAATTGGTAATTAACTGCAAAAACTTTTCCTAAGGACAATATCCATGATTAACGTAAATTGATTGCACTATTACTACAAGCTAGCCATCATACTTGCAACATGCACATCATATATATATAGAAAATTATTGTGTCACGATTGAAAGAAGAAAATTGGGTTAGAAACTGATGAATTATAAAGTTAGAAAGAATACTTTCTTCAACTTTAGTGAAGAGTGAAAAGTACAAATAAGAGTTACAAATATAAATATTCCATAGGAAATGGAGCAAAGGAATCTATAGTGGCAAATATGTGAAAATGTATATAGGAAATAGAGCAGTGACTCAAAAGACAAAAGCAAAAGAAAATAATAAATCAAGAATAAAATAAAAAATAATTAGGATGAAGTAGAAAAAAATTAGAGATGAAAAAAATGGATGTCCTTAAACTCTTTAAAGAAAAGATTCAGCTCGAGTGCTTGAAGCTAGAGTTGAGTGTAATATTTCTTAATCTAACATGTTTTAAACGATATATTCATCGGTATCTTGGAAAATTTTTATTGATTTTTATTGTGGTACTATTATAAAATATTTTCTAATATCAAGATTAATCTAGTGTTTTTGTGTCTTGAGATTATATACTAGTCATCGTAAGCTTGATGCTTGTCAGTGGAGATTGAGAAAGCTTATATTTGGTACTAGCCTTGGTAATCGAATAAACTTTATGTTTTAAGGGGTATTGCATTGGGTGGTTGAGTTGTCATTAATGGATGATTTGTTTTTTATAAATTATTCTACTCTATCATAACTTCCATTATTTAGGGGTAATATGTTTTTGTTTGAACATCACTTCTATTTAAAAACTTCTATATATTTAACTTAAAGTGAATTATATTTAAATCATGATATAAAGAATGAGAAGAGAATATGATTGAGAGTATTCCTTTGCTCGAGATAGCAAAGTCTTAAGTTTGTGGGTATTGGATAAGTCAATTATTAGACAAGTTTTATAGTGTAATTTAGGTTAATTTAAGATATAAATGATGATATTACACCATGTATTCTCTTATTTTTGTGATTTCAGGATTTAATTAGGAAAAATAAAGAATTGAGAAAAAAAAAGAGGAAGAAAAGCATAATAGTCAACTGGAGAAAAGGTCCAACGATTTCATAGCGATACGAGACTACACATGAATCGCTACCAAAATTGGCGGCAGAGAAGAGCCAACGAATACCCACCGAATTGGGACTTACAAATGAATCGCCAGTTGAATCGGTGGAGCATAGAAAGATATTTTAAGTAATTTATTCAATGATTTACTCAGCAATTTGTGAATAAAATAGGATTTGCTGACAAATCGTATAGGTCGGGGAAAGGTTTTTAGATTATTATTAAGAATTTGATTTTATATATAATTTGTATAGCTTAGGAAACTATAAGTAGGACCCTAGAGCTTCAAAATTAAGTGCCCTATATTAGCCATTATTAGTTTTAAAGTTTTTTCAATTAGGTTTTAGTTTAGTTTGTTGTTCATTGCTTTTGGAGACTTTTTGGAGACTCAAGACTTATTCAATGAGAGATTTTTATTTAATTATGTCTTTCCAGTATATTGTTGCATTATTTACTTCCAATATTAGTGAGTAGTTTTTTTAATCTAAACAAACCCTAGACATGTATATACTTTAGATTGCTATATAGTAATTAAGGAATCTTGTACTTAATGCCTTAAATCTATTCATACGAAACAATTACAGTTTTGATAAGTTATTTTTTGTGTATTACAACTAATGAGGATTGATATTGCATGCATAGTTTCAAATATGTATTGTGATATATGATTTTTTGAATCTATCGATGATTATTGACAATAATTATAGAAGTAGTAACAATGATTAATCTGTAGGGCCAAATCACTTGGGTGGATGTTCTAGGTGATTGTGTTCTAAGTTATTTATTGATTGACATATTCTGATCAATATTTGATTTAGATTAAGATTTTTTTTTTATTGAGTGTTAATGTTATCGTATTTCTATTATATTATTTTTTATCCAATAGGTAGATTTACAATTATAAGGATATGACTATTTTCCATCGAATATAGGTAAATTGATTGTTTGCTAAAGGCTATCAACCTATTATGAATTAAGATTTAATGATTTCAAGATTCCATGTGATATAATTATAATTAGGTTATGAGATGATTTTATGTTCTAGTGTTTCAATGCAATCCGAGTATATTATATTGTATAATAGGGGTTTATTGATATATATTTTTAGATATTTATATTATATTGAAATTTAATCTCATTTGATTAAGTTTGCTTTGAATTGTTTGAATTAGTTTAGTTAGGTTGATTAATTAAGTTAGTCGTCGTAATTTTTTCATTATTTAGTATTTCGATTTTATTTCATTAGATTAACTAAATTAAGAAAAATAAGAAAAAAATACTTTTCTTAAAAGTTTGCAAAATCCCCATGAAGATGTGATAAGTGATTATTCATACATATATATAGGGTTAATTTAGTAGTATGATTCGTATAAATATCTTTAAATGAGTGCTAATTCATGGTATTAATGCATTTTTATGGGAATTAAAGTGTATTGGAAGAAATCAAGGAAAAACGAGAAGAAACAGAGCAAAAATCCAGAAAATCAGAGTAGGCACCGTGGGAGCAAGTATTTACATTGTGGGAAGATAAAGCACGGTGTGGGGATTAAAGGCACGGCGTGGGGGAGAAGAAGAAATGTAAAAAACCAACTCTAAAGGTTCTGCATAATGGCAGCGTCGTGGCTTGAGAGGGACAGAGCCATGACACATAGGGGACAACGTCGAGGCTCCAGGAGTTTAAAATGACACAACGAAGCTATGGTGCAGTGGAGGCACCATGACTTAACATGCATGATGCAGGGGTATTATTGACATCGCCATCACCAAGTTCGCATAAATTAGAAAATAAAGCTCTAATTCGGGTTAATTAGGGTTTCTAATTGTTATCAAGAGTATAAATAGTATTGGGATGTAGTAAACGAGGAAGAGACAACCACGTAGAAGAAGATTAGCCTTTATTAGAGTAATTTAGTTTTGATTTCAAGTATTAAGGAGTTTTTTTTGGAGAAACGTTGAAGACTCCACATTTTCGATCAATATTTGGTTTCATTGATTAACTCAAGGTAATATTTATATTAATATATGTTTTTCAATGATGTGTGAGTTGTCTATTTATCTTAGGGATCAATGAATCATATGGTATGAATGATATGCTCTGAAATATGAATAAAAAGTGATAATAAAAAGTGCGATGGTTAGAATTTGTATTGATTCTGATCGTAATACTTTAGACATCTTGATCACATGTTTAGCAAACTTAGGCATTAGGAGCTATAGTGGCCATTGAAGCTTCTAATCCAACATAAATGGTATAACCATAAAATACACAACATCGAGAAATAGTGGTTGATTGAGGAGGCAACATTGAAATCACCACTTGGTTATCAAGACTTCAAGGAGAGAAAGAGAGGGCCGAGAGAGCTACACATGTGGTCGAGTTATTGGCCAAGAGGCAAGAAGATCAAACAATAACAACACAAAAAGCATAGAAACTGGAAGATGAAGAGAACAAAAAGGTAGAGGAGAAACAACATTTGGGATTTGCTGAGGGGTACGAGTTTGTAAACCATGAGATTGGAGAGCAGGACTTGGACGGTCTTGAGTTTTTTCCACTACCTCATCCACCACTGGCACCTATATCACCACCTAAGGATTTGAGTCCACGATAGTAGAGGTTGTTGATAGTAGAGATGAGGAGATAGTACCAGGGAGATATGGGGAAATACCAGGCATCCATGCTAAGATATGAGCAAGATATTGAGAGAAGAGAGCAACAAAAATGGAATGGATGGTGAAATTTAATGTTGTTTATTGATCATCACAAAACCATAACTAGAAATGAGAGGAACAGGTGGTTGAGATCTATTGATAGATCATTAGGCTTTCCAGTAGCACCAGCAAACGTCTTTAATCCAGATTTGGTGCAGTGTAGGATGGTGGAGCATCTATTGGCACCATCGCAGGCTATAGCTGATGAGGTAGATGATGATGATGAAACATAGTCCTGAAGTCAATGTTCTAGGATTCCTTGGGGAGTTGAGAGTGCTTTTGATACCATTCTTACATTTTTCACATTTGGGATATTTTATAAACTATTTAGTTATTTCAATTTTAATGTTTATTTTATTATAACTTGCGTTATTTTATATGTTTGTGTGTTTTAGTATTTTCATGTTTTAGGCTTACTTTTAAACCACGTGAACAAGGTTTGGTTTAAGTTTGGGGGCATCAACACTACACTATATAATGGAAAGTGGTAAGATAGGGTGAGATATAAGGATATATACTACATGTATGAACATTTTAATTTTTAATTTGAAGCAGTTAAAGAGGAAAATATGGTAGTATATAAATTTTTTATTTTATTTACTATTTGAATGTTTAAGTAATATAGATTAAGTTATATATAGTAATATGTAATGAATAAGTAGGTCATTTACATGTTCATGTCTTTAATTATGGATGAGTAAATTGCAAGTATCTTGTTGATATGAAACTCAAGAGTATATTTTAAATTTTTGAAGAAAAATAAATAATGAAATGTAGCAAACAACGATGTGATTTCATGATTAGAAACCTAGAGTTAGGGAAGGCCTTGAACTTGAAACAAATGCTAAAAAATATAACACTTCTTATGAAAAAATTAGATCTCTAAGGATTTTATAATAAGAGTGAATCTTACTTTAAAATACAAAGCAAAAAAATACTTAGTGCAAAGAGGAGAAGAAATAGGCATTGTACAGTAAAAGTTGGAGTAACTTGATTTACTGAAAATGAGAAGTGCTAACAAGAGTTTTAGAAATAAAGAGAAAAAAATGAGAAAATCCCACAAGTTCTACAGGAAATGGGGCAGAGAACTTGATGGTTGGAAAAAGTGAGGAAGAATAAAGTCTATAGGAAAAGGGGCAGGGACTATTTAACAAAAAAATAATGAGATGAAGAAAAAGAAATAAGAGAAAAATAAAAATAAAGAAAAGAAGGCGAAAGTAGAAGAAAACTCTTCAAATAAAAGATTTAGCTTGAGTACGAGTATCTTATTGAGTTAAGTTTCCATTTCATCTATGTAAAAATCCTATAGTCTCTTGAAGTGCTAAAGGCTATCAAAGATGATTTTGATCTATACATATTTGTGAAATCCTAAGCGTAATGAGAAATCATGAGATTATATACTTACTACTTGAGTGTTGAAATGAAACAAACTTGCAAGTAGTGATGGTTTTTTGTTTGGATCTACTTTAGTGTTTTTAAAGTGAAATTATTTGAGTTTTTTAAGCTAAATGTCTTAAAAATATAAGTTTTTGAAAAGAAAAACTCTTGAGTATATTGTTAACTTTATACTTAGTAAATTAAAGGATACTCCATGAAAAATGTGAATCGAATGAGAATTAGTTATTATGAGACTTAGTAGAATAAACCGTTGCTCAGGACACGAAAAACCTTATGTTTAGGGGTGTTTGATAATTGATTATTTATATGTATATATAAGGTTAATTTAGTAGTATAGTTAGTATAAAATTTCCTCAATCGAGTGCTTATTTATGATATTATTGCATTTTTACGGAATTAAAGTGCATTAGAAGAAATCAAGGAAAAACAATAAGAAACGAAGAAAAAAACCCACAAAATAAGAGTTGGCCCTGTAAGAGCATATATTGATGATGTTGGAAGACAAGACATGGCGTAGGGATGAAAAGTATGGTGTGGGAGAGAAAAAGAAATGAAGAAAACCAACTTTCGAGGTTTGACGTAGTAGCGACGTCGTGGCTCACAAGGGATAGTGCAGGGATGCATAGGGGATGATGTTGAGGCTCCAGGAGCTCAAAATCACACAATGAAGCTATGGCGCAGGGCGGCGAGATGACCTAACACACACAACGTCGAGGCATTAGAGATAGTGCCAACTTCGCATGAATTAGAAAGTGAAGCTCTAATTCAGGTTAAATTGTAATTTAGGGTTTCTAATTGTTATTATTGAATATAAATAGGTAATTGGGCGTGTTAAATACGGGAAAGCCAACCACGTAGAAGGAGAGTAGCCTCCATTAGAGTAATTTAGTATTGAGTTTGAGTATTACCTAGTTTTTGTTAGAGAAATGTTGAAGACTCTGCGTTTGCAATCAATATTCGGTTTCATTGATTAATTCAAGATAATATTTATATTAATTTATGTTTTGAGATGATTTCCATAATGAATTGTGATATGTGTGTTTTAATGATGCGCGAGTAGTCTATTTTATCTTAGTGATCAATGTATCATATGGTACGAATGCTATGATTGGAAATATGTATAAAAAATGTTAATAAAAAGTGTAATAGTTAGAATTTTGTATTGATTTTAAGCGTAATGTTTTACACACCTTGATTACGTGTTTAATGAACTTAGGCTTCAAGATTTATCATGGTCATTGAAGCTTCTAATTCATACATGAGTGGTACAACGGTAAAATACACAATATCGAGAGATAGTTGTTGATTAAGGAGAGGCGGATAGTAAACTTACTAGGTTGTGAGTCAAATGATTTGAGACAAAAAGCAATGTGGAGCGTAGGTTATTTACACCGATAGGTGGAGTTCTAGTTTGCACATTAGAATCTTCTCAGCCACGATAGTAGGTTGAAGTAGATTTGAAGGAAATTAGTCTATTCTAATTAGGCATTACTTACAACATATTGATATTAAATTACCTAGGTGAAGTTGTGAACTAAGATATCCTTAATATAAGTTCAACTACAGTTCAAATTAAGTAGGTGATATACAACTAGTGCAAAAACCTTTCCCTGAGGATGATATCCATGATCAATGTAATTTGATTGCACTATTACTACAAGCGAGCCGTTATACATGCGATATCCTACTTACCACTACTACAAATAATAGAAAAATACGAAAAACTATTGTGCACGCTCGACAGGTGTCCGTTGTGAACTAAGAGTTTTCTTAATATTAGAATACAAGTTAATTTACATTGATGTGATAGAATAAAGTAGTTTAGTTTAAAACTAATTAAAATGAGATTTTCTTAACAATAAAGTAAATTCAACTAAGTGAACCGTGTCTAGATAAACTTTTTTCTGAGGAAAATATCCATAATAAGCCTTTATTGATCACATTATTACTACAATTGAACTATTATACTTGTGGTTAAAATCAGGGGACTTCTGTGTTCGGTTATAGGCAGTCAGAATCTGTATTAGAGTTTGGTGGTGTAGGTGTCCTCAACTCAGCCCTCCCGATTCTTGATTCCCTAATACTAATCTCTGTGGGTTAAATGGACATTTGTCAGCTCGAGTTGGTTTTCTCGGGTTTTTCTATCATAATTCATTTCTCTTTTTCTTATGCATTACTCCTACCTCTTTCTCTACCTTGTCCCGTTATAATGATCAAATCACTACTATGAACCGGAAAACAAAAATCATGTATTTGATACAAAAAACGGACATAAGGTGAGTAGTTTGTTGAAAATCAAATTGCTATCGAGAAATTTGAAAAGATTATGTCTAAGAAGTAGATTTTACAAAACTTCTAAAAAATTACTAGAGCAAGGAATATGAAATCAAATCTATTGAATGGTTTATCGAAAACTTGAGACTTACACCCTTCATTTGTTGAAAATTCAATTTCAAATACTTTTGTAAAATCTCTATAATTTCCAAAAAATATGCGATTTGTAAATCGATCATCATTGCTATTTTGATACCCAATCAAAAATAATGCATTCAATGTATCGAAATGTTGTTTGACAAAAAATATTCGAAATCAATTGAATAATTTCCAAAAATAGAACAAAATTTAAAATTTCACTAAAATAAAATGGTTGGGGCTGTCGTGATTACCTTCTTAATATATAATCTCTCAAGATGTGCTCTTGAACTCTTCTATCTCGGTATTCCAACCTTCAATTGGAGTTTCTTCAACCTTAACTTAGCTCTACTTTCTCAAGTTTGATGATTTTAGTGTTGAATGAAGCGAAGTGGAGGTAGGAATCACTTAAATACACTAAGATTGAGCTTAGGAGGATTGAATCTTGGCATGACACCGGTTATGAGATGAGGAGGTGTGATGGTTTGGGTATGGGAATGGTCTTGTGTGGGTGGCGATTTGAGTTCTATTTTTCCAAATTCAAAATTAGGCCAGCGATTCTTGTGTAAGTTGAATTGCTAGGAAATTGCTAGACGAATCGGTGGGTAGTGAGGTACAGTGAGCTACCGATACGAGCAACGATTCCAGCGTAAATGGAATCGCTGGAGAATCGCCATACCTAAAATTTTGCCTCAATTCACAGGTTTTTGCTACGGATTTCACCAACGATTTTAAGTGATATTTGGAGTAGCAAGAAATCACCAGGCCTGATGTACTATTTTGCAATTTTCATTTCATAAGTAACTTGTATATTCTTCATAAAAACGAATATAAATATAAAATCGACTGAAAAATCCAAAAAACTAAAAATTTGATCAGGATATGGTCCTAACTAATAATTTATTAGTGAAATAAATAAATAAATAAACAATCTAGTGTATAATGCAAATTCGCATATAGGCCATAAAAATAGAAATAACTCGTTCTTCACCCTTCTATTTGATGCTACTCTAGAGCGCGAGTCCCAGAAGTAACTCTAAAAAAGTCTAAAGGAGAGAGAATAAAAACAAACTATATTAATGCTAAATTTCCTACTAAAAATTGAAATAACATAAGGAAATAAAGAATATGGACTGCCTTTTATAGAGCGTTGTTGTTTATTTTCATTGACTCGACTGATAGAGGAATCGATTTTTGTTGAATGTGAGTGAATCGAGCTTCACTTCAAGGGATTCCAAATTGAGAATATCTTAATTAGGGTCTGAAAAAATCCTCCGTTATTGCTCTCTTCAGTGTTACTGAATTGCCCTTCTTCAATATCGCCACAAAGTTCCCTGCCGTTTTGGAATGATATTTCTTCATTACTCGTCTTGAATATAACTATGCGCTCATGTACATCAATGATAGCTCTGACAATTGATAAGAATTGTCTACCCAATAATAGATGATCTTGTGTGGTAGCTGTTGGAATGACTAGGAAACTTGTAATGAAGATGAGCCTACCCATTCATAAGGAAACATTCTTTGATACTCTTAACAGGATTATGAAAGTGTCATTAGGCTTGTACAGCGTAAGAGGATGCTTGCAATGAATCCTCAATTTCATTGGAAGAAACCAATGTTCATGTATAATATTCATATCGGATCTCGTATTGAGCAAAACTCCGTAAAAAGACATTTCATTAATCTGTACGTTAAGGTAGATATGTCCCATATTCGTTGCAAAGAGTTTTGATGGATCACCATTTTCATCAAATTCCACATAATTTGAGTCATCCTTGTCACACTTGAATGGGTATTTGATGGGTTGTTTCTCCTTTTATGATTTCTATCTATCTTCTCAGTGTTTTAACCATCCATAGCTTGAATGTTTCATTGGAATTAAAAGTTACAATATGATGCTCCATAGTGTTCAATTCATCTAACAAGTGTTCAACTGGATCAAAATTAATGATCTCCATATCTTGTAAGACAAAATCTTCATGATAAGGTTTTATTCTATACTATTAACTTTAAAGATTCTCCATATTGCTCTGCTTTCTATCTATACAACACCATGGGGAAATACATGCGTAATTACAAAAGGTAATGTCCATCGTGAATGAAGTTTCCCATGGAATAACTTAAGACGTGAACAAAAGAGTAAATTTTTTTGTCCTACCCTTAAATTCTTAATATTTAATTCATTATGATGAAAAACTTTACTTTTACTTTTATAAATAGATGCACTTTCATTCGCATCATTTCTCAGCTCTTCCAATTCTTGGATACTTATTTTACATTGTTTGCTAACATTATCATAATTCATATCCCTTAAATAATATTTAGAATACATCTTCGAATGGTTTGGTTGGAACCGAATTTCTATAAGTATGATCCCATAAATAATGTTTAGAATAGTGTTTTATCCTATTCTTTTAGGCTCTTGTTAATTGGTATGCTAACCTATTAGTAGTAAGAAAATTGACTATATCAGCATACCATGGGCTAGTTATACCTATCTTATATAAGTATTCATCTGGAAACTCATCCATTAATGGTATTGAGGGTTCTCCATTTTTTTAGTCTACTTAGATGGTCTTTTACTAATTTTTCGACACCTTTCTTATATTTTATAGTAATATCGAGTTCTTGTAATAGTAAGATAAATCTTATTAATCGTGGTTTGACATCTTTCTTTGCCATCAAATATCTTAGTGCAACATGATATGAGTTAACTATTACTTTTGTTCCTAATAAATATGTTCTAAGCTTTTCTAATGCAAACACAACTGCTAGAAGTTCTTATTCCATAGTGATATAGTTTAGTTAGGTGAGATCCAAAATTCTTGAGGCAAAATATATGACATGATAATCCTTTCATAAATTTTGACCTAAAATAGCTCATATTGCATAGTTGCTCGCATTACACATCATTTCAAAAGGTTGTGACCAATTAGTGACTTTATTACAGGTGTGGTGATAAAAGCATCTTTTAACTTATTAAAAGCTATCTTGTATTTAATTGTGAATTCGAAGGTGACATCTTTTTGCGAAAGTTAGCATAAAGGTTGTGTTGTTTTGGAAAAATCTTTCATAAAATGTCTGTATAATCTTGCATGGCCAAGGAAAGTTCTTGCCTCCTTCAAAGTAGTTGGGTAAGGTAGTGTCTTTATAATTTGGATTTTAGCGTGGTCTACTTCTATTCCCTTTGCTGACACTATGTGTCCTAATACAAGTCCTTGATTAACCATAAAATGGCATTTTTCATAATTCAATACTAGGTTTTTTTCTATACATCTTTTAAGTATTTTAGTTAAAGGAAGTAAGCATTAATCCATAGAATTGTCGTATAGGGTAAAATCATTCATGAAAACCTCAATAAAATGTTCTATGTAGTCTAAGAAGATACTAACCATACAACTTTGGAATGTATCGGGTGCGTTGCATAAACCAAAAGGCATACGTCTATAAGCAAATATACCAAAAAGTAAAAGTAATTTTTTCTTGATCTTCTAAAGCTACAGGAATATGATGAAATCCTAAGTATCCATCTAAATAACAGTATTGGGTTCTTCCTGCTAGCCTTTCTAAAATTTGATCTATAAACAGGAGTGGACACTGATCTTTTCTAGTTACAGCAATTAGTTTCATATAGATAATGCACACTCTCGAACCTTTTTGAATTATAATAGGTACTAAATCTCCATGTTCGTATGTTGTAATTTTGATCCGTCTTTTTGGAATATAATGTACAAGACTAACCCATTACTATCAACTATTGGGAATATCATTCCCGCGTATAGTAATTTTAATATTTCTTTCTTTACTATTTCCATCGTCGGTGGATTCAATCTATGTTGAGCTTGTCTAAATGGTTTTGTATCTATTTTGAGATTAATCCTATGCATGTATGTGGCTGGACTAATTCCTTTAATATCAGCTATTGTCCATCCTATTTCTTTTTGAAACTCTTTGAGAACATTTATTAGTTTCTCCTCTTCTAAATTTGATAATTTATTAGAGATTATAACTGTTAAGGCATTGTTACTTTCTAAATATGCATATTTTAAATGATCTTGCATAACTTTTAAATCTAACTCTGGAGCTTTTAGTATAGATGGTAAAAGGTTCGAATGATTTATTAGTAGATCCATATAGTAAGAGAGTTCGAGGAGTGCATTATAAGATTCTAGGGCATTGAATATTTTCCTTGTCTCATCATCTATATTATTGTCTTCATTTAAATCCTTTATCACCTTTTCAAGCTTGTATGACTTATTATTTCTAAAAGTTTTGTCTATTATAGGATCTAACATATCTACGGTGCATAGTATTGAAACATCTACAGGATATTTCATAGCGTCGTGAATGTTGAAATTTATTGTTTCATTATCTACTCCCATTGTTAAAGTTCCATTAGAAATGACTATTTTGACTTTTGTTGTTTTTATGAACGAGCGTCCTATGATAAAAGAAGTTTTACTAGAGAAGTGGTCTTCTTTCATGTCTTTGCGATATAAGTTTGCTGGGAAACTAAACCATTAACCCTTACTAGTACATCTTTTAATACTCCTGTAGGTTGAATGATAGTTCTCTCTATTAATTGTACTACTATACTACTTTCTGCTAAGAGTACATTTGTCATTTGCAAATACATTGACAAAGGCATAACATTAATTGAGGCACGTATATCACATAATGCTTTAGATATCCTTACATTTTTTACTATGCACGGAACAAAAAACATTCCAGGATAATAATATTTAGGAGGTAATTTCTTTTGAATTATTGCTAACACATGTTATCCTAGGCTTACTCTTCCATTAGGTTTGATTTTATTAGTGCAGAAGTATTTTATAAATTTTTGATATCTAGGTACATTTTGTATGACTTTGAATAAAGGTGTATTTACTACTTATTTCCTTAAAGTGTTTGAAATTTCTTTCTCTTCTTGTAATTTCTTGACGTTCTTATTGTCTTCTAAACAATGAAGAAATGATGGTCTTACTAAACTTGGTTTATTCTTTTCAAAATCACAATTACCTCCTTTGAGATTTTACCATCCTTAATTTCGATTTCTTTTTCTAATTAAGCCTCGAATTCTTTGTGGGTACTAGTTGTTCCAACATATTTAGTTCTTCCATTTGTTTACTGCTTCTCAAAGTTATCACTTTAGCGTGCTTTGGTTAACATATGATCTCATTTGTATTTCCATTTCACTTTATTGAATCTATAATTCAACTATATCATCTTGTAAGACTTGAATTGTTTGATCTTTTGTTTTATTTCAATGTTCTAATGGTATTGTTCTATTGGTTAATGCAAACATTCTATATTTTGGATAATTTTGATTGTTTACACCATTACCTATATTTGGATTTAGGTAATTTGAATTGTTACTAGAAATGTAATTTGATTATATTTTGGATATTTCATAGTGTTGGCCTCTTCAGTTTGATTTGTTTGAACCAATTGACACTCATCACGTTGATGGTTAGCCTCATTGCAAAAAACTCAAATTTTACTTTAGACTGATCTATCTTTCAATAATAATTCAACCATGCTTTTAGTTCGTCAAATTTATTATCTGATGTCTTGATTATGTTTTTATTTATTTCACGAGAATGGTTTTTCATAAATTTGTTTTTCTCACAATACTGTTTTGATTGTTTTGCCATTCTATTAATATTGTTTCTTACTAATGTTGGTGTTATGTTAAATAAAGATCTTCCAGATACCATGTCTAAGAATCTTTGTTTAAAGTTGTTTATTCTTTCATAAAAATATTCTAACAAAGTTTTTTATGTAAATCCGTGTTGTAGACATAATAGTATCAATCTTTCAAATCTATTCCAAAACTCGCCAAAAGTCTCCTCGGTTTCCATCCTAGCATTACTAATTCGTTTTGTATCGGAACTAATCCTACATGTTGGAACATATTGATCTAAGAAAGTTTCCAACATTTTGGACCATGTGCTTATGAAATTTTGAGGGAGATAGAATAACCAATCTTAAGCGTGCCTCTTAAAGAATAAGGAAAAGCCTTCAGTTTAACGTAATCTAACTCTATATTTTTAGGTTTGATCATACTTATTATATGCATGTATTTAGTAATAAACTATTGAATCTAGGTTTTAACTCGAAATCTAGGTAAAGAATTGATGAAACTAGGTTTTAACTCAAAATTAAGTAAATCTCCGGGAAAAGCAATACACATATGTTCATAAGCTATGATGTTTCTATTGGCTTACCTAAAAGTAAGTTCATGCTTGGTCTGCCATATTATATGTCATGGAACGAGAAAGATTCTTAAGAAATTATTTTAAAAACCCCGACAGCGACGCTAAAAATTGAAACGTGTCAACCGTGTACAATAACTTCCCCACCTTTACTATACTATTAAATTTTGTAGTAATGGTAAGTTGGATCATCTCCACGTGGATTTTTGCAAATTCCTTAGGAATAGAAGTTTTATTTTTTATTTAATTTAATAAAAACCATAATTTAAATTAATACTTTTTCAAATGTAGAAATCAACCAACATGACTATAGTAAGTTAAATAACACAATTCAAAATCATTAAATTCAAAACAATTCAATTCAATGAAAATCATTGTAGAACAACATCTAGACAAACCTCATAAACAATGAAACTTCAATCCATTTTGCAATCAAACACGTTACATCAAGCATATAATCATGAACATACTTTATAAGGTACCAGATCATCAAACTCGAATCATAAGTACGCAAACAACCTTTAGCAAGCCATTAGTTCTCCTTATATTGGTGGAGAAGCCATGCTCCAATTTTATTGAGCTAACCCTTTTGAATACACAAAGACATTAACTTCATATAATAAAACTCCATTACACTTTATGAAACTTTGAACTACTAAATCTAATACCTTCGAAAAGCCACTACAACAATAGATTTAGATCTTAAATTCACTTAGGACATCTAAACGGTAATACCTTTCAAACAATTATGGTTACTACATTAAATTTGATAATGAATCGAAACATCACAATACATATTGGCCACTATGCACATAGCACTTAGATTCATGATTGCAATCCATAGATAACAAAATATAAAATTAGTGAATCAAAAAATACTATTGGTTTAAAGCATTAAGTACAAAATCATCATATCATGACAACATTACAAAATGGATCTAGTTCGTGTTTTGAGTTTATTTAAATTAACTAACTACTCAATCATAATCATTAATAACACCACAACTAGATAATTGAAAGATATTATTAAAAATACCTTATTGAAAACTTGAATCTTTCAATCTTCTATAAAAGCAAAGAAAAACAGTAATTAATGGCCTCTAAACTAGAGTAAAAATTATAAAACTTTTAAAAGGCTCTGAATTTCATAGTCTAAGGTTTATCTATATATATCTACATATATATAGTATTTTAGGTAATACATATTCTGAACCAACTCAAAATCCATATTGTAATTGAAAATCCATGAAACCGCGCCAGCTATTCCTTAGTGATTCTTATATTAAGTGGAATGCTAGGGAAATCATTGGAAAATTGGTTTTAGTGCTCAACCGATCGGAGTAGAGATTCCTGTGTGTATAGGTATCGTTGAGGAATCACTGGGTGTAATTTTCAGTTCTTCTTTGATTCCTTGGTGAATCGTTGTGCACTTTTTTCACTTGGTCAAATCCTTCATTTTCTTCCTTTTTCATTCATTTCATCAAATATTTCGATTATCACTTGAAATATCAAAAATAAGAGAAAACCTTACGTAATAGTCTTTTACATCTAAAATCATCCTAAAATGTGCCATAAAACTTGTCTAATTATTGACTTATTAAGGACCTATAGGACTATGCTAGTGGGACACCAAAGTAAATTTTAATGGCAAAAATTGGAACTTAAAATGCAACTTGTCGTAGATTTGATGTGTCCTAAATTGCTTAGATTCACAAAATGGTTTACATAGAACGCCGAACGCTTAAGGATCGAGAGTGGATATCACTACGAGTCGAGGTAAGTGGGGAGCTTTACTCAAGTATCAAACACGGCACGTTATTAGATAACTAGAATTCAATATTTAAACTCAGGACTTGAGAATGTATTGCATTATGATATTGACTTGATTTTATTTATCTATAGGATGTATGTATGTTGCACCAAACTTGGGCTTACTTTTTATTGGATAAGGAGATGAATTTACCTTTTCCGGCGTAAGGACTTTTGATTACCCTTCCTAGCTAAGGAGATGGGGTTACTTCTTCATAAAAACTTTCGTGGGTAATTACTAAGAAAATAAGTGGTGGCCAACTTATCATGGAAACCTTAAGTAATTTTGGTGCACATATCAACTCGGCTTGGATGAACTTACTATTTGTTTGATGAGACCATTAAGGGGAGATAAAGGCCATTATATTCACTAGTGTTCTTCATCACCTCGAGGGTACGGGAATCGGTCACAGGAATCAAGTCAATAACTAGTATGCATTAAATGGAACAACAACTTATATTTATAATTATTTCTTTGTAGTATATCTCTTGTGAGCACTATTTGCATTTTCAATTTACTTTTTTATAGACATGAATCTTGGAACTTACCTTAAATGAATATAATGGATGGTTTCTTACTTTTTTATAGACATGAATCTTACTTCCATGCTTTTTACTAAATGTTCGATGATTTGGTTTCAACTTCATGTTAGAACTTGCATAATTATTAAGTAGTACCTATACATTTGATGTTTGAGCGAAGTTTTCCTCTTAATGATCTTTGTTGTCCCTTTTAACTCACCCCACTTATATTTTAGGGCCTTCCACTTTTGTTTTAGATTGCGACAAAGGAAATATGATGTTGTGAAGCCTTTTCTTTCATTTGTGAGCCTTACGTCCTACTAGTTTATCTACTTTTGATTCTGAGAACTGATGAACTTGGGTTGTAACTTTAGACTTGTTGTTGGGTAGCTTAAACAATTTCTTGTCTTAGCTAGAACTTTTGGAGCTTTTTGAGATAACACGAAATGATAAGACTTTTTGAGACCGATTTCATGGATTTTACTATAATAGCTTTATGGATATTTTATTCCCTTGATTCCACATATTATCCATTTCTATAACTATTGTCTTTCTAAAGGTTTTGTTTAGACATGGTAGACCGCTACTTAGGCCTGGTTCAAGTATTGTACTTGGGCTAGGCAACCCGACCTTAGTTTAGGTTTGGGTCTTCACATGAATATTCATGAAGAAGCTCAAACCTAACAACACTATTTATAAATACAAGGCGCATTTGGTTGTTAAAGTATATAGGCAAAAGGAAGGTTTGGATTACTTTGACATTTATTCTCATATTTCAAGAATAACTTCCATTAGTATGTTAATTTTCATAGGTACTTTATGCAACATGGAAATACATAAAATGGATGTTAAAACAATATTTTTAAATGGAGAATTAGAGCAAAAAGTTTATATGGACCAACCTAAAGTGTTCGTAGTGAAAAGCCAAGAGAATATAGTTTGTCGACTTGTTAAGTCTTTGTATGGACCTAAACAAGCTCCGAAATAATGGCGTGAGAAATTTGATCAAACTATGGTAATAAATAGTTTTAAAATAAATCAATGTGAAAAATGTGTGTACATTAAGGAAATGAAGAAATCTTTTGGCAAGGTTTCTCTCTATGTTGATGACATGTTAATTACGAGCTCAAGGAATGATGACATAATGTCAACTAAGAAGATGTTGAATTCTAGTTTTGACATAAAAGACTTAGGCCAAGCTGGTGTAAAACAAGGAATTCAAACCAAAAGGTATAACGAAGTTTATATTCTTACCCAATCTTTATATGTTGAGAAAACTTGAAAAAACTCAATTAGTTTGATTGCAAACCTGCATAAACTCCTTTCGATGCTACCTGTCATGTAACGAAGAAATTTGGAGAATCAGTTTGTCACTTAGAATATTCTCAAATAATTGAAAGTTTAATGTATGTGATGAACTCTACTAGACCTGATATTACGTATGTGGCGAGCAGATTAAGTAGATAAACAAGTAGTCCAAATAATGATCATTGCAAATCATTAATAAAAGTTATGAGGTATTTTAAATATACCTTGAACTATGGATTGTTTCATACAAAGTATCCACCAGTACTTGAAGGATATAGAGATGCAAATTAGATTTCTGATAGTACATAAACCAAATCAACTAGTGGATATGTATTTACATTGGTTGGAGCAGCAATTTCTTGGAAATCTACTAAACAATCGTGTATAGCACGATCTACCATGATATCCAAATTTATAGCTCTTGATACGGCAGTTGAAGAACCTGAAAGGCTAAGAAAGTTTTTAGAAGACATTCAAATGTTGGCCAAGCCTCGTTACAACCATATGTGTGCATTATGATAGTATGGCAGCACAAGTAAGAGCTAAAAACAAAATATAAAATGCTGAGTAAAGACATATAAGGCGACAACATAATTCTATAAGAAAAATACTCTGAAGTAGACTAATTAGAGTAGACTATGTTTAGTCAAAGAAAATTATTGCAGATCCTTGAACAAAAGGCATACTAAGAGATTCAATGATGATTTTATCAAGGGGAATGAGTTTACAACTTATAGAATAGGTAAAGCCTGATGGAAACCAAAGCTAGCCAATTGGAGATCCTATGGTTTAGGTTTAATATGCAAACTAGTTACACTTAAATTAACAATCAAAACACACAATAACAAGTTCCTATGATAATGTGTGTGTTAATTATAAGATATTTAGGTTATGATATGCATGTAATGACATAATAATGTCAAATGCGAGGTGTATTTATGAGAATGAAAATGCTAAGTTCTTTTAAGCTTATTATGAAACTAGAATATGTTCAAGACCAAAATGAACAAAAACAAATAAAATCCATTTGGAATCAAGTTATAAGTAAGACATATTGTCAAGGTTTACTGTAGAAGTGAACAGTTCAAGATATTTACATCAACTGCATCAAGAAATGAACCCGATATGTATTACTAAGGTAATTGAAGTCCTCTCTCTCTCTCTCTCTCTCTCTCTCTCTCTCTCTCTCTCTCTCTCTCTCTCTCTCTCTCTCTCTCTCTCTCTCTCTCTCTCTCTCTCTCTCTCTCTCTCTTCTCTGCATTTTATTTTATTATTATTTGTGTTTATGATTTGGTTTAAGTCCTCTTTAATGTTATTGTGATCTCTTCTCTTTTCACTATGTTGTCTTCCCCTCTCCTCTTTCTAGTTTAATTTTTCTCTTCATTTTTGTGATCTCTCGATTGAAAAAGAGATAATAACCGTGGTTTGTTGGCGTTACTGGTGATTGAAGGTAAATCAATTGTTGATTTTGATGGGACTGTGTTAATATTGTATAAGGTGACTATTTTTTAATACGAAATTAGAAGAGGGATGACTTGTTGTTATGATTGATTGTTGTTTTGAATACCAAATTAGAAGATGGATGACTTGTTGTTTTGATTGATTGTTGAGTGAGTTGAAGAGGTGAGATGAAGGTTTAATTTGACTTAAAACAAACAAAAACACAAAATAATACAAAAAACAGAAAAAATTTTAGAGCGGAGGAAGACAACTTGAAAAACAGGGAAAAACTATAAGCTCCCAATCAAGAATGATAAGGGGTTGGACTAAGCCAATCATGGTTGCCTAATCATATTGATTAATGACAGAGTATCATTGAAATGAAATAAAGGAATCCCTATGTTTCATTTCGATGAAACCTTGAAGATGGAAGGGGTTGATCCCCAAAGTCGAATATATTGGGTTCGGCTTAGCTGAGTTGAACCGGCCCCGGCTCAAGGATTAAACCCTCTTCATTTAAAAAATAGATACAAAAAATTTGGGATGTTCACGAGAAGTTATACCTGGGGTTGTCTCATAAATCGTGATTAAGGTCGATTAAGACTAAAATACCAAATTGGATTCCAACGACCATATAAATGGGTTTTAAGATAAATTATATAATAAAATAATAGGGAATCCAATTAAAGATATGAGGTTTAAAGTAGTTTTTAGAGTTTTTAAAAAGAGCTTGTTGAGGTTTTAAGAAGTTCAAACACCGAAATGACTTGAAAATTTGTGAAAAATAGTACAATTGTGTCGAGACTCATAAGTTATGGATTTTCATGATTTATTAGGATTTTCAAGACAAAGGAATATGAGGAACGTAGGAGTGAAGATTAGCTTAACCAACTTAGCGTTGGTTCGATTGTGAGTAAACGTAATTTCTTACTTTTTTACATTGATATTGTGTAGAGATTGTGGGGCAAGGCTTAAACTTCTGGATCATGCATTCATGTCATATAGACCACATTGTCATGTTAGACCTCTATGAGGTATCCCGCCTTGGTGAAATAGACTAGGTGCGAGTAAATCTAGTCTAGACTTGGTATGCCATTTATGTGAAATAGACTAGATGCGAGTAAATCTATAAGTAAGCAACTTTGATTCCAAGGAGCATGACTTAAACTCATAATACAGTTTTAGGTTCACTTTTGGGAGCTTCGAACAGGAAATGAGTGATTCATGTTGCTTAATTTCTTTCATTGAATCTTGCTTTGAGTTATTTCCTTTATATATATCTTATTATTACTAGGTGTACAAAGCAAGGTAAATGTTTACTTATCAAACATTATTTTTATTTTGTGTACACTATTTTTTGGTGTTCTTGCTTTGTTAGGTTCTGAGGCTCAGGAGGATCAAAAGAGAAAGAGGAACTTATAAGAATTCTGTTAAGGAGCTATTTTCCCTGTGACATGTAATTACTATTTATATTATTTTGTTTTGGGTTTTAAGGTGTGTGTAGGGCGTGAATTACCTGAGAAATTATTTTAAAAAGTTCATGAATTGGTTGAAGATAGGTTAGAGACCTAAATGGTTCATATTATGTATTATTTGAGTTTTCGAAACAATTTTAGTTTCAGTTTGAAACAGTTAAGTTGTAACTAAGGTTTTGAAGTTTGAAGTTCAATTTGATATCATATTGTGAATTGCAGGGAGTTATGAGTCCTTTTATGCCTCTCCCTATTCTGATGTCTATTAGGTTTAATATCGGTAGTCCATCTTCAGGGGGAGGTGTTGTTGATATTATTATAAAAATATGAAAAATATTACGTATGATTTCCTAATTTGCTCCAGTTGAATAAACTGAGAACTGAGGTTAATTAACAACTTAGATTTAGATTTGGAGCATTATAAGGATTGAATCGAGTCATTTCAAGGTTTAAAGTTAACTTTACGGTTTTGGTGCCTAATTAGGGCCATAGACCTTAGGGCAGTGGTTTAAATAAAGAGGTAGCCAATTCACAAACATTGTTTTAAATTTTTTATCTTCATTTTTAAAAATTAAATAACATGATTTAACACTGAAAAATTAGATATCGTCAAAGCACAACCAACTCTTTACTTAGTACACCCATAATTATAATCTCAATTTATGAGGGCACCCTAACATTTTTACAAAAATACCCCCTCATCCAAATCGAAACACCCAACTCTAAAACCTTGGTCGAGACATCCATTTTAGGTTTGGTGACATGTGGTCGAGACTTATCTTCTAGGTTTGGTGTTGTTAAACCAAACCTCCATCAAGGAATTCGATTGACAACTATTGACCTAAAGGTTTCTTGGGTTCCGATCGACTCTCCAACTAGAGGTTTGGTGGGCTTGACTGACTCTCCAATTAGAGGCCTGATGGGCTCTAAACGACTCTCCTACAAGAGATTTGGACTTGTAACGTCAAACCACTTGATGATGAGATTGTGTGGAGGGATGATAGTGGGGTGTACAAAACGAGAAAAAAAGTGCGATGAAGTGGACTAATAACAGTGAGGGGCATAAAGGTCATTTAGTAATAGAATTGAACTTTTTTAAGTTTGACTATTTCATTGGGTGCACTAAATAAATGGTGAGGTGCACTTAGCCGGGCTAAAAAATTATGGTTTTGAACTTCAGAAGTTCTTAACTATTGGGGAGCGGTTAATTAAATTAACTACTAAGAGAGACACTCCTCCATTAAGAAACATGCTTTAATTTAAATAGGAGTTGCAACTGTTTTAGACAGTTACAATTTTCTCTACATAAGTAGGTCCCTTCTATTATAAATATTATGATTTGCGAAATCTAATATACATGTGTTTATTGGTGCTCTAAGAGATAATCCCCTGTCATAATTTGAAAGGTTCTTTGATTGGTGTTTAATCAAAGTTTGCATTAGTTGTATCCTAGCGACAGTTATCCAAGAAGAATTTGACATCAAATTAGATTTAAATATTATCTCTTAGGACATTGCTTCTCAAACAACAACAACAACAACAACAACAACATAGCCTCAGTCCCAAATTAACTGGGGTCGGCTACATGGATCAAACATTTCCATTGTGCTCGATTAAGTGCAATTGATGGTGAGCTTTGCAAACCATTCAAATCTCTCTTAATTAATGCATCCCATGTTAACTTTGGTCTACCCCTACCTCGTCGAATTTCTACAGTTTCTATTGAGTCAAGTTTTCTAGTTGGGGCATTTGTAGGCCGTCTTTGCAGGTGACCAAACCATCGCAACCGCCCTTCCCTAATCTTTGTATCAATTGGTGCTACTCCTACTTGTCTTTGAATTTCTATATTTCTTATTCTATCTTTACGAGTTTTACCACACATCCACCTAAGCATCCTCATTTCTCGCTACATTCACTTTATGTAATTGTTGTTGCTTTACTGCCCAACATTCACTTCCATAGAGCATAGCTGGCCTAATTGCGGTCCTATAAAATTTTCCTTTTAACTTAGTAGGAACATGTCGATCACAAATCACCCCGTTGCACTCCGCCATTTCTTCCATCCAAATTGGATTCTATGTGTGACATCATTTTCAATGTTACCATCATTTTGTATGATTGAACCTAGGTATCTAAAGTGGTTTACCCTAGGAACTTCTACTTCCCCTAATTTTACCACTCTGTCATCTCGATGTCTAGTGTTTCCAAACTCACAAGGCATGTATTCGCTTTTCGTCCTACTCAACTTAAAGCCTTTATATTCTAATGTATTTCTCCAGAGTTCTAATTTTCTATTCACTCCATCTTTAGTTTCATCCACTAAGACAATATCATCTGCAAATAACATACACCATGGTATATCCTCTTGAATATGTCTAGTTAATTCATCCATAACTAAAGTAAATAGATATGGGCTTAAAGCCGATCCTTGATGTAGTCCTATCGTAATGGGAAATTCTTTTGTAGCTCCTCCAAATGTCTTTATACTCGTTACTACTCCATCGTACATATCTTTAATAGTGTCTATGTATCTAGCGTGCACTCTTTTTCTTTCTAGAACCCACCAAAGAACATCTCTAGGGACCCTATCATATGCTTTTTCTAAATCTACGAATACCATATGAAGATCTTTTTTCTTTTCTCTATATTTTTCTAACGATCGTCTTACAAGGAAAATCGCCTCCATAGTTGACCTCCCAGGCATGAAACCAAATTGGTTCTCTGATATTGTTGTTTCTCTCCTTAGCCTATTGTCAATTATCCTCTCCCACAGTTTCATAGTGTGACTCATGAGTTTAATTCCCCGGTAGTTTGAGCAACTTTGAATGTCTCCTTTGTTTTTGAAGATTGGCACAAGCGTGCTTCTTCTCCAATCCATTGGCATCCGTTTTGATTTTAAAATTTTATTGAAAAGTTTTGTCAACCAAGTCAATCCGATTTCTCCTAAGCATTTCCAAACCTCTATGGGTATTTCATCTCGGGCCACATGCTTTCCTATTTTCATTCTTTTCAGTGCCTCTTTAACTTCTATAATTCTAATATTGCGTGTATAGTTTACATTTCTTTCTTGGTGTGGGTTTTCATCTAATATAGTATCAACTTGGCCATCATTAAATAAACTATCGAAGTAACTTCTCCATCTCTCTTTAATATCCTCCTCGCGCATTAAAACATTTTGATTTTCGTCCTTAATACATCTTACATGACTTAGGTCTTGTTTCTTTTTATCTCTTAATTTGGCTAGCCTATATATATATTTTTCGCCATCTCTATTACCTAACTTTGTATATAAATCTTCCATGAAATTTGTTTTAGCTTGACTAACTACTTTTTTAGCTTGTTTTCTAGCTTCTCTATATTGATTGTACGCATCTTCGTCTTGACACTTAGGTATTTTCCTATACATATCTCTTTTAGTCTTAATTGCTCGTTGGACATCCTCGTTCCACCACCATGTTTCCTTCTTTGGAGGTCCCAAGCCCTTAGATATACCTAATATGTTTGATCCCACCCTCCTTATGCAACTACTCATTTCTAACCACATTGTATTAGCATCTAAGTCAAGATTCCAAACATTTTCCTTTAGTAGTTTTTCTCCAAACTCTACTTGTTTACTATGTTTTAGGTTCCACCACTTTATTCTAGGGTCGCTAACTCTTTTATTCATATTTTTCCGTTGTGTTAGCTTAATATCAAGTACTACTAACTTATGTTGGGTAGTAAGTGCTTCACCAGTATTACTTTGCGCCTCTACATAGTTTTCTATCTATTTTTCTTGTTAAAAGAAAATCTATTTGACTCTTGTTATGACCACTACTAAAAGTAATTATATGCGACTCCATCTTCCTAAAACTAGTATTTGTTAAGACAAGATCATATGCTGAAGCAAATTCTAAAATTGATTCTCCTTCTTCATTTCTATTACCGTAACCAAAACCTCCATGAACTCTCTCAAACCCATCGTTACTTACCCCGACATGCCCATTTAAATCTCCTCCAATAAAATCCTTTTCATCTAATGGTATACTCTGCATAAATCCATCCATATCATTCCAAAACTTGTGTTTGATGCTCTCGCTTAATCCTACTTGTGGTGCATATGCGCTAAGTATGTTAATTTTTTCGTCTCCAATAATTAATTTAATTAGAATCAATCTATCCCCCATTCTTTTAACCTCTACGACCTTATCCTTATAATCATTATCCACCACAATTCTTACTCCATTGCATTTTCTATCTATACCAGTGTACCACAATTTAAACCCTGTGCTTCCTATTTCTCTACTCTTTTCTCCTACCCATTTTGTCTCTTGGAGGCAAGCAATATTGACTCTCCTTCTAATCATGGTATCTACTAGTTCTATTGACTTCCCCGTGAGTGTTCCTATGTTCCATGTTCCTAAACGAATTTTTTCTCCCCTTTGTATTTGTTTTTCTTTTCTATTTCTATTTTGTCTAAAAGATCTAGTGTTCGTATCTATGATTTTGTTTTTGTTTTCGTTTTTGTTTTTGTTTTGAACTAGCTTCTTTACCCACACCCGTCCTATGTGTGGGAACCCTTGCTCATTTTTCTTCACATCCGGGCAACGATGTGAAGGGACTAGCTTCTTTACCCACACACGTCCTATGTGTGGGAACCCTTGCTCATTTTTCTTCACACCCAGGAGGCGATGTGAAACACACCCTTGCTCATTTCTCACTACACCCGGGCTCCGATGCAGCGCGTCGCTAGGTGGGAACGCCCCAACGTTTATATATGTTTGATCCATTTCATGAAAAGTGACAAAAGTTTTACGCTGGCTGTCAACCTACCGCAACCCTCCTCCTTTATCCGGACTTGGGACCGGCTATGTAGCGCACATAGTGTACAACATAGGTGGAGTTACATTGCTTCTCAAACCTCTGGCATAAATTATTTCTGTGATTTTCTTGGTTATTTAAATCAGCATGTTTACCTCTTAGTGAGCAAATATTTAGATTTCTTTTTCCAACAGTCACCTCTGTATGGGATAAATTATTGGAATTGATCCAATAATTTTCTTCATCCCTTGTGTTGATCTCCCTTAAAGCTCACCAAAGGTTATGCATTCTTTGTAATATAGTTAACATCCTTATCAAGGTTTGATGACTTGAGATTCAAGCATGAACAATCATGTTAAGATCCTGCCAGCTCATGGTTCGATTCTTGTTGTTGCTCTTCAACAAAATTATCAATGATATCTCCTTTTATGGCGGTTAGGGATGGTTGAAATGAAGTGTCATAAATGGAAACTTTTGAATCAAGACACCTTGAAATGCATCACCAATTTAACAATTGGAGATCCTTTCATCTAACTTAACAAAGAAAAGTATCTCGTTGACATCCTTTTGCTACAAAGTTGTTGATGACCATTGAATCTTGCATCGAAATATGTGTGCATGTCTCTTCACGTTTGTCTAAGGGAACTTAACAATAGTGTAACAAAAGCATGTTACCATATCATTACCCCTTAATAAATATGATGTCTTGTTAAGTTAGATTTTTTCAAACTCTTTCATATAACCTTGACATCCATTAGTGTAAATGTCATAAATTTTATTGAGTTACCCTAACCATTCAAAGTGTGTTTGAGTTGCCAAATGGTCACTTCATGGGATTTGGAAACACATGGGACGTGTGAGATTGAAGATTTTTGATTCATTGATCACATTGTCATGGATTTGTGACAAACCATAATCAAACTTGTATGCAACTCTTATTCTAGTTACATTAATTCGGGGTTACATTATTTCATAATATTGTTGTGCGCAACTTTCCCATGAAAATAGGATTTAAACCTTTGTTTTATAGTCTTAGAACTTGCTTTTGAGTTTTATAGATCATTGATGGAATATGAGTGTTTCAAACAATTTTGAGGGCAAAATCAAGCTTAAATATAAAAGTCAGTTGAAGAAGTGCAGGAAAAATACACATAGGGAGCAAGAAATTCACACACGACGCTAGATTTTGTATTGACAGCATCACCCATGATGCCAGATCTAAATTTTACCGAGTTGCTCCATTGACTTGAAATTTCATCCCATGCCATCCGTGAAGCCATCCTCAAATAACCATGGCATCAATGACATCACCAGACTCACAAAATAGAAGTTTTAAGACTTTTTAGAAGGTTCGTATCCCCAGGAGTTGCTATTCTTATACCCAAGTGCACCTATAGAAAGGAGGCATCTAAATGGATAAAAACATATTGTATTCAGAATAATTTAGGAGAAGAGAAAGGTAAAGTAGCCATGTCCAGCTAGGTTCTTTAATACCTAGGTTGATGATGAAGTTCTCTAGCTGTTAGTTGTTTTCTATTTTTTGTTACATTTTTTTTATTATAATTGCATTTTGATTTAGTTATTTATCTTTATGTTATGTTTTTTCATGATGTCTTAAAGGTAGTTTAGAGTTTGCATTATCATTTCAAATCTCTAGGCTTAAACCCATTGACATGTTATAAATCGAGCTGAGTCCGTGATACAACCTAGGTTGAGAAGTGGCTGTCACTTAGAGCAAGAGACATGATACACCTATTATTCTAAATTAGTAATATTGAAAACTATGTTAAATCTTGAAAGAGGTTACCCAAGGTTATCTAGGGGTCAGTGTTCCAATAGAGCGCTAAATGTCTTTCATAAGGTAAATCTTGAGAGCAGTTGCCCAAGGATGTACTGTGGAGTAAGGGAAACACTTAGAGAGCGGTTCCCCCATCTATCAAAAATAGGGGAACTAGGGTGTTGGTGACTACAACACCTATAGCGGATCTAGGGAAACCGTTTTAAAGCCTTTTTTTCTAAAACCCATCTTTCATGTCATGGGAATATACGCGCAACGCCAACTTCTAGACTATATATGGAAGGAACATTTTCACGAGACCGAACCTTAACTTTCGTTGCCCATAGCTAGTAAGAGAGAGACTTTGAAACTATGTTTTAATTATTTAACTTTCGATATTATTTATGCTCTATCTATTGTATGTTTTTAGTTTAGTTTTTATATTATCTAATCATGCATGACTCTTATATTAATTTCTTTCTATAGAATATCCATTTTTTTTCTTTCAACTTTTCTTACATGTTTTGGTATGCCCATGCTTAATTTTTAATCCTCAAAACAAGATTTGGAATAAGTTTGGGGGTATTTAGGTAATTGCACTGTTGGACGGAATTCTCGGTTAAAGACTTACAAGTATCTTCTTAATTTTTTTCAAAATTGTACAACTTTAGTGGATTCACGGTGGTATGTTTTCCTTTTCTTTCCATTTCTTATCTTCTATCTCATCCATTCCATTTAGAGATTTATACAATTAGCATGCATGCATTAGTAATTTAGTAGTTTAGTTTTAAATAGATTCGTACCTATGATTAAAACTTTTCTTTCGATTGAGGATGAGTAGGAACTTGGTCAAATAGTTTACCTTCAAACTTTGAACAAGTATATCTTTTCCCACCTTCCTGACAACATAAATAAAGACTTGGAGTACGAATGAGTCATGTCTTGAGACCAAAGTTGGTAGGTGGTTAAATCATTTTTGTGGAAAAGTTCAAATCTCTAGGATTCTTAAAATTTGGACAAAACCACTAGGAGCATAATTGTTAATGAATTGACACTTTTAAAGGGAAGAACTAAGCATGTTTGTTGTAACTTCATAAAGGCTTTAATGAAACTTGTATTAGGAAACTACCTTAATCAGTAAAGTGAGAAATGCTAACATGACTTTTCCAAAATAAAAAATAGAGAGTCCCACAAGTTCCACAGGAAATAGAGCAGGAAACCTAGTGGTTGGAAAAATAATGAAAAATCAGCATATGTAGGAAATGGAGCAGGGGTTGTACAAAATAATAGTAAAAGAGAGAATAAGTGAGAGGATATGTGTAGAATAAGTGAGGGGATATGTGTAGAATAAGTGAGTGCTTAAAAGCTAGATTAATGGAGTTTTGCGATGTTTGGTTTCATAATAGCATGTCTTTCAAAACAAGCCATATGGATTCTTTTAAGTGCAAAATTTTAGAAGTGGTGACTAAAAGTCCGTTTGAAGAATCCACTCGAAGTCATTAAATTTAGAGATCACTTGAACCTACTACTTTAATGGAAAGGTCAAGAAAACTTATGAGTAGTTAATGGACATGGTTTTGAACTAATTTAAGTCTTGAAAAGTTGTTGTCTTGAGAGGTAACCAATTTTGAGTATTCAAAATAACCTTCCCAAATTTCGAGTCTCTTGTTAATTTGATTGACCAAAGTTTAGTCGAAAGAACTCCGTTGTTTTATGAAATGGGTACAACTTAATAGTACGATCACTCAATTTTAAAATGTATTTTTAATTGTAGTAGTCAAGTATTCCTTTGCCCAATACGTGCAAAGTTCTAAGTTTGGGAGATGAGTCTTTTTTATGCAATTTTATATAGGGAGTTTATCATGAAAATAGGATTTAAACCTTGTTTTTTTTATTTTAAACACTAACTTTTGAGTTTTATAGGTTATTTGAAAGAATACGAGTGATTTAGACAATTTCGAGGGCAAAGTCAAGCTTAAATCAAAAAGTTGATTGGAGAAATGCATGAAAATACACACAAGGCGCCATAAATATACACACAACACTATATCTTGTACTGATGGTGTCACCCACAATGCCATATCTAAATTTTACCAACGTTCTCCATCGACTTGCTATTTTCATCTCACGCTGTCCCTAAAGCCGTCGTTTAATGACCATGACATGAATGAGAGTGCTAGACTCGTAAAATAGAAGTATTGAGACTTTTAAGAATGTTGGGTTAGAGATTTGGGCCGTGACAAAATCGGTAAATATCAATCTATATAAGTAGTGAATCAAAGAATACAATTAGTTTAAAGTATTAAGTACACATTCATCTCATAATGAATACATTACAAAAAGATCTAGTTAATGTATGAAGTTTTGTTTAGATTAATAAACTACTCACTCACGATGATAAATAACAATAAAACACTAGAATTAAAAGAGATAATTAAAAATACCTTAATGATAACTTGAACCTTTGATCTTCTTTAAAAGCAAAATATAAATCTAAAAGCCCCTAATTTCCTAGTCTAGGGTTTACATATATAGTATATTAGGTAATACATATCCTAAACCCACTTTAAATCATTGTCGTATTAAAAAATTCATGAATTTGCATCCAGCGGTTCCTAGCGATTCTTGTGTGAGTGGAATCATTGGGAAAATACATAAATTTGCATTCCTTATTTCAACCGATATGTGCCTCGATTCAAGGTGTTATAGGAATCACTGGCAATCGTTGGGTATAAATTCAATTTTTAATCTTAATTCCTTAGCTCATCTTCGTGCAATCTTTTCATTTGGTCAATTCCTTTATTTTCAACCATTTTTCCTTCATTTTTTCAAATATTCGAATTACCACCCTAGCTAATGTAGTGCATACAATGAAGCAAAAAAAAACAGGTTCATACTTTGGCTACTATTGACAAACAGGCCACCAGGACCTTATAACCGGTATAATTTCCATTTGTAGGCTAAGCATGCATCAATATAAATTTAAGGTCTAACAAATGTTGGGCGTGTACAATTATTTCCCTGTTTAAATTATACTTCAAATATTTTGAAGTAATGGCAAGTAGGAATTGTCTTCACGTGGATCTATCAATCTACTCTAAGAAAAGAGGTTTCGAAGGTTTTTATTATTTATTATTTTTATTTTACTTAATAACAATAATTAACTAAATAATAATTAACTATAATAAAATAATATTTAACTAACAATAATAACTTAACTAACACATTCCGAGTTCACAATTAATCAAATAAACTCAATTCATAATAAATAAATATATAAACAAATATCTAGCATAATAATGTTAGGTTAAATGGTTCACGCAGCGAAAAAATTAAAAAATAATTTTTGAAAAACCCTAATAGTATCGAAAAAAAGTTCGTTTAAATCTAATCTACAAAAGTAAACCATACCTTAATCCGCGATTTTTTTCTCTGATTGATCAATCTCCAAGATATTTAAGCATGCGTCCTCTATTGGAAATTCACACAGGAACGATGATCACATTTGGAGTGCTAGCCCGAAGAGAGATAGAAATTTTTTTTCTTTCCCTCCCAAAATCCAGAGAACTTGAAAATAGCAAAAAAGAAAATCTTATTACATTTTATAGTTTCAACCTCTATTTATATGTGTAGATAAGCCCTCACTTAAAATCATAATCTTAATACAACTATTATATTTAAGCAATTTAAGCAAATTACAAATACGCCCTATTAATAAGTTATCTTATAACTAATTGTAGGGCTTTTATGTCATGAGTTTTATTATATAAAATTCATTACTTTGCAATAATTGAAATTTCTTAAAGCCATTTTTTGTGACTGACCCAATATGTTCATGCAATGTTGGCAGTGAACCAAAACCATTTCAGTACACAAGTAATAAGTGGTCTCTAGCAAGGCTTTAAGACTACCAAAATAGCATGAATATCAAAATCAATGCAACTTAATGAATAACATATATCATATCCTTTTTCGTGCGATATCTTTTAATTAAAATAAGGCATGAAAAGTCACCTTTAATATTCAATCGTACTATTCTCGATCTTCAAGTTGTCTAAAAACATCCAAATGACATTGATCATAACAATTCACTTAGACTTGGTCATTTAAAAGTCTAACATATAGAGGGATCTACAGATATCTGTCTCTATACGAGAGGGACAAATTCTATCTTGATTACACACCTTCTCATATTATTCACATGGTAACCAATCACGATCTTTATAATCGTTTAGTTAAAGAAAACGATTGATTGTGTCAAATCACCATGCTCCGAATATTGAAGATTATGGTAATCTCAAATCGAAGGACTAATTATATACCTATCATGAGTAACACCTATGACTTAAACCATGTGGTGTTCTCAAAGCGGGTAAGTCTAGTACCTCGTTCCCATAACAAGTACTCATGATCTGGATTCGTATCACTATTCACATGATCATCACTTGACCATTAATCGAGATTCGCACCAGCCTTAACTCATTATAGTCCCAAGTATAATGATCGACAAGGGTCATTTATGATATTTCAACAAATACCCATGGATATTACTATAAGGTAAACATATAATCACTTATAATAAAACAACAAATGAAAACTTCAATTTTACTAACTAAAATTATAAGATAAACAATTTTCATAGATTGACCCAGGACGCATTCCCTAACAAATGAAACATAAACCCATTTTGCATTCGAAACATGTAAATCCAATCCATATAGTCATAAGTATATTTTATAAACTGAGATAGATCATTAAACTCTAGCTATAAGTAAACAACCTTTAGCTTGCCATTTGTTCTCTTTATACTAGTTGAAAAACCTTGTTCTAATTTTGTTGAGCAAACTACTTTGAATACAAAGAAATTAACTTCGCACAATAAAACCGCATTACACTTTATGAAAACTTTGAACTACTAAACCTAACACATTTAGAAAGCCACTTAAACATTAGATTTCAATCGCAAATTCTCGTAAGACATCTAAACGACGTTTGCCTTTCAAACAATCCTATTTACTATTATAAATAGATAATTAATCAAAGCATCACATATATATTGGCCATACACATAATATTCAAACCCATGATAGAAATTCGTAAATAACAATATATAAAAGTAATGAATTAAATAATATGATTAGTTTAAAACATTATGTGCACATTCATCTCATAATGAATACATTACAACGAGGATCTAGTTAATGCTTGGAGTTTCATTTAGATTAATAAACTACTCGCTCATGATAATAAATAGCAACAAAACACTAGAACTAAAAAAACATAATTAAAAAAATCTTAATGATAACTTGAACCTTCGATCTTCTATAGAAGAAAAACAATAAAGAATGACCAACAAACTAAAACAAAAAGTGAAAAACTATCCAAATGCCCCTAATTTAGTAGTCTAGGGGAATATATTTATAGTATATTGGGTAATACATATCCTAAACCCTTTTTAAGTCGTTGATGTAATAAAAAATCCATGAATTTGCAACCAACGACTCCTAGCTATTCTTGTATAAGTGGAATCATTGGGAAAATCCATAACTCTACAGTCCCAATTTCGATCGATATGTGTTGCGATTATTGGTACTATAGGAATCACTGGGAATCGAAGGGTATAAATTCAATTTTTTTTGCCTGATTCTTTAGTTAATCTTCGTGCAATCTTTTCACTTGGTCAATTCATTCATTTTCTACTTTTTTTCCTTCATTTCTTTGAATATTCCAATTACCACCTGAGCTAATGTAGTGCATACAATGAAGCAGAAAAAACAGGTTCATGCTGTGGCTACTCTTGACAGTCAGGCCACCAGAGACATTATAACTGGTGTTATTTCCATTTGTAGGCATAACATGCATCAATATAGATTTAGGGTCTAACAAATGTTAGGGGCATATAATTATTTCCCACATTATATTATAGTTAAAATATTTTGAAGTAGTGGCAAGTAGGAATCGTCTTCAAGTGGATTTATCAAACTACTGTCGGAGAAAGGAGTTTTGAAGGTTTTTATTATTTATTATTTATTATTTTACTTAATAATAGTAATTAACTAAATAATAATTAACTATAATATAATAATACTTAACTAACTATAATAACATGACTAACACAATATGAGTTCACAATGAATCAAATAAACTCAATTCAATAATAAATAAATATTTAAACAAAAATTAAGCACAATAATGTGGGGTTAAGGGGTTCATACGCAGCGAAAAAATTAAAAAATAATTTTGAAAAAATCGTAGAGGTATTGAAAATATGTTCCATTAAACTTGATCTACAAAAGTAAACCATACCTCAATCCGTGATTTCTTTCTCTGATTGATCGCTCTCCAAGATGTTCAAGCACGCAGCCTCTATCGAAAATTCATACAGAGACGATGACCACGTTTATAAGTGCTAGCCCGAAGAGGGATAGAAAATGTTTTTTTTCTCTCTCAAAATCTAGAGAACTCGAAAATAGCAAAAAAGAAAATCTTATTTCATTTTAATGTTTCAACTTCTATTTATAAATGTAGATAAGCCCTCACTTAAAATCCTATTCCTGATACAACATTACATTTAGACAATTTTTGCAAATTACAAATACGCCCCTATTAATAAGTTATCATATAACAAATTGTAGGGTCTTTTATGTCATGAATTTTATCATATAAAATTCATTACTCAGCATTAACTGAAATTGCGCAAAGCCATTCATTATGTGCGATCGAATAGGTTAATGTGACGTTGGCAGTGAACCAAAACCATTTTGGTACACAAGTCATTAGCAGTCTCTAGCAAGGCATTAAGACTACCTAAGTAGCATGAATATCAAAATCGAAGCAACCTAATGAATAACATATATCATATCATTCTTTCGTGCGATATCCTTTAATTAAAATAAAGCATAAAAAGTCACCCTTTATGTTCAATCGTACTATTCTCGATCTTTTCGGGTTGACTGAAAACATCCAAATGACATTAGTCATATCAATTCATTTAGACTTCGCCATTTAGTCTAACATATAAAGGGATCTAGTGATATTTTTCTCTATACAAAAGGGATAAATTCTATCTTGATTACACACCGTCACATATTATTCATATGATAACCAATCACAATGTTTATAATCGTTTGGTTAAAGACAATGATTGATTGTTTCAAATTACAATGCTCCTAATATTGAAGTTTATGGTAATCTCAAGTCTATGGACTAATGATATACCTATCATGAGTAACACCTATGACTTAATCTATGTGATGTTCTTAAAGTCGGTCAGTCCAGTATCTTATTCTTATAACAAGTAATCAGGATCTGGATTAATATCCCTATACGCATGATCATCACTTGACCATTAATCGAGATTTGCACTAGCCTTAATTCATTATAGTTCCAAGTATAGTGATCGACTATGGCCAATTAGAATATTTCAACAAATACCCATTAATCTTACTATAAGGTAAACATGCAATCAATTGTAATAAAATAGCAAATGAAAACCTCAATTTTATTAATTAAAATTATAAGATAAACAATGTTTACAGATTGACCTAAGGCATATTCCCTAACAAATGAAACATTAAACCGTTTTGCATTCTAATCATGTAAATCCAATCCACATAGTCATAAGTATACTTTATAAACTGAGATATATAATTAAACTCTAGCCATAAGTATGTAAACAACCTTTTGCAAGCCATTTGTTCTCCTTATACTAGTGGAAAAACCTCGTTCTACTTTTTTTGAGCTAACCACTTTAAATACTCAATGAAATTAACTTTGAGCAATTAAATCACATTACACTTTATGAAAACTTTAAACTACTAAATCTAACACCTTTGGAAAGCTACTTCAACATTAGATTTAAATTTCAAACTCAACTTGAACATCTAAATAATGTTTGGCTTTCAAACAATCCTATTTACTACTATAAATAGATAATGAATCAAAACATCACATACGTATTAGCCACTATGTACATAATACTCAAACCCATGATAACAATCCATAAATAACAATCTATAAAAATAGTGAATCAAAGAATACGATTGATTTAAAGCATTAAGTACACATTCATCTCATCATGAATACATTACAAAAAGATCTAGTTAATGTTTGGAGTTTTGTTTAGATTAATAAACTACTCACTCATGGTAATAAATAACAACATAACACTATAATTAAAAGACATAATTAAATATACCTTCATGATAACTTGAACCTTTGATCTTCTTCAAAAGTAGAATTATAAAGAATGGCTTACAAACTAAAGCAAAAAGTGTAAATCTATCCAAAGGCCCCAAATTTTGTAGTCTAGCGGTTTATATTTATAGTATATTGGGTAATTCATATCCTAAACCCATTTTAAATCGTTGTTGCAATAAAAAATCTATGAATTTGCATCTAGCGATTCCTAATGATTCTTGTGTAAGTGGAATCACTAGGAAAATCTGTAATTCTGCAGTCAATGTTTCAACCGATATGTGCTGCAATTCTAGGTGTTGTAGGAATCACTGGGAATCATTGGGGTATAAATTCTATTTTTTTCCTTGATTCTTTGGTTAATCTTCATGCAATCTTTTCACTCGATCAATTCTTTCATTTTCTTCCTTTTTTCCTTCATTTCTTCAAATATTTCAATTACCACATGAAATATAAAAAATAAGAGAAAACCCATTTAGTATATTCTTTTTCATTTAAAATCGTCACAAAAAATATTTTAAAATATGTCTAATTACTTACTTGTCAATCTACTAGTGGTCGAAATTAGCTAAGTTTTACTTATTTTTAATTTGGTGAAATCTGCATTGCATACAGTTAGTAATGTTAACATATCTCTTTTGTTTGAAATCCAAATTGACTAAATCTAATGCTATTTAAAACTAAAGTTACAGTTCTTTGATAAGATTTGAGATTATTCGGTAGTAACCTAAGGATATTGTGGTTGTAATTTTGATGTATATTAATAAGTGGTTTGTACTAAAGGAAGATACACAATAATGATTATCTCTTCTATAAATTAACATGGTATCAGAGCTTAGGTTTTCAAGTTGAATTTGAGGGTGTAGTTGATGACCATCCATGTTCTCAGGCTCTTGGTGATAGATATTGATTGTTTCTGTTGTTCTCATTTTTATGGTGCTCTTGCTTCTTTTGTCAATTACCTAGTCGACATCGATTCTCTTGGTATCTTCCATTATTTGTATATGTATGACTTTTTTCCTTTGTTCTAGTATGTCAACAAAGAAGAGCTTTGAGCCGTCAACCATGTGCATCTGTCTCCAATTTGTCCTATCCTGTAACCTCCCTATGTTTATCTTAAGGAGAGATATCATCATCTACGCATCATCACATGTGCGTTTATAATCCCATATTGCACACCCATCCATGCTGCTTCGTCTAGGCTTCCGTGGACCTGCAGATCATGTACGAGAGTGCCCAACTATCCTACCCATGTGTGAACCCGTCATATATTCTTATAGTCCCACTACCCTACTTGAATTCACCATCTTGATCGTTATTATTTTCATTGACACATTAGATTTCTTTTAGAAAAAGACGTATGCAATTTATGTGTTGCTATTATGATCGAGCACCCCCATCATTGATTGTAATCAAAAGATATTATAATTGTAACTGTCAAGTACACAATAATGATTATCTCTTTTAGAAATTAAGATTCTTAGAATTTGTCCTACTGAAAATTTCTAAGACTAGAATGTTTTCCCCCTTAAAATCGCTCTGTACCTTTGACTTGCAAGATGTAAGGTTTAGTTGGACTACTTACAAGTGATTATTTATACATATATATAGGGTTAGTTTATAAGTATATTTAGTATAAATATCCTCAAATTAGTGCTAATTCATAGTATTATTGCATTTTTATGGACATAATGTGTATTAGAAGGAATCAAAGAAAAACGAGAAGAAGAAAAGCAAAAACTCATAAAATTAGAGTTGGCACCATGAGAGCTTGTATTGACCGTGTGGGAATGAAAGGCACGGTGTAGGAATGAAAGACATGTCATGGGAGAGAACAAGAAATGAAGAAAATCAAATATAGAGGTTTGACTTATTGGCTGTGTCGTGGCACATAAGGGACAACGTCGGGACATACTTGGGACCGCACCAACGTTCTAAAAGCTCGAAAACCCACAATGAAGCTGAGGCATAATGGCGTCGCTATGGCGATGCAATAAGTGACAACACCAACTTTGCAAAAATTAGAAAGTGAAGCTTTAATTCGGTTTACATTGTAATTTAGGGTTTCTAATTGTTATTAAGGACTATAAATTGGTATTAGAACGTGGTAAACAAATGGGAGACGACTACATAGAAGGAAATTAACCTCTATTACAGTAATTTGGCTTCGAGTTTGTGTATTAAGCAATTTTTGGTGGACGAACATTTCAGACTCTATGTTTGTAATCAATATTTGGTTTCATTTATTAATTCAAGGTACTATCTATATTCATCTCTATTTTGCAATAAATTTTATATTGAATTGAAATGTGTGTGTTTCGATGATGTGCGAGTAGTCTGTTTATCTTAGGGATTAGTTGATTTTATGGTATAAATGCTATGCTTTTAAATATGAATAAAAAGTAATAATAAAAGTGCAATGGTTAGAATTTGTATTGATTCTTAGCGTAATACTTTTGACATCTCGATCACATGTTTAGTGAACTTAGTATTTTTAGTAATCATAATGGGTTTTTGGTTTCGTGTGAGGTTAGGATTTCTTTTGAAATTGTTGAAATTGTTTTGAGATGGATCGGAATGCAGTGGAGCTACGGTAATCATAGTTTAAAAATTTTGAAAACCAGAGATAGGTTAGAATGAACAAATAATCTTTCTTATTGCGATATAAATTATTATGGGGTGGATTATGAGTCATTCATATGTTAGAATGAACAAATAATCTTTCTTATTTTGATATGAATTATTATGGGGTGGATTGTGAGACATTCATCATTTCCACCAAGCTAAGTAGGTTTTGATGAAGAATTCTTGAAGATCGAGTTTTTCAGTATAGGCTTAGAAATAGAGGTGCTGTTGAAAAATCTTCACGTAATTTTGAGGATTATTTAACTAATCTAAATGAAATTTAAGGAAGAAATAATTAATTCTTTTATGGAAATTTAAGGTTTAAGATTTAATTTAGAGTTCTTTTTGGTTGATAAAGAATTACATTTGATAATTAAGACAATGTATTTTTAATTATTTTTAAAGTCTATGGTAATCTCAAGTTAAAGGACTAATGATATACCTATTATGAGTAACACATATGACTTAATACATGCTGTGTTCTCATACCGAGTCAATCTAGTACCTTGTTCCTATAACAAGTACTCATGATCTCGATTTGTATCCCTATACATATGATTATCACATGAAGATCAATCAAAATTTACATTACCCTTAATTCATTATAAAATCCAATATAATGATCGACTATGAACATTTAGGATATTTCAAAAAATACCCATGGATATTACTATAAGCTAAACACGATCATCATGTTTCGCTTGTGGAAAAGCCTTCGACAAAGGATCTGCAACATTGTCTTCTATAAGAACTCAACAAATTTTCATGTCTCCGCTCTTAATGATTTTTCAAATGAGATGAAAACGTCTAAGTATATGTTTAGATCAGTGGTGTGATCTTGGTTCCTTGGGATGTGCTATTGCCCCGTTGACTCAATACATGTAAACGTGGTTAGCTATACTTGGAACCACACCAAGTACAGAGAAGATCTTTTTGATGCAAATTGCCTCTATAGCTGCATTTGACGTTGCAATATACTCAACATCTATTGTAAAATTTGCCACAGTGTCTTGCTTTGAAATTTTCCAACCCATTGCGCTTCAATTCAAAGTAAACACATATATAGACTGCGATTTGCATAACATGGAATAAATAATAGATCTAATAGCTGATGCATATGGAATTGTACTTATGAGCTCTCGCCCATCATTAGTCTTCAAACATTGAGTCTTCTTGAGACTTATACCATGAGACATTGGCAAAGACCCTCTTTTACAGTTTTGCACACTAAACGCATTCAATACCTTATCAACTTAAGCACTAACTTTGACCGATCAGTCTTTTAGATTTATCCTTATAGACATTGGCAAAGACCTTTTTTTGCCTAAGGATGTAAGCTGCATGTCTTCAGTCCTTCATTGAGAAACACTTCCCTTACTAAGACTTGACACTCTGCAAGGTTGGGATGTCATTTCAAATGAGTAATATTTCATCAACATACAATACTAGGAAGACAACCACAATAAAACTGACCTTCTTTTATACACGAGGCTCATCTATGTTTTTAATGAAACCAAATTCCTTAATTGCTTCAGCAAAATGAAGATTCCAACTCCAAGAAGCTTGTTTTAATTCATAAATGGATCTTTAAAGCATGCACACCTTCCTCGAATTCTCGAGATGAGAAACCCTTCAGGCTATATCATTTACACGTCCTCAAGTAACTTTCCATTTACAAAAGCTATTTTGAAATTCATTTGCCATATCTCATAGTTATAGTATGTGGCTATGGCTATTAGAATCTTAATGGATTTAAACATGACTATTGGAGCAAAAGTCTTATCATAATCAACACCTTGAGTCTGCTCGGAACCTTTTTGCTACCATTAGTACTTTATAAGTATGCACATTGCCATCCATGTCAGTTTTCTTCTTAAAAACCCACTTACATCCAATGGTCCTGTCACCTTCAGGTAAATCAAGCAAGTACCAAACTTGGTTATCATACATGGATTACATCTAAAAATTCATGGCACTAAGCCCATTTATCTGCGTTAAGGCTAAATACAACCTCCTGATAAGTAGTAAACTCATTTTGATCCATAATCAACACCTTACTACTATAAGTAATAAGAAACCCAAATATATCAGGCTGATGTCTTGTCCTATAAGCATATGCGGTCTTTGTGATACTTATGGTGGTTTAGCTAGTTCAAGACTTTATTGATCTCCTATTGGCGGTTGAGTGTTTATTTGTGGTTCATGAAGACACCATTCCGAGCAACAAACACTTTGTTCTCAGTAGCATTATAAACTTAGTATCCTCTAGTTTCTTTAGGATAACCAAAAAATACACACATGATAGATTTGCCAGATAATATTTCTGAGATTTTTCGTCTTACGGAAACCTTATAGCGCCAAGTTTTAAGGAAAAGAAACTTGGTCTTTTCATAAACCACATACCATAAAATGTTTTATCAACCACTTTAGAAAGAACACTATTCAGTTAAACGTAGCAACTTTTAAGACATAATCCCAAAAAGAAATAGGAAGATTAGCATGACTCTTCATGGATCAAACCATATCAAATAAAGTTCGATTTCTCCTCCCTAAAACACCATTCCATGTGGATTTGTTGAAGGAGTTAACTATAAGATAATCCCACAGTTTTTAAGATGATCACCATACTCTTGGCTCAAATATCCACCTCCTCGATCTAATCGAAATGCTTTTATGGTTTTACCAAGTTGATTTTTCACTTTATTATAAAAGGCTCGAAACATCTCAAAACAACCACCTTATGTTTAATGAGATACACATAACCATATGTACTAAAATCATTAGTGAAAGTAATGATGCACTAATAACCACCTCTAGCCATTGTATTTTTAGGACCGCATAAATTAGTATGTATTTGACCTAATAAATCACTTGTCTTTTGTTGTGTCCAGTAAAGGGACTTTTTGTCATCTTACCTTGTAAACAAGATACACAAGTTTCATATGATTCAAAATCAATTGAATCTAAAAGTCCATTTGCATGGAGTAAAGAAGTGGGTTTCTCATTTATTTTTGGCAATAATGAAATTAAAACCATATAAATCCAAACATGAAATTGAAAAGATTTTTTCACATAAGGTTGGGCCATAATAACAATTATTTAGAAGTAAAACAAGTCCACTTGATAAAATTTACTCATACTATCCTACAGCCAAAGTGGCAACCTTTACTCTATTTTCAACTTGTAGGATGACTTCTCCTTTCTTTAGCATTCCACTTTTAATGAGACCCTGCACATCAATACAAATGTGAGATCCACATTTGGTATCCAATACCTAGGTATCACGATTATACAAGTTCACTTCAATAAATTAAATACCTGAAGTAGTAGTTGCATTGCTCTTCTTTTTCTTTAAATCTTAAAAATAAAGCTTAAAATTTTTGAAGCAATGCCAAGGTGCATGTCAAAAATGACAATTTCTTTCTTTTTCTTTTTCTTTCTGGGACTGTGAAGTAGAAGCAGCCTTAGGCTTGACTTGTTCCACAGGCTTTCTGGCATTCCAAACAGACTTAACAACTTTAGCGTAGCCTTTGAATTTTTTCTTCAAAGCCTTTCCTTTCTAAACCATCAACACATTAGCAATGGCTTTCTTGACATTTTGCTAAGTAGTTTTAAGCATCAAATGCAACTTTGAGATAGACTTCTCCATGTTATTCATGTTAGTTTATCAAAAACTGTGGATAACTATTAGGTAATAAATCCAGGATCAAATTTGTAGTCAACTCTTGGCTTATGGGAAATTCAAGCCTGTCAAGATGGTCAATATAGCCCTTTATATTTTGAACATGAGGACTAACTGACGCACCTTCAACCATTTTGCGAGAATGAAACTTCTTAACTATCTCAATTTTTTTTTACCTAGCGTGCTGTTGGAACATTTCCTTCAGCAGCGTAGCCATGTTGTAAGCTTCCGTGTGTACCATGTCCTTTTGAAGTTTAGGAACTATGGCTGCCAACATAATGCATGCAACATTAGTTGAGTCATTGACATACTAAGTATGTGCATCCTTCACGACACTTAAAGCATTGGCTGGTGGTTCCTCAAGAATATGATCATCCAGGACATAAAACTTGCATTCATGCTTAATAATGATTCTCAAGTTTCTGAACTAGTCATAAAGCTTGTCCCAGACAACTTATCCTTCTCAAGGATGTATCATAGTGATAATGTGTGATTTGAGGAGGCCATAGATCTACAACAAAGATTATACTAAATTTTATTTTAGTATAGAGGAATAGATTCCCACTAAATTACCATCCTTCCTAAAAATGCTTTGTTAATTCAAGGGACTAAAATCCATGTTTCACCTAATTCCAAGACAGTCAAGGCATGACACTTTGAATTAGGTTATTTAGGTAGGTAGCAATTACCAATTACTTCATAAGTAACTTTTAGTTGTTTTTATGAGATTAGACATCTAATGTCTTAGCATGTTTTATCTCATCATGTGCCTAAAACCCAAAACTATTTTTATAGCTTTGTCAAGTCTAACCATTTCAAATAATAGAGTAATAGTTACTCAACTTGCCTCACTAAGATAACACAATATACTTTATGGAGGCAGACCTATATTGAGAATTGATGGCACTTGACTTAAAATTTGGAAGAGAGATTTTTTATTTGTTTTAGTGATCCTAAATTAAACAAGATAAATATCATATATTACAATGCATTTACAATCATTGAACAAGTTAGAAAATTTTATTAATATTGACTATCATACAAATTTCCTTGCACTACGAATAGTTATTCGCGGTCCTGCTGACTGGCGAATTCAAGTTTTAAAAATTGAAAATTGCCTAAAATCTCTTATTATTTTAGTCAATCCAATTGACCAAAATTGCCCATTATTTTAACTCCAAAAAATATTAATTACAACGTTTTTAATTAACTCGGGCCAACCTCTAACTTAATATCTTATCCTAATTCAATTGGAATTTATGATACTTTGAATCCTTATCTAATTAGAATTTTTTATATATCTCACCTATCTTATAGGATTTATAATTATTATCAAATTACATGTTTATCTCCTATCTAATAGGAATATAGTAACATATGACCACAATGAGATATGTGGTCAAAATAAATTTTGATTCTTATTCATAAAAAATAAGCAATTCAATCAAGAAAGGAAATTTTAATCATGCATTCAACACCTACTAGAATTATATTAAATTAATCATATTTACCTAATCATGATTTCTATCATGGAGACATACGTAATTACTGAACTAAAACAAAATATGTATTTAATACCAGAATCACATTAAATTATATGTGACTTCTACTTTGAACATACAAAATTCACATAGTTCAATATTAAAACATATGTTAATCAAAATATTATAAACATGAATTCTATTATTAAATCAATTCATCCTTTTTTATCAGATACACAACATGCTTTAAAATCAATTCTTGATAACAATTATGATAGAACTTATATGTACATCATGTATATATTACTCAAGATAATGTTGTCACACATATATCATATATACATTTGAGAAAATATGCAAACACTTAATAGAACCGAGCTTATGGCTCTGATACCACTGTTGGGTTTGGGGGTTCATACACAATGGAAAATCTAAAGCAATTTTTGAAAAACCTTATAAATTCCACTAAACTAGATCTACAAAAGTAAACCATTGCTTGATCTGTTATTTCCATCTTTGATTATTTAATCTCTAAGATGTTCAAGCGCGCGTCCTCTATAAGAAATTCACACACGAACGATGACTACAATTAGGAGTGCAAGCCTCAAGAGAGATAAAAAAATATTTTTCTCTCTCTAAAAATGTAGAGAACTCAAAATTTGCAAAAAATGAAATTTTTATTTCATTTTAAGGTTTCAACCACTATTTATATGTGTGGATAAGCCCTCAGTTAAATTCATATTCATATTACAACTATTTTATTTAAACAGTTTAAGCAAATTACTCTTGCGCCCTTATTAATAAGTTATCATATAAAAAATCCTAAGGGATTTATGCCTTGAATTTTATCATATAAAATTAATTACTATAGGCCAATTGAAATTGTGCAAAGTCATTCTTTGTGTACGAACCAATAAGTTCATGCGACGTTGGTAGTGAACCAAAACCATTTTGGAACACAAGTCATAAGTGGTATCTAGCAAGGCATTATGACTACCCAAGTAGCATAAATATCTGAATCAATAAATCCTAATATATAACATATATCATATCCTTATATCGTATGATATCCTTTGATTAAATATAAGGCATTGAATGCCACCCTTAATGTTCAATAGTACTAGTCTCGATCTTTAGGTAAACTAAAAATATCCAAATTACGTTGACCAAATCAATTCACTTGGAATTAGCCATTTTACAATCTCACATATTATTCACTTGGTAACCAATCATTATCTTTATAATAGTCTGGTTAAAGAGATCATTTGATTATGTTAAATTACCATGCTCCTAATATTGAAGTCTATGGTAATCTCAAGTTGAAGGACTAATGATATACCTATCATGAGTAACACCTATGTCGTAATCCATGTACCTTGTTCCCATAACAGGTACTTATGATCTCTATTAATATTCTTATATGCATGATCATCACGTGGCCATCAATCAAGACTCGCACTACCTTAGTTCATTAAAGTTCTCAATATAATAATCAACTAGGGACAATTAGGATATTTCATCAAATACACATTGATCTTACTATAAGGCAAACATGAAAACACTTATAATAATACCTAAAATGAAAACCTCAAGATTATAAGATAAAAAATGATTGTAGACTGACTTAGAGGACATGTCCCAATACTATGCAACCATATAGGCTCCCTCTATGTCCTAATGTAGGTACGCGTAGGCTAGATTTGGTCATTCTTGAGCTTTATGGCCTACTTGACCACATAATAAGCAAGTTGCTGCTGATTGTGAGCACACCTAGCCCTATGCCCTACCTGAACACGTTAAAAACATGTTGTTGTTGGTCAACGCTAATCGAATTGCTGCGCCTTAACTTAACCATATTGCGGTTTCTATCCCTGTCCCTATCTATAACCATCACGTCCTCTCATTCTACCTCGAGCTTTGCCACCCTACTGTGATTGTCGTGGCTTTGGTGGTGTTGGTAAGGCCTATTTGATGGGAAGCGGTAAGGTAGGTCTGCCACATCCATCATGTGGAGGTGCAAAAGGTGGTGCACAGGGCATTTCTTGATTGTAGGAATTAGGGGCCCACCCCTCTAGAACATCCTATCTCCTCTCCTGTGTACCTTATCCCTCAGCCTCCTCTTACCATAATCACTGCCACTGTCCAAAATTTGTACGGTTCCCTCCTCCTTACTGCCAAGCTCATAAATTTCGTGAGATAGGGCCCTCTATTACATCTCCAAGAGTGATCTTGCTTCAATGCTTTCAACTAATTATGCATTTTTCATTCAAAGTTCATCACTGAAATATAAGGTTTCGTCGGTGTTACTTTCCGTTAAATCCCCGGCAAACTGTTTAAGGTGCTTATTGGTCCATGTAGCTCATCACTGATTCCTTTACTCCCTGTCTGAGTTCATAAACTCCTCCCTCAACAACTTCATAACTACAAGCGGAAAATAGTACTGAAAGACATTCTTCTTGAAGGCCTCCCTAGTCTTAAAATCTCCTTGAGTGGCTATCGTAGCATGACACCAAACGTTGGCGTCACTCTCCTATGTGTATGACGATAGCTCAGCCATAAAACTATCCTCAATCTTCAAGAACATGTGCCTCTTCTTTTTAGATAACATCGACTTCTAAATCTTCTCTAAGCCTCTTGTCCATTCAATACCTTCATCCTAATGAGATCTTTCACTTGCTGAACCTCAACTGATGCACTAGATGATGTGGGTGAGGGGGATGGTGCAGTCTCAGCTGTCTCTCCCGATACTTTCACTACTAGAAAAGCTTGTACAACTGGAGCTGCTGCATTATCTGATCTTGGATCGATCTGCCATCGTGCTCTGCAAGTTGACGACATTCGGTACACTAACAACTGCGTAGATAATGCATATATATATATAGAAACTAACATGTATACATAAGAAATCACCATCTCATTTTCGCTCACTTCCCAACTAATAGTTTATAGGCAAGGAATGTCTAGTTTCCACAACTAAGGTTTATGTTTAATTCAAGTTTTTGTGTTCCTTATCGAGAAATCGGCTCTGATATTAACTGTGACAACCCCTTCTTTAAAACAGGGCACCGCCTGGCATAATCCCATAATTAAGCCCTAATATCAGCCATGTAGGACTTAACTAGGTATTAGTGAGCCTTTTTGTCCTATTCTCTTGGTTGATAGCATACAGGATAAGTAACACACATATCATATGACTATTGAATATAAGATTTAATTAAAACTTTTTACAATTTAAAAATACCTAGTGGAAGTTTTAACATTTATGAAGAAGCAATTATTTAAAGTCCTAAGTGTGGAAACTAGAAAATAACGTCACATGCATATACATATTAAAAGGATAATAACACAGTGTGTTACTCAAGTGTCAAGTTAGGGAACTAATTGCTCAACCGAATATAGTACCCAAATTGGATAGAAAAGACATAAATTAAATAATACATAAAAAGTCGAGACCTACAAGATAGGAAGTAGAAAATCACCAAATGCTCGGAGATAGTCCATAATCTTCTCATTGCCTGGCCTACTACTCGACAGATTCCCACCCACCGTCATAAAAAGGACAGTGGGTACAACAATACGTAATAAAATACTTCTTGGAGATTTTTATGCACATTTCCAAACAAGATGGACTAGTATTTAAACGCATAAATATAGCGAAGAAGTGCTGAAATGAAAATATGCTAGAAAATACCAAAGTTAAACAAAAATGGGACTGACTCAAGAATAAGTTGTGGTGGTCTAAGTCAGTCTTTTAAAGCCACTTTTATTTAAAAGACATTCGTTTTATCGCATAGTCTGATACCTAACCTAACTTTAAATGTCACTAAGGACTCAAACCCCAATGTGTTGGCATCCCCAGGTATCTAACCAAACTTGCCGCGTAATAGTACCGAGTGTCAAAATCGTCGGGTATCTAACCCCGTGTGTCACGCATCTCTTATAGTGCAATGTGCCTGGATGCTAAAACTGCTTTATTAGCTCAATGAGAGAACATAGATATTGACATTATGAGTTGAGCCTGCGAAGCACGCTAATCAAGATTACAAAGTCCATTAACCTATTCATAATCCATCTAATCCTAATAACATGCTATTTCTAAAGTAAATACCATTGAAATAGCAAGGTAAGACATATGGCAGATGAATAGATTCAATGAGTATTAAATCAACACAATGTCACGACATTCAAACTCAACAAGTTAGAAATAACAAAGAAAATCATGATATTAGAGTACAATGGCCAATATAGCTAAGATAGACTACAAAACATGGATAAAATGGAATTAAATGTAAACAAAAACCTCAACAGGATTATTTACACTACACGCAAGAGTTCCTAGGTTTAACGACTTCCCGATGCCCCAAAACACGTATCTGGACTATCGAGACTCTTCCCTAGGCTTCTGGTATAATTTAGTATTTATTAGAGTAACAAATATGAAAGATGATGAAAGTTTTAATGAATTATGGGATAGATTCCAAAGATTAATTTCTTCTTATCCACAACATGGATATACTCAAAGAGCTTTATTAGAATATTTTTATCTAGGACCTAATCACTTTGAACAAAGGTTATTAGACATAGTATGTGTTGGATTTTATTTAAAACATCACCTACTTTGGCAAAAATGGCAATTAATAAAATGGCTAAACAATCTAAGCAATATAGTGAAAAGGTTAAATCCTTTAAAAAGAAACATTGTGAAGTTGATAGAAAATAGAAGAAATAATACGTCTAATTATAAAAATGATGAATTAGCTAATATGAAAGTCTTTAATTAATGATAGATTTAATCAAATTAAAGCTTGTGGATTCTGTAATGAAGTTACACATCCTACGAATGCGTATCATACAATATTTGAATAGAATATAGAAGAGGTTAATGTAATGAGAAATCAAGTTTTTGGTCCCCAGAAAAGGTTAATGCAATGATGAATCAATTTTTTGGTCCCCCAAAAAATCAATATAATAAAAATGCTTATTGTCATGGAAGACCACATCGAAATCTTAGTTGTGTTCCTCAAAAATAAAATTATAATACTTATGGACCAAGAGCTCAGATGTGAGCTAGACCTAATCAGTAACCTCGACAACACGCTCATTCCACAAATCCAAAATTAGGGCAAATCTGCATAATTTGATGAACTAAAGTCATCAAATCTTTACATAAATTCCTAAAAATCAAATTAAGCCTGCCACTACTATTAATGAACTGAAAAATCAGTTAAGTCAAATGATATTACAATCAAATAGGTTGAGTACTTAACATAGTAGTAATGCTAAAGTAGCTACTCAAGCTACTGTTGCTCCTATTAATCAAGCACAAGTCAATGTTTTATTTAGTGATGAAAGAGACACGCCTGTAACTGGAATGATACTTAAAAAAGGTAATAAAAAAACATATAAAACTATTGAATAAGAAGAAGAAATGACGTTGAATGTCATTTCTAGAATAGAATAGATGGTGAACAATTGAATTATACACATTTTCTTTAAAGGCAATACGTAAGGTATTTAGCCAAAGTAGAAGCATATAAAAAATCTTTACAAAAGTAAAAAAAAAAAATGATAATGAAGAAAATGATAGGATTTTTGAAAATTTGAATGAAGATATGTATTCATATTCTACTATTTCACAACGATTAGCTGATGTTAGGAAGGAAGAAAACATTGAAGAAATTCTTGAAGAATTTTAGAAAATAGAAATCAATAAACAATTAATGGCATCAATTATGCAAATATCTAATTATGTGAAGTTTTGAAAGAATTCAGTGAATGTAAGGATAAATTTTTAAAAGAATCTATAAAAAAACAAAGGACATAATGTGTCTGCTTTAATTTAAAAAGAAAATACCTTAGAAATGTTTTGATACTAGAATGTATGGAATTCTTATTACATTAGGAACTTTTTTTACAATTAAAAAGAAAATGCCTAAGAAATGTTCCAACACAAGGCGTGCTTGCTAGTGCGCTACCTGTTGGTAGCGCGCTTATTATTATTGGATAGTGCGCTCCTCTGACGCATTAGATAAACTAACTTGCGTGCTAGGTGCCTTAACAACACAAAATCTATAATTTCCTAATTATAACTTAAATACCTTAAACAAGTTTAACACCTTAATTGAGGGTCTAAACACATTATAAAACATGTCTAATGGTACTAGGAGCTTAAATAGGAGTTTTGGAGGTTCGAGTACGTGTTTCGAGGTGTCAGTAGCTGAGATTAGCTATTAAATTATCTTAGAGATAAATAAAGTGATTGATAAATTTCTCTGCATTTCATTTTTCATTATTGCTTGTCTGAACTGCTTTGTTTGCTAAATTCTTAATGCCATGATTAGTGTGTTTACTTAATTGTGTATTGTAGTTAAACAAGAAAATTTTGTGGTTAGGTTAGCTGATATGGTTTGGGTTATATGCAGCACACGAGATATGGGACTCGGGGATCTCAGTATAGTTGATTGGTTAGTGTCACAGACCTAACATAAAAGGTTAATGAAATGAAAAACCGCTTATTAATTAGGGTAATACGAAGTACTATGTGTGCCGACTTATTACGTGAGGTCCATAAGCTATGTTTATCAAATAATAGGGATATGTTGTATAAGCTATTACCTTAAGGTTAATCGAGGCTAATGTGTGAAATGATTAAGAGACGACTAATTATGGTAATACGAAAGTACCATGTGTCCATACATATTACACGATGTCGATTTGTCGTGTTTCACAATAAAAAATGAGAAAGCCTATCTGTGCAGCTAAATATATAAGCGGCGACCAATAAGAGTAATGCGAAGTACTATGTGTTCAAACTTATTACAATAGGTCGATATGTCGTGTTTCACAAGTAAATAGGAGAATACCTATGTGTGTAGCTAAATAAGTAAGCAACGACCATTTGGATAATACTAAAGTACTATATGTGCGGACCTATTACATGAGGTTGAAATGCCATTTTTCAGAATTAATAAGGAGAATTACTATGTATACAACTAAATAAGTGACTACCTAAGGTCTATGAGATCAATAGGGTAATAACTAGGCTAATGTTTTAGGTACAAACATTAATATGTGTGGTTTATTTGAATAGTTTATTTATGCTACTTTGTTTGGTAATGTGTGTGTATCAATAATTATTGTTGTTCAATGAATGTATGTATTGTGAGATGTTTTATTGTTGTGTTTGGAAATGTGGATAAATGTCTCTCAATTGTATTTTCTACATTACTGTACCCACCATCCTTTTTATGATAGTGGGTGCAGATCAATTAAGTAGTAGATAGGGCAAGGAGAAAATCAACGACTATCTTTAAGCATGTGCAGAGGTGCTACTTGTGTTTTAGGTTTTAGGTTTTGTTGTATGACTTTTATATTTGTCTTATATACACTTTTGGGGATGTATACTATGGGTTGTGAGATACTTATCTGACTAGACACATGTTGATATATAGTTGTTGTTGTTTTGTCATATATATGCTTGTGATCTTTGTTACCTGGTTTTCCACATTCTTAGGTTTTATATTAATGGCTTCCACTAAATTGTCAAGACTTTCTTTGAATAATCTTGAAATTGTATAAATCTTAATTTAATCTATAATACTATTTAGTTATGAAAATAATGAAAGATTTATTAAAAAGGCTGACTAATACATTGTTAAGTTCTACATGAATAGGATTAAGGCTTAATGATGGGATTAGGCCAGGCAGTGCCCTATATTAAGGGAGGGGCCATCAATGTTGGTTGTAGAGACTAGGTTTGTTATACCAAGGAAATGGAGTATTAGTTTATTAACTAAAGTATGAAATGAAATATGAATAAAACACAAACTTTAGATGTGGAAACTATATGATCTTTATTTAGAAACTATTAGTTAGGAAGTGAGTGGATGCGAGTTGGGAATTTTATATCTTTGTGTTATATTTGATATGTGTATATATATACGCGTTATGTCACATAGAAGGTCATATCACTTCAACTATCATTTTCCAAATAGCAATGAGTGATTTACACGATAGCAGGGATGTGAGTGCCGGAGGCAATCAACCTCCTATTTTTCTGAATGAATTACAAAAGTTGTCTAACCGTTTATTAGTTCAGGGGCGGTAATTGACTGGTTTCTTCACTATGATGATAGCTTGTTTTACTCCACCAGCATAAACACCAGTTCCTACTATTACTAGTACACTTACGCTTCCCTCGTAAAAGCATCCAACTATGAAAATAATAGTTCCTTGTTGTATAAACTATACTGGCATTGACGAAACCAATCGCAAAAATGATTTATTCACCTCCTCCCGCTCCCACATCTTCTAGCTCGATACTAAAGGTTTAGTTGGTGAAGGATTTCATCAGAGTGAAATCAGTATATTTTGATGGTCGGTGAGACTTTAAGAAGATTGAGAAGTAGGTGTTGTCATAAGAGAAGTTACATCGGGTATTGATGATTTAAGATGGACTTCAGGCTAAGATTTCATTGTATAAATTGCAGAGAGAAGTCGATGTTTGGTGGCATGCGACGATAGCTTCAGATGGTGATTTTGAGTCTTTATGCATTTAAGAAAAAGTTCTATTAGTAGTATTTTCCACTTGCAATGATGAAGCTGTTAAAGAGGGAATTTTTGGACCTGAGATAGAGAGCTGATGAGTCGGCGATGCAGTATTAAGATAAATACTGCTATTTGAGGCAGTTTGTTAGAGATTTGGTGAGAGATGACTTAGAGGATGCATACCATTTTAGAAATGGACTAAGGCCAGATATCGAATATTATGTTTTCATTACCAGAGCTAAGATACTTAGTGAGATATATGAGCGTGCTCTCTCCCATTAGACATATCATTTTGATAGGATAGCTGATGGGACATCGCGAGGTTCTAGAATGCCAACAGATTTGAGTACTTATCTTGAGAGGTGGAGGCATGAAGGTTAATGAAAGAAGAGTTGTACTAAGGATCTCAGAGTGTAGGACCAGTAGCATATGTTATCTCGATAGAGCAAATTTCACATGTACCTTCCTTGTAAACCCAGTTAGGTAATTGTTACCGACCCCTCAAGCAAAGCAGATATCGGGCGACATAGGCCATGATTCATCGATACATGAGCCAACCTAAACCATATCCATAAGATAGAGGAGACCTTCGATATGTTGTAGATGTCGTCAGGTTGGATATATTTTTCTTTAGTGTCCACAGCCAGAAGGTTATCAGTAGGTGGCATCAAAGCCAAATGCCAGATAGAGAGCACTGGTAGTGACAGGATTAGACCTAGGGACAATATGCAACCATACATAGAGTAAGTGAGTTTGTTTACTTTTTGCATCATGTGTATGTTGTGTATTTTGTGCCTGAGATTTAATTGAACTATTGATTTTCGAAAGAGTTGATGCTTGAATGGTCGTGTAACGGCCCCAAACTCCGAGGCAAATCGGGTACCACTACGTCGCCAAACAGGTCACCAAGCATGCCAGGTCACCACACACTTAATTTTGACTGCCCGCGACCTACACCTTTATACGTATCTTATTCGCCTTAACCTAGTATTTATGGATATTTTACTGATATTCACATTAAATTGACTAAGTTAAGTTGTTCACGATTTATTAAATTATTAAACATCAAGAAGAAGCCTTTTAAAACATGCAAACACCGTAGGAAAGAAAAAATTGCATTTGTATAAATAACCCTATAGTGTGGAAACCCGGTATTTGGATACCACGTATATCAAAGAGCGACAAAAGTACAAGAGGTGAGCATATAGATTTATCAGGTATACAAGTCTTCCCGAAACATTCGTAAAAATAGTAAATTATACATACAAACACCTGCGCAAAAATGACGGGGCTCTCCTAACTCAAATGTAGTCGCCTAAGACGCCCTTGCCCTGGCTCGTCACAAGATCTGCGATTTATCACCAAAAATAATAACAAATCCCAGTAAAGTAAATCCCAGAGAACTTTAGCAAATATTCACGAAATCCAATAAAACGGCTATAATTCATGCAATTTAAATTAATAACAAGAATAAAGAAATTTGCATGAACATAAGTCGTTGAGTAGTAAAATTTGGACATGAGTGTAGCGTGATGGAGAACCCTGGTCGACATCCGGGAATCGTCTTAGCTAAACCGAGAGGAACCCCTGACGATCACCTCACCAAACATCTTACGGTCGAATGAGGGGAACCATTAAACGGAAGAAACCCCATCCAATCATCTCTCGAGAGGAACCCATGACGAAGACATAATAGGTCTTCGTCAAACATCTCTGAACCTACGGGTCTTGCTGAAAATAATAACCGCATAGCCCTAACATGACCAATTATTCGAACAGCGTGGGGTAGCTAGCCCCGGGGTGTGAGTCCGTTTCATGCTCGACCTCGTCGACAAACACACATACACACGTGGGAGTGGATGGGCAGTGAATGAACAACAATAAATAGCACAATTGAATAATTTGAAATGTAAAGTAGGTGCGATAAAAGAATTTTAACTAATTTTCTCGGGGGTTTACCTACCACAAACAAATCGCAAAACGCCTTCGAAACGTCCCGCACTCACCTCGAGATACGTACCCAACACCCGACTACGGTAGCCTAAGTCCCTGGTGTCCAATTATATAAATTTTTTTTATTTTAGTGTCACATTAAGTAAATTTATAATGTGAGATCAAAATTTAAGATAATAATTCTTATTTCAAAAGTTTGATTCTTGGCACGTTTTTCGAATCATACCGGGGATTGTTTGTTCCGGCAACGCGCCACCGCGGCACTGCTCCACGTCGTTCGTCGCGTCGCTGCCGCCTCGCCGCCGCCGCCGCCTCGCCGCCGCCGCCGCCTCGCCGCTACCACCTTGTGTCGCTCTGCTGGAGCCGCTGTCGTTCCTCATCGCTAGAGCCACCGTCCGCCTCCACGCCACGCCGCTGCTGTTCCTCCTCGCTGGAGCCGCCGGCCGTCACTGCTACCGTGCCGCTGCAGTGTCGCGCCGCTAGAGTACCATCGTCCGCACCAGCGACACCCGCCTACTAGTTTGCTGGCCGTCCGTCGCCGTCGCTGGAGCCTCGCCGTCGCTAGAGCGCTCCGCCGTCCGCGCCGCTGCTGGAGTCCTCGTCCGCGCTGCCCGTCCAACCATCTCCCACTGCCGCTCGTCGTCATTCCCACAGCCGCGCCTGTTCGCCTGGCCGTTCGCACCTTCTAGTCGCCGCGAGCCGCCGTTCGCGACCTCTAGTCTCACCGGCGCTGTTGCTCCTCGCCGGAGTTCCCCCACCTCTCTCTCTCTCTCTCTCTCTCTTTCTTTCTTATTGTCTATCTATCTATCTCTCTCTCTCCTCTCTCTCTCTTACTATCTCTCTCTCTCTCTTGTTGTCTCTCTCTCACGTTTTAAAAGAATTTTTTTTTGGAGATAGAGACAACGTGAATGATGAGGGATGGGTTTGGTGATGGGATGGGATGAGTGATGGGACAACTCAATTCATACTACCCCGTATACCTGCATTACGCGTACACCGACGTCGCACCCTCTCATCACTACATGCGCACAACGTGACCAAGCGTAATTCTCAATCAACGCAACGCGAACTATTAAATAATAGTAAAGTAAATAAAAGTCACCACACAAAAATAATATATTTTACCCATTAGGCGTGTCATAAACTTTTTCGTGCGTCCACGTGGGTCTGAGCTTATGTTTTTAATTTGTAATTTGTCAATTAATCGGGATCGATTAAAATGGGCCGTTACAATCTTCCCAACTAAAGGGAATTTCGTCTCAAAATTCAGATTTAATTCGATATTTACCTTGGAACAAGTGGAGTATCGCCCTCTCACGGTAGACTCCCTCTCCCCAATGATGCCCTTCGAGGGAGAAACCTTCAAGTAGACTCAATCATCCTCTTCATAACTCAACCCATCGCGATATTTGTTCGTGTACTTCTTTTGTCTGTCCTGAGCAGCCTCTAACCTCTCACGAATCAGCCTAATCTCATCTGTGTGATCTAAAACAATCTCAAGTCCAACGGTAGCTACGTCCTCGGGCTCTGCCAAGCAAGCTGGTGTTCTGCATTGTCACCCCTATAGCGCCTCAAATGGTGACATCTCAATACTAGCCTGATAGCTATTATTGTAGGCAAACTCATAAGGAGGCAAAACCTCCTCTCATGACCCTCCAAACTATAGCACACAGGCTTTGAGAACATCCTTAAGAATTTGCATAAGTCTCTCAGACTGTCCGTCAGTCTGTGGATAAAAAGCCGTGTTGAACTGCAATCTGGTACCATACTGCTCCTGCATGACCCGCCAAAATTGTGAAGTAAGTCGAATGTCTATGTCTGACACTATAGATACTAGCACTCCATGTAGTCTTATAATTTTTCGCTCGAAGAGCGTGCTCAGCTGTGGAAAGCTATATTTCATGGAGATGGGGATAAACTGCGCCGATTTCGTCAATCGATCTACGACTACCCAAATGGCGTCGTGCTTGTGCAAAGTCATCGGCAACCCACTGTCGAAGTCCATAGTGATGTGTTCCCATTCCCACTGTGGGATAGGTAGTGGCTGCAATAGTCCTCCAGGCTTCCTATGCTCAGCCTTAAACTGCTAACCACCTCACAACTCCTCACATACTGCCTGACACCTGACTCCATCCCTGACCACCAAAATAACCGTCGCATATCATGGTACATTTTGGTCTTGCCGGGATGCACTGTGTACCTGGATTTGTGAGCCTTCTGAAGAATATCATCCCGTAACTCTGCCACTGTCGAAACCCACAATTTACTAGGGTGTCTAAAACACTCATCAACAAACTCGCGCCAAATCTGGGAAATCTAGACTCTGTGCCATATCCTTGAACCTCTTATACATCACATAATCTCTTTGACACTCCAAGACGCGCGAAGTAGATATTGTTAGTACTCTCATCTGTCCGCAAATGTGTGCCTCTGCAGTCTCTGGGACCTATGACAAACTCATAGCTGCTGCGAGCTCCAGGTCGTGCACTGGACAACTCCTCTCATGGGTCCCCAACTGACGCGATAAATAAGTTATCACTTATCTCCCTGCATCAATACGCATCCCAATCCAGTGCCACAAGCATCCGTATGAACAGTCAAGTATTTTCCCGGCTCGGGCAATACCAACAACGGTGCAGAAGTCAACTGCTTCTTCAACTCGGTGAAGGTCGCTTCGCATTAATTGGATCAATGGGAGATTACATCCTCTTGGTCAATCTAGTCATCGGTGCTGCGATTTTGGAGAAGTCCTATACAAAGCGTCGATAATATCCTGCCAATCCTAAAAAGCTCCTGATGTCTATCACGCACTCTGGTGTAGGCCAGTCGATGATTACGTGAATCTTACTCAGGTCCACCGGTACCTCTATCGCTGATCACGTGTCCCAAGAGTTTCATCTCCGAACGCCAAAACTCGCAGTTACTGGACTTGGTGTACAGTCTGTGCTTCCTCAAAATCTTCAACGTCTCTTTGAGGTGCCTCTATGATAGTAGCTTGACTGAAAAACGAAAGAACTCCTTGATCAACTTTGCTTCAGTTAATAAGGTCTCGAATGTGATCTACAAGGGTGGAATCAGTGTCAATGCCACGGTCAGTGTAGTCAATAGTTTAGTGACTGCTGACAGTATCTCGATAATAGTGGTCGTGAGAGGGGTCGCCAAAATAGTCGGGGCAACAACTGTCTGCTCTATAGTAGTGGCGACGGTGAGTGTGGCAGGGGCCGATATTGCAGCTGCATACGCTCGAAGCAATCGAAGAATCTTCTCGAGCTGTAAAGTATGGAGTGCGACCGTGTCGCGCAAGGTCTGATCCGAATCGGCAAGTGTCGAGCCGCTCGTTTGGCCTCCACCATCCGTATGAAGATCTGGCCGTCCATCTATGTCGAATTTGCAATTCATAAACGTGTCGCGAATCAGCGTCGTAATACGTGTACATAAGTAGTACAATCAATAATACATACACCATATAAGTCATAGTACTACCCGCTAACTTTGCTTCCCAACTAAGTTCTAAGTTAGGATCTTCGGGTTTCCATATCTAATATTTGTTGTTAAGTTTTATTCGGTTGTATTAAACTTTCCCTTAGGTTCGCTTGAACCTAAGCTCTGATACCAACTGGGACGGCCCTAAACTCCGAGGCAAATCGTGTACCGCCACATCGCCAGACACGTCACCAAGCATACTATGTCACCGCACACTTACTTTGGACTGCCTGTGACCTACACCTTTATACGTATCTTATTCGCCTTAACTTCGTACTTATGGATATTTTATGGATATTCACATTAAATTGACTAAGTTAAGTTGTTCACGATTTATTAAATTATTATACATCAAGCGGAAGCCTTTTAAAACATGCAAACACCGTAGGCAAGAAAAATTTGAATTTGTATAAATAACCCTATAGTATGGAAACCCGTCATTTGGATACCATGTAAATCAAATAGCGACAAAAGTACAAAAGGTGAGCATATAAATGTATTAGGTATACAAGTCCTCCCAAAACATTCATAAAAACAGTAAATTATGCATACATACACCTACGCAAAAATGACCAGGCTCTTCTAACTCAGATGCAGTCGCCTGAGATGCCTTTGCCCCGCCACGTCAAAAGACCTGTGATTTGTCACCAAAAACAATTACAAATCCCAGGTGAGTAAATCCTAAAGAACTTTAGCTAATATTCACGAAATCCAATAAAATGGTTACAATTCATGCAATTTAAATAAATGACAAGAATAAAGAAATTCGCATGAACATAAATCTTTGAGAAATCAAATTTGGACACGAGTGTAGAGTGATAGAGAACCCTGGTCGACATCCGGGAATCGTCTTAGCTAAACCAAGAGGAACCCATGACAACCACCTCACCAAACACCTCACGGTAGAACGAGAGGAACCATTAAACGAAAGAAACCCCATCCAATCATCTCTCGAGAGGAACCCATGACGAAGACATAATAGGTATTCGTCAAACATCTCTCAACCTACGGGTCTTGCGGAAAATAATCACCGCATGGCCCTAACATGATCAATTACTCGAATAGCGCGAGGTATCTAGCCTCGGGGTGTGAGTCCGTGTCATGCCCGACCCCGTCGACAAACACGCATACACACAAGGGAGTGGATGAACAGTGAATGAACAACAATAAATAACACAATTGAATAATTTGAAATGTAAAATTAAGCAAGTGCGATAAAAGAATTTTGACAAATTTTCTCGTGGGTTTACTTACCTTAAACAAATTGCAAAACGCAATCGAAACTTCCTACACTCACCTCGAGATATGTACCCGACACCCGACTACGGTTGCCTAAGTCCCTGGTGTCCAATTATATAATTTTTATTATTTTAGAGTCACATAAGTAGACCAAAACTTGAGATAATAATTTTTATTCCAAAAGTTTGATTCTTGCCAAGTTTCGCGAATCATACCGGGGATCGATTGTTCCAGCAACGCGCCACCGCGCCGCTGCTCCACGTTGTTCGCCACGTCGCGCTGCTGAAGCCGCTACGGTTCCTCCTCGCTGGGGCCGCCGTCCGCCTCTGCGCCGCGCCACTGCCGTTCGTCCTCGCTAGAGCCGCCATCCGCTTCTACGCCGCTACGTCCCCAGTCGTTACTGCTACTGCGCCGCTGTAGTGACGCCGTCTACACCAATCGCACCCGCCTGCTGGTTTGCTGGCCATCCGCCGCCGTCGCTGGAGCGCTCCGTCGACTGCGCCGCTACTGGAGTCCTCGCCGACGCCACCTGTCCAGCCATCTCCCACTGCTGGAGCTGCACCGCCGTTTGTCGTCATTCCCACAGCCGCGCCTGCTCGCCTTACCGTTCGCGCCTTCGCGTCGCCGCGAGGCATCGTCCGTGACCTCTAGTCTCGCCGGCGCTGTTGCTCCTCGCCGGAGTGTTGGGTTATGGGGTTCATACGCAGCGGAGATTTCGAAACAATTTTGACAAAAACCCCAGCAGGATCCGAATCTAATTCCATTAAAAACGTTTAAACCAAGAAAACTTAATCATACCTCGGTCACAAAATACCTTTATGAAGGTTTATCGATCTCTAAGGCGCTGCCAATGACGAACGCCCTCTATTAGCAGACCACACACGAATGACGGCCGAGATTCGAAGTGCTAGCTTCGAGAAAATACCAAACCTTTTTTGTTTCTCTCCGAAATGATCCAGAGCGTACCGGAAAACCCTAAGTCGTTTCTAAAACGAAAATAGAGTTTCGACCCTTAATCTTACATCCGTGTGTTCTAACTTAAAGCGTCTATTTATACAACCCTTCTATATAGACGGTTAAGTAAATTACACATATACCCCTACTTAAAGAAGTATAAGTGTAATACACCACAAAGACGTTTCTGTCATGAATTTTATCATATAAAATTCATTTTTTTGAACAATCTTAAAATCTCGCAAAACCATTCTTAGTGTGCGACCCAATAGGCTCATACAACGTTGGCAGTGAACCAAAACACATTTTGGTATACAAGTCATAAGCGGCCTCTAGCTAGACATTATGACTACCTAAGTCGTACGAATATCAAATCGATACAACCTAATCAATTGTGTATATAACATCCTTTTGTCACACGATATCCTTTTGATCAAACATAAGGCATGGAATTGTCATTCAACATGTTCAATCGTACTAGTCTTGATCCCTAGGTAGACCGAAAACATCTAAGTGACACTGATCAATATCAATTCACTTAGACTAGGCCTTTTAACAGTCTAACACATCGAATGATCCCCTAGATATCTCTCTTTATATGAGAGGGACAAATTCTATCTTGATTACACAACTTCATCACATTGCTCACACAGTAACCAATCACAACCTTTATAATCGTCCGGTTAAAGACAACGTTTGATAGTGTCAAATTACTATGTTCCTGATGTTGAAGTCTCTGGTAATCTTAAGTCAGAGGACCGAAAAATATACCTATCATGAGAAACGACTATGACTTAATCCATGTGATGTTCTCATAGCGGGTCATTCCAGTACTTTGTTCCCTAACAAGTACTCGTGATCTTGATTCGTATCCCTATACATATAATCATCATATGATCATCAATCAAGACTCACACTAGTCTTTATTCATTATATTTCCTAGTATAATGACCGACTACGGACATTTAGGATATTTTTGTAAATACTCTTGGATCTTATTATAATGTAAACATGCAAATTAATTATAATAATTAGCAAATGAAATCCTCTATTTGATTAACTAAAAGTATTCATAAAGAAATTTAATGGATTGACCTAGGGCACATGCCCCAACATCCCCCACTTGCACTAAGGCCGATCATACATGCATCTAATGCCTAATGACCTAACATGACCATCATGTTTTGCTTGTGGAAGAGCATTTGTCAATGGATCCGCAACGTTATCTTAAGTAGGTACTCTGCAAATCTTTACGTCTCCCCTCTCAATAATTTCTCTGATGAGATAAAAACGCCTGAGTATATGTTTGGATCTGTGGTGTGATCTAGGTTCCTTGGCTTGTGCTATTGCCCCGTTATTGTCACAATACAGACAAACAGGGTTAGCAGTACTCGGAACCACACCTAGTTCAGAAATAAACTTTTTGATCCAAATTGCCTCCTTTCTTTGCATCGGACGCCGCAATATACTCGGCTTTCTATTGTAGAATCTGCCATAGTCTCTTGCTTCGAACTTTTCCACTTCATCGCACCCCCATTCAAAGTAAACACATATCCAGACTGCGATCTAAAATCATCTATATCAGTTTGAAAACTTGCATTTGTGTAACCATTTACAACTAGATCATTTTCAAAACCTCCATAGACCAAGAACACTTCCTTCGTCCTTCTTAAGTATTTAACGATGTTCTTTATTGCTATCCAGTGACTCTCACCTGGATCTGACTGATATCTGCTTGTAGTGCTCAAAGCATATGATACATTAGGTCGAGTGCATAGCATGACATACATGATAGATCCAATAGCTGATGCATATGGAATCTTATTCATACGGTCTCGCTCATCATTTGTCTTAGGACATTGAATCTTGCTGAAACTTATGCCATGAGACATTGGCAATAATCCTCTATTAGAGTCTTGCAAATTGAACCTATTCAGCACCTTGTCTATGTAAGCACTCTGACTTAGACCGAATAGCCTCTTATATCTATCCCTATAGATCCTTATCCCTAGGATATAGGTTGCATCTCCTAAGTCTTTCATTGAGAAACACTTCCCTAACCAAGACTTGACATTCTTCAATGTTGGGATGTCATTTCCAATGAGTAATATATCATCAACATACAGTACCAAAAAAACAACTACACTCCTACTGACCTTCTTGTATACATAAGGCTCATCTTCGTTCTTAATAAAACCAAAATCCTTGATTGCTTCATCAAAAGGAAGATTCCAACTCCGAGAAGCTTGCTTTAATCCATAAATAGATCTTTGAAGCTTGCATACATTCCTAGAATTCTCAGGATGTACAAAACCTTCAGGTTGTGTCATATACACGTCCTCAAGCAGCTTTCCGTTAAGAAATGTTGTTTTTACATCCATTTGTCATATCTCATAGTCATAATATGCAGCAATAGCAATTAGAATTCTTATGGATTTCAGCATGGCTACTGGCGAAAAAGTCTCATCATAGTCAACACCTTGAGTCTGTCTGAAACCTTTTGCTACAAGTCTTGCTCTAAAAGTATGCACTTTGTCATCAATGTCAGTTTTCCTCTTGAAAACCCATTTACATCCAATGGTCTTTCCACCTTCAGGTAAATCAACCAAGTTCCAAACTTGGTTATCATACATGGATTGCATCTCAGAGTTCATAGCGCTTAGCCATTTATCTGAGTCTGGTCCAGACATAGCCTCTTGATAAGTGGTGGGCTCATTTTGATCCATAAGCAACACATCATGACTATCAGTAATGAGAAATCCGAATCTCTCTGGCTCATGTCTTACCCTACCAGATTTATGTGGAACTTGTGTCACTTGTGGAGGTTCAACTGGTTCAGAACGTTGTTGAACTTCCAGCAGTGGTTCAGTGTTTATCTGTGATTCTTGAACTTCTTCAAGATTTATTTCTCTCCCACTAGTGTCTTTTGAAATAAATTGTTTTTCCATAAATGCACCATACCGAGCAACAAACACTTTGTTCTCAGCGGGATTATAAAAGTAATATCCTTTTGTTTCCTTAGGAAAGCCCACAAATAAACACTTGTCAGATTTAGGTGCTAGTTTTTCTGAGACTTGTCGTTTTACGTAAGCCTCACAACCCCAAATCTTAAGGAAAGACAAACTAGGTCTCTTCCCGTACCATATCTCATATGGAGTTTTATCAACCGCTTTAGAAGGAACTCGATTTAGAGTGAAAGCTGCAGTTTGTAATGCATAACCCCAAAAGGATAATGGAAGATCTGCATGACTCATCATAGGTCGACCCATATCTAATAAGATTTGATTTCTCCTTTCAGAAACTCCATTCCACTGTGGAGTTGCTGGTGGAGTCAATTGGGAGACAATCCCACAATTTCTAAGATGATCATCAAATTCTTGGCTCAAATATCCACCACCTCGATCTGACCGAAGTGTTTTGATAGTTTTACCAGGTTGATTTTGCACTTCATTTTGAAACGTTCGGAACATCTCAAATGATTCAGCTTTATGTTTCATTGGATATACATAACAATACCTGCTGAAATCATTAGTAAATGTAATGAAGTACTGATAACCTCCTCTAGCCATTGTGTTTGTTGGACCACATACATCAGTATGTATTAGACCCAATAAATCACTAGCCCTTTCACTGTGTCCAGTAAAGTGACTTTTAGTCATCTTGCCTAGTAAACAAGATACGCACGTTTCATATGTTTCTAAATCAAATGAATCTAGAAGTCCATCTTTATAGAGCTTCGTTATGCGTTTCTCGTTTATGTGCCCGAGACGACAATGCCAAAGATAGGTTTGATTCAAATCATTTGACTTCAATCTCTTTGTATTTATGTTAAAGACTGGAGTATTAGTGAACCTTTTCATGCTTAGAATATAAAGACCATCACACAAATCAGCATTTGCATAAAATATACCTTTACGAGAAATGGAACATCTATTATTCACAATAATAAAATCAAAACCATCCATATCCAAGCATGAAACATAAATGATGTTTCTGCTCAAGGCAGGCACAAAATAACAATTATTTAAAGTTAAAACAAGTCCACTAGGTAAGACTAAGTCATACGATCCAACAGTCAGGGCAGCAACTCTTGCTCCATTCCCTACGCCGAGGATGACTTCTCCTTTCTTCAACTTTCTACTTCTGGTGAGTCCCTGCACATTTATACAAATGTGAGATCCACATCCGGTATCTAATACCCAGGAATCACTAGTAGATAAATTAATTTCAATAACATAAATACCGGTAGTAGTAGTCGCACTACCCTTTTTTCTTCTTTAGATCTTCCAGATAGAGTTTGCAATTTCTGAACCAATGTCCTGGTGCAATTTCTGAAACTGTATTAAGTGTGATCAAGGCCTTGACAAGTGTTTAAAATGGATGGCATGAGATTTAAAATTTAATAGAAGGATTTTATTCAGTTTTAGTGATTTTATGTAAACAATGAGATATCATATATTTTTATTGATTTGTTAAATTACTAAACAATTTGGAGACTTTTATAATGTTCACTAATAAAAGAATTTTCGTGCGCTAGGATTAGTTAGACGACGGTCCCGGTGGCCGGTCAACGGGCGGTGGTTCCATTGACCGGTCAAAGAGACGCGTATCTGAAGCGCGCGCTTGTTTTTTTTTTTCTAGAAGACGAATTTGTATTTCGAAAATTAAAATTCGCTATAGAAAATCATATTTTTCGCTGATTTTATTATCCTAAATTTACCCTTTAATTTTTCCAAAATTAAGTCAATTAAAATATTTTTAATTAACCCGGGCCCACATCTAACTAATCATCTTATCCTAATCCAATTAGGACTTAAGATATTTGAATCCTAGCATATCACCAATAACAAAATTCTCCATATTTATCTCCTATCCAATAGGGATAACGAAACCGATTTTGCTTATATCTCCTAATCTAATTTGTTATCTATCTTTATCAAATAGAAACTTCATAACAAAATAGATATAACAAGATAAATAAATAATTTCGAAAATTAATTATTTGCAATTTTGGTCCTCATCCAAATAATCACAAACATGTAAATAAATCATGAACCACTATCCCAATCGAACCTAATGGTGTCATGGATCACAGAATACGAAACTCAATTCATTAAAATTATTCGAATTAACCTAACATGGTTACTAGCATGTACGAAACTAATTTCAATTAAATCACGAATATATGTATCATATATACAAAACATGATAATAAATCTCATAGAAAACTTATGTATATCCTATAAACATAAACTATTAACATGCTTTCAATCATCTATCATGTATATATCAGAAGAAAACATGCAATGAATTTAATGGAATCGAACTCGAAGGCTCTGATACCACTATTGGGTTATGGGGTTCATACGTAGCGGAGATTTCAAAACAATTTCGACAAAAAGCCCCGATAGGATCCGAATCTAATTCCATTAAAAATGTTTAAACCAAGAAAACTTAATCATACCTCGGTCACAAAATACCTTTCTGAAGGTTGATCGATCTCCAAGGTGCTGCCAACGACGAACGCCCTCTATCAGCAGTCCACACACGAACGACGGCCGAGATTCGAAGTGCTAGCTTTGAGAGAATACCAAACTTTTTTTGTTTCTCTCCAAAACGATCCAGAGCGTACCGAAAAACCCTAAGTCGTTTCTAAAACGAAAATACAGTTTTGGCCCTTAATCTTTCATCTGTGTGTTCTATCTTAAAGCGTCTATTTATACAACCCTTCTATATAGACGGTTAAGTAAATTACACATATACCCATACTTAAAGAAGTATAAGTGTAATACACCACAAGGACATTTCTGTCATGAATTTTATCATATAAAATTCATTTTTCTGAACCATCTTAAAATCTCACAAAACCATTCTTAGTGTGCGACCCAATAGGCTCATACAACGTTGGCAGTGAACCAAAACATATTTTGGTATAAAGTCATAAGCGGCCTCTAGCAAGACATTATGACTACCCAAGTCGTACGAATATCAAATCGATACAACCTAATCAATTGTGTATATATCATCCTTTTGTCACACGATATCCTTTTGATCAAACATAAGGCATGAAATTGTCATTCAACGTGTTCAATCATACTAGTCTCGATCTCTAGGTAGACTAAAAACATCCAAGTGACATTGATCAATATCAATTCACTTAGACTAGGCCTTTTAATAGTCTAACACATTGAGGGATCCACTAGATATCTCTCTTTATATGAGAGGAACAAATTCTATCTCGATTACACAACTTCATCACATTGCTCACGCAGTAACCAATTACAATCTTTATAATCGTCCGGTTAAAGACAACGTTTGATTGTGTCAAATTATTGTGTTCTTAATGTTGAAGTCTCTGGCAATCTCAAGTCAGAGGATCGAAAAATATACCTATCATGAGAAACAACTATGACTTAATCCATGTGATGTTCTCATAGCGGGTCGGTCCAGTACTTTGTTCCCTAACAAGTACTCGTGATCTTGATTCGTATCCCTATACGTATAATCATCATATGATCATCAATCAAGACTCACACTAGTCTTTATTCATTATATTTCCCAGTATAATGATCGACTAGGGATATTTAAAATATTTCTGTAAATACCCTTGGATCTTATTATAATGTAAACATGCAAATTAATTATAATAAACAGCAAATGAAATACCCTATTTTAATAACTAAATGTATTCGTAAAGACAGTTAATGGATTGACCTAGGGCACATGCCCCAACACGGAGTTCCCCCCACCTCTTTCTCTCTCTTTTGCTGTCTCTATGTCTCTTACTGTTTCTCTCTCTTGCTCTCTCTCTCTCTCTCACGTTTTAAAAGAGTTTTTTTTGGAGAAAGAGACAATGTGAATGATGAGGGATGGGTTTGGTGATGTGATGTGTGATGTGATGGGATGAGTGATGTGACAACTCAATCTCATACTACCCCATACACCCGCATCACGTGTACACCGACGTCGCACCCTCAATCAACGCAACATGAACTATTAAATAATAGTAAAATAAATAACACTCGCAACAGAAAAATAACATATTACACCCATTAGGCGTGTCATAGACTTTTCCGGGCCGTCCACGTGGGTCTGAGCTTATGCTCTTAATTTGTAATTTGTCATTTAATCGAGATCGATTAAAACGGGTCGTTATAAGTCGAGGGTGATCTGTCTTATTCTATAACTTATAAACTAAGAATCTGATAGATAAGAGTTATCTGATAAAAAAAACATCTAAAACTCCATAAAAAATTATGTTTAGTAGAATTTTTCTTGAACACTATGACTAGTGTGTCATAAATATGATAGGTGTGAGTTTGCTATTTGTGGACTTACTAACTGAGATTTGTGAACTCATGTTAAAATATTCAACAGATCCACCTATAGTAGTTGTGAAAGGCGGGCCTTGGGGCTAGTATAATTTAGAATTTGGAGTAAGGTAATTACAATCACATAGTGAAAGAAATTGAGGATGAGAATTTGGAATAAGTAAATTTTGAGGATGAAACTTCTATTACTTGGTAATATTGTAATGACCCAAATTTTTAATAGTGGATATGGTCGGTAATTAATGGTCACCGACCCGTGACGTGGCTTGAAAGTGGTACAGGAACCTAACATTCGACATGAAGACCGAGTAATGTATTGTTTGTGGTATGATGAAAGCTTAGTGCATTGTATATGTTTAGATATTGTAAGTCACTTGTACTTATGTATAGAGGTCAAGACATGAGTGAGGATACACCTCAAAATGCGTGCGGACGTGGGACAAGGGTAACAAGTGATACGGTAAGCTAATTTAAGTTGATGTTGATTAAATAGTTAAATTTGATAAAGCTATAGTTAAATTGAATTATATGTACCTACATTAGCAACATTAGCCATTAGATGTTCCTCGAGATATATGTAGACACATGAACAAACAAATTAAGTACAAAATTGGTGTCAGCAAGGGAGAGTTAGTAGAGAGAGTGGATTGCAAGTCATGTTATATGCCATTAGATTAGTCTCGAGATAGATATGCACATTTAGATCAATGGCAATAATTCAATCATATGCACAAATATATAAATGCATGGGATTCATAGACAAATCATTTAACTCATACTTAAAGTTTAAAATATCTAGAGAGAAAAGCAGAGAGAAGAAAACAAATTTAGTTGTAGGAGATCTTAAGAGAATTGAATGGGGAAGAACAAGGTGGAAGTGTCTACAACTTGCTAAGTTGATACACCATTAATTTATGAATTCGATGAAATTATGATATAATTGAAGTGTGGGTTGTTGTTGTTGATATAAACTACCCAGTGTGCAAGGTGCTCCAACAACACAAAATCTACAATTTCCTAACTAGAACTTAAAGACCTTAAAAAAACTTTAACACCCTAATTGAGTGTTTAAACACATTAAAAAACATGTGTAATGGTAACAAGAGCATAGGGACGAGTCTCGGAGGTTTGAGTATGTGTTTCAAGGTGTTGGGAGGCCAGATTAGCTAGGAAATTTGCTTCGTGATAAGTAAACTGATTAAGATATTTCTCTCCACTTTATCTCATCTTATTGCTTGACTGAACTGCTTTGCTTACTGAATACTTAGTGCGATGATTAGTGTGTTTACGTAATTGTGTATTATTGTTAAACTAGAATATGTAGGGTTAGGTTAGTTGATATTGTTCGAGGTATACGCGGCATAGACGGTATATGGCTCGGGGATGTCAGTAAAGCTGATTAGTTAGTGTCACTTATCTGCCATATATGGTTAATAAAATGAACAAGCGGTGAATAATTAGGGTAATACAAAGTACTATGTGCGTCGACCTATTATATTAGGTCGATAAGCCATGCTTAGCAACTAACAAGGATAGGACAAACAAACTTTTACCTGAAAAGTAATATTTAGGCCAATGAGTGAAATGATTAAGCGACGACCAATTAGGGTAATACCAAAGTACTATGTTTGCGGACCTATTACATGAGGTCGATATACCGTGTTTCATAACCAATAAGGAGAATACCAATGTGTGCAACTAAATAAGTAAGCGATGACTAATTAGGGTAATATCGAAGTACTATGTGTGCGAACCAATTACATGAAGTTAATATGTCGTGTTTCACAACAAATAAGGAGAATGCCTAAGTGTAGCAAAATAAGTAAGCACGACAAATTAGGGTAGTACCAAAGTACTATATGTGCAGACCTATTACATGAGTTCGATATTCCGTGTTTCAAAATCGATAAGGAGAATGCCTATGCATAGCTCAATAAGTGACTACCTAAGGTCTATATGATTAATAGAGTAATAATAGGGACAGTGTGTTTGGTATACAAATTAATATGTGTGGTTCATTTGAATAGTTTTTATGCAACATATTTTGGTAATATGTTTCTGTATCAATGATTATTGTTGTGTAATGAATGTATGCATTGTGATATGTTTTCTTGTTGTGTTTAGAAATGTAGATAAATGTCTTTCATTGTTAATTTCTACGTTACTGTGTTCACTATCCTTTTTATGACTGTGGGAAAAGATTCATCGATTATAAGACAGGGCAGGGAAAAGATCAGCGACTTCCTTTTAGTGAGTGGGGAGCTGCTACCTTTATCGTTGGTTTTTGGTTTTGCTGAATGACTTATATATGTATGTATTTTATACATTTTTGGGGATGTATATTATGGGTTGTGAGATAGTTACCTGACCAAACACATTTTGATATGTAGTTATTTTTGTTTTGTTATATATATACAAGTGATCTTTGTTACCTGGTTTTCGACATACTTAGGTTTTATATGAATAGCTTCATCTAAATCACTGCATATACATTTAGGAAGACCTTTTCTTAAAACGGCTAAAATAAAGTTATATATTATTGAAGGAACAATTTTCATGGAATTTGAAAAAAAAATTGTCACTTTTCATTCTAGTGATGAAGATGTATGATAATTTTGATGAACATATTAATGTTCAAAGTAATGATAATGATTCTTTAGAATTGAATCATCATAATTTAAAAGTTGAATACTATTTTATTAATGCATTTAAAATGGAAAATGAAAATTTTATGAAAAGAATCAGCGAGTTGAAATTCAAATGGAAAGACAATTACCCAATAATTTAGAGTTAAGCAACCGAAGAATGTTCGTAATGATCTTAAAATGAATGAGTTCAAAGCTATGAAAAATAAGAAGAAGAAAAAGAAGAATCTAGCAATTGTTAAGCTCGCTGATCCAGGAGATATATACATAAACATAAAAGTCAAATGGGCTCGATATTTTGAAGCTATTTGTTATACAGTTTCTAGAGCAAACTACATGCTAATTCACTTGTTTTTTCGTATTGAATTGGAGTTTGATGTACTTGCTTCTGAAAAAGTTATATTACCAAACAGTTATTAAGTGAAATCAAAAGGAGTGCTTAATAATGTACCAGTTCAAATTGACAAGTAGATTATTCCTAAAAACCTTTTGGTTATGCCACACATCATCGATGAATAGCCTTCATTAATTTAAGGACGTCTTTCCTAGCCACTTCGCAAGCTATCATTGATAATCTAAATAAGACAATTACTTTTGGAGTGCAAGGCCAAGCAATCTCTTTCTAGAATGGCACTAGAGTGGATTATCCTGCATTTAACTTTATAAAACCAGTTTGGAACTGCATGGTTCAGACGAGCCAACAACAGTTAACAAAAGTGCTCTATGGGAGGCAGCTCTTTACTTTTAGTTCTAGTATTAGGATTATTTAGTTGTTTGTATATTCTCTCAACTTTTGACTCTTATAATGAGAATATTTTATGAATTCAATTTCAGAATAATATGAGTGAGGGGGGTTAATCGAGCCATTTTATTTCCATATTATATTAGATAATTCTAATAATTTTGGACAATTCTACATTTTTTTGGACATATATGTAATAAACCTATGGAAGAACTAATTAAATTTAAAAAATAGTTTAAATAGGTTGGCAATTTCCCAACGATTTCGTTTTGTCTCCGATTGACACTTATCACTAGGATTCACTGAAGTAATCGTTGAGCCACCGAGGCCATTTTAAGCGATTGAGGCTGCAATTTCTTAGCGAATCCATTTAAACCCTGATTCGTTAAGAACGAATACATGTTTTTAAAAACAAAAACCCGAAAGTGCCTTGTTAATCCATTTCACACTCACAAATCATTGTAACTTTTGGATCAAGAGACCAATTTGTTTATTATATTCAACATTCCAAAGCAAGATTTTAGTGTATTTAAGGGATTTCAACCTCAATCTTCACACATTTAACCTAAGATTTGGTGAGTTTTGAAAGTGTTGAGCCAATTAGGGCTTGAGCATGGGGAATTCAAAGTTGAATCTTGGAGGAGTTTTCTAGAGGAGTTTAAAATTCCAATCATGAAAGACTCATTTTCAAGTACGCAATCAATGAAAAACCCTAACCTTTTTTTTGAGTATATTTTTGGTTTTTCATCGATTTTTGGATTTTTACTTAGGATAGAAGATTAATTAAAATATTTTTACTTAAATTAGTTTCACTATCGAATGTTTTTAATTATAATACCAGTATAGGAGTAGTGTGATTATGTTAAAGCCTAAATTAGATATTGATGTTCCTTGAGATACGTATGAACACATCATAAGACCAATTGTGTTACATTATGTGTTATTAAGGAATAATTAGTGGATATTTGATGGATTGTGGTGTAACAGCCTGGACCAATTAAACTAGGATTAATGTTAATCTTGATGATTAACGATCGTCATTCGGGCATTACATGGATAACTTGATTGACTCAAACAAGAGAACCAAGGGTAAATGTTATTTTTGGATGATGTTTGTTTATGTGTGGTTTTTAAAAATTAATTATATTATTGTATTGAATCGCATGTATGTCACATTGCTATCGGGGCAGTTGGTGTGACGGGAAGCTATGTTGGGAACCTTGTAGATATGTGTATCAAGTAGTAGTAACTCGGGGATCCTAGACTAGGCTAAGAATTAAAGTATGATGTATAATTAAACTATAGATTAAGTGTTGAGGAATGTGCCCTTTGTCAATCTACAAACATTATTTATCTTATAATTTTAGTTAATAAAATAGAGGTTTTCATTTGTTGTTTTATTATAAGTGGTTGCATGTTTACCTTATAACAAGATCCAGAGGTATTTATTTAAATATCCTAAAAGTCCCTAATCAGTCATTATACCGGGAACTATAATGAATTAAGAATACTGTGAATCATGATTGATGGTCATATGAAGATCATGCATATAGGGATATGAATTGTGATCATGAGTACTGGTTATGAAATAAGGTATTGGATCGACCAGCTATGAGAACACCACATGGATTAAGTCATAGGTGCTACTCATGATAGCTTTATCATTTAGTCTTTCGACTCAAGATTATCATAAACTTTAATATTAGGAGCAAGGTAATTTGACGCAATCAAACATCGTCTTTAAACAAATGATTATAAAGATTTTGATTGTCCCACTAATATAGAGAGATATCCATGGATCCCACTATATGTTAGACTATTAAATGGCCAAGTCCAAGTGAATTGTTATGATAAATGTCACTTGGATGTTTTCAGTATACCTAATGATCGAGACTAGTATGATTGAACATTAAGGGTAACTTTTCATGTCTTAAGTTTAATCAAATTAAATCGCACGACAAAAGGATATGATATATGTTATTCATTAGGTTGTATCAATTTTTATATTCATGCTCATTAGGTAGTCATAATGCCTTGCTAGAGACCGCTTGTGACTTGTGTTCCAAAATAGTTTTCGTTCACTACCAACGTCGCATGAACCTAGTGGGTCGCACATAATGAATGGATTTGCACAAGTTCAATTGGTCCAAAATAATAAATTTTATATGATAAAATTCATGAAAAAAACCGTTACAATTTGTTATATGATAACTTATTAATAGGGGTGTATGTGTAATTTACTCGAATTGGCTAAATGCAATAGTTGTTACGAATATGCTTCTAAGAGAGCATAACTATACATATAACGAGAGATTGAAACACAAATTCAGATTTTCATTTTTATTATTTTTGAGTTCCCTAGATTTATGGAGGGAAAAAATATTTTCAATCTCTTTGGTGCTAACATTCCAAATTGTGGTCACTATTTGTGTATGGACTACTGATAAAGGATGTGCACTTGAACATCTTGAAAATTGAACAATCAGAAAAGGAAATCATATATTAAGGCATGGCTTACTTTTATAAATCTAGTTTAATGGAACTTATTTTTTTATCATATTTGGGTTTTTTAAATATTGTTTTGAATTTTCTGCTGCGTATGAACCCCAAAACCCAATACTAGTATCAGAGCCTTAAGCTCTGTTTTATTAAACATTTGCGTGTTCTATCTGATGTATACATGATGTGTGTGTGAAAACATGATCTTGATTAAGGTATATATGATGTACATATAAGTTCTGTGATAATTGTATTCAAGAATTGTTTTTAAAGCCTATTGTTAATTCATGTATTTGATACATACGCATGATTTTATTCAATGATAGAGTTAATGCTTAGAATATATAGATTAACATATGTTTTTAAAATTGAACAATGTTAATTTTGTATGCCCACGGTAGAAGGCATATTTAGGATAATGTGATTCTAGTATTGAATACATATTTCGTTTGTGTACAATAATTATGTATGTCTCCATGAAAAGAATCATAATTCGGTTAATACGATTAATGTAATTTAATTCTAGTGTTGAATACATATTTCATTTTTGTTCAATAATTATGCACGTCTCCATGAGAGAAATCATGATTAGGTTAATATGATTCTGTTGTTGAATGCATGATTAATATTTCGTTTCTTGATTCAAATGCTTCTTTTGTACGATAAACTTGCAATCAGATAAGAATTACCAATCCTATAAGATTTGTGAGATATATAACAAATTCGTATTAGATAAGGATTCAAAGTATCTTAAATTCTAATTGGATTAGGATAAGATATTAAGTTAGAGGTGGGCCCAAGTTAATTAAAAATATTTTTATCGATATTATTGGTATGAAATAAAGGGTAGTTTTGGTCAATTGTATCGACTAAAATAAAGAGAGATTTTTGGCGATTCTCAATTTTTGGAATTGAAATTTGTTATGTAAAAAAACGGAGGCGTTGCCCCCTGTACACTCATAAATTGACCGGCCAACTGAACTGCAGCTTACTTTTCATAACGTAAGGAGATTCTTATGATAGTCAATATTAGCCTAACTTGTTTAGTGAATGTACATGCATTCTAATATATGGTAATTAACTTGTTTAATTTATGATCACTAAAAAATAAAAAACCCCTCTTCCGAATTTTAAGTCAAGTGTTATCCATTCTGAAACACTTGCCAAGGCTTCGATCACATCAATATGGGTCTGCTTTCGCATAGTATATCGTGCTATCTTGGCGAGGAATGTTGAGTTACAATTACTCTATTTTATGAAATGGTTAGACATGATAAAGTTATGAAAACGGTTTTCGATTTCAGACACGATGAAATAAAACATACTAAGACATAAGATGTCATAATCTTATAAAAACAAATAAAAGCTACATATGATGTAATTATTAATATGTACCTACCTAAATAACCTAATTCAAAGTGTCGTGCCTTAGCTACCTTAGAATTAGGTAAAACATGGATTTTTGTCCCGTAAATTAAGATTATGTTTTTAGGAGGGTTGTTAATTTAGTAGGAGTCTTTGCCTCTATACTAAAATGGACTTTTTCATAATCTTTGTTGTAGATCTATGACATCTTCATATCACACTAATCCCTTGCAACTGTGATGCCTCCCAAAGAAAAAGAAGAATAGTATGACTACTGCTTCAGGTATTTAAGTTATTGAAGTTAACTTGTCCACTAGTGATTTTTTGGGTATTATATACCGGATGTGGATCTTACATTTCTATTAATGTGCATGGTATCGCTAAAAGTAGAAAAGTACAAAAAGGAGAAGTCATGATACGAGTTGGAAATGGAGCAAAAGTTGTTGCGTTAGCTACATGATGCTATGAGTTAATTTTACCTGGTGGACTTGTTTTAGATTTAAATAATTGTTCTTATGTCCGTACTAACAGCATAAACATCATTTCACTTTCATGTTTGGATTTGGATATTATTAATTTCATTATTATGAATATTAAATGCTATATTACTAGTAAAGACGTTTTCTTTGCAATGCTGATTTGTGTGATGGTCTTTGTATTCTAAACATGAAAAGGTCCAAAATACTCCTACTCCTAATGTAAATAAAAAAGATTCAAGTCAAATAATTTGAGTCAAACCTACTTTTTTCATTTTCATTTTTTCAAAATTAATGAAAAACGCAACACTAGACTCCATAAAGGAAGACTTTTAGTTTCATTTTATTTTGAATCATATGAAACATGTGTATCTTGTTTACTAGGAATGATGACAAAGAGTCCATTTACTTGACATATTAAAAGGGCAAGTGATTTATTAGGTGTAATACATACTGATGTATGCGGTCCTATAAATACAATGGCTAGAGTGGTTATCAGTACTTCATTACCTTCATCGATAATTTTAGCAGATATGATTACATGTATCTCATGAAACATAAAGGTAAATCTTTAGAGATATTCAAACATTTCAGAATGAAGTGCAAAATAAACATGATTGAAGCACTTTGATCTGATCTAGGTGGTGAATATTTGAGCTAAAAGTTTGATGATCTTCTTAAAAACAATGGATTGTCTCACAGTTAACTTTTCCAACAACTCCACATTCGAAAGTTGTTTCTAACAAGAGAAATTGGACTTTGTTGGATATAGTTCGATCTATGATGAGTCTTGCAGATCTTCCTATTTCCTTTTAGGGCTATGCCATAGCAACTGTTGTATTTACACTGAATTGTATTCCTTCTAAAATGATTGATAAAACACCATATGAGATGTGCTTAGGAAAAAGACCAAGTTTGTCTTCCCTTATGATTTGGGGTGTGAGGTTTTCATACAATGACAAATCTCAGAAAAACTATCAGCCTAGTCTACCAAGTGTGTATTTGTTGGTTGTCCTAAGAACACTAGTGGATACTAGTTTATACTAAGAACAAATTATTTGTTGCTCGAAATGGTTTCTTTATTAAAAATGAGTTTATTTCAAAAGACAACAATTGGAATAAAGTAAGTCTTAAAGAAGTTCAATAACCATAAATAAACACTCAACCACTAGCAAGAGATCAATAAATTCTTGAACTACTTGAACCTCTAAATGTATCACAAGGCCTACGTACATCTGCTAGGGTAAAATATTTTCCTACGAAATTTGGATTTCTTATTTCTTATGGTAGTAAGGTGTTGACCATGGATCAAAATGAGCCTACCACTTATAAAGAGGCAATGTCTAGTGCCGATGCAGATAAATGGCTTAGTGCCATGAATTCTGAAATGCAATCCATGTATTATAACCAAGTTTGAAACCTAGTTGGTATACCCGATGGTGGTAAGACCATTGGATGTGAATGAGTTTTTAAGAAGAAAACTGATGTGGATGGCAATGTGCGTAATTGTAAAGCCTGGCTAGTAGCAAAATGTTTCAAACAAACTCAAGGTGTTGATTATAATGAAACTTTTTTTTCTTATAGTCATGCTTGAATCCAATAGAATTCGAATTTAAATAGACGCACATTATGACTATGAGATAATGCGAGTGGATGTCAAAATAGCTTTTCAAAATGGAAAGTTACTTGAGGACTTGTATATGACATAACCTTAAGGGTTTGTTCGATCAGAGAATCATAGGAAGGCGTGCAAGCTTCAAAAATCAATTTGTGGATTAAATTAAGCTACTTAATTGGAAGCTATTAATGTATTTGGTTTCATTAAAAACAAAGATGACCCTTCTGTGTACAAGAAGGTCAATAAGAGCGTGGTTGTTTTCCTGGTATTGTATGTTCATAATATATTACTCATTGGAAATGACATCCGACCTTGCAATTACAATCTATAGGGATAGATATAAAAGAGTGATTGGTACAAGTTAGAGTTCTTATATTGACAAGGTATTGAATAGATTCAGATGCAAGAATCTAAAGGAGGTTCATTGCTAATTTCTCATGGTATAAATCTCAGCAAGGCTCAATGTCCTTAGAGTAATAATGAGCGAGAATGCATGATCACAACTCCAAAAGCATCAGCTGTTGGATCTATTATGTATGTCATATTATGCACTGACCTTATGTATCATATGCTTTGAACGCAACAAACTGAGATTAGTTTGATCTCGGTTAGAGTTAATGGATAGTAGTAAAATACATTGTTAAAGACTTAAGAAGGACTAAAGAAGTGTTCTTCGTCAATGGAAGTTTAAAAGACGTGCTTATTGTAAATGGTTACAGAGATGAAAGTTTTTAAATTGATAGAGATGACTTAAGATCGCAGTGTGGATATGCCTTTACTTTCAATGGAGGAGCAGTGAGTTTGAAAAATTCGAAGCAAGAAACTGTGGCAGATTCTACAATAGAAGTTGGGTATATTGTTGCGTCTGATGCTGCTAAGGAGGCAGTTTGGATAAAAAAGTTCATTATTGAACTTGGTGTTGTTCCTAGTATAGCAATCTTTGTTTGTTTGTATTGTGACAACAATGGGATAATGGCACAGGCCAAGGAACTAAGATCACGTAACTGATTCAAACAAATACTTACACTTTCTCATCTCATTCGAGAAATCATTGAGAGGGGAGATGTGAAGATTTGCAGAGTTTCTACAGAAGCCAATGTTGTAGATCATTTGATTAAAGATCTTCCACAAGCAAATAATGATAGTCCTTAGATATTGGATACATGAATGATTTTCCCTAGTCCAAGTGGGAGTTTTTGGCAAATGCGTCCTAAGTCAATCTACATACATTGTTTATCTTATAATTTTAGTTAATAAAATAGAAACATTCATTTGTTGTTTTATTATAAGTGATTGAATGTTTACCTTATAATAAGATCCATGGGTATTTGTTGAAATATCCATTGGGAATGTCGTTAGTCAGTCATTATACTGATAACTATAATGAATTAAGAATAGTGGGAATATTGATTAATGGTCAAAAGGATCACGCGCACAGGGACACGAATTGAGGTAATAAGTAATTGTTAGAGAACAAGGTATTGGATCGACCCACGATAAGAACACCACATGGAATAAGTCATAGGTTTTACTCGTGATAGCTTATCATTTAGTTTTTTGACTTGAGATTAATAGAGAATATTAGGAGCATGGTGATTTGACACAATCATACGATGTCTTTAACTAGACGATTATAAAGATTGTAATTACTTACCATATGAATAATATGTGAAGGTGTGCAATCGAGGTAGAATTTATCCTTCTAGTATAAAAAGATATATCAATGGATCCCTCGATATGTTAGACTATTAAATGGCCAACTCCAAGTTAGTTGATATGATCAATGTTACTTGGATATTTTTAGTTTACCTAAAGATCGAGACTAGTATAATAGAACACTAAGGGGGACTTTCCTTGCCATATGTGTAATCAAAGGATATCACACGATAAAAGGATATGATATATGCTATTCAATAGGTTGCATTAATTTTGATATTCATGCAACTTGGGTTGTCATAATGCCATGCTAGAGACTACTTATGACTAGTGTACACAAATGGTTTTGGTTCACTGCCAATGTCAAATAAACCTATTGGGTCACAGTAAATAATGGCTTAGCACAATATCAATCTATCCAGAATGATGAATCTTATATAATAAAATTCATGAAATAAAAGCCTTTACGATTTGTTATATGAAAACTTATAAATAGGGCGTATGTGTAATTTTCTTGAATTTGATAAATACAATAGTTGTGTTACGAATGGTTTTTAATAGAGCATATGTGGACATGAAAATAGAGGTTGAAACCTAAAATCAAAATAATATTTTCTTTTTACTATTTTTGAGTTCTCTGAATTTTGGGAAAGAAAGAAAAACATTTTCAATCTCTTTTAGGGCTTGCACTCCAAACGTTTTCAATCGTTCATGTGTGGATTTTCGATAGAGGTCGTGCACTTGAATGTTTTGGAAATTGAACAATCAGAGAAGGAAATCATAGATTAAAGTATGATTTACTTTTTGTAGATCTAGTTTAAAGGAACTTATTTTCAATCTAGTACGGGTTTTTCAAAATTGCTTTTAATATTCCCTTGTGTATTAACCCCAAAAACCAACACTAAGTTAGTTAGTTAAATAAGGTATTAATAGGGTGCGCATCGAGATGCGGGGCTCTGAGTGTCGCATACTAAGGAGTTAGGGGATTGCATATATGTGAAGTATGTGACTAAATACACTAACTATATGTGATTATATGTATAAGTTTTTATTAGTCTAAATTAAATTAATTTGGTCCATCTTAAGAAAATGAAACACTAAGCATTAATATACCTCGTGATGTGTGTTGCCTCTATCTCTATAGACTTGGTGTACAAATATTTGTTAGGCTAATTTGAATTAGTGGGTAAGGAGCGAGTTAGAAATACTAGATCTACATAAAGAAGTAAAAATATGTTGGAGATGTGTTGTTGAAATTTGGTCCATTCAAATATATATATATATATATATATATATATATATATATATTTATCTATGAGTACTTGTAGTGCTTATTCTCTACATGCAACTCAAAGTATCATTTCATCAACCCTACGTATACAACTCTCAATTTTAAGTTTGAAATCAGTTATGATTTTTGATCATTTTTACATGGTAGATGTTTAAGAATTTAGAATTTGTTTATATATTTGGGTTCCTCATTTCAAGTGGATAATACTACTATTAAGAAGTTCTTAATTTCGCTTTGAAATAAAAAAAGTTATGAATTTTTGAAGTTGTAGTATAAATTTGAAATTCTACATATTATGAACTAGCCTCTATAATTTTGTCATAACTTCTTCATTTTAAATCAAAATGGACACGTCTGGCGGTATTTAAAAACTAAATCAAAGAGGAACAACATTATCCTATAGAAAATTTAGCAATTCAAATGTTTTCAATTCCCATAGTGTTCTGCAAATAGGTGATTAAATGCCATTACGGGATTTTTGAAACTAAACTTTAAAAATGGGATAACTCCCTTATTACTCATTCAAATGAGTTGATCTTTTAGTATATTGTTATTAGATGTATTATCCTCCTTGTGACAAAAAAACCATGATTTTTGAAACTATTGTTTGGGAAATTTTTTTTCAAAGTTCTCTTTAGTCAAATAAGGTTCCAATTCGAGATGTTTTTGGTAGAATTGCTATCTCTTTTGTTTGAAATCAGAAGTTTGCAAATCAAACCTTTTAAGAAAGCTATGATAGAGAACAAAAACTTTGTAGCAAGGGAAGTTTATGAGATTTTAATAATTTCATGCCTAAAAATACGCTGCAACATAGGATTGAAATTGAGACTTTATTTAGTCTTTAGGAGTCGATTGGGAAGAACAATTTAAAACCTATCGAACTAATCTGAATACATAATAAATACACTTAATTGACTTCGGGGAACTGAAATAACTTAGCTCGAGTACCAAGAGCTAGGCGAGGTTGGGTTCGAGTGTCTAAGTAAGTCAAGTAAATAAATGTTTTATTACTTAAAATAGTGAAAAACTCAAAGAAATTCACTTTAGGCAATAAAAATACGTTACACTTTGTAAAAATCCCGAACTACTAAATGTAATACCTTCTGAAAGCCACTTCAAATTTCATCATAGATCTCAATCCACCTAGGACTTCTAAATGGCAATAGACCTTTTAATCAATATTAATTACTACTTTAAACTGGATATAACATCAAAATACCACAATACACACTAGCCACTATGCGTGCAATACCTAGATTTATTATTACAATGCATAAATAACAATCTATTAAATTAGTGACTTAAAGAATACGGTTTGTGTAAAGCATTAATAAAAAAAAGCATCTCATTAGGACTACATCTCAAAATGATCAAGTGCATGCTCGGAGTTTTTTTAGATTAATAAACTACACACTCATAATCATAAATAACATCGTAACAAAATAATTAAAAGTGATAATTATAAATACATTTTGGAAAGCTTAAATCTTTGAATCTTCTTCAAAAGCAATAAAACAATAAAGAATGACCTATAAACTAAAGTAAAAAGTGTTAAAACTATGAAAGGCTCCTAATTTCTTAGTATAGGATTCATATATATAGTATTCTAGGTAATACATATCTTGAACTAACCCAAAACGCATGAAATCAACTCCAACAATTCCTTAGCGATTCAACTTATAAGACAAATCGTAGAGAAAGTTTTTGAAAAATTGCCTCTGTGCTCCATCGATTTGTCTAGCAATTCACAATGTAAATCCCAAATTGCTAAAAAATTACCAGCGTGATTTCAAGTTCTCCCATGAATTGCTACATTATAATTGTGCAATACTTCTATTTGATCAAATCCTTCATTTTCTTCCCTTTTTTCATCCATTTCTTCAAATATTCCAATTATTACCCGAAATAACAAAAACAAGAGAAACCACTGTTTAATATAGCATTTTAAATAAAAAATTACTTTAAAATACACTCTTAAACACTGTCTAATTATTGACTTATTAAATACCCTAAACTCAGCTTTTTGTTATCCCTAGCAAAGGAATACTTTTAATTATATTCTTTTTTCTTCCCTTGTTCTGATTTCATAATTACATACTCTTATTCTTAAACAGAAGTGATCATTAAATATAAATATATTACCCTCAAAAAAATAAAAATTAGGATAGAATAAATAGATTTAAAAAATGACCCCTTATTTCACAACTCATCCTCTAGTTATGGAATAAACTTCTGAGTTTAATGTTAAATCAATTACTAAGGTCAAGCCACTATATATGTTTTCCTAATTTCTACTGACAAGCACAAAGCTTATGAAAACTAATATAGAAACTCAAGATAAAAAAATCACTAAATCGTCTCATTTTCAAACAATACTTAAAACGCCACCACAATAAAAGTATATAGGAATTTTTAACCACTAATAATTATCATTATCACGTTCATTTGTTGGAATGTTACAAAATGAAGATACTTTACTTAACTAAGCTGTAAGCACTTGAGCAAAATCTTTTATTTGATGAGTCTTCTCACAAACAACCTTCCATTTCTTACTTTTATTTGATGATTTTTTTCTTTCTTCTACAATTATCTTTCTTTATATTATGCTCATTTGGTTCGGTGCTCCATTTCCTTAAGAGTTTTTTTATTCTTTTTATAGGAATTCGTTCTTAAATTCTTCCACTACTAGATTCCCTGCTCTATTTCTTTTGAAATATGTGGGCTTCTCTACTTTTTCATTTGAAAACTCTTGTTACCTTTTCTAACTTTCACTATAGTCAAGGAACTATTCTTTCCAACTAAGTAAAATTTATTGGCTAATTTACTATTTTTTCCTTCAATTGTGGCATAATTTCTTTTCATTATATACATACATATAAAAACACTTGATCAATAATCTTTTTATAAAGAGATTCTTAAAAATTTGTCTTGTTTATCTTGTAGTTTTATTTAGGTTTCCTACCAATTATATTGTCTAACAAAAAGCGATCAATCCCTTCTAAACTCCTATAGTGCATACACAATCTAGGTTAAGTCAAATATGGTATAATAATTCCTTTTTATCAAAAACTTTATATTTTCATGGGTAATGATAAAAATATCACTTCTATTTAAATTAAAATTAGTTTCAATTTATATTTTCTTAACTAAATAAAGTAAAATGAAGAAATATTACTTGAATCTTCAATCAATGTGAACAATTTCAGCTAACTTTGATCATTAAATAAATTCTAATTCGTGAATCTTTCATACATCGCTTCATTATAATTCACTTCATCTAAATACCCTAAAATCATTCAAAACTTGTCCTTAAGGTTTGAAAATTAAGTCGGGTATTCAATCAAATAAATATGCCTTGCGAAACACATAAGAATTTAATAAAAAATATATAAAATGCTTTTCAAAATAGACAATCAAACATATCATAGTAGCAAAGTATAATAGTGTAAATCATCCATTTCCCATTAATGGTGCTAAATGATGTTCACATTCTGCACATATAAGCAAACATTAAAAAATTACAGGGTACTTAGTGCAGAAGTAAGTTTTTGTCGGTATCTTCACCTCCTTCCTCGTTCCTCATTGTAGTAGGTTGTGAAGTGTAGGTATTAGTAAGGGTTATAAACTCCTGATGAAAATCTTGATTGCAATAATGGAATGTCAATGCTCGACTTAAGATCTTGCGTACGTTTGACCACCCTCCTTTCCTATATGGAATGGCGATGTGCCAAAGTTCTCTTATTCTGTTCTAGCATGCACTAATTATTCAAAATCTGCTTCTCATTTTGCACTAAACTTGGAAATAAGGATTTGGTTAATTCTTTTCATTTAACTTTAGCCATAGATGTAGAAATGCCCTCTGCCTTGGAAAATTCACTTGAGCCATCACATTTGGTGCTTGTCTCACTTCTTCTTAAGTTCTACAGTGAATTCTTTGTCTATTACTCCTGTCTTCAACTCTAGATCTTCTCTTCTCTTTGAGCTCCATTTCTTCTTTTGAATAACTATACTGATTGAATTTTCTTGTCCTTTTAACCATAATATTAATAATGATCCATTAGGTATAGCACATCAAATTCAACCTCGTGGAAACTGACATTGACTTCATGCACAGGTTGGTAATCAAAATTGGGAATAGTATACTACCATGCTTAATAGTCTTCATTGCCTATCTCAACATATCATGGATTGCATACCCAACGTCAAAATACCCCTTCTTCGCAAAATTGTGATAAAGTAAAGTGACTTTATGGTTTTTCATTTCAAATTGTTGCATAGTGTAGTATAAGCAAGGATCAATAATGTTGCTCTAACATTTGGTGATTTTTTTGAAGTTCATGGTTTTGATGAACTTAGGATGACCTTCTACATCGAAAATAAATCCTCATCCTGGAATTATCTCTAAGCCTTCTTGAATTATTGCTAATAGGTATGATTTCATATGGACTAGAAGTTGTTTGGGTAGTTGGGATTGTCACCTAACTCCGGCATTAAGAAGTGTGTTTGTTCAATGTTTTAGGTGAAATGTCGATTTCCTTGCCTGAAATTATTATTTCGTTAAGATTATCACTATAAGATCCATTTACGTAGAATTGGCTCTAATTCAGAGCGTTCTCTTTCTAATTTACCTTCATAGTACCTAACAAGGTTTTCCCACTACCTTTCTTTAACGATGCTGAAGATTTGGTATTCGTAGTTGTGCACATTTTGGATTTAAAATCCTTTTTCAGGTATGATAAATCTTTTTGCATCTTGAAATTATCTATTTTTTGCTTTGGGACTAACAAATCTGATGGGATGATAAGGGACTTATGTGTTTGGCTCAAAGTGGTGAAAATCTATATCAGAGCTAGGTGGAGTAAGTGTTCTTAACTCAATCGTCCCCCATTTCGATTCCCTAATAGTAATCCCCTTGGGTTGGATAGACATTTGTTGGCCCGCATAGTTCTTCTTGGGTTTTTATATCATAATTCCTTTTCCTCTGTTTTGTGCACTACTCTTACCTCGTCGTCTACCTCTTCCAATCATAATGATCAAATGAACTACGATGGATCGATAAATCAAAAACTTGTATTTGATAAGAAAATGGATTTAAGGCGAGTCGTTTATTGGAATTCAATTGCTATCGAGAAATTTGAAACAAATTTTTTTAAGAGGGTAAATTTTGCAAAACTCTACGGAAGTAAAGAATATAAAACCCAATCTTGCAAAATGATATTTCAAAAACTCAAGAATTACACCACCGATTTGTCAAAAACTCGATTTCAAACACATTGCAAACATTTCTCTATAAACCCCCCAAATTTCGAAAATATGCAATTTGTAAATCAATAAGCATTTCCATTACAATACATAATGTATTAGAACCAATGAAATCTTTCATTCATCGTACCAAAATGGATTACAAAAATATTTTTTGAAATCAATAGTAGTCCTTTACAAAAATCCAACAAAACAAAGGTTCATCAAAATAAAGAGCAATGGTTTTTCTTGATGACCTTTTTTAAGAGTGAACCTCTTAAAATTTGTGCTTTTGAAATTCTCTACATTCCTCTAAGTCAAAATCCCTTAAAACCTAGTTCGGCTCTACTCTCCCTAATTCAAAGATAGTATAGTTGAATGAAACTAGAATGATGTGGGAATGACTTAAATATGCTAAGATTGAGCTGAGGAAGATTGAATCTATGCAAGAAATCGATTATGGAGGTGAAGATGTTCAACAGACTGTGTATAGGAGGTGTGTGCGTGTATGTGTCGATTTGGAGTTTTAATTTTAAAAACTCGAAATCGTGCCTACTAATTATTGTGTTAAGAGGTATCGCTAAGAAATCACTATAAAAAATCAGTGAAAATATGATGTAGTGACCCATTGATTTAAGCAGCGATTCTTGTTGAAATGACTAAAAGTTTGAGGATTCACCATACTCAAATTTCACTTAAATTTTTTGCTTCACTCCCTAAGTCCTAGTTTTATATCGAATCCATGAGGATTCGCTGGGCTTATTTATACTATTTTACAAATTTTCTGATAATTATTTTATACCATTCATAAAAAGTAACATAAAGGTAAAATTCACTGAAAATTAATGAAAGTTAGATCAGGATATGTACCTAGCTAGAAATTTTTACAATTAAATAAATAAAAGAATAGGCAAACAATTAAGCTAGTGAATAATGCAAAATTGCATAGAGGCCATAAAAATACTTGTTCATCCCCCTTTTATTGAAGCTACTCCGAAGTCTGTGTCTTGAAAATATGTTGAAAAGAGAGTTTAAAGAGGAGAGAATAAATGCAACGTATACTAATGCTACATATTCAACTAAAAAACTAAAATATGTAAAAAAATATGGAATATGAGGTGCCTCTCATAGAGCGTTATTGTTTATTGTCGTTAGCTCGACTCATATAGGAATCAATCTTCGTTAAGCGCGAGTGAATCAATCTTCGCTTCAAATGATTCTTGAATGAGAATATCCTCCTTAGTGTCAAGAAATGGCCCTCAACATTGCTCTCATCACTAAATTGATCTCCTTTAATATCATCACAAATTTTCTCCCATCATGGAATGACATTTCGTCATTATTGATCCTAAGTGTAATTATGCAATCATGTATGTCTGTGATAGCTTCGACAATCAATAAGAGTGGTCTTCCCATTAATATCTTGTTAGTTTTGGTAGGTGACAACATGATTAAAAGTTTATAGTGAAAGTGAACCTTCACACTCGTACAAACACATTCTTTGATATACCTTATAGGACTGTGAAGGTACCATCTGATTTGTATATCTTGGTAGGAGGCTTGCAATGAATCCAGAACTTTTTTTGAAGAAACTAATGTGCTTGCATAAGATTCATATAAGCTCCTGTATCAAGTTAAACTCCATAAAAAGACATTTCATTAATTTGCATGTTGAGGAAGATGTGGACTGGTTCTGCTTCTAGGAGTTTTGAAAGATTGCCATTTTCACCATAATCCACGTAATATGGATCGTCGTTGTTAAAATTAAATGGGTCTTTGGCACGTTGTTGTTCCTTTTGTGGTTTCTTATTCCTATTTCTTCTTATTGTATTAACTATCTAAAGCTTGATCGTTTCATTAAAGTTCATGGTTAAAATATGATCCTCCATAATGGTCAAGTCATTTGATGACTTGTCTACTGGGTTGAAGTTAATGATCTCCATACCCTAGGACAAAAAACTTTCGTAATAAGGTTTTAATATATGACCATTAACGTTAAATATTCTCCATGTTTTCTTTACATTTTATATCAGTAGGACCATGGGAGAATATGTGCGTAATTACAAAAGGTCCCGTCCATCGTGAATGAATTTTTTCAGGGAATAATTTAAGATGTGAACAAAATAGTAACACTTTTTGTCCTACTTTAAAATACTTAATAATTAATTTATTTTCATGAAATGCTTTAGTTTTATCATTGATTGTAATTCTACTAGTAAATGATATGTTTTTCCAAAAACTTGCCTAATAGGTGTCATACCTATTGGTGTCTTAAATGTAGTTCTATATGTCCATAATGCATCTACTAAAAGAAGAGTTCAGTCTTTACGTGTTGCACGTATTGTCTTAATTAAAATTGAATTAATTTCTCTATTCGATGTTTCGGCTTTGTCACTAGTTTGAGGGTGATATGTGTTGTGCGTTCTTTGCGTAATATTATATTTGCAAAGTAGAGTAGCGACAATTCTGTTGCAAAAGTTTGAACCTTTATTGCTGATTAATGCTCTAGGGGCTCCAAAAAAAGTAAATATCCTTTATTTTTTAAAAAAATACTAATATTTTAAAATCATTAGATTTAGTGGCTAAAGATTCTACCTACTTGGACAAATAATCTACCGATAACAAAATGTAAATATTTCCACTAGATGGTTGAAAATGTCATATAAAGTATATTCCCCTAACAACAAACACTTCGCTAAAAAAGTATAATACATAAGGGCAAATGGTTCCTACGTCCTAAATATTCGTTTATTAATCAAATTGGACAAGCTTTCGTTTAAACATAACAATCATCGAATAAATTAGGCCAAAAGAATCCTGAGTCTATTATCTAATGGGTTTACGTTGTGGACCAAAATGTCCTCAACAATATAAGTATGACAATGAGCCATAAAAGATTTTATTTATGTTTGTGGAATGCATCTTCCAGTTGTTTTTTCAGAACAAAAATTTCAATAGGTAAGATCGTCCCTTAAATAATGTTTACAATCATGTTTTATCTTATTCTTTTAGGCTCTTATTTAATAGGGTGATTGTTGAATCCCTTGTCCCGATTAGGGCGATACACAGCTAGAAACCCAAATTAAGCCTCGATAACCCAGCCAGACTTAACTAAAGCTAGCAGCCTATCCATCAGTTCTAGATAAACTTAACCTTATATCGATATTGAATAAACAATACAAAGTGTACGTAGCAAAAAATTTAAATTTTTTTCAATATTTAAATAATATATAAAAATATATAGTTTATCAAAACCCAAACTTCATTTATAAACCTCCCAACCCGGTTTATATACAACAAAATATATAAAACAGTGTATATGTGTACAAGAAGGTTCAACATATCGTAGAGAAGATTATAAGGTTCCTAAATCTTCTCCTTAGCATTTGCTGAAGCACTGGGTTGCAAACCTAATATATTAGATTTGGGGTATGTCATATAGTTATTGACTATTAGATTTTATGAAAAACATATAATTCATTAAATAACGGATGTATGTCGTATAGTCATTGACTATTAGATTGTGATTCCAATTTTATTTGTAAAACCAGGGTCGATTACCCACTGACCCCATGAATATGATTGCTAGAGCAACACATTGACCGATGTGCTATCTAATAAATCCATTAATGTCCAATGGTTCTATTCTATCTGAAACCCTTTAATGGACATTTTAAGCACGCAACCTATCTAACTGAGTAGGAGTTACGTATAGACCGAGATATCATCCCCGTATCTTATACAACCTGGCCTCAGTTCTAAGAGCTACTCTTATGGATCACATTAGTTACGTTTTATGTTTATTAAATAACTTCACCATGTATATAGTCCTCAATTTAAGTTCATAAATTACAACAACTACATAAACTAACATATCCAGACAATATTGCTAAATAAGCAAATCCATACTTACCTCGGTTTAGGTTTTCGTTCTGATTTCTCTAACTTTTAGTCACTCACGTTTTTCCTGGGAATCCAACTGTTAGGTTATTGGGGTTCATAAGTAGCGTAAAATTCAAAAAAAAAACTAGCAAAACCCCCGACAAGATTGAAAATAAGTTTCGTTAAACTAAATCTACGAAAGTAAGTCATACCTTATTTCGTGATTTCCTTTTCTAATTGTTTAATTTCCAAGACGTTAAAGTATGCCTCTTTTTTCAGAAATCCTCTCACAAACAGTGACTACAATTTGGAGTGCTAGCCCTAAGAGAGATTGAAAATGATTTTTCTTTCTCTCCTTAAATCCAAAGAACTCAAAAATTGTAAAACAAAAATCTTATTTTGTTTCTAGGGTTTCACCCTTTTGTTTATATGTTTAACTAAGGTCTCACTTAAAATCCTATTCGTAATACAACTATTGTATTTAGGCAGTTTAAGCAAATTACACATATGCCCCTATTAATAAGTTATCACATAACAAATCGTAAGGGCTTTCATGTCATAAGTTTTATCATATAAAATCTATTACTCTAGACTAATTGAAATTGTGCAAAGCCATTCTTAGTGTGCGACCCAATAGGTTCATGCGACGTTGGCAGTGAACTAAAAACCATTTTGGTACACCACTCATAAGCAGTCGAATGACTAAATGATATACCTATCTTAAGTAACACCTATGACTTAATCCATGTGGTGCTCTTATGAATAGTCGGTCCAATACCTTATTCCCTAACAAAGACTCATGATCTTGATTTGTATCCCTATACGCATGATCAACACTTGACCATCAATCAAAATTCATTTTAGTCTTAATTCATTATAGTTCCCCGTATAATAACTTACTAGGGACATTTAGGATATTTAGACAAATACCCATGGATCTTACTATAAGGTAAACATGCAATCACTTATAATAAAACAACAAATAAACCTTTATTTTATTAGCTAGAATTATAAGATAGACAATGTTTGTAGATTGACCTAGTGCACATGCCCTAACACCAACACCTATCATAAACCATTTTTTTATTAATATAGTTATAATACCCTATATTTAGGACCACTACTTCAGTCCCTAAGTCCTCTAAAAATTCTAATCAAGACTCAGTTTATTCGCTATTTTCTAATACCCTATATTTAGGACCACTACTTCACTCCTAAAATTCATTAGGGAGGACTTCTAGTGAGGGAATAAAGCATTTCCAATGAACAAACCCCATAATTCACGGAGATATCATCAACTACCATCGATTGGACTTCAAAAACATAAAACTATACTTAACAAAGTGATTATCTCGGGATTCTGAATCGTTTAAGCTCCTCATTCCATGTTGAATCAATTCCCTAATTAATCTCCTATTATCATTATCAAAACCCTCTACTCTCTCTCTCACTCTCTTGATCGAATTAGGGAGATAAGTATGAGGTTTTAAATTTAAACATATGCATTTCGTCAAGATATGCATAGCGCTATCTCAAGATTGATCGAATGATAGATGTGCTAATATGACAACCTTAAATTGACACACATATTGACACCATAAAAAATCATGCTCATACTTTGAATCCTTATCTAAGTAGAATTTGTTATATATCTCAACTATCTTATATGATTTGTAATTTTTATCGAATTACTTGTTTATCTCCTATCTAATAGGAATATACTAACAGATAACCACAATGAGATATATGGTCAAAATCAATTTCGATTCTCATTCATATAAAATAAGAAATTCAATCAAGAAGCAAAATCTTAATCGAGCATTCAACACCTACCAGAAATATATTAAATTAATCATATTAACCTAATCATGATTTCTATCTTTGAGACATATATAATTACTAAACTAAAATGAAATAGGTATTTAACACTATAATCACATTAACTTAAATGTTAATTCTACTTTGAACATACAAAATTCGCATCGTTCAATACTAAAACATATGTTAATCAAAATATTATAAACATGAATTCTATTATTGAATCAATTCATTCGTATGTATCAGATACACAACATGCTTTAAAATCAATTCTTGATAACAATTATCATAGAAATTATATGGACATCATGTATACATTAATCAAGATCATATTGTCACACTTATAACATATATATTAGAGAAAACATGCAAACACTTAACGTAATAGAGCTTAAGGCTCTAATACCACTGTTGGGTTTTGGGGTTCATACCTTACAGAAAATTCAAAGTAATTTTTGAAAAACCCCATTAGGATCGTTAATAAATTGCATTAAACTAGATCAACAAAAGTAAACCATACCTTAATCTGTGATTTCTTTCTTTGATTGTTTGATCTTTAAGACGTTCAAGCTCGTTTCTTATATCGAAAATCCACACACAAACGGTGACTACAATTAGAAGTGCAAGCCCTAAAAGAGATAGAAAATGTTTTTCTCTCTACCAAAATCCGGAGAACTTGAAATTTGGAAAAAATAAATTCTTATTTTTTAGGGTTTCAACCACTATTTTTATATGTAGATAAGCCATTACTTAAAATTATGTTCGTATTACAACTATTTTATTTAGGTAGTTTAAGCAAATTACACTTACGCCCTTATCAATAAGTTATCATATAACAAATCACAAGGGATTTTATGTCGTGAATTTTATCATACAAAATTCATTACTACGGACTAATTAAAATTTTACAAAGCTGGTTTTTGTGTGTGAACCTATAAGTTCATCCGACGTTGGTAGTGAACCAAAACCATTTTGGTATACAAGTCATAAGCGGTCTTTAGCAAGGTATAGCGTGAATATCATAATCGATACAACCTAATGAATAACATATAGCATATCCTTATTTCGTACGATATCCTTTGACTCAACATAAGACATGGACTATCACTGATAACGTTCAATCGTACTAGTCTCGATCTTTAGGTAGACTAAAAACACCCATATTATATTGATCATATCAATTCACTTAGACTTGACCATTTTACAATCTTACATATTGAGGGATCCACTGATATCTCTCTCTATACGAGAGGGAGATATTCTATCTTGATTACACACCTTCACATATTATTCACATGGGAACCAATCACAATCTTTATAATCGTCTGGTTGAAGACAACATTTGATTATGTGAAATTATCATACTCCTAATATTGAAGTCTATGGTAATCTCAAGTCGAAGGACTAATGATATACCTATAATGAGTAACACCTATGACTTAATCCATGTGATGTTATAATAGCGGGTCGAACCAGTACCTTATTCTTATAAAAAGTATTCATGATCTCTATTCGTATCCCTATATGCATGATTATTATGTGACTATCAATCAAGAATCACACTGCCTTTAGTTTATTATAGTTCTCAATATAATGTTTGACTAGGAACATTTAAGATATTTTGTCAACTACAAATTGGTCTTACTATAAGGTAAAAATGGAAACACTTATAACAAAATCGCAAGTGAAAACCTCAATTTTATTAACTAAGATTATAAGATAAACAATGATTGTAGATTGACATAGGGGACATGTCCCAACACTGTGCAACCATATGGACTCCCTCTCTGCCCTATTGTGGGTTCGCGGAGGCTGGATGTGGTCATTCTCGAGCTTTCTATCCTACTTGACCGCATATGAAGCAAGTTGTTGTTGGTTGTGAGCATACCTAGCCCTGTCCCCTACCTAACCGCATCAGAAACAGGTTGTTGGTCCATGCTAACCTAAGTAATGCGCCTTAACATAACCATATTGCAGTTTCTATTCATATCCCTATCCCTATCTATAACAATCACGGTCTCTCCCTCTACCTCGTGCTTTACCACCTTGTTGTGATTGTTGTGGCTTTGGTGGTGCTGGTAATGCCTATTTGATGGGAAGTGGTGAGGTAGATCTCTTACACCCGTCATATGGAGGTGCAAAAGGTGGTGCATAAGGTATTTCTTGAATGTAAGAATTAGGGGCCCCGCCCCTCTGGAACATCATGTCTCCTCTCTTATGTACCTTACCCATACCATAATTACTGCCACTCTCCAAAATTTCTACGAGTCCCTCCTCCTCACTTCCTAGCTCGTAAATCTAATGAGATATGGCCTTCTATTGAATCTCAATAGAGTGATCTTGTTTCTGTGCTTACAACTAATTATGCAATGTTCATTCAAGTTTTATCACTGAATTAGAAGGTGTAGTCAGTGTTACTTCAACTTAATCCCCGACAAATTGTCTTAGGCGTCTATTTGTCCATGCAGCTCATCACTAACTTCTCTGCTCCCTGACTAAGGTTCATAAACTTCTTCCTCATCCACTTCATAACTACAGGGGAAAGTAATGCTAATAGAACTTCTTCTTGAAAGCTTCCCAAATCTTAGAATCTCCATGAGTGGCTATTGTATCACACCACCAAACATCGACAAAACTCTCCTATGTCTACGATGTTAGCTCGGCAAGAAAACTATCCTTAATCTTCAAGATTATGTACCTCTTCTCTTGGGATAACATGCACTTCTCGATTTTTTCGAAGCCTTATGTCCCTTCAAAGTTTGTTGTCTTCGGCATAATGAAGTCCTTCACTAGCGTAACCTCGACCGATGTACTGGATGATGTGGGTGGGGGAGATGGTGCAGTCTTAACTACCTCTCCCAATACTTTCACCACTAGCAAATCCTGTAACACTTGAGCAGTTGTAGTATCTGATCTCGAGTCGATCTACCATCGTGTGCTGGGAGTTGACAATGTTCATTACACCAACAGCTACGTAGATAAAGCATATATTTACAAAAACTAACATGTACACATAAGAAATTCCCATCTGATTTTCGCTTGCTTCCCACCTAATAGTTTATAAGCAAGGAACAACTGGTTTCCATAGCTAAGGTTTATGTGTAATACAAGTTTTTGTGTTCTTATTAAGAAACTAGCTCTGATACGAACTGTGACCGCCCCTTCTTTACAACCGGGCACTGCCTAGCGTAATCCCGTGATTAAACCCTAATCTCAGCCATATAGGACTTAACTACGTATTAGTGAGCGTTTTTGTCCTATTCTCTTAGTTAAAAGCATTCAGGATAAGTAACACACATTTCACATTGCTATTGAATTTTAGATTTAATTAAAACTTTTATAGTTTAAAAATACCTAGTGGAAGTTGTAAGTGTGGAAACTAGAAAACAACATCAGATGCATATAAATATCAAAAGTACGATAACATAGTCCGTTAGTCAAGTGTCAAGTCAAGGAATTAACTGCTCAACACAATATACAACCTAAAATGAATAGAAAATACCTGAAGTAAATAATACATCGAAAGTTGAGATCTACAAGATAGGAAGTAGAAAATCACCGAATGCTCAGAGATTGCCCTTGATCTTCTCCTTGCCCGGCCTACTGCTCGACAAATCTGCACCCACAGTCATAAAATGGACATTGAGTACAGTATGCAATAAAATAATTCCTGGAGATTTTTATGAACATTCCCAAACATGATCGATTGGTATTTAAAAGTGTAAATATAGAGAAGAAGTGCTGAAATGAAAATATGCTTGAAAATACCAGAGTAATGCAAAAATCAGACTGACTCAAGAATAAGTAGTAGTTGTCTTAAGTCCGATCGGTCGTGCTCTACATCACCTCAGTCATTAAAGCCATTTTTATTTAAAAAACATTTTTTATCACACAGTCTAATATGTAACCCAACTCTAACTATCACAAGTGACTCTAACCTCAATCTGCTGGCATCCTAGGTATCCAACCTCGTGTGATGCATAATAGTGGCGTGTGTCGACATCCCCAGGTATCTTACCCCTTATGTCATGCATCTTTAATAGTGTAATGGGCTCAAACGCTAAAACTGCTTTATTAGCTAAAGGAGAGAACATAGAGATTGACATTATGAGTTGAGCCTATGTTCTATGCAAAGCAAGCTAATCAAGAGTACAAAGTCCATTAACCCATTCATAATCCATCTAATCCTAATAGCATGCTATTTCTAAAGTAAATACCATTAAAATAGCAAGGCAAGACATATGGCACATGAATAGATTCAACGAGTATTAAATCAAGACAATATCATAACATTCAACCTTAACAAGTTAGGAATAACAAATTAAATCATAATAGTAGAGTACAATGGCCAATATAGTCAAGATAGCCTACAAAACATGGTTAAAATCAAATTAAATGTAAATAAAATCTCAATAGGATTACTGACACTACATGCAAGAGTTCCTAGAATTTGTATTTATTAGAGTTGCAAATATGAAAGATGATGTAAATTTTAATGAATTATGGGATAGATTCCGAAGATTAATTTCTTCTACTCCACAACATGGATATACTCAAAGAATAGATTATTTTTATGTAAGACACAATTTCTTTGAACAAAGATATTAGACACGGTATGTGTTGGATCCTTATTTAAAACATCACCTACTTTAGCAAAAATAGCAATTAATAAAATGGCTAAACAATCTAAGCGATATGGTGAAAAGGCCGATTCCTCTAAAAAGAAACATTGTGAAATTGATAATAGAAGAAATAATATGTCTAATTATAAAAATGATGAATTAGCTAATATTGTTAAGAATTTAATTAATGATAGATCTATTCAAATTAAAGGTTGTGGATTCTGCAATAAGTTTACACATCCTACGAATGCGTATCATACTATATATGAATAGAATATAGAAGAGGTTATGCAATTATTAATCAATTTTATGTTCCCCCGAAAAACTATTATAATAAAAATAGACCACATCGAAATCTTAATTATGATCCTCAAAATAAAAATTATAGTACTTATGGAGCGAGAGCTCAGATGTAAGCTAGACCTAATCAGCAACCTCGACAACATGCTCATTCCATAAATTAAAATTTAGAGCAAATTTGCATAATTTTATGAACTAAAGTCATCAAAACTTTACATAGATTTCTCAAAATTCTGATACTACTATTAATCAACTAAGAAATTAGTTAAGTCAAATGATATTACAATTAAATAGGTTAAGTACTCGACCTAGTAGTAAAGCTAAAGCACCTACTCAAGCTACTATTGCTCCTACTAATCAAGCACAAGTCAATGCTTTATTTAGTGATGAAAGAGACACACCTACAACTGGAAAGATACTTAAACAAGCTAATAAAAAAACATATAAAACTATTAAAGAGGAAGAAGAAAAATAGGTTAGTGTCATTCCTACTATAGAATAGATGGTTGAATAATTGTATTATATACCTTTTCTTTAAAGGCTATACCTAAGGTATTTAGCCAAAGTAGAAACATATTAAAAATCTTTACAAAAGTTAGAAACAATTGATAATGAAGAAAATGATAGGATTTTTGAAAACTTGAATGAAAATATGTATTCATATTCTAGCGTTTAACAACGTTTAGCTGATGCTAGGAAGGAACAAACATTGAAGAAATTCTTGAATAGTTTTAGAAAATGGAAATCCATAAACCATTGATGGAAACAATTGTGCAAATGTCTAATTATGTGAAGTTTTGAAAGAAATCTCTAAATGTAAGGATAAATCTTTCAAAGAATTTATAGAAAACTTAAGACTAAAGTGTCTCCTTTAATTTAAAATGAAAATACCTAAGAAATGTTCTAATACATAAATGTATGGAATTCTTATTACATTAGGAACTTCTTTTATAATCAAAAAGAAAATACCTAAGAAGTGTTTTGACACTAAGCGTGCTTGCTAGTGTGCTACCTGTAGGTAGCGCGAGTATTGGATAACGCGCTAGAGTTCTATAACGCACTAGATAAACTACCTTGTGTGCTAGGAGTTCTAATAGTATGAAATCTAAAATTCCCTAACTAGAGCTTAAATACTTTAAATAAGTTTAACACTCTAACTGATGGTCTAAACACATTATAAAACATTTCTAATGGTACCAGGAGCTTAAAGAGGAGTCTCGAAGGTTCGGGTACATGTTTCGAGGTGTCAAGAGGCGAGATTAGCTAGGAAATTAACTTAGAGATAAGTAAAATTATTGAGAAGTTTCTCTTCATTTCATCTTTCTTTATTACTTGACTGAACTGCTTTGCTTGCAAAGTTCTTAGCGCCATGATTAGTGTGTTTATTTAATTGTGTATTGTAGTTAAACATGAATATGCGTGGTTAAGTTAACTAATATGGTTTGTGTTACATGCGGCACATGGGGTATGAGACTCAGGGATCTCAATATAGTTGATTAGTTAGTGTCAAGGACCTAACATAAAAGGTTAGTGAAATGAACAACATGCTAAGATATAAGATGTCATAATCTCATAAAAACAACTAAAAGTTACATATTATGTACTTGGTAATTAGTACCTACCTAAATAACCTAATTCAAGGTGTCATGCCTTAGCTATCTTGGAATTAGGTTATACATGGATTTTAGTACCTTAAATTAACATAGTTTTTTAAGGAGGGGACGTTGTTAATTTAGTGAGAGTCTATTCCTTTATACTAAAATGAACTTTTGTCAATCTCTGTTGTAGATCTATGGTCTCTTCAAATTGCAATAATCCCTTATCGTTGTGACCCATCATTAAGAAGGATATATTGTCCACGACAAACTTTCTTTACTGGTTTAGAAGCATGAGAATTATTCTTAAGGTTGAATGCAGATTGTATGTCCTAGATGATCTTGTTCCTGAGGAGCCACCAGCTAATGCTTTAAGAGCCACGAAGGATGCACATACAAAATATGTTAACGACACAACTATGTTGCATTCATTTTGTTGGCAACCATGGTTCCTAAACTTCAGAAGGTTATGTAAGACGTTGAAGCTTATGACATGGCTGTAATGCTGAAAGAAATGTTCCAAAAGAAGGTTAGGCAAGAAAGGTTTGAGATAGTCAAAAACCTTCATTCTGCTAAAATGGCTGAGGATGCATCTATTAGTCCTCATTTTATGAAAATGAAGGGTGATATTGAACATCTTGACAAACTTGGATTTCTGATAAGCCAAGAGTTGGCTATGGATTTGATCTTGATTTCATTGTCTGATAGTTATTCATAATTTAAGATGAACTATAACAAGAACAACATGGACAAGTCTATCGTAGAGTTTCATTTGTTGCTTAAAACTGCCGAGCAGAATGTTAAGAAAGCTATTGCTAATGCGTTAATGATTTAGAAAGGAAAGGGTATGAAGAAGAAAACCAAAGGTAAGTCTAAAATTGCGAAGGTTGTTGCAACTGTCACAAAGCATGTGGAACAAGTCAAGCCTTAGGGTGCACCAGCGCATTGGTTCAAAAATTGCAAGCTCTATCTTGAAGATCTAAAGAAAAAGTTATGTAGTGCGACTACTGCTTTAGGTATTTATGTTATTGAAGTTAAATTCTCTACTATTGAATCCTATGTATTGGACATCGAATGCGAATCTCACATTTGTATTAATGTGCAGGGTCTCACCAAAAGTAGAAAGCTAAAGAAAGGATAAGTTATCTAACGAGTTGAAAATGGAGTCATGGTTGTTGCGCTGGCTGTAGGATGCTATGAGTTAATTTTACCTAGAGGACTTGTTTTAGTTTTAAGTAATTGTTATTATGTCCCTACTTTGATTAGAAACATCATTTCAATTTTATCTTTAGATTTGAATGGTTTTAATTCCATTATTGTGAATAACAAATGCTCCATTTCTCGTAAAGACGTTTTATATGCATACACTGATTTGTGTGATGGTCTTTAAATTCTAAACATGAAAAGGTCCACAGATAGTCCTATTCTTAATGTAAATACAAAGAGATTCAAGTCAAATTATTTGAGTCAGACTTACCTTTGGCATTGTCATTTTTGCCACATAAATGAGAAATGCATTTCTAAACTCTATGAAGATGGACTTTTAGAGTCATTTGATTTTGAATCATATGAAACATGTGTATATTGTTTACTATGGAAGATCATAAAGAATTACTTTACTTACACAGTGAAAGGGCAAGTGATTTATTGGGTCTAATACATAATGATGTATGTTGTCCCACAAACACAATGGCTAGAGGTGGTTATTAGTACTTATTATCTTCACTGATGATTTCAGCAGATATGGTTGCATGTATCCATGAAACATAAAAGCGAATCTTTTGAGATATTTTTAACATTTCAGAAAGAAATGCAAAATCAACTTAGTAAAACTAATAAAGTAGTTCGATCAGATCAAGGTGGTGAATTTGAGTTAAGAGTTTAATGATCATCTTAGAAATTGTGTGATTGTCTCACAGTTAAATCCTCTAACAACTCCATAATGGAATGGTATTTATAAGAGGAGAAATCAAGCTTTATTGGATATGGTTCGATCTATGATAAGTTATGCAGATCTTCCTATTTCTTTTGGGGTTATGCCTTAGAATCTACAACGTTTACATTGAATTGTGTTCCTTTTGAAGCAGTTGATAAAAACACCATATGAGATGTGGTTTTGGAAAAGACTAAGGTTTGTTTTTCCTTAAGATTTGGGCCTGTAACGTTTTTGTATGATGAAAAATCTCAAAAAAACTGTCAGCCAAATCTACCAAGTGTGTATTTGTTAGTTATCCTAAAGAAACTAAAGGATACTACTTTTGTAATCCCATTGAGAATAAAGTATTTGTTGCTCGGAATGATGTATTTATGGAAAAGGAATTTATTTCAAAAGATAACAATGGGAATAAAGTAAGTCTTGAAAAAGTTCAAGACCCACAAATAAACACTCAACTGCTAGTGGGAGAGATCAACGATGTTTTAAACTGGTTGAACAACCAAAAGTATCACAAGGCCCATGTAGGTCTTATAAGGTAAGACATTAGCTTCTGAGATTTGAATTACTTATTACTGATAGTATTGAGGTGTTTCTTATGGATTAAAAAGCCTACTACTTATTAGGAGTCTGTATCTAGCCCTGATGTAGATAAATGACTTAGTGCTATGAATCCGAGATGAAATCCATGTATGATAACCAAGTTTGGAACCTGGTTGATCTACCTGATCGTAGTAAGACCATTGGGTTTAAATCGGTTTTCAAGAAGAAAACTGACATGGATGAAAATGATCATACTTATAAAGCACAGCTAGTAGCAATAGGTTTCAGATAGACTTAAGGTATTGATTATGATGAGACTTTTTCTCCTGTAGCCATACTTAAATCCATTAGAATTCTAATTGCCCTAGCTTCATATTAGGACTATGAGATATGAAAAATGGATGTCAAAACAAATTTCATAAATCAAAAGTTACTAGAGAACGTGTATATAATACACCTGAAGGGTTTATTCATCCTAAGAATTTATGGAAGGTGTGCAAGTTTCAAAGATCCATTTATGGAATAGAGCAAGGCTCTAAAAGTTGGAATATTCGTTTTGATGAAGCAATTAAGAAATTTTGCTTCATTGTAAATGATGATGAGCCTTGTGTATACAAGCAGGTTAGTGGGAGCGTGGTTTTTTCGCTTTATACTGTATGTTGATGTTATATTACACATTGGAAATGATATCACAACCTTGCAGAGTGTCAATAGGGAATGGTTTCTCAATGAAAGACTTAGAAAATGCAGCCTACATTATTGCAATTAAGATCCATATGGATAAATCCAAAAGCCTGATAGTTCTAAGTCATAGTGCTTATATTGACAAGGTACTGAATAGGTTTAGTATGCAAGACTCTAAACATGGGTCGTTGTCGATGTCTCACGCTATAAGTCTCAGTCAGACTAAATGTCCAAAGAATAAAGATGAGCGAGAGCGCATGAATATTATTCTATGTGCATCAACTATTAGATCTATCTTGTATGCCATTATATTGCGCCCATCCTGATGTATCATATGCTTTGACATAACAAGTAGATATCAGTCTGATTGCGGTGAGAGTCACTAGATAGTAGTGAAGAACATCTTAAATACTTGAGATGGACTAAAAATTTGTTCTTGGTTTACGAAAGTATGGAAAATAAAATTGTTGTAAATGGTTACACAGATGCAAGATTTCAAATTGATATAGATGACTTCAGATCGCAGTCTGGATATGTGTTTACTTTGGATGGAGGCGTAATGATCTAGAAACGTTTGAAGCAAGTCATTATTGGTGATTCTACAATAGAAGCTAAGTATATTGCGGCATTCGATGTAGCTAAGGAGGCAGTTTGGATAAAAAAAATATTTCTAAACGTGGTGTAGTTCTAAGTATAGCTAACCTCGTTTGCTTGTATCTTGACAACAACGAGGCGATAGCATAGGCCAAGGAACCAAGATTACACCACTGATCCAAACATATACTTGTACATTCTCATCTCATTCAAAAAATTATCGAGAGAGGAGACGTGAAGATTTGTAGAGTTCCCATAGAAGACAATGTTGTAGATCCATTGATGAAAGCTCTTTCGCAAGAGAAACATGATGGTCATGTTAAGTAATTAATGTGATGGCCTATTCTCTAATATAGGGCATCGCTCAGCCTAATTCCTTAATTAAGCCAAAATCTTAGCCACACAAGACTTAACTACGTATTAGTCAGCCTTTCTATCCAAATTTCCTTAACTACTTATGTTTATGATAAATAAAATATATGTCACTTTATAATTGAATTTTAGAGTAATTAAAAACTTATTGAAAGTTAAAAAATTTAGCGAAAGTCTTAACAAATTATGGAGAAGAAATTATCAAAAATTCTAAGTGTGTGGAAACAAGGAAAACAACGATCACATGCATATATAACAAAGTGGCGAATATAAACAGTGTGATGTCATTAGAAATAAGGAAACTAAACGCTCAACCCGATATACAACCCCAAAGTGTATCAAAATAAAACTGTATATTACACCAAATATCAAAACTAACAAAATGTCGTTCAGAGGTACGCCATTGGCCAGAGGAAGTCGGTAATCTTCTCCTTGCCTAACCTGCTCGTCGACGGCTTCGCATCCACCTTCATAAAAAGGACGGTGAGTACAAAACGTAACAGTAATCCTCGTTGAAAAATTCATTCACATTTCAAAACACAAAACTAGATGGTATTTAAAAGCATAAGTTCAATAAAGAAGGACTAGTACCACAATTATGCTAAGAAATACGACAGTTAAACAAGTAAAACTGACATACTAATATCACTAGGGACTCTAACCCCAGTGTCAACAGGGACTCTAATTCCAGTATCATCAGGGACTCTAACCTTGTATCATTTGGGACTCTAACCCCATATATGGGCAAGTTTAGGGACTCTTACTCCAAGTGCCTCCTCATAGTGTCGAGTGCCGATATCCTTAGAGACTTTAACCCCGTGTGCCGATCAACTCATATTGCAATGAACTCTAGATTCTATAACTACTTTATAAATCTAAGAAAATGACTCATTAAGGATTTCAAGAATTAGCTATGCTACAAAGCAAAAGTTTTTCAGGAGAATACACTTCTACAAAGTCATTCACAACTTACAAACCCCTTATAGTACTTGAATGAATTCAAAAGAATTCAATTTATTAAAATATCAAGGAAACCAAGCTCAACAAGTGAATAATAATAAATAAGTCCATGATATGAGAGTAGAAAGCTAGACATAGTCAATAAAGACTACAACAAACAATTTAAAACTGGAAATAAAATGTAAATTAAAAACAATAGGTATACTCACATCAAGCGATGTAAAGTCCTAGCTTTACCAACCTCTCAATACCTCAAATCTTATATCTGAACCCCCATAACGCTTTCCTGATTTCACATAACATGTTTTTGGATGTGTTTAGATCATTAAATACGGTTTTAGACTTAGTTATATTGTTTTGACAAATTTGGAAAATTGCAAATTTTTTTGCTGTAAGGGCAATTAGCGTGCTAAGTGATTTGATTAGCGCGCTAATAGCCTCATTAGCATAATAACCATTATCTTTAGCGCACTAACCGAAATTAGTGCGCAAATTGTTGTACCTAGTACGCTATTGGCTATAAAACCTGGAATTGCACAATCAGAATTTTGAGTGTAGACCACAGATAGGCTTCCTCAATGCCTTAGGGATCTCCACAAACACATCAAAAACCCCAAGACTCAACAACATAAAAAACAACCACACATAGTAACAAATTCATGAATTTCTCAATTAAACTAAACAAACTAGTATATATGGATTACCTAGTTGATGTACATTAGTTAAATTAACTCTCCTAACACCAAATCCTCCCAATCACTAGATCTCTTTAATTTCCCTTCTTCTACAGCACGATTTCTTAGCTCCTAAGCTTATGAGAATGAAAACATGTTGTTTTCTTTAATTGATCTCTAACTATATATATGAAATCGATATGGTTGAATGATAACCATTAATCTAATTACACACATGTATCTCGAGACCTATCTAATAGAACAACTCTTAACACATGTCCCACTTACTTCCACAAATTAAAAATAAGTAACACTAATGATAACTCAAATATTTTCAAGATATGCATTACATGTCTCGAGGCAAATCACATGGTTATTATTTTAAAATGCTAACTTGGGGTACATTTAATTCAAAATCAACTATAGCCACATTAAAGCCACTATATAGGCTATACTAAACTCAAAATAGACTTATCACATCACTATCTACCACAATCCCATATTGGCACGCAACTCGAGGTATGTCTCCACTCACGTCTCGACACCTATACATGAGTAGAACTAACTTAGTAGTCTACACATATAAAACACACTAGACATATACCAAAAGAAATTTAACATATACCTCGGCCATCTCACCTCGATCAATGCATATATCACGGTGTGGGTCCCATGTCACCGGTCGGTAATCCTTTTTACAAATAATAAGAGAGAACGGAAATTCGGGTTGTCAAGAATCTTCCCAAGTAATGGAAATTTCGTCATCGAAATTAAAATTCACATTAGGAATAATACCTAACTCGAAGAGGTACGAAAACCTATCAATCATATAGTCTTCCCGTTTCAAGTGAGTTACGTATTATCATAGAATTGCCACTTGACGAGAACCTTCGGAATAGACTTGTTCCTCAATTGTTGCTCCCTTTAATCCAGGATCTAAATAGGCTACTTCTCATATGTAGTATCATAGCTCGGGTCTATATGACTCAAACCTATAGTCGATCAATCACCTGCTCTCAACTCAACTAATTGAAGCATTGAACATATGAAAGACTGGATGAATCCCTGATATTTGTCGAGGCAGCTCAAGCTCATACGTAACTCTCTCAACCTATTTATTAATCATGAAAGGCCCAATGAACCTCGGTGCAAGCTTACCTTTCACACTAAACCTCCCCCTTTCGAGGGGGAAACCTTCAAATATACAAAGGCTCCCTCGGAGTATGTGAGATCACTACGATATTTGTCTATATACTTTGTCTGTCTATCTCGGGCTCCCTTGAGTCTCTATTGGATCAGTTTGACCTTCTCCAAATGGTCAACAACAATTTCAGGCCCCATAATCTCTCGGTTCTCTAGCTCAGCCAACACTATGGTGAGCGACACGGTCTGCCATATAAAGCCTCAAATGATGCCATCTCAATACTGGCCTGATAGCTATTTTTTTAAGCAAAACTCACACAACGAAAAGTACACTTCAGAGGATCTGCCAAACTCCAATACAAAAGCCCGTAACATATCCTCGAGAACCTAAATCAATCTCTCGGTTTGCCTATTAGTATGAGGATGAAAACCTAGCTAAACTGTGGCGAGTACCATATTGCTCCTTTATACTCCACTACATCCTGTGTACATTACATCTCGATCTGACGTGATAGTTAATGGTACACTATGCAGCCTGATAATCTCACTCAAATAGTATACTTAGCAAAATCGAACGTGTAATGCGCGACTACAGATAGGAAATGAGTAGATTTTGTTAGCGTGTTAACAATCACTAAGATATAATCATCTCTCCTGTTGGTCCTCGGAAATCCAATCACAAAATCCATAGATATGTCTTCCCACTTCCATTGTGGAATGGGAAGAGGCTATAGCAACCCTTCAGGTCTACAATGTCCAGCCTTCACTTAGTAACAAATTTCATAGTTCCTGATGAACTCAGAAACATTCGATTTCATCCCTTGCCACCAAAAATGTCTCTTCATGTCATGGTACATTTCGGTTTTGCCCGAATGAATGGTGAATCGGGAATGGTGTGACTCCTAAACAATCTCATCTCTTAACTCTAGCCCTGATGGTATCTAAAGTTTGCATCTAAATCTCAAAAACTTATCTGTCATCTTTGTTCGATTAGTATAATTAGTACTTGGGCTAATTCATTAAATCTCAGGTATAGAATGTTAGTTCTATAACCCTCTCACACTCTCTATGTAGACACAGTCTGAAGTAAGCTATCTTGGGTATGAATATCTAGCTGAGTCACCATCGTTGTTGCCTCAAGTAACCCATATTCATACGTAGTGTGGCACTTGACAACCTTAGCATCTATAACCGGTATCTTACTTAGTGCATCTGCGACTACTTCGGCTTTTCTTGGGTGATACTCCATAGAAAAATCTTAATCCTTCAGAAACTCTAACCACCTGTGTTGTCTCATGTTCAAGTATTTATGTGTGAAGAGATATTTCAGACTTTTGTGATCAGTAAAGAGTGTGAATTTATCTCCATACAAATAATGTCTCCACACTTTCAGTGCAAACACTACTGTTGCCAATTCCAAATCATGTGTAGGGTAATTCTTCTCACGTGCTTTCAACTGTCTGGGGGAGTAAGCTACCGTACCAGTACCTTGTATCCACACACAACCCAGGTCCATATAAGAAGCATTTATGTACACCAAGAATCTCTCTCTAGCTTTTGGCGATACTAATACTAGTGTAGTAGTCAATAATCTCTTCAGCTGAGCAAATGCCTCATCACATTCCTTAGACCAATAAAATTTGATGTCATTTTTGTTCAACCTTATAATCGAGGAAGCGATTTTCGAGAAATCCTTCACAAACTGGCGATAGTACCTTGCTAAACAAAAAAAAAAACACTTGATCTTTGTTATTGAAGTCGGTACTGGCCAAATATGGCATTGAGTTTGTGCTCCCTCAAGGTCTACAACGTCACTCTAAAGTGTTGCTCGTGATCCTCTCTGGTCCTCGAATATATTAGTATATCATCGATAAAGACTATCACAATGCGATCAAGAAATGGTTGAAAAACCCGATGCATCAACTCCGTAAATACTTTAGGGGTATTGGCCAACCCAAATGGCATGATCGTGAACTAAAATGTTTATATCTCATGCTAAAAGCTATATTTGACCTATCTTCATCCCTTCTCCTAAGCCGATGATACCCTGATTGCAAGTTATCTTGGAAGAAAATTGTGCTTGTCTCGGCTAATCAAATAAATCATTGATCCTTAGTAGTAGATACTTGTTCCTGATTGTGACTTTGTTCAACTGTGTGTAGTCGTTGAAAAGTCTCAAAGTACCATCCTTCTTCTTTACAAAAAGGATAGGTGCTCCCATGACGACATAGAAGATGTGATGAATCCTTTATTTCCCAAGTCCTCAAGGTGAGTCTTCAACTCCTCTAACTCTCGCGGTGCCATGCGGTATAGCGGTATGGAAATTGGTCTGGTACCCTGTACCAACTCTGTAATAAAATCAACCTCTCGTGGCGGCAGTAAATAAGGTAAATCCTCCGAAAACACATATAGAAACCCTCTAACAACCGATATATCCTCAAGTCGTGTCCCCGACTCTCTGCCACCATGTATAGTGTAACGAATGCCTCTATCTCCTATCTAGTCACTGGTTAACCTTTCATGCCTACTGTCTTCAGTAGACTACCCCCATAGGTCAATATCAAATGCTCTAGGATCTCAAATATCACTGTCTTAGTGAAACAGTAGATATGAGGATGGTATGCTGATAAATAATCCATCCCTAAAATCATGTCAGACTTTAAGAACTTAAGGACTTTAAAGTCAACAAGTAACTCTACTCCACCTATCTCGACCGGACATATCTCGATAAAACTATTAAGGTAAACAATATCCCTAGCTGTGGTACTAAAGATCAAGTGTACACTAAGCCTAATAGGTGTCACCCTTTTGATGTCTACCATGCGACAACAATGAATGAAACAGTAGAACCAGAATCAAACAATACATAAGCATCTTCATTGGAAATGGAAACTGTACCTTGAATGAGATCTCGTGTCACTTTAAAATCTAGCTTTGTTACAATATGGGCTTCCTCTCTCCCTTACTATGAATAAGCTACCACTATTTGTGTGCACTTTTAAGCCATATGTCCCACTTGATCGCATCACCAACTTGTAATGGGGCCACATTAGCTAAATTGCTCTTTAACCTTGATCATTGTAAACTTGTCTCGCTACCTGCCTCTATCGATATCTAAAATCTTGGCCTCTACCCTAATAATATTGCTCTTAGGGTATTGGTGGTGTTGGTAATGCCTCCCTAGCAGGAGGAGGCAAGGGAGGTTTGCCATAAGTATCATGTGTAGGGGCGGTGCACGTTCCACTGGATGTTCGTACATGCCCCACTCTGCCCCTCTGAAACCATCTATCTCATTTTCGCTATCTCTTACCTTTCTATTCTCTTTGCTCGTAACGTTTCCTCTCTCCTATAACTTAGCACGTTCATCCCCCTCTCAACTCAACTCATATGTCTAATAGGAGAGGGCCTAATGCTCACAAAAGATCGTGTAATATCCTCCCTCAAACCATCACAAAAATATAAAGCGTCATTAGCATCATCTGTAACTAAGTCTCTGACAAACTGTTGAAGGTGGCCATATCTATCTCTGTAACTTATTACTGTCTCATCCCGAGCTTATCTCAATGCCATAAACCTCTTCTTCATTCTTTTCACTAAAAAGGCCAGAAAGTACTGGTTGAAAAAGTCTTTCTTGAAATCATCCCATGATGTAAAACTGCCTCTACTCACAACTATAGTTATTTACCAAACATCTACGCCCTTCTCTAGGCTAGAGTAAGAGAGAATGGGCTGTAATTTGTCCTCAACGCCTAACAGAAGATGTAACTTCTCTTGTGAGAGAATCCACAGCTCGATCTTCTCATTATCTCACTCTACAGTAAAGAACACTAGCCTAAGCTGGATTAACTCATTCACCAGCTTGGCATCCTAATTGATGTTCTTAAAGATTTAGATTTGTAGGATGGTGCAGTCTCATTTGTCTCTCCCGATATTGTAACGAATGGAAGAGTCTGCACTATTGGTGCTGCTACAATCTTCGATCTTCCGTCGATCTGCAATCATGCTCTGCATGTTGATGACATTCACGATACCAGCAGCTATGTAAATAGAGCATATATATACATATCAAAACTAACATGTACATAGAAGACACCCCCATCTAATTTTCACTAACTTTCCAAGTAACAGTTTCTAGGCTAGGATCATCTAGTTTCCATATCTAAGATTTGTGTTTTATTCACGTTTTATTTGTGTACTCATCGAGAACCTTGGGCTCTGATAGCAACTTTGATGGCCTATTCTCTAATTTAAGGTATTGCCTGGCCTAATCCCGTAATTAAGCTCAAATACTAGCCACTCCGGACTTAACTACGTATTAGTCGGCCTTTCTATCCAAATTTCCTCAACTACTTGTGTTTAGGATAAATAAAACATGTCACTTTACAATTGAATTTCTGAGTTATTAAAACCTTATTAAAAGTTATAAATTTAGCGAAAGTCTTAACAATTTATGCAGAAGCAATAATTAAAAATCCTTAATGTGTGGAAACCAAGAAAACAACGAGCACATGCATATATAACAAAGTGGCGTATATAAACTGTGTGATGTCGTTGTAAATCAATGAACTAAATGCTTAACACAATATATGTATCAAAATAAAACTGTATATTACATAAAATATCAAAACCTATAAAATATCGATGCAGAGGTAGTCCACTGGCTCAGAGGTACTCACTAATCTTGTCCTTGCCCGCCCTTCTCATCGACGACTCTGCACCTATTGTCATAAAAAGGACGTGAGTATGAAAAGTAACAATAATTACCATTGACTACTTCATTTATAGTTCCAAAATAAAACTAAATGGTATTTAAAAGCATAATCTCAATAAAGAATGACTAGTACTACAATTATGACAAGAAATACCATAGTTAAACAAGAGAAACTGACATAAGGCTAAGTAGTTATGATATAGATCCGCTCGGCTGTGACCTACATCAGTGAAGCCTTAACAACTAAAGGACTTGCATGGTGTCGCATAGTCTAATATCACTAGGCCCAAGTGTCATTAGGGACTCTAACACCGGTATCATGTGGGACTCTAACCCCATATTACTAGGGACTGTAACCAAATATATGGGCAACCCCAGGGACTCTAACATCGCGTGCCTCATCGTAGTGGTGAGTGGCGATATCTCTAGGGACTCTAACTCCATGTGCTAATAAACTCATAGTGCAATGTACTCTACATTTTATAACTACTTTATAAATCCAAGAAAATGACTCATTAAGGATTTCAAGAATTGACTATGCTCCAAAGCACAAAGTTCTCCAAAGAATACAAGTCCATAAAGTCATTCACGACCCACAAATCCCTAATAGCATGCTATTTACACTACATTTAGTGCAAAACAACAAGAAATGACATATAGCACATGAATGGACTCAAAAGAATTCGATTTATCAAAATATCATGGAAACCAAGTTCAACAAGTGAGGAATAACAAATAAGTCCATGATATAAGAGTACAAAGCTGGACATAGCCAATATAGACTACACCAAACAATTTAAAAGTGGAAATGAGATGTAAATAAAAAATCAATAGGTACACATACGTCAAGCAATATAAAATCCTAGCTTTACCAACCTTTCGACTCCACAAATCTTATATTCGAACCCCCATAACCTTTTTCCTAGCATCCTCATATCACATAACAATTTTTTGGATGTGTTTAGACCTTTACTTTGGGTTTTGAACTTAGATATAGTATTTTAGCAAATTTGGAAAATTGCAGATTTTTATGTTGTAAGGGCAATCAACATGCTAAGCGATTTGACTAACATGTTAGTGACCTCATTAGCGCGATAACCACTATCTCTAGCGCACTAACAAAATTAGTGTGCTAACTATAGTACCTAGTGCGGTATGTGTAGAAAAACCCAAAATTTCGTAACCAGAATTCTGAGTTTACACCACATATAGGCTTCACCAATGCCTTGGGGACCTCCCCAAACACCTCAAAAAATTCAAGACATCATCAACAACATAAAAAAGCCATACATACTAACAAATTCATGAATTTATCAAATTAAACTAAACAAATTAGTGTAAGTAGATTACCTAGTTGATGTACACTTGCTAAATCAACACTCCTAACACCAAATCCTCCCAATCAACTGATTTCTTCAATTTCCCTTCTTCTCTAGCATGATATCTTAGCTCTTAAGCTTATGAGAATGAAAATATGTGGTTTGCATTAATTGATCTCTAACTATATAAATGAAATGGATATGGTTGAATGATAACCATTTGATCTAATTACACACATGTATCTCGATACCTATCTAATAGAACACCTCTTAACAAATGTCCCACTTACTTCCACTAATTAAACCTAAGTAGCACCAATGTATAACTCAACTCATTTCTAGATGTGCTAATACGTGTCTTGATTCAAATCACATGGCTATTGTTTTAAAAGGCTAACTTAGGCTATATTTGATTCAAAATCAACTAGAGCCACATTAAAGCCACCGTATAAGCTATATTAAACTCAAAATAGACTTACCACATCACTCTCTACCCCGGTACTATGTCGACATGCAACTCGAGGCACATCTCCACTCACGTCTCGACACTTATACACAAGTAGGAGTTACTTAGTAGTCTACACATATACAATACACTGGGCATATACAGCAATAAATCTAACATACTCCTCGGCCATCTCTCCTTGGTCTATGCATATATCACAGTGTAGGTCCCACATCACAGGTCGGTAATCCTGATTATGAATAAAAAATGAAATTAGATATTCGGGCCATGACAATTAGGTATTAGATACATGAATGGTTGCTATTTGTGCAATTGGGAGATGTTGGGGCGTGTGCTTTAGGTCAATCTACTGAAATTGTTTATATTATTATTTTTGTTCATAAAATTGTGGTTTTCATTTGTTATTTTATCATAAGAAATTGCATGTTTACCTTATAGTTAATCCATGGGTATTTTTAGAAATATCCTAAATGTCCTTTATCCATCATTATACTGGGAAGCATATTGAATTAAGGCTAGTGTGAATCTTTATTTGAAACAACACCTTTTTAGTAAAGGAAGAAAATAATAAAACAACTAAGCAATATAAGCAATATGATGTAAAGATTAAATCCTCAAGAAAGAAAATTTATGAAGTTTATAATAGAAGAAATGATAAGTCTGATGATAAAATTGATGAATTATCAAAATATGGTTAAGATGTTAATTAAAGATAGATCTAATAAAATTAAAGCTTATGAATTATGTGATGAAGTTAGACATCATACGGATATGTGTCCTACTCTACATGTGGAGAATACTGAAGTGGTTAGTGCAATGATGGACCAATTTTTCGGTCATCAAAGAAATCAACTTCATAACAATAGTTATTATCTTTGAAGACAATATCAGAATCTTAGATATGGTGCTGAAAATCAAAATTATAATAGTCATGGAACAAGTGCTTAAATGCAATTTGCACCTAATCAGTAACCTCAACAAAATGCTCAATCTATGAATACAAATTTAGAATAAACCTTGCATATTTTGATGAACTAAAGTTATAAAAATTTTAAACATATTTCTAAAAATCAGATTAAGACTAATACTATTATTATTGAACTAAAAAATCAATTAATTCAAATGAATTTACCAATAAATAGGTAAAGAACTCAACATAAAGATCAAGCTAAAGCATCTACACAAACTACTGTTGCTCCTACTAATTACGCACAAGTCAATGCTTTATTTAGTGATAAAAAGACACACCTATAAGTGGAAAGACACTTAAGTAAGATAATAAAAAGAAAACACATAAACTATTAAAGATGAAGAAAAAGAAGAAGAAATGATGGCTAATGTAATTCCTAGAAGAGAATGGATAGCAAAATAATTGAAATATACACCTTTTCCTAAAAAGCTACACTAATGGTATTTAGTCAGAGTTGAAGCATATGAAAATCTTTTACAAAAGTCAGAAATAATTGATAAGAATCAAAATGTTAATAATTTGAATGAAGATTTGTATTCATATTCTATCATTCCACAACGATAAATTGATGATAAGGAGGAAGAAAATAATGAAGACATTCCTAAAACATTTAGGAAAATAGAAATCAATAAAGCAATGATGGAATCAATTATTTAATTTTATAATAATGAAGAAGTTTTGAAAGAATTCTCTAAAGTTAAGGAAATGATTTAGAAGAATCTAAAGAAAAATTAGGAGAAAAAGTGTTTGCTTTAATTAAAAAGAAAATACCAGAGAAATGTTCTGATCTAAAAATGTTTGGATTTCCTATTATATTAGGAAGTTTTTTTTTATAGATGTTGCTATCTATGATCTTCGAGCCTTAATTAATTTTATGTGACTTAAACTATATAAGTCATTGAAAATTGGTTCATTGACTAATACACCTATTAATCTTATTTTAGCTGACAACATGGTTATTAAACATTATGGTTTACTACAAGTTGTCTTAGTAAAAGTAAATGAGTTAGTAAAGTTAGATATCTTTGAAGGAATAATGTCTATAGAATTTGAAAACAAAATTTTCACTTTTCATTTTAATGATGAAGATGTCTATGATAATTCTAATGAATCTAATAATGAAGAAATTAGTGATAATGAATCATTAGATGTGACATTTAAGAATTTTATAAAATTGATTAGGCGACTAATTAAGTATTTTCAAATTTAATTTTGAGATTTAGGTATCCGAGGTGGGACCTACATGTTATGGATTGGAGATAATAAAATTTAATATTATTTTTATGTGTTGTGTGCCTATTTGATGTATTATACACAATTTCGAAGTGAAATAGTTCAATTGAATTGTATATGAGGTGTCTGTGAGTTTCGAAGTGAGTTCGTAAATTTTCTCCAATTTTGACAATTTTTGGTATTTTTTGGAATTTAATTTGAAGGTAAAATTAAAAGATAATCAAGAAATTAAATAAAATAATTGATAAATTGTTGGGCGTTTAGTGAAATGTGGGGTCGAGGGTGACATGCATGGAGGTATGATAGTGTGCACGCTCGAAGGTGGTCATTGGCACATGTGGCAAATTTTTAGCCGCAAAAATATACAGGTGTTGATATATTTTTATATATGATGTAGTTTGTATATATAAATATATAAATCAATCCTATAGTTTAAATCAAATAAAATTAAGCATTGGATTCGCCTCCAGATATGCGTAGCATGAACATTAAGGAAGAGAATGTTTGAACGTTGGTTGTTGGAGAGGATTTATCCATGCCTCGAGATTTGTGCCATCATATCTCAAGGAAAATCAATATGTGTATGATTTGTTATAAAAAGAACCAAAAGATCTACCTCAAGATATGCAATACTTATCTGGAGGTGATCAAATATGATTTGTTTTGCTTAAGTAGGTAAGTGATGATTATCTTATTAATAGCCATAAGATCGACCTCAAAATATGCATCATGTATCTTGAGGAAGATCAAAATATATAATGAATTTGAACTTTTAGATTTGCCTCGAGATTCATGCGATGTGAATATCAAGGAAAGCTTATATTTATTCAACCTAAATAACAGAATCGCCCCCTCAATGTTAGATTTTAGGAGTGAAGATCGAGAGAGAGAGAGAGAGAGAGAGAGAGAGAGAGAGAGAGAGAGAGAGAGAGAGAGAGAGAGAGAGAGAGAGAGAGAGAGAGGAAGGAAGGAAGAGATGATAAGAAGGTGCGGTTGTGTATGTTATTGTTATTGTTATTGTTGTTGGGTTGTTGATGTTGATCGTTCTTAATTGTTATTGATGCTTTTGTTATGTGTTGTTGTTGATGATATTTGTTGGCTGTTTTACAATGATGGGGATGGGGAGACTCGGCTCGTCTGAATAAGATGACTTTCCTGCCTAACCCTAACCCAATAAAATTAAAAAAAATGGTGGTTGTTGGAATGCATAGAAGTGTAGGAAGAAGACAGGGTTTGGTCCCCCAAATCGGATCAAACCGAGTTCGGTTCAGGGAATCAAACCATCATATTCAAATAAAAATAAAAAAATTCTAGAAATTAGGAAAATAACGTTGAAAAAGTATTATTTTGAATAATTAAATAAAAATTGTGGATTTAAAAAAATCAAGGATTTTATAGTTTTGTCAAGGATTTATACCGGGGTTTTTCTTGTTAAACGTGCTACGATACCCAAAAATGCTCAAAATTTAGAATTTTTTTTGAAGCTGAGTCTAGGTTAGTTTCCAATTGTGAACCACAATTTGAAGTCAAAATTGGGATTATGACATCCGATGAGTTGATTTGGAAGAATTCCTAGGTTTTCGAGTTGTCGAAAGACCATTAAATATATAATAAGTTGATAACTTATATTAAAACCTAAACAACATAATTTCGATGCCAAACAATAATTTTGAGAGAAAAAATAAATTCGGGGATTAGAGAATTTATTTTTGAAGTATTTTAGTGGTTTCGGGACATGATTCAGTCAACTAGTTTTGGAGTCTTATCAGGCTTATAAATTGATTGTTAGACCTCAATTGGAACCCTATTTGGACTAACTTATCAACTCGGAACGCAAGGGAATTTCAATATTACGTTTGTATGGTTAAGTAAATCCTACATTAACCTTGACATTGTATGATTATGATTTCTTATCAAATGCATTGATATTGATCCTCGAAATTGCATTTTTGTTGTACATGCATACATGGGCAGGGAGGCTAGGTCGACTCAAGTCTCCTTATAGTGTATACTATACTGTGATTATAGAATACTATATTATGCTTGAGGGGCTAGAGTCAATGATACTTAGTATCACGTGGTTATCATGAGATCTCATTGAACAAGATCATACTCCAAGAGTCTATAGGAATGAGACTCGTTTGGTATCCTCTCCAGGCATGAGTTTTTATTATTGTTTACTTACTACTTTCAGAGAACTTTATCTGATTGTGGTCGGATAACAAAAATAGGGATGGCTTCACGGTTGTATTTAAATTCCTTAGATTATATTATTTGTTTGATCTTTTTAGATTCTGATGCATTAGATTATTAAATGTGTCTTGGATAGTGTACGATTTACTTATCTGACATTATCGAATTCTTATAATTGGATAATGATTGGTTCTAGTGGTGACAGGGGAAAGTGAAAGCTTTCCAAATGTTTGTGACTTGCTTAGTTCTTTTCTCTCTATATATCTATTATTTTTTAATATATTATATTGTATACATAGGTTTTTTAGTTTGTGTGTGACTAGGATCTCCTTCGGAATTGTTGGAACAGTTTTAAGATGAATTAAGGCAAAGTTAGTTTAAGGTTTTTAGTACTTCAAATTAGGTTATAATGAATAATAATTTTTGGGAATGAAATATATATTATTTACGTGGGGATTGTGAGTCATTCGACATTTCCACCAAGTTGAGCAAGTTCTGTTGAAGAATTTTGAAGGCCGAGTATTCTGGTGTAGGCTTAGTAATAGAAGAGGTTCTGTCGAGATTATTTAATTTATCTAAATTTAAGTTTATGAAACAAGTTTAGAACTACATGGTTCGGTCGAGCCGACAGCAATAAACAAAGCACTCTATGGGAGGTAGCCTATATTCTATCTTTACTATTAGTTTTAGTTTTAAGATTAGTTAGTTGTTTTAATTTTCTCTCAACTTTTGACTCTTATAATGGGGATATTTTAAAATATAATTTTCGAAATAATTTCTTATAAGGGTGTTGATCGAGCCAATGTCATTCCGAAAAATATTGTCATTATGCATTACTTCTTACGTTAGTTGGTTATTTATAGTAATGAAGTTATGTTTTAGTACAAATCATAGTCAAATTCTGATAACTTTGAATAATTATACCTTTTTATTTGACATATCTATGATAAAGATATGGAAAAACCAATTAAATAGAAAAAAATAATTAAAATAGGGCAGCAATTTCCCAGCGATTCCAGTTTATTCTGGAATTCATTAAGAAAATCAATATCAGTTTGCAAAAATTTTAGTGTAATTTTAGGTAAGCAATCTATCAACTATTTGCACTTATAACTAGGATTTACTGAACTAGTCGGTGAGACACTGAAGCTCATTTTCAGTGATTTTCCAGTGAATCCATTTAAAACCTGATTCACTCAAAATGAATATGCTTTTTTTAAAACATAAACCTTAAATCGCCATATTACTTGCTTCATACTTATAAAACATTGCACTTTTTCCACCCAAAGACCGAATTTCAAGTAGACATAAGCTTTTAAAACTAAATTTTAATGTATATTAGTTATTCCCACCTCAATCTTCACATATTCAACCAAAAATCTGGTAAATTCTGAAAGTGTAGAGCCAACTAGGGTTTGAGCAAGGGGAATTCGAAGTTGGAGCTTGGAGGAGTATTTTAGAGGGGTTCTAGAGTCCCAATCTTGAAAGATTCACTTTCAAGAAGGTAATTAATGGGAATCCCTGCCCTTTATTGATTATATTTTTGGTTTTCATGGATTTTTGGATTCTTATTCATGTTAGAGCCTAAATTTCGAGATTTTTGCTCAAAATTAGTTTTTATGTCGAATGTTTTCAATTATAATACTAGTATGGGTGTGGTGTGATAATTCTTTTTATTGATATCGAATTTTTGCACAAACTAATTTGAGACTAAATTAAAATAAGTTTTGGGGTTTTTGGTTTGTCTATCAAAAGACTTGAATTACATAGGAATGATTGATTTTATTAATGATGTTTTACTAATAAATTTCATATAAATTTCAAACATCTTAATTCATAAATGACTTTTTCAGATGAATTTCTCTTTATTAGATAAGTTGAATTTTATTGACCACTTTTTCAACAATTAAGTTTTTAATAGTTTTACAAGCTTATTTTTTTTACTTGTATTTATTGAAATGGCTAAAAGTAGAAGGGGTAGAAGTTCAAAAGAGGAGAAAAAAGAAAGGAAAACCAAAGATAAATCCAAGTTTCCTCCGATTAGACCCATGAGAATTTCTTTAAATGAACTTAAAATTAGATAACAAAAAGAGCCTACTCCACCTTTATCATTTGGTAATGATTCTTAGGAAGAATTTGAGCATGAGGAAGAGGGAGTAGAAAAAGAGATACCAAAAAGAGAGCCTACTCCACCTTTATCGTTTGGGGATTTCTGTCAAGGATAAGGCCTTAGCTAAGATTAAGAAAGATATAGAGAGAGGAAGAAAGTTAATCCCGAAGAGGGGATTCAATCTGAAGAATGACTTGAAATATAAGCCTTGGATCTTATATATTATTAATTTAATAACCTGGTGATTATTTACTGGGCACTATCACCATTTATACCTTGAAAATATTCTTAGTGAGAAGGTATGTCACATTTTAGTGAGAAAGTTTTATGTGAATGTTTATGGAAGTGATAGCAAGTCAAAGTCACGAGTTTGACGAAGAATAGTGGATTATTCTGCTACAAGAATAAACTAACATTTGGTTTACCAGAGTTCACCAAAAAGAAAAAGATTAATACCCAAAGCTTGAATAATCGATTTACCTCCATTAACCTATTGAGGAAATTAGGGGAGGCTATATTAGAGGTAATCCATGGTGATGGATTCATTTTAGACATGAAAGGGTACCCAAAGCACATCAATACCAAATTTTTTAGGAAGTTCAAAAAAATGTGTTGTTATTTCATTGACAATAGCTTACGATTAAGTCTACAATACTATGAGATTGTGAACTACAAAGCCTCTTTGTTTTAACACATTGTGAAAGGATTAGGATATTTAGTTGTTGGAAAGATTATCTATAATCGATAAGGAGTGCCATCACAACGAATAAGAACGACAAATTACCATTTTCTTTTATGATCACGGTTTTTTGCAGAGAATATTGAGTAAATATGACCACCGGAGAAGACTATAACGGATGTCGAAATATAATGTTATTGAGAAATTTATGGATATGAAGACTCTAAAGAAGAAGAATGTTGAGATAGCCAATAGAGAGATAGAGCAATGAAGAAAGATAAGAGATGAAACGAGGAGAGTTTTAGAAGCAATGGTGAGAGAAAGAAATGATCCAATTGTGGAGCAACCTTCTACATACTTCGATTTACTTTTTATGGAGGACTCAAAGTTGGCCATTATGGGTTCAACTTAGTGTAATTTAGTAAGAAGTCTGAGGAATCAAGAACTGGTGTTTGAGAACTAGAGTGTCTTAGCAAGGAACATTTGCAGGATAGAGAGGATGATATCAAGAAGACATATAAGACGAGAAGGCACATAGGGTCTTGTAAAATCTAAACTAATAAGGCTACTGATTAATAGTATTTTTGATGATCAACTACTTCTAGCTCAGGACTACAACCTCTATGATCCCGCTACGAGTTACAAGTCCGAGAGGGTTGATCCAGTAGAGAATGAATGATCATGCAACTTTATGATGATGATATTGATTTCTTTACTCTACCTTATCTCTTTTGTCTCAAAGTGATGGTGTGAGAGGTTTTGCACATAACTCTAGTAATGATTCTATGTGATCTGTACCGGTGATATACTTTCCCTGATACTATGCCTAGTGATGTGATTTCATGTGATACATCTGATATAGTGATATAGTGATACATTTAATGGTCATGCTACATTTGATATTCATTTGTGATGATTATTCATATTTTTAATGCACTCTGTTTGATAAAAATCTCTATACTGACCTTATATATTGATTATACAATTATTTACTATATCAATTCGTTTATACTTCACGAGGTATATTTGTTTTGTGAGAAACCTAACATAAGTTTTAAACCTTAAGACAAGGTTTGGAATGAGTTTAGGGGTATTTTAGGTGAAGCATTACAATAGCAATAGCAAGGAGAGAAATAAAGGTAGAAGATAAGTTCAGAATTGATCCAAAGTTTAAACTTTTGATTCGATATTCAAGTGAGTTGATGAAATTTTTTAAATTTCTTATGAATTCAACTATGTATGGATTTAATTTTATTTAAATTTTTTAGTAAGGTAAACAATAAAACAATAAAAATGAATATATATATATATATATATATATATTTATAAGATTTTTAATTGGAAGTGATATTTTAATACCCAACTGGATTTTATGATACAAGGAATCAATTTTTATACCTTTTTTAATTAACTTTACTAGATGATGTGTGCACTAGATTTCCTTGTGTTAGTCATGAGAATGAGTTGAAGAACAAAACAATAGTGCAAGATGAACTTGACGTATTTCTAAGAATCTCGCAAAACAAAGTCTATTGATTAAGTATTTTTGTAGTATATATATAGAAAGTTATTGTGCCCCAATTGAAAGAAGGAAATGCATTAGGAACCGATAAATTTCTATAAGTTAGATAGCATACTTTCTTCAACTTAAGTGGATAGTGAGAAGTGCTAACAAGAGCTTACAAATATATAGAGAGTCCTATAGATTTCATTGGAAATGGGGCATGGAATCTATAGCGTGAAAATGTGAGAACTTCTACATGAAATTGAGCAATGACTCAAAAGTCAAAAGCAAAAGAAAATAAATAATAAATAAATATAATAAAGAAAAAATAATTAGGATGAAGTTGCAAAAATTGAGAGATGAAAGGCGGATGTTCTTAAGCTCTTTAATGAAAAGATTTAACTCGAGTACTTGAAGCTAGGGTTGAGTAAAACACTTCTTAATCTAACAAGTTTGAAACAATATAATCATTGGTATCTTGAAAAAACTCCTTTTGATTTTTATTGTGGTATTATTTTTAAAATGTTTTTTAAAATCAAGATTAATGTAGTGGTTTTTGTGTTTCGATATTCTATACTAGTCATCGTAAGCTTGATGCTTGTCAATAAAGATTGATAAAACCTATATTGTGTAATGGCCTTGGTATTGATTGAATATTAAATTCTATGTGGTATTGCATTGGGTGGTTGAGTTATCATTAAGGGATGGTTTGTTTTTTTTTTCTAAATCATTCTATTTTATCATAACTTCCATTTATTTATAGGTAAAATATTTCTATTTTAAGGTCACTTCTATTAAAAAATTATATTATTTAAATTTATATGAATTAGATTGAAATCAGTATTTAAAGAATGAAAAGAAAATGTGATTAAAAAAAGAGAAAGCAATTAGACTTGTTTTATAGTGTAATTTAGGATGGTTTTAAATGAAAATAAATATATTACACTTTGTATTCTCTGGACGAAAAAAAGGAAGAAAAGAAAATGATCTACCGAAGAGAACGTTCAATGAAGCATCAGCGATATGAGATTACGCAGGGATCACTGCATAAATTGAAAATAGAGAAGAGCTAGTGATTAGTCAGTAAATTGGGATTTACAAAGGAATATCCAGATGAATCGGTCGAGCACAAAGAGATATTTTTTGTGATTAACTCAGTGATTTGTGAACAATATAGGATTCGTTGAGAAAACGCTAAGGTATGTGACGAGTTTTTTAGATTATTTTGAAGAATTTGAGTTTTTCTATGATTTATATAGCATAGGAATCTATAAATAGAACCTTAGGGCTTCGAAATTAAGAGACAACGTTTCTCTTGACAAGTTTGTATGAGCCTTAAGTTAGTTTTTATTGAGTTTGTGTATGTAGCAACATTAAAGCTTTATTTATTTCAATAAGAGGTATTTATTTAATTATGTCTTTCACTATATTATTGTGTTGTATATTTCCACCCTGAGTGAGTAATTTCATAATCTGAACAAACCTTAGACATGCATATACTTTATATTACTATATAGTTATAATTAAGAAATCTAGTACTTAATGCTTTAATTCTATTCATATACAACAATCACGATTTTAATAAGTTGTTTTTGCGTATTACCAATAATGGGTATTGATATAGCATGCATATTTGCAAATATGTATTGTTATATTCGATTTTATAAATCTATGTATAGTATTATCGACAACAATTACAAAAATAGTAACTAGGATTAATTTATAGGGCCAATTACATATGTGGATGTTTTAGGTGACTGTATTCTAAGTTATTTATTTATTGGCATATTGTGATTAATTTCTCGTTTAGATTAGGCATGATTTTAATTGAGTGTTAATGCTATCATAATTTCTACTCTATTGCATTTTATCCAATAGGTAGATTTACAATTATAAGGATATGGTTATTTTCATTGAATATAGGAATATCAATGGGTTGCTAAAGTCTATCAACCTATTATGATTTAGGATTTAATAATTCAAGGATTATATGTGAAATAATTATAACTTGGTTACAAGGTAATATTATGTTTTAGTATTTGAATGCAATCCAAGTATATTGCATTATTTAGTGGGGGTTTGTTGAGATGGTTGTTTAGATATTTATATTATATTAATTTGAATTTCTTCTAAATTAACTTTTCATTGAGTTGTTCGAATTAGTTTAGTTAGTTTGGTTAAATAAGTTAGTAGTCAAAGTTTTTAGTTATTTAGTATTTCAATAACCGTTTAATTAGATTAACTAAATTAAGAAAAATAAAACAAAAAACACTTTCTTTAGAAGTTTTCAAGATCCTTGTAGAGACGATATCCCACTTATCACAAATATAAATAATAAAAAATACGGTAAAATATTATGCATATTCAACACATGTCAATTCCCTATCGAGTTTTCACAGTCGACTTAATACATCTATCCACACCGTCACAAACACTTTTGTCTTCCTCTATTCATAATTTTTCTTTTTCTCCAAGATTTTTTTTTTCTCAATCACCAAAAAATTTACTACACTAAACTAAACACCAATTTCAACAACCCAAGAACTTATCTTAACTAAAAACCTCTTCCCCCTGCTCATTCATTCCTCTACTTCACCGAACGAAATAACATGAGATTGAGATAAAACGATTGAGAGTATAAGGGAGAGCTGGTGAGATCACATTGAGTGAATTCACAATGAGGCGGAGAGAAGGACCTTGAGAAGTGTTAGACCAGAGGGACTTGCAATGACTTCAAAGTGTGTAACACTGCCACTTTCCAAAAGGAAGTTTTGCTCTCTATACTGCAAGAGTCGGCAAATATCCTAAAGGATACGATGAATCAAGCTCAACTTTCACTTTGCAGTAGTGAAAGATGAAAACGAGAGCAGATGTTGGTGATTTTTGAGATGTGACTTCTTCCTCCCTGAAACTCTTCTCTTATAGACCACTGCTCAAAACCAGTTAGAGTAGAATAGGGTTTATTAACTGCCCATTCAATGCTTGAGTGGGTCAATTAATAACTACCTACATTGTAATTTCCGAAAATGGTAAAAAAGAGCTCGCCCACTTACACATATGCGCAAGCGCACGTGCCTCGTGGAAAGTGCTAAGTGCGCCTATAAAAGCGCCTAAAATGCGCCATATGCGACGCGCCTGTGGTTCAATTTGCATAGCACTTGTATTTTATACACACTGTAGTGCAAGAGTATAAATATACTCTTTAAACTTGAAGTTTCTAACCAATGTGGGACTAATTTGTGAAAAATCCATTTTCAAAATAATCAGATCATTTAATCCACGAAATCTAAAACATTATATGCATAAATAATGGTATCTTGAACCACTAATTTGTGAAAAATTCATTACATCATATCAGAAATACATGGTAGATAAACTTTGAACCAAAGATTCTATTCGATATGTAGCATAAACATATCACGTATATAACTTACACCAGCAAATAGCCATAAATATCCTGACACATTCAACATTGGCCTTGTGTCCCGTATCTTCTAGTGAATGTCTTTAGAGCCAAACCCTCAAGCTCCGTGAAGCGGTCGCACTTCACATCCACATAGGTAGTCTCCATTCTAGTACCCCTGCAATTTAAGCACCTTTAGAAGACTATTAAGATATCATCTCAACCTCCTCTCTTTACTTGCAGGTACCGAGTGTTGGGTTTTGGGGTTCATGCGCAGCGGAGATTACAAAACAATTTTGACAAAAACCCCAACAAGATCCAAATCTAATTCCATTAAAAACGTTTAAACTATGAAAGACTTAATCATACCTCAGTCGCAATATACCTTTCTGAAGGTTGATCGATCTCTAAGGCGCTGCCAACGATGAACGCCCTCTACCAATAGTCCACAAACGAACGACGGCCGAGATTCGAAGTGCTGGCTTCGAGAGAATACCAAACCTTTTATTTCTCTCCAAAACGATCCAGAGCATACCAAAAACCGTAAGTCGTTTCTAAAACGAAAATAGAGTTTTGGCCCTTAATCTTTCGTACGTGTATTCTAACTTAAAGCGTCTATTTTACAACCCCTGTATATAGACGGTTAAGTAAATTACACATATACCCCTACTTAAAAGAAGTATAAGTGTAATACACCACAAGAACGTTTCTATCATGAATTTTATCATATAAAATTCATTTTTCTGAACCATCTTAAAATCTCGCAAAACTATTCTTAGTGTGCGACCCAATAGGCTCATACAACGTTAGCAATGTACCAAAACACATTTTGGTATACAAGTCATAAGCGGCCTCAAGCAAGACATTATGACTACCCAAGTTGTACGAATATCAAATCGATACAACCTAATCAATATTGTATATAACATCCTTTTGTCACACGATATCCTTTTGATCAAACATAAGACATGAAATTGTCATCCAACATGTTCAATCGTACTAGTCTCGATCTCTAGGTAGACTGAAAACATCCAAGTGACATTGATCAATATCAATTCACTTAGACTAGGCCTTTTAATAGTCTAACACATCGAGGGATCTGCTAGATATCTCTCTTTATATGAGAGGGACAAATTCTATCTCGATTACACAACTTCATCACATTGTTCACACAGTAACCAATCACAACCTTTATAATCGTCCGGTTAAAGACAACGTTTGATAGTGTCAAATCACTATGTTCCTAATGTTGAAGTCTATGGTAATCTCGAGTCAGAGGACTGAAAAATATACCTATCATGAGAAACAACTATGACTTAATCCATGTGATGTTCTCATAGCGGGTCGGTCCAGTACTTTGTTCCCTAACAAGTACTCGTGATGTTGATTCGTATCCCTATACGTATAATCATCATATGATCATCAATCAAGACTCACATTAGTCTTAATTCATTATAGTTCTCAGTATAATGATCGACTAGGGACATTTAGGATATTTCTGTAAATACCCATGGATCTTATTATAATGTAAACATGCAAATTAATTATAATAAACAACAAATGAAATCCTCTATTTTATTAACTAAAAGTATTCATAAAGACAATTAATGGATTGACCTAGGGCACATGCCCCAACATCTCCCACTTGCACTAGGGCCAATCATACATGCATCTAATGCCTAATGATCTAACATGACCATCATGTTTTGCTTGTGGAAGAGCTTTTGTCAATGGATCCGCAACGTTGTCTTTAGTAGGTACTCTGCAAATCTTTACGTCTCCCCTCTCAATAATTTCTCTGATGAGATGAAAACGCTTGAGTATATATTTGGATCTGTGGTGTGATCTAGGTTCCATGGCCTGTGCTATTGCCCCGTTATTGTCACAATACAAACAAACAAGGTTAGCAATACTTGGAACCACACCTAGTTCATAAAATGAACTTTTTGATCCAAACTGCCTCCTTTGCTGCATCAAACGCTGCGATATACTCAGCTTCTGTTGTAGAATCTGCCACAGTCTCTTGCTTCGAACTTTTCTAGCTTACTGCATCCCCATTCAAAGTAAACGCATATCCAAACTGCGATATATAATCATCTATATCAATTTGAGAACTTGCATCTGTGTAACCATTTACAACTAGATCATTTTCAAAACCTCCATACACCGAGAACACTTCCTTCGTCCTTGTTAAGTATTTAAGAATGTTCTTTACTGCTATCCAGTGACTTTTACCAGGATCAGACTGATATCTGCTTGTAGTGCTCAAAGCATATGATACATCAGGTCGAGTGCATAACATGGCATACATGATAGATCCAATAGCCGATGCATATGGAATCTTATTCATACGGTCTCGCTCATCATTTGTCCTAGGACATTGATTCTTGCTGAGACTTATGCCATGAGACATTGGCAACAATCCTCTTTTAGAGTCTTGCAAACTGAACCTATTCAGCACCTTGTCTATGTAAGCACTCTGACTTAGACCAATTAGCCTCTTAGATCTATCCCTATAGATTCTTATCCCTAGGATATAGGCCGCATCTCCTAAGTCTTTCATTGAGAAACACTTCCCTAACCAAGACTTGACATTCTGCAATGTTGGGATGTCATTTCCAATGAGTAATATATCATCAACATAGAGTACCAGAAAAACAACTACACTCCCACTGACCTTTTTGTATACACAAGGCTCATCTTCGTTCTTAATAAAACTAAAATCCTTGATTGCTTCATCAAAACGAAGATTCCAACTCTGAAAAGCTTGCTTTAATCCATAAATGGATCTTTGAAGCTTGCATACATTCCTAAAATTCTCAGGATGTACAAAACCTTCAGGTTGTGTCATATACACGTCCTTAAGCAGCTTTCCATTAAGAAATATTATTTTTACATCCATTTGCTATATCTCAGTCATAATATGCAGCAATGGCAATTAAAATTCTTATGGATTTAAGCATAGCTACTGGCGAAAAGGTTTCATCATAATCAACTCCTTGAGTCTGCCTGATACCTTTTGCTACAAGTCTTGCTTTAAAAGTATGCACATTGCCATCCATGTCAGTTTTCTTCTTGAAAACTCATTTACATCCAATGGTCTTACCACCTTCAGGTAAATCAACCAAGTTCCAAACTTGGTTATCAACATGGATTGCATCTCAGAGTTCATGGCACTTAGCCATTTATCTGAGTCTGGTCCAGACATAGCCTCTTGATAAGTGGTGGGCTCATTTTGATCCATAAGCAACACTTCACGACTATCAGTAATGAGAAATCTGAATCTCTCTGGCTCATTTCTTAACCTACTAGATTTACGTGGGCCTTGTGTCACTTGCGGAGGTTCAACTAGTTCAGAACGTTGTTGAACTTCTAGTAGCGGTTCATGGTTTATCTGTGATTCTTGAACTTCAAGATTTATTTCTCTCCCACTAGTGTCTTTTGAAATAAACTATTTTTTCATAAAGGCGCCATACCGAGCAACAAACACTTTGTTCTCAGCGGGATTATAAAAGTAATATCCTTTTATTTCCTTAGGATACCCTACAAATAAACACTTGTCAGATTTAGGTGCTAGTTTTTCTGAGACATGTCGTTTTACGTAAGCCTCACAACCTCAAATCTTAAGGAAAGACAAACTAGGTCTCTACCCGTACCATATCTCATATGGTGTTTTATAAACCGCTTTAGAAGGAACTTGATTTAGAGTGAAAGCTGCAGTTTGTAATGCATAACCCCAAAAGGGTAATGGAAGATCTGCATGACTCATCATAGATCGAACCATATCTAATAGGGTTCGATTTCTCCTTTCAGAAACTCCATTCCACTGTGGAGTTGCTGGTGGAGTCAATTGGGAGACAATCCCAAAATTTCTAAGATGATCATCAAATTCTCGGCTCAAATACTCACCACCTCGATCTGACCGAAGTGTTTTGATAATTTTACAAAGTTGATTCTGCACTTCATTTTGAAACGTTCGAAACATCTCAAATGATTCAGCTTTATGTTTCATTAGATATACATAACCATATTAGCTGAAATCATCAGTAAATGTAATGAAGTACTAATAACCACCTCTAGCCATTATATTTATAAACTGCATACATCAGTATGTATTAGACCCAATAAATCACTTGCCCTTTCACTGTGTCCATTAAAGGGACTTTTAGTCATCTTGCCTCGTAAACAAGATACGCACGTTTCATATGTTTCTAAATCAAATGAATCTAGAAGTACATCTTTATGGAGCTTCGTTATGCGTTTCTCATTTATGTGTCCGAGACGACAATGCCAAAGATAGGTTTGATTCAAATCATTTGACTTAAATCTCTTTGTATTTATGTTAAAGACTGGAGTATCAGTGGACCTTTTCATGCTTAGAATATAAAGACCATCACACAAATCTCCATTTGCATAAAATATTCCTTTACGATAAATGGAACATCTATTATTCGCAATAATAAAATCTAAACCATCCATATCCAAGCATGAAACAGAAATGATGTTTCTGCTCAAGGCAGACGCAAAATAACAATTATTTAAATTTAAGATAAGTCCATTAGGTAAGACTAAGTCATATGATCCAACGACCCGGCGAAAGAACTCTTGCTCCATTCCCTACGCGGAGGATGACTTCTCCTTTCTTCAACTTTCTACTTCTGGTGAGTCCCTGCACATTTATACAATTGTGAGATCCTTATCCGGTATCTAATACCCAGGAATCACTAGTAGATAAATTAATTTCAATAACATAAATACCGGTAGTGGTAGTCGCACTACCCTTTTTTCTTCTTTAGATCTTCCAGATAGAGTTTGCAATTTCTGAACCAATGTCCAGGTGCATGACAGAAAATTTCCTTCCTTTTCTTTTGGGTGTTTTGAAGCAGGAACAGGCTGGGGCTTGACTTGTTCCACAGGCTTTGCGCAGGTGCAGCAGCAGCCTTGACAACTTTAGCATTGCCTTTGCCTTTCTTCTTCATTCCCTTTCCATTTTGGTCCATCAACACATTACTAGAGGGTTTCTTGATATTTTGTTCAGCAGTTTTGAGCATCAAATGCAACTCTGAAATTGATTTCTCCATATTATTCATATTGTAGTTCATCACAAATTGTGAGTAACTTTATGGTAATGAATTCAGGATCAAATCCGTAGCCTACTCTTGGCTTATGGGAAATCCGAGTCTATCAAGTTTGTCAACATAGCCCTTCATCTTCAGAACATGAGGACTAACTGACGCACCCTCAGTCATCCTTCAAGAATGTAGGTTTTTGACTATCTTAAACCTTTCTTGCTTAGCTTGTTGTTGGAACATTTCCTTCAGCGTTATAGCCATGTCGTAGGCTTCCATTAGTTCCATGTCCTTCTGAAGTTCAGGAACCATAGTTGCCAACATAATACATGCAACATCAGTAGAATTGTTGACATGCTTATTATGCGCATCCTTCACAGCTTTCGTAGCATTGGCTGGTGGGTCCTCAGGAATTGGAGCATCCAGGACATACAACTTGCGTTCATGCTTAAGAACAATTCTCAAGTTTCTAAACCAGTCAAGAAAGTAAGTCACAGATAGCTTATCCTTCTCAAGGATGGATCGCAATGACAGGGGATTATTGTTACTTGAAGAGGCCATTGATCTACAATAAAGATTATGCAAAGTTTATTTTAGTATATTGGAATAGAATCCCACTAAATTAACAACCCTCCTAAAACACACTGTTTATTTAGGGGACTAAAATCTATATTTCACCTAATTCTATGACAGCTATGGCGTGAAACACAGAACTAGATTATTTAGGTAGGTAACGGTTACCAATTACATCTTATGTAATTTTTAGATACTTTTATGAGATACGGGACATCTTACGTCCTATCATGTTTTTATCTCAACATGTGCCTAAAGCTCAAAATTATTTTGATAGCTTTATTAAGTCGGACCATTTTAAACATTTAGGTAATTCTTATCCAACTTGTCTCACCAAGATAACACAATATACCCAGCTATGGCTGAAACTGTATTAAGTGTGATCAAGGCCTTTACAAGTGTTTAAAATGGATGGTGTGAGACTTAAAATTTTATTAGAGGGGATTTTATTCAGTTTTAGTGATTTTTTATGTAAGCAATGAAATATCATATATTTTTATTGATTTGTTAAATCACTAAACAATTTGGAGATTTTTATGCTGTTCACTAATAAAAGAATTTTCGTGCGCTAGGATTAGTTAGACGGCGGTCCCTCTGGCCGATCAGCGGGTGGTGGTTCCGCTGACCGGTCAGCATACGGGGTACAGGGGCGGCGCCCCCATTTTTATTTTTATTTTTTAGAAGACGAATCTCAATTCCGAAAATTGAAATTCGCTATAGAAAATCATATTTTTCGCTGATTTTATTCCCCTAAAGTTACCCCTTAATTTATCCAAAATTAAGTCAATTTAAACATTTTTAATTAACCCGGGCCCACATCTAAATAATCATCTTATCCTAATCCAATTAGGACTTAAGATATCTGAATCCTAGCATATCACCAATAACAAACTTCTCCATATTTATCTCCTATCCAATAGGGATAACGAAATCGATTTTGCTTATATCTCTTAATCTAATTTGTTATCTATCTTTATCAAATAGAAACTTCATAACAGAATTGATATAACAAGATAAATAAATAATTTTGAAAATTAATTATTTGCAATTTTGGTCCTCATCCAAATAATCACAAATAATTGAATCATGAACTACTATCCCAATCGAACCTAATGTTGTCATGGATCATAGAACACGAAACTCAACTCATTAAAATTATTTGAATTAACCTAACATGGTTACTTTGATGTGTGAAACTGATTTCAATTAAATCATGAATATATGTATCATATACACAAAACATGATAATAAATCTCACAGAAAACTTATGTATATCACTTATACATCAATTATTAACATGCTTTCAATCATATATCATGTATATGTCAGAAGAAAACATGCAATGTTTTTAATGGAATCAAACTCGATGGCTCGATACCACTGTTGGTTTTTGGGGTTCATACGCAGCGAAAACTACAAAGCAATTTTGATAAAAACCCCAACAGGATCCGAATCTAATTCCATTAAAAACGTTTAAACCAAGAAAAATTAATCATACCTCGGTCTCAAAATACCTTTCTAAAGATTGATCGATCTCTAAGGCGCTGCCAACGATGAACGCCCTCTACCAGTAGTCCACACACAAAAGGCGGTCGAGACTCGAAGTGCTAGCTTTGAGAAAATACCAAACCTTTTGTTTCTCTCCAAAATGATCCAGAGCGTACCAGAAAACCCTAAGTCGTTTCTAAAACGAAAATATAGTTTCGGCCCTTAATCTTTCGTGCATGTGTTCTAACTTAAAACGTCTATTTATCCAACCCTTGTATATAGACGGTTAAGTAAATTACACATATACCCCTACTTAAAGAAGTATAAGTGTAATACACCACAAGGAAGTTTCAGTCATGAATTTTATCATATAAAATTCATTTTTCCGAACTATCTCAAAATCTAGCAAAACCATTCTTAGTGTGCGACCCAATAGGCTCATACAACGTTGGTAGTGTACCAAAACACATTTTGGTATACAAGTCATAAGCGGCCTCTAGCAAGACATTATGACTACCCAAGTTGTACGAATATCAAATCGATACAACCTAATTAATAGTGTATATAACATCCTTTTGTCACACAATATCCTTTTGATCAAACATAAGGCATGGAATTGTCATCCAACATGTTCAATCGTACTAGTCTCGATCTCTAGGTAGACTGAAAACATCCAAGTGACATTGATCAATATCAATTCACTTAGACTAGGCCTTTTAACAGTCTAACACATCGAGGGATCTGCTAGATATCTCTCTTTATATGAGAGGGACAAATTCTATCTCGATTACACAACTTCATCACATTGTTCACACAGTAATCAATCACAACCTTTATAATCGTCCGGTTAAAGATAACGTTTGATAGTGTCAAATCACTATGTTCATAATGTTGAAGTCTCTGGTAATCTCAAGTCAGAGGACCGAAAAATATACCTATCATGAGAAACAACTATGACTTAATCCATGTGATGTTCTCATAGCGGGTCGGTCCAGTACTTTGTTCTCTAACAAGTACTCGTGATCTTGATTCGTATCCCTATACGTATAATCATCATATGATCATCAATCAAGACTCACACTAGTCTTAATTCATTATAGTTCACAGTATAATGATCGAATAGGGACATTTAGGATATTTTTGTAAATACCTATAGATCTTATTATAATGTAAACATGCAAATTAAATATAATAAACAGCAAATGAAATCCTCTATTTTATTAACTAAAAGTATTCATAAAGACAGTTAATGAATTGACCTGGGGCACATGCCCCAACACCGAGCACTAACAACCTTGGGATGGATATTAAATTTAGTGCCCATAGTCACACTAATAATGAATTTGATTGCATTGAACTCAAGACTTAACGTAATGCTAGGCGTCGAGTTTAGTTTTCACTATTAGTGACCTGTAATTCATGGGTTTCAGACCCATCCCCCTTGATGTTTGATTCACCAAGTCTCTTGGCAATCCTTTAGTAAGGGGATCTGCCAAGTTTTGACTAGATCTCACATAGTCAATCGTGATAACTCCACTTGTTATCAATTCTATTATACAGCTGTGTCTCAGTCCAATTTGTCTGGATTTACCATTGTACACGTGGTTATAAGCCCTTGCCAATGTGGCCTCATTATCACAATGGATAGAGATTGGAGCTACTGGTGTAGGCCACAATTATATCTTGTGTAATAATTCACGTAGCCATTATGCTTCTTTTGAAGCCGAGTCCAGCGCAATAAACTCTGATCCCATGGTTGAACCAGCCATTGAAGTTTGGTTCTTTGAAGCCCACGAGATTGCACTTCCAGCAAGTGTGAAAACTCACCCACTTGTAGATGCATGATCTTGATCTTTCACTATCCAACTTGTATCCAAAAATCCTTCTAAGACCGAAGGATATCAACTATAGCATAAACCATAGCTAATTATTTTCTTCAGATATTTCAAATCTCTTCGAATTGCAAACCAATGCAACTCGCTTGTATTAATTGTATATCTGCTCAACTCGCCTACTGCCAAGGCAATATCCGGCCTGGTGCATGTCATTGCATACATTAAGCATCCAATTAATATAGAATACTCCAGTTGTGAAACTGGATTGCCAGTATTTTTCACTAGCTCGATACTTGAATCTAGTGGGGTGGAAACGGGGGCACAATTCAAATGATTCAATCTATTGAGAACTTTCTCAATATAATGAGATTGAGTTTGAATAATACTCCCCTCATCTCTTACAATCTGAATTCCGAGAATGACATCAGCTTGCCCTGTATCTTTCATTTCAAACTCGCTTGAAAGAAATCTTTTGGTCAACAGAACTTGTTCCAAGTCAGTTCCAAAAATCAACATGTCATCTACGTAAGACAGATAATGACACCATTGCCTATTTCATCAAACTTGCTATATACACATTTATCAGATTCATTTATTTTGAATCTATAAGCAAGTACAACCTGGCCAAATTTTTGGTGCCACTGTTTTGGTGCTTGCTTTAAACTATATAATGATTTTCGCAATCTACACTTTATTTTCATGACCAAGAATTATGAACCCTTCAGGTTGTTCCATGTATATTTCCTCATCCAATTCTCTATGTAGGAACGCTATTTTGACGTCCATTTGGTGAATAGGTATCAAATAGTCTATTCCATGCTTTTGGGTGAAACTCTTAGCAACCAGTCTCACTTTGTGTTTTTCAATGGATCCATCAACTCTTCTTTTCCTTTTGAAGAGAAATTTGCATTTAATGGGTTTACACCCAGGAGGTAGTTCAACTAGCTCCCAAGTGTTATTTCTCATTATTGAATCCATCTCATCATTTAATGCCTCTTTCCAAAAAGCTGCATCTCTTTCTTTCATCGCCTCCTCTACTGTTCGAGGATCAGCCTCCGTATTAAAACAATACGAAATTTGTCTAGTTATTGTTTCTCTACTTCCTTCAACTAGGAATGTATAGAAATCAGAACCAAATGACTTAATTTTCTGAGCTCGTTTGCTCCTTCTAAGTTCAGGAACTTCTACTATTTCTTTGTCATTTTCAATTTCTATGACTTCTTTCCCTTTTTGGTTTTCTTCAGGAATACTTTTGGGAACATATTTAAATCTTGTCTCATCATAGATTGCATCCCCTGATTCAATTACAGTGTTCACTGAAATCAAATTATTAGGCTCAATTACCATGAACCTATATGCCTTACTATGTTGTGCATATCCAAGAAATATGCACTCCACTCCCCTTTTACCTAATTTTCTTTTTCTGGGTCCAGGTACTTTTACTACTGCTCTACAGCTCCAAACTCTTAAATAATTAAGATTTGGTTTTCGCTTATTCCAAAGCTCTTATGGGGTGACTTTATTCCTCTTTTGTGGAATTTCGTCCAAAATATGGCATGCAGTCAGCAATGCCTCTCCCTAAAACCCACTACTTAAACCAGAGTTTGATAGCATAACATTAATCATTTCGGTTAAAACACAATTTTTACGCTCAGCCACACCATTTTGTTGTGGTGTATAAAGGGCAGTAGTCTATGGACTATTCCAGTGAATTCAAAGTACTTTGGATCATAGTATTCTCCTCCCCAATCAGACCTTAAACATTTTATAACGGTCTCACATTGCAATTCAATTTCTGCCTTATAGGCCCGAAACTTAACCATTGCCTCATTTTTGGAATGCAACAAATAAACATAACGGAACCTGTTGTAATCATAAATAAATGTAATAAAATATTTATTGCCTCCTATTGATTGTGTACTGTGTATGTCACATAAATCAGAATGTATTAAAACAAGCAACTTTGAATTTCTTTCAACAATAGGAAATGGATTTCTAGTTATTTTTGTTTTCATGCATGCATTGCAATTTCCTTCATATTTATCAAAGTAAGGCAGTAATTCCAGATTCACCATATCATATAATTTTCTGAAATGAACATGTCCTAATCTATGATGCCATAAAAATGAGGGAGACTCAACAAGATACGAAGAAACAATATTCTTATTAGATAAAGCAATTACATTGAGCTTAAACATGCCCTCATAAGCTTAACCCTTCCCTACATATACCCTCCCTTGGAGAGTACAAATTTGTCAGCTTCAAATACAAGCCTTAAATCAAACTTATTCAAAAGACTTCCTCACTTCAGATCAACACTACCTAAGCCTTTAACAGGGACAGTAGCATCATTTCCCATGTACAAGACAATATTTTCATCTACTACCTCCATGGTCTTGAAGAACCTCTTGTTCTTGCAGACGTGTCGAGTAGCACTAGAATCAACCGACCAAGTCATTTCATTTTCAATGACGTTGATTTCAGAAATCATAGCAATGAGTTCATCATTGTCGTTTCCTGCACCTTTTGCAGCGCTGGAGGAAGCTTGATGTTTTCCTTGCTTCCTCTTCCAATGATAACATTAAGACTTGAAGTGACCATCTTTCCCGTAGAACCAACAAGTGGCTTTCTGCTTCCTTTGATTGTAGTTTTGGTCGTTAGGTTTTCTCGAACCAGCAAGCTTTTGAAACTACCAGGCTTGTTAGGCCTGTTCAGCAGGGGCTTTTTAAACTTAGATGCTTCTATCACATGCACTTTTGAAATCTCCTAAGCATTCTGCTCTTTTTCATTTTCCTGCATGCGACAATCCTCTTCTACACGAAGATGGTTAGCTAGTTCATCAAGAGTTATGTCCTCTTTTTTATGCTTAAGAGTTTGTTTGAACTTTTTCCAAGATGGGGGCAGTTTATCAATAATAGAAGACACAATAATTGTTTCATCAATGACAAAATTGTGTTGAGAGAAATTATTTCTAATGCTCTCAATTTCACGAAATTGTTCCATGACAGACCTTTCATCAACCATTTTAAAATTAATAAACTTTGATATGAGGAATTTCTTACTTGTCGCATCCTCTTTATGGTACCTTGCCTCCAGTTTCTCCCACAGCTCCTTGGCATAGGGGACATCATGGTAGAGGTCGAACAGTGAGTCCTTCATGCGTTCAGTATATGACCTTTGCATGTGTGGTCATCCGTCTCCCATTTCTGCCTCTTCCTGATCTGCTCGACAGTTTCATTATCGGACTCAACAGGCTTGGGTGTATACATAACATACACCAGATGAAGCGCCCCTAGCAGGAAATGCAGTCACTTCTGCCACCTCAGGAAATCGCCTCCATCGAAGCGATCTAGCTTCACAATGTCAGCCGATAGCTTTTTGATTGACGAAGCCATTGCAACGACAAAAAAAAACTTCCTTTAGATCGTTAGACCAGAGGGACTTGCAATGACTTCAAAGCGTGTAACACTGCCACTTTCCTAAAATAAGTTTTGCTCTCTAGACTGCAAGAGTCAGCAAATATCCTAAAGCATACGATGAAGCAACCAAAATTTTCACTTAGCAGTAGTGAAATATGAAAACAAGATCAGATGCTGGTGATTTTCGATATGTGTCTTCTTCCTCCCCAAAACTCTTCTCTTATAGACTACTGCTTAAAACCAGTTAGAGTAGATTAGGGTGTAGTGGAGCAGTTATTTAACTGCATCCACTCAGTCAAGCATTGAATGGGTTTATTAACTGCCCATTCAATGTTTGAGTGGGTCAATCAATAACTGCCCACATTGTAATTTCTGAAAAATGGTAAAAATTAATGGTAAAAAAGTTTTACCCATGGTTAGCTCGCACACTTACACACACGCGCACGCACACGTGCCTCGTGCAAAGTGCTAAGTGCGCGTATAAAAGCGCCTAAAATGCGCCATATGCGCCGCACCGCGCGCGCACTCGTGTGGTTCAATTCGCATTACACTTGTATTTTATTTTACACACACTGTAGTGCAAAAGTACATATATACTCTTTAGACTTGAAGTTTCTAACCAATGTGGGACTAAACATTTCTTTTGAAAATTTCCAACAAGAAGTTAGGGAAGAAGGATACAGTGAGCTTGGCAAAAAATGACAGAGATTAGACGTTGAAGAAGAAAAATGAAATGGGGAATTAAAGCCACATTTCGATTCATGCCATTTCTAATTAATTTGGCAGATCAAATGACCATATTACCCATATACTTATCCTCATCCCTTAATTAGCATCTTAATCAAGTTTAAGAAATTATCCGAATTCACATAATCTTACTTTAGCAGACAATACAATTATTAAACCTTATGGATTATCAAAAGACATTTTAGTACTAGTACACGACTTTGTATTTCCAACAGACTTTTATTTCATCAAAATGGGAGATTTAATATGACCTAATCACTTACCTATACTATTAAGTGGAGCTTTTCTTAAAATAGCTAAAACTAAGTTATTTATGAAGGAACAATGTCTATGGAGTTTGAAGGCAAAATCATTATGATAAAAATTAACAACAAATATAATTATGATGAATATCATGAATTACTTGATAAAAAAATTACTAATAATAATTTTATAGAATTAAACTATTATTATAATCTTAACGCTGAAACTTTTGCAATTAAGGCAGTAAAAATGAAAATTGAAAAAGAAATTCTAAAGAAAGAACATTTTGAAGACGTTTCAAACGAAAAGAAAGTAACTCAAGAATGAAGAGTTGACAACCTAAAGACTGGGAAGATTATTAAAAAGTCCGGAGATTTTAAACCCAAAAAGAACAAGAACAAGAAAAAGAAAAAGTCAGAGCTAAGCATTGTGAAACTTAATGATCCTATTGGTATACATTTATACATAAAAATAGAATGGGCTTGGTACAACAATGTTCAGTGTTATACAAGTAATAATGGAAATCTCATGCATATACATTTCTTTCTACACACTTAATTAGAGTTAGATGCATTTCTATCTGAATGAGCTTCTCTACCGGATGGTAATTTGATTCAACTAATAAGAGTGGTCACGAATATACCATTTCTAGTGGACAAGTACATTGTACCCATAGACCTTTTTTGTCATGCCACTTTATTAATGAAGATCCTACTTTAATTTAAGGACAACCTTTTTTAGCCACCAATGAAGCTATTATGAATATTTTGAAAAAAACGATCACTTTGAAGATTAGCGGTCGAGCAATCACTTTTTTGCTATCACACTAGAGTGGATAAATAATAAATTGAATTTTACAGATCTAGCCTAATTCTAGAGTGGTTTAGTCGAGCCAAAGATTGTAAACGAAAGCGCTTTATGGGAGGCCTCCCATATTTTATGTTTATTTTAGTAGGAGTTTAGTATTTGTATAGTATGTTTATATTCTCACATTTTGACCGTTGCATTGAAAATTCTTTCTGAATTTAAACTCTGAGGTAATTTCAAATAAGGGGGAGTGATCGAGTTGTTTTTATTTCTATGGCCTTTATGAACGTTTACATTATTCACTTGCTTTCTTTTTTATTTATTTCTTTAATTAATAAAATTCTTAGTCGGTTACTTAATCTAATCAAACATTCATATTTCCTATAAATTCTATCTTTATATTAGTTTTTATGAATGGTATACATGCCATTTGTGAAAATAAATTTGAAAAATAGTAAATTAAGCCTGGCAAATCCTCAACGATTTCGAATAACTGTAGGAATCGCTAGAAAAATCGAGGATAGTAACCTAAAATCTAAGAGAAAACTTGAGTTCGACGAATTAGTAGCAATTTGGCCTTATACATAAATCACTTGTAAGATCTCAAGGGCACCGAGACTCGTTCTTACTGTTTAAGTAGTGATTCCACATCAAACATGAATTTCTAGGCATGATTTAAAGTCTTAAAAATGAAACCTTAAATTGCCAAACATAAATCTACTTCACACATACAAATTGTTGTATCCTTATAACAACACAATCAATTTCTAGCCTAGATTCAGCTTCTTTAGCTCAATCCTAATCTATTTAAGTGGTTCCCATTTCATCTAGCTTCGTTCGACCCAAAAAAGTTCTTATTTAGGAGGGTTGAGTAGAACTAGGATTGAAGGGATTTTGACTAGGTGTAACGACTCGTTACTTTAAGCTAGTGATTAGTGTTAATTCATATTCTAATTAACATGAGTTAGGCTCGTGATTAAGTTCGACGTACCTCGATTAGCACATAAGCGGGTTTGTTTGATGATAAGTGTTTGTATGACGTGTTTGGTGAATTTTTAGGTTGTAGTATAAAAAAAAAGCTTATATGCAAGGCTATACAAATTAAATAAGTAAACAATAAATAGTCAGTACACCAAATGCGATGAGGGGGTTGTGAAATGAAGGTGCACACCCGAGAATACTAGTAGGTATGTCTGGTGAATTTTTTGGCGAGAAAATGCACAAACTTTATATATGTAAATATGTATATATTTGATTGATATATAAATATATAAATAAAACTATAAGTTTGGTTTAAGTTTTATGGATCGTTAGATCATCTTAAGATGAGCGTAAATGTTGCTGGTGTCAAGAGGTATGTCACTTTAGAATGTGTCACATTAACACCTCATTCACTTGATCAGCGTCGAGATAGTGTGATTCGTATCTCAAGGAAAATCTTTATGTTTAAATGAAAACTTATAAGTTTATCATCACCGATTAATTCGATTGTTAGAGAGAGTGAAAACCAAGAGACTGAGGGTTTGATTTTAAGGTGATCAATCTAGGAGGGTATTCAATGGGTTTGAAGTTATCAAACCACAACTAGATCAAATATCATCAGTTGTTGAGTTGAGTTTTTGAGTTTGAAGGTCAATTCAAAAATAAGTGATGATTTCTATATGTTGTTGTTGATCTTAATGATAGTATATGGATTGATACCTCACTAGAGGTCATCCTTGATGTTGTGGTATAATATTTGATGTTGTTTGGGAGATTTGGTAAGTATTTAGTGGTTCCTACCCTGTTCATTTTTGAGAAAGTGCAGGGTGGAGCACACTCTAGGCAACAAAGGAGAGCGCTCCTAATAAGTGATGATTTATATATATAGGGTTAGCTTAGTCATATATTTAGTATAAATATCCGCAAATGAGCTCAAAGTCATGGTATTATTGCATTTTAAGGGAATTAATGTGTAAAGGAAGGAATTGAGGAAAAACGAGAAGAAGTGGAGTAAAAACTCACAAAAATACACTTGGCACTGTGGTTAGAGTTATTGATGCCGTGGGAATACAAGGCACATTGTGGGAAGTAAAGATACAATGTAGGAGAGACGAAAAAGTGAAAAAACTAATTGTGAAGGTCCGGTGCAGTGGCAACACTATGGAGCATAGGGAACGACACCAGTGTAGTAGGGGATGGTGTCTGTGAAGCAGGTGACAGTGCCGAGACATCAGGGAGCAAGGAAACATGCATGCAGTTGCGGCGAATGGCGACACAGAGGGCTAAAGAGCACGACGCTGATGCGGTGAGTGACATCACTAGACCAGTAAGAAAAAAGTTAGAGTTTTAATTCGAGTTAAATTGTAAAGTATGGTTTTTAATTGTTATTTGGGAGAATAAAAATGTATTAGAGCGAGGTAAGAACACTACGTATCAACTATTAGCCCACATTAGAGTAATTTAACATAATTTTTAATTAGAGTTTAAGTATTGAGAAGTTAATATGGAGAAAACATTGAAGACTTCATTATTGCTATTCGAGTTTGGTTTCATTGATTCAGGGTAATATTTATATTCATATCTGATTTCTAATAATTTTTATTATAAATTTCGATATTTGTGTTTGAATGAAGTGAAAGTAGTCTATTTATCTTATGGATCAATGGATCCTATGGTATAAATGTTATGCTTTAGACATCTTGATCACGTATTTGATGAACTTAGGCTTTAGAATTTATCAAGTCCATTAAAGCTTTTAATCTGGATATGAACAGTAAAACCGTATTGTACACAACATCGAGTGATAGTTGTTAATTATGGAAGCACGGTTAGTAAAATTAGTTGGTTATAAATCCAATGATTTTGAACTTAAAGCAATGTGGAGCTAATGTTATTCACACCGATAGATGGAGTTCTATTTTGCAAATTAGATTCTTTTTTATCATGACGGTGGATTGAAGTGGATTTCAAGAAAATCTATCTATTCCAATTAGGCATTGAACACTACATATTGAGAAGTAAACATAAATACAAAGCATAGTATTAAATTACCTAGGTGAAGTTTTGAACTAAGAAATCCTTAATATAAGAGTTCATGTAAATTTTACATTAATTTGTTAGAGTAATTTAGTTGATATAAAACCAATTAAATAGTGAATTCCTTAGCAATATTTTAAAGTTAAGTAGGTAAACCCCTTGATGATATCTGTAGTCGGTGTAAATTGCATACGCTATTAGTACAAGACAGTCGTTATACTAACGAAACATACACCAAGTTTTTGGCGTCGTTGCTGGGGATAGGTAGCCATTAGTATTACTTAATCAGTTTGAAAAAGTTGCTAAGTTTTATTTTAAGTTCTTTACATTCAAGTTATTAAAAACAAAAAAAAAGTTTTAAGTTGTTTGACCCTACAAAACTTGATCTATTTTTATTTGCATTTGATGTTTTCGGGATGTAAAAAATGTATACTTATCATGTTAAGGAATCAAAAAGTGAAATTATTGACTGAATCACTAGGTTTATCTATCAAAGCGAATATGTTTAAGGCAATACCACATACTAAGCACAACTGCTCGTGAGTGGTTTGGCATAGACGAGATACAATCAACTGTATTATAACCTTTATGGATTTAAAGGATTTATGAGAAGTCGAGGGCTTTACAACTACATATAAGGGAATGTGTCGAGGCTAAATTATAAAAGCTTCTACAACCCTGAAAATCAATATGTTTCTCAATTATCATAGAGTTCTCTTGACAACTGGCAGTCACAACAAGATTAAGAGATGGATAAACAATCATTTCTTACGTCTCTAGAGCAATTACTAAAAAAATGGCTGAATAACGCGAGGATGATCTCAAGAAGTATGAGAAAATATTGTAGTTGTTTGCACAATCATTTAATATAAAGGAGGAAGAAGATAATCAAGCATTCTCGAATTTGGAAAAGAGTTTAGAAGAGATTGCAACATTCATAAATTCAAGACAAAAGGTTCTGTTTAAGTCTAAGGAGAACCAAGTGGGGAAGTTGTTAACAGCTGAGGAAGCATGTCATGAAGTATGTGATGAAGTAGAGAACATCGTTGATGCTTCAAAGCCAGATGGTTTACTTGAACATGATAGAGAGGATACTCACCTCGATGATATTATGCTACATGATACTATTGTTGATCTAGAGAAGTTCGAAATAATAATTAGTAACGAAAGAACGAAAAACTTGAGATCACGCAATAGAGAGTTTATGCAAGGGACAATCAATTGTGTCAAAAAATAAACACCATTTCGGCAAGAATTACAAGAGCAATGTATTGGTGAAACAATTAGGGTTTCTATAATGATATATGAGAATATTACAAAGGAGATCTTGTTTGTCAAAGCATGGCAATGCGTGTAAAATTACATGAATTTTATGAACAATAGGGTAGCATGCCAAAAAAAGATTAGAGGATATGATTAAATTCATTAGGATACATCATCAAAGTAACCTTGGTGCATCATGGTGATCCTTCGAGAGCGGTGATGCATAAGTGAGGCTAATGACATTAGATTAAGTGCTACAGGGAGGCATCCCAGGCTTTTAAATTTTAGGTTTTTAAAGTTTAGTTAGTTCTTAGTTATTTAGTTTATTAATTACAATTAACAAGTTTTAGTTTTAACTTTAAAAAATTTGTGTTGAATGGATAGGAAGGACCATTCGTCGGGTGATGATTCATCAGAATGGAAATGTCTCGATAACTCGTGAAATAGCAAAAAAAGAGCAAGGGAATTCAAAGCAATGAACATAGAGTGCATGGACAAATCAAAATTTAAATTTATTAATTTTTTATTTTCAAGGATTTTATGTGGTCACGACACCTTATGTGAGTGATACAAAAGTCAAAGGAGAGCTGAAGAAAAATTAGCAAAAAAAATATGCGAATATGTTAGCCGTGTGGTTGACACCGTGGGTATTACCCATGGCGTCGTAAGTGTAAGCCATATCCCAGAGATGGCAGTAGGCTGAATTTTTAAAAAAAAACCTACTTTTTTGTTGACACAGTGGCATCGCTATCACAAAACCATGCCTTTAGGCATGCCGTTGAGGTCGAGTTTAATGATTTTAATCCCATTTTGTATCCATTCTTCACACTTGCACTAAAACCTCACCACAACCACTAAGCATACATCCCTTAAGAGCCAAAGTTTGATCATTTACAAGTTAGATTTGAGAGTTTCTAGTGAATGATAGTGAAATAGCCAAGCTCATTATGGATTTGCACAATTTGGAGAACTAGCGCTTGAGTTTTTGGAGTTTGAATTGAGAGAGCTAGGGTTCTAGTTAGTGAGAAAATTTAGACGATCTGGATTGAAAAAGACTTTGAGGAGTGATATACACAAGAAATCTATTCGACATTGTGGTACATTTACAATTTAATATAGTTATGCTTTGAATTTTGAAAATTTAGATGATATTGTATGAAATTATGGAATTGAAGTTGTAGCATAGGTTTTGCATGATTGTGTAAATGTGAGCATTAATATCATCCATGGAGGCTTAGTTGATATCTTTACTGTATTTGGCATGTGCATGATCGATGTTACATAAATTTTGATATTTAGGTGATTTGAAGAATGAGTTGCGTTGCATTGTTTTTAGTTTCTTGAAATTGGTAGAAAATGGCTTGAAGAAGGAAAAAAGATAGCCAAATAAGAGAAAATGATTTTGAGGCATCTACCTCTAGAAATCTCAATGATGAAGAACCTAGACCTTTTAAATCCAAATGTTTCATTAGTAAAGAGGCTTAGTAGTAATATGAGAAAATCCAAAATAAGGAGTTCGTTTGTAAAAGAAGGATTAATTTGTCAGCCAAGTACGATAAAATAGTGAATAATTTAATTAGGCACCAAAATTTAGGTAATCTTACTTAATATTATAGAAAGAATAAAGTGAAAGGAGTAAGTGAGATTATTATGAGCTTTCGCCAATGTAAAATTCACTGCCGAGGATGAGCCAATAAAAGTGAGAGGGATTTTTGTGCTCTTTAATGCGTGTGATATTAATACCATATATGGATTGGAGACCTTGAATTTAACAGTATTGCAATCGAGTTTTTCAACTAGCATATATAAGAAACCCTATAATCTATACACTTTTTGAGCTATAGATAGATCATTGGTTGTTCCAAGACAACAAGGATGGTTAATGGGAGCTGAGAATGTGCTAAAGCATATTAAGATGTGGAGTGTTAGGAAAGTGTACTGAATGTAGCAACATTTCCTTGTTGCATCATTATTCCCAACCTCTCAACAGGTTGAGATCAATAAGCTAGAAGCGGCTTCTTTTTATAAGATTACGAAATTTGGGGAGATAACATCGAGGAGATCATGCACACCAATGTGAGGGATTCTATCATGTCAGAAACGAACAACAAGTTGTTGTTTCCTATATTGATTACTCATATATGCTTAAAGGCCAGGGTGTGGTCAAGAGACGACGAAGAATTTGATATATAGACCTAACCGAACATGGATGAAGCTTTCATGCTTACATTGAAATCACCACCTGGTTACCAAGGCTTTAAGGGAGCGATAGAGAGGATCAAGGGAGCTAGACTCGAGGCCTAGTTGTAAGCCAAAAAGCAAGAGGATCAAAGAGCAACAGAAGTTGTAACAACAACTAAAATACCGTATGAGCTATAAGTGGAAGAAAATGAAGAAGAGGAGGAACAACAACAACAAGAATTTGGTGAAGCCCACATGTTTGTAGACCCACAAATTGAAGAGCAGGACTTAGAAAGTCCTGAAGTATTTCTACCACCTCCATCACCATTAGCACCTATACCACCACCTGAGGATTTGACTCCATGATAGCAGTTGCTGTGGATAACACAAATAAGGAGACAGTACCAAGAGGATAGGGCGCAACACCTGGTAGCCATGCTAAGATATGAGATATGGAGAGGAACATAAGGTTGAGACCCACTGATTGGTCATTAGGCTTTCCAGTAGCACTAGCATACATATTTGATAAAGATTCAATGAAGAGCAGGAGGGTAAGGGATCAATTGACACCATCCAAAGCTAGAGCCGATGTTGTCAACGATGATGATCATATGCACACTTGAGGAAAAATGAGAAGAAATGGACTAAAAACCCACAAAAACTCACTTAGCGACATAGTTATAGGTTATGACGTTGTGGGTATACAAGGCACAACGTAGGAAGGAAAGACAAGACGCGAGAGAGATGAAAAAGTGAAGAAAACTAACTGTGGAGGTTCGACGAAGTAGGGGTGATGTGGAGCATAGGGGACAGCGCCAGAGAAATATGTGACAACATCGAGACCAAGGATTAAGGAAACATGCATGCAGTGGGGGTGCAATGGCTACACAGTGGGCCACAGGTCACGGCGCCAGGGCAGAATCGACATTGCTAGATACGCATGAAATAGAAATTTAAAGTTTTAATTCGAGTTAAATTGTAAAGTAGGGTTAGTAATACCTATTATGGAGTATAAATAGGTATTAGGACATGGTAAACTCACCATATACAAAATATTAGCCACCATTAGAGTAATATAGCATCGATTTTACTTTTAAGTTTATGTATTGAGGAGTTTTTTTAAAGAAAGTATTGAAGACTCCATTTTTTTCTATTTAAGTTTTGTTTCATTGATTAATTCAAGATAATATTTATATTCATCTCTAATTTGCGATGATTTCCATTATGAATTGAGATATGTGTATTTCAATAAAGTACAAGTATTCTATTTATCTTACGGATTAGGATTCTATGGTATGAATGTTATGCTTTAACAACAACAAAAACTACAACAACAACAACAACAACATAGCCTCAGTCCAAAATTAACTGGGGTCGGCTACATGGATCAAATTTTTTCATTGCGCTCGATTAAGTGCAATTGATGGTGAGCTTTGCAAACCATTCAAATCCCTCTTAATTAATGCATCCCATGTTAACTTTGGTCTGCCCCAACCTCGTCAATTTCTACAGTTTCTATTGAGTCAAGTTTTCTAGTTGGGGAATTTGTAGGTCAGTCTTTGCGAGTGACCAAACCATCGCAACCGCCCTTCCCTAATCTTTGTATCAATTGGTGCTACTCCTACTTGTCTTTGAATTTCTATATTTCTTATTCTATCTTTACGAGTTTTACCACACATCCACCTAAGCATCCTCATTTCTGCTACGTTCACTTTATGTAACTGCTGTTATTTTACCGCCCAACATTCACTTCCATAGAGCATAGCTGGCCTAATTGCGGTCCTATAAAATTTTCCTTTTAACTTAGTAAGAACATGTCGATCACAAATCACCCCTGTTGCACTCCGCCATTTCTTCCATCCAGCTTGAATTCTATGTGTGACATCATTTTCAATGTTACCATCATTTTGTATGATTGATCCTAGGCATCTAAAGTGATTTACCTTAGGGACTTCTACTTCCCCTAATTTTACTACACCGTTATCTCGATGTCTAGTGTTTTTAAACTTACAGTGCATGTATTCTATTTTCGTCCTACTCAAATTAAAGCCTTTAGATTCTAATGTATTCCTCCATAGTTCTAATTTCCTATTCACTCCATCTTTAGTTTCATCCACTAAGACAATATCATCTGCAAATAGCATACACCATGGTATATCCTTTTGAATATGTCTAGTTAGTTCATCCATAACTAAAGTAAATAGATATGGGCTTAAAGCCGATCCTTGATGTAGTCCTATCATAATGGGAAATTCTTTTGTAGCTCCTCCAAATGTCTTTACTACTCCATCATACATATCCTTAATAGTGTCTATGTATCTAGCATCCACTATTTTTCTTTCTAGAACCCACCAAAGAACATCTCTAGGGACCCTATCATATGCTTTTTCTAAATCTACGAATACCATATGAAGATCTTTTTTCTTTTCTCTATATTTTTATAACAATCGTCTTACAAGGAAAATCACCTCCATAGTTGACCTTCCCGGCATGAAACCAAATTGATTCTCTGATATTGTTGTTTCTCTCCTTAGCCTATTGTCAATTATCCTCTCCCAAAGTTTCATAGTGTGACTCATAAGTTTAATTCCCAAGTAGTTTGAGCAATTTGAATGTCTCCTTTGTTTTTGAAGATTGGCACAAGCGTGCTTTTTCTCCAATCCATTGGCATCCGTTTTGACTTTAAAATTTTATTGAAAAGTTTTGTTAACCAAGCCCTTAGAGGTACCAAGTAGTATTAATTGCTCATTGGACATCCTCGTTCCACCACCATGTTTTCTTCTTTAGAGGTCCCAAGCCCTTAGATATACTTAATATGTTTGATCTCACCCTCCTTGTGCAATTAATCATTTCTAGCCACATTATATTAGCATCTACGTCAAGATTCCAAACATTTTCCTTTAGTAGTTTTTCTCTAAACTCAACTTGTTTACTATGTTTTAGGTTCCACCACTTTATTCTAGGGTCGCTAACTCTTTTATTCACATTATCCCGTTGTGTTAGCTTAATATCAAGTACTACTAACTTATATTGGGTAGTAAGTGCTTCACCAGATATTACTTTGAAGTCTCTACATAGTTTTCTATCTATTTTTCTTGTTAAAAGAGAATCTATTTGACTCTTCTTATGACCACTACTAAAAGTAATTATATGCGACTCCCTCTTCCTAAAACTCGTATTTGCTAAGACAAGATCATATGCTGAAGCAAATTCTAAAATCGATTCTCCTTCTTCATTTCTATTACCGTAACCAAAACCTCCATGAACTCTCTCAAACCCATTTAAGTCTCTTCCAATAAAAACCTTTTCATCTAATGGCTCTGCATAAATCCATCTATATCATCCCAAAACTTGCGTTTGATGCTCTCGCTTAATCCTACTTTTGGTGCATATGCGCTAAGTATGTTAATTTTTTTGTCTCCAATAATTAATTTAACTAGAATCAATCTATCCCCCATTCTTTTAACCTCTACGACCTTATCCTTATAATCATTATCCACTGCAATTCCTACTCCATTGCATTTTCTATCTATACCGGTGTACCACAATTTAAACCCTGTGCTTCCTATTTCTCTACTCTTTTCTCCTACCTATTTTGTCACTTAGAGGCAAGCAATATTGACTTTCCTTCTAATCATGGCATCTACTAGCTTTATTGACTTCCCCATAAGCGTTCCTATGTTCCAAGTTCCTAAACGAATTTTCTCTCCCCTTTGTTTTTGTTTTTCCTTTCTATTTCTATTTTGTCTAAAAGATCTAGTGTTCGTATCTATGATTTTGTTTTTGTTTTCATTTTTGTTTTAAACTAGCTTCTTTACCCACACCCGTCCTTTGTGTGGGAACCCTTGCTCATTTTTCTTCACATCCGGGCGACGATGTGAAAAGACTAGCTTCTTTGTTTATACATGTCCTTTGTGTGGGAACCTTTGCTCATTTTTCTTCACACCCAGGCGGCGATGTGAAACACACCCTTGCTCATTTCTCACTAAACCCGGGCTCCGATGCAGCGCGTCGCTAGGTGGGAAAGCCCCAACGTTTATATAAGTTTGATCCATTTCATGAAATGTGACAAAAGTTTTTGCTGGCTGTCAACCTATCGCAACCCTCCTCCATTTCCCAAAAATGGAAAATGAGCTTGGGGCCTCCCTCCCTCACTTTTCGGGTATGAAAAGTGAGTTTGGGACCTCCCTTACCCATTTTTCGGTATGAAAAATTGGGCGTCAGAGTCCACCTCCTTTACCCGGACTTGGGAACGGCTATGTAGCGCACATAGTGTACAACATAGGCGGAGTTAATGTTATGCTTTAAATATGAGTAAAAAGTATTAATAAAAAAGCAATGGTTAGAATATGTTTTTTTTCTTGAACGTAATGATTTAAACATCTTGATCGCATGTTTAATGAACTTAGGCTTTCAAAGTTATCATGGCCATTGAAGCTTTTAATCCGGACATGAACGGTACTACTATAAAATGCACGACATCTAGCGATAGTTGTTAATTAGGGAGGCGCGGATAGTAAATGTTGTTACTTATAAATCCAAGATAGTTGGAGTTCTTATTTGCACATTAGAGTCTCTTCCGTCATGACAGTAGGTTGAAGTTCATTTGAAGGAAATTTGTCTATTCTAATTAGGCACTGTACACAACATATTGATATGTAAACATGAATACAAAGCATGTTATTAAATTACCTAGGTGAAGTTGCGAACAAAGATATTCTTAGTATAAGAGTTCAAGTAAAGTGTACCTTGATTTGTTATAATAGTTTAGTTAGTGTAATACAAATTAAAAAATGAATTGGTTTTATAAGAATTCAAGTAAAGTTCACTAGTGCAAAAACCTTTCAATGAGGATGATATATGTAGTCAACATAAGTTGGTTACACTATTATTAAAAGCTAGCTGTTATACTTGCAGCACGCTCATCAGCTCCCCTCATCATTTGGGATGAACCCATTTGGTAGAGGGCACCTCACTAATTAAGGGAGTGCCCTCGCATCCTAGAAAACAACACATATTTTGTGTTTTAATTAGAATTCCCTGAGGTCTTGGGGACTAGATTAGAAGTTCTAAATATAGGGTATTGGACCTATTGTTAGGTTTTGGGGTTCATACGCAGCGGAGATTACAAAACGGTTTTGACAAAAACCCCAACAGGATCCGAATCTAATTCCATTAAAAACGTTTAAACCATGAAAACTTAATCATACCTCAGTCACAATATACCTTTCTGAAGGTTGATCGATCTCTATGGCGCTGCCAACGACGAACGCCCTCTATCAGCAGTCCACACACAAACGGCGGCCGAGATTCGAAGTGCTAGCTTCGAGAGAATACCAAATCTTTTATTTTTCTCCGAAACGATCCAGAGCATACCAAAAACCCTAAGTCGTTTCTAAAACGAAAATAGAGTTTCGGCCTTTTGATCTTTCGTCTGTGTATTCTAACTTAAAGCGTCTTTTTATACAACCCTTGTATATAGACGGTTAAGTAAATTACACATATACCCTTACTTAAAGAAGTATAAGTGTAATACACCACAAGGACGTTTCCGTCATGAATTTTATCATATAAAATTCATTTTTCTGAACCATCTTAAAATCTCGCAAAACTATTCTTAGTGAGCGACCTAATAGGCTCATACAACGTTGGCAGTGTACCAAAACACATTTTGGTATACAAGTCATAAGCGGTCTCTAGCAAGACATTATGACTACCCAAGTTGTACGAATATCAAATCGAAACAACCTAATCAATAGTGTATATAACATCCTTTTGTTACACGATATCCTTTTGATCAAACATAAGGCATGGAATTGTCATCCAACATGTTCAATCGTACTAGTCTCGATCTCCAAGTAGACTGAAAACATCCAAGTGACATTGATCAATATCAATTCACTTAGACTAGCCCTTTTAACAGTCTAACACATCGAGGGATCCACTGGATATCTCTCTTTATATGAGAGGGACAAATTCTATCTCGATTACACAACTTCATCACATTGCTCACACAATAACCAATCACAACCTTTATAATCGTCCGGGTTAAAGACAACGTTTGATTGTGTCAAATCACTGTGTTCCTAATGTTGAAGTCTCTGGTAATCTCAAGTCAGAGGACTGGAATATATACTTATCATGAGAAACAACTATGACTTAATCCATGTGATGCTCTCATAGCGGGTCGGTCCAGTACTTTGTTCCCTAACAAGTACTCATGATCTTGATTCGTATCCCTATACGTATAATCATCATATGATCATCAATCAAGACTCACACTAGTCTTAATTCATTATAGTTCTCAGTATAATGATCTACTAGGGACATTTAGGATATTTATGTAAATACCCATGGATCTTATTATAATGTAAACATGCAAATTAATAATAATAAACAGCAAATGAAGTCCTCTATTTTATTAACTAAAAGTATTCATAAAGACAGTTAATGGATTGACCTAGGGCACATGCCCCAACACCTATATTAACTACAAATGGCTTATGATTGGATTTGGAACCCGAAAAAGCTTGAGTGACCAAGAAAGTTAGGGAATTTGGAAACGGAAACCTAAACCCAGGTAAGTATAGGTTCGCTTATTTATAAATGTTGCATGGATATGTTTGTATATGTAGCTCATATAGTTTATGGATTGAATGGGGGACTATCTAAATTGTGAGGTATTTTCTAAATGGAAGAGGTATCAAATGTGATATGCGAGAGTAACTTCAGGAATTGAGTTTAGGTTATATAGGATATGGGTTGACTTCCCAGCCTATATGTAACTCCTACTTAGTAATATAGGTTGCATGGATTTTATATTCATTAGAAGGTTTTGGATAGAACAATTGAACATTAATGAATTGGCTAGATAGCACATCAGCTAATGTGCTGGTCTAACAATCAAATTAATGGTGTCAATGGGTAATCGACCCTAGTTTTACAAATAACATGGGAATCATAGTGTAATTGTCATTGACACTTTGACTTGCATTCTTCACTTAATAACTTATATATTTTTCATAATCTCATTAATTAACATTGGTGCATATTGTTATTGCACATTACTTTTGATTATTATATGGAATATTGATGGCTTTGTGAATCCTTACTTACTGAGCAACTTGGAGAGCTGACCCCAAATTTATTTTTTCAGGTTCTCAGCTTAGCACAAAAGGAAAAGAGAAGACTTAAGATTCTTATTATCTTCTCTACGATCTAATGAGCTTTCCCGTATATACGTACACTATTTAAGTTATTTTGTGTTATACAAAGAAGGTTGTGAGTTTTATAAACGAGTTTTGGATTTTGATAAACTCTGTATTTATGTATATCATTCAATTATCGAAAATATTGTAATTTTCCACTACATCTATTTTGAACTATAAATTTGATATTAACATACAGGTTAAGTTTATCAGGTGTAGAAGGAGAGACTGCTATCTCTAGTTAAGTCTGGCTGAGTTATCAAAGTTTAATCAGGGTTTTAGGCCGAGTATTGCCAATCTAGACAAGGATGCTATCGCTTGGTATCAGAGCCTAAGGTTTATCACTTTCTAGTTTAATGGTAACTCTGATATAATTTGGTTATAGAGATGACTCTTTGACCTCATTTTCACTTTTAAATGGTTTTCCAAATAAGTAACAACATATCCTTAATACTGGAAATTAAGTTTACTAACTTTAACAATTGTCTCAAGTTATGAATAAGCTTAAGGTATGATAAACAATTTTCATGGAGGTTTTATGTAGAAAATGATAATGAAAATATTAGTAAACATTATTTGCTGCACTTATTGTTATTTATTTTATTGTTATGATTTCCTTGTCTTTTCTTAATGTTATCCTAATGATCTTATATTTCCATTGACTTTTGAATCTTATGGCAGATTAGAAAGATAGTTCATACAGGCCAAGAGCTCGGGGTAATAGGGGAACTAAGGATAAATGGAAATGTAGAATGGAGTAGCAAATGAAGAGACTTATGGAGTCCCAGGTGAAGTTTATGGCAATGGTGATGGCTCAGATGGGACCACCAGTACAGCGACCTAAGGCACATCCTGAAACTAGTCCCGGGGTTAATAGAGCTGTGTAAGGAGATGAGGCAATAGCAGTTTCAGCTCAACTAGTTTTAGCACATGTTCAGGTGTTGGAGATAGCTATTGTGGTGCTATTGGATTTTGAGAAGGTTGCATTTCTCATAACTCGCAAGGAATTTATGAAATATGACATTATGAGGTTCAACGGGACAATAAAAGAAGGGGTAGTTGAGAACTTGATATTGGAGATGGAGCAACAATTTGTTATTGTGGATGATGAGGAAAAATTTAAGGTTAAACTAGTAACATTTTTGTTGATTGATTTTGCTAGGAAATGGTGGAATGGTGGAATTTGCTAGTGAGAGGGGAATACTGTCAAAACTTGGCAATAGTTTCGGATGGTATTTTATAGGCAATACATCCCAAAATCATGCAAAACAGGAACAAGACTGAGATTATTCAGCGAAAACGGGGAACAAAGTCTTAAGAGGAATAGGAGCGAAGGTTCACTAAGTTAAGCGAGTTTGCTCCTAAAATGGTTGAATCAAAGAAGTAAAAAATAAATCTATTTCTGGATGGGCTGAATTATGAGATTCTTGTTGTTGTTTCCTCTCATCCATGCACTAGCTGTGCTTTTGTGTTTGAGAGTGCGACGGAGGTGGAAGCAACCATTTTAGCCAAACCCTCATGAGCATTATCCATGCCACCACAAGTAGCATAGTTCCTTATAAGTTAAAGAACCCAAAAATTAGCTTAATCTTGTCTAAAGAATAGGAAGAGTAGAGCAGCTGGAGTAGTTACACAGACATGGTCTATAGGGATGACATTTGTCAATGCACTGTTCCACCTATTTCTTAGGCTTCAGTAGCCAAACCACCTTTGGCACCATCTCAATCTGGAGGTAAGGGCAATAGTAGAGCACATTCATCACAATAATATAGTGTTCCAAGGCAGGTTCCATAGGCCAGTGTGTTTTCTCAGAAGGCTTCTACGATATGTTATCGGTGTTGGTAGGCAAGGCTTATTCAGATAGGGTGTTGTATGTTACCGGCTACATCGGTAGGTAGTATAACACAACAAGCATGAGTACATACTCATGCAGTAGTTAAGGTGGATCTTGAGGCTAATAGGTGGTTTTAGAAGGTCTTTTAATTTTTTATGGTCGAGATATTCACGTATTAATTAATGTTGGTTCTACTATTTCTTTTATTGTTGTTGTAATGGTTGATGAGTTGACATTGCAACCTATTAGAGCCTGTTTGTTGTTGATTCTTAACACTGCAGTGAGTGAGAAGGTTTATCCTAACCTGATGTGCGAGGGATATAGTCAAAATTAGGGAGATGAACTCCAAATTGATATAAGGATAATGGATTTCCTATAGTATCATGCATTATTAGGTATGGATTGGTTATTAGGATTCCATCCCAATAGTGATTGTTTCCATAAAAGGGTAATCTCTCAAATCCCAAACCTTTCTGAAATTTGTAAAGGCTATAATCCTGCACAACCTGTTACTCGTGGAAAAAGAAGCTACTCCTTGAGATTTAGAGGTTATGGTAGGGGTGTTACTTTTGGAGAGCCTAGTCAGGAACTTAAGGTTAGTGAGATACCCGTGGTTTATGAATTTTCATATGTTTTTCCATCTGACTTGCATGGACTTCCACCTCTACGTGTCATAGACTTCATCATTCATCTTATTCTTGGTACAAAACCTATATCTATTCCTCTATACCGTATGGCATTGAATGAATTATGTGACTTGCTGACTTAGTATGAGGAGTTGTTTTAGAAGGGATTCATCCACCCTAGTATTTCACCGTGAGGAGCACCAATTTCTTGTGAAGAAAATGAATGGAACTCTACGTATGTACATTGATTATATACACCTTAATCAAGTGACTATCAAAAGCAAATACCTATTTCCTAGGATCAATGACTTGTATGATTAGTTGAAGGGTGCCAGATATTTCTCGAAGATTGATTTGATGTTTAGTTATCTTCAACTAAGGAATAGGGATGAGGATATCTCCAAGACAGCTTTCAATACTCGTTATGGGCATTTCAAGTTCACGGTGATGCCGCTTGGGCTCACTAATGCTCCTGTTACATTTATGGACTTGATGAATAGGGTGTCTAAACCTTTCTTGACCAATTTTTCATTGTGTTTATCGATGATATTTTAATCTATTCAAAAATTGAAGAAGAACGTTCGCACCACCTCAGAGTTATATTGCATACTCTGAATGATAATCGGATGTATTTGTTGACCCAGTGAAGGTTAAGGCAATCTACTATTTGCCTACTCTTACCATAGTGCTAGAGGTTGTAGTTTTCTAGGGTTAGTGGGTTATTACATATGATTCATTTATGGTTTCTCTCATATTGCTCTGCTAATGACTTAGCTAACATAAAAATACATTGATTTTGTTTGGTCTTAGGAGGGCAAGGATGCCTTTAAGTATTTGAAGATTAGTTTCACTGCGATGCTTATTCTTACATTATATGAATCGAGGAAAGAGTTAATGATTTATATTGATGCTTCTCATTCAGGCTTGGCCCGTGTGATGAAGCAAAAATTTGGTTTGTAGCTTATGGTATAAGGCAACTCAAGATTCATTAAACAAATTATCTAGTTTCTGATCTTGAGCTAGCTGCATTCGTTTTTGATATGTAAATTTGGAGGCACTACATGTATGGTGAGAAATTTACAGTATTTTTAGATCATAATAGTTTGAAATAGTAGTTTACTCAAAGTTAACTAAATATGAAGCAATGTAGATGCCTTAAGTTCCTCAAGGATTGTGATTTTACTCTAGAGTACCATCCAGACAAGATAAATGTTGTTGATGATGCTTTGAATAGGAGAAGAACATGCTAAGAGAATGTAGCTTCTACCAGGCTTCTCAATTTAGACTTCTTGAGGAAGCGTCAGTGTGATGATTTGTAAAATCCAGCTGACACATCATCGACTGAAAGAGATAGTTCTAGAGCTACTAATCTATTCTTCTTTGCTTAGATTTGGGTTGAATAAGAGGTAATTCAGTAAGTGATTGACTGTGGGAAAGCTAATTGGATTTTATAGCACGTCATAGGTTAGCGGATAGTGTAGATCATCCTAATCGGTCAGTTTCTGATGATGCAGCATTATGATTTAAGGATAGATTGTGGATTATAACGTAGGATCCATTTATGCAGGAGTTGTTATGGGAATCTCATAAATCTCATTACTCTATTCATCCAGGTAACAGTAAGATGTATCATAATATGAGGCATATCTATTGGTGCCCTAGGATGAAGATTGATATTGTTGAGTTTGTAAAAAGATGTAAGATACGTCATCAACTTAAGGCTGAGCATAAAAACCTTGAAGGGTTATTGCATTCACTGCCAATTCCTTAGCGGAAAGGGTAACATATATCGAATGATTTTGTTTTCGCTCTACCACTGAGTTAGTATAAGCACGAGGCAGTATGGGTTTTAGTTGACATGTAGACAAAGTCTGTGCATTTTTTGCAAGTTTTCATGCAAGATCCTCTTGACCGATTATCTGAGGTGTACGTATATGATGTATCGAGATGTCATGGAGTTCTAGCTTCAGTTACTTTGAATAGAGACTCAAGATTCACATCCAGATTATGGAGTGAATTGCAGATGCAATCAGGAACCTGTTCTTACCCTTAGTATGACATATCATCCGCAGGCTGACGGATAGACTAAACAACTGAATTTGGTCAAAGGATATGTTTTAAGCTTGTGTTTTGGAGTTTGGTGGCAAATGAGAGAAATATATTCCTATCTGTGACTTTTCTTATAATAATAGCTATCGGGCTAGCATTAGAATGGCTCCTTTTAAAGCTTTTTATGGTTTGCCTTGTTATTCACTTGCATGTTGGGTAGAGGATGGAGATATAGTTTTGTTGGAGCCAGAGTTGACTCACGACTACACAGAGTGAATTCAATAGATTTATAAATATTTACCTACAACACAGCTAAGATGAAAGAGATATACCGATAAACATTATATGTCTTTAAAGTTTTCAAAAGAAGACCTCATCATGTTGAAAGTCATACCAATGGAAGGATTATAAAGGTTTGGATTGTTCGGTAAGCTAGCTCCAAGGTACATTGGGCCATTAAGAGTAATGGAAAGAGTCGGTCTCGTTTCTTACAGGTTAGAGTTATATCTTTAGTAAGTAGGAGTTAATAATGTCTCCCACATGTCTATGCTTTGCAAAATAGAGACTCAGTTCACTCTAAGAATTGATTGGAATGAATTTGATCTTCGGGAAGAGTTATCTAATGACGAGAAGCAGATTGAGATAATTTATAGTAAGATTTAGAGGCTAAGAACCAAAAAGAATCCTTTAGATAAGGTGAAATGGCAATTTCTAAATGATGGGGAACAAACCTACGAACGAGAGTCTTATAAGAGGAGCAGTTTCCATTTCTCCTTGAAACTTTAGGTAATTTAATGTTTACTTTAGCTTTAAGGACACAGTTGCTTTATATTGGGGAGACTATAACGACTTGTAACCTTATGTTGGTGATTAGTGTTAATTTACCTGATTTAGGCTTTTGGTTAAAACTAGCGTACCTCGATTAGCATGTGAATAGGTTTGTGTGATGATTTGAAATTCTATGATGCGTTTGGTGAATTTATAGGTTGTCGTATAAAAAGGGAATTTATACAAGCTAATAATTAGAAAATAAATAAAGAAATAATATATAGTCGGTGCACCAAGTGCAACGAAAGGGTCGTGAAATGAATGTGCACACTCGAAAATACTCGTATGCATGTTCGGTGACTTTATTGGCGAGAAAATGCACATAGTGTATATATATTTATATATGATTGACATATAAATAAAACTATAAGTTTGCTTTGAATTATATGGATCGTTGGATTGCTTAGAGATGAGCGTAAGTGTTGATGTTGTCAAGATGTGTGTCACAATGGAATGTTTTACATTAACACCTCATTCACTTTATCAACCTCGAGATAGCTTGATGTGTACCTTGAGGAAAATCCACATTTAAATCAAAACTTTCAAGTTTATCCTTATTGATCAATTCAATCAATTGATAGAGAGTGAAAACCAAGTAGCTGAGGGTTTCATTTTAAGGTAATCAATCCAAGAGGGAATTCAGTGGGTTTGTAGTGATCAAACCACAACTAGATAAGAGATTATAAGTCGGTAAGTTTATTTTATGAGTTCGAAGTTCAATTCAATAGTAGGTGATGATATCTCTATGAATTTTTGTTATTAATGATTGCAAGTGGATTGATGTCTCACTAGAAATCATCCCTTATGTTTAGGGACAATATTTGGTGTTGTTTGGATGATTTGGTAAGTGATTAGTGCCTGCTACCCTGCTCACCATCGAGAAAGTGTTGGTCGAGCGTGCTCCAAGTAGTAGAGGAACACACTCCCTTTATCAGTTACAATGAACCCTATTGGTGGAGCCACCCCACCAAGTGAGGGAGTTTGCTCCCATCCTAGAAAACATCAACTATGCTATGTTTTAATTAGAGTTTCCTGAGGTTTTAGGGACTGAATTAGGGGTTCTAAATATAGGGTATTAGACCTATACTAACCGCAAATAGTTTGTGATTGGTTTTGGAACACCAGGAATGCGTGAGAGACCCAAAAAATTAGGGAATTTGGAAATGAAAACCTAAATCGAGTTAAGTATAGATTTGCTTATTTATCAATGTTGCCTTGATATGTTAGTGTATGTAGGTCATATAGTTTATTGACTGAATGGGAAACTATGTACAATGTGATGAATTTACCAAGTGGAAAAACATGTCTAATATGATTCGCGAGAGTAACACCTGGAATTGAGATTATGTTGTATAAGATATGCGTTGACTTCTTGGACTATATGTAACTCCAACTCAGTTATATAGTTTGTGTAGATTACATACTCGCTATAGGGTTTAGGGTAGAACCACTTAACATTAATGGATTGGCTAGACAACACATCGGCTAATGTGTTGGTCTAGTAATCACATTAATGGTATCAGTGACTAATCGAACGTTTTACAAATAATATGGGAATTGTAGTGTAATAGTCATTGACGGTTTGATTTCTTCTGTTACTTATTGAATTATGTGCTTTTCGTAATCCCGTTAGTTAAAATTGGTATATATTGTCATTGCATAATACTCTTGATTATTATATGGAATGTTAATGGTTTTGTGAATCCTTACTCAACCTAGTGCTTCAACAAAAGGAAAAAAGAAGATATTGGATTCTTATTATCTTTTTATGATGTAATAAGCCTTCCTATATATTTACACTTTTTGAGTTATTTTGTGGTTTATAAATAGGGTAAGGAGTTTTAGCAATGAGTTTTTGGTTCTGATGAACTTTGTATTTATGTATATCTTTTAATTATCGAAAAAGTCTTAATGTTATACAGTTTATATTTTGAATTATAAATTCGATATCGACATACAATTGAAGTTTATGATGTACAAAAAGACAAGTTGTTGGCTCTAGTTAAGTCTAGTTAGGTTACCGGGGTTAAATTTGGATTTTAGGCTGAGTATCGCACTAATCGGGATAGAGGATGCTACACTAGGAACTTCAAAAATCAATCTAGAGGAGTTCAACAGCTTGCATTAACAAGTTAATAATAACACACTTGTTATTCACTAATTTAGGTTGGCTTTATATATAAATGATGATATTACAATAGGTATCCTCTTGTTTTTGTGATTTCTAGTTTTAAATACGAAATTTAAGAAATGGAAGAAAAGAGAAATAAGGGCAAAATTGTCAACTGGAAAAGAAGCACATCAATTAGCCAGTAATTTGGAATAACACTGGGAATCTCCACCTAAATCGTCAGTAGAAAAAGCCAGCGATTCCGTAGCGAATTAGAGAATGAACTAGAAAACTCCAACTAAATCAATGGAGCACTAAGAGCTAAGCTAAGTGATTTGTTCAGTAATGTGTTTATAAGTTAGGAATCACTGACAAATTGTTGAGGTTAATTGTGGGTTTTCAAGATTAATATAAGGAATTTGAGTTTATCTAAGATATGTATACGTAAAGCACTATAAAAAAATAAATAAGGCCAGAGACCTTCGAAATAACTTTATCATTTTGCTTTCTTTTTTCTCTACATTATTTCTATTGTCCATTTTAGTAGATGTTTGAAGATATATTGGAGCTTTGATTTATTTTAAAGTATTCTATTTATTCATCATGTCTTTTAATTATATTTATGCATTGTTTATTTCCAGCATGACTGAGTAGTCTATCAATTTAAAAAACCCTATACATGTAATATATTTTAGATTGCTAGATAGTTACAATTAAGGAATCATGAACTTAATGCTTTAAATCTATTTATGCATATCAATAATGGATTTAACAAGTTGTATTTGCATATTACAACTAAAGAAGATTAGTATGGCATGCATAGTTTCAAATGTGTTATTTTGATTCTAATTCTATGTCTATAGTTATTGACAACAATTATAGAAGTAGTAACAAAGATTAATTTATAGGGCATTTCCACAGGGAAGTTCTGCTTGATTATGTTCTAACTTGTTTTTATGCGGCTTCAGTTAATATTAGCTTAGATTATAAATGATTTTCACTGAGCGTAATGGTATCATATTTCTGTGGTGTTGCGTTTTATCCAATGGCTAGATTTACAAAGATAAGATTGTGGTGTTTCCATTTAATTTGGAAAAATCGGTGGGTGCAAAGGTTATCATCCTATTATGAAGTAGGATTTAATGATTCCAAGATTCCACATGTGTTGTGGTTATAACAATGATACAAATTGATGGTATGTTCTAGTGTTTGAAAGTAGTCCAAGTATATTATATTGTTTAATGGAAGTTTGTTTAAATGTTTTTTATTTATAGTAATCAGTTATTAAATATTTTCATTCCCATTTAATTAGATTAACTAAATTTGATAAAAACAAAACAAAAAAAATACTTTCCTTCGAGATTTGCAATATCTATGTGGAGATGATATCGCACTTATCCCTCCTTCAATTTAATAGTAAAATATGGAAAATTAATGTGCACATTCAACACATCTCAATTTTTGGCGGCATTGACGAAAATTTTTAAATAATTTCTAAGGATTCTAGACATTTTATGATCTGCACACATCGTCGTGTTAAGTCAACAAGATCTTTACATCCGTTTGATATTGAGATATATAGAACTTTTAATCAAATTTTAAGACAACAACAACTTAGGTAAATTTTAGCTAATAGGATGGAAGACAACAATAATGATATTAATGACAATTTTATTAATAATAACAATTACAACATAGTTATTAATAATAATAATAATAATAATAACAATAATAATAATAATTATTATTATTATTATAATCTTATATATAATGGCAATCCTCCTTAGAATCTTTGCGAGGGCAAAATAACCTTATTGATAAAATTGCCCTTAATAGTTAATGTCTTATTGGATGAATTTGTTTTTGAAAAATTAAGATTGGAGGTATTTGTGTACATTTGATCCTAACTATATCATTTTTCTAAAAGTGAGTACAAGTGTACAAATTTAAAATCAAATCCATGCAATAAAAAACCAACGTTCCTTCAGTTGTCTAGTTAAGATAACTATGCCCGCATGTTTCCTTCAGTTATGTGTAGTTAAGCTAACTACTTCTACATCACTTCAAATCCAATAAAGATAACTACTACTTTTTTTTAACCATCTCTACTTTTGAACACACATTCTCCATTATCCATTTTGACAAGGAATCCTTTTAACAAACTCTAGAGAAATCTCTACATATGTGAATAACAAGTATTACTCTCACATAAAAGATCTCGAATGGATTAAATGAATCATCTACTCAAATTGTCTCCACAAAAAGGTTTGTTGAGTTCTCTGCTCATTTTAAATATGTGCACATATAATGTTTTATTTTCTTTAAAATTCTTAATACTTTTTCAAGAAATATATAGTCAAATTAAAACTTGAATTTAATTTTAGTTCTTGATTTTGTTTATGATTGTATTATCGTCTAGAAAAACGAATCCAGTTTAAAATCTTGAAAACTTAATTTCTTTGCTTTTGATTAATTTTTCTTTCATTAGAAACAATCAATTTTACGCAATGTGCAGAGCACGTGCTCATATATTAGTATTAAATATAACAATAATAATAATAATAGAGAACTCACTTTTAGGTAAGCAAATCAAAATGTTACAACATATGAACCTATGTGCATAAAATACCCCAATGGATTTCCTAGTATCGAACTTAGATCTGGATATATTAGTGAGTTACCTAAATTCTATGGTAAAGACAATTTAGACCAACAAAAATTCATAAGGGAGTATCAACATAAAGTTAAATGTGTTGAAAGTAAAAGAAGGTACTTTAGAACAAGTCGAACTTAAGGCTTTCCTTTCATATTGAAAGATCAAGCAAAAGATTGGTTGTTCTATCTACCATAAGATTCAATAAATACATGGAGCCAAATGTTAAAAGTTTTCCTAAATGAATATATGCCTGCTAGAAAAACTAGTTCCAATAGAAATCAAATCACAATTGCTAAGATGAAAGATGGTAAAAACGTTAATAAATTTTGAGATAAATTTCAAAGACTAATTTCTTCTTGTCCATAACATGGATATACTAACAGAGCTTTATTAGAATATTTTTATGAAGGACTCAACAATTTTTAACAAAGGCTACTAAACTTAATATGTGGTGGAACTTTATTTGAGACAACACCTACTTTAGCGAAAGAAGAAATTAATAAAATGACAAAACAATCTAAGCCATATGGTTAAAAGGCCGAGTCCTCAAGAAAGAATCTCTATGAACTCAATAATAAGAAACATAATGCATCCGATGATAAAACTGATGAATTATCTAAGGTGGTTAAGCTGTTAGTTAATGATAGATTTAATTAAGTAAATGATTGTGGATTTTGTAATGAAGTTACACATCTACACATGTGTATCCTACTCTACATGAAAAAAATACTGAAGAGATTAATACAATGATGAATAAATTTTTTGGTCCCCTAAGAAATCAATATGATAACACTTATTATCTAAGAAGACCGAATCCAAATCTTAGTTATGATTCACAAAATCAGAATTATAACACTTATAGACAAAAAGCTCAGATACAATTTGCACCTAATAAGCAGCCTCAACAAACCACAATCTCTAAATATAAATTTAGAGCAAATCTTGCATAACTTTGTGAGTAAAAGTCATCAAAACTTTATACAGATTTCACAACTTCAGATTAATTCTAATACCACTATTAATGAACTAAAAAATCAGTTAAGTCAAATAAATTTATAAATAAGTAGGATGAGTACTCAATAGAGTAGTCAAGCTAAAGAACCTACTCAAGCCAATGTTGCTCATACTAATCAAGCACAAGTTAATGCAATATTCAGATATATGAAAGACACAACTACAATTAGTAAGACACTTAGACTGAGTGATAAAAAGAAGGCTAAGAAGAATATTAAAGAAGAAGAAGAAGAAGAAGAAAAAAAAAAAAAAAGATGGCTAATGTCATCCTATTGGAGAATGGATGGCTAAACAATTGAAATATACACCTTTTCCTTGAAGATTGTACCCATGGTATTTAGCTAGAGTTGTGGCATATGAAATTTTTTTACAAAAGTTTGAATTAATTGATAAGAATAAAAATGATAAGATCTCTGATAATTTGAATGAAGTTATGTGTTCATATTCTACCATTCGACAACGATTGGTTGAGGCTAAGAAGGGAGAAATTAAAGAAGACATTCTTGAAGTATTTACAAAATAGAAACTAATAAACCAATGATTAAATCAATTATGCAAATTTTTTAAGTATAATGGACTTTTGAAAGAATTATCTGAATCAAAAGATAAATTTTTAGAAGAATATAAGGAAGACTTAGGACAAAATTTGTCTACTTTAATTTAAAGGAAAGTATCTTAGAAATGTTTCGACTTAGGAATGTTTGTAATTCCAATCACAATAGGGACTCATTTAATGGATTTCACCAAGTGAGATCTTTGAGCATCAATAAACATTATGTCAATCAAGTTATATCTGTTATTGAAAATTGGTTCATCGACTAATACATAAATTAATCTTACTTTAGTTAACAACACCACTATTAAACCATATGGCCTACTAGAAGATGTCTTAGTCAAAGTAAATGACTTAATATGTCTAGCTGTCTTCTATGTCTAGGAAATGAGACACTTAATTTTAGCTAAGTCCCCATCTTTACTTTAGGAAGACCATACCTTCAAACAACTAAAATAAAGCTAGACATCTTTCAATGAACAATGTCTATGGAATTTGAAAGCAAAATTGTTATTTTTCATTTCAATGATGAAGATATATGCAAAAATTTTGATAATGAACGAACCAAGGATAATGGATCTTTAGAATTAAATCATCATGAAGCTGAAATATATGCTATCAATATAGTAACTAAGGAGGATGGAAATGCTAAGAAAACAAACAAGCAAGGTGAAGAAATTTTAAAATTGAAAGACAATAACCCATGAATGGAAGGTTGAGCAACTGAACAATGATTAGAATAATAACATGGAGAAATATAAATCTATGAAAAATAAGCAGAAGAAAAAAAGAATCCAACAATTGTCGAGCAAAGACATAAAGGTTAAATGGGCTTGGTAGTTTAAAGCTATTTGTGAAAAGAGTTCTAGCGCAAAATACAAGCCAAATCATTTTTTTCTTCTCACTTAATAGGAATTGAATGTACTTGCTTCCGAAAAAAGTTACTCCACTAAATGATTATTTAGTAAAACAAATATGTGTGATTACTAATGTACTTGTTCAAATTGACATGTATATTATTCCCACAAACTTTTTGGTTATGCCACAATTCAACAATGAAGATCTTCCATTAATTTTAGGATGACCTTTCTTAGCCACTTTGAAAGCTTTCATGGACACTTTAAACATGTAAATTACTTTTTGATTGCATGGTCAAGCAATCACATTCTGGAATAAGCATAAGAGTGGATAACCATATACTTAAGTTCATCGAACCAGTCTAGAATTGTGTGGTTCAATCGAGCCAATGACAGTAAACATAACCCATACTCTATCTTTATTTTAAGTTTTAGAATTAGGATTAGTTGGTTGATTTATATTCTCTCAATTTTTGACTTTTATAATGGCAATATTTTAGGAATTCAATTCTACATTTACTCAATATATATATATATATATATGATAATTATTTGAAAAACCAATTTAATTGAAAAAATAACAAAATTAGGCTGGCAATTTCCCAGCTATTCCGATTTGTACTAAAAATCTTTTGGTAAATCGGTAGTAGTATGCATAATTTTCAGTGTAGTTTTGAGGCTGCGATTCCATACTAATTCGATGTTATAATTAAAAATCGCTGCATAAATTGCTAAGACACCGAGGCCCTTTTTTTGTAATTTTATCAGCAATTCCTTAGCGAATCCGCTTAAACCCTGATTTACAGAGAACGAATTCGAGTTTAAAAAAAAAAAAAACTAAATTGCCACATCAAAACTTTTTCAGTCACAAACCATTGCAACCTTTTGATCAAGAAACCAATTTTGGACTAGATTCAACCTTTTAAAGCTTAATTTTAGTGTAGTTTAGTGATTCTCACCTTAATCTTCACACATTGAACCCAAAACGTGGTGAGTATCAAGAGTGTAGAACCACCTAGGGCTTGAGCAAGGGACTTCAGGTAGGAACTTGGAGGAGTGTTATAGAGAAGAGTTTTGAGTCTCATACTTGAAAGAATCATTTTCAAAAAGATAATCAATGAAAGCCCTAACCTCTTATAGATTATAATTTTGGTGTTTAGTTGATTTTGGATTGATTATTAGGCTAAGAGCTCAATTTTGAAATATTTACTATAAATTTGTTTTGATTTCAAATGATTTTTACTATAACTCAAGTATGGAAATGATGTGATGAATTATTTATTAATATTAGATCTTCGAACCATTTTTTCGTATATGGCAAGTAGTTCAAATTTTATACGCAAGTAAATTTGAATCTAAGTTTCAAATGAGTCTAGGGTTTTTGTGAATTTTTATAGATTGATTTAAATTTTATACAAAGTTTATTTTTTCCAATGATGTTTTATCAACAACTTTTATATAAATTTCAAATTCTCAATTTCAAAATGATTTTTCCAATGAGTTTTTACTCCTCGATAGATAAATTGAATTTTACCAAATACTTTTCCAACAAATTTGGTTTAAATGGCTTTATAGGTTCATTCTTTTGCTTACGCTATTCCACATAAATTGTAGGTGGAAAGGGTAGAGGTTCACGAGACGAAAAGGGGAAGGGAAAGATAGTAGAGATGCCGAAAATGAAATCAAGAGTTTCCTAAATCCAACCTAAATCAATATTTTCAACACACCTAGGATTAGACCACAAGGAGAACCTACCCTACTTTCTTCATTTAGTTTCAGTACCGAGGATGATTATATGGAAGAGGTGGACCTAAAGGAAGTTGATCGTGAGATATTGATGAAGGAGAAAAACTATAAACTAAGGAAATAAAGTTTTTTTAATGAGAAGGCCTTAGAAAAATCTATAAATGATATAATTAAGGATACGAAATTGATCCCAGAGGGGATTTATTGTGAAGAAAATGAATTAAAGTATAGGCTTAGGATCATAGATATCATAGAGACCAGGAACTAAGGTTTTTTGACTAGGAAGTATAGTCACTTAGACTTAGAGGATGTTCCTAGTGATTAGGGTTGTGATGTCTTGGTAAGAGAGTTTTATGCCAAAGCATATGTGGAAGTGAAAGTAAGACCAAGTCCCGAGTTCGAGGGATGAGAGTGAATTATTCCTCTGCAAGAATAAATCGGTATATAAGATTATCAAATTTTCACCAAAAACAAAATGACGAATACCCTAACCCAAAAATGGAATTAAACACCTTTACCTTACTAAGAAAATAAAGGAAAGTTTAGAGGCAATCCATGGAGATGGATTTATTTTGATACAAAAAAGGTGCCCCAAGCACATAATCATCATATTCTTCAAGAAGTATACTAAAGCTTAGTGTTATTTCATCAACATTAGCTTACAACCAAACCTGTAGTTCTATGAGATAGTTAACTACAAAGCCGCCTATTTGACAACATTGTCATGGGATTAGGATACTTATATGTTGGCAAAATTAGTTATCAATCAATTTGGAGTGCCACCACGACTAAAAAGAATATTTGACTACCTTTCTCTTTATTGATTAAGGATGTAATAAGGATAAACACTGTAGGTATGATCCTAAAATTTTATTTTTGAAGCAATTAAATGGGAAAGCATATTAATGCATTCTATTTCATTTAACTTATTATTTCAATGTATTTAGGTAATACATATTAGGTTATATATAATAATATTTAATGAATAAGTCATTCATTTGCTAGTTCATGCCTTTAATTGAGGACGAGTAATATACAAGCGTCTGGTCGATACGCATCTCAAAAGTATATTTTTTGAATTTTTTGAAGAAAATATGAAATGTAACAACAATGATATAATTTCATGATTAGAAACCTAAAGTTAAGGAAGACCATGAACTTGAAACAAAAGTAAGGAGAATATTATAATACTTCTTATGGGTAAAGTTAGATCCTTAATAAATTCTATAATAATTGTGAATCTTACTTGATAATAAAAAGCAAATAAAGATTTAGTGCGAAGAGAGGAAGATATAGAAATATTTAATACAAAAAAGTTGGAGTTAACTTGCTTGATGAAGTGAAAGTGAGAAATGCTAACAAGAGTTTTAAAAAGAAAGAAAAAAAGGGTCCCACAAGTTCTATAGAAATTTTAGATAGAACTTGATGGTTTATGAAAGTAAGAAAAACTGGAAACCATAAGAAAAAAAAAACAAGGTGCGTGCGTAGAAAATATAAGGAGAAGAAGAAAAGAAATGAGATATAAAAATAGAGAAATAAAGGCAGAAGTTAAAATAAAACTTTGAAACAAAAAAAAATTTGCTCGAGTATTAGTAGCTTTATTGAGTTAAATTGTCATTCCAACTATATTAAGTCATATAGACTCTTGAAATGCTAAAGTCTGTGAAAATTTAGTTCCATCTATATGCTTATTTGCGAATTCCCGAGGTTAATGAGAAATCATGAGATTGTAGACTTACTACTTGATTGTGTGTTGTTAATGCTACATGTCTTGAAAATATAATTTTTTATAAAAAAACTCTTGAGTGTATTATTAACTTGAACTTATTTGTATTAAATGATACTCCATGAATGATGTAAAATGAATAAGAACTAGAGTGATAGGAGTAGTTAACATACTTAGTAAAATAAAGTTTCCTCGGGATGTGCAAAATATTAATTTTGGGGTATTTGATGAGTGATTATTTAGACTTATATATAGTATTAGTTTAGTAGTATATTTAGTATAAATATTCCACAACGAGCACTAATTGACGATATTTATGTATTTTTAGCTATACAAGGTTTAAAGGAGATAAATGGGTGAATTTTCAAAGAAACGAAGCTAAAATACACAAAATAAAGGTTGACGCTGTTGCAAGGATGCGTGGCACCGTGGGAGATAAAGGTACAATGTGGGAGAGTAAAGCAAAGAGAGAAAAGTCGGCTGGATGATCGGTACAGTAGCGAAGCCGTAAAGGACATGGGATAGCGTCGAGAACAAGAAAATAGGGCGCCGAGCCTACTAAAGGTGGAAGAAATGCACAAACTAGCCAAAGCTTTCACAACACCGTGGGTTTATACCCACATCGTTGAACCACTTACAGACAACGCCGAGACTAAAGAAACTAGAAATTTATAGTTCTACTTTGTTTGAAATTCTTTAATAAGGTTTCTAATAATCTTAAAATGTGGTTAGGAGTATAAATAGATATAAGAACATGGTAAACTCACCAATTACCACCTATTAGCAACAAATATCATAGATTAGCATATATTTACTTTATTCTTGAGTGTTAAGAAGAATTATGGAAGAGAGGCATTAAAGATTCGTTTGTTGTGATTCGAGTACTGTTTTTATTAATTTAATAAAAATATTTGATTGTAACTCTAATTTCAATGAATATGTGCATGTTTGTTTCATTGAAGTTTATGTAGTTCATTAATCTTAGGGATCAATGGATCTTGTAGTATCAATGCTATGCTATAAACTTGAATAAATTCTAATGATAAAAAGTGCAATGGTTAGAATTCGTATTGTTTTTTAGCGTAATGCCATGAACATCTTGATCACATGTTTGTTGATGATATGTTTTAGAATTTATCATGACCATTGAATTTTTAAGCCGAATATGGACGGTACAACTTAAAATATATAACATTGAAAGATAGCTATTGATTTTGGAGGCATGGATAGTAAACTTAATTAGTAATGAATCCAAAGATTTGTGACATTAAACAAATATGGAGCTTATATTATTCACGAGATAGGTGGAGTTCTAGTTTACACATTAGAATCTTTGCCATCACAACAGTGGATTGAGGTGGATTTGAGTAAATATGTCTATTCTAATTAGGCATTGCACACACATAATAAAAATGAGAAAGAGAGTTGAAAAAATTAGTATTTCATTACCTAGGTAAAGTTATGAACTAAGGATTTTTTTATATAAGAGTTTAAAAGTAATTAACTTTGATTTGTTATATTAGAATGTTTTAATTATGAAAACAAATTAAAAAGGTTTTCACTTAGCAATCAAGTAATTTTGACTAGGTAAAACTGAGTACATATACTTTTTCCTAAGCACGATATTCGTAATCAACGTTTGTTGGTGTATTATTGCTATAATTGAGCTGTTATACTTGCGACCACGATCAATTCCTTCATTTTTTTCATTTTTCCTTCATTTCTTCATATATTCCATTTATTACCTAAAATATCCAAAACAAGAGCAAACCTCATGTAATATAGTTTTTTGCAACTAAAATCATCCTAAGTGTACTATAAAACGTGTCTAATTATTGATTTATCAAATACCACCAAACTCAGTCCTTTGCTTTCCCGAGTAAAGGAATACTCTTAATCATATTCTCCCTTCTTCCCTTGTTTTTATTTCATAATTATATACAATTATTCTCAAACATAAATGATCTTAAAAATTAGAACATGCAATTTTCATAAAAATAAGAATCATGATAGAATAGAAAGATCTAAAGAACAACCTCTTTATTTGACATTTCAACCTCTTAATCGTGCAATACACCTCTGAATTCAAAGGTAAACCAATCACATATGTCAAGGCACTACATATGTTTTCTCAATCTCCACTGACAAACCTCAAGCTTACTATATGTAATATAGAATCTCAAGATACAAAAATCAATAAATCAATCACATTTCAAATAATATTCAAAATATCACCACAATCAAATTCTATAGGAACTTTTATTCACCAATAATCATGATTTCATATTCATTTGTTGGAGTAAAAAGATATACTTTACGTAAGTTAGCTATAAGAACAAAAGCTAAATCTTTTATTTGAAGAACTTTCTTATAAACGTCCTTCATTTTTTGTATACCTCTATTTCTTTCTTCTTCAATTATAGAAATATTCATTTTCTTCTTTATATTGCATTCCTACGGTTCCCTACTCCATTTTCCTTGGAATCCGTTATTCTTTTTATAGGAATTATTCCTTTTTTTTTCACCACTAGATTCCCTGCTCTATTTCCTTTGGAATCTTCATGTCTCTCTATTTTTTCATTTTTGTAAAGAAAAATCTTGTTCACTCTTCTAAATTTTACTGTGATCAAAGAAGTACCATTTTCGACAAAGTAAAGCTTATTGGCTATTTCTTATTTTTCTCTTGAATTGTGACATAAGTTCTTTTGAATATATATATATATATATATACAAACTTGGTCAATAATCTGTTTATAAAATAATTCTTAAAAATATGTCTTTTCTATCTTGCACTATGTTTTCAATCTTCTACCCATTATAATATGTAGCACAAAGTAATCAACCCTCCTTTAAACTTCTCTAGTGTATACATAATCAAGGTTAAGTCAAATAAGGTATAACAATTCCTTTCAATTATAAACTTTTTATTTTCATGGGTAATAGAAATATATCACTTCTATTTAAATCCAAATTATATTCAATTCATATTTTCCTGACTAAAATAAATGAAAATGAAGAAATGTTACCTAAATTGCGAAAAAAAAATAAAAAAATTCAGTATAATATTTCTACCTCTCAAGTCTCCATATTTGGCTTGTATATAGTTTCACTTCACCTATAATACCTCTAAACTCATTCCAAATGTTTTCCTCAAGGTTTATCAAAAAGTTGGGTTTTTCAACAAAACAAAACGAGTATACCTCGTGAAGCATAAAAGGATTTAAAATAAAATTTAAATTGCTTTTCAAATTAAATAATGAACGTCATATAAATGAGATACACAATAGAGTAAAGCATTTTTTTCTCGTTAAAGTTCAAATAGAGTTCACATTTCACATATATAAGCAAATACTTCAAAAAAACAAGTATACCTCGTGAAGCATAAAATGATTTAATATAAAATATAAATTGCTTTTCAAATTAAACAATGAACGTAATATAAATGAGACACATAATAGAATAAAGCTTTTTTTTCTCGTTAAAGTTCAAATAGAGTTCACATTTCACACTTATAAGCAAATACTTTAAAAAAAAACAAAAAGTAAATTCTTCGTCGCTCTCTTCCGCTTCATCTTCATTTCTCAGTACAGTAGATTAGGAAATACAATTAACAGCGGGGTTATGAACTCCCGATAGTAATCTCATCTTCATCGAAAGAACATCGATGCTCCTCATACGATCTCGTAATCTTTTCATCCTCTTCTCCGACATGGAATGGTGGCATGCCAAAGTTTTTCATTTGTTTCGAACATCTCGTTAGTTCTAAGAATTCTTCTTCTCATTTCATTGAAAAGGTCAAAATAAGGATTTCTCAAATCCTTTCCTTTTACCTCTTTCCATAGATGTAGAATTGTTTTCTACCATTGGAACGTATAGTTGAATCATCAGATTCGCTACTCACATCTTTTTTCTTATGTCCTTGCATGGATTCTTTGCCTATTAGTCCGGTCTTCAATTACATACCTTCTTATGTTGTTGGTCTTCCTCTCTTCTTCCTAATCGTTATGTTCATTCACTGTTCTCATCCTCTTAATCGCAACATCTATGATAGTTCTTTAAGGTAGAACATTAAAGTTCATATCAAGGGAACCATCCTTATTCTTCATACACAGTTGAGTGATTAAAATTCAGAATGGCAGGCTATTATGTTTCAACTTCCTCACTGCCTATTTTATTGCGTCGTAAATTACATATCCCACATCGATATACCTAATCTTTATAACGATGTGATAAAGTAGAGCGACTATATGTTTATTAACTTCGGAATGTTGTTAAGTGGGATATAGGTGGACATCTATAATATAGCTCTAACACTTAGAGGTTCTCCTAAAATTTATGGTTTCAATGAGATTTTGATGACCGTATGTATCGAGGGCAAATCCCCATTCAAAAATTACCTCTAAGGCTTCTTGAATTTGTATGGATGGATAAACTTCTTTAGGAGGTAATGCATGTTGGGATAGTCAATATAATCATATCTAACTCTAAATTCTGGAAGACCATAGTATCTATTATGTGCTTTGGGTGAAGTATCAATCCTCATTTCCTAAACTCTCAGCTCCTTGAGATTTCTAATCACATATCCATTTACATATAATTGGTGAACTAACTGCTTGCATCCTCTCTCTAATCCACCTTCGTAGTCCCTAAGAAGTTATTTCCACTCTCTTTCATTTATGATGCTCACGATGTTATCTTCATATTTGTTGACATTTTGGATTTGGAGTCCTCTTTTGGGTATGATGACTATTTTCATGGCTTGAAAATATCTATTTTGCACTTTAGGACTAACAAATCTCATGGAATCATAAGGAATTTATTTGTTTAGGTCTACTTGGTTAGAATCCTCATTAGGATTGGGCAGAATAGGTGGTCTCTTGGGTTTTCTATCATAATCCTTGTTTTTTTTCTTGTGCACTACTCCTACCTCTTCCACTACCTAATCTCACTATAGCGATCGAGTTACTACTATGAATCGGTATACTGAAATCGTATATTTGATAGATAAATAGACTTAAAGCAAGTAATGTGTTGAAAATCAAATTGCTATCGAGAAATTAAAAAAAATATTATGAATAAAAAGTTGATTTTTGAAAAAACTTACTTGAGAATTACGGCCATGAAAAATATGAGAAAAAAATCTATTAATTGGTCTTTCAAATACTCGCAAATTACACCTTCGATTCAGGGAAAGTTCAATATCAAATATTTTCGAATATCCTTCCCAAATCAATATTTTTAAAAATCATGGATTTGTTAACCAACACTCACTGCTATTGCAAAACCCAATCCAAAATAATTCATTCAACGTATATAAATAGAGTTCGACAAAAAAGTTGTGAAATCAATTGAAAAATTTGCGCAAATCTTACAATAATTGAATTTTCTTCGAAATAAAGGGCTAGGGTCTTGATGTTTTACCTTCTTGAGTGTGAATCTCTACAGATATGCACTCGTGAACCCCTCTGACCCAATATTTCAAGCTCCATGTTTGAATTACGTATACCTTAGTTTTGCTCTACTCTCTCAAATCCAATGTTTTTAGTGTTAAATGAAGCTAGGTAGATATGAGATCACTTAAGTAGACTAAGATTGAGCTTAGGAGGGTTAAATCTTGGAAGAAATTGGATTTTTCATGAAATGGTGCGATGGTTTGGTGGTGTGAAAGAGGAGTTATGTGTGGCAATTTATGGTTTTGGTTTTAAAAATAAGAAATCATACCAGAAACTTTCGTGTTAGTAGGATCGGTATGAATTATTGTGTAAATCATTACATAGGGAGCTACTATTTTCACCGATTTGGCCATCGATTCTTGTATTTGGCGAATAACAGGGGATCACTCACTCAAAATTTACACTAAAATTCTAAGTGTTCTGCTACAAGTTTTGCTAACTATTCCTCATGTTATTTAGAATTGCTAGGAATCGCTAGGCTTTATTTTTAGAGTTTATGCTATTTTATTTCTTGAATAACTTATATGTCCTTCATAAAGGTAAACAAAAAGGTAAGATTAATCGAAAAAATCAAAATTTTCATAAATTTGATCAATATATGGATCTAACTAATATTTTTATTTATTACTAAAATAGATAAATAAACAAATTAGCTAGTATATAATGCAAACTTGCATAAAGGCCATAAAAATAAAACAACTCGATCATTCCCACTTTATTTGAAGCTACTCTAGAGCGTGACTTCTAAAAGTCAATCCAAAAGAGAGATAAAAGGAGAGAGATGAATGAAAACTATACTAAAGCTATGTGGTCTACTAAAAATTGAAATAATTTACATAAATAATGAATATGCGCTGCTTCCCATAAAGCGCTATTGTTTATAGACATTTTCTTAGTTGATAGAGGAATAAATTTTCGTTGAATGTGACCAAATCAATTTTGCTACAAGTGGTTCCTCATTAAGAATGTCTTCAATAGGGTCTAAAAAACGTATGTCTTCATTGATCTCATCACCAGCATTAAATGGCTCAACTTGCATATCGTCGCGAAGTTTTCTCCCATTTGGAAATGATGTTACTTCTTCCCTCGTTCTTAGTTGAATCATGCACTCGGTAAAGCCATTTGGCTTTTGCTAAGAATGGTCTAACCAATAACATATGATCATCCGGGGTAGTAATTGGCATGATTAGGAAACGTTTCATGATGGTGAGCCTGCCCACTCTTACATGCACATTCTTTAATATTCCTAAGGTGACTGTACAAAAGCCATTTGGCTTTAATACTGTAATAGGAGGTTTGAAATGGATCCTCATATTTTTTAGGAGAAACAAATGTTCAGGCATAAGACTCATATCAGCTCTTGTATCGAGTTAAACTCCGTAAAGGGACATCTCATTGATTTGTATAATGAGGTAGGTTTACCCTAGATCATCTGCAAAGATTTTGGCAGCACTGCCATTCTCACCAAACTCGTAATCTTAGTCATCCATTTCGCACTCGTATTGTATCTAGCGGGTTTTTTCTCCTTTTATGGTTTCTTATTCTTCTTCTTTCTTGGTATTTTAACTATTAATAGCCTGATTATTTTACTTGAAATAACTTTTATGTTATGCTCCTCCACCACGTTTAATTCATCTATGCAGTTGTCCACTGGATCAAAGTTAATGATCTCCATATCTTGTAAGACAAAATCTTAATGATAAGGTTTTACTCTATAACCATTAACTTTAAAAATTCTCCACGTTTCTACAATTTCTATTTTTAAAGCACAATGGGGAAATTCGTGTGTGACAATAAAAGGTCCTATCCATCTAGAGCAAACTTTTCCAGTAAACAATTTAAGACGTGAACTAAAGAGTAAATTTTTTTGTCCAATTCAAAAGTCTTAATATTCAATTTAATGTCATGAATTGCTTTTGTTTTATGTTTATAAATAGAAGCACTTTCTTACGCATCATTTCTCAATTATTCTAAATCTCATATATTAATTTTATGTTGCTTTCCTACATTATCATAATTCATATTACATTTCTTAATTTCCCAATATACCTTATGCTCCAATTCGACTGGTAAATGGCATGCTTTACCGAAAACTAGTCGATAAGGTGTCAGACCTATGGTTATCTCAAACGCAGTCCTATATGCTAGTTAACACATATTCTACATGATGACTCTACTCTTTACATGTTGGACATACTATTCTTTCTAAAATTGATTTAATTTCTCTATTCGAGGTTTAGGCCTCCAATAGTATTACAAATATGTGAACCTCTATCGCTAATAAATGTTCTAGGTGCTCCATTAACAGTAGAGATCCTTGATTCAAGGAAGTTGACTACTATTTTAAAATCATTAGATTTGGTTGTTATAGTTCTACTCATTTAGATACATAGTCTATGACTAATAAAATGTAAATATTTCCATTAGATGGTGGAAAAGGTCCTATAAAATACATTTCTCAAACATCAAAACTTTGAAAAACAAAATAGGACACAAAGGCATTTGTTTCCAACATCCTACGTTTCCAGTTCTTTGATAATTTGGACACGTTTTCATGTAAACATAACAATCATAGAGTAAAGTAGGCCAAAAGCATAAGTAAGACAATGAGCCATGATGGATTGTATTTCCATTAGTGGAATTCATCTTCGAAAGGTTTGGTTGGAATTGAATTTCTATAAGTACGAATCATCTCATAAATATCATTTATAATCACGTTTAATCTTATTCTTTTAGGCTTTGGTTGAATGAGGTGATATCCTATTAGTAGTGAGTTAGTTATCTATATCGGGATACCATGGACTAGTAGTAGTTATCTTATATAGGTGTTCCTCTGAAAATTCATATTTCAATAGTATTGGGGGTTCACCATTTTCTAGTGTACTTGGATGGTGTGCTATTAAGTTTTCGACACCTTTATTTTCTTTTATAGGGTTATCAAATTCTTGATACAATAAGATCCACCCTTTTAATCTTGGTTTAACATATTTCTTTGTCAACAAATATCTTAATGCGATATGATCTGAGTAAACTACTAATTTTGTTCCTACTAAATATGGTCTAAACTTTTCTAGTGCAAACACAACTGCTAGGATATATTTTATTATTGTGGTATAGTCTAGTTGGATGAGAACCAAGTTCTTAATGCATAGTATATGACATGAGAATCATTTCCTAACTTTTGACCTAAAACAACTCACACTGCTTAGTTGCTTGCATCGTACATTATTTCGAAAGATTGTTACCTGTATGGTGACTTTATTACTGTTGTGGTGATCATGCATCTTTTAACTTGTTAAGAGCTATTTAGCATTCATGTGAGAACATGAAAGTAACACCTTTTTGCAAAAGTTTGCACAAGGGTTACATTTTTTTGAAAAAATCATTCAGAAAACATCTGTAGAATCATGCATGGCCAATAATAGATCTTACATCCCTCACAGTAGTAGGGTAAGGTAATGTTTTTATAACTTGAATTTAATGAGTTCTACCTCTATACCTTTTGCTAATAGTATGTGTCTTATTATAAGTCCTCGAATTACCATGAAATGACATATTTTCGTAGTTTGATACTTGGTTTTTCTCTATACATCTTTTGAGTACTTCACTTAAAATAAGTAAGCAATTATTTAAGGAATTACCATATACGGTAAAGTCGTCCATGAAAAGTTCAATTAATTATTCAACGTAGTATCAGAAAATACTATTCATACATCTTTGGAAGGCATACGCCTATAAGTGAATGTACCAAAATGTCAAGTAAAGGTGGTCTTTTCTTTGATCTTTTGGAGCTACAAGAATCTAATGTAATCCTGAGTATCCATCTAAGAAATAGTAATGGGTTCGTTCAGCTAGTTTGTAACATACCATAACTTAATTAGGGCAATGCCCCACTTGAAACCTTAATTAAGCCTCACTACTCGAGTCGAACTCAATTAGATTAATAGTACCATCATTATTCATACCTAGTAATCACAATACAATATATCATATATCAAATAAATAATTGAAAACACAGCGGAATTATAAATTTTTCTTTAATACAAACATTATATTATAACTTACATAACTCTTTCTATTAAAACCATATCCCACCCTGGTTAATACAAAATAATAGTTTGTATAGCATTATGAACCAAAAGAAAGATCAAATACATTGTAGAGAAGACAATAAAATCCTAGTCTTCTCCATCTGTGAGTCAAAGCACACTTAGATAACCTGAAATGTTAATTGGGAAATGAGCACTTCAACTTGCTCAATAAGTGATGCTTGTAAATCAATGAAACTATTATGTAATAGCAATGATTCAATGAATAGCAATATAAATTCAAAACATATTTATTCAGAGCATCGAAATAATATAAACAATACATAACAGATGCAAGTTCAGTAGTTTATGCAACCGTATATGTGACCTATAATTTGGGTTTTAGAAAAAGTCGTAATTCTCATTACTCAAAAATACAAACCACAGAATCCACATATTGCCTAACGTATGATTCTACAAGTCTATTTAAGCTTAACTAAGCTACCGAGTCTAAATGGATAGTAAACGATTAAGGTACCATCCGGTCACAAAGTTTGAAAAGGCAAAATCCATTTCCATGCAAATCTTTTCCATCTATCAAGAAAAGTGCGGAATTCATTTCCAGGCTAGCCTTTCGTATCTCAGTCCAATCCGCCTAATTGACCACTTCCGATGATTTTCATATTTTAAACATTAAATCATAGTATATTTCCCCATTCCATATCCATAAAACTAAATGAACTAGATATACTAATTTACAATGCATAATTGACAAGAATACAAGTCCCACTTATCTCTACCAAGCTTTCCAGACATTATATTAGCTTACATAACTTCTAGAATCGATGGATATTTTCCCCATTGATCAAAAACATAAAATAGATTGCTCATAATTAATTTGAGAGTAAAATTAATTTATTTGAACCCCTTTACTAGTCCCATTTGTGTTTGGAGCCAATGTTTCATTTTTAGGTAAACACAACTATTTCACTTTTTTCGAGGTAAAAACCCTGGTATAAAGTCTCAAAATAATCCCAATTTCTTTTTTTGCATAGAAATAAATAATTTATATGTGTTTTATCCACAAATATAATTTTTCTTATTTTTTTGGATTCATATTAATTTCCAACTTTTTTATATTTTTAAAGTAGGTTTGATCCGATTCGGCCCGATCTGGGGATCAAACCCCTTTTATTCTTTATTTCCTCGGTTCTTTGCAGCAAAACCTAATCTAATTTCTTTTTTCGTTTGGCTTACTTGGGATGGATTTGGCCCTTACCCAAGAGCAATCATAGGAGGGGAGGTGGCTTCCATGCCATCTCCTTCCTCGGACCGAGCCCAGCCCACCTGCATCCCAACTCATCATCCTCAACAACAATAGCCAACTATCAATAACACAACAACATAAAAGTGACGACAACACATCCATCAAAAACAGCAAGGCAATAAAATTATACCTGCATCATCACCTATCCTCTAGTTTAATCTCCTCTTCCTTGTTCAATTTCGATCCATATCTCCCTTTTAATTGAATTCAATCTCTCTCTCTCTCTCTCTCTCTCTCTCTCTCTCTCTCTCTCTCTCGTTTTCAACTGTAAAAAGATGAGTTGTGTTGTTTAGGAATAATATTATATTTCCTCTGGATTCACATAACACGAGTCTCAAGGAACATCTGATGGTTAATTTTATATTTTAATCTTTCTCGAAATACGTGTCAGTTATCTTAAAGTCAATTATTGTGGCTATTAACAAACTCATCACCTCACAACCGACTTTTGTAAGCTTAAATACAATTTTTCTTGAAATTTGTGTGCACGAATCTCGAGGCCGACTCTAAAAGACGGAAGCCATTTTTAAAGTGAAACTAATTTAAACTTATGAACTGTACTTGAACATTGATCTTTCTTGAGGTGTCGTTACATGCTTCTCAAGCCATGTATAATATCAACAAAATCAAATGTTCACACCTCCTTGCATTATTCACCTCCTCGAGATCATCGCTACATATATCTCAATGTAATCCAATGATTTAAACAATTTAAATTAAAATTATAGAATTTATTTCTCATATATATGTACGACATTGTATTTCGCGCCTATAAAATCACCACGCACGCTAACGACCACCCTCCAGCGTGCACACTCTCAAACATCCCACAATGTCACCCTCGACCCTTCGTGTCACTAGGCACACACCAATTATTAATTATTTTTAGTATCTATATTTATACATACAATATAAATAAATATATATACACCTATATTTATGCGTTTGATTATTTCGTCACTCGTGCCAACGAGTACACTCTGGCGCACGTTACCCCACGACCCATGTGCATCATCATTGACCCACACACAGTATTAAGTGTACCATAATTTCTCAATTATTCAATTGTTGGCCAATTTATCGAATTATTTTCATAATTATAAATATAATCCATACAAACACCAAATGGCATGCAAATGCATGCACACACAAATTAAGATAAAGCGGGCTTAACCACAAGCCTAACTCAGGTTTATTAGTACTCAAAATAATGCTAGTCACCTACTTAAGGTAACATGTCGTTAAGATCTCCTTAATTTAAGACAACCTCGTCCTCAAAAATAAAGGAAATTTATAAGTTACCAGTAGTTTCAAAGAGAAATGGAGAATGCTCTTCCATTTGTAACTCTTATTTCATGATTATCAATTTTTATCATGGCACAACCATTTTACTGTTATCCAAATCTATAAAGCCTTTTCATAGACAAGACTTTCAAAAGCATAATGAATTTCTCTTTTCATTTCTCCAACAATCTATACAATGATGAATACTCTTTGTGACAACAAACCAAAATAGAAAAAGCTAATGCTACAACGAACCAATATGATGGGTTCATGGATCTCACTGTAACAGTTGATTTTAGTAACGTCGTTATTTATATCGTAATTGCAGACATGGATGCCAGCTCAGATCTACGCGGATGCCGTGGGTAGACTAGGACACAAGTCGGCCTAGGCACATTCATAGATTGTGTCTTGGATTTCTTATTTGAGAAGCAATTTATTAAATTATTTATTAAATACATCGCATAAGTGTATGTTGAATAATGATATAGTGCGAGGTTGTGTGAAAGGTAGTTGCCTTGAATAATGTGTCAACGCGGGTATCGAGAGGCTAAGTACGAGTAAACTAGAAAAACTCGACAAATTCATGACAAATGATTACGGAATCAAATTGAAATGGGTAATATAACCATTGGCTAATTGAATTAAATTCAAACAATAGGCTATGGCATGCCTTGAAATGCATGTCGAGACGCGGGGCATAGGGTTGTCGAAGGTTAGTGGTACCATGAGTTGGTTAAATTTGATAAATAAAATACTAACCATATTGTTTTAAAAAGGCTTAAGGTAATGTGACATTAATGGAATAAATAAGCCTATAGTTGCAAGGAACAAAAAAGAACCTTGAGATAGATATCTTGATCATCACTTTGAGTTACTCTAGGAAGGGAGTGTACTATTGGAGTCATCAACAGGTGTAGGACAGCATACTTGTGAACCACAAGATAATCCTCGAGATACGTACAAGCACTTGATCAAGACTAAACGTATATATAGGAGATGGTGGAGTTGTTTGATCAAAACCACATGAAATTCATGCAAATCTGTGACAATCTGAGGAAGAAGAAAGGATTTTAGATGAGATTCAACACCTTTGAAAACCAATTCAAGTGATCTAGACCTAGTTAATCGCCTCCTTCATCTTTCCACTTTCCAATGAACCTTGTTTTGACATGTTTGATGAAATTCGAGTTTTAGTAATTAGGTCTGATTTGCAGTGAAAAATCGATGAATTACAAGTTGTTACAACATATATATAGAGAATTGATTATTGGTTTAGCTAAATTTGATGATTTCATGAAATTGGATAGTTGACATGAATGCATGAATTTTGAGGAATTTTGGTTAGATAGAGGTTCTCGGTTGTTTGATTAATGTTAATTATACATGAAAACATGTTAGAACCAATAAGGTAGCTAATTGAGAAGGTTAGAACATAATTCTCGACTTGAGAGTTTTTTCCTAAAGCATAGATAGCGCACTAAATGGAACGGTTTGCGCGTTAATCGTTCTGGGTTGGTAACTGTTCTTCGCCCCGAAGAACAATAGCGCACTACATAATTCCATTAGCGCACTACATACGTCCCTCGGCGCATTAATTGTGCATCAAAATGGATTTTTAAGGGATGTTTTGGTGATCTCTCACATAATACATGACTAAACACTAGGAAATAACCTGAAACTATACAAATTTGACTTCAGGAACTTTGGTAAATCGTAGCTCGGTAACGGGGACTTGTCGGGTCGGATACGGGAGTCCGCGGAGGTTAGTGAGCACTGTGAGGTTTGTAAAACCCAACTGAAAGACTCTGAGTATTTGATTCTATTTTTTTATATTTGATTTCTATCATTTTTTGTTGTTTATTACTCTATTTCGTTACTTGGACATGGGTTAAGGTTACTCCCCTTAATTTCCTGGTTATGTGTTCATGATGCACTAGACTGTAACACGTGTGACCCAACTCTCAGTAAACGGGACCTGAGCTTGCCCTTGGTGCGGGTGTTAGTAACTCAGCGCATTTGGCTAGCACAGCGAGGGACCAACTGTCGAGCCAGTTGGGTGCGACCTCTTGTGGGAACTTGGTGACCCAAAGTACAATCTAATCCATCTGGAGCGAGCACTCACATTTGTTAGCTTGATTGTTATCTATTCATGCAATGAGCTATTTACATTTGTCAATTTTAATATTTCACACGTTTATTTTACAATATTCATTGCATTTCCTTTACTTATTATACGAATGCTTATAGGAGTTCCTTAGAATTTTACTTACTAGACTCGTAATCTGTTTTTTTACGATGATTAAGTGCAGATCTTAGTAACAATAGGGGCAAGGGGATTCTAAATGGCTACATCTGATTGCCCATTGTAGAGGACCTACTTGTATGTGTTTATTTTTGAGATTTCGTATATTTTGGGTATTAGAAGACTTGAGATGACAACATACATGTATATATACCTTGTTAATGGTATTGTCGCTTATATACAGAGTACTTTACAGGGTTTTCCACTGTAGGATTTGCTCTTTTTAATAATGTTTACCATGCTAAATTACTTATACTAATCGTGTCAATTAAGGCTTCCACATATTTATGTTAACTTGTATGAAACAACCCACTAGTATGGTTAGGCACTAGAATAAACTAGAAATTAAGTAACAGTTGAAATAGTTAAATACCTACAAAGAATAAGTTAAGAAAATAAGGATAATCTACTAATTAACTTGATATTACATAAATAGGCACGATATGCAAGACATGAAGAGGATGGTCAGGTGCCGGACATGTGTAGTTGGGCTAGCAGGCAAGGAGTACTCAGAGACACGTCACTTAGGGGCGGCAGGGCCGCCACAGTTGGGCCACCTGATTCAGCTTCCTTCGGTCTATGCATATCATCATCGAACCATCCTTTTTCTTCACAAACAACACTTGAGCTCCCTAAGGTGACAAACTACGATGATTAAAACCCTTTTCCATCAACTCACCCAACTGTCTTCTAACATCCTTTTGCTATAATGTTGGCATCCCATACGGTATACTAGCAATCGGTTGTTTCCTTGGTATCAACTCAATTATAAACTCAACAGCTCGTGACGGTGGCAATCCTGGTAGATCATCCATAAATAGATCAATAATATCTCTAACTACCGGTATGTCATCAATCTTGACCTCCATCCTAACCTTCGGCTCAACTATTCCTGCAAATGCCTCCATCTCCTACGATGTAGCTGATGACCTTTAGTGATAGGTAAATCAGTCGTGAATCCAACTAGTGAAACTCTGGTATCGCAGGAATACAAAACTCTATCCTTTTACCATAAAAATCTATATGTGCATGATAAGGTGATAAGCAATCCATTCTGAGAAGTGCATCAAACTCTAAGTACTCTAATACTAAAAAATCAACTGGTAATTGATGTCCCTCAACCTCTATTATCATGTCTCTATATATCCGGTTAGGGTATATCTCGTCTCCAATGGCCGTACTTAGGACAAAGTGCGTATCTAGTGTCGGTGTATCTAACCTTAACACTCCAACAACACGTTCAACAATAAATGATAACGTACTACTAGAACCATCTTTCTATGGTCTGTGAAGAGGTCGGTCAGGTGTCGGACACGTGTAGTTGGGCTAGCTGGCAAGGAGTACTTAGAGACACGTCACTGTGGGGCTGCAGGGCTGCCATAGTTGGGCCACCTGATTCAGCTTCCTATGGTCTATACATATCCTCATCGAACCATCTTTCTTCTTCATAAACAACACTTGAGCTCCCTAAGGTGACAAACTACGATGAATAAAACCCTTTTCCATCAACTCACCCAACTGTCATCTATCCTCCTTTTTCTATAATGTTGACATCCTATACGGTCTACTAGCAATCGGTTGTGTCCTTGGTATCAACTCAATTATAAATTCAACAGCTCGTCGTGGTGGCAATCCTTATAGATCATCTATAAATACATCAATAATATCTCTAACTACCGGTACATCGTCAATCTTGACCTCCATCATAACCTTCGGCTCAACTATTCCTGCAAATTCCTCCATCTCCTATGAAGTAGCTCGTCCAGCTTTAGTGATAGGTAAATCAGTCGTGAATCCAACTAATGAGAACTCTGGTATTGCAGGAATACAAAACTCTATCCTCTAACCAAAAAAATCTATATGTGCATGATAAGTTGATAAGCAATCCATTCCGAAAAGTGCATCAAACTCTAAGTACTCTAATACTAAAAGATTAGTTGTAACTGATGTCCCTCAACCTCTATTATCACGTCTTTATATATCCGGTTAGGGTATATATTGTCTCCAATGGCCGTACTTAGGACAAAGTGTGTATCTATTGTCTGTGTATCTAACCTTAACACTCCAACAACACGTTCAACAATAAATGATAACGTACTACCAGAGTCAAACATAACATGCATAGGTCGACCAAAAATATGCAACGTATCCTAGACGAGCTGTTCGGTGCTCCTCCATCCGGGTGTTCTACCACATGAGCTCTTTTTGGCCGGTTTTGGCTCTCGAATTGGTGATAGTGGTGTCCTGGAGTCGACCCTTAAGTGTCCCCTCTGACAACACTTATGGCATTTGCGGTTATCATGCCTACCAGTCTGTCCGTCTCCAGTTCTTCGACCCTAACCCCACTCTCTCTAACCCCTGTCATGTTCCCCTTGTGTTGAGCTTAACGAAACATCTGTGGCTGTGGCCTACACTGATCTACGAGATGATGATGCGATGGCGTGAACTGGTTGTCTCTCCTCACACTGGAACTAAATGCCTTGATAATTATCCCTGCAGCTTATGTCCTATCTGTTATCCCTCCGGCCTCTATTACATTAGATATGTCATATGCCTGCCATCTCTCTACATTAGATATGTCATAGTCTTCTTCGACGACATATTGATTTACAACCGGACTCATAAGAATCATGAGGGACATCTCAATGCAGTTTTGACGACACTAAGAGTGCACAAATTGTACGCCAATTTCAGTAAGTGTGACTTTTGGTTGAATGAGGTGAGATTTTTAGGACATGTCATTACTTACCATGGTATCTTTGAGGATTTAGAGAAGGTTCGAGCTCTCATTGACTAGAGGACGCCTGTGTCTGTTGCTAATATACGGTGTTATCTCAGACTAGCAGGATATTACTAGCATTTTTTGCAGGATTTTTCTTCGATTTTTGTACCGACGACCAGACTAACCAAGAAGGATGTTACGTTTGATTGGTTAGAGAAGTGTGGGTAGGATTCCTTTGAGTTGAAGAGGGGGTTGACTTCCGCGCCAGTATTGACATTGCCAAAGCAGGGCAAGACTTTAACAATTTATACAGATGCGTCAGGCAATGGTTTAGGATGCGTTACTTTGCACGAAGTTAGACCAGTTGCATATCTTTCCAAGCAATTGAGAACACTAGAGGAAAAATATCCAGTGCACGACCTGGAGCTGGTAGTGGTCATTTTGCACTGAAAGCTTGGAGGCATTATCTCTATGAAGAGAGGTTCATATTGTCTATATATTACCAAAGTTCACGTTACATCTTCACATGCTTTATAGGATATTCCTTGAGTTGCTAAAGGACTCTGACTTCGTAATTGAGTATCACTCTAGGAAAACGAATTTCATAGCGGCACATTGAGCGGAGCAAGATTGACAGTGAGATTGTTCTGTGACCTATGACACACTAGCATGGCGTGTTATAGGCAGCATCAGTTATGTGCATGACAGAGGTATCTACTACGACTAAAAAGCACATTTGTGGTCAGATGAGGGTTCTGACCATATCGATTGAGAGGGTTACCGAATGTAAAAGTGCTTATGGGCTTTTTGACCGGTTCAGTTGTCTAGCTCGAGATCCGGAGTGCACTGATTGGACAGGGACCACAAATCGGTGTTTTACCCGCTTCCATTCATAGACCAAATGTTAGAAAAATAAACAGGATGAACTCACTATTATTGTTTGGATGGCTATTCAGGATTCCACCAAGTTCCACTCGCCCCAAAGATCAAGAAAAACTCATTTTACTTATTCTTTTAATGTATTTAACGGTAAAAAAAAAGATTATAAACCATGTTTAATACGATGGATTTTATTGTTGCAAGAATCAGATTTAACAATTAAAGACAAAATGCGCCAAGAATTTAGTGGTTGACGATTTAAATAGACTGGAGAATGGAAAATCAACAACACTTTTGAAAAATGAATTCCCATATGAATACCTATATACCATACTCATAAAAAGTCCTTGGTATGTTGATATGGTGAATTATCTTACTACAAATAGATTAGCACCTTAATTAACTAGTACCCAAAAGAAAAAAAATAAAAATGATTCTAAAAATTATTTACTAGATGAACCCTACTTATTGAAAATTTGTTCTGATAAAAAAATATGTAGAAGCATTTTACAATCAGAAACATAATCTATAATCACTCACTACCATAAATATGCTTGAGGGGGACATTTCTGAACACAGTGCATAATGCATAAAATATTATAATTTGGATTTTTTTTGGGCTAACCTTTTTCATGATTGTTATGTTTTTGCAAAAACTTGTCCAAATTGTCAAATAAAAGAAAAACTATGGACGAAAATACCAAATGCCTTAATATCTTGTTTTTATTTATGAAATATTTGATATATAGCATATAGATTTTATAGGACCATTTTCATTGTCCAATAGAAATAGTTATATTTAATTAGCTATAGATTATGTATCTAAATGGATAGAAACTAAAGCTACTAAAACAAATGATTAAAAAATATTAGTATATTTTCGAAAACCAAGAATCTTCACTATCTTTGGTGCACCTAGAGCCCTAGTTAGTTATACTAGTACACATTTTTGTAATCGAGCAGTTTCTACGTTATTTAACAAATACAACGTCACACATAGAACACCTACTTCATACCATCCCTAAACGAGTAGAAGAGTAGAAACATCAAAAAAAAGAAATCAAATCAATTTTAGAAAAAAATAATTTGCCCATCATGGAAAGATTGAAGATGCATTGTAGACCTATAGGGAAAAGCTTGTCATATACTAGTAGAGTTAGAACATAAAGCTTATTAGGGAATTAAGAATTGTAATATGAATTACACTGATGCTGGTCATCAGCGTAAGTTAGATATTCAAGAATTAGAAGAAATATGTAATGATGCTTATTAAAATACTAGAATATATAAAGACATAACTAAAGCATATCATGATAATAAGCTACGAATAAAAACTTCTACGATTGGTCAAAAATTATTTTTTCTCCATTCATGACTTAAATTATTTCCTCGAAAAACATCATTCTCAATGGCTAGGACCTTTATAGAAACTAAGATATTTCCCCATTAAGCAATAGAGTTTGAAAGTATTAAAATTGGAAAAATCTTTAAACTCAACCATTATAGATTTTCACCTTATAATGAAAATTTTGTTACACAAGAAATGGAGGTTATTACTTTAGATTTGGTTAACAACCCACTGAGACATCATAATACTAAGAAGAGACAAACGATACCTATCTATTCAAATAAATTGGTACGTTTTCATCGAATTACAACTAGCAAGAAAAATGAGAGATTAATGCAAAAGAAAGAAAAGAAGAAAGCTTTGAAGGCTTATTAAGAAATATACTTGGGTAGATTAGGTAATTCAGATACTGAAGAATCTAACAACCTACCTCATATTTTTGAAATTAATATGGATGATCCTGGACATATATTTCTTCATATATAGATCAATGAAGCATCCTTTAATGATACTCAATGCGATACAGGTGCTAACATGAATCTTTTACTAGAACACTTCTTTCTCATTACTAAATTGTAAATACATAGCAAACCCTCTATAAAAATTTACAAACGAAATGGTTCTTATATAATGTCATTTGTTCTACTAAAAAAAAGCAAGAGTTAAGGTTGGAAGATTCACAAACAGAAAAATTCTTAGTTATGCCAATGTCTATTATGGAAAGTATGATCCTATTAGGAAGATCTTTACTATCAATTGTTAGGGCCATACTTGATGTACTTGAATGTATTATCACATTCTGATTAGATGGAGATGTGATGATGCTTAAGGAAGGTGTGATTAGCAACAATAAATGTGATGAAAAGAGCCCTTACGAGGATAGGGTGCACTATATGCACCCCACAAAAGTGTAAGGGCAAGCCACAAGATGAGTGCATCTCTAGATTTATTTCGGCACCCCCAGTGAAAGTGTGATTTAGCAAAATTACCCTTAGTTTAGGAAGGCACCCCACACCCAAATTTAAAACCGATTCCCTCCTTATCAATGAAACTCTCACTGAAACCTTTAACCAAACCATTAAATCGAAACATTCCCTCGTCGATCCCCCATAAACTTTGCCTCTAATGATCGAACTCTTCATTTAATTCGGTCCCCCTAAAGCGAATTTGGTCTCTGTTTTGGAAGGAAAATGACATGTGTCGAGCCTATATAATACATTGTCCTATTTTATTAAATTTTAATATTTTATAGTAATGGTAAGTGGGAATCGTCTCCACGGGAATTTATGATTTATCAAACTTCTATAAGAAATAGGACTTTTAATGGTTTTTTGTTATTTTTTACTTTAATTTTATTAATTTAAGTAAAACAAAAATTAAAATCACTAATTCAATATATAATTTAATAATAAATAACAAACCCAATTATACTAACTTAAGTAACACAATTCAAATTCACTAACACTCAAATCAATTCAATTCCATATTTTAAATAAATATTTAAACAAATATCTAGAATAATGAAACATCAATCTGATTTGAATTCCAAACATGTTACTTTAAACAATATCGTAATAAGCATAGTTTATAAAGTATCAAAGATCATTAAACTCTAATCATAAGTAAGTAAATAGTCTTTACCCAACTTTTTTTTCTCCTTGCATTGGTGGAAAAACCATGTTCTAATATTATTGAGCTAACCACTTTTAATATACAAAGATTTTAACTTCACACGATAAAAACGACATTACGTTTTTTGAAAACTTAAAACTACTAAATCTAACATCTTCAGAAAGTGACTTCAACATTATATTTAGATCTCAAATTTACCTACGAGATTGAAACGGTAACACTTTTCAAATAATCCTAGTTACTACTTTAAATTAGATAATAAATCCAAATATCACAATACACATTCTAGACTATCATGCAATACTAAGTTCATGATTAAAATCCTAAATCATAATCAATTAAATCAATAAATCAAAGAATATGACTGCTTTAAAACGTAAAAACACATATTCATCTCATTATAACTACGTTGCAAAACGGATCTAATTTATGTTTGGACTTTATTTATATTAATAAACTACTCACCATATTCATAAATAACATCTCAACAATATAAATAAAAGACATAGATAAATAGCTCTAAAATAAACTATATTTCTTGATGTATCGTTCTTTTCACCATATTCATAAATAACATCTCATTATAACGACGTTGCAAAATGGATCTAATTGATTTGATCTATCTTTCACTAATAATTTAATTATGTTAGATAATTCAGCCAATTTTTCATCAAACCAATTACTTGTTTTATTATTAAATTCATAAACTATCTTTCTTGATGTATCGTTCTTTTTACCAAATTGTTTAAACTATTTGGCCATCTTATAAATAGATTATTTTGCTAGAGTTGGTGTTACATCGAATAATGATCCAACTCATATAGTATTTAATAGTCTTTGTTCAAAATGATTTGTTCATTCATGAAGTATTCTAATAAAGCTATTTGGGTGTATCCATGTTGTGGACATGATGAAATTAATCTTTGGAACCTATCCTAAAACTCATTAAAATTTTCATCATCTTTCATTGTCATGACCGTGATTTGTCTTCTATAAGTACTAATTTTTCTTGCGGGCATATGTTGATAATGGAAAGCTTCTAACATTTGAGCCCATGTGGTTATTGAATCTTGAGGAAGATAAAACAACCAATCTTATGTTTGATCTTTCAATACAAAAGGATAAGCTTTGAGTTTGACTCGTTCTAACATGCAGCCTTTAGGTTTCATCCCATTGACTTTATGTTTGTATTCGCTTATAAATTTTTGTGGGTCTTCATTGTCCTTGCCATAGAAATTAGGTAGAGCATTAATGAATCCATATCTAAGTTAAAATTCGGGAAATCCATCAGGATAAGCAATGCTAATTGGTTCACAAGTAGTGACACTTTGATTAGTTTGCCTAAAAGTAAGTTCTTTATTATCATTATTATTAGAGTGCAGCTATATGCACCCCGACTTTTTTGCAAGGCACCCCGATGGACACGGCACCCAACCAATGTCTCAGGGGACCCGTGAAGTTTACCAAATTGCGCCTAGGCTAAAAAACAAGCACCCCAACCTCAAAACACCAAAACCAGAATTGAAACTCTTGCCCCCGAGCCCTTGTTTTGTCTAGATAGCCAACAATCCACGCACTTCCTTCGATTTGGACATCGAATATATTTGGTGGGTTCCTCGCATTCGTTGAGTCGATTTGTTGCCGAGGACGAGAGCTCATTGTGTGAAGGTCGTTGGAGAAGGTACTAGAGGTTGGTGTTGTTGTTTCAGAGATCATAAGAAAGTTAGTGTGTATTTTTCGTGAACTTGAGTTTCATTTGGTTGTTTTGCATAGACATTTGGCTTGTTGTGGGAATGTAGGGTTTTTTTCCAAACCTTAAGAGTCGGTCACACGGGTTAGTGACGTGTTATATTTTCTCGGTCTTCCATTCCCAAGAAAGTAAAGAAAGTATTGTTTAAACCCATACGAAACTCTTAACTAAGGGACCTCAAACCCAGTCGGTAGTATACAACCGAGATAGGCCATGTGGTCTCAGATTCAAGGCACCATGATAGTACTTGTTGTTTCGGTATTAACCTATTGAGGCATGTTGAAGAATCTCTGAGGTGACTAATAGAGAAAACCCGCACGTTCTCAGTGGTGAGTCACTGAGACATATGGTACATTATTAGACGTGTGGGACCGAGACTTTGTAAAATGTCATATTTTTATGTTTTTTGACATTTTGTAATGAACTATTTATGTTTATGCTTAATAAATATGGCCCTGAGTAAGACTTGTGTTTCTAGGGAACAAGTTTATAGGTAGTCTTCTAGATACTCACAGTGGAAGAAAACCTCAAACAACCTCGCATAGAAAAGGAGAAACAAAAGGCTATAGAGAAGAATTTGGCATTTGTACATTCTCCTAGAGGAGAGATGATGTACACGACAGACAAGGCATCATAAGTCAATGAGCAGGACTTATGTATTAGCCATGATTAGAGTGGGGGGCGACATCTAAAATCATCTGAGTCTAGCCACAACACAATGTTTCATTCGTAGGAGTAGCAGTGATGCAACTGGTAGAATGTAAAGGAGAGCAAATATGACCCACCCGCTCCTTTACTCAGTGGTCTTATCGATCGGTCATTGCTAAAGAGTTTCTAAAATCATATTGCGGCGGTAATTTAAGAAAATGAGGTACATTTATCTTTCCAAACTCAGTTTTCTACAAAATATTATACATGCTACAATCATTCTAAGTTTTGAGAATTTATTCTAACGTTTCTTTTCTTTTTGCAACATCGCTCATTTCTTAAGTGTATAAACCACGGGGCACAACTAATTGAGTGGGACTTGCAGTCTTTCCACCCCAACACCGAGGGCCTATAGAGGATCATTTAAAAGTCTAGGTTGATGCCACTCATAGATCACTCCTACAAGAAAGGCAACAAGGAGCTCCTTTTTGAATTTGTTGAGAGGTGGCGGCCGGAGAAGAATACATTTCATTTGTCATTCAGTGAGATTTTCATCACCTTGAAGGATGTAAGTATCCTTTTGAACATCTCGGTAATCGGCGAGGTTGTAGCAGTGGAAACCTTTGCGAGGTACACTAAGGTGTCTCCCACAGAAGCGATCAAGTAAGCTTCAAAGCTCCTCGTGATTACTGTTGAAGACACTGAAGATGAGGTGAACATCACGAGAGGGCTCATGGTTATGAAGTGTCGATTAAAGATAGATGGTGCCCTAAATCTAAGCCGAGCTATTACTCAAAGGTGGAATGAACTGCACCTGCATATTTATTGTACCTGTACACACATTTTGTTGATAAGAGTGAATCACAAGTCTCCATTGCCTTGCTCAAGGTTCTGGAGAATTTTGATGAGGTTGAAAGCTATGCATGGGTTGCAGCTGCGTTGGCATACCTTTATCGACACCTTGGGTTGGCAACTAGGTTAGCGATTTCACAGATCACAGGGTATTTGACCTTGCTCGAGTTACAAACTCAATTTGTCTATCTTTACATGTTTCAAATGTAGTTTTTGAATTGTACTTGTAATGATTACTTATTGTGATTTCTATTTTTTTATGTAAGGATGGGTGTACGAGCACTTTAAACCCCACTTCGCCATGTCGAACGCGAAATACATTGACTACATCCAACCCCGTGTTTCTAAGTGGGTACAGAAACACGAGACTATGGCGAACATGGATAAGAAAGATTTTATCCGGAGAACATTATATAGGTTACAGCTTAATGATGTGAGTTGCTATCATTACTTATTCACTTTCAAAGTTCATTTCTTGATTATAACTTATTCCTTTGGTTAGTGTAGTTGACTTGGGATCCTTACGTGGAAGTCAGACATAAGGTCATCGTTCGGTCGGTGGCCTTCTATTCTTGCACCATTAAGTACATGGAGTCTGTGGAACCGTACCATTAAGAGCAGTTCCTAAGATAGCTTGGCCTTGTTCAAGGCATACCTGAACCTCCTTGTCGTCCTCTTAAAGTTGTCCGAGGCCAATCTATTGAAAAGTATTCGGTTAAGTATGGCTTCTAACATGAGAATTAGGAAAGGTGGCGTAACCACTTACTCTCCCCTGAAAGCCATGGTAAGAAGGCGCGGTTCAAGTTCATGGCTACACTAGATTACCTGCCTTGTTTTGTATGAATTTTACATCCTGCCATTAATAACCCAGAATACAACGAAAGTGTGGCAAATACTGTTGCGGATTATGAAATTATGGAGGTAAGTTTTTAGCGTATATTCGAGTTTAAGGTTGTATAGAGTTTTTTATTGCGTTCTGACATTTTATTTTGTGCATATTGTTGTCAACAGCGTAATAGGCGTGCCTTGGACACTGTGTTGGCATGGAAAGACTTGTTGGTGGGGGCAGCCAAACTGGAGGTTGCGCGAAAAATAGCGAATGAAGTGGTGGAATATTTGATGGGTCGAGGTCTTGGAACTGGTACCACCACAACTGCCATAAACACCACCACGACATCCCCAACTGCACTAACAAGAGATTCCCAACACGTCAGTGCCCCAACTGCATTTGTTGCCTAATAGCCCCTCCAAGACCAAGCGCATGCACGACAACACATACCTGTCCCTAAAGGGGAAGAAAAGTAAAAGTTCAATTGTATGAACTCAAAATATTTATGACTTTATGAAATTCATTTTCATGTGTATTTTAATTGAGACCGTTGTGGATTTTGTGTTAATTGTTTGTGTTTTTTTTATGAATAAAGCATGTTGTACCCATTATGGTAGTGTATTTGTATCATTTGTGTGAATGGAGTTGTTGTAGATTTTTTTCATTTGCATTTGTTTAGCCAAAAAGTTAGCATTTTCAAAATAGGAATGGTCTTGGTCCCGTAGGTCTGAGACCACATTGTTAGTTTCAAACCTGCCGGATTGAGTGGGTCACTCACTAGTTCGACTACCCGTGATCGCAGTGTTGCAATTTCAAATTTTTTTCCATGTTGACCATGTCATAACGCAAACCTTTATTAAGTGTCAGCCACACCATATCATGACACTACGATAGCAGGTTAGTAAGCGTAGGCTGAGAGACCTACTATAAAGTATCGTTGTCAAGAGACTGAGACATATAGAATCCCAAATTAAACGAAGGCACCCAATTCCTTCTCATGGCACCCAAATACTCTTATGGCACCCCAACAACTATCAAGGCACCCAGAACAAAAACTGATGTATACCAATGGTCGGTTAAGCAAGACCGTCATCTACATCATAGTTTCGAACATCTATCACCAAGAGTGTGTTTTCTATCTCAATCATGCATGTCCAACAGGATTGAATAGGCATGGGACCTGAGTGACCGAAACAATCTTTTTTAGTGTTTTCCTAAAATTTAGCATAATGTTCCTTGTTGAGAATGCATAACTAGAGTGCGATCTTAAACGCAAAATCTCGTACCCCACCCCTTAGCATCACTCTCTACAAAGGTGTTCCATAATGGGAAAATGGGAGGAAGGGATGCATCATCTTTAAACTTCACCTATCAATTGCAAAAATCACTTAAAGAATAAGTTGTTATCATTAGGAAGTTGTAAAGAAAAAACTAATAAGAAAGACTAATTAAGTGGATTTATAAGAAACTTACCCCAACCCAATGAATGTTGTTGACGTCTATGATGCCAATGACAATCCATTCCCTAAAGGTTGAAGGCGGTAAATTACACAAAGGAAGGTAGGTCAAGCAATTACCACTCGAGATGTTCGCGAAAATGATATTAAAAGTGGTTACAATTAAAAGACCCATATCGAAAAGAGTTATCCACTTTTCCGATCCAACTTCCTCAACGTCATTGCAATCCAAGCAATTCCTTATGGTTACATAGCTGTCGCCTATAACTTCGCCCAATAGAACTTTTTTTTCATCTATAATTGTCCTCCAACCATCTCTATCTAGTAGACTAAGGCTGGTGAAAATAAACCTGAAGCCACAATGACCATCGCTAGCCAAATCGACGATACTCTCAATATATGGAACCCAATCCAATTGAATACTAGAGTTGAACCAAACCTTAGACATACCCTGTGAAGATCCATAGGATCAGTATATTTTAGCAACAAATAGCCTTTGCTTCTTTCGCGAACATGCAAACTCATTGTGACTGGCACATATTCAAAACCACTAAGAAGTCTTGTCGTAGAGGTATCGTCTTCCTCAAGATTCCTCTTGAGTGTTTTTTACTCCTTTTTTTGTTCTTGCATTAAACTATTTGATGTTTGGTCTCCCTTTTATTTTCACCTTTATAGGAGGTGGAATCACCAAGGAAGAAGGATTACTAATCTCTATTAACTATTGAATGATCCTCACATGGGCATCCTCATTAATGCATCTTCCAAACTTATCAATGACTCTAGATCTCGTCGTTGAATTATAAATAGCCCGAATGGTAGATTGTTCAGGAATCAAACTCAACTTCTTCCAGTGAGTTTGTATGTCCTCAAGTGGTATACGTGAACCGCCCCAAAAAAAGAACGTTAAGCTCATGTGCACAAAGGAAGACTGCATGTAGAGTCTGTCACAACCACAAAGAAATTGATTGGTCCCGACATCCTCTGCACGCTTAACCTCTTCACGAATAAACTTGAGTGATGCTTGGGATAGATAACCCCACAAATGGCGATACGAAGGCCCATAAAGTCATGTTGCACAACATTGAAACTTCATTCAAACAATGCCTTTATCTTGTTTAGTTAGTTGACTATCATGCCATCAACGGCACTCTATAGCGCGTCGAAGCTTGCTTGATAATGCCTAACATGTTTCTTGAGAGTTGAATGTGTGAACTCAACTATTTGCGTTGTCTCCTCAACTGCATAATCTTATCCGTTTAAGCATATACAAATCTTTCCTTGAACTCCCTAACCTAAGTCTTCTCCAACTACTTTACTAACCCTTTAACATTGCTATAATCATATTTATGTCATTAAACCTACAGGCGATGCCTCTGACTTCGCATACATCAATGTCGTCCACTTATCATTGAAAAGAGTGAAGTCTTCATTTCTTGCAAACATCTTATTAGTGTTGGTCAAGACATTTCAATTTATGTGCCACGTGCAAAGTAGGTGAGACGATTGAGGGAATACTTTTTGGATTGTAGTGATAAGTCCCAACTCTCTACCAGTGCAAAAACAACCGGTGAAGACCAACCTTCTAATATTTGCATCAAAATCTTCAAAGGCTATAAGTATTTGTCCTTGGTTTTCAACACCTTGAAAGCAAACCTAACCGAGAAAATGATCTCAGTCGAAGTCACCCCAATAATTTCCAACAGTGGCATGCGATAACTATTAGTCTTGTATGTGCAGTGCATGATAAGCACCAAAAGGAAATACCACACCAAAAAGATTGAGTCAGGATGCGCCCATAATAATTCGGTAACAACATTTGTATCATTATCCTTCCTATGCCACGACAAATAGTTATTTTGCTCCAATAAGTGCAATAGTTGTTGCATTTGCATTCTCCCACCGGCTTCTCGATCTCATTGTCTTTGTCATGCATTCTAAATCATATGAAGGTTGGAAGCATTGTTTTTATCCCTTTGCATCAATTTGCTGAGGATTTGTCTTGGCATCACATTCCCCTTAGTCATTTGCCCCACTACAACCTTCTCACCTGAATTCAACTGACTGACATTCGAGTGCCCTTCTAAGTACTTTGCAGTCTCATGGTCGTGACGCCCACATAGCACATTCAAATACCATACAGAGTCTGACTCTTCCTTGATGTAAATAATGAAAGGGCACTCGCATTTCTAGGTTCCATTGTGAGGCCTTATCTTATCCTCTTCTTCCTCACCTATGTTTAACTTTGATGGTTTTTTCTCAAGTTTTGCCGCTTTGGATATCCCTATTTTTGATAACTACGCCTATATGTATTAGACCTTTCAATAGAATGCTTCACCCTACCCTTATGACCAATCCATTTAGCATTTGACTTCTTCGTAACCAACACAAATTTTATTTCCTGTCCTAACTTTTGAACCCACTCAATAGCTTTCCTTTTTATACTCGAATGGTTCTTTGTGACTAAAAACACATATGTAGTCTTCAAAAAAATATGTTGATTATTTGGAAGGCTTTTCCTGTAACAAGTTATGTGTATCATAAGATTTAATAATGAAAAAATTGAAATAACAGTTAAAACATATTGCCTTAGTGCACAGGTCCGAGAAATATTAATATGTCGGTTACACATGTCCAAGACCATACATTAAGTTTCGGTACCCATAGACCATGACTATCAAAACAAAGTAAATGCATGGTTTCAGTTGTATTAGTTCAATACCCATGCATGAGTGTCGGCTACATACAATCAAGACACTATGTAGTGTCTCGATCCTATGTGGCTAATCATTTTTCGTCTCTTGTACAGTTTGAAAAATGAAAAAAATATATAAAATAGAGAAAACAAACATTATCTCGTTTTTTACAAAGTTTTTGCTGGGTCCCCTGATGATTGTGCAGGGTGCACAAAGCCGCACTTTATAATTATTAATATTAAAGTTTGTATTGTCTTCCATTGTGGTATTTTGGTATTCTCTACGTTGTTATTGTCTTATATTACGATTAAATGTCCTATATACCTTATAATCAAACGGAAATGAGGATCTTGCGGAATTACAACGTCAAAGTGGATAGACCATACGACGCCTAACACTCCAAAAAAATTAGGTTTAAATCCCTAGCAATGGCACTAAAAATTGACACGTGTCGAGCATGTACAATAAATCTCCTTCCCTCACTTTTAATATTTTGTAGTAGTGGTAAATGAGAATAGTATCCACAAGAATTTATCAAACTTATAAAAAAAAAAAAGACTTTTAATAGTTTTATTATTTTTTACTTTAATTAATTTAATTAAAATAGCAATAAAATCATTAATTGAATCTATAATATAGTAGTAACTAACTAAACTATTTATACTAACTTAACTAACATAATTCAAATTCGATAACATTCAAATCAATTCAATTCAATAATATAAATTAATATCTAAACTAATAACTAGAACAATGAAACATCAATTTATTTTTCATTCCAAACATGTTACTTCAATTATTATAGTTATGAGAATACTTTACAAAGTATCGAAAATAATTAAACTCTAATCTTAAGTAAGTAAACAATCTTTAGCTTATATCGATGGAAAAGTCATGTTATAATTTTATTGTGCTAACCCCTTTAAATACACAAAGACTTTAACTTCACGCGATAAAACCGATTTACACTTTATGAAAACTTCAAACTACTAAATCTAACATCTTCTAAAAGCCACTTCAACACTAGATTTAGATCTCAAATTCACCTTAACATCTAAACGGTAACACCTTTCAAACAATCCTAGTTACTACTTTCAATTAGATAATGAATCCAAATATCATAATATATATTCTAGACTATGCATGCAATACAATGTTCATGATTAAAATCCTAAATAATAATCTTTTAAACTAATGAATCAAATAATATGATTGGTTTCAAGCATTAAGCACATATTCATCTCACCAAAAATACATTGCAAAACAGTTTAGTTTGTGTTCGGACTTTGTTTAGATTAATAAACTACTCACTCATATTCATAAATAAAAGACATAGAAATATACCTTTGGAATAAATACTTTAAATCTTCAACTCTTCTCCAAAAGTAATGAACAATAAAGCAAAACAATAAAAATAAACTATGAAAATAAACTATGGCTCCTAAAGCAATGGAATTTTGATCTAAGTACTTAATGAAAACTAATTTCGTAACCCTAGGGTTGTGTATATATATATTTAGTAAACATCCCAAACTAACTCAAACGTCACATTGTTATCTTAAATCTTCAAAATTGAACCAATCGATTCCTTGGAGATTCGGGTTTAAGTGGAATCATTTGGAGAATCCTTGGAAAAGTAGTCTTAGTGTTCCACTGATCTGAGTAGCGATTTTTGGTACATAGGAATCGGTCAGGAATCGTTGGATATAAAATCGAATTTTTTCTTTCATTTGTTAATGGTTCTTTGCATACACTTTTCACTTGATCAATTCCTTCATAATCTTCCTTTTTACTCCATTTCTTCATATTTTCCATATATTACCTAAAATAACAAAAATAAGAGAAAACATGTGTAATATAGTCTTTGTATTATAAAACATGTCTAATTATTGGCTTGTCAAAAGGGAGGTGTTCTTTTCGACTCAGATCCGTTTATAAGGTAAGATTTATTTAATTATCCTTCAATGTTTGTAATTAATGAATGTTGTTGTTGTTGTTGTTGTTGTTGTTGTTGTTGTTGTTGTTGTTGTTGTTGTTGTTGTTGTTGTTGTTGTTGTTGTTGTTGTTGTTGTGTTTGATGTTTGATGTTTGTTGTTGTTGTATGTTCGTTTGGTCATTGTAAGAGTTTTACTCTTGTTCGGTCATCCATCGCCAACACTTCAATAATAGGTTTGGTTGTTGGTGACCAAATGTTTTAAGTAAGGTTTGGCAATGCGTAACCGAACATGTTTCCTTGGCATGTGCCTTGCCACGTGATTGTTCTTCCTTATATTCAACTACTTCCTCATCTTCTCCCTTTTCATCTCCCTCCCCTTCCTCTTTTCCATCTTCAACCACTTATTCTTCTCCTTTTTTTGACTCTTCTTTTTCTCCCTATTATGCCTAATCTTCTTTATCATCTTCATCTCCATCCTGCTTATTCTAATTTCATTCTTGCTCGACATCCTCTTCTTCCACTTTTTCACGTTGTTCTTTAGTTGAGTTATGAATGGATTAGGTGATGAGGCTTCCACGAAATATGACTATTAAATTGTAGGACGAGAAATACAAGTATACTTTGAAATTGAGTTGACCGGTGTTGGGCACCCTCCTCAGCCATGGCTGGCCAACGGCGCAACCACGCCACTATCAGCCATGGCTGGCACGGACATAGAGGGGTGGGGGTGGTAATGACACCACCCCTTCCCGTCCTCCATCACATCAAAGGTGGGGGTAGCCTGGTGGCGTCCCCACTGTCTCGACAGCGGCGGTAAGGCTGCTGTCGATGGCGACGACGATGTCGCCGTCAGATGTTAGGGCCTTCAGTCGCCTCATCGACGCTACAAACCACCAATTTTGTCAAATTTCAAGTTTGAATTTAATTTAAAACGTGATTAAAATGACGTGGGAGATGCGTGTACCTTATATTTGTGTTCTCCTAGAGCTAGACCTTCATCTCCCTTTTTCCTCCCATAGTTAAAGTTTCAAATAAAAGGAAGCTAGCGTTTCTACTTTAATTTATATAATCGGGTTATTTTGTGTGGGGTTATGAAATCCCTCAATTGCCCATAAGACAGGTCTCTTGAGTTTTTTTTTTGGGTCGTCACAACATTTCCAATTTTATAGAACTTTCGTCCTCGAAAGTAAAATAAGGTTAAAAAAAATGGGAAGTGCTCCATCATATAGTCCTCGTGCTCCCAAGTCAAGTCCTATTCTCCATGGAATTGCCACTGAACTTGCACAAATGGGATTTCTTTCTTCCAAAGCTTATGCACTTTCCGATCCACAATCCGAATCAGCTGCTCGTCGTAGGACACATCCTCCCTCAAATCAACTCGCCCCTAATCAATCATCGATGCATGTTTGTTATGTGTCTTCCTCAACATAGAAACATGGAAGACATTATGAACTCCTGCTAGTTGCGGTGTTAACTCGAGGCGACATGCTACTGGGCCTATTCGTTTCTTGATTTTGAATGGCCTGATGAACCTGGGAGATAACTTTCCATTCAATCCGAATTGGTAATGCCCTTTATTGGAAACGCTTTCAATAGTACAAACTTTCCTTCCTTGAACAAAACGTCTTAATGGTCCCTCTTAGCATAGTTTTTTTGGCGGCTTTGGGTTGTCTCCAATTGTTGCCTAATCAGCTTTATCCTCTTGGTTTGGTCATGCGCAAGTTATAGACCGATCAATACGGCATCTCTGACCTCGGTCTAAAAAACTCGAGATCTAAATAGTCTCCCATAAAGTGCCTCCAATAGTGCCATGCCAATACTCGCTTAAAACTGTTATTGTACGCAAACTCGCACAACGGAATATACTTCTCCCAACTCCCACAGAAATCCAACACACGAGCTTTGAGCATATCCTCAAGTATCTGAATCAATCTCTCGATCTGCCTATCTGTCTATGGGTGAAAGGTCGTACTGAGATTGAGTTGTTTCCCCATATGGTGCTGAAACCCACTCCAAAACTAAGAGGTAAACCTCGGATCATGATCTGACACAATAGACACCGGGACTCCATGTAATCTAACGATCTTATCTAATATTTGCCTCTAACCTGTACGCTGAATACTCTAGGGAAATAGGGACGAAGTGCGTTGATTTAGTCAACGGATCCACGACCACCCACACCGCATCATGCCATTTCTAAGTCTTCGATAGCCACGAAACAAAGTCCATAGCTATATGTTCCAACTTCCATTACGGAATGGGCAACGGTTGTAGTAATCTCCCTGACTTTCGGTGGTCTACTTTCACTTGCTGACATATTTCACAATCTTGAATGTAAGTAGCGATGTCCACCTTCCCGACCACCAATACATCCTCTGCATGTCCTGATACATCTTGTTACCCGTGGGGTGAATGGTGAACCGAGATATGTGCGCCTCTTTGAGTAAGTCACCTCTCAGCTGTCAATAAGAGGGTATCCATAACCTGTCTCGAAATCTCAATGCTTCATTAGCTAAAAGTCTCCAATCAACGTCATCAGCGTTATCCACAAGTGACTTATACTTCCCTTACTTTTAATCGACTCTCTAATAGTCAACCACTATGAATGCAGCCACTGGCTCTACTCTCATCTGAACCCGTGATTGACCCTTTGAGATGTCTGAGTCAGAAACGGAGCCATCTGCGGGTAATTTATGTAAATTCATTATGGTCTCGGACTCTATCTATAGTCGTACACTGCTCAAAGCCTTTGCCACAACATTAGCATTCCCTAGGTGGTACTCAAGCATGAGATCGTAATCTTTCAAAAGTTCCAACCATCTCCTTTGTCGCATGTTCAACTCGCTCAGACTAAATGAGTATTTCAAACTTTTGTAATCTGAGTAAACAGTGAATTTATCCCCATACAGGTAGTGCCTCCATAACTTCAAGGGGAACACAATTGCTGCCAATTTCAAGTCATGCACTGAGTAGTTCTTCTCATGTACTTTTAGCCGCCTTGATGCGTAAGCAATTACTATCTTGTCTTACACTAATACACCTCCCAAACCAGTCTCTAATGTATCAATATACATTGACAACTCCCTACCGACCTCTAGTAGTATCAGAATCGGTGCGGTAGTTAGATGGTTCTTCAACAACTGAAAGGCATCCTCACATGAATCATTCCATTCATATGCAACATCTTTCTTATTGAAGTTGCTGAGTGATGAACTGATTCAAGAGAAACCTTGCACAAATCTTTGATAGTACACTGCCAAACCAAGAAAACTACGAATATGTAATGCAGCGGTTGGTAAGACCACCTAAGGATTGCCTCGATCTTCGCAGGATCAACTGATATCCCTTTTGTATTCACCACGTGGCCTAAAACCCAAAACTTGCATTTGCTTAACTTAGCATAGAGTTTGTGTTCCCTCAAAGTCTGCAACATTTTCCTGAGGTGCTTCCTATGATCTGACTCGATCTTGGAGTATATCATGATGTCATCAATGAACACAATCATGAATTGGTCAAGGAACGGCTTGAAAACATGGTGCATCAAGTCCATAAACATTATTGGGGCATTGGTGAGCCCAAAAGGCATCACATTGAACAGAAAGTGCCCATAGCGAGTACTAAAAGCTATCTTTCTATATGTCTTCCTCCCGTATCCGCAACTGATGATAGCCCGATCTTAGATCTATCTTAGAGAAGAACTTTGATCCCCTCAACTGGTCAAACAAGTCTTCGATCCTGGGAAGTGGATACTTCCTTCGGATAGTCACCCTGTTCAATTGCCAATAATCAATACGCATCCTCAAAGTTCCATTTTTTTCTTTACAAATAGCATTGGTGCTCCCCATAGCGATACACTCGGTGTAATGAAGCCTTTCTGAGTCAACAACTCTAAATACGTTTTCAACTCCTTCAACTCAATAGCCGCCATACGGTAAGGTTTCTTACAAATTGGTCTCGTGCTGGGTATAAGGTCAATCATAAAGTCAATCTCCCGATGAGGAGGGACTCCCTGAAGATCTGAAAGAAAAACAACTGGGAAGTCTCTAACCAATGGGGTTTTCTCAATCAAAACTTCTTGTCCTTCCTCTCCTAGAGAAGTTAAGCTCGCTATGGTCTCTATCTCAGCCATACTTGCGACTCTACTACAAGTGGTGCCATTGGTCAGTGTACGACTCTTGAACTCAAACGGGGGAATGCCCAGGATTTGGAAAGCTATAATTTTTTGAAAACAAATTATTTTGGCGTAATACTCTGCTAACCACTCCATTCCCAGTGATACATCAAACTCAAGACACTTTATAACCAATAAATCAAATATCATTATGTGATCCCCAATTTTAATTTTTCACCCCTCACATATCAAGTTAGGATAAATCCGTTTAGTAGAAACTGTGCTCAAGATCAAGTAAGTGTGTGCTCTAACCGGTGTCAACTCCAAAGTATGAACTGTGGCCTCGATATAAGGGAAACGTTAGGACTAGAATCAAGAAATGTATGCATATCTCGACCATTAATCGAACCGTACCTCCGACTAGTTGTCACGTAGCTTCCCAATCCCACTTAACTATGGCGTGGACTCTCCCTCGAGCGACTGGAGCGGCACTCCCCTTAGATACTGTTGGATTAGGGTACTGGCTCTTGTAATGCAGAGCGGTCCAACACCCAGAGCATATGATATGTGAATTCTAGTAGGTCGGTGGTGGCTGCACTATACTAGCTGATGCATTCGGCCTTGGCCATGTTGGCCATCTGTCCCTGTTCTATTACGGTTGTTGTGGTGGACGTGAGGGTCTTAATGTCACACTCTATGAAACTGAAGGGGCGGAGACACGAGAATGTGTGGTGGTCCCTGTCAGAGCGTTTAGTACTCTTGAAGTCCCACAAGATGATGCTCCATTACTAGTTGATCCCCTAAATCTATGCTTCTTAAAACTTCCACCCTGACCTCTTTGGTAACTGTCGAAACTGCGCTTGCCATAACTATACTGATCAGAACCCGCCTGAAACTGCACCCTATCCTCATTATGCAGTGCTAACTCACAAATGAGGGCTTGTTTGTAAGCTTGCTTGTATGTCTCCAATCCTGATGGTGCCACCATAGCACCTATGTCACTACTTAATCCCTCGATAAATCGTCTCCTACGAGTCAGCTCTGACGGAACATGATCATATGTAAACTCAGCCAACTCATTAAATCTCGACGCGTACTCAGCCACAGTCATATTGCCTTGTACCAAGGCAAGGAACTCCAGGATCTTATTAGCCTTCACGGTCTTTGGAAACCACTCATCGTAAAATAAACGTTAAAACTGCGACCAACTCATATATGGTCCCCGAGGTTTTCAAATAGCTAACCACCATTTGTGCACTTTGTGTTCCAGCAAGAAAGTCACCAATGGTACCATGGTTCTTTCTTTAATGCCTAGAGTGTTTTTCCTCTTTTCCATGTTCAATATCCAAGCTTCTGCCTCTATAGGGTCAGGGTCCTCGAAAAGAGTAGCACATCATACTTCATAAATTCTTTCTACATCATGCATCTCCAGCGTGCCTCGTCCTTTCCATCGGTTGTGTGCACGGACAATGCAGCTGCAACTGTGATAGAATCAGCACCCTGCTCTGCGGGGTGATGCTCGTGTATCTGTGCTAACGGAGGATCAGGGCCTGGCCTCACTGGTGCATGTCCAGCTACACCGTCATTCCTTAGATTTTGTAGTAGTTCTAATTTAGGTGCCATGTTCCTTTCCTATGCTATGGTCAAGTCATGTATGCCCTTCTGGTGTGCCTTGGTCAAAGCAGACATAGGTTGTTATATCTGGTTGCACCATTGCCTTTCATCTCTTTCTTGAGTTTCCCTCAAGTTATATAGGATGTTCCTCCATGGTTACTCACCATACACTGGAGTAATGGAAAAGGAGATTAGTCCCACAAATTAAGAGAGTAGGTAAAATATCTAAATGCTATAGATAGTATATTATAAGACAAATAACATTATATTAATGTTTTATTTCATGTTTTCAATCCCTCCTATCTTAGGATTGGTCTTTTGTGCACTTTAAGCGAATTGAACCAATGTCCCATACCATTGAGTTGTTCGACTTAAATTCGAACTTTAAACTTAATGGCTCTATATACTTAGGTTTTACTAACCTATCCATTTTTCCCTAGGTTCTAATACCTAAACTCTAATACCAACAGAAACGACCCTCACCTCAACTAGGGATGGGTCACCCGGCCCAAACCATTACTTAAGCCCGATACCTGAATCAGGCCCAAATAACAGTCTGAAACACCTAATTCAACCAGCGAAATAACATACTAACCAATTGAAATAATAAATGTGGAAGTAAAAATCAAAATTAGAATTCCTTATATCATAAGATCAACATAGTATGTGTTCAACTATCTAAGTAAGTTCAATCATCTCAAATAGCTTCTAATACTCCTAATAAGCTTCTAAATAGTGCAAAATAAATCGGGAGGGTTTCAAACTACCAAAATTATCTATTTTGAGTTACAACCCAAGATTATTGTTCTCAAAATCAAATAAATAAATAAATAAAAGGAACGTTAAACTTCTTACAAAGTAAGGAAAGACTTCAAGCGAGTGTTTTTCCCATGTCATGAGCTAAAGCAGATGTGGATGCACCTGGAAAGGAAGTGGGGTGAGCTAAAGAACCAGCGGAGCTCAATAAATTCAAACAATAAATTCACAAGTACTACCAACTAATTATGCAAAATCTAACATGAAGTTGAAAAAAAACTAAATCTCAGACATTAAGTAGAAAGAACGTAGATATTTGTCAAATTCAAGTTCAAGCATGTAGATAAGATATAAAAGCCTGTAGAAACATAAGAGCATTGTTCATCTTCCCAAAAAGGAAAGAGTCATGCATTCATAACTTCTAAAACGAGTTTCAAGGATCATTTAGAGCATAATAGAATTCAAATCATTCATGCAAGGGGTCCACAAGAGATATACCATAAGAGATAATAATAAGTTCAAGTTATTGGTCCATTCAATGCATGCAAGGTATTGGTAGGAATCCGGTGACCGAATCCCTCACGTTTGATTTGATGCAAAACATTATTGGATGCAATGGGCGTTATGTCCTCCAACTAGTAGCATCATAACAAAGTGAGTTCATCCAAAGCCGCCACCGATACATGTCCCTCTATCTCCATGTTACACGAGTAGGAACTCCAACTCTTACACTTATGTGACACATTTATGCATTCAACTAGGCAAGTAAAAACCCTCGGTGGCGAATTCCACAAACATTCTGGGGCATTAACTAGTAGGCCCTCGGTGGCACCACAACAATCTCGGGGCATTTAAATATGATAACTTGCTAATTAGGCCCTCGGTTGGAACTCTACAAACATCCTGGGGCAATAAATGACATAAATGGGGAACCGAATGCATTCAAATTCTGTACATTTGGAGATTCAAACCAATACCCCGATGCAACCCTTAACCCAAGTCTTTCATTCAAAGCATGATACTTAATTATCTAATAGCAAGTCATACTTAATGCGCGAGCAAAGCTCCCCACTTACCTCGACTTGCAGCGACGCCTATAACAACTCCTAGTATGCTCAGGGCCCGATGCAAATCTTCGCGTGACACTATACAACCATAATACATATTTTCATTTCTTGGTCTTAGGGATCAACTAGTGTAGGTCCCGCGGGTCCCCTGTCGCCCGATTCTAAGGTCGAGGGCCAGGACCCGATCAATCTCCCTTGGGGAAGTGTTAACGCCTCGTTCGAAAGCAATTACTTTGCTTTTATTTTGTTGTATATATATATATTATTTACTTATTTTTTTTTTTTTTTTTTTTTCTATATTTATTTTTTTTAGAGCTTATTTGGTCAACAGTTGACCAGTCAATGGTTGACCGGTCAGCCAGGGGTGTTTGGTCCCTAGTTTTCAAATCAGGGGCCAAACACCCCTGGTCTTCTTCTACACCAGGGAGGGGGAGGATCGTCGTCCCTGGCCACCGACAAGGGGGCCCAATGCCGACCGGCACTGGTGGTCACGACACCACCCCTTTCCCCTTCTCCATCTCATCAAAGGTGGGGGCAGCCTAATGGCGCCCCCACTGTCTTGGCAGCAGCGGTGAGGCCGCCACCGATGGCGACAATGAAGCCGCCGTTGGCTGCTAGGGCCTTCGGTCACCTCGTCGACGCTACAAACCACCATTTTTTGTGAAATTTCAAGTTTGATTTCAATTTAAAACGTGATTAAAATGATGAAGGAGATGCGTGTACCTTCTATTTGTGTTCTCCCGGAGTTAGACCTCGATTTCCCTTTTTCCTCCCGTAGTTAAAGTTTCAAACAAAAGGAGGCTAGGGTTTCTACTTTAATTTATATAACCAGGTTATTTTGTGTGGGGTTATGAAATTCCTCAATTGCCCCTAGGGCAAGTCTTTTAAGTTTGTTTTTGGGTCGTCACCTTTCCCAACTAATCGCGCTCAATCCCCTTTTAGTTCTCAACCAAAGTTTATCCTCAATTGAGCCAACTCTAGGCTATGATACCAACTTTATCAACCCCCTCGTCGTTAAGATGAATAAGTGACCTAGATTACCTCAGTCCTCTAATAATCTAGTCAGCCTATAAGAAAACCTCAAGATTTCCATCAATAATTTAACCAAAATAACTGTTAATCAGACTATCAAAACTTGATTCTTTCACCGATAAAGTGCGGCAAATTGGAAATTTATTTCAATTGATTTCAATTCCTTAAATAAAATTTTGTACAATGCCTCCCCAAAAAATTTAATGCCGCCAAATTTCAGTATCTAATAAATAGTAGTGGGAGAATGCATAGAAGGATTCACATCTCCATAACATTTTACAATATCAAAATGAATGAAGATAACAAGTTCACATCCAATACACAAGTTTCAACCTTAAACATTTACAAATATATTAGCTCCACAACCCAAATTTAACTCAACCTGCTCATTATTTTTTTATTCCATAACCAAACCATGGCCCGCTCTCAACGCAAGAATCCCAAAACAATTAAACAATAATAATGAAATCATTTAAAAAAAAAAAGAATGTTAAGAAATCATCAAAGTTTTCTATGCATGTTCTTCTCAAACATCTTCACCCTGTGCTTGACATCATTAAAAACAACTCAAGAATGTTAGGTAAGTAAGCATCTACATTGATCTGTATTCCTACATTTGTTAGTCTGTCACATGGAGACATATAATTGCTTTTTCAAGTAATCAATAAGATAAATACATCAGCATGACATGCAATCCACTATTTTTCAATCTTCTGACTATAATCAGATGTCGACTTCCAAAAATAGTACGGAGGTAGTATTAAGAGATCATGAAATGCAAATATAACTTGTCGGTGTTTGACTCTGAAACTAGTCTCACTAGCTGGCATTTGAGGTCAAATTGAAATTTATTTTCAAGCAAACCAAACTCCGAAAAAAGCTTATCCCCTTCTCCCCGTGCATGCTTGACCAAGAATGATGAAATGTAATGCAGACTATGATGCAATTATAGGTACAAAGATATTCAATAAAGAGTAAAGATCACTGTAAGGTTTACTTACAACCAAACCAACTTAAAGTTGGTTGGGAAACCTCACACAATATTCCCTAATTTTAACGTATTGTGAACCAATTCCCCAAGGCTCATTCTAAGTGGTTTTAGGATTCTCGATGTTACCAAAAGCCATTGAGAAATCCAAAAAAGTTTCCTATTCAAAGTTTTTTAAGTTTTCAACCAATTTCAGAGTTATTTTGGTATTCTCAAGTTCTAAAAACCCGAAATCACTCCAAATCATCTCCTTGGATGTTTGGATCCCAATTTTGACTCCAAATTATGCTCGACATTGAAATTGAACCTTAATTATGGTTTAAAACAATTTTCCAAATTTTCATACGATTTTGGGTATCGTAGCATGGATTACAAGGAAAACCTCGGTATAAATCCTCGAGAAAATTTCAAAATCCTCATTTGTTATAAAAATACACAATTTCAATTAATTTGTCCAAAAACTTCATTTTTCGAAATTTTCCCACTTTTTAGAGACTTATTTTACTTTTTTTTTTTTTCAATTTTAAAACTTTTTTTCAATTACAAGGCAAGGGGGTTTAATCTCTCTGAACTGGCCCGATCGGACTCAATTGAACAACCTGGTTCAGGCTCGGTTTGGGGGTCATCCTTAGCCCCCGTGGAGATCGAAACGGTGAAACATAGTTTCTCTGTTTAAATCTTCTTCTTTTTTTAAGACACACTCCCGTCCTCATTGGATTTTGGGATTCCTCCCCTTAATCGTCTTCTACAAACGCATCCCCCTGGTCATCTCCCTCCCTTGGTTATCTCTATTTTTCGTTTTTTTTTTTAAATCGATCCAACTCCCTCCTCCTCAACTCTATTCAATTTGAGTTTGAATCAAACTAGTCCCTGTCACACCAACACAGTTCTTCAAAACAAAAACTAAACTTGATTTCCTCACATTCAAAACAAGATCGCAGAGTCACTGCACCTCTATCTCAATTCCAATCAATTATGTATTGTGGAGAGAGACATAAATTGAACCAAAGACACTAGCGAGTGAGAGAGATCAGTGAGCAGTGAGGACGATGAACACAATTCAACGAAGAGGAAGGCGATGAAGTGAAGATTGGTAACGATGAACAGTGGGGGACATAATCCGGTTCAATTTCAAGTTTTAATGAATTGGAAGGCCAAATGACCATTTTCACCTCTCTTATTATCCTTTTCTTATATAATTCAAATACCCTTTTGGGTCTTTTGGTCTTTTTCTTTTTATTTCCTAACTATCTCTTCAGCTTATGTCCAAATTAAACCATGACAAATATCCCAATTTCGTCAAAATGGGAAAATTTTCTCATCGGGCTCCGAAACTCGTGGACTCCACGTCTATACCTCAACTTGACTTTTTTCATGTTGAATAGAGTATACTTCACCAATTAGTCACGCGACATACAAAAATAATATTTTTACTCGTGATCTCCGGTCATTAATGTGTGGGTCCCACCTTAGATGCTTAAATCCGATAATATATCCTGAAATACTTCATTAGCATCTTAATCAAGTTTACAAAATTCTCAAATTTCATAATAACTGACAAAGAAGGGGAAAAAGAAGGCGACAACATACCCAAGGGCTGAGTGTGTGGCCCAAGCGTACCTATGGTATATGCTAAGATGCTCCCTCTTGTGGACAAGACATCAACACAGTTAAATGTCTAACTTCTTAAGCTGGTAGAGAATTTGGTTTAGATTAGTACGTATGCGTGGGGTGTTGCAGTACTAGCATACTTGTAGCGGCAACTTAGATGTGTAACTCGCATGGATGTTTTTAAGATTGTTGTGTATCTCACATTTCAACCTTCACCTAGCACACATGAATATAAAGTATTTCAATACCCTCTTGCATGTGTGTAGATGGACCCAAAAAAAAGAAGGTAAGGCCTTAATAGATCCATTATGGAAAGGGTGCACAGGTCACTAAATAGAGCCTAAGCAAGTAAGGTATTGATTCTATTCGACCTAATTGTAATAAAATAGGGAATTGTGAACTGAATTGCTAACTATCACATGGGTTGCATGTACATCTATGGTTAACTTTTTCAGAGCATTATGTATGTATGTATGTATGTATGTATGTATGTATGTATGTATGTATGTATGTATGTATGTATGTATGTATGTATGTATGTATGTATGTATGTATGTATGTATTATGTACGACATAGGAACCACCTAACTGGTTTAATGTTGGTGAATGATTGAGTTTGTATAGATTGATGAATCTCATCAAACTTTATGCATGGATAATATATCAACATGTAGTTTAAGTATCTATATATGTGTATATTCATATGAAATGGTTGAAATATGATTGAGTTTGTAATGGTAGTAAGTGTTTTTTAGGATGGTTTTGTGTGATTGATTGAGTTTGTAATGAGATTAGAAGTAATTTGTTGTTTTCTTAGGTTAGATTGTGATTTTCTATGTTATGTTTATTTGTTTTTTTCAATTTTGTGTTGATAAATTCGGACCTTATTCGGATATCTGGGTGAATGATGATAACATGCTGAGATTGCATTCTATACTGAAACCTTCAAGTATTTATCGACTGTTGAGAAGTAGCACCCGAATGGGTTCTTGTGACAAATAGGCTACGTACAACGCATCCCTTTGCGTTCCTACAAGCCTACTCAAATGAAAAGTGGTAAATTCGTGGCAAGCTATCTTATCCAGTACAAATTCCAAACAAAGATGTGAAAGAGGTGGCAAGATCATTAATTGTCCTCCAGATCTAGAAGGTCGAGAGTATCATATGCATGAGAAACTGTTCCAAATTATCTCCCTTGGTTCATAAAGATATCACACCCATCCATTGAGAATTCGGAGTACAACACTTGCTATAACTTTGAGGATAATGACATGCTTAATGTAAGTTGTATTTCCTATTTTTATGTACTTTCAGTTATTTTGGTTGCTTTACTATATTATTTGGTTTTTTATCTTACATAATTTGAAAGCATTTGGTATACTTTTATTTTTTTCTTATATACCGTGTCAGACGAGCCGTGGATGTTATGCAGCATTGTCGTCAAGTGAATCAAATATGACCTCTACAAATAAGATGACAGACGATGAGCTAGGGCACCTGATGGGGAAAGGTTCAGTTACGTCGGCTACAACTACATCAAGTGGTTGTGAACCAGCTTGAACCTCCCACCATGATAGTAGCGACACTCAGTCCAAATCTCACACTTTCGCAGATGATTTCAATCCATCTAAGCGCAAAAACAAAAGCACAGACCAGCGTAAGAAGAAATGGACCAAGGCAAACAAATGAGTACATTGTGCTGTTTAGGAAACAATTGAAATCGTTTAGTTGTTATTTTATTAGGTTTACACTTCTTAAACTATTTTGAGAAATTGTTTTGTTGAAGTAATTTGTTTGAAACTTGTGAAACGTGGAATACATTGATAGTTAAGCATCATTTTAGAAACTTTAGGGTTTGTTGGTCGAATGCATTGATAGTTGTGCTCATATTTGAAAGGCTAATATAAATGTTTTATTGGATTTGTTTGGTTTTTTGGTTGAATTTAATATTTTGGTGGATTGGTTATTTTTTGTTGTTTGGTGGTTTTAAGTTATTAGATGTAGAGTTTAGTCACGCGGGCCCAAACCTATTGTCCGTGATCAACCCTGCATACCTAAGCATCAGTGAAATGTTATGGTGTACATGGCCCACCCTGATATATGTTGGGGCATGTGCCCTAGGTCAATCCATTAACTGTCTTTATGAATACTTTTAGTTAAAAAATGAGGATTTCATTTGATGTTTATTATAATTAATTTGCATGTTCGCATTATAATAAGATCCATGGGTATTTACTGAAATATCATAAATGTCCCTAGTCGATCATTATACTGGGAACTATAATGAATAAAGACAAGTGTGAGTCTTGATTGATGATCATATGATGATTATACGTATAGGGATACGAATCAAGATCACGAGTACTTGTTAGGGAACAAAGTACTGGACCGACCCGCTATGAGAACATCACATAGATTAAGTCATAGTTGTTTCTCATGATGGGTATATTTTTCAGTCCTCTGACTTGAGATTACCAGAGACTTCAACATTAGGAACACAGTGATTTGACACTAGCAAACGTTGTCTTTAACCGGACAATTGTAAAGGTTGTGATTGGTTACTGTGTAAGCAATGAGATGAAGTTTTGTAATCAAGATAGAATTTGTCCTCTCATATAAAGAGAGATATCTAGTGGATCCCTCGATGTGTTAGACTGTTAAAATGCCTAGTCTAAGTGAATTGATATTGATCAATGTCACTTGGATGTTTTCAGTCTACCTAGAGATCGAGACTAGTACAATTGAACATGTTGGAGGACAATTCCATGCCTTATGTTTGATCAAAAGGATATCGTGTGACAAAAGGATGTTATATAATAGATTAGGTTGTATCGATTTGATATTCGTACGACTTGGGTAGTCATAATGTCTTACTAGAGGCCGCTTATGACTTGTATACCAAAATGTATTTTGGTACACTGCCAACGTTGTATGAGCCTATTGGGTCGCACACTAAGAATGGTTTTGCGAGATTTTAAGATGGTTCAGAAAAATGAATTTTATATGATAAAATTCATGACAGAAACATCATTGTGGTGTATTACACTTATATTTCTTTAAGTAGAGGTATATGTGTAATTTACTTAACCGTCTACATATAAGGGTTGTATAAATAGACGTTTTAAGTTAGAAAACACACAAAAGATTAAAGGCCGAAACTCTATTTTCGTTTTAGAAATGACTTAGGGCTTTCTGGTACGCTCTGGATCATTTTGGAGAGAAACAAAAGGTTTGGTATTCTCTTGAAGCTAGCACTTCGAATCTCGACCGCTGTTCGTGTGTCGACTGCTGATAGAGGGCGTTCGTCATTGGCAGCACCTTAGATCGATCAACCTTTAGAAAGGTATTTTGTGACTGAGGTATGATTAAGTTTTCTTGGTTTAAACGTTTTAATGGAATTAGATTCGATCATGTTGGGGTTTTGTCAAAATTGTTTTGGAATCTCCGCTTTGTATGAACCCCAAAACCTAACAATGAACATATAAAAACATAGTTTGGGTGGCACCAACAGAATATTATGAATCCGCTTGGTCATGGAAAACTGAATAAAAGTATAAATATTGGTTTCACATGCCCGAACTTTATGTATTTACCAATTATAATTAAGTTCTGTCGGAGCCAACTGAACATTATGAATCCATTCGCCCATGGCTGACCGAACAAAAGTACAAAGATTGGCTACACAGGCCTGAACCTTATGTATTTAAGAATTATAATTAATCTTGGTTGACGCCAACCAAAGTTTATGAATATGTTCGACCATGGCCGACTAAACCTTATGAATTAAGGCCCTAACATTATGTATCTACGAATTATAATTAAGTTCGATCGACACCAATCGAACCTTATGAATACATTCGTCTTAGTATTATCAGACATAGTCATATAGTTCGGTTGACACTGAACAAAAAATTGATTTTTGTACTGTTATGTACTACCAAACATTATGAATATATTCAGCTCTATATTACCGGACATAATCCTATAGTTTGGTTGGCATCATATGAAGAATTAGCTTTTATATTGTTATGTACTACTAAACATTATGATAGTTGTGCTCATATTTGAAATACTGATATAAGTCACATAGTATGAAAGTATAAGTAGGAATACAAATAATTATTCACTTTACCCTCATAAAAAGGTTTCATTAACGTGTATTACCCCAATTATGACCATCTTAGCCAATGAACTAGGTTGTTTGCCATTAAATGGAGGGAATTCCACACTACCACTCATTGATTAGGACACTACCATGACCTTGAAACATGTAGCAATGATGAGTCCCATGCAAGGTCTACACATCCACTTTCAAGGAGAAGCGTACTCTTCCTCGTAATAGTAAATAGATTGTATAATTCCGTCGTACTGATCTGTGTCGAGGATGATGCACTAAAAGGTTTCATTCCCATGATTCTCCTAGTACATATCGTTGTGGATTTGGTTCCACACATCATCTTCATTATGTCCAAGACTGGCTACAACAACACGGTGTCCATAATTACCATCTCCTCTAACATTATCAACTCTCTCATTATGTTCAAGCTATTCTATGGGAACTACACCCATATATCCATCGCTAGATATACGATCCAAATATTTTCACGTTCTATAAACCTTTTGTCACACTTAATGAGTAACCTGCTTCGATATCTTATCCGGATGAAGGACATACTCGAAGTGGCATGGATTTCTCTAAGTGGATGCACCAACTTTGTCATCTTTAGTTGCCTTCCACTTCTTGTCCATTTGTGACACTTTCCTTTTTCCCGCTTCGATGGCTTTCTTGACTTTGTCTTAAGCTTCTCCATCGAGACCACAACCAACACGAATGAAGAAGAATTAATCTCTCTAAGCTATTACAGAATCCGTATGCATAAATCCTCGGTCTTGACCCTGTACTCTATCTGATTTAGTGCTTGCTCAGGATTCATGCTCAATGCTTTCCAATGTACATGGATAACATCATATGGTATGGGTGTACCTGCCAATAGATGAGTTGCAATTTCATAGGTGCAAGGAAGGTTATGGGTTGTGCACAATAAACAACCACACCTCATGGAATCGGTCCTTACATTTTCTACGAGATCCAACTCTTTGCGAATTTTCTCCAACTCAACTTGTGAAACAAATCATCGTAACAAATGGTACAAGTTATCATAGAATTCGTGTTACATGAACATTCAAACTCTTCTCAATAGACACCTTAATCTTATTATGTCGCCGCTAAATCATGTTGTTAATAAATAACCATATAGTCCTGAAATGTCCTCAAGAATCTCCAATATGCTTCTTGTGGCATCCCATAACTTCATTAAGGTGATACTCGGCTTGAAACCCTAATTAAGTCTCTCCTTCTATTTCTCGATAAATACAACTGTATATCAAATATCGATGTAAAAAAATAATAAACACAGTAGAAATTTTAAAAAAATTTCATAATCAAATACGATATACATCATATAAATCAAATTGGCATAAATCTCGATTATCCAAAACATCCCATCCCTTGTGATATTTGAAAATTTCAATTCAATATAAATATACACGATAAGGGGAAATTCATTACATCGAAGAGAAGATCAAGACTCTTAAATATTCTCTATCCAGTAGTCGTATGGCTCATCAGTTTTCTTGAGACGTTCATTAGGGTAAGCGCTCTAATTTGATTAGTAAAAAAGGGTTCATGAAACCATCAACATTCCATATAATAATCAAGAATGATACGCAATCACAATATGCACCATAGATGGCTAATAGGATTATGAACAACTTATAATCTAATAAGTAACTGATGCAAGTCCTACTGTCAATGCCTGTTACACTATGATTCCCATTTTGTTTGTAAAACTAGGTTCGATTACCCGCTGACACTATTAATGATATTACTAGACCAACACATTGGTCGATGAGCTGTTTAGTCAATCCATTAATGTCCAATGGTTATTTCCAAAATCGTCTAGTCGGTATGTAATCCATGCAACCTATCTTACTGAGTAGGAGTTAAATATAAGCCTGGAAGGTAAACCACCTCTTATAGAACCTATTCTCAATTTTAGGAGTTACTCTCGTGAATCACATTAAATACCATTTTTCGTTTATTAAAAACATCACAATGTAGATAGTCCCCCCATTTAGTCCATAAACTACATGAGCTACATATATTATAATTGCCAGACAATATTGAAAAATAAGAAAATCCATACTTACCTCGATTCAGGTGTACGTTTCCAAACTTCCTACGTTTCCGAGTCACTCACGCTTTCCCTGTGTTCCAACACTTAGCACAAATCATTTCTAATTAATAGAGGTCTAATACCCCTAATTCATTCTTTAAGACCTCAAGAAATTCTAACCAATTTACAACAGAGTTGTTGTTTTCTGGGGTAGGAAAATGTTCCACCAACTGGGTTCGTCCCAATCAATGAAAGGAGCGCGCTCTTTTGCTAGATGGAGAACGCTTCAACTTGCACTGTCTTGATAGCGAATAGGGCAACAACTAGTATCCAATCCACAAATCACTAAAACAACAACCAACACTCCGCAAATTCATCAATGAGGACCGAGGTATGAACCAGTTCCCAATCAATAACAATAACAATTCAAAGAGAAATCTTCGCTAAATATTGAATTCAACTTAAATCTTAAAACTCAACTTACCAAGGTGATGATTTATGATCTAACTATTTTTTGATCTCCTTGAATCAATTCAATTCCCTCTTAGATTAATCCTCACAAGATGAAACCCTCATCTGCTTGGTTCCTCTCACTCTCTCGATGAATCGATGCATCAGTGAGGAGAAACTTGAGTTTTTTTATTTAAATATATAGATTTTCCACTCAAGATATTGATGTGTTAACATGACACGTTCTAAAGTGACACACATGTTGACACCGTCATTAGTGACATACATGTTGACACCATCATTACTTACTCTTATCTCGAGAGGATCTATTGATCCATATAATTCAAACCACACTTATAATTATGATATATATTTATATATCAAATATATATAAATATATACCTTATGTATTTTCTTGCTAGTAAATTCACTAGACAAGCTTTAGGAGTATTCTCGGGTGAGCACATTCATTTCACGACCCCCTAGTCGCATTTGGTACACCGACAATTTATTTTTTAATTAATTATTTTTTGATTATAGGCCCGTATATAAATTCCCTTTTTATACTAAAACCTTTCAATTCACCAAACATTCCAAACAAATATGAATCATTACATAAACCTACGCACATGCTGATCGAGGTACACCGAACTTAACCATGAGCCTAACTTGGATTACTTAGGATTTGGATTAACACTTAGCATCGGCTTAAGGTAATAGGTTACTGTCTCCCTAATTTAAAGCAATCTCAAGTAAACGTAAAATTACTTGTAGTTTCAAAGAGAAATGGAAACTGCTTCTTCATATGAGACTCATGCTCCTGGGTAAGTTCTTCATCTCCGCGAAATTGCTATTTTACCTTAACCAAAGGAATCTCTTTGGTTCTTGGCTTTTAAATCTTACGATCAAGTATCTAAATCGGTTGTTCGATGTAAGATAAGTCTTTTTAAAGATCAAATTCATTCCAATCAATCTTTGGAGTGAACTGAGTCTTCATTTTGCAAAGCATAGATACTTGGAAGGCATTATGAACTTTAGTTAAATAAGGAGATAACTCTAACCTATAACCAATAGGACTAAATCCTTTCTTATACTTGAACAACCCAATGTGCCTTTGAGCTAGCTTACCTTGCAATCCAAACCTATACAACCCTTTCATAGGTGAGAATCTTAATAGAACATAATCGTACTTTAAAAACTTTAAAAACCTATAATGTTTATCGACGCATCTCTTCGATCTTAGTTGTGCCATAGTCAAATGCTGACGAATCTCCTGAATTCTTTCTGTGTAGTCCTGAATTAACTCACACGGAGTAACATATTTCTTCAAGTTACCACCAAACTCTGAGACATAAGCTCGAAGTATATCCTCTAGCACCAAAATTAACCGTTTAAGCTACTCATCAGTCTGTGGATGGTATATTGTATTGAGGTTAAAAATAGTTCCCAGCTATCTATACAACTCACTTCACTGTTTGGATGTGAATCTTGGATCTTTATCCAAAAGAATTGACAATGAAACCCCACAAAATCTCAACTCCTCATGTACGTACACCTCGCATAATCAATTAAATAGATCTTGCATGGTACCTGCCAAAAAATGTACAGACTTCGTTAACTTGTTAATTATAACCTATACTGTATTGTGCTAACACTGACTCAATGATAGACTAGAAATAAAATCTATCAATACATGTTCTCATTTCCACTTAAGAATAGATAATGAATGTAAGAACCCTCTAGGTTTCCTATGTTCAGCCTTAACTTGCTGACATATCTCACATCTCTGTACGAACTGAACAACACAAGTCTACGTCCAAGGACACTAATAGATACACTTTATATGGAGATACATCTTAGTGTTAACTGGATGAATAAAGTAAAGATATTTATGAAACTCCCATAGCAACTCCTGGCTCAACTGATCTTGAACTAGAATCCACAATCTATCCTTGAACCTCAATGTACCATCATTAAAAATTGACCAATTGGGATTATCCACACTTAACCCATTAATCTCTGACGCGCCATATAACCCTAATCAACTTTTTGATAACTAGCAAGAAATTTTAGACTCTATTAGTCACCAAAATAATAATCTTGGCTCTTTATAAAGTCTTAATTCTTTTTACGCACATATATCTCGCTTACTCTTCCACGAGAATTAAACCATGATACTAGCAAGAAATTTTAGACTCTATTAGTCCTATAATTATATCATCAACAACCTTCAATCGTCATTATAACTTAGTTTAATCCATCATAAATTTATGAGAATGAAATATCATTCATATAGGGTATGAATATTATAAACTTCCATGTTAATAACATTCAGCTTTCACTTTTCAATATATCTCATATTTCTTTATAAAATTGACATCATCAATTTTCAATCCAAGTCACAACAACTCATTCTTGTCATAATGATTTTGGATTTCACCTAAATGATTTTTTTAAAGAAATCAATTAGATTCTCATAACATTCTTGCTTCACTTTTTAATTCAATTTCCAAGAACTTTCTTTATATGCTTAAATTACTTATATGAGATTATCCATATATAATACAAATAACTTATATTCACACTTTGAACTACTAGATAATCTCAATCAATTTTTCAATAATTAATCACACAATTAATCATCATTATCTTAGCTCCAATCTAAGCTATAAAGAACATACTTGTAATCACCAATCCAGACAAATCAACCGATGATGTGCCTATGCAGGACTTTAATTATTCATCATTACGTATCTCACTCAAGAAATATTACTAAGCAACTTTTATTGTAACTATATCCTCTATTTTTTCCTATTCAAGGCATTGTTAACAAAATCACCTTTAATGAGTGATATTTTAGGGTGAATTCCTAACATTTAAGAAATCCAAGGTCTCAATCTCACCTTCTATTTCTATTACTCTGACAATACCATTTTTCAAATTTCTAGAGTTTGAAAATTCACTACTTATACCAATCCAGTGGTCTTTATACCTCTAGATTGTTTCTTAATGATTCTTCTAAGATTCTAAATACTCTCTAAAAATTATTAAAAGACTCTCAACTAACCTTTCCTTTTATTACAAGTGATGCTTTCCATATTTGGTACAATTACCAAATTAATTATCTTGAGATTATCAATCTCCAATAGTTCTTCTCTCAAATCTTGAACTATATATAGATAGAAGTATATATAGGCTACAATTTTGCTTTACTATCTTAACACACCTTCTTACCTAAATAAGAACTCATAGGACAAACCTCTAACTTCTTCCATAATTTAGATATCATCAAGCAAACATTGTAGTTAAACTATACTTTAGCTTTCTCTAAGGCATCCTTATATCTAACTTCAGCTTACAACAATCCTCATACTTGAGTCAACTGAAAAAATTACACAACAAGTCTAATGATCCCTAGATCAATCATTTGTAATATTCAATTATTTCAAGATTACTTTTTTACCTTTGTATTGAATATTTGACAATCTTATATTGTGTCACTCCCAATCAAATCCCTTGATTTGTTGTTAATATTCAACACTCATACAAGTAATTTACCTTTGAAACTTAGAACTTGCACTTGCAAAATCTGGTCTAAACAAATTTACCATCATAATTTACAATTCTTTATGGTAATACTTATGCACCTTCTAAGTCTTCAAAGATTCCAGGTTATTATTAATAATACATTAACCGCTTGATTAAAATAAGGTTTCAAAACTCGACACACTTCATTAATGAACATAGCATGAGTTCTATTAAGTTCTAATGGTTTCCACCATCCACATAATCCAACAATTGATTTAAATCATCTTTTAATATATCCTTAATTCTGATTGTACCATTGTGACAATTAGATATCAACTAAACTTTTAGAACAAATGATTTCACCTTATTGTCAGACTGAGTTGTCAATCTTGGGTAATAAATATTCATTTCCACTACCATACATTATTCTTTGGATTCCTCAAATCCCTGATTCATTGATAACTCATTATCCGCCATTTAAACTATACCAGTCTAAGACATCATACTAGAATATCTAACCAACTCACTACTAGTTCAGGATTAAATTATTTTTCAGTTTCTAATTCTCAATTTCACCTTTTATTACCCAACAATTTGCTTGTCATTCCAATATGGATTCACATCATATCTAAAATTTCTACTTCAGAACAATTTATGAAGCATAAATACATTAATTGTTTCTTAATCTCAAATAGGCTTTTTTATCATTAACCACTACTTTATTTACTTAATAACTTCCATTATTTCTCCACTAGTCTTAATACTAGTATTAAATAATATCTCAAAGTGGCTTACCATCTTTGAGTTCCATCCAAAGTCATTCCCGGTATTCCCTTGTTTCATAAATTCTATTCTACTAATACCCGTATCAAGGTTTAGATCCAATAGATACTTCTTCACTAACTATTATTTGTATAATAATACAAGTGAGAACAAAAACCATTGACAATAGTTAATAGGAAAAGAACTTAATTTCATCTATAGATTTTCCTTATGTTTTCCTTTTTCAAACTCCTCGATGTTAAGATTATCTTAAGCCTTACCTTCAATGCTTTCTCATATCATGAGAAATCGATGGACTTCAACCATCTTCTCATAATTTAGGAAAGGCATAACTCTTATATCTACCTTGTAGATATAATAAAGCACGACAAATAACATATCTTAGTACTTTATCTTTTGGTTACCCCCAAAAATCATGATAAAATCGTTTATACGTCCTAAGCTTCTTCATAACTCTAAATAACTCTCAGAGTTAGTAAACTTGGGGTATGGTACCAAGGTATATCAAAGTCAATAACCTTAAACTTCGATACCAAATTGTATCTGAATTATCACTTGTTTCCAAGTAATAAGATTATTCTATGAAGTGAACTCTAATTTCATACTGTATCAAAGTTAATTACCTTAAAATTTGGAGTAGGCTCTGACCGGTCTTCGATACCAAAGTGTATCAGAGTCATTAAATGTACAAAGCCCTTAGACATAGGCTTTGATACCAGGCAGTAACATCCCTTAACCCAATTAAGGCGATACTTGGCCTGAAACCCTAATTAAGCCTTGATAATCCTACTAGACTTAACTAGAGACAGTAGTCGCTCTTTCTATCTCCTAGTGAACACAATTGTATATTGAGTATCGGCATAAAACTAATAATAAACCAACATAAATTTAAGGCTTTTTTTATAATCAACCACGTTATACAATATCAAAATCAATCTAGAATAATCTCGATTATCTAAGACCTCCCATCCCTTATGATATTACAAAACTGTAATTCAATGCAAATATATAAGACAAATGAAGATTCATTACATCGAAAAGAAGATCAAGGCTCTTAAATCTTCTTTATCTTGTACTTGTAGCGCTCATTTTTTTCTGAAATGTTAATTGGGGTGAGCGCTACAACTTCCCATATAAGTAGGGATTCACAAAACCATCAACATTCCATATTATAATTAAGAATGATATGCAATAACAAATTGCACCATAGATATCTAAAGAGATTATGAACAACATATAATCCAGTAAGTAACTAATGTGAGTCCGACTATCAATGACTATTACACTGTGATTTCCATTTTGTTTGTAAAATTAGGGTCGATTACCTACTGACACCATTAATGCTATTGCTAGACCAACACATTGGTTGATGTGATGTTTAGTCAATCCATTAGTGTCCAATAGTTTTATCCAAAACCTTCTAGTGTGTATGTAACCCACGCAACCTATCTTACTGAGTAGGAGTTATATTTTGGCCGGGAAGGTAACCTATCTCCTATATAACCTATTCTCAGTTTCAGGAGTTACTCTCGTGAATCACATTAAACACCATTTTTTGTTTATTAATAATATCATAATATACATAGTCCCCCCATTTAGTCCATCAGCTACATTAGCTACATATACTTAAATTACCATGCAAAATTAATAAATAAGCGAATCAATACTTACCTCGATTCAGGTTTCTAATTCCAAACATCCTAAGTTTTCGGGTCACTCACACTTTCTTTGTGTTCCAACACATATCACAAACCATTTGTGATTAATATAAGTCTAGTAACCAATGTTTAGAACCCCTAATTCAGTACCTAAGACGTAAGGGAATTCTAACCAATTTATAGCAGAGATGATATTTTCCAAAGTGGGAGCATGTAGCATCTCATATCCTAATTAGGGCGATACTCGACTTGAAACTCTTATTAAGCCTCGGTAACCCAACCAAAATTAACTAGAGCCAGAAACCTCTTCGTCTGTACCAGATAAACTCAATCTGTATATCAATATTGAATAATAGTTCAAAACTTACATAGCGAAAAATTTAAGCTTCTCTGATAATTAAACGATATCATTAAATACATAGTTTATCAAAATCCAAAACCTTGTTTATAAACCTTCCAATCTTTTTTATATACAACAAAACAACTTAAACAGTGTCTATATATATAAAAGAAGGCTCATTACATCGTAGAGAAGATAATAAGACTCATAAATCTTCTCTTTTCCGTTTGTTGAAGCGGTAGGTTGCGAATCTGAAATATTAAATTTGTGGTGAGTGCTCCAACTTGCTCGGTAAGAAATGACTCACAAAGCCTGATATTCCATATAATAACCAAGAACATTATTCAATAACAATATGCACCACGGGATTATGAAAAACATATAATTCAATAAATAGCAGCTGTAAGTCCAACTATTAATGAATATTATACTTTGATACCCATTTTATTTGTAAGACTAGGGTCGATTACCCACTGACACCATTAATGTTATTGCTAGACCAACACATTAGCAGATGTGATGTCTAATAAATCTTTTGATGCCCAATGGTTCTATCCGAAACCCTCTAGTGAGTATGTAATCCACGCAGCCTATCTAACTGAGTATTGGCCGAGAAGGTAACCCATCTCCTATATAACCTGGTCTCATATCCAGGAACTTATTCTCGTGAATTGCACTAAACATTGTCTTCCATTTAGTAAAAACATCATAGTGTACATAGTCTTCCCATTCAGTACATAAACTACATGAATTACATATACTAAGATAGCTAGGCAACAATGATAAATAAGCGAATCCATACTTGCCTCAGTTTAGGTTTCCGTTAAGAAATCCCGTAACTTTTTATGTCACTCACCCTTTCCCACTGATTTGAAACCTATCACAAACCATTTGTGATCCATATAGATATAATACCCTATGTTTATAACCCTTTATTCAATCCCTAAGACCTCAAGAAAGTCTAACCAATTTACAGCAGAGTTGCTATTTTCTAGGGTAGAAGCGCGCTCCCTTAATTGGTGGGGCGTGCTCCCCTAATTGGTGGGGCGCGCTCCACCAACTGGGTTCGTCTCAATTGACGGTGGAGCGCACTCCTCTACTAGGTGGAGCCCGGTCGAACCTGTACTGTCTCGACAGTAAACGGTGCAACAACTTTTGTTGCATCCACAAATAAACTCAACAACTATTAACACTACCAAAATACATTAAGGAGGACCTCTAGTGAGGTAACAACTTATTTCCGGTGATGAAACACAACAATTCATAGAGAAATCATCACCCACTATCAAATTAAATTTCAAACTCAAAACTGCACTTACCAACAATGATGATCTCTAATTTCCAGTTATTTAAGCTTCTTTATTCACACTAAAATATCTCCTTAGAATCAATTCCCTAAGATCGTAACACTAAACCCTCTACTGCTCTCTCTCACTTTCTATTGGTCAATTTTGAGGATAAGTTTAAAGTTTCTAGTTTAAATATGTGGATTTTTCCAAAGATACGCTTTGCGCTATCTTGGGACTGGTCGAATGATTGACTTGCTAACATGACACCTCTAAAGTGACACACATGTTGACACCATCTACACTTACGCTCATCTTGAGGAGATCTGATCATCCATATAATTTAAAACAAAGTTATAATTTTTAATATATATATATATTATTTTATTCATCAAATATATATAAATATATATGCCTTGTCTATTTTCTCACCAATAAATTCACTAGAATGCCTTTGAGTATTCTTGAGTGTGCACATTCATTTTACGACCTCGTCATCGCACTTAGTTTACCGACTATTTATTATTTAACTGTGTATTTTTCGATTATAGGCATGTATATAAGTTCTCTTTTATAATCTAACATATAAAATCCATTAAACATCCCAAACAAATACAAACCATCATATAAACCAACGCACACATTAATCGAGGTATGCCGAACTTAACTACGTACATAACTCAGGTAAATTAGGATTTTAATTAGCACTAACTAGCTTAAGGTAACGAGTAGTTACAATCTACTCAATTTAAAGTACTTTCATCCTCAAAATTAAAGTAAACATAAAATTACCTATAGTTTCAAAGATAAATGAAAATTACTTTCATATAAGATTCCCGCTTCCAAGTTAATTCTTCATCCTCGTGAAATCGTTATTTCATCTTAACCAAAGTGATCTCTTTGGTTCTTAACCTCTGAATCTTACAATCAAGTATCTAAATTGATTGTTCATCGTAAAATAAGTCTTCTCGAATATCAAACTCATTCCAATCAATCCATAGAGTCAACTAGGTCTCCGTTTTGTGAAACATAGGCACTTGGAAGACATTATAACTCCGACTAGCTGAGGAGGCAACTTTAACTTGTAACCAATAGGAGCAATCATTTCCTGCACTCTAAATGGCCTAATGTACCATGGAGCTAGCTTACCTTGCAATCGAAACCTATACAATCCTTTCATAGGTGAGACTTTCAAAAGAATGTAATCGTCCTTTAAAAACTCCGAAAACCTATAATGTTTATCAACTTATCTCTTCTGTCTCAGTTGTGTCGTAGTCAAATGCTAGCAAATCTATTAAATTTTCTTTGTGTAGTCTTGAATCAACTATGGCCCTAATAATACTGTATATCAAACCTTTGCCCAACATATAGGTGAACAACAAGGCCGCCCATACAGAGCTTCAAAAGGAGCCATTCCAATGCTAGTCTGATACTTAGGAATATATTTCTCTCAATTACCACCAAACTCTAAGACACAAGCTCGAAGCATATCTTCTAGCATGAATATCACTCGCTAAGTCTATTTGTCAGTCTGTGAATAGTACGTAATATTGAGGTTAAGAACAGTTCCCAGCTGTCTCTGTAATTCACTCTATAGTCTGGATGTGAATCTCAAATATTTATTCAAAGTAATTGATTCTAGAATTCCGTGAAATCTCAACACCTCATATATGTATATCTCACATTATTGGTCAAGAGGATCTTGTATGGAAACTGGCAAGAAATGCGCAGACTTTGTGAAACTGTCACCTATAACTCATTATATCATGCTTATGGTGACTCAGAGGTAGATGAAAACAAAATCCATCGATATATGTTTCCATTCCCCTTTAGGAATTAGCAGAGAATGCAATAACCCTCCAGGTTTTGTATGCTCAGTGTTTAATCAATGACATATCTCACATCTCTCTACAAACTCAATAATATCAGTCTTAATCCAAAGCCACCAATAAACATACCTCATATCATGATACATCTTAGTGTTAACGGGATAAATAGATGAGATTCCTGTAGCAACTCCTGATCTTGAGCTCGAATCTATAATCTATCCCTAAATCGTAATGCACCATCATCAGAAACTGACCAATCATGTTGATCTACACTAGCCGCTAACCTTTGACATGTTATATAATCCTGATAGCTTTATGAAAATTAATAACCTGTAGAATCATATATGGTTCAGCTCGAATCTAAGCACAATAGAACATATTAGTAGCTCTGGAACTAGCTATCTCAGTTGATGATGTGTCAACTGGACTTTCACTAATCCTCTTCATTGAAGCTTCTTCAAGAAGTCAAAACTAAAAAGCTCCGTTAGCAGCTACATTTTCTCTACATGTTCTTCTCCTATTCAAAGCATCAAAAACCACATTTACTCTACTTAGATGGTACTAAAGAGTGAAATCATAATCCTCAAGAAACTCGAGCCATCTAAGTTGCCTCATATTCGATTCACTATAAGTAAACAAGTATTTCAAAAGTTTTATTATTTGAAAATATTGTAAATTTTTCACCGTACAAATAGTGCCTCCAAATCTTCAAAGCAAAAACAATTGTAGCTAGCACAAGATCATGAAATAGATAATTTCTTTCATGAATCTTGAGTTGTCTGAAGCATAAGCAATAACCCTGCCTTCCAGCATCAACACACAACCTAAGCTTGAATGAGAAGAATTTGTATAAATCACTAATTTTTTCCTTCACTTAGGTAATGTAAGAATAGGCATCACAGTCAAACTATCCTTCAAATATTTGAAGGCAACATTACTTTCATCGTTCCAAACAAAGTCACCATCTTTCAGTGTTAGTTGAATCAATGAAGCAATAGAAGAGAATTCATCAACAAATCGTTTGTAATAACCTGTTAACCACAAAAGACTTTAACACTATGGTAGGAGTAGGCCCATCCTTGATTGCCTCAACCTTCCCTAGATCAATAGATATACCCTCAGGATTAACCACTTGTTTAGGAAATTTGACCTCTGAAGACCAGAATTTACAATTACTAAATTTGGCATACAACAGATTATCCTTTAGAGTATGCAATTTTACTTTGAAGTGGTTTGAATGCTCTTCCTGAGTCTTCAAATATATTAAAATATCATTGATAAACATGATGATAAATTGGTCAAGATAGGGTTTGAACACCCTATGCATTATGTCCATGAACAAAGTAGGAGCATTAGCGAGCATTAACGACATCATTGTAAACTCGAAGTGCCATAATGAGTACTAAAAGCCATATTCAAGATATCCTCATCCCTAATCCTCAGTTGATGACAACCAGACCTCAAAGCAATATTCAAGAAATATCTGGCACCCTTCAACTGATTAAACAAATAATCAACGAGTTGCTAGTCATGAAGGATTATAGCCTTTATACACGAGTTGCTAGTCATGAAGGATTATAGCCTTTATACACTACAATTTTAGAAAGGTTAGGGATTTGAAAGATTACTCTCTTATGGAAATAGTCAATACTGGCATGGTATGTTGATAAATAATATATCAATAGTAATGCATCATATTCTAGGAACGTTATTGCCCTCAAATCAATTGGCAGTTCATTCTCCCTAAGTTGGACTATACATCCTTCATAGATCATGTTAAGATAAACCTTTTCACTCATTATTGTGCTCATAATCAATAACGTAATGGCTTTAACACGTTTCAATTTCAACTCATCAACCATTGCACCAGTAAAAAAGGAAACTATAGAACCAACATCAATCAAAACACGCATATCTCGACCTCAAATGTGTTGGGTTTTGGGGTTCATACGCAGCGGATATTACAAAATAATTTTGACCAAAACCCCAACAGGATTCGAATCTAATTCCATTAAAAACGTTTAAACCAAGAAAACTTAATCAAACCTCGGTTGCAAAATACCTTTATGAAGGTTGGTCAATCTCTAAGGCGCAACCAATGACAACGCCCTCTACCAGCAGTCCACAAATGAACGGCGACCGAGATTCGAAATGCTAGCTTGAAGAGAATACCAAGCCTTTTTGTGTCTCTCCAAAATGATCCAGAGCGTACCAGAGAAATCTAATTCCTTTTTAAAAGAAAATAAAGTTTCGGCCCTAAAATTTCATCCATGTGTTCTAACTTAAATCGTCTATTTATACAACCCTTGTATATAGATGGTTAAGTAAATTACACATATACCCCAACTTAAAGAAGTAAGTGTAATACACCATAATGACGTTTCTGTCATGAATTTTATCATATAAAATTCATTTTTTTGAACCATCTTAAAATCTCGCAAAACCATTCTTAGTGTGCGACCCAATAGGTTCATACAACGTTGGCAGTGTACCAAAACACATCTTGGTATACAAGTCATAAGCAACCTCTAGCAAGACATTATGACTACCCAAGTTGTATGAATATCAAATCGATACAACCTAATCAATAGTGTATACAACATTCTTTTGTCACACGATATCTTTTTGATCAAACATAAAGCATGGAATTGTCATCCAACATGTTAAATCTTACTAGTCTCGATCTCTAGGTAGACTGAAAACATCCAAGTGACATTGATCAATATCAATTCACTTAGACTAGGCCTTTTAACAGTCTAGCACATCGAGGGATCCACTAGATATCTCTCTTTATATGAGAGAGACAAATTCTATCGCGATTACACAACTTCATCACATTACTCACGCAATAACCAATCAAAACCTTTATAATCGTCCAGTTAAAGACAATGTTTGATTGTGTCAAATCACCGTGTTCCTAATGTTGAAGTCTCTGGTAATCTCAAGTCAGAGGACTGAAAAAATATATCTATCATGAGAAACAACTGTGACTTAATCCATGTGATGTTCTCATAGCGGGTCGATCCAGTACTTTGTTCCCCAACAAGTACTAGTGATCTTGATTTGTATCCCTATACGTATAATCATCATATGATCATCAATCAAGACTCACACTAGTTCCCGGTATAATGATCCACTAGGCACATTTAGGATATTTCTGCAAATACCCATGGATCTTATTATAATGTAAACATGTAAATTAATTATAATAAACAGCAAATGAAATCCTCTATTTTATTAACTAAAAGTATTCATAAAGACAGTTAAAGGATTGACCTAGGGCACATGCCCCAACAAAATGTTTAATATACCTTCCACCAGCCTCCTATTAGCTTTTACATATACCTTAGCCATTGGTTCGATCTGCCTTGGTGCTGGTGGTGCTATTCTGTGTACCGATGTGGTTGGTGGCATAGAACATTATCTCTGAATGTGCCCTGTTTGTTCTAACCGATAACATATCGTGGAAGTCCTCTAAGAAGAATCATTGGCCCGAGGAACCTACCTAGATCTACTCGGTTTCTATGATGATTGTGCCCTTACCTCCAAATTGAGGTGGTGGCAAAAGTGGTTTGGCTACTGAAGCTTGAGAAACTAGTGGAATCGATGCTCTAATAAATGTAATCCTCATAAAACCTGACTGTGTAGCTACTCCAGCTACACTCTTTTTCCTCTTATTTTGCCTAAAAGAAACAAATTCCTGGATTCTCTGACTCCCAAAAAACTGTGGTGCTGGTGGTGGCATAAGTACTATTCCAGAGGGTCTCGCTAATATGGTCGTTTCCACCTCCATCTCATTCTCGAATATAAAAGAATAACTAGTGTGAGGAAGAGAGAAAACAGTAACTCAAATTTCATAATTCAGCCGACATAGACATAAATCTATTTTCTTCTTTTCTAGCTCCACCATCTTAGGAGTGCATTTACTCAACTCAATGAACCTCCTCTTATATTCCCGCATAGACATGGCTATTTGTTTCAGCTAAATAAACTCAGTTTTCTTCTTATTTTTTACTGATCTTAGGAAATACTACCTCTAAATCACAGTCTTAAACTATAGCTAAATGGTGACACTCTCACCTTTTCTCTTTGGGAATTCCACCACTTTCGTGTAGAATCAATTAACAAAAATGTAAACAATTTAACCTTAAACTGGTCAGCAACATCCACAACAACAAATCGTTGCTCCATCTCTAGTATCCAGATCTCACATACCCCTTCCTTCACTGAGTAATTGAACTTCATAATGTCATATTTCATAAACTCCTTATGGGTTTTGAAAAAGTAGCCTTCTTAGAATCCACTGGCACTACGACAGCTATCTTCAGCACATGAATATGTACTAAAACTTGTTGAGCAGGAGTTGCCACTATCTCCGTTTTTCCCTCGGTGTTGCTAATCACATGACTAGTTGCAGTCTGTGCCTCGGGTCATTGTACTGGTTTTCCTATTTGAGCCATCAGCATAGCCATAAGTTTCGCCTGAAACTCCAAAAGTTCCCTTATTTGTTGCTCCATTTTAGATTTCTATTGATCCTCAATTTCCCTGTTACCCTGAGATCCAGGCCTCTGCGAACCCTTTCCTTAATTGGTCATTAGATTCTGAAGTTAAAGGATAAAATCATTAAGGAAGCATTCAGAGAAGATAATGAAAAGATATCTATACACTAAACAACAATATGTGCAACAAATAACATATAACAAATTTTTCATTTTCATTTTCTCCCCAAAACACGATGATAACCATTTATCATACCCCAAGCTTCATAACTCAAGACAACTCTGTAAGTTAATAAACTTAGGTTCTGGTATGAAAGAATATGCTATCACTTATTTCAAAAATCATTTAAAAGTGAAAATGAGATCAGAGCCATATCTATAATACAAAACATTAACTGAGTTACCACTTAATTCAAAAGTGATAAATTGTTGGCTCTGATACCAAGCTGTAGCATCCCCTATCCCTATTAGGGCTATACACTGCTTGAAACACTAACTAACCCCTGATAACCCAGCCAGATTTAATATGACTCCTAAATTTTCTTTTTTCCCTTCGCTAAAGTGCTAGGTTGCGAACATAAAATATTAAATTTTTGATAACCAAGAACATTATACAATAACAACATGCACTAATGTTAACTAACGGGATTATGAAAAACATATAACTCAACAAATAACAGTTGTAAGTCCAATTATTAATGACTATTATACTGTGATTCCCATTTTATTTGTAAAACTAGTGTCAATTACCCACAGACACCATTAATGCTATTGATAGACCAATACATTAGCCAATGTGCTATCTAGTTAATCTATTAATATCCAATGGTTCTATTCGAAACCCTCTAGTGAGTATGTAATTTACGCAACCTATCTAACTGAGTAAGAAGTTACATATAGGTTGGGAAGGTAACCCATCTCCTATATTACCTAGTCTCAGTTTTAGAAACTTACTCTCGTGAATCACAATAAACACCATTTTCCATTGGGTTAAGACATCATGGTGTACATAGTCTCCCCATTCACTCCATAAACTACATAAACTATATACACTAAGATAGCTAGGCAACAAAGATAAATAAGAAAATCCATACTTTCCTCAGTTTAGGTTTTTGTTAAGAAATTCCATAACTTTCTATGTCACTCATAATTTCTCGGTGATCTGAAACCTATCACAAAACATTTTTATCAATCTAGGTATAATACCCTATGTTTACACCCCTAGTTTAGTTCCTAACACCTAAAAATATTCTAACCAATTTACAATAGAGTTGCTATTTTCTAGGGTGGAAACGCGCTCCCTCAACTGGAAGGGCACGCTCCACTAATAGGGTTCGACCCAATTAACTAAGAAGTGTGCTCCTCTACTAGGTGGAGCGCACTCCACCATGTACTGTCTCGATAGTAAACAGGGTGACCACTTTTCCATCCCCAAATCAACATAACAACTATAAACACTCTTAAAATGCATCAGGGAGGACCTCTAGTGAATTAACAACCCATTTTCAGTGATCAAACACAACAATTCGTAGAGAAATCATTATCCACTTTTGAATTGAAATTAATACTTAAAACTACTCTTACCAACAATGATGATATTTGAATTCTAGTTGTTCAAGTTCCTCGATTCACGTTAAAACAACTCCTCTGAATTAATTCCCTAAAGATCAGAACACCAAACCCTCAGCTGCTTTCTCTCACTTTCTGTCGATCAATTTTAAAGACAAGTTCGAAGGTTTTAGTTTAATTATATGGATTTTTCTCAAGATACGCATCGCGCTATCTCAAAGCTGATCGAATAATTTATGTGCTAACATGACACCTCTAAAATGACACTCATTTTCACACCATCAACTCTTACGCTCATATCGAGGTAATCCGATAATTTAAATAATTCAAAGCAAACTTATAGTTTTTAATATATATATATATATATTAAATATATATACCTCGTTTATTCTCTCACCAACAAATTCTTCGGACATGCATATGAGTATTTTTTGGTGTGCCATTCACTTCATGACCCCTTTATCGCACTTAGTGTATCGGCTATTTATTATTTTACTATGTATATTTTTTATATTATTGGCTTGTATATAAATCCTCTTTTATACTACAACCTATAAAATTCATTAAAGACATTATACAAACCCACACACACATTAATCGAGGTATGTTGGACATAACCTTGATCCTAACTTAAGTCAATAAGGATTTGGATTAGCATTAATCACAAGCTTAAGGTAATTGGTGGTTACAAACCGTGCTCCTTCACTTCATGGGGTGTACTCCACCAACAGGGTTCATCCCAATTGATAAAGGGAGCGCTCTCCTCTGCCAGATGGAGCGCCCTCCACCCTATACTATCTTGATAATGAACCAGGTAGCAGCCATTGTCCAATCTATAAATCACTAAACCCAACAGCCAACACTCCCTAAATTCATCAGAGAGAAGCTCTAGTGAGGTAAAAAGTAGTTTCTAATCAATAACAACAAGTCACTAAGAAATCAACACTAACTATTGAATTCAACTTAAAACTTCAAAACTCGACTTACCAAGGTGATGATCTATGATCTAACAACTATTTGATCTCTTTATATGAACTCAATTTCCTTTTGGATCACTCCTCATAAGTTCAAATCCTCAGCTGCTAGGTTCCTCTCACACTCTTGATGAATCAATGTAACAATGAAGATAAACATGAGATTTTTTATTTAAATATATGGATTTTCCTTGAGATATGCATCATTCTATCTCGAGGAAAATTAAGAGACTGATGTGTTAACATGACACCTCCTGAAGTTACACACATGTTGACACCATCAATAATTACGCTTATCTCGGGGCGATCCAACGATCCATATAATTAAAACCACACTTATGATTTTCATTTTATACATTTATATATCATATAAATATAAATCCACCGGACATGCCTACGAGTATTCTCAGGTGTGTAAATTCATTTCACGACCACCTCGTCGAACTTGGTGTACCGACAATTTATTATTTAATTACTTATTTTTTGATAATAGGCTTGTATATAAATTCTCTTTTTAAACTACAACCTATAAATTCACTAAACATTCGAAATAAACGCAAATCATCACACAAACCCCCGCACATGCTAATCGAGGTACATCAAACTTTACCACAAGCCTAACTTGGCATAATTAGGATTTAGATTAACGCTAATCACTAGCTTAAGGTAACGGGTTGCTACAATTCAGGGTATCGTGTGCGTTCGACTCTTCCAGTAGTCTAATGCCGAAGATGTAATATTTGGTATGTTCATGCTCACACAAGTCATTCCTTGTAGTCCCTAACCTATACCTATGAAATAACCTTGCAATCTATTTACATAAGCATATTTGGCGGCCAAGTGCGCCATCCTTGAATTGAACACATCTTCAAAAATGGCAACCATCATAACATTCCACCCACTCCAAAAAAACTCGAACTCTCCGTTTCACGCAAAATATTTCTTTATGTTTGTTGTCACACTCCTATTGATATGCCATGTGAATAGAAGGTGAGCTGTAGAGAGAAAAATAAATTTGATTACCTTAATTAACCCCAACTCCCCGTCTATAAGAATCACGTGTGAGTTAGACCATCAATCCATGAGGTTCTTAAAATTCTCCAACGCCTAAATATAGTTCTTTTGCATCTCTATTGATATAAATACAAAGTCAACAAAAAACATAAGCTCTGTTGACGTCACACTAATTATCTGGAGCTATGGCATACGGTATCTATTAGTCCTGTATGTGCAATCAATAAATAAAACCAAGGGAAACACCGGAGTAACTTGATGAGGTCGGGATGAGCCCCAAACAAGTCTATGACCTCATCGATTTGGTCATGTTTCCTATGTTATGATAGATAACCATGTGTGGATACAAATGCATAAGTTGTTGCATTTGTGATCTCCCTCCAGCTTCATCAAATCTATGCTTTTGCCTTGCGTTGTAGATTGTGTGCAAGGTTGATGCATGAGATTCATCCTTCTTCTTTAAAGTTCCAAAAGCTTTAGGGGCTTGATGTTTCCTTTCGTCATCCGATTCATAACAACATGCTCTCCCGCATCTAACCGACCGGTGTATGAGTCACCCTTCATGTAACACCCAATGTCGTAGTTATGCTGCCCACAAACCAGTGTCACATGCCATAAATGGTATTCATGTTCCTTAGCATTTATGGTAAACAACCAATCACACTTTTGGTGTCGGTTTGACTCCCAGATTTCCCTTTCTCACCCTTGTCTTCCACCTCATCTTTTGATTTAACTATACTCACAACCTTACTAAATTTTATTTTCCTAACTCTTTGAACCGTACACCTATAAGAATCGGACTTCTCACACACCATGATCACCCTTCCCCGACAATGACCATCCCTCGCATTGAAATTCTTCGTGACAATAACAAACCATCTATTAAATCCTTATTTTTCGCATGCAATTGATTGCATCACGCCTACTTTTAAATGGTGCATTAAGGATGAAGTCATTAGTGTAGTCCTTATAGTCACTAGAATGTATTATTTACTGCAAAAAAACTAAGTATCAAAGAATCAGGCGAGGACTTCAATAAGGCCTAATAAGGAAATAAAGAAACTCTCAAAATTAGAGGTTCAGTTAATGGCAATCAGCCAAATTTGGTCTATTTGGATCACAGGACCAAACAATATGTAAATGTTTGGTCCCCTTCAACCGAACAAAATATGTATGTCCGATTACCATCAATTGAATAATTGAAACTTATTCGGTTGTGTGTAAGAGAACATACCCATTTGGTTTAGCCCTAAGAGGCCGAACCAGAGGGCGAATTTGATGTAATTCAAAAAAATAAAAAATCTACAAACCAAGGAATTATTGCAACATCTACCCTCCATGTTGCACAACATCATTTCCTATAGGCTCATCCTCCATTTTCAATCATCAACACCCAACTATGATGCTAAATGACTAAGCCCTTCAAAACTAAACAAAGTTGTTCACACCCATTCATTCAAAATAGCTTCAAATCTTATTTTCGTGCATCAAACATGAAGGAAAACATATTTAGTAATTGTTAGAATCTTTGGACTTGAAAGACCAATGTAGTGTCATTTGTGGCCGGAAGAATTGGATACAATTTTGCGGGGTGCATAAATGAACCCTGAGAGAGAGAGATAGAGGGTAGAGGAGAGAATTTGGGTTTGTAAAGTTGTAAGTTGGTACTTTCATATGGGCCAAATATTGTGTTTTGTTTTGGTTTTTTGAGTGGCTTGTCCTTACACTTTTGCAGGGTGCATATAGTGCGGCCCTACAAGGATTATAACGATGATGTCACTAAAGATTCACTTCATATCTAGGTTGACTCTATCAATGTGAATGATGAGTGATTATTTACTTAAGTGGAACCAATGACAGTAAACAAAAGCGCCCTATGAGAGGCAACTCATAATCTATCTTTATTAACATTTTAGTAGTAGAATTGAATTAGTATGTATTCAATCTATCTCCTTTTGATTCTCTTTTGAAAGTATTTTTGAAATTTAAGATTTGCAGTAGCTTCAAATAGAAGAGGGATGATTGAGTAGGCAATTTTGATTTATGCAATTTACATTACTACTAGTTAATTATTTATTTAATAATTATTTATTACTTACATGTCCGTCTCGAATTCTCAAATTCATGATGAATTATACCAATAACTTGATTAAGAAATATGGGAAACATGATAAAAATGAAAAAAAAAAATACAATTCACGTCTAGAGATCTCCTAGTGATCATAATTTAAGGGTAAATTGCTAGCGAAATCATTAACCGTTTGCAGATATTTTGAGTTTTTAAGTCTCAACGATTTGTCAGCAATTTTAAAAGGTCATATGTTTAGCGAAATATCACTAATTTGCTAAAAACTCAGAATCGCTACAGATTTTGGTGGTTTACATGGACATATTTTTACACCCTGCTACTGATTTAATCAATGATTTTCTAGTGATTTAACTAAAACCTGAAATTGCTACATACACAATTTTACACCCTTTCACAAACCATTGTTACCATTCAAAACTAAACCATATTGTTGATTAGATTCACCCTTCTAAAGTTAAAACTCAACTTATTTAAGCTACATTCACCTCAATCATGACCCATTCATACCAAAGAGACAATTAGATTGAAATTAAAGAACATGTTTAGGGTTGAAATTAAGGATTTCAAATAGAAGATTGGAGGAGGATTTTGAGGAGATTTTGAAGAATCTTTTAAACTCCACCTATATTGTACACTATGTGCGCTACAAAGTCGTTATGAAGTCTGGATAAAGGAGGAGGACTCTGACGCCCATTTTTCATACCGAAAAATGGGTACTGGAGATCCCAAACTCATTTTTCATACCCAAAAAGTGGGGGAGGGAGACCCCAAGCTCATTTTTCATTCATGAAAAATGGAAGAGGGTTGCTATAGATTGACAGCCAGCGTAAAACTTTTCACTTTTTATTAAATGGATCAAACATATTTAAATGTTAGGGCGTTCCCATCTAGCGACGCACTGCATCGGAGCCCAGGTGTAATGAGAAATGAGTAAATCGCTGCCTGGGTGTGAAGAAAAATGAGCAAGAGTTCCCATACATAAGACGTTTGTGGGTAAAGAAGCTAATCCATTCACATCGTTGTCAGGATGTGAAGAAAAATGAGAAAGGGTTCCCACACAAATGACGGGTGTTGGTAAAGAAGCTAGTTCTATTGACCTTGGTAATGAACTTTAAGTTTTAAGGCGTGTTGCATTGAGAGGTTGAGTTACCATTAGAGATGGTTCATTTTATTTAAATCATTATATTCTATCATAACTTTCATTTACTTGTGGGTTATATATTTCCACTTGAAATTACTTCTATTAAAACTCCATCATTTAAAGTTAAGATATATTAGATTGAAATTAGTTTATAAACAATAAAAAGAGAATATACTTAAGAATATTCCGTTGCTCGGGACAACAAATTGCTAATTTTGGAGGTATTTGATAAGTCAATAATTAGACTTATTTTATAGTGTAATTTAGGTTGATTTTAGATAGAAATATAAATACCTAAGTGTCAAGATGAAGATGCATACAATCAATATAGAGAAGATATAAAATAAGCTAAAAAAGTAATTAGTCAATCTAAAACAAATTTTATGAAAGATCTATATCCAAGGTTAGGTAATATAGATCCTTGTTCCCCTTCTAAACCTACCCCTCCAAATCCCTCAAATCTTCAATCTTTCCTCAAATTTGCAAGGAATTGCATGGTCGAGGTCGACAGAGACATCGTCGATTGCGAAGAATCATTAGATGCGAACGATCTTCATATACTCGTCGAAAACGCCGTGAAAATCAAAATCTCCGGTGCGATATTCACTTAGTTGTTATTTGATTGGTTCCCTCTTTTTAATTTCGTTTGAAATGAACCATTTAGTGAAGATCGGTTGATTTTAGGTTTTTTTTAGGGTTTTGGCCCTTTTGGGGCAAATAGGATTAGAAATGTTGTTCTTAAAAGTGATCGAGTTTATCAATTTTGGGGTCTTGTGTTTTCAGTTAATGCGGGCGGGGATTCGTCCGCGAGTGATAAGTCATTCTTGATTGTTAACCCTAAAGACGTCGATAGCCGCAGCAAGTCTCTACTCCGTGTATTCGGCATTCGATTCATTTAATCTAAAAAAATGTCTTTTTTTTATGGTATATAAATGGAGATGTATACAAGTAGCTTTGTAAGTCTTATGGGGGTTTTGTGGCGTGGAGTGACCAGTTCTCCTTAAGTTCCCTCGAATCCCATTTCCCAATCTTCTTGAAGAAGGCAATGTGACCGCACTTTACTGAGTATTGTTTGTATGTTAATTTGGGTTTGCGGTAATATAGATTCTAAGGATGTAGTCATGTCCACAACTTCTTGCAGGAAGTCCTACAGATGTACATGAAGGAGCTACCGGCAATGAATTATCTTGCGCAAATACTTGGAAAGAAATCGCTTTTCCTTGAGCTATGTGTAATGAATGGGTGAGACATTCCTTCCCTCCTTAAAGAGAACTAAACTTATTTCATGTCACATTGCAAGCTATGTTGATCTACATTTATATTTATGACGTCGTTTTTGGTAGTAAATGTTGACAAGACCCTTTTCTAAGTATGTTCCCTCGAGTTGTATTTGATTTTACATTTGCTCTCTTTTGGAGGATATCTTATCATATTCCTATATAATTCCTTTTTTGTTTGATTTTATATGTGTATATATCATTTTTATTCCAAATAAAAAAAAAGTTCTATTGAGTTTTTCACATTTTATCTTCCTCTTTTGGAATAAGAATGTGATTGATGTGAAGGCAATTGGAATAAGGATTAGTTGTCATCAATTAGAGTCCCATTTAGGTATTTCTTGCTGAAAAAGAGATGCAGAAATGCGAACATAAGTTTTCTTTGGAAAGACATTGAATAGCAAACTTAATTGATTTATTTATCCTTGAGTTCTAACACAAAATACAGAAAAGGCAACTTTCCTGGCGAAAATTATATCTAGGCTAGCCAAATTAAGAGATAAAAAGAAACTAGACCTAAGTCATGTAAGATGTATTAAGGATGAAAATCAAAATGATTTAACGCGCGAAGATGATATTAAGGAGAGAAGGAGAAGTTACTTCAATAGTTTATTTAATGATGGCCAAGTTCATACTATATTAGATGAAAACCCACACCAAGAAAGAAATGTAAACTATACACGCAATATTAGAATTGTAGAAGTTAAAGAGGCATCGAAAAGAATCAAAATAGGGAAAGCATGTGGACTAGATGAAATACCTATAGATGTTTGGATATGTTTAGGAGAAATATGATTGACTTGGTTAACAAAACTTTCAATAAAATTTTAAATTCAAAACAGATGCCAATGCATTAGAGAAGAAGAACGCTTGTGCCAATCTTCAAAAACAAATGAGACATTCAAAGTCACTCAAACTACCAGGGAATTAAACTTATTAATCAAACTATAAAAATTTGGGAGAGGATAATTGACAATAGGCTAAAGAGACAAACAACAATATTGGAGAACCAATTTAGCTTCATGCCTAGGAGGTCAACTATGGAGGTGATTTTCCTTGTAAGACGATTGTTAGAAAATATAGAGAAATGAATAAAAAAAGATCTTCATATGGTATTCATAGATTTAGAAAAAGCATATAATAGGGTCCCTAGAGATGTTATTTGGTGGGTTCTAGAAAGAAAAGGAGTACGTGCTAGATACATATACACTATTAAGAATATGTATGATGGAGTAGTAATGAGTATAAAGATATTTGGAGGAGCTACAAACAAATTCTCCATTACGATAGGACTACATTGTCAATCAGCTTTAAGTCCATATCTATTTACTTTAGTTATGGATGAACTAACTAGGAATATTCAAGAGGATATACCATAGTGTATGCTATTGTAGATGATATTGTCTTAGTGGATGAAACAAAAGATGGAGTGAATAGGAAACTATAACTCTGGATGAATACATTAGAATCTAAAGGCTTTAAGTTGAGTAGGATGAAAACAGAACACATGCATTGTAAGATTAGAAACACTGGACATCGAGATGATGGAGTGGTAAAATTAGGGGAAGTAGAAGTTCCAAAGGTAAACCACTTTATATACCTAGGATCAATCATACAAAATGATGGTAATATTGAGAATGATGTCACACATAGAATTCAAGCTAGATGGAAGAAATGGCGGAGTGCAACAGGGGTGTTTTGTGATCGAAATGTTCCTACTAAGTTAAAAGGAAAATTTTATAGGACTGCAATTAGGCTAGCTATGCTATATGGTAGTGAATGTTGGGGGGTAAAGCAACAACAATTACATAAAATGAACGTAGCCGAAATGAGGATGCTTAAGTGGATGTGTGGTAAAACTTGTAAAGATAGAATAAGAAATATAGAAATTCAAATACGAGTAAGAGTACCACCAATTGATACAAAAATTAGGGAACGGCGATTGCGGTGGTTTGGTCACTTGTAAAGACTTCCTACAAATGCCCCCGCTAGAAAACTTGACTCAATAGAAACTATAGAAATTCGACGAGGTAGGGGTAGACCAAAGTTAACATGTGATGCATTAATTAGGAGGGATTTGAATGATTTGGAAAGCTCACCATTAATTGCACTTAATTGAACACAATGGAAAAGTTCGATTCATGTAGCCGATCACAATTAATTTGGGACTGAGGCTATGTTGTGGTTGTTGTTGTTATTGAAGAATCTTTTATTTGGAGATTCACTGTTAAGAATGCAATCCCTTAAATCCTTTCCAATTTAAGAATCTCGATTAACATGCTAGGTTTTTATTGAGATTTTTGAGTTTTTGAAAGGTTTTTAGATTTAAATATATCTTTTTCATTGAAATAGATTCGAGAATTATGAAAAAATAATTTAATTTTTATTAATGGGAGAATACGAGTTGATTTAAAAGGATTCTTATGATTTGTTTAATTTTATCGGGAAGTTTTGTTTTTCCATTGTCAAATGAAAGTTTAAATATGCAAATGGTTTGTTGATTGTGAAAATTGAATTTGTGGGTTTTTGGGATAAAATTGTTTTGCGTAAAATTTGGATTATCATGAGTTTTCTGGTCGTACCTTCAAAAACTATATTATTTATTTTTAACAAAATCTCTTTTACATATAAATTCTTTGAATACCTCAATAGTTTTTATAGGACTTATTTGTTTTAAAAGCATTTTAGTATTCGTTAGAGGCTTTTGAACTTGTAACCAATTTTTTGGAGACAAGTGATTCCAAATGACAAGAATACGTAGAGGTAGGAGTAGTAGAGAAGCAAAAGGGAAATGAATTTTGATAAAGGATTCCAAAAATAAGTTTAACACTCCACCCAATAATATTCAACCTATATAGGTTAGAATTGAAGAAATAGACCTTAGAGAGCCATGTTAAGTTTCCCTTACCTACTTAATTTAGATGAAGAGAGATACTTTCAATGTCCTGACCTTAGTAAGGTAGTATCCTATTAAGCTCAATGTTTTGTAAGTCATGAAGTACAAATTAGGTATTATGATGATTTGAATAAAACAAAAATGGTTATTATCCCATAATGGAGATTGAATATTCAGAATACACACAAATATGAGGAAAATATTTTGAGCATAGTATGAGAAAGAAATTGAAAAAAAAGACTTACACGAGATTATGAGTAGAAAGAGGAATGAGGATGTTCTGTACTAGTGAGGGAGTTTTATGCAAATGAGTGTAAGCATTAATGAGAATGAGGTTGTAGTCAGGGATAAGAAGATTAATATTTCTCCAGTGCAAATGAATCGACAGCATAGATTGTTGGAAAGCGGAATGAGATGAGAAGGTGATTATTCAAATGTGGTGTATATCAAAAAGGAATTTTGCTCATATGAAATGACCAATAATGCATTAGAAGTGATATTGAGAAAAGTGATTTATCCCTTGATGTAGAGGGGTACTCAAAGTTCATTGAGACTATGGGTTTAAGAAAGACTATTAAATGTTTGAGCTACATTATAGATGCTTTCTTTTACCAAGTACCCAACATTTCAAAGTTATTAATGCAAGGGTAGCCTTACTTTATCAAGTTATTACCAAGAAGGCTTATATCGATGTTGGGAAAATCTATCACAATACCATGAGATAAGCAGTGACCACTAAATTGAATTGACGTATAACCTCAACCGGCTATCACCAATGCAAAAGTAAAGAGGATAAAAGTTGTCACGAGGTACGTAGATTCAGAAGACGAACAAGAAATAAATGATTCTAAAAGATTGAGAGTTGAAGAAACGTTAAAGTGGAAGGAATTGCAAAAGAAGACTTAGGAAGATGGAAAGAGAGCAGCAAGAATGATGGCTCAATTCAATGTTTTGAATATGGAAGGTACTTCTCTCATTTGATTAATACTAAGAAAAATATTATAAGAAATCAAGAGATGATAGAGGACAATGATCGAGTTTTTCCATGTCACCATTCCACTATGGAGAGATGATTTGCAGTGGGTATCTATAATCCAACTGATATTTATGTTTCATAAGCTATTGTACATTTGGAAAACCGAAGTGCTAAAGAAATGGATGATGAGATAAACTTTAGGCATCGCAATATATCGTTTTCTTCATGTATGAGTTTTAATATTTTTTCACTAATGTAATGAAATGTTCTATTTTATCCTTAATTGAATATTCATGAAATTTTAGATTTTATGATTGCTATATGATAAGGAAAATTCATTTTTTGTCGATATTTTTATCATCAATTTTTATGTTTTATTTTCTTTTTTTGGTTTTTGCTATAGTCTGAAATAATTCTTAAACCTTGAGGATAAGGTTTGGAATACGTTTGGGGGTATTTAGGATATATGAATCATTTGAAAGAAAAGTCTAAAAGATTCAAGGTAAAATTTAAACAAGTTTTTGTAAATTTTTCAAGGAAACAAGTAATATTTACTTTATTTATTTTATGAGAAAGAAACTGAAAATACTTATATTTTGAAGTTATGATTTAAATGTACTTACATTAGATATAAGTGGTATTTTTATAACTACCCATAAGGAATAAGACTTTAGAATATGAAAGAAATCAATTGTCAAACTCTATTTAATGACTTACCTAGATTGTGTATGCACTAGAAGAGTTTGGAGGAATTGATTTCCTTGTGTTGGATAAGAAAATGGATAGAAAATTGAAACAAGAACAAGATAAACAAGAAAGATATCTAAGAATATTAAGACAAGATTACTCATCAATCGAAACAAAAGAATAAAATGAAACTAATACCACAATTAAAGGAAGAAATAAACTGTATTTGTTTATTAGCCAATAGCCTTATATCTTACCTATTATCTTCCCTAGTTAGACAAATTGAGCAAAACCAACTTGAATTTCTTTAGTACCTATTATTAAGCCTAAACCCAATAGGATTTTTCCTTTACCTAGTTTAGAAAAGACTTGCCTGAGTATACTGAAAGTGAAAAATGCAAATAGGAGTTTAAAAAAATTCCACGTAAATCGATATCAACAGGAAATGAAGTAGGGAACTGTGTGATTGAAAAAAATGAGATAGATAAAAAGAAAATAGATTTATGAATATAAAGAGGACAAAAGAAAGAATAAAAAGTTTATAAAAACTCTTCAAATAAAAGATTTAGCTTGACTGTTTATAGCTAAGTTGAATGGAGTTTCTTTTCCAATATTTGAAAATTATAATGATATCTCATTTATTGGTACCCTAACCTAGCCAAAATAACTTCATAATTAAGTCCTATTGACTTTGGTTGTAGTTATGTTATGGTAGCGTAGATTGATTTGGTGATTCTTGTCTAAGAGATTCTCTACTGCATGAACTTGCTCTAATTTATTAGACATCGTAAGCTAGAAGTTTATCTATGGAGATTGAGAGAACCTAAATAATGGACTGGCCTTGGTATTGATTGAACTTTAGGTTCTGAGGTGTATAGCATAACAAGGGTTGAGTTATCATTTAGGGTTGTCCGTTAATTTCTCCTAAGTCTACCTTATTTATTTTTCGGTAATGGTAATTTGTTTTTATTTGATGATCCCTTCTGTTTAAGTTAAGTAATTTAGAAATCGGTTAACGGATGATAAGAAAATATAACTTAAAGTATTCATTTCCTCAAGACACCAAAGTGTTGAGTTTGGTGATATTTGACAAGTCAATAATTGTATAGTGTTTTATACTATATTTTAGTGTTATTTTGAATATAAATGCTATATTACACCAGGTTTTCTTTTTTGTTTTTGTGATTTTAGGTTAAAATAAGGAAGAATGAAGAAATGAAGGAAAATGGATAAGGAAATAGAAGAATTTGATTAATTGCAAAAAACTCTTGGCAATTTACTAGCAATATAGATTTCAACGTAAATTGCTGGACAAATCGGTGATAGAGAGACTAATCGAAGTTCTACTGAAGTGAAAGATACACTCAAATGGCTAACTGAGTAACACTTATCAATAGAGAGCTATTTTACAAAAGACTCAACAATTTCTTCTTCGATTTACAAAAAGCCTACTCGTTGATGAATCGCGGAGGCCGACCAAAAGAATTTCAGACATAAATTAGGAATTTGAGTTTGATTAGGATATGTATTAGGAAATTACTAAATAAGGGAGGATATGGATTCGAAATTAAGATATCATAACATCCTCTATCATTTATTTTCATAATTTCATTGTCATTGTTCTAGAGAAATCAAGTTTAGAGATTAAAAGTTATTAATAGGGATAATTTTCATTAACGAGTTTCTTTTATTTTATGATGTTTAAGTTTAATACGAGTGAAAATTCTATTAATCTAGACTAAGATATGAACAAAACCAATTGAAAAAGTCATAGCTTATGAGGTTATGAACTTAATGATTTAAATTGATATTGGATTCTAAGATACATTGTTACAACAAGATTATTTTCTTGAATTATAATCTATGAAGTTAGATATTTCTTGCATAGTCGCGAATAAGTTCTGGAAAGATAACTTCTATATCTAAATAGAGTAGTTACTAGGATTATTCAAATGGTTATTGATAAGTGATTATTTATATGTATATATAGGGTTAGTTTAGTCAAATATTTATTATCAATATCCTTAAATGATTTCTAATTCATGTTATTATTGCACTTTTCAGGGAATTAAGGTGTAAATGAAGGATTTGAGGAAAAAGGGAGGAAACAAAACAAAAACCTATAAACACATACTCAGCGCAGTGACAACGCTGTAGAGTATAAGGAACGTTGCTGAAGGAGCAGGGTACAACACAAAGACACCAGGGAGTGAGAAAAATGCATATGTATTATTGGCGTAGTGGCGGCAATGAAGGCACGGTGCCGAGGCAGTTTGTAACAACACCAACCATGCAGGAAATAGAAAGTGGAGTTTTAATTCGAGTTAAACTCGAATTTAGGGTTCCAAATTGTTATTAAGGAGTATAAATAAGTATTAAGACGTGGTAAACTCATAACATACCACTACATAGAAGGAGTGTAGCCACCATTAAAGAAATTCAGCATTGAGTTTGAGTATTAAGGAGTTTGTGTGGAGGAAACATTGAAGACTCTATATTTGCAATTCAAGTTTGATTTCGTTGATTAAATAGAAGGTAATATTTATATTCATCTCCGATTTGCAATGATTTTCATATTGAATATTTATGTTTCGACGAAGTGTGAGTAGTATTTATCTTAGGGATCAATGGATCTTATGGAATAAATGCTATGCTTTGATCAGGAGTAAAAATTTATAATAAAAAGGTCAATTGTTAGAATTTGTATTGGTTTTGAGCGTAATACTTTAGACATCATGATCACGTGTTCAATGAACTTAAGCTTTATGAGTTATCATGGCCATTCAAGTTTTTAATCTGGACATGAATGGTACAACTGTAATATACACAACATCGAGAGATAGTTGTTGATTAAGGAGGCATAGATAGTAAACTTAAATGGTTATGAATCCAATGATTTGAGACTTAGAGCAATGTCGAGCTTACGTTATTCATACCGATAGGTGGAGTTTTAGTTTGCACATTAGAATTTTCTCCTTCATGACAGTGGGCTGAAGTGGATTTGAAGGAGATCTATATATTCTAATTAGGCATTGGACACAAAATATTGAGATATAAACATGAATACAAAGCATGGTATTAGATTACCTAGGTGAAGTTGTGAACAAAGATATCCTTAATATGAAAGTTCCAGTAAAGTTTAAATTGATTTGTTAGGATAGCTTAGTTTAGTATGAAAACAAATTAAAAGTGAATTCCTCAGCAATAGTTCAAGTTAAGTAGGTAATAAATAACTGGTGCAAAAACATTTCCCTGAGGACAATATCCGTGATTAACACAAGTTGATTGCACTATTACTTCAAGTGAGTTGTTATACTTATGACATGCACATCTAGTTTTTGGCACCGTTACCAGGGATAGGTAGCCATTGGATTTACTTAGGGTGTGTTTGATAGCAAAGAGAATTTTTAATGAGAAAAAAATATTTACTTAAGCAAATTTTCTGTAGAAAATTCTTTTAAAAGAATTTTCTCATTGCTGTTTGATTGCACGTGAGAATTTTTTTTTTCAATTTTCTGCTGTTTGATAACTAATGTAATTTTTTTCATTTTTTTTGCAGTATCACGAATTCATACTAAAATTAATCAAGTGAACAATTAATCAAGGTTACGCATCGAAATTGAATCGACAACAACTATCTTCACAACCATTAATGAACTCAAAAAAAATCATTCAATAATTAATTGATAAGTAACATAAATGAAAGAAAATAAACAATGTATTAAAATTTATTAAAAAAAAACTTATAGTTTAACTTCTAAAAGTAATCTAAAATTTCCTCTCGCAAATATAAAATCACCCAATCTTTCTTCAAGTCTTCATCCAAGTGAAAAAATATATTCGCATCCTTAACTTCACCTCCCAATAAAAGCATGGCACGCATTACGTCTTCTCGACTTAGTTCAGAAGACGTGCACGATCATCAGTATGCGCAAATGCATCCGCTAGTCTATTGGCAAATTGTTGTTAGTCCTTGCTCGTCAATGTTACTACTCTTTTTCCTTTTAGTTCTCTGACCATTTGATCCCGTACGAGTTGCACTAGATGGAGTGATTGATCTCATCTTTTTCTTCTTTAGTTGGGAGTGACTTATCTCGCATTGCCTACACGGTGTGTCCATCGCAGCTTGTAGGTGAACTTGTTGTTGGTGGAAGGGAGCTTCGAAGGCACTTTGCATGGCGATTGTCGTGAAATTCCCAAAGAATTCAGGTGAATTCGCCTTTAATCGCACCGCTTCTCGAGACGAAAGCGTAGATCGGCGACTTCGCCCCATCTCTTCACCTCGGATCGATCGTTCTTCGCGAGATCGCTCGCTCGCTCGTTCGTTCGTTCGTTCAAGTTCCTCTTTGAACGACCGATTTGGTTTTTTTTTTCGAAGAAGAAGAAGTGAACGGAAAGTAAAGGTTTTGTTGTTGAGGGTTTGAAAAGAAAATGAAATGTGAGACGAGCGGAGAGAAGAACCAGAGATCGCAGAGGAGAGAAGAACCAGAAATCGCAGACGGAGAGATCGCAGAGACAACCAGAGATCGCAGAGAACGGAGATCGCAGAGAACGGAGATCGCAGAGAGAAATCGTATGGGAGATCAAACAAGCAGAGATCACAGAGAGAAGAGCCGGAACTAATGAATTGAAAAGGAGTATGTTGGTAGAATAGATCTTGTAGAAGGAGTCAAGTTTCTCTTGTCTCAGACCCAAAGAAATTATGATGATGCTCCAATTGAAGGCATAAGGAGAATTCTTGAAGAATACACCGGCCTCAAGATCCCTCGTGCTTCAAAGATTCCTACCGATAAGATTGAGTGGATTCGAATGGGCACGATTGTTGCTACAAGTGCACCGTTGGAAAGGAAGGGAGAGAGGATCGCGCTGTGTGTGACTCGCGGGTTTCGTGATCTGCTTCAAATTGGCAACCAAGCTCGCCCGAAAATCTTTGACCTCACAGCTTGCAATGCCTTCCAATCTTTATGAGGAAGTTATTGAGGCGAGATGAGCGGGTTGAGCTAGTCCTTGATGGGGAAGTAGATGGCTCAGGTAGTAATTCATCTTTATCAATCAAAGGGATTTCAGGTGAACTTGCGAGGGTTGTGAAGCCACTCAATGAAGAAGCGCTCAAGCCTTCGGAGAGATCGGAGAGATGCCGTAAGAGGAGAGATCGGAGAGATCGCAGAGACGAAATGGTTCGTGACAAAAGAGGAGAGAACAGAGAGATTGCGGAGACGAAAGAGGAGAGATAGGAGAGACGATCACAGAGACGTATGAATTGAGAGTTCCATCTATTGTGGAAGAGTTCTTGTAGAAGGAGTCCAAGTTTCGGTCAAAAAATAATTCGTTAGACACCAAAAATCTCAAATTTCCATCTCAAAATAAGAGAAAATAAATGAGGAAAATTAGGAGGGTGGATTTTTTTTTCTCTATGCGGTTACAAGTGTATCAAACACCAAAAAAAAACGGTTATACTAAAAAATAAAACAAATTTCCATGATTTTTTTCATTTTCTTTGCTATCAAACACACCCTTAGTTAGTTTGAATAGTTGCTAAGTTTTATTCCAAGTACTCTAATTCTCAGTTTATAAAAACAAAAATCCTAATAAAAAAAAGAAATAGTATTAAGTTTTAGTTTGACTTTCTGCACTTCATTTTTTTATGTTTTCTTTCTAGGGATTAGTGCATGCGTAGTAAGGGAGAGATAGACATAGTCCCTTACGATCAGAGAGTGAAAGAATGATAATGTAAAGAAAAAGAAATGAGTCAAGATGAATGAGGAGCAAGCTAGAAACCAACAACAAAGCCACGAAAATAACCAACCTGCAGGTGATCTAGTAATGTAGGGAAGAGTGTGAGGATAGATATGCCTTCAGGACTACATCAAGCTAAATTTCAGGAGACATACGAGGGAGTGATGAGGCTTTTATCCAAAATTGTGCAAACTAGCCTATTCAATGGGCTATCTAATAAATATCTAGTTGCACATGTTGAGAATTTCTTAGAGAAGTGCAACACCATAAACATCAGTGGAGTTATGAAAAAGGTGATCAGTATGCGAATTCTCCCATTCTTACTGGGTGGAAAAAACAAATTCTGGTGCCAAGGGCTGAATGCATGGAGTATGACCTCATAGGCAGAAATCAATGAAATATTTCTCGACAAGTTCTTTCCCATAGTAAAAGTCAGTGAAAGGAAACTAGAGATTAATCAGTTCAAGCAAGAAGAAACCTAGTCTCTTAGCGAGGCTTGGGAAAGATTCAAAGAGATGCTTAGGAGATGTCCAAGACACTGATACGTGAAATAGGCACAACTCAAGATTTTTTACTATGGGATGAACCAAAACACGAGAATGTTAGTAGATGTTGCATCAGGTGGCTCTTTACTTACCAAAATGTGGATGGAGCATTGGATCTCCTTGATCTTATGCCTCAAATTTCTACCGCTGGCACTTATTCCACAGTAAGGAAACCAACAAGTGTATACGAGATTGACTCACAAGCTGCAATTATGTCACAGCTATCAAATCTAAGTAGTCATATGACAAAAATTTAGATGGGACACTAAGGTCCACAAGTAGCACAACAACCTATGAATCACCAAGGCATGGTGGTTAGTCAAATAGATATACAACAGGGAATAGAGCATGAAGCATTCAACTTCATGAACAACTAAGGCGATGAGAACAACTTCAGGCTGAGAAGAATGGCTCCTCAACGATTTTATCAAGGATATAATAACAACAATCCGAACGTTTCTTGCGAGAATCTTGATAATGCACATAGAAGTTACCTCAAGTCTTCGAACAATAAGTTCAATACGGGAAGCTGGGGCAGAGAAAAGAGATGACTTCATTGAAGTCAATTGAGAAGTACTTGTAAGCTATGGAAGTTAGAGATAAAGAGTGCCATGAGAAGCATGAGCGATATAGTTGGAAGGAATAAAGCATGTCATAAAAGGATGGATAATGAGCAGTCACAATCCATCAAGAATCTAAATAGGCAAATTGGTCAACTTGCTATAGCTTTGAACTCGAGGAAATATGGACATTTTCCGAGCAACACCATCATGAACCCCAAGGAGAACGTGAGTGCCATTCGCATGATGAGCATTACCACAACAAATGAGCCAAGTCAAGACCAAGTATTGTACAAGCATGAATAGATGCATGTGTATAACAGGGAGATAAGGCAAGATGAGCTTGATGGTTTGAAGAAATAAAGAAACAATGCATTAAAAAAAAAGAAAGGGAAGCAACAATGGAAGGCCAAGAAAAAATATGAAGGGCATCCTGAAGAAGACCCATAAGGCAATGGCATCAAGTTGGCTATGAAGAAACCGAAACCAAAGCTCATGTTCATCCTACAACACCAACCTATCAAAAGGAGAGATCATGGCCATATTATTGCGGGAACATCAATATATCTTCTAGTATGAGTCTTGATTGATAGACATGTGATGATTATCTGTATGCGGATATGGATCAAGATCATGGGTATTTGTTGGGAACAGTTGTTGGACCGACCCGTTATGAGAACGCTATATGGTCAATGTCATAAGTGCTTCCCATGATAGTTATATCATTTAGTTCTTTGACTTGAGATCATCAAAGACTCTAACATTAGGAGCACAATGATTTGATACAATTAAACGTCGTTTTTAACCAGATGATTTTACAAGTTGTGATTAGTCATTGTCCAACTAATGTGTGGATGTTGTGTGATCAAAATATAATTTATCCATTTTTTTAGAAAGAGAAATCTATTGGGCCTCACGATATCTTAGACTGCCAAATGGCCAAGTCTAGTGAATTGATTGGATCAATGTCACTTGATGATTTCAGTCTACTCAAAGATCATGACTAGTAGATTGAACTATAAGGGTGACATTCCATGTCTTATGTTTAATCAAAAAATATCGCGTGACAAAAGGGATATGATATACACTGTCTATTAGGTTGTATCAATTTTTTCTATTTTTGTGCAACTTGGGTAGTGATAATGTCTTGCTAGAGGCCGCTTATGATTTTTGTGCCAAAAAAAGTTTTTGGGTCAATGTCAATGTTGTATGAACTTATTGGGTCGCACACAAAGAACGGATTTGCGCAATTTAATATTGTCTATGTTGATGGATTTTATTTGACAAAATTCATTTTGAAGATTCTCATTAGGTGTCTTTGTTTGACTAGGATTCAAAAGTCTCCTACGATTCTGGTGTGACTAGAAGATTTGTCTCTTAGTAAATCCTATTTTGTATAGGACTTTAATTGGAATTATAGCATAAACTTAATTCTTATTTGAGTTTTAGATAAATTTAAGTCTTGTTGGATTAGTAATTATAGATCATCAATAACTATCCTTTTTAGAGTTGTACTTTATCTAAGACTCTATTTGGAGTGTGATAGTGTTCTTATTTGAGCTTTAGAAATTTTGGTTCTAGCACTTCGGATTGTGATCATCTATTCTTGTATGGATTTTCGATAGAGTACATTCATCTCCGGTAGCGTCTTAGAGGAATTGATCAACACAAAACAAGGCATACATGAATTTATTCTTGTTGAGGTATGGTTTTTCTTTCATGGTACATTATTTTAATGGAATCAATATGTTCTTGGATCGGGGATATTCAAAAAAGTTTTGAAAACTTCTGCTGTGCTTGACCTCCAAAACTTAACAGTGCTATCAGAGCAAGGTTTGGATTTCATTAGACATTAATGTTCGTGCACACTACTATCAGCCTTAATGTTCGCTTGTTGTTTTATTTGAATCATGTCGGTCCCATTGAGTGAGATCATTCATATGATGATTGTGCATGATCGCGGTGTGTAGTAGTCATGGATCTGCATTTTTCATGCGATTCATTCCATGCACTATGATCAGAATCAAGATTTGCTTTGTGATATCAACGTGCTTATCCCATGTTAATTTTATCATGGTAGGTCACCGTTTGATTTGTCTAAGAATCGTAATTTCTTGGAATTAGCTTAGTATTAAGGGATCACGACACATAGCATCATTGGAATCAAGTGACGTGTTCCTTGCTATAAAACTCCTTTTATCCATATGATTGTCTGACAACATGTATATATTATTTAACTAAAATATAGAATATCTAAAATGGTTTTAGATATGTGTCACGTTTCCTTGCTACACAAGTGGTATTAGGACATTATTGTGCACATGCACCTAAGCACCTAGCCATGATGTAATTAATTAAATTTATACTATATTCAGTTATGATACAATAAATCCCACTTATTTAATCATATCTATTGAAAAGGTTAAATTGGGATTAGAGTGGGATCTACAACAACAACGACAACATAGCCTCAGTCCCAAATTAATTGGGGTCGGTACATGGATCAAACTTTTTCATTGTGCTCGATTAAGTGCAATTGATGGTGAGCTTTGCAAACCATTCAAATCTCTTTTAATTAATGCATCCCATGTTAACTTTGGTCTACCCCTACCTCGTCGAATTTCTACTGTTTCTATTGAGTCAAGTTTTCTAGTTGGGGCATTTGTAGGCAGTCTTTGAAGGTGACCAAACCATCGCAACCGCCCTTCCCTAATCTTTGTATCAATTGGTGTTACTCCTACTTGTCTTTGAATTTCTATATTTCTTATTCTATCTTTACGAGTTTTACCACACATCCACCTAAACATCCTCATTTCTGCTACGTTCACTTTATGTAATTGTTGTTGCTTTACCGCCCAACATTCACTTCCATAGAGCATAGCTGGCCTAATTGCGGTCCTGTAAAATTTTCCTTTTAACTTAGTAAGAACATGTCGATCACAAATCACCCCTGTTGCACTCCGCCATTTCTTCCATCCAGCTTGAATTCTATGTGTGATATTATTTTCAATGTTACCATCATTTTGTATGATTGATCCTAGGTATCTAAAGTGGTTTACCCTAGGAACTTCTACTTCCCCCAATTTTACCATTCCGTCATCTCGATGTCTAGTGTTTCCAAACTCACAGTGCATGTATTCAGTTTTCGTCCTACTCAATTTAAAGCCTTTAGATTCTAATGTATTCCTCCGAGTTCTAATTTCCTATTCACTCCATCTTTGGTTTCATCCACTAAGACAATATCATCTGCAAATAACATACACCATGGTATATCCTCTTGAATATGTCTAGTTAGTTCATCCATAACTAAAGTAAATAGATATGGGCTTAAAGCCGATCCTTGATGTAGTCCTATCGTAATGAAAAATTCTTTTGTAGCTCCTCCAAATGTCTTTACACTCGTTAGTACTTCATCATACATATCCTTAATATTGTCTATGTATCTAGCATGCACTCATTTTTCTTTCTAGAACCCACCAAAGAACATCTCTAGGGACTCTATCATATGTTTTTTCTAAATCTACGAATACCATATGAAGATCTTTTTTCTTTTCTCTATGTTTTTCTAACAATAGTCTAACAAGGAAAATCGTCTCCATAGTTGACCTCCCAGGCATGAAGCACCAAATTGGTTCTCTGATATTGTTGTTTCTCTCTTTAGCCTATTATCAATTATCCTCTCTTAAAGTTTCATAGTGTGACTCATAAGTTTAATTCCTCGGTAGTTTGAGCAACTTTGAATGTCTCATTTGTTTTTTATGATTGGCACAAACGTGTTTCTTCTCTAATCCATTGGCATCCGTTTTGATTTTAGAATTTTATTGAAAAGTTTTGTTAACCAAGTGAATCCAATTTCTCGTAAGCATTTCCAAATCTCTATGGGTATTTCATCTAGGCCACATGCTTTCCCTATTTTCATTTTTTTCAATGCATTTTTAACTTCTAGAATTCTAATATTGTGTGTATAGTTCACATTTCTTTCTTGGTGTGGGTTTTCATCTATTATAGTATCAACTTGACCATCATTAAATAAACTATCGAAGTAACTTCTCCATCTCTCCTTTATATCATCGCGCATTAAAACATTTTAATTTTCGTCATTAATACATCTTATATGACTTAGGTCTTGTTTCTTTTTATCTTTTAATTCGGCTAGCCTATATATATTTTTCGTCATCTCTATTACCTAACCTTGTATATAGATCTTTCATGAAATTTGTTTTAGCTTGACTAAACACTTTTTTAGCTTGTTTTCTAGCTTCTCTATATCGATTGTACGCATTTTCATCTTGACACTTAGATATTTTCCTATACATCTCTCTTTTAGTCTTAATTGTTCATTGGACATCCTCGTTCCACCACCATGTTTCCTTATTTGGTGGTTTCAAGCTTTTAGATATACCTAATACATTTGATCTCACTTTCCTTATGCAACTACTCATTTCTAGCCACATTGTATTAGCATCTAAGTCAAGATTTCAAAAAATTTTCTTTAGCATTTTTTCTCTAAACTCTACTTGTTTACTATTTTTTAGGTTCCACTACTTTGTTCTAGGGCCGCTAACTCTTTTATTCATATTATGTCATCGTTTTACCCTAATATCAAGTACTACTAACTTATGTTAGGTAGAAGCGCTAATTCTTTTATTCTAGGGTCGCTAACTCTTTTATTCACCAGGTATTACTTTGCAGTCTTTACATATTTTTCTATCTACTTTTCTTGTTAAAAAAACTCTATTTGACTCTTGTTATGGTCACTGCTAAAAATAATTATATGAGACTCCCTCTTCCTAAAACTAGTATTTGCTAAGACAAGATCTTATGTTGAAGCAAATTCTAAGATTGATTATCCTTCTTCATTTCTATCTCCTCTATTTGTAAGTGTAAATCAGAAATCCCGGCCTTCAAAAATATTTAACAAAACATGCTCACCTTTGGTGGAAATACTAAAGGACTCACATTCCACCACATAACAATATATATTGCATTCACAAAAATTATTTATTCATTTTAACCTATTTCAAGTTTTCAAAATCCTTAAACCTTTTACCTTAGTTCCACAGCATTCCATTCCGTCCCAATATGGTTTCAACCTTTCCAAAACATATCATAATCATACTCGAACCCAAAAACCCATTTATACAATATACTATATTCAAAAACAATAAATATATAGAGAAAAGAACAAAACAAGTCATAAATAGTTGGAAAGCTTTCCCTTTCCCTTGTCGCCACTAAAACCTATCATTATCCAATTATAAAAATTCGATAATGTCACATAAGTAAATTCCACACTATCCAGTACACTTGTAATAATCAAATGCATTGTATTCAAAGAATCTAAATGAACAATAATATCACAAGGAATCATAAATATACAAGTATGCAATCCATTTCATTTTTGTTGACCGACCATAATCATAAGACGTCTTTGCAAAAGTGGTAGGTGAACAGTAATAAAGATTCATGAGTTTGAGAGGAAGTCCCTCGAGAAGCCACGCCCTCGACTCTTTTCGGAGTATGATCCTAACTAGCATCACAAAAAATAACCCATTCGAAACAAGTGTCAACAAGGATTAGTAACTACAGTCGCAGAGCACCACAGTGTTCATCCAATCACACATATAGCCAATGAACATAATGGGACCCCAAAATGCCTATTTCCTCTCGTGTCTGTGAATGCATGATCAACAAATATGTATCGATAAACCGTGCATGCAATTTATTCAAGAAATACTCATACATTTTAAAGGTGACCAAGTGATTTACTTAACCTTACAAATAGCCAACTTCAAGCTTAATTTTCGGGGTCCCTGGAGCGTCGGATCATCTTGAAAATAGTTCCAATAGCTTCCCTGCATATCCAAATATATTGTGGGTCAAGCTTCGAGTGAAGCCATATCACGAAACCTAATGAAAACTATGATCAAAGTACACTTGAGAATAATTTCTAAAAATATTAATTCATATAACTGTTTCAACTAGCTTTCAACTAGCCACCATAGGGTGACTTTTCAACCTTAACAACCTCAATATTTTTCATGATGACCTAGAATGAACTTGTAGTACTCATGTCCCACTTTCTATAGAGTCCAAGAACACCCAAATTAGATCACTAACGGAGAAGTTATGAATTCTCTCGTATAACTTGTCAACTAGGCAAACTTTACTTATTTTGAACTAAAAAAACTTCTCCAAATCAATAGTTTCGCAATTAAATCCTCAAAACTCGGCAACAAACATCACGAAACCACTCGATACCAACACCAAAATATTTCAATAGCCCATGGAGTCAAATTATATCAAAATCAATTATCAATTCATCCAAAAACCCAATATAAATCAATATCAACAAGTAAAACATCTTCAAAATAGTTATCAACTGAATTGTATTGGTTTACTTCATCAAAACCCTAACCCACATCAGTGGAATTTATCTCAAATTGACACAAATCAATCTAATATACCAATTAATAACAATTCATACCAATTTCTATCTAAAGCCCTTGAAAAAAATTGAAAAATTGCGAGAATTCAAATTGAATTGAGGAAAAATGTCCAGCATTTAGAATTTATCAAATTGCAAGCCGAATACCTCATTTACACCATGGAAATTTAGCTCGAACTAACCGCATCGCAATGCTCTACAGTTTTGTAGAAAGAAACTGGGCGAAAATTGGACGTCGGGGGCTCGCGGAGCGAAAGTATGATCGGTGATGTTTATAAATCTAATTTTCTAACGTTCTCTTATAACGTTGTAATGAATTTGATTTTTTTTCTATTTATGTATAAACCCTCATCTGCTTGTCGGCAGCTTAATTTCTTTTTATTTATTAATTCTTGAAATTCATATTTCAACGTATTTTGACTTCCGACGCTCATTTTGCAATCCAAGTTTTCACCAAATTGAATCAAACTCTCGACAAAACAGTTCATCTTCATAAAACGTTAATAACACTGATTTTGGCCACACTAAAACTCTAAAAATCTTAACTTTATCCATGACATATGAAAGTCTTATGAACTAATCTTCTTGCAAAACTTAACCAAACTCGCACCAATTTGAACCTAATCTCAAACTCGACCACTGTCAATCGACACAAAATCCCAAACAAGATCTTGCACAAACTTTGTCTCATTTCACACTACCTCCGATTTCGACTCACATGCAAACTAAGATGTGTATACACCTCACCAACAGCCACAAAATCATCAATTGTTTACTTCCTCGATGATCACACTACGCGTATCTTGAGGCTAATTCAATGTATACTTTAATTTTTCAATTAAATTATAGGATCCATATATAATCATGGCTATAAATTCGCCACGCGTGCGCACTGTTGTACATCCCATGCTTCACCCTCGACCTCGCGTGTCACTAGGCACCTACTAATTTAGTTATTATTTTATTTAATTTCGTGATTATCGTTTCAATTTATGTCCAAATATACCTCCCCAATTTTGCCAAAAGTTGGAGAGTTTTCCAAAGCGCTCCAAAATTTTCAAACAACCCATGTCGCACGAAAATTGAGGTGTTGGGCCTACGTCGACTCGTTAAATTAGTTTCAACGTACAAATTCGAATTTGTAACTTAAAATTTAATTATTTGTAGCAAAATCCAAAACTAAAGTTTAGGTCGACGTTTTAATTATCTCGGCACCCGTCTCAACACGTTTCTCGAGAAAAACCCTAAAATTATCAAAATTAGAAAAAAATTCTCCAACGCGCTCCAAAACTCACGGATATCGTGTATACACTCAACTCAACCCTATTTCGCATCAAAATAGTGTATAATACATCAAATAGCCTCACAACACACAAAAAAATATATTAAAATTTATGATATCTAATCCGTAACACGTGGGTCCCACCTCAAATACTTAAATCCCAAATTAAATCCGAAAATACTTAATTAGCCGCCTAATTAAGTTTATAAAATTCTCGGATGTCACAATCTTCTCTACTAATAAAAAATTTTGTCCTCGAAATTTAAACTTATAGGTTACTGAACCAAAAAAGATATGAGAAAATAATTCCGTTAAGTGGACTTAATCACTTTCGTTTTATTCAATAAGTCGGTGGTAAAGATCATAACCATTTTAACTTTTTATTTTCTCACATTTTGGTTTAATGAAAAGTTATCTCAATTACTTTGCCAATCCTAACAATTTGTGAATTTCTGACGAGTTAAACGATCAACCTTGTGGAATATCCAATAACCTTACTTCATTTCTCATCTCGCACCCTTGAATCTCATTCCAGTATTAATACCTATCAAGACCTAGCTTATCTTGCTTTTCATAACACAATTCTCATTCTAATCTGAATACTATTCCACAAACCGTTGATAATTCTTTCCATATCCAGTCTAACTTTGGTACATCTCAGTTTACTTTCTCATCACTAACCATCCTTTTTTTTCAATTATTAGCCTATTAATTCTTAGATTGTCATCAATATAAAATTACATTTTAATGCAAATAATATTTGAGCACAACATTAGATACAAAGTAGAGTCACGTGTCTATCTGATCCACCACCATTTTAGTGTTTTCCACCAGAAACCTGAAATTACACAAGTCATCCCATGACTATAGATCTCAAAAACATTTGTCATCCCACAACAAGAGATCTCAAACTTCCAATCCGATCAGAAATAAAAACTTGACACATCGTGCAGCTCTCACTCATTCTCTAAATGTCTACTAACAATATTATTTATATTGTGGACTAGAAAACAATTACTTATGCCAACTCGTCAGCCAATTCACTTAACTACTTTTTTGATTGGTTAGAAAATCATCGACTTTTCTAATTTAGTCATATCATTCTCAAATAATGAGTTCATCAAGAACATCATTCCTTTCATTTAATTGAGACCTCCTACAAACCCACGTATTAATCACTTACTATTCACCAACTTCTCACATTGTCTGAATAGAGACAATTATCCTTTACTTGAGTAGACATACGTTTCTAGATATCAACATATTCGATGATTATACTCTTATAGTATAGCTTTTAAACTTGTATATCATACAAGTTTAAATATATGTTATCTCTTTTTCATTTCTACTCAATTACAATTAAAGAATATTCAAATTTCAAACACATCAAGTCAGATATAATGTACTCTATTCAACAATTCCAACCTAATAGAGATGAGGCTTACAAATTGAGCTATAAATCACGCATTTCTTTTTATTTTGTTTATATGTTCACCAACATATAAACATCTTACATCATCTCCGATTCATAATAACTAGTGCTTTAAAATTCATCACTGACTAATCAGGTTGTGTAGCATTACCATTGAACCAATGTACAACATATTCACTGATATTAGTTGTATACTACTTTGGTTCAAAACTTCAACATATGGAGTTTGACTCCTCGTAAGATCCTTGTGAAGATATATTAAGTTTCATAAACTTATAGTTTAATATTCTAATTTGATCGTGTCACGGCCCAAATCTCAAAACCCGTTTTAATTCCTTAATCAGGATCACCAACCCTTGACGTGGGACCTACACTGTGATACGTACACCGACCGAGGCACGTGGCCGAGGTATATGGTATTTTTGTATTGATGTATGCCTAGTATTATATATTGTGTAGACTTACTAAGTCATTTTGTACGGTTGTAGGCGTCGAGACGAGAGCGGGGACACGCCTCGATATGCGAGTTGACGCGGGTACCGGGTAGTTGACGGGACCGAATATTAGGTCGGGGAAACGAAAACACACAAATTGAATAAAAATATGTCAAGTAACTCATATAGAATAGATATTGGGTGACTAACGACGCGATGGTACGCGAATATCACGGTTCGGACGCGAAACCGAGCGTCGAAAAGCCGGAGAACACAGACAAGTGTCTTAGTGGTGTCACAGTTAGGTGTCACTTGTACACACACACCACAACACACTTGTCCAAAAAAATACAAACACTTGTCTAATGCCCCACCACGTGTACACACCCACCTACCCACCTACATCACATACAACACACACATGCAAACACACGATCGATCGGACCAAAGAAGAGGAAGAAAACCGAGAGAGGAAGAAGAAGAAAAGGAGAGGAGGAGGAGGAAAAGTGATGCGCCGGGAAGGAGAGCAAGGTGAGTCGTTACTGTTGTGGTTGTTTTGGGTAGCCGAGAATGGGGGTTCGGCCTCCCTGGCGAACCCCATGACCGCGGTGGTGATGGCAGGGGTGCCTCCCCTGCCATCGGCTCCACTAGGGTTGGGCTGGAGAGCTACCCCAACCCATCACCGGATTTGAAAATAAAAAAAAAGTTTTCTTCCTTCCTCCCGATCGAACTAGTCGATCGGGAGGAAGGAGGTGCACATGCGCATCACGCGCGTGTGCACCCCCTTTGCCTGGGCCCAAATCTGGTCGGGTTCGACCCGTCAGGGTCGACCCGACCCAAACAGTAAAAAAAAAACAAGAAAGAAGAGAAAAAAAGGGAAGAAAAAATGAATGAAAATTTGGAAAAATTGGAAAAATTGGGAAAAATTGGAAAAATTGTGTAGATGTGCCTATGCCTTGACAATCCAAACTTGGTATTTCTTAAAAATTTAAAAAGTAGTTGTTGCATTTAGGTCCCGTACTTGATCGAGGTGTGCGCGAATCACGGGGTTAGAGTCCCTGGGGATGTCGGCACACGTTACCTGACATTGTATGACACTCGGGGTTAGAGTCCCTGAGGTGATCTACACACCGGGGTTAGAGTCCCTGGTAACACTTGGGTTATAGTCCCTTGTGCTATATGATTATTGGGTTGGGGTGACACGTTTCAATGCCGACCGGACCTAAATCACTACTACTTAGCCTAGTGTCAATATCACTTGTTTAACTCTGGTATTTACTCACATATGGTTTATTTTTCAATTTTCCAATTTATATGCTTTTAAATACCATTTGAATATTTGGAAATGCAAATTAAACTTGTCATCGGGGATTACTATTTTATTTTTGTACTCACCGTCCTTTTTATGACTATGGGTGCAGAGCCGTCTACTAGTAGGCCGGGCAAAGAGAAGATCGGCGATTATCCCTGAGCCCGCGGCGCGTCACTGCATCGATCGTAGGTCTTCTTTTGATATTTTGATTGTATAGTTTATATATGTCTTTCAGATACTTTTTGGGGTTGTGTATTGGGTTGAACGTTAGTTCCCCGACTTGACTTAGACCATTTTATCGTTTCAATGAATTTTGAAGACTATATATATATGTGATGGCATTTCCTGGCTTTCCACACTTAGGATATTATAAGTGGCTTCCGCATAATCAATAAGACTTCCGCTAATAAATTCATTTAATAAAAGTTTTAATTAGAAAAGGCTGACTAATACGTAGTTAAGTCCTGCGTGAATATGATTAGGGCTTAATTACTAGATTAGGCCAAGCGGTGTCCTAGATTAGGAGAGGGGACGTCACAGTTGGTATCAGAGAGCAGGTTGAAATTACAACATTGTGATACTAACGTCACAGTTGGTATCAGAGCTTAGGTTCAGGCGAACCTAGGGGAAAGTTTAATAGCTTAAGACATTGTGATACCAACGTAACAGTTGGTATCAGAGCCAAGGTATTAGAACCTTTGGGATAAATGAGAAAAACACGAACTCGTATAAAACACAAACCTTACAAGTGGAAACCAGATGATCCTTGCCTAGGAGATTTTTGTTGGGAATTGAGTGAAGGTGAGATGGGAATTTCTTATATGTACGTGTTAGTTTCTATGTGTATATATGCGTTATGCCACGTAGTAGCTGATTCACGTTCGCTATCTGCGTGAAGACACCGATAAGGGATTCGCGCGAGGCCGGAGACCCCGGAGCTAGCGGCAGTCAGCCTCCCACCATATATGTTGACGGTTTTTAGAGGATGTTTGATCGGACGACCGCTCAGGAGCGACAAATCGTCGATTTCATCGCTTACATATCAGCGCATATGACTGCACTGGTTTTTTTCGCCCCATCACCACAGCTACTACTACAACACCCCCGACCACGAGACTCAACACTACGAGAATTCGGCTTACATCTAGTGGAGAGATGGAGACTCTAGGTAGCGTTGTACGCAGTAGCGTAGAGTCAAGGACCCAGATTTGGGGGAGAAGTGGTTCATCACACCTTCGATGTCACCGTGGGGAGCGCCAGTTCTGTTTGTGAAGAAGAAGGATGACAGTTTGAGACTATGCATCGACTACAACGCAAATGGTTGGAGTTCTTGAAGGACTACGACTTTTCTTAGAGTATCACCCAGGAAAAGCGAATGTAGTCGCAGATGAGCTGAGTAGGAACCCGAGTAGAGATGCTGAGGTGGTCAGATGTCACATGATGTATGAGTATGGATTACTCGAAGCAGCGGCAATAGCATGTCGGACAAAGATTCCTACCGATACTCAGGTGATGATTTGTGCACAAATGAAACTACAGACCGTGTCTACACAACGAGTGTTAGAGGGTCAGAGGACCGACCGGTTATACTCGAGATCCAGCGAGTTAGCGCATAATGCAGAGTGTACAAATTGGGTAGAGACGACAGATCTGTGTCTGAGGTACCGGAGCTGAGAGATGAGATCCTTCAGGAGTCGCACTGTTCCAGATTTTCCGTACACCCAGGCAGGACTAAGATGTACCACGACATGAGGAAACATTTCTGGTGGCTTGGGATGAAGGCAGATGTGTCTAGATTCATCAGGAACTGTGGTATCTGTCAGCAAGTGAAGTCTGAGCATCGCAGACCCGAGGGATTTCTATAGCCGTTTCCCATTCCTCGATGGAAGTGGGAAGACATCTCTATGGATTTTGTCAGAGGATTGCCGAGGACCGCGAGGAGACATGACTCAATCTGAGTTATAGTTGATAGACTAATGAAGTCTGCTCATTTTCTGCCAGTGGCATCGCATTACACGTTCAATCAGCTGAGCGTACTATTCGAGAAAGAGATTATCAGGCTGCATGGGGTACCATTAACGATCACGTCAGATCGAGATGCTACGTATACGTTCAGGATGTGGCGGAGTATGCAAGAGAAGTACGGTACGCGCCTACAGTTCAGTACGGCTTTCCACCCTCAAACCGACGGGCAGACTGCGAGATTGATTCAGGTCCTCGAGGACATGTTGCGGGCATGTGTGTGGGAGTTTGGCGGATCTTGGACGGAGTACCTACCGTTGTGTGAGTTCGCGTATAACAACAGTTATCGGGCTAGCATTGAGATGATGTCATTTGAGGCTTTGTATGGCAGACCGTGTCGCTCGCCATCGTGTTGGGCTGAGCCAGAGGACCGAGAGATAGTGGGGCCTAAAATTGTTGTTGACCACACGAAAAAGGTCAAACTGATCCGTCAGAAACTCAGAGGAGCACATGAGAGACAGAAGAGATATGCAGATAAATATCGCATTGATCTCGCGTATTCCGAGGGAGCCTTTGTCTATTTAAATGTTTCCCCTCGGAAGGGTCTTCAGAGATTTGGGGTGAAAGACAAGTTTGCACCGAGGTACATCGAGCCTTTCATGATTAAGAAACAGGTCGGGAAAGTGACATACAAGCTTGAATTGCCTTTACAGATGTCAGGGGTCCATCCAATGTTCCATATTTCGATGCTCCGACTAGCCGAGTCGAAGACAGGCGTGCGACCGACAGGTGACTTGAGTCAAATCGACCTGAGCGAGGACATCTCTTACGAGAAACAGCCCATTCAGAACCGTAACTTAAACTTAATTTCGAGGACGAGATTTTCATTTTGTTGGGAATATTTGTCACGGCCCAAATCTCAAAACCCGTTTTAATTCCTTAATCAGGATCACCGACCCTTGACGTGAGACCCACACTGTGATACGTACACCAAACGAGGCACGTGGCCGAGGTATATGATATTTTTGTATTGATGTATGCCTAGTGTTATGTATTGTGTAGACTTACTAAGTCATTTTGTACGGTTGTAGGCGTCGAGACGAGAGCGGGGACACGCCTCGATATGCGGGTTGACGCGGGTACCGGGTAGTTGACGGGACCGAATATTAGGTCGGGGAAACGAAAACACAAAAATTGAATAAAAATATGTCAAGTAACTCATATGAAATAGATATTGGGTGACTAACGACGCGATGGTACCCGGATATCACGGTTCGGACGCGAAATCGGGCGTCGAAACGCCCGAAAACACAAACAAGTGTCTTAGTGGTGTCACAGTTAGGTGTCACTTGTACACACACACACACCACAATACACTTGTCCAAAAAAATACAAACACTTGTCTATTGCCCCACCACGTGTACACACCCACCTACACCACCTACATCACATACAACACACACACACACACACATGCAAACACACGATCGATCAATCGGACCAAAGAAGAGGAAGAAAACCGAGAGAGGAAGAAGAAGAAAAGGAGAGGAGGAGGAGAGAAGTGATGCGCGCCGAAGGAGAGCAAGGTGAGTCGTTATCGTTGTGGTTGTATTGGGTAGCCAAGAATGGGGGTTTAGCCTCCTTGGTCGAACCCCATGATCGCGGTGGTGATGGCAGGGGGTGCCTCCCCCCATCGGCTCCACTCCCGGGGTTGGGGTGGAGAGCCTCCCCAACCCATCACCGATTTTTGAAAAAAAAAAAAAAAAAAAAATTTCTTCCTTCCTCCCGATCGAACCGATCGATCGGAGGAAAGGAAGGAAGTGCACACGGATTGGAAAACAAAAAAAAGTTTGTCCCCTTGTCGGGCCAGGTCCCGGCCCATCGGCCTGGGTCCGACCCCCTTATTCGGGGGCGGGCCCAGGCCGGGCCGTTTAGGCCCATGGGCCGAGCCTGGACTTGTTCTGTCCCAGGCCGGGTCGGACCCAAACGGGTCGACCCGACCCAAAAAAAAAAAAAAAAAAAAAAAAAAAAAGAGAAAAAGGAAGAAAAAATGAAAGAAAATTTGGAAAAATTCTGGAAAAATTGGGGGAAAATTATATTTCAATAAAATAAAGTTGATTGAACCAATTTGAATACACAAAAACCCACTATACTTGAACTAATGAGACACCAAACTCAGAACCTAGGAAAAGGGCACGAGAGAGCGAAGGCCAGTAAAGCTAGGACGTTACTTTGTTGTTATGAGTATACCCATTGAAAATTTTATTAGGCATTTCATTCCTATAAATTGTTGTCCTTGCATAGTCCTTTTGACTATTTACCTTTGTACTCTTATATCATGTGTTTCTTTGTGTCTATGCTCATTTGATGAGTCTAGTTTGCATGATATCCATTTATTTGATTTAATTCATTGATTCCATTCCATGCTATGTCTATTCTTGTTGTTTTAAATGTGAATTGAATGATAAATAGCATGCTATTAGGCTAGTAAATATCTTATAAATGTTTAAGAGGACTTGTATTCATTATTTGTTTAGGTGTGTAGATGTGCCTATGCCTTGACAATCCATACTTGGTATTTCTTGAAAATTTAAAAAGTAGTTGTTGCATTTAGGTCCCGTACTTGATCGAGGTGTGCTCGAATCACGGGGTTAGAGTCCCTGGGGATGTCGGCACACGTTACCTGACATTGTATGACACTCGGGGTTAGAGTCCCTGAGGTGGTCTACACACCGGGGTTAGAGTCCCTGGTAACACTTGGGTTAGAGTCCCTTGTGCTATATGATTATTGGGTCGGGGTGACACGTTTCACTGCCGACCGGACCTAAATCACTACTACTTAGCCTAGTGTCAGTATCACTTGTTTAACTCTGGTATTTACTCGCATATGGTTTATTTTTCAGTTTTTCCAATTTATATGCTTTTAAATACCATTTGAATATTTGGAAATGCAAATTAAACTTGTCATCGGGGATTACTGTTTTATTTTTGTACTCACCGTCCTTTTTATGACGGTGGGTGCAGAGCCGTCTACCAGCAGGCCGCGCAAAGAGAAGATCGGCGATTATCCCTGAGTCCGCGGCGCGTCACTGCATCGATTGTAGGTCTTCTTTTGATATTTTGATTGTATAGTTTATATATGTCTTTCATATACTTTTTGGGGTTGTGTATTGGGTTGAGCGTTAGTTCCCCGACTTGACTTAGACCATTTTATCGTTTCAATGAATTTTGAAGACTATATATATATATATATATATATATATGGCATTTCCATTTGGCTTTCCACACTTAGGATATTATAAATGGCTTCCGCATAATCAATAAGACTTCCGCTAATAAATTCATTTAATAAAAGAAAAGTTTAATTAGAAAAGATTAAGGCTTAATTACAGACTAATATGTAGTTAAGTCCTTAAATTCTCATTTTCATATGATTATTGGTTGCTTAATTAATTGACTCCGACGAAACTTCATCTTTTATTCCGACTATCATCAATTTATTCGGGGCGTCACACCGAGTCTTTTACCTTGTGAAATGAAGTTACTTAGACTTTTGGTAATACACAACTATTCCGGGGGTGTAAGATAACTTTGTATCTTATTATTCATCAAATTACTTTTGATGAATTCACATTTCCACTATTATTCAACTGAAGAGATAGAAAAAATCTAAATTTCCAAACTCCGATTAGCTTAATGACTAAGCAAATTCTTAAAGCTTAAAGAGATGTTATTTCAATCCTTTAATTCTTATAAATGGAAATTCTCGCAATATATGAGCTCATACTGACACCCTATACAACACACTTACGGATACTCAATCAATACATCTATCTCTTCCTTTATTATATTTTAAGTTGTGGTGATAGACATCATAACTTAATTTGATTAGAAGTGACTATTGGGTACCTTGAATCTCAAAACACAATCACTTGTGTTGATGTCTAATAGGTAATCTAAGCTATTATTAAATCATTTTCCCCAATACCTTAACTTCTACCACGTTGATCTCATCACTACAATTTTTCATTTTTCAAGTTAGAAATCTCACTGATTTTTGTTTCATAACAACACCTAATTCGGTGTTAACAAAGATTACTTCTAACTCTGTATTTTCACTTATTTTATCAGTACTTTATTTGATTCATGGAACCAATATACTCAACGTCACTTATGGATAAGTAACTCAAGTAATAAACAATTAAAGTTTTCATTACTTCTATACGTAAGTCGATTGATTGTTTTAAACCATGGTTCTATCCCATTTTTTCACTTGATATTTCAGTTCGAAAAGGAGACAATACTTTATTTCAAAGTATTTCTTTCTTACAAAATGGCTTAGACAACTTGACTGATCCAATCACAATCTTATTGTGATTTCTAAGTCAAGACTCAATTTGTTTAAACAACTTTCATTTTACGTTTTTTATAATCACATTGTGACGACCCCTTCTCAAATTAGCGCACTGCCCGACCTAATCCCTTTATTAAGCCTTAACCTCAATATATAGGGCCTAACAAGGAATTAGTCAGCCTCTTCAAAACCTTATTACCTATAATTATTCATTGTTCAAATAGATAGAAACGTGTACCTATCCTTTGTAAATTCATAAATCGGAGTTAATTAAGATTTTCTAATTTAAACTTTATTCAACATAATTCTTAACAATTCAATTAGCAGAAACTTATAAAATATAGCCTAACATTTGTGGAAAAACCAAGAAATAGAGATTGCATGTGTATATATAATGAAATGACGATATATAACAACATGTACCTGGTCAAGGTACCTATTACTCATCCCATAAAATACAACCCCTAAAAGAATATCATATACATATGAAAGTAATAAATCAAAACAAAACCTACAAAATCTGGTGTAGCAACACTCTACTGGCTCAGAGATAGTTGCCAATCTTCTTTTTGCCTGACCTGCTACTCGATGGATTTACACCCACCGTCACAAACTAGACGGTGAATACTTGAAAATAGAAAGTAATACTGAGATATATTTGTTCACATTCCCAATTATGCAACAAGTATTAAAAATCATAATAATAATAACAACTATGCTGAAAGATTATCATGCAAAAAGATACTTTAGTTAAACAAAATGAAATTGACACTAGGCTAAGTTGTAATGATCTAGGTTCGGTCGGCCGTGATCTTCATCACATCATCCTTTCCACTATATATGGACGGAGCAGTGCTCTACATCTCTTTTGAAGATCATACTTCCACGGTACAATACACCTTTATAATTATCCCAAATGTCAGTCACTAGGATGTATACTTTCCAACAACCCCGAGTCTTACAACTCGAGAAGTCACCCATGTTATGCTTGTTAGACAAATTTCTATCATAAAAGGACCCTAGATACAAGAACCACTTTCATATTCAAGAAAAACACGACATTGGAATCCAACAAATACAATTACATAACTAATGCACAAGGGATATAGATTCACAACACTATGTAAAAACTAACTAATAGCATGCTATTTCACTGACTACTAGTAATAACATTCAATAATGACATAACGCACGAATTGGAGTCAATGAAATCATTTTATCAACAAATTATGTCATGAAGCAACCTCATGTAATGAGAAATGAAAACAAGTCATGACATACATAGTACAAATGCAATTCAGTCCAAATGTCTGAGAATGAATAATCCAATAGGATTGAAATGTAAAGAAATATCTCACTTAGTTTACTTACATACAAACGCAATTTCCTATGCTATTCTGGCCTCCTAACGCCTTGAAACTCATGTTTGAGCTCCTAAAACAATCCCTTAGGTTCTTGACATCACATTATATGTTTTTGATTGTGTTTGGACCTCTACTAAGTGTTTTAGAACCATTTATAATGTTTAATACATTTTTGAAAATTGCTGATTTTTGTGTTGTAACAGCAATTAGCGCGCTACCCAGCCTTATTTAGCGCGCTAGATCTCATACCTAGCGCGCTATGAGCAGTAAAACCTATAACTCTAGAGTTCTAAGACACCATTTACAACATAAATCAACAACCCACAACATCAAATACATGAATTCATGGATTCGAGCTATGCTAATGGAGTAGAAAAGTTACCTAGCTTGATGAATACTAGCTGAACTTGATTTTTTCTTCGCCAACTCCACTGGTTTGCTGATCTTCTTCTTCCACAGTAGCTCTTCACTTATCTAGCAAGTTTGCTTCTCAACTAAGCAATTGAACGAGAGAGTGTGAGGTGCTTTTGTTGATCATAAGCTTTATATAGTTGAATTGGATATGGCTGAATGATAGCCCTTGATCATTTGTGCATACGTATCTCGAGACTTAATAAGTGGACCTCCTACACACACATGTCCCACAAGTTCATGCTTAAGTGACACCAAATCATAACTCAATTGGTGTTGAAGCATGTCAACTCGTGTCTCGAGACATATCAAGTGGCTTATATTTTAACTTACTAACTTTGGTGTATCACACCTAATCAACCATAATTCATATAACTCATTTAATAAAACCATAAAAAGCTTGTACCAACTTACCTTATCACTCTCTACCGTCCCACATCGGCACGTTTATCAAGACAAGTCCCTACTCACATCTCGACACCTATCAACACGTAAGCATGACTTAGTAGTCTACACATATACAATACACTAAGCATACATCACCACAAATATAACATTTACCTCGACCACCTAGCCTCGGTAATGACATGAATCTCGCTGCAGGTCCCACGTCACGGGTCATTTGATCCTTATTAACATATTAACTAAGATTAGCTATTTGGGTCGTGACACACATGTCTCCTTTTTTCCTTTCATTTAAGACTCGTTCAAAAATAATCCTCAATTGGTTATAAATTACATCAATATTTTATAGAATAGGTCTTCCTGAGTTAATTGTGCAACCGATACTAACCTTATTCTAAAACTCAAGATAATTCATATCTTGTGCTTCCTACAAACCCAAATTTCATATTATATTTTCCAAATGATTATCAATCATTCGAGACTTAATTTATGTCTATTCCAACACTTTTCTGAGCATATAAAAATTATAATAGTTTGATACTTTCAATTTTGAAAAAATCCATGTTGAGTACTTACATGAATCCTTTTGACTTCTTTTTCAACTAATTTCCTATTGGTTTGATAACTGATATTTTCCTCAGTCATATTAGTATTGAATTACTTACAACACTTTTGTGAATTCAGACTTTACAAGTCTATTTCACATCCAAATACACTCAATTTCGTTTCACAATTTTTTTATATTAATGGGAGATTAAAAGTCTTATTACAAAGGGATCATTCTTGGGAATCTTATTCCCCTTATATCATCAATCAACAGTGGAGGTATTCTAGCAGGTACATTTGGCCAGAACATAGTGCCTACACTGAGTTACCTAGCCAAACTAGCGATGCGATCAGCCACCCGGTTGCCTTACCTGTGCACATGCTTAACTTGCACTTGCAAATGGTCATCAAGAAGTTTGAGTATTTGGGATAATAGTGCCCAACATTGATTATGAAACACACATCGATTATTAATTTCGGTAACTGCTGCAAGGCTATTCATTTCCAGAATCATTTTACGATAACCCATTCTCCATGCATACCGGAGACCAATGAAAGCACCCCATAGTTCAGCTGTGTAGATAGAGCAAGATCCTAGATTGATCATAAAGCCTCCTCGCAATTCACCACTTGAGTCTTTAAGTACTCCCCCTGCCGACGCTTCGCCCATGCTCAGTAAGGCACAATCAGTATTCACTTTGAGCCATCCAGACGGTGGAGCATTCCACTTGAGATACTTCTCGACTTTCTTTTTGACCTCTCGGCTCATGAATTTTTCATACGCGGATCGGGTCTCCCTAGCTTGAGCTCGGATAGAGGAGACAAGGTTGAAATCATCACACTTTTCATTAGCAATTACCTCTTTGTTCCTACTTTTCCATAAAGACCAGCTCACTGTTGCAAACAATATTGGCCATCGGACTTCTTCCATCACAACATTACTTGTGAGATTCGCTAAAAACCATTCCTCAAAAGGTTCTTCAAAGAAGTTTGGGACAACATCCATAGCTTTAAGCTTATACCATATCATGAGTACTCTATCGCATTAATGAAGGACGTGGTTTGTCGTCTCCTCCATTGCGTTACATAATTCACAACAAGGTTTTTCTACTAAGCATCTCTTGTATCTTGTGCTATTTGTCAACAGAGCATTTTTGAAAGCTAGCCATAAAAAGGTTTTGATCTTTTTCGGTCCATGCCAACTCTACATAATTTTCCATGCTTTGTTCTTGATAGTGGTATGTTGTAGAATTTCTCTATAAGCTGACGATACCGAAAAGTTCCCGGATGGGGATTTCCTCCAATAAACTTCATCATCTCCCAGGTTGTTACACGGAGGGTGAGTGCCTGCAATTTTAAGGAGTATCTTAGCTGGAAGGTATTCTTGAAACTTGCTCCACTCCTAGTTTCCTTCGGTTGTAACATAGACAGCTACATGCTCAAACTCATTATTTGATGGTACCCTTCTCGTCGCATATTCTCCCAGTGGCTTCTCTAGATTCAACTGATTATCCAACCAAAATCTACTAATGGTCCCATTTCCAATAGCCCATCCAATATTTTGCACTGTGGTACTCCAAATTTTTCCAAGACTTAGCCATAGGTGAGATCCCTTCCGCGTATTGGGTAACACTGACATTTGGGGAGAAACATCACCATATTTAGCATTAAGAAGCTTCACCCAAAGCTCATTAGTTGACAATACGAGCATCCACGCTAGTTTCATTTGGAGCGCCTCATTCATCAAACACATTTTCTTTAGGCCATGATAACTGCATAGTGTAAATAGCCATTATAGAGATCATTGATTTGCGCAGCGTCGATCGACCAACAAAATAGAGTCTCGGGGTTCCATGACGATGCACGCTACCGAATCTTATGTGCTAATGGTTTATACGTGCCTTTAGTGATTTTTTTATATATTAATGGGATACCTAAATATCTCCTAAATTCTAGAGTCATAGGGATGTTAAGCGTGGTACTAAGCTTATGCGCCAGCTCCTCAGTAATGTTTGGTGAAATGAACATCTGAGACTTTATGTTGTTAAGTTGTTAATTAACCATTTCTAGTCTTACTCATCATATCTTACGAGTTAAGTATCGAACGGACAAGGAAAATAAACTTTCTATCGGATATCTAACGATAATACATACATACAACACAAATATAACACAATAGTAAAGTTTTAAACTTTTTATCCTCGTTCCATCGCGTTACTTCCCAACTAATCGTGCTCAATTACCGTTTGCTTGTCAACCAAAGTTTATCCTCAATTACTAAACCTAGGCTCTAATACCAACATTGTCAGACCCCACCTAATTAGGGTATTTGACATGCCTAGATTACCTTAACTCCCTTGATAATCTAGCCTTAACCTCTCCATCAATAAACAATTAACATTAATATCTTGTAATCATCAAATTATAAAGATATTATTAACCATAAAGGATCTAAACTGAATCTTAAACCTTAAAGTTCATTTAAATGAATTCAATAATCCTCAATTGAGCCATTTAAATTGATTACATTATCTTCAAAATTTCGTAAAACTTTTTCGACAGCATCTCCTCTATTTGTAAGCCTACACCGGAAATCTCGGCCTTAAAAAAATCTTTAACAAAACCTGCTCAGCTTTAGTGGAAATGCTGAAGGACTCGCATTCCACCACATAATAATATATATTGCATTCACAAAAATTATTTATTTATTCTAACCTATTTCAGGTTTTCAAAATCCTTAAACCTTTTACCTTAGTTCCACAATATTCCATTTCATCCCAACATGGTTCCAACTGTTCCAAAATAGATCCTAATCACACGCAAACCCAAAAACCCATTTATACAGTTTATTATATTAAAAAATAATACATATATAGAGAAAAAACTAAACAAGTCCTAAACAGTCAGAAAGCTTTCCCTTTCCCTTGTCGCCACAAAAAACCGCCATTTTTCAATTATAAATACTTGATAATGTCAGATAAGTAAATCCCACACTATTAAGTACACCTGTAATAATCAAATGCATTGTATTCCAAGAATTTACATGAACAATAATATCGCAAGGAATCATAAATATACAAGTATGCAATCCATCTTGTTTCTGTTGACCGATCGCAATCAAAAAACGCTTTTCCAAAAGTAGTGGGTAAACAGTAATAAAGATTCATAAGTTTGAGAGGAAGTCCCTCGAGAAGCCTTGCCTTTGACTTTTCATGGAGTATGATCCTGGCCAGCATCACAAAAATATCCCATCCGAAACAAGTGTCAACAATGATCAATGATTCCAGTCGCAGAACACCACAGTGTTCATCCTACCATACATATAGCCAATGAACACAACGGGACCCCCAAATGAATTATTTCTCTCATGTCCGTGAATACATGATCAACAAATATGCAGCGATAAACCGTGCATGCAATATATTCGAGAAATACTCATACAATATAAAGGTTACAATGGGATTTACTTAACCTTACAAATAACCAAGTTCAAATTTAATGTTTGGGGTTCCCAGAGCGTCAGATCACCTTGTAAATGTTCCAATAGCTTCCTCGCACATCTAATTATATTATAGGTCAAGCTTTGAGTGAGACCATAACACGAAACCCAATGAAAACTGCGATCAAACTACACTTGAGAATAGTTTCCAAAAATATTGATTTTTATAACTATTTCAACTAGCTTTCAACTAGCCAACTTTAAGTAACTTTTTAACCTTGAAAACCTAAATATTTGTCATGATGACCCAAAAAGAAAATTTAGTGCTCATGTCCTACTTTCAATAGAGTCCAAGAACACCTAAATTATATCACTAACAGAGAAGTTATGAATTTTCCCATATGACCTGTCGACTAGGCAAACTTTATTTATTTTGAACTAAAAAAACTTCTCTAAATCAATATTTTCGTAACCAAATCCTTAAAACTCGGCAACAAACACCAAAAAACTTCTCGATACCAACACCAAAATATCTCAACAACCCGTGGAGTCAAATTGTATCAAAATCAATAATCGATTCATCCAGAAACCTAATATAAATCAATATCAACAATTTAAACATCTCCAAAATAGCTATCCACTGAATTGTATTAGTTTACCTCATCAAGACCCTAGCCCATGTCGGTGGAATTTATTCTAAATTAATGCAAATTAACTCGATATACCAATTAATAACAATTTCGACCAATTTCTATCAAAATCCCGCGAAAGAAATCGAAAAATCGCGTGAATTCAAATTAAATTGAGAAAAATGCACAGAATTGAGAATTTACCAAATTACAGGCCGAATACCTCATCTCCACCATGAAAATTTAGCTCGAATTGACTGCATCGTGATGCTCTATCGTTTTGTAGAAAGAAGCTGAGCAAAAATTAGACGTCAAGGCTCACGGAGCAAAAGTAGGATCGGTGAGGTTTAGAAACCTAAATTTCTAACGTTATGTTAGAACGTTGTAATGAATTTGATTTGTTTTTTTTTCTATTCATACATAAACCATCAGCTGCTTGTTAGCAGCCTAATTTCTTTTTATTTATTAGTTCCCGAAATTTGTATTTTGACATAATTTGACTTCCGACGCTCGTTTTTAATCATGTTTTTCACCAAATTAAACCAAACTCTTGGCAAAACTGTGCATCTTCATGAAACGTCCATAAAATTGATTTTGGTCGCACTAAAACTCTAATAATCTTAACTTTGTCCATGACATATGAAAGTCTTCTGAACCAATCCTCTTACAAAACGTAACCAAACTTGCACCAATTTGAACCCAATCTCAACCTCGACCACTGTCACCCGATACAAAACTTGAAGCAAGATCTCGCACAAAGTTTGTCTCATTTCACACTACCTTCAATCCCGACTTACACGCAAACCGAGACATGTATACACCTAGCCAACAGCCACTAAATCATCCATTATTTACTTCATCATGATCACGCTATGCGTATCTCAAGGCCAATCCAATGTATACTTTAATTTTTCAATTAAACTATAGGATCCATATATAATCGTGGCTATAAATTCGCCACGCGTGCCAAGGGGGTGCACACTATTGTTCATCCCACGCATGTCACCCTCGACCCCGCATGTCACTAGGCGCCCACCAATTTATTTATTATTTTTTTAATTTTTTAACTATTTTTCAATTTAATTCCAAATAAATCTTCAAAAATAACACAATTTTGCCAAAAGTTGGAGAATTTACCAAAGCACTCCAAAATTGTCAGACACCTATCTTGCACGAAAATTGAGGTGTGGGGTCCACGTCGACTCATTAAATTAGTTTCAATGTACAAATTCGAATTTGTAACTTAAATTTAATTGTTTATCGTGAACTTCAAAACTAAATTTTGGGTCGACATTTTAGTTATCTCGGCACCCGTCTCGATACGTATCTCGAGAAAAAACCTCAAAATTATCAAAATTGGAGAAGATCTCCAACGCACTCAGAAACTCAAAGACACCCCGTATCCCTATTTCACATTGAAATAGTGTATAATACATCAAATAACCTCACTACACACAAAAAATATTAAAATTTATGATCTTTGATCCATAATATGTGGGTCACATCTCGGATACCTAAATCCAAAATTAAATCCAAAAATACTTAATTACTCGCTAATTAAGTTTATAAAATTCTCGGATGTCACAATGCTAGGGAGGTTAAATATGAAGACGATTTTCCTTGTAAGAAAATTCCCCAAATTTAGAATAAAATTAGAAAAACAACCTAACACACTCTGAAACACTCTTACACTATGTCTCGACCTTAATTTAAGTCAATATCGTGACGAAATAATGTATATTACATCTACTAAGCGCATAACACAAAAAATAAAAATATATACCTTGCGATCTCTTATCCTTAATGCATGAGTCCCGCCTCAGATATCCAAATTCTAATCAAAATTCAAAAATCCTTAATTAGACTGCTAATCAAGTTTATAAAATTTTCAGATTTCACAATTCTTTCTAACTAATTAAAAATCTCATCCTTGAAATTTAAACTTACTGGTTAACTACACTAAAAGATTTACGAAAAAATAATCCTTTATATATAACTCTTTTAATCCAAATCTGTAAAAACCATTTCCAAGGTGAATCCGTTAAGTGGACCCAATCACTTTCATTGTAATCAACAACTCAGTGGTAAAGATCCTAAACATTTCGACTTTTCATTTCCAAATTCTTGGTTTAATGAAAAGTTATGTCTACTTCTTTGCTAATCCTGACATTTTGTGAATTTCTGATGAGTTAAACGATCAACTTTGTGGAATATCCAATAACCTTGCTTCATTTCTCATCTCATATTTTGAATCCCATTCAAGCATCAACACACAACAAGATCTAACCTATCTTACTACTCAATAAAACCATTTTTATTCTTAATTGTTACAAAATCACAAACCGTTGATAATTATTTCTCTATCCACCAAACTCTGGTATATACATCTCAATTTACTTTCTCATGATCGATCATCTTTTCATTAAGATTGTTGACTGATCAATTCTTAGACTATCATCAATTTAAAATTTTAAAATGATACAAATATTATTTTAGCACAACATTAGATATAACGCTGAGTTGTGTGTCTATATAATTCATCACCATTCCAGCGTTTCTGAATAGGAATTATATAAGTCATCTCATGACTATAGATCTCGAACTACATTTTCAACCTATGACGAGAGATATCAAATTACAATCCGATAAAAAAATGAAAATCATACACATCGTGCAACTCTCACTCATTCTCTAAATGTCTACTCACAACATTATTTAAGTTGTGGACTATAAAGCAATTATCAATTTTGACTCGTCATTCGATTCACTTAATTTTCCATTTGATTGGTTAGAACCTCATTTTCTATCCATGAGTTGACCAAAAACCTCATTTCATTCACTTAACTGTCGATCTTTTCTAGATTAGCCTAATCATTACTCATATTTCCACTTTACCAACTTATTCACATTGGTTTCTATCATTTCTCAAATTTATGATACTTCATATCGTCTTACATTTCAATCACTTACTGTTATTTAAACTTCTCTCATTACCTGAATAAAGATGGTTATCATTTTCTTGAGTAGAATACAAGCTTTTAAATAGAGATATCGACATATTTCATATTTATACTTTCACAGTATAAGTTTTAACTTTTATTTCATACAAGTTAAAAATATGATCTCTCTTTTTGCCCCTACTCAATACATATCTTTGGCTCTATTCAATTACAGCGGAAGAGTATTCAATTCTTCAAACATGTCGAGTTAAATACGCTGAACTCTATTCAATATTCTCAACCGATAGTGATAATACTAATCAACATAGTAGTAAGTTGTACATCTCTTTTTATTTTATTTGTATCTTCACCATCATACATGTACCTTACATCAATTCAAATTTAAAATAACGTCGTGCTTAAAAACTTCACCACTGACTAATCACGCAGTGTAATACTACATTTGAACCAATATACAACATATCATTTTGGTTTAAAACATTCAACATTTGGAGTTTGACTCATCGTAAGATCCTTGTGAACATATATTAAATTCCATTAAACTTATAATTTGACAACCTTAGTCTTATAGGGACTCATTCACCTGAAATCTTCATTTTCATACTTATATGAGAATTTATTAACCATTTGTTTGCTTATACTTAAGCTTTCAATTGACATTAACGAAACTTCATAGACACCTATACCAAACCTCAAAAATTCTTTTTATTATTCAAAGACGGGTGGACATCACACCGATTTTCTACATTGTGAATGAATCGTGATAACGATACAAAATCTACTCAGTTCCATTTTTGTCAATCTTAGCTATTCTCACATTAATTCGTTCTTAGTCACCTTACAAATTTATCATGACTTGCTTAACAACTAGGCCACTTACAACTCCTTAATCTTGACTTAGAAAATCTTCTTATATCTCTTCTCTCTTAGAAAATATAGCTAAGGATGTTGCGAATTTTAATGATCTCTTATAACTTGAAGTATTCCTTAGCTAATCTTTGTTCAAAACAGTTCTATTTTTAATTTTTTGACTTTTCTTTTTTCTCAAAAAGAGGTTTGGTACTTTTAAGAGACTATGTAAGATATCAAAGTATCTTACTTTTCATCAACTCACTTTTGACATCACATTTTCATTACCGTCCAACTGAAGAGATAAAACGATTTGAATTTCTAAACTCTAATTAACTTAAAAAGTAATCAAACTCTTAAAGGATTCCATTTCAATCCTTTAAGTCTTATCAATGGAATTGACGTCCTATACAAATTGCTTATTGATATTCAATCAATACATTTATCTATTCATTTGTTATATTTAAGGTCATAGTGATAGGCATCAAAAATTTAATTTGGTTAACAATGACTATTGAGTACTTTGATGATCACGTATCGTACGTGTCAAATATAACCCGTAATAGGTTACCAATCCTACTAAAATGTAGTTATGACGACCCCTTCCTTAAATAAAGGGCACCGCCTATTCTAATCCCGTCATTAAACTCTAACCTCACCACATAGGACTTAATCATATATTAGTCAGCCTTTTCAATTTTTTCTCCAAACTAAATAACTTTAAAAATAGGCAATATGTTATTATTTTGTCAATTATATGTTTAAGAGTTTATTAAAATTGCTATAACTTAACCTAATTTAAGATTATTCAGCGGAAGTCTTAAAAAATCAGCGAAAGCTATTAATCAAAAATCCTAGATATGTGGAAACCAGGAAATAAAGATCATATACCAATACATGATAAAACGATAATAACTATAAATCAACATGTGTCTTATAGGGTAACTATCTCATAACCCATAATATACATCCCTAAAAGTATAATACATATATACTTCATACAACAAAAAACCTACACTATCAGAGATAACAACACTCTAGTGACTCAAAGGTAGTCACCGATCTTCTCCTTACCTAGTCTGCTACTCAATGGCTATGCACCCACTATTATAAATGGACGGTGAGTACATGAAAGTAGAAAGTAACACTAAGAGTCATTTATTCATATTTCCAAATGTATAACAAGTATCTGAAAGCATAACAATAACAACTATGCTAAAAAAGAATCATGCTATAAGATACTTCAGTTAAAAAATAAAAAACTGACACTCGGCAAAACAGTAATGATCTAGGGCCGGTCGGCCGTGAGTTACAACAAGTTAGCCTTATTCCACTATTTAGAACGTAAACAATCTCATGAATGCCTTCACATCCTCACAAATGCACATCATATAAATAAATACTCACAAGTGCCCTCACAAATGATGTATACTTGTCAACAACCCCATATCCTATACCCTGTGTGCTGCGCAAGCTAGTGGTGAGATACCGACAACCCCAAAAATCTAATGACCCTACGTGTAGTGCTCATCTCTGTCATATCAGGGTCTTAGATACAAGAACTACTTTCATAATTTAAGGAATGACACAGTTTAAGACTCTAACAATGTGATTGCATAACTAATGCACAAAGAAAAATGAATTTACAATACCATAAAGCACCTACCTAATAACATGTTATTTCAATTGACTAAAATCCTCAACAATCAAGAAAGACATATCATATGATTTAGAATCAATGAAACAACTTAATCAATAAGCAATGCCATGAGAGCAAACTCATGAAATGAGATGGAACAACAAGTTATGGCATTTGACCTCCCGACACCTTAAAACTAGCACCTGAACCTTCGAGACTCTTTCCTAGGTTCATGATATCATTGGACATGTTTTAGAGTGTGTTTAAATTTTTGGTTAGGGTGTTAGGCTTGTTTAAGGTGTTTGAGTTTAAGTTAAGAAACACATAAATAATGTTGTCAGAGAACCTAGCGCGTTGGGTAATATTTCTAGCGCGCTAGTGACTCATTTAGCACGCTACTTATACTTATTAGCGCGCTACGCGCAGGTAGCACGCTAGCCGGTACGCTTAGCGCGCTATGTGCAGGAAAACCCATAATTATGCACTTCGAATTCTGAGTTTTCTCCTCTACATGGCCATCATTAAAGCTTTAGATTCATATTCACCTCCATTTGAGACCCAAAACATCCAACACAATAATGACAACAACCAACACATCACAATTATAAATGAATTCACCAATTTACCATAAACTAAATGTGTAGCTCAACTTACCAAGTTGTAAAACACCCCTAACTTGATCCAATGCCTTCAAATTCACCAAACTTCAAACCACTGATTTTCTTCTCCATATCTCCCTCTCCACTTTTGTCCTAAGTATGAAATGAATTCATTTGCATGCTTATCTCATACATATTATATATATACTAGATATGAATGATTTGTAGCCATTGATCTTAATGTTTACACGCATCTCTAGACTAACCCATTGGCTCACATCTTAATTCCAAATCCATTAACTCTCCACTAACTCACCTTTTAATGACACCAATTGCAACTCAATTGGTCTTGTGATGTATCCACATGTATCTTAAGGAACATCAATGACTAATGTTTTATTTTTCTAAATTTGGCTTTATTTAATGTAAATAAACTCATAGCCACATCAACTTAACTATATAAGGTATATTTAACTTAAATTAAACTTACCACACCACTCTTTACCCTGATCCCACATTGGCACATATCTTAAGGCGCGTCCCTGCTCTCGTCTCGACATCTATACACAAGTAGAAGTGACTTAGTAGTCTATACATATACAATACACTAATAATACATTACAATAAATCTAACATATATCTTAACCACATTGTCTCGGTCAATGCACGTATCAAGTTTCAGGTCCCACGTCACGAGTTAATGATCCAAATTAAAGAATTAAACTAGGATTAGGAATTTGGGCCGCAAAAAATCTTCCTAACTAATGGAAATCTCATCCTCGAAATTAAACTTCAAGTTAAAATAATACTTGACTTGAAAAGGTACGAAGAATCTATCTCGCATATGACTCCCAAGTGAGTTCCGAGTGACCATGGTACTGCCACTTGATTAACACCTCCGAGATAGACTTGCCTATCAACTACTGTACATTCTGATCTAAGATCTATACTGCTACTTCTCATAAGATACATCCTCGCTCATGTCAATCTGGCTCAAGTCAACCGTCGGTCGATCGTTTGCCTTCGACTTAGCTAGTCAAAGCATAAAAATATGGAAGACTAGATGAATCCCTAACATTTATGGAGGTAACTTAAGCTCATAAGCAACCTTCCCGACTAGTCTTTTAATCTTGAAAGGCGTGATGTATCTCGGTGCTAACTTGCCATTCAAACCAACTCTGCGAAGTCCCTTCCGAGGAGAAACCTTCAAATATACCGAGGTTCCCTCGGTGTACATGAGATCACTATGATACGTGTCTGCATACTTCTTCTGCCTCTTGGGCCCCTTTAAGCCTTTGGAATATTTGTCGTACTTTCTTCATGTGATCAATAGCAATTTTAAGCACCCTAACACGATGGCAAGTGTGACATGACCTGCCATATAAAGCCTCAAATAGTGTCATCTCAATTTTAGCATAATAACTATTTTTTATTCAAACTCATACAACGATAAGTACTCCTCCTAAGACCCGCCAAAATTTAATACACAAGCTCTGAGCATATCCTTGAGAACCTGAATCAACCTCTCAGTCTGCCCATTAGTCTGAGGGCGAAAGATTATACTGAACTGTAGGCGCATACCATACTGCTCCTGCATACTTTGCCACATCCTATACTTATACATAACATCTCTGTGTGACATGATAGTCAAAAGTACCCCATGCAGCCTAATAATCTCTTTCTCGAACAATACACTCAACTGGTCAAATGTGTAATGAGCCGCAACTAGTAGGAAATGAGCAGATTTTGTCAATTTGTCCATAGTTACCCAGATAGAATCATGTCGTCTGGTAGTTGTCGACAATCCCCTGACAAATTCTATTGAAATGTTATTGGGGAATGTGCCCTAGGTCAATCTACAAACATTATTTATGTTGGGGCATATGCCTTAGGTCAATCTATAAACATTATTTGTCTTATAATCTTAGTTAATAAAATTAAGGTTTTCATTTGCTATTTTATTATAAGTGATTGCATGTTTACATTATAGTAAAATGTATGGGTATTTCTTAAAATATCATAAATGTCCTTAGTCGATCATTACACTGGGAACTATAATGAATTAAAGATAGTGTGAATCTTGATTGATGGTCATGTGATGATCATGTGTATAGGGATACAATTTGAGATCATGGGTACTTGTTATAGGAATAAGGTATTGGACTGACCCGCTATGAGAACACCCTCGTAATAGGTATATCATTAGCCCTTCAACTTGAAATTACCATAAACTTCAATATTAGGAGCATGGTAATTTGATATAGTTAAACGTTGTCTTAAACCCGATGATTATAAAGATTGTGATTGGATACCAAATGAATAATATATAAAGGTGTGTAATCAAGACATAATTTGTCCCTCTCATATAGAGAGGTATTAGTGGATCCCTTGATATGTTAGATTGTTAAATGGCCAAGTCTAAATGAATTGATATGATCAATGTCATTTGGAAGTTTTCAGTCTTCCCGAAGATCGAGACTAGTACAATTGAACATTAAGAGTGACTTTCCATGCCTTATATTTTATCAAAGGATATCGCATGACAAAATGATATGATATATGTTATTCATTAGGTTGAATTGGTTTTGATATTCATACTACTTGAGTAGTCATAATGCCTTTCTAGAGACCGCTTATGACTTGTGTACCAAAATAGTTTTGGTTCATTGCCAACATTGCATGAACCTATTGAGTTGCACACAAAGAATGCTTTGCGCAATTTCAATTGGTCCAAAGTAATAAATTTTATATGATAAATTATGAAATAAAAGCCCTTACAATTTATAGTATGATAACTTATTAATAGGGGTAGATGTAATTTGCTTAAACTGTCTAAATACGATAATTGTATTACGAATAGATTTTTTAAGAGAGCTTATCTACACATATAAATAGAGGTTGAAACCCTAAAATGAAATAAGATTTTCGCTTTTATTATTTTTGAGTTCTCTGGATTTGGGGAGAGAAAGAAAAAGTGTTTTCAATCTCTCTTGGGCCTAAGACTCCAAATTGTGGTCATTGTTCATGTGTGGATTTTTGATAGAAGACGTGCATTGGAATGTCTTGAAAATCGAACAATTAGAGAAGGAAACCATATATTAAAGTATGGTTTACTTTTGTAGATCTAGTTTAATGTAACTTATTTAGTTGACCGGCCAGCGGGACCGTAGCTAATTGTTCGTAGTGCAAGGAAGTTCGTATAATTATCAATTATAGTAAGATTTCCTAGCTTTTTTCGTGATTGTATATGCATTCTAATATATGATATTTATCTTCTTTAATTTATGATCACTAAAACAAACAAAAACTCCCTATTCCAAATTTTAAGTCAAGTGCCATCCATTCTCAAACACTTATCAAGGCTTCGATTATATCAATATGGGTTTGCCTCCGCAGAATGCATTGTGTTATCATGGTGAGGCAAGTTGAGTAACAATTACTATATTGTTTGAAATGATTAGACTTGATAAAGCTATCAAAATGGTTTGAGTTTTAGGCACAAGATGAGACAAAAAATGCTAAGACATAAGATGTCATAATCTCATAAAATAACTAAAAGTCACATATGATATAATTGGTAATAGGTACCTACCTAAATAACCTAATTCAAAGTGTCATGCTTTAGCTGTCTTGGAATTATGCCAAATATGGATTTTAGTCCCTTAAATTAACATAGTGTTTTTAGGAGGATTTTTAATTTAGTGAGAGTTTATTCCTCTATACTAAAATGAACTTTTACGTAATCTTTATTGTAGATCTGTGGCCTTTAAAAATCACACTAATTCCTTGTCACTACGATCCATTTTTGAGAAGGATAAGTTGTTCGGGACAAACTTTCTTGACTGGTTCAGAAACTTGAGAATTGTTCTTAAGCATGAGCGCAAGTTGTATGTCCTAGATGATCCTATTCCTAAGGAGCCACATGCCAATGCTTTAAGAGCCGTGAAGGATGCACATAGTAAGCATGTCAATGACTCAACTGATGTTTAATGCATTATGTTGGCAACCATGGTTCTTGAACTTCAGAAGGATATGAAACACATGAAAGCTTACAATATGACTAAGATGTTGAAGGAAATGTTCCAACAACAGGCTAGGCAAGAAAGGTTTGAGGCAGTCAATAACCTTCATTCTTGCAAAATGGCTGAGGGTGCGTCAGTTAATCCTTATGTTATGAAAATAAAGGTTGACCATTTTGACAAACTTGGATTTCCAATAAGCCATGAGTTGGCCATGGACTTGATCTTAAATTCATTGCCTGATAGTTATTCATAATTTGTGATAAACTATAACATGAATAATATGGAGTAGTCTATCTCAAAGTTGCATTTATGCTTAAAACTGCTAAATAGAATGTCAAGAAATCCATTACTAATGTGTTGATGGTTCATAAAGGAAAGGTTATAAAGAAGAAGGCCAAAGGCAAGACTAAAGTTGTCAATCATGTTATGACTGTCAGAAAGCCTATGGAACAAGTCAAGCCTAAGGTTGTTTCTACTTCACAATCACGGAAGGAAAATGAAAAAAAGAAAAGAAAATTGTCATTTCATCTTGATGATCTAAAGAAAAAGAAGAGTAGTGCGACTACTGCTTCAGGTATTTACGTTATTAAAGTTAACTTTTCTACTACTGATTCCTAGGTATTGGGTTTTGGATGTGGATCCCACATTTGTATTAATGTGCAGGGTCTCACCAAAAGTAAAAAGCTAAATAAAGGAGAAGTCATCCTACAAGTTGGAAATGAAATAGAGGTTACTGTGTTGGATGTAGGATGCTATGAGTTAATTTTACCTAGTTGACTTTTTTTTAGTTTTAAATAATTGTTATTATGTCCTTGCCTTGAGCAGAAACATCATTTCAGCTTCTTATTTGAATTTGGATGGTTTTAATTTCATTATTGCGTATAATAAATGCTCAATTTCTTGTAAAGATATTTTCTATGTGAATGTTGATTTGTGTGATGGTCTTTATATTCTAAACATGAAAAGGTCTACTGATACTCCTATTCTTATCGTAAATACAAAGAGATTCAAGTCAATGATTTGAGTGTGACCTACTTTTGGCATTGTTGCGCTACATTAATGAGAAATACATATCTAAATTCCATAAAGATGAACTTTTATATTCATTTGATTTTGAATCATATGAAATATGTATATCTTGTTTTCTAAGCAAGATGATAAAGAGTCCCTTTACTGGACAAAGTGAATGGGCAAATAATTTATTGGGTTTAATACATACTGATGTATGCGATCCTATAAACACAATGACTAGAGGTGGTTCTCAGTACTTCATTACTTTCATCGATGATTTTAGCAGATCTGGTTACGTGTATCTCATTAAAAACAAAGGTGAATCTTTTGAGATGTTTGAATATTTCAAAATGAAGTGCAAAATCAACTTGGTAAAACTATGAAAGCACTTCAATCAGATCGAGGTGGTGAATATTTGAGCCAAGAGTTTGATGATCATCTTAGAATCTATGTGATTGTCTCATAGTTAACTCATCCAATAACTCCACAATGGAATGACATGTCCGAGAGGAGAAATCAGACTTTATTAGATATGGTTTGATCTATAATGAGTCTTGAGATATTCTTATTTCCTTTTGGGGCTATGCCTTAAAACTTGCTGCGTTTACACTGAATCATGTTCATTCTAAAGCGGTTGATAAAACACTATATGGGATATGGTTTGGAAAAAAGACCAAGTTTATATTTCCTTAAGATTTGGGGTTGTGAGGTTTTCATACGATGACAAATATAAAAAAAATTATCAACCAAATCTATCAAGTGTGTATTTGTTGGTATCTTAAAGAAACTAGAGGATATTACTTTTATAACCCCATTGACAACAAAATGTTTGTTGCTCAGAATGGTGACTTTATGGAAAAAGAATTTTTTCAAAAGACAACAATGAGAATAAAGTAAGTCTTGAAGAAGTTCAAGAACTATAAATAAACAATCAACTGCTAGTGGGAGATCAACAAAGTCTTGAACTAGTTGAACCTCCACTAGTATCATAAGACCCGTATAGGTCTTATATGGTAAGATATCAGCCTGAGAGATTTGGATTTGTTATTACTGATAATAGTGAGGTGTTGCTTATGGATTAAAATGAACCTACTACTTATCAGGAGGCAATGTTTGGTCTTGAGGCAGATAAATGACTTAGTGCCATGAACTCGGAGATGTAATCCATGTATGATAACCATGTTTGGATCTTGGTTGATTTACATGAAGGTGGTAAGACCATTGGACTTAAATGAGTTTTCAAGAAGAAAACTAACATGAACGACAATATGCATACTTATAAAGCACGACTAGTAGAAAAAGGTTTTAGATAGACTCAAGGTGTTGATTATAATGAGACTTTTTCTCCTGTAGCCATGCTTAAATCCATTAGAATTCTAATTTCCATAGCTGCATATTATGACTATGAGATATGGTAAATGGATGTCAAAACAACTTTTCTAAATGAAATGTTACTTGAGGATGCGTATATGATACAACCTGAAGGGTTTATTCATCCTGAGAATTTTAGGAAGGTGTGCAAGCTTCAAAGATCTATTTATGGATTAAAGCAAACTTCTCGGAGTTGGAATTTTCGTTTTGATGAAGCAATTAAGGAACTTGGTTTCATTAAAAATGAAGATAAGCCTTGTGTATACAAGAAGGTCAGTGGGAGCATGGTTGTTTTCTTGGTAATATATGTTGATGATATATTACTCATTGGAAATGACATCCCAACCTTGCAGAGTGTCAAGTCTTAGTTAAGAAACTGTTTCTCAATGAAGGACTTAGGAGATGTAACCTACATCCTTGGGATTAAGATCTATATTGATAGATCTAAAATGCTGATTGGTCAAGGTCAGAGTGGTTATATTGATAATGTATTGAATAAGTTCAGTATGTAAGACTCTAAAAGAGTGATGTTGCTAATGTCTCATGGTATAAGTCCATGCAAATGTGAAATTCAAGAATTTCCTAAATTGGATTAGACGACTAATTAACGATTTTCTGAATTTGATTTGACTTTTAGGTATCCGAGGAGGGACCCATGCATGGTGGACTGAATATCATAAGGTAAAAATTGTATTTTTTAGTTGTTGTGTAACTATTGTATGTATTATATTTTATTCGCAGTGAAATAAGGTTCAATTGGTGTTTAGACGCGTTGTTCGAGTGTTTCGAAGTGCGTTAATGTTTTTTTTTTCAATTTTTGGCAAAATTGGGGTATTTTTCAAGGTAGAATTTGGACTTAAAAATAAGAGATAAACATGAAATAAAATAAAAAAAGGCAAATTACATGAAGGGGCAGCTGGTTCATATACATGAGGATAATAAGAGAGGGTAAGACTGTCATTTAGCTAACCTTTTTCTTTTCAAATGAAACAAAAATAGGTGTTTGCTCATCGTTTTCATTGGCTTCGTTCATCGTCTTCATCAACTGTGAAATCATTTTTCTCCCTCTCTCTCTCTCTCTCTCTCTCTCTCTCTCTCTCTCTCTCTCTCTCTCTCTCTCTCTCTCTCTCTCTCTCTCGTCACTGATTTGTTTGAAGATTGAATCGAGAAAGGATTAGTGACGGTTGAAGATTGAAAATCGTCACTGATTTGTTTGAAGATTGAATCGAGAAAGGATTAGTGACGGTTGAAGATTGAAAATCAAGGTGAGCATCAAATTTAAATTTCGATTTGGCTGTGAATCAATTAAGGACTATGGTTTTTTATTCGAATTGGGAGTTTGATAGTACTGTTAATTGTGAGTTGAGCGAGATGAGGGAGTGATGGAAAGTGATCTAGAAACAACAAAAACAGCAAGAACAAAAACAACAACCCACATTAGTAAAAACGCCTTAACAGCTAGAAGAAAGAGAAACACTAAACACAGTTGAGTCGATGGTCAGTGAGCTAGAAGAAGAAGACATTGAAGTGAGTCGAAAACGAAGATGGAGGGCGAAAATTTAGTGAGCCCCTGCCCAGACCCAACGTAGTAACAAAGATGAGGAAGCCATCGAAATGAAACAACTCTGTTTTGTTTCGATGGTAGTGGCTAAGTGAAGGGGATGATCCCCTGAATCGGGCTGACCGAGTTCGACTCAGTTGAGCCGAACTGGACCCGGTTCAAGTGATCAAACCCCTTTCATTCATAAAAAAATGTTTTAATTTACAAAATAAAAAGAAAAACCGTGGAAAATAGTTAAAAAACTCAGAAAAATGGGATTTTGGGCCAAATAAATAAAAATTTTGGACTTCTATGGAAAATATGGAAAAGTTGGGATTTTCACAAAACTTTTTATCCGAGGTTTTATATCGTAAAATGTAATTATGGCCGATAGAGCCTAAAACACTAAATTGGATTCTAATAGCCATATGAATTGGTTTTTTAGGTAAATTAGTGATAAAATATTGTAATTGGGAATCAAATTGCGGAATTGAGGTCTCGAGAAATATTCAGTGTATTTATAAGAGGAAACAGGGTCGTGAGAGGGCCGCTCGTTATGAGCTTCAAACAGGAAATGGGGTCCATATCGTATTTTTATTTCTGTATTTTGTTTGTCGTGCAACACTCATATTATCTCTTGTTATTATCTATTGTATGAAGTTAGATAGATGATTACTTATCTCACACTGTTTATTTTGTGCACACTATTGTTGGTGTTCTCGAAATGGCTTTATCTGGTTCCTAGGCTAGAGAACATATGTTGAGGAGCACTTTTCCCTTTGCATGTAATGATCGTTTATACTAGTTTGTCTTGGGTTTTTAGGGTGAGCGTAGGACGTAAATCACTAGAGAAAGGTTTAAGACTTAAATGCTTTATTTTTGTATTATTTGAGGTTTTGAAACAATTTTAGATTCAGTTTGAGGTTGAGAGTTGTAATTAATGTTTATAAGTTGCAGTTCAATTTATAATTTCATATTGATATCATATTGTTAACTGCAGGTAGTTGTGAGTCCTTTTAGGCCTCTTTCCACTATTTTGTCTATTAGGTTTTGGGTGTCGACAGTTCATTATTAGAGGAGTTGCTGCCAAAATTATTATAAAAAATATGAAAAACATTCCGTATAATTTCCTACTTTATTCCAATTGAACAAGTCAAGAACTGAGGTTTAAATAATGATTCTGATTAGTTTTGGAGTAGTTTAAGGATTGAATTAAGAGTCATTTTAAGGTTTAAAGTTAACTGTACAGTTTAGGTACTCAATTAGGGAAATTAGGTTAAGTCACGGCATAGTGAGATGGGTTCTGGCATAGTTGGTATCAGAGCCAAGGTTTGGCTCAATTAATGATAAACTTTGTTTGAGAATCAAAGGGTGATAGAGCCTAGATTTAGCTCAACTTGTGGATAAACTTTGGTTGAAAACCAAAGCGTGATTGAGTGCGATTAGTTGAGAAGTGAATGTAAATTGGGGATACATTATATTCACAGTATGTTTGTTGTTTTTATATATATCGATTGATATGCAATGACTAAATCATGATTATATGCAAATTGTTTTACAGAATCACGAGCAGGCAGGGTGGAGACCCTATGAATCCTTGGTATGTAGATTCTTAGTCATTTTGTAAGTGGACATAAATGATTACTGCACAACATCGGTAGATAGTAGATTCTGAGCAGACAGGGTGGAGACCCTAGTTCAATCTACAAAATTGTTTATCTTATAATTTTAGTTAGTAAAATAGAGGTTTTCGTTTGCTGTTTTATTATAAGTGATTGCATGTTTACCTTATAATAAGGTCTATAGGTATTTGCTGAAATATCCTAAATGTCCATAGTCGATCATTATACTAGGAACTATAATGCATTAAGACTCGTGTGAATCTTGATTGATGGTCATGTGATGATCATGCGTATAGGGATACAAATCGAGATCGTGAGTACTTATTAGGGAATAAGGTACTGAACAAACCTGCTTTGAGAACAACACTTGAATTAAGTCATAGGTGTTACTCATGATAGTTATATACTTTAGTCCTTCGACTTGAGATTACCATAGACTTTAATATTAGGAGCATGATAATTTGACATAATCAAACGTTGTCTTAACCAGATGATTATAAAGATTATGATTGGTTACCATGTGATAATATGTGAAGGTGTGTAACCAAGATAGAATCTATCATTCTTATATATAGAGAGATATCAATGGGTCCCTCGACATGTTAGACTGTTAAATGGCTAAGTCCAACTGAATTGATATGATCAATGTCACTTGGATGTTTTCAGTGTACTTAAAGTTCAAGACTAGTACGATTGAACATTAAAGATGACTTTCTATGCCTCGTGTTTAATCAAAGGATATCTCACGACAAAAAGATACGATATATGTTATTTAATAGGTTGTAGAGATCTTGATATTCATGCTACATGGTTAGTCCTAATGTTTTGCTAGAGATTGCTTATGACTTATGTACCAAAATAGTCTTGGTTTACTACCAACGTCGCATGAACTATTGGAGCATATACAAAGAATGGCTTTGCCAAACTTCAATTGGTACAGAGTAATGAACTTTATATGATAAAACTTATAACATAAAAGCCTTCATGATTTATTATATGATAACTTATTAATAGGGGTGTATGTGTAATTTGCTTGAATTGCATAAATACAATAGTTGTATTATGAATAGGTTTTTTAAGTGAGCTTATCTACACATATAAATAGAGGTTAAATCCCTAAAAAAAATAAGATTTTCGTTTTTATTATTTCTGAGTTCTCTAGATTTTGAGAGAGAAAGAAAAACATTTTTAATATCTCTTGGGGCTAGCACTCCAAATTGTGGTTATCGTTTGTGTGTAGATTTCTGATAGAAGACGCGCACTTGAACGTCTCTAAAATTGAACAATCAGAGAAGGAAATCACAGATTAAGGTAAGATTTACTTTAGTAGATCTAGTTTAATGGAAGTTATTTTAGATCCTATTGTGGTTTTTTATGTTTTTTTTTATTTTTTCGCTGAGTATGAACCCTCAAACTGAACAAATGTCTTCCCATTTCAATCATGGTATGTTAAGCGATTGTAACCACCCACCAGGTCTATGATGCTTAGTTTCACCTGCTGGCAAATCCCAAGTTCCAGATGAACTTGGATACGTCCGCCTTCATCCCAGGCCATTAGATATGTCTCCTCATATCATGGAACATCTTGGTCCTTTTTGGATGAACGGTGAACTGTGAACGGTGTGAATCTTGAAGAATTTCATTTCTCAGCTCTACCGCTAACGATATCCACAATTTGCCTCTAAATCTCAAATATTAATCCATCATCTCTATCCAGTCAGTACAATCGGTACTCTGGGATAACTCACTGAATCTCGGGTTCAAGATGTCAGCTTTCTTATCCTCCCACTCTCTTAGTGTGGACACTGTTTATAACCTCATCTGTGCAAATATCATCACCCTAGTGTCTGTAGGAGTATCTAACTGACTAATCATTGCCACTGTTTGACTAATCCATACTCATGTGTAATATAACATCTGATAACCTCGGCATCCCTAGTTAGTATCCTACTTAACGCATTAACAACTATGTTAGCTTTTCTTAGGTGGGTACTCCAGAGAAAAGTTGTAGTCCTTCAAGAACTCCAACCATCTGCACTGTATCATATTTAGTTCTTTTTATGTAAAGAGATATTTCAGACTCTTGTGACCAATGTAGAGTGTGAATCTCTCTCCATACAGATGATGTCTCCTTAACTTTAGAGCAAACACCATCGCTGCAAATTTGAAATCATGCGTTGTATAATTCTTTTCATGTATTTTCAACTGTCTGGAGATATAAGCCACCGTGCCTTTGTCTTGCATCAATATATAGCCTAAATGAACATGAGAAACATCTGTGTATACCAGGAATCCTTATTCAAACTCTGGCAATATCAACACTGTTGTGGTGGTTAACAACCTCTTCAGCTGAGCAAATGCTTGCTCGCACTCCTCAGACCAATCAAACACAAAATCAATATGAATCAATTTAGTAATCGGTGAAGCAATCTTCAAAAAATCCTTTACGAATCTATGGTAATATCATGCTAACTCCAGAAAACTCCTGATCTCAGTAACTGACGTCAATGCCGGCCAATCCATAATAGCCTGAATCTTGGCCGGACCCACTGCGATCTCTGCTATTTCAACAACATGACTTAAAAACTTAACCTCAAACATCCAAATTCACACTTGTTGAACTTGGCGTAGAGTCTTTGCTCCCTCAAAGTCTGCAACGTCTCTTTGAGGTGATGCTTGTGATCTTCTCAAGTCCTCGAATATATCAATATACCATCGATAAAACTATCATGATGCAGTCAAGAAACAATCGCATCACCCGATGCATCAAATCCATAAACACGGAAGGGGCGTTAGTCAATCCAAACGGCATGATCGTGAACTGATAGTGTCCATATTTCATGTTGAAAGTTGTCTTGGACCTATCCTTATCCTTAATCCTAAGCTGATGATTCCCTGATCGTAGGTCTATCTTGGAGAAAAATTGTGCTCCTCTCTGCTGATCAAATAAGTCGTCATTCAATGGCAATGGATACTTATTCCTAACTGTGACCTTGTTTAACTATTTGTAGTTGATACATAGTCTCAAAGTATCATCCTTTTTCTACATAAACATGACGAGTGCTCCCCATGACGACATAGAAGGTGTGACGAATCCTTTATATCCTAAATCCAATAGTTGACTCCTCAACTATCTCAGAGCCATGAGGCACAATGGTATAGAGATAAGCTTGGCTTCTGGTACCAACTTAATGAAGAACTCTATCTCTTACAGTGATACTAAACCAGGTAAGTCCTCCCAAAACACGTATGAAAACTCACACATAACCGGAATCATCTCAAGTTTGGGTCCCTGACTATCTGTCACTTTGTATAATGATGCCAAAGTCTCTATCCCTCTACTAGTCGTAAGTCGACCTCTCTCGCCCTTAGTTTTGGGTGTATTACCACCGTATGTGAACATCGAATGCCCTGAGATCTTAAATACCACTGTCTTGTTGAAAAAGTCGATATGAGCATGATACGCTGCTAGCCAACCCATCCCTATCAATGTGTCAAAGTCAAAACACTCGAGCGCTCTAAAGTCTGCAGGTAAATCTACATCACATATTTTTGTTGTACATCCCTCAATAAGACAATTAGGGTAAACTCTATCCCTGACTGAAGTACTCAAAATCAAATGTATACTAACCCTAACCAGTGTCAACCCTAGGATGCCTATCATGCGACCAGAAATGAAAGACAAAGTACAAATCGAATCAAATAAGACGTATTAATCTCTACCATAAATAGAAACCATAACCTCAATTAGTCCTCGAGTAGCATCTGCATCGGGCTGCGCTACCATGTGTACTCCCTTGCGACTCTGCTGTGGGAATACAATTGTTGGCTCTGGAAATCTCTCAAGGTGTCCCCAACTTGATTAGACCCATAGCAAGTAATTTGCCTATGCTGACCTTATGCCTAATCCTGGGCCCGTGCATGTCAATGCCCTTGTCGAGAACCATCTCGACCTCTACCTTTACCTCTGCCTCAGTGTCTGCCACCCTGCTATTGCTGACGTGGCACAAGTGGTGCTAGAAATGCTGGTAAAGTAGAAGCTGGTAATGCAGGTCTGGCTGGTGGTGGCAAAGGAGGTCTAGCAACTACACTTTGAAGTGGAGTAGGGTATGATGCATAGTGTACAATCGATGTGACTCCCCCTGATCCTTGAGAACCTCTCTCCCAACTCTTCTGTCTCTTGCTCGTTTATTTCATTCTCTAAAACTTCGTGACTTGATCCACTGACAATGTTGGTCCCACCGATGTCTTATCTGCAACTCTGCTCAAATAATGTCTCATGAGAAAGTGCATGCTTATATATCTCTTCCAAGGTCTTAGCACCTGAACTGATCACATATGACCCTATATCTAGCCCCATCCATCTCTGAAATGATACACATCCTAAGAGTCATCTCTCACTAGATCTCTAGCAAACTGCCTCAAATAGCCATATCTGTCTCTATAGTTCATCACCCACTCGTCAATTCCCCGTCTTTGGTTCATGAATTCCTTCCTTAACCTCTTCATCACCGCATGTAGGTAATACTGCTGATAAAACTTCTTCTTGAATATGCCCCAAGACTTTAAATCACCATAAGAAGTTATCGTCACACACCACTAAATATCAACATTTCTCTGTAGCGTAAATGATGAAATCTCAGCTTGAATATACCCTCAATCTTCAAAATCCTATGTAACTTCTCCTGAGACAATACCCATTTCTCAATCTCTTTAAAGTCTCGATGTCCGTTAAAGTAAACTAAATCCGGTTTGATGAAATCCTTCACCAACTGAACCTCGGCCGAAGAACTAGAAGATGTAGGAGTGGCAGACATCATATCAACTATCTTCGCGTCAGGAACTATTACCGGTATAGGCCGTACCATCGAGGCTACTAGTGTCGCTTTAGGAAGCTCGAGTGCCGGTAATATGGGAGTAGTAGTAGTAGTGAGGACTGATGTTTGTAATGATGGTACAAAATGAGCTATCATCATAGCGATGAAGTCAGCTAACTACTATCCCTGAGCTAATACATGGTCAAATAGCCTCTGAAAATTATCCTTAAAGGTAGGAGATTGACTGCCACTAGCACCTACATACTCACTATTGCGTGAATCGTCCATCGGTGTCTACAAGTTGATAGCGAATACAAATCAGCTATTACGTACATAACGTCTATATATACATACAGATAGAAACTTACAAATACATATAGAAACTCCCCATCTCACTTTCGCTCGCTTCCCAACTAATGGTTTCTAGGCAAGGATAATCTGGTTTCCACAACTAAAAGTTATATTTTATGAAATTTTGTTTTAGAGTTGACTATAATACCAACTATGATGACCCCTTCCTTAAATAAAGAGCACCACCTAGCCTAATCTCATCATTAAGCCTAACCTTACCACATAGGACTTTATCACGTATTAGTCAGCCTTTTCAAACTTTTCTCCAGAGTAAATAACTTTAAAAATAGGCAGTATGTTATTCATTTATCAATTATATGTTTCAGAGTTAATTAAAATCATTATAACTTAACCTAATTCAAGATTATTCGGCATAAGTCTTAAAAAACTAGAGGAAGCCATTAATAAAAAATCCTAAATATGTGGAAACCAGGAAACAAAGATCACATACCAATATATGATAAAACAACGATAACTACACAACAACAAGTGTCTGGCCAGGTAACTATCTCATAACCCATAATATACATCCCTAAAAGTATAAAGAAATGTATGAGTCATACAACAAAAGCAAAAACCTACAATATCAGATGTAGGAGCACTCCATTGGCTCAGAGGTAGTCGCCGATATTCTCCTTGCTCGGTCTGCTACTCGATGAATATGCACCACTATTATAGAAAGAATGGTGAGTACAGGAAAGTAGAAAGTAACAGTAAAAGATATTTATCAATATTTCCAAATATACAATAAGTATTTGAAAACATAACAATAATAACTATGCCGAAAAAAATCACGCTATAAGATACTTTAGTTAAACAACACAAAACTGACACTCAACTAAGCAGTAATGATCTAGGGCCGGTCAGCCATGAGTTACATCACGTCAGCCTTATTCCACTATTTAGAGCTTAAACAATCTCATATATGCCTTCACATCCTTACAAATGCCCATCATATAAATAAATACTTACAACTGTCCCTCACATGTGATGTATACTTGTCAACAACCCCAGGTCTCATACCCCATGTGCTACTTAAGCTATTAGTGAGATCCCGACAACCCCAAAAATCTAATGACTCCGTGTGTCTCACTTATATTTATCATATCATGGTCATAGATACAAGAACTACTTTCATAATTCAAGGAATGACACAGTTTATGAATCCAATAATGTGATTGCATAACTAATGCACAAAAGGAAAATGAATTTACAATACCATAAATCACTTACCTAATAGCATGTTATTTCAATTGACTAAAATCCTCAATAATCAAGAATGACATGGCACTTGACTTATAATCAATGATACCACTTAATCAATAACCAATGCCATGATAGCAAGCTCATGAAATGAGATATGGAACAACAAGTCATGCCATTTAGAGTAAAATAGATAAATTAGTCCAAATGAGTGTTAATGAATTCCATAATTGGAATGAAATGCAAATAAATACCTCAATCCATTTATTTACAATCCCTTCAAATCTCCAAGCTAATCCGACCTCTTGACACCTCAAAATATGCACCCGAACCCTCAAGACTCTTCCCTAGGTTCCCGGTATCATTGGACATGTTTTAGAGTGTATTTAAACCTTTGGTTAGGGTGTTAGGCTTGTTTAAGGTGTTTGAGTTTAAGTTAAGAAATGCATAAATTATGTCGTCAAAGCACCAAGCACGCTGGGTAATATGTCTAGTGCGCTAGTGACTCAAATATCACATTACTCACACTTATTAGCGCACTATGCGTAGGTAGCGTGATTGCTACCAAGCACGCTTAGCGCGCTATGTGCAGGAAAACCCATAATTATGCACTTCAAATTCTTAGTTTTCTCATCTACATGGCCATCACTAAAGCCTTAGATCCCTATTCACTCCCACTAGAAACACAAAACATCCAACACAACAATAACAACAACTAATACTTCATAATTATCAATGAATTCATCAATTTACCGTAAACTAAATGTGTAGCTCAACTTACCAAGTTGTAGAACACCCCTAACTTGATCCAATGCCTTCAAATTCTCCAAACTTCAAACCACTGATCTTCTCTTCCAGATCCCCCTCTCTAGATTTCTTCTGTCCTAAGTATGAAATGAATTCATTTGCATGCTTATCTCATACATGTTATATATATAATAGATAAGAATGATTTGTAGCCATTGATCTTAATGTTTATGCGCATCTCTAGACTAATCTAATGGCTCACATCTTAATTCCAAATCCATTAACTCTCCACTAACTCACCCTTGATAACACCAATTGCAACTCAATTGATCTTGTGATGCATTCATACGTATCTCGAGAAACATCAATGACTAATTTTTTATTTTCTAACTTAGGCTTCTTTTAATGTAAATCAACCCATAGCAACATCAACTAAACTATATAAGCTATATTTAACTTAAATTAAACTTAACACATCACTCTCTTCTTCAATCCCACATCAGCACGCATCTCGAGGCATGTCCATCCTTATGTCTCGACATCTATACATAAGAAAGATTGACTTAGTAGTCTATACATATACAATACACTAAGAATACATCACAAAAAATCTAACATAAACCTCAGCCTTATTGCCTCGATCAATGCAACTATCTCGATGCAAGCCACACGTCATGGGTCAATGATCCAGATTAAGGAATTAAACTATGATTAGGAATTAGGGCCTTGATAGTCGTAAAGGCGCAAACATGGTTGAATCCACATGATTTATTGTGGATTCAGTCACACTTAGTTAGACAAACAAAAAAGTAAATATGAGGGTTTTTTTTGAAAGAGTTTTATCTAAAAGTCTATTAAACAAGAAAGTAAATAAGTTGTAAATTAGAGAATAAAAACACACCTACGTCTAGTAATCCATAATCTAGCCCTATGTTGTTTCCATGTCTTGTATCATCGACTTTTGAAAAATGGGTTTTAAAACTATTTCCCTAGATAGGCTATAGGTGTTGGGGTCACCAACAACCTAGTCCCCCAATTCTCGATAGATAGGGCAACCGCTCTCTAAATACTTCTCTTACCACATCGTGCAACCTTGGGTAGTTACTATCAAAATTTAGCATGCGAGCAACATTAATAGCTATTTATGAACACCTACCCCTAGATAACCTTGGGCAACTGCTCTCAAGATTTAACCTAATTCTCGATGTTACTCACCTAGAACAGAAAATGTGTTAGCTTTCCTCTAGGTGATTGCCACTTCTCAGCCCAGTTGGTATGACGAACTCAACATGATTGATAACATATCAATGAGTTTACGCCTAGAGTTTCCCAATGAATATTAAAATCTAAACTACTATTGATACATCGTTAAAAGCAACAACACAAAGATAGAAAACTGAAACATAACACTATTATTATAGAAAACCTCAATAAGACATAGAAAACAACCTACTACCAACTAGAGAGTTTCACCCCGACCTAGGTATTAAAGAACCTAGTCGGACATGGCTACTCTACCTTGCTCTACTCTTAAATCATTCTGAACATAATGAGTTTTTGTTCATAGAGGTCCTTCATTTTTACAGATGACCCTGGGTACAAGAATAGGAAAACTTGGGAAATAAGAACCTTCTAAAAAAACAAAAAACTTAAATAATGCGATTCTGGCGCCATTAGTTGCATCACCATTATGGTGGAACAGTGCATGGTCACGACGTGGCAATATATAGAAAGTTTTGGGTAGCAAGTCGGTCTGAAACTTCTATTTCTGAACTTGGCATCTTCGTTGGCACCGTCTCTTGAAGAGTTGACACCGTTAGTTCATTTCTGGCGCCGTCTATTATTCTCCCATGACGCCTTATTTGGCGTGGTGGGTTCTTACTAGCGCCACCTGTCATTTCTAGGGGCATCAAGCTTACTAGTTTTTTAGCGAACTTTGACTTCTTTCCCGGATTTGTCTAATTCACGTACAAACACTTAAATACCCTGTAAATCCCAAAATTAAATATATAGGGCCATAAAACACTCATCATTTGACTTTCAAAACAAAACCATTTGCGTTTTGTTTAATAGCTAATCTTAGCCATTTTCATACAATTTTCCTTAGTATCAACTTTAAACACGTTGATCTTATTACTACACCTTTCATTTTTTCAAGTTAGAAATTTTGTTAATATTTATTTCGTAACAACTTCTAATCTGGTGTTAGTAAGGATCACTTTTAACTCAAGTGTCTTCTTATGTTTTATCATCACTTAACTTATATAACCGCTATACTCAAAGTCATTTAAGATTAAGCACTTGAGTGAGAAACAATAAAAAACATTTCATACTTCTTTTTAGAAGTCATTAGATTGTTTTGAACTATGGTACTATCCCAATTTCACTTTGTGTTCAATTTTGCAAAGGAGACAATACTTTGCTTCAAAGTATTTTAGTTTCGTAGAAATCAACTTAGACAACTTGACTGGAAAATCACAATGTGATGCCTATGAATTGTTAATTGAGTTATAAACTTAATTGTGGAATGCACAAATAAGTTAATTGATCATGGTGAAATCAAATGAGGGGTTAAAACCCTATTTGGAGTCTAATAAGTGATTTAGTACTTATTGGGAGTTCAAAAATATGAAAAAGAGTTCTAAAAGGTGGAGTTAGAGTTATTAAGAACTCCGTTATTTAAAGTATTAAAATAAAGTTTTAAATCTAAAATGTTAATTTTATGATTTAATAGGACTTACAGAAGTACGTGAAAGCCTTGGTTCGAATGTGAGGCTTGGTTCTAACTTTAAGTTGGTTTGACTATAGGCAAACCCTACAGTAATCTTTACTACTTATGGAATTTATCTTTGTACCTGCATTCATGTTTAGTCCGCATTGCATTTCGCATCATTCTTGCTCATGCATTCATGACATTTTAGATGATGGCTTGTTAATGCTATGACTGTAGGACTCGTAGCTAGGTTTCCTGACCAGATAGATTGGAACACAGAAGACCCAAGACACACAAGTTTTCCAATGAGCATGCATTGAGCTTGTAATACAGTTTTAGGTTCACTTTTGGGGTGGCTAACCTTTTAGTGAGCTTCAAATTGAAAATGAGGGATTCATGTTGTTATATAAACATCTTGTTGTTTAGAAATGTAATTACATGTCTCCATGTATTCAGACTAATATATGTAGGATTACTGAGCAGTGTATGAGTTTACTTACCTGACATCTTTGAGTTGTTTTTGATGATGTCAGGCTCTATGGGAAGACAATGAAGAATGGATAAGACTCGAAGATCTTGGTGATTACTTTCATGTATAAAGATTAATTTTCTTGTTGTATTCACTTTATATATATATTTGGGCTTTGAGTGAGTACATGACGTGAAATACTCTCGAATAGGTTATGAGAGTCTCCTAAGTTAGTTCAAAACAAGTTAATAGGTTTATATTTCAATTTTGATCTAGTTTGGGATCGTAAGGTTGTAATTGGGGTATCAGAGACTCTAAGTTAGTTTAAATGATTTGAATTTGATATATATTATGAACTGCGGGGAGTTATGAGTCCTTCTAGGCTTCTCTGTATTTTGTTGTCTATTAGGTGAGTTATTCCGACAGACCACTTTTAGTGGAGGTGCTGCCAAAATTTTTACAAAATAAAAAGAATAATCAGTATGATTTCCTAATTTGCTCTAATTAAACAAATCATAAATTGAGTTTGATTGAGGATATAAATTTAGTTTTGGAGCATTATCTAGGATTGAAATCAAAATTATTTTGAGGTTGAAGTTAATTAAATGGATTAGATGCCTAATTAGGGGAATTGGGCTAAGTCAGGACTTAGTGAGACAGGCCTTGACATAATGCAAATCTCATGCCTATACATTTCTTTCTACACACTCAATTGGAGTTGGACGCGTTGCTTCTGAATGAGTCTCTATTGGATGGTACTTCAATTCAACCAATAGGGGCGGTCACGAATGTGACATTTCAAGTGGACAAGTACATCGTAACCACATAATTTTTGGTCATGCCGCACTTTATTAACGACGATCCTTTTTAATTTTAGGACGACCTTTCTTAGCCACTTCTCAAGCTGTTATGGATATTATAAACAAGCAATCACTTTGACGATTAATGGTGAGCAATCACTTTCTAGAATGGCAGTAGAGTGGGCAATCCTAAATTAAAGTTTAAAGATCCAGCCTAATTCTAGAATGGTTCAGTAAAGCCAACAATAATAAATAAAAGCGATCTGTAGGAGGCACCCCATAGCCTTTGTTTTATTATGCTTTAATTTTATTAGAAGTTTACTATTAATATTGTATGTTTTTATTCTCGCACTTTTTGACTCTTGTATTGGAAATATTTTCGTAATTTAAACTTCAAAATACTTTCAAATAAGGGGGAGTGATGCAATGACCCATTACCTTAAGCTAGTGATTAGTGTTAATCTAAATCTTAATTAACCCGAGTTAGGCTTGTGGTTAAGTTCGGCGTACATCAATCAACATGTGCGTGGGTTTATGTAATGATTTGTGTTTATTTGGAATGTTTGGTGAATTTATAGATTGTAGTATAAAAAGATAATTTATATACAAGCCTATATTCAGAAAATAAGTAATTAAACAATAAATTGCCAGTACACCAAATGCGATGAGGGGGTCGTGAAATGAACGTGCACACCCGAGAACACTCGTAGACATGTCAAGTGAATTAATTGGCGAGAACATACACAAATTATTTACATTTATATATATTTGATATATAAATATATATAATGAAAATTATAAGTTTGGTTTGAATTATATGGATCGTTGGATCGTCTCCAGATGAGCGTAAGTGTTGTGGTGTTAAAACTTGTGTCACTTTAGGAAGTGTCATTTTAACAAATCAATCACTTGATTAGCCTCGAGAAAGCACGATGTGTATCTCGAGGAAATCAATACATATAAATCTAAAGCTTTAAGTTTAACTCTCAGTTCAATCGATCAATCGAGAGAGAGAGAGAGAGAGGAGAGCAGCTGAGGGTTTGATTTAGGAAATTGATTCAGGAGGGCATTGAGTTGATCCAAGGAGATCAAACTGCTGTTAGAACAGAGATCATCACCTTGGTAAGTTTAGTTTAAAGTTTTAAGTTGAATTCAATAATTAGTGACGATTTCTATGTGAATTGTTATGTTTGATCACTGGAAATGGGTTGCTGCCTCACTAGAGGTTCTCCCTGATGATTTAGGAAAGTGTTTGAGGTTTTTGTGATGGTTTGTGGAAGGAATAGTGGAAATCGCCCTGTTCACTATCGAGATAGTGCCTGGTGGAGCGCGTTCCCTGTAGCAGAGGATCGTGCTCCCATCCTCAATTGGGATGAACCCAGTTGGTGGAGCGTGCTCCCACCCAAGAAAATAGCTGTTCTGCTATAATTTACTTAGAATTTCCTAAGGTCATGGGGACCGACTTAGGGGTTCTAAACATATGGTGGTTGACCTTTGCTAATGATAAATGGTTTGTGATAGTTGTTTGAACACGGGGAAAGCCTGAGTGACCTAGAAACTTTGGAAGTTTGGAAACGAAAACTTAAACTGAGGTACATATAGATTCGCTTATTTATCAATATCGCCTGGATATGATAATATATGTAGTTCATATAATTTATGGACTTAAATGGGGGACTATGTTCACTGTGATGTTTTTACTAAACGAAAAATGTTGTCTAATGTGATCCGCGAGAGTAACTCTAGAAACTGAGACTTGGTTATGTAGGATGCAGGGTTGATCTCCCGGCCTATATGTAACTCCTACTTAGTTAGATAGGTTGCGTAGGTTACATATTCACTAGAGGGTTAAGGATAGAATCATTAGACATTAATGGATTGGCTAGACAGTACATCGACCAATGTTGTTCTAATTATCACATTAATGGTGTCAGTGGGTAATCAACCATAGTTTTACAGAAAAAATGGGAATCACAGTGTAATAGTCATTGACAGTTGGACTGGTATATGCTATTTATTGAATTATATACTTTTCATAATCTTGTTAGTTAACATCGGTGCATATTATTATTGCATAATGTTTTTGATACTTATATGGAATGTTGATGGCTTTGTGAATCATTGCCTACTGAGCAAGTTGGAGGGCTCACCCCAAATAATATTTCAGGAATACTGACGAGCTCTACGATTTTGGGATAGAGAAGATTTAGGAGCCTTGATCTTCTCTTCTATGTAATGAATCTCTTGTTTTATATATTTGTATTGAATTACTGTTTTGTTAAATCACAAGGGATGAGAGGTTTTATATAACAGAGATTTATTTCAATTGGATTTGGTTTTGTATATCGTATTTAATATCGAGAATTTTTTTAATTTTCAATGCATTCAATATTTGTTTTATATTGATATTCGATATATAAATGTGTTTATTAGGAGATAAAAAAAGATGTTGTTGGCTTTTAGTTAAATCTGGCGGGTTATTTGGGCTTAATTAGGGTTTCGGGCCGAGTATTGCCCTAACTGGGATAAGAGATGCTACTAAAACCACACCCAAGAGGGGGTGAATTGGGTGTATCGAGAAGTTATCACCTTTTTGAGATAATTCAACAATAAAGATGTTATATGCACATTCAAACGCAAGTACGAATGCAATGCAAGATGAAAGAGATAGAAGAGATGTAAAGAGACATGCGATTTATAGTGGTTCGTGTTGGGGCTTGTGCCCTAGGTTAATCCATTAATTGTATTTATGAATACTTTTAGTTAATAAAATAGAGGATTTCATTTGATGTTTATTATAATTAATTTGCATGTTTACATTGTAATAAGATCCATGGGTATTTAAAGAAATATCCTAAATTTCTCTAGTCGATCATTATACTGGGAACTATAATGAATTAATACTAGTGTGAGTCTTGATTGATGATCACATGATGATTACACGTATATGGATACGAATCAAGATCACGAGTACTTGTTAGGGAACAAAGTATTGGACCGACCCGCTATGAGAACATCACATGGATTAAGTCGTTGTTTCTCATGATAGGTATATTTTACATCACATGGATTAAGTCGTTGTTTCTCATGATAGATATATTTTTCAGTCCTCTGACTTGAGATTACCAGAGACTTCAACATTAGGAACACAGTAATTTGACACAATCAAACGTTGTCTTTAACCGGACGATAATAAAGGTTGTGATTGGTTGTTGTGTGAGCAATGTAATGAAGTTGTGTAATCGAGATAGAATTTGTCCATCTTATATAAAGAAAGATATACAGTGGATCTCTCGATGTGTTAGACTGTTAAAAGGGCTAGTCTAAGTGAATTGATATTTATCAATGTCACTTGGATATTTTTAGTCTACCTAGAGATCGAAGGTAGTACGATTGAACATGTTGGATGACAATTCCATGCCTTATGTTTGATCAAAAGGATATTGTGTGACAATAGGATGTTATATACACTATAGATTAGGTTGTATCGATTTGATATTTCTACAACTTGGGTAGTCATAATGTCTTGCTAGAGGTCGCTTATGACTTGTATACCAAAATGTGTTTTGGTACACTGACAACGTTGTGTGAGCCTATTGGGTCGCACACTAAGAATGGTTTTGCGAGATTTTAAGATGGTTCAGAAAAACTAATTTTATATAATAAGATTCATGACAAAATGTCCTTGTGGTGTATTACACTTATACTTCTTTAAGTAGGGGTATATGTGTAATTTACTTAACCATCTATATACGAGGGTTGTATAAATAGGCGCTTTAAGTTAGAACACACGTACGAAAGATTAAGGGCCGAAACTCTATTTTCGTTTTAGAAACGACTTAGGGTTTTCTGGTACGCTCTGGATCATTTTGGAGAGAAACAAAAAGGTTTGTTATTCTCTTGAAGCTAGCACTTCGATTCTCGGCTACCGTTCATGTGTGGACTGCTGGTAGAGGGCGTTCGTCGTTGGCAGCTCCTTAGAGATCGATCAAGCTTCAGAAAGGTATATTGCGACTGAGGTATGATTAAATTTTCTTGGTTTAAACGTTTTAATAGAATTAGATTCGGATCCTATTGAGGATTTTGTCAAAATTGTTTTGTAATCTCCGCTGCGTATGAACCCCAAAACCCAACAGTGGTATCAGAGCCTTCGAGTTCGATTCCATTAAAAACATTTCATGTTTTCTTCTGATATATACATGATATATAATTGAAAGCATGTTAATAGTTGATATATATGTGATATACATAAGTTTTATGTGAGATTTATTATCATGTTTTGTGTATATGATACATATATTCGTGATTTAATTGAAATCAGTTTCGTACATGCTAATAACCATGTTAGGTTAATTCGAATAATTTTAATGAATTGGATTTCGTGTTCTGTGATCCATGACACCATTAGGTATAATCTTTATTTTTCGTGTATTGATGAATGGATGAAATCTCTGTAATTTAGTATGCATATTTAGGTTACATTGTTTCAAGTTTCTTAAATTGTATAAGTCTTATTATTAATTCGAAACTAATATGATTAGTTTCTATTGGGATAGTAGTTCTTGATTCAATTACATGTTTGTGATTATTTGGATGAGGACCGAAATTGTAAATAATTATTTTTTGAAATTATTTATTTATCTCGTTATATCTATTCTGTTTTGAAATTTCTATTTGATAAGAGATAGATAACAAATTAGATTAGGAGATATTAGCAAAATCAGTTTCGTTATCCCTATTGGATAGGAGATAAATATCAAGAATTTTGTTATTGGTGATATTCTAGGATTCAAATATCTTAAGTCCTAATTGGATTAGGGTAAGATGATTAGTTAGATGTGTGCCCGGGTTAATTAAAAATGTTTTAATTGACTTAATTTTGGATAAATTAAGGGGTAAATTTAGGATAATAAAATCAGCGAAAAATATAATTTTCTATAGAGAATTTTAATTTTTGGAATTGAAATTCGTCTTCTATAAAAAAAAAAGGGCGCGCTGTCCCCTGTACCCCCGTCCGCTGACTGGCCAGCGGGACCGCCGTCTAACTAATTAGGATTAGTTAATATATAATAAAATCTCCAAATTATTATATATGATATTTAGTGATTTAATAAATCAATAAAAATATATGATATTTCATTGTTTATATAAAATCACTAAAACTGAATAAAATCCTTCTATTAAATTTCAAGTCTCATGCCATCCATTTTAAACACTTGTCAAGGCCTCGATCACACTAATACGCTTTCAAATTATAATCGGGTGTATTGTGTTATCTTGGTGAGACAAGTTGGATAAGAGTTACCTAAATGTTTAAAATGGTCCGACTTAATAAAGCTATCAAAATAGTTTTGAGCTTTAGGCACATGATGAGATAAAAATATGATAAGACATAAAATGTCCCGTATCTCATAAAAGTATCTAAAATTACATCAGATGTAATTGGTAACCGTTACCTACCTAAATAATCTAGTTCTGTGTTTCATGCCATAACTATCATAGAATTAGATGAAATATGAATTTTAGTCCCCTAAATAAACAGTATGTTTTAGGAGGGTTGTTAATTTAGCGGGAGTCTATTCGTCTATACTAAAATAAACTTTGCACAATATTTATTGTAGATCAATGACCTCTTCAAGTAACAATAATCCCCTGTCACTGCGATCCATCCTTGAGAAGGATAAGCTATCTGGGACTAACTTTCTTGAATAGTTCAGAAACTTGAGAATTGTTCTTAAGCATGAACGCAAGTTGTATGTCCAGGATGCTCCAATCCTTGAGGACCCACTGATCACGTGTCGTGCGTGCCAAATATAACCCGTAATCGAGTTACCAACCACAAGGGTGTAGTACTGGTAAATACGAGGTCGAATCCATAGGACTTGAGTTTACTCCAAGTTAACTAAAAATAGAGGGTTTTCAAAAAAACTCAATAAAATAATTAATTAAAATAACAAAAATAAAAAGTTCGCAAAAATTAATATCAATAATGAAAAATCACCTAAGGGGGGTGTATTCAATTGAGATTTTTAGAGACTTTTAGTTACTTTTATAAGTGAATGACTTTTAGAGACTTTTAGAGACTTGTAAATTTTTGTAAACTTTTAAAAACTTTGGTAGACTTTGATAGACTTTATTTTTAATGACTTTTAGTAACTTTAATGGACTTTTGTAAGGACTTTATAATAGAGTTTGATAAACTTTTATTTGGATGACTTTTGATAAACATCCATGTAAATCTCGAAATCTCTATGAGCAGTGGCCTGAAGTGGAGTATGATCTAAGTACAAGCAGTGTTTGCTTGTCAAAGGAAGGTGTTCCTCTGATTTCAAGGTTCAAGGTTGTGCCTACTGCAATATGCTTCATGCAGTGCAATTGTCCTACTAGGAATGTAACGCTCGGCTTCGGCACTCAACCGAGCCTGCTTCCACTGCTGATGAGGAAGAAGAAGGTTGTTCGTTGATGTAACGACCACTATTACCATGAACGGCTATAGAAATTCGGTACTTTGTTGTGCCCTTAAAGCCAAATACACCGATGCTGTATGCACCATCCAAGCACTGAGCCTAGGGACTAAGAATCAAAACCTCTGAACCAACATCGTGAGAAGACCACTCGTGCTGATGCTGATTTGGGAATAGAATGGGATGCTTTGAAACGTAGAGATAAGCCAGTTTGGAGTATTTTTACTGGAAATTATGGCAAACAAGCGTCGGAAGAACAATATCATGCAAAGTATAACAGAATACGTTGATTGGACTAGTACGAATTACCCGGAGAACGTGTGGAAAGTGATTGATGAGAGACTGAAGAAGACAGGAATCACTGAAGATCAAGCTGCGAATCACCGAAGACAGGAATAGGCTTGGCCCTTATGTGCATCGATTGCTCTACTGAAAATCGATTTCGGCCATCTCGAACCCTAGAATTCTGAGTTCCAGTGACGGCGTTCCTACGTTGCTACGATTTTCGCTCATCATTGGAAACGCAGGTACAATTCGGCGTGGAGCAGGTTCTGATTTCGCGATGAGCGCGGAAATTGATTAGAAGAAAAAAGAAAGTCTCCAAAAGTTTCTCGTCGAGGCAAAGAGATGGAGAATACTTTCAACATATATAGGATTAGGTGAAAAGTCTCCAAAAGTTATCCAAACCCACAAATCTACCAAATTTCTAAACAAATTGAATACCCCTTACTTTTAGAGACTCCCTAAAAGTTTAAATTGAATACCCCAAAACTTTTAGAGACTTTTTAAAAGTCTCTAAAAGTTCACATTGAATACACCAAACTTTTAGAGACTTTCTAAAAGTTTTAATTGAATACCCCTAAACTTTTTTAGTCAATAAAAGTAATTAAAAGTCTCTAAAAATCTCAATTGAATACACCCCTGTAAATATCCAGTTCCACAAATCAGAATCAAGATTCAATAGCATTCAATGGTCCTCAATCTTTCTCAAATAAATTATTAATTTAATTCTTCTAGATTAGCCATGGAAAATCGACATCCGTCAGAAATTCCTAATTCCCCTAATTCCGATAGTCAGGACGTCCGCCACTAACTATTTTCCTAATTAATGTATAACCTTAGACATCCGCCAATCAGGTTTAAGACACTAACCGTAGTAATATAGATCTATGGGAACACTAATCCTAGATAACCAGATCGCAACCGCTACCGATTTAACCTAGATTCAATTGTTGTACATTCAAGAATCGAAAGGGTTTTACGGCAAACAGGTTGTTACTTTATTGGTCTAAAAGCACAATCACACGGATACTAATATTCTAAATAACAGTAGATTGTCCACCTAAAAGCATGTATCGACCGCATACATACCATAGGTCTAAATCATAATCATTAAATCAACAACAATGAAATAGGAGAAATTAAATTAATTAAATAATAAAATAAAAGATCTCACATAATATGCTATGAATCCATAATTCTGACTTGCTTCCCCTTCGACTTAGGCAAGAAATTGATTAGCCAGACATCATCTTCAAAAATCACTACTAAAAACTAATAATAGATCTCTAAAAATATTAATTGATTGTTTTTTCTAATAATACCTAAGTTACTAATATATAAAAAATAGTCCAAATTGTACTTGGATACTAATTTTAGGGGTTAGGTAGGTGAGCCTTGCGTCGAGGAGCCTCGTAGGGGTGTTTTTACATCAAAAATCGGACTTTGCCATGTGTTACAACGTGATTCGTTGTTTTTTCCCGCGCCACGTGTCACAACATGATTGGTCCGTTGTTGCACCGCCTCTGATGTGTCGCCGCGTGATTCGCCGAGAATCTGTGCATTTCGTTGTGTGTGAGGTGAGTCAGCGCCACATGTCTTGATCTGATTCGCAGAGACACCTCAATGTGACGCGTCCGGCCAAAGATAGAGCGCCACGTGGCTTCCTGCTGGCATGGAAGAAAATCGCGCAACTCGCGTGAATTACTGGGAGTTTGTGTTGTCACAAATCTCGAGGCAGATCGACGAAGGTTGTGCGAGAAGAAGGAATGCGCTGTGTGTGACGTGGTCTGCGCTAGGAAACATGGCGATGTGTGGCGCGTTGTAATTGGTGGCGCTGGCTTTCTATGCTACATGGCGATTTCTGATTGGTCCAGAGATATTTTCTCGCTAACGTGGCATGCTTTGATTGGTTGGAACACCCTGTCCGCTATTCGACCCATCACGCAACGCGTATTTTGAGGCAAACTATCCGACATCTGATCACTGCAAGTAAATACTCCATTTTGAGTTTTTTCCTCTACGAATTCAACCGCGCACTCTGTTTCACATAAAATTGACCAAAAATATATTTAAAAATATATTTTAAATACTTTTAATATTAAATATACAAAAATAAACTACTAAAAACTTATAAATATTGACTTATCAAATACCCCCAAACTTAAGACTTTGCACGTCCTGAGCAAATGTGTAAATGACAACACAAACTAAACTAGACTTTTAAAATAATAATGCACTGACTCAACTAATCCTATACCAGATCCAAATTCATGGAGTTCCTTTGGTTTACATAGTCACCAAATTAACAAGTAACTCATAAAATTTCAGAGTTATGATATGTCAAGTCTCGCAACCCAAATACAATTAAGATCACACTTTCAAGACAAAAGACTCGGTCAAAACAAAGGCCATCAACTACTCAGAGTTTTCTTGGTCTATACAATTAAGCAAGCAAGTTGAAAATCTTACTTAATATAGTGAAAGCACTCGAACTAAATCTTTTATTTGAAGAGTTTTATAACTTCCACCTTTATTCAATATTATTTTCTTTATTTTTCATCAACTCTTTTTTTTAAGTAGTACGATCCTGCTACATTTCCTGTGGTCCGCTTTTCTCACTTTTTCCCACCACAAGATTCCTTGCTCCATTTCTTATGGAAACCTGTGGGACTCTCTATTCTTTATTTTATTTTTATGAAAAACCCATTTAGTACTTCTCACTTTCACTATGATCAAGCAAATCTCCCAATGTGGGTTAAATAATAAAACTTGCATAAATTTGACCGTCTACTCATTTTCGTTATCTAGCATTAAATTTAACTATCATCTAAGTCTCTAATCATGAAATCATAAAAATGCTGAGCTACAAACTTGATTAAGTGTTTCTCTTAATTTTCTCTAAAGTTTCAAGTCAAAAAGGCAACTGTAATTTACTCATTCACAACCAAAGGCATGAACAAAGTTTCAGGTGACTCTAAAATAAATAAAACATACTAAATATATACATGAAAGTGTATCAATTCCTAATGAAATGAGAAAGGAATATGAATAGAAAAGAAATGAAAAAAATAGAAGAAATGATATAAAACACCACATATAAAACAAACAAGATGGTGAAAGAATATGATAAAAATAAAAGGAAGGAAATGATACAAATTCATGCAAAATAATAAAAAATATGAAAATAAATAAACTAAATAATAATTTTCAAAGTTTGAGCTACCTCCCAATAGCGCTTTTGGTTAAAGTCGTTGGCTCGACTTGGTCGGAGTCTGTCAATCAATATAGATTGGCGTTGCCAATGAGACGACCTCCACATTATGGCTCGGGAAGTCTTCATAGAAGATCTTCAATTTGTGGCCGTTCACCTTAAACACATTACCGGTCTTCATACTCTGAATCTCCACTGCTCCGTGATCATACACCGCAGTCACAATATATGTTCCTGTCCACCTCGATCTCAACTTATCTGCAAAAATCTTAAGATGTGACTGAAATAAAAGCACTTTCTGACCGACATGGAAAGATTTCCAAGAGAGATTGCTATCATGGAACGCTTTAGTTTTTCCTTTATAAATCCGCGCATTTTCATACGCGTCGTTCCTGATTTCCTCCAACTCTTAGAGAGTGAGCTTTCTCTTTTTTCCTGCTTCATCGAGCTTCATATTAAACTGTTTCACAGCCCAGTAGGATTTATGCTCAAGCTCGACTGGCAGGTGGCAAGCTTTACCAAACACAAGGCGATATGGGGACATCCTAATTGGTGTTTTCAACGCCGTTCAGTAAGCCTAAACCGCATCATCAAGATGTGCACTCCAATCTTTACGAGTATGATTCACCGTCTTTTCTAAGATGGATTTGATCTCTCTATTAGAGACCTCTGCCTGACCATTCGTTTGGGGATGATATGTTGTAGACGTTCGATGAGTGACATTATACCGCCTCAGAAGACTTTCAACCATACGGTTACAGAAGTGAGTGCCTCTATCACTGATCAGGGCTCGCGGGGTACCAAATGTTGTGAAAATTCTCGATTTAAGGAAATCACATACCACTTTGGAGTCATTAGTGCGCGTAGCCTTAGCTTCCACCCACCTTGACATGTAGTCCACTGCCAAGAGTATGTAAACATTACCAAATGACACTGGAAACGGTCCCATAAAGTCTATACCCCAAACATCAAATATATCGCAAATATGAATCGGGAAATATGAATCGGGGTAAGTGACATTTGGTCTCGATGACAAAGATTACAAGATTTCTGATAGTTAGGACAAGTCTTGGTGTACATGTATGAATCAAGGAAAATGGTGGGCCAGTAAAACCCACTCTCAAGAACTTTCCTAGCAGTCCGACGGGGACCGAAGTGGCCTCCGCAGGCGCAAGTATGAAAAAAAGCCAATATGGAATGACTCTCGGTCTGAGGAATACAACGCCTGATAACCTGGTCGGAGCAAAATCTTCATATGTACGGCCATCCCATACATAGTACTTAGCGTCGCTCCTTACTTTATTTTTCTGAGCCTTCGAAAGGTGAGGAGATAGCTCACCCGAAGTGATATAGTTCACCAAATCGCCGTACCAGGGGAGATCGTCCATAACAACATAGATGTGCTCGTCAGGGAAATCATCCATAAGAGGGGTAGGACTCTCACCATTTTTAATTCTGCTGAGATGATCTGCGTAGATTCTTTGCACCACTTTTATCTTTGATCATGATGTCAAACTCCTGAAGTAGGAGTATCTATCTAATGAGCTAGGTTTGGCATCCTTTTTACTCATCAGGTACTTCAAGGCAGCGTGATCAGAGTAAATGATAACCTTGGTTCCCAAGAGGTAGGGCCGAAACTTCTCTAGTGTACGGATAACAGCAAGGAGCTCCTTTTCAGTAGTGTGTAGTTCATCTGAGCAGTGTCTAGAGTACGAGAAGCATAGTAAATGACATGTGAAGCTTTCCCGATCCTGTCCTAAGACTGCACCCACTACATACTCACTAGCATCACACATAATTTCAAATGGAAGCTCCCAATTAGGGGTCTGAATCACTGGTGTGCTAGTAAGTGAGTCTTTTAGCGCGTCAAATGCACTCTTACATGCCTTATCAAACTCAAAAAATATGTCCTTTTGAAGTAGACGGCATAGAGGTTGTGCAATTTTTGAAAAGTCCTTGATGAAACGACAGTAAAAACCATAATGTCAAAGGAAGGATATAATCTGCCGCACATTTGTAGGGCAGGGAAGTTTCTTAATAACATCAATTTTAGCTTGGTCTACCTCTACACTTCTGGCTGAGACAATGTGTCTCAAAATAATACCTTGGTCCACCATAAAATGACACTTTTTGTAGTTTAGAACCAAGTTTTTCTCGATACACCTGCTGAGAACTTTTGTTAAATTGCTGAGACAACTATCAAATGAATCACCGTAAATGGTAAAGTCATCCATGAAGACTTCAATGAAATGCTCAACAAAACCTGAAAAGATACTCACCATGCACCTTTGATAGGTGGCAGGGGCATTGCATTACCTAAAGGGCATGCGCCGATAGGCAAAAGTGCCAAACGGACAGGTGAAAGTCGTCTTTTCTTGGTCTTCAGGTGCTACCGGTATCTGTTGAAAATCAGAATAACAGTCAAGACATCAGTAATGAGAACGACCGGCTAGTCTCTCCAACATCTGATCAATGAATGGTAGGGGAAGTGGTCCTTCCTGGTGGAAGCGTTTAACTTCCTGTAGTCAATGCATACCCGGATCCATTTTGAATACGGGTTGGAACCAAGTCACCATGTGAATTGGTGACTACTGTGACTCCCGTTTTCTTAGGAACCACCTAGATAGGGCTTACCCATTTGCTATCAGAGATGGGGTAAATCACACTAGCATCAAGGAGCTTCAGTATCTCCTTCTTCACTACATCCATCATAAGCAGATTGAGCCTCATTTGGGTTTCTCTCGTAGGTTTTGACCCTTCTTCCATATATATATGATGCATGCAAGTGGAATGACTCAAACCTTTGATATCCGCTATGGTCCACCCAATAGCTTGTTTAAACTCCCGGAGTACTCGAAGGAGCCTCTCTTCCTCCAAATGTGTAAGTTTGGCTGAGATGATCACAGGGAGTGTGTCATTCTCAACCAAAAACATATACTTTAAGTGCTTAGGTAATGGCTTTAGCTCAAATGTGGGAGCTTTAACTAAGGGGGGAGAAAGTTCAGAGTCAAAAGTAAGTAATTCCGAAAAATGGATGCTTGGAGGCAGGGGTTGGATTGAATCCAACTCGAAAACATGATCTTCGACATTAGTATCGAAGGTCAGATCACTCTCGTGGATTCGAGTAGTGTCGAGATGATGCTCTAACACTACTTTAACTTCATCATCGCCACTCGTGAGCAAGGTCTACTCAACGAGTGGATCCACACAGTCCATGGTACACACCACAGAAGACACATCGCTGGGGTATCGCATTGCATCGTAGATGTTAAACTTGATGGCTTCACCGTCAAACTCCATGGTAAGAGATACATCATCAACATCTATCTTCGTCTTCACCGTTTTCAAAAATGGACGTTCAAGGATTACTGATGAAGCATTAGGGAATGGCTCCTCTTTCGTATCGACTACATAGAAGTCAATAGGAAACACAAACTCGTTCACTCGAACTAGAACATCCTCTAGAACACCGACAGGTCTGACAACAGAACGGTCTGCTAACTGAATGATAATACCCATTTCGTAAATAGATAATGACATAACATTAATGGAAGTGTCAAGGTCGCACATAGCTCTCTGAATGCTTCCATCACCTATAACACAAGGTACTGAGAACATCCCAGGATCCTTGCATTTAGGAGGCAACTTTTTTGTAGGATAGCAATGACGGTTTCTCCAATTTGAACTTTTTCGTTGCCTTTCAGTTTCCCTTTGTTAGTGCATAGTTCCTTAAAAAACTTTGCGTACCTAGGGACTTGCTTCAGAGAGTCGAGGAGTGGAATATTGATTTCCACTCGTCGAAAGGTCTTGAGAATTTCTTTCTCTTCATCCTTTTTCTTATCTAGGATGAGTCATTGTGGAAAAAGAGGTTTGACCTTAAATGTGGGCGGTGCTTCCTTTTGAGTAGTTACCATCTCTGTTTAGGGGCAGATGGAGTCACTACTACCTCGTTTTCTTCCTCGTTTGCCTGGTCTTGGCCATTAGATGACCTATTGTCCCGTTTGGGTCCTTCCATCTCTGTACCACTACGGAGTGTAACTGCGTTAGCACTCGCGTTAGGATTCGGGTAAGGTTGCAAATGCAACTTTCCCTTATCCTCGAGACGTTCAATTTGTTGTGCTGTTGGTCCACTTGAACTTGAATACTCTGGACCGTCGATTTGAGTTCGATGAAGGATTTCTCGGTGTTAGCCCTGAATTGGTTCATTTCATTCATAAATTGGCTTTGTTGGCTCATAAGGGCTTTAATCATATCCTCAAATGAAGAGGAATTATTGGAGGGTGCAGGCAACGATTGACCTATGGGGATGAAGGTCTGATAATTCTGATTCTGAGAACCGTAACTGAAGTTTGGGTTGTTCCTGGCTGTGGCATGATTATAGGTTTTCCCGAATGGGACTCTAGATGGGCCTTGGAACTGATTACCCATGGCATTGGCCTGTTGATCATCATCAAAGAGTGTAGGACATTCATCAGTTGCATGATTTGGTGAGCACAGAAGCCACAAGCTTTGGCCTCCACTTTACTGGATGAGAGGAGACGTTCCATCATAGAGGCTATTTGGTCAATTTTCTGGTCAATGGAACTCGAGATGTTGCCTGTAGTCAGACTTCGGTAAGCAGTAGCATCGAGATGACCATAAAGGCGTGACTGTTGTGCGATGTCCTCATACAGTTGCTTCATTTGGGCTGGAGTTTTGTCTCGAATGTGACCCCCACACGCATTATCGATCATGCGTCGTTCCATGGGCGACATGCAAACATAGAAGAATCGAGCTATGGCCTTCTCAGATTGGCCATGTTGCGGCAACTAGCAATCAATCGCTTATAGCGATCCCAATATCCGCCAAATAATTCGCCCGGCCTCATTTTGATGCTACAAATTTCCTTGATGGACTTCTAGATTCATTTGATTTAGAATCATACGAAATGTGCGTATCTTTTTTACTAGGCAAGATAACTAAAAGTCCCTTTACTGGACATAGTGAAAGAGCAAGTGATTTATTGAGTCTAATACACACTGATATATGCGGTCCTATAAACACAATGGCTAGAGGAGGTTATCAGTACTTTATTACATTTACTGATGATTTCAACAGATATGGTTATGTATATCTAATGAAACATAAAGTTGAATCGTTTGAGATGTTTCGAACGTTTTAAAATGAAGTGTAGAATCAACTTGGTAAAACTATCAAAAACTTCGATAAGATCGAGGTGGTGAATAGCCAAGAGTTTGATGATCATCTTAGAAATTGTGGGATTGTCTCCCAATTGACTCCACCAGCAACTCCACAACGGAATGGAGTTTCTTAAAGGAGAAATCAAACCTTATTAGATATGATTCGATCAAGGATGAGTCATGCAAATCTTCCATTATCATTTTGGGGTTATGCATTACAAACTGCAGCTTTCACTCTAAATCGGGTTCCTTCTAAAGCGGTTGATAAAACACCATTTGAGATATGGTAGGGGAAGAGACCTAGTTTGTCTTTCCTTAAGATTTAGGGTTGTGAGGCTTACATAAAGCGACAAGTCTCAAAAAAAGTAGCACCTAAATCTCACAAGTGTTTATTTGTGGGGTATCCTAAGGAAACAAAAAGATATTACTTTTATAATCCCGCTGAGAACCAAGCGTTTGTTGCTCGGTATGGTGCCTTTATGGAATACAGTTCATTTCAAAAGACACTACTAGGAGAGAAATAAATCTTGAAGAAGTTCAAGAATCACAGATAAACACTGAACCGCTATTGGAAGTTCAACAACGTTCTGAACCAATTGAACCTCCACAAGTTACACAAGGCCCACGTAAATCTAGTAGGGTAAGATATGAGCCAGAGAGATTCAGATTTCTCATTACTGATAGTCGTGATGTGTTGCTTATGGATCAAAATCAGCCCACCACTTATCAGGAGGCTTTGTCTGGAACAAACTCAGATAAATGGCTAAGTGCCATGAACTTTGAGATGCAATCCATGTATGATAACCAAGTTTGGAACTTGGTTGATTCACTTGAAGGTGGTAAGACCATTGGATGTAAATGAGTTTTCAAGAAGAAAATTGACATGGATGGCAAAGTGCATACTTTTAAATCAAGACTTGTGGCAAAAGGTTTCAGGTAGACTCAAGGTGTTGATTATGATGAAACTTTTTCACCAGTAGCCATGCTTAAATCCATAAGAATTTTAATTTCCATTGCTGCATATTATGACTATGAGATATGACAAATGGATGTAAAAACAACATTTCTTAATGGAAAACTGCTTGAGGAAGTGTATATGACACAACCTGAAGGTTTTGTACATCCTGAGAATTATAGGAAGGTATGCAAGCTTCAAAGGTCCATTTATGGATTAAAGCAAGTTTCTCGAAGTTGGAATCTTCGTTTTGATGAAGCAATCAAGGATTTTGGTTTTATTAAGAACGAAGATCAGCCTTGTGTATACAAGAAGGTCAATGGGAGTGTAGTTGTTTTTCTTGTACTGTATGTTGATGATATATTACACATTGGAAATGACATCCCAACATTGCAGAATGTCAAGTCTTGGTCAGGGAAGTGCTTCTCAATGAAAGACTTAGGAGATGCAGCCTGTATTCTAGGGATAAGGATCTATAGGGATAGGTCTAAGAGGCTAATCAGTCTAAGTCAGAGTGCTTACATAGACAAGGTGTTGAATATGTTCAGTTTGCAAGACTCTAAAAAAGGATTGTTGCCAATGTCTCACGACATAAGTCTCCGCAAGACTCAATGTCCTAAAACAAATAATGAGCAAGAAGTTAGGATGTGGTAAACTTAGAACAAATCAACCATTAACCACCATAAGAAAATTTTAGCATAGGGTTTACTTATTTTTGAATATTAAGATGATTTGTGGAGAGAAGACATTGAAAAGTCAAAAATGGTGATTCAGATATTGTGTTATTGATTTATTTGAAGTATTTTCAATATATCTCTGATTTCAATGAATACAACTATTTGCATGTTTGTTTCAATGAAGTGTGAGTAGTTTATTAATCTTAGGGATCAATTGGTCCTATTGTTTGAATGCTATAGACATCTTGATCATATATTTGAATATAAAAGTGCAATGGTTAGAATTTGTACTAATTATGACTGTAATACTATAGACATCTCGATCACATGTTTATTGATATTAGGTTTTAGAAGTTATTATGGCCATTGAAGCTTTTAAGTCGAACATGAACGTTGCAATTGTAAAATACCAACATCGAGGGATAGTTCTTGATTAGGGAGACACGGATAGTGAACTTAATTGGTTATAAATCTAACGATTTGGAACATTAAAGCAATGTGGAGCATATGTTATTCACACTGAAAGGTGGAGTTCAAATTTGCACATTATAGTATTTTTTGGCACGACAGTGGGTTAAAGTGAATTTGAAGGAAATCTGTCCATTCTAATTAAGAATTATACACAACATATTAAGATGGTAAAATGGTTATAAAGCATAGTGTTTCCTTACCTAGGTGAAATTGTGAACTAAGATGATATTAATATAAGAATTTAAGTAAATTGCATTGATTTGTAAGATTAGTTAGCTTAGTTATAAAACCATTTAAAAACGATTTCCTTAGCAATAGATTCATGGCAAATGCTAGGATGAGCCGGTGCCAAGCATCCGTGATCGACACTCGCCGAATGTTTCCATCCATAACACATCGATGTATGTGAGTGCATATCCCGATGTGTGAATGGATGGAAACCTTCACCAGGTGTCCAACCCGGGTCATCCTAGCATTTCTCTAAACTCACTGTAGCTAAGTACATAATGAGTGGATACACCGTTCCTTAAGGATGATATTCGTAGTCAATGTAAGTTAAGTACACTATTACTACAATTGAGCCATTATACTTGTAGCCGAGGTTATTACTTTAATCACTTAGTCATATACATACTTTAGAAAGTATCCAAGAACAATAAACCTCAATCATAAGTAAGTAAAAAACATTTAGCCAGCTATTTGTTTTTCTTATACTAGTGAAAAAGCCACTTTCTAATTTTGTTGAGCTAACCCTTTTGAATACACCAATACATTAACTTTACGCAATAAAACCGCATTGCACTTTATGAAAACTTGGAACTACTAAATCTAACATCTTCGGAAAGCCACTTCAACATTAGATTTCGATCTCAAATTCACCTAGGATATCCAAATGGTGTTTCCCTTTCAAACAATCCTAGTTACTAATTTAAATAGATAATGAATCGAAACATCAAATACATATTGGCCACTATGCATATAACACTCAAATCCATGATTGCAATCCTTAAATAACAATCTATAAAAATAGTGAGTCAAAGAATACGATTGGTTTAAAGCATTAAGTATACATTCATCTCTTCATGACTACGTTGCAAAACGGATCTAGTTTGTGATTGGAGTTTTATTTAGATTAGCATACTACTCAGTCATGTTAATAAATAACACCATAATATTAGAATTAAAAGACATGATTATAAATACATTAATGATAACTTGAATATTCAATCTTTTCCAAAAGCAAATAGAAACAAAATAGAATGGCATCCAAAATAAAGCAAAAGAGTAAAACCAATAAAAGGTTTTTAATTTCTTATTTTGGGGTTTATATTTATCGTATATAAGGTAACTGATATCATCGACTGACTTAAAATCCATGTTGTAATCTTGAACCCATGAATTTGGTAGCCAGCAATTCCTAGCGATTTTGTTGTAAAAGTAATTGCTGGGAAAATCCGTAATTTTAAAGTCTTTAGTTTCACTGATTTAGACAACGATTCTGGGTTCTCAAGAATCCTTGGGAATCGTTAGTACCAAATACCAATTCTTTCTTGCTTAATTGGTGATGATTCTTCGTATAATTTTTTCGTTATGTCAATTCCTTCATTTTCTTCCCTTTTTCCTTTATTTCTTCAAATATTCTATTTATCACCTTAAATATCAAAAACAAGAGAAAACGCCATGTATTATAGTCTCTTACATCTAAAATTGTCCTAAAATGTACTATTATCTAATTATTGACTTGTAATAGTATTATATTACTTAATAATTTAAGGTTGATGTGTATGCATTTTTTGTTGTTTGTGGTCGAGCATGATTGGCCATTTCATACCCAAATTTGGCTCGCCTTTGATTCAATCATACAGTATTGAACAAAATGGATTTGTTCGGTTAATGGCGACCAAATAAAATGTTTATAGTCATGTGCTATCGATCAGTATTAGATATTTTGTATAATATGAGATTATAGGATGAATTCGATCATGTGCTACAAAAATGTAGTTTGTAGTTACGTTCTATCCTATCGAACTATACTATGTTGATAAATCATTACGCACAAAACATAATGTTGTTTCTTGGTCAGTACCCACTGAACAAACCAAGGTTTTTGCTAAAAATTGTTTTGAGCTTCTTTATTGTTTAATGAATGATTGGTTGTTAATTTTTTAGTTATATTTGCGTAACTTTATTATAGGAATGGCTCATATTGAGAAGACTAGTAGTCGAGAGGATACCCGTGCGGAGCCATTGATTGGCGCGTGTGCTAGCGGAAAAGCTTAAAAGACTTCTTAAAGAAAATCAAAAGAGTTGGGATAGACTAGGACAACTGATGTACATGACGAGGGATTTACAGTACATGCCTCGAATATGTTAGCGGAGGAATCGTCAGTTCATAAGACCCACATTAAGTCAATGGAAACTTCTTCATCAAAGTTAAGCAAAGAAGATCAGGAACAAGTTGTTAAGCAAGAAGATTCCACTAAAGAAGAAAGTGAAGAAGAAAATGAACAAGAAGATGAAGAATAAGGTAAAAGTGAAAAAGATGAACAACAAAATGAGCAAGAAGAATAGGAAGGAGAAGATGAATAAGAACATAAAGAAGAAAAAAAGAGGAGGAAGTTGTTGAAGAAGTGGTCAAAAAAGGGCTAGTGGTAAGTATCGTGGTAGTAAGGCCAAGGCACGAACATCGGGCCAAAAAGCAGTCGAAAAGCCAGATGATGACTTTTCGAGACCTATTCCGGGTTGGCCAACAAATCGAACGATATTAAAGAGTATCAACAATTACGTTGCCATAGCTATATGGAACAACAAGGTATTTAGGTTTTTCAATTACAATATTATGAACTCTATTATGAATTGTTTCAAGAATTCCATTACTTTATAATCATATATTTTTTTTTATAATTCAGGAGTGGCCCTTACTTATATGCATCACTTAATGCGCTCAATTGGCAATCTTGGATTTGCGGTTGTGTCACTGAGACACAAATTGGTTTCAAAGAATCATTCAGGCATTTGGTCTGAGTGCACTTACAAAGTGCTCATGTATAAAGACACGAAAGATTCTCATATCAGCCTTTTTGGAGAGATGGCAGCCGGAGACCAACAAATTTCGCCTTTCTTTTGGTGTCATATCAAATACATTAAAGGATGTCTATAGGTTGTTACATATTCCCATGACAGGAAATGTTGCAGATAGTGGAGCCATTTCCATGGACGAAGCAATCAAGTTAGTGTCAAAGTCTTTTGGTGTTGAAGCAGCTGAGGTAGAAAAGCAATTGAACAAGGATCTCAAAGTGAAAAAATCATGGTTGAGGGGAAAATAGGTTTTAAAAACAAAGTCATCAAAGAAAGGCAAGGAGAAGATGCAATTGTTACCCTTGGTTGAGTGTAGTGCTCAAGCGTACTTATGGTACATGTTAGGATGCACTTTGATAAGACAAGATCAAAAATGTCGACTTACCTTCTACTGTTGCTAGAGAATTTGGATGAGATCAGTATGTATGCATAGGGTATTGCCGCTCTAGCTTACTTGTATGGGCAACTTGAAGTGGCAACTTGGGTAGAAGTTTGTCAGATTGTGGGATATCTCACGTTGCTTAAGGGATGTTTTGTATCTACTAAATTTTTCGGGTGCATAGAAATTTATATCTTTTACTTTTAATGACTTCTTTTTGTTTTTCCTTTACAGGGATAGGTGTACGACCATTTCGATCTTCATGAAGCACACATGAAAATAGGTTACATTGACACCCTCCCACGTGCGTTTAGGTAGGTCGTAAAGAAAAAGTAGGGCCTTAATATAGATCACATCCCAAGGTTTTGCATATCACTTGACAATGCCCGATGTAACAAGTTGTGTATGGTCTCTTACGAATCATTAGTTTCGTTAGTTTCTTAACTTCTCAATGAGTTCGTTTGTGTCTTGTTTTGCTAGGTTATATGGGACCCTTACTCAAATATCTTGACAAACAAGGTTATCGCGAATTTTGCTTTCTACATGTATCAAGTATATGGGGATTGTTGAGCCATATCACTGATAAGTCATTAATTAGATTTATATATACGACTATTTTAGTATTATATTTGGTATAAATATTTTGGAATGAGCTCTCACTGATATTATTTATGTGTTTTCAGGTATACAAGGTATGAAAGAGACAAACGAGTAATTTCATGATGAAATGAGGAGAAAATGAACAAAACTATACTTGACGCCATGACATGGAGGCTTGATGTCATGGGAAGAGTGCACTAGGTGTAGGCAAGGCATGGACAAGGATAGACGATAAGAGAAGTGGCGCGGTAAAGGTGATGCAGTGGCAGCACCGTACACACGACATCGGGACAACATACCACAAGGCACTGAGCCTATTGTGACGAGAAATCACACTTAAAAAGGTCAAAGTTGTGGCAACGCCATGGCTTAACATACAGCATGAGCTCACTTATTGCGACATAAAAAATAGAAAGTTTAGAATTCTCGTTTGTTCGTTATTGTTAATTAGAGTTACTAATTATATTCTAAAGTGTCTTAATGGATGGTATAAATGGGTATTAGAACGTATTAAACACACATAATACTAACACTATCATAAATTATCATACATTACAATAGATTACCACCAATTAACATAGTTTACTTTGTTCTTGAGTATTAAGAAAAGTTTTAGAGGAGAAGATATTGAAGACTTCATTTTGTGATTATTCGGTGTTGTTCCTTCATTCAATTGAAGTTATTTAATTTAATCTTCAATTGCAATAAATACCATGATGTGTATGTTGATTTCAATGATGTGTGAGTAATTCATTTTTCTTAGGGATCATTTGATCATATGGTATGAATTCTATGCTAAAGGAAGTATGAATGGATTATAATGACTAAAAGTGCAATGGTTAGAATTTGTATTGATTCTATACGTAATGCTATGAATATCTTAATCACATGTTTGTTAACTAGAGGCTTTATGAGTTACCATGGCCATTAATGCTTTTGAGCTGGGTATGGACAATATAACCTTAAAAAATATGACATCAATATATAGTTATTGATTGAGGCATGAATAGTAAACTTAAGTGGTTATGAATCTAAAGATTTGGAACTTAAAGAAATGTGGAACTTATTAACACCGATAGGAGGAGTTCTAGTTTCAACATTAAGATATTTTACACCACGATAGTAGGTTGAAGTGAATTTGAGGGAAAAATATCCCTATTCTAATTGAGCATTGCACAAATATAATGAATATGAAGGAAGTGAAATGTGAAAGCATAGTAATTCATTACCTACGCGAAGTTATGAACTAACGCCTTCTTAATATAATATTACAAGTTATTTTACATTGTTTAATAGAGTATACTAGTTTAGTTAAAACCAATTAAAAAGAGCTTTTCTTAGCAATAAAGTGAATCTCATTAAGTGAACTATGTGCAACAGATCTTTCCCGAAGGAGGATATTTGTAATCAACACTAGTTGATCGCATTATTAATATAATCGAGCCAATATATTTTAGACCATGATCAAGTTTTTGGCACCATTCTCGGGATAGGTAGCCACATATTAATTTATTTTAGTTCGCAAAATTGTTAAGGTTTTATTTTAAGTAATTTACTTTTAGGTTTATAAATTAAAAAGCTTAAGTTTAAAGTTTGACAATCTGCACTTAATTTTTTGTATTTTCTTTTTAGGGAGAATTAGTGTATGCGTAGTTAAGGAGAGAAGGATTGAGTGCCTTACAATCATGAAATCGATTGAACCAACAAGTGAAAGAAAAAGACAGGAATCAAGATGGCGAATGACCAAGTAGGGAACCTAAACCAACAATAGGGTTGAGGGAATAACCAACTCGTAGGTGATCTAGTAGTGCAAGACATAGTGCGGGGACCAAGATATCATCATGATTACTACAAGCCAGAAGTCCAAGAGACATACAATAGAGTAATGAGTCTTCTAGCCAATACCATCGACTTTGAACTCTGACCTTCTCTAATCATCATGGTGCAGAATAGCCTACTTAACGAGCTAGCAAATGAAGATCCAGTTGAACTTATAGAGGATTTTATGGAGAAGTGAGACAATGTGCAAATTATCGGAGTTACGAAGAAGGTGATCAGGATGAGACTTTTCCCTTTCTCAGTGGGTGAAAAAGCCAATCCTGGTTCCAAGGACTGAACGCAGAGAGTATGAATTCATGGGCATAAAACAATGAAAGATTTCTAGCCGAGTTCTTTCCCTAGTTAAGGTCAGCCAATGGAAACTGGAAATCAATCATATCAAGCAAGAGGATACTAAATTCTTAGCGAGGCTTAGGAAAAATTCAAAGAGATGCTGAAAAATATCTAGGACATGGATATGTGAAATCGGCCCAACTATATATTTTTTTTACTATGGAATGAATCACATCACCAGAACATTAGTGGATGCTATAATATGTGATTTATCTACTAACCAAGGATGAAGATGGAACATTGAATTTTTTAGATCTCATCTCCCAGAACTCTATAGCGGGTACTCATTCCATAGTGAGAAAGGTAGCAGACGTGTATGAAATTTATCTGCAAGTTGCGATCATGGCACAACTATCCACCCGGAGTAATCAGGTGGCGAATCTTCTAATGGGACTAGAAAATCCACAAGTGCAAGCAATACAGTAACTTGTTAATCACCAAGCAATGGTGACTATTCTAATGGACATACAAAAAGGAATAGAAATCGAAGATATCAATTTCAAGAACAACCAGAGCTATGGAAACTACTTCAGGCCAAGAGGAATGGCTCCTCTAATATATTATAAAGGATACAACCTAAACTTCTAATATGGAAATCCAGATAATGCATTGTAGTCACCTCGAGGTTTTAATCAATAAGTCCGATAAGGGAAGCTAGGCCAGAGCCAAGAAATAACTTCATTTAAGTCAATTGAGAAATTCTTGCACGTCATCGACATAAAAAATATGGAATGCCATGAGAAGCATGAAAAAGTGATGGAAAATGCGAAGCAAGATCTAAACTGGATGGACGATGAGAGATCATAATCCATCAAGAAACCTTGAGATATAGATTGGTTAACTAGCCATTGATTTGAATTCTAGGAAAAAATGACAGTTTTTTTCGTAACACTATCACATATTGGCCAACAAGCCATTGCTTTGAGATTATAGATCATGATATAGATGATGATTTGTCTATCATACTTAGGCAACCATTCTTGAACACTACCAATGTGGTCTTGCACACGAGGAAAAAAATGATCATAATGAGTATCAAGGAGGATGATGATAGCAAAAAGATTATCGTTGGTGAAGGGCAAGAAGTACATCACAATGTGAGAGAAATCGTTATCTCTAACCTACAAACAGAGTATCTTGATTTAGACTCAAACTAAACGAGTGAAAAAGGTTTAGCTAATAACGTTAAACGAAGCACTACTGGGAGGAAACCTAAGGGTTTTTAATTTCTATTTTTAAGTTTTAGTTAGTTAGTTATTTAGTTTAGTTAGAAAAATCTAAGTGTCTTTGTATTTTTCTAATTTTAAAAAGCTTTGTGCTAATTATGTTTGAGAGACCATTTGCCTGGTGACATTTCATCAAAATGGAGAAGTCTCAATTAATTGAACAAATAGCATAAAGAAGCAAATGGGTTAGAGTGGTAAAGGTTAGGTAAATGGCTAAATCATGGGTAAGTTGTATGAATTTTTATATATAGGGTATTTCACACTGTCATAACGCATTCTTTTCTAATACACAGAGCTGGGAGAGCGCCAATATGGAGTTAATGAGAATTTTTTGATATTATGGTGACGAACAAGTTGATGTTGTGTATGTACTCATGGCGCCATGAAAGAACAAGGATGAAGCCAAGATGGTGTAAAGCCGTGAGTAAAAATTGCACACAGTGGTCTTAATGCCATAGCCACATTGTGGCGGCGCCGCGCCCAATAACAAACGACGTCGACATTGAAGAAGGGGGTTTTAAATGCATTTCAACCCAAATTTTCCACATTTAAACCATAGTCTATTGATAAGTGATTATTTAGACTTATTTATAAGACTATTTTACTAGTATATTTGGCATAAATATCCCAATATAAGCACTACTTGATGATATTTATGTATTTTTAGGTACACAAGGTATAAAGAAGACAATGGAGTGATTTCATGAAGAAACGAGGTTAAAATGCACAAAAGTATGATTGAAATTGCAACAAAGATGCTCGACACTATAAGAGATGACTAGACAACGTGGGTAAGGCATGGAGGTCAAGGAAAGAGAAGAAATTGGGTCAACAATGCCAGCGCAGTAGTTGTGCGCTAGGACACAAGTGATGGTGCCAGGGTGGTCTACATAAGACTGAGACCTTAGTAAGATGGGAAAATGCATAAAAATGTCTGAAGCTGAGGTGGCGCCTTTGCTTTAAACACATAATGCTAGATCACTTATGGGCATCGCTGAGATGTTAAAATAATAGAAAGTTACAGTTCTATTTCGTGTGGGATTGTCTATTAGGGTTTCTAATTGTTTTTTAAAGTATTTTAGGAGTATGAATAACTATTAGAACATGGTAAACATATACACCACTATAGATTGCAACCAATTATCATAGCTTAATCTAGTTTTAGTTTGTTCTTGAGTATTAAGAAGATTTGTGGAGGAGAAGACATGAAAGGGTCATGTGTGGTTGTTCGATATTATTTTCTTTGATTTAATTGAATTTATTCATTTAATCTTAATTTCAATGAATACCATTATGTGCATATAGATTTTAATGATGTGTAAGTAGTTCATAATTCTTAGGGATCAATGGATGTTATGGTACGAATGTTATGTGAAATTAGTTATGAGTGGATTATAAAGTTAAAAAGTGCAATGGTTAGAACTTGTATTGATTCTATGCGTAATGGTATGAACATGTTGATTACATGTTTGTCAATTAGAGAATTTAGGAGTTACCATGGTCATTTGAGCCTTTTAGCCAGATATGGAAAATACAACCATAAAATATATAACATCGATAGATAGTTATTTATTAGGGAGGCATAGAAAATAAAATTAATTGGTTATGAATCTAAAGATTTGAAATTTAAAGAAATTTGGAACGTACATTATTCAAATCGATAGGTAGAGTTTTAGTTTGCAAATTAGAATCTTTCCCATCTCGATAGTGGGTTGAAGTGGATTTGAAGGAAATCTGTCTATTCTAATTAAGCGTTGCACACACATAATAATGTGAATGAACTGAGTTGAAAAATATAGTTATTCATTACATGGGTGAAGAAGTGAACTAAGATCTTAATATAAGAGTTGAAAAGTAATTTATATTATTTTGTTAGAATAGAGTAGTTTTGTTTAAATCAATTAAAAAAAAGATTTCCTTAGCAATAGAGTAAATATGACTAAGTATACTGAGTGCAATACAACTTTCCCTGAATAGGATATCCATAATAAACGTAAGTTGATCACACTATTACTACAATCGAGCAATTATACTTGCAGGAAAAATCAAGTTTTTGGCGCTGTTTCCAGGGATAGGTAGCCACATTAGTTTAGCTAGTTTACAAAATTGTTAAGTTTATTTTATGTAATTTACTTTCTAGTTCATAAAAAAGTGTTTTAAAGTTTCATGTTTGACAATCTGCACTTGATCTTTTGTGTTTTCTTTTCATGGGAATTAGTGCATGCATAGTAAATGAGAGAAGGATTTAATGCCTTACGACCTTGAGATTGACATAACTAATAAAGGAAAGAAAAAGAAAGGAGTCAAGATTGTAAAGGATCATGCATGAAACCAACAACAAGGTCGAATGAATAAACAACCCAAAAGTGATATGGTAGTGCAAGACAGAGTGCGGGGATAGAGATGTCTTCGTGAATACTTCAATCCAGAAGTTCAAGAGACTCAAAATCTAGTGATGAGGCTCTTATCCAACACCACCGAGTTCCAACTAAGACCATCTTTAATCAATATGGTGCAAAATAGCAAGTTCAATGGGCTAGCAAATGAAGATCCTGTTGCACATATAGACAATTTCGCGGAGAAGTGCGACACCAAGCACATTACCGGAGTCATGAAGGAGGTAATCAGGATAATATTTTTCCCATTCTCATTAGGTGGAAAAGCCAAATCTTTGTTCCAAGGACTGAATGCAAAGAGTATGACCTCATGGGTGGAAATCAATGAAAGATTTTTGCATATGTTTTTCCCTAGTAAAGGTCAGTTAAAGGAAGCTGGAAATCGATCAATTCAAATAGGACGATGTCGAGTCTCTTAGCGAGGCTTGGGAAAGATTCAAGGAGATGCTTAGGAGATGTCCTGGACATGGATACGTGAAATGGGCATAACTATATTTTTTCTACTATGGGATGAATCACAACACTAAAACACTATTAGATGCCATAGCAGGTGGTTCTCTACTAACCATGGATAAGAAAGTAGTATTAGAACTCGTGGATCTTATGTCTCAGAACTCTACTACCGGTACTAGTTCCGCAATGAGGAAACCAGCTGGCTTATATGAGATTGATTCCTAAGCTGCGATCATGGCAAAACTGTCCAACCTGCAAAGACAAATGGAGAAACTTCAAATTGGACAATAAAGTCTACAAGTGCAAGCGATACAAGAACATGTCAATCACTAAGCCATTGTGGTCAATCAAATGTACATGCAACAAGGAGTGGAGCTTGAGGAGATCAACTTCATGAACAACCATAGATATGGACAAAATTTAAGCTAAAAGTATTGGCTCCTCAAAGGTTTTATCAAGGATACAACAACAACAACCCTAACTTCTCATATGGAAATCTTGATAATGCACTGAAGTTACCTCAAAACTTTAATCAATAAGCCCAATAAGGGAAGGTAGGGTAGAGTAAAGAAATGACTTCATTGAAGTTAATTGACTAATTATTGCATGCCATCAACATGAGCAATAGGGAGCGCCATGAAAAGCACGAAAAATAATGGACAATGAGAGATCACAATCCATTATGAACCTGGAGAGACATAATGATCAACTAGCCATTGCTTCGAATTTAAAGAAGGAAAGGCAGTTTTTGAGTAACACTATCACAAATCTCAAAGAGATTGTTAGTGTTACTCACGTGATGTGCACTATGGCAATGATTGAGCCAAGACAAGAGCAAATTATTTACTAGCCATAAAGAGTCAATTTTTGCTAGGAGGAAGTGTGAAATGATGCATGAAAATAGAATGGAAGTGTTGCAAGATGAACAGGAAGGATTCAAGCAATAATGGATTAAAGCCTGGAAATGTAACAAGAAGGGGAAGAAATAATAGAAAGCTAAGCAACAAGGTGAAAGACTTTCTGAAGAAGCATTGTAAGGAAATAGTATCAAGCTTGTCTAAAACAAGCTGGAAAGAAAATTCAAGTACGCACCGAGACTTCAACCAATTAAGAGGAATGATCCTTGAGACACATACATACCATTGAGCATTAATGGGCATTGGCTTAGACATCTTATGTGATATGGGAGCCTCATTCAATATCATGCCAATAAAGGACATGGTACAAGTAGATTTGTAGATCTATTGTCTTGATATAACAAATTTGCAAGTAGTTTATTGTAACTTGGTACAATCAATTAGGACAGTCTTAAATGTGCATGTGAAATTGGGTAGATTCACATTTATCACTGATTTTTAGATTATGGATAAAGATATTGATGATGATGTATCAATGATACTTAGGCAATCATTCTTAAACATTGCCAATGTAGTAGTATTAAACATTGCCAATGTAGTGGTACACACGAGGAAGAATATTATCAAAATGAGTATCGAAGAAAATGATGATGTTGAGAAGACTATCTTTATTGAAGGCCAAGAAGTACGTCCAAATGGGAGAGATATCATTATCTCCAACCTACAAATGGAGTGTCTCGATTGAGACTCAGACTAAACGAGCGACAAGGCATCGAGCTAATGATGTTTACCTGAGAATACTAGGAGGCAGCCTATGAGTTTTTAATTTCAAGAATTTAAATTTTAGTAAGTAGTTATTCATTTTATGTAGTTAATACAATCCAAACATTGCAAATTTTTAACTTTTGAGAGTTTATGCTAAATGTGCAGGGACGATTATTTGTCGGGTGACATTTCATCGAAATGAAAAAGTCTCGACTAACTCAATAAGGAGCATAAAAAAGGGAAGGAGTTAAAGTTGTAAAGGTTTGGTACATAGACAAATCACGGGTAAGTCTTTATGAAATTTTTGTATATACATGCTATTTCACAGCATCACGATGCCTTATGTCGTAATACAAAGAGTTGGGAGAGTGCCAATAGGGAGTTAATGAAAAATATGCTAAATTATATAAATAGGCAGGTCGACGTTGTGTCTATACACACACGACGCTGCGGTAGAAAGAGACAGCGCCATTAGGGCGGCGAACCGTGAGCAAGAATTGCTCAAAGCAGTCTTAGCACTGTAGCCACGTTGTGACAGTGTCGTGCCCTATAAGGGACGACACTAGCATCGAGACAATGGTTTTAAACTCTTTTCAACCTATATTTTTTACACTTGCCACCTATTCTGTACATAATCAACCAAGCATACACCCATCTAGAACCCATAATTGAGCAAATTTAAGTGAGAAAAGAGTATTTCTAATGATCAATAATGAGAAGAGAGAGTGCATTATGGATTTAGATAAGGAGGGAAGCTTGGGCCTTGATTTGAGAAGTTGATTTAAGACAACACTAGGGTTTAAGTTTGCGAGCAAAATGAGAGGGCTTTTGATTAATAGATGCTTGGAGAAGCAATTTACACCGAAAATTAGTCTAACATTGAGATAAATTTATAATCTCATGAGTTAGGCTTTGAAAGTTTTGATTATTATTGATGATGCATGAATTATGAGTATGAGATTGTTGGATAGAGATTTTATGTGAATGTTGAGCATTAATGTAGCTTATGGTGAGGTAGTTTGTGTCTTTTGCATTATTAGGCATGTGAATGACCATTGTGGATAAAATTATGATTTAAGGTGATTTGAAAACTTGTGTTTTGAGTTGTTCTGTTATGTGATTTTTTAGAAAATGCCAAGAATAACGAGGCAAGCAATTGAAATTAGTGAAGTAAGAGCATGATTATGAGGCATCATCCTTAACAGATCCGACTAAGGATGAATCGAGACCTTTTAAGTCAAAGTATTTCATTAGTAGAGAGGCTAAAAGTGATATGAGGTATTTGAATGTAGAGAATTGATTTGCAAGAGAGGAATTAAAGTGTTGGCTAAGTATGACAAGAGAATAAACAAATATATTATGCAATAAGGTGGGAGAAATCCACTTAAGATTATAGAGATAATAATGTTGGAGGAGTGATTAAAATTGTTTATGAAATTTATACGAATGCGAAATTTAACAAGATAGGTGACCCAGTGAATATGAGAAGGGTATTGGTCCCATTTCATGAGCATTCTATTAATATCATATATGGGTTAGTGAATATGAGTATGATTGAAGCACCATAGAGTTTTTCAGATGATTTATATGAGCGACCCTATAACTTGTACCATTTTAGAGCCGTAGAGAGAACATTGGTTGTGTAAGGACAACAAGAATGGGTAGTAAGAGCTGAGAATGTGCCGAAATACATTAAGAATGGGAGTGCAAGGAAAGTTTATAAAATTTGTCAACACTTTCTAATTGCTTCATTGTACCCAACCATTTCGTAGGGTGAGATCAACAAGCCAAAAGCGGCTTATTTTTATGAGATAATAAAGAACGGGGATATTAACATGGGGGAGATCATCTACGATAAATCGAGGGAGTCTATTATGTCAGAGAGAGACAACAAATTGTTGTTTCCAATTTTGATAATCCAAATGTGCTCGAATACCAGAGTGCAATTAATTCAAGAGGAGGAGTTCGATATTGAAGCCCAAGCAACCATAAATTAGGAGTTTATGTTCACATTGAAATCATTGACTGGTTACCTATACTTTAAGGATGAGAGAGAGAGAGAGCTGAGAGATAAAGACTTGATGCAGAGTAGTTGGCTAAAGAGCAAGAGGATCATGTAACGGCAGCAACAACAACAACAACGGAGTTAGCCTAAAGGTTGGAGAATGAAGGATATGCATAAGACAAGGATCACAGGCAGGGATTTGCTGAGTGATCATGGTTGTATTTATAACGGCTAGATTGTATTAATAGTGTGACTAACTTATAGTGATTATGAATATGGTCCTTAGGGAAAAGTGTATGCACTCAGTATTAACTAGTCAAAATTACTTGATTGCTAAGGAAATCTTTTTTATTTTGGTTTTTATAACTAAACTAACCTAATCAAACAGAAGAATATAAAATGCTTTTAAACTCTTATATTAAGAATATCTTAGTTCACATCTCGACCTAGCTAATGAAACACTATACTTTTTTACTTACTTTCTCATCTTTATTATGTGTGTGCAATGACTTGTTAGATTAAACCGATTTCCTTAAAAAAAATTCAACCCACTGTCGTGACAGAATAGCTTCTAATGTGTAAACTAAGAACTCCACCTATTGGTGTGAATAACTTAAGCTCCACATTGCTTTAAGTTCTAAGTCTTTAGATTCACAAATTATTATGTTTACTATTCGTGCCTCTTAACCATAACTATTTATCGATGCTCTATATTTTATGGTTATACCGTCCATATCAGGCTTAATAGCTTTAAGGACTATAATAACTTCTAAAACCTAATATCCACAAACACCATTGCACTTTTTAACTTTCTAATCTATTCATTTTACAACATAACATTCATACCATAGGATCCATTGATCTCTAATATTTATGAACTACTTACACTTTATTTAAACAAACATGCAAATAGTGGTATTCATTTCAATCAAAGATTAAACGAGTAACTTCAATTAAATTAATAAAAATAATATGTGAATCACCATACATGAGTCTTCAATGTCCTCTCTTCCATAATTAAAAATCTTTTTAATACTCAAGAATAAATCAAACCTATGCTACTTTATGATAATGGTTGCTAATGGGTTGTTATCTCCATTTTTTAATATCTATTTATACTCCTCAAACACGTTTAATAGAAGATTAGTACTCTAACTTTCTATTTTCTTTATTCTCGGAGCTGTCATCCAGTGTTGTATGTTGTGCCACAACATCCTTACATTTTGAACCGCTTTTGGGCTTTTTCTCTATTCAGTAGACTCAATGCCAGGCACTGTGCTTTCATCTCCCATGCTGTGCCTTCATCTTCCCATAGTGTCAAGCCAATGTGCCATGATGTCAAACCCACGTTAGTATATTTTAGCTTCATATCTGAATGAATTCAATCATTTGTATCCTTTATGCCTTATATACTTGAAAATAATAAATACCTACAATTCGAGCTCATTTTGAAAAATTTAGACTAATTTTACTACTAAACTAAACATATATATCATTCTAAATAATCCCTCGTCAAATACATTCAAACTTAGAATTTTGCACGTCATGAGTAAAAGTGTATTTTACTAAGTATTCTAACTACTCCTATCACTCTTGTTCATATTCATTTTACATAATTCATGGAGTATCATTTAATTCAAATAAGTATAAATTAACAATCCACTCTAGAGTTTTTTTCTTTTGGAAAAACAAATTTTTTAAAGACATGTAGCATTAACAACACATATAATTCACTTTCAAAACTCATAAGTAGATCAAAACAAAAAACTATCACTACTCACAAGTTTATTTCACCTCAACACGCGAATAGCAAGCGTACAATCTCATGATTTCTCATTAAGCTCAGGAATTCACAAATAAGCATAGCTCAAATTGATTTGTGTAGACTTTAGCAATTCAAGAGTCTATTGGACTTAACATAGTTGGCAAGAAAACTTAACTCTATTAAGCTACAAGTACTCGAGCTAAATCTTTATTTGAAGAGTTCTATTCTAACTTTCACCTTATTTTCATTATTTTTTCTCTATTTTCTTTTCTTCTTCTCCTTATATTTTCTAATTGCACAATCCCTGCTCTTTTTCCTATGGATTATGTTTTTCCTCACTTCTTCTAACCATCAAGTGCTCTGCTCCATTTCCTATAGAACTTGTGGGACTCTCTATCTTTTTCTAATTTTTAAACTCTTGTTAGCAATTCTTACTTTCACTTTATTAAGCAAGTTAACTCCAACATTTTCATTAAAAATCATCCATTTTTCTTGCCCTCTTAGCGCTAAGTCTTTATTAACTCTTGCACTCAAGTAAGATTCACACTTATTATAGAATTCCTCCAATATCTAACATTTTCCACATGAAGTGTTCTGGTATTCTCCTTGCTTTGTTTCAAGCTCATGGTCTTCCCTAACTTTAGGTTTTTAATAATGAAATTATACCATTGTTGCTACATTTCATATTTTTTTCAAGAAATTAAAAACACTCTTGAGTTTCATATCGACAAGACACTTATATTTTAGACATCCTCAAATAAAGGCATGTACATGCAAATAAAGTACTTATTAATTACATATTACTATGTATAACCTAATCTCTACAATCTAAACACATTCAAATAGTAAGTAAATTACATAGAAATACACTACCATGCTTTCCTCTTTAACTGCGTCAAAAATAAAATTTTAACGATCATACTTTCAGTGTTTACCCTTATTTCATTCATTCTTACCACTTCCCATATTGTAGTGTTGATGCCCACAATCATGAACTAAACATTATCCTTAAGGTTTAAATTAAGCTTGAAACATAAAAATACTAAAACACAAATATATATAGTAACATAAGATACATAGGTTCGGTTTTGGGGTTCATACCCAACAAAAAATTCAAAACAATTTTTGAAAGACCCAAAAGGATAAAAAATAAGTTCCATTAAACTAGATCTACAAAAGTAAACTATACCTTAATTCATGATTTCCTTCTCTGATTGTTCGATTTCTAAGATGTTCAAGTGCGCGCACTCTTTAAAAAATCTACAAATGAACGGTGACAAAAATTTGGAGTGCTAGCCCCCAGAGGGATTGAAAATGTTTTTCTTTCTTTACCAAAATCCAGAGAACTCAAAAATAGGAAAATGAATATTATTCTTTTGTTTTAGGGTTTCAACTTCTATTTAAATGTACATATATGCCTTAACTTAAAATCTTATTTGTAATGTAACTATTGTTTTTAGGCAGTTTAAGCAAATTACAGATATGCCCCTATTAATAAGTTATCATATAAAAAATTATAAGGTCTTTTATGTCATGAATTTTATTATATAAAATTCATTACTTTGGATCAATTGAAATTGCACAAAGTCATCCTTTGTGTACGACCCAATAGGTTCACGTGACGTTGGCAATGAATCAAAAATGTTTTGGTACATAAGTCATTAGTGGTCTAGAGCAAGGCATTATGAATATCCAAGTAGCAAGAATATCGAAATCGATACAACCTAGTGAATAACATATATTATATCATTTTGTCGTGGAATATCCTTTGATTAAAAATAAGGCATGCAAAGTCACCCTTAATGTTTAAACGTACTAGTCTCAATCTTTCGGTAAACTAAAAATGTCCAAGTGACATTGATCATTTAAATTCACATGGACTTGGTCATTATCAGTTTATCATATCGAGGTGTCCACTCATATTTTCTCTATACGAGAGTGACAAGTTCTATCTAGATTACACACCTTCACATATTATTCACATGGCAACCAATTAAAATCTTTATAATCGTTCGGTTAAAGACAACATTTAATTGTGTTAAATTACCTTGCACTTAATATTGAAGTTTATGGTAATCTCAAGTTGAAAGACTAAATGATATACTTATCATGAGTAACACCTACGACTTAATTCATGCGGTGTTCTCATAGCGGGTCGGTCTAGTACCTTTTTCCCCAACAAGTACTCATGATCTCGATTCATATCCCTATAAGCATGATCATCACATGCCATCAATTAAGATTCACGCTAGTCTTAATTTATTATAGTTTTTAGTACAATTATTGATTAAGCACATTTATGATATTTCAACTAAGACCCATGGATCTTATTATAAGATAAACATGCAATCGCTTATAATAAAACAACAAATAAAAACCTCAATTTTATTAACTAAAATTATAAAATAAACAATGTTTGTTAATTGACCAGGGGCATATGCCCCAACAATATAAAACTAATCATAAAATTTAAACAACTAAATAAGTAACAAAAATATCCCAAATGTAAGGTAATCAATATCAATGTATCTATCATCTCCCGAAGAACTAAGAAATCTTAAGAATTTGATGTCAGGCTTGTACGTCATCATCATTAGCTCCAGCATAGAATGGTGTCAAAAGGCACTTCACTCTTCTGCTCTGCACCACATCTAGATCAAACACTTAGTTCGGTGCTGCTGGAAAGCCAAAACACATATCTGTAGGTCTCATCTGTCTACTCCTCTGATTTCTAGTTACATCCCTGGATGATCTATAAGCAACATGAAGTTTCATTGTCCGTTCAATCGTTCTTGCATTTTCCTCTGCCTATCCTGCTGATATATCAACAAGGCTTATCAATACTAAGCTCTGTCCTCTTTATATTGTCTCTTCGTCTCAGCAATCCATAGTCTCTACCGTAGTGGAGTCAAGTCCTATGGTGGTACTGGTGCCTGTGGTGGAGGAGGTGGTCAAATAACTTCAGGACCATCTAAGTCTTGCTCTCCAATAAGCAAGTTTACAAACTCGTAACCCTCAGTAAATCAACACTGGCGATCCTCTTCTTCTCCATATCTTTTGTCTTGCAACTATTAGGCTAACTCCGCTACTGCTGTATGATCTTTTTAGTGCTTAACCAACAAGCCTTAAGTCTTTTTACCTCGGCTCTCTTTTTTCGTATTCAGAGTCTTGGTAACCAGTTGGTGATTTCAATGTGAGCATAAACTCCTCATATATGGTTGGTTGGGCCTCAATATCAAACTTTTCATCCTGATGCAATTTCACTCCATCCTTTAATAATAGCTGAGTAATCAAAATTAGAAACAACAGTTTGTTGTCTCTCTAACATGATGGACTACCGTAGGTTCTTGTATATGATCTTTCTTACATTGATGTCCCTGTACTTTGTAATCTCAAATAAAAAAGCCGCCTTTAACTTGTTGATCTCCCCCTGATGAGTGGTGGGGTAGAATGAAACAACAAGAAAGTGTTGCCACATTCTATAGACTATCGTCACGCTCCCATTTTTAATGTGCTTTAGCACATTCTCGGTTCCCATTACCCATCCTTGTTATCCTCGAACAACCAATGCTGGCTCAATGGCTCTAAAAGAGTGCAGGTTGTAAGGTTTCTCATATAGATTATCCAATAAACTCTGTTCGGCTTCAATCACACTCATATGCTATAACCTATAAATGTTATGAATTGCACACTCATTAAAGGGGATAATCACCCCTCTCACCTTTACTGGATTGCTCTTCTTAGAAAACTTTGCATTGGCATAAAACTTGTACACAACTTCACTCACTCCTTAAACCTTTTTCCTCTTATAGTCTTGAATGTACTGCTCACAACCTTGTTGCCTAATGAAGACGTTTATTCTTTAATCATACTTGGCCAAAAATTAATTCCTCTTTCACAAATGAAGTTTGTATGCTCAGTGGCCAAGGTTCATCCATATTAGGATTTCTTGAGGATGATGCCTCCTGATCATTTTCTCTCATTTGACTAACTTGACTTGCTTGCCTCCTTATTCTCGGCATTTTTTTTAATCAAAATTCACACAACACCATAACTAGTAACATGGGTCTTTAAATCACCGAAAATCAAAAATTAATAATATAAGGATCATTTCCATGCCAACTAATGCAAAAGACAAATATTAGGTCTCTATAAGTCACATTGATGATCAACATTTCCATAAATTGAAATTCCAATCTGCCAACCTTATTCCACAATTCATGCAATTTCATCAAAATTTCTTAAAAATCTCAAAGCATATCCAATAAAATTGTAAATTTACCTCAATGCCAAACTACTTTTCACTTTAGAATACTCCTCCAAGCCTCTATCAATCCAAGCCCTCTCCCTTTGCTCACATACTAAAACCCTAGCGCTTTCTTGAATTAAATCTCGAAATCAATTTCTTAGCTCACCTCTTTGTGCAAATCCACAATGTATTTTCACTTTTCTCTAGAATTGATCAATGTTTGGGTTCTAGAGAGATGTATGCTTGGTTGGTGGTGAATGGGATAGGTTGCAAGTGTGCAAGATATGGTGAAATTGGGTTAAAAACATTCTCTACGACACTGGCGCCGTCCTTAATAGGGCGTGGCGCTATGACAACGCTGTGACGATGTTGGGCACACAATGATGCTTTTGTGCTCATAACTCGGCGCCCTATTGGCGCCGTGCCTAATACCCCATGATGCTATGTGTTAACAAACACGACGTCAACCTATTTATTTATGTTATTTCGCACATTTTTTTTTGTTAATTCCCTATTTGATGCTCTCCCGACTTTGTATATTACTACAAAAGTTGTCATGATCACATGAAATCCATGTATATATAAAAATTCCATAAGAAATTACTAGTGATTTGCCCACGCACCTTACCTTTACCACTTTAATTCCTTCGCTCTTTTATGTTCTAAACTGAGTTAGGCCAGACTTTTCCATTCAAATGAATCGTCACCTGACAAATGGTCTTTCCTGCACATTTAGCAAAAATTTTCAAAATTTAGAAACAAATGTTTGAATTTTCCTTAACTAAACTAAATAACTACTCGACCGACTTAAATTTTAAAAATTGAAATTAGAAACCCTTAGGCTGCCTCCCGGTAGCACTCTGTTTACGTTATTAGCTCGACACCTTTTCGCTCATATAGTCTGAGTTGAAATCAAGATATTCTATTTGTAGATCAGAGGTAATAATATCGTTCCCATTTGTATGTACTTCTTACCCATCAACAAAGACAATTTTCTCAACATCATCATCCTCCTCGATATGGATTGTGATATTTTTCTTTTTTTTTGTACAATACTACATTGGTGGTGTCCAAGAATGGTCGCCTAAGTATCATAGACACATCATCATCCATATTGTAATCTAGGGGTGGGCAAACCGCGGTTTGGTGGTAATCGAGAGTCTACGGTTTAGTGATTTTCCAAACCACCACCAAACCGCGAACCACCAAAATCGCAACCAAACCGAACCGCAGTTTGCGCGGTTTGGTCGGTTTGGTTGCGGTTTTGGTGCGAGGCTGCGGCGAGGCGGCGGTGGACGTTCGCGAGGAGAAAGGCGACGATGGCGAAGGATTCGGCGGCGGCTGTGAGCGGAGAGAGGAGCGGCGGGAGTGACGGAGTTAGAGGGAGGTGACGGCCCATGAGAGGGAGGTGACGCCGGCGGGAGTGAGAGGGAGGTGACTGCGGGAGTGAGAGGGAGGTGACGGCGGCTTGAGTGAGAGGGAGGTGACGGCCCATGAGAGGGAGGTGACGCCGGTGGGAGTGAGAGGGAGGTGACGCCGACGGGAGAGAGAGGGTGAGGGAGAGGGAGAGGGAGAGGGAGAGGATTATGTGACGGCGGTGGGAGTGAAAGGGAGAGGAAGAGAATTGTGTTTTTTAGTTAACTTTTAGGGTTTTTGGTTTGTATTTACCAAAATGCCCTCGGTTTGGTTAAACCGCGGTTTTCCCAAAATGAAAACCGCGACCAAACCGCGAGTTTTAAAAACCAAACCAAACCGTGCGGTTTGGTTGGTTTGGGCGATTTTTCGAAAACCGCTGCCCACCCCTATTGTAATCTGTAACCTCAAAATCCTTAAAGAATGTGAATCTACCCACTTTTGCATGCACATTTAAGATTCTCCCCATGGTTGGCACCAAGTTGCCATTAACTACTTGCAAAATTGTTGTATTAAAATAATTGATCTTCAAATCGGCATGTAACATGTCCATTATCGGCATGACATTAATCGAGGCTCCCGTATCACATAAAAAATTTCTAAACAAGTGCCCATCAATGCTTATAGGGTTGCATATGTCTCTAGGATCTCTCCTTTTGATTGGTTGAAGTCTCGGCATGAACTTGAATTTTGATTTTGGCTTCCTTGGAACCACTTTGATAGTATTTCGTTTTGGTGCTTATTCAGAAGGTCTTTTATATTATTGCTTGGCTCTACATTATTTCTTCCCCTTCTTTTGATATTTCCAGGCATTGATCCATTGTTGCTTGAATCATTCGAGTTCATCTTGCCTCCTTTGTAACTTTGGTAATGCGTATAGTGTTGCATTTCCTTAAGATATTCTTTACATGTGCAATCGGATCTTCATTCACTAGCCCGTTGAACGAGCTATTCTACACCACTTTGATAAGATATGGTCTTAGTTCGAGCTTAGTGGTGTTATTTAGAAGCCTCATCAATTTGATGTAAGTCTCTTGAACTTTTGGCTTGAAGTAGTCATGAAGACATTTTTGTCCCTGCACTCTATCTTGCATTACCAGATCATCTTCAGGTTAGTTATTCCCTCAAACATGTGGGTTTCATGCTTCATCCTCAACCATCTAAATTCCTTGTTTTTTCTTTCCTTTGTTAGTTCTGTCAATCTCAGGGTCCTGAAGCACGAAGTCCTCTCTTTCACCACACATGCACTAATTCTCTTTGAAACGAAAATACAAGAGATCGTGTTCAGATGTCAAACTTACAACTAATGACTTTTATTTTATCTCTTTTTTGTTAACTTGAGAGTAAATTACTTAAAATAATACTTAACAATTTTTCAAACTAACTACGTCTAAGTGCCTACTTATCCTTGGCAACTACGCCAAAACATGATCGTGGCCGTAAGTATAACCACTCTATTTTAGTAATAGTGTGATCAACTTACGTTGATTATGGATATCTTCCTCAGGGAAAAGTGTGTGCACTCAACCTAGTCAAAACTACTAGATTGCTAAGGAAATCCTTTCAATTTGGTTTTTATAACAAAACTAATCTAATCTAATAAAACCATGCAAATTACATTTAAAACCATGTATTAAGAATGTCTTAGTTCAAAACCTCACCTAGTTAATATAATACTATGCTCTTCAACTCACTTTCTCATCTTTATTATGTGCGTGCAATGCCTAATTAGAATAGACCAATTTCCTTCAAATTTAGTTCAACCCATTGTCATGACAGAAGAGCTTATAATGTGCAAACTAGAACTCCACCTATCAGTGTGAATAACTTAAGCTTCACATTACTTTAAGTCCCAAATCTTTTGATTCATAACTAATTAAGTTTACTATCCGTACCTCCCTAATCACAACTATCTATCAATGTTGTATATTGTACGATTGTACCATCCATATCGGGCTTAAAAGCTACAATGGCCATGATAACTTCTAAAACCTAATATCAATAAACAAGTAATGAAAATGCTCATAGCATTACGTTCATATTCAATATAGATTCTAACCATTGCATTTTTTAACTTTCTAATCTATTCATGTTTACAGCATATCATTCATACCATAGGATTCATTGATCCCTAAGATTTATGAACTACTCACACTTCGTTTAAAAACGTATGCACATGGCAATACTAATTACAATCAAAGATTAAATAAATAACTTCAATTAAATCAATAAAAATAATACACGAATCGCCATATGTAAGTATTCAATGTCTTCTCTTCCATAAATCATCTTAATACTCAAGAATAAAGCAATCCTATGCTACTCTATGATAATGGTGGCTAATGGGTGGAAATATCCATGTTTACTACACTCTAATACCTATTTATACTCCTAAAACAAGTTTGGAAATAATTAGAAACCTTAAAAGACAATTTCATTCGAAATAGAACTCTAACTTTCTATTTTCTTTAGTCTCGACGCTATCACCTACGGTATGACGTTGTGTGTTTTATGTCATGGTGACGCGACAGATTTAGCCACTTCGTGTGTTTTTCCTCCATTCAGTCTCGGTGCCCTACGTATCTTCCCTCATTGCCACCCCTCATCCTCCACAGTGTCGTGACAGTTTCAACTATCCCGACCTTTTTTCTCTTCTTGTGCCTTAGCGTTGTCCCTTCCTCTCCTACATTGTGTCTTCATCTTCCTATAGCGTTACACTCATGTGCCTTGGTGTAAAACCCATGTTACCGTATTTTAGCTTCGTTTCTTCATGAATTCATTCATTTGTCTCTTTTATGCCTTATATACCTAAAAATACATAAAAACCATCAATTTGGGCTCATTTAGGGATATTTAGACTAATTATACTACTAAACTAAACCTATTTATAAGTCAAAATAATCACTTATCACTAAAGGCTATGAGCTGGTAGACCCACTTGTAGGAGAGCATGACATGGATGGTCATGAGGTTTTTAAACCACCTCTACCACAGAGGACTTGACTCCATTACAGCAGAGGCTGTGGATTGCTGAGATTAGGAGATAATATAAAGAGGTCAGGGCTCAGTATTAGGAAGCCTTGTTGAGATGCGAGCAGGATGGGTAACGGAGAATTCAAGAATGATTGAATGGACAGTGAAAATTCATGTTATTTGTAGATAATTAGAGGGACATAGCTAGATGTGAGAGTAATAGATGGATGAGACCTACTGATAGGTCTATTGGCTTTCTAGCAGCATCGAACTACATATTTAATTATGACTTGGTGCATAACACATTTATATTAATTTTTTTTGCATTGACATATTTAGTAGTTGTTTAAATTTTATGTTTATGCATTATTATATCTTATGTTATTATATGTATGTGTGTTTAGAATTTTAATATTTCAGACTTATTTTTAAACCTTGAGGATAAGGTTGATATGTGCTTTAGGGCCATCAACATTACATTATGGGAAGTGGTAATAAAGGATAAAATAAGGATAAACAGTGTAGGTATGATCGGTAAATTTTATTTTTGAAGAAGTTAAAGAGGAAAGCATGGTAGTGTATTCTTTTTTTATTTACTTACTATTTGAATGTGTTCATGTTGTATTTATTAGGTTATATATAGTACTATGTAATGAATAAGTAATTCATTTGTAAAGTTCATGCCTTTAATTTAGGATGAGTAAGAATACGAGAGTTTTGTTGATATGAAACTCAATAGAGTGTTATAAATTTTTGAGGAAAAAAAATTTAGCGAAGAACTGTATGATTTCATGATTAGAAACCTAGTGTTAGAGGATATGAAACAAAAGCAAGAAGAATAGTAGAACACTCTTTGTGGAAACAGTTAGATTTCTAAGGAATTCTATAATAAGTATGAATCTTATTTGAGTATAAAATAAATGAAGACTTAGTGGTAAGAAGGGAAGTCAAAGGTATGATGTTTAATGAAAAAGTTGGAGTCAAAACTTGCTTTATAGAATGAAAGTGAGAATTGCTAATAAGAGTTTAAATAAAAAATAGAGAGTTCCATAAGTTCTACATGAAAAGGATCATCGAAGTTGATGGTTGGAAAAAGTGAGGAAAAACATAATCTATATGAAAATGAGTAGGGACTGATAATTTAAAAGAATATATGAGGAGAAAAATAAAGAAAACGATGTAAAAATAAATAAAAGAAGGGCAAAAATTAGATTAAAACTCTTCAAATGAAAATCTCTAGCTCGAGTACAAGTAGCTTAGTTGAGTTAGGTTTTCTTTCCAACTATATTGAGTCCTATAGACTCTTGAAGTGCTAAAGTCTATAAAACTAGTATGATCTATGTCTATTTGTGAATTTTTGAGATTAATGATAAATAATAAGATTGTACACTCGCTACTTGAGTGTCGAGGTGAAATATACTTTGAGTAGTAATGGTTTTGGTTGTTAACTCTTTTCGTGTTTCGAAAGTGAATTGCATGTGATGTGAAAGCTACATGTCTTTCAAAATATAAGTTTTTGCAAGGAAAAGCTCTTAAGTGGATTGTTAACTTGAACTTATTTGAATAAAAATACTCCATGAATGTTGTGAAATGAATATGAACTTAAGTAGTAGTAGTAAGAATACTCAGTAAAATACACTTTTTGCTCTAGACATGCAAAATCCTAATTTGGGGGTATTTGATAAATGATTATTTTGACTAATATATAACACTAGTTAAGTAGTATATTTAATATTAATATCCCCAAATGAGCTCTAATTGATGATAATATCCCAAAATGACCTCTAATTGATGATATTTATGTATTTTTAGCTATACAAGGTATAAAGGAGACAATTGAGTGATTTCATGAAGGATGTTAAAATGCACAAAAGTATGATTGACACTGTTGCAAAGATGCTTGACGTTGTAGGAGATGACTAGATAGCGTGGGTAAGGCGTGGAGGAGAAGCAAAGAGAAGAACTTGGGTCAATAGTGTCGGTGCAGTGGCAGCGCCAAGGGACACAAAGGATGGCACCGGGGTGGTCTACTTAGGGCGCCCACTCTATTGAGAAGGGAAGATGCATTCAAAGTGTCCAAACCGGTGGCGGCGCAGTGGTTCCACCTACACAGCGCCAGATAACTTATTAACAGCGCCGAGATGTAAAAAATATGAAGTAGAGTTCTATTTCCTTTAAAATTGTCTATGAGGATTTCTAAATATTTTCGAAAGTTCCATAGGATTATAAATAGGTAATAGAACATGGTAAACATATATACAACCATAAATTGTAACCAATTATCATAGTTTAACCTAGTCTTAATTTGTTCTTGAATATTACGAGGATTTATGGAGGAGAAGACATTAAAGACTCACTTGTAGTTATTCGGTATTGTTTTCTTTGATTTAATTGGTTAGAGTTTGTATTGATTCAATATGTAATGCTACAAATATCTTGATCACGTCTTTATTGATTAGAGGTTTTAGGAGTTACCATGGCCATTAATGCTTTTAAGCCAGATATGGATGATACAACTATAAAATATATAACATTGATAGATAGTTATTTATTAGGGAAGCACGAATATTAAAATTAACTGGTTATGAATCTATAGATTTAGAACATAAATCAATGTGGAACTTACATTATTCACACCGATAGGTAGAGTTCTAGTTTGCACATTAAAATCTTTTCTATCATGATAGTGGGTTGAAGTGGATTTCAAGGAAATCTGTCTATTCTAATTAGACATTGCATACAAATAATGTAGAAGAAATAAGTGAGTTAAAAAATAATTTATGTTGTTTTGTTAGAATAGAGTAGTTTAGTCTAAAATCAATTAAAAAAAAAGGATTCCTTAGCAATAGAATAAATATGTCTAAGTATATTGTGTGCAATATGCCTTTCCATGAGAATGATATTTGTAATCAACCTAAGTTGATCACATTATTACTACAATTGAGCAGTTATACTTACAACCACGATCACCATACACCACCAACCAATCATACATCCCACTAGAACCCAAGTTCGAGCAATTCTAAGTGAGAAAAAATCGTTGCTAGTAATCAAAAGTTAAAAGAGATAATACACTGTGAATTAGTGCAAAAGAGGAGAGCTAGGGCATTGATGTAGAGATTTGATTCAAGAAAGCAATATAGTTTTAGTTTGTGAGCAAAAGTGAGAGGGTTTTGATTGATATAAGCTTGAAGGAGTAATCTATATGGAAAAGTAGTCAGACATTGATGTAAATTTAAGATTTCATTAGTTATGCTTTGAAATTTATGAATTGTAGATTAAATTGCGTGAATTGTGGGAATGAAATTGTTGGATAGGGATTTTAAGTTGTGTGGATTTAGAGAATCAATGTGGCTTATGGTTAATTAGTCTATGTCTTTTGAACTATTTGACTTGTGAATTATCCTTTTGGATGAAACTTGTAATTATAGGTGATCTGAAGAGTCATTGAGGATTTTTGTGTTGCTTTAACTTTTGAGAAAATGCCAAGAACAAGGAGGCAAACAAGTTAAGTTAAGGCATTTTAAGTTAAAGTTCTGTATTAGTATAGGATTCAAGGAGAGATATGAGGCCACTGAGAATAATGAATTGATTAGAGAAAAGGAATAAATCTACTGGCTAAGTATGACAAGAGAGTTAATAACTTCATTAGGCGACAAGGTTGGTAGCAATTCACTCAAACATATAGAGAAAATAAGGTTAATGGAGTGATTGAACTTGTTTACAAATTTTATGCCAATGCGAAGTTTACAAGGGAAGGTAACCCAATGAAAGTGAGAATAGTGATGGTCCCATTAGCATTACATAGATGACATCTATGCGTTAGAACATTTAAGCATGGTTGGAGAATCACATACCTTCCTGTATGATTTGTATGAGAGACCCTATAACCTATGTCTTTTTAGAGCCATAGAGAGCATTAGTTATCCGAGATGTGGTGACCCCGCGCCATGACACCACTGGGTGAGCTGCTATGGGGGTCCCACAGCCCTGTTGACATCCGTTGTTACGTTAATGCTCCTCAGTATGTGTGCTAGTTGTTGTATCTTCTATATTATTTATTAAAATTTACAATCTTTTATTTCGAATTAGCCATTTACAAATGTGGTTTATGTTTTACAAAGTTGCAATTGGATAACCACTAATTTGCAGCAGAAGTTTTAAAATTAATGTAAACATGGATTTTTATAAATTTTCAAGTCATACAAGACACCAGTCCAAATGTAAGAACGCGGAATAAAGTACACAATTTATTAGGCGATAAAAGTAAATATATACAAGTACATGCATCTCATAAGTCTCCCATAAACCCAATATATATATATATATATATATAAATATTTAATTAAAAATGTAAGAGTAGAGTGTCGATCAGTAGGCAAGCTCTGAGATAGTCATCAAGAATCTCCTTACCTTTACTCGTATAAGGATCTAAACTCAGTTATCAAAACAAAACGATGAAAAGTCTAGAAGTAAAATCCCAAGAAACCTTATTGAGCATTCATATATTAAAGTAAAGGAAATCCAATAAATATTGTCAAATAAACATGCATAATGTGAACATGCAACTTTAAATGGATCATCGCATATGTAAATAACAATAAAATGCAAATGTGTATGCTTGTCCAGGTAAGACTAGACCATACTTCGAATTCCCTCCCCAGGATCCCTCCAGTGGGCGCACCCAACTTGCCCATCACTTTGTCCTCTCGGTGGCCGACGTAGACCCACAACACACTGACACATGTACCAAAAAATTATTTTGGGCCATCATTCGTTGAGGACTCCTGATACACATGCTATGGTCTATCGTGTCAAAGACATACAATGGAATACCTAGTAGGAGTAAACTTAACCGTCCGATCAAAGCAGTAACACAAGCATAGATAACTAATATGAATAAAGGATAGAAACAAATACACTAAATAGGATATAGTAAAATAGTACTGAAATTTGACAATTACTCAAGTGATTTTCAATTAGGTTTTGCAAACCTTGCATACTTCAAAATCTAACTCATTAAGCCTCAAAAATTGACTCTGACCTTGTATCCGAACCCGCATATTGACTCCTAGGTCCCTAGTATCAATTTAAACAAATAAAGTAGGTCAAGGTAAGGTCAAATGGGTTTGTAAACCTATAATCCAAAACAACCCTTTATGTTTTAGCAAAGCTTCAATTTGATACTTAGTATTACAATACGAATTAAACCATGATATATTAAAAATCATAAAAAACACTTAAGAAGAAAGTTTAAATCAAGGTCTTAGCTTTCTGGAATGGTGCAATGTGTAATGTTTTAATATAAAACGAAGGAGATATAAGATATTTACAAAGACAACTCAAATTAGAATCAAAACCTGACCAACAAGTATGTAAAAATAGTTTCTCCAAAATATATAGCTCTAAAAACTATAATTTTTTGTCACAAGGCTGCTAACATATCGAATAATAACATTCTAAAAGATGAGCTCAAACCGATAAGAATTTAGAGAGGTATGCCTTGTTAAATTTCATTTTTAAAATCTCGTAATTGCATTTCAACTACCTACTTGCAGAGCATGTTTGGCTACAACTAGTTTAGACTTTAAAATTTTTCCAAGAAAAAAGTTGTAGATCTTTAAGCAATCTTTCCAACGTCATATGATCTACTTCTTTTAGAGTCTGTATGGGAGAGTTTTGCTCAATTTACAGTGGTTAGGTTAAGAAATTTGCTAAGAACTAACATGCTTGCATCAAAAATTCATAAAACCCCAATTTCTTGCCAAAACTAGATTGACACCATTATTGATCATCAAAAATAGTTTAGATCTATAATTTACACAACAAAAATAGTACATTAATCTTTAAAATTCATTTTTTCAAAAAACCTGTAAAACTTGAGTTTCTATGTACACATTTTGTATGAATTTAAGCAGTAAAGAGTGGTTTTTTTGTACCTAGATGATGAACTTTTGAATTTGATCTTCTTAGTATGATTCCTCTAGTAGATGGCCTAAATTCCTCTTAGTTCTTGCTAAATTTCCCAACATTCAAGCCTAGAACAATCATTCCTATTATTGCATGAAGAGATTTCCCACTAAATTAGCATATATAGGTTAAATTGTAATCAATTATGTTCACGTAACTCGCGGTCAATTAATGGTCATTATCAACTTTTAGTCCACTGACTTCCATCTTGTTGATACAATTCCCAACTAAAATCTCCTAGGATTCCATTCGAGTGGGAATATAGATGTAAATCTATGACATCAATTTTTCTATCCAATTACAGGTATTTTTAATCAATTGGTCCAATTAATTAAACTTAGCCACTTTTATACATATGTAGGCTATTTATGGTATTAAATTGGTTTACTACCACTTCTCCTAGTACCCAATTATCCGACACCAAGTGACCTGCGTCTCAGCACACATCCCGAGGCATGTCAATCCTTAATGTACCCTATTATGGCTTAGCTTAATGTGTGTTAATCTATTTTATGCCATATTCACCATTATTCTAGTCATTTTATTTAAGTTAGCATTATAATAATTAGTGTACCGATATTATGTCTACTATGTACGTACGTCTACACACTTTACGAAAAATTTACCCATCACGTAATTTCACATGGTATTGCAATATAAATACACACATTCGATGAGTTATGAAATAAATAATAATTAATATCACAATTGTGCAAGCAACATACACAAATAACGATTTATGCTCAGTCAGGCATGTTCTAGCCTATTCGGAGCGTCCATGTGTGCCTGAGCTGACACACGTGTCGAAAAGTAAGATACATAATGTCGTTAATAAACATTAGGCTATTGCATGAGGGGAAAAAAAGGATAATGAGAGTTGAGAATGTGTCGAAGCACATTAAGAAGGGGAGTGTGAGGAAAGTTTTTAGAATGTGGCAAAAGTGTTTAGTTGCTTCACTATGCCTCACTACTCAGCAGGGTGAGATAAACAAGCCCAAGACACCTTGTTTATATGAGATTATAAGGAATGGGAGGATTGATTTGGGGGTGATCATTCATAAAAACTTGAAGGAGTCTATCATGACAGAAAGAGACAACAAATTTTTATTTCCAATTTTAATAACCTAAATGTGCTTGAAGGATGGGTTGCGATAGATTCAGGATTAAGAATTTTATATTGAGGCCCAAGCAATAGTAAATGAGGAGTTTATGCTAACCATGAAATCACCTATTGGATACTAAGACTCTGAAGATGTGAGGCAGCCGAGAGGGGAAAATTTGAGGTCGAGTTATTGGCCACGGAGCAAGAGGATTATGAAATAGTAGCAGCAACAGCGGAGGTGGCCTAAGAAATACAAAAGAAAGGATATGGAGACGAGGAGGATCACCAGCTGAGATTTACTGATGGTTACAAATTTGTAGACCTACAGATAGAAGAGCAGGACTTGGATGATCCTAAAGTTTTTTCACCACCCCCACCTCTACAGGAAATAGTACCACCATCTTATACTGGAGTTGCTACTGCTACTGCAGTTAAAGATGATGATTATGCAGATAATGATGAATTGTCCTAGAGTCTGAGTCTAAAGATTTCTCTAGACCTTGGGGAGATGAGATATACATTTATACTGATTATTTTTCACATTTGGAATACTTTGTATTTTATTAGTTGTTTAAATTTTATGTATAAGTATTTTTATGTTTTGTTATTATTATGTTTGTGTGTCTAGTGTTTTTATGTTTTAGGCTTATTTTAAACTCAAACGCATGGTAGTTTGAGGGCATTAACACTATGGGAAGTGGTAAAAAATGAGAAAATAAGGATAAACACTACAAGTCTGATCGTAAAATTTTATTTTTCAAGCAGCTAAAGAGGAAAGCATGGTAGTATATTCTTTTTCATTAAAACTTTCAAGCGATTCTGATGAGCTTATAATAATTTTTCAAAAGTGGTTTTGAAAGAGGAAAAACGTGATTTCCTATTGAAATTAATTTTGTTTCAATGCATTACAGTCATTAAATTATGTCAAAATTAGACAAAAATCTCAAGATCATATACTTATGTCATAGGGATTTTCCACCATGTTTCGTAATTTTTTGAGGTATGTTGAAAGTTTTCCAAATAGGTTTTGGAATAAGCGAAATTTACATACTTAATGAGATGAATTTTGACTTAAGATGTCCCGGGCATCAAATGATGTTGGAATTAAACCAAGATTTCCAAAATGCATTATTTTATCATAGTGAAGGTGTCCACCAAGCTCCATGATATTCTTATATGTCTAACTCAGATTTCAAGCCATGCTTCCAAAAAAGATTTATATTTACCAATATGGATTAAAGTTTTCCTAAAGTCTCAAATTTAGTTATTGTTCATGTAAATGAGATTTTATTACTTGAAAATCTTGATTTCCATTATTTGCACTTCATGGAATCAACCCCACATGTCATTAAAAATTTGTATTTATTTTTAAGCCACTTTTCAAGTTGAAGGAAAACTAACTATTACATATAAAAATAACATCTTGATTTCCATTTTTTGTACTTCATGATAATCTTGATTCCATTATTTGGACTTCATTGCATCAACTTGAATTGATTTTTAATAATTCTTATTAGTTTAGTATCATCTAAAAACAATAAATTAAACGTGTTGACCAATATTAAGTAAGTTCAGGCACTTTTAGCCGAGCTAAGTGCCTAATGAGTATTTGAAATAATAAAAAGGAAACATTGGCCACCAAATTGACGTAGAAAGATTTTAATGACTCTTTGTGGGGTTATTAAGCACGAACATTACCGAGTTATATTGCTCACACAATAAAAATAGTTAGTAGTCTAAAGGGAACAATATAAGGTATAAGTTAAAAATAATCAAGTCAATTATAAAAATTGAACCTTATTAGAAACAATGATTGTAAATGTAACTCAATGATTTTAACCACGAGTGTAACCGATCGAAATGGAAACTAGGTACCTAGCTAGCTAGAGTTGGGCATTAGAGAGTTTATTGGGACACGTGTCAAAGCCTTAGGAGCATGTGTTAGCGTGATCGGATATAAGTAAAACCAACTAGGAAATGCATAGTAATTCATTAAGCTTTAAAAGTTATTGTTATTGCACTATTATCCTTTCTTGGAATCCCTACTCCGATATGAGTGTTCGAGGGGCGAGTGAGTCATAAAGGTGTTTCTGATGGAGTGGTTGGCAGCTAACTACCAGAGCCATGACCTTTGATTCACTAAGTTATTTGGTCGGGATGAGATGTTTTTTATCCGAGGCACTATTGATATCCCTCATTCACGTCGGTCTAGGTACAACAAGGGCTGCCGCGTCCTAGGATCTGAGTCTGCTTGGCGTTGCCGCAACTCTGTGACCCTGACCTTGTGGCACCCACACTTAGTGGTCTTCGACTACTTGGGCACCTCTCTATTGCTTCTTTTGATGCTCATTTCTCATTGTAATCTCGTTATTTAGTCTTATTATCATGCATTCCTTATACCTTTATTTCTATCTGCATGACTTTTAGATTACTTAATTTTTTTAAGTTCTGTATACATCCTACTGGTTGGACACATCATGCTTATGCTTGACCGAGTGCAGATCCACAGTCGAGTAAGGGCAAGGTGCCGGTACTTGGCAATTTGCTCTGAGGATATTAGAGCGACCCTCCCTTATTTTCTTTTATAGGTTTTTCGCTCTATGTATTCAATATATATATGTTGTGTTTTAACACTTGGGATACTTTGATGGGTTGAGAGATACTTAGGACTTGTATAACACTTTTGCACATTCGTAACACTACTCACTTGATGTATATGTTTGATATGTTTACAGGGTACAACATTTGGTTATCCAACTTCTTTACTTTATTGTTGAGTTATTTACATAGTTAATTGCTTTTGCTAACTTCTAAGACGTTCAAAAGTGTTAATAACTCAACTTAAAATTACAAATTATCTTATAATAATGGATTGCAAAGCTGAGTAAGCCTGCGTTGACCTTGGGAAGGCTAACTCAGAGGTCCACATAGGCTCAAGCCGGGCGAGGCCCAGTTTTTAGGTAACTGGGGCTATCACAAAGAAGTTAGATTAAAACTCTTCGCATGAAAAGATTAAGCTTGAGTACTAGTAGCTTTGCTAAGTTAAGTTTTCTTCTAACTATATTAAATCATTTAGACGATGGAAGTACTAAAGTCTACAAAACTAGAATGATTTATGCTTATTTATGAGTTTCATAAGCTTAATGAGAAATCTTGAGATTGTACACTTACTACTTGAGTGTCGAGGTGAAATAAACTTATAACTTTGTGATTAGTGATGGTTTTGGCTGCGAACTACTTTGTTGTTTCAAAAGTGAATTTTATGTGTTGTTAAGGCTACATGTTTTTTAATGTATTAGTTTTTGCAAAGAAAAACTTTCGAGGGGATTATTAACTTGAACTTATTTTAATTGAAAGATACTCCATGAATAATGTAAAATGAGTAAATATTATAAGAAATAGTAGTAGTAGTAGTAGTAGTAGTAGTAGTAGTAGTAGTAGTAGTAGTAGTAGTAGTAGTAGTAGTAGTAGTAGTAGTAGTAGTAGTAGTAGTAGTAGTAGTAGTAGTAGTAGTAGTAGTAGTAGTAGTAGTAGTAGTAGTAGTAGTAGTAGTAAGAGTACTGATAAGTTATTATTTTTAAGTATATATAGGGTTAATTTAATATTATATTTATTATAAATATCCTTAAATTAGTGCTAATTCATGGTATTATTGCATTTTTATGTAATTAAGGTGTATTGGAAGAAATCAAATAAAAACTAAGAAGAAATAGAGCAAAAACCTACAAAATCCGAGTTGGCGCTGTGGGAGCATTTATTGACGCTGAGGCAAGTTAAGGAACGACATAAGGATGAAAGGCATGACATGGGAGAGGAGAAGAAATAAAGAAAACCAACTCTAGAGATCCGTTGCAGTGGCAGCACCATTGCTAAGAAGAGACAATGTTAGGACACAAATAGGACAAAGCCGAGGCTCTGGGAGCTAAAAACCACATAAGGAAGTTGTGGTGCAGTGGCGGTGATGGGACAAAACACGCGGCATCGCGACATTAATGACAATGCCAACTTCGCAGAAATTAGAAAGTGAAGCAATAATTCCGGTTAATTTGTAATTTAGGGTTTCTAATTGTTATTGGGGAGTATACATGGTATTAGAACGTCGTAAACAAGAGAGAGCCAACCAAATAGAAGGCGATTAACCTCCATTAGAGTAATTTAGCATTGAGTTTGAGTATTAAGGAGTTTTTGTTAGAGAAACATTGAAGACTCTACGTTTGCAATCAATATTTAGTTTCATTGATTAATACAAGGTAATATTTATATTCGTCTCTATTTTGCAATGAATTCTAAATTAAATTGTGGCGTATGAGTTTCAATGATGTGCGAGTAGTCTAATTATTTTAGGGATCAATGTATCCTATGGTATGAATGTTATGTTGTGAAATAGGAATAAAATTTGATAATAAAAAGTGCACTGGTTAGCATTTGTATTGATTTTTAGTATAATGCTTTAGATATCTTGACCGCATGTTTAATTAACTTAGGCTTTAGGAGTTATCATGGCCATTGAAGCTTTTTAATCTAGAAATGAACGGTACAAACGTAAAATACAAAATATCGCGATATAGTTGTTGATTAGGGAGGAGTGGATAGTAAACTTAGTTGGTCATGAATGCAATGGCTTGAGACTGAAAGCAATGTGAAACTTACGTTATTCAAACCGATAGGTGGAGTTCTTGTTTGCAGATTAGAATCTTCTCCATCACGACAGTGGGTTGAAGTGGATTTAAAGGAAATTTGTCTATTCTAATTACACATTGCATAAAACATAGTAAGATGTACACATGAATACAAAGCGTAGTAAAAAATTACCTAGGTGAAGTTGTGAACTAAGATTACTTAATATAAGAGTTCAACCAAAGTTTAAATTGATTTGTTAGAATATTCTAGTTTAGATATAAAATAAATTAAAACAGAATCCCTAAGCGATAATTCAAGTTAAGTAGGTAATATACAACTTGTACAAAAAACATTCCTTGAGGACGGTATTCATGATCAACATAAGTTGATTGCACTATCACTACAACCTAGCCGTTATACTTGTAGCACACTATCAAGTTCTAGTAGAATACATTTTTTGCTCGGGATGTGCAAAATCTTCAGTTTAGGGTATTTGATAAGTGATTAGTTAAACTTATATATATGACTAGTTTAGTAGTATATTTGGAATAAACATCCCAGAATGAGTTCTAATTGATGGTATTTATGTATTTTCAGGCATACAAGGATAAAGGAGACAAATGAGTGATTTTTATGGCGAAATGAAAAGAAATTGCACAAAAGTACACTTTACGTCATGGCTTGGAGGCTTAATGCAGTGGGAAGAGTGCACAAGGCATGGGTAAAGCGTGGACAAGGAAAGAAGGCAATAGAAGTTGTGTAGTAGTATTAAAGTAGTGGTGATGTCGTATGGTTTTACACATGGCACTGGAACAACATACACAGGGTGCCAAGCTTACTACGATGAGAAATCTTATATAAAAGGTTGAAGCTGTGCGTGGCTTTACACAAATAGCGTGGGCACTTATTGTAGCATCCTTTATCTCGATTAGAGCGATATTCGGCCTGAAACCCTAATTAAGCCTCAGTAACTCAGTCAGACTTAACTAAAGCCATCAGCCTCTCCTTATATACTAGATAAACTTAACCTGCATATCGATATCGAATAAATAATAAAAAGTATACGCAACAAAAAATTAAATCTTTTTCTATAATGAACAATATACAAAAATACAGAGTTTTCCAAAACTCAAAACCACGTTCATAAACCTCCCAAACTTATTTATATTCACAAAATAACTTAGATAGTGCATATATGGATAAAAAGGCTCATTACATCGTAAAGAAGATTATAAGACTCCTAAATCTTCTCCTTGCCCTTCGTTGAAGTACTTGGTTGCAAACTTGAATGATTAAATTTAGAGTGAGTGCGCCTACTTGCTCAATAAGTAAGGATTCACTAACCCATCAATATTCCATATAATAATCAAGGACATTATGCAATAACAATATGCACCAATGTTAACTTGCAGGTATATGGTAAGCATATTATTCTATAAATAACATATGCAAGTCCGTTTGTCAACTCTTTGGGTGTCACCCCTATAAGAACCAAACCTGCCACATGCCATGTTCACATTCCCTCGAAGATGACCATCAACTCCTACATTGGAATTCTTTATGACAACAACAAATTTTTTTTGTATCCCAAACTTTGAACCCATTTGGCCAAGTCATTCTTACTTAGAAATAGCATGTAGGGGATAAAGTCATTAGTGTAGTTAATAAAGTCAGAACAAGACAACATTCACTGCAAAATGGTAAATCACATTATTGCAATCGTCCTTCCATCAATAACCACAAGAAAATACAATGAAATTGTATGGCTCAGCCACATCCGACTTGATAAAGTTTTAGAAACCAAAATAACTGCGGAGATTAAAAAATATGTGATGAATTAATAAACACACATCAAGACTCGATACAAAATTGATATCACCGTAAGACTTGAATGTCTTCCTTTGCGCAGGCTCAGCCTAAACAATCAACTAATCAAATTGATAATACCCTTTATAATGATTTATTTTTCTCATAAAACTCAAGTAAAAAAACGATGATCCACACAATTGCGATCTTGAGTATTTATAGAATCAGTCTATCTACCTTATTAGGAATTCAGTCTTAAATATAATACAACTCGAAAAAACCACATCGGTCTACAATTGTAATTCCTATTGAAATCATCTAATGCTCATTAACTAAGTTTTCTATTCCATAAAGAATCTTGATTCATCGTTTCCATAAAGTTCTTCAGTCCTTTATGCACCTTTCACACGGATTTTGTATTTGTAATCCATCTCAAAGTTCTCTACTTGCAGTATCAAACTTCTTCACTGTTGTAGACTAATACAGACAATTGCTCTGTTTTAGTATCCAAATCGTATTTAATTCTTGCTTCAACTTCAAATTTTTCTACACCTTCGACTCTGACTTTGATAATATAATCTTCACTAAAATTTGCATTGTAGTCTTTCTCTGAGTTGTATCTACTCTTGAAAATCTTGCTTAGTCTTGTTTAACATCTTTATTATAACATCTACCTAGCTAACTTAACTCCTATTTTAACAATATACTGCCACGAGGATAGATTAACCCAAATGTGGTAAGCTAGGGTCTAACAATATCCTCTTTAGGCATAGATTGGTAAAAAACGATAACTTAACAAGATAACCATATTTTTTAGGACCTTCATTTGTTATTGATGGATTAACAACCCATAAAATTCATAACCCCAAGAAAGATTATACTCACAAACTAATAAGTACAACCATGAAATGCAATGTTGTTTTAAAACATCAAACTCATGTACTTGCAATAACAAAATAGTAAAAAACAACATAGCGTTACATTCTTTTGCTCTCTTACCATTTTTAACTAAGCAACGTAAAAAAGATTAAAGTTATGTTCTAACAAGCCCACCTCAATCGGTGAAGTTTGGCAGCAGCAATGTCCAACTTTTTTGCATTGGTTGCATATTTGCAACTAAAACTTCTTCGTAGACAGCGAGATAGGCAATGCAATCTAAAAAGTAGTTGAACAGCATCAGGTGTAGTCTCGTCACTGCTGGAGAACTTGGTTCTTGCAGAGGTTCATCCTGAGTTAGAATAAAGTCATCTTCGGTAGCGTCTGTCAGTGTTGTAGCGGCAGAAGTAGGAGTAAAAGGTAGAGGATCAAGAGTAACATTAACTGTAGGTCTTAGCTTGGTTGAAGTGGTAGGTATGGCTTGATTGGCAACAATATCCTCACGCTCTAAGTAAGTAGAAGGATGCACTCACATACTTGGCTTTGATTGCAAATCATCATTCAGTAGAGCCTCAACAGTATGTACCAATGTTGCAGTAACCGAAGGCAGTTGAATGCCCTCGAGGTTAATAGCAGCCGAGTCATCAACATGAGTAGTCTTCAATGTTGCTAGATATTCTTCTTGTGCAAGTATAGGTGCACTAGGAAACTCGTTTCGTGTTACAACATCACCATCAGTTCCATAATTCATCAAAGGGACTTAAGTATATTAGTCCTAATAGTTTAACTCTATAAAATTACCTTTATTTTCTCCCGTATCATGAAACTCACCAGGCAAAGTAACTTTCTCTCTTCGATTAGGAAGTATAGCGGATGAACTTGCATCAGGTCGTAACTCAGTCTATCATGTAATAGCAGGAAGAGAATTTTCCCCTCTTGCAATTTGCTCTCTAGAATATTACATTTTGATAAGATTGTGTCCTTATTTTTAGTAACTTTAGCAATTTTTCATTTTAAGATCCTTATTGACTTGCGTATAGGCTTTGTGATAAGGGTCTGAATAGGAGCATCAGTAGTGATCATGATGGTAGCAAGAGTTGGGGCAATTGACGACTTCTTTTGTAGGCTTAAGTATTGTTATACTTCATTTGATGATTTAGTTTAACCTCCTCGACCACTTTTTCCAACTTGTCATTTTTCTCTTCAATGACAGCATTTTCTAAATATTAAAATTAGGAAACATAGCAGATATAACATGTTCTATTTCTTCCCTAAGCGCTCTACGGAGTCATAGATCTCCTTCCCAATCTTGAACTTCTTCTCCAAGTCCAAGCAAGCAGTTCATTAAGAAAGCACTAAGTGGAATATAGTACCCATAAACAAAAACTTTATCCACAGCTCTATCCCAAAAATTGTAGAGAACATTGTTGTAGAATTCCTTGACAATGGAGTCTTTGTAGAAGCTTCCATGATTTGCCATACTATATATACCAGTCTATACTAGTAATCGGTCGAAGCCAAATTCATGAAAATTTGACATATTGATTGGTTGATCATACTAATATATTCTCTTCATTATATCTCTGAATTTCTCCGAATATTCCAGCGACCGAAAATGACTAAATGCAGATGGAGCAAGTACACCAAAGTACTTTGAGATGAAAACAATCTTTGTTTAGAAGAAGGATTTTTTATTTGTTTTGATTATCATAATTAAACAAGATAAATATCATATATTACAATGCATGAACAATCATTAAACCAATTAGGAAGTTTTACAAATATTTTCCATTATTTTAGTCAATCTAATTGACTAAAACTACCCCTTATTCTAATTCTCAAAAATATTAATGAAAACGTTTTTAATTAACTCGGACCCACCTTTAATTTAATATCTTATTCTAATCCAATTAGAATTTGTGATACTTTTAATCCTTATCTGTTATATATTTGACCTATCTTATAGGATTTGTAATTGTTATATGATTACAAGTTTATCCCCCATCTAATAGGAATACACTGAGGATAACCACAATGACATATATGATCAAAATCAATTTCGAAATATTAATCACTCATTAAACACAAGAATCATATTCAATTAATCATATTAAAATTATCATGATTTCAATCATGGAGACATACATAATTATTGAACAAAAACAATATGTATTCAACACTAGAATCACATTAACCAAAACATGACTACTACCATGAACATACAAAATTCGCATCGTTCAATATTAAAAACATATGTTAATCAAAATATTCAAAACATGAATATTATCATTGAATCCAGTCATACGTATTTATCGATATATAAATCAGAGAAAACATGCAAACGTTTTATAGAAACGAGCCTAATGCTCAGATACTACTGTTAGGTTTTGGGGTTCATACGTAGCTAAAAATTCAAAATAAACTTTTGAAAAACCCTTAACAGGATTGAAAATGGGTTCCATTAAACTAAATGTACAAAATTAAATCATACCTTAATCCATGATTTCCTACATTGATTGTTTGATCTCCAAGACATTCAAGCAAGCGCCCTCTATCGAAAATCAAAAATAGTTTTGAATTTTTCACAGTGTATGAACCCCAAAACCCCGATAGGATTGAAAATGGGTTTCATTAAACGAGATTGTCAAAGTTAACCATACTTTAATCCGTGATTTCCTACTGTGATTGTCTGATCTCCAAGACGTTCAAGCGCGCGTCTTCTATTAAAAATCCACACGTGAATGGTGACCACAATTTGGAGTATTAGCCCCAAGAGAGATTGTAACTTTTTTTCTTTCTCTCCCAAAATCCAGAGAACTCGAAATTTGAAAAAACAAAAATCATATTTCATTTAAGGGTTTCACCCATTATTTTATGTGTAGATAAGGTTTCACCCATTATGTTATGTGTAGATAAGCCCTCAATTATAATCCAATTCGTAATACAACTATTGTACTTAGGAAATTTTGGAAAATTATATTTACGCCCCTATTAATAAGTCATGATATAAAAAATCGTGAAGGCTTTTTTTCATGAATTTTATCATATAAAATTCATTACTTCGGACTAATTGAAATTGCACAAAGCCATTCTTTGTATGTGAACCAATAGGTTCATGCAAAGTTGGAAATGAACTAAAATCATCTTGACACACAAGTCATAAGCAGTCTCTAACAAGGTATTACGACTACCAAAGTAGCATGAATATCAAAATCGATATAAAGTAATGAATAACATATATCATATCCTTTTGTTGTGCGATATCCTTCGCCTAAACATAATGCATGGAAAGTCACCCTTAATGTTTTATTGTACTTAACTCGAACTTTAAGTAAACTAAAAACATCCAAGTGACATTGATCATATCAATTCACGTGGACTTCGCCGTAATCATTCTATCATATCGAGGAATCCACTAATATCTCTCTCTACATGAGAGTGAAAAATTATATATAATTACACACCTTCATATATTATTCACATGGTAACCAATCACAATATTTATAATCGTTCGGTTGAAGACAACGTTTGATTGTGTCAAATTATCATGCTTATAATATTGAATTCTATTGTAATCTCAAGTCAAAGGACTAAATGATATACTTATCATGAGTAACACCTATGACTTAATCCGTATGTTGTTCTCATAGCAGGTTGGTCCAGTACCTTATTCCCTAACAAGTAGTCATGATCTCGATTCGTATCCCTATATGCATGATCACCACATGACTATCAATCAAGATTCGGACTAGTCTTAATTCATTATAATTCCTAATATAATGATCGACAAGAGATATTTATGATATTTTAATAAATACCAACAGATCTTACTATAAGGCAAACATGCAATCACACATAATAAAATAGCAAATGAAAACCTTAATTTTATTAACTAAAATTATAAGATAAATAATGTTTGTTGATTGACCTAGGGCGCATGCCCCAACCTTGTTATCATCGTCCACTTCTTTCTTTTCCTTTGCAGTAGTTTTGGCATTCTTAGAAGAGCCATATGGTCTAGCAAATTCTCATCAGCAGACTGCTTGTGACTTAACCCTTGTACTCTCTACGGCGATTCAATGATCGAGCAATGCCCTGACATAGAGTTTATTGGATGGAACATGATAGTATATGCCCTTCATCTCCAGCGTCGGAAGATCGGCTGTAGCAATAAAGTCACTGTAAGAGGTCAAATAAGATGATTAAGACATTCTTGCAGTAACTCAAAGCAAGAAAGATACAAAAATGGCAGGGAGCGAATTGAGGTTACTGTAAGAGAGAAAAGTGTGAAATGGGAAAATTGCTTTATGGGAACAAGATAATTGTATAAAATTAGCTAGGATAAACCCAATTTAAAATCAACATACCCTTAAATCCCTTATAGTTAATTTGATGTGTCTAACGTAACAAAATTTACTCCTACTTACCTTGTCTAATCCCTAGTTTTTTTACAGCCAACTTATTAAAAGTGATACGTGTTGCATTGAAATCCAAGTGGTATTTTCTTAGTCAAACATGAAAGCAGCTTGCAATTAAAATGTCAAACAAATAAGTATTTATGTGTATGCACATAAATGGCAGGTTGTAATGAGAACCCACGCTAGTGAGAGTAAACGCAATATCATAGCACAATCTCTCAAAAGTCTGTGTGTCAAGAGCCTTTGTATATATATTAGCTAACTGCCTTTCAGTAGGATTATGTTGAATACAAATTAACACTATTTCCGCTAGATCCCAAATATAATGATGATGAATATCAACATACTTCGTCATAGAGTGTTGAACTGGATTTGTCGAAATATGAATGGCATGTTTATTATCATAGTAGACTATTAATTGAGATAATGCAATACCATAATCTTTGAGCATTTACTGCATCTATATTAACTGCATACAACAACTACCTGCAGCTATATATTCGACTTCAGTAGTAAATAGCGAAATGCAATTCTATTTCTTGCTATTCCAAGCAACAAGATTAGAACCCATATAGTAACATCCACCACTAGTACTATTCAGATCATCAATATTTGAAGCCCAATTGGCATCACCGTACCAGATTAAGTCACTATCTTTGCTCTTCATAAGTATGCCAAAGTTAGTTGTTTTGTACACATAGCGGAATCATTTTTGCAGCAATCAAATTACACTCTTTTAGATATACCTGATAGCAAGCACAAACACTAACACTGAAAGCAATATTTGGTTTACTTGTACTAAGATAGAATAAGCTACCAATCATATCTCTATATAATGTAAGATGGACATCAACACCTTTGTCATCCTTATGAATCCTCTCACTGACATCATTGGTCAATTAAAAAACCATATTTATTTTGAGATACAAATATACTTTCTTGAGACTTTGCAATCTGCAGACCCAAAAAGTAAGTAAGATATACAACTATGCTCATCTCAAATTCTTTCTTCATCAAATCAACAAGTTATGAAGCTAGATTTGCATATGTTACCTCGAAAATAATATCATCGACATAAATTTGAGCAACTACAAACTATTTATTCTATTTTTGAAGAAACATAGTCTTATCAGCAGACCTTCTATTATAGCCTTTCTGTAGCAAATAGGTATTCAACTTTTCATACCAAGCTCATAGAGCCTGTTTTAGACCATTATGTGCCTTTTTCATATGATAAACATCATTTGGTTTATCATAAACCTCTAATCCTCTAGGTCGTGCAATATAGACTTCTTCTTACAAATACTCATTTAGGAAAGCACTTTTAACATCAATTTGTTGTAACTTGTTTGTCACAACCAATGATTAGTAGTAGAGAAATAGATTTCAATCTTGCAATTGTAGCAAACGTCTAATAAAGATTAATACCTTCAACTTGTATATATCCTTGTGTAACTAGTTTGGCTTTATAGCAAACAATAATACCATTCTTATGTCTTATTGCAGAATATCGACTTAGTATCAATGATATTAACATTAGTAAGTCGTGGAACAAGCTCCCACACATCATGCCCGACAAACTCATTAAGTTCCTCTTGTATAGCATTCATCAAATATTCCTCCATTAGAGCCTCCTCGAAATCTTTAGGCTCAATCTAATATGAAAAATAAGTGAAACATGGCATATTCCTACAGTCGACAAGAGGAATACCTCTAGTTTGCATAGGATCATCAACTGAACTAATAATTTGCTCAATTGGATGATCTTTCAGAATCATTGATAATGGGGTAGTAGATGTAGAAGTAGAACCAGTTTCTATAGTAGATGATTTTAGATCATCATCATCATTAACATCTTCATCATTAAATGGAGTAGTGATATCTGAATTAGATATTTTTACAGTAGGTTGAGAAATAGATGCCGAGCTTATTGGTGTCAGCAGCTCGTCGTCATCATTCTTTTAAGAGGACAATTTTTTGTTCTAGCACAACATCAACCATAACCTTGATAGAATTCACTATAGTCACAGTTCAATTATTATAAATTCTATAAGCTTTACTATTCTAAGAATATCCAAAAACAACTCCAACACCACTTATGGAATCAAACTTTCCTAAGTGAGCTATATCATTCAAAATGAAGAAGGTATTGCGAAACACATGAAAAATTTTCAAATAAGGCTTTTTGGCTTTCCACATTTCATGCGGAGTTTTTGTAATCAGTGGCTTAAAATAAACTCTTATGACAATGTGGTTGGCAATATTTACTACTTCTCTATATGATTCTTAGGCATATTTTCCTCAGCAAGCATGACCCCAGTCATCTCTCGAATTGTGTGATTTTTTCTTTTAACAACATGATTCTATTACGGTTTTTTAGAAGCAGCAAATTCATGCTTAATCCCAAATTCAGCACAATAATCAGAAATTGTCAATTCTCAAACTCTCTTCCATAATCATTACATAGTAGATCAATAGATACATCCTCATTCCTTTTCTCATTTAGAAGTTGAACATAAAACTTCTTAAACTCATCAAACGTTTTTGCTCTTTCATGTAGCAAACGAATCCAAGTAAACTTTGTATAGTCATTAACAATCACAATAACATATTTATTTTTCCTAAGACCCTCAACTTGCACTAGGCTAAATAATTCCAAATACAATAATTCCAACACACATGATGTTAGTATTTCATTGAAGCAAGCATGTGAAGAAGAATATTATATACCCATTTGACATGGTGCACAAATAGAATCATACTTCATGTTAGTTTAGGAATACCACTTACAGCAGCATGAAAAAGCGATTTCTAAAGTTTCTTGAAATCAAGATGACCCAGACTTCTGTGCCAAAGCTTTATAATAGATAGAGAAATAGAGTTACATATAACCTACAGCTTGCACGACAATACAGAATGTTGAGGTAGCATATATAAGTTGTGTGATGTTTAGATCCCATACATGATGCATTTTCTTTCTTCATTAATTACTAATAATAATCTTTTGTGAAGTTAATAAACAATTCATTAACATGCAACTGACTTATGCTAATCATTTCTGATTTCAACCGATCAACATGTAGAACTCCTTAAAGATTAGGTAGTCACACAACATTAAAAGTTCATTTCCCAATATCTTTATCTTTCGTTACATCACCAAACTTTACATCAGCTTCCTTAAATGATTTGTAGTTCTTAAGAAAGCTTTTATTACCAGTTATGTGTTTGGAATAGCCACTATCCAAAATATCATAACTTAGTCATACTTGCTAAGATTTGTAGATGCCCTTTCAAAACAATGAAGGATAAAGAGGAAATACAAATGTCACTATGACATATGTGTGCTTGAGTTACTTTATATTTGATTTTTGTTTATTGTCCATTGGCAACAAAAATATGTTGATCAACTGAAATGCGTTCACAAAATTGTAATGGAATTAGGCCTTCACGAATACAATTTATGTCTGCACCAAAATCAATTAAAGCATTATATTTGTAAGAAAATCCTTTCAGTGCAAATGTAATTGGGGTAATCCATCTATGATACTCATATCGAGTAACAGAGTCAATAAAGACATTGTCAGGATCATAAGCATAACTTGCTTCGACATTAACATTTTCCAAGATGGAAATACGAGATGAGAGATTTTCAATCTCAGTTTTTAATTGTGTAATTTCGGTTTGAAGGGAATGAATGGTAGCTTGTTGTGGCTTTTTGCCTACAACTTTCATTAAGCTAGCAAAGGTATAATCTGTAGTATCATGACTTAATTGTTCTTGAAAATTCTTTTGTTTTTTCTGCAAAGCAGATAATGCAGGGGATCCTTCAGCGGTAGAGCTAGAAGGAGAAGAAGGTGTTGGTACAATTTCAGTGAAATATTTGTACTTCAAAGAAGGATCAGTGATATGTTCCCCAATAGAAAGGATTAATTCTTCATGGGCAGTCAAAACATTGATTTCAGGTTCAGAGGAAGAGGAAGAAGTATTAGGAAGAGGAAGTATCAGTATATGCAACATGATGTATTTTCTTTTTAAAAGATTTTAAATGGCATTTATTGGCATAATGCCCTGGTTTACCACAATTGTAACAAACATTTTGTTTCTTTGAAGAAGAGGGATCACCTTCAGTTTTAACAAACTTTTTTAACAAATCTTTTAGGTTTAGAAGAAAATTTCTTTTGAGTGCTCCTCTTGTAATATTGAGGTGGTGATGTTTTAAAGGAATGGTGTTTAGGACGCCTTTTAGGATTAACATATCTGGTAACATCTAAGGTATGACCATAGTCAAAACAGAAGTTACCGAGATCATGTTTTAATGTATTCTTTTACTTTTGAAGTTGGCGATTTAATCGCATGTCATTACAGATAGAAATAGCGCATGTTTGAATAGCTTGAGTAACATCACCGTATGATAATTCTGCTAGAGTATTATCATAGTGATCTTTGAGGTAGTCTTTGATTTTGTTAGCAAAGAAAGGAGGCAATCTAGCAATAAACCTTTCTTTCCAAAAGACAGTATCATGTTGCTTTGTTAAGGAATAGAGTTTAGAGAAGAAGGTATCTTTATACCAGCGATAATCATTAAGAGTTCTACAACGTAGATTTTGGAGTTGATCACGGATCTTTTCATTAATGGCGTCTAAATGCCCAACAAATTGCCAAATAATATTTTCCATAAGGACATTAACTGCGTCAGCTATTTGACGTCCTTCTTGATTAAGAACGGGTTGCTCAAAACTATCAGTTTTAATGTGATTATAAATAGCTTGACGTTCGGGTTCAGTCATGACATAGTGCCACCAACCGTATAATTGGCTAGTAAAGCCAGAAGTAATTGTTTTAGCAATATCAGATTCAGGATGTTTGTGAATAGCGCAAGCGCGAGCATAAATATGCGTTTTTAAGACTAGATCAAGGATTTGATATTCAGACAAGCCATCGATACTCCAATCATAAATTGTTGATCCATCATATTTTTGATTGTGTTTTACCTTTTCTTCCAGAATAAGGTCAGCAGGTGATGGTCGAGTATAAAATTGTTTCTTTAACGGATAACGATTTTGAGCCGAGAAAGGCTTGCTATTTCGCTTAATGCGATGAATATTAATAGACTGAGTTGAGTTAGAGACTGTATTATTAGAAACAGAATGATCATCAATAATCTGTTCATGCTCAGTTTTTTGATCAGAGATAGTAGCAACTATAGGTGCTTTATCTTTAGAAGAGCTGGGTGAAGAAGATTGGGCAGCTATAGGAGGTTTGATTTGAAGCTGAGCTAATTTTGTAGTAATGATGTCTAGAAATTCATCTGAATATTTAGATGATTTAGGGGCAAAGGATGGTAGCGGAGGAGAAGAAGATGCAGAAAAGAATGATTTTTGAATTTTTGAATTTTTGTTCGAGGAGAGGGTGTAACAATTTTAGAAATGGTTGAACTTGTCAAGGTTGACAAATACATATTGGTATAGTTATTTTGTTCAATGATGTGGGATAAATCTCGTTTAGAGATTGGCCCAGTATCCTCAAGGGTGGATTTGAATGGCGAAGCTTTAATATCTTCACGAATTTTAAATGGTGCCATAGGTGGATGGGTTTGATTGAATTTGGTACCAGTGGTACTTTCCCAAATAGTATTAACTTGCAAAGATACTGTGGGACATATTTCTTGAAGCCAATCAAAGAAATTGATATTGATTTGATTAGTTTTGACATAGTCAAAATATTTTTCACGAAAAATTGCCTGTTGATCGAAAGGAATGAGTTTACAGAAATAAGGTTTAAGAGGATGGGTTAAAAATTGTTGTTTAAGGGTGTAACAATTTTTTTTCACTGTTTTGGGTCTGTTCTTCAGGCAAAGGATCTTCAACAGAAATGAGATTAATGTGATAATCAGCAAAATCATTAATGCTGACATTATCATCATTGGTTGAAGATGGAGGCTTGTACACGGGATAAGCCACACCAATAGGTGGAGGGTTATCATGATGTTGATGATGTATACATTCATGATGGTCATGATGTATACATTGATGTATACATGGCTTAGGATCTACCTGAGGAGTAGATTGCGCCTGAAAAGTGGTTGTAGTAGAAGTTGATGTGGATGCTCTAGGAGCAAAGATAATATCAACTTTACCATCATCATGAGTAATGATTTGATTGATTTCTTGAGACACTTGTCTCTTTTGTTCTTCTTCTTTATTGGTGTCTATAATTGACCAATGAGAAGGAATAGGATTTTCTTTCCAGTTAAACTGTTGGCGAGTAACTTTGTTATTTTGGACATTAGTGAGAAAAATAGTGGAGGGTCAGTTAGAAGTTTTGTATAGGCTATGCCAGGAATTATGGAATGCATTAGTTTATAGTAGAAACGATAAACAATGGCAACGTTGGAGATAATTCCAGACATTTTAAAACCTTTGGTATAAATACCCAAAACAGCGGCTTTATAAGCAGGTTCATCATGTAAATTAATAGTAAAATTAAGGAAACATTCAAAGTAGAAAGGTCCTTTAGAGAGGCTTCCTTCAATGATCCCTAACAAAGAATCTTGAAAATCAAGATGACGCTTATCTCGAACAGAGACTAAAGCAGCAGTATTAAGGCCTAAGGCCGTCAAGGGTTTTATTGCAACTTGTATAAGACCCAAGTGCAAATATTTATGAGTAGCTCTATGGCTTTGAATTTTTTCTAAAGGAAGAAGATAAATTTCTTGTCCATCTTTTGTGACAGGAATAGAATCTTCTTCAAGTTTGATTATAAAATCTTATTTTTTGGAAAAATTTCCTTGTTCATATACGAAAGAGGCATCAACATTAGGGATAGACCAAATACGAAGAGATTGATCAATATTGGAATAAGTAATTTCTGAAGTATTTTTAAATTATGTTTTGAAATTTGTTTTAAAACTTTAGGAGGAGTGGACGGTGACTCAAAGGAGGAAGAAGGAGAACCAGGTTCACATTTGACTGACGGAGATCTAGAAAGTATTTTTGAAAAAGATTTTCTTAAAGAACTCATGGTAAATCACGAAGATAAACAAGAGCTTGGTCAACGATCTACTGCTCGACTTACGTTCCAATAGCGAGACTTATAACGCGACTAGGAAAGCTATTTGAAAATCTTTGATAAACCAAAAGAAAAGAAAGAAAACCGTAGCGTTTGATTCAAACAAAAGACAATGAAACCAGGCAAAGCAAATATAAAGTACTTTGAGAGTGATAGAGAAATATACTTACAGGGGGAGGAAGAGAGTTTGTGGCTCTGATACCAAGTGAGCTTCCGCTGATGTAGTCGAAGCAAACTGGGTAAGGTCTAAATGGTTTTGGCCGTTTTGAATATAAAGGGCTAGACGGATTTATAGGGCTATAAGGGCATAAGGTAAACACTGATTCACACCAGTCACAATAACATTTAGTAGAAGTAAGAAACACCCAGGGAATACCAGAAAGATAATAAAACGACTTTATTGCTACGTTGTGGAATACCACAATCTTACACACTGAACATTAAACAAGAAAGAACTCCTTAGAACTAGGTTACAAACTTAAGACTCGGTGCCTCCAATATGAAACATAGCCATCTATTTATAGACACATTGACGATGAAAGGGCAATTCTACAGACGACTCTTCCAGAAAGTAAAAGACAAACGACTCTTCAATAAAGTAAAAGACCAACAGTACTCGACTCTTCGAAAAAGCAAATAGTAAAAGCAAACAGTAATGTACAGTGAAGACCTTTGGTAAAAAGAAGGACAATAATCCAAGGCTGTCGATAATAACCAGTGGAAATTATGACAGGAAGCCAGGGCTTGAAAAGTCGTATGGCATGGGCCAGAAGGCTGGACAAGTCCAGGAAGCTTGGGCTTGAACAATGTTCATGGCATGGGCCAAAACAGTGATGGATGTTGATAAATGAACATACAATATGGGGCTGCTGGGGAATAATGGAGGAATTCCCAGAGGGCGGCATGAACATACTCAGGGAAACGCAGAATTGCAGGAGTCTCAATATAAACTCGTATGAGGGGGCATCCAAGTAAATACCATAAGGTAAGAAGAAGTTGGATGTCATCATGAGTCCACAAAAAACTCACACTGCACATGAATATCTTGATTGAACATCTTGTGTTAGGAGGATTCCACACAATCTTGACTCCATTGGAGAATAAAAGAGAAGAAATGTAATCAACCAAAGGTTGTTGTAGTGCATGAGGCAGGCTAGGTGAGGTTGTCGTCATCTGAAAGATGAATACTGACATTAGATTTGGTAGTAGACGAGAACACTTCGAGGCAACTTGTTGAAATTCCTGGCGAAGATTTTGATTATCTTCCCGTAATTTCTTAATTTTGTCAAGTAGTACTTGAGCCAAATCTGGTTGGATTGTGGAGGAAGAGGCTTCAGTGAGTTTAATGTTTTTAGGTTTATTTTTGGAGACAACATCTTTAAATGAAGAGGTTAACGAAGGAAACTCATGGAGTTTGATGGGGGTTTTAGGAGCACAAATGGTTTCATAGTTAAACTTATTCCACCATTTACAGGAGATATCTTGAGAGAGGTAGGTTTATGTGACACTGTCATAGGAGAGAACAGGATAAGTAGCATATTCCCATTTGACAATCTAGGGAATAGAATGCTGCTGCATAAATTGTAGAAGGGGAAGTTGTTCGATATCATATCATTTTTTAGCAAGAGGAGGAAAAATTTTAGCAGTTGGGCCAAATTTTTTCCACCAGTCAGTAATCCACCAAGAAGGAAAGGAGGATGACATCTGCTGCTTGAAGGTAATATACCAGGAATGATTTTGAGGATCTTTATAAAACAAAATGTTACGCCATGCATCAATATAATCATGATAACTAATAAACATAGCTGGTTTATCTTTAGCTATCACAATTTCTTTATATGTAAAAGGAGTAGCGGTAATATATTTATGTACCGAACACCATTCTGAAGGAGATAAGATTTTTTGAATCTTAAATTTTGAATAACCAATTTCATTGGAGTTATCCCTTGTAAAATGTTCAAAATGAACAGATTGGGTAGAAATAAGGATGTTCTCATAGAACTGGATATTGAGGTGAGGTCTTGTTGGAAGGAAATGGATGTCAGGAGGCATAGTGCAATTTATTTGGGTTTCAAGAGGTTTGTCAATGACATAGGATTATAAGATAAGAAGGAGGTTATGATTGGTCTTGATATAGTTACATTGAGGTTCTGGAGAAGCCAAAGGCTTAAAACGATTGGAGGCTTTGGAGGCTTGAGATTTGTTCTTTGACATAATCTGTATAAAATGCACAGAAGGGGATGTAAGAAATTCTCGTGATAGAAAATCAGGAAGAGATTTATGTTTCCCTTGAATATATTCAATATCAAAATCAAAGATACTTAATATTGCTTGCCATCTTGCAAAAATTTGTTTAGAAACCAAATTTTTAACATCTTTGAGAAGAATCTCTTTGGCCGAGCGACAATCAACTCGAATCAAAAACTTTTGATTTAAAATGTCAGCTTGAAGTTTTTGAAAACTTAGCACAATGGCTAGGACTTCCTTTTGAACAGTAGAATAATTCTTTTGAGCATCTTTCCAGAGCTTTGAAGTAAAACAAACTAATTGTTATGCTCCAGTAGGATTTTGTTGAAGGAGGATTCCTCTATAACCCTTATCAGAAGCATCTGTTTGAACAATTTTGAAATAAGTTAGATTGGCCAAATGAAGGCAGGGAAGGGCTTTAACCCTTTGTTTTATAGGCAGAACAGCTTTGGTATGATCAAAAGTCCAAAGAAATTTTGATTTTGATTTTAATAAATCTTGAAGACATTGTCTGTCAAGGGCTGCATTTTTGTAAAAATCAGATAGATAGTTTAAGCAACCAAGAAATCGTTGTCTTTGATTTTTATCAAGGAGTTGATCGGGCAAAGCTGATAACTCTATTAACAGGAGTTATTGTTTGATTTGATATTTTAAAGCCTAAGAAAGTAACATCTATTTGAAATAGATGCATTTTCTTTTGAGACAATACAAGTCCATTTTTAATAATTAAGGCCTGAAAGGTATATAAATGTTTCCAATGTTGATCTATGGAGGGAGAAAATACCAAAAGATCATCAATGTAAACAAGGCTGAAAGAATGATAGAGATTAAATATATCATTCATAATTTTCTGAAATTCAGATGGAGCATTTTTTAAACCAAAAGGCATCACATTCCATTGGTATTGACCAAATGGAGTGTTGAAAGCCGTTTTATAGCGATCATCAGGATGAATTTGAATTTGCCAAATGCCAGATTTCAGATCAAATTTAGAGAATACCACAGCAGAAATGGTAGCTTTAATTAGATCGGATTTGTTAGGTAGAGGATAACTAATTGTTTTTAGAACTTTATTAAGGGGTTTATAATTAATTACTAAGCGAGGAACTCCTCTTTCTAATTTAGGAGCATTTTCAACATAAAATGTTGTACAACTCCAAGGAGATTTAGAAGGCGTAATTAATTTCTTTTTAAGAAGATCTTTGATTTCGTTTTGGCAGAGATTTCACAAACGCGAATTCATTTGTGATGGATTGGCTTTAGTGGGAATCTGAGATTCATGAAAATCAGAGATATAAGGAAGATAAACAATATGCTGTTTACGTTCCCAGAAGCAAAAGGAACATCATAACAACATTTAGTTTGAATATGAGATTGAAAGGTTTGAAGTTTTGCTTGAAAAGCAGGAGATTGCAAAATTTGGTCAGTTTTAAGAACAAGGATTTCATGTTTTAAAAACTGAATATGTTTTGTTTTGTACTTAATCTGATTTACAATCTGATTGACAAAGGATGTTTTTGGAGGATCAAGAAACTCAAACTGTAAAACTTTTCCTTGTATGTTGGTAGAAGCCTGAAGATCATTGGCAGAATCCTCATCATTGACATCAACACATATTTCCATTGCTTTTTCTTTAATCTTTTCCATACTATAAAAAGAGAAGCTATAATTGCATTTGACTATGTTAGTACAGCTATGAGTGCATTAGCATAATCATTTATCTCATGATCACTGTCATCAAAGTCATCATCACTCCAAGAAGCATTTAGAGAATTTTTCATCTTGTAAGTAGGCCATTCAATCTTAATGTGTCCAACTCCTCCACACTAATGACACTTAATGCCCCTGAGTTTATTTTTAGCACCTGTTTTCTTATTATCAGTAGAAGGCTTGTTGTTATCATTATTCTTCTTTTAATTTGTTTCAGCAGAATTTCTCTTATAATATTTGAAAAACTTTGAGAACTTCTTTGCCATTATAGCAAACTCATTTCCCATAGAATCATAAGAAATAGTTGTCTCAACATGATAACATTCTTTGAAAAATTGGGTTTTATGAACACATTCATCTCATATGTTTTTAGAAATCCCATTAGTTCATCAAACGACATCTTAGTAATATGACAACACTCTTTGATTGCAGTAATCTTGGAGTCAAATCATGAAGAGAGAGCATGAAGAGAACGTCATACTAACTACTTGTGAGTACACTTTTCTCCAAGTTGAAAGGCTTGATTAGCAATGTCTCGCAAACGAACATTGAAAATGATATATTTTTACCCTGTTTCATCACCAGATGATCAAGCATAGAACTCATTTGTTGTAACTTGGAAATTTTGATAGAATTGGTACCTTGAAAGATTGTCTTCAAAACATTCTAAGCATGCTTTGTAGTAGTGCAATTTGCAATCAGTTTGAAGTGTTCAACATCAACAACACTAAAAGATGGAATTGATTGCCTTATGATTAGCAACCTTCTCATTCTTCTCATCATTTGTAGCATCCCCTATCTCGATTAGATTGATCTCAGCCTAAAACCATTATTAAGCCTCGATAACCCGGCCAGACATAACTAAAGCCAATAGCCTCTTCGTGAGTACCTGATAAAATCAACCTGTATGTCAATATCAAATAAATAACACAAAATATAAGCAGTGCAAAATAATTTTTTTTGTGATATTTAAACAATATACAAAAATACAAAGTTTATTAAAACTCAAAACCTCGTTTATGAACCTCCAAAACCTGTTATATACAACAAAATATATCAAACAGTGTATACATTACATTACAGAGAAGACAACAAGACAATTAAATCTTTTCTTTGCCTCTCGATGAAGCACTAGGTTACGAACCTGAAATATAAAATTTAGGTGATTGCTCTAACTTGCTCAATAAGTAAGGATTCACCAAGCCATCAACATTCCATACAATAATCAAGAATATTATGCAATAACAATATGCACAAATATTAGCTAGCAAGAATATGGAAAGCATATCATTCAACAAATAATGGATGTAAATCAAATTATCGATGACTATTCAATGTCATTCCTAATTTATTTATAAAACTGAGGTCGATTATCCACTGCCATTAATTTGATTGTTAGAACAACACGTTGGCTGATATGTCGTCTAGCCAATCCATTAATGTCCAATGGTTCTATCTGAAACCTTCTAGTGAGTATGTAATCCACGCAACCTATTGAATTGATTTAGAGTTATGAATAGGCCGGGAAGGTAACCCATCTCCTACAAACCCATTCCTAAAACTAGGAGTTACACTCGTGAATCACAATAAAGACCATTTTCCTATTTATTGAAAACCATCATAGTGTACATAGTCCTCCATTTCAATCCCTAAACTACATGAACAACATGTACTAAGATAGCTAGGCAACATTGATAAATAAGCGAATCTGTACTTACTTTTGGTTTAAGTTTTCGTTCCAAATTCCTAAATTTTTGGGCACTCAAGCTTTCCCAGGGATCCAACACCTATCGCACACAATTTTGTGATCAATTTAAGTATGATATCCTATATTTAGAACCCCTTGCTCAGTCCCCAAGTCCTCAAGAAATCTTAACTAAAAATCAGTTTATTTGTTGTTTTCTCGTGAGGGAGCGCCCTCTCTCTATGGATGGAGTGTGCTCCAGCAATTGAGTTCATCCTTACTGATGAAAGGAGCTCGCTCTTCTATTAGGCAGAGTGCACTCCACCTTGTACTGTCTCGACATTACACAGAGCAACAACTATTTCATCTACAAATCCATACAACAAGAGCAAACACTCCTAAAATTCATTAAGGAGGACCTTTAGTGAGGTAACAAACCATAACAAACCATTTCCAATCAACAAACAACATAATTAATAGAGATTTTATAGCAAATTAAGCTTCAACAAACATAAAAACTAAACATACCAAAGTTATAATCTTTGACTTTGTAGTTGATTAAACTCCTCAGTCCTTATTGATTCCACTCCCAGAATGATCTCTTTTGATCAGTAACTAAACCTTCAACCCTCCTTCTCTCTATCAATTGATCAAATGAGAAGATAAACATGAGGTTTTAGTTTAAACATATGTATTTTCCTCAGATATGCATCACACTATCTTAAAACCGATCAAGTGGTTAATTGTGTTAAAATGGCACTCCTTAAAGTGACATGAATTTTAACACGATCAAACACTTACACTCTGCTCGAGACTATCCAACGATCCATAAAACTCAAACTAACTTTTAGTTTATAATACATATATATTTATATATCCAATATATATTACTATATATATGCCTCATATCTTTTCTTGCCAATAAATTCATCGGACATGCCTACGAGTATTCTTGCATTTGCACATTCATTTCATGACCCCCTCATCGCACTTGTTATACCTGCTATTTATTGTTTATTACGTATTTTCCAATTATAGGCTTGTATAGAAATTACTTATTATACTACAACCCATAAAATTTATTAATAATCCAAACAAATACAAATCATCATGCAAACACATGCACACGCTAATCGATGTAAACCAGACTTAACCACGAGCCTAACACGGGCTAATTAGAATTTAGGTTAGTATTAATCATCAGCTTAAGGTAACAAGTCATGACAGTCTCCTCAATATAATGCAATCTAGTCCTCGAAATTAAAGTAAATATAAAGTTACTTGTAGCTTCGAAAAGAATTGGACATTGCTCCTTTATATAGGATTCCCATTTCCAGGTTAGTTTCTCATTTCCATGAAATTGCCATTTAACTTTAACATAGAGATTCTCTTTAGTTATGGGCCTCTAAATCTTACGATGAAGTATCTGAATTAGTTGCTCGTCTTAAGATAAGTCTTCTCGAAGACCAAATTCATTCCAATCAATCCTTGGAGTGAATTGAATCTCTGTCTTGCAAAGAATAGATACATGGAAGGCATTGTAAACTTCGGCTAGCTCAAAAGGTAACTCTATCATGTAAGCAACAGGACTAATCCTTTCCTACACTCTAAACGACCCATTATACTTTTGAGCTAGCTTACCTAGCAACCCAAATCTATATAAGCCCTTCATAGGTGAGACTTTAAATAGGACAAAATCATCCTAAAAAAATCCAAAAACCTGTGATGTTTATTAGCTATCTTTTTTGTCTTAGTTGTGTAGTAGTCATATGTTAGCGAATCTGCTGAATTCTCTTTCTGTAGTCTTGAATTAATTATGGCCCCAATATTACTATACCACCAACCTCTGCCCAACATACAAGTGAAGGACAAGGTCGACCATAAAAAGATTCAAAATGAGCCATTCCAATGGTAGCCTGATAGCTATTATTATAAAACAACTCACATAGAGGAATATATTTCTCCAAATTACCACCAAACTCCAAGACACAAGCTCAAAGTGTATCCTTTAGCGCCAATATTAACCACTCAGTTTGTCCATTAGTCTGAGGATGGTATGCGGTAAAAAAGTTTAGAATAGTTTCCAGCCGTCTCTACAATTCACTCCACAGTTAGGACGTGAATCTCAAATCTCGAATCTCTATCGGACATAATTGATATTTGAATTCCATAAAATCTCAACACCTCATGCACATATACCTGACATAATCAGTTAAGAGGATCTCGCATGGAAAATGGCAAGAAATGTGTAGACTTCGTCAACCTGTCAACTACAACCCATACTACGTCGTGCTTACGCTTACTCAGAGGTAGAACAAAAATAAAGTCCATCGATATATGTTACCATTTCCACTAAGGAATAAGTGGTGAAAGCAATAACCTTCCAGGTTTCCTATGCTCAATTTTAACTTACTGGTATATCTTACATCTCTTTACGAACTCAACAATATCAATTTTCATCTCAGGCCACCAATAAGCATGTCTCATATTTTGATACATCTTAGTGTTACCTAGATGAATAGAGTAAAGAGATCTATGAGATTCTTGTAGCAACTCCTGCTTCAACTAATCCTAAGCATGAATCCACAATCTATCCCTGAACTGTAACGCACCATCATAAGAAACTAAACAATAAGGATGATTTACACTAGCCGCTAACCTCTGACATGCTATATAATCCTGATAAGCTTTTTGATTACCAACCTCCCGTTAAATCATCTCCGTTTTAGCTTGAATCTGAGCATAAATAAACAAATTAGTAGCTCTTGAAGTGGCATTCTCAATTAATGATGTGCCAGCTGGACTTTTATAAATCATCATCTTTGAAGCTTCCTCAAGAATTCTAAATCGAGAAGTTCTAGCAATAGTTACATTCTTTTTGCATGTTATTCTCCCACTTAAGGCATCAGCAACAACATTTGCTTGGCCTGAATGGTACTCAAGAGTGAAATAATAATCCTTGAAGAACTGAAGCCATCTTCGCTAACTCATATTCAATTCACTCTTAGTAAACAAGTATACCAGACTCTAATGATCAAAAAATACTTTAAACTTCTAACCATACAAGTAGTGCCTCCTAATCTTTATGGAAAAAAAAAATTCCAGCTAGCTCAAAATCATGAACTGGATAAGTTCTTTCATGAACCTTGAATTGCCTTGAAGCATAAGCTACAACCCTACCTTCTTGCATTAGCACAGAGCCAAGGCTTGAATGTGAAGCATCAATATATATCAATGATTCCTTCCCCATCTCAGGTAATGTAAGAACAGGTGTCGTAGTCAAACTATTCTTCAAACCTTTGAAGGCACCCTTGCACTTATCCGACAAAACAAAGTCAATATCTTTCTATGTTAGCCGAGTCATTAGCAGAGCAATACACGAAAATCCATCAACGAACTGCCTGTAATAACTTGCTAACCGAAGAAAACCCCGAACCACTAACACTATGGTAAGAGTAGGCGAGTTTCTAATTGCCTCAACCTTCGTTGGATTAACTGATATATTCTCGACATTAACAACATTTCCACGAAATCTGACCTCTAAAGACCCAAATTCGCACATACTAAACTTGACGTATAGCCAATTGTCCTTCAGTGTCTACAATGTAACTATGAGGTGGTGTGAATACTCTTCCTCATTCTTCAAATAGATCAAAATGTCATCGATAAAAACGATGATAAATGGTTGAAGATCAGGTTTAAACACCCTATGCATCAAGTGCATGAATATAGCAGGAACATTAGTGAGCCTAAACAACATTACTGTAAACTCAAAATGCCCGTAGGTAGTGCTAAAAACCATCTTTGAGATATCCTCATCCCTAATCCTCAGTTGATGATATCCAAAACTCCAATCAATATTTAAGAAATTTTAGGCTCCCTACAATTGATCAAACAAATCATCGATCTTGAGTAATGGATATTTGCTCTTGATAATCGCCCGATTAAGCTGTCTATAATCAATGCATATGCATAGGGTTTCCTTCACAAGAAGATCTGGTGCTCCCCATGGAGACATACTAGGATGGATAAACCCCTTGTGTAGCAACTCCTCAAGTTGAGTCTGCAACTCACATAACTTATTTAGTGCCATATGTTATGGAGGAATAGATATATGTTTGGTACCACAAATAAGATTAATAATAAAGTCAATAACTCGTGGTATTGGAAGTCTAAGAAAACCAGATGGAAAGCCTTCCAGAAATTCGCCAACCATGAGTATCTCACAAACCTTAAGTTCCTATCCAAACTCTCCAAATGTGACAACTCCTGCTATAACTTTTAAATCTCGAGGAGTACCTTCTCTTCCATGAATTGCAAGTCATGAAGAATTATAGCCTTTGTAGACTATAATTTTGAAAAGGTTAGGAATCTAAAAGATTACCATTTTATGGAAACAATCAATACTAGCATGAAATATCGATAACCAATCCATCCCTAGTAAGGTATCAAATTCCAAGAACTCCATTACCCTCAGATCAATTGGAAGTTCATTATCCCCAATTTTGATTATTCATCCCTCATAGATCAGGTTAGATAAACCTTCTCACTTACTGTTGTGCTCAAAATCAACAATGTACTGGCTTTAATAAGTTTCAATTTCAATTAATCAACCATTGTGCCCGCAATAAAGGAAACCGTAGAAGTAGAATCAATCAAAACATGCATATCTAGATCATAAATATTCAATATACCTTCCACAAATCTTCGATTTGCCTCTAAGTCTGCCTCAGCCAAAGCATGAGTCTGCCCTCGTGTAGGTGATGTTTTACTGCCTGCCTATGTGCTGGCTGCATAGAATACTCTCTCACTATATGCCTCATCTACCCACATCGATAGCATATCATTGAAGCCCTGTAAGAATAAACATTACTGGCCTGAGAAACCTACCCAGATCCTTCTGATTCCTGTGAAGATTATGTTCGACTCATACCCCTACCTCCAAACTGAGCTGGTGGCAAAGGTAGTTTGGCTATCAAAACCTAAGAAACTAGTTGAATTGGTGCACTAACAAATGTTCTCCCCGTAGACCCTGACTATTTCACTGCTCTAGCTATACTCTTTTGCTTCTTCCTTAACAAAAAAAAAAACAAAATCCCTGGGTTCTTTAACTCCCAAGGAACTGCACCACTGGTAGTAGTGTAAGTATTATTCCATTAGGTCTACCTAGCATGGCAACTTCCACCTCCATCACACTCTAAAATATAAAATCATAGTTTGTGCGAGGATGAGAGGAAACCATAACTCTGATCTCTATATTTAGCCCACCAACAAAAAGTCAATTTTATTCTCCTCCAACTCTATCATTTTAGGAACAAATTTTCTTAACTCAATGAACCTCTTCTCATCCTCTCGTACACACATGGCTCCCCGTATTTGCTAAATGAACTTAGTCTTCTTCCTATTCCTGACTAGTTTCAAGAAATACAGCTTGTAGAAAAATAGTCCTAAACTGTGGAAAAGTGTTGAGAGTTTTCCCTTCTCTCTCTTTGGGAAATTCACAGTTTTTGTGCAAAATCTATTAGCAAAAATGTGACTAGTCTAACCTTAAAATGGTCCTAAACATCTATAGCAACAAGTCATTGCTCCATCTCTAAAATCTAGGTCTCAATTACCCCTCCCTCCATTATGCCATTGAATCTCATAATGTCATATTTCATAAATTCTTTGCGGGTTTTGAGAAATGCAGCCTACTCAGAATCAACTGGCATATTGGTAGTTGTCTCCAACACCTGAATATGTGGTAATACTGGTTGGGTTGGAGCTGCTACTGTCTCTGCTACTCCCTCAGCTCTTTTAACCTCGCGACTGGTTGCAGGCCGTGCCTCAGGTCGTTGTACTAGTAGTCCCATCTAAGCCATCGTCATAGCTTTAAGTTTTTCCTGAGACTCCATAAGTCCCTTCATTTGTTGTGCCATTTTGGATTTCCATTGATCCTCAATCTCCCAGTTACCCTGAGGTCTAGACCTCGTGAACCTTCTCCCTAATTCGCCATTAAATTATAAAGTCAAAAAAGAGATAAGATCATTAGGGTAACATTCAAAGAATACAATGAAATCAAATTTATACACTAAATAACAATATATGCAATAGATAACATATAATAATGTTTTCATTTTCATTTTCCCCTCAAAACATAATGAAAACCATTTATCAAAGCTTGAGCTTATTCATGACTCGAGACTACTCTCAAAATCAATAAACTTAAGTTTTGATACAAAGGAAAAAGCTATCACTTTGAAAATAATTCGAAAGTGAAATCAATTTAAGAGCCTTGCCTTTGATACCGACTTTATCAACAATACCACTTAACTCAAAAGTGATAAACCTTAGGCTGCGATATGAAGTTGTAGCATTCCCTATCCCGATTAAGGCGATACTTAGCCTGAAACCCTAATAAAGACCTGATAACCCTGCCATACTTAACCACACAGGTGCTCCATCAGCACCTAATAAACTTAACTTGTATATCGATATCGAATAAACAATACAAAGTATACAGAGCAGAAAATAAAAAACTTTTTTGATATTTGAACAATATACATAAATACAGAGTTTATCAAAACACTAAACCTCATTTATAACTTTCCCAACCCTGTTTATATACAACAAAATATATCAAATAGTATATATGAGTACAAGAATGCCCATTTCATTGTGTTGAAGACAACAACACACCTAAATCTTCTCTTTGCCTATCAATGAAGCGCTATATAGTGAACCAAAAATATTAAATTTGGGTGAGTGCACCAACTTGCTCGGTAAGAATTTACAAAGCCATCAACATTCCATATAATAATTAATAACATTATGGAATAACAATATGCACCAATGTAACTAACAAGAATATTAAAAGCATATAATTCAATAAATAACGGATGCAAATCAAATTATCAATGGCAGTTACACTATGATTACCAATTTATTTATGAAACTAGGTTCGATTACCTATTTACGACGTTAATGCGATTGCTAGACCAATACATTAGCCTATGTGATTTCTAGCCAATCCATTAATGCCCAATGGCTCTATCTGAAACCTTTTACCAAGTATGTAATCCACGCAACCTATCGAATTGAGTAGGAGTTATATGTAGGCCAAGAAGGTAACCCATCTCCTATAAACCTATTCTCAAAACCAAGAGTTACACTTTTGAATCACATTAAACAAAACTTTCCCATTTATTGAAAACCATCACAGTGTACATAGTCTCCCATTCCAGTCCATAAACTACATGAACTACATAGATTAAGATAACCAAACAACATTGATAAGTAAGCAAATTCGTACTTACCTCGGTCTAGATTTTTGTTCCAAATTCCTAACTTCTCAGGCACTTAGGCTTTCCTGAGGCTCTAACACTGGTCACAAACAATTTGTGATCAATTTAAGTCCATATCTTATATTTAGAACCACTAGTTTGGTCCTTATAACCTCGAGAAATCCTAACCAAAACTTAGTTTATTTGTTGTTTTCTGAGGTGGGAGCGTTCTCCCTCTATGGATGGAGTGCTCTCCAGCAGCTGAGTTCATTGTCACTTATGAAGGGAGCGCGCTCGTATGCTAGGTGGAGCGCACTCCACCCTGTAATATCTTATAGTACACAGGGCAAAAGCCACAGTTCCATCTACAAATCCATACAATAACAACAAACACTCCCGAAATCTTATCAAAGAGGACCTCTAGTATGGAAACAAACCATTTCCAGTCAACAAACAACATAATTCGCAGAGATTTCATCAATACCATCAAATTGAACTTCAACAAACATAAGTACTAAACATACCCAACTGATTATCTCTGACTTTGTAGTTGATTATGCTCCTCAATCATTATTGATTTTAGGTCCATGAATAATCTATTTTGATCAGTAACTCAACCCTCTTTCTGTCTATCAATTGATCAAATGAGAAGATAAACATGAGGTTTTAGTTTAAATATATGGATTTTCCTTAAGATACGCATAGCGCTATCTTGAGACTGATCAAGTGATTAATTGTGTAAAAATGACACTACTAAAATGACACAAATTTTAATACCATCAAACACTCGCGCTCCACTCAAGACGATCAGATGATCCATATAATTCAAACTAACTTTTAGTTTATAATATATATTTATATATCCAATATATGTAAATATATGTCTCAAGTATATTCTCGCTAATAAATTCACCGAACATTCAAACGAGTATTCTCGAGGTTGCGCATTTGTTTCACAAGCTCCTACTCGCACTTGGTGTAATGGCATTTTATTGTTTATTACATATTTTTCAATTATAGGCTTGTATATAAATTGTATATTATATTACAACCAATAAAATTCATTAACAATCCAAACAAACGTAAATTATTATGCAAACATATGTATACGCTATGAGCCTAACTCGAATTAATTAGGATTAAGATTAGTACTAATCACCTGCTTAAGGTAACATGTCATTACAACATCTATCCATAGATATGCAGGTTTTCAAGAGCTTTTCCGTCCGTATCTGGTTGTGTTGGAGCAGTGTATTCTCTTGCGAGCAATTCTCTATCAATTTCATCAATGGCAGAGATAAAGTGAATCATCCTAACTTTTCAGTAGGCATATTTGGTTTCTTCCAGCAATGGCGGTCCAGTTATCGATCCACTTTCATATCCTTCACTTGTTTGTTCTCTTAAAAACTCACCAATCGATCCTATGAAGACAAAATCTCTAGAATCTCACTCTTTAACACTTGTAGAAATAACAAATGAACAAAAGCTCTAATACCACTGTTAAAGATTTAAAAACCAGATGAACTGAGGAGATTAACGAATCAATGATGAATTAATAAACACACATCAAAACTAGACACAAAATTGATATCGTAGTAAGACTTAAATGTCTTTCTCTTCTTAGGTTCAACCTTACAAATCAAATTAATCAAATTGATAATGTGTACAGATGCTATAATGATCTCTTGTTCTCATAAAACTCAAGTAAAAGAACAATGATCCACGTAATGGTGATCTTGAGTATTTATAGACTCAATCTATCTACCCTATCTAGAAAATTCAGTCCTAAATACAATATAACTAGAAAACATCCTCGGTCTCTAATTGTAATTCCTATTTTAATCATCTAATGTTCAATAACTAAGTCTTCTATTCCTTTATGAATCTTGACTCATCGTTTTCATAAAGTTATTTAGTCATTTATGCACCTTTCTCAAGGATTTTGTATTTCTAGTCCATATTGAAGTTCTCTGCTTGCGGTATCGAATTTCTTCACTGTAGTAGACTAATATTAATAGTTGTTTTATTTCAACATCTATTTAGTATTCAATTCTTGTTTTGACTATAGATGTATTTTCGTCTTCAACTATAACTTTAATATTTTAATCCTCACCGGAATTTGCATTGTATTCTTTCTATGAGTTGTATCTACTCTCAGAAATGTTGCTTAGTCAAGTTTACCATCTTGATTGCAGCGTTAGCCTAACTAACTTAATTCCTATTTTGACAATATACTGCCACCAAGGGTAGACCCACCCAAACGCAATAAGCTAGGGTTTAACATGAGTGAAAGAAAATATTATGTTCAGTCACATGTTAGCGAGTAATACCTATCTATTCGGTGAGTCGGAAGGAACAGAACATTTTTTATCGGTCTTATGTGGCCAAACTAGAGGGCAAATACATAAATAAAAATACGAGATGGACAAAATCAAAGGAGAGCTCAAGATATACCTCTTCGTCTTGCACATTCACACCCCTTTGACGTTCATCCTCCATTTTATAAGGTTAAGATACACCTGTAGTGACCTGTTACCTTAAGCAAGTGATAAATGTTGACTTAAATCCTAATTAACATGTGTGCTAGTTTGTGTGATGATTTGTATTTGTGTGGAATTTTTAGTGAATTGATAGGTTAAAATATAAAGGAAAATTTATATACAAGCTCTCAAATTGAAAAATAAACAATTAATTATAATTTTTTGGTACATTAAAATGCGACGAGTGGGGTGTAACATGAAAGTGCACACTTAAAAAAAATAATCATAGGCATGTCTAGTGAGTTTATTAGCAAGAAAATACAATATATATATATATATATATATATATGGATTCAACAACCTTTGAGCTTCAATTAATGTTTTATAATTTTCTTCCATTAAGATCTTATGCATGAAAATCGTTATGCTTATTCCTTTTAAGTCTTTGATTGTCCATCCTAAGGCTGATTTGTGCTCTCTAAAAACTCAAACTAGTTTTTCTTCTTCAAAGCCTACTAATGTTGTTGAAATGATAACATGGTATGTTGAGTTTTCTCTTAAATACGTGTTTCTCAGATGCTCTGGTAAGGCTTTAATTCCATTGTGTTTTCAATAACTCCACTTTCCATTCCCGTTTCTAGTTTCTTGAACCCTTCTTACGCGGTCCTATTGGTGCTAAAGCACTTACAGCTTATTGAAGTTCACCCTTGCATAACTTGTTGTTATGCTTTGGACTAGACATTGATCCATTGGATCATCTGGCGTATACTCTTGGGCTATCTCAGTAGTACAATAAAAAATTACAAATTTGACTTTGATGCTCTTATAGTGTTCTCCCTCAATTAGAAATATTAAGGTTTTGTAGATATTAATATGACTTCCTCATCATTAACTCGTAACCTTATCTTTCCTTCTTGAATGTCTATCAACGCTCATACAGTTGTGAGGAAGGGTCTCCCTAAAATTAATGGTACCTGCGAATCCTCTTCTGTATAGTATATATTATACTACAAAATCCACAGGAAAAATGAACTTATCTAATTTTACCAACACATCTTCAATTACTCCTTTTAGATATTTCATTGATCGATCTGCCAATTGCAAAGTCATATGGTTTAATTTACTTATCTGAATCCTAATTTCTTGAATAATGATAAGGGCATCAAATTTATACTTGCTCTCAAATCACATAGGACCTTATCGAATAAGTGTACTCTTATTGTGCATGGAATGGAAAAACTACCTTGATCCTTTAATTTCAGTGGTAACTTCACTCTTCCATCAAATTCACTATTTCATAATCTTCTAATTACACCTTTTTGCAAATATGTTCTTAATGAATTTTGTGTAGTTTGGCTTATGTTCCAATCCATCCGCGAATGGGATGTTTATGTGCAGCTTCTTAAACATTTGTACAAATTTCTTGAACTATCCCTGATCTTTTATTTCTTAAACCATTGAGGATATGGTAGGGTGGGTTTATTAATGGTGGATTATCAGGAAATGTGACTCTCCCTTGTACCACATCATTTTTCTGCCTATCTCCCCCTATTTTCATTTGAGGCGATTCTGATTCTTTTATTAGTGCTATTTCTTTTTATGTAGTGGTGTCATTATCCTTATGTTGTACATTTTATTATAGCTGCTCATCGATTTGCTTTCTTATTTCATTTATTGTATCTCTTGGCCGCACTGAATTATTGACTTTTCTACAACTCATTAATTGGACCGCATGTACATTTTCCATGTGATTGCTAATGCTGTCACTTAGAAATTGTTCTTCATTTTGTAAGCTCCAAGCACTAGTAAGCTTACCAATTTGTCTCTTAAGTACTTGGTGTATTATGATTAGTCATTATCCATTCTCTTTATGGCTTGGTTTTTTTCTTCCATCTCTTCCTCGTGCTTCTCATGGAACTCACTGATGCTTATGTCCATGATGCGCAAATACTTCTCAATTAACTTCAATAAATTCATCTCTTCATTCTGCCCCAGCTTCTCCTTTTTGAGTTGTTGCTTGAAGCCTTAGGGTACTTTAGTCTATTGACAGGATTTCCATTAGAAAAAGTTAGGTCATTGTTGTTGTATCCATGATTAAACTGTTGAGGAGCCATTCCTCTCAGCCTGAAGTTGTTCCCGTAACCATGTTTGTTCATGAAGTTGATGTGTTCATACTCCATTCCTTTTTGTATGTCCATTTGGTTCACCTTCATGCCTTGGTGATCCATGTGTTGTTGTGCTACTAGTAATCCTTGGTGTCCCATCTGAAGTTTCACCATTTGACTACTATGATTCGATAATTGTGCCAAAATTGCAAATTGCGAGTCAATCTCGTAGACTACTACTGGTTTCCTTACTACAGAACGAGTACCGATGCTAAAATTTTGAGACATAAGATCAAGGTGATCAACGCTCCATCCTAAACCTTAGTAAGTAGAAAGCCACCTGATGCAGCATCTACTAGCATTTTCGTGTTGTGGTTCATCCCATAGTAGAAAATCTAGAGTTATGCCCATTTCATGAATTTGTGTCCCGGACATCTCTTTAGCATCTTCTTAAATATTTCTCAAGCCCCGCCAAGAGACTCGGTATGTTCCTGCTTGATCTGGCTACTATTAAGTTTCCTTTTACTAACCTTCAATGGGGGGAAAGAAATTGTCGAGAAATCTTTCATTGATTTCCATTCATGAAGTCATACACCTTCCATTCAGCCCTCGGAACCAAGATTTGGCCTTTCCACCAAGTGAGAATAGAAAAAGTCGCATCCTGATCACCTCTTCTGTATCTCTAGTAATGTGTACAGTTTTGCACTTCTCCATTAAATTCTCAACATGTGAAACTGGATCTTCATTGGATAGCCTATTGAACAAACTATTTTGCACCATTTTTATCAAAGAAGATCTCAGTTTGGACTCGATGGTGTTGACTAAAAGTCTCATTACTCCATTGTAAGGCTCCTAAATATTTGGCTTGAAATAGTCACAAAGGCATCTTTGTCCTCATGTTGTATCCTCCACTTCCAGATCACCTACGGGTTGGTTATTCTTGTAGCTCTATTGTTGGTTTCAGGCTTGCTCTTTTGCCATCTTGATTCCATTCTTTTTCTTTCCTTTGTTGGTTCTTTCAATCTTCGGGTCATAAGGAACTAGGTAATTCTTTCCCTTCCTACGCATGCATTAAATATCCCTTAAGAAAAAAAATAAAAAGATCAAGTGCAGAAAGTCAAACTTGAAACTTTAGCCTATATTTTATTTATGTTTTTATGAACATAAAAGAAAAGTACTTGAAATAAAACATAGCAACTTTTCAAACTAACTAAGTAATACAAATGGCTACCTATCCCTGGCAACGACACCAAAAACTTGGTATGTGTGCCACAAGTATATATGACTACCCCTTCTCAAATTAGGAAACCGCCTGGCATAATTCTGTCATTAAGCCTAAACACCCACTGCATAGGACTTAAAAACGTATTAGTCACCGTTACTAATACACTCACCACATTAGCTACTTATGTAATAAACCTTACACCATTCTCATACTTAATAGTATGTCAGAGTAAATTAAAATTTTACACGGTTTAAAGATTCTTCGGCAGAAGTCTTGACAACTTATTAGAAGCCATTCATATAAAACTTTAGTGTTTGGAAAAAAAGATCACATGCATATATAATCAATAAAACGACATTCATAATATATTAACATGTATCTGAAAGGGTACTATCTCTCAACCCACATATAAAACCCCAAAAATATATAAAGACATAAATAAGTCATACAATAAAATAAAAACCTACAAAATCAGACATAGCAGTGCTCCACTGGCATAAAGGTACTCCCTGATCTTCTCCTTGCCTAGTCTGCTACTTAATGGATCTGCACCGACCGTCATAAAAAGGACGGGGAGTGCGAAAAGTAGAAAGTAACATAGAGTGGCATTTTTTCAAATTTTCAAATGTACAACTAGTATTTGAAAGAATAACAATAACAACTAGGCTGAAAAGAAATCATTCTATAAGATACTTTAGTAATGTAACATGAAATAGACATTCGGCTAAATAGTAATGATCTAGGGCCGGTCGGCCATGACTTTCATAACTTCAACCTTATTCCATTATTAAGGGCGTAAAACAACATCATGAATGCCTTCACATCCTTACAAATGTCCGTCTCATATATAAATACTTACAAGTGCTCCTCACATGTGATGTATACTTGTCAATAAACCTAGGTCCCATAACCCGTGTGTTGTACAAGTTAATAGTGAGATATCGATATCTCCGAGAACCTAGTAACCTCGTGTGCCATGGCTATCTCTGTATATTTTCGTCTTATATATGAGACCAACTTTAATAACCCTATAAATGACATGGTTTATGAATCCAATAATGTACTTTCATATCTAATGCACAAAGAAAATTAGATTTACAATACCATCAAACACTTATCTAATAGCACATAATCTCATTTCACTAGATATTTCAATAATCAAGAAAGACATAGCACATGATTTAGAGTCAAATAAATCATTTAATCAAAACACCAATGCTATGATAGCAAACTTATAATTTGAGAAGAAACAACAAGTCATGGAATGTAGAGTACAAAGGACAATTCAATTTAAACAACTAAAAATGAATAGAAAAACAGGAATGCAATGTAAATAAATATTTTAATCAGTTTACTTGCAATCCACGTAAATTACTAGCTAATCAGGCTTCATGACACCTCAAATCATGTATTTAAACCCTCGAGACTCTTCCATAGGCTTTTGTTCTCATATCTAATGTTTTAGAGTTTGTTTAGACAATTAATTAGGGTTTTGGATTTATTTAAATTGTTTAATTTATAATTTGAAAATTGTAGATTTTGTGCTATTAGAGCACCTAGCGTGCTTGGTGGAATGTCTAGTGCGCTTGTGACCTCATTAGTGCGCTAGTCAATAATATTAGCGCGCTACACGCAGGTAGCGCGCTAACTGGAACATCTAGCTTGCAATTCGTAAGAGAAATGCACTTCGAATTCTATGTTTTCTCCAAACTTAACTTACTCCAACACGTTGGGATCCCTATTCTAACCTAACAAAGATCCAAGACACCCATCATGATCATAAAAAACACCCTACATTTCCCAATTCTATTATCTATTAGGTGAAAGTCTTCTGACAAGCTACTTTAATGGGAAGTGTTGTCAAAGTTTTTTAAGAAAATGGAGAATAATCTGTATGATTTCCAAATTTGCTCCTATAAAATAAGTTAAGAACCAAATCAGTTGAGGATCTAAATTACAATTTGTAGCATTATTAAGGATGAAAAAATAAGTTTTTCTGAGGTTAAAGTTAATAAATGAATTAGCCTGACTAGATTATCATGGGATTAAGATAATCTAGAAGGGTTAGTCATCTTAATGGCGAAGGGGTCTGACAGTTTAATTGTCTATGTTTTAAGATATATTGGAGCTTTGATTTATATTAAGGTATGTATTTATTCATTATGTCGTTTAATTATATTTATTCATTGTTTATTTCTAACATGAGTGAGTAGTCTATCAATCTAAATAAACCCCAGACATGTAACATATTTGGGATAGCTAGATATTTATAATTAAGAAATCATGAACTAAACGCTTTAAATCTATTCATATACATCAATCACGAATTTAACAATTTGTTTTTGCTTACAAAACTAATAGAGATTAGTATTGCATGCATAGTTGCAAATGTATTATGTGGTATTATAACTCTAATTCAATGTCTGTAGTTATTGAAAATAATTATAAAAATAGTAACTAGGATTAATTTATAGGGCATTTGCCGTGTGGATGTTCTAAGTGGTTGTGTTCTAAGTTGTATATTATTCGGCTTCGATAATATTGGCTTAGATTAGGCATGATTTTCATTAAACTTAATGCTATCGTATTTCTACAGTGTTGCGTTTTATCTAATGGGTTGATTTACAATGATATGAATGTGGCATTTCCATTGAATTTAGATAAATCAGTTCCTAGCTAAATATTATTAGCCTATTATGAAGTAGGATTGAATGATTCCAAGATTCTACGTATATTATGATTATAACTATAGAGTGAAGTGATATTATGTTCTAGTGTTTGAAAGCATCCAAATATATTATATTTTTAAAGGGGGTTTGTTTAGATGTTTGTTTTATTATATTGAATTGAATTTGAATATTGTTTAAGTTTGTTTTCATTTGAATTATCTGAATTAGTTTAGTTAGTTCGATTATTTAATTTAGTAATCATAGTTTTTAGTTTTTTACTATTTTAATTCTCATTTAATTAGATTAACTAAATTAATAAAAACAGGAAAAAAATACTTTCCTTTGAAATTTGAAAAATCTCAATGGAGACGATATCTTATTTACCACTACTACAAGTTAATAGTAAAATACAAGAAATTATTGTGCACACTCGACACATGTAAAGTTTTGGCTCCGTTGCTAGGAACTTTTTGATAATTTCTAAAGATTCTAGACGTTGTATAGTCTACACACTTTTTCGTTTTAATTTATCAAGATCTTTACATCCATTCGATCCTGAAATAGATAGAACTTTTAATATGAGTTTAAGACACATACAACTTAGGGAACATTTAGCAAATAGGACAGAAGATAAAAATAATGATGTTAATGAAAATGTCATTTATAATAACAATGATAACAAAGTTATCAATAAGAATAGAGAAGCCACTTTTAGAAAAGCAAATCAAAATGTTGCAGCCTATGAGCCTATGTGCATAGCATACCCTGATCGATTTCCATAATTTGAACTTAAATTTGGATTTACTAGTGCCTTACCTAACTTCTATAGTAAAGATAATGAAGAACCATAAAAACTCATAAAGAAGTATCAACATAAAGTTATTGGTATGAAACCGAAATAAGGTACTTTAAAACAAGTCAAACATAAGGCTTTTCTTTTTGGATTGAAATATCAAGCACAAGACTGGTTGTATCTCCTACAAGATTTGATAACTACATAGACTCCAATTTTAGAAGCTTTTTTAGATGAATACATGCCTGCAAGATAAATCAGTTCCTATAGAAAGCGAATCACGGTTGCGAAGATGAAATATGATGAAGACTTTAATGAATTATGGGATATACTCCAAAAACTAATTTCTTCTTGTCCACAAAATGAATATACTCAAAAGTGCTTTATTAGGATATTTTTATGAAGGAATCAATCACTTTGAACAAAGATTGCTAGACATAGTATGTGATAAATTCTTATTTGAGACAAAATAATCTAGGATGGTTAAGTTGTTAGTTAATGATAGATCTAATCAGGTTAAGGTTTGTGGATTCAGTAATGATGCTACACATCCTATAGATGCGTGTACTATTCTACATGAAGTAAAGATTGAAGAGGTTAATGCAATGATAAATCAATTTTTTAGTCTCCAAGAATTCAATATAACAATATACTTTTTATCCCAGAAGACCGAATCCAAATTTTAGTTATAGTCATCAAAATCAGAGTTATAACACTTAAAGACAAAGAGCTCAAATACTTTCTACACCTAATCTGCAGCTTAAGAAAACACTCAATTTATGAATCTAAATTTGAGGCAAATACTACATAACTTTATTAGTCAAAGTCATCAAAATTTTACATAGATTTCTCGAAATCAAATTAAGACTTATTATACTGTTAATGAACTGAAAAATCAATTAAGTCAAATGAATTTACAAATAAATAATTAAAGTACTCAATAGAGCAGTCAAGCTAAAATGCCTACTCAAGCCAATGTTTCTCCTACTAATGAAGCACAAGTTAATGTTATATTCAGTGATAAGAAAAACAACTATAATTGGTAAGACACCTAAAAAAATTAATAAAAAGAAGGTATATAAGATTATTGAAGAAGAAGAAGAAGGATAATAAATGATGGCTAATGTCATTCCCACTTGAAAATGGATGGTTGAACAATTGAAATATATGCATTTTCATGGAAAGTAGTAGCCATTGTATTAAGCTTGAGTTGAAGCATATGAAAAATCTTTACAAAAGTCTAAATTTATTGATAAGGATAAAAATGAAAAGATTTCTGATTATTTGAATGAAGATATGTGTTCATATTCTATCATTTCACAACGATTAGTTGATGCTAGAGAGGAAGAAATCAATAAAACACATTCTTGAATCATTTAGAAAAATTGAAATCAATAAACCATTGATGGAATCATTTATGCAATTTTCTAATTAAGATGAAGTTTTGAAAGAATTCTCTAAATCAAAGGATAAATTTTTAGAAGAATCTAAGGAAAAATTACAATAAAAATTGTCAACTTTAATTAAAAAAAATACCTGAGAAATGTTTCGACCCAAGGATTTTTAGAATTCCTATCATTATAGGTACTAATTTAATAGATTTCCTTATGTATGATCTTGGAGCAACAATAAACATTATGTCACTCAAGTTATATGAGTCATTGAAAATAGTTTCATTGACTAATACGCCTATTAATCTTACCTTAGCTAACAACACTATTATTAAACCCTATGGTTTACTAGATGACGTCTTAGTCAAAGCAAATGACTTAGTATTTCCCATTGATTTATATGTCGTAGAAATATGAGATTTAATATTAGCTAAGTCCCCATTTATAATTTTAGGAAAACCATGCCTTAAAAGTGTTAAAATAACGCTAGATATCTTTGAATGAACTATGAATATGAAGTTTGAAAACAAAATTGTCACTTTTCGATTCAATGAAGAAGATATTTATGAAAATTTTGATGAATTTGACAATGAACAAATTAAGGATAATGAATCTTTAGAATTAAATATTCATGAAGCTGAAATATAAGTTATTAACGCAGTAACAACGAAAGATAGAAATGCTAAGACCATAAACAAGCCAAGTGAAAATAATTCTAATCAACATAAAACAACACAAGAATGGAGGATAAAAGCAACCAAACAATGTATAAAATAATAAAATGGAGGATTTTAAATCTACGAAAAATAAGAAGAAGAAAAAGAAGAATCCAACAATTGTCGAGCTCGATTATCTAGGAGATATATACATATATATATATATATATATATAAACATAAAGGTCAAATGGGCTTGGTACTTTAAAACTATATGTGATACGGGTTGTGGAGTAAACTTCATGCCAATTCATTTTTCCCTTCACATTCAATTGGAATTGGATGTTCTTGCTTCCGAAAAATTTACTCTACCAAACCATTATTCAGTAAAACCAATGGTGTGGTTACTAATGTACCAGTTCAATTTGACAAGTATATTATTGCCACAAACGTTTTAGTTATGCCATACTTCATCAATGAAGATCCTCCATTAATCTTAAGATGACTTTTCTAAGCCACTTCGCAAGGTGTCATGGATACTCTAAACAAGACAATTACCTTTCAATATCATGGTCGAGCAATTACTTTCTAAAATGTCGAGCCAATGACAGTAAATGAAAGTGCTTTCTGGGAGGCAACCCATACTCTATATTTATTTTCAGTTTTAGCATTAGGATAAGTTAGTTGTTTTTATATTCTCCCAACTTTTGACTCATATAATGGTGATATTATAGGAATTCAATTCCAGAATAGTTTCTTGTAAAATGGGTTGATCGAGCCAATTTACTTTTGTACTATATTGTTTTTTGCATTTAGTTTTATGTCAATTAGTTATTTATGGCAATCAAATAGATTATTTAATACATATCATAGTTAAAATCTTAAATTTTTGAATATTTCTATGTTTATTGAATATATATGTGATAATTAAATGGGAAGATTAATTTAATTAGACAAACGGTAAAAATAAGATGGCAATTTTCCTGTGATTCCAGTTTTTATTAGAAATGGTTGAGAAAATCGACAATCTTATGTATAATTTTTAGTGTAAATTTGAGTCGGCAATTTCTCACCAAATCAAGCTTATAATGAGAAATCGATGGACAAATCGTTGAGTCACTGAGGCTCATTTCTAGCGATTTTATCAATGATTCTTCAGCGAATCCACATAAACTCTGATTCATTGAAAACGAATTTGGTTTTTTAAAAATAGAAACCCTAAATCGCCAAATTAAACCCTTCACACTCATAAACCATTGCAATCATTCGATCAAGAGACCAATTTTTTACTAGATTAAACTATCCAAAGCTTAATTTTAGTGTATTTAAGTGATTCTCACCTCAATCCTCATATATTCAACCCAAAACTTAGTAAGTTTTTAGAGTGTAAAGCCACATAGGGCTTGAGCAAGAAAGTTCAGATTGGAGCTTAGAGGAGTGTCATAGAGAAGAATTTTGAGTTCCATACTTGAAAGATTCACTTTTAACAAGGTAATCAATGAAACCATAAATTTTATAGATTAAAATATTCATTTTTTGTCAATTTTGAATAGGAGCTTAATTTCAAAGTTTTTACTCTATAAATGGTTTTGATATCAAATAAATTCTATTATATTACTAGTATGGAATTGTTGTTATGATTTGTTTATTGTAATTGAATTATCGAACAATTTTTCATATATGGCGAATAGATGAAACTCTATATGCAAGCTAATTTGAAACTAAATCTCAAATGAGTTTGGCAGTTTTTGCCAATATTTATCGATTGATTTGAATTATATAAGAAGTTAATTTTTTCTCAATAATGTTTTATCGACAACTTTCACATAAATTTCGAACTTTCAATTTCGAAATGATTTTTCTAATGATTTCTTATTCTCGATAATGGCTAGAGGTGGTAAGGGTAAAAGTCCACGAGAAGAGAAGGGGAAGGGAAAGTTAATAGAAAAATCAAAAACAAAATCCAACGTTTCATAAGTTGGTATTTGAAGACTTTCATTCCTTTATTTTAGTGTGTTTAATGTGGAAAGTCTCTAAATATATATTTAATTATATTTATTATTCATTTTCTAGTGAAACGGAGCGTGTAGTTGAATCTGGGGCGAAAAAATACTCAAATTGAAATATTTACATGCAGTTATCAGATTCTAGATGATTTTCCTTAAGTTACTTGATACGCGGTGGGTAGAATAGGAGACAGTTGACCAAATGACACAAGGGTGACATAGTTAAGTCACTTGAGTTGAGCTATTATTGGATTGCCTCGAGATTCGTGTTACACTCTCTCCCACTCATTCGCACAATGTGTGTGATTTCCTTTTTGATGCCATGTGGCAATCGTTGATTCACCCAGCTCACCAAAGCATAGCCACGCGTTAGCACCAGATACATCAACATGTCGTCGACGTTCAGCTCACCAGCTGCAGATACGTCCACATGTGCTGCACGTATCCGAAGCAAATCAAGAGGAAACAGTTCGTGAGAAGCTGCAAGTGAGGTGGACGCTGACAACATGTAGACGTATCTATTGCTGATGTGTGGTTGTGCTTTGGCAAGCTGGGCGAATCAATGATTGCCACGTGGCAGCAAACTGGAAATCGCACACATTGTGTAAATGTGTGGGAGAGAGTGTTACCTGGATCTCGAGGCAATCCAACAACAGCTCAACTAAAGCCACTTAACTATGTCACTCCCTACACCATTTCGTCTGTTGTCTCCTATTCTACCCACCGCGCAGTATGTAACTCGAGGCAAATCATCTAACATCTGATCACTGCATGTAAATACTCCATTTTGAGTATTTTTCGCCCCGAATTCAACCGCACACTCCGTTTCACCTGAAAACGATCAATAAATATAATTAAATATATATTTTAGAGACTTTCCACATTAAACACAATAAAATAAACTAATAAAAGTCTACGAATACCAACTTAACAAATACCCCAAACTTAAGACTTTGCACGTCCCGAGCAAAGGTGTAAATGACAACACAAACTAAACTAATCCTATACCCGATTCAAAATTCATGGAGTCCCTTAGATTTACATAGCTGCCAAGTTAATCAAGCAACTCAAAAACTGTTGGAGTTATGATATGTCAAGCCTCGCAACCTAAATACAATTAAGATTACACTTTAAAGACATAGATTCAGTCAAGAAAAAGGCCATCAACTACTTACGAGTTTTCTTGGTCTATACATTCAGGCACGCAAGTTTAAAATCTCACTTAATCTAGTGAAAGCACTAGAGCTTAATCTTTTATTTGAGTAGTTTTCATAATTTTCGCCTTTATTCATTTTATATTCTCTATTTTTTCACATTTTTCAAGTAATACGGTCCTTGCCACATTTCCAGTGGACCGTTTTTCTCATTTTTTCCACAACAAGGTTCCCTACTCCATTTCCTATGAAAACCTTTGGGGCTCTCTACACTTAAAAAACACTTGTTACCCTTTTCACTTCTACTATGATCAAGCAAATTCCCCATAGTGGGTTAAAACATTACCAGTTGCACAAGTTTGACCATCTACTCCCTTTTGTTATCTAACACAAAGCTTAACCATCAACTATGTCCTTACTTATGAAATCATAAAAATGCTGAGCTGCAAACTCGATTGAGTGTTTCTCCTAATTTTTCTTATGTTTCAAGTAAAAAAGGCAACCATAGTGTACTCATCCACAACCAAAATAATGAAATAAAGTCTTGGGTGACTCTAAATGCAACATATGCAACATATGACACTATGCAAGACCTAAATGCAAGAACAAACATAGATAGAAACATATCTACTACTATAAATAAAAAATATACTAAATGCATGCATGAAAATGTAACATATCTTAGTGAAATGGAGGATAAAAGTATAAATGATAAGAGAAATGGAAAGATATATAAGAATGAGAATAACACCACTATTACCATCTGATGACCGCATAATTTAAAAAAATTAACGATCATACCTACAGTGTTTAGCAAGAAAATCCATCCAATACAATCCATAATCCTTAAAATACCCTTAAACTTATTTCAAACCTTGTCCCCAAGGTTTAAAACAAATTGAGAGGCCCACATGTAGAAAACAAATAAGTAAGGTGAAAGAACATGATAAATATAGGAAGAAGGAAATGAAACAATTTCATGCATGAGAATAAAAAAATACTAAAATGAATAAACAAAATAATACTTATCAAAAATTGGGCTACCTCCCAATAGCGCTTTCGTTCAAATTCGTCGGCTTGAATTGGTCTGAGTTAGTCAATCGGGTAATGGCTTCAGTTCAAATGTCAGAGCTTTAACCAAGGAGGGAGAAAGATTAGAGTTAGTAGTAGGCAACTCCAAACAACAAACATTTGGGGGTAGGGGTCGGAATGAATCAAACTTTAAAACAACATCATCGACATCATTATCGATGGTCAGAACACTCTGGTAGATATGAGTAATGTAAAAATGATTCTCTAACACTACTTTCACCACATCATCGCCACTCGTGAGCAAAGCATACTCAATGAATGGATCCACAAAGTCCATGGTACATACCACATAAGACACATCGCATTGCATCATAGATGTTAAATTTGATGACTTCACCGTCAAACTCCATGGTAAGAGATCCATTATCAACATATATCTTTGTTTTCACCGTCTTTAAGAACGGTCGTCCAAGTAGCACAGACAAAGCATTGGGAAATGGTTTCTCCTTTGTATCTACCACGTAGAAGTCAGCAAGAAACTCAAACTCATTCACTCGGACTAGAACGTCCTCGGGAATGGTTCCTCCTTTGAATTGTTTGAGTTAGTTTAGTTAGTTTGATTATTTAATTTACTAATCACTGTTTTTAGTTATTTAATATTTTAATTCTCTTTTAATTAGATAAACTTAATTAAAAAAACTATAAAAAATATTTTCCTACGAGATTTGCAAAATCCATGTGGAGACGATACCCTATTTACCACTACTAGAAGTTAATAGTAAAATATGAGAAATTATTGTGCACGCTCAACACGTGTCACTGATTAAGTTTCAATACTGGTCAAAACGATGTCCCATCAACAACTCTACACAAATAGTATGTCTCCTGACATGCTCATATATCTCACCTAAAGTCCTAACACCTGAGCTAATCACATAAAAACCCTATGTCTAATCTTATACCATCTACAAAATGATAACATCCTCAGAGTCATCCCTCACTAAATCTCTAGCAAACATCCTCAAGTAGTCATATCTATCTCTATAACTCATCACCGACTCATCAGCTCCCTGTCTCAAGTCCATGAACTATTTCCTCAACTTCTTTAGGAATCGCCCGTGGGGAATACCACTGATAGAACTTTTTCTTGAAGGCATCCTATGACTCAAAATCACCATCAAAATCTATCTTCATAAGCCACTAAACATCGACATCTCTCTGCAGTGTATCAGCCTGAAGTCTATCATCAATCCTCAAAACTATATGAAGTTTCTCTTAAGATAATATCCACTTCTCAATCTTCTCAGAAATCTCTCTGCCTATCAAAGTAACTAGCTTCAGTTTGATGAAATCCTTCACTAACTAAACTAGGGCACCGCCCCGCCTAATTCCGTCACTAAGGCCTAATTTCGCCATGTAAGACTTAACAACGTATTAGTCACCCTTTTCAAAACATTTCTCCTCACTAGTTAATTTTCAAATAAACATTATAATTTTCTCTACTCAACAAATAATTTAGAGTTAATTAAAATTTATAAAATTTAAAGACTTTTCAGCTGGAAGTCTTAACCAATTAGCGGAAGCCATTAATTAAAATCATAAATATGTAGAAAACCAGAACCAAACATCAAATACACATATAAAATAGTGATAATAATATATCAACAGCTATCTTGTCGGGATACAATCTCTCGACTGATATATACAACACCAAAAGTATATAAAAGTCGTATATAAGTAATATAATAAAATCTTAACCTACAATGTCAGAATTAGTTACGCTCTCGTCGCTTAGAGGTAGTCACCGATCTACCCCCCGCCCAGTCTGTTACTCAATAGATCTGCTCCCACCGTCATAAAAAGGACGATGATTATAGGAAAGTAGAAAGTAACACTGAGAGACATTTATCCACATTTTCAAATATACAAGTATCTGAAATCATAACAATAACAAATATACTTAAAAAGAATCATGATATAAGATATTTTAGTTAAACGAAGTAATGATCTAGGGTCGATCGGTCGTGGGTAACATCACATCAACCGTATTCTACTATTTAGGGCGTAAACAATATCATAGGTGCCTTGACATCCTCACGAATGCCCATCACACAAGTATACATACATGTCAACAACCTCGAGTCCCATATCTCGTATGCTGCACAAGCTAGTGGTGAGATACCAACAACCCCGATAATTTAATGACCCCGCGTATCGCCCATCTATGTCTCATCATGTTCCTAGATATAAGAACTACTTCCACATTTTAAGAAATGACACAGTTTAGGAATCCAATAATATAATTGCATAACTAATGCACAAAGAAAATGGATTTGAAATACTATAAATCACCTAACTAATAGCATGATATTTCATCTAACGAAATTCCTCGACACCCAAAAATGACGTAGAACATGATTTAGAATCAAGGAAACCACTAAATCAACAAACAATATCATGATAACAAACTCAAATAACGAAATAGAACAACCAAGTCATGGCATTTAGAGTACAATAGGTAAATTAGTCTAAATGACTGTAAATGAAAAGCATAAAGGAAAAGAAATAAAAATAAACATCTCACTTAGTTTACTTACAATCTAGGAAAAGTTCTTAGGCTAATCCGACCTCTCGACACCCCGTATTGCATCAACGACTTTTCGAGAACCCTCCCTAGTTTCTTGAGGTTAATTAGGGTATTTTTAGGACTTATACAAACTATCAAAGTTGGATTAAATTTTCTAGAAAAACCTTAAAACTTTTATTAGAAGGCACCATGTGTTCAATGGCACGGCGCCGTAAAAACACCGAGTCACACTGAATCTTTGCCGCCTAACTCAAGTCTTGGTGTTGTGATCGCGAAGTGCATTATGCATCATCACAACTTCAAGCTTGCACACTTTACTTAAAGTTCAACCTTGCTTTCTAATGATCCATACACCTCAAATACACCTAAATCAAGCTTGCTCATCACCAATTTATCCAAAATTTACGTGACTTAGTAGTTGAAACCTAAAATCATAATTTTTCTTAAGGATCCATAAAAAAACAACTTCAAAATACCATAACTTTTTTAACTTCAAATCGAAATTCGGATTTTCTTAATAGCAAATTTATTGATTTATCGTGAGGAATCCAAATCCGTCAACCAATTTCGAAAATGATTTAATTTACCCTTTGAAATTAAGCAAAAACAGAACATTTACCCAGTTGTGAGCCAAATCGAAATTCAAATTTCCTAATAGCAAACTTAAGTAAAATTCAAAGTTTTTTTAACAAACATTTACAAATTGATAGTGTACACTAGCTTACCCAGTTGTAGATCACTTCAATCTTAATTAATCCCTCACAAATTCACCAAAATCTTTTACAACCTTTGATATCCTTCTCCAAATCTCCTTTCCTTTTTGTTTTGATCAAGTGAAATGAATTTGCAAGCTTATCTCATTCATGCTATATATAGATAAGTACAAACCATAACCATTAATCTAAATGTATACATGCATCTCAAGGCTAATCTTATAGCTCACATCTTGATCTCAAATCCACTAACTCTCCACAAAATCACTCTTAATAACACCAATTGCAACTTAATTAGTCTAGTGATATGTCCGCACGTATCTCGATCAATATCAATGACTAATGTTTTATTCTACTAACTTAGGTTACATTTTTTGTAAATAATATTATAGCCAAATCTAATTAGCTATTTATGCCATAATAACTTATTCTTAACTTAGTACATCATTTTATACACCATTCCCATGATAGCACTCATCTCGAAGGGTGTCCCTGCTCATGTCTCATCATCTAAATACATTTATGAGTGACTTAATAGTCTACACATATATAATACACTAGGCATACATCACAAAAAATCTTACATATACTTCGGCCACACACCTCGGTCAATGCACATATCTTGATGCAGGTCTCATGTCATGGGTCAATGATCCTAATTAAAGAATTAAATTAAGATTGGGAATTTGGGCTGTGACACTAGGGGTGCATGTGAAGAATTAAAATTCAGCTGTAAATGTTCCTAGAGATACCCAAGATGAAATTTAGAGAGTGACATGTACACTAGACAACCAAAAGGAAAGTTAAAACATTCACTCTCAAAATGTTCCAGCACATTTAAAAAAAGAAGAAGAAGAAGAAGAAGAAGGTGGAAGGAAGTTTAGAGCGCAAGGGGGATTAAAGAAGGGAAATCAAGACAAGGAAGCTAAGAGATCACCATCAAGAACGCAACCTAGAGTAAGTGCATTGCTTTTATTCTTGAATCAAATAAGATTGGAAATTGGGGTTTATGCATGCATTAACTAAATCGGAAGCTGTTATTGGTTTTAGAATGCACTTTAATCTCTTAATTTCCTTTTCTTAAATGGTTTTTTGAATGGTTCCAAGTGAATTTCTAATTTGAACTTGTAATGCATTCATGCATGTATGATTCTTGATGAACTGATAATAAATTTGATAAAATTGATGTTATTGATGTTGTCTTTGATGTTGTATGATGGAGGATACCCAATTATTGGAGTTTTTGGTGATAGAGATAGCCTAAGTGAGGTCTGGGGTCAAAAACCCTCAATCCCAACATGCATAAATGTAGTCTGTAACGCAGTTAGTATGCTACGTAGGCCAGATATACAGCTTGACATGTTTTCTTAAATGACCATAACTTTCTCGTTTTAACTTAGATTTCAACATTCCGCATACTGTTGAAATGCTAAGATAGAAAGGAAAACTTAGAACAATTAGTTTTTCAAAATTAAATCATATAATTTTTCAAAAATGGGTTGAAAGTCAGAGTTCATTTGCAAGAATAGCCCTTTTGTAACTTTTTGAGTTGATTTTAGGTTTCGACTTTTCAAAGCCTTTCACACACTAGATTTTGCACAATTTTTCAAGATCAAAGGTTTTTTATTCATTTCATTGCCCATCGATTTATTTATAATTTCGGAGTATCTAATACTTGTTTCCAAATGCGTTTTGAATTATCAAAATAATGTTTGTAAAACTTACATACATCGGACTAATTTTTGTAATGGATCTCCAACCTACCTAATCAACTCATAATTGAATTTTAATGACTGGTTCATTTTAGTAAAACTGAAATATGAGAGTCAAAGTCTTTCGAAGTAACTTTTGGGTGTTTTGAGTCATTAGTAGAGTCAAGTAGATTAGTTAAAGGTGATGAATGACTAGAAACTAAATATGGACTCAAATGAACTAAATAGACTTCAACACACCAAGAAAAAATAAAATAGATGCCAGGAACTAAGCGGATAGAGTCGAGCATCGGGGGCTAGTTCGGGAGCATGTTAGAAGCCGCAATGGTGTATTTTCTGCCTAATTCGAGGTAAGTAAACACACTAGAGGATTAATTCTTATTCATATCATATTCTTAAATTTATTTCTTATTATTTTAGTATCTTGGATTCATTTCTATATCATCGAGTCTCTCTAAGGCTTGAGTGTGTTAGGAACGTATCATGGGTTTGGTGCTATATGACAAACTTGACCTCACCCCGAGCATTAGATGGGTAATAGACGTGGGCGAGGTATTCAGGGAACTGTTGATGCCCCCACCCTATACCAAACTAAGCCTATCAACTTAGAGAGTCACGGTTCTAGGAAGTCGAGTAGTGGCACCCACTCTCGAAGCGACCCTCCCTTACTCACTTTGTAGGTTTTCTTATTATTGTATGACTTATATACATCATGTTTTCTTACAATGGGATATTTTGGGGATGTGGGATGTATTGATACATGTATATGGGTTCCTTTCACACTGTTATTAATCAATATGCATGTTATGTGTATATATGGAGGGTTCCACACCTTAGGTTATCTTTATTTTTTATTAATTTGAGTTATTTAAATTGCTCAAGTTTAGTTTCGCTACTTTAATTGTAAAACTTGAAAAATGTGATTACTAACTTTAAAACGCTAAATTTGTAATAATAATAGAAATGGAGGGTAACCAGGCTTGCGTTGACCCTGTGATGGTTGACTCGAGGGTCCGAGTAAGTTTAGGCCAGGTGAGGCTCAGTTTGTAGGGACTGGGGCTGTCACAAGTTCTTTCTCCTAATGAAGGTCAGTGAAAGGAAACAAGAAATCTACCAATTAAAGCAAGAGGATATCGAGTCTCTTGGTGAGGCTTGGGATTCAAAGAGATTCTGAGAAGATGTTTAGGATTCGGATATGTGAAAAAGGCACAACTATCGATTTTTTTACTATAAAATGAATCACAACACCAGAACATTAATGGATGCTGCGGTGGTTCTCTACCAACCAATGATGAAGATGAGGTATTAGATCTTTTGAATCATATGTCCTGCAACTCCACATCAAGTACTCATTCCACAATGAGAAAACCAGTAGGCATATACAAGATTGATTCACAAGCAAAAATCATGCACAACTATCCAACCTGAGTAGTCAGATGTTGAAGCTACAAATGGGGCACAAAATTTCATAAGTTCAATCGATATAGTAACCTGTTAATTACCAATTAATGGTGGATAATCTAATAAACATGTAGTAAAGGATGGAATTTGAAGATATAAACTTCATGAACAACCAGAACTATGGAAATAACTTCAGGTTGAGAGGAATGGCTCCTCAAAGGTTTTATCAAGGATACAATAGCCCAAACCTCTCATATGGAAATCTTCATAATACATTGAAGCTACTGCCAGGTTTTGATCAACAAGTCCAATAAGGAAAGCTAGGCTAGAGTGAAGAAATGACTTCATTGAAGTTAATTGAGAAATTCTTGCAAGCAATCAATATTAACAATAAGGAACGCCATGAGAAGCATGAGTAAGAGATGGAAATAGTGAAGTAAACTCTTAAGAGGATGGATGATAAAAGAACACAATGCATCAAGAACCTGGAGAGACGAATTGGTCAAATGGCCATTGCTTTGAATTCAAGGAAGGAAAGTCTCTAAGTAACATTATCTAAAATCTTAAAAAGGATGTTAGTGCTATTCACATGTTGAGCACTTTGGCAATGAATGAGCCAATGCTTGAGCAAGTGATGTACATGTGAGAAAAGGTAAATACGATGGCAGTCAAGAAGACAACGAAATCAAAAGAAGTACACAAGGTAGAGGTTCAAAAAAATTGTTGGGGCATGTGCCATAGGCCAATCTAAAATCATTGTTTATCTTATAATTTTAGTTAATGAAATTGAGGTTTTCATTTTTTGTTTTGTTATAAGTGATTGCATGTTTACCATATAGTAGGGTTCATGGGTATTTATTGAAATATCATAAATGTCCCTAGTCCATCATTATATTAAGAACTATAATGAATTAAGACTAATGTGAATCTTGATTGATGGTCTTGTGATGATCAAGAGAATAGGGATACTAATCAAGATCATGAGTACTTGTTAGGGAACAAGGTACTGGATTGACCAGCTATGAGAACACCACATGGATTAATTCGTTGGTGGTACTCATGATAGGTATATTATTTAGTCCATTGACTTGAGATTACCATAGACTTCAATATTAGGAGCATTGTAATTTGACACAATCAAACATTTTCTTTAGTTGAATGACTATAAAGATTGTAATTGTTATCATACAAATAATATGTGAAGGTATGTAATTAAGATAGAATTTCTCACTCTTGTATAGCAAGAGATATCAATGGATCTCTCGATATGATAGACAGATAATAGCCAAGTCCATGTGAATTGATATGAACAATATCACTTGGATGTTTTCAATTTACCTATAGATCGAGACTAGTACGATTAAACATTAAAGGTGACTTTCCATGCCTTATGTTTAGTTAAAGGATATCGCATGACAAAAGGATACAAAATATAGTATTCATTGGGTTGTATCGATTTTGATATTCATGCTATTTGGGTAGTCATGATGCCTTTGTTAGAGACTACTTATGAATTGTGTACCAAAATCGTTTTGGTTCATTGCCAACATCACATGAACCTATTGGGTCACACACAAAGAATGGCTTTGTGCAATTTCAATTAGTATAGAGTAATGAAATTTATAAGATAAAATTCATGACATAAAAGCCCTTACATTTTGTTGTATGATAACTTATTAATAGGGGCGTATGCGTAATTGCTTAAATTGCCTAAACATAATAGTTTTATTGCGAATAAGATTTTAAGTGATGGCTTATCTATACATATAAATAAAGGGTTAAATCCTAAAACAAAATAAGATTTTTCATTTTTGAAAATTTCGAGTTCTCTTGATTTAGGGAGGGAAAGAAAAATATTTTCAATCTCTCTTTAGCCTAGCACTCTAAATTGTAGTCACCATTCGTGTGTGGATTTCCGATAGAGGTAGAGGACGCGCGCTTCAAAGTCTTGGAGATTGAAAAATCACGAAAGAAAAACTCAAATTAAGGTATGGTTTACTTTTTAGATCTAGTTTAATAGAACATATTTTCAATCTTGTTAGGGTTTTTCAAAAAATCATTTGAATTTTCCATAGCGTATGAACCACAAAAAGTCAACAATGGTATCAGAGCCATAGGCTCGGTTACATTAAATGTTTGCATGTTTTCTCTGATTATATATGATATATGTGTGAAAATATAATCTTCATTTATGTATATGTATATGTACATATGGGTTATGTGATAATTGTTATCAAGAATTGGTTTTAAAGCATGTTTTTAATTCTTGTATATTGATAAATACACATGATTTGATTCAATGATAGCATTCATGTTTTGAATATTTTGATTAATATATGTTTTAATATTGAACAATGCGAATAATTATGTATGTCTCCATGATAGAAATCATGATTAGGCTAAGATGATTAATTTAATATGATTCCGGTATTGAATGCATGATTAATATTTTGAAATTAATTTTGATCATATATCTCATTGTGATTATCTTTAGTGTATTCCTATTAGATAGGAGATAAAGTTGTAATCAGATAAGAATTACAAATCTTATAAGATATGTGAGGTATATAACAAATTCTAATTAGATAAGGATTCAAAGTATCTTAAATTCTAATTGGATTAGAATAAAATATTAAGTTAAAGGTGGACTCGAGATAATTAAAAATATTTTAATTAATATTTTAGGAATTGCAATTTTGGTTAATTGGATTGACTAAAATATTGAGAAATTTTAGGCGATTTTCAATATTAGTAAGATTTCATATCTTGTTTAGTGATTGTTCATGCATTGTAATATATGATATCTATTTTTTTAGTTATAATCACTAAAACAAATAAAAATCTCTCTTCCAAAATTTAAGTCAAGTGTAATCAATTCTCAAACACTTATCAATGCTTTGATCAAATCAATATGGTTCTGCCTTCGTAGAGTATATTTTGTTATCTTGGTGAGGCAAGTTGAGTAACGGTTACATTATTGTTTGAAATTGTTAGACTTGATAAAGCTATCAAAATGGTTTTAGGCTTTAGGCACTAGATGAGATAAAACAAGCTAAGACATAAGATTACATAATCTCATAAAAACAATTAAAAGTTACACATGATGTAATAGGTAATTGGTACTTACCTAAATAACCTAATTTAAGATTTCATGCCTTAGTTGTCTTGGAATTAAGTGAAATATGAATTTTAGTCCCTCAAATTAACATAGCGTTTTTAAGGAGGGTTGTTAATTTAGTGGGAGTCTATTCATCTATATTAAAATGAACTTTTGCATGATCTTTGTTGTAGATGTATGGCCTCTTCAAATCATACTAATCCCTTATCACTGCAATCCATCCTTAAGAAGGATAAGTTATCCGAAACAATTTTTCTTGACTAGTTCAGAAAATTGAGAATTTTTCTTAAGCATGAACGCAAGTTGTATGTCCAGGAGAATCCTATTCTTGAGGAACCACCAGCCAATGCTTTAAAAGTCGTGAACTAATCATGTCAATGAGTCAACTAATGTTGAATGCATTACATTGGCGACCATGGTTCCTGAACTTTAGAAAGACATGGAACACATGGAAGCTTACGACATGGCTACGATGTTGAATGAAATGTTCTAAGAACAAGCTAGGAAAAAAAGGTTTGAGATAGTCAAGAACCTTCATTCTTGCAAAATGGCTAATGGAGCGTCACTTAGTCCCCATTATTGAAAATGAGGGGATATATTGACCATCTTGACAAACATAAATTTTCCATAAGCCAAGAGTTAGCTATGGATTTGATCTTGAATTCATTGCCTAATAGTTATTCATAACTTTTGATGAACTATATGGAGAAGTCTATCTCAAAGTTGCATTTATGCTTAACACTATTGAGTAAAATGTCAAGTAATCCAGTGCTAATGTGTTGATGGTTTCGAAAGGAAAGGCTCTAAAGAAAAAGGGCAAAGGCAAGACTAAAGTTATCAAGGCTTTTGTGACTGTCATAAAGCCTATGGAACAAGTCAAGCCTTATGTTGTTTCTATTTCACATTCCCTGAAGGAAAAAGAAAAAGAAGGAAATTGTCATTTATGCCATACACTTGGGCATTGGTTCAAAAATTGCAAGCTCTATCTTGAAGATATAAAGAAAAAGAAGAGTAATGCAACCACTGCTTCTGGTATTTATGTTATTGAAGTTAATTTGTCTGTTAATGATTCCTGGGTGTTGGATACCGAATATAGATCTCATATTTGTATTAGGGTCTCACCAATAGTAGAAAGCTCTAGAAAGGGGAAGTCATCCTATGAGTTGGAAATGGAGCAAAGGTTGTTGCATTTGTTGTAGGATGTTATGAGTTAATTTTACCTAGTGGACTAATTTAACTTATAAATAGTTGTTATTTTGTCCCTATCCTGAGCAGAAACATCATTTATGTTTCTTGTTTGGATTTGGATGGTTTTAATTTCATTATTGCGAATAATAAATGCTCTATTTCTCGTAAAGAAGTTTTCTAGGCGAATCCTGATTTATGTGATGGTCTTTATATTATAAACAGGAAAAGGTCCACAGATACTCATATTCTTAATGTAAATACAAAGTTATCCAAGTCAACAGAATTGAGTCAAACCTACCTTTGACATTGTCGTCTTAGCCACATAAATGAGAAATGTATTTCTAAACTCTATAAAGATGGACTTTTATATTCATTTGATTTTCAATCACATGAAACATATGTATCTTGTTCACTAGGCAAGATTACAAGTAGTTCATTTAGTAGACAGTGAAAGGGCAAGTGATTTATTAGGTCTAATACATACTGATGTATGTGGTCCTATAAACACAATTGCTGGAGGTGGTTATCAGTACTTCATTACATTCACTAATGATTTCAACAAATATGGTCACATGTATCTTTTGAGACATAAAGTTGAATCTTTTAAGATGTTTCAAACATTTCAGAAAGAAGTTCAAAATTCACTTAGTAAAACTATTAAAGCACATCGATTAGATCGAGGTGGTAAATATTTAAGCCAAGATTTTGATGATCATCTTAGAAATTGTGGGATTCTCTCATAGTTAACTCACCCAACAACTCCACAATGGAATAGTGTTTCTGAGAGGCGAAATCGAACATTATTGGATATGGTTTGATCTATGATGAGGCATGTAGATCTTCATATTTCCTTTTAGGGTGATGCCTTATAAACTGTTGCGTTTACACCGAATCTTGTTCCTTCTAAAGCGCTTGATAAAACACAATATGAGATATGGTTTGGGAAAAGACCAAGTTTCTATTTCCATAAGATTTATGGCTGTGAGGTTTTCTTACGACGAGAAATCTAAGAAAAATTATCAGCCAAATCTAACAAGTGTGTATTTGTTGATTATCGTAAAGTAACTAGAGGATACTACTTTTATAATCCCATTGAGAACGAATTGTTTGTTGCTCGGAATTGTGTCTTTCTAGAAAAAGAGTTTATTTCAAAAGAAAACAACGGAAATAAAGTAAGTCTTGAAGAAGTTCAAGAAGCACAAATAAACACTCAACCGCTAGTGGGAGATCAAAACAATTTTGAACTAGTTGAACCTCCACAGGTCTCACAAGGCCCATTTAGGTCTAATAGGGTAAGACATCAACTAGAGATATTTGGACTTCTTATTATTGATAGTAGTGAGGTAGTGTTTATGGATCAAAATGAACCTACTACTTATCAGGAGGTTATGTCTAGCCCTGAGGCAAATAAATGGCTTATTGCCGTAAATTCTTAGATACAATCCATGTATGATAACCAAGTTTAGAACCTGCATGAGTTACCCGAGGGTGGTAAGACCTTGGATGTAAATGGGTTTTCAAGAAGAAAACTGACATGGGTGGCAATGTGCATACTTATAAAGCACGACTCGTAGCAAAAGCTTTCAAACAGACTCAATATCGTGAGACTTTTTCTCCTGTAGCCATGCTTAAATCCATTAGAATTGTAATTGCCATAACCGCATATTATGACTATAAGAAATGGCAAATGGATATCAAAACAACTTTCCTAAATGGAATATTACTTGAGGTTATGTATATGATACAGCCTGAAGGGTTTGTTCATCCTGAGAATTCTAGGAAGGTTACCTTTCGGCCATTCAGGTGAAGGATGGACTTCGGAAAGGTGAACCAACGTTCTTGGCGACATTGGTGGAGACGAAGGCGTGCAGGGCAGTGAACGTCCCCGATATGGTTGTTGAAGTGCTGGAGGACTTCAACGACGTGATGTCGGCTGAGTTACCAAAGGAGTTACCCCCACAAAGGGTAATTGATCAAGAGATCAAGCTAATCCCAGGCTCAAGAACCCCTGCACAGGCCCCTTACAGAATGGCTCTGAAGGAGTTGGAGGAGCTAAGGAAACAGTTGCAAGAACTGTTGGATGCTGGATTCATTCAGCCATCCAAGGCCCCATAGTAGCGCACCAGTCTTGTTCCAGCGCAAACATGACGGATCTCTTCGGATGTCCACCCCGATGGAATCAGCAGAGTCTTCAACTACGTCCCAACGTATTGAAGCTTTGGAAATGTTGGTGGCTTCACTGGTGACTAGAGGAGAGTCACAAGAAGCCATGATTGCGATGTGGGAAGAGAGATTTGCGGAGCTTGAAGCCGATGTGCGGTCGGTGGGCGAACTTACCACCGAAACAGCCTCGTCAATGGCTGTGGAGGTGAACCTACTCAAGCGGGCCGTGGGCGGATCCTCGGAGGGTGGCGCCGCGGTGAGGTCCCGAACTAAGGTGCCAGAGCCAAAGAAGTTCTCAGGCAAACGGAGCGCGAAAGAACTTGAGAACTTCATTTGGGACATGGAGCAGTACTTTGCCACTGTTGGCACGGAGGAAAACCACAAGGTCATCTTGACCTCCATGTACCTTGAGGGTGATGCAAAGCTCTGGTGGAGGACCAGAGTGGACGACGATGCGGCTGCGGGAAGGCCCAAATCGTTGATTGGGAGGTGCTCAAAAGAGAACTGAAGGATCAGTTCCTTCCAACTAATGCAGCTTGGCAAGCGCGGGAGGTCTTGCGCAAGCTCAAACAGACGGGGTCGGTGCGGGATTACGTGAAGGAATTCTCGTCCCTCCTGCTGGACATCAAAAACATGTCTGAGGAGGACAAGCTATTCAACTTCACGACGGGATTGCAGACATGGGCTCAAGCTGAGCTAAGGAGGCAAGGAGTGAAGGACTTGCCTGGGGCGATTGCGGCTGCCGATAGTCTTGTGGATTTCAAGACTAGCTCGTCCCCGAGTGAAGGGAAGGGCAAGGAGAAGAAGCCATTCAAGACCCACCAGAAGAAAGGTGAGAAGAAGCCATTCTCTCCCAAGCCAGCAGCAAGCTCGAAGCCAGTCCCTAAATCAGACCCGAGACCCTCATCAAGTTCCTCAGGTAAGGGCTGTTTTATTTGTAAAGCTCCAAATACCCATTTATGGATTAAAGTAAGCTTCTCGGAGTTTCGGTCTTTGATTTGATGAAGTAAATAAGGAATTTGGTGTCATTAAAATTAAAGATGAACCTTGTGTATACAGGACGGTCAGTGGGAGCGTGGTTAATTTTCTGCTACTGTACGTTAATGATATATTACTCATTGGAAATGACAACCCAACCTTGTAAAGTTTCTATTATTGGTTAGGGAAGTTTATCAATGAAGGACTTAAGAGATGTGGCCTACATCCTTAAAGTAAAGATATATATGGATAAACCCAAAGGATGATCAGTCTAAGTCAGAGTGCTTACATAGACAAAGTACTGAATAGGTTCAATATACAAAACCCCAAAAGAGGGTCGTTGCCAATTTCTCATGTTGTAAGTCTCAGAAAGACTCAATGTCCAATGACTAAAGAGTGAGAACATATGAATATGATTTCATATGCATCAGCTATTGGATCTATCATGTATGTCATGTTATGTACCCGACCTGATGTATGATATGCTTTAAGCGCAACAATCAGATATTAGTCTAATCTCGGTTATAGTCATTGGATATTAGTAAAGAACATTCTTTAGTATTTGAGAAGGACTAAATAAGTGTTCTTGGTCTATGGAAGTTTGGAAGAAAAGCTGGTTGTAAATGGTTACACAGATATAAGTTTTCAAACTGATATAGATGATTTCAGATCACAGTCTAGATATGTGTTTACTTTGAAAGGAGGCGCAGTGAGCAAGAAAATTTTGAAGCAAGAAACTAAGGCAAATTCTACAACAAACGCTGAGTATATTGCAGTGTTCGATGCAACTAAGGAAGCAGTTTGGATCAAGAAATTCATCTTTAAACTTGGTGTAGTTCCTAGTATAACTAACCTAGTTTGCTTGTATTGTGAAAACAATGGGGTGATAGCACAAGGCTAGGAACCAAGATCACACCATTGTCCAAACATATACTTAGACATTTTCATCTCATTCAAGAAATCATGGAAAGGGGAAACGTAAAGATTTGCAGAGTTCATATAGAATACAATGTGTCGGATCCTTTGACGAAGGTTGTTCCACAACTAAAACACGATGGTCATATTAGGTCATTAGGTATAAGATACATGAATAATTGGCCCTAGTGCAAATAGGAGATGTTGGGGCATATGCCCTAGGTCAATCCACAAACATTGTTTAGCTTATAATCGTAGTTGATAAAATTGAGGTTTTCATTTGCTATTTTATTATAAGTGATTGCATGTTTACCTTATATTAAGATCCATGGGTATTTGTTAAAATAACCTAAATGTCACCAATTTTTCATTATAGTAAGAACTATAATGAATTAAGACTAGTATGAATCTTGATTGATGGTAATGTGATGATCATGCTTCTATAGATACGAATCGAGATCATGAGTACTTGATAAGGAACGAGGTACTAGACCGACCTGCTAGGAGAACACCAAGTGGATTAAGTTATAGTTGTTACTCATGAAAGGTATTTCATTTAGTCATTCGACTTGAGATTACCATAAACTCCAATATTAGGAGCATGGCAATTTGAAACAATCAAACATTCTCTTTAACCGGATGATTATAAAGATTGTGATTGGTTACCATATGAATAATATATTACGGTGTGTAATTAAAATAGAATTTGTCACTCTCGTATAGATATCAGTGGATCCCTCGATATGATAGACTAATAATATCCAAGTCCATGTGAATTGATATGATCAATGTCACTTGGATGTTTTCAATTTACCTAAAGATCGAGACTTCTGCAATTGAACATTAAGGGTGACTTTTCATGCTTTATGTTTAGTCAAATGATATTGCACGATAAAAGGATATGATATATGTTATTCATTAGGTTGTATCGATTTTGATATTCATGCTACTTAGGTAATCATAATGCCTTGCTAGAGAACTCTTATGACTTGTGTACTAAAATAGTTGGTTCATTGCCAACGTCGCATGAACATATTGGGTCGATACGAAGAATGGCTTTGTACAATTTTAATTGGTCTATAGTAATGAATTTTATATGATAAATTCATGACATAAGAGCCCTTTTTATTTGATATATGATAACTTATTAATAGAGGCGTATGTATAATTTGATTAAATTGCCTATATACAATAGTTGTATTGTGAATAAGATTTTAAGTGAGGGTTTATCTACACATATAAATAAAAGGTTAAACCCTAAAATGAAATAAGATTTTCATTTTCACAAATTTCGAGTTCTTTAGATTATAGGAAAGAAATAAAAACATTTTCAATCTCTCTTGGGCCTAGCACTCCAAATTGTCGTCACCATTCGTGTGTGGATTTCTGATAGAGGATGCAAGTTTGAACGTCTTGGAGATCAAACAACACAGTAGAAAAACTCGGATTAAGGTATGGTTTACGTTTTTGATCTACTTTAATGGAACCTATTTTTTATCTTGTTGGGTTTTTTCAAAAATCATTTTGAATTTTTCGTTACGTATGAACCCCAAGAACCTAACAAAGATACACCATGGTTCGCAAACTATTTCAATTATTTAGCATGTGGTGTGTTCCCTCCAGATTTAACAAATGAAGTAGGAAATAGGTTCTTAAGTTATGTACAGTCATAATTTTTTGACAAGCCATATCTATTCAAAAGATCCAATGATGGGTTAATTTAACGATGTTTAGAAGGGAAGAATTTGCAAGCACCTTGGAAGGGTGTCATTCATCACCATATGGAGGACATTTTGGAGCACAAAGAACAATAGCTAAAGTTTTATAATGCAAATTGTATTGGCTAAATCTATTTAAGGATTCTTATATTTTTGTGAAAACTTGCAATGAATACCAAAGAATAGGAAACAATTCTAGAAGGCAGGAGTTTCCATAAACCACTTTTCAAGAAGTTCAACTAGTTGATGTATGAGAAAATAGATTTCTTGGAACTATTCCCTACTTCAAATGAGAAACAATATATATTATTAGCAATGGATTATGTCTCAGAATAGGTGGAAGTCATAGAAACAACAACCACTAATGCAAAAGTGGCCATAAAATTCATTAAAAAAATATTTTCTGTCGATTTGGAACACCTAAATCATTAGTCAGTTATGAGGGGTCACATTTTTGTAACAGAGTCTCAGACCCATTGCTTAAAAAATATGGGGTTAGGCATAAAACTTCACTTTCATACCGTCCTTAAACAAATGGACAAGCTAAAGTAAGTAACATAGAAGTGAAACAGATCTTAAAAAAGCAATTAACACCTAGTGAAAAGATTGGGCCTTCCATCATAAAGAAACATTATGGGCATACAAAACGGCATTCAAAACACCAATTGACACATCTTTGTATTGGTTGGTGTATGGAAAAGCATGTCACTTACCTGTAGAGTTATAGCATAAAACATATTAAGCTATAGAAAAGCTTAACATAAATCTTCTAGTTCCAGGAAAAGGGTAGATTGCTTCAATTGATGGAGTTGGATGAGTTTAGGTCAAATGCATATGAAAATGCTAAGTTATACGAAGAGTAATCAAGGCAATGGCATGACAAAAGAATTGAATATCAATCTTTTGAGCCAAGACAACGAGTCTTGTTATATAATTCAAGATTGAAACTATTTTTGGGTAAATTAAGATCATGATGGTCAGGACCATTAAAGGTCATTGGTACTTGGCCTTAAGGAGCGTTAACGTTGGTGAGCAATAGTGGTAAGACATTTAAATTAAAGGCCCAAAGGGTTAGCTTGTTTTATGGAACAGAAGTGAGGCAATATGAACTTGAAGGATTCACGCAACCAAGGATCAATTCCTTGACGGATCAATTCAAGAGAGTCTTGAATGTGCATCTAAAAGTGGGTAGATTCACATTTATCAGTAATTTTGAAGTGATGGATCGTGATATATATGATGATGTATCTATGATAATTGGACGACCATTCTTGAACACTACCAATGTGGTCTTGCACACGAGGAAGAAAATGATCATAATGAGTATCGAGGAGGAGGATGATAGTGAGAAGACTGTCTTTATTGAAGGGCGAAAAGTATATCCAAATGAAAGAAATTTTGTTATCTCTGACCTACAAATGGAGCATCTCTACTTATACTCGGAATAAATGAGCGGAAAGATATCAAGCTAGAGACGTTTAACGAAACGCTACTAGGTGGCAGCCCAGAGGTTTTTAATTTCAATTTTTAAATATCAGTAGTTTACTTTGTTTAGTTAGAACAATCCAAACGTTTTAGTATTTTTCTAACTTTTAAAATTTTTGTGCTAATTGTGTAAGAAAGACCATTTGCTAGGTGACATTTCATCAAAATTAAGAAGTCTCATTTAATCAGACTTAAGGTCAAGTACATTAATAAAACACAAGTAAGTATTTATTGAATTTTTATACATATAGAGTATTTCACACTGTCACGACACCTTGTGTGGTAATACACGAGAGAGCGCCAATAGGGAGTTGATAAAAAATTTGCAATATTATGGAGATAGACTGGTTGAAGCCACGTGTATACACACATGGCGCTTGAGCTAACAAGGGTTGCGCCAAGACGACACCAAGCTGTGATAAAAAATACTTTAAGTGGCTTTGACATTGTGTCCACGTTTTGGCAGCATCATGTCCTACAAGGGACGATGTCGGTATTGAGGAAGGGCTCTTAAACCTATTTCAACCCAAATTTCACACACTTCAGCCCTAGTTCATACACCACCAACCAAGCATACATCCCCTCTATAACTTGAATTCGAGCAATTTTAATTGAGAAAAGAGTGTTCATAGGGATCAAGAGTGAAAAGAGAGAGTACATTGTGGATTAGCACAAGGTGGAGAGCTAGGGAATTGATTTGGAGATTTGATTGAAGAGAGCCATAAGGTTTTAGTTTGTAAGAAAAGTGAGAGGGTTTTGGTTAATGGAAGCTTGGAGGACTAATCTACACCTGAAAGTAGTCTGGCATTGCAATAAATTTACAATTTCATTAGTTATGCTTTGAACTTTTTTGATATTATAGATGAAATTACATGAATTATGGAAATTAGGTTTTTGGATAGGGATTTTTCGTTGTTTGGATTTAGAGTTATTAATGTGGCTTATAGTAAATTAGTATGTGTGTTTTGAATCATTTGGTATGTGAATGACCCTTGTGGATGAAAATTTGATTTTAGGTGATTTGAAGACCTGTTGTGAATTGTTGTGTTGTCTGAATTTTTGAGAAAATTGCAAGAACAAGGAGGCAAACTAATCAAGTTAGTGAAGTAAGGGCAAATGATAATGAGGCATCATCCTTAAGAGATCCAAATGAGGAAGCCATGAGGCCTTTTAAATCTAAGTTCTATATTAATAGAGATGCTAGGGAGATATACAAGGCCATTGAGAGTAAGGAATTCATTTGTGAAAGAAGAATACACCTACCGGCTAACTAAGAAAATATAGTTAATAACTTCATTAGGCAATGGGTTGAGGAACATTTCACTCTAGACTATAGAGAGAACAAGGTTAAAAGAATGAGTGAAATTGCTTACGAGTTCTAGGCTAATGCAAAGTTTACTAAAAATGGTGACCAAATTAAGGTGAGAGGCGTAATGGTTCCCTTTTATGAGCATTCAATAATCGACATCTATGGGTTATAATATTTAAGCAAGAATGATGAGCCATAAACCCTCCCAGATGATTTGTATGAGAGACCCAATAACCTATATCCTTTTAGATCCATAGAGAGAAATTAGTTGTCTAAGGACAATAAGGATGGATAACGGGAGCTGAAAATTTGCCAAAGCACATTAAGATGGGGAGTGTGAGGAAAATTTTTAGAATATGGCAAAACTTTTTAGTTGCTTCGTTATACCCGAACATTTAACTGGTCGAGATCAACAAGCCCAAGGCGGCTTGTTTGTTTGAAATTATAAAGAACGGGAGAATCAATATTAGGGAGATCATTTACAAGAACTTGAAGGAGTCTATCATTACAGAGAGAGAGCAAATTGTTGTTTCCTATTTTACTAACCAAAATGTGCTTGAAGGCTGGAGTGTAATTGAATCAGGATGAATAGTTTGATATTAAGGTGTAAGCAATAATAGATGAGAGTTTATGCTCACTTTGAAATCACCGATTGAATACCAAAACTCTGAGGATTAGAGAGAGAGAGAGAAAGAGCCGAGAGCGGCAGACTTTAGGAGAGTTGTTGGCCAAGGAGTAAGAGGATTATGCAACAGAAGAAGCAACAATGGAGTTAGCCCAAGAATTACAGAATGAAGGATATGTAGAGGAGGAAGATCACTAGCAAGGATTCACTAAGGGCTACAAGTTTGTAGACCCACTGATAAGAGAGTAAGACTTGGATGGTCCTAAAGTTTTTCCACCACAAGCATCAATGCCACCACATAAAGACTTAACTCCACCACAACCGAGGTTGTGGATTGCTAAGATGAGGTGACAGTATAGAGGATAGGGCTCGCTATTTGGAAGCCTTGTTAAGATATGAGCAACAGACAGAGGAAGATTCAGGACTGAATAAATGGATAGCGGAACTTCATGTTATTTGTAGATCATTTAAGGGTCATAGTTAGATACGAGAGGAGAAGATGGTTAAGACCTACTGATAGGTCTATTGGCTTTTCAGTAGCACCGAACTACATGATTGAACTTGACGTGGTGCCGAGCAAAAGGATGGAACATCCTTTGACACCATCCTATACTAGCGCTGATCATGATGATGATGTTGATGATGATGATGATGATAATGCACAGTCCTAGAGTCCGAGTGTTAGGATTTCTCTAAACCTTGGGGAGATAAGAGATAAATTTATACAGATTATGTTTTACATTGAGGACATTTTGCACTTTATTAGTTGTTTAAATTTTAGGTTTATGCATTTTTATGGTTTTATTATTATTATTATTATTATTATTATTATTATTATTATTATTATTATTATTATTATTATTATTATTATTATTATTATTATTATTATTATTATTATTATTATTATTACTATTATTATTATTATTATTATTATTACTATTATTATTATTATCATTATGTTTGTATGTTTAATGTTTTTATGTTGCAAGCATATTTTAAACCTTAAGGATAAGATTTGGTTTAAGTTTGGGGGCATCAACACAACACTATGCGTGGTAAGAAAAGATGAAATAAAGATAAAGACTGTAGGCATGATCATAAAATTTTATTTTTGAAACAATTAAAGATGAAAGAATGGAAGTGTATCATTTTCGTTAATTTATTATTTGAATGTCTATAGGTAGAATAGATTAGGTTATATAATATGTAATGAATAAATAAGTCATTTGCAAAGCTCATGCCTTTAATTGAGAATAAACAAGAATACAAGTATCTTGTTGATACTCAAGATAGTGTTATTAAATTTTTAAAAGAAAATAAGAAATGTGAAAAACATGGTATAATTTCATGATTAGAAATCTTAGAGAAGACCATGAACTTGAAACAAAAGCAAGAAGAATACTAGAACACTTCTTGTAGAAAAAGTTAGATGTCTATGGAATTCTATAGTAAGTATGAATCTTATTTGGGTATAAAGTAAATAAAGACTTAGTACCAAAAGGAGAAGAAATATGCATGATGTTTAGTGAAATGTTGGAGTTAACACTTGCTTGATAAAGTGAAAGTGAGAAGTGCTAACAAGAATTATAAATAAAATAGAGTCTCACAAGTTCTATGAGAAAAGGAGAACGACCCATACAACTGAAAAATATGAGGACAAAAGAAAACAAAAGAGTTATATAAATCGAAAGGAATGCGGAAGTTAGATTAAAACTTTTTAAATTAAAAGATCTAGCTCTAGTACGAGTAACTTAGTTAAGTTAAGTTTTCTTTCCAACTATGTGAAGTCCTATAGACTCTTAAAGTACTAAAGTCTACAAAAGTAGTATGATCTATGCTTACTTGTGAATTCTTGAGCTTAATGAGAAATATAGTACATCTACAACTTGAGTGCTGAAGTGAAATAAACTCTTGAGTAGTGATGGTTTTGGTTTTGAACTACTTTTGAGTTTCGAAAGTGGATTATATATGTTGTTAAAGCTACATATTTTTGAAACTATTAGTTTTTACAAAAGAAAAACTCTTAAGTGGATTATTAACTTGAACTTATGTGAATTAAAGGACCATGAGCTACGTTATTTGAATTAGGTATTATAAGGAGGAGTAGTAGTAAGATTACTTAGTAGAATACATTTTGCTTGAGATGTTCAAAATCCTAAGTTTGAGGGTATTTCATAAGTTTTTAATTATACTTATATATAGGACTATTTAGTATTATATTTGGTATAAATATCTCAAAATAAGATTTAATTGATGGTATTTATGTATTTTTAGGCATCCAAGGTATAAAAGAGACAAAAGACTGATTTCATGATGAAATGAGGAGAAAATAAATAAAAATGCATTTGATGTCATGGTTAGTACACTTAATGTCATTGGAAATGACTACAAGGTGTAGGCAAGGCATGGACAAGGAGTGAAGATAAGAGAAGTGGTGCGGTAGTGGACCTAGTGGTGGCGCCATGGGTTTGTACACACGGTGTCGGGACATTACACGCAAGGCATCGAGCTCACTGAATGGTGAAAACTCACATAAAAAGGTCGAAGCTGTGGCAGCACTATGGTTTAACACACAAAGTGTGGGGTCACTTATTGATAGTGCCGAAACATAAAAAATAAAAAGTTTATAATTCTAGTTCGATTGGAATTGTTACTTAGGGTTTTTAATTGTATTCTTAAGAGAGGAAATAGGTATTAGAACATGGTAAACACATACATCATCACCAATTATCATAGTTTACCACCAATTAGCATAGTTTTATATTATTCTTGAGTATTAAGAATAGTTTTGGAGGAGAAGACATTGAAGACTCCATTTGTAGATATTCGATATTATTTCCTTGATTTAATTGAAGCTATTTGATTCGATCTTCTTTTGTAATGAATACCATGATGTATATGTTGATTTCAATGATGAGTAAGTAGTTTATTTATCATAGGGATCAATGGATCCTATTGTATGAATGCTATGCAAAAAGAAGTATGAATGGATTATAATGATTAAAAGTGTAATGGTTAAGATTTGTATTGATTCTATACGTAATGCTATGATCATCTAGATCACGTGTTTGTTGATTAGAGGTTTTAGGAGTTACCATGGTCATTGGAACTTTTAAGTTTGATATGGATGATATAATTGTAAAATATATAACATTAATATATAGTTATTTATTAAGGAGCCTCGGATAGTAAACTTAAGTGGTTATAAATCTAAAGATTTGGAACTTAATGGTATGTGAAACTTACGTTATTCATACTGATAGGTGGAGTTCTAGTTTGTGCATTAGGATATTTTTCGTCACGACATTAGGTCGAAGTGAATTTGAAAGAAATATGTCTATTCTAATTGAGCAGGACACACATATAATAAAGATGAGGGAAGTGAGATATGAAATCATAGAAACTCATTACCTAAGTGAAATTGTGAACTAAGAGTCTTCATGATATAAGAGTACAAGTTATTTTACATTGTTTTCTAGAATATAGTGGTTTAGTTAAAACCAATTAAAAAGATATCTTTTTAGAAATAAGAGTGAACTTAAGTAAGTGAACTGTGTCTATATAAACCTTTCCCTAAAGACGATGTCCACAATCAACACTAGTTAATCATTTTATTACTACAATCGAGTCATTATACTTGCAGTTTCATAGTTAATCACTCTTGATTATTATATAGAATGTGATGGCTTTGTGAATCCTTATTTCCTGAGAAAGTTGGAGTGCTTACCCAAAATTAAACATTTCAAGTTTTCGGCCTAGCGCTTCAGTGAATGGAAAATAGAAGATTTAAGAGTTTTACTAACTTCTCAACGATGTAATGAGCTTTCTTGTATATACATACATTGTTTGAATTAATTTGTTGTAAATGAATAGGGTTGGGAGTTTTATAAATGAGTTTTAAGTTTTGATAAACTTTGTATTTAAGTATATTATTTTAAATTCAAAAAGTTTTTAATTTTTCGCTGCGTATATATGTGATTTTTATTTTGATATCAATATACGAGTTGAGCTTATCAAGTATGGGAAGAAAGTCAACTGGCTTTAATTAATTCTGACTGAGTTACTGGTGCTTAATTAGGGTTTTAGGCTGAGTATCGCTCTAATCAAGATATGGAATGCTGTAACACTAAACAACAAAAATGAACAATGCCATAGAAAATAATAAAAATTGCTCAAGCCCCATTAAAACAAACCAAAAACAGTTGAAAACGATCATATTCCATTAAAAATCATGGAGAAATCGACTTTTTCGATGGTAGTGGCCTCCAAAATGCAAGTTTGTGTCGCCGGTGGTCAGAGAGGATCATCAGAGATAAAGGGTCGATTCTTGTGGGGTGCACAAAGGATAGAGATATTGTAACAGCCTAAATTAATTAAACTAGGATTAGCGTTAATCTCAGAGATTAATGATTGTAATTCGGGCTACGTAGACAACTTGATTGACTCGGACAAGAGAACCGAAGAAATATGTTATTTATGGATGGCGATTGTGTATATGTTTTGTTTAAAAATATTATTATTATTATTATATTGCACCACATGCGTATATGTTGCTATCGAGCGAGTTTGTGTGACGGTGTTTGCCTTGAAAGGCGTGTCAATGTGGGTGTTAGATAGGCGAACTACTGGTACACTAGGAAACTTGACTAATCCATGTCATGATGACTAGTTAATCAATTAAATTGGTTAATGTAACCATAGGCAAAGTAAACTTCAATTAGAACAATAGGCTATGACGTACATTGAATTGCGTGTCGAGACACGAGACATTGAGTGCTTGGTAGTCGAGGGTTAGTGGGACACAAAATTTGTGAATTTGGTGAGTAAAAACACTAACCATATATATTATAATGGGCCTAAGCTAATGTAATTGAATCAAATAAATCAATGAATATAGTTTGGTTATTTAAATTAGAAACCATGAGATTGTCGTAGAGATACGTATTGACACATCTAGGAACCATGTGAGTAGCAAATTAGCGCCACTTTGGTTGGGTTAGTGGGATACATTTCAAGGTGTGGATCATTAGATGAACTTTGAGATACGTAATTACATGGAGATCAATGGCTAGGAATCAATATTACTTTAATGTATAAGATCAACACATGCAAGGAAACCATTTTCATTTTCAACTTATGAATCAAGAGAACTTGCCAGAGAAGAAGGAGGTTGATGGAGAGAAGGAATTGATGGAAGATTGGTGAGAATTTCTCTAGCTTGGTGGAACATCAACTAGGTACATCTATTTATGTCGATTGAAATCATTTTAGGTTTTTGACTAATTTGAAAAGGTTGATGATTGAATATTTTACATTGGTTTATATATTTTGATTCCTCATTTGAAGTTGATAATCTAGCTATATTGAAGTTCTTAACTTCTATTTGAAATCATAAAAATATGAATTTTTCAAGTTTCAAGACCAAAACTATAATTCTGCATGTTATATTAGGAATTTGCCCATGTAATTTAATCATAACTTGCTCATTTTAGATCCAAATTGACCCAACAGGTGGCATTTGAAAGCATTCTCAAAGGGTAACAACTTTTCTTAGTTTTAGCTGTTGTAATTCAATTGTTCTCATGTCCAAAAGTGTTGTACAAATAGGTGTTGGAATTCAGAAGAAAAGTTTTAAAGCTAAATTTGTTTAAGGCATAGCTCCCTAATTACTTATCTTAATGAGCTGGTCTTTTAGTATGTTGTATTTGGATATGTTTTCTGCCTTGTAACAAAAAATCACCTTTTTTAGAAATATAAATTAGGAGGAATAGATTTTATAAGTCAGCTGGTTGGATTAGGTTCCAATTAGAGCTATGTTTACTAGAATCATGATATCTATTTTGTTTTTAATCAAAATTTCGCAAACTAAAATTTTCCTGAAAGCTAAAATATAGACAAAAATCTTTGTATTGGTGAAAGATTTCAAGATCAGGACCATTTCATCCTAAAAGTGTGTTGTTACACAAGAATAGAATTGAAACTTATTTTAGTCTTTAGGGATGATTTGCGAAGATCAAATTAAAACATATTTAACCAATTTGAATATAAAATAAACACACTCAACTGACTTCAGGGACTTAGGGGTCTCTAACTTGGGTATCGAAGAGCTTGTCAGGTCGAATTCGACTTTATAGGGGAGTTGGAGCGCGTGTTAAGGTATGTAACCCAAATGGAATGCCTAAAAAATCATGGTTTCTTTATCGATATCAAATTACATGTGTGACAACGGGTGGGCACAAATGGGGTTTTCACTCCTATTTTGATTTGCGTATATATCAGTTATAATTAAGTTGCTTGCATGAGTTACTTATGATAATGATGGTGTCGATAGCAGTAGAATATATCTACGACTGTCGGGAGGGATTAAGTTGGTCCTGATGTGTAATAGTGTCGGGAAGGGACCATACCATTACTAAAGTTGGGGTTTAGTCACCGTAAGCCTGAAAGTATATACATGGTTCTTATTTAATTTATCGATTACTGGCTTGTGTAGATCAGGGTTTTCTAGTGATTATACGATGTTTACTGATTAATGCATTATTTCGAAACTGATTTAATTGGTATATGATGTTTATTTATTTCACGCTACTACTTTTGCTTGTTGTGTGCTGCTTACATTCATGGGAATATGACGTACTGTTGCCAAGTGTTATATTCGCATGTCTCGTAGTTTATCAGTTTTATTTCATGAATATTGCGTGGACTTTTCTTGGGATTTTACTTACTTGACTCGTCCCTGTATTGTAGGGTGACTAATTGCAGATCCTTTGACGAGTAAAGGCAAGGGCAAGGACGTACTGGGTGACTACCTCTGAAATTGTTGAGCAAGCTTTTTGTGATATTAGTATGTATTTATTTTAGTTTTGTTTGGTTTTGGGGACCATAGAACACTGATTACATGTATATGGAACTTTTGTTATACCTAACTCGCCTTGATATATAAATGGTATCTAATGCTAGTTTTCCACTACTTAGGATTGTTGAATATTGTATAACTTACTTAAATTAAGACTTCTGCAGTAAGATTTCATTATAAATTGATAAATTGATTAACTAGCTAATGAAATTATTAATAATTATGTGGAAATTAATTAGCTAAGTTATGATTAAATGGAAAAGTGTAAGTAGTCAGGTAGGTCGTAAAACGTCAAGGATAAGTGGGCTATAATGTGGCAAGGCTTGTTGACGTGGGATGTGACATAGCGGGAAGCGAGGCGGCCTAGAATTTGGGGCCGCCACAGTTTGGTATCAAAGGGAGGTGTCAAGGAATCCTCAAGAGTAGTTTAAAGGAAAGAGAATAAAACTGAAACAATAAACCTTAGATGTGGAAACCCGATGATCTTGACTTAGAACCTTAGTTGGGAAGCAGCCTTGAGATGGGTAGTGATAGGTTTATATACATGTTATATTTTGTTATACATAGGATGTATATCTATATATATCGAGGTTGATCCGGAGCATGCTTCACGATGTAGATCATGGATGGATAGTCTGGTATGCCGTGTAAGACTAGACAGACTAGCAATATGACTAAGGATTCCTTTGTTATGGCAAGTGTAGAGGATCGACTGTTGGCTCAAGAGACTCTGATGATAAAGGTATTATGATTTTTACGAGGTCAAACCTCGGCACTGACCGCACTTGCTATGGCGGATGTAGCAACTCGAGACTTAGGAGTAGTTACAACATGAACAGGGGCACCTGTCACCCCGGTTATTCCCCAAACACTAGTGGAGCAGGTAGCTATGTAGACGCAGGAAGAGAGAGCTATAGCTATTGTTGTTCCACTTGAGACACCGACTCCTATGCCTACACCTAAGATTACAGAGCAGACAACTGCTACAACGTCAGGATTTGTTTTGGCCCTAGAAAAGAAGATGTTGAGGGAGTTCTTGAAGTTTCAGCCATGTCTTTTCTACAAAGGCGATGACCTTGAGGCGGTAAGGAAGTTGATAGTGTCTTATTAGCTTTTCCAAAAGATAATGAGAGCATTCAGGTGCGTCTTTTCTGGAGCATGCTTGAGAGGTCATCAGCAGTCTTGTAGGCTACGTATACGGATACTCATCCAGAGCTGACGACATGGGCTAAGTTCAGAGATCTGTTCTACAACCAGTATATACCCATGTAGGTGAGGTTGAGATTGAGGGAGGAGTTTCTGACCCTAAGACAGTAGTCGAACGTTGATACAGTATATGGAGAGATTCTAATATTTACTTCAGCTCGCTATGGATGTTGTCGCGACTTAGTGACTATATATATACTACCTCACATGAGGGGCTAATGCAAGATTATTGAGGCAGTGGTGTCATATGGAGCTCGCGCTTTGTAGGAGATATTTTACCGAGCTTTGGCATACGAGACCTTCTTGATGTAGGTAGGCCTATTACTAGGTCTGAGATACAGAATGGATAGAAGAGACAAAGAGAATGATAGAGAGGATAGATAGTACGGTGGAGACATTAGGCATGTTGATCGAGTAGCTTGAGCTTATAATGTACCCACATTAGCAGCGCCGCCGCTGAGACAAGTACATTACCAGGAAGGCAGGGACTAGATATCACAGAGTCGGGACCAGACATCAGGATATGGTTATTTGACTGCATGTTGACAGTGTGGACAAGAGGGGCACATCAAAAGAGATTATCCTAAGAGATCAGTGACTCTAATAGTAGTGAGATCAGTGTAAACACAAGATCCGGTGCACGTGGTAACTGAGCTAGGCCGGGAGAAGTCCCAACGGCGGGTTCAGGTTATATGAATTTTTATATTTTTAATCATTACAGCTGAAGTTCATGTATGGATGATATATTATTGTATTATGGCATGTGATTGTCATAGGTCGTAGCATGGCATGGAATTGTCATGCTGTGTAAATATAGGTCCTAACACGGCATGGGACGGTCATAGTGAGTAAGAGTTAGTCATGGCATGACATGGGACTGTCATGGTGAGTAATGGAGGATATGGCGTGGCATGGGATTGTCAAGGTACGTGATGGTTGGTTATGACTATTATGTTGGGACACATAATAGGAGAGGTTTACAGTTATTGGTGTTAGGTAACTGGGTTAAAGAAACTTGAAAATTAAAATCAAACTGAAAATAGGTTGTGGGGATGTTGGGAAAAGAGTGACTGATTTGGACCACCTTGGCAACATGCGCCTTGTCTCAAGGTAACACTACAGTCCTTGTGATGGAGTGGTGGAGGTGTTCAAGGGACTGTAGATAGGGACTATCAAGGTGTGAGGCGTGGTCACACGAGGATACGATAGTTACATCAAAGTATACTCGAGATTCAAATTTTGAGGATGAAATTCTCATAATTAGGAAGAATCGTGACGGCCTAAATTAATTAAACTTGGATTAGCATTAATCTCAGAGATTAACGGTCGTAATTCGGACGTTACGCGGACAACTCGGTCGACTCGGACATGAGAACTGAGGAAAAATATTATTTATGGATGGTGGTTGTGTATATGTAGTGTTTAAAAGAATTATTATTATTATATTGCAATGCATGTGTGCTTGTTGATATCGGGCGAGTTTGTGTGATGGTGTTCACCTCGAAAGGCGTGTCAACGCGGGTGTTGGATAGGCAAACCACGCGTAAACCCCGAAATTCGACTAATCCATGTTAGGATGACTAGTTAATCAATTAAAATTGGTACTGTGATCATAGACCAAGTAAATTTCAATTAAAACAATAAGTTATGGCGTACTTAGAATTGCGTATCGAGACGCGGGGCATTAAGCGTCGGGTGGTCGAGGGTTAGTGGGATCACAAAATTTGTCAATTTGGTGAATAGAAACACTAACCATATATATTATAATGGGCCTAAGCTAATGTAATTGAATCAACTAAATCAATGCCTATAGTTTGGTTATTTTAATTAAAAACCAAGAGATTGTCATGGAGAGACATGGTGACACATCTAGGAACCATGTGAGTAGCAAATTAGTGTCACTTTGATTAGGTTAATGAGAGTTAGTGGGATTCATGTCAAGGTGTGGATCATTAGATGAGCTTTGAGATACATAAATACATGGAGATCAATAGCTAGGAATCAATATTACCTTTGTATATATGATCAACACATGTAAGGAAATCATTTTCATTTTCAACTTATGAATCAAGAGAAACTTCTTGAGAAGAAGGAGGTTGATGGAGAGAAGGAATCCACGGAAGATTGGTAAGAATTTCTCAAGCTAGGTGGTACATTAACTAGGTACACATATATTTATATCAGATTGAAATCATTTCTAGTTTTTGGCTAATTCCAGAATGTAGATGATTGAATATTTGCAATTGGTTTATATATTCGGATTCCTTATTTGAGTTTGATAATCCAGTTATATTCATGTTCTTAGTTTGGATTTGAAATCATAAAGATATGAATTTTTGAAGTTACAAGACGAAAACTAGAATATTGCATGTTGTATTAGGAATTAACCTATGTAATTTGGTCATAACTTGCTGATTTTAGATCCAAATCGACCCTAACTAGTGGCATTTAAAAGCTTACTCAAAGGGTAACAACTTTTCTTAACCGAAGATGTTGTAGTTCAATTGTTCTCATGTCTAAAAGTGCTCTACAAATAGGTGCTAGAATTCAGAAGAAAAGTTTTGAAACTAAATTGGTTAAAGGCATAACTCTCTAAGTACTTATCCAAATGAGCTGGTCTTGTAATATGTTGTATTTGGATATGTTTGCTTCCTTGTGATAAAAATCACCATTTTTGGAAATATAAATTGGGAGGAATAGATTTTCTAAGTCCTCTAGTCGGATTAGGTCAAATTAGAGCTATGTTTAGTAGAATCATGATATCTCTTTCATTTTAAGTCGAAGTTTTGCAATCTAAAACTTTTTGGGAAGCTAAAATAGAGACTGATGAGCTTTGTATTAGTGGGAGGTTTCGAGAGTTGGACCATTTCATGCCTAAAATTGAGTTGTAACATTAGACTGGAATTGAAACTTAATTTAGTCTTTAAGGCTGATTTATGAAGACCAATTTGAAACATATTCAACTAATTTGAATACACAATAAACATACATAATTGACTATAGGGACTTAGGGGAATGTAGCTCCTGTATCAGGGAGCTTTTTGGGTCAGATTCGAGGGTATAGGGGAGTTAGATCACGTGTTCAGGTGCAAAAACCCATTGGAATGCCTCACAAAATTCATGGTTTTTTTACCAGTATCAAATTACATGTGTGACTGCAGGAGGGCACACATAAGCTTTTCGCTCCTACTACTATTTTCGTATATATGGGTTTTGGATAAATCTCTTGCACGGGTTACTTGTGATAGTGCCTGTGTCGATTGTAATAGAATATATCTACGACTGTCGGGATGGATTAGGGTGGTCTTTATGTGTAATAGCGTCGGGAAGGGACCATGTCATTTACCGAAGTTGGGATTTAGTTACTTTAAGCCTGTAAGTATATACATGGTTCCTATTTCATTTATCGATTACTGGTTGGTGTAAGTCAAGGTTTTCTCATGATTATATAGATGTTTATTGATTAATGCTTTATTTCAGAATTGATTTAATTGGTATATGCTGTTTATTTATTTCACGCTACTACTTTTGCTTGTTGTGTACTACTTACATTCATTGGAACATGACATACTATTGTCAAGTGTTATATTTGCATGTCTTACAGTTTATCAGTTTCATTTCATAAATATTGTGTAGACTTCTCTTTGGGTTTTACTCGCTGAGCTCGTCAATGTATTTTGTTGGGTGATTGAGTGCAGATTCTTCGACGACCAAGTGCAAGGGCAAGGAGGTACTGGGTGAGTACCTCTGAGATTGTGGAGCCAGCTCGTGTGTGATATCAGTATGTATTTATTTTACTTTTGTTAGGTTTTGGGGACCTTAGAACATTTATTACATGTATATGGAACTTTTTTTTACTTAACTCGCCTTGATATATACATGGTATCTGTTGCTGGGTTTTTCACTACTTAGGATTGTTGAATATTGTATAACTTACTTAAATTAAGACTTCCACTGTAAAATTTCCTTATAACTTGATAAATTGATTAACAGGCTAATGAAACCATTAATAATTATATGGAAATTACTAGATAAGTTATGATTAAATGGAAAAGTGTTAAGTAGTCAGGTAGGTTGTGGAATGTCACGGATAAGCGGGCCATGATGCGTCAAGGCTTGGTGACATGGGATGCGACATGGCGGGTAGCAAGGTGGCCTGGAGTTTGGGGTCGCCATCGATAGAGGAGTAAAATGGTCATTTCATTTGGGGGCAAATATGGAAAGGGAGTGCAAAACTTTTCATGGCTTGCCTTTTATGTTATATCGGGTGCACATAGTCAGACCCTATTTCATAATATGATGATAGTATGATTATGAGAGTACTTTAATAAATATGTTTAGACTCAAAATTGTTTATATTTCATTGGTATGGATATTTGTTAGGATGTTTGTTTTATATTGATTTGAATTAAAGTTAGAATATTCAGTATTAGTAAATTTGAATTATGTTTGTTTAGTTATTTTATTAGTTTCTTTAATTGTTTTAATTCAATTAGATCACTTTAATTTCTATTTTAATTAAATTAAAGTAAATTAATAAAATCCCTTAAAAAAACCTGTTCTTAGGAAGTTTGCAAAATCCATGTGGAAACGATCTCACTTACCACTACTATAAGTAATAAGAATATATGGAAAACTTATTGTACACACTCGATACGTATTAACTTACACAAATATTGATGAAAAGTGAAAACTAAGTCATCGCCACTTATTTGTACCCCGAAATACCTGTCTGACAGTCTCTTAAGCTTCCTAAGGTCTTGATACCAATTTTTAAGTCATTCTATAGTGTTTTGAAATGTTTTAGGTAATTAATTGAAAAATAGTCTCATTTAAGGCATGCGGTAAAAAATAGTCATGAACAACAGTTAGTGCGCTAATGAGGGTCACTAGCACACTACTTGTCTACCGAGTAGCACGCTAATTATCCTTATTAGCGTACGACCTGCACTTCAAGATCTGGCCCTTAGAAAAGGTGACATGACCATATAGACAACCATTAATAGTGAAAGAGTAGGTCGGGGTAGAAATGCATTCCATAACCACTCTTAGCCAATTTGGAGGAAACTATAGCCTTGGCAATGCAACCATTAGAAACTCTCACCCAACCCAATAATATGTTTTGCTCATGTTGAGTTGCAAGGCCATATAAATGTCTTCCTTGTTTTTTCTTTTGCGCATTGTGTCCATCATCTCATACGAGATCATAATTTTGCCTATAATTTGCTTTTTGGGAATGATTACACTTTGGTTTTCTGAAATCAAAGAGCTGATGTAAGTCTTCAATCTATTAGTAAGACTCTTAGTAATTACCTTATAGGACACAATACACAAACGAATGGGCCGAAAGTCCCCGACTCTTTGGGGTTATTCTTTTAAGGATCAACACCACCTTGGTATGAGTGTTTCCTTTGATGGAGCCATTGCCATCAAGAATTTTTAAATAGCCCCTTACACCTTACTTTCCATAATGTTGCAAAGATTCGAGTAGAATAAATCATAAAATCCATCTTGTCTCGAGGCTTTAGTAGAACCCATATCAAAAACTTCCTTTGTAAATTCTTCCGATGTAAATTCTTTTGTAAGATCGAGACATACAATATAAGTTAGGTTTAAGGGTTTAAAACACATCATAAATTTTAAAATTTTATTTTCAAAACTCCAGCAGGATCGAATCCAAATACCATTGAACTTATTAGCAAAAGTAAATCGTACCTTAATCATTAGTTTTCTTATCTGTGTTTATACATGTTTAAGATGCTGCAAGAAATGAATGTCCTCTATTAGAAATCCACATACGAATAGCGATCGAGATTTTGATTGCTAAACTGAGAGAGAACACAAAAATAATTTTCTATTCTCTCTAAAATATCTAGTTTCTCCTGTAATATAAAATTTCAACCCTAATTTCTCTCGTAATATGAATTCAATTAATACGCATATTTATACAACATTTTTACAAAGCCAAGTAAGTGAATTACCATTGTACCCTTACTTAAAGTTGTATTAATATAACCCAGCATAAGGACTTTTATATTACTAATTTTATAATATAAAATTCATTGTTCCAAGTCATTTAAAATCCCACAAAATCATTCTTTGTGTGCAACCCAGTAGGTTTATATATAATGTTGGCAGTGAACCAAAACCATTTTGGTATATGACTCATAAGCGGTCTCTAAGAAGGCATTTTGACTACCCAAGTTGCGTAAAGATCAAAATTGATACAAACTTATCAATAGTGTATAACAAATCCTTTTGTCGTACGGTATCCTTTGATTAAACATAAGGTACGAAAAATTCATCTTTTATGTTCAATCATACTAGTCTCGATTTCTAGGTAGACTAAAAATATCCAAGTGATATAAATCATATCAATCAACTTAGACTTGTCTAATTTTAGTTAAACATATCGATGGATCCATTGATATTTCTTCCTAAACAAGAAGGACAAATTCTATCTCGATTACACACTTTCACACATTATTCACATAGTAACCAATCACAACCTTTATAATCATTCTGTTAAAGACAACGTTTGATTGTATCAAATCACCATGATCCTAATGTTAAAGTCTCTAGTAATCTCAATTCAAATGACTAGATGATATACCTATCATGATTAACATCTATGACTTAATCCATGTGGTGTTCTCATAGTGAGTCGATCAAGTACCTTGTTCTCTAACGGGTACTCATAATCTTGATTCGTATCCTTACACGCTTGATCATCACATGACCATCAATTAAGACTCACACTAGTCTTGATTCAATATAGTTCCTAGTATAATGATCGACTAGGGACATTAAGATGTTTCAATAAACATCCATAGATCCTATTATAATGTAAACATGCAAGCTAGTAATAATAATGAACAACAAATTAAATCTTCTACTTTATTAACCAAAATAACAATGTTCATAAGATTGACCTAATGCACATGCCCCAACAAGATCAGGGTAGGGGGAATGATACCAATTCCCTCTATTACTTCATCCGTTGAAGGATTATTGGAGGTGAATAAGCTGGAATAGGATATAAGGAACATATCATCAACTTATTCCTCTTTTTCCACCCATTTTGAAATTCAATAATTTCATAAACTTGAATAGGTGACTAATTAAGTAATTTCATAATTTTAATTGGAGTTTAAGTATCCAAAGTAGGACCCACACATTATGGACCAGAGATCAAAAGGTATATTTTATTTGTGTGTGTTCTTTGCTTAGCGTGTGTGTTATATGGTATTGTTTCGCAAAATCGGAGTGTGTTGAATTTTATGCTTGGTTTGTCATAATCGAGGTTGTAAGTGTGTGTTTGAGTGGCACAAGTGCAATTATTGGTCACTCAAAAACTAGTGGATTAATTTTAAGTATTACACGAGGATTTTGCCTCGAGTTACATGCAAGTTGGGGTTAGAAGCTATTAAAATTATTGGTCATAATGAAATTGGTGCAAGACTTTGCCTCGAGTCTTGTATCAATTGGTTATGGTCGAGGTTGAGATTGAGTTGAAATTGGCTTAAGTTTGCCTAAGTATGGCAACAAAATTGGCCTGGTAAACTTTGGTATGTTGTGGACAAAGTTGAGATTTTTGGAGTTTTAGCATGACCAAAATCAATGTTATGGACATTTTATTGAGATGGACTGTTATGTCGAGAAGGTGTCTCAATTTAGTAAAAAATCAAACTTAAAACGAGGACCAAAAACTAAAACACGTCAAAATAGGGATTTACAGAATTAATAAATAAAAAGAAATCAAGCTGCTGACAAACAGGTGAGGGTTTATATGTATAAAGAAAAAAATAAAATGAAGTTTCATTTCACTTGTGCAATGAATGAAAATGTTTTTTTCCCTAACCTTCTCAACTCATTCTTTTGCTCTGCGACCTCTCAACGTCTTATTTTCACTCACCGTTCAAGTGAATTAGTATATTGGATTGATTCGCACTAATTTGAAATAAATCCCGCTAGCGTGGGTTAGGTTTTCGATGAATTAAACTAATGTGATTCAGTTGATAACTATTTTGGGGATATTTTATGGTTGATATTGATTTGCATTGGGTTTTTAGATGAATCGATTATTGGTTTTGATCCAATTTGATTCCACAGGCTGCGCAAATATTTTGATGTTGGTATCAAGTGATTTTATGGTGTTTGTTGTTAAGTTTTGAGGATTTAATTGCAAAAATATTGAATTGGAGTCTTTTTTACTTCAAAATAAATAAAGTTTGCCTAGTTGATAGACCATTTTGGAAAATTCGTAAGTTCTCCGTCAGTGATTCGATTTGAGTGATCTTGGAGTCTATAGAAAGTAGGACATGAGTACAACAAGCTTAGATCATCGTGAAAAATATCAAGGTTTTCACGGTTAAAATGTTAACCAAAGTTGGCTATTTGAAAGCCAATTGAAATAGTTATATAAATTAATATTTTTGAAATTTTTTATCAAATGTACTTTGGCTGTTGTTTTCATTGGGTTTTATGATTCGGTTTCACTTGAAGCTTGACCCATAATATAGTTAGCAATACAAGAAAACTATTGGAACCATTTTAAAAGCGATCCAACGCTCTAAGAACCCCGAGAATTTAGCTCAAAGTCGGTTGGTTGTAAGTAAACCATATAATGGTATTTACTATTTATGAAATTTATCTTTGTAGTCTTCATTGCATTTAGCATCATTCTCAGTCATGCATACATGACATTCGAATAGAGTTGCTCCTGCTTCAGTCATATGAGTGTGAGGTGCTTCGCTCCAGACTAGACATATTGCAGGCGTCTAAGGTGAGTAATGTCAACTCCGAGGTAGAATGCATTAAACTTATAGGACTATTATAGGTTCATCGTGAGTAGGCAAGAAATGAGGGATCCACTTGGTTATATAAATATTTTATTTGGAAATGCAATTACATGTCTCCATGTATTCAGACTAACATATGCGGGAGTATAGAGCAATGTAGGAGTTTACTTACCCAACATCTTCGAATTTTTTTTTATGATGTCATGTTCTCCGTGAAGACCAGAAGGAACGGGAAAAGCTCGAAGATCTTCGGTGATGGTTTTAAGTTTAAAAGTTTAATTTTCTTGGTGTAATCATTTGTATATATATTGTTTTGGGCTTTGGGGTAAGTGTAGGTTGTAAAATACTTTTGATTAGGTTATGAGTGTCTCCTAAATTAGTTTGACATAAGTTAAGAGGTTTATGATTCAGTTTTAGTTTATTTGGGGACTATAAAATAGTAACTAAGGTATCAAAGAGTCTAAGTTAGTATTTAAAGTTTAAATTTAGTATAAATAAACAACTTAAAATGGGAATTTACTTTAAAGTTTGAAAACAATCATCGCAATCCTCGAGTCTTGTCAACTCTTCTTTTGTCTTCATACAGAGTTTGACATGTTCAAAAACAACTCAAAGATATCGAAAAAGTAAATTCTTACATTGATCTGTACTCCAGCAATTGTTAGCCTGATACATGAAGACATGTGATTGCATGTTCAAGTAATCAATACGATATATGCGTTAACATGACATGCAATCCACTATGTCATTGTTTCCTAATTAAAATTAGATGTCGAATTCCAAAAATAGTACAGAGATAGTACTAAGAGATCATGAAATGCAGAGATAACTTGTCGACGTTAGACTCCTCGAGTCTCACTAGACGACGAAGAGGTAGGATTGAAATCTAATTTCAATAAAACTAGACTACAAAGCAAGATTATCCCCTCACTCACTCTTTGTATGCATGATCAAGAATGATAAAATGCAATGTAGAGTATGATCCAATTACAGGTACAAAGACATTCAATCAATACTAAAGATCCATTTATGGTTTACTTACAACCAACCAATTTTTAGCTTAATTTTTAGGGTCCTTAGAGTGCTGGATCACCTTGAAAATTGAGCCCATAACTTCCCTTTATACATAATTACACTATGGGTCAAGCTTAAAGTGAAACCAAATCACAAAATCTAATGAAAACTGCGACCAAAGTACGCTTAAAAATAGTTTCCAAAAATATTTATTTATATAATTGTTTCAAGTTCTTTTCAACTAGTCAAATTGGGTTAACTTTTTAACATTGAAAACCTCAATTTTTGTCATGATGACCTAAAAAGAACTTGTAGTACTCATGTCATACTTTCCATAGACTTTAAGAACACCAAAATCGGATCATCGACAGAGAAGTTATGAATTTTTCAGTATGGCCTGTCAACTAGGCAAACTTTATCTATTTTAAACTTAAAAACTTCTCCAAATCATTATTTTCGCAAATAAATCTTCAAAACTTGACAACAAACACCACGAAACCACTCGATACCAACATCAAAATATTTAAACAGCTTATGGAGTCAAAATAGATTAAAGCTAATAATCCAATTCGTCTAGAATCCAAGATCTAAATCAATATCAACAATAAAACACCTCCAAAATAGTTATCAACTGAACCACATTAGTTTATTCATCAAGACCCTAACCCATTCGGTTGGATTTATTCCAAATTGGTGCACATCAACTTTATACATCAATTCACAACTATCCCTACCAATTTCTTTCAAAACCCTGCAAGAGAAATAGAGAAAATGTGAGAATTCAAATTGAATTAAGAAAAATGCCCCGAATTGATAATTTATCAAATTGCAAGCCGAATACCTCAATTCAACCACAGAAACATAGCTCGAACTGATCATTTCATGATGCTTTATGGTTTTGCAGAAAGAAACCAGGCAAAAACTAGATGTTGCGAGCTCGAGGAGCAAAAAATCGAGTTGAGTGGGTTAGGAATGAACATTGAATTGAAATCAAATGTTTTGATTTGTTTCGCTCAGCTAGTTGTCAGCAGCCTAATTTCTTTTGATTTATTAATTCTTAAAATCTTTATTTTCACATTTTTTGGTTTCTAACGCTCATTTTAGATCCGATTTTTCACTAAATTGAGCCAAACTCTTGACAAAATATTCCATCTTCATAAAATGTCTGTAACACTAGTTTTGGTCACTCCAAATCCCTAAAAATATTAACTATTTTTGCAACATAGTAAAATATTTTTGGACCAATTCTTTTACTGCACTTGGCCAAACTTACACCAATTTGAACCCAATCTCAACGTCGACCACCGCTAACCAACATAAAGCTCAAGGTAAGACTTGTACCAATTTCGTTCCCATTTAACATTACCACCAATCTCGAATTGCATGTAAACCTAGGAAAAGTCTTCATGTTAGGATTAATACTTATTTAATTAGTTATCGAACAACTATAATTTATCTTTATTTGTGGCTTTTAGACATGCACTTGCAACCCTGAGTATTACCAAATAAGGATACACATCAACGCATCCTAACTTTGCGACAAAATATCGTACATTACATTCACTAGGCATGTAATAAGCAAAAATAATATTTAAACATATGATCTCCGGTCCGTAATACGTTGTCCCACCTGGGATACTTAAATCTTAAATTAAATCTAAAAGTACTTAATTAGTATCCTAATCATGTTTACAAAATTCTCAGATGTCACGATCTTCCCAACTAATAAAAAATTTCTTCCTCAAAGTTTGAACTTATAGTTTACTGAACCAAAAGAAATTTGATAAAATGAATCCTCATATATAACTCTTTTAATTCAAAACTGTAAAAATCATTTCCAAGGTGAATCGTTAAGTGGACCCAATCACTTTCTTTGTAATTAACAACTCGGTGGTAGAGATTATAACCATTTCAACTTTTCATTTTCAAATTATTTGCTTAATCAAAAATTTTCTCCTTTGCTTTGCCAATTTGGGCATTTTGTCAATTTATGATGAGCTAACAATCAGCTTTGTGGAATATTCGATAAACCTTGTTTCTCTTCTCATTTCATATCTTGAACCTCATTCAAGGATCAACACTTAGCAAGTTACTATCCTACTTTTCATAACACAAATTTTTTATTCTTTAACTGAATAACTATTCTGCAAACCATTAATAATTCTATCCATATCCATTCAAACTCTAATACATATCCCAATTTTTTTCTTATCACTAATCATTAGTATTAAAATTGTCGATTGATCAATTTTTAACTATTATCAGACTAATTAAAAGTGAAGCAAATAATATGTGAGCTCAACATTAGATATTAAGTAGAGTCGCATGTCTATCTAATCCATTACAGAAGCCTGGAAGTACATAAGTCATCCTATGAATATAGCTCTCTAATCACATCTTTCATCCCATGACAAGAGATCTTGAATTCAATCCAATCAGAAAATGAAACCTGAAACATTTTTACAACTCTCACTCATTCTCTAAATGGCTACTCATAATATTTTTTGTATTATAGATTAGAAAGCAATTACTAAATCTAACTCGTCAGCCGATTCACTTAACTTTCTATTTGACTAGATAGAAAATTAATAACTTTTCTTATTATGTCAAATCATTCTCTAACCATTAGTTCACCAAGAACCTCATTCATTTCATTCAACTACCAAATTTCTGAGATTTCACATCTCGATCATTATTGTTCACTAGACTTCTTTGATTACCTGAATAGAGACAATTATCTTTAACTTGAGTAGATATAGTCTTTTATACAAAGATCAACATATTCTAGGATTATACTCTCATAGTATAACATTTAACTTGTATCTCATACAAGTTATAAATATTACAACCCTCTTTGCCTCTATTAATTACATTTGTGACTTCCCTAAATAACAGTGGAAGAATATTCAATTCTTCAATCATATTAAGTCAGATATACTATCCTCTATTCAGTAATTCAAACCACTAGGGATAACATTGACTAACTGAGCTATAAGTCACACATCACTTTTCATTTTCGTTTATATCTTCACCATTCATGCAGGCATCTTATATCATCTCCAATTTAAAATAACCACGTGCTTTTAAAATTTCACAACTGACTAATCACATGATGTTGCACTAATTTGAACCAATTTACAACATATTCACTAATATCACTTGTATATTACTTTGGTTCCAAACTTTCAGCATTTAGAGTTTGATTTCATTGTAAGATCCTTATGAAGATATATTTAGTTCCATCAAACATATAGTTTGATATCTTAAGTCTTATCGGGACTCGTTGACCTGAAATATATTTTTATTCCATACCTATTCGAGAATTTATTGACTGTTTATATGTCTATACTTAAAGCTTCCAATTAACTCCTATGAAATTAAATAAACTATTTTATTCTTACTGTCATCAATTCATTTGATTCTTCAAAGACAAGTGAATGTGTTACACTAGTCTTCTACGCTGTGAATGAATCGTGATAATAAAATGGAGTTGCTAAGAATTTTGGTCATACACAACTACTCCAGTGTCTGGCCTTGACTAAAGGAGTCTATTCGTGTCAAATACTCACAAGTCACCTTTATGTCTCATTTTATTTTTACAAAGAGTCTATTTCGTTTGATTTTTGTCAATCTAAGCTATTCTCATATTGATCTCATTCTTAGTCTTTTATAAACTTACCATGACTTTCACTCAACAACCTGGCCACTTACAACTCCTTAATCTTGACTTATAAAGGCAATTTATATCTCTTCTCTTTTCAGAAAACTTAGCTATGAATAATATGGATTCTTATGATCATTCAATCAATAGAAGTTTCCCTTGGCTAAACGTTATTCGAAATGAAAAGTTTTTGCGACTCAAATAGCTCCACTGCTTGTTATTGCCATAATTTGTTTCCATTTATCTCAAATTTTTTGAATTTTCTTTTTTTCAAAAAGTTCGGTACTTTCAAGAGAGTGTGTAAGATAATTTTGTATCTTACTGTTCATAAAATTACTTTTGATGAATTCACTTGTCCGTTGTTGTTCATCTGAAGAGATATTAGAATTTGGATTTTTATAATACCTTAATTAACTTAACACCTAATCAAATTGTTAAAGGATGTTATTTCAAACCTTTAAATCCTATAAATGGAAATTCTTGCAATATAAAAGTTCATATAGACGTCATATACATATCACTTACTGATATTTAACTACTACATCTAGCTCTTCGTTTATTATATTTTTGGTTGTAGTGATAAGCATTATAACTTAATATCGTTAGAAGTGATTATTGGGTGTTTTTGGTTTAATAGCTAATCCAAGCTATCATTAGACCACATCCCTAATGTCCTGACTTCTTACATGTTGATTTTATCACAACAATTCTCATTTTAAGTTAGAAGTCTTTGCTTATCTTTGTTTTGTAACAACACCTAATATGGTGTTAATAAAGATCGCTTCTAACTCGTATATTTCCATTTATTTTATCATTTATTTATTATAGAACAACTATACTCAATGTCACTTTTGGATAGGTAACTTAAGTAACAAACAATCAAAATTTTTAGTACATCTTTTTAGAAGTCATTTGATTGTTTTAAACTGTAGTTCCATTCCACAACTCACTTGGTGTTTTATTTCAGCAAGGGGACAATACCTTATTTAAAACTGTTTTATTTTTATATAAACCGACTTAGATAACTTTATTTGATGATATCACAATCTCATTTGATTTTCAGCCAAAATTCAGTTTGTCTAATCAATTTCTACTTTCAAAACCACGTATCCTTGTTTTCCATTCATTTAAGACTCATTTCAACATTTTCCTGAGCATTTTATAATTGTAATAGTTCGATAATTGTAATAGTTCGATACTTTCGATTTTTAAGAAATTCATTTTTAGTACTTATGTACCTGAATCATTTGGACTTCCCTTTCAACCAATTTCTTATTGGTTTCATAACTGATACTTTTATCTTTTATATTAGTACCAAATGAAATAGACCAAATTAATCAGACCAGGATTAGCGGTAATCTTGGGATTAACGGTTGTAGTTCGGGCGTCAAATGGACTACTCGGTTGGCTCGGACTTGAGAACCTAAGAAATATGTTATTTATGGATGGTGGTTGTATATATATGGTGTTTAACATTATTATTATTATATTGCATCGCATATATGTATGTTGCTATCAGCCGACTTGGTGTGACGAGTGTTCACCTTGAAAGGTGTGTCAACACGAATGTTAGGTAGGTGAACTATGGGTATGCTAGGAAAACTAATCCATGTCAAGATGAATAGTAAATCAATTAAATGGGTAATGTGACCATAGGCTAAATTAATTCAAATTAAAATAATAGGCTATGGCGTGCCTTGAAATGCATGTCAAGACGTGGGGCACCGAGTACAGGGTAGTCGAAAGATAGTGGGACCATAAGTTGGTTATTTTTTATACATTAAACACTAACCATATGTATTAAATGGACCTAAGTTAGTGCAATTAAATTAAAATAAATCAAGGCCAATAGTTTAGTTAATTAATTGGGAACTATAAGATTTTTTTAGAATGCAGATTGGCGCATCTAGGAGCTATGAGAGTAGAAAACTTATGTCACATGGACTGAGTGAGTTGGAGTGAGTGGGATAAGTGGCTAGAGGTGAGCCATTAGAAAAACCTCGAGATGCGTAAACACATTACGATCAAAGGCTAGAAATCAATCTCATCTTAATATATAAGGATGGTTTGATCAATACATGCGAATTAAATCAAGTTTCATTATGGAATTTAGGGCCGCCACGGTTTGGTATCAGAGCAAGGTCGATGGTTCCTAGGGAGATGAAGCATAATTTAACCTGATATTAACGCTACAGTTGGTGTTAGAGCGAGGTCGATAGGGCTTAGGATAAGACTTTAAAGAAAAGAGAATAAAAGTTAACAAACATGTCTTAGATGTGCAAACACGAAGATCCTGACATAGAATCCTAGTAGGAAAGCAACTTGAGTTAGGTAGTGATAGGGTTTATATACGTAATATGTTTTTTATTGTATATATTATATACATGTATACGGAAGGTGATTCAATGCACGCTTTTCAATATAGATCACAATGGATAGCTAGCTAATTCCACCTACTACAGATGTTGGACAAATGAGCGACCAAACTATAGATGGGGGTTCGAATTCAATAGTAGCCGCACGATTCACATCTCACGATAGATAGTTTGAGCTATTAATGGATATGATACGCGAATAGACAACAATGATTGCATCACTCACCGCCGCTCGGGTACAAAGCACGACTGCGATGACAAATGTTCCCACAATTCCATTGAATATCTAGACTATATCGATGCATGTAGTTGTACAGAAGCCTCCAGTAGTGGTTGCTACATCGAGAGTGGCACAGATCGAGACGCAGACTGCTACACCGGCACAGATCGACATGTTTGAAACTTCGATGACGACAGAGGTCAATTGATGAGGGAGTTTAACAATTTTGATCTCGGATACTTTCATGGAGGTGGAGACCCGGAGGCAGCTGGGAAGTGGATAATTGTACATCAGAGGTTACATGAGGTACCGCGAATTTAGGAGAGCATACAAGCTAGGATATCGGGGCATATGCTAAGAGGGGATATTAATATGTGGTGGACAGCGTATATGGTTACTCAATCGAAGACGACGACATGGGTAAAGTTTAGAGAGTTATTTAACGATCAATATATACCCACGGAGGTGAGGTCGAGGCTGAGAAAGAAGTTTTTAGCGTTGAGACAGGGTAACCGGTCAGTGTTACAGTATATCGATAGATACCGATACCTGATACAGTTTGCCACGGACGTCGCAGGCATCGAGAGATTGTAAATTTATTATTTCGTTCGAGGGTTGATTGAGGATATAACCAGCGCCATAGTTTCCTTCGGATCATAGGCACTATTGGACATGTATAATAGAGCGCTTACACATCTAATGCAGTACGCTGATAGGCATTTATATACTGAGTCAGATAGACATACAGGACAAAGTTCTAGGAAGAAGAGATCGAGAGATCGAGAAGACAGAGAGGACAGAGGGTACAGTCGAAGCTGTAGGGATGATGATCGGGTAGCCAGAGCATAAGCTATACCTACATTACCAGCACTGCCGAAAGACAGACTGAAGACAAGGGAGGTAGAGACTAGAGATCACAGGGACAGGGTCAGTGGTCAGGGATTCAACAAGTAGGAACAGGATGGAGGATCATATGTTGGTAATGAGTACAAGAGGGTCATATCAGAAGGGACTGTTCACAGAGATCAGCGACTCTAGTAGTGGTGACACCAGTGTAGACTCGAGAACCGTTGCATGTTGTGACTGAGCTAGGCCAGGAGACATCCCGGCAGCGGGTTTAGGGTACGTGAATTTAAATTCTTAATAATTGTAGTTTAAGGTTTATGCATGCATAGTGCTACGATGGTAAAATATAGTGGTATAATAGTAGCTTATTGTGTTATGACATGGGATTATCATAGGTTGTAGCATGGCATGAGATTTTCATGGTGAGTATGGATAGGTCGTGGCATGACATGGGATTTTCATGGTGAGTAAGGATAGGTTATAGCATGGCATAGGATTTTCAAAGTATGTGATGGTTGCTTAGGACTATCATGTTGGGATACGTGATGGGAGAGGTTTACAGTTATTAGTGTTAGGTAACTAGGTTAGAGAAACTTGAACACAAAAATTAAACTAAGAGTAGGCTGCAGAGATGTTGGAAGAGAACGGTTGATCTTGACTACAGTGGCAACATGCGCCTATATATCGAGGTAACACTACGTTCCCTGCTATGGTAGCAGTGAGGTGTTTAAGGGATTGTAGAATGGGACTATTAAGGTGTGAGGAGTGGTCACACGAGGGTAGGATAGTTATATAAGAGTATACTCAAGATTTAAATTTCGAGGATGAAATTCTCCTAGTTGGGAATAATTGTAACTGCCAAAATTAATTAAACCAAGATTAGCGTTAATCTCAAGGATTAACGGTTGTAGTTCGGGCGTTACGTGGACAAATCGATTGTCTCAAATACGAGAACTGAGGAAATATGTTATTTATGGATGGTGGTTGTACATATGTGGTGTTTAAAATTATTATTATTATTATTATATTGCACCGCATGTGTGTATGTTGCTATTGGGCAAGTTGGTGTGACGGGTGTTCGCCTCGAAAGACATGTCAGCGCGGGTGTAGGGTAGACGAACTATAGGTATGCTAGGAAACCCAACTAATCCATGTAAAGATAAATACTAAAATAGTTAAATGGGTAAAGTGACCATAGGCTAAGTTAATTCAAATTAAAACAATATGCTATGTCGTGCCTCGAAATGCATGTTGAAACGCGGGGCACCGGGTACTGGGTTGGAGAAGGTTAGTGGGACCATAAGTTTGTTATTTTTGATAAATAAAACACTAACCATATGTATTAAATGGACCTAAGTTTGTACAATTAAATTAGAATAAATCAAGGCCTATAGTTTAGTTAATTAATTGGGTATTATAGGATTTTTCTAGAGATGCACATTGGCACATCTAGGAGCTATATAGTAGAAAATTTGCGTCACATGGACTGAGTGAGTTGGAGTAAGTGGGATAAGTGGCTAGAGGTGAACCATTAGACAAGCCTCGAGATACGTAAATACATTGAGATCAGGGGCTAGAAATCAATCCCACCTTAATATATAAGGATGGTTTGATCAATACATGCAAAAGAAATCAAATCGTATTCTGAAATTTGGGGCTATCACACCGAACCACTTACAACACCTTTGATGATTATCCATTTTCTAATCTTACTCGTCGTATCTTATGAGTTAAGTATGGAATGGACAAGGAAAATAAACTTTCTATCGCATATTTAGCGATAATACATACATACAAAACTAATATAACATAATAAACAAAACATCCCAACTTACAGTCACTTCCCAACTAATCGCGCTAAATCACTCTATAGTTTCCAACCAAAGTTTATCCTCAATTGAGCTAACCCTAGGCTCTGATACCAAGTTTGTCGGCTCCCTTATCATTAACACTACTAACCGGCTTAGATTACCTTAATCCCCTGATAATCTAGTTAGTCTAATTTATTATTTCGACTTTAACCTCAAAATAACAATAATTTAATCCTTTACAAGCTCCAAAACTTATTTTTTTTCCTTAATGAAACTAATTCATTATTTGTTCGATTGGAGGAAACTCAAAAATCATGTTTGTATTTAACAAAAAGTTTTGTAGCACCTCCCCTAAAAGTGGCATGTCAAGAAATTCACCTAATAAACAATATAATTGGAAGAGGCCTAGAAGGGCTCACAACTCCTCATAGTTCACGATATATATCAAGTTCACATTTATAAACAAACTTAAAGTCTCCGATAGCTTAATTATAACTTTACGAGTCCAAAATTACCGAAACTAAAAAAAACCTTCTCAACTTATTTTCACTAAATTATGAGACTCTCACAATCCTTCAATGAAACATCACACCCTAAACTCACCAAAAAATCCAAAACAATATTTATAAACAAATTACAACAAGAATTTACTTTAAAGTCTGAAAACATACCACAATCTTTGAGTCTTGTCTACTATTCCTTTGTCTTCATATAGAATTTGACATCATTAAAAACAACTTAAAGATGTTAGGAAATTAAAATCCTACATTGATCTATACTCTTGCAATTGTTAGTCTTATACATGGAGACATGACTTAGGTCTATATAGGCCAACCAAATTAAGAGATAAAAAGAAACAAGACCTAAGTCATGTAAGATGTATTAAGGACGAAAATCAAAATGTTTTAACGCGCGAGGATGATATTAAGAAGAGATGGAGAAGTTACTTCGATAGTTTATTTAATGATGGCCAAGTTGATACTATAATAGATGAAAACCCACACCAAGAAAGAAATGTAAACTATACACACAATATTAGAATTGTAGAAGTTAAAGAGGCATTGAAAAGAATGAAAATAGGGAAAGCATGTGGCCCATATGAAATACCCGTGGAGGTTTGGAAATGCTTAGGAGAAATTGGATTGACTTGGTTAACAAAACTTTTCAATAAAATTTTAAAATCAAAACGGATGCCAATGGATTGGAGAAAAAGCACGCTTGTGCCAATCTTCAAAAACAAAGGAGACATTCAAAGTTGCTCAAACTACCGGGGAATTAAACTTATCACTCACACTATGAAACTTTGGGAGAGGATAATTGACAACAGGCTAAGGAGAGAAACAACAATATCAGAGAACCAATTTGGTTTCATGCCTGGGAGGTCAACTATGGAGGCGATTTTCCTTGTAAGACGATTGTTAAAAAAATATAAAGAAAAGAAAAAAGATCTTCATATAATATTTGTAGATTTAGAAATAGCATATGATTGGGTCCCTAGAGATGTTCATTGGTGGGTTCTAGAAAAAAAGAGTGCATGCTAGATACATAGAAACTATTAAGGATTATGTATGATGGAGTTGTAACGAGTATAAAGACATTTGGAGGAGCTACAAAAGAGTTTTTCATTACGATAGGACTACATCAAGGACCGACATTAAGCCCATATCTATTTACTTTAGTTATGGATGAACTAACTAGACATATTCAAGAGGATATACCATGGTGTATGCCATTTGCAGATGATATTGTCTTAGTGGATGAAACTAAAGATTGAGTGAATAGGAAATTAGAACTCTAGAGGAATACATTATAATCTAAAGGCTTTAAGTTGAGTAGGACGAAAATCGAATACGTGCACTGTGAGTTTGGAAACACTAGACATCGAGATGACAGTGTGGTAAAATTAGGGGAAGTAGAAGTTCCTAAGGTAAACCACTTTAGATACCTAGGATCGATCATACAAAGTGATGGTAACATTGAGAATGATGTCACACATGGAATTCAAGCTGGATGGAAGAAATAGCGGAGTGCAACAGGGGTGATTTGTGATCAAAATGTTCCTACTAAGTTAAAAGGAGAATTTTATAGGACCGCAATTAGGCCAGCTATGCTCTATGGAAGTGAATGTTGGGCGGTAAAGCAACAAGAATTACATAAAGTGAACGTAGCAGAAATGATGATGCTTAGGTGGATGTGTGGTAAAACTCGTAAAGATATAATAAGAAATATAGAAATTCAAAGACAAGTAGGAGTAGCACCAATTGATACAAATATTAGGGAAGGGCGGTTGCGATGGTCTGGTCACCTGCAAAGACGGCCTACAAATGCCCCAACTAAAAAACTTGATTCAATAGAAACTGTAGAAATTCGACGAGGTAGGGGCAGACCAAAGTTAACATGTGATGCATTAATTAAGAGGGATTTGAATGGTTTGCAAAGCTCACCATCAATTGCACTTAATCGAGCACAATGGAAAAGTTTGATCTATGTAGCCTACCCCAGTTAATTTGGGACTGAGGCTATGTTGTTGATGTTGTATACATGGAGACATGTAATTGCATTTTGCAAATAATCAATAAAATATATGCATCAACATGACATGCAATCCACTCTGTCGGTATCTCCTAACTATAATCAGATGTCGACTTCCAAAAATAGTACAGAGATTGAATTAAGAGATCATGAATTACGAAGATAACTTGGCGACATTAGAGTCGGCTAGTCTCAATACACGGCGTAAAGGCAGAATTAAAACCTAGTTTCAATCAAACCAGACTCCAAAATAAGCTTATCCCCTCACTTAATCTATGTATGCATGATTAAGAAATATAAAATGCAATGCAGACTATGATAACAATGCAAGTACAAAGACATTCAATTAATAGTAAATATCACTGTAGGGTTTACTTACAACCAACCAATTTTGAGCTTAATTTTCAGGGTTCTCGGAGTGTCGGATCTTCTAGAAAATGGATCCAATAACTTTCCTTCAAACCCAATTACACTATGGGTCAAGCTTTAAGTGAAACCAAATTATGAAACCTATTGAAAATTGTGGCCAAAGTACGCTTAAGAGTAGTTTCCAAAAATATCAATTTATAGAATTGTTTCGAGTTATTTTCAACTAGTCAAGTTGGGGTAACTTTTTAACCTTCAAAACCTCAATATTTGTATTGATGACCTAAAAAGAACTTGTAGTATTCATGTCATACTTTTCATAGATTTCAAGAACACTTAAATCAGATCACCGATAGAGAAGTTATGAATTTTCTAATATGCCTTGCCAACTAGGCCAACTTTATTTATTTTGAACTTAAAAACTTCTCCAAATCAATATTTTTGCAATTAGATCTTTAAAACTCGACAACAAACACCACAAAACCACTCGATACCAATATTCAAATATTTTTACAGCTTGTGGAGTCAAATTGGATTGAAATCAATAATCCTATTCATCAAGAATCAAAATATAAATCAAAATCAACCATAAAAACATCTTCAAAATAGTTATCAACTGAATCACATAAGTTCAATTCATAAAAACCCTAACCCACATTGGTGGGATATATTCCAAATCAGTGCACATTAAACAAATACATCAATTCACAACTATCCCAACCAATTATTATCAAAACCTCGCAAGAAAAAATAAAAAATCACAAGAATTCAAATTGAATTGAGGAAAATGCCTTGAATTGAAAATTTCCAAATTGCGGGTCGAATATCTCGTTTTCACTAGAGAAACTTAGCTTAAACTGATTTTCTCGCAATTCTTTATCGTTTTGCAGAAAGAAATCGAGCAAAAATCGGATGTCGAAAGCTCGTAGAGCGAGAGACCGAGTTGAGAGGGTTATGAACAAACATTTTGTTCATTTGTTCAATTGAAATCAAATGTTTTGATTTGTTTTTTTTTTATTTTTATATATAAAACTTTAGCTACTTGGCAGCAAGTTAATTTGTTTTCATTTATTAATTCCTAAAATTTCTATTTTCACATGTTTTGGCTTTCGGCGCTAGTTTTTAATATGATTTTTCACCAAATTGAACCAAACTATTGACAAAATAGTCCATTTTCATAAAATGTCCATAACATTAATTTTTGTCACGTTAAAATCTCAAAATTTTTAACTTTGTCTGCGACATACTAAAATCTTTTTGGACCAATTCTCTAGCCACACTTGGCCAAATTACACCAATTTAGACCCAATCTCAACTTCGACCACTGTCAACCAACGTACAGCTTGAGGTAAGTCTTGTACCAACTTCGTTCCCATTTAACACTACAATCAATCTCGACTTGTACATAAACCGAGGCAATGTCTTTACGTGAGGATTAATACTTATTAATTAGTTTTCAAACAACTATAATTTATTTTCATTTGTGCTCTTCAGACACGCACTTGCAACCTCTAGTATTGCCAAATGAGGATACATCTAAACAATTCTAACGTCACGATAAAATAACATACATTACATCCACTAGACATGCAACACGCAAAAAATAATATTTAAACATAAGATCTCTTGTCTGTAATAAGTGGGTCCCACTTTGAATACTTAAATCACAAATTAAATTCAAAAAACTTAATTAGCATCCTAATCAAGTTTACGTGACTCTAGTATGTCACATAAAACTTAATCATTCTTGATGCCAGAGATGAGATTTTGAACTTTTCGATGCATTGCTTTTGAGTGGAAATACCTAGCCATTCAGCCTAGACTTATGACGCTAATGCATCTCCTTTAAATAAAAGAGCCTCTCTTGCTTTTATATTGCTTATGATTGCTACTTGATCAATTATAAGGTATGAGAGTTTTATCAAGAACGAGAGTTTTATTCAATGTAAATTTGAGTACAACTATACAACTATTTATAGGTACATAGATACATAAAAAATCGGAAGATCAAATCGTAACCACACTCCGGATACCAATCGTGGTGATCGCGATGATAAGTGAATCAATTGTTGTGATCATGATGATAACAAATCGATCCAATCATAACTTAATCGTAACACCCTCCCTCAAACTCAAGATGGATTTGTGTATACCAACTTGAGTTTGTCAATCAAGCCTTGAAATCAAATTGGAAAATGAGCTTTCGTAAAGATGTTTGTCATCTGATCAGTGGAAGAAATTGTGATAAGCTAAAGTGTACCTTGAAGGTGATGTTGATGAACAAAGTGACAATCATTCTTTGTGTTTGGTGTGCTCATGAAACACATCATTATGAGCAATCTAAATTGCACTATAGTTATCACAATGTAAGAAAGTAGCAGTTGAATGAGTGGGTCCATATCTTCAAGTAACCAACAAAGTAAAAAGTAGTTCAGAAGTATTGTCAGCCAGTCACCGGCATGCAGATTTTGTACTAGAATGGGAAGTGACTGTTTGTTTCTTACTATGCCTTGATATGAGGTAAGTACCCAAGAAAAAATAGTAACTAGTAGTGGATCGAAGATCTGTAGGATCACCAGCCCAATCGACATCTGAATAACTAGACAAAATAAGACAAGATGCGGCAAATAAGTGTAAATTATGAAACAGATTGCCCTTCACATATCGAAGAATTCGAATAACAATAGTAAAGTGAGCAATACGAGGAGCATCCATGAATTGACTCACGATATGAACAATATATGTAATATTCGGTTGACTAACTGTAAGATAAATTAAACTCTAAACAAGTTGTCAATAGTGGGTTTGATCCAAAAGCATGATGTTGGTAGGAGTCAACTTAACATTCACATCTAAAGGAATTGACGGAATAGTAGCATCAGTAATCACAGAACGAGAGAACAAATCAAATGCATATTTGGCTTATGATAAATAATATCCATTTAAAGCATATGAGACTTACGTCCCAGAAAATAACTTAAGATACCCAAATCTTTCATCTCAACGTGTCATCGAGATAGTCCTGTTGCTCAGAAATCCAAATGGAATCATCCCAGTGATAATCATATCATTAACATAGAGCAAAAGAAGAAAAATGCCTCAATTAGTGTGGTGAGTAAACAAAGCGAAGTCATGAGGACTTGATGTGGAGCCAAATTTGGTTATGGTGGTACTGAACTTTGCAAACCAAGCACGATGAGTTTTTTTAAGTCCATACAAGGCTCTGCATAAAAGAGAAACTTGATTTGGAGAGTATGCATATCCGGTAGAAAGGCGCATATAAACTTCTTCCTCAAGATCTCCATTGAGAAAAACGCTCTAAACATCCATCTGAAAGAAAGACCATTGTTGCATAGCAGCAACAGCTAGTAAACTTCAAATAGAGGTTAATCGAGCAACAAGAGCAAACATCTCTTCATAGTCAATACCATACTCATGTGTGTAACCTTCTACAACCAGAGGAGCTTTATACCGCTCAACAGAACCATTAGAATGAATTTTTATTTTATAAACCCATTTGCACCCCACAAAGTCTTATCGGGAGGAAGATCCACCAAGTCCTAAATGTGTGCCTTCTTTGAGGCGCATAATTCTTTTGTCATTGTTTGCTGCCAATTAGGTATAGTCTCCCGATAGAGGAAGGCTCATATAAAGAAGAAATAGCATAAAAATGATAATCTTTAAGGTAAGGAAGGGTTCTATTACCCATTCAGACCGACAAGGAGCAGGAGGAACATGATCATTAGAAGGACTAGATTCTTCAGAAATGGGTGATGGACTGGAGTTGCAATTATCGAGCTCGGTTTAAGTACCCGCATCAGAAGAGGAAAGAACTCGATAGACGGATTAGTGAAGAAATACCGAGGACATGAGAGGGAAATACAAACTCGGACAATGTGGAAAATATTGCGTGTTCCCAGAAAGTGCCACGCATGGAGATTCACAATCTCCGAGAAATTGGATCCTAAAACTGATAGACTTTGAGTTCAAGTCCATATCTAAAAAAACAACAGAGACGAGCACATGGTTAAAGCTTAGTATGCTCAAGAGGACTGAGAAGAAGAAAATAGACACTACCAAAAACTCTGAGATTAGTATAATCAGATGTTTTACCATATAATCGTTCAAATGGATAGGTGTTTTGGAGAATCAAAGTAGGAAGTTGATTTATGGCATAAACACAAGTTAGGGCAGCCTCACCCAAAACTTTTAGGACATGATGTGGAGAGAAGTTGAGCTCGAACATAATCTAATATATGACAGTGTTTTCTTTCAGCTCTGCCATTTTGTTGAGAAGTATAAGGACATGAACATTGAACAATAGTAGCTTACTACTTAAGAAACTCTAGAAGAACAAAATATTGATATTATAAAGCATTATCAGTACGAGATATTTTGATTGAACATGAGAATTGTGTTTTAACCATGTTAGCAAAATTAATATATATTCATGATAGGTCAGACCTATGCTTTAGAAAATAAATCCAAGTGAGTCGTGAATAATCATCAATAAATAACACAAAATAACGATAACCATTCACAGTGGAAGAAGGTGCAGGATCCCAGATATTTGAATGAATTAAACCAAAAGGAGTATCAACAATAAAATCACTAAGGCTAAAGTATAAAACAGGCTGTTTTGCTAACTGACGATTCATACAATCAAATGACTGAAACTTTGAAACGCCTGATAATCCACTAGAAATAAGAGTACGAAGTTTACTAGTAGAGGCATGACCAAGATGAAGATGTCACTGACATACTAAAGCATATTAAACAATGGCAGAGTTTCAGATAAGCAGGTAAATGAAGCGACGAGAGCTCAAATAATCGTCCTAGTTTACTCCCCGTTTCAAAAATTTGACCTATCTGAAAATCCTAAACCTGACAACCAATAGGAGAAAAAGAAATTGATAAACTAAGATCACATAATTGACTAACTGAAACCGAGTTTAGTGCAAGATCAAGGACACAATGGGAGTCAGGAAGATTAAGGTATGGGGTAGACAGTTCCTGTATGAATTATGGACATATAACTTCCATTTGCAACATGAATAGAGGAAAGAGAATGAGTGTGTTTGTTACTAGAGAGGACAGACAATTGAGAAGTCATATGATTACAATATTCAGAATCAAGAAACTAAGATTTACCTAGGGTAATAGATAAAGGAGTGGCTTCAGGGGATATTGCTTATTTAAGAAGTGCTTTTATTTCACTCAAAGGAATAATAAGAGAGAAAGGTGACCCATCAGTGACAACAACAACAACAGAGGACTCGGTCTTAGATGCAGACTTTGCAACACCCTTGGGACGAGGAGGACGAGTTAGACAGTTCGACACTATATGAACACGCTCATGACAATACCTACACTCAATAGTAGGACAATTAGAAAATATCCATGACACGTGCTTTTGCAATTCCGACAAAATGAGGATCCCGACTTCGAGCTTGACGAAGTAAGTGCAAGAGCAACATCTAAGGAGGTGGATAAAGGTTTAACAAATTCCAGCCTAGTTTCTTCAAATAAGATTTTCTTGACAACTGCATCAAGAGAAGGCAAGGGATCGCGATGTAATAAGGTTGTACGTACTAATTCGTAGTCGGGACGAAAAGCAATAAGAACTTGAAAAGATGAAGATGGTCCTGAATGATTGTAACTTGCTGTAACTGATTCCTGATTGGTTGAATGAGGGCTAGGAAATCATTAATTAACTGACCACGATCTTGCTTCAAATTGCCGAGATTAGTAAATAATTGATAATATTGTGCCAAACCGAAAACTTTATATCTAACCGATAAAAAAACTCAAACTTCTTTAGCAGTATTATACTCAACAAATTGAATATAAATTGAGGAAGTAGTGGTGTTACTAAACCAAATGATGACCTTGTGATTTTTACTCTCCCGTTCTTGAACATGGTCGAAATATTTGTTGTCGAGTTCATTTTTACTTTGTTCTGGCTTTGCAATGTCACTAGTTGCAATACGCCAAAACTTACCACCAATAAAAAGAAAAAACTTTAGATCTGCTGCCACCATAATGGGTAGTTAGAACCATCAAGAATTGTTGAGATTGGTCGGGATACCTCATCTTTCTCCTCGATTGGGCGAGACATTATAACATGCTGATGGCGGTCGTTGCGCTGAATTTGATGGAGAATCAGCTAGAACACGGACGAAAGAGAGGGCATGCAGATGAGCGTACGGGAGAAGGGCGTGCGGTCGAGCAGATTGCTTGATTGGCGGACGGACGAAAGGCCCAAGGATGAAGAGGTGAAGAGGCTGGTCAAACTCACAACAGAGAGGTGAGCGGACTGTTGCAGCGAACTGTTGCAGCGGCTGGATTGATGCACGCACGCTCAATCACGCACGAAGCTGTGGTGAGCGGATCCACAAAGGATGCACGAGCAGCGGCTAGACTGGTGTGCAGCGAACTGTTGCAGAGGCGGACTGTGATGCACGAGCAGAGTGACGCACAGTCACGATTGATGCACGCACAATTGATGAGCAGACTGGTTCGATGGACGAGCAAGAGTGATGGAGAGGCGGACTGATTCGATTGATTCACGAGCACACAGACGGGATGGGATCAACCCACCGGTGGAATCGCAGAAGAGAACCACTAGTTTTATCAAGGAGAGTCTTTATTCAATATAAATTTGAGGACAACTATACATCTATTTATCGGTACATAGATACATAAAAAGGATAAGATCAAATTCTCCACTGTGGATACCAATCGTGGTGACCGTAATAATAACCGAATCGATCGTTGTGATGGTGATGATAACCAAATCAATTCAATCGTTACTCAATCGTTACAAGGTACAATTTATTAATTTCTTCTTCCTTCTTCTAAATTTTTCTTACCAAGCCTCCAAAGGAATCAGAACTCCATTTACGAAGTGCATTACCACAATTCTTCAATGAATCACTTAGATTGGAGAGACGTGAAGAATGTTGACTTGAGGGCAACCAATTTTCAGATATGATCTCCCTGCACTAATCAAAACGTACCCAATAGGGCTCAAACTTAAAGTCCATTTTTCTCTGATAAAAGCCTGAACTTTGGCTACGAAAAGTAGCTGTAATAGGATAGCTCTGCGATATGATCTAGCAAAACTTAGATTAGATACTCAAGGAGAATCATACTTATCCTTCCAAGCTTCATTAGCAAGGAACCTATCCAGCCGTTGTTGTATATTACCACCACCAGTCATATTATTCCAGTCATTTGAGGACCATATAGTAACCCAGATCCGACATCATGCACCTCGAGGTGACTAATTGGAAGGCCTGAATTCGTCGAATTGATTTATTCAGGCCTCCCAACTTCTTTGTAATACTCAATGTCTAATTGAAGTCTGCACCACAAACCCAAGGAAGGTCCATGAGTGAGTGGAGCCTTGATAGCAGTGTCCAAGAATATGGTATTTAATCTCATTTTGGATTGCCATAAAACCCGTGAAGCGCCAGACAAAACCATCCGACATATTTATAACACTGTCTACTTAATTCGCCAATGTCCTTCAAAGCCCACATAAACTAAAACATATACTAAAACATAAACTAAAACATATAGTACAAAGCCCTGTCCAATGGAGATGAACAAGGATGTGTCTGCCTTAGAATGAGTAAATCCCAAAGCCAGTAAAGCATTCTTGAGTTTATCAAACCATACCCTTAGAGCATGACGTAGGCCATACAGAGCTTTGTGTAGTTGACATACATGATTAGGAACTGCAGAGTCAACAAAACCTTCTGGTTGATTGGTGAATATAGCCTCCATCAATTGACCATTCAAGAAGGCATTATTTACATTAATCTATCTAATAGACCATCCTTGAGTGACGGCAATAGAAAGAATGACTCGTAAAGTTGAAGACTTAATGACAGGACTATATGTTTCAGAAAAATCCACACCAGGTATTTGCTTGAAACCTTTAGCTATCAATCTTGCCTTGTATCTGTTTATGGAGCCATCCGAGTTTCTTTTGATGGTGAAAACCCACTTGTTTCCCACAATATTTTGAGAGGACCGCTGAGGAACTGAAGTCCAAGTATTATTAGTCACAAGTGCTTGATATTCTTTCAACATTGCTTCTTTCCAATGAGGATTAGACAAAGCTTCAGTAACTGTTTTTAGTAAACTACCTTCCTCTAGAGATTGAGCAACAAATGCTTTTCTCATAGAAATCCCATTCTTAGCCCTTGTAACCTTTGGATGCACATTAGTAATAGGAAACACAGGCACCTTAAAACGTGAATCTTAATAAGGTGGATTAGAAGTCTCAGATGAAGAAGAAGAATCACTTGGCTGAACTAACCCTTGCTCAGGCAAAGAAAACCACTAAACTGTGGTACAAAACTGGGAACCATATGATTGAGTGAAATCGTGGAATGAGGAACTGATAGAGGAGTAGATGAATCAGTAGTACACTTGAAGAAATTAGCAGATGGAAACTCATCCTTATCAAATAATACATGTTAAGAGATGAACACTCTTGCGGTTTTACTTAAACATCTATAACCCTTATGGATAGAGCTATAACCAATGAAAATGCACTTCTTAGACCTAAACTGATATTTATGACAGTTGTAAGGTCGAGTATATGGATAACAAGAACAACCAAATACCTTCAACTGAGAATAATCTGGAACTTGATGATGTAGTTTCTAATAAAGAGAAATACCGGATAATACTAGTGTAGGCTATATATTGATGATGAAAGTAACAGCAACACACGCATCAAACCAAAATGTATATGGTTACTACTAGGCATGAGCAAGGAGAGTTAAACTGGTCTCAACTATATATTTGTGCTTCCTTTCAGCTTTACCATTATGTTCATGAGCAAGGAGTGTTGAAAGAATATCCCACGAGATTCAAGAAATGGTTTAAAACGGTGAAATGCACCCCCTAATCAGACTATATATGTTTAATTTTAGTAGAAAAATGATTTTCTACAAGATTCTTGAAGGCAATAAATGTAGGTAAGGCATGAAATTTATTCTTAAACCTGGTTAGCCTCTTATCCAAGTTATTCAATCATTAGTTGCTTATTTTATTTGTCATTTAGTTTAACAAGTCTTAATGTTTACGCAACGGAATTTACAAAATATTTAAATCAAATTAAATAAATAAACACTAGTCCAGACATGTTTAGATGTGGAAATCCTGCAAAAGTAGATCTCTTGTATATATAAGGTGACAAACAATGTGAAACTGTGTCATATACATGTATCAAATGTATTGAAACCCAAAATGGCCCCAAAGTAACCAACAACATAAATATATATCTTATGTACAATCAAAAATATCAAAATAAACCTACTGTTTTAATAGAGAGGAGCTAACTCTGAAGGAAGCTCAAAGGAAGTCACTGATCACACGCTCCTTGCCTTTGCTACTAGAGGGACCTACAATTGTCACCAAAAGTGGAGACAATTCCAATGAGTAAATCCATAAGAAGTTTATCAGTAACTCAGAGTAAACAATAAGCAAGTCTATAAATCATGTTGGAAGGAAAATAAAGTACTCAGAAAGAATCAATAAAATGCATGATAGACATACTACAGTGATCAACGGTAGGGACCATGTGACCCTTAAGCAAAGGATAAAGTGTAAGTGGTCCTCACACTCTATAGTGGGCTCAAAGCCACTTAAAGCGTGTAATTATCTAATACTAGTGCGGCGGGTCAAAGCCACATCGACTGCACCTAATCCGTTTGGCACCGTCGGCTTGCTTGAGCTGTAGCCCGAGAAAACATTCCAAAGGGAGATACAGACTTAACTGGATGCTCAACCACAATGGAACTCAAATACCTGGGAGGAGCCATTAAACATGGCGGATGCTCACTTAAACGATTCGAGCTCGTCAGGGAGCCACGAGAGCTAATCGGCTAGTCAACCCTCGAGTGGACACAACTAAAGCAACAACAATTCTTCTTTTCCTTTTAAATTAATTCCACTAAAAATCAACTCCACTAAAATAAAAAACCAACAATGAACTAATCTAATATACTATGCATTAAATGCATAGTATAGAAATTAAATGTTAAACTTACTTGGCTTCATCAAGATCCTCTAATAGAAATAAATTCTCTCCTCCACCTCAACCCACCTCTACACTATTTCCATGAACAAGGAGGTTCTATTTTTATTTTCTCATTATAAGGAGTAAACAACCACCACATAATTTTCCTTATTTAGTTTTTTATTATATTTTCATTATATCTCCATAACATACAAGAAGTTGAAACCTTACAATTCTAATTTATTTTTAAAAAATTCAACAACAACAACAACATAGCCTCAGTCCCAAATTAACTAGGGTCGGCTACATGGATCAAACTTTTCCATTGTGCTCGATTATGTGCAATTGATGGTGAGCTTTGCAAACCATTCAAATCCCTTTTAATTAATGTATCCCATGTTAACTTTGGTCTGCCCCTACCTCGTCGAATTTCTACAGTTTCTATTGAGTCAAGTTCTCTAGTTGGGGCATTTGTAGTCTGTCTTTGCAGGTGACCAAACCATCGCAACCGCCCTTCCCTAATCTTTGTATCAATTGGTGCTACTCCTACTTGTCTTTGAATTTCTATATTTTTTATTCTATCTTTACGAGTTTTACCACACATCCACCTAAGCATCCTCATTTCTGGTTACGTTCACTTTGTGTAATTGTTGTTGCTTTACACCCAACATTCACTTCCATAGAGCATAGCTGGCCTAATTGCGGTCCTATAAAATTTTCCTTTTAACTTAGTAGGAACATGTCGATCACAAATCACCCCTGTTGCACTCCGCCATTTCTTCCATCCAGGTTGAATTCTATGTGTGACATCATTCTTAATGTTACCATCATTTTGTATAATTGATCCTAGGTATCTAAAGTGGTTTACCTTAAGAACTTCTACTTCCCCTAATTTTACCACACCGTCATCTCGATGTCTAGTGTTTCCAAATTCACAATGCGTGTATTCGGTTTTCATCCTACTCAACTTAAAGCCTTTAGATTCTAATGTATTCCTCCAGAGTTCTAATTTCCTATTCACTCCATCTTTAGTTTCATTCACTAAGACAATATCATCTGCAAATAGCATACACCATGGTATATCCTCTTGAATATGTCTAGTTAGTTCATCCATAACTAAAGTAAATAGATATGGGCTTAAAGCCGATCCTTGATGTAGTCCTATCGTAATGGGAAATTCTTTTATAGCTCCTCCAAATGTCTTTATACTCGTTACTACTCCATCATACATATCCTTAATAGTGTCTATGTATCTAACATGCACTTTTTTTCTTTCTAGAACCCACCAAAGAACATCTCTAGGGACCCTATCATATGCTTTTTCTAAATCTACAAATACCATATGAAGATTTTTTTTTCTCTATATTTTTCTAACATTCGTCTTACAAGGAAAATCGCCTCCATAGTTGACCTCCCAGGCATGAAACCAAATTGGTTCTCTGATATTGTTGTTTCTCTCCTTAGCCTATTGTCAATTATTCTCTCCCATAGTTTCATAGTGTGACTCATAAGTTTAATTCTCCGGTAGTTTGAGCAACTTTGAATGTATCCTTTGTTTTTGAAGATTGGCACAAGCATGCTTCTTCTCCAATCCATTGGCATCCGTTTTGATTTTAAAATTTTATTGAAAAGTTTTGTTAGCCAAGTCAATTCGATTTCTCCTAAGCATTTTCAAACCTCTATGGGTATTTCATCTGGGCCACATGCTTTCCCTATTTTCATTCTTTTCAATGCCTCTTTAACTTCTACAATTATAATATTGCGTGTATAGTTTACATTTCTTTCTTGGTGTGGGTTTTTATATATTATAGTATCAACTTGGCCATCATTAAATAAACTATCGAAGTAACTTCTCCATCTCTCCCTAATATCCTCCTCGCGCGTTAAAACATTTTGATTTTCGTCCTTAATACATCTTACATGACTTAGGTCTTGTTTCTTTTTATCTCTTAATTTGGCTAGCCTATATATATATATTTTTTCGCCATCTCTATTACCTAACCAGATCTTCCATGAAATTTGTTTTAGCTTGACTAACTACTTTTTTAGCTTGTTTTCATTTTTTAAAAATTCTAATTTGTAAAATGACTAAAATGCCTGTTATGACTTAACTTAGGGATTTCAATTAAATAAGTTACAGTAGACAAATTTTAATTAATATCGTTGACCTACCTGAATACTCGTGTACATGCACATCTCGAAGACTACGCTCACTCGTTAATTCGACAACAATGTCAATAAAGTTGCGCCTGCATACATAGATAACCATAAAATGTTCAAGGCATCACACACAAATAAAATTATTGAATTGTTACCTCAGTGTCGACATCCGAGTTCTGACCAAGTTGCCACGTAGGATTAGCCGCCACATCACGATCCTATTAGGCAATTGAGTAGGATTAGATTTATTATGGTCGTTACATCGGTGCTAGTTAAAAGGAGATCTTCATTTATATACTTCAAGTTTCAATTATCCAATGTGGGATCTATTATTTTGGTCCACACATCTCAATACTCCACTTTGGACTGAAATCCATCCAAGGGGTTCTTTTCTCGACATGGTCGCGCACTCATGCGTGGATCTCCTCCGCAGCACTGATATTATCCCCAACTTAATCACATTCAACTATTACAGGTGTGGGGTTTTTATCTCAAAAGGCCTCGGAGCTAGTTAAAGAGTGATCATTACTTATATATTTCAAGTTTCAATTATCCATTGTGGGATCTATTATTTCGGTCCACACATCTCAACACTCCACCTTAGATCGAAGTCCATCCAAGGGGTTTTTTCCTCAACAAGTCCCAACCGAGCTCTTACACCACGTCAAAATTCTCACGGCGACGCTGCACACGTGTGCTAGAGCCCCTAGATCTCCTCCGCTAGCACCGATATTGTCCACAACTTAACCACATTCAACTCTTATAGGTGTGGGATTTTATTTCAAAAGGCCTCAGTACTAGTTAGGAGGAGTTAATTAGTCACTTATATACTTCATTTTGAAGTTTTATTAATTTAATCGATGTAGGACTTACTTGCAGTCGACAAATCTTCAACAAATATCTTCTTTACAAGTTTATGATTGTTAAGAGATAGCTGCCAAAATTAACATTGTTTAACTGAAAGTTTATATTATCTGTTTCCCCAACCCTCTTATTACGTACATGTTAAGCATTACGTACATGTTAAGCTAATAGTGAGTACATGCAGCTAATCGCTAGGAATCCAATTATAAACTGACAATCCAACAAAATCATGAATTACGTTATTCCTGAATTGGGATTAGGCTGATGACAGGGCAATCTATGTACTATGTGAGATATAAATGAATCTACAAATTAAAATGCAAATTATCGAATAGGTTCCACATAACACGATCAAGGGTACTAAACATTTTGCACCCAACATGACGTCGTGGCGCCTTCAGCGAGTCCTGCAAGACATTTTGACTTACAAGTATTTCACATTTAGGTACCCTAATATCTAATGATTTTTTTTCATGAAATATGGTGCGATTAATTTTTTATTTATCAAATAGGGGGTTACTTTAAAATTACAAAAGTAATATATAACTCATTTTCAAAAGGAGCTATTGATGATGAGGTGGCGTGGTATGGTTGGAAGGAACTTGTATGAATAGCTCATTTTGAAAATGAGCTATCTATAAAAAATACTAAAGTGTATGAATGACTCCTTTTAAAAAAGGAATCATTTGTTCAACTCAAATATAGCACATCGAGGTGGAGAACCTATGCAGACGACACATGTGTATCAAGAGGGACAACATGCGTATCGAAATGGAAAACCAGCGTTACTCACGTATCTCAAGGTGGACAACTCATGTAAACGACACGCACGTATATCGAAGTGGACAACCCATGCAAACGTCACGCATTTATCTTGAGGTGGAGAATTCATGCAAACGCCACACACGTATGTCGAGGTGGGCGACCCATGCAACCTCGTGCAATTCATGCAAACGCTAGACACGTATCTTAAGAGGTGCAACTCATGCAACATGTTGCAATCCATGCAAACGTTACACACGTATCTTGAGGTGGACAAATCATATAGCCTCGTCCAATCCATGCAAAGCATGCAAAGGTCACGCACTTATTTCGAGGTGGACAACTTATGTAACCTCGTGCAATCCAAGTAAATCATGCAAACGTCTCGCACGTGTCTCGAGGTGATATAACCAATGTAAATGTCACATACGTATCTCGTGGTTAACAACTCATGAAAACGCCATGCACGTATGTTGAGGTGGGCGAGCCATGCAACCTCGTGCAAACCATTCAAATGTCACACACATATCTTGAGGTGGACAACTAATGCAACCTCGTGCAATCCATGTAAACCATATGAATGTAATGCAAGTATTTCAAGGTAGACAACCCTTGCAATCTTGTGCAGTCCATGCAAACTATTCAAACGTCATGCACGTAACTCGAGGTAAATAACTAATGCGAACGACAGAAATGTATCTCGAGGTGGGAAATTCATGCAAACGTCATGCAAGTATCTCTAGGGGACAACGCATGCATATCCACTACAGACCATGCACCTCATGCAAACATCACGCATGTATCTCAAGGCGAAAAACCCGTGCAACCCGTAGTAACCATGTAGCCCATCCTTTAAAATTTTGTCTTACTTCTATCTCCTAATGATAAGAAGAGATACGAAGATAAAAATAATATAGGTCAGAACCACGTTATTTCTTTGTCTAGAATTTAAAATTAAAATAATAAGGATGTGACGGCCCCAAATCCCGAGGTCGCCACGTGGGGAGGCGTTGCCCCAGCGGTCCTGTCGGATCCTTGACCCACTAGGTCCCACACGCAACTGACGCCATTTCCTACAATACGACTCCTCGATATGCGTGTTAACTCCCTTCGTTAAGCAATTTAGTTCGACAGTTTAATCATTAAAACAACAGCGGAAGTCTTAAATTTAAAACAAGTAAAACTATTAAATTCATTTTCATATAAAACATCATTTTAAGAGCAACACCTATTGTGGAAAACCCGGGGAAAGTACTCTGTATATATGCGACAATATTAAACAGTAATATATACAAGTACAGTGTCTATTTAGTCTCTCATTTCCCAAAAGTAAGGCAAAATATCAAAATCGCGCGTACTAGTAGGTTCTCGACCACGGATAAAGTCATCCAAAATGTCATTGTCTCTACTAGCAGGGTCTGCACTCGACCATCACAAAAAGGAAGATGAGGAGTACAGTTAGTAAGATTCCAACAAAGTACACCGAGCATTTATAGGAGCATAAACAGATATCAATAACCATGTCAATTAATCATGTGGAAACTAAACAGACAAGTGTACTAAGATCATCACATGAATAAATAACACGAGAGAAACAAACCGTGTACTCCTCCCGGTCACACTAAACTGTACGTCGAACCCTCATGATCCTTTTGGTGGGTGCCTCACTTCCTTTCACCTGGTTGCCATACCCCCAGGATCCTTTCAGTGGAAGCCCCCACTTCTTTTCACCTGATAACCCACAACAGTTATTGGAAGGTATGGTTTACATTTGTACACCGAATCGAGTTGCCACTTGGGAAGGTAGCAAAGGTTAGTGAGTTGGAAACTCCCGTGAGTTTGACAGCTATAGAGGAAGAGGGTCACCAAGCTCAGCTTGAACAAATTTCGGTGATTAGAGAATTCTCAAAAGTATCTTCCTCAAACTTTCTTGGAGTCCATCCACCCCGTGATGTTGATTTCATCATTGACCTTGTTACTGACACGAAACCCATATCTATACCACCATATAGAGTGGGACCTAAAGAATTAACCAAGTTGAAGATTCAGTTAGATGAATTGATTGAGAAAGATTTAATTCACCCAAATATGCCACCTTGGGGAATGTTAGTGTTGTTCGTGAAAAAAAAAGAATAGAAGTTTGCGAATTTGCATTGATTGTTGACAATTGAATCGGATGATCATTAGTAACAAATATGCACTCCCTAGAATCGATGACCTATTTGACTATGCCATTTAGACTTACGAATGCACTGCAATGTTTATGGATCTTTTGCACAGAGTATTCAGACCCTACCTTGACAAGTTCATCATTGTCTTTAACAATGATATCACGATCTATTCCAAGACCTAGGAAGAGCACGCAAGACACCTTATAGTGACCTTGCAAACTTTGAAAGATCACCGGTTGTAGGCTAAGTTTAGTAACTGCAACTTTTGGGCTACATAGGTGAAGTTTCTAGGTCACGTGGTGAATGCAAAAGGGATTTTAGTTAATCCAGCCAAAGTTGATGCATCACAAAATGGCCGCAACCCATTATGGTGATGGAGATTATAGCTTTTTGGCGATTTACAAGTTACTATCAAAGGTTCGTGAAGGACGTCTCGAAGATTGCAACACAAATGACAAAGTTAACTTAGAAAAAATATGAAATTTGAGTGGATAAAAGAATGCAAGAATTCTTTCAAAAAACTGCAAGATAGCCTGACTTTGACGCCTATATTGGTACTTCCAAAAATAGGGAAAAAGTTAGTTCTTTATACTGATGTTTCGAAAATTGGGTTAGGATGTGTGATGATAAAAAAGGGAAAGCTATATCTTATGCTTCTAGGCAATTGAAAGTGCACAAAAAAAAAACTACCCAACTCATGATTTGGAGTTAGTAGTAGTGGTGTTTGCTCTTGTATGGTGTGAAGTTCACAATGTTCTCAAATCATAAGAGCTTAAAATATTTGTTTACCCAAAGTGAGCTGAATATGTGACAAAGGATTTAGCTTGAGTTCTTAAAAGCCTTTGATTTCACTCTTCAATATCACCCCGAAAAGGCAAATGTTATGGTTGAGCCTTTAAGTCGTATGAGGAAAGAAATAAGGGATGCAATTATAATGATGACAAAGGAGTATAAATTACTTAAGGAAGCCTCAATTATCTGTATTCATGAAACTTGGGAGAATGAGTCCAACATTTCATGTTCCTTAACACAAGTTTAGATGATAGCAGAGCTAAAGGCTATTTTAGAATTATAGACTTTCAAAGGTTAGTTGAGAGTATGGAAAGTACATATCACGGGTTGATGGTAGGAGTTTTTAGATTGGAGGCTTTCGGCAGATGGAACAATGAGGTTTAAAGATAGGTTATGGATTCCATTGATTTTATAGTTGAACGAAGATCTACTCCATGAAGATCATTGATCACGTTATAATATTCATCCAAGGAGCCCTAAGTTGTACAATGACATGAAACAAATTTAATAGTGGTCGAGGATGAAGTTGGATATCGCAAGGTATATCTCGGACTGTGTGACTTGTAAGCAAATGAAAGCTGATCATCAAAAGCCCAAATGGATGTCACAACCTTATCCCTGAATGGAAGTAAGAACACCGAGCTACTGACAATGGGAACGAGCACGATGCAGTCTGTGTTATCATAGATCATTTGACCAAGTCCGCACATTTCATTCCAATTTCCATGAGGGATCCAGTGAACAAGCAAAACGAGAAATATCATGATAAGATCTTGAAGCTACATGGTGTCCATGTGTCTGATCAAGATCCACCTTTTACTTCTAATTTTTGGAAGGGTTTAAAAAAAGGGATGGAAACCAAGCTTTATCTCAGCACCACATTTCATCATCATTCGGATGGCCAGACTGATAGAGTTATCCGGATACTATAGGATATACTCAGAGCTTATGTGTTAGATTTTAGTGAGAGTTAGGAGGATTATCTGCCATTATGTGTGTTTGCTTATAACAACAACTTTCAAGCAAGTATTAGTATGGCACAATTTGAGGCTCTTTTTGGGAGACCTTGTAGGTCTCTTGTGTGTTAGACATAGGTTGGTGACACGATGTTGATAGAACCTGAGATTATACATAATCATACCAAGAGGATTAAGTTGATTAGGCAACTACTACATATTGCACAAAGTAGATGAAAGAAGTATGGCATTAAGAGCCACCGAGAAGTGCACATCGATAAGAATGATCATGTCTTGCTTAATGTTTCACCGATGAAGTGACATTACAGATGAGGGCTAAAAGGAATCTTGCTCTAAAGTATATTGGACCATTCGTAGTGACTAAACAAGTGGGTCCGGTTGCATACATATTAGTTTTACTACCTGAATTAGCAAGAGTTCATGTCGTGTTCCACATAATAATGTTACAAAAGACACCGACTAAGCATACTCCTACTATCAATTGGAGTCAGCTGGAATTAAGAAGGGATATGTCATACGAGGAAAAGACAATACAAATCCTTGAATGGAAGGTTCAGAAGCTTCGCAACAAGGAGAATCTACTAGTTAAGGTGCAGTGGCAGATCCATGGAAAAGAGGAGCTAACTTGGGATCAAGAGGATTATATGGCAGAGCACTTCCTAGATCTCTTTGAATCTTAAGGTGTGACATATTTTTAGTTTCGAGCATGAAACTTCCTAAAATAGGGAATGTTGTGATGCCCACGTCCCCGAGTTTAAGAATAAATTTGTTGGACTAAGTGGTTAGTCACTCACACTCCGACCGAGATTTTGATGGAAACAAACAAGGTGAAAATGTACTAATAAACATCTAGTGTATTTCAGTTTGTGTTAAAAGATGCAAAACAACATATCAAGGGTACTCAAGAAATACAAGTTCAAGACTCGGCATTAATGAAGAAATGAAGATGAAAGTTCAAACCGCAATTTGTAAATTTAATGTAAGGTATACAAATTCTTTCACGCAAGCCAAATGCATTAGTCCATGCATACATTGAGTTTCTAAAATCATTTTTCAAAGTTATAAGTTTACTTCAAGTTTCAAAGTGGAATTTAAACACATAACTAGGTCTATGAGTTTAAACAATGTGAAAACTCTGTGTGAATGGTCATTTGCATATTAGAGATCATTGTAAATGTTTTCAAAAAAGAAAAACTCGTTTTTGAAAGGTCTTCGAAAAGAAAACTGTAAATTTGTAGAAAAGCCCCTAATACATTATGAAATCATAAATTTCCGTTTTCGGGATTTGTAAAAATATCCGGACCACCCAATTAGGCTTAATGACTCATAATAAACATGTATAACATGTTATATAAGGGTTGGTTAGGTCCCGGACGAGTTTAAGGGTCGCTAACACAAAGGGACAAAATAATTATTTTGAGGTCCCTGCAGTTAGCGCGCTAATAAGTTTATTAGCGCGCTAAGTCCAGGTGTTAGCGCGCTAGGCCCCGAAATTAGCGCGCTAATTACCCACTGCCACTTTTGTTGACTATTGGAAAACGAACTTTAATTTGAATTTTTGATTCATTTTTGACCCTTGGATCCCTAGAACGGTCATAAACGGTCATATTGGAATACCTAGCACTATAAAACCACCAAGAACATGGTTTTAACAAGAAGAAGAAGATACACACTCAAAAACCAAAAATCTACAAAGAAGAAATCTGATTTTTGTGTAGAAGAAAAAGGGAGATCTTTGAGGCTGTTCTTTAGCTCACAAATCCAGCACATTTAAGGCTTTCAAAGGAGTTCAAGAATCACTCCAGAGCTGATCTCGTTTGTCATTCTCTTGGTTGTAAGAAAATTCTAGATCTAAAATCTTACTTGTGTTTAATCTACATATTTTTGTGTGTTTGATTCAAAAATCATTTTGGTGTGTGTTTGAACATCTTCTCTGGGTTTTTGCGCTGAAATATACTTTATCAAACCCTAAGATTGATTTGAACAAAAGTGTTGCACTTGAACTTGATTCTTGTTAAACTTTTGTTCTTAGACTTGAAATCGGTTTTCTACAAATATAATAAGTTTTTGAAACGATTTCAGATTTGGAATTTGCAACAACATCAGTGACATATTTGCATATTCCATTTATACTCACACTTGCATGCATAAGAGTTGTTAGGCTCTAGGTGGCTTGCTAGTGTTTGAATTTGATACCACTTTTGTTGTAAAGTGTATATCTTTATTTTCCAACAAACTTATTGTATTTGTATGACTGTAAGACTTAGTGGAATCTAAGTCAAAGGAAAAATCCTAGTTGAGGCTAGGTGGGAAGAAAACAAATCCTAGTTGCGGCTAGGTGGGAAGAACACAAATCCTAGTTGCGGCTAGGTGGGAAGAAAACAAATCCTAGTTGCGGCTAGGTGGGAAGAAAACAAATCCTAGTTGCGGCTAGGTGGGAAGAACACAAATCCTAGTTGCGGCTAGGTGGGAAGAATACAAATCCTAGTTGCGGCTAGGTGGGAAGTCCTAATTGTAATTAGGCACTCTAGGCTTGTATGCTTAGGTTGTAACACTTATTCGCAATATAAGTGGGGGTTAAAAATCCTAACCGGGGAGGTTAGGTAGTGGACGTAGATCGTTGGATCGAACCACTATAAATCGTGTGTCACTTTCCATCTTATTCCATTTCATTCACTCGCATAGCATATATATATTAATTGATAGTGTATGCATTATAGTTGTAATTTGCGCATAAAGTTTTAAAAGGGAAATAACTACTCGGTAACCCAATTCACCCCCCCTCTTGGGTGACCTTCAAAATTCATATTCAGGATAATTAAATGTATATAAGACATTCTGAGTTGGTATGCCTATCTTTGTGTATTATATACTATTAAGTTGACCTAGGGATGGAATTAGCCTAAGTTAACTAGTCAAATTAGAAAACTTGTTGAACAAGTAATGATAAAGGTAATGTCAATAACATAAAAGCGAGGGGCATTCTTGTAAAAAGATAGAAAGTATGGACTTATTGGGAACAAGGGATTGTTCTAGAACTTAAAAGGGCATCATGGGATGAAGGGCTAGGATTTGGTCATTAAACCCTAAACCTCAAGCGGGTCCTATATATACAAGTTATAAGAGTAGTAGCCATTTTCTTCCAAACTTAACAATCATGAAAGGAAGGTAGGGTTAGAGGTAGAATTGAAGGAGAATCACTTAAGCTAGGTAAACTCGTTTAACTTTAACAAAATTGTTTAGAAACACGAACAATTGATGGTTTAAAGATTGCATAGCTTTTCTCGGATGTTATTTTCATTTTAGGATCACACCACTCTCCATTATCACTGATTTTTAGAATAAAATCATATTGTTTGAGTTGTTTTTTATTGGCTTGTACTAATTTCAGATTCGGTAAAGTTTTACAACTACAATACGGATTCTTGAATTGTTTTTGGAACAATCTCATTTTAAAAGGTTATTGATGGTTATTGGTTGATGGAACACTTGACATCATACTATTTTTGATGTATTTAAGGTCCCAAAGGGGTCGAGATTTGGTGTAAAGCTGGGAAGAAGGAAACATGAAAATTTTAGGTTTTCCTTGATGTTGACGTCGTCCTGGCGCCATGCATACACATGCACGGTGATGTGTATGTAAATGCATGGTGCTAATGAGACGACAAATGGGAGCTAATAGTGGTGGTGATGTCATCAGTGTGTTAGTCACACTGATTTTTTTTACCATTTCGACATAGGGTATAACTTCTTCATTTCAACTCCATTTTTAACATTCTGTTTTTGTAATTACTAAGTTTTATCGAAGTGTATCGCCGGGACAAGGGTCGGGGCAGCGAATATCTGTGTCATTGTGGCGTTGGTGTAAAAAAGGTGGAAAGTTATTTCGAAAGGGGTTTTATATCATTTTCATGATATGAGTTCAAATTAGGCAAACTTACCTAAAACCAAACATATTTATAATATGAAACATGAACCTATTCCAAGGTGGACATGAGAGGATCAGACAGAAACTTCTAAACTACGTTTGGATAGGATGAATAGTGGTGTGATCCGAAAATTTGATACATGATTCCAATTGAATACTTGTGGAACTAGTATTCTTGAATTGATGAATGCATGCTTACACCTTGAGTTGGAGGGTTAGCGGCCACCGATACCTTTTTCTATGGTTGTTATGAGATCCTGAGGTTTATAAAAGTTTGGATTTTATAAGAAAAGCCCTTGATGTCCTTCATGATCAGTTCAGGGTTTCCCATTGATGAGTCGTGTTGGTGGTTCAGGCGTAAGTGATGTTGAATGTTCTTGTTAGTCGATTCAGGGTCTCCCTTGATGTGCTATGTAGCGGTTCGGCTCATGTTATTGAGATATCAAGTTTCCACTTCTTTTGTTCTATGGCATTCATGTATCATTGTAGACTTGTTGAATTATCATGGTTGGGCACTATTTATTCTATCTTGCATTTAAAGTACTTTGCTCATGTAGTTATTTTTTTCCCAAGATGATAATAGTTTTCCTTTAAATGTTTTTTTGGCACGTTAGTTATTATTGCACTAGGTATTACTTGCATGGTTGAGGATAAAGTAACCTTTCGCTTTACCACACGTGTTGAAATATTGCCCCCACCCTATTATTTTTCGCCCCTTAGGTACCTCAACTAATGCTCGAGACAAAAGAATAGTATGATCGTAATGTAGGAGATCTTTTTCCTGTGCATTGGTTTGAATATTATTTATCTATTTGGTGTTGATATGTTTTATGTAATGAAAAGGGATATCATTTGGGTAGATGTTTAAATCCACGAGACTTTGTCTTAGTTTGTGTTTAGTTGTTGGTGGTATTTCTGCATATTGTTAGACATTAAAGGTTTTTATTTCCATACTTATTGCCTTAGTTGTCTTTTATAAAATGTCTTACAGAGGTTAAAGCTTACTAGATCATCGTGTAACTCGCAGAGTTATCTCAAGGGGTTGGGTGATGGTTTATGTTGGGTTTTCCATGCCCACCAGGGGTTAAGGTCGTGACACACACGACTCATATTCGTATCCTAATCTTATCAATACTAGTACTTCAAATGTTCAAAGTGTCTAATAATAACAAAACAACATTAAGTTCTATGAAAACACTTACTACTAAGCAAGAATTAACAATAATATGCTATAGTTGTTCAACTTAGATGTGAAATCCATCTTAGATTTTTCATGTAGGCACAACTGATGTGCATGTCGTAAGTATAACAACTTGCTTGTAGTAATAGTTAAATCAATTTATGTTTATCACGGATATCGTCGTCAAGGAAATGTTTTCGCACTAGTTATATATTACCTACTTAACTTGAACTATTACTAAGGAATTCTCTTTTAATTGACTTTATATTAAACTAAACTACAAATGAATCAATTTAGACTTTACTTGAACTCTTATATTAAGGATATCATAGTTCACAACTTTACCTATGTAATTAAGTACTATGCTTTGTATTAATTTTTTTGTCAAAACGCTTTGTATTCATGTTTACATCTCAATATGTTATGTGCAATCCCTAATTAGAATAGACAGATTTCCTTCAAATCCGCTTCAGCCCACTTTCGTGATAAAGAAGATTCTAATGTTTAAACTAGAACTCCACCTATCAGTGTGAATAATGTAAGCTTCATATTGCTTCAAGTCTCAAATCATTGGATTCATAACCAACTAGTTCAATATCCATGCCTCCCTAATCAACAACTATTTTTCAATGTTATGTATTTTACGATTGTATTGTTCGTGCGTGGATAAAAAGCTTCAAAGGCTAAGATAACTCTTAAAGCCCATGTTCGTTAAACGCATGATCATTATGTCTAAAGCCTTACGTTTGAAATCAATACAAATTCTAACCATTGTATTTTTTATTATCACTTTTTACTCCTAATCATAGCATAGCATTCATACTATAGGATCCATTGATCCCAAAGGTAAATAGACTACTCACGCTTTATTGAAACACACATATCACAATTCAATATGGAAATTATTACAAATCAGAGATGAATATAAATATTACCTTAAATTTAGTCAATGAAACCAAACTTGATTTGCAAACGTGGAGTCTTCAATGTTTTCTCCACACAAACTCCTTAATAATTAAACTCAATGCTAAATTACTCTAATGGTGGCTACTCTCATTTTATGTGGTGTCTTATGAGTTTACCACGTCCTAATACCTATTTATAGTCCTTAATAATAATTAGAAACCTTAAGTTAAAATTTAACTCGAATTAAGGTTCCACTTTCTATTAACTGCATGGCTGGCGTTGTCATTTACTGCCCCGGGGTCGTGCCTTATAACCCATTCGCTGCCACTGCGATAACACTCCATAAGAATTTCTTCCCGTCTTTCCTCTATTTCTTCCTTTACACCTTAATTCCCTGAAAATGCAATAATACCATAAATTAGAAATCATTTAAGGATATTTATGATAAATATATGACTAAACTAACCCTAAATATACATAAAAATAATTACTTATCAAATACCCCCTAACTCTGAATTTTGCATGTCTCGAGCAAAGGCGCAATTTACTAAGTCTTCAAATAGCTAATTCTTATTCAATTAACATTGTTCATGGAGTATTCTCTAATTTACTAAGTTTCTTGTTAATAATCCACTCAAGAGTTTTTTTTTTGCAAAAACATATATAACTCTACTTTCAAAATACTATAGTAGATCACAGCCAAAAGCCATCACTACTCACAAGTTTGTTTCATTTCAACACTCAAGTTCTTGGGTTTCGAGGATCAAGTGCAACATAATTTTTCAAAAATTACTCAAATATCCCCGATCCAAGATCATATTGATTCCATTAAACTGATGTACCATGAAAGAAAAATCATACCTTAATAAGAATAACTCCATTTATGCCTTGTTTTTTGTTGATCGATTCCCTAAAGGCACTACGGGAGATGAACTGCCTCTATCAGAAATCCGCACACGAACGAATGATCATGATCCGAAGTGCTAGCGCCAAAATCTCTAAAGCAAAGATTCTCACAAAAACTCTCTGAAAAAATCTCTACAACAACTCTGACCCTAATGTCTTATTTATGGCACAATAGGTCGAATCGTAAAGGAACTCCATCTCTTAATCACATTCCAAATAGAGTTTTAGATAAAGTCCAACTCTAAAAAGGACGGTTATTGATAATCTACAATTACTTATCCAAGTAGGGTTGTAATTTATCTTAAACTCAAATAAGAATAAAAGTCATACTTTAATTCTAATTAAAGTCCTATGCAGAATAGGATTTACCAAGAGACTTTTGAATCCTAGTCAAACTAGGACACTTAATGAGAATCTTCAAAATGAATTTTATCAAATATAATTCATCAACCTAGGCAATATTAAATTGAGCAAATCACTTCTTTGTTTGCGACCCAATAGGTTCATACAATGTTGACAGTGAACCAAAAACTTTTTCGGCACACGAATCATAAACGGCCTCTAGAAAAACATTATGACTACCCTAGTAGCAAAAATATCGAAAAATCGATACAACCTAATAGACAGTGTATATCATATCCATTTGTCATGCGATATTTTTTTGATCGAACATAGACATGAAATGTCACCCTTATAGTTCAATCTACTAGTCTTAATCTTCGAGTATACTGAAATTGTCAACTGACATTGATCCAATCAATTAACTAGAATGGCCATTTATCGGTCTAACATATCGAGGGGCCCAATAGATATATCTCTCTAAAAAAGAGGGACAAAAATCCATCTTTGATCACGCAGCATCCACACATTAGTCGGACAATGAACAATCACAACATTTATAATAATCTAGTTAAAGACGACGTTTAATTGTATCAAATCATTGTGCTCCCAATGTTGGAGTATTTGGTGGTCTTAAGTCAAAGGACTAAATGATATAACTTTCATGAGAAATACTTATGACATTGACCATGTAGTGTTCTCGTAACAGGTTGATCCAACATCTGTTCTCAACAGATACCCATGATCTTGATTTGTATCTGTATACATATAATCATCACATGACTATCAATTAAGACTCATACTAATTTTAATTTACTATTGTTACCATAATAATAACTGACTATGGATGTTTAAAATAATACATTTATTGTTCATGGATTCTATTATAAAAAACATGCATCTATTTATAATAGTTAAATAACGTTTACAAAATTGGCCTAGGGCACATTCCCAAACATCTCCCACTTGCAGTAGGTCTAATTCTATACGTATCCAATACTAAGTAAGTGACCTTAATTCATTCTTAGTGGAAGAAGTTTATTTATGTATCTACTACATTGTTTGATATTGATATTCTGCAAATCTTCACATTCTCTCTTTAATAAGACAAAAACACTCGAGTGATTGTTTAGATCTATAGTGTGATTTAGGTTCCATAACATAAATTTTTCTATTAATTTTACAATAAAAGCCAATGTTATTTCCAACACTTGGAATCACACCTTATTCAATCATGAACCTTATGATCTAAACATTTTCTTTGGCTACATCAAATGCAACAAAAAACTAAATTTATGTTACATAACTTTTTAGAGTGAGTTTAGAATGTTTCCAACTCAATCCTACAAAGTTAACACATATCCATATTTTGATCATTAATCTTTTATATTAGCTTGAAAGTTTGTATCTTGAAACCATTTACATGACTCATATCTTTCAAATCTCTGCAAATCCAATAACATCTCCAAGTGCTTTTGAAGTACTAACGAATATTATCAATAAATATCCAGTGACCTTTAGTAGAATATGTGAGATATATATATATATATATATATATATATATATATATGTTTTGCCCAAAACACATGATATATCAAGTTGAATACAAAGTATAACATATATGATAATTCTCATAGCTAATGCATATGGAATCATATTCATATTTTTCCGCTCATCATTTGTCCTAAGCATTCGAGTCTTGTAGAGACTTATGTTATACAACATAAGTACGAATTCTTTTAAAAACCTCGCACACTTAAACCTTTTCAGTTATTTCTCTTTATAAACACTCTAATTTAGAGCAATAATCCTCTTAGATCTAGCTCTATGGATCTATATCACAAGGATAGAGGCCTAATTGTCTAAGAGTTTCGTTAAGAAACTTTCCACAACCAAGATTTCACATTCTGCAAGGTTAGGACATTGTTTCTAATGAATAGTATATCATCAACATACAGATTCAGAAATATAATTGCTCTCCCACTAACTTTTATATATACATAAGGTTTATCTTTGATTTAACGAATTTAATTCATTGATTATATAATCAAACTAAATATCTCAACACTAATAAGCTCACTATAATCTACAAATTGATCATTTAAGCTTGCATACCTTTCTAAAATTCTCGAGATAATCAAAACCCTTAAGTTGTGTCATAAACATCTTTAAGGAGCATAATGCTATTTTGACACCCATTTTTCATATCCTATATTCAAACTATGAAGTAATGACAATTAGAGTTTTAGAACTTAAGTTTATCTACTATTGAAAAAACTTATCATAATCAAAACCTTGATTTAGATTGAAATTTTTCGATAACACAAGCTTTTAAGTATGTACCATTTTGTTTTTCGCGTCACTTTAACTCATTTACATCCAATGGTCATACCACCTTTAAGTACATGTTTCAAATTTGGATAACATACATGAATTGAAATTCAAAGTTCGCACTTAGTCTCTTCATCCAATCTAGACGAGACATGTCTCTTGATAAGTAGTGATTCATTATGATCCAGTATCAGAAATACATCACAACTATCAATGATAAGAAATTCTAGATTTCTCTTGCCAATTTCTTATTTTTCTAGATTTTGAATATATATATATATATGTTACTCGTGTATACTCAACTAGTTCAAAACATTGTTTAGCATTCTTATGGGTTCAGTTCTCATTTGTGGCTCTTGATCATTTCGAGATTTATTTTATTCTAAATAGTGTCTTTGAAATAAACTCTTTATTTAGAAAGACATCATTTTAAGCAATAAACAATTTGTTCTCAACTGTATAAAATAATATCATAATGTTCAGCCATAATTAGACACAAATGACTTAGCCATCAAATTGTATGTGACTTAGCATCTTACGCAAGTGTTGCCTCCTCAAATCTCAAAAAAAAAAAAATGACAAACTAGGCCTTTTTATTCAATATCATATATGGAGTTTTATCAACCGCTTTACAGAAAAAAGGTTTAATGCGAAATGTAGTGATTTCTAAAGTATAGCCTCAATAAGGCATCGTAGGAAGGTCCGTGTGACACATCATAAATCAAATGATATCCTATATAGTTCGAATTTTCCTTTTTGAACATCAAAGTATGTCAATAGCTTGCCAAGTGATTTTTTTAATACTTATTTTGATATGTTCGCAACAAGTCAAAATTATGTCTTCTTGATCAGATTTGTAATTCATTATAAAATGAACAATTCCATTTTATGAATAACTAAATCTGCTCTTTAAGGCTTATCTTTAGAATTGGGCAAAGTTTAGCTCACAACTAATGTTTCTTTGTCCAACACAAACACCTTTGGTAGCTTTTACCTTTTGTTTATCTTTTTTTATTAAGTTCCTTTATCTTACAAACCATCAAATATATATCAAGGGCCCATTGTTTTAATATTATGTCTTACGGTTTCAAACATTATATGCAACTATAAATAGATTTCTCCATGTCATTCATATTATATAGTTCAAAAATATTTTGTCGAATTATAGATCAAATCTATTGTCAACTTTTGGCACATAAAAATTCAAGCCTTTTGAGATAACTAATATAGTCTTTTAATGTTCCAAAGATAAAGACATATTAATAGGTTCTCAACCATTTTACAAGAATCTAGAATTTTTGTAATCATATACCCTTCCTATGCTACTTACTTGTGGGTCGTTTCCTTTAGTGTCACTGTCATGTCATTTGTTTTCATGGTCCTGAATCTTTCCAAAAGCTTGATTTTATATTTGCTAACATGACATATAATCCTTGTACTAATAGATGATAGTTTAAAATAAACCATTAAATTAAGACATACATCTTTTTTTCTGGTTGATAACACTTATTAATTTTTCAATCAAAATAGGAAATTAGTCATCAAAATTATTTTATCCTTATCAAGGATTGATCGCAGTTACTCTTGATTAGTGTTGCTAGAAGTTTAATATCTACCCTTAGAAGATTATGCAAAATAATTTATTAGTGATTAATTAAACTCCCGTTAAATCAATAACCCTCGTAAAATATTGATTTAGTGGTCCAAGATTCATATTTCACTTAATTTTGCGACAGTTAAGGCATGACACTCAAAATTAAGTTATTTAGGTAGGTAGGTAGCTTTTACCAATTGCATCACATGAAACTTTAAGGTATTTTATGAGACCTAGACATCATATGTCACAATATGTTATGTCTCATCTATGCCTTAAGTCCAAAAACATTTTGATATATTTATTAAGTCTAACCAATTTGAAACATCTAGGTAACTGTTACCCATCTTGCCTCACCAAGATAACATAATACACCCAACGGAAGCAGACACATATTAATTTGATCGAGGCCTTGACAAGTGTTTCAAAATTGGGTGACATTGACTTAAAATTTTAAAGAGGGATTTTAATAAGTTTTGTGATCCTTTTACATTTTATGATGATTAATTCTATCATTTTTATTTAATAATGGAATATCCTATATACCCCATATGCATAGAATAAAGACCAAAAAAATATAAACAGGAAACAGCTTCATGTAAAACGTAGCATCACAAAACAAGTTAGGAAATTAAACAACTATGCTTTGATAGAAAATTTCCATGCACCATGATTAAATAAAGGGTGGTAAGGCTAATCACTCGTGTGCAAGGTCAATGAGGCAAAACTTTTTTGGTAGAGAACCTCAATGCTTTATATAATTTACTACCATTAATTGATAAAATTAACCTCATAAATATTAATTTAGGTAAAACCATTTAATTAAATTAATATTTATTAAATCAGAGTGCCTTCAAAAATTAATTTTATTTATTAGATCCCACTCTAATCCATTGTAAGACGATTGTTAGAAAAATATAGAGAAAAGAAAAAAGATCTTCATATGGTATTCGTAGATTTAGAAAAAGCATATGATAGGGTCCCTAGAGATGTTCTTTGGTGGGTTCTAGAAAGAAAAAGAGTGCATGCTAGATACATAGACACTATTAAGGATATGTGTGATGGAGTAGTAACGAGTGTAAAGACATTTGGAGGAGCTACAAAAGAATTTCCCATTACGATAGGACTACATCAAGGATTGGCTTTAAGCCTATATCTATTTACTTTAGTTATGGATGAACTAACTAGGCATATTCGAGAGGATATACTATGGTGTATGCTATTTGCAGATGATATTGCTTTAGTGGATGAAACAAAAGATGGAGCGAATAGGAAATTAGAACTCTGGAGGAATACATTAGAATCTAAAGGCTTTAAGTCGAGTAGGACGAAAATCGAATACATGTATTGTGAGTTTAGAAACACTAAACATCAAGATGATGGAATGGTAAAATAAGGGGAAGTAGAAGTTCCTAAGGTGAACCATTTTTGATACCCAGGATCAACCATACAAAATGATGGTAATATTGAGAATGATGTCACACATAGAATTCAAGCTGGATGGAAGAAATGGCGAAGTGCAACATGGTGATTTGTGATCGAAATGTTCCTACTAAGTTAAAAGAAAAATTTCGTAGGACCGTAATTAGGCCAGCTATGCTATATGAAAGTGAATGTTAGGCAGTAAGACAACAACAAGTACATAAAATGAACGTAGCAAAAATGAGGATGCTTAAGTGGATGTGTGGTAAAACTTGTAAAGACAGAATTAGAAATGTAGAAATTCAAAGACAAGTAGGAGTAGCACCAATTGATACAAAGATTAGGGAAATGCAATTGCGGTGGTTTTGTCACCTGCAAAGATGCTCTACAATGCTCTAACTAGAAAACTTGACACAATAGAAACTGTAGAAATTCAACTAAATATAGGTAGACCAAAGTTAACATGTGATGCATTAATTAGGAGGAATTTGAATAGTCTAGAAAGCTCGCCATCAATTGCACTTAATTAAACACAATATAAAAAGTTTGAGTCATGTAGTCGACCACAATTAATTTAAGACTGAGGTTATGTTGTTGTTGTAATTTGGACTTAAAAATAAAGGATAAACCTGAGAAAATAAAACGAAAAAGGAAAATTACATATAAGGGAAGTGTTTTTGGAAAATTGATGGTTTTATAGCAAGGGCAAGTTGGTAATTTGTCCTCAAAACCTCCTTACATCAAGAGGGTCGCTAAGGGCACCCCACCATTTAATGAGGGCACCCAGTTAATGTGGGCACAAATCGATTTACATGGGGCACCCAAAAATTAAACCCAAAATACCAAAAATGCCCCTCGTGCAAAAAACCCTCTCACCCACCCTCGTGCAAACCCCTGGGCACCCCACCACCACCACCACCACCACCCTCGTTCACCGAATTCCTGGTGGAAGAATTCATTTGTTTTAAACCGAGCAGTGAGATGAATCCCCGAAATCGTGTTCTCCGTCCCTCGCCGTGTGTTTCCTTCGTTCTTCTAGGTTTCTGCATTTTGTAGGGTCCGTTGTGTGAGCCGATTTCTTCTCCAAATTAGGGCTCGGTTGAAGATCGACGAATTAAGTTACATTTGGTAGAGTAGATGTAATGTGTGGTAGAGTAGATGTAATGTGTGTGTGGCGGTTTGTTAAAATGTAAAAAAATTGGGAAATCGTGGTTCTCGGCCACACAGCCGAGATCAGTGTCAACCGTCTCGGCCTTGGCCGAGACATAAGCTAATATTTTTCGGAACTCGCAGTCTCGGCCACGTAGACCTGAAGAGTTAACCATGTATCGGTTGTCCACTTCCGAGAGGGTCTCCGTAGGCTCGATCGTCATAGGACGAGAGTCAGGCGAATTGAAATGGTCAATTCATCTCGGTGGTGTACAACCGAGACATTTAAATGGGACTCGGTTATACAAGACCGATATATCGGAATACTTATCGGTCATGGGTGACCGAAAATATGGTTCGTTTTACGAACCTGCTTGACCGAGATATCAGAAATGGATGAATTTGAACATTACAGTTTCAAAAAAATCTCCGTAGTAGTCAAACTAACAATACAAGATTGAAAATCCAGCACGACAATTTGCACCGAACCTTAATTAATTATAAATCTCCGTAACATTCAAACTGACTATAAAAAGGGTCCATCCATAAGTAAACAACAATTAAAACACAACACAACATTTGCATATACATAGAACATTCGGATGAATTGGCAAAATTTCTAAATGTTTAGCCGTCTAGGTACAAGCTTTAACCTACGGTGTATCTAAATCTACAACAGTATGGTGGCTTCATGATCAGCGAGCTGCAATGGGCGCGATGTCTCGAAAAACGAATCCATCTCGCCAACCTTTGGTGCAATCCTCAACGTACCGATCCCACGATGGATATAAGGATGGCAATGCGTGCATTCACACGCAATCGCACTGTCAAAGTGAACAGTAGAACATAGAAGATATTGTCGCAAACCCGATTAAGGGGGAAACAAACCAATTCACAAAAAAATCATAGAACTTACCCTAACCCAATGGATATTCCTTTCATTCGCCATTGCAATGATAAGTCTGTTGTGCAATGACGACGTTGGAGTACTACGTAGAGGTAGGAATGTGGAGGCACTCCCATGCGAGAGGTTGACGAGAATGACATTGAATGCGGTGGATACTAACAATCCCATGTCTGGAAGTGTCAACCATTCTTTGAAAGATGCCTCCTCTTGATTCTCTGGGCAATGCACCGCATTCTTGACAGGCTCGAAACTCGAGTCAAGCACTTCCCGCCATAGGTATTCATACCCGATAATCTCATCGTACATCCGTCTACGCACAATCCTCCACCCGTCTACGTCGGCAAGTCCAAGCCCAGAGGCTATACACCTATATCCACAGTTCCCATCGGAAACCACATCGATAATGGCATCAACATGTGGCAACCAATCCGGTTCTAAGCAATGACTATAAGCCATGTTAGATCCACTTTGCGCGCGTCGACTGGCACGACGCATTTGTGGAACCTTGCATTTCTTCCACCTAGAAGCTTTTGTGGAGTGGGAGGACTCAAACCCGATTGGAGATTGGGGTGCCTCCGACACTGGGGTGCCTCCGGTTGGAGACCCCGGTGTCCTCACACCCGCATCCTCAACTTCCCGCTCGCACTCCACAAAAGACGAAGGTGGACTAATCTCCCTGAGCTGCTCACTTTCACTCCTCCCCCCCCGCATCCTCAACTTCCTCCTCCCTCTTATCCAATCTTCCCGCGGTGTCATGATTGTGCCTCCCACAAATCACAGTGACATACCATAAGGAGTCGGCATTCTCCTTGACGTTAATTTGGAAAGGGCATCCACATTTCTTCGTACTAGTGTGAGTCCTCGCCTTTTCATCATTCCTTGATTTCTTTAAAAATTTTGCCGCTTTCCCCTTTCCCAACTCTCTCGAGCCGGTCCCTCTATATGTCCCAGACTGTCACGGACAATTTTCACCCTTCCCCTTCGCTTAATGCCCCCGCATCCGAGCGCTTCGTTACTAACACAAACTTGTTCTCGCCACCAATCGCTTGAAGCCATGAAATTGCCGCTTCTCGAGAGGGGAATGGCTTAGAAGGTGTAAAAGTGTCCTTGTAGTCCGGAAAATTACAAGATAACGGCATTACCCGCAATACAAACAAGTGTAACATTATAATCAACCAAAATGTACAAGACAATCACAAAAAAACCCAAATAAATCGGTTCTCGGTTGTACGGTTAAAACTTTCTTCATAGTCTCGTTTACGTGAGACCGAGAGTTACCAAGCACTTCTGGTCGTTCCGCACCGCGACCTACCCTAAACCTTTCGGTCATCCGAGACCGAGACGATACCATACATCTCGGTCCCGGCGAGGCCGAAACAATCGCGCACCCGCACGCATACTTCGGATAATCGCAAAAAAACACAAAAACATTTGCAACATTACCTCAAGGACGACCTCCTCTCGCACCGAAGCATTACGATCCTCCATTATACAATGGAAACAACTTCTGGATTTGAAGAAATTACCAAACCCTACGTTGACAAACAAATCATCATTTTCACTCGTTATACGCAACTAAACAGTTCAAAAAAACCAGAAAATGGTTGTCAAACATTGTTACCTCGCTGTCGGACGAGCGAGAATCGATCGACTCTTCGCCAAACGCAATGTGGTCGTGGCTTTGTGGTTGACGCTTGTTTGGTGGGGTGCCCTAACTCCTTGTCGAAATGGTTTGTGGGGTTTGAACCATTATATATATACAGGGGCAAAATGGTCTTTTCCATTTTTGCTGGAATTTTTACAAATAAGTTGGGTGCCCTCATTAAATGGTGGGGTGCCCTTAGCGGCCCTCGTACATCAATATGAAAATGAAAAGGGGTTTAAACCGAATGAAGAAAAAGGTTTAAACCCGCATTTCATCCCCACCTCTGTTTCGTCTTCTTCTCTCCAATTCGATGCCTTCCACTCTCTGCCCTCACCTCTCACTCGATTTTTTTCTCTCTCGTGGTCGAAATCCTATCTTCACTCTCGTCTCTCCCTTCGAACCCATTCCTCTCTCTCCTTCTTGTTCTTTTCTTCAAGAAGAAGAAGGGCTGTTTTTTAGGCGTAAAAGATAGGGGAAGGAGGAGAACGTGGATGCTGTTGGTAGTGATGATGAGTAGAGGAACCATCGTCATCTCTCTCTCTCTCTCTCTCTTTCTCGGCGAAACCTTCCCTCAAGTTCATTCTCTCTTATTTCAGTGCTCTCTCTTTTTACCGTGATGAAGATGAAACAGAGACGAATTGGTCATGGTGAAGATTAAAAAGCTGGCTACTGGTTAAAGGTGAGTGTGAATTTGTTGATTTAAATTGATGAATTTATTTAGTTGTTGTGGATTCGATGAAGAGGGGGAGGGACAGTAAAGTGGCTATTGTAGGTGTTTATTGTTGTTTTAGTGTTGTTTGGTTTCCATTGGGGTTGACGATGATGAGGGACTACTGAAATTAATGTTGTTGTTGTTGGTTTTAAATTTGGGTTGATAGTCTCAGTTGGAAAAGGGAATAAACCGCTATAATTGTTGTTTGTTGTTGTAACGTTGTGTTGTTTGTATTGGATTTGATGATGTAAGAAAAAAAAATTAATTAATAAGAAACAATGACAGCGGCATGAACTGCTGCTGTCATGGCCTGGGAAGGCCTGTCCTAGACAAGGCCGAACCCTGGCTTTGGCCAGGACTACCTTTTACCATGCTCAGGAAGGGCTAGCCTTGGAATGGTCGATCAAACTTCAGAAAGGTTAAATCTTGCTTTTCTTTTTCTTATTCTTCTTGGATTAAAATCTTTCAACTTATTAATACTCTTCTCATTCTCTAGTTACTTAACTCCCACTTCTTGAATTACTTTCTTTTCTTTTGAAGTGTCTTTAACATGTTCTTTCTTTGAAACTTCTTTTTCAGTTTCCATTGTTATAGCATTAATTGCATAAGTTTCAGTGTTAAGATTATCATAATAGTTTTATTTTAGAAAGTCATTATCGTTAGTTTTATTATCAAATAATTCATCATATTCATCATAATTATGTTTGTTGTTAGTTTTGAACATAATAATTCTATTTTCAAATTTCATAGACATTATTAATTGAAAAATATCTAACTTATTTTTAGATGTTTTAAGAAAAGGTCTACCTAATAGTATAGGTAGAGGATTAGGTGATATTAAATCTCTCATTTTCATGACATAAAAGTCGGTTGGAAATACTAAGTCGTATACTCGTACTAAAATATCTTCTAATAATCCGTACAGTTTAATAATTGTATTGTATGTTAAAGTAAGATTAATAGTGTATTAGTCAACAAACATATTCTCAATGATTCTTGTAGTTTAAGTGACATTGCATTGATTGATGCTCCGAGATCATAAATGGCAAATTCAATAGAAAAAGTTCATATTGTGATAGGTATGACAAACATTCTTGAGTCGGAACATTTCTCAGGTATTTTCTTCTTTCTTTTTTTTTAACTAAAGTTGACACCTTTTGTCCTAAATTTTCATTAGATTCTTCTAAAAATTTATCTTTAGACTCAGAGAATACTTTAGAAACTTCATCATAATTTGATAATTGCGTAATTGATTTCATTAAAGCTTTATCCTTTTTATTTTCTTAAATGATTCAAAAATGTCTTCTTTAATTTCTCCTTCCTAACATCTGCTAATCGTTGTGGAATGGGAGAAATAGAATTTATATCTTCATTCAATTTATAAGTATTATTATCTTCTTTCTCTCGATAAACTAATTCAAAATTTTGTTAAGATTTTTCATGAGTATAGCCTTTCAAGGAAATGTGTATATTTTTATTATTCAGCCATTCATTCTCTAGTAGGAATGACATTGGCCATCATCTTTTCTTCTTCCTCTTCTTCTTTTTCTTCTTCTATTCTTTTATATACTTTCTTTTTATTTTTACCTCTCTTAGGTATCTTTTCTTGTATATGCATCTCTTTTTCATCATCACAAAATAAAGCGTTAACTTGTGCTTGATTAGTAGTTTGAGTAGATACTTAAGTTTGATTACTTAGTCTATTAATTTGCAGTTTCATCTAACTTAATTGATTTTTTAATTTAATTATATCATCTTGTAAAGCTTGAATTTTTTTTTATCTTTTTCCTTATTTGAGTTTTCTAATGCAATGGTTCTTCCAATTAATGTAGATATTTTATACCTTTGATAACTCGAATTGTATAGACCATTGTCTATATACGGTTGTAGAAAATTTGTATAGTCACTAGAGATATAATTAAGTTCATTAAACTTATCATAATGACTCATTATAGAATTAATTTCCTCAATTTTGTTTTGTTGCATCAAAGGACATTTATCATCTATATGATTAGTTTTATTGCAAAAAAAAAAAAAAAAAAAAAAAAAAAAGATCTAACTTTAATTGATATATCTTTTAATAACATCTCAATCATGCTTAACTCATCAAATTTGCCATCTGATGTCGTAATCGTTCTTTCATTGATTTCACAAGATTTCTTTTTCACAAATTTATTTTTTTTTCACCATATTGCTTTGATTGTTTAGCCATTTTATTAATAGCTTCTTTTGCTCATGTCGGTATTAGATCGAATAAGGATCCTCCACATACCGTGCCTAGGAATTTTTGTTCTAAATGGTTTAAGCCTTCATAAAAATATCCTGATAAAGCTCAATTTGAATATCCATGTTGTGGACATATGGAAATCAATTTTTGGTATCTATCTCAAAACTCATCAAAAGTCTCTTCAGTTTTCATCTTTGCATTACTAATTTATTTTCTGTCTAAACTAATTTTGCATGTTGAAACATAGTGATTTAAAAAGGTTAGTATCATCTCAGACCACATGGTTATGGAATTTTGAGGAAGATAGAATAATCAATCTTGAGCTTGACCTCTTAAAAAAGAAGATGAAGCTTTTAGCTTAACATATTCTAACTTTATATCCTTTGGTTTCATCATACTTACTTTATTTGTGAATCTCCTAATAAATTGTTGAGGATCTTCATCATCTTCACCTTTAAAGTGAGGTAAATAATTGATACATCTGGATTTTAATTCAAAATCGAGAAATTCCGCAAAAAGGCAATGCGCATATGTTGGTAAGTTGTGATATTTTTTTATTGGTTTGCTTAAAAATAAGTTCTTGCTCGCCTTCTGTCATATTCTATGACATACAACGAGAAAGATTCATAAGAAGTTATTTTTAAAATCCCCGGCAACGGCGTCAAAAATCGACACGTGTCGAGCGTGTACAATAAGGTTCTCATATATCCTTATTATTCGTAGTAGTGATAAGTGGGATCGTCTCTATAGGGATTTAGCAAACTTCTTAAGAAAAAGGTTTTCAAGATTTTTATTTTTATTTTATTTTATTTTATTAAAATCAGAATAAAAATCACTTAATTGAACTATAATAAATCAATTAAACTAATTAGACTAGCTTAACTAACACAAATAAAATTCACTAAATTCAAATTAATTCAATTCTAGAAAATAAACATCCAAACAAATATCCAAAACAATGAAACATTAATCCATTTTGTATCCAAACATAATACTTAATTCATAGTCATAAGGATACTTTAATCTTTTTATAAACTATTATTGATCCTTAAACTCAATCATAAGTAAGTAGATAGTCCTTATCAAGTCATCAGTTCTCCTTATATCAAAGGAAAAGCCGCATTCTAATTTTATTAAATTAATCCTTCGAAAACTCAAAGAAATTAACTTTAGGCAATAAAACCGCATTACGTTCCATGAAAACTTTGAACTACTAAGTCTAATACCTTCTGAAAGTCACTTCAATATTAAACTTAGATCTCAATCCACCTACAATATCTAAAAGGTAAAAGACCTCTTTAAAACAATCATAGTTACTACTTTAACTTAAATATTGAATTCAAATATCACGATACACATTTGCAACTATGCATGCGATACAAAACTTCATGATTATAATATGCAAATAATAATCTATTAAATAAGTGAATTAAAGAATACTATTGATTTAAAGCATTAAGTATAAATCAATCTCATTATGACTACATCACAAAATGGATCAAGTTCATGTTTGGACTTTGTTTAGATTAATAAACTACTCGTTCATATTCATAATAAACATCAGAATAATAAAAGACATAGATAAATACCTCTGATTAAATACTTTGAATCTTCAAATCGTCTCTAAAAGCATTGAATAATAGAAGTAAACCAAAACTAATTGAAAATAGTCAATATAGCTCCAAGAGCAATCAATGACACTTAATTTCAAAGCTTAGGGTTCATATATATAGTATTCTAAGTAATACATATTCCAAACTAACTCAAATTATTCGTAGTTATCTAATATTCTCAAAATTGAGTTCAGCGACTCTTGGCCCATTCTACTTATAAGGTAAATCGCTGGCCAAATATTTGAAAATACGTCTCTGCGCTTCATTGATTTGGCCAACAATTTATGTACAACGTGTGAATCGCTGCCAAAACACCAGTAGTGATTTTAGGTTGATTCTTGATTTGATGCTGATTTGTTGTGCATTTTTTCCACTTGATTAAATCATTCATTTTCTTCCATTTTTCATCTATTTCTTCACATAATCTAATTATAACCTGAAATCACAAAAACACAAGAGAAAACCTAGTGCAATATTACTTTTTACATCCAAAATTACCTTAAAATATACTATAAAACATTGTCTAATTATTGACTTATCAGTCTTTATGGAGTAACACTAGTTAGTGAAAATTGCCCTTAAGCAGACATCTAAGAACTATACTGACATCTTTCTCTGCCATCAACCTACAATGGTGGTAGGATGGGTCTTGCTACTGAAGCCTCTGTAGCAGAAGGAACTGATGCACTAACATAAGTAGTTCCCATCGGAACTGGTTGAGCTGTAAAAGGTGATTCACCTGAAAAGTGCTTTCTTCCCTTTTTGCTCGAAGAAATTTCGAGACCCTTTGACAACTCGAAAATAAAGGAACTGGCGGTCGAACTAACACTGCTCCTAATGGCTTGGATAACATAGCCGCCTTAACTTCCTATGCACTATCAAAGTTGAATGCATAATTGATACAAAGATGACAAGAAACAATAATGTGAATCTCATATTTCAAACTAATTTGTTTCTCCTAAGCTCAATCATTTTCGGCGCAAATTCACTCAACTTAGAGAATCATTGTTCATATCGTCTCATAATCATTTCTCTTTTAGTCAAATTGATAAACTTAATCCTCTTCCTATTCCAAACAAAATTAAGGAAATATTGTTTATAAAATGGTATTCTAAACTCAGACCATGTAGCAATTGTCTTCTTTTCTCGCTCTAATGAATTCAACTACTTACGAGTTGAGTTAATTAACAAAAAGGTGACTAGTTTAACCTTAAATCAGCCTCTACCTCAACAGCAACAAGCCGTTACACCATCTGTAAAATTCATGCCTCTGCAACACTATCTTCCATATAACCATTAAATTTCATAATATCATACTTCATGAATTCTTTCCATGTCCTAATTCTACCGCCGGAGCCTAAACTACTATTGATGCTGCAACGAACCTGAGGATCAACAACAGCCTAAATTGAAGCATTCTCAATGTAATTAACTCTTTCCTCTACTCTATGAACCTTATGATTGGCTATAGGTAAAAGATTAAGCTGTGGTGGGTTCATCTGTACCATTTTCATAGCTATCAACTTAGCATGAGAGTCGAGCAGTTCTTTCATCTATTTAGCATAAGAATCTCTCATTTTTTTTACAGTTGTTCCATTTTATCTTTCCGTTGTCTTTCATCTTCCTTATTACCCTGACGTCCAAGTCTATCTGGACCATCACCATCGATACTCATCGTATCTGAGACACAAATTTGAGATAAGACTATTGGAGTAACATTCAGAGAAGAAATAAAAACTTTATTTATTTAACATATATCAATAAATACAATGAATATCATATAATAATTTTTTAAATTTCATTTCCCCCAAAACACACATAAAAATCGCTTATCAAGTCCTATGGAATCTATAACTTGAGAACAATTTCCAAGTTAGTAAACCTAGAAATGAAGTTAGGCGTTGATAACAAACTATATTAGAATTATTCCTTGAATTTAAATCAATTCAAAATAATGAAGTTATCTATAATAAAAATCGCTTATCAAGTCTTACGTTATCTATAACTTGAGAACAATTTCTAAGTTAGTAAACCTGGAAACGAATTAAGTTTTGATAACAAACTATATCAGAGCTATTCCTTGACTTTAAATCAATTCAAAAGTAATGAAGCTAGGCTCTAATACCATACTGTAGCATCCCCTATCCCGATTAGGGTGATACCTGGCCTGAACCTTAATTATGCCCCGATACACCAGTTAGACTTAACTATAGCTAGTCAGCCTGTCTTCAACACTTGATAAACATAACCTATATATCTCGAAAAATCAAATAAAAGAAATATAATACACAATGAAAATTAAAACCTGTATCGATAATTCAAAAGATATATAAAATCAACGAAATAAACCTCAATTACAATATTGTATCCTAACCCTGTTATATTACAAAAAAGTAATTCAAACTGTCGGGGCATGTGCCCTAGGTCAATCCATTAACTGTCTTTATGAATACTTTTAGTTAATAAAATAGAGGATTTCATTTGTTGTTTATTATAATTAATTTGCATGTTTACATTATAATAAGATTCATGAGTATTTTTAGAAATATCTTAAATGTCCATAGTCGATCATTATACTGGGAACTATAATGAATTAAGACTAGTATGAGTCTTGATTGATGAATATATGATGATTATACGTATAGGGATATGAATCAAGATCACGAGTACTTATTAGGGAACAAAGTACTGGACTGACCCGCTATGAGAACATTATATGGATTAAGTCATAGTTGTTTCTTATAATATGTATATTTTTCAGTCATCTGACTCGAGATTACCAGAGACTTCAACATTAGGAACATAACGGTTTGACACAATCAAACATTGTCTTTAACCAGACGATTATAAAGGTTGTGATTGGTTACTGTGTGAGCAATGTGATGAAGTCGTGTAATCGATAGGGCTGGCAAAATGTGTTCGGTCCCGTTTGGCCCGTTTTGTCCGGTCCCGTTTTAAACGGGACCGGACAATATTTTTTTACAAACATACGGGACTGGACAATTTTTTGTGTTCGTTTAAAAATACGGGACCGGGTTCGGGCAGAAATTTCAAAAAACCGGGTACCCGTTTGTGATTAATTTGAAGGGCATATAAGTAATTTCACAATGTATTTAAAGTTTTTAACTTTTATGAGATTTATGATTTATCATTTTATCTCATCTGTCGTCATCTCCCAAATTCTCCCTCAACGCCAACGGCTCGTCCCGAATCTCCCGATCTCCTCACTCAACAAACAAACCATAACGCCTCCGCCTCACTCCGCCTCTCACCGCCTCTCACTGCCTCATGATCGTCTCTCATCGCCTCGCGTTTCACGGCTACGCACCGCGGCTCACGGCCACGCACGGCTCGCCTCCGTCCGCCTCTCACTCTCTCTTCCTCACGCACGGCTCGGCTCGGCTCCGGCTCCGCCGTCTCTGCCTCGTACGGTCGCACTCCCGAGTGTCACTCTCTCTGCCTCCGTCCGCCTCTCACTCTCTATGCCTCACGCACGGCTCCGGCTCCGCCGTCTTTGCCTCGCACAGTCGCACTCCCGAGTGTCACTCTCTCTGCCTCCGTCCGCCTCTCACTCTCTGTGCCTCGCGCACGGCTCTGTCGACCGTCGTCTCTGCCTCGCACAGTCGCACTCCCGAGTCTCACTCTCTCTGCCTCCGGCCGCCTCTCACTGTCAAAACGGTTCGACCTTTTAGGGTTTCTCAAACGTTTATGAACCTTCGCTTCTCTCGATTCATTCCTAGTTTCTGTTAGGGTTTATCGACGAATCTTTAAATCTCATTGTTGTATGTGTGTGCTTTACTCTCAATTTGATCTGAATTGCACTCTTTAGTTGAATACACACGCTTAATTGATGAGGCGCGCACCACTTGTTTGATGAATTGCTTCTTTGAGTCTTGATTTTAGTAGTTCAGTTTTCGCAACGTGGTTCGATTCCTGGAAGTTGTTCATTGGGAGTTAGTTTCAACTAGGGCACTAGTTGTGATTGTGCAGTAGGAAATTGATAAATAAAATATTTAATCATATTTAAAAAAAAATCCGGGCAAAACGGGTCCCGTATGTTTTACAAACATACGGGACTGGACAAAAAAATAGGTCCCGTTTTAAAAAGGGGACCAGGACCGGACACCAAATTTAATCATTTTCGAAATGGGTGTCCAGTCCCCTTTTTGTCCGTTCCCGTATTTTTGCCAGCCCTAGTAATCGAGATAGAATTTGTCCATCTTATATAAAGAAAGATATACAATGGATCCCTCGATGTGTTAGACTGTTAAAAGGGCTAGTCTAAGTGAATTGATATTTATCAATGTCGCTTGGATATTTTTAGTCTACCTAGAGATCGAAGGTAGTACGATTGAACATGTTGGATGACAATTCCATGCCTTACGTTTGATCAAAAGGATATCGTGTGACAAAAGGATGTTATATACACTATTGATTAGGTTGTATCGATTTGATATTCGTACAACTTGGGTAGTCATAATGTCTTGCTAGAGGCCGCTTATGACTTGTATACCAAAATGTATTTTGGTACACTGCCAACGTTGTATGAGCCTATTGGGTCGCACACTAAGAATGGTTCTGCGAGATTTTAAGATGGTTCAGAAAAATGAATTTTATATGATAAAATTCATGACAGAAACGTCCTTGTAGTGTATTACACTTATACTTCTTTAAGTATGTGGTATATGTGTAATTTACTTAACTGTCTATATACAAGGGTTGTATAAATAAACGCTTTAAGTTAGAACACACGTATGAAAGATTAAGGGCCGAAACTCTATTTTCGTTTTCAAAAACGAATTAAGATTTTTTGGTACGCTCTGGATCATTTTGGAGATAAACAAAAAAGGTTGGTATTCTCTCGAAGCTAGCACTTCGAATCTCGACCGCTGTTCGTGCGTGGAATGTTGGTAGAGGGCATTCGTAGTTAGCAGCGCTTTAGAGATCGATCAACTTTCAGAAACGTATATTGCGACCGAGGTATGATTAAGTTTTCTTGGTTTGAACATTTTTAATGGAATTAGATTCAGATCCTGTTGGGGTTTTTGTCAAAAATTATTTTGTAATTTACGTTGTGTATGAACCCCAAAACTCAACAAAAACCATATATGATTACAAAATAAAGTTCGTTACATTGAAGAAGATCGCAATATACCTAAACCTTCCAAATCCCTTTGTTTTGAGTGCTACCTGAGTACCTCAAATGTTTAAAGAGGTAAGCGCTCTAACTTGCTTAATAAGTCTGCAAATGTGCTATATTTTAATGTGAATTTAGTGTGTCTTACAAGACTAAATCTACAATCCTGAGCTTGACCTCTTAAAGAAGAAGGGAAAGCTTTCAGCTTAACGTATTCTAACTATATATCCTTGGGTTTCATCAAAAATATTTTATGTGTGTAATTCATAATAAACTATTAAGGATCTTCGTCATCTTCACCATAAAAGTGAGGTAAATAATTGATAAAGTCGGATTTTAATTTAAAGTCGGGAAACTTCGGAGGAAAGGCAGTACACATAGGTTTGTAAGTTGTGACATTTTTATGGACTTGCCTAAAAGTAAGTTTTTATTCGCCTTTTGCCATTTTGTATGACATACAACGAGAATGATTCGTAAGATTTTTTTAAAAAAAATTCCCGGCAACGACACCAAAAAATGACACTTATCGAGCGTGTACAATAAGTTTCTCGTATATCCTTATTATTTGTAGTAGGGTAAGTGGGGTTGTCTCCATAGGGATTTTGCAAACTTCCTAAGAAAGGTTTTCTAATGGTTTTTATTATTTTACTTTAACTTAATTAAAACGGAAATTGAAATTATCTAATCAAATTAAAACAATTAAAGTGAATAATTAAAATAATTAAATAACACAATTCAAACTCACTAATACTAAATATTCTAAATTCAATTCGAACCAATATAAAATACAACATCTAAACAAATATCCAGAAGAATGACATGTAAACCGTTTTGAATTCAAACATATTAATTAAAATATAGCCATAGTCATACTATCATCATATTATAAAGTATTCTTGAATCATTAAACCTAAATGATAAGCAAGATTTATAGCCTTTATCAAGCCATCGATTTTCTTTATATCAATAGAAAAATCATATTCTAATCTTATCACCATTAATTATTCGAAAGCTCAAAGATAACTAATAGAAACAAAACAACATTATGAAAACTTCTTACTACTACCAACATCATTGGAACTAACCATGTCAATATCAAACTTAAAAGACAATTCACCGAAGACATATAAACGATATAATACATTTTAAATTAATCTTAATTAGTACTTTATATTAAATTTAGAACCTAAATATTAAAATACACAGAGGCCATTATGCATTCAACACAAAGTTTCTTGATTGTAATACACAAAAACAAATCTATTGAAATCGTGAATTGATGTATACGATTAAGTTTAAAGCATTAAACACAATATCTTCTTCATTATGACTACATTGGAAAATGATTTAAGTTCATGTTCAGACTTTGTTTACATTAACAAACTACTTACACATATTCAAAATAAATTGTAATAAAATAAATAAATACATTCATAAAAAATACCTCTTATTGAATACTTGAATCTTCAAAGAGTCTTCGAAAATAAGAACAATTAAACTTAACTAAACTCAATTGAAAATAGTATAAAACTAATCAAGGGCCACCCAATTTCGAAGCCTTAAGGTCATATATAGAGTATTTTAAAGTATGTATATCCAAATCGAACTCAAATTCCTTTTTTAATCCAATATTCTCGTGGTCGACATCAGTGAATCCTGATCGAATCCTTATTCTCAGCTAAATCGCTAGGAAAATCGGTGGAATAAGAACTCTGTGGTTCACTGATTTATGTAGCAAATCCTTGTTCATGTTCTGAATCGCTGTTGAATAGCTGGACTTCTCTGGATCAATTTATGTAGCGAATTCTAGTGCATTTCTTAAATCGTTGAATCACTGTCTATTTTCTTCAATTGACCGAATTCTTTACTTTTATTCCATTTTTCTTCCATTTCTTCATGTAACGTTAATATAACCTGAAAACATAAAAATAAGAGAAAACCCAGTGTACTATAGTCTTTTACATTTAAAGTCAGCCTAAAATTTGTTATAAAACATTGTATAACTATTAACTTATCAGGTTTTTCAAGTAGATAGCAAAAGGCAAGAGAGTAATGTAAACAAATAATACAACCTGAAACATTGATCTATACATAACCATCTTCTATCGTCAGATGCACCTTGCATCACGTAATAATACAAGATACAAGATCCCATCACTTGACTAGTTGGTGTCCGACATTCGTATTCATGTCTCGCCAATGTCAAAACCAAGGTTTAAAAAATCGACGAACTTCGTTGAAGTTCGGGCGAAGTTTGTCGATTTTAAGGTGAGCGAAGCCAAGTTCAGAGGCGGTAGAAAAATTGTAAAAATTGGACTCAACTTTGGCTAACTTCGACCGAACTTTGAAAACATCAATTGAAGTTAATAAAACATGAAGTAAAATTATTATGTTTCGTGAAAGTTGAGCAAATTTCGACTAAAACTTTGACTATGCTAGAAATATATTTAAAATTTGGAATATCCTCCAATGACATGAGTTTTATGCATTGTTGCATGATTAAATATATTTCTAGCATCTTTATAAAAAAACTTGAGTTTTCTAACATTTAAAGTGAAATTTCGTAAATTTTCGTACACCGACTATCAAACTTCCATTGTCAAAATTAACTTTCTCCAATTAATTTCGAATTTTAAGTGAGCGAAGTCATAGACGAAGTCGAAGTTTGAAACCTTAGTTAAAAGTTTGGACACACCTCGCTCATTTTAACCCCATCCTCTGTTCATTTTTTGCTTGATTGACTAATTTGGTGATAATATTTACCAATATAACACACTCCCAAAAATATTTATCAATCTAACTCATTTAATGCCATAGCCAAATCACCCATTACCGCCACCGTGTCCCGTCATAAAGTGTGGGATGAAATTTTAAATATGGAAGTCGTGATTGCGAGTCGCAACTTCCATATTTTAGATATTTTTAAAAATAAAAAATTCATTTATTAATGAAACTCAAAAAAATAATAATACAGAAGTCTTGATTTTTATTTAAAATTCGAAAATTCCTTTTTTAAAAAAATTAAAAATAAATAAATAAAATATGAAAGTTGTGACTCGCGGTCACGACTTCCATGTTTTACTTCTAGGGTTTTTTTTTTATTTCTTTTCACCGCAAGTCTTCACTATTTGAAGATTTTATCTCTTCACCACGAGCAAATTCTCTTCACCATTTAAAGATTTTACATCTTCACTACGAGCATATCACTCTCTTCACCAGATTTGTCTTCCTTGTTGGCAATCACGCCTTTTATTCTCCTACACTCCCACCGCTGGCAGTAGGTACTTCCACCTCTTGCTAGTCGTTGTCGGTTCCTTGCCTCTCCTCGACTGCCGCTTGCACAAACATTGCATTCTCTCATTGCAGCGAGAATCTTTCTTCGGTTTCGCTTCTTTCTTGAGCTTCTTCTTGGTATGATTCTTCGGAACACTAATTTTTGGGTCTTTTTAATTCAACCTGTCAATCTGGGAACAATTGAATCACAAGTGGCCATTAGTCAATCTATGCTGATTAGTTGCAGTTGGCTGCCACTCCGCTTCGTTGTTTTTTATTTTTATTTTTATTTTTTTATTTTTTTGATGTATATTGTCATTGTCAGTTGAGGGCCGCTAAGGGCACCCCACCAGTTAATGAAGGCACCCAAGATTTTTGTAAAAAATTCTGCAAAAGTGGAAAAGACTATTTTGCCCTTGTATATATAGTGATAGAAACCCCACAAAATCATTTCGACAAAGAAAAAAGGCACCCCACCAGAAGGTTGAACCCCAAACCCACATTGCATTTGGCGGCGTTGATCGATTATTGCGGATTGTCATCATTCGACAGCGAGGTAACAACGTTTGACAACCATATTCGTGTTTTTTAGAACTGTTGAGTTGTGTATAACTGTGAAAATGATGATTTGTTTGTCAACGTAGGGTTTGGTAATTTATTCAAATCCGAACTTGACTCCACTATATAATGGAGGATTGTACTGCTTCGGTGGCAGAGGAGGTCGTCCTTGAGGTAATTTTGAAAATTTATTGTGTATTTGTTGCGGTTATCCGAAGTTTCTGTTTGGGTGCGCGATTGTTTCGGCCTCGCAGGACCGAGATGTATTGTAATGTCTCTGGTCGTAGAGGGCCGATTGGTAAACGTCTCTCACTTTAACGGTGAAATCGAGAGTATTCATGCACTCTCTGGTCGTTCGTGAGCGAGACTATGAAGCAAGTTGCTGACCCGTACTACCGATAACATGTTTTTTTGGATGTTATTGTGATTGTGTTGTACATTTCGGTTGATTATAATGTTACACTTTTTTGTATTGCAGTAATGCCGTTTACGCCTTATTTCCGGACTACACGGACACGTTTACACCTTGTAGGCCATTTCCAACTAGAGAAGCGGCGCTTTCATGGCTTCAAATGATAGGCCGTGAGAACATGTTCGTGCTAGTGACAAAGCACTCGACGCCGGGGCATTAAGCGCGGGGAAGGGTGAAAATTGCTGTGAGAGGTCGGGAACTTATAGGGGAATGTCACAAAGAGTTGGTAATGGTAAAGCGGAAAAAATTGCTTCGCAACCAAGAAATGAAGAAGAAGACGAAACGGGAGGAGTCAAACCGGTACCCAAGAAATGTGGATGCCCTTTCCTTATCAACATAAAGGAAAATGCTTGACTCGTTGTGGTATATCATCATTATATGTGGGAGGCACAATCACGAGCCCGCAAAAAACTTGGACGACCATTCTTTTGCCGGAGATTGGATAAGGGGGAGCAGGAAGTTGTGGTGCAAATGACAAAGGGGAATGTGAAGCCAAGAGACATCCTAAATACGTTGAAGCAAAGAGACGTTAGTAACGTATCGACAATGAGGACTATATATAATGCAAGACAAAAAGCCCGAAAGGAGGATGCGGGTGGGAGGACTCAAATGGAACAACTGTTGCACATTTTGGAGAAGAATAAGTGGTTGTCATGGCATAGGAAGGATCCCGATACGAATGTTGTCACGGAGTTATTTTGGTCACATCCCGACTCAATAAAGTTGGTCAGGTGTTTTCCATCGGTTATTTTGATGGATTGCACGTACAAGACAAATAGGTACCGAATGCCTTTGTTGGAGATTGTTGGCATCACTTCTACGCACTTGACGTTCTCCGTTGGGTTCGCGTTCTTATCATCAGAAAGTCATGGGCATTATGTTTGGACACTTGAGAAGTTGAGATCCATATTATATGGGTGGCCTAAGCCTGACGTGCTTGTTACCGATAGGGACTTAGCCCTTATTAGTGCAATAGAAGAAGTTTTTCCGGCCTCGTCTCACCTCCTTTGCTCTTGGCACATCAACAAAGTAGTATTGTCCAAGACTAAGAAGATGTTTGGGGAGAACGATGGTTTCGCGCGTTTTATGGGTAGTTGGACGAGCGTGATGTATGCCAACTCGGAGGCGTTATTTGAAGTTAGGGTGAATGACCTGCGTTGTGAGTTTGGGCATGTAAAGGGTCTTACGGAGTACTTGGACAACACATGGTTAAAGAACTACAAGGAGAAATTTGTCTTGGCTTGGACAAATAGACTTATGCACTTTGGGGAAATGACAACGCAGAGGGTGGAGTCTGCGCATTCTACTCTGAAGGTACACCTTGGGAACAATCAGGTCAATTTTGAGACTCTATGGCATGTGGTTGATGGACTCCTTAGAATCCAACACAACAATATCAAGGCATCGTTTGAGCTAAGTTTGAATGTCGTCCAACATGAGTACGTTGATGAGTTGTATCGACGATTGCGCGGTTATGTCTCTCAACGGGCGCTTAGGCTAATTAGAGATGAATTGGCACGGGGAGAGGATGTTGGTCACGACTCCACTAGTTGTGGTTGCGCGATACGCACCACACATGGCCTTCCTTGTGCACATGAGCTGAACCATCATATATTTGCTGGGACGCCCATCCCTCTCCGGACATTCATGTTTACTTGGCGAAAGTTGAGTATGATACCCGAGAGTCCTGGTGGACTCGTCTGGGTACAACGTGCACGATGAGATTGAAAGGGTGTTGGAAAAGTTTAATGCTTGCGTGAATGAGGACGATCGACTCAAGATTATTCAAGAAACTCAGGGAGATTAGTCGACCGTCGTCCACTCCAGGTGTTGTGCCGCCGGTAAAAATTAAGACAAAAGGGAGGACACCGGGGTCTTTGAAGAGAAAACACGACTGTCACGATTCTTCTACGAGACGGTTGCCGAGTGAGTTTGAGTACGTGCTATCGACTCAAGAGGCCTCAAGTTCTAGGCAGAAGAAAAGTAAAGTTGTTCCTAAACTGCGTCGTGGTAGTCGACGCAAGCAAAGTGCAACTAACATGGCTTACGGTCATTGCGTAGAACCGGATTGGTTGCTACATGTTGAGGGCATCATCGATGTGCTAGCCGATGGGAATTGCGGATATAGGTGTGTTGCGCATGGGCTTGGACTAGCAAATGACGACGGGTGGAGGATCGTCCGTAGAAGGATGTACGATGAGCTTATCGGGCATGAAAACCATTGGCGCGAAGTGCTAGGTTCGGGTTACTAGAGTGTGAAGATTGCGGTGCATTGCCTAGAGAATCAAGTTGGTGCAACTTTCCAAGAATGGTTCACACTTCCAGACATGGGATTGTTGGTAGCCACCGCAGTCAATGTGGTTCTCGTCAACCTATCGCGTGGGAGTGCCTCCACATTTCTACCTCTACGCAGTGCTCCACCATCCACCGGGCACAACAGATCTATCATTGTCATGATTAATGACAGGAATATACATTGGCTTAGGGTATGTGATGCGAATTTGGTTGAATTGTTATGTTGTTTCCCGACAATATGGTAATGGTGTACTGTTGAAATTGACAGGTGTTGCTGAGCACGAATACACCATTGCCATCCTTATACCCGTCGTGGGTACGGTATGTTCAGGATAGTGCGAAAGGTTGGCGAGATAGATTCGTATTCCGAGACATCGCGCCCATTGCAACTCTACTTGATGCCACCATATCCGTTGTAGATTTGGGTACACCGTAGTGTTACAACTGGTACCTCTAAATTAGTTTGGTTGTACATTTTGTAATTTTCAAAGTTAGATATAGAATGATTGAAAGTTAGTTGCATTTGTAGTTGGAAATGGTTATTTGGAACATTCGTTTCGGTCATGCATGACCGAAACGAATGTTCCAAAGAACGCCGTACGCCACCGTAACTTAACGCAAAAGCTCAGTCATGCAAAACCGAAACCGCCCTTATCGCTCGGTGATCCAGTACCGAAAGTTTAACCTGGCATTCGGTCTTTGGGTGTGACCGAGACAATGAGAAGGAAGCCAACACAAATTCCAACCGTAAAAATGGACAATGAAACATTATAAACTGTCATTATAATGTACTCAACAAGCAAAGGGAACACATAAACCATTTAAAAATGTAATAAAAATGTAGTACAAAAGTCTATCCCTCCATGATCGGTACCGATCGGTGCTTGAGTTTTTTCACGTTCTTCTTCGATACTCCTTCCCATGCATTCTCTTCTCGGGGCCACCATCGGCCGCGCAGCGAGCCGCAAGGCTTGGGTTGAGGGTGTGGAAGTGCTACCATGCTTTGGGAGTGCCTCGGCCTGGTTCGGTAGGGGCGGTTGTCGCGGTTTGTGCGGTTGTGGTCGCGGAAAATGTACTCGTGGGGGGGGACTTAAACTCCTTCCCGAAAGGAGGTTGACCATGTCGGGCGAGTGGTCCTCGCCGAGTCAAAAGTAGACATCTCTCGGGGGGAGGTCCATCCATCGCAACGCCGCGTCCAACGCTCGCCTATTACGCCGATGAAAAATATCGGTTATCACAAATACTCAACATTGCGGAAATACTTATAAATGCCATAATACGTATAACCATTCCAATACCTCAAGTATCTCGTTGTCTGCGATGGTTGAGGCGACCATTACAAGGTCCTCAAAGATTGGATTCGTGATAACAGGATGAGACACTTTGACGAACTAAGGGAGATAGTCTGGTGTAGCCAAAAACTCAAATACTGCCTTCTCGCCCCGAACTTCAGGAGCCAACACATGGTTCCTCCATCGCTCCCAATTGTCATGTTCGAACCCATACTTGACGGAGTACTTGTTCGCAAATGGGCCTCTGTGTGCTTCCAATGGACGGTACGGAGGATCTGGTATAGATTGCACATGGCCAAACTGTCTTAGAATCCTCTCCTGGTGGTAGGGCTCCACCACATCCATGTACTTGATCTTCCCACTGTAAAAGGCCATCGCTTGCACAATGCCATTTTCCCTTAAATTCACATATGGGTCCCAAGTCACCTACGAATAATTCAACAACAAGTGGGTGTAAACTAAATTACCAAATGAAATCATTCATCAGAGGACATCAGAGGACATGGATAGGCAGCTCACCTTACTTGGTCGCAACCTATCCAAGGTTCTCGTAATGGCCCCGAGCTTGTCAACATTCGCAACCGTCTCGTGCTTTTGAATCCATCTGGAGACACGAGGGTGCACGTAGTCCACGTACTTCGCATTGGGCGCGGCCAGACCAAGTTTGAAATGGTCGTACACCCATCCCTGCAAATACGTACAATGTAAGTTAGTCCACAATTGCAATTTGGGCCAATCGGAAAACAGAATGCCTATTCAGTCTATTTTAAAACAAACCTCAAGCAATGTGAGGTAGCCAGCAATCTGGGACACTAGGACTCTCGTGGCGGACCCCAAGTGTCGATACAAGTAGGCCAACGCAGCCGCTCCCCATGCGTAGTTCCCTACGTCGTCCAAGTCCTCAAGTAGCTTCAGCAGCGCGATCGAAACCCGAGACCCACTCTTATCGGCAAAAAGAGTGCACGACAACAAGTACAGCAGGTACGCTCGGGCAGTGCATTCCACAGGAGGATAATTTATGGGTATCGAACCAGCTTTGGGGCACCATCGACTCTTCAACCAATGTTTGCGCACTGTGAGCCCCTTGGTGATATTCACCTCCTCCTCCGCCTCCTCGGCGCTAACCCCAAGTAGGTTGGAAACCATCTTGATAGCGTCCGAGCGAGATTCCTCCGTGTACCTAGCAAAGTTGTCCACTTCAACAACTTTGCCCGTCACAGGGATCTTCAGGAGGAAGCTGACATCCTCTAATAAGATAGACATTTCACCAAAAGGTAGGTGAAATGTGTTCGTCTCCGGCTGCCACCGCTCCACAAATGCAGAGATCACCTCCTTGTTGGCCTTGCGGTATGAGCGATCTATCGCGCATTCAACCCGAACGCCGAATAATCCTTCGAAGTCACGCCGTGTCCGGTGACACGATCAAATCTCATTCCGCTATTTGAGCTCCGTGATTGATACACTTAAGAACGGGTCGCTCCTGCAAATGTAAAAACATCTCGTCATTATGTGAAGACCATGAGTGTTAAGTTAATAATTTCAATTTGAAATTACCTCATTCCTCCATATCGATAAAGCCACATGATCCTTGAAGCTCTTCAGCAACGCCCCGTCTATAGGACCACCGGGGAATGGAGCACGCGCTTCAACAGCCACTTCTGGCTCTCCTTCATCATGGCCAGCTCCACCTCTTCTGCTCCCCCCCACATTACGATCTGTTTCTATCATGCTAGCCACTGCATCTGAAGAGTCACTGCTACTTGACTCCGATGCATGCCCCTCTTCTTCTCCTCCGGCAACAACAAGATCCTCAGGTCGCCCGGCATCGAGGGTCGAACCCTCATCGTGCAAATGTAACCTTCCACGATTGCCATCTACCTTCGCCTTGCCCTTACCATCCTCATTCTCCTTCTCTTTCTCTTTCCGTACGATGCCGTTCTGGGGTCTTCGGCCACCTCGCCCCGGTTCGGCCTCGGGACCTCAGCTCCAGCCCTCTTCCCTAGTCACCGGTAGCTTCGGACGAGCCATACCTGAATAAATTACAACATATAAGCGCATGGAACAGATCCCAAATTAAATTTACAAAAAAAAAATGTCCAAATCATCCATTTCTTATGTCTCGGTCAAGCAGGTTTGTGAAACGACATATATTGTCGGTCACCCATGACCGACAATTCCTCCAATATATCGACATTGTACAATCGAGTCCAATGAAACGGTCTCGGTTTTGCGCCACCGAGATGTATTGACCATTTCAATTCGACTAGCTCTCGGTCAATCACGACCGAGCCTAATTTTACACTCACGGCATGGTACAACCAAGAGTATGACCAAATTCTCGGCTGTACACCACCGCCACCACATTACCTAGCAGTAATTCTATCTCTCGTCACATCTCGACCGAGAGACCTAGAGTCATCTCGGCCTTGAGTAGCCGAGACTCGTGATCTTTGTCGGCCTTTGTAGCCGAGAGTTCGATTTCCCCAAAATTTAGCTACTCTCTCGGGCCATCCTTGTCCGAGAGCATAAGCACATTCTCTTGCTCAGTGTGGCCGAGAACCGCGAATTCCCGCTTCTTACACTAATGAACAAACCACCACCGTAAATCACAACTACTCTACCAAATGTAACTTAATTACACTAAAAACGTACCTTCAATCGACCGATTTCGCGCAAATACTGTGTTCGAAGATGTTCAGCGGAACCCTAACTTCGAGACGAAATCGGCTCACACCACGACCCTACGAACTGCAAAAAAACCGTCAAACGGAGGAGAAACACAAGGCGAGACACGGAGACACGATTTCGGAGATTCCCCCCACTGCACGGTTCACACAAAACGGGTTCTTCAAGTCCAGGCGGCGAAGACGGTGCTGGGGGTGGTGGGGTGCAGATGGATTTCCACGAGGGGTAGTTTAGGTATTTCGGGTCTAATTTTTGGGTGCCCAAGGTAAATCGGTTTGTGCCCACATTAACTGGGTGCCTTCATTAAATGGTAGGGTGCCCTTAGCGGCCCTCTTGTTAGTTCATTGTTAGTCTAATTTCCAATGCAGTGAAGATTGGGCTTAAAGAACTTCATGGCCCATTGAATCATAAGTGCCTATTAGGCATATCATTGCTTCTGTCATTGTTAGGTAGGCGAACTTGCATTTACAAATTTTTTTATTTTTTTAGTCATCGATCAATGCATTTTATGAAACTAATAAATTTTTCTAAAAAGCAAATAGAAAGAACATTCATTTTTTTTTGTTAGATGGGCAGATTAATGAGATGAAAGCAATGAAAAGAAACGTATACATGCTAAAAAGTAATTCAATTTATTGTTATTTTTTCAATCGTCCATATTTATAAACATACTCTAACTTATAATTTTTAGAACAACTCATATTTCAAGCATTATTTCAATGGCTTGACATAAATATTGTAGCCTTCTTGTTGTAGGGTCAAATCCTAACGCTTGTTAATAAAGAAAAACACTTCTAGAAAGACTAATGATTCTACTTATAAAATGCATTGATCAATGGCTTGACATAAATATTGTAGCCTACTTGTATGTAGCAACGAAGGTATCTTTTATTAAATGATGATCTTGAGCAATGAGTAGCTACCAGTGATTGATATGGATTCATTTATATATTATAGATTCCATAATGGTTGATCGAAGAGTAACTTTGGTGTGCTATATGAATGGTGTCATGGTTGATGGACCATATGGGATTTCGTACACAACACCGCCTATTCGATATCTCAGATTGAAGTTGAGTTTAGGGTACGAGGAACTTGTGGGTCTTATCTGTAATTCTTTGGAGATAGACAATGAAAAATTGATATTAAATATGATATATCGATATCCTGTGTACATTGGAACTGTAACGTACAATTATGTCCCTTTGCGAATAGATGATGAATCAACTCCGAAAGATGCTTAGGAGATTGTGGCAGAACTTCCACAACCAAATTGTATGAAGTTATTTTTAGATTTAGTTGCGAGGCAATCATATACTAGTTCCAATTGTAACATAGTTGTAACGACTCGAAAATTTGACTTGTGTCACGTGTCAAGTCAAGGTCGTATGTGGGATCCACTCGTCGAAATACGTATATCTGAATCCAATTTGAGATGATAATGCTAACTATGTGAGGAATTCGGTGAGTCGAAACATGAACGGGGACGCGCCTTGAGTCACGTGCCGACGTGGGACCGAGATAGTGATTTTATGTTGGTTTAAAATGTACATTAGGTATGCTTCGTGATGCGTGTAGCGCGATTATCAAGATTTTTAAAATGAGGCGGGTTGGTGCCTCGGGATGCGTGATGCTTGGTTGTTGAGAGGCCTCGAGATTCATGATGCACGAATCTCGAGGACACTGTTGATTTGAAATAAAAAAAAAAAAATAAAAAGAAAATGTATATATATAATATATATATATATAAAAGAAAAAAAAAGGATAAGAAAAAAAAAAAAAAAAAAAAAAATCGTGAGGTGAGGAGAGAAGCAAGGGAGAGAGAGCGCACAAGCCGCCGGCCTCGGCGACTCTCCAAGACGGCGAGATCGGCGACGAGCCGGCGAATCGGTAGCGGAGGGCGATGACGGTGGCTCGCGGCAGCGCCATGGCCGCGTCGACCCAGACAGCCGATGGCGATGGCGAACCAATGGCGCGCGACGCTCAACAAGCAGCATGGCGTGTAAGCTGGCAAGCACTCAGCCAAGAAGAGCGGCGGCCGCGGCAGCAGTAGCAATGGCAATGACCGCCGGCGTGGCGAAGCAGGGCAATGCGCGGCCATGGTCGGACAATGTATGCGCGGCGGCACCAAGAGATCAATGAAAGCGGCGTGAGCGCAGACGCGCAGACGGACGAGCAGCGTAGCGGCGCTTTCGCGACGCCGTAGAGACGCGGCGGCGCGAAGTGTCAGCAGCGACGCCGGCGAGACGGCAGCGACTCCGGCGCGCAGCGGTCCGATCGGCAATGACAAACAGCGGCGACGCACCATGAGGAACTCACCAATGGCGGAAGCGAAAGCCGGCGAGCGGCGGCATCGGCGGCCAGTGAGCGATGGCACGGTGGCGCATTGTCGACCGGTCGGATGCGCAATTTCGACGAAATCGCGACGACGCGATGGAGGTGAGGTTTATTTCACCTAATTTCAGTGTGATGTGAATGATTTTAATAAATTAGGCCTAAAATGTCTAAATAGACACCAGGGAAGCGCAAATCGAGACGCGAACGAGATGTTTTGAGGTTCGCAATTTCTCGAGGTAAGTAAACCAGTTAGGAACTTATAGAGTATTTCATTTCTTTCCATTGGCTGTTGTTGTTTACTGTTTTGTGATAGCTTTATTGTTGTTCACTACTTTGTGATGATAGCTATCTGTGGAAATGTTGTCGATCGAGTGAGTCCATTGCTGCGATATGAGAGGGTTAGGGCTGGAAGGCAGGGGCCTCGTCCTAAATCCGATGTCTTTCATGGTCGTCCGTCGATATTAACCGGGTTCATGGATGGTTCATAGTCGTACGGGCTAGGGCTGGGTGGCAGGGGTTTCGTCTTAGATCCGGGTTTATGGATGTCTCATAGTCGCAAGGGTTAGGGCTGGGAGGCTGGGGTCTCGTCCTAAATCCGAGTCTGCAGGGTTTTTGCCGCGACTCAACGACTTTTTGGTCGGGACTCCTTGTTGTTTGGCATCACTAATCGATGGATTGGTTACAGTCTTTTATATTCATGCGTTTCTTGATTCCTTTCGTTCTATTTGTATGAATTCGACTGCTTTGGATATCGTGAACTATTGTTTTTGATATTGTGAAATGTTGTGTATATGTCCTACTGGATTTACTTACTTGGGTTCGTCATTCTTATATTTGACTTAGTGCAGAGCCGCGGACGAGTAGCAGATGGAAGGCTTCATAGCTAGGTGAATTTTGTATATTTTGTATTTACTATCCTCTGATAATATTTAATAGGTGATCTTTTTGTTGAGTTATTTAATGTATTAGTCGCTTACGTTAAAATTGTAAAACATCGAAAAGCATTAATAACTCAACTGTAAATTGTTGAATGTACTGATAATGATGGATTTGAAGGCTGACTAAGCTCTCGTTGACCTTGCGAGACTGACTCGGGGGTCCACGTGAGTTTAGGCCGGGCGGGGCCCAATTTGTGGAAATTGGGGCCGTCACAGTTGGTATCAAAGCCTAAATTTTAAAAATCTCATGGCTTAAGAAATTGTGATACCAACGTCACAGTTGGTATCAAAGCCGAGGTTTTAAATACTCGACTCTTGATTTAAATCACAAGCCATTGAGACACAAACCAGCGGAAGTTAGAAATGGTTGAAGTTAGAGTGGAACCTTATGATCCTGACCTAAGTCTTCGTTGGGAAGTGAGGAGAGTTAGGGAAACTATCGATAGATATACGATATAATCATATTTACTCTAGTGTATCACGTGAGACACGATGAGTAACTTAATTTATGTGGAAATTGTGTGAAACCAATTGCCTTCGTGCACGGATTGAATGTGACAATGTTGGTGATTGTGGTGTATTTGGGAATAGTGGAGCTGCAAAATATTTTTTGGATAAGTACTCGTGCTTTGAAAATGCGGGAGTTGTTTAAATTCAATTTAGCCTCGCGGATAGTGGCTTAAGAATATAGTTAGTTCAATTGATAAATCGAGGTAAATAGCCTGGTTGGTTTGGTGACGCCAATGGAAAATGAAACAATTCATTTTGAGTAAAATGAGAACTTAGGTATTACAAATGGTATGGTTTCAAATTGAAACTTAACATGACATGTAGGACTCAAACAAACTTGTGAATTGATTTTCAAGCCATTTAGAGGAATTTTGATCTTATTTAGGACTCAAAAGAGTTCATTAAATTCATTTCAAGTTGTTCAGTTAGTAATGAAATTGAGGATTTCCTATAGTAGTGAGACTTGAAATGGAAGTTAGAGTCTCTAAATGGTGTTGAATTGATAATAAAGGAAATTGATTTTGTTGGATAATATAAAATGAATGGAACAATTAATGTAAGGAACATTCGAGAAAGTAAAGTTTGAAAAAAAGAAACGAAGAGCAGACTCTAAAGGAGCAAAGTGTTGAGATGACTTCAGAGCTAACGATTTCATCATGTACGGACTCCTTAGCTTTGACGAAAGCTTTGGAGTAGTAGTGTTGGATCAGAAGCCCAAGTAACTCCACTTTAGTGACACTAAGCATTTATAGTCTCAGGGTTGGTGAAGTCGACCACCACCTTTAGGGACTTGTAAATGAGTTACGTGTCGAAGTAGAGTCTGCGACTCATTCTAAAAGTTAGATGCCACTTAAGCATAAATCCTACGAGATGGTATATCTCAAGGATCCTCACAGGCTAAAATTTGTTTAGATGCGTTAGTAAACACACTAAAAGGAAATTCTTGTGCAAGTAGTAAAAAAAAAAAAAAAAAAAAAAAAAAAAAAAAAACAAACAAACGACATGTGCGTTCAAGTGAGCTGGTTGAACTCGTACTTACATGATGAGACGTTGAGCACGTCGACTGATACGGGTGTTAGAGTGTCGGTTAAGGCGAGGTAGGCTCGCGAGTTTTAGAGGCAATATGGGGAAAAGTTGCACGGGGGTGCTAACCTTGAAGATATATGATGTATGGGCCGTATCGGCGTAAATGCAGCCGGGTATATAATTAACTCCACTGGTCGGCGAGGTCAATGTCTGGTGGCGTACTACGGAAGTGTCGACGGGGAACAATCCGTACTTGAATAGTACTGAGTTTCAGACCATTTGACAGAGGACCAGGGAGTCAGTTGCGGTACATGGATATGTATATGCGCGTGATGAGGTATGATGGGGGTGCGGCTGAGATGGACACTGACCAAGCGTACTACGTCGTACACGGTTTCCTGAACTTTTATTGGTTATGTTGGGTGACGACGGCTCCGAGCATAGTACAATACAAGAGGCTTAAGCGAAGGCTATGGCTGGCGAAAGCTTTGAGAGCACACGCATTGGAGTACCAGTCGCGTTATTGGCATCGTTATAGTCGGTACGAGGGTCTGGAGATGATCGGAGGAAAAAGAAAGTTAGACGGAGAGCAACCTCATAATATATTGCGTTTCCACCATACGCGGCGTATATGGCGCCAGTGTTAGGTGATCCAGCGCAGATTACGCTAGTGGATTACAGCAGCTAGCACCGTCAGATCCTTAGCATAAGTACCATCAGAGGGTTGAGGGAAAAGGCAGTGGCCGGAGACTGGGTTAGAGATCCAGTCGAGTGCACAGACAGGGACATCGATCTAGTCATGCACAAGAGCAAGGATATGGACATGTTCCAGTTGGAGCGGGATTTCAACGTACCTGTATGGGCGTGTGGACAGCCAGAAACAAATTCATGCTACTGCCACGTCAGGTCCGACTACTATCCATCGAAACCTGATAGAGGGTACGAGTTGGGTTGAAACTCACTCGAGGAGTGAGACTGAATTACATTCTCGCGGGCATACAGCAGATATACGTATGTTAGTGACAATGGATCATGAAATTAAAATGTTCGTTTGTATTCATTTGTATTCCAATATATGTTGCGAGGATGTTGCCATGGCATATATTGATGGGAGGAGACAGATGGCGTGTTCTTCGCTTGGAGGTCGCGGAGGAGCCCAGCGCGTCACGGAGGAGCCCAACCCTACAAAGTAAGATGGGGGTATGGCCTTGGGCGAGTATGGCCTTGGGCGGGTATGGCTTTGGGTCTTCATTAATAAAACACCATTGTTATGTGCGATTTGTTTCAATTTCGAGGGCGAAATTCTAATTCGTTGGAAAGACTGTAACGACCCGAAAATTTGACTTGTGCCACGTGTCAAGTCAAGGTCGTATGTGGGATCCACTCGTCGAAATACGTATGTCCGAATCCAATTTGAGATGATAATGCTAACTATGCGAGGAATTCAGTAAGTAGAAACATGAACGGGGACGCGCCTCGAGTCTTGTGCCGATGTGAGACCGAGATAGTGATTCTATGTGGGTTTAAAATGTACATTGGGTATGCCTCGTGATGTGTGTAGCGCGAGTATCGAAATTTTTAAAATGAGGCGGGTTGGTGCCTCGAGATGTGTGCTGCTTGGTTGTTGAGAGGCCTCGAGATTCGTGTTGCACGAATCTCGAGGACGTTGTTGATTTGAAATTAAAAAAAGAAAAAGAAAATGTATATATATAATATAATATATATATATAAAAAGAAAAAAAAAAGGATAAGAAGAGAAAAAAAGAGATCGTGAGGTGAGGAGAGAAGCAAGGGAGAGAGAGAGAGAGCGCACAAGCCAGCGAGCCCGCCCGACTCTCCAAAGACGGCGAGATCGGCGACGAGCCGGCAGAGATCTGCAGCGCGGAGGGCGGCGACGGTGACTCGCGCGAGCGCCGCGCCGCGTCGATCAGGCGAAAGCGCGATGGTGAACCAGCCGGCATGGCGTGGTGTAAGCGGCAACACCACTGCACACGAGCGCGGCAGATAGCAATGCGGGATCGGCATGGCAGGCAGCGCGCGGCCCATGGCGGACGACGTGCGGAGGCACCCGCAGATCCAGCCAGCGGCCGTGAACGCGGACCATGGACGGACGAGCGGCGCAGCAAGCGCTCGCTTCAGCAGCGCAAGGCGCAAGCGACGACGCCAATGAGACGGCACCGACTCCGGCGTGGCAGCGGGTCGGATCGGCAGCGACCAACCAGCGGCGACGCGACGCGACGCGGAGGGAACTCATGAGCGGTGGCGGCGGCCAGTGAGCGGTGGCGCGTTGTCGACCGTTCGGATGCTCGAAATCGCGACGACGCGATGAAAGCGAGGTTTATTTCACCTCATTTCAGTGTGATGTGAATGATTTTAATAAATTAAGCCTTAAATGCCTAAATGGACACCATGGACTTAGGGTCGGGTGTTGGGTGCGCAAATCGAGACACGAGAGAGATGTTTTGAGGTTCGCGATTTCTCGAGGTAAGTAAACCAGTTAGGAACTTATACAGTATTTCATTTCTCTTCATTGGCTATTGTTGTTTACTATTTTGTGATAGATTTATTGTTGTTCACTGCTTTGTGATGATAGCTATCTGTGGAAATGTTGTCGATTGAATGAGTCCATTGGCAAGGGAGTCATGGTTACTGTTTATCTGCGATATGAGAGGGTTAGGGCTGGAAGGCGGGGCCCGTCCTAAATCCGATGTCTTTCATGGTCGTCTGTCGATATTATCCGGGTCCATGGATGGTTCATATTCGTACGGGATAGGGCTGGGAGGCAGGGGTTTCGTCCTAGATCCGGGTCTATGGATGTCTCGTAGTCGCAAGGGTTAGGGCTGGGAGGTTGGGTCTCGTCCTAAACCCGAGTCTGCTGGGCTTTTGTCGCGACTCAATGACCTTTTGGTCGGGATTCCTTGTTGTTTGGCATCACTCATCGATGGATTGGTTACGGTCTTTTATATTCATGCGTTTCTTGATTCCTTTCGTTCTATTTGCATGAATTCGACTACTTTGGATATCGTGAACTATTGTTTTGGATATTGTGAAATGTTGTGTATATGTCCTACTGGATTTACTTACTTGGGCTCGTCATTCTTATGTTTGACTGAGTGCAGAGCCGCGGACGAGTAGCAGATGGAAGGCTTCATAGCTAGGTGAATTTTGTATATTTTTTATTTACTATCCTCTGATGATATTTATTGGGTTCCACAATTAGGTTGCCTAACTCCCTGATCTTTTTGTTGAGTTATTTAATGTATTAGTCGCTTACGCTAAAATTGTAAAACATCGAAAAACATTAATAACTCAACTGTAAAACGTTGAATGTACTGATAATGATGGATTTGAAGGCTGACTAGGCTCTCGTTGACCTTGCGAGACTGGCTTGGGGGTCCACGTGAGTTTAGGCCGGGCGGGGCCCGATTTGTGGAAATTGGGGCCGTCACAATAGTGGTAAGTGCAGAAGGGCCTAATATTCCACCAATATTTGAACATAAACATTGTGCATCGCCATTAATAACTTCAAATCCCGATGTAGATGAGGATGCTCATTCTTGTGATGATGTGAAACTAAGAACGATGATGGCTATTGTGGTAGTAACGGGAATACTAATGAACATAGTAGCAATGATGATGTCGATGATGTAGGAGTTGATGTTCATCATGTTCATGATAACATAATTCGAGATACATTAAATTGATTCATAGCCGATGATAGCTCATTATCTTGCCCTCCAATCTTGAATGAAGTAGAAAACGATGATTTCTTCGATTAGGAGGCTGCTGGAATTGATGATGTGCCTGTGGGTGTAGATGAATTCGTCATACCTTCATATCTATTTATGGAATTGAGTAGTGGACAATGCAACCTATCCATGAGAATGAAATGATTCATTTTAAAACTTCATGGAATGAAGCATCAGAATTTCATGTAGTTGTTCCTTTCTAAGGTAGATATTCGACATGTCATTAAATTGTACAACATTAAAGGACAAATGCAATTTGTTGTCACTCGTTCAACACCCAATATGTAGGTTGTCCATTGTAAGAAACATTCAGACGGATGTGATTGGAGGTTATGGTGTTCAAAAAGAAAAACACATGGAATGTTTGAGATAAGTAAATATGCAAGACCACATACATGTATCAATGCAAAACTATCCAAGGATTATGCTTATTTGGACTCCACTGTTATATGTCGTGAAATTGAAAATGTGGTTAGAAGAGCTCCGTCTATTTCAGTTTCAATTCTTCATCAAATTATCAAGGACAAATTCAGTTATGTTGTTCATTACAAGAAAGTTTGGTTGGCAAAAAAAGCAATTGCTAAGATCTTTGAAAATTGGGAAGAATCATATAAAATGTTGTCGCGGTGGATGGCCACTCTTCAAGAAAACAATCCAGGGACGCGTGTGAATTGGAGGTGTGGCGAACCTAATACCAACAATGAGGTTGTATTCAAATGGGTTTCTTGGGCATTTGCACCTTGTATTGCAGGTTTTAGACATTGCAGACCAATTATACAAATTGTTGGCACATTCTTGTATGGAAAATATAAACAAAAACTCTTAATAGTCACTGTTGTTGATAGTAATAGTCATATATTTCCCTTAGCATTTGCCATTATCGATAAGGAAAGCCAAGACAGGTGAGATGGTTTATGGCTTGTTTGCAACATCATGTAACTGATCGAGATGGTATATGTGTCATTTTTTATCGACACCCTGGTATAATGTTGGCAATGAATAATCCTCAACATGGATTGACTCATGAAAGTGCTTAACACATATTTTGCCTTCATCATTTATGCGGTAATTTCAACATGAGATTTGGGAGTAAAGAATTGAAGGATATGGTGTACTTAGCCTGTGCGCAACATCAACCTCGAAAATTTAAGGCATACATGAAAGAACTTCAACAAATTAATGTGGAAAGTATTGCATAGTTTAATGATCTTGATCGAGCACAATGGACCAACGCATACGACAAATGATTTTGATACGAATGGATGACTACAAATCTAGCGAGTATTAATTATGTTTATATGTTTATACTATTATTTATTTAATGTGTTTGATTTATATAACGTTTACAATCAAATACTTACATGATTTCTTTTCACAAATGTAGAATGTTTTAATGGTGTCTTTAAAGGGGTACGATTTTACCCTGTCACCGCGTTAGTGCAAGTAACATTTTATCATGTCATGGCTTAATTTAACAAAAGACGTAATGAAATATGTGCAGCCCTAGGAAGAGGCGAAAAGTACATAAAGTACGCACTTAAAAAGTTGTCAGGAGAAAAGCGGCAGGAGGGCACAATGTTGCATTAGTGAATCGTGAAAATGACACATTTGAAGTCATCATTGCAACACATGGGTATCAATTAAGAAAATGGTGTAACAAGCAAGTGGTGAAATTGGAGGCTCGTAGATGCACTTGTATGAAGTGGCAATGTTTTAGCATTCCATGTTTTCATGTCCAAGTCATTTGCGCTAGTGTTGTCATAGATCACTGTCAGTACATTGAGTCATATTACAGATTGTCTGTGTATAATCAATGTTATGATATGAATTTCCAACTCATTCCTCATGAAGATTATTGGCATAACTCTAAAGTTCTACACACCTTGCTGCTTGATCCATCTTGAAAGTGAGTTAAAAGATGTTGTCCTCAAACAAGACGCTTGCGAACTGAGATGGATTGGAGAGGCAATAAAAAACAATCACGTCATATGCAGCGAGAAAAGGAATGGAGAGAAACATCAACAACGTTGCGATGTAGTAAGTGTAAGCAAGATGGTCGCAATAGGCGCACTTGCTCTCATCATCAACAAGAATAACCGCCTAATGGTTCATAGTGAAAGGCGTGTCAAGTCTTATCATTCGCATTCACTCATCTTTTTCGTATATTAGTTTACTTCTTTATGACTATGTGGTGTATGTACTTTGTTTCAATTAAATTATATTTTATTTTATTTGAAGTTGATGAAGAAGAATTAGCTCATTTTGTATTAATTTTATTGATTCTTGAATGAATTTTATCGTTGTTATTTTCATCATTGTTTTTTATATTAATGACAATATTGTTAATGTTTTGGGGTTCAAGCGCGATATGGGTCTTGGGCCTATAGATGATTCAATGTTGACTGTGCAGGCTCTACATAGATCTACTCGAGTTTGGAATGAACCAGTAGTACTTTTTGCTTGTTTGCATTTTTTAGGGATTTGTAGCTAAATTTGAACTAATGTAACTTATATGTTATTTGCATAGGAAGATCCTGATATATTAACTATCAGGTGTAATTCATCGGCATTACGTTGATTGGTTTCACTTAACGAATGCATAGTTAGGTACCTTGAGGAAGTTGGGTTCTATGGAACGTCGCGAATAGGTTTCATATGAATTGATTAGCATCTCATTACTGCACTTGTTGAGAGGTGGAGGCCAGAAACTCACACATTCATTTTTCAGTTAGCGAGATGACTATTACCCTATAATAAGTACAAATAATTTTAAGGTTACATGTTTATGGATTACCAATTATTGGTCGCGTAGAACAAGTTTATGATGCCTTATGTTTGAGATTACTAGGCTTTCTATTCCTTGAAAACAAGAAAATCGGAGGTCGAATCCAAATTCGATAACTTTCAAGATGGTTTCCAAACCTTCCATATAATATTGGTGACGTGGAAGTGCAACGCTATGTAAAAGCTTACATCTTACAACTTCTTGGAGGAATTTTATTTGCAGACAAGTCTAACAATCTTATACACATAACGTATTTACAATTTTTGGAGGATTTTGAGGTGGCAGGAAAATACAGTTAGGGTAGTGCAACTTTGGCTCACCTATATAGACAATTATGTCTTGCCGCTGACATTGATGGAGCAGAGATTGCAGGTTCAGTAATATTATTGCAACTATGGGCGTGGGACAGGTTGTCTTTTCTTGCACCAATAATGGGAAATGTTTTTCGAAACGACATCATACCAAATGAAGATTTATTTTCGCTTTCTCCATTTGGTCATAGGTAATTACAATATTTTAACTAAGTTAAAAAAAATTGAATTTATTTATCTACATGTAAATTTATGCATGTATTGTGTTGTTTTCACGTTTTTAAAGGTGGAGACATGCCTTAGAGACCACATGAACATCAATGCATGTGCTAACAAAATACAAAGAAATAATTGATATGCAAACACCCGATGAAGTAAGAAATGCATTTAATCAATTTTTTTCAAATACCTTTTTGTGAAACGGTGAAATGAGAATCTTATTCATTTCAAGTTGTTTTCCGTAAGTTCAGGTAATTTGGGAGTCGTATCCTGCGACGGTGATAAGGGACTTGTCTGCGTATTATAGCAGCGGTCATGTTATTTGGCGAACGATGGCACTTTTACTTTTCTTTTGTGTTGTTGAAATGTATAATCCTAATAGAGTTATGCGACAATTCGGTTTAAAACAAAAGATACCACCTTTAAATAGCACAAGCATGGAGCTATGTAAGATTGACTTTGTGAGTGAAAACAGATAAAGATTGGAGTGCAAAACATAGTGATTATGTCTGCATGTGGAACGAACGTGCTTCTAATATTGCGAATGATGAGTTATTGGATGAGCCATTGGGATTTTATGACCCGTACATGCAATGGTATCGTCGCATTACACGACGATTCATGTCTCGTCGTGGAGCTATTGTTGAGGCATTGGTAAGTACAATTTTTTGTTATTCTATCATGAAGTCTTTTAAATAGTTGTTTTGATTTTGTTTTCGCATACAACTTCATAAATATTTTATATGTAGGCACATTGAATGACATTAATTCATCAGTTGACATTGGGTGATGATGTGTCTATTCAACGTATTAGAGACGTAGTTGCATCGACTTTAACTACAATACATGCAGATTATCACATCCATAATATGCCAACTTCTTTTGAAGAATCTCATCAATCTTCTCATGAAGATATATGTTCGAGGCATGATACTCCAGTGAATACTCCATCCATACCTCTCAACGAATTCGAGACAATACATACTCCATCAGTACCTCTCAACGAATTCGAGACTCCACATACTCCATCAGTACCTCCCAACATGACATTCAGTGCCTCCCAACATGACATTCGAGACTATAAAAGCCTTTCATTTTGATAGGATACCTACATTTTCACGTCATTTTAATGCAAGTCCAGTAATAATGAATTTATCTGGAACTACAAGTATTGATGCTGGTGGAATGCATGATATATATGAAATTCAACTAGAAGATGCTTAAAATTCGTTGTGTGCTGATGTAGGCTCTTCGAATGTGTCATTAGCTTTACATCGTAATGTGCGAGTCGTAAAGAGAACACGTTGTAGGACTGGAAGTCATTATTTGGGGTCAGACTAGAACTTTTTTTTACTATAACAAGACATTTTTTTGTTTATATTAATGCTTTGTAGTTGATTGACTTCCAAGTTCATTTATAGCAAATGAAATTTTTTGCTTAACTAACAAGTATTTTACGAATTTTGCAAATTACTTGAGTTTGAAAGCTTTTGTTATAAAAGATAAGGTCATAAACTTATTGTAACTCAAATTTTGTACTAGTTTGTATTGACAAAAAAATAAAAAACACGAATATACTAGTTGACTAGTTTGAAAGCTTTAGTTTTATTGAAAAAATATAAAAACACATATATGATATAGATTATACTTGTTTGATATATGAGGTATAATATGATAGATTAAACTTTGTCAAGATTCATTTTCATTCTCTTCATTAAAAAAAAAAAAGAGTTCAAAAATTGAAGTATAAATAACTTATATGTTATTTGTAATTGTTTGTAAACTGCTAAAGCAAAAAGAAAAAAAAAACAACACTGAATAAAAAAATGGAAAAAATGGAAGTCGTGACTTGTGGTCACGACTTGCATTTTTTTCGATTTTTTACAAAAAAATATCTACTAAAAGTAAAAAAAAATCCCGAAAATAAAAATAAAAAACGTGATTGTCAATCACGTTTTGTATTTGAGAAAAAAAGTGATGTGGCAGTAACGTGGAAGTAAATGAGTTTGATTGGTAAATATTTATTTGGGTGTGTTAGATTAATAAATATTTTCCTCAAATGTATTAATGCAAAAAATCCGTTCATTTGGTCATGCAAAAATTTTAGATGGCCACTATGGGCACCCCACTAATTAGTAAATGCACCCTCTTGTCGATGGCACCAAGACATTTATCAAGGGCACCCAAAATATGAAGCTGAACTCCCAAAAATACCCCTTATTCAAAATAGAGGCACCCCACCACTCGTGCTATTGTTGAAACAAAGAACGTGCAGGACCTAAAAAATTTTCGAACCTTAGACCATTGCTTGATTCATTGCAAGCAACCTTCGAACCCCGGATTTGTCTTCGTTTCTCTCCTCTGTCGTAGGCGCTTGTTGTTGTGTTGTTCGAGTTTGGAGGCTCACCAATTTGTTGAATTTCGTCTCCACATTAGGGCTCGATTTTAAGTTTTCGATCTCGCACACAAGGCGTTAATTCGATCGATTGAAGGTACGTTGATAGTTTAATTAAATTGCATTTGGTACAATATTTGTTATTTTTGTGTAGTTTGTATTCAATGGATTGTTATTTGCAAACTCGTGATTCTAAACCACACATACCAGAAGTAGTGTATACGGTCTCGGCCAAACATGGCCGAGACATAGGGCAAGTGTGTGTGAACGTGGTACAGATTAGTAGGGGTTTCCAACTGTTGGGGCATGTGCCCTAGGTCAATCCATCAACTGTCTTTATAAATATTTTTAGTTAATAAAATAAAAGATTTCATTTGCTGCTTATTATAATTAATTTGCATGTTTACATTATAATAAGATCCATGGGTAGTTGCGGAAATATCCTAAATGTCCCTAGTCGATCATTATACTGGGAACCGTAATGAATTAAGACTAGTGTGAGTCTTGATTGATGATCATATGATGATTATACGTATAGGGACAGGAATCAAGATCATGAGTACTTGTTAGGGAACAAAGTACTGGATCGACCCGCTATGAGAATATTACATGGATTAAGTCGTAGTTGTTTCTCATAATAGGTATATTTTTTCAGTTATCTGACTTAAGATTACCAGAGACTTCAACATTATGAATACAACGATTTGACACAATAAAACGTTGTCTTTAATCGGGCGATTATAAAAGTTGTGATTGGTTACTGTGTGAGCAATGTGATAAAGTTTTGTAATCAAGATAGAATTTGTCCCTCTCATATAAAGAGAGATATCCAGTGGATCTCTCGATGTGTTAGACTGTTAAAAGGCCTAGTCTAAGTGAATTTATATTGATCAATGCGACTTGGATATTTTCGGTCTACCTAGAGATCGAGACTAGTATGATTGAACATGATGGATGACAATTTTATGTCTTACGTTTGATCAAAAAGATATCGTGTGACAAAATGATGTTATATACATTATTGATTAGGTTGTATCGATTTGATATTCGTACAACTTGGGTAGTCATAATTGTTGGGTTTTGGGGTTCATACGCAGCGGAGATTACAAAACAATTTTGACAAAAACCCCAACAGGATCCGAATCTAATTCCATTAAAAACGTTTAAACCATGAAAAACTTAATCATACCTCAATCGCAATATACCTTTCAGAAGGTTGATCGATCTCTAAGGCGCCGCTAACGACGAACGCCCTCTATCGCTAGATCCACACACGAACGGCGGCGAGATTCGAAGTGCTAGCGTCGAGAGAATGCCAAACCTTTTTGTTTCTCTCCAAAACGATCAGAGCATACCAAAAACCCTAAGTTGTTTCTTAAACGAAAAAAAGAGTTTTTGGCCTTTTGATCTTTCGTATATGTGTTCTAACTTAAAGCGTCTATTTATACAACCCTTGTATATAGACGGTTAAGTAAATTACACATATACCCTTACTTAAAGAAGTATAAGTGTAATACACCACAAGGACGTTTGTCATGAATTTTATCACATAAAATTCGTTTTTCTCAATCGTCTTAAAATCTCGCAAAACCATTCTTAGTGTGCGACCCAATAGGCTCATACAACGTTGGCGTTGTACCAAAACACATTTTGGTATACAAGTCATAAGCGACCTCTAGCAAGACATTATGACTACCCAAGTTGTACGAATATCAAATCGATACAACCTAATCAATAGTGTATATAACATCCTTTTGTCACACGATATCCTTTTGATCAAACATAAGGCATGGAATTGTCATCCAACATGTTCAATCGTACTAGTCTCGATCTCTAGGTAGATCGAAAACATCCAAGTGACATTGATCAATATCAATTCACTTAGACTAGGCCTTTTAACATCTAACACATCGAGGGATCCACTAGATATCTCTCTTTATATGAGAGGGACAAATTCTATCTCGATTACACAACTTCATCACATTGCTCACACAAGAACCAATCACAACCTTTATAATCGTCCTAAGTTAAAGACAACGTTTGATTGTGTCAAATCACTTTGTGTTCCTAATGTTGAAGTCTCTGTAATCTCAAGTCGAGGACTGGAATATATACCTATCATGAGAAACAACTATGACTTAATCCATGTTATGTTCTCATAGCGGGTCGGTCCAAGACTTTGTTCCCTAACAAGTACTTGTGATCTTGATTCGTATCCCTATACGTATAATCATCATATGATCATCAATCAAGACTCACACTAGTCTTAATTCATTATAGTTCCCAAGTATAATGATCGACTATGGACATTTAGGATATTTATGTAAATACCCATGGATCTTATTATAATGTAAACATGCAAATTAATTATAATAAACAAAGAAATGAAATCCTCTATTTTTATTAACTAAAATTATTCATAAAGACGGTTAATGGATTGACCTAGGGCACATGCCCCATCATCTCCCACTTGCACTAGGGCCAATCATACATGCATCTAATGCCTAATGATCTAACATGACCATCATGTTTTGCTTGTGGAAGAGCTTTTGTCAATGGATCCGCAACGTTGTCTTGATGAGGTACTCTTCTGCAAATCTTTACGTCTCCCTCTCAATAATTTCTCGATGAGATGAAAACGCCGAGTATATGTTTGGATCTGTGGTGTGATCTAGGTTCCTTGGCTCATGCTATTGCCCCGTTATTGTCACAATACAAACAAACAGGGTTAGCAATACTCGGAACCACACCTAGTTCGAAATGAACTTTTTGATCCAAAGCGCTCCTTTCTTTGCATCGGACGCCGCAATATACTCGAACTTCTGTTGTAGAATCTCGCCACGCCTCTCTTGCTTCGAACTTTTCCACTTCTTTACCGCACCCCCATTCAAAGTAAACACATATCCAGATCGCGATCTAAAATCATCTATATCAGTTTGAAAACTTGCATCTGTGTAACCATTTACAACTAGATCATTTTCAAAACCTCCATAGACCAAGAACACTTCCTTAGTCCTTCTTAAGTACTTAAGGATGTTCTTTCTCGCTATCCAGTGACTCTCACCCGGATCTGATCGATATCTACTTGTAGTGCTCAAAGCATATGATACATCGTGTCGAGTGCATAACATGGCATACATGATAGATCCAATAGGCGATGCATATGGAATCTTATTCATACGGTCTCGCTCATCATTTGTCTTAGGACATTGAGTCTTCTTTGAGACTTATCCCATGAGACATTGGCAACAATCCTCTTTTAGAGTCTTGCAAACCGAACCTATTCAACACCTTGTCTATGTAAGCACTCGACTTAGACCGATTAGCCTTTTAGATCTATCCCTATAGATCTTTATCCCTAGGATATAGGCCGCATCTCCTAAGTCTTTCATTGAGAAACACTTCCCTAACCAAGACTTGACATTCTCGCAATGTTGGGATGTCATTTCCAATGAGTAATATATCATCTACATACGATTTAAAAAATAACTACACTCCCACTCGACCTTCTTGTATACACAAGGCTCATCTTCATTCTTAATAAAACCAAAATCCTTGATTGCTTCATCAAAACGAAGATTCCAACTCCGAGAAGCTTGCTTTAATCCATAAATGGATCTTTGAAGCTTGCATACCTTCCTAGAATTCTCGGGATGTACAAAACCTTCGAGTTGTGTCATATACACGTCCTCAAGCAGCTTTCCATTAAGAAATGTTGTTTTTACATCCATTTGCCATATTTCATAGTCATAATATGCAAAGAATGGCAATTAAAATTCTTATGGATTTAAGCATACTCTAATGAAAAAGTTTCATCATAATCAACACCTTGAGTCCGCTTCAAACCTTTTGCTACAAGTCTTGCTTTAAAAGTATGCACTTTGCCATCCATGTCGCTTTCTTCTTGAAAACCCATTTACATCCAATGGTCTTACCACCTTCAGGTAAATTAACCAAGTTCCAAACTTGGTTATCATACATGGATTGCATCTCGAGTTCATGGCACTTAGCCATTTATCCGAGTCTGGTCCAGACATAGCCTCCGATAAGTGGTGGGCTCATTTTGGTCTATAAGCAACACATCACGACTATCGGTAATGAGAAATCCGAATCTCTCTCGCTCATGTCTTACCCTACTAGATTTACGTGGGTCTTGTGTCACTTGTGGAGGTTCAACCGGTTCGAACGTTGTTGAACTTCCATGAGCGGTTCGTGTTTACCCGTGATTCTTGAACTTCTTCAAGATTTATTTCTTTCCCACTAGTGTCTTTTGAAATAAACTGTTTTTCCATAAAGGCACCATACCGAGCAACAAACACTTTGTTCTCAATAGGGATTATAAAAGTAATATCCTTTTGTTTCCTTAGGATACCCCACAAATAAACACTTGTCGATTTAGGTGCTAGTTTTTCTCGAGACTTGTCGCTTTACGTAAGCCTTACAACCCCAAATCTTAAGAAAAGACAAACTAGGTCTCTTCCCGTACCATATCTCATATGGTGTTTTATCAACCGCTTTAGAAGGAACTCGATTTAGAGTGAAAGCTGCAGTTTGTAATGCATAACCCCAAAAGGATAATGGAAGATCTGCACGACTCATCATAGATCGAACCATATCTAATAAGGTTCGATTTCTCCTTTCGAAACTCCATTCCATTGTGGAGTTGTCGGTGGAGTCAATTGGGAGACAATCCCACAATTTCTAAGATGATCATCAAATTCTTGGCTTAAATACTCACCACCTCGATCCGATCGAAGTGTTTTGATAGTTTTACCAAGTTGATTCGCACTTCATTTTGAAACGTTCAAACATCTCAAATGATTCAAATTTATGTTTCATAAGATATACATAACCATATCTGCTTTGAAATCATCAAGTAAATGTAATGAAGTATCGATAACCTCCTCTAGCCATTGTGTTTATAGGACCGCATACATCGGTATGTATTAGACCCAATAAATCACTTGCCCTTTCACCGTGTCCAAAAGGGACTTTTAGTCATCTTGCCCAAAACAAGATACGCACGTTTCATATGTTTCTAAATCAAATGAATCTAGAAGTCCATCTTTATGGAGCTTCAGTTATGCGTTTCTCATTTATGTGCCCGAGACGACAATGCCAAAGATAGGTTTGATTCAAATCATTTGACTTGAACCTCTTTGTATTTATGTTAAAGATCGGAGTATCAATGGACGTTTTCATGCTTAGAATATAAAGACCATCATACAAATCAGCATTTGCATAAAATATGCCTTTACGAGAAATGGAACATCTATTATTAGCAATAATAAAATCAAAACCATCCATATCCAAACATGAAACAGAAATGATGTTTTCGCTTAAAGCAGCACAAAATAACAATTATTTAAAGTTAAAATAAGTCCACTAGATAAAACTAAGTCATATGATCCAACGACCAGAGGCGAAGAACTCTTGCTCCATTCCCTACGCGGAGGATGACTTCTCCTTTCTTCAACTTTCTACTTCAGTGAGTCCCCGCACATTTATACAAATGTGAGATCCACATCCGGTATCTAATACCCAGGGAATCACTAGTAGATAAATTAATTTCAATAACATAAATACACCGTAGTGGTAGTCGCACTACCCTTTTTCTTCCTTAGATCTTCCAGGATAGAGTTTGCAATTTCTCAACCAATGTCCAGTGCATGACGAAATGGCAATTTCCTTCCTTTTCTTTTGGGTGTTTTGAAGTAGAAACAGTGGGGCTTGACTTGTTCCATAGGCTTTGCGACAGTGCGAAAGAAAAACGGCCTTTGGCAACTTTAGCCTTGCCTTTTACCTTTCTTCTTCATTCCCTTTCCTTTTGGACCATCAACACATTACTTAGAGGTTTCTTGATATTTTGTTCAGCGAGTTTTGAGCATCAAATGCAACTCAAAATTGATTTCTCCATATTATTCATATTGTAGTTCATCACAAATTGTGAGTAACTCTCTCGTAATGAATTCAAGATCAAATCCGTAGCCAACTCTTGGCTTATGGGGAATCCGAGTCTATCAAGTCAATCAACATAGCCCTTCATCTTCGAACATGAGGACTAACCGACGCACCCTCGGTCATCTTGCAAGAATGTAGGTTTTTGACCGTCTCGAACCTTTCTTGCCTAGCTTGTTGTTGGAACATTTCCTTCAAATACGTTATAGCCATGTCGTAGGCTTCCATTAGTTCCATGTCCTTCGAAGTTCAGAACCATAGTTGCCGATAATACATGCAACATCGGTAGAATCGTTGACATGCTTACTATGCGCATCCTTCACAAATGGCTTTCGTAGCATTGGTGGTGGGTCCTCGGGGATTGGAGCATCCAGGACATACAACTTGCGTTCATGCTTAAGAACAATTCTCAAGTTTCAACCATCAAGAAAGTTAGTCCCAGATATAGTTTGTCCTTCTCAAGGATGGATCGCATGACAGGGGATTATTGTTACTTGAAGAGGCCATTGATCTACAATAAAGATTATGCAAAGTTTATTTTAGTATAGAGGAATAGACTCCCACTAAATTAACAACCCTCCTAAAACGTCTTGTTTATTTAGGGGACTAAAATCCATATTTCACCTAATTCTATGACGGTATGGCATGAAACATAGAACTAGATTATTTAGGTAGGTAACAGCTTTACCAATTACATCTTATGTAATTTTTAGATCTTTTTTATGAGATACGAGACATCTTATGTCTTAGCATGTTTTTATCTCATCATTTGCCTAAAGCTCAAAACTATTTTGATGGCTTTATTAAGTCGGACCATTTTAAACATTTAGGTAACTCTTACCCAACTTGTCTCACCAAGATAACACAATACACCCACTATGGCCGAAATTTAGTATTAGTGTGATCGAGGCCTTGACAAGTGTTTAAAAATGGATGACATGAGACTTAAAATTTAATAGAGGGATTTTATTCTCGTGTTTAGTGATTTTTATGTAAACAATAAAATATCATATATTCTATTGATTTGTTCAATCACTAAACAATTTGGAAATTTCTATATTATTCTCCAATAAAAGAATTTCCTTGCGCTAGGATTAGTTAGACGGCGGTCCCATTGGCCATCAATGGCGGTGAATTCCATTGGCCGAATCAATGACGAGGTAAATCTGAAGGCGCCTCGTTTTTTTTTTTTTTTTTTTTTTTTTTTTAGAAGACGGATCTCAATTAAAAATTGAAATTAAGCTATAGAAAATCATATTTTTCGTTGATTTTACTATACTAAATTTACCCCTTAATTTATCCAAATTAAGTCAATTAAAACATTTTTAATTAACCCTAGGGCCCACATCTAACTAATCATCTTATCCTAATCCAATTAGGACTAATCTTATCCTAATCCAATTAGGACTTATCTTATCCTAATCCAATTAGGACTAATCCTAATCCAATTAGGACTTATCTTATCCTAATCCAATTAGGACTAATCTTATCCAAATCCAATTAGGACTTATCTTATCCTAATCCAATTAGGACTAATCTTATCCTAATCCTATTATATCACCAATAACAAGATTCTTGATATTTATCTCATATTCTAATTTGTTATCTATCTTTATAAAATAGAAACTTCATAACAAAATAGATATAACAATATAAATAATTAATTTCGAAAATTAATTAATTATAAATAAATAATTTCGAAAATTAGTTATTTGCAATTTCGGTCCTCATCTAGATAATCACAAATATGTCATTGAATCATGAACTACTATCCCAATCGAATCTAATCATATTAGTTTCAAATTAATATTCAACCTTATACAATTCAAGAAACGTAAAACAATGTAACCTAAATATGCATATTGAATTACGAGAGATTTCATCCATGCATCAATGCACAAAGAATAACGATTATACCTAATGATTTCAATTAAATCACAAATATGTGTATCATATACACAAACGTGATAATAAATCTCAAAGAAAACTTATGTATATCACATATACATCAATTATCAACATGCTTTCGATCATATATCATGCATATATCGAAGAAAAAACATGCAATGAATTTAATGGAATCGAACTCGATGGCTCGATACCACTGTTGGGTTTTGGGGTTCATACGCAATGGAGATTACAAAACAATTTTGACAAAAACCCCAACAGATCCGAATCTAATTCCATTAAAAACGTTTAAACCATGAAAAACTTAATCATACCTCAATCGCAATATACCTTTCGAAGGTTGATCGATCTCTAAGGCGCCGCTTAACGACGAACGCCTCTATCAAGCGATCCACACACGAACGCGCCGAGATTCGAAGTGCTAGCGTCGAGAGAATGCCAAACCTTTTTGTTTCTCTCCAAAACGATCCAGAGCATACCAAAAACCCTAAGTTGTTTCTTAAACGAAAAAAAGAGTTTTTGGCCTTTTGATCTTTCGTATATGTGTTCTAACTTAAAGCGTCTATTTATACAACCCTTGTATATAGACGGTTAAGTAAATTACACATATACCCTTACTTAAAGAAGTATAAGTGTAATACACCACAAGGACGTTTCTGTCATGAATTTTATCACATAAAATTCGTTTTTCTGAATCGTCTTAAAATCTCGCAAAACCATTCTTAGTGTGCGACCCAATAGGCTCATACAACGTTGGCAGTGTACCAAAACACATTTTGGTATACAAGTCATAAGCGGCCTCTAGCAAGACATTATGACTACCCAAGTTGTACGAATATCAAATCGATACAACCTAATCAATAGTGTATATAACATCCTTTTGTCACACGATATCCTTTTGATCAAACATAAGGCATGGAATTGTCATCCAACATGTTCAATCGTACTAGTCTCGATCTCTAGGTAGATCGAAAACATCCAAGTGACATTGATCAATATCAATTCACTTAGACTAGGCCTTTTAACAATCTAACACATCGAGGATCCACTAGATATCTCTCTTTATATGAGAGGGACAAATTCTATCTCGATTACACAACTTCATCACATTGCTCACACAAGAACCAATCACAACCTTTATAATCGTCCTGCTTAAAGACAACGTTTGATTGTGTCAAATCACCGTGTTCCTAATGTTGAAGTCTCTGGTAATCTCAAGTCGGAGGACTGGAATATATACCTATCATGAGAAACAACTATGACTTAATCCATGTTATGTTCTCATAGCGGGTCTGGCGATCAAAGACTTTGTTCCCTAACAAGTACTTGTGATCTTGATTCGTATCCCTATACGTATAATCATCATATGATCATCAATCAAGACTCACACTAGTCTTAATTCATTATAGTTCCCAGTATAATGATCGACTATGGACATTTAGGATATTTATGTAAATACCCATGGATCTTATTATAATGTAAACATGCAAATTAATTATAATAAACAGCAAATGAAATCCTCTATTTTTATTAACTAAAATTATTCATAAAGACGGTTAATGGATTGACCTAGGGCACATGCCCCATCAATAATGTCTTGCTAGAGGTCGCTTATGACTTGTATACCAAAATGTGTTTTGGTACACTACCAACGTTGTATGAACCTATTGGGTCGCACACTAAGAATGGTTTTGCAAGATTTTAAGATGGTTCAGAAAAATAAATTTTATATGATAAAATTCATGATAAAAAGGTCATTGTGGTGTATTACACTTATATTTCTTTAAGTAGGGGTATATGTGTAATTTACTTAACCGTCTATATAGAAGGGTTGTATAAATAAACGCTTTAAGTTAGAATACACGGATGAGATTTTAGGACCGAAACTCTATTTTTGTTTAAAAACGAATTAGGGTTTTCTGGTACGCTCCGAATCATTTTGGAGAGAAACAAAAAGGTTTGGTATTCTCTTGAAGCTAGCACTTTAAATATTAGCCGCCGTTCGTGTGTGGATTGCTGGTAGAGGGCGTTCGTCGTTGGCAGCGCCTTAGAGATCGATCAACCTTCAGAAATGTATTTTGCAACCGAGGTATGATTAAGTTTTCTTGGTTTAAACGTTTTTAATGAGATTAGATTCGGATCTAGTTGGAGTTTTTATCAAAATTGTTTTGTAATTTTCGTTGCGTATGAATCCCAAAACCCAACAATGGTATCAATGCAATCGAGTTCGATTCCATTAAATTCATTGCATGTTTTCTTCTGATATATACATGATATATGATTGAAAGAATGTTAATAGTTGATGTATATGTGATATACATAAGTTTTCTGTGAGATATATTATCATGTTTTGTGTATATGATACATATATTCGTGATTTAATTGAAATCAGTTTCGTACATGGAAGTAACCATGTTAGGTTAATTCGAATAATTTTAACGAATTGAATTTCGTGTTTTGTGATCCATGACACCATTAGATATAATTTTTATTTTTTGTGTATTGATGCATGGATGAAATCTCTGTAATTCAGTATGCATATTTAGGTTACATTGTTTTAAGTTTCTTAAATTGTATAAGTCTTAATATTAATTCGAAACTAATATGATTAGGTTCGATTTGGATAGTAGTTCATTATTCAATTATATGTTTGTGATTATTTGGACGAGGATCGAAATTGCAAATAATTATTTTTCGAAATTATTTATTTATCTCGTTATATCTATTATGTTATGAAGTTTATATTTGATAAGAGATAGATAACAAATTAGATTATGAGATATTAGCAAAATCGGTTTCGTTATCCCTATTAGATAGGAGATAAATATCGAGAATTTTGTTATTGGTGATATACTATGATTCAAATATAATAAGTCCTAATTGGATTAGGATAAGATGATTAGTTAGATGTTGGCCCGGGTTAATTACAATGTTTTAATTGACTTAATTTCAGATAAATTAAGGGGTTAATTTCGGATAATAAAATCAGCGAAAAATATGATTTTCTATAGAGAATTTTAATTTTCGGAATTGAAATTCGCTTCCTTAAAAAAAAGGGTGCTGCCCCCTGTACCCCGTATGTTGACCGGTCAGCGGAACCACCGCCCGCTGACCGGCCAGCGGACCGCCGTCTAACTAATCCTAGCGCACGAAAATTCTTTTATTAGTGAACAATATAAAAATTTTCAAATTGTTTAGTGATTTAACAAATCAATAAAATATATAATATTTCATTGTTTACATAAAATCACTAAAACTGAATAAAATCCCTTTGTTAATTTTTAAGTCTCATGTCATCCATTTTAAACACTTGTCAAGGCTTCAATCACACTAATACAGTTTCAGCCATAGCTGGGTGTATTGTGTTATCTTGGTGATACAAGTTGGATAAGAGTTACCTAAATGTTTAAAATGGTCCGACTTAATAAAGCTATCAAAATAGTTTTGAGCTTTAGACACATGATGAGATAAAAACATGATAAGACATAAGATGTCCCGTATCTCATAAAAGTATATAAAATTACGTAAGATGTAATTGGTAACCGTTACCTACCTAAATAATCTAGTTCTGTGTTTCATGTCATAACTGTCATAGAATTAAGTGAAATATAGATTTTAGTCATCTAAATAAACAATATGTTTTAGAAGGGTTGTTAATTTAGTGGGAGTCTATTCCTTTATACTAAAATAAACTTTGCGTAATCTTTATTGTAGATCAATGGCCTCTTCAAGTAATAATAATCCACTGTCACTGCGATCCGTCCTTGAGAAGGATAAGCTATCTAGGACTAACTTTCTTGTCTGGTTCGGAAACTTTAGAATTGTTCTTAAGCATGAACGCAAGTTGTATGTCTTGGATGCTCCAATCCCTAAGGACCCACCAGCCAATGCTACGAAAGCTGTGAAGGATGCGCATAATAAGCATGTCAACGATTCTACTGATGTTGCATGTATTATGCTTTGGCAATTATGGTTCTGAACTTCAGAAGGACATGGAACTAATGGAAGCCTACGATATGGCTATAACGCTGAAGGAAATGTTCCAACAGCAAGCTATGCAAGAAAGGTTCGAGATAGTAAAAAACCTACATTATTGCAAGATGACTGAGGGTGCGTTGGTTAGTCATCATGTTCTGAAGATGAAGGGCTATGTTGACCAGCTTGATAGACTCGGATTTCCCTTAAGTCAAGAGTTGGCTACGGACTTGATCCTGAATTTATTACCAGAAAGTTACTCACAATTTGTGATGAACTACAATATGAATAATATGGAGAAATCAATTTCAGAGTTGCATTAGATGCTCAAAACTGCTGAATAAAATATCAAGAAACCCTATAGTAATGTGTTGATGGTCCAAAAGGGAAAGGGAATGAAGAAGAAAGGCAAAGGCAAAACTAAAGTTGTCAAGGCTGCTGCTGCACCTGCCGCAAAGCCTGTGGAACAAGTCAAGCCCCAGTCTGTTCTTGCTTCAAAACACCCAAAAGAAAAGGAAGGAAATTGTCATTTCTGTCATGCACCTGGACATTGGTTCAGAAATTGCAAACTCTATCTGGAAGATCTAAAGAAGAAAAAGGGTAGTGCGACTACTACTAGAAGTATTTATGTTATTGAAATTAATTTATCTACTAATGATTCATGGGTTATAAATACCGGATGTGGATCTCACATTTGTATAAATATGCAGGGACTCACCAGAAGTAGAAAGTTGAAGAAAGGAGAAGTCATCCTTCGCGTAGGGAATGGAGCAAGAGTTGCTGCCCTGGCTGTTGGATCATATGACTTAGTCTTACCTAGTGGATTTATTTTAACTTTAAATAATTGTTATTTTGTGTCTTCCTTGAGCAGAAACATCATATATGTTTCACGCTTGGATATGGATGGTTTTGATTTTATTATTGCGAATAATAGATGTTCCATTTCTCGTAAAGGTATATTTTATGCAAATGCTGATTTGTGTGATGGTCTTTATATTCTAAGCATGAAAATGTCCACTGATACTCTAGTTGGGGCATGTGCTCCAGGTCAATCCATTAAATGTCTTTATGAGTACTTTTAGTTAATAAAATAGAGGATTTCATTTGCTGTTTATTATAATTAATTTGCATGTTTACATTATAATAAGATCCAATGGTATTTGCAGAAATATCATAAATGTCTCTAGTCGATCATTATACTACTGTGAACTATAATGAATTAAGACTAGTGTGAGTCTTGATTTATGATCATATGATGATTATTTGTATAGGGATATGAATTAAGATCACGAGTACTTGTTAAGGAACAAAGTACTGGATCGATCCGCTATGAGAACATCACATGGATTAAGTCGTAATTGTTTCTTATGATATGTATATTTTTTCAGTCCTCTGACTTGAGATTACCAGAGACTTCAACATTAGGAACACAGTAATTTGACACAATCAAACGTTGTCTTTAACCGGACGATTATAAAAGTTGTGATTGGTTACTGTGTGAGCAATGGGATGAAGTTGTGTAATCAAGATAGAATTTGTCCATCGCATATAAAGAGAGATATCTAGTGGATCCCTCGATGTGTTAGACTGTCAAAAGGTCTAGTCTAAGTGAATTGATATTGATCAATGCCACTTGGATGTTTTCGGTCTACCTAAAGATTGACACTAGTACGATTGAACATGTTGGATGCCAATTCCATGCCTTATGTTTGATCAAAAGGATATCGTGTGACAAAAGGATGTTATATAGACTATTGATTAGGTTGTATCGATTTGATATTCGTACAACTTGGGTAGTCATAATGACTTGTTAGAGGTCGCTTATGACTTGTATACCAAAATGTGTTTTGGTACACTGCCAACGTTGTATGGCATTAGGTCACACACTAAGAATGGTTTTGCGAGATTTTAAGATGGTTCAGAAAAATGAATTTTATATGATAAAATTCATGATAGAAACGTCATTTGTGGTGTATTACACTTGTATTTCTTTAAGTAGGGGTATATGTGTAATTTACTTAACCATATATATGCAAGAGTTGTATAAATAGACGCTTTAAGTTAGAATACACAGATGAAATTTTAGAGCCGAAACTCTATTGTAACATCCCTCGATTTCTAACACGACTTATGTGACACGTGTCGATCGTGACCGACCACGCGATGAAATTTTAGGAGTCGACACCGGTTTTACGATTTTTGATATGTGTAATAGCATTATGGATTAAATACGAGCCACTCGAGCGATTTCCTTTTTGTTTATGCGTGTTCTCGCCTACGTAACGGGAGAAAAAGTGTGCACGTAACGGAAAAATACGGGTCGATGAGGTAAGGTGAGTCCGGGAACCCGGGGTTAAGGTTGGGGACTTGTGGGTGGGCAAGGCACACCTAGGACACACCCCACCATATTGATTTGAAATTTCAAACAAAAGAAACCAACCACCCCACCCACTCCCATCCCATCACTCACACCTCACACTCCCATCACTCACGTCACACTCCCATCACTCTCTCTCTCCTCCCGATTTATCTTCTCTCCCACTCACCTCGGTCAACTCTCTCCCATCACTCACGGCTTCAAACCTCTCTCTCTCTCGCGTTTCACTTCTCACTCACGCCTCTCTCTCTCCCTCGGCTCACCGCCGCCTCTCTCGCTCTCGCCGGTGACCGGACCGAGGGACGCCGGAGGAAGCCGCCAACCGGAGGTAACACTCTCACCTCGTTTTTCTCTCTCTCTCTCGCGTTTCACTCCTCTCACGGGCTCTCTCTCTCTAGGTTTGCTCACCATTCGGTTGGCGAGACCACGCCGTCGTCGTCGAGGTCCCATGGTGACGAGGAAGGTCGCCGGAGGTCTCACACTCTCTCTCTCTCTCCGTGAGCACTCGACCACTCTCCCTCTCCTCACGGTTTGCTCTCCTCTCGGCTCGCGTTTCTCTTCATTTCTCTTTGTTTTGGTTGTTGTTCGTCACACTTATTACGTGTGCGTGTGGTTGCCGTGACGAGGACCGGCCGTGGGCGACCTCCGGAGACCCACCGCAGATCCAAAACGTCCGGAACCACCCCCGCATGGCCCATGCAAAGTACTTGTGGTATACATACAACAAACTCGGTTTTTGCTAAGTGTTGACCCTCTCGCCGGAAAAGGTCCTCACTTTGGCGGCGCCACCGCCGGACCACCAGGACCGGAACGTGTCGGGGACCCCACCAAAACTCGTATGTGGGTCCCACAACCCTAAAAGTGATCAAAAACAGTTTTATAGGTGCAAAGGAATCGATATTTCATGTGATGTGTACGTTGGAGGCTCGCCGGAAACCACCATCGCCGGCGGTCCTACCGGTCGAACCACGATCATTAAAGGTTGTCGAGGTCTCACTTAATATTAGTTGACGTCTAGCAATCCTCGGCTAAGTCCGAAACAAACGTACGTAAGGCTTTTGGAATTAGTTCGTGTGATGCCATCGTCGAGTCGAAAAAATGTATAGTTGCTATTCAAACGTCGCGTGGCGATGAATGGCTATGACGTCGTGATCATGTTGCTTGGTCCGCGAGACCATGACGTGACTCGCATACGACTGAGCCGAGCCTATGACTCGCGATGAAGCGAATACGTAGTTTGTCTTCAAAACCCGAGAGAGAGTGTCTTCTTTTATTTATTAAAATGTATGACCGTCCGAGCCATTCAAAACATTGGAAATAATGATAAGTTTAAACCTAAGTGTTAGTGAATGACTCGACCTAATAACACGAGTTTCCGACCTTGTCGGAGTAACGGGAAACTTGAGGATACGCGTTAGGAGTCGCGGGAGTTTTACGTGGATTACGATAATCTCGGGTAAGTACACTTGCCTTAAAAAGCATTTGTACGTTAGTAAGCCGACTAAGAAGATATCATGTGATTCATTTTCACTTTTCTTGTGTTCGTTATTATCCCATCATTGGCATTCCATTCTATGTTCTTGTATGTGTGTTCTTGGCATAAGTACGTCTCGAAGGTACATGCGGCTGCACTAGAAGGGATAAAACGCGGCACTCGAGCGCACGAGTGTTTGACCACCCCTAGTGATTGTGTGATACCATGTACTTGGATTGTTGTGGATGGTTGTGGATTGTTGTGGTATTGTTGTGGAATATGGACTACTTATTGCCTCTCTTGACTCGTAGAACACGCATGTTTCGATTGCTATCATTTCCAAATGTCTATCATGCATTCTTGCTTATTTATATTCTGCATTTCGGTACCGCATGATATTTAGACTGTCTTGTTTGTCGTTTCATGAATTACTTGTTATATTCTTCCGGCTTTACTTTCAAATTCTCTCGATTGCTCACCGTCTAGTTTGTGACGGTGGGTGCGATAAGACGGAGAGCGATAGGGGCAAGGGACCGTGTCTAGGAGACTTTTTGTGAGCAGCAATGGACGTGAGGTACCGAGATGTAGGCTCGTACCTATCCTTTTTGTATGACGTTTATGTATATACATATATGGTTGTTTTGGAACCGGAACTAGGTTTGAGGTGATTTCCATAATTTCATTTGGTTGACTTGGATATGACTTGTCTTGGGGGTTTCCACATTTATATAGATTCCTAATTTCCTTGATTGAGTTATTTCCCATTATTTGATTAGAATATGATTTTTGCTTCCGCTTTGTATTATAACCGCAATAACTCTTTCATAAACCTTAAAAACCTTAAAATTTTGATAAGTTGAGGTGGTCGACTTGGGTAGGCTCGGCTCAAAATGGGTCATTTATTGAAAACCGACTCGGGTACCTATTAGGTCACACACTAAGAATGGTTTTGCTAGATTTTAAGATGGTTGAGAAAAATGAATTTTATATGATAAAATTCATGATAGAAACGTCAAATGGTGTATTACACTTGTATTTCTTTAAGGGGGTAATTTGGGTTGTATAAATAGACGCTTTAAGTTAGAATACACATCTCTATTTTCATTTAAAAACGAATTATGGTTTTCTGGTACGCTCTGTATCGTTTTGGAGAGAAACAAAAATGTTTGGTATTCTCTTGAAGCTAGCGCTTCGAATCTCTACGTAGTTCGTGTGTGTGATTTCTGCTTGGTAGAGGTGTTCGTTCGTTAGCGAGCGCCTTAGAGATCGATCAACCTTCAGAAATGTATTTTGCAACCGAGGTATGATTAAGTTTTCTTGAAACGTTTTTAATGGGATTAGATTCAGATCCTATTGGGGTTTTTGTCAAAATTGTTTTGTAATTTACGCTGTGTATGAACCCCAAAACGCAACACCAACATCAATCAAAACACAAAAACAACAACAACTCCAAATACAAGAATTGAATGAATTGACCAAACTATGTTAATGGAGTACCCAGCTTAAACTCGGCCATTGTTCGATGAGATTTAAGTTTAAAGTTAGTTGTGCTTAAACTCTCGATTACGTAGTAACCAAAATTTCGGTAGTACAGGTCGGCGACTCTAAACTAATTTTCGTTCAATGAGAAACGAGAGTTACGGAATAGTCTCGGTTGTTTTATACCGAGACTATACAATTTGTTTCGGTCACAGCATGACCGTGACTTACGCATAAGTCTCGGTACTGCGAGGCCAAAACAATCGTGCCCATGCAACTTCGACTGAAAACATGAAACACCAGAAAAAAAACACAATAAATTTCAATAAATACCTCTTCTTGTACCTCCTCTTGCACCATTGCAGTACATTCGTCCATTTTAAGTTGGAAACAAGTTCGGAATCGTCAAATTTACCAAACCTTTCATTGACAAACCAAATCATCAATTTCACTGTTTTAAACAAAAAAACAGTTCATTCAAATCTTCATATGGTTGTAAAACAGTGTTACCTCCCGATAAACAAATATGTGACTTTAAGTTAGAGATGAGAGACCAATGTAGTGGTGTGCCACAAAATTTGTTTGAAAATGAGTTGTGAGATTAGAGAGAGTTTATATGAAGGGGCAATAGAGTCATTTACATCAAAGTGTAATTTAGAGGGAGAATGACAAAAAAAATAAAATAAAAAATATGGGTGCCTTCGTTAATTGGTGAGGTGTCCATAGCCACCCTCTTTAACTTCATTTCATCTCTGGCGAAACCGTAACACAACATCAACCATTCTCCCCTTCTCTCAATCTCGAAATGGAAATCGGTTCCGCCATGGCCGCGGAGGAGGATCAACCGCGCAGAAACGAAGAGAAGTTGGAGGAGAACAACGAGGAGGAGGAGCGCTTGTACAAGACCAAGGTCGTCCAGTTCTTGGGGCGCAAGACGCCGATCATTCTCCAGAACGACAATGGACCATGCCCCCTCCTCGCGATCTGTAATTCCTATTCACTTTTCGTTTAATCGTTCGTTCTTGATGTCGCTGTTGAGTAATGGTTAGGGTTTCGTTTGGTTTGTGGATTTTTGTTTGTTGATTTGATTTCGGTTTCGTCGCGGCAGGTAATGTTCTTCTTTTGAAGAATTGTTTGAATCTGAGTCTGGATGCATCTGAGGTTTCGCTTCAGAAATTGTTGTCGCTGGTTGCTGAAAGGTTGATAGATTCCAATAGCAATACCGAGGTAGGGTTTTGGTTTTGGTTTTGACTTTCTATGTAGATTTTAACTTGTCTCCGGTGCATGAATTGTGGTTTTTGATTTGAATGTAGAACGTAGATGCTGGTTTTCTTGAGAATCAGCAACAGAATATCGCTGACGCGATCGACCTCCTTCCTCGTCTCGCCACAGGGATTGATGTGAACATTAAATTTCGGAGGTATATTTTTGTGTTCTGTTTTGATTGTGGTCCATGCATATCTCTACGTTTACTGTTTGTTCAAGTACAAGTTGTTGTTCTATCATTCTATGCAGAATTGATGATTTTGAATTTACTCGAGAGTGTGCGATATTCGATCTACTTGACATTCCACTATATCACGGTTGGATAGTTGATCCCCAGGTATGTTTCTTTGGATATTGGTTCATTGTTTCTAAAACTATCGAAAATTAATGTCCTCATTTCTTCCTTTCGACTCAAAATGGACAATCACGATTTTGCATTGGACTATGTCAATCGCTTCATAGTTTTCATCTCTCTTATTCATGTACTCTTTTTTTTACCTGAGCTTTCCTTGGGGACTTGGAGTTAAGCTTAATAAGTCAATAGTGAAATAATTACTGTTTCATTGTTTTCATGTTGTTCTTGTCAATTTGATTAATGAAATAATATTGGTTACGCGTAACTTTTATCATTGAGCCATTTAATGTTTTCATCATTAAGGACGAGGGATGAAAAATTTCTCCAGTCTTGATGAGGAATGAAAATATTCTGATAGCTTTAGCTATGTAATGAATAGTGAATCATGGGGCCCAAGGTTTCTGATAGCTTAGGTTTTAGATATAGATTCTTGCTTATACGGCCATAGTGGACAAAGATGGTAGGTATACATGACTCACAAATCTTAATTTAAAGATTGCTGTTTATGTGAAACAATGATACCACTAAGCACTAATTCTCCTTGAGTGTCAAAGGATTGAATTGAGTAACAAATATCAAACAAAAGCCTAAGAAATCAGCAACCCCTTCCTTTTTTTTTCTTTAATGAACGTTCTGTCCTCTACAAGAAATAAGAAATTAAATTTGAGAGATTATGTTAGTTTTATTTTGGGAGTGAGTATTAGCACCCCTATATGCTATATCAGCCCCATTTAATTTAATGTTATTTATAGCCTCCAATAAGTTAGTTCATGTTCTAAGCAACCCCTCTTAATTGTTAGTAAACTTTCCAATATACCCCTAGCCTATATTTGCCTCCCTCACGCCTCAAAGAAAACTCTCTTTTCATCTTTGTGATCCCAACCTCCAACCTCTTGTTGCGCATCATTTTCTTCTCTTTTTTCCTCAATTTGCTCTATGTTGCATTCCAAGATTGATTCTTTGATCCTTAAAAGCTAAAATTCAACACAATTAAATGTTCTAATCATTCAAGAATGTGAATCAAATCTCAATTAAATACTATAATCAAGATGTTGCATTTGGTGGTGAGTTGTTGAGTGTATAGACAGAGAGATGAGGAGGGGTGTAAAAATTAGAAAGTAGAAAAGAAAATGAGACGAATTTATGGTTTAATTTTGGGCTGGGTATAGAAAATAAAAATTAAGTAGAAGAGGAGAAGCATTTAGGGAAGGGGTGTAGAGAGTGAAAAACAAAGTTGAGGATTTATAGAGCGAAAAGTAGAAGGGGAAAAGAAAATGGGTTCATGATTTAGAGTGATGTTATTTATGTAATTTTGCTTAAAGACATTTTAGTTTAAAAATGTATTAAATTAAACGGGGGGCTGATATAGGGTAAAGGGGAGCTAATAGTCACTTCCTTTATTTATATATAGAGTATATTATGACCAGCCCCTATAAATCATAACACTTGTCCTCAAGTTGGTGCACAAGGTATTCATCATGCTATCTTATTTATTTAAAGAGAAGCTCAAAATGAGGCTCAAATGGTCCTTTGTTGCGAATATTGACTATATGTTGTGTATCAAAAAAAGGCATGTAAGTAGTTTTCAGAGTCAAATCTTCTTTCTAATGAAGTACTTCGTCATTTTTCACATGTTTCATCTAATCATCTTGACTAAGTTTTTGTGCAACGTTGATGGCAGAGCTGAACTTGATTGGTTTTGAGAATTTTTCCAACCTAACATAACATCTCACAACTCTTTCAAACATAACTTTTTATTCTTCCTCAACAACTGCTCCATGCAACTATCTGTTGACTTTTGCCTCTTTACGAACAGGTTTTGCAAGAAATAGTACAAGATAACATGGATTTCGTGTCAAGAATTGATCCTATTAATCTATATTGGCGTATTCTTCTTTCTCGAAAATAATCTATAACAGTTTACACTTGAATGTTTTACCGTGTGGTCTTTTAGAAGGATTAACATTTGGTTGAAGTACTTTTAAAATATCAAGATTTTGATAAAATTGCTTCAAGGTGTTTCATGTAAATTGAATGTTGGCATACCAAACTCAAAACAAAATATATCTTTTACGAGATTCGTAAATCAATTTCCTTACGAGTTTTTGATACTAAGAAGATTAAGAACATACATCCATTTATAAGTACAAGCATAAAGCCCCTAAAGTAGTTGCGGTTATATGCATCGAACATATTTTTTCAGCTTGATTTAATGCATTTGATGTGATATTATGTGATTTGGTAATCTTTCAATCTTTTTTATAGTTAGTGCATCACAAGATGTGCAAGGTTTTACTAGGAGATGATAATTCATTTTTAATCTCTTAATCTTCATCCCAGGAGATATGCGGATTCGATTGTCAATTGCACTCCAAAGCACTCTTTTTGCTTTGATCATATTATTGTGATGCCGTGAGAAAAGTTTAGTGCAACTATGGTATTAAGACATGGCTACACTTTACCACCTTCCCTTCTAATTTAATTTGGGATGTTCCTAGTAGATTGATTAGTTGGGCTAGGGAAAAAAATAATTGGTAGAGGATTTTTAATTTAGAAGGGAATTATATTTTTTACGTTTTCAATATGCAAATGATATTCCTTTATCCTTGAGCAAGAAGAGAACAACGTTAGATGGGTGACTCATATGTTGAAGCAAAAATTATCATATGTTGAAGAAAAAAATTATGTGTCAAGGCTAAAAGTTAATATGGCTAAGAACTAGTTAATAGTCATCAATATGGTGATACAATCTCTCGGAAGTTCCCATATTGCGTGTAGTAGTTTAGTAAAAGTTTTTTTTTTTTTTTTTTTTTTTAGGAAGTTTTTAATTTGATAGTTTTCCTTATTCGTTTATTAGAATGTTTCCCTTACTAATTGAACTCTTCTTTAGTAGTTTCTAGTTCTAATAGTCTTCCTATTGTAAGAAAGGTCTATAAAAGGCCAATGTTATGGAATAATAAAATAGCCTATTTCTTGTGAATAAATTGATCTAAGGAGAAGCGGTCATGGACTGTCTTCTATACTGCAAAAACAGGTCGTGGTATGTAAGAGTCCAACTTGGGAGGGAAACATTATAATGAATGGATAAGAAAAACTTTCAAATTATTAGCTTCCTAATGTAAAAAGCTTCTAGTAAACTGGCGCCCCGAATAAAGAAATTTCTAAGAGGTCGAATAATACGTAGATATTCACTATGCTAGTTTGCGGAGGTGTTAGAATGTCTTGTAGAATCTTGCTCATCGACTAATATTAGCATGTCATTATATAATCCCTGTCGCTGTTGTTTTCTTGAAGCCCATCATATACGAAATTACACAACCTCTTGATGGATAGGAGAAAAGTTTTTGGTCCTTTGGAGGCTGAGTCAAATTATTTTAGAATCTATCTTTCGCCCACCTACTTCTTGTGTCAATCAGTAAATCCCTAGGGAAAACCATGCTTTACATCTCATTTATTATGAGATTGCTCAAAAGGCCAACATCGTAGGCTGCTGGTCATTTGGAGATGTTCTAATTTGGAAAAGGGCATTAGTCTTAAGTTGTTATTTAAATCTCCAAAAGGGCATGTGTTATAGGTGTTGATGATCAGAAAGCGAGCAAGTCTGAACATGATAATAGGAATGTTGAATAGCAAATGGATTGACCTCTTTTGTTCATATTAAAACTTGTGAGTTACCCTTTCGCCTCTTTGGAATCTCATACAGTTGTAAATGGTGCGGTGAGCACATTAAGTTTTGGAAGGCCAAGGGGTGTGGCGACTTTCTTTCACTTCCTACTTCCTGTCCATCTATATGACTTATTGATTACATTCTAGCCCCATAATTTACCTCATTAGCCCTTTTCTTCCCAACCCAATGATGCAATATCTTGGAATTTTGGCTCTTAGAAATTTACCTCCAAAGGGAATCTATAGAAGTTAAAAGGCCTTCAACTTTGGATGGTATGGCTTTTAGCTATGTTTACATATGGAATCTGACGAATTTCATTCCATAAATAGTAAAGCATATCTATATCACTATATGCTGCCTCTTGTGATATCATTCATTACTGCATCTCCTCCAAATTAATTAAACGATCAATTATTTACTTTCTTTGCCATATCTGGTGTAATTTTTACAAAATTCCTGTACTTCCTGATGGAGACTGAGTGAACTATCCCTCGTTGCAGTTTATGATGTTACGGCAACTCTCTTCCTCTCTTCTTTAGTTGTGTTTTTTTCACGACTGATAGTTATTCATAATGTTATGCATTTCTCTAAATTATGTAACTACTTGCTTGTTCTGCATTATATAGCCAGCAGGCCTACTACTCGACAAAGTTGACGTGAGTTGAGTAGTGTCTTTGAGAAATCAAGCATTTGTTGACTTCTCTTTGTTTTTGTTCTTTGTTTTAATTCTTTAGTACTATGTGTCATGCACACATCTTTAGCTCACTACCATATGCATCTTTATTTAATTGAGCTATGAATGAAATTGAGCCCAGATGACGGCAAAAAAAAAAACTTAGCCCAACAAATCTGGCCACTTTCTGCCTAATGAGCAGTCTCGCTTTCGTCATTCAACATTTTGTCCCGGACATGCAGATTTTTCTCGATTCAAGAAAGAATCTGTTGTATTTGGTTTCCACAATTATACATACCTAAACGACAATAAAAAAAAAATATCAATATTTTATTGCATTCTTGACAAATGTATACAGTATACCAGCCTCACTCCAAAATATTGCATGAGGTAGCGAGGGTGCTCAATTAATGTTCAAAATTCAAATTTCACCAAATAGGTTCCTTACATAGTATTTTCACTGTTAATTGTGGCATGAAGGTTTACATGACCTTTGGAAAGCTTGGTTGTATACATGCTAGTAAACTTAAAAATTAGAAGCAAGTAATATACGTATCACTTTGGGTTATCTAATATCTTCCACTACCTAATCCATTTATCGGCATGCTGCTACTGTAACACATTTCATATATGATGCATGCCAGGATTATAATACTGCAGATGCCATCGGGTCCAAATCATACAACACTCTCATGGGGGAGCTTGTTGCCCTTGAAACAAGAAATCCTGAAGGAGAAAATAAAAGTACCGAAGATGATAGTGTCGATTTTGCAGCAGCAACAACAGCTGCTTTAGGAGTTCCCTCTCCATGCCTTTCACGAGGAATGTCTTTTGATGACTCTCCACATTCTGTATCAAGTGATCAGAGAGTAAGAAAGGGAGACAGAGAGGAAGAAGAGGAACTCTTGAGGGTCTTGAAATTGACAGAGACTGAAAGGACAAATTCGTCGGAGGAATCTCTTATATACGAGAAATACAACAATGATTTGTCAGCATGTAAAGCTGAAAGACAAGAAAACAAGATTTACGAATCAGGGGATCTTGCAGATGTTTCCGGGTATAAACATGGGGACAAACAACAGTTCCAGCACTCAGAACATTTGGTGTTGCTGGATTCTAGTCCCTTGACCAGTTACAGTAGTGACAGATCATCTACAGAGACTAGCTGTGGAGAAGTAGTTAGTGCAGATCACTTTGACCACTTGAGTATAGAAGAAACCAAGCAAACCATAAATGTCCCGTTGGTTCAGAATCAAAGTGAAACTTTGCCATCAATAGTGGAAGATTCTTCCTTCTCATGCAATGACCGCATTCGGCAGCTAGATGCAGATCAAGAAAATACAATGCCCTATCCTCAGGATGTGTCCTCCGGTGATTTTGAGAGAGCAGTGAATCAAAACAGTTGTGACGCTGTGGTGTCTGTTCCATCTGCATCAAAGTCACATTATGATCTTCTTGATGGTACGACAAAGCATGTAGACCCTCCCAAGGGTGAGTCCTCAAGCCTCGATGCCAGTGAACCCTTATATGAAGGGGAGGAATGCATACTTGATCCAGGACGTGACATATATGAAAATCGGGAGCCCATGTATGAAGGTGAGATAATTCTGGCCGAGCAAGCTGACAAAGGCGCAGAAGATACTTCTGAAATTCATCCAAAGGATGATATTACTCCACAAAAGGGTAAGGGTTGCTGCTATGTTTTAGATGAGTTGATAATTGAGTTGCATTGACTGTTCGAGATATCCTCTTCTTTTAAGAACTGCATATATTGGAGCACTTCCTCTCTTTCTGATTGAATTCTTTGCAGGCGAACTCATTAAGAACTTTTTGAAAAACAATGCAAGCCAGTTAACAGTATATGGGTATTCACGCTCCTCTTGTTACCTCATTGTAATTTTATTCCATGTTCATTTTTATTATTCAGACGAATTTATTACTTTTTTCTTATCTCATTTTTTTTTTCTCAGCTTATTTTGCCTTCAGGAAGGTCTGAAAGAACGCGAGCTCTGTGTTTTTTTCCGCAATAACCATTTCAGCACCATGTTCAAAGTCAGTTGCTATTGCAGCTTCTATGTTTGTCCTTTTTATGTTTTTTGTTTACTATACTGGCTAATAGCCTTTCCTAAGTAATATACTATTCCTCACCACAAGCAAATATATTCTAACAAGCTGTTGGAATTACTTGCAGTTCAGTGGAGAACTTTACCTTCTAGCCACTGACCAAGGTTACATAAACCAGCCAGATTTAGTATGGGAAAAGCTGAATGAGGTAACGATTTCTTCTGCATCTCTTTGGCGAAGAAATTGGTTAAAGGCATTCTGAACTCTATAATTACTTAATTAGTAATTTTTTAATTACTTGTGGAGCAATCATGACTAAACTTGTTTGCTTCTGACTTTATCTTCACTGGTCGTGTTATAGTTTGTCTCGTTGCTTTTAGTCTATTGTTGAGATAACTTTTTCAAGATTTTCATGCATTTGTTTGTATATATAGTGTTACTGATATACTATTAATGTGTAGAAGCTCATTTATCTTGTCACCCTTCTTGCAACTGTTTGTTGTGACGCAATTAAATAAGTAATTTTTTTTAATGAATAGTTTTAAAATATATTATGCTTTCTTTGTTTTTTGGTCCTCAATCCCCTTTGTATCTGGTAGCTAAATTTGGTCCCAAGTTTTGACTTATCCAGAGTGGTAGAGCTCTCCTAGCGATCATTTGTTACATCCACAAGTGTCGAACTTGAGACTTTGCTTTTGGGACTTCGGTTACCTACCACTCGATCTTAATCTAATGATTCATACATTTGTGTATTCATTCCTACATACATGAGTCATAAATGCTTGATAACACACAAAAAAAATAGTTCCCATCACATGAGTATATATTTGGGCTCCATTATATATTGATATAGAAATAGATATGTTTTTCTGTTATATTTTAAATTCCTATTCCCTTTTGTGAATTGTGAATATAATGTCAATGCACCATTCATAGGTCAATGGGGATACAGTGTTTATGACAGGCAATTTTACGAAATTTATGATTGAGCATCAATCTAGTGACAAATGGGATGAACAAAATGTTGTGGCCAGTACTGCGGTGAGTACCATTTTATTTAGTCATTCGATAGTATGCAAATTATGAAGTTCTTGAAAAGAATTGACGATCATCATCTCGCTGTCGCAGGACTATCTTGCAAGCTTCGACAAATCAACTCCAGGAGGCTCAACTATGAAGTAATCTTTACTTATTGAATTCGGTGACTACATATGTCTACAGTATTTGCTTTGAACATTGTTTTGATCATTAAAAAAATGTTGTGAACATTAGGGCTATAAATAATTGCTAGGCATAATTCTTTATTAATTTACAGCTGTGTTGTTCCTTTTTCTTTCTCCTCAATTTAACAGTGTATACGACTATCGCATTCTTTGATGGATGTGATAAAGAAACTGTTTCAGGTTTTTCCCCTATTACCTATATTAATTGAGAGGGTATCTTACACAACAAATGTTAATTCATTTCCATAAAAGTCTATATTGGTGGCTGATGTTGTTTTTTCAATATTTTTTGTCAATATAATGCTTTGTTTTTTCAATTGATTGACAATTTCTTTGTGATAACCCTTTTTTCACAGTTCTGATTTACAATTGGCAATACAATTACAACAGCAGGAGTTTGAAAACCAGCCGAAACGTCATAACAATTCCCAGCAGTCATCCGCTAGTGGCAGTTCAAGGATTTTCACAGGCCCACAGGTATTGTGCTAGTGCCTCTTCCAATATTTTCTATTTTTTCTTGATAGTAAGTTAAATTTTGTTTGTTTGTTTGTTTGTTTTTTCTTAAGGAAAAAGTTAAAAGGTTTGTTTTGTACCTCTCCTTAGTTATTGCATGTCGTATTCATAAGCATGCATCATGTGCTATCAAAAGCTATCTAACGACGTATATTTCTCGTGAGTTTTTATCATGGATGTAAATTGTCAAGTTTGGCACTTCAAAAAATCTTTTGCGCGGAGATTTAGTATGTTTCTCGTTACTCTATTCTTGCAGTTAGCTTAGCCAATCTTTATTCTTGATTCTACATTGTTGGTGATGATATTAGGCGACCTGAAGGTAGATAATTAGTTGAATTTCAAATTCAACAGATCCTTTCTTTAGATATAAGAAGATTGTTGCATTTCTCTAGGTGATTCTCACATCAATAACTTGACCTTTGCCACCTATAAGTAGTTTTAGATAAGTTTCTTTCACAGTGGATATTTGACTATGCTACATGGACTCGGGTACGGGAGTTGGGTGTGAGTATGTGTCTAGAGGTTAGACTTGCTATTTTTAAGTTTTTAAGACTCGGGAACTCGGCTATATGTGTCCGAAATTTTGGACACGGGTACTTAGACAACAAATATTTAGTATATATATGGTACTACTACCATGGGAACTATAAAAATACTCATGCCATGGGAACATCATCTACAACTGACGACAACATAGCCTCAGTCTCAAATTAGTTGGGGTCGACTACATGGATCAAACTCTTCCATTGTGCTTGATTAGTTGGGGTCGACTACATGGATCAAACTTTCCAAACCTGGGAACGCCCCAATGTTTATATTTGTTTGATCCATTTCATGAAGAGTACAAAAGTTTTATGCTTGCTGTCAACCTATCGCAACCCTCCATTTTTCAAGAATGGAAAATGGTCTTGGGGCCTCCCTCTCCCATTTTCCTCCCCCATTTTCCGGCTATGAAAAATGGGTTTAGGACGCCCCTTACCCATTTTCCGGCATGGAAAATGGACGTTAGAGTCCTTTATCTGGACTTGGGATCGGCTATGTAGCACACATAGTGTTCTACATAGGTGGAGTTGGAACATAATCTCTATTTTTATTGAATTTAATCTAACACATTATTCTATGAATCATAAATGCACAAAATATTTAATGCATAACACATTTTGAGAGGTTCCCATAGCATAGGTATATATATGGGCTCCATTGTAGATTTTCCCATTATATATAGTTTATATAACTTAAAAGTTAATTATTTTTATGCATAAGTTATAACATAAAGAAATATAAAGTAAAATAAAACATAAAGATGTTAATAAAATATAAATATATGTATCTCATATGATCTCTCTCTCTCTCTCTCTCTCTCTCTCTCTCTCTCTCTCTCTCTCTCTCTCTCTCTCTCTCTCTCTCTTTGCCGAAGTTGGCGAGTTCAACTTCACGACGGAAGTGTCAGCACGGATTTCATGGTCGCGCTTGTGTCATGTTGCGTCGACACGGACACCTCAACCGTAAGGGCCGAGTCCAAGTGACGCAGATATTGGATGCAAAGTATGGCTCAAACAAGAATCATTAAGGAAAAGAACATTTCAAATTAGTTTTGATCATGATTATTCAATTAATCATATTGCTTCACATAGAATGGTTTGTCTTTTATCTATCAAAAGATAGATATTGAAGATGATGTTACACTTAGAATTTTGAGCTTCATGGAAGAACTGGAGTGCAACGGGTGTAACATGTTCAAAGCTACTCTAAAATAAAAGGAAAATTTGATAAGACAACAATTAGGATAGCGATGCTTTATGGAAGCGAAGAAACAATACAACAACAACAATAATGTCGCCTCAATCACAAATTAGGACCAAACCCTTTTACTCAATTTGACTTAATGCAATTAATGATGTGCTTTCATGGTTCTTTTAATCTTTTGTTACTAATAAATCCACCAAGTTATCTTATGTCTATCCTTATATTATAAAATCCTTCAATTTATGTTATTTTGAGTTTTTTAGTTGGTGCTGGTTGTCTTTGGATTTTTCCAAACCATCGCAACTACCCTTTCCCTAATCAAGGTTAAAAAATCGACAAACTTCGGCGAAGTTTGGACGAACTTTGGCGATTTCGAGGCGAGTGAAGCGAAGTTCATAGGGAGTAGAAAAATTGCAAAACTTCGACTCAACTTCGGCTAACTTCGATCGAACTTCGAAAACATCGATGGAAGTTAATAAAACATGAGGTAAAATTGTTATGTTTCGTGGAAGTTGAGCAAACTTCGACTAAAACTTCGACTAAAACTTTGACTATGCTAGAAATATACTTAAACTTCGGCTAAATTCGAATAAAACATAGTTCTAGCATTTCTACGAAGAAACTTGAGTTTTCTAGCATTTAAAGTGAAATTCCACAAACTTCCTTACACCGTCGAATTTTTGTCAAACTTCCATCGTCGAAGTTAACTTTCTCGAATTAATTCCGAATTTTAAGTGAACGAAGTCATAGGCGAAATCGAAGTTTCAAACCTTGTCCCTAATTTAATTCTTTATTTTACGCATGTGTTATATTCTTTACCGCTTGACATTCACTCACATAGAGCATAGTTGACCTAATCCAATCATATAGAATAAAATAAAAGAAGCAGAAAAAATTAGCTCCATAAATTGATCGAAGTGGGCCTAGTTTGAATTGGGATGCGTTATTTATAAATGATTTAATAGACCATCATGTCACACCTATTGCATTAATTGAGCATAACGAAAACATTGAATTATGAAGCCAAACGGCCCAAACCCAACTAATTTGAGACATAGGCTTTCTTGGTGTTGTATTCATGCAGTGATGTGAGCCAAGAAATGATCCCGGCTGATCAAATAATTAGGCATTTCCAAATGAAGGAATGAAAGTGAGATGAGATTGGTCAATCAATTAAATGATGGAATTAGGACTTGCCTAGTGTCGAATAATGAATTCTCCTAATTCTTTTGATTAAGTACTTTCTTGAACCTAACTTTGCAGCCTGGAGGTTCCCTGTCTTAAATGGTGTAAATCAAGATTCCTTTTCTGAAGGCTTTTTAGTATGGAGTTGAGGCAGAGTTGGATCCTCAATGAATAAGGGAGTAGGCGTTTCTCTGCTAAATGAACAAAGATAAAGGAGAGGAGCAGATTTGTTGAACCACTCATCCACATTATGTACCTTCTCAAAGTTTTACTGAACTATTATTTCTCAGTTTGAGTCCGATGTGCAGTGAGAATAGTTAGGTTGGAATCGCTAGATGTTTGAGGGGCCATCTTGCATCCAAACTATTATTTGGAATTCAATGTCTAACTGGAACGATTGAACCGCATTTGTTAAATCACTATAATTCAAGCCTTATCATGACCATTATGATTTAATTTTAAAAGTAATCGCTAATTCCTTAAAAGCGGTAGCATTTTATTTTAATCAAAATGTTAGATTCTCTTAAGATTTCTCTATACAATCAGTTCAACATTATCTAGAACTCATTTTTAACTTCTTTACAACTTCTTTGTAGCATAAGGGGAAAAACCTGAGATTCTAAAAGCTTACATTTACCTTCGTTAAATTCTTGAATAGTAAGATGCGCTATGCTTTCTTCTTCCTTGGTATAAGATCGATGTTTGTCTATCAATTCAAATTTTGGAAACCATTATTTTTTTGTATCAAGAATAAAGTACGAAAAAAAGAAAAGAGTATAAAAGAAATGATAGCTTCATTATATGAATATATTATTTTAGTATTTTTAAAGGGATCATCTTTTGAAGGAAAGGAGGCTTAGTTATGATAAAAGTCAAAATGATTCATGCAAACCAATAATAAAATGAACATTACGTAGGATAAGAACAATAATTATAAAATATTATGCTAGTTCAAATTTGTTAAATACACTATATTTATGTTTATGATTAAGGTTGATGTTTAAGTGGATGTGTGGTAAAACTCGTAAGGATATCATTAGAAATACAAAAATTTAAATAAAAGTAGGAGTAACACTATTTGACGCAAAATTTATGGAAGAGCGGTTGTGGTGGTTTGGACACCTCCGAAGAAGACACGCAAATGTCCCAATTAGTAAACTTGACTCAATAGAAATCGAAGAAATTAGAAGATGTAGGGGTAGACCTAAGCTAACTTTTGATGCATTGATTAGGAGAGATTAAAAGATTTGGAAAGCGCATCATTAACTTTACTAAACTTGAGCGCAATAGACGAGCTTGATTTATGTAGCCGACCACAACTAATTTGGGATTGAGGCTTTATTGTCATTGTTCGAAGACACATCATTAAGGGGACTAAATCGAGTGCAATGGAATAGTTTGATCCATGTAACAAACCCCAAATATTTTGGGATTATGGCTTTGTTGTTTTTATACCTTCATTGTTATTGAGGCGTAGTGAGGCCGCGCCTTGAAGCGAGGTGAAACCTCTACGCCTTAACAACACTAAGGCGATGAGACTTCAACAAGGTGCACGCCTCACTACGCCTAGGAGCAGCACCAAGGCGCACGCCTGATCCACTAAATCACTTTTTTTTTTTCGTTTGGGTTTTTTTTACGTTAATTCAATTATGGAAACTATGGATTTACCTTATTGGATAAAAACTAAAAAGAAGGAAAGTTTGCGTAAAGAAAAAAGAAATAATAATAACAAAGCCTCAATTAGAAAGAAATAAAAAAGGAAGAACGAGGAAAGAAAATTACTAATCATAATTATATGCTATTGTCGTTATTTTGCTTTCCCTATCATAATGTTCTCATAATTTTATTTTTATATAATGTTTGATACTTTGATTTTTCATGTTTGTTGGTCTTCTTTCTCTCATAACTTTTTAACAGTTCATAACTTTGATAAGATACAATTTTATATAAAATATATGCATAATTTTTTAATATTATATTTTAATAATTAATTACAATTGGCTTTACTCAGGCTTGCGCCTTGCGCCTCACACATTTTAGGCAATCATCGCCTCAAGAGCGCTTCTTGTCCTAGACGATGTAGGGGTAGACCTAAACTAAGTAGTGACGCATTGATTAGAAGATATTTACAAGATTTGGAAAGCATGTAATTAGCTGCACTAAATTTGAATGCAATGGACGGGTTTGATTCATGTAGCTGAAGCTAACTAATTTGGGATTGTGGCTTTATTATTGTTGTTGGAAAGCACATCATTTAGGGAACTAAATCTAGTGTAATGGAAGAGTTTGATCCATGTAATAAACCCCAAATATTTTGGGATCGAGGCTTTGTTGTTGTACCTTCAAGCTATGTTTTGGATTCATGAAAAATAACGATACACAATTTGATTTATTATGTGAAATCAATCCCACCATTAACAATTTTACAAAAAAAAAAAAAAAAAAAAAAAAAAAACAATTGGATTATGATTTATAGTCGGATACCTAGATTCAACACTTTGTGCTGGAATACTGGCGTCGACACGATCTGACACGGATCCGAACACACAAAACGTGTCAACGCGGCAGATCTGAAGTCTTGTGCAGTCGGAGAGAAAGAGATGCAGAGGTGCGAAGGGAGAGAGAGATAAAGATGCAAATGTGTTGTGTACCTGACGAGGGAGTCGATGAGGTTGCGAGAGAGGAGAGAGAGAGAGAGAGAGAGAGAGAGAGAGGAGAGAGATGGGTGGCGCCGACTTAAGAAGAGATGTAGGGTTAGGGTTAGTAGATCGTGAGAGAGGAGAGGTGAGAAGTTTCAATGCCGCCGCGGACTTGAGAAGAATGAGTTGAGGTTAGGGTGAGGGTTTTAGGTGTTTTAAGTTTAAACTATTGAAAATACCAGTAATACCCTTATACATCATATAACACTTAAATATAAGAAATGACATCAAATCAACTAACACGATATGTATAACATTACATTTACTTAAAAAAATACAATAAAATTATTAATATATATATATACATATACATACATACATACGTACATAAATTTAGCCGAGTCCAAGCACCCGAGTCCAATTATTTGGACACATCTAGGCGAGTCCACGTATTCTTTAAATTAGAAAATAACGAGCCCGACGCTTAGATATGTACCCAACACCCATACTCGAATCCGTGTAACTTAGGATTTATAAACATAATTCACAGTACAAGTAAGATGCTTCTTTTGGAATTACCAAAAGGCCAAAAACCGTTGGCATGCAAACGTCTTTATTCCGCTCAAGATGGTACCAACAGAAATAACTTATTTATATTTTGTTCTAAATCCTAATTACTTAATGCCACACCATGAATATTATTATTACATTCTTAGGTTCATATATGCACAAAAAGATTTCACAATTCTTTCCAAGTTATCCACCTTGTCGTTTGTGAGTTTAAAGAATAAAATAGATTCAGTTGGCATTGTTGTATACACTCATTAGAGAAGTGGACAAGTCACAGTTCCTGCTATCAAGTAGGAATCCCATTTTTTCCTTATTTGTTTCTTTTAGATTTTAAATTTTTGCAATTCCTGTGATGTTCGCTGTTTTGAGATTTTTTTTTTGGGTCAGAACATTAATTTGAGGTTAACCTTAAAGAGTTTGACATGTCGCTGTTTCAATGTTGTAATCAGAGTTTATAATTAAGATTTCGACTCTTTCTATTTATTTTCTTTAGATTTGTCTCATGGGTTGTTAATCTTTGTAATATTTTAGATGTTCAAATGTTATCAATAATTTCATTAGTAATATAAGATCACACTTTTAAAGTAAATTTTAATTTATATATTTACATTTATTATCAGTAAGTAATAATTTTTTATTTCGATTATCAATTAATAGGTATTTAAATTAGTTGTTATTTATGATAATACGAGAATTAATTCTGAATAATTAAAAAATACTCAAGATGGATGATTGTCAAATGAAGATTTCTATATAAAAAGCGAATAATCTTACTTTATTAACTAATATTTCATAATTGTTAGTTTCAACAATTAGTAATTTTCTTCTAAAAAACAATTAATTATAGAACACAAATTCTAGTAAAAAACACTTCAAATTGTTTGTTTTGTTGATACTGATTTAACAATAAACCAATCTTATTAATTATACTGCTCAAGTTGTACTTGTAATATAATTATTATTTTTCAACGCAGAGAAAAAACTATGGAATAAAGCACTGAAAAATTATAAGTAGTATTTCTTAATACATATTATTTTGCTTAGTATTGTGAAAGTTTTGATAATTTGGTATTATACTATCTTTTTTAGAAGAAATCAAAAGAATTCCATTTAATTTTGATGCTTAAAAATCATGATAAGGTGATATTCATGGGAAAGTTGTTGAAGATTCATATTGCCAACCAAGTATTTTGATAGTTTCATGAAATATGGTATCACCTTGCATTACTTTTTCAGAAATTTCTCTTGACCTGATTATCTTGCATGATTTTTCCAACAAAGTGATTTGGGTTGCGACCCTAGGATTACAATGTACTGAAAACCCTTAAAATGTTTGCAAACTCACTATTTGAACTCTACTACACTCTCTTCTTTCATGTTTAAAAATGGCCTCATTTGCAAATTAAAGATTAATTAAAAATGTGTAACTTTTTTTGTTGGAACATCGATGCTAAAAAATCATAGGAATGTGCTGGAGTGCAGATCTGTCAACTTCAGTTGTGTTTTCGTCCATTGAAATGTTGGTATTTGAAGACATTTGTGAAGGTAAGGAGCCGAGGTGGCTATTAAATTGCAAGCCTACAAGAATCGCACGATTCATAAATCAAATCGTGCGATTCGATTTAACTCGCATGAGTTAACTTGTACGATTTGCAAGTTAACCTACTTTAACTCAATAAAGGGGTCGCTGAACTGTCCAATGACCCCAAGTTTCATTTTTTTAAACTCTTCCAAAGGATAGAGAAATCAATGAAATGGGAGAGGAGGGAGAGAGAGAGAGAGAGAGAGAGAGAGAGAGAGAGAGAGAGATGAGCGAAATAAAAGAGAGAAGTCGGGGTAAGGAACGAAAGGAAAAATCTGGAGAAGATCTAAGAACGAAACCAAAGGAGAGAGATCGAATCCACTAAATACACATCTTGTCACACATTTGTATATAAAATAGTAAGTGTTTGGGCACATTAGTAAAAAAATACCTTTTCTTACAAAAAAAAATAGTTTTCTTTTAACTTTCTATAAAAACTATTATATATATCATTTAAAATTGAAAGAAAATCATTGAATACACAAACTAAAAGTATTTAGAAACATTTTAATAGAATCAGAAAGAATCTTACGATTTACGATTCGATTCCGATGGGACTACTTTGTTTGTAGATTGAGAACCTCGGTCCTCTACAAAATATGCATCATTGTTTGAGGTTTGAATGCCATTTACTTTTCCATGAGCACTATTAGTCTATTACTGCTTGATTTGGTCTTCAGGGTTTTTTGTTATCTATCCTTCTTGTGCGTTTGTGCCTTTGAAGGTTCTGTTTCTCTCCTTGGAGACTTCAATTTCACTCACTCATGTTGTGGCAATACTATGGTGTTTGAGAACGCAACGTTTTCTCGTATGTTTTACTTGTCAATGCATTGATTTGTGATTACATATTGTTATTTGAGACGTCTTAATTAGGGTTGCCAATGATTGTTATTTGAGATGTCAAGATTAGGATTGTAAAAACTCTATAGGATTGTCAACTCCACGAATACTAGCTTGAACAAAGCTAATGTTTCACTTGTAAAATCTTAGGCCCTTATATGGGTCAATAATTCTAAGATGAGATAGAGCTCCAAGAGCAATAACAAAGCCTCAATACTAAATTAGTTGGGGACGGAGTTGGGCTCTAGCCTTTTTTAACTTTAAATAAGCACTTTGTATTTTTAACTGTTACTGTTGTCTTTCATTATATTATGTTATTTAGTGAAAGTTGATTTAGTGTGGGTTTGTTTAATGATTTTTTCTAGTACGTTTGGTCCCTACGCCTATTGTTTTCCCAATGATTGCAAAGCGTCAAGGCGATGCTTATGCGTTTTCCTTGCTACGGTGAGGCGTTGCCTAGGCGATGCCTAGGCGACAAAAGAACATTTATTTTGAGGCCCTTGAAATTAATTTAATTTTTTATACTTGTATGTCGGCCTCTAATATTACGTCTCACTGTCCGTCTACTACATCATAAGCATTAATATTATAGTTTCATTTAAAAAAAAAAAATTCTTAAAAAAACACAATAAATGACATTACAACTCATACAACAATGCAATTTCAAGTTTTAAGTTTTTAGTTTCAAGTTTCAACAACAAACCAAGCAACCTATTATCTAGCACAAAGTTTCTTAGAGTCTTAGCACAAAGAAGAAATAAACTCGTTAACAAAAAAAATTTAAAAAGTTAAAAAAAGAAAGATGTAAAAAACATAAGTTAAAAAATAGAAATTATGTTTTCTTTTTAAAAAACAAAAGCAAATAATTTAAAAGAAAAACATAAGTAAATAATTTATTTAAAAAACAGAAGTAAATAAATTAAACAAAAAACAATTTTTTTTCGAAGGTGCCGGAGAGTCGTCGAAAACTTGTCGGAGTGTCGGAAGCTCACTGATATCCTCGCTGGAGATCAAAAAATAGATGGTGGTGGGGCACAACAAATGGTGAGGGGAAAGATTGTGAAATTGGTGGGGACAAGGGCTTTTATATATATAATTATTTAGTTATAAAGAGTCGTTGGAAACTTGTCGGAGTGTCAGAAGCTCACCGGTATCTTTGCCAGAGATCGAAAAATATATAGGGGTGGGGCACAACAAATGGCGAGGACTAGGGCTTAATCTTGTTGTTTATATTTATAATTATTTAATTATAAAGAGGTTCCTTATCCTTATAAAAGTTTTGTTAGACCTCCCTCAAGACTTTAAAAATGTGCTAAGAAACCTCTCCATCACCTAACCCTTCGCCTTGCAATCATCGATGTTTCCTTAAAAACAATTATGAGACAATTTTACTTTTTTTGCCTTTTGAAGCAAAGGTTGAATGGTTCGTTTTTGACAACAAATTTAAATGAAACTTATAAATTGTCTTTACCGTTGCCAAACTTTTTGATGCTTTATAGTCTCTTAGATGTTCTATTTTTGTAAAAACAAGTTGGATTAAATAAAGTTCTATTTTTTAGAAATACTTTATGCTAAATACTTGTAAATTATGTATTTCATAATTAGAAAAAAAGGAAAAATCACTTGTATTCCATCTCAATTCTTTATCTTTTAATTGGTTGACTTTCATTCCAAACAATGAGATGGAATTAAGTAATTAAGATATGAAATATGGAGAATAATTTCAGCAATAATCATAGTTGCGAAATTTATCTTTGTAAAGGAACAACAAATAAAATTAAAATTACCTCATTATCCAAAAAAAAAGAAAAGAAAATTACCTTGTATAAGTATTTTAGTTGACCGTCAGCGTAAAATTTTTGTCACTCTTTATGAAATGGATCAAACACATAAACGTTAGGGCATTCCCACCAAGCGATGTGTTGCATCGGAGCCTGGGTAGTGAGAAAGGAGCATTGAATGGTTTGGAAAGCTTACAATCAATTGCACTAAATCGAGCCTAATGGAAGAGTTTGATCCATTTAGCCGACTCCAATTAATTTGGACTGAGGCAATGTTTGTTGCCTAAGTATTTCAATTTGGAGCGACTATAATATTAGTATTTCAATTTGGAGCGACTATAATATTATCGTTTTATACTTTCTTATCTTTAAATAATGAGAGGGAAACTTAATATAAATAATTGAGAAAACAATTCTGACATATTAGACTGCGAAAGTTTTATTTTTTCTCTTTAGAAATGCATATATAAGCCCATCTCGGTTTCTAATGGATGAAATTGACACTGTACAAGATTCCTGGACTCTATTGAAGTGAAGTGAAACACTTGTATCGCTTTTGTGACATGTCATCAAGGGTTTTCCTCAAAGCTTACTGATTACTAATTCTGGAGTTTTTTCTTATATTTTTATACGGCATGAACGAATAAAACTTTGTGGGACGCTTTGGCCTTATTTCTTAAATGTTAGTCTCCATAGTTTATCTTCGGTTGTAACTTGTATCCGGAAGCAGACCCTTTGATCTCTTTTTTATTAGGTTCCTGATTTAGACTATTATTGAACTTCGCACCAACTACATGCACATAGTAACTGTTTTCTTGTTTAATCATAGAGGTTGAAACACTTTTTCAGGTCCAGAGGAGTCATACTAACTCACAACATTCCAAGCAGGATTCGAAGTCAAAAGAGAAGTGTGTTGTCATGTAAGTAAGCAATGTGGATCGATTTGAGATGTAAATTCTGTATTCTGTGTTCATTTCTCTTCTTTCTTCCGTTTTTTTCCCCATTGTATTTCAAGACATTACAAAACTAACACAATGCTCTCTAGTTCTACCCAGTTTTGGCTGTAAGTAAATTTCAGAATAAATACACCATGAATGAATTCTTTACCGTGTTTTTGGGAGGTTATAATGTTTACTTTCTTGGTCATATACTTTGGGCACCAAGATAGGCGTACCTACCAAGTAGGTGCAGTCTGATGCAAGTGTGATGCACATCTCGAGGTACATCGTCCGGCGTCCATCCTGTAGTTGCGTCTGTCTCTGTGCCCAAAGTGGGTTAACCTAGCACTTCTCTACTTGTTATCCTTACATTTGCCGCGCATTTGGTACAGTCCTAGCAATCTTGCATCTTGCATCTTGGTGTGTGGACACATCAGGATGTGTGTCCGACCTCCGAAGGACGACTGCAAACTACGTAGCAAATGTCTTCATTCAAAGTAGGGTCACCCTATTATTTCCCATCCAATCTCTTCATATGTTTCTTCCGTGGTATTTCCCATCCAATCTCTTCATATGTTTCTTCCGTGGTATGTGTGTTCGCAGATTTTTAGTTTTCTTCGTCTTTCCTTACATGTATGTGAAAATGTTAGGGTGACAACCTCTTGCTACAATGTTGTTGAGGTCCATGCATCAAAATGAACTGTCACTATCACTCTTCTACTGCAAAAGTTTGACTCCTACTCATGTCTAATTTCTTGTGTCAAGGTTGGATTTATCGACTTAAATAGCTCATTAACTGAGCTTCAAATCGAGATTATTCTAGAAGAAAATGAAGACCTGCTATTGTAACTCAAGAAAGGCATGCTCAAATGGCATGCTTGTGCGAGTCCATTCAATATGCATCGTGATGCGTTTGAGCACACATTGCAACGAAAATTAAGGGACGTGCGCAAGTGTGCAACGTTTGTGCTTCTTTATTTGATTAGAAAAGCATTTTCCAAATATATTTTCCCGGCCAGTTATGTTCATTGCAGTACTTAAACTGCTACTGTTGCAGCAACTAGTGTCAATTCCTCAAAAGATTGGGTGACATACTTTAGAGTTTTGATACATACAATTTTTACACAGCTGCTTATACCGCTTTGTTTGTGCCTCCTTTCTAAGACACGATTATTTATTTATTTTCTTATAAAAAAAATTTCTTTCGAAGTTAATTTTTTTATCCAATTTTTTTTGATAAAAAAGTTGTATTCATATTTCATTCAACACTGAGATCATGGAGTACAACCATAGCTACCTCATCAAAAGGTTGATTTCATACCTTGGGTCATTTGACTAGCATATGTATGAGAAAGACGCGTCATTACATGAACAACTCCATCTGCTTGTCTATGAAACCTAAACTCTCAAAAAATAAAACTTCCAACAAGGCTAAAAATGCCAAACTTCTAAGTAGAGAAGAAAATCTAAGACTTCTAAAGGCAAGAAAACTACTTATTTTAATGAAAAATACCAACGAAAAGTATCGATCTTATAGTCGTAAGCGCAAATCAAAACACAAGCGGAAATGAAGATGTAGAGTTCAAGATTAGGACTTTTGCCAAGGTTGAATCTGATAACTGCAATACGAAAGAACTGTTCATCGATCCCATATCTTTTTTATTTGATGAACAAAAAGGAAAGCGATATCATTATCACCGATCCGAAGAGAAGATCGGCGGTAGCTCCAAAGCTAAAATCACAAAAAGTGCCAAGAATGAGAAAGAGAGTTTTTTTCCCGTTTGGTATATCTATGATGGTGTCCCATCGAAGTTAAAACACATGAATGTTTACTAACAAAAATGACAAATATCCTCTTTTATACATCATAATAGAATATATTAAAAAAAATCTATTTAATTACTCATAATTTGTTCTATTATTTAAAAACATTGAGACATTAGGAGCGGCTTCTTATCAGACCCCGAATCATTAGGGCGTATGATCGGTCTAGATTATCCTAGTCTCCTTATTATCTAATAAGCATTATCTATTATAAATTCATAATTCAAACCCTAGTTTCCTGTCATTCTATAAAAGACTTATCAGAGTCATAATTCTTCGTAATAGTTTAGAACTATAAAATCCTAATTCGAATCAATTAACTTAATCCTTAGTTCTTCAAAAAATTTGGCAACATCTCTTCTGTTTTTAGACCTACGGCTAAACGGCCGGTTCCTCCAAATTGTTAAAAACTTATAGAGAGGGTGGAAATGCTCAGGAAAGAGTCACAATCCACTATCTCACAATATATTTCCATCAATCCATATACATAAATTGCAATTCATTTCAAGAGATTATAACCAATTCAAACCTTAAATAGTTATAAAACTAGTTACTAAAACAACTTAAATAAGCTAAACCTTACCACAACTGTTCAACATAAATCCCAAATCCACACATGATCCCTAACACCTATTATTATTGTGACGACCCCAGTTCTTTACAAACTGGGTTCGACCCGGCCTAAGCCTATGAAGACCCCTTGAGTCAGCCTTCGCGAGGTCAACACAAGCTTAGTCAGCCTTCCAATCCATTATTATATATAAATTCATAATATAAGTTGAGTTATTAATCTTTTGTTAGATTTAAAGATTTAGCGAAATCAATTAAGCAATTTAAATAACTCGACAAGTAAAAGAAAGAGTCGGACAGCCTAAATGTGGAACCTATATTATATAAATAGTGCGAAAAGTAAACAAAATGATATACAAGTCATAAGTGTCTCTCAAAACCCATAATATATCCTAGGTGTACAAAAAATCAAATATATAAGTAAATACAATACTAAAAAGAAACTTACAAAATGGCAGAGGGGAGGGCTGCTCTGATGTCTCTGAGTAAGTCACCAATCACCAGCGCCTTGCCCTTGTTCGCTAGTGGATCTGCAAATTGTAACCAAAGGAGACAATTGCAGTGAGTAAAGCCTGAAGGATATCGATAGTAATGCATGAATAATAATAAACTGTCCAAGAATCATGCAGAAGATTAAGAAAATAGTAAATAAATAGAATGCATGATAATAAGAATAATATAAACTGCAAGAAATGAGCATAAAGGAAACTATAAGAGAGGTGCTCAAGTAGTCCAGATAAACGAGTATGGGTGCCACAGGGTCAAGGTCATAGAGTTGCAGCAAAGCTGGGCAGACTTGGGTCCTAGGAAGCGGCAACACCTGCTTAACATAGATTATCGCGAATGAGGGATATCAATAGTGCCCTACATAAAACACATCTCATTCCGAAGAAATTCAGTTAATCGAGGTCGGGGTTCTGACTTCCTAACTCACTTGGCCCTCGAACACTCATATTAGGAGCGAGAGTTCATGGAAATGCTAATTCACAGTTTTAAAGAATAAAGAAAAGATATTGAATTACTATGGAAATCCTTGCAAGTTTATTTGCCTCAACTGTGTGAAAAATGCGCCCTCGCGGTGTAATGGCCCATTTGAATAATGTCTATTTAATTTACAGAGGTGGACGCCGGCTCGGATCTACGTGGACGTCGCGGTAGGCTAGGACACACGGGGATTTAGGTAAGGAAGTTTATGGTGTGTTGGTTACTTATTTGCGGTGTAATTTATTCAAATACATCACATGTGTGTATGTTGCGAAATAATACGTGCGAGATTATGTGAACTGTATTCACCTCGATATACGTGTCGACGCGGATATTGGGTAGTCGACGGGACCGAATATTAGGTCGGGAAAACGAAAACACAAATTAAATAAAAGACTAATAAAAATTTGTCAAGTAAATAATATGGAATAGATATTAGGTGGCTAGCGACGCGACGATACGTTTGTATCACGGTTCGGACGCGAAACCGGGTATCGAAAAGCTCGAAAACACGGGCGAGTGTCTTAGCTGTGTCATATTTAGGTGTCAAGACACCTAACTCCACAACATTTGTTCATTCGAACAACACTTGTCCAATTCAATTACATGTGTCCACCCACCTCACTTACACCTACACCTACACCACACATATGCACACACATAGAGACTCGGGACGGGAGACCAGAGGAAGAAGAATGAACGAGGAGAGGAGAAGGAGAAGAAGAAGCTGGGAAGGAGAGAAGAGAAGGTAGAGACGTCAAGGTCGAGGTGAGTCATCGTCGTTTGTGTGATTTTAGTGGGTTCGGTGGTGGTGGCCGAAAGTAAGGTTCGGCCATGGAGGCGGGCCAAAGTGGAGATGGCACGGGTGTCTCCCCTGCCATCGATTCCACCAGGGTTGTGGTGGAGAGCAACCCATCCCATCATCGAGGAGATTTTTTTATTTAGATCGAACCGATAGTTGGTTCGATCGGGAGGAAAAAAAAGGTGCGACTTTTTGCAGGGTTTTGCCTCGAAAAGCGCGAAATATGCAATTTGGCCTAAATTTTTTAGAAATTAGTTGTAAATTGTCATGCTAAATTAAATTATTGATAAATGGACATAGGTTGACACGGGTGATCAATTGGCAACCAAGAACACAATGGACTTGGACTCGGGGATTGATTACAGGGTAGTGGTGCGCGTTATGAGGTTTGTAAAACCCAATGGAAAAATTCGTGAGTATTTATTTTGCTTTGTAATTCGATTCAATTCCGGTATTTCCTTGTGATTTTTCCTATATCTATATCTTGTCGTCGTTTGCACGGTTGGTCGAGTTACTCCCACTAGATTTTTCGTTGTGTGTCTATGCATTCTAGACCATAGCATGTGTATCAGGAGTTCTCGGTGGACAACGACTCGAGCTATTGAACTGATACATGTGTCGGTGCGTCGTAGGTCTACGCCGGCGACCGAGAGGGATAAGGTGATAGCTAGTTGGGTGCGCCCACTAGTGGGATCCTGGAAGGGAATCCCGAAGTATGGTTTAGTCTGACTGGAACAGGCACACACATTTGCACTTTATTGTTATCTATGCATGCGATGCCCTACTTACACTTGTCTATTTGCATCCCGCATGTTTATTTAACAGTATTTATTGACTTCCACTTATTTATATGAATGCCCGGAGGAGCTCCTTGGGATTTTACTGACTGGACTCGTCATCCATTTTCTTTCGTGATGATTGAGTGCATATCCGAGTACACGTAAAGGCAAGGGGTCTTAGGCGACTACCTCTGACTGCCTACCTCTGAGGATTACTTGTACGTGTGATTATTTTGATATTTTGATTCTTTTGGGAATCGAGGAGTGATATGACCTTGTACATGCTTAGTTTTATATGGTACAATTGTTAACATAATACTTTTCAGGGCTTTTTCCACGCTAGGTTTTGTTAAGTTGTTTCTTAATAATTCTTGCATTTACGTACGTCTTCCTCATAATATGTTATTTATACACTGTACACACACAAGTGGATACATTTCGAGACAGAGAAAGGACGGGCAGGTGTCGTACACGTGTCGTTGGGCCAGCTGGCAAGGATTACACGGTGACACGTCACCTCGGGGCAGCGAGGGCCGCCACAGTTGGTATCAAAGCCAGGTTAGAAGAAGACCTAAAACAATAAAACTTAATCAATGAACTTAGATGTGGAAACCCGAAGTAATTGCCTTATAACTTTAGTTGGGAAGTAATGTGAGGCGGGTAAAGTTAGAATTTATATGTGTTATATTTGCATTTTAATAAATTATATGATATACGTATATACCTCGAGACTGATTCAGAGCACATTCTCGATGCAGATAATGGATGGACAGTTTGGTATGCCAATTGAGACTGAACAGACTAGCGATGCAGTTAGGGATGTCCCAGTTACGGCGAGTGTGGAGGATAGACTCTCGGCACAAGAGACATAGATGGCCGTGGTCTTACTGCTATTGCGAGCACAGATCGCGGTCCTGGCGACACTCACTTCAGCTAGAGAGCGATAGCGATGGCTATCGGGCGAGAGACAATCGCCATTCAGGCGGTACCTCAAACGCCAGTTCAGGGGGTAGCGGTAGAGGAACCCACATTGACAGTTGCCGTTGTTGTTCCATTGGGGACGTTGACTCTTACGCCTCCACACACGACGACGGATCAGGTTACTGCAACCCCCGCTGCTGACACTCCTTCGACATCAACATTCGTTATGGAGCCAGAGGCGAAGTTATTGAGGGAGTTTTTGAAGTTTCAGCCTGGATTCTTTTACAGCAGCGGTGATCCCGAGGCTGCAGGGAGATGGATAGTGTCTCATCAACGTTTCCATAAGCTGATGAGGAACGATGAGATAGTAAAGGCACAATTTTCGGGAGCCTATTTGAGAGGACATGCGGTAGTCTAATGGACGACATATATGGATACTCATCCAGAACCGACGACAAGGGATAAGTTTAGGGAGCTATTCTATGATCAGTACATACCGATAGAGGTTAGGTTGAGACTGAGAGAGGAGTTCTTGGCCCTGCGATAGGGAAATCGGACTTTGATGCAGTATATGGAGAGGTTCCGACATTTCTTTGCGAGCTTCTCTCTAGATGTTGCCGGGACAGAGCGCTTGCAGATCTATTATTTCACTAGAGGGGTTGATGACAGGATTGCGTCAACAATTGTCTCGATCGGAGCCACGACTTTGCAGGAGATCTTTGACAGGGCATTGGCTCATGAGACATATATACTGCAGAGGGCTGGCAAACGTGTGACTGGTAGAGAGGTGCAGGCAAGCCAGAGTTCTGGGTTGACTCAGAGGCAGAAGAGACAGACATAACGTCCGGATATAGGCCGAAGAGATGATAGAAGAGATAGGGACCACTGGGACGAGTTTCAGGTCTGCCAGTTCCGATACGAGGAGCCACAACCGGTTCATGCTATCACCTCAGCACTAGTGGATCGACAGAAGGCACAGCCACAGGAGTACCGTCAGGGCCGAGATTAGGGCATTTTTGACGACACAAGTTATTTGAATTCACAGTCACGCCATTCGAGCTGACAAACACTCCAACAATTTTCATAGATCTGATGCACAGGGTCATGAGGCCGTATTTGGACAGATTCATCATTGTATTCATCGATGATATCTTGATCTATAGCATGACTCATAAGGATCACGAGGGACATCTTAGGGCAGTTTTGACGACACTGAGGGAGCACTGACTGTATGCTAAGTTTAACAAGTGTGATTTTTGGCTAAGTGTGGTGAGATTCTTAGGCCATGTCATCAGTGAGCTGGGTATCTCAGTGGATTCAGAAAAGATTAGGGTGATCATTGATCGAAAGACGCCTGAGTCTGTGGCTGATATACGAAGTTTCCTTGGACTGACCGGATACTACCGACGATTTGTGCTGGATTTTTCCTCGATCGCAGCGCCGATGATGAGACTAACTAAGAAAGACGTCATATTTGACTGATCAGAGAATATGCGTAGGCTTTTTGTGAATTGAATCGGAGGTTGACATCTACACCAGTATTGACATTGTTGGAGCTGGGCAAGACCTTGACAGTATATACAGATGCATCGGGTATTGGTATTGGATGTGTGTTGATGCAGGATGGTAGACCAGTTGCCTATCTTTCTAGACGGTTGAGACCCCACGAGGGGAGTTATCCAGTGCATGACCTAGAGCTTGCAGCGGTCGTCTTTGCACTGAAGGCTTGGAGGCACTATCTCTATGGAGTGCGATTCGTGTTGTCTACAGATCACCAAAGTTTACGGTACATTTTCACTCAAAGGGAGCTGAATATGCACCAGCGGAGATGGCTGGAGTTGCTGAACGACTACGACTTCACTATCGAGTATCACCCTGGCAAAGCGAACGTCAAAGCAGACGCATTGAACATGAGTGGACTCGACAGTCAGACTGTTCTGCAGCAAATGACACATGAGCATGGCTTATTACAGGCAACATCAGTTATGTGCATGACCGAGTTGTCGACTACGGCGGAACATCACATTTGTTGTCAGTTGAGGATACCGATCGTATCGATTGAATGAGTTACCAAGTGTCAGAGGGTTGATGGGCTTTATGAGCGGATCAGTGGTCTGTCATAGAATCCGAATGCACTGATTGGGCAGAAACCATAGATCGGTGTTTGAGATACCAAGGGAGATTGTGGATACCAGCGGATCAGGAGATATGAAACGAGATTCTAGAGGAAGCACACCGGTCTCTTTACACAGTTCATCATAGTTAGACCAAGATGTACCATGATTTGAAGCGACTATTCTTGTGGTCAAGGATGAAGGCTGACGTAGGTGCGTACGTTAGGAGTTGTCACATTTGCCAGCAGGTGAAGGCTGAGCACAAATGACTTGGTGGATTATTACAGCCGTTGCCCATTCCACAATGGAAATGGGAACATGTCACTATGGATTTCGTTAGTGGCCTACCGCAAACATTGAGGCATCACGATGCAATTTGGGTAGTGATTAATACACTGACGAAGTCGGCTCACTTCATTCAAGTCTCAATGAAATACACATTTCCTCAGCTGAGCATATAGTTTGAGCGAGAGATTATTAGACTTCATGGGGTGCCAGTTTCCATTGTGTCAGACAAAGATTCCCGATTGACCTCGAAACTATGGGAGGCAATGCAGGAACAATTTGACACCAGGTTGCAATTTAGTACAACTTATCATCCTCAGACTAATGGACAGTTAGATCGACTAATTCTGATTTTGGAGGATATGCTCAGGGCATGCATATTACAGTTTGGGGTTCGTGGGAGGATTATCTGCCTCTGTGTGAGTTTGCATAAAATAACAGTTATCAGGCGAGCATTGGTATGCCACCATTTGAGGCACTGTATGGGAGACCTTGTAGATCACCTGCTTGTTGGGCGGAGCCGGAAGATATAGTGTATATGAAGGTCGTTGATCACACAGACAAAATTCGACGAATTCGTCAGAAAACGTGAGCTGCACAGGATAGATAGAAGAAATACGTGGATAGGTATCATGATGGTCTGAGCTATTACGGGGGTGATATGGTGTATATGAAGGTTTCTCCTTGGAAAGGTTAACAAAGATTTGACATTAAGGGGAAACTAGCGCTGAGATACATTTGGCCATACTAGATTGCACAGAGAGTAAGCCCAGTGGCATATCGGTTAGAGTTACCTACCAAGTTAGTTGGGGTTCATCCAATCTTTCACATTTCCTTGTTGAGACTTGCTAGGTCAGGTCTGAGACCGACGATTGAGTTGGGACAGGTGGAGATACAGCCTGACGTGACTTATGAGGAGAGACCGATAGAGATTGTTGACCGTCGAGTGCATATTCTCCTGAATAGGGAGCTCGTGAAGGTTCTAGTACGTTGGCAGCATCATAAGACGGAGGGACTCACCTAGGAGCTAGAGTCGACGATGAGGACGCGACACCCTCAACTATTATCTGGTATGTGACTTCAGTTACAGTTAAATTTTGGGATAAAATTTTATTAAGTTTGGAAGAACTGTAACGACCCATTTTAATAATGTCTATTTAATTTACAAAGGTGGACGCCAGCGTAGATCTACGTGGACGCCGCGGTCGGCTATGACACACGGGGATTCAGGTATGGAAGTTTATTGTGTGTTGGTTGCTTATTTGCAGTGTAATTTATTCAAATACATCGCATGTGTGTATGTTGCAAAATAATACGTGCGAGAATGTGTGAACTGTATTCACCTCGATATACGTGTCGAAGCGGGTATCGGGTAGTCGACGGGACCAATATTAGGTTGGGGAAACGAAAACACATAAATTAAATAAAATCTTAATAAAAATTTGTCAAGTAAATAATATGGAATAGATATTGGGTGGCTAGCGACGCGACGATACGCGTATATCACAGTTCGGACGAGAAATCGGGTGTCGAAAAGCCTGAAAACACGGGCGAGTGTTTTAGCTGTGTCATATTTAGGTGTCAAGACACCTAACTCCACAACATTTGTTCATTCAAACAACACTTGTCCAATTCAATTACATGTGTCCACCCACCTCACCTACACCCGCACCACACACACACACACACACACACACACACACACACACACACACACACACACACACACACACACACAGGCAGAGACGGAGACTAGAGGAAGAAGAAGGAATGAGGAGAGGAGGAGAAGAAAAAGAAGCCGGGAAGGAGAGAAGAGAAGGTGGAGACGTCACTGTCGAGGCGAGTCATCGTCGTTTATGTGATTTTGGTGGAAGTAAGGTTCGACCATGGAGGCCGAATCGGGCCAAGGTGGAGATCGCAGGGGTGTCTCCACTGCCATTGATTCCACCGGGGTTGGGGTGGAGAGCAACCCCAACCCATCATCGAGGAAATTTTTTTTTTTGGATCGAACCAGTAGCTAGTTCGATCGGGAGGAAGAAGAAGGTGCACACGCGTGCTCGCGTGTGCACCCCCTGCTGGGCTGGGCCCAGAAAGGGTCGACCCGACCCAAACGAAAAAAATTAAAAAAAAAAGAAGAAAAAAAGAGAAAAAAGAAAAAGAGAAGAAAAATGAAAGAAAAATTTGGAGAAATTATGAAAAAATTGGAAGAATTCCGAAAAAAATATATTTCGATAAAATAAATAGAAATTGATAAAGTTCTATGAAAAGAAAACATGTGGGAATGTCGGACGTGACTTTTTGCGGGGTTTTGCCTCTAAAAGCGCGAAATACGTAATTTGGCCTAAATTTTTTAGAAATCTGTTGTAAATTGTCATGCTAAATTAAATTGTTGATAAATGGACATAGGTTGACACGGGTGATCAATTGGCGACCAAGGACTCAGTGAACTTGGACTCGGGGATTGATTACGGGGTAGTGGAGCGCGTTGTGAGGTTTGTAAAACCCAATGGAAAAACCCTTGAGTATTTGTAATTCCATTCAATTCCAGTATTTCCTTGTGATTTTTCCTATATCTATATCTTGTCGTTGTTTGCACGGTTGGTTGAGTTACTCCCACTGGATTTTCCGTTGTGTGTCTATGCATTCTAGACCATAGCATGCGTATCAGGAGTTCTCGATGAACAACGACCCGAGCTATTGAACTGCTATATGTGTTGGTGCGTCGTAGGTCTACGCCGGCCACCGATAGCGATAAGGTGATAGCTAGTCGGGTGCGCCCACTAGTGAGATCTTAGAAGGGAATCCTGAAGTATGGTTTAGTCTGACTGGAACATGCACACACATTCGCACTTTATTGTTATCTATACATGCGATGCTCTACTTACAGTTGTCTGTTTACATTCTGCATTTCTTATTTAACAATATTTATTGACTTTCACTTATTTATATGAATGCTCGGAGGAGTTCCTTGGGATTTACTGACTAAGACTCGTCATCTATTTGTTTCCGTGATGATTGAGTGGAGATCCAAGTACAAGTAAAGGCAAGGGGATTTTAGGCGACTACCTCTGACTGCCTACCTCTGAGGATTACTTGTACGTGTGATTATTTTGATATTTTGATTCTTTTGGGAATTGGGGAGTGACATGACCTTGTACGTGCTTAGTTTTATATGGTCCAGTTGTTAACACGGTACTTTTTAGGGTTTTTTCCACACTATGTTTTGTTAAATTGTTTCTTAATAATTCTTGCATTTACGTACGTCTTCCGCTGAATATGTTATTTATACACTGTACACACAAGTGGATACATTTCGAGACAGAGACAGGACGGGTAGGTGCCGTACGAGTGTAGTTGGAGTAGTTGGTAAGGAGTACACGGAGACATGTCACCCTGGGGCGGCTAGGGCCGCCACACGCGGCTCTAAACACGCGTCCCAATCGACCCCTGATGCCCGACTCTAGCTAGCTAGGTACCTGGTGTCCTATTAGATTGGTAATATTGTTAGAATCATTAAGTTGCATTTACCTCTTTGTTTCTAATATAGTTCAATTATAATCCAACTTGTCTATTTGTAACTTAATACTCATTATGTTCTTGGTATTAGGCTACTGAGACCATCTCCAACCACGATACTTTATTTCTCCTCTATTTTATAGTTATGTCACATCGAACTATTTCTTCTCCAACCACAACCTCTATTTCTACTCCAAAACACTATTTCTTTTTTTGTTATTTATTTGTATTTAATTTTAATAAATTATTTAATCAATAAAAGAATTAAGAAAAAACACATTCATATTTTTTGAAAAAACCAATTATTGATAATTTTTTAAAAGAAAAAAGAAAAAAATAAAAAGTAAGACACTATTATAGAGTTGGATGAATAATGGAACTCCAATCCACTATTCACCCAACTCTATAATAAGAGGGAAATAGAGTACAGTTGGAGTTGTTTCAAGCTCTAAGGGTTGTCATGGTGTGAGCAACGTAACTTGACATATTGGTGCTAAACAATCCCATTTAGTGACCTACAAATCATTCCAAGTCAATTTGGGGTATGATGTTCCTTTTATTCATTTCACGTCCTCATTGGGCACTTAGCTCAGCCAAAAGTGTCCCGACTTATTTAATATTATTCAACACACTTTATTTATTGCTTTAGGTATTATTGGATTATTTAAGATCATTAGAAGCCATCTCAAGTTGGTTTAAAACATTAGTTTGCAAAACAGTCCTTTAGGGACTTTAAAATAATTACTTAAAAGTTAGTTTTCCCACAACTTGGAAAATGACTGAAAAATAAATAGAATTTCTTAAAATTCTCGAGGCTAGTTCCGTGAAATTCAAATACTTGAAATCAAGGTTATCAAGTAATAAAATCTCATTTATAAGTGCAAAAACTCAATTTTCAACTCGAAGTGAAATTCTAAGTCCTTATTTGTAAATATGAGTTTTTTTGTTGAAATGCGACGTGAAAACTGAGGTAAAAAAATCACGAAAATCAGTGGACACCTTCACAATGACCTAATAACACATTGTGGAGATTTTGACTCAATTCCGACATCATTTGATGCCTGTAATACCTTAAGTCAAAAATCAGCTCATTAAGTAACTTTTGCTTATTTAGAAACTCATTTGGAAAATCATTTAAATCAACTCAAAAAATCATGAAACACGGTGAACAACGCCCCTACAACATAATTATATGATCTGAAAATTTCGATCCAATTTTGCTATCGTATGATGATCGGAATATGCTTACCAATTGGGCTACAAGTCCATTTTTAATTTGTTTATGTTCAAATCTACTTTAATAAAATAGAGTTAGTTTTGGTGCACTAACTTGTGAGTTGATTTCAATTAACGAAATGTTAAAAATATATATTGTAGCCCAAAGAGAAGTTTTATAGCTATGTCTTAGCTTTTCGAAACTATAAGGTTTGTGCATTTTCGATATGAAATGAGGGGTATATAGAAATTTTACCACAATGATTCAAAACAATTTTATATTCCGATCAACCACTTTGAAAATTTCATAAAAAACTATTTCTTACCCAAAACTAAAAACCCAATATAGTAGACTATGTGGAAAAACAAAAGGAACCTAAATATCTAATTTTCTTCATAAACCAAATCATTTTACAGATCAAAATTCCTGATTTCGGTTTCATGCAAAATGCCTCAATTTGGTCAAACTTTAAAATTTTTGAAAATTGATTTGGAAAACTCAAATGTGGTGTGTAATTGATAAAAACAACTAAAAAGACCTCCAAAATGCTAAGAATTCAAAAGCCCTTTGGTTACATACACAAATGAGCTATAATTGAAAACATTAAGTGGGATTTGGTTACCTAAGGCTCCATGCTTGATGACCTAATCTTTGGGTCTCCCTTAGTTGTTGATTTGCTCACATGTAACTCAAATTATTCCAGTAATTAAGATGGGCTCTGATTTTTATTGCATGAACACACAAATGAATGTGGAATGCTTAAATGTCCCTTTTATAGTGTGTTGGATGGTTTTCATTTTGGCCTCACATCAAGTGTGTGTATGCTCATCTCAAGATTGATTTTATGGCTCTCAATATAACTCCTACTCAACTAACTTCCATCTTGTTGACACCAATTCCCAACTCTAATAACTTAAGATTCCATTTTAGTGTGAATCTCGAGGAAAATCTATGTCTCATCAATTTTTTTCATTCAACTATAGGCATTTGTAATCAATAGATTCAATTAATTTAACTTAGGCACTTTTATACATATGGTTAGTGTAATTAGTCATATAATCAACACATTTGTGGTCCCACTAACTCCCAACTGTTCGAAATCTGGTGCCCCAACTTCGGCATGCATCCCGATGCATATGCATGTGTGTAATATTTGTATTTAAACGTTAAGCCTTGTAATTTATTTCTATTAAATCATATGCTAATATGTTGTATATTTGATTTATTGATTTAATAACCAAACTTAAACTCACCATATAGTTGTCAACCACGGTCCCATGCTTACACGTATCTCGAAGCATGTATTCGCTCGCATCTCAACGCCTATAGATAATGCACGATAATGATTTAATAATCCATACATATACACATTAGGCATCCATCACATAAACATAATATACTTCAGTGTTGACTCTCGAGGATTGACTAAATATGCCACATCATCATAAGTCTTTTTTAGAGTCCTACGGTGACACATAACACGAGTTAGAAACTTAGGGTTGTTACAGCCTTCCCAACTAATAAGAATTTCGTCCTCGAAATTGAAATAACTTAAGACTTACTGAAATCTAGAATAAGCCTGGGAAGTGCTCGCACATATAGGACTTATGTTCCCAAGTTAGCTCTACGTCCCCATGATGTTGCCACTTGATGAGGACCGATGGGATGTCCTTTTTCCTTAATCTCTTCACATTACAGTCCAATATCTGAATAGGTTATTCCTCGTAGGTGATGTTCTCTCTTAAGTTTATTTGACTCAAACCCAACATCGGTCACTTGTCTCATCTCGACCTATCCAATCGAAGCATCAAAATGTGAAACACTGGTTGATCCAGGCTAACTGAGGCGAAAACTCCAACTTATACACAACCTTTCCTATTCTCTTCTTAGTCTTGGATGGACATGAATCTTGGCACGAGTTTTCCTTTGATTTCAAATCTCTTATGACCCTTCAGAGGTGAGACCTTCAAGTAGACGTATGCTCCTTCTTTGTATTCCAACTTGCCGTGGTACTTGTTGTAGTACTTTTTTTGTCTCTCTCTCTCACACCTTTCACACTAAGTCTAAACTGTCGTATCTTCTCTGTGTAATCTACCATAATATCTGGCCTAATAGCTGCAATATCCTCGAGCTCTACCAAACATGTTGGAGATCTACACGGCCTGCTGTAAAGTGCCTCAAATGATGTCATCTCGATCCTGGCCTGGTAACTATTGTTGTAGGCAAACTAACACAGATGAAAATACTCCTCCCAAGATCCTCCGTACTCTAGCACACAAATATTCAACATACCCTCGAGGCGCTCTAACCGTCCATCTGTCCGTGGATGGTAGGCAGTATTTGATGTGCGTGCTGCAAGTATAACAACTCGCTTGTAGTAATAGTGCAATCAACTTACGTTGACTACATATATCGTCCTCAAGGAAAGGTTTTTGCACTCGGTTTTATATCTAGTTGACTTTAAATTATTACTAAGGAAATTTTTTTTTTAATTGGTTTTATAACTAAATTAAACTACTCTAACAAATCAATGCAATTTACTTAAATTCTTTTATTAAAGCTATCTTAGTTCACAACTTCACAAAGGTAATGAAATACTATGCTTTTCAACTACTTTATCATCTTTATCATATTGTGTGCAATCCCTACTTAGAATTGACATATTTCCTTCAATTCCTTTTTAACCCACTGTCGTGAAGGAAAAGATTCTAATGTGCAAACTAGAACTCCACCTATCGATGTGAATAATGTAAGCTCCACAATGCTTTAATGTCCTAAATCTTTATATTCATAATCAATTAAATTTACTATCTGTGCCTCCTTAATTAACAACTATCACTCGATTTTGTGTATTTTACGGTTGTACCGTCCATATCCTGTTTAAAAGCTTCAATGGTAATGATAACACTTAAAACCTCATATCAATAAATATGTGATCAAGATATCTATAGGATTACACTCAAAATCAATAAAAATTCTAACCATTGCACTTTTTATATTTCTATTCTACTCATGTTCATAGCATAACATTCAGACCACAAGATCCATTGATCAATACTACTCAAACTTCATTGAAACAAGATATAATTAAATACTTCAATTAAATCAATAAAAATAATAGCTGGATTACCACACTTAAGTTTTCTATGTCTTCTCTCCATAAATCATTTTAATACTTAAGAATAAGTAAAACCTATAATAAATTATGTTAATGGCTGCTAATGGTTGATATGTTATGAGTTTGCCATGTCCTAATATCTATTATACTCCATAAACATGTTTAAGAACAATTAGAAACCTTACTAAACAATTTCACTCAAAATAGAACTTTAACTTTCTATTTTCTTCTATTTCAGTGTTGTCACTTAACCCATGGTGTCGTGTGTCTATTGCCATAATGCCGCCACTTTTGTGTTCTTTTTATCTCTTCAGTGACTTCGACGCTGTCCATCCTATCTCCGACACCTTCCCTTCAATCTCCATAGCACCGTCACTGTGCCGAGCTTCTTGTCTCATTTTTCTCATTTGCATTCTCTCCAACGCCATGCCTAGGTCCTCCACGCTGTGCCTTGTGCCCTCACAGCACCACGCCTGCATGCCACGGTGCCATTCGCACTTTGGTGAGTCCTAGCTCTGTTTCTTCTCATTTTTGCTTGTTTCCTTCCTTTATGTCTCATTTACCTGAAAAAAGCATAAACAACATCAATTATAGCTCATTCACTACAAAAAAAACAGCATATCAGAAACATAAATTTTCGTATCTGATTTGTATAAATTCCGTCTCTAATTGAAATCTGCAACGGAATAGAAACGGAATATATTCTGTCTCTAAAATCGTCGTCGCTGATTCAATCAGAAACGGATATGTGATTCCGTTTCTGATTTAGAGACGGATCAGAGACGGAATTGATTCTGTCTCTAATTCCATGTCTGATCAGAGACGAAATTTATTTCGTCTCTAATTCCATTTCTAATTAGAGACGGAATAAATTCCGTTTCTGATTATTTCCGTCTCTGATCCGTTGCTAATAAGAGACAGATCAGAGACGGAATTTGATCCATTTCTGGATTCCGTTGCTATTTTTGTCTCTAATTTTCATTTTTGTTTAGTTTTTAAAGTCTCTGATTAGCAACGGATCATATATATATGTCTCAATCCAAGCACATTTAACCTGCCAATATATAATAAAAATCATAGCTAAATAATATATTGATATTGCACAGTTCATATAAACTTAACATATCCTTAACATTATCTTTTCTCAATGTACTGTACACGAAACAACAAAAACAATCTAAAAAGTTTCTATATCGTATCTTTCTACAAAAGTAAAAGCAAAAATTGTTCTAAATGAAAAAAAAAATGAAGTGTTCCGAGATTATATAAAGTTGATTGTGCTTCAAATAATACTTGTCTTCGTCCAAAACACCTGAAAAAAGATCAAAAAGAAAAAAAATCACTAAATTATACAAACAATAATAGGAATATAAACAATATTATGGGAGAATGAAGGAACTCAATACAGATTGTGCTTCAAATAAATGCTATATCCAAGAATTATAAGATTTCGCTACTTTCACTAGCTGAAAACTCATTCCTTTTGGTTCTACGAACAAGATCTAAGAATAGGCATTGAGCCATTGGCCTATGCCATATGGACAAAATATGAGAACATAATAGTGCAAAGCAAGGAAAAAAAATATCGTGTAATAAAATATTGAACTTATGCAAATAAGTAAATAAGTTCTACCTCCCCAATTCCAAAGCTTTCTATCTTCCGTGATTGCCATTGTGAAAAACCCACCACAAGAAACAGCTGCGACAGTTGCATTGCTAGCAATATCGTCTTCCCTTCTCCTCAAGTCCTCGGAGTCTTAAATGAAACAGGGAAATAATTGAGATAGCTTAATATCCATTTTGAGCAAACCTAAATAGCTTAGCTTCTACGTCTAATGCAGATTAAGAAACTTGTTTATATAGAATAAATTGGCAAGGTTTTCGGCATTCCGTCAAAGTTCAAACAACAACTTCTATGAACAAACTTGCATGAGGATAGCATTACCCAAATTTAGTAGATTGAGTATTCATAGCTTTCATCTTTATAAATTTCGGAGTAATACCAAAAACAACCAGATCATAGTTTGGTAAGGAAATATCAATTAGAATATGTTTGCAAACCATTCCTCTAATAAATATATAAAAATAAGATCCATGTACTCGCTTCTCCTGCTTCCTCTTTTTTCTTGGAAGATAAGAATGTACTCCAATTTGTCTTCCTGCCATATTACAAAAAAACTTTAAGCTTGATTTAGTCCTTGAAAGGAAGAAGATATTGAAAAGACTTACTTGCTTCTCCTGTAGCCAAGACAGTTCCAAAACTCCAAACTTGTACATGATCATCCATTCAAAACCACAACAAATAGACAAAGTTCAGAAATTGGAAGGAAAAGAATACGAGTAAACTATAAAAAGAGAGAGAAGATGTTAATCTTTAGAACTAAGAGGCATACTTCAATAGTAGGTCCTGATTTGTTTATAGAACGTGAAAGGAAACTCTTGTAGACTGCTTCCAGTTTCTTTATTGGTCTTGCCTTCCTAAAGTAGAGCAAACTCGTTACTTTCTTAGAAAACTAATAAAGAAAATACATATTAAATTACAATAGTGTAGAACGACAAAGACAATAAGAGCAGCTCAAAGGTATTGCAAGTGAAAGTTGTGTTTGCGTTTGTTCCAGTTTCTTTATTGGTCTTGCCTTCCTAAAGTAGAGCAAACTCGTTACTTTCTTAGAAAACTAATAAAGAAAATACATATTAAATTACAATAGTGTAGAACGACAAAGACGATAAGAGCAGCTCAAAGGTATTGCAAGTGAAAGTTGTGTTTGCGTTTGTGCCCATACAAATTTAGTTATATTTAGGGGATATAAAATTAATATTAGAGTAAAGGAAACTCCCCTCAATGGGGCCAGAAATGGTGAACTGATCTTTTGACTAATTTTACATGCAACTAAGTTCTAGTAAATGAGTAGAACTGCACGAATGATGAAAAATGAACATGATGAACTCATTATAGAAAAACAATGATGTAATATAACCTTAAGACCAGTTCATAATAGGAAAAAAGATTATTAGTTTAGGAGCTCAAACATATACGGCCCCTTTTCCGTTTTATAAGCTTCATTGCTTATAAGCTAAAAGCTTCATCCTCCTATCAAAGTCAACTTTTCCTCTCTGCATACTTGATACTTGAGTTTTATAATTGTTGTTAAAAACCCCTACAACTATAAAAATGAGTTGAAGATGTTTTAGTTTCTCATTTGAAAGGCTTCAAACCAGCCCCATGTTATTGCACTCCCTTCTTGCATCAATCTTATTTAGTGGTAGTGGACACTAAGATAAAGCATTGGCCGGAGAAGATAAATGGGACCACAAGCAAATGAAATGTAAAATGCTGCATGTAAAATATGCAATTTTCAGCTTACTCTTGGATTCCATATGCAATGCATATGCAATGTAAAATGTTGCATGTGTTTGTCCAATACCATTCGCTTCCAAAAAATTATATATGACTTGAGCATCAGCGCAATTTTCTGCCTACCATGACAATTAGTCCCAATGAAAATCTTAAAAAGTAAGTAGACAATAAAAAACTGTTGTTGCCTGTAGTATGAAGCATCAGCGCAATTTTCTGCCTGCCATGACAATTAATAACCAATGTTAGCTAGCTATAATTAAGCATCAAAGCCATAATTAAATATAGATAAAGAAAAAAAAAGTAGCTGGAATGCATGTTACTGAAGCAGATGTATGCACTGGAATGTAACTGGAATGTAACTACTGAAGGAAAGGATCCATTTCCATTAAATCATGATTTGCATATCTAGTGCAGTGTAACATCAATAGTTTCAGTACCACACTGCCAAAGAATGCCGAAAAAAAATCACTCTAAAGGAGTTAGCTAGGAGGTAAAGCGAGCGGGGGGTTAACGTTTACAATATGGCATTTGCATGTCATCTTTGGATATGGTATGGTCCAAAACAGCTCAAAAGTTTACAATATGGCGTTTGAAGTACCTGTAAAATCTCTTTAGATATGCAAAAGTGGGTTTATTATATAAGAAAAAGAACTAAACAGACTAATGGAAAAAGGAACCGAACAACAACATCACCGGTATCAACAAATCATAACACTAAAGATAAACAAAACAATACAATCAAACCAAAAAAGACATTTACTAATGTAACTGCGACTCCTCCCCACAATATCAGAGCAGTGACCGACACCATCAAGATGCCCAATCAACTCTTTTGACTTCCAATCTGTGATCCTAATTACTCATTAAAAAGTAGTGATGACATCAATATAAAATTTAAAATCAACCAGTCTCAGCAAAATTCATGAAACGATGCAGCCATAAAACAAGCCATTAAAACCATTTGAAGATTCACGATTGAATGAACCAAACGACCCTATGAAAAAAGAGCACGAGAGGCCTAACACCCAGGGAAAACTGCAATTCACCAAAAATCAGAGAGCACCCACTTTAAATCTTCTACAATAATCGAAAAAATGAAAACATTTTATAGCCCAAAAAATAATACAACCAAACCAAAAGATGAGATCTTCGCAAGCAAATTGCAACTCTTAACATATTGGAATTTTGAAACCATAGCACCAACGAAATCCAATATTAACTTTGACCTCTACCAAATATCTTATATATAGAGACCACAAATCCTACTTAAGTGATCAAAATTTGAGACAAGAAAATGGAACGACACAAATTTAACCAACAACAATCTTTAAATCAAGCAACCGTGACACACAGAACAAATTAAGAAGTAAAATATATCTGCAACACGAAGCAATATAACTTGATGACTGGTGAAGGTTAAACATAGATAGCTACTAGAAAGTCGTCCTGCGAAACTGGAGATTCATTAAGCCCTACATCCATATAAAAATTGAAGGATTCACTGAGCTGAGAGAGAGATATAAAAGGAGTAAGATTTGAGGTCTAAAAACAAAGAAACTCCCTAAGAAACAGAACACGGCCATGGTCCATCAGCCCCAACAACTCCATCTCAGCAGTTGAAGCTAATAAGGCATATCAAATTAAAGTATAATTAATAGATAAAAAACAACAAATACGAGATCAAAACTAATGAAACGATACAGCTATACAACCAACCAAAACCCAGTAATTGAAGATCGAAGATCCACCATTGAAGCCTAAGCAACTGAACAGAAAAAGAAAGGAGAGGCCTAATGACACCACATTAACCACCTGGGTAACCACAGCACCAACAAAATCCCAAATTAACTTCATCATATACGGCTCTACCAAACATCTTCTACAAAGTGATTAGAAGTCCTAATGAAGTGATTAAAAATCTAAGACAAGAAAATGTAACAATACTGCTACATGTCTATCAACCGAAGAAAATGTAACAATCTCCGGCAGACAGCGGCGACAGACCCGACGGCCTCGTCCGGTAAAGATTTAGGGTTTGGGAGAGAGATTTCAGTGAGAGAGAACGGTGAGATTTCTGTGAGAGAGCGGTGAGAGAGAAATAGAGCAGAGAGCGGTGAGAGAGAGGGTGAGAGAATGAGAGCAGAGAGCTGCGAGAGAGAAAGAGCGGAGAGCGGCGACGGTGAGAGAGAGAGAACGGTGACGGTGAAAGAGAGAGCAGAGAGAGGTGACGGTGAGAGAGATAGGAGAGGGCGGTGACGATGAGAGAGAGTGGCGGTGACGGTGAGAGAGAAATGCGGTGATGGTGATAGAGAGCGGTGAGGGAGAGAGGTTTCATTGAGTGAGAGAGCGGTGAGGGTGAGGGAGAGAGGTTTCGTAGAGAGAGAGAGCGGTGAGGGAGAGAGATTTTAGGGAAAGAGAGTTTTGGTCCCCATTTTTGAATCATCGAGATCGAAGTATGAACGAATCTCGAGACGTAACGGACGGTTGTAATAAATGAAAATTTTGGTGGGAATGTTGGCGCCATTTTTTAGAGACGGAATTAATTCTGTCTCTATTTCCGTCTCTGATTCGTCTCAATTCCGTCTCTGAATTAGTCAATCTCAATTCCGTCTCTAACTAATTTTTTTAGCAACGAAACTTATTTCCGTTGCTAATTCCGTTTCTAAATTTCATTTTCCTTGTAGTGATTTAGGCATATTTATACTAAATATATTGCTAAATCAAACCTTTATATAAGTCTAAATAATTACTTATCAAATACCCCCAAACTTGGGATTTTGCACTCCCGAGAACTTGTGGGACTTTCTATTTTTTATATACTAAGACTTTGTTAGCACTTCTCACTTTCACTTAATCAAGCAAGTTAACTCAAACTTTTCATTTAAAATGCCGATTTCTTCCCCTCTTTGCGCTAAGTCTTTATTTACTTTTTATTATCAAGTAAGATTCACACTTATTATATAATTCCCTAGAGATCTAACTTTTTGCATAAGAAGTATTCTAGTATTCTCTTACTTTTGTTTCAAGTTCATGGTATTCCTTAACTCTAGGTTTCTAATCATGAACTCATACCGTTGTTGCTACGTTTCATTATTTTCTTCAAAAATTTAAAAACACTCTTTTGAGTTTCAAATCAATAAGATACTTGGATTATAATCATCCTCAATTAAAGGCATGAACATGCAAACGAACTACTTATTCAATACATATTACTATATATAACCTAATCTATCTTAAACATTCAAAACAGTAAGTAAATGAAATAAATAGTACACCACAATGGTTTCCTCTTTAATTGCTTCAAAAATAAAATTTAAACGACCAAACATGCGGTGTTTATCCTTATTTCAACCTTTCTTACCACTTCCTATAGTGTAGTGTAGTGTTGATGGCCTCAAACTTAAACTAAACCTTGTCCTCAAGATTTAAAAATAAGCTTGAAATCATGAAAACTAAAACATACAAACATATATAATAACAAAATATATAAAATCATAAACTAAACTAAACTAAACATAGAATTTAAACAACTAAATAGTTAACAAAATATATGTCACGACCTAAATATTAATACACGTTTAATTCGTTGATCAGGTCTAATGACCCATGACGTGGGACCCGTATAGAGATGTGTCACTACCGAGGTACAGCGACCGAGGTAAATGTTATATTTGTCCGTTATATGCCTAGTGTACCGTATGTGTAGACTACTTCCTTGTTAGGCCGGGCGGTGCTCTTATTTGGATAAGAGGTCGTCACAATATCCCAAACTTAAAGATAAAATGGTATCAATATATTTTTCAACTTTCAGGTCTAAAGAAGTCTTAAGATACTTACATTAGAACTGCACGTCATCATCATCATTTGCCTCATCAGCTCCAACGTAGGATGGTGTTAATGGACGCTCCGCCCTCTTGCTCTGCACCACATTTAGATCGAACACAAAAGTTGGTGCTGCTGGAAAGCCAAAAAGACCTATCAATCAGTCTCATCCGCTAGCTCCTCTCATACCTAGCGACGTCCCTCTGATGATTGACAAATGACAAGAAGTTATGCTATCCATTTCATTTGTCTTGTTCATATCTCCTTGAGGCTTCACGATAATGTGCCATGTCCTCTTAGTATTGTCTCCTCTTTTCGGCATCCACAGCCTCTGCTACTATGGTGTCAAGTCCTCTAGTGGTGCCACTAGTGGCTGTGGTGGAGGAGGTGGTGGAAAGACCTCAGGACTGTCTAAGTCTTGCTCTCCAATTAGTAGGTCTACAAACTCGTATCCCTCAATAAATCCCTGTTGTTGCTCATCCTCTTCTCCTTAACCTTCATCTTCTAATTTCCATGCTAACTCTATTACTGCTACTACTATTGCTACATTATCCACTTGCTGCTTAGCCAACAACTCGGCCTCAAGTCTAGCTCATTCGGCTCTTTCTCTCTCCTTATCGGAGTCTTGATAAACAGGCGATGATTTTAGTATAAGCATAAAAGCCTCATCCATGGTTGCTTGGGCCTCAATAACAAATTCTTCATCATTTCGCAGTCTAACTCTGGCCTTTAAGCATAACTGAGTGATCAATATAGGAAACAACAATTTATTGTCTCGCTCTGACATGATAGACTCCCTCAAATTGTTGTAGATGATCTCACTAACCTTGATCTCTTCGCTCTTTTTTATCTCAAATAAACAAGTCAATTTTGGCTTGTTGATCTCTCCCTGCTAAGTGGTGGGGTATAGCAACACAACAAGAAAATATTTTCACATTCGGTAAACATTTCTTACACTTCCCTTCTTGATGTGCTTCGACACATTCTAAGCTCCCATTACCCAACAGGGTTGTCCTTGGACAACCAACGCTCTCTCTTTATGGCTCTAAAGAGGTATAAGTTATTAGGTTTTGTTATATAGATCATTTGAGAAACTTGGTTTGGCTCCAACCATACTCAAATGCTCCAATCCATAGATGCGATTAATTTCACGCTTATTAAAGAGTACTAACACCCCTATCATCTTCATTAGCCCATCCTTCCAAGTGAACTTCACATTGGTGTAAAATTCGTACACAATTCCACCTACTCCTCTAATTTTGTTTTTTCTATAATTTTGAGTGAAACGCTCCCAATTTTGTTGCCTAATGAATTTATTCACTCATTTGTCGTATTTGGCCGACAAATCTTTACATCTATCACAAATGAACAAACTATGCTGAATATCCTCATATATGTCCTTGGCCACTCTTCTAATGAGATATTTGGACTTAAATGGCCTAGGCTCCTCATCCGGATCTCTTAAGGTTGATTCCTCAAAGTCATTTGTTCTTACTTGGCTAATTTGATTCCTTGCTCTCGAAATTCTCTTCAAGTTTCTCGCAACAACACAACAAATGCAACTAGCAATTCGAGTCTTGAAATCACATAAAAATAAAAAATTTACATCATACAGATCATTCACACACCAAATAATGCAAAAACATAGACTAAGTCTCCATGGGTCTCATTGATGCTCAATATTCACACTACTTTCTAATCGTAATCCAACAACCTCAATTTACTATTCATGTAATTTCATCTAAATTTTCAAAAACCCAAAGCATAACTAATGAAATTGTACAATTATCTCAATGTCAAACTAGTTTTCGGTATAGAAGACTCCTCCAAGTCTTTATTGATTTAAGTCCTCTCATTTCACTAACAACTTAGAACCCTAGTGCTCTTTAAAATTAAAGTCCCAAATTTAAGCCCTAGCTTTTCACCTTGTGCTAATCCATAATGCATTATTGTCTTCCATTCTCAATCTCTAGGAACTCTCTTATCTCACTTAGAAATGATCAAACTTTGGCTCTAGAGGGATAAATATTTTATGTTTATACTTTAGAACAGGTTGCAAGTGTGAATGGACGTAGTGAAAATGGGTTTAAATCCCTTACAACGACACTGGCGCTGTGCCTATAAGGCACACTGCTGTAACAACATTGAGGACGTTGTGACTTTTTCTGTGCTTTTCTTGGCGCCATGCTGGCACCGTGACTAATACCGACGCCGTGTGTATTAAACACGACGTCGAGCTGTCTGTCAACGTGTTTCACATGTATTTTTCGTTAATTCCTATTTAGTGCTTCCCCGATTTTGTGTGTTACTTACACAAGATGTCATGATCGCATGAAATCCATGTAAATATAAAAACTCATAAAAACTTACCCTTAATCTTCGTGTGTACCTTACCTTTGTTGCTTGACCTCCTTTGCTCTTTTACGCTCTTTCATGAGTTAGCTAGACATTTCCATTCAGATGAATCTTCACCAGACAATTGGTATTTCCTACACATTTAACACAAATCTTTGAAAGTTAGAAACTAAAATAGTTGAATTGCACTTATTTAGACTAGATAACTAACTAACTAATTGAAATTAAAAAAAAAACTTGAGATTTTAAAAGCTTTGGGCTGTCGCTCGGTAGCGCGTAATTTAACGTCATTCACTTGACGTCTTTTTCATTCGTTTAATCCGAGTCTAAATCGAGATACTATAATTGTAGATCAGAGATTATGATGTCATTCCCATTCAGATGTATTTCTTCACCATCGATAAAGACAACTTTCTCTGCATCATCATCCTAATCGATACTTATTATGATTTGCTTATTTCTTGTGTACAAATCTACATTGGCGGTGTTCAAGAATAACCTACCAAGTATCATAGACACATCATCATCCATATTGTGATCTATAACCTCAAAATCCGCGATGAATGTGAATCTACCTACTATCACGTGCACATTCAAGAACCTTCCTATAGTAGGTATCAACTTGCCATCAACTACTTGCAAATTTATTGTATCGGGACAATTGATCTTCAAATTGGCGTGCAACATGTCCATTATTGTCATGACATTGACTGATGCTCCTGTATCACATAAGACATTTCTAAACCGGTGCCCAAAAATGCTTATTGGTATGCATATCTCTCCGGGATCTCTCCTTTTGATTGGTTGAAGTCTCGGTATGAACTTAGACTTCAATTTCGAATTCCTTGGAACTACCTTGATGCTTTTACCTTTTTGGTGCTTCTTCGGAAGGTCTTTCATTTTTTTGATTAGCTTTCCATTGTTTCTTCACCTTCTTGTTATTTTTTATAAGGCATTAATTCTTTGTTGTCCGAATCCTTCGATTTCATCTTGCCCCACTTCCGTTTTGTAAAATAATTTAACCTATTGGGAATTTACTTTAAATTTCTTACCATCATTGGTTATTAGCTCTACCATTCCATAAGGCCAAGTAGCAATGACCTTGAATGGTCCTGACCATCATGATCTCAATTTGCCTAAAAATAATTTCAGTCTTAAATTGAATAACAAGACCAATTGTCTTGGCTTAAAAGACCTATATTCAATCCTTTTGTCGTGCCAGTGCCTTGATTTCTCTTTATATAACTTGGCATTCTCGTACGCGTATAGTCTAAAATCATCCAGCTCCATTAGTTGAAGTAATCTGGCCTTTCATGGTGCTTGAAGATCCATATTGAGCTTTTTAATCGCCTGTATGCTTTATGCTCTAACTTTACTAGTAAGTGACATACTTTTCCATAGAACAACTGATATGGAGACGTGCCACTCGATGTTTTGAATGCCTTCCTTTATGCCCACAATGGCTCTTAAAGATGGAATGAACCAATCTTTTCTCTTTGTGCTTATAGCTTTTTCCAAGATCGGTTTCACTTATCTATTACTTACTTCAGCTCGTCCGTTTGTTTGAGGATGATAGGTAAGTGAAGTCTTATGGCCAACTCTATATTACTTTAACAACGTGTCTAAGACTCTATTGTAGAAATACCACCCCTCGTCACTAACTAATGCTCTAGGTGTTCCAAATCGATAGAAGATGTTTTTCTTTATGAATTCAATGACAACTTTTGCGTCATTGGTCACAGTTGCTACATCTTCCACCCATTTGGAGATATAACCCATTGCTAAAAATATATATTATTTTGCATTTAAAGTAGAGAATGGTCCTAAGAAGTTTGTTTCCCATACATCAAAGAGCTCAACTTCCTATAAAGTGGTTTATGGAAACTCATGCCTTTTAGAAATATTTTCTGTTCGTTGGCATTCATTGCAAGTTTTCACAAAAATATACAAATTCTTAAATAGACTTGGCGAATAGAATTGGCATTGTAACACTTTAGCTCTCGTTCTTTGTGCTCCAAAATGTCCCCCATATGGTGATGAATGACGCCCTTTTAGAATGCCCGCAAATTCCTCCTCCCAAACATCATCTAATTAACCCATCACATCCTTTGAATAGATATGTCTCATTTAAAAAATATGACTTCACATTACTCAGGAAATTGTTTCTTACTGCACTTGTTAAATCTGGAGGAAACACTCCGCATGCCAAATAGTTAATATAGTTTACAAACCACGGTGCATCTTTTTGAACCTCTACCTTGTGCACTTTTTCTATTTTCTTTGGCTTCTCAACTATCATTGCACTAACCTTTTATGGCTTATACATCACTTGCTCTTGTCTTACGTCATTCGTTGCCATAGTGTTCATCACGTGAATAACACTAATGTTCTCCTTAAGATTAGTGACGGTGTTACTCGAAAATGTCCTTCCTTCCATGAGCTCAAGTAAATGGCAAGCTGACCAATTTTTCTCTCCAAGTTCTTGATTGATTGTGATTTCTCATTATCTATCCTCTTTATGGCTTGATTCATTCCTTGCATCTCTTTCTCGTACTTCTCATGGCATTCCCTATTTCTCATGTTTATGATGACATGCAAGAATTTCTCAATTAACTTCAATGAAGTCATCTCTTCACTCTGCCCTAGCTTTCCTTGTTGGACTTGTTGATTGAAGCCTGGAGGTAGCTTCAGTGCATTATCAGGATTTCCATAAGGGAAGTTTGGGTTGTTATTGTTATTGCATCATTGATAAAACCATTGAGGAGCCATTCCTCCCAGCCTGAAGTTGTTCTCGTAGCCTTGGTTGTTCATGAAGTTTACGTCTTCATATTCCATTTCCTGTTGCATGTCCGTTTAGTTAACCACCATATCTTGGTGATTACTGGGTTGATGTATTACCTGCACTTGCAGACTTTAGTGTCCCATTTGAAGTTTTGTCATTTGACTACTAAGATTTGATAGCTGTGCCATAATCGCATCTTGCAAATCAATCTTATATACGCCCGCAAGTTTCCTCACGGTGGAACGAGTAGTAGATTTATAGTTTGAGACATAAGATCAAGTAAATCCAATACTCCATCCTTATCCTTGGTTAGTAAAGAGCCATCTACAACGACATCTACTAGTGTTCTCGTGCTGTGGTCCATCCTATAGTATAAAATTTGGAGTTGTGCTCACTTCAATTATCCGTCCACTGGACATCTCCTCGGCATCTCTTTGAATCTTCCCAAGCCTTGCCAAGAGACTTGGTATCTTCCTACTTGAATTTTATTGATTTTCAGTTTCTTTTCATTGACCTTCACTAGGGGACTTATCAAGAAATCTTTCATTAATTTTCGCCTATGAGGTCATATTCCCTGCATTTAGTCCTAGGAAAGAAGATTTGGCTTTTTCGCCCAATGAGAATGGGAAAGTCTCATCCTGATCACTTTTTTTGTAACTTCGGTAATGTGCACGATGTCACATTTCTCCAATAAATTCTCTACATATGTAACTGGATCTTCATTGGCTAGCCCATTGAATGAGCTATTTTATACCATGTTTAGAGATGGACTCAATTTGATCTCGATGGTGTTGGCTGGAAGCCTAATCAGTTCATTGCAAGTCTCTTAAACTTCTTGCTTGAAGTATTCACGAAGGCATTTGTGTCTTTGCACTCTATCCTGTACTACCAAATCAGCTTCGGGTTGGTTATTCTCGTGACCTTGTTGTTGGTTTCTTGCTTGATCCTTAACCATTTGATTCCTTTCTTTTCTTTCCTTTGTTAGTTTTATCGATCTCAGGGTCGTAAAGCACTAACTTCTTTTCTCCTTTGCTACGCATGCACTAGTTATCCCTGAAAAGAAAAACACAAAAGATCAAGTGTAGAAAGTCAAACTTGAAACTTAAACCTTTTATCTTTTTTACAAACTTGAAAGTAAAGTACTTAAAATAAAAACTTAGCAACTTTTCAAACTAACTAAGTAAATCTAAGCGGTTGACTATCCCTGAAAATGATGCCAAAAACTTAATGTGCATGCTGCAAGTATAACTAGGGTTGTCAATTTTTCGGGTCCAGACTAGACAACTCTAGGCATAAATGAGTATATTTGTTGTCCAGATCTGGCCCGCTTTTAAATTCAGACAAGTATGCCTTGTCAGGACCAGATTTAAAGAAAAATCGGGTCGTCCATATGTCTAGATTATTATTACATATTTTAATTATTTCAATACACAAATTTAATAACTCCTTATATAATTCAAATGAAATGATATGATGCAATGTGTATTGCAATTGGATATAAATTCAAAATCATGCGTATGCTAAAAGTATTGTTTAAAATATAAGTCTTAACAATAAAAATCATTAACTAAATTACAATCCAAGTCTGAATAACATAATATTAAAAATACACATTCGAACAAAAAAATGTTTCATTCAAGTAAACAAACTACACAAGAAGCAACAAACTGCAACCACTAAAATAAATCAATCTCAATTCCAATTGAAGTTGGACCAATGCCCACATTCAACATTATTTCAGTGCAATCATCCAAATCCTTCTTTATATTACGCAGACCCATATAATAATAAAAGAAAAGAATTATTTGTATTAGTATCAATCAATACAATATTAATGCTTCTATAGTTTCTGAAATAAGAGAACTTCTATATTTATCAAGCACTCTACCTCCCGCACTAAAAGCAGATTCTGAAGCAACAATAGTAATAGGTAGAGTCAGAACATGATGTGCCATTTCTCAAAGACGCGAATATCGATATTGATTACATCCCCAGAACTCCAACACATCCAACTCCTTTCTCCTATTAGATGCTTGGTCCTCCAAATATAAATCTAATTCTAACTTCTTAGCTTGAGAAGATGAGCTCCCACTTTGAAATGCTTCATAAGCCTATGCTTATATTAACCATAGAACAACAAGATTATAACAAAAAATAATAACAAAATAAAATTATTTAATAGCTTGAAAATATTACTACTTACTATTGAATATGGGTCTGACGAGTAGGATTCAACGATGTTATATTGATTTGATTGAATAGTAGAAGTGCTACCTTAATTGTGCAGATCCACTTTGCAATACTCTCCAAATAATCTTTTAAGCTTTTCTCGAATATTACTCATCTTAATGATACTTTCATCCTCACCACAAAGTGTTGTAAAAGCAAATTCAACAATATCCATTTTATAACGAGGATTTAAAATCACAGCAATAGCCAAGATAGCATTACAATCTCCTCAGTACTTGACATACTTTAATTGCATACTTGTCAATGCTGAATTGTTTAAGAGAATGGGATTTCTCATTTCCTCATGCAAAATGCATTGGATCCTCTAAATTCCATGAAAGAACAAGTTTGAAGTGGGATACATAGTGCCTGAAAAAATACTTGTCACATAATATAACACTTTCAAAAACTTAACCATGATACGATACCATTCTTTTGAACTTGGGCAGTGTAGATAGTTTGAATCAATCACTACAAGATGGGAAAATACATCTTGATAAAGCAAAGATGTCTATAACATGAAATATGTCGAATTTCATCTTGTACTCACATCTTGACACAATCCTTTTTTACAATCGATGCCCAATTATGGAGCAAAATCATGAAACTTTTTCTTTCTAGCTTCCAACCCCTTCACGAATTTCACTCTCTCGATTCTTGCAAATCCCACTATTAATTTGTTTCAACCCCTCGTGAACTATCAAATTAAGAATATGCGCACAACATCGAACGTGAAAAAAATTCACCATGAAGTAGTCCACCTCTTATATTAAGATGACTTTTAAGAAAATCAACAAATGAGTCATTCGACCTTGCATTATCCAAAGTCACAAAAAACACTTTTTTTTTCTATAAATCCCACTCATTCAACGAACAAGACACTTTTTCAGAAATAGCAATCCCTGTGTAAGAGAGAAGACATGTAACTAAAATTTAAAATCCTTTTTTGCAGCACCTAATCCTCATCAATAAAATGCGCAATGAGAGCAATATAACCATCAATTGTAATAGATGTCCACAAATCTAACGTGGGACTAACCTTTTCGGGAATTGATTGAACATGTCATTCAATTACTTCTTCTCACACTTATAAAGTTTAGCAAATCAGACTTAATTGTGTTGCGTGTGACATGTTTCACATCATGATTAAGACTCATCATGACAATATTCAAACGGTGTTCTTCTTGATTCAAGCTTTGAAACCTAAAGTCAATATTCCCATTATCAAATGACAAAGACATCAACATTTATCCTACATCTTGATGTATTTTGCAGCACATCTCATAACATGACGTTTCATGGCATTGGTCCCATAGCTAATTTTGGTTTGACAATGCTTACATTTTGCCATCTTTAACTTATCACCGGTCGAGTTGTCATTTGTAGGGAGAGGAACGAAATCATTCCGTACACTAGATGCATTTTTCCTAGATCGTTTCAGATTCAATTTGGTTGTAAGACCGCCTTCCGTAGAGGTTGATGTCATGTTTAAAAAACTACATAATTTACAAAAAAATATAAGATATAAGATTAAAACTAAAAATACTTTATAATCAACAATCATGCACTATATAGAAATACACAATAATATAGATTTTTCTTTTGAAAATAAATATAAGTATTGGTGGCTGTTGTTGATCGACGATTCATACGCAATAATATATGTATTGATGTTGTTGATGATACATAAATAATATAGAATATAGATATAAGATATCAACAAGCATTAATGATTACACTTTAAGAAAACGACAAAAAAATCAATTAAATAATATACCTAGCAATGCCTTGATCAAGGAGTATGTGAAGATGCTATTGATGATTCACATTTTCACACACTAGCTGTTGAGAGCAGGGGCTCCAAAGAGGAACTTGATTAAATTGCTTATGTGGTAATCACCACTAGTAGGCTTGAGTGCTTGACGGTGGAGAGATGAGGGTAAAAGAGGTGGAGGCAACGCAAAGAGAAGAAGATGAAGTGGTAAACCTAATTAGATCTTAGGTAGTTGATACATATTCTCGGATATTCAATATTAGGTTAGAATTTGTTTCTAAAATTAAATAACACATTAAAAATATTAGTGGGTATTATGGCTCGGTTGTCCAAATTGTATAAGCCTGACCCGACCTGGATTTTAATCCAGACAATTTTTGTGATCCAGACCCGACCCTAATTTCAAAAAACTTTGTCCAAACCCTTTTTTCCAACTCGGACACAACTGGGTCGGTGGGTCGGACAAAAAATTGACACCCCTAAGTATAACAAATCGCTTGTAGTAATACTATAACCAACTTATATTGACTATGAATATTGTCCTCAAGGAAAGGTTTTTTCTCTAATTTTTATACCTAATTAATTTTAAACTATTGGTAAAGAAACCCCCTTTTTAATTGGTTGTATAACTAAACTAAACTACTCCAACAAATCACTGCAATTTACTAAATTCTTATATTAAATCTATATTAATTCATAACTTCACGTAGGTAATGAAATGCTATGCTTTTCAACCACTTTATCATCTATCTCATGTTGTATGCAATGCCTAATTAGAATAGACATATTTCCTTCAATTCCGCTTTAACCCACTGTTGTGACAAAAAAGATTATAATGTGCAAATTAGTACTTCTCCTATTGGTGTGAATAACATAAACTCCAATTAGCTTTAATATCCATAATCTTTAGATTCATAACCAATTAAGTTTACTATACATGCCTCCCTAATCAACAACTATTTCTCAATGTTGTGTATTTTACGGTTGTACCATCCATATTCGGCTTAAAAGCTTCAATGGTCGTGATAACTCCTAAAACTTAATATCAATAAACATGTAATCAATATATCTATACCATTACACTTAGAATCAATACAAATTCTAACCATTGCACTTGTTATGTTTCTATTGTACTCATGTTGATAGCATAACATTCAGTTGGGGCATGTGCCTGCATGTTTACCTTATAGTAAGATCCATGGGTATTTATTGAAATATCTTAAATGTCTATAGCTGATCATTATACAGAGAACTATAATGAATTAAGACTAGTGTGAATCTTGATTGATGATCCTGTGATTATGCGTATAGGGATACGAATCGAGATCATGAGTAGTTGTTAGGGAACAAGGTACTAGACTGACCCGCTATGAGAACACCACATGAATTAAGTCATAGGTGTTACTCATGATATGTATATCATTTAGTCATTCAACTTGAGATTACCATAGACTTCAAATACTAGGAGCATAATAACTTGACACAATCAAACATTGTCTTTAACCGAACAATTATAAAGATATTGGTTATCATGTGAATAATATGTGAAAGTGTGTAATTAAAATATAATTTGCCACTTTCGTGTAGAGAGAGATATAAGTGGATCCCTCGATATGATAAACTGATAATGGTCAAGTCTATGTTAATTGATATGACCAATGTCATTTGAATGTTTTTAGTTTACCTAAAAAATGAAACTAGGACGATTGAACATTATGGGCGACTTTCCATGCCTTATGTTTAGTAAAAGGATATCGTACGACAAAAGAATATGATATATGTTATAGCGACTGCATATGACTTGTGTACCAAAAATGCACACAAAATGATTTTGGTTCATTGCTAATGTCGCATGAACCTATTGGGCCACACATAAAATGACTTTGTGCGATTTCAATTGGTCTAGAGTAATGAATTTTATATAATAAAATTCATGACATAAAAGCCATTACGATTCGTTATATACTAACTTATTAATAGGGGCGTATGTGTAATTTGCTTAAACTACTTAAATACAATAGTTGTATTATGAGTAAGATTTTAAGTGAGGGCTTATGTACACATATAAATAAAGGGTGAAACCCTAAAACAAAATAAAATTTCATTTATACAAATTTCGAGTTATCTGGATTTTGCGAAAGAAAGAAAAACATTTTCGATCTCTCTTGGGGCTAACACTCTAAATTGTGGTCACCATTCGTGTGTGAATTTTCAATAGAGGACGTGTGCTTGAACATCTTGAGGATCGAACAATTATAGTAGAAAATAACGGATTAAAGTATGGTTTACTTTTGTACATCTAGTTTAATGGAACCTATTTTCAAAACTTGTTTTGAATTTTCTGCCGCATATGATCCCAAAAACCCAAGAGTGGTATCAGAGCCGTAGGCTCGGTTCTATTAAATGTTTGCATGTTTTCTCTAATGTATATATGATTTATGTGTAAAAATATGATCGTGATTCATGTATATGTATATGTATGATGTACATATATGTTATGTAGTAATCATCATGAATTGATTTTAAAGCATGTTGTTAATTCATGTATATTGATACGTATGCATGATTTGATTCAATGATAGTATTCATGTTTTGAATATTTCGATTAACATATGTTTTTTAATAATGAACAATACAAATTTTATATGTTCACGATAGAAGTCATGTCTAGGTTAATGTGATTCTAATGTTGAATACATATTTTGTTTTTTTGTTCAATAATTACTTACGTCAACATGATAGAAATCATGATTAGGTTAATATGATTAATTTAATATAATTCTGGTGTTGAATGTATGATTAATATTTTGAAATTAATTTTGATCATATATCTCATTGTGATTATCCTTAGTGTATTCCCCTTAAATATGAGATAAAGTTATAATCGGATAAGAATTACAAATCCTATAAGATTGGTGAGATACGTAACAAATTCTAATTGAATAAGGATTCAAAGTATCTTAAATTCTAATTAGATTAGGATAAGATATTAAGTTAAAGATGAGCCCGAGTTAATTAAAAACGTTTTAGTTAGTATTTTTGGAATTAAAATAAGGGGCGACTTTAGTTAATTGGATTGAGTAAAATATTGAAAACTTTTTGACAATTTTCAATTTTTGGATAATAGTCAATATTAGTAAAATTTCCTTACTTGTTTAGTGATTGTTCATGCATTGAATATATGATATTTATCTTGTTTAATTATGATCACTAAAACAAATAAAAATCCATCTTCCAAATTTTAAGTCAAGTACCATCCATTCTCAAACACTTATCAAGGTTTCGATTACATCAATATGGGTCTACCTCCACAAAGTGTATTGTGTTATCTTGGTGATGCAAGTTAAGTAACGATTACTCTATTGTTTGAAATGGGTAAACTCGATAAAGCTATCAAAACGATTTTGGGCTTTAGGTACTAGATGGGATAAACATGCTACGACATAAGATGTCATAATATCATAAAAACAACTAAAACTTACATACGATGTAATTGGTAATTGGTACCTATCTAAATAACCTAATTCAAAGTGTCATACCTTAGTTTGATTGGAATTAGGTGAAACATGGATTTTAGTCCCTTAAATTAATATAATGTTTTTAGAAGGGTTGTTAATTTAGTGAGAGTCTATTCCTCTATACTAAAATGAAATTTTGTGTGATCTTTGTTATAGATCTATGACCTCTTCGAATTACTGAAATCCCTTGTAATTGCGATCCATCCTTGAAAAGGACAAGTTTTCTAGGACAATTTCTTGACTGGTTCAGAAACCTGAGAATTGTTATTAAGCATGAACACAAGTTGAATGTCCTGGATAATCCTATTTTTAAGGAACCACCAGCGAATGCTTTAAAAGCTGTGAAAGATGCACATACTAAGCATGTCAACGACTCAACTAATGTTGCATGCATTATGTTGGCGACCATGGTTTCTGAACTTTAGAAGAACATGAAACACATGAAAGCTTACGACATGGCTACGATGCTGAAGAAAATGTTCCAATAGCAAGTTAGATAAGAAAGGTTTGAGACAGTCAAGAACCTTCATTCTTGCAAAATGGCTGAAGGTGTGTTAGTTAGTCCTAATGTTTTAAAAATAAAAGGTTATATTGACCATCTTGACAGACTTGGATTTCTGATAAGCCAAGATTTGACTACGGATTTGATCCTGAATTCATTACCTAATAGTTATTCACAATTTGTAATGAACTATAACATGAATAATATGGAGAAGTCTATCTCAGAATTGCATTTGATGCTTAAAACTGCTGAGCAAAATGTCAAGAAACCTATTGCTAATGTGCTGATGGTTCAAAAAGGAAAGGCTTTGAAGAAAAAAAGGCAAATGCAAGACTAAAGTTGTCAAGGTTGTTGTGACTGTCATAAAGCCTATGGAACAAGTCAAGCCTCATGCTGCTTCTACTTAACAGTCCCAAAAGGAAAAATAAATGGAAGGAAATTGTCATTTCTACCATGCACCTGGGCATTGGCTAAGAAATTGCAAGCTTTATCTTGAAGATCTAAAGAAAAAAAAAGAGTAGTGCGACTACTGCTTCAGGTATTTATGTTATTGAAGTTAACTTGTTTACTAGTGATTCCTATGTATTGGGTATCAGATGTGGATCTCACATTCGTATTAATGTGTAGGGTCTCACCAAAAGTATAGAGTTAAAAAATTGAGAAATCATCATATGAGTTGGAAATGGAGCAAAGGTTGCAGCATTGGCTGTAGGATGCTATCAGTTAATTTTACATAGTAGACTTGTTTTAGTTTTAAATAATTGTTATTATGTCCCTACCTTAAGCAGAAACATCATTTTAGTTTCATATTTGAATTTGAATGGTTTTAGTTTCAATATTGCGAATAATAAATGCTTCAATTCTCGTAAAGGCATTTTCTATACCAATGTTGATTTGTATGATGATCTTTATATTTTAAACATGAAAAGGGCAAGTAATTTATTGGATTTAATATATACTGATGCATGCGGTTCTATAAATAAAATAGCTAAAAGTAGTTATCTATACTTCATTACATTCATTGATGATTTCAGTATATATGGTTACGTGTATCTCATGAAACATAAAGGTGAATCTTTTGAGAAGTTTCGAACATTTGAGAATGAAGTGCAAAATCAACTTCGTAAAACTATTAAAGCAATTTGATTAGATCGAGGTGGTGAGTATTTGAGCCAAGATTTTGATGATCATCTTAAAAACTGTGGGATTGTCTCACAGTTAACTCGTCTAGCAACTCCATAATAGAATGGTGTTTGTGAGAGAAGAAATTGAACTTTATTGGATATGGCTAGATCTATGATGACTCATGCAGATCTTCATATTTCCTTTTGGGGTTATGCTTTAGGAACTGCTGTGTTTACACTGAATATTGCTTTTTTTAAAGCGGTTGATAAAACACTACTTGAGATGTGCTTGGGAAAAGACCAAGTTTGTCTTTCCTTAAGATTTGTGACTGTGAGGTTTTTGTACGATGAAAAATCTCTAAAAATTTATAAGCCAAATCTATCAAATGTGTATTTATTGGTTATCCTAAAAAAACTAGAGGATACTACTTTTATAATCCCACTAAGAACAAAATGGTTATGGCTCAGAATGGTGTCTTTATGGAAAAAAAGTTTATTTCAAAACACAAAAACGAGAATAAAGTAGATCTTGAAGAAGTTTAAGAACCACAAATAAACACTCAACCGCCAGTGGGAGATCAACAAAGTCTTTAACTAGTTGAACTTCCATAGGTATCAAAAGGCGCACGTAGGTTTGATAGGGTAAGACATCAGCCCGAGAGGTTTGAATTTCTTATTACCGATAGTAGTGAAGTGTTGCTTATGGATCAAAATGAATATACTACTTATCAAGAGGCTATGTCTAGCCTTGAGGCAAATGACTTAGTGTCATGAATTCTGGGATGCAATCCATGTATGATAACGAAGTTTGGAACATGGTCGATTACCTGAAGGTGGTAAGACCATTGGATGTAAATGGGTTTTCAAGAAGAAAACTAACACATATGGCAATGTGCATACTTATAAAGCACGGCTAGTAGGAAAAGGTTTTAAACAGACTCAAAGAGTTGATTATGATGAGACATTTTCTCCTGTAGACATGCTTAAATCCATTAAAATTCTAATTTCTATAGCCGTATATTATGATTATGAGATATGTCAAATGGATGTCAAAACTGCTTTTTTAAATGTAAAGCTACTTGAGGACGTCTATATGATACAACCTGAAGGGTTTGTTCATATTGAAAATTCTAGGAAGGTGTGCAAGCTTCAAAGATCTATTTATGGATTAAAGCAAGCTTCTCGATGTTGGAATCTTCGTTTTAATGAAGCAATTAAAGAATTTGGTTTTAGATGAGCCTTGTGTATACAAGAAGGTTAGTGGGAGCGAGGTTGTTTTCCTGGTATTGTATGTTGATGATGTATTACTAATTGAAAATGGCATCCTAAACTTACAGAGTGTCAAGTCTTGGTTAGGGAAATGTTTCTCAATGAAGGATTTAGGAGATGCAGCCTACATCATTAGGATCAAGATCTATAGGGATATATTTAAAAGGCTGATCGGTCTAAGTCAGAATGCTTATAAAGACAAGGTACTGAATAAGCTCAGTATGCAAGACTCTAAAAGAGGGTTGCCAATGTCTCGTGGTATAAGTCTCAGCAAGACTCAATGTCCAAAGACTAATGATGAGCGAGATCGCATGAATACGATTCCATATGCATCGCCTATTAGATCTATCATGTCATATATAATGTTATGCACCCGACATGATGCATCATATGCTTTAAATGCAACAAGCGAATATCAGTCTGATCCCGGTGATAGTCACCGAATATTAATAAAGAACATTCTTAGGTACTTGAGAAGGACTAAAGAAGTGTTCTTGGTCTATGAAAGTTTGGAAGACGAGCATGTTATAAATGGTAACACAGATGCAAGTTTTCAAACCGACATAGATGACTTCAGATCGCAGTCTTGATGTGTTTACTTTGAATGGAGAGGCATTGAGTTGGAAAAGTTCGAAGCAAGAAACTTTGATGTATTTACTTTGAATGGAGACGCATTGAAACGTCCAATGCAACTAAAGAGACAGTTTATACTAAAAGGTTCATCTCTAAACTTGATGTGGTTCATAATATAGCTAACCCTGTTTGCTTGTATTGTGACAACAAACGAGCGATAACATAGGTCAAGGAACCAAAATCACACCATCGATCCAAACATATACTTAGACATTTTTCATCTCATTCGAGAAATCATTGAGAGGGGAGACGTGAAAATTCGCAGAGTTCCTACAGAAGAAAATGTTGCAGATCCTTTGATAAATGTTTTCCACAAACGAAACATGATGGTCATGTTAGGTCATTAGATATTAGATACATGAATGATTTGCCCTAGTGCAAGTAGATGTTGGGGGCATGTACCCTAGGTCAATCTATGAACATTATTTATCTTATAATTTGAATTAATAAAATTGAAGTTTTCATTTGCTGTTTTATTATAAGTGATTGCATGTTTACCTTATAGTAAGATCCATGTATATTTATTAAAATATCATAAATGTCCATAGTCGATCATTATACTGAGAACTATAATGAATTAAGACTAGTGTGAATCTTGAATGATGTCCCTATGATGATCATGCGTATATGGATACGAATCGAGATTACAAGTATTTGTTAAGGAACAAAGTATTGGACAAACCTGCTATGAGAACACCATATGGATTAAGTCATATGTGTTACTCATGATATGTATATCATTTAGTCCTTTGACTTGAGATTACCATAAACTTCAATATTAGGAGCATGATAATTTGACACAATCAAACGTTATTTTAACCGAACGATTATAAAGATTGTGATTGGTTGTCATTTGAATAATATGTGAAAGTGTATAATTAAGTTATAATTTGTCATTTTTGTGTAGAGAGATATCAGTGGATCCCTCGATATGATATACTGATAATGGTCAAGTCCATGTGAATTGATATGATCAATGTCACTTGGATGTTTTTAGTTTATCTAAAGATCGAGACTAGTACTATTAAACATTAAAGGTGATTTTTCATGCCTTATGTTTAGTTAAAGAATATCGCACAATAAAATGATATGATATATGTTATTTATTAGGTTGCATTGATTTTGATATTCATGTTATTTGGGTAGTCATAATGCTTACTAGAGACCGCTTATGACTTGTGTACTAAAATGATTTTGGTTCATTGACAACGTCGCATCGAATACAAATAATGACTTTGTGTAATTTCAATTGGTCTAAAATAATGAATTTCATATGATATAATTAATGACTGAAAATCCATTACGATTTGTTATATGATAACTTATTAATAAGGCTGTATGTGTAATTTGCTTAAACTGACTAAATACAATAGTTGTATTATGAATATGATTTTAAGTAAGGGTTTATCTAGACATATAAATAAAGTGTGAAACCCTAAAACGAAATAAGATTTTCGTTTTTGCTAATTTTGTGTGTGGATTTCTGATAGAGGACGCGCACTTGAACGTTTTGGAGATCGAAAAATCACAGTAAGAAATCACAAATTAAAGTATGATTTACTTTTGTATATCTAGTTTAATGGAACCTATTTTCTATCTTGTTATGGGTTTTAAAAAAAATTGTTTTGAATATTCTGCTGCGTATGAGCTCCAAAACCCAAAAATTCATACCATATGATATATTGATCTCTAAGATTAATAAACTACTCACACTTCATTGAAACAAACATGCACATAGTGGTATTAATTGAAATCAAAGATATAATTAAAATACTTCAATTAAATCAATAAAGACAATATCCGAATTACCACACGTAAGTCTTCAATGTCTTTTATCCACAAATCGTCTTAATGCTCGAGAATAAGTAAAACCTATGCTAAAATATGTTAATGGCTGCTAATGGTTGATATGTTATGAGTTTACCACGGCATAATATTTATTTAAACTCCATAAACATGTTTAAGAACAATTAGAAACCTTACTAAACAATTTCACTCAAAATAGAACTCTGACTTTCTATTTTTTTCTGTTTCGGTGTTGTCACTTAAACCCCGATGCCGTCTGTATTTCCACGGTGTCGCCACAGTGCCAGCACTGCGCCACCATTTTTGTGTACTTTTCCTCTCTTTAGTGACCTCGACGTTGTCCATCCTGTCCCCGACCCCGTCCCTTCAATCTCTGCGGCCCCGCCACTGCGGCGAGCTTTCTATATCATTTTCTTCATTTGCCTTCTCTTCCACGTCATGCCTAGGTCCTTTACACTGTGCCTTGTACCCTCACAACGCAACGCTTGCATGCCACAGTGCCAAACACAATTTGGTGAGTTCTAACTCCGTTTCTTCTTTTTTTGCTCGTTTCATTCCTTTATGCCTTATTTACCTTAAAATGCATAAATACCATCAATTAGAACTCATTTAAGGATATTTTTATTGAATATACTACTAAATCAATTCTTTATATATGTCTAAATAATCACTTATTAGTACACATGTCCAATAGCGTGTCGAATTGTGCTTGCATACTTTGCCAAATCTTCGATGCATACTGCGCTCCTCTGTTTGACATAATCAACAACAGAACACCGTGGAGTCGGACTATCTTTCGCTCATATAAACTGATTAGCCTATCCACTTGATTTGTAATAGAGATTGACAGGAAGTGCGTGGACTTGGTCAGCCTGTCCAAAATCACTCATATACTGTCATGTCCGTGCTGAGACCGAAATAATTCACTAACAAAGTTCACGGCAATATACTCTCACTTCCACAGAGGAATTAGTTATGGCTGTAATAATCCTCTAAGTCTCTGATGATTAGCCTTAACTCACTGACATATTTCACACGCTCGAATGTAACCACTAACATCAGTCTTTATCCTCAGCTACAAGAAAAGACGACACATATACGTATACATCTTGGTCCGACCTGGATGAACCATAAAACATTAGCGGTGAGTCTCCAGAAGTATCTCATTACGTATCTTAGCCACCGATGGAATCCTAGTCTCCCTCTAAATCTCAGGCATGGCTCTATCGATTTGCTCCACTTCAAATGATTGGAACTCTGAGCCATCTTACTAAACGTCTGAGAGAGCTTGTTGGCCTGCTGTCCATGAACTACACTCTTATCTGACATTGTTTGAGTCCTCATCTGACCACAAATCACTATCTTAGTAGCTGGCCTAGTGCTCATCTCTATAGGCGTAGTCGACGTAGTCTATGCCAGAGTTAGGAGTGTAGGTAGTACCATCTCTGTCTTTACCGATACAATCTTTGCCATGACTGGTGCTGTTGGCACGACGGGAGCCACTAGAGTGCCTTGTATAATAGACGCACTTCCCTCGTGAGCAATGAACGTTGCTGTCATAACTGGTGATGGTGCAACTTCTGCCCTAAAAAGCTTGAGAATCTCCTCAAGCTGGTTACTATGAGATGAGACCAATTGGGACATCTCGTCTAACCTCCTCTGTACGTATCCCGAATAGCTATTGTTAGCCTCGAGCTGATCGTCCATTTAAATCCGCAAAGAAGGTGAATTCTCGATCAATTTATAGCTATCAATAATAATATTGTACAATGAGACAAATAACAGATATAATTCGAACTTTTAAGTTCCCAACTCTCTTCACATCCCAACTAAGACTCTAAATCATGATCATAGGGTTCCGATCTAAGTTCCAACCGTGTCCTAACTTTATCTTTGGTTTGTGTCTTATCCTTGTTATGGGTTAGTCAAGAGCTAGGTGTTAACCGTTGGCTCTGATACTAACTATGAAAACCCCAGTTCCCTATAAACTAGGTCCCACCTGACCTAAGCCTTCGTGGACCCCCAAGTCAGACTCCGCGAGGTCAACACAAGCTCAATCAGCCTTTCAATCCATCATTATATGTAAATTCATAATTTAAGTCGAGTTATTAATGTTTTGCAAGATTTAAAGATTTATTTAAAACAATTAAGCAATTTAAAGAACTCGACCAATAAAAGAATGAGTCGGACAACCTATTGTGGAACTCTCATATATATAAACTTGTATATCTGGTGACCAAATGTGAAAAGTAAACGAAGTGATATACGAATTATAACTGTCTCTCAAAACCCATAATATATCTAAGGTGTATAAAATATCAAATATAAAGCAAATACAATACCAAAAAGAAACTTACAAAATGACAAAAGGAGGATCGCTCTGATCTCTCAAAGTAAGTTGCATGGAAATGGAGGTAAAAGCCTCACTATATACTTAATAGTTCATTTACTAGTTTCCAAGCAATTAATAAATTTTATTTTCACTTGTGCCCTTCGGACATGCACTTGCAACCTAATTATGAAAAAAGTTGAGGATACACCTCAATAAACATCGATAACTTTGATCTCAATTCACTCCAACTCAACTCACGATGACATACTGTATAATACACACTAGGCATTCATAAACAAAATATAACAGTAACCTAATAATTTCTCTTTTTTATATATTTGAGTTCTAATCCACGACATGTTATTAAGATTCACTAATTTCATAATTAGATCCAAGTACAGGTTTATTAAAACCAGGGATTTCACATTTCTACATAACTGAAAATTGTAAAGTTTGCATAATCACTAGTCGTAAGGCTCTTTGTGTGCACACATAATTTTTCGGTGCATAACACTTGGAGTGTATATCCCAAAGCACACACAAATGGCACCTAAGTCTAATGTGTGTTTGGGGTATGTGTTCAATAACGTCAAAAAATCATCTCCCTTTGTTAGTAGGTAAGGTGGGAAGGGATGTAAATTAGTATTAGAAAAGTTAATATATACTTGACACGTGTCGAACGTGCACAACAATCTCTCATATTTTACTATTAATTAGTAGTAGTGGTAAATGGGATATCGTTTCCACAGGGATTTTTCAAATCTCTTAAGAATTAAGGCTACACTAAAGTCTTACCGGATTTAAATTGTTTTTAATTTAATTAACTTAATCAAACGAGAATTAAACACTTAATAATATGCAAATAAAATAAAAAACTAATTAAAATAACTAAACTATAAACAATTTAAATTTGATAAAATAATTTAATATACTTAAACTAATAATTCAAATAATCAATAAATCAATGTAAATAAAATAACCAACAAACATATTTACAAACCCCATACTAAACAATAAACTATAGTCAGATTGTTTTCAAACACTAAAATATGACATCACTTCATAATATAGCTATAATTATTTCATATGGAATCTTAGAGTCATTAAATGTTAATTCATAATAGGTTGATAGCCTCTAGCCAGCTACCGATTTCCCTGAATGTAATGGAAATGCCACATTCTTATAATTGTAAATCTGCCCATTAAATAAAATGCAACACCTAGAAATCATGCTTAATCTAAGCCAATATTAATCGAAGCCGTATAATAAACAACTTAGGACACAATCACCTAGAACATCCACTCGGAAAAGGCCCTATAGATTAATCCTGGTTACTACTTCTATAATTGTTGTTAATAACTATTGACATAGAATTGAATACTCTATATTTAGGAACATATTGGCCACTATGCACTCAACATAAAGAATGCCTAGTTGTAATATGCAAAATAACTTGTTTTATCCATGATTGACGTTTATGAATTGATTTAAAACATTAAGTACGTGATTCCATAATTATAACTACATAACAATTCAAAGTATATTACATGCCTAGGGTTTGTTTAGATTTATAGACTACTCATACATGCTAGAAGTAAATAATGCAAATATGTAATTAAAAGACACAATTAAATAAATAAATACCTCTTAATCAAAGCTCTGAAATTGCTTCAAATATAAAACTTAACAAAAGAGAAAAAAGAGAGTAGAAAGTAGTTGGAAAGAGTTATTTAGAAGCTCTCCAATCCTATATATAGTTCCCCTAGGAGTTACATATCCTAGATAAATACAAACTCCTCATATCAATCTAAAAAATACGTCACCAACCTTAGCGATTTGTCAACAATTCCTCACTAATACATAAATCGTTGAACAAGTCACTGAGTTTAGCTCTCAGTGCTGCACCGATTCGACTAGAGATTTCTAGTTCATTCTCCAATTTATTGTGGATTTTCTAGCATTTTCCTGGTGTCGATTTAGGGGGTGATTCCTAGTGTTATTCTAGATTGCTGGCTAATCACTGGAATAGTTTTCCGGTTGACGGTTTTGCTTTTCCTTCTCTTTTCTTCTATTTTGTTATTTTCCTTTTTAAAACTTGAAATCATAAAAACAAGAGAATACCTAGTGTAATATCATCATTTATATATAAAATAAACCTAATTTACACTATAAAATTTGTCTGATTATTGACTTGTCGAATACCTCAAACTAAACACTTTGCAGTCCCGAGCAAAGGAATACTCTCAATCATATTCTCTTTTCATTATTTGTATACTGATTTCAAATTAATTCATCTTAACTTTAAATACTAAAAATTTTAAAATAGAAGTGATATTCAAATGAAAATGTATTACTTATAAGTAAATGAAAGTTATAATAGAATATAAAGATTTAGTCAACTCAAAACATCCCTTAATGATAACTCAACCACCTAATGTAACGCTCTTTAGAACTTAAAGTTCATTACTAAGGCCACTACACAACATAGACTTTCTCAATCTTCATTGACAAGCATTAAGCTAACGATAGAATCTCAAAACACAAAAACAATTAGATTAATTTTAATGTTAGAAAATATTTTATAATAATACCACAAACAAAATCAATAGGAATTTTACTATGATGCCAATGAATATATCATTTAAAACTTGTTAGATTAAGAAATACTTCATTAACTCTAGCTTCGAGTACTCGAGTTAAATTTCTTATTTGTAGAGTTTGAGAACATCCATTTTTTCATCACTCATCATTTTTTTTTACTTCATTCTAATTGTTTTAACATATTTCTTTTACTTTTGCTTATAAGTCCCTACTCCATTTTCTTTGGACATTCTCACATTTTTCCCACTATAGATCCCCTACTCCATTTCTTTTGGAATCTATAGGACTCTCTATATATTTATAAGCTCTTGTTAACACTTTTCACTATCTACTAAAGTTAGAGAAAGTATTCTTTCTAACTTTTAGAAAATCATTGGTTTCTAACACATTTCTTCTTTCAATTGTATATAATAATTTTCTTTTTATATATATACTATAAAAATACTTAATCGATAGCTTTTGTATCACGAGATTCTTAAAAATCTATCTCATTCATCTTACACTATTATTTCGATCTTCTACCTATGATCATGACTAACACAAGACATTTAATTTATTGTTCACATCAACTAGTAAAGTTAATCAAAAAGGGTATAAAAACTAATTCCTTCTATTATAAAATCCACTTGGGTAATAAAGATATTTCTTCAACTCAAAATATATTATATATTCATTATCTTTCTTATTAAAAATAAAGTAAAATGAAAATCATACTTGAATTTGAAAGAAATTTGAAAACTTTTGTCAACTTACTTGAATATCATATTAAAACTTGTGGATTAATTCTGAATTTACCTTTTACCTTTCTTTGGATTTATTTTCATTTATTTATACTCCACCTAAAATACCCCCAAAATTATTCCAAAACTTGTCCTCAAGGTTTTAAAATGAAGTCTGATCATGTGAAGCATAAATAATTTAATATATGTAATAATAATGTAACTAAAGATGCAAATAAGGAAGTCATTAACAAAAATCTCACCAAGAGTAATACATTTTATCATTCAGTCATTCATTGCTTACAAGGGAAATTTTTTTTATACACGGTGGTTTCTAGAAGTAAGTTCATTATCAGCTGCATTATTTTCATCCATTTCCATAGAAGGTTGGGAAACATAACTATCAGTTAGGTTGCAAGTCCAAATTGGAAATTTCAATTGCAGAGACAAGATGTCGATACTCCTCAAATCTCACAAACGACTATCGTGTTTTCTCTAAGACATAGAAGGGTAGCGCTATAAAGTCATCTCGTTTGCCACTGTCATTTCTTCATTACGATGAATCGTCATCTGGCTACATATTAATGAAGAAAATATAGTTTGAAAAAATCATCTCCTCTTAGGCTGTGATGAAGATGGTTCCAAACTCGTAGGAATATTCGGTTCTTTCAATCCAACTATTAAACTTGCCGCTATTTGTACGTCTTTTCTTATATTCCTTCTATTTTCAGTTGTGCTTTGCTTCCATACTTCTCTCGCATTTATTGCATTGAATGATTCTCGTTCATCCTCTGAGTCATTCTATCCTACCTCATTTTTCATTCGTTGTAGTCTTGCATCATTTATGATCTTATCGGGCAATACATCAAATTCAATATCGAAACCCACGTCGACTTTCTTACACAATTTAGTGATCAAAATTGGGAATGGTAATCCTTCATTCTTCATAGTTTGCATAGCAAACTTCGTAAAATCATGTATAATTTTTTCAATATCGATATAACTCTTCTTCACCAGTATATAGTACAATAAAGCAGCTATTAGGTTCTTCACTTCGAAGTGTTGCTTGGTTGGGTAAAAACACACGTATAGAGTATAACTCCAACTCTTCAAGTTCCTAAAATAAGTGGTCTCAATAAATTTTGGGTGACTTTTGCTATCAAGCGCAAATCCCGTCCCCGGAGGTATCTCTAATATGTCTTAGATTTTTTGAAAGGGGTAGGATTCCTTATATTCATAATTGAAATTCGGGTAATCCTCCTTTACTAGGTCTTTATTTTGCGGTAGACTGAACATTCTATTCAACCTCGCAGGTGAAATATCAATTTTCTTCCCTTTGATTACCACTTTGTCCCATTCCCTACTAACATGTCCATTAGCATAAAATTGTTGTAAAATTTTGGAACATTCTCTTTCACCTCTTCCTATATAGTCTCGCGGAAGGCGTTCTCATTTCCTATCTCCGATGATGCTCATAATTCGGTCCTCATACTTGCTCACATTTTGAAAGTTGAACCCTCTCTCAGGAATTATGACTCTCTTTTTATTAGTGTAATATCTCATATGAGCTCTAGGTCTTATAGACAAAGAAAGGTTATAAGGCACAAATGACTAGGGTTTGGATTCTTAAAATATTCTTCCTCATCAGACGATAATGCATATTGTTCTATAGGTTCAGCCCTCCCAAGTCTAGGTTCTCTAATGCTAATCCAGGTAGGTATTATATTCTTTAGGTAGCCCGTATTTTTCTACTTTTGTTTGGGTTGCACTATCCCATTTTCTTTGTCTTGTTTACTACTCTTACCTCTTCCTCTACCTTGTCCCGCCATAGGATAATTCAACTATGATGAAATAGATAAATTGAAATCCTATCGTTGAAACTCCATAATAACAAGGTATTGAAAACAAGTTTATGTAAAGTTTTTATTGTAAAATCTTGAAAGAGTTGAAAGTGATTTGTATAAAATAATTGGATTGACATATCACTTTAAAAAATATGTATATATATATTAGAGAGAAGTCGTAGAAACTCCCAAACTCATTTGAAAAATAAAAAATGCGCATGAAAACCATTTCCAAAAATAAAATATATATATTTCAAAATATCAAAAATTGATTTTTATTCAAGATATCGAAATCAAAAGGATTGTAGAGTATCGATTCATTACCTTCTTGAGAGTGAATCTTTTAAGTAAAATGCTCTACTAGCTCCTTAGACCCCCTTTCTTTGCTACAATGTCGAACAAAATTCCGGTGTATGAACTTGGATTTGAAATCTATAGGGTTGAAATGCTCATAAATAAGGTAGGATGCACTTAATGAAGCTTTAATTCAATATTCGAAGGGTTGAATCTAGGCAAAAATCTATAAATCAAATGAGTGGGTGCAAGGGTTTTTAGGTGTGAAAGGGTCTATTGTTGGCGATTTGGTGTTCTATTTTTAAAAACACAAATTCGTGCTTCAGTAATTGGGTTTAAGTGAAACAGCTGACAAATTGTTAGTAAAATCAATGAAAACTGATCTCGGTGGTTCAGTGATTAGTTTAGGAAATCCTAGTATAAAACCAAAATTGATGACAAATCGCTTATTTAATTTTCACTTAAAAACCTGCAAACTGCTAACGATTTACCTAACAATTCTTAGTATTAATTGGTATTGCTGGGAAATCGCATTTACTACTATTTTTCTAATATATTCTATATTTGATTAATTATCACGCATAATAATCATAGTTAAGGTAGAATGATTTATATTCGACAAATGATATTATAAAAATGAATTTGGGCTCTTAATTGGGGAATAATATACTAAATAAATGCTATATTACTTAATATAATTAAAGACAATTAAGATTCAATTTAAAAACAACTAACTATCCTAAATCTAATAACACTAAAGGACATTGGCTCAATTAATCCCCCTTACATGAAATTATTCTAGGATTGTAATCCTAAAATACTTCTATTATAAGAGTCAAAACTTGAGAGAATAGAAAAAAAAACTAACTAATCTTACTACTAAAATCGAAAATAAAGATAACGTATGAGCTGCCTCTCATAAAGTCCTTTTGTTTATAGTCATTGGCTCGACTTGATAGATAAGATCACTAAGATCACTAGTTGTTCAGTTTGAGCGAGTCAAACTGGCCATCAGTCAGTTCTTCATCATTCTTGACATCTTCAACTTCCTTATCATTCTCAGTGTCTGCATAACGTCGTTCACAACCTTCAGCACGGCAAGAAGTCTCTCCTTCATAATCATAATCATAATTGTCTTTATTGGTGTAATCGTCCATCTTATAACCATCCTGAAAAAACTTATAATCGTTTCCAATCCTAAGTGTAACTAAACATTGTTCGACATCGAGAATAGCTCCAGCTGTTTTAAGAAAAGTACGTCCTCTCAATGTCACATCATCTTTCTCAATCTATGGTACTCCCAAGAAGTTGGTGAAATAGTTGAATCGTCCCACTCGCACTGGCACATTCATTGACATTCCTAGCAGAAATTTTTTTATCACCATTTGCTTTGTGGATAACGAAGGGTGGTATAAAATCAATATGCAGCTTGGCTATTCTGTACCATTGTTCCGGTAAGATATTCATATCAGCTCTTGTGTCGAGTACAACACTAGGGAAACTAACGTCATCGATCACTATGTAAAGGAAACATTTCCCTGGATCATTATTGTAAATTTCAATCATATGTCCTAAATCGCGAAACTTTAGTAGGTCGTTAGTGATTTCTTCTTGTGCCCGTTAGTTTTCTTCTTGATTTTGAACTTCAGGTTGCTGCTTCTTTGATTTCATTTTCTTGTAACGTGGTTTCTTATACATCCAGAGTATAATGATTTCATTTGCATGGATGCAAACATAGAACTCCATTTCATCACTTTGCGGACTTTGTTGGTCAGTCTCAAGATTGATGATCTCCATGTCCTATTCAACAAAATTTTCATAATGATGTTTTATCCTATGACCGTTTACTTTAAATATTTTTCATATTTTTATGCTTTTTATTTCTTCTACACTATGAGGTAGTAAATTGACATCCAGATAAGGTCCCATCCACCTTGAATGAAGTTTTCGAGGAAATAATTTAAGTCTTGAACAAAGTAGTAGAACTTTATCTCCTACTTGAAAATTTTTAGGAACTAATTTCTTATCATGAAATGCTTTAGTTTTATCTTTATAAATTGATGTGTTTTCATATGCGTCATTCCTAATATTAATCTATAAGGTGTCATGCCTATGTGTGTCTTATATGCTGTTCTATATGTCGATAATGCGTCTTTTAATATAAGACTCCAATCCTTACATGTCGGACTAACTATTTTTTCTAATATTGAATTAATTTCTCTATTTGACATTTCAGCTTGTCCACTAGTTTGTGGGTGACATGCGGTAGATGTCATATATACGATGTTGTACTTAGCAACTAGATTAGCAATTATTCGATTACAAAAATGTGAACTTCTATCACTTATAAGTGTTGTAGGTGCTCCAAAAACTATCAAAATTCTTGATATAAGGAAATCAATCACTATTTTTAAATCATTAATTTTAGTAGCTTTTACTTCTACTTAGAAACATAATCTACAACAAGTAAAATATAAACATAATCATTTGATGATGGAGAAGGTCTCATGAAATCTATGCCTCACACATTAAACATTTCATAAAATAGAACATGGGTTAAAAGCATTTGATATCTACATCCTAAGTTTCAGTTCGTTGGCAATTTGGAAAAAAAATTTATATGAAGGAAACAATCATGAAATAGAGTGGGCCAAAAGAATTCGGAATCCAAAATTTTATGGGCAGTTCTACGTTGATCGAAATGTCCTCCACATGCATAAGTATCACTATGAGAAATAATTGATTATACTTCTGAATATGGTATGCATCTTGTAATTATTTGGTCGGTGCAAAACTTCCATAAATAGGATTAATCCCATAAATAGTGTTTAGAATCCCTTTTAATTTTATTTTTTTGAGCTCTCATTAAGTAAGGTGATAAATTATTGGTGGTAAGATAATTAACTATATCAGCATACTAAGGGCCATTACTCTTCATAACATAAATATTCATCTAGAAACTCAACCCTTAATGGTATAGGTGGTTTTCCATTCTCGAACCTACTTAAGTAGTCTGCTAACATATTTTTCGCTCCTTTTTATCTTTTATAGTAAGGTCAAGTTCTTTTAGAAGTAGTATCCATCTTATTAGTCTAAGTTTTGCATCTCGTTTTGTCGTTAAATATCGTAAAATCACATGATCCGAATAAACTATTACCTTTGTTCCTAATAGATATGGTCCAAATTTTCTCAAGGTAAAATATATTGGTAAGAGTTCGTTTTCAGTTGCGGTGTAATTCTTTTGGGCAGGATCTAATGTCCTAGAAGCATAATATATAACATGAGATTCTTTTCTTGCATTTTGACCTAAAACTGCTCCAACTGCAAAGTTCTTGCATCACACAGTTTCAAAGGGTAATGACTAATCTGATGATTTGATCACAGGAGTAGTTGTTAAAGAATCCTTTAATTTATTGAACGCTATCTTGTAATAATTGGTAAGTTCAAAAGGAATGTCTTTTTGTAAAAGTTTGCATAAAGGTCATGTAATTTTAGAGAAATCTTTTACAAATCTTCTATAGAATCCTGCTTGTCCAAGAAATGAACGTGTTGCTCTTACCATGGTGGGGTAAGGTAACGTTTTGATCATTAAGGCTTTTGTAGGGTCTGCCTCTATTCCTTTATGTGACACTATATGTTTTAATATCAGTCATTGGTCTACCATGAAATGACCATTTTTTATAATTTAATACTAAATACTTTTCTATGCATTTCTTAAGTACTTTAAAATTAACAATTCACTCATCAAAAGAATTACCATAAATTGTAAAATCATCCATGAAAACGTCAATGAAAATTTCCACATAATCAGAGAAAATACTAACCATGCACTTTCGAAATGTTGCGGGTGAATTACATAAACCAAAAGACATACATCTATAAGAAAACATGCTGAAAGGGCATGTAAAAGTGGTTTTTTCCATATATTCTAGGGCTACAGGTATTTTATGAAATTCTGAATAACCATATAAACAATAATAATGGGTCTTTCCAGCTAATTTTTCTAACGTCTGATCTATAAATGGGAGCGGATAATGGTATTTCTTAGTTGAGGCATTCAACTTCCTATAATCTATACATACCTTCCAACCATTTTGAATTCTAATTGGTACTAATTCTCAATGTTCATTTATTATTACAGTAATTCCTGTCTTTCGAGGGACTACTTGAATTGGGCTTACCCAATTTCTGTCGGTTATTGGAAAATTCATTCCTTCAATTAATAGTTTTAGTATTTCAACTTTTATTGTCCATAATAGTTGGATTTAATCTATGTTAAGGTTGTCTAGAAGATTTTGAATAAGTTTTTAGGTTTATCCTTTTGCATTGTTGTCAGCTATGGTCCATCCTATTACTCCTTTAAATTTTTTCAATACATTTATCAAATTATTTTATTCTAGACTAGTTAATTTATTAGAAAATATTACTGGTAATTTATTACAATCCCCTAGATAAATATATCTCAAATGATATGGTAAAGTTTTTAGATCTAATTATGGGCTTTAACTATAGAAGGTAAAAGTTTTGAATGAGATCTAGATAAGTCTAGGTAATAAGTAAGTTCTGGGGTTCGTTATATGATTCTAAAGTTCTTGTTATCTCTTTTGCTTCCTCATCACTATCACCATCCCCTTTTAAATCTTCAATTCCTAATTCTAATTTATATATTTTATATTTTCTTGAAGATTTATCTATTAATGGATCTATCATATCTACTGTGCATACGGAAGACACGTCCATTGGGTATTTCATTGCATCATATATATTAAAATTTACTACATCTCATCTACTTGCATTGTTAATGCTCTATTTGAAACATCAATATTTGCTTTTGTTGTTTTCAAAAATGGTCTTCCTAAGATTAGAGAAGTTCTATTAGAGAAGTTATCTTTTACATATCTAAGACATATAAATCTGCTGGGAGGACTAAACCATTAACCTTGACTAGTACATCTTTAAGTAACCCTATTAGTTTAATAGTTGATCTATATGCTAATTGTACGACTGTACCAGTTTCCCCTAAATTTACGCCTGTCATTTGTAAATAAATAGATAAAGACATAATATTTATTGAGGCTCCCATATCACACAATGCTTTATAAATTCAAATGTTCTCAATCGTATATGGAATAAAAAACATTCCAAGATGAGAACATTTAGAAGGTAATTTCTTTTGAACTTGTGCTGATTCATGTTCCCCTAGACACACCTTTTCGTTAGCCTTAATCTTATTAGTGCATAAATCTTTTATAAAATTCTGATTCTTAGATATTATTGAATGACTTCAAAAAGAGGTATATAAACTATTACTTTCTTTAATTCGTCAGATATTTATTTTTCTTCGTACGTTGTTTTAGCATTTTTACTATCTTCCCAACGATGAGGGAGTGGTGGTTTTACATTAATTGGTCTATCTTTATCAAGTTCATCACTCTTTTCATTGGGAATTCTATTATTTGTTACTTTAACTTCTTTCTCTAGTTCTGCTTCTATTTTTTTTCTAAAAACTAATTATTCCGGCATTTTAGGTTCATCCATCAACATACCACTCCTTAATGTTATGCTTGGTGTTTTTTCATATATAGTAGGGTAAGGTTGAGATGGTAATTTCCTTTGATTTATAAATTCACTCATTTATATTGCCATCTGACTCAATTGGTTTTTCAATTCTGTTATATCATTTTATAATGTATGAATTATTTGATCTTTGTCTATTTCTTAATTATTCTATGTTTTATACCCTTGGTACCTTTGATTGTTAATATGATTAACTACATTTGATTGTGGGTAATATGCATAACTATTAAAGCTATAATTGGGTTCAACAAACCTATTATATTGGTTCATTATAACATTAGCTTCTTCTATTTTGGTTTGTTGTTTCAAAGGATATTCGTCATTAGAATGACTTAATTCATTGCAAGATTTTATTGTGCTTAATCTATCTTTTAGTAATAAATCAACCATGGCTTTTAGTTTGTCTATCTTATCATATGGTGTTTTTTATGTCCTATTCATGTCACTTAGAATATCTTTGGTCAATTTGCTCTTCTAAATAAATTGCTTGGATTGTTTAGCCATTTTATTTATAGTTTCTCTTAATAACGTTGGTGTTTTATCGAGCAAAGACCCTCCACATACTGAGTCTAAGAGTATTCATTTAAGTGATTTAATCCTTCATAAAAAATATTGCATTAAGTTTTGTCTATAAATCCATACATTGGACAGAATGAGATCAATCTTTGATACCTATCCCAAAATTCGTCAAACGTTTCTCTAATTTCCATCATAGCATTACTAATTTTATGTATATATTTTCTTGCTAGGACATATTGATCAAGAGAAACTTGTAGCATCTTTGAACAGTTGGTTATGGAATTTCGAGGAAGGTAAAATAACTTTATTTTTAAATATCGAAGGAAAAGCTTTTAATTTAACATAATCTATTTCTATATCTTTATGTTTTAATGTGTTTACTTTGTCTATGAACTCTTTAATAAAATTTTGAGCATCTTCATTATCTTCAACATAGAAACACGGTAAAGAATTTATGAGTTTGAACTTCAATTCAAATTTTAGAAATTCGGGTGTGAAAGTTATACACGTAGGTTCATAAGCCATGACATTCCTGAAAGTTAATTCTTCCTCGTCTTCAACCATATTATATGACTTTCAACAAGAAGGTTTCCAACAAATTGTTTTTTTAAATCCCCGAAAACGGTGCCAAAAATTGATACGTTTCGAGCGTGAATAATAATTTTCCGTATTTTACTATTAATTTGTAGTAGTGGTAAATGATATATCATCTCCATAGGGATTTTTGAAGTCTTTTAAGAACTAAGGCTACCCTAAAGTTTTACTAGATTTAACTTATTTTTAATTTAATTAACTTAATTAAAAGGGAATTAAACACTTAATAATATGCAAATAAAATAAAAAATTAATCAAAATAACTAAAATATAAACAAATTTAAATTTAATAAACTATCTCAATATACTCAAACTAATAATTCAAATAATCAATAAATCAATGTAAATAAACTATTTAACAAACATATAAATAAACCCCTACTAAACAATATAATATACTAGGATTGTTTTCAAACTTTAAAATATAACATCACTTTATAATATAGCTATAATTATTTCATATGGAATCTTGAAATCATTAAATCCTAATTCATAATAGATTGATAGCCAATAGCCAACCACTGATTTCCCTAGATTCAATGGAAATGTCGCTTTCTTATCATTATAAGTCTACCCATTCGATAAAATGCAACCCCGTAGAAATATGATAGGATTACGCTCAATGAAAATCATGCCTAATCTAAGCCAATATTAACTGAAGTCGCATAATAAACAACTTAGAACACAATCACCTTGAACATCCACTCGAAAAATGCCCTATAGATTAATCCTAGTTACTTACTCTATAATTGTTATCAATAACTATAGATATAGAATTGAATACTATATATTAAAGAACATATTGGCCATTATGCACTCAATATAAAGAATTACTAGTTGTTATACGTAAAAACGTATTTTATCCGTGATTGACGTGTATGAATTGATTTAAAGCGTTAAGTACGTGATTCTATAATTATAACTATATAACAATCCAAAGTATATTACATGGCTAGTTTTTTTAGATTTATAGACTACTAACATATGCTGGAAGTAAATAATGCAAATATGTAATTAAAAAACATAATTAAATAAATAAATACCGCTTAATCAAAGCTCGAATATTGCTTCACATATAAAACTTAACAAAAGAGAAAATAGAGAGTAAGAGTAGTTGGAGAGAGTTATTTCAAAGCTCTCCAGTCATATATATATAGTTCCCCTAGGAGTACATATACTAGATAAATGCAAGTTCCTCATATCAATTAAAAAAATCTTAACTGACTTCATCGATATGTCAACGATTCCTCACTTATACGTAAATCGTTGAGCATATCACTGAGTTTAGTTCTCAATGCTCCATCGATTCGACTGGCAATCTTTAGTTCATTCTCCGATTCGCAGTGGATTCGTTGGCCTTTTCTTGCTGCCCATTTAGGTGGTGATTCCTAGTGTTATTTCAGATCGCTGGCTAATCGCTGGAATCGTTTTCCAGTTGAATGTTTTACTCTTCTTTCTATTTTCTTTCATTTGTTTATTTCCCTTTTAAATACTGAAATCACAAAAACAAGAGAATACCTAGTGTAATATCATCATTTATATATGAAATCAACCAAAATTATACTATTAAATGTGTATAATTATTAACTTGTCAATACTCCCTCCTTTATTCTCTTCATCAAATGACACATGGCGTGTTGGGATTGCTGATTATGCAAACCTTACAAATCTCAATTGTAAAGAAGATACTCTAGGACATTACCCTGTGAAGGACATTGAGTCATTTAAACTATTGAATGTCAAGGATAAACCATATTGCAAAAAGTTGGCTTTACTAATAGTTGTTGATATAATGGATGACAAACTTGGACCCATTAACTAAGGTTTCGACTTTCTATGGATTGAGCAGATTATTGGATTGAGAGAGTCACCTCACATTTGAAGCACAATAATACCCAAACATAAATTACAGAATCGACTAAAATACCCCAATATTGCAAAACTTACCACAATTTTTTTTGAAATTCCACAAATTCCCTTGTCATCCCATCACCCTACCTCTCCCCATCACCCTTAATACTTTCCATTTCTCGATTTTTGGCCATTGTAAAGCACTCATATTAAGACTGAAGTAGCATATAAGTGTTTTTCTCATCAAATAAGGTCAAATTTTGTCTCATCGATGCCCTAGAAGAGAGGAAGTATCGCCCGTGGGCTTTGAACTCTTGTGTGTCCAAAACCCATAGGTGATAAGAAGAAACAAAAACTACTCAAAATTCCAAAAAACACATAAAACAGCCAAAAAATTAGTGGGTTTTGCTCGAAATTGCTAAATATTTTTGATTTCATTGACATTAATCTTGAGCCCTAAATGCAAGATTCAAGCCTCATATCAGAGCTTTAAGCCCAACAACACCACAACACTAACTCAGAAAAACAACAAAAAACTTCTAAATTGACATGGAAGAGGTGAGGAATGCAACCACAACATCAAATATATGGTTTCGCCTAGATTTTGTTGAAATTAAGTTGTAGATAAGGGTGCAATTTGAGAGAGGGAGTTGATTGAGTAACTAGAGTATGGTGAGCAAAAAATTTCATATATGAAGGGTAATTGGGACATTTTAAGCACGAAAAAAAATTTATTTTAAAAGTGGGGCACATTTAGCAAAAAGTCGGGTTCGTTTAAATGCTCCCTAGATTAATTGGCATGGCTAGCAACAAGTATATATCATGAATGAAACAAACAAACAGACAACAATAAAAAACAACCACAATAACGACAACAACAAGAATAACAAAAGTAACAACAACAACATCGGCAACAACAACAACAACAACAACAACAACAACAACAACAACAACAACATAATAATAATAATAATAATATTAATAATAATAATAATAATATTAATAATAATAATAATAATAATAATAATAATAATAATAATAATAATAATAATAATAATAATAATAATAATAATAATAATAATAATAATAATAATAATAATAATAATAATAATAATAATCACCTCAATCTTGTCGGGGTTGGAGTCGGCTACATAAATCATACTTTTCCATTGCGTTTGATTTAGTGCAATTGATGGTGAACTTTGCAAATCATTAAATCCACCTAACTAATGTGTCTTAGGTTAGCTTCGGTCTACTCGTACCTCATTGAATTTTTAGTTTCTATTGAGTCGAGTATTCAAGTCAGAGCATTTGTAGGTCGTCTTTAAGGGTGTTCAAACCACTGCAACCACCCTTCCCTATTCTTTGTGTCAGTTGGTGCTCCTCCTAATTTACTTTGACTAATGTATTTCTTATATTATATCTTTACTAGCTTTATCATTCATCTACCTAAACATCGTCATTTGTGCTATGTTCATTTTATGTACTTTTTATTTTTTTACCGCCCAACATTCACTTTAATAAAATCGTATGTAGCATCGCCTATCCCAATTAGAGAAAAAATTGGCTTAAAACCCTAATTAAGCCCCGATACACTAGTCAAACTTAATTAGAACCAGAAGACTTACCTTCAATATATGATAATCGTAGTTGTATATCGAATATCAAAATAAAACAAATGATAAATGCATCGAAAGGTTTAACATTTTTTTGATATTAAACTCGATATATAACCAGATTAAACCAAAATAAATCTTTATTATACAAACTTTCCCAACCTTGTGATAATAAAAAATTGTAATTTAAACAATATAATGTATACAAAGAAGCTAATTACATTGATGAGAAGACCGCAAAACTCTTACACCTTCTTTTTCCTTTGGCTAAAGTACTCAGTTGCGAACCTGAAATGTTAGTTTGGGCGAGTGCTCTTACTTGCTTAGTATGTTAGGATTCACATAATCATCAACATTACATATAATATTCAACAAAGAAATGCAATAACAATATGAACAAATAATTGATAACAAGATATTGAAAAGCATATAATCAATATATAAACAAATGTAAGTCATTATGTCATTGACTATTACACTCTGAGTCATTTTTATTTTTAAAACTAGAGCATATTACCCACAACCACCATTAATACGATTGCCAGACTAACACATTGGCCGATGTGTTTTCTAGTAACTCATTAATATCCAATGGTTCTATACAAAACCCTATAATGAATGTGTAAATCCATGCAATATATCTAGCTGAGCATGAATTAGTATAGGTCAAGAACTAAATCCATGTATACAAACTATCCTAAACTCCATGAATAATTCTCACTGATCACAAAATGCACCGTTTCCCTGTATAAATTGCGAAATCATAGTGTAAATAGCACCCCATCCAAGTCCTTAAACTATATGAACTACATATTCTCTAGTTATAAAGTTTTGAAAAAAGGAGCTCTTGAGAGTTTTGGTTTCCTATTTTTTGGAGTTTGTTCTTTACTTTTAAGGGACTGCTTAATTTGCTTTTATTGCTATAATTAGTTTATATGTGTATTAGTAACTAAGTTCTCATTGGATTGAGAGTTTTCTACAATTGTAAGTAGTGATGAAATGAGTTTTTGTTATTTAAAGTGAATTTTCCTTTCATTGGAATCTTATAACTTTGATTGTATTAATTGTAAATCTACTGGTTATTCATTAGATTAAATTGAATATGCTTTGCTTATGTAATGGCCAATGCTTAGGTGGGTGTAGGAGATCTAGGTAAGTGAACCTACCGCCACTCGGTAAGAGGGTTTACGTTAGGTGACAAATAGAGCCTTGTTTGTTGGAAATCGATGTGCTCTTGTACATTCGAAGTTGAAGTTGGTAGGCAGTTCATATTGGTAACCTCTTAGGCAAGTGTTTTCATTGAATGCTAAGGTTGCTTGCTTGTTTAAAGCCTACAACATTTTTCAGTGGTTTGCAGGTTTAGTTAGCATATGATATTGTTGCTCTTTCCTACAATTGATCATGGAAAACAAAGTTTCTACACTCAAACTTCTCAATTGATCAGGTTAAGTCAATTACTTGTCAATTGTGAAAATGCTCTCAATATTGGCTTTTATTATATCGTTTGAATTATTGTTTTTAGTTGTCTATGCATGCTTCCATTGTTTAGTGTAAGTTGTTAAGTTTATTTCTTTTGGATTAGGTTGATTAGAAATCCCCTCCATTTCCTTTCTAGTTGTAGCCTTGAAGTCCTTCACGGTCACAATGGGTTCGACCCCGTAGTTTCCTCACTACATATCCAAGTAGTCGATAAATCATGACTATTATTGGTGCTATACAATGCGACATTAATTTTTGTCACCATTGCCCGGGACTATTATTGGTGCTATACAACGTGACATTAATTTTTGGACTAATCCAGAAACTTCCAACATTTCTTGGAAGAGATTATGAGGATCTGTAGAAACTTCTAGCGAAATTTAAATGGATTGTTGTAGTTTTGAAACCTACTACACCTGAACCTGATATGGTTAAGCTGAAAGCTTTTCCATCTTATTTAAGAGGTAATGCCCTGGAGTGGTTGGTCCACTTACCCCTAGGTCTATCCATTCTTGGAAGGATCTACGCCTCAAATTTTAGGAATAGTTGATAAGTGATTATTTATATGTATATATAGGGTTAGTTTAGTTGTATATTTAATATAAATATCCTTAAATGAATTTTAATTCATGGTATTATTGTGTTTTCAAGGAATTAAGGTGTAATGAAAGGAATTGAGAAAAAATGAAAAGTAACAGAGCAAAGACCCATAAAATCAGAGTTGGTGCCGTAGGTACTTGTGTTGACGCTATGGGAATAGAAGGTATGGCATGGGAATGAAAGGCACGTCATAGGAAAAAAATGAAGAAAATCAACTCTGAATGTCTAGTGTAATGGCAGTGCCGTGGCGAACAAAGGATGCTGCCGAGACAAGCTAAGGATAGTGCTGAAGCTCTAAGAGCTAAAAACTACACAATGAAGTAATGGCTCAGTGGCGGCACTATGCCTTAACACACACGACGCTGGGGTAGTAAGTGACAACGCCAATTGCACAGGATATTGAAAGTGGAGCTTTAATTCAAGTTAAGTTGTAATTAAGGGTATCTAATTATTATGAAGGAATATAAATAGGCATTAGGACCGGGTAAACTTAGGGGATGCCACAACATAGAAGGAAATTAGCCAACATTAGAGTAATTTAGAATTAAGTTTGATTATTAAGGAGTTTTTGTTGGAGAAAACATTGAAGACTCCACATTTGCAATCAATATTTGGTTTCATTGATAAAAATCATGGTAATATTATATTCATATCTAATTTGCAATGATTCCCATATTGAATTGTGATATGTATGTTTTAATGATATGTTAGTAGTCTAGTTATCTTACGGATCAATGGATCCTATGACATGAATGCCATGCTTTGAATAGGAATGAAATGTGATAATAAAAAGTGCAATGGTTAGAATTTGTATTGATACCGATGGGTAGAGTTCTAGTTTGCACATTAAAATCTTCTTCGTCACGACAATGTGTTGAAATGGATTTAAAGGAAATCTATCTATTCTAATTAGGTATTGCACACAACATATTAATCTGTAAATGTTAATACAAAGCATAGTATTAAATTACCTAGGTGAAGTTGTCAACTAAGATATCTTTAATATAAACGTTCAAGTAAAGTTAAAGTGATTTGTTAGAATAATTTAGTTATATATAAATAACCAATTAAAAGTGAACCCCTAAACAATAGTTCAAGTTAAGTATACAACTAGTGCAAAAACCTTTTTTCGACGACAATATTCGTGATTAACGCAGGTTGATTGCACTATTACTACAAGCTACCCATTATACTTAAGGCACGCATCAACAATATATGCCAGAGAGCAAGATTGCCTCTATTAGGAGACAAATCTCCATCATTTACATGAAGGAAGGAGAATATTTCATTGGATATTGCAAGATATTTAAAATACCTTGTCATTCTTGCCCACAACATGGTTTCACTAAGAAATCATTGTTAGAATAGTTGTATGAAGGGCTAACTAATGGTAAGAAATGGTGGGTCAATACAATATGCAAAGGAAGTATTTTAGAAGTTACACCCTCTGAAGCCAAGAAAATCATTGAAAAATGTCAAATCAATTTAGCAATTATGGTGTAGTACTTATATGAGTCGAAGTCTACTCGCGAGAAGATACGCTTGAGAGAGAAATGCCAGAATTGCAGTCCATGATGAAGCAGTTTATGTTAGGACCAGGGAAAGTCCAATGTTGTAGTACTTTTTTTGAGTACACACTCACCACAAATAACAATCACTTACATTTTAGGGATGGATGTCAAATTGACGTGGTTAAACAATTTCTACGATCATATCAAAAGAGATATCCAAGTTCCACGAGTTGCCCCATTAGTCAGGAGAGAGGTCAGGATGATCATAGTTATGGCCCTCAGGGAAATGATCATCATTTATTTGTTCCAAAAGCACAACAATAACCCATACAGGTGAAATTATTCATTATGGGAGAACTTCATAATCTGTTCGAGTCTTATAGTCAAAAGTGTGACACCAGATTTAGTGAGATTGCAAAGCAGATCGAGCAAGTCAGGACTGAAGCTCAAGAACTGAGAAGAAATACTACACACTCAACATTCTATTAAGGGTAATAAGATTACTTTAAGGAGTGGAGCTGAACTCGAAGGACCCATACAACTGGATCTACCAAGTAAATTGATGGAGGTAAGAGAAGAGGTTAAACATGAGATAGAATTTACTGCTGCACCACTTGAGGAATTTAGGGTAGAACCAATCTCCAAACCTATTGCTATTCATTTTCTATTTCCCTAGTGTCTTGAAAAATCAAAGAAAGAGGAGCAAAATAAAGGAATCTTATACACCATCAGGAAAGTATAGATCAATATTCCTTCATGCCTAGGATTGCTACGGTCTTGAAGGAGTTTTGTAGCAACAATTTAAAGCTACACGAACATGAGAGAGTCATCGTTGGTGAAACTATCTCAGCCATCCTTCAAAAGAAACTTCCTCATAAGTGCAAGGATCTTGGAATGTTCTCAGTGCCAATCACCATTGGTGATAGAAAATTTTCTAGTGCAATGTTAGACTTAAGAGCATCAATAAATGTCATGCCTTTGTGTCTATGTTTGAGTCCTTTAATTACAAATAACTCAAGGAAACTAGGATAGTAATCTAGTTAGCTAACAGATCTGCTATACACCCTATAAGGGTCTTAGAAGAGATCATTGTTATGGTTGGATCATTATACTTTCTCGCAAACTTCTTCATCTTAGACATGAAAGAGGAACCATTCCCCAATTCCTCATCAATTCTATTAGGACGTCTTTTCATGAAAACGTCGGATGCTAAAATTGATGTCGCAGACAGATATTTGACTATGGAATTAGATAGCGATGTTGTGATATCTAACATTCATGACGTCATGAAATATTCTGTTGATGTCTCATCCTTATGCTTTGAATGCAAATGATCTATTGGTACAAGAAATTATTGACTATCCTATGGGAGATACATTAAGCTCAATCATATGTCAATGATTTACTTTAATCATTTGGAGCATAATTGTTCACTCGACAAAGATGTCGAGGATGTCATTAAGAAGTTAGAGTCTTATGAACTCCATTCCAAACTCCCAATCCCCATGGATTTGTTCTCCTCTGGTATCAAGCTCGAGCCTTCTCTCGATAAACCCTCAAAGCTTAATTTGAAAGAGTTTCCTAATCGCTTGAAGTATGCTTACTTAGGAGTTAGAGTCTTATGAACTCCATTCCTAATCACTTTTAGTAATCATTTCCAAGAAACTCTCAAAATGAAGAGGAAAAACTAGTACGTATCTTATGATACTGCAGGGCAGCGATAGGATGGGCACTAGCTGACATCAAGGGATTCCATCCTTCCATATGTAGACATAAAATGTATCTTGAGGATGACTGCAAACTCTCAAGGCAAACTTATAGGCGATTAAACCGGCTTATGATGAACGTAGTGAAGAAAAAGATTCTAAAACTTCTTAATGCAGGGATTATTTATCCCATTTCTAATAGCAAGTGGGTTAGTCCAGTGCAAGTTGTACCCAGAATAACTGGAGTAACAGTCGTGACCAATGCCCAAGGGCGGTTGGTACGTACCCATATCCAAAATAGATGACAAGTTTAAATTGACTACATAAAACTCAAAGTGGTCACTAGGAAATATCATTTTCCCTTGCCATTCAAAGATCAGATGTTTAGGCCTCCTGTTGGAATTCCCAACTACTGTTGTTTAGATAGGTATTCAGGGTTTAATTAGATTCTTATTCCACCTAAAGATTAGGAGAAGACCACTTTCACTTGTTCTTTTAGAATATTTACTTATAAGCGCATGTCGTTTAGGTTATGCAATGCACCTGAAACATTCCAATAATGTATGGCAAGCATTTTCTCCGATTTTGTTGAGAACTTCATTGAAGTCTTCATGGATCATATACCATTTATGGATATTCTTTTCAAAGTTGTCTTGACAATAACAAAATATTATCCCGATTTATTGAAAAAAACCTTGTTCTCGGCTAAAAGAAATGTCATTTTATGATAGACCAAGGGATCATTTTAGTTAATATTGTTTCATATAGAGGTCGGTAAGTTGATCCAGAAAACGTAGACGTCGACATTCGCACCTCATCCCATCCCTCCACTGTGAGAGATATACATGCATTTTAGGTCATACATGCTTCTATAGACAGTTTATTAAGGATTTTTCCTAGATAGCCCAACCTATGTGTCGCTCACTTCAGAAAGATGTTCCATTTGTCTTTTATGAAAAATGTAAAAAGCTTTTTTGCACATTAAAAAGTGTACTCACCTCCACCCCAATCATCAGAGATCATAATTGGTCACTTTCTTTTGAGGTTCAGTGTGATGCGAGAATTATGTTGTGGGAGTCGTTGTAGGAAAGAAATTAAGTAGTGGATCTCTTGTGATTTATTTCGTACTAGAACTTTAGATGCTGCTTAAATGAATTCGCCATTACTAAGAAATAACTCCTCGCAGTTGTCTTTGCAATTGAAAAGTCCATACCTTATCTGGTAGCACTACAAAAAAAACAAATTAGAAACAAAAATAGAAATGGAATAAGATTCTGTTGCTAATTAGAAATAGAATACAGACGAAATATGATGGTAAAGCGTTTGATTTGTCTGAAATGGAATAGAGGCAGAATAAATACGAAATTTAATTCCATTTCTAAAAATAGCACTAAATTTCCAGCCAAAATTTCCCACATTCAAATGTGTTTTAGCCGCACATCACGCCTCAAGATTCACATGAGTATTAATTAAAATAGAGGCCGAATTTGGTGGCCCACCCCATTTGGTTTCTCTCATATTTGTACATAACCCCATTTGATCCCCATCTTCTTCCCGAGCCTTAACCTTACATCAACGCCGGTGTCGTTGTCAGCAGTAGCCACCGCCAGAGCCATCGCCTCTCTTTTACTCTATCCAACATTTTTTTTTATGGTTTGGCCTTCCGTGCTGCCCAGATGACTGCCACCTCCACCTCCTCCTTAACCCCAACACCGTCAACATTGCTTGTTCTAGGTTAGTCTTAGAAGCCTAACTGCCTTGAAGATTTATACCCCTCATTTTTCCCAAATTCAGGGGGATGTATTCAATTGAGGATTTCAATGGATTATAAAAGATTTTGGATGATATCAAAATCTACAAATTTAGATTTTGATGGATTTCGGTGGAGTTATTAAAATTCTAGAGGTATTTAATTTGGTTTGGGATGGATTTGAGTGGAGTTTTTAAAAGTCGAGGAGTATTAAGTTTTTTTACAATTTGTGTGGATGGATTTTGATGGATTTTTTAAAAGATATCTATACAAATAGTATCAAAAATTCTCATATGGGTAGAGGTAAGACTTGAAAGGATTTGTGGAAAAGAACATCTTTCAACTTTCTACGTGCGAGTTCTTCATTGATGCGAGTCTCCTAACCTAGCCGACTCCTTCATCTTCTCTTCTCGTTGCACAAGTCTCTTCTCTAGTGACTTATGCAGCCAACTCTTTAGCGACTCTCTTCTCACACACGACCTTCCAACAGCCGACTCCTTCATCTCCTATTCAGTAATCTCATACCTCTTCTCTCTATTCACACTTTTTTTGTTATGCATTCTAACAATGCCCACCAAAGTGTTGCTAGTAGTTTCCTTTATATTGGTGAGTCTTGTATTCACTATTTGAAAGATTATCTATAATGATTTCCATAGTTTTGTTGAATTGAAAAGTGGGTATTATCCGATTTTTGAGAGAGCTCCTAGAGATGAACGCGCAAGCTATGGTGGAGCTCACTGGTTTTACTTTTTAGTTTTGGAGGGATACATAGGGGCTTTTGGTTCACTCCTCTTTGGTGCTGCTTTACAACCTATATACAAATAATGTGTAGGTAATGGAGTGTGCTGCCTCCTTCTCTAAAACAAATGAAAAGTGAGTATTGGTTGGTTAATATGTAAAGCTTTAATTGTCTAAAGTGAGTTTGATAAAAAGTGGGTTGTTCTGCATGGGAAGTGAGTTTGATAAGTTGTCGTTCAATGGTTGTTGTTCTACATATGTTTGTTGTTCTTTTGATGGTATGAAGTGAGTTTGATAAGTTAGATGTTGAATCCAAAGAATTCCTTTTTAAGAAAATTATAACCCGGAAAAGAAATCCCAAAAAAGAAAAGAAAACCATGCCAAAAAATGAATCATTGAAGAAAAGAAAAGAAAACCCAAAAAAACTAGTAGGTACCTAAAAATATAAATATGAAGCATTGAATACATAGATCAATATAAACATTGAATTCAATATTTCAACAAAGAAGTGCTCAAGGTCGCGTTGTCAATTTTGAGGAGTGCTATTAATAAAATAATCTTATTTAAAGGTTCAAACATTTTATCTTATTAATTAATTTTTGTCTATTCATTGATACATGGTTTCATACAACAATGAATATTGATTTCAATATATAGTATTATGTTCTTGACATAATAATGGTAATAGTGTTGATGGAAGACACTCAAGTAATTAGTAGAAGAAAAGGAAAAGGAAAAGGAAAAAAAAAGTAAAGGATGGTGAAGAAGCAAACACATATAGCGCATGGATAGAAAATGTGACTCAGGAGTTGATATGTTTATTGGTTGATGGTGCAATACATGGATGTCGTGATAGTAATGGTACTTTTAACAGGGCTACTATCGCAAATAAAATAATCCGTAATCTTAATGCAAATCTTAATTGTGAGAAATCATTTTGTCATTACCAAAGTCGTATAAGATGGCTTAGAAACTGTTTTCAAGGTTGTTGTTCGCTTATGCAACATAGCTATGGATTTAGATGGGATCCTTTGACCAAAAGATTCACTACCAGCGATGAAGTATGGGGGGATTTCCTTAAGGTAAGGTTTTTAAGTTATTTTTGTATTTGTATATTAATTATTGAAATATCTTGCTTGCATGACCTTCACATAATAACATATATTTTTCGTTCTTCATCAGTCTCATCCTAGTCAAAAGAGTTACCGGACTAAGGAGTATGCAGATTATGAAGACCTGGTCACCATTTTTGGAAATGTAACTACTGTGGGAAGACATTCCATTGCACTTAGTGATGAAACTGATTTCAAGCCATTCGAGGAAGAAGAAATTACAGCTGATGGTGGATTGGATGATTATGTTTATTCTCATGATGTCAATGCATTTATACTAAGAAATGAACATGAATATTCAATTTGGCCTCAATCTCCTATGATTCAAACCTCACTTCCTCATTCACCAAATGAATCAATAAATTTGGAGGCTACCACAACAACTAGAAAATGATCAAGAGTTGTCGAGGAATGCTCTTCAATCTCACATGAAAAGAAAGTTGTTCAAGTGGATACTTTGAAGAAAATGACTGAAACTTTTTGCAATTTTAGTGAGAAAGTTGACAACTTTATCTCAAAAGAGCAAGTGTGTTGGAAAGTCATTCGAGAGATACCAGATTTAGATGAAAATGCTCGTTTGAAATTACTTAGGTGGCTAAATACCCGAGCAAGGAAGATGGAGTTCTTAGAAATGACCATTGAAGAACGTGTCAAATTGATAACATTTGAATTATCAGAATGACTTGGAGTTCTAGAATGATAATGGCAAAATTGTTTATGATAGCATTTTATGTTTTGTTTTAGATTGTTTAAATCTTCATCCAACTTTTTATTTTGTTTGAATGATGTTAATTGGAAGGTCTTCTTCTTTTCTTGCCCAACTTTTGAAAATTGGAGTTATGTTGGAATGATGTTGGAATGTCACTTTCCAATTTTTGTTGGAATGATGTTGGAGTCCTTTATTTATTTTTGTTAGAATTGTGTTGGTACGACATGTCATATTTTTATTATTTGAATGTTATATCTCTTCTTTTTTTGTAGAATGATGCTGGAATTCCTTATACCTTTTTTGTCTTACTTTCGTATGATATATTCCTTTTATTATTTGCTTGTATGATGTATCTACAAACATGTTTAATACATTTTTTTCTTATTTTTAAATAAGTGAATTTATTTGCTTGAAGTATTAACCATAGAAGGATATGATGATCCTGATAAGGAAGAAATGACAGAAAATGAGATGGATGAATAATTGAATGAAATATGCAAGTGTTTAGTAATATCTATTCAAGCCATTCCATGTACTACATGAACTCATGCAGTCTTTGTGTCATGAACACGTTGCATGTCCCTTAACAAGGAGACAAAAAATGAGAAATGGTTTGGAATACTTATGCAAGATATTTTAAATGGACGGTGAAAACTTTCGACAAATTTATAGGATGTATCCAGAAGTGTTTCAAAAATTGTGATATATTATAAGAGAAAAAACCTAATTAGATAGTACACGATTTGTTACCGTTGAATAAATGTTGAAATGTTGGCAACATTTTTACTCAATGTTGGCCAAAATTTTCGATATTGTGTGATTCGTGAAAAGTACGGCCGGTCTCATTACACTACTAGTAAGAATTTCAACAAAATTTTAAGGGCATTACAAATAGTTGTTGTGGATATGATGGTACGCCAGGAGCTACTGTACCATAAAAAATAAGTGAAAGTACGAGATTTTATCCATACTTCCAAGTATTACTATCGACGTAATTGTTATTGATGATGAACATGATGATGAAGATGATATTGTTTTTTTGTTTTATTATTTAGGATTGCATTGGAGCTATTGATGGATCACATATTCCAACATTAGTTAATGGAAGTGATACTGAAAGTTATCAAAATCGTCGTGGACTCCATCCACATAACGTGGTGGCAGCTCGTAACTTCGATTTAGAATTTATATACATACTTAGTTGGTGGGAAGAATCTGCACATGATTCGAGAATATTGACTGATGCTTTGTCAAGGAGAAATGGACTTGAACTACTAGAGGTATAATTATATTCTACTTACTTATTTCTTGTTGTTAATGCATACATTAGTAACGTAATAATTCATCAATGCTTTATGTATAGGTAAATATTTTTTGGTGGATTGTGGATTTCTAAATCGACATAAATTCTTATCACCTTTTTGAGGTGTTCGCTATCATCTTACGGATTTCTCTGGCCGAGGTTATCATCCTGAAAATGCACATGAGCTATTTAATCTTTGGCATGCATCTTTAAGGAACACCATTAAGAGGTTGTTTGGAATATTCAAGTTGCAGATCACGATTTTTAAAACAACTCCCCCGTTTTCATATAAAATTCAAGCAGAGTTGGTGTTAGCTTGTGTAAGATTGCACAACTTTTTGTGTAAGAAATGTCGTTCCAATGAATTTTCAACTGAAGAAGATAACGAAGATGTCTCGTAAGATGAAGAAGAAGATCCATAATCACTTTTAGAAACTCATGAACAACAAAGAGAACAAGCCAATGAATGGATGGCTACTATAGCTGCTAGTATGTGGGATGATGTTGAGCTCATGAACGAGGTTAGACATTAAGATTATTTTATTCATCTTTTGGTAAAGAAATACAATCGTTTTTTGGTTTTTTCATTTATTACAAAGTTTTTTTTCATTGGATACTTGTTTTTCTTTTGTTTGGATTTTCGTTTGAGCTTTTCTTGATCGTAACGTTTTTGATACTCTTCGTTTTCCTCGTCTCGTTATAAGACTCGCAAAGGGTGTAAGACGAGCAGTAAATCGTTGACCGAATCGATTTGTTTTCAAAAATTTTATTATCATGAGTTCTCTGAGAAGATCTTTATCAAAGGTACTTTCATTTTCATCTTCTGAAAATAAACATGCGTCATGTTCAACTCCTTCTTCATCAGCATTACCAGAGTCAATTACTCAATTATATAAAAAATCTAAAAATAGTCATGAAATAGTTTATGCTAATATTGATCAAGCTCTGCAAAACTGGACCATTCCTCAGGTTCAACCCTCCATGGTGTATACCAAAGGAGATTTTTCTCCAAAACAAAATTATATTATCAAACTTGTTGAAGATACTATTTCTGTTACAGAAGATGGACAAGAAATAGTTATCCTTTCCCCAGAAAAAATTGAAAACCATGCGTCTACTCATAAATATCTACATCTTGGTTTAATTCAAGTGGCAATTAAACCTTTAGTGGCTTTAGGAGTTAACGCCGATGTCATGATCTCTGTTCGAGATAAAAGACATCTCAATTTTAAAGATTCAATTTTAGGGATTATAGAAGGTAGCCTTTCAAAAGGACCTCTTTATTTTGAATGTGCGCCAAATTTCTCCATTGATATCCATAATGAATCTAATCTTGTTTCAAGAGCCCTTGTTCTTGGAATTTCTACCAAAGGTTTTACCTTATCCAAAACAATCTCAAATGTTGCGGTTGTTTACCTACTTTTTTATAAAGTCATGCATACCATTATTCCTGATATCGCTTATAATCAGCTTCAACAACAAATCCCATCTACCATTTTTCTTACGAATGTGAAAAATACGGTCATTGATCGAAAGCAATTGTCTACGAAAGAAATTGCTTTTCCCCATCAATAGACTATTACAGATACTAATAAAGAAGAACAGCAACAGAGACATGTGTCTCAACAAATTTCGCAAATAATTGAGCACGATGATGGCAAAGTTGATATCCTATTTGCTCCACGGACATCAACATCTACTTTTACATCATCAAACTTTTCTGCCACTCAAACCTCTATTTCACCATCTAAAGACACTACTCCTGACGGTATAGCTTATCCAGTTGATACCGCTTCTCCTTCGATTAATAATGATAATGTCAGCTTTACAGATTTCGCTGAATATCATATTAATGTTGTAACCATTGAAGATCATGTTGATGATTTCGTTATGGATTATGAATTGCTTAAACAACAATTCCTAACCCATCCTTTGAAACCTGCTTTTTGTAAGCTGGTTCCTTTCAAACATCAATCCATCTTTCGAGAAAAATATTTTGCTTATATAAAATTGCATAAGCAAAACATTTCTTTCTTCGATTGGTTAGCCCATCAAAGTCCCAAGACATCTGCCCAAGTTAATGTTATTTGGGAAACTACGTCTGGACAAAAATTTGATCAAACTAATCCACCTTTAGCAGCTTTAAAACACAGAGATTTCAATGCAGCTCCTTTGAAATCTACAATTGATGCTGAAGGTCCAGTTACCAAAAGAGATATTAATAATATAATTGAACAAAATAATTATACTAATTTATATCTCTCTACAATTAAATCTTCCTCTACTACACCTTACACTAAACCATCTCCTCAACCAAAACCAACAAAGGTTATTAAACCTTTTTTCCCACCATCAGCCTCTCCATCTATGCCCTCCTATAAAACTCCTTTATCCTCAGAATTTTTTGATATGCTCACGACTAAACTCAGCCAATTAAAATTTCTCCCACGGCCTCGCCCTCTACTCCAGCTGCGTCCTCTCATCCTCCTCCGCTTCCTCCTTCCAGGGATGTAATTTCCCCTTCTCGTTCCAAAGACAAAGGCCCTGCCATATTAACTATCGCCCCTACCGCCGATAGTTCATCTTCGTCCTCAAACGATGAAACATCATCCGCCAATCAATTCGAATCTGATGCTCAATCAGATACAAGTGAGTTCAATTCTAATTCCAAGAATTCCAATTGTCCTATAATTCATAGGGTGTTTCGTCGAACAACCCGACGACGACAACCTAAGCAATTTCAACAAAACGGTTATCCATTATCTAAGCAAATTTTACTCTCGGCCCTCTCCATCAGACCTTATTCTAGAAGAAAAGGTTAAACGCAACCAAAAATATGATGGTAACGCCATCTATGATTGGAGCATTGATGGTCTTTCTAAGTATCAAATTATTGAACTTGTTCTCAAAATGCATATTTATGCAAAAGCCAGTATCCTCCAAAACCATACCGAACCTGACACAACAAAAGCTATAGCTTGTGGTTTCACCGGTCAATTGTATGGATGGTGGCATTATGTTATGGATGATGATGAAAGAGAAGCAATTCTTCATCATCTTAAAACTGATGCCTTAAACAATCCTTTACAAGGACCCAATGGTGAATGGGTTTATGATTCCGTGAATCATCTTATGGCAGAAATAATTTGGCAATTTGTTGGTTATGTTAAAGCTATTAATACCAAGATACGAGATCAACTCCATAATCTACGATGTCGTACTCTTAATGATTATCGCTGGTATAAAGATACATTCTTCTCAAAATTGTATTCTTTAACCGAAAAACATGACGAAACGTTTTGGAAAGAAAGATTTATTGCTGGATTACCACCATATTTTGCCGCAAAAATCAAAGATTTTATCAAAGACCATTATGACAATACTCTTGATGATCTATCTTACGGAGACATTACTCAAGCCGTGCAAACTTGTGCACTAGCCATTTGCAATGACATGAAACTCAATCGCCAAATTCAAAAGGAGAAATCTACCTTAAAACATGATTTAGGTAATTTCTGTTTTGATTTCGGTCAAGATATTGATGTTTCAAAGTATACCACTCCAAAACACAGGATAAAGCATCCAAAGAAATCACCTCACTTCTATAAACCTCCCTATTATCAAAAGCCTGCATCTAAGGTCAGATATACCAATCAACGACACCCATCATACGCAGTAAAACATAAAACAATTGATCCACATACAAAATCTAACGTTTGTTACAAATGTGGCAGACCTGGCCATTATGCTAACAAATGTAGATCAGCACCAATGAAAATTGAGCACGTCGCCTTTTCTGCTTCAGATGAAGCGAATTGTCACTGTGCCTCAAATCTTCCTCATACGTCTTCATCTTCTAGCCCAGAGATTAATGTTCTCACTGCCTATGAAGAGCTTCTTTTTGCCGTTGGTGATCAAATAGCTGATCCTGATTTAAAATTGCAATATTATACACAAGTAATTTCCAAGGAAGCTCCCTCTCCTACTCCCTCTTCCAAAAAGGATAAACGACAAAAACAATTTACCGAACAATTATCCATTGATGATTCTCATCTCACTTTTACCAACCTAATGGAAATTGTGAATAACAAAACCTCAAATAAACAAAATAAACAAACTTCCATTCAATCTCTTCAATCAGAGATTAACCAACTTAAACATGAGATTAAACAATTAACTTCTCGTGTTGTTTCACTTGAACAAGTTGATTCAGATATCGAAGCACATTACAACTTTGTTTAAATGATATTTTTGTTGAATCACTTTCCAATTCTCATTCTGACTACCAAAGATGGTATACTCCAATTACTTTTACAGTTAAAGGCTTTACTGTAAAATGTACTGCATTGATTGATTCAGACGCAGATTTAAATTGTATCCGTGAAGGATTTATTCCACTCCATTATTGTACAATTAGCAAAGATTTACATAGTATTTCAGTTGCTAATGGACAATCTACTCGTATCAGATATGAAGTCTCAAAAGCTCATATTTGTCATCAAGGGATTTGTATCCCATTAACATTTTTTATTATTCCTGGTCTTAAACAAGACATGCTGTTAGGCACTCCATTCTTACGCCAAATCCAACCTTTCTCTCGTTATGAGAATGGTCTCTCTACCACCCTTGAAGGGAAATCTATCCAATTTTCTTTTATCCAGCCTCGTATCAATTCCCAAATTGACCTCATAATTCACCAAATTGAAAATAAAACAACTCATATTGGCTTTCTTAAGAATGGAATTTTGCTATTAAAAACAGAACAGGTTCTTCAATCTCCTATTTTTAAAAGTAAACTTCAAACTTTCCAAACTAATCTGCAAAATCAATGTTGTTCTGATATTCCCAATGCTTTCTGGTCAAGGAAACAACACATTGTGAGTCTTCCTTATATCCCAGAATTTAAGGAGTCAAAAATTCCTACCAAGGCTAATCCATCGCAAATGAATTCTCGCCTCCGAGAAATTTGTCAACAAGAAATTAATGATTTACTGAAGAAAAAGCTAATCACTCCATCAAAATCTCCTTGGAGTTGTACAGCTTTTTATGTTGAAAATGCACCAGAACTTGAAAGAGGTGTTCCTCGCTTAGTTATTAATTATAAACCCTTAAACAACGTTCTACAAACCATACGTTATCCTCTGCCCAATAAATCTGATTTGTTAAAAGCCACTACATCTGCAGTCGTCTTTTCCAAATTTGATTTAAAATCTGGATTTTGGCAAATTCAGATCCATCATAAAGACCGCTATAAAACGACATTTAATACTCCATTTGGTCAATATCAATGGAATGTTATGCCATTCGGTCTTAAAAATGCTCCATCGGAATTCCAAAAGATTATGAATGATATTTTTAATCCATATAGCACCTTTATCCTTGTTTACATTGATGATCTACTAGTTTTTTCTCAAACTATTGATCAACATTGGAAACATCTGCAAGTATTTCAATCTTTAATTCAAAAAAATGGCCTTGTACTCTCTCAAAAGAAAATACATCTTTTTCAAACAGAGATTACATTCCTTGGTTTCAAATTAGCTAATCAAACTCTTACTCCTGTTAATCGAGTAATTGCTTTCGCTAGCAAATTTCCAGATCAATTAATTGATCGACTTCAACTACAGAGATTTTTAGGTTGTCTTAATTATCTCTCCGATTTCTACAAAAATGTTGCACAAGATAGACAGTGTCTACAAGAATTGTTATCTTCCAAAAAACCCTTCCATTGGACTTCTATACATACAAACGCCATTAAAACTATCAAACAAAAGGTCCACTCTCTCCCATGTCTCCATTTAGCTATACCTCAGTATTTTAAAATTGTCCAAACTGATGCCTCAGACATTGGTTATGGAGGAATACTGTTATAGCAAAACCCATCTGGGAAAGAACAACTAGTTCGCTTCACCTCCAAGACATGGAAAGATGCTCAAATAAAATATTCCACGTTTCAAAAGGAAGTTCTTGCCATTGTTTTGTGTGTTCAAAAATTTCAAGCAGATTTGCTCAACCAAAAGTTTTTAATCCGTGTTGATTGTCAGTCTGCAAAAAATATATTTTCCAAAGATGTTAAAAATCTTGCTGCTAAACAAATTTTTGCAAGATGGCAAGCTATATTAAGTATATTCGATTTTGATATTAAATATATACCAGGTAATACCAATTCTCTTCCTGACTTTTTGTCTCGAGAATTTCTTACTACCCCCTCTGTGCATTATTTACAGATGTCTAAGAAAGCTGCCTCAGCTCCTACCAATTATTCAAACCGCTTTAAACCATTAGAACAGCCTGAACCAAATTGTTCTTATCTTCCCATCAGCCAAAACTTAATCCGTCCTTTAGACAAGCCACTAGCCAGCAAGTCAATTGCCACCCAAATTGTCTGTACTCTTCCCCCCGGTCTCCATTTCATTCCAAATCGACCACATGCTACAATCCAGTTTTATGAAGACATCCTGACCTCCACTCAATCAGTCCACTTTGATCATATGTCTCGTGAAAATTCTGTTGAAATAGATTTTTCCAAGCTTAAGATTCAGAGGGTCTTATCTGCTGATGAATGGTGTGACCATTTTAAATTTATAACTAAAACTCCATTTGTATATAAAGATATTAGTATTACCAAAGACAAGCCCGCTGTTTTCATCAGCTATCAAGACTATATAGCCGCCTGGCAAAACATTTTGTTTTATAAGGATCCTGATCACCATTCTTAATATCTCTCCTTTAAAGCAAATTGTCAAAAGACATTTCCTCAATGGTGGCTTACCAGTTGGTGGAACAAATTTGGACCACATGAATTTATTTTTCCAACTACAGTCCAACAACAATTCACCAAAGATAAACTTCCCATGCTCCAATTTTTATGCAAATATAATATTCCGTGGATTCTTAAATGGGATTATGAAACTGCTCCATTTATGAACCCATCGCAACTTCTTATACAATAACTTATTTATCTCAAGCAATTTCTTGCAAATGGTGGAATAAGTTTAACTACAAAGCTGCTTTCACTACTAATCCAGTGGCTCCAACAACGCCAGCCAAACCGGCAAATTTACCATCAACTTCATACAAAGAAGTTGTGAGCAAACCTTCTTCTGATATGGCTCTCATTTTAGCTAAACTCCAACAAATCGAAGAAGATAATAAATTATTACGCCAAAAACTTTATGACGATAACCAACAATTACGTCATGAATTGGAACAGGTTACTTCTCGGTGCTCACCTTCACCATCTGTTAGAAGCGTGCATCTATCCGATGACGACTCCTAATAATATTTCTCCAGAATTCATACAACCTGTGGTTGATTACCTTTTATCCCTTGTTTTTCCAAATGGTGTTGATATTCAATATTCAACATCACTTGAATTTGGATGTCTACGTTGCTTACTTAGTAGACGTCCTTGCTCCATTACCATCCATATGGCTAACATTTGTTTCGCTTGACAACTGAAGATACCAATTTTATCCTTGCCATCTGGTATCTCCTAAATTGTCCCCATATTTCCATCTTTATTGATATTCAGACGGTATTTCGTTTCCTGGAATATGTCTTTTCTCCTCTTTGGGAGTTTATTCATCATTCTCCCGCAACCAGATTCTGTCACCTTATCTATTACCATGATCGCCAAATATATCCGCCTGAACTGGAATACTATCAAGAGTAAGTTCTCTCTCCTGGACTTGTCCAGCCATCTGGCCCAGGCCAATCTTCTTTTCTAGCACAGGCTTCCTGTCTTAATTTCCATTGGTTATTAATGACAGCCTTTGTTTTCATCCCTGGATTTGTGATCCTTGTCGCCATCTACTTTTGTCCAGTCCTGTTGTCCTGTTATTTACTTTTTGAAGGGTCATTTAGCTTTTACTTTTCTGAAAGGTCGTTTACTGTTTACCTTTAACTGTTACTTTTATGAAAGGTCGTTCACTGTTGACCTTTACTTTATTCAAAGGTCGTTTGTAGGATTGCTCTTGCAGGGGCAATGCGTCTATAAATAGCAGATGTTTATGTTTGATTAAGTAAGTTTTTGCAGAGTCTGTACTTCTCTAGTTGTATGTGTGTCTCCAGTTTATAAAATAGAGTCTTATTATTATCTTACTACTGTTCCCTGGTTCTACAAATATCCTGCTGAGTTTCCTACTAGTAAATATCCGCACATCCATTTTACATCTTATCAATCATATTACCCAGTCGAGTTTGCGTACGTCGAAGGTACGGATTTCTAAATCGACATAAATTCTTATCACCTTTTTGAGGTGTTCGCTATCATCTTACGGATTTCTCTGGCCGAGGTTATCATCCTGAAAATGCACATGAGCTATTTAATCTTTGGCATGCATCTTTAAGGAACACCATTAAGAGGTTGTTTGGAATATTCAAGTTGCAGATCACGATTTTTAAAACAACTCCCCCGTTTTCATATAAAATTCAAGCAGAGTTGGTGTTAGCTTGTGTAAGATTGCACAACTTTTTGTGTAAGAAATGTCGTTCCAATGAATTTTCAACTGAAGAAGATAACGAAGATGTCTCGTCAGATGAAGAAGAAGATCCATAATCACTTTTAGAAACTCATGAACAACAAAGAGAACAAGCCAATGAATGGATGGCTACTATAGCTGCTAGTATGTGGGATGATGTTGAGCTCATGAACGAGGTTAGACATTAAGATTATTTTATTCATCTTTTGGTAAAGAAATACAATCGTTTTTTGGTTTTTTCATTTATTACAAAGTTTTTTTTCGGGTAACGAAATACGATACTGTTGTTATTTGAAGTCTATTAAAGCAATAAAAGTACTAATTTGACAAAAAAGTACTAAAAGTACTACTCTTCCTTACTCAAAGTATACTCTCTCAATCCATCCTTTCCAACTGTTGGTTTATCAAGAACAGAGTGAATAAACACCTCACACAACCTCCTCAACAACCATCAACAAAATAATGATACATAGTTTTGGTTTACAGTTGAGCTTGCTTCTCAATTCTCTTTCATCGTCCAAGCTTCTCCTTTCCCTGCTAACAAAAAACAACCCTAGTGTAAGCAAATTCTATAACTAAAATTACCAATTCGGTGGCCACCTACACAACTAAATTAACAAATGCTTTGATTCACCCATATCATAAAAGGCCACTTCATATGATGATGGTAGGAGAACCAAACATCCACTTAAATAACGGTCCAAAAACCTTTAGCAATAAAGAATTTATGAGGAAACTAAAAGGAGTTCTTTATTTTTTCATTCCTTTGACCAACTGCTAGTTCATTATCCTCAACAAGAATTGCCTCAAATCCAATGGGATGCAACACTTCTTCATAACTACAAGTCCAAGAACCACTATTATTTTCCTCACATGATATGAAAACAAAATTTATCACTACCAAATCATAGAATTGTAAATCCCAAACTTCAAGCTAAAGTATTAGAAAGTAAAAAATTACTCAGCAAATGAAACTTTATACGGAGCTCCACCAACATGATCACTTATCTACCACCAAAATCAAGGTTTTTCAATAATTTGCTAACTTGGTAATATATACTTTAATCATACACTGACTTGAAAATGAACTTAAAATTGAAGGAAAAAAAAAACAAATAAGTTCACCTGAAACATGAGAGTAATGAGTTCTCCACCAGTTTAAAAAGATCTTGCATTCGGCTTGCCAAAGTTGATATACAACTTAAGATGAGAACTTACTTATAATCAAATATGAGATCAAATTGCTCACTTGGATACTAAGTGAACAATTCTTCCATTAGGAACTCAATATAGTTTACTTTTAATGATGATGAATGCAACTGTCAATTGAACATAAAGTAAGGAAAAAATTCTTTCAAAGTGTTGAAAATGGATCATATATCTTTTAGGGAAAAAATAACATGACGGAGAAGAATTTGAACTCGGAGTGAGGTGTTTAGCTAGTGAATCCAGTTCACAGTGAGGAGCTTGATTCCTTCTCGGTATGATTGAAGAAGATGAATTGTAATAGGGCTATTTTAATTCATAGTCGTTAGATATTCCTCGAGTCACGCAACTATCTATTTCCACTGATATATGGGGCTTTTCGATCTTCCTTGTTTAATGAATCAACTACAATTTATTTTCTAAGACTTCGCTAAAGTCCATCAAATTCCATCAAAATCATGTTTGAAATCTACACAAATCTTTACAAATCTACTCAAATCCTAAAATCCATGAAAATCAATCCCAACAAAAACTCTTTTAAAATCCTTCCAAATCCTCAATTGAATACACCCCCCACAATGCTTGATATTTTACATAACTAATCTAATCAAATCGACATCAAACCTATTTGTTCTTCCTAAAAACAATTTGAATGTGCAATAAAGCTATGAAGTTAGCATCAAGTCAATCTTAAGCCATAGGCTTCATTTAAATTTCTAGAAGCTTTAATAACCAACTCAAGAATATCTTTCTATTTTGACCCTTTTTTTCCTTATTGAAATGCTTGACAGTTCGTCCCTTAAAACATCGACGGATTAAAGCCACAGATAAGGTCCAGCTCAATCTTGAAGTGCTTCAATCAATGTCATATTTGAAGAAACTCCAACAATCGATTCATTAATCATATATATTCCAAGTGGTCCGAACTTCTAAGTTCCCATTAGAACGTTAATCCGACAAATCTGGTTTGATGTGTCACTGATAAAGATTGATGATGCGTAGGGTGCCATAGACAAATCATAATTTGAGTCCAGTTAGAAGTCTCAATTGGAGTCGATATCATGAGGATTGTTTTGGTTTTTTAAACTTTTTGGGTTGAATCACAGGTTAGAAATGTGTTTCTTCAATTCGGTATCATGGAATCAATGAATTGTATGAAAAAGTTACCCCTTTCTTCCTTTACTTTGTAGCGAGTAATTGGTAAATTCCTTGCTGCATACCACTAAAAATGAATTCCATTTCAACATGGCAAGTTTTCAAAAATTCATATATTGATTGTACAAGAAGTTGTGAATTACATGTTTCAAGTACATTATGACACTAAGAATGAATTCCGTTTCATGTACATGTTTCATGTACAAACGATCATGTTCAAGCTCGTGTTGTTTGATGATTGATGCATTTGCTTTGTTTGTAATTATTGGTTCGTTTGTTTGTTTTTATCGATTTTAATGATCATAGTTTTTTTCTTCTCTTTCAATGGTCAGTTGATTTTCATGCAAAGTGATTCATCATGAAGCTATATGGCATTCCTTTTATTTATGGTGAGAGTGTCCTCCTGAAAGACTTTCATAAAGTATTAAGAGCTGCGTTTTTCCTTTATAAATTCCAAGGCTTCTATTGATCTATTTCTTATTTTCTTTCATATCGTTGTGTCCTTTTTTGTTTCCATCCTCCTATGGACTACCAAATTATATAATGTTCTTGATATATAAATTGTTAATGAACCTAAATTTAGTACCCTTTTGGAGATATGCAATTGAGATTATATTCCTTAACACCATACAATGATATATGGAACAATCTAGAAAAACTTTTCGTCGGGAAATAGGAGGGGCTAATAGAGACCACACATACAGCGCTGCAGTGATCCATTTAGTGCATATTCGAACCCATACCGACATCCAATCGACGTCTATGAGTTCTGAGCCATCGGTCTGAGCAATAGTCTAGCCTGTAAGAAGCATGCCGACATACATGCTGGCAAGAGCAAAGATCAAATAAAAAAGTAATACGAGTAACTAACAGGCTGCGCTTCAGCTTCAGTGCCCTTTCAATTTTTTCAATCTTCGATTTTGTCAGATTCACGAAGAGGTCTACTCGCACCCAAAAACAAAAAGTTCAATATCATCAGAAGTTCTACAGGAGCAAAGCAAATTTTTTGAAAACCTCCCAATACTAAAGTGTATCATCATAACAAAAAATATCTTGACCTTCGAATACTCTAATTTCTGCAAGAACAAATAAGGGCTTTATACTTGAAGAACTCTTTTTTATGTCATCATCATTGCTAGGTAGGAATCCATTATGATTCTCAAATCTCTTCAATGAGCGTGTCTACTAAAAAATGTTGGATATTTAATAGCTTGAAGTTGAAGATTGCAGTTCCTAATCGAAATCATTGATTTTGTAAGCTAATATAATACTATTCAATATTTTTTTGTTCGTTTCAATAGAGAATGCAATCTCTTATAAATATTAGGCTAATTGTTAATTAGTGTTCTTTCTTTGATTTGTAGCGTTATTGTATTAAGAAAATAAGTGAATGGTAGGCCACTTGAATGAAAATTTAGTACTCTATTGGAGGCATGCCAATGTGAACCAAAAAGGCATCTTAATAGTGTGAAATTGACATATTGCTTGTCAACATGAAATATCTATAATGTAAGACAATAATATAAGGGTTTTTTCTTTTGCTTTCCAAAAACGTTGAATCATCTTTTTGCCATGAAATATCTCTACATTTCGCGCTTATCTTCTCCACAAATCACTCTGATTTATATTCATTAAAACATAGTTTGGTACATAAGAACCAAAAATAGTTTGTTTTTAATTGAATGGGGGATGCAACTGGGGTCTTTTCACTTGCTACCCTGTTGATGGGTATGGTCAGTGGTGCATAACCCAAGTGGTGAGTGTCCATTACTTCATTTAGGTATGATTAGTAAGTGCAGTGATGTTGTCATGTTTATAGTAAAGTTTTTAATGTGGTTCGCTTTTGAGATTTTGATTTGGAGATTGTTGAGTTTGATTTGTGATCTACAATGTTTCAGCTAATTAAATGAATGGTAGGTCCATTACTTCATTTATGTATCAATTGTTGAATGAGACTTTGTGTTTAATTTATTACTTCATTTAGGTATCAATTGTTTGTGTTTCTCTATTTTTTAAGGTTAGCTCAATTGTAGAATGAAACTTAATTTTTTTATTTTTATGGCAGAATTCCCAAATCTTTGGTAAATCACAATTTACTTTTCACTTTGGAAATCGTAGTTCACTTCACTAATTCCAACATAATAAAAAATATTTAATCAAAATTGAATAGCAATTCAAAATCCCCTCCAACTCTATATATTACTCCTATAATCCACTCACAGATTAACACAGCTAGATGTTTCAATCCACTCGGTGATACATTACCACTTTGTGAGAATGGTAAGTGTTTTTATGGCCTTTGCTATTTCCGGATCTCCGAGAACTAGTAAAATACGATTAATAATCGAGCTTTAATTTGATATCATATTTTACATTTTTATAACTTTTGTATGTAGACTCTTATATTCGAGAGGACTCTTACTATGAGTGAGGTGTATTTGCATCTCCACACCGTAAATCATGATGGAGTAGAATTCATTGATACTAGATCAAAGAAGTTCTATGTAAGTATAGAAATACGATCTAAGTTGTAGTAACTTTGCTTATTTTGCATATCATTTCAGCTGTTTATTGTTGATCCGTGTAGCCTCAGCTTGTAAGAAAACGTCTGAAGCTTACACAAGCTACACCAAACCAATCAGTGGATGATTTGGCAGTGTACTACAATGTGGTGGGTAACTGTCCCAAAGGTCGTGTCTACGGTCTCGGGTTGTTAGGGAGAAAGAAAAGAAGATATGCAAATCCTGGTGCTACACGTCCCAGGTGTCGCCGATGGTGCCACGCGCATAGTCCAATAATGTTGTCGAGCAATTAAGACATGTTATGGCATTTATGCAGAGGTAGTTCGAGATGGCTATGGACATAGCGAGCCTATCTCAGCCACCACCACCACCACCACCTGAGGAGCAATAATAGGCGCAAACAGATAACGCTGATCCACCACAACAACAATACAATGTTGATCAGGATATACAAGATTGGGCTACGAGGTATGAGCAGCTTGGGGATCCTTAAGTATTGTTTATGGTTATTTACACAACTTTGGAATTAATAGTTCATTTTTAGGAATATCTAGAGGACTAGGTTGCAGGGGATAAGGAAGTTGAAGATATTTAGATATATCTTATCGTTGTTTGTAGAAATTTTGTATTGATAAAACATTTTTGTAGATATTTAGCTGACTGAGTTGCAATGGATGAGTAGCTTTAAGACATTTTAGTTTTTTATGATTGTTGTAGAACTTTTGGATTGATAGTTCTTTTGCAGATACTTAGGTATTTTTTATATCTATTATGTTTGACTACTTTTTATGGATATGTAAATTTGTTTTGATTTTGAAATTGTACGTTTTTTCATTTAAATCTTTGTTGTTGATATATATTGTTGACTATTGTGTGTATGTGAAAATTTGCTTTTTTGGGAATGTTAGCACCCCCAAAGAGTTATTAGAGGGAGTGCAAGTGATGGAGTGGGTCCTATTGCTATTATTTTTAAGTTTTGAAGTTCTGGAGAACCATTTTGATTTTACTGTTTTATTTAAAAAATATTGGTGTAGAAACGGAATAGAGATGGATTAGCAATGAAACTCATAGATTTTGTTGCTAATCCATCTTTAATTTGTGAAGGAATAACATGAGAATTTAAACAAAAAATTTGGTAATCTGGGTCTAAAAATAGGATAGAGATGGATTGGCAATGAGATTTATAGATCTCGTTGCTAATCCGTTGCAAAATAGAGACGAATTAACAACAAGATTCATAACTTTTATGTTTAATTCATTTCTGATAAGAAACAGATTAGAGATGAACTATAAGCCAAAAAATTCTCCTTCGAGGAATGTACATCTCCGTTCCGTCTCTAGTTCATATCTAAATCCATCTCAAATCAGTTTTTGATCCGTCTGGAATCAACAATGGAACATATTTGTGTCTCTAAATAATTAGCGATGGCGATTTTTTAGACTGAACATATTCCGTCTCCAATCCATTGCAGAGCCGAATTAGACGAGATTTATGGTGATCAACAACGAAATTTTCTATTTTTGATCGGCTATTTTTTGTAGTGTAGGAACCAAAGTCATAGTCTATTCAGACCATGCATCTTTGGCGATACCTAATTTCTAAAAAGGATTCTAAGCCTAGACTCATAAGATGGATACTCTCATTTCAAAAGCTTGATCTTATAATCAAAGACAAGAAAAGTGTCGAGTATCTAGTGGCAGACCATCTCAGCCGCTAAGAGAATGGAGAAGCACCTACTTCAGTCAATGATTAGTTCCCCGATGAACGCATTAACGCAACATTTTTTGAAGTTCCATTGTATGCTGACCTTGTTAACTATCTAGCCACAAAGCAATTACCATCGGACTACTTACGTGCACAAAAGAAAAGGCTTATGTATGATTCAAAGCATTATTTGTGGGATGATCCATATATATAGAAGCTCTGTGTGGATCAAATGATTCGGAGGTGTATTCCTCAGCAGGAAATTCATTCTATCTTGTCTCACTATTATTCATACATGTGTGACGACCATTTTGGTCCACTACGTACAAATAGGAAAGTTTTGGAATGTGGTTTTCATTGGCTGACACTGTTCCATAATGCTTATGTCTTCACTAAAACTTGTCTTAACTGTCAGAAGTATGAGTCATTATGACAAGAGATCAAATAACTATGATTAAAATCCCTTTTTATGAGATTTATGACATTTAGGGTGTCAAATTCATGGGCCCATTCCCACCTTCCAATGAGAATACTTATATCATGTTAGCGGTGGATTATGTCTCAAAATTGATTAAAGTTAAAGCCACTAGAAGTAATGAGTCACAAATGATGGTCGAGTTCCTAAAATCACGAACCTTTTCAAGATTTAGAGCTCTATGCTCAATCATCAGTGATAGAGGAACTCACCTCTACAATAGGGTTGTAAAGTCTTTGTTAAGGAAATATAATATAACTAATAGGACATATATAACCTATCGTCCCTAAGCTAATAGTCAAGCTGAAGTCTCTAATAGAGAAATCAAATCCATCCTTGAGAAAACTATTCACCTGATGAGGAGAAACTGGAGTTTATGCCTTGATGATTCATTATGGGCATATTGGTTATTGGAAAAGCATGTCATTTTCATGTAGAGTTAGAACATAGAGAATATTCGGTAGTCAAACATTATAACATGAATTACAATGAAATAAGTGTTGAGCGAAAATCAGATATTTAGGAACTAGAAAGATTAGGAATGATGCATATGCGAATGCAAGGATTTACAAGGATAAGACAAAAGCTTATCATGATCGCCATCTAGCGAGGAAACCCTTTGTAATAGGTCAAAAAGTCCTTTTCAAAGTGAATGGACATAGATCGAAGTCGTTCTATAAAGATGGAGTTGACTTGGAGCCAATTGAAGCACCAACTACTCATACAAGAGGAGCTCATAAGGCATTATGTGTCTTAACTTTGGATAGCAAACCAAAGTTGGAATGGCAAGTAAAGGCAACGCTAAGGGAGAAGGCTATGGAGAACATAACATGAAGCAAGAAAGAAGAAACTAGCGTAGAGAAATTTGAGGTCTCCATCTAGAGGAAGCCAAAAGCACCAAAGGCCAAAGTGAAAAACAAGCAGACAAAAAGAAATGGATGAATGGATGATGCTACAGAAAGTAGTGGTACAACCGGTCAAGAAAATGGAGGATCCAGGCCCTATAGAGATTCTTGTAAGAGTCAATGGAAAGATTTTTGAGAAGGTACTTATAGACATCGAAGCTGAAATCTATGTCATGCCTTTGTCATTCTTCAACAGGGCTACGATTCCATCCATGAACACTGAAAAAGGTGGGAACCCCTTTGAGAAATGGTAAGACCATCACCTGTTGGGGCATGTGCCCTAGGTCAATCCATTAACTGTCTTTATGAATACTTTTAGTTAATAAGATAGACGATTTCATTTGGTGTTTATTATAATTAATTTGCATGTTTACATTATAATAAGATCCATGGGTATTTACGAAAATATCCTAAATGTCCCTAGTCGATCATTATACTGGGAACTATAATGAATTAAGACTAGTGTGAGTCTTGATTGATGATCATATGATGATTATACGTATAGGGATACGAATCAAGATCACGAGCACTCGTTAGGGAATAAAGTACTGGACCGACCCGCTATGAGAACATCACATGGATTAAGTCAAAATTGTTTCTAATGATAGGTATATTTTTTAGTCCTCTGACTTGAGATTACTAGAGACTTCAACATTAGGAACATAGTGATTTGACACTATCAAACGTTGTCTTTAACCGAACGATTATAAAGGTTGTGATTGGTTACTGTGTGAGCAATGTGATGAAGTTGTGTAATCGAGAAAGAATTTGTCCCTCTCATATAAAGAGAGATATCTAGTGGATCCCTCGATGTGTTAGACTGTTAAAAGGCCTAGTCTAAGTGAATTGATATTGATCAATGTCACTTGGATGTTTTCAGTCTATCTAGAGATCGAGACTAGTACGATTGAACATGTTGGATGACAATTCCATACCTTATGTTTGATCAAAAGGATATCGTGTGACAGAAGGATGTTATATACACTATTGATTAGGTTGTATCGATTTGATATTCGTACGACTTGGGTAGTCATAATGTCTTACTAGAGGCCGCTTTTGACTTGTATACCAAAATGTGTTTTGGTTCACTGCCAACGTTGTATGAGCCTATTGGGTCGCACACTAAGAATGGTTTTGCGAGATTTTAAGATGGTTCAGAAAAATGAATTTTATATGATAAAATTCATGACATAAACGTCCTTGTGGTGTATTACACATATACTTCTTTAAGTAGGGGTATATGTGTAATTTACTTAACCGTCTATATATAAGGGTGGTATGAATAGACGCTTTAATTTAAAACACACGGACAAAAGATTAAGGGCCGAAACTCTATTTTCGTTTTAGAAACGACTTAGGGTTTTCTGGTACGCTCTAGATAGTTTTGGAAAGAAAAAAAAGGTTTGGTATTCTCTTGAAGCTAGCACTTCGAATCTCGGCCGCCGTGGGCGTTCATCATTTGCAGCGCCTTAGAGATCGATCAACCTTCAGAAAGGTATTTTGCGACCAAGGTATGATTAAACTTTCTTGGTTTAAACGTTTTATTGGAATTAGATTTGGATCCTGTTGGGGTTTTTGCCAAAATTGTTTTGTAATCTCCGCTGCGTATAAAACCCAAAACCAACATCACCGTAGTCAGAATGACAAAAAATCTCTGCATATATATTACTAAATTCATTTATGAGGCGGACTTCAACATTCTTGACACTTTGGAATCGACGAAGCATGCCATGATACTTGGGAGGCCTTTCATGCATTATGCTAAGATGTTTATTGATGTGGAAAACGAGGTGGTCTTAATGATATGGCAAGAGGAAGTCATTCTGATGCGAGATAGGAAAGTTATCATTTTTTCTTAAAAGTTCGACTCAACGCCAACACCCTAGGTGCCATATTTCGATAACCCGAAGTTCCCAATAATTGAGTTCCTAGGTGCTTATTTATCACCCAATTAGGAATAGAGGTTGAAAACGCCGGTCCATCAATGTTAAACAACAGTGCTCACTGGAGGAATCCTAGAGATTTAGGTTAGGATTAGGTTTAGTTATTTACAATTTTAATAAGTGGCGAATGCCACCGTTGGAAACATTTAGGTTAGACTTGAGAAATTTGACATGCTCGTTTGCCTAGTGACTATTCATCTGAATGTAGTAATAATGATTGTTTTTAATCTGGTGATTGAAGAGTTTATTATTTTGTTTTATAGCATTTTTCTATTTACAACTTCTACTTTACCGCTTCATTCTATTTCATTTCCTACTCCCCATTATCATATTTCACTTATTCTTTTGGAGTGTGTATGTTTATGCTACTTTCTTAAACCTCGAGGATAAGGTTCAGGATAAGTTTGGGGGTATGCAGGTGGATGGAATGCATGGCTAAACCATAAGGATTCTAGGTAATGTTTAGAATTTTCTCGAAATTCTTTGGCAAAATTCAGGTAATACAGTTTCATTTTATTTTTAAGGATTGATGTTTTGGTAGGTATTGTACACTTTCCATACTTGTGAATTCTTTCTTTTTTGTTTTTATCCATTTGTTTTGAGCATAAATGAATGCCCAATTCTAGATTAGAAAAAATGGTTGACAATTTTTGAGATTCATATGTGGAATGATGTTGCAAATGATGGACAAGACCTTACATAAAGCATAGGTGAAACATAATGTTCATGTGATTGTTCTACTAATCGAGTCTACACCAAAAGGTGCTAGTGTGGAGTCAATGCTCTATGCTAAATATGAGAATGGGTAGAAGTTCACAATAGGACAAGAGTCAACTTAATCTTTACATATTCCAGAATAGGCTTGCGTCCATTTGAGACTAAGTGTACTTTAAGAATAAGTTTAGGAAATATATAGGCATTGTTTGTTTAGCTTTTAGCCTTAGCCTACCTATAAGGATTGATGTTTTGGTAGGTATTATACACTTTATAGGTGGGCTAAGGCTAAAAGCTAAATTAATAGAACGATGCCATTAGCTTGCAAATTCTTTCACCTACATTGGAAAGCTAGCTTAATTATAGCGAAAGTGAGAAGTGTTAAAATGAGTTTTTAAGTAATATATAGAGTGTCCTACTAGTTCCATAGGAAATGGAGCAAGGAATCCAAGGAAAAAGTGAGAAAAAGCAAAATCCATTAAAAATGGAGTAAGGATGGTAAAAAAATAATAATAATAAAAAAGGAGTGATATAAAATTAAATAAAAAGCAAAAGTCAATAAAAAACCCTTTAAAAAGATTTAGTTCGAGTGCTTGTTGCTAGATTAAGCTAGTTTTTCCAATGCTTTCAATCCTTTAATATCCTTTCCTTGTTACCCCAGCCTAGCCATAACTACGCAAAAGAAAGTACTATTAGCCTCAAATGATGTTTTAATTGTATTAGTGAAATGGTTATATAAGTTTCTATTTGTGAAATCTTGGTATTCAATGCCCTATTTAAAGATTTAAGATTTTCAGCTTGTTAAAATTTGAGGTAACTCATGATTAATTAATGGCTTTAGTCTTGATAAAGCCTAATGTTTTGCAGAGTGTTCTTTGGGAAATTGACCGAAGTACCTAGACTCAAATTAACTGGCTTTGCTTGAGTGTTCTTGTCTCCTATTTGGCAAATATTTTGTGAAAAACTGGACGAAACCGTTTAAGTTAGAGTTAGACATTAGAGGAACTGAATTGTAATTTGTATATGCAAGTTGATTATCTCATACGTCTTTGCTAAAGATGAGCAATTTGCTAAGATTGAGGGTATTTCGTAACATCCTTTTATTCCAATTAGGGCGATATTCGGCCTGAAACCTTAATTAAGCCCCGGTAACCTAGCCAAACTTAATTAGAGCCAGTAGCCTATCCGTCTGTACCTGATAAACTCAACCTGCATATCGATATCGAATAAATAATTCAAAATATATGTAGTGAAGAATTAAATTTTTTTGATAATTAAATGTTATACATAAATACATAATTTATTAAACCCAAACCTTATTGATAAACCTCCCAACCCAGTTTATATACAACAAAATAACTTAAACAATGCATATATATTCAAGAAGGCCCATAGAGAGGATAATAAGACTTATAAATCTTATCTTTTCCCTTTACTGAAGCGCTAGGTTATAAACCTTAAATATCAAATTTAGGGCGAGCGCTCTAACTTGCTTAGTAAGTAAGGATTCATTGAACCATCAACATTCCATATAATAACCAAAAACATTATACAATAACTATATGCACCATTGTTTACTAAAGAGATTACGAAAAACATATAATTCAATAAATAGAATTTACAAGTCCAAATGTCAATGACTATTACATTGTGATTTCCATTTTATTTTTAAAACTAGGGTTGATTAAACACTGACACCATTAATGCTATTGCTAGACCAACACATTGGTCGATGTGTTGTTTAGTTAATCCATTAATGTCTAATGGTTCTATCCGAAACCCTCTAGTGAGTATATATTCTACATAACTTTTCTAACTAAATAGGAGTTACATATAGGCCAGGAAAGTAACCCATCTCCTATATAACCTATTCACATTAAACACCGTTTTATGTTTATTGAAAAAATCACAATGTACATAGTCTCCCCATTTAGTCCATAAACTACATGAGCTACATATACTAAAATAGCCAGGTAACATTGATAAATTAACGAATCCATACTTACCTCGGATTAAGTTTCCGTTAAGAAATTCCTTAACTTTTCAGGTCACTCACGCTTTCTCGGTTATCCAACACCTATCACATACCATTTATGATTAATATAAGTCTAACGCCTTATGTTTAGAACCCTTAAGTTAGTCCTTATGACCTTAATAAATTCTAAGTAATTTATAGCATAGTTGATGTTTTTTAGGGTGGGAGCGCGCTCCCTCAATTGGTGGGGTGCGCTCCACCAACTAGGTTCGTCCCAATTGATGAAGGGAACGCGCCACTTTGCTAGGTTGAGTGTGCTCCACCCTGTTCAACCTCAACATTAAATAGGGCAGCAACCACGGTTCTATCCACGAATCAACACAATAACAATAAACACTCCTAAAATACATTGTGGATTACCTGTAGTGAGGCATAAACCCATTTATAATCAACAAACACCAATAATTCACAAAGAAATTAGCATCCACTATCGAATTGAACTTCAAACTTAAAAACACAACTTTCCAACTGATGATCTCTGATTTTCAGTTATTTGATTTCCTCAAATCACTTTGCAAATCTCCCCTAGATTGATTCCTCAAAATCAGAACATCAAACCCTCAGCTACTCTCACACACATTCTCTCAATCAATTTGTGAAGATAAATTTGAAGGTTTTAGTTGAAATATATGAATTTTCTTCGAGATACATATTTTGCTATCTCGAGGTTGATCAAATGATTGATGTGCTAACATGACACCTATAAAGTGAAACACATATTGCCAATAAATTCAACGAACATGCCGATAAGTATTTTCGGGTGTGCACGTTTATTTCACGATCCCCTCGTCGCACTTAGTGTATCGATTATTTTATTTAATTATGTGTTTTTCGATTATAGGCTTGTATATAAATTCTCTTTTATACTAGAACTTATCAAACTCATTAAAAATCCCATACAAACTTAAAGAATCATACAAACCCATTCACATGTTAATCGAGGTACGCTGGACTTAACCACGAACCTAACTTAGGTTAATTAAGATTAGATTAACATTAATTACTAACTTAATGTAACGAGCCGTTACATTCTCCCAAATTTAAAGAAATCTCATTCTCGAAATTAAAGTTAACATAAATTACTTGTAGTTAAAAATAGAAATGGAAACTGCTCTTTTATATAAGACTCCCGCTCCCAAATTAGTTCCTCATCTATGTGAAATTTCTCTTTCACTTTAACCAAAGGAATCTCTTTGATTCTCAGCCTCTGAATCTTAGGATCAAGTATCGAAATTAGCTGCTCATCATAAGATAAGTCTTCATGAAGATTAAATTCATTCTATTCAATCCTTAGAGTGAACTGAGTCCCCATTTTGCAAAGCATAGAAAAGTGGAAAGCATTATGAACTTCGACTAGTTGAAGAGGTAACTCTAACCTGTAAGCAACAGGACCAATCCTTTGCTGTACTCTAAATTGCCCAATGTATCATGGAACTAGCTTACCTTGAAATCCAAGCCTATACAATCTTTTCAAAGGTGAGACTTTCAACAGGACAAATTCGTCCTTTGAAAACTCCAAAAACATATGTTTTTTATCGACATATTTTTCTATCTTAGTTGTGCCATAGTCAAATGTTGGAAAATCTTCTTAGTTCTCTCTGTGTAGTCCTGAATCAACTCTGACCCCATTAAAATTGTATCTCCAACCACCGCCCAACATGCAGGTGAACGATAAGGTCGACCATACAGAGCTTTAAAAGGAGTTATTCCAATGCTGGCCTGATAGCTATTATTATAAAAGAACTCTCACTGAGGAATGTATTTCTCCTAGCTACCACGAAACTCCAAGACACAAACTCGAAGCATATCCTCAAGCACTAATATCAACCACTCATGTGTCATTACAATTCACTCTATTGTCTGGACATGAATCATATATCTCTATTCAAAGTTATTGACACTTGAACCCCATGAAATATCAATACCTTACATGAATATACCTCACATAATCGGTCAAAAGGATCTGGCATGGAAACTGGAAAGAAATGCGTTGAATTGGTTAAATTGTCAACTATAACCTATACTGCATCGTGCTAACACGGATTAAGAGGTAGATCGAAAAAAATCCATCTATATAAGTTCCCATTTTCACTTAGGAATGCAATAACCCACTAGGTTTCCTATGCTTAGCCTTAACTTGCTGACATATCTTACATCTCTTTACAACTCAGCAATATCAGTCTTCATCCCAGCCCACCAATAAATATGCCTCATATCATGATACATCTTAGTGTTACATAAATGAATAAAGTAAATAGACCAAAGAGATTCGTGTAGCAATTCCTACCTCAACTGATCTTAAAGTTGAATCCACAATCTATCCCTGAACCGTAACGCACCATCATCAGAAACTGACTAATCATGATGATCTACTCTAGTCGTTAACCTCTAACATGCTATATAATCATGATCAGCTTTCTAATAATCTATAACTCACTGAATCATCTCTAGTTTAGCCCAAATCTGAGCACAAAATAATAAATTAGTAGCTTTGAAACTAGCTCTCATAGTTCATGATGTGGCAGTTGGACATTCATGAATTATCATCACTGAAGCTTCCTCAATAAGTTTACTAAAAAGCTCTAGTAGTAGTTATATTCTCTCTATTTATTCTTCTCCTACTCATGGCATTAGAAACCAAATTTGCCCTGCCTAGATGGTACTCCAGAGTGAAATCGTTATCCTTGAGAAATTCAAACATTCAACGCCGCCTCATATTCAAATCACTTTGAGTAAATGCGTATTTTAGAATTTCATGATATGAAGATACTATAAATTTCTCACCGTACAAGTAGTGCCTCCAAATCTTCAAAGTAAAAAAAAATGTAGCTAGCTCAAAATCATGAACTCGATAACTTCTTCATAAATCTTGAGTTACCTTGAAGAATAAGCTACAACCTTGCCTTCTTGCATCGGCACAGAGCCCAAGCCTTAATAAGAATCATTTGTATAAATTACTAATTCCTTCCCTGATTTAGGTAATGTAAGAACATGCATCATAGTCAAACTATCACTCAAATCTTCGAAGACAACCTTGCACTCATAAGTCCAAATAAAATCTATGTCTTTTTATGTTAGTTGAGTCATTTGGAAAGTAATACAAGAGAAACCCCCTGAAAACTCTAAAACTCTAACATTGTGGTAGGAGTACACCAATATTTAATTGCCTTAACCTTTGCTAGAACAATGCATATACCCTCGGCATTAACCATACGTCCTAGAAATTTGACCATTGAAGATCAGAATTCACACTTACTAAACTTAGTATATAGCTGTTTGTCCTTTAGAGTTTGTAATGTAACTCTGAGGCAATGCGAATGCTCTTCCTAAGTCCTATAATAAATCAAAATATCATCGATAAATACGATGATAAACCGATCAAGATAGGGTTTCAATATCCTATGCATCAAGTTTATGAATATAGCAGGAGCATTAGTGAGCCCAAACGACATCGCTGTAAACTCGAAGCGCCCAAAACAAGTACTGAAAGGCGTCTTCAAGATATCCTCATCCCTGATCCTCGGTTAATGATAACCAAACCTTTAATCAATCTTCGAGAAATACCCGACACCTTTCAATTGATCAAACAAATCATCGATCTTGGGTAATGGATATTTGTTCTTGATTGTCACCCAGTTAAGTTGTATATAATCAATGCACTTACATAGGATTGTCCTTTTTTCATAAAAAGAACTAGTGCTCCCTATGGTGACATACTAGGATGGATAAACTGTTAGGTTTTTAGGGTTTATATGTAGCAAAAAATTCAAAATAATTTGAAAAACCCAACAGGATTAAAAATAGGTTTTCGTTAAACTAGACCTAAAAAGTAAATAATACATTATTCCATGATTTCCTTCTTTGATCGTTCGATTTTGAAGATGTTCAAATGCTCATCCTCTATAGAAAATCCACACACGAACGGTGACCATAATTTGGAGTGCTACCCTTAAAAGAGATAGAAAACATTTTTCTTCTCTCCACCAAAATTCAGAGAACTTAAAATTTGCAAAAAAAAAAAAAACTTATTTCAGTTTTGGGTTTCACCCTTTATTTATATGTGTAGATACGTCATCACTTAAAATACTATTCGTAATACAACTATTATATTTAGGCAGTTTAAAAAAATTATATACACCCCTATAAATAAGTTATCATATAACAAATCGTAAGGGCTTTTATGTCATGAATTTTATCATATAAAATTCATTACTCTAAACCAATTGAAATTGCTCAAAAACATTCTTTGTGTGAGGCCCAATAAGTTCATGTGACGTTGACAATGAACCAAAACCATTATGGTACACAAGTCATAAGCTGTTTCTAGCAAGACGTTTTGACTACCTAAGAAGCATGAATATCAAAATCGATACAACCTATGAATAACATATATCATATCCTTTTGTCACACTATATCCTTTGACTAAACGTAAGGCATGAAAAGTCACCCTTAATGTTCAATTGTACTAGTCTAGATCTTTAGGTAAACCGAACATACCCAAGTGACATTAATCATCTCGATTTACATGGACTTGGCTATTATCAGTCTATAATATCGAGGGATCCACTAATATCTCCCTCTATACGAGACTAACAAATTATATCTTGATTACACACCTTCGCATATTATTTACATGGTAACCAATCAAAATCTTTATAATCATATGGTTAAACACAATGTTTGATTGTGTTAAATTACCATGCTCATAATATTAAAGTCTATAATAATCTCAAGTCGAATGACTAAATGATATACCTATCATGAGTAACACCTATGAATTAATCCATATAGTGTTCTCATAGCGGGTCAGTCCAGTACCTTGTTCCTTAACAATTACTTATGATCTCGATTCGTATCCCTATATGCATGATCATCACATGACCATCATTCAAGATTCACACTAGTCTTAATTCATTATAGTTCCCAGTATAATGAACGACTAGGGACATTTAGAATATATCAACAAATACCTATAGATCTTATTATACGGTAAACATGCAATCACTTATAATAAAATAATAAATGAAAACCTCAATTTTATAAACTAAAATTATAATATAAAAAATGTGTGTGTATTGACTTAGGGCACATAATCAACATAAACCACTTATGTAAAAACTCCCCGAGCTGAGTCTGCAACCTACGTAATTCCTTTGGTGCCATACGGTAGGAGGGAATAGAATAGGTTTGGTACCAGGAACAAGATATATGTTAAAGTCAATAACACATGTCTGACCTTAAGTTCCTAACTAGGCTCTCCAAATGTGACAACTCCTGCCATAACTTTGAAATCTCGAAGAGTAATTTCCTTTTTAAATTATCGCAAGTCGTGAAGGATTATAGCCTATATAGACTATAATTTCAAAGAGGTTAAGGATTTGAAATATTACCCTCTTATAGAAACAATTAATACTGGCATGGTATATTGATAACCAATCCATCTCTAGTAATGCATCATATTCCAGGAACTCCATTACCCTTAAATCAATTGGGAGTTCATTCTCCCCCATTTTGACTGCATATCCTTTGCAGATCAAGTTAGGATAAACCTTATCACTCAATGCTATGCTCAAAATCAACAATGTACTATCTCTAACATGCTTCAATTTCAATTCATCAACCATTGCACCATCAATAAAGTAAATTGTAGAAGCGGCATCAATCAAAACATGCATGTCTCCACCATAAATGTTTAACATACCTCCTACAAGCCTCCTATTAGCCTTAGGATTTGCCTCAGCCACTACATGAGTCTGCTCTCGTGCTAGTAGTGTTGTATTGCCTACCAATGTGGCTAGTGGCATAGAACACTCTCTCTGATTGTGCCTTGTCAGCGCATACGAATAACATTTCGTAGAAGCCCATTGTGAAAAGATTTTGGTCTAAGGAACCTGCTCAGATCCACTTGGTTTCTATGATGATTGTGCTCTCCTATTTCCCTTATCTCTAGACCGTGGTTTGGCTACAAATGCTTGAGAAACTAATGGAATCGGTGCACTAACAAATGTCATCCCTATAGAACCTAACTGTGTAGCAACTCAAGCTACACTCCTCTTCATTTTCTTTAGATGAAAAGAAGCAAATTCCTAGATTTTCAGACACCCAAGAAACTGTGGTACTAGTGGTGGCGTAAGTACCGTTACGGAGGGTCTGGCCAATATTGTTGCTTCCATCTCCATTACACTTTCAAATATAAAAGAATAACTTATCCAAGAATAAGAAGAAACCACAACTCGAATCTCGTAATTCGTCCCACAAAGAGACAAACTTATTTTGTTCTCCTCTAACTCCACCATATCTGAAGTGAATTCACTCAACCCAGTGAACCTCCGCCCATACTCCCGAATAGACATAGCTCCCTATTTCAGCTAAATAAATTAAGACTTCTTCATGTTCCTAATTAGTTTTGAGAAATACTACCTGTAAAACACGGTCCTAAACAATGGCCAGGTGTGACTGTTTTCCTCTTTTTCTCTGGGGACCTCCACCACTTCCGTGCAGAATCAATCAACACAAATATAACCACTTTAACCTTAAATAGGTCCTCAACATCCACAACAACAAATCATTGCTCCATCTCCAGTATCCAGGTCTCAGCTACCTCTTCCTCCATAGTGCCATTAAACCTCATAATTTCATATTTCATAAATTCATTGCGAGTCCTGAGAAATGCAACCTTCTCAGAACCCACTTGAACTACGACAACCGTCTCTAGCACATAAATTTATGCTAATATTGGTTGAGCTGGAGCAACTACTATCTCAACTCCTCCCTCAACTCTGCTAACCTTTGGATTGATTCCATCCTGCTCCTCAGGTCACTGTACTGGTGGTCCTATTAAGCCATCAACATAGCCAAAAGTTCCCACATTTGCACCTCCATTTTAGATTTTCATTGATCATCAGTCTCCCTATTACCCTAAGATCTAGGCCTCCGTAAACACTCTCCTTGATCTACCATTAGATTCTGAAGTCAAAGAAGAGATAAGAATACTAGGGTAACATTCTGAGAGGACAATCAAATCATATCTAGACAATATATAACAACATTTGCAGTAAATAACGTATAATAATGTTTTCATTTTCTCCCCCAAAACATGATGAAAACTATTTATCATACTCTAAGCTCATTCATAACTCAAGACAACTTACAGAATCAATAAACTCAGGTTCCAGTACGAAGGAATATGCTATCGGTTAGTTGAAAAACAATTCAAAAGTGAAAATGAGGTTAGAGCCGTAAATATGATACAATCTGTATCAAAGTTACCACTTAATTCAAAATTGATAAACTTTAGGCTCTGATAGCAAGTTGTAGCATCCCTTATCCCAATTAGGGCGATACTCAGCTTGAAACCTTAATCAAGCCCCAATAACCCAGCTAGACTTAACTAGAGCCATCAGCCTCTCCATCGGTACCTGATTAACTCAACCTATATATCTATATTAAGTATATAATTCAAAATATACGTAGCCAAAAATGAAAGCTTTTTCAATAACTAAACGATATACATAAATATAAAGTTTATTAAAATCTAAAACCTCATTTATAAACCTCCCAACCCTATTTATATACAACAAAATAACTCAAACAATGTATATATATACAAAAGGCTCTTTACATCGTAGAAAAGATAATAAGTCTCCTAAATATTTTCTTATCCCTTTGCTGAAGTGCTAGGTTGCTAACCTGAAATATTAAATTTGGGGTGATCGCTCAAACTTATCCAGTAAGTATGGATTCACAAAGCCATCAACATTCCATATAACAACCAAAAACAATATGAAATAACTATATGCACCATTGTTAACTAACCTGATTATGAAAAATATATAATTTAGTAAATAATAGATGCAAGTCCAGCTGTCAATGACTATTACACTATGATTCCTATTGTATTTGTAAAACTAGGGCTGATTACCCACTAACAATATTAATGCTATTGTTTGACCAACACATTGGTTGATGTACTATCTAGTCAATCTATTTATGTCCAATGGTTCTATCTGAAACCCTGTAATGGGTATATAATTCATATAACCTATCTAACTGAGTAAGAGTTACATATAGGCTGAGAAGGTAACACATCTCCTATATAGCCTATTCTCAGTTCCAGGATCTACTCTCGTTAATCACATTAAACACCATTTTTCATTTATTGAAAACATCACGGTGTACATAGTCCTCCCATTGAGTCGATAAACTATATGAGCTACGTATACTAAAATAGCCAGGCAACATTGATAAATAAGCGAATCCATACTTACCTCAGTTTAAGTTTCTGTTAAGAAATTCCTAACTTTTTTGGTCACTCACGCTTTCCCAGTGATGCAACACATATCACAAACAATTTGTGATTAATATAGGTCTAACACCATAATTCAATCCCTAAGAACTCAGGAAATTCTACTTAATTTATAGTAGTATTGTTATCTTCTGGGGTGGGAGCACGCTCCCTCAATTGGCGGGGCGTACTCCACCAACTGGGTTCATTCCAATTCATGAAGGGAGCGCGCTCCTTTGCTAATGTCTTGATAGTAAATGGGGTTGCAACCACTAGTTCATTCATAAATCAACACAATAACAATAAAAACTCCCAAAATACATCGGAGATGACATCTAGTGAGGTATAAACCCATTTATAGTCAATAGCAACAATTCACAAAGAAATCATCATCCATTATCGAATTGAACTTCAAACATAAAAACTCAACTTACCAACTAATTATCTCTGATTTTCAATTGTTTGATTTCTTCAAATCACGTTGCAATCTCCACTAGATTGATTCCTCAAAATTTGAACACCAAACCCTCCACCGCTCTTTCTCGAGATACACATCGCACTATCTCGAGGCTGATCAAATTATCGATGTACTAACATGACACTTCTAAAGTGATACACATGTTGATACTATCAACACTCATGCTCATTTCGAGGCGATTCGATGATCCATATAATTCAAACCAAACTTATAGTGTACATTCCCATGAGTATTCTCGGGTGTGCGCATTCATTTCATGACCCCTCATCCCACTTAGTGTACTAGCTATTTATTATTTAATTACGTCATTTTCTTATTATAGGCTTGTATATAAATTCTGTTTTATACTACTACATAAAACTTATTAAACGTTCCAAAGAAATGTAAACCATTATACAAACCCACTCGCACCCTAATCGAGGTACACCGAACTTAACCATGAGCTTAACTCGACTTGATTAGGATTTAGATTAACACTAATCATCACCTTAAGGTAACGTGTCATTACGTATTTGGTAAGTCATCAGATACGCTATGTTTTGTACGCTTTTGCTATGAATTCTGACAATTTTATCATCATTTATAATAATAAATCTTTGTTTTTGTATTTTTAGGGTTAAAACAGTCAATTGGACAAAAAGGAGAGATTTCTACAAGAATCAATGAAAAGAGCTAAGATAAGGTTCACGCCTTCACATCGCCTCCAGTTGGTCAGACAACAACATGGGATTGCAGAGTGTTACTTATGCGTATTGAGGATTTGACACTAAACTTGTACCAGGAAAAGTCTCGTGAAGACCCAGAAGACAATTGAGAGTCAAAGAGTTAATACACACCCAGCACCTTAGCGGCACCTTAAAGTGAACATATGGCACTGCAAAATCACTGGGCTCGATTCAGAACAAATTGGATGGAAAATAGAGTATCCTAGTGATTTAGCAGCGATTCTTCACCGATATGTCAGTTCAACGTATGATGCTGAACAAATCTAAGGATTTTTAATCCTAGATTCGATGGATTTGTTTGATTTGGTAAATCTATTACATTGTATTTTCAACCCAAATAAATACCTAGGGTTGGACGTGCAAAAAACATCTTTTATTTTCTCTAGTTTTTAAGTTTTGAAGAGATGATCTCTCGAGAGTTTTGATTTTCCTATTTTCAAGTGTTTGTTCTTTACTTTTAAGTTACTATTTAATTTTATTTTACTGTTGTAATTAGTTTATATGTGTATTAGTAACTATGGTCTCATTGGATTATGAGTTTTCTACAATTTCAAGGATTGATGAAATGAGGTTTTTCTCTTTGAATCGAATCTTCCTTTCATCTGAATCTTGTAAATTTGATTGCATAAATTATAAATCTAGTAGTTTCTCATTAGATTAGATTGAATATGCTTTGCTTTTGTAGTGGCTAATGCATAGGTTGTTGTAGGAGATCTAGGTCAATGAACCTATTTTCACTTAGTAAGGAGGTTTACTTTAGGTGACAAACAACCTTATCTGTTGGCAATTGATGTGCTCTTGTACATTCAAATTATAAGTTGGGTGGCAAATCATACTACTTACCACATAGGGTAAGTGTTTTCATTGAAAGCTAAAGCTATTAGCTCATTGAAAGCCTACGATATATCAGGTGGTTTTGCGGTATATGGTTGTGTTGCTCGTTCCTACCATTGACCGTGGAAAATAGAACGTCCGCACTCGAACTCGTCTAAAAGACTCCAATAGGATGGATATCATTTGTAACTAATAATTAAGTCAATTGCTTGTCAATTATGAAAATGCTCTCAATCTAGACTTTGCTTATATTTTTTGAATTATTGTTTTTAGTTATCTATGCATGCTTCCATTATTTAGTGTAAGTTGTTAAGTTTATTTCTCCTAGATTAGGATGATTAGAAATTGCCCCCATTTCCTTTTAATTGTAGCCTAGGAATCCTTCTGTCTCTATAGGCTCTGTACTTGCCTTACTACATATCCAAGTAGTAAGTACATCAAAACTATTATTAGTGTTGTACGATAAGACATCAATCGATGATAAGATGGTGTCTATTGTGGTAGTGCATGATGAAGAGATGAAAATGAAAATGACAATGATAAGAATGAGATTATTCTCATCGCAATCTTATTAACTTAACCTATAAGCATGCCACCTCATCCTCCTACTCAGGCTTCTTATTCATCATCATCTCTCCAATACGAATCTGGAGAAGCATCTGAAGGTTACAACCCTTAAAGTGACGTGAGTCACTAATATGACACTAATCGTGACACACAATACATCTCAAGATCAATCCAAAGAGATTTATTATTCAATTGATTTGATTTTTCAACTTTAGGTCACGCGTATTCAATTTAATTCATAAACACATCACATAAACACAATACAACATGTAAGCCCCACACACATGCTAATCGAGGTAATCTAAACTTAACCACAAGTGCAACCCAGGTTAATGAAGATTCGAATCATTTGTAATTTCCTACTTAAGGTGGGTCTTTTCAGTCTTTTCAATTTAAGGAAATTTCGTCCTCGAGATTAAAGGAAACGTAAAAGTCACATGTAGTCTCAAAGAGAAAAGGAAACTGATAATTCATTTAAGATTTTGCTCCCAAGCTAGCTCCTCATCTATGTGAAACTGCCATTTCATTTTAACCAAAGGAATATCTTTAGTTCTCAGCATCCAACTCTTACGATAAATGATCAGAATAGGCTCTTTGTCGTAAGATAAGTCTTACCAAAGATTAAATTCATTCCCATCAATCCTTAGAGTGAACTGAGTCTCCATCTTGCGAAGAATCAACACATGGTAGACATTATGAATAGCAGCTAGCTGAGGAGGCAACTATAACTTGCAAGCAACGGGACCAACTATTTTCTCTAGCCAAAATGACCTAATATAGCTCAGAGCTAATTTACCCCTCAAACATAATATATACAGTTCTTTCATAGGTGAGACTTTTAAAAGAACATAATTGTTCGCTGAAAACTATAAAAACCTATAATGCTTGTTAGTGTATCTCTTCTATCTCAACTGTGCTTTAGTTGAATTTTGGTGAATCTACTAAATTATCTCTTTGTAGTCCTATATTAACTCAGGTCCTAGCAAAACAAAATCTCCTAGCTCTGCCCCACATGCTGGTGAATGGAAAGGTCAACAATACAAAGCTCCAAATAGGCCATGATGATATTAGCCAGATAACTATTATTATAAGAGAACTCACACAAAAGAATGTATTTATCCCAGCTTCCACCAAACTCCAAGACACAATCTTGAAGCTCCTTAAAAACTAAAATCATTCTCTCAGTTTGCCCATCACTTTGAAGACGATAAGTCGTACTGAGGTTAAGAGTAGTTCATGACTGTCTCTCCAATTCAATCCACAACCTAGATATGAATATCATATTTCTATCTGAAATAATAGACATTAGAATAGCATGGAGTCTCAACACCTCGCATACATATATCCCTCATTGAAACTAGCAAGAAATGCATAGATTTCATCAACTTGTCAATTACAACCAAGACTGGATCATGCTTATGCTGACTAAGAGATAGATTGAAAACAACATCCATCGATATATACTCCCACTTCTACTATGGATTTTTTAAGGAATGTAACAACCCCTCTAAGTTTCTGATGCTTATCCCTAACTTTCCAACAAATCTCAAATTTCTTTACGAACTCAATAACATCAAATCTCAATCTAGGCTACCAATAAATATCTCGATCTTACAATATATCTTAGTGTTACCTTGATGAATAGAGTAAAGAAATATATGAGATTCCTGCAGCACTTCCAACATTAACTGATCTTAAATCTGAACCTATAATCTATCTCTAAACTGAAAGACACCATCATTAGAAACAAACCAATGAGGATGATCAACACTTGTAGCCAAACTCTAACGTACTGAATCATTTTAATCTGTTTCTTTAACAATTAACCAGTAGTTGTATGATCTCTAGCTCAGCTCTAATTTGAGCATAGAAGAACATATCAGTAGCTCTAGAATTAGCTATCTCAGTTAAGGATGTGCTAACTAGACTTTCATGAATCATCATCAAAGTCAATTCTTCAAGAAAGTAAAATCGAGATGCTCATGTAGTAATTACATCCTCTTTACTTGTTCTCTATTTGAAGGTATCGACAACCACATTTGCTTTGTTAGGTTAGTACTCTAGAATGAAATCATAATTTTTAAGAAACTTAAGTCATTTATGCTATTTCATATTCAATTCTCTCTTTGTAAAAAAGTATTTCACTCGTATGATACGAGAATACTATGAACTTCTCACCGTACAAGTAATGCGTCCAAATCTTAAAGGCAAACACCACTGTTACTAGCTTAAAATCATGAACCAGGTGGTTTTTTTCACGAATCTTAAGTTGCCTGAAGCATAAATGACAACCCTACTTTCCCATATTAGCACAAAGCCCAATCGTGAATGAGAAGCACCCATATAGATCACTAACTCTTTCGCTAATTCGAGTAATGTAAGAACCGACATTATAGTCAAACTACACTTTAATGTCTTAAAGGCATTCTTGCACTCTTCAAATAGATCAAGATATCATTGATGAACACAATGATGAACTAGTGAAGATATGGTTTGAAAACCCTATGCATCAAATCCATGAACATAACATAAGCAATAGTAAGCCTAATCAGCATCACAGTGAACTCAAAGTGCCTATAGAGAGCGCTGAAAATTTTCTTCAGATATCCTCATCCCTAATCCTCAACTAATGATAACTAGACCTCAAATTAATCTTTGAAAAGCATCTGGAACCCTTCAACTAATCAAGTATGTCAATTATCCAAGGCAATGGATATTTAGTCCTAATAGTTACTCAATTAAGATGCCTATAATCAATGCACAAATGTAAGATTCTATTTTTCTTCTTAAAAAAAGAAAAAAAGAATCTGTGCTCCCTATGGGTACATATTGTGATGGATAAAACCTTTTTTTAACAACTTCTCAAGCTGATTTGCAACTTACTCCATTCCTTTGGTGCTATATGGTACAAAGAAATATATATAGGTATGGTGTCAAGAATAAAATAAATGATGAAGTGAATGACATGTGGTGGTGGAAGTCTAGGCAAATTAAATGGAAAAACTTCCAAAAATTCACAAACCATTGGAATTTCAACAATTTTTAGCTCTAACGGAGCTCACCAAGTGTAACTACCATGAGTTGCAAGTCGCGAAGGATTAAAAGCTCTGTAGACTATAATTTTGGAAAAGGTTGGGAATATGAAAAACTACTCATCTCTAGAGGCAATTTATAATGATGTCGTATGCTACTAATTGATTAATCCCTAGCAATGCATCGTACCCGATAAATAACATAACCCCAAGATTAATTAAGAGCTCATTCTCCCCAGTTTTGACAACACATATCTTACAGAACAGGTTTTGATAAGCCTTCTCACTCACTATTTTGCTTAAGATCAATAATGTACTAGCTCTAATAGATTTTAGTTTCAACTCATAACCATTGAACCATCAATAAAAGAAATGTGATCAATATAGGTCTAATACCTTATATTTAGAACCCCTAGTTCAGTCCCTAAGTACTCAAGAGATCATAACCAAAACTCAGCTTATTTGTTGTTTTTCTGGGTGGGAGCGTGCTCCTCTACTAGGTGGAAAGCACTCCACCTTGTATTGTTTTGACGGTAAACAAGGCAGCAGCCACCGTTCCATCCATAAATCCATAAAAAATAGCAAACACTCCAAAAATTCATCAGGGAGGAACTTAGTGAGGTAACAAACCATTTTCAATCATCAAAGAACACAATTCACAGAGATTTCATCACTACCATCGAATTGAACTTCACCAAACAAAAAAATAAACTACCAAAGTGATGATCTCTAACTTTTAAATCATTTAAGGTCCTCAATCTTTGTCGATTCAGTTCCCTGAATGATTTCCTATAATCAGAGTACTAAATCCTCAACCCTTCTTTCTCTATTTCGATCAATCAATTGAGATAAGTATGAGGTTTTAGTTTAAATAATTTTTTTTTCTCAAGACACGCATCATTTTATCTCGAGAATAATCAAATGATTGATGTGCTAACATGACACTCCTTAAAGTGACACACATGTTGACACCATCAATACACTTACTCATCTTGAGGCGATCCGACATCCATATAATTCAAACCAACTTATAATTTTCAACAAATATTTATATATCCAATATATATAAATATATATATATCTATATCTTGTGTATTTCTCACCAATAAATTCACCGAAAATGTCTACGAGTATTTTCAAGTGTGCACATTCATTTCATGACCTCCTCGATGCATTTGGTGTACCGACTATTTATTGTTTATTTATGTATTTTTTTTATAGGCCCGTATATAAATCCTCTATCGTGCTACAACCTATAAAATTTATTAAACATTTCAAATAAATATAACCCATCACGCAAACACACAACACTCTAATTGAGGTACGCCAGACTTAACCATGATCCCTACTCAGGTTAATTAGAATTTTGATTAGTACTAATTACCAACTTAAGGTAACAAGCTGTTGAAGAGAAAGATCAAATAATCCATGTCTTATAAGGTGATGTTAATGAATTGAGAAATTAATTAAGTTAAATGGACCAACAACTTAATACATTCATCAATCAAACTAAAACACCTACTCAAATTGTTCCTACTAGTCGAGCACAAGTTAATGCTTTATTTAGTGATAATGAGAAGACGTACATATACCTGCAAAGATACCTAAATAGGTATTAAGAAAAAAACACAAAAAAACTATTGAAGAAAAAAAGAAGAAGAAATGATGGTTAAAGTCACTCCTTCTAGAGAATGGATGGCTAAAAAATTGAAACATACACCTTTTCCTGAAAGGTTATACCCATGTTATTTAGCTAGAGTTGATGCTTATGAAGAAGCTTTACAAAAGTCTGAAATAGTTGATGAAGAGAAATATGATAAGATTCTAGCTAATCTGAATGAACATATCTATTTAAATTCTATCGTTCCACAATGATTACCAACTACTAGGAAGGAATAAAGCAATTAAGATATACTTGAAGTATTTATGAAAATAAAAATCAATAAACCATTGATGGAATCAATTAAGCGATTTTTAACTATGATGATGTTTTAAAGAATTATCTCTAGCTAAAGATAAATCTTTAGAAGAATCTAAAGAAAACTTAAGACAAAATATGTTTTCTTTAATTAAAAGAAAATACATGAGAAATGTTCTTATCCAGGAATGTTTTGAATACCTATTACAATAGGAATTTCTTCTCTAGACTTTGCTATGTGTGATCTTGGAGCATCAATTAATGTGATGTCCCTTAAACTCTATCAATCATTGGAAATAGGTTCTTTAACTAATGTACATATTAATCTTACTTTGGCTGATAATATAGACTTTAAACCTTATGTTTATTAGAAGATGTTTTAGAAAAACTGATGACTTAATATTCCCTGCTGATTTTCTTGTCATGGAAATAGGAGATTCAATATTACCTAATTCTCCATCTATACTATTAGGTAGAGTTTTTCTTAAAACTACTAAGGCTAAGTTAGATATCTTTGAAAGAACTATGTCTATGGAAATTAAAGATAATGATTCTGATGAATTGCTTAGCAAATAAATTAAGGATAATGATTCTTTAGAATTAAATCCTTATTATAGTTTAAATACTGAAGTATATGCAATCAATGCAATAAAGATGGAAATTGAAAATGATATTTCAAAAAAGGAAAAAGTCAAGACACACCTAAGAATAAGAAAATAACTCAAGAATGGAGAGTTCAACAACCAAAAAACTAAGAAAATACTATCAAGCTGGAATATTCAATTGTTAAAATGGATATTAAGAAGAAGATGTTGAGTTCAATTCTTGTAATGTTGCATGATCCTGGAGGGGTCAATTTAAATATTAAGATAGTAAAGGGGCTGAATTCTATCAATTCATTATTTATGAAAGAAACAAAAGAAATAATGATTAAGAATAAGGATGATAAATCAAGAAATATAACAATCTCGATTGTTATTAATAGTAAAAAAACTCAAAATGTCAAATGTGACTCAAACACGTCATGTAACACCCTACCTTTCTATTATCTTTTATAACACAATTTTTCCTTTAGGAAATATGATGAACATCATAACATCATACTTAGAGATTGTTGGATGAATCGATGGACCACAGAGATATTTTAAGTGATTAACCCAACAATTTGTAGACAACATAGGATTCGTTGACAAACTACTGAGGTCGGTGATGAGTTTTTAAATTATTATGAAGAATTTCAGTTTATCTATGATATGTACACATTAGGAAATAATAAATATGATTCTAGGGCTTCAAAATTAATTTTCTTCTATTAGCCATTTTTAGTTTTCAAGTCTTTTCAATTAAATTTTAGTCTTGTTCATTGTTCGTTGTTTTTAGAAACTCTTTAGAGATTCAAGACTTATTTAATAGAGGTATTTTACATCAATGTCTTTTAAATATTTTTTTATTATTAATATGTATGAGTAGTTCGTTAATCTAAACAAAGACTCTAAACATGAATCAAACCGGATTGCATGTTAGTTATAATTATGGAATGCAATGCTTAATGCTTCAAACCAATCATATGAATCAATCACGATTTTAACAAGTTGTTTTTGCATATTAAAACTAAAGATTATAGTATTGTATGCATAGTTGCAAATATGTATTGTGATATTTTATTTCCAATTGAATTATAATTATGACAACAATTATATAGAAGTAGTAACAATGATTAATCTATAGGGCAAATTTTCCTAGTGGATGTCCTAGGTGATTGTGCTCTAAATTACTTATTGACTAGCATATTCTAGTTTTTTAATTAGTTTAAACTTGGCATGATTTTATTGGAGTATTAATGCTATTGTAATTTAGAGATATTGTGTTTTATCCAATAAGTAGAATTATAATGATAAGAATATGACTTTTTTCCAATGGATATAGGAAAATCAGTGGCTAGCTAAAGGCTATCAGCCTATTATGATATTGAGTTTCACGACTAAAGATTCCATGATATAATTATAACTTGTATATTATGCTTGTTAAAGTTAAGTTAAGTTTGAACATTCAGAGGCAATCCAGTTTAATTTCTTTGTTTAAGAGGTTTTGTTTAAATGTTTATCTTATATTTGTGACTTGATTTGAATTGTGTTAGTTTAGTTAGTTTAATTAGTTTAATTAAGTTTGTTTATTACATAGTTTAATTAGATAAATTTTAATTCTCATTTTATTTAAATTAATTAAAGTAAAATAAACAAAATAATAAAAACCCACTTTCCTGATAAGTTTACAAAATCCTTTTGGAGACGATATCCAGCTTATCACTACTACAAGTTATAAATATACAAGGAATTTATTGTGCATGCTCGACACGTATCATCGCACTTCTGCCTTCAAGCATAACTGATTGATCAATATTTGAAACAACTTTTTGTCTTGCTCTGACATGATGGACTCCCTTAGATTGTTGTAGATGATCTCGCAGACATTGATTTCCTCGTTCTGTGTAATCTTAAATAAACAAGCCCTATTATCTTGTTGATTTCACTCTGTATAGTGTTAGGGTATAGAGAAGCAATAAGGAAATGTTGCCACATTCAGTAGACTTTCCACGCACTCCCCTTTTTGATGTGCTTCTACACATTCTAAGCTCACATTACCTAGCCTTGTTGTCCTTAGACAACCAATGCTTGCTCTATGGCTCTAAATGGACAAAGTTATAGGGTTTCTCATATAAGTTATCCAGAAAACTCGTGTCAGCTCCAACCATACTCAAATGCTCCAATCCATAGATTTTATTAATTTCACGTTCGATAAAAGGGACAAACACCCTCTCACCTTTACTGGCTCATTCTTTCTATAGAACTTTGCACTAAAATTCGTATTCAATCTCACTCATGCCTTTAACTTCATTCTTTCTATAATCTTGAATAATCTGCTCACAATTTTGTTGTGCAATAAATTTATTTACTCATTTATCATATTTGGCCGACAAATCTATACATCTCTCACAAATGAACTCCCTATGCTCAATCACCTCATATTTATTTTTAGCCTCTCTACTAATGAAGTAGTTCGACTTAAATGGCCTAGGTTCCTCTTCATTGGAATATCTTGAGGTTGATGACTCAAAATCATTTTCTCATACTAGACTAACTTTCCTCCTTGTTCTCGGCATTTTCTCCAATTCATATAATAATACAACAATGTAACTAGCAATACGGGTTTTGAAATCACATAAAAATCAAAATTTATATCATAGAGATTATTTAAATGACAAATAATGTCAAAAATATAAACTAGGTCACCATGAGTCTCATTGACGCTCAATATTCACCCAACTTGAAAATCCTATCCAATAACCTCATATTCGCTATTCATGCAATTTCATCAAAATTTCAAAACATAACTATTGAAATTGTAAATTTACCTCAATGTCAGACTACTGGTGTAGAATACTCCTCAAAGTCTCTATTAATCCAAGCCCTGTCACTTCACTAACAACTTCGAACCCTAGTGTTTCTTGAAATCAAATTCCAAAATCAAAGACCTAGCTTTTAATTTTTGTGTAAATCCACAATGCACTTTCTCCTTTCATTCTCACTCATTAGGAACTCTCTTTCCTTACTTAGAAATGATCAATCTTGGGTTCTAGTAGGATGTATACTTGTTGAGTTGTGTTTAAGTTTAGATGCAAGTGTGAATGACATGGTGAAAATGATGTTTTAATCCCACTCTAGGACACTAGTGTCATGCCTCATAAGGCATGATGTCGTGACAGTGCCACGATGGCATCAATACTTTTGCAAGGTGTTTTTGTGAGTATTGCATGGCGCCATGCTTACTACCCACTGCGCCATACTTCTCAGTCTGCATTTTTTGCATACATTTTTCATTGACTCATATTTGGTGCTTCCCTGACTTTGTGTATTACAAAACAAGATCTCGTGATAGCGTGAAATTCATGTAAATAAAAAAAATCCCATAAACATTTACCTGTGATTTGCCCATGTACCTCACCTTTGCCGCTTGAACTCTTTCGCTGTTTTACACGCTTTAATGAGTTTGTCAAGACATTTCCATTCCAATAAATTGCCACTCGATAAATGGGCTTACTTGCATATTTAATAAAAATATATGAAAGTTAGAAAACTATTACGTATGAATTGTACTTAGTAAACTAAATAACTGAAATTGAAAACTTAAAATTTAAAAACCCCTAGGATAAATCCCAGTAGCGCTTAGTTTAACGTGATTAGCCCAATGCCTTTTCATTCGTATAGTCTAATGAAACGGCTCTGCTGCAATAGATGGCAAAGGGTCTGTAGTACCCGAAGCACTGGAGTGATCCAGTAGTCGGAAAGGAAACAACACCGAGCAACCGCTCCGTTCGGGCCCCTCACCCGAGAGGCCCTCACTCCACTCTCGCTTCATCACTTCTTCCCACACCGGGAGAGAGAGCCAAAGTGAGCAACAAAGGCTAAACGCGACTGACTACACAGTCGCGTCCCTATCGCTCGAGGCCGACAACTCATGCGCCTTGACTATACTACATCTTAAGAATCATGACGGAACGTGACGGTACTACATGGAACTAAAAATTGGAACGGAACAGTACTCGGCTCCGTTTGGCTTTGTTGACTCTGAAGCTTGATTTCACATTATCACCAGGTTAGAAGGAAATGAAAATCACTAACCCTTTCTGACTCCTACTACTTCATCACCTGTGACAGATGGGACGAATACAGATACTCGCTTACTTGATTGGCTCAAAACTTTACCTTAGAATTTCGCCTGAAAATCAATATTTCATAGCGGGATTAGAAGAGTCTAAACCAAGATACTCCAATTGTAGATAAGAAATAATTATGTCATTCCAATTTGGATGTACTTCTTCCCAATCAATAAAGACTATCCTTTCTAGATCATCGTCCTCGGTTATACTCATTAGGATCTTCTTCTTCCATGTGTATAAGTTTGCATTGGTAGTTTTCACGAATGGCCTTCCTAATATCATAGACACATCATCGTCCATGTTATGATCCATAACCTCAAAATTCGCAATGAATGTAAATCTACCCACTTTCACGTGCACATTCAAGACTTTTCCCTTTAGTTGGTATCAACTTGACATCAACTACTTGCAAATTAGTCATATTGGGACACTTTATCTTCAAATCCGCTTGCAACATGTCCATTATTGCCATGAAATTGACAGAGGCTCTTGTATCACATAAAATATTTCTTAATCGATGCCCATCATTGTTTATTGCTATGCATATTTCTCTAGGATCTCTCATTTTGATTGGTTGAAGTCTCGATATGAACTTGGACTTTGGTTTCGGCTTCCTTAGAACTACCTTGATGTTATTTCCTTTCTGTGTTTCTTTAGAAGGTCCTTCATCTTTTTGTTTAGCTTTCCATTGTTTATTCACCTTCTTATTATTCTTCAAGGCATTGATTCTTCGTTGCCCGAATCCTTCGAGTTCATCTTACCTTACTTTCATTCCGTACTTATACATCTCTTCATGCTTACTCATAGCCAAAGTGTTGACTTTTTCTAGCTTGTGCATCACTTGCTCTTTTCTTAGCTCATTTGTCGCCATAGTTCTCATCATATGAATAATACTAACTCTCTCCTTGGGATTTGTGATCATGTTACAAGAAAATTGTCCTTCTTTCCTTGAATTCAAGGCAATGGCTAACTAACAAATCTATCTCTTTAACTTCTTGATGGATTGTGATCTCTCATCATCTATCCTCTTCATGGCTTGCTTCACTTATTCCATCTCTTTTTTGTGCTTCTCATGGTATTTACTATTGCTCTTATCCATGGCATGCAATAGTTTCTAAATTGAGTTTAATGAAGTCATATCTTCACTTTGCCCTAGCTTTACTTGTTGGACTTATTAATTGAAGCCTAGAGGTAACTTCAGTTCATTATCAGGATTTGCTTATGAGAAGTTCGGATTATTATTGTTGTATCTTTGATGAAACCTTTGAGTAGTCATTCCTCTCGGCCTAAAGTTATTTCCATAGCCTTGGTTGTTCGTGAAATTTACTTTTTCATACTCATTCCTTATTGTATGTCCATTTGGTTAACCACCATAGCTTTGTGAATAATGGGTTGTTGTATCGCCTGCACTTGTAGAACTTGTTGTCCCTATTGAAGTTTCACCATTTGATTGTTTAGGTTTGATAGTTGCACCATTACCGCACCTTGTTGGTTTCCTCATTATGGAACAAGTACCATCAGATTTCTGAGACATAAGATATAAGAGATCGAATGCTCCATCATCATCATTAGTTAGTAGAGAACCACCTGCTATGACATCTACTAGTGTTCTTGTGTTGTGGTTCATCCCATAGTATAAAATCTGGAGTTGTGCCCATTTCACGTATCCATGTCCTAGACATCTCCTCAACATCTCCTTGAATCTTTCCCAAGCCTCCCCAAGAGACTCAGCATCTTCCTGCTTGAATGGATTGATTTCCAGCTTTCTTTCACCTACTTTCACTTGGGAAAGAACTTATCAAGAGATCTTTCATTGATTTCCACCTATGAGGTCATACTCCCTACATTCAGTCCTTGGAACCATGATTTGGCTTTTCCATCCAATGAGAATGGGAAAAGTCTCATCCTGATCACCTCCTTTATAACTCCAGTAATGTGCACGATAAAGATTCTCCGCATGTGCAACTAGATCTTCATTGGCTAGCCCGTTGAACAAGATATTTTGCACCATATTGATTAGAGATGGTCTAAGCTCAAACTCAATGGCGTTGGCTGGAAGCCTCATTTCTCCATTGTAAGTCTCTAAAACTTCTGGTTTGAGATAGTCACGAACGTATCTATGTCCCCGCGCTCTGTCCTACACTGTCAGATCACCTCATGTTGGTTATTCCCTTACCTCTGTTCTTGGTTTCTTGCTTGATCCTCAGCCATATTGATTTTTTTTCTTTCCCTAGTTGGTTATGTCAAATCTCAGGTAGTAAGGCACTAAGTCCTTCTCTACTTTTTTACGCATGTACTAGTTCTCCCTGAATAGAAAACACAAAACATCAAGTGCAGAAAGTTAGACTTGAAAGTTAAGCCTTTTATTTTTTTTCTTGTTTTTATAAACTTGAAAGCAAATTACTTAAAATAAAACTAAGCAACTTCTCAAACTAACTAAGTCTAAGTAGCTACTTATTCTTAGCAACAACATCAGAACTTGATGTGTGTGTCGTAAGTATAACAACTCGATTGTAATAATAGCGTAATTGACTAGCATTGATCATGTATATCGTCCTCAAGGAAAGGTGTATGCACTTAATACTTACCTAGCTAAAACTACTCTATTGCTAAGAATATCCTTTTAGTTGGTTTTATAACTAAACTTTATTAATCTATACTAACAATTCAATGCAAATTACTTTAACTCTTATATTAAGACTATCTTAGTTCACAACTTCACCTAGGTAATGAAATACTATATTTTTCAACTCACTTTATCATCTTTATTATGTGTGTGCAATGCCTAATTAGAATAGATAGATTTCTTTTAAATCCACTTTAACCTATTGTCGTGATGGAAAAGATTCTAATGTGCTGACAAGAACTCCACCTATCAGTGTAAATAATGTAATCCCCACATTACTTTCATGTTCTAAATCTTTAGATTCGCAACTAATTAAGTTTACTATCTGCACCTCCTTAATCAACAACTATCCCTCGATGTTGTATATTTTACAATTGTACCATCTATATCTGGCTTAAAAGCTTCAATGGTCATGATAACTTCTAAAACCTAATGTCAACAAACACATGATCTAGATGTTCGTAGCATTATACGCAGAATCAATACAAGTTCTAACCATTGATTCCAACGATTAATAAATGACATACACTTCATTGAAACAAACATGCACATAATGACATTCATTGAAAAAAAGAAATATAATGAATTAAATTTCTATTAAATAGATAAAAACAATACCCAAATCACCATGCGTGAATCTTCAATGTCTTGTCTCCACAAGTCTTCTTAATGATTGAGAATAAAGTAAATATATGCTAAACTATGTTATTGGTAGCTAATGGCTGATAAGTGGTGTGCTTACCACATTCTCCTAACTATTTATAGTCCTTAATCACATTTCAAAACAATTAGAAACCACACTTTATGATTTAATATGAAATAGAACTCTACTTTCTATTTTCTTCTTTTATTGGCTGTCACTTAAGTCCCAGCGTTTTGTGTACACTCCAACAGCACCGCCACCGCATCGAGCATCTTGTGTGCAATTTCTCTCTTCAGTGATCCTGGCGCTATTTGTATGTCTCCGCGGTAGAGTCCCTTGAACTCCAAAGTGTCGTTATTGTGCCGATCATCCTGTCTCAATTCTCTCCACTTGCTCGCTCTTTCACAACGTGTTTTTCCTTCCCACACTATGCCTAGAACTCCCACAACGCTACACCGCTTAGCCATGGTGCCTAACCTCCTTGGTGCATTTTTGCTCCGTTTCTTCTCAAATTCACCTCATTTCCTTCCACTATGTCTTATGTGCTTGAAAATGCAAAATAACACCATCAATTTGAGCTCATTTAGGGATATTTATACTAAATATAGTACTAAACTGACTTTATATATAAGTTTAAATATTCGCTTATCAATTTCTAACAAAATTGGTGAATTGTTGATTTTGAGTCGAACTTGACCTTTACGTGGTGATTTAGCTTCTTTTTGTCAAGATTAGTTGACTTGAATATTTAAGTTGGAAAACCAAGTTTTATTATTTTTACCTTGTTTTGTTTCACCACACTTATTTTCGTTGAATCATCGATTTTGATTTGAATTGTTGGTTTTAGAGTCGTGAATGACCTAATTGAACATAATTAGGAATAAGGATGAGTTCTAAAGTGGTCTAAGTTACTCTAAAGAAGTTATAGATGAGTCTAAGAAATATGTGTTATAGGATTTAATTAGGCACGATGACTTAATTAGGCACTTCGGCATATGAATCAATTTAGGTAAATGCATCAAGCGAGGTAAGTGGGGTTTGCTCTATTATCAATCATGTCATGGTAGATGTTTTAGGATTCATTTTCAATAAGTTCTTATACTTTAATTGGAATCCTTATTGATATCTTTTCCTGAATCTGCTTCATGTTATGTCATCTTTATTACTCTATCTCTTGAATGCATGTGGAACTGATATGAGATTGCATATTGCAAATGGTACTTAGACTTGTGAACCCTTCGCTGCCTAATCCGTAGTGTTGGGTGAAGGATAAAATAAGCTAGAATGAAAGGAGCTTAGACTTGTGAACTTCACTCTATCATATCCACAGTGTTGGGGGAAGGATAAGCTAAGTTGGGATAATAAGTACTTAAACTTGTAAACCATGTTTCTAACCCGCAACATAGATGAAAGGATAAGCTAAGGCCTACTGCCCATTTATGATTTCCTTGTGATTGGGTTAATATACAATTACGGATAAAGATATCACACATGTTCCTAGTTGTTGCATTGGATTCACGTGATTTCATGTTTATAAAGAATGGCTTATTAGGATTTATGGGTTGTTCATACCAGTTGCCACATTTCTTGACTCTTAAGGCACTCACTCTCGTTGTTTATTCTTTTTGAATTATCTTGTTGGGCATGGTTGTTTCTATCTTGCTATATTATTATACTTGTTTATATTAATCTTGAATGCCCAAAAAATGATAAAAAGGTCTCATGACCTAAAATGTGGAAATCTATTGTGAGATAGAAATATACTAGGTACTAATTGGATGATTGATGGTAGAGCGGACTACTAATTTACTGAGCCCATTGATATTTTGCTCATATCGATTTTCTCCCCATGTACCTCAGTTACTGAATATAATTGCGAAAGGGAAGGCGCAGGAAAAGACATCAAGCCTTTTATTTTACATGTACAAATAGTAAAATTTATATTATCTATTTTCATATTTAAACATGTATAACACAAGGGGTTGACTCAGGTACTTAATTGTGATAAAACTAGTCATAGAAATAGATGTTAGACTTATAAATTACGTGTGTGGATGAATAGAAATTGTTATATTTGGATATACCTTACGTAGGTCTTGAAAGAACTCTTACAGGTATTTTTGGGATTTTGGATAGCTCAAAATACAAAGGAAACTCAGCCGAAATTTCATTAGAAATGTAGAGTTCCAATAAATTAATCTTAATTAATTTATTAATTATAGATTATGACATTAGGACCTGTTGCTCGAACCCATGAGGACACTGCCAAAAAGTTTAATGCATGCCAACTAAAGTATAAATAATTATTTTTGTGTGATGTGTGTCAATTTATCGTATTATTATTTAATATTCACATCACACTATTGTTAGGATTTCTATTAATTGCTCCGTGTGTGTGTAGTGACAAGTACGTATGACGTCGCGGGGTGCACGTAACGTGGGTGTATGGGGTAGTAATGGTTTAGGGAATACATGCACCCCACCTTTCTCTCTCTTCATGGTGACTTGACACCTCACCTACCTAATTCCCTTGAAATAAGGACAAACACTCACTCCCACGTCCCCTCTCCCTCATGTTTTCTCTTCTCTCTCTTTCTTTAACAAAAAAAGGTTTAGTTTGGAGAGTTGAGAGCAAGAGGAGGGGTTAAAGAGTTTAAAAAAGCAAAGGGAATTTAACAAGGGTTCTTGAAAGTCCAACGTAGGTAAGGTTTTCTCTTTTTTTTCTCATAAAATTCATGAAATATTATGTGATAGTTTGGGTTTTCATGAAAATGGGTTTAATGGTGGTGGTGTTAGTGTTTTTGTTAATGTTGTTGAATTGATGTTTGTGTTTCAAACAAAGAAAAAATTTCAAAAAAAAATCTTCAAACAGTCTCTAGAGAGATTGCGTCTCTTGAGACGAAATGAACAGGGGCAGGGAGTAGCCAGGTGGGTCGAGCCTATCTACCTCTAGGCGAGTCTCGAGTTGGGTTGACCTGGCCCAAACCCATGTTAGGAAATGTGCCTTAGGTTAATCTACAAACATTGTTTATTTTCAAATTTTAGTTAATAAAATAGAGGTTTTCATTTGTTGTTTTATTATAAGTGATTGTATGTTTACCTTATAATAAGATCTATAAATATTTGTTGAAATATCATAAATGTCCCTAGTCGATCATTATACTAAAAACTATAATGAATTAAGTATAGTGTGAATCTTGATTGATGGTCATGTGATGATCATGAGTATATGGATACAAATCGATACCACGAGTAGTTGTTAGGGAACAAGGTACTAGACCAACTAGCTATGAGAACACTATGTAGATTAAGTTATAGTGTTACTCAAGATAGCTATATCATTTAGTCCTTCGACTTGAGATTACCATAGACTTCAATATTAGGATCATGGTAATTTCACACAATCCAATGTTGTCTTTAAGCAGATGATTATAAGGATTTATGATTGGTTACCATGTGAATAATATGTGAAGGTGTGTAATCAAGATAGAATTTGCCCCTCTCATATAGAGAGAGATATCAGTGGATCCCTCAATACGTTAGACATTAAATAGCCAAGTCCATGTGAGTTAATATGATTAATGTCACTTGAGTTTTTTCAGTCTACCTAAATATTAAGACTAGTACGATTGAACATTAAGGGTGACTTTCTATGCCTTATGTTTAATTAAAGGATATCGCATTGCAAAAGGATATGATATATGTTATTGATTAGGTTTTATCAATTTCGAAATCCATGATACTTAGGTAGTCAAAATGTCTTGCTATAGACCGCTTATGACTTGTGTACCTAAATGGTTTTGGTTCACTATCAATGTCGCATGAACCTATTGGGTCGCACATAAAGAATGGCTTTGCGCAATTTCAATTGGTCCAAAGTAATGAATTATATATGTTAAAATTCTTGACATAAAAGCACTCACATTTCTTATATGATAACCTATTAATATGGGCGTTTATGCGATTTGATTGAATTGCCTAAAAATAATAGTTGTATTATGAATAGGTTTTTTAAGAAAGTTTATCTATATATATAAATAGAGGTTAAGAACCTAAATTGAAATACAATTTTTATTTTTATTATTTTTGAGTTCTCTAGATTTTGGGAGAGAATGAGAATGTTTTATATCTCTCTTGGGGCTAGTACTCCAAATTGTGGTCATCGTTCATGTGTGGATTTTCGATAGAGGACATGCGCTTGAAAGCCTTATAGATTGAACAACCAGATAAGGAAATCATGGATTAAGTTATGGTTTACTTTTGTAGATCTAGTTTCATAGAACTTATTTTTGATCTTATTGGGGTTTTTCAAAAATTGCTTTGAGTTTTTCGCTACGCGTGAATCCCGAAACCCAATAGTGGTATCAGAGTATTTGACTCGGTTATATTAAACGTTTGCATGTTTTCTATAATGATATATGATACATATTGAAAACATGATCTTGATTAAAATATATATGATGTACATATAGGTTCTTTGATGATTGTTATCAAGAATGGGTTTTAAATCGTGTTGTTAATTCATGTATTTGATACATACATATGATTTGATTCAATGATGAATTCATGTTTATAATATTTTGATTAACATATGTTTTAATATTGAACGAGGTGAATTTTGTATGTTCATGGTAGAAGTCATAATTAATTTAATGTGATTCTTGTGTTGAATACATAATTCATTATTGTTCAATAATTATGTATGTATCCATAATCGAATAATGACTAGGTTAATATATTAAATTTAATATGATTCTGGTATTGAAATTGGTTTTTGATCATATATCTCAGTGTGGTTATCTGTTAGTATATTCCTATTTGATAAGAGATAAACTTCTAATCATATAAGAATTACAAATCCTAGAAGATAGGTTAGATATATAACAAATTCATAATGGATAAGGATCTAAAGTATCTTAAATTCTAATTGGATTAGGATAAGATATTAAGTTAGAAGTGGGCCTAAGTTAATTAAAAACGTTTAAATTAACATATTTTGAAATTAAAATAAGGGGAAGTTTTGATCAAGTGCTTTGGCTAAAATAATGATAAATTTTATGCAATTTTCAATTTTCGTAACTGAAATTCGTTGTGCTCGCTAACTGGCCAGTGGGACCATCGGTAACTGTTTGTAGTGCCTGAAAATTCGTATAATAGTCAATATTAGTAAAATTTCCTAACTTGTTTAGTGATTGTATTTGCATTATAGTATATGATATTTATCTTGTTTAAATTATTATCACTAAAACAAAATAAAAAAATCCCTTTTCCACATTTTAAGTCAAATGTCATCTATTCTCAAACACTTGCCAAGGCTTTGATCACATCAATATGGGTCTAACTCCGCATAGTGTATTGTGTTACTTTGGTGAGGCAAGTTGAGTAATGGTTACTCTATTGTTTGAAATGGTTAGACTTGAAAAAGCTATTAAAACGATTTTAGGATTTAGGCACTAGATGAGATAAAACATGCTAAGACATAAGATGTCATAATCTCATAAAAAAAACAACTAAATGTTCCATATGATGTAATTGGTAAAAGGTACCTACCTAAATAATCTAATTCAAAATGTCATGTCTTAGCTGTCTTGTAATTAGGTGAAACATGGATTTTAGTCCCTTAAATTAACATGGTAGTTTTAGGAGGGTTGTCAATTTAGTGGGAGTCTATTCCTCTATACTAAAATGAACTTTTCCGTAATCTTTGTTTTAAATCTATGGACTCTTCAAATCACACTATTCCCTTGTCACCGCGATCCTTCCTTGAGATGCATAAGTTGTCTAGGGCAAACTTTCTTGACTGGTTTAGAAACTTGAGAATTTCCCTTAAGCATGAACGTAAGTTGTATGTCCTGGATGATCCTATTCTTGAGGAACCACTAGCAAATGCTTTAATAGCCATGAAGGATGCACATATTAAGCATGTCAATAATTGAATTGATATTGCAAGCATTATGTAGGCAACCATGGTTCCTAAATCTCAGAAGGACATGAAATACATGAAAGCTTACGACATGGATACGAAGCTGAAGGAAATGTTCCAACAGTAGGCTAGGCAAGAAAGGTTAGAGACAGTCAAGAACCTTCATTCTTGTAAAATGTCATAGGGTACGTTAGTTAGTCCTCATAAAGGACTTAGGAGACGCAGCCTAAATCCTTGGGATTAAGATCTAAAAGTTTGATCGGTCTAAGTTAGAGTGCTTATATTGATAAGGTGTTGAATAGGTTTAATATGCAAGACTCTAAAATAGGGTCATTGCTAATGTCTCATGGTATAAGTCTCAGCAAGACTCAATGTCTAAAGACTAATGATGAGCCAATGCGCGTGAATATGATTCCATACGCATCAGCTATTTGATCTATTATGTATGTCATGTTATGCACCCGACTTAATGTATCATATGCTTTGATTGTAACAAACAGAATATAAGTCAGATCCCAATGAAAGTCTCTAGATAAAAGTAAACGACATTCTTAAGTACTTAAGAAGGACTAAATAAGTGTTCTCAGTATAAGGAATTTTGGAAAATCAAGTTGTTGTAAATGGTTACACGTATGCAAGTTTTCAAATAGATAGAGATGACTTTAGATCGCAGTCTAAATGTTTTTACTTTGGATAGAGGCATAGTAAGCCGGAAAAGTTTAAAGCAAGAAATCGTGGCAGATTTAATAATAGAAGCTGAGTATATTGTAATGTCCTATGCAGATAAAGAGGCAGTTTAGATCAAAAAGTTCGTTTATGAACTCGGTGTGGTTCTTAGTATAGCTAACCCCGTTTGCTTATATTGTGACAACAACAAGGCAATAGCACAGGCAAAGGAACTAAGATCACACCATTGATCCAAACATTTACTTGGACTTTTTCATCTCATTCGAGAAATCATTGAGAAGGGAGAAGTGAAGATTTGTAGAGTTCCTACAGAAAACAATGTTGTAGATCTTTTAACGAGGGCTCTTCCACAAGTGAAACATGATGGTCATCTTAGGTCATTATGTATTAGATATATGAATGATTGGCCCTAGTGCGAGTAGGAGATGTTCAAGAATATGCCTTACGTTAATATACAAACATTGTTTGTCTAACAATTTTATTTAATAAAATAAAGGTTTTTGTTTGTTGTTTTATTATAAATAATTGCATGATTAACTTGTAATAAGACCCATGTATATTTTTCGAAATATCCTAAATGTCCCTAGTCAGTCATTATACTAGGAACTATAATGAATTAAGACTAGTGTGAATATTTATTGATGATCATATGACAATCAAGCGTATAGGGATACGAATAAAAATCATGAGTACTTGTTAGGGAATAAAGTACTGGATTGACTCGCTGTGAGAATACTACATAGAATAGGTCATAGGTGTTACAATGATACCTATATCATTTAGTCCTTTGACTTGAGATTGCTATAGACTTCAATATTATGAGCGTGGTAATTTGACACAGACAAACATTATTTATAATCAGACAACCATAAAGATTGTGATTGGTTACCATGTGAATAATATGTGAAGGTGTGTAGTCAAGATAGAATTGCTCCCTTTCCTGTAGAGAAAGATATCAGTGGATCCCTCAATATGTTGTATTGTTAAATGGCCGAGTCCATGTGAGTTGATATGATCAATGTCACTTGAATTTTTTCAGTCTACCTAAAGATAGAGACTAGTACGATTGAACATTATGGGTGACTTTCCATTCCTTATGTTTAATTAAAAGATATCGCACGACAAAAGGATATGATATATTTTATTCATTAGGTTGTATCAATTTTGAAATTCATGGTACTTAGGTAGTCATAATGCCTTGCTAGAGATAGCTTATGACATAAAAGCTCTTACAATTTGTTATATGATAACTTATTAATATGGACGTATGTGTAATTTGCTTGAATTGCCTAAATACAATAGTTGTATTATAAATTATTTTTTAAGAGAGCTTATCTACATATATAAATAGAGGTTGAAACCCTAAAATGAAATAAGATTTATTATTTTTTACTATTTTTGAGTTATCTGGATTTTGGGAGAGAAAGAAAAATATTTTATACCTCTCTTGGAGCTAGCACTCGAAATTGTGGTTACTGTTCGTGTGTGAATTTCCAATAGGGGACACGCATTTGAACGTCTTGGAGATTGAACAACCAGAGAAGAAAATCACAGAATAAGGTATGGTTTACTTTCGGAGATCTAGTTTAATAGAACGTAATTTTGATCTTGTTAGGGCTTTTTATGGCAGCCCTGCCGCCCTAGGGTGATGTGTCTCCCTGTACTCCTTGCCAGCTCGCCCAACTACGCGTATCTGGTACCTACCGGTCCTCTTCATGTCTCGCAAATCATGTCCACCTATGTATTATCAAATTAGTAGATTATCCTTATTTTCTTAACTTATTCTTGGGTATGTAGCTATTTCAACCGTTACTTAATTTGTAGTTTATTCTAATGATCAACCATAGTAGTGGGTTGTTTCTTACAAGTTAACATAAGTTAGCGGAAGCCTCAATTGATACAATTAGTATAAGTAATTTAGCATGGTAAACATTATTCAAAAAAGTAAATCCTGATGTTGAAAACCCTGTAAAGTACTCTGTATATAAGCGACAATACCATAAACAAGGTATATATAGATGTACGGTGTCATCTCAAGTCTCCCAATACTCAAAATATACAAAATCTAAAAAATAAATACGTACGAGTAGGTCCTCGACAGCGGGCAATCAAATGTATTCACCTAGGATCCCCTTGCCCCTACTGGTACTAAGATACTCAATCATCCCAAAAAGATAGATGACGAGTCTAGTAAGTAAAATCCCAAGGAATTCCTTTAAAATAAAGGATATGCAAGGAATATTGTCAAGTAAACATGTAGAAAATAAAAAGAAACAACTGTAAATGGCTCATCGCATGAATAGATAACAGATAAGCTACGAAATGTGTGTGCTCGCTCCATATGGACTAGACTGTACTTTGGGTCACCAAGTACCCACCAATGGTCACGCCCAACTGGCCCGATACTTGGCCTCTTGCGGCTCTCGCCAAATCCGTTTAGTCACCGACAGCTACACCAAGGGCAAGCTCAGGTCACCATTCACTAAGGGTCTGGTCACACGTGCTACAGTCCAGTGCATCATGAACACATGAGCAGGAAATCCAAAGGAGTAAACTCAACCCACGTCCAGGTAACAAAATAAAGTAATGAACAACAAGGAATGATAGAAATGAAATGTAAAAAAAATAAAATCAAATACTCAGTTTCTTTCAATTAGGTTTTACAAACCTCTCACTGCTCTCCGACCTCCCAGACTCCCATATCTGACCCGACAAGCTTCCCGTACCGAGCTAAGGTTTCCCTAAGTCCCTGAAGTCAAATTTGTATAGTTTTAGGTTATGTCCTAGTGTTTATCCATGTATTAGGTGAGAAATCACTAAAGCAACCCTTAAAAATCTATTTTGATCTGCAGTTAGCGCGCTAAGGGACATGTGTAGTGCGCTATCTGATGGTAGCACGCTAAAGGAATTATGTAGTGTGCTACTATTTTTTCGAGATGAAGAACAATTAGCAACCTAGAACGATTAGCGCGCTAAACGTTCTAGGTAGCGTGTTATCTGTGCTCTGGGACATAATTCTCAAGTCGAGAATTCTATTTTTCTTCTCTCAATTGGCTACCTTAATTGTTTATACGTGCTTCCCATACACAATTATCTTCAAAACAACAACTAAACACTTCAACAACAACAACACAGCCTCAGTCCCAAATTAACTGGGGTCGGCTACATTGATCAAACTTTTCCATTGTGCTCGATTAAGTGCAATTGATGGTGTGCCTTCCAAACCATTCAAATCCCTCCTAATTAATGCCTCCCATGTTAACTTTGGTCTGCCCCTACCCTGTCGAATTTCGACAGTTTCTATTGAGTCAAGTTTTCTAGTTGAAGCATTTGTAGGCCGTCTTTGCAGGTGACCAAACCATCGCAACCGCCCTTCCCTAATCTTTGTATCAATTGGTGCTACTCCTACTTGTTTTTGAATTTCTATATTTCTTATTCTATCTTTACGAGTTTTACCACACATCCACCTAAGCATCCTCATTTCTGCTACGTTAATTTTATGTAATTGTTGTTGCTTTACCGCCCAACATTCACTTCCATAGAGCATAGTTGGCCTAATTGCAGTCCTATAAGATTTTCCTTTTAACTTAGTAGGAACATTTCGATCACAAATCAACCCTATTGCACTCCGCCATTTTTCCATCCAACTTGAATTCTATGTGTGACATCATTCTCAATGTTGTCATCATTTTGTATTATAAAGTGATTTGCCTTAGGAACTTCTATTTCACCTAATTTTACCACTCCATCATCTCGATGTCTAGTATTTCTAAACTCACAGTGTATGTATCAGTTTTCATCCTCAACTAAAAGCCTTTAGATTCTAATGTATTCCTCCTGAGTTCTAATTTCCTATTCACTCCATCTTTAGTTCCATCCACTAAGACAATATCATCTGGAAATAGCATACACAATGGTATATCATCTTGAATATGTCTAGTTAGTTCATCCATAACTAAAGTAAATAGATATGGGCTTAAAGTCGATCCTTGATGTAGTCCTATCATAATGGGAAATTCTTTTGTAGCTCCTCCAAATGTTTTTATACTCATTACTACTCCATCAAACATTTTAATAGTGTCTATGTATCTAGCATGCACTATTTTTCTTTCTAGAACCCACCAAAGAACATCTCTAGGGACCCTATCATATGTTTTTTTCTAAATCTACGATTACCATATGAAGATCTTTTTTTTTTCTTTTTCTAACAATTGTCTTACAAGGAAAATCGCCTCCATAGTTGACCTCCCAGGCATGAAACCAAATTGGTTCTAACAACAACTAAACACTTCTAGAACATTAGTTTTAACCCAATTTTCTCCAAATTCAGCATTCGCGGAACTTCCTAATTTCCTTAATATCATCCAATCTAGTCAAAATAGTTGAAAATCCTTTATGAATATGATCTAATAACATGTAATTAATTAATATAACCCAAAGAATTCACTGACCCAAACCTCATATTCAAATTACATCGAAAACTCCTAAAAATGAGTCCATTAGAAAGTGTTTTAGATGAAGAAGATGATTACATTACTTACTTCACTCAATTTGTTCTTTAAGGTGATGAATCTTCAGCTTAAATCCTCTTCTCATCACTAAATATTTCTTGTTTTGCATGTAATATGTGATTGGTTTGATAGGAATCCTACTAACTTCTATATATATACGCTTGGTTAAGATCAAGTGTGCATACGTATCTCAAGGATTTTCTTGTGGTTCACAATCATGATGTCCTACACCTCCTAATTACTCCAATAGCATACTCCCTTCCTAGAGTAACCAAAGTGATGATCTACATGTCCATCTCAAGTCCCTTTTTATTCCTTGCAACTATAGGCTTATTTATTCAATTAATGTCACATTATCTTAATCCTTTTTAAAACCATATAGTTAGTATTTTATTTGTCAAATTTAACCAACACATGGTCCCACTAAGCTTCGATTACCCGATACTCGGTGCCCCACGTCATGACACGCATTTCGAGGCACTTCATAGCCTATTATTCGAATTTAATTTAATTAGCCTATGGTTTCAGTACCCATTCAATTTGATTTAATAATCATATTTCATTAATTTATCGATTTTCTCCAGTGTACCCATACTTAGCCTCTTGACACCCGAGTTGACACGCATTTTGAGCCAACTACCCATCACACAACCTAGCACAATACTGTTATTCAACATACACGCATGCGTATTTAACAAATAATTTAATAAATTGCATCGCAAATAAGCAATCCAACACACAATCAACTAATGTACCTAGGCTGACTTGTGTCCTAGTCTACCCGCAGCGTCCACGTGGATTTGAGATGGCGTCCATATCTGCAATTACGATACAAATAACGGTGTTAATAAAACAGTCCGTTGCACTTTTCAAAAATTGTTTTGAATTTTTCGATAAGTTTAAGCCCCAAAACCCAACAACCCGAATGGGTCAGGCCCGAGTGGTTGGGCTTAATCGAGCCTTACCAAACCTTGCACGATTCAGACCCAGCACCATTAAATATTTAAAAACTAAATTTATGTGATTTTGAATCAAATAAATTACAAAAAATAGATAAAAATATATAGAACTTATGTAAAGTTCCAAAAAAATCCGAGAAAATATGAAAAATTAGAAAAAAAAATAGGAAAATGGGTTTCAAGACTTTTCGGGCATTTAGTCCTCTAATTTGACCCGTAAAAATTGTCACCACTAGAAATCTGGAATTAAATTAAATTTTTAGTCTCATATTATTAATTAACCTAATCTAACTTTAAATCTCTTAAAATGATTTATTCGGACACTAGGGACTTGTGAGACTTTAGTCGGGCGTTGAGTATGCATCTTGAGGCATGAGTGAGACATTTCGAAGGGTTGTTTGCGATTGCTTGAGGTAAGTAAACCCACGAGAAAATTAGTTAGAATTTATTTATTGCACTTGATTTATTTTAAAATCTCAATTATTCTATCATGCTATTTATTGCTACACATTGATTGCTTATCCACTCCCAAGTGTGTATGTTAATCGACAAGGTCGAGCATCGCACATACCCTCACGTTGTTCGAGTAATTGCCCATGTTAGGGCTACGTGGTGACTATTTTCAGTGAGACCTACTAGGTTGAAAGATGTTTAACAGGGACCTAAGTCTAAGTCATATGTTTCCTCTCAAGACATGTTTGGACGAGGTTTCTTTCATTCATGGGTTTCCTCTCATTCGTCTGTGAGATGTTTGGCGGGATGATCATCATGGGTTCCCTCTAAGTTTAGTTAACAAGATTCCTGAATGCCGATCAGGTTTTTTTTACACTACACTCGTGTCCGATTTTGACTTATTTGCGACTTATTTTCAAGAGATGACATTATTTTACATTCCTTATTTAAATTGCATGAATTGCAGCCATTTTTATTGAATTTCGTGAATGCTAGCAAACTTTCTCTAGGATTTACTCACTAGAATTTGTCATTATTTTTTGTGATAAATTGCATATCCTACGATGAGATAGGGCAAGAGGGTCTTAAGCGACTACCTCTAAGCTGGTAGAGCCCCATCAGTTTTTTGTGTAGGTGTTTGTATATATCTATCTACTGTTTTTATAAGATTTTGGGAGGACTTGTGTACCCGATACATGTATATGACCATTTTTTATATTTTTGCCGCTTTTCGATATATATGGTATCTCATGCTGGGTTTCCATACTATAGGGTTCTTTACAAATGCAGACTTTTGATTTTTACAATATTTGCATGCTTTAAAGACTTTCGCTTAGATACTCAGCTTATAATGATTTAATAAGTCGTGCACAACTTAACTTAGTTAAATTATTGTAAATATTCATAAATACATGATAAATACTAAGTTAACACGAATAAGATACAAACAAAGTGTGCTGTGATGTGACATGCTTAGTGACGTGTCAGGTGACGTGGCGGTACCCAGTTTGCCTAAAAGTTTGAGGCAGTCACACTAGTCGAGTTGAATATGCAATCCATTATCCTTAGGACTATTTTGAACCATAATTTTTATAATATTAGTTAGTCAGGATGGACTCACTTACCAAATAAAGAGATTGCCCTCATCACCCATACAATAAAACTAACAAAATTGCAAAACATATTTGACAAGTTGATAAAACCTTATCCAACATTTGGGTAACTATACATACTAGTAACCAATAAATAATATAACAATTGTATAAATGTAGGACGGGTTGTTTAAAGCCTTTTCCAAAAACAAATAATCAATAAATACAAATACCAACTTGTTAAGTGCATGGATTAATAAAAGTTCAACGCCTTCGTGTGATTCATTAAATCATTATTGAGAAGCTTGATTCATTGCTTGTTAGGTGTCATCATCCAAGCAAATACCACAATAGTTAAAATCTAGAAAATATAAAATAAGTTTGACAGGACTCTATTTACATCAAAAAGATCAACCACATGGACTAGAGCCGACAAAATTAACTTCAAATGCATGTTCAACTCACACCAAAATTATAAATCCAAATTTTGCAAACTATTCATTTAATGTCCCATAAATAAAAAATAACCAAGGGTCATCATCAATTTAATTTGTTAATTTATAAAGGGAGGGGAATTTTTGTAAGTTCACCTATTGCAACCACATTAATCTAACCCTCAATACTCCAAACCAAATAAGTGTTCAAAATGGATTAATACTTAATCCCAAATCATAATCCTGTGTATAAACTAATCCCATGATCTAAGGAACCCTACGTATGTGAATCAAACAGGTCAATATAGCGGCATTACATAAAATGTGACAAGAAATCGACAAACTTCTCACCTTCAGTTCTACAACCCCTAAAATAGTAACCCCAATAACAAAACAAGGCTCAAGCTCCCCTTAGTAGGAAAAACAAAGACAAATTTTAATTTTAATTTACATCAAGAAAACGCCATTAAAGTGCATCAACAAGCTACTAATCTAATTTTACAAAATGCATCTTCTTCGGTTGTTCAATTCCGCAAGGAAGCTTCTCAAAACCCAGGATACCTCCAATGATATAATTGAGAAAGAAATAATAACAATAAAATCTTTTTTACTGATTTTTGAGATCTAGTGTCGAGGTTGGTGTTGCAACATTGGCTGCAACATTATAAGGAAACAACTTCAAAAATTCCAACTATACATAAGACGTGACTCCACATGTTAGATTTTGGTCTCGTAATGTTAGAATTCTCATCTTACAAAGCACGTGCCCAAATGCTAGTTATCATAAAATCATAAGAAAATGTAACATATATAAAAGTTCACATAATTTGGTGTTTAAACTATTTATTTTGATTACTTTGGTGATTAATGCTACTTCATAATACAAACAACAAATTATAATTGTAATATCATTAATGGTATATTTTCTTTTTATCTTTTTATCGCATATGCAAATGCCAATTCATTATACATTGCTAAAATATTGTAATGTGAGTCAACCATAATATTTTAGTAATGTGTGTTGAATAAGAACAGTAAGGTCACTTTGGCAACAACTAACTCATAAAAATAATTTCACATCATAGCATGATACTTGCTTTCATCAAAATTATATATAAGTGACATAAGAGATCATTTTAATTGAACTAATTAATTATACACACAAATAATGGTCATATATAGAAATGTAATAAGCATCATTAAGATATGGTCAATGTATGTTATGTAAAAAAAAGTTCATTTATTTGATTTGTATCATAAACAAAACGTAAAAGCTTATTTGAGAAACACACCAAGGTGCATGTATAATTGTATAATTAATTTATTCATGGGCCTATATGCTTAGAGGTGACTAGCTATTCATGTCCTAATTAAGTCATCTTTAATTGTAGGTCTTCTTTATCGGTTAAGAAATTAATCGACTAGTAATAAAACATAATAGTACTGTCAATTAGCCTCACTAATGCCATCACCGATTTTATTGGTAAATGATATGTCTAGAGTGAGACAATGATGGTTGTAACCAGTGAGACGTGATTTATAATGGCGTGGATAATAGAAATAAAAACTTGCATATATTTACTATTATAATAGAAAACCTAAAACAATTAACTATGAAGCCTTTTTGGCTAAAACTTTCAAGAATGCCCTTAAGTACTTTGATACATTTAAAAATAATTTAAATTCGAGGTAAAGTGGTAATTCAATTGATAACTCCATATTAATAAGCGATTTTGACTATAATTGCAATTTTGAGTTTAAATGTGTGGAGCAATACTTAATTAGTTTCCAAGGGTACCCCAAATAGTAGGCAGCTTCCAAAAAGAGTGGGATTCGATAGATGTTGTAACCATATCGATTTCCAAAACTGTGCACACGAATTTGCTAAAATATATTTGTTTCCAAAACGGAGAGAATATAGACAATTTTTTGGCGACTCTAATGTGAATGTGCTTCAACCTCAGGAGCGTTTGGCATGGAGAGCGACTCTTCTTTCTTTTTCATTTTTTGATTTTTGTTTGGAGGTTTTGTTCGTATGTGAATCGATTTCATGATGGCGTTGAAGAAGGCAGTTTGCTAAATGGGTTATTTATACAAAGATTTGTCGATCCTAACTCCCTTGCGTCAGAGACTAACCGATTGTACCTTAATGTGTACTTTGTTTTTAAAATTGCATATTCTCTATTTTGAGTATTTTTTTTGTTTTGTAGATGCAATATTTGTTGTATTTAGTATGTGACATATAATTATGATCTCAAGGTTTGATTACATTTATGGATTGAATTTTAAGGAATGCAAAGAAATTTGGGGTATTGCATAATTTATACATAATTTTTTTAGATTGAAGGTCAGTATCTTGGCTTTTCAAATTCCATGATGGAATGTGATTTGAAATCTCATGTCCATCAACATAATAATTTGTATGGACATTATTGAGTTTTTCTATTTGTTAACTTTCCCCGTGCATGTAGGAGAGCAACAAGTAAAATAGATTTTGGGAGTAAAGTTTTAGATAGATGAAGCAAGAGGGAAGAGGAGAAGGCTGGCAAAGGTTGATATATCCTCATCCATTGAGATAATAAAGCGAAATGATTACTACTTTGAATGAGAGAGGGAAAGAGAGACCACTACGATTGATATGTCCTGAATGAATGTTTTTTTTCTTATTATTTTTTCGAAGTAACGATGTATAATACATATTTTATTATGCTTAAATCTTTGTTCTTAATTGTGTTACTTTTTTTTGTCCAAGTAATTGGCAATGGTTATTACCTAAACATATTATATAAAGGAATAGGGTAAAACACTATATAAAAATATTTTACATTTTAAAAACATGATTTTGTTTGAAATAATTGTCTTTCAGAACATATAAAATTTGATTACTTTTTTTTGTCGAAAACAATCAACTTTACGAGTTTAATTACTAGTATATTTATAAAGGATCACATAAAATGTCCAACGGTTATTAGAATATGTTTTATCCACCCATGATATGAAATTGTTAATTGATTAATGATTTTCTTGACGCAAAGAATACAAATTGACCAACTAATTCGTAAGACTTGAACTTCTTTAATGTCGAGAAATTACCCAATAATAATTAAGAACAATATATTACCGCTACTCTAACGTCACGTGAGTTGCAACAACAAAATAAAAATATATTTAATTACTCTTTAAATAAATTGTAATTGGTGTACCTATTATATTAATTATCAAATATATTGACAAGTCAATAATTTGACACAATTTATACTATAATTTAAGTTGATTTTTGGCATAGATGGTGATCTTACACTAGGTATTCTCTTATTTTTCTGATTTCATGTTTTAAATAGGAAAATAAAGAAATGAAAGAATAGAGAAAGAAAAATAAAATAGTTAACTGGAAAAATACACTAACGAATAGCTAGTGATTTGAAATAACATTAAGAATTGCCATATAAATTACCAACATAAGAAGGCCAGAGAATCCACAACGATTTGAAGAATGAACTTTAAATTGCCAGCTAAATCGGTGGTGCACTGAGAGCTAAACTTAGTGATTTACTCAACGATTTATGTATAAGTGAGGAATCGTTGAAAAATCGCTAAGGTCGGTGACGGTTTTGTAAATTAATATGAGGAATTTTTGTTTATCAAGGATATGTATTCCTAGGGGAATTGTATATAGGACCAGAGAGCTTTGAAAGAAAACTCTCCAATTACTCTTTAACTACTATTTACTTCATGTGTTCTTTTTTATTCAGTTTTATATGTGAAGCAACATTGGAGCATTGATTTACATATTAGTATTGTTTATTTTTAACATGTGTGAGTAGTCTATCAATCTAAACAAACCCTAAGCATGTAATATACTTTGGATTGTTATGTAGTTATAATTATAGAACCACGTACTTAATGCTTTAAATCGATTCGTACACGACAATCACGGATAAAACAAGCTTCTTTTGCGTGTTACAACTAGTAATTCTCTATGTTGAGTGCATAGTGGCCAATGTATTCCTTAATATAGAGTATTCAATTCTATGTTTATAGTTATTAATAATAATTATAGAAGTAGTAACTAATATTAATTTATATGGCATTTCCCGAGTGGATGTATTAGGTGATTGTGTTCTAAGTTGTTTATTATGCGGCTTCGGTAATATTGGCTTAGATTAGGCACGATTTTCATTGAACTTAATTCTGCGTATTTTTACGGTGTTGGATTTTATCCAATAGGTAGACTTACAATGATAAGAATGTGTTATTTTCATTGAATTTAAGAAAATTGGTGGCTGGCTAAAGGCTATCAACCTATTATGAATTAGTATTTAATGATTTTAAGATTCCATATAAAATAATAATAGTTATATTATGAAGTAATGTTATGTTTTAATGTTTAAAAACAATCAGAGTATATTATAATGTTTAGTAAGGGTTGTTTATATGATTGTTAGATATTTAATTTACGTTAATTTATCAATTATTTGAATTATTAGTTTAAGTTATATTAAGTTAGTTTATTTAATTTTAGTTGTTTAAAGTTTAGCTATTTTTAGTTAATTGTTTAGTTTATTAGCATATTGTTTAGTGTTTATTTTCCAATTTAAGTAAAGTATTTAAATTAAAATAAGTTAGATATGATCAAACTTTATGATTGCTAGAATTCTTAAAAAATTTGAAAAACCCCTATGAAGACGATATCTCATTTACCACTATTACAAGTTAATAGTAAAACGCGGGAAATCATTGTGCATGCTCGACACATGTCATTTTTTGGTGCCGTTGTCGAGAGTTTTAAAAATTATTTCTTTAAAATATTCTTGTTGAAAGGTATATAAAATGGGTGAATACGAAGAAGTATTACCTTTTAGGCAATCAGGAATGTTATGGCTTATGAACTTATGTGCATAACTTTCACATAAGAATTTTCAAAATTTGAGTTGAAATTTGAACTAATAAATTCTTTGTCATGTTTCTATGGTGAAGATAATGAAGATGCTCAAGAATTTATTAGAGAGTTCGTACATAAAATAAGCACGTTAAAACCTAAAGATATAGAAATATATTATATTAAATTAAATGTTTTTCCTTTTATATTGAAAAGCCAAGCTTTAGATTGGTTATTTTGCTTTCCTGAAAATTCCATAACCAACTAGTTAGAGATGCTACAAGTCTTTCTTGATCAATATGTCCCGACAAGACAAATTAGTATATATAGACAAAGAATTAGTAATGCTAGGATGGGAACTACAAACATTTGATGAATTTTGGGATAAGTATAAAAGATTGATCTCACTAAGTCTATTGAATGAATTTATAAAAAAAGACTTTAATGCAATATTTTTATGAATGATTAAATCACTTAGAACGAAGATTCTTAGACAGCATGTGTGGAGAGTCTTTTCTTGATAAAACACCAACTTTAGCAAGAGAAACCATAAATACAATGGCTAAACAATCAAAGCAATATGGTAAGAAGAGTGAATCGTCCAAAAATAATCTAAATGACATGTACGGACATATAAAACATCGGATGATAAGATAGACGAACTAAAAGCCATTGTTAAATTATTATTAAAAGATAGATCAAGCATAATAAAATCTTGTAATGAATTAAGTGAAACAACAAACCAAAATAGAGGAAGCTAATGCTAAATGAATCAATATGAGGGGTTTGTTGATCTTAATTATAAATTCAATAGTTATGCAAATTACCCATAATCGAATATAAGTAATCATATCAACAACCAGGGTTATCAAAGGTATAAAACATCGAATAATTCATAAAGAGAACAATATCAAATAATTCAAACATTACAAAATGATATGACTGAAGTTTAAAACCAATTGAGTCAAATGGCAACATAGATGAGTGAATTCGTAAATCAAGAGAAATTACTATCTCAACCTTATCCTACTATATATGAAAAAGCATAAGCTATAACATTAAGAAGCGGTAAGCAGATCGATGAACCTAAATTGCTAGATCAATTAATTCCTAGAAGAGAAATAGAAGCAAAACTAGAAAAAAATTGAAGTAACAAGTAACAAAACTCTCAATGAAAAGGGTAATAACTCCAATTAAGATAAATTAGTTAATATAGAACCACCATTTCCTTACCATTTGGAAGATAACAAAAATGCTAAGAAACAGCAGGAAAAAAAAATATCAGATACATTAAAGAAAGTAATAGTTAATATACCATTGTTTGAAGTCAATCGAAATGTACGTAAGTATCAGAAATTTATTAGAGCTTTACACACTAATAAGATTAAGGCTAATTAGAAATGAGTCTAAAAGAACAGATACCAGCATTTACTCCAAAAGAAGTTAACTCATAAATATCCTGATCGTAGAATTTTTTTCGTTCCATATACTATTAAGAACATATGAGTTTCTAAAGCATTGTATGATCTAGGAACCTCTATAAATGTTATTCTTTTATCTATCCATTTACAAATGACATACGTACATTTATAAGAAACATGTATAGTTGTACAACTAGTTGATATATCTATTATTAAACCAGTAAGGTTATTCAAAATGTACTAGTCAAAGTTAATGATTAAGTCTTCCCAACTGATTTCTATGCCTTAGATATAAAAGAAGATAACTTCTCTAAAACAATTTCTCTAATCTTAGGAAGACATTTTTGAAAACATCTAAAGCAAAGATCGATGTTTCAAATGGAACATTAACAATGCAAGTAGATGATGATGCAGTAAATCTTAATATATACGATGCAATGAAATACCGAATGGATGTTTCTTCCATATGCACATTGGATATGATAGATCCATTAATAAACAAATCCTTAAGAAAAAATAAAATAGATAAACTAAAATCGCCAATCAAAGATTTGGAAGATGATAAGGATAGAGATGAGGAAGAAAAAGAGATAATAAGTATTCAAGAATCATATAATTAACTACCAGAACTTACTTATTACTTAGATTTATCTCAATCTGATTCGAAACTTCTACCCTCTATAGTTAAAGCCCATGAATTAGATTTAAAAAACCTTTACCAGACTATTTGAAATATGTTTATTTAGGGAATTGTGATAAATTGCCAGTAATAATTTCTAACAAATTAACTAGTCCAAAAGAAAATAAGCTGATAAATGTATCGAAAGAATTTAAATGAGCAATAGGATGGACCATAACTGATATCAAAGAAATAATTCCAGTTACGTGCATGCAAAGGATAAATCTAGAAATTGATATTAAAGCTTCTAGACAGCCTTAACGTAGACTAAATCCCTCCATGATGGACATAGTAAAAATTGAAATATTAAAACTATTAGATGTAGGAATGATATTTCTAATAGCCAATAGCAATCGGATAAGCCCAGTCCAAGTAGTTCCTAAAAAGAAAGGAATTACAGTGAAAACAAATGAATATGGAGTATTAGTTCTAAGTAGAATCCAAAACGGTTGGGGAGGTATGTATAGACTATAGAAAATTGAATGCCTCAACTAGGAAAGGCCACTATCCAGTCCCATTTAGAGAGCAAATGTTAGAAAGATTAGCTGAAAAAAAACTCAATATTGTTGCATAGATGGTTATTCATGATTTCATCAAATACCTATAGCCCCAGAAGATAAGGAAAAACTACTTTTACTTGCCATTTCGGTAAGTTTTCTTATAAACGTATCCCTTTTGGTTTATGTAACGCACCTACAACATAGATGTATAGTTAATATTTTCTTTGATTATGTAGAGAATTTCATTAAAGTTTTATGGATGATTTCCCCATTTATGGTAATTTTTTTTATGAGTGTTTAGTTAATTTAACTAAAGTACTTAAAAGATGCATAAAAAAGAATTTAGTACTAAATTATGAAAAATGTCATTACATGGTAGACTAAGGATAAATATTAGTACATATAGTTTTACATAAAGGAATAGAAGTAGACCTTGTAAAAGTTTAAGTAATCAAAATGTTACCTTACCACACCATGGTAAGAGAGATACGTTCTTTTTTTAAGACATGCAGGATTCTATATATGATTTTTAATAGATTTTTCAAGAATTGCACGACCATTATGCAAACTTTTACAAAAAGACATTGCTTTTGAATTTACTAATGAGCGCAAGATAGCATTTGATAAATTAAAAGATTCATTAACAACTACACCTGTAATTAAATCATCAAATTGGTTGTTGCCCTTTGAAATTATATGTGATACAAGTAACTATGCTGACGGAGCTGTTTTAGGTCAAAAAGTAGGGAAATAATCCCATGTTATATATTATGCCTCCAAGACACTAGATACATCCTAACATAATTACACCACTAGTGAAAAAGAACATTTAGTAGTAGCGTTTTCTTTACAAAAATGTAGACCATATCTATTAGGAACAAAGGTAATAGTTTATTCAAATCGGGCAGCTTTGCGATATTTAATTACAAAACAAGACGCAAAACTAAGACTAATAAGATGGATACTACTCCAACAAGAATTCGACCTTACTATAAAAGATAAGAATGTTGCTGAAAATCAAGTAGCAGACCACTTAAGTAGGTTAGAGAATGGAGAATCACCCATACTACTAAGGGATGAATTTCTAGATGAATACTTATATAATATGCATACTGAAGACCCTTGGTATGTTGATATAGTTAATTATCTTACTACTAATAGGTTGTCACCTTACTTAACAAGAGCCCAAAAGAATAAAATTAAAAATGATTCCAAACAATTTTTTTATGGATGAACCCTACTTACAAAAGTTTTGCATCGACTAAATAATTAGGAGAGCATACCACATTTAAAAGTACGATCAATTATATCTAATTGTAATACTTATTCGTGTAGAGGACCTTTCGGCACACGTAGAAGTACCCGTAAAATTTAGGATTCCGAGTTCTTTCGGCCCACTTTTATTTCACGATTGTTTCCTTTATATAAAATCTTGTCCAAATTGCCAAAGAACTGGAAACCTACGACATAGAAGTCAAATGCCTTTAACCCATGTCCTATTTTGTGAAGTGTTTGATGTATAGGGCATAGATTATATGAGACCTTTTCCACCATCAAATGGCTATGTTTATATCTTACTTATTGTAGATTATATGTCTAAGGTAGTTGAAGCAAAAGCTACTAAGACTAATGATTTAAGAATAATGATTGATTTCCTTAGATAAAAAATCTTTATAGTTTTTAGCGCACCCAGAGCACTTTGATAAGTTGGTTTGTACATGCTTTTATTAGTCTATTTTAGCATATTTAATGTTGAAAGTTTCCAAAATATATATTTAATTATATTTATTGGTCGTTTTCAAGTGAAACCGAGTACGCGGTTGAATTCATGGCGAAAAAATACTTAAAGTGGAGTTTTAACATGCAGTGATTAGACACCGACACAGTTTGCCTCGAGTTAAGCATTGCATGGTATGTAGAATAAGACACAACAACCAAATGATGTAGGGAGTTACACAGTTCGGTCACTTAAGTTAAGCTGTTATTAGATTGCCTAGAGATCCACATTACACTCTCTCCCGCATCCGCACAATGTGTATGATTTTCTGCTCGCTGCCACGTGGCAGTCATTGATTCACCTAGCTCACCAAAACACAACTATGCGCTAACAAGCAACCAATTCATCCACATGTCGTCAGCGTCCAGCTCACTAGCAGTTTTCTCACACTTCATCTGCCTTATGATGTGCCTCGGGATACGCATCAGCACATTCTCCCACATTTTCACAGAGTTTTCAAGCGATAAACCATTCTTTAGCTGTGCCACATGTCGCTTCCTAATTCATCCAGCTCGCTACCACGTCAACTTAAATAGCAAACTTGGTCAATCGACCATTGCCATGCATCATATATACCATGCCCAACACGTCACTCCAACTGCCACCAAACAACTAGAACGTGCCGCGTCAGCGAAGGACTGGAAAACAAACCAATTACGAGCTGACACGTATACAAAACCCATTTTTACCCCAAAAATAGTCCCTAAATGCTCCTCGGCGCACGTGTTACGAGACCAACCTTCAAGATTAGTTTCTCTCACATCCAGAGAGCAATTTTGAGTGGTTTTTCATATTAGAAACTAATGTATTCATACGAGGAGACTACATTGGAGCCGCCATGCATAACTTTTCATACTAGGAGATTGTAAAGACGATGTCTGGCTAGACAAATCTTTGCCTAGGTCAAAGGGAAAACAAGTGGGATTCATGATTCATGGCAAATACTATGTGAGATCTATGATTTTTATTTAATTTGATTTAATTTCTCCTATTTCATTGTTATTGATTTAAAAGTATATGGTTTACATCTTTGGTATGTATGTGGCCAGTGCATGCTTTTATGGGGACAACCTATAGTTATTTGGACCATTAGTATCCAATTAATTGTGCTTTTTGACCAAAAAAGTGACGAACACTCACCCGTTTGAAGTAAAACCCTTTCGTTTTTTAAGTGTGCAACAATTGAATCTAGGTTAAATTGGAAGCGGATGCAATCCAGTTATTTAGTATTAGTGTTCCTACATACCTAAATTACTGCGATTAGTGTGTTAAACTCAATTGGCGGATGTCTAGGGTTATGCCTTAATTAGAGAAGTTAGGAATTTCTGGTAGATGTCGATTTTCCATAGCTAATCTAAGAGAAATTGAATGAATAACTTTTTGGAATGATTGAGGACCATTAAATGCCATTGAATCATGATTTTTGCTTGTGGAACCATAAACTTCGGTAATTTCTTCTCGTTGATATTATTTTTGCGAACTTATTATATGTGCTAGTTTAGTTAATTATTTCCTTGAACTTTCTGAAAACCCCCCATTTTTAGTTAACTTGGAGTAAAACTCAAATTCTGTGGATTCGACCATGTATTTAACACTACTACACCCTTATGGTTGGTAACTCGATTGCGAGTTATATTTGGTACATAAGACACGTGATTACACTTATAAGTGATAGAGGTTCGCATTTTGTAATCGATTATTTGCTAATCTATTTGTCAAGTACATCGTCACACATAGGACAACTACTACATATCACCCACAAAATAGCAGTCATGCCAAAACGTCAAATAGAGAAATTAAGTTAATATTAGAAGAAAAAAAAACTAGTTAGTCTAACACATAAGGATTGAAGTTTTAGATTGGAAGACGCATTATGGGCATATAGAACAACATTCAAGACACCCATAGGCATGACACCCTATAGGTTAGTATTTGGAAAAGCATCTCATTTACCAGTCGAACTAGCACATAAAACCCATTGGGCAATAAAAACATGCAACATGAATTATAAAGAAGTATGAAACCAACGTAAGTTGAGTATTCAAGAACTAAAAGAAATCAGGAATAATGTATATGAGAATACATCAATTTGTAAAGACAAAACGAAAGCATTTCATGATAAGAAAACAATTCTTAAAAATTTTCAAATTTGAGATAAAGTTCTACTCTTTTGTTCATGACTTAAACTGTTTCCTAGAAAACTACAGTCGAGATGGACACAACATTATCTGATTCTAATTTACTACCTCATGGTGCAGTAGAAATAGGAAGAATATTTAAAGTAAATGGTCATCGGTTAAAACTTTATCATGAAAATTTTGTCGAACAGGATATGGAAATCATCAACCTCGAGACTAACCAACAAAGTCCTCTTAGTAATTAAATGGTGTCCAATGTTTGCATCCACATGAGTGAAACTGTTAAGAATGAAACTATTACATTATGGATGTATAAGAAACCACGCAATAAGAAGAATAAGAAGAATAAGAAGAATAAGAAGAAAATTAAGAAAAAGAAAAAATCGAAAAAATAACAATCCGAAGACACACAACCTGAAGTGCACCAACAAAAAAAAAGCAACCAGCGGAAGAAGAGTCCAATAATGAGCGACTAAGGCTTCAAGATTTAGGATATATGTTTAAGATCTATAAAGATAATCGAGGGAGACCATTCCTCTACGTAATTATCAACGACGTCAGCTTCCCTAGGGTTTTACTTGACACATGAACTGATATGAATATCTTACTGGAATAATGGTTCAAAAAAACCAAGTTGATTATTGATTTTATACCACTTTTCATTGTCCACAAAGCAAATGGAGATAAGATCTTTCCACTAGGAATGTCCATGAATGTACTAGTAAAAGTAGGACGATTTAAGTACCTTACCAACTTCTTGATAGTAACACACATTAAGAAATATTATGTGATATTAATGGGATGTACTTTTCTTAAGACACCTGGAGATATTCTTGATGTCGAACAACGTATAGTCACACTCGGTATAGGAAACGATTAAATGTATCTTTAGGATGGTTACGAGATGGATGATTACATCAATGAAGACAACTATGATCATGATTATGAAGGAGAGACTTCATATAATGATGAATACACAGAAAGATGTTATGCAGATGTCGACATTGATAAGGAAGCTAAAGCCATCAAGCATGACGAAGAATTGACTGATGGTCAATTTTACTCACTCAAACTGAATGACGAGTGTTCTTATCTACTAAGTTGAGTCAATTACTATAAATAAAAATGCTATATGGGAGGCAGACCATACTCTATCTATCTTTATTTTCAGCTTTAGTTGTAGGATTAATTAGTTATTTTTCTATTATCTCAACTTTTGACTCTTATAATGGTAGTATTTTAGGATTACTATTCTGAAATAATTTCATGTAAGGGGGTTTAATCGAGCCAATGTCTTTTCATTTATTAGAATTAGGATAGTTAGTATATTTATTTTTCACATGAATATTATTTTCTTAATTATTTTAAGTAATATAGCACTTATTTAGTATATTATTCCCTAAATAAAAGTCCAAATTCATTATTTCAATACATCTTATCGAATACAGGTCGTTCTACCTTAATTATGATTCATATATGTGATAATTAATCAAATATAGAATATATTGAAAAAATAGCAGTAAATGACTCAGCGATTTTCCAGTGATACCAATTAACATTAGGAGTCGTGGGGTAAATCGCTAGTAGTTTGTAGTTTTTTTATGTGAAAATTGACTCAGTGAGTTGTCAGCAATTTTGATTTTATATTAGGATTTGCTGAACTAGTCATTGAACCACTAAAGATCAATTTTCACAATTTCACTTGGGACTTGTCAGCGATTTCACTTAAACTCTGACTCGCTGGGCACGAATCCATGTTATTAAAAATAGAATTCCAAATCGCCAATAATAAACCCATTCACACCTAAAACCCTTGCGCTCATTCATTTTACATATAAATTTTAGCCTAGATTCAACCTCTCAAAGCTTGAATTAAAGCCTTTTAAGTGCATCTCACCTCAATTAAGAGCACTTCAACCCTATAAATTCGAATCCAAGTTCATGCAACCAACCTAAGGCTTAGTAAGCGTTTTGTCCGAAATTGGAGCATGGAGAGGGAAACTAGAGGAGCTAGTAAAGAATTTTACTTGAGATATTCACTCTCAAGAAGGAAATGAATCAATACTCTATAACCTTTTTGATTTCAATACCTTGAACAAAAATTGATTTTCGATTAAATTTCAAACTTATGTAATTTTTAGGTTTTTATTAAAAAACATTTTTGGAAATGGTTTTTATGCACCTTTTCAATTCGAATATGGATTTTTAAATGAGTTTGGGGGTTTCTAGCAATTTTTCCAATATATACATACTTATAAAAGGGACATGTTCATACAAATGTTTTATACGAATCAATCTCAACTCTTTTGAGTTTTACACTAAATTCTTTACATAAGTTGTTTTCTTTATCTTTCTACTATGAAATCTCAATGACGGGATTTTAATTTACCTATTTCATCATAGTTGAACTATCATATGGTGGGATGAGGTAGAGGAAGAGGTAGATGTAGTAAACAAGATAAAGGAAAAGGTGTAGTGCAACCCAAACAAAAGTAGAAGTATGCAGGCCACCTAAAGAATATAATACCTACCAGGATTAGCATTAGAGAACTTAGACCTGGGAGGGCTAAACTTAGAGAGAAATCTCCATTGCCATTTGATGAGAAAGAATATTTTGAGAACCCAGACCCTAGTCACTTGGTGCTTCTTCTTTATTTATTAGTCTTAGAGCTCAGATGATGTAATATAGTGATAAAAAAAGAGTCATCATTCTTAAGAGGGGGTTCAGCATTCAAAATGTGAGCAAGTATGAGAACCACATTGTTAGCATCATCAGAGATAGGGGATGGGATCGACTTCTGTGAGACTATCAGGAAGATAAGAAAGGGGATGTTCAGAAGTTGTCGTCAATTTATGCTAATGGACATTTTAGTAGGAAATGGAACAAAGTATTCGTTAAAAGAAAGAAAATTGACATTTCACCTAAAAGATTGAATAGATTTTTTGGTCTTCCATAAAAAAGACATAGAACATATGAGGATTATCCAAATATCAAGTATGAAAATAAGCAATCATATCCCTTTCCAATTACCCAAGATGCGTTAGAGATACCTCTAGGGAGGAGATTTGCGCTTGATAGCGAAGGCCACCAAAAATTTATTGACACCACCTATTTTAGGAAGATTACAAAGAATTGAAGTTATATTATAGACACATATTTTTACTCAAATAAGCAATACTTCGAAGTGAAGAACTCCAAGAGTTGCTTTATTATACTATATAGTGACGAAAAAAGGTATATCAACGTTGGAAAAATTATACATGATTCTATGAAGTTTGCTATGCAGACTAAGAAGAATAAAGGATTACCATTCCTAATTTTGATCACTGAATTGTGTAGGAAAGTCGGAGGTTTCAATACCGAATTCAATGTGTTGCCCGATATGATAATAAATGATGTGGGCGTACAATGAATGAAGAAGGTGGTAGGATACAATGACTCAAAGGATGAACATGACTTATTCAATGGATTGAATGTGATGGAAGCAAGGAAGCGAAGCACCACTGAAAATAGAAGGAAAACAAGAAAAGACGCACAGAGAGTGGAAAGTTTAATGGTTGGAGTAAACATACAAAATATTCCTATGAGTTTGGCACCATTTTCATCACAGCCTAGTAGAAGAGGGTTTTTCTAAACTATATTTTCTTCATTAATGCGTAGCCCGACAAAGAGTCAACACAATGAAGAAATGATAGCGACAAACTAATGGACTCTACAGAGTTACCATTCGATGTCTGAGATGAGACATGATAGTCATTTGTAGGATTCGAGAAAGAGCATTGACATCCCATCTCTACAATTGCAACTTCCAACTGAGACTTAAACTTAGCTGATAGCTATGTTTCTCAACCCTCTGTACATATGGTTGAAGATGATGAACCTGATAATGAACTCACTTTTGGACATCGTCATTCATAATACTTTTTCTTATATGCATTAAACGATTGAAAATAAAATGTATTACTCTTGGTGAAATTTTTTAATGAAAGTTTATGTTCCCTTCTATATTCTATTCATTTGAAACTGTTGAGTTTTATATTTGCATATTTATTTATATTTTAATTACACATATCAAATCATTTATGTTTCACGTGGTATGTTTGTTATGTTGCAAACATAACTTAATTTTAAAACCTTGGGGACAAGGTTTAGAATGAGTTTGGGGGTATTTTAGGTGAAATGTGACATAGATGGCAATGAAAGGAAAGAATGGTAGAAGAAAAGTTCATAATTAATTTTAATCTGATATTCAAATAAGTTGACGAAAATTTTTGCAACTTCTTCCGAAATCAAGTAAGTATGATTTTCATTTTTCTTTATTTTTAGTTAGGAAAAGAATGAAAATGAATATATAATAGATCTTGAATTGAAGTGATATTTTACTACCCAAATAAATTTTATAATAGAAGGAATTAATTTTATACCATTTATATTAACTTTGCTACTAGATGTGAATACTAAATTGAATGTCTTGTGTTAGTCATGATAATGGGTAGAAAATCGAAACAATAGCGTAAGATGAACAAGATAGATTTCTTAGAATCTTATAATACAAAAACCATTGGTTGATTATATTTACAATATATATATATATAGAAAGTTATTATGCCACAATTGAAAGAAGAAATGAGTTAGAAACCAATGAATTTTTATAAGTTAAAAAAAATGCTTTCTTCGATTTTAGTGGACAGTGAGAAGTGGTAACAAGAGTTTACAAAAATAAAATATATACAATCCTATAGATTCCAAAGAAAATGGAGCAGAGAATCTATAATGGGAAAAAGATGAGAATGTTCAAAGAAAATGGAGCATTGACTTTTGTGGTTTTTAACTATAGAAAGACGATCAATCTCTATGGGATCGACCATTTGCCATTATTCTACAAAATAGTTGGTTTATGAACTTTATTTTATTGATGCGTTTGGCGCGCGTTATCCGTGCAACACATTTTTCAATTATTATCCAACATAGGACTATCATACATGCATTTTAAAATGTTTTTGCCCATGTTTCAATTATACACCTTAAAACCCTAAAATAGAGAAATATAAGCTATTAAAACCATATTTTAGAGAATTTACCATATAAAACATACTCAAATGTTCCATAAAATGCGTATAAATTGTGACTTGTCACACCTTAATTTAGCTCTTGACATCCAAAATTACCCCTTTTTATTTTCTATTTCTTTCAACTTTGGCACTCTACATCCTTATCGCTCGACTTTTTCAGAGCATCTCCAATAAGGCTGTGGATTAGGCGAGAATGTGTGCCACCTAAGATAAAATACACATTAATGTGAAAAAGTCTTCTTCAATGGGAATGTAGATTAAGAATATGTAGATGATGTGGCATAGAAAAAAGTAGACATTGTCTATTGCATCTTCTATTTCTAGAAGGTGCAATAGAAAGTAGCTACCTTGCCAACTCATCAAAATAACCGAAAATCAAAAAATAGTCGAACTCCAACATAACTTTCTTTTCTTTTTCGTCATTTTTATCGTTTCTTGATCATTTATAGGCGTTGATAATAACGATAAATTTAAGAAGATAAATACAAAGTTAAAAACTTCAGCTATTTCTTTGGTATATTGAACTTCGAAAAAAGATATGTTATATTAAGATAAAGATAATGTTTTTATTAAAAAAAAAAAGAAAAAGAAATTGATTTTTTAAATTTGTATGTCAATTATTCAATTATTACTTATAATACTTTCTTAACAAGAAGTTGTCACATCATCAATCTAAGGAGGTAATTCATATTGTACATTAGAGAGCATTTTTCAACTTCAATGTCTATTTGAACCACGTAAGATAAACATCATATCAGCGCTACTGACGTGACATGAATCCACGCATACAATCAACATTTACCATTGGAGATGTTCTCACATGGCTAGCCAAAAAGAATAAAATAGTTTATAATACTAAATCGGATGGTTCACTTAAATCGACAAAAACCAAAAAAAAAAAAAAAAAATCCGTATAAACATAAAAAAACTCAAAGTTCAATAACCATAAATATACAAAACTTAAAAGTTCAAAGACCAAAAGTATACCAAAGTTCAAAGACCAAAAGTATACCAAAGTTCAAAGATCATAAACCAAATGTATACTAATGAGTTCATGAACTTAAAAGCATAAAAAACTTAAAGTTCAAACACCTAAAGTTTAGTTATGCCTTAAAAAGAATTATATGTTGGGTGCAAGGTGCCGTTGGTTATAGGGAACTTATTTTATTTGATTGCCCCCATTAATAAGTGATTAATAAGTGAGGTGTATACTGTATAGAGACTCCCATTCTCCAAATACCAAATAGAAGAAGCAAGCACCAATTAAAACCGTCCACAGAATCAGGCACAGATGAACCCAGCACTTCCCTCTGCTTTTTGTCGACAGACCCACGCCTACCTCTCACCTTTGTTTGGACAAACAAACGAATGCCCCTAAAATACGTCATGAAGTCGAATCAAAAATCACATTCGCCCCACAAGCATACTGAATAGACTCAACTTTTTCAGAACTTTTTAGTTTTTAGTATGGCGCACACGCATGTTGAGTGGCCCAACCATCCCAACCACAAAATTGGACCCCCTTCGCGTGGGTCCACTTCTCAATTAAAAAACAGAGGAACAAAACAAAGTGAGGATAGGCACACCGCCCATCACTACAGTAAAATATAAAATTATTCCAGTAACTAAATTCAAAATTTAAATTTAGAAGGGTCAGTAGATAGAAGAGTAGTACATATAATTAACCTAATATCACTCGGACGGTCCCTCTCGTGGCCTCACGAACAATCCAAGGGTCCCACCGCAACTAAGTAGCACCTACCCATGCGTTGGGCAGTCCACAGCCCAGCTTTTAACTAGCTGTCCCTCTCTCGCCTCTCGATACAACCACAGTAGTGTTTGTGGGACCCACTCCACCACAGGGCTCCACTTCCTTGGACCCGCGCTTAAAGCCACGTGAGTTCCCCATCCATGTGCCCCACTTGCCAACCATATTGCACGGTCCACGGCACCCCCTCTCTTTTCATTTCCCACATTCGTTGACCCACCACCACCACCAATGTGGGCCCCCACCACACGCGCCCGCAGCTCTTGCACGTGCCAACGATGGTCGGACGAGGCGGAATCTCCTCTGATTTCTCATGTTTGCTAGTGTTGTTGGTCGTGGGTTGCAGATCGGCCCTTCCCATTGAACTCCTTCTCGTAGATTTCCAGCGAGAAGTCTCTGAGGAGTTGAGTCGTGGTAGTGGAACTAAAGCTCGGATTATGATTATGAGCACCCAAAATCGACCCCGCTTTAACAGATGATGTAGCAGTAGTTGTTGAACAAGAAGGCCCTTGAATTTCACCAGCTGTGGCAGTAGCACCACTATGTGTCTGCACGAACGTAGATATGGGCCTGGCAGAGAGGTCTACGAGAGGCGCGGCCATCGCGGGGGCGAAGGCCGTCCATAGCTGGGGCTGGATCATGGAAGTGGGCCCACCAACAGCAGGTGGTGGGATCATCCAGAAGGCTCCGGCGGGCACCGTGTTCGGACCCATAACTCTCCCGTCGCTACTAATCGCCCACATCGGCACGAACCCTTGAGGCGCGATTGGAGTCAGAGGGCCGAACCCAGACGAGATCGTTAGATTCGCTACCGGCCCCAAGTCGTGGGAATTCATTACAAGCTCTGTCGCCGTGGTCGTGGGGGTTGCCGTCGTAGTAGTGGTAGTGATAGTCTCAGTCTCAGTATCACCACCGCGTTTTCTTTTTGTATTATTATTATTGGTGGTGGTGGTGGTGGTGGTGGTGGTATTAGACTTCTTGGAGGGCTCAGGAATGGGGGATTTGAGGGCGCCCTCGACGGAAGAAGCGGTGGCTGGGACAGTGCCGGTGCCGGTGGCGGCAATGATGGAAGGCTCCGCGTTTTCGAGGAGCCAACGGACGGTTTCTCCGTCGGACTTGTGGCCGAGCTCGCGGGTCAATTGGAAAATCCGGGCGGCGCAGATGGCCGGAATGCGGATTCTCCGCCCTCGGCCTTCCACCTTCGCGTGGCGGTCTCTCGAAGCTTTTTTCTCCGGAGCCACCGCTGACTTTCTTATTTGTTGCGGTGGCAGTGGCTCCTCAGTCTCTGTTGTCGGCTCTTCCTTCATGGCGGTTTGCGGTGGTTGTGGAGGCGGCGCCGCTCCCTTGAAAGGATTGACTACCTCTTTTCCACTCATCTTCTGAGCCAACGAGAGGCGAATAAAAAGAAAACAAAAACAAATTAATCAGAATAAACAAATCGTTGTCCAATTGTACACAAGTCACAACGTGTACAACATGAGTGATTTGAAAAAACTCGGATTTTCTGAGTCGACTAGGTTATTGGTGGGTCAATTCAGCTAAATATGGAGACCAACTAACCAAATGAATCATGAATAACGTTGAAATCAATAGCGATTGGGTTCTGACTCGTCCGGTCAGCTCGGTTGAATACTGTGATAATTTATCACGGGCTCTCTGGTGCGGTCCCGCTTCGACTATGGAAATTTTGACGGATGTGGTGTTGACACGTGGTGGATTCATCCGTAGTGTGCCAGTTGTATAGATAAAAAAGAGGGCCACTAAGGGCACCCCACCATTTAATGAAGGCACCCAAAGTTTTTGTAAATATTTCAACAAAAGTGGAAAAGACTATTTTGCCCTTGTATATATAGTGATTCAAACCTCACAAATCATTTTGACAAAGAAAAAAGGCACCCCACCACAAGGTTGAACCACAAATCCACACTTGCGTTTGTCGACTTTTTATCGATTCTTGCGGATTGACATCATCCGACAACGAGTTAACAATGTTTGACAACCATATGATAGTTTATTATAACTGTTTAGTTGTGGAAAACAGTGAAAATGATGATTTGTTTGTCAACGTAGGGTTTGGTAATTTGCTCAAATCCGAACTTGTTTCCACTATATAATTGAGGATTGTACTGCTACGGTGTAAGAGGAGGTCGAAGTTGAGGTAATTTTGCAAATTTATTGTGTTTTTTTTTGCGCTTATCCGAAGTTTCGCCGATGTGCACGATTGTATCGGCCTCGCAGACCGAGATGTATGGTGATGTCTCGGTCCTAAAGGATCGAGAGGTGTACTTAGGTCACGGTATGGTACGCCAAAGTACAACCGAGAGTATGAGCACATTCTCTGGTTGTACACCACCGACACCACATTACCTACCACTAATTGTAGCTCTCGTCATGTCTCGCCGAGAGAACTAGAGTACTCTCGCCATGCGTAACCGAGACACTTTGTGAACTCTTCCGCCTTTGCGGTCGAGACTTCGAGTTCCCAAAATGTAGCTCGTCTCGGCCATGCGAGGCCGAGACAAGCAGCACGCCTCTCGGCCCGTGTGGCCGAGAACCGCGAATTCCCATTTCTTTAACTATTCAACCGAACCCTAACTTGGAGACGAAATCGGCTCACACCACGACCCTACGAATCGCAAAAAGCCGTAAACCGAAGGAGAAACACAAGGCGAGACACGGAAACACGATTTTGGAGATTCCTCTCAATGGTCGATTCGAACCAAATGGGTTCTTGCACAACGCTTCGGTGAAGGTGGTGGGGTGCTCGGGGTTCGGTAAAGGTGGTGGTGGGGGTGGTTGGGTGCTCGGGGTTCTGATGGTGGTGGTGGTGGTGGTGGTGGTGGTGGTGGTGGGGTGTAAGGGTTTTTTGCACGAGGGGTATTTTGGGTTTAATTTTTGGGTGCCCCAGGTAAATCAATTTGTGCCCACATTAACTGGGTGCCTTCATTAATAGGTGGGGTGCCCTTAGCGGCCCTCATAAAAAATAAGGAAAATACTAAAATGACAACAATAAAGTCACATCACTAGACACATTGGCTCACAAAAACTTTTTATGCAACCTTAACCAGCGTGTTATGCAACGAAATCTATGTATGCACACATTCCGAGGTGTACATTGATGACTCCCGTGAGTTAATGTGTCTCGTGGTGTGATTTTATTGTTGTTATTCAAGCATTTCTCAAAACTGAAAGGGTTGATGTTTTGCGAAATAATTAAGTATTGCTAATTGTTTTTTAAAAAATAATTAAATAATGGATTCCCATTTGACATGGCACCCCAACCCCAAGTCATAATGAGACACAAGAGAGATAACGGGACAATATTTGATGTGGCACGTTGCGAGGACACAAGGAGGTTTACAAGTGGGGTAGGGGGACCAAGTTTCAGTCCCATCATCGTGGAAGCGAATAATGAACTCATTATGAATGATGTAATTAAGACATTTCAAACACAACTTAATACTAATGTGATAAATCTATTATGACATGTTAGCTTCACCTTCTTAGGTCGGATTAACCACACTGGACTGGCTAATCCGGTGTTTGCTTGGAATGATTAACTAGCCCACATGACTGCTTAATACCCATACAAGTGATTAAACTAAACCATCCTTTTTGGCTCTTTAACTAGTCTCGATGCTTGTACTTAGGACATTACCAAATTACCATCATCCCTCTTTAACAAAATCATTACATGAATCATATTAGACTCAAATTCAGACAAGGACAAATAAAAAAAATCAAATTTTGTTTGGGGGCCGAGCGTGGTAAGAGTGGCGCAGAGCGACGATCTGCATAGTTTTGCGGTGACTAAGGCAGTAGATTAGAGATTATTTAGACTTATATATAGGTTAGTTTAGTAGTATATTTAGTATAAATATCCCTAAATGAGCTCAAATTGATGATGTTTATGTATTTTCAGATACATAAGGCATAAAGAAGGAAATGAGTGAATTCGATAGGAAATAGTGCTAAAACATACCAAAGTCGATTTAGCGTCGTGGTTAAGCATTGTGGCGTTGTGAGAGATGAAGGTATAGCGTATGAGTTGCATGTACGGCGTGGGAGAGCAAATCAAGTGAAGAAAAATGAGACAAAATGGTCTTCATAATGGCGACACCGTGGGGGTTAAGGGACGGCGTTAGGGACAAATAGGGATAGCGTCAGGACAACTGAAGGGAGAGAGTTTGCACACAAAGATATCAGCGTATTGGCAGCACCATGAGATTGTACACACATTATCATGACTTAAGTGATGAAATGATTGCATGTTGGGGCATGTGCCTTAGGTCAATCTATAAACATTATTTATCTTATAATTTTAGCTAATAAAATAGAGGTTTTCATTTGTTATTTTATTATAAGTGATTGCATGTTACCTTATAATAAGATCCATAAGTATTTGTTGAATTATTATAAATGTCCATAGTCAAATATTAAACTGGAAGCTATAATAAATTTAAACTAGTATGAATCTTGATTGATAGTCATGTGATAATCATGCGTATAGAGATACGAATCGAGATTATAAGTACTTGTTTAGGAATAAGGCACTGGATCGACCCTCTATGAGAACACCACATTGATTGAGGCATAAATGTAACTCATGATAGGCTATCATTTAGTTATTCGACTTGAGATTACCAGAGATTTCAACATTACGATCATAGTGATTTGACACAATCAAACATGGTCTTTCATCGGATGATTATAAATATTGTGATTAGTTACTATGTGATAATGTGTGAAGGTGTGTAATGAAGATAAAACTCGTCCCTTTCGTATAGAGAGAGTTTTCAGTGGATCCCTCAATATGTTAGACTGTTAAATTGGCAAGTCCATGTGAATTGATATGATCAATGTCACTTGGAGGTTTTCAATCTACCTAAAGATCGAGACTAGTACGATTGAACATTTAGGGTGACTTTCCATGCCTTACGTTTAATCAAAAGATATTGCACAACAAAAAGATATGATATATATTATTAATTAGGTTGTATATATTTTGATATTCATGCTACTCGGATAGTCATAATGTCTTGCTAGAGATCGATTATGACTCGTGTACCAAAATGGTTTTCGTTCACTACCAAAGCTACATGAACCTACTCGGTTGCATACAAAGAATGGCTTTATGCAATTTTAATTGGTCAAGAGTAATAAATTTTATATGACATAAAAGCCCTTATGATTTGTTATATGATAACTTATTAATATGAGCATTTGTGTAATTTTCTTGAATTGCCTAAATACAATAGTTGTATTATGAATATGTTTTTTAATAGAACTTACCAACACTAATAAATAGAGGTTGAAACCCTAAAAATGAATAAGATTTTTGTTTTCGCCATTTTTGAGTTCTCTATATTTTGGGAAAGAGAGAAAAATATTTTCTATCTCTCTTAGGGTTAGCATTCCAAATTGTGGTCACCGTTCGTTTGTGAGTTTTCAATAGAGAATGGGTGCTTGAATGTTGTGAAGATCAAACAATCAGAGAAGGAAATCACGTATTAAGGCATGGTTTACTTTTGTAGATCTAGTTTAATGGAGCTTATTTTCGATCTTGTTGGGTTTTTTTCAAAATTGTTTTGAATTTTTCGTTGTGTATGATCCCTAAAACTTAAGTCATATAAGAGCCTTAGGCTCGATTCTATTAAATGTTTGCATGTTTTCTTTGATATATATATGATATATGTGTGAAAAATGATCTTGACCAATATGTATATCATGTACATATACGCTCCGTGATAATTATTATCAAAAATTAGTTTTAAAACATATTGTTAATTCATGTATTTGATACATACACATAATTTGATTCAATGATAAAATTCATATTTAGAATATTTTGATTAACATATGTTTTTAATATTGAACGATGTGAATTTTATATGTTTATGGTAGAAGTCATGTTTAGGTTAATGTGATTCTGGTGTTGAATTTATATTTCATTTTTGTCCAATTAATTATATATGTCTCCATGATGGAAATCATGATTAGGTTAATATGATTAATTTAATATGATTATGGTGTTGAATGCAATATTAATATTTTATTTCTTGATTCAATTGCTTGTTTTGTATGAATAAGAATCGAAATTGGTTTTGATCATATATCTTATTGTGGTTATCTGTTAGTATATTCCTAATAGATATGAGATAAACTTGTAATTAGATAAGAATTACAAATCCATAAGGTAAGTGAGATATATAATAAATTCATATTGAATAAGGATTCAAAGTATCGTAAATTCTAATTTGATTAGGATAATATAACACCCCTAAATTCTATTCCAGTAAATTGTACCGACATCGAGGCTATTTTAGTAAATATACATAATATTTGTGAAATGGAGTGATTACATGTATGTATTATATAATACTAGTTGACTTAGGTGTGATACTTAGCCTAAGTGACGGAGAACAAGCTTAAATAAATTGTTAGATGATTTAAACAAAGCATAATGACAAAGATTGTAAATATATATATATATATATAAGTACTTTTGTAAAACAAAAGGAAGGATGGATTCATGGTGGACTTTAGGATCATCCCATAACTTAAACCCATCAAGATGAGATGTAGAGTTGTAATTGGTCAATATAACCCTAATTGTGTTAACTAAGTATTTAAATCAGAATTTGGGCTTATAACCAATTTTATTGATTTCACTACGAAAGATTTTGGAGAGAATCCTTGGAGACCTTTCTCGGTGGATTTGGTGGAGGACAAAGAACTTAATCAAGTTGTCACCAAATATTAGGTAAATCACTCACCATTTTCTATATTATTTCACTCTTTCGATTCATATAGTTGTTTTAGGTTTTAGGTAAGAGATAAATCAAAATATTTGGAGTTTATGAATTTTGAATTCGTGCTAGTGTCGTGTTATTGCCTTGCTTACAGGTGGTGCGACACTGAACACAACGCTGACTGGGAACGATAATACGCCTATCGATCACTCAATGTCATGACATACAATGTATGGCGCTGAAAAATTACTAGATCATAGTTTTAGTTTATTGATTCGAAGCATAACGATTTCGCCCAACTCCCTGTAGGTGAACCCACAGTGTTGGGACGATGCTGGTCAATTTCCAAAATTAAATATTTCGTTGTTTTTCAAATTTTACTTGTTTTAATCGAGACATAATGCCTGGACATGGGTCGGGCAGTGGTAACTAACTCTGAAAACTTTTGTTGTCACAACGTTGCTGTGGTGAAGGCGTGACATTTATTCGAAAGGGTTTTTACATTGTTTTTCAAGATATTAATATGAATTTGAGTAAAATTACCTAAAAAAAATATACTTAAAATACGAATGTGAACGTATACCAATGTAACATGAGGAGAATCAGATATGAACTTCTTAGCTAGGATTAGATAGGATAACAGCGTTTCAAGGTAAGTGGGTTGCTTTATCTTTAATCATGTCATGCTACTAGTTATGCTAGAATTCATGATAGTGAATTATTGATATCTTGTTGGAATCAAGTTGAATATATCTTGTTTTTCCATTTCCTTTTACCCTGTGAGCTCTTTATTTATGAATGCATGTGGAACTAATGTGCTTGGAATGAATAGTTGCAATGGTATCTCGAACTAGAGAGTCGACTGCCACCAGTCATCTCCCTCCTCTATACATGAACACAATCTATTGAGGTCATGTCCTATTGGAGATTGTTGAAGCCAATTGGTTATTTAGACACTAATATGTTGAAACCGGGTCATTTATGACACCGTTGAAACCAGTTGGTTGTCACGACACACATTTGTATTGGTTTACAATTTGTTGACTCTATGAAATTCATGTTATCATTGTTATCTTGTTGAGTATCTTGTTTGGGCTTTGTTTCTTTATGTCTTGCATTATATAATATGCTTGTTTATGTTATCTTTTCATGCCCGGAATGATAGTAGGAATTGATGAATAACCTTATTCATGCTAGTTATTACGCATTAGGTATTACTTGGATTATTAAGGGCAAAACATGCTTCTTCTTTACTAAGCCCGTCGAAATATTGCTCACCCCATTATTTTCCTATTCCAGGTACCTCAGCTGCTGCTTAGGATAAAAGAAAGGGCAAGATCGTAGCGTAAAGTTTTTTTTTCTTATTTGCAATGTTGTTTTATATTTATATTTAACTGGTTTTGAGACATTATATAATAAACAAGGGATTTATCTATGGGTTGACTTTGTGAAACCCACAGGTTAGTTGTTGAACTTTTGTAAGACATTCTACTTTATTTTCGCACCTAATAGACTTAAAAGACTTTTATTCCACATTATTTGTATGTCTTAGTAGTCTTTGGTAGATTGTCCTCTATTATTTCCACAAGTCAAGGCTTACTAGATCATCCCCTGACTCATTGGGTTATCTCGAGGGGTTTGGCGATGATTTAGGTCGGATAACCCTGTTTATAGGAATTGGGCCCATCATAGTTGGTATCGAAGAGTAGGCTAGACGAACCTGGAAACAAAGTGGGTAGTGAGTAAATTTAATATCTAGTCTAGGCGTTAATACATAGGAAAGATCACAGTTGATATTTTAACCTTAGGTAATAGAGCCTAGAGGGAAAAGTATATTCCAATCCTAAGATTTGGAATAGGACTCATTTAAAACGTCAAAAATAGTATCTAATTGAAGTCACCTTAAGGATTAGTAAGTTGTTGAACTTAGAAAAGGTTGTTCATTGTTAAGTAATGAAATCATTTGTGAAGGCTTATGGTTTGCATCGACTTAATATGCACAAGTGACCAAATTTAAGGTGGGAATGGGAATTAAAAATGAACAAGTATATGTTATAATGCTATTTACTTATGTATATAATATCTATATCGTTAGATATGTTGTTCATTAAACTTGTTACCTACGTAATGCTTTTAAATTAACTTCCTTGAATTGCTAACAATTTATAATGAGTACTCGATGTGGAAAGTTTATATGGCTTGGGAAGAGCTCAGGGTGCACAAAGGACTAATGATAAACAATGGCTTGCTCATATGTAACGCTAAAGGGCTGAAATGACTGAGAATCATCACAAGACACTGATATGTCTACAGCATAGGAGCACATGATGAATGAGATGATGAATGCTATTAGGAAATAGAGAGCATTAGTGGCACCATAATTTCTATACCACCATCGCCACAACCACCGGTATATCCTTAAATGCAACCACCAGTTGTAGAGTTGGTTTAGGAGTCATTTCAAAGGCAGGAAATGAGGAAGATGATGCAGCTCAATCAGTGGTTAGGTTAGATGAGAATCCTATAGCACCAGCAGTACTACCACTAGCGTTACCAGCAGACACAAAAAACCTCAGGTTGCTTAAGATTAAGGAGTTTATGAAGTAACTTTTGAAGATCGATAGTACTACCACTAGCGTTACAACATTTCTATAGGGACGGAGAGGTGACCAAGGCTAAACATTAGATCATGTGTGTGGAGAAAAGGCAATAAGTTTTGAAGATCGATAGTACTACTATGGTTTTCCTTACTTCATATCTCTTAGAAGAGAAGGCTTATACGTAGTGTAAATCAGTGAAGACGACCGCGAGATCGGACGACACTTAGTCAAGGTTCAAGACTTTGTTTTATGAGCAATATTTCTTAAAGGTTGTTAGAGATGCTATCAGATGCCAGCTTCTGAACTTAGTGTAGGGAGGCAAACTAGTACGAAAATATGAATCATAATACAATGAACTTAGTGTAGGGCTAGATGAGCATATTTAGACATGCGTGGCACCCTCTATGCAGAAGACTTATGCGAGGACAGTTGCTAGTGCATTGCATTGCAAGACGTCATATAAGGTCAGCAGTGATAGGGAGGCTATGCCACCACCACAAGCGATGAGTAGGGATGACTATTGGGGAGCTAATAGGAATAGGTCTAGGGACAGTTATCAGATGACTTACCATAAGAGAAACAAGAACAAGAGGCATTATGATAGTTTCACTTGTTTTAGTGAGGCGCCGAGGGTACCACACAGTTTAGTAGGGACTACTCAAACCTCTGCTCCCTCAACTACACATGGCTCGAAGTATAAACCACCACTTCCACCACGACGATCAGAGAATACTCATAATGAGAGACCTTCAGGGTCAAGGGCAAGCAAATAAACGATGCATCATCTACAACATTTCAAAGACCTAGGGGTATGTGTTTTGGATGCGGGCAGGCTGGGCACTTCAGTCAGAGTGTCCTAACAAGCAAGATAATAGACATGTAGGGTCCACAACTAACATTGTTCAGCAAGTCAGGGAAGGAGTATATGCTATTGCAGAACCCGACGCAGAGGCCACTCGATAGTTGGTGGTAGATACGGTTTATATTTATGATATTCTGGTTGCGCTATTTAATTTTTATCCGAAAAAATGGTTGATGAGCTAGGACTGAAACTAGTTAGTAGTACAATCTTGATCTTGAGTATGGCCCGTAGTAGGAAAGTATATTCTAACATGGTGTGCGTTGGCTGTTTAATTAAAATTGGGAATCACATTTTATCACATGATTTGCGAGTCTTGAAGTACTTAGAGTACGATGTCATGTTAGTGATGGATTGGTTAGAAACTTACCATGCCAGTATCGATTATTTTCATAAGATCGTTACTTTTCAAATTTCTAGTATACCACCATTTAGATATAGTGGCGCGCGCGTAGCCAAGTTGGCACTCATTGGAAGGTAGTAATTGTTAGTGAGTTAGAAACTCTTATGAGTTTGACAACTATGGAGTACGATGGTCATGAAGTCAAACTTGATCAAATTTCGGTGGTTAGATAATTCCCAGAAGTCTTTCCTCCATAATTGCTTAACGTCTTTCCACCTTGGGATATTGATTTTATTATTTATTGACCTTATACCTAGTACGAAACCCATTTCTATATTACCATATAGAATGGCATCTAAAGAGTTTGTTGAGTTGAATACTCAGCTGGAGGAATTGTTAGAGAAAGGTTTTATCCACCTAAGCATGTCGCATTAGGGAGTACCAGTATTATTTATGAAGAAGAAGGAGGATAGTTTGCGTATGTGCATTGACTGTCGATAGTTGAATCGAGTGACCATTAGGAACAAATACCCACTCCCCAGGATCGATGACCTATTTGACCAATTACGAGGGGTGAAGTTCTTTTCGAAGATAGATTTGAGGTCGGGGTATCACCAATTATGGATATAAGAATAAGATATAAAGAAGACTACTTTTAGAATAAGAAATGGACATTATGAACTCACAACGATGCCGTTTGGACTTACTAATGCACCTGCTGTGTTCATGGATCTGATACTAAGAGTCTTCATGCCCTATCTTAATAAGTTCATCATCGTCTTCATCAACGACATCATGATTTACTTCAAAACTTAAGAAAAGTAATGACATTATGAACTTTGAAGGATCACCGCTTGCATGCCAAGTTTAGCAAGTGCGATTTTTGGGTCTCGAAGGTACAATTTCTAATTCATGTGGTGAATGCGGAAGGAATTTCTGTAGATCCAACAAAAGTTGATGTCACCATGAAACGGCTGCAACCCACCTCAATGACAGAGATTAGAAGTTTTATGGGATTAGCGGCTTAATATCGAAGGTTTGTGAATGAATTCTCGAAGATTGTAGCACCAATAACTAGGCCAACTCAGAAAAATGTAGAGTTTGAGTGGATAGAAGAATGCAAGAGTGCTTTTAAGGAATTTCAAGACAGGCTGACTTCGACACCTATATTGGTCCATCCAAAAGCGGGGTAGGAATTGGTTCCTTATACTGATGCTTTAAAAATCGATTTTGGATGTGTCTTGATGTAGGAAGGAATGGTGATTGCCTATGTTTTACGATAGTTGAAGATACATGAGAAGAACTACCCAACTCATGATTTGAAGTTAGTAGTAGTTGTGTTTGCTCTGAAGTTGTGGAGGCATTACTTGTATAGCGAGAATTTTGTAGTGTTCTCAGATTACAAGAGTTTCAAGTACTTGTTTACATAGAGCAAGTTGAACATGCGGCAAAGACGTTGGCTCGAGTTCTTAAAAGACTTTGACTTCACACTTCAGTATCATCCTGGAAATGCAAACATTGTGGCAAATGCTTTGAGTAGTGCGAGGAAGGAAACATAGGATGTGGGTATGATAATGACCAAGGAATACAAATTACTCGAGGAGGTCTCAATGATGTGCATATATGAGTTACCTATGGGAGAGTCCAATGTTATAGGTTCCTCGATACGAGTTAAGATGAAAGTAGAGCCAAAAGCTGTTTTTAGAGTTATAGACTGTCAGAGAGTTGATGCAGGGTGTAACAAGTACAGATCATAGGCTGACAGTAAAGTGATTCCAGATTAGAAGCTTTCGGTAGATGGAGCATTCAGATTCAATGATAGGCTATGGATATCATAATATACATTGTCACGAGAGGATTTACTTCGGGAAGCTCATTAATCATGCTATAATATTTATCCAGAGAGCATTAATACTTACCATGACATGAAACAAATGTAATGGTGGCTAGGGATGAAAACTGATATTGCTAATAGTATATAAGGAATGTGTGATTTATAAGCAAGTGAAAGCGGATCATCATAAGCCCGAAGGGATGTTGTAACTCCTACCTATTCTATAGTGGAATTAGGAACATATAGCAATAGATTTCATGACCGGTTTGCTGATGACAAGGAAGAAGCACGGTGTGATTCGGGTGATTGTAGATCGTTTGATTGAGTCTGCACACTTCATTCCAATTTTTATGGGAGATTCGGTGGACAAGCTGAATAAGAAATATTTTGATGAGATCTTGAGGCTACATGGTGTCCCAGTGTCTATTGTTTGAGATTGAGATCTACAATTTACTTCCAAGTTTTAGAAGGGTTTATAGACTCGAATAGGAACCAGGTTCAATCTCAGCACTACATCTCATCGTCAGTTAGATGGAAAAATTGAGAGCTTATCCAGAGTCTGGAGGATATGTTTAGGGTTTGTATCTTGCATTTGTCTGGGAGTTTGTTTGGAGGACTACTTGTCGTTATGCGAGTTTGCCTATAACATTATTTTTCAAACAAGCCTTGGTATGACACCATTCCAGGCACTTTATGGAAAACCTTGCAGGTCTTTGGTATGTTGGGCAGAGGTTGGTGACACGGTGTTGATAGGGCTAGAAATTATCCAGGATCACACCGAGAGAATTAAGCAGATTAGGCAACGATTATAAACAACACAATAGACATGGGAAGTATGTTGATAAGGGTTATCGAAATGTTGACATCAAGGGGAATCACTATGTGTTTCTTAAAGTTTCATTTATTAAAGGACATTACAGGTTTGGGCTGAAAAGGAAGCTTGCTCCTAGCTACATCGAGGCATTTGAAATGACCGAACAAATTGGTCTGGTTGCCTACAAGTTAGCTTTGCCACCTTAACTTGCGAAAGTTCATGAAGTGTTTCATGTATCTATGTTATGGAAGATGTCGACTAAGCATACGCCATCTATTGATTGGAGTCAAGTTGACTTGAGGGAGGACATGTTCTGTTATGAGCAATCAATTCTGATTCATGATAGGAAGGTTCAGAAGCTCTGTAACAAAGAGATCCTACTAGAGAAGGTGCGATGGCAATTTCATGGAGATGAAGGCTAACTTGGGAGCGAGAGGATTATATAGCGGAGCACTTCCCAGATTATTTCGAATGTTAAGGTACAACTTACTTTTAGTTTCAAGGACAAAAATCCCTAAAATTTAAAATATTGTGACGCCTCTAAATTCTATTCTAGTGACTTGTCGTGATATCGATATTATTTTAGTAAATAAGCGTAATATTTGTGAAATGGAGTGATTCCATGTGTGTATTATATAATATCAGTTGATTTAGGTGTGAAACTTAGCCTAAGTGAAGGAGAACAAGCTTAAATGACTTGTTAGATGCTTTAAACAAAGCATAATGGCAAAACTTGTAAATATACATAAGGGTCATTTTGTAAAACAAAAGAAAGGATGAATCTAAAGTGAACTCCAAGATCATCCTAGAACTTAAACCCATGAAGATGAGATGTAGGGTTGTGATTGGTCAACATTAACTTAATTATGTTCACTAAGTATTTAAACAAAGATTTAGGCTTATAACCATTTTGATTTCATTACAAAGAGATTTTGGAGAGAACCCTAGAAGACCTTTTTCAGTGGATTTTGTAAAGGAAAGGGGAGCTCAATCAAGTTGTCACCAAGATTAGGTAAATCACTCACTATGTTCTCTATTGTTCCACTCTTTTGATTCATATAGTTGTTTCAGGTTTTGGGTAAGAGATGAATCATGGTATTTGGACTTTCCCTATCTTTGCTAATTTTCCTATTGATTTGGGGATTCAAATCTTATACCTATGTTTTGATTAAAAAGAGTATACAAATCCATGATTTAATAGTTGATTTGATTTGGATCTTGAATATGATTAGTGGAAGCGTTTAATGGCTTTAATACATGTGTTTTACTACTGTTTCGATCGGGTATGAACCCTCAGGGGTCGGTGTGTGTCTCTAGAGAGTTCAGATTCCTATTTGGAATTTACGAATTCTAAATCTGCACTAACCGGGAATGCGATACATCCAACAATCTATCAGTGCTATGGCGTATAACCTATGACTCTGGCAAATCGTTGGATCATAGTTTATGTTTATCGATTCGAAATACAATGATTTCGCCTAACACCTTGTGGGTTCACCCACAGCCCTGAGACGATGCTGGTGAGTTTCTCAAATTAAATATTTCACTATTTTCTGAATTTAACCAGTTTTAATCAAGATATAATGCTGAGACAAGGGTCGGGGCAGTGGTAACGAACCTCGAAAACCTTTATCGTCGCGGTGTTGTCGCAACGAAGGCGTATCATTTATTCGAGAGGGTTCTTACATCATTTTCAAGATATTAATACGAATTTGAGTAAACTTACCTCAAAAAAATATACTTATAACATGAACGTCAACCTATACCAATGTAGACACGAGGAGAACTGGAGAGGAACTTCTTAGCTAGGATTGGATATGATAGCGGCGTTTTGAGGTAAAAGTTTTTTTCTTTATTTTCTTTTGTGTCATGCTACTAGTTATGCTAGAATTCATGATAGTGAATTGTTGATATCTTGTTGGAATCATATTGAATAAATCTTGTCTTTTCATTACATCTTATCCTTTGAGCTTTTTATTGATGAATAATTGCAATGGTTTCTCAGATAAAGAGCCGACGACTACCGGTCATCTCCCTCCACTATGTTTGAACACCAATCTGTTGAGGGCGGGTCCTGTTGGATACTGTTGAAGCCAGTTGGTTGTTTAGACACTAATATGTTGAAGCAGGGTCATTTATGACACCGTTGAAGCTATTTGGTTGTCACGACACATATTTGTATTAGTTTACACTTCGTTAACTCTATGGCATTCTTGTTATCATTGTTATCTTGTTGACTATCTTGTTCGAGCTTTGTTTCATTATGTCTTGCATTATATAGTATGCTTGTTTATGTTATCCTTTCATGCCCAAAATGATAGTAGGAATTGATGAATAACCTTGTTCATACTAGTAATTAGCATTACGCATTACTTGGATGATTGAGGGTAAAGCAAGCTTCTGATTTACTAAGCCCTTTGAAATATTGCTCACCCCACTTTTTCCCCCTCCAAGTATTTCAACTGTTACTTAGGATAAAGGAAAAGGCAAGGTTATAGCGTAGAGCTCTTTTCTTGTTTGCAAGGTTGTTCTATATTTATATTTAATTGATTTTAAGATAAAAAGAGGATTTATCCGTGGGTTGACTTTGTGAAACCCATAGGTTAGTTGTTAAACTTTTGTAAGACATTCTACTTTATTTCCACACCTAATAGACTTAAAAGACTTTTATTCCACATTATTTGTATGTCTTAGTAGTCTTGGTAGATTGTCTTCTGTTATTTCTACAGGTTAAGGCTTACTAGATCATCACCCGACTCACTGGGTTATCTCGAGGTGTTTGGCTTTGGTTTAGGCTGGACAACCCCATTTATAGGAATTGGGGTCATCATAGTTGGTATCAAAGAGTAGGCTAAAAGAACCTATAAATAAAGTGGGTAGTGAGTACAGTTAATATCTAGTCTGGGTTAAGGCAATTTAGGGCAGACAACCCTTGTTATAGGAATTGGGGTCGTCATAGATAAGATATAAAGTCAGAGGTGTGTCCGAGTTAATTAAAAATATTTTAGTTAATAATTTTTGAAATTAAAATAAGGGGCGATTTTGGTTAATTTGATTGACTAAAATAATGAGAAATATTATGCGATTCTCAATTTTCAGAACTGGATTTTGTTGTCTAAAAAATGGGGGTGCTGACTGGTCAGTAGGACCATCACTAATTGTTCGTAGCGCAATGAAATTCTTATAGTAGGCAATATTAGTAAAATTTATTAACTATTTTAGTAGTTGTACATGCTTCTAATATATGATATTTATCTTGTTTAAATTATGATCATTAAAACAAATAAAAGTCACTCTTCTAAATTTTAAGTCAAGTGTCATCAATTGTCAAACACTTGTCAAGGCTTCGATCACATCAATATATGTTTGCCTCCGTAGACTGTATTGTGTTATCTTGGTGAGGCAAGTTGAGTAACAGTTGCTTTATTGTTTAAAATGGTTATACTTAATAAAACTATCTAAACGTTTTAGTCTTTTGACATAAGATGTCATAACCTCATGAAAACATCTAAAAGATATATATGATGTAATTGGTAAAATGTACCTACCTAAATAATCTAGTTCAAAGTGTCATGCCTTAGCTTTCTCGGAATTAGGTGAAACATAAATTTTAGTCCTTTAAATTAACATAGTGTTTTTAGGAGAGTTGTTAATTTAGTGAGAGTTTATTCCTTTATAGTAAAATTAAATTTTATGTAATCTTTGTTGTAGATCTATGGCCTCTTCAAATCACTCAAATCCCTTATCACTGCGATCCATCCTTGAAAAGGACAAGCTCTCTAGGACAAAATTTCTTTACTAGTTCAGAAACCAGAGAATTGTTCTTAAGCATGAACATAAGTTGTATGTCATGGATGAACCTATTCCTGAGGAACCACCAGCTAAAGCTTTAAAAGCCGTGAAGGATGCACATACTAAACATGTCAATAACTCAATTGATGTTACATGCATTATGTTAACAACCATGGTTCCTGAACTTCAGAAGGTCATGGAACACATGGAAGCTTACGATAAGGCTATGATACTGAAAGAAATGTTCCAACAGCAGGCTAGGCAAGAAAGGTTCGAAACAGTTTATAACCTTTAATCTTGCAAAATGGTTGAGGGTGCATCAATTAGTCCTCATGTTCTAAAAATTGTTGAGGGCTATACTGACAAGCTTGACAGACTTGAAATTCTCATAAGCCAAGAGTTGGACGGATTTGATCCTGAATTAATTGCCTGATAGTTATTCACAATTCGTAATGAACAATAACGTAAATAATATGGAGAAGTCTATCTCATAGTTGCATTTGATGCTTAAAACTACCGAGAAAATGGCAAGAAACCCATTGCTAATGTGTTGATGGTTCCGAAAGGAAAGGCCATGAAGAAAAAGGCAAAAAACAAGACTAAAGTTGCCAAGGCTATCGTGACTATTACAAAGCCTGAGGAACGAGTCAAGACTAAGGCTACTTTTACTTCACAATCCTAGAAGGAAAGGGAAAAGGAAAGAAACTTTCATTTCTGCCATGCACCTGGGCATCGGTTCAGAAATTGCAAGCTTAATCTTTAAGATCTAAAGAAAAAGAAGAGTAGTACGACTACTGCTTCAGGTATTTACGTTATTTAAGTTAACTTGTCTACTAGTGATTCCTGGGCAATAGATATTAGATGTGGATCTCATATTTGTATTAGTGTGGAGGGTCTCACCAAAAGTAGAAAGCTAAAGAAAGGTGAAGTCACCCTATGAGTTGGAAATGGAACTAAGGTTGTTACGTTGGTTGTAGGATGCTATGAGTTAATTTTACCTAGTGGACTTGTTTTAATTTTAAATAATTGTATTGTGTCATTGCATTAAGCATAAACATCATTTCAGTTTCATGTTTGGACTTGGATGGTTTAATTTCATTATTGTGAATAATAAACGCTCCATTTCTTGTAACGTATTATATGCGAATGCTGATTTTTGTGATGGTCTTTATATTCTAAACATGTAAAGGTCCACATATACTCCTATTCTTAATATAAATACAAAGAGATTCAAGTCAAATGATTTGAGTCAAATCGACCTTTGCATTGTCATCTTGGCTACATAAATGAGAAACACATCTCTAAACTCCATAAAGATAGACTTTTAGACTCATTTGATTTTGTATCATATGAAACATGCATATCTTGTTTACTAGGCAAAATGACTAGGATTCCCTTTAATGGACACAATGAAAGGGCAAGTAATTTATTTGGTCTACTATATAATGATGTATGTTATCCTATAAACACAATGGCTAGAGGTGGTTATCAGTACTTCATTAATTTTACCGATGATTTTAACTGATATGGTTACGTGTATCTTATGAAACATAAAAGTGAATCTTTTGAGATGTTTTGAATATCTAAGAATGAGGTGTAAAATTAACTTAGTAAAATTATTAAAGCACTTTGATCAGATCGAGGTGGTGAATATTTGAGTCAAGAGTTTGATGATTATCTTAGAAACTATAGGACTATCTCATAGTTAACCCCTCCAGCAACTCCATAATGGAATAATGTTTCTAAGAGGAGAAATCAAACTTTATTAGATATGGTTCCATCTATGATGAGTCATGCAGATCTTCTTATTTCCTTTGAGGCCATGCCTTAGAAATCGTTGCATTTACATTGAATCATGTTCCTTCTAAAACGGTTGATAAAACAACATATGAGATGTGGTTTGGGAAAAGATCATGTTTATCTAAGATTTAGGGTTGTAAGGTTTTTGTACGACAACAAATCTAAGAATGGTTATCAACCAAATCTACCAAGAGTGCATTTGTTAGTTATCCTAAAGAAACTAGACGATACTACTTTTATAATCATATTTAGAACAAAGTGTTTATTGCTCAGAATTGTATTTTTTATGGAAAAAGTGTTTACTTCAAAAGACAAAAATGGGATAAACTTAGTCTTGAAAAATCACAACAACAATAAATAAACACTCAACCGCCAATAAGAGATCAACAAAGTCTTGAACTAGTTGAACCTCCACATGTATCACAAGGCACTCGTAGGTTTGATAGGATAAGACATCAGCCTGAGATATTTGAATTTTTTTTTATTACTGATAGTAGCGAGGTATTGCTTATGGATCAAAATGAGCCTACTACTTACCACGAGGCTGTGTCTAGGCCTGAGGCAAATAAATGGCTTATTGCCACGAATTATGAGATGCAATCCATGTATGATAACCAAGTTTGGAACCTTGTTGATTTAATTAAAGATGGTAAGATGCTTAGATGTAAATAGGTTTTCAAGAAGAAAATTGACATGGATGGAAATGTGCATACTTATAAAGCACGACTAGTAGCAAAAGGTTTCAGATAGACTCAAAGTGTTGATTATAATGAGATTTTTTCTCATGTAGCCATGCTTAATCTATTAAAATTCTAATAGTCATAGTTGCCTATTATAACTATGAGATATATTAAATAGATGTCAAAATATCTTTTCTAAATGGAAAGTTACTTATGGAGAAGTATATGATACAGCCTGAAGAGTTTGTTCGTCATAAGAATTCTAGAAAAGTGTGCAAGTTTTAATGATCTATTTATGAATTAAAGCAAGCTTCTTGAAGTTGGAATCCTCATTTTGATGAAGCAATTAAGGAATTTGGTTTCATTAAAAATGAAGATAAGACTTATGTATACAAGAAAATCAGTGGAAACATGGTTGTGTTCCTATTACTGTATGTTAATGATAAATTACTCATTGGAAATGACATCCCAACCTTGTAGAATATTAAGTCTTAGTCAGGGAAGTGTTTCTTAATGAAAGACTTATGAGATGTAGCTTACATCCTTTAGATCGAGACTTATGGGGGATAGATCTAAGAGGTTGATTAGTCAAAGTTCGAGTGTTTATATAGACAAGGTACTGAATAGGTTTAATATGCAAGAATCTAAAAAAAGGTCGTTGCCTGTCTCATGGTGTAAGTCTCGACATGACTCAATATCCGAAGACTAATGATGAGCAAAAGCGCATGAATACAATTCCATATGCATCAGCTATTGGATCTATCATGTATGCCATGTTATTCACCCGACCTGTTGTATCATATGTTTTGAGCGCAAAAAATATATATTAGTTTGATTTCGGTGAGAGTCACTGGATAGCAATAAAAACATTCTTAAGTACTTAAGAAGGACTGAAGAAGCATTTTTGGTCTATGGAAGTTTGGAAGACGAGCTTATTGTATATGGTTACATATATGCAAGTTGTCATAACTGATATAGATGACTTTACATCATAGTCTGGATATGTGTTTATTTTGAATGGAGGTGCAGTGAGCTGGACAAGTTCGAAGCAAGACAATGTGGCAAATTCTACAACAAAAGTAGAATATATTGCAACATTTGAGCACTTTGGATCAAAAAATTCACCTCTGAATTTGGTATGGTTTTGAGTATAGCTAACCTCGTTTCTTTGTATTGCGACAACAATGGGGCGATAGCACAAGCCAAGGAACCAAGAGCATACCACCGATCCAAACATATACTTAGACGTTTTTATCTCATTCGAAAAATCATTGAGATGGGAGACATGAAGATTTACAGAGTTCCTAAAGAAGAAAATGTTGTAGATCCTTTGACGAAGGCTCTTCCATAAGCAAAACATGATGGTCATGTTAAGTCATTAGGTATTAGATACATGAATGATTGGCCCTAGTGCAAGTGGGAGATATTGGGGCATGTTCCATAGGTCAATTTATAAACATTGTTTATCTTATAATTTTAATTAATAAAATAGAGGTTTTTGCTTGTTGTCTTATTATAAGTGATTGCATGTTTACCTTATAATAAGATCCATGGTTTTTTTATTGAAATATCATAAATGTCCCTAGTTGATCATTATACTATGAACTATAATGAGTTAAGACTAGTGTGAATCTTGATTGATGGTCATGTGATGATCATGCGTATAGGGATACGAATCGAGATCATGAGTACTTGTTAGGGAACAAGGTACTGGATCGACTCGCTATGAGAACACCACATGGGCTAAGTCATAGGTGTTACTCATGATAGGTATATCATTTAGTCCTTTTACTTCAGATTACCATACACTTCAATAATAGGAGCATTGTAATTTGACTCAATCAAACGTTGTCTTTAACCGAACGATTATAAAATTGTGATTAATTACCATGTGAATAATATGTGAAGACGTATAATCAAGATAGAATTGGTCCTTCTTGTATATAGAGAGATATAAGAGGAGCCCTCGATATATTAGACTATTAAATGCCAAGTCTAAGTGAATTGATATGATCAATGTTGTTTGGATGTTTTTAGTCTACCTGAAGATCGAGACTAGTACGATTGAACGTTAAGGGTGTCTTTCCATGCCTTATGATTAATCAAAAGATATCTCAAGACAAAATGCTATAATATATGTTATTAATTAGGTTGTATCGATTTTGATATTCATGTTACTTGTTTAGTCATAAAGGCTTGCTAGAGACAGCTTATGACTTAAGTAGCAAAATGGTTTTTATTCACTGCCAACGTTGCATGAACCTATTAAGTCACACACAAAGAAAGGCTTTGTGCAATTTCAATTGGTCCAGAGTAATGAATTTTGTATGACATGATTCATGACATAAAAGCACTTACGATTTGTTATATAATAACTTATTAATAGGGGCGTATATGTAATTTGCTTGAATTGCCTAAATACAATAGTTGTATTATGAATAAGTTTTTTAAGTAAGTTTATCTACATATATAAATAGAGGTTGAGACCCCAAAACGAAATAAGATTTTCATTTTTACTATTTTCAAGTTTTTCAAATTTTGGGAGAGAAAGAAAAATGTTTTCAATTTCTTTTGGGGCTAGCACTCCAAATTAGGGTCACCGTTCATGTGTGGATTTTAGATATAGGATGTGCACTTGACGTCTTAGAAATCAAACAATCGAAAAAGAAAATTACGAATTAAGGTATATTTTACTTTTATAGACTTAGTTTAATGAAACTTATATTGATCCTGTTGGAGTTTTTCAAAAATTGTTTTGAATTTCTTGTTGCGTATGAACCCCAAAACCTAACAATTAGTATTAGGTTGTTGATTAGGGAAATACAGATAGTAGACTTAATTGGTTATGATATAAAGGTTTGGAACATTAAAGCAATATGGAGCTTACGTTATTCACATCGATAGGTGGAGTTCTGGTTTGCACATTAGAATATTTTCCATCACGACAATATGTTGAACTAAGATAGTCTAATATAAGAGTTAAAGTAATTTGCATTGATTTGTTAGATTAAAATATTTTAGTTATAACAACCAATAAAAAAAGAATTCCTTAGTTAAAGAGTAATTTTAGATAGGTATAAATTGAGTGCAAAAACCTTTCCCTGAGGATGATATCCGTAATCAACGTAAGTTGGTCACATCATTATTACAATTGAGTTGTTATACTTGTGACCCGTATCAAGTTTTTGGCATCATTGCTAGGGATAGGTAGCCATTTAGACTTAGTTAGTTTGAAAAGTTGCTGAGATTTAGTTTAAGTACTTTACTTTCAAGTTTATCTATACTATTATAATAGCAATCCCAAAACGGTTAACCGTGAAGCCTTTTTGGCTAATTCTCCCAATTATGCCCTTATTACCTTAAATGAAAACAATTCAAAATAAGGACAATTTGGTAAGTGATTCGTTAAATTCAATTTAATCGGCGGTTTCACATAAAAAAACCTTTTACATTGGCGGTTCCACTAATTTTAGAACGAATTGAAAAAGAAAATGGGGTCCTCTCATGGTGGAAGGGGAAAGGAGGCTCAGAGCCGAAACCCGACGAAAAGAGATATCGAGAAAACCAGCTCTGCGAGTTCTTCAATGGCAACCGCATCGTCCTCGACTTCTTCTTCTTCATCTTCTTCATCAGATTCGTCTTCTTCATCGTCGCGTCGCGACCGCCGTCTTCGCCGAAAGAACAGGGACTCGATCGAGATCCGCAAGAAGAGGGAGTCGCGATCGAAGCGCAGAAGAAGGCATCGCAACGGCGGCCACACCTCTTCTTCCTCTTCGTCCGATTACAGGTTCTCTCTATCAAATTAGCGTTAGATCCACTTTTTTAGGAACAGATACTTATTCCTGTTTTTTCTACCATGATCTGCATCAAATGCTTCGACAGTTTCTGGCCTTCCCAATCCATCTAACCAAACAACAACGCCAAACAGTTTCTGGCCTTGCCAATCCATGTAACAAAACAACAACGCCAAAAACGACCTTCCCAATCCATCTAACCAAACAACAACGCCAAACAGTTTCTGGCCTTGGCAATCCATCTAACCAAACAACAACGCCAAAAATGCAAAAATAGATCAAATCAGCGTCGATCAATCCAATTTATTGATCTATACATTTATTGTATATTCCTATCGCAAGGTACTAACTTTCTCTCACATGCCTCCTCTTCACATCATTTTGACCACTACCCATTATTCTTTGTCGATCAATCCATAAGGGTTTTTGCAATTATTGCCTAATTCGGAAGGAATCCCTACATAATACTACATATATAGATCATCATGTTGTTTTGTTTTGTACCAATTGTAAGGGTTTTTTAATGCTATCATCGTGTAAGTGCTTTTTAGATGATTCCGAGGACTACCCTTTATTGTTTGTGGATCAATCCATATGGGTTTTTGAAAGATTTGGTTAATTTGCAGGGATTCAAGCCGAATCCGATCGACAACAGGTGAAATTGTGCGTGAATAGTTGAGATAGCCTTCGAATATTGAGCGACAGAGAGAGAGAGAGAAGACTTACAATGAGAATGCAGAGTTCGGTGAATCGCAGAGTTGACGACCCTACAATAGGTGAGGTAAGTGTAAAATTTATTTTTTTCCCATTGGGTTTATTATCTTCTTTACTTCTTTAATAATTCTTCATCATCATGCAAATCACTTTATAGTGAAAGTTTTTCAATATATGTTGTTAGATGTACCCAATAATTGAATTTTCATTGCCAATGGGAAGGCATGCGGTTCAAGTTTATGCTAATTAAGCTGATGGTGGGAAGGAACAATTTACTTAAAAGATATCTTGATGAAAGGGTCACTTCAGTGGATTTTTTTAATTCAAAGGGAGATGTTATCTGTCCATACTTACATGTATATATTTTGTATAGGGGTTGCGGAACAAAAACTCCCATCCTGTTCTTTTGACTTATAAAATATCTATGATAAGAAAAAAAAAATTCTTCCCGTTTCATGTTTTTTATTGTTTGGACTCATAATTTCAATTTTGATTTATAGAGCAATATGAGATCATAGTACCATAGGCGAGCATTTTTGAATTCCCATCCTGTTTTTTTGACTTATAAAATATATCTCTGATAAAAAAAAAAATTCTTCCCGTTTCATGTTTTTTATTGTTTGGACTCATAATTTCAATTTTGATTTATAGAGCAATATGAGATCATAGTACCATAGGCGATCATTTTTGAACTCCCATCCTGTTCTTTTGACTTATAAAATATCTCTGATAAAAAAAAAAAATTCTTCCCGTTTCATGTTTTTTATTGTTTGGACTCATAATTTCAATTTTGATTTATAGAGCAATATGAGATCATAGTACCATAGGCGAGCATTTTTTAACAAAATCAATTAGCGAATTGCAATAATATTTAAAGATATAATTCCATAACCATAGTGACAAAAGGGCTTCAATCTATCTAGCCGGTACGTAATTCCTCGATACATCGATGTGATCATGAAATAGTTGCTATATATGTACAATACGATAAACACATTAAACTCTATCATTTTCTTCTTTTTCTTTTTTTAATCAAAACTATGACTTTCTTAGGGTACATTAATAGGTAAACTGTTGAGATAGAGTTACATTAAAAATTCTCCACTAAATTAAGAGTTCACACAATAACCACTGATCTACAAAAATTATATGATCTACAAAAAATTAGATGTATTTTTTTACAAGTATTTGTACAAAATTCTGAAGTATTTTGTTAGATATACATACTTTTACAATCTAAAAAATTCCTCCATGTATACCATTACATTATATTGATCAACAATTCAATAATATAGCTGCTACCATGAATGAACAACGGAATCGTCATCGTTTATCTCAAAGGCAACGACGTCAAAATATGTCAAACTCAGCTAGGGATCACCTACTCGCAGCTCGACGAAATCTAGAGACTCCTGAGACTATTGAACAAAGGAACGTTCGACATCAAAGATATTTACAACGCTAAAATTCCATAGAAGGTACATACAATTATATTTTTAAATAATTAATTCACTACTTAATTTATATGTTCTTACTAATATAATACACCATGTTAATTATTATGTATTTTATAGGTACATCTACAAGTAATTTTGCAAAATATAATACAACCGCTTCAAGGTTGACGCACATTCGTCAAATTGCTAGGTCAAGGTCTTATGAAATGGAAGGTACCAATGAAATTAAATTTTTTTTTCCAAATAAATTTAATTATTTTATTTTCCTCAGTTAACTTAATTTTTTTTTCTTTACAGGTACCTCTACCAGTAACATTGTCAACCATTCAAAAACCCTAAGATTATCATGTATTCGTCAACAAGCAAGGTTACTTTGCAACCAAAGAGATGGTAATTAGATGTTACTGTCATTTACTATATTTTAAATTATGCTATTTCTATTAATATTATTAATTAATTATATAAAAATTTTAATTTCATGTAGGTTCCATTACTACTACGCAAAGCAATCAAAATTTAACGTTGCTTAATAATTGTCGAGTACCATGTTCAAGTTCTTCTAACGCTAGACCATTTCCTAATAAGCATAATAGTGGTAGAAATTTCCCCGCACATTACAACTTCCAAACTATAATACTTGAAGAACCCATAATTTGTTCATATTGTGGAGCCAGATTATTTGTTCATGAGACCTTAGATTTGTGTTGCTCCAATGGAAAAATAAATTTACCAACATCCGTAAATCCACAAGAATTAGTAGACATATTCCTAGATCAAACTGATGAAGGTAAACATTTTAGAGAAAACATACGTTCTTATAATCATGTTTTTTGCTTCACCTCTATAGGAGTTAATATAGACGAAAACTTAGCAAGTGGCATACAAGGAGTCTTTACTTATCGTGCGCAAGGATCTATTTACCATAGAATAGGAAGTTTATTACCAATAAATGAATCAAGACCAAGATTCTTACAAATGTATATATATGTCACTCAAAATGAAATTGAACACCGACATCAAGAGCGAAACATAACACGACCAAGTCTATTACATAAATTAAAATTAATATTAGATGCACACAATCCTTATGTTCAAGTATTCCGTCAATTAGGTAGACGTGAGGATGTGATGAACTGTAGACTACTGATACAAGAAGTAAGGGTTAATCGACATATTCATGCTTTACCTTCAACACCACAAGTTGCGACAATACTAATTGGAAATGATTCTTTAGAAGATTTAAGAGAAAGAGATATCATAATAGAAACTAAAAGTGGTAGCTTTCGTAACATTACTGACACGGCCGCATACTACGATCCCGTACAATATCCTCTTTTATTTCCTTTGGGGCAACACGGTTGGCATTTGGAATTGTGTAACTCAAATCACAGAAGAATCAGCTGCAGACAATACTACTCCTATGTTCTTCAGGTACTATTACTACATTTTACTATATATCGTAATAATTTATTTTTTTATAATTTTATTTATTACTTTTATTCCTACAAAAAATTATTTGTTTCAACATAAACTAACTTTTTTCATATTAGTTTCGCTCATTACGCATGTCACTACTTCATTACAGTGGACGTCTTTTACAACAATATGTGGTAGACATGTATGTGAAAATAGAAACAATGCGGTTACGATATCTGAAGACAAACCAACATATCATTCGTTCCGAACTATATCAAGGTTTACAAGATGCAACAAATTCAGGAGAAACAACTGCAGGTTTATATGAATGTGATTTTTATATATTATGTATTCATTACAAATAAGTTTATTATCTTACTGTAATTTATAATATTTTGACTTTATTATTTTGAAGGTAATATTGGTAGAAGAATAATTCTTCCCTCATCATATACTGACAGTCCAAGAGATATGTATAACCGCTACCAAGATGCAATGGCAATTGTCAAGAGGTATGGAAAACCCGACCTTTTTATTACCATCACTTGCAACACTAATTGGTTGGAAATTACCCAAGAACTATTACCTGGACAAAAGGCTCGAGATAGACCTGACGTAACAACTAGAGTTTTTCGATCAAAACTAGAAGAATTGAAACATGACTTATTTGTTAGAGGTGTGTTAGGTAAAGTAATAGCTCATGTACATGTTATTGAATTTCAAAAGAGGGGATTGCCACATTCACATTTGTTGCTAATTTTAGAAGAAAGTGATAAGTTAAATTGTCCTGATAATTATGACTCTTTAGTTAGAGCGGAAATTCCATGTCCTGTAACCGAGTCTAGGTTGTATCTATAGTAACGAAACATATGATGCATAACCCATGTGGACCGTTAAACACAAACGCAATATGTATGAAAAATAATAAATGTACAAAATCATATCCGAAAGCTTTTGCTGCATCTACGTCACAAGGTAATGATTCATACCCTATATATAGGCGGCGCGACGATGGAAAACAAGTCACAATAGGTAATAGAACTTTAGACAATCGTTGGGTGGTTCCATATAACTCTTATTTACTTTTAAAATATAACTGTCATATAAATGTAGAAATTCGTTCAAGCATAAAATCCGTCAAATATTTGTACAAATATGTCTATAAAGGTCCAGATCGCGTTGCTTTTGGAGTATCTACACATACAAGTCGAGATGACGAGATAACTCAATTTGTTAATGCTAGGTAGATCTGTGCTCAAGAAGCTTTGTGGAGTATATTCAAATTTCGATTGAATGGAATTTCACCTTCGGTAGTTGGACTACAAATACACTTACCTAATCATCAACAAGTCCAATTTAATATAGATGAGTCTATAGAAGACATATTAAGTGATAGTGATAGATCAAAAACTATGTTGACAGAGTTTTTTAAGAAAAATGTTATTGACTCAGATGCAAGGCAATACTTATATTACGAATTTCCACAAAGATATTGGTGGAATCAAAGACTTAAAGAGTGGACTAGAAGACAAAATATTCGTAAGGTAGTTGGTAGAATGTACACTGTTTCACCATTAGATAGAGAACGCTACTATTTAAGATTATTACTCAATCATGTTAGGGGACCTATATCTTTTAAAGATTTGCGTACAACATGGATTTACATTTGAAACATTTAAACAATCTGCTTTGAAAAAAGAGGTTTACTAGAAGATGATGATAGTGTAACTCAATGCTTGCGAGAAGCTGCAAATGTACATATGCCACGTTCTTTAAGAAGACTATTCGCTACTATTTTAGTTTTTTGCGAACCAATTAGGGTACGTGAGTTATGGGATGAATTCAAGACGTATATGATTGAAGATTACAAAAATGCAAATAAAAACGACCACTCTCTAGATGAATCATTCTTTATAAATTGTTGCCTTAAAGATTTAACCAATTATCTCTCACAACATCAAAAAAATATTACTGATTACGATTTACCCCAACTAACTTCTGAATCAATAACCAACATTAACAAATTTATATTTGAAGAAAAGTCTATACAAATATCAATTGAAGATTTAGATTCAATAAGGAAATTAAACAGTCAACAACAAAATGCATTTGATAGTGTCATCCATAGTATCGATAGTCATGCACATACAATTTTTTTTATAGATGGACCTGGGGGTACAGGAAAAACCTTCTTATACAAATCAATCTTAGCATACATACGTAGTAAAGGATTAATTGCATTGGCTACAGCTACATCAGGAATTGCTGCCATGTCATTGCCCGGGGGTTGTACTGCACATTCAAGATTTAAGATCCCTATTCTATTAGATTCCACTTCAACATGTTTCATCAGCAAACAATCGGACTTAGCAGACCTTTTACGACATGCTTCTCTCATTATTTGGGATGAAGCAACTATGGCTCACAAGCACGCTTTAGAGGCTTTGGATAGAACACTACGAGATATTACTGATATAGATGATTTTTTGGTGGAAAAAACATAGTATTTGGATGCGACTTCCAACAAGTATTGTCGGTTGTCCCAAATGGTACAAGACCTGAAACCATAGTCGCCTATCTCATTAGAGCACCATTTTGGAAAAACGTAATAAAAATAAAATTAATCAACAATATGAGTGCTATAAATGATTGTTTCTTTGCTGATTTTTTGTTGCGAATAGGAAATGGAGAGGAAAACTCTATTAAAGAAGATATGATTAAAGTACCTGATGAAATAAATATTCCTTGGCGAGGAGATCAAACAATACATGACCTAATAGATTTTACATTTTCATCATTACACGAGAGTTCTAATAACAAAGAATACATAATAAATAGGGCTATACTAACCCCAACAAATGAATCAGTTGAACAAATTAATAATTTAGTTGTCCAAAAATTCTTAGGTAAAACATATATTTATTATTCATTTGATAGTGTAGAGGACGATTCCTTACATATTTATCAACAAGAATATTTAAATTCTATTTCTCCAGGAGGATTACCACCTCATAGACTAATACTAAAAATAGGATGTCCAGTAATTTTACTTAGAAATCTAGATCCACAAATAGGCTTATGTAATGGAACCCGTTTGATTTGTCGAGGTTTTCATAGAAATATTATAGATGCCGAAATAGCTAATGGACCTTTTAAAGGAACTAGAGTTTTTATACCACGAATCCCACTAAAACCTTCAGATAATGTAAAAATGCCTTTCAAACTTATTCGAAAACAATTTCCAATAAAACTAGCATTTGCTTTGACAATTAATAAATCCCAAGGACTAACTATACCCAACGTAGGAGTTTATCTTCCTGAACATGTTTTTAGTCATGACCAACTATATGTAGCTTTATCTCGAGGTGTGTGTTTAAGTCAAATCAAAATTTTAGTTAAAAATGGAAAAAAATAGATAGACATATAGGTACATTCACAAAAAAATGTAGTTTATCGCGACGTCCTCCACAATTGTACGTAGCTAAGTAAAATCATAACATATAATATATGAAAATAATTTTTAATATAATAATTGTTTACAATTCTTTGCGTCTAATACGATACTGCTTCAATGGATTACGTGACAAGCAACGATGCCTCTATATAACATACGACAAGGTTAGATTTTTTGTTATTTGGAAAAAAATTACATGATGGAATTGTTTTCGATAATTTTTATTTATTTATTTTTAATTTATATTCCTTATAATGTTTTGATGAACTCTAATAGCCATGGTGGTGAGATTTTTCTTTGAAGATGTGTTCACGATTTATCAAAAGAGATGAACTCACTGCCTAGGTAAGTCTTTTAAGGTTTCGTCATTTTTAGTCATTTTACTGTTACTTCTTTTTGCGGGGAATATATTACGTGCGTTGTGGTTGAAAGGGTTTATTATTGATGCATTTCGGACATCACTACTTGGTTGGGATCTTACATGGAGTTGATTGCGTCTTGATTTGGAGCCACGAATTTCGGCAGGTAAGAGCCCTTATATGATATAGTTGAACGGCCCTTGATTTTGTAACTTTGTGCATTTTTGGAGGATTGCGATTGGTGCTGCTGGCATTGTCTTCATTTTTATATTTTGTAAGGTCTTGCTTACTCCACATCTGGTTGCAACGTGGATGATACGATGAATGACTTGAGGTAATGCATTGACAGGAGTTTGTACTCCACATGTCTTTCTTAGCTCATCCATTTATCTGTTTACTTCTATATCACTTGCGGTGTTATTGTGGTAGGATGTGTTAGGTGGTTGTGAGCTTTGACTCTATTTTTGGCTGCGGCCAATTGTATTGTACGTTTGATGATGTGTTAATAATTGATGCATATCCAATTCTATGCACCAATTCTTTTGTTCAATAATCATGTGTGGATAAATGGAGGTGGTCTTTGCAATCTATAATTGTATCCAGAATACATTAAACATAAAAATGAACATTTCTATAATCAGTTGCTCTTACGGGTTGATTTACAAGTTTTGGTGGAAAAAAATAGAGATGAAGGTCTTCTTTTCATTGTTCGTAGAATTTTCTTATAAACAAATAAGTAAATATTCATCTCTATTTTAATAAGCAAATATATGTTACACTGCTCTATATATTTTTGGAGAAGAAGTGATTCACGAACAAAGGTACACTCGCTTGAAGAGAAAGAAAACGAAGGAAATGATGGACATCTAACCGCTCTTATGCCAAGCTTCTGTATATTTTTGATCCATTCAAATGCTTTGCATTGATTGTTGATTGAGCACCAATTAATGGTTACAACTTCTGCACAATCAACGGAATAAATGATATTTTCATTGCCATTCTCTGTGGAAGTATTATTTAGTGCTGATTGTGGCACTTTTTTCCTTCAATGTTCCTGATTATTTATCTCGAACTTGAAGTGTAGCATATTTACAAACACTGAATAAGTGATTAATCAAGCATCAATTCCTTGAAAAACAAGTTTACATAGTTTTTGATGGCATGCAGTTACTTTGTTTTGTGTGGTAACTAACTGTAAGGAATATTAATGTCTGATATCCTTGGCCATTATTTTGTGAACTACTCTCTATCCTCATGTGTGCACTGGTTAGGTATTCTTTCTTCTTTTCATTAATGCGTAAGTGTAAAAATCTTTTTCTTTTGGTTTGAAAACTCCTGTATATATGTTGCAACTGGTCAATGTTCTTTCCTTTCCCATCATTATCTTTTGATGACAATGGCAAAATTTTTTTTTGGTACTTCGTACAGATGAATTTTGAGGATTTCTGCCACATTGCATCTATATGTACAGAGCAAATAGGGCCAAAGTGTCGACGATTTTTCGGCCCTTCAAATTTTATGAAGTTTGAGAAAGATGAGTATGGAAGAATAGCTATTTTGCCCTTTTACCTCTATGTGATGCGCACGGTGGGTCTCCTTTTCTGTTCTCTAAGCCCTTTGCTCCTGGGCATTTTCTTAAAAAATTTAGAAATTGAAGCTTTTGCAAGGACTAACTTCCTGCTAATATTTGATCCACAAACAAATTTTTTCAACATCTATATTGTGAGACAGATGTATGGTCGTGAATTTCTTTATGCTCAATTGAAGACGTGCTACAAACTTATCATTTATCTACTTTATGGATATATACACTCCTTACAAATTTTTTGATAGTTTACTCCATAATGATTGTGTTATTTTCCATTGTATTGCTTAGGTTTTATTGTCTTTATGAGGATTACTACAGGATGATTATACATGCACATCATAAGTTGTCGAAATTTTTGATATCTGGTATTTTAAAAAATAAATTAGAGTTAGTGAATATATTGCTCAAGCTTGATCCTTTCCACTTTAAACTGAAGTGTAAAAGTGTGCCCTGTGTAATCCATACAAAAACAGTTGTATCATACATCCAAGAATATAGAAAGGTTTCACTGCCACTAACAGCTTTGTCATGTATAACATATATTAAAAATATATTTTATTGTTTCTTGATACAAATCATTAAGATAAAATTTTAATATTAACTTTCACAAATGTTTCTTGATACATTTATTGTTTATGCCTCACGCGCGTGCCCAATGAAGTAGTTCATTACTCTATTTTTTATACATTTATTGTCTATAATCAGTTGCTCTTACGGATTGATTTACAAGTTTTGGTGGAAAAAAAATAGAGATGAAGGTCTTCCTTTCATTGTTCGTAGAATTTTCTTATAAAAAAAATAATTGTTTGTAAAATTTTCCTATCAGTAGGGAACTGCAGATGAAGTAGTTCATTACTCCCATGGGAAGCAGCTGTCAGAGCTTTGCAAGGAAAGTTATGAACCTTTGTGGATAAACGGAGGTGGTCATTGCAATCTAGAATTGTATCCAGAGTACATTAAACATATGAAGAAATTTGTGTCAACTATTGGCAAGTCAAGAGCTCCACAAATAAATATGATAAAACGAATGTTGATCCGGATGCTAAGAGCAAGCCTTCCGAGAATGGGAATTCAGGCGATTCGAAACTAACCTTTGATTGTCCTGAGGTTTCCAGAAACAGACTAGATAGTCGACTTGATAAAACTAACAAGTCCAACAAACTTAAGGTTTCCAATTCTATGCACCAATTCTTTTGTACAATAATCATGTGTGGCTCAAATTCGGAATAGCATGCTCTCTTCCATGTACATACATTCTTTGAATTATAATATCTTCCATGAGCACACCTACTACTCTCTAAAAAGAATTTATTGTTGCATTTTTTTAGATGATGTTATACATACAATATACAATAAATTTTTTTATTTCATTTTCATTGTCAAACTATTTTAAAACGTTTTTTTTTTTAAAATGGTTTATGTTGATACATGTTATGAATCGGGATCATGTTTAAATTAATTTCCTAAAATTGAATTAATAAAAATGATATTTATAATATTGTCTAAATAATTATCGCAATAAATATTTGTATGTATTTGTCATCATATACTCTAAATTCATGAGCACTGCAAATATCTTATTTTACCTAAATTGTTTAGACCCAACTAAAAATATAGATCACTTTTATTGAAATGTATTTTTGACACACATTTTTTTCTCTAAATATAAATTCAATAAATGATACAAATCATTAACATAATATTTTAATATTAACATTCACAAATGTTTCTTGATACATTTATTGTATATTCCTCACGCGCATAGCGCCTGCCCATTGACTAGTAAAAATAAAAAGAAAAAAGGTTTAAGTTTCAAGTTTGACTTTCTGCACTTGAACTTTTATGTGGTCTTTTCAAGGATAACTAGCACATGTGCATCAAAGAAGAGAAAGAATTAGTGCCTTATGACCATAAGATCGACATAACCAACAAAGGAAAGAAAAAGAAAGGAATTAGATGGTTGAGGATCAAACACGAAACCAACAATATGGCCTAGGGAATAACCAACCTGAAATTGATTCGGTAGTGCAGGATAGAGTGCGAGAACAGAGATGACTTCGTGACTACTTCAAGCTAGAAACTTAAGAGACTTACAACGAAGTGATGAGGCTTCTAGACAACACCACTGAGTTTGAACTGAGACTGTCTCTAATCAACATGGTGCAAAATAGCTTATTCAACAGGGTAGAGAATTTTATGGAGAAGTGTGACACCGTGCATATTACTGGAGTTACAAAGGAGGTGATCGGGATGAGACTTTTTCCATTCTAATTGGGTGGGAAATTCAAATCCTGGTTCCAATAACTAAATGCAGGGTGTATGACCTCTTGGGTGGAAATTAATGAAATATCTCTTGATAAGATCTTTCCCTAGTGAAGGTCAGTGAAAGGAAGCTGGAAATCAATCAATTCAAATAGGAGGATGTCGAGTCTCTTAACGAGGCTTGATAAAGACTCAATGAGATGCCAAGGAGATGTTCAGGACATGGATACGTGAAATAGACACAACTCTAGACTTTCTACTATGGGATGAACCACAACATGAGAACACTACTAGATGGCGCAGCGGGTGGTTCTCTACTAACCAATGATGAGAATGAAACACAAGATCTCCAAGATTTAATGTCTCAAAACTCTACAACCGGTACTCATTTCATAATAAGGAAACCAGTTAGCGTATATGAGATTGATTCACAAACAGCTATTATGGCATAACTATCCTACCTAAGCAATCAAATGACAAAGTTTCAAATGGGATAACAAGGTCTATAAGTCTAGGCGATATAGCAACTCATTAATCACCAAGCCATGGTGGTTAACCAAATGGACATCCAACAAGGAATGGAGTTTGAGGACATCATATTCATGAACAACAAAGGATATGGAAACAACTTCAAGCTGAAAAAAATGGTTCCTCAAAAGTTATATCAAGGATATCACTACTAAAACCAAAATTTCTTGTATGAAAATCCTGATAATGCACTGAAATTAGCTTCAGGCTTCGATCAATAAGTCTAATAATGGAATTTAGGGCAGAGTGAAGAGATGACTTCATCGAAGGTAATTGAGAAACTCTTACACGCCATAGACATGAGCAATAGGGAACGCCATGAGATGCATGAAAAAGAGATGGAAGGACTGAAACAAGCCATAAAGAGAATGGTTGATGAGAGATCAGAACCCATCAAAAACATAGAAAGACAGACTGGTCAGTAGCCATTACTTTGAATTTAAGGAACGAAGGCAAGTTTCCTAGTAACACAGACATTAACCCTATGGAGAATGCACATGTGTTCCAATTAAAAAAAATGGAAGAACAACTACGGATCCAATGTAATCGAAAGATATAACAAATAATACAAGGAAACAAATTGATGAGCAAAACCAAAAGGATGCATAAAACTTAAAGTGTGACATATGTACCTTAAAAGAAGTTGCACCAGTAGAAGAATCAAAATCAACTCAAAGAAAAGTAATGGGATAGAATCGAAAAAAAGATGAAGTACTAGGGAAAGTCACATTTCCTAACAACCCATCATTAATAAATACATCTCTATCATATCCTTAATGATTCAAGAAACAGAAAGATCAAGAATAATTCAAGAAGTTTGTGGAGGTTTTTAAGAAGTTACACATAAAAATCTCATTCGCAGATGCACTGGAACAAATGCCAAATTATACAAAGTTTCTGAAAGAAATAATGGAAAGAAAAGTTCGATTGGAAGATTATGATACAATATACTTGACGAAACAATGTGGTGCTATTCTATAAAGGAAATTACCTCCAAAGTTGAAGGACCCAGGAAGTTTTTTCCATTTCGTGCATTATAGGAGTACACTTGTTTGATAAGGTCTTATGTGACTTGGGAGCAAGCATAAATTTGATGCCCTTATCAGCATTCAAGAAATTGGGTTTGGGAGAAGTAAAGTCAACCAATATACCTTGCAATTAGCAGATCGTTTAGTAACCTATCCAAAAGGAGTAATTGAAGATGTGTTGGTAAAAATAGATAAACTCATTTTCTCAGTTGACTTTGTAGTGCTGGATATGGAAGACTTTGAAGTACTATTAATCTTAGGGAGACCATTCCTAGTAATTGCATGCGCATTGATATATGTTCAAGAAAAAGAATTAAGGTTACGTGTAAATGACGAGGAATTCCTATTCAATATCGACTAGACCTTGAGATTTTCAAGTGTGGGAGAGCACTATAAAAGCATCAAAGTTGGAGATGTATTTTATGACTATGTTTTTAAGATAGCCAAGGAATATACGCTAGATAACCCACTGGAGCAGTGCCTAGTCCAAAGCATAACAACAAGTTTTGCAATTAAGCGTGAAATTCAGGAGGCAGTAAATGCTTTATCACCGATAGGACCCCCAAAGTTCTATAAGGTTTTGAGAAAATAGAAATGGAAGTCAAAAGTACAGTTATTAAACCAACAACGGAATTAAAACCTTGCCAGAGCATCTCAGATACATATATTTAGGAGAAAACTCAACATATCCTATGATCATCTCAGCAGCATTGACAGATTTATAAGAAAAAAAAAGTGTTTCAAGTTTTGAGAAAGCATAAGTTAACATTGGGTTAGACAATCAAGGAATTAAATGGAATTAGTCTAACATTATGCATGCATAAGACCTTAATGGAAGCGAATCATAAACAATCAATTGAAGCTCATAAGAGGTTAGATCCAATAATGAAAGAAATAGTAAAGGAGGAGATTGTGACAACCCCTTCTCAAATTATGGCACTGCCCGTCCTAATATTTCAATAAGCCTTTAACCTCCACCATATAGAATTTAACAACATATTAGTCAGCCTTTTTCATACACTCAGCACATTAGTTGCTTTTCTAACAAACTTACATTATTCTTAAACTTTTTAGTATTTTAGAGTAAATTAGAATTTTATACAATTTAAAGATTATTCAGGAGAAGTCTTGACGAATTAGCGAAATCCATTCATATAAAATTCTAGTATGTGGAAAACCAAGAAACAAATATTACATGCATATATATAACAAATGACGATAACTATAAATCAACACATGCCTGGTTAGGTAAATTATCTCTCAACCCGATATACAACCCAAAAGTACATAAGGACATATATAAAATTTATACAACAAAATAAAAAAAAAACCTACAAAATAAGACGTAGCAACACTCTACTAGCTCAGAGGTAGTCGCCGATCTTCTCCTTGCCCAGTCTGCTACTCGATGGATCTGCACCGACTATCATAAAAGGGAAGGTGAGTACAGGAAAGTAGAAAGTAACACTGAGAGACTTTTGTTCACATTTCCAAAATAAAAAATAAGTATATGAAAGCATAATAATAGAAACTACACTAAAAAAGAAATCATGCTATAAGATACTTTGATTAAGTAAAAAGTGAGTGACACTCGACTAAGTAGTAATGATCTAGGGCCAGTCAGCCGTGAGTTTCATCACATCATTTCCACTATTTAGGGTGTAATCAATTCTTTTAAGATGTCGTACATCATTATAATTGCCATTCCCATATATAAATACTCATAAGTCCTCACATGTGATGTATACTTACCAGTAACCTCGGGTCCCATACCCAGTGTGTTGTACAAGCTAGTGGTAAGATTCCAACATCCCCGAACATCTAGTGACCCCGTGTACTATGGCTATCTCTATATATCATGGTCTTAGATAAGAACTACTTTCAAAACCCAAGAAATGACATGGTTTAGGAATCGAATAATGTATTTGCATATCTAATGCACAAAGAAAATTAGATTTACAATACCATCAAACACCTACCTAATAGCATGCTATTTCACTTGTCTTGATATCTCAACAATCAAGAATTACATAGCACGTGATTTAGAATCAATGAGAACCATTTAATTAAAACTAATGTCATGATAGCAAACTTATAAAATGAGAAAAGACAACAAGTCATGGCATGTAGAGTACAAAGGATAAATCGGTTCAAATAACCGGTAAATGAGTAGCAAAACAGGAATGAAATGTAAATAAATATCTCAATCAATTTACTTACAATCCATGCAAATTCCTAGCTAATCCGGCCTCTCGACACCTTAAAAATGTTTACCCAAACCCTCAAGACTCTTCATTATGCTTTTGGTATCATTTAATATGTTTTAGAGTGTGTTTAGACCTTTAATTAGGGTATTAGAGTTGTTTAGAATGTTTAAGTTGAAATTAGAAAATGATTGATTTTGTGTTGTCTAAGCATCTAACATGTTGGGTAGTCTACCTAGCATGTTAGTGCCCCATTGGCATGCTACTAAGTTTCTCTAACGCACTATATGCATATAAAGTGTTGGGTTTTGGGGTTTAAATGTAGCGGAGTTTACAAAACAATTTTGACAAAAACCCCAACAGGATCCGAATCTAATTCCATTAAAAAGTTTAAATCAAGAAAACTTAATCATACCTCGATCGCAAAATACCTTTCTAAAGGTTGATCGATCTCTAAGGCGCTGCCAATGACGAACGCCCTCTACCAGCAGTCCACACACGAACGACGGCCGTGATTCGAAGTGCTAGCTTCAAGAGAATACCAAACCTTTTTGTTTCTCTTCAAAATGATCCAGAGCGTACTAGAAAACCCTAAGTCATTTCCAAAACAAAAATAGAGTTTCGGCCCTTAATCTTTCGTGCGTGTGTTCTAACTTAAAGCGTCTATTTATACAACCCTTGTATATAGACGGTTAAGTAAATTACACATATACCCCTACTTAAAGAAGTATAAGTGTAATACACCACGAAGACGTTTATGTCATGAATTTTATCATATAAAATTCATTTTTCTTAACCATCTTAAAATCTCGCAAAACCATTCTTAGTGTGCGACCTAATAGGCTCATACAACGTTGGCAGTGAACCAAAACACATTTTGGTATACAAGTCATAAGCGGCCTCTAGCAAGACATTATGACTACCCAAGTTGTATGAATATCAAATTAATACAACCTAATCGATAGTGTATATAACATCCTTTTGTCACACGATATCCTTTTGATCAAACATAAGGCATGGAATTGTCATCCAACATGTTCAATCGTACTAGTCTCGATCTCTAGGTAGACTGAAAACATCCAAGTGACATTGATCAATATCAATTCACTTAGACTAGGCCTTTTAACAGTCTAACACATTGAGGGATCCACCTGGTATCTCTCTTTATATGAGAGGGACAAGTTTTATCTTGATTACACAACTTCATTACATTGCTCACACAGTAACCAATCACAACCTTTATAATCGTCCGGTTAAAGACAACGTTTGATAATGTCAAATCACTATGTTCCTAATGTTGAAGTCTCTGGTAATCTCAAGTCAGAGGACTGAAAAATATACCTATAATGAGAAGCAACTATGATTTAATCCATGTGATGTTCTCATAGCGGGTCGGTCCAGTACTTTGTTCCCTAACAAGTACTCGTGATCTTGATTCATATCCCTATACGTATAATCATCATATGATCATTAATCAAGACTCACACTAGTCTTAATTCATTATAGTTCCCAGTATAATGATCGACTAAGGACATTTAGGATATTTCTTCAAATACCCATGGATCTTATTATAATGTAAACATGAAAATTAATTATAATAAACAGCAAATGAAATCATCTATTTTATTAACTAAAAGTATTTATAAAGACAGTTAATGGATTGACCTAGGGCACATGCCCCAACATCTCCCACTTGCACTAGGGCCAATCATATATGCATCTAATGCCTAATGATCTAACATGACCATCATGTTTTGCTTGCGGAAGAGCTTTTTTCCATGGATTCGCAACGTTGTCTTCAGTAGGTACTCTGCAAATCTTCATGTCTCCCCTCTCAATAATTTCTCTCATGAGATGAAAACGCCTGAGTATATGTTTGGATATGTGGTGTGATCTAGGTTCCTTGGCCTGTGCTATTGCCCCGTTATTGTCACAATACAAACAAACAGGGTTAGCAATACTTGGAACCACACCTAGGTCAGAAATGAACTTTTTGATCCAAATCGCCTCCTTTCTTTGCATCGAATACGCCGCAATATACTCAACTTCTATTGTAGAATCTACCACAGTCTCTTGCTTCAAACTTTTCCAGCTAACTGCACCCCCATTCAAAGTAAACACATATCCAGACTGTGATCTAAAATAATTTATATCAGTTTGAAAACTTGCATATGTGTAACCATTTACAGCTAGATCATTTTCAAAACTTCCATAGATCAATAGCACTTCCTTAGTCCTTCTTAAGTATTTAAAGATGTTCTTTACTGCTATCCAGTGACTCACACGAGAATTTGACTAATATCTACTTGTAGTGCTCAAAGCATATGATACATCAGGTCGAGTGCATAGCATGGCATACATGATAGATCCAATAGCTGATGCATATGGAATCTTATTCATACGATCTCGCTCATCATTTGTCTTAGGACATTAAATCTTGCTGAGACTTATGCCATGAGACATTGGCAACAATCCTCTTTTAGAGTCTTGCAAACTGAACCTATTCAGCACCTTGTCTATGCAAGCACTATGACTTAGATCGATTAGCCTCTTATATCTATCCCTATAGATCCTTATCCCTAGGATATAGGCTGCATCTCCTAAGTCTTTCATTGAGTAACACTTCCCTAACCAAGACTTGACATTCTGCAATGTTGGGATGTCATTTCCAATGAGTAATATATCATCAACATACATTACCAGAAAAACAACTACACTCCCACTGACCTTCTTGTATACACAAGGCTTATCTTCGTTCTTAATAAAACCAAAATCCTTGATTGCCTCATCAAAACGAAGATTCCAACTCCGAGAAGCTTGCTTTAATCCATAAATGGATCTTTGAAGCTTACATACCTTCCTAGAATTCTCGGGATGTACAAAACCTTCAGGTTGTGTCATATACACGTCCTAAAGCAGCTTTCCGTTAAGAAATGTTGTTTTTACATCCATTTGTCATATCTCATAGTCATAATATGCAACAATGGTAATTAAAATTCTTATGGATTTAAGCATGGCTACTGGCGAAAAAGTTTCATCATAATCAACACCTTGAGTCTGCCTTAAACCTTTTGCTACAAGTCTTGCTTTAAATGTATGCAACTTGCCATCCATATACGTTTTCTTCATGAAAACCCATTTACATCCAATGGCCTTACCACCTTCAGGTAAATCAACAAAGTTCGAAACTTCGTTATCATACATGGATTACATCTCGGAGTTCATGGCACTTAGCCATTTATCTGAGTCTGGTCCAGATATAGCCTCCTGGTAAGTGGTGGGCTCATTTTGATCCATAAGCAACACATCACAACTATCGGTAATGCGAAATCCTCATGTCTTACCTTACCAGATTTACGTGGGCCTTGTGTCACTTGTGGAGGTTCAACTGGTTCAGATCGTTAATGAACTTCCAATAGCGGTTCAGGGTTTATCTGTGATTCTTGAACTTCTTCAAGATTCATTTCTCTCCCACTAGTGTCTTTTGAAATAAACTATTTTTCCATAAAGGAACCATACCGAGCAACAAACATTTTGTTCTCAGCGGGATTATAAAAGTAATATCCTTTTGTTTCCTTAGGATACCCCACAAATAAACACTTGTTAGATTTAGGTGCTAGTTTTTCTGAGACTTGTTGTTTTACGTAAGCCTCGCAACCCCAAATCTTAAGGAAAGACAAACTAGGTCTCTTCTCGTACCATATCTCATATGGTGTTTTATCAACCGCTTTAGAAGGAACTCGATTTAGAGTGAAAGCTGCAGTTTGTAATGCATAACCCCAAAAGGATAATGGAAGATCTGCATGACTCATCATAGATCGAACCATATCTAATAAGGTTCAATTTCTCCTTTCAAAAACTTCATTCCACTGTGGAGTTGCTGGTGGAGTCAATTGGGAGACAATCCCACAATTTCTAAGATGATCATCAAATTCTTGGCTCCAATATTCACCACCTCGATTTGACCGAAGTGTTTTGATAGTTTTACCAAGTTGATTTTGCACTTCATTTTGAAACGTTTGAAACATCTCAAATGATTCAACTTTATGTTTCATTAGATATACATAACCATATCTGCTGAAATCATCAGTAAATGTAATGAAGTACTGATAACCTCCTATAGCCATTGTATTTATAGGACCGCATACATCAGTATGTATTAGACCTAATAAATCACTTGCCCTTACACTGTGTCCAGTAAAGGGACTTTTAGTCATCTTGCCTAGTAAACAAGATTCGCACGTTTCATATGTTTCTAAATCAAATGAATCTAGAAGTCCATCTTTATGAAGCTTCGTTATGTATTTCTCGTTTATGTGCCCGAGACGACAATGCCAAAGATAGGTTTGATTCAAATCATTTGACTTTAATCTCTTTGTATTTATGTTAAAGACTGGAGTATCAGTGGACCTTTTCATGCTTAGAATATAAAGACCATCACACAAATCAACATTGGCAGAAAATATACCTTTACGAGAAATGGAACATCTATTATTCGCAATAATAAAATCAAAACCACCCATATCCAAGCATGAAACAGAAATGATGTTTCTGCTTAAGGCAGGCACAAAATAAAAATTATTTAAAGTTAAAATAAGTCCACTTGGTAAGACTAACTCATATGATCCAACAGCTAGGGCAGCAACTCTTGCTCCATTCCCTACGCGGAGGACGACTTCTCCTTTCTTCATCTTTCCACTTATGGTGAGTCCCTGCACATTTATACAAATGTGAGATCCACATCCGGTATCTAATACTCAGGAATCACTAGTAGATAAAATAATTTTAATAACATAAATACCTGTAGTGGTAGTCGCACTACTCTTTTTCTTCTTTAGATCTTCCAGATAAAGTTTGCAATTTCTGAACCAATGTCTAGGTGCATGACAGAAATGACAATTTCCTTCCTTTTCTTTTGGATGTTTTGAAGCAGGAACAGACTGGGGCTTGACTTGTTCCACAGGCTTTGCGACAGGTGCAGCAGCAACCTCGACAACTTTAGCCTTGCCTTTGCCTTTCTTCTTCATTCCCTTTCCCTTTCCCTTTTGGACCATCAACACATTACTAGAGGGTTTCTTGATATTTTGTTCAGCAGTTTTGAGCATCAAATGCAACTCTGAAATTGATTTCTCCATATTATTCATATTGTAGTTCATCACAAATTGTGAGTAACTCTTTGGTAATGAATTCATTATCAAATCCGTAGCCAACTCTTGGCTTATGGGAAACCCGAGTCTATCAAGCTGGTCAACATAGCCCTTCATCATCAAAACATGAGGACTAACTGACGCACCCTCAGTCATCTTGCAAGAATGTGGGTTTTTGATTGTCTCGAACCGTTCTTGCCTAGCTTGCTGTTGGAACATTTCCTTCAGCGTTATAGCCATGTTGTAAGCTTCCACTAGTTCCATGTCCTTCTGAAGTTTAGGAACAATAGTTGCCAGCATAATACATGCAACATCGGTAGAATCGTTGACATGCTTATTATGCGCATCCTTCACAGCTTTCGTAGCAATGGCTGGTGGGTCCTCAGGGATTGGAGCATCCAGGACATACAACTTGCCTTCATGCTTAAGAACAATTCTCAAGTTTCTGAACCAGCCAAGAAAGTTAGTCCCAGATAGCTTATCCTTCTCAAGGATGGATCGCAGTGACAAGGGATTATTGTTACTTGAAGAGGCCATTGATCTACAATAAAGATTATGCAAAGTTTATTTTAGTATGGATGAATAGACTCCCACTAAATTAACAACCCTCCTAAAACACACTGTTTGTTTAGGGGACTAAAATCCATATTTCACCTAATTCTATGACAACTATGGCATGAAACACAGAACTAGATTATTTAGGTAATTAACAGTTACCAATTACATCTTATGTAATTTTAGATACTTGTACGAGATGGGGACATCTTATGTCTTATCATGTTTTTATCTCATCATGTGCCTAAAGCTCAAAACTATTTTGATAGCTTTATTAAGTCGAACCATTTTAAACATTTAGGTAACTCTTATCCAACTTGTCTCACCAAGATAACACAATACACCCAGCTATGGCTGAAACTGTATTAGTGTGATCGATGCCTTGACAAGTGTTTAAAATGGATGGCATGAGACTTAAAATTTAATGGAGGGATTTTATTCGGTTTTAGTGATTTTATGTAAACAATGAAATATCATATATTTTTATTGATTTGTTAAATCACTAAACATTTGGAGATTTTTATAGTGTTCACTAATAAAAGAATTTCCGTGCGCTAGGATTAGTTAGACGCAGGTCGGTCCATTGTGCCTTGGTCACTCTTAGTTTATTTTTAGAAGACGAATTTCAATTCCAAAAATTAAAATTCGCTATAGGAAATCATATTTTTCACTGATTTTATTATCCTAAATTTACCCCTTAATTTATCCAAAATTAAGTCAATTAAAACATTTTTAATTAACTCGGGCCCACATCTAACTAAACATCTTATCCTAATCCAATTAGGACTTAAGATATTTGAATCCTAGCGTATCACCAATAACAAAATTCTCCATATTTATCTCCTATCCAATAGGGATAACGAAACCGATTTTGCTTATATCTCTGAATCTAATTTGTTATCTATCTTTATCAAATAGAAACTTCATAACATAATAGATAGAACAAGATAAATAAATAATTTCAAAAATTAATTATTTACAATTTCGATCATCATCCAAATAATCACAAACATGTAATTGAATCATGAACTACTATCCCAATCGAACCTAATGGTGTCATGGACCACAAAACACGAAACTCAATTCATTAAAATTATTCGAATTAACCTAACATGGTTACTAGCATGTACGAAACTAATTTCAATTAAATCAACAATATATGTATCATATACACAAAACATTATAATAAATCTCACATAAAACTTATGTATATCACATATACATAAACTATTAACATGCTTTCAATCATATATCATGTATATATCATAAGAAAACATGCAATGAATTTAATGGAATCGAAATCGAAGGCTCTGATACCACTGTTGGGTTTTGGGGTTTATACACAGCGGAGATTACAAAACAATTTTGACAAAAACCCCAAAAGGATTCGAATCTAATTCCATTAAAACATTTAAACCAAGAAAACTTAATAATACCTCGATTGCAAAATACATTTCTAAAGGTTGATCGATCCCTAAGGCGCTGCCAATGACGAACGCCCTCTACCAGTAGTCCACACACGAACGACGACCGAGATTCGAAGTGCTAGCTTCAAGAGAATACTAAACCTTTTTGTTTCTCTCCAAAACGATCCAGATCGTACCAAAAAACCCTAAGTCGTTTTCTAAAATGAAAATAGAGTTTCGTCCCTTAATCTTTCGTGCGTGTGTTCTAACTTAAAACGTCTATTTATATAACCCTTGTATATAGAAGGTTAAGTAAATTACACATATACTCCTACTTAAATAAGTATAAGTGTAATACACCACAATGACGTTTCTGTCATAAATTTTATCATATAAAATTCATTTTTCTTAACCATCTTAAAATCTCGCGAAACAATTCTTAGTGTGCGACCCAATAGGCTCATAGAACGTTGGCAGTGAACCAAAACACATTTTGGTATACAAGTCATAAGGGGCCTCTAGCAAAACATTATGACTACCCAAGTCGTACGAATATCAAATCGATACAACCTAATCAATAGTGTATATAACATCCTTTTGTCACACGATATTCTTTTGATCAAACATAAGATATGAAATTGTCATCCAACATATTCAATCGTACTAGTCTCGATCTCTAAGTAGACCGAAAACATCCAAGTGACATTGATCAATATCAATTCACTTAGACTAGGCCTTTTAATAGTCTAACACATCGAGGGATCCACCAGATATCTCTCTTTATATGAGAGGGACAAATTTTATCTTGATTACACAACTTCATCACATTGCTCACACAGTAACCAATCACAACCTTTATAATTGTTTAGTTAAAGACAAAGTTTGATAGTGTCAAATCACTATGTTTCTAATGTTGAAGTCTCTGGTAATCTCAAATCAGAGGACTGAAAAATATACCTATCATGAGAAACAACTATGACTTAATCCATGTGATGTTCTCATAGCGGGTCAGTCTAGTACTCTGTTCCCTTACAAGTACTCGTGATCTTGATTCATATCCCTATACGTATAATCATCAAATGATCATCAATGAAGACTCACACTAGTCTTAATTCATTATAGTTCCCAGTATAATGATCGACTATGGACATTTATGATATTTCTTCAAATAACCATGGATTTTATTATAATGTAAACATGAAAATTAATTATAATAAAAGGCAAATGAAATCCTCTATTTTATTAACTAAAAGTATTTATAAAGATAGTTAACGGATTGACCTAAGGCACATGCCCCAAGGATAAAGTGCTAGCTGATTGTACCTATTGCATTATGTGAAGGAAAACCTAGAATTCTACGCTTTGAATTTTTAAGTTTTCTCCATATAAACTATCACCAACACCTTGAACCATATGTTTTAACTAACTCAACAAACAAAAATGACCACCACAACAAGTCCAACTCATAATTACATCAAATTCATTAAATTCAACTAAATTAATGGTGTAAGTGGGATTACCAAGTTGATAAACACTATAACATGATCTTCCACACCTTTAAATCACCAAACTTCTTCACTAATTTCGTCTATGATATTCTCTTATTCTTTTTCTTTAACTTTACTTACTTTATAAGGTTTAAAAATTAGAATGAAATTGTTGCATGAGTTGATCAACTCAATCTTATGTATATATATAAATAAGATTGATTATTAACCATTGATCTTTATGTACACAGTATCCCGAGACTAATATAATGGCCTACATATTTACACAATTTCCATTACATTATCTCCATCTAAATAACACCAAATGAAAAATCAATTAGTCTTTTGATGTTCCAATGCGTATCTCGATAAGTATCAATGACTAATGTTTTAACTTGCTAACTTTGGTTACATTTAGTATAAAATCAACTATAGCCACATTTATACTACTATTTAAGCTATACTAAGCTAAAATGAACTTACTACATCACTTTCTACACCAGTCCCATGCCGACATGTATCTCGAGGCGTATTTCCACTTACATCTTGACACCTAAATATAAGTAAGATTGACTTAGTAGCCTACACATATACAATATACTAGGCATACATTACAACAAATCTAACATATACCTCAGCCACATCACCTTGGTCAGTTCACGAATCTTGATGCGTGGATCCCTCATCTCAAGTCTATAATCTTGATGAAGAAATTAAACTAGGATTAGGATTTCGAGTCGTGACTGAGATCTTAAAATGGTTGAACGCTAGAATTATATATGCTATTTCAGACAGTTCATGGGTTTCACTAATATATGTGGTACCAAAGAAAAGAGGAATGACCATTAATCAAACTGAAAATGGAGAAACCTTATCTACGAGAACAATAACTGGTTGGAAAGTATGATTAATTATCAGAAGTTAAATAAGGCTACAAGAAAGGATCACTTCCCTTTACCATTCATTAATTAAATGTTGGATAGATTAGCAGGGTACAAATACTACTATTTCCTAGATGGGTATTCAGGTTACAATCAAATTATTGTAGGACTAAAACACCAAGGGAAAAAGACATTTACTTGCCCTTATGGAACATTTACTTTTAGACGGATGCCATTTAGATTATGCAATGCACATACAACATTTCAAACATGTATGATAGCTATTTTTTATATGGTCGAAGATATCATGGAGGTTTTTATGGATGAGTTTTCTATATTTAGATAATTAATTGTTTTTGGACATAGAGTGTCTACTAAGGGATTTGAGGTAGATAAAGCAAAAATAACACCATTTGAGAAACTTCCTCTACCAAGAAACATTAGAGATATTAGGAGCTTTTTAGGACATGCGAGATTCTACATAAGGTTTATTAAAGATTTTTCAAAAATCATTAAACCATAGTGCACATTGTTGGAAGAAGACATTCCATTTGAAATGAGTCATGCATGACTTCAAGCATTTGAGACCTTGAAAATAGCTTTAATTTTGGCACTAATAGTGGTAGTACCAAATTAGGAATCTAAATTTGAAATAATTTGTGATGCAAGTGACTATGCGGTAGGAGCAGTGTCAGGCCAACAGAGAGATAGAATGTTTAGAGCTCTATAATATGCGAGCAGAACTTTGGATCCGACATAGCAAAATTATACTACTACTGAAAATGAGCTTTTGGTAGTGGTGTTTTCATGTTACAAGTTTAGAGCTTACATAATGGGATCAAAAGTTACAGTGTACACCAACTATGCAACAATTCGTTACTTGTCAGCGAAGAAGGATGCCAAATCAAGGTTAATTAGATGGGTGTTATTATTGCAAGAGTTTGACTTGGAAATTAAAGATAACAAAGGAAGTGAAAATTCGGTTGTAGATCATCTATCTAGGTTACCTCATAAAGAAGGTGATACATGAAAGTCGGTAACTGAAGTCTTTGTGGATGAGAAACTATTTTAAACATCAAATGTAATGAAGTATCTCATTTTAGATTTGGACTAAAAGAGCAAAAAGGCGTTGGGCTAATGAGTTAAACTAAACTCTACGAGGAAGAAGCCTAGGGATTTTTAAATTTTGAGTTTTTAAAATTTAAGTTATTTATTTAATTTAGTTAAAAACAATTCAAACATTATAGTTTTCTAACTTTTGAAAGATTTGTGCAACATGTGCAAGAGAAGTCTCAACATATGGGGAAGATTCATAAAGTATCAATGCGCTATACATGTATTACTGTTATTATATATGATTGTGTTTTAGTGTTTTCATGTTTAGGCTTATTTTTAAACCTTGAGAACAAGTTTGAATGTCACCCAAAAGGAGGGGTGAATTGGGTGTGATGGCCAATTTAGACTTTATATAAATTTTTTTGCTAATCTCCTAAGTTCACTTTAAAAGCAAGGTAGATGAGTGCGTATAGTAGTGATAGCAACAACAATGTACCGGAATGATTCAACCGAGTGAAATGCTACACTAGGAGAAGGGGTAGAAGAGATGAAAGTAAACAATCGATTTATAGTGGTTGGATCCCTCGGATTTACATCCACTACTAAACCTCCTAGGCTAGGATTTTGAACCAACACTTATATTCCAATAAGTGAAAAAAGCTAAGCCTGCAAGCTTAGTGTGTCTAGTCTCCACTAGGTCTTTTACAATTGCCTTACCGCAAAAAGGACTTTTACAACCACCTAGTCTCAACTAGGAATTTGACTTGCTTAGATGCAACTAGGACTTTATTTTTCCTATTTCTTGATAGGCTTTACAACCTCTGTTACACAGTGATATGATTCATAACTTGGTCTATCACCAATAGAACTTACAACCTTTACAATTAAAAATGATTGGTTCTTACAACAAGTAAAGTGGTATAAGATGTTCTCTTCTCAAAAGCCAAATGCAATCCTATGATGAAGATAATGCAAGTAAGACTTTGTCAATTGAGATGCCAATAAATCAATTTTTATAGGCTAACTTTCAATGTTGAAACCAACAAAAAAATATAGATTAAGCTTAAGCTGGTTCCAAAAGTGGTTAATTGATGCACCAATGCAAAATACAAATTTAAGCTCAAATTGTGCAATCAAAACCTCGGGTCACAAATAGATTTAAGATTAAGAACAAAACCCTTGTGAATATGTTGTTAAAAAAATAGAAGCATGAAACCAAAAACATAAATATAAATTAAGTACAAGTTGATTTCAAGTCAATTTAATGCACTACGAAGAATCAAAATTAAGCTCAAGTAAGTGCAATCAAAATCTTGGGTTTGTACAAAATCAAGATTAAATCCAAAATCCCTTTTTAGCGGTGTTTAACACATACTTCAAAGAAAAATAATCGATATAAATATAAATTTGGCTCTATGTGTTTTTCTAGTTTCACATGCACAATAGTGATTCACATTTTGGTTTAACAGGTGCAAATTCATTCTAGGTCTTATCTAGACTTGATATTAGGCTCAACACATTATATGAATATATTCAAATCATTCACATATGGTTTCCACACAAATCCTTAACAACAAGATATAGATTAAACACAATAGTGTAAGGAAAAATGAGACCTTACAACCTAAGATGTGAAGATGGTTTAGATTGGCTTGGATAGAACACTTCCTTTCACCTCACTTGATTTGGATAATATCAGCCCCAAAAGCCCTCAAGTGACTGTATGTCTTTAATTTTTACTCTTTGTTCAAAAACTCCATGTGTTTAGCTTTTCTTGTGTATGTATGTGCTAGTGAGATGAATACATGTTCTTTTTGTTTACAGTGTTCTCTCCATACCTTTTTCATTGTTTTTTAAAACAATCCACCAATTCAAATTAAAGGTGTGGATTGCTTAATTCTTAAAAAGCTGTCAGATAGCCAGGGAGTGCGCTCCACCAATTCTTGGGGCGCGCTTCACATAATGGTGGAGCGCGGGCCTTATAATAATATTTTCTAGTTTGATGCTCTAAACCCCTTTTCCTAGTTACGACTCCCTTTAAACCTTCGAACATGTTCTCCACAAGTTTGGTATGACCTAAGGAACACGCCAAAATCGTCCAAAAGATTTTTCAAAGATTAAAAAAGATAAATTCATGTTTCATTCCAATGGTAAGGATTTTTCTATAAATATTTTTGAAGTGATCTGAAAACCCATCTAAACTGATATCGTTGAATCCAAAATCAATTTCACCAGTTGCACACCTTAAGTTTATGCCATACAACATATTTGCATAATTTAAAATGTTTTATTCAAACTGATTTGAAAATCATGAAATGCATGAATTTAGGTTCTTGAAACGTGAAATTTATAAAATCCATGAATCTAATGTATTTGACTCATGTAGTTGAACTCTCATACCTTACAAGTGATGTACATAACTTTATACATGCTTTCTGGTTCTTTTTCTTGCCTTGATCAATGTATGAGCTCTTTAAGTCTTATTCCATCCATTTCATCCATTCCATCCATTCCATTTGAATTTGAATTAGTAGCCTTTGAACTTGTGAGTTCTAATAATATTGGATGCACTAAAATACTTGACAAACGTATTAGTACCATTTCACATTGTTTGTTGACATCAAAATCCTGGGTGGAGTGTAAGTGTCTAAGTGGTTAGTCCAATAATCTCCTCATTTTTTTATGATAACAAACAACGCGAACTCGATAAGCAAACATATATATTAAGTGCATATCAAGATCATAATAGATTATAATTGTCAAGTTCAACGTATATAATGGTCAAAAATTGGGTGTAGACTTTCCCCCTATCACTAGGCATTAAGATGAATAAAAGAAAGAAAAAGGTAATTTATCCATTCATGCACTTTTAGAAAACACATGGAGTAAGATGCAAAAGGAATGTCATTCCTTCATAAATGATGAGTCAAAGATAAACATCATTCATGGCATTACATTCACAAAATAATGAAAGGTGAGACAATGTAGCGTAAGTAGAAACTAACATAGACATGAGTTAAGAGTTTGCGTATAAAGTGCAAAATGAACTCTTACTCATGGAATGACCAAGTTATTCCCCCTAACATGATCAAACTAGAGTTCCCACTAAGCATATGCATCTAAGTTCCCCAATCTCATCGTAAGACAAATGACTGGGGCGTTCCAGTTCTCCTCGATGAATGACCCTGGTCAAGACGTCGAAGACTTATAGTGTGATCAACTAGTGTGTTATTAAATGAAGTTAGCTGAGCATTGATATCATCAAACTGAAAAAACATGTATGAATGTAGGTAGGTAGTAAAGGGAGGCATGTCCTTTAGAGGCTAAAGATCATACTGCTAGAAAGATAACTGAGGTACAGGTGGCAGTGGTGATGAATGCTCCTACTATGGCATGTGTTGGGGTCCAAGCTCTCCAATGTCAGCATCAAAGTATACATCAACATCTAAGGCTCCATCATCCTCTCTCTGATCTACCCTTTGACCCATCTCATGTACACCGAGGTCAGAAAAAATGACAGTCTAATCATGTAGATCAAGCTGAGTATAAATCTGAACTTTTAAATTTGATGGTTCCCAATCACCCGATTTCAAGTCCTAAGGATCGTCCTTCCATTTGACCAAAATTCTGAGAGGTTAGGTGGTACTTATAGCCTATACTTTGTAGGTTTGGTTCACTCAACCTGTCAATCACCAACTTGGGGAAGCCTCCTAATGCAATATCAACTCCAAAGTCCTCAAACACACGAGTAAGCATGGATGAATAAGGCACAGACTTCCAAGTATTATGTGTAAAGAGTATGTAATGAAGGAGAAGATGTAGCAAGCTCAAGTTCACCCTCGTCATATGACTAATAAAAAATATAGGTCCATATGAGTGACACGATTCTTGCTCCCACTGCGCAACATCAACACTTTTGTAAGAACTTTGTGGAGCAAGTGCAGGATAAGACAAAAATCCATGTCACTAACAATGGAAGTAACAACCATTATATACGCAAGATGTCACATAGCATTAAAGGACTCAAGCCTATTATAATCCGAATAGTGGTGGTGGCATCATGAAAAGGAACATTGAAGATGCGTGCAAGCCATGCGGTGTAAGGTGAATTTCCTTATCGACAACTAGAGACTTTAAGGAAAGGTTTGACGACTCATTCAAATTTATCTAGAAGACTCGCGGAAGTGGCTCATTGTAGTTACACTTGAGTCAAAGAATGGTGTCCAACCCATTCCATATAGAAGTGAATGAAATGGTAGGTTGGCTTTGTCAAAGAATTCCAAGTCCAAGATATTCGGTGTAACTACTACCTTGCCTATGTATCGCTCATTGATGGGTTCCAAAACTCTTGGATCATTGTCGCTCGGCTATGTGGTATAACAAATTGGGTTGGTGGAGCGAGGAATTTGAATAACTAAGTGGGTGTTTTCGATGATGTAGGAGCATTGGATCGATGTGAAGCTCAGGATATGGAAGAATTTGAGGTGCTCTCCAATGACTCACTAAGCACCAAATGACATTTAACATGAGTTCCCATCGATCGTGAAGCCGTTTTAGATGTCCTCCTTATGTTTGGCATTTTGTCGAATACCTTGTGTGCACTAAATTATAATAGAACTCTAAAACATCTGGGTTGGATTCGGGCATAACAAAAGATGGAGAAAGGCAAAAAGAAGTGTAATGAGTAATTTGCAATAAAAAATCGATGGAAAAATAAAAGGGAAATTGGTTGAGAATCGAATGATGATGAATAGAAAAGTAGACCAAAAATAAAAGCTATAGGGTGGGTTATTAAATATGCCCACTCCAACGCTTGAGTGTGCTCCCGTTTTTGGGTTTCAAACGTCAGACTAAAGCTCCCTGGAGCGCATTTCAGACCCTTAGGGAGCACGCTCCATGGAAAATTCCTGAGTTTTTAAACTTTAAAAAATTTTCCCCAGAGATTCAGTAATCATAATTATCACCGTGGAATCACTAAAAAACAATTTCATGAGTTCGATTCCTAGCTAGAACATGTTCCTAAACTTAAATTCACTCGACACACCTAAACTAAACTTAATTCTCACATATCAATCTATCATCTAAGTTCACTCATTCTCCAAAGTTAGTCTAATTCACTCTATGTGTCATAGTCTTTGGCTCCTATATTTCTTTGGATTTGATAGACTTAGTCTCAATGAGTGTCTTTTCCAGTACCCATGCCTTTATGTGAAACTTATTTCTAGAAAAAGTCCTATTTGGTCTATGAAATGCTTTGAACTTATAACACCTCTTAGACTTCCTTAGCTGAACTTCTAATTATAAACACTTGTGTTTCTCTATGCTAAGCTCTAATTTCACATCCTCCTTATCATTGGTGGCATTTGTTACCAACTTTGTCCATCCATCCAGTCCTTCCTGAAGACCTTGATTTTGATTCTTTAAATTCATTTTCTCTTCTAGAATGCTCTTATTTTTCTCAAGGCATTTATCAAATGTGTATTGAATAGTCATTAACTCATCCAATTCAAGTTAAATCATGTTCTTGAGTTTCTCATTCTCTTTAATGCGATTGTCAAAGTCTAGTTCAAGATTCTTGCTCAAAGTGGACAATTCATCAAAAAAGGAATAATGAAGGCAATTAATATTGGTGGATGAATCAATAATAAAATTCCTTTAATGAGCATAATAGTGCATAGACCTATCATCATCATCGTCATCATCATCATCATCATCATCATGATTTTGCACATGAGAATCCATAGGTCTAAAATCTTCATGCATATGAGCATCTTTATCATCAACATGTGTAGTAATATAAATTTGCTCATCATGATGAGATAAAGGAACAAAAGAGTTACTAGATGACAATAAATCATCACACTTGCCAGGATGCAATGAGAATTTGGAACTATAACAATCGCTACAAATCTTTTCTAATTTTCTCCATATTTCTCTAGATGAAATACATGAAGAAAGTTTAATTTTAATGTCATCGAGAATGCTAGAAAAGGGAATATGTCTAATTTCATTATCAAGGCTCACCATCTTCTTTTCTTCCTTATTCCACTTTTTCTTTGGCATAAGCACTTTGACATCATTCACAACTCTAAAAAGAGTGTATGAACCATTTTCTAAAATGCCCCATATCTCATGTGATTGGGCTCTAAGGTATGTTCTAAACTTAATCTTCCAGTTCCTAAAAGAAAAATCTTCAAGAAAAGGTGGAATGGTAGCATCAACACCGAAAGTCATGGCCATTGATCTTAAGCTCTAAAATGTAAATTTGAATATGAAAAGCACCCTCTTTGATACCAATTAAAGGTCACCCTGAATTGGGTGTGATGGCCAATTTAGACTTTTTTTATAAATTTCTTTGCCAATCTCCTAAGTTCACTTTAAAGTTAAGCTAGATGAGTGCGTGTATTAGCGATAGCAATAGCAATATGTCGGAATAAGTCAAAGCAGTAAAATGCTACACTAGGAGAAGGGGGTAGAAGAGATGGAAATGCACAATCGATTAATAGTGGTTTGATCCTTTAGATCTACATCCACTACCTAACCACCCCCAATTAGGATTTTGAACCAACTATATTCCAATAAGTGAATAAACCTAAGCCCGCAAGCTTAGTGTGCTTAGTCTCCACTTGGTCTTTTACAATTATGTTACTGTAAAAAGGACTTTTACAACTATCTAGCCTTAACTAGGAATTTGACTTGCCTAGATGCAAATAGGACTTCATCTATCCTATTCCCCGATAGGCTTTACAACTTATCCTATACAGCAATAAGATTCACAACTTGGTCTACTCACCAATATACCTTACAACCATTACTGTAAAAAATGATTGGTTGCTTACAACAAGTAAAGCGGTATGAGATGTTCTTCTCTCATAAGCCAAATGTAATCCTAAGATGAAGGCAATGCAAGTGAAACTTTGCCAATTGAGATGTCTTGCAAATCAATTTTATAGGCCAAATCTCAATATTGAAACTAACGAAAAAATGTAGATTAAACTTAATTTGCTTCCAAAAGTGGCTAATTGATGCACCAATACAAAATACAAGTTCCTCGGGGCACAAATAGATTTAGGATTAAGAACAAAACCCTTGTGAATATGTTGTCAAAATAACATAAGCAGAAACCATAAACACAAATATAAATTAAGTACAAGTTAGTTTCAAGTTAATTCGATGCACTATGAAAAATCACAATTAATCTCAAGTAAGTTCAATCAAAATCTTGGGTTTATACAAAATCAAGATTAAATTCAAAATCTCTTTTTTAGTGGTGTTTCACACACGCTTCAAAGAAAAATAGTGAATATAAATATAAATTAGGCTCTATGTGTTTTTCTAGGTTCATATGCACAATAGTAATTCAAGTTTCGGCTCAATAGGTGCAAATTCATTCTAGGTCTTATCTAGACTCGATATTAGGCTCAACATACTATATGAGTATATTAAGCCATATATGGTTTCCATACAAATTCTTAACAACAAGATATAGCTTGAGCACAACAGTGTGAAAAATGAGATCTTACAACCCAAAATGTGAAGATTATTTAGTTTGGTTTGGACAAAGTGTTGAGGACCTTATAACACTTCCTTTCAACTCACTTGATTTGCATAAGATCAGCCCTAAAAGCCCTCAAGTAAGTGTATGTGTTTGATCCTTACTATTTGTGCAAAAATTCCATGTTTTAGCTCTCTTTGTGTATGTATGTGCTACTAAGATTAAGTACTTATTGTTTTTGTTTACATTTTTCTCTCTATACTTATTTACTAATTTTGACTGTTATGGTGATCGAAGGGCCCAAAATAATCCACCAATTCAAATTAAAGGTGTGGATTGCATACTTTAAAAAAGCTGTCAGACAATCAGGGAACGCGCTCCACCAATTCCTGGGGCGCGCTCCACCAATTCCTGGGGCGCGCTCCAAGACCTTAGGTGCGCTTCACATAAAGGTAGAGCACACTCCAATAGCAAGTGCTTGAAAAATAATATTTTTTTATTTAATGGTATAAACCTTTTTTCCTGGTTACAACTCCCTTCAAACCTTTGCATATGATCTCTACAAGTTTGGTATGACCTAAGGAATACGCCAAAATCATCCAAAAGATTTTTCAAAGATTAACAAATGAAATATCCATGTTTCATTCCAATAGTATGGATTTTTCTACAAATGTTTTTCAAGTGATCCGAAAACAAATCTAAACTGATAGGATGCATCCAAAATCAAATTCACCAGTTTGTTCACCTCGTGTTCATGCCATACAACACATTTGCATGATTTAAAACATTTTAAAACTCACGAATTTAAAAATCATGAAATGCATGACTTTAGGTTCTTGAAAACATGAAATTTATGAAATGCATGAATTTAATGCATTTGGCTAAGGTAGTCGAACTCTCATACCTTACAAATGATGTACATAACTCCATACATGCTTTCTAGTGCTTTTCCTTGCCTTGATCAAAGTATGAGCTCCTTAAGTCTCATTCCATCCATTCCATTTAAATTTGAATTAGTAGCCTTTGAACTTGTGAGTTCTAATAATGTTGGATGCACTGAAATACTTGACAATTATGTTAGTACCATTTTACATTACTTGTTGACATCAAAATATTGAGTGGAGTGTAAGTGTCAAAGCACTTAGTCCAACAAAGGTTTGGTTTAAGTTTGGGGGTATCGACACTACACTATGGAAGTGGTAAGAAATGATGGAAAAAAGGATAAACACTGCAGGTATAATCATTTAAATTTTATTTTTAGTTAAAGAGGAAAGCATGGTAGTATATACGAGATCACATCTTGTAGAAAAAGTCCAATCTCTAAGGAATTCTATAATAAGTGTGAATCTTATTTGAATATAAAAGCAAATAAAGATTAAGTGCAAAGATGGGAATAAATAGGCATGTTCCATGAAAATTTGAGTTAACTTGCTTGATAAAATGAAAGTGAGAAGTATTAAGAAGAGTTTTTTTTAAAAATAGAAAGTCACATAAGTTCTATAGGAAATGCAGCGGAGAACTTAATGGTTGGAAAAAGTAAGGAAAAATGAAGTCCGTAGCAAAAGAAGCAGGGACTATGAAATATAAAAATAAAAGGAGAAGAAGAAAAGAAAAGAGTGATAAAAATAAAGAAGAGACAGAGGAAGTTAAAATAAAAATCTTCAAATAAAAGATTTAGCTTGAGTGCTAGTAGCTTGATCGAGTTAAGTTTTCTTTCCAACTAAGTTAAGTCATATAGACACTTGAAGTGTAAAAGTCTATCAAAGGTTAGTTTGATATGTGTTTATTTATGAATTTCTAAGCTTAATGAGAAATTTTAAGATTATACACTTGCTAGTTGAGTGTTAAGTTAAAACAAACTTGATAGTAGTAATGGTTTTGATTGTGATCTACTTTGGTGTTTAGAAAGTGAGTTGTATGTGTTGTTAAAGCTACGTGTCTTGAGATTTTAAGTTTTTGAAAAGAAAAAACTTTTAAGTGGATTATAACTTGAGACTTAGTTGAATTAAAGAATACTCAATGAGTGATGTAAAATGAATGAGCACTAGGTAATAGGAGCAGTTATGTTACTTATTAAAATACACTTTCCTCAGGACGTGCAAAGCCTTAAGTTTTAGGGGATTTGATGTGATATCTGAAAGATTCATAAACTTGATTAGGATGCTAATTAAGTATTTTTTAGATTTAAAATGGAATTTAGGTATTCGAGGTAGGACCCATGCATTATGGATAAGAGATCATAAATTAAATATTATTTTTGTGTGTCGTGTGCCTATTTGATGTATTATACACAATTTCGATGCGAAATAGGTTGAGGTGTAGATGCGGTGTTCACATGTTTTGGAGAGCATGGGCATTTTTCTCAATTATTGACGATATTGAGGTACTCTAAGGGTTTAAATTGGTTAAGAGATTGAAGATAAACATAAAAAAAGTAAAATGACCGAAAAAGGCATTGGAGGAGTGAGTGGATGAATAATAAGTAAAGGGTATTAAGGTCATTTGTTGGTCTAAACCTTTCAAAAAGATATAATGAGAACGAAACCAAATTTCGTTTTGAACAAACTGCCCCCATCGTCTTCTCCAACTCGACTCCTCTCTTTACCAATTCAGTATTCATCATCTTCAACCTCCAATCTCTGAAATCTCTGCCCTCGCACTCTCCCTCTCTATAGAGATCAATCTCTTGAGCTCACATAGAACTCTCGCTTTCTCATTATTCTCTCTAATTTATGTCTCTTACTTCACTAGCTCCATTGAAGATGAAGAAAGAATAATGGAGAAAGTGAAAAAAAGGTAGATTGAGGAGATTTTTCATGTTTTTCTTTAAATTAATGGTGAATTAGTTCTTATGACTGAGAGAATTGGAATTTGTTTGAATTTCGGACCAAATGGTGTTGTGGTTTGAAATCAATTGATGACTATTAATTGATGGAATGGATGGGAAATCAATGCTTTTGATGTATTTTAATGGATGGGAAAAGTTTATATGTTTTTAAAATTCGAATAGGTTAAATAATTATAGTCAAAAAATGAGTAAACTAGGATTTGTTAAAGTTCTAAAGTCAAAATATGGAACTTGCAAGATTAAAATTACCAATTCAGTTAAAATCCCAATTTAAGATTCATAGTAGATTTATAAATTGCTTTTGAAACCAATTAAGTAGTTTAAAATTGAAATTGGAGACATGAATTAAGTATAGTGACTTAAGAATGATTTGTAAATGTTAGGATTGAGTTACGACTCTTAAATAATGATTTTTATGATTTAGTATAACTTACAAAAGTATGTGAAAGCCGAGTAACGTTTTGTGAGGCTTCACAATCAACTTTGAGTTGGTTTGGTTGTAAGTAAACTTTACAGTAATTTTCGTATTGATATGGTTTAACTATTTGAATGAATTGCATTTATTATTAGTCATGCATGCACAGAAAGAGTGAGGGGGATAAGCTTGTTTCAGAGTCTGGTTTGCTTGAAATGAGATTTCAATCCTACCTCTACGCCAGCTAGTGAGACTAGTTCCGGAGTCTAACGTCGACAAGTTATCTCTGCATTTCATAAGCTCTTAATATTGCTTTCATACTATTTTTAGAAGTCGACACCTGATTATAGTTAGGAAATAGAAATGTAGTGGATTGCACAGTTGCATATTTATTTCTTCAATTCATTTGCTTTATGTCCATATTATCATGCTAGTATTACCAAGTATATTAGACAATGTAAAGTTTACTTATCTAACATCATTATTTGTTGTAATGGTGACAGACTCATTTCGCACTAACAAGGGAAAGTAGAAGCTAGAAAATCTTCGGTGATTATTTTCATGTTGTAAAGTTTAATTTTCTTGGTGTAAATTGTTTGTTTATACTATTTTGGCTTTGGGGTTAGTGTACGACGTGAAATACTCTCTCTATTAGATTATGAAAGTCTCCTAAGTTAGTGTAAAATAATTTTAGAGGTTTTATGTTTAGATTTTGATCTATTTCGAAATTTTAAAATTGTAATAAAGGTATCAGAGACCTTAAGTTAATTTAAATTGATGAATATTATGATCTGCGAGGAGTTATGAGCCCTTCTAGGCTTCTCCCAATTCCACTATTTATTAAGTGAAATTTTTGGCGGGCCACTTTTAGCGGAGGTGTTGCCGAAATTTTTACAAAATACGGATATGATTTCCTAATTTGCTATAATAAAATAAGTTAAGAACTAAATCAATTGAAGATATAAATTTAGTTTTGGAGCATTACACAGGATTGAAATAATTATTATTTTGAGTTCCAGGCTCAAAGAATGGATTAGGTTGACTAGATTATTAGTGTATTAAAATATCTAGGTTAGTTAGTCGTCTTAATGAAGAGGGAGCTAAGATTTGATAAGTGATTATTAGACTTATATATAGGTTTAGTTTAGTAGTGTATTTCGTATAAATGTCCTTAAATGAGCTTAAATTGATGGTGTTTATGTATTTTCAGATACACAAGGCATAAATGAAGGAAATAAATGTATTCGAGAGAAACAGAGCTAAAAAACACCAAAGAAGTTTTGGTATCGTGGCTAAAAAGTGTGGTGTTGTTGGAGATGAAGGCACGGTGTGACAACCTTTTCCTTAAAATAAGGTATTGCCCAGCTTAATCCCGTCGTTAAGCCTTAATCTCAGCCACATATGACCTAACGACGTATTAGTAAGCTTTTTTATCTTATTAGCCTCGTTATTCATATTCAGGATAAGAAATACACATGTCACATTATTATTGTATTTCAGAGTTAATTAAAATTTTATTCAATTAAAAATACTTAACATAAGTCTTAACAGTTACGCGGAAGCAATTACTTAAAGATCCTAGGTATGGAAACCAGAAAATAACATCACATGCATATAAACATCAAAGGATGGGAAACAATGTGATAGTTTAAGTATTAAGTCGGGGATCTATATGCTCAATCCAATATACTACCCAAAATATATAGAAAATACATAAAATAGATAATACATCATAATGTCGGGAACTATAAGATAGAAAGTAGAAAATCACCAAACGTTCAGAGATAGTCGTCGATCTTTTCCTTCTTCAGTCTACTGCTTGACGAATCTGAACCAACTGTCATAAAAAGAATGATGAGTACAATAAGTAATAAAGTAATTCATGGAAGTTTTTAACTACAATTCCAAACAAAATTGACTCCTATTCAAACGCATAAATATAGTGAAGAAGTGCTAAAAAGGAAATATGGTAGAAAATACCATAATTAAATAAAACGAAACTAACACAGGTTAAGTAGTGATCTAGGTCCGATTGGCCACGAGTCTTATCACATAAGCCTTAATTCCATTACCTTAGGGTGGAGCTACGCTCTACACCTCTATCAAAGATCAGAGCTAAGCTCCACAACTCCATAATCATCCATATCTCAATCCTTAAAAGTAGAACAAAGCTCTAAGCATAAATAAATTATATGTATATACATACCTGCCGACTACCTCGGGTTTCAAACCCCGTCGCGCAAGTGTAGTGGCGAGTGTTGTCACCTTGATAGTCCAGTGACCCCGTATGTTGCGCATCTTATATTTAGGTAATGGGCCCTAGATTCTACCACTACTTTATAATATCAATAAAGACTCACACTTGGGACTCCAAGACAAGGAAATAAGTTTCAAAGCTAACATTAAAAGAATACAAGTCCATATATATATACTCCAATTTTATTTCTTTAATCTTAATACCATGTTATTCTCGATCACACATTCTTCAAAACTACAAGAAAGACATAGGACACAAGTATAGAGTCAATGACTTCATTGGTAAATGATATCAATCCCCACGGGGGATGGGGATTCCCTGCAACGGGAATGTAGATGGGGACTTTAAATGGGGATGGAGGCGGGGATGAGGATAAAATCTCATACCCATGCGGGTATGGTTACGGGGATGGGGAAAAATATATTCTCAGGGATCCCCGCGGGTATTACCCATGGGGATCCCCGTGGGTATTACCCATGGGGATCCCCGCAAAGATCCATATTTTAATCAAATACATCTATATACATCGTATATATCAATTTTATATAATATTACAAGGCTTTCACCCAAAACACTAGTGATGAACAAACTCTAATGTTATTTATAATTTTAACTTGTTTGGTTAATTATAAGTTTTTTTAAATGATTATATATTTTTTGAATTGTTTGCAACTATATTTATATGTTCTACTTTATTTGGTTGAGCTTTTCAACAATTACGATTATATGCATGTGTACCATACTTTTTATAAATTTTTGACAAAAATTAAATGGGAAAATATTTCCCCGTGGTGATTTTTCGCTAAATACTCATAAAAATCCCCACGGGGATATTCAATAGGGAATGAAATGGTGAATGTTTTTCCCATTGAGATTCCCCATCTCCACGGTGATTAGGCAGGGATTTGGATGGGGATAAAAATTTATCTCCACGTGGGGATGGGTATGAGGATGCGAGATAAATTCTTAAGAGAGGATGGGGATGGAGATGGGGTCCCCATCCCCATCCCCTCCCCTCCCCATTTGCATCCCTAATAAGAACGCTCATATAATGAGTAGAATATGAAACAATTTCATGATATCAGGATACAAAGCAAAACATAGTCAAAAGACTATAAAACAGAGCATAATTAGAATGAAATGTAAATAAGAACTTCAACAAGATTATTTACAAGTCACGCAATGTATTTCCTAGCTTGATCGGCCTCCCAACACCGTGAAACGCATATCCGAACTCCTGAGACTATTTCTTAGGCTCCTAGTATAATTTAGTATGTATTAGAGTGTGTTTAAACCCTTAGTTTGGGTTTTAGGCTAAGCTAGATAGGCTAAGTGTGTTTTAAAAAAGTACAGATTTTTGTGATGTCTGAGTACCTAAAGCAATAACTAATTTATCTAGCGCGCTAATGACCTCTTAGTGCGTTGGGAGTTTTTTCTAGCGCGCTAGAGCTACTTAGCACACTAGAGAGTTTCTCTAGTGCACTAGGAGTGCTACAACCTATAATTCTGGGTTTTCTCTCGAGAATGACCTCTAAAGCTCATATCCCCGTTCTCTGCCACTAGGGATTCGTAACATCATCCTCCATCAAACATACACCAAACACTATAATTCATCATATTCATCAAATCAAACATGCATTTTATTGGAATGCTCAAGAATATCCAAAACTTATGAAATTCATAACTTTGTCAAAATAAAACTAATTTTCAAAATTCTTGATAGCTGGAATATTACAAATCATAAGGAATTCAAATATGCAAATGGATTTTAAAAATCACACCTCTTAACACTGATTTTGTAGAAGGTCTTTTTCATTGTAATGAAACAAGATCTTTAGCAAAACTTGAAATCTTGAAAATTGAACTTGAAAAACTTAAACTTATTGGGATTTTAAGATTCATACGCTGCAAAAAAATAAAACCATATTTGAAAAACCCCAATAGGATAAAAAATAGGTTCCATTAAACTAGATCTAAAAGGCGAACCATACCTTAATCCATAATTTTCTTCTGTGATTGTGCGATCTCTAAGAAGTTCAAGTGCACTCCTCTATTGGAAATCTACACATGAATGGTGACCATAATTTGGAGTGCTAGCTCCAAGAGAGATCGAAGACGTTTTTCTTTCACTCCCATAATCCAGATAACTCAAAATTTTTTAAAATGAAAATCATATTTCATTTTAGGGTTTCACCCTTTATTTATATATATAGATAAGCCTCCAATTTAAATTCTATTCGTATACAACTATTGTATTTAGGCATTTTGAGCAAATTACACATACACCCCTATTAATAAGTTATCATATAACAAATTCTAAGGGCTTTTATGTCATAAGTTTTATCATATACAAGTCATGACTCGACCAATTGAAATTGCATAAAGCCATTCTTTGTGTGAGACTCAATAGGTTCATACGACGTTGGTAATGAACCAAAACCATTTTGGTACACAAGTCATAAGCGGCCTCTAGTAAGGCATTATGACTACCTAAGTAGCATGAATATCAAAATCGATACAACCTAATGAATACCGTATATCATATCATTTTGTCATGCGATATCCTTTGACTAAAATAAGGCATGGAAAGTCAACCTTAATGTTCAATCGTATCTCGATATTTAGGTAAACTAAAAACATTCAAGTGACATTGATTATATCAATTCACATGGACTTGGCTGTTATCAGTCTATTATATCTAGAGATCCACTGTTATCTCTTTTTATACTATAGTAGCAATTAATTACACACCTTCATATATTATTCACATGATAACCAATCACAATCTTTATAATCGTCCAGTTAAAAACAACATTTGATTGTGTCAAATTACCATGCTTTTAATATTGAAGTCTATGGTAATCTCGAGTTGAAGGACTAAATGATATACCTATCATGAGTAACAACTATAATTTAATATTTGTGGTGTTCTCATAGCGGGTCGGTCCAGTACTTTGTTCCCTAATAAATACTCATGATCTCGATTTGTATCCCTATACGCATGATTATCACATGACCATCAATCAAGATTCACACTAGTCTTATTCATTAAGTTCCCAGTATAATGATCGACTAGGGACATTTATGATATTTCAACAAATACCCATAAGTTTTACTATAAAGTAAACATGCAATCGCTTATAATAAAACAACGAATTAAAACCTCTATTCTATTAACTAAAATTATAAGATAAAAAAAGTTTGAAGATTCACCTAGGGTGCATACTCCAACACCTCTCACTTGCACTAGGGCCAATCATTCATGTATCTAATACCCAATGACCTAACATGGCCATCACGTTTTGCTTGTGGAAGAGCCTTCATCAAAGGATCTGTAGCAATTTTTTCTGTAGTAACTTTACAAATCTTCATGTCTCCTCTCTCAATAACTTCTCGAATGAGATGAAAACGTATAAGTATATGTTTGGATCGATGGTGTGATGTTGGTTCCTTGACACGTGCTATCGCCTTATTGTTTTCACAATACAAGCAAATGAGGTTAGCTATACTAGGAACCACACCAAGTTCAGAGATGAACTTTTTGATCAAAATGACCTCTTTAGTTGCATCGAAAGCTATAATATACTCAGTTTCTATTACAGAACCCGCCACAATTTCTTGTTTCAAACTTTTTCAGCTCACTGCGCCTCCATTCAAAGTAAAACATATCCAGTATGCGATCTGAAGTCATCTATATCAGTTTGAAAACTTACATCTGTGTAACCATTTACAACAAGCTCGTCTTTCAAACTTCCATAGACCAAGAACACTTCTTTAGTCCTTCTCAAGTACTTAAAAATATTCTTTATTGCTATCTAGTGACTCTCATCAGGATCAGACTGATATCTGCTTGTTTCGCTTAAAGCGTACGATACATTAGGTTAGGTGCATAACACGACATAAATGATAGATCCAATAGCTGATGCATATGGAATCATATTCATGCGCTCTCGCTCATCATTAGTCTTTGGACATTGAGTCTTGTAGAGACATTGGTAATGAACCTCTTTAAGAGTCTTGCATACTAAACATATTCAATATCTTATCTATGTAAGCATTTTTCTTAAACTGATCAGCCTTTTAGATCTATCCATATAGATCTTACTAAAGATATAGGCTGCATCTCTTAAGTCCTTCATTGAGAAACACTTCCCTAACCAATACTTGGCACTCTTCAAGGTTGGGATGTCATTTCCAATGAGTAATATATCATCAACATACAATACTAGGAAAACAACCACGCTCCCATTGACTTACTTGTATAGACAAGGCTCATCCCACGTTCATTAATTGTTTCATTAAAATGAAGATTCCAACTCTGAGAAGCTTGCTTTAATTCATAAATGGATTTTGGAAGCTTGCACACCTCATAGAATTCTTAAGATGAGCAAACCCTTAAGGTTGTATCATATACACGTCCTTAGGTAACTTCTCATTTAGGAAAGTTGTTTTGACATCCATTTTCCATATTTCAAAGTCATAATACATGACTATTGGAATTAGAATTATAATGGATTTAAACATGGCTACAGGAGAAAAGTCTCATAATAATCAACACCTTTAGTCTGTCTGAAACCTTTTGCTACCAGTTGTGCTTTATAAGTATACATACTGCCGTCCATGTCAATCTTCTTCTTGAAAACCCATTTATATCCAATGGTCTTACCACCTTTAGTTAAATTAACCAGGTTCCAAACTTGAATATCGTACATGAATTTCATCTCAAAATTCATGGCAATAAGTCATTTATCTGCCTCAGGGCTATACACAACCTCCAGATAAGTAGTAGGTTCATTTTGATCCATAAGCAACACCTCACTACTATCAGTAATAAGAAACCCAAGTCTCTCAGGCTGATGTCTTACCCTATCAGACCTATGTGGGCCTTGTGATACCTATGGAGGTTCAACTAGTTCAAGACTTTGTTGATCTCGCATTACTGGTTGAGTGTTTATTTGTGGTTCTTGAACTTCTTTAAGACTTATTTTATTCCCATTGTTATCTTTTAAAATAAACTATTTTTCCATAAAGACAACATTCTGAGCCGTAAACACTTTATTCTTAGTGGGATTATAAAAGTAGTATCCTCTAGTTTCTTTAAGATAACCAACAAATACACACTTGGTAGATTTGACTAATAATTTTTTTGAGATTTGTCATCATACGAAAACATCACAGCCCGAAATCTTAAGGAAAGACAAACTTGGTCTTTTCCCAATTCACATTTCATGTAGTGTTTTATCAACCACTTTAAAAGGAACAAGATTCAATGTAAACGCAACATTTTTAAGGAATAACTCCTAAAGGAAATAGGAAGATCTATATGACTCATCATATATCAAACCACATCCAATAAAGTTCGATATTTCTTTTCAGAAACACCATTCAATTATGGAATTGCTAGGGGAGTTAACTGTTAAACAACCCAACAGTTTCTAAGATGATCGTCAAACTCTTGGCTCAAATATTCACCATTTTGATCTAATCAAAGTGCTTTAATAGTTTTACCAAATTGATTTTCCACTTCATTTTGACATGTTTGAAACCTTTAAAATGACTCACCTTTATGTTTCATGAGATACACGTAACCATATCCACTAAAATCATCAGTGAATGTAATGTAGTACTGATAACAACCTCTAGCCATTGTGTTTTTAGGACCTTTACATCAGTATGTATTACACCTAATAAATTACTTGCATTTTTATTGTATCCAGTAAAGGGACTCTTTGTCATCTTGCATGGTAAACAAGATACACATATTTCATATAATCCAAAATCAAATGAATCTAAAAGTCCATCTTTATGGATTTTAGAAATGCATTTCTCATTTATGTGGCCAAGACGATAATGCCAAAGGTAGGTCTGACTCAAATCATTTGACTTGAATATCTTTGTATTTACGTTAAGAATTAGAGTATCTACAGACCTTTTCTTGTTTAGAATATCAATATCATTACACAAATTAGCATTCACATAAAAAATAACTTTATAAGAAATGAAACATTTATTATTTGCAATAATGAAATTAAAACAATCTAAATCTAAATATGAAACTGAAATGATGTTTATGCTCAAGGCAGGGATATAATAACAATTATTTAAAATTAAAACAGGTCCACTCGGTAAAACTATTCGTAGAATCCTACAGCTAACGCAACAACCTTTACTTTATTTTCAAATCGTAGGATGACTTATCCTTTCTTTAGTTTTCTACTTTTGGTGAGACCATGCACATTAATACAAAAGTGAGATCCATATCTGAAATCCAATACCCACGAATCACTAGTAGACAAGTTAATTTCAATAACGTAAGTATCTAAAGCAGTAGTGGCACTACTCTTTTTTTTCCTGTAGATATTCAAGATAGAGCTTGCAATTTCTAAACCAATGCCCAGGTGAATGGTAGAAATGACAATTTCCTAATTTTTCTTTTTCTTTCTAGGACTTTAAAGTAGAATAAGCATGAGGCTTGACTTGTTCCATAGGCTTTGTGACAGTTACAACAGCCTTGGCAACTTTAGCCTTGACTTTACCCCTTTTCTTCAATGCCTTTCCTTTTTGAACCATCAACACATTAGCAATGGGTTACTTGATATTCTGCTTAGCAATTTTAAGCATAAAATGCAACTCTGAGATAGACTTCTCCATATTATTCATGCTATAGTTCATCACAAATTGTATACAACTATCAAGTAATAAATTTGAGATTAAATTAATAGCCAACTCTAAGCGTATGAGAAATCCGAGTCTATCAAGATTGTCAATATAACCCTTGATTTTTTGAACATGAGGACTAACTGATGTAGCCTCAACCATTTTGCAAGAATTAAGGTTCTTGACTGTCTCAAACCTTTCTTAACGAGCTTGCTATTGGAACATTTCCTTCAGCATCATATCCATGTCGTAAGCTTCCTTGTGTTTCATGTCATTCTAAAGTTCAGAAACTAAGGTTGTTAACATAATGCATGCAACACCGGTTGAGTCGTTTACATGCTTAGTATGTGCATCCTTCACGGCTCTTAAAGCATTGGCTAGTGGTTCCTTATCCACAACATACAACTTGCGTTCATGCTTCAGAACAATTCTTAAGTTTCTAAACCAATTAAGAAAGTTTGTCCTAGACAACTTATCCTTCTCAAAGATGGATCACAATGGCAAGGGATTAGTGTGATTTGTAGAGGCCATAGATCTACAACAAAGATTATGCACATTAGTCATACATGCATTCATTAATAGGGTGACCTCAATAGATTAGTGTTTAAACAACCAACTGGCCTTAACAGTATCCAATGAGACCCGACCTCAAGAGATTAATATTCAAGCACAACGGAGGGAGATGACAAGTAGCCACCGGATCTCCAGCCTGAGATACCATTACAATTTATTCATTCCAAGCACATTAGTCCCACATGCATCATAAATAGGGCGCTATAAGGGAAAGATGAAATGAAAAGACAAGATATATTTTATGATAAACTACTCACTCATCTTGAAAATAAACAATGCAAATATATAATTAAAGACACAATAAAATAAATAAATAAATACCTCTTAAATAAATCAAAGCTCCAATGTATATTCTCATAGACTAAACTAATAAAAGACTTATTAAAAATGTGAAATAGGTTGGAGAGAGCTTTATTTTCAAGCCCTCTAGTCCTATTTATATTCTCATAAGTTATACATATCCTAGATAAACTCAAATTCTTCATATTAATCTAAAAAACCCGTAATTGACCTCAGTTATTTATCAGCGATTCCTAAGTTGTACACAAATCGATGAGTTAATCACTGGATTTGGTTCTCTATGCTCCACTGATTCAGCTGGCGATTTATAGTATTATTTCCAATTCTCCGAGGATTCATTGGCACTTCTCTACTGCCGATATATGTGGCAATTATCAGTGTAAATGCAAATCGATGGATAATCACTAGACTTCTTCTCTAATTGATTGTTTTGTCTTCTTCCTTTTTTTTTTCATTGTTTCATTTTCCTAATTAAATCCTGAAATAACAAAAACAAGATGATGCCTAGTGTAATATCATTATTTATATCTAAAAACAACCTAAATTAAACTATAAAACTTTTCTAATTATTGACTTGTCAAATACCTCAAACTTAACAATTTGTTGTCCTGAGCAAAGTAAAACTCTTAATCATATTCTCTTTTCTATTCTTTATAATATGATTTCAATCTAATTCATCATAACTATCAATAATAAAAATTTGAAAATAAAAGTGATTTTAAATGAAAATATATTACCAACAAGTAAATGAAAGTTATGATAGAATAGAATGATTTAGACAAAACAAAACATCCCTTAATGATAACTCAACCACCTGATGCAACACTCTTTAGATCTTAAAGTTTATTTCTAAGGCCAATACATAATATATGTTTTCTCAATCTCCATTGAGAAACATCAAGCTTACGATGACTAATATAGAATTTCAAAACATAAAAATAATTAGATAAATTTTAATTTTTAAAAATACTTTATAATAGCACCACAATCGAAATCAATATGAATTTTGCCAAGTTACCACTAAATATATTATTTAACACGTATTAGATTAAGAAATACTTCACTCAACTTTAGTTTCAAGCACTCGAGCTAAATGTTTTCTTTGAAGAGTTTAAGAACATCCATTTTTTTCATCTCTCATTCTTTTCTATTCCATCCGAATGATTCTTTCTTTATTGTTTTTCTTTTGCTTTTGCTTTTGAGACCCTGCTCCATTTCTTATTGGCATTTTTACATTTTCCCACTATAGGTTCCTTTCTCCATTTAATATGGAGTCTATAGGACTTTTTATATATTCGTAAACTTTTGTTAACACTTCTCACTATCCACTTAAGTTGAAGAAAGTATTATTTCTAACTTATAGAAATTCATTAGTTTTTAATCCATTTCTTCTTTCAATTGTGATATAATAACTTTCTATATATACACTATAAAGATATTTAATCAATAGCTTTTGTATCATGAGATTCTTAGAAGTTTGTCTTGTTCATCTTGCACTATTATTTTGATCTTCTACCCATTCTCATTATTAACACAAGGTATTAAATTTGGTGTATACATTATCTAGTAAAGTTAATCAAAAAGGATATAAAAACTGACTATTTCTATCATAAAATTCACTTGGGTAAAAAATCATTGCCATTCAAAAATCTATTCATTATATTCATTTTCATTATCGTTCTTTTCCTAACTAAAAATAAAATAAAATGAAATTCTTACTTACTTGAATTCGAAAGAAATTTGAAAAATTTCATCGACTTACTTGAATATCGGATCTTTTTGAACTTTGCATCTATTATTGACTTATTTTCTACCTTTCTTTCCTTTCGTTGCTTTCTTTGCTATCATTAGCGTACTTTACCTAAAATACCCCCAAAACTCATTTCAAACCTTGCCCTCAAGGTCTTAAAATGAAGTCGCGATTTCTAATAAAACAAATATACTAGGTGAAGTATAAAGGAAATGATATAATCATTAAATGGACAAACAATTAATATAAATTAACGTAATATAGAGTTTTCATCAAACCAAAGGCATAAGAATTAGAATAAACATCATCTATGTTTCACAAATGTATCAAATTACCAATCATATAGCATATAGTATAGCACCACTCAAAAACAAAGTATCACCACAGATCACAAAGTAAATCATCATAACCAAAGTTATTAAGAAGACCTCACACTATAGCACTCAAAGACAAAGAAGATAAATAGAATAAGGAAATCAATGTCGTTCAAAAGTTGCATCGTTATCGTACTCCACTGGATCAATTCTCTAGGACTGGTAACTCGCAGCGGGGCTATAAAGGTGGTAGTCCTGACCTGGCAGTGCTAGAACATTAAGACTACTATTAAGTGTTAGCCTCATTTGTGTACGTTGTACATGAACTTCTACCTCTCCTTATCGTATATTTCTTCTAGACATTGTTCGCTTCATCTTGTGAGTACTCCTTGCTAAGGCCCTCTGGTTCTCAAAAACCAATTCTTGATTTTTATAGTTGTCATTTGATTGCGGAGAATTGTACCCATGAAGACCAACTTCGACTTCTCCATGTATAGGCCATCATAATCCAATGTAGGTTGCATTAGGATCATGTCAAGCTTATGACATCTCCTCAATGATTCTCCTCATTTCATCTCTGATTTTTTTTCTATGCATTGTCACTCTTTTAGCTATCTTAGACTTCTCTCTCTCTCTCATCCTTGGTGTCTTCATAACCATTTACTCATCCATATTTGTCTATAACCTCTTCCATGATGGTTTTCCCCAGTAGAACATCCATATCAAGCCCTACCATGTTTACTTGGTCTGCCCTACAAAAAGCCGCGATCATTAAAGGGAAAGGTAGACCGTCGTTTTTCTTTATGGTAATGGCACTCCTTATCAACTTGTAGATAATTTTGCCAACACTTAAGTATTCTAATCCCATAATTATATGGCAGAGTAAGGCGACTTTGTAGTTTACTATCTCATAATATTGCAGGTTTGGCTGTAACCTGTCGTTAATCAAATAACACCAAGCTTTAGTGATTTTCCTAATACATTTAGTGGTTGTGTGCTTTGGGTACCCTTCCATATCAAAAATGAATCCATCACCATGGATTGCCTCTAAACCTCCCCTAATTATCTCTATTGGGTAGTGGTACTTAATGGCGTATTCGTGCTTTAGGTACTCATCATTTTATTTTTGGTTAAATTCTGGTAATCTAAGATATCGGTTTATTCTTGTAGTAGCGGAATAATCCATTGTTCTTCCTTGAGCTTGTGACTTTGTTTTACTCTAAATTCTAAGTGCATTTGCATAAAGCTCTCGCACCAGAATATCGCATCCCCTTTCACTAGCAACACCCTCCAGGTCTAAGTGGTTATAGTCCCTAGTCAACTATCCCCAATTCCTTGCCACAATGATATTTAAGATCCTAGGCCTATATTTCAATTCATTCTTCACATTAAATCCTCTTTTCAGGGATCTACTTTCTATTTTTCTCTAAATCATTCCTAAATTTATTGAAGGCCTTCTCATTGATAAAGTTTCCTTCCTAAGTACATAATTTTTCACCCTTCTCGGTATTTGTTCTTCTAATATTTCCACTTTTTCCCATTTTTCTACATAATCATCCTCAGTGTTATAGCTAAATTATAAAGGTGGAGTAGGCTTTCTTTGGGATCTAATTCTAGGTGTATTAAAAGAAATTAATGTATATTAGATTTAGGAAACTTTGGATTTATTCTTTGATTTCTCCATTAACTTCTCCTTTCCTTCCTCCTCCCTTGAACCTCTACCCTTTCCACTTCAAGCTATTTGGATGAGTACAAGTAAAAGAATGAACTTGTAAAACTATTTAAACCAAATTTGTCAAAAAAGTGTTGGGTAAAACTTAACGTATCTATCTAATAAGGAGAAACTCATTGAAGAAGTCATTTATAAATCAAGAGTTTAAAATTTATATGAGATTTATCGATAAAACATCATTGGTAAGAACAATTGTTCATAAGTAATTCGAATAATGCAATATGCAAACACGAAAACCTCTCAAACTCATTTGAAACTTAATCTCAAATTAGTTTGCGTATAAAATTCAATCTATTCACCATATACGAAAAATAGTTCAAAAACTCGATAACAATAAACAAATCATAACACTACTCCCATACTAGTACTGTAATTGAAAACATTCAATATCAAAACCAATTTAGAGTAAAAATCTTGAAACTTAGCTTTTAACTTAATAAAATTCTAAAATCAATGAAAAAAGCAAACATTTTATCAATTAAAGGTTAGGGTTTTCATTGATTACCTACTTGAAAGTAATTCTTTAAAGATTGGAACTCTAAACTCCTCTAGAACACTCCTCCACGTTCCAATCAAATTGCCCTTACACAAGCCCTAGATGGCTTTACACTCTCAAAACTCAACAAGTTTTTTGGATTGGATGTATGAAGATTGAGGTGGGAATCGCTTAAATACACTAAAATCTAGCTTTGGAAGGTTGAATATAATCGAAAATTGGTCTCTTAATCAAAAAATTGCAATGGTTTGTAAGTGTGAAATTGATAAATGTATCGATTTGGGGTTTCTATTTCAAAAACTCATATTCATTCTCAACGAATCGGATTGAAGCGGATTCGCTAGGAAATCAATGAAAATGAGCCTCAGTTATTTAATGATTAGTTTAGCGAATCCTAGTTATAAGTTCAAATTGGTGACAAATCACTGACTTAAAACTACATTCAAAAATCTACACATTTTTGCTGATTTTCTTCGCGAATTCTTGTACAAATCGGAATCGTTGGGAAATCGAATATGTTTTAACTATTTTTCATTTAATTGGTTTTTCCATATATTTATCGCATATATATATATCAAATAAAAAGATAGAATTATCTAAAATTATAATAATTTAACTATGATATATACGAAATAATATTTTCATTACTATAAATAGCTAACTAACATAAAACTAATGCAAAGAAAATAATATGATAAGGAAAGAAATTGGCGTGATCAACCCCCCTTACATGAAATTATTCAGGAATTAAATTCCTTAAATATCCCCATTATAAAAGTCAAGATTTGAGAGAATATAAAAGCACCTAACTAATCTTAATACTAAAACTGAAAGTAAAGATAGAGCGTGGGCAGCCTCCTATAGAGTGTTTTTGTTTACCGTCGTTGGCTCAACTGAACCATACAGTTCTAGACTGGCTTTATAAACTTTAACGTAAGATTCTCAACTCTAGTGTCATTCCAGAAAGTGATTGCTCGCCCATGCACCCTAAAAGTGATTGTCTTATTCAGATTATCCATGACATATTGCGACGTGGCTAAGAAAAGTCGTCCTAAGATTAATGGGGATCTTCATTGATGAAGTGTCGCATAACCAAAAAGTCTGTGCCAATAATCTACTTATCAATTTGGACCGGTACTTTAGTAACCACACTTATTTGTTTCACTAAATAACCATTTGATAAATAACTTTTTCAGAAGCAATCACATCCAATTCTAGTTTAGTATAAAGGAAGAAGTCAATTGACATATAGTTTTCTCTAGAACGTGTAACGCAAATAGCTTTAAAATACCAACCCCATTTGACTTTTATGTTTATTTATATATCTCCCAGATCATTGAGCTTGAAATTGCTAAATTCTTTTTTTCTTGTTTTTCTTTGTAGATTTAAATTCCTCCATCTTAATATCATTCTCAACATTGTTTGGTTGCTTAACCCTCTATTCTTGGGTTATTGTTTTTTGATTTGAAGTGCCTTCAACTTGTTATTCTTTGTCATAGCAGTTTTTTCTTCCATTGTTATTGCATGAATAACATATACTTCGGCTTTATGATGATTTAATTTTAAAGATCCATTATCAGTAGATTGTTCATTATTGAATTCATCATAATTATCATAGACATCTTCATCATTGAAATGAAAAGTGACAGTTTTGTTTTCAAATTTCATAGACGGTTTCCTTCAAAAATATCTAACTTTATTTTAGCTATTTTAAGAAACGGTCTTCCAAAAGTATAGGCAGAGATTTAGATGATACCGAGTATCATATTTTCATGACATAGAAATCAGCTAGAAATACTAAGTCATTTATTTTTACTAAGACATATTCTAGTGAACAATAAGATTTAATAATTGTATTGTCAACTAAAGTAAGATTAGTTGGTGTATTAGTCAATGAACCTATTTTCAATAACTCATACAGTTTAGGTGACGTAAGATTAATTGATGCTCCAAGATCACAGTTAGCAAAATCTATAAAAGAAGTTCTTAATGTTATAGGTATTCCAAACATTCCTGGATCGAAACATTTCTCAGTTATTTTCTTTTTAATTAGAGTAGACACCTTTTGTCCAAAGTGTTCTTCAGATTCTTCTAAAAATTCATCATTTAGTTTAGAGAATTGTTTCAAAACCTCATCATAATTAGAAAATTGCATAATTGATTAATGGTTTGTAGATTTCTATTTTCCTAAATGTTTCAAGAATGTCTTCATTGTTTTCTTCCTCCCTAGCATCAGCTAATCGTTGTGGAATAGTAGAATATGAATACATGTCTTTATTCAAATTATTAGAAATCTTATCATTTTTATCCTTATCAATTAATTCATATTTTTGTAAGAATTTTCCATATGCTTCAACTCTGGCTAAATACCATGGGCATAGCTTTCTTGGAAAAGGTGTACATTTCAACTGTTTAGCCATCCATTCTCTAGTAGGAATGACATTAGCCATCATTTCTTCTTCTTCCTCTTCAATAGTTGTGTGTGCTTTCTTTTTATTACTTTATTTAAGTGTCTTTCCAGTTATGGGTGTGTCGTTTTCATCACTAAATAAAACATTAACTTGTGCTTGATTAGTAGGAGCAACAATACCTTGAGTAGGTGTTTTAGATTGATTACTCTGTTGAGTACTTAACCTATTTATTTGTAAATTTATTTCACTTAATTAATTTTTCAGTTCATTAATAGTAGTATCAGTCTTAATTTGATTTTTTAGAAATTTGTGAAAAGTCTTGATGACTGTAGTTCATACAATCATGTAAGATTTGCCTTAAATTTGGATTCATAGGTTGAGCATTTTATTGAGGTTGCTAATTAGGTGCAAATACATCTGAGCTCTCAGTCTATAAGTATTATAATTCTGATCTTGAGGACCATAACTAAGATTTGGATTTGGTCTTCTAGGAGAATAAGTATTGTAATTTTATTAATTTCTTAGGGGACTAAAAATTGATTCATCATTGCGTTAACCTCTTAAGTATTTTCTTCATATAGAGTAGAACACGCATCCATAGGATAAAATTGACGGGCGCCGAACGCGTAAATAAAATAAAACTTCCTAAACCAAATATTTTGTAGAATAGTGGCAAAGGGTTAATCCCACAGAGATTGGTAATCTTAGATTAAAAACAACAAAAAAGGAAAATCGGGGGTTTTAAAATAAATATTAATTTAACTAACTAATCTAACTAAACTAAATAAAATAAAGCAACTAAACTAATTTTCAAAACAATAAATAAATACCTAAGTAACACCTAGGTCTACAGTTCCACAAATAAGGATCAAGATTCAATGGCAATCATGGTCTTCAATCTTTCCCAAAAAGTTATTAATTTAAATTCTCCTAGATTAGCTATAGAAGATTGACATCCACTAGAAACTCCTCGTTCCCCTAATCTCGATGGCCAGGATGTCCGCTACTAATTATTTTCCTCATCAATGCATAACCTTAGACATCCGCCAATCATGTTTAACACACTAACCGCAGTAATTTGGGTATATGGGAACACTAATCCTAAATAATCAGATCGCATTCGCTTATGGTTTAACCTATATTCAATTGTCGCATATTTAAGAACCGAAAGGGTTTTACAGTAAACAATGAGTGTTTGTTACTTTATTGGTCTAAAAGCACAACTACACGGATATTAATGGTCCAAATAACTATGGGTTGTCCACCTAAAAGCATGCACTGGCCACATGCATACCCTAGATCTAAACCATAAACCTTAAAATCAACAACAATGAAATAGGAGAACTTGAACTAAATTAAATAATAAAATAAAAGATCTCACATAATATATCATGGATCCATAATCCCGACTTGTTTCCCCGCCGACCTAGGCTATTGTCGATAGAAGTCGATGCTAAAAATATAATAGTCGGTGTTTTCAAAAATAAAACCTAAGTTCCTAATATATAAAACAGCTAAAAATGGTCCCAAGAGGTGAGAGAAACTCATTTTGGGGGTTGGGGAGGTGACTCGTGCGCCGAGGAACATCGTATGGCCGTTATATGTCCACCACATGTCAAACTGTGATTGGCCCATTTGGTCTACGTATGCCACATGGCATCGTTTGATTGGTCGAGATCGGTAGTGATGATGTTGTTGGGCATAGAGGTGCTGATACGTGGTATGCTTAGGCGAAGAAGAAAATCGCATGACTCGGCCGAAATTCTGGGCGAGTGCACTATCACAGATCCCGAGGCATGTCTGATGATGCTAGAATGCATGGAAAGTTGTTGGTTTGTGACATGGCGTGAACGCTGATGTGGCGGCAAGGGATTGGTGGAGATTGCTTGCATGACGTGCTTGGAGAAGGTGAGAACGCACCACGTGGCAGCAAGAGAGAAGAATTGTTGTGTGTGTCTTTGTCAAGATGCTGACAGCCGGTGGAGGGCTGCCACGTGTCCCATGAAAGCCAATGGCACGCTGCCAAGTGTCAATTGGTCTGCTAATCCTCTATTCTACCCATCGCGCAATGCGTAACTCGAGGTAAACTGTCCGGCATTTGATCACTGCATGTAAATACTCCATTTTGAGTGTTTTCACCACAGATTCAACACCGCACTCCGTTTCACTTGAAAACAAAAAAAAATATAATGAAATATATATTTTAAAGACTTTTCATATTAAATATATTAAAGTAAACTACTAAAAACCTATAAATACCGACTTATCACACGCATCCATAGGATGTGCAACCTCATTGCAAAATCCACAAGTTTTTACTTGATTAGATCTATCTTTAATTAACAGCTTAACCATCTTAGATAGTTAATCAATTTTATCATTAGACGCATTATTTCTTATATTATCCACTTTATAAAGTTTCTTTCTTGAGGATTCAACCTTTTCACCATATTGCTTGGATTGTTTTGCCATTTTATTAATTGATTCTTTCACTAAAGTAGGTGTTGTCTCAAATAAAGATCCACCACATACTGTTTCTAATAACCTTTGTTCAAAGTGATTGAGTCCATCATAAAATATTTTAATAAAGTTCTTCAAGTATATCCATGTTGCGGACAAGAAAAACTTAATCTTTGGAATCTGTCCCGAAATTCATTAAAGTTTTCATCTTCTTTCATCTTTCATCTTTGCAACTGTGATTTGCTTTCTATAGGAACTAATTTTCTTAGCAGGCATATATTCATCTAGAAAAGCTTCTAACATTTGAGTCCATGTAGTTATAAAATTTTATGGGAGATAGAAAAACTAATCTTATGCTTAATTTTTCAATGCAAAAGGAAAAGCTTTGAGTTTGACTTGTTCTAAAGTTCCTTCTTTCGATTTCATCCCATTAACTTTATGTTGAAACTCACTTATGAATTTCTCTGGGTCTTCATTGTCTTTACTACAAATGGATGTAAAGATCCTATAGAGTTAACACAACGAAGTGTGTAGACCATATAACATCTAAAATCCTAAGAAATTATTTAAAAATGCACCGCAACGGTGCCAAAAATTGACAAGTATCGAGCATGCACAATAGTTTCTTGCGTTTTTCTATTATTTGTAGTAGTAGTAAATAGGATATCGTCTCCACTGGAATTTTGCAAACTTCAAGGGAAAGTGTTTTTTTTCTTGTTATTCTTAATTTAGTTAATCTAATTAAATGAAAATTAAAATATCAAATAACTAAAAATCATAACTACCAACTTAATTAACCATACTAACTAAACTAATTCAAACAACTCAATGCAAACTAGATTAAACAATATTCAAATTTAATATAATATAAATATCTAAAACGAACATCTAAACAACCCCCACTAAACAATGTATACTTGGATTGCATTCAAACACTAGAACATATTATCACTTCATAACATAGTTATAATCATAACATATAGAATCTTGGAATCATTAAATCCTAATTCATAATAGGTTGATAGCCTTTAGTCAGCCACAGAGTTTCTTAAATTCAAAGGAAAAGTCATATTCTTATCATTGTAGATCTACCCATTGGATAAAATGCAGTACTATAGAAATACAATAACATTAACACTTAATGAAAATCATGCCTAATCTAAATTAAATATAAATTAGAATATGTCGATAAATAAATAGGTTAGAGAACACAATCACCTAGAACAACTACTCAAGAAAAAGCTCTATAGATATACTACTTCTATAATTGTTGTCAATAATCATGGACAGATTCAGAATCAAAATATCACAATACATATTTGCAACCATGCATGCAATATTAATCTTCATAAGTTGTAATACATAAAAAACTTCATTAAATGTGATTGAAATGTATGAATAGATTTAAACCATTAAGTTCATGATTCCTTAATTGTAATTATCTAGCAATCTAAAGTATATACATGTATGTGGTTTGTTTAGATTGATAAACTACTCACTCATGCTGGAAATAAATAATGTTAATATATAATTAAAAGACATAATAAAATAAATAAATACCTCTTAAAGAAGCCAAAGCTCCAATGTACATTCAAACATTGATTAAACTAATAAAAAACTTATTGAAAATGTGAAATACGTTGGAAAGAGCTTTATTTCATAGGCATATGGTCCTATTTATAGTCTTCTAAGTTATACATATTCTAGATAAACTCAAATTATTTATATTAATCTACAAAACCCGTCACCGACCTTAGGGATTTGTCAACGATTCCTAAGTTGTACACAAATGGCTGAGTTAAACACTGGATTTGGTTCATTGTGCTCCACCGATTCAGCTAGTAATTTCTATTATAATTTCCAATTCTCTTAGGATTCACTTGCACTTCTTTGCTGCCGATTTAGATGGCGATTCCTAGTGTAAATGCAAATCCCTAGCTAATCGTTGGACTTCTTTTCCAAAAGACTATTTTACACTTCTTCCTATTTTTCTTGCATTTATTCATTTTCCTAATTAAATCCTAAAATCACTAAAACAAGAGAATACCTAGTTTAATATCATCATTTATATCTAAAATCAACCTAAATTACACTTTAAAACATATCTAATTATTGACTTGTCATTCAACTTGATTCCAATAAGATATCAACTATTCAATATCATGAACTTTAGCATAACTAATAGCATTGCATGATTGAAGATAAAGCAAACTCTACTTACCTCGAAGTGATGTTATCCTATCCAATCATAGCTAAGGAGTTTCTATCTGGCTCTCGTGTTTACATTGGTATAGGTTTACGTTCATGTTATAAGTATGTTTGTTTGAGGTAAGTTTACTCAAATTCAAATTAATATCTTGAAAATGATGTAAAAGCCTTCTCGAATAAATGTTATGGCTTCGTTGCGACAATAAAAGATTTCGGAGTTAGTTACCACCGCCCCGACCCTTATCCTGAAATTATATCTTAATTAAAACATGGTTAATTCTAAAACATTGAATAATTTAATTCTAAGAAATAGACCAGCGATGTCCCAATGCTGTAGGTGTAACCATACGGTGTTGGATGAGATCGTTGCGTTTTGAGACGACAAAATAAATTATAATCTAACGATTTTCCAGCATCGTTCATTATACATCAAGGCGCTGAGAGATTGTTGGGCTTGTATCGCCATTTCCAGGCAGTGTTATGGCCAACATCGTACCACCTGTAAGTGGGGCGCTAGCGTGGTGCCGGGCACGAATTCTAAATTCAAGAAGTGAAATTCGAAATCTGAATTCTCTAACGACACAAACCGACCACCAAGGGTCCATACCCAATCAAAACAACAGTAAAACTCATGGTTTAAAGCCACAAAATGCTGCCATTATTCACATTTAAGACTCAAATCTAATCAACCATTAAATCATGGATTTGCATACTCTTTTGAATAAAAAAAGGTACAAGATTTGAATCCCCAAATTGATACAAAAATCAGCGAAGGCAGGGCATAGATGAATCAAGTCAAACTCTAAATATCATGATTCATCTCCTACCTAAAACCAAAACAACTATATGAATCAAAATAGAGGATTAATATAGAAGGGGAGTGATTTAATTAATCTTGGTGAAAACTTGATCGAGTTCCCTCTCCTCCACCAAATCCACTAAGAAAGGTCTTTTAGGGTTCTCTCCGCAATTCCTTTACGTATTGTTTTCAAACCAAAAGTGGTTTAAGCCCTAATTTAGTTAAAATACTTAGTTAGACTTTAGCACATCAAGAGTCTTGAGGACTTAACATAGTTAGAATGGAAATTTAACTCAATTAGCTACTCATACTCGAGCTAAATCTTTTATTTGAAGAGTTTTAGTTTACTTCCGCCTACTTTTCTCTATTTATCTTTTTCACTAATTTATTTTCTTATTCGTTTCATTTTTTTATTTTTCAGTCCCTGCTCCTTTTCCTATGGACTTCATTCTTTTCAAATTTTTCCAACCATCAAGTTCTCTGCTTTATTTCCCGTAAAACTTACAGGATTCTCTCATTTTTTTTTATTTGTAAAACTCTTGTTAGCACTTCTCACTTTCACTAAATCAAGTAAGTTAACTTCAACTTCTAATATACAATGCATATTTCTTCCCCTCTTTGCACTAAGTCTTTCTTTACTTAGCATTTGCAAGTAAGATTCATACTTATTATATAATCCTTAGATATTTAAGTTTTTCCACAAGAAGTGTTATAATTTCTTGCTTTTGTTTCAAGTTCAAGGTCTGCCCAAACTTTAGGTTTCCAATCATAAAATCACATCATTTTGTGCAACATTTCATTGTTTCTTTTTCAAAATTCAAAACACCCACTTAACTTTCATATCAATAAGACACTTGTAATCAACTCATCCATGATTTAAGACATGAACATGCAAATGAACTACTTATTCATTACATATGTAATCTATAACCTAATCTATACTACTTAAACATTCATATAGTAAGAAAAATGAAAAATTTATACACTACCATACTTTCCTTCTTTGACTGCTTCAAATTAGAATTTAAGAGATCATACCTGCAGTGTTTATCCTTGTATCTCAACCTATCTTACCACTTCTCATAGTGTAGTATAGTATCGATGTCCCAAACTTTAACTAAACCTTATCCTCGAGGTTTAATAGTAAGTCTAAAATATGAAAATACAAAAACATATATAATAACACAAGTTATAATAAACTAAACTAAACATATACTTAAAAAAGTAAATAATTAACGAAGCATCCCAAATGTTAAAAATTTAAATGGTATCGATGTCACTCTTAACTCCCCAGGTCTAAAGGATTCCTATTACACTAACTTTAGGACTGTATGTCGTCATCGTCATCTGCATCATCTTGGGATGGTGTCAATGGACCCTCCACCCTCCTACTCTGCACCAAATCATGATCTAGCATGTATGTTGATGTTGTTGGAAAGCTTATTGACCTTTCAGTAGGTCTCAACCATCTGCTCCTCTCATATCTAGCTATGTCTCTATGATGATCAACAAACAACATGAGATTTTGTTACTTATCCCATCACTATTGCTCTCTCCTTTCCATATATTCCTCATATCTCAGCTTGGATGCATAGTATTGCACCATATCCTCCTGCTAATTTCTCCTCATCTATGTTATCTACAACCTATGCTGTCGTTGATTCAAATTCCTTAGTGGTGGTACAGGTGCTTATGGTGGTGGAGGTGGTGGAAAAACTTTAGGACCGTTCAAGTTCTGCTCTCAAAACACAGGGCTTAGCAAATCTTTGCTTCGATCGCTATTCATCTTCTTCATTTTCCTTATCTTCTAGCTCTTGGGCTAGTTTAGTTGTTGCTTCTTCTGATGCTACATGATCCCCTTGCCTCTTAGCTAACAACTCGGCCTCAAGTCTAGCTCCCTTAGCCCTCTTTCTCCTCCTTAGAGTCTTGGTAACCAGGTCGTGATTTCAACGTAAGCATGAAAGCTTCATCCATGTTGGTCGGGCCTCAAATTTCTCATCATCTCTCAACCTTACTCTAGACAAAGTACATCGAAGTAATCAATGTAGGAAACAACAACGTGTTGTCCCTTTTTGACATGATGGACTCCCCCGACTGTTGTGTATGATCTTATCAATGTTGATTTCTCTATACTACGTAATCTCATAAAGACAAGGCGCTTTCAGCTTATTGATCTCACCCTGCCGAGAGGTGGGATATATCGATGCAACATGGAAATGTTGCCACATTCTGTAAACTTTTCTAACACTCCCCTTTTTATATGCTTCGGCACATTCTCAGCTCCCATCACCCATCATTTTTGTCTTGGGACAACTAATGCATCTTATATGGCTCTAAATGGGTATAGGTTATAGGGTATGTCATATAATCTGGCCAGGAAAGTGGGTGCAGATTCATACAAGCTTAATTCTTCCAACTCATAGAAATTATTGATCTCAAATCTATTGAAGAGAACTAAAACCCCTCTCACCTTCACTGGCGCATCCTTACCGTGAACTTTGCATTAGCATAGAACTAAAAAACAATCTCACTAACTCCTTTAACTTTATTCTCCCTATAGTCTTGAGTGAGTTGCCGACTTTCGGTGCCTAATGAGATTGATCACTCTTTATCATATTTGGCAGGCAAATTAATTCCCCTTTCACAAATGAACTCCCTACGTAGGATTTTCTCATATCGCTCCTTAGCCTCTTTACAAATGAAGAATTTTTATTTTAAAGTTTTAGGTTCTTCACCCTTAGGGTTTTTAGAGGTGGATACCTCAAATTTATTTGCTCTAGTTTGACTAACTTATTTCCTTATTCTTGTCATTTCTTTCAATTTCAAGTAACTAATACAACAAAGCAATGCAACTCGATCTTCAAATCACCAAAAAATTAAAATTCATATGACACAGGTCATGCATATGCCGAATAATGTAAAGATATCAACTAAGTCTCCAGGGATAATATTAATGCTCACATTCACACAATCTTGGAAAACCTATCCTATAACCTCAATTCCACAATTCCATACAATATCATCAAAATTTTCAAAACTCAATGCATAATTAGATGAAATTGTAAATGTACCTCAATGCCGGATTATTTTTGGTATAGATCACTCTTCCAAGTCTTTTCCAATCCAAGCCCTCTGACTTTTCTCACCAACTACAACCCTAGCTCTCTTTGAAATAAAATCCAAAACTCCAAGCCTTAACTCTTCTACTTGTGTTAATCTACAATATGTTTGTTTCTTTACTCTCAATCACTAGGAACTCACTAATCTCACTTGAAAATCATCAAACTTTGGCTTTAGAGGGATGTATTCTTGGTGGTTGTGGTGGGGTTTTAGTTCAAGTGTGAAGAATGGTGTAAAAATAGGGTTTGAACACTTAAAGTCAACCCCAGCGTCAACGACGTAGTAGGGTGTTGCTTCATTTTCCTGCCAGCTGCCCTCTTAGCGTTGTGGCATATACTTACGGCGTCGTGTTTAATACCCACGACATCAACCTCACAGCCCATATATTCGCGTATATTTTTTTTGCTAATTCTCCTTCGACACTCCTCCAACTCTATTTATAACTCACACAAGGTTTCATGACTACATAAAATCCTTGAAAATATAAAAATCAATAAATCTTTCCTTTCGATTCACCCATGCACCTTACCTTAACCGCTTTGAACTCTTTCACTCCTTTTCACTCCTTTAATGAGTTCGGGAGACATTTCCATTACGATGAATCATCACCCAGCAAATGATGTTTCCTGCACATTCGACATAAATTTTCAAAAGTTAGAACTTAAAACTTGCTAATTGTAATTATTAAACTAAATAACTAACTACTAATAGAAACTCAAAAACTTGAAATTTTAAAAACCCCTAGGCCGCCTCCCATTAGCATTTAATTTAACTTCATTAGCCTTACATATTTTCGCTTGTTTAGTTCGAGTCTAAATTGAGAAGTTGCATCTGAAATCGGGGACTAAGATGTCATTCATGTTCAGATGTCCTTCATCATTGACGAATACAACCTTCTTAGCACCATCACCCTCGTCGATACTTATCGTGATCTTCCTCTCTCTTGTGTACAAACTTGCTTTGGCAATGTTGAAGAATGGTCGCCCAAGTATGATAGACACATTATCATCCATATTGTAGTTTATGACTTCGAAATCCACAATGAATGTGAATCTACCTACTTACACATGCATATTCAAAACTCTTCTTATAGTAGGTATCAAATTACCATCCGCTACTTGCAAATTCATCGTATTAGGACAATTGATCTTCAAGTCAACATGTATCATGTCCATTAGTGGAATGACATAGACTACGGCTCTCGTATCACATAAGGTGTTTCCAAAATGATGCACATCAATGTTTATCGGTATGTTTGTCTCTCCTGAATCTCTCATTTTAATAGGTTAAATTAGCGAAATGAACTTGAGCTTTAGTTTCGATTTCTTTGTAACCAACTTGATTTCATTGCATTGTGGGTATTCTTCGAAAGGTCCTTCATTTTTTTATTGGTTTTCTATTTTTACTTCCCTATCATTCTCTTAAAGGCCTTGTTTTTTTGCTTCTTGAAACCCTCAAGCTCATCTTGCCTCGCTTTCGTGTTGTGATCGTGCATCTCTTGATGCTTGTACATTACTTCATCTTGTCATGGCTTCTTTGTTACCATAGTGCTCATCATGTGAATAGCACTCACATTCTCCTTGGTATTGGTGGTGGTGTTGCTAGGAAATTGTCCTTTTTTTCCGTAAGTCCAACTTCATAGCAAGTTAACCAATTTTTCTCTCTAGGCTCTCGATGGATTGTCATTGCTTATTATCCATCCTTTTCATAACTTGCATTATTCCTTCCAACTCTTTCTCATCCTTCTCATGGTGCTCCTTATCTCGCTTCCATGGCTTGCAAAGACTTCTCTATTAACTTCAAAAAAACCATCTTTTTGCTTTGCCCCAGCTTCCCTTGTCGGACTTGTTGTTCGAAGCCTTAAGGTAATTTTAGTGCATTATCAAGATTTTCATACAAAGATTTCAGGTTATTGTTGTTGTGTCCTTGATAAAACCATCGAGGAGCCACTCATTTCGACCTGAATTTGTTCCTATAGCCTTGGTTGTTCATAAAGTTGATGTCTTCATACTACATTCCCTACTGTATGTCCATTTGGCTAACCACGAAGCCTTAGTGATTCATAGGTTATTGTGTAACTTATGGACCTTGGTGTCCCATATGAAGTTTTGGCATTTGACAGCTCAGATTTGATAGTTGTGCTATAATTGCAGCTTGCAATTCAATCTCATAAACGTCTGCCATTTTCCTGACTATGGAACGAGTGCCAACGGTAGAATCTTGAGACCTAAGATCAAGGAGACCCAATGCTCCATCCTCATCATTAGTAAGCAGAGAGCCACCTGATGCCGCATCTACTGACGTTCTTATATTGTAGTTCATCCCATAGTAAAAAATTTAGAGTTATGGCCTTTTCATGTATCTGTGTCCTAAACATCTCCTCAACATCTTTTTAAATATTTCCTAAGCCTTGCCAAGAGAGTCGGTGTCTTTTTACTTCAATTGATTTAACCCTAGTTTCCTTTCCTTAACCTTCACTAGGGAAAAGAACTTGTCAGGAAATCTTTCATTGATTTCCACCCATTAAGTCATATTTCCTGCATATAACTTTTAGAACTAGGATTCGGCTTCTTAATCTAATGAGAATATGAAATGTCGCATCCTGATCACCTCTTTTGTAACTCTGATGATGTACATGGTGTTGAACTTCTCTAAAAAATTCTCAACATCTGCAACTGGATCTTCATTGGATAGTCCACTGAGCAAGCTATTTTGCACCTTGCTTATCATAGACGGTCTCATTTCAAGCTCAACGGTGATGATTGGAAGACTCATCACTCTGTTGTACATCTCCTGAACTTGTACCTTGAAGTAGTCACGAAGGCATCTCTGTCCTTGCACTCTCTCCTACATAAGCAAATCATATACGGGTTGGTTATTGTGACATCCGAGAATTTTATAAATTCGATTGAGAGGCTAATTAAGTCTTTTAGGATTTAATTTAGGATTTAGGTATTCGAGATGGGACCCATACGTTACGGATCGAATATCATAAGTTTTAAATATTATTTTGAGTGATGTGTGCCTGGTTGACGTATTATATACTATTCTAACGTGAAATAGGGTCAAGTATAGTGTATACGCAGTGTCTGTGAGTTCAGGAGCGTGTCGGGGAATTTTCTCCAATTTTTGGTAATTTTATGTACTTTTCATAATTTAATTTGGACATAAACTGAAGAGATAATCCTGAAATTAAATGAAATAATGAATAAATTGGTGGGCGCCTAGTGACATGCAGGGTCGATGGTCACAAGCGTGAGATGCACAATAGTGTGCACGCTTGAGGTTGGTCGTTGGCGCGCTTGGCGAATCTATAGCTGCGAAAATATGTAGGTGTGTATATATTTATATATAATATAGTTTATAAGCATAAATATATAAATAATTCCTATAGCTTGAATTAAATAAAAATATACCTTGGATTTACCTCGAGATACGTGTAGTGTAAGTGTCAAGGAAGAGAATGGTTGTACGTTGGTTGTTGGAGAGAAATAGTCCATGCCTTGAAATGCTTAAAGCTTCATTTCAAGGAAAATCAAGTGAATTAGTGTTTTGTAATAAAACTATTTGATCTACCTCGAGATACGCAAAATGTATCTCGAGAAAATTAAATATAATTGAGTTTAGGTAAGGAAACTAATGGTAATTATCTTTTTAATAGCCATAAGACAGACTTCGAGATACACATCAGGCATCTACAAAATGAAGAAAATATTAAAAACATTAGATTTGCCCCGAGATTCATGCGTCACGAATCTCGTGGAAACTCATGTTTATTCCCAAACCACAACAGAATTACCTCGTCTCTCAAAAACCAAAAATAGGATGTTCTTCTTCATCTCCCTCACTTTTTCTCTCATCTCTTTATCTCTCTTTCTCCCGTCTCTCACACGAAATTCTCTTTCTCTCTTAATGTTCTGGGGATCAATTAAGAAGAGGACTGCGAGTTGTTGTGTTATGAGCGATTGTTGTTGATGGCGGCTTAAAGGTAAGGAATTAAAATTTGACTTTTATGAACTTTTGATTTTAAGGGACCGTTTTGTTTGTGGTTTCAAATTTAAGAATCATTGGTTGTATGAAATGGAGAGGTCATGAGAAGTGTGGAAGAAAAATTGAGAAACAAATAAAGAAAAAAAGTTTTAGAGGCGTCGATGGGGAGAAAAAGAAGAAGAAGAAGAAGAAGAAGGAATAGTGGGGACATGGTAGGAGGGGGGAGCCGGGAGCTCCCCTGCCAAACCCCAATATGGCTGGGCACCTCAAATAAAGAGAAAGAGTGAGAGAGGAAGATCAAACTCTTTGTTTCAATTTTTCGAATAAGGAAGGGGATGACCCCCTAAACTGAGTTCTGCTTACTTGAGCCGAACCAGACCCGGTTTAGGGATCAAACCCTTCCTATATTTAAGAAAAAATAGTTTTACTAAGAAAAAATCAAATAAAATCTCGAAAAATTAGAAAAATTATCAAAATGGGGTTCTTGGATAAATTAATGGAAATTGGGATTTTTTATGAATAATGAGGATTTTGAGATTTTGTCGAGAATTTTTACCAGGTTTTTCTTTGTAATGCGTGCTACGATACTCAAAATATTTGAAATTTGGAAAATTATTTTAAAGCCTTGTTTAGGTTAATTTTTTATTCCGAACCACAATTTGAAGTCAAAATCGGGATCTAGACATCCAAGGAATTGATTTGGAGGGATTCTGAGGTTTTTGGGTCGAGTAGGACCGATAAATATATAAAAATAGAAAATTAATATTTAAGCCCAGATAATGTAATTTTTGATGTCGAACAATAATTTTGAGTTAAAAATGAAAATCGAGCATCAAAAATTTTATTTTGAAAGTAATTTAGGGGTTTTGGGATGCGATTGGGTCAATTAAATTGCAAATAGTTGGAAAAATGGTGAAGTTATTTTGGAGGCTTATTGACTTTTAAATAAATTGTAGGACTGCAATTGGATCCTCGTATGAACTAATTTACTGACTCGGAGCGCAAGAGAGTTGTGATATTGCGTTTGTAAGGTTATGTAAATCCTATAGTAACCTTTATATTGTATGATTATAATTTCGTATAAATTGCATTAATCCTTGATATTGTATTTTTGTTGTACATGCATACATGATTTGGGAGGATATGGCAATTCGAGGCTCCTTATAGTGTAGATTATACCATGCTTATAGAACATTATATTATGTTTGAGGGGTTTGAGTCACTGATACTTTGCATTGCGTAGTTACTATGAGATCACGTTGAACCAGATCATACTCCCATAATCTAGAGGAATGAGACTCTTTTGATTATTTGCCCCGCGCATGAGTCCTTATTATTGTCTACTTACAACTTTCGGTGAATGTTATCTGATTGTTGTTGGATAACAAAAAGGGGATGAATTCAAGCTTGTATTTAAGTTCCTTGGATTATATTCTTAATCTCTTCGATTATTATGCATTTGATTATTACATGTGTACTAGATAGTGTGTGATTTACTTATCTGACATTATCGAGTTTTTATAATTGGATAATGCAGGTTCTATCGGTGACAAGGGAAAGGAAAAGCTTTCTAACTGTATGTGACATGCTTAGTTCTTTTCTATCTGTATATATTATTTTTTTAATATAATATATTGTATAAATGAGGTTTTAGGTTCGAGTGTGATTACAATTTCCTTTGGAATGGCTAGAATGGTCTTTGAACGAGTTGAGATATTTTTGAGTTAAAGTAATGTTAGCTTAAAGTTTTGATACTTTAAATCGAGTTAGGATGAATATATAATTTAGTTGATGCAATATATATAGTTATGGGTGTATTGTGAGTCCTTTGGCATTTCCACCAAAGCTGAGCAGGTTTTGTTAAAGATTTTTGAAAGACAAGATTTCCGGTGTAAACTTAGAAATAGAAGAAATGCTGTCAAAAAACTTTTACAAAATCTTGAGGATAACGCAATAAACTTCGAGGATTATATAATTAATGTAAACACACTTTAAGGTTCAAGATTCAGTTTAGAATCCTCAATGGTTAATAGAGTTTTATAACTAAAGATTACAAGATCGTATTCTTAATTGTTTATTGATGGAGAGGTTAAGGCATTAGATTAGTTAAGGATTAAGGTAATCTAGGTCTGTCAGATGCCCTAATTAGGTGGGGTCTGACAAAGTTGGTATTAGAGCCTACAAATCTATAGGAATCTTGTTTTTTGAGGATAAGTGAGAAATTAGTTGGGAAGTAACGCGATGGAACATAGTTAAAAATTTTAAAAAGACTTTATTATTGTGTTATATTTGTATTGTATGTATGTATTATCGCTAGATATGCGATAGGAAGTTTATTCTCCTTATCCGTTCGATACTTAACTCGTAAGATTGGAGTAAGATTAGAAAAAAATTAAAAAGGGAGTGAGCTTGTGAAACGAAACTGAGCGTGAATGGATATGAAATAGACTTGTGAAGTTTGAATTCACAAGGTGTTGTGTGTAGTTCAGTACTGATATAACTAATGAAAGTGTCAGTTATGAAACCAATAGGACCAATAGGAAATTGTTTGAAAGGGATGTGCAAATGATTCATGTACGTAAGTACTGAATATGGATTTCTTAGAAATCGAAAGTATAGAACTAATAAAATTTCTAAATGTTCAAGAAAATATTAAACTAGACTTTAATTAAGTCTCAAGCTATAGAGAATCATTTAGAACACTTAATATGAAGTTAAGACTTATGCAAAGCACAAGATATGGATTATCTTGAAATTTGGAATAAGGTTAGTACCGGTTGCATGGTTAACTTTGGAAGACCTATTCTATAAATATTGGTTTAATACATAACCAATTGAGGGTTGCTTCTAAAAATAGTCTCAACAAGGAAAAAAAGACACGTGGTTAATGAAAACATAAAAAAATGAAAAGTGATTAGACAAATTGAATCTTGAATTAAAAATCACAATGAGATTATGATTAGCTCACTCAAGTTATCCAATTGGTTTCTATGAAATTAAAATACTCTGAAGCAAAGTATTGTCTTCTTTCCGAATTAAAAAAAATGGAATTGGGATAGAACCATAGTTTAAAACAATCAAACAACTTCCATATAGAAGTAAGGAGAACTTTGATTGTTTATTACTCAAGTTACTTATCCATAAGTGACATTGAGTATTGTGGTTCTTTGGGTCGAATAAAAATCTAATAAAATAAATAATACATGAGTTAGAAGTTATCTTTGTTAACACTAGATTAGGTGGTGTTATGAAACAAAGATCAATGAAATTTCTAACTTGAAAATGAAAATCGTAGTGATAAGATCAACGTGTTAGAAGTTAAGGTATTGGGGAAAATAGTTTAACAATAGCTTCGATTAGCTATTAAACATCAACAAAAGTGATTTTGTTTTAAGTTTCGATGTACCCGATAATTACTTCAAACGACATTAAGTTATGACGCTTATCCCTACAACGTAAAATATAATAAATGAAGATATAGATGTACTGACTGAGAATCAATAAATGATTTGTATAGGACATCAGTGTAAGCTCCTATATTGCAAAAATCTCCATTTGTAGGACTTAAAGGATTGAAATAATATCCTTTAAAAGTCTAAGTAGTCTTTAAGACAATCTGAGTTTGGAAATTTAAATTTTGTTATCTCTTCAGTTGAATAATAATGGAAAGGTGAATTCATCAAATGTAATTTGATGATTAGTAAGATACAAACTAATTTTACATAGTCTCTTGAAAGGTACTGAATTTGTTTTTAAGAAAAAGAAAAATTGGGATATTTGAGACTAATGGAAATATCATAAGGCAATAACAAATAGTTTAATTGTTTGAGTTACAAAGTTTCTCTATTTTAAATTAAGATTAGCTAAGAAAGACTTTGATTCATTAAATGATACTATGAAGACGCAACATCCTTAGTTATATTTTCGAAAAGAGAAGAGATATAAATTGTCTTTCTAAGTCAAAATTAAGGAGTTGTAAGTGGCTTGGTTGTTGATCGAAAGTCATGGTAAGTCTGTAGAGGGGCAAAAGTCGAGATCAATGTAAGAATAGCTAAGATTGACAAAAAAACTAAATGGAATAGACTCAATATATAAAATAAAATGAGAAGTGAAAATGACCTGTGACTACTGGAAGGGACATGGACAGACTCTTTCAGTCAATGTAAGGCACTGGAGTAGTTGTGCATGACTAAAAGTCTAAATAACTCTGTTTCATAATCATGATTCATTCACACGTAGAAGATTGGTGTGACGCGTCCACCCATCTTTGAATAATCGAATGAATTAGTGACAGCCGCTATAAAAGATTCTATGAAGTTTCATTGGAGTCAATTGGAGGCTGAAGTATAGGCAACTAAATGGTCAACATATTCTCCCATTAGTATGGGAATGAGAACTTTCGGTTAAGGAGTCCCGATCAAATTAGAATATCAAACTATAAGTTTGACAAAACTTAATATATCATCACAAGGATCTTACAAGGAGTCAGACTTTGAATGTTGAAAGTTTTGAACCAAAGTAGTGTACAACAAATATTAGTGAATATATATTATACATTGGTTCAATTGTAGTGCCACACCATCTGATTAGTCAGTGGTAAAGTTTAAAGCACTTATTATTGTAATTGATGATGATGTAAGATGCGTGTATGTTGGTGAAGATATAACTGAAATGAAAAGAAATGTGTGATTTACATCTCTGTTAGTAAGCCTTATCTCTATTAGGTTGGGAATATTGAATAGAGTACAGTGTATCTGATTTGATATGTTTGAAGATTTTGAATATTCTTCAATTACAAATTGAGTAGAAATGAAAAATTGATAACATATTTATAAACTTGTATGAAATACAAGTTAAAAGTGATACTATGATAGTATAATCGTCGAATATGTCGATATCTCTGTTTAGAAACGTATATCTACTCAAGTTAAGGATAATTGTCTTTATTCATGTAATGAGAGAAGTTAGCGAATAATAACTGATTAAGACGTGAGTATGAGGGAGATCTCGCAAAGTGAAAGCAATGAAGTTCTTGATGAATTCATAGTTAGAGAATGATTTAACGAAGCTAGAAAAGTTGATAATTTTCTAACCAATTAAAGAAGAAGTTAAGTGAATTGGCTGACGAGTTAAAATTAGTAATTGCTTTCTAGTCCATAACATAAATAATATTGTGAATAGAAATTTAAAGAATGAATGAGAGTTGCACGAGATGTCAGGTTTCTATTTCTAATCGGGTTGAAATTCAAGATCTCTTATCATGGGATGATATATGTTTATGAGATTTATAGTCATGGGATGACTTGTGTAATTTCAGGTTTCTGGTGGGAAATGCCGAAATGGTGATGGATTAGATAGAGACACGCAACTCTACTTAGTATCTAAATTTGTGGTCAAATATTATTTGCATCAATATGTAATTTTAGACTAATAATAGTCTAAAAGTCAGTTGAATGATAATTCCAAAGAAAGGATGATTAGTGATGAGAAGTAAATTGAGATGTGTAGCGGAGTTTGGGTGGATATGGAAAGAATTATCAATAATTTGTGGAATAGTATTCAAATTAAAATGAGAATTGTATTATAAAAAGCAAGATAGGCTAGGTCTTGCAATGTATTGATACTTGAATGAGACTCAAGGTATGAGATGAGAAATGAAGTAAGGTTATCGAATATTTCACAAAGTTGATTGTTTAACTCGTCAGAAATTCACAAATTATTAGGATTGACAAAGTAATGGAGATAACTTTTCATTAAATCAAGATGTTAGAAAATGAGAATTTAAAATGGTTATGATATTTACCACTGAGTTGTTGAATGCGACAAAAGTGATTGGGTCCACTTAACGGTTCACCTTGGAAATGGTTTTACAGGTTTGGATTAAAAGAGTTGTATGTAAAAGATCATTTTTGTATTTTTTCATATCTCTTTTGGTTCAATAACCCGTAAGTTTAAATTTTGATAATGAGATTTTTAATTAGTTGGGACGATTGTGACATCCGAGAATTTTACAAACTAGATTTGGTGGCTAATTAAGTATTTTTAGATTTAATTTGGGATTTAGGTATCCGAGGTGGGATCCACGCATTACGAATCGGAGATCATAAATTTTAAATGTAATTTTTATGTGTCGTGTGCCTATTAGATGTATTATATACTATTTTAATGTGAAATAGGGTCAAGTAGAGTGTATACGTGGTGTCCGTGAGTTCCGAGTGTGTTAGGGGTTTTTTTTCCAATTTTCGGTAATTTTTGGATACTTTTCGAAATTTAATTTGGACATAAGTTGAAGAGATAATCATGAAATTAAATAAAATAATGAATAAATTGGTGGGCTCCTAACGAAACGCCGGGTCGATGGTGACAAGCGTGTAATGTACGATAGTATGCATGCTCGAGGTTGGTCATTAGCATGCCTGGCGAATTTATAGCCGCGAGAATATATAGGTGTGTATATATTTATATATATAATGTATTTTATATGTACAAATATATAAATAAATCATATAGTTTGAATTAAATAAAAATATAACATGGATTCGCCTTGAGATCGTGTAGCGTAAGTATTGAGGAAAAGAATGGTTGTATGTTAGTTGTTGGAGAGAAATAATTCATGCCTCGAGATGCGTAAAGCTTCATCTCAAGGAAAATCAAGTAAATTAGTGATTTGCAATAAAACTATTTGATTTACATTGAGATATGCAAGATATATCTCAAGGAAATCAAATATATATGAGTTTAGGTAAGGCAGCTAGTGGTGATTATCTTATTAATAGCCGTAAGATAGACTTCGAGATACGCAACACGTATCTCGAGAAAATAAGGAAATATAAAGGAAACATTAGATTTGCATCAAGATTTGTACGACATGAATCTCGAGAAAACTCATATTTATTCCTAAACCACAACAAAATTGCCTCATCTTTCAAAAATCGAAACTAGGATGTTCTTCCTCATTGCCCTGACTGGTTTCTCTCATCTCTCTATCTTTTTTTTTCTCTCATCAATTACACAAATCTCTTTTTCTCTCTCTTTGACTCTTGTGGAGATCAATTGAGAAGAGGACCACGACTTGTTGTGTTATGGGTGACTGTTGTTGATGGCAGCTTGAAGGTAAAGAATGAAAAGTTGACTTTTATGAATTTTTTATTTTAAGGGACTATTTTGTTTGTTGATTCAAATTTAAGAATCATTGGTTGATTGATATGAGGCCTTTTTCCTTGATTAGTACATTTAGGGGTAAAAATTATCAACCCAACACACCCACCAAAATATTTTCAAAATTAACACACTTTTGGCCACGTCACCGCCAACATCACGCGCCACCTCAAGGGTTTGGTGTGGTCACCGGAAAACGTGACTCGAAGTCACGTTTTCCAGAGGATGAAAGTCGTGACTTGCAGTCACGACTTCCTTCTGAATTATTTTTTTTTATGTTGGCAGCGAATACCGGATTGATGCTCAACTAATCTCTCGGTAATACATAATTACCTCTCTAAACAAGATCACTTGAATGACTATGAGTCTAAGATATTTTTTGAAATATACTAGTTTAATATATTTATGTATAACTTAAATGGCATCCAAACATTATTGATGTGCCCTTTCTTATGGAGCTTCAAAGGTTGGCCTTCTTTGCCACATTGTTGTTGATTTTGGCCTTATTTGTTTACATCGACTATGGATGAAAAGTTTTAGTTGAAAAAGAGTTAACTTTTGATATTGCCAATTTGCGGCGATGTTCAATATCTCCTTGTTTATTTTATTTGATAGTAACTGAAGTTTGGAAACCAAATTTCACACCTGAGCACTTCTTTTGTATTTCCATGTAATGAAAAACAACTAAAAACGACTTGAAATGAAAACAACTTCTTCTCCACGTATGGGTCAATGACATATTTGATTTCCAATATTGTACTATATAAGGCGGCGATGTTTTTAATGTACTATATATAATGCGGCGATGTTTTTATTGACTACAGGTAATATGACAACTTCTTCTCCACGTATCCTGAGACATATATCCACACTAATTAATGTATCCATATTGAGATATATATATATATATATATCTCGATATGGGATTTTTTGATTGATTAATACCCCTAAACCCCAAATCAAACAATTTCTTCTCCACGTAGTGCTTATGTCGACATCGAATTTCAAAACTACATCAGTTGTACAATTTGATGCATCCTACTCTGATCTATATAAATATATTATGTAGGCTATGGTAACTAAATTCTCCTCCATCTCAACAATGAAGCTTTCAAATGATTTGAAGGTCGAGAACATCGACAAATTGTAAATATGGGAGTGCAAGGTTAAATGGAGCTGTTGTTTCCAATAATAGCAAACGCAAAGTTTCAATACAAGAGGTTCATCAAGAAAAAATAAGTTAAAACCCATAAAAAATAAAGAACTTGAAAGTTGAATTGATATAAATGATGAAATTGGTAGGTGATCAACTACAAAGCAAAAATGAATAAGGAGAAAATGTCTTATAACAGTTTAGAAAAAGTCCTAGTCTGACCCCAATAATGACTTATAGTCCCACATCGTGTTCTCTTAATGATTCGGACATTACGGTTTAAAGCTAATGGAATATCCGAATAACCCACATCAGTCGGATTTTGAGCATCTTCTCTTTGAATATCATCGTTGTCACGCATTCCGCCATCATGAGTACTTGTACTCCCAGATAAATTCATAATTATTGGACTTGCATGAAAATGGCGCGACGATGTAGGTGCCCTGTCAAATGGAAAGGCTTCCATAGCCTCGCATGTCATGTTGGGAGGAACCGAAGGAGTATGTGGAGTCCCAAACTAGTTGAGAGGCACTGATGGATTATACAATGGAGTGTCATGCCTTGAAGGTGTATCAGCATGGGAAGAATGATGAGAAACTTGAAATGAACTGGCCAGATTATGCATCCGATAATCTGCGTGTGCTGCAGTCAAAGTCGATGCAGCTACATATCTAATACGTGCAATAGATACATCATCAACCATTGTCAACTGATGAATTGAAGTAATTCCTTGTGCCTACATATGAAATATTGATGAAGTTTTATGCGAAAATACAAAGAAAACAACTATTTGGCAAGGCTTCATGACTGAAAAAAATGAAATTGTACTTACCAAGGCCTCAGCAATAGCTCCACGGGGAGACATGAATCGTCGTGTAATACGACGATACCATAACATATACGGGTTGTAAAAGTCCATTGGCTCCTCTAAGATTTCATCAGTTGCAATATTGGAGGCACGTTCGTTCCACTTGCAGACATAAGCACTATGTTCTGCGCTCCAATCCTTATCCGTCTTCCCTCTCAAGTCAATCTTATGTAGCTGCATGCTTGTGCTCTGTAAAGGTGGTATCATTTGTCTGAAATCGAATTGTCGCATGACTCTATCGGGATTATACATTTCGACAACACAGAAGAAAATCAAAGGTGTCCTCGTTCGCCAAATAGCATGACCACTGCTACAGTACGCAGGTATGTCCATTATCACTGTCTCAGGATACGGTTCCCATATTACCTGTAGTCAATAAAAACAACTTGAAATGAATAAAATACGCATTTTCCATGATGTCGACATAAGCACTACGTGGAGAAGTAATTCTATATATCTCTTACTTCATCGGGTGCTTGCATGTCAATCATTTCTCTGTACTTTGTCAGGACGTGCATTCATGTTCTCGTGGTCTCCAAAGCATGTCTCCACCTGCACAAATGAAAAAAAAAATCACATAATGCATGGATGTCGGCACATGTAGATAAAAAAAAAGAAATTGAAATTATTAGGTGATAAAATACTAATTACCTATGACCAAATGGAGAAGGTGGAAATAATTCTTCGTTTTGTAAAATGTCGAAGAACGTTTCCCATTATTGGTGCAAGAAACGGCAACCTATCCCATGCCCATAATTGCAATAAGATGACCGGACCTGCAATCTTCGCTCCATCAATGTCGACTGCAAGACATAATTGTCTGTATAGGTGAGCCAGAGTTGCACTACCCCAACTGTACTGTCTTGCCGCCTCTAAATCCTCCAAAAATTGCAAATATGTGATGTGAACAAGGTTGTTCGACTTGTCTGCAAATAAAGTTCCTCCTAGAAGTTGTAGGATGTATGCTCTCGCATAGCGTTGCACTTCCACATCATTAGCATTGTTTGGGAGGTTTGGAAACCACCTTGAAAGTTGGCCAATTTGAATCCGCCCTCCAGACCTGTTATTTTCGGGGAATGGGAATCCCAGTTGTGTCAAGCATAAGGCATCGTAATCTTGCTCGACGCGGCCAGTAATTGGTAATCCAACGACAGGCAACCCCAAGATGATTTGTACATCTTGAAGGGTTATAGTCATCTCGCCGACGGGGAAATGAAACGTGTGAGTTTCTGGCCTCCACCTCTCTACGAGGGCTGTTATTAGATGCCAATTAATTGATATGAAGCCTACTCGCGCAATCCCATAAAAGCCAGCTTCCTGAAGATGCCCAACTATGCGTTCATCCAGTGGGACCAACCGATGAAGTGCAGTTGAATTACGCCTGATAGTCAATATACCAGGCTCCTATGGAGATACGTGATTTAAGCGAAATTAGTTAAAATGTAGCTACGTAGCTATTATAGTAGAGAAACGGATGAAAAGAAGTACTACCGGTCCATTCCAAACGCGTGTAGATCTATGTAAAGCTTGCATAGTCAACACCGAATCATCTATAGGGCCAGGATCCATATCGCGCTTGAACCCCAAATCATTAGCAATGTAGTCATTAGTTCCATAAACCAATGAAGAAACAATGGTAAAGAATATACCCACCATTAAAGAACGTCAAAGTAGTTAAAAAAACTGTGTGCAAAAAATTAAGAAGAAGAAGATATGGCTTTTATATATTAGCCTTTAACTAATAAAAAATATGACAAAGAAGAAGAAAACAAGTCACTCTTCAAATTGAAAGTAAGAGCATGTACCACCAACTCTTAAGAAAGTGATCAAATACAAGGAAAATATAGGTGAGTGCGAAACATAAGACTTGAAATAGTTTTTCACTATGAAGCATTAGACGGTTGTCCTTGCTGACGACGACTGCAAGTGCATCTATTGTGTCCATCCTGCTTACAATTACTACATCGCAGCGTTGTTGGGTTTCTCTCCATTCCTTCTCTCGCTGCATATGCCGTGGTTGTTTGTGATTGCTTCTCCAATCCATCTCAGTGCGCAAACGGCTTGTTTGAGGACGGCCTTTTTTGACTCGCTTACGATATGGATCAGGCAGCAACATGTGAGGAACTCTTGCGTTAGGCCAATAATCTTCGTGAGGAATGGGTTGAAAATTCGCGGCATAACATTGACTATACACATACAATCTGTAGTATGACTCGATGTACTGACGGTGATCTATGGCAACACTAGCGCAAACTGCTTGAACATGGGAACATGGAATGCCAAAACACTGCCACTTCATACGAGTGCATCTACGGGCCTCCAATTTCACAACTTGTTTATTACACCATTTTCTCAAATGATAGCCACGTGGTGCAGTGATGACTTCAAATGTACCATTCTCACGATTTACTAATGTCACATTGTGCCCTCCAGCCACCTTTCCCCGATGTGACAACTTATTCATTGCGTACGTTGTGTACATTTCGCCCCTTTCTAGGGCTGCACCTATTTCGTCGCGTCTTTTGTTAAAGTACGCCATGACACGGTAAAATGTAAGCTGCACTAAAGCGGTGATGGGGTAAAATCACGCGCCTTTAAGGACCCCGTTAAAGCATTCTACATTTGTGACAAAAAAATCCATATATGTATTAGCTTGTAAACGTAATGAATGAAACACATTAAGTAAGTAACAGTAACAAACGTAATAAATCAAACGTAATACCCGCGAGATTTGTAGTCATCCATCCGTACCGATAACCATTGTCGTATGCGTTTGTCCATTGTGCTCGATCTAGGTCAGCAAACCACGCAATACATTCGGTGTTCATTTGATGAAGTTCTTTCATGGATTCCTTAAATTTTCGTGGTTGATGTTGTGCACCCGCTAAGTACACCATATCCTTTAATTCTTTGCTCCCGAATCTCATGTTGAAATCACTGCATATGTGATGGAGACAAAATCTGTGCTGTCTTGACTTTCCTCATCAACAATGGCAAATGCTAAAGGAAATACATGACTATTACTATCAACAACAGTGGCTATTAGGAGTTTTTGTTTGTATTTTCCATACAAGAATGTGCCATCAATTTGTATCATTGGTCTGCAATACAATTTCACAGCATGCTGGATATCTACTTTACACATGAACCGCATGCCTTTCTCGAATTCTGATGCCTCATTCCATAAAGACCTAGAAGGGATCATTGCATTCTCATGGATGGGTTGCATTGCCTCACTACTCAATTCCATAAATACAGATGAAGGTACAACAAATTCACCTACACCCACGTGCGCACCATCAATTCCAGCAGCCTCTTCATCGAAAAAATCATCGTTCCCAATTTCGTTCGAAATTGGAGGACAAGATAATGAGCCATCATCGGCTATGACTCGATTTAACGTATATCGAATCATGCCATCATCAACATGATGACCATCATCCCCTTCATCGTCTGCATAATCATCGCTATTCTCTTCACTAGTATCCCCGTCACTGTCGCAATAGTCATCATTTTCACTAGTATTCAAATCATCACAAAAACGAGGATCCTCGTCCATTCCGGGATTTGCGGTCATCAAGGCGATGCACAATGACTATGTTCATAAATTGGTTGAGTGCTAGGTCCAGCTCCATAATCTAACACTATATTACAATTGGAACTATTGTATTGTTGCCTCTGAACTAAATCGATATAAAGCTCCATGCAATTTGGTGGTGGTAATCTGCCACAATCTCCCAAGCATCTTTGAGACTCGACTCATCATCTATTCGCAAAGGGACGTAGTTGGTCGATCCATTTCCAATGTACACTGGATATCGATATGTCATGGTTAATCTCTGTAATTCATTGTCTATCTGCAATGAATTACATATACAACGCACAAGTTCATCGTACCCTAAACCTATCTTCTATCTAAGATGTCGAATGGGCGGTTTCGTGTACGAAATCCCTGATGGTCCATCAACCATGTCTCCATTCATATAACACAACAACGTTACTCTTCGATCAACAATTCTTGAATCTATATATGTAGAATATAATTGTTACTCAATAGAAGTGATGATAAAGACCTTCTAATTAAAGTTATGACTATGCGCTATAAATCGCGCAATCATCCAATCACTCATATAAAATTAATCATTATAGAAAGAATTCGAATAAATATGACCTTAATTAATTATAAATGAAATCACTTTTCTTTCAAAAAAATATTGCTTAGGCAGCCCGATAGAATTGGTGTAGTGGTAAAGTTATTAATATATATATATATATATATATATATATATATATATATATATATGGTAACTAAATAGCCTAGTGATCAAACCATGCCATCATTTACTAATTAATATGTTGGTTTGGTTGGTTGATTCTCTTGAGATTATTCGAATGTAAGTAGGGAGGGTTCAGAAAAGATTTGGGCACCTGCAATTATTAAAAAAAAAAAAAAAAACCTTAGTGAATTTGGTTTACCGCTTTTACTTGGAGTCAAACCTATGACCACTTAGGCTATTTCTCTTAAATCTCATACCAAATTAGTGAGCTACCCAATTGATTTATTAATATGATTTTCTTGGATAAAAAAAATACCTTATTTGATTTAATTTTGTAGTACAAACAAGTACACAATCTAAAGTTAGGACATGCATGACAACAGTCTTTTACTATCTATTATTAATCACTAATCCACAATCTTGATCTAGCATTATATATATATAGTTATATAATACCTTTACTGACAACCTTTAGTTAAAAATTTTAAAGTGTTTCATTTATATAACTCAAAACCATGACATCTGATTAAGAGAAATGGGAGAGTATTATATACGTACACCATCCAATCTTTTTATTTATTTTAGCGAAACCCCTTTACTTTATTATTTTTTAATTAAGTACCTTATTCTGCAACAAAGAAACTATTATATGCAAAGAACTAAGATGAAGAATGTCATGAGAGATTCTTTATTACAAACAACTTTGAGAACTCTCGTACTATAAATGGCTAGATGTGAACATAAAATGGACCTTTTCTTATAGGCAAAATACAATGCACCAGAATCCCATAATTAAAATGAAAAGTGAGGCCACAAACAAGGAGAAAGTAGAAAATACAATCATGGGTTTTGTACTTATAAGGGCAACACAGTCTTTATATCTAACTAAAAAAGATAGACAAATATATAAAAGCAAATAAAATTAAAAATAAAATTAAAAAATGAATAGAATTAAAATCTTGATGAAATTTTTATCAAATTAAAGTAGGTGATGTTGCAGTCACTACCAACACATTATTATATATTATAAACAACTTCCCTAGCTAGCTTAGAATATAATAGCCGCTAAAGCAACCTTAGAAAGTGACCACCACCAATGTCTCATCTCTTAAGCGCACGCCTAATGTTCTTCCAATTTTTTCTACTAAAGTATTGACATGTATATGGGATTTTTTGCTTGATTAATACCATACCCCCCTAAACCCCAAATCAAACAATTTCTACTCCATCCCTTGGGTTCCCCACATGTTTTACATCTCAATATGGGTCAATGACATATATCCACACTAATTAATGTATACATTGTACTAGATATATATATATATATATATATATATATATATATTCTAAAATTAAACTTTCTAGCTATTTAATTAAAAATTTGCGCGTATTGATTTTTACAAGGTGTATAGAATTAACATCGATTAATCGGAAAAAAAAACTAAAAATCCCTGATATAACTCACATCAACTAATTGGCAAAAATAAAAAATAAATCGGATAAAAAAAATCAGCCGGATACAATAACAACTACCGAATACAAAAAAAAATTAACAACCAACAGTACATTAACCACATGAAGCTTAAACAAACAAAATCCCCAAACAAGTTTATCTTACAGAGTTGTATACACAGATTGAGTTCGGGTGGGTTGTGGTTCGGATCTGAAGTTGAAGATGGAGAGAAGATCTGCACCAATGGAGCCAATCTGGGGTCGTGACCTCGAGTCCGGTGGAGTTGAACGAAGAGTGGAGCTGATCTGTTCGTTGGGGGAGTTGAAGGAAGGAATCGTTGGGGGAGTTGAAGGAAGGAAGGAAGTGTGAGTTGATCTGGATCTGTCAGATCTGTTTCTGTTTTGTTCAATGGAAATCGTGACCCGAGGTCACGATTTTTTTATTTTCCAACAATGTCTTGTAGAAATCGTGACCCGAGGTCACGACTTCTGTCCATATAAGAATTAAAAAAAAAAAAAAAAAAAAAAAAAAAACGTGACGTGGCAGTGACGTGGCTAAAAGTGTGTTAGTTTTGAAAATATTTTGGTGGGTGTGTTGGGTTGATAAATTTTATCCCTAAATGTACTAATCAAGCAAAAAATCCATTGATATGAAGAGGTTATGAGAGGTGAGGAAAAGAATCGAGAAAAACAAAATAGAGAAGAAAAAAGTTGTAGAGGTGTTGATGGAGGGAAGAAGAAGAAGGAAGAAGAAAGAGGGATGAGGACATGGTGGGGGGGAGTCGTGAGCTCCCCTGCCCTACCCCGATGGAGTTGGGCACCCTAAATAAAAGAGAGAGAGAAAGAGAGAAAGAAAGAAAAAGAGATCGAACTCTCTGTTTCGGTTTTTCAAATGAGGAAGGGGATGACCCCCTTGAACCGGGTTCAACAATATTTTCAAAAAAATAGTTTTAATTGGAAGAAAATCAAATAAAATCCTTGAAAATTAGGAAAGTTATGGAAATGGGGTCTTTGGATAAATTAAGATGGCCGCTATGGGCACCCCACCAATTCATGTAGGCACCCAATTTTTTTTGTCATTCTCCTTTCTAAATTACACTTTGATGTAAATGACTCTATTGTCCTTTCATATATATTATCTCCAATCTCACAACCCATTTTCAAATCAATTTTAGGGCACCCCACCACATTGGATCCCAAGTGAAACCTAAAGCCACAATTTTGTCAACGTAGGGTTTGTAAATTCGACCAATCTGAACTTGTTTCCACTATAAAATGGAAGAATGTACTGCAATGGTGCAAAAGGGAGAACAAGAAGATGTATTTGGTGAAATTTATTGTGTGTTTTTTTTTCTGGTTTTTCATGTTTTCAGTCGAAGGCGCACGGGCGCGACCGAAACTTATACATAAGTCTCGGTCAAGAGCCACCGAGAGCAAACACAGTGTTACGCTACCTAAAACAATTAAAAAAAAAAGAACAAAATCTTCCATTTCTATAGTCTTGGTCATGCACTTTTAAGAAAACCATAAGCACTTTTAAGAAAACCATAAGAAAGTCGGTGGCGCATGATCGAGATAACAATAATAGTCCCGGCAATGGGCAACTGAGAGCAATGCTACATTCTCAGTTGTACATCACCGACAGGACGTAAACTATACACTTATGGTTACTCTCGTGATATGGTGACCGAGATAACACAATTACTCTCGGTCATTCGTTGCGAGACTGTATAAACAATTCTAAGTACGAGTGGCCGAGAACCACGAGTTCCCAAAAACTTTCCCTCTGTCTCGGCCATGCTTGGCCGAGACTGTAAATAACAACTATGGCTTGTGTGGCCGAGAACCACGACTTTCCAATCTGAGAACCATTGAATGCACTGCTACATAAACATAACAACTACTCTACAAAATGCGACTTAATTAGACTATCAACGTACCTTCAAATGATCGATTTCACGACTTGAGTGTGTGAACAAAAACCTAGAACCGAGCCCTAATGTGGAGACGAGATCGAACAAAACACGGAGCCTCCAAACTTGAAATTCCACCTACAACAGAGGAGAGAGACGGAGAGGAACGAAGAAAAATTCAAATAACCGAGAAAATGTGGGTTCAAGAGAGTATGGCTCGTTAAAGAGGACGGTGGTGGGGTAGTGGGGTGCCTCTGTTTTGAATGAGGGGTATTTTGGGGATTTTGGGCCTCATTTTTGGGTGCCCTTGGTAAATGACTTTGTGCCATCAACAACTGGGTGCCTTCATGAATTGGTGGGGTGCCCATAGCAGCCCTCTAAATTAATGGGAATTGAGAGTTTTTATGGAAAATGAGGATTTTGAGATTTTGTCGAGAATTTTTACAAGAGTTTTCTTCGTAATGCGTGCTACGACACCCGAAAATATTCAAAATTTAGAAACTTGTTGTAAAGCCTTTTTTTGGTTAATGTTTTATTATGAACCACAATTTGTAATCAAAACTGGGATCCAGACATCCGAGGAATTGATTTGGAAGAATTTCAAGGTTTCGAGTCGAGTAGGACCGATAAATATATTAAAATTAAAAAAATAATATTTAAGCCTAGAAAATGTAATTTTCGATGTCGAATAATAATCTTAAGTTAAAAATAAAATTCGGGCATCGGACATTTTATTTTGAAACTAATTTAGGGGTTTCGATATGCGATTGGGTCAATTAAATTGCAAATAATTGAAAAAATGGTGAAGTTGTGGAGGCTTATTGGACATATAAATGAATTGTAGGACTGCAATTGGAGCCTTGTGTAAACTAGTTTACCAACTCGGATCGTAAGGGAGTTGCGATATCACGTTTATAAGGTTATGTAAATCCCGTAGTAACCTTTACATTGTATGATTATAATTTCGTATAAATTGCATTAATCCTTGATATTGCATTTTTATTGTACATGCATACACGGTTTGGGAAGATAAGGTGAGTCGAGTCTCCTTATAGTGTAAACTATAACGTGGTTATAGACACTATATTATGCTTGAGGGGTTGGAGTCACTGATATTTTGCAACACGTGGTTATCATGATATCACGTCAAACAATATCATACTCCCATAGTCTAGAGGAACGAGACTCGTTTGATTATTCTCCTCACGCATGAGTTCTTATTATTGTTTACTTACCATTTTCGGAGAACGTTATCTGATTATGGTCGAATAACAAAAATAGGATGGATTCACGGTTGTGTTTAAATTCCTTGGATTATACTTTTCATTTAATCTCTTGGATTATTATGCATTTGATTATTACAGGTGTACTGGATAGTGTGGGATTTACTTATCTGACATTATCAAGTTTTTATAATTGGATAATGATAGGTTCTAGCAGTGACAAGGGAAAGGGAAAGCTTTCCAACTGTATGTGACATGTTTAGTTCTTTTCTCTATGTATGTATTATTTTTCAATATAATATATTGTATAAATGGGGTTTTGGGTTTGAGTATGATTAGGGTTTCCTTTGGAATGGGTAGAATGGTTTTTGGACGAGTTAAGATAATTTTCGAGTTAAAGTAATCTTACTTTAAAGTTTGGATACTTTAAATCAAGTTAAGATGAATATATAATTTAGTTGATGCAATATATATATTTATGGGTGGATTGTAAGTCTTTCGATATTTCCACCAAAGCTGAGTAGGTTTTGTAGAAGATTTTTGAAAGTCGAGATTTTCGGTGGAGGCTTAGAAATAAAGGAGGTGTTATTGAAAAGCTTTTACGAAATTTTGAGGATAATGTAATCAATTTAAATGAACTTTGAGGATTATATAGTTAAGGCAAAAACCCCTTTTTTGGTCCCTTAACTTTACGCTTTTTATGCTTTTGGTCCCTCAACTTTTCAACTTTTAAAAGTGCATATTTTGTCCCTAAACTCTTATAAAAGTGGACATTTGGTTCTTCCACCATTTTTGTTGTTAAGTCTTGTCGATGTTTGCTATCATGTGACTTGTTTTTTTGTTGAACCACCGGTTCACCGAACCAAACCCCAAAAAAACCCAAATTTTGTCTAGTCTCTCTCAAACATTTAGCAACTCATCCCACCACTCATCTAGTCCATCTCTTCCTCTCATCTCCTGCATGGCTCGGCAGCTCCCTCACAGTGTCCCAATGTCTCCTCTTTTGGTAAGGGTTGCAATGTCTCCTTCAATCATTCCCTCAAACACCTTATGTGCAACATCTAATCAACCACACTCTACATACATGTCCACCAATGTTGTCTACAGATACTCCATAAATAAGAACTCATGAGGTTTCAACACATCGGTGGCAATCATCTCAGAGAATTTAAGATTGAAAAGCTTGGCACATGTTTTTTGGCAATGATGGGAAGGTCAATTTAATTACCAACTTTCACATTTGAAAGCTTCATTCAAAAACAAGGTGCTCATTTACAAAATTATTTTCTAATTGGGTAATCATATAAACATCTCCCTTATGACCCTTCCAATTACTCAAACACCTCCTTAACCTCTAAATCGCCCTAATTTTCATACTGAAAGCATGTTGTGGGACTCCGGTGAGGCCACCAACACCTGATCCATAACACAATTCAAAACCCAGAGATGAATTTTTAAAGTGCATGGCGATGTCTACGAGTTGTACGGGATATGAGAGGAAGAGACGAAATTGATGAATGGTGGGATGAGTTGCTAAATATTCGAGAAAATTTCAGTTTTTCTAGGTTTGGGTTTGGTTCATTCGTGAACTGATGGTTCAACAAAAAAATGGCCATATGATAGCCACATCAATGAGACTTAACAACAAAAATGGTGGAAGGATCAAATGTCTACCTTTATGAAAGTTTAAGGAACAAATGTGCATTTTTTAAAGTTTAGGGACCAAAAGCATAAAAACTATAAAGTTTAGGGACTAAAAAATGGGTTTTGCTTATAATTAATGTAAACGAACTTTAAGGTTCAAGATTTAGTTTAAAATCCTTAGCGATTAATAAAGTTTTATAACTGAAGATTACAAGATCTTATTCTTAATTGTGTATTAATGGAGAGGTTAAGGCTGCTAGATTATCAAGGGCTTAAGGTAATATAGGCCAGTCAGATGCCCTAATTAGGTAGGGTCTGGCAATTATTCTCACAACCCTATTGTTGGTTTCTAGCTTGCTCCTTAGCCATCTTGACTCCTTTCTTTTTCTTTCCTTTGTTGGTTCTTTTAATCTCTGAGTCGTAGGGCATTGGGTCATTCCCTCCCTTGTTACGCGTGCATTAAGTATCCCTGAAAAGAAAACATAAAAAGATCGAGTGCATAAAGTCGAACTGAAACTTAATCCTTTTTTCATTTTTATAAACTGAAAAGTAAATTACTTAAAATAAAACTTAGCAACTATTCAAACTAACTAAGTAATTCTAATGGCTAACTATCCCTGGCAACGACACCAAAAACTAGGTGTGCATGCCGCAAGTATAACAATTCGCTTTGTGGTAATAGTGTAATCAACTTAAAATGACTATGGTTATCGTCCTCAGGGAATAGTTTTTTGCACTAGTTGTTAATTATCAATTTAACTTGAACTATTGCTAGGGGAGTCACTTTAATTGGTTTTATATTTAAACTAAACTATTTGACAGGTGTCGAGCGTGCACAATAATAAATTTTCTGTATATTTATAACTTGTAGTAGTGATAAATGAGAATTAAAATATTAAATAACTAAAAACTATGATTACTAACTTAAATAACCAAACTAACTAAACTAATTTAAACAATTCATATGCAAACTAAATCAAAGAATACTCCAATTCAATTCAATATAAATAAATAAACCTCCACTAGACAATATTATATACTTGGATTGCATTTCAAATACTAGAACATACCATCACTTCATATAATAGTTATAATCATAACACCTATGGAATCTTGGAATCATTAAATCATACTTCATAATAGGTTGATAGCCTTTAGCCAGCCATTGATTTTTCTAAAGTCAATGGAAATGCCACGTTCTTATCATTATAAAATCTACCCATTGGATAAAATGAAATATCGTAAGAATATGATAGCATTAATTTCAATGAAAACTATGCTTAATCTAAGCCAATATTAACTGAAGTCGCATAATAAACAACTTAAAACACGATCACCTAAGATATCCACTCGAGAAATGCCTTATAGATTAATCCTAGTTACGACTTCTATAACTGTTCTCAATATTTGTAGACATAAAATCTGAATCATAATACCATAATACATATTCATGACTATGCATGCAATACTAATCTTCAATAGTTGTAATACGCGAAAACAACTTGTTAAATCGGTTATTGACGTATATGAATAGATTTAAAGAATTAAACACAGGATTCCTTAATTATAACTAACATGTAATAAAAAATATATTATATTGCGAGGGTTTGTTTAAATTGATAGGCTGTTGACTCGTGATGGAAATAAATAATGCAATAATATAACAAAATAAATAATAAATAAATACCTCTTGATGAATTAAATAAAGCTCCAATCTAGCTTCAAACATAGACTAAATAAAACTTAACTCCATTAAAAGCATAATAAAAGAAAAAGGAAATTGATCGGTCGATGGATGAGAAGATAGAAAGTCTTCAATTAAAACCCTAAGTTCTATTTACATCAAACCTTTAATTTGGTTTCTGAATAGAGAGAAAGTGGAGTTCGTGGGTTATTTAATGACACGTGCACCGAAGCAGATCAAACAATTGTGGTTGATTCATTCATGGTGCCGAACAAATGGCAGAAGCGAATTGGTGGAGAGTTGCTTATCTACTGACGTGGTGAGCATCGGTTGGCTATAGACGTTGGTGTAGACGTAGAAGGTGTATGGCGTGACGACATGTGTTACGCGCTATTGGGGTAAGATGCCCTCAAGAGAATCTGCAAAATTGAAGGAGACAACACTGGCATGAATCTCTAGGTTGATGAACGATTGCTAAAGTAAAAAGAAAGAGGGCCACTAAGGGCACCCCACCGTTTCATGAAGGCCCCTTAATATATATTGATTCAAACCCCACAAATCATTTTGAAAACGAAACAGGGGCACCCACCACCAAGATCTGAGCACGTGAACCGTAAAGCGACATTGCGTTTGGCGAGCGTTTATCGATTCTTGCAGCTTTACATCATCTGACAGCGAGGTAACAATGTTTGACAACCATATGATGCTTTGATGGAACTGTTAATTTGATTAAAATTGTGAAAATGATGATTTGTTTGTCAATGTAGGGTTTGGTAAATTCGACAAATCCGAACATGTTTCCGCTATAAAATGGAAGAATGTCCTGCTATGGTGCAAGAGGAGGTTGAACTTGATGTAATTTTCGAAATTTAATGTGTTTTTTATGCGGTTAATCAAATTTTCTGTCGATGTGCGCGATTGATTCAGCCTCGCAGGACCGAGATGTAGAGCAACGTCTCGGTCAGAAAGGACCGAGATGTCTACGTAGTTCACAGAATTCAGTGAACGCTACATAGTGGCATTCTCAGTATGGGACGATCGAGACTACTGAGGAACTCTCGGTTGTACGTAAGCGAGACTCTACTTATAGTGTCGGACCAGTACAATCTAGAACCTATTTTTTGGGGTTTTTTGTGATCGTGCTGTACATTTTCGTTGATTATAATGTTACACTGTTTGTATTGCAGGTAATACCGATTTCTACCTTATTTCCAGACTACAAGGACAGGTTTACACCTTGTAGGTCATTCCCCTCTAGAGAAGCGGCTATTTCATGGCTTCAAATGATAGGCCGAGAGAACATGTTTGTGCTAGTGACAAAGCACTCTGATGTCGGGGCATTAAGCACAGGGGAAGGATGAAACTTGCGTGTGAGAGGTCTGGAACATATAAAGGAATGTCTCAGAGAGTAGGGAAGGGGAAAGCGGCCAAAATTTCTTTGAAAGCAAGAAATGAAGAAGAAGAGGAAAAAGGGAGGACTCAAACCGGTATGAAGAAATGTGGATGCCCTTTCCTTATCAACATAAAGGAAAATGCTGACTCTTGTGGTATGTCATTGTCATATGTGGGAGGCACAATCACAACCCCGCGAAAAACTTGGACGGCCATTCATTTGTCGGAAGATTGGATAAGGGGGAGCAGGAGGTTGTGGTGCAGATGACAAAGGGGAATGTGAAGCCAAGAGACATCCTAAATACGTTGAAGCAAAGAGATGTTAGAAACGTATCGACAATGCGGACAATATATAATGCAAGACAAAAAGTCCGAATTGAGGATGCGGGTGGGAGGACTCAAATGCAACAAATGTTGCACATCTTGGAGAAGAATAAGTGGATGTCCTGGCATAGGAAACATCCCGATACAAATGTTGTCACCGATTTATTATGGTCACATCCCGACTCACTAAAGTTGCTAAGGTGTTTCTTATCGGTAATTTTGATGGGTTGCACGTACAAAACAAATAGGTATCGAATGCATTTGTTGGAGGTTGTTGGCATCGCTTCTACGCATTTGACGTTCTCCGTTGGGTTTGCATTCATATCATCAGAGAGTCATGCGAATTATGTTTGGGCACTTGAGAACTTGAGATCCATATTTGATGGGTGGCCTAAACCTGACGTGTTTGTTACTGATAGAGACTTAGCCCTTATTAGTGCCATTGAAGAAGTATTTCCGTCATCGTCTCACCTCCTTTGCTCTTGGCACATCAACAAAGTAGTATTGGCCAAGACTAAGAAGATGTTTGGGGAGAACGATGGTTTTGCGCGTTTCATGGATAGGTGGACGTACTTGGATTCAACACATGGGTAAAGAACTACAACACATGGAAAGAAACAAGGAGAAATTTGTCCCCGCATGGACAAATAGAATTATGCACTTTGGGGAAACAACAACGCAGAGGGTTGAGTCTGCGCATTCCACTCTGAAGCTATACCTTGGCAACAGTCAGGCCAATTTTGAGACTTTATGGAATGTGGTTAATGGCATCCTTAGAATCCAACACAACAACATCAAGGCATCGTTTGAGCTAAGTTTGAATGTGGTCCAACATGAGTACATTGATGAGTTATATCGACGATTGCGTAGTTATGTCTCTCAACGGGCGCTTAAGCTAATTAGAGATGAATTAACATGTGGAGAGGATGTTGGTCACGACTCCACTCGTTGTGGTTGCGAGATACGTACCACACATGGCCTTCCTTGTGCACACGAGCTAAACCATCCTAAATTTGCTGGGTCGCCCATCCGTCTCGAGGACATTCATGTTTACTAGTAAAAGTTGAGTATGATACCTGAGAATCCTGTGGATCGGTCTGGAACGTGCACGATGAGATTGAATGGGTGTTGCAAAAGTTTCATGCTTGCACTGATGAGGACGATCGCCTCAGGATTATTCAGCAGCTCAAGGAGATTAGTCGACCTTCGTCTACACCCGGTGTTATACCACCGGCGAAAATAAAGACAAAAGGAAATACACCGGGGTCTTCAATCGGAGGTAAGGCAGGATCGAAGAGAAAACACGATAATGACGATTCTTCCACGACTAGATTTCCGAGCGGATTTGAGTACGTGTTTTCCAAAGAAGAGGCCTCTAATTCGAGGAAGAAGAAAAGCAAAGTTGTTCCTAAAATGCGTCGTGATAGTCGACACACGCAAAGTGCATCTAACGTGGCTTATGCTCATTGCATAGAACCGAATTGGTTGACACATGTTGAGGGCACTATCGATGTGGTAGCCGATGGAAATTGTGGATATCGGTTTGTTGCCTTTGGGCTTGGACTTGCCGATGTATACGGTTGGAGGATTGTTCGTAGAAGGATGTATGATGAGATTATCGGGTATGAAGACCTTTGGCGGGAAGTGCTTGGCACGAGTTACGAGACTGTCAAGATTGCTGTGCTTTATCCAGATAATAAAGTTGGTGCATCTTTCAAAGAATGGTTGACGCTTCCAGACATGGGATTGTTAGTATCCACTGCATTCAATGTCATTCTTGTAAACCTCGCGCATGGAAGTGCCTTGACATTTCTACCTCTATGTAGTGCTCCACCGTTGTCGTTGCACAACAGACTTATTATTGCCATGATAAATGACAAGAATATCCATTGGGTTAGGGTACGTTCTATGATTTTTTTTGAATTGTTATGTTTCCCCCCTAATCGGGTTTGTGACAATATCTTCTATGTTATACTGTTCACTTTGACAGGTGAAGTTGTGTGTGAATGCACCTTTGCCATCCTTATATCCATCATGGGACCGATATGTTGAGGACTGCGCCAAAGGTTGGCGAGATGGATTCGTAATTCGAGATATCGCGCCCCTTGCAACTGTTGATGAAGGCACCACCACAGTGGTAGATTTAGGTACACTGTAGTATAAAACTTGTACCTAGCTATGTTGATGGTTGTACATTTTGATTGGTAATTCGAGATATCTTTCATTACATGATTTCGATAACCATCTCACCTCACTTGGGCGCAACCTATCCAACGTTCTCATAATGGATCCGAGCTTGTCAACATTCAGCACCGTCTCATGGTTTTAAATCCATCTGCGGACACGAGGTTGCACGTAGTCCATGTATTTCGCATTGGGTGTGGCGAGACCATGTTTGAAATGGTCGTACACCCATCCCTGCAAATACATACAACGTTAGTTAGTCCGCAAATGCAAGTTGGCATAATAATTATACCAAAAACAAAGTAAGTCTATTTTATAACAAACCTCAAGCAATGTGAGGTAGCCAGCAATCTGAGACACTTGCACTCTGGTGGAACCCCAAGTGTCGATACAAGTAGGCCAACGCAGCTGCACCACATGCGTACTTTCCCACGTCGTCCAAGTCTTCAAGAAGCTTCAGCAGCGCGATAGACACCCGAAACCCACTCTTATCTGCAAATAAGGTGCAAGACAAAAGATACAACAGGTACGCTCGGGCTGTGCATTCCACAGGAGGATAATATGTGGGTCTCGAACCACCTTTGGGGCACCATCGACTCTTCAACCAACATTTGCGCACTGTCAGCCCCTTGCTGATATTCTCTCCTCCTCAGCCTCATCGACGCTAACCCCAAGTATTTTCGAGACCATCTTAATAGCGTCCTAGCGAGATTCCTCCGTGTACATCGCAAAGTTCTCAACTGCCACGACTTTGCCCATCACATGAATCTTCAGGAGGAAGCTCACATCTTCTAAGGAGATAGACATTTCACTAAAATGGTAAGTGAAATGTGTTCGTCTCCGTCTGCCACCGCTCCACAAATGCAGAGATAACCTCCTTGTTGGCTTTGCGGTATAAACAGTATATCAGCGTATTCAACCCATAACGTTGAATAATCCTCTGAAGTCCCTCCGTGTCAAGGTGGCACGACTGTAAATCCCATTAACCCTGAGTTTTAAATTACTCCGTTCAATGAAATTTTAATTACCTCATTGTTCCAAATCGCTAATGCGACATGATCCTTAAAGCTCTTCAACAACGCACCGTCTATAGGACCACCGGGGAAAGGACCACGCATTTCAACAGGCACTTTTGGCTCTCCTTCATTATGGCCAGCTCCACCACTACTACTACCGCCCACATTACGATCAGTTTCTATCGTGTTCCCCGCCGCTGATGAGTCACTGCAACTAGACTCTGATGCATGACCCTCCTCTTCCCCTCGGGCAACAACAAGATCCTTAGGTCGCCGAGTGTCGATGTTCAAACCCTCATCGTGCAATTCTAACCTTGCACGATTTCCATCTACCTTAGCCTTTCCCTTAACATCTTCTTTCTCCTTCTCTTTTTCTTTCCGGTAAGATGCTATCGGGGGTCTCCGGCCGCCTCGCCCCCGTTTGACCCTCGACACCTCAACACCAGCCTCCACCCTTGTCACCGGTGCTTTCGAACGAGCCATACCTGAAAACAGTACAACATATAAGCGCCTGGAACAGAACCAAAAAAAATTACTAAAAAAAAGGTTCAAAATCATCCTTTTCTGATGTCTTGGTCAAGCAGGTTCGTGAAATAAACCATATTCTCGTTCACTCCTGATCGAAAACGGGTCAACTATCTCGGCAATGTACAACCAAGAGCAATGAAACATTCTCGGTTGTACACCACTGACATGGCATAACCAATTCAATTCGCCTTACTCTCATCCTGTGCCGACCTAGTGGACTTTAACCCTCTCGGCATTGTAAAACCGAGAGATGGAGTACATTCTCAGTTGTACACCACCGACACAACATTACCTAACACTAATTGTAGCTCTCGTCGTGTCTCGACAGAGATAACACAAGTAATCTCGACCATTCGTAACCGAGACTCTGTGAACTCTTCCGGCCTGCCTGGCCAAGACGACGAGTTGCCAAAAATTTGCCTTTTGTCTCGGCCAAGTAAACATACTCTCTGGCCTGTGTGGCCGAGAACCGCGAATTTCCAATAATGGAACCATTGAACACACCGCCACACATACATTACAACTACTCTACCAAATGTAACTTAATTAGACTATTAACGTACCTTGAAACGATCGATTACGCGCCAAATGTGTGCGTACGACGAACTTCAACCGAGCCCTAATTTGGAGATGAAATCGCCCAACACCCCGAGCCTACAAACTGGAAAAACCTCCTACAACGAAGGAGAAACACGGAGACGGACGATAACACACGATTTTCGGGAATCCTTGCAATGGCCGATTCTCAACGAATTCGTTCTTCCTCAATGAGTTCGCTGGTGGGGGTGGTGGTGGTGGTGGGGCTGCGAGAGTTTTGAATGAGGGGTATTTTGGAAATTTTGGGTCCAATTTTTGGGTGCCCCGGGTAAATTGGTTAGTGCCCTCATTAACAGGGTGCCTTCATGAAACGGTGGGGTGCCCTTAGCAGCCCTCAAAAGAAAACCCCCATATGAGATGGCAAAGAATTGGGAGTTCGTGCATTGTGTTCCTGAGACAGATCAAATCCCTTACTGCTCATCTTTCCTGATCTGATGTGCAAATCTCAAGGCTTGACGAACGGCTCTGATGGCTAAGTGACTCTAGTGTGCCTTCTTTTTACGTCACTCGACTGCTGCTTCCTTTCTTGATTAATAGTGCAATGCGTGTCTCGAGGCTAATCAAAGGGTAGTTGTTCACATTGTAGGAATAACATATACTTAGTTATTTTTTAGACTTTTCTTATCTAATGCACCACCAAACTTCTTCTAAACCACAATAGTATCGATACGGGCCAATATGGGTCCCACCAAGTTGTCTCGAAGTGCGTGCAAGCTAAATTCTTCACTTTTGATCCTATTTTATTCCATTTCTTCACTTTTCCTATTGAAATCCTGAAATCACAAAAATAAGAGAATACCAAGTGTAATATCATCATTTTCATCTAAAACTAACCTAAATAACACTATAAAATATGTCTAATTATTAACTTGTCACTATCTAATAAATCAAATTAAACTTTACTTGAACTCTTACATTAAAGATATCTTAGTTCACAACTTCACCTAGGTAACTTAATACTATGCTTTGTATTCATGTTTACATCTCAATATTTTATGGCAATGCCTAATTCGAATAGTCAGACTTCCATCAAATCCATTTCAACCCACTATCCTGACGAAAAATATTCTAATGTGCAAAATAGAATTCCACCTATCATTGTGAATAATGTAAGCTCCACATTTTTTTAAGTATCAAATCATTGGATTCATAACCGACTAAGTCTACCATCTATGCCTCCCTAATCAACAACTAGCACTCGATGTTGTATATTTTACAGTTGTATCGTTCATGTCTGGATTAAAAGCTTCAATGACCATTATAACTTCTAAAAGCCAAGTTCATTAAACACGTGATCAAGATGTCTAAAGCATTATGCTCAGAATCAATACAAATTATAACCATTGCACTTTTTATATTCATTTTTTACTCATATTCAAATCATAGCATTCATATCATAGGATCTATTGATCCCTAAGATAAATAGATTACTCACACTTTATTGAAACACACATATGACAATTCATTATGGAAATCATTACAAATCAAGTATGAATATAAATATTACCTTAATTAATTAATTAATCCAAATTTGAATTGCAAATGTGAAGTTTTTAATGTTTTCTTCACATAAACTCATAAATACTCAAACTTAATATAAAACCTATGCTAAATTACTCTAATGGTGGCTAATGGCTGGTATATGATGAGTTTACCACGTCTTAATACCTATTTATACTCCCTAATAATAATTAGAAACCCTACTTTACAATTTAATTCGAAATAAATCCAACTTTCTTTTTTCTTCGTGTTTGTCATTGTCACTAATGCCCCGGCGCAGTGCATTATAAGCTACGGCTGTATATGTATGTTTAAAGCTCCCTGGTGTCTCGGCGTTTTCCACCCTGTCTCATTACCATCCTATATATATCCATAGCGTCGCCACTACGCTGGACTTCCAGACTTGAATTTCATATTTTCTTTGTTCTCCTACGTCGTGCATTATGTTCCCACATTGTGCGTTTTCTTCCTGCAGCGCCAATTTGTGTTGCCACGACGCCAACCCTATTTTGTAGGTTTTTACTCCATTTCTTCTTATTTTATCTCGATTCCTCTCTTTACACCTTAATTCCCTAAAAATGCGATAATACCATGATTTAGATCTAAGTCGAAGGCAGGCGTATGACCAACAGTTGACTTTAACCAGTTTGATGTGAGTGAGGACGTATCTTAAGAGGAGCAGCCAGTACAAATTTGCTCTAATTAATTAAAAATATAAGGATGGAGGAGCAGCCAATTCGATTTGAGATATACATTATTTTCTTTGTTCTCCCACCCTGTGCATTATGTTCCCACATTGTGCGCTTTCTTCCTGTATCACCACTCTGTGTTATCACGGCGCCAACCCTGTTTTGTAGGTTTTCACTCCATTTCTTCTTATTTTTTCTCAATTCTTTTCTTTACACCTTAATTCCCAAAAAATGCAATAATCTCATCATGTAGAGCTCATTTGAGGATATTTTTACTAAATATAAGACTAAACTAGCCCTATATAGGTATAAATAAATACTTATCAAATTCCTAGATAGGGTAGAGAGATTGAGTCTATAAATACTCAAGATCGCCAATGTATGGATAATCATTTTTCACTTGAATTTTGTGAGAACAAAGGATCATTATGGTGGTTGTACACATTATCAATTTGACTAATTGATTATTTAGGCTGAGCTTGGGCAGAAGAAGGCATTCAAGTCTTAATGCGATATCAAATATATGTTTATTTTGATGTGTATTTATTAGTTCATCATTGATTTGTTAATTTCCTCAGTTCCTCAAGTTTCCGATACTTTAACACTAGGGACTTGTGCTAATTTATTTTTTTAGATCTTTTTGTTTTATTTTATGGTTGCAGGTCACTAACGTTCACTTTCTGCAGATTCTTTGGTTCCATTCAATTCAAAGTCTGACCAAACATATAGAAAAAGGAACATTGATAACAAAAGGAAAGAAAGTTTTCACGAGATTATGGAAGGAAATAGAGGGGATCAGAATCTTCCAGTTGCGTATGATGTTGGGCAAAACAACCAGCAGACTGTAAGGCATTAAATGAACCAAGAAAGGAGCTTACATTTAGAGAGGTGAACCAACATTGTGGTGGATCGTTACCTTTATGTATCGAGTGTCAAGCTTCCACTGGTTAGTTCAAGCTAAAATCAAGGTTGATTGTAACGGCCCGCTCTAATTAATCACAATTAACTGACAAATTACAGGTTAAGACCCTAAGCTCAGACCCACGTGTACGCCGCAGATAGGTCAGGGCACGCCGACTAGGTAAATAGTGATTTTGTGTTATTGTTTGCCTATTTGCGATGTTGGATATCAAGTTATTTACCTAGCATCTCATGTGTGTATTTATATCATTGAATCGAGCGAGATAGTGTAACGGGTATTCGCATCGAAAAACGTGTCGATACGGGTACTGAGGAGCGAACTATGGGTACACTAGGTCGGGGAAACTAAAACACACAAAATTAATAAAATAAAAAAAGAGAAGATTGATCAAGTCAACTAACTTATCCCTATTACACTGTACCTCACTCCATCACCATTTTCTCCTCTCCCTCACGTCACTCTCTCACCTCACCTACACCTCACTCCCTCACGTACACACCGCACATACTGTCACACAAAATAAGGAGGTCGAGAGGAAGAAGAAGGAAAGGAGAGGAGGAGAAGGAGGATGAGGAACGCGCCGGGAAGGAGAAGAGGAGGTGGAGACGTCAACGGTCGAGGTAAGTCGTTGCTTTTGTTGTGGTTTCGGTGTCGGCCATGGTGGCCACGAAGGGGAGGTGGAGATGGTAGGGGTGTCTCCCCCGCCATCGAGTCCACCGAGGTTGGGGACGTGCGTCTCCAACCAGAAGAAAAGAAAAAAAAAGAGAAGCAGAGGCGTTGTGAAGAAGATGGGGTGGGGAGAGGGGTGCGCGCATGCACAGCGTGCGTGCAGCCCCTGGACCGGTTGAGCCGCGTCAGACCGACCCGGGTGGACTGTGTTTGACCCGGTCCAGGGACCCACCAATATATTAAATAATATAATCTTAAATTTTTATTTAAAATTTGTTTTAAATTAAATAAATTACGGGAAATATGAAAAATAGGTAGAAAATTTATGGAAAATCCAGAAAAATCAGGAAAAATATGAAAAAATGAGAAAAAGATAGAAAAATGATATTTGAGAATTTTTCGGGCATTGACACCCCGGTATAATTCTAAAAGTATACAAGAAATTAAACTTTTTGAAATAAAAATGTTACAAGTTTTGGTCTCACACTATAAATTCATTTTGTGAGACTCTAAAATAATAAAAATTGTATAATTGGACACCAGGGAATTAGGCTACCACAGTCGAGTGTTGGGTACGCATCTCGAGGCGTGTGCGAAACATTTCGAAGGCAGTTTGCGACCTGTTAGAGGTAAGTAATCCCACGAGAAAATTAGTTAAAATTCTTTTATGACACTTTATTTCGCATTTCAATTATTCCATTGTGATATTTATTGTTGTTCAATTACTGTTCATCCACTCCTACATGTGTATGTGTGTTTGTCGACGGGGTCGGCATGGCACGGACTCCCACCCCGGGGCTAGATACCCCGCGCTGTTCGAGTAATTGGCCATGATAAGGCTACGCGGTGACTATTCTCCTCGAAACCTGTAGGTTGAGAGATGTTTGACAAAGACCTAAGTCTACGTCAATTATTCATCTCGAGAGATGTTTGGATGGGGTCTTCCATTCAATGGTTACTCTCTTACGACCGTGAGATGTTTGGCGAGGTGGTCGTCAATGGTTCCTCTCGGTTTAGCTACGAAGATTCCCGGATGTCGACCAGGGTTCTTTGTCACGCTACACTCGGGTCCAAATTTGATTTCTCGACGACTTATTTTCATGCGATTATTTTATTTTTGTCCTTATATTTAAATTGCATGAATTGTAGCCGTTTTATTGGAATTCGTAAATATTAGCTAACGTTCTCTGGGATTTACTTACCTGGGATTTGTCATTATTTTTGGTGACAAATCGCAGATCCTGCAACGAGCCGAGGCAAGGGAGTCTTAGGCGACTACGTCTAAGTAGGGAGAGGCCGCCACTTTTTTCGTAGGTAGTTGTATGTATCTGTTAACTACTTTATGATATTTTGGGAGGACTTGTATACTCGATACATGTATATGCTCACCTTTTGTACTTTTGTCGCTTTTTATATACATGGTATCTAATGTCGGGCTTCCACATAGTAGGGTTGTTCATAAAAATGCAAACTTTTCGCTTTTACGATATACGCATGCCTTAAGACTTTCGCATCAATGTATGATTTATATTAAATTACTAAATCATGAATAACTTAATAATTCACAAAATATCCATAATTACTAAGTTAAAGGCGAATAAGTTACGTACAAGGGTTTAGGTCGCGGACAGTCAAACTAAGTGTGCGGTGACGTGGCATGCTTGGTGACATGTCTAGCGACGTGGCGGTACCCTGTTTGCCTTGGAATTGGGGGCCGTCACATTGATACATAAATTGATAATCTTCATGGAAAAGAGAATGAGGATCCTAAAAAGTTCCTCACAAAATTTGAGATGGTGATAGTAGGCATGAAGCTTGCTATAATCGATGTTGACTTGGTGAGATTGAAAGCATTTCACTTTTATCTTAAAGATGTTGCACTAGATTGGTTGTTTCACTTGCTAGCAGGTTCTATCAGGAATTGGACAGAGCTACATTAATAATTTCAAGATGATTACATGTCAGCCAAGAGGATTACCCAACTTAGGAGGTAGATATCTCACATTGTTAGGAAGGATGATGAATCCTTGTCACAATATTAAGAGGGGTTCAAGAGATTGTGCAGGGCATGTCCACAACACGGTCTCGATGGGAAGTCCTTCATAGAAAGATTTTATGATGGGTTAACATATAATGAAAAAATACTATTTGATACAGTTTATAAATGAAGTCTTTTAGATATTACACCTATAAAAGCTATGAGGTGCATTAAGAAAATAGCTAATCAATCAAGGCAATATTGTCCGACTAGTGAGAGAAAGGGAAAGCGAAAGCCTCTGGTATTTATTTAGAGTCGAACCATTTCATAGATCATCGTCCTCAACTTTACGAAAAAACCGGGGAAGTCAAGGTGGTTGGCCAATTTCTGGGGCCACTTACGGGATATAACGAACATTAGAGTGATTATTATGGGGGGAAGGAAAGGAATCCTAACTTCAACTATACAGCTAGGAATCCTAACTATCAGAACTTTGTGCTTAAAAAATAGTCATTGCTAGTAGCTCCTTAGAATCAACAACCCTAACCACATGGCCCTACTCTGGATTGAATGATGAAACAATTGATTTTATCTCAACATCAATATAAAGCCAGGACAGAGGCATCAATTAATGAATTGCAATCCAGGATGTTATATATGTCAACTTAGATAGGCCAAACCAACAATTAGGGAAAGCTACCATCACAGCTTGTTTCGAACCCTAATGCACATGTGAATGTGATTTCACATGTTAATGTAATTCTAATGACTAAAATTGCGATAAAACTTGATATAGGAGTTTCTAGAGCAGAGGAACATGAAAGTCAGACAAGGAGGAAGATGAAAGAATCAACTCACGTAATAGACGGATGAATACCATCAAACATATGGCACCATTTCCTCAAAGGTTTTATCCAGAATGGTTTACAAACATGTTGAAGGATTGCAAATAGTCCAAGGACCAGTTAGAAGAACTAATGAAGGCTAAGAAAGCAATTAAGAAAGTTGAGAAAGTGAAGTCAGAAGTTAAAGTTTCTTGCAAACTATTTGAAATAGCAAGATTGTTCGAAGAAGAGGAGGAGAACTTTTATGCAAGTAACATAGATGTGCCGAGAAAGTGTAAGGATTCGTTATTTTTAGTGTCTCTTAAATGCTTGGGGATATGCATATAGAAAAAGCTATGCTTGATCTAGGAACATCCATTAACATCATCTCATCATCAATTTTCTTGTCTATGAATAACCATAGTTTTGAAACATTTTGACAATATCATTCATTATGCGGACGAATCTTCAATCTCGCCAATTGAGATGTTAGAATACGTGAATGTTCGCATCAATAATTTGGATTTTTCTGTTGGTTTTCATGTTATTGACATGAAGGACACACATGTGTCTAAACACACTTCAGTTGTGTTAGGCCGACCATTCATGTAAACGGCCAAAGCCAAATAGATGTATTTTGTAGTTGCATTTCACTTGAGCATGATGGTAGGGTTATTTATTTTTCCATTCCTAATTATCTAGAGTTACCTACTAATGTTTCCATCGTGTACGCAGTTTTTCCTTTATCTAATTGTGATTTGCATGACTCTAAAGAATTTTCTTTAGACCGCTCGAAGAAGATGGGCAAAAAGAAAAGAGAAAAGAAAAGAAAAGGAAAAAGTAGGAAAGGAAAGAAACAAATACCCGATGGTTAGGTATTGATGGAGGACAGCAAGCCTAAGAAGATATACACTATGAAGCAAGAGTCAGAACCACCAGAGCATATCCTTGTATCATTCAGGTTTAGGAAAGTAGGTCTGAAAGTGAAGTTTGCAATTGTTGATACAAGGGCATTTGAGAATGTTATTTCCTAGAAGCTACTAAATATGTCTAACTTAAATGTCGCATAGCAAACATCAGACAAGGTTGCGTTTGACGACAAACATTTATGGAATAGTGAAGAGAATGCTAACAAGGTTTGGAGGACTTGGAATTTTGATAAATTTTTCAGTCATAGATGAAAGGGCTTCGTGACCTCAATATCATGTTGCTTGGGATGTCGTTCATTTACATGGAAAATGCTATCACATTCAAGATTGATGAGAGGGAGGTTATTTACAGTCATGGCAGGTTGTGCGTGAAAGAGGAACCTGAAGTCGTTGAACGATGAAAGATGATTAAGCTGCCAAGCAAGGATGAGAAAAAATTGGGGATTGAAATAATTGACTTGGAATCTTATTATTCTAGGAATGTGGTAACGTTAGGCCATCGATGTTAAATCTTGCACTCTGTGGGAGGTAGCCCACATTTATTTTTCACTAATTTGATTTGTTTAAGTTTCCATAAGCTCTTGATTTCAATAAATCGTTCTAGGTTGATATAGTTAGTTGAATAAGGTGTGATGAAAACTGATAAATTTCTCTTCTCACTATTTTTTGCAGAGACTTTGTGATGAAATTTGAGAATATGGATTGTTTTGCGTGAACCAAAATTTGAAAAGACTTTTGGCAATGTGATTTAAAGCAGGTACAATTTAAATTGATGCATCTACATTAATTCATATGTATACACGAGGAGGTGCACACACTGAGAAAATTTTGGGAATCGCTTATGTTTTCCATGCCAGTGATTCCCAATACCGCAGGGTAATACGTAGAGCACTAAAGAAAATTCCAAAAACGAAATATTCTAATTTTTAAGCCAGCGATGTCCTGGTGATTTATGAGTGAGCATAGGGCCCTAACAAGGCACTGGAGGGTAATTCAAGAATTTTTTGTAATTTTCAGCGATTCTCGCCGGCATCCCTAGCGTCGTGACGTTTGAATGTACGATGCTGGGCTCGATTTCCAATTATTAAAAAAGAGCAAAACATCTTCTCCTTCCCCAACTCACTGCCCTAGTGCCTTCCCACCGCCTTTGACATGTGTCGAGCGTGTACAATAATTTTTCAGCATATCCATACAATTTATAGTAGTGATAAGTGAGATCATCTTTACAGGGATTTCGCAAACTTCCTAAGAAAAAGGGTTTTTCAAGATTTTTATTATTTTACTTTAACTTAATTTAAATGGGAATTAAAATTATCTAATCAAACTAAAACAATTAAAGAAACTAATTAAACTAACATAACTCAAATTCACTAATACTAAATATTCTAAATTCAATTCAAATCAAATCAATATAACACAAACATCTAAACAAATATCCAGAACAATGAAACATAAATAGTTTTGAATTCGAATATATTAATTAAAGTATAATCATAATCATAATATCATCATATTATGAAGTATTCTTGATTCATTAAACCTAAATCATAAGCAAAATTGATAGCCTTTGTCAAGCCATCAGTTTTCCTTATATCAATGAAAAAGTCATATTCTAATCTTATCGCCATTAGCTTTTCGAAAGCTCAAAGATAACTAATAGAAACAAAACAACATTACATTCTATGAAACTTCTTACTACTAAGCCAATATTATCTGAATTAGTCATATCAATATCAAACTTCAAACACAATTCACCTAAGACATATAAACGGTAAAAGACCTCTTAAATTAATCCAAGTTACTACTTTATATTAGATTTAGAACTTAAATATCATAATGCACATTTTAGACTATGCACGCAATACAATGTTTCTTGATTGTAATACGCAAAAAACAAATCTATTAAAATTGTGAATTGATGTATATGATTAAGTTTAAAGCATTAAACACAAATTCTTCTTATTATGACTACATCAGTCCCTTATACAAAGTTTCTTCTTCATTAAGACTAAATATCGCAATACACTTTCTATACAAGTCCTCACCTCACCTCTCTATCTCATAATCAACGACAACAACAACCCATCTTCTCTTTATTATTTCAAATTAAAACTATACACCAGTCCTTGATATAATCTATAATCCCAAAATCAACAATTGATTTAACCCACCTTCAATCGACAACAACCACCCATAACGTTTCCTCAATTTCAAGCTCTCAATCGAAAGAAATATAGCGAAGAGAGATGGATAACTGCACCAAAGAGATTAGAGGAAGGACACCGTGAAGAGATGAGACGAAGAAAATGTTGGAAGGGAACAATGGAAACACAGTCGATCCCCTCTGTGTTTCGATTCCTTGTTTTAAAAAAGAAGGATGCTAGATGAGTGTTTCGCGTTTCTAATTTTACCCTCTTATTTACAAACTGTATACCCTTCCTAGTCATTTTCCCTTTTTCTTTTTTATTTTTCATATTTATCTCTTCATTTTAAAATTCCTTAATGTCACCAAAGATTGGAGAAAATACTAATGCATTCGGAAACTCTCGGACAACGTATTTAAACCTCTATTTGACCATATTTCGCGATGAATAGAGTATATATGTGTACTCTAAGCACACAACAAATAAAAATACAATCTTACTTTATAATCTCCAGTCCGCAACACATTGGTCCCACCTTAGATACCTAAATTCTAAATAAATTTTGAAAATATTTAATTTGTCTCCTAATCAAGTTTAAGGAATTCTTGGATTTCACAGAAAAAACTTATTATGTAATATTAGATGTACTTGAAATCCAAGAACATATGCATGTTAGATTGCCATTCGAAAAAACTTGGAGCCAATAACAACATAATCTAATTTCCTAATAAAAAGCTCGAAAATCATCTTGTCTCCTTGTAAAAATAATTTGTAGTGTTATTTATGTATTATTTAGGTGTGTGTTACAACTTGTATTGCAATTGGAGTTCTTTGATATGTATGCAATCAAATGGACATTCTTGTTTGGTTACAAATAACGTCACAATTGTTTTACTTTAATTTTAATAATCGATTAATGTGGGACATGGTTGTGTTGCAATTACACTAAAACAAAAACACATACTTAACATCTTTAAAAAAACACGAATACACACATATATATATATATATATATACAAAATAAAAACGTATTTTCCTGAGAGAAAAATAAAAAATTTAGTTGATGTGGCAAGACATCTAAACTCACTATGTGTTTTAGTTGAATTAGTATTACAATAATGTGTCAAATAAAATGTTGAAAGGAAAACTGCAAATAACCCAAAAATCGAAGACACTTAAAAAATAGCCCAAAAAAAGAAAAAATACCTAAAAAATATAAGTGTGTCATGTATACGGCATGTGTCATCACCATATAGCTTCTCACAGAAGATTATCATGCAATTTTTAATAAGCACCCATTCAAGAAAAAAATATAGCATGAGATTTTACTGAAATTCCCTAAGTAAATAAAATTACTTTTTTATCCGTAATTAAAATTTTAATCACCGAAATATTGCTAAGTATAGAAAAAAGTGTTTTTGCCTTATTTATAATATTGAAATTATTATTAACCTGTCGAAAAAAAAATTGAAATTATTAAAGTGCCCTAAATACATATATACTAATCTATCTTAATATAACAAAAAATTTGAGGCACTTTCCACACTGAAGCCTTTTTGGGTACCAACTTTTCAAAAGTGCTCCCAAGTTCTTTTATTTGATTGGATGAAATAAAATGTGTGGGGACAATTGTGGAAATATAACACAAAACTTAAAGAGATTTATTTCAGTTTCGATACTAATTGGCGGTTCTGTTTGCTAAAAAGTAAGATTTGTTTCTATTTTCTCAACAAACGTGTATGAAACAGAATTAAAAAAAAATGATAAAACATGTGTGAAATGGTCTGGCTTGCATTTAGTTATGAAATTGATTTCTTATCTAACAAAATTAGAATCAAATAACTACAAAAAAATAATCAAATCACACATCAACTCCACCCATTTTGAATAGAACAAAAATAAAAATTTTGTTTCGTGAATGGTGAAAGCAAAAAAAAGCAAAAGGTTAGTTGTACATGCAATGAGTTTGATCTACAAATTTAGTTTTTTCCTAATTACTATCTCCAACTATGCAAGTTAAATCATCTAAATAAGTACCAAACTCATATCAAAATTCGAGATTCTAGCAGTGCATTTGACAATCAATACCTCAAAAAGGAAGCCCTTTTCATAGTGGTGACATTGGGGTTTCGAGAATGATGGAAGGCGTGCAAATCAATGTAGAGGGCTTATTAGGGGCTAGATCGTCATCGAGATCAAAACGTTGGTGGATTCGTCATTCTTCATACATATCGGAAAGATGCGAGAGGTGATGTAACGAGAACAAATCTAAGGTTTCTTTTGAATGCTGAAATTTATTTCTTCCATTTGTTCTTAAAGTAGTGGTAGACTTCTATTATGCAATTGTATGCGTATTTATCTTGGTGTGTGTTTGCGTGTGTGCATGTTTATCTGGTTGTGTGTGTTATGTGTGTATGTGTTTTGGTGATTTGAATGTTTTTTAAATACAGATTTGGGGAACTGAGTTTTGTGGTGAGTAGGGGACGATGAATGAGGGGTAAGTCATGAAAAGGTTGAGGACAACAAGAGGCCAGAGGGACAGAGTCCTCAAATAGGGCGAGTTGAGAATGAAGAAGATGTATTCAGTTCCGTGGTGGGTACCTTTATTAGGAGGCATTTATGACATTTCATTTGATATTTAAAGTTGGTAGTCGGTGCCTAAAGAGAGCATAACTCAAGTCAGCTTAAATGTTTGGTGAGACTTTATATGACAAAGCGTCTCTTGCAATGTAAGACCACCACTCCAAACAAACAGAGCTTTGGCGTTGTGGCTTCCTACTTGATCGATTTCCAGCTTGCAGCTTACTTTTTTACTCCAACTAATTAACTCAATGGATTAATCTATTGAATGTGTATTCAATTTTTTGAAATTGACGTTTCTTTTTTTTAATGTTGATCTACAAGTGCAAGGTTTGCCTAGATTCAGGATGTGCACGGGGAATGACATCGTCAGGGTTGTAATTGTTGATGGGGACTGTGACGGCTGCTTTCCTAATCTAGGGCATCGCCCGGCCTAATTATGTCATTAAGCCCTAAACCTAACAACATATCAGTCTGCTTTTTGTCTTATTCTCTTTGATATACGTTTTATAGACAAGTACAACTACTATCTCGTTATTCATGAAATTCAGAGTTAATTAAAACTTTTTATCATACTAATATTAGCAGTGGAAAACTTAATAAAACTTTCGAAAGCATTATAAATACACCTAATGTGAAAAATAGAGAACAACAATCACATGTATATATAACAAAATAGTGATGATCAATGTAATAGACATGTGTCAGGTCGGGGAACTAACACTCAACCCAGATATATATACAACCACAAAATTAATCTAAAAGATAGAAAGTATGTACAGCAAAATATCAAAAACTTACAAAATCGGTTCTGGAAGCACTCCACATGCTCAAAGGTAATCATTATTTTCTCTTTGCCGGGCCCACTAGTCGACAAATCTGCATCCACTGTCATAAAAAGAATGTTGAGTACAGTAAAGTAGAAAGTTGAATCTAGAGATACTTATTGAAATTCTCAAATACAACGAAAGACATTTAAAAGCATAAAGATAGCGAATAATTGCTGAAACTAAAATATGCTTAAAAAAACACCAAAATTAACAATGAGACTAATATTAGGCTAAATAAAGATGATCTAGGTCCGATCGGTCGTGAGCTATGTCACATCAGCCTTTAAGGCCACTTTATAGGACGTGCATACTTTCGCATCAGTCTGGTAATCATTTAGCGCCAAACCCAAAGATCTAACCCCATATGCTACGCCATAATTTTGGCAAGTGCCGATATCCCCGAAGAATCTAACCCAATGTGTCGTTGATTGTGGTTGCAAGTATAACGGCTCAATTGTAGCAATAGTGTGACCAACGCTCATTAATTACAAATATCATCCTTAGGGAAAGGTGTACCCATTCAGTATTACCTAGTCAAAATTACTCTATTACTAAGGAAATCATTTTTAATTAGTTTTTAAATTAAACTAATCTAATCTAACAAATCAATGGAAATTACTTTTGAACTCTTATATTAAGAATATCTTAGTTCACAACTTCACTTAGGTGATAAAATAATATATTTTCATACTCACTTTCTCATCTTTATTATTTTTGTGCAATGCCTAATTAGAATAGATAGATTTCCTTCAAATCTATTTTAACCCATTATTGTGATGGAAAAGATTCTAATGTGCAAACTAGAACTGCACCTATCGGTGTGAATAATGTAAGTTCCACATTGCTTTATGTTCCAAATCTTTAGATTCATAACCAATTAAGTTTACAATCCATGCGTCCATAATCAATAATTATCTCTTGATATTATGTATTTCACGGTTGTACCATCCATATCAAGCTTAAAAGCTTCAATGGTCATGATAACTTCTAAAACCTAATATCAACAAAGACGTGATCAAGATGTTAATAGCATTATGCTCATAATCAATAAAAACTCTAACCATTGCACTTTTAACTTTAAAATCTATTCATGTTTATAGCATAACATTCATATCATAGGATCCATTGATCCTTAAAATTAATGAACTACTTACACTTCATTAAAACAAACATGCATATAGTGGTATTCTTTTCAATCAAAGATTAAACGAATAACTTCAATAAAGTCAATAAAAATAATACCTGAATCACCGCACGTGAGTCTTCAATGTCTTCTCTTATACAAATTTTCTTAATAATCTAGAATCAAGTGAATCTATGATAATGGTTGCTAATGGGTGGTGTTGGCTTATTTTACTACGTTCTAATACATATTTATACTCCTAAAACACTTTTGAAAATAATTAGAAACCCTAATAGACAATTTCACCTGAAATAAAACTCTAATTTTTTTATTTTCTTTAGTCTCGACCTTGTCACTTATGATCCGACACCGTGTGTAATGCCACAGAGTCGTGACGCTTCGGCCACTTTGTGTGCTTTTTCTTCATTCAGTAAAATCAGCGCCATATGTAACCTATCCCAACGTTGTCCCTTAACACCCATAGCGCCGCCACTACGCCGGCCATCCTGATTTATTTTTTCCTTGCCACGGTCTCCTACGTTGTGCCTTCATCTCCCACGTTATGTCTTCATCTCCCCATGGTGCCAACTCTCTTAGCCATGGCGTCAAACCTACTTTTATGTCTTTTAGCCTCATTTCTTCACAAATCCCCTCATTTGTCTCCTTTATACTTTATATACTTAAAAACACATAAATATCATCAATTAGACAAATTTTGGAATATTTAAACTAATTATATCAATAACTAATACTATATATAAGTCTAAATAACCACTTATCAAATATCCCTCAAACTTAGGATTTTGCGCGTCTCGAGCAAAAGTGTACTTTACTAAGTATTCTAACTACTACTACCATTAAAGTTCACATTCGTTTTATATCATTCATGGAATATCCTTTAATCCAAATAAGTTCAAGTTAATAATATACTCAAGAGTTTTCTTTTGCAAAAACTTATATTTTCGAGACATGTAGCATTAATAACACATACAATTCACTTTCGAAATTCAAGAGTATACCACAACCAAATGTTGGATTTTGGGGTTCATACGCAGCGGAGATTACAAAACAATTTTCACAAAAAACCCAACAATATCCGAATCTAATTCCATTAAAAACGTTTAAACCAAGAAAATTTAATCATGCCTCGATCGCAAAATACCTTTCTGAAGGTTGATCGATCTCTAAGCCGCTGCCAATGACGAACGCCCTCTACCAGCAGTCCACACACGAACGGCGGGCAAGATTCGAAGTGCTAGCTTCGAGAGAATACTAAACCTTTTGTTTCTCTCCAAAATGATCCAGAGCGTACCAGAAAACCTTAAGTCGTTTCTAACACGAAAATAGAGTTTCGGCCCTTAATCTTTCGTGCGTGTGTTCTAACTTAAAGTGTCTATTTATACAACCCTTGTATATAGACGGTTAAGTAAATTACACATATACCCCTACTTAAAGAAGTATAAGTGGAATACACCACAATGACGTTTTTGTCATGAATTTTATCATATAAAATTCATTTTTCTTAACCATCTTAAAATCTCGCAAAACCATTCTTAGTATGCGACCCAATAGGCTCATACAACGTTGGCAGTGAACCAAAACACATTTTGGTATACAAGTCATAAACGACCTCTAGCAAGACATTATGACTACCCAAGTCATACGAATATCAAATCGATACAACCTAATCAATAGTGTATATAACATCCTTTTGATCAAACATAAGGCATGGAATTGTCATCCAACATGTTCAATCGTACTAGTCTCGATCTCTAGGTAGACTGAAAACATCCAAGTGACATTGATCAATATCAATTCACTTAGACTAGGCCTTTTAACAGTCTAACACATCGAGAGATCCACTAGATATCTCTCTTTATATGAGAGGGACAAATTCTATCTCGATTACACAACTTCATCACATTGCTCACACAGTAACCAATCACAACCTTTATAATCGTCCTAAGTTAAAGACAATGTTTGATAGTGTCAAATCACTATGTTCCTAATGTTGAAGTCTCTGGTAATCTCAAGTCAGAGGACTGAAAAATATACCTATCATGAGAAACAACTATGACTTAATCCATGTGATGTTCTCATAGCGGGTCGGTTCAGTACTTTGTTCCCTAACAAGTACTCGTGATCTTTATTTGTATCCCTATACGTATAATCATCATGTGATCATCAATCAAGACTAACACTAGTCTTAATTCATTATAGTTCCTAGTATAATGATCGACTAGAGACATTTAGGATATTTCTCTAAATACCCATGGATCTTATTATAATGTAAACATGCAAATTAATTATAATAAACAGCAAATAAAATCCTCTATTTTATTAACTAAAAGTACTCATAAAGACAGTTAATGGATTGAACTAGGGCACATGCCCCAACATCTCCTACTTGCACTAGGGCCAATCATACATGCATGTAATGCCTAATGATCTAACATGACCATCATGTTTTGCTTGTGGAAAAGCTTTTGTCAATGGATCCACAACGTTGTCTTCAGTAGGTACTCTGCAAATCTTTACGTCTTACATCTCAATAATTTCTCTGATGAGATGAAAACGCCAGAGTATATGTTTGGATCTGTGGTGTGATCTAGGTTCCTTTGCCTATGCTATTGCTACGTTATTGTCACAATACAAACAAACATGGTTAGCAATACATGGAACCACACCTAGTTCAGAAATGAACTTTTTGATCCAAACTGCCTCCTTTCTTTGCATCGTACGCCGCAACATACTCAAACTTCATTTGTAGAATCACACGCCTCTTGCTTCAAACTTTTCCACTTCTTCGCACATTCAAAGTAAACACATATCCAGACTGCGATCTAAAATCATCTATATCGGTTTGAAAACTTGCATCTGTGTAACCATATACAACTAGATCATTTTCAAAACCTCCATAGACCATGAACACTTCCTTAATTAGTCCTTTTTAAGTATTTAAGAATGTTCTTTACTGCTATCCAGTGACTCTCACCAGGATCTGACTGATATCTGCTTGTAGTGCTCAAAGCATATGATACATAAGGTCGAGTGCATAGCATGGCATACATGATAGATCCAATAGCTGATGCATATAGAATCTTATTCATACGGTCTCGCTCATCATTTGTCTTAGGACATTGAATCTTGCTGAGACTTATGCCATGAGACATTGGCAACAATCCTCTTTTAGAGTCTTGCAAACTGAACCTATTCAGCACCTTGTCTATGCAAGCACTATGACTTAGATCGATTAGCTTTTAGATCTATCACTATAGATCCTTATCCCTAGGATATAGGTTGCATCTCCTAAGTATTTCATTGAGAAACACTTCCCTAACCAAGACTTGACATTCTGCAATGTTGGGATGCCATTTCCAATGAGTAATATATCATCAACATACAACACCAAAAAAAAAACAACTACACTCCCACTGACCTTCTTGTATACACAAGGCTCATCTTCATTCTTAATAAAACCAAAATCCTTGATTGCCTCATCAAAACGAAGATTCCAACTTCGAGAAGCTTGCTTTAATCCATAAATGGATCTTTGAAGCTTGCATACCTTCCTAGAATTTTCAGGATGTAAAAAACCTTCAGCTTGTGTCACGTCCTCAAGCAGCTTTCAGTTAAGAAATGCTATTTTTACATCCATTTGCCATATCTCATAGTCATAATATGCAGCAATGGCAATTAAAATTCTTATGTATTTAATCATGGCTACTGGCAAAAAAGTTTCATCATAATCAACACCTAAAGTCTGTCTGAAACCTTTTGCTACAAGTCTTGCTTTAAAAGTATGCACTTTGCCATCCATGTCAGTTTTCTTCTTGAAAACCCATTTACATTCAATAGTCTTCCACCTTCTGGTAAATCAACCAAGTCCCAAACTTGGTTATCATACATGGATTGCATCTCAGAGTTCATGGCACTTAGCCATTCATCTGAGTCTGGTCCAGACATAGCCTCCCGATAATTGGTGAGCTCACTTTGGTCCATAAGCAACACATCACGACTATCGGTAACGAGAGATCCGAATATCTCTGGCTCATGTCTTACCCTACCAGATTTACGTGGGCCTTGTGTCACTAGTGGAGGTTCAACTAGTTCAGAACGTTGTTGAACTTCCAGTAGCGATTTAGTGTTTATTTATGATTTTTGAGCTTCTTCGAGATTTATTTCTCCCCCACTAGTGTCTTTTGAGATAAACTATTTTTCCATAAAGGCACAATACCGAGCAACAAACATTTTGTTCTCAGCGGGATTATAAAAGTAATATCCTTTTGTTTCCTTAGGATACCCCACAAATAAACACTTATAAGATTTAGGTGATAGTTTTTCTGAGACATGTCGCTTTACATAAGCCGCACAACCCCAAATCTTAAGAAAAGACAAACTAGGTCTCTTCCCGTACCATATCTCATATTGTGTTTTATTAACCGCTTTAGAAGAAACTTGATTTAGAGTGAAAGCTACAGTTTGTAATGCATAACCCCAAAAGGATAATGGAAGATATGCATGACTCATCATAGATCGAACCATATCTAATAAGGTTCGATTTCTCCTTTCAAAAACTCCATTCCATTGTGGAGTTGCTAGTGGAGTCAATTGGGACACAATCCCACAATTTCTAAGATGATCATCAAATTATTGGCTTAAATATTCACCACCTTGATCTAATCGAAGTGTTTTGATAGTTTTACCAAGTTGATTCTGCACTTCATTTTGAAACGTTCATAACATCTCAAATGATTCAGCTTTATGTTTCATTAGATATACATAACCATATATGCTGAAATCATCAGTAAATGTAATGAAGTACTAATAACCTCCTCTAGCCATTGTGTTTATAGGACCGCATACATTAGTATGTATTAGACCCAATAAATCACTTGCCCTTTCACTGTTTCCAGTAAAGGGACTTTTAGTCATCTTGCCTAGAAAACAAGATACGCACGTTTCATATGTTTCTAAATCAAATGAATCTAGAAGCCCATCTTTATGGAGCTTCTTTATGCGTTTCTCGTTTATGTGCCCGAGACGATAATGTCAAAGATAGGCTTGATTCAAATCATTTGACTTGAATCTCTTTGTATTTGTGTTAAAGACTGGAGTATCAGTGGACCTTTTCATACTTAGAATATAAATACCATCACACAAATCAGCATTTGCATAAAATATATCTTTAAGAGAAATGGAACATCTATTATTCGCAATAATAAAATCAAAACCATCAATATCCAAGCATGAAACAGAAATGATGTTTCTGCTCAAGGCAGGCACAAAATAACAATTATTTAAAGTTAAAATAAGTCCACTAGGTAAGACTAAGTCATATGATCCAACAGTCAGGCAGGGCAGCAACTCTTGCTCTATTCCCTACGCGGAGGATGACTTCTCCTTTCTTCAACTTTCTACTTCTGGTGAGTCCTTGCACATTTATACAAATGTGAGATCCACATCCGGTATCTAATACCCAGGAATCACTAGTAGATAAATTAATTTCAATAACATAATACCAGTAGTGGTAGTCGCACTACCCTTTTTTCTTCTTTAGATCTTCCAGATAGAGTTTGCAATTTCTGAACCAATGTCCAGGTGCACGACAAAAATGACAATTTCCTTCCTTTTCTTTTGGGTGTTTCGAAGCAGGAACAGGCTGGGGCTTGACTTGTTCCACAGGCTATGCAACAGGTGCAGCAACAGCCTTGGCAACTCTAGCCTTGCCTTCGCCTTTTTCTTCATTCCCTTTCCCTTTTGGACCATCAACACATTACTAGAGGGTTTCTTGATATTTTGTTCTGCAGTTTTGAGCATCAAATGCAACTCTAAATTGATTTCTCCATATTATTCATATTGAAGTTCATCACAAATTGTGAGTAACTCTCTGGTAATGAATTCAGGATCAGATCCATAGCCAACTCTTGGCTTATGGGAAATCCGAGTCTATCAAGTTGTCAACATAGCCCTTCATCTTCAAAACATGAGGACTAACTGACGCACCCTCAGTCATCTTGCAAGAATGTAGGTTCTTGACTGTCTCGAACCTTTCTTGCCTAGCTTGCTTTGTAGGAACATTTCCTTCAAGCGTTATAGCCATGTCGTAGGCTTCCATTAGTTCCATGTCCTTCAAGTTCGGAATCATAGTTGCCGATAATACATGCAACATCGTAGAATCGTTGACATGCTTATTATGCGCATCCTTCACAAATTTCGTAACATTGGTGGCGGGTCCTCGTGGATTGGAGCATCCAGACATATAACTTGCGTTCATGCTTAAGAACAATTCTCAAGTTTCTGAACCAGTCAAGAAAGTTAGTCCCAGATAGCTTATCCTTCTCGAGGATGGATCGCAGTGACAGGGGATTATTATTACATGAAAAGGCCATTGATCTACAATAAAGATTATGCAAAGTTTGTTTTAGTATAGAGGAATAGACTCCCACTAAATTAACAACCCTCCTAAAACACACTGTTTATTTAGGGGACTAAAATCCATATTTCACCTAATTCTATGACAACTATGGCATGAAACACAGAACTAGATTATTTAGGTGGGTAACGGTTACCAATTACATCTTATGTAATTTTAGATACTTTTATGAGATACGGAACATCTTATGTCTTATCATGTTTTTTTATTTCATCATGTGCCTAAAGCTCAAAACTATTTTGATAGTTTTATTAAGTCGGACCATTTTAAATATTTAGGTAACTCTTATCCAACTTGTCTCACCAAGATAACGCAATACACCCAGCTATGGCTGAAACTGTATTAGTGTGATCGAGGCCTTGACAAGTGTTTAAAATTGATGGCATGAGACTTAAGATTTAATATAGGGATTTTATTCAGTTTTAGTGATTTTCATGTAAACAATGAAATATCATATATTTTTATTGATTTGTTAAATCACTAAACAATTTGGATATTTTTATATTATTCATTAATAAAAGAATTTCCTTGCGCTAGGATTAATTAGACGGTGGTCCCGCTGGCCGGTCAGTGGGCGACCGGGGTACAGGGGGCAGCGCCCCCTTTTTTTTTTTTAGAAGACGAATTTCAATTCCAAAAATTAAAATCCGCTATAGGAAATCATATTTTTCACTGATTTTATTATCCTAAATTTACCCCTTAATTTTTCCAAAATTAAGTCAATTAAATCATTTTTAATTAACCGAGGTCCACATCTAACTAAACATCTTATCCTAATCCAATTAGGACTTAAGATATTTGAATCCTAGCATATCACCAATAACAAAATTCTCCATATTTATCTCCTATCCAATTGGGATAACGAAACCGATTTTGCTTATATCTCTTAATCTAATTTGTTATCTATATTTATCAAATAAAAACTTCATAACAGAATAGATATAACAAGATAAATAAATAATTTCGAAAATTAATTATTCGCAATTTCGGTCCTCATCCAAATAATCACAAACATGTAATTGAATCATGAACTACTATCCCAATCGAACCTAATGGTGTCATGGATCACAGAACACGAAACTCAATTCATTAAAATTATTCGAATTAACCTAACATGGTTACTAGCATATACGAAACTAATTTCAATTAAATCACGAATATATGTATCATATACACAAAACATGATAATAAATCTCACAGAAGACTTATGTATATCACATATACATCAACTATTAACATGCTTTCAATCATATATCATGTATATATCAGAAGAAAACATGCAATGAATTTAATGGAATCGAACTCGAAGGCTCAGATACCACTGTTAGATTTTGGGGTTCATACGCATCGGAGATTACTAAATAATTTTCATAAAAACCCCAACAGGATCCGAATCTAATTCCATTAAAAATGTTTAAACCAAGAAAACTTAATCATGCCTCAATCGCAAAATACCTTTCTGAAGGTTGATTGATTTCTAAGGCGTTGCCAACGTCGAACGCCCTCTACCAGCAGTCCACACACGAATGGCGGCCGAGATTCGAAGTGCTAGCTTTGAGAGAATAACAAACCTTTTGTTTCTCTCCAAAACGATCCAGAGCGTACCAGAAAACCCTAAGTCGTTTCTAACACGAAAATAGAGTTTCGGCCCTTAATGTTTCGTGCGTGTGTTCTAACTTAAAGCGTCTATTTATACAACCCTTGTATATAGAGGGTTAAGAAAATTACACATATACCCTTACTTAAAGAAGTATAAGTGTAATACACCACAAGGACGTTTATGTCATGAATTTTATCATATAAAATTCATTTTTCTGAACCATCTTAAAATCTCGCAAAACCATTCTTATTGTGTGACCCAATAGGCTCATACAACGTTGGTAGTGAACCAAAACACATTTTGGTATACAAGTTATAAGCGGCCTCTAGCAAGACATTATGACTACCTAAGTCGTACGAATATCAAATCGATACAACCTAATTAATAGTGTATATAACATCCTTTTGTCACACGATATCCTTTTGATCAAACATAAGGCATGGAATTTTCATCCAACATGTTCAATCGTACTAGTCTCGATCTCTAGGTAGACTGAAAACATCCAAGTGACATTGATTAATATCAATTCACTTAGACGAGGTCTTTTAATAGTCTAACACATCAAGGGATCCACTAGATATCTCTTTTTATATGAAAGGGACAAATTCTATCTCGATTACACAACTTCATCACATCGCTCACACAGTAACCAATCACAACCTTTATAATCGTCCAGTTAAAGACAACGTTTAATAGTGCCAAATCACTATGTTCCTAATGTTGAAGTCTCTGGTAATCTCAAGTCAGAGGACTGAAAAATATACCTATCAAGAGAAACAACTATGACTTAATCCACGTGATGTTCTCATAGCGGGTTGGTCCAGTACTTTGTTCCCTAACAAGTACTCGTGATCTTGATTTGTATCCCTATACGTATAATCATCATATGATCATCAATCAAGGCTCACACTAGTCTTAATTAAATATAGTTCCCAGTATAATGATCGACTAGAGACATTTAGGATATTTTTGTAAATACCCATGGATCTTATTATAATGTAAACATGTAAATTAATTATAATAAACAGCAAATGAAATCCTCTATTTTATTAACTAAAAGTACTCATAAAGACAGTTAATGGATTGACCTAGGGCACATACCCCAACACCAAAACCATCACTACTATAAATTTGTTTCACCTTGACACTTAAGTAGCAAGTGCACAATCTCATAATTTCTCATTAAGCTCGAAAATTCACAAATAACTGTAGATCAAACTAATTTTAGTAGACTTTAGCACTTCAAGAGTCTATAGGACTTAACATAGTTGGAAAGATAACTGAACTCAATTAAGCTACTAGTACTTGAGCTAAGTCTTTTATTTGAAGAGTTGTAATCTAACTTCTGCCTTTATTTTTTATTTTTATCTCTCTTTTCTTTTCTTCTTCTCCTTAGATTTTGTAATTGCACATTAGTTGCTTTTTTTTCTATGGATTCCGTTTTTTCCTCATTTTTTTCCATCAATTTATGTACTTCATTTCATTAAGAACTTGTAGGACTTTTGATAAGTGATTATTTATATGTATATATAGGTTAGTTTAGTCTTATATTTAGTATAAATATCCCTAAATGAGTTCTTAATTCATGGTGTTATTGCATTTTTTAGGAATTAAGTTGTAAAGGAAAGAAATAAGCAAAATGAGAAAAAATAGAGCAAAAACCCATGAAAACACGGTTGGTGCCATGGCTACACATGTTGACGTTGTGGGAAGGAAAGGCACATCATGAGAAGGAAAGACACAGCATGGTAGAACAAAGGAAGTGAAGAAATCAACATTGGAGGTCCGATGAAAAGCGGCGTCGTAGTACAAAGGGGATAGCGTCGAGTCTTGTAGTAACAACGCCAAGGTATCAGGGAGTTACAAGATATGCACACAGTGGCAGTGCAATAGCGTTGAATACTATTATTGTATGCAAACTCATAGAACGATAAATACTCATTTCAAGATCCGCCAAACTTTAATACATAAGCCCGAAGCATGTCCTCAGGAACCTGAATCAACTTCTCAATCTGCCAGTAAGTCTGAGGGTGAAAAGTTGTGTCGAAATGTAGGCACGTACCATACTACTCTTGCATTCTCCTCCACAACTTGATGTATACATGGCATCTCTGTTTGACATGATAGTCAATGGTATCCCACGTAGCCTGATAATCTCTCTTTCGAACAATAAGCTCAATTGGTTAAAAGTGCAGTGAGCTACGACTGGTAAAAAGTGAACAAACTTTGTCAATCTATCCACAATCACCCATATCAAATCATGTCTCCTAGTAGTCCTCAGCAATCCTCTAACAAAGTCCATGGCAACGTCTTCCCACTTCCATCATGAAATGGGAAGTGGTTGCAATATCCTCCAGGTCTACAACACTCAGCCTTCGCTTGCTGATAAATCCCATAGTTCCTAATGAACACTGACGTGTTTATGTTCATCCCATGCCACCAAAAATGTCTCTTCATGTCATAGTACATCTTGGTCCTGCATGGATGAATAATGAATCGGGAATAGTGCAACTCCTAAAGAATCTCATCTCTTAGCTCTGCCATTAACGATATCCATAATCTACCTCTAAATCTCAAACACTGATCTGTTATCTCTATCCAATCATAACAATCAACACTGTATGCTAACTCGTTGAACCTTAGGTACAAAATGTCGGCCTTTTGACCCTCTAACACTTTGCGTAGACACGGACTGTAATTTCATCTGTGTACAAATGAAGAGTTGAGTATCTATAAGAACCTCTAACTAACTCGATCTCATCGTTGCCTCGAGTAACGCATACTCATGCATTATATGGCATCTGACAATCTCGACATCTCTAAGTATCATACTCAACGCATCTGCAACCATGTTAACTTTTCCTTGGCAGTACACCTGAGAAAAGTTGTAGTCCTTCAGAAACTCTAACCATCTGTGTTGTCTCATATTCATCTCTTTCTATGTGAAGAGATACTTTCGACTCTTACGATTAGTGAAAAGTGTGAATCTCTCTCCATATAGATGATGCCTCTATATCTTAAAAGCAAATACAACCGTTGTCAACTCTAAATCATGTGTAAGGTAGTTTTCTCGTGTAACTTCAAATATCTTGAAGTAAGCTATTGTCCCTCTACCTTGCATTAACATGCAACCTAGACCTGTATGAGAAGCATTTGTGTACACCACGAATCCATGCCCACTTTTTGGTGGCACTAACTTTGGCGGCCCCACGCCCTTAAGCCGTCAGGTGGGTGTTGCTCCTTGCCCTATAAGCCTCATTGCACCGTCTATATCACTGACCCGCAGGGTCCTACGCTCCGCTGGCATGGGTTGTCATGTCTGCATCATTGGTGTGCGTGCTAACTAGTCATGTTGTCGCTATATTGTAAACCAGATATACAAATTTCCTTTCTAAGTCCTTTATATTTAGAGTATACTAACTTTTAGTTTCAAATTTTGCGAGTTATACATATGGCTTGTGTGCGTCTATATATATGTCGTATGTCATAGAGCATCAATTCTAATGTGGAAAACCCAAAAATAGAGTACTCTATATATAAGGCAACATGATAACCAAAAGATAAGCATATACACATGTACAATGTCTCTTTAGTCTCCCTAATACCCAAAATAAGATAAAATGTCAAAAACATAACACGTACGAGAGTATCCTGGATAGTAGGCGATCAAAGATAGTCGCCTAGGATCCACTTGCCCCTACTCATACTAGAATCTGCACTCAACCATCACAACAAAATAGATGATGAGTCTAGTGAGTAAGATCCCAAGGAAATTCACTGAGCATTTTAGTAAATAGAGAAGCTAAAGTAAATGTAAAATAAACATGTGGAAATATAAATAGGCAAGTGTAATGGATCATTGCATGCATACATAACAAGTGAATAAGAAGTGTGTGCTCATCCCGGTCATACTAGACTGTACTTCAGATCCCCATAATCCCTTCAGTGGGTGCCCCCACTACTCTTTCATCTAGTTCCTCGTGATGATTGGCCTATTCCTCTACTCCAATCAGTAGCTCGGGTTGCCATTCACCGAGGGCTTGATCACACGTGTTATAGTCTAGCATGCCATAAACATACGACGAATTTACCGGTGGGAGTAACCTCAACCAACCATTCAAAAATAGTATTAGAATAGAATAATATGACAAGAATAGATAGAAACAATGAAAATAGTAATTAAATACTTAAGTGGCGTTCCAATAGGTTTTATAAACCTAACACACTCACTCTGGCTTCCCTAGACTCCAGAATTTGACTTCGCCTAGCTCCCGATACCCGAGCTACGGTCTCTTTATTCCCCTGAAATCCAAATGTATCATTTTAATCAATTTAGAACCACATTAAGCTAAATTGTTAATATTAAACTAAAAATTAGAATTGTATTCTATTTTTTAGTTGTTGCATATTTTTTGGTTACATCGAGGTGACAAACGCTCAAGAAAATCTCTAAATCCAATGTTCTACCCTTTTCCTAATTTTTTGTATTTTCTTTGATTTTTTTGAGTTTTTATGTAATTTTAATCTATTTTTTCTATATTTTTCTATAATTTGTTTTATTTATTATGTATTTAATTTAATTTTAAATATTTTTTAAAGATTTAATAAGGGTGGGCCCACATGAACCGAGCCCGGCCCGGTTCGGTTGGGCCTAGCTCAACCTAACTAGGGCCAGCTCGACCCAGGCTCGCACGCATGCACGCAATAGTGTGCGTACGAGCCCCTCTTCAATCGTCTTTATAACAAATTAATAGCATGTACAACTCAACAAACAACAACAACAACAACAATCGCCATTAAATCCCAATCTTCAAGTTCATTTTCATACTCCAAATTAATGAATTCAATCCTCAAATTTCACTCGACAACTCTGGATTTCCTCGGGTTTTGCATGATTTGTGGTGAGTGGGTTTTATAAGAAACCACTAAGTATGTTTTATATAGTTTGATTGTAAACACATATCTCGAGGATGATCTTGATGTCCTTATTAAGGCTGTCACACATAAATTAATAACTTCATTGAGACACTAAAAATCCTAGTATTACACATTCTAAGATCATCCCAATGTTTATCAATGGCGTAGATAATTTCTATCTAACTATAGGAAAATCAATTTAATTCTAACTATATGCCACATTGCTAACTCATGCTATGACCCTCAATGGTCCAATGAATCTCAACACCAGTTTCCCCTTAATCTCAAATCTTTGTTAATCCTTCTTAGGGAAAACCTTCAGATATACCAAGTCACCCTCCTCGTAGCTTAAACCCTCGTTATACTTATCCACATATTTCTTCTATCTATCATGCCCAAAGTATCTACCTGATCTATCGAATCTTCTCTGTGTGTTCAAGAACTATCTTTGGCTCAACGATCGATGTATCCTCTGGCTCTACTCAACACGCGGGTGATCTATAGGGCCTCCCTTACAGCGTCTCAAGCGGAGGCATCCCGATACTCGCCTGATAGTTATTGTTTTAGGAAAACTCACATAGGGGTTGATAGTCCTCCCCCAAACTACAATATATAAGCTCAAGCATGTCCTATAAAATATGTATCAATCCCTCCAACTGATCATCGATCTGAGGGTGGTAAGCTATACTAAATTACAGCCTCATGCCAAACTGCTCCTACATGCTCTCCCAAAACCTAAACGTAAATCTGGGATCCCTTTCAGATAAAATGGAGACTCGCACCCCATGCAGTATTATAATCTCCCTCTCGAATAGAGTGATCAATTGTGGGAATATGTACCTCATCAAAATCGGTATGAAGTGCACTGATTTCGTCAGTCTATTAATCACGACCCTTACGGCATTGTGTCTCCTTGAAATATGTGGTAGTCCACTAACGAAATCCATAGTGATATGCTCCCATTTCTACTATAAAATGGGCAATGGGTGCAATAAACCTCCCAGTCTCTTGTGCTCAGCCTTCACCTACTAGCAGATATGACAACTACTGACATATGCGCCTACGTCAGCCTTCATTCCTAACCACCAAGATAATCTTCTAAGACCATGATACATCTTAGTCCAGCCAGGATGAACTGTGTAATGATATTTGTAGGCATCCTCTAGAATACCATCTCGTAACCTTGGGACTGCTAGTACTCGCAATCTACCTAAGTGCCTCAAACACATATCTAATGTCTCTAACCAATATGTAAACTCGAGATCTTATACCAGCCTATTGTCATACAAACTATCGGTCATTTGACACTCTGCTACCTACTCAATTAATACTTTCGAGAGCCTTATCTAGCAACAAATATGCGTCTCATCTATAGCAAGAATCTATATCATTCACATGGCTAATGTCGCCTTTAACAATCCGTGCTTGTATGTCATGCGTTCAACAACTGTTTGATAGTCAATCACGCTCATACTCAATGTGTTAGTTACGACATTCTCCTTACCTGGGTGGTACTCAATGGTGAAGTCATAGTCCTTTTATAGCTCAAGCCCTCTCCTCTTACGCATGATTAGATCTCCTTAAGTGAAAATGTACTGCAAGCTTTGATGATAAGTGTATAAAACAAACTTCTCTCCTTAGATATAGTGCATCAAGGACTTCAATGCGAACACGACTATTATGAGCTCCAAGTCATGCACTGGATAATTATCCTCTTGGGGTCTCAGACGTCTAGATAAGTAAGCTACTGGTCTGTCCTCCTACATCAATACACATCTAAGACAAAGTCTTGAGGCATCTAGGTAAACTAACAAACTGTTACCCAGCTCTGGTAATGTCAACACTGGTGCTTATGTCAATATCCTTTTCAGCTCCTAGAATGCTTGCTCACACTCATCTAACCAATCAAATCGCACATCTTTCTTTGTCAGTCTCATCATTGGCACTGCAATCGAGGAAACGTTTTGTACAAATCGGTGATAGTACCCTGTTAGTGTCAAGAAACTCCAGATATCGAAAATAAACTCAGGTGCCCTCCTGTCAATAATCGCTCGAATCTTCTCTGAATCTACACAGATGCCCTAATCATTGATGACGTGTCCCAGAACCTTCAACCCACACAACCAACAACTTACACTTGTTGAACTTAGCATATAGTCTGTGCTCCCTCAATGTTGTCAATATTATCCTGAAGTGACTCTCGTACTCCACATAAGTCCTACGGTAAATCAAGATGTTGTCGATGAAGACGATGATGTATCTATCTAAATATGGCCTCAAAACCTTGTGCATCAAGTCCATTAAGATCGTTAGGGAATTAGTTAGCCTTGATGGCATGACTGTAAACTCAAACAACCCGTATCTTTTGTTAAAGGCAATCTTCTTGATGTCCTCTTCTCGAATCCTTAACTAATGATAACTTGAACTCAGATCAATCTTTAAGAAAAACTTGGCGTTTGCCAACTGATCAAACATATCATCGATCATGGGAATGGGTAACGATTCATGACTATCACCTGACTCAACTTCCTGTAGTCCACAGACATCCTTATAAAACCATTCTTTTTTTTCACAAATAGCACTAGTGCTCCCAAGGAGACATACTAGGGTCGATGAAACCATTCCATGACAAATCCTCAAGCTATCTCCTCGCCTCCTGTTGTTCGGACGCTGACATCTTATAAGGTATGATGAAAATTGGTTGCGTCCCTAGTAGAAGCTCAATAATAAACTCGAGCTCTCTGGGTGGTGGTAATCTTGGCAATTCATCCAAAAAAACATCAACAAACTCTCTAAACACAGGGATATCCTCAATCATGACCTCCGTCCTCACCTCTAGCTCAACTACCATAATAAATGCCTCCATCTCCTGAGACGTAGCTAGACGGCCTCTAGTAATGGGTAGTGTGGTCGCGACTCTAGTAAACATGAACTCAATAATCCTTGGAATGCGAAACGTGATAGTCTTCTAGAAACAATCCAGCTGTGCATGATATGTCGCCAACCAATCCATCCCCAAAAGTGCGTTGAACTCGAGGTTCTCGAAAGTCTCGTAAGTCTATCGACAACGGATGTCCCTCTACCACTATCGTGTTGTCTCAATATCTGATTAGGGTATATCAAATCCCTAAGGCTGTTGTAAGGACATGGTGTTTGTCTAGCGTCTATGATGCTAACCCTAACTCCCTACCATGCATCCAGCAATAAATGACAATGTACTACAACAATCTATCATAACATGCATCGGTCTACCCATGATAGATAACGTTGACGAGCTATCTGGTTGCATCTTTGTTTGATTGCGCAACTGTGTGTGCTCTCTCCCTGGCCCAAACATCTTATGCTTCTAATAATGATGGTGGTGCCTTGTAGTCAACCTTCAGGTGCCCTCTCTAACCGTAATAGTGACATCAGCATTTCTCTTACCTCTTATCATGTTTGTCTCGGATCTCTAACCTTGATCTCTTTGAACCTTGACATGGCCTCCCTAATCCATATCATGATGATCTGTATAAGGTTGTTGTCGATGATGCTCTGGAGGTGCAGGTGCAATAGCATGAATCGCTTGCATGTCCTCATATCAGAACCTATCTCCCAACTGTTCATTACTACGGTCCCTGCCCTGGTATTCATCATCTCAACGAAAATCTCTGTCATACTTGTCCCTCTATCTCTTTGACCTCCTATCCGATTGAGAACTCTATCATTTCTGCTTCTCAGATTACACAGTGCTAGGTACCTACCAGTCGTCCCTCAGCAATAGGTACGTCTCATTAAAAAGAGCTCGGTCATACATGTATTATATTGTATGAGCCATAATCGACATAATCGCATTGTTAATAACCTCTACTAGTCCCCAAACAAAGTAGTAAATATGTAATCGCTCCATCCCAATAACATTTAGGCAAACTTAAGTAGATACATGTATTTCTCCACGTGCTGCAATATTTACTAGTTGTCCTATCTCTAGACCAAAAAAATCCTCTCTCAGTCATATTCGGACCTCTATAAGGATATACTCATCGTAGAACACCTATCTTATATTTGCCCATTTTGTCAGCTCTAAGTGGGTATCGCATTAAGTAGTCCACCTTATAGTCGCAGCTCCCCGAAAGTATGACCCAAAAACCTGTGCTTGAATGCTCTCCTCAACTCTTAACGGCTCGTGTAGCCGCAGGTGTGAAAGTAACCATCTCCTGGCTGCCTCCAGGTCAAGACCTCCTTAAATATAACCAGGCTGAAAGCAAATAAACTCCTTGATCAAATTTGCCTCATGCATCAATGTGAACTTGGAGGTAATGGTTGTAGTAGTCGTCTTTATGGTCGTCGGAGTAGGGGTTTGTGTCTCGAGTGATACGACAACCAATATAACTACTGGAGTAACCCTCAAGCATTGTCTCAGGTTCAGTGGGAGTAGTAGCCTGAATAGGCGTTTACTAGACAGCCGAGGTAACAACTGTTAGTATGGCAGGAATTCTAACCATAGCGAGAGCAGGGACTGGTAATATATGAGTCTTCGGTAATCATAAGATCTTTGCTAACTAAGCATCATGTGTCATGAGATGGTCGACAACACTATGTGTAGTAGCAGTGGTAATGGCCCTAGTCGGATTGCTAGTCCAACTAATCTTTGGTGAAGTAGTAGATTGTTCGTCTATCGTTATCTGCATCGAGAAGCCTGCATCAAATTATCCTCAATATATATACGTGTATAGTATATAATATACAATAAAAACATAACACGTATATAACCACCAACTCTACCGACTCACAACCACTTCCTAACTAGTCGGGTTTCCACATCTAAGGTTTATTTATTAAGTTTTGTGCTCTTTCATTATTTCCCTCGATTCCTTGAACAATTTCTCTGATACCAACTGTGGCGGCTCCGCGCCTTGAGGCCACTAGGTGTGTACCGCTCCTTACACTATAGGCCCCGCTACACCGTCCATGTCATTGACCCATAGGGCCCCACGTTTCGCTGGCGTCGCTTATCATGCCTACATCCTTGGTGTGCATGCTAACTTTTCATATTGTTGTTATATTGTAAACTAGTTATACGCATTTCCTTTCTAAGTCACGTATATCTAGAGTATACTGACTTTTAGTTTCAAAGTTTGCGAGTTATACATATGGCTTGTGTTTTACAAATTTCAATTAATAAGCTGTAAATTAATAGTAGAAGTCTTAAACTGACATAAAAGCATAATATATATATATATATATATATATATATATATATGTTGTATGTCATAGAGCATCAATCCTAATGTGGAAAACTTTGAAATAGAGTAATCTGCATATAAAGTGACGTGATAACCAAAAGATAAGCATATATTTGCCCCTGCTCGTATTGGGATCTGCACTAAACCATCACAACAAAATAGATGACGAGTCCAATGAGTAAAATATCAAGGAGGTTTACTAAGCATTTAAGTAAATAGGGAAGCCAAAGAAAATGTTAAATAAACATGCGAAAATATAAATAGGCAACTATAAATTAATCACCGCATGCATACATAACAAGTGGATAAACAAAGTGTGTGCTTTCCCGGTCAGACTAGACTGTATTTCAGATCCCCATAATTCTTTCAGTGGGTGCCCCCACTACTCTTTTACCTGGTTCCTTACGGTGATTAGCCTATTCCTACACTACATTAATACGTGCACCAGTCAGTAGCTCCAGTTGCCATTCACCGAGAGTTTGGTCACACATGCTACAGTTTAGCGTGGCATAAACACATAATGAATATATCGATAGGAGTAACCTCAACCAACCATCCCAAAACAGTAATGGAATAGAATAATATGCCAAGAATGGATAAAAACAATGAAAATAGTAATTAAATAATTGAGTGACGTTTCAATTGGTTTTACAAACCTTACACACGCACTCCAACTTCCCCGAACTCCCGAATCTGACCTCGGCTAGCTCCCGATACCCAAGCTACGATTTCCTTATTCCCCTAAAGCCCAAATGTATTATTTTAATTTATTTAAAGCCACATAAAATTAAATTATTCATATTAAACAAAAAATTAGAATTTTGTTCCAATTTCTAGTTAGCGCACATTTTTTGAGTTACACCAGATGCCAAATGCCCCAAAAAATCTCGAAATCCAATGTTCTACCTTTTCCCAATTTCTTATATTTGTTCTTATTTTTCGGAATTTTTTGTAATTTTTGTATTTTTTTTTATCTATTTTTATGTTTTTCAATAATGTATATTATTTATTATGTTTTTAATTTAATTTAAAATAATTAAATTAAACATATTAGGTGTTGGGCCTACCTGAACCGGGTCCGATTTAGCTGGGCTGGTTCAGCCAAACTGGGCAGACCCAGGTGCTCGCACGCATGCATAAACTCATGCAATAGCATGCGTGCGAGCCCCTCCCCAATCGTCTCTGCCTCTACAATGACTTTTTTTCTTTTTGTTTTTTCTTCTAACTCATCCTTTAACAACCCAACAAACAACAACAACAACAACAATCACCATTTAATCCAAATCTTCATGCTCATTTTCATGGACACACACAAATTAAAGAAGATGACATTGATGGCATGGGAATGCATTACCTTATGTTTGATCTCTAAGAAACCACTAAATATGGTTTATATAGTTTGATTGTAATCTAATGTGAACACATATCTCAAGAAAAATATTGTGGTCCTTATTAAGGCTGTCACACATTAATTAATAACTTCATTGAGACACTAAACATCCTAGTATTACACATTCTAGGATCATCCCAATGTCCATCAATGGCTTAGATAATTTATATCTAACTATCAGAAAATCAATTTAATTATTTTTAAATAGCCAACTTAGGTACAACAATAATATAATTAGTGTATTTGATCACATAATTAACCAAATTATAGTCTCACTACTCTCGACTACCTGGCACACAGCACCCCGTGTCCTAACATGCACCTCGAGGCACGCCAATACCTGATGTACCCAATTATTTTGACTTAGCATAAAGTTTGGTTCTCCATTTTATGCAATATTGGCATTGATTCTTAGTCATTTTATTCAAGTTAGTATTATCAAACTTAGTGTACTCATATTATGCCTATCTGATACCCGCTTTGACACGCTTTACGAGGTAATTACCTGTCACATCATCTCACTCGACTTAACATGATATTTACAAACATGTGAAGATTTATGTCATATTAAATGAAATACACCGCAATAAAAGTAATCAATCAGATAATATATAACTAGTACCTAGTCAGGCATGCCCCTAGCCTATATATAGCATCCATGTGGGTCCAAGCTGGCATCTTAATCTGTAATAATAAATAATAACAGCATTAATAAAACACATTGTTACACCAACACTAGTGCAATGGTCAAAATTTTCTTTGGCTGAGCAAATGTCCGCTCGCTGTGACGACCCCTTCTCAAATTAGGGCACCACCCGGCCTAATCCCATCATTAAGCCCTTAACCTCCACCACGCAGGACTTAACAACGTATTAGTTAGCCTTTCTCATACACTCAGGACACTAGTTGCTTTTTTAACAAACCTTACATCATTCTTTAACTTTTTAGTATTTTAAATTAAATTAGAGTTTTACATAATTCAAAGATTATTCAGCGGAAACCTTGAAAAATTAGCAGAAGTCATTCAAATAAAACTCTAGTATGTGGAAAACAAGGAAACAAAGATCTCATGCATATGTATAGCAAACAGTGATAACTATATATATCAACGTATATCTGGTCAGGTAATTATCTCTCAAATTCATATACAATCCAAAAGTATATAAAGACATATATAAAGTAATAAAACAAAATCAAAACCTACAAAATCAGACGTAACAACACTTCAATAACTCAGAGGTGGTCGTTGATCTTCTCCTGGCCCGTATGGCTACTCGATGGATCTGTACCCACCATCATAAAAAGGACGGTGAGTACAGAAAAGTAGAAAGTAACGAGACATTTGTTCACTTTTCCAAATATACAGCAAGTATTTGGAAGCATAACAATAGCAACTATGCTAAAAAGAAATTATGTTATAAGGTACTTCAGTTAAATAAAATGAAACTAACACTCGGTTAAGTAGTAATGATCTAGGGCCAGTCGGCCATAAGTTACATCACATTAACGTTTTCCACTATGTATGACGTAATCAATTCTTTTAAGATGCCTTCACATCATTATAAATGCCCTTCCCATATATAATTACTCACAAATTCCCCTCATATGTGATGTATACTTGCAACTACACCGGGTCTCATACCTCGTGTGTTGCATAAGCTAGTGGTGAGATCCTGATATCTACAAGCATCTAGTGACCTCATATGTCGCGGCTATCTCTATATATCATGGTCGTAGATAAGAACTACTTTCATAACCTAAGAAATGACATGGTTTAGGAATCCAATAATGTATTTGTATATCTAATGCACAAAGGAAATTAGATTTACAATACCATCAAACACCTACCTCATAGCATGCTATTTCATTTGACTACATATCCCAACAATCGAGAATGACATAACACATGATTTGAAGTCGAGGAAACCATTTAATCAAAAACCAATGCCATGATAACAAACTTACAAAATGAGCAGAGACAACAAGTCATGGCATGTGGAATATAAAGGATAATTCAGTTCAAATAACTAAAAATGAGTAGCAAAATAGGAATGAAATGTAAATAAATATCTTAATCAATATAATTACAATTCATGCAACTTCCTAGCTAACTCGACCTCCTGACACTTTAAAATGCATATTCGAATCCCCGAGACTCTTCCCTAGGCCCGGTACCATTTCATATGTTTTAGAGTGTGTTTAGACCTTTAGTTAGGGTATTAGAGTTATTTAGAATGCTTAAGTTGAAATTTGGAAATTGTTGTTTTTGCGCTAACAGAGCACTTAGCACATTGGGTGACTAGTCTAGCACGCTAATGACCTCATTAGCGTGCTAGTCAATCTGATTAGCGCACGACATGCAGGTAGGTAACTAGCTAGCAAGCACATCTAGCACGCTATGTGCAGGAAAATCCAGAACTCTACACTTTGAGTTCTGAGTTTTCTCCTCACATGGCTAACTCTAACAGCTTGAGTTCTCTTGTACTACACATCCAAACACCTAAGACACCCATCATAACATACAACCATGTGACGCCCCAAATTCCGAGGCAAACCAAGCACCACATCGCCAGACACGTCGCCAAGCATGCCACGTCACCGCACACTTAATTTTGACTGCCTACGACCTACACCTTTAAACGTACCCTATTCGCCTTAACTTAGTATTTATGAAAGATTTTATGGATATTCACATTAAATTGAATAAGTTAAGTTGTTCACGATTTATCAAATTATTATAAATTAACATTTAAGTGGAAGTCTTTGAAGCATGCAAACACGGTAGAAATAAAAAGTTTGCATGGTATGATTAACCCTATAGTGTGGAAACCCGGCAATAGATACCATGTATATCGAGAGCAACAAAGGTACTAAAGATAAGCATATACATGTATCAGGTATACAAGTCTTTCCCGAAAAGTTCATAAAACATTAAATAAATACGTACAACACCTACGCAAATGACGAGCTATCCTAACTCAGTCGTAGATGCCTGAGATGCCCTTGCCTCGGCTCGTTGCAAGTTCTTCGATTTGTCACCAAAAATAATAACAAATCACAGGTGAGTAAATCCTAGAGAACTTTAGCTAATATTCACAAATTCCAATGAAACGGCTACAATTCATGCAATATAAATAAAGGACAAGAATAAGAAAATTCACATGAAAATAAGTCGTTGAGAAGTCGAATTTGGACACGAGTGTAGCGTGACAGAGAACCCGGTCGACATCTGGGAATCGTCGTAGCTAAACCAAAAGGAACCATTGACGACCACCTCGCCAAACATCTCACGATCGAATGAGAGGAACCATTGAACGGAAGAAACCTCATCCAAACATCTCTCGAGATGAACCATTGACGTAGACTTAGGTCTTCGTCAAACATCTCTCAACCTATGGGTTTCGCGGAGAATAGTCACTGCGTAGCCCTAACATGACCAATTACTCGAATAGCGCGGGGTAGCTAGCCCTAGGGTGTGAGTCCGTGCCATACACACATACACACGTGGGAGTGGATGACCAGTACATGAACAACAAAGGAAAGCACAATGGAATAATTTAGAATGCAAAATAAAGTAAGTTTCATAAAAGAGTTTTAACTCATTTTCTCGTGGAATTACTTACCACAAACAAGTCGCAAACCGCCTTTAAAATGTTTCGGCACACTTTTCGAGTTATACCGAGGTGTCGATGCCCCAAATGTCCTCAAAACTGCCTTTTTTATATTTTCACATTTTTTATATTTTTTGGATTTTTCTGGATTTTTGCATCATTTTCTAGCTATTTTCCTATTTTTCTAATATTTAATTGATTTAAAAGTATTTTATTTATATTTTTAAAAATTTTAATTAATTTAGGGGTGGGTTGGGCCCGAACTGAACCCGGTTTAGCACAACCAGGGCCGACTCGACCCGGGCCTGGGCTCGGCCCACATGGCGAGCCAGCAGGCCCAGTCCTGCTGGCTCGTCTTCCTCGATCGTCTTTGCGTTGCAGAGACGATCCTACCCCTTTTTTTTATACAACAACAAGTCCAACCGCAACAACAACACCAACATCAACAACCTAAAAACAACAAATTTCACTCACCTTGATCAATGGAGGTCTTTGCGAATGTCGTCGCTGCCGATGCCGCTGCTGGAGTCGCTGGTAGAGTCCGCCGACACCGCTGGTGAGCTCTGCCGCGAGCCGTCCCCGACCTCGCCCTCTTTCTCCGTCTGTTCGCCCTATTTCTCCTTCTCTTTCTTTCTTCTCCTTTCTTCTCTTTCTCCTCCCTTCCTTATCTCTTTCTCCCGATTTAAAGGAATTTGTTTTTCAAATTATTCGGAGAGGAGAGGGAGTACTGATGAGTGATGGAGAGGGAGTAATGATTAGTGATGATTGATAGGGTGATGTGATGTGTGATGTGGCAGCTAAATCCCATACTACCCCGTACACCCGCGTTACGCGCACACCGCGACGTCGCACACTCTCGTCACTACACGCGCACAAAGCGACCGATAAAATATCAAATAATGCGATGCTAATTATTTAATATTAGTAAATTAATTAAACACTAACACACAAAAATAGCAAGTTTTACCTCGTTAGGCATGCCCTGGACTTTTCTACGATGTCCGTGTGGGTCTGAGCTTAGGTCTTAATCTGTAATTTGTAAGTTAATTGGGATTAATTAAAGCGGGCCGTTACAATCTTCCCAACTAAAAGAAATTTCATCCCAAAATTCAAATTTAATGAGATCTTTACCTTGGAACAAGTTGGGGTATCGCTCTCATAGGGTAGACTTTCTCTCCCAAGTGAAGCCTTCGTTCTTATGATACTGCCATCGAACGAGTACAAGTAGTATTTTTTTTTCCTTCTAAGGGTCTGTAGCTTGCAGTCCACTATCTCAATAGATACTCCTCGTATGTCACATCTGGTCGAACCTCGAGTCTAGTCATATCAACCTTTAGTCTTGGTCCTGATCTAGCCAACCGTAACATCGAAATATGAAAAACATTATGAACTCTGCCAATCAACCTGGCAGTTTCAACTGATAAGCGACTTTCCCAACTCGTTTCTCAATTTGAAACGACCCAATAAATCTTTGTGCTAGTTTCCTCTTGATCCCAAATCTCTGATTCAACGGAGAAACTTTCAAGTAGACCCAATCATCTACCTCGTAGCTCAGCCCATCGCGGTACCTATCCGCATACTTCTTCTGTCTGTGTTGGGCAGCCAATAACCGTTGACGAATCAGTCTCACCTTCTCTGTATGGTCCACAACAATCTCAAGCCCCACAGCTGTTGTATCCTCGAGCTTTGCCCAATAAGCCGGTGATCTACACGGTCTACCATATAGTGCTTTAAATGGCGGCATCCCAATACTGGCCCGATAGCTGTTATTGTAAGCAAATTCACAGAGCGGCAAGTACTTCTCCCAAGACCCACCAAACTGCAACACACATGCCCTGAGCATATCCTCGAGTATTTGTATTAATCTCTTTGATTATCGGTCTGTCTAAGGATGGAATGCAGTGTTAAACTGTAATTTAGTACCAAACTGCTCCTGCATAGCTTGCCACAATAATGATGTAAGACGACTATCTCGATCTGAAACAATTGAAATTGGTACTCCGTGCAGTCGTACAATCTCTTTTTCGAATAATATGTTCACTGTGTGAAATTATATTTCATAGATATTGGTAGGAAATGAGCTGACTTCGTCAACCTGTCCATGATCACCCATATCGCATTGTGTTTCCGTGAATTCTACGGTAACGCATACACGAAATCCATCGTAACGTGTTCCCATTTCCACCGAGGATGGACAGCGGCTACAATAACCCTCTAGGCCTCTTGTGCTCGGCCTTAACCTGCTGGCACACCTCACAACCCCTAACATAGGCGTCGACGTCTGCCTTCATCCCTGGCCACCAAAATAATCGTTGCATATCATGATACATTTTGGTCCTGCCAAGATGCAATGTATACCGGAACCTGTGAGCCTCCTGGAGTGTCCCATCGCGTATCTCTGCCACTGCTGGAATCCATAACCTCCCTCAGTGCCTCAAGCACTAATCCACAGACTCGCTCCAATCTAGATGATTGGGACTACGTGTCATCTCACTGTATCTCGAGTACATTTCATCAGCCCTCTGACACTCCAACACTCGCGGAATAGAAACAGATGGTACTCCTATTCTGTCCACAAATCTGTGCATCCGTTGTAGCGGGAACATCTGTGAAGCTCAGTGTTGATGCCGCCTCAAGTAAACCATACTCGTGCATCATATGGCAGACAACTGTCTCAGAATCTGGTCCTCTCTTGCTCAATGCATCTACTACGACATTAGCCTTCCCAAGTTGATATTCGATAAAGAAGTTGTAGTCCTTCAGCAACTCTAGCCAACGTCGTTGTCTCATGTTCAAATCTTTCTGAGTGAATAAGTATGTCAAACTCTTATGATCTATATATAATGTAAACCTCTCACCATAGAGGTAATGTCTCCATACCTTCTGTGCAAATACAAATGCTGCAAGCTCCAAGTCTTGCACTGGATAATTCCTCTCATGGGTCCTTACCTGTCAGGATAGGTATACGATTACGCCGTCTCCGTACATCAGCATATAACCTAACCCTGTGCCGCAAGCATTAGTATGAACTGTCAATCCATTACCCAGCTCTGGCAACACTAGTACTGGTGCAGTAGTCAGTGTCATCTTCAACTGTGTAAATGCGTTCTCGCACTCCTTTTACCAATTGAAAGGTACATCCTTCTTTGTCAATTTAGTCATTAACGCGGTGATCTTCGAGAAGTCCTTCACGAATCGCTAATAGTATCCTGCCAACCCTAGGAAGCTCTTGATATCTTTCACTGTCTCAGGTGTCAGTCAATCTATGACAGCATGGATTTTACTCGGATCCACTGATATACCTCTATCACTAATCACGTGTCCCAAGAATTTGATTTCTGACAGTTAAAACTCGCACTTACTAAACTTAGCATACAATTTGTGCTCTCTCAGCATCATCAATATCTACCTGAGATGTTGCCCGTGATCTTCGCGAGTCTTGTTGTAGATCAATATGTCGTCAATGAAGACAATGATGAATTTATCCAAGTACGGCTTCAATACTATGTTCATCAAGTCCATGAACATGGCCGGTGCATTTGTTAGTCTGAACGGCATCACCGTGAACTCAAATAACCCATATCTAGTGTTGAATGCGGCCTTAGGTATGTCGTCATCCTGAATCCTAAGCTGATGATAACCCGACCTTAAGTCGATCTTAGAGAAGACACAGGCTCCGACCAACTGGTCAAACAAATCGTCGATCCTTGGCAAAGGGTAACGATTTCGTACTGTCACCTTGTTCAACTTCCTATAGTCAATGCATATCCTCAAGCTATTGTCCTTATTCTTAACGAACGGGATCGATGCTCCCCATGGTGATGTGCTCGAATGTATAAACCCCTTCTTCTCTAAATCTTCCAGTTGAATCTTCAACTCCTCCTACTCCTTCCGTGACATCCGGTACGGTCTGCTAGCTATCGGCTGTGTTCCTGGTACTAATTCAATAACAAACTCAATCTCTCTATGTGGGGGCAATCCTGGTAGATCCTCCGGAAAGACATCGGGAAACTCACTAACAACCGAGACATCCTCAAGTCTAACCTCTAAATCACGGTTGACTCTACTATCCCTGCAAACACTTCCATCTCTGAGGTCGTAACCAATCTACCCCTAGTGGTCGATAGTATACTCGCATTACCCATGAAAGTAAACTCTGGTATGTCGAGATCTGAAAAGTCACTATCTTACTGAAACAATCCACTTGGGCGTGATATGAAGCTAGCCAGTCCATGCCCAAAAGTGCATCGAACTCTAAGAGCTCTAGGACGTGTAGGTCGATAGGGAGTTGGTGTACGAAAATCTCTATCGTGCAACCCTCACAGATCATGTTGGGGTAAACCTTCTCCCAGATGAAAACGCTGAGTATATGTTTGGATCAGGTGTGATCTAGGTTCCTTGGCTGTGCTATTGCCCCGTTATTGTCACAATACAAACAAACAGGGTTAGCAATACTCGGAACCACACCTAGTTCGAAATGAACTTTTTGATCCAAATCCTTTCTTTGCATCGGACTACGACGCAATATACTCGACCTTACGGTGGCCGAGATCTCGTGGAGTCAGCATTCACTGCACCCCCATTCAAAGTAAACACATATCAGTATCACGATCTAAAATCATCTATATCGTTTGAAAACTTGCATCTGTGTAACCATTTACAACTAGATCATTTTCAAAACCTCCATAGACAAGAACACTTCCTTAGTCCTTCTTAAGTACTTAAGGATGTTCTTTACCTTGCTATCCGGTGACTCTCACCTGGATCGAGCGATATCTACTTGTACTGGCAACAGATTCGTGAGCTAGCTAACATTGCAACTGCTGTCTTGAGATTAGAATACATTTGTCTTTGTGTGAGATTAACTGTTTTTCCATAAAGGCACCATACCGAGCAACATCTTTGTTCTCACGGGATTATAAAAGTAATATCCTTTTGTTTCCTTAGGATACCCCACAAATAAACACTTGTCGATTTAGGTGCTAGTTTTTACGAGACTTGTCGCTTTACGTAAGCCTCACAACCCCAAATCTTAAGAAAAGACAAACTAGGTCTCTTCCCGTACCATATCTCATATGGTGTTTTATCAACCGCTGCCGAGATTCGTAGAGGGTGTTAGTCCTAACTTAGCAACCATACGTCCAGAAATAAATGATACTGTGGAACCAGAATCAATAAGTGTATGCATAAAACGATCGCAAATCGAATTCATACCCTCGATGAGTTGTTTGGTGGCCTCGCGGTCTAGCTATGTTATAGCGTGCACCCGCTCCCTGGCCTGAACTGGTGCTGCTGCGATCGGTGCTACTGAAGCCATCGGGCATTTTTTTTAATGTGTTCAGGCTGTCTGCATTTGAAACAAGTAAGATGTTGGTGTCCTGACCCGTGGCCCTGACCTCTATCTGACCTCTGGCCCTAACTCTGACCATACTATCCTCGGTCTCTGCCTCCCTGACCCTGGGTTGATCTCTACCCCGACCGCGGTCCATAACCACCACCTGACAGCTTGCTGAGTATGCGGGTACTATCGCATGAAAAGTGACCTCCTGGTGATCCTCATGTTTGGGCCTCTGTCCTCTCATATCTCTGTGATCGATGATCCTTTTCCCATTCCTGTCAGACCTGGTGCCTTGCCGGGACGACCTCGATGCCAACTATTGCATGGGCATCGCGGTACGGAAAATAAGATATGTCTCATGGGCTAAGCCTTTCTCGTAGATCTCATGCAGTGTACGAGCTCCGCCTGATACTACTACGCTCGCAATCTCATCTCTAAGCTCGCTCCAAAGTATTGAACCTGATCGTGATATGTAGCAACCAAATCCCCAGTGAACCGTAATAGGTAGCAAAGCCTCTCCATATACTGGACCATGGTGCGATTACCCTGCCTAAGACACAAAAACTCTTGTCTCAGATGTAACTGTATCTCATTCGGTATATACTAGTCATAAAAGGCATGTCTGAACCCGGCCCAAGCGATCGGCTCTCCACGAGTCTCGGTATGAGTGGTCCACCAAACTCCGGCCTCTCCTCGAAGCATATATACTATTACAAATCAAAATATATAACATATAAGCCTTGGCACTACCCGTCCCATGTTCACTTCCCAACTAAAGCTCTAAGTCAGAATCTTCAGGTTTCCACATCTAAATTCGTTCGTTCAGTTTTATTCAGTTCCATTAAACTTTTCCCCTAGGTTCGCTTGAACCTAGGCTCTGATACCAACTATGACGTTGGTATCACAATGTCTTAAGCCATGAGATTTTCAAGACTTTCCCCTAGGTTCGCCTGAACCTAAGCTCTGATACCAATTGTGACAACCCCAAATTCCAAGGCAAACCAGGCATCGCCACGTCGCCAGACACGTCACTAAGCATGTCATGTCACCGCACACTTAATTTTGACTGCCTGCGACTTACACTTTTAAACGTACCCTATTCGCCTTAACTTAGTATTTATGAAAACTTTTATGGATATTCACATTAAATTGACTAAGTTAAGTTGTTCACGATTTATCAAATTATTATGAATTAACATTTAAGCGGAAGTCTTTGAAGCATGCAAACACGGTAGAAATAAAAAGTTTGCATGGTATGATTAACCTTATAATGTGGAAACCCGTCAATAGATACCATGTATATCGAGAGTAACAAAGGTATTAAACATGAGCATATACATGTATCAGGTATACAAGTCTTTCCCAAAAAGTTCATAAAATAGTAAATAAATACGTACAACACCTACGCAAATGACGAGCTCTCCTAACTCAGTCGTAGATGCCTGAGATGCCCTTGCCTCGGTTTAATCGCAAGATCTGCGATTTGTCACCAAAAACAATGACAAGTCCCATGTGAGTAAATCCCAGAGAACTTTAACTAATATTCACGAATTCCAATGAAACGACTACAATTCATGCAATTTAAATAAATGACAAGAATAAGGAAATTCGCATGAAAATAAGTCATTGAGAAATCAAATTTGGACACAAGTGTAGTGTGATAGAGAACCATGGTCGACATCCGGGAATCGTCATAGCTAAACCGAGAGGAACCATTGACGACCACCACGCCAAACATCTCACGGTCGAATGAGAGGAACCATTGAACAGAAGAAACCCCATCCAAACATCTCGAGAGAGGAACCATTGACATAGACTTAGGTCTTCATCGAACATCTCTCAACCTATGGGTTTCGCGAAGAATAGTCACCGCGCAGCCCTAACATGACCAATTACTCGAACAGCACGGGGTAGCTAGCCCCGAGGTGTGAGTACGTCGATAAACACACATACACACGTGGGAGTGGATGAACAGTACATTAATAGCAAAGTAAAGCACAATGGAATAATTTAAATGCAAAATCAAGTAAGTGCCATAAAAGAATTTTAACTAATTTTCTCGAGGGATTACTTACCTCAAACAAGTCGCAAACTATCTTCAAAACTTTCCGTACACGCCTCGAGATGGGTACTCGACACCCGACTATGGTTGCTTAAGTCCCCGGTGTCCAATTATACAATTGTTTTATTATTTTAGAGTCTCATTGAATGAATTTAAAGTGTGAGACCAAGAATTTGAGATTTTTGTTTCAAAAAGTTTAATTTCGACACATTTTTCGAGTTATACCGGGGTGTTGATGCCCCAGATGTCCTCAAAACTGCATTTTTTATATTTTTCTCATTTTATTATATTTTTCGGGTTTTTTCTGGATTTTTTTCATAATTTTCTAGCTATTTTTCCTATTTTTTGCTATTTAATTGATTTAAACGTATTTTATTTATATTTTTAGAAATTTTAATTAATTTAGGGGTGGGTTCGGCCCGAATCGGGCCCGGTTCGGTTGGGCACGGTTCGCCCAACCGGGCTGGGCGGTCGGCCGCCCCCCACGTGGGCCTTGGGCGCCCAGCCCATAGGGCCTTGGGCAGCCAAGCCCATAGGGGCCTGGCCAGCCTGACCTACATGGCGGGCCAGCAGGCCCAGTCCTGCTGGCTCGTCTTCCCCAATCGTCTCTGCATTGCAGAGACGATCCTACCCTTTTTTTTATATAACAACAACAAGTCCAACCACAACAACAACACCAACATCAACAACCTAACAACAACAAATTTCACTCACCTTGATCAATGGTGGTCTTTGCGAACGTCGTCACTGCCGACGCCACTGCTGGAGCCGCTACAGGAGTCCGCCGACGCCGCTGGTGAGCTCCTCCGCGAGCCGTCCCCAACCTCGCCCTCTTTCTCCATCTGTTCTCCCCCTCTCTTCTTATATTTCTTTCTTCTCCTTTCTTCTCTTTCTTCTCCCTTCCTTCTCTCTTTCTCCCGATTTAAAGGAGTTTTTTTTTATTATTTGGAGAGGAGAGGGAGTAATGAGTGATGGAGAGGGAGTAATGATGAGTGATGATTGATAAGGTGATGTGATGTGTGATGTGACAGCTAAATCTCATACTACCCCGTACACCCGTGTTACGCGCACACTGCGACGTCGCACACTCTCGTCACTACACGCGCACAAAGCGACCAATAAAATATCAAATAATGCGACGCTAATTATTTAATATTAGTAAATTAATTAAATAGTCACATACGAAAATAACAAATTTTACCTCGTTAGGCGTGCCCTGAACTTTTCTACGATGTCAGCGTGGGTCTGAGCTTATGGTCTTAATCTGTAATTTGTAAGTTAATTGGGATTAATTAGAGCGGGCCGTTACAAACCAACCCACACTTCATATTTTTCATGAATTCACCAAATTAAACTAAATGACTAATGTAAGTAGTATTACCTAATTATTGTACACCTAGCTAGATCAACTCCGTCAACTTCACTTAGAATTCCCTTGCTGATCTTCTTCTCGGTTTTTCTTCTCCAACTTTCTTAGCTCCTAAGTAAATAAAATGAGAATGAAATGGTTGCATGAGTTGATCAATTCAAACTCATATGTATAGATTAGATTGATTATTAGCCATTAATCTTTATGTATATACGTATACCGAGACTAATCTAATGGCCAACATATTAACACAATTTCCATTAACTCTCCTCTAACTTCCTCTAACTAACACCAATTGAAAACTCAATTAGTCTCTTGATGTGTCAACACATATCTCGAGAAGCAATGACTAATGTTTTAACTTGCTAACTTAGATTGAATTTAATATAAAATCAACTATAGCCACATTAATACTATTATTTAATTTACATTAAGCTTAAATCAACTTACCACATCACTCTCTACCCTAGTCCCACGGTGGGACTTATCTCGAGGTGCATCTCTACTCATATCTCGACACCTAAATATAGGTAGGAATGACTTAGTAGCCTACACATATATAATACACTAGGCGTCCATCACAATAAATCTAACATATACCTTGACCACATCACCTTGATCAGTGCATGTATCTCGATGCGGGTCCCACGTCACAGACTAATTATCTTAATTAAAAAAATTAAATTAGAATTAAAAATTTGGGTCGTGACACTCGCACTCCTTAGACCAATCTAATACGGCGTCCTTCTATGTCAATCTGGTGATTGGTGAAGCGATTTTTGAGAAATCCTTCACGAATATGTGGTAATAATACCCTGCTAAACCCAAAAAGCTCTTGATCTCAGTGACTGGCATCGGTACCTTCCAATCCATGATAGCCTAAATCTTGGCTGGATCCACTACAATTCGTGCTGCTTCAACGTGACCTAAAAACTTAACTTCTAAAAGCTAAAACTCACACTTGCTGAACTTAGCATAGAGTCTATGCTCCGTCAATGTCTGCAACGTCTCTTTGAGGTGTTGATCATGATACTCTCGAGTCCTCGAATAGATCAGTAAGTCATCGATGAAAACAATTACGAAATGGTCAAGAAATGGTCTCAAAATACAATGCATTGAATCCATGAAAATGGTGGGGGCATTGGTCAGCCTGAATGGCATGACCGTAAACTGATAGTGTCCATACCTCATGTTGAACGCTATATGGGACTTATCTTCATCTATGATCCTAAGCTGATGATACCCTGTTCTCAGGTCTATCTTGGAGAAAAACTACGCTTTTCTCAGCTAATTGAATAAGTCGTCAATCTGCGGTAGTGGATACTTAATTATGTATGTGGCCTTGTTCAATTATCAGTAGTCAATACACAGTCTTAGACTACCATCCTTCTTTTTCATAAAAATGACAGGTGCTCCCAATGGTGACATGGAAGGGGTGATGAATCCTTTATGTCCCAAATCTTGAACCGACTCCTCCAACTCTATAGGAGCCATGTGGTATGGTGGTATAGAAATGGGTCTAGTGCCTATTACTAACTTGATAATAAAGTCCATCTCTCGCGGTCATGGTAGTCCAATTAAATCCTCTAGGAAAACATCTAGAAACTCACGTACTACTAGAATATCCTCCAATGTGGGTCTTTGACTCTTTGCTACTGCATATAATGCTACTAATGCCTTCATCTCCTCACCAGTAGCAAGTTGACCTCTCGTAGTAACAGCTTTCGGTGAACTACCTCTGAATGTAAGTATTGGACGCCCTGGGATATTAAATACCACTGTCTTGTTGAAACATTCAATATGAGCATGGTAAGTTGCTAATCAATCCATCCGTAATAATGCATCGAACTCTAAAAACTCGAGAACTCTAAATTCCGCAAGTGACTTTCACCTATCTCAACTAGACATCTCTCGATAAAACTATTAGGATAAACCATATCCCCCACTGCGGTACTAAGAATCAAATGTACTATAAGCCTAACGGGTATCAATCCTAGGAAGCCTATCATGCGACCAGCGATAAATGGAATAGTAGAATCGAAATTGAATAATGCATAAAAGTCTCTATTGGAAATGGAAACCATACCCTCAATAAGTCCTCGTGTCGCCTTGGGATCTGGTTGTGCTACCATGTGGGCTCCCTCTCAGCCCTATTGTGGACATATTGTTGCTAGCTATAGACACTCCTTAGCCATGTGCCCCATATGAGTGCATCTAACATAAGTGATCGGTCCATGCTGGCCATACTCCTGCCTTTGTCGCTAGTCATAATATTGTGCCTTACCCTAGGCCTGCCTCTGTCTCTTTTCGTAACCATCTCTGCCTCTGCCTCTGCCTCTACCACCTTACTATTGTTGTTGTCGTGGCGCTGGTGGTGCTGGTAATGCTTATCTAGTAGGAGGTAGTAAGGAATTTCTGTCATATCTATCCAGAATAGGCGTAGGAAGTGGTGCATATGGTGCTGCCTGAATGTAAGGAGTGGGTGCTCCGCCCCTCTGGAATCTCTTGTTGCCTCTCTTATGTCTCTTACCCCTTTTTTTGTCTAGTCATAATCCACCCCTGATCTGCTATATGTATATCTCCCTCCTCCTCTCCGCTCAACTCGTATGTCTCATGCGATAGGACCCACTCATACAACTCCTAGATTGATATGGCTCCGGTACTAACTATATGGTGTGCAATATCTAGTCGTAGTCCATCACTAAAGTAGAAGGCGTCGTCGACATCACTCTCGACTAAATCCACTACAAATTATCTGAGGTAGTCGTATATGTCTCTATAAGTTATCACTGACTCTCCTTCAACTTGTCTCAATGCCATAAACTTATTTTTTATTCCCTTCGCCATATATGTCGAAAAATAATGCTTAAAGAACCTTTCTTGAAATCAGCTCATGACACGAAAATGTCCCTATTGGCCATTGTCATCCTCCACCAAACATTTGCACCCTTCTTCAGGGTGTAGTAAGAGAGAATGGGCTCCATTCGATCCTCACTACTCAGTAATAAGTGAATATTCTCCTGTGATAGGATCCGCCTCTCAATGTTCTCATGGTATCTCTCTTCGTTAAAGAGTACTGGCCTAAGCCTGATGAACTCCTTCACCAGCTTGGCGTCCATCAATAAGCATGATCAACTCCTTCACCAAGGTGTAGTAAGAAAAAATGGGATGCATTCGGTCTAATATTTATTAACATTGTTATTTCATTTAATTTCAAAGTCAAACGCCAGCTCAGGTATATGTGATGCCTGACCGGGCATAAATCGTTATTTTTGTATGTTGGTTGCATAATTGCGATGTTAATTATTATTTATTGCATAACTCATTGCATGTGTGTATTTATATTCTCATACTGTGTGAGACTGTGTGGCAGATGCCTCGCAAAGCGTATTGATGCGGGTACAAGGTAGGCATAGTATGTGAACACTAAGGCCAGACAATATAACTTGAATAGATGTCCATAAATATGATAATTATGGGTTAAGATGAATAAATAAACTATAGTCAAACTCATGTTGGTTGGGTACACTAGTAATGATGCGCCTCGTGATGTGTGTTAAGATGTGGGCAAAGGGTGTCGTGTAGTTGGGGGTTAATGGGACAACTAATGTGTCAACAATGAGACTAAATACACTAACAACATGAATTTAAATCTCTAAGTTTGTAAATTTAATTGATATGGATTAAAGGGACTATAGTTTGGGCAAACAAATTGGAGACCATTGATTTGTATGGAAATGATGAAGATGGCAAAAGCCACTCTACGGGGTTGTATCGATTGGTTGAAAGGTCTGAAAGAGAATGTTGTTCTATGGGGGATGATACCCGTCAGTACCCCAGAATTAAGTTATATGGATTCTATTAATTTAATTCTGCTATTCATTCCATTTTTTCTATTCGTCTCATATCGCATATAAATGATATCACAAAAAAGTATATATATTCTATTTCTATTCTTTGTATTCTAATAATTCTAAAAAGTCACGGAATGACTCTGCGAATGAAACAGAAAATGAAGGAGTCAATTTTCATCCGCGAAAAACTTATTTATTGGATTGCAAAGTACTGGCTTATTTAAAATTTAATAAATGTAAAAAATTATTATTAATTTCTCAATCCCTCTAGTCAAGTGGGCGCCGGCCGGTCTTTCAGCCAGATCTCCCTCAAAGTCATACGTGCGGGTCTCCCCGCATACTGCTCATGCCATTCGAGGTGGCCCAGCCCATCTGCAACTCAAGTGGTCCCTCATGAGGTCTCTATTGGTCCTATTCTTATTATGCACCTTGTTAGCATGTTTGGATCCACGAAGGCAATCGCTCGACTTGGTTGGCTCAGTCAAGGCTTATCCATGCCCAATCCTAATTTTAAACCTTCGATTTGCCTCTAGCAATGTTATGATCACATTGGTTACCCTTTATTCTTATTACTTTTTCAACCCTAGACACTCTCCAATGAAAAAAATAGATTAATATGATAAAAAATGGATCTCCTCATCTTTTTGCAAATAGATTAACCAGTTGACTAGGTTTGTATTATCAAGATGAATATTTCATGATCTGACAAGGTGGATCTCGAATCTATTTTCTGTTAGGGGTAGGTATTGCTTCATCGGATGGACACCGACTGTGTCAACTTCATCACTAGACTTAATAGTCGTTTATCTGGTGACTCTTAAATCACCACGAAGCATCTTTCGCAATCCCTAGATAGATAGTTCGCTAATAGACCGAGGGGTAAGTAATTCGACTCATTCATAGACAGATAATGAATGTTTAGAATCTATATTATGCAATGAGACATTGAACCCATTTTTCTATATGCAACCACTTCTTGAACAACTATTCCTATTGATGCGACAAGACATCAGACATTTTGGGGACTAAAGATCAGCCAGCATAAGAGAAAATGGGAGTTTCAGACAAGTACCATAAGTTCAAACCGAAGGAAAACTTTGTTTACGGGTCAATCCCTAAAAGCTAAAAAGAATGTGTAGGAATCCTAGGCTAACTAGTAACTAGTGAGTGGAGACATGCATTTTTCATGTTGGACAAGTGGCTTTGAATGAGGACACATGTCTTGGTAATTAACCTAGTCAAATTAAGGATTTTCTTAATTAATCAAGTTGCTAATTTAAGTATATAAAAAACAAAATTTGGTTTTCATGCAAACAAGAGAAGAAAAAATTCAGAATTTTTTTCGAGAGCAAAGAGAACTACAATGTGCTGAATTTTTATGACTTCAAGAATACCTAAGCTTGGAGGATCAAACTACAAAAATTAAACAATATGTAACAACTTCTACTCCTCATTCATTTCGATTTCAATAAAAATGTTTCATTGCATGACCAAGAGGTGTGGATTGGTTTTGGTTTGCTGATTTCATTTTTTTCCAAGGTTGAAGATGAATCATATACATGTCATATAACTTTGGTTTCAAAAGAATTAAGCAAAACTTCCAAGTTGAACCAATTATATTCATGAGAAATTAGCTAAAATTTGTAAGGGCATAACTCCTTCAATACTTATCGGATTAAACTAATCTTTTAGTATGCTATTGGGTATACTACAAGACTTATGACCAAAAATAATGACTTTTGAAGCTATATATTAGGAGAAATGATTTTTACAATCTTGTTGGTCGAATTTGTTTAAAATTTGAGCTGTTTTGGTAGAATTTCGATATCTTATTCATTGAAAATCAATTTTTTGCAAACCAAACATTTTTGGAAAGCTAAGAAAAAGACCAACAACTTTTCGCTTAGGAAGTTTTTGAGATTTGAAAGTTTTAATGCCCGAAAATACGTTACAACACATGACCAAAATTGAAACTTCATTCGTCTTTAGGGGTTGTTTTGAAGACTTGACCTACACACTTCAATTTAAACACCTATAATCGATCTAGAAAACTTGAAATTGATCTCAAGGGACTTGGGGAATATAGTGCGATAATCGGGGCATATTAGGGTCGGATCGGGTATTTTTGGGACTTTGAAGTGTGATTTGAGGTGCGTAAATCCCTTAAGAAACACATCTTGAGTATTTAACTATTTCAATTGTTTTATCTACTTTTTCTTTGCTATTTATTTCCATGTTCTGCTTTGGTTTAGTTTAATAATTGGTAGTTTCAGGTTTTATTCGATATTGTGTTATATGGGCTCTAGTACGTTATATTATAGCATATGTATCAGGAGTCATCAATAAATGAAGAACCAAGCTATTTTGTTACATGTGTCGTGTGTCGTGGGTCTACGCCGGCCATTAAGAGGATCAGGTGATGGGCCAGTTAAGTGCGCCCACTTGAGGGATCCTAATGAGGGGATTCGAATATAGTCTAGCCTACCACGCGTGGCATAACCATTTGGTTTATCTTGGTGTTATTTATTCATGCCATGATCTTCTAATTGCCTATTTATTTTCGCATGTTTATTTAACATTATTATTGGCTTCTCTATTAATTGAATGCTTGGTGATTTTCTTTTGGGATTTTAGCCACATCTTATTAAGGTTACCCCTAATAGTTGATTGAAGGACTTAAGCGTAAGTTGTGACTTCGGTGGTGAGTGCAAGGGAATACCCGGATACGAGTGATATACGAAGACTTGCCGGGTAGCTAAAGTTTTATGGCTATATTGAGACCTATATGAGGTAAGCCTCATGAATTCCGCCTTGTAGGACTGAAATAAGAATGTTGAGATTTTGAAGTCAAGGGTAAAAGTTTTATTTCACACAAGGTTCGAACAAATCTTACAGGTGCGGATTTACATCAGTTAATAATAATAATAATAATAATTATTATTATTATTATTATTATTATTATTATTATTATTATTATTATTATTATTATTATTATTATTATTATTATTATTATTATTATTATTATTATTATTATTATTATTATTATTATTATTATTATTATTATTATTATTATTATTATTATTATTATTATTATTATTATTATTGTAAATTGAATTGGAACTTGCTAAGAACTAGAGAAGGAAATAGAAGACTAAGAACTTCTACTACTACAAACTACTACTACAAAGGAAAAGAGAAGAAATGAGATAGTTGGAATGAGAAGTTTTCATTCAACTTGGTGTGCTCTTACAATGAGGTTAGCATCCTTTATATAGGCCATTTGGTATGATGACAAATGTGCCTTAGCAATGTGGAACAATTAACATATACACCCCATGTCATACAACACTTTACAAGTAATCAATGTGGGACAATTAACACATACTCCCCATGTCATACAACACATTACAAGTAATTGACAATACATGGAAGAGTTGGTGTACATTGGAAATGACAATACAAGTTACATGACTACACAATATGTTGGTGTGCATGCATGGTCATCCACACTTCACAACACTCCCCCTTGGATGACACTTGCTTAGAGATTTGTGCCTCGTTAAAACTTTTACTAAGAAAAACCCTGTGGAAAAAAATATAGTAAAAGAAAAAGAGTACACTATTCTCATAAATATTAAGACGGGCATAATATTGTTAAGATTGCCTCATTAAAAAACTTTGCTAGGAAAACCCAATGGGATAAAATCATAGCTAAGGGAAAAAGAGTGCAATACACTAATCAATAACTCCCCCTCATGTGAACATGGGTGAAACTTGTTCAGTTTCTTTACTTGCAATGTCTTTAAGTTTACGCAAGCCAATACCATATGTAAGCCTTTTAAATGTCGTAGTTGGTAAGGCTTTTGTGAATAGATCAGCAAGATTATCACTCGATCGGATTTGCTTGACATCAATTTCACCATTCTTCTGAAGCTCATGCGCATAAAAGAATTTTTGTGAAATATGTTTTGTTTTGTCCTCTTTTATGAATCCTTCACTTAATTGTGCGATACATGCTGCGTTATCTTCATATAATATGGTTGTAGAATCTTTTATTGAAGGCAATCCACATGATTCTTGAATATGTTCAATCATATTTCTCAACCATACACATTCACGACTTGCTTCATGAATTGCAAGTACTTCAGAATGGTTGGAAGAAGTAGCAACCATAGTTTGCTTTACTGACTTCCATGATACAGCAGTATTACCACATGCGAATACATATCCCGTTTGAGAACGGGCCTTATGGGGATCGGATAAAAATCCAGCATCATCATAACCTTGGAGATTCAATTTTACTCCTCTCGAGTAGAATATTACTCCTCTCGAGTAGAATAAACCCATGTCACTTGTTCCTCGAAGATATCGGAAAATATGTTTTAACACCATTCCAATGTCTTCGAGTTGGTGATGAGCTGTATCTTGCAAGTAGGTTGACAGCAAAAGCAATGTCAGGTCTTGTACAATTTGCAAGATACATAAGTGCACCGATTGCATTTAAATATGGTAACTCTGGACCAAGTAGCTCTTCATCACTTTCATGAGGTCGAAATGGATCCTTATTTACTTCAAGTGATCTGACAACCATTGGAGAGCTCAATGGATGCGCCTTATCCATATAAAATCTTTTTAATATTTTTTTCAATATAATTTGATTGATGAACAAATACTCCACTTGAAAAATGTTCAATTTGCAAACCAAAACAAAGTCTTGTTTTTCCAAGTTCTTTCATCTCGAATTCCTTTTTCAAGTATTCGGATGTTCTAACGATGTCGTCGTGGTTTCCCACTATATTTAAATCATCAACATATACAACAATAATCACAAATCTTATTGATGATCTTTTAATGAAGACACATGGGCAAAGCGGATTATTTACATATCCTTCTTTCAGTAAATAATCACTAAGGCGTTTGTACCACATTCGTCCGGATTGTTTCAATCCGTACAAAGACCTTTGTAATTTTATAGAATCCATGTTATAAGGTTTTGATTTTATTTCATCGGATATTACAAATCCATCAGGGATTTTCATATATATCTCACTGTCTAGGGATCCGTACAGATATGCTGTAACGACATCCATTAAATGCATATCAAGCCCTTCAGAGACTGCAAGGCTTATCAAGAACCGAAATGTGATTGCATCTATAACAGGAGAATATGTTTCCTCATAATCGATGTCAGGTCTTTGTGAGAAACCTTGAGCTACAAGTCTTGTTTTGTACCTTGTAACTTCATTTTTTTCGTTTCTCTTTCGTACAAATACCCATTTATATCCAACAGGTTTTACGCCATCTGGCGTTTGGACAATTGGTCCAAAAACCTCTCGTTTCCTTAACGAGTTTAGCTCGCTTGGATAGCGTCTTGCCATTTTTGCCAATCAGGTCTTTTTTGACATTCGTCCACTGATCGTGGTTATGGATCATCATCATTTTCACATATTTCAAAGGACACATTAAAAGCAAATATATCATCAGGAACAATTTCATTTCGATCTCAAATCTTACCAGAGTTTAAATAATTTATTGAGATCTCATTATTTTCATCTTTTTCCTCTTTTTCTAGAGGGATTTGTTCCTTATCAGAATCAACTTGTTATGACAAACCCTTATCGAAGGATTCTTGTGCTTTCTCAGGAGTATTTTGATTTGTATTTATTTTTACTCCCGTTTTCCTCTTTCGAGGAATTGTATCCTTTGAACCAACCGGTCTTCCACGCTTTAAGAGTTTCGTTGGTTCTTGTACATTTTGTTGCACAGAGACATCAATTCTTGCAGGAGCATTTACAGCTGGAATATGCGATTTTGTCACTTGTTTTGCATCATTAAATGCATCTGGTAATTGATTTACGATTTGTTGCAAATGAATGATCTTTTGAACTTCAAGTTCACACTGATTTGTTCGTGGATCATAATGTGATAAAGTTGATGCATTCCAAGCAATTTCGCGCCATTCCTTTTGAATTGACTTCTTATCTCCCCCTAATGGTGGGCAAATTGCTTCATCAAAGTGACAATCAGCAAAACGTGCAGTAAATAAATCCCCTGTTAAGGGCTCAAGGTATCTTATAATGGACGATGAGTTAAATCCAACATAAATCCCAAGTTTTCGTTGTGGTTAGTTCTATTGGGAGGTGGTATAGGAACATGCACTGCACAACCAAAAATTCTCAAGTGTGAAATATTTGGTTGTTGACCTAAAATGAGTTGCATGGGGGAATGGTCATGGTATGCAGTAGGCCTATAACGAATGATAGATGTTGCATGAAGGACTGCATGTCCCCAAACTGAAGTTGATAACTTAATTCTCATGATTAAAGGTCTGGCAATTAATTGAATGCGTTTGATCAGAGATTCTGCTAAACCATTCTGGGTATGCACGTGTGGAACAGAATGATCAATGGTAATTCCTATAGACATGCAATAATTTTTAAATGCTTGAGAATGAAATTCCCCGGCATTATCAAGATGGATAGTCTTGATTGGGTTGTCAGGGAATTGTGCTCTTAACTTAATGATTTGTGCTAAAAGTCTAGCAAATGCAACATTGCGGGTCGAAAGCAAACAAACATGTGACCACCTGGCTGATGCATCTATCAAAACCATGAAATATCTAAATGGTCCACAGTGAGGATGAATAAGTCCACATATGTCTCCCCGAATGCGTTCTAAGAAAACTGGGGATTCCACAACAATTTTACTTGGAGATGGTTTAACTATCAATTTACCTTGAGAACAACTAGCACAATTATAATCACCAGTTGAAAATATTTTGTGACTCCTTAAAGGATGTCCATGCGAATTATTAATTATTCTTCACATCATTGATGATCTTGGATGACCAAGCCGGTCATGCCATAAAATGAATGTCTTTGGATCATTAATTTTCTTATTTAAGACGACATTCATTTCGACATGCCTTATATGAGTAAAATATAATCCAGAGGATAAAGCTGGGAATTTTTCTAACACTTCTTTTTTTCCCATTTGAAACCAATGTGACATAGAGAAATTCTCTATTATTTTCGTTCATGGTTTCAATGTGATATCCATTTTGTCGAATATCTTTAAAGCTAAGTAAATTTCTTCTGGATTTTTCAGAGTATAAGGCATTGTCAACATGAATTGTCGTTCCCTCAGGCAACATAATATTTGCTCTTCCAGAGCCATTAATCAAATTGGAGATGCCAGATATTGTTTGAACATTAGCCTCACTAAGTTCAAATTGGAGAAATACTCTCTTTTTAAGGATTGTATGCGTTGTAGCACAATCAAGAAGGCATATATCGCTCTTATTTGATTCATGACTTGAACACATGATTTGTTGATCCATCTGGACAAATAATGTTTGGCAAATCGGAAAAAGAGTCATATTTCAATGATAAAATTCATAATATTTTGCCTTTGATTTTGAAGGCATGGTAAAGGTCACAAAAATATTCGGCCATATATATGACAATATTTAGGCAAAATGCCTTTCATATATGACCAAAAAATGTCACAATTATGAGCGCTCATTATTAATAATTATTTGCCCTTTGTAGTGGTGCACCACTTTTATTCCAATTTTTGGTGGAATTGTCAATATGACCTTTACCTGATATTTTCACCTTTTCCACGTCCATAAATTTATTATTGCGATCATGATCATCATATGCAACATATGCTTCTTAATTTGAAGCTGAACTAATTGGACGGGAGCGATATTATATTTATAATATCTCATTATTTTACTCAGCTACAATGAGACAAGAAATCAATCCTTAATATTTATTAGATTGACGTGCGCACTCGATATTTGTTACAACAATAAATCGAGGCGGGCCACGTGACCTTCTTTTTATTGTCTCATCAGTCATATTTCCACATAGCCTCAACATAGAGGTAATTAAAATTGTGGAATTATAATTAATATTTGGCTGATTAAATTTTGTAGCATGAGACCCAAATTACCATTTTGAGCTTTTTGGAGCATTACCCTTTTGGTATGTATATATATAACTTCATAAGGTAAAAATATATATAAAGTGAAATATTCACTTTTCAAATCTCTAAAGAGAAATTGGTGAATGATTGTGTATAACATACAACCTTGCATGGATACAAGCTTTATTCATAATTTGTAATATCTAATTATCATGACAAGAATTATAATAAGGTAACAAATTCAAACTAATTAATATTTTGAAAGTAAATATAATATAAAATAATTTTCTCTTTTCTTTTATGTAAAAAAAAACATAGCATATGATTAAGTATATGTTCACAACTTGATTCATTAATAATCAAATGTACTATTTGTGTGAGTTGGTGGAACAACCTCCAGGTTGGGTAGCAAGACAAAGTCTGCTTAAATGTCATGCCTCCTCGAACGGGATAACCCGTCTCTCTTTCAATGTTTAGCTTTACCGGGGACATGGCTAACCCACTATCAACTCAAACTTATAGCATGATTTGTATTATAAAATCAAGAATAGAACAATAACTAATCGTTTGTAGTTTTAAGAGAAAACTAGTTATGTCACATATTGACTTTTGATTTCTGATGTAGAAGATCGTACAAGACGCAACTACAGAGCATACTTTCGCAATCGGTGACATTATAATGTATAGTATATAAATAAAGTATGCATATAGAAGTGATGCATGTAATAAAAGGAACCAACCATGATAATATATAAATAAATTAAACTTATTTAAATAACAAAAGTTATACCTTCCTAGCTTTGTCTCCTTAACAAGCCTTCTTGAACTTCAAGATCTCCTTAATGCTAGAGCAAGCTCGTGCTGATAACGTGTTGTAAATTGAATTGGAACTTGCTAAGAACTAGAGAAGGAAATAGAAGACCGAGAACTTGTACTACTACAAACTACTACTACAAAGGAAAAGAGAAGAAATGAGATAGTTGGAATGAGAAGTTCTCATTCAACTTGGTGTGCTCTTACAATGAGGTTAGCATCCTTTATATAGGCCATTTGGTATGATGACAAATGTGCCTTAGCAATGTGGGACAATTAACATATACACCCCATGTCATACAACACTTTACAAGTAATCAATGTGGGACAATTAACACATATTCCCCATGTCATATAACACATTACAAGTAATTGACAATACATGGAAGAGTTGGTGTACATTGGAAATGACAATACAAGTTACATGACTACACAATATGTAGGTGTGCATGCATGGTCATCCACACTTCACAACAATTATTATTATTATCATTATTATTATTATTATTATTATTATTATTATTATTATTATTATTATTATTATTATTATTATTATAAAAGGGTTCATAAAAGAAACCATTACGATTAGGCGCCCCAGGCTATGAGTTTGCTATGCTTTTACTTTTGAGGATGAAAGTTCTTAAAATTAAGGATATTGTAATGACCCAATAATCTGAAACACCCATCCCGGGGGTAATTTACTAATTTTGCAAGCTTTACACTAAATTTATCCTAGATATAAATCTAATTATAAACCACAGCCTCCCCTTTTTGTTTGAAAACAAACCACGTTGGAGAGAAAGGGGATTGAAGCTTGTTTAAAGAAACGCACTTGAAGGTATTACCATCTCCCCTGTCTCCTCTTATGTTGTTAAAACTAATTGCAAGTTTGTGTGTACTTCAATAATGGTGAAAAAATTATTTTGTGGTTAAGTTTGTGAAATTTTAGTGGAGAACCCCAAGAGGGAGGTCGAAAATATCGAAGAAGGGAGCGACAACATCATCACCGTCGCCGCTGAACGAAGGAGCGCAGCGGCGCCGAAAAAGGGGGCCTCCACTATGAAGCCACAAAGTTAAAGGAAAGGGGAGGGGTAGCACTAGAGCCACCCCTATGACCAGTGCCGCCGGACGCCGGCATCCCAGCCCAACACATCTTGGGGCCAAACTAGCCATTAGACCAGTCAATAGGTGTTGATCGACCAACGCTAAATTTAATAATAATAAATAAATAAATATAAAATAAAATAATGTATATACATATATAATAAAAGAAAAGAAAATACTTGCTTTCACACAGGGCACTAATACGTCCCCGAACCACTCATTGATCCTCGCACCAATCGACGAGGGGTCCTACGAGAACCACACTAGTGGGACCCAAAGTAGATTTAATGGAAAATTAGAATTTAAAATGTGACTTTTCATTGATTTAATGTGTCTTAAATTGTATAGATTCGTTAAACGGTTCACATAGAACCCCATTCACGTAAGGATCGAGAGTGAATATTATGGCAAGTCGATGTAAGTAGGGAGCTTCACTTTAATATAAAATATGGCATGTTATTATATAATTAAGATTCATGATTTGAACTCAAGACTTGGGAATGGGTTGTATTATGATATTGACTTGATTTTACTTATATACGGGTTGTATATGTGTTCCTCCTGGACTTTTGGGACGATATGGATGGATTTATGCAAAGTATACTATTAGATGAAAAGGTTTTATTGGAGGAGATTTAAATGGGCATGTTGGGGCAAGTAACGATTGGTTTGAGAAAGTTCATGGAGGTCTTGGTTACAATAATATAAATGAAGAAGGAGAATCAATCTTAGAATTTGCTTCAGCATACGATCTTGTCTTAGCAAATACTAGTTTTAGGAAGAGGGAGTCGCGTATAATTACTTTTATTAGTGGTCATAACAAGTGTCAAATAAATTTTCTTTTAACAAGAAAAATAGATAGAAAAATATGTAGAGATTGCAAAGTAATACCTGGTAAAGCGCTTACAACCCAACATAAGTTAGTAGTACTTGATATTAGGCTAAAAAGACGAAATAATATGAATAAAAGAGTTAGCGACCCCAGAATAAAGTGATGGAACCTAAAAAATAATAAACAAGTAGAGTTTAAAGAAAAACTAGAAAAGGAAAATGTTTGGAATCTTGACTTAGATGCTAATACAATGTGGCTAGAAATAAGTAGTTGCATAAGGAAAGTGGAATCAAATGTATTAGGTATATCTATAGGCTTGGGACCATCAAAGAAAGAAACATGGTGGTGGAACGAAGATGTCCAGCGAGCAATTAAGACTAAAAGATAAATATATAGAAAAATATCTAAGTGTCAAGATGAAGATGTGTACAATCAACATAGAGAAGCTAGAATACAAGCTAAAAAAGGTTACTCAAGCTAAAATAAGTTTCATGGAAGATCTATATACAAGGTTATATAATAGAGATGGCGAAATATATATATATATATATATATAGGCTAGCCAAATTAAGAGATAAAAAATAAGACCTAAGTCGTGCAAGATGTATTAAAGACGAAAGTCAAAATGTTTTAATGCACGACGATGATATTAAAGAGATGGAGAAGTTACTTCGATAGTTTATTTAATGATAGCTAAGTTGATACTATAATAGATGAAAACCTACACCAAGAAAGAAATGTAAACTATACATATAATATTAGATTCTAGAAGTTAAAGAGGCATTGAAAAGAATGAAAATAGGGAAAGCATGTGGCCTAGATGAAATATCCATAGAGGTTTGGAAATGCTTAGGAGAAATTGGATTGACTTGGTTAACAAAACTTTTCAATAAAATTCTAAAATCAAAAAAGATGCCAATTGATTGGAGAAAAAGCACGCTTGTGCCAATCTTCAAAAATAAAGGAGACATTCAAAGTTGCTCAAACTACCAAGGAATTAAACTTATGAGTCACACTATGAAACTTGGGGAGAGGATAATTGATAATAGGCTAAGGAGAGAAACAACAATATCAGAGAACCAGTTTCGCTTCATGCTTGGGAGGTCAACTGTGGAGGCAGTTTTCCTTTTAAGACAATTATTAGAAAAATATAGAGAAAAGAAAAAAGATTTTCATATGGTATTCGTAGATTTAGAAAAAGTATATAATAGGGTACCTAGAGATGTTCTATGGTGGATTTTAGAAAGAAAATGAGTGCATGCTAGATATATAGACACTATTAAAGATATTTATGATAGAGTAGTAATGAGTATAAAGACATTTAAAGGAGCTACAAAAGAATTTCCTATTATGATAGGACTACATCGAGGATCGGCTTTAAGCCCATATCTATTTACTTTAGTTATGGATGAACTAACAAGGCAATTCAAGAGGATATACATGGTGTGTGTTATTTGCAGATGATATTGTCTTAGTCGATAAAACAAAAAATATAGTGAATAGGAAATTAGAACTCTGGAATAATACATAAGAGTCTATAGGTTTTAAGTCGAGTAGGACGAAAACCGAATACATGCACCGTGAGTTTAGAAACATTAAACATCAAGATAAAGGAATGGTAAAATTAGGGGAAGTAAAAGTTCTTAAGGTGAACCAATTTAGATACCTAGGATTAATCATACAAAATGATGGTAATATTTAGAATGATGTCACACATAGAATTCAAGCTGGATGGAAGAAATGGCAGAGTGCAACAGGGGTGATTTGTGATCGAAACGTTCGAACTAAGTTAAAAGGAAAATTTTATAGGACCGTAATTAGGCCAGCTATGCTCTATGGAAGTGAATGTTGGGCAGTAAAGCAATAATAATTATATAAAATGAACGTAGCAGAAATGAGGATGCTTAGGTGGATGTGTGGTAAAACTCGTAAAGATAGAATAAGAAATATAAAAATTCAAAGACAAGTCGGAGTAGCACCAATTGATACAAAGATTAAGGAAAGTCGGTTGCGGTGGTTTGGTCACCTGCAAAAACGGCCTACAAATGCCCTTACTAGAAAACTTGACTCAATATAAACTTTAGAAATTCGACGAGGTAGGGGTGGAGCAAAGTTAACATGGGATGCATTAATTAGGAGGAATTTTAATGGTTTGGAAAGCTCACCATCAATTGCACTCAATCGAGCACAATGGAAAAGTTTAATCCATGTAGCCGACCCCAATTAATTTGGGACTGATGTTATGTTGTTGTTGTTGTACCTCCTCCTGGACAAGGAGATGGAATTACCTATTCTTGGGTAAGGAGTTGGATGACCCTCTTCTAGGTAAGGAGTTAGGATTACCCCTCCTGGCTAAGGAGATGTGGTTAAGTTATTATGGATATGAGCAGTAGTAAACTTCTTATGGAAACTCTAAGTGATCTTGATGCACATATCAGCAACAACTTAGACAAACTTAATGTTAGTTTGATGGGACCATTGAGGGGACGCAAAGACCATTATGTTCACTAGTATTCTTCATCACCTTGAGAGTAGGGGAATCAGTCATCGGAATCAAGTCAATAACTAGTATACATTGAATGGAACAACGACTTATAATTATTATTATTTTTTTATGGTATATCTCTTTTAGGCCCCTATGCATGAATGTTTTAATTTCATTTATGATTTGCAAACCTTGTGCTATTATGGTTTAATGATTTTTGGAACTTGTCTTAAATGAATAGAATTGATGGTCTACATTTAATTATAGATATGAATCTTATTTACATGCTTTCTACTAAATGCTTAATGATTTGATTTCAACTCCATGTTAGATTTTGCATTTTTATTAAGTAGTACTTGCGTGTTTGATGTTTAAGCGAGGTTTTCCTCTTATTGAGCTTTGTTGCCTCTTTTAGCTCACCCCACTTACTTTTAGGTACATCCGCATCTGCTTTAAACAAGGAAATGAGATAGCTTGAAGTCTTTCATTGCATTGTAAGCCTCGTGTGCTCCTATTATCTAGTTATTTGATTTTGAAAACTTATGAATTTGGGTTGCAAATTAAGATTTGTTGGGTAGTTTGAACCATTCATTGTCGTAATTAGAACTTATGGAAGCCTTCTGGGATATCATGAATTGAATAGACTTTGGAAAACCTATTTCATGGATCTTATTTTAATAGCTTTATGGATATTTTTATTTCCTTGATTTCGAGTTTATTATCCATTTGTATAATTATTGTCTTTCCGCATGTTTTGTTTAGGCGAGCCAAGCCGTTACTCGGGCCCGATTCAGGTACTTGGGCTTGGGTAATGGTTTGGGTTGGATAACCAAACCCTAGGTCGAGGGAGGTTCGTCTCATTTAATCATTGATAAAAATATTGCATTAAGATTTTGTTTGTAAATCCATGCATTGGACATAGTGAGATCAATCTTTGATACCTATCCCAAAACTCATCAAAAATTTCTTCAATTTACATCCTAGCATTACTATTTTTTTCTATATAAAGTTGTTTATCTTACTGGGACATATTGGTCAAGAAATACTTGTAGCATCTCTGACCAGTTGGTTATGAAATTTTAAGGAAGGTAAAATAACCAATCTAAAGCTTGGTCTTTCAATACGGAAGGAAAAGCTTTTAAGTTAACATAATTTATTTCTATATTTTTAGGTTTTAAAGTGCTTACTTTATGTACGAGCTCTCTAATAAACTTTTGAGCATATTCATTATCTTCACCATAAAAATACAGTAAAGAATTTATGAGTCCAAATTTCAATTCAAATTTCGAAAATTTTGTTGTGAAAGTGATGCATATAGGTTCATAAGCTGTGACATTCCTATTAGATTACCTAAAAGTTAATTCTTCCTCTTTATTCAACCATTTTATATGACTTTCAGTAAGAAGGTTTCCAATAGATTGTTTTTAAAACCCCTGACGGTGACTCCAAAAATCGACACGGGTGGAGCGCGCGCAATAATTCGCCATATTTTACTATTAACTTGTAGTAGTGGTAAATGTGATGTCTTCTCCACATAGATTTTTCAAATCTCTTAAGTGTTTAAGCTACCCTAAAGTTTATGATATTCAACTTGTTTTAATTTAATTAAATAGGAAATAAACACTAAACAATATGCAAATAAACTAAACAACTAATTAAAATAACTAAACTATAAAAAAAATTAAATTTAATAAACTAACTTAATATGCTCAAACTAATAAATAAAATAATCAATAAATCTAGGTAAATAAAATACGAAACAAACATCTAAACAAACCCCCAGTAAACAATGTAATACACTTGGATTATTTTCAAATACTAAAATATAACATCACTTCATAATATAGCTATAATTATTTCATATGAAATCTTGGAATCATTAAATCATAATTCATAATTGGTTGATATCCTTTAACCAGCCACCAATTTTCCTAAATTCAATGGAAATACCACATTCTTATCATTGTAAGTCTACCCATTGGATAAAATGCAACACAGTAAAAATATGATAGCATTAAGTTCAATGAAAATCGTGCCTAATATAAGCCAATATTATCTCGCATAATAAACAACTTAGAACACAATCACCTAAGACCTCTACTCGGGAAATGCTCTTTAGATTAATCCTAGTTACTATTTTCATCATTGTTGTCAATAACTATAGACATAGAATTGAATACTCTTTATTAAGGAACATATTGGCCATTATGCACTTAATATAAAGAATTACTAGTTGTAATATATAAAAAAAAACTTGTTTTATCCATGATTGATGTGTATGAATTGATTTAAAGCATTAAGTATGTGATTCTATAATTATAACAATATAACAATCTAAGATATATTACATGCTTAGGGTTTGTTTATATTTATAGACTACTAACAAATGCCGAAAATAAACAATGCAAATATGTAATTAAAAGACATAATTAAGTAAATAAATACCACTAAATAAATGCTCCAATATTGCTTCACATATAAGATTTAACAAAAGAGAAAAGAGAAAGTAGAGAGTAATCGAGAGATTTATTTTGAAGCTCTCTGGTCCCATATATATTTCCATCGATTTAATTGGTGATTTCTAGTTCATTCTCCAATTCGTTGTGGATTCGCTAGCCTTCTTCTGCTGCTGATTTAGGAAGCAATTCCTAGTGTTATTGTGACATCCGAGAATTTTACAAACTTGATTCGGTGCCTAATTAAATATTTTCGAAATTAATTTGGGATTTAGGTATTCAAGGTGGGACCCACTCATTACGAATTGAAGATCATAAATTTAATATTATTTTTGTATGTCGCGTCCCTATTTGATGTATTATATAATATTAAGATGTGAAATAGGATCAAGTTGAAGTGTAAACAAGGTGTCCGTGAGTTTCGAAACGCGCTAAGGAGTTTTTTCTAATTTTTAGTATTTTTTGGGTATTTTTTGAAATTTAATTTGGATATAAACTGAAGAGATAATCAAGAAATTAAATAAAATAATAAATAAATTGGTGGGCTCCTAGTGACACTCGAGGTCAAGGTGACACGCATGGGATGTACAATAGTATGGACGCCCATTTATAGCTTTGAAAATACATAGGTGCATATATATTTTATATATATAGTTTATATATAAAAATATATAAAAGTAAATCCTATAGTTTAAATCAAATAAAAGTATATATTGAATTTGCCTCGAGATACACGTTGCATGATCCTCGAAGACTTGAAATGGTTAGACGATTTGGTGGCTATTGGTGAAGTATATACATGCCTCGAGATGTGTAACATCAATCTCAAGGAAAATCAAAGTCATGGTGGTATTAAACTATAAGATTTACTTCAAGATACGCATTATGTATCTCAAGGAGATCAAAATAATTAATCATAATGAGTCGGTCAAGAGGTGGTGATTATCTTGTTGATAGCCACAGGATTGACCTCAATATACGTAGTACGTGTCTCGAGGAAGATAAAAAAGAATAATAAAAATGAATCATTAGATTGGCCTCGATATTTGTGTGATGCAAATTTCAAAGAAATCATAATATATATCTTCAAATCAATACACCGCCTCATTCAATTGTTTTGAGATAAAAATTACCCTCGAGATACGTAATATGTATCTCGAAAAATATCAAATTTATGTTATAAATTGAATCATTATATTTGTCTCGAGATTCGCGTGATGTGAATCTTGAGGAAATCTAATACTCCCTCCGTTCCATATTATCTGTCACATTGAATTTTTTTCTTGTTCCACAATATGTGTCACATTAGAAAATCAAGGGTGCATTTATGGTTTTTATTTCAATTTTACCCCTAATTTAAATTTATGTCATTACCACATTAATTTCCAAAGCAAAAACTTGAGAAAAGTAGGCTATTAACGAGGGTAATTTAGTCTCAATATCTATCTTTTAAAGACTTTTAATCATCACCTTGATTCTTGTGCACAAGCCCAAATATGACAGATAATGTGGAACAGAGGGAGTATATATAGAACGGAGGGAGTACATAATTTGCAAACCAAATAGAACCTTCTCCTCAAATTTTTGTTTCACACAGAAAAAGATTGAGTGGGCAATGAGGTGGTTCGATGGGAGATCAAAAAGAGAGATAAGAGATGGACATGGAGAGAGAGCGGGACGTAGGGATCGAGACCGAGATGAGTGTGCGTGCATTGTTTTTTGTTGTTGTTGGGCTATTGTTGTAGGTTGTTCTGAGGTGTGTTAATGGAAGTTGGGAATGAGAAGGAAGCTCGCTCCGAAGAATGAGATGGGTTCCTAGCCGTTTCATTTGCCCAAACACCTTTGAAAAATCAAATTCAATAAAAAAAATTGTTGGTTTGTGAAACGGGTTGCTAGAGGAGGAAGAAAAGGGTTTGACCCGAACCAGACTGAACCAGGTCCAGTTCAACTAAACCGGATTGGTATGGTTCAAGGTCAAACCACCCAAATTATAAAAAAGAGAAAAATGCTAGAAATTCATAAAATCCAAAAAATGAGAGAAAATTCAGAAAAAAAAAACATATTTGAGCCAAATAAATTAAAATTGTAGATTTTTATGAAACATAAGGAATTTATGTTGTTTTCGAGGATTTATACTGGGTTTCCTCATAATGCGTGCTATGATACTCGAAAATGCCTGAAATTTATAAAATAATTTCAGAGCCTAGTTTAATTTAATTTTTGATTCCAAACCACAATTTTTTGTTAAAATTTAGATCAGGACATCCGAGGATATGATTTGAGGTGATTTCAGGGTTTTCGAGTAGAGGTATGACCACTAAAAATATATAAAAGTTTGAAAAAAAATTATATTTAAGCCTGGAACACGTAATTGTTGATGTCGAACAATAGTTTTTAGACAAAAATAAAATTCGGGCATGGGAGAGTTTATTTTGGAAGTAATTTAGGGGTTTTGAGATGCAAGTAGGTGTATTAAATAGCAACTAATCGGGAAAATTATAGAATTGTTATGAAAACTTTCAGGACGTATAAATGAATTGTAGGACCGTGGTTGGAGCCCCGTGTGGACTAGTTTACTGACTCAGAGCGCAAGGGAGTTGCGATATCGTGTTTGTAAGGTTAAGTAAATCTTATAATAACATTTACATTGTATGAGTATTTCTCGAATATAATTGCATGCACGATTTTATCACTGCATATTTATTGATCATGTATTCACGAACACGAGGGGAATGAGGCTTTTGGGGATCTCAATGTTTTCATTGGCTATATGTGTAATAGGATGAATACTGTGGTGCTCTTCGACTGGAGTCACTAATTGTTAAAGACACTTGTTTAGGATTGGTTGTTTTTATAATGCTGGCCAGGATCATATACCACAGATAGCCGAGGGTGTGGCTTCTCGAGTGACTTCCTCTCAAACTCATGAGTTTTTATTACTGTTTACCAACCATTTTTGGAAAGTCATTTTCTGATTGTGGTCGATCAACAGAAATAGAGGAGGTGCTGTCGAATAAATTTTACAAGAATTTTGAGATTTAAAATTCACTTTAGAATTATATGTGGTTAATAAAGTTTAATAATTGATGATTATAAGATCTTAATCTTAATTGCTTATTGATGGAGAGGTTAAGGTTGCTAGATTATCAAGGGATTAAAGTAATATGGGCCGGTCGGATACCCTAATTAGGTGGGGTATGACAATGTTGGTATCAGAGCCTAGGTTTGGCTCAATTGAGAATAAAATTTGGTTGGAAACCAAAGGGTGATGTTATGTGATTAGTTGGGAAGTGATTGTGAGATGGGGTATTTGAGTTATTATGTTATATTTGTGTTGTGTGTATGTATTATCGGTAGATATGCTATAAGAAGTTTATTCTCCTTGTCCGTTCAATACTTAACTCGTAAAATAGGATGAGTAATATTAAAAACGGATAATTAAAAGAGAGAATAGACTTATGAAATGAAGCTGAGCATAAATGAATGTGAAATAGACTTGTGAATTCCGAATTCACAAGGGTGTTCTAAATAGTTTGGTACTAATATAATTGATGAAAGTATCAGTTATGAAACCAATAGGAAATTGGTTGAAAGGGAAGTCAAAATGATTCAGGTATATAAGTATTAAACATGGATTTCTTGAGAATCGAAAGTATCAAACTATTATAATTTCTAGATGCTCATGAAAGTATTAAAAAAACTTATATTAAGTCTCAAGCGATTGAGAATCATTTGGAAAACATAAAAAAATGAAATTGAGACTTGTGGGAAGCACAAGATATGGATTATCTTAGGTTTCATAATAAAGTTAGTATCAATTGAATGGTTAATTCGAAAAGACTTATTCTATAAAATATTGGTTTAATTCATAATTATTTTATGGTTTCTTAGTCTCAACAAAGAAAAAAAGACACGTGGTTATCGATAATGTAAAATGGAAATTGATTAGACAAATTTAATATAGACTTGGAAATCACAATGAGATTGTGATTGGATCAGTCGAGTTATCTAAGTTAGTTTCTAAGAAAATAAAATACTTTGAAGTAAAGTATTGTCTCCTTTTCGAAACAAAATATCAAGTGAAAAGTAGAATAAAACTATGGTTTAAAACAATCAAATGATTTCTAAAAAAGAAGCACTGAAACTTTGATTGTTTATTACTTAAGTTACTTATCCATAAGTGATATCGAGTATAGTAGTTCTATGAATCGAATAAAGTACTAATAAAATGAATGGAAATACACGAGTTAGAAGTAATCTTTGTTAACACCATATAAGGCGTCGTTATGAAATAAAGATCAGTGAAAATTATAACTTGAAAATAAGAAAATGTAGTGATATGATCAACGTGTTAGAAGTTAAGTTGTTGGAGAAGTTGTGTAATAATAGGTTGGATTAGCTATTAAGTAAAACATAAGTAGTTGTGTTTTGGAATTCAAAGTACCCTATAGTCACTTTTAATGAAACCAAGTAATGATGTTTGTCACTATGACTTAAAATATAACCAATGAAAAGATAAATGTACTGATTGAGTATCAGTACATTTGTATAGTACATTAGTATGAACTCATATATTGTGAGAATTGCCATTTGTAGGACTTAAAAGATTGAAATAGCATCCTTTAAGAATTTGATTAGTCATTAAGTTAATCGGAGTTTGGAGATTCAAATTCTTCTATCTCTTTAATTGAATAATAATGGAAAGGTGAATTCATCAAAAGTAATTTGATGAATAATAAGATACAAAGTTATCTTACACAGTCTATTAAAAAATGCAGAATTTCTTTTTGAAAAAAAAAAAGAAAAGGTGGGATATTTGAGACTAATGGAAATAATGTAAGGCAATAAAAACAGTTTAACTATTTGAGTTGCAAAGTTTCTTTATTTCGAATTAAGATTAGCTAAGGAAGACTTCGATTCATTAAATGATAAAAAGAAGTAACACTGTATTTAACTATATTTTCCGAAAAGAGAAGAGATATAAATTGACTTTCTAAGTCAAAATTAAGGAGATGTAAGTGGTTTGGTTGTTGAACGAAAGTTGTAGTAAGCTTGTAAAGGGATTGAGAGCTAGATCAATGTGAGAATAGCTAAGATTGATCAAAGCTGAACGGAATAGACTTAATGTATAAAATAAAATGAGATGTTGAGATGACTTGTGACTGCTGGAAGTGACGCGGCGTGACGGCCCCAACTACAAATAAGGGCAATGCCCGGCTTAATCCATTAATTAAGCCCTAATATCCCGTATGGTTGTCTATAACTCAGAGTTAAGTTAAACTTTTTTTATCTAACAAGTTATTCAGCGGAAGCCATCGTTTCTAGTGGAAATGAGATCCTAAGGCCTAACCTATTGTTGAAAACCCAGGAAATATATATCACATGCATATATAAACAAAAGTGGTGATATATACAAGATGTGTCTAGTCAGGTATTCCTATCACTCAACCCAAAAGTAAAAACAACATGTATTTAAGAACATAATACAAAGAATGCAAAACGTACAAAAATATGTCGTAGCAGTCTTTCATTGGCTCAGAGGTAAACACCGATCTTCTTTTTGCCTGGTCTGCTACTCGGCTGATCTGCACCCACCGTCACAAACTAGACAGTGAGTACAATGAATTATTTAAGTAATACTGAGATACATCGATCCATATTCCCAAATAGGCAACAAGTATCAAATGGTATAATTTAAATAGAAACTATGTTGAAAGAAACATCATGCAAAGAGATACTTGAGTTAACCAAATATGAAACTAACTCAAGGCTAAGTAGTAATGGATTAGGGTCGGTCGGTCGTGATCTTCATCACATCAGCCTGTCCACTACAATTTGAGCTCTGCTCTATATCATTTCATTACAACAAATTGAGCTATATATCATAATTGCAAAAGGTCATACTTACGATTACGCCTTTTCTATTCCAAGTGAATTAGTCGTCACCTGAATGTATACTTGCTAACATACCCGAATTTTAAAACTAGTCATGTTCACCCAAGTTATTCTTACGCCAACAAACCCCAAGGTCCGGTTACTCCATTCGAGGCACGTTACCCCGTGTGTCATGCAAGTTAGTGGAGAAATTCCCTAACATCCCGGCAAGTCTAGTGACCCCTGTATGAAAGCTGAATTTCTATTATCAAATGACCCTAACCACAAGAACCACTTTAATGTTCAATAATGACTCGGTAATGGAATCTAAGAGATGTAAATGCATACTAATGCACAAAGAGTAGAGGCAAAACAAACAAACCAGCCTAATAGCATGCTATATCACTGACTTTCATACACAATAATCAACATGACAAAATAGAGGAATTGGAATCAATGATATACACAACAGAATATGCTATGAGCAACATCATCAAATGAGAACTGAACAAGTCATAGCATATGGATGTCAAAGGCAATTCAATTCTAATAACTGAGAATAAATAAATAAATAGAATGAAATGTAAATAAATGTCTCAATCAGTTTACTTACATACACACAACAATTCCTAAGTTATCCGACTTTTTGTCGCTTCGATGTAAGCACCCAAACCCCGTAATAGCTCCTTTACGGTCCTAACATTTGACAAGTTATCAATTTAGATTCATAATTCATTAGTTAAAATTCCTACATTGGTCGAAATCGAATTCGAGACCAATTTGCCAATTTCGAGCTTTTCAAGGTAAAAACCCCGTAAAAGTCACGTCTAAAATTTCAAATCTTGTATTTTTCATAGAGATTTATTAATTTCTATTTATTTTGTCGAAATATAATTTTTTGGAATTTTCTCTAATCTTTATGGAATTTTCCTGAATTTTTCCATATTTTTATCCATTTTTTGAAATTTATTTTATTAATATATATTATTTATTATTTTATTATTTTTAGGGTGGGTCCGCGTTAACCCGACCCGGTCCAACCGGACCCGGGTCAACCCGACCCAGTCCCCATCGGGTCAAGGTCGGCCCGGCCCGACACAAGTGGGTTCGGGTCGACCACCCGACCCGACTCCCATCTTCTTCCTCCTCGCACCAGAGCTGCTGCTTTGTAAATTTGTATTTTTTTCACTGGGGTTGGGTGTCCATCCCCAACCCTAGGTTGGGTTTCCTGCAGGGGAGACCACTCCCCGGCCCTCCTTGAGCTCGGACAAACTGTTAAGGCAGTTCGTCCGAGTTCGACACCTCGAACTACCAACACCGAAACACAAAAACAACGACAACACGACAACAACCGAAAGCAACAACTCACCTTGGAGCTCGGTCTCTCTCCCTCTCTCGATCTCTTTTTCTCTATCTCCCGGTATTTCTCCTTCTTCTTCCTCTCGGCCTTTCTTCCTCCTCTTCTCTGCTGCGTTTTTTTTAAGTTAGAATGAGATAAAGATGACTTTGATATATATATATATATATATGTGTGTGTGTGTGTGTGTATGTGTGTGTGTGTGTGTGTGGCTACTTTCCAACCACAAAATATACTAATTTAATTTTTGTTTTTTTTTTCATTTTATGCAATAAAATTGAACTAGTTACACGTACCCCACGAGCTGCTACCTCAGGCCCACGTCGACATGTGACTCGAGGCGCGTCTCCGTATCTGCATACCCATAAATGACTTAGTAGTCTACGCATATACATTACACGGATGGACTCTTTTAGTCAAGGTATGGTACTGGAGTAGTTGTGCATGACCAAAATTATAAGTAACTATGTTTCATAATCACAATTCATTCACATCGTAGAAGATCGGTGTGATGTGTCCACCCATCTTTGAATAATCGAATGAATTGGTGACAATCGGTATAAAAGAATCTATGAAGTTTCGTCGGAGTCAATTGGAGGCCGAAGTATAAACAGCTAGATGGTCAATATATTCTTACATAGGTATGGAAAGTGGATATTTCAAGTGAACGAGTCCAAATCAAATTAGAATATCAAACTATAAGTTTGATGAAACTCAATATACCTACAAAAGGATATTACAAGGAGACAAACTCTAAATGTTGAAAGTTTTAAACCAAAGCAATATACAACTAATATCAGTGAATATATTATACATTGGTTCAATTGCAGTGCTACACCACCTGATTAGTGAGTGGTGAAATTTGAAGCACTAGTTATTGTAAATTGGAGTTGATGTAAGATATTAAGATGACGATGAATATACAAATGAAGTGAAAAGCTATGTACAACTTATAGCTCGGTTAGTAAAATTTATCTCTGATAGGTTGGAGATATTGAATAAAGTACGGTGTATCTAACTTGATATGTTTGAAGAATTTAGCATTCTTCAATTATAATTGAATGAAAATGAAAAAGAGATCACATATTTATAAATTTAGTGAATAGTAAGTGATTAAGACGTAAGTTTGTGGGAAATCTTAGTAAAGTGAAAGGAATGAGGTTCTTAATGAATTTATCATTAGAGAATGATTTGACGAAGTTAAAAAAGATAATTTTTTAACTAATCGAAGAAGATAAATGAATTGGCTGACGAGTTGGAATTGGTAATTGCTTTCAAGTCCACATTGTAAATAATATTGTGAGTGGAAATTTAGAGAATAAGTGTGAGTTGCACGATGTGTTAGTTTCTATTTCTGATAGGATTGAAATTTGATATCTTTTACATGGGGTAGCAAATATATTATGAGATCTATAGTCAAGGGATGACTTGTGTAATTTCAGGTTTTTGGTGGGGAATGCTGGAATGGTGATGGATCAGATAAACATGCAACTCTACTTACTATTTAATATTGTGCTAAAATATTATTTATATTTATATGTAATTTTAGACTAATGATAGTCTAAAAATCAATCGACTGATAATTCGAGTAAAAAAGGATGATTAGTGATGCGAAAGTAAACTGGGATATATAATAGAGTTTGGGTGGATATGGAAAGAATTATCAACGGTTTGTGGAATAGTATTCAGATTAGAATGAGAATTGTGTTATGAAAAGCAAGATTGGCTAGGTCTTGCTATATATTAATATTTGAATGAGATTCAAGGTATGAGATGAAAAATGAAGTTTATCGAATATCTCACGAAGTTGATTATTTAACTCGTTAGAAATTCACAAATTGCAAGGATTGGCAAAGCAATGAAGATAACTTTTCGTTAAAATGGTGAAAAATGAGAATTTAAAATGATCATGATTTCTACCACCGAGCGGTTGAATACAACGAAAGTGATTGGGTCCAGTTAGCAGTTCACCTTGGAAATGATTTTACAGGTTTGGATTAAAAGAGTTGTATATAAAGGATTATTTTTTTCATGTCTCTTTTGATTCAGTAACCTGTAAGTTTAAATTTCGAAGAAGAAGTTTTTAATTAGTTGGGAAGATTGTGACATCCGAGAATTTTATAAACTTAATTAGGCGGCTAATTAAGTATTTTTGAGTTTAATTTGGGATTTATGTATCTGAAGTGGGACCTACGCATTACTGATCGGAGATCATAAATTTAATATTATTTTTATGTGTTGTATGTCTATTTGATATATTATATACAATTTAGATGCAAAAATTGGATCATGTTGAAGTGTATACAAGGTGTCCGTGAGTTCCGAAATGCGTTGGGGAGTTTTCTCCAGTTTTTAGTAATTTTTGGATATTTTTAAGAATTTAATTTGGATATAAACTACATAAATAATCAAGAACTTAAATAAAATAATAAATAAATTGGTGGGCACCTAGTGACATATGGGGTCGAGGGTGACACCGTGAGATGTATAATAGTGTGCACCCCAAGAATGGTCATTGACACGCGTAGCGAGTTTATAGCCGCAAAAATACATAGGTGCATATATTTATATATATAGTTTATATATATAAATATATAAAAACAAATCATATAGTTTGAATTAAATAAAAGTATACATTGGATTCGCTTCGAGATACACGTAGTATGATCATCGAGTAATTGAAATGGTTAGACAATTTGGTGGCTATTAGTGAAGTGTATACACACCTCGAGATACATGACATCAATCCCAAGGAAAATTAAAGGTATGGTGGTATTAAACCATAAGATCTACCTCGATATACGCATTATGTATCTCGAGGAGATTAAAATAATTAATCACTGTGAGTCGGTCAAGAGGTGGTAATTATCTTGTTGATAGCCACAAGATTGATCTCACGATACGTAGTACGTGTCTCGAGGAAGATAAAAAAGAATAATGAAAATGAATCATTAGCTTGGCCTCGAGATTTGTGCAATGAGAATCTTGAGGAAATCATAAAATATATCTTCAAATCAATATATCGCCTCATTCAATTGTTTTGAGACAAAAATTACCCTCGAGATACACAATATGTATCTTGAAAATATCAAATTTATGTTATAAATTGAATCATTATATTTGTCTCGAGATTCGCTTGATATGAATCTCGAGAAAATCTAATATATAATTTGCAAATCAAACATAACCTCCTCCTCAAATTGTTATTTTGCATAGAGAGAAAGATTAAGTAGGCAATAAGTAGGTTTGAGGGGAGATCGAGAGAAGAGATAAGAGATGGAAACGGAGAGAGAGCGAGATGTAGGGATCGAGACCGAGATAAGCGTGTGTGTGTGTGTTGTTTGTTGTTGTTGGGTTGTTATTGTAGGTTATTCTAAAGTGTGTTAATGGAAGTTGGGAATGAGAGGGCTCCGAGAAAGGAAACGGGTTCCTAGCCATCTCCCTTGCCCAAAAACTTTTTTAGGTTAGGGCAAAACCCAACCCCAATGAAAAACCAAATAATAAAAAATTGATGGTTTGTGAAATAGGCTGATGGAGGAGGAAGAAATGGGGTTTGACCCAAACCGGACTGAATTGGGTTCGGTTCAACTGAACCAAATCGGTCCAGTTCAGGGTAAATAGCCCAAATTATAAAAAATGCTAGGAATTCATAAAAAATGCAGAAAATGAGAAATTTTTTAGAAAAAAGATATATTTGAGCCAAATAAATTAAAATTGTGGCTTTTTATGAAACATAAGGAATTTTGGATTTTCCCGATGATTATACTAAGGTTTTTCCTGTTAATGTGTGCTACGATACTCGAAAATACCCAAAATTTAAAAAATTGTGTTAAAAGCCTATTTTTGGTTAATTTTTGATTTTGAACCACAATGTGGAGTCGAAATTTAGATTCGAACATTCGCAGATAAGATTTGAGGTGATTTCGGGGTATTCGAGTCGAGGTAAGGCTGATAAATATATAAAAAAATAAAAAAAATTGTATTTTAGCTTGGACGACATAATTTTTGAGGCCAAACAATAATTTTGAGTGAAAAATGAAATCTGAGCATCGTAAAGTTTATTTCGGAAGTATTTTAGAGGTTTCGGGATGCGAGAGGGTCTATTAAACATCAATTAATCGAGAAAATTATAGAATTGTTATGGAAACTTATAGGACATATAAATGAATTATAGGGCCGCGATTAGAGCCCCGTGTGGACTAGTTTACCGACTTGGAGAGAAAAGGAGTTGCGATATCGCGTTTGTTAAGTTAAGTAAATCACATAGTAATTTTAAATTATTTGAGTTTTTCTCAAATATAATTGCATGCACAGTTTATCGTTGCATATTTATTGATCATGCATTCACGGACACAAGAAGAATGAGGCCTTTGGGGGTCTCATTATATTCATTAGCTATATGTGTGGTAGGATGAATATCGTGGTACTCTGCGACTGTAGTCACTGATCGTTGTATACACTTGTTTATGATTTGTTGTTTTTATGATGCTAGTCAGGATCATACTCCACAAATAGTCGAGGGTGTGACTTCTTGAGGGATTTTCTCTCAAACGCATGAATCTTTATTATTGTTTACCCACCACTTTTGGAAAGATGTCTTATGATCGTGGTCGGTTAACAAAAGCGGAATAGATTGCATACTTGTATATTTATGATTCCTTGTGATATTATTATTCATTTATATTCTTAGAATACAATGCATTTGATTATTACAGGTATATTGGATAGTGTAAGATTTACTTATTTGACATTATTGAATTTTTATAATTGGATAATGACAGGTTCTAGCAGCGACAAATGGAAAAATAAAGCTTTCCGACTATTTGTGACTTGTTCAGTTCTTTTTATCTATGTATGTATTATTTTTGAATATAAAATATTATATAAATGGGTTGTTGGGTTCGTGTGCGATTAAGATCTCTTTTGAAATTGTTATAATAGCATTATGATGGAGTGGAATGCAGCGGAGCCATGGTAATGATTAATTAAGGATCTTGAAAATTTGAGATATGTTAGAATGAGCAAATAATTTTTGTGAATGCAATATATATTGTTATGAGGTAGATTGTGAGTCATTTGGCATTTTCATCAAGCTGAGCAGGTTTTGTTGAAGATTTTTTAAAGCCGAGTATTACGGTATAGGATTAGAAATAGAGGAGGTGCTGTCGAAAAATTAATACGAAAATCTTGAGATTTAAAATTAACTTTAGAATCCTATACGATTAATAAAGTTAAATAATTGATAATTATAAGATCTTAATCTTAATTGTTTATTGATGAAGATGTTAAGGCTGCTAGATTATCAATGGATTAAAGTAATCTAAGCCGGTCAGATGCCCAAAGTGGGTAGGGTCTGATAGTTATTCTACATCTTTGGCTAATTGTTGAAACAATTTTCTGGTTCATTGTTTTGCTCGTCTTGCTTTTTTCTTCAATTTCTTCATTTTCCTATTTAAAACCTGAAATCACAAAAAAAAGAATACTGCATGTAATATCATTATTTATATACAAAATCAACCTAATTTACACCATAAATGTGTCTAATTATTGACTTGTCAAACTCAATCCCTTGTTGCATATCCAATGGATTAACCACTATTGCTAGGTGATTAATGGGTTGTTGAATTGCTTGCACTTGTGGACTTGATTGTTCCATTTGTAGCTTCGCCATCTGATTACTCAGGTTTGATAATTGTGTCATAATCGATGCTTGTGAATCAATCTCATATACTAATGTTGGCTTTCTTATTGTAGAACGAGTTCCTGCTGTAGAAATATGGGACAAAATATCTAGAAGATTTAATGCTCCATCTTCATTCTTTGTTAGTAGAGAACCACCTGCAGCGACATCTACTAATGTCCTCGTACTGTGATTCATTCAATTGTAGAAGATTCGTAGTTGTGCCCATTTCACATATCCTTGTCCTGGACATCTCCTCAGCATTTCCTTGAATTTTTCCTAAGCCTCATTAAGAGACTCAGTATCCTCTTGCTTAAATTAATTAATTTTCAATTTCTTTTCACTGACTTTCACTGGGGAAAGAATTTGTCTACCAGTCTTTCATTGATATCCGCCCATGAAGTCATACTCCCATCATTTAATCCTTGGAACCAGGATTTCCTTTTCCACCTAATGAGAATGGAAAAAGTCGCATGCTAATTACTTCCTTCATAACTCCAGTAATGTGAATTATGTCGCACTTCTCCAGAAGATTCTCCACATGTGCAATTGGATCTTCATTTGCTAGCCCATTGAATAGGCTATTTTGCACTATATTGATGAAAAAGAGTCTCAACTCGAACTCGATGATGTTGGATGGAAGACTCATCACTCCATTGCATGACTCTTGAACTTCCGCTTTGAAGTAGTCTCAAAGAAAACTTTGTCCTTGTAGTCTATCTTGCACTACTAGATCGCCTTAGGTTTATTATTCCCTCGGCCCTGATTTTGGTTTCGGTTTCCTGATTGATCATCCACCATCTTGATTCCTTTCTTTTTCTTGCTCTTGTTGGTTCTGTCGATTTTCGGATCGAAGGCACTCAGTCCTTATTACCTTAATTATGCATGCACTAATTGTTCCCCGAGAACACTAATTGTTCCCTGAGAAAGAAAACACAAAAGTTGAAGTGTAGATTGTCAAACTTGAAATAAATTTTTTTAAAAACTTAAAAGTAAATTACTAAAATAAAATCATAACAATTTTGTAAACTAACTAAACTAGTGTGTAAGTTACCTACCCTCGACAACGGCACCAAAAATTTGATCGTAACTGCAAGTATAAAAGTTCAATTATAGTAATAATGCGATAAAAATATAGCATGGACATAATACATTTATATAAACGAACTAACTGACAAAAATGTTGAAATGAGCATTATAATTCCAATTTATAAAAGAAATATGGGCAAAATTCCAATTTTATATAATTAGGCGTTTTATCTAAGTTTTGTATTATTAATTTATAATACAATAGTACACATATTAAATTTTCATAATTTATTTCAAAATTGTTGTTGGTGACTAATTACGATGAAAAAAATTTCTATTCGTGCAATCAAATAGACATAGGAAAAGTTTTTTATGAAAACTCTTTTTAAAAAATATTTATTATGGAATAATTTATTTGGAATCAAAGAGGGCTAGGTTCCCCCTTCTCTCACGCTGTGTGGTGCGTAAACCTCGCCCTATGAGTTGCTTGCGTGGTGGAATGGAGTTACCCCTGTGAAGTGCCAGGTCTTGATCTTAGTGCCTTCTCTTTTATTTGGCACTGGTGCGAACCTCAATTGAAAATCTAAGGGGGTTGAGAAAGTGAGTGATAATGGATTCTCAGGCGCAACAACAACATCAATGGACGATGAGCGCGCAACCACAAACCCACCAAACATCAACTTGGGCTGCGCCTTCTCAGCCGTACCATCAACCGACCTCCATTGAAGAAGTTCGAACCCTCTGGATTGGTGACCTTCAATACTGGGCCGACGAGTCTTACCTCCATGGCTGCTTTGCTCACACTGGGGAGGTAATACAGTAACACTCTCCTCTTTATCTTTAATTAATATGATTTGATGTTTTTTAATGGCAGCACCAATCCCTAATCAATTTGAGTGAGATTTTTTCATGGGTTACACTTTTCGCCAAAACATCTCTGGTGAGGTGGTTGAGGCATCACTTGACTAAGTTTAGTAAGGTTTGAAGTAAAATAAAAATAAAAATAAAGTTTCATTATTTTATTACTTTTGTTTTGGGATTTATGCGTCTCTTTGTTCTATTTATTTGGTTCAATTTCATTTTTTTTGAGGAATTTCTGTTTTCTTGACATGGATTCACAATGATTATTGATGCGTGAAATCGCGCGTTCTGGTTTATAAATTGTAGGTGCTTTCAATAAAAATTATACGCAACAAGATCACAGGGCAACCTGAAGGTTATGGGTTTGTTGAATTCGTTTCTCATGCTGCAGCAGAAAGAATTTTACAAACATACAATGGAACACCAATGCCTGGAACAGAGCAGTTATTTAGGTTGAATTGGGCTTCTTTTGGCATTGGAGAGCGACGTCCTGATGCAGGACCCGAGCATTCTATTTTTGTTGGGGACTTGGCGCCAGATGTTACAGATTATTTGTTACAGGAGACATTTAGAGTTCAATATCCATCAGTTAGAGGTGCTAAGGTTGTTACTGATCCCAATACGGGACGTTCAAAGGGTTATGGATTTGTTAAGTTTTCAGATGAAACGGAAAGAAATCGTGCTATGACCGAAATGAATGGGATGTATTGCTCAACCAGGCCCATGCGCATTAGTGCAGCAACTCCAAAGAAGACTACTGGCGTTCAACAACAATATGCTATTACTAAAGGTAACCTATCTTATATTATTAATGTATGTATGGTGTAGTTTGCTATGAATTGGTTTTGTTTGTTACTAATGTTGTGCTACCAGTCTTAGCAAATACTAGTTTTAGGAAGAGGGAGTTGCATATAATTACTTTTAGTAGTGGCCATAACAAGAGTCAAATAGATTTTCTTTTAACAAGAAAAATAGATAGAAAATTATGTAGAGACTGCAAAGTAATACCTGGTGAAGCACTTACTACCCAACATAAGTTAGTAGTCCTTGATATTAAGCTAACACAACGGAATAATATGAATAAAAGAGTTAGCGACCCTAGAATAAAGTGGTGGAACCTAAAACATAGTAAACAAGTAGAGTTTAGAGAAAAACTACTAAAGGAAAATGTTTGGAATCTTGACTTAGATGCTAATACAATGTGGCTAGAAATGAATAGTTGCATAAGGAGGGTGAGATCAAACATATTAAGTATATCTAAGGGCTTGGGACCTCCAAAGAAGGAAACATGGTGGTGGAACGAGGATGTCCAACGAGCAATTAAGACTAAAAGAGAGATGTATAGGAAAATACCTTAGTGTCAATATGAAGATGTGTACAATCAATATAGAGAAGCTAGAAAACAAGCTAAAAAAGTAGTTAGTCAAACTAAAACAAATTTCATGGAAGATCTATATACAAGGTTAGGTAATAGAGATGGCGAAAAATATATATATATAGGCTAGCCAAATTAAGAGATAAAAAGAAAAAAGACCTAAGTCATGTAAGATGTATTAAGGACGAAAATCAAAATGTTTTAACGCGCGAGGAGGATATTAAGGAGAGATGGAGAAGTTACTTCGATAGTTTCTTTAATAATTGGTCAAGTTGATACTATAATAGATGAAAACCCACACCAAGAAAGAAATGTAAACTATACACGCAATATTAGAATTGTAGAAGTTAAAGAGGCATTGAAAATAATGAAAATAGGGAAAGCATGTGGCCCAGATGAAATACCCATAGAGGTTTGGAAATGCTTAGGAGAACTTGGATTGACTTGGTTAACAAAACTTTTCAATAAAATTTTAAAATCAAAACGGATGCCAATGGATTGGAGAAAAAGCACGCTTGTGCCAATCTTCAAAAACAAAGGAGACATTCAAAGTTGCTCAAACTATCGGGGAATTAAACTTATGAGTCACACTATGAAACTTGGGGAGAGGATAATTGACAATAGGCTAAGGAGAGAAACAACAATATCAGATAACCAATTTGGTTTCATGCCTGGGAGGTCAACTATGGAGGCGATTTTCCTTGTAAGACGATTGTTAGAAAAATATAGAGAAAAGAAAAAAGATCTTCATATGATATTCGTAGATTTAGAAAAAGCATATGATAGAGTCCCTAGAGATGTTCTTTGGTGGGTTCTAGAAAGAAAAAAAGTGCATGCTAGATACATAGACACTATTAAGGATATGTATGATGGAGTAGTAACGAGTATAAAGACATTTGGAGGAGCTACAAAAGAATTTCCCATTACGATAGGACTACATCAAGGATCGGCTTTAAGCCCATATCTATTTACTTTAGTTATGGATGAACTAACTAGACATATTCAAGAGGATATACCATGGTGTATGCTATTTGCAGATGATATTGTCTTAGTGAATGAAACTAAAGATGGAGTGAATAGGAAATTAGAACTCTGGAGGAATACATTAGAATCTAAAGGCTTTAAGTTGAGTAGGACGAAAACCGAATACATGCATTGTGAATTTGGAAACACTAGACATCGAGATGACGGTGTGGTAAAATTAGGGGAAGTAGAAGTTCTTAAGGTAAACCACTTTAGATACCTAGGATCAATTATACAAAATGATGGTAACATTAAGAATGATGTCACACATAGAATTCAACCTGGATGGAAGAAATGGCGGAGTGCAACAGGGTGATTTGTGATCAACATGTTCCTACTAAGTTAAAAGAAAATTTTATAGGACCGCAATTAGGTCAGCTATGCTCTATGGAAGTGAATGTTGGGCGGTAAAGCAACAACAATTACATAAAGTGAACGTAGCAGAAATGAGGATGCTTAGGTGGATGTGTGGTAAAACTCGTAAAGATAGAATAAGAAATATAGAAATTCAAAGACAAGTAGGAGTAGCACCAATTGATACAAAGATTAGGGTAGGGCGGTTGCGATGGTTTAGTCACCTGCAAAGACGGCCTACAAATGCCCCAACTAGAAAACTTGACTCAATAGAAACTGTAGAAATTCGACGAGGTAGGGGTAGACCAAAGTTAACATGGGATGCATTAATTAGGAGGGATTTGAATGGTTTGCAAAGCTCACCATCAATTGCACTTAATCGAGCACAATGGAAAAGTTTGATCCATGTAGCCGACCCCAGTTAATTTGGGATTGAGGCTATGTTGTTGTTGTTGTTAATGTTGTGCTACCTATATGCACCAATTTTGATTTCCACGTCGTCACAATAGGTTTCTGGTGTATTTTTATGGGGAGAATAGCTTTCTCATAATACATATGTATATATACTTATCTATTTGGATGGATAATTGCAACTTATTGATTCTATTGGTACATTACGAAAAGGAAAGTAGAGCTTTAAGAAAGACAGAGTCCATGATAAACGCCAAATGTAAGTACCGGCACCTTTGCTTCATTGTGGTGGATTTTAATGTGTAAATGAGTGCTCAGATTGATTCTGGTGACTATGGGGAACACACTGAATCTAATCCATCAATTATTGTAATTCAGTTGACTTGAAATACATGCATGGAGATTGTGGTTGGATTCCTCACATGTAGGGCGGGCATGAACAACAGTATGAATATTTAGTTTCTACTATTTTTGTAGCATCATAACAGGTTGGTCAAAAACCATATTGAATGAGCAGTTTATACTTTATCGGAACTCTTTATGTTGGAAACATTTACATTTATTTATCTGTGGTTTTAATGATTTTAGGTTTCTTTCTATTTCTATAACAGTTAGTTCCAATTTAGGACTTTTCTTCAGTATATTTAAGTCTTCAGTCATCAGGTTCACAGATTTAATGTCTTCAGAGAAAAAGTTTCTTTAAGTGAGATTTAGACTTATTTTAGTACCATCACCGTCCTTTAAGTTCATCTGATGTGTTATGTTTTCGTGCAGCTGTGTACCCACCACCAGTTTACAGTGCTCCTGTTTTTCAGGCATATCCAGCAGTCGACAATGATGTCAATAATACAACAGTACGTCAAATGTGATGAAATCTAGTTGTTTTTGTCTTTTTTTTTGTTTTTGTTTTTTTTGTTTCCTCTCTCTCTCTCTCTCTCTCTCTCTCTCTCTCTCTCTCTCTCTCTTACCTAGTTTTATGTTTCAGATATTTATTGGTGGTTTGGACCCCAACATTACGGAGGAGGAACTTAAGCAGATTTTTGCACAATTTGGTGAGCTTGTTTATGTGAAGATACCACCGGGTAAAGGATGTGGCTTTGTAATGTTTGGAGCTAGGTAACCTTTAATTTCTAGGTTGCAACTGTGTGATACATTATTCTTGGATGTACAAGTGTTTTTTTTTCTTCCAGACTTCCAGTGATTATTAAGTTTATTCATTATTGTAATCATTGTCTTTTTATATATGAAATCTGAGCTTTTTGCGTAATCTTTTGTTCTATATACTCTTTTTTACTTTTGTTGTATATTGAAAATTTAATATGTTTGATTTTCATTTGTACTTAGTTGTAGTGATGTTTTACGGTTTTTCTGGCTAGGGCATCTGCAGAAGAAGCAATTCAAAGGTTGCAAGGGACTCTGATTGGTCAGCAGACTATTCGTCTTTCTTGGGGACGAAATACGGCAGCTAAACAGGTGTGGTACATTTCACATTTTAATGTTACAAAAATTCACCAATGCATGGAAGTGGTTTCCATATCATTTTATATTATTATCCATGAAAATCTTATAACATCCGAGTTTGACTGGTGGGCTTTTGTACTAAAACCAAAGGCAAATTAAATAGGATATGATTCACAAGTATTCAAAAGCATCATGGGTATCACATATTAGTAATTGGTCTTGATTTTAACGAAATAGGTTTTGATGTTTTCAAAAATTTAAAAAAACGTTTTTGGTTTTATCTCTTAAAAAAAAAACTGTGTTGATGAATCATTATTGGACGTTGTAATGAAGCCATATTAGTACATACCGAAGTATGTGGGGGCCTTCAATTTCAAGGTCAGAAACCTCAATGGATCCTTACCCTGCATTAAGGATATGCTATTTCTGAATGAATTTGTGCCTTCGAGTGACGTCAGCGATTAGTTTTGCTAAGGCTTGCTCTTTTCATGTTTCTTCTGCATGAATTAGTTATTGGTTGGTCTGTTTGTGCATGTTCTTTATTTTGTCAACTTGTTTAGATTTGTTTTGGAATTTCTTTGTTGTCACATTCGCTGTGTTAATTATATGCCTATTGCTTAATTTTGTTTTCAGGATCCGTCTGGTGCTTGGATTCAGGCAGATCCTAGTCAATGGAATGGCACTTATTATGGCTATGGGCAAGGCTATGATGCTTATGCATATGGATCTGCACAAGACCCATCTGTTTATTCGTATGGAGCATATGCAGGATATGGCCAGTACCCTCAACAGGCAAGTTTTTTAATATTATTGATTGGGCATATTACAATGTGATGCGAAACATATGATATCAGATGCAATTTGGAGAGGTGATGCTAAATAAAATTTGTAAAAGGAATGCAACTTAAGATTTCATTCTTGTGGTAGTAATTAGCAAAGCTTATAGGTCTAGAGAAAAATGGTATCTTGTAGACCTACAGATGGAACATAAACATTAATCACCAATGCATGACTAAAGGAGACCATAATTGATTTCGTAGATAACTGATGGAATATGAATCAGCTTTGATATGCCATATTGCATTAAAATGCCAAAGTGTATGACTCGTAAATTAAGGAAGTTGTGCAAAAACTTGTGTCAAGTAAAACGAATGATACTCAATAAAACTCGAAGACTAGGTTTGAGTACAAGTTCATTTACTTACTTTTACTAAGGTAAATATTTTAAGTGAATCAAATAGATGTATACAACCGTTCAAAGAGGAAATGTGATTATTTAAAGAATGTTTGCATTACATAAATTTGATGTTTGTGTTAAGCAACAATTATTGCTCATTTTATTGTAATTTACACCAATTATCTCTGGCTTTTACCTCTATATTACCGGCTCCCTTTTGTTGGGTCTAAGTATTGGTGCTAAGATGACATGACGCGGATATTAAAAATGAATATGTGCCAGATCTGCATTTTTGAAGGCATGGCTATTCCCCAAGTTATCGTTCAACTTCTTCATTCTGGATTTTTATGGTTGGGCACCATTGAGTCATTTGTTCAATCAACTAAGGATGACGTTTGACTCCTAGATAAGTGATTGTATCTGACACAATTAGTTCAGTTAACATAGGCTTTACCTTTAGGTCCTTTACTAATGCAGTAATATTATATAATGGTATTCCCTTAAATGACTTTTCCATTGCTGACCACAAAGATGCTATATTTTGATTTAAATCATTTCCTAGGTACAGCCTATAGATTCTTCCACTCCTTGGATAGATGTTTGTTCCTTTCATCAAAATGAACCAAGCTATAGTGCAAATCACCGTATTTTCTTCTAGTGCCACAACCTTGTAGCCTTTTGTAGCCTTTCGAAGCAAATAAGTAATGCTTGCTGTCTTTTGGAACTGTGCTCAAGACCTCTATTTCGTTTAGTCGAAGCAACAAATGACTTGCTAATCTGCAATGTTTGTATGTGTATAAAAAGAGTGGTTGGCTATTTTGGTGTTCATTCTACAAAGCACACAACACTTTGGAAGTGGTGACATTTTATGATCCTAGTAATTGTGCAAGAATTATGCTTTCTATAAAGAAATTGGATTTTTCAAATAAAGTTGGTGTGATAAAACATGTCTAGTGATGGAAATCAAATAATTGTTTGAAGATGGCAAAGGGCCACTTTACTCCTTGCTGTGTCACTGAGTTGCTTATTCTCGTCCCTACTCCCTAGAGTCTAACTAGGGCTAACTCGGTCCCTCAACTCCCTCTTCCATTCCAATTTAAGGGTGCGAGTGGCGCGGGGCGGGGTGGGGCGAGGCGAGGGGCGGGGATTTATCCTCGCAAATACTCCGCGGGAAGAACTTTGTCGCCCCACGCCCCGTCCAACGGGGAATCCCCTCACCACATCAACTTTGTAAAAATGCCCATTTTGATCCCCACTCGTTGGTTGTTTTGCCACTTTACTACACAAAGATTTTTATTTTTTTAGGAAACTATTTTTCTCAAATTTAAAGATTTATTTAATTTTGTTTCTTACTTTTTTTTGATATAGTTATGTTGATTGAGGTTGTGTTTGGTAACACTTTTTTTTACCTCTTATTTGTCATAAGTCTTGTTTAGTAAGAGATTGTGGAAAATAAGTGTGTTTGGTAAGTTCCCTTTTAGCTCTTCTTTTAAATAAGCTTTTTAAAGAATAAGAGAAAAAACCTCTTAACAAATAAGTTAAGTTTTTTAGCTCTTAAATAAGTAAAGATTCATTTAAGCGGGTAGAGCTTTAGGAGTCGGCGATTAATTTTTAATTCCAACATCGCCCACCTCTCTCTCTCTCTCTCCCTATCTCTCTCTCTCTCTCTCTCTCTGCATATACATTGACCACACACACTCACACACACACACACACACACACACATATCTGGGCACCTTGGCTATGTGCATCTCTCCCTCTTTGCTCATCTTCTCTCTCTGTGTCCGCATAGCTAGAGAGCCACTTGAACACCCTTGTCCTTGGCATGACCTTACTTTGGGTTTGCAACCCCATTTCGACATGGGTGCTCTCACTCTTCTCATTCAAGATGATGTTGGCGGTCTTCAGCTCCTCAACAAACCACCACAACACTTGGGTCGTTGTGCCCCTTATTTCCGATGTTATTCGTCCCTTTAGCCGATCAGACCAAGGTAAATTAGTAACTATCTGCACCATTTATCCTATTCCCATGTCTTACTTCAACTCACATTTATATATTACGATAAGTAATGGGCAATATACAGAAGCGCACTGCACCAAGCTCTTACCAGTGCACATCAGCCACGCCAACCACTGCACCAAGCTCTTACCAATGCACATCAACCACTGCACCAAGCTCTTACCACGTTCCATGATCCTTCCAAGACTCGTAACATATCTCCAGGCCTCAACTATTAAGCAAAGACTATCTGCCGCGATATCGGGAAGTTGTCTATGGAGACTATGTTTCATCTTGGTATACCAAAGGCCCATAGGGCAAAAGGAATATTGACGCTCTCCTCATTTAGTACACTACAAAGTACAAACTTATAGCAGGGATGCCTGCCTCTTTGCAGCCTCTCTGCAATTTAGAATCAACTTCTTTTTCATATATACCTAGCTACTTATATTTCTTCTCAAATGTCTTTCTTAATTTCTCTTGATAAGGATTGTACCCAATGCAGATATAAAAATGTTCCGTAGTGTTCAATTTCAATTGCTCTTCTTGGCGGTCCTCTTCTTTAATTCTTCTTTTTTGGTAGGCTTTCTCTTTTTTTTTTTTTAAACTACAAATGACACAAAATTTCCCAAACACTCAATTTTTAAATAAGAGGTTCTTAAATTATTTTTATCAAACACCTCACAATATATAAGATCTTATTTAATAAGTTCTTATTGAAAGAGTCTTAATGGATAAACACTAAAACTTGAAGATGTAGAGTTACCAAACACAACCTGAGTTTCAATTATTATACTTAATTAAATCTATATAAGATTTTTAAAATTAGTATGACAAATATATTTCAATAATGTTCTAACCGCCAAATATAATTTTATATATCCTTATGATACAACATATATACTAGGATTGGTTTAAGGAGGTTGCTCCATTGACCCACTTTGAATAGTGAGTTAGGGGCACCTATCAGAAGGGATTTGCACAATGCACCTTGAGATGCTAGTCATGTTCGCATCGAATGGCGCCCATTGCTCCTAACTCAGTGCCTAAGTAGGTCAACCGATCATTTTCCTTGGTTTAATGGTAAAAATTGTGTTTTATGGTTGGAGGTCTTGAGTTTCGTTTCATACAATTACATAAGTTTTTAGTAAAAACATGAAAAATGAGGGATTATGCGTGAAGTGTGACGGGAGGCGAGGTATCCCTGGTGGGACCTATTTATTTGTAACCATATGATAATGTTGGGATCGTGGTATTAGACACCAAGTTTTATCCTATCAATAAATGCTTTGTAATCTAAGTTGCTAGCATGTTGCCAAGAAGGAAAGCTCATTGCTTTTGTGTTTGTCTTGGGAATATTATTGAGGTTATGGGTGGCAGCATAAAGAATTTTATGCTTGACAATCCCATGAATCCCATCCGTAGCCTTTGCGATCATTGGAGATCTAGATTAAAATCCCACGTCGACTTGTTAGAAAGAATAATATGGCTTATAAGTTTGGAGTTGGAACTCTTAACTTTCCTTGACATTTTGGAGTAATCTCCCACTTCCAAACTAAGCCCATAATAAACTAGTGCCACACTCTCTCTACCTTGGATTAGCCTTATGCTACAGACAATTAATATGGTATCAGAGCCAATGGCTCAATTGGAAAAATGCACTTTGGATGGATTTTGATCCAAGGTTGATGCAACAAGGAATCGACAATTTCTCGCTACAAAGAAATATTTAGATTTTTTTACAATTCGTTGAATTCCGTGAATACCGAATTGAAGAAATACGTTTCTAATTTGTGATCGAACACACAAAGTTCAAGAAACCAAAACAAACAAAGAGATAATCTCTCTCAAAATACAAATTTTCATTAATCAAATGATAAGCCAACCTAATAAAATACGATGAGCTTTTATATATAGGCAATGTTTTCAATGCGGTGAGACGGTATTAAGCGGTTTAGCCCCGCCCAGTTGAGGCGGGGTGGGCGAAAAAATATTTAGTTAGACTTCCCTAAGAAATAATCAATTTATTTAGAGACCCCTCAATAGTAAGGGGCATACTTTCTAACTTACACATTCTCACCATCATATTTTCAACTCCACGCTTTTCCACACATTTAGAAATAAAAAAATTCAATTTTTTTTTTCAAAAATAAATAAATAAATAATATTTGCAATAAAAAATATTTTTAATAATTATTTTTATGTGCACCGCTTGCCTTATTAAGGGTTAGGCGGTGGAACCGCCTAGGTGGCGCCTTGAAAACACTATTATAGGCTTTATTATGGACTATCATAGATTCCTACATAAATTCCAACTACTACAAAATCCTATAATAAAAACAAATCCAAGTTAATCTAACTATAACTTCTACTTTGACACGATCTCTAACAATCTTGTCTAATAAATAAGAAATTTTAATCTAACACAAACTCTGATTTACATTAAATGTGGATTGTTGGAGATGTGTGGACTGAAAGTTAGTACCGAGGTCTTTTGGAGTAAAACCCCACACCCGTGTTAAAGGTGGTAAAGTTGGGGACTTTTTCGCTATTGGTAGAAAACCATAGGCTCGTGCATACGTGTGTGGGCTGAAAATTAACATTGTTCGATTTTTTGTAATGCCAGCTCAGTCCAAGGTAGAGAGAGCGTGTAGTGACAAGGTTCGAAACTTCGAATTTGCCTATGACTTCAAACACTCAAAATTCAGAATTAATTCGAGGAAGTTGATTTTGACAACGGAAGTTTGGCAAAATTTGCCGGTGTACGAAAGTTTACGGAATTTCACTTTAAATGTTAGAAAACTCAAGTTTCTTCGTAGAGATACTAGAACTATATTTAATCATATAACAATAATGCATAAAACTCATGTCATCGGATGCTATTTTGAATTTTAAATATATTTCTAGCATAGGCAAAGTTTCAGTCGAAGTTTTAGCCGAAGTTTGCTCAACTTTCACGAAACGTAACAATTTTACTTTATGTTTTTATTAACTTCCATTGATATTTTCGAAGTTAGCCGAAGTTGAGTCGAATTTTTGTAATTTTTCTACTGCCTCTGAATTTTGCTTCGCTCACTTCAAAATCGACAAACTTCGCCCGAACTTCGACGAAGTTTGTCCATTTTTTAAACCTTGTGTAGTGATTAGTTTATGTTTGTGCTTAAGTTTGGAATTGGGAGATTACTCCAAAATGCCAAGACAAGGAGTTCTCACTCCAAACTTATAAGCCATATTATTATGCATAACTATGCAATGTGGGATCAATCCACATCTCCTGAACTCCCCCCTCACGTCCAATTGTTCTACCCGTTGTGACTTGACCGTAGTCGTCATCAACGAGGAGGATGGGTCTAGCTCTATCTTTTTTTCTAGCCCATATTAACCTCGTGTTAACTACCATTTTTGTTGAATGTCAATCTACTAGGACCTTAGATCTTATGGGCTATTAAACTAACCATGAGCTCTTATACCATGTGAATTTTCCTCCCGCACGTCTGTCGAGCTCGTGGATCTCCACTAGTACCGATATTGCCCCCAACAAAACCACCATCAACACATAGGTGTGGGGTTTTAGTCCAAAAGACCTCGACACTAATTGAAGGGAGATTTACACTTCTATACTTCATTATGAAGTTCACATTTATCCAAATAGAAACCATCAAGCTTATAGCCTGTAAGTCAAGTTCGATGCATTTCCTTCTATAGTGTTTGCCTTTAAAGTGGTCTTCATTCAATCTCTCTAAGATGATCTGGTAGGAAAACTCTATTATGCATTATATAGTCTTACCAAAATAATTTAATAAACTAACAATCAAGTTTAATTAAAATTCCTTATAGAAATCACTATAATGTTAGCTAAAACAACACAAGCATTCGATTTTATTTAAATAATATTAAGAACTTATACCTAATGATGAATTAAAATTTTAGTTGTCTACCAAAATATGTGCTAAAGCAATATGTTTATATACTTCTATTGATCTCTTGCTAGGTGTCCATTATCCAATAAATGTCCAGTTTTAAATTCAGGTTGGGTTTGGGCCAATAGGGTTGTGTTTCTACCAACCTGGTATTAATTCAAACTGGACTTTGTCATGATTCGGCATGAATTGGTAAAAATCTTCTTTGTACCCAACCTGGTTTTAGTTCTTACAAGTTTAAATCCTAGTCCTGCAATCAGTATGTGCATTCTATTGTGAGGTTCATAGAGCTCATCAATGACATGCAAGTCAATTAGGATTGATGAGGTGCAACTAATCCTGTCGACACAAAACATTTTACAAGGACCTTCAATTAATCGTGATGGACAAGGAGTGATTCCGAATAGGAACCATCAAGCTTCTAGCCTTTAATTACAGGTAGAATGATCAACTTAAAGAACAAGGAGTTGATTTGTTTAGCTTAATTGTCACACTTAGTCTATGTGAGTTCCAAAATGTGTTAGTATTACAAAGATTATCTGGTTGGAGAACTCTTTGAGGATGGGACATAGCTCTTGGTCAAGTTAGATGCATTTCCTTCATGGCGTTTGCTTTTAAAGTGGTCTTCATACAATCTTTCAAAGATGACCTAGTTGGAAAACTCTATTATGCATTATAGTATTACCAATATAATTTTATAAATTACAATGTGCGCGAACGAATTGGAGTCTTAGGTTGGTATGTGTTGGAAGGATTCGAGAGTGGAGAGATGGAGCTTCGCAGCAATGTTCGAGTGCAAGAAATGGGACGCATTGCTCATTTTGTTTATAAATGGGAGGGGTATTTGGGTAAAACACAGTTCCAAGACAGAGTGGATTAAATAGTGAGTGGGGGAGGTACCACTTTGGATAATCAGTTAAGCTCTTGTTTCGGTCGCCCGCACTATTAGCGAGTCTTTGACGCGAACATCAGCTACAAACTCTATCAACAAACTAGTAAGTCTAATCCACCCTAGCGAACATACCATTATATCTAATGATGAATTAAAATTTTAGTCATCTCCCACAATATGTGCTAAAGCAATATGTCTTTGTACATTTATTGATCTCTTGCTAGGTGTCCATTATCCAATAGATTCCAGTTTTAAATTAAGGTTGGGTTTAGGCCAATAGGGTTGTGTTTCTACATAACCGAGTTTTAAATCTAGCAGTATTTTGTCACGATTCGGCATGAATTGGTAAAAATCTTCTTTGTACCTAACCTAGCTTTAGTTCATATAAGTTTGAATCTCAATTCTGCAATCTGTATAAAGATTCCATTTTGAGGTTGATAGAGCTCATCGATCAAATGGGAAGTTGATTAGGATTTTGTATGATTGATGAGGTGCAATTGATCCCGTTGACACAAAACATGATCCTAGGTTCAATTAATCGTGATTTCAAGTAGAAACCATCAAGCTTATAGCGTCTAATTAGGGGTAGAATGATCAAGTTGTAGAACAAGCAGTTGATTTATTTATCTTAATTGTTACACTTTGAATCAGGGAGTTCCCAAAAGGTGTTAACGTTACAACGATTATCTGGTTGGAGAACTCTGTGAGGATGGGACGAAGCTCTTGGTCAAGCTAGATGCATTTCCTTCCGCGGCGTTTGCTTTCAAAGTGGTCTTCATACCATTTTATATAGATGATCGTGTTTGAGATCTTTATTATGCATTATATCGTTTTACCAATATAATTTTATCTGGTTTGAGATCTTCATACCAACATTATAGAAATCCCTATAATGTTGGCTAAAGCAACCCAAGTATTTGATGTTTGTTTCAAAAATATTAAGCTCTAACATCTAAAGATGAATTAAAACTTTTGTTATCGTCCAAAATATTTGCTAAAGCAGTACGTCTTTATACATTTTATTGATCTCTTGCTAGGTGTCCACTATCCAATGTATTGTGCAGTTTTAAATTGAGGTTAGGTTCGGGCCAATAGGATTCTGTTTCTACCTAACCTAGTTTTGATTCAGACTGGACTTTGTCATGATTCGACATGAATTAGTATAAACCTTTTTTGTATCCAAGCTGGTTTGAGTTCATACAAGTTTTAATCCCGGTCCTGCAATCATGAGGTTCATAGAGCTCGTCTATCACATGCCAAGTTGATTAAGATTTAGTGTGGTTGATGAGGTGCAACTGATTCTATCGACACAAAACATGATCATGAGACCTTCAAATTAATCGTGATGGACAAAGAGTGATTCCAAGTAGAAACCGTTAAGCTTATAGTCTCTAATTAGAGGTAGAATTATCAACTTATGTAGTTGATTTATTTAGCTTAATTGTTACACTTCGACTCAGCGAGTTCCCAAAAGGTGTTAATGTTATAGAGATGATCTAGTTGGAGAACTCTGTGATGATGGGACAGAGCTCTAGGTCAAGTTAGATGCATTTCCTTCCATAGTGTTTGCCTTTAAATTGGTCTTCGTACCATCTTAGAGAAGAAAAGAATGAAAAAAGAGCAAAAGGAAAATGGTGGTCAAGAAGCCCATAAAGCTGCTCATTATTTTTGTAGATGGCTTTTATTTGTATTGACACGAGAAGGGATATAATTATGTCCGTTGGAGAACTGTACTGAGTGTCTCATCTTATGCCTCTCCTAACAATACAAAGATGTATAACCGTAACCGATCATATACCGTTAGTGACTATGCAAGTTATCAAAATTCGGGGCACCCATGCGTGTGATCGACCCAGACTAACAATTAATCTACATACGATGTGCGAGTGGGAGGTGGTGGAACGTTATGTATTTATAAGGTTAATATTAATATTAGTTTTGATAACTTTATATCTTGTATATATATATTATGGAGATATATTAGGATTTAACTGAAATCCTATCACTTGGTATTCAAGTTTATCAAAAAATCCCAAGAGTACGTCTACATAATCACATATTATGATTTGATATGGAAGGTTTCTAGTTGGGAGTAAACCTAATTTTTTAGTTCTCTCTGAGTGTTTCTATGGAAAACTTTTGGGTTGTGGATCAAAAGTCTAGACATATCATTGTGTTGTGCTCGTAACTGTATAGATCTGTCCAATCTTGCTATGAAAAGACGTGATTTTAATATCTCGAAACTACGGTTTCGCAATAATCTCAATTTTTCTTCCTTGATCGAACTTGACCGATGGTCAACTCGTGTTGACCATATCTGAAAGCCACAACAAGGCAAAAACGCACTACATTGTTTTTTGGTATTCGACCATCAGGGACCCATTGCCGACTGGAGATATCCGCGCGATTGACTTGCTCTGACCGATCGTAAGCAGATTTTGATGTCCGAAAACTGTAGCCTTTCTAGGTCGATTTTCTTAATTCTTTTTAATTTTTTAGCACGCCTATACACACCCCACCTTTTACTTAAGGCACCCTAGCAAAAAAAGTCAAACTTAAAAAAAAAAAGCCATTAAAATGACCCTTATGCCCCTCATTGCTATCAGTGCACCTTGCCACCATTTTCCTCTTGTTTGGTGCACCCCACCATCATCCCTCTACACACTCTCTTCTTGTGATTTGTAGGGCATCATCAAGTGGCTCGAGCTCGTAGGTCCAAATTTCTAGTTGGAGAGTCGGTCAGAGCCTATCGAACCTCTAACTGGAGAGTCGGTCAAAGCCTGCCAAACCTTTAATTGGAGAGTCGGTTGGAACCTACAAAACCTTTAGGTTGGCAATTGTCAACCAAATTTTACGAAAAAGGTTCGGTTGAATAACACCGAACCTAGAAGATAAGTCTCGGTCATATGTCGCCGAACCTAAAAAAGATGTCTCGACCAATGTTTTTGAGTTGGGTGTGGTTGGGATGAATGGGTATTTTGGTAAAAATATTGGGTGCCCTCATAAATTGAAATTTGAATTTGAGATGCACTCATAATTTGGGTGCCCTTATGGAAACGTGGGGTGCGTATAGTCGGGCTCTAATTTCTTGGTGACTAATGTTGCCAAATATTAGGTCCTTTGGATCGGGCCGATCCGACGACCACCCCAATGAGTACACCGACTTTGATCATTGCTGGAAATCCTTAAAACCCTTTTTTTTAAGAAGCAAAACTTAAAAAAATCTCACCCAATTAGGTGAATTCTCAAAATCCAAATCTAGGTGTTTAGGATTCTATCCACCTAGTCTCTGATACAAATAAAGAATCAATTATGCTAAGAAACATATAGATTATTGCGGAATAGTACTTTCGAGATATTAAAATCATAACTTTTTATAGCAAGATTAGATGAATTTGTGCGGTCACGAGCATAGCACAATGATATAGCTAGACTCTTGTTCCGCAACCCAAAACTATTCCATAGAAACACTCAAAGAGAACTAAAAAATTAGGTTTATTTCAACTAGAAACCTTTCTTATCAAATTACAATATGTGATTATATAGACGTTTACTATTGGGAGTTTCAAAACTAATATTAATATTAACGTTGTAAATAAATAATGTTCCAAAAATGACATTTTTTTTTTTAACTGAAGTTCTCCTGCTTCATGTTTGTATGCAACATGTTCATATGTAATGATCTATAATTCTGATGAGAATAAGAATCATGTCAACCACCTTCTACACTAGCAAGCGTTATTAATATGTGTGTATTGTAATCGCATTCATTTGTGACTCTGATTTTTTTCATCAATTGACTTTGTTCATAGCATTTTGTTTTTCTTAAACACAAAGGCGTACGGCTTTCCCACGTAGCAAAAATGCCTTGGTAGGTCTCTTTTGTACCTGTTTATTGTTGTGATCGCCGTCCTTGGCCTTTTGTTTTGGTAAAGCCTTTGTAGCATTGATAAAAAGCTTCGGTCCGCTTCTCACCACCCATCAAGAAATAATAAGAAAGAAAAAGGAAAAACAAAAAAAATTAGCCGTTATTTGCTTAGTTTTGCAACTTATTCTGTCTTTTATTAGTTAGCATAGCTATCCCGTGTTAGTTATTTGAGTTTGTCATAAATATTCAATGCATTTACTCATTTCTTAAAATTAGTTGTTCAATTTGGACACTTTTTTTTATTTTTTTTTTAATATTTCTTTAATCAATTTAACATTCAAACCAAAGAATCCATTACATTCAATCCGACAAAGGAAAGATGAAGAGAACTGTTTGTTGTTTTTGGTGTTCAGGATATGGTGGCCATGTCTGGTGCTATTCCGCCTGCTGATCAAAGAGATGAAGCGCCTGATCCCCTCTCGACCCCTGATGTTGATAAGTCAGTTTTCTTTCCTTCATGTTTCTTTTCCTTCATGGAATTTTAGAGAATGACGAAAGAGTGTCGATGCTTTTTTCTCAACTCAAGATAAAATGTTTATTGTTGATCCCCAGGCTAAATGCAGCTTACCTTTCTGTTCATGGAAGCACCATGGTGGGACGCCCCTTATGGTTGAAGACCTCGGCGCTCTCTCAGCAAGCTTAGGCACTGATTGCTCTTTATGCCAGTTCAAATATGTCAATTCATAGTTAAAGTGTTTTGAGGCTGGATGAATCGATCAGGTTTTTTTTTTTTTTTGGAGGCCTGGATGAATCAGTTCTACCAAGAAAATGTTCTTATACCCACATCTACGAGGCTGATTAAGTGTATGTGGGTTACAGTATATGTTCTAACCTATATGTAATACAGTAATAGGCTGATTGTGTTTAGGAGCTTAGATTCAGGTATCTTCTTATACAGAAGATTGTGGGGCTGTACGTTCTCGTGAAAGAAATCTTGAGGTGGCGAACTTTTTTTTTTTTTTTTTTTAAAAGAGAAGTAGCTCACTTTTGGCACTTATATTTGACATCTAGTTTTGTGGTTTTTTTTTTTATACATTTTGGAACATATTTCGATGAAAAATTTAAACCACAACAACTAGATGTTAAATGGAGCCGGTGTAAAAATAAATGGTGTTAAAAAAAGTACGTCAAGCAATCATTTTCCTTCCAACTTGCTCACAGTGTGTGGATTTTGGCAGTAAGAGGATTACCGATGGTTCGAGGGTTGTGATTTGGCAATGGCTTCCTATTTGTACCCTATTTGTGCTAAATCGATATTAATTAAGATTCGAAGGCTATCAAGCTCTATACAGTGGGCGTACCTAAGCCATATGACACCACATTCCTTCATTTTGGCCAGCCCTTGTACAAAAAATTAAGGCTCCGTTTGGTATTAGCTTGATTATAAGCTACTTTAGTAAATACGTTGTGTTTAGTTAGCGGCTTATTTTAAAAATAAGCTAGATGAAACTTTAAAATTTTAGACGTTATTTGGTAGCGTTTAGTTAAAAAAACATCGGATCTAGTTTACTTACTTTTCAGCAGTAAAAAAAAAATCCTAAATATAAAAAATCAAAAATACTAAATTATAGATATATTATTAATATTTAATATTTTTTTAAAAAAAGTTAAATAAACATCATTAAATTATAAATAATTATGTTTATAAGTACTACATTTAATAATACATATATATCATTAATTGTTGTAAATTGAGTTGGAACTTGTTAAGAACTAGATAATGAAATAAAAAATTAAGAACTTTTACTACTATAAACTACTACTACAAAAGAGAAAATAAGAAATAAAATAGTTGGAATGAGATATTTTCATTCAACTTGGCGTGTTTTTACAATGAGGTTAGCATCATTTATATAGGCCATTTGGTGATGATGATAAATGTATTTTATACAATGTGTACAAGTAACACATACACCTCATGTCATACAACACATTATAAGTAATTTGACAATACATGGAAAAGTTGGTGTACATTAGAAATGATCACAAGTAACATGACAATACATAGACAAGAGGAGGTACTATTAAGTGATAAATATAAGTTACATGACTACATGATATGTTGGTGTACATGTTTGGTCATCCATACTCCACAACATTTATAATATATGTAGCAAATATTTTTATGTCATTCTTTATTTCTTTGCTACTCGACTAGCTATTTCTACCAAACAGTTTTAAATGATTAACTAGATTATCAGTTAGTAATTTTTCAACTGTCAGCTAGATTATCAGCTATTATTGTCAAATTGAGGCTTAAAAAGCCAGCAGCGACACTTTCCCACCCCAGTAGGGCGTCACAGCATCGCCAGGGACCTAGCTCAGTGCAACACCACTTTCGCACGGGGGGATCTCCTGTGATGCTCCCAGCCTTTGGAGCGAGCCACAGCATCCGGAACCAAATTTTCTTAGCCATCTGAATTATAATTCCTGCAAATTGGATGCCATTGCCAATTGATTTTGATATGATAATATACATGCCCACCATCAATTAGCACACAAGAAAAGCCACGAACGCACCTGAAGTAGCTGAAATGAAATGTAACTTTATTATCACAAAATATCATTTTTTTTTTTGTAACGGTCGAAAAGCACATTAAATTATACGGAGTAACGGTCCGAAACATATCCGAATCTCAACAAGCCCCCTATTTCGACACCTTTCCAGCTCTTGAACGACCATTACAACGAATATTTCCTTGTTTAGATTTCGCAGATCTGTAAATTGTTGAAGAGAATTGCAGCAATGGAGCCAGCGAAGATCGACTGGTCAACCATCCAGTCGATTTATGTTGAAGACGACCTCTACGAACACATCAACGCTCCCAAGTGGTTCGATTTCTCAGCTCTCGATGACTCCGCCGTCGCTGACGAAGCTTGGTTTTGCAAACCTGGTAATTAATGTCTTATACTTAACAGTCACTGATTTCACCAACTCTCTAGATTGATTAATTTGTAATTTACGAAACAAACTCTTCAATTTCTTGTTTGCAGATTGTCGGCATCCGAAAACTGCTGATGATTTTTTTTTTAATTCGAAGGTAGTGAATTATGTAGAAAAAGTTTTTGTGTTCTTTTTTGTTAGAGTAGAACTGTTGTTGATTTCTGTTTGTGTTTGTTTAATTTGTCAGTTAGAGCATGTGATATCAGTTACTGAATCCAAGATTCTTCCGTTGAGGTATGACGATTGCAAGTTGTGCTTAAGCCCTAGCTTTAGTTTCTAGTTTCAGTAAAGAATCTAAAGGTTTATATGGATTTTGGAGCTCAACTAATATTGTTTTCTCTGGATCGGTTCGATCTCTGACTTCAGAGACGCTAATATGAAAAGAAGGTTGATAATTTCATCTTCCTCGATTCAATCCAACAACGGATTAGGGAAAGAGAAATTCAGAGAAGATGGTGATGAGAATGAAAACCCGAACCTGCATACTCCAAATCATCAACAGAGGAAACAAGTGAAAGCCACGATTAAATCGAGTACTGAAAAGAAGAAACGGTTGATGATGAATGAATCCCTTACTCCAAATTGTTCTCAAGATGATCAACAAAAGGTTAAGAATGTCTCGGCGCGTAATCTAGGAAAGGAGATTGTGAATCACATATCGGAAATCTGTAACGAGTTGAAGAAATTAGCATTGGTGGAGGAAAAACAGAAGTCTCATAAGCACGTTGTCGATTGTGCCAAAGAGAAACCTCTCAATGGTTCAAAGGAAAAAGATAAGCCATTGAACAGGAACTTGTGAGTTTGCTTGTCATGAAACCACTTCCATTTATTTTAATATTCTCAGTGCCAATCTGTCACTTTTTGCTGTTGATTTGTGTTGTTTCGTGTGTTTATTTTGTTGGTTTTTGTTGTTTGATTGATGTTTGTGCGCGCGCGTGTATTGTAGGAAGAAAGAAGGGATTTGTGTGGACTTGAAGAAGGTTGGGAAGGGAGAAGAGGAGAATGTGCTGCAAGTTCGAACCTCTCCACCAACACCTCAGTGCTTCTCAGCAGCCTCCTCTCGTATGCCTCTCAGAACACTCAGAACCGCAACTGCCCTCAATCCTTCCACGATTCTGGTAACTCCGACTTCTATCAATTTTTCATTTTTCCTTGCGAATCAATTTCCAAATATTCATTTTCTTTTTCTGAGTTATTAATGCTTTTGTAATGACTGAAATAAAAAAAAAAAAAAAAAAAAGAAGAAAAGAGAATGATCTTGGTTAGCATCCAACAAACCACTACTAACTTACAATATTCACGAAAATGCTCTTGAATTCTAACAAATTGTGGGCTAAAGTGGAAAGAGGTTAGTGTCTCTTAAGTGAGATCTCATTTCCATCCTTGCGAATCGATTAGATACATTAGGAGAGCTTTCCCTACATGGGCCTTGTGTGGTTCCGACTCCTAATCAAGTTTACGTATTTCTTCAAAAAAAAAAAAGAGGTTGTGAAGTACCCTTTTAGATTGTTCAAGTAGTTATAATCTTTTAACTAGGTTATTTTACACATTTTTAATTTCTCGGGATAATAGCAGAAGTCATATGCCTACAATATTGATTGTGTTTGAATAACAATAGTAATAGCTAAGTCATGGTTTTACAAGGGAAAGATGCAGTCCTTTTCATTTGGTTGGAACAAAATTTAATTAATAATGATGAGTATGTACTACCCGAATATCAATTTCAGTAGCTGCATCATTTTCATTTTTTTGGTAGTAGCTGCATCAATTTCTAAAAGCTCAAGTATTTCTAGCCAAAGTTTCTTTGCAGACCACTTTTTCTCCCCAACATATCTGACCTTAAAAGCTAGACAGATAATCATCTATTTTATTTGTCTCTCTGCAGCGATGTTGCCGTTGGATTTCTTCAAAATTACTCATTAAAGTCTTCATTTCACTTAACCAATGAAAATCCTTCCATGGACAAGAACATGACTAGCAATGGCATCTATCAATATTTTAGCATCACAATTCACAATAATTCTAAATTTCTAACCCAAAATATTAGCCTTTGAATGCTGCTTCCGACACAGATCAGTTTATCCACCCGCACACCCAAACAATCTTCCTATGATGATCTCTTAGAACACGCCCATAGAAAACCATTCCTTGACAAAATACCCAACATCAACAAAGCTTTAATCCCAAATTAGTTGGGGTCGAGTACATGGATCAAACTCTTCGATTGCGCTTGGTTTAGTGCACTTAGGTGGGAACTTCCCAAGGTCTATATGCGTTTGATCTATTTCATGAAGATTGACAAAAGTCTTATGCTATTTGTCAACTTATTGCAAACCTTCCCTACTATCCAAATTTGGATAATGGGCTTGGGAGTCCTCCTCCTTTCTTTGGATTTGGAAACGGCTATGTAGAGCATAAAATGTTCTACATAGGTGGAGTTCCTTGACCTAATGCACCATTTGGATTATATTTTAGCATACCCTAATTGGTGGAGGATTCTAAGAATTTAATCCCCGTTAATATGGAAACATTAAATCCCCGAGTGAAGCAAGAAAATGATACACCACAGAATTCAAACTACGTTATGTTGTGCCTTGGACCTTTATCCTCAAAACATCCATTGGATGTTGATTTCCTTCAATGTTAAAATGATCTTGAATTTCTCTCTAAACATATAAATGGACCGCAGTACAAAAACAATTTTGCCCATATAAACTCATCTTTCCTTACAAGAACACCTCTATTATGAGGCCAAATCAAATGGACCCTCGTCCATATAAAACCAGAAACTTGTCAATTAGAAAAATAGATGATCTTCAGTCTCATCATCCATATGGCAAAGATAATATTCTGGTGATGTAATCAACCCCAAACCATATGATCTATTAGCCATTGGAAGATGATTTATTAGCATTCTCCAAGTAGGTATTGTTATAATTTGGAATATTATTAGAGAACCAAATTAGTTGGTGCCATGAAACCTCTGCCAAAACATCACAAGCCACTTCCCTTACAGACTTAAAGCTGAACTCACACCATTGGATCTTGCTTTCCACACTTTGCGGTCATTTTCCTCTTCACTAGACTTAGGAAGACTAACAAAAGCTTGCCATAACTGATGCAGTCCCAAGTCATCGCATTGATGCACATTAGCTTGGATCAAAACAAGATCCTATAGGTCCCTCTCAAGTGATTGAACCAGTAGACCTAGTAACCAACTATCAATCCAAAACCTTGCCTTCAATACCTCCCCAACAAGATCCTATAGGCCCCTCTCGATTGATTGAACTAGTACACCTAGTAACCAACAAGAAATTATGTCGAACTATCTCCCAAGCTTTTCCAAAAAGTTAAGCAGAAAAAAGCATTAGGATTACCAAGTTCTTTATTTGGTTTCATCTCAAACAAACCTGCTTGTCTCCACCTCCGAGGTTTCTTGATTAGAGGATAAGATTGAGCATCAAGAAGCTTTGGTAATGACCATAGAACCTGTCCATTATCTCCTTAGGATATTGATAAACTCATCCTCCCCACCTTTGAAACTGAGAATGGTTCTTATGACATCTACATTAGGCCATTCTATGAAAAAAAATATGTATTACGATTACCTTATTCTAAACATTGAATATGAGATTTCCGTCCAAAGAAAATTTCATCTTGTAAAATGTCCCACTACTCTTTTCTACTCCGAAGCTTGTTATTAATCACAATTGTTTCAAATGGATTAGTCACAACTTCACCCTGTGCCCCTCTCCATATCATCTCATTTATGTTGAACGCTTTATTGAATATCTCCATAGTGAGATACTGTTCTTAGCAAACATTAACACGCGAGCAAGGAACGAAAATCTGATAAAATTAGTCGAATTTTATGCGAAGTTTATCGAGGTTGAAGAGATCTAAACAAAGTTCACGGGTAGTATAAAAACTACAAAACTTGCCGAAGTTTATGTTAAAAATTGACAACTTTGATATAAATTGCTATGGATTGCTAAAAACAAAGAGAAATTGTAAACGTTTCGGTCAAAAAAATCGAATGAGCGTATTAGGAAACGTAAGGGTCGAGGGTTGTAATTGATGGTGGCTTTTAGGGGCTATTGAAAATTTGAGATTGACTCACTTTTGTACACACATCTCTACTTCGGTCACGTGATCCCTTGATTTTGCATCAAGATTTAATGTATGCATCGAGAATCGCTTTTGCATACACATCTCTACAGCGCCTTGTAGTCTTTGTTATTGATGGATAATGTCAAAAAATAATTATTTTCTTTTGCTTTAAATACTAACCTATATAAAAAGGCATGTTTCATAATTTTAATCTTATGCGAATTTGCAATTAATAAAATGGTCAGATAATGAAATTAAGTGTAATTATTATCACGAAAAAGTGATCTACCATGCATAGTATGCATGACTAGTGCCAACAAACTTGATTTAAAACCATTAAATCATAATTTTTTAGGTATAAAATGGTCAGATAATGAAATTAAGTGTAATTATTATCACTAAAAAGTGATCTACCATGCATAATATGCATGACTAGTGCCAACAAACTTGATTTAAAATCATTAAATCGTAATTTTTTAGGTATAAATGCATAATTGTGTTTGTTATGACATCTCATAAATTGCACTTTAAAACCATTAAATTTTAATTTTTATTTAAATAAAATTTGGCGTAGAGAAATTTTATTTAAATAAAAACTTCTTAAACTTCTCTAAGTTAGCGAATTTTTATCAAAACTTTTCACTTCGAATTAAACTTATTACTTAATTTCAATTATTAAGATGACGAATTATAAGGCAAAACTAAAGTTTCAGTATGGAAGTCCCTTGTCAGTAGTGGTCCAATGCTCTTTAACTTTTTGTAAAAAACTCAACATGGTCTGCCCCTAACAGTTAAAAGTATTTAAAAAGGCTTTGGATCAAAATTTACTTGTCGAGAAAACGAGATCAATTATGGGCTTCTGAAACAAATGGTAACATGATTTGCCAAAGCTCTACCTAGCTTGCAAAAAAATTATCGAGAAGAAAACCCTAGCACTTTATTGATGATCTGCAAAAGAGGAACGCAAGCAAACAGAGAATGACGAACTAGAACCCTAGAGAAAGAGCAGAATCTCTTCTCAGCTAGACAAAAAGTCTACCCAAAAATGATGAATGACTGAATGACTAAAGAGGCTGAACAGTGGCCCATTTAATACTCCCAAGTCCCAACCCCTTCTAGACCAAACAGGCTGAACAGCTAGACGAATATGACACGTGACAACTCACACACTCTACACTTGCCAGTACACATTCACCGACTCAAGTGGACCCCATCGGTGTAATAGTTGCAACTGACTTCCCGAGAACTGATTCCCAGCTCCCCTCGAGTGCGAGCAATACAGGGCCTAACAAAACAATACTCTCCCGGGACAACCACGTGGAATATCGGAAAAGATTTCCGGATGTGGCGTACCAACTCCCATGAGGTTTCAAACTCTGGCAAGGAAGACCACTTAATCAATACTTGAGGTCCTGCGGAGAGAGAGCGTCAGACCAAGACAATCTCAAGCTCAACTTCCACCATAATCGAGTCCGAGGCGAAAGGTAGCAACTCTAATGAAGCATGAGCGAAACCAACAACTGGACGAAGTTGGGAGACGTGAAAGACCGGGTGGATGGAAGACGAGTCTGGAAGCTCAAGACGATGGGCCACTGAACCAATGCGCTCCAACACGTTGTAAGGCACCACAAATCGAGGGGGCTCAATTTCATAGTGGTTCTTCGTGCCACTGACTATTGCCTATAGGGGCGTAGCTTCAGGTATGCGAAATTTCCAACTGTAAAAGAAAGTTCGCAACGGTGTTTATCAGCTTGTCGCTTCATTCGATTTTGCAAAATGAGGAGTTGAGCATGTAATTCAGAGATGGCCAAGTCCTAATATTGCAAGAAAGAATCTAGGTCAGGGATGGCAGAAGATGGGGCAGTCCAATAACGCACACTACTTTGAAAGGGGAGCATTGAATAGAGGAATGAAAAGACGAGTTGCACCAGAATTCCACCTAATGTAGCCACGTGGTCCACTCCTTAGGACGCTGATGAAGGAAGCAATGAAGGTATGTCTTCACATATCGATTAACGACCTAGTCTGGCCGTCACTCTAAGGATGGGAGGCCGAGCTGCGACTGAACTGTATACTTGAGTCGCAATAATTCACACCAAATTTGGCTGAGGAATACTTTGCCTCTGTTTGAGATGATGCTATTAGAAAACCTATGGAGATGCACGATCTCCTTGATAAACACCTCGACCACTTTCTTAACGGAGAAAGGGTGACGAAGAGACAGAAAATGGGCGTATTCACTCAATCTATCAACAACAACCAGGATGGAATTGGCACCTTTGGAGGAAGACCTTCAACGAAATCCACATAAATGTCTTTCGACGCCCTCGCAGGAATTAGGAGAGGTCGAAGAAGCCCGCAAGGGGATAACGTCTCATATTTGTTGCGCTGACACACATCGCATGATGCCACAAAGGTCTTGATGTCGTGCTCCATGCCTTGCCAATAAAAACTCTATCACGAATAGCTTATAAGTCTGAAGAAACCCACCACGCCCCCATCCAACAGCTTACTCATCAAAGCAGAAGACGCCTACAACACAATGCGCCCATTGTAAAGCAATTGGCCTCTCCGTACTGACCATCTCGGTTTCCCCACAACCCTTTGAAGCTAATCAGCAAGTATAGGGCTTAAAAGTGGATCAGCTACCACCTCGCAAGGAAAAGCATTTGCATCAATCAAAGAGGAAACCATGAGAGATATAAGTCCAATCTCAAAGGGGAAACGAGAGAGTGCATCTCCTGCTTGATTCTTCACCCTGGCTTGTAATGAATTTCAAATTGAAAACCCAGCAGCTTAACATTTCAAAAACAATTAGAACCCGAGAAAGAGAGGAATCTCTTTATTGATGATCCACAAAAAAAGGGATGAATCTCTTCTCACCTTGAAGTCTACCCAGAAATGACAAAAATGACTGAACGACCAAAGGGGCTTAACAATGCCCCATTTAATACTCCTAAACCCTCCTAGCCTTCTCTGATTAACGACACATTAACGACCATGACAACTAAAACGCTGAGGTTGCAACTCATGCTCAGTCATATTTATTTGCATATATTAGAGCATGACATCAACATCAAAAATTCATTTTCAATTAACACAAGAATTAAACTCATTAACGCAGCACGGATCTTCTTAGCAGCTTCATGAACAACATTAAAATCACCCAAAAGCATTACATTTCATCAATTTTCGTTGAACTTCCTATCATATTCCATAGCAATCTGTTCAGTAATTTGGCATAGCCAATAAACTCCAGCAAAATATTTTTCTTGAACAGGATTCACCTTACGCATAATTATCTGATCATAAGGTGACGTCACTTCAATTTTAAAACAACTAGGATTCCACATAATTAGAATGAAATCAGCCAACAATGCTATCCATTCACGGCTCCTTTCAGCTCCTTTGTCAGAAACATGTTTTGGGCATAGCTTACTATCTTCTAGATTTTGCTGTTCAAAAAAGTCCAGAGACATTCCATCTCTTCAAACTCTTGACAACCATATCCCATTAATAGAAAATAGATCCCTCAAAGATGAAGTAGTTGCTTGGGCATATAGTGGTAAGTTGGGCACATAATAGCGACACATTTACAATTTTACTGGTTTTGGGTGGTTAAGATCAGTAAAAATAGTTTGGCAACTTAATAGGATTATATGTAATTTTAAGTTCAAATTCCTTTCTCTACCATTATGCTAACTATTTGCTCTGCCATGTTGATCATCAGGAGAGGAGAAACATACTTCAAGAAACAGAACCGAATAATAGATTAGTAGTACCAACTGACTCCGGCGAGAACAACAACCAAAGAAACATTGCGGTATCCAATACAGAAGCCAAGTCATTGGACGTGTTTTGGTTCTTGAGGCCTTGCGCGTTGTTAACCAAATAATACCTTTGGAAAAGCGTGAGTTGCTCTTTTACAGTTTCTTTCCTTCATTTTATAATTTTTTTATTCTTTTATGAGTCTCACTGAGAGTACTAAAGCTTCTTCTTCATTCAACTGATGATCTCAACATTCTTTTCCTTAAATCTTAGATGTCCTTAAGTGTAGTTTTAGTTTAGGAAAGAAATTGAAAGTGACCGCGAATATTGTATTTGTGGGCCTCTAATCATTCTTTGTATGTTCGTCAAATAAGGGTATTTGTCGTTGAATTATCTTGGCAATGAGTTATTTCACTGAAATTAGTGTCATCAAATATGAAGTAACTCTGCGCTTGACTCAATGTTGCTACACAATTGTTCAACTCTATAAAGTTCATTAAAATACATAACACTTCAAGTTTTATAGGCCGTCAGATAGAACTTCAACGCCTTTATTCTCCACAACTAAAGCACACATACAGGATTAATTGCACACGCTCGCCTAAAAATATATTAAGTAATGCTAGCTTCTCCGTGGTTTAAAGAACTTCAACTCTTCAAATATTTCCGATATTTCAAAACACTGATACTTCCTTATTTCTAAAGAAGAGGCCGGTAGGGCTATCATCTGGAAGCAAAGCTAGCCTCATTATGCTTTCAGCACCTTCTTCAGCTGTCAAGAGCCCAATGTTGAAGTTTATGTCTGTTTTCACAAAACCAGGGCACACGCAGTTGATGCAGATCGAGGGGAACTTCTTGGCTAAACATCTTGTGTAGGCATTAACAGCTGCTTTAGACAAAAAATAAGCTGCTACTGATCTATGAGGCCATCCTTTGGCTTCTATTGAACCCTCTTTGAAATCTTTAAGGAACTCATTCAACAACTCATCTACTTTTTGTTCAGTGTTTTCATCAATATTGTTGAGCACTTCTATAGCTCTTTCATGACCGAAGTTCTAGCACAATCGAATGTGATTTACTAATTAGATAAGAAAGAAATGTGCAATAAGTATGATGTGAATGCCTTAAAAGTGAAGACATTTCATGTGTTGTATTTCTTGAGATCGTAAAAAGTTAATATTGTACCTGTAGCAGTCCAGCACTAGATGAAACGTTGACAATCCTCGCTGAATTTGAAAGCCGAAGTGATGAAGAAGCGCCTCTGTGACTCGTTTCGTACCATAGTAGTTTATGTCTAGACATTCTTTACTATATTCGTAAGTTCCTGATATATACTGCATGATGTATTCCATCCTTTCTTCAACCTACAACATTTAGAAAATGCAATTTGTTTCAATCTTCCTCATAATATTAATGACACAACACTCTTTCTATCTTTGAGAGCACGAACAATCGACATACATACAATGTTGAAGATCAAAAGAATATGCACTCGAGAATAAAAATAACAAAAGAAGATGAATATACTTGCCCCTTCTGGAAGCTTTTTTTTATCAAAGGCATCGTGATTTGTAATGTAACCCCTGACTGCAGCATTGTTCACCTGGATCAAATTTATGTCAGTTAATTTGTACTCACCTTAAACAAAACATTACTGCTTAACATTTTTACATTACTAGTTTCAGATACGTTTGGTGAAGAAATTTTCTTCTCATGCTTTGCACTCGAAAAAAAAATCAAAATCAATAAATTGAAATAAAAATATATTTTAGGTAATAAATATATACTCGTCGTCTGTATTTTATGAATTTTATATTTTCAGACATCATATTTCAACCCATATACAAAAACAATATGGAAATAATTACTCAGAAAATTTGAACACGAGAACCATTTTATCGCTAATTACTAAAACCAAGCAAATAAAGACATTGACACAATTTATTAATTTGTCCTCACATATATAAGTCCACTCATCCTATTTTACTCTGCTAATGCCTTTTTTTAATGACTACCATAATCATACACAAATGGACTAAAGAACCCTACAAAATATATATATATTTATATATTAGTTTTAAGACGTGCTACGCACGATTCCCCATTTTTTAGCTTATCAATATTTTCTACTGTAATTGAGATAAGATGTGAATGGAAAAATAAGATGTGATTGAGATAAGATGAGAATGAGTTCATAATTGATTTGGAGATAAAGAAAAAAAAAACGCGTGTAGTGGATTGATAAGGAGTTAGAGTTTGATTTGGATACAAAAGAAAAAGTTGATTTTGAGATAAAAAAAAGAATGGGCAAATAGGTAAATTTCATTACCAAACGTGTAGTGGATTGATAAGGAGTTAGAGTTTGATTTGGATACAAAAGAAAATGTTGATTTAGAGATAAAAAAAATATATATGGAGAAATAAGTAAATTTCATTACCACTCAAAAATTTGTGATTCGTGCTTTTATATATATGATAGATATATTTTAAAAAGCTATTATAAAAAGATGATATTGAAAAATTATATAAAACTTGCTCCCTGAAAGCTTCGTAGAGAAGCTGTGAAGGAGAGAACTCAAAGTGAGCTGAGAAACAGTTTCTTGATTTCAATCACTGAATCAACAATATTCTGTTACAGTCCTTGTATACAAGAGGGCTTTTAATCTAGACCATACATCTGTGACCGACACACATCTTTAATACTGCTGTATACGTGACTTACATTATACACTCAGTCAAAGCAGTTACACTGCATTTGACTGCTTTGACTGAGTGACTCAGCTAAGTGAGCTGTCCTAACCTCCCTCATTACTGAGGAATCGTTGATATGGTGTTCGACTTGTGACAAAAAATGTAACTGGGAACTTGTTAACAACAATAACCTATGCCACCAAATTTTGGGTCTTGGTGGAATATATTAGATAAGTTTTAACTCTTTTGGAATTGTTTCGTATTTGTAATTACTGCTAAGTAAGGTTTATTTGGACACAATCGAGAGTGACAAAGATGCCAATGAGGAGATTTCCAGGGAGGAGTGGAAGACAATGAAAACAAGTGCATGCTTATATAGACACTGTATAGCTTTGTCTAATTATTGTAAAAATTAATTCTAATAATTAAGTTGCGTCGTCCATCCACTTCCTTTATATTTGTAATTATATTAAATGCTTCAAGAAGTGAAAAATGGTTTTGAAGGCAACCATATATTGTTTATTGAAACTGTTGTACAATATGTTTTTTAAGAAAATAAAATAAAACATTTATTTAATAGCTACATTCTACTGGAATGATTAGCTAAAACCGTTTTCAAACCTTCTCAAGCTAACGGCTAGAAAGGCCAGTTTGCATATTTATTTTAAGTAAAAGATTGGCAAGGCTACAATTGCTCGCCATGCATTATTAAACCTTAATTGCACGTGGCTAGCTAACCGTCTAACTTCTAAAATATGAAAACTGAGAAGGTTGTAAAATCAATATTACACTTTTATCTCTATCTTTAATTAAATATAGAAATCAATCACATTTTAGACAGTTTTATTTCAATTAATTACATTTAACTGTAGCTTTAATATAGTAATTGAATTGGTTTAAAAATCAATGTAGAAATTGAACGGTTCGATTTTCTTTTTGTGATTTTAGAGTATTCAAAATGTCTATTTTTAGTCGTTTAAGGCAAAACTTCAAGTCTCTTTTAATTTATAAGAGTATGGATATATGAAACTTTTGACTTGATATTAACAAAAATATTTCAAAATCTAACACTTCTCTTAAATATTTAACAATTTAACATCATTCGTTGATGTGGTAGAAATTGTATTTTGAAAATACAAATTTAGTGTAAGATTATAATAAGGAAAACGTGCTTTCAAAACACGATTTTCTTATTGGGAGGAAAGACATATTTTGAAAACATGATTTCTTTGTTGTATTTTTATACTAAAGTCTTGTTTGATTGGATGGAAAAAGAAAATGTTTCAAGAAAAATGACGAATTCCGTGGAAAGATGACATTTTTCAAGCATTTGATAACCGAGATTTTCTCGTGGAATATTTTCTTACAATTGCCAATTTTTCATATTAAGACATAAATATTTTCCTACCTATTACGTTGAGCGAATTGAGTTTTCTATTAAGAAAATGTGAGTTTTCATATTAAGACACATTAAATTTATATTTTAAATGAAAATTAATATATTAAATATATATGGCAAGTTTTCATATATATATATATATATATATATATATATATATAAAAAGCACGAATACCAAATTTTTGAGTGGTAATGAAATTTACTTCTTTGCCCATATATATCTATCATATTTACTTCTTTCTCCATATATATTTATGATATATATAAAAGCAACTATATATATATATATATATATATCTTTAAAATTATGATCAACATAATAAGATAATGAAAATTTTTCAAAAAAAAAAAAAAAGATAATATAAGCGATAGGAGAAGATAACGTATTGTAGCTAACTTTTAGATGATTAACATATCCATTGTTCGTGGATAATTTTCGATCAACATTGTTAACGACATAAATTATGTAATGTAGAAAAACAAAAATTAGGCAGTGCTGCTTCAAAAAAAACAAGAATTACATAATTTGAATTCAAAAGATAACTTATCAATTGTTAGTGGATAATTTTTTCGATCAACATTGTTAAGTGCATAAATTATGTAATGCTACCTCTTCAACATCTTGAACACTGCCTCTTTAAATCGATCAACAACTCAGCGACTCTCCTACCTCTTCAAATTGATCAACAACTCAACTGATCAACGACTTTCCTTCCTCTTCAAATCATTCATTCCCTGATTTCCTTCATCGACTTATTCGTTGCTTTCATTTGCTCTTCGATTCAAATGTGAGTTAATCCACATTTCTTTTCCAATTCTTTTTTTTTTCGGAGAGGTTTGATTCAAAGATGAGTTAATCATTTGGTCTATATGGTTCAATTTGATTCATGGTTTTTGAAAGAAATTTGGGTCTAATACACCCTTGATTCAATGTTGAATTTAACACAAAAGCCCTCTTTCATCTGGTCTATATGGTTCGATTTGATTCATGATTTTTGAAACAATACCTTCAAAGCTAATATGATCAACCCCTCGTTCATTGTATGGTTATTAGAATTCATGGGATACATATATGTTTGACTATTTGTAGTGAGCGATTTTTTGAAGACACTAAGCCGAAACTGAATTGGACTTTAAGATCTTGAATACTAGGTGTTTGTTGAAATACCAAAGTAATCTTCATCTTCTTCCTTTATATTAGAAATATATAGATGTTTGATTTGTTTGTCTTTTTACAAGTTGGAATTAAAAAATTGCATCTTTTATATTAGCATACTTGGAAAAAAAAGGACATGAAGTAATTTGAATCTTTGTTTGTTGAACTTGTTGTGTTGTTGGCAACGAACTAATCTCTTGGTTCATTAATTCCTACACAAATGAATGTAAAGTTTTTATGCTTATTTGAGATAAATGAAAGCCTCCAATAAAAGCATGTAGGAGATGGAAAGTAAACAATGAAATTCTTGTGTCTTTTTATCTATATCGAACTTGCGGTCGATATTTTTTAATTTTTTTGCTAAATTATGTCTTTTATGTCTTGTTGAACATGCTCTTCGAAGTAATCTTTGTGATACATAATTTATGGTGTAGAATTCGTTTGAGAGGTCACAACCACAATACATGTTAATCCTATTATAACTTAGAACTGAAGTTGAACTAAAAACACAAACTGTCTCCAAATTATATTTTCAATAATTGTGGTTTATCATATTATAATTTGATATCGAGGAGCAAAGCCTATTGCATTTGCTCGATTATGAAACATTATGATATATGTTCGACACTCTCGTATGACATACACTATTTGATTGCAATTTTCAACCGATCGGTTAATTTCCATTTGTGCAGAAATACCATCTTAATTCATAGTTAAGATGAAATGATGGACCATTTTAATTTTACAATTATGATTGACACATTCTTCTTTGGTTTTCTGTTTCAGTTAATTTCATCAAAGTAGGTCTTGACACTAAAGCGAATAAAGGAATAATAAAATAAGAATAATATGTAACATCAATTGAAGTATAATGAGAGAGCCCCTTATTGAGGCAGTTGTCATCCCTCTTTCCATTTTTTCTAGATTATTCTCGAGGTATTCTGGGATTTGCCCCTACTGATTTTGGATTTGAGGAATGTAAGACTACAATAATTTGCAAGAGTTTTAAAGTCTTTCCATTCCTAGAGTTCTCATCCATCTTTTCACTTGATTTATATTTTGAAAATGTGTTTGTAAGCAATTCTTCTTAGTAATCCAATTTCGAAAAACACGTGATAAATCTTTTTTAATAGGTAATATGAACTCGAACTTGTAATTTGCTCTTTATATAGACCTACTTCCGTTTGGTGAAGTTTTAAATATCTAATTAAGTTTTAATGTATTTAAGTTTTAAAGGTCTAATTAAGGTAAAGTTACACATAAGAAGTTCAATCCTCCAATGGGTGGCTTAAACTATTTGCATTTGGTGGCGGTAGTTATAACTTAACATCAGAAAATTGAAAGAGTTTCTTCTAGATTGAGTTAACTCATAAACAATAATTCCATAATCTTTTGTTTTGATAAGAAGCCAACTTAATTAGATACATCATACTTGACTCCAAAATGAATCAACCCCCAACCTTTCCTTTGACATCTGCATTAATATTTAATTCATCTAATTAGAGATGCTTTGACATCAATTTCGGTTTTACATTTTTTGGTGTAAAGTGCAAGAGAGAGTATGCCAAAAGTAATGTGGGTGTATATACGTTTAGAGTGCAATGCCAAATTCATCATTTTATAAATAATTTACTTCATGACAAAGAGCATCTATCTTTTTTGCAACTTTACTTTTATGATACTGATCATGAAGTGCAAAACTGAATGCATTGCTCTGATATGATGAAAGAGACAATTTTGGCAAGGTTAATTAGTATTTTTGCAAAAAATCCATATGCAAGTTTTTTCCGCACTTTACAAAATAAAGAAGATTTAGAAGATCATGTTGTTCAATTAGTTTCAAGTGTTAGTCGTCTTCTACTTATTGTTTTTCATGTTTTCTATTAATTGTAGTGGTTCTTTTCAATTTTGGTTAATTAACTAGAAATTAATTCCCGCGAGCGAAGCGAGCGAGCGGGTCAATCGTGCGTAGCACGTCTTGAAACTAGTATATATATATATATATATTCAAAACTTGTTGCTAGTGAGTTTTAAAGGGAAAAAAATCTTATATTTGCAATCAAACACGTATAAGAAAATTTTCTTTTGAACATTTACTAAAGAAAACTTTCTTAAGAAAATGTTCTTTTCCTACATAACATTTTATTTGTAATTAAATATTGCTTGAAGTCGTGTTTTCAAAACACTCTTTTCAAATAGTTGCCAAGTTAATTAAGAACGTCACATTTGCGAATGATGTTAGATTGTTAAATATTATTAAAAAAATTATTAGAATTTGAAATATTTTTATCCTGGATATATGGATTACGGTAAAAATGTCTACAAGTGAGCTATTGCAAAGGCCTCGACTTTTCATTAATTCAACATTCCAAACCTATAATTTGGTCGTTTTTTCTTGATTTAATCTTCAAACTTTTTTATTTATCACATTTAATGCCTATACCTTTTTGTACTCACGTTTGGTCTAACAGTTGCCAAGCTAGAGGATGAAATTCCACATAGGAACTTCATAGGCTAAACACAACAAAATCACGAGAAAAAAAGGCAAATCTAATCGATTAATTAAGTCTAATTAGTAGGACTGCTAAGGGCACCCCACCATTTCATGAAGGCACCCAGTTAATGTGGGCACAAATCGATTTACCTGGGGCACCCAAAAATTAAACCCAAAATACCGAAAATGCCCCTCGTGCAAAAAACCATCTCACCCCACCACCCCCACCACCACCACCACCCTCGTTCACCGAACTCCTAGTGGACGAATTCATTTGTTTTGAACCGACCAGTGAGAGGAATCCCCGAAATCGTGTTCTCCGTCCCTCGCCGTGTGTTTCTCCTTCGTTGTTCTAGGTTTCTGCATTTTGTAGGGTCCGGTGTGTGAGCCGATTTCGGCTCCAAATTAGGGCTCGGCTGAAGATCGTCGAATTAAGTTACATTTGGTAGAGTAGATGTAATGTGTGTGTGGCTGTTTTCTCAAATGTTAAAAAATTGGGAAATCGTGGTTCTCGGCCACACAGGCCAGAGACTGTGTCAACCGTCTCGGCCAAGGCCGAGACATAAGCTAATATTTTTGGGAAGTCGCAGTCTCGGCCACGAAGACCGGAAGAGTATACTGAGTATCGGTTGTCCACTTCCGAGAGGGTCTCAGTAGGCTCGGTCGTCATAGGACGAGAGTCGAGCGAATTGAAATGGTCAATCCAGACTCGGTGGTGTACAACCGAGAAATTGAAATAGGACTCGGTCATGCACATCCGATATATTGGAATACTTGTCGGTCATGGGTGACCGAAAATATGGGTTGTTTCACGAACCTGTTTGACCGCGACATCGGGAATGGATGAATTACATGATTCAAAAAAATCTCCGTAGTCGTCAAAGTAACAATAGAAGATTGAAAATCCAAAGACGAAAATTTGCAATAGAACCTTAATTAATTATAAATCTCCGTAACATTCAAAACAATCAAAACACAACACCAATAAAAACACATCATAACATTTGCATATACATAGAACATTCGGACGAATTGGCAAAATTTATAAATGTTTAGCCGTCTAGGTACAAGCTTTAACCTACGGTGTATCTAAATCTACAACGGTATGGTGGCTTCATGATCAGCGATTGCAATGGGCGCGATGTCTCGAAAAACGAATCCATCTCGCCAACCTTTGGCGCCGTCCTCAACGTACCGATCCCACGATGGATATAAGGCTGGCAGCGGTGCATTCACACGCAACTGCACCTGTCAAAGTGAACAGTAGAACATAGAAGATATTGTCACAAACCCGATTAAGGGGGAAACAAACCAATTCACAAAAAAATCATAGAACTTACCCTAACCCAATGGATATTCCTTTCATTCGCCATTGCAATGATAAGTCTGTTGTGCAATGACGACGTTGGAGTACTACGTAGAGGTAGGAATGTGGAGGCACTCCCATGCGAGAGGTTGACGAGAATGACATTGAATGCGGTGGATACTAACAATCCCATGTCTGGAAGTGTCAACCATTCTTTGAAAGATGCCCCCTCTTGATTCTCTGGGCAATGCACGACATTCTTGACAGGCTCGAAACTCGAGCCAAGCACTTCCCGCCATAGGTATTCATACCCGATAATCTCATCATACATCCGTCTACGCACAATCCTCCACCCGTCTATGTCGGCAAGTCCAAGCCCAGAGGCTATACACCTATATCCACAGTTCCCATCGGAAACCACATCGATAATGGCATCAACATGTGGCAACCAATCCGGTTCTAAGCAATGACTATAAGCCATGTTAGATCCACTTTGCGTGCGTCGACTGGCACGACGCATTTGTGGAACCTTGCATTTTTTCTGCCTAGAAGCTTTTGTGGAGTTGGAGGACTCAAATCCGATTGGAGATTGGGGTGCCTCCGACACTGGGGTGCCTCCGGTTGGAGACCCCGGTGTCCTCACACCCGCATCCTCAACTTCCCGCTCGCACTCCACAAAAGACGAAGGTGGACTAATCTCCCCTGAGCCGCTCACTCACTTTCCTCCTCCCCCGCATCCTCAACTTCCTCCTCCCTCTTATCCAATCTTCCCGCGGTGTCGTGATTGTGCCTCCCACAAATCACAGTGACATACCATAAGGAGTCAGCATTCTCCTTGACGTTAATTTGGAAAGGGCATCCACATTTCTTCGTATTAGTGTGAGTCCTCGCCTTTTCATCATTCCTTGATTTCTTTAAAATTTTTGCCGCTTTCCCCTTCCCAACTCTCTGAGCCAGTCCCCTATATGTCCCAGGACACATCACGAGCAATTTTCACCCTTCCCCTTCGCTTAATGCCCCGACATCCGAGCGCTCGTTACTAACACAAACTTGTTCTCGCCACCAATCGGTTGAAGCCATGAAATTGCCGCTTCTCGAGAGGGGGAATGGCTTAGAAGGTGTAAAAGTGTCCTTGTAGTCCGGAAAATTACAAGATAACGGCATTACCTGCAATACAAACGGTGTAACATTATAATCAACCAAAATGTACGGCACAATCACAAAAAAACCCAAAAAAATAGGTTCTCGGTTGTACAGTTCTGAAACTTTCTTCATAGTCTCGTTTACGTGAGACCGAGAGTTACCAGTACCCTCGGTCGTTCCAGACCGTGACCTACGTGAAACCTCTCGGTCCTCTACGACCGAGACGTTATCATACATCTCGGTCCTGCGAGGCCGAAACAATCGCGCACCCAGACAGATACTTCGGATAACCGCAAAAAAAAAAAAAACTCAAAAAAATTACAAAATTACCTCAAGGACGACCTCCTGTGGCACCGAATCATTACAATCCTCCATTATACCCTGGAAACAACTTCGGATTTGAAGAAATTACCAAACCCTACGTTGACAAACAAATCATCATTTTCATTGTTATACACAACTAAACAGGTCTAAAAAACCAGAATATGGTTGTCAAACATTGTTACCTCGCTGTCGGACGAGCAAGAATCGATCGGCTCTTCGCCAAACGCAATGTGGCTGTGGCTTTGTGGTTCAAGCTTGCTGGTGGGGTGCCCTAACTCTTTGTCGAAATGGTTTGTGGGGTTTGAACCATTATATATATACAGGGGCAAAATGGTCTTTTCCAGTTTTGCTGGAATTTTTACAAATAAGTTGGGTGCCTTCATGAAATGGTGGGGTGCCCTTAGCGGCCCTCAAAAAGAATGGTCTAATTAGTAGGTCTAAGTGATTTCTGACACAGACAAGAATGCTCGTCAATGTTGAGATTGGGATGAATATTCTACAACCTTGAAGTGATGCCGACCGACATTGACGATGGCTTCTTCACCGAGCCAGAGTGACCGACCTCAAGTTTTGTTACATATAATTGGCATATTGGCGCTTACGTGAAAATTTTAGAGCATCTCCAATAGTAATTTAGATTTATACCATAGATTGATATCACATTATGAATGTAGAGAGGATGCTAATCTTATGTGATACTAGATAGACATTCATTTTTTTTAAAATGGTTTCCAATGAACAATAAATTTAGATCGGATTGATGAGTTGTTACTTTTTATTTTTAATTTTCATTATATTAATAAAGGTCTGAAAAAATAAGAATTTTTTTAAAAAATCTATTTATCTGATGTGACAATCTACCGTAATGTCTAAAAGTAGACATTGTGGTATATGATGGACATTATCAATCTATAGTCTTATTGGAGAGCATGTTTTTTAGTTGGATGTGGATTTTATCCTAAATGGATCCGTTTCCACTCCAATCCATGATTCTATTAGAGATCTCTTATCCTCTAGCTTGAGTTAAAGGTTGAAAACCAAATGCAAGTACAAATAAAAGCACAAGGACTAAATATGATCAAATAAAAGTTCGAGAATCAAGTAAAAATAATAAAAATAAGCAAAAGTCCAAATTATGAATTTTTTTTAATCCATATCCATACCCCTTATAAAATATGCCTAAAGTTTTGCCTTCATCATATCAAAATAGATATTTTTGCACACTCTAAAATAATAATAATAAAAAACTTGAACTATTTAGTTTCCACATTAATTTTTAAATCAGTTCAGTTACTATATTAAGCTTCACACAACAAAAATGTACAAAATTTTGATACGACCGTCGCTAATTTCTTCGTGGCTATTTTCTTTTGATGACGGGTGTCAGAGAATAGTGACGAGACCCCATCGCTAATCCAGTCGTTATTTTGACACGTGGACTTGGTCAAAGAACCCTTAGCAGCAATTACAAATAGAAAACAATGTCAAAAGAATCAAAGCTTATCAAAAGATATTTTCCCAAGATGTAAGAATTGAGTGGTCCATTGTAAGAACCTTTCGAATCTTCATTTTTGAATATGCTATTTCTTAAGTCTCTGGTTTCTTGAAATGTTCAAAGATTACAAAATGCGTTTGAGAAAGTAAAGCTTCATATAACTTCATTGAGACTTGAGGTCGTTTTGAAATAAAGTGATAAGTGGGAGCCATAAGGATTTTGACTTGATTTTCTAGGGATCGTTCTATAAGAGAATGTTCTAGAAGTATGACTGTATGACGATTACTTCGTTGATAGATTGAACGGTCATCAGGTTTATTGTATTGATTGAACATAGGAGAGAATTTATTAGAAAAAGATGGTTTTTGATAGGTATTTATCAACCATAATCAGTATAGAATGAATTTGAGGAGTTAGGAGAAATTCTCGAGATAAAAAGTCTGGAAGAGAATTATTTTCTCCCTTAATCTATTCAATATCAAAATAAAAAAATACTTAAAAGAGCTTGCCATCTTGCAGATATTTGTTTAGAAACTAGATTTTTTTATATCCTTTAAAAGTATTTTTGTTTTAGATTTGCAATCAACTCTTATCAAAAACTTTTAATTCAAAATATCATATTGAAATTTTTGAACACATAAGACTATTGCTAATATCTCTTTTTTGACCGTTGCATAGTTTTTCTGGGTGTCATTCCATAATTTTGAATGAAGTATAACATACTAATTGTTCATTTCCATGAAGAGGTTTTTGTTATAAAATGCCACCATAACCTAAATTAAAGACATCAGCTTGGATAATTCTTGGATAAACAGGATTAGCTAAATGAAGACATGAGAGACTTAACTTTGGACTTGATGAGTTGAATGGCTTTAGTGTGATCTAAAGTCCATTGAAATTTTATATCTTTTTTGAGAAGATCTTGTAATACTTTTTCTATCTTTAGCTGCATCTTTATAAAAATATGTTAAATAGTTAAGGCATCCTAAAAATCTTTGTAGTTGATTTTCATCTGTGAGTCGATATAGGATTTTTCTTGAAAATTCAATAACTCGATTTATATGGGTTATGGTTTGATTTGTAATCTTAAAACCTAAAAAAATTATTGAAGTTTGAAAAAGCTTTATTTTTCGTTGGGATAATACTAAACCATTAGTTATTATAATTTGTTGAAATGTATTTAGATGTTTCCAATGCTCATCTAGGATTTAGAAAAAAATAAGTATATCATCAACATATACTAAAATATATTCATGATAAGGATGAAAAATTTCATTCATCATCTTTTGAAATTCGGATGGAGCATTTTTTAGTTCGAATGGCATAACATTCTACTGATATTGACCAAAAGGGTGTTAAACACATTTTTATATATGTATTATATCTTAATCTGTATTTGTCAAAAACCAAATTTAAGATCAAATTTCGAAAAAACAATCGAATTGGTTATTCGTTTTATTAAATCATTTATGTTTAGTAATGGATATCTAATTGTTTTTAATACTTTATTTAATGGCTTATAATTTATTACTAATATAGTTGATCTGTGTTCTAATTCTGCGACATTTTCGATATAAAAAGCGGTACAAATCCAAGGAGATCTGGATGAAGTTACCAACTTCTTTTATAAAAAATATTTTATTTCTTGATCACCTAGATTTAATAATCTATCACTCATTTGAGACGGATTTGCTTTTGTAGGAATGTGATTTTCATGGAAACCATTAGTATAAGGTAGCGATACTTGATGCTTTCTTCAATCCCAAAATGCGGATGGGATATCTGAACAACATTTGTTAACTAAATGTTCTTGAACACTATTTATTTTTAATTGAAAAGATAGGGTGTTAATTATTTGGTCTGTCTTTAGATTTTTAATATCTGATTTTAAGAATCCTATGTAATTTTTTTATATTCTATTTAGTTTATTATTTGATTTAGATATCTATTCTTGGGTGGTGAAAAGAAAGGAAAGTCAATTTTTTATTTTCTAACAAAGTTTTTATTCCTTCTCTAGTGACAGAAAATGGTTGATTTTTTTGTAAAAATGGAGTGCCTAATAGCATATCATGCTGAAGATCTTTTACAATAATGAATGAAGTGGGTATACAAACATTATTTTTACAAATATGTGCCATATAAATCTTAAGTTTAATGAGGATTTATTTTCTTCTGCTGTAGAAATTCGACTATTAATTTTTTCACAATATTGTACTGGGATTAAACCTTCTCTTATGCAGTTTAAGTCTGCTCCAGAGTCAATCAATGCATGACCTGTATATTTAAAATCTTTTATTTTTAAAGTGATTGGGGTAAACCATCGTCGATGAGTATAATGTGTAAGTGTTTATATAAACACATTATTTTCATAAACTGAGAAATTCTCGAAATTGACATTATCTTCTTCTAATTTTGTCATTCTATCTTTAAGAGTCTTTATTTCGATTCTTAATTGATTTATTTCTTGTTGTAAAGAGTTAATTATGGATTCTGTTGGTAAAACTCATTTTTTGTTTACTACATTAAAACGTCTTTCATAGTGTGATAATTACTATGTAAATCTATTTGTTTTTGAAAATCGATTTTAGATTTTAACCACTGAGATGTTGTTCCCTCATTGTTTGCTTTATTCAAGATTTTTGTATAATATTTATATTTTAAAGTAGGATATGCTATTTGTTTTCTTATTTCTAAAATCAATTCTTCATGTGTAGTTAATAAATTTATTTCATTGTCTGTTTCAGAGGTAGAAGTACAAGTATTTTGTATAGTATCTAAAAACATTGACTGGTTTCCGAAGAATTAGTTTCTTGAATTTCATTAATTTTCTTCTTATAATTTTTTAAATGACATTTGTTTGCATAAGGGTATGGTTTTCCACATTTGTGACATTTATTTATTTTATTATTATTTGCATTATTCTTATTATATTTCTTTTTGTATTTTCGTCGTTTATTAGTCTTATAGTAAGCTTCTTGGTTTTCATTATTAAAAAATCAATGAAGTCATCTTTGATTTCTAGAATTCCTAGATGATGTTCTTACTTTGGCATCATGTCCAAATTAATAACAAAAATCACCTAAATCTCTATTTTTCAATTTATTTTTTTATTTAATTGCTTCTTAAGTTTTATATCATTACATATGGTTAATCCATAAGTAAAATTGTTATAATTTATAGTTCCACCACCTCTTTGACGTAATAATATTTTGACATTTTCTGCAAAAGATGGTGGTAATCCTTCTATAAATTGTTATTTCCAGAATAATGCATCTATTATGGTTAATGTATATAATTTAGATATGAATGTGTCTTTATACCATACAAAATCTGTTAATGTTCTACATCTTAAACTCTATAATTGTTTTCTAATTTTTTTCATCTACAATAGATAATGTTCCTAAAAATGCTATATTACGTTAGTACTTAGACATAAACCACCATTTGGTTGTTCTTGTACTTGCGCATTTAAAATTGGATTGTTATTATCATCATGTTGTACTGAATTTAAAATTTCTAATCGTTGTTCAACAAATAATGCATAATTCCACCAGCCATGTAGTTGACTAGTAAAACTAATTGCTATTGCACCGATATTAATTTCTGGATGATTTTGTATCCTACATGTCTTAGCATAAACTAACATATGTTGAACCACTTCTATTATTCGATATTCAGATAATCCATATATATTCCATTCATAAACATCATTTCCTTCAAATTTAATTTGTCTGGATGGATTTTCTTCTAAGAACAAATCAACTGGAGATGGTCGAGACTAATAGTGCTTGGCTTTTTTTACATTATAGGTTGGATGTCGTTGAGGCCTATGGATACGATGAATTTCTAAATCGGATGATCGGTTAGATTCGTTTATTTTGCCTTCAATAGGATTTAGTTTAAAAAATTCATCTGATTGTTCCGATTGAGATTTTGAGATAGTAGATTGATTTTCTAAATTAGCTATTATTAGAGATTTATCCTTTTTGTTAGTTTTTTCGGAATCTAATTGTCATGTTTTTAACTTAGATGCTATTGTTTGTATTAATTCGTCTGAATATTTTGATTTTATACCGGGTAGAGATTCTGATGTATATTTTATCATATGTTTTTTTTCAAAATAAGCTCATTACTTGTTTGTTTACTTGTAGATGCTACATTCTTAGAATGTTTTGATAGGGTCAATAGATAAACATTAGTAAAGTTATTTTGTTTGATAATATGATTTAAATGTTTTCGTGATATGAGTTTTTCTTTATCAAAACTTCTTTTTAATGGAACTGCTTTAATATTTTTTTTATTTTAATATGAGCTAATAGGAGATGAGTCTGAATGTATTTTTCTCCTTTAGATTCTTCCCATATACTATTAATTATATTTATTATTTTAGGATATGATTGAGCTAAATAATCAAAAAATTGAATATTCTGTTTTGTTGATTGTATATAAGCAGAGTAATTTTCTCTGATGGATGCTTGTTGATATTTAGAACATAATTTACAAAATATTGGAGTTAAAGGATGTTTAAGAAATTTTTCTTTTAAATATTTGTAATCTGTTTCAAAGGTTTCTTCTTTTTCTATTTGAACCATATTTATTTAATAATCAGTAAAATCATTTATGGTAGCATTATCTTATGTAGATGTAACTGGATACGCTACATGAGTTGGAATCCTAGAGCTTGATGCTCTTGCAGGTTGTGCTTCATAGATATAATCATTATTCATAGTTGGTGTTATTGAGCAAGATTTTCGAGATACAAAACTTATTTCTACTAACCTATCATCATGAGTTATTATGATATGTATTTGATCATTTGTATTATCTGGGGGTTTTCTTTTTTATTTTTATCTTGTATTAGCCACATTTTTGGTATATTAATATATTTCCAATTTAATTATTTTCTAGTAATAACTTTATTTTGTATATTTGTTAAAAATAATGTAGATGTCCTTTTTTGCAAATTAGTGTGTGCAACAGTGTGAATTATTGTGTGCATTAATTTATAATAAATCCTATAAACAATAGCAACATTTGAACATACTCCTTTCATTTTGAATCCTTGAGTATAGAGACTTAATGTTGATGATTCATGGGAAAATTGATCATGAATACTTAATGTGAAGTTAGTAAAACAATTGAAGAAAATTTGACATTCGGTCAAGCTTCCTTCAATTATTCATAAAAGAGAATCATTAAATTCTATATGTTTTTTATCCCTTACAGACGCTAAAACTTATGTGTCAAGTCCTAATGTAGTTAATGGTTTTATTTCTACTTAAATTAATCCTATATGCAAATATTTATATTTTTCTTTATATAATCAAATTTTCTCAGGAGAGATTAATAGTATTTCGTAACCTTCTTCATTTATTGATTTGGTATATTCTTCAAGTTTAACTATAAAATCATGATTTTTTGAAAAAGCAAGATGAGTCAGAGAAGAACAAGTATCATCTTATCAAAGAAAACAATACCACTCCTTACAAAGCTTGTGATGAAAAAGGAGGAAGACATGATGTGCAACTCTTCAAGCTCATCAAAGAAGTTATTTTCTTTTGTTTTTGGTATCAGAGTCAGATTTGGTTGTTCTTGTCCTTAGACTGAAGGTTAAAGCTTGCAATTTAGTGTCAGAGCCAGATTCCTCCATCATCATCAAGTAATAAATCAGTTCTTCAATCACTCCCAATTGTAAGTATATATTTTATATTTGTCAAAAGGATTTTCATCACAAAGCTTGTGATGAAAGTAGACGAGGACATGATGGTCAGCTCTTCAAGCTCATCATAGAAGTCATTTTAATAATGTATGTAGATTTTATGATAAGTTAAAAATGGGATGGATACCTAAAGATACTATGCATTTTTAATTTTTACTTTTAGAATAAAGTACATCGCTTTTTTACCCAAAGGAAAAACACAATATTATCAATCTTATGAATGATTCATATAGTCATACGTGGATAATTTTACATTCTATATCTATTTGGCGAATATTATTAATAAATAGGATTGAATTAATAGTGTCATAGTACATTTGCTAAACTTATTAAATGACATGGTATTTGTACTCAATACATAATACTCGGTATACGCCTCAGCATAATGATGTAGCTGAACGTCGTAACTAAACAATTGATGGAAATGATTAAGGGTATGTTAAGTAATTCTATATTGCCTATATAATTCTAGATGGAGACCCTAAAGAATGTTGTATTCTAACTGTGGCGGCCCCAAAACCCGAGGTCGCCACGTGGGGAGGCGCGGTCCCAACATCCTGTCAGATCCTTGACCTACTGGGTCCCATGCGCCACTTAACGTCCCTTGTTACATCATAACTACTCATTATGCATGTTAAGCTCATTTCGTAATCAATTTAGCTCAACAGTTTGATCATTTTTATAGCATTAAAAACAAAACAATAAGCCTTAAATTTAAAAACAAGTAAAACAATTAAATTTATCATCGTAATAAGCATCATTTTAAGAGCAACACCTATTGTGGAAAACCCGGGGAACAATACTCTGTATATAGACGACAATACTAAGAAGTAATATATACCAGTACAGTGTCTATCCAGTCTCCCAATACCCAAATATAAAACAAAATATCAAAATCACACGTGCTAGTAGGTCCTCGACCGCGGGCAATCAGATAAAGTCGCCCAAAATACCATTGCCTCTACTAGCACTAGGATCTGCGCTCGACCATCACAAAAAGCAAGATGGAGAGTACAGTTAGTAAGATTTCAATGAAGTACACCGAGCATTTATAAGGAAATAAATAGATGCTAATAAACATGTTAAATAATCATGCAGAAACTAAACAGTCAACTGTGCTAAGATCATCACATGAATAAATAACATGAAAGAACAAAGTCTCTACTCGTCCCGGTCAGACTAAACTGTACTTCGGACCCCAAGGATCCTTTCAGTGGGTGCCCCCACTTCCTTTCACCTGGTTCCTCGCGGGCTTAACCGACACGTGCACCCTTACATCGGATTGCAATTCACCGAATGTCTGATCGCACGTGCTACAACATAGTGTGCCATAAGTACACAATGAACAGGTGGGAGTAACTCGACCACCAACCCAAACGTATCACGGAATAGAATACAATAACAAGGAATAGAAAATCAACGATGGAAATGTAAACCCTCAGTGACTTTCAGATGAAATCTTACGTACCTCAAAACGCACTCCGAAGTCTCACTAACGTCTCGAGAAACGCGTCCGACTCCCGACTATGATCTCCTAAGTTCCTGGTGTCCAATTAAACCATTTAAACTAGTTAAGAGTTAAATTCAATGAATTTATAAGGTGTGGCCCAATTATAAAAGTTTTCATTTCAAAAGGTTTTGGTTTGACACCCTTTTCGAATTATACCGGGGTGTCAACGGCTGAAAAATTATCGAATACCATTTTTCTATCTTTTTTTCTCATTTTCTCATATTTTTCCTATTTTTCTAAAATTTTCCCATATTTTCTAAATTTTTCCCTATTTTTTAATTTTTTATATATATTTTTTAATATATGGGTGGGTCATCTCCCAGTCCAACCGGGTCGGCCCGACCTCCGGACCCACCCGGGGGATGAACGCACGCATGCAGTGCGTGCACCCCTCCCCCACCCCATCTTCTTCTTCTTCTTCTTCCGTGAGCCGCTTCTCTGGTTTTTTTTTTTTTTTTTTTCTCGGTTGGAGACGCACGTCCCCAACCTCGGTGGGCTCGATGGCGGGGAGACACCCCTGCCATCTCCACCTTACCCTGGTTCGGCCTCCATGGCCGAACTTCCTCTTCGGCCACCATGGCCACCACTTCAACCACCCAACAATCAACAATGTAAATGGCTTACCTCCACCCCGGTTTTCTCGCGCTCCCGCTCTCTTCTTCTCCTCCTCTCCTGCTCTCCTCCTCCTCTCTGTTTCTTCTCCTCCCTTTCGACCGGTTGTGTGTGTGTGAAAAAGAGGTGTAGGTGAGTGTGAGTGTAGGAGAGAGTGGCGTGAGGGAGAAGGTGAGGTGAGGGAGTGACGTGAGGGAGAAGTCAAAATGATGGTGGTGGTGTGGTGGATGGTAAGGTAAGTTGACTTGCCTTTTTTTTTCTTTTATATTTATGTTTTAGTTTTCCCCGATCTAGTGTACCCACGGTTCGCTCATCCGCATCCGTCTCGACACGTTTTTCAATGCAAACACCCGTTACACTATCTCGCTCGATTCAACGATCTAAATACACACATGCGATGTTAAGCGAATAACTCGATATACAATATCGCAAATAGACAAACAATCATAAAAAATTACTATTTACCTAGTCAGCGTCTCATGCTTTATTTGTGGTATCCACGTGGATCTGAGCTGTCGTCCAAGTCTGAAAATAATCCATAATAACGGCGAAATTAAAATTCGGGCCGTTACAACTCTTCCCAACTAGAAAAGAAATTTCGTCCCGAAATTTTAAATAACTTGAAGTTTCGTACCATGAAATAGATGTGGGTAACGCTGCCGCATAGTAGACTCGAGCTCCCAAGTGAGTCCTTCTGTACCATGATGTTGCCAACGAACCAACACCTTAGGGATCTCCCTGTTCCTAAGCGTCTGAGTAGCGCGATCCACAATTTCTATCGGTCGCTCCTCATATGTTACATCAGGCCGAACCTCGATCTGTCTCAAGTCAACCATCGGTCTCGGTCCTGACCTGGCCAGTCTCAACATCGAGATATGAAACGTAGGATGAACCCCAGCCAATTCTGCTGGCAAGTCCAATCTGTAAGCCACACTGCCAACTCGTGCTGCGACTCTGAAAGGTCCTATGTATCTCGGCGCCAATTTTCCTTTAATCCCAAATCTCTGCTGGCCCTTCCATGGAGAAACCTTTAGATAAACCATGTCATACCTATCCACATATTTCTTTTGTCGGTCTTGTGCCGCTCGAAGTCTCTGTCGAATCTGTCTAATCTTATCTGTGTGATCAACAACTATCTCTGGCCCAATCGCTGCTGTATCCTCAGGCGCTGCCCAACACGTAGGTGATCTGCAGGGCCTGCCATACAACGCCTCAAACGGAGGCATCCCGATACTCGCCTGATAGTTGTTATTGTAAGCAAACTCACACAGTGGTAAATAATCCTCCCACGAACCTCCAAACTGCAAAATACAAGCCCTGAGCATATCTTCCGAATTCGTATCGTCTCTCAGACCGTCCGTCTGTCCGAGGATGGTAAGCTGTACTAAATTGCAACCTGGTGCCAAACTGCTCCTGCATCGCCTCCCAGAATTTCGAAGTCAACCTAGGATCTCGGTCAGATACAATAGAGACTGGCACCCCGTGCAATCTAACGATCTCTCTCTCGAAGATAATGCTCAGCTGTGGGAACGAATATCTCATAGAAATAGGAATGAAATGCGCCGATTTCGTTAGTCTGTCGATCACAACCCAAACCGCATCGTGTCTCCTCGTAGTCTGCGGTAACCCACTGACAAAATCCATAGTGACGTGCTCCCATTTCCACTGTGGAATTGGTAGTGGCTGTAGTAAACCGCCTGGTCTCCTGTGCTCAGCCTTAACTTGCTGGCAAATATGACAACTCCTTACGTACTCGCCAACGTCAGCCTTCATCCCTGGCCACCAGAACAATCGCCTCAAATCATGATACATCTTGGTTCGACCAGGATGAACCGTGTATCGAGACCTGTGCGCGTCCTCCAAAATTCCATCACGTATCTCCGGAACTGCAGGTATCCACAACCTCCCCCGGTGTCTCAAACACTGATCCGTCGACTCTGCCCAATCCGTACACTCCGGATCCCTAGCCATACCACTGAACCGCTCAAAGAGCCCATCGGTCCTCTGACATTCGGCCACTCGCTCAATAGATAAAGTCGTAACTCTTATCTGACAACAAATGCGTGACTCGGTCGTAGAAAAAACATCGGTCATGCACATAACTGACGCCGCCTGTAATAAGCCATGCTCGTGTGTCATATGTCGTACTACACTCTGACTGTCAATGCCGTTTCTGCTCAATGCGTCTGCTACAACGTTCGCCTTCCCTAGGTGATACTCAATAGTGAAGTCGTAGTCCTTAAGTAACTCAAGCCATCTTCTCTGACGCATGTTCAGATCTCTCTGAATGAAAATATTCCTCAGACTCTGATGATCAGTGTAGAGTACGAACCGCTCTCCGTAGAGATAATGTCTCCAAGCCTTTAGTGCAAAAACGACTGCTGCAAGCTCCAAGTCATGCACTGGATAGTTAACCTCGTGGGGTCTCAATCGTCGGGACAAGTAAGCTACTAGTCTACCATCCTGCATCAAAACTCATCCAAGTCCAATGCCTGATGCATCCGTATACACTGATAAACTCTTGCCCGGCTCTGGCAATGTCAACACTAGCGCAGAAGTCAATCTTCTCTTCAACTCCCAAAAATCTTGCTCATACTCCTCGGACCAATCAAATTTGACATCCTTCTTAGTCAGTCTAGTCATTGGTGCTGCAATCGAGGAAAACCCCTGTACGAAGCGGCGGTAGTATCCTGCTAGTCCCAAGAAACTCCGAATGTCAAAAGCAGATTCAGGCGTCCTCCGGTCAATAATTGCCCGAATCTTCTCTGAATCCACAGAGATACCCTGATCGCTAATAACATGTCCCAAAAATCTTATTGCACTCAGCCAAAAATCACACTTGCTAAATTTGGCGTATAGTCTATGCTCTCTCAGTGTCGTCAAAACCGCTCTGAGATGCCTCGCATGCTCCTCACGCGTCTTGCTGTAAATCAAGATGTCATCAATAAAGACGATGACATACCTGTCCAAGTATGGTCTCAAGACCCTATGCATCAAATCCATTAAGATCGCCGGGGCATTAGTCAGCCCAAAAGGCATAACTGTAAACTCAAACAACCCATATCTTGCACTGAAAGCTGTCTTCTTGACGTCCTCTTCTCGAATCCTCAACTGATGATAGCCTGAACGCAGATCAATTTTCGAGAAGAACTTGGCGCCAGTCAAACGATCGAAAAGATCGTCGATCCTGGGGAGTGGGTAACGATTCTTAACTATCACCTGATTCAACTTTCGGTAGTCTATACACATCCTCATTGAGCCATCCTTCTTCTTCACAAATAACATCGGAGCTCCCCAAGGTGACATGTAACGGCCCGCTCTAATTAATCCCGATTAATTGTCAAATTACAGGCTAAGACCCTAAGGTCAGACCCACGTGGACGTCGCAGATAGGTCAGGGAACGCTGACTAGGCAAATAGTAGTTTTGTGTGATGGTTTGCTTATTTGCGATGTTGTATATCAAGTTAATTACTTAGCATCGCATGTGTGTAATTTTTATCGTTGAATCGAGCGAGATAGTGTAACGGGTGTTCGCCTCGATAAACGTGCCGAGATGGTTGCTGAAGAGCAAACTTTGGGTACACTAGGTCGGGGAAATTAAAACACATAAATTAAATGAATAAATGATAATGGTCATATAATTATTATGGAAAAGATATTAAGTGGCTAGTGACGCAGCGGTACGCGCATATCACGATTTGGACGCGAAATTCGGGCGTCGAAACGGCCGCAAACACAGGCGAAAGTCCAAGCGGTGTCACACTTTGGTGTTAAATACACAAAGTCAACTAACTTATCCCCCATTCACGCTCAACCTCACTCCACCATCATTTTCTCTTTTCCCTCACGTCACTCTTTCTCTCTCACCTCTCCCTCACGTCACTCACTCCCACACACCACACATAAACACTCGACAATGAGGAAGAAGAAGAGACAGAGAGGAGGAGGAGGAGGAGGAGGAGGAGGAGGAGGAGAAGGAAGAGGAAACGGGAAGGAGAGAAGAGAGCGCGGAGAGCCGGAAAGGAGGTAAGCCATTATTTTTGTTGTTGTTGTTGTTAGGCGTCGGCCATGGAGGCGAGAGAGGAGGTTCGACCATGGTGGCCGAACCGGTTAGGGTGGAGATGGCGGGGTGTCTCCCCGCCATCGAGTCCACCGGGGTTGGGGTGGAGAGCCACCCCAACCCAAACCAAACCAAAGAAAGAAAAAAAAAAAAAAAAAAAATTCTCTCCATCCGATCGAACCGGTCGATCGGATGGAGAAGATGCACACGCGCGCATGTGCGCGCGTGTGCATCTCTCTACCGGGTCGGGCTGTCTGGGCCCGTCCCTGTGGCCGGGCCGGGCGGGCCCGACCCGGTGGGGCCGGACCGGCTCGACCGGTGGGCGACCGGTCGCCTGGTTGGACCGGGTCAAACCCGGTCCAGTGGGGCCCACCCATATATTAAAATAATATAAATATTAAAAATATAATTTGAAAGTAATTTAAAATTTAACAAATTACAGAAAAATAGAAGAAATAGCTAGAAAATTATGGAAAAATCCAAAAAAATATAAGAAAGTGGGAAAAATATAAAAAGGAAGTTTTGAGGACTTTTGGGGCATCGGCACCCTTGCACAACTCGAAAAGTGTGCCGAAATTAAACTTTTTGGAAATAAAAGCTCAAATTTTTAGTCGCACATTATAAATTCTTTTAATGTGACTTTAAAATAACAAAAGTGTTATAATTGGATATCAGGAATTTAGGAGACTATAGTCGGGTATCGGGCGCGTATCTCGAGGCTTGTGCGGGAGGTTCGAAAGCGTTCGAGGTAAGTAAACCCATGAGAAAGTCAGTTTAGAATTTACTTATTTTTCCTGTAAATTATTTATTTCACACTACTTTACGTCAGTTCAGTTTGCATGTTTACTCTATTCCTGCGTGTGTCTGTGTATGGTCGAAGGGACGGTGTGACCTCGATCCGATTGTTGTTACGGTGTTGGTCATACCTTAGACTACGTGTGAGATTTTTCTCAGCGAGTCGATGATCTCGAGAGCGAGTTGACGTGAGGTCCACCTCTATCACAGATTTCCTCTTTTTTGAGGCGTTGGGCGGAAGTCTACCTTCCGACCAACAGAGTTCCTCGTTTCGATCGTGAAGAGGGGGTGTAGATTTCCTCACCTCCAGGGCCTTCTCGGTTTAGTATTTATGTCCCAGGGCTCGACAGTTGTACACCACACTCGCGTTCCGTATTCTTGATTATCTCACGACTTATATTCATGCTTTACATTTCTGTTCATTTATTTTATATGCATGAATTGTAGCCGTTTTTCTTGGATTTCTTGTGAATACTAACTGAATTTCTCTGGGATTTACTTATCTGGGATTTGTCATTGTTTTTGGTGACAAATCGCAGATCCTGCGACGAGCCGCGACAAAGGAGTCTTAGGCGACTACGTCTAAGTAGGGAGAGGCCGCCACTTTTTGCATAGGTAGTTGTATGTATCTATTAACTACTTTATGACATTTTGGGATGACTTGTATACCCGATACATGTATATGCTCACCGTTGTACTTTTGTCGCTTTTGATATACATGGTATCTATTACCGGGATTCCACACTATAGGGTTAATTATACAAATGCAAACTTTTCCTTCATACGGCGTTTGCATGTTTTTTTTTTTTAAAAAGGCTTCCGCTTGATATTTAATAACTTAATAAGTTGTGAATAACTTAACTTAGTAAATTTGATGAGAATATCCATAAAAATCTTCATAAATATTAAGTTAAGGCAAATAAGGTATGTATAAAGGTGTAGGTCGCAGCGAAATCAAAGTTAAGTGTGCGGTGACGTGGCATGCTTGGTGACGTGTGCAGCGACGTGGCGGTGCCGGTTTGCCTTGAAATTTGGGGCCGTCAAAGCTTAGGTTCAAAGCGAACCTAGGGGAAAGTTTTGAAAATCATCATAAGACGAGAACGTTCGAGGAACCTCGGGAAATTAACGAAAGAGAATAAAACTTAACAACAAACATTAGATGTGGAAACCCGAAGATCCTGAGTTAGAACTTTAGTTGGGAAGAGAACATGGGACGGGAAGTGCCAAGGCTTATACGTTATATATTTTGATGTGTAATAGTATATACGTGTATACGAGGCTGATACAGGACTTCGCTATTGTAGATACGACATGGATGGACAGCCGACTCCACCTTCAGAGGATGGTGGACAGACGAGTAATACTACGCCTATCGCAACTGATCAGAGTGTACTCGATCGGATTGCGGCACACGATCAACAGTTCGAGCATATAATGGCCTTGCTCCGTGCTCAAATAGCAGCTATCGCGACGCTTACAGCCGCCATCACACCGAGCGCCACCGAGCCAGCAGCCGCGCCGATTATTCAGGGTATGCCGATTCACGCGATTATGGCGGAGACTCGTACGGAGATTACCACCCCGGCGTCTACACATGCAGTGACACTAACACAGACCCCACAGGAGATCACATTTGAGGCTTCCCCGTCAGCTGAGGCTAAGCTGACGAAGGAGTTTGTGAGATTTCAGCCGGGATATTTCACTAGAGGCGGAGACCCGGAGGCAGCTGCGAGATGGCTTCTTGCTCACGAGAAATTACATAATCTTCTGAAGATCCACGACAGTATTAGCGCTAGGATATCTGGATATATGCTCCGAGGAGAGGCTGGGTTTGGTGGACCGCTCATACTGAGACTCATGGAGAGCCGACTACTTGGGCCGGTTTTAGGCAGGCCTTTTATGACCAGTACATACCGAGAGAGATACAGTTACGTCTGATACATGAGTTTTTGTGTTTTAGGCAGGGTAATCGTACAGTGGTCCAGTACATGGAGAGGTTTCGCTACCTATTACAAGGTCATTGGGGATTTAGTTTCTACATATCGTGACCGGTTCACTACTTCGGAGTCGGACTTAGAGATGAGATTGCGAGCGCGAGAGTATCGGTGGAGCTCGTACACTGCAGGAGATCTACGAGAGGGTCTTAGCCCATGAGACATATCTTATCTTTCGTGTCGCGATGCCCATGCCACGCTTGGCATCGGGGTCGTCCCAACAAGGCACCGGGTCGACATGAAAGGGAAGAGGATCATCGATCACGGAGATAGGGAGGACAGAGGCCCAAGCATGAGGACCACCAGGCGATCAATTCTCATGCGATAGTACTGCACACAAGACAAGACAACTGTGCAAGTGGTGGTTATGCACCGCTCATCGGCGAGAGCAGAGCCACCCAGGGATCGGGGAGGCGGGACGGAGGACGATATGGTCATAGTCGGGATTATAAGGCTGGCGGACAACAGGGCCAGGGCTTCGGACATAAGCAGAATGTCACATGCTTCAGATGTAGGCAGAAAGGGCACTATAAGAGTGAATGTACCAGGGAGCCAACACCACCACTAGCAGCTCAGCCAATGCAGGCAAGGGAGCAGGTGCGCGCAGTTGTCGCACCAGATCGCGACGCGTCTCGGCAGTTCGTCGAGGGTATGTTGATTATTTTTGGTCTCCCTATGCATACATTGATAAATTCTGGTTGTACGTTATCATTTATTTCGAGACGAATGGTAGGAGGGTTAGGTTGATACCTGAGAGCGTTAGCACCCACCTTATCCTCAGCACGGCCGCTGAGGATAAGATATGTCATAATCGGATTTGTAGAGATTGTCCAATCGAGGTTGGTAGTCATCAGTTACACATAGATCCGAGTATTATAGTACCTAGAGTTCGATATACTCTTGGGCATGGATTGGTTGGCGGCAAACCACGCGCGTGGGGAGTGTGGATGGAGTGGGTGGTCTTGACCCACTCTACTTGAGGTCCTAGCGACCTGCGAGGTCGGAATGAGACCTTCGAGGTGGGATTAGACCCACGAGGTAGGAGACCGGCGAGGTAGGACTAGGCCTTCACAAAATTAATCTACCTGAGATTCCAGCGACCTGCGAGGTCGGAATGAGACCTGCGAGGTGGGATTAGACCCACGAGGTAGGAGACCGGCGAGGTGGGACTGGGCCTTCACAAAATTTCTCTACGTGGGGTTCCAGCGACCTGCGAGGTCGGAGTGAGACCTGCGAGGTGGGATTGACCCACGAGGTAGGAGACCGGCGAGGTGGGACTGGGCCTTCACAAAATTTCTCTACCTGGTGTTCCAGCGACCTGCGAGGTCGGAGTGAGACCTGCGAGGTGGGATTAGACCCACGAGGTAGGCGACCGGCGAGGTGGGACTGGGCCTTTACAAAATTTAATTATTAGCTCAAATAATAAATGTTTGGAGAGGGCGACGTTGTATCATTTTATACATAGCCACATGATAGGTAAGTTAGGGCTCGACCATATTTTGAGCCAACACATGTCATTATCGGCATGACAGCCTAATGTAGATGTTACCATAACCAAATTGGCATAGGATGCATTTTTGGTTGGCAAACAAAAACTTCCGAGGATATTTACGTAAGCCATGACTTTCTAGGTCAGTGCGCCACCAATTTGAATGTTGCAACAAGGAAGGGCAGAGCCCGAGGATGTAGCTGTCGTTAGGTCTGAGATTGTTATAGATCACATGGAGAAAATTTGGATGACTCATCATAGGTTACAAGTTGTAACGGCCCGCTCTAATTAATCCCGATTAATTGTCAAATTACAGGCTAAGACCCTAAGGTCAGACCCACGTGGACGTCGCAGATAGGTCAGGGAACGCTGACTAGGCAAATAGTAGTTTTGTGTGATTGTTTGCTTATTTGCGATGTTGTATATCAAGTTAATTACTTAGCATCGCATGTGTGTAATTTTTATCGTTGAATCGAGCGAGATAGTGTAACGGGTGTTCGCCTCGATAAACGTGCCGAGACGGTTGCTGAAGAGCGAACTTTGGGTACTCTAGGTCGGGGAAATTAAAACACATAAATTAAATGAATAAATGATAATGGTCATATAATTATTATGGAAAAGATATTAAGTGGCTAGTGACGCAGCGGTACGCACATATCACGATTTGGACGCAAAATTCGGGCGTCGAAACGGCCGCAAACACAGGCGAAAGTCCAAGCGGTGTCACACTTTGGTGTTAAATACACAAAGTCAACTAACTTATCCCCCATTCACACTCCACCTCACTCCACCATCATTTTCTCTTCTCCCTCACGTCACTCTTTCTCTCTCACCTCTCCCTCACGTCACTCACTCCCACACACCACACACTCAGCAGTGAGGAAGAAGAAGAGACAGAGAGGAGGAGGAGGAGGAGGAGGAAACGGGAAGGAGAGAAGAGAGCGCGGAGAGCGGAAAGGAGGTAAGCCATTATTTTTGTTGTTGTTGTTGTTGGGCGTCGGCCATGGAGGCGAGAGGAGGTTCGGCCATGGTGGCCGAACCGGTTAGGGTGGAGGGGCGGGGTGTCTCCCCGCCATCGAGTCCACCGGGTTGGGGTGGAGAGCCACCCCAACCCAAACCAAACCAAAGAAAGAAAGAAAAAAAAAAAAAAAAAAAAAAATTTCTCTCCATCCGATCGAACCGGTCGATCGGATGGAGAAGATGCACACGCGCGCATGCGCGCGCGTGCATCTCTCTCTATCGGGCCGGGCCCGGCCGCCATCCCAGTGGGCGGGCCGGGCCGGGGGCCGGGCCGGGTCGGCCGGCCTGACCGGTTGGACCGGGTCAAACCCGGTCCAGTGGGGCCCACCCCTATATTAAAATAATATAAATATTAAAAATATAATTTGAAAGTAATTTAAAATTTAATAAATTACAGAAAAATAGAAAAAATAGCTAGAAAATTATGGAAAAATCCAAAAAAATATAAGAAAGTGGGAAAAATATAAAAAGGAAGTTTTGAGGACTTTTGGGGCATCGGCACCCTTGCACAACTCGAAAAGTGTGCCGAAATTAAACTTTTTGGAAATAAAAGCTCAAATTTTTAGTCGCACATTATAAATTCTTTTAATGTGACTTTAAAATAACAAAAGTGTTATAATTGGATACCAGGAATTTAGGAGACTATAGTCGGGTATCGGGCGCGTATCTCGAGGCGTGTGCGGGACGTTCGAAAGCGTTCGAGGTAAGTAAACCCACGAGAAAGTCAGTTCAGAATTTACTTATTTTTCTTGAAAAATTATTTATTTCACATTACTTTACGTCAGTTCAGTTTGCATGTTTACTCTATTCCTGCGTGTGTCTGTGTATGGTCGAAGGGACGGTGTGACCTCGATCCGATTGTTGTTACGGTGTTGGTCATACCTTAGACTACGTGTGAGATTTTTCTCAGCGAGTCGATGATCTCGAGAGCGAGTTGACGTGAGGTCCACCTCTGTCACAGATTTCCTCTCTTTTGAGGCGTTGGGCGGAAGTCTACCTTCCGACCAACAGAGTTCCTCGTTTCGACCGGGAAGAGGGGGTGTAGATTTCCTCACCTCCAGGGCCTTCTCGATTTAGTATTTATGTCCCAGGGCTCGACAGTTGTACACCACACTCGCGTTCCGTATTCTTGATTATATCACGACTTATATTCATGATTTACATTTCTGTTCGTTTATTTTATATGCATGAATTGTAGCCGTTTTTCTTGGATTTCTTGTGAATACTAACTGAATTTCTTTGGGATTTACTTATCTGGGATTTGTCATTGTTTTTGGTGACAAATCGCAGATCCTGCGACGAGCCGCGACAAAGGAGTCTTAGGCGACTACGTCTAAGTAGGGAGAGGCCGCCACTTTTTGCATAGGTAGTTGTATGTATCTATTAACTACTTTATGACATTTTGGGATGACTTGTATACCCGATACATGTATATGCTCACCGTTGTACTTTTGTCGCTTTTGATATACATGGTATCTATTACCGGGATTCCACACTATAGGGTTAATTATACAAATGCAAACTTTTCCTTCATACGGCGTTTGCATGTTTTTTTTTTTTTTTTTAAAAGGCTTCCGCTTGATATTTAATAACTTAATAAGTTGTGAATAACTTAACTTAGTCAATTTGATGAGAATATCCATAAAAATCTTCATAAATATTAAGTTAAGGCAAATAAGGTATGTATAAAGGTGTAGGTCGCAGCGATCAAAGTTAAGTGTGCGGTGACGTGGCATGCTTGGTGACGTGTCTCGCGACGTGGCGGTGCCGGTTTGCCTTGAAATTTGGGGCCGTCACCTATCGCCGCTAATGCCTCCATCTCCTGAGTAGTAGCTAATCGGCCTCTAGTAATGGGTAGCGCGGTAGCGACTCCGGTAAACGTGAACTCAGGAATCCCCGAAACTCGAAACGTGACAGTCTTCTGGAAGCAATCCAGCTTGCGTATGATATGCCGCCAATCAATCCATCCCTAAAAGTGCGTCAAACTCGAGGTACTCTAGGACTCGTAAGTCTATCGGCAACTGATGTCCCTCTACCTTTATCGTGCAGTTCCAACATATCCGGTTAGGGTATATCTTATCCCCAGCGGCCGTACTGAGGACAAGGTGTGTGTCTAGCATCTGTGATGCTAACCCTAACTCTCCTACCATGCGTCCAGCAATAAATGATAATGTACTACCAGAATCTATCATAACGTGCATCGGTCTACTCATAATAGATAACGTACCCTCGACGAGCTGTCTGTCGCATCTCGATCTGGCTGCGCGACTGCATGTGCTCTCTCCCTAGCCTGACTCTGCTGTGCTCCTGGTAATGTCGGTGGTGTCCCGCAATCAGCTTTCAGGTGCCCTCTCTGACCACAACGATGACATCGAGGTCTCTCCTGCCAAGCCCCGAATCTCTGACCCTGACCCTGGTCTCTCTGACCCCTGTCGCGGCCTCCCTGATCCCTATCCTGACGGTACTGCTGTGGCTGACGTCACTGCTGCTCTGTGGGTGCAGATGCTAAGGCATGCGTCTGCTGCCTATCCTCGTACTGGAACTGGCTATCCCGGTGATCAACCTTACGGTCCCTATCTCGTCTATCATCTCGACGACCTCTATCAAGCTGATCTCTTTGTCTCTTCGGTCTTTGATCTGACCGAGAACTCTGACCCGTCTGTACTGTAGTGTCTATCGTACGTCTGCCCTTTCTCTCCAAGAGTAGTGTCTCATAAGATAATGCTCGATCATACACCTCCTGAAGAGTAGTAGCACCTGTCGAGACTATCGCGTCAGAAATCCGCTCATCAACACCACGTACGAAATAGTAAATCTGAAGCGTCTCTGTGCCCGCTACGTCCATCGAGAACCGCAATAGGTATCGGTACCGCTCCATGTACTGCATCAATGAGCGGTTACCCTGTCGTAGAGCCAGAAAATCCTCCCTCAACCTCAGCCTCACCTGGATGGGGATGAACTCGTCATAGAACAACTCTCGAAACTCCGCCCATGTCGCTGGCTCCGGGTGGATATCCAAATAAGTCATCCACCAAACCGCTGCACTACCTCTCAGACATGCTCCGGATAAACGTGCCTGTATGCTGTCATCATTCCGCATCAACTTATGGAAATGCTCATGCGAAACTATCCACTTCCCTGCTGCCTCAGGGTCTCCACCTCCGTAAAAGTATCCCGTCTGAAACTTCATAAACTCTCTAACAAGCTTCGCATCCGGGGTCAAGACGAATGCGGAAGTAGCAGGAACAGTAGTAGCTGTCGGCTGCTCAGTGGTCATAGGTAGGGGCGTAAGAGTCGAAGTCTCTAATGGTATCACCATAGCTGGCGAGACTCCCTCAGCTAAGGTCTCCGAAAGTGGTGTATCAGTAGGCATATGTGATGTAGTCGGGGCGGCGGATGTCTGTACCGTAGGTGCTACCAGAACTGTGGGAACTAGTGCAGCTGCCGTGGCGGCTGCCGTAGCCTAAGCCCTAAGTAACTGGAGGATCTCTGTCAACTGGGCATCGTGGGCTGCAAGTCGATCCTCTATACTCTGAGTCGCTACGGTAGTAGTAGTGATGTCTCTAGTAGGATCACTAGTCTGTCCTATCTCAGGCTGGGTCGAGGACTGTCCATCCATCGTGATCTGTATCGAAAAGCGTGCGTCGGATCAGCCTCGGTATTTATACGTGTTAATGTATAATTTACAATAAAACATAACACGTGTATAAACCCTAAGTTTACCCGCCTCACCATCACTTCCCAACTAGAGTTCTAAGGCAAGTACATCGGTTTCCACATATAATTTTTTTTTTTTTTTTTTTTAAGTCTTATGCTCTTTCAGTTAATTTCCCGAGGTTCCTCGAACTCTCGCTCTGATACCAACTGTGGCGGCCCCAAAACCCATAGTCGCCACGTGGGGAGGCGCGGTCCCAACATCCTGTCAGATCCTTGACCTACTGGGTCCCATGCGCCACTTAACGTCCCTTGTTACATCATAACTACTCATTATGCATGTTAAGCTCATTTCGTAATCAATTTAGCTCAACAGTTTGATCATTTTTATAGCATTAAAAGCAAAACAACGGAAGCCTTAAATTTAAAAACAAGTAAAACAATTAAATTTATCATCGTAATAAGCATCATTTTAAGAGCAACACCTATTGTGGAAAACCCGGAAACAGTACTCTGTATATAGACGACAATACTAAGAAGTAATATATACCAGTACAGTGTCTATCCAGTCTCCCAATACCCAAAAGTAGAACAAAATATCAAAATCACACGTACTAGTAGGTCCTCGACCGCGGGCAATCAGATAAAGTCGCCCAAAATACCCTTGCCTCTACTAGCACTAGGATCTGCACTCGACCATCACAAAAAGCAAGATGGAGAGTATAGTTAGTAAGATTTCAACGAAGTACACCGAGCATTTATAAGGAAATAAATAGATGCCAATAAACATGTCAAATAATCATGTGGAAACTAAACAGGCAACTGTGCTAAGATCGTCACATGAATAAATAACACGAAAGAACAAAGTGTGTACTCGTCCCGGTCAGACTAAACTATACTTCGGACCCCCAGAATCCTTTCAATGGGTGCCCCCACTTCCTTTCACCTGGTTCCTCGCGGGCTTAACCGACACGTGCACCCTTACATCGGGTTGCAATTCACCGAATGTCTGATCGCACGTGCTACAACATAGTGTGCCATAAGTACACAATGAACAGATGGGAGTAACTCGACCACCAACCCAAACGTATCACGGAATAGAATACAATAACAAGGAATAGAAAATCAACGATGGAAATGTAAACCCTCAGTGACTTTTAGATGAAATCTTACGTACCTCAAAACGCACTCCGAAGTCTCACTCACGTCTCGAGAAATGCGCCCGACTCCCGACTATGATCTCCTAAGTTCCTGGTGTCCAATTAAACCATTTAAACTAGTTAAGAGTTAAATTCAATGAATTTATAAGGTGTGGCCCAATTATAAAGGTTTTCATTTCAAAAGGTTTTGGTTTGACACCCTTTTCGAATTATACCGGGGTGTCAACGGCCGAAAAATTCTCAAATACCATTTTTCTATCTTTTTTTTTCTCATTTTCTCATATTTTTCCTGATTTTTCTAAATTTTTCCCATAATTTTCCACATATTTTTCATATTTTTCGTAATTTATTTTAATTTAAAACTATTTTTTAAATTAAAATTTTATATTATATTATTTTAATATATTGGGTGGGTCCCTGGACCGGGTCAAACTCGGTCCACCGGTCGATCGACCGGTCCAACCGGTCGGCCCGACACGGTTCGACTCACCCGGTTGGGCCCGGCTCGGGCTGGATTTGGCCCGCCCAATTGGGCCGGGCCGAGCCCAGGCCGGTCCGGGGGTGCGTGCGTGCACCCCTCCCCCACCCCATCTTCCTCTTCTTCTTCCGTGAGCCGCTTCTCTATTTTTTTTTTTTTTTTTTTTTTTTTTTTGGTTGGAGACGCACGTCCCCAACCTCGATGGGCTCGATGGCAGGGGGAGACACCCCTGCCATCTCCACCTTACCCTGGTTAGGCCTCCATGGCCAAACTTCCTCTTCGGCCACCATGGCCACCACTTCAACCACCCAACAATCAACAATGTAAATGGCTTACCTCCACCCCGGTTTTCCCGCGCTCCCGCTCTCTTCTTCTCCTCCTCTCCTGCTCTCCTCCTCCTCCTCCTCTGTTTCTTCTCCTCCCTTTCGACCGGTTGTGTGTGTGTGAAAGAGAGGTGTAGGTGAGTGTGAGTGTGGGAGAGAGTGACGTGAGGGAGAAGGTGAGGTGAGGGAGTGACGCGAGGGAGAGGTCAAAATGATGGTGGTGGTGTGGTGGATGGTAAGGTAAGTTGACTTGCCTTTTTTTTTCTTTTATATTTTGTTTTAGTTTTCCCCGATCTAGTGTACCCACGGTTCGCTCATCCGCATCCGTCTCGACACGTTTTTCAATGCAAACACCCGTTACACTATCTCGCTCGATTCAACGATCTAAATACACACATGCGATGTTAAGCGAATAACTCGATATACAATATCGCAAATAGACAAACAATCATAAAAAATTACTATTTACCTAGTCAGCGTCTCATGCTTTATTTGTGGTATCCTCGCGGATCTGAGCTGTCGTCCAGAGTCTGAAAATAATCCATAATAACGGCGAAATTAAAATTTGGGTCGTTACACTAACAAAAAGGTTTTGTGACGGCCCCAATTTTTCACAAATTGGGCCCCGCCCGGCCTAAACCCACGTGGACCCCCGAGCCAGTCTCGTAAGGCCAACGAGAGCCTAGTCAGCCTTCAAATCCATCATTTTCAGTACATTCAACAATTGTGGACCTTTTGGTTGGGACTCCTTGTTATTCGGCATCACTCATCGATGGATTGGTTTCATTCTTTTATATTCATGCGTTATTGATTCATTTCGTTCTATTTGCATGAATTTGACTGCTTTGGATATCGTGAATTGTTGTTTTGGATATTGTGAAATGTTGTGTATATGTCCTACTGGATTTACTTACCTGGGCTCGTCATTTTTATTTTGACTGAGTGCAGAGCCGTAGACAAGTAGCAGAGGAAATGCTTCATGGCTAGGTGAAAATTTTGTATAATTATATTTACTCTCCTCTGATGATATTTACTGGGTTCCACAATTAGGTTGCCTAACTTCTTGAAATTATGGTTGAGTTATTTTATTCATAGTAATTGCTTCCGCTAATTCGCGGACTCTACCTCAGCTCGTAACACTTAATTCATTTATAAGTCCCTAAAAGTAGTGGTCGACTTCACCAACCCCGAGACTATAAATGTATAGTGTCACTCAAGTGGAGTTACTTGGGCTTCTGATCCAACTGTACTACTCCAAAGCTTTCGTCAAAGCTAAAGGAGTTCGTACATGTTGTAATCGTTAGAGCTCAAGTCATCTCAACTCATTTTGAGTCCGCTCTTCGTTTCTTTTTTTTTTTAACTTTACGTTCTCGAATGTTCCTTACATTTGATGTTCCTTACTCGAATGTTCTTTCATTTGAATATTCATTCATTTCATGAATGAGCCTTTTTGAATGTTCCTTACAGTCTTCCCAACGAATTAAGAATTTCGTCCTCGAAATTGAAACAATTCTCATATGACAATGGTGTTTTAATGAAGACCCAAAGCCATACCCGCCCAATGTCATACTCGCCCAAGGCCATACCCCCATCTTACTCTGTAGGGCTGGGCTCCTCCGCGACAAGCTGGGCTCCTCCGCGACGAGCTGGGCTCCTCCGCAACCTCCAAGCAAAGAATGCACCATCCGTCTCTTCCCATCAATATATGTCAGGACAACATTCTCGCAACATATATTGAAATACAAATGTATACAAATGAACATTTTACTTTCATGATCCACCGTTACTAACATACATATATCTGCTGTATATCTGCGAGAATGTAAATCAGTCTATTTGACTGTCCGCTAGTCTCTCTGATCGAGTGAGTCTCAACCCAACTCGTACCCTCTATTAGGTTACGATGGATAGTAGTCGGACCTGACGTGGCAATAGCACGAATCTGTTTCTGGCTGTCCCCACGCCTATACAGGTACTTTGAAATCCCGCTCCAACTGGAACATGTCCATATCCTTTCCCCTGTGCATGACTAGATCGCTGTCCCTGTCTGTGCACTCGACTGTCTCTGAACTTGTCTCTAGCCACTGCTCTGCCATCAATCCTCTGATGTACTGATGTTGAGGATCTGACGGTGCTGGCTACTACAGCGCACTAACGTAACTCTACGCTGAACCAACTAACTTTGGCGCCGTATACGCCTAATATGGCGGGAATGCAATACATTATGAGTTTACTCTCATGTGCTCCCACCCTCTCACTCATCATAACATCAACTGCACTCCAAAGTGTCCACATCGATGCCACCGTGAAACGTTTCTGGGGATGTCGCTAAAACTCATGAGACTACCTCGCCTGAGTCGTCACTCTAACTCTCGTATCAGTAGGCGCGCTCAGCGTCTCCTCATGTAAGCACGAGTTCAACACGTTTTCTCCAACGCGTTCACTTTTTGATTTTTTTAAAGTAAATGTGTCATTCGAGACACCTCCCAAGTTTCGAACCCTATAACACTGAGCTGGACAAAAGCCCAGCAGACTCGGGTTTAGGACGAGACCCCAGCCTCCCAGCCCTAACCCTTGCGACTATGAGACATCCATGACGAGACCCCCGCCTCCCAAATTTCCTAGCTTGCGACTATGAAACACATATGACCCGGATAAATCAACGGATGACCATAATTAGGACGAGACCCCTGCCTCCAGTCCTAACCCTCTCATATCGCAGATACACAGTAACCATGACTCACTTGCCAATGGACCCCCTCAATCGACAACGAATTCAACGATAGCTATCATCACAAAGCAGTGAACAACAATAAAGCTATCGCATAACAATAAACAACAACAGTTAATGGAGAGAAATGAAATATTGTATAAGTCCCTAGCTGGTTTACTTACCTCGAAATTTGTAACTCGAAATCAAGACGTCTCGCTCGCGTCTCGATTTGCTCACCCAACACCCGACTCCTAGTTCCTGGTGTCCATTTTTACATTTAAGTTACTAAATCATGCAAATCGAAATTAAAATTAGGTGAAGTGCATCTCACCTCCACCGCGTCGTCGCGATTTCGTCGAAATCGCGCATCCGATCGGTCGACAACCCGCCACCGCGATGTAGTCGATGCAGCGGTCGCGTAGCAGCCGCGTCGCCGCTGGTTTGTCGTTGCCTATCCGACCCTCTGCCGCGCCGAAGTCGCTGCCGGCTCGCTAGCGTCGCTTACCGGCCGCCGCACCGCCGCCCTCATCCGCGACAGCTTACACCGTGACCCGACTCAACACGCTGCCGAGTTTCACTTCACTTCGTCGCGCAATCGCTGGGCGCCATCTGCCGCCGCAGCGCTGCCGTGCTCTCGCCACCACTCGTCGAGCGTTGCGGCCGCCTCGCGCGCGCCGTCCCGTCCCGCGCTACCGGCCAGTCCGCGCTTGTCGCCGTCCCACCGCGCAGCATCGCGCTAGCTCGAGCGATCTGGAGCGCCCGCGCGCTCCGCGTCGCGCGCTTTCTCGCCCCACGTCGCCTCAGCCGGCCGACCCATCGTCCTCACCCGCCGGAGCTCCAGCCATCTGCCGCTCTCTCTCCCGGTCGTCTCTCTCATCTCCTCATTTCCTTGCCCTTCACGATCACTCTTTGATCCTTTTTTTTTTCCTTTTCTTTGATCTTATCTCTTTATATATATGTATTATTTCTTTTCTTCTTATCCTTATCTCTTTTAATTTCAAATCAAAAAGTGTCACCGAGATTCGTGCAACATGAATCTCGAGACAACTCAACAACTTCGCAGTGCGCATCTTAAAACACCAACCCGCCTCATTTCAAAATCTCGATACTCGCGCTACACGCATAATGAGGCATATCCAATGTACATTTTAACACCACATAAAGCCACTATTTCGATCCCACGTCGGCACGCGACTCGAGGCGCGTCCTTGTTCGTGTTTCGACTCAACGAATTTCCTCGCATAATTAGCATTTTCATTTTTCCATTTTCCATATCCGCCAGGTGTTCTACCATTTTCCATTTTCCAACTCTCCTCACTTCCCAACGAAGACTCAAGTCAGGATCATAGGGTTCCACTCTAAGTTCAACCATTCCTAACTTCCGCTTGTTTTGTGTCTTAATTTATTGTGCTAATCAAGAGTCGAGTTCTTTAAAACGTCGGCTCTGATACCAACTGTGACGGCCCCAATTTTTCATAAATTGGGCCCCGCCCGGCCTAAGCTCACGTGGACCCTCGAGCCAGTCCCACGAGGTCAACGAGAGCCTAGTCAGCCTTCAAATCCATCATTATACGTAAATTCACAATTAGGTTGCCTAACTTTCTCTATTATGGTTGAGTTATTTAATGTATAGTTGCTTCCACTAAATTGTAAAACTAGAAAAATACTAATAACTCAACTCAACAAAATTGTGAATTTACGTATAATGATGGATTTGAAGGCTGACTAGGCTCTCGTTGACCTTGTGGGACTGGCTCGGGGGTCCACGTGAGCTTAGGCCGGGCGGGGCCCAATTTATGGAAAATTGGGGCCGTCACAAGTTTATAGCAAATCAGTTCTTCAAACTTCTTTTCAGTTGTATGGACTAGAACAAAACCTACCTTAAGACATCTACACATTTGGGGTTGTCAAGCAAATTAATTCAAAACTTGTAATCTATAAGAAAGTACATTAGAATATCGAACGATCAATTAATATTTTATTGGTTACTTTATAAAATCTAAATGCTATTTAATTTATGGCCCGTTCGGTTCTCAAGTAAAATAAACCATGAACATGAGATTATTTTACACTGGGATTATAACATGGGTTTGTGTATTAGCTCAAATTGAGGGACTTGTTCGGTTGGGGATATAGAGGTTGGAATTAAATGGTTGAAGTTATAAAATTGCCCTTTTATATCTTAAATTGGGATCGACAGTGAACATTTCAGTTCATATCAACTGATATGAAAAATTTATACTTCTAAAAACTAAGATCCTAAATTACTAATGTTTTCTCATGGAAATGCCAACTTAACATTCCAAATCTCTCATATCAAGTCAATGATTGCAAATGAAATCAGATCGTAAAGTCAGAGCTTACCTTGATACAACTTCAATATTTCAGGGGCTTTACTCTCATACTTAATTAAGAATTTATGATTGACAGTTAACATTAGAGCGAGAGAGAGAGAGAGAGAGAGAGAGAGAGAGAGAGAGAGTTTACCTGGAGCGAGACAAGATGTGCGGTGCGCTGCGGTGTGCGAGAGATAGACTAAGGTTTTTTTCACTAGAGGAGCAGAGTCGGATGAAAATCGAGTAAGAGAGGATGATTTTTTGTGTTTTGGTTGTTAATAATATGAGGGTAATTTGGTCATTGTTGGATGCACCAACAATGAGATTAAATAATAACACTCATTTCATGGTTTTATTTTATCCCACTTCTATAGGTTAAAATAATCTTATCATCAGTTTAAAAACCGAACCAAACAATAGTATTATTTAGTACTACCACTTATCTCATGCTATCCCATGACCCGAATGGGCCATTACTATCATAGTCATTTTATATAAAATATCAAAACTGAAAAATGTTCAATTCATCAAGAATGACGAAATTAATGGGAGTGACATATTATATTACCTATAAATTTTAATGAAGTAGTAGTTTCTCATAGTAGTGATTTTCATAAAGAAATTATTGAGATCACTGCAATTAAATACACTTGTTAATGATTCTAAAGATGCATAACAAAAATCTTGAATAGTGAGGAGACATGCTATAAATCTTGATGTTTTATGGTATAATTATATGAATCTAATATGATATAGGGACATACATTTTAAGATTTGGTTTCTTATGATGAAGCCATTAAGGTGGTGAATTTCTAAAATGGATTGATGTCATGAAAGATGAGTTAAAATCAATAGCTCAAAATAATGTGTAGAATCTCGTTGAATTGCCTAAGAATTTTAAGCTCATAAATGAATTTTCAAGACTAATCGTGATTGTAAAAGCAATATCACGCGATATAAAGCTAGAGTTGTAGCTAAAGATTTCACTCAAAAAGAAAACATTGATCATACGAAAATATTATCTGATTATGCATCTAAGAAGATCACTTTCAGAATCATATTAACATTAGTCAGGTATTTGATTTCGAATTATGTAAATTAATGTAAAGATTGCTTTCTGAGTAGGAGTTTACATGAAGAAGTCTTTATGAATTAATCTAAGAAAATTTGTAGTAAAAGAAATTGAACATCAAGTCTGCAAACTTAAGAAGTCAATATATAGATTAAAACAAGCTCCCATCAATGGTGTATTAAGTTAACAATACCATAACATCCTTCAAACTTAAATAAAAAATCATCAATTGATGCATATATTTGAAGGTCAGTGGGAGCAAGTTCATATTTCGGCTTCATACAATAATGATATTTTGCTTAGCACTAGCGATCTTATTATGCTCTATGAGATAAAAAAAATTTCTCTTTCAAAAATTCAAAGCGAATGGTATACCAAAACGAATTTCAAGTTTGCTATTAGCATGTTGGGATGTTATCAAAGTAATCCTTACATAGACCATTAGTGAGCTGCAATTAATGAAAGTTTTACAATATTTATAATGGACAAAAGATTACATGCTCACCTATAGAAAATCTGATAATTTAAGGATATTGGTTATTCAGACGTTGGTTTTGTTGTTTATTTTCAAACTAAGAAGTCTACTTTTAAGCATGTTTTTCTTTTCACTAATCGATAAATCTCTTTAAGTGCTAAGCAAACAATTACGACTACTTCTTCTTTGACAGTTCATTTTGTCGTTAAAAGTTACAAATCAAGGATTATATTACAAATCAATGATTATGATTAAGGAATACTATTAACTCAATTTTTCAAGCCATTAACGAAGAAGTTCAAAAGAAAAGTATCAATTAAATATATTAGCATAGTTTTGATGGTTATAAATCCCTTAACAAAATGATAACCACCAAAGATATTAAAAACATGTTGACATAATGGACCTTGTTTGTTATTCGTAATGATTTTTAATTTGGGATTTGATTATGTTTATGTTTATGAGATCTTATTTACTGTGCGAATTCTACTATGTATGTGTACACTTATGTTAATGATGATTCTAAGCGAATTTAGTCTATGACACGGACATTATATATATTTTATGAATCACTTAAATTGAAATTAATAACGCTCGTGATACATGTAAGGGAATATGTCATATTTTGATTTATAACCTCTATGCACGTTAACATACAAATTATGTAATGTTTGGTCGTAATGTGGGTCAAGTGGGAGAACCATTAAGCTATATGCGACCCACATTGTCAAAATATATGATACTATAAGACAAGTGAGAGAATGTAAGACCATAATGTGTGTCATAATACTTTTAATTTATGTAATGAATACATTATGTAACATATGAACCTAAAGACTATTGAGCTTCCATTACCATTACCAATTTGATGGAAATTGTAATTAATGTAGAAAGCTTAAAGGTTCTCCATCAAGCCTATAAAATGACACTTGAACCATCAAACAATGTGTCAAATGTGTTGAGGCTCATATATGATTTTTACAAGTCTATCTAATCGCTTCTGCAAGTAATTCTCTATTTGATCTAATTCTTATGCTTAACTGTTTAAAAATGCTTACATTGCGCTCTGTAAAATCATTGGGCCACCTTTTAATTGACTGATGGAAAATTCAAAAATCTCAATTCACGAATAAGGTCTTCATCAATTGTGGAAGTATATATGGTGAGATGGTAGAGACATCACTCGTTATAAATAAAATTTAGGGTGGTCGTGAATTTAACCCCACTTAAAGAAAAAAAACACCTCATCAATTAATATTATAACTTGTAACTCACGTTACTCACCATGATATCAAGTTTTCCGAAACTTGTTTTGATGAAATCTGCCAAGGAAGCAGCACTCGAAGGGTCAGCCACGTCGAGCTGATGAAAAAGCACATCCGACAGCCCAGATGCTTTGAGGTTGTCAACCGCTTCGGTGCCCCTCTTTTCATCTCTGGCCGTCAATACCACCAACATGCCGTTCGAGGCCAACTGACGGCACACCTCATACCCTATCCCTTTGTTCCCTCCCGTAACGGATTCACCGCTCTTCTTTCTTCTTCTTCGAGAGACGAAACCGACGCAGAGAATCTCTGCGTCGGTTTCGCTAGGGATGCAGGGGGAGGGGACAGGGGTAGGGGAGGTAGGGGTCACGGGATTACTAGTAATCCCGTGACCATACATGATCGATCCTCTACACTATATAAGGAGGGGACGGGGAGCTCGGGAAAGGGAAAGCGAGGAGAGTGTATTCGTTCACAGCGGCGGAGGACGTAGCAGCGGCGGAGGAAGGTCGACGGGAGCTGAGCAGGCCGGAGAGCGGACAGACGCAGGGGAGCAGGGAGCGGCAGAGGTGAGGCGAGAAGAAGAGGCACCTGCACTGTTGCGCGGTCAGCAGGCAGGGGAGCGCGGGGAGGCGCGGAGCAGCGGCGGTGGTGCACTAGTCGGTCATCGGAGGAGAAGGAGGAGGTCCAGTGAAGGAGGAGGAGGTAGGTACGGGAGTTTTTGTTGTTAGTTAGTTTGTGTTTTTAGTTTGTTTAGTTTAGGTTTGTGTAGTTTGGTTTAAGTTTGTTGAATAAGTTTAGTTAGTTTGGTTTAGTTTGTTAGTTAATTAAGTATGATTAAGTTACTTTGATTAAGTTAGTATAAGTTTGTGGAATTGAGTTTTTGTTGTTATGTTTGGTTTAATTAAAATACGTTTGTTTAAGTTGAGGTAGTTTGTTTGTTAAGTTTGTTATAAGTTTGGTTTAGTAAGTAAAGGTAATTTATTTGATATAAGTTAATATAGGTTTGTTAATAAGTTAATTACGTATGTTTAACTTAATTTCCTATGTTTAAGTTAGGTTAGTCATATATGAAGTTTGTATAAGTTACTTTAGGTAGCTTGTTTTTGTCTAGTTAGTTTGTTAAGTTTGTTATAAGTTTGGTTAAGTGAGTAAACGTAATTTATTTGTTATAAGTTCATTGAAGTTTGTTAATAAGTTAATTATGTACGTTTAACTTAATTTCGTATGTTTAGGTTAGGTTAGTCATTTATGAAGTTTGTTTAAGTTAGTTTACGTTATTATGTTTGTTTAAGTTAGTTTACTAAACTTATGTTAAAAAGTTGGTTTAGTTAATTACGTTTAGAGGGACACAACAAAAAAAATTGTCCAAGGAGACCTCAACCATCAAATGAGGACCTCTAGTCAATTTTGTATAATGTGTGAAACAACTTATGGTCGTAGATATGTTGACTTTGACTAATTTTCGTTGTGATTTTTTGTGTTAAAAAATAGTAAATACTTATCGCTATGGTTTTGTACAATACTCATTTTGTTTTTCTAACATTCTATATAGTTGTGCACCTCATTTCATTTATAGCACCGCGACGTCGCATAGCGTCAAATGCTAGAGCTCAACAATGAACGGTGGATGGCCAAAATATGCTTATTAATATTTATATAACTTGTAACTCACGTTACTCACCATGATATCAAGTTTTCCGAAACTTGTTTTGATGAAATCTGCCAAGGAAGCAGCACTCGAAGGGTCAGCCACGTCGAGCTGATGAAAAAGCACATCCGACAGCCCAGATGCTTTGAGGCTGTCAACCGCTTCGGTGCCCCTCTTTTCATCTCTGGCCGTCAATACCACCAACATGCCGTTCGAGGCCAACTGACGGCACACCTCATACCCTATCCCTTTGTTCCCTCCCGTAACAACTGCGCATCTGAACTCACAAAAAATAACCTCAAACCTCAAACCTCAATCACAAAATAAAAAATAAAAATAAAATTAAGCATTACGTTTTATGTTTTTCTCGATAATGAGTACGATACCTCGGGCGTTTCTCATATTTTACTTCCCCGTATATTTTATGTGATTTGATATCTTGTTATTTTGTTTGATTGGTGTTTTTTTTTGGTGGGTTAAAATATCTAATCTTGTTACACTTAAAAAGGGAAAATAAGGATTCTTTTCTATATTATCTTTGGTGTTCCGCCCTTCCTGCTTAGGTTGACTAATCCCGCTAAACCTAATTGGGCATCTGAGCTTCATAATCTGAGAGAAATAATCAGCATACCTAGAGTTGGATCACCAAGAAAATAAGAAAAATTAGAAATGTATGTCAAGCATTACGTACCTCATTGTCGCACCACTTTCGGCCATGATTTTATTATTGTTTTTTTTTTAATTTATGAAATGATTTATTATTGTTTACAAGCAGGAAATGAAACGTACTCTTGGAGCTGTTATCTAGTGTATATATACACTACCGTGATGAAAAGATAATATACAGTACCAAAAAATAATACATAATAATAAAAAAAAGTCGGTGCCTCATAGCGTTTGCTCACGATGTCATTGGATGGGAATCGGGATACGCGTTAGGGGAATTTGCATGAAATCCAATGGACTTTAAACATACGGCCCCTTCTTTAATTTATTTGATATGGAGATTTTATATTATTTCCGTTTTTTATTCTTTTTCCTGGCCGTGAGCTGTCGATCATGGAGGGATCAATACGTTGGATTCGAGAATGTTGAAGAGCAGATGAGTGTTGAAGAGCAGATTAGTAGCATTCGAGAATGTTGAAGGGCAGATGCGTTCGCTACACATTTTCAAACCCAAGGATTTTTTTTTTAATTTTTATATGGACAATGCTATAGAATTACATAGCTTTGAGCCTTTGATACAAATATTTTAGGGCCGCTAAGGGCACCCCACCATTTAATGAAGGCACCCAGTTAATGTGGGCACAAACCGATTTACCTGGGGCACCCAAAAATTAGACCCTCAATACCTAAACTACCCCTCGTGGAAATCCATCTGCACCCCACCACCCCCGGCACCATCTTCACCGCCTGGACTCCAAGAACCCGTTTTGTGTGAACCGTCCAGTGAGAAGAATCTCTGAAATCGTGTCTCCCGTGTCTCGCCTTGTGTTTCTCCTTCGTTTTACGGTTTATTTGCTGTTCGTAGGGTCGTGGTATGAGTCGATTTCGTCTCGAAGTTAGGGTTCCGCTGAACATCTTCGAACACACAGTATTTGCGTGAAATTGGTCGTTTGAAGGTACGTTTTTAGTGTAATTAAGTTACATTTGGTAGAGTAGTTGTGATTTACAGTGGTGGTTTGTTCATTAGTGTAAGAACTGGGAATTCGCGGTTCTCGGCCACACAGGCAAGAGAATGTGCTTACTCTCTCGGACAAGAATGACCGAGAGAGAAGCTACATTTTGGGGAAGTCGAACTCTCGGCTACAAAGGCCGACAAATATCACAGAGTCTCGGCTACGCAAGGCCGAGAGGACTCTAGGTCTCTCGATCGAGACGTGACGAGAGATAGAATTACTGCTAGGTAATGTGGTGGCGGTGGTGTACAACCGAGAATTTGGTCATACTCTAGGTTGTACCATGGCGTGAGTGTTAGAGTAGGCTCGGTCGTGATTGGCCGAGAGCAAGGCGAATTGAAATGGTCAACACATCTCGGTGGCGCACAATCGAGACCGTTTCATTGGACTCGGTTGTACACTATCGATATATTGGAGGAATTGTCGGTCATGGGTGACCGACAATATGTGTTGTTTCACGAACCTGCTTGACCGAGACATAAGAAATGGATGATTCGGACATTTTTGTTTTGTAAATTTAATTTGGGATCTGTTCCATGCGCTTATATGTTGTAATTTATTCAGGTATGGCTCGTCCGAAGCTACGGTGACTAGGGAAGAGGCTGGAGCTGAGGTCCCGAGGCCTAACCGGGGGCGAGGTGGCGGAGACCCCGAGACAACATCGTACCGGAAAGAGAAAGAGAAGGAGAATAAGGATGTTAAGGGCAAGGCGAAGGTAGATGGCACTCGTGGAAGGTTACATTTGCACGATGAGGGTTCGACCCTCAATGCCGAGCGACCTGAGGATCTTGTTGTTGTCGGAGGAGAAGAGGAGGGGCATGCATCGGAGTCTAGTAGCAGTGACTCTTCAGATGAGGGGAACATGATAGAAAAAGATCGTAATGTGGGGGGGAGCAGTAGAGGTGGAGCTGGCCATGATGAAGGAGAGCCAGAAGTGGCTGTTGAAGCACGTCCTCCATTCCCCGGTGGTCCTATAGACGGGGCGTTGCTGAAGAGCTTCAAGGATCATGTGGCTTTATCGATTTGGAGGAATGAGGTAATTTCAATTTCATTGACATTCCTCTATAAGTCCCTGACCTCTCACAGGCAAGTTTCACCCTTCCCCTGCGCTTAATGCCCCCGGCGTCAGAGTGCTTTGTCACTAGCACGAACATGTTCTCACGGCCTATCATTTGAAGCCATGAAACTGCCGCTTCTCTAGTTGGGAATGGCCTACAAGGTGTAAACGTGTCCGTGTAGTCTGGAAATAGGGCAGAAACCGGCATTACATGCAATACAAACAGTGTAACATTATAATCAACCGAAATGTACAGCACAATCACAATAACATCCAAAAAATAGGTTATCGGTAGTACAGGTCAGCAACTTGCTTCATAGTCTCGCTCACGAACTACCGAGAGTTAATGAATACTCTCGATTTTACCGTTCCGTGAGAGACGTAGACCAATCGGTCCTGCATGACCGAGACGTAACCATACATCTCGGTCCTGCGCGGGCCGAAACGATCGCGCACCCAGACAGAAACTTCGGATAACCGCAACAAATACACAATAAATTTGCAAAATTACCTCAAGTACGACCTCCTCTGCCACCGAAGCAGTACAATCCTCCATTATATAGTGGAGGCAAGTTCGGATTTGAAGAAATTACCAAACCCTACGTTGACAAACAAATCATCATTTTCACAGTTATACACAACTCTACAGTTCTAAAAAACACGAATATGGTTGTCAAACATTGTTACCTCGCTATCGGATGATGTCAATCCGCAATAATCGATCAACGCACGCCAAATGCAATGTGGCTTTGGGGTTCAACCTTGTGGTGGGGTTCCTTTTTTTCTTTGTCAAAATGATTTGTGGGGTTTGAATCACTATATATACAAGGGAAAATAGTCTTTTCCGCTTTTGCAGAAATTTTTACAAAAACTTTGGGTGCATTCATTAAATGGTGGGGTGCCCTTAGCGGCCCTCAAATATTTCTTACACTGCAGTTGGATGTCTTCTGAACACATATAACAATGCCTCTTTTGTTGCCAAAGCATCTATGGTGACACGGATGTGGCATTATGTTAAGACACCGGAACAGATCGGGAAGAAGAGGGAAAGGATAGCTTTATTGATGATCAAAGAAAAGGGAAGTACAACACAGAGAGAAGAAACTAGATCCCCAGAGTAGGAGGACTCCTCCACTCACCTAGACAGGTTGTCTACCTAAAGAAGAAAATACAGCCTAAGCCTCACGTTAACAGTGAAGGCAATACACCCACCCCTACTTTTCACTCTGTACTACTGAAACTACTCTTTACTCACACATGCTCACACTATTCTTACTATACCACAACCCTCAATGACCAGCAGGCAAGGCAGTTGATGCTGGAGTAGATGGGAGTGATTCCATACTCTTCTTGTTCCTACGTTAGTACACTTTATGGACTGGGTTTGGGCCTGAAGTCCTAACATTACTCCTCCTGGACAACCGCCTCGTCCTCAAGGTAGAAGGAAGGGAATGATTTACGCATATGGTGCACCAGTTCCCACGAAGCATTAGAATCGGGAAGGGAGGACCACTTAATCATAACTTCTGGCCCAACAGACACAGAACGATAGTCTAAGACAGCCTCTGGTGCCACTGCGATCATCACAATTGTCAAGTCAAAAAGAGGTAGTTCTAGAGATGGCCAAATGGAGCCGACTAAATGCTTCAATTGAGAGACATGGAACACTGAATGGATAACAGAAGACACGGGCAATTCCAGCCTATAAGCAACCAGGCCTGATAGCTCCAATACCTTATAAGGACCGAAAAAGCGAGGTTGAGCTTTATATTGGAACATCAAGCCACGGTCGATTAACGATAAGGCCGGAGCTTTAAGTACACCTGATCCCCAAGAACGAAAGATAAGTCTCGTTGATGTTTGTCAGATTGTCGTTTCATTCGGTTTTGGGCGAGAAGGAGCTAATTGATCATGCAGCTCAGAAAAGGGCCATATCCTATTACGCATCATGTCATCTACTTCTAGGTGGCCTACAAGGGGGAGAGCTGTAACGCACCAATGGAGGCGGGTCTCGCATATAAACAACTTTCAAATTGGTGGCTAATAGAGAATAATAAAATGATGAATTGTACCAATATTCTACCAGTGCAACCAATCGGACAAGTCCTTGGGGCGTTGCGATATAAAACACCGAAGATACGTCTCAACACACCTATTTACTATTTTGGTCTGACCATCACTTTGGGGATGTTAGGCGGAGCTTTGGTTCAACCGAGTATGCTGCAGATGAAATAACTCGCACCAAAACTTGTTGAGAAAAACTTTATCTTTATCTGACGCAATACTGTTAGGGAAGCCATGAAGACGAACCACTGTCTTGGTGAAGATTTCAACCACACCTTTGGCCAAGAAGGGGTGACAAAGGGGCATGAAATGGCCGTACTTGCTAAAACGATCAACGATGACAATAATGTAGTTGAAACCCCGAGAAAAGGGATGCCTCAATAAAGTCCATAAATTATCTTCCTAAATACCTGCTGGAATGGGCGAAGGTTGGAGAAGACCCCTGGGAGATAAAGTTTCATATTTATGGCGTTGGCACACATAACAGGTTGCCACAAACAACTTGACATCATGATGCATCCCCACCCAATAAAACTCTGCTAACAATCGTTTATATGTTTTGAAGAAGCCCCTATGGCCATTGATTGGGGAAGCATGGAATTCACTTAATAGTCGAGGCTTAAGACTGGAGGATGAGAACAAGGCACAACGTCCCTTGAAACACATAATGCCATTGGATAAAGACCAGCCAGGGTGAATAGATAAGCCCAGTGCTAATTTTGCTTTAAAGGGAAAATGGGAGAGAGCTTCTGCCGTCTGGTTTGAGTGGCCAGGCTTCTGACAGCCCTAAACTATACGGCAGTCGTAGGACCCGCCATGTTGCATCCCACATCACCAAGCCCTGCCACATCATAGCCCACTTACCTATAACGTCCCATGACCTAATTGGTTTCTCACACTTTTCCAACTAATACTAGTTTAGCTAATTAATCTCTATATAAGTATTAATGATTTAATTAGCTAGTTAGTCAATTTATCATGTTATATTACAATTTTCAAACCGAAAGTCTTTAATTGAGTAAGTTATGCAGTATTTAACAATCTTAAGTAGGGAAAAACCCGACAAAAAGATACCATGTATATATTAAAGGCGAGATAAGTACAACACAAGATTCAAATACATATACTCAGTGTTCTATAGTCCCCAAAACCCAATGAAAAGTAAATACATACATATTGTAATCACGCACGAGCTGACATCACTATTTTAGAGGTAGTAGCCCAATACCTTCTTGCCCTTGCACTTGCTCGTTGAAGGATCAGCACTCAATCACCCAACAAATACATTAACGAGTCCAGTGAATAAAATCCTAAGAGAAGTCCACAAAATATTCATGAAATAAAACTAGTAACTTCGAGACATGCGAATATAACATCTGACAATAGTATATCATATTCCCATGAATGTAGGCAACATACAACAACTAAAAATAGTAGTGTCTAATCAACAACACATACTCAATAAACAAGCTCGAAAATAAAGCAGTAATAAATAAACAACCGTATAATCACAAAAAAACCCTGACCTGAACCAGCCGGTAATCAATAAAATGGGATAGGAACCACGTATATACGTACAGGCTTACAATGGCTATTTCAAGTCAAGGGAACATCTTACATCCCTCCCGACAGTCATATATATTCTACTGCCATCGACAAGAACATTAAACACAAGTAACCCGTGCAAGTGATTTAGCCACAGCTAATATATACGTAAAACGAAATAGGAGCGAAACCCCATTTATGCCCACAGCAGTTACACGTATAATTCAATACCGATAAAATAAAACCATGAATTTTATGAGGCATTCCAATGAGTTTATGCACCTCAATCCACGCTCCAGCTTCCCCGGACTCTCTAATCCCTCCCGACTAGCTCCTCGATACCCGAGCTATGACTCGTTAAGTCCCTAAAGTCCAATTTTTACGTATTTAGTATGTTTATAGGTGTTTGGGTATGTATTAAGTCGAAAATCCAAAAAAAAAACTCTTTAAATTTAGTTTTCATATATCATTATCGCGCTAATGGGACTGCTTACCGCGTTAGGTATGATTAGCGCACTAGGAAATCAGTTTAGCGCCTACTGTTCTTCATTTCTAAAAACAATTGAACGCCCAGACTGGTTAGCGAGCTAACTGAGTTCTGTGACAAAATTCTTAACTAGAGAATTCTGTCACCAACTCCCCAATTAGCTAACCAAGCGTAACAAAATCATTTTCCATTCAATAATGACTCCAAAACATTATTCAAAGTAGCAACACAACACCAATTAGCTCAAAATTATCAAATCCATGGTTCCACTAGTTTTTCCAATTTCACCTAAAACCTTAATTTTTCCAAAACCTCAATTTTTCCAAAACCAGTTGTAAATTCTCAATTGAAATATTAACAATACTTGTAATTCATCAAAATAACACCAGAAATCAATCACTAACTCCTCAAATTTGAATTTCACCAACACACTTAAAATTGAGTTTCCTTTGAAAGTGTAGAAGATGAAGAGGAAGATTACCTTAAGTTTAATCACTTGATTTGCACTCTAAAAGCTTGATTTCAGCTCTTAAATCTCATATCCTCCATTGGTTTTCTTTGAATTTGCATGGATTTTAGTTGAATGGTTTGAACAAAAACCCACTAACATTGTTATTTATATGTTTGGTCTTGATCAAGTGTGCTATGCACATCTCGAGGATTATTGGTCTCTATTCATGCTGTAACACATAACTTAATGACTCCAATAGCCCACTACTATCCTAGATTTACTCACTAGGATCATCTAGATACCCATGAAAGGCCCACGTTATTTATATCAAACTATAGGTTTATTACTATTTGATTTTAATTACATTACATTAGGCTCCTTAAACGATATAGTTAGTGTTTATATTCACCAAATTTAACTAATTTGTGATCACACTAACCTTCGACTACCTGGCACCCGATGCCCCGCATCTCGACTCGCATTTCGAGGTAACTCTCTGTCATACCAACTCATCCGATAAAAACACACATATGCGATGCAATACAATAATAATGATTTTAAACACCAAATATACTTAAACATCATCCATAAATAACATATTCCCTCGGTTCTCGTACCCGAGTCAACCGAGTTATCCACGTAACGCCCAAATAATGACTGTTAATCCTCGAGATTAACACTAATCTTAATTTAATTAATTTGGGTCGTTACTGGTCTTATAATGGATCTCGAATTGGAACCCAAGTAACTTGATGAGCCAACGTTGGTACTTCGAAACCACATCGCGTTGCTCAAAGAGGAACTTCAAACTGTTGGGTTTCGATGATCATGCGCAGCGGAAGTTTTTGAAACATTTTCGAACATCCCCGAACCAAGATCCTATTGATTCGATTAAAATGATATGCCAATAAAAATCATTCCTTAGCAAGAATAACTTCATGTTTGCCTTTTTTGGTGTTGATCGATTCCTTTAAGACGCTGCGAGAGACGAATGTCCTTTATCAGAAATCCATACACGAACGGACGATCACGATCTGAAGTGCTAGCCCCTAAAATCCTAGCACGAAAATTCTCACAAAATTGCTCTAGGAAGAATCTCTCTTGGGAATTCTCTCTCTCGAGAAAAAACCTCTTCACAACTGTGACCCTAATATCTTATTTATAGTACACTAGGTCGAGTTGTAAAAGAACTTCATCTCCTAGTTACACTCTAAATAGAATCCTAGATAACGTCCAACTCTAAAAAAGGATAGAGTCATAGATAATCTACAATTACTAATCCAACAAGAGTTTTAATTTATCTAAAACTTAAATAAGAATTAAATTCATACAATAATTCCAATTAGAGTCATATTCTAAAAAGGATTTACTAAGAGATAAAATTTTTAGTCACACTAGAAATGTAGGAGAATATTGAATCGTAGTCAAACTAGGATATTTAATGAGAATCTTCGAAATGAGTTTTATTAAATAAAACTATTTAACCCAGATAATATAAAATCGCGCAAATCCGTTCTTTGTGTGCGACCCGATAGGTTCATACAACGTTAGCAGTGAACCAAAGTCATTTTGGTACATAAGTCATAAGCGGTCTCTAGCAAGGCATCATGACTACTCAAGAAGCATGAAAATCAATAAATCTATACAAACTAATAGATATTATATATCATATCCCTTTGCCGCGCGATATCTTTTGATTGAACATAAGACATGGAATGTCATCCTTATAGTTCAATCTACTAGTCTCGATCTCCGAGTAGAATGAACTTGTCAAGTGACATTGATCCAATCAATTCACTAGACATGACCATTTATCAGTTAACATATCGAGGGACGAAATAGATATCTCTCTCTAAAAGAGATGGACAAATCCCATCTTGATCAGACAACATCCACACAATAGTCGAACAATGAACAATCATAATATTTATAATCATCCGGCTAAAGAAAATGTTTGATTGTATCAAATCATTGTGCTTCTAATGTTGGAGTCTCTGGTGATCTCAAGTCAAATGACTAAATGATATAACACTCGCGATAATCACTTATGACATTGACCATGCAATGTTCTCATAGCAGGTCAATCCAACATCCCAACATATACCCATTATCTTGATTCGTATCCGTATATGCATAATCATCATGATTATCAATCAATACTCATACTAGTCTTAATTTATTATTGTTCCCATAATAATAACTGACTAGGGACATTTAGAATAATACAATAATTATCCATAGATACTATTATAAAAGAAACATGCATCCACTTATAATAGTTAAACAACATTTACAGAATTGGTCTAGGGCACATACCCCAACATCTCTCATTTACACTAGGTCAAATCCTACACGTATCCAATATTGAGTAACCTTAATGCATTCTCAGTGGAAGAATTTTGTTTATGTATCTGCTATATTGTTTGTTATTGATGTTATGTAAATCTTTACGTTCTCTCTTTTATAAGACAAAAACGCTCAAGTGATTGTTTAGATCTATAGTATGATTTAAGTTTCATAACCTAAATTTTCCCATCGATTTTACAATAAAAGCTAACATTATTTCCAACACTTGGAACTGCACCTTATTCAATCATGAACCTTACGATCTAAACATTTTCTTTGCTTGCATCAAATGCCGCTAAAAACTCAGTTTATATTATAAGACTTGTTATAGTGAGTTTAGAATATCTTCAACTCATTCAAATGAAGTTAACACATATCCATATTGCGATCATTAATCTTTTATATTAATTTGAAAGTTTTCATCGTGTAACTATTTACAAGACTCATATCTTTCAAACCTCTGTAAATCTAATAACATCTCTCAAATGCTTATGAAGTACTTAAGAATGTTATTAATAAATATCCAGTGACCCTCACCAGAATCTATGAGATATATGTATGTTTTGCCCAAAGCATATTGATAAGTCGGTATTTATAGGTATTTAATAGTCTATTTTAGTATATTTAATTATTAAAAGTATTTAAAATATATATATTTAATTATATTTTTTGGTCATTTTTAGGTGAAACGGAGTGCGCGGTTGAATTCGTGGCGGAAAATACTCAAAATGGAGTATTTACTTGTAGTGATCGAATGCCGGACAGTTTGCCTCGAAATACGCATTGCGCAGGGTGTCGAATAGTAGACAGGATATTTTAACCAATAAGGTGATGCCCCGTTAGCGTGAAAAGCCACTCTGGACCAATCAGATGATGCCACCTGGAAGTTCAAAGAAAACAACACGTCAATACACCGATTCTAGCCATTAGGGTGTTGCCACATGTTGACATGTCAGCAAATCCAGTTCCAGGAGCCAATGAGAAACCGCCACGCGTTGCCACGTCACCTTGCGCAACCAAGTCACCTGCAAGTCATTACATCGCGTTTCAGAATCCGTGGATCTGCCTCGAGATCCGTGCCCGCACAAATTCCCGGATTTTCACTTAGAATCGCGCGATTTTTTTCCACCAGCGCGTGTCCACGCGGCGAGCTCCCATTGGCCAGACGCGTAACGCCGACGTGGTTCCGCGAATCAAAGCGGACACTTGGCGCTGATTCACCTCACACACAATCGAACGCGCAGATTCTCGACGAATTGCGCGGCGACACATTAGAAGCGGCGCAACAGCAGACCAATCATGTTCCGACACGTGGCGCGACAATTAAAAATTAATGAATTACGCTGCGACACGTGGCAGAGTTCAAATTTTGATCTAAAAACACCCTTACGATGCTTTTCGGCGCACGAGTCACCTCCCTAACCCCTAAAATTAGTATCCGAGTACAATTTGGAGTATTTTTATATATTAGGAACCTAGTTATTATTAGAGAAGAATTAATTAGTATTTTTTTTAGAGATCAATTATTATTTTTAGTAATGATTTTTGAAGATGATGTCCGACTAATCAATTTCTTGCTTAAGTCGAAGGGGAAGCAAGTCGGGATCATGGATTCAAAGCATATTATGTGAGATCTTTTATTTTAGTATTTAATTAATTTAATTTCTCTTATTTCATTGTTGTTGATTTTAATGATTATGATTTAGATCTAGGGTATGTATGAGACCGATGCATGCTTTTAGATGGATAATCTACTGTTATTTGGAATATTAGTATCCGTGTAATTGTGCTTTTAGACCAATAAAGTAACAAACATTCACCCGTTTATCGTAAAACCCTTTCGGTGTTTGAATGTACAACAATTGAATCTAGGTTAAATCGATAGCGGACACGACCCGGTTATCTAGGATTAGTGTTCCCATAGATCTATATTACTTCAGTTAGTGTGTTAAACCTGATTGGCGGATGTCTAGGGTTATACATTAATTAGGGAAGTAGTTAGTGGCGGACGTCCTGACTATCAAAATTAGGGGAATTAGGAATTTTTGGCGGATGTCGATTTTCTATACCTAATCTAGGAGAATTTAAATTAATAATTTATTTGGAAAAGACTGAGGACCATTGAATGCTATTGAATCTTGATTCTGATTTGTGGAATTGGAGATTTAGGTGATTTTTCATTATTGATATTAATTTTTGAGAACTTTTTCTTTTTGTTAGTTTAATTAATTATTTTATTGAATTTTGTGAAAACCTCATGTTTTTAGTTAACTTGGAATAAACTCAAGTCCTGTGGATTTGACCCCGAATTTACCACTACTACACCCTTATGGTTTGTAACTCGATTACGGGTTATATTTGGCATGCACGACACGTGATCAAATTTTGGCTCCATTGCCGGGGACTTAGTCTTTACTCTGAGTTTAGGTGTTAGTTAGTTATATGAATTATTTTTAATATTAGTTTAGTTAATTTATTTATTTTGTTAGTTAGATTAGTAATTAATTGTTTTTTATTTATTAGTTTAGTTTAGTTAATTTATTTTTATTAGTTTAGTTAATTTATTTTTACTTACTTTGAGTTTAGGTTTCTTTTTTTTTTCTTTTTATTATTATTTTATTTATTTATTTATTTATTTTAGTTTTATGCTACCACACCTTACTCGGTCAAAATCGGTCGGTTCATTATTACCTTTCGACCTTGAACCAGAGAGAACTTTTCATAGGTGGATTAGAGAGACCCAACTTAGGCAACAGGAAGGCCAAAATTTTTTGGACATGGCTGCAAATTGCTAAATCACCATGGGTCATGCCAATCATGAGCTTCAAGCTCTTTTGGCGCAACAACCCCTCTGCATCAACTATCCGGTTAATGCTGGAGACTTTGAGTTGAGGTATGGGTTCATTAATCTCCTACCATCCTTCCATGGTGGCGAACGAAGACCCTATCACTTTCCTGAAGGAGTTTCATACTATCTGTAAGTCAATGAAACCCTCCAATGCGGATGAGGAAACGGTTAAGCTCAGATCTTTTCCGTTATGCCTTAAAGACAAAGCTAAGGAATGACTTTTCTACCTTCCGCATGGCTGCATTAATTCTTGAAATGATATGGCAACCGCGTTTTTGAATGAATATTTCCCTGAGGATAGAGTTGCTCAACTCATCAAGGAGATTTGCAGCATCAAAATGTGGCCGTGCGAATCATTTGGCGCATATTGGGATCACTATAAGCGATTGATTGCTAGTTGCCCGCAACATGGCCAATCTGAGAAGGCCATAGCTCGATTCTTCTATGTTGGCATGTCGCCCATGGAACGACGCATGATCGATAATGCGTGTGGGGGTCACATTCGAGACAAAACTCCAGCCTAAATGAAGCAACTGTATGAGGACATCGCACAACAGTCACTCCTTTATGGTGATCTTGATGCTACTGCTTACCGAAGTCTGACTACAGGCAATATCTCGAGTTCCACATACCAAAAAATTGACCAAATAGCCTCTATGATGGAACGTCTCCTCTCATCCGGTAAACTGGAAGCCAAAGCTTGTGGTTTCTATGCTGCCACAAATCATGCAACTGATGAATGTCCTACACTTTTTGATGATGATCAATAGGACAATGCTATGGGTAATCAGTTCCAATGGCCATCTAAAGTCCCATTCGTGAATACCTATAATCATGCCACGGCCAGGAACAACCCAAACTTCAGTTACGGGCCTCAGAATCAGAATTATCAGACCTTCATCCCCAGAGGTCAACCGTTGCCTGCACCCTCCAATAATTCCTCTTCACTTGAGGATATGATTAAAGCCCTTATGAGCCAAGAAAGCCAAATTATGAATGAATTGAACCAATTCATGGCTAACACCGAGAAATCCTTCATCGAACTCAAATCGGCAGTCTGAACTATTTAAGTTCAAGTGGACCAACAGGCACAGCACATTGGACGTCTCGAGGATAAGGGAAAGTTGCCTTCGCAACCTTACCCAAATCCTGACGCGAGTGCTAACGCAGTTACATTCCGTAGTGGTACAGAGCTGGAGGGACCCAAAAGGGATAATAGGTCATCTAATGCCCAAAACCAGGCAAATGAGGAAGAACACGAGGTAGTAGTGACTCCGTCTGCCCCTAAATAGATGGTAACTACTCAAAAGGAAGCACTACCCACATTTAAGGTCAAACCTCTTTTTCCACAACGACTCATCCTAGATAAGAAAAAGGAGGAAGAGAAAGAAATTCTCGAAACCTTTCGGCGAGTGGAAATCAATATCCCACTCCTCGACGCGTTGAAGCAAGTCCCTAGGTACGCAAAATTTCTTAAGGAACTATGCACTAACAAAGGGAAACATAAAGGCAACGAAAAAGTCCAAATGGGAGAAACCGTCACGGCTATCCTACAAAAGAAGTTGCCTCCTAAATGCAAGGATCTTGGGATGTTCTCAGTACCTTGTGTTATAGGTGATATAAGCATTCAAAGAGCTATGTGCGACCTTGGCGCTTCCATTAATGTTATGCCATTATCTATTTACGAGACCTTGCATGCAGGCCCATTGGAGGAGACTGGTATTGTCATTCAGTTAGCAGACCGTTCCGTTATCAGACCTGTCGGTGTTCTCGAGGACGTTCTAGTTCGAGTGAACGAGTTTGTGTTTCCTGCTGACTTCTATGTGGTCGATACGAAAGATGAGCCATTCCCCAATGCTTCATCAGTACTCATTGGACGTCCATTTTTTAAAACGGCGAAGACGAAGAAAGATGTTGATGATGGATCTCTTACCATAGAGTTTGACGGTGAATTCATCAAGTTTAACATCTACGATGCGATGCGATGCGATACCCCAGCGATGTGTCTTATGTGGTGTGTACCATAGACTGTGCGGATCCACTCGTTGAGCAGACCTTACTCATGAGTGGCGATGATGAAGTTAAAGTAGTTTTATAGCATCATCTCGACAGTACTCAAATCCATGAGAGTGATCTGACCTACAATACTGATGTCGAAGATTTTGTTTTCGAGTTGGATTCTATCCAACCCCAGCCCCTAAATGTCCATTATTTGGAGTTACTTACTTCTGACTCTGAACTTTCTCCCTCATTGGTTAAAGCTCCTATACTTGAGCTAAAGCCATTACCTGAGCACTTAAAGTACATGTTTTTGGGTGAGAATGTCACACTCCTGTGATCATCTCAGCCAAACTTATACATTTGAAGGAAGAGAGGCTCCTTCGAGTACTCCGGGAGTTTAAACAGGCTATTGGGTGGACCATAATGGATATCGAAGGTTTGAGCTCTTCCACTTGCATGCATCATATATATATGGAAGAAGGGTCGAAACCTACGAGAGAAGCTCAGAGGGGGATCAATCCGCTAATGATGGATGTAGTGAAGAAGGAGATACTGAAGCTCCTTGATGCTGGTGTGATTTACCCCATCTCTGATAGCAAATGGGTAGGCCCTATCCAGGTGGTTCCTAAGAAAACGGGAGTCACAGTAGTCACCAATTCACATGGTGAGTTGGTTCCAACCCGTATTCAAAATGGATGGCGGGTATGCATTAACTACAGGAAATTAAACGCGTCCACCAGGAATGATCGCTTCCCCTACCATTCATTGATCAGATGTTGGAGAGACTCGCTGGTCATTCTCATTACTGTTGTCTTGACAGTTATTCCAATTTTCATAAGATATCGGTAGTACTTGAAGACCAGGAAAAGACTATTTTCACCTGTCCATTTGGCACTTTTGCCTATCGACGCATGCCCTTTGGGTTATGCAATGCTCTTGCCACCTTTCAAAGGTGCATGATGAGTATCTTTTCAGATTTTGTTGAGCATTTCATTGAGGTCTTCATGGATGACTTTGCCATTTACGGTGATTCATTTAATAGTTGTCTCAGCAATCTGACAAAAGTTCTCAGCAGGTGTATCGAGAAGAACTTGGTTTTGAACTATGAAAAATGTCATTTTATGGTGGACCAAGGTCTTATTTTGGGATATATTGTCTCAGCTAGAGGCGTAGAGGTAGACCAAGCTAAAATTGATGTTATCAAGAAACTTCCCTACCCTACGAATGTGCAGCAGATTAGATCTTTCCTTGGACACGCTGGTTTTTACCGTCGTTTCATCAAGGAATTTTCAAAAATCACACAACCTCTATGTCGTCTACTTCAAAAGGACATACCTTTTGAGTTTGATAAGGCATGTAAGAGTGCATATGATGCGCTGAAAGACTTACTTACTAGCACACCAATGATTCAAGCCCCTAATTGGTAGCATCCATTTGAAATTATGTGTGATGCTAGTGATTATGCAATGGGTGCAGTCTTAGGACAGAGAGTCGGGAAAGCTTCACATGTCATATACTATGCTTCTCGTACTCTAGACGCTGCTCAGGTGAACTACACCACTACTGAGAAGGAGCTCCTTGCTGTTATCTTCGCACTTGAGAAGTTTCGGCCTTACCTTTTGGGAACCAAGGTTATCATTTACTCTGATCACGCTGCCTTGAAGTACCTGATGAGTAAAAAGGATGCCAAACCTAGGCTCATTAGATGGATACTCCTACTTCAGGAGTTTGATATCACGATCAAAGATAAAAGTAGTGCAGAGAATCTAGACGAAGACCATCTCAGCATAATTAAAAATGGTAAAAGTCCTACCCCTCTTATGGATGATTTCCTAATGAGCACATATATGCTGTTATGAATGATCTCCCCTGGTACGCCGATTTGGTGAACTATATCACTTCGGGTGAGCTATCTCCTCACCTTTCGAAGGCTCCGAAGAATAAAGTAAAGAGTGATGCTAAGTACTATGTATGGGATGACCCGTACTTATGGAAATTCTGCTCCGACCAGGTTATCAGGCGTTGTGTTCCTCAGATCGAGAGTCATTCCATATTGGATTTTTGTCATACTTACGCCTGCGGAGGCCACTTCGGTCCCCGTCGGACAGCTAGGAAAGTTCTTAAGAGTGGGTTTTACTGGCCCACCATTTTCCATGATTCATACATGTTTACCAAGACTTGTCCTAACTGTTAGAGATCTGGTAATCTTAGTCATCGAGACCAAATGCCACTTACCCCGATTCATATTTGCGAAATATTTGACGTTTGGGGTATAGACTTTATGGGACCGTTTCTAGTGTCATTTGGTAATGTTTACATACTTTTGGCAGTGGACTACGTGCCTAAGTGGGTGGAAGCTAAGGCTACGCGCACTAATGACTCCAAATTGGTATGTGAATTCCTTAAATCGAGGATTTTCACAACATTTGGTACCCTATGAGCCCTTATCAGTGATAAAGGCACTCACTTCAGTAATCATATGGTTGAAAGTCTTCTGAGGAGGTATAATGTCACTCATCGAACGTCTACAACATATCATCCCCAAACGGGTGGCCAGGCAGATGTCTCTAACAGAGAGATCAAATCCATCTTGGAAAAGATGGTGAATCATACTCGTAAAGATTGGAGTGCACGTCTTGATGATGCGATTTGGGCTTACCGAACGACGTTTAAAATGCTAATTAGGATGTCCCCATATCGCCTTGTATTTGGTAAAGCTTGCCACCTACCAGTCGAGCTTGAGCATAAATCCTACTGGGCTGTGAAACAATTTAATATGAAGCTCGATGAAGTAGGAACAAAGAGAAAGCTCAATCTCCAAGAGTTGGAGGAAATCAGGAACGACGCATATAAAATTGCGCGGATTTATAAAGAAAAAACTAAAGCGTTCCATGATAGCAATCTCTCTAGGAAATCTTTCCGTGTTGGTCATAATGTGCTTTTATTTCAGTCACGTCTGAAGATTTTTGCGGGTAAGCCGAGATCGAGGCGGACATGACCATATATTGTGACTGCGGTGTATGATCACGGAGCAGTGGAGATTCAGAATATGAAGACTAGTAATGTGTTTAAGGTGAACGGACACATATTAAAGATCTTCTATGAAGACTTCCCGAGCCATGATGTGGAGATCGTCTCACTGGCAACACCAGTCTATTTTGATTGACAGACTCCGACCAAGTCGAGCCAACGACTTTAACCAAAAGCGCTATTGGGAGGCAGCCCAAACTTTGATAAGTATTATTTAGTTTATTTATTTTCATATTTTTATTTATTATTTTGCATGAATTTATATAATTTCCTTCCTTTTGTTTTTTTCATATTCTTTCACCATCTTTTTTTTATGTGTGAACCTCTTGACTTGTTTTGATCCTTGAGGACAAGGTTCGGAATAAGTTTGGGGGTGTTTTAGGGATTGTGGATTGTTTTGGATGGATTCTATTGCGAAAGACCGTAGGTGAGATCGTTTAATTTCTTTTAATGCAATTATATGCGGATATTGGATGGTAATGATGGTGTTTTATATCATTTCTTCCATTTCTTTCATTTCATTTCATTTCTATTCACATTCCTTTCTCATTCATTAGGAATTGATACACTTTCGTGTATATATTTAGTATGTTTTATTTATTTTAGAGTCACCCGAAACTTTGTTCATGCCTTTGGTTGTGGTTGAGTAAATTACAGTTGTATTTTTAACTTGAAACTTAGAGAAAATTAGGAGAAACACTTAATCAAGTTCGTAGCTCAGCATTTTTATGATTTCAAGATTAGAGACTTAGATGATGGTTGGATTTAGTGCTAGATAACGAAAATGAGTAAACGGTCAAATTTATGCAAGTTATATTATTTTAACCCACATAAGGGGATTTGCTTGATTATAGTGAAAGTGAGAAGTACTAACTGGAGTTTTTCTAATAAAAATAATAAAAAAGAGAGTCCCGCAGGTTTCCTCGGGAAATGGAGCAGGGAATCTTGTGGTGGGAAAAAGTAAGAAAAACGGTCCACAAGAAATGGAGAAGGGATCGTACCACTTGAAAAAAGAAGAGGTTGATGAAAAATAATAAAAAATGAGAAAATAATATTGAATAAATGTGGAAGTTGTAAAACTCCTCAAATAAAAGATTTAGTTCGAGTGCTTTCACTATATTAAGTGAGATTTTGATCTTGCGTGCTTAATTGTATAGAACAATAAAACTTGTGATTAGTTGATGGCCTTTGTTTTGACCGAGTCTTTTGTCTTGAAAGTGCGATCTTAATTGTGTTTGACTTGCGAGACTTGACATATCATAACTCTGAGATTTTCTGAGTTACTTGTTAATTTGGAGTCTAGTTTAGTTTGTGTTGTCATTTACACCTTTGCTCGGGACGTGCAAAGTCTTAAGTTTGGGGGCATTTGATAAGTCGGTATTTATAGGTATTTAATAGTCTATTTTAGTATATTTAATTATTAAAAGTATCTAAAATATATATTTAATTATATTTTTTGGTCATTTTTAGGTGAAACGGAGTGGGCGGTTGAATTCGTGGCAGAAAAATACTCAAAATGGAGTATTTACTTGCAGTGATCGGATGCCGAAAGGTTTGCCTCGAAATACGCATTGCGCAGGGTGTCGAATAGCAGACATGATATTTCAGCCAATAAGGTGATGCCACGTCAGCGTGAAAATCCACTCTGGACCAATCGGATGATGCCACGTGGAAGTTCAAAGCAAACATCACGTCAATACACCGATTCTAGCCAATAGGGTGTTGCCACGTGTTGACATGTCAGCAGATCCAGTTCCAAGAACCAATGAGAAACCGCCACGCGTTGCCACATCACCTTGCGAAGCCACGTCACCCGCAAGACATTTCATCGCGTTTCAAAATCTGTGGATCTGCCTTGAGATCCGTGCCCGCACAAACTCCCAATTTTTGCTCAGAATCGCGCAATTTTCTTCCGCCAGCACGCTTCCACGTGGAAGGCTCCCATTGACCAGACGCGTAACAGCGACGTGGTTCCGCGAATCAGAAGCGTACACGTGGCGCTGACTCACCTCACACACAACCAAACGCACAGATTCTCGGCAAATTGCGCGACGACGCATCAGAAGTGGTGCAGCAGGAGACCAATCACGTTCCGACACGCGGCGCGACAGTTAAAAATCAGCGAATCACACTGAGACACGTGGCGAGTTCGAATTTTGATCTAAAAATACCCCTACGATGCTCCTCGGCACACGAGTCACCTCCATAACCCCTAAAATTAGTATCCGAGTACAATTTGGAGTATTTTTATATATTAGGAACCTAGTTATAATTAGAGAAGAATTAATTAGTATTTTTTTTAGAGATCAATTATTATTTTTAGTAGTGATTTTGGAAGATGATGTCCGGCTAATCAATTTCTTGCCTAAGTCGAAGGGGAAGCAAGTCGGAATCATGGATTCAAAGCATATTATGTGAGATATTTTATTTTATTATTTAATTAATTTAATTTCTCCTATTTCATTATTGTTGATTTTAATGATTATGATTTAGATCTAGGGTATGTATGAGGCCGATGCACGCTTTTAGATGGACAATCTACTGTTATTTGGAATATTAGTATCCGTGTAATTGTGCTTTTATACCAATAAAATAACAATCATTCACCCGTTTTCCGTAAAACCCTTTCGGTGTTTGAATGTACAACAATTGAATCTAGGTTAAATCGGTAGCGGACGCGACCCGATTATTTAGGATTAGTGTTCCCATAGATCTATATTACTGCGGTTAGTGTGTTAAACCTGATTGGCGGATGTCTAGGGTTATACATTAATTGGGGAAGTAGTTAGTGGCGGACGTCCTGACTATCGGAAGTAGCGGAATTATGAATTTATGGCGGATGTCGATTTTCTATAGCTAATCTAGGAGAATTTAAATTAATAATTTATTTGGGAAAGATTCAGGACCATTGAATGCTATTGAATCTTGATTCTGATTTGTGGAACTGGAGATTTAGGTGATTTTTCATTATTGATATTAATTTTTGAGAACTTTTTATTTTTGTTAGTTTAATTAATTATTTTATTGAATTTTGTGAAAACCCCTATTTTTAGTTAACTTGGAGTAAACTCAAGTTCTGTGGATTCGACCCCGTATTTACCACTACTACACCATTGTGGTTGGTAACTCGATTACAGGTTATATTTGGCACGCACGACACGTGATCACATATGACATATCGAGTTGAATGCAAAGTATAACATTTGTGATGATTCTCATAGCTAATGCGTAAGAAATCATATTCACATTGTCCCGCTCATCATTTGTCTTAAGACTTTGAGTCTTGCGAGACTTATGTTATAAGACATAAGTACGATTCTTCTAAGAATCTCGTTCATTGAAACTTTTTCAATTATTTGTCTATATATATAAGCACTATTATTTAAAGTAATTAGCCTTTTAGATCTAATTAGCTAAGAATCTCATTGAGAAACTTTTCTTAACCAAGACTTGACATTCTGCAGGGTTAAGACATCGTTTCCAATGAATAATATATCATTAACATACAAATTCAAAAAGATAATGGCGCTCCCACTAACCTTTATGTATATACAAGGTTTATCTTTGATTCAATGAATGTAATTCATTAATTATTTCATCAAAACAAAGATCCCGACTCTGATAAGCTTACTATAATCCATAAATGGATCCTTTTAGCTTGCATACCTTTCTCGAATTCTCAAAATAAAAAAAACCCTTAAATTGTATCATACACATATTTAAGGAGCATGGAGTAATGCTATTTTTGACATACGTTTGACATATTTTATAGTCAAACTATGAAGTAATGACAATAGAATTCTAGAACTTGAGCTTAGCTACTAGTGAAAATCTTATCATAATCAATACCTTGATTTAGATTGAAATTTTTAATAAGCCATGCTTTTAAGTATGCATCTTTTTTTTTTCATGTCACTTTAACTCATTTACATTTAATGGTCATACCATCTTCAGGTAAATAATTCAAGTTTTAGACTTAGTTAACATACATAAATTAAAATTCAGAATTAATAACACTTAGTTTCTTCGTTCAATCTAAACAAGAAATGTCTCTTGATAAGTAGTGATTCATTCTGATCCAATATCAAAAACTCCTCACATATCAATAATAAGAAATTCCAAATTTCTCTGGCCGATTTCTAATTATTCTAGATTTTCATGAGATATATATTACTTATGTATAATCAACTAGTTCAAAACTTTGTTGACCTTCCTAAAGTGGTTCGGTTCTTATTTGTGGCACTTGAACATTTCAAGATTTACTTTATTCCCAATAATGTCTTTAAAATAAACACTTTACTTAGGAAAGACATCATTTTTGAACAACAAACAATTTGTTCTCAATTGTATAAAATAATATCATAGTGATCAACCACAATTAGACACAAAAGACTTGGGCATCACACTTTATGTGACTTAACCTCTTACGCAAGTCTCGCCGCCTTAAATCTCAAGAAAAGACAAACTAGGTCTTTTTATTCCATATCATATATGAAGTTTTATCAACTACTTTAAGGAAAATAAGGTTTAGTGCGAGTGCCTTGGTTTCTAAAGTATAGCCTCAATAAGATATCATAGAAAAGTCTGTGTGACACATTATAATTCAAATTATATCATATATAGTTCTATTTATCCTCTTAAAACATCATTTCTCAAATGACGTTCCTAGCGGAGTTAATTGCAAGACAATCTCTCAATTTCAAAGATGGTCACTTAAACTCTTGGCTAAAATATTATCCACAATGATCTCATTAAAGTATGTTAAATAGTTTGCTAAGTGATTTTTTTATTCATTTTGAAATGTTTGTAACAATTCAAAATTATGTCTTCCCTATATGATTTGTAATTCATTATAAAATGAACAATTTTATTCTATGAAAAGCAAGATCCGTTCTTTAAGGCTTTCTTTAGATCTTGACAAAGTCTAGCTCACGACTAAGGTTTCTGTGCCCGACACAAACACCTTTTGTAGCTTTTACCTTCCCTTTATCTTTCTTTATTAAATTCTTTTATGTTACGAACCATTAAATATATATATCTAAGGCCTTTTTTATTATTTTGTCTTACAATTTTAAACATCATATGCAACTGTAAACAGTGTTCTCCATGTCTTTCAAATTATGTAGTTTAAAACTATTTTGATGAATTATATATCAAATCTACTGCCAACTTTTAGCACATGAAGATTCAAGCTTTTTAAGATAATTAATATAGTTCTTTCATGTTCCAAACATAAAGACATATTAATAGGTTCTCAACCATTTTACAAGAATCTAGGAATTTTACAATTTTATGAATTCCCGTGTGACTTACTGTTGGAGCATTTCCTTCAGAGTCACTGTCATGTCATTAGTTTTCACGGCCCGAATATTTCCTAAAGCCCAATTTTATATTTGCTAACATGACATATAATCCTTGTACTAATATATGATAGTTTAAAGGAATCTTTAATCTAAGCATACATCCTTGTTTTATGATTGATAACATTTATTAATTTTCTAATCAAAATAGGGAAATTAGTCTTAGAAGTTATTTTATCCTTATCAAGAATTGATCGCAGTTACTCTGGATTAGTGTTACTAGAAGTTTAACATCTACACCTAGAAGATTATGCAGAATAATTTATTAGTGAGTAATTAAACTCCCACTAAATCAATAATCCTCGTAAATATTAATTTAGTGGTTTAAGATTCATATTTCACTTAATTTTGAGACATCTAAGGCATGACACTCAAAATCAAGTTATTTAGGTAGGTAAGCATTACCAATTGCATCATATGCAACTCTTAGATTCTTTATAAGACCTAGACATCATATGTCACAACATGTTACGTCTCATCTATGTCTAAAGCCCAAAACCGTTTTGATAGCTTTATTAAGTCAAACAATTTTAAAGCATCTAGGTAACCATTACCCAGCTTGCCTCACCAAGATAACATAATACATCCTGCGAAGGCAGACCCATATTGATGTGATTGAGGTCTTGACAAATGTTTAAAATAGGTGATATTAACTTAAAATACTAATCAAGGGATTTTTATCAAGTTTTATAATCCATGTAGTGTTTTACAATAACTAATTCTAGCATCATAAAATTAGAACTCAAGAAATTTAAATACTATTAATTAATAGAAAATTTTCTATGTAGTTGTATTAGCCTACCGATGTGGGCGGGGTTAAAAAGCGTTAATCAATGCTTAGAAATTTAATTAACGAATAATAAAATTCATTTTGATATCAATCTTATATTGATAAAATAACTTACCCCGAGTTTATTTATTGGCATCAATTTAATTAAAACCTTTTAATTAAAATATTGCCATTAAAGTTTAATGCAACAATAAAATTAATCAAATTAATTTTTAACCTTATCATATTCACGTGGATGTGGCCCAAGGGTGTTCTAACTAGAGACCACTAGTGGATACAGATAACGTAGATGTCCACGTTACTAGTAGGCTTTGAAAGTGTAGGCGTGCACGTGAATCAAAACTACATAAGCATGATAGATTATCATTATATTATGGGTGAAGCAAATCCAGTGATGCTGATTCATGATGACATAATTGCATGGAACATTAGATAATTAAACCATAATTACTAGTTATCCACATGCCTGCAAACCAACAATTTAACAAACGTGTGCATCTCATGCATCACGTGGCACTTGCAATTAATAACCATGTAGTATCTTAACTGAAAATATATATCCACTGATCAATCAAAACTAATTTGCACACAAACCATTTGTGCCACGTGTTATATATATGTTAATCCAATTAATCATAAACCAACACGTTACGTGAGTGTTATACCTAGCTTAAAGTTATATACCCACATTAATGCGTGAATATTTAGGAGTCGATTTTTGTTGCCCGCAACTAGCCATGAACATGACATTATGAAGCGGCATAACAAGCTAGAAAGGTCTGATTTCTACAGCGGCTTGGTATCTATTAACCTCACCATGTAAGCAACTAATGAATGCACGAATTCAACTCTCTTTTGACCATCCCAAAACTTATCACCAACTTCATTGTGGATCATGCGCGGTTCAACGCGTAAGAAAAAAAAATTGTTCTGCTTATTTTAATAAATTTTATGATAACAATTATCATCTATATATAGAACTTATAACTTACACAAACTGATCGAGAACTAGAGCATCAAAATTTAAAATTTAATGGAATATCATACCACTGTTGGGTTTCTTAAATCATGCGCAGTGGAAGTTTTCGAAACCTTTTCGAACATCTCTGAACCAAGATCCTATTGATTCCATTAAAACGATGTGCCAATAAAAAAATCATACCTTAGTAAGAATAACTTCATGCCTGCCTTGTTTGGTGTTGATCGATTCCTTTAAAACGCTGCGAGAAACGAACGTCCTCTATTAGAAATCCACTCACGAACGGACGATTACGATCCGAGTGCTAGCCCCAAAAATCTTAGGACAAAAATTCTCACAAAAATTCTCTAAGAAAAATCTCTCTCGAGAAAAAATCTCTTCACAACTGTGACCCGAATGTCTTATTTATAGTACACTAGATCGAGTTGTAAAAGAACTCCATCTCCTAGTCACACTCCAAATAGAGTCCTAGATAAAGCCAAACTCTAAAAAAAGATAGAGGCATAGATAATCTACAATTACTAATCCCACGAGAGTTTTAATTTATCTAAAAATCAAATAAGAATTAAATTCATACTATAATTCCAATTATTCTAAATAAGATTTACTAAGAGATAAAATTTCTAGTCACACTAGAAATGTAGGAGAATCTTGAATCCTAATCAAACTAGGACATTTAATGAGAATCTTCAAAATGAATTTTATCAAATAAAATTCATTAACCTAGACAATATTAAATCGCACAAATCTATTCTTTGTGTGCGACCCAATAGGTTCATACAATGTTGGTAGTGAACCAAGATCATTTTGGTACACAAGTCATAAGCGGTCTCTAGCAAGGCATTATGACTACCCAAGTAGCATGAAGATAAACAAATCGATACAACCTAATAGACAGTGTATATCATATCCATTCGTCACGCGATATCTTTTGATTGAACATAAGACATGAAATGTCATCCTTATAGTTCAATCTACTAGTCTCGATCTCCAGAGTAGACTAAAATTGTCAAGTGACATTGATCCAATCAATTTACTAGACATGGCCATTTATTAGTCTAACATATCGAGGGGCCTAATAGATATCTCTCTCTAAAAGAGATGGACAAATTCCATCTTGATCACACAACATCCACACAATAGTCGAACAATGACCAATCACAATCTTTATAATCATCAAGTTAAAGACAACATTTGATTGTATCAAATCATTGTGCTCTTAATGTTGGAGTGTAAGGTGATCTCAAGTCAAAGGACTTTTGTATAACTCTCGTGAGAATCACTTATGACACTGAACATGCAGTGTTCTCATAACGGGTCTATCCAACATCTATTCCCAACAAATAACCATTATATTGATCCGTATTTGTATGCGCATAATCATCACATGATCATCAATCAAGACTCTTACTAGTCTTAATTTATTATTGTTCCTATAATAATAACTGATAGGGACATTTATAACAAAATTATATATCCATGGATACTATTATAAAAGAAATATGCATCTACTTATAATAGTTAAACAACGTTTACAGAATTGTCCTAGGGCACATACCCCAACACAAACTTCTTTGATCAGTACGAACTAGAAAGTCTCACCCCAACTAGTAATGCCGCCACTTTTAAATGGCTAAGACGATCACCATGAGTTCACATTCATAGGCGAATTTGGTCCTGACACATGGTGATAAAGCATGACTAAAAAAACGATAAGACGGTCTAGTAAGAATAGAACTGCCCTAACCCCCATACCTGATGCATCAATTTCGATCACAAACAAGGCATTGAAATCAAGTAAGGACAGGGTGGTACTGCCTTGACAACTTGCTTCAACTGTTACACTGCAAAATTAGCCTAATTGGACTAGGAGAAACAACCTTTGCGAAACAACTAAGGTAATGGAGCCGCGATCTTCCCATAATCCTTGACAAATCTCTGGTAGTAACCAATGAGCCCTAAAAACCCCCACACTCCTCTCGGCGAAGTAGGCATAGGCCAACTATCCATTGCCTGCACCTTTCAAGATCAACTCGCACACCCTCCGCTGAAATGATATGCCCCAAATACTCCAAGTTAGTATGAACCAAAAATTATTTTTTAAGTTAACAAATAGAGAATTAAGATGCAAAATATAGAGGACCTGATGGAGATGGTCGCAGTGCTCCCTTAAGAAGAAATAATAAACCAATATGCCATTAAAAAACATCAGTACACAATGACGAATGAGACCCTTAAAAATTGAATTCACGAGGGATTGGAAGGTGGCAAGTGCGTTGGATAGGCTAAATGGCATTAATAAGAATTTATAGTGGTCGTCGTGTATCCAAAAAGATGTCTTGGGCAAATCAAAAGGGCAGACTCTGATCTGGTGGTAGCCCAAACGCAAATCCGATTTGGAGAAAATGAATTCGCCATGTAATTCATCCATGAGTTCATCAATTTTAGGGATGTAGAATCTATCCAGAACTGTGGCCTTGTTCAGTGCGCTATAATCTACACAAAATTGCCAACTATCGTCTTCCTTATTAACCAATAGAATGAGGCTAGAGAAAAGGTTGTTGTTAGGTTGGATAACACCATCACATAGCATTTCATCTATCATGTTTTCAATCTCGGTCTTTTAGATTTGTGGATACCTATAGGGTTGCACCCATACTAGTTATGTGCCCTCCCTTACCACGATAGCATGATCACAGGCATGAGGTGGAGGCAGACCCGAGGGAAGCTGAAAAAAGTAGCAAAAAAATTGAGCACCATCTAAATGCAGGGGTTGACCTCCACAGTCTTAGCCATACCTTTTGAAACAGCCACACTGTGGCATTCGATTAAAAATCTACCCACCACTGAGTCTAGGGAGCGCTGTATCGATTTACAAGACACAAGGGCACGATGAATAGTTGGGTATCCCTGAATAGTAATAACTTGCCCTTCCGAATTGAATGAGTGTGTTAACCTCTGGCAATCGATTGTGGTGATACCTATCGTAGATAACCACTTGACCCCCAAAACTAGGTAATACCCTCGCATCCCAATATGGAAAAAAATCAGCCATGATATCTAGTCCTTGGAAGGACACTCGCACACCCTTACAAACGCTCGACCCGAGTAGACAAGCACCCCCATCCACAAACACCCCGTAATTAGATATAGGAGCCACTAGTAATTGTAAAGTACTTACTAATGCCAGTGAATTGAAGTGGTGGGAGGCACGTCCATCAATGAGAATCACTACTTCATGGCCTTGAATGCTTCCCTTAACCTTGATAATATGAAGGTCCAAACCGCCATCAACTGCGTGGGCTGAAAGCTTAATAAAAGTCAATTTCGATTGGTCAGATGATTTTTCAAGAGGGGAATCACCCGAGTCGTCCCCTTGCTCATCGTCGACTAGCAGGACGTTCAACACCTTCTTGCCGCAGCAGTGTCCCACGAACCATTTCTCATCACATCAATAGAATAGGCCAAGCTTCCTACGAGCATGTGCCTCAGACTTATTCAGGTGTTTGTGTTTTGGAGGGAAAACATTCGGTGTTGCCACAGTTGTGGAGCTTGGGCTCAAAGAAATAGAAGAAGGAGGACTTGGATCCCCTCGTAGGCCCATAGGTACTGTAGATTCGGACTGGGCTTGTTGAGAATCATGATTTGGGCCCGTAATTATGTAGCCCATTGAATGAATGGGCTTGGTTTTCCCTTTTGAATCGGGCCCGGTAGTAGTGGACTAGGCCTTAGATCCGCCTAGCCCTAGAGTTTCGCCCGTCCTCAGCTTCTTTTCCAGCCTCGACGCTCGACCACCACCGCCTTCAGCGTTGTCGACGTATCCACCATCATCTCCATGCGAAGATGATATATCAAGCCATTGATGAATACAACAATCTTATGTCGCTCCGACAACCCTTCCTTATGGAGCAACAACAACTGATAGAGCTCCCAGTACTCGTTTACCCGACTCTTGCTCGATGGAGAAGAACTGCTGGCAAAGCAGTAAGGGATCGAACTTTGTAAATCGCAAAGATAGTTTAGGTCTTAAGCTCTTCCTAACTCTCGAACGGGTGTTGTTGTTCTTTCGTCCGCAACCAAATTTTTATCGGTCCAACTAAACAGATCTTAGCTGCTCGAAGCTTTAAGATCTCTGACATGTCATGAAAGGCGGAGTAATGCTCCGTTTGGTTAAGTCCAACCAGGAGATCACTGCCATCAAACATGGGCATCTCAATCTTCCTCAACTCTAGAATCGACTTATATGAACTTGAAGCATGATTTAGTGCCCTCCCTACCAAATCTGTCTTTCCCATGCTTAAATCCAGTGAATATAGATGTTTTGAAGCACTTGAGGACTCGATCCGGGGCGATCTATTCATCTCCTCATGTTGTTGTCGAAACGACTCCTCCATCCGATGCGAGAGGGTTTGGATCTAAGAGTGGAGCTGCCTATGGAACTCCGATCGTAGGAGGCCTTCAATCATGCTTTCCAGCTCTTGAACTCGTTTGAGCTCTGACTCCACTGCTTTCATTCGAATATCAATCTTCGGCCCCATAACTCGTTTCTTGCTCTGATACCACTATTAAGACACTTGAAATGATTGGGAAGAAAAAGGAAATGATTGGGAAGAAATAATCAAAAAAAAGGGAAGTACAACACATAGAGAAGAAACTATTTCCCCAAAGTGGGAGGACTCCTCCACTTACCTAGACAAATTGTCTTTCTAAAGAAGAAAATACAGCCTAAGCTTGACGTCAACAATGAAGTCATTTAATACACCTACCCCTACTCTTCTCTTTATGTTACTGACACTACTATTTACTCACACATGCTCACATTATTCTTACCTTACCATCACCCTCAATGACCAGCAGGCAAGGCAGGTGACGCTGGAGTGGATGGGAGTAATTCCCTACTATTCTTGTTCCTACGTAGGTATACTTTATAGGTTGAGCATGGGCCTAAAGTCCTAATACAATACTTTCCAAAAAAATAAAGTTTAGGGAGTTCATGAGTTTGACTCTACACTACAAAAAATTGGTAGAAATAGCATTAAGAAATAGCATGTAACAACCCAAAATTTCTAATCGTGTTTAATTCCTTAAACAAGATCACCGACCCGTACCGTGGGATCCACACCGTGATAGACCCGCATACTAAGGCATGTTGCCGAGGTATATTTTATATTTGTTATGATGTTTTCCTAGTGTAATATATTTTTGTAGACTATTTAAGTCATCTTACCCATTTGTAGGTGTTGAGATGTGAGTAGAAACATGTCTCGAGATGCGCACAACAGCAGGACCGGGTAGAGTGACTTGGTAAGTCAAGTAACTAGTTTAATACATTAAGGTGATTAATTTAATTACTTTTCAAAGATTATGGAAATTCATTGAATCAAAATACTTAAGCCTATGTTTGTATCAACAACTAAAACATATAATATACAACCTTTGATTTGCCTCAAGATAGGTGTCACAACACATCTAATGGGCAAAATGAGTGACTTAATGGTGTTAGGATGGTTTAAATGAGTGGAGTAGGAGTGAATACCAACCATTATATCTCTTTAAAATGGATGACCAAGATCAAAGGTTCAAAGTAGTATAAAAGGGGCACTTAGGCATTTTAGTTTCATTTCATTACATGAAAACCACATAGAGAAATAAGAGAGCTGGATATGACTTGCTTGCTATCCACATTGATCTAAAGCTTGTGGAAGAGAAATCATATCAACAAATCGGTCATGTAGGATCTAGGAATCAATCCAATGTACTAGGTAATGTTCTAACCAATTCAAGCATCCAAATTCATGAGCTTGTAGTTTAAAATTATGGGGCTTTTATCTCAAAACAAATTTGAAGTGCTTCAAGGTTATTTTTTAACCTAAATATGTTCTAATTTAGATTTCCAAACTTAATTTTTGGATTTGTGAAAGTTGTCCAAAATTTTGGGGGTTTTCAAATGAAACATAAATTCTGATTTTTCAATTACAAAATAACTTTATTTTTTTTTAATCAAATGCCAGATTTGAATTCCTCATTTTGTTCTAATAATCCAACTATATACAACTTTGAAAATTAGATTTGTTTTCATCAAGTTATGGAATTTCAGTTTGCATAATGTTCATGAGATGTTTGAATAAATGCATGTTTAATTTGATGAATTGAATGGATTATAGAGGTGTATGGTGCATGTTGTTGATTTGAAGTTTGTTACGGACCCTTGGCTGAGGAGAGCGAGGGACTCGAGGCATTAGAGAAGGCATAGACGTCTAAGAAACCATAATTCTGCACTTGCAGAATTCAAGGTTATGCAACGTCTAGCACGCTATGCCCTCTGGGTAGCGCGCTAGAAATTTTGGGCAGCTAAGTGTTCTTCGTCAAGAAAAACACTAGCGCTAGAGGTTCCAGCCTAATGCGCCAAAGTTACCTAGTGCGCTATGTGGGTTTCCCTAGTGCCCTGTCGAGGCTTTAGGAATTTTTTAAAAAAAATTTCTTAAAACTCATTAAACCGAATTAAACTAGTTTAAAACCCAAACCTAGGAACTCTAACCCACTCTAAAAAATATCAAACAACTCCGGGAACCTTAAAGGAGGTATCGAGAGTTCGAAAACGCGTTTTGGGGTGTCGGGAGGCTGGATAAGCTTGGATAAGCTTTATGACTTGTAATTAAAGCTGTGAGAATTCTATATTTCATTTCATTGACTCTTATTGATTTATAGTCTATTTAAAGACATTGCTAGTTGTTACCTCACATCATGTTGTTCTTGTTTCTATTTATTATTGAATATTGTTAAAACGATGCCTTGTAAAGTATTTCATTGATTCAAATTTCTAAGCTTGATGATATTCTTAACTTATAGTTGATCACAAGCATGCTATTAGGATGAGTCGTAATGGATTAGACTTGTATTTTATTTCTTTGGGCTTTGTAGCTTAACTAGTCTTGAAGTCCTGCAGACTTAGAACTATTGATCCTTGAAAATTAAAGTAGGGATTATCTAGTGTCCATCGCACAAGAGATACACAGTTCATGGGGACTTAGATCTACTAGGGTATATGGCACTCACCACTACACTTGCGCGAGTTGTCGGTAAGAATGAGATAGATGATTTAGACGCGTAAAGCACAGCTCTGCCATTTGAGGTTGATAGAATTGATGAAATATATAGAGCATAACTCCATATAGTAGTGGAAAAGGCTAGGTGATAGTTCTCATTGCCTACCGGATGTAGATCATCTCGACTTAGCCTGTGTTAGTCTATACATTTTTTACGTGGTATTTACTTGCATTACTTGATTCAACAAATTTTCCTTCTACTTTATGCTTTTAAATACATTTCTTTCATTTTGGAAATGTAGTATAGAATTCTCAATTTATTACTAAAATATCACTATACTCACCATCTAGTTTATAGCGGTGGGTGTAGGTCTGTTGAGTAGTTGCAGTCGGGAAATAGAAGATCAGTGACTTTCCTTGAGCATTTCAGTGACTCTCCTATCTCATTTTATGTATGACTTGATTTTTATTATATTATTGATGCTTATGTATTTCCAGTACATTTTGAGTTGTATATTGGGTTAAGCGTATAGTTCCCCGACGTGAGACTCGGTTATCACACTATGTTATTATCCTTATGATATTTATATGCATGTTTTGATGTTTCCTGTTTTCCACACTGAGGATTTTTAAATAATAATTGCTTCAACATAACCTTTAAAAATTTGTGATAATATTAAAATGATAAAAAAATTTAATTAACTCTGAAATCTAATGATATTATGACATGTGTATTACTTATCCTGGATGCATGTATCGAGGAGTAAAGGAAAGAAAGGCTGATTAATACGTAGTTAAGTCTTACGTGGCTGGAATTAGGGCTTAATCACAGGATTAGGCTGGACAGTGTCCTATTTAGAAGAATGGGCCGTCACAGTTGGTATTAGAGCTATGTTATCAATAAGTGTACCACAAAATTTTATAAAATACAAAATTTAGACATGGAAACTAGATGATCTTTTCCTATAAACTATTAGTTGGGAAGTCAGTGAAATTGAGACGGGGATTTCTTATATGTACTTGTAAATTTCTATATGTATATATATTTATGAGCTATGTCACGTAGTAGCTGATTCGCGCTCGATATCCACTTGCAGAACCTGATGGTTGATACACGAATGGGAGGAGATGTAAATACTAGTGGTAGTCAACCTCGTACTATTACGGAGGATCTTCAGAGGCTATCTGACCGAGTGACATCTTAGGGCTAGTAGTTGACCGACCTCATCGCTTTGTTGATAACCCGTTTTGCTCCACTGACATCAACATTGACCCCTACGACTACTACACCCATTTTACCAACACCAACACTTCTTACTACGACCCCAGTAGCGCCGATAGTGCAGGCTATTCCAATCATTACCGCAGTAGTAGTGGAGATAGTTGAGGTAGTATTGTCCCCCCGCGCCCACATCTTCTAGCACATCAGTTGAAGTTCGGCTTGTGAAGGACTTCATCAAACTCAAGCTAGCCTACTTTGACGGAGTAAGGGACTTTGAGAAGATTGAGAAATGAGTCCTATCTTTGGAGAAGCTTCATAAGATACTGAAGATCGATGATAGACTTTGAGCAAAGATCTCATCGTATACTCTCAAGAGAGATGCCAATGTTTGGTGGCATATGACAATAGCTACCCATGAAGAGTTTGAAACATGAAATGCTTTCAAGTAGAAGTTCTATCAGCAAGTACTTCCCACCTATAGTAATGAAGAGGTTGAGAAGGGAGTTCATGAACTTGAGATAGGGAGACGAGGAGTCCGTGATGTAGTATATGGATCTATATGATTAACTAAGATAGTTTGTCGGAGACTTGGTGAGAGATGATTCTGAGAATGTGTACCACTTCGGTGATGGACTAGGCCAGGCATTGGTTATCATGTAGTCAATAGTATAGGCGCCAGGACACTCACCGAGATCTATGAGTGAGCCTTATCACATTAGACATACTATTTGGGCAGAGTCACTAATGGGACAACACCGGGTCCAATTTTATCAGCAAAGCAAACTTTGGAATATGAAATAGGAGACAAAGGGGTAAAAGAGCACAAAGATGGAGCGGAAGTTCTTAAGGGTCGGGGACAACCACACATCACTCACCGGTTATGCCTTATGCATCATACCTTGCTCCAACGAGAGCATAGTAGGCAAACCTCCCTTGCCACCTCTAGTCAGGCTAGTGTTGCCAGCTCCCTCCGTCTCTGCAATTCCTGCGCCACATCCCCATAGGCTCCACGACAGCAGTAGCATGATGGTAGAGGCCGAGGTAGAAGTCGAGGCCGAGATACTAAATATGGACAGGGACAGCCGTAGAGACATGGTCAGTGTCAGGCACAAGGTCAGTTTCAGACTCAGGGTCAGCGCGGATAGGTTACATGCTACAGATGTGGATATATTAGACTCATTGTGAGAGAGTGCTGCAGCTAGCAAGAGTCTACGCACAGCAGGCCCAAGAGGAGGTTCATATAGTATTCCAACTAGACGTCGACACCACAAGAGGTCTCATTGAAGGTACGATCTCCATTTGTGGTAGAGATTCATATGTGTTACTTAATTTTGGATCTACCATATTTTTTATCGCTGGTCGCATGTTAGGCATCCTGGGACTAACACCCATTAGGCTTAGAGTACGTTTGATTCTTATGGCCTGTTCGCTTCACATTTTAGTGAATCCTAACACATGGGATTAATTAGTGATGGGACTAACACATGGGTTTAGATAGTTTAGTCCCATTTGTGTATCTTGTTTGGTTGGGAGTTTTAAGGTTGGGATTAAATGAGGTTGTACATGTACATTTACCAAAATACCCTTATATAAATAACACCAAAAATGGTGTTACTTTGAGTTTGCTGCCAACAGTTTTGTTACTTTGAGTTTGCTGCCATGTCCAACTACACCAAATTAGTGCACCTAAATCTAACACAACCTCAATTAATCCGTGAAACCTAAAACCATAAATAAGCGAAATCGAAAGATGAATATAGGGAATTGAATGAAAGAGACCTCTGCGCGGGTGTGGAGCATTTGGCGGAGATCAGAGAGGACACTGTCTCGAACATCTTGAAAGGTGTCGTGATGCCACTGCGGGTGCCCATGATCTCTCCTGAAAGCTTGGGGCGCGGATTGGGATCGATGGAGAAAGAGAGAGAGAGGGAGAAGAGGAGGAGTGAGAGAGGGAAATTGAAAGAGGGTTTCATTGATTGATCTCTGTTGAAGAACTGAGGAGACTCGGAGAGTGAATTGTTCAAGCGCGATTGGGTGAAGAGTCCGCCATGAGTGACCAACTTGGTGAAGCTGTTGTATTAATGTGAGGGGTAAAGTGGTAATCTCCACTAACCACCCACTTTGGATTAACTAATCCCACCAAAAATGGTGGTATTGTTTAATCCACTCCCATGCTATTAACTAATCCTGTGGCCTAGTTAATTTTCCAAGCGAACACCGGATTAACTAGTCCAGTGTAGCTAATCCGACCTAAGACGGTGAAGCGAGCATGCCATTAGTACCGTAGCTGGAGATAGGTTACATACTATGTTCATATCTACTATTTCAATAAGACACTGATATTTGAGATCCCAAGATGTCTGATATTCACTTATAGAGGTGGTACATCAGAACCAGGAGCGCGAGAGGTCGACTCATGACTAGTGGAGAGATATAGGCCCTGGTAGCATTGTATGCTGTGGCAGAGAGCCAGGGACCTTGGCTTAAGGACATACCAGTTGTATGCGAGTCTTCATATGTTTTTTTAGAGGATTTACTTGGTTTACCGCCACCAAGAGAGGTTGACTTTATCATTGAGTTACTACCAGGCACTTGGCTTATTTCTATAACTCCGTATTGTATAGCTTTGTGAAAGTCATAGGAGTTGAAGACCCAACTTCAAGAATTGGGAGTTAAGAGTTTCATCACACCCTCTATGCCGCCATGGGGAGCACTCGTTCTTTTTGTGAAGAAGAAGGACAACATCTTAGACCGTGTATCGACTACAAGCAGTTTATCCATTATATAGTCAAGAACAAGTATCCACTACCAATGATTGATGACTTATTTGATCAGCATAGAGGAGCACAATTTTCCTCTAATATAGAACTGAGATCAGGGTATCATCCGTTTAGGATCAGGGAGGAAGACAAGACTAAGACAACGTTCTGTACACGCTATAAATAGTATCAGATCACGGTCATCCCATTTGGGCTGACCAATGCCCCCGTTATGTTCATGGATTTGATGCACCGAGTGTTCAAACCACTTTTGGATAATTTGTGATAGTTTTCATCGATGAAATCTTGAATAATCTAAGAAACGTGAGGATCACGAGCAGCACCTGAGAGAGACACTATAGACTTTAAGAGAGCACATGTTATTCGCCAAGTTCAGTAAGTGCGAGTTTTGGCTTTCCAAAGTAAAACTTTTAGGGCACATTTTTGGAGCAGCAGGGATTGCGGTGGATCCGACCAATATTCGAGCTATCATGGATTGGCCAGCACTGACATCAATGACAGAGATTAGGAGCTTTTTGGGCTTGGAAGGGTACTACCTCCGATTTGTGAAGGATTTTCTCAAAAATTGCTTCACCAATTACTAGATCGACATGAAGGACATCGTGTTTCAGTGGACGGAGGCTTGTGAGCAGGCATTTGATGAGTTGAAGAGATTATTGACTATTGCGCAAGTATTGGTATTGCCAGAGGCTGGACATGGATATCCAAAATATACAAATGCTTTCCATATGGGTTTAGGTTGTGTTCTGATGCGGGCGGTCGAGTTGTAGCATACACCTCTAGACAGCTGAACGTACATGAGAAGAACTATCCTACACACGATCTGGAGTTGGCAACAATCGTGTTTGCACTGAAAGTGTGGAAACATCACCTATATGGAGAGAAATTCACATTTTTACCGACCATAAGAGTATGAAATATCTCTTCATACAAAAGAAGTTGAATATGAGACAACGTAGATGGTTAGGATTTCTGAAGGACTACGACTTTTCCTTAGAGTACTATCCGTGAAAAGCGAACGTAGTTGCAAACGGTCTGAGTGGGAGACTGACAAGAGATGTCGAGATTGTTAGTTGTCACATGATGCATGAATTATGCTTACTCGAAACTGTGATGACAACGAGTCGGTCAAATATCCCACTGATATTCAAGTTCTATTTTGCGCACATATGAGATTATAAACAGTTTCCACACAAAGAGTATCTGAGGGTCAGATAGTTGACAGATCATACTTGAGATTCAGGGAGTTAGCACAGAGTACCGAGTGCACAATTGGACTGAGACTTTAGATCAGTGTCATAGGTTTAAGGACAGATTATGGATACCCGAGGTATCAGAGCTTAAAGATGAGGTTTTTCAGGATTCACACTATTTCCGTTTCACCATTCATCTAGGCAATACCAATATGTACCACGATATGCAGAGACACTTCTGGTGGCCTGCGATGAAGGCAAACATATCTGAGTTAATTAAGAATTGTGGTATTTGCCTGTAGGTGAAAGCTGAGCATCGTAGACCTAATGGGTTGTTACAGTCGCTTCCCATTCCACGATGGAAGTGGGCAAACATCTCTGTGGACTTTGTTAGAAGACTACCGAGAATTGCCAAGAAACACGATTTGATATGGGTTATAGTTCACAAACTGACTAAATTTGCTCATTTTTTACCAAGTGATTCACATTGCATGTTTGATCAATTGAGTGTACTGTTTGAGAGAGATTATTAGGTTACATAGGGTACTATTGACAATCATGTCAGATAGAGATGATACGTATACATCCCGAATGTGGCATAGTATGCAGGAACGGTTTGGTAATTGCCTACAGTTCAATACAACATTGCATCCTCAGACTGACGGGTAGACATAGAGACTAATTCAAGTCCTTGAGGACATGCTCCGGGTGTGTGTTAGAGTTTGACGATCTTTTGAGGGTACCTACTGTTGTGTGAGTTTGTGTACAACAACAGTTATTAGGCCAATATTGAGATGACGCCTTTTGAGGCTTTATATTGTATACTGTGTCACTTGCCATTGTGTTGAGCTGAGCTAGAAGACCAAGATATTGTGGGGTCTGAAATTGTTGTTGATTACACGAGAAGATCAAATTGATTCATTAGAGACTCAAGGGAGCTCAAAAGACAAAGAAGTATGCAGACAAGTATCGCGATGATCTCACATACATCGAGGGAGCCTATGTTTATCTTAAGGTTTCCCTTCGAAAGGGTCTTCAAATATTTGGTGTGAAATGTAAGTTAGCACCAAGATTCATTAGGCCTTTCATGATTAGGAATTGGGTCAGGAAAGTCGCTTACGAGCTTGAGTTGCCTCCGCATATGTTAAGGATCCATCCAGTCTTTCACATATCGATGCTTCAACTAGCTAAGTCGAAGGCAGGAGTATAAATGGTAGTTGACTTGAGTTAGATTGCCTTGAGTGAGAATATTTTATATGAAGAATTGTCTGTGCAGATTTTCAATCGATTTGTACATGACTCGAGAGGCAAGTATATCCTAAAAGTGCTCATCAAGTGGTTGTTTCATGATGATACAGAACCCACTTGGGAGCGGGAGGACTATATGTGAGATAGGTTTCTGTACCTAATCGAGTCAGATATAGTCCTAGTTCGAGTTTTAATTTTGAGGATGAAGTTTCCATTAGTTGGGAAGAATTGTAACGGTCCAAAATTTCTAATCGTGTTTAATTCTTTAAACAAGATCATCAACCCGTATCGCGGGCCCGACACCGTGATACACTCACATACCGAGGCATGTTGTCGATGTATATTTTATATTTGTTGTGATGTTTTTCTAGAGTAATGTATTTGTGTAGACTATTTAAGTCATTTTACATATTTGTAGATGTTGAGACGTGAGCGGGGACACGCCTCGAGATGCGTGTAATGACGGGACCGGGTAAAGTGACTTGGTAAGTCAAGTAACTAGTTTAATCCATTAAGGTGATTAATTTAATTACTTTTCAAAGCTTATGAAAAATCATCGAATCAAAACACTTAAGCCTAAATTTGTATCAACACTTAAAACATAAAAATAGACAACTCTTGATTTACCTCGAGAGGTGTCACAACACATCTAATGGGTAAAGCGAGTGAGTTAATAGTGTTAGGCTGGTTCAAATGAGTGGAGTAGGAGTGAATAGTAACCATTAGATCTCTTCAAAATGGATGGCAAAGATCAAACGTTCAAAGAAGTATAAAATGGGCACATAGGCATTTTAGTTTCATTTCATTACATGAAAACCACATAGAGAAACAAGAGAATTGGAGAGGATTTGCTTGTTGTCCACATTGATCTAAAGCATTTGTAAGAGAAATTAAATCAACAAATTGGTCATGTAGGATCTAGGAATCAAGCTAACATACTAGGTAATGTTCTAACCAATTCAAGCATCCAAATTCATGAGTTTGTAGTTTGAAATTATGGGGCTTTTATCTCAAAAGAGATTTGAAGTGCTTATTGGTTATTTTCTAACCTAAATAAGGTTCTAATTTAGATTTCTAAACTTAATTTTTAAATTTGTGAAAGTTGTCCAAAATTTGGGAGGGGGGAGGGGGTTTTCAAATGAAACATAAATTCTGATTTTTGGGTTTCAAAATGACTTTGTTTTTCTTTTTGTTTGAATCAAATGCCAGATTTGAATTCCTTATTTTGTTCTAATAATCTAGCTCTATACAACTTTGAAAACTTGATTTCTTTTCATCAAGTTATGGAATTTTTAGTTTGCATGATGTTCATGAGATGTTTGAATAAATGCATGTTTAGTTTGATGAATCGAATGGATTATAGTGGTGCTTGGTGCATGTTGTTGATTAGAGGTTTGTTATGGACCCTTGGTGGAGGAGAGCGGGGGATTTGGGGTATTGGAGAAGGCTTAAATGTCCAAGAAACCATAATTATGCACTTGTAGAATTCTGGGTTATGCAAAGTTTAGCGCACTATGCCCTCTGGGTAGCGCATTAAAGTTACCTAGCTTGCTATGTGGTTTCCCTAGCGCGCTCCTGAGGCTCTAGACATAAGTTTTTAAAAGTTCTTAAAAATCAAAAACTCATTAAACCCAATTAAACCAGTTTGAAACCCAAACCTACCAACTCTAACCCACTCTAAAATATATCGAACAACTCCAGGAACCTTAGGGGAAGTCTCGGGAGTTTGGCAACACGTTTTAGGGTGTCGAGAGGCTGAATAAGCTAAGATAAGCTTTGTGACTTGTAAGTAAAGTTGTGAGAATTCTATAATGCATTTCATTGACTCTTATTGATTTATAGTCTATTTGTAGACATTACTAGTTGTAATCTCACATCATGTTGTTCTTGTTTCTATTCATTATTAAATATTGTTAACACGATGCCTTGTGAAGTATTTCATTGATTCTAATATTTAAGCTTGATGATATTCTTGACTTATAGTTGATCAAAAACATCCTATTATGATAAGTCGTAATGGATTAGACTTGTATTCTATTTCCTTAGGCTTTGTAGCTTAACTAGTCTTGAAATCCTAGAGACTCAGAACTATTAATCCTTGAAAATTAAAGTACGGATTATCTAGTGTCCATTACACAAAATATGTGCAGTCCATGAGGACTTAGATCTACCGGGGTGTCCGACACTCACCATTACACTTGCGCGACACACTGGGTATGAGCCTCAGGTTGTCGGTAAGAATGAGAATGATGATTTAAATGCGCGTAGAACACAACTCCGCCATTTGAGGATTGATAGAATTGATGAAATATGTAAAGCAATACTCCATATAGTAGTGGAAAAGGCTAGGTGATAGTTCTCACCGCCAATCGAACGTAGATAATCTCGACTTAGCCTATGTCAGTCTAAACATTTTTAAAAGTGGTATTTACTTATGTTACTTGATTCAACAACTTTTCTGCTACTTTATGCTTTAAGATGCCTTTCTTTTGTTGTGGAAATGTAGTATAGAACTCTCCTATTATTACTTAAATATCATTATACTCACCGTCTAGTTTGTAACGGCGGGCGTAAGTCCATCGAGCAATAACATGCCAGGGAAGGAGAAGATCAGTGACTTTCCTTGAGCATTTCAGCGACTCTTCTATCTCATTTTGTGTATGACTCGACTTTTGTTGTATTACTGATGCTTATGTCTTTCCAGTACATTATGGGTTTTATATAGGGTTCAGCGTATAATTCCTTGACTTGAGACTTGGTTATTACACTGTGTTATTATCCTTATGATATTTATATGCATGTGATGATGTTTCTTGGTTTCCACACTTATGATTTTTAAATAATAATTGCTTATGTATAACCATTAAAATTTTTGTGATAAAATTAAAATGATAAAAAATCTTAATTAACTCGGAAATATAATGATATCATTACATGTGTATTACTTATCCTGGACACATGTATCAAGGAATATTAGACAAAAAGGTTGACTAATATGTAGTTAAGTCTTACATGGTTGGGATTAAGACTTAATTACGAGATTAGGCTGGGTGGTGCCCTATTTATAAGAAGGGGATGTCACATAGCGACGAGCTATTTCTCGTCGCCCAATGGCAAGGGATTAGCAACATGGGTAGTCATTTGACCCTTGACCATATTAGTGACGGGGGTAACGACCCCTGTCCCTAATCGTTCGGTAAGAAAATCCCTGCCCAAAGGTGCTCGTGTGACATTTAGCCCTGCCACATGGCCGTGTTGGCGAGGGCCATATGGTGGATTATCGACGGGGGTCTCCCCGTCGCTAATCCCGCTGCTAATCTTGGGACCCCACCCAAGATCAAACTTTCCTTCTTCCTCCTCCATCCTCATCTCGATCTATTCTCATTCTTTTCTCTCTATCTCTCTGTCCCCACCTTCTTCAAACCCTAACCACCTCTCCAGCTCCCTCTTTTGCTCAACCAATCACGACGCCTCCAACCCCCTCTCTTTCAACCTCAATTACCACTAATTTTTGAAGGACTTCTCAAAAATTTCTTTACAAATTACTAGATTGGCATAGAATGATGCAAATTAAAGAGATTATTAACTAATGTAACATTATTTTTATTGCTAGAGGCTAGATAGGGATATCTAGTATATATAGATGTTTCTCATATGGGTTTAGAATGTGTTTTGATATAGGGTGGTGGAGTTGTAGTATATCCCTCTAGATAGCTGAAGGCTCATGAAAGGAACTATCCCACACACGATCTAGAAATGGCAGCTAATTAGGGGTGGGCAAACTTCACCACCAAACCGCGACCAAACCGAGGGTATATGGTTTGGTCATTGTGCAAACCACCACCAAACCGCAACCAAATCGAACCGCGGTTTGTGCGGTTTGGTCGGTTTGGTTTCGCGGTTTTTTTTTACATGTTTTCCAAAAAAAAAAAAAAACAGTGGTGGGAGGCGGCAGTGCGAGATCACATGTAGGAGATGGCGATGGGAGGCATGGAGTTACGGGAGGCGGTGGTGGGAAGCAACTGTGAGGAGGGGATCAGTCGGAAGTAGTGGAGGAGGCGCAGAATTGTAGGAGCCTAGGAAGTGGTGGTGAGAGGAGGTGGCGGTGGGACGCGATGATGAGAGGATGTGGAGGTGGTAGGAGGTGGGAGGCGTCGAGTGGTGCGGTGGAAGGAGGCAACGGTGAGAGGCGGCGATGACGATGGCTGGAAGGTGGAGGGGACGGTGACTGGTGGGAAGCGACAGTGACGACGACTAGTGGAAGGCGGCAACGGATGGCCTCAACTGGTGGAGGCGAATATGTTTAGGATCTTAAGATGGAGATGAAAAAATGAAACGGCTGTTGTTTAAATTGGTTAAGGTTAAGTTGTTTATATTGGTTAAGGTTTTAGAATGTGAATTAAATAAATTTACTAAATTACCCTCGGTTTGGTTTGGTGAACCGCAGTTTTTCAGAATTGAAAACCACTAACGAACCACGATTTTGCGATTTTCAAGTTTTTCAAACCGCCCTCAAACCGCGAGTTTTAAAAACCAGACCAAACCATACGGTTTGGGAGGTTTGGGCGGTTTTAGGGAAATCGATGCCCCCTAGCAGCGATCATGTTTACACTAAAGGTGTGGAGACATCACCTGTATTCAGAGAGATTCACACTCTTTACTGACAATAAGAGTCTGAAATATCTCTTCACACAGAAGGAGTTGAATATAAGACAGTGCAGATGGTTAGAATATCTAAAGGACTATGACTTTTCCTTCGATTACCATCCGGGAAAAGCAAACATAATTGCAAACGCACTGAGTATGAGACTAACAAGATATGTCGAGATTGTCTGTTGTCACATGATGCATGAGTTTAGCTTACTCGAGGTACCGGCAACAGCGAGTCGGACAGATATTCTCACTGATACTCAAGTTCTAATTTTTGCACAGATAAGTTTGCAAACAGTGTCCACACAAAGAGTATTTGAGGGTCAGAGAGATGACAAGTCATACTCGAGATTCAGTGAGTTAACACAGAGTACAGAGTGCGCAAATCGAGTTGAGACTTTGGGTCAGTGTTTGAGGTTCAAGGGCAAATTATGGATACCCGAGGTACCAAAGTTTAGAAATGAGATTCTTCAAGATTCACATCGTTCCCATTTCATTATTCATTAAGGCAAGACCAAGATGTACCATCATATGTAATGACACCTCTGGTGGCTTAGGATGAAGGCGGACATATCTGAGTTCATCAGGAACTGTGGTATTTACTAACAGGCAAAGGCTGAGCATCGTAAACCAGGAGGGTTGTTCACAACGCAATTGTTGTAGTAGAATTGAAGCTTCGTTTGCATAACCCTAATAAGGGTATTGAAAGATGGAAGAGTATTTTTTGACGTCGTTTTCAATTGTTCCTCTAGTGCCCGTCATTCTTGTCTAAATCATTTTTTTTCTATTTCTATCAAGTGCTTCCGATCCTTATAAATTCATGTCTTACATTATACAGTTATAAGGTTTGTAAGGAAGCATATAGACACTCGTGCATTACAACCCCTTCTTATTGGAAATTTCATTAATACGGATCACTTATTCTAATCATCCTTCTTTTATCGTAAGTTATTTTACATACGAAAGTAGAGATTTTTGCATTTCTACTGTGTAATGGATAAATCTTTATTTCCAAGTTAGACGTCTTAATGAATCTGGTAGAATCCATCCATAAATGCTGGTTTAAATATGTTTAAGATTAGATGCATGTTTCAGATATTTTCTAATGGAGAATCGATCCAAGGTACATTTTTTTCCTTTTTTCCTTTATCTTTCAAAAGGAACGTTTGATCCAGTAACTGACCACATGGTAAGTTTACTACAATTTTTTTTTTTTTTTAGCTATTTGATTTCTTTTTGTGCATGATTTAAGTATGAAATCAAAGACATTTTCCAAATAACAAAATTTGTTATGCTTTGTTGTTACTTATTAGTGCTTGTTTGTCCAAATAGTGCTTTTAGCTTGTGTTAGTAAGAGATTCAAGTAGCTACAATGATGGACTGAACTATTAATCCCATTTTTGTCACAATGAAGACTTGTTTGAAATCAGTATAAATGTCTATCTAGGCCTACGAAAGTAGATGAACTAGAAATCTACAGAGACTACACCCATCAATAGCCCTGTTAACTATGATTCCCTCCACTATCCAGCTATTCAATAAAGCTTTTTTGCATACATCCATGTCATCAATCCCCCTTGTTCATCGTTCTTGTGTGTGTGATAGATATGTTGTTAAATTAATGACATTTACTTTCACTGTATAATTATTCTACTATTTTTGTCTATAAGAATCCTACTATGTGGGGTTTTATTAGATCAATATGCTTGTCATGTCAATCTAAACATTCTTACTTCAACTTTTTATGTCTAGATTAAGAAAAAAAGTTGAGACATATTTTCTCTCTTGGAGTCTTAAAGGGCAGATGCTGCTGTGAGGAGTTTTGTATTTCACACTTGATCGGACAAAATTAAGGTCCACATTCCCCCAATAATCTGCACCTTAACATGAATATCATGAACTATAATCTTGTTCTTGATTCGTTGAAAAAAGAGAAATCCAGTACTTGCCCACATGGTGAGTTCACTACAATGTTTTCGACTACGTATGATACTTTTTTAGGTAGTATTGATTCTTATCATGTTATTAAGAAGTCTTAGTCTGATTATTCCAAAGTGTTCTAGCTCTTTTTTCTTCTACAGCTAAAGTTTTTTTTTCAAGTTGTTATATGCACTAGCCACTTGGATATATAATTGGATTGATATAAAGTAGCCAATAGATGGTTTAGGCGAATGTTGAAAATTTGTCTACACTTGTAGAATAACTTGCTTTCTTCATTAGAGGACGAACTATCCTAGTGCTTTTAGGGAAAATGTAATGTTATTAACAAAAAAGAAAAAAAAATAGCAATGATTTTATCTGCTTTATATACATTCGACATTTGTGCACCTGCGTTATGGTTTGCTTATGAAAATATCAATTCACCATTGGAGAAATAACTTTATAGTACTATAAGTAGAATAATTGAAAACCCCCATATCATTGAGGTTGTGTTTATGATCATTAATCTAAATCTTATCATTAATATTGTTATGCTTTTATGGCTTATAATTGATTGCATGGCTTTTTTCACCATTTTAGTTGTAAAAAAGAGAAACGGGCCATGATATTTTATTTTTCTTTATTATACTTCTATTATAATACAGAGTTGTTTTTGTTAGTTGGCCAATTACTTCCTTGCATGTGAATCGGTTGAACTTTTCTTTTTCTCTTATGCTCCTCTGCTAAATCCCAACATATATTGGACGTGCTTGCTTTGTAATTAAAAAATGGTTGCTTAGCTATTGTTCTATACACATTCAAGTTTATTTTATGTCTCTCATTAACTGTCAATGTAAACATTTCTAACCTAAGCTTTAAATTAAGAAGTTTCTTAATTAAATTAACGGCAAGGCTTTGGTGGTGTTGTTGCCTTTTCTCACAATTACTATCCCTTGGAATTGCAAACCACACATAAGTGGAGATTACTCCAAAAATTATTAAATTTGTTGACTAATTAAATTGCACAATTGCAATAGGAATGTCAACTACAAGTCGAGCCTGGATATACAACCGTCTCGACAATGACTTTGTTCGAATGGAGTTCGCGATGAGGATTAAAGAATTCATTGTGTTTGTCAAGCAACATTGTCCCACCTATAAAAATGAAAGGAAGATTAGATGTTTTGCAATTATGAAAAATGTCGACTTGGATTGTACCTAGAAATCGACACGGTTGAGTACCATATATGTAGGTACGAATTCATTTAGGGATATCATCATTGGTACGGAAAAAAGGGGAATGGAGGTCAGATGCTGACAAACATCTATGAATTCGAGAACCTTATTGATGATGTTGATGTAGGATGTTTTGCGCGACATGGTACACAACAGGGTAGGTCCATGTTATAAAAGGAATAACAAGGAAAAGTCACCAAACCCAAAGCAAACCAACTATATTACATGATTAAGCCTAGTAGCAAATAATTGTGGTCAGGATGCCAAACCATGATACTCGTGATCAAATTAGAACACGACATCTCTGAGCAAGGGTATAATGAAATCATACAGTTCACGAAGGATTATTTGCCAATAGAAAATTCATTGGTTGAATTGACATCATGCACCTTCTATGGGAAATCGCGCTACATTGCACAACGACGAGGTCATGGAAGGAACGCAAAAAAGGGCCTTGAAAAAGAATGTAATACTTCCCTTTGGGCACTCGATCGCAACGCTTGTACGCATCTAAATCAACAAAAAAACATAGGAGTTTTTTCCAAAAGTAGGGTTGGTTTACAATTTATTTCACAAAATAGGGAGGTTTTTTTTTATCACGAAAGTAGGCAATAACGCCTTTTGAGAAGGCGTTATTGGGTGGGATGTTGGTTCGTGGTGCTGATGTGGCTATGACATGGCGACGTTTTGTACAGATAGCGCCTTTTGAGAAGACGCTATTTGTACATGTGGCCGCCACGTAACCGCCACCTCAGCGCCACCTCACCTACTTCAATAACGCCTTTTGAAAAGGCGTTATTAGCTAAAGTTGCGTTTGTGAGGTGGCGCTGAGGTGGCAATGACGTGGCAACACATGTACAGATAGCGCCTTCTCAAAAGGCGCTATCTGTACAAAACGTCGCCACGTCAGCGCCACCTCACAAACGCAACTCGCAGATCTGTCCGCCACCGCCACGTCACCACAACGTCATCGCCACTTCATCGCCATGTCACCAACTGGACTCGATTTGTCCGCCGACACCGCGAGCTGCTGGACCACGTCATCGTCGTCGTAGTCGAGCGATCTCAACAATTACAACCAAAGGAGTTTATATTAGTATAAAAAAGAAACAAATTTTGAATATATATATATATATATGTACATTGGTTTGAACCTTCAACTTTCTTTTCTAAACTAACTAACCTAACCTAACTAAACTAACTAACTAACTAACTAACTAACTAACTAACTAAACTAAACTAACTAACCTTAACTAAGGGAACCAAACCAAACTAAACTAAATAACTAACTAACCTTAACTAAACTAAATAAGTAACTAACTAACTTAACTTAACTAACTAACTAACTAACCAAAGTAAACTAAACTAACTACCCTAACCAAACTAAACTAACTAACAAACTAAACTAACTAACCTTAACTAACTAACCTTAACTAACCAAACTAAACCAAAATAACTAACCATAAGTAACCTTACCAAACTAAACTAACTAACTTAACTAACTAACTAAGTAACTAAACTAAACTAAACTAACTAACCTTAACTAACCTAACCAAACCAAACTAAACTAAATAAGTAAGTAACCTTAACTAAACTAACTAACTAACTAACTAACTAACTAACTAAAGTAAACTGAAATAACTAACATTAACTAACCTTAAGTAACCTTAAATAAACAAACTAAACTAAACGAACTAACCTTAACTAACCTAACCAAACTAAACTAACTAACTAACTAACTAACTAACTAACTAACTAAGTAACTAAACTAAACTAAACTAACTAACTTAAACTATTGTAACCGAACCAAACTAAACTAACTAACTAACTAACCTTAACTAAACAGAGTAAACTAACCTTAACTAACCTAACCAAACCAAACTAAACTAAGTAACTAACTAACCTCAAGTAAACTAATTAACTTTGTGCATGACATTGTGGTGTTTTTTGTGTCGAAGTTCAATGAAGACCGTGACGATTCTCACACAAACAACAAAAAATAGACTAACTTAATTGCAAACTAAACATACTAACTAAATGAAACTAACCAAACTAAACTAACTAACCTTAACTAACCTAACTAACCTTAACTAACCTAACCACGTAAACAATACAAACTAAGTAAACTAAAATAACTAACTTAACTAACAAAATAAACAACCAAAAAGCGATCCACGTAAACTACGAAACGAAACTAAACAAACATCCAAGTAGCTCGAGAGTTACTTGTTAACAACCTAACCACACCTAGGTTCTATGCGAACTAAACTCGACTAACCTAACCTAACCTAAGTATGTAAACTAAATTACCTAAACTACGCTAACGAACATACCCTAACTCAACTACACTAAAGTAAACTAACCTCAACACCTAAACTAAACTAACTTAAGTAACTAAGATAATTAACCTAACCAAACTAAACTAATATAACCTAACCACCGACACCTAACTAACTAAGCCAACCACTTAAGTTAAATTAAACAAATAACCTAAACTAAATTAACAAACTAAACTAACTATTGAAGAGTAATCACATATACGACATTATAATAATATGGAAAACATGAGAAATACGTTTATTCAATGGGAAGGTTGAATACACGTACTTCGTGAACCCAAGTTATAATTTATTTACAAATCACCATGACATCAAGAAAACTCATCATGCAGGTCTATTCCGGCGGTTACGTTGACGTTATTGCTCGGTGATGCAAACCGGACGTACTCTTTGTCTAGTTGGACGATGTGTTTGTACATCCGGTTGAGGTTGTTGAGGTAGCTGGTCTTGCGATGAATCACGTCGAGTAGATTGACGCGTTTCCTCTGGTGCTTCACTCGACTCACCTCTGCTCCTGATGCTCCCAAAAATAGGAGGTGGAACCATCCCAAAATACTGGCTTCCTGTATGGGGTTGAGGGAAAGGAACATGAGGTTGCAGCATGGTCAACAAGTTCATGAATGAGGGATCTCCACTATATGGCATATTGTAATTATAAGGAGTAGGAGTATATGGACTAGGCATGTATCGAGGCAGTGACGGATACATTTGATGATGAGGCATTCCATGGTCCACATATGAAGACGAAGGCCCAGGTGCGTAAGGATCAAAATGGTAAGGAGGAAGATTCACGCTCGGCGGCCTGGGTACAAACATTTGAGGTTCTAGTTGGGGTGTGGACGATGCAGGAATGTACCCAAGAGAAGAATGGCTACTCTCGCCAACAGTCTCTGTTCTACTCACTCTCGAACGAGATGAACGTGCTGGAGGAGAACGTCTGCTACTCTCTGCAGCAATCTCAGTCTGAGTAGATGGACGTGGTGGACGAGGACGTCTGGTGCGTCCCGCACAGTCTCTGGTCGTGTTCATCTTCTTCTCACCTCTATGTTTGGTTCACCCTGATCGTCTTCTTCAGCTTCCTGTTCATTATCCTCATCTACGTCTCGTTCGACGTCAATTCCGTTATGCGAAAGATTAGACCTTTGCCTTTCATCTTCGTCTAAAATTTTAATCCCTTCATCGAGCGCAACAAAACCTTGCTCGTACCCATCCTCGATAAACACCCGCCTCGGTCGATGCACCAAGATACGCTGATATACAAAGAATAAGAGCTCAAAGCACGCAATATAAGATATTAGATGTTTGAGGAAAAGTAAGAGTTAGAATATTACCGAGTAGTCACGTAACGCCCCGTCTTGTCCAATGAATCTCCTAGTGACCGAGCGATACCACGTCATGTACTCTTGATGATCATGTCCTTCATTCAGTGCCGCTGTCGCAATGGTGTCCCCACGATTTTCCCGCATGTGTATGTAGCTTGCGTGAAAAGTCACCCAATTTTCATGATGATGTCCACGCAATTCGACGCGGTGCAGTTGGGCGTCGTAAGCACAATTTGGTGGCACTACTTGTACCATGCTGAATTGTCTCATAACCTTTTCTAGTCGATGCCACTCCACAATGTGGAAACAAATAAGGGGACACGTCGAGAGCCAACTGCCGTGACCATTTGTACAGTACTCAGGAAGAGACCCCATGAGTTCATTATATGGTTGCCACACCACATCATCCTCATGCCTTTGAGAGTCGAGTGCATCACGGTATGCCGATACGACGTGCGTCGCATTTTGTGAAACCGAAAATGCATCGAGCCATCTGTGTAGGAAACAATAAGTTAAGATAAATGAACATGGACAAGAATTATTTGCAAATTAATGACAAATCGACTTTAATACCTGTGTCCGAGTGGAACGTCCATAAGCATATTCTGGCCATCTACCGTTCGCTGTTGAGCTCTAGAAACATGCAAGCGCCGTGGTGCTATGAATGGAAATTTGTCCCATGCCCACAGTTGTACAAGAATTGACGCGCCTGCAACCTCATGTGCCCCTGCGCGAGATCTGCGACACAACTCCCTGTACAAATAAGCCTAACATGCACTCCTCTAACTATATTGTCCAGCTACTTGGAAATCCTCCAGCAAAGGTAGGAACATCAAATGTACGAATCGATTGGACTTGTCGGCGAAAAGACAACCACCGATGAGTTGTAGTATGTACGATCGAACATAACGTTGGACTGACTCCTCATCGCTTTCATCATCTATTGTTGAAACGTTACGCTCAAGCCAATCGACCTTAAGTTTACAACCAACGATGTCATCTCCACCAGGAGTTCGTCCAAGTAGCCTCTCACAGACATCAGCATAGTCTGCATCTGTCGTTCCCGTCACAGGCATACCTTCAATAGGTAGTCTAAGCTCTACCTGCACGTCTTGGAGTGTAATTGTGCACTCCCCACAATGCATGTGAAATGTATGCGTCTCAAGGCGCCATCTCTCTACAAACGCAGTAATCAAAGCTCAATCAAGGCCGAAAAATGCTACCCGGGATATCCCATAGAACCCACTGGAACGAAGATATGGGATCATCCTAGAATGATATTGCATCGGTCGATCAACAACCCCACGTCTTCGACGTACGCGCATTGTTTCGTACACCTTGGAATTGATAATGTATTAACGTATGTTTTTGATACATTATTGCTGTAAATATGACGTATTCATGTAAAACGGTTTACCTCGCCCCTCCAGGTTCGCGTCGATCTGTGAGTAGATTGGAGTTGCAATAGTGATGGATCTGAAGGTCCTGGATCCATTGTAGTACAACTACAAATGAATGTTAGAAAAAGATAATGAGTGTTGCACGAAACGAAATGAAACACTACTGATGGTGGTGAGGTGTACGCGATGCCATTGACTCCATTAACAATGGAGTCGTACGCATAGAATAGAAAAGAGACGTTTCTTTGTGACATGACCTACAGACGTTTGGGGACTTGGATGTAAAAATGTTACAGACAAATGCACAAATTTTGTAAGGGAAATAGTTGACAATCATGTGGTTATATAGCGCAATCGAACTTTCTGATGTAGAAGATCGTAATAATAGCGCAACTACAGAGCATACTCATTCTTTCGCACTGACATTTTATGTGTAATAACGTTCAATAAATAAACATATGAACCGTTCTTCATAAACAAAATAGGAATGTCCCTATATATCATGCAAACCATAACCTCACAGAAATAAATTATTATGAAAATACTAAATGAATGAACTTACTTGTTTCCTCCGTTTTTCCGCCGCAACGTAATATTCCAGCAATAACATTGTATTTTCGTTTGTTTAGAACATTCATCACAGTTACTGTGACGGCCCCAACTACAAATAAGGGCACCGCCCGGCCTAATCCCTAATTAAGCTCTAATCTCCCCTATCGGACCTAATCAGGAACTAGTACGCCTTATTTAAATACCTAAATGCCTACCATTTATGATACCACCTACAGTTAACTTAATTGTTCTAGTGACTAACCTATGGTTGTCTATAAATCAGAGTTAATTTTTTTTTTATCTAACCAATTATTCAGCGGAAGTCTTATTAAATTACTAGTGGAAATGAAATCCTAAGGCCTAACCTATTGTGGAAAAACCAGGAAATAGTGATCACATGCATATATAAACAAAAATGGTGATATATATAACATGTGTCCAGGTTCTATAGTCCTATCACTCAACCCAAAAGGCAAATGAGCATGTACATAACAAAAAGTTATACAAAAGCATACAAAACTTACAAAAGTAGGTCGTAGCAGTCCTCCACCGGCTCAGAGGTAGTCACCAATCTTCTCTTTGCCTGGTCTGCTACTCGGTTGATCTGCACCACCGTCACAAACTAGACGGTGAGTGCGTGAATATATTTAAGTAATACCGAGAGACATCGATCCACATTCCCAAATAAGTAACAAGTATCAAATTGCATAATTTAAATAGAAATTTATGCTGAAAGGAATATCATGCAAAGAGATACTTGAGTTAATCACATATGAAACTGACTCAAAGCTAAGTAGTAATGGATTAGGGTCGGTCGGCCGCGATCTTCATCACATCAGCCTGTCCACTACAATTTGAGCTCTGCTCTATATCATTTCATCTCAAATTGAGCTCTATATCATAATTCAAAAGGTCGTACTTACGATTACGCCTTTTCTATTCCAAGTGAATTTGTCGTCACTGGAATATATACTTGCTAACATACCCGAGTTTTAAAACTCGTCATGTTCAACCAAGTTATTCTTGCGCCAACAAACCCCGAGGTTCGGTTACCCCGTTCGAGGCACGTTACCTCGTGTGTCATGCAAGGTAGTGGAGAAATTTCCTAACATCCCGACAAGTCTAGTGGCCCTCGTATGAAAGCGGAATTTCTATCATCAAATGACCCTAACCACAAGAACCACTTTCATATTCAAAAACGACGCAGTATTGGAATCCAAGAGATGTAATAACATATCACTGCACAAAGGATTTGAGTCAAAGTATACAAACTATCCTAATAGCATGCTATATCACTGACTCACACACGACAATCAATATGACAAAGTATAGAAATTAGAATCAATGATATACAAAACAGAGTATGCTATGAACATCATAAAATGAGCAACTGAACAAGTCATAGCATATGGATTTCAAAGGTAATTCGGTTCGAATAACTGAAAATAAATAAATAAATGGAATGAAATGTAAATAAATGTCTCAAATCAGTTTACTTACTTACGCTCAGCAATTCCTAAGCTATTCGGCTTCCGTCGCGTCGATGTACGCACCCAAACCCCGTAATAGCTCATCTATTGTCCTAACATTTAAAAAATTATCAATTTAGTGTTATTATTACTCAATTTAGTGTTATTATTACTTATTCACAATTTATCAGTTGGTCGAAATCGGTTGAAATTAAGTTCGAGACCAATTTACCGATTTTGCGTTTTTTGAGGTAAAACCCCGGTATAACGCCTCGACCGACTCCCGAATTTTTCACTTTTTATAAAAATATGGAAGTTTTATTGATTTGGGTAACAAATATATTTTTTCCTATTTTTTCGAAATTTTCCTAAATTTTTTCGTAATTTTATCCATTTTCTGTAATTTATTATATGTTAAAAACTGTTTAATTTAATTAAATAATATTATATATAAATGGGTGGGTCCGGGTCAAACCCGACCCGGTCCAATCGGATCCGGTCCGACCCGACCCGGTCTAGTTGGACTCGGGTCGGTTTGACCCGATCCTCAACGGGTCGGGGTCGGTCCGACCCGACCCACGTGGGTTCGGGTCGACCCGACCCGTTGTCCCCTTCTTCTTCTTCTTCACCACGGAGCTTCTGCTTCTGCAAAAATTTCTTTTTTTTTTTTTTTTTTTTTTTTTTTTTTTTTGAGGCGTTCGGACTTTGGCGTCCATCCCCAAACCATCGAAGTTGATGGCGGGGAGACCCCCGCCATCTTCTTCCTCACGCCTTTCGCCATGGAGGCCGAGCCTTCCATGGCCGAACATGGCGGCCAACAACGACAACCCAAACAACAACAACAACAACAACGACAAGAGCAACAACAACGCGAGATCAACTCACCTTCGACTGTCGATCTCTTTCTCTCTCCCGATCTCTCTCTCACCGCCAATCTCTTCTTCCTCGGTTTCTCTCGTTCACTGTTTTTCTCTTCTTCTTTTTTGTTTCAAGAATGGATAAGGTGGGTAAAGTATTTGATGTCCTCGAAATTCGTGCAACACGAATCTCGAGGCAAAACCAAAAATATCTCATTTGTCCCCAACCGCCTTACTGTTTGGCCCTATTTTAGAAATTTTTTATTATTTATTATTTTATTTTATTTTATTTTTTCATTTAACCAACTTTTTATATATATATATATATATATATATATATATATATATATAATTTATTCTAGCCACTTATTAAACAAACCATTAAATGACTTTTAATGTAAATTAATTAATCTTACCCCACGAGCTGCTACCTCGAGTCCACGTCGGCACGCAACACGAGGCGCATCTCCGCTCGTCTCGGTATCTGCATACCCGTAAATGACTTAGTAGTCTACACAAATACATTACACTAGGCATACAACACACAAATATAACATTTACCTCGGCCACCGTGCCTCGGTAATGACACGTATCGCACTGCGGGTCCCACGTCACGGGTCATTGTGTCCTAATTAACGAATTAAACGTGCATTAATTATTGGGCCGTGACAGTTACGTAACCCAAGTAACCGTAGCAAACATGTACCCAAATAATAAATGAAAACTATCCTCAAGTAAGTAAATTAACTAACGTAACCTAGTCTAAATAAATTCACCAAACTATGTGAACCAAACGTAACCTAAAAGTACCTAATAAAACGTAAACATATCCAAAATAAAAAACCCAAAAATTGTAGATATGTTCAAGTGTTTTTAAGTGGATCGCAATGAATTCAAAGTCTAAATGAGCTTGAAACTAAATTAAACAAAACTTAATTAACTAAACTTAATTCGCTAAACTTAATTAACTTAAGGTAATTAACTAAACCAACTTAACTAAACTTAATTAAGTAAACTAACTTAAACAAACATAATTACCTCAACTACCTAAACACTCTCACTAAACTAAACTAAACTAACTTAAACAAACTTAATTAACTGACTAGCATAACTTAAACATACGTAATTAACTTAAACAAACTTAAACTAACTTAAAAAAACTTAATTACCTAACTCACTTAAACAACTTAAAACTAAATTAAACAAAACTTAATTACCTAACTCACTTAAACAAACTTAAAACTTAATTACCTAACTGACTAACCTCAAATCACAAGACACCACCTCAAATGCCTCATTGGTCGATCTCTCTCTCGCTTCACTGCCTCGCCACCTTGCTCCGCACCTCCGCCTCCGTCAACTCCCTCTCCTCCTTCTCCACTCCTCGCTACTCTCTTTGCCTAAATCCTCACAAATAACTCCTCGACTCCTCTCTCTCGCAACACCACCACACCTTCTCATGCTACCCTCTGCCTCGCCTCTTCCCCTCCTTATATACCCGACCCACCCACCCCCTACAACACACACGTGACGCCTAGACACTAGTCGTCATGGGTGTGTCTTCTTCCTCACGCGACGACGACGAGACGCGAGAGATTCTCTGCGTCCCTGTCGCGCGAGGAAGAAGGGGATAAACACAGATAGCGCCTTCTGAGAAGGGCGCTATCTGTGTTACCCATTTTCATGAGTCCACGTGGATCCACGTGGACTTGGCCAGAACGAATAGCGCTTTTTGCGAAGGCGCTATTCGTTCTGGTTACATCCACGTCATCCTCTACGCCACCCATTCGCTGACGTGGACAAGACACGTGGATAGCGCCTTTTCAAAAGGCGTTATCCATGTGTCCACGTCAGCCAAAAAAATGTACACATGGTGATAGCGCGTTCTTATTAGGCGTTATTGCCTAGATTGAGAAAAAAAAGGCCCTCGTTTTGCTCTTATAAAGTAAAATCTGTTGCACAATTGTAAATTTTTCAAAAAACATATATGGTGGTACAAAAAGCATTCATTCCGGGAATTTCACTCACCATTTGTCGTTATACTAATTTTTACTTCTCATAACAATTGCACTCACCATTTTACAAGTATATTTTTGATGGGATGATGCAATTAATGAGGATCCTGATAAGTCAGTTTTTATATATATTTAGTAGTTTAATTTAATATATTTAATTATGCAAAGTCTCTAAAAAATATATTAATTATATTTATTATTCATTTTCAGGTAAAACAGAGTGCTCAGGTGAATTCGTGGCGGAAAAATACTCAAAATGAAGTATTTATATGCAGTGATCGGATGACAGACAATTTGCCTCGAGTTACGCGTTACGCGATGGGTAGAATAAGAGACAGTATATTTCAACCACTAAGGAGCTGCCACGTCAGCGCAAATGTTCTCTAAACCAATTGCATTTGTATACGTAGCGGATCATATACACAACACGTCACAGTTACATTTTGTTTCAATGAGAGTTTGCCACAACAGCGGTCTCATTCTCGCAACCAATCCTGTCTCGCCACGCGTCACCATACTACACGTCACGCAAGCATTTCTTCTCCTCAATTAAGCTGCTTTTCGATTCGCCTCGACATGCACAACAATACAGACTCCCAGATTTTTGCGAATTCGCGCGATTCTTCTCCGCCTACTTAGACACCACGTGGCGTGCTCCCATTGCACCACCGCGTCATCACATTGGTTACCCGCCAATCAGAAGCCTCCACATGGTGAACACGTGTCCTTCTCACTCACACCAGTGCATCATCAACACCTCTCTCAACCAATCAGCTCATGCCACATCTGTGCGATGGCAGCAGGAGAGCCAATTGCGCTTCGACACGTGGCGGACACTATTTTTAAGCCAAAAACAACCGTACGATGCTCCTCGGCACACGAGTCACCTCCCCAACCCGGTTCACGAGTCACCTCCCCAACCCCTAAAATTAGTTTCTTCCACCTTTCGAGACCAATTTTTAGTAGTTTTATATATTATGAGCTTAGATTTTATTAATTAGAACAACAACTACTATTATTATTTTAGTATCGACTTTCTTCGATGACGATGTTCGACTAATCAACTTTTTGCCTAGGTTGAAGGGGAATCAAGTTGGGATCATGAATTCATGACATATTATGTGAGATCTTTTATTTTATTATTTAATTAGTTTAATTTCTCACAATTCATTGTTGTTGATTTTAATGATTATGATTTAGATCTATGGTATGTATATGGCCAATGCATGCTTTTCGGTGGACAATCTGTTGTTATTTGGACTGTTAGTATCCGTGTAATTGTGTTTTTGGACCAATAAAGTGACAAACACTTACATGTTTGTTGTAAAACTCTTTTAGTTTTTGAGTGTACAACAATTGAATCTAGATTAAATCGGTAAAGGATGGGACCCGGTTATTTAAGATTAGTGTTCCCACATACCCAAATTAATGAGGTTAATGTGTTAAACTTGATTGGCAGCTATCTAGGGTCATACATTAATAAGGGAAGTAGTTAGTGGCGGACGTCCTAGCTATCGAGATTAGGGGAACGAGAAATTTATTGCGGATGTCGATTTTTATAGGTAATCTTAGAGAAATTGAATTAATGACTTTTTGGGAAAGATTGAAAACCATGGTTACCATTAAATCTTGATCCTGATTTGTGAAACTTTAGACTTAGGTGTTACTTAAATATTCATTAATTGTTTTCAAGATTAGTTTAGTTATTTTATTTATTTAGATTAGTTAGATTAGTTAGTTAAATTAATATTTATTTTAAAACCACCGATTTTCATTTTTTGTTGTTTTTAACTTAAGAAAGACTATCAATCTCTATGAGATCGACCATTTGCCACTATTCTACAAAATAGTTGGTTTAGAAACTTTGCTTTAATGACGTGTTCGGCGCGCGTCAATTTTTTTGCACCATTGTCGGGTATTGGTATTTTTCTTTCTTTGGTTTTATTTTTTTATTTTTATTTTTATTTTTATTTTATTTTTATTTTCTCTATCTAGTCCCTTGCTTTTAACATGTATGCAGGCAACCGCGCGATGGACTCCTCCTACCCCCATAATTATGGTCGATTCGAAGACTCACATTATTATAATTTGAATGGGGTAGGTATGTCACATAATGGATATCAATTTTTAATATGCATTCTTTTGTGCAACAGGTCGAGGTTTGCAAAAATTTTGGAGACTATTCTCATTCCGCACATACTTGTCCATGTTATCTACAGTATGAGAATTATCACTATTCTAGCTATGCATCGCCACAACCCGACTTCTTTGGGCTAACGTCACACCCACAAGTTCCTCAACATGAAGGAAATCAATAGTTTCATCAAAACACCTCCTTGAAAGATATGCTGAAGCAATTGATAAATAATTACCAACAGTTTCAACAACTTTATGATGAGATTCAACAAAATGATTTTAATATTCCAGGTTTGAAGGACTTGGAAACTCAATTAGATTATATAATGCTAGGCTTCATAGTACGACTGATGAGGAAGAGTTGTGTAGTACATAACTAATTTTTAACCCAAAGGAGGATGCAAGTGTTGATACATTGAAAATTTTTGAGGTGAATGAGGTTACACAGGTGGAAGACTATACATCAGAAGAATGTGAAGTCTTTCAAATTGAGCCAGAGATTGTCATTGCACTAAATGAGGGGGAAATGTGATGAAAACTGATGTCATTTTAGACAAGTCCAAAAGCCGCAAATAGTGGTGTAACCACCCACCCTCCCATCCATATTCGCTACACCTTATAAGGGGGTGCAAGTAAGGGAGCGTTCACAAATCTTCTACACACCAACACCTTTGTGTTGGACGATCCTAATGCGATAGATTCTTTGGTGTTGGAAGTCCTGAATGAGCTCCTAAATCTGAAAAAAGGCGTGCATGCTTCATTGCCCAAATACGTATATGTAAATTTGTTTTTAACCTCTCTAAAGGAGAGGACATCACGTGATCAATCACTTCAAGTCTAGCCAAATACTTAAAAGAAAGGCGGCTCGTTGGGAGGCAGCCCATCTTCATTTTTATTTTATTTTATTTATTTCATGCATTTATTTTAGTTTTTGTTCAGTTTTAGTTTTTTTTTTTTTTTTTATAACACTCTAATTTGGTCTCTTTATTTTTATAGGTGATATGTTACGGTTGACGTTCATTGGAGGATCGGAGTACCAAGTTTTGTAGGTTTGACTTAAGGTTATATTTTAAGCATACTTTGAGCATTAGTTTTTTTAGGAATTACCATGTTTATAAAATTTTAGGTGTTTTGGGAGTTGGTTGGGACACTTCCAACTTAAGTCGATGTATTAGTGGCGGATTTTTTTAGTAGACCCAAAACCTTAAACTTCATTCCATCATCTTGTTGATTTCACCCTTAGTTGAAAAACTTCGGGCTCGCAAGATTTGATTGGAATATTTTAAGTTAACTCCTATGTTTACTAGTTCTTGCTCTTATTATGATCGTTCTTTTATAGTTTCTTTAGTCACCCACACATGAGAGATTTTGTGTGTTCACTGGTTTTAGAGACTTTTTGTCATGCATGCATTTGTGGGCAAACCGCGGTTTGGTGGTGAAAACCACCAAACCGCGACCAAACCGAGGGTCTACGGTTTGGTGATTTTCCAAACCACCACCAAACCGCGAAAGTTGAAAACCGAACCAAACCGAACCGCGGTTTGCGTAGTTTGATCGGTTTGGTTTCGCGGTTTTCAACTTTTCATACACTCTATTTTCAGGAAAAAAAAAACAGCAAAAAAAAAAAAACAAGCAAAAAAAAAAGCAAGCATTAAAAAAAGAACATAACAAGTTTCTCAAACAAGAGTCAGGATACCATGGTTAATCAAAAAAAAAAAAAAAGAACATAACAAGTCCAGCAAAACCCAATTGAAATCTGAATCTCACAACCAATCTAAAAACTGCCCTAATCATTAAAAAACACTAAAAATTATTCCTAACATCAGATGTGATAAAAAATCCAACCTTGGAAACAATCTTGAAATCAAAACTGGACATATGGGTAGGCAGCAATCTCTGCAGGACTCCATGATTTGGCTTCACAAACCGCCTCTCTCTCCCCAACATCGTCAAGCTCCACGAGGTCCTCGCCTCCAAGTCCAAGATCTTCTTCGCCATGGAGTTCCTCAAGGGCGGCGAGCTCTTCTCCAGGCTCGCCAAGGGCCGATTCTCCGAAGATCTTAGTCGTCCGCCGTCGAGTACTGCCACTCTCGCGGCGTCTTCCACCGCGATCGACGAGATCGTGCGCGATCCGTGGTTCATGAAGGGGAAGCAGAGCTACTACGTCAAGCAAGGTCAGATCAACAACAGCGAGTGCAACGACTACTTGTTGAAGAGAAGCGGCGCCGCCAATTCCTCGAACGCGTTCGATCTGATATCGTTCTCGACGGGGTTTGATCTGTCTGGTTTGTTCAACGATTGTAGGAAGTGCGATGCGGTGGCGACGGAGCGGTTCGTGTGTAGTGAATCGATGGATAAGGTTGTGGAGATGGTGGAGGAGATAGCAAAGAGGCTGGAATTGGGGGTGAAGAGGAAGGAATCGGTGGTGGTGTTGGTGGGGAAGAAGGGGAGTGCGTTGTGGAGTGATTGGTGGTTGTGGAGCGACGGCTGACGAGTGAGAGAAAGAGAGGTGTTTTTTTTGTGTTTTAGGGTTTTGGACTTGTATTTACCAAAATACCATCGGTTTGGTTAAACCGCGGTTTTCCCAAAATGAAAACCACGACCAAACCGCGGAATCGCGGTTTGGTCGTTTTCCAAACCGCGAGCAAACCGCGAGCTTTAAAAACCAAACCAAACCGCGCGGTTTGGTCGGTTTGGGCGGTTTGGGTGGTTTTTCAAAACCGCTGCCCGCCCCTAATTTATATCATTTTCTTATCCAAGTTTTTCTTCATCACTGTCATTTTCTTTTTGTCATATGGATGCCTTGACTTGTTTTGAACCTTGAGGACAAGGTTCGGAATAATTTTAGGGGTATTTTAAGAATTATGGATTGTTTTGGATTGATTCCTTTGCGAAAGACCGCATGTGAGATCGTTTAATTTTTTTATGCGGTTATATGTGATTGATGGATGGTAATGTTGGTGTTTTATATCATTTCTTCCATTTCTTCCATTTCTTGTTCATTCATACTTCTTTCTTATTTCATTAAGATTTGATACACTATCATGCATATATCTATTTAACATATATATGTATTTTCTCTATTTTTTATTTCATATTAGTTATTTAGAGTCACCCGAAACTTTATTCATGTCTTTGGTTGTGGATGAATAAATTATAGTTGCCATTTTGACTTGAAACTTATGGAAAATTAAGAAAAACACTTAATCAAGTTTGTAGCTCTGCATTTTTATGATTTTATAATTAGGGACTTAGATGATGGTTGGATTTTGTGCTAGATAATGAAAATGAGTAGACGGTCAAATTTGTACAAGTGATATTATTTTAACCCACACTGGGGGATTTGCTTGATTAGAGTGAAAGTGAGAAGTACTAACATGAGTATCTTAGCGTAGAGTGTCATACAGGTTTCCACATGAAATGGAGCAGGGAAACTTGTGGTGGGAAAAAGTGAGAAAATCAGTCAACTGGAAATGGAGAATGGATCGTATTAATTGAAAAAAGATTCGGAGAAGAGAAAAATGTGAAAAGAAATAATAAAAATAATGAAAAAGGCAGAAGTTATGAAACTCCTCAAATAAAAGATTTAGTTCAAGTATTTTCACTATATTAAGTGAAATTTAAACGTGCATGCTTGAATGTATAGACCAAGAAAAATCGTAAGTAGTCAATGACCTTTGTCTGGATCGGATCTATGTTTTTAAAGTGAAATCTTAATTGTGTTTGAGTTGCGAATCTCGACATATCATAGCTCTGAAACTTTATAAGTTACTTGTTAATTTGGTGACTATGTAAATCAAAGGGACTCCATGAATTTTTAATTGGGTATAGGTATATGTTTAGTCGAGTCAATGCATTATTATATTAGGAGTCTAGTTTAGTTGGTGTTGTCATTTACACATTTGCTCGGGACGTGCTACGTCTTAAGTTTGGGGATGTTTGATAAGTCGGTATTTATATATATTTAGTAGTTTATTTTAATATATTTAATTATGCATAGTCTCTAGAATATATATTAATTATATTTATTATTCATTTTCAGGTGAAACGGAGTACGCGGGTGATTTCGTGGCGGAAAATAATCAAAATGAAATATTTACATGTAGTGATCGAATGTCGGACAGTTTGCCTTAAGTTACATATTGCGCGGTGGGTACAATAGAAGACAATATATTTCAAACAATTAGGAGCGGCCGAGTCAACGCAAATCTTCTCTGAACCAATAGCATTTGTACACGTGGCGGATCATATAAACAACACGTCACCGTTGCATTTTGCTCCAATGAGAGTTTGCCACGACAGCTGTCTTATTCTCCCCACCAATCACGGCGCGCCACGTGTCACCATATTACACGTCACGCAAGCATTTCTTCTCCTCGCTTCAGCTGCTCTTTGATTTGCCTCGGGATAAGTAAAAACACAGACTCCCAGATTTTTGTGAATTCGCGCAATTCTTCTCCGCCAACGCAGACGCCACGTGGCGCGCTCCCATTGAACCACCGCGTCATCAAATTAGTTCTCCGCCAATCCGAAGCCTCCACATGGCAGACGCGTGTCACTCTCACTCACACAAGCGCGTCATCAGCACTCTCTCAACCAATCAGCACATGCCACATCAGCGCGATGACAGCAGGCGGACAAATTGTGCTGCGACACATGGCGGACACCTATTTTTAAGCTAAAAACAGCCCTACAATGCTCCTCGGCACACGAGTCACCTCCCCACCCCTAAAATTAGTTTATCTCACCTTCCAAGACCAATTTTTAATAGTTTTATATATTAGGAGCTTAGGTTTTATTAATTAAAACAACGACTATTATTATAATTTTAATATCGACTTTCTTCGACGACGATGTTTGGCTAATCAACTTTTTGCCTAGGTTGAGGGGGAGGCAAGTCGGATCATGGATTCATGACATATTATGTGAGATCTTTTATTTTATTATTTAATTAGTTTAATTTCTCCTATTTCATTGTTGTTGATTTTAATGATTATGATTTAGATCTAGGGTATGTATATGGCCAGTGCGTGCTTTTCGGTGAACAATCTGCAGTTATTTGGACTGCTAGTATCCTTGTAATTGTGCTTTTGGACCAATAAAATGATAACCACTCACCCGTTTTACGTAAAACCCTTTCGGTTCTTGAGTGTGCAACGATTGAATCTAGGTTAAATTGGTAGCGGATGCGACCCAGTTGTTTAGGATTAATGTTCCCACAGACCCAAATTACTGCGATTAATGTATGTTAAACTTGATTGGCGGATGTCTAGAGTTATACATTAATTAGGGAAGTAGTTAGTGGCGGACGTCATGGCTATCAGGATTAGGGGAACGAGGAATTTCTAGCGGATGTCGATTTTTTTATAGCTAATCTAGTAGAAATTGAATTAATGACTTTTTGGGAAAGATTGAAGACCATGATTACTATTGAATCTTTATCCTGATTTGTGAAACTGTAGACTTAGGTGTTACTTAAATATTAATCAATTGTTTTCAAAATTAGTTTAGTTATTTTATTTACTTATATTAGTTAGATTAATTAGTTAAATTAATATTTATTTTAAAACCCCCGATTTTCTTTTTTTTCTTTTTAACCTAAGAAAACTACATATCTATGTGGGATCAACCCTTTGCCATTATTCTACAAAATAGTTGGTTTATGAAACTTTACTTTATTGACGTGTTTGGCGTGCATCAGATCCCATTTCTATGGCGTGCGACACGTATGCAAGTATCTGGTACATCGCATTGATGCATAAGCTGAAAAAGAATCATGTCCAGCTAGAAATTGTTAAAAATAAGGCGTGGATGAGACATTTGGAGTACTAGGAGGGCGATGAATTTTTTGCAGATTTAAAGATGTGCCTTTGAATAGAGACACTAAGGTGGAAGGACCTGGGACAGGAGTCTCAAAGCACTTTTGTGGCTTGATGTCTTTTGTGACAAACAGTGAAAGATTGGTAGGTGGATTTTTATTATAAAATATGCTTAATAATCATTTTTATTTGATATCATGTTTAACATTTTCCTAACTTTGGTATGCAAACTAGTACATATGAGAAGACTCCTACGATGAATTACTTATATTTGCATCTACACACTATAAATCATGACGAGGTGACATTAATCAATACTTTATCAAAATGGTATATGAAAGTATAGAAATATGAACTAAGTTGTAGTAACTTTACTTAAAAGCATATTTTTTAGTTATTTTTGTTTATCCATGCAGGCTTAGATCGAGAACAGACGTTTGGAAGTAACACAGGCTAAACTGGACAAGCCAATGGATGATTCGGCAATATACTACGATTTGGTGGGTGACTGTCACCAAGGGCATGTCTATGGTCTTGTGTTGCTAGGAAGAAATAAGAGAAGATATATAGATTCGGGTGCAAGCACATCCCAAGTGCTATCAATGGTGCCACGTGCAGAGTTCGATAATGTTGTCAAGCAATTAAGATAGATCGTGGCGTTTATCCAAAGGCAGTTCTAGATGACCATGGTTGGAGCGAGCCTATCTCAGCTACCACCATCACCTCGAGAGCATCAGCTGGCACACACGGATCTTGTTAATCTACCAGAGCAATAGGAAAATGTTGATAAGGAGATACAAGACATGGTTTTGGGGGATGAGCTGCTTGGGGATACTTAGGTATCTTATATGGTTGTTCACATGTCATTTTAATTGATAGTTCCTTTTTAGATATTTAGAGAAGTGGGTAGATAGAAGATAATTAGTTTGGGGATACTTAGATGTCTTTATGGTAGTTTGTAGAACTATTGGATTGGCAGTTCTTTTTTGTCTATATTTAGAGCACTAAGTTGTGATGGATGAGCAACTTTAAGATACTTAAGTATTTTTTTGGTTATTGTAAACCTTTTGGGTTGGTAGTTCTATTTTGGATACTTTAGTATCTTTTATATCTCTTATGATGGACTACTTTATGGATATGTAACTATATTTTTTATTTTCAAATTGTATGTTTTTTCTCACTTGAATCTTTGTTGTTGATATATATTGTTGATTATTGTGTATGTCAAATTCTATTTTTTTAAGGGGGATATTTGCACTCGAAAGAGTTGTTGGAGGGGGTGCAGGCGATGGAGCATGTCATGTTGTTGCTATTTTTAGGTTTTGAAGTTTTAGAGAAAATATTTTGATTTTGTGTCTTATTTAAAAAAAAAGTTCTTCATGTAGAAATGGAATAGTATCAAAATTTAACCCAAAAAGCTAGGTAAACTAAGAGTAGGAAAGGAATAGAGACGGATTAGCAATGAATTTATGAATTTCATTTCTAATCTATTGCAAATTAGAGATGGATTAACAATGAAATTTAACGGAATTCATGAATTTTGACGCACGCTGAACACCTCAATAAAAAAAAAAATTCAAAAACCAACTATTTTGTAGAATAGTGTCAAATGGTCGATCCTACAGAGATTGATGGTTTTTCTAAGGTTAAAAACAACGAAAAGGAAAAATCGGGGGTTTTAAATAAATAATTTTATCAACTAATCTAACTAAACTAAATAAATAAAATAATTAAAATAACTTTCAAAACAATTAATAAACACCTAACACTACAAGAAAAAAAGTAAACAACAACAAACTAATCTGTTGTTGAATTGGTACGAATTTGTTGCTAAGGGACTCAGCAACAGATCAGAGGTGTTGCTAAACTCTTTGTCACATATTGAAGTTAGCAACAGATTTTGGTTCTGTTGTTGTTCAGCAACGGATTTGTGACAAAAATCAGTTGCTCAACAGCAACAGAAAAAAATGTGTTGCAGATTGAAAAAGGAGGTTATGTTGCAAATTTGTTGCAAATCAAGAATGAAAAAGTCTATTGCTTGATTTGCACAATCAAAACAAACGATATTCTTGATCTGTTGCAAATCAATGACAGATCAGCAACAAATACCTTTTTGATGACTGTGCGAATCAGCAGCAGACTTGGTCTGTTGCTTGATTTGGAATGGTAATTTTTTTTATAAAATTACAATTCACTGTAAATAGTAATTGGAATTCCGACAGCAGTAAAATCTGAAAAAAAAATATATTTTTTCCTGCTGCAATTAAAACTAAAATTGAAAAATTATTTGTATATTATCAAAATTTGACAAAAAATATCTACAAAATGTGGAGATTAACATTTCATAATTAACTAGTAGTATACTATATACTACTAGATGAACATTATCCAACAAAATACAAAATACTGCACAAATTAAGATGGCAACACAAGTTAATTTACATATATATCTACAATGTAAATCTCACACCCTTACCCAATTGTGTCACCGATACAAGATAGACAGTATACAATTTATGGGGCTAGGAGCGCGTGTCCTATCCAAATCCTGAAAATGAAATGGAATAACTTGAACAATAATCGAAATGCAATCAAAATATTCAAACACGAATGAAAAAATCCTAAAATTAAACCTTGCTCATCGACCTCATACATAAAAGATCGTTCACAGTGACACATACAAAAATTTTCAACTCAAAAGGGAATGAAAGAACTTCCATACATGATATTTCATGTATTTTTTCAATTTCTTTCCTCTTGTACATTCATTCATATATGTAAGAAGTTAAAAACATAAAAAAAGATACTATGCAGCCCACAAATGAACCATTGTAAACTATATAAACTATATAAACTTCAATATTTTCATCCATCACAAAAAGCAAGATGGAGAGTACAGTTAGTAAGATTCCAACGTAGTACACCGAGTATTTATAAGAAAATAAACAGATACCAATAAACATGTCAAATAATCATGCGGAAACTAAATAGGCAACCATTGCTAAGATCATGCAAATCACAATTTAAAATTAGGTGAAATACACCTCACCTCAATCGCGTTGTCGACATTCGTCGATTCACGCCTCCGATCGGTCCGACAACGCCATCGCGTCATTCACTGCGCCGTTGCCGTTGCCAAGTCGACGTCGCTGCCGAGCCGACGCCTCCGTCATCGCGCTGCTGCTAAGTCGTCACTGTCGCGCCACCACCGGCCGCTGCCGGCGCTGCTGCTCCACCAACCAGCTTTCGCTGCTTTCTGCGGCCGCCGCCATCGCGCCTCGTCTCCATCTGCGCCCACCACGCAGCTGAAGCCCCCGCCAGCGCCTTGCGGCCGCGAAGCCACCGCCGCGCTCCTCGCTTTGCATCACCGCCTCTGGTCGACCAACTGCTGGATCCCGTCGCTGCCGCACCGCCGTCCGCCGCCTCCGCGAGCCGGTGCGCTCGCTAATCCGCTGGTCGTCCGTCGCCGCCACCAGCTCCGCGCGCGCCACCACTGCCGCAATCCTGCGCCATTGCTGTCACGCCCGCTACCGCTGCTGATCGCCTCGCGTCTCTTGTCCGCCACCGCCGCGCGCCTGCCTCCGTCGTCGCAAGCTACTCGCCGTCGTCGTCCCTCCCTTTCTTCCCGATCTCCCACTCTCTCCCTCCATTTCTATCTTCTCTCTCGATCTCTTTTTTTCTTCTCTCTCGTTTTTCTCTCTCTCTCTCTTACTTTTCTTTTCTTTTCTCTCTCTTCTTATATATATATATATATATATATATATATATACATATATATACATTTTTTTATTTCAAAATCAAAAGTGTCCTCGAGATTCGTGCAACATGAAACTCGAGGCAAACTCAATAATTTCACCTTTTTGTCTACCGCCTCTATGCTTGACCAAAATTGTCTTGAGTCTCGCTAATTTGCGTATTTCGAGACACATCCAAAAACATATTTATTTTTATAATTTCCTTAAAAAATATTCGAGCAGCGCGCATCTCGAGGCACCAACCCGCCTCATTTCCAAAATATCGATACTCGCGCTGCAGACGGCCTTGAGCACGGCGACGAACAACTGGCGGCGGGTCTAGCTCACGGTCGCACTGCCAGCGCCATGAGCGCGGCGACGGTGCGGCGACGGCTCATGGACTAATCGACGACGGTGCTGGCGGCGATGACGACGACGACGGTGGTGGCGGCGGGTCTCCGATGACGGTGCGGCGGGAAATGATTTTGCAGGGAGTAGTGACGATGGAAATGGGTTTAAAGGGAAGAGGAGGAGAGAAAATGGTTTGTTAAAACCATTTAGAAATTAGTGACAAATCAGCAACAGATTAGTCTGTTGCTGAGTTTTTGTTGCTAGTTTGTTGCTGATCAGCAACAGATCAAAATCTGTTGTTGATTAGCCAACGTGGACAGCCTACATGGCATTTGTTGCTATTTTGTTGCTGTTCAACAACAAATCAAAATTTGTTGCTGATCAGCCTACGTAGACACTAGCAGTCTGTTGCTGAATCAGCAACAAACTATATGTATATAATGCATTTGACTTGCATATGTACTGCATTTGACTTTCATTTGCATTAAAAAAATAGACAAACTTAATTAGAGGGAAATTAGCTTCATTCGAAAATTAATTGATTAGAGAAGAAATAATTATATATGCACATAAACCCTTGAAAATTCACGATTTAATCAAAATCATGATTTTTCAACTTTATTTAAGGGAAACACATTGTTTCCCGCTTTGCACATTATTATTTTTCTTTCTTTATAAGCTTGAAAGTAATTAGTTAAAATAAACATAGCAACTTTTCAAACTAAGTATGCCTAAGTGGCTATCTATTCCTGGCAACGACGCCAATTTTTTTTCATAAGAAAAATGTGTGAGATATTTTTGATGTATTTTCATTAAACCTTACCCAAGCCCCAATATAGTTGCCTAAGGAAGATTGTTCATCATCATTAAACCAAATTTATGAAAAAGCCTAAATTACCAAATGTATAAACATTATTTTTTTCTCAAATTATATATTCTTTATTTAAATGGTTCAAATCAATTAGAAAGAAAATATTTAAGGGCAAGTATATGACTAGCACAAGGGAAATTAAGTTACAACTGCAATTCTCACCATGAATTGAGTTGCCAAAAAAAATTATTTTTGCCATTTTCGTCACAAATACATCAATGTCGTTTGTAAATGTTGACTAAAAATAAAATTTACATTTAATCTTCTTCATAGTTTTATTAACTACCCAAATACGTTTAAGTTTTCATGTATAATCGAGATATATCTTTTAATTAAAAATGGGGTTTTCCTAAACTACCTTCAAAGTAATTTTTTTTTTGTTGCTCTAGCCTATGATAAAATTGAAAGTAGGGGCACAGTAGGAAATTAAGCAATTTTGCCATTAATATTGAATAGATAGATAAATATATAGATATAGTATACGTATAGATATAGATCTTGAAAAATATAAATTTCGGGTTCAAAAATTTTTTAAACGTGATTTTTATTTTTTTATGTAAAGGTGTTGTTTTCAAGTAAAAATAGAATCCTTGATTTTAGGAAACCGCCTATTTATCAATGGTTCTGCACTTAATGGAAACTGTTAATTAATCAATTCGCAAGTTTTTTCTAAGTGCAATTTGCAACAAAACGCACCAATATAAAAGGAATTTTTGTTAAATTACTACATTACCTTAAAATTAAACGATTTGGATTGGTTACTTAATTAAGAGCACTATTGGATTTTTTTTTTTCCAAATAGGAGAGCCCATGGTTTGAAAAACCATTTAAAAATTAGTGACATATCAGCAACAGACTAATCTGTTGCTGATGTTTTTGTTGCTAATTTGTCGCTAATCAGCGACAGATCAGCAACAGATTATTCTGTTGTTGACAATCTGTTGCTGATTTGTCGCTGATCAGCGACATAAATGAATCTGTCGCTGATCAGCGACAGATTAGCAACAGACTATGTCTATCGCTGATCTGTAGCATTTGTCACATATTTAGCTACAGATCAGCGACAAACTAGGTTCTGTAGCTGATCTGTCGCAGATCTGTCACAAAATGGGTGGAAAATTAATGGTGGGAGAAATCAGCGACAGATCAGTGAAGAAATTTAATTTGTCACAATTTTTGTCACAAATCAGTCACTGATTTGTTGCTTTTTGGTCAACCAAGTCAAACGCTCTATCTGATGCAAAATTGTTGCCGATTTGTTGTTGTTTAGCAACAAATTCAATCTGCTGCAATGTTTTGTTGCTATTCCATATTTTTCTTGTAGTGTAAGTAATAGCTAGGTCTACAGTTCCACAAATCAGAATAAAGATTCAATGACATATCATGGTCTTCAATCCTTCCCAAAAATTTATTAATTTAAGTTCTCATAGATTAGCTATAGAAAATCGACATCCGCCATAAATTTCACATTCCCCTAATCTCGATAGTCAATATGTCAACCACTAACTAGTTCCCTAATTAATGCATAACCCTAGACATCCGTCAATCGGGTTTAACACATTAATCGCAGTAATATGGATATGTGGGAACACTAATCCTAAATAATGGATTGCATCCGCTTCTGGAGCGCATCCGCTTGCGATTTAACCTAGATTCAATTGTTGCACACTCTAGAACCGAAAAGGTTTTACAGCAAATGGGTGAGTGTTTGTCACTTTATTAGTCCAAAAGTATAATTACACGGATAAAATCAATCCAAATAACTATAGGTTGTCCCCCTAAATGCATGCACTGGCCATATACATACCCTATATTTGAACCATATTTCTTAAAATCAACAACAATGAAATAAGAGAATTAAATTAAATTAAATAATAAAATAAAAGATCTCACATAATATGCAATGAATCCATAATCCTCACTTGTTTCCTTGACGACTTACGCAATCATCGAGAGAAGTCAATGCTAAAAATATAATAGTCGGTGTTTTCAAATAATACTCTAGGTTCCTTATATATAAAACTACTCGAAATTGCTTTTGAGAGGTGAGAGAAACTAATTTTGGTGGTTTCTTTACCGACACTTACAATCTTTTACTTTTGTGGTAACTTTCTTTGTAAAATAACACTACATTCTTCTGTTAAATTTACTATTACATAATCTTCCAGTAGCACCTTTTTTGCCATCGTGTCCTTTAAAATCTTTGTGTAATTTGGCATATGTTCCAATGCATCAGCAAACCATATGTTTATGTGCAATTTATTAAACATCGTTATGAGCTTTTTGAACTATTTTTTATCTTTCTAGTTCTTGAAATGCCGAGGAAATGGTAGAGGTCGATTGATTAATGGTGAATTGTCAAAAAATGCAATTCTCCCTTGGTACCACATCTTTTTTTGCATATCTTCCCTTCATTCTTTTGAGCAACTTCTGGATTCTTATGCTGGTGCAGCTTGATTTTGGTTACCTATCTCACTTTCCAGGTGTTATGCATCCTTTTAGTACTACTCATCAATTTGCTTCTTTGTGTTATTTGTTTAACTTTTCATCGAGCTAAATCGTTAGTTGTTATTCCACTTCTTAATCGGACTTCATTGGTGTTCTCCTTAATAGTAATTCTTGTGTTACTAAAAACTCCCATTCATTCAATGAACATAACAATGGCTAGCTGACCAATTTGCCTCTCCAAGTTCTTGATGGATTCTAACCTTTTGTTATCCATTCTTTTCATAGCTTGATTCAACTTTTCTATCTATTTGTCATGCTTCTCATGGCGTTCTTTATTGCCAATGTCAATGGCGTGCAAGAACTTCTTAAACGACTTTAATGAAGTCATCTATTCATTTTGCCTTAGGTTACCTTGTTGGACTTGTTAATCAAAACCCAAATGTAACTTCAGTGAATTATTTAGATTTCCATATGAGAACTTATGGATGTTGTCTTATCCTTGATAAAACCTTTGAGGAGCCATTCCTCTTGGCTTTAAATTTTTTCATAGGTTTGGTTGTTCATAAACTTGATCTCATCAAGCTCCATTCCTTGCTAAATGTCAATTTCATTATACACCATGGCATGGTGATTTATGGGTTGTTGTATAGCTTTGCACTTATAGACTTCGTTGTCCCTTTTAAAGTTTCACCATTTGACAGCTTAGGTTGGATAATTATGTCATGATCACACCTTGCACTTCAACTTTATATACACATTCTAGTTTCTTTACTGTGAAACCATAACCGATTATAGAGCTTTGAGACATAAGATTTAGGGGATCTAATTCTCCATCCTCATCCTTGGTTTGAAGAGAACTACCTAGTGTGGCATCCACTAGTGATCTGGTATTGTGATTCATCACAGAGTAGAAAATCTATAGTTTTTTTCCATTTCACGTATCCATGTCTTGGGCATCTCCTCAACATCTCCTTCAATTATTCCAAAGCCTCACTAAAAGACTAGACATCTTAATACTTGAATTGATTGATTTCCAATTTCCTTTTCCTGACCTTAAATCGGGGAAAGAACTTTTATAGAAATCTTCATTGATTTTTGCCCATTAAGTCATACTTCCTGCGTTCAATTCTTAGAAATAAGATTAAGCTTTTCCACCAAATGAGAATTGGAAAAGTCTCATCTTGATTACCTCATTTGTAACTTCGATAATTAGAATGGTGTCACACTTCTCCAACAGATTCTCTACATGTGCTATTTGATCTTCATTCAATAGCTCAATGAACAACATATATTGCACCATGTTGATTAGAAACAATCTCCGTTCTAACTTGGCGTGTTATTTGGATGCTTCATCACTTTATTATAAGTCTCATGAACTTCTTGCATGAAGTAGTCACGAAGACATCTCCGTCCCCGCACTCTGTCCTCTACTACTAGATTACCTTCAAGTTAGTTATTCCCTCTCCCCTATTGTTCATTTCATGCTTGATCCTCTACAATCTTGATTCCTTTATTTTTTTCATTTCCTTGTTGGTTCTCTCAATATTAGGGTCACGAGGCATTAAGTTCTTCTTTCTTTTACTACGCATGCAATTATTCTCCCTTCAAGGAAAACATAAAAGATCAAGTGCAGATTGTAAAACATGAAACTTAAACCATTATTTTTTTATTTTTTTCTTATATGAACTAGAAAGTAAATTACCCAAACTAAAACTTAGCAATTTTATAAACTAACTAAGTTAATGTGGTTACCTATCCCCGATAACGATGCCAAAAACTAGATTATGACTACAAGTATATGTTGGGGGCATGTGCCCTAGTTCAATCTATAAACATTGTTCATCTTATAATTTTAGTTAATAAAATAGAGGCTTTTCCTTTGCTATTTTATTATAAGTGATTGCATATTTACCTTTTAGTATGATACATTAGTATTTATTGAAATATCATAAATGTCCCTAATCAGTCATTAACAGGGAATTATAATGAGTTAAAACAAGTGTGAATCTTGATTGATTGTTATGTGATGATCATACATATTAAGATATGAATCGAGATCATGAATACTTGTTAGGGAACAAGTTATTGGGTCGTCCCGCTATAAGAACACTACATGGATTAAGTCATGTGTGTTACTTATGATAGGTATATTATTTAGTCCTTTGACTTTATATTACCATATAAATTAATATTAGGAGCATGGTAATTTGACATAATCAAATATTGTCTTTAACTAGACAATTATAAAGATTTTAATTGGTGCCCATGTGAATAATATGTGAAAATATATAATTAAGATAAAATTTGTCCCTCTCGTATAGAGAGTGATATCAGTGTATCCCTCGATATCTTAGACTGTTAAATGGCCAAGTCCAAGTGAATTGATACGATAAATGTCATTTGAATGTATTCAATCTACCTAAAGACCGAGACTAGTACGATTGAACATTAATGGTGACTTTTCATGCCTTATGTTTAATCAAATGATATCGCATGACAAAATAATAAGATATATGTTATCTATTAGATTGTATCAATTTTGATATTCATGCTCTTTGGGTAGTCATAATGCCTTGCTAGATGTTGCTTATGACTTATGTACCAGAATGGTTTTGGTTCACTACCAATGTTTCATGAATTTATTGGATTAGACATAAAGAATGGCTTTGCGCAATTTCAAGTGGTCCTAAGTAATGAATTTTATTTGATAAAATTCATGACATAAAAGACCTTATGAGTTGTAATATGATAACTTATTAATAGAGGTGTTTGTGTAATATGCTTGAATTACCTAAATACAATAGGCATATTACAAATAGGTTTTTTAAGAGAGCTTTCCAACACATATAAAGAGATGTTGAAACCCTAAAAATGAGTAACATTTTCATTTTCACTATTTTTTAGTTCTCTCGATTTTAGAAGAAAAAACAATACATTTTCTATCTCTCTTGGGGCTAGCATTATGAATTGTCGTTATCGTTCGGGTGTGAGTTTTTGATAGGGGACGCACTTGAACGTCCTAGAAATCGAACAATCATATAAGGAAATCACGGACTAAGTTATGGTTTACTTTTATAGTTCTTGTTTAGTGAACTTATTTTTGATCCTATTGGGGTTCTTCAAAAATTGTTTAATTTTTCACCACGTGTGAAACCCAAAACCCAATAATGGTATCAACGCATTAAGCTCAGCTCTATTCAAAGTTTACATGTTTCCTCTTATTTATATATGATATATGAGTAAAAACATGATCTTGATTAGTGTATTTATGATGTACATATATGTTCTGTGATAATTGTTATCAAAAATTGATTTTAAAGCAAATTATTAATTCATGTATTTGATATGTATGCATCTTTTGATTCAATGATAGAATTCAAGTTTAGAATATTTTGATTAATATATGTTTTAATATTGGACAATGCGAATTTTGTATGTTCATGGTAGAAGTTATGTTTAAGTTAATGTGATTCTAGTGTTGAATAAATATTTTGTTTTTGTTCAATAATTATGTATGTCTCTATGATTGAAATCATAATGATTAATTTATAATTCTAGTGTTGAATGCTTGATTAATATTGATGTTGTCAAGGGATAGATTACATTGATGTTGGCTAGGTCATCTATGATTCGATTAGAATAGTCATGACCACAAATAAGAATGAAAAGTTATCATTTCCCTTAATGATTACACAATTATGCAAGCAAGATTGAGTTTCTTTAAGAAGTTTTGGGTTAAATGTTAATCCTAATAAGACTATCAATGAAGAATAGATCGAGTGCACCAAAAAAGTTCAAGGCTATGTAGATTTAAAAGAGCAGTTCATCGTTGCAATTCTAATATATTTTCTTCTATGTTCAGTTTATCTTTAAGTGATTTGGTGTGAGGTCTTGTTGTGTAATATGATACTGTGATATGTGATATGCAATATGATATTGTGCTACTATTGTGGTTTGTAATTGACTATGTTTTACTTGATTGTGCTACATTAATCCTATTGTGATACTTGAAAATTTTATATTTGTCACATTTTATTTGCTTATGAAAATTCATTCATATGATAATTGTTCATTAATTATATTGATTATTTTTAAATAATATTTGAAAATGAGATTGATTTAGTGTTTTTTGTATTTTGTGGTTCTATATTAGTCATTGTAAGCTTGATGCTTGCCCGTTGTTATAGAAAAAACCTAAACATTGGCTTGACCATAGTAATTTATTCATCTTTTAGTTATAAGGTGGATTGCATAACTAGAAGTTGAGTTATCAAATTAGGTGTTGTTCTTTAAATCTTTCAACTCTATCGTGATTTTTTATGTTGGTAATATGTTTCTATTTAACGATAATTTCTATTTAAATATAGGCGTAAGTAATAATGAAACGAGAGCAGGGAATTAAAAGAGAATATAATTGAGACTATACATTAGCTCGAGGTATCAAATTGCTAAGTTTGGATGTATTTGATAAGTCAATAGTTAGAAATTATTTTATGGTATATTCCACATCGATTTTAGATGTAAAATGCTACATTACACAAGGTTTTCTCTTGTTTTTGTGATTTCAGATCGTATTAATATTATGTGAATTAATGGATGAAAAATCAAAAAAGAATTTAGTTAATTCAGGAAAAAGAGCTTGCAACTCAGTAGTGAATCAAGTTTGAAACTAGAATCACTAGACAAATCGAGAGAAGGACAATAGCTAATTTCCATTGATGTGGTCTGTGAAGATTAATAGAGGATTCGATGACGATTTGCTAGAGTTGGTTTTGAGTTTCTTGGAGCAAATCAAGGAATTTAATTTTGATTAGCTATGTACTAATTAGAATACTATATACATGAACTTGAGGCTTTGAAATCAATTGCCCATGAGTATATTAGATCATATTTTATTGCTTTTGGAGTCATACTTATTAGTTTCATTAAGTTTTAGTTTAGTTTTATCGTTTATTACCTTAGGAGACGCTTTGTAGACTTAAAGTATTAAATAAGAGGTATTAATTAATAACTTTTATTTACTTTATGAATATGTATGAGTTGTTCTTTAATCTAAACAAAGTACGTACATGAATTTGATCCATTTTATAATGTAGTTATAATGAACAATAATTAGTACCTAATGCTTTAAACTTAATCGTGTTCTTTAATTCACTTATGTAATAGGTTGGTATTTGCGGATTACAATCATGAAGCTTTGTATTGCGTGCATAGTCAAGAATGTTTATTTTGATATTTGGATTCTATATCTAGTTTAAAATAATAACTAGTATGTTTAAAGAGGTCTTTTACCATTTAAATGTGTTAGATGAATTGAGATCTAAGTTGAATATTAAAGTGGCTTCCCGAAAGTATTATGCTCGGTAGTTTGAAGTTTTCACAGAACTTAATGATGTTTTATTGTCAAATTTATTTGATTGACCTTTCAAAGGATTAGTTTAATAAAATGAGGATGTGACTTTTTTTATTGAAATAAGAAAAATTGGTGGCTTAATAAAGGCTATGTACTTACTTAAGATTCAATTTAATGATTTGAAAATACTTTACTATAAGATTAAAATATGATTATGACCATGATTTTAATAATATGTTTGGATACAAAATGGATTAAGGCTTCATTGTTCTAGATATATGCTCAGATGTTTGTTTTTATAGAATTTAATATATTTTGTTTGTTTTGAATTTAATGAATTCGAATTGTGTTAGTTAAGTTACTTAATCTAGTTTAATTAGTTTAATTTATTGCTATAGTATTATTAGACAATTTAATCTTTTTTTTAATTAAATCAATTAAACTAAAATAAAAACCACCGAAATCCTTTTCCCTAGAGAAGTTTGCAAAATCTCTATGGAGACTATCTCAATTATCACTTCTTCAAATTTAAAAGTATAATTAAGGATATATGGGAAATTTATCATATAATCTGGGCAAGTGTCAAATGCTAGTAAAGATTACATGCCTAAATAACTTATTTTTAGGTGTCATGTTGTAGCATCTTCTTCTGGATTGGGGCAATACTCAGCTTGGAACCCTAATTAAGCCTTGGTACACCTATCAGATTTAACTAGAGCAAGCACCCTCTTCTTTCGTAAATAATAAACTTAACTAATACATTGATATCAAAATAAGAATCCAAGTAAATGAAGGGGAAGATTTTAAACTTTTTCAATGATACATACCATATACAAAAATCTGCAGTTCATTAAATAAACATCAATTATACATAACCTCCCAATCCTTGTTATATTACAAACATTCAATTTAAACAATATGTACATATTAAGAGGTTTCATTACATCAAAAGGAGACTAACAAAACCCCTATAATTCTTTTTATCCTTTTGATGAAGCATCAAGTTATGAATCTAAGACGTTTAAAGGGTTGAGCCCTCCAACAGGCTCAATAAGTGCCTCACAATTGCATATCAAAGGTCTATTTAATAAACAAGAATAATGAATAATAATACAATTCAATAAATATATATTTACTGCCTCAAAAGTGTATAACAATAAATAACATGTGCAAATACATAGTTCGATAACTATTGTACACGTGACATCAATTTTTCATTTCAATTATAAGAGTCATCTATCAGTTATTCAAGAATACCACTAATGAAGTCTACAAATTGGTTGATGTGTGATTTTATTAGTGAATTAAGGACTAGCTGGATCTCTTCATTTTTTTTTTGGATAATAAGTGATGATATTATGGCAAAGACTATGAAGGTAGTAGGGTAAAGCTAATCCCTAGCGACCTTATAACCACTTTACATATGATTAACTCAATCTAACTCCCTTTTGAGTTGTTAATTAACTTTCATGCTCTTCACAATACATTGCTCCCATTTACTAGTCAGTAAAATATGTGAACTAAATATACAACTTTAAATAGCATAATTGATAATATAACAAAGTCACACTTACCTTTATCAATTTTCTCTAAGTTTCGTTAAAGTTTTTCTAGCTCTTAGTTTACTTAAAGCGCTACTGGTGTTCAAGAATCTATTACAAACCATTTCATGTTAAAATATTTCCTATACTAAAGATTAAGGAACACTAGTCTCTAAACCATCTGAAAAACCTAAGTCATTTTAGCATTATTGTTGTTTTGTTGAATGGGAAGCACGCACCGTACTTATGTAGTGCACCCTCCAACTTCAAGGTTGAGCAATCTTCAAGAGGGGAGCTCATTTTTGGTATCAAGGAGTGCACTCCACCAGTGAGTTGCCAAAATAGATATAATAGGGCGGTAACCTTCATACGATCCCAATTCACTTTTTAAACCTCCCAAATCTCTTGGGAGGGCTTCAAATAAAGTATTACACCATCCAATATCATTCAAATACAAATGAAGAAATGAGAAACTTACCAATCCATTGAATGATCTCTTCAATTCGGATAGGATGATCTTTTCTAGCTCCCTTAATCACTTTAGCTATTCCTAAACCATTTCACATTCAAGTTTCTTAATTCTCATGATTGAATTTTGAGATGAACATGAGTTTTGTTTGATTTATGTTTGAATTTATCTTAATATAAGCATCAAATTAATGATCTCAAGGCAGATTTGATGAAGGGAAGCCTAAAGTAATACTAGTCACTAAAATACTAACACATCTTATAATTGCATGAATCTCGAGGTCCATCCATTGATTCAAACAAGTTAAATATGAACTATAAGATTATTAATATATGACATGAACCAAATAATGATAGGCATGAACCGCTTGGCCTAAACCATTGCTTAACCCTTTGAGATAACCCCACGAGTCAAGCGATGATCTAGTAAGCCATAACTTAAAAAAAATAAACTAAAAATTCTACAAAGACAAACTAATAGGTCATAAAATTAATGCCTTTAAAGTCTAACAAGTTGCGAAATAAATGTAGAAGTCTTACTTACAACCGAAACATAGCTAGAACAAAGTTTTTTGAGTTTAAACATCTAGCCATATGAAATCCCCAGTAAATAAATATAACTCAAACCAACAAACAAGAAAGAGATCTTCTATGCTACAACAATCTTTTTTCCTTGGTTTAGAGTAGGAGCCGAGGTGCCTTATGGGGGGAGTCGTGGGGTGAGCAAATAATCAACGGGATCAGTAAAGTAAAAACTTGTATTACCATCAATAATCCAAGTAACATCTAGCGTAGTAATAACTAACATGGAACATCAAATTTTAAGAAACCTATTATCATCTTGGTAAGAAAAAAATAAAAAATCAAAAGTACTATAAAATTCAAGATAGGATAAACAATGCCCAACAATGATAAGTGAACAAGTTTGCAATGATATATAGTTTTCAAAGAACTAAGAGAAGTGGAAACTAGATAATTCAATGAACATAAGTTGAATACCTACAAAGCACATCAAAAGAGATCCCGACGGCTAACATGGACATCAAGGCTACACTTATGAAATGCGAACAACTATACATATCAAAATATCATAATAACCATACAAGAAGGTATTAGTGGTCGTCGACCATTCCACCAAAGGTGCCAGCATGCATTCATCAATACCACTATACTATTTCAACATGCATTCATTTTAAGAGAATCCAAACGATGTAGCAAGAAAGATCAATAAGAATGTAAATATAGATTCCAATGAATTCCACAATTCAATACATCATCCCTATCATAACTATATCAAGGAATGTTTAAGAATAAAACAAGCCCCACTTACTTTGAAGCGCAGCTAACCTATCCAATCATAGCTAGGAAGTTCCTATATGGTTCTCTTTGTATGTACATTAGTATAGGTTCATGTATGTCTTACTAATATGTTTTGTTTGAGGTAAGTTTACTCAAGTTTGCATTAATATCTTGAAAACTACATAAGACCCATTTTGAATCAATGTTATGCCTTATCCACAACGACAAAGGTTTTCATGTTTGATTACCATTTTCTTGACCCTTGTCCCGACATATACTATGATAAAACTCGATAAATTTCAAAAAACTAGAACATGTGGTTTAATTTTTTAAAACCCCTAGCATCGTCCCAACACCAGAGGTTTACCCACAATGTATTGGGGCAAAATTACTTTGTTTCAAGACAAAAATAGTGAATTTAATCCCATTAATATGCTAGCATCATACGATACACGCCATGACACAGGGAAATCATTGAATCGACTTTTCTAAATTCCTATGCATTCCCATGGCTACCACCTTAGTGCGACGCTGGGCACATTTTCGAAATTTCAATATTGAAATCAAATTCTGAATTCACCAATGACTCTTGCCAACCCCCAAGTGTCTAAATTCGATCAAAATAGTCATAAACCACTTGTTTCAAAAAACAAGATCATTCCAATTCCATTAAACCATGTATCCGAACTGAAAATCCACCATTAAAACATTGATTTTGCACATCCTTTTGAATAAACCATAGCATATGGGATATAGAAGACTAAGCATATGGGTTCATGTTCTATCTTAAAAATCTACAAAACCATGATTCTATTCAAAATCAAGCATGTAAAACAAAATAGAGAAAATTTAGAGAAAATGAAATTCATTCCAAAAATCCTTGGAGTGAACTAAGTCTTTGTTTTATGAAGCAAAGACACATGGAGGGCATTGTGAACTCTAGCTAGATAAGGAGATAGCTTTAACATATAGGCAACATGACCAATTTTTCTTTCACTCTTAGCGCCCAATATACGAAGCTTAACCTTGCAATCTAAATCCGTACAACCCTTTCATAGGTGAGACTTTCTGTTGAACATAATCATCATTTGAAAACTCCAAAAACCTATAATGTTTGTCTAAATATTTCTTCAATTTTTATTGTGTTGTAGTCATTTGCTAGTGAATCTGCTAAATTCTATGTGTAGTCTTACATCAACTTAAGCCCTAACAAATATATATCTCTAAACTCTGTCTAACTTGAAATTGAATGACAAGGTTGACCATATAGAATTTCAAAAGAAGCCATTATGATACTAGGCAAACATCTATTAAACAAAGAAAACACACATAAATTATTTCTCCTAGCTGAGGATGATATGTTGTGTAGAGATTGAGAATAACTATTTGCTATCTCAGAAATTTACCCTATAATCTGGACGTGAATCTCGGATTTCCATAAGAAGTAATCAACACTAGAATTCCATTAAACATTAACACCTCACGAACATATATCTCACATAATCTATTAAGCGGATCCCATATAGAAACTAACAAAAAGTGGGCTGACTTCTTCAACTTGTCAACTACAATTGAAACTACATCATGCTTACACTAAGTTAGAGGAAGATCGAAAACAAAATATATTCATATATGCTCCCATTTCCACTTAGGAATCGACAAAGAATGCAACAACCATTCTATTTTATGAAATGTGTCCGGCGTGCATAATAATTTCTCCTTTATATTATAATTTAATTATTTTGCGGTCATGTTAATGAAATTTTAATCCACTTACTCAAGGGCCACTAATTTTGTAACACTAGGCTAGTATTTGTAGTATTCCAAGGAGTAAACATCCCAAACCAACTCAAACAACTCATAGTTATCTTAAATTCGCAAAATCTTCTTTATCAACTCCTAGTGATTTGTTTGTAAGTGGAATCACTGGGAGGATCCATAATTTGGGGCTAGCTAGTTTTTTCTTATGTCCACTAATTTGGTAAGCAATTCTAGCCAATGATTTTATGTCTCCAGGAATCGGTGTGAATCACAGTTTAAAGTCCAGTCCATCTTTGCTTCCTTGGTGATAATTCTTTGAATACTTCTTCCATTTGATTAGTTTTTTTCATAATCATTCATTTTCCCTACATTTCTTCATATTCTCCATTTATTACTTGAAATGTCAAAAATAAGAGAACACCCTTTTTTGATATAGTCTCTTACATCTAAAATCATCCTAAAATGAACTATAAAATAAGTTTAATTATTAACTTGTCAAATACTAATAAACTTAGCACTTTTTTGCTTTGAGCAAAAGATTACTCTCAATCTTATTCTTTTTTTTCCCATTGTTCTAATTTCATAATTATAAACTTTAATACGTAAACATGCATGATCTTAAAATAAGAATATATTACCTTCATAAAAATAAGAATAATGATAGAAAAGAAAGTACTAAAAAATAACCCTTTACTTGACATTTCAACCTCCTAATTGTACAGTATACCTCAGAATTCAAAGTTAAATTAATCACCAAGGTCGAGGCGGTACATAGGTTTTGTTAATCTCCACTGACAAGCATCAAGCTTATAATAACTAATATTAGAATCTCAAGATAGAAAAATCCCCTAATCAATCTCATTTTTCAAGTAATACTTAAAATATCACCATAATCAAAGTCAATATGAACTCTTATTCACAATAATCATCATTTCATACTCATTTGTTGGATTAAAAATATAAATTTAACTAAACTTTTATTTGAAGAGTTTTCTCATGAACTTCTTTCCTTTTTCTTATATCTCTATTTATTTCTTAATTATATAAATTCATTTTCTTATTTATATTTGTATTCCTACGGTTCCTTGCGCCATTTCATTTGGATTTTGTGCATCTCTTTATTTTTTCTCTTATAAAAACTCTTGTTAGCTCTTCTCACTTTTACTATAGTCAATGAAGTAATATTTCCCACTATGTAAAGTTTATTTGCTATTTTTCTATTTTTCTCCTCTATTGTGGAACAAAATCCTTTCAATACACACATACACATGTGCACGCACAAACACATATACACAGACATACACGCATGCACATACACATACACACATGCACATATACACATATACTTTTATAAAAGTTGATTTCTTGTATATCGAATTCTTAGAAATCTATCTTGTTTATCTTATATTATCATTTCGATCTTAAACCCATTATAATGTCTAACATAAAGTAATCAATCTCCTCTAAGCTCATTTAGTGTATACACAATCCTGGTGACATCAAATCAGGTATAACAATTCCTTTCCATCTTAAAATTTTAGTTTCATGTATAATAATAATATATCACTTTCATTCACATTATAATCATATTCCAAACTAAATTAAGTAAAGTAAAATAGGAAAATATTACATATATTGTGAGAATTTTGAAAATTTCAAAAACTCACAATGAGTTTTCAACTAATACCTCTCATTTCTTCAACAGTTCGCATCTTCGTAAGTCACTTCACCAAATATCCCCAAACTTATTCCAAACCTTTTCTGAAAGTTAAGAATTAAGTCGAGTTTTCTAACAAAAATAAAAATACCTGGTGAAGCATAAGCGAATTAAAAAATAATTAAAAAATAACTAAACATAAGAAAGATTTGAATAAGGAAAGACAATTTAAACATTTTCAAGCATCATTTAATTGAATTAAACATATGAAGTCATATCATTGTATCATATTGCTAACATTATAAAGCAAATGTATCAAATTGTGAACATATACAACATCAATTAAACTATTAAAAACATAGACCTTACCTAAATAACACTCAAGAAAATATATCACACAGAAGAATAAAATTCTCAGAACTATCGTCCAAATATCGCATCATCACAATCATCCCCATGATTATGTAGTTGGAACTGGTAGCTCCCTTCTTACATCTGAGAATTTCATAAACTTAATTAAGAGCCTAATTAAGGAAATTCAGACTTTAAAATGGAAATTAGGTATTTGAGGTGGGACCCACGCATTACGGACTTGAAATCATAAATCTAAATATTACTTTTCTATGTCGCGTGACAAATTGATGTAATATACTTTATTTATCGCAAAATAAAGTCAACTTGAGGCTTAAATGCAGTGTCTGCATGTTTTGGAGTGCGTTAGAAATTTTCCTAACTTTTAACGAAATAAAGGTATTTATCAAGGTTAACATGAAAATAAAAAAATGGCAAATTAATCATAAGGGTAGTAAAGGAGAGAAGAAATGGTAGATGAGTTAAGGGGTAATTTGGTAAATTATCCAACTCAAACCCATTTTCTAATGTCGATAGAGAAAGGGTTTAATTTAAACCTTCCCATATTTTCTTCTTCTCCAACAAAACCATAAAATCACATTTCCCTTCACAATTTTTCTTTTTCATTGCTTTTGTTGACATTGGTTTGAATATAGGTTGAAACCTTAACCTAAATGAGTGTGTATGGTTTACTTGATTAGTAAAACCTAGTTATAAAGTAAAGTACACTCCTAATACAATATGGTTTAAGTCTCCTAATAAAACTCTTATAGGTTTTGGTTTCCCAGTACAACTCTGATATCCAAGTGCATATATAAGCAGGGTAGACCATTAAATTGGTAATATCTTGAACGTCTGGAACAAGGTCTTCTTGAATGAGAGAGTGGGAGGCTTGGCGTTAGTGTAATCTTTTGTTTTAATAAAATATGTGTTCTATATCATGGACATAGGCATATTGCAAAACCATGTAATTATTTATGTCGATTGTGCTCATGTATTTTTTTATGCATTTGCTATGACAAACTGGTATCAGAGCTTGTGGAGATCGAAAATTGGTTATGGTCTTGAGGTCGAGATTATAGATAACAATATTGGCATGTGAATCATGGTGCAATAGCTACTTAAAATTACCATTTTCTTGTTTGGTGTAGATAAGAAAAAATGGACAAAAAAGTTCTTTTTGTGAACTTTTATTTTTTCTTGGAGCATTAATAAGAAAGAGAGTTTCTTAACCTTTTCTATGCACAAGAAAAGTCAATGTTCAAATAGATAAGAAAGAATGATGCGCATTGCTGTGTAGATATTGAGACAAGGACCAAACGAGGGCATGCATAAGGGTTCGATCGATGTGCAGAAATTGTTTCTTGCTTACAAATTATTCAGAGTCAAAACTGATCGTCATTTTTTTGTTGGAATCGAGATAGAGAGAACTTCATAGTGGTTGGTGCTGATCATTGAGATAGGCTTTCAAATACAAGTCAAAAAACTTGACCAAAAGAATGACTTCAATTTGTGGTGAATAAAGGTGCAAGCCTTTTTTAGTTCAAGAAGGATTCTAGAAAATGGTACCAGGAAAAAATGCATTGACGTTATTGTTGACAAAGGATGAAAAAGATGAGACCATACAGAAACAACATTTTGTACAATCTTGTTGTGCTTGGGTGATGAAGTCTTAATATAAGTTTCAAAAGAGAAAATAGATGGGGGATTGTGGTTAAAGTTGGAAAAATTATATATGACTCAATCGACCTCATCTAAGTTATATCCCTTGAAACAATTGCATTACTTTTAGACGATAAAAGAGAAGTATATGAGAGAATATGTTGATGAATTCAACAAGATAATCATGGACTGAGGGATATAGGTGCAAGCTTGCTAAAAAAATGTTATGTATCTCATGTGTTCACTACCAGAATCCTTTGAGAACTTTATTAATATAATATTGTTTAGTAAAAATTCCAATGCTTTGGAAGATGTCAAGACCGCACTGAGATTAAAGAGTCGAAGCAAATGATGATAGAAAATAGAATGCAAGAATCCAGGAAGGATTGTCTGTAAGAGGTAGATTTGAATAGAGAACCAAAGGCAAAAAAGTAAATCCAAGAACGGTAAATTACAGTGTTTTGAATGTCACTAAGAAGGACACTTTAGGTGAGATTTTCTAAAGTGTAAAGGAAAAGATAGGAATGAGGTTAAAGATTATGGAGATGCATTACATGTCGAGGATGATGGAGTTAATGTTCTTACAGTCAGCATGGGAAGCTCAAAAGATAAGTGGATATTAGATTCACGATTTCCCTATCACATGTGTTGCAAAAGAATTGTTTATGACGTATCAGTCAATTAATGGGGTTAAGTTTTGATGGGAAATTATCCAACCTATGTTAGGTTGTAGGAATCATAAATATTTCAATCACAATGCATGATAGAATTATGAGAACATTGAAAGATAAAATAATATTATTTCCTTCCGTTCATTTGACTCTGTCGGCTATAATATGAAAATATAGATTGTAGTGATGAAAATATCGAGAGGTGCTTTGGTCATAATGAAAAGGTTAAGGCGAATGAATTGTACACATTAAAAGGAAGTACTATTATGGGTACTATAGTGGTATCATCTTTAGAGGAAAAAATGACACCACCTGGTTATGGAAAATGAAATTAGGTCATATGATTTTGAAAGGATTGACATTATTGAGCCAGCAAGGCTTGTTGGTTGGGGGGATGACATGTAAGCTTGATTTCTATGAGCATTGTGTGTTTCATAAACAATGTAGAGTCAAGTTTAATATTGTGTGCATAAAATAAAAGTACATTAGATTACAACTATTCATGCCTTTGTGGTCCTTCCTTAGTTCCATCTCTAAGGGTGGTAGATACATGTTGATTATCATAAATGACTTCTCAAAGAAAGTTTGGATATTCATCTTGAAGAAGAAAAATAAAATGTTTGATAAATTGGAATAGTGAAAAATCTTGATGGAGATTTAGACTAGCAGGAAAGTAAGGTAGCTAAGAACTAATAATGGCTTTGAGTATTGTGGAGGAACGTTTAATAGGTTTTGAATTGATGAAGGGTTTGTGAGACACCATAAAGTTCATTATACTCCTTAGTAGAATGGCCTTGAAGAATTAATGAACAAATCATTGATGGAGAACACGGTGCATGGTTTTGAATGTTGAATTATCAAAAGAGTTTTTGACTGAACCAGTCAGTACAACATGTTATTTAGTGAACCGGTCACCATCCGAAACAATCGAGTGTAAGACTTTTATGTGCTATGGAAAAAATCCCCAACAAGTTATCAAAATTTTAGAGTGTTTGATATCTCGCATATGTTCATGTGAATGAAGGAAAACTTGAACCAAGATCAAGGAAGTACATCTTCATGGATTATGAACATGTAGTGAAAGGGGTACAAGTTAAGGGGTCTCAACACAATGAAGATTATGATAAGTAGGGATGTTATTTTCAATGAGGCAGCATTGTTAAGTCCAAAAGTGTATAGAGCGTTAGAGAAAACTTAGATAGTTGAGGAACATGTGGAGTTTAAAGCTGATTAAAGGAGAAACATGAAAAAAATGTTTCTGAGCAGCTGAGTGATGGTGGAGCACAAGACATTGAAGATACAAGAGACACTCGTTGATGATCAACCATATAGTACTATTAGGGATCGACTTAGGAAAGAGATAATATTTTTTGGACAAATTATGCAGATCTTGTCGCATTAGCACTCAGTGCGACAAACGAGGATCAATTTAGTGAGCAAGTTCAAGGATTACTTGGACTTAGGTGAAGTTTAAAGAAAATAAAAAGGGCTCGAGGGCATTTGCGGAGTGAGGTTTTGATGAAGGTTAAAGAATCCAAGCCAAGATGGAGGTTTGATGATATTGGCTTGAATATAGGTCAGACACAACCAATATAGGTTCGAGTTATTTTAACTCAATTAGTAAAACCCTATTATTAATTTAAGTGGACTTATAATTAGTAGAACCTATTATTGTGATAGGTTTTGGTTTCCTAGCACAACACCGATAACATAGTTCATATATAAGTAGGCGCGACCATTAAATTGGTAATATCTTGAATGTCTATAATAATGTATTGTGAATGAGAGAGTTCGAGGCTTGGCGTAGGTGTAATCTTTTGTATTAATAAAATCTTTGTGTTCTCTATCATGGACGTAGGCATATTCTCAACTATATAATTATTTGTGTCGATAATGTGAACGTGTTTTGTTTGTTTACTACATTTGCTCAAACACATTCCATCATTTGAATATATGTAGACCATCGCCTCTCGATTTGTGTTGTCTCTCTCTTTCTAATCCTTCAACTCTTTCTTCTCCCCCACGATAGCAACATGATCCCCAAGTCTCCCTCTCTTTGCATTATCTCTTAAGCTCACTATCCATCTCTCTCGGTTATGGGTGGTGACCTAAGAATGGTAAGGAGTATTAGTTGATCTAATTTACTAAGTTTTGTAAGAAACTCGGTTTGTTTAGAGGTTTATAGTTAAGTTACTTAGTTATTGGTATATTTTTTGTTGTTGTTGTTGTTGTTGTTGTTGTTGTTGTTGTTGTTGTGTGTTTATATGTTTTAGAAATCATTTTGTTTCAATGTTTTTACTTTCAATGTTTTTACTAATATTGAGATATATTGATAATTATTTAAATGGATTTCAATTTAAATTTGTTTTAGCAGTCCATGTTTTCATGTTCTGAAGTCTTTATTTTAAGCCGAGTTAGGGATCTAGTTTGAGCAATCAAATGATAGTTTCTAGACTACGTTTTTTATAAGATTTGATTTTAATATATTAAATTTTATCCATGAGAATTAGCATGAGTGTGGGTAGGAGTTTTCTGGGTAAATTATAATCAAATTGATCATATTTTAACTAGTTTTGTAAAAACTATGAAATTTTTTTACTATTTTGGGTAACAATTCCAGATAATGAAACGAGTGTTTTTTGTCAATCTACCTCCATTAGAATCATATTTTGTTTCAGAAGAGTTTTGGTGGGTTAATGCCAACAAAATAATATAAAACCTTATTTTATACTCGCTAAATCTGACTAAGTATAAAAAATATTGTTTTAAGTAGGCAAGGTAGGGTGTCGATTTGAGACATCAAATGAGGTTCAAAATACTTGTGAATAGGTTTGTTTGAATCTATGAATAACCTAATTTGTTGATCAAAAAAAATTTGGCCATTAGATTTTGTTTGATCAATGAAAAACAAGGTCGAATCTACCATGTTGATATGGTTCAAAATTGTTCAATGTACAGTTGCAACTTAGCAACTTTAAATGATCATTTGAGTGGGCATTTGTTATTCAAATAAACTATGGTTTCAATCTTTGAAATCCCTATATGTCCTACTTTAAATAGTACTAAAGCTCTAACCTTGATACAACATATAATGTAGTGAAAAATAGTTGTGAAAATGACCAAAAACAAGTTGTCCAAAATGTGAAAGTGAGACATTGACAAACACACAACATTGAGACACATTTTGGATGGGTTATAGGTGTCCAAATATGTTGGGATTAAGTTTGAATGAGTTCTTGTATATCCTAGTTGATACGGATGTTAAGTTTTTGTTTAAAAAAACATGTTAAGATGTTATAAAATAAGAGCAATTTAAGCCAGTCGACTAGGATAACTTATACTAAATTCAAACTTTGCTAAATTATAGTGAGTTCACAATGGTTTTGACGACGTAGTGGTGCAATGATGAATGCGATTCCAATTGTGTTGACGTGATGACGTAATGTATATGTAAAACTAATGAGAATAGGTTCCAAATCAAAGTTTAGAAGTGGTTTCACTTTGTCATATGAATTCAAAAATGAATTTAAGTACTAAAATAGAGTTGTAACTCTAAAACATGAATTTTTTATTTAATAGGACTTGTTGAAATGCGTGAAAGCCAGGGAACATTGTGTGAGACTTCAAAACCAACCTTTAGTTGGTATAATTGTGATTTTAATGGTCGAATATCATCGAAATTGAAACGACTAATGCATTTGGATAGGATTCAGTGCCTTTATTTTAAGTAAATCCTATAGTGATCATTTTATCATATATATTATATTACAATTAAGCATATTTCCTTTTTCTCCCATTGAATAATGGATTGAGCACGGTATCATGCATAAAGGATTGTGTTGATTAGGCGTCCAATATTTAAAAACTACGATAGCTAACTCTTTGCCACGTTTATTTCCTGTAGGATTCGTAAGGAGTTGTCGAAACCAAAACTATTGTTGTACGGGTTGAGTTAACACGACTTTACAGATTATTCATATGTAGTATATAAGAAATCACTCCTAATACTACTATATTTTCATTGGTTTGTCATACACTTATTAATGAAATATCAACAGGAAGAATGTGTTCACATATTGTTATTTATCTATTTTTCTCGTTGAAATGCATTTATTTCTTATTATTTTGCATTTGGCTTTATAAGCAATCTATATGGTGTAGGATTTACTTATATGAAATTATTTTACCTTATGCTGGACATTTAAGGTTCATCTCGAACTAACAAGGGAAAGGAAAAGCTCGAAAAACTTTTTTTAATTCCTTTTAGAGCTTACTTTCTCTATATGTGAATTGGTTTTGTGAATATATTATGTGTTTTTCGGTTAGGGTGACAGAAGGAAGCTCTTTAAACTAGATGTGAAGTTTCATTAAATGATTATGAGAGTCTCAAAAGTTAGGTTAAGATAAGTTGAGAGGTTATACTTCAATTTTGGTTTATTTCGGATTGTAAAGTTGTAATTAAGCTATCAAAGACTCTAAGTTAGTTTATAATTATGAATTTTATATATATTGTGAACTACAAGGAGTTGTATGTCCTTTTAGGCCTATCTCTAATTCGAATGTGTATCAGGTGAAAGTTTTTCGGCAATTCCTATTAGGGGAGGTGCACCATAATTTTTACAAAATTAAGAGAACACTCCCCAATTCAAAACTCTGTTAAGAATTGAATATGGATTAGGTTTACTAGATTATCATGATATTAAGATAATCTAGGCCAATCAAATGTTTTAATAGTGAGAGGATAACAAAGTTGGTGTTAGAGCCCTTGTTTGGCTCACTTGAGGATAAAATTTGGTATAGAACCAAAGGGGAATTGAGTATGATTAGTTAGGAAGTGACTATAAGTTGAGGATACTTATTGATTCTATTATGTTTGGTGCTATTATCATATTATCGCTAGATATACGACTAGAAGTTTATTCTCATTGTTTGTTCTATACTTAACTCCGTGATATGACAAGTGAGATTAAGAACATATAATTAACAAGAGAATAGACTTATGAAACAAAACTAAGCTCACTTGAATGTGGAACGAATTGTGAAGCTTAAATTCGCAAATTTGTTTTAAATAGTTTGATAGTAATGTAACAGATGAGAGTATTAGTCGTGAAACCAATTGGGAATTTGTTGAAAAAGAAGTCCAAATTATTTTGATACAAAACATGAAGTCCTCTAAAATTGAAAGTATCAAACTATTAAAATTTTGAAACACTCTGAGAAATGTTGGAAAAGACTCAAATAAAGTATCAAAAGAGTAAGAATTATTTGGAAAACATAAAATAAAATTGAGACTTGTGGGAAGCAAAAAATATGGATTATCTTGGATTTTAGAATAAGGTTAGTACTAGTTGAATGATTACCTAGGAAAGAAATATTGTATGAGGTATTGGTATAAAACATATTTTGGTATACAAGACATAACCAAGACATTAAAAGTTGCTTTAATCAAAAATATTTCTTGATCAAATATAAGGCAAATGAAAGGAAAAATGAGTCATGTGGTTTCAAAAATCAAAATTGATTAGATAATTTAAATTTGAGTGGAAAAATGAGTCATGTGATTGAATTAGTAAAGTTGTCTAAATTGGTTTCTACTAAAATAAAATACTTTGAAGTAAAGTATTGTCTCATTTTATAGTTCCCAGAATGATCGACTAGGGACATTTAGGATATTTCTCAAATACCCATGGATCTTATAAAAAAAACATCAAATAAGTAAAATTGGAATCGAACCATGGTTTAAAACACTCAAACGACTTGTACAAAAAATATATGAAATGTTTTTATTTTTTATTACTCAAGTTACTTATTCACAAAACACATAAGTATAATGGTTCTATTAGATAAATAAAGAAATAATAAAACTAATGAAAACACACGAGTTAGAAGTAATCTTTGTTAACACAAGATTAGGTTTTGTTATGAAATGAAGATCAATAAAATTTCTAACTTAAAAAAATGAAAAGTTTCTAACCAAATTAAGTTATAATGCTTATCACTAGAGCCTAAAAAATAATAATTGAAGAGATTAATGTACTGGTTTAATATTAGTAAGTGGTATGTATTGGAATTTGGTTTGACCTCATATATCATAAAAATTTTCATTAATAAGACTTAAAGGATTGAAATAACATCCTTTAATGGTATTATCTATAACTAATGAGTTGATTAAATAGATCAAGGTCCTTAAAATTCAAACACTTCTATCTCTTCAGTTAAGTTACAATGTAATATTCAATTCATCAAAAATTGAATTGACTAAAAGTAAGATACTTTGATATCAAATATAGTCTCTTGAAAACTATCGAATTTCTTTTGGAGAAAAAAAACTAGGGAAATAAGAGACTCGTTAAAAAACTTTAAGAAATAACAAATAGTGAAATTATTTGATTCTAAAAAATTCTCTATCTCGAATCTAGAATAGCTAAGGAAAACTTCAATTGACTGAATGATTGAAAGAAGCGGCATCCTCCTTAGCTATATTTTTTAAAGGAGAATGTGTAAATTGTCTTTGTAACTCATGGCTGAAGAGTTTGAAGTGGTCAAAGTGTTGAATGAAGGCATGATAAGTCTATAAGGGAACTAAGAACAAGATCAATGTGAGAATAACTAAGATTGACAAAAAATGGAACTGAGTAAACTTTGTATCATAATCACGATTCATTCGCAGCAGAAGACAAGTGTGGCGCCTACCTATCTTTGCATAATCGAATGACTTGAAGAGATTTTGTATAAAAGAGACTTAGAAGTTTCGTTGGAGTTAATTAGAAGCTTATGTATAGGTAAGTAAATGGTTAATAAATCTCACATACGCGTGCAAAAGTAAAATTCTAGGTCAATGAGTTCCAATCAAATAAGGATGTCTAACCATAAGTTTGACAAAAATTAATATATCTAGTAAACATATTATATATTGTACAAATGCTATAATACACCATGTGATCAGTCAGTGGTGAAGTTTTAAAAACATGAGGTTATTTTAAATTGTAGCTGATGTTAGATACCTATAAGATGGTGAAGTTATGAGTGAATCAAAACAGACGCATGACTTACAACTCAATTAGTCAGTATTATCCATGTTAGTCGAAAACATTGAATAGAGAATAATGTATCTGACTCGATATGCTTGAAGAATTCAATATTCTTTCACTCTAATTTGAGAAAAGTTGGAAGTATGTATTGTGTAGAGATGCAAGATATATATCATATTTGTAATTTATGTGGGATACGAGTTAATAAATTATGCTATGAAAATATTATCAAGAAATATGTTGATCACTATTTTGAATGTATATCAACTCAAGTTAAGGATAATTGTCTCTATTGAAGTAATGAAAGAAGTTGTCGTACAATGATGATTGAAAAATGAGATGATGTCAAATATAAAAATTTGGTAGTTAAATGAATAGAATAAAGTTCTTAGTGAACTCATGATAGTGAATTAGTTAGCAAAGTTATAAAATTGTTAATTTTCTAACATGTCAATGGAAAAGTTAAGTGAATTTGCTAACAAGTTATAATTGGTAATTGTTTTCTAGTCTACAACCTAAATAATATTGTGAGTAGACATTTAGAAAATGAATTAAAGTTGCATGACTTCTTAAGTTTCTTTAATGATTGGATTGAAAATTGAGATGTGTCGTCAATGGATGACAAATGTAATTAAAGATCTATTGTCATGGACAACTTATGTAATTCTAGGTTTTTATTGAGAAATGTTGGAATGTTAATGAATTAGATAAACACGCAATTTTAATTTCTATTTAAAGTCGTGATCAAATATTATTTGCATCACTTTACATACTTATATAGATGATAATTTAAGAATTTGTATGCTGACAAGTAAAATAAAAAATGATCAATGATGAGAATGTAAACAGGAATGGGTATACAAGAGTTTGGTGGATAGGGAAAGAATTATCAACGGTTTATGAAATATTTGTTTAGTTAAGAATGAAAAATCATTTTCTCATATCTCTTTTACTTCATTTAACATGTAAGTATAAATTTTGAGGGCAAAATTTTTAATTAGTTGGAAAAAATAGTGACATCCAAAAATTTCACAAACTTGATTAGGAGGCTAATTAAGTAAATTCAGATTTTAAATTGAAAATTATGTATCTAAGGTGGAGCAATGCATTATGGAGCGGAGATCGTAAGGTTAAATATTATTTTTTATGCGGTGTGACAAATTGATGTAATATACTCTATCCGTCATGAAATAGGGTCAACTTGACACATGTCAAGCGTGCACAATATTTTTTGTATTTTAATATTAACTTGTAATAGTGATAAATGGGATATCGTCTCCACAAGGATTTCGCAAACCTTAAAGAAAGTATTTATCTCTGATTTTCAATAATTTAGTCAATCTTTATATTCCGATTTCATATTTATTTATCATAACTTTAAGAAATAAAGATTTTGACAAAGAAGTGATTTTCAAATTGATACATAATACCCACAAATAAATGAAACTTGTTATAGAATAGTATGATTTAGACAAAATAAAACATCCCTCAATGATAAATTGACCATCTAATGTAACACTATTTAGAACCTAAAGTTGATTACCAACTTGAGTACACAGCATAGGTTTTCTAAATCTCCACTTGCAAGCATCAAGCTTACGATAATTAATATAGAATCTCAAAACCCAAAAACGCTTGATTAATTTTAATGTTAGAAAATACTTTATAATAGTACCACAATAAAAATTAATAGGAGTTTTGCTAATATACCAATTAATATTGTTTAAAACTTGTTAAACTAAGAAACACTTCATTGAACCCTAGCTCCAAGTGCTCGAGTGAAATCTTTTCTTTGAAGAGTTTAAGAACATCCATCTTTTTCATCTATCATTTTCATTTTACTTCATTCTAATTGTTTCTTTTTAACATATTTCTTTCATTTTTGCTTTTGAGTCCCGCTCCATTTCCTTTGGATATTCTCATATTTTTCCAACTATAAATTTTCTACTGCATTTCTTTTCGATTGTATAGTCTTCTTTATATATTTATAAACTCTTGTTGATACTTCTCACTATCCACAAAAGTTGAAGAAAGTATTTTTTCTAACTTGAAGAAATTCATCGGTTTCAAACCCATTTTCTTTTCAATTGAAGTATAATATTTTTCGATATATATACTATAAAAATATCTAATAAATAGCCTTTTTAGGAAAATTCTTAGAAATCTGTCTTATTCATCTTGTACTATAGTTTCTATCTTCTACCTATTATCATGACTAATAGAAGACATTCAATTTAGTGTATACATCAAGTAGTAGTTAATAAAAAGGTTATAAAACTTGATTCCTTCTATCATATAATTCATTTAAGTAATAAAAGTACCACTTCAATTCAAAATTTAATATATATTTATTATCGTTCTTACTAAAAATAAAGTTAAATGAAAATCATACTTACTTGAACTTGGAAGAATTTGAAAAATTTTGTCAACTTACTTGAATATCAAATTAAAATTAATTTTGAAATTTTCTTCTACTTTTCTTTCCTTTCATTGCCATCAATGTCATACTTCCCCTAAAATACCCTCAAACTCATTGTAAACCTTGTCTTCAAGGTTTAAAAAGGAACTCAGATTTTCACATAACAAAATACCACGTGAACTATAAAAGAATTGATATAATTATAAATTTGACAATCAAGAAATGGATAAAGTTAATTTAAAATTATAACAAGACATAGTGCATAAATGTGTAATGAATAAATATCACCATTATATATCAATTGTATTAAATATCATACCCAAGCACTGAATTAAAAATATCGCATAGTATACCATCAAAACATAAGGTATTAGAAAGAAACACAAAGTATATTAGCACTACTAAAATTACATAGTGGAGCTCTTTCAGTATCACTCGGAGACAAAGAAATAAATAGAATAATGAAATCAATGTCGGCTTCCAAAAGTCATGTCGTCATCATAATCCATGGAGTCAATCCTCTGGGAATTGGTAGCTTACAACGAGGTCGTAGAGGTGGTATTCCTAACCTAGCAATGTCGAAACGTCAAAATTACTGCTAATTGGTAATATCATTTATGTAGCTAGTACATGAAGCTCTGCACCTCCTCAACATATGTTTCTCTTGGTCATCGTATGTTCCATCCAGTGGATGCTCCATGTTAAGGCTCTCCAGGTTCTCAAACACTTATTCTTGATTCCATATAGTGGTCATATAATTTCGCGAAATTGCACCCATGAAAGCCAATTATGACTCATTCATATATAATCCATCCTAATACCTATTACACTACTTTAAGTTCAGATTATTTCTAGCTTCCAACATCTCCTTCAAAACCCTCCTTGTGTCATCTCTGATTTTCCTTCTCTTGTTAGTTTCTCTTATTGCTATCTCGGCCCTTTTCGCATCCAATGTGTCTTCATAACTGTTCACTCTTCCATATTTCTCTATAACCTCATCGGTGATATTCTTTGTGGCGGCCCCAATCGCCCCAACGTGACGTGTCTCTGTTTACTCCTTGTCGACTAGCCTAACTACACTTGTCCGGCACTTGCCTGTCCTCTTTATGTCTCGTAACTCATTTCCATAAGTGTAATATTAGATAAAATAGTAAATCATCCTTTTTATTCTTTGTCCCATACCAACTCTGGCGTTCTAACTGTTTGAACTGTTATTTAGTTGACAATATATTGAGATCCTAACCATACTAATGGGTTGTATTTTAAGGTTAACATATTCAGCGGAAGGCTTACTTAATACCATTTAAACAAGATAATGTAGCATGATAAACATATAAAAAATTCAGAGCATGCATCATAAATTTCAAAAATCCACCAAGCATATCAAAATTAGGTTTATTTGCAAGCTTAGAGGTAGAAAATATGCTTACCTAGATTAGATCACTTAGTTTGGTCTCTATACTGTTGAATTCCAGTTGAACATCCTTCTTCTTTCTCTGAATTTCTTTGGTTTTTGCATGAATTTCTAAGTGTTGTCATCAAACACTCCACTAAGCCCTTTATTTATATGTTTTGTGGGAATCAATTGTGTGTTCATATCCAGATACATATCTTGTGGTTCACAAGCATGTTGTCCTATACCTCCTGGTGACTCTAATAGCACACTCCTCATCTAGTACTACTCATTATGTAAATCTAGATGTCCATTTCATGACCCCTTTTTTATTTAATGAAACTATAGGCTTCCATTTATTTTATTAAATGCCACATTACATTAAGCCTTATCCAACCATATATGGCTAGTGTTTTATTTATCAAATTCAACCAACTCATCGTCACACTAACCCTCGACTACCCATACCCGATGCCCCGCTTCTCGACACGCATTTCGAGGCGCGCCATAGCCTATTATTCGAGTTATTTTAATAAGCCTATAGTTACATTCATTATGTCAAATTGATAACCTTGACATTGTTTATGTAATTTTATTGAGTTTTCTCTAGTGTACCCGTATCTCGGCTCCCAATACCCGCGTTAGCATGTACTTCGAGGCAGCTACCTGTTACATAACCTCGCATACTCTCGTGATTCAATATACACACATGCGATGTATTTAACCAATAATTAAATAAGTTGCACCGCAATTAAGCCATCCGACACATAAATATACCAGTGTACCTAGGTCGACGTGTGTCCTAGCCTACTCGCAATGTCCGCGTAGATCTAGGCTGGCGCCCATGTCTGCAATTTTGAGATAATCATCAAAAGGAAAAGTAGTCCAAAACATCCATGTCAAGTCCTGCAATGACCACTTGATCCTCCCTAAGAAATGTCATAATCATCAAAAGGAAAGGTATTCCATCGTTCTTCTTAGTGGAGATGGCACTCGTAATCGATTCATAAATGATTTTGCCAACACTTAAGTACCCTAATCCAATGATAATGTGGTAAAGTAAGGGAAATTTGTAGTTCAATATCTCGTATTACTGCACTCTCGCCTATAAGTTTGCGTTTATGAAATTACACCATGCTTTAGTGGTCTTCTTAAAAAATTGGTGGTTATATGCTTCGGGTACCCTACCATAAATAAAATAAATCCAACTCTTTGGATTGCCTCTAAATCTCCATATATTGTCTATGTACGGTTTGTGGTACTCGTCTTTTTTTTGGTGAAAATTTGATAATCAAATATATCACTTTATTCTTGCAGCGGAATAATCCACTGTCCTCGTTAAAACTCAAGACTTGTACTACTCTCAATTCCATTACGTTGGCATAAATTTCTCTCACCAAGACATCACAACCATGTTCATTAGGAACATCCTCTAGTCTAGATGGTTATAATCCCTAGTCAATAAACCCCATTTCCTAGTCTCAATAATATCTATGATCCTAGGCTTATACTTCAATTCATTCTTCAAATTAAATCCCCTATTCGGGATCGATTTCCTATCCTTAAACATATCATTTCTAACTTTTACATAGGCCCTTTCATCGACAAAACTTTCTTTCCTTAGTTAATAGTTTTTCTCCATCATCGGTATCTTTTAATCAACTTTCTCTATGTCTTCCTCTTCCACATAATAATCCTCTATATTGATACTAAATGAAAAAGGTAGAGTAGATTCTTTTTGTACTCTAATTTTAAGTGTGTAGAAAAATATTCATATGGTTTGGATTTGGGAAAATTTTATTTTGAGTTTGGTTTCTCTACTAACTTCCCATTTCTTTTATCATCTCGTGAACCTCTACCATTTACACCTCTAATCATTTAGAATAGTGTAAGTAAAATAAGGAACCTGTGAAACAATTTAAAACAAAATTTATCGAAAAAGTGTTTGGTAAAATTCAACTTATCTATCGAAAATGAGAAATCATCCAAAAAATCATTTAGAAATTGAGAATTTGAAATTTATATGAAATTTGTTGATAAAACATTATTGGGAAAAACAAAATTTGTATGTTATTCAAATCAATCAATAAATATTCAGTAAAACCCTCAAACTTATTTGAAACTTATTCTTCAAATTAGGTAGCATATAAAATTCGATCCATTCGCCATATGTGAAAAATTCTTTAAAAATTCATAAATGATAAAAACATCATCACCTCATTCCTATACTCGCATTATAGTAGATATCATTCGATATTTAAACCATTTTACAGTAAAAATTTCAAAATTGAGTGCTAACCTAATAAATAATCAAAATTCATTGAAAACCAAAATTTTAATCTATAAGGGGTTAAGGTTTTTGTTGTTTACCTCCTCGATAGTGATTCTTTCAAGTAAGGGACTCTAACTCGTCTCTATGACACTCCTCCAAGATCTAATCAAAACTCCTTTGCGAAAGCGTAGTTGGCTATAGACTTTAAAAAATTACCACATTTTCATTAAAATGTGAGGAGATTGAGGTAGGAATCACTGAAATTAAGCTTTGGAAGGTAGAATGTACTTGAGAATTGGTCTTTGATCAAAATGTTGCAATGGTTTTTATGTGTGACGGGCTTAAATGTAGCCATTTGGGGTTTCTGATTTTTAAAAACTAAAATTTATTCTCAACGAATTAAGATTTAAGCGGATTTGTCGAGGAACCACCGACAAATTCATTGAAAATGAGCGTCAGTGGCTCAATCATTTGTCTAATGAATTCTAGTAATAAGCTTGATTTGGTGAGAAATCATTAACTTGAATTTACACCAAAACTTTACGTACTACTGCTGATTGTTTTAGTGATTTTCACTACAATTTGGAATCACTGGAAAATAGTTAGCCTATTTTTCTAATTTACCTATTAAATTGATTGTCCAATTTAATTATCATTATATATATTCATTAAATGTATAAATATTCAATTTTTTAATTTAACTACGATATATATATATTAAATAATCAATTTCATTACCATAAATAACTAATTAGCATAAAAACTAATGCATTAAATGATATAATAAGGAAATAAATTGGCTCGATTAACCCCTTACATGAAACTATTCTGAAAAATTGAATTCTTAAAATATCTCTTTTATAAAAGTAAAAAGTTGAAAGAATATAAAACAACTGACTAATCCTAACACTAAAATTGAAAATAAAGATAGAGTATGAGCTTCCTTCTATAAAGCACTTTTGTCTAGTTTTATTGGCTCTACTGAACCATGCAGTTTTAAACTGATTCTATAAACTTAAGTGTAGGATTTTTCACTCTTGTGTCATGCCAAAAAGCGATTGCTCAATCATGCACTCGAAAAGTAATTATCTTGTCTAAAGTATCCATGACAGCTTACAAAGTGGCTTAGAATGGTCATCTTAAGATTAATTGAGGATCTTCATTATGAAGTGAGGCATAACCAAAAACTCAATAGGAATAATGTGCTTCTAAATTTGAAATAATACATTAGTAACCACACTTATTGGTTTTATTGAATAACAATTTGGTAGAGTAACTTTTTTCGGGAGCAAGTACACCTAATTCCAATTGAGTTTGATGGAAAAATGAATTGACATGAAATTTGCTCCAAAACTTGTATCACAAATAACTTTAAAGGATCGAGCCCATTTGACCTTTATGTGTAAATATATATATATATATATATATATATATATATATATATATATATATATATATATATATATATATCTCATGGATCATCAAGGTTGACAGTTGTTAGATTCTTCTTTTTCTTCTTCTTATTTTTCGTAGATTTAAATTGCTCCATGTTATCATTTTCAACATTGTTTGGTTGCTTAACCTTCATTCATGGTTATTGACTTTTGACTTGAAATATCTTCACCTTGTTTTTTTGTAGTTTAAGCATTTCCATCTTCCATACTTACTGCATTAATAACATATATTTTAGTTTCATGATGATTTAATTATAAAGATTCATTAACCTTAGATTGTTCATTATCAAATTTACCAAAATTTCCACAGATATCTGCACCAGTGAAATGAGAAATGACAATTTTCTTTTCAAATTATATAAGCATTGTTCCTTCAAGATATCTAGCTTTGTTTTAGTTCTTTTAAGTAATGGTCTCCTTTAAAGTATAAATTCGGGCTTAGCTAAAATTAAACCTCCTATTTCCATGGCATAGAGTCTGAAAGAAATACTAATACATTTACTTTGACGAAGACATCTTTTAGTAAACCATAGGATTCAATAACGGTGTTGTTAGCTAAAGTAAGATTAATAGATGTAGTGATCCTATTTTCAATGACTCATATAACTTGAGTGAGATAACGTTTATCGATGCTCCAAGATCACACATTGCAAAATCTATTAAATGAGTCCCTATTACGATAAGGAATTTCAAACATTCCTGGGTCGAAAAACTTTTCAGGTATTTTGTTTTTAATTAAAGCAGAAATTTTTTGTCCTAAGTTATCTTTAAATTTTTCTAAAAATTTATTCTTTGATTAAGAGAATATTTTCAAAACTTTACTATAATTAGAAAATTACATGATTGATTCCTTCAATAGTTTATTAATTTCTTATTTTTAAATGTTTCAACAATATCTTCATCGATTTCTTCCTCTCTAGCATCAGCTAATCATTATGGAACAGTAGAAAATGAAAACATATCTTCATTTAAATTACCAGATATCTTATCATTTTTATTCTTATCAATAAATTCTAACTATTGTAAAGATTTTTCTTACGCTTTAACTCTAGCTAAATACCATGGGTACAGTCTTTTATGAAAAGGTGTATATTTCAATTGTTCAACCATCCATTCTCTAGTAGGAATAACATTATCCATTATTATTTCTTCTTCTTCTTTAATATTCCTACAAAACTATTTTAATTACTCTATTTAAGTGTCTTACAAGTTCTAGTTGTGTCTTTCTTATCACTGCATATGACATTAACTTGTGCTTGATTAGTAGGTGCAACATTTGTTTGAGTAAGTGTTGTTGCTTGACTATTCTTTTTAGTACTTAACATATTAATTTGTAAATTCATTTGACTTAACTATTTTTTTCATTTCATTAATAGTAGCAGTAGTCTTAATTTAATTGTGAGAAATGTATTTAAGGTTTGGACGACTTTGACTCATTAAAGTTATGTAGGCTTTACTCTAAATTTGGACTCATAGATTTAGTATTTTGTCGAGGTTGTTGATTAAGTGCAGGTTGTATTTGAGCTTTTGGTCTATAAGTATTATATTTTTTATTTATTTCGTAGACCATAACTAAGATTTGGATTTGATTTTTCATGATAATAAGTATTATTCTATTGATTTCTTGGGGACTAAGAAATTGATTCATCGTCACATTAACCTCTTCATTATTTTCTTCATGTAGAGTACGACACGCATCTGTATGATGTGTAACTTCATCAAAGGATCCATAATCCTTAACTTGATTAGATTTATCTTTAACTATCAGCTTATCCATCATAGATAATTCATCAATTTTAAAATTAGACACATTATTTCTCTTGTTATCCACTTGATAAAGTTTCTTTCTTGATGAGTAAACCTTTTTCACCAAATTGTTTAGGTTGTTTTGCCATTTTATTAATTTCTTCTTTCGCTAAAGTATGTGTTGTGTCGAATAAAGATCTACCACATACCGGGTCTAATAGTTTTTGTTCAAAATGGTTGAGTCCTTTGTAAAAATATTCTAATAAAACTTTTTGAGTATATCCATGTTTTTGACAAGAAGAAATTAGTCTTTAGAATCTATACCAAAATTCATTAAAGTTTTAATCGTATTTCATTTCCATAACTGTGATTTGCTTTCTATAGAAACTAGTATTTCTAGCAGGCATATATTCATTCAAGAAAGCTTCTAAAACTTGAGTTCATGTAGTTGTCAAATCTCGTGGGAGATAGAACAACTAGTCTTGTGATTGATATTTATTTGCAAAAAGAAAAGCCTTAAGTTTGACTTGTTCTAAAGTACATTTTCTTGTTTCATTGTATTAACTTTATTTTTATACTCCCTTAAGAATTTTTATGGGTCTTCATTGTCTTTACAATAAAAGTTTGGTAAGGCACTAATAAATCCCGATCTATGTTCGAATTTAGTAAATCCATCGGAGTATGCTATGCATATAGGCTCATATGTCGTACCATTTTGATTTGCTTGCCTAAAAGTGAGTTCTCTATTATTACAACAACAACAACAACAACAACAACAACAACAACAACAACAACAACAACAACAACAACAACAACAACAACAACAACAACAACAATAACAACAACATAGCCTCAGTCCCAAATTAACTGGGGTCGGCTACATGGATCAAACTTTTCCATTGTGCTCGATTAAGTGCAATTGAGTTCTATATTATTATTTTAATTAATAACTTTGTTATCATTATTATAATTAATGATATTTTCATTAATATCATCATTGTTGTCTTCCATCTTATTAGCTAAATTTGCACTAAGCTATTGTTGTCTTAAACTATGATTAAAAGTTTTATCTATTTATGGATCAAAAGGATGTAAGGATCATATTGACATAACATGACAAAGTGTTTAGAGCTTACAACGTCTAGAATACTTTAAAAATTATTTAAAAAATCACCAGTAACAGCATCAAAGATTGACACATGTCGAGCGTGCACAATAATTTCTTCTATTTTACTATTAACTTGTAGTAATGGTGAATGGGATATCATCTCTATATGGATTTTTGAAACTTCAAAGGAAAGCGTTTTTTTTGTTTTTATTATTTTAGTTAATCTAATTAAATGAGAATTAAAATATTAAATAACTAAAAACTATGACTATTAACTTAAACAACCAAACTAAACTAATTTAAATAATTCAAATGCAAACTAAATTAAACAATATTCAAATTCAATTCAATATAAATAAACATACATCTAAACAAACTCCCACTAAACAATATATTATACTTGGATTTCTTTCAAATACTATAACATAATATCATTTCAAATGATAGTTATAATCATAACACATGGAATCATAGAACTATTAAATTCTAATTCATAATAGGTTTATAGCCTTTAGCCACCAAAGATTTTCCTAATTTTAATGGAAATGTCACATTCTTATCATCGTAAATCTACTAATTCGATAAAATGCAACATCATAGAAATACTATTACACTCAATGAAAATCATGTCTAATCTAAGCAAATATTAATTGAAGCAGCAAAATAAACAAATTAGAACACAACTACCTAGAACATCCACTCGAAAAATGTCTTATAGATTAATCATAGTTACTACTTCTATAATTGTTGTCAATGACTATAAACATAGAATCAAGTCTCAATACCATAACACATTTGCAACTTTGCATGCAATACTAATCTCCTATAGTTGTAATATACAAAAACAATTTGTTAATTTCATAATTGACGTATATGAATAGATCTAAAGCATTAAGCACATAATTCCTTAATTATAACTAATTAGTGATCCAAAATATACTACATTGTCTAAGGTTAGTTTAGATTAATAGACAAACCCATGTTGTAAATAAACAAAACATAGATATAAATAAAAGACATAATGAATGAATAATACCTTAATAGAAATCAAATCTCTAAAGTATCTTCAAACGTAGACAATAAAACTAAACAAGAGCAATAGGAAAGCAAAAGGAATGAGTTGGGAGAGTTATTTTAAAGCTTTCTAGTTTTTTTGTAGTCTCCCTACGTGTACATATCATAGATAAACTCAAATCTTTCATACTAATCTAAAAGCTCTAAATTATATTCATTGTAAATCAACCAATTTGATAAAATGCAACATCGTAGAAATAAAATAGCATTACACTCAGTAAAAATCATTCCTAATTTAAGCTAATATTAACTTAAGAAGCAAAATAAACAACTTAAAATACAATTACCTAGAACATCCACTCGGGAAATGCCCTATAGATTAATCCTAGTTACTACTTCTATAATTATTGTTAATAACTATAGATATAGATTCATAATCATAATACCAAAATATATATTTGCAACTATGCATGCAATAGTAATATTCTTTAGTTGTAATACATAAAAAATAACTTGTTAAATTCGTGATTGACTTGTATGAATAGATTTTAAAAAATAAGTTCATGATTCCTTAATTATAAGTCAAAGCTCCAATGTATCTTAAACATAGATAATAGAAATATTGTAGAGCAAAAGGAAAGCAAAGAGGAAGAACAAAAGGAGAGTTATTTTGAAGCTTTCCGTCCTTTTTTATAGTGTCTTTATGTATACATATCTTTGATAAACTCAAATTCTTCATATTAATAAAAAACCAAGTAAGTGACGTCATCAATTTGTTAGCGATTTTTAACTTATACACAAATCCTTAAGCCAATCACTAAGAATAGTTTTAGTGCTCCACTAATTTAGTTGGTGATTTCAAGTTTATTTTCCAATTTGCTTTGAATTAGCTGGCCCAAGTTTTGGTTCGATCTCGAACCATACCAATCAAAAGTCGAAAGAGTCCTCTAGATAGCTGAAGCTATTCCTTTCCCATTATCGACTCTCGATGAAGAACATGTGGGGAAAATTGTTAGGTGAGCAAAGGGTAATGGTGCTCGGTAAGTTTAGGTTAAGTTACTAGCATTATGAACATTCCGTGTAATAGATGCAACACTAAATAAAATTCATAACTTGCAAATATTTTATATGATGAAAGGAATAAACAAGAAAGTATATAAACAAAATCATAATCAACAACAACAACAACAACAACAACATAGCCTCAGTCCCAAATTAACTGGGGTCGGCTACATGGATCAAACTTTTCCATTGTGCTCGATTAAGTGCAATTGATGGCGAGCTTTGCAAACCATTCAAATCTCTCTTAATTAATGCATCCCATGTTAACTTTGGTCTACCCCTACCTCGTCGAATTTCTACAGTTTCTATTGAGTCAAATTTTCTAGTTGGCGCATTTGTAGGCCGTCTTTGCAGGCGACCAAACCATCGCAACCGCCTTTCCTAATCTTTGTATCAATTGGTGCTACTCCTACTTGTCTTTGAATTTCTATATTTCTTATTCTATCTTTACGAGTTTTACCACATATCCACCTAAGCATCCTCATTTCTGCTACGTTCACTTTATGTAATTGTTGTTGCTTTACCGCCCAACATTCACTTCCATAGAGCATAGCTGGCCTAATTGCGGTCCTATAAAATTTTCCTTTTAACTTAGTAGGAACATGTCGATCACAAATCACCCCTGTTGCACTCCGCCATTTCTTCCATCCAGCTTGAATTCTATGTGTGACATCATTTTCAATGTTACCATCATTTTGTATGATTGATCCTAGGTATTTAAAGTGATTTACCCTAGGAACTTCTACTTCCCCTAATTTCGTCACTCCTTCATCTCGATGTCTAGTGTTTCCAAACTCACAGTGCATGTATTCAGTTTTCGTCCTACTCAACTTAAAGCCTTTAGATTCTAATGTATTCCTCCGGAGTTCTAATTTCCTATTCACTCCATCTTTAGTTTCATCCACTAAGACAATATCATCTGCAAATAGCATACACCATGGTATATCCTCTTGAATATGTCTAGTTAATTCATCCATAACTAAAGTAAATAGATATGAGCTTAAAGCCGATCCTTGATGTAGTCCTATCGTAATGGAAAATTCTTTTGTAGCTCCTCCAAATGTCTTTATACTCGTTACTACTCCATCATACATATCTTTAATAGTGTCTATGTATCTAGCATGCACTCTTTTTCTTTCTAGAACCCACCAAAGAACATCTCTAGGGACCCTATCATATGCTTTTTCTAAATCTACGAATACCATATGAAGATCTTTTTTCTTTTCTCTATATTTTTCTAACAATCGTCTTACAAGGAAAATCGCCTCCATAGTTGACCTCCTAGGCATGAAACCAAATTGGTTCTCTGATATTGTTTTTTCTCTCCATAACCTATTATCAATTATCCTATCCCGCAGTTTCATAGTGCGACTCATGGGTTTAATTCCCCGGTAGTTTGAGCAACTTTGAATGTCTCCTTTGTTTTTGAAGATTGTCACAAGCGTGCTTCTTCTCCAATCCATTGGCATCCGTTTTGATTTTAAAATTTTATTGAAAAGTTTTGTCAACCAAGTCAATCTGATTTCTCCTAAGCATTTCCAAACCTCTATTGGTATTTCATCTGGGCCACATGCTTTCTCTATTTTCATTCTTTTCAATGCCTCTTTAACTTCTACTGTGCAAATGTGCAAATGTTAGACATGTATGAGCTACTGTGATAGAAAACCAAGTTCGAAATTCTTTTCGAACACCACTTTATACTTATTTATAACAATTTAAGTTTCACCTCTTTATTCCAAACTTAAAACTCAAAATCCATTTTAATTAATTTATTTTCTATTTATATATATTTTATTATTATTTTTAGGTTTTGAGCAATTTGGCCGAAGAGGGGGCACAAATGCATTCCCCCTCCCCTTTTCCCCCCAAACTGCACTGTGTCATCCATGCTGGTTAGGCCAAAGCGGTTAGACCAAAGGCCCAACCTCTTTATTTTGATTGTGGGGGGAGGAGGAAACGCTGATGCGTTCCCCTCCTCTCACTCTCGCATGGCAGACTGCTCGATTTTTTTCTTTTTTTTTTTTTAACAAAATTAACTTTTGTTTAACCATCAAATCTCCAAAAGAACCTCTTTTGATTTCAAAAATGGTTTCGTCAATGAAGAAAGCTTGTTTTAAGATCTCATTGAAAATATTGATTTAGCTTAATACGAGTAAATCGATAGAACACGATTTAATCCCAACCAACACGTAGAAGGTTAAAATCAAATAAAAGAAGATTGCCTACTGTTTGAAAACTCCAAAAGTGACCGGCTCTCGATCTTGTATGAACTTCTTTTACTTTCCTGTGTGTTTGAGTTTGGAGTGATCTCCCTCTTTTCTTTCTCCCACGTTATTAGAAGAGATTAACAATCCTTAAATCATTCCTAATATCAAGCTTACCAAATTTTCTCAATATTATCTCTTTCCTTATTTTGGGTGAGTATCCACGTAGAAATCAGTCAACTTGCCCGTTCTCACTCCCTTAATTTTGGTCTTTAATTAAAGTTGGGTCCCAAGTGGGTCCACGCATATGATTATTTGAATATTAGGGTTTCTACCAATTTTTAATACAAATTTACATACACAATTAGGGTACACTTGTTACATAAAAATTTGGGATCGTCACAACCTCCCCAATTTAAGAGATTTCTTCCATGAAATTTAAAAGTAAATCGTACCTCGATTTAGAATAAATCTGGAAAGTACTAGCGCATATAGCTCTAGTCCCACGTCGTCTCCTTGTCGTCATGAAATTGCCATTTCACTTTGACCAATGATATCTCCCTCATTTTGAGCTTCGACCTTCCTATATAGGATCTGGACCAGTCGCTCACTGTAGGAGACATCCTCTTGTGACTCAAACTGAGCCCAATCAACGACCCATGGTGCATTTGAGAATGACTTTCTCGACATTGAGACATGGAAAACATTGTGTACTATCCCTAAGTGTGGAGGGAGCTCAAGCTGATATGCTACTAGACCAATCTTCTCGGTGATCTTGAATGGTCCAATAAATCTTGGAGCAAGCTTTCCTTTGATCCCAAATCTCTGGTTCCCCCTTCATGGGGAGACTTTGAAAAGTACCCAATCATCCTTCTCAAACACAACGGTCTTGCGTTTCTTATCTGCATAACTCTTTTGTTTGTCTTGTGTTGCGCTCATGCGTTATCGAATCAGCTTGATCTTCTCTGTGTAGTCAGACACTAAGCATGGTCCCAACAATGTTGTTTCACCAACCTCGGTCCAACAAACTGGTGAATGACAAGGCCTGGGCCTCGAAAGAGCTATTCCGATGCTAGCTTGGTAGATATTATTATATGCAAATTGGCACAAGGATACGTATTTCTCCTAACTACCTCTAAAGTCTAACACACAAGCCCTGAGCATGTCTTCGAAAGTCTGTATGGTACACTCTGTCTGACTATCTATATGAGGATGAAACGTTATGCTGAGGTGTACTCTGGAACCAAACTGTTTTTGTAAACCTTGCTACATCATCGATGCGAATCGAGGATCCCGATCTAAAACAATGGACACTAGCGCTCCATGCAACCTCATAATCTAATCCACGTATAGTTTGTTCAGCTTCTCGAAAGTGTTTTAGGTAGCTACGGGTAGAAAATAAGTGGATTTGGTCAAGCGATCCACTATGACCCAAATAACATCATTGCCTTTTTGTAATCTCGAAAAACCAACCACAAAGTCCATCGAGATGTGTTCCTACTTCCATTCTTGAATGGGCAACGCCGTAGCTGACAACCTGGTATCTAATGCTCTGCCTTTATTTGTCGGTATGTATTATATCTCCCAATGAACTCTGCAATGTCAGTTTCATTTTCGACCACCAATACGTCAACTTCATGTTCCAATACACCTTATGTTACCTCCCAAATGTATGGTGTACTTGGTTTTGTGCGAATCTCAAAGCAATTCTTCTTTTAACTCTTCCCGAGCTGGAATCCATAATCTATCTCGATACCTCAAAGCTCCGTCTACCGATTCCCTCCAATCTGGGTACTCTGTGTTGTCGGTCCAAGCCTTGTAATACCCATACTCTGAGTCTGTGTTCTGACATTTGATAATCATGATGATGGTCTCTAGCTCGGCCCTTAAATGTGCACACATTGAGTTCCTTGGTAGATCACTGTGAATGCTCAACATAAACAAATCCTCAAGTAATTGATACTCGCAAGTCATCAATGAAGCAATTGTCTTTGTCACATGTCTCTGTTTACTCAAGGCATCCGCTACCATATTCACCTTCCCTAGGTGGTACTCTAAACCGAAATTGTAATCCTTCAGAAACTTGAGCCACTTCCTCTTCTCATATTCAACTCACTCTGGGTGAACAAATACTTCACATTCTTGTTATCTGAATAAACCGGTAAACTTTTTGCCATAAAGGTAGTGCCTACAAGTCTTCAATGCAAAGACAACTACTCCCAACTCGAGATCATGAACCTGGTAATTCTTTTAATGGATCTTGAGTTCTCGAGATGCGTAGGCTATTACTTTCCCTTATTGCATCAATAATCCACCAAGTTCGGTTCTTGAAGCATCCGTATAAAGTGTTATGCTAGTAGTGTCAACACTGGATCAGTTATCGATTTTGCTTTAATTTCACGAAGGCGTTCTCGCACTTGTCATCCCAATCGAATGGTGCATTCTTCCTTGTCGCAATTGTGTTAATGGAGCAATGTTGGAGAAACCTTTAATAAATCTTCTATAATAACCAGCCAATCTTGAGAAACTTCTAATCTCTGTCACTAAACTCAGTGTCGGACAATCAATCACTACTTTAACTTATTCGCAATTAATCGTACCATTTTTAATCATAGATGTTTCATAATGACGTGCACTAGCTATTGCCACCTCATATGTCTGGTGTACGAGCGCTGACAATATACCTCGAATCTCTGGCCTGAGACTTTCCACAAATCACTTGATTATGGCTATTTCTATTACCACCATCTCCGATGCATATTCTGACAGCTTGTGGAACTTCGACTCATAATTTGCCACAGTCATGTCGCCTTGCTCAAGTGTAATGAACTCTAAGTTCCTCTGATCTCTCACCATCTCATGAAAGTACTTCTCATTGAATAGTTCCTTGAATTGCACCCAAGTACTGACCTTGCCTTCGGTTCTTAGGATCATGATCCACCATTTATAAGCTGCTTCCTCGAGGCAAAAGGATACAAAGTTAACTTTCATTTCTTCATCTAGATCCATGGCCCACTTTCTCTTCTCCATAGCCATTATTTAGTTCGCAACTGCCTTGGAATCATTTGTTCCATAAAACGTAGGCGTTCCATATTTCATGAATTCCCGTCTCAGCCTAGCCGGTAAGAGTGATCGCTCTTCAGTGTTTGGCACTACCGCTAAGGCTACTGGTGCTGCCATAACTAGGGTCGTTCATGTAATAGCTGCCACTATAGGGTTTACTGGTACTGTCTCTTGTATCATGATTGAGTCTGCTTCCATCTCCACTTGAACTGCTGGAGCTACATTGGCTCTATCCCGATTATATTGAGTTATGTGCGTTTGAAGGAGTTGTAGCATTCGACTAACATTATCCTCTTGATGAGTGATTCTAGTCTCCATCAATTATCTCATCTCCTTCTCATGAACCAACAGATTCACCAAGTTATTGCGATTCCCTCCATTTGCCATTTCCAGCTGGTAGGAATAAGAGAAGGTGAGAACTTGAAAACTTTTATCTACCCAATATAATTATATACAATCAACAAATAACTAGGTAAGATTTTTAATTTCCTATTCCCAAAACTTTTTGCTAAATGTAAGCAGTTCTAATACCACATTGGCAGGACCCGTTTTCCCAAATGAATCCCAATTGGCCTAGCTCGATCCATAACTCGCTAACCAACTCGGTCACTGAGTTAAGAACCTAGCTAGTGAGCCTTCTTTTGAAATCAACTCAATATCCTTCATCATTAATTTGAAATTTAAATGAAAGAATTATAAATGCAGCGAAATATCATAAATTTAAACTTAATTCAATGTTTCCACATAAGGTCAACATTGGAAATCAAGAGTTAATTAACTAGCATAAATACTCCTCTTGATCATTTATTTCAAATCCCAAACCCATAATAGTTAATATAAATAAAAACCAAGTTTTGGTTCGATCTCGAACCATACCAATCAAAAATCAGAAGAGTCCTCTAGACAGTTGGAGGTACTCCTTTCCCTTTATCGACTCTCGATGAAGAACCTGTGGGGGAAATTATTGGGTGAGCATAAAGGGTGACGTTACTCAGTATGTTTAAGTTAAGTTACTAGAGTTATGAACATTCCATATAATAGATGCAACAATAAATAAAATGCATGACTTGCAAGTATTTTATATGACGAATGGACTAAACAAGAAAGTATATAAACAAAATCATAATCAATGCATCAAAATGTGTAAATGCTAGACATTTATGAGCTATTGTGATAGACTCATCAATCACGCTGAAGTTCGTGAAGATTGATCCTACTATGGCCATAGCGGTATCAACACTCCATTCCCTTACGTTATGAAAGATTTACCTATCACCAAGTCCAGAAACTATTCCAACTAGACTTAGCACCTCTACCAAACATTTATTGAGAACATTGGAGTTCATTGTATTCTCAATTAATAAACATTAATTCTAGAATACCGCCTTTTTTGTTATTCTCACTTGTACGGTCCAACTGTCCCGAACTTGTAGTATATGGTGCAAGGACTCCTAGCGATCTCCATTAAATCATCTACATACAATGTCTAACAATGCACCCCAATCTACCCGTATGTCCTACCTACATGATTTCTATCACATAGTCTAATAGAAAGGTAAATAATCATAAAACCAATAACTTAAATCCCAACTTACCTGTTACGCTATTTTTCAAAATCTCTAATTGGCACTTACGAGTGCACTCCGACGTTCAGTCAACCTAAATAAGTTAAATGTTGATTAATTAAATAATTTAACTTGATAGAAAACCAATTTCAAAATTCTTTTCGAAAACCACTTTATACTTATTTATAACAATTTAAGTTTCACCTCTTTATTCAAATTTAAAACTCCAAATTCATTTAAATTAATTTTTTTCTATTTATATATATATATATATATATATATATATATATATATATATATATTTAAGGTTTTGAGTAGCTGGGCCAATCCAGGCCCGGCCGGTTTGGCCAAAGGTGCGGCGCACATGCGTTCCCCACTTCCCCCCTAACTATACAGCTGATGAGGCGCAGTTTGGGAGGGGAGGGGGTGGGTTGGGCCGATCATCCCAACCTTCCATCCCTGCTGGTTGGGCCAAAGGCCCAACCTCACTATTTTGATTGAAGAGGAGGAAGGGGAAACGCCTATGCATTCCCCTCCTCTCGCTCTCCCATGACGGACTGCGCGGTTCAACTTTTTTTTTTTTAACAAAACTCGACTTTTGTTTGACCACATCAAATCTCCAAAAGAACCTCTTTTAATTTCAAAAATGGTTTCGTCAATAGAGAAAACTTGTTTTAAGATCTCATTTAAAATATCGATTTAGCCTAATACGAGTAAATCGATAGAACACGATTTAATCATAACCAACATTGCAAAAGGTTAAAATCAAATAAAAAATGATTACCTACTGTTTGAAAGCTCCAAAAGTGATTGACTCTCGATCTTGTATGAACTTCTTTTACTTTCCTACACGTTTGAGTTTGGAGTGATCTCCTTCTTTTCTTTCTCCCACGTTATTAGAAGAGATTAAAAATTCTTAAATTATTCCTAATATCAAGTTTACCAAATTTTCTCAATATTCTCTCTTTCTTTATTTTAGGTGAGTATCCATGTAGGAATCTATCAACTTGCTCGTTCTCACTCCCTTAATTTCGGTCTCTAATTAAAGTTGGGTCTCAAGTGGGGCCACCCATATAATTATTTGAATCTTAGGGTTTCTACTAATTTTTAACATAAAACTTACGCACACAATTAGGGTACATTTGTTACATAAAGATTTAGGATCGTCACATTTTCTATCTCTCTCAGGGCTAGCACTCCGAACTGTGGTCACTATTCGTATGTGAATTTTCGATAAAGGATGAATGCTTGAGCGTGTTAGAGATCGAAAATCGGAGAAGAAAAAATGATTAAAGTATAGTCTTACTTTTCTAAGTCTAGTTTAATGAAACTTATTTTCGATAATGTTAGGGTTTTTCAAAATCGTTTTGAATTTTAAGCTGTGTATCGGTTCTATTAAACGTTTACATGTTTTCTCTGATTTATATATGAAATGTGTATGTGCGCGCGTGCATGTGTGTACTGTGTGTGTGTGTGCGTGTATGAAAACAAGATCTTGATTAATGTATATATGATGTACATAGAGGTTCTATGATAATTGTTATCAAGAATTGGTTTTAAAGCATGTTGTTAATTCATATATATATTAATACATACACATGATAGAATTCAATGATAGAATTCATGTTTAAAATATTTCAATTATCATATGTTTAATATTGAACGATACAAATTTTGTATGTTCACATAGTAGAAGTCATGTTTAGGTTAATGTGATTCTGATGTTAAATACATATTTCGTTTTTGTTCAATAATTACGTATCTCTCCATGATAGAAATCAAGATTAGGTTAATATGATTAATTTAATATGATTTTGGTGTTGAATGCATGATTAGTATTTCCTTTCTTGATTGAATTGCTTGTTTCGTATGAATAAGAATCGAAATTGGTTTTGATTATATATCTCATTGCGGCTATATGTTAGTATATTCCTATTAGAACTTATAATCGGATAAGAATTACAAATCCTATGAGATAGTTAAGATATATAACAAATTCTAATTGGATAAGGATTCAAAGTATCTTAAATTCTAATTGGATTAGGACAAGATATTAAGTTAGAGGTAGGCCCGAGTTAATTAACAACATTGTAATTAATATTTTTGAAATTAAAATGAGGGGCAATTTTGGTCAATTGGATTGACTAAAATAATGAGAAATTATATGCGATTTTCAACTTTTCAAAACTAGAATTCGTTGTCTAAAAACAGGGGCGCCCCCTATACCTTCATCTTCTGTCCGGACAGTGGAACCACTGCTCGTAATATATGATATTTATCTTATTTAGTGATTGTACATGCATCATAATATATGATATTTATCTTGTTTAACTTATGATCATTAAAACAAATAAAAAATTCCTTCTTCCAAATTTTAAGTCAAGTGTCATTCATTTTCAAACAATTGTCAAGGCTTCGATCACATCAATATGGGTTTGCCTCCACATAGTGTATTGTGTTATCTTGGTGTGGCTATAGTTGAGTAACGGTTCTACTATTTAAAATGGTTAGACTTGATAAAGCTATCAAAATGGTTTTGGTATTTAAGCACTGATGAGATAAAACATGCTAAGACATAAGATGTCAAAATCTCGTAAAAAAAACTAATGGTTACGATGTAATTGGAAATTGGTACCTACCTAAATAACCTAATTTAAAAGTGGCATGCCTTAGTTGCCTTGGAGTTAGGTGAAACATGGATTTTAGTCTTTTAAATTAACATATCGTTTTAATGAGGGTTGTTAATTTAATGGGAGTCTATTCCACTATACTAAAATGAACTTTTGCATAATTTTTGTTGTAGATCAATGGCCTCTTCAAATCACACTAATCCCTTGTCATTGCGATCCATCCATGAAAATGATAAGTTGTCTGCGACAAACTTTCTTTACTGGTTTAGAAACTTAAGAATTGTTCTTAAGTACAAACGCAAGTTGTATGTCCTGGATTATCATATTCTTGAGGAACTACCAGCCAATGCTTTAAAGAGTCATGAAGGATGCACATAAAAAGTATGTCAACAACTCAACTGCTATTGCATGCATTATGTTGGCAACCATGGTTCCTGAACTTCAAAAGGATATGGAACACATGGAAGCTTACGACATGTCTACGAAGCTGAAATAAATGTTCTAACAGCAGGCTAAGCAAGAAAGGTTTGAGATAGTCAAGAACCTTCATTGTTACAAAATGGCTTAGGGTGCGTCAGTTGGTCCTCATGTTCTGAAAATGAATGGTTATATTGACCATCTTCATAGATTTGGATTTCCCATTACCCAAAATTTGGTTACAGATTTGATCCTGAATTCATTGTCTTATAGTTATTCACAATTTGTGATGAACTATAATATGAATAAAATGAAGAATTCTATCTCAGAATTGCATTTTATGCTTAAAACTGCTAAGCAGAATGTCAAGAAATCTATTGCTAATGTATTGATGGTTCATAAAGGAAATGCTTTGAAGAAAAAAGGACAAAGGCAAGGCTAAAGTTTTCAAGGCTGTTGTGACTATTACAAAGCCTATGTAACAAGTCAAGCCTAAAGTTGTTTCTACTTCACAGTTCTAGGAGGAAAAAGAAAAAGTAAGAAATTGTTATTTCTGCCATGTACCTGGTCATTAGTTCATAAATTGCAAGCTATATCTTGAAAATCTAAAGAAAAAGAAGAGTAGTACGACTACTACTTGAGGTATCTATGTTATTGAAGTTAACTTATCTACTGGTGATTCCTGGGTATTAGATACCGAATGTAGATCTCACATTCATATAAATGTGCAGGGTATCACCAAAAATAGAACGCTAAAGAAAGGAGAAGTTGTCTTACGAGTTAGAAATGGAGCAAAGGTTGTTGCGTTGGTTGTAGAATACTATGCGTCAATTGTACCTTATGGACTCGTATTAGTTTAAAATAATTGTTATCATTTTGTTCCTTAAGCAAAAACATCATTTCGGTTTCATGTTTGGATTTAGGTGGTTTTAATTTCATTATTGCGAATAATAAATGTTTCATTTCTTGTAAAGACGTTTTCTATGCGAATGTTGATTTTTATGATGGCCTTTATATTTTAAACATGAAAAGGTCTGTAGATACTCATATTCTAAACGTAAACGCAAAGAGATTCAAGTAAAATAATTTGAGTCAAACTTACCTTTAGCATTGTCGTCTTAGCCACATAAATGAGAAACGCATTTCTAAACACCATAAAGATGGACTTTATATTCATTTGATTTTGAATCATATGAAACATGCATATCTTGTTTACTTTGTAAGATGGCAAAAGTCCCTTCACTGGACATAGTGAAAGGGCAAGTGATTTATTGGGTTTAATAGATACCGATGTATGTGGTCCTATAAACACAATGGCTAGAGGTAGTTATCAGTATTTCATTACCTTCACTGATGATTTGAGTAGATATGGTTACGTGTATCTCATGAAACATAAAGGTGAGTCTTTTGAGATATTTCGAACATTTCAGAATGAAGTGCAAAATCAAGTTGATAAAACTATTAAAGCACTTCGATCAGATCGAGCTGGTAAATATTTGAGCTAAGAGTTTGATGATCACCTTAAAAACTGTAGGATTGTCTCACCGTTAACTCCTCCAGCAACTCAATAATGGAATGGTGTTTTTTTATAGGAGAAATCATACTTTATTAGATATGGTTCGATCTATGATGAGTCATGCAAATCTTCTTATTTTCTTTTTGGGTTATGCCTTATAAATTATTACGTTTACACTTAATCATGTTCCTTCTAAAGCGGTTGATAAAACATAATATGAGATGTGGTTTGGGAAAAGACCAATTTTATTTTTCCTTAAGATTTGAGGCTATGAGGTTTTTGTATAATAATAAATACGAAAAAAATTATCGGCCATTACCAAGTGAGTATTTATTGGTTATCCTAAAGAAACTAGGGGATACTACTTTTACGGTTTCATTGAGAACAAAAAGATTGTTGCTTGGAATGGTGTCTTTATAAAAAAAGGCGTCTATTTCAAAAGAAAACAATGGGAATAAGTAAGTTTTGAAGAAGTTTAAAAACCGCAAATAAACAATCAACCGCTAGTGGGATATCAACAAAGTTTTGGACTAGTTGAACCTCCACAAGTATCACAAGGCTCGCGTATGTCTGATACAGTAAGACATTAGCTTGAGAGATTGGGATATCTTATTATTGATAGTCATCAGGTGTTGCTTACGGATCAAGATGAGCCTATCACTTATCAGGAGGTTGTGTCTAGCCCTAATGCAGATAAATGGCTTAATGCCATGAATTCTGAAATGCAATCCATATATGATAACCAAGTTTGGAACCTAGTTGATTTACCTGAAGGTGGTAAGACGATTGAATGTAAAGGGTTTTCAAGAAGAAAACTGACGTGGATGGCAATGTGCATACTTATAAAGCACGGCTAGTAGCAAAAAGTTTCAGACATACTCAAGGTGTTGATTATGATAAGATTTTTTCTCCAGTATCCATGTTTAAATCCATTAGAATTCTAATTGCCATAGCCACATATTATGACTATGAGATATGGCAAATGTACGTCAAAAACAACTTTCCTAAATGGAAAGTTACTTGAGGATGTGTATATGATATAGCCTGAAAATTTTGTTCATCTTGAAAATTCTAGGAAATTGTGCATGCTTCTAAGACCCATTTATGGATTAAAGCAAGCTTCTCAGAGTTGAAATTTTCATTTTGATGAAGCAATTAAGGAATTTGGTCTTATTAAAAATGAAGATGAGCTTTGTATATACAAGAAGGTCAATGAGACCGAGGTTGTTTTCTTGGTAATGTATGTTGATGATATATTACTCATTGGAAATGACATCCTAACCTTGTAGAGTGTCAAGTCTTGGTTAGGGGGTATTTTTCAATGAATGACATAGGAGATGCAACCTACATACTTGGGATTAAGATTTATAAGGATAGAACTAAAAGGCTGATCGGTTTAAGTCAGAGTGTTTATATTGATAAGGTATTAAATAGGTTCAGTATGCGAAACGCTAAAAGAGGGTCGTTGCCAATGTCTCATGGTATAAGTCTCAGCAAGACTCAATGTCTGAAGACTAATGATGAGCGAGAGCGCATGAATATGATTCCATATGCATCAGCTATATGATTTATCACGTATGACATGTTAAGCACCCGACCAAATGTATCATATGCTTTGAGTGCAACAAGCAGATATTAGTCTAATCCTGGTGAGAATCACTAGAAATTAGTAAAAAACATTCTGAAGTACTTGATAGGGACTAAATAAGTGTTTTAGGTCTATGAAAGTTTGGAAGACGAGCTTGTTGTAAATGGTTACACAGATGCAAGTTTTCAAATTGATATAGATGACTTCGGATCTTAGACTGGATATGTGTTTACTTTGAATGGAGGCGCAGTGAGTTAGAAAAGTTCGAAGCAAGAAACTATGGCAAGTTCTACAATAGAAGCTGAGTATATTGCAGTGTTTGATGCAGCTAATGAGGTTATTTGGATTAAAAGGTTCATCTCTGAACTCGGTGAGTTCCTAGTATAGAACTTATTTTCGATCCTGTTGGGGTTTTTCAAAATTGTTTTGAATTTTTTGCAGCATATGAACCCCAAAACCCAACGTCGACTAAGTTAATTACTAGGACATGTGTCCTCACTGAAAACCACTTCTCCCACATGAAGAATGCACGTCTCCGCTCACTAGTTTCTATTTATCCTAGGATTTCTACACATCATCATCTCCATACAAATCAATGGTCTCCAATTTGTTTGTCTAAACTATAGTCCATTAATCCATATCAATTAAATTTACTAACTTATACACTTAAATTCATGTGGTTAGCATATTTAGTCTCATTGTTGACACATTAGTGGTCCCACTAACCTCCGACTACCCGACACCCAGGGCCCGCGTCCCAACACGCATCTCGAGACGTGTTATTACTAGTGTACTATACCAATATTAGTTACACTAATGTCTATTTATTCATCTTAACACATAATTATCATATTTATGGTTATTTATTCAAGTTATATTGTCTAGACTTAGTGTTTTCGTACTACGCCTACATGGTACTTGTGTCGACACGCTTTACGAAGCAACACACCCACCGCATAATCTCACTCGATTATAATATTCTAGTACACACGTGCGATACAATATGATAATTAAGCAGTTTAAACACCACAATAGAACAACCATCACGCAAAAATAACTATTATGTCTAGTTAGATATGTCCTAACCTTATCTACGGTGTCCATGTAGATCTAAGCTAGCATCATAGTCTGAAATTTCTAAATAAACGCAATTAATAAATATTGAGCCATTACAAAAATATTGTCTAATCATTTACTTATCAATTATTAAGGCTTTAATATGTTGATTAGATAATACATAAACCGATATTTGCTCTGACAACTTTATCATCATGGTTAATGGATAATCAACCCTAGTTTTGGAAAATGAATGAAACACAATGTGTTAGCTATTAACTGAATGACTCAGCATGTTATTTATCTTGTTTAGATGATTCTTGAACCACAATTAGATATTTTATTGATTATATTGATACTACTTTAATCCTTTAATTACTAGTGCATTCTCGATGAGTTTGTGAATGCCACTAAGTGAGCAAGTTAAAACGCTAACCCTAATTGACATTTTAGGTACCTCGGTCGTCATTTTTGCGAAAAGGGAAAAAGAAGATTTAGACATTAAGAGATCTTCTCATTGATGTAATGGAACTTTCTTTTTGTTTTGTATTTCTCTAAATTACATGTTTTGTAGAAACAAGTTTTGGGATAAAACATCTTTTGTAACACAATAATATTTTGGTTTTACTATATATTTGATTATAAAATCGAAAGCTTAGTATTTTGTTGCATTTCACTCATGTTTTATGGATTTTCAAGATATACAATCTATGTTTATTAGGTAATGATAACATGCTTTTGGCATTACTTTAATTTGTATGAATTATGGAGGTTTTAATTAAGTGTTTAAGGTTAAGTGCCTTAATCAAGATAGGGGTCGCTACTCCGACGATGAGAAGGCGAATGGTAATGGTGGTAAAAGTAGTGGAAAGAGAGGACAGTGATGGTAATGACGACGGTCGCCGGTGGAGGGGAAAGAAGTGGTGTGTGTGAGGGAAGTGAGGGGTGTTTATTCAAAAAATGCAGCGGTTATTCGGACCCCACCTTTTGCTCCCTATGTTTACCTTATCTCATTACCTCATCATAACAGCCCTCGATCCTCTTAATTTCTTGATTTTAGTCATTGTAGATCACTTGTACTAGGTCTCCAAGTGTCGTAGGTTTTTTTTTTTCGTTAAATAAGTCCGGATGTGGTCGCATCATGTCCTATAAGGGATGAAGTGTCGCTTGCAAGTTCGACCACATAGGGCTGAGACCTCTAAAGAGGTATTGGTCGACTATGGCTGATACCTCTAAAGAAAAGACGACCGACTCCAACTGAGACCTCTTTAGAGGTATCGACAAACTCGAACCGAGAATGCAAATATAACTCTTTTTAATGGGTGGCGAAGGGATCTAACAGAGACTTTTTTAGAGGTGTCGGTCATGTGTGTTCAATACCTCTTCAGAGCTATCGGCCCAGTGTGGCCGATACACGCGAGTAAGAAGAACAAAAAAAATTCAAAACTCCTAAAAAATACATGATAATGACAAAAAGTAGTAGGTTTTGCTCGATATTGCTTGATATTTTCGATTCTGTCGAGACTTTGTACCTAAAAATCAAAATTTAACCCCAAATCGAATCACTAAACTCAACAACAAAATCACAAATCAATATCGACCAAAAAAAATAAAAAAAAAATTTGAAATCAGCACTAAAAGAGATGATGAATGTACACATAGCATCGACTCAATGTGGTTTTGGTCGAATTTCGTTGGATTTGGGTTTGTGGTAAGAATGCGATTTAAAAAAGAGGTGACTGGTGTATGTGTAAGTGGGGTGAGTGAAGGTATGTGTGAGTAAAGCCTTTTTTATATGAAGGGTTAGTTAGGTCATTTTATTAGGGTTGAAAAAAATTAAAAAGGGGTAAAGGGAGTAAACGTGGGTTTGAATAGATGTTGCCAAAAAAATGGCAAAATTCATGTTTTAGTCCTTAAACTTTCAAGCATTTTTGCTTCTGGTCCTTCAATTTTCAAAACATCACATTTGGTCATCAACTTTTAAAATAGTGAAAATTTAGTCATTGTGTCAATTTACCTGTTAAAGTCGATGACCGGCGAACCCAAAATACCACGTTGTGCCACGTGGCTAGTTCTTAAAAAAACAACCGGTTCATTAAACCAAATTTGGTTTTATTGAAAACCAACCAAAACAAAAAAAAAAAACCAAAAACAAAAACAAAACCTAAACTATCGTCCCAACCCCCAAACCTAAATTTGTATTTGATCTCATCGAACCAAGCTCTCTCCTCTTGAAGCCCTAACATCTCGCAGAAGAAAAAAAAAAAAAAAGAAGCTCATGCCCTGCTCTCCTGGAAAAGGAGCCTCTCCCATTTCAGCAACGCAAGCGATCTTCACTCATGGAATGACACGTCAAGTTCGTGCATCTAGGGCAGCACAATCTGCAATGAAGAAGGAAGCGTAACAACGATCACTTTACCAAAACAAGCCTCTCTATCTGGACGCAGTTCACACCCACTCTACGACCATCCCTCTCACGCGATCAATCTCATGCGATCATCCCTCTCACTCACGGTCGTAGTTCGTCGTCGCCTCGTAGTCACTCAGTCGTCATCTTGTTATATATACTGCTTATATCATCTACTTTTTTTTCTTTTTTATTCAATCTCAGTCTGATTGGCTGATATAGTTAGCCTAGCCCTACACACACTTATTAATTGATTTTTAGGTAGGATGGTTTAGATTAGCATGAATGAGCAGTGAAGGAACCAAATTCGTATGTGGGGTAGGATGGTCGTGCTTCGTCATGAGATGTCATAATGGTCAATTAATTAAGTAGGCAGACACAGCTTGACCGTGATGTATGTTAGTCACGACAGGATTCAATGTAGTGCAGGTAAGTCTTATAATGGGTAGCTTAACTTTGGTCGAAGTTCAGAATGGCATGATCATGTCTTTGCAATCCAACAAAAACAAAACAAAAAATAAAAGCATACAAAAAAAAACCTCTAAAATATTTTTTTCTGTTGTAAATTGGATGACCCGTTAACCAAGCTTATGAATGATCACATTGTCAAGCATGACTCTCACATTGAATTGTAACATCAAGCATGACGTCTACATTGAATGTAACTTGTACACTCTACATAACTTGTATTCAACTCCAATGTATAATCACTTATCCATGTATTGTCATGTAACTTGTAATCCTCTCCAATGTACACTAACTCTTCCATGTATTGTCTATGTTGTTTGTGATGTGTTGTATGACTTGTGGTGTATGTATAACTTGTACACATTGAATAAGTACAATTATCATCATCACCAAATGGCCTATATAAAGGGTGTCAACTCCATTGTAATTCACACCAATGTTGGAATGGAAATCTCTACATTTCTCAACTCTAGCTCTATTCTCTCTTGTCTCCTCTTCTCTACTTGTTATAGTAGTTCTTAGTTTATGTCTTCTATACTTAAGTCTCTAGCAAGTCCAACTTAAGTTCTAGGTGGCTTACAACTTAGTTTACAACACGTTATCAGCACGAGCTTGCTCTAGCATTAAGGAGATCTTGAAGTTCAAGAAGGCTTGTTAAAGAGACAAAGCTAGGAAGGTATAACTTTTATTATTTAAATAAGTTCAATTTATTTCTATATAAGCATGGTTGCTTCCTTTTATCACATGCATCACTTCTATATGCATATTTTATTCATATACCATGCATTATAACGTCACCGATTGCGAAAGTATGCTCTGTAGTTGCGTCTTGTACGATCTTCTATATCATAAATCAAAAGTCAATGTGTGACATATAGTTTTTCTCTTAAAACTACAAATGATTAGTTATTGTTCTATTCTTGATTTTATAATACAAATAATGTTATAAGTTTGAGTTGATAGTGGGTAAGCCTTGTCCCCGGTAAAGCTAAACATTAAAAGGGAGACGGGTTATCCCGTTCGAGGAGGCATGGTATTAAGGAGACTATGTCTCGCCACCCAACCCGGAGGTTGTCCACCAACTCATACGAATAATACATTTTGTTTATTAATGAATCAAGTTGTGAACATATATTTAATCATATGTTATGTTTTTACATAAAAAGGGGAAAACTATTTTATATTAAATTTATTTTCAAAATATTATTCAACCATAGTTGAATTTGTTGCCTTATTATATTACCGACAAGAATTACTTGTCATGGCAGCGGTTAGATACTACAATTTGCGAATAAAGCATATATGCAAAACTGTGTGTTATACACAATCATTCGCCAATTTCTCTTTAGAGATTTGAAAAGTGAATATTTCACTTTATATGTATTTTCACCTTATGGAGTTATATATATACATACCAAAAAGATAATGCTCCAAAAGCTCAAAATGAGCGGCTGAGTCTCATGCTACAAAATTTAATCAGTCAAATATTAATTATAATTCCACAATTTTAATTACCTCTATGTTGAGGCTATGTGAAAATATGACTGATGAGACAATAAAGAGGTCACGTGGCCCGCCTCGATTAATTGTTGCAACAAATATCGAGTGCGCACGTCAATCCAATAAATATTAAGGATTGATTTCTTGTCTCATGGTAGCTGAGTAAAATAATGAGATATTATAAATATAATATCGCTCCCGTCCAATTAGTTCAGCTTCAAATTAAGAAGCATATGTTGCATATAATGATCATGATCGCAATAATAAATTTATGGACGTGGAAAAGGTGAAAATATCAGGTAAAGGTCGTATTGACAATTCCACAAAAAATTGGAATAAAAGTGGTGCACCACTACAAAGGGTAAATAATTATTGACAATGAGCGCTCATAATTGTGACATTTTTTTGTCATATATGAAAGACTATTTTGCCTAAATATTGTCATATATATACCCGAATATTTTTGTGACCTTTACCATGCCTTCAAAATCAAAGGCTAAATATTATGAATTTTATCATTGAAAATGGCTTGATAAAACAAGCACATCAAGATGTGTTTAAATCGTGACCTAAATATAGGCGATGAGTTTATGTCTCGTGTATCGTGCTACATGCATGTACATTATAATATAAAAGTGAATATTTCTCGAATTCGAACTTAGTGGAGGCTAATGTTCAGGCAATATCGGGTACAACAATTTTATTGTTAATGTCTTATTCATAAGAAGTCTACTCAGAATAATAGAAAATTTATCTATATGATTTAATCTGAGTATAATATTCTCGGCTTTAACTTCTGGAATATATAAGACACATTAAAACGAATGTCGTCATAAATCAAATGACATTCTTAATGTGGAAAGATCTATTTGATTATCCATAATCATCAATAATGCGAAAATATCATAAATTCGCACGGACATCTTTTATCGAACTGAGTTTTTTATCAGCTGGAGATTATCTCAAGGCAAATCAATAGGAGACTTATATTGATTTAACTCTCCATTAATCATATTATAAGATGCCTTGAATCCCTGATAGGGAATTTATTTATAGCAAGTTTTGCTAATTGTCACTTTGATGAAGCAATTTTCCCACCATTAGGGGGAGATATAAGCCAATTCAAAAGGAATGGTGTGAAATTGCTTGAAACACATCAAATTGCATTAAATTTGTTGTATTATGATCCATGTATAAATTAATATGAACTCGAAGTTCAAAGGATTATTCAGTAGCAACAAATTATGAATCAATTACTTGATGCAAGTATTATATACAAAAGAGTGACAATTATATGCTTCAGCATTAAATGGTTCATATAGAAAACGATGTCCATGTGCAATAAAATGCACAAGATGTCTCACCCATGTGAACATGAGGGGGAGAATCAAAATGAGTTATTGGTTAGTGTATTGCACTCTTTTTCCCTTTGCTAAGGTTTTATCCCACTGGGTTTTTCTTGCAAAGTTTTTAATGAGGCAATTCTAACAATATTAAAACTCTTTATCAAGGTTGGTTAGTGTATTGCACTCTTTTTCCCTTTGTTAAAGTTTTATCCCACTGGGTTTTCCTTGCAAGATTTTTAATGAGGCAATTCTAACAATATTAAAACTCTTTATCAAAGTTGATTAATATGAGAGCAATGTGTATCATTATTATGCTCCGTATAAAAAAAAATTATGAGAGCAATGTACTCTTTTTCTTATACTAGATTTTTTCCTACATGGTTTTTCTAGTAAAGGTTTTAATGAGGCATATATATTCTCTCAAAGTGTATCAATGTGTTGCACTATTTTCCTTAGCTTTGGTTTTGTCCCATTGGGTTTTCCGAGCAAGGTTTTTAATGAGGCAATCAACAATATTATACTACAAATCAAGATTGACGAGAACATTGTACTCTTTTTTCCTATACTAGATTTTTTCCCACAGGATTTTTCTAGTACAGGTTTTAACGAGGCATATTCTCTCAGCAAGTGTCATCCAAGGGGGAGTGTTGTAAATTGATGACCCTTTAACCAAGCTTATGAATGATCGCTTTTGTCAAGCATGACTCTCACATTGAATTGTAACGTCAAGCATGACTTCTACATTGAATGTAACTTGTACACTCTACATAACTTGTATTCAACTCCAATGTATAATCACTTATCCATGTATTGTCATGTAACTTGTAATCCTCTCCAATGTACATCAACTCTTCCATGTATTGTCTATGTTGCTTGTGATGTGTTGTATGACTTGTGGTGTATGTATAACTTGTACACATTGAATAAGTACAATTATCATCATCACCAAATGGCCTATATAAAGGGTGTCAACTCCATTGTAATTCACACACCAATGTTGGAATGGAAATCTCTACATTTCTCAACTCTAGCTCTATTCTCTCTTGTCTCCTCTTCTCTACTTGTTATAGTAGTTTTTAGTTTATGCCTTCTATACTTAAGTCTCTAGCAAGTCCAACTTAAGTTCTAGTTGGCTTACAACTTAGTTTACAACACTTTCAATGGATGTTCATGTCTCCAATGTTTTAGTCTCATTTTTATTGTTTGTGTTGGCAACTTATGAAGTCAATATTTTAGTCTCCAATGTCCATATCTCCTAAAAACTATAAAACACCACTTTAAATTTTCAAGATTCCTAATGGAACAGTAAAGTACTTTTCTTTATGGGTAACTGTAGAGCTCTGGTATATGTGTTAGTGATTTCGGAATTTTTTAAGATAGCTACATTATTAAATAAATGAAAAGACATAATTACCATCACTCTAACAAAACCCTGACATATAACTTGAATCTAGTGCCATTACTTGTGAGATAATACCCAAGTACACCGTCTAATTGCAACTAGGACAATCGATTTTAATACAAAATATCGCTTACTCGGTGCCTTACGTTCTTGATCCTATGCAACTTTTGACCTTAATAAATCATTCTCTGCTCGAAGCTTGACGACCTCATCCACTTCAACATGGTTAGTTATTTCCTCCAATAAATTTGAAATGGTACCCACGAGTTCATTTAAAATGCAAGACACTCATCAGTGCAAGCATGAAACTTTTGCAACACCCGTTCAATCTCATCATGCACGTTGTATCCAGACCGATCCACATGATTCTCAGGTATCATACTCAACTTTCGTCAGTAAACATGAATGTCCTCGAGAGGGATGGGCGACCCATCAAATTTATGATTGTTGAGCTCGTGTGCACATGGAAGGCCATGTGTGGTACGTATCTCGCAATCACAACGAGTGGAGTCGTGACCCACAGCCTCTCCACGTGTCAATTCATCTTTAATTAACTTAAGCGCCCGTTGAGAGACATAACCACGCAATCGTCGATATAACTCATCAATGTATTCATGTTAGACCACATTTAAACTGAGCTCAAACGATGCCTTGATGTTGTTGTGTTGGATCCTAAGGATGCCATCAACCACATTCCACAAAGTCTCAAAATTGGTCCGACTGTTGCCAAGGTGTAGCTTCAGAGTGGAATGCGCAGACTCAACCCTCTGCGTTGTTGTTTCCCCAAAGTGCATAATTCTATTTGTCCATGCGGGGACAAATTTCTCATTGTAGTTCTTTACCCATGTGTTGTCCAAGTACTCAGTAAGACCCTTGACATTCCCAAACTCGCAACACAAGTCATTCATCCTAACTTCGAATAAGGCCTCCGAGTTTGCATACATCACGCTCGTCCACCTATCCATGAAACGCGCAAAACCATCGTTCTCCCCAAACATCTTCTTAGTCTTGGCCAATACTACTTTGTTGATGTGCCGAGAGCAAAGGAGGTGAGACGATGACAGAAATACTTCTTCAATGACACTAATAAGGGCTAAGTCCCTATCGGTAACAAACACGTCAGGTTTAGGCCACCCATCCAATATGGATTTCAAGTTCTCAAGTGCCCAAACATAATTCGCATGACTCTCTGATGATATGAATGCAAACCCAACGGAGAACGTCAAATGCGTAGAAATGATGCCAACAACCTCCAACAAAGGCATTCGGTACCTATTTGTTTAGTACGTGCAATCCATCAAAATTACCGATGAGAAACACCTTAACAACTTTATTGAGTCGGGATGCGACCATAATAAATCGGTGACAACATTCGTGTCGGGATGCTTCCTATGCTAGGACATCCACTTATTCTTCTCCAAGATGTGCAACATTTGTTGCATTTGAGTCCTCCCGCCCGCATCCTCAATTTGGACTTTTTGTCTTGCATTATATATTGTCCGCATTGTCGATACGTTTCTAACATCTCTTTGCTTCAACGTATTTAGGATGTCTCTTGGCTTCACATTCCCCTTTGTCATCTGCACCACAACCTCCTGCTCCCCCTTATCCAATCTTCCGGCAAATGAATGGCCGTCCAAGTTTTTTGCGGGGTCGTGATTGTGCCTCCCACATATGACAGTGACATACCACAAGGAGTCAACATTTTCCTTTATGTTGATAAGAAAAGGGCATCCACATTTCTTCGTACCAGTTTGAGTGCTCCCCTTTTCCTCTTCTTCTTCATTTCTTGCTTTCAAAGAAATTTTGGCCGCTTTCCCCTTCCCTACTCTTTGAGACATTCCCCTATATGTTCCGTACCTCTCACACGCAAGTTTCACCCTTCCCCTGCGCTTAATGCCCCCGACATCAGAGTGCTTTGTCACTAGCACAAACATGTTCTCCCGGCCTATCATTTGAAGCCATGAAATAGCCGCTTCTCTAGAGGGAATGACCTACAAGGTGTAAACGTGTCCTTGTAGTCTGGAAATAAGGTAGAAACCGGCATCACCCGCAATACAAACAGTGTAACATTATAATCAACCAAAATGTGCAGCACAATCACCAAAAAACCCCAAAAAACAGGTTCTCGGTTGTACAGGTCCGACACTATAAGCAGAGTCTCGCTCACGTACAACAGAGAGTTCCTCAGTAGTCTCGGTCGTCCCATACCGAGAATGCCACTTTGTAGCGTTCACTGAATTCCGTGAACTACGTAAATATCTCGATCCTTTCTGACCGAGACTTCGCTCTACATCTCGATCCTGCGAGGCCGAATCAATCGTGCACATCGACAGAAAATTTGATTAACCGCATAAAAAACACATTAAATTTTAAAAATTACCTCAAGTTCAACCTCCTCTTGCACCATGGCAGTACAATCTTCCATTATATAGTGCAAACAAGTTCGGATTTGTCGAATTTATCAAACCCTACGTTGACAAACAAATCATCATTTTCACAGTTTTAATCAAATTAACAGTTCCATCAAAGCATCATATGGTTGTCAAACATTGTTACCTCGCTGTCGGATGATGTAAAGCCGCAAGAATCGATAAACGCTCGCCAAACGCAATGTCGCTTTATGGTTCACGTGCTCAGATGTTGGTGGTGCGGTGCCCCTGTTTCTTTGTCAAAATGATTTATGGGGTTTGAATCAATATATATTAATGGGCAAAATGGTCTTTTCCATTTTCGCAGGAATTTTTACGAAATACTTGGGTGCCTTCATGAAACGGTGGGGTGCCCTTAGCGGCCCTCAAATAAATCTCGACATTACCTTCGCAGCGACCCTAATTTAAAATCATAAGCCATCCCGACTTCGTTTACTAGCGTCGCCAATTACTTTCTTTTTGCTGGCTCCCGTTTGGGAGTTGTGGAACAACACGATTCACGAAGCTCAAACCTAGCTAGGCACAGTACCTGCACGAAAAGGCGGAGTGTCTTTAGGAGTGGAGATTCGGATATCAGAACCTAAATCAAAGCGATTCCTCTTCCACTTCCACTTCCACTTCCAGACATCGAATGGAACTGCAGAAGTCGCCATTGGATTGTCTCTTTCACCTTCTCCATCTCAATCGGGGTATCTAGTTTCATCCGGTTCATTTAACGGTGGATTCTGCGTTTGAGCACCTCTCATCAAGGTTCGATCCATCTCTTAGGGTTGCGAAGCTCTCCATTTGGTTATTTGTTGACTTTTAGAGTTTGGTTCGGATTGAATTTGGTGACTTAGTAGAATCTAGAGCATCTATGACGTGTTTAGTTGTTTTTTCTAGTAATAATATTGGTTCGATGACGCGATGGCGGTTTGATGGTAACATGTCGTTTGGCATTTATATTCTACCAGAAGAGTTTTTTCATCTCATTATCCTGTTTATTGAAATTAATATCTAATTTTGATTTTACGCAGATTGTAATCTTCAAGGTTTTCGAAATGTTAAGACTGAGTAATTGGGGATAAGATACCTTTCCTCCCATTTGGTAATCATTGGATGATGAAATGGGGATTGCTCTTTTTTTTTTTTCTTGAAATGATGGGCTTGACCTTACTTTTTTGAGATGAGAAATAAGTTCTTGTTTCTTGGAGACAATGATACAGTTTATATTTCTTTTAAGAAACACAATTTTGGTGAAATGTGGAATTGAAACATTATTTTCCTGAACACGATTTCTTGTTATTAAATTGGATGGGTTATTAATGTTTTCTGATATTAATAAACCAACTGCAAGCGATATATTTAATTACAAGCATGATCAGTACTGTATATATGTATAAATCTTATAATTCCAAAAATTATATTGGTAAGTTCTTATAATTGACAATCATTACTTTACTCTTAAATCTTTCTTTTTTCACTAATTTGTGTACTAATTAAAAGCTCTCTCTCTCTCTCTCTAAAAAAAATCTGTATCTTTGCTGTGTTTATACACTTGGATGATAGATGAATCAGTCAATTTGGCCAATGAGTGCTTTTATGGGTATGGGGTTTAGTTGAAGCATTGTGCACTGAGTCAATACCCTAGTTAAGTGTAGTTACTGCTTTTGTTGATTATGGTAGAACTGTGAATGTGCATTGCATTATTCTTTGAATGCTTTTTTAATCCATATCCATTATCGTTATTTATCTATTTTAATATATATTTAAATTAAGTTCTTTTTTGTATTTTTATTATAATTAGATTATAAAATATTCTTGTATGTGGGTTGTTATAGATGGCAAGAAAGCATTGGGCAGATTGTCTTTCAACAAGCACATATGACAGTGCAACCGAAATAACGGAAAGATATATTCACTCTGACAATGATGAGACTCAACCACCTGCCGAAGATCAATGCTATGAAAATGAACCACTAGATGAGACCAACTATGAATTATATGATGATGTAGAAATAAGAGGTCAATATCAATATTGAACTATTTTTCATTTTTTTGTAGTTAATTAACCAGATAGCTATCATTTTGGTCAAATATATCATATTGATAGAGAAATGAAGGAATTGTAGAAATGAAATTTCTAGAAAGACCTAAAATCAATACTCTAGCCATAGAAAAGGTTAACATTGTTTTGTTTCTAGATATTGGCTGCTAGATGGGTTAAACTTTGACCGGTTATGTGCTTATCACCTACCTTATATTGACATTAAAATTGGTAGATAAACATATAAAGAAGGCATATGGAGTTGTCCTAGTTGTCTAGTTTCTTCTGTGAAAGTAACTACAGTAAAACTGCTGGTATTAGACAGTTTAAGCTGCTGAATTTCTTCAGCTCTGAAGGTGTGGTTATAAGTGAAAGCCCAGAAGGTACGCGTTAATGGATATTTCTTTGTATTTTTGTTTTTCATCTGCTTATTTATGAATCTTCGTCTTTTATATGCTCATTTTTTAAATCCTCTGTTGTCGTGGGTTTAATTGTTTTTTTTTTTTTTGAAATTGATAGAACTAGTGTTTCTCTTGGATCATGTGTACTGGATTGATATAGTTTGTGCATTCTTTAATGAATTTGGGAAGAAAGCTAGCCTTCAAACCTAATTATAAGATGTTCATTAGTTCCTTTGAAAGCTTATTTTCTTTGAAAGTTTTATAATCATGCATGTTAACATAACTTCTTGTATAACCTTATTTTCCCCCCAGTATTACATTAATTCAGTCGTAATTTGGGAAATAGGAAAGATTTTCTGTAGACTGCGAAACAAGACCGGAATTAGAATCCTTAATTTTTGGACTGCAGGTGGTTAAGCACATTTATTAGACGAACAGTGAAATGTAATCAGAAACATAAGTCACTGTAATGATATGGAAGGAAACCATCAAATATGAAACAGATGAGCCAAGATTGAATTACAGGTATTGTGCATTGTCATAGCGATTGACATGTAGAACTTGAATTTTATGAATTTTCAGACCTCGTAGGTCCATTATAATTACTATTAGCACTTGCCCCTAACTTGGATGCCTCACTCATCTTCCTTTGAAGCCTTTGATGACCCACTTTTATACATTGGACATTCTTCATTTCTTTTTTTTTTTTTTTTAAGAAACAGGCTCAACGAAGACATGCTTAGTTATGGGTTTTCAATTATATAATTTCTTTTGGGGTCACTTAATGCCCATATTGTTAGTGCAGTTGTTATATATAGCCACCTTGTAAAGCGCTTCTTCTCTGTAGTATTTGGACTGATTGGAATCTAGGTTTGGACTTATTATACCATATAGTACATTGATTATTAGTCTTAATCACTGTTACACGCATAGCCTTCCCTGGAAGGCAGTGTGGACTACAGGGTATGATGGGGTCATTGGGTCACACAAAGAATACAACAAATTCTTAATACTCTCTGCACACTGTTTGAACTGAGTTTTATTAGTAAACTTGGTTTGGGAGTGAACTTCACATCGCATGGCTCAACAACTGCACTAGTAATTGAAGCACTTATAAGCACTTGAATGGTCTGTTTTCCAATGTACGTACTTGGCTTGTTAGGTCTAGCTATTTTCTCTGGTTCCATATGACTTAAGTAGCTTAGATCCACACATTTGCCCTTTTTTTACATCACAATTCCTGTAGTAAGTTTCAGTTACTGTTTTGGGTTAAATGACCCAATATGGTTGGTCAAATGCCTCTACTATGATTTAATAATCAGTAATCAATTTTTCCCTTTTCCTCTTGTTTTTAACAACTTGTTTGTTTCTGGTCTTTACTTGCTAAACGTGTTTTGTATTTTTATTAAGATTTTGTGTGCGTTGCTGAGGTTAAAGAATTCGTGTATTTCCAACAAAATGGATATTAAAAGTGATGCAGACACCATTTAAATTGGTTTTCAGCAGAATTTTGATTTTGGAAGTTGGTCAAAACATTGGAATTATGCTTTAATTGACATGTTGTATTGTATATGTCTAGTTTGCAATGTTCTTGTAATCTGGATATCATTCGTGGACTGAATTACATTGAAGGTTTCTTTTCCAGTTCTCTATGTTAGATGCAAATGATTTGCATACTTCTATGGTTGTAGGATTGTGATACCTGTTAGAGTTTTCAGTTATTGTTTTCAAGTTAAAGTTTTGGATTTTGGGGTTTGTGGAAGAGAACCTCCTTTAATTTCTTTTTAATTGTTTTCTATTTCATTCTATAGATAATCAAGGAATTGTGCAAAAGAAACAAGGACCTACACGTGCAAAGGATATTTGGGATTTGCCTGAAGGCCAAAAAATTATAGTTCAATTTAATGAATTTGGCCAACCAATTAAAAGAGGAGGAGGAATTTTAGGTGGATGGTTGGGTACGGTTGCAAGGAAAATAGAGTTTTGTTCCATTGAATGGACGGATTGGAGGTTAATGCCTAAGGATAAGAAACAAATTTTGATAAGCTTGACTACGGTAATATTTAATTTGACATGTATTTGGTTCTTTCTTTTTCTTCCTTTAAAATATTCAAGTCGTATTTCAAAGAATGAAACATAAATTGGTGTTTCTATTTCATGGGTTTGTTTCATGTCTGAATTTTATTTAGGGTAAATAGTCATAATAACCCCAAACTTCGGGTTTTTTCTCAAAATAATCTCAATCTATGAATCTGTTAATTTGGGACTGAGGCTATGTTGTTGTTGTTGTTGTAATCTCAATCTATGAATTCTCTAAAAATCCCAACTTTGAAATTTGTTTCAATTTTATCTCAATTGGTTTTGTAGCCCAATTAAGTGCTTATGTGGCATTTAAATTTGGTAAAGTCTGCCGAGTCACACCTCGCTTGCTTGGGCAACTAGTCATCCTAAGTAAGGTAAATATTCCTTCACGTTGAAAACTGTAATTTTGCATCTTTGATGGTCAAGTTAAGGGCTTAAAAACAGTCCATATTACATTCTGGAATCAACGAACCAAGCCTTCACCCATTAATTGGCATAAACATTATCTTTACCTTTACATCAACACTTATATGCATTAATCTTCTTGCATGTACATAGTTTATTTTTATAATTTCATTATTTTTTGCATTCGTAGTCATATATCAACTTATATTTCACCAAAAAAAATACCCTTGTTCACATTCAAACCCTTCACCATGACGACTCCTTCCACTTCTGAAACCCAGAAGAATTGACATACTGACATGGATAAGCTCAAGGAACAAATTGGCGATTGGTTAGTAGATTTTCAAGTAGAAAGAAGAGTTGCTATAGCCCAAATAACTACTTTTCTCTGTAAACAATCAATTGATAAAATTAGTGCTACCCCTTAGTGCCCCTTTAGTTAGTTTGTATCCCTCTTTGCGTCCACGATCTATTTTATTTTCTTCGTAGGGATCCGATTCCTATCTCTGCCATTTTGCCTATTAATCCATTTTTCAATGTCGAGGACTTGTATCCTTAAAGGGGTGCTTTTGAGCCTCCTATGCAAGTTTATTTTCTTTTAGGTCCCTTTTCTACTACTTTAGGGTTTCATCTACCGCATACTTCTGCATCTTTTAAGCATATTGTTGATGTTTTAGCTGATGAGATCAGGTCTTGTTTGATGGTTGATATTGTCAATATTTTGTGACTTGGAGAGATCGTCAAACTTTCGGTGCATCTTGGATTTCTAAGGGTGAGTTCTTGCGTCTTGATTATGATGTTTTCAAGAGCTACCTCGATGCAAAGCCTTTTCCAAAAAAATTAAGGCGTAGAAGTAGAGATTGATTTTGTTGAAGATGTGTGGACCGAAAGGTTTAGTCTCACATCGATTAAATATAACTTCATAAAGAAGTATATAAGCGATTATCTCTCTCTTAAAAGCACCGATACCTTTTGAGATAAAACCTCCCACCTAAGAGTTAAAAGTGGTTTAAGTAGGGAACAGTATCGGTGCTGGCAGAGATCCACAGGTTCGTGCACGCGTGTGTGAGGCATATACCTGATCATTGGGTTGGTACCCGCCCAGCCCGGCCCAGGCTCGGTCAACATGGGCCGGGCTTGGGCCTTAGAAACCTCGATAGGGCCCGACCTGGCCCAAGCATGTGAAGGCCCGCTATTTTGTGGGCCGGCTTGGCTTTGCACTTATCAACCCAAGCCCGACCCGGCCCGCCTGTATAGATTTATGTCCAAAATGTAGAAATATGTGTATATATATCTTTAAAAAGTGAGGAAGTAAGATTTGATCCCAAGTTGCTCAAATGTTACGCTAGAGTCTTAACCAATGTGCTAATATTTTGTTATTGTCATATAATTACATATGTATATATTTATTATAATATTTTTTGGTTCACTAATTAATTTTCAAAAAAGTTTTTATTGTTAATACTTCTTTAAAAAGGCCCATTTATGCCCGTCTGAAGGCGGGTTTGGGCCCGCAATACTTAGAAGTGGGCTTGGGCGGGCTCGGACATGGCTTTCAAAAAAGCCCACCTGGGCCTAGCTCGAGCCCGCCCGATGATTAGGTCTAGCGAGGCGCGATCGGGAGAATTTCACATGGTATCTGAGTCAACGGTTGGGTTGGTACTTGTTGAGAATACACTTTGGACGGATTTCAGTTCAAGACAAAATATGACTTGATAAAGAAGTATACAAGTGATTATCTCTCTCTTAAAAGCACCAAAGCCTTTTGAGGTAAAACCCCACACCTAAGAGTTTAAGGTAGTTAAGTTGGGGATAGTATCAAGTGCTGGCAGAGATCCACGAGCTCGCGCACGGGTGTGCGGGGCATGGCTGAGATAATTTTATAGATTTAAATTAAAAGTTTTCTTTGTTGTAGTCCTTGTATGATTAGGATTTTAGTTTCCTTTCTTTTTTTATAAGGATTAGAAGTTTATATTTTTATTAGAAGTTTTTATGTTATTAGAATTAGTAAGTTTTTTTATTTTCCTCACTTTATTAATGTCATTTTTATTGTTGGACGGTAAAACAACAATTATATAAAATGAATGTAACAGAAATAAGGATGCTTTGGTGGATGTGTGGTAAAACTCGTAAAGATAGAATAAGAAATATAGAAATTCATAGACAAGTAGGAGTAGCACCAATTGATACAAAGATTAGGAAAGGGCGGTTGTGGTGGTTTGGAAAGACGGCCTACAAATGCCCCCACTAGAAAACTTGACTCAATAGAAACTATAGAAATTCGACGAGGTAGGGGTAGACCAAAGTTAACATGGGATGCATTAATTAGGAGGGATTTTAATGGTTTGGAAAGCTCACCATCAAATGCATTTAATCGAACACAATGGAAAAGTTTGATCCATGTAGCTGACCCCAATTAATTTGGGATTGAGGCTATGTTGTTGTTGTTGTTGTTGTATTAATGTCATTTTTAGAAGGTTATTAGGACTTCAAATTCCTACTTGTTAGGAGTTTTAGGACCTTGTTCTAGATATAAGTGTCCAGGTTATTTTTTATAACACAACATTAAATGTGATTGGTATTTGTTAAAAAGTTCTTCTCCCTTCTTCTACTTGATTACTTCCCTCTAATCCTCCATTACACATGTTAGAAGGAGTTTACTTAAAATAAGGAAACACAAAAGGGCTTTTTTTGAATTTTATCAAATTTCTCAACTCAAACAAACACCCATAATCGATCGAAATAAACCCTTAAAATGGGATGAACTCATCTCAATCTTCTTTGCGATAATCGATGGAGTTCTTTCACTTTTGCTTTTTGGTTTGGGAAATCAACCCATGTTTTTCTTCAAATCTTTGTGTTTGTTTATTTCAATTGTTTGACTTTTCATGAATAAGCTTAAAGTTTGAGCTTTGCAATAACAGATTCACAAATCTGAATCCGATGAAACGTTGAGGCATTTGTCTGGATCGATCAACCAACCTGTCTTTTCAATTGCCTAAAAACTTTAGTTTGAATCTTCAAAATTTCCACACCGATCTTTTTGATTTGTGGTATTTTTTAGGGCTAGTGAGGTTCATTGCTGGAATTATGACCACCTCTTATTTTCAGAGACCTTTTCTTGTCCAAGCAAATGTTACACGCAAGGAGGAAATTAAGAAAAGTGTTTGTCCGATTGTTTTTAATCAAAGATAAGTTCTTTAGATTTAAAAAAAAAAAATCTATTTAGGGTGTTCGTGTTGTAAATTTGGTTAAATTTCAAATTAAACCTTTTTATGTTTCCTAATTTTAGATCACCTCCCTCTAATATGTGAGCCAACTTTATCAAATTAATAAGCCACTTAAGCACCTAATTGACTTAAAAAACCAAATGGGGTAAAATTGAGACAAGTTTGGGATTTTTTAGACAATTTGTAGTTTTGGGGTTACTTTGAATAAAAACTCAAAGTTTGGGATTAGTTTGAGGAAAAACCCAAAGTTTTGGATTATTCAGACTATTTACCCTTTTACTTATTATGGTTTCTTCTAATATTTTATTTCTATATTGCAAAAGAAATACTTTGAGATCCCCGATGATGCCAGAGCACGGAAGTGGATCCTTGAATCCATTGCACGAAAATGGAAAGACTACAAATTCGAATTGAAAGCTAAATATTTTAAGGCTGGAAAAACTCGAGTGGAAATCGAACGATTAGTTCCAGTTGGGGTATTCCCTGGACAATGGAAGTCTTTGGTGCAATATTGGTTCTCTGACAAATCAAAGGTATCAGTTTATTCTTTATAAATTATATGTGAAATAGTTTAATTTATAATAATAAATTAAAACAAAATTTCTTGACATTCAATTTAAATTAGACATTCAAGGTAGCAATAAATGGAGTGCTTTGGGCCTTTCCTTGCCTTGCCCATGTTGTTAGTCTTAGTTTCTAAAATCTCCATTAATATGTTGTATACAGTTGCAAGCCATCATAAACTTACTAGAATTTTTTTCAAGTAGGAAGTTAGGTTATTAACAGCACAAAAGAGAAATTTAATGGCTTGCTACCTAAACTAGTGGGCCAAGTAAGTTGAATTTTTAATTAGGTTTACAGTTTATACTAGAGAAAAGGCTGAATAAAACCAATATGATAATGGTCATGAATGCTCACCACATGTACTGACATTTAGGTTAATTGGAGGTAATCTTTGGTCTTCATTTTTTTTGGAAAAAATAAACACAAAAATAATATTTTAAAAAGTTACAGGATAATCTGAGTTCTTAAGGTACTAAAATATATACATGAATCTATCTCTGCTCACTTATCAACTATGGGTGGAAGAGACGTGGGAACTCTTAATCCTAAATGCTATATTGGCAGAGATGTAGTGCTGTTGCCACCACCACCACCACCACCACCACCACCAAGTCACATGGAAGTTCACATGGCTGACAATCATATATTTCAGATCCTAATTTGCAAATTTGATAAACCCAGGAGTAAGAAAGTAATTGTTTAAGCCCACTTGATATTAGACACCAAGATCAGATGGTTCATATCATAAACTTAATTATAAGAATTTATCTTTTGTATTGATATTTGCTTGATTTGGTCCTCCATGGTTTGGTTTGTTTGTTTATTAAACTTAACCTTCTCTGTATCAAACTAGTTGCTATAATTTGTCATCTAATTGGAATAGCATATGTTTTAGCCAAATTCTACTTCATGTGGTAAAAAAAGAGTATATTGAGCTGAGCTGGATGTGGCAAGTAGAAAGACTTATCTTAAATTATGCTGAGATGCTTCCATTTCTTTCAAAGACGTGGTATTAAGCTATTAAGACAATATGTGATTTTCTTCTGTTCAAGGGGAGTTCATTAGATGCTCATCTTGAACTTCAATTGCCCACAAAATTTCAAAACATATAGAAAACACAGTTTTTACACTTCAAGTTCTCTAACAAGAGGTATTGAACCATATTTTTGTCTCAACTGATGTTCACTTATATATATTTTCTTCAAGCTTCTTTCTGAGAAGGGTAGAGCTGCTCGAGCGCATTATAAAACACCTCATACTGCTGGATCGAAGAGTTTCGCAAGAATGAGACATGAATATGTGAGTTTTCTTTAACTTTGTACTTGATACTCTTTTAACCTTGCAATTTAATTGACTTTTTAATTTAATATCGCCACAGGAGATGACAAAAGGGAAAAAGCCAGAAAGATTTGAGTTTTTCTCAATTACTCATAAAAGAAAGGATGGAAATTTCATTAATGAAGAGGCACAAGGACTAGCGGTAATTAGAAATATTAATAAATTTGATTGTTTCAGTTTGTACTTTCTATCAAAATTTTGATAGTCATATATGATTTTTCTATTGCGAATAGGAGAAAGCAAACGATATTGGTGCAGAACGTGTTGAAATATTGGAAAATCCTAGCAGTAATGTTGAAGAAGTATTCACCACAGTTTTGGAAGAAAGCCAGTGTAGCAGAGTTAAAGGATATGGATTAGGACTTACTCCTACGCAATTGTTTGGTACACAGTTTCCGAAAAGGAAACGGAGTCAATTTGAAGTGGATAGACTTCAACAACAAATGCAGGATATGCGTGCAAATTATGAAGCTAAGATAAAAAACATGAAGGAAGAATACGAGGGGAAAATGATTGAAATGAAGAAAGATCGGGAAGGAAAGATGGAGACTTTTCGCACTGAATTTCTTCGATGTCAGAAGATGTTTTCACAGGTTGGTATGTATTTGTTAAGTCTTTGAAGTTACTTTTTTATGCACAATTTTTATCATGATAAACTTTTAAAAAAATTAAATTATTTTTTACAGGTTCAATTTATCCTTACTGAATTTCAAGATAGTCTATTTTGATGAGGTGCATGCTCACTTAGGTACTGTGCTTCACTTATACTAGTTTAGTTTTTTTCCTCATTTTGACAAGACTCATTTTGGTACTGTGATTCTTAATGTAGACTAAACTTTTATTATCAGATGAGACTTATGCATAGCACTTCTTATCCTTTGCCAATCTCAAAGTACTTATCATTCCTAAGGAGTCCAATGTTTAAAGCTAGTTGTTTCGATTTCGCAAAAGGACGGTTACTAAAGCTGACGAATTTCCTCGTCGACCTTCTATAAAACAGATCAATTGATCCATTCTTAAACAGCTTTAAAAACAAACTAAATAATTGATTTATTTATTTATTTATTGATAGAACAAACAAACTAATTGATTATGCTGGATAAATGGCGGTGACTAGTCAGAAATGGCCAAAATGATCTCATACATATTCATCCATGCTATTACAGTTGGTGCATGTTGGAATACTTGACAACTTGAAATTTTTTGATGCAGGGCTGGCTTTGTTTCTGCATGTTAATATTGGGATTACTGGCACTACTAATGAATCTGATGCTCACACAATTATTAATGAATCTGATGGCATTGAAAAAAAAAAAGAACCTTTGTCGGGACTTAGATATCTAAGATTATTAGCCGTTTTCCTGGTCTTTCTTCACATTTATGAGCACCTAAAGAGCTAAAATCTTTGTTAAGGAAATTGGTTCATATTTGTTACCAAAAATGGGCATCAGGTTTGCAAGTTTGTTTTGTAGGTATATTGTTTCAAAGTCATCTTTTTTGGCTATGTGAGTGTGTGGTTGGATTGATTGGTAACTGATATATATCTGGTTGAGTTTCAGGTCTGAAATGTTGATGTAAGAACTTTCTGCTATATATGTTTTGTGAATGGTATCTATTCAGTGCTGTAGAAAGCTCATCTTTACTTGACAGATTATGTTGTTTTTATTATGAGAAGTGCTAGAATGACAACAACAAAGTCACACCACAAGACACATTGGCTTACAAGAGCCATCCATGTGCACATCGAGGTGCGGGCATACACAAATCCCGATGCATAACACACGGGTCGAGGTCGCATTGATGACTCTTGTGAGCCAATATGTCTTGTGGTGTGACTTTGTTGTTGTCATTTTAGCATTTTTCTTTTATTATTTATTTTTTCTGCTTTTACTGATTTGATGCTTTGGCTGATGAAGTGGGCTTCTGGCCATCTAAACACTATTCCCAACCGAGCTGATGCGGTGCACTAGTATGTTGAATTTGAATTTGCTCCATGCTCTATGTTTGCAGTTCTAATTACTCCGTCACATCTTCAATATTTGCACTTCAAATTTTATGAACCCGATTATTGTTTCGGTGCTTCTGCACAGGCTTTTTGGAATTGGAGCTGTAACCTTTTAGATATGTGATTACTTGTAAGCAACTCATTGACCCAAAAAAGGAAGAGTTATGCTCAATTTGTGCTATTACTCTTACATATATTGATGGGTGTAACAAGACTCTTTTAAATGAAAACTTTCTGGAGAAATTTATTTCATTTTATCTTGTACGAGTTACATGTCTTGGTGACTTCATATCTAATTTTATTGATTACTCGTCACATTCAGTTTTCCACTTGAAAGATCATCTACCTGGTTTGTTCTTAAATTTTCTTTTTCCTTTCGGCCTCTTGAAATTTTTTTTTGTACATGTTGAACTTTATACTTTTATTAGTTTGTATCTAGCTTTCCTTATCGATCAGATACGATGAGGCATTATATGCATCTCACTTGGGTGTTATTTTTTTATCATTATTGTTTGTGCTTATGTGATGAAACTTTCATGAATGCCATGTGACCACGTCGAAGTTTGAATGGGAAGCTCAAATAGGGGAAGAAATTATATAAAAAGTGGGTTGCTAAATACACACAAATAGCCCCCCGTGCGCACACTTTTTTTAATATTTTTGACCAAATTACCATATTCTCTCCCTCTAGATCCGGCCACCATTGGGTAATTGTAGTCATCGTGTTCCTCTCTCTAGATCTAATCACCGTGACAGTCGTAGTTTGTGGTCATCATGTTCCTCTTTCTCTCTAGTTCCGACAATCACACGGTGTCGGGGTCCTTGGGGAAGAGGGTGGTGTGGAAGAAGGTTGTGTGGATGTTTTATCAAAATTTTATAGTGAGGGCGTTGAGTGTATGTTCAGCAACCCCAAAAAAAACTTGTAACAATTTGATTCTTTTTTCATCAACCAAGTGAATAGTTCGATATGGTGTTACTTGTGTAAGAGGTCAAAAGTTCTAAGTCATAGTTGACAAGTAGTGGTTTTTTTTTTTTAATTTTTTTTTTCTTTCAAAAAAAATTGATTTTCGAAGGAAAAACAGCAGATTTTCTTTTTTGGTAAATAGCAGTTGACTTAATTGTGTAATGGTTTGTGTTTTCTCCTTGCACAGAAAGTATATAATCCTTTGAGCCCTCAATTTGACTTGCAGTTTTTTTTTTTTTTGTAATCTCTCTACTTTGCATTTAATAAACGAACATTGATTTGTTAATTCTATTTGTTTGAAAGAGTCGTCATTACTTTGATTGTGAATGTGATTGTGAAATTGAAACAATGTGACATTAGTGATTGCTTTGTATTGCATCTGGAACGCATGACAATATACGAGCACCACTAAAATCACATAACGAATGACAAGACTTATAATAAGGAAAATAAAACTAAGACCTTTCAACAAGGGAAGTAAAATTTAAGATTTTTAATAAAGTAAAACAAACTAACTACAAAATCAAAAAAATTAAGACAACTAATTAAATAGCCCTTATACTTTGAAGGAATTTTAGAATTTGGCCCCTCAATTATTAGTGGGTGATTTGAGCCCTCCAACTTTAATTTTAGTTCACATTGTGTCCTACAATAGAAAAGGCGGCATCTATTAACAGGGACACCTTAGAAATCCACAACTTTCTTTCTTTGGGGTTGACTTGCTTTTGTGAAACCTATTGTTTCTCTAGGTGCCAACGACCTCATCACTCAATCGGCTGCGTTACCACTGATAGATATAACAATCTGTATACTGTAAATAAAAGGAAATTACAACAAATTGGAAACAAAATTGAATAAATAAATTAAAATCTAATTGGAGGCTTGTGAATTTTGCAATGTTTTAAGACAGTTTTTCACACAGTTTAGTGATTAATCCACTTCAAAAATTTGTCTCTATGATTCAATTGGAGTGTACTTTCAAATTCAAAGATCACCAAATTTGAAACTATGCCCAACTGTACTCTTTTTCTCTCTCTCACAATAATTGTAATTTTGAAAATAAAAAATTGAATGATTAATTTGTGTTTGAATAAGACTTTTTTTTGAGGAAGTGTTTGAATAAGTCTTAAAAAGACTTTGAAGAGTTGTCTTCAAACAACACATTCTTTAATTTCGAAATCAAAAAATCCATTGGGCTCAATAGTCATAGCTGGTAACATACTCCAACTGAAATAACTATAAAATACTTATAAAAACTCCAAAACTAATTACTATTAATTAATCCCAAAATTTAAAAACTAAGACTCATTTGATTACAAAGAAAAATGCTTCATATGAAAAAAACTTGTAACGACTCGAAAATACTAATCTTAGTCACGTTTCCTTGTAGGACTGTGATCTGAAGGCTAATCTTACATGACATTATCGATTATAACTTGGGTGTCGACACTGAGGTAATTTAAATAAATTATTTTACTTGTGTTTGATGCCTTGTATTAACCTACCTACGTGTGTACACTACTGATATTTTTTATTGTTGTCGAACTCACATACGATAGGGTTGGCCTTGAGGTGTCCACATGCGGACAACTGAGTAGGTTAGTGCATCGACGAGAATCGGGTAAATTTATAACTTGGGTGAGGTTGTAGCTTAATGAAAATACCTAAGTTATGAAGAAAAGTTTTAATTAAAATAGCCTAAATGAGGAGTAATGAAATGCCTAAGTCTTATTATGGGTTTACAAATTATTAAACATGATGAGACTAAGTTAAAAGAATTACTAACCTAAGTTTGGATCATAGGTTAAATGCACTAGTAAGACTAAGCCTAAATTACATAAGATCGATCAATTAAACCGTAATGATCCAAAAATTCTAACTCGTGTCACGTGTCAATTTTAGGACATTTACATGGACCCGACCAGATGTGGCGAGTATGGTCAATTCTCGAGAGTCGACACCGAGGTATATTATTTATGTGTGGTGTATGTAATACTTATTTTATACTAAAGAAGTATCAAGTTTTAGTAAATTATTAGTCTGACTATGTCGAAATGCGTGAAAAACTCCTCGAGATGCGCGATGTGGTACGAGCTATTTCGAACGAAATAGCTTAGATGTACAAATTACCAATTTATATAACAAGATACTAAGCTAAGTAATTAGCAAACTTGACCAAGTCAGATAAAAGCCTATAGGTCGAATATGGACTCGTCATACCTCGAGATGCGTGCTGAGGTGCGGGGCACTAAGTGTCGAGTAGTCGAGAACTAGTATGAGATAAATACATAATGATAAGTCATTAATATACTATCCAATTGAGTTAATGTGCTTAAGCTTATCTAAATAAAACAACAAAAAAAAATAATTACATAAACCTATAGTTGGGAATGATTTATTGTGGCCTTTGATTTTTCTTGAGATGATCCTAGAAAGTGTCATATTAAGAAAGATGAGTTAAAAATGGTGTCAATCAAGTGTAGGGCTGAAGTAAATAAGGGCCTTTGGATGTTATTTGGATTACGAAGTAATTGATAATGAAATTGGAAAGTTTAAAAGTGGGACTTAACTCATTTGAGCTCACATGCAAATCAAGAAACAAAAAAAAAAAAAAAAAATCCAACCCTATTGAGAAGGTGAAACTTGGTGATTCTTGCAAATCAAGAGTAGATTGTAGAGAAATCAAGAGTCTTAGCAAGGAGGAGAATAAATCAAACCTAGGTAACCCTTATTCTTCATTTTTCATGCTAAATTGAGTGTTTTCTTTGATTTATAGTGAGCTGAATTTTTAGGGGTTTTACCCCCATCTATTAGTGAGATATTAATCTAGAATATAGTGGCTTAAAGCTTTTGAAAGACAATATAGTGGTTTAAAGCTCTTGAAAAACCCAAGTAATGGTATTTAAAAATTATCAAGAAACTTAATGCTTTTATGTCTCAATTTGAGATTTTTAGTGTTGAATCATGTATGGATTGGATTTTCTAGTAAATGGAGGTGTTATGCTTATGTTTTTACTTCAATATGAGTATCACAAGTTGGTCTATAGTGCTGGAAAGAATTGGATTGAATTCATGTTTCATGTTCTTGGTGTTCTTGATGATGATGATGATGATGGAATGAGAAATTATTGATGGGTTGATTCCTTCTATTTTATATGTCTAATGATTGAGATTTTACTCCTATTTGAGTGTCTTAAACGGATTTGTTAATTATGGATATAACTTATGTGAATTAAATCAATGTTAAGTTCAAGAGGTTGCATATCTAGTGTTTGATAAAATGCCAACTAAAAGAAAGGGACAATTTTAGGTAGGTTTTTAGTAAAATTTTAGGATCTTTTTCAATAGGTTACAGTCTAAAAGTCACCAAAATTTGCAAAGAACATCAACATACTGCAAATTTGATTCCCCAAAATTTTCAAGCTATTTCGATAAGAAAAAGATGATTTCCTAATTGAGCTGAGTTTTATTTGAGCACATTTCGGGCATCAAATGATGCTAAAATTCGACCAAAATTCTCAGAATATGTTATTATATCATTGTGAATGTGTCCACCAATTTTCGTGATTTTTTTGGCTTGTCTAACTCAGTATTCAAATCGCATTTTAACTAAAAATCTCATACTTGCAAATAAGGACTTGAGATTTCACTTTGAGTTGCAAATTATGTTTTTGGACTTATAAATGAGATTTTATTACTTGAAAACCTTGGTTTCAAGTGTTTGGACTTCACGGAGCCAACCTTGGGAATTTTAAGAAACTCTATTTATTTTTAAGCCATTTTCCAAGTTGTAGGAAAACTAACTTTTGTGTAATTATTTGGAAGTCCATAAGGGATTGTTTTGCAAACTAATGTTTTAAACTAACTTGAAATGGTTTATGATGATTCTAAATAGTACAATAACTCCCAAAAACAATTAATAAAGTGTGTTGACAATATTAAACAAGTCCGGACACGTTTGGCCGAGTTAAGTGTCAATGAGGACTTGAAATGAATAAAAGTAGTCATTGCACCCTTAATTGACTTGGAATTTGTTGTAGGCCTCTAAATAAGATTGTTTAGCACTAATATGTAAAGTTGTATTACTCACACAATAAGAACCCTTAATAGCAAAATACCAAGAACACAACAATGTAAAATTACATATATCTAAGTTAGATTACAATTAAACTACATTAGCAACAATGATGCTAAATGCAACTTAAGGACTCTAACAAGTATATAACCAATAAAAATGGACACCGATACTTAGCTAACTAGAGTCGAGTGTCATGGAGTTGATTGGGATGCGTGTCGGAGCCTCGAGAACTCGTGTTAGCGTTGATTAGAGGTAAGTAAACCAACTAGAGGATCAATTCCAATTCTTATCATATTTTTGGATATATTTCTTGATATTCTATTTACTTGGACTCTATTCTCTATCGTTGAGTGTCCAAGGCTTGAGTGTGTCATAGGAATGTACTCCTGGGTTTGGTGTTAGATGGACAAACGTGACCTCACCCTGAGTATTGGATCATATGTAGTAGACATGGGTGAGGTATTCGGGGCACCGTTGATGCCCCCACGCTACACCGAACTGAGCCTGTCAACTTGGAGAGTCACAGCTCTAGGAAGTTGAGTAGTGGCACCCACTCTCGATGGATTTAGACCACTTAGACGCCTTCGTTTGACTTATAGACACTATGTATCACAATTATTACTTTCTAGTCCATTTATCATGCACTTTCATTTACTTTTCTATCTTTTAAATTCCTGCATGATACTTGGACTTATTTATTTAAATTCATGAATTGTGATTGACTTTATTGGCTTTACTCACTGGAATTGTCTCATTCGGTGACAATTGTAGATCCACATACAAGCAAAGGCAAGGGGCTGGTGATTGGTAACTTTTTTCTAAGGACTCTTAGAGTGGCTTCTCCTCTTGCTTACTTGTAGGTTTTTTTTGCGCTTTTGTGTTGTAGCTATATATATGTATATGTTGTTTTGATAACACTTGGGGATCTATTTGGGATTTAAGCGACACTGATACATGTATATTCATGATTACTCTCTTATCGCCACAATATATGCATGTTATCTATATACTACAGGGTCCACACCATTAGGGTGTTCGGCTCTATATCATTGAATTGTTTATATTTGTTTAAGTTTTGCTTCCGCTATTAAACTATTAAACTTGCAAATTACAAGGATTCAACTTTAAATCACCAAATAACTTATAATAATAGAAAAAAGACCAACTAAGCCTGCGTTGACTTTGCGAGAGTCGATTCGGGGTCCACGTAAACTTAGGCGGGCCGGGTCTAGTTTATGGGGACTGGGGTCGTCATATAAACTAATAATCCACCTGAGTAAAAGGGGGAGCATAGTGGCTAGTGATTAGAAGCCCATCTAAGTGCTAGAATTAAGTTAGAGACCAAGCATATAAGGCAAAAGCAAGTGAGCTTTGGAGAAGAAATGGAAGCTTTAAGTGTTGGGATTTTGAAATTGGAAATCAAGGGAATGGAGATTTGGAGCTAAGGTCTCATTTGGGTTTTGTTCATTGAAGAACAATCTATAGGTACGATTTCTTCTCTTTCATTTGATTCAATTGAGTTGGTTGTTGATGGAAATGAGGGTTTTTTTAGTGAGCCTTGAATGACTGTAGGAATGCATCTGATTTTCGAAATCTAAACGTGCCAATTTGGAGTTTCAATTTTTTTTTTTTGAAATGAGTATTGTGTTCTTGAAACAAACCATGAAAATGCATATTAAATTACTTACATTAGTGAAATATCTAAATCAAAATCGATGCAAACATGTTGCATGCATGATAGTTCATGATTATTGATCAGTTTTGAGGTTTTGGTATGATATGAGAGCATTTGGGATGATTTTTGATGATTTGGTAGTGTAAAACTACGTTTCTGCAGTTCTGAACAACCTTGGAGTGCGTTCCACTAAAACATGGAGCGCACTCCACGTTCTAGGCTGTTTAGAGACAATTTTAATTGATTTTCATAAAATGGTCTTATCTCCTTAGTTTTCACTCTATTATTGATGTTTCATATATCCCTATAAAGCTAAGAGGGAGAGTAACAACTTAAAACCATGACTTTTCAAAAAACCGATCTTTTACTTTATCAAAAATGGACTTAAAGTCATGATTTGTGCATAGGGATATACTATTTGTAAGTGTTAGGATGTTGGGGTTTTCCGAGGTGTTTCCGCTGGAATCTCTAACTCATATCATCCATAATGGACTCTTGTAATTGTAACGACCCACTCTAATTAATCATAATTAATTGATTAATTACAAATTATGATCTTGATCTCGAATCCTCGTAGACATCGCGGAAAAGTCTAGGGCATGCTTGATGCGTTAATTTTGGCTATTTTTGTGTGACATGTGTTAATTTATTATATTATTATTAAATATTTGCATCGCACTAATGTTATGATTTTTATTTGGTAGCGTTGTGCGAGTATAGTTATAAGAGCGTAAGACACTGCATGGTGTGCGTAATGCGGGTGCGTGGGTAGTTAGGGTTTAATGGTCACATCACACATTACCATCACATTACTTTTCTCTCTCTCTTTTATTTACAAATTAAAAAAATCCCCCTGAGACCCGACCCTCATTCCCTCTTCTTCATTTGCACTCCCTTCATCTCTAAACTTACCAAACACTCACAATCTCTCATCCCACCCTCCACTTGGCCTCTCACCCCTATATTTTTCCCTTTCGGGGGGATTCTCGTCGACGGCCTTCCATGACAGGTAAGTGGTTGAGTGTTTTTTTTAGAAATTGGGAGTCTTAATGGTTGATGTTGTATTGTTGATATCATAGTGTTATGTTTGTTGTTAGTATTATTATTGTTGATATAGTTGTTGTTGAAAAGGAAAAAAAAAGAGTATAGGAGAAACCAAATACAATGGAGAAGAAGAAAGAAAGAGGGGGGAGCCATGCCTAATTTCTTTTTAAAAAAAATCTAAACAAAGACGAACTACACGTCATCTCTAGATGAATGAATGGAGCTGGGTCGGGCCGAGTTGGCTCAGGCCCAGCCCAGTTCAGGCACGACATCCTAAATAAAAAATAAATTAAAAATAAAACTAAATACATTTTTAAGAGAAATAAATTACAAAAATAGGTATAAAATTATGAAAAAGTCTAGAAAAATCAAAGAAAATATATAAAATTGGAAATAAATAGAAAATAGGTTTTTAGACTTTTTCGGGCATTTGACACTCCGGTGTAACACGAAAAGTGCGCCACAACTAAAATTTTGAAATAGAATTCTAATTTTTTGTTTTACATTATTAAATCAATAAATGTGATACTAAACATTTTAAAATGATAAAAATTGGACACCAGGGAATAATGAGACTAGTCGGGTGTCGGACACACAGTTCGAGGCGCGAGAGTGAGTCTTTTTTGAACGATTTTACGGGGCCGAGATAAGTAAATCCATGAGAAAGTCAACTTAGAAATTACTTATTCTCCTTGTAATTCACTTATTTCGGTATTACTTTTCGCTAGTTCGGCTTGCATGTTTACTCTATTTTTGCGTGTTTGTATGTACGGTGGAAGGGACGGTATGACACCTTTCCGACTCTTGTTGCTACGGTGTTGGTTATACCTTAGACTATGCATGACATTCCTCTCCACAAGTTGATGATCTCGAGAGTGAGTTTTCGTAATGCTCGCCCCTGTCACAGAGTTCTTCTCCTTTAAGTTGTTGGGTGGAAGTCTTACCTTCCGACCAATAGAGTTCCTCATTTCGACCGTAAAGAGGGGGTGTGGATTTAATCACCTCCAGGGCCTTCTTAGTTTAGTGTTTGCGTCGAAGGGCTCGACAACTATACACCACACTCGCATTCCATATTCTTGATTATCTCACGACTTATATTCATGCTTTACATTCTCATTCATTTACTTTATATGCATGAAATGTAGCCATTTTCTTGGATTTCTTTTGAATACTAACTGAATTTCTCTGGGATTTACTTATTCGAACTTGTCATTATTTTTGTGGAAAGTTGCAGATTATATGAGGATCTAGTCTAAAGAGCAACAATAGCCTCACGTGTATGTGTTTGTATTTATGCATATATTATCTTTTGGGGATCATTTTGGGAGGCTTTTCACTTGATATATGTATACTTATTATACTTTTTTGTCGTCTTCATTGATATACATGGTATCCTTTTGCCGGGTTTGCACCCCATACATATTATAAAGACTTCAACAATTAAAAATAACCTAAAAAGAATCAAAATAAAGAAATTAAGTTCTCAACTTAGTATATTTTGACAAAATAATTGTGACGACCCCTTCTCAAATTAGGGAACCGCCCGACCTAATCCCGTTATTAAGTCCTAATTTTACCGTATAGGACCTAACAATGGATTAGTCAGCCTTTTCAACAATCTTATTACTTACCAACTTTTTTATTAGTTTTCAAATAGATATAAACATATACTTATCCTATATAAATTCATAAATAAGAGTTGATTAAGATTTACTAACTTAAAAGTTATGCAGCGGAAGTCTTAACTAATTAACTAACGGAAGCTTATAATATGTAGCCTAACGTTTGTGAAAAAACTAGGAAACAAAAATCACATGTATATATATAATGAAACGACGATATATAACATCATGTGTCTAGTCAAGGTACTACTCACTCAACCCATAATATATAACCCCAAAAAGTATACCATATACATATAAAAACAATACATCAAAAATAAAACTTACAAAATCTGGTGTAGCAGTGCTCCACTGGTTTAGAGGTAGTCGCCGATCTTCTCTTTGCTTGGCCTGCTACTCGATGGAGCTGCATCCATCGTCACAAACTAGATGGTGAGTACTTGAAAATAGAAAGTAATACTGAGAGATTTGTTCACGTTCCTAATTATGCAACAAGTATAAAAAAACATAATAATAATAGTAACTATGCTGAAAGAATATCATGCAAAGAGATACTTTAGTTAAATAAATGAAATTGACACTAGGCTAAGTAGTAATGATGTAGAGCCGGTCGGCCGTGATTTTCATCACATCAGCCTTTCCACTATATAAGGATGGAGCTGTGCTTTACATCTTTATGAAAGTCATACTTACATGGTATAATACGCCTTTATAATTATCCCAAATGTCAGTCACTGAGATGTATACTTGCCAACAACCCCGAGTCTTACAACTTGTGATGTCACCAAAGTTATGCTTGCCAATAACCCAAGTCCCATACCCCGTGTGCTGCGCAAGATAGTGGAGAAATCTCGATCACCTTGTAAAGTCCAGTGTCCTCGTATGTCAGTCAGATTTCTATGATAAAATGACCCTAGATACAAGAACCACTTTCATATTCAAAGAACAACACAATATTGGAATCTAACAAATACAATTGCATAGCTAATGCATAAAAATATAGATTCACAACACTATGTAAAAACTACCTAATAGCGTGCTATATTACTGACCACCATTATAACAGTTAATAATGACATAGCACATGAATTGGAATCAATGAAATCATTTTATCAACAAACTATGCAATGAAACGACCTCATGCGTAATGAGAACGAACAACAAGTCACGACACATGAAGTACAAAGGCAATTCAGTCTAAATGACTGAAATGAACATATGAATAGGAACGAAATGTAAAGAAATCTCTCAATCAGTTAACTTATATACCATGCAATTTCCTATGCTACTATGGCCTCCCAATGCCTCGAAACTCGTATTTGAATCTTTAAAATAATTTCCTAAGTTCTTGACATCATATCATATGTTTTTGAGTGTGTTTGGACCCTTACTTAGCATATTAGACTCTTGTGTAGTGTTTAAGGACTTATTGAGACTTGTAGATTTTTATGTTGCCATAGCATGTATCGCGTTAATGACTTTGTGTAGTGCGATAATGACCAACATAGCACGCTACCTATTGTGCATAGCAAGCTATGCGTTGCAGAACCCATAATTCTGCAATCAGAATTTTGAGTTTTCTCAACATATAGGCTATGTTGATGCCTTGGGAACCCTCATACACACCTTTAGAGTTCCAAGACACCATTTACAACATAAAATAGCAACCCATAGCATCAAATACATGAATTAATGGAATTGAGCTATGTTAATGGAGTCAAGAGGTTACTTAGCTTGATGAGTACTAGCTAAACTTGGTCTCTCCTTCGCCAACTCCATTATGTTTTTGCTAATCTTCACCCTCTCCAGCAGCTCCACCTTCTTCTAACAACCTTTCTTTTTGATAAAGAAATCGAAATGAGAGAGTGTGAGGTGCTTGAGTTGATCAAATACTTTGTATACATGAATTGGATATGGTTGAATGATAGCCCTTGATCAAAGAGTGCACACGTATCTCGAGACTTAACTAGTGGACCTTTTACTCACACATGTCCCACTAGTTCATGCTTAAGTGACACCAAACAATAACTTAAGTAATGTTGAAGCATGTCAATTTGTGTCTCGAGACATATCAAGTGGCTTATATTTTAACTTTCTAACTTTGGTATTTTAATACATAATCAACCATAGCCCATTTAATTTACTTGTAAAAACAAAATAAAGCTTAAACCAACTTATCTTATCACTCTCAACCTCTGTCCCACGTCGGTATGCATATCAAGGCGCGTCTCTGCTCATGCCTCGACATTTATACATAAGTAGAAATGACTTTGTAGTCTAGACATATACAATACACTAGGCATACATCATAACAAATATAGTAGGCAAAACTAATCTTTTGGTCCCTGAACTTTGAAGATTTTACACTTTCGGTCCCTCAACTTTGAAAAGAACACATTTAGTCCCTCAACTTTTCATATAGTATAAATTAAGTCATTTTGTTAGTCTAGTCATGGTTATTGATGACGTGGTGAAATGCAATCGCCACGTGGCGCCACGTAGCAATGAACCAACTGGTTCAATGAATCACCCGGTTCAATGAACCACATCAAATAAACCCCAACAAAAAACCCCACCCTTGTTTTCACTCTCACGTTCCTCTTTCTCTCCACGATTTCTCTCCTCTCTATTTCTCTCTTGCTTTCTGCGTTCTCTCCTCCACGGCTCTCCCGCTCTCCTTCGCGCCTCGCTCGAGCTCTCGGCCTCACGCCCGCCGCCTCACGACCGCTTTTGCCGCGCGACATCCGCCGCTGCTCGAACTCCGCGCCGCGCGAACTCGCCTCACGACCGCCGCCGCTCGCGACCGCCATCGCCTCGCGAACGCCGCTACCTCGCGATCGCCGCCATCGCCGCGCGATCGCCGCCGCGCGACCTCCGCCTCGCGACCGCCGCACCTCGCGGCCGCCGCGACCTCGCGCCGCCACCGCGACCACCACGCGCGCATCGCCGCCGCTTTGCGACCTTCGCGCTCGCGACCACCGTTGCTCGCGATCGCTTTCTTCCACGCGCTCGCGCGCCTCGCGACCGCCCACGCCCTCTGCCTCGCGGTCGCGCTCCTCACTGTACGCATCTCATCCTTTGCTTTATCTGAGTACGTTTTTAATTCTCATCACAAATTATACATTTGTTAATATATTGTTGCGTTTTTTTATAACTTTTAATGAATGATTGTGTTTTATAGCTTTGAACGAATGATTGTGTTTCGGTTTGTTTTAGTGATTGCAATGTGGACAGAGTTTAAGAAATGGCTGAAAAGTTGAGGTTTTTCATATCTTATGGGGGTCAGTTTAGAGGCGATCAATATATTAATGGGAAGAGAAAACTCATTAGTTCCAATTTTGATGTTGACATTTTGTCGTATCCAAACGTCATGTCTTACGTGAAAGACTTGGGCTACACCACTATTAGCGCCTTGTACTATTTTAATTGTGGTAAGAAAGAATTTGTTATTGTGAAAGACGATGTTGATGTTTTGAATGCTTGTGAGGGGAAAAAGAATGGGGATTTGCTAGAATTCTTCATTGAACATGCGAGGGACATAAATGTTTATGGCGGGGTGCAAAATCAACCTTTTGTTAGAGCGTAGGCAAAGGAAATGGGGTTAAAAAAAAACAAAGGAAAGACAATTGTTACAACACAAGAGGATCTATATAAGGAGACATATCTTAATGCAAGCAATACTTTTTTGCTTGAGGATTACGAATGTGATGGCACTACTTTTGATGACATACTATTTGACGTGCCCGTCTTCACAGATGATGATGATGATGAAGAATTACAGAAAGCTCGAAAAAAAGTTAGAGAGTCAAGGAACAAAAACGAGAACAAAAAGAAGACCAAAAATGATAATGGACAAGACATACAATGTGTACTAGGGGATGGAGAAGAGATACATGATGAAAAGGGAGAATCTCGGTTGAAGGGGGAGAGTTGCAGTTTATGGGGGAGAACTTGTAGGAGACGAGATTGATGAGTGTGAAAGGGATGAGGGGGATGATGATAGTGAAGAAGCGACGAATGATTATTTGGTTGGAGAATTGGTAAGTGATGATGAAGTTGTAGAAGCAATAAGTAATTATCAGATTGGGGAATATAGTGATTGTAATGAAAGTGAGTACTTTGAAAGTGATGATATGGGGTCATATTGCAGTGAGATTGGTTCTGAAGAGGAGAATATATTTGTAAGGAGGAAGAACCGTAGGTTGCGATTCGACACGAACTCTGATATTCCGATTTTCTGTTTGGGAATGATTTTCACCTCTATGGTCGAGGCACGACAAGCCGTGAAGAAATATGCCATAAAGAAGGGGCTTGGCGTTAAATTGGTGAAGAATGATAAAAGAAGGTTGAGAGCAAGGTGCAAGGAAGGTGCCCATGGAAAATTTTGGTATCTATGGAAAACAACGATGAGACTCTTACCGTGAAGACTTATGTTCACACACACAAGTGTCAAAGAGTGGAGAAGGTGAAGTTTGCCAATTATAAATATGTGGCTATCCAACTAAAGGATCATGTGTACAATCAACCCGACATTACATTGAAAACGTTGACAACCATATGTCAAAAAGAGATGAAGTTGCATGTCAATTTGTCTGTTGTGGCCAAAGCAAGACATATTATTCTCACATAATTGATTGGTGACTACCAACGTGAATACACTTTGTTGCATGACTATGTACGAATTATCCACACCTCGAATCACGGGTCAACTTGTATTGTTAAGTCTAGTATGGATGAGGGAGGTGATAGACCAACTTTTACCAAATTTTATGTATGCTTTGAAGCATGTAAAAAAGGTTGGCTCGAGGGATGTCGCAAGATTGTTGGACTTGATGGTTGTTTCATGAAAGGTCTATGCAAAGGCCAACTTTTATGTGCAATTGGGAGAGATGGAAACAACCAGATGTTTCCAATAGCATGGGTTGTTGTACAAGTTGAAAACACGACCACTTGGACTTGGTTCATTAGGTGCATACAACGCGATATACAACTTGGTGATGGAGAAGACATTACTATTATGTCTGACATGCAGAAGGTAATTTGTGGCTCACGTTTACCGCACTTTTCAAAGTAGTTTTATAAGCTTGTTTTTTGTTTGACATTTGTCATTTCTCATTAATGTTTGCAAGGTTTAGAATGTGCGATTCAATTAGTTTTACCGGAGGCAGAGCGTAGGAGGTGTGCGAGGCATGTCTATGCTAATTGGGCAAAGAAATGGCGAGGTGAAGAAAGAAAGATTGCATTTTGGAACTGTGCACGAGCTACAACTATTCGGAACTAAAGGTACTTTGTGTGTCTCAACTCGCTTAATTATCTTGTTTCGACATCCAATTCTATTTATTTTATTATAATTCTATTTTATATCATTACGACAGATAAAATGCGTGCGTTGGCAGATTTAGGCAGCGGTTGCGAGAAAGATGCAATGGGGTACGAAGTTGAGAAATGGTCAAAGGCATATTTCAATGAAAAAGTAATGTAACGGTTGTATTATTTTTTATGAAAACTATTATATTAATTTGAATAATTATGTATTTGAAGACTTTGTACGTAATCATAGGTTAATTGTGATGTCGTTGATAACAACTTGGCCGAGACATTCAATGGATGGATTCTAGAGGTAAGATGCAAGTCCATAATATCGATGTTGGAGGACATAAGGCGTAAGGTCATGAAAAGGTTGGTGAAGAAGAAACAAGAATCAACCAAGTGGCATTGTGATGTCTCTCCTCGGGTTTTGTCAAAGTTAGAGAAAAATAAGGAAAAATCTTTCGATTGGAGGGTAGAATGGAACGGACACAACGAATATGAAGTGTCTAGTGTGTACAATGGAATTGACAAACACAAGGTGGACATGAAGGCAAGAACATGTTCATGCAGAGAATGGAACTTGACTGGAATTCCATGCCCTCATAGTATTTGTACTATATACCATCAGTCTAAGACACCCGAGGATTTTGTGGCTCATTGGTATCACAAAGAAACATACTTAAAGGCATACAAGCACGTAATGGGTGTAGTTCCAGGGAAGACTTTTTGGCTTGAGACAAATGGTGTTAGAATTGAGCCACCTATGTTCAAGAAAATGCTCCGGGAGACCAAAAAGAATCGGCGAAAAGATAAGGACGAACCCCGAAAGGTTAAGGACAACAAATTGTCAGGGAAGGAAGGGTCATGACATGTCGAATATGTTACTCAAAAGGGCACAACAAACGGGCGTGCCCCTTTAGAGCTAATAATGTTGAGGTGAGTTGATGCCGGTTCTTGTTAGCTTATTTCCTATTCCATGTCTTATGGCACCTAAATTTTTTTCGCAGAATGTACAATAGAAGAAAAATGACAACAAAGAAAATGGACAAAAGAAGAACAAAGGCAAGAAAGAAATTCAACAAAAGAATACCAATGGAGATAATTCTCAAGGAAATACTCAAGGAAATGTCGAGTTAACTAAGAGGAAGCACAATAAAGATGTTCAAGTGCCAATGAAAAAACGAACAACTCCACATTCCGGTTGTAAGGGATTTGGAGTACGTTACTCCAAGAACGGAGCTGTTACATGGCATGTTAATGCTAACTCCAATCTTGTATAGTTCAATGTTTTCATTTATAGTGGCAAAATTTTATGTGTTATGTATGTCCTATTTATTTTTGTCAAAATAGTAGTTAATCTTTCTTACATGGCGAGAGATATTTTTTACTTGTTTGCAGACTTTTGGCAAGAGACCAAGATATTTGTATGGAGGAGTATGGAAGCAAGTCAATAGTGTGGCCCCGATTGAAACTTCTACACCCACTAGAGCACCGACGCAAAGTTTATACACTCACTCCAAAACCAAAGATCTTTAGGCACATCACAATGTTCAAGTGTTAACTCAAAGATCTTTGACATTTTTGTTAGTTTTTTAGAATTATTTTGAAGATACTACTTGTAAGTGAAGGTGGGGAAGACATTGATGGAAAATTTTTGTTATACTACTTGTAAGTAAGGTAGGGAAGAGAATGATGGAAATTATTTGTTATAATTCCAATCATCAAATTTCATTTATAGCATATCGATTTTAGTGGTCAAAAACAAGAATTCGAATGCATGATATGTATGAATGTCAAACATGTGACCCTCTTTTGTGCGTTCTTCACACTGGTAGGTTGCCGTCCTGGTCACTTGGAGAATTTAAACTAAAGATTGAGCATACACTATCAAGGCCACCACATGCAACAGATTGGCCACCAGGAGAGAAGGCACATGTCATAACCCAAGCACAAGGTAGCTTTATAGCATGTGTTTTCTGACTTGTTCAAGCATTCCATACAATTAACCGTCCATCCTGAGATGCACTGACTATTCTATTACTCTCGTTACTCCAGTCCGATGCATAAACCTAGAGGGGGGAAAACCTTAAGATTCAAAATATGTTCATAAAGATAAAATCTCAACAATTAATTGGCAGTGCTGTAGTAATAATTACATGTGAAACTTTTAGACGGACACAAAGAGGGAAGCATAAAGTTAGTAAAATATGTGGCAGAAAATGATAAAAGAATTCCCAATTAAAGAATCTGACCGTCAAGAATCAAAATCCTTTTTCATAACACCCGATGAAGTTTTGCGCCTTTCTTAGAGGCAAAACCCGCAATATTAAAAGAATCTTCAAACATTATCAACAGTAGGTCAATAAGTTGAGATGTTAGCACTTAAAGTTGACTATATCCGATTATCTAACTTGTTAAATAAAGTAGAATATCTTGATGGTTAAAACTGCACCTGATCCCTTCCATTTTACTAACCACTTTTACACTAGTGATTAATTGTTATGAGCACTAGTTGGCTCTAAGAATTGACTTTGGGGATACAAAATGGCAGAGTTTCACTGAGGGTCACACTCATCGCCATGAAAGAAAGCATTCATGACTGCAAGTAGTGAGGTACTTCAATCTCAACTACAACAGAAGAATGCCTTTGGTTGCTAAAAGTGATGCACCCATAAATAAGTTGTCGAAACCATAGCAATTAATGTTTTTAGGTACTCTTTTGTGTTCTTTGGATGATGCAGACTGTATTAATCATTCTCAATTCAATTGCGTCAACAAAACAAAAAAATTGCAATTGCCTAGATTCAGAAATGTATTGAAGGAAACATTCTTTCTCTAAAATCATTTCACATATATGCATATGCACAACTTCAATCTTAACGCCAATATACAGATAAATATGACACTGATGCTCATAAATTAAAAACAAAAACTAGAGAACTATTGGATGTGGCGATCACGAGGCAGTGGCGGTCGCGAGGCGGCGGTGGTCGCGAGGCGAAGTCGTGCGGCGGCGGTGGGTCGCGCGACAGAGGCGGTCGCGAGGCGATGGGCGCGAGGCCGAGAGCACGAGCGAGGCGCGAGGGAGACCGGGAGAGCCGTGGAGGAGAGAACGCAGAGAGCAAGAGAGAAATAGAGAGAGGAGAGAAATCGTGGAGAGAAAGAGGAACGTGAGAGAGAAAACAAGGGTGGTGTTTTTTTCTGGGGTTCAATGAACCAATTTTTTGCCGGGGTTCATTTGCTGGGTTTCATTGAACCGGGTGGTTCATTGAACCGGTTGGTTCATCGACACGTTATCAATAACCATGACCGGACTAACAAAATGACTTAATTTACACTATATGAAAAGTTGTGGGACTAAATGTGTTGTTTTCAAAGTTGAGGGACCAAAAGTGTAAAACCTTCAAAGTTCAGGGACCAAAAGATTAATTTTGCCAATATAATATTTACATCGGCCACCTAGCCTCGGTTACGACATGTATCTCGCTACGGTCACACGTCACGGGTCGTTTGATCCTGATTAAGATATTAAACTAGGATTAAAAATTAGGGTCGTGACAATTCTTCCCAACTAATAGAGATTTCTTCCTCAAAATTAAACTTAACCTGAAAAGTTATACATTACTTGAAGAGGTACGAAAACCTATCTCCCATATAGTTTTCCAGTTCCTAAGTGAGTTCCGAGTCTCCATGGAACTACCACTTGACTAACATTTTCAAGATAGACTTGCCTCTTAAATGTTGTGTCCTTATGTGTAGGATCTATAATGGTTGCTCTTCATATGATATATCCTCTCTCAAGTCAATCTGACTCATGTCCACTCTCGGTCTCTTGCCGGCCTTCGACTTGGCTAGTCGAAGCATAGAAATATAAAACACTGGATGAATCCCCGACATTTGTGGAGGTAAATCCAACTCATAAGTAACCTTTCTAATTCATTTCTTGATCTTGAAAGGCCCGATAAATCTCGGTGCTAACTTTCCTTTCAAACCAAATCTAAAAGACCCTTACGAGAATAAACCATTAGATACACTGAAGCTCCCTCATCATACGTGAGATCACTGCGATACATGTTTGCATACTTCTTTTCTCTCTCTTGGGCATTTTTAAGCCTCTGGCAAATTTGTCGTGCCTTCTCCGTGTGATCTAGAAAAACTTCAGGCCTTATAATTTGCCGGTCCTTGCTCAACCCAACAAGATGGTGAACAACATGGTCTGCCATATAATGCCTCAAATGACATCATTTCAATGCTAGTCTGATAAATATTTTTGTATGAAAACTCACAAAATGGTAGGTACTCCTCCCATAATTCGCCAAACTCAAGTTCATAAGCCCAACATATCTCGAGAGTGTGAATCAACCTCTCGGTCTGCCCATCTGTTTGAGGGTGAAAAGTTGTGCTAAACTGTAGGCGCATACCATACTTTTCCTACATACTCTACCACATCCTGGACGTATACATAACATCTCTATCTTGACGTAATAGGCAATGGTACCCTATGCAGCCTTCTTTTTCGAATAATACACTCAACTGGTCAAATGTGTAATGAGCTGCAATTGGTATGAAATGTGCAGATTTCTCTGTCCACAATCACCTAAATGGAATCGTGTCGATGGATAGCCCTCGACAATCCTCTAACAAAGTCCATAGCAATATCTTCCCACTTCCATCGTGGAAATGGGAAGTTGCTGCAACAATCCTCCAGGTCTACGATGCTCTTCCTTCACATGTTGTCAAATCTCATAATTCTTGATAAACTTCGATATGTTCACTTTCATCCCGGGCCGCCAAAAATGTATTTTCATGTCATTGTACATTTTTGTCCTTCCTGGATGAATAGTGAATCGAGAACTATGTGATTCCTGAAGAATCACATCTTTTGGCTCTGCCACAGATGATATATACAATCTGCCTCAAAATCTGAGACACTGATCCGCTGTCTCAGTCTAGTCAGTACAATCAGTACTCGTGCTAACTCACTCAATCTCAGATATAAGATGTTGGCTTTTTGTCCCTCTAGCATTCTTTGAGTAGACACTGTCTAAAGCCTCATATGTGCACAAATCATCACCCGAGTGTTGGTAGGAATATCTGACCGAGTCATCATCGTCGCTGCCATGAGTAGTCCATAGTCGTGTATCATATAGCATCTAACATTCTCGGCGTCTCTCGTTGTATTCATCTTAGTGCATCTGCAACTACATTAGCTTTTCCCGGATGATATTCTAGAGAAAAGTTGTAATCTTTTAGAAACCCCAACCATCGACACTATCTCATGTTCAACTCTTTCTGAGTGAAGAGGTATTTCAAACTCTTATGATCAGTATAGAATGTGAAATTCTCTCCATACAGATGATGTCTTCATATATTTAAAGCAAACACTACCATTGCCAACTTTAGTCATAAGTTCTCATGTATCTTCAGCTGTCTTGATGCATAGGCCACCGTGCCTCTATCCTACATCAACACACAACCTAGACCCGTATGATAAGCATCTGTGTATACCAGGAACCTTTGTCCAACCTATGGCAATATCAACATTGGTGCAGTAGTCAAAAATCTCTTTAATTGAGTATGCCTCATCGCAATCCTCAGGCCAATGAAACCCGACCTCTTTCTGGGTTAATCGTGTCATCGGTGAAGCGATCTTCGAAAAATCCATCACGAACCTTCAATAATATCCTACTAACCCCTAAAAACTCATGATCTCCGTAACTGACGTAGACTCTGGCTAATCCATAAATGCCCGAATCTTGGTTTGATCTACAACAATGCCTACTACTCCAACAACATGTCCCAAAAATTTGACCTTTGACAACCAAAATTCATACTCATTGGATTTGGCATAAAGTCTATGCTCCCTCAAAGTCTCAACGTCTCCTTAAGGTGTTGCTCGTAATCTTCTCAAGTCCTCGAGTATACCAATATATCATTAATGAAAACAATCATGAAACGATCAAGAAATGGTTTCATCACCTAGTGCATTATATCCATAAACATGGCAGGAGCATTAGCCAAACCAAATGGCATAACTGTAAGTTGATAGTGTACATATCTCGTACTGAATGCCATCTTGACCTATCCTCATCCCTAATCCTAAGCTGATGATACCCTAATCACAGGTCTATCTTGAAGAAATATTGCACTCCTCTGAGTTGATCAAATATATCATTAACTTGTGGCAAGGGATACTTGTTTTCTGACTATGACCATATTCAACTGTCTATAATCGATACACAGTCTCAAAGCACCATCCTTCTTCTTCACAAATAGGACTGGTGCTCTCCATGGTGACATAGAAGGCGTGATGAATCCCTTCTCTCCCAAATCTTGCAACTGACTCCTCAACTCCTCCAACTCTCGTGGAGCCATGCGGTATGGTGGTATAGAAATCGATCTAGTGCCTGGTACCAAATCAATAATGAAACCTATTTCTCTCGGTGGTGGTAAACCAAATAATTCTTCTGAAAACACATCCAAAAACTTATACACAATCGGTATCTCCGCTAGTCTAGGTCCCTAACTTTCTACTATGGTGTATAATGACACCAGAGTCTCTATTTCTCCACTGGTCGTAAGTCGACCTCGAATGTCCTCGGCCCTCGGTATACACCACTATACATAAACATCGACGCCCTGAGATCTTAAATATCATTCTCTTACTGAAAAATTCGATATGAGCATGAGACGCTATTAGCCAATCCATCCATAACAACGCATCAAAGTCTAAGAACTTGTGCACCTTAAAGTTTGCAGGTAATTTTACCTCTAATGTACTTGCACTTGAACTGACCACATAAAATCCAATATCTGCCTCAGTCCATCTCCAAAATGATACACATCATCAGAATCCTCTATCACTAAATCTCTAACGAACTACCTCAGATAGCCTTATCCTTTTTATAGCTTATCACTGACTCGTCAACTCCTATCTCAGGTTCATGAACTCCTTCTGAACCTTTTCATCACTGCAGGTGGGAAAGTACTACTGATAAAAATTCCTCTTGAAGGCATCCCAAGACTTAAACTTTCCCTCGGAAGCTATCGTTGCATCCCACCAAACATCAACATCTCGCTGTAAAGTCTACAACGAAATCTCAGCTCGAAGTCTATATCCTATATCCTCAAGAATATTTGTAACTTCTCTTGAGACGAAACCCACTTCTCGATCTTCTCAAAGTCTCGCTGACCATCAAAGTAGATTGGCTTCAGTCTGATGAAATCCTTCACCAACTGAACATCTACCGATGAGCTAGAGATGGAAGTGTAAAAGATGGTGTAAAAATTCTTTATGGCTGGAGTTGCTATAATTGGTACAGTCTGCACTACCAGTATTGCTATTAGTAATGTGGATGTAGTCATAATAGTAGGGACTGGTGTCTGTGTTGGTGGAGCGAAACATGCATTCATCATAGCGATGAACTCTGATAACTACGGCCCCTAAGCAACTACTCGATTGGATAGCCTTTGAAAGTCATTTGCTAATGGTAAACAAGGTTGGCTGCCACTCGCACCTATATCCCCGCTATCGCGTGAATTCGCCATCTGTACCTGCAAGTTGATAGCGATCGCGAATAATCTACTACGTAGAAAATGCATATATACATATAGAAAAATGTACATTTATGACATGCCCAACTCACTTTCACTCATTTCCCAACTAATGATTTCTAGGCAAGGATCATCTGGTTTTCCACAACTAAAATATCTATTTTCTAATTTTAAATTTTTTATTTGTTACTTATTGGAAAAGCTGAGTCTTTGGCTACACACTCTAGCTTTTGTGTCAACTTGTGGAATGACTATTTTCCATAATCTTAATGTTGATAAACTTAGGTTCTGTAACCTAGGTTTTTATAAACATAGGCTCTGATACCAACTATGATGACCCCTTTTCAAATTAGGGCACTGCCCTGCCTAATCCCGTTAGTATGCCCTAATCTCACCATCTACGTAACAAGGGATTAGTCAGCCTTTTCAATAATCTTATTACTTACCAACTTTTTTATTAGTTTTCAAATAAATAAAAACAATATACCTATCCTATGTAAATTCATAAATTAGATTTGATTAAAATCTACTAACTAAAAATTTATGCAGCGGAAGTCTTAACTAATTAACTAACTGAAGCTTATAATATGTAAATAACCTTTGTGGAAAAACCAGAAAACAAAAATCACATGTATATATATAATGAAACGACGATATATAACATTATGTGTCTGGTCAAGGTACTACTCACTCAACCCATAATATATAAAGTATACCATATACATATAAAAATAATACATAAAAAACCAAACCTACAAAATATGGTGTAGCAGTGCTCCACTGGCTAAGAGGTAGTCGCGATCTTCTATTTGCTTGACCTGCTACTCAATGAATCTGCACCTACCATCACAAACCAGGCGGTAAGTACTTGAAAATAGAAAATAATACTGAGAGACATTTATTCACATTCCCAATCATTCAACAAGTATTAAGAAGCATAACTATGCTGAAAGAATATCATGCAAAAAGATACTTTAGTTAAACAAATGAAATTGACACTAGGTTAAGTAGTAATGATCTAAGGCCATTCGGTCGTGATCTTCATCACATATGCCTTTCCACTATATAAGGATGGAGTTGTGCTCTACATCTTTTTGAAGGTCATACTTACACGGTAGAATACACCTTTATAATCATCCAAAATGTCAGTCACTGGGATGCATACTTACCAACAACCCCGAGTCTTACAACTCGTGATATCTTGGGTAATGCTTGCCAATAACCCCGAGTCCCATACCCCGTGTGCTGCGCGAGATAGTAGAGAAATCTCGATCAACCTATAAAGTCTAGTGATCCGCGTTTGTCAACCAGATTTCTATCATAAAATGACCCTAAATACAAGAACCACTTTCATATTCAAAGAACAACACGATATTGGAATCCAACAAGTATAATTGCATAACTGATGCACAAAGGATATAGATTCATGACACTATGTATAAACTACCTAATAGCATGCTATTTCAATGACCACAAGTAATAACAATTAATAATGACCATAACACATGAATTGGAGTCAATGAAATAATTTTATCAACAAACTATGTCATGAAACAACCTTAAGTTATAAGAATGAGCAACAAGTCATGACACATGAAGTAAAAAGGCAATTTAGTCCAAATGACAGGAAATGAACATATGAATAGGAATGAAATGTAAAAAATTTCTCAATCCGTTTACTTACATACCACGCAATTTCCTATGCTACTCCGCCTACCAACACCTCGAAACTCGTATTTGAATCTCCGAAATACTTCCGTAAGTTCCTGACATCATATCATATGTTTTTGAGTGTGTTTGAACCCTTACTTAGCATATTAGACTCTTGTGTAGTGTTTAAGGACTTCTTGAGACTTACGGATTTTTATGCTGCCATAACATGTAGTGAGCTAATGACCCCGTGTAGTGCGCTAATGACAAATATATCATGCTACCTATCGTGCATAGCCCGTTATGTGTTGTCCATAATTCTACAATCAGAATTTTGAGTTTTCTCACCATATAAGCTATGTTGATGCTTTTGGAACCCTCGTATACACCTCTAAAGTTCCAAGATGCCATTTACAACATAAAACAACAAGCCATAACATAAAATCCATGAATTAATGGAATTGAGCTATGTTAATGGAGTCAAGAAGTTACCTAGCTTGATGAGTACTAGCCGAATTTGGTCTGTTTCACTAACTCCACTATTTTTTATTGATCTTCACCCTCTCAAACAACTCCTCCTTCTCCGGCAACCTTTCTTCTCGATGAAGAAATGGAATTGAGAGAGTGTGAGGTGCTTGAGTTGACCTAATGCTTTATATACATGAATTGGATATGGTTAAATGATAGCCCTTGATCATATAGTGCACACGTATCTCAAGACTTAACTAGTGGACCTCCACTCACACATGTCCCACTAGTTCATGCTTTAGTGACACAAAACAATAACTCAAGTAATGTTGAAGCATGTCAACTCGTGTCTCGAGACATATCAAGTGGCTTATGTTTTAACTTACTAACTTTGGTATTTTAATACCAAATCAACCATAACCCATTTAATTCACTTATAAAACCAACATAAAGCTTACACCAACTAACCTTATAACTCTCTACCTCGGTCTCACACCGGTATGCATATCAAGGCGCGTGTCCGCTCATGCCTCGACACCTATATGTAAGTAGAAACAACTTAGTAGTCTACTCATGTACAATACACTAGGCATACATCATAACAAATATAACATTTACCTCGCCCACCTAGCCTCAGTTATGACACGTATCTTCCTGAGGGTCCCACGTCATGGGTCGTTTGATTTTGATTAAGAGATTAACTTGGGCCATGACAATAATCTTGTAAACAAAGAAATTGACTAAGTTGGATTACTAGATGGTTAGTTTGCGGGCGGTTATATATAAGTGTGCAAGTGACGTGGCATGACCTGGTGACGTGTCCGGCAATGTGGCGGTGCTCGTTTGCTTCAGAATTTGGGGCCGTTATAGTTGGTATAGGAGCCTAGGTTCACTTGATTTTAGGGAAAAGTTTAATATAACCGAATAAAACTTAATAAACAAACATTAGATGTGGAAACCCGAAGATGTTTACTTAGAACCTTTAGTTGGGAAGTGTAATGTCATGGATTATATACATGTTATATCTTGGTTTTATTATATATATGTATTACGAGTTTGATTTGACATGCGAATATTGTTACATACATTATTGGACGACAGCTGATTGCAACTATATTAATGGCACGATTAATGATACTAAGCCCATAGTTATTCTTGATCTTGCTCTTTGTAAGATTATTATTAGTGATGATCGAAAATCGATAGAGATACGCACATTCCTTAAGGCTCAAACGACTAGTTGATGCAACTAGAGATGCACATGGTGATTGAGGCAAATGCGACAAAATAGAGGACTCGTACAATGATACCTATTCCTCTACCTGATACTGTACCGAACGAGTGGAATACTCAGGCATTAATGAAGGGTAAGTGAAGATGAGACTAGAGTTTAATGAATAGTACGTCAGTGTCAAGAAAAACACTCAGTAGTTTCTAGTGCGGTCACGAGGGACATAAGAAGAAAAATTGTTAGTATGGCCAATGACTTTGACATCACTACCACCACCGTGTAGTAAGATGATATCACTTAGGAAGAAACAACCAGTTATTTGTTTCAGATGCAGACAACTGAGACATTACAAGAATAAATATCTGCAGAAGCTCAATTGTGTCAGTTGCAACAACATCGATACTAGCAGTGTCGTTATAGGCTAAAGCCCCAAGTTCAGAGGCATCTGAATAATACGCTAAGTGTAAGATTTACCTACTAGTTCGATTCCTACATGTTTAAATTTGGTGATGTTATATCATTTTATACCTAGTTACATGATAGGTGAGTTAGGAATCGATTATATTTAGATTCAACACATACCTTATTCTCGGCACGAAAATCTAAGGTAAGGTGTTTTCCTAACAAAATTTATGTGGGATGCATATTTTAGGTTCATAAACGATAATTGTCAAAAAGGTTTCCGTAAGCTAGGAATTTCGAGCAATAAGTCATAGGTTAGTTACTGCAGTGAGTAAGGAAGGGCAGTCTAAAACGAAGTTCAAAGTATCCATGAAAACATATATTATCACACCTCGAGATCTTGTCGAGAATAGGATGTATGATGATTATTTCATGCATACCGCGGGTTGTGAGTAAAGAAATTCTATTGGCTTTAACGCTATTTAAGGAAAAACATATACAAGATAGGAAGAACCTTTGTCTGGGCTAACATGTACCGGATGTGTAATACGATAGCTGACATTTGTGAGTGGGATCTAGTTTATAGAAAATCATACATGATAGCTAAAAAAACCTAACTTAGACAATGCTGTATATTTTAGAAACCGTTAAGTCGACAACCAAGAATATGTAAAGAACGTGAGATAAACAAGTTTTTAATGGACTCTATAGAAGCGCATAGTGTTGAGATGACTTGGAACTGCAGGAAAGCAAACACGAACTCCTTTAGCTCCAGCTAAAACACTAGAGTGGTCTTATAGGAATAGCAGCCCGAACAACTCCACTATTGTTGCACAATTTGTTCACGACTCGAGAGGTCGGTAAGGGCCTCACAAACCTAACAAGGGACTAGTTAGTATTATTGTTGTGATATAGTTGTTGTTCGAAAGGAAAAATGAAGAAGAAGAAAAACTAGAGATGTTGGAGAAGAAGAAAGAAATCCCCAACTCAAAAACTTCTTTAAAAAAAAATTTAAACAAAGACGAACTACACTTCACCTCTAGATGAATGAAGGGAGTTAGGCCGGGCTGAGTTGGCCCGGCCCAGCCCAGTTGGGCCGACTAGCCCAAGTCAAATCGGGCCCGGTCAGGTCTAACTTCCTAAATAAAAAAATAAATTTAGAATCAAATTAAATACATTTTTAAGAGAAATAAATTACAAAAAATAGGTAAAATAGGTAGAAAATTATCAAAAAATCCAAAAAAATTAGAGAAAATATGAAAAATTGGAAACAAACAAAAAATAGGTTTCGAGACTTTTTTGGGCGTTTGGCACTCTGTGTAACACAAAAAACGTGCCATAACTAAAATTTTGAAATAGAATTCTAATTTTTAGTTTTATATTATTAAATCATTAAATGTGATACTAAAACATTTTAAAATGATAAAAATTGGACACCAGGGAATTACGAGATTATTCGGGTGTTGGACGTGCACTGTTCGAGGCGCAAGAGCGAGTCTTTTTGGAACAATTTTACTAGCATCGAGGTAAATAGACTCACGAGAAAGTCAGTTTAGAATTCACTTATTTTCCTTGTAATTCACTTATTTAGCTATTAATTCTTGCCAGTTCGGTTTACATGTTTACTCTATTCCCGCGTGTGTCTGTGTATGGTTAAAGGGATAGTATGACCCATTTTCAGCTCTCTCATCGATGAAGATCCGATTGTTGCTACGGTGTTGTTCATACCTTAGACTACACGTGAGATTCCTCTCCGTGAATCAATGATCTCCAGAGTGAGTTGGCGCGATGCTCGCCTCCATTACAGAGTTCTTCTCATTTGAGTCGTTAGGCGAAAGTCTACCTTCCGACCAACATAGTTCCTCACTTCGACCATGAAGAGGAGGTGTGGATTTCCTCGCCTCTAGGTAGGGGTGGGCATTGGTCTCCACAAAATCGCCCAAACCGCCCAAAATGTGCAAACCGCATGATTTGATCTGGTTTTTTTAACTTGCAGTTTGGGGGCGATTTAAAAAACTTGAAAAGCGCAATTCCACGATCTGGTGGTGGTTTTCATTTACAAAAACCCGTGTTTCACCAAACCGCAAAAACTACCCCTAAACTTGGAATGTATTGAAATAAAGTTGAAGCATTTTCTTCTTGTTTTAACTTTCAAAATGATCTTAGACTCATAATTTTGATTGAGTTCATGTGTATTATTGTGTTTTTGGTGGATGGTCATGTGTGAACATATATTTTGTTGATGGGATTGTATGGAATGTGTGACTTTTTTTGCGAAAATGTGTCGCAGAAAACCCGCAAAACCAAACCGACTAAACTGCGCAAACCGCGGTCGGTTTGGTTGTGGTTTTGAGGTTTCGCGGTTTGGTGGTGGTTTGTAAAATGGCCAAACCGCGAGCCCTCGGTTTAGTGGAGGTTTAATGATTTTTACCACCAAACCGTGGTTTTCCCACCCCTACCTCTGGAGCCTTCTCGGTATAGAATTTGCGTCCTAGGGCTTGACAGTTATACACCACACTAGCGTTCCATATTCTTGATTATCTCACGACTTATATGCTTTACATCCCCGCTCATTTACTTTATATGCATGAATTATAAAAATTTTCTTAGATTTCTTGTGAATACTAACTGAATTTCTCCGGGATTTACTCATTGGAACTTGTCATTGTTTTTGGTGGCAAGTGTCAGATTATACGACCATCCTGTCTAAAGAGCTACAATAACTTCACATGTATGTGTTTGTATCTATGCATATACTATCTTTTGGGGATCATTTTGGAAGACTTTTCAACTGATAAATGCATACTTATTATACTTTTTTGCCAGCTTCATTAATATACATTGTATCATTTTGTCGGGTTTCCACCCCATAGGTTGTTAATTAATGCAAAACTCATTTTTCTTATTTATTTTCATATTATTAAGACTTCAGCTATTAAAAATAACCTAAAAAGAATCAAAATAAACAAATTAAGTTCTCAACTTAGTATATTTCGACAAAATAATCTTTTAAACAACGAAATTGACTAAGTTAGATTATTAGATGGTTAGTTCATGGGCTGTTATGGCCAGGTGTGCAAGTGATGTGGCATGAGCTCGTGACGTGTCCGACAATGTGACGTTGCCCTATTTGCTTCAGAATTTGGGGCTGTCATAGTAATGTAATTTTGATGCCCATTGAATTTGGAGTCTTTCCGAGTTTTCTAACGCAATTTTCTGGCTTACTTTGGGTTTAAAGACTTGACATTTTAACACTAAGTCCATATTTGTATTATTTTTCAAATAAAGAGATTTAAATCAATTAAAATAGTTTTTGTGTGGCCCCTTCCCAACTTGGGGCACCGCTCGGCCTAATCCCACTATTAAGCCCTAATCTCATGATATAGGACCTAACAAGGGACTAGTTAGTTATTTTGAATAGAAACCTATACTTATCCTATGACAATTCATAAATCAGAGTTAATTAACATCTTGTGTACTTAAAAGTTTATTAGCGGAAGTCTTAACAATCTAGCGAAAGCTTATAACATAAGTCTCAACAATTGTGGAAAAACTAGAGAATAAAGATCACATACATATATAAGATGAAACGACGATAATTAATATCATGTATCTAGTCAAGGTACTACTCACTCAACCTATAATATATAACCCCAAAAGTATATCATATACATATAAAAGTAATACATCAAAAATCAATCCTACAAAATTAGGTGTAGCAATGCTCTACTGGCTCAGAGATAATTGTCGATCTTCTTCTTTGCCTGGTCTGCTACTCGATGGATCTGCAGCCACCGCCCCAAACTAGACGATGAGTACAAGAAAGTAGAAAGTAATATAAAGTGACATTTGCACACATTCCCAATCAAGCAACAAATATCCAAAAGCATGATCATAGCAACTATGCAGTAAAGAGAACTTGCAAAGAGATACTTCAGCTTAAAAACATGAAACTGACATAAGGCTAAGTAGTAATGATCTAGGGCCAATCGATTGTGATCTTCATCACATCAACCTTTCCATTATATGAGGATGGAGTTGAGCTCTACATCAATGTGATGGTCTGCGCAGAGCTCTTGCCTTTATAACCTTTCGTTGGTGCCAACCACCTTCGATATAAACTAGCCAACAACCTCGGGTCCATACCCCGTGTGTTGTGCAAGATATGCTTGCCAATAACCACGGGACTCATTTCCCATGTGTTGCGCAAGATAGTGGAGAAATCCTAATCACCTTGGAAAGTCTAGTGACCCCGTATTTCCGCTAGATTTCTATCATATAATGACCCTAGATACGAGAACTACTTTTATATTCATGAACAACACAGTAATGGAATCCAACAAAACCATTGCATACTAATGCACAAAGGAAATAAATTACAATACTAGATAACACCTAGATAATAGCATGCTATTTCATTGACCACATGCATTAACAATCAACAATGACGTTGCACATGAATTGGAGTCAATGAAATCATTTTATCCGCAAGCTATACCCTGAAAGCAACCTCATGTAATGAGAATGAATAGCAAGTCATGGCATATGGAATACAAAGGCAATTCAGTCCAAATGACTGAAATGAACATATGAATATGAATGAAATGTAAAGAAATATCTCAATCAGTTTACTTACAAACTACGCAATTTCCTACACTACTCCGGCCTCCCGACACCTCAAACTCATACTTGAATCCCCAGAATACTTCCCTAAATTCCATATATCATATTATAGGTTTTTGAGTGTGTTTGGACATTTACTTAGGTTAATAGACTCTTTTATAGTTTTTAAGGAATTTTTGAAAATTGTTATGTTGTCATAGACCTAGCACGTTAATGTTTGGGGTTAGCACGCTACCAATCCTAATCTAGCGCGCTAATGCAAGTTAGCGCACTAGATGATCCACCTAGCTCGTTATGTGCATTAAAAATCAGAATTCTGTAATCAGAATTTTGAGTTTTCTCTACACATAGGCCATGTTAATGCCTAAGGAACCTCCATACACACTTATTGAGTTCCATGACATCAACCATAACATAAAACCACAACTCATACATCAAATTCATGAATTCCTTTGAATAGAGCTAACTCTATAGTGTAGAGTAGTTACCTCACTTGATGTACACTAGATAAACTTGATCTCTCCTTCATTAAATCACTAAGTTTTTACTAATCTTCTTCTTCTCCAGCAGCTCTCTTCTTTTGCAACTTTGCTTCTCTCATAAGCAAATGAAATGAATGAGTTGAGTTGCTTACCAAAAGCTTTATATTCATGAATTGGATATGGTTGATTGATAGCCAATGGTCTTAATGTGCACACGTATCTTGAGACCAAACTAGTGGTACACCCAACAACACATGTCCCATTAACTCATGCCAAATGACACTAATAAATGATTGATGTAGAGCAATGAAGATCTATTTTGTTTGAGTCGGCACGATGAGTTGGCAGTGTTCAATGAAGCTATTTTTATGAAATGTTGAGAGTTCGACATTGCTAGTATCATTATTCATAGTTGCTTTATTTATATATCAATTATTATCTTTGGGGTTTTTATTTGGTTTGAGATACTTTAATTTAACATTAGGTGACATATGGGTTAAAAGTTATAAATCTATCAAATAGCAAGTATATGTGATGGTTTATTATTCTTATTAGAAGTCTAGCAAAATAGAAAGTGTGTGACTACTTGAAATTGGTAATAAGTAACGTGTTATTTATTGACTATATATATAGATTGGCTATGTAACGCATGGGAGATTGATGATTAATAAAAATGAGTTTTTTTAAAGAATTAGTTTTATTCTCTTGTGCCCTAAGTTGTTTGTTCGTGGTTTTTCAAGCAATTCAATTTAGAAGATACTCAATGCATTAGTTTGTATCAGAGCCTTCATCAACCATGATTTGGAGATAATCATGGCATTGAAGAAGAACCACAACCAACAACACGTTAACAAAATTTATCAACGTGACGACCTAGTCTGAACAGAGCAATTTCTCACTCAATATCTTTCATCGCAAGAAAATATATGTGTGCAACTTAATGAGTTATCTGTAGGGATGATAGAGTTTAAGGATTTATGGGATCACTGTCCCAAACTGTCAAAGAGACCCTATAATTTTTGAAGAAATGGAAGGTGATTTCTTTTTTGAAGTGTAAGGTAAATTTGAAGAAGAGGAAAATTATGTGAACTTTGATGACCCAACAAAGTGACGAAGATGACCAAGGTTTCATCAAAGACATGATGGTCGTCTTTGTAGATGAAGGTCATATTGTCATGAATATTCCATTATCTACAAGTTCCTAAGTGCAAGCAGTGGTTGACGATGTGACCATCAATCAGTGTTTTGTTGAAGTTGTTGCAAGAAAAAAAGTCAAATTCACAAAACATTTTTGTTTGTTAACCGAGATTTTGAATGTCGACTTCAATGAAGTTTCTCAAGACTTTCTCGATCACATTGATTTGGTGGGTCTTGAAAGTGTGACTTACAACTTTGTCTTATTTCCTATTGTGTGCCATTCAAGCTTAATTTTGGGGAAAAGTTTATTTTGGATCGATGGTCACAAGAAGGTACAAAATTTGAGGGCAAATTTTTGTCAATTGGGCGTGTATGATGCAGATGAAGATCAATTTCATTTAAGTCAACACGATGAGTTGACACTCGGTGTTCAATGGAGCTATTTTTATGAAGTGTCGAGAGTTCGACATTGCTAGTATCATTATTCATAGTTGCTTTATTTATTTATCAATTATTATCTTTGGGGTTTTTATTTGGTTTTAGATACTTTAATTTAGCATTAGGTGAAGTATGGGTTAGAAGTTATAAGTCTATCAAAATAGCAAGTAATTGTGACGATTTATTATTCTTATTAGAAGTCTAGCAAAATAGAAAACGTGTGACTAAATGAAATTGGTACTAAGTAACGTGTTATTTATTTACTCTATATATAGATTGGCTATGTAATGCGTGGGAGATTGATGATTAATAAAATTGAGTTTTTTTTTTAGAGAATTAGTTTTATTCTCTTATGCTCTAAGTTATTTGTTCGTGGTTTTTGAGCAATTTAATTTGGAAGATACTTGATGCGTTAATAAGTAACACTTGAGATAGGTCATTACGTGTTGAGATAGGTCAATATGTGTCTCAAGAAATATTGAGTGGCTATTGCTTTAATTTGCTAACTTGAGTTTATTTGATACTTAAACAACCATAGCCCCACTTATATCAGTTATAAAAGCAATATAAAGCTTATAACAACTCACCATATTGTTCTCTACCTCGGTCCCACGCCAACATGCAACTCGAGGTGGGTTCCCACATACGTCTCGACACCTATTCACAAGTAGGAATGACGTAGTAGTTCACATCTATATAATACACTAAGCATTAATCATTACAAATATAATATTTATCTCGACCGTCGACGACACGTATATTGAAGTTGGTCCTACGTCACGGGTCATTTGATCTTGATTAAAAAATTAAAGTCAAATTAGAGACTTGGGCCGTAACAGTTTTAATCAGGAATTATAACTTATTTTATGTCGATAAACATTGTGGTTTATCTCTCGAGCTTTGTAAAGTCCTTTCTAGCAATTTTATTCGAATTTTGAGTCATCTTTAGGATAAATAATGATAAGTCAACAATTATACAATTTTTTATAGTATATTTTAGAGTAATTTTAGATGTAGAAGGCTATATTACATTGAATTTTCTCTTGTTTTTGGGATTTGAGGTTATAATTAGAATATGTGATGAAATAGATGAAAATTGAAGAAAATGAAGGATTTAATTAAGTGGAAGAAATGCACAATGAATCAACAACGAATCAAGAATCAACCTAAAATCACTGCTGGCAATTTGGCAGTGAGTCACTGTTTATACTTAAATCGCCAAACAAATCGATGAAGCATAAAGTCATATTTCTAAGGATTTGGCAAGCGATTCACGTTTTAAGCAGAATCGGTGATGAATTGCTAGAGTCGATTTCGAGAATATGAGATTTTGATTTTGAGTGGATATGTACTACTTAAAATACTATATATATATATATGAACCCTAGGCTTCAAAATTAAGTGTCCTTGATTGCTCTTAGTGCCATATTAATTAGTTTTATTAAGATTTGGTTGATATTAATTATTCATTGCTTCAGAAGACTTTTGAAGATTCAAGTATTCAATTAAGAGGTCTTTTTATTAATGTCTTTTATTTATTTTATTGTAATGTTTATTATGAACATAAGTAGTTTATTAATCTAAACAAAGTCCGAACATAAACTTAATCCGTTTAATGATGTAGTCATAATGAGAAGATTTTGTACTTAATGTTTTACACTAATCATATTCTTGAATTCACTAGTTTAATAAATTATTATTTGCAGATTTAAATCATGAAGCTTTATATTGCATACATATTTGCAAATGTGTGTTGTGATATTTGGATTCAATATCTAGTTTAAAGTAGTAACTAGGGTTCTTTAAAGAGGTCTTTATTGTTTTGATGTACTAAATGGATTAAGATCTAAGTTTAACACTGAAATGACTTTCTAAAGGTATTAGACTTAGTAGTTCGAAGTTTTCATGGAATGTAATGCGGTTTTTGTAACAACCCGTTTTAATTAATCCCGATAAACTAGTTAATTATAGATTAAGACCCTAAGCTCAAACCCAAGTGGACGCCACAAAATTTCTAAGGCACGCCTGATGAGGTAAATTATGGTTATTTTTGTGTGAGACGTGTTAATTTATTTTATTATTAGTTAATGTAGGATGCTACGGGGTGCACGTAATGCAGGTGTATGGGGTAATTAGGGTTTTAGATATCACATCAGTCATCATATCACCTAATATATCATTATCCCATTGTTGGGTCTTGGGGTTCATACACGGTGAAAAATTCAAAATAATTTTTGAAAAACCCCAACAAGATCGAAAATAAGTTCCATTAAACTAGATGTATAAAAGTAAACCATACCTTAATCCGTGATTTCCTTATCTGATTGTTTGATTTTCAAGAAGTTCAAGCACGCTTCCTCTATCAGAAATCCACACATAAATAATGACCACAATTTAGGGTGCTACCTCATGAGAGTTTAAAAACGTTATCCCTTTCTCTCCCAAAATTCAGAGAACTCGAAATAGTAAAAATGAAAATCTTATTTCATTTTAGGGTTTTTATGTCATGAATCTTATTGTATAAAATTCATTACTCTAGACCAATTAAAATTGCATAAAGCCATTTTTTGTGTGCAACCCAATAGGTTCATGCGACGTTGGTAGTGAACCACAACCATTTTGGTACACAAGTCATAAACGGTCTCTAGCAAGGCATTATGACTACCTAAGTAGCATGAATATCAAAATTGATAAAACTTAATGAATAACATATATCATATCCTTTTATCGTGCGATATCTTTTGATTAAACATAAGGCATGGAAAGTCCCCTTAATGTTCAATCGAACTAATCTTGATATTTGGATGGACTGAAAACATCCATGTAACATTGATCATATCAATTCATTTTGACTTAGTCATTTAATAGTCTAACATATCAAAAAATCCACTGATATCTCTCTATATTAGAGGGACAAATTCTATCTTGATTACACTCATTCACATATTATTCACATGCTAACCAATCACAATCTTTATAATCATCCGGTTAAAGATAACGTTTCAATGTGTCAAATTACCATGCTCATAATATTGAAGTCTATGGTAATCTCAAGTCGAAGAACTAAATGATATACTTATCATGAGTAACACCTATGACTTAATTGATGTGGTGTTCTAAAAGCGGGTCGGTCCAATATCTTATTCTAACAAGTACTCATGATCTCGATTCGTATCCTTATACACATGATCATCACATGACCATTAATCAAGATTCAAACAAGTCTTAATTCATTATAATTTTCAATATAATGACCGATTAGGGACATTTAGGATATTTCAACAAATACCCATGGATCTTATTATAAGGTAAACGTGAAATTACTTATAATAAAACAACAAACAAAAACCTCTATTTTATTAACTAGAATTATAAGATAAACAATGTTTTTAGATTGACCTGGGACACATTCCCCAACATCTCCCACTTACACTAGGGCTAATCATTCATGTATCTAATACCAAATGACCTAACATGACCTTCATGTTTCACTTGTGAAGGAGCCTTCATCAAAGGATCTACAACATTGTCTTACGTAGGAATTATGCAAATCTTCACGTCGGCCCTCTCAATGATTTCTCGAATGAAATGAAAATGTCTAAGTATATATTTAGATCGGTGGTGTGATCTGGTTCCTTGGCCTGTGCTATCGTCCTGTTGTCGTCACACTACTAGCAAACAAGGTTAGTTATACTAGGAACCACACCAAGTTCAAAGATGAACTTTTTTATCCAAACTGCCTTCTAGCTACATCGGACGTTGTAATACACTCAGCTTCTATTGTAGAATCTACCATAGTTTCTTGCTTTGAATTTTTCCAGCTCACTACGCCTCCATTCAAAGTAGACACATATCCAGACTACGATCTAAAGTCATCTATATCAGTTTGAAAAGTTGCATCAGTGTAACCATTTACAATAAGCTCATCGACCAAACTTATATATACAAAGAACACTTTTTCAGTCCTTCTTAAGTATTTAAGAATGTTCTTTACTGCTATCCAATGACTCTCACCGTGATTTGACTGAAATCTACTTGTCGCGCTCAAAGCATATGCTATATAAGGTCGGGTGCATAACATGACATACATGATATATCCAATAGTTGATGCATAAGGAATCGTATTCATGCACTTTTGATCATCATTAGTTTTTGGACATTGAGTCTTATTATCGAGACTTATACAATGAGACATTGGCAATGAACCTCTTTTAGAGTCTTGCAAACTGAATCAATTTAGTACCTTGTCTATATAAACATTCTAATTTAGACCGATTAGCCTTTTTTTTTTCTATCCCTATAGATCATAACCCCAAGGATGTAAGCTGCATCTTTTAAGTCCTTATTAAGAAACACTTTCCTAACCAAGACTTGACACTCTGCAAGGTGGGGATGTCATTTCCAATGAGTAACATATCATCAACATATAGTACCAAAAAACAACTACGTTCCCAATGACCTTCAAGTATACATAAGGCTAATCTTCATTTTTAATGAAACATAATTCCTTAATTGCTTCCTTAAAATGAAGATTCCAATTCCAAGAAGCTTGCTTTAATCAATAAATAAATTTTTGAAGCTTGCACACTTTTCTAGAGTTCACTAGATGAATAAACCCTTTAGGCTATATCATATACACGTCCTAAAAGGAAATTTCCATTTAGAAAAGTTGTTATGACATCCATTTGCCATATCTCATAGTCATATATGCAGTTATGACAATTCTAATTCAAATGGATTTAAGCATGGCTATAAGAGAAAAATTCTCATCATAATCAACAACTTAAGTCTGCCTGAAACCTTTTGCTACTATGCGTGCTTTATAAGTATGCACATTACCATCCATGTAAGCTTTCTTCTTGAAAACTCATTTACATCTTATGGTCTAACCACCTTCAAGTAAATCAACCAGGTTCCAAACTTGATTGTCATACATAGTTTGCATCTTAAAATTCATGGCACTGAGTCATTTATCTGCCTTAGGGCTAGACACAACATCCTGATAAATAGTAGGCTCATTTTGATCCATAAGCAACATATTACTACTATCAGTAATAAGAAATACATATCTCTTAGGCATATGTCTTACGCTATCAAACCTACGTAGGCCTTGTGATACCTATGGAGGTTCAACTAGTTAAAAACTTTGTTGATTTCCCACTGGCGGTTGAGTTTTTATTTGTTGTTCTTGAACTTATTCAAGACTTATTTTATTTTCATTGTTGTCTTATGAAATAAACTCTTTTTCCATAAAGATACCATTCCGAACAACAAACACTTTGTTCTAGTAGGATTATAAAAGTAGTATCCTCTACTTTCTTTATGATAACCAACAAATACACACTTGGTAGATTTGAATGATAATTTATTTGAGATTTTTCATCGTATGAAAACCTCACAACCCCAAATGTTAAGAAAAAAAATTGGTCTTTTCCCTAACTACATCTCACATAGTGTTTTATCATCACTTTAGAAGGAACATGATTCAAGTGTAAACGCATTAATTTCTAAGCCATAGCTCCAAAGGAAATAGGAAGATCTCAATGAATCATCATAGATCAATCCATATTCAATAAAGTCTTATTTCTCCTGTCAAAAAAACCATTCCATTGTGGGGTTGCTAGAGGAGTTAATTGTGAGATAATTGCACAATTTCTAAGATAATCATCGAACTCTTGGCTTAAATATTCACCACCTCGATCTGATCAAAGTGCTTTAATAGTTTTACCAAGTTGATTTTGCACTTCATTATGAAATGCTCGAAACATCTCAAAAGATTGACCTTTATGCTTCATGAGATACACGTAACCATATCTACTAAAATTATATGGGAAAGTAATGAAGTATTGATAACCATATCTAGCCACTGTGTTTATAGGACTGCATACGTCAGTATGCATTAGAACCTATAAATCACTTGCCTATCACTATGTCCACTAAAGGAACTCTTTGTCATCATTCCTAGTAAACAAGATACACATGTTTCATATGATTCAAAATAAAATGAATATAAAATCCCATCTTTATGGAGTTTAGAAATGCTTTTCTCATTTATGTGGCCAAGACGAAAATGCCAAAGTTAGGTTTGACTCGAATCATTTGACTTAAATCTATTTGTATTTATGTTAAAAATATGAGTATCTGTGCTCTTTTTATATTTAGAATATAAAGACCATCACCAAAAATTAGCATCTGCATAAAAAATGTCTTTAGGAGAAATGAAACCTTTATTATTCGCAATAATGAAATTAAACCATCCAAATCCAACCATAAAACTGAAATGATGTTTCTGCTCAAGGAAATGACATAATAACAATTATTTAAAATTAAAACACGTCCACTAGGTAAAATCAACTCATAGCATCCTACAGCCAACGATACTATTCTTTGTTTTATTTCCAACTCATCGGATGACTTTTCCTTTCTTTAGCTTTCTACCTTTGGTGACACCCTACACATTAATACAAATGTGAGATCTATATCCGGTATCTAATACCCAAGAATCACTAGTAGACAAGTTAACTTAATAACGTGAATACCTGAAGCAGTAGTAGCATTACTCTTCTTTTTCTTAAGATCTTAAAAATAGAGCTTGCAAATCCTAAACCGATGCCCAGTGCATGGTAGAAATGACAATTACTTTCTTTTTCCTTTTCTTTATGGGACTATGAAGTAGAAGCATCTTAGGCTTGACTTGTTCTATTGGTTTTGTGACATTCACAACAACCTTGGCAACTTTAGCCTTGCCTTTCTCTTTAATCTTCATAGCCTTTCCTTTCTTAGCCATCAACACATTGGCAGTGGATTTCATGACAATCTGCTCAGCAATTTTAAGCATCAAGTGCAAATCTGAGATAGACTTCTCCATTTTATTCATGTTATAGTTCATCACAAATTGTCAATAACTATCAGGAAATGAATTCAGGATCAAATCAGTAGCCAACTCTTGGATTATCGAAAATCCAAGTCTGTCTAGATGGTCAATATGGCCTTTCATTTTCAGAACATAAGGACTAATTGATGCACTATCATCCATTTTGCAAGAATGAAGGTTCTTGGTTATCTCAAACCTTTCTTGTCTAGCTTGTTGTTAGAACATTTCCTTCAATATCGTAGCCATGTCGTAAGCTTCCATGTGTTCCATGTACTTTTGAAGTTCGGGAACCATAGTTGCCAACAAAAGGCATGCAATATTAGTTGAGTCGTTGACATGTTTAGTATGTGCATCCTTCACGGCTCTTAAAGCATAGGCTGGTTCATCAGGATTAGGATCATCTAGACATACAACTTCCATTCATGCTTAAGAATACTTCTCAAGTTTTTGAAATTAGTCAAGAAAGTTTGTCACAGACAACTTATCCTTCTCAAGGATGGATCGCAGTGACAAGGGATTAGTTTAATTTGAAGAATCCATAGATCTACAACAAAGATTACGCAAAATTTTATTTTAGTATAGAGGAATAGACTCCCACTAAATTAACCCTCCTAAAAGCACTATCTTAATTTAAAAGATCAAAATCCATGTTTCACCTAATTCCAAGACAGCTTGACACTTTGAATTAGGTTATGTAGGTATGTACCTTTTGCTAATTACATCATATGTAACTTTTAGTTGTTTTATGAGATTATGACATCTTATGTCTTTGCATGTTTTATATCTTCTAGTACCTAAAGCCTAAAACCATTTATTAATTTATTAAGTTTATTTATTAATAAGCTATATAATTATTTAAATTATTAAATTATTTCTATACCTAATTACTTTATTGGAACGATTGAATGTTGCATGGGTTTTTAGAAGCATCTCATAGCAAGAAAATTTATGTGTCTTGGCAAAAAAATGTCACGTATCTTTTAATTTGCTTCTTAAATAATTTAATAGTATACATTAAATATGTATTTTTTTTGAATTAAAAAACAAATTTATTTTACAAATATTTATCATAAAAGTTTCATTTTTAAAATAAAAATTTAATTTGAAACAATATAAAAAATAATGATTTTTTCATTCCATAAATTATAATATTTTTATTTATATTAAGCATAATAACTAAAAATAAATTAAAAATAATTAATTTTATTTTTAGATAATTTGTTTATTACATTATCATGTAAGAAGATTGTTTATGGTTTTCACATGGTATCATATAATATGGTTGTTTGAAAATTTTAATTTTTTTTAAAAAAATGTAATTTCATAAATACATTACCTAGGTGTGTGATAATTTAATTCATGTGTCATATGAGCACTAGGTTCATTAATCGTGACTTACTATGAATTGAAAAACACAAGTGATTTAATTTGACAAAAAAGAACACCTGATTGCCAATGTAAAGTCAAAATACAAAATTTTCTTTTTTTAATATTTTTACAAAGCTAGTTTAATTTAGTGCAATAAAAAATAGGACTTCTCTATATTTTGTTGGCTTAGAATTTATAAAAATAATATAAAATTATATGAGATTGTGTTGCGTGGCACACACATATGGGACATTGATTTATCGAAGAACTTTAGAACTTTTAGGAGTTATCTTGAGTTTCCTATGTATAATTAAACTTCAAGAAAACGTATTTGATGATAACTTATTTGTTTTATTTGTTTTTGTTTTTTGGATTTTTCACATGGAGTTTGATGCCAACCACACTGATTAACTCACGATCGAGAATTGTTTGGCTCCATATAGAAGGCGACCGTTTCAATCTATTTTTTATTTTTTGAAAATAACTATATTATATGAAACTATGTGAAAGTTGTGTGACTTAAGTTGTAGCAATTTATTCCTTGTTTGAGAGAGAAAATTGTGTGACTTAAGTGTGTCACATTGAACATATTTTTTCTGAGATAGAAAGTCACATTATTTATGGATAGAGAAAGTCAAAAGTAGATACATTAATGTTTTAAATGCTTCAATCATTTATCCCTCATAATCTTTTGATCCAATGGTTCAAATCAAGTATCCGTGCCATGAGTATCTTTTTGATATCCATGGTAGAAGCACCCTATATATGCAACCTATAGTTTGATTGAGTTATTAAATAATTGGATTCACCTCAAGATACACGTAGCTTGAGCATCGAGGAGAGGAATGGTGTTGATCATTATATGTTGGAGAGTTTATCCATGCTTTGAGATGCGTGCAATCCCAACTCAAGAACAATAAAGGGTATGAGTGTATGAATGTGTTAAACTTGGTGTCACCTTAATGATTTTTACCTTTAACCTCATATTCATTGGATCGTTCTCAAGATTCGTGTGTACGATCTCAAGGAATGTTTATATTTAAACTTATGTTCCTTGGATTGACCTCAAGATTCATGTGTGCAAATCTCGAGGAAAGTTTATATATATCTCCAAAACCTACTTAACTGCTTCACTGTTATATCGATCTCGAGGCCGAGAGAGAGAAGAAATTGACTCAGTAGGAGAGAAAGAGGAAGCTCGAGACCGAGGCGAGGAAATGGAAAATTGATGGAGACGAAATCGAATGTGAGGTTTTGAGTTGTTATGTTCTTGAGTTGTTGTTGATGTAGTTGATGGTTGTTGTTGATGTTGGTTGCAACGTTGAAGATGGTCATTGGGGGAACTCGATTGAGGTAGGAGATGGTAGGGAGCCGTCTCCCCTACCCTAAATCATCTCGAGGTTAGGCTTAAGTCAACCCCAATCGAAAAAAAAACAAACACATAGATAAGTTTGTCGCAACAGAGTACGAGAGGAGGAAGAAAGGGGTTTGATCCTTCGAATCGGCCTGAACTAGGTCTAGTTCAACTGTACCAGATTGGTTATGTTCAGGGGTCAAACCCCTTTCTCAAATAAAAAACTAAAAGAAAATACAGGAATTTAGTAAAATTTCCAAAAATTGATAAATTTTTTTAAAAAATGTATTTGCTGACGAGGTAAATAGAAATTAGATATTTCTATAAAAAGTGGAGAATTCAGAAGTATGTCAAGACTTTATACTGGAGTTTTACCTCAAAAAATGTGAAATGGTCATATTGACCTAAAAATTGGTAAATGGTTTCAAATTCAATTGAGACCAATTTAAGGATTTAAGTGTGACCTATTGGACTTGTAATAACCTCAAATGATCGTGATAGGTTATCGAACGTCGGGAAAGGTCGAGTGACCCAAAAAGTTAAGAAATTGAAATGGAATATAATCGGGGTAAGTATAGATTCGTTTAATTATTTACTTTGCCTAGCTATGTTGTATATTTAGTTCATATAGTTTATGGTCTTGAATGGGAGCTATGTACACTATCATGAATTAACAAGTTCCAAATGTGTTATGTGGTATTAAGATATTGATTCTATAATTATAGTTATTGACAAAAATTATAGAAGTAGAAACTAGGGTTAATTTATAGGGCATTTCCTGAGTGGATGTTCTAGGTGATTATGTGGCGGCCCCAAACTCCTAGGCCGCCGTCGAACCCACCATATCACATCCCACTTCACCAAGCCCTGCCACATCATGACCCGCTTACCTTTGACGCCTCGCAACCTAACTGGTTGCTTACACTTTTCCAACTAACTCTAGTTTAGCTAATTAATCTTTGTATAAGTATTAATAATTTGATTAGACAATTAACCAATATATCAAGTTATATTACAATTCTACAGCGAAAGTCTTTAAATGAGTATGTTGTGTAATATTTAATAATCCTAAATATTGGAAACCTCGGCAAAAAGATACTATGTATACATCAAGGCAAGATAAATATAACAAAAGATCCATATACATGTACTCTGTGTTTTATAATCCCCAAAACCTAATGAAAGGTAAATTCATACATATTGTAGTCACACATGAGCTAGCGTTACTTTCTCAGAGATAGTTTCCTAATACCTCATTGCCCTTGCCCTTGCTCGTCGAATGATCTGCACTCATTCACCTAACAAATACATTGACAAGTTAAGTGAGTAAAATACCAAGAGAAATCTACACAATATTCATGAAATAAAATCGGTAACCTACGAGACATGTGAATATGACCTCTAAAAATAGTAAGTCATATTCTCATGAATGTAGGCAACATGCGACAAACAAAAATAGTAGTGATGAATAAACATCACATAGCAAGTAAAATGCTCGAAAAATAAAACTTTAATTAGTAAACAACCATATAATCATGAGAAAATTCTGACCTAAACCAGTGTCAGTAATAGATAAAACAAGACAGGAACCACATATATACTTACAAGCTTACAGTGATTAAACCCTAACTACAATTAATGAATGAACCTCTCCAGATGCTATTTCAAGTCTAGGGAACATATTAAATCCCTCCCGATAGTCATAGATAAATTCTACTACCGCTGATATGAGCATTAAACACAAGTAACTCATGAAAGTGATTTAGCCACAACCAATTTATACGCAAACACAAATAGGAGTAGAAAACTCATGTATGCCCACCAACAGTAACACATGAAATCTGATATCGATAAAATAAACCATGAACTCTTTGAGGCATTTCAATGGGCTTACCCACCTCAATCTGCGCTTTGACTTCCTTAACCTCCCAAATTTGACTCAACTAGCTCCCCAATACCCAAGCCACGGTTTCTTAAGTCCCTGAAGTTCAATTTTAACATACTTAGTATGTTTATAGGTGTTTGGGTATGTATTAAGTCAAATTTTCCAAAACTCGCCCTTCAAATTCAATTTCATCTGCCATTAGAACAATAATGGGATTGCCTAGTGTGCTAGGCAGAGTTAGCACGCTAGAGAATCTGTCAAGCGCACTACTGTTCTTCATTTTGAAAAATAGTTAAGTGCCTAGACTGGTTAGCCCGCTAATTGCGTTCTATGACAACTCCCCTTATAAATAACCAAGCCCAACAAAAACATTCTTCATTCAATAATGAATCCAAAACATCATTTAAACAAACAAAACAACACCAATTAGCTAGAATTCATCAATTTCATGAAATCACTAGTTTTCAAAATTCACCCAAAAACCCAATTCATACAAAAATAGTTGTGAATTCCCATTTGATATCATAATTATAGTTGTAATTCATCAAAACAACCTCAGAAATCAATGACTAAATCCTCATATTTGAATTATACTAAAGTACTCCATTTCTGAACTCAATTGAAAATGTAGATGATGGAGAATAAGACAACCTCAATTTGATCCACAAATTTGACCTCAAAAACCTTGAAATCCAATTGCAAATCTCTCTTCTATCCTCTGATTTCCATAATTAAAAATGTTTAGTTGCATTTGTTTGATTAAATCACCAATATATATCAAGATGGGATGGATTGCTAGTCCTTGATCTCTATGTATTTATATATCTCGAGATTCATCTCATGGCCCACAACGTGCCACTTATCCCACTAAGTCCCTCCTAGTGACACCAATTTGATACTCAATTGGTTCTTAAATGTGCCAACGAGCATCTTTAGGAAAATCTTATTGTTTCCAAATTAATTGACCAAAACTATAGGCCTCATTTATTTGTTTTAATTAACTTAGTTTAGGACCATTATAATACATATGGTTAGTGTTTTTATTCAATAAAATTGACAAATTTGTGATCTCACTAACCCTCGATTACTCGGCACTCGATGTCCTACACCTCGACACGTACCTCGAGGTCACTCCTCGTCAGACCAACTCCGCTCGATAGCAATATACACGCATGCAATGCAATACAATAATGATGATTTTAAACACCATATATAGACAACCATTATCCATAAATAACATATTCCATCGGTTCTCGTGTTTGAGTCAACCTCACGTAACGCCTAAATTACGACCTTTAATCTCCAAGATTAAAGCTAATCCTAGTTTAATTAATTTGGGTCATTAAAATTCTTAAGAACTAGGAGGAATTTCGTCCCCAAAATTTAGATCTCGAGTAAACTCTAGTGCATCTAACCTATCCCATGAGACCACACTTCACACCTTGATAGTACCATTCTACAGTCCCTTGAACACCCCACTACTCTCATACCTATCACAAAAGACATAGTGTTGCACTAAGACATAAATGCGTGTTGCCGAGGTGATCATGATTCACATTCTACAACACCTCCGCAACCTATTTTCAGCTCAATTCCGTGCCCAAGTTTCCCTAACCTAGTTACCTAATGTTGGGTTTTGGGGTTCATGCGCTGCGGAGATTACAAAATAATTTTGACAAAAACTCCAACAAGATCCGAATCTAATTCCATTAAAAATGTTTAAACCATGAAAAACTTAATCATACCTCAGTCGCAATATACCTTTTTGAAGGTTGATCAATCTCTATGGCGCTGCCAACGAGGAACGCCCTCTACCAATAGTCCACACGCGAACGACGACCGAGATCCGAAGTGCTAGCTTCGAGAGAATACCAAACCTTTTGTTTCTCTCCAAAACGATCCAGATATACTAAAAACCCTAAGTCATTTCTAAAATGAAAATAGAGTTTCAGCCTTTTAATCTTTCATACGTGTATTCTAACTTAAAGTCTCTATTTATACAACCCTTGTATATAGACGCTTAAGTAAATTACACATATACCCCTACTTAAAGAATTATAAGTGTAATACACCACAAGGACATTTCTGTCATGAATTTTATCATATAAAATTCATTTTTCTGAACCATCTTAAAATCTCGCAAAACCATTCTTAGCGTGTGACCCAATAGGCTCATACAACATTGGTAGTGTACCAAAACACATTTTGGTATACAAGTCATAAGCGGCCTCTAGCAAGACATTATGACTACCCAAGTTGTATGAATATCAAATCGATACAACCTAATCAATAGTGTATATAACATCCTTTTGTCACACGATATCCTTTTGATCAAACATAAGGCATGAAATTGTCATCCAACATGTTCAATCGTACTAGTCTCGATTTCTAGGTAGACTGAAAACATCCAAGTGACATTGATCAATATCAATTCACTTAGACTAGGCCTTTTAACAGTCTAATACATCGAGGGATCCACTAGATATCTCTCTTTATATGAGAGGGACAAATTCTATCTCGATTACACAACTTCATCATATTGCTCACATAGTAACCAATCACAACCGTTATAATCGTCCGGTTAAAGACAACGTTTGATAGTGTCAAATCACTATGTTCATAATTTTGAAGTCTCTGGTAATCTCAAGTCAGAGGACTGAAAAGTATACCTATCATGAGAAACAACTATGATGTAATCCATATGATGTTCTCATAGCGGGTCGGTCCAGTACTTTGTTCCCTAACAAGTACTCGTGATCTTGATTCGTATCCCTATATGTATAATCATCATATGATCATCAATCAAGACTCACACTAGTCTTAATTCATTATAGTTCCTAGTATAATGATCGACTAGGGACATTTAGGATATTTCCGTAAATACCCATGAATCTTATTATAATGTAAACATGCAAATTAATTATAATAAACAACAAATGAAATCCTCTGCTTTATTAAATAAAAATATTCATAAAGACAGTTAATGGATTCACCTAAGGCACATGCCCCAACACCTAACACCAGGTAACCATGAAACTTTCCTATTATGTATCACAACATGATAGTCTTAACCAACCATGACACTCATTGACAATCCCATGCCATATCACATCATAGTCTACTATAACATACCATTGTACTATCATACTTATATGAACCTTAACTAAAATTTTTAAAATTTAAAATTACTTGCCCTGAACTTGCTGTTGGGACATTTTTGACTTGGCTTAGTCACCACGTGCACCGGCTCTCGAGTCTGCACCGGTGTCACTAATGCTAGAGTCGCCGATCTTTATGAATAGTCTCTCGGACATGACCCACTTGCCCCCATTGCTAACATGTGACCCTCCATCATGGTTGTACCTGTTGACTCCCTGACCCTTGGCCCTTACCTATAATCTTCAGTCCTTGCCTCCCTGGTTTGAGTCTGTCTCTGTGGTTGCATTGGTAATGCGGGTACATCATAAGCTATGGCTGCCCGATCATCATCTCCATGGCCTCGACCGCATGGTCTATCCTCTCTATCATCCTTATCTTTCTATCTCTTCTATCTAGAACTTTGTCCATCTACCTCTTCAACTTAGTAGATGAATGCCTATAGCCCCTCTACATCAGATATGTCTCATGAGTAAGCACTCTATCATACATTTCCTATAGTATCTGAGCTTCATAGGGAATAATGGTGCTGATTGAGTCCTCAATCAAACCTTAGATGAAGTAGTAAATCTGTAGTCTCTCAGAACATGCAACATTCATGGAAAACTGTATCAAGTACCGGTATTTATCCATGTACTATAACACTGACCGATTGCCTTGTCTCAAAGCCAAAAACTCCTCTCACAATCCCAACCTCACTTCCATGGGTATATACTAATCATAAAACAACTATCTGAACTTTACCCATATCGTCGGCTTTGGGTGAGTATCTATGTAAGTTGTCAACCACACGGTTGCATCCCTTCTCAGCATATGCCCTAACATCCTGGCCCGTATGTTCTCATGAATTTGTAATAACTTATGTAGTCTCTAATGTGTAATTAGCCATTTCTCGGCTGCCTTCGGTCACCGCCTCTATGAAAATATTCGAGATCAAATTTGATGAACTCCCCGATCAATTTGACCTATGTCGTCATTAAAGTCTCAAACATATTTTTCTGTGTTGGCGTAGCAATTATGTCTCAATCTGTGCTACCGCTGATATAACAACCACTGCTTGCATTTGTACTCCTTGAATCATCGTTGGAATCGTCATTGGAGCAACTATCGTCTCATTCATGCTTTGTACTTCGGGCAGTAGTAAGCGATGCAATCGCTGCTGTCTGTGCGCACATTATGTCTATCAAAAGCTCAAACTACCTATCGTAAGCTGCGAATCATGCGCGCTACTACTAAATCCAAATCCGTCATCTCAGGTTTGGTCACTCGTTTGACTAACATCTATAGTAGGTGGAGTTGGCTGGCCATCCACTATAATCTACATCGAAAAATGTGCACCGAATCAGCTTCCGTATACGTGTATATAATATATACAATAAAAAACACAACACGTATATAAATCTTATCACTACCCATCTCAAGCTTATTTCCTAACTAGGATTCAAAGTCAAAATCTTGGGGTTTCCACATCTAAGGTTTGTTTGTTTAAATTTTATTCTCTTTCATTAAACTATTCTCGAGGCTTCCTCGAACCTTGTTTAATACAAAATTGTGGTAGCCCCAAACTCCAAGGCCACCGTGGGACTCGCCATATCATATCCCATGTCACTAAGCCCTGCCACGTCATGACCCGCTTACCTTCGATGCCCAGCGACCTAACTTGTTGGTTAAGCTTTTCTAACTAACTCTAGTTTAACTAATTAATCTTTATATAAGTATTAATGATTTAATTAGCCAATTAACCAATTTATCAAGTTATATTACAATTCTACAACGGAAGTCTTTAAATGAGTATGTTATGTAATGTTTAACAATCCTAAATAGTGGAAAACCTAGCATAAAGATACCATATATATATATATATATATATCAAGGTGATAAATAAAGGGAAAAGATCCATATACATGTCCTTAGTGTTCTATAGTCCCTAAAACCCAATGAAAAGTAAATGGATACTTACTGTAGTCACACATGAGCTGGTGCCACTATCTCAGAGCTAATCGCCCAATTCCTCCTTGCCTTTACCCTTGCTCATCAAAGGATTTGCACTTAATCACCCAACAGATACAATGACGAGTCCAGTGAGTAAAATACCAAGAGAAGTCCATACAATATTCATGAAATAAAATTGGTAAACTATGAGACATGCGAATATGACCTTTAGCAAAAGTAAGTCATATTCCCATGAATGTAGGCAGTATGTGACAAACAAAATAGTAGCGATGAACAAACAACACATAGCAAATAAACATGCTCAGAAAGTAAAATATTAGTAAGTAAACAATCGTATAATCACAAAAAATCCCTGACCTAAACCAGCTAGTAATCGATAAAACAAGACAGGAACCACGTATATACTTACAGGCTTACAATGATTAAACCCCAACTATGGTTAACGGACGAACCCCTCCAGTCGCTATTTCAAGTAAAGGGAACATCTTAAATCCTTCTCGATAGTTGTAGATATTTTCTACTACCGTCGACTCAAGCACTAAACATAAGTAACCCGTGCAAGCAATTTAGTTACAACCACTATATAAGCAAATTTAAATAGGATTAGAAAACTCATGTGTGCCTACCAAGTTACACATAAAATTCGATATCAATAAAATAAACCATGAACTTTGTCAGGCATTCCAATGGGTTTACACACCTCAATTAGCGCTCCAAATTCCTTGAACTCTCTAATCCGACCCGACTAACTCCCCAATACTTGAGCCATGGTCCCCTGAGTCCCTGAAGTCCAATTTTTACATATTTAGTATGTTTATAGGTTTTTGGTTACGTATTAAGTCAAAAATCCTAAAAACAACCCTTCAATTCAATTTCATCTGCCATTAGCTCACTAATGGGACTGCCTAGCGCACTACTATTCTTGATTTTGAAAAATAGTTAAGTGCCTAGACAGGTTAGTGCATTAACCAACCTAATTAGTATGCTAACTACATTCTGTGATAGAATTCTCGATCTCAACTCGAGAATTCTGTCATCAACTCTCAAATTAGTGAACCAAGCCTAAAAAAATCTTTTTCATTCAATAATGACTCCAAAACATCATTTAAAGCAATAGAACAACACCAATTAGGTCAAATTCATTAATTTCATGAAATCACCAGTTTTGAAACCATGCAGACTATAAAGAATGAATGATTACCATTCCCAAATTTGATCATTGAATTGTGTAGGAAAGTCGGTTGGGTTTCGCCATCGAATTTGATGTATTTCCCAATAGGACCATAAATGATGTGAGAGTGCAACGAATAAATAAGGTTTATTCATTAATATGTAGCCAAATGACGATCCATCGCAATGAAGAAGTGATAGTGGCAATGAGAGGACTCTACAACGCTACCATTCTATGTTTGAGAAGACATGATAGACACTTACAGGATTCAAAGAGAAGCATTGACATCACATCTCTACAGTTACAATTCCAACTAGGACTTACAACCACTGATAGCTATGTTTCTCAACCTTTTGTAAATATGGTTGAAGATGATAAAACAGATACTGAGCTCACTTCTGGACAATGCCGTGTGTAATATTTTTCTCTTGTATGCTTTAAATGATTAAAAATACAATATATTAATCTTGGTGAAATTTTTGTTAATAACATTTTATGTTTCCCTTTTGCATTCCATTAATTTTAAATTGTTAACTTCTACATTCATATTTATTTACATTTTAATTACACATATCAAATCGTTTATGCTTCCATGGTATGTTTGTTATATTGGAAACCCGACTTAATTTTAAACCTTGAGGACAAGGTTTATAATGAGTTTGGGGGTATTTTAGGTGAAATATGACACGAAAGCAATGAAAGAAAAAAGGTAGAAAAATATATAGAATTATTTTTAAATATGATATTCAAGTAAGTTAATTAAAATTTTCAAATTTTTTTGAAATCAAGTATGAAGATTTTGAATTGAAGTGATATTTTTATACCCAGTGAGTTTTAGGATAGAAGGAATCAGTTTTAAACCTTTTTTATTAACTTTACTAGTTGATGTGTACACTAAATTAAATACCTTATGTTAGTCATATTAATAGGTAGAAGATAAAAAAATAGTGCAAGATGAACAAGATAGATTTCTATAAGTCTTATGATACAAAACTCATTGATTAAGTATATATATTTATAAACTCTTATTAACACTTCTCACTATCCACCAAAGTTGAAGAAGGTATTCTTTCTGACTTATAAAAATTCATCAGTTTCTAACTCATTTCTTCTTTCAATTGTAGCATAATAACTTTATATATTTGTACATATACATATATATAGTGAGAAGTGTTAAACAAGAGTTTATAAAAATAAATATTTCAAAAGTCCTATAGATTCTAAAGGAAATGGAGCATGGAATTTATAATGAGAAAAATGTAAGAATGTTCAAAGGAAATGGAGCAGGGACTTCAAGGCAAAAGTAAAAGAAATATGTTAAAAAGAAACAATTAGAATGGAGTAGAAAAAATATGAGAGACGAAAAGATGGATATTCTTAAACTTTTTAAATAAAAAGAATTAACAGAGTACTTGAACATTTTTTAGATTAATATGAGGAATCTGTATTTATTTAGGAGATGTATTCCTAGGGGAACTATATATAGGACTAGAGAGCTACAAAATAACTCTCTCAAATTACTCTTTAACTATTCTTTACATTTTCTTTCCACTTTTATTAAGTTCTTTATGTGAAGCAACATTGGAGCATTGATTTAAAGGTATTTATTTAATTATGTTTTTTTACATATTAGTATTGCTTAATTCTAGCATGTATGAGTAGTTTATTAATCTAAATAAACCCTAAGCATGTAATATGCTTTGGATTGTTATGTAGTTATAATTATGGAATCACATATTTAATATTTTAGATCGATTCATACACGTCAATCATGGATAAAACAAGTTGTTTATGCATATTAAAAGTATTAATTCTTTATGTTGAGTGCACAGTGGCCAATATAGTTCTTAATATAAAGTATTCAATTCAATGTTTATAATTATTGACAACAATTATAGAAGTATTAACTAGGATTAATCTATAGGGCATTTTTCGAGTGTATGCATTAGGTGATTGTGTTTTAATTTGTTTATTAAGTAGCTTCAGCTAATATTAGCTTAGATTAGAAATGATTTCACTAAACTTAATGCTATCATATTTCTACGGTGTTGCATTTTATCCAACGGATAGACTTAAAATGATAAGATTGTGGTATTTCTATTGAATTTAAGAAAATTGGTGGCTGATTAAAGGCTATCAACCTATTAAGAATTAAGATTTAATGATTATGAGATTCCATATAAAATAATTATAGCTATATTATAAAGTGATGTTATTTTTTGGAGTTTGAAAACAATCCGAGTATATTATGATGTTCAATGAGGGTTTGTTTAGATGGTTGTTAGATATTTTATTTAAGTTGATTTATCAATTATTTATTTATTTATTAGTTTTAGTATAGTAGGTTCGTTTACTTAGTTTAAGTTGTTTAAAGTTTAGTTATTTTAATTAATTGTTTACTTTAATGTGCATATTGTTTATTGTTTACTTTCTAATTTAATTAACGTAATTAAATTAAAACAAGTTAAAACTGATAAAACTTTAGGATAGACTAAATTTATAAGAGATTTGAAAAATCCATGTGGAGACGATATCCCATTTACCAGTACTACAAGTTAATAGTAAAATACGAAAAATTATTGTGCACGTTCGACATGTCTCATGTGATGATTTGTGTTTGTATGGTATGGTATGGTAAATTTATAGGTCGTAGTATAAAAGGGGATTTATATACAAGCCTATAATTGGAAAAATAAGTAATTAAATAATAAATTGCTTGTACACTAAGTGCGACGATGGGGTCGTGAAATGAATGTGTACACTCGAAAATACTCGTGGGCATGTCTAGTGAATTTGTTGGCAAGGAAATACACAAAGTATGTATATATAATTGATATATAAATATATAATTAAACTATAAGTTTGGTTTGAATTATATGGATCATTGAATCTCCTCGAGATAAATGTAAGTGGTGATGGTGTTAAGATTTGTGTTACTTAAACACATCATTCACTTAATCAGCTTTGAGATAACACGATGTGTATCTCAAAGAAAACCCATATAAATATAAATCTGAAAGCTTTAAACTTATCTTCACTATTTCATTCAATTCGATAGAGAGAGAGATCAAGCAGCTTAGGGTTTGATCTTATGAGGAACTGATCAAGAGAGGATCATCAATTGAATAAGGGAAATTAAAATGCTATAGATTAGAGATCAACACCGAGGTAAGTGAGTTTTAGTATTTTGAAGCTTAATTCATAAGTAGATTATTATTTCTCTACTATAGTTGTTGTTGATGATTGGAAAGTGGTTTATACCATCGTAGAGGTCCTCCCTGATGTATTAGGGGATTGTTTGATGATTTTTTGATGGTTTGGTGGATGTGATAATGGTTGCTGCCCTATTCACTGTCGAGACAATGCAGGATGGAGTGCGCTCCCTTCATTAGTTGGAATGAACCCAGTTGGTGGAGCATGCCCTACTAAGTGAGGGAGCACGCTTCCAACCCAAAAAACAAAAATTATGCTTTTATTTGCTTAGAATTTCCTGAGGTATTGGAGACTGACTTAAGGATTCTAAATATAGGGTGTTAGGCCTATCTTAACCACAAATGGTTTGTGATAGGTTTTTGAACACCGGGAAAGCTTGAGTGACCTGAAAAGTTAGGGAATTTGAAAACAAAAACCCGAATTGATGTAAGTATGGATTTGCTTATTTATCGATTTTGCCTGGATATGTTAGTATATATAGTTCATATAGTTTATGGATTGAATGGGGGACTATGTACACTATGATGTGTTTATTAAATGGAAAACAATGTTTAATGTGGTGGGCGAGTGTAAATCCTGCAATTGAGATCAGGCTATAACGGATATGGGTTTGATTCTCGGCCTATATGGTAAATCTTACTTAGCTAAACAGTTTGCATGGATTACATATTCATTAGAGGGTTTAGGATAGAACTATCAAACATTAATGGATTGGCTAGACAACACATCAGTCATTATATTGGTTTAGCAATCGCATTAATGGTGTTAGTGGGTAATCGACCATAGATTTACAAATGAAATAGGAATCACAGTATAATAGTCATTGACCTTTTGACGTGCATTCGTTATTTATTAGATTATATACTTTCCATAATCTCGTTAGTTATCTTTGATGCATATTGTTATTGCATATTATTCTTGATTACTATATGGAATGTTGATGGCTTTTTGAATCCTTACTTAATGAGCAACCCGATTAATATTTCAGGAATATAGACGAATACTACGACTATTAGATAGAGAAGGTTTTGGTGTCTTGATCTTCTATTCGATGTAATGAATTTTCCCTTATCCTATATATGTGTATTGAATTATAGTTCTATAATATTATAATGATTGGGGAATTTTATATATCATGTTTGATATTGCGAAAAAAGTTTTGATTTCTGTTACGTTTACTATTTGTTTTATGTCGATATTCGATATACCATTGTGTTTATCAAGAGATGAAGGCTAGGTTGTTGGCTATAGGTAAGTCTGACTAAGTTATCGAGGCTTAATTAGGGTTTTAAGCCAAATATCACCATAATTGGGATAGGGGATGCTACTTTGGATCTTTTAGATCTTATGTCTTAGAATGCTACAGCCGATAATCATTCCACAGTGAGGAAACCAACAGGCGTATACGAGATTCACTTACAAGCTACAATCTTGGCACAACTATCAAACATGAGTATTAAAATGGCGAAAGCTTTAAATGGGACAACAAAATCAACAAGTGCAGGTGATATAATAACCCATTAATCACCAAGCCATGGTGGTCAATCGAATGACATGCAACAAGGAATGGAGTATTAGGACATCAACTTCATGAATAATTAAGGCTATGGAAACAACTTCAGGTCGAGAGGAATGACTCCTCAAAGGTTTTATCAATGATACAACAACAATAACCCCAACTTCTCATATGGAAATCTCAATAACACAGTGAAGTTACCTCCGGGCTTCGATTAACAAGTCCAACAAAGGAAGCTAGGGCAAAGGAAAAAGATGACTTCATTGAAGTCAATTGAGAACTCTTGCATACCATGAATATGAGCAATAGGGACCGCCATGAGAAGCACGTGAAAGCGATGGAAAATATGAAGCAAACTATGAAGAGAATGGATGATGAGAGATCAAAATCCATCAAGAACTTAGAGAGATAGATTGGTCGTTAGCCATCGCATTGAATTCAAGGAAGGACAATTTTCGAGTAACGGTATTACACACTACAAAAAAACAGCAAATCAGAAACGGAATTAGAAACGGAAATAAGTTCCGTTTCTAAATCAGAAACGGAATTAGAAACGGAATAAGTTCCGTCTCTAAATTAAAAAGTTAGCGACGGAATTGAGACGGAAATATTCAGAGACGGATTTGAGACGGATCAGAGACGGAATTAGAGACGGAATTAAATTCCGTCTCTAAAAAATGGCGCCAACATTCCCACCAAAACTTTCTTTTTTTCAACCGTTCATTATGTCTCGAGATTCGTGCAGCTTGATCTACATACTCACAACAGTCCGTCTCTCCCTAAAATCACTCAGCTCTCTCTCTCTGTCTCTCAAAACCTCTCTCTGTCTCTCTGTCTCTCAAAACCTCTGTCTTGACAAACCTCTCCCTCACCGCTCTCTCTCTCTCAACAAACCTCTCTCCCTCACCGCTCTCACCGCTCTCTCTCACCGTCACCGCTCTCTCCTCTCTCTCTCTCACCGTCGCCGCTCTCTGCTCTCTTTCTCACCGTCGCCGCTCTCTGCTCTCTTTCTCACCGTCACCGCACTCTCTCTCTCTGCTCGTCTGCTCTCTCTCTCTCTCTCTCTCTCTCGCACCTCTCTACTCTCACTCTCTCACCAATAGCCATGTTGTTCGTCTGAATCGATTTCGCGTACCAAACCCTAGATTTAGTCCCCTCCGATTCCGTCTTGGTTTCTAGGGTTCGTTCTAGGGTTTCTTTGATGAGGCGTGGAGTCTAAAATCGAGTTCGTGATCGATAGGGTTTTGAAGGGTCTGCGGAGATTCGGAGAATGACGGACCAGGAACTGGAGCTCGAGCTCAACGAAGCCGGACGCGCCTCGGCGACCCCCCCAGCTCGGTCGACGACTTGCTAGGGATTCTCGATGTGAGTTCTGTTTTTGGTTTCTAGGGTTTCGATTTTAGATTTTTTTTTATTGTTTGGTTTCTCGAAGATTGCATGTGAGTTTTTTGGGGTTTTGTGGTGTGTTTGTTTTTGTGTTTTCGGTAATGGGGTTTTGGTAGAGTTTTGTTTGGTCTTGAAAGCTTCGATCTTTCGTGTTTGGTTTTGTGTTTTTCGTTTTTGTTTCAATTTGTTCAATTTTCTTCCCTCCCATTTTTGCCGTTAAACAATTTTCTTGTAGGTACTTACTGAATGTTTGTAGAAGACATTGCATTTAGGTATGTTTTGAGTGGACGCATAATGTTAGTTCTGTATGTTCTTTTTCGACAATTTTATTTCTTCCATTGCTTATGCTGCCTTGCTAGTTAGCAACTGTGCTCTCAACATGGCTTATGAAATTTTGCAATTGGAACTTGGAAATATGAACTTGCGCTTATTCGGATCGCCCGAAAAGTTTTATGGACAAGCGCAGGCGCATGTAAGTATGACATACATATTTATATATTAGAGGTAGAGAGATTTTGGAGAATTTTTAAGGAGATGATCAAGCTAGGGGTGGTGTACAAGTTGGTAAGTAGATCTACACAATTAGTTTGCAAAGTTTTGTTTAAAATTAGAGGTTCAGTTTTTGTTTTAATCTGTTGAATCATCTTAGTTTCTCTATGTTTAGTCTTGTTTTTAACGTCTTAAATGTTTTAATTTGGAACTATTCTTTTTTTTAGAGCGAAAAATAGGCTTTTAATATGAGAAACTGGCTTTTTGTTGCTATGTTACTGAAGGTTGACTTGAAGTGTTCTATTCGATATTATGACCAACCAAATGAAGAATCAAAATTGTCAAGGTTTTGTGATGGCGGACTTCATAGATTTATGACATAATTAGCTAATGAGTAGTAATTAGAAACTATTTATTCGGATTTTATCTTTTATAGTTTCAGCTCAATGTGCCAAACAATTTATTAGAATTTTATTAGAAATTTGCTACTTGCTTACAATGTATTCTTTTTTGGAACTTTGTAGGAAACTGATAGGCTTAGACAAGTGATTGAGAAGGAAATGCTAAAAGTCGAGGTAAGTTTGTTCTTCCCGAAATGGCTTGTAATTTTTCCACATGACCTTATTAAATGTGTAAATTCACAAATGTTTAGTTTAGTTAACAGTTCCATGCTTAATAGAGTTGTCTAATGACTCTGCTCTTTGTATTGTTGAAATAGAACATTTTGACTTAAAACATAAGCCATAAACCAAAGATAGAGATGGGCAAAACATTGGTTAAATATTTAAGAGAAAGAAGTAGTTAAGCAATTCTACCCATTAACCAAAGATTACTTTTAGTCTCTTAAAAAATTCATAAGATACTACTTTGAGAATCAATGAAAAATATTTAAAATTGGTATTTGGTTTGTTCATCTACCCCCTTAACCAAAGATCAAATTTTAATATTTTTTAAATAAATTCAATAAATACTACTTTAAGAATCCATGAAAAACATATTTAAAATTGGTTTTGGTTCATTCATTTTTTGATTGAAATATTCGATTAAGTGGTTTAATGCATAAATTTTACTTGAATATGATCTATAATTTGCATTGTTGTTTGAATAAGGATATGTCTTCTTTAAATTTAGGCAATAACAAGTCCATATCATTTTTTTTGGTGTGATCAATAGTTTGATACTCATTAAGTTCATACTTCACAACTTAAAAGGTATCCTAGTTCCTCATGAAGTTGATATTGTCAAACTCAACCTATGTAGAATATTGTGTGCTCTAGATAAAGGTAAAGGAGTCACCGTCACGCTTGGAAAATAAGGGGTGCAATAGGCTGAAAGCCAATGTAAATCGATCTTTATGAAATGGATTAAACAGGTTTATTGTTTGGTTCTTGAAAGTTAAAAAAGTTCAGTTTGAAATGAGATGAGTGAGCTTATGATAAATTTTGTAGCTTGTGAAAGTGGATTGATTGAAAATAGTCTTATGAGTTTTTTGGTCTATCTATGAGGTAGCATATTTTTGTTTTCTTATATGTTTTTAGAAAATGAAGATAAAAGTGAAAATGACAAACATTGCTATCTTCCTCCTACTTTGGATTGGTAAGAATTTAATTTACTTAAATCAAGTATATGCAAGTGTTTATCATCGTTTGTGGATTCTTAAATCTCAAATGAATTAATGTTAATCTTTTTGCTTGTTTGTAGACTTTGATGGTCGAGTGCGGGGATCGTCGCTATAAGTTCGATGTGAGTCATTGCTCTTCTACCTTAGCTCTATCTCCTATGATGCTTATGTCCCTGAAAAATTTAAGTTCAACTATTCAATTATTAAGTTGTTTCAAATGTCCCTTGGCTGTGCAGGTGGTGTTGAAGAACATCTCAAGACTTTTCGATTGATAATTCTTTTTGTGCATATTTATAGGATTGTAAGTTTTTTTTTTTTGTGGTTGTTGAACAATAGGATTGGTGGTTTTGTGAATACTTAGAAATTTGGAGCATTTGTAATACTATACAATTTTTTTTGGATATATATCTTTTTCAATTTTTGATTTTTACATTTTTGTTCTCTCAATTGAATATTTGTTGATATATATTGTCGATGTATGAATGTCAAATTTTGTTTTTTTGGGGGATGTTAGCACCCCCAAGGAGTTGTTGGAGGGGGTGCGGGCGATGATTTTTATTATATATTGGCAGGTTAAATGTGCTTGGATTGAGACCTATATATGTAAGACTTTAAAAACTAAACAAAAATGAAAATTAGAGACGGAAATAGCAACGAAATCTTTGGATTCCGTTGTTATTTCCGTCTCTAATTTTCGTTTATGTAGATACATAAATCAGAAACAGATCAAATTCCGTCTCTGATCCGTCTCTGATTAGCAACGGATCAGAGACGGAAATAATCAGAAACGGAATTTATTCCGTCTCTAATCAGAAACGGAATAAATTCCGTTTCTGATCCGAAACGGAATTTATTCCGTTTCTGATCCGTCTCTAAATCAGAAACGGAATCGCATTTCCGTTTCTGATTGAATCAACGACGACGTTTTTAGAGACGGAATTGATTCCGTCTCTGTTCCGTTTCTGACTGCAATTAGAGACGGAATTTTAACAAATCAGAGACGGAAATTTCCGTTTCTGATTTGCTGTTTTTTTGTAGTGAGAAATCCCAAGGAGAGTGTTAGTGTTATTCACGTGATGAGCATTACAACAACGAACGAGCCAAGAAAATAGCAAATGATGTACAAGTCAAAAAAAGTCAACACTTTAGCTTTGAGGAAGCATGAAGTGATGCTTGAGAACTGAATGAAAGTGGGGCAAGATGAACTTGAAGGATTCAAGGAACAATGGATTAATGCCTTAAAAAATTACAAGAAGGGGAAGAAAAATTGAGAACTAAACAACAAGATGAAGGACCTTCTAAAGAAGCATCGAAAGAAAAGGTTGTTCCACGAAAGGCGAAACCAATCTTTAAGTTCATTCCGAGACTTCAACCAATCAAAAGGAGAGATCCTAGAGGCTTATGCATATCAATAAGCATTGATAGACACCGGTTTAGAAACTTCTTATGTGATAACGGAGTCTCGGTTAATGTCATGCCAATAATAGATATGTTACATGTAGATTTGAAGATCAATTGTCTTGATTTAACAAATTTGCAAGTACTTGATGACAACTTAGTACCAATAATTGAGAGAATCTTGAATGTGCATGTGAAAGTGGATAGATTCACATTCATTGTGGATTTTAAGGTTATGGATCACAATATGGATGATGATGCTTCTATGATACTTGGGTGGCCATTCTCGAACACTGCCGATGCAACATTGTACACAAGGAAGAAAAAGGTCACAATGAGTATAGAGGAGGATGATGATGCCAAGAAGATTATCTTTGTTGATGGGAAAGAAGTACATCAAAATAGGAATGATATTATTATCTTTGATCAACAAATGAACTATCTCGATTTAGACTCAGACTAAATGAGAGAAAATGCGTCGGACTAATGACGTTAAACAAAGCGCTACAAGGAGGCAGCCCGGAGATTTTTAAATTTTCAATTTTTAAATTTCACTCAAGTGGTTATTTAGTTTAGTTATAGAAAATTCAAACATTTTAGTTTTCTAACTTTTGAAAACTTTTGCTAAATGTATAGAAAATACCATTTGTCGGGTGACAATTCATCAGAATGGAAAAGTCTCAACTAACTCAGTAATGAGCGTAAAAAAGCGAAAGAGTTAAGGCGGTAAAGTTAAGGTACATGGGCAACTCACAAGTAATTTTTTATGGAACTTTTTATGCATACAAGGATTTCTCAGGGTCATGACACTTACCATACAACCTATTCCATATGCCAACGACTAAACATACATCCCTCTATATTAAAATTGACAATTTCTAATTGAGAAAAGAGAGTTCCTAGTGGTTTAGAGTGAAAAAGAGAGTGCTTGTGGATTTGCACAAAGAGGAGAGCTACAACACTGATTTGGAGATTTGATTCAAAATAGCACTAGAGTTTTAGTTTATGAGCAAAGTGAGGGGACTTGGATTGATAAATGCTTGGAGGAGTATTCTACATCGGAAAATAGTTTGACGTTGAGGTTAAGTTAAAATTTCATTAGTTATGCTTTGAGATTTTGACAAATTTTAATGAACTTGCATGGATTGTGGAAATATGGTTGTTTAATAGGAATTTCAATTTGTGTGAATGTTTAGCATCAATGTGACTTATGGAGACCTAGTATGTCTTTTGCATTATTTGGTATGTGAATGATCCTTATGATTTAAAATTTTGATTTTAGGTGATTTGAAGACCATTGTTGATAGTTGTTGTGTTGTGTAAATTTTTGAGAAAAATGTTGAGAACAAGGAGGCAAGTGAGTTAAGTGAGTGAAGTGAGAGCAAATGATTTTGAGGCATCATCCTCAAGAGATTCCAATGAGTAGGAATCTAGGCCATTTAAGTTGAAGTAATATATTAAGAGAGAGGCTTAGGATAGATATGATGTCATTGAGCATAAAGAGTTCATTTGTGAAAGAGGAATTAATTTGCTGGTCAATTATGACAAAAGAGTAAACAACTTCATTATGCAACAAGGTTGGAAGTAATTCACTCAAGACAATAGAGAGAATAAGGTTAAAGGAGCAAGTGAAATTGTGTACGAGTTTTACGCAAATGCAAAGTTTACTAGGAAGAGTGATCCAGTGAAGGTGAGAGGGGGTTTGTTCCTTGTAATGAGTGTTAATTAATACTATCTATTGGTTAGAGCATATGAGTAGGATTGAAGCCGACCAAAGTTTTTCGGATAATATTTATGAGAAACCTTATAACCTATACCCTTTTAAAGCCCTTTTAAAGCCATAGAGCGATCATTAGTTGTCCGAGGACAATAAGGATGAGTAGTGAGAGCTGAGAATGTGCCAAAGCACATTAAGAAAGGAACGCGAGTAAAATCTAAAAATGTGGCAACACTTTCTTGTTGCTTCATTATACTAGACCACTTAGCAGGGCGAGATCAACAAGACAAAGACAACTTGTTTATTTGAGATTAAAAAGTACGAGGACATTAATGTGGGCGAGATCATGTACAAGAACCCGATGGAATCTATTATGTCAAATAGAGACAACAAATTGTTGTTTCCAATTTTGATTACTCAGATGTGCTTGAAGGCCGGAGTATGATTGCTTTAGGATGAGAAATTTGATATTGAGGCCCAACTAACTATAGATGATGAGTTTATACTCACACTAAAATCACCAACTATTACCAAGACTCCGAGGATGAGAATGAGAGAGCTGAAGGAAATAGACTTGAGGCCAAGTAGTTGGCTAAGCAGCAAGAATATCACACCACAACAACATCAGCAGTGGAGTAGCCCAGGAGTTGCAACACGAAAGATATGAAGATGAGGAGGATCACCGGCAAGGATTCGCCGAGGGTTACGAGTTTGTATAAACACTTATAGGAGAGCGAGACATGGATGGTCCTAAGTTTTTCACCACCTCCTCCACCATAGACACCTATACCACCACTAGAAGACTTGATTCTATGGAAACAGAGGCTGTGGATTACTGAGATGAGGAGACACTACAGAGAGGACATGGCTTAATATCGTGAAGCCTAGATGAGATATGAGCAAGATCGACTGAATGGACAATAGAATTTCATGTTATTTGCAAATCATAAGAAGGGCATAACTAGATATGAAAGGAGCGGACGTAAGAGACCTACAAATAGGTCTTTTGGCTTTTCAACAACACCAAACTATGTGTTTGATCCAGATGTGACGCGGAGCAGAATGGTGGAGCGTCCTTTTACACCATCCTATGCTGGAGCTGATGATGATAATAATGACGATGATGCATAGTCCTGATGTCAGAGTCTTAGGATTTCCTCAAACCTCGGGGATGTGAGAGATACATTGATATTGTTTATTTTATATTTGGGATTTTTTTGTCACTTATTTAGTTGTTTAAATTTTATGTTTAGTTAATTATTATGTATCTTGTGTTATTATTATATTTATCTGTTTTAGTACTTTCATGTTTCAGACTTATTTTTAAACCTTGAGGACAAGTTTTGGTTTAAGTTTGGTGGCATCTACACTATGGGAAGTGGTAAGAAAGGGTGAAATAAGGATAAACATCGCATGTATGATCATTAAAATTTTATTTTTGAAGCAGTTAAAGAGGAAAGTATGGTAGTGTATTCTATTTCATTTACTTACAAACTGAATATGTTTAAGTAGCATAGATTAGGTTATATATAGTACTGTAATGAATAAGTAATTCACTTGCAAAGTTTATGCCTTTAATTTAGAATGAGTAAAATACAAGTGTCTTGTCCATTTAAAACTCACCAGAGTATTTTTAAATTTTTGAAAAAAATATGAAATGTAGCAATAACGGTATAATTTCATGATTAGAAACCTAGAGTTAGGGAAGACCTTGAACTTGAAACAAAAGTACGAAGAATACTAGAATACTTTTGTGGAAAAAGTTAGATCTCTATGTAATTATATAATAAGTGTGTATCTTACTTGATAATAATAAAAAACAAATAGAGACTTAGTACTAAAATGGGAGAAAATAGGCATGATGATGTTTAATGAAAAAGTTGGAGTTAACTTGCTTGATAGAGTGAATGTGAGAAGTACTAATGAGAGTTTTTTTTAAAGAGAAACTCATAAATTATATAGGAAATGGAGCAGTGTAACAACCCGTATTTTTAATTAGATGACTAATCACTAATCATGAATCATTAGTGGTCTACAAACCTAACTAAGAGTTGCGGCTAGTCGATGTGCTCAAATATATATATATATAAATTAATTATGTTTGGTGTGCCTATTTTGTAATGTACAATCAATTTAATTCGACTTAAATGAAGTCAAACTATACCATTGATTTGAATAGGTGATTATAGCTTTGATTTTTATACAAATTATTAGTAGAAGAGGTGTTTAGGTAATTTGCCTAACAAAAAGAACAATATAAAAAAAACACAAACTAACTATGTGGGGTCTTGCCCCCATTTCGTTCTTAAAGAACTAAACAAAAAAAAGCAAAGGGGCCCTTCTTCACGCAAAGACAGAGACGGCTGCGGCGACGCCGGCGAGGAGCTGCGGCTTCGGGAAGGACGCAACGCAGACGATGGCGTGGCTCGGAGGAGCTGCTGGTACGGACAGCCAGCCCAACAGTAAGGACCAGCGGTGCGGTGGAGCTCTGGCTCATGGACAGTAGGCAGCTCATGGAGACGGTGGGTGCAGATGATTCAGGCGAATCAACAGCAGTGGTTGTGAACAATGCGACTCTATCGATGCTTGGCACGGCGGTGGTTGGTCACAAAGAAGGAAGAAAAAATAAGAAAGATCAATTTGGATTTGTAGAAAGTGTGTAGATCTTTGCTAGATTAGAACTCTTGAATGAAATTCGGAGTTGTGAAACTCTATTAAAGGCAATGGTGAGGCTCTAAATCACATTTAAAATTTAAATCCAACTCAAACTTTAGAAAATCATAGTTGTTAATGAATTTGAAGTGGTTTAATTGGAGGGGCTGGTGTTGGGTTTTGGGGTTTATACGCGAGGAAATTACAAAATTGTTTTGTAATTTTCGCTGCGTATGAACCCCAAAACCCAATAGTGGTATCAGAGCCTTCGAGTTTGATTCCATTAAATTCATTGCATGTTTTCTTCTAATATATACATGATATATGATTGAAAGCATGTTAATAGTTGATATATATGTGATATACAAAAAGTTTCTTTGAGATTTATTATCATGTTTTGTGTATATGATACACATATTTGTGATTTAATCGAAATCAGTTTCATACATGCTAATAACCATGTTAGGTTAATTTGAATAATTTTAATGAATTGAATTTCGTGTTTTGTGATCCATGACACCAATAGGTATAATCTGTATTTTTTGTGTATTGATGCATGGATGAAATCTCTGTAATTCAGTATGCATATTTAGGTTACATTGATTTAAGTTTCTTAAATCGCATAAGTCTGAATATTAATTCGAAACTAATATAATTAGGTTCGATTGGGATAGTAGTTCATGATTCAATTTCATGTTTGTGATTATTTGGATGAGGATGCAAATAATTATTTTTCAAAATTATTTATTTATCTCGTTACATCTTTGTTATGAAATTTCTATTTGATAAGAGACATATAACAAATTAGATTAGGACATATTAGCAAAATCGGTTTCGTTATCCCTATTGGATATGAGATAAATATCAAAAAATTTGTTATTGGTGATATACTAGGATTCAAATATCTTAAGTCCTAATTAGATTAGGATAAGATGATTAGATAGATGTGGGTCCGGGTTAATTAAAAATATTTTAATTAACTTAATTTCTGATAAATTAAGGGGTAAATTTGGGATAATGAAATCAGCGAAAAATATGATTTTCTATTGCGAATTTTAATTTTTGGAATTGAAACTTCGTTTCCTAAAAAAAAAAAAAAAAAAAAAAAGCGTAATACGTGTACCACCGCACGCTGACCAGCTAGTTGGACCGCCGTCTAACAAATCCTAGCGCACGAAATTCTTTTATTAGTGAACAGTATAAAAAATTTCCAAATTGTTTAGTGATTGAACAAATCAATAACATATATGATATTTCATTGTTTACATTAAAATCACTAAAACTGAATAAAACCCCTATTAAATTTTAAGTCTCGTGCCATCCTTTTTAAACACTTGTCAAGGCCTCGATCACACTAATATAGTTTCAACCATAGTTGGGTGTATTGTATTATCTTAGTGAGAAAAGTTGGGTAAGAGTTACCTAAATGTTTAAAATGGTTTGACTTAATAAAGCTATCAAAATAGTTTTGAGCTTTAGGCACATAATGAGATAAAAAACTTGCTAAGACATAAGATGTCACGTATATCATAAAAATATATAAAATTACATAAGATGTAATTGATAACTGTTACCTACCTAAATAAGCTAGTTCTGTGTTTCATGCCACATGTGTCATCGATTTAAGTGAAATATGGATTTTAGTCCCCTAAATAAACAATATGTTTTAGGAGGGTTGTTAATTTAGTGGGAGTCTATTCCTCTATACTAAAATAAACTTTGCATAATCTTTATTGTAGATCAATGGCCTCTTCAAGTAACAGTAATCCCCTGTCACTGCGATCCATCCTTGAGAAGGATAAGCTATCTAGGACTAACTTTCTTGACTGGTTCAGAAACTTGAGAATTGTTCTCTAACATGAACACAAGTTGTATGTCCTGGATGCTCCGATACCTGAGGACACACCAGCCAATGCTACTAAAGCTGTGAAAGATGCGCATAATAAGCATGTCAACAATTCTACTGATGTTGCATGTATTATGCTGGCAACTATGGTTCCCGAACTTTAGAAGGACATGGAACTAATGGAAACCTACGACATGACAATAACGCTGAAGGAAATGTTTCAATAGCAAGCTATGCAAGAAAGGTTCGAGATAGTCAAAAACCTAAATTCTTGAAAGATGACTGAGGGTGCGTCAGTTAGTCCTCATGTTCTGTAGATGAAGGGCAATGTTGACCAGCTTGATAGACTCGGCTTTCCTATAAGCCAAGAGTTAGCTACGGATTGATCCAAAATTCATTACCAGAAAGTTACTCACAATTTGTGATGAACTACAATATGAATAATATGGGAAAATCACTCTCAGAGTTGCATTTGATGCTCAAAACTGCTGAACAAAATATCAAGAAACCCTCTAGTAATGTGTTGATGGTCCAAAAGGGAAAGGGAATGAAGAAGAAAGGCAAAGGCAAGGCTAAAGTTATCAAGGCTGCTTCTTTTTGCACCTGTCGCGAAGCCTTGTGGAACAAGTCAAGCCCCAGCCTGTTCCTGCTTCAAAACACCTAAAAGAAAAGGAAGGGAATTGTCATTTATGTCATGCACCTGGACATTGGTTCAGAAATTGCAAACTATATCTAGAAGATCTAAAGAAGAAAAAGGGTAGTGCGACTACTACTACTATAAGTATTTAAGTTATTGAAATTAATTTATCTACTAGTGATTCATGAGTATTAGATATCAGATGTGGTCTCACATTTGTATAAATGTGCAGGGACTCACCAAAAGTAGAAAGTTGAAGAAAGGAGAAGTCATCCTCCGCGTAGGGAATGGAGCAAGAGTTCTGCCCTGGCTGTTGGATCATATGACTAAGTCTTATCTAGTGACTTATTTTAACTTTAAATAATTGTTATTTTGTGACTTCCTTGAGTAGAAACATCATTTCTGTTTCATGCTTGGATATGGATGGTTTTGATTTTATTATTGCGAATAATAAATGTTCCATTTCTCGTAAAGGTATATTTTATGCAAATGTTGATTTGTGTGATGGTCTTTATATTCTAAGCATGAAAAGGTCCTTTGATACTCCAGTCTTTAACATAAATACAAAGAGATTCAAGTCAAATGATGTTTGAATCAAACTTATATTTGGCATTGTAGTCTCGGGCACATAAACGAGAAACGCATAACGAGCTCCATAAAGATGGACTTCTAGATTCATTTGATTTAGATACATATGAAACGTGCGTATCTTGTTTACTAGGTAAAATAACTAAAAGTCCCTTCACTGGACACAATGAAATGGCAAGTGATTTATTAGGTCTAATACATACTGATGTATGCGGTCCTATAAACACAATGGCTAGAGGAGGTTATCAGTACTTCATTACATTTACTAATGATTTCAACAGATATAGTTATATATATCTAATGAAATATAAAGCTGAATCATTTGAGATGTTTCGAGCATTTGAAAATTAAGTGCATAATCAACTTGGTAAAACATCAAAACAATTCGGTCAGATCGAGGTGGTGAATTTTTGAGCCAAGAATTTGATGATCATCTTAGAAATTATGGGATTGTCTCCCGATTGACTCCACCAGCGACTCCACAATGGAATGAAGTTTCTGAAAGGAGAAATTGAACCTTATTAGATATGGTTTGATCTATGATGAGTCATGCAGATCTTCCATTATCTTTTTTGGGGTTATGCATTACAAACTGTAGCTTTCACTCTAAATCAAGTTTCTTCTAAAGCGGTTGATAAAACACCATATGAGATATGGTACGGGAATATACCTAGTTTATCATTCCTTAAGATTTGGGGTTGTGAGCTTACATAAAGCGACAAGTCTCAGAAAAACTAGCACCTAAATCTGACAAGTGTTTATTTGCGGGGTATCCTAAGGAAACAAAAGGATATTACTTTTATAATCTCGCCGAGAACAAAGTGTTTATTGTTCGGTATCATGTCTTTATGAAAAAATAGTTTATTTCAAAAGATACTAGTGGGATAGAAATAAATCTCGAAGAAGTTTAAGAATCACAGATAAACACTAAACCGCTACTAGAAGTTCTACAACGTTCTAAACTAGTTGAACCTCCATAAGTAACATATGGCCCAAATAAATCTGGTAGGGTAAGACATGAGCTAGAGAGATTCAAATTTCTCATTACTGATAGTCGTGATGTGTTGCTTATGGATCAAAATGAGCCCACCACTTATCGGAAGGCTATGTCTGGACTAGACTCAGATAAATGTCTAAGTGCCATGAACTCTGAGATGCAATCCATGTATGATAACCAAGTTTGGAACTTGGTTGATTTACCTAAAGGTGGTAAGAACATTGGATGTAAATGAGTTTTCAAGAAGAAATCTGACATGGATGGCAAAGTGCATACTTTTAAAGCAAGACTCGTAGCAAAAGGTTTTAGGCAAACTCAAGGTGTTGATTATGATGAATCTTTTTCGCCAGTAGCCATGCTTAAATCCATAAGAATTTTAATTGTCATTGCTGCATATTATGACTATGAGATATGGCAAATGGATGTAAAAACATCATTTCGTAATGGAAAGCTTCTTGAGGACGTGTATATGACACAACCTGAAGGTTTTGTACATCCTGAGAATTATAGGAAGGTATGCAAGCTTTATAGATCCATTTATGGATTAAAGCAAGCTTCTCGAAGTTGGAATCTTCATTTTGATGAAGAAATTAAGGATTTTTGTTTGATTAAGAACGAAGATGAGCCTTGTGTATGCAATAAGTTCAGTGGGAGTGTAGTTGTTTTTTTGGTACTGTATTATGATGATATATTACTCATTGGAAATGACATCCCAACAATGCAGAATGTTAAGTCATAGTTAGGAAGTGTTTCTCAATGAAAGATTTAGGAGATGCACCTATATCCTAGGGATAAGGATCTATAGGGGTAGATCTAAAAGGCTAATTGGTCTAAGTCAGAGTGCTTACATAGACAAGGTGCTGAATAAGTTTAGTTTGCAAGAATCTAAAAGAGGATTGTTGCCAATGTCTCAGGGCATAAGTCTCAGCAAGATTCAATGTACTTAGCCAAATGATGAGTGAGATCGTATGAAAAAGATTCCATATGCATCAGCTATTGGATCTATCATGTACGCCATGCTATGCACTCGACCTGATGTATCATATGCTTTGAGCACTACAAGCGAGATATCGGTCGATCCTGGTGAGAGTCTCTAGATAGCAGTAAAGAACATTCTTAAATACTTAAGAAGGACTAAGGAAATGTTCTTGGTCTATAGAGGTTTTGAAAATGATCTAGTTGTAAATGGTTACACAGATGCAAGTTTTCAAACTAATATAGATGATTTTAGATCACAGTCTGGATATGTGTTTACTTTGAATGGGGGTGCGAAGGTGAAAAAGTTTGAAGCAAGAGATCATGGCAAATTCTACAACATAATCTGAGTATATTGCAGCGTCTGATGCAGCAAAGGAAGCAGTTTGGATGAAAAAGTTTATTTCTAAACTAGGTGTGGTTCCAAGTATTGCTAACCATGTTTATTTGTATTGTGACAATAACGGGGCAATAACACAAGCCAAGGAACCTAGATCACACCGTAGATCCAAACGTATACTCAGGCGTTTTCATCTCATCAAAGAAATTATTGAGAGGGGAGGCATTTTCATGGTTTAAACTTAATCATACCTCAGTCAAAATATATCTTTCTCAAGATTGATCGATCTCTAAGGCATTGCCAACGACGAACGCCCTCTACCAGCATCCACACACGAACGGCGTCCGAGATTCGAAGTGCTAGCTTCGAGAGAATACCAAACCTTTTTCTTTCTCTCCAAAATGATCCAGAGCGTACCAGAAAACCCTAAGTTGTTTCTAAAAAGAAAATAGAGTTTTGGCCCTTAATCTTTCGTACGTGTGTTCTAACTTAAAGCGTCTATTTATACAACTCTTATGTATAGATGGTTAAGTAAATTACATATATACCCCTACTTAAAGAAGTATAAGTGTAATACACCACAAGGACGCTTCAGTCATGTTTTTTATCATATAAATTCATTTTTCCGAACCATCTTAAAATCTCGCAAAACCATTCTTAGTGTGCGACCCTATGGGCTCATACAACGATGGTAGCGTACTAAAACACATTTTGGTATGCAAGTCATAAGCAGCCTCTAGCAAGACATTATGACTACCTAAGTTGTACGAATATCAAATCGATACAACCTAATCAATAGTGTATATAACATCCTTTTGTCACACGATATCCTTTTAATCAAACATAAGGCATGGAATTGTCATCCAACATGTTCAATCGTACTAGTCTTGATCTCTAGGTAGACTGAAAACATCCAAGTGACATTGATCAATATCAATTCACTTAGACTAGAACTTTTAATAGTCTAATACATCAAGGGATCCACTAGATATCTCTTATTTATATGAGAGGGACGAATTCTATCTTGATCACACAACTTCATCACATTGCTCACACAGTAACTAATCACAACCTTTATAATCGTTTGGTTAAAGACAATGTTTGATTGTGTCAAATCACTGTGTTCCTAATGTTGAAGTCTCTGGTAATCTCAAGCTATCTCAAGCTAGATGACTGAAAAAATATATCTATCATGAGAAACAACTATGACTTAATCCATGTGATGTTCTAATAGCGGGTCGATCTTGTACTTTGTTCCATAACAAGTACTCGTGATCTTGATTTGTATCCCTATACATATAATCATCATATGATCATAAATCAAGACTCACACGAGTCTTAATTCATTATAGTTCCCAGTATAATGATTGACTAGGGACATTTATGATATTTCTGTAAATACCAATGAATCTTATTATAATGTAAACATGCAAATTAATTATAATAAACAACAAATGAAATCCTCTATTTTATTAACTAAAAGTATTCATAAAGATAGTTAATGGAATGACCTAGGGCACATGCCCCAACAAAATTGGGTTGATTTTATGAACGATTATAAGTTGATTTTGCCAATTTAAGACTAAATTAGGTTAAGTTTGGGAAACCTTTCTTCTTGAACTCTATGTATTTGATGAAATTGTCAAAAAACATTATCTTGCTCTTTTAAACAAAATATATAGAAAAATATGGATTTTAAGCCTTGCGGATTTTTTTTTCAAGTTTGGTTTATATGATTCAATTAATCAAGTTTGATTGGCATGAATTTCGAGTCTTGAGATGATTGTGAATAGTTTTCATTGACTTCGTAAAATCATTTTGAAACACCTTAAAATGAGCTTACTATCTTCTTCTAAGTTTTGTAAATAGTGTTGGAAATAAAAGAACTCTCAGTGTTTAATAAAATGCTCATAAGAGAACTTTGTTGTTTTTCTTTAAAGTTCCGAAGCTCAAATTGAACTCGAAAATATTATAAATCTTTTTAAGTCAAGTTTGGTCGAAGCTATGAATTTTTTGTTTCTTTTTATTATTGTTGCATTTGACCAATTTGTTATGGAGCTTGGGTCTTGACCACCATTCTAGTATGATTTGTATGGATTTCGAGCAAATTTGGGCAAGTTTTTATTTAAGTTAAGTAAAACTCTTTTTCTTGTATACAATGTGCTTTATATAAAAGGGAGCATTAATCTATTTTCTTGAAAATGAACCTAACTTATTGAAGTCATATTTGATGTTTTGACGAATCTAAAAAACTCGATACCTTTAAATAAAGTTAATGTATAGAACCAAATGTTTAGAAAGTTGTATTATTTTGGTTTAAATTACTAGAACAAAGGTTTTATGAACTTGGGGTTTCTAGACTTATATTCATTAAGTTCAAAAGTGAAACTAATAGAAGATTGTCTTAATATGTTAAGCCCTTTATATAATGACTTGAGTCCTTAAAAGAACTAATTGATGAATTCGTTCATTTGAGCTACACAAGGCCTCTATTTAGCCAATGGTCCCTAAAACAACTTTGTTATACTATGTATGATTGTAGATATGTAATAAGGACTCAACTAGGCTATTTGAATCATCAATTTGATGTGGCATTTGATGCGATTGTATTGCAAGTACACTAGTAAAAAATTCAATACTAATATTTTCCTTTCCTTACATATTTTGATGAAAATTATACCTATTGTTGGACTCTACTTCCATATTGAGTGATCTATGGTCTAAGTGGTCAAATTGTGTCACTTTTTAATATTGAGTTAAGCATCCAAGTCACGCTCGTGGCTCTTAGACGAGACTGAATCCTCTGAGTGGGCATTCGTAGTCGTCGTGGCTCCTCACAAGGCTTTAAGGATCTATTGCGGTTGAGCATCCAATTGTGAATGTGGCTCCCTTTGGAATTTACTTGGACTACAACTTATGTGAGCCATCATTGGCAAAGGTTTTGGTACGATCGAAATGAAATTGGTCCAGTTGTATCGGTGTTTGACACTTACCCATATTCAAGTTGCTTTGAGCCAACGTATAGAGTGTCAAGCCACTTAGGTGCATATCCTTCGCTTTTGGGCACTTGGCGTTTATAGTTGATCATTCTAGTTTTTTTAGCATGCCTTTTACTATTCTTTACAACTTCATTTCTTTCCTACTTGATTTATAGACTTATTTATTGTTTAATCTGAATTACTATTTAACTTTTTCTGGATTTACTCACTTGAATTGTCTATGCTTTTGGTGACAATTGCAGGCGTAATATTTGAGCTTGAGAAATTGATGTGCAGCATACATAGGTTAATTGATGTATCTATATTACATTCATTATATTTTTAAAAATGGGTATTTGGGTTGAGAAATACAAGTACTACCCCTCGTAACCATAATTTGTACATTGTATCCGTCGTACGGGGTTTCCACATCTAGCTTCCACACTTAGAACTAGTTGTGCGCTTAATTTATTTGTCATTGGGTTTTCACCCTATTTAAATTCCACTACATATGATTTTTATATACATATTCTGTTGTGTGGGCTATCATGTAATAAAGATCGATTTGTAAGGCTGACTAGGCCTTTATTAACTCCACATTGGTTTACCGAGGTTAATTGAGGTCTAATGCTAGGTGGTACCCAATTTGTAGGGTTGGGTCCATTATAGTTGGTATCAGAGAATAAGGTTTTGAATTTAGCTCTTGATAATCCTACAACCAGATTAGTTCGCGAACATAGACTTGTAGAGTTAGGAATACCGATAAACTTAGTGTGAAAACCTATGAACCAAACTTAGAGACTTACTTGGGAAGCGAATGAAAGTAAGACTAGGGGAATTTTAAATAAATCTAATTATATGGTATTTGATTGTATAAATTATATGTAATTGATAAATATACGATATAATTATTTTAATAGCCATATTCACTCTTATGTTTCACGTGAGGCACACTAACTAAATTGAAAAAGATAAATAATAGATTTTCATATTTGAGGAAATTGATAATAAAGAAGATTGATGGTAATGATCAATTTTTGAATAGGAGTAAAGCATGTGGATACCGAAGTATAAAAAAATTAATAGATTTCAATATACTTAATTGGAACTAATTACGAGAGTTGAGTTAGAAATGGAGACTAGTAGAGATCGTAGAGTTCGATGATTTTAAGTAGTCAAATTTTGAGAAATTCTTGACATTAGTCATTTTTAAATCACTTGGTGCTATGTTGACATTTCCACAACTATCTCAAATATGTAAATCTGAGATAAGTATTCCAGGACATCTAAACTATGTGTAATTCCTTGTTCTAAAAAAATGTAACTATTTTAATTGAATATATAATACACTATAATATAGAGAATGAAATTTAGCACTAATAAAATTTATGATTTACGCAACCTAAAATCTTGTTGAAGGAAGGATGTGTAGCGAATAGTAATGAATACCTTAGTTAGGATCGATAGTCATACCTTCTTGTTTGTCCATGAGATGTAAATTAAATTAAGATTGACATCGATCTGAGCTAGTGCATACAAGATGTGTAGTACGTAGTCGAATGATGTGACCATAACCCACTTAACAAAATGAGGGACGCGTAAATTAAATGAAAAAATGTAAGACAAGCGAGTTAACGCAGACTTTAAAGAAGCCAATTGTTTGAGATGACTTGATAACTAATGAATAAGGCATGTACGAACTCCTCTAGCTTTGAAAAAGCTCTTAAGTAGTAGTGTTGGATCAGGAGCCCAAGTAACTCCACTTTAGTAACATTATTCACTTATAGTCCTACGAGTTAGTGAAGTCGACCACCACCTTTAGGGACTTAGGAATGAATTATGAGTTACGGCGTAGGCTGAGTCCACAAATTGTTGTAGAGGTTAGAGGCAACATAAGTATTAATCCTATGAGCGCGCTATTAAGCGTATTAAAGGAATTTTCTATGCATGTAGTGCATGTTAAAAAAAGTAGTGAGTGTGCAAAGTTGCTAGGACAAGAATAATGCACTTAACAAATCATGATAAAAATGGACAAGCACCTATGAATTGCTCGAAAGAGAACCTGAAGATAGACAAGGATAGGCTTCCTTACGGTTTTGAAGGACACCTATCATGCTTTGGTGCTAAAATCTTTCGAGACTTTACTCCAGTGTTGTTACTAAACTTGAATACTATGGTATGTCCTAAGACTGATGACAATTTAAGGATTGACTAACTAACAACTCTAAGGAAAGGATAATGTGTTATGGGAAAGAGAACTTAATGGAAATGTTTGAAACATGATTTGTCAGAAGCTTTGAGAATTAACATGATTCGATTAAGACTGACACAAAAAACCTCAAGGAATTAAAATTGTTGTTCAGATAATCTGACATGATCGTTGCTCGTACATATTATGAATATCATGCATTTGAGGGTGCTTAGAGATGATCATATAGTAATTGCCCAAATTTTCTTAGTCTTTCCTAACTTTTACCAAAAAAAAACTTACAATACAACTGATCCATTGATATATACGGAGCCGAGATGGTGAATTATGGGTGTGCTAGTGCCCATTATCTAAGATTGTGATCCTTATATTTATTGCCAGGTTATGGTAAAGTTTTTTTTTACTGCTAGGTTATGGTAGGGTTAATGACATTGATGGCACCAGACTACATCTAAGTATGGCTTTTTAGTCTGATGGTTTGAATGCATGGTCGATCCAAATTTTGGAGGTCAGACTCATGTTTGTATGATGTAACTATGACGTTAACGGTTGAGTTGAAGTGGTGTAGCTCCATTTGAGATTCCACGAGAGAGGCCTTGTAATTATGGTAAGTAATGATTTTGAGACATTAAAATTGGTGATTGTCTAAGAATCACACACAAGAGACCAAACAAGATAGATAAAATTTGGATTAGCACTAGTAAATTGGTAAGTTATGTAGACTACCAAAAAGAGCGCTCAAGTTAAAATATAAAGACACCGTAGATTCGAGGTGAAAAGAAATCTGCACTTAAACACTTTTATACTTAATCTAGTTACGGGCGTAACATCCTTCGAATTTCAAGAACAAATTTTCTTTTAGTTGGGAAGACTGTAATGACCTATGTTTTTAATTAGATGATTAATCGATAACCACAAATCATTAGTGATCCAAAACCCAACTAAGAGTTACAGTTAGTCATTGTGCTAAAATATAGATATATAAAATTAATTTTATTTGATATGCCTATTTTGTAATGTACTGTGATGGCCCATTCTTTAAAACAGGGCACCCCCGACTTAATATCGTCATTAAACCTTAATCTCAATCACATAGGACTCAACGACGTCGTATTAGTCAGCCTTTCTATATAATTCTCCTCATTTCTCATGTTAAGGATAAGTGCAACAAAATTCTCTTCATTAGTTAATTTTAGAGTTAATTAAAAGTTTTTATAATTTATTAAGTTGTTCAGCGGAAGTCATAAAAATATTGTGGAAGTAAATAAAATAAATCCTAAGTGTGGAAACCATGGAAACATAGATCACATATATATATATATATATATAGAAAATTAGTACTACGATAAAAGTGAAATAAACATGTATCAATTCAGAGAAGTAATGCTCAACCCATATATACAACCCAAAATGAAATGGAACAACATAAAGTTTGTAGTACATCAAAATACCAAAAGAAATATATAATAGACAGATGTAGGAGCATGCTACAGGCTCAGAGATAATCGTCGATCTTCTCTTTGTCAGGCATGCTAATCGATGAATCTGCACCCACTGCCATAAAAAGGATAGCGAGTACAGGAAAGTAGAAAGTAAAATCCGAAGATACTAGTCCACATTTCCAAATATATCAAATGGTATTTAAAAGCATAAAGATAGTGAAAAATTGATGAAATTGAACTATGCTAGAAAAAATAAAAACTAAGTGAAACTGACCCTAGGCTAAATAGTGATGACCTAGGTCCGATAGGCCATGAGCTACTGCACATCACACATTGTGGCCACTCTAAAGGACGTGTGTATTATCACAAAAGTCTAGTTCTCATTTGCAAACATCCCCAAGGAATTTTACCCCGTGTGTCGCACTATAATAATGGCGAATGCCGACATCCCTAGGGAATATTACCCCGTATTACGCTCATCTCAAATATAGTGCAATGGACCCTAGGTACTAGGTTTAATTTATAATTTCAAAGAATGAATCGATTATAGATGTTCAAGACTTGACTAATTGCTACAAAGGACAAAAAACTAGAGTACAAGTCCATTCAACACATTCACATTCATCTCTACACAATAGCATGTTATTGGAACATAATATATCATTTATAATAACAATGGAGTCATATAGTATAAAAATAGAGTCAATGAATCAATGCAAGAATATAGATATCATGAATCAAAATTCAACAAGTGAGGGATAACAATATAGCTCATGATATCATAATATAAAGCATCATATGGTCAAATAGACAATAAAAGAAACATTTAGATAGAAATGAAATGTAAATTAGGACCTCAACAGATATACTTACAAATCATGCAAAGTTTCCTAGCTTAAATCAGCTCCCGACCACTCCAATCTCGCGTCCCACACCCCGTGTCGACTCTCTAAGTTCATGTGGTTCATATTAAAGTTTAAGGTTACTAAAATGGTTGCAAATTGACCGTATATATGTAGAGTAATTTATACTCCATAGTTCAACTAATTCATTTATACTAATATCACTTTTATTTGTAATTAAATTTGTTTCCACTATTTTACATTATTAACTAGATTAGTTATAGGGTGCAATAGCTAGAAATATTATATTCTTATCTACATTTTTAATACCTAGGATAAACTAGCCTAGGTTTATTTTATATAGTCAATGTATGTTTTTATTTAACACATATATGCCACGTTTATCTCTTTATTAACTTATATGTTTAATTAACTATGAATTGAGCTAGTGTCATTAACTATTGATTTTTGTTTCCTTATAAGCTCATCTAAGCTTTATATTTATTCATTTATTTTATGTTAATGATGCACTTAGCGAAGTATACAAAAAAATAATATCATATAAATAATTATTGCTTGTATATACATGTCTAATTAAGCAAACTTAGGTGAAAATTTCTATCACCATAAATATAGACCTTAGTGTCACATTAATAATAAATATTAAATTTTTCTATATCTCTAATAATTATTTAATTTATTTCTTAATTTTTGTGTTGCCAAACTTACACTAAATATATTTAAGGAAGCTTAATCAATAGTGAATTAAACCAATATTTTGTGTAGGCAACACAAATTTAGGAGCACAAATGGAAGAAACATATATGAAAGTTTAATTTGACCAATGAGAATGACAAGAAAGAATTAACACCCGAGTGAGCTATTAATGGGGCATATAAACATGCATGTTTCAAAAAAAACCAAATGGGGAAGTATTTAGTATTTACAATGAAACCCTACATATATATATATATATATATATATATATATATATATATATAATTTTTAGCCCTTGTTTTGAAGCTTTAATGGGAGATTTGGTTTCAAATTGAAGAAGTTGAAGTTTAGTCTACTTTTGAGATATAAAAATCTGAATTTTTTATACTTATATATATGTAGGGTTTCATTGTAAATAGTAAATACTTCGTTTGGGTGTGCATGTAAATAATTTTTCAAACAAGGGTGCATAATCAATTTAATTGTAAGTATGCTACTTATTACCTATGTTAGACACTTGTAATTCATGTTTGCACTCATTTTAACACTTGTATAGCACATTGATTTGATAACTTCAAAATATGTGCTTGCAACTCGGTTTACGTGTTTGTCAACCGAAAAATAATTTATGTGCCAAAGTTCGTCCGACGTCCGACTTAAATACAGTCAATTGTGTCGGGCTCGTGGTAGGCCAATGATTATTTTGGTGCTAACTTTGTACATATATTCTTAATATTTAACATTTGGATATTTTTGACTTACCTAACTTTCTCTATTCGGTCCCATGTCGGCACGCATTTCGAGGCATATCTCAGCTCTCGCCTCGACGCCTATACATAATAAGTAGGAATGACTTAATAAGTCTACACAAATACAACACACTAGGAAACCATCAGACAAAAATAAAGTAAACCTTAGTGACGTGCCTCGATCAGTGTACGTATCTTGACACAAGTACCAAGTCACGGGTTGGTGCTCCTGATTACAGATAAATACGAGATTATAAATTTGGGTCGCGACATGTACAATCAGTTTAATTTGACTTAAATGAAGTCAAACTATACCATTGATTTGAATAAGTGACTATAGTTTAGATTTAAAACAAATTATTATTAGAAGAGCATTTAGGTAATTTTCCTAACAAAAAAATAACAATATAAATAAAAAAAACATAAACGAACTAAATGGAGGCCTACCCCATACTTTTTGCTTGATTAGCACACATGGGCAAAATTTTTATCAACCCAACACATCCACAAATTTTTTTACCAAACTAACACATTTTTGGCCACGTCAGTGCCACGTAACCGCCACATCACTCCTGGCCCTATAGATGATTCGGTGTTGACTATGCAAGCTCTCCATAGATCTACTCTCGTTTGGAATAGACTGGTAGTACTTCTTTTCGCCTGTTTGCATAATTTTATAGCTTCGTATTTACATTTTAACTAATGTAACTTAAATCTCGTATTTCCATAGGAGCCTGGTATATTGACTATCAGGCGTAATTCAATTGCACTACATCGGTTAGTCCCACTGGATTAACGAATAGTTGGGCATCTTCAGGAAGCTGGGTTTTATGGGACGACGCGAATATGTTTCATATTAATTGTTTGGCATCTCATTACTGCCCTTGCGGAGAGGTGGATGCCAGAAACTCACACGTTTCATATTCCTGTTGGCGAGATGACTATTACCTTACAAGATGTACAAATCCTCTTAGGGTTACCTGTCGATGAATTACCGATCATTGGTCGTGTAGAGCAAGATTATGATGCCTTATGTTTGACACAACTGGGCTTCCCATTCCCCAAAAACAACAGGACTGGAGGTCGGATCCAAATTTGCCAACTTTCAATATGGTTTCCAAATCTTCCAAATAACGCTGATGATGTGGAAGTGCAACACTATGCAAGAGCGTACATCTTACAACTTCTTGGAGGAACTTTATTTGCAGACAAGTCTAACAATCTTGTTCACATCATGTATTTGCAGTTTTTGGAGGATTTCGAGGTGGCAGGACAATACAATTGGGGTAATGCAACTCTGGCTCACCTATATTGAAAATTGTGTCTTGCAGCCAACATTGATGGAGCAGAGATAGCAGGTCCGGTCATATTATTGCAATTATGGGCATGGGATAGGTTGCCTTTTCTTGCACCAATAATGAGAAACGTTATTCGAGACGACATCATACCAAACGAAGAATTATTTCCACCTCTTCCATTTGGTCATAGGTAATTAGTATTTTTTAACATAATAATGTCAATTTGAGTATATTTATCTACATGTACATTCATGCATGCTTAGTGTTGTTTTTTACATTTGTATAGGTGGAGACATGCCTTGAAGACCACATGAACATCAATGCACGTGCGGACAAAATACAGAGAAATGATTGACATGCAAGCACCCGATGAAGTAAGAAATATACTTAATCATTTTTTCCAAATGTTGCTTATGTCTACAATGGTGAAATGCGAATTTTATTCATTTCAAGTTGTTTTTTATGACTAAGGTAATTTGGGATCCGTATCCTGAGACAATGATAAGGGATTGTAGCAGTGGTCGTGCTATTTGGCAATCGATGGCACCTTTTCTTTTCTTCTGTGTTGTCGAAATGTATAATCCTGATAGGGTCATGCGATAATTCGGTTTGAAAAAAATGATACCACCTTTACATATCACAAGCATGGAGCTACGTAAGATTGACTTGAGAGGGAAAATGGATAAGGATTGGAGTACAAAACATAGTGCTTATGCCTGCATATGGAACGAACGTGCTTCCAATATTGCAACTGATGAAATATTGGAGGAGCCATTGGAGTTTTACGACCCGTATATGCTATGGTATCGTCGCATTACATGACGCTTCTGTTCGGTTTTGGGGTTCATACGCAGCGGAAATTACAAAACAATTTTGATAAAAATCCCAACGAATCCGAATCTAATTCCATTAAAAACGTTTAAACCATGAAAAACTTAATCATACCTCAGTCGCAATATACCTTTCTGAATGTTGATCGATCTTTAAGGCGCCGCCAACGACAATGAACGCCTCTCTACCGCAGAGTCCACACACGAACGACGTAGAGATTCGAAGTGCTAGCTTCGAGAGAATACCAAACCTTTTGTTTCTTTCCAAAACGATCCAGAGCATACCAAAAAACCCTAAGTCATTTCTGAAACGAAAATAGAGTTTCAGCCTTTCGATCTTTCGTTACATGTGTTCTAACTTAAAGTGTCTATTTATACAACTCTCGTATATAGACGGTTAAGTAAATTACACATATACCCCTACTTAAAGAAGTATAAGTGTAATACACCACAAGAACGTTTCCATCATGAATTTTATCATATAAAACTCATTTTCTGAACCATCTTAAAATCTCGCAAAATCATTCTTAGTGTGCGACCCAATAGGTTCATACAACGTTGGCAGTGTACCGAAACACATTTTGGTATACAAGTCGTAAGCGACCTCTAGCAAGACATTATGACTACCCAAGTTGTACGAATATCAAATCGATATAACCTAATCAATAGTGTATACAACATCCTTTTATCACACGATATCCTTTTGATCAAACATAAGGCATGGAATTGTCATCCAACATGTTCAATCGTACTAGTCTCGATCTCTAGGTAGACTGAAAACATCCAAGTTACATTGATCAATATCAATTCACTTAGACTAGGCCTTTTAACAGTCTAACACATCAAGGGATCCACTAGATATCTCTCTTTATATGAGAGGGAAAAATTCTATCTCGATTACACAACTTCATCGCATTGCTCACACAGTAACCAATCACAACCTTTATAATCGTCCGGTTAAAGACAACGTTTGATAGTGTCAAATCACTATGTTCCTAATGTTGAAGTCTCTGATAATCTTAAGTCAGAGGACTGAAAAATATACCTATCATGAGAAACAACTATGACTTAATCCATGTGATGTTCTCATAGCGAGTCGGTCTAGTACTTTGTTCCCTAACAAGTACTCGTGATCTTGATTCATATCCCTATACGTATAATCATCATATGATCATCAATCAAGACTCACACTAGTCTTAATTCATTATAGTTCCCAGTATAATGATCGACTAGGGACATTTAGGATATTTTTGTAAATACCTATGGATCTTATTACAATGTAAACATGCAAATTAATTATAATAAACAGCAAATGAAATCCTCTATTTTATTAACTAAAAGTATTCATAAAGGCAGTTAATGGATTGACCTAGGGCACTTGCACTTGGGCCAATCATATATGCATCTAATGCCTAATGATCTAACATGACCATCATGTTTTACTTGTGGAAGAGCTTTTGTTAATGGATCCACAACGTTGTCTTCCGTAAGTACTCTTCAAATCCTTACGTCTCCCCTCTCAATAATTTCTCTGATGAAATGAAAAGGCCTGAATATATGTTTGGATCTGTGTTGTGATATAGGTTCCTTGGCCTGTGCTATTGCCCCGTTATTGTCACAATACAAACAAACAGGGTTAGCAATACTTGGAACCACACCTAGTTCAGAAATGAACTTTTGATCCAAACTGCCTCATTTGCTGCATCGAACGCTGCAATAAACTCAACTTCTGTTGTAGAATCTGCCACAATCTCTTTTTCGAACTTTTCCAGCTTACTGCACCCCTATTCAAAGTAAACACATATCTAGACTGCTATCTAAAATCATCTATATCAGTTTGAAAACTTGCATCTGTGTAACCATTTACAACTAGATCATTTTCAAAACCTCCATAGACTAAGAACACTTCCTTAGTCCTTCTTAAGTACTTAAGGATGTTCTTTACTGCTATCTAGTGACTCTCACCAGGATCTGACTGATATCTGCTTGTTGTGCTCAAAGCATATGATACATCAGGTCGAGTGCATAGCATGACATACGTGATAGATCCAATAGCTGATGCATATGGAATCTTATTCATACGATCTCGCTCATCATTTGTCCTAGGACATTGATTCTTGTCGAGACTTATGCCATAAGACATTGGCAACAATCCTCTTTTAGAGTCTTGCAAACTGAACCTATTCAACACCTTGTCTATGTAAGCACTCTGACTTAGACCGATTAGCCCCTTAGATCTATCCCTATAGATCCTTATCCCTGGGATATAGGCTGCATCTCCTAAGTCTTTCATTGAGAAACACTTCCCTAACCAAGACTTGACATTCTGCAATGTTGGAATCTCATTTCCAATGAGTAATATATCATCAACATACAGTACCAGAAAAACAACCACACTCCCATTGACCTTCTTGTATACACAAGGCTCATCTTCGTTCTTAATAAAACCAAAATCCTTGATTGCTTCATCAAAAAGAAGATTCCAACTCCTAGAAGCTTGCTTTAATCCATAAATGGATCTTTGAAGCTGGCATACCTTCCTAGAATTCTCAGGATGTACAAAACCTTCAGGTTGTGTCATATACACGTCCTCAAGCAGCTTTCCATTAAGAAATGATGTTTTTACATCCATTTGCCATATCTCATAGTCATAATATGCAGCTTTGGCAATTAAAATTCTTATGGATTTAAGCATAGCTACTGGCAAAAAGGTTTCATCATAATCAACACCTTGAGTCTGCGCGAGACCTTTTACTACAAGTCTTGCTTTAAAAGTATGCACATTTCCATCCATGTGAGTTTTCTTCTTGAAAATCCATTTACATCCAATGGTCTTACCACCTTCAGGTAAATCAACTAAGTACCAAACTTGGTTATCATACATGGATTGCATCTCAGAATTCATGGCACTTAGCCATTTATCTGAGTCTGATCCAGACATAGCCTTCTGATAAGTGGTGGGCTCATTTTGATCCATAAGCAACACATCACGACTATCAGTAATGAGAAATCCAAATCTCTCTTGGCTCATGTCTTACCCTACCAGATTTACGTGGGCCTTGTGTCACTTGCGGAGGTTCAACTGGTTCGAACGTTGTTGAACTTCCTAGCAGTTCGGGGTTTATCTCGTGATTCTTGAACTTCTTCAAGATTTATTTCTCTCCCACTAGTGTCTTTTGAAATAAACTATTTTTCCATAAAGGCACCATACCGAGCAACAAACACTTTGTTCTCAACGGGATTATAAAAGTAATATCCTTTTATTTCCTTGGGATACCCTACAAATAAACACTTGTCAGATTTATGTGCTAGTTGTTTTGAGACTTGTTGCTTTACGTAAGCCTCACAACCTCAAATCTTAAGAAAAAACAAACTAGGTCTCTTCCCGTACCATATCTCATATGGTGTTTTATCAACCGCTTTAGAAGGAACTCGATTTAGAGTGAAAGCTGCAGTTTGTAATGCATAACCCCAAAAGGATAATGGAAGATCTGCATGATTCATCATAGATCAAACCATATCTAATAAGGTTTGATTTCTCCTTTCAGAAACTCCATTCCACTGTGGAGTTGCTGGTGGAGTCAATTGGGAGACAATCCCACAATTTTTAAGATGATCATCAAATTCTTGGCTAAAATATTCACCACCTCGATCTGACCGAAGTGTTTTGATAGTCTTACCAAGTTGATTCTGCACTTCATTTTGAAACGTTCAAAACATCTCGAATGATTCAGCTTTATGTTTCATTAGATATACATAACCATATCTGCTTAAATCATCAGTAAATGTAATGAAGTACTGATAACCTCCTTTAGCCATTGTGTTTATAGGACCGCATACATCAGTATGTATTAGACCCAATAAATCACTTGCCCTTTCACTGTGTCCAGTAAAGGGACTTTTAGTCATCTTTCCTCGTAAACAAGATACGCACGTTTCACATGTTTCTAAATTAAATGAATCCAGAAGTCCATCTTTATGGAGCTTTGTTATGCGTTTCTTATTTATGTGTCCGAGACGACAATGCCAAAGATGGGTTTGATTCAAATCATTTGACTTAAATCGTTTTGTATTTATGTTAAAGACTGGAGTATCAATGGACCTTTTCATGCTTAGAATATACAGACCATCACACAAATCAGCATTTGCATAAAATATTCCTTTACGAGAAATGGAACATCTATTATTCGCAATAATAAAATCAAAACCATCCATATCCAAGCATGAAACATAAATGATGTTTCTCGCTCAAAAGCAAAGCACAAAATAACAATTATTTAAAGTTAAGATAAGTCCACTAGGTAAGACTAAGTCATATGATCCAACAGTCAGGGCAGCAACTCTTGCTCTATTCCCTACGCGGAGGATGACTTCTCCTTTCTTCAACTTTCTACTTCTGGTGAGTCCCTGCACATTTATACAAATGTGAGATCCACATCCGGTATCTAATACCCAGGAATCACTAGTAGATAAATTAATTTCAATAACATAAATACCTGTAGTGGTAGTCGCACTACCCTTTTTCTTCTTTAGATCTTTCAGATAGAGTTAGCAATTTCTGAACCAATGTCCAGGTGCATGACAGAAATGAAAATTTCCTTCTTTTTATTTTGGGTGTTTTGAAGCAGGAATAGGCTGGGGCTTGACTTGTTCCACAGGCTTTGCGACAGGTGCAGCAGCAGCCTTGGCAACTTTAGCCTTGGCTTTGCCTTTCTTCTTCATTCCCTTTCCCTTTTGGACCATCAACACATTACTAGAGGGTTTCTTGATATTTTGTTCAGCAGTTTTGAGCATCAAATGCAACTCTGAAATTCATTTCTCCATATTATTCATATTGTAGTTCATCACAAATTGTGAGTAACTTTCCGGTAATGAATTTGGGATCAAATCCGTAGCCAACTCTTGGCTTATGGGAAATCCGAGTCTATCAAGCTGGTCAACATAGCCCTTATTCTTCAGAACATGAGGACTAAGTGACGCACCCTCAGGCATCACGCAAGAATGTAGGTTTTTGACTGTCTCGAACCTTTCTTGCCTAGCTTGCTGTTGGAACATTTTTTTCAGCGTTATAGCCATGTCGTAGGCTTCCATTAGTTCTACGTCTTTCTGAAGTTCAGGAACCATAGTTGCCAGCATAATACATGCAACATCAGTAGAATCATTGATATGCTTATTATGCGCATCCTTCACAGCTTTCGTAGCATTGGCTAGTGGGTCCTCAGGGATTGGAGTATCCAGGACATACAACTTGCGTTCATGCTTGAGAACGATTCTCAAGTTTTTGAACCAGTCAAGATAGTTAGTCCCAGATAGCTTATCCTTCTCAAGGATGGATCACAGTGATAGAGGATTATTGTTACTTGAAGAGGCCATTGATCTACAATAAAGATTATGCAAAGTTTATTTTAGCATAGAAGAATAGACTCCCACTAAATTAACAACCCTCCTAAAACACACCGTTTATTTAGGGGACTAAAATCCATATTTCACCTAATTCTATGACAGCTATGGCATGAAACACAGAACTAGATTATTTAGGTAGGTAACGGTTACCAATTACATCTTATGTAATTTTTTAGATCATTTTATGAGATATGGGACATCTTATGTCTTAGCATATTTTTATCTCAGCATTTGCCTAAAGCTCAAAACTATTTTGATGGCTTTATTAAGTCGGACCATTTTAAACATTAAGGTAACTCTTACCCAACTTGTCTCACCAAGATAACACAATACACCCAACTATGGCTGAAACTATATTAGTGTGATCGAGGGCTTGACAAGTGTTTAAAATGGATGGCACGAGACTTACAATTTAATAGAGGGATTTTTTTCCAGATTTAGTGATTTTATGTAAACATTGAAATATCATATATTTTATTGATTTGTTCAATCACTAAACAATTAGGAAGTTTTTTTTTATACTTTTCACTAACAAAAGAATTTTCGTACGCTAGGATTAGTTAGACGGCGGTCCCCGTGGCTTGGTCACATCAGGCGGTAGTCCCGCCGATCAATGGCCAGACGGACAGACGAGCGGCGCCCCTGTTTTTTTTTTTTTTTTTTTTTAGAAGACGAATCTCAATTTCGAAAATTAAAATTCGCTATAGAAAATCATAATTTTTCGCTGATTTTATTATCATAAATTAACCCCTTAATTTATCCGAAATTAAGTCAATTAAAATATTTTAATTAACCCGGGCCCACATCTAACTAATCATCTTATCCTAATCCAATTAGGATTTAAAATTCACTATAGAAAACTTATTTATATCACATATACATCAACTATTAACTTGCTTTCAATCATGTATATCATGTATATATCAGAAGAAAACATGCAATGAATTTAATGGAATCGAACTCGATGTCTCTGATACCACTATTGGGTTTTGGGGTTCAAACGCAGCGGAAATCACAAAACAATTTTGATAAAAATCCCTACGAATCCGAATATAATTCCATTAAAAACGTTTATACCATGAAAAACTTAATCATACCTCAGTCGCAATATACCTTTCTGAATGTTGATCGATCTCTAAGGCGCTGCCAACGACGAACGCCCTCTACCAGTAGTCCACACACGAACGACGGCCGAGATTCGAAGTGCTAGCTTCGAGAGAATACCAAACCTTTTGTTTCTTTCCAAAACGATCCAGAGCATACCAAAAAACCTTAAGTCGTTTCTGAAAGGAAAATAGAGTTTCGACCTTTTGATCTTTTGTTACATGTGTTCTAACTTAAAGCATCTATTTATACAACCCTTGTATATAAACGGTTAAGTAAATTACATATATACCACTACTTAAAGAAGTATAAGTGTAATACACCACAAGGACGTTTCCGTCATGAATTTTATCATATAAAATTCATTTTCTGAACCATCTTAAAATCTCGTAAAATCATTCTTAGTGTGCGACCCAATATGTTCATACAACGTTGGCAGTGTACCAAAACACATTTTGGTATACAAGTCATAAGCGGCCTCTAGTAAGACATTATGACTACCCAAGTTGTACGAATATCAAATCGATTCAACCTAATCAATAGTGTATACAACATCCTTTTGTCACACGATATCCTTTTGATCAAACATAAGGCATGGAATTGTCATCCAACATGTTCAATCGTACTAGTCTCGATCTCTAGGTAGACTAAAAACATCCAAGTGACATTGATCAATATCAATTTACTTAGACTTGGCCTTTTAACAGTCTAACACATCGAGGGATCCACTAGATATCTCTCTTTATATGAGAGGGACAAATTCTATCTCGATTACACAACTTCATCACATTGCTCACACAATAACCAATCACAACCTTTACAATCGTCCGGTTAAAGACAACGTTTGATAGTGTCAAATCATTATGTTCCTAATGTTGAAGTCTATGATAATCTTAAGTCAGAGGACTGAAAAATATACCTATCATGAGAAACAACTATGACTTAATCCATGTGATGTTCTCGTAGCGGGTCGGTCCAGTACTTTGTTCCCTAACAAGTACTCGTGATCTTAATTCGTATCCCTATACGTATAATCATCATATGATCATCAATCAAGACTCACACTAGTCTTAATTCATTATAGTTCCCAGTATAATGATCGACTAGGGACATTTATGATATTTCTGTAAATACCCATGGATCTTATTATAATGTAAACATGCAAATTAATTATAATAAACAACAAAAGAAATCCTCTATTTTATTAACTAAAAGTATTCATAAAGACAGTTAATGGATTGACCTAGGGCACATGCCCCAACTGCTTCATGTCTCGTCGTGGAGCTATTGCTGAGGCATTGGTAAGTACAATTTTTTTTTTTTTTTGGTCATGAAGTCTTTCAAATAGTTGTTTTGATTTTACTTTCGCATACAACTTCATAAATATTTTATATGTAGGCAAATGGTATGACATCAATTCATCAGTTGACATTGGGTGATGATGTGTCTATTGCATGCATTAGAGATGTGGCTACATCGACTTCGACTGCAGTACATGCAGATTATCGCATGCATAATATGCCCACTTCATTTGAAGCTTCTCATCAATCTTCCCATGATGATACACGTTCGAGCATGACACTTCGGTGTATACTCCATCAATACCTCTCAACCAGTTCGAGACTCTATATACTCCATCGCTACCTCTCAACGACTTTGAGACTCCACATACTCTATCAGTTCCTCCCAACATGGCATTCGAGGCTACGGAAGCCTTTCCATTTGACAGGGCACCTACATTTTCACGCCATTTTAATGCAAGTCCAATAATGATGAATTTATCTGGGAGTACAAGTACTCGTGATGGTGGAATGCGTGATATCGATTATATTCAAAGAGAAGATGCTCAAAATCCTGCTAATGTGGGCCATTAGAATGTGCTATTAGCTTTAAATCGGAATGTTCGAGTTGTAAAGAGAACACGTTATGGGTATGGAAGTCATTATTTGTTGAATTAATATATTATTTTGCAGTATATGACATGATGGGTTTTAACTAATCTTTTGTTGATGTTTTGTAAATTGTTTTTGAATTCATGCTTCGAGTGGGGTTTATGCATGATATGAGATAAGTCAACTTATGATTATAGAGGTTTCAAGCTGAAAAATTGAAACTTTGTGTGTGATATTATTGGAAACAGCAGCTGCAATTATAAACACTCCCATATTTTCTATTTGTGTATGTTGTTTCCAGTAGATAATTTGGAGTTTCACTTTTTGAAATAAGTCAATTTATGATTATGGAGTTTTGGAGCTCAAAAATTGAAACTTTGTGTTTGATATTATTGGAAACAACAACTGCATTTACCTTGCACTCCCATATTTTCTAATTGTCTATGTTTTCTAAACCGTTTGGATACGCTTGTTATCACAGAAGCATCGACAAAATTAAAAAAAAAACTCAGTTGGAGATTGCAGACCTATATGGATGGTTTTAGTTTGAGCTCTCTGCTAACTTTTAGAAAAAAATAAACTCAGCTAGAAAACGTGATTGCTAGTCACGTTTTCTAGTGACCAAAACCAACCCTTGACGTGGAGGGTGATGTGGCAGTGACGTGGCCATAAATGTGTTAGTTTGGAAAATATTTTTGTGGGTGTGTGGAGTTGATAAATATTATTCCTAAATGTACTAATCAAGGAAAAGGTTCGGCTTACCCCCATTTCGTTCTTAAAGAAACTAAAAAAAAGGCAAATGGGGGAGGGGAAACCTTTCTTCGCGTAAAGATGGATACGGCGGCGGCGACGCGGGTGAGGAGCAGCGGATCTGGGGAGGACGTGATGCAGGCGGTGATGTGACTCGGAGGAGCTGCTGGTGCGGCCGGCCAGCGAAGCAACGAGGACCAGCGGTGCTCACGGACCGCATGCAGCTTGCAGTGACGTCGGGTGCGGACGATTTCAGCGAACCAGCAGCAGCGGCGGTGGACGACGCGACTCCGGCAATGCTTGGCATGTCGGATGTTGCTTACAAGAGAGGAATAAATAATAAGAAAGATCTACCTAGGGCTTTGAAGAGAGTGAGTGATTTCAATTTGGATTTGTAGAAACAGTTTAGATCTCCGCTAGATTGGAACTCTTGAACAAAATTTGGAGTTGGAAAAATCCATTAAAGCCATGGTAAGTCTCTTAACCACATTTAAAATTTAAATCAACTTAAATCTAGAAAATCATAGTTGATGAATTTAAAGTTGTTTATTGGAAGGGTTGGTTCTTGTTTGCTTTCAGGAATGATTCTATGAATGATATTAAGTTGATTTTACCAACTTAAGACTAAATTGGGTTAAGTTTGGGAAACCTTTCTTCTTGCACTCCTTGTATTTGATGAAATTTTCAAAATAGACATTAACTTGCTCTTTTAAGCAAAATGCATAGAATATATGGATTCGCCTTAAAAAGAGTTTGCTATGTTTTTCTAAGTTTTTTTAATAGTCTTGGAACTGAATGCACTCTTGATATTTGATAAAATGCTAGTAGGAGAACTTTGTTCTTTTCTCTTTATGTTTGGAAGCTCAAATTGAGGTCGGCAAGATTGTAAATTTTTTAAGTCAAGTTTGGTCGAAGCTGTGAATTATGGATTTCTTTTTATTATTGTAGCATTTGACCTATTTGTTATGGAATTTTGGTCTTGATCACCATTTAAGTATGATTTGCATAGATTTTGAGCTTCGAAGTGAGTTGGGCGAATTTTGAATTAAGTTAAGTAAAACTCTTTTTCTTGCATACAATGTGTTTAACATAAAAGGGAGATTTGATATATTTTCTTGAAAATGAACCCAACTTATTGAAGCTATATTTGATGTTTTGAAGAATTTAAGAAACTCGACACCTTTAAGTAGAGTTAATGTATAGAATCAAATGTTTAGACATTTGTATTGTTTTGGTTTAAATTACGAGAACAAAGGTTTTATGAACTTGGGGTTCCTAGATTTATATTTATTAAGTTCAAGAGTGAAACAAATATAAGATTGTCTTAGTATGTTAGGCCATTTATGTAATGACTTGAGTCTTTAAAACAACTAATTGATGAATTAGTTCATTTGAGCTACATAAGGCCTCTATTTAGCAAATGGTCCCTAAAAATTTGCTATACTATGTATGATTTTGATATGTAAGAAAGACTCAACTAGGCTAATCGAATCATCAATTTGACGTGGCGATTTATGCGATTGTATTGTAAGTACACTATTAAGAAATTTAATATTAATTATTTTTATTTCCTTGCATATTTTTATGAAAATTATGTCTATTGTTGGACTCTACTTCTCTATTGAGTGACATAGGGTCTAAGTAGTTGAATTGAGTCGTTGTTTAGTCATGGGTTTAGTATATGAGTCGCACTCGTGGCTCCTAGACGCGACTGAATCTTCTGATTGAGCATCCACAGTTGTGGATTCTCACAAGACTTTAAGGATTCCATTGCGGTTGAGCATCCGATTGCAAGTATGGCTCCCTTTGGAATTTACTTATACTGTATAGCTTATAGGAGCCGTCATTGCCAAGGTTTTAGGTATGGTCAAAGTGGACTTGGTTTCGCCGTACCAGTGTTTGACACACAACCATATTTAAGTGGCTTGAAGCCCACGTGTAGAGTGTCAAGACCACTTAGGCGCCTACCCTTCGCTTCCGGGTCACTTGGTCTTTATTGTTGATCATTGTAGTTTGTTTATCATGCGTTTTGTTGTTCTTTTCTGCTTCATTTCTCTCTTGCATGATTTATAGACTTGTTTATTATTTAATTTGAATTATTGTTGAACTTTTTCTAGATTACTCACTTGAATTGTCTTCGGTTTTGGTGACAATTGCAGGCTTAATCTCCAAGCTCGAGACATTGATACGTAGCATATGTATGTTAATTGATGTAACTATATTACATTCATTATATTTTTAGAAATGGGTATTTGGTTTGATAGATACATGTACTTCCCCATGTCACCATAATTTGTACATTGTATCCGATTTACAGGGGTTTCCACATTCTAGCTTCAATACCTAGAACTCGTTGGTGTGTTTAATTTATTTTTTATCGAGTTTTTATTGTATTTAAATTTCGCTGCATATGATTTCATATATATATTTATACTCTGTTGTGTGGACTATGAGGTACTGAAGACCGATTTGTGAGGCTGACTAGGCCTTTATTAACTTCGCATTGGTTTACCGGGGTTAATGGAGGTCTAGTGTCGGCGGTGTCCAATTTGTAGGGTTTGGTCTGTCACAAACAGAGAACTTGATAGTTGAAAAAAGTGAGGAAAAACGGAATCCACAAGAAAAGGAGCAGGGATTGTGCAATTAAATAATATAAGAAGAAAGGAGAAAAAGAAAAGAAAAGAGATAAAAATAGAGTAATAAAAGCAGAAGTTGGAATAAAACTCTTCAAATAAAAGACTTAGATCGAGCATTAGTAGTTTAATTGAGTAAAATTCTTGCTCCGACTATATTAAGTCCTATAGACTCTTGAAGTGTTAAAGTCTACCAAAATTAGTTTGATCTATGCTTATCTGTGAATTCTCGAGCTTAATAAGAAATCATGAGATTGTACATGACATGTGTCGAGCGTGCACAATAATTTTTCATATTTTACTATTAACTTGTAATAGTGGTAAATGGTTTATCGTCTATTTAGGGATTTTTCAAATCTTTTAAGAATTTAAGCTACCCAAAAGTTTTATCATATTAAACTTGTTTTAATTTAATTAATTTAACTAAACGAGAAATAAACACTAAACGATATGCAAATAAACTAAATAATTAATTATAATAACTAAATTATAAACAATTTAAATTTAATAAACTAAGTTAATATACTAAAACTAATAAATAAAATAATCAATAATTCTATATAAATAAAATACTACAACAAACATCTAAACAAATCTCCACTGAACAATGTAATACACTTGGGTTGTTTTCAAACACTAAAAATATAACGTAACTTCATAATATAGCTATAATAATTTCATATGAAATCTTAGAATCATTAATTTCTAATTCATAATAGGTTGATAGCTTTTAGTCAGCCAATGATTTTCATAAATCCAATGGAAATGTCACATTCTTATCATTGTAAATCTACCCATTGGATAAAACGTAACACCGTAGAAATACCATAGCATTAAGTTCAATGAAAATCACACCTAATCTAAGCCAATACTACCGAAGCTGCATAATAAACAACTTAAAAGACAATCACCTAAAACATCCACTCGAAAAATGCCATATAAATTAATCCTAGTTACTACTATAATTATTGTCAATAACTATAGACATAAAATTGATGTTTTCTATTAAGGAACATATTTGCCACTATACACTTAACGTAAAGAATTATTACTAGTTGTAATATGCAAAAAACAACTTGTTTTATCCTTGATTGATGTGTATCAATTGATTTAAAACATTAAGTATGTGATTCATAATTATTATTACATAACAATCCAAAGAATATTAGATGCTTAGGTTTTTTAGATTAATTGACTACTCCCATATGCTGGAAATAAACAATACTAATATGTAATTAAAATACATAATTAAGTAAATAAATATATTTAAATCAATGCTCCAATATTGCTTCACATATACAACTTAATGAAAGAGAAAAGAAAAAATAAAAAGTAGTTAGAGAGAGTTAATTCGAAGATCTTTGTTCCTATATATATAGTTTCCCTGGGAATACATATCCTAGATAAATACAAGTTCCTCATATTAATCTAAAAAATCTTCATTGACCTCAGCTATTTGTCTGCGACTCCAATCTTATACACAAATCGCCAAGCAAATCATTAGGTTTAGCTCTCAGTGCTCCATCGATTCAGTTGACGATTTATAGTTTATTCTCCAATTCGTTGTAGATTCGCTGGTCTTCTTCTGTTGCCGATTTAGATGACAATTTCTAGCGTTATTCTAAATGGCTGGCTAATCGTTGATATAATTTTCCAGTTGACTATTTTACTCCTCTTTTTCTTTTCTTCCATTTCTTCATTTTCTTATTTAAAACTTGAAATCACTAAAACAAGAGAATACCCAGTGTAATATCATCATTTATACCTAAAATCAACCTAAATTACACTATATAATGTGTCTAATTATTGACTTGTCAAATACCTCAAACTCAGCACTTTGACGTCCTAAGTAAAGGAATACTATCAATCATATCCTCTTTTCATTTTTTATAAACTCATTTCAATCTAATTAATCTTAACTTAAATAATAGAAATTCTTAAAAGGAAATGATCTTCAAGCGAAAACATATTACCCACAAGTGAATGAAAGTTATAATAGAATAGAATGATTAAGTCAAATCAAAACATCACTTAATGATAACTCAACCACCTAGTGTAACACTCTTTAGAATTTAAAATTCATCACCAAGGTTAGTACATAACATATGTTTTCTCTATCTCCACTAACAAGCATCAAGGTTATGATAACTAGTGTAGAATCTCAAAACACAAAAATCACTAGATTAATTTTAATTTTAAAAAATACTTTATAATAGTATCTCCATCAAAATCATTAGAAATTTTGTCAAGATACCAATGAACATATCGTTTAAAACGTGTTAGATTGAGAAATACCTTATTTAACTTTAGCTTCAAGTACTCGAGTAAAATTTTTTTTTTTTTTGAAGAGTATAAGAACATCTATATTTTTTCTTATCTTTCATCATTTTTTTTACTTCATTCGAATTGTTTCTTTATAACATGTTTCCTTTATTTTTGCTTTTGAGTCATTGCTCCATTTCCTTTGGACATTCTCACATTTTCCCACTATAGATTCCTTGCTCAATTTCCTTTGAAATCTATATGATTATCTATATATTTATAAACTCTTGTTAACACTTCTCACTATCCATCAAAGTTGATGAAAGTATTCTTTCTAACTTATAGAAATTCATTGGTTTCTAACTCATTTCTTCTTTCAATTGTGGTATAATAGCGTTATATATATACACTGTAAAAATAATTAATCATTAGCTTTTATATCATAAGATTCTTAGAAATCTATTTTGTTTATCTTACACTATTGTTTCGATCTTCTACCTATTATCATGACTAACATAAGACATGCAACTTAGTGTTTACATCAAGTAATAAAGTTAATAAAAAAATGTATAAAATTAATTCTTTCTTTAATAAAATTCATTGGTAATAAAAATCTCAATTCAATTCAAGATCTATTATATATTCATTACCATTCTTAATAAAATTAAAATGAAATGAAAATTATACTTGAACTCAGAAGAAATTTGAAAAAATTCATCCACTTAAAATATTGGATTCGAATTTGTGAATCAATTCTGAATTTATCTTCAACCTTTCTTTCCTTTCTTTTCTTTTATTGACATCAATGTCATACTCCATCTAAAATACCCCTAAACTCATTCCAAACATTTTCCTAAAAGTTTTAAAATTAAGTTGGGTTTCTAACATAACAAACATACCACATGAAACATAAACGATTTGATATGTGTAATTAAAATGTAAGTAAATATGAAAATATAGAAGTTAACAGTTTCAAATGAATGGAATGCAAACTGTCATTAACAAAAATTGGACCAAGAGTCATAGATTGTATCATTCAGTCATTCATTGCATACAAGAGATCGTTTTGTTACACATGACGATATCTAGAAGCGAGTTCATTGTCTATGTCTTCATCTTTAACCATTTATACAAAGGTTGAGAAACATAGCTATTAGCTGGTTGTAGGTCCCCGTTGAAAATTGTAACTGTAGAGATGGGATGTCTATGCTCCTCTTTGAATCCTACAAATGACTATCATATCTTCTCTCAGACATAGAATGGTAGTGTCGTAGAGTCCTCTTATATGCTACTATCATTTCTTTATTGCGATGAATTTTTTTTTGGCTACATATTAATTAAGAAAATATAGTTAGGAAAAATCCTCTTCTACGAGGCTATGATAAATATGGTGCCAAAATCGTTAGAATATTTGGTTCGTTCACTCTAGCCACGAAACTGGCCGCTCTCTATGCGTCTTCTCTTATCTTCCTTCTATTTTTAGTGGTGCTTCGCTTCCTTGTTTCCTTCACATTTATAGCATCGAATGATTCCTGTTCATCATTTTAATCATTATATCCTACCACCGTCTTCATTCATTTGACTCCCACATCAATTATGGTCATATCGGACAATACATCGAATTCGAAATCAAAACCCATTCCAACTGTCCTACTTAATTTCTTGATCAAAATGGGAAGAATAATCCTTCATTTTTCGTAGTCTGCATAACAAACTTCATAGAATCAACAACAACAACAACAACAACAACATAGCCTTAGTCCTAATTTAACTAGGGTCGACTACATGGATCAAACTTTTCCATTGTACTCGATCAAGTGCAATAGATGGTGAGTTGTTCAAACCATTCAAATCCTTCCTAATTAATACATCTCATGTTAACTTTGGTTTGCCCCTACTTTGTCGAACTTCTAGAGTTTCTATTGAGTCAAGTTTTATAGTTGGGGCATTTGTAGGCCGTCTTTGCAGGTGACTAAACCATTGCAACCACTCTTCCCTAATCTTTGTATCAATTGGTGCTACTCCTACTTGTGTTTTAATTTATATATTTCTTATTCTATATTGACGAGTCTTACCATACATGCGCCTAAGCATGCTCATTTCTGCTACGTTCATTTTATGCAATTGTTGTTGCTTTACCGCCTAACATTCACTTCCATAGAGCATAGCTGGCCTAATTGCGGTCCTATAAAATTTTCCTTTTAACTTAGTAGGAACAATTCGATCACAAATCAACCTTGTTGCATTCCATCATTTTTTCCATCCAGCTTGAATTCTATGTGTGACACCATTCTCAATGTTACAATTATTTTATATGATTGATCCTAGGTATTTAAGTGGCTTTACCTTATGAACTTTTACTTCCCCTAATTTACCACTTCGTCTTCTCAATGTCTAGTGTTTCTAAACTCACAGTGCATGTGTTCAGTTTTCGTCCTACTCAACTTAAAGCCTTCATATTCTAATGTATTCCTCCAGAGTTCTAATTTCGTATTCACTCCATCTTTTGTTTCATCCACTAAGACAATACCATCTGCAAATAGCATACACCATGGTATATCCTCTTGAATATATCTAGTTAGTTCATCTATAACTAAAGTAAATAAATATGGGCTTAAAGCCGATCCTTAATGTAGTCCTATCGTAATGAGAAATTCTTTTGTAGCTCCTCTAAATGTCTTTATACTCATTACTACTCCATCATACATATCCTTAATAGTGTTTATGTATCTAGTGTGCACTTTTTTTCTTTTAAGAACACACCAAAGAACATCTCTAGGGACCCTATCATATGCTTTTTCTAAATCTACGAATACCATATGAAGGTTTTTTTTTTCTCTATATTTTTCTAACAATCGTCTTACAAGGAAAATCGTCTCCATAGTTGACCTCCCAGGCATGAAACCAAATTAGTTCTCTGATATTGTTGTTTCTCTCCTTAGCTTATTATCAAAATCCCCTCCCAAAGTTTTATAGTGTGACTCATAAGTTTAATTCCTCGGTAGTTTGAGCAACTTTAAATGTCTCATTTGTTTTTGAAGATTAGCACGAGCGTGCTTCTTCTCCAATCCAATTGCATTCGCTTTGGTTTTAAAATTTTATTGAAAAGTTTTGTTAACCAAGTCAATCCAATTTCTCCTAAGCATTTTCAAACCTCTATGGGTATTTCATCAGGGCCACATGCTTTCCCTATTTTCATTCTTTTCAATGCCTCTTTATCTTCTACAATTCTAATATTGCGTGTATAGTTTAAATTTCTTTCTTGGTGTGGGTTTTCATCTATTATAGTGTCAACTTGGCCATCATTAAATAAACTATCGAAGTAACTTCTCCATCTCTCCTTAATATCATCCTCGTGCATTAAAACATTTTGATTTTCGTCCTTAATACATCTTACATGACTTAGGTCTTGTTTCTTTTTATCTCTTAATTTGGCTAGCCTATATATATATTGCCATCTTTATTACCTAACCTTGTATATAGATCTTCCATGAAATCTATTTTAGCTTGACTAACTACTTTTTTAGCTTATTTTCTACCTTCTCTATATTGATTGTATTAGCATCTAAGTCAAGATTCGAAACATTTTTCTTTAGTAGTTTTTCTTTAAACTTTATTTGTCTACTATGTTTTAGGTTCCACCACTTTATTCTAGGGTCGCTAACTCTTTAATTCATATTATGTCGTCATGCTAGCTTAATATCAAGTACTACTAACTTACGTTGGGTAGTAAGTGATTCACTAGGTATTACTTTGCAGTCTCTACATATTTTTTTATCTATTTTTCTTGTTAAAAGAAAATCTATTTGACTCTTGTTATGATCACTACTAAAAGTAATTATATGCGACTCCCTCTTCCTAAAACTAGTATTTGCTAAGACAAGATCGTATGCTGAAGCAAATTCTAAGATTGATTCTCCTTTTTCATTTCTATTACTATAACCAAAACCTCCATGAACTCTCTCAAACCCATCGTTACTTCCCCGATATCCCCATTTAAATCTCCTCCAATAAAAACCTTTTCATCTAATGGTATACTTTGCATAAATCCATCCATATCGTCTCAAAACTTGCGTTTGATGCTCTCGCTTAATCCTACTTGTGGTGCATATGCGCTAAGTATGTTAATTTTTTTGTCTCCAATAATTAATTTAACTAGAATCAATCTATCCCCCATTCTCTTAACCTCTACGACTTATCTTTATAATCATTATCCACCACAATTCCTACTCCATTGCATTTTCTATCTATACCAGTGTACCATAATTTAAACCTATGCTTCCTATATCTCTACTCTTTTCTCCTACCCTTTTTGTCTCTTGGAGGCAAACAATATTGACTCTCCTTCTAATCATGGTATCTACTAGTTCTATTGACTTCCCCGTAAGTGTTTATACGTTCCATGTTCCTAAACAAATTTTTTTTGCCCTTTGTATTTATTTTCCTTTTCTATTTCTATATTTTCTAAAAGATCTAGTATCCGTATCTATGATTTTGTTTTTGTTTTCATGTTTCTTTAGAACTAGCTTATTTACCCACACCCATCCTTTGTGTGGAAACCCTTGCTCATTTTTCTTCACATCCGGGTAACGATGTGAAGGGACTAGCTTCTTTACCCACACACGTCCTACGTATGGGAACCATTGCTCATTTTTCTTCACACCTAGGCGGCGATGTGAAACATACCCTTGCTTATTTCTCACTACACCCGGGCTCCGATGGAGCGCGTCGCTAGGTTGGAACGCCCCAACGTTTAATATGTGTGATCCATTTCATAAAAAGTGATAAAATTTTTATGCTAGCTATCGACCAATCGCAACCATCCATTTTCCAAGAATGAAAAATGAGATTGGGGCCTCCCTCCCCAACTTTTCGAGTATGAAAAATGAGTTTGGGATCTCCCTTACCCATTTTTCGGTGTGAGAAAATGGGCGTCAGAGTCCTCCTCCTTTATCCGAACTTGGACCGGCTATGTAGCGCACATAGTGTACAACAAAGGTGGAGTTAGCAAACTTCATAGAATCATGTACAATTTTTTCAACATTGATATAACCTTTCTTCATCACTATTGTGACGGCCCTAGTCCCTACAAACTAGGCCACGTCTGGCCTAGGCTTAAGTGAACCCTTGGTCAACCCCCTGTCGAGTCAACACATACCTAGTCAGTCTCTTATTCAAATTATTCTTCCATTAGTTGCTTATTAAATTTGCAAATTAGTTTAAAAAGTCTTAGTATTCTTTATGCAATGGAAAGTAATTTAAAGCAACTAAAAAAATAAACTGAGTTTGGGGCAACTCTAGTTGTGGAAATCCTACAAAATATTGATCTTATGCATATCTCAGGTGACGATAATGTAAATAAGCATTATATATATGTATCTCAAGTGTATCTATTAAAACCCATACCAAAATGTGTATAAAACATCAAGTATAATATAATAGACATAATTAAAATACATACGAAAGTAAAAAAGGAATAGCCAACTCTGAGGAAAACTTAAAGGTAGTCACCAATCTTGCGCTCTTTACCCTTGCTATAAGAGGGACCTGCGATTGTCACCAGTGATAGAGATAATTCTAGTAAGTAAAGCCAGAAGAGATATAATAGTATTTCTGAATGGTAAATGACAATAGTCTCTAAATCACTCGGGCATTTAAAAAAAGGTGTAAATAAATGGTAAAGTGCATGATAAATAGATTAATCAAGTATAGCAGTGAAAGTCAAGTGGCAAGGAAACAAAATAGATAGGCAAATTAGTAATCCTACATAAACTATGGGTCATCAGACCAAAGAACAGCTTGAAGTCGATATAATGGGCCTAAGGTCACTTCCAACCGCCCTTACACGACTCTTTAGGCACTATAGACTCCTCAAGTCACTTCCAATAGACCATTTTAAACTATTAAGGTAAGCCACATAATGTTGGATGCTTTATCCCTTATATAGTCCTTAGCGAGAAGCCATATTGACTTTGGATGTTTAACCCGTGAGATAACACAACTTGTAGATTACCTTGACCTTAGACAACTTGAAACAAGAGTGGAATACAAGTATGGCATGTTTTTTCAAGATATTAACAAAAAGAAGTTGGAAAGAAATCATGTTGATGTTCTTACTAGTTTACTTACCTCGGATTCATGCTGACACGCTCTTGCAGCTCGAATACGAACCCAAACTAATCTCTCGATGTCCGACTCTAGCTCGCTAAGTCCTCGACATCTATTTCAGATAAGTTTTAAGTGTGAAAGAGTCGTGTCCATTAATTTCCTATCTATGCATTCACATTAGTCTACCATTAATTTTCTAGTATTTTACCTTAAGTAGTAGAGTCTTAAAATTACTCTTGTTAGCTTAAGTATATCCTTGAACTTTAGCGACCCTGCTGCCATAGGGTGACATGTTTCCGTGTACTCCTTGCCCGGTGGGCCCAACTACACTTGTCCAACACTAGCCCATCCACCTATTATCTTAGAATTCATGTCCATGTGTGTTTTATTAAATTAGTAAGTGGATTATCAGTATTTTCTTAACTTATTCTCGTTAAGTATTTAAAAGTTTATTCTAATGCCGTTAACATATATCAAAGCCTTAATTGATATAATTGGAATAAGTAACTAGTATGGTAAACATTATTCGTAAGAGCAAATCCTACTGCGGAAAACCTGAAAGAGTACTCTGTATATAAGCGACAATAGCATAAACAAGGTATATATATACATGTACCGTGTCATCTCAAAGTCCCCCAATACCCATTCGTATGCCTTAAGCTCGATGCCAATAAGAGATTCTAAGTTTCTCCATGTCTCCTAGAAACATTGTTTCAAAATCTTCTTGAATGGGTTAAACTACCCTTAGTGCAAAATTTGTTGCATTTGAATCATTTATAAATGTGTGAGAACTTCGGGATTCCCATCCCTTAGGGTTGGCTTGAGGTCATTTTTGACCTCTGATATACTTGTAGATTCTATCTCAACTCTCATTACCGATTCATTCTTGGGTGTAAGAGAGGTGGCAGTAGGCCTCCCACCGACCTTATGGATAGGGAACAACCATGAAACTCTAGTAGAGTTACTTAGGCTGCTATTCTAGCATGACGACTCCAGTGCTCTCATAAGAGTCAAAAGTGTATGTCCTTTCTTTTCTTGCAATCATCGAGTCATCTCAACACTCTCTACCTCTATAGAGTTCGTTAATAACCCACCTGTATCACGCTTATTATTAGTCACAATTCCATCTTCCATACTTACATATTTTCTATCCTTTTTTAATCACAAAGAGACAAATTTCCAATTAATCTAAAGCGTGAGTTTCTACCACTCTTTTAGAAGTCTCAATTCCTTTATCAGAGAAGTTTCTTAGGGTTCTTGTGACCTCGGGTCATTTCCTTGAGTAATTCATGCTCAAAGATTGTATAATCCATCATGTCTGTTTTCTCTATTCATGGCTCGATGCTTAATTGGGTTTTGATCCCTACTATTGAGGCATCAAAATTATTATTTTTGTCTCTTATTCGATACTATTGGCGAATAGGATAATGAGGAGTCATTATCCTTCTCGTATCATCTTTTTCTAGATGCGTCTTCATTTCACCTTAGCAAAAATCACTATTGTTTACCATTGTGAGTCTGTGGGAAAGTCAGTCTAGTATATTAATTTAAGAATTACTTGAACTGACGTTCCATCCTTTAAATCTTACTTGCAACTTAAACTTATATTTAGTGTATCAACTATTTGTATGTCTTATACACTAACTTGCTTTAAGTTTCCAACATAATAGTAGTCTCATTTTTGCTATATGAAGATGTTCCTTAATTCCTCATGTCCACCACTCAAATCCACCTATAGTTTCACGGTTGTTCTAACTAATTGCATCTCATATGGATGTGTAATTAGATCAAAGTTCCCCAACTAATTTTACACAATAGTAATTTCAATTTAAAGGGTACTTTAAGTCTAATTTTTTTTCATGATTTCCACCTCAATGGATCTATTGACTCCTTAACAACTTATACCCTACATTATTGGATATCTCGGTGTCAAAGAAGTTTCCTTGCCCCTTTGTATCCTCTACACAAGTATAACCAACTACGCTTAGCTATAGCTTGCAACACTACAATTTTTAAGAACTCAATTTCACTAAGGTTACCATAACCCCTATGTCTACCCTTTCATTCCTAAGTTGGGTTACACTTTCAAATTTCGGTTGTCGTACTACCTATAGTGTACGAGCTATGTCTAGTTAGGGTCACCCCAATTTACATCCAAAATACCTACATAGAAATCTCATTGGAGTAGAACTATTGACACATCTACCAAGGCATGCGTGAGGAAACTTTCATACATCCAGCCTCAACGAGTATTATCAATGCATTGTGCCTCTTCTCTATATTGAACTATGCTCATGCAACTGATAAAGTCACATGTCTAGGATAGGGTTTGTATTTTACCTAACATACTTCAATTTCTCTTAGCTAAATTATGTTAAATCAAGAAACTTAAGAAATGAAAGAATAGTACTAGAAAATGTTGAGTTGATATGTGTTACGTATTTATAACACCTCAATTCTAGATTTCACGAACTCCACTTTCTCTACTAATTTTCACTTCCGATACAACTCTCACAACTGATTCCATCTTTTAGAGATTGAAACTCGTTATGCTTTCCTCGTCATTATTGCGGCATCGCCTCCTCAGCTTCTATTCAAGTATTAACAACCAACGTTAATATTTTTACTCATATCAATTTTCTATCCAAACATGATAACCTATAGCCTATCTTTATCCATCAACTCGTCATGTTATACATAACATTCCAAGATGAAATAGGCCTCAAAATCATGAAACACATATATTTAACAATACCATATAGTACATAAAATCAACATAACAAATAGAATTCAAGTTTTAGATTTCCCCAACTCACCTCACTTCCTAACTAAGACTCAAAGTTATGTTTATAGGATTTCTACTTTACGTTTCATTTATACCAACTCTTAAGTTTGCATGTTAGTTAGGATGTAAGCTTATCAAGAGTATAGGGTAAAAGAAAACCTTGCGCTCTGATACCAATCTGACGACCCAGTCCTTACAAACTGGGCACGTCTAGCCAAGGCTTACGTGGACATTCGATCAACCCCAGTCGAGTCAACGCACGACTGGTCAGCCTCTTATTAGAATTATTCATTTATTGGTTGCTTATTAAGTTTTCTAAGTAGTTTAACGAGTCTTAGTATTCATTACACAGCGGAAAATAATTTAAAGCAACTAAAAAAAATAATCTGAGTTTGGGATAAGTCCTAGATGTGGAAATCCTGCAAAGTATAGATCTCATGTATATCTAAGGTGATAAAAATGTAAATAAGCATTATATATGTGTTTCAAGTGTATCTCTCAAATACCCAAATGTGTATAAACCATCAAGTATAGTATATTATATACAATTAAAACACCTACAAAAGTAACATAGGAAGAGCCGACTTAGAGGAAAACTCAGAGGTAGTCATCGATCTTGGGCTCCTCACTTTTGCTACAAGAGGGACCTACAATTATTACCAATGACATAGACAATTCTAGTGAGTAAAGCCAGAAGAGATTCAATAGTATTTCTAAATAGTAAATGATAATAGTCTCTAAATCATACATGTATTTAAAGAAAGATGTAAATAAATTATGAAGTGCATGATAAACAGACTAATCAATTATAATAGTGAAAGTCAAGTGGTAAGGAAGCAAAATAGATAGGCCAATAGGTAATCCTATCCAAAATGGGGTTATCAAACCAAAGCATAGCTTGAAGTTGACAGTACTGGCCTAAGGCCACTTCTAACTGCCCCGCATGACTCTTGAGGCACTACAGACTCCTTGAATCACTTCTAATAGCCCCTTTTAAACTATCAAGGTAAGCCACAACGATGTCCGATGTATTATCCCCTATATAGTCCTTAGTGAGAAGCCACCGTGACTCCAGATGCTTAACCTACGAGATAACACTACTAGTGGATTACCCTGACCTTAAGCCACTCTAAACAAGAATGGAATGCAAGTATGGTATGCTTTTCAAGATATTAACAATAAGAATTTGAAAAGAAATCATGTTGACGCTCTTATTGGTTTACTTACCTTGGATCTACGCTAATACGCTCTCTTGCAGCTCCGGCACGACCCCAAACTAATCCCCTGATGTCTGATTCTAGCTCGCTAAGTCCCCAAACTTATTTTAGTTAAATTTTAAGTGTGTTAGATTCTTTTCCATTAATTTCCTATCTATGCATTCACATTAGTCTACCATTTATTTTCTAGTACTTTATCCTAAGTAGTAGAGTCTTAAAATGACTCTTGTTAGCTTAAGAATATCCTTGAACAACCCGGAAAGGACTTATGTCACTTATCTGGTGTTATAGGTTTTGATTTGGCGATAAAATGCCCAACACAAAACTTAATTGAATGGCTTTTAAGTCTCATTCTCATGGACTTATTCAAACACAAGTTCTATGTTAATACAAGTCCTCATTGTAATTTAGTTTCCATTATTCTCAACTTTTACTTATTAAAAGTAGACTTAAATATTCTCGGAATCGATCCCTAAGGGTCTCCAATTTCAACTCCGGTGTTTATAAGAGTAAACTAACAATTAAACTTGTTTAGAAATCATTTATGTGGTTTGATACTCCATTTACAAAAATCTCAGTCAAATATGGAATTGTTTGAAAACATAACTTAGTAAAATCAATAGGCATTTAGAAATGTGGGTTAGAAAGCTCTGAATGTCTTGAAAATCACTTGGTAAGTATTTGATTATATGAAACTCTGATCTAGACATTTTGGTTGAGTTTTGAGGTTGTTTGACCCTCGGAATGTCCATATTAAAAAACTTAGTCGAAAAACCTAATTAGACAAGTCAGAATGGCATGATAATCTAAGGACAACTTCTTTATAATGAAAACATAAAAGTTGGAAAAGTTGAGATAAATTCGATGAGTTGAAAGCTTTAAAATGTGGAACACTCAAAATCAATTCAAGAAGTTACAAATAGACTATTTCTCTATTAACTCTAACTTTCAAGCCATTTTTGAAAAATTAAATGACTATATTTTTGAAATCCTATGATCCTATGTTGTTCCTCTCTGCTTAGCTTTCCAATGATATACAAAGCATCAAAATTTGACTTAAAACGAGAAAGTTATGGCCTTTTTATGAAAACATGTTGAGTTGTCCCGTTTCCAAAATAGTGGCGCGCTATCTGGCCTAGATAACGAGCTAACTGCGCTACAGACTGCATAGATAGATCAAATGGCATCATGTTATCCTACCATCCACTAACTCGAGTCCACTAACATACACTCGTACACAAATTCCTATTATGATTGGTTATTACATGCATCTCGAGGGGCATCTATGTGTGTAGGATCTATTTCACAACTTTAGGCTTTATATTTTTTATTCATTTTATAAATGATATATGCTTATATAAATAGATACATTGGCTACATTAATGTATAAAAATTAAACTAACAACTCACCATATATCACTCTTTACCCCTGTCCTACGCCAACACACATTTTGAGGCGTATCCCTGCTCGCATCTTAACGCCTATATATATCAAGATAGATTGGTTTGAATTTGTATACAAAAAATATAAATACCTCGGTGTCGACTTTTGATGGTTGACCAAGTACGCCACGTCATATAAGTATTTGTTAAAGTCTTGCAGTGACATGTGGCACGAGTTAAAATTTAGGATCATTACAACTATATTGTACAATAAATCAGCTTTGGGATTCTTCACTTTGAAGTGTTTCTTGGTTGGGTAAAAATACACATATATAATATAACTCCAACTCTTCGTGATTTTCCTAAAATAGGTAGTTTCAAGAAAATTCATGTGGCTTTCGCTATCAAGTGCAAATCCCCTCCTCGGAGTATCTCTAACGCATTTTAGATTATTTGAAAGGGGTAGGACTCCTTATTTTCATACTCAACATTCTGGTAATCCTCCTCCATTTTACATCTATTTTGTTGTAGACCGAAAAAACTATTCAACCTCGCAAGTTCAATATCGATTCTCTTCCTTTTAACTACCACACTAACATGTCCATTAGCATAAAGTTGTCGTACTATTTCTGAACATCTCCTTTCTCCTTTTCCTATATAGTTTCGCAAAAGGCGTTATCTCCGATGATACTCACAATTCTATCCTCATAATTGCTCACATTTTGAATGTTGAACCTTATTTTGGGATGATTCTTTTTTTATTAGTGTATCTAGATTCTCAAAATATTCTTTCTCGTCAAACGACAATGGAGATTGTTCTCTAAGTTCAGCCCTCCTAGGTCTAGGCTCTCTAATGCTAACCGCAATAGGTATAATATTCTTTAAGTGACCCACATATTTCTACTTTTGTTTGGGTTGGACTACACTTTTCCTTTCATCTTTCTTACTACCTTTACTTCTTCCTCTACCTCGTCCCGCCATACAATAATTCAGCTATGATGAAATAGGTAAATTAAAATCCTATTGTTGAAATTCCATAATTACATGGTAAGAAAAATGAGTTTATGTAAAGGTTTTAAAATAAAATTTCAAAATAGTTGATATTGTTTCGTATAAAATAAGGGAGCAACTAAATGGACCTCATTTATTGTTTAGAGAACATACCCCATTTTTAATCATTTTTACCAAACAAACCCCACTTTTTTTTGAGATCCCAAAAACACCCTTGTCTTCCAACTAGAAAAAACCATTTCCCCAAGTCGTTTCTCACTTTCATATGCCAAATCAAACTTTCCCAAAACCTAGAAATAGCCATAGATTCATCATCCATAAGAGTCAGTGTAGTCGTGCGAGGTTGCATTCTAGTCGAATCGCATGGGATCCACTATTAATAAAACACCAAGAATGAAGTACCATTGTTGTATTGATTGCCTTATAACGACTAATTTGTTACGTTTTTTACACTTTAAGCTTGTGGATTTTGTTCATCATGATCTTACATGTCGTTTGGATCTATTTGTGGCCATTGATTGGGTGTAGTGAGGTTAGGGTTTTTGGGTTACGGTTTAGGGTATCCCATAGTGGCGGTCGCTTAGAGCCGATACCATGTGATAGGTGTCGATCATATTGAATTGATAATTTTTAGATGGTTTCGGATTAGTTAAGCAATAATGCGTTATATGGTTTCGATAAGTACACACCGGTATCATTAAACATGTTTCAGATAGTTTAGACAGATAATACTTCTATTGATTTCGATCATGTTAAGCCAACGTATTTGTCATTAAATTGTTATTCTCATTATTTGAACAATGTACCTACTATACCAACATTTTACTTTTTCTTATGGTATGGCGAGACCGAAAATAAGAGCGCAATGTCCTCCTCGTAGGTTCGGTACTAGTACCACAGGGTCACAAGTTATGGATGGTGTGTTTGAGAGGAAACGTTCGACTTCCTCTTATAGGAAGCAAAGAACCTTGATGCCAAAATGTGTCTAGCTAAGAAACCCCATGATGGGTCAGCCAGATTTAGGAGAGGCTGATGTTGAGGGCATTGGTACAACCTCCGTAAATGAAAAAGATACCCTAGTTCAAGGAATCGATGAGAGTGAGTCCACGGGGATACCGAAGGGAGTTGTACACCATTAGGTAGTGATTATGTTGAAAATTAGGAGGGAGAGGAATATCTTGATACATCGACTAATTTGGCTGACGCAGATGCCACTTCATTTCTTGGTGGCCCCTCAGATTTGTGTCTCCTACCCTCGTTCAGGCACCACATGCTCTTGGATACTTGGAGGAATAAAGTAAGTTATATTTGGAAAAATTAATTTCATCATCTTATTGGTTATATAGTGTTTTGATATGTACTATATATTTTATTGGCCTGGAGATTTTTTAGGTGCATAAATCATGGTTTTCAAATATTTGTTTGGAAGACAATCACTCTAAATGCTAATAAGGAAAAGGTTTAAAAGTTGATTAATGACTCAGGTTTAGCACCACTGGGCTACATCCCATATGACGGAGGTAATGGGGTCTACGTTTCAGGCATTATCGTGAGATGGTAGCCTGAAACCAACACGTTCCACTTATCGTTTGGCGAGATACGATCATACTTCAAGACGTATGAGTCCTTCTTGGTATTTCGATTACTAGTAAGACCATGTTTGCACCTTAAAAGGACTGTAAAGTGGTGATGTCGATGGTTAATGGTTCGTTGTGGGTGTCGGTGAGTTATGTTGGCGTGAAGAGTAGGACTAGGCTTGAGCTGACCATTGGTTTGTCATTGTTGAAGGATCGGTTCTCTAAAATGAAAAAAGAAGAACATACGACAAAAAAGGTCCTGATGTATATCTTAGTCTTGAGATCTTGGTCCGAGCCTACCTCTTATACCTCATTGGAGCGACAATTTTTGCAAACACGAGATTTTCCCTTTCCCTCCTCCAGCTTTTGGAACACAAGTAAAAATTAGCTCTTACACATGGGGAGTCGTATCACTTGCATGCATGTACCATCAACTCGGTATTGCCAATCGTGCCAAAGTCACTCAAATTGGAGGTTATATGATGTTGTTAGAGGTATAATACTGTAGTTCAATTTAGTACCTTACTACTGCATTTAAACTGGTTTCTATATGTCATCCATACCATTTTTTGTGCAAGGATGGATGTACGACTGCATTCCATTTATTGAGCCCATTTTGCATAGCGATAACTCCTCCGATAAGCTCTGGAGTCATGGAGTGGCACTACAAGAAGAAGTCGAGGCTCTACAAGAAGGACAATAGGCTAGCGATAGACCATCTTGTATCTTTTTGGGCCACCTGAGACCTCATGATATGGAACCAAATTGGCTTATTCAACCATATATCCTTATTTTTATTGACATATATTATTATTTGTTATAAGTGATTTAGAATAATACTTTCAAGGGTGCACCTCCTGTCCATGATATTGCCTTCTACTTTAACCCCATGCAGTTTGTGGATATCGTGGAACCACACAATCCTATAAGGGTGCTGCGACAAATGGGATACACTCAACGAATCTTGAGAAAACCTTACTGACCAATTGGCACTAATAGTAGGAGCGTAGCTAATTTGTACAATGTCAAATACTCGTACAAGGCCTAATATCAGGAGATTAGGAGGGGCATCTTGTATCTGTTGAGCACACGATAAGAAGGCTGAATATCCTTATTAAGCAGCACCCGACTATATGGAATGGTTTCACAGAGTTAGCCATCCTTTTATGATAAATCTTGAAAATGTTAAGGGGGTGGTCCATGATGATGAGAACTCTTTGGTAAGAATTTATGTTGTCAAATCCCAAAATTCTTAAATTGGTAATTACGATTAATCAGGGATTAATGTAGACTAATTATGATTTTGGCTGCAAGTCTGGAGCTAAGGACTGATGAATTGAGATTTACGAGTAATTTTACTTTTTGTGATGTGTGCCTAGTGTTGTGTACTATATATTATGTTATTTTATGAAATTCAAGTTAATCGAATAAATTCAAGATTTTACGAGGTTTTATATCGAGATACGTGTCAATATGGGTCTCGATAGAGTTAAAATATCGACTTGAACTATTGTTTCAAATTTTGTAAAAAATAAGTGAAATTAAGTTTGAAAATTTGAATTTGAAGTTTAAATTAATTTAATGAGCCGACGTGGGGATTTCCCTCGGTTTGTGTGTAATTAGGGATTGGGGGTAGTGTCAAATGAGGCGAGATTTGTATGAGATCTTGTTTCGAGTTTTGTGTTGGTTAACGATATTTGAGGTTGAAATTGGGTCCAAATGGTGTAAGTTTGGTTAAGAATGACAAGAGGATTGGCCCGAAAGACTTTGGTGTGTAGTAGACAAAGTTAGGATTTTTGGGGTTTTGGTGTGACCAAAACCAGTGTTATGAACTTTTTATGAAGATGTACTATTTTTTTGAGAAGTTGACTTGATTTTGTTAAAACCGGATTGAAAATGAGCATCAAAATTCAAACACGTTAAAATAGGGATTTCGGGAATTAATAAATAAAAAGAAATTAAGTTGATGACAAGAAGCTAAGGGTTTATATGTAAATATAATAAAATCAATCAAAAATAAAATTATTCATTTTTTTACATTTCAACTGAAATTTCAAACCGAATGTTTCCTAAACCTTTCCGTCGATTCCTTTGCTCATGGAGTTCCCTACGTCTGATTTTCTCCCAATTTCTTTCCGCAACACTGTGTACCACCACTATATGGTTAATTCGAGCTAAACTTCCTCGGTGGAAATGAGGTCTTTGGCTCGCAATTTGGTATTTTCTCAATGCTGGACATTTTTCCAGAACTCGATTTGAATTCTCGTGATTTTTTGATTTCTTTCATGGGGTTTTGATAAAAATTGGAAGTCATTGTTGTTAGTTGGTATATTAGGTTGATTTGGATCAATTTGAAATAAATCCTACCAATGTGGGTTAGGGTCTCGATGATGCGAACTAATGCAATTCAGTTGATAACTATTTTGGAGAAGTTATAATTGTGATATTGATTTATATTAGGTTTCTAGATGAATTTATTATTGATTTTGATCTAATTTGATTCCATGGGCTGTGAAAATATTTTGGTGCTGGTATCGAGTAGTTTCGTGGAATTTATTATCAAGTTTTGAGGATTTAATTGTGAAAATATTGATTTAGAGAAGTTTTTTTTAGTTCAAAATAAATAAAGTTTGCATAGTAGAAAGGCTGTTTGGGAAAGTTCATAACTTCTCCGTTAGTGATCCAATTTAGGTGTTCTAGGAGTCCATGAAAAGTAGGACATAAGTACTACAAGTTCCTTTTAGTTTATTATGACAAATATTAAGGTTTTCAGGTTAAAAAGTCTCCTTAATTTGGCTAGTTGATGTTAGTTGAAAAAATTATATAAATTAATATTTTTGGAAACTATTCACAAGCGTATATTGATTGCGGTTTTCATTGGTTTTCGTGATATGGTTTCACTTGAAGGTGACCTATAATATAATTATGTATGAAGGGAAGCTATTGGAACCATTTTCAAGGTAATCCAACACTTTCGAACCCCAAAAATTAAGCATGAAGTTGGCTATTTGTAAGGTTAAGTAAATCCTATAGTAACCTTCACATTGTATGATTATAATTTTGTATAAATTTCATTGATCCTTGATATTGCATTTTTATTGTACATGCATACACGGGTTGGGAAGATATGGCATTTTGAGTCTAATTATACGGTCTAACTGACTATATTACAGGGTAGAACTATTTAGTGTCTACCCAATTATGTGCAAGGGTATATTAAGGTACCTAAATGTGTATTACAAGGTAGAACATACAGTGTCAACTTGGTTGTGTACAGGGTAGAACTATATTATGCTTGAGGGGCTAGAGTCACTGATACTTTGCATCACGTGATTATCATGAGATCACGTTGAACCAGTTCATACTTTGATGGACTTAAGGAACGAGACTCATTTGGTTATTCTCCCCGAGCATGAGACCTTATTACTATTTACTTACCATTTTTAGAGGACGTCCTCTAATTGTGGTCAGATAATAGAAATGGGATGGATTCACGATTGCATTTAAATTCCTTGGATTATATTGTTCATTTAAATTACTTGGATTATTATGCATTTGATTACTACATGTATACTAATAGTGTGGGATTTACTTATCTAACATTATTGAATTTTTATAATTGGGTAATGACAAGTTATTGCGACATCAAGGGAAATAGAAAGCTTTTCGACTGTTTTAATTTGCTCAAATCCTTTCTCTCTATTTATGTATTTTTTTAGTATAATATATTGTATAAATGGGTATTTGGGTTCGTGTGAGGTTATGATCTTTTTTTAAATTGTTGAAATGGTTTTGAGATGGATTGAAATGTAGTGGAGCTAAGTTAATTATGGTTTAAGGATTTTGAAAAAACTGAGATAGGTTAGTGTTGGGTTTTGGGGTTCATACGCAGCGAAAATTACAAAACAATTTTGACAAAAACCCCAACAGGATCAGAATCTAATTCCATTAAAAACTTTTAAACCACGAAAAACTTAATCATACCTCAGTCGCAATATACCTTTCTGAAGGTTGATCGATCTCTAAGGCGCTGCCAACGACGAACGCCCTCTACCAGTAATCCACACACGAACGGCGGCCGAGATTCGAAGTGCTAGCTTCGAGAGAATACCAAATCCTTTTGTTTCTCTCTAAAACGATTCAGAGCATACCAAAAACCCTAAGTCGTTTCTAAAACGAAAATAGAGTTTCGGCCTATTAATCTTTCGTGCGTGTGTTCTAACTTAAAGCGTCTATTTATACAACCCTTGTATATAGACGGTTAAGTAAATTACACATATACCCTTACTTAAAGAAGTATAAGTGTAATACACCACAATGACGTTTCTGTCATGAATTTTATCAAATAAAATTCGTTTTTCTGAATCATCTTAAAATCTCGCAAAACCATTCTTAGTGTGCGACCCAATAGGCTCATACAACGTTGGCAGTGTACCATAACACATTTTGGTATACAAGTCATAAGCAGTCTCTAGCAAGACATTATGACTACCCAAGTTGTACGAATATCAAATCGATACAACCTAATCAATAGTGTATATAACATCCTTTTGTCACACGATATCCTTTTGATCAAACATAAGGCATGGAATTGTCATCCAACATGTTCAATCGTACTAGTCTCGATCTCTAGGTAGACTGAAAACATCCAAGTGACATTGATCAATATCAATTCACTTAAACTAGGCCTTTTAACAGTCTAACACCTCGAGGGATCCACTATATATCTCTCTTTATATGAGAGGGACAAATTCTATCTCGATTACACAACTTCATCACTTTACTCACACGGTAACCAATCACGACCTTTATAATCGTCCGGTTAAAGAAAACGTTTGATAATGTCAAATCACTATGTTCCTAATGTTGAAGTATCTGGTAATCTCAAGTCAGAGGACTGAAAAATATACATATCATGAGAAACAACTATGACTTAATCCATGTGATGTTCTCATAGCGGGTCGGTCCAGTACTTTGTTCCTTAACAAGTACTCATGATCTTGATTCGTATCCCTATACGTATAATCATCATATGATCATCAATCAAGACTCACACTAGTCTTAATTCATTATAGTTCCCAGTATAATGATCGACTAGGGACATTTATGATATTTTTGTAAATACTCATGGATCTTATTATAATGTAAACATGCAAATTAATTATAATAAATAGCAAATGAAATCCTCTATTTTATTAACTAAAAGTATTCATAAAGACAGTTAATGGATTGACCTAGGGCACATGCCCCAACATCTCCCACTTGCATTAGGGCCAATCATATATGCATCTAATGCCTAACGATCTAACATGACCATCATGTTTTGCTTGTGGAAGAGCTTTTGTGAATGGATCCACAACGTTGTCTTCGGTAGGTACTCTGCAAATCTTTACGTCTCCCCTCTCAATAATTTCTTTGATGAGATGAAAACGCCTGAGTATATGTTTGGATCTGTGGTGTGATCTAGGTTCCTTGGCCTGTCCTATTGCCCCGTTATTGTCACAATACAAACAAACAGGGTTAGCAATACTTGGAACCACACCTAGTTCGAGAAATGAACTTTTTGATCCAAATCGCCTCCTTTGCCGCATCGATCGGACGCCGCAATATACTCAACTTCATTTGTAGAATCCGCCATAGTCTCTTGCTTCGAACTTTTTCAGCTTACTGCACCCCCATTCAAAATAAACACATATCCAGATTGCGATCTAAAATCATCTATATCAGTTTGAAAACTTGCCTCTGTGTAACCATTTACAACTAGATCATTTTCAAAACCTCCATAAACCAAGAACATTTCCTTAGTCCTTCTTAAGTATTTAAGAATGTTCTTTACTGATATCCAATGACTCTCACCAGGATTTGACTAATATCTGCTTGTAGTGCTTAAAGCATATGACACATCAGGTCGAGTGCATAGCATGGCATACATGATAGATCTAATAGCTGATGCATATGGAATCTTATTCATACGGTCTCGCTCATCATTTGTCTTAGGACATTGAGTCTTGTTGAGACTTACGCCATGAGACATTGGCAACGATCCTCTTTTAGAGTCTTACAAACTGAACCTATTCAGCACCTTATCCATCTAAGCACTCTGACTTAGACCGAGTAGCCTCTTAGATCTATCCCTATAGATCCTTATCCCAAGGATATAGGCTGCATCTCCTAAGTCTTTCATTGAGAAACACTTCCCTAACCTAGACTTGACACTCTGTAATGTTGGGATGTCATTTCCAATGAGTAATATATCATCAACATACAGTACCAGAAAAACAACTACACTCCCACTGACCTTCTTGTATACACAAGGCTCATCTTCGTTCTTAATATGCAGCAATGGCAATTAAAATTCTTATGGATTTAAGCATGGCTACTGGCGAAAAAGTTTCATCATAATCAACACCTTGAGTCTGCCTGAAACCTTTTGCTACAAGTCTTGCTTTAAAAGTATGCACTTTGTCATCCATGTCAGTTTTCTTCTTGAAAAACCATTTACATCCAATGGTCTTACCACCTTCAAGTAAATCAACCAAGTTCCAAACTTGGTTATCATACATGGATTGCATCTCAGAGTTCATGGCACTTAGCCATTTATCTGAGTCTGGTCCAGACATAGCCTCCGATAAGTGGTAGGCTCATTTTGGTCTATAAGCAACACATCACGACTATCAGTAATGAGAAATCCGAATCTCTCAGGCTCATGTCTTACCCTACTAGATTTACGTGGGCCTTGTGTCACTTGTGGAGGTTCAACTTGTTCGGAACGTTGTTGAACTTCCAGTAGCGGTTCAGTGTTTACCTATGATTCTTGAACTTCTTCAAGATTTATTTCTCTCCCACTAGTGTCTTTTGAAATAAACTATTTTTCCATAAAGGCACCATACCGAGCAATAAACACTTTCTTCTCAGCGGGATTATAAAAGTAATATCCTTTTGTTTCCTTAAGATACCCCACAAATAAACACTTGTCAGATTTAGGTGCTAGTTTTTCTGAGACTTGTCGCTTTACGTAAGCCTCACAACCCCAAATCTTAAGAAAAGACAAACTAGGTCTCTTCCCGTACCATATCTCATATGGTGTTTTATCAAGCGCTTTAGAAGGAACTCGATTTAGAGTGAAAGCTGCAGTTTGTAATGCATAACCCCAAAAGGATAATAGAAGATCTGCATGACTCATCATAGATCGAACCATATCTAATAAGGTTCGATTTCTCATTTCAGAAACTCCATTCCATTGTGGAGTTGCTGGTGGAGTCAAGTGGGAGACAATCCCATAATTTCAAAGATGATCATCAAATTCTTGGCTTAAATATTCACCACCTCGATCTGATTGAAGTGTTTTTATAGTTTTACCAAGTTGATTCTGCACTTCATTTTGAAACGTTCAAAACATCTCAAATGATTCAGCTTTATGTTTCATAAGATATACATAACCATATCTGCTGAAATCATAAGTAAATGTAATGAAATACTGATAACCTCCTCTAGCCATTGTGTTTATAGAATCGCATACATCAATATGTATTATCACTTGCCCTTTCACTGTGTTCAGTAAATGGACTTTTAGTCATCTTGCCTAGTAAACAAGATACGCACGTTTCATATGTTTCTAAATCAAATGAATCAAGAAGCCCATATTTATGGAGCTTCGTTATGCGTTTCTCGTTTATGTGCCCGAGACGACAATGCCACAGATAGGTTTGATTACAAAAATGACAATTTTCTTCCTTTTCTTTTGGGTGTTTTGAAGCGAGAACAGTAGGGCTTGACTTGTTCCATAGGCTTTGCGACAGTGCAAAGAAGCAATGACCTTGACAACTCTAGCCTTGCCTTTCCCTTTCTTCTTCATTCCCTTTCCCTTTTAGACCATCAACATATTACTAGAGGGTTTCTTGATATTTTGTTCAGCAGCTTTGAGCATCAAATGCAACCCCGAAATTGATTTCTCCATATTATTCATATTGTAGTTCATCACAAATTGTGAGTAACTTTCTGGTAATGAATTCAGGATCAAATCCATAGCCAACTCTTGGCTTATGTGAAATCCGAGTCTATCAAGCTGGTCAACATAGCCCTTCATCTTCAGAACATGAGGACTAACTGACGTACCCTCAGTCATCTTGCAAGAATGTAGGTTGTTGACTGTCTTGAACATTTCTTGTCTAACTTGCTGTTGGAACATTTCCTTCAGCGTTATAGCCATGTCGTAGGCTTCCATTAGTTCCATGTCCTTCTGAAGTTCATGAACCATAGTTGCCAGCATAATACATGCAATATCAGTAGAATCGTTGACATGCTTACTATGCGCATCCTTCACAGCTTTCGTAGCATTGGCTGGTGGGTCCTCAGGGATCGGAGCATCTAGGACATACAACTTGCGTTCATGCTTAAGAACAATTCTTAAGTTTCCGAACCAGTCAAGAAAGTTAGTCCCAGATAACTTATCCTTCTCAAGGATGGATCGCAGTGACAGGGGATTATTGTTATTTGAAGAGGCCATTGATCTACAATAAAGATTATGCAAAGTTTATTTTAGTATAGAGGAATAGACTCCCACTAAATTAACAACCTTCCTAAAACGTACTGTTTATTTAGGGGACTAAAATCCATATTTCACCTAATTCTATGACAGCTATGGCGTGAAACACAGAACTAGATTATTTAGGTAGGTAACAGTTACCAATTACATCTTACGTAATTTTTAGATCCTTTTATGAGATATGGGACATCTTATGTCTTAGCATGTTTTTATCTCTCCATTTGCCTAAAGCTCAAAACTATTTTGATGGCTTTATTAAGTCGGACCATTTTAAACATTAAGGTAACTCTTACCCAATTTGTCTCACCAAGATAACACAATACACCCAGCTATGGCTGAAACTATATTAGTGTGATCGAGGCCTTGACAAGTGTTTAAAATGGATGGCATGAGACTTAAAATTTAATAGAGGGATTTTATTCAGTTTTAGTGATTTTATGTAAATAATGAAATATCATATATTTTATTGATTTGTTTAATCACTAAACAATATGGAATTTTTTTTTTAGAAGACGAATCTCAATTCCGAAAATTAAAATTTGCTATAGAAAATCATAATTTTCGCTGATTTTATTATCATAAATTAACCCCTTAATTTATCCGAAATTAAGTCAATTAAAACATTTTAATTAACCGGGCCCACATCCAACTAATCATCTTATCCTAATCCAATTAGGATTTAAGATATTTGAATCGTAGTATATCACCAATAACAAGATTCTTGATATTTATCTCCTATTATAATTTGTTATCTATCTTTATCAAATAGAAACTTCATAACAAAATAGATAAAATAAGATAAATAATTAATTTCGAAAATTAATTATTTATTTTGAATTTAAGATATTTGAATCCTAGTATATCACCAATAACAAGATTCTTGATATTTATCTCTTATTCTAATTTGTTATCCATCTTTATCAAATAGAAAACTCATAATAAAATAGATATAACAAGTTAATAATTAATTTCGAAAATTGATTATTTATTTTGGATTTAAGATATTTGAATCCTAGTATATCACCAATAACAAGATTAAATAGGAACTTCATAACAAAATAGATATAACAAGATAAATAAATAATTTCGAAAATTAATTAATTATAAATAAGTAATTTCGAAAATTAATTATTTGCAATTTCGGTCCTCATCCAGATAATCACAAACATGTAATTGAATCATGAACTACTATCCCAATAGAACCTAATGGTGTCATGGATCACAGAACGCGAAATTCAATTCATTAAAATTATTTGAATTAACCTAACATGGTTACTAGCATGTACGAAACTGATTTTAATTAAATCATGAATATGTGTATCATATACACAAAACATGATAATAAATCTCAAAGAAAACTTATGTATATCACATATACATCAACTATTAACATGTTTTCAATCATATATCATGTATATATTAGAAGAAAACATGCAATGAATTTAACGGAATCGAACTCGAAGGCTCTGATACCACTGTTGGGTTTTGGGGTTCATACGCGTGGAAATTACAAAACAATTTTGACAAAAACCCCAACAGGATCGAATCTAATTCCATTAAAAGCGTTTAAACCATGAAAAACTTAATCATACCTCGATCGCAATATACCTTTACGAAGGTTGATCGATCTCTAGGCGCTTGCGCCAATGACGAACGCCTCTACCGATGAATCCACACGACGACGAGCAGTAGAGATTGAAGTGCTAGCTTGAGAGAATACCAAATCTTTTGTTTCTCTCCAAAATGATCGAGCATACCAAAAACCCTAAGTCGTTTCTAAAACGAAAATAGAGTTTCGGCCTTTTGATCTTTCGTGCGTGTGTTCTAACTTAAAGCGTCTATTTATACAACCCTTGTATATAGACGGTTAAGTAAATTACACATATACCCTTACTTAAAGAAGTATAAGTGTAATACACCACAAGGGCGTTTAAATCATGAATTTTATCATATAAAATTCATTTTTACGAATCATCTTAAAATCTCTCAAAACCATTCTTAGTGTGCGACCCAATAGGCTCATACAACGTTGGCGATGTACCAAAACACATTTTGGTATACAAGTCATAAGCGACTCTAGCAAGACATTATGACTACCCAAGTTGTACGAATATCAAATCGATACAACCTAATCAATAGTGTATATAACATCCTTTTGTCGCACGATATCCTTTTGATCAAACGTAAGGCATGAAATTGTCATCCAACATGTTCAATCGTACTAGTGTCGATCTCTAGGTAGACTAAAAACATCCAAGTGACATTGATCAATATCAATTCACTTAAACTAGGCCTTTTAACAGTCTAACACATCGAGGGATCCTCTAGATATCTCTCTTTATATGAGAGGGACAAATTCTATCTCGATTACACAACTTCATCACATTACTCACATAGTAACCAATCACGACCTTTATAATCGTCCGGTTAAAGACAACGTTTGATAATGTCAAATCACTATGTTCCTAATGTTGAAGTCTCGGTAATCTCAAGTCGAGAAGGCTGAAAAATATACATATCATGAGAAACAACTATGACTTAATCCATGTGATGTTCTCATAGCGGGTCGGTCCGTACTTTGTTCCTAACAAGTACTTTCGTGATCTTGATTCGTATCCTATCGTATAATCATCATATGATCATCAATCAAGACTCACACTAGTCTTAATTCATTATAGTTCCCAGTATAATGATCGACTAGGGACATTTAGGATATTTATGTAAATACCATGGGATCTTATTATAATGTAAACATGCAAATTAATTATAATAAGCGACAAATGAAATCCTCTATTTTATTAACTAAAAGTATTCATAAAGGCAGTTAATGGATTGACCTAGGGTGAGTTTAAAGTTGCTAGATTATCAGGGGGATTAAGTTAATCTAGGTCAGTTAAATGCCCTAATTAGGTGGGGCCAAACAATGTTGGTATCTGAGCTTAGGATTCTAAAAGAATTTTATTGTTTGAGGCTTAGCGAGTGATTAGTTTGGAAGTAACGTGTTGGAATAGGGATTAAAAAGTTTAAAAAACTTTATGATTTGTATTATGTGTGTTTTATATTATCGAGATATCGATGGATATAGGCTTGCTGAACCAATTTTTTTTGCAATTTTTATAGCAAAAAACTATAAGTGGACTGCACAAACTAAGCCAAGGATCTGGCATGGGTAATACGAATCCACAAAGTGTGGATTCTAATATGTTCAAAAATTGGTAGGGTGGATATCATAGTAGATAAATATCTTACGAGCACATGTGGCAACTCGTACACCTATGGTTTATGTTTTCAAGAAGTTCTTATTGTTACTTTAGTTGCTCGTGTATAACAGGCTACCTCTGTAGTTCGTTTGAATGTTGAATTGAATGTTGCACTTTCAGTTCAGGCTGATTTAGTCGTTGTTAATGGAATTTTACAGTAAGAATGGTAGGAAAACCTTGGTACCATGATATCGACAATAAAGCAAACACTCTGTGAGATGTTCGAGATAGAGCTTGAGTTTATGAGATTACACAAACTTTTCGACATGAATCACCATGAAATCGAGGCGTCATGGAGTCATAATAGGGCTCAGGTTATAAGGATAAGAAAAGATTTTCATCTAAGTTTGACTTGAAACTTTAAAAAGAAAGAGAAGATTAGAGGTTAGAGCCGAGGATTTTAGAGACAAAGTACAAATCATATATTGACACCTAGTCAGGAATCTTTCGTAGGAAGTAAATCTACAGTTACATGTTTTCGGTGTGGTAAGAAGGATCACATTAGTCGAGATTGTCCTTGTAATTTTAGTGCATTTACACGTTTTGGGCATGGAAAGAAAGAACATTATAAGATTTCGTGTTCATGACTTTTTGGAGCATCCCCTTATATGTCACAATCTCAACAACATATCAAGGAATGTGTGTAGGAGGTGACTGGATGAGATTAAGATGCAAATCGTAATCTTATCAAAGGAACAATTTTAGTTTGTGGTTGTGTGATGATTGAGTTAGGATTAACTCGATGTAAGTCCCTATTCATTTTATGCTCAACATAGTAATTGAAGAAATGGTGGATCCTCACTTTATGTGTGAGAAGTGTTTTGTTGAAATCATTGGACACGAGATGGTCATTAATCTCTATGTGTTGGAGTTACTAGAGTTTGATATGTTGTTGAGAATGGATTAGCTAGCAGCTCTTCATGCACATTTTGATTGTTTCCATAAGATGATGTTCTTTTTTATTCTAGGTTGTTCGGTCTTTACATATATAGAAACATCATCTAGATTACCTTTGACTTAAGGTAGGGTAGCTACTAGTGAAGAAATGAAAACTCTTGCCGGAACTTTTAGTATAGAGGCAAGAACTGAAATTAAGTTGAAGGAGTCACTTAATAAAGGGTGTATTCAACGAAACATGTCATTATGGGGCGTATTAATCTTTTTGTGAAAATGAAGGATAATAGTTTGAAGCTCTGTATTGATTATAGAAAATTGAAAGGGTCACTATTCGAAATAAATATCTATTGCAACAAATTGATGAGTTGTTTGATCAAACGAATAGTGCCATATTCTTTTTTTTTTTAAGAATTATCTTCATTTTGGTTACCATCAGTTTAAAGTTCAGGAAGATGATGTACAGAAAACTACGTTCAGTACAAGATATGGTCATTTAGAGATTGTTGTTATGCCATTTGGGTTGACTAATGCTCCAGCGATGTTTACGGATTCGATGCAAATAATGTTGAGACCGTATCTAAATCACTTTGTGATAATCTTCATTGATGATATTTTGATATATTCCAAGACTCATAGGATCATAAACAACATCTCAGAGTTATTTTCTAAACTTTGAGAAATCATAGGTTGTATGCTAAATTTAGCGAAGACGAGTTTTAGTTGTTTGAAGTAAAGTTTTAAGTCATGTGGTTAGTACTTAAGTAGTTTTGGTGGATCCAACTAAGATTAAGATGTCATTGGTTATTTGGAACCTATCACAGTAACTGAGATACAAAGTTTTTAGCATTTGGCTGGCCATTATTGAAAAGTTGTGAAAGATTTTTCTAAGATAGCTACACCTTAGTAAATTAACACAAAATTTTTTTTCATTTGTTTGGTCAAAGGAATGCAATGCTGCATTTTAGAAATTGAAAAAATGTTTGACTTCTACATTAATTTTTGTATTGCTTGAATTGAAAGAAGGGTTTACAATTTATAATGATGTATCGAAAGTGGGTGTGTGTTATCTATTAATGCAGAATGACAGGGTGGTTGTTTATGTTTCTCGGTAATTAAAGATTCACAAGAAGAATTATCTTATTTATGATTTGGAATTACCGACAATTGTGTTTGCTTTGAAGTTGTGAAGACACTATTTGTATGGGGGAAGCTTCATTCCATTTTCATATCAAAAAAGTTTGAAGTATTTGTTCCCTAAGAAAGAGTTGAATGTGACACTACGATGATGGTTGAACATTTGAAAGACTTTCATTTAGTCTCGAATACAATTTGGGTAAAGCTAACGTTGTTGTTGATACATTGAGCATGAGGTTTGAAATATCGCATGCAGCTAGTCAATTAACTTACAAGTATGACTTACTTGGAAAAATTATCACTATGATTTTGTTGGAGATTCTTGAGGCTGATGAATTGATTTATGCTCAATTTATAGCACAAACTATCTTTATTCAAAACGTGATTGAATGTTGTCAAAGTGATGTGGATTATAAGTTTAAGGGGTTTACTGATGACAATAATAATCCAGATTGGGCTTAGTCTGCATATCATATTCTTGAGGTTTAGAGGCAGAATATAAATTTCATCGATGGCTAAGATTTGGGATGAGATATTAAGAGAATATCATCGGTCTAAATATAACATTCATCCGTATAGACCAAAATGTATCATGATATGAGCCGATTTTATTGGTGGTTAAGGATGAAATTTGATGTGGCGATTATGTAAGGTGATGTGAGATTTGCCATTAGGTCAAGGCTGAATAACAGAAACCTGGGGGTATGTTGTAGCCACTTCCCATACTGTAGTGGAAATGGGAACATATCGCGAAGGATTTTGTTACTCATCTGCCTTCTTAATGAAGGAAACATGATTCGGTCTTGACTATTGTTGAGATACTGATCAAGTATGCTCATTTTCTTCCCGTGTCAATTTTAGATACCTTTACACAGTTGAGCTTGTTGTGTGGGCGAAAGGTGGCTCGCTTGTTTGGAGTATCGCTGATGATAGTCTTTGATCGAGATGCTCAGTGCTTACATAGGTTATGGCAGAGCATACATGAACAACTCAACATTCAGTTATATTTCAGTAATGTATTTCATCCACGAGTGGATGGTCTGACAAAAAGGTTGATCGATGTATAGGCGGACATGCTCAGGGCTTATGTACTGGGATTTGAAGGTTCATGGGAAGAATGCATACCTTTATGTGAGTTCTTTTATAATAACTGTCGTTAATCGTGTATTGGAATGACTCTGTTTTAGGCATGGTATAAAATACCTTGTTGATCTCTTGCCAATTTGGTTGAATCGGAGGATTTAGTGGAGTTGGGCCTTAAATGGTTAGAGATCACACTGAGGTTGTGCAACAGATTCATCTAAAATTGAAAACAGTTGAGGAAAGGTATAAAAGTTATTATGATTTCTATCACCGATTTGTGGAATATAGTGAAGAGATTAGGTTTATTTCAAAGTCTCCTCTCACGCAAAGGCCATTATAGGTTTGGACTGAAAGAAAAGCTCTCTCCCTATTAGATGGGGCAATTTGAGATTGTGAAACAAATAGGGAAGAATGTTCATAGACTTGTAATACTACCTCAGTTAACCAAAATTTATGATGTATTTCATGTGTTTACACTCAAGCGAAGGAACCTGATTCACATGACATAATAGGATGAAATCAGTTCGATTTTCAAGGTGATATTTCATACAAAAATCAACCTATATTTAATGTGGATAAGAAGGTTCAAAAGCTTCCACATAAAGAAATTCCACTTGTTTTGGTTAATTGACAGTTTTATGATAATTCAGAGCTAACATGGGTATGGAAGGTGTACGTGAGAGAGCATTTTTCGGATTTTTTCAAGTCCAGGTAAAATATTGTTTCAATTTTATTTTTGAAGACGAAATTCTTATTAGCTGGAACGATTGTCAAATTCAAAAAATTTTAAATTGAAATTACGTTTAATCGGGATTAACATAGACTAATTATGGTTTTAGTTGCGAGTCAGGTGCTAAGGACCGATGATTTAAGATTTATGAGTAATTTTACTTTTCTTTGATGTGTCTCGATAGAGTTAAAATATCGACTTGAACTATTGTTTCAAATTTTGCAAAAAATAAGTGAAATTAATTTTCAAAATGTGAATTTGAAGTTTAAATGGATTTAATGAGCCGAAGGTGGGGATTTTCTCGATTTACGTGTATGTCGGGATTAGAGGTAGTGTGATATGAGACGAGATTTGTGTGAGATCTTGTTTTGAGTTTGTGTCAATTGACGGTATTCGAGGTTGATATTGGGTCAAAATTGGTGCAAGTTTTGTTAAGTATGACAAGAGGATTGGTCTGAAAGACTTTGGTGTGTCGTGGACAAAGTTAGGATTTTTGGGATTTTTGTGTGACCAAAATTAGTGTTATAGATGTTTTATGAAGATGGACTATTTTTTTGAGAAGTTGACTTGATTTTGTCAAAGATTGGATTGAAAATGAGTTTCAAAAGTCAAAACATGTTAAATAGGGATTTCGAGAATTAATAAATAAAAAGAAATTAAGCTGCTGACTAGCACCTGAGGATTTATATATAAATATAATAAAAATCAATAAAAAATCAAATGATTCATTTTATGACATTCTAACAGAACGTTCGAGCTGAGCTTTCCCTTAACCCTTCCGTTGATTCCTTCGCTTACAGAGCTCTCTACGTCCGATTTTCGCCTGATTTTTTTTTGTAACACTGTAGAGCATCGCGATACATCAATTCAAGCTTAATCTCTATAGTGGAAACGAGGTATTCGACTCTCAATTTGGTAAATTCTCAATTTCGGGCATTTTTCCATAATTCAATTTGAGTTCTTTCATGTGGTTTCGATAGATATTGGTAGGAATTATTGTTAATTGGTATAATGGGTTAATTTGGATCAATTCGAATAAATCCCACCGATGTGGGTTAGGGTTTTGATGAGGTGAACTAATGTTATTTAGTTGATAACTATGTTGGAGATGTTTTATTTGTTGATGTTGATTTATATTGGGTTTCTGGATGAATTGATTATTGATTTTGATCCAATTTGACTCCTACGGACGGGCGAGGGAAATATTTTGGGTTTAGTATTGAGTAGTTTTGTGGTGTTTATTATCGCGTTTTGACGAGTTAATTGCAAAAATATTGATTTGGAGAAGGTTAGTTAGTTCAAAATAAATAAAGTTAGCATAGTCTATAGGCTATATGGGAAAATTCATAATTTCTTCGTTAATGGTCCGATAAGGGTGTTCTTGGAGTCTATGGAAAGTAGGAATGAGTACTACAAGTTCCTTTTGGTTCATCATGAGAAATATTGAGGTTATCATGATTAAAAAGTCATCCCAATTTGTCTAGTTGAAAGCTAGTTGAAACGGTTATATAATTTAATATTCTTGGAAATTGTTCTCAAGTGTACTTTGATCACGATTTTCAATGGGTTTCATCATACGTTTTCACTTGAAGCATGACCCATATCATAATTGGGTATGTATGGAAGCTATTGCAAGCATTTTCAAGTTAATTCGACACTCTAGGAACCTATAATATTAGGGGCAAGTTGGCTGTTTGTAAGTTTAAGTAGATCCCATGGTAAACTTTAAATTGTACAATTAGTCCTTATTACTGTTTACTTACCACTTTTCGATACTTTGCATGAGTCCTTATTACAGTTTACTTACCACTTTTCGAGGACGTCAGTTGATTGTAGTCTGATTACAAAAATGGGATGGATTTATAGTTGTATTTGAATTCCTTGGATTATATTGTTCATTTGAATTCCTTGGATTATTTTGCATTTGATTACTACAGATGTACTGGATAGTATGAGATTTACTTATCTGGACATTATCAAATTTTTATAATTGGGTAATGACAGGTTTTATTAGCGACGAGGGAAAGAGAGTTTTTAAACTGGTTGTAATTTACTCAGTTCATTTCTCTTTTTGTATATATTATAATTGAGTACATTATATTATATAAATGGGTTTTCGGTTCGTGTGAGGTTAGGATCTTTTTTTAAAAATTATTGAAATATTTTTTAGACAAATTGGAATGCAGTGAAGCTAAAGTAATTATGGTTTAAGGATTTTGAAAACCTAAGATAGGTTAGAATGAATAAATAATCTTTATTATTGCGATATATATTGTTATGGGATGGATTGTGAGTTCTTGGCCTTTCCACCAAGGTGAGCAAGTTTTGATGAAGAATTCTTAAAGGCTGAGTTTTTCGATGTAGGCTTAGAAACATATGAGGTGCTGATGAAAAATTTTATGTGGAATTTTAAGGATATTGTAATCAATCTAAATGAGTTTTTGAATTTTAAGTTTAAGACTTACTTTCAGAATCTTTTGTGGTTAATAAAGTTTTATATTCGATGATTATGATATTTTAATTTTATTCATTTATTAATGGTGAGTTTAAGGCTGATAGATTATTAGTTGGATTAAGGCAATTTAGGCCGGTTAGATGCCTTAATTAGGTGGGGTCTAACATCAATATAGTTTGTTTATTTATGTCATTCATATCCCTTATCGTATCGTATTCATGGAAGGATTAGTTTCATCATCTTATTGGTTATATGATATTTTAGATATGTACTATATGTTTTGTAGTTTGTTTATTTTTGTCTTCCATATCCATTATCATATCGTTATTGAGTTTTGGCTTGATAAAGCCAAAAATTATGTATCAATAACGGATTACATGTGTTGTAACCATATGTGAACTTTTAGTTGAAGAAAATTGAAAGGTACCTGTATATTTTAGAGTTGATGGGCGAGACATGTAGTACATGTCTTTGCCCTATTACTCTACAGAGCACTGGGTTTGTAACCTCAAATAGAGGTTTTTCCTCGATGAACAAAACCCATTAAAAAAAAAAAAATACATCATCATTTTTGGGATGGCTTTGTTTTGAGGAATCCTTCGACATTTCAAACTAACAAAGTCGAAATCAACAATAATTGGAAATGCCTAATAACAAAAAATGGGAAACAACAACATTCGGTCAAGTGAGGCCTAAAAAACTCAAAATCATCTTAAACAAATGAGCATAAACGATGAGATAACGAATTTACTATGTCTATTACGGGTGGAGTCGGTGTTTTTCCTCCTAAACGGCGTCAAGAGTGTAGGTGCGGTTAGATGGTTTCAAAGACCATAGTGGTGAAGGAGAAGAGAGGGTTAGGTTTGGGGAGAAAACCCCTTTATATGAAGGGTAAAAATGTCGTTTCCTCTAAGGGAAGTTTTGGAACTGTTGTAAAAAATTGAAACAAGGTCCTCTAAGCAATAAATGGGTTCCGTTTAACCGCTCCCTAAAATAATTGTATCGACATATCCTTTTAAAAAGTACGTATATATTGGAAATAATTTGTAGAAACCCCCAAAATCATTGGAAACCCTTATTTGAATTGATAATGTGCATAAAAACCATTTCTAAAAAGAATTTGTAATAAAAACCCAAAAAGTACATAAGTTTGAGAATTTATCAAAAATTGATTTTCGTTCGAGGTATCTAAATCAAAAGGATAGTAGAATATTGATTCATTAATTTTTTGAGAGTGAACCACTCAAGTAAAATGCTATGCTAGCTCCTTAGATATCATTTTCAAGCTTCAATTTCAAACAAAACAATCACCAAGCCTTAAGTTGGGTGTATAAAATTCGATTCAAAATTTATATGGTTGAAGTGATCTAAATTAAGGTAGGATGCACTTATGAAGCTTTAATTCAAGCTTTGAAGGATTGAATCTTGACAAAAATCTATATATCAAACGAATGGGTGCAAGGGTTTTCGGTGTGAAAGAGTTCATTGTTGGCAATTTAGGGTTTTGTTTTGAAAAACACGAATTTGTGCTAAGTGAATAAGGGTTTTAGTGAAATCGCTAACAAATCGCCAATGAAGCCAGTGAAAACTGGTCTTAGTGGTTCACTGATTAGTTCTGCGAATCCTAGTATAAAACCAAAATCGCTACAAATTACTGAGTCAATTTTCACTTAAAACTGCAAACTACTAGCAACTTATTTAGCGATTTCCACTGTTAATTGGTATCGCTAGAAAATCGCGGAGTCATTTACTATTATTTTTCCAATATATTCTATATTTGATTAATTATCACACAGAGCAATCATAATTAAGGTAGAATGATTTGTATTTAATAAGAGGTATTGTAATAATAGATTTGGACTTTTATGTAGGGGATAATATACTAAATAAATGCTTTATTACTTAAAATAGTTAAAAACAAATAAGATGCAATAGGAAAAAGCAACTTGATTATCCCTTTCTCAATTAGGGATATCCCAAAAAAGGACTTAAAAGGAGAGAGAATAAATATAGTAACTCATATGAAATCTAGTAAATGGAAAAATATTGGCTCTATCAACCCCCTTACATGAAATTAATTCATAATAGTAATCATAAAATACTCCCATTATAAGAGTTAAAAGTAGAGAGATTAGAAAAATAACTAACTAATCTTACTACTAAAATTGAAAATACTGATAGAGTATGGGTTGCCTCTTAAGAACGTTATTGTTTATAGTCATTGGCTCAACTTAGTAGATATGATCACTCGTCATTCAGTTTGAGCGAGTAAAATCGACCATTAGTCGATTCTTTGGCATTTTTGATGTCTTTATTTTCCTTATCATTCTCTGCATCTGCATAACGTCCTTCATTATGTAGGAAGTCTCTCATTCATAATCATCATCATAATTGTCTTCATTGATGTAATCATCTATCTCATAACCATCCTGAAGATACATGTAATCTTTTCTCATCTTAAGTGTGACTATACGTTGTTCGACATCAATGATAGCTCCAGCTATTTTGAGAAAAGTATGTCCCATCAATATCATATCATCGTCCCACTTGTATTGGCATATTCATGGGCCTTTCGAGTAGAAAGATCTAATCACCATTTGCTTTGTAGACAATAAAAGGTGATATAAAATCAATCATCAACTTGACTTTTCTGAATTATTGTTCTGTTAAGATATTCATATAAGCTCCTGTGTCAAGTAAAACACCAGGGTAACTGACATCATTGATCATTATGTGGAGGAATAGTTTCCTTAGATTATTATTGTAAATTTCAATCATATGTCCTAATTCTTGAAGCTGAAGTTGCTCATCGATGAATTCATTTTCCACTAGTTGATTCACTTCTTGATGTTAAACTTTTGGTTTGTCTTCTTCTTGCTACTATTTCTTCAACTTTTTCTTCTTATTATGCGGTTTCTTATACATCCATAGTGTAATGGTTTCATTCTTAAAGGTTTCACTCATGTGGATGCAAACATGGGACTCCATTTCATTACTTCACAAACTTTGTTGGTCAGTATCGAGATTGATGATTTTCATATCCTGTTGAACAAAATTTTCATAATTAGGTTTTAACATATGACCATTTACTTTAAATATTTGTCATGTTTCTAGGCTTTCTATTTCTATTGCACCATGAGGTAGTAAATTGACAACCATATAGGGTCATGTCCATCTTGACCAGAGTTTTTCAGGAAATAGTTTAAGTCTTGAACGAAAAGTAGAACTTTATCTCGTAATTGAAAATTTATAGGAATTAATTTCTTATCTCGAAATGCTTTAATGTTTTATCTTTATAAATTGATGCATTTTCATATGCGTCATTCCTAATTTCTTCTAATTATTGAAGACTCAATTTACAATGGTTTTATGCTTCATTACAATTAATGTTGCATTTTTTATTGCATAATAGGCTTTATGCTCTAGTTTGAAAGGGAAATGACATGTTTTTCCAAATATTAACCTACAAGATGTCATGCCTATGGGTGTCTTGAATGTTGTTCTATATGTCCATAATGCATATTCCAATCAAAACTCCAATCTTACGTGTTGGACTAATTATTTTTCTAGTATTAAATTAATTTGTTTATTTGACATTTCAGCTTGTCCACTAGTTTGTGGGTGAAATGTTGTAGATGTTCTATGTGTGACATTATACTTAGCAAGTAGATTAGCAACTAATCGATTACAAAAATGTGGACTTCTATCACTTATAAGTGCTATAAGAGCTCTAAAAACTGTAACGATTTTTTCCTAAAGAAATTAATCACTAATTTTGAATCATTAGTTCTAGTAGCATTTGATTTTACCCACTTAGACACATAATCTACAACAAGTAAAATATAAACATAACAATTCAATAGTGGAAAAGGTCCCATAAAATCTATGCCATACACATCAAACACTTTACAAAATAGAACAAAGGTTAAAAGCATTTGATTTGTACGTCCTAAGTTTCCATTTTGTTCGCAATTTGGACGAGATTTTATATGAAGGAAACAATTATGAAATAAAGTGGGCGAAAAGAATCCGGAATCAAAAATCCCACGAGCAGTTCTACAAAGGTTGAAATGTCCTCCACATGCATAACTATGACAATGCGATATAATTGATTTTACTTTTGAATGTGGTATGCATCTCCTTATTATTTGGTCGGTGCAATACTTTCATAAGTAGGGTTCATCCATAAGTATTTTTTATAATCCTTTTTAATTTTATTCTTTTGGGTTCTCGTTAAGTAAGGTCATAACCTATTGGTGGTAAGATAATATGCATATTACATAAATATTCATCTAGAAATTCATTCCTTAATAGTATAGATGGATCTCCATTTTTAACCTACTTAAGTGGTTTGTTATTAGATTTTTCGCTCCTTTCTTATCTTTTATAGTAAGATTGAATTCCCATAGGAGTAGTATCCATCTTATTAGTATAGGTTTCGCATCTTGTTTTATCATTAAATATCGCAAAGCTGCAAGATATGAACAAACTATTATTTTTATTCCTAATAGATATGGTCTAAGTTTTTCCAAGAAAACACTATTGCTAAGAGTTCTTTTTTTACTAGTGATGTAATTCTATTAGGTCGTATCTAGTGTCCTAAAGGCATAATATATGACATGAGATTCTTTCTCTAGTTTTTGACCTAAACACCTCCAACTGTATAGTTTTTGCATTACACATAATTTCAAAAGGTAACAACAAAAATGGTGATTAATCACAGGTGAAGTTGTTAATGAATCTTTTAAATGATCAAATGCTATGTTACACTCATTAGTAAATTTAAAAGGAATGTCTTTTTGTAAAAATTTTGCATAAGGGCTATGTAATTTTAGAGAAATATTTTACAATCTTTTATAGAATCATGCATGCCCAAGAAATGAACGTATATCTTTTACTGTCATGGGGTAAGGTAATGCTTTAATTTCTTGGATTTTTGCAATGTCCACCTCTATTCCTTTATGCAACACTATATGTCCTAATATCAATCTTTGGTCTACCATGAAATGAAATTTTTCATAGTTTAGTACTAAATTCTTTTCTATGCATCTTTTAAGTACTTTAGTTAAATAAACTAAACACGCATAAAAAATGACCATAAACGGTTAAATCATTCAAAAAAATTAATGAAACTTTCCATATAATTAGAGGAAATACTAACCATACATCTTTGAAACGTTGCATGTGCATTACATAAATCAAAAGGCATACGTCTATAAGCAAATGTACCAAAGGGGTAAGTAAAAGTAGTTGTTTTCCTGATTTTCTGGGATACAAGTATTTGGTGAAATCTTGAATGACCATATAAGCAGCAGTAATGGATTTTTCTAGTTTATAAACAAGAGTGGATAGTGATATTTCCTAGTTTAGACATTTAGTTTTCTATAATCAATATATACCCTCCAATAATTTTGGATTCTAATTGGTACTAATTCTCCATATTCGTTTGTTATTATTGTAATTCCTATCTTTTTAGGCACTACTTGGGCTGGGCTTACCCAATTGTTAACATCTATTGGAAATATCATTCCTACATCTAATAGTTTTAATATTTTTGCTTTTACTATATCCATCATATGTGGGTTTAATGTATGTTGAAGCTGTTTAAAGCTTTATTATCAGTTTCTAGGTTTATCTTATGCATGCACATAGCTGGACTAATTCCTTGAATATCAGCTATGGTCCATCTATTGATCCATTAAATTCTATCAATACATTTCTCAAGTTATTTTCTTCAAGACCAATTAATTTGTTAAAAATTATTACTAGCAGTTTATTAGAGTCCCCTAAATAAATATACTTCAAATGGTCGGATAAGGTTTTTAGATCTAATTCAGGTGCTTTAACTATGAAGGTAGAAGTTTTGAATTAGATCTAGATAATTCTGGGTAATAAGTAAGTTATGGTAGTTCATTATATGAGTTTAGAGTACTTATTATCTCTTTTGCTTCCTCATCTCTATCATTATATTTTTCTAAATCTTTAATTGCCAGTTCTAATTTATCTATTTTATTTTTCTTAAAAACTTTTCTATTAATGGATCTATCATATCTATTGTGCATATGGAAGAAACATCTATTGAGTATTTCATTGCATCGTATATATTAAAATCTATTGCATCATCATCCACTTGCATTGTTAATGTTCTATTTGATACATCAATCTTTGTTTTTGCTGTATTCAAAAATGGTCTCCTTTATATTAGAGAAGTCCTATAAGGGAACTTATCTTCATTCATATTTAAGACATATAAATCTATTGGGAAGACTAAATCATTAACTTCGACTAGTACATCTTCAAGTAACCCTATTGGTTTAACAGTGGATCTATCTGCTAATTGAATGACTATATCAGTTTCTTCTACATGTAAGTCTATCATTTGTAACTAAACTAATAAAGGCATAAAATTTATATAAGCTCCTGGATAAAATAATGCTTTAGAAATTTCTAGGTTCTTAATTGTACATGAAACGAAAGAATATTCTGGGATCAGACATTTAGGAGGTAACTTCTTTTGGATTAATGCTGATACATGTTCTCCTTGACTCACCTTTTAATTAGCCTTAATCTTATTAGTGCATAATTTTTTATAAATTTATTATACTTAGGCTCATTTTGAATGACTTTAAACAAGGGTATATTAACTACTACTTTCTTTAATGTATTAGATATTTGTTTTTCTTTTCTTGTTTCTTAGCATTTTTATTATCTTCCAAATGATAAAGGAATGGTGGTTTTATATTAATTAGTCTATTTTCATTAGGTTTATTACCTTTTTCGTTGGGAGACTTTTTAGTTGTTACTTCAATTTTTTTTAATTCTACTTCTATTTCTTTTCTAGTAACTAATTGGTCTGACATTTTAGATTCATCCATCTACTTACCACTTCTTAATGATATAGCTGGTGCTTTTTTATATATAGTACGATAGGGTTGAGATGATAATTTTCCTTGATTTATGAATTTACTCATTTGTTTTCCCATTTGACTCAATTGGTTTTTTACTTCGGTTGTATCATTTTTTAATATTTTAATTATTTGATCTTTTTCTTTTCTAAATTATTCATGCCTTTGATCACCTTGATTGTTGATATGATTACTTATATTTCACGCCTTTGACAACCTCGATTGTTGATATGATTACCTACATTCAACTCTGGGTAATCTACATAACTATTAAAGTTATAATTTGGATAAACAAATCCATCATATTACTTTATTATAGCATTAGCTTTTTCTACTTTGGTTTGTTGTTTCAAAGGATATTCATCATTAGAATGACTTAATTTATTATAAGATTTTACTGTGCTTGATTTATCTTTTAATAATAATTCAACCATAGCTTTTAGCTCATCTATCTTATCATATGATTTTTTATATATCCTATACATGTCAATTAGACTATCTTCGGTCGATTCACGCATCTCACCATATTGCTTGGATTACTTAGCCATTTTATCTATGGTTTCTCTTGCTCAAGTTGGTATTTTATCGCGTAAAGACCTTCCACATATCGTGTCTAAGAATCTTTTTCTAAGTGATTTAATCCTTCATAAAAATATTGCATTAACGTTTTGTTTGTAAATTCCATGCATTGGACATAGTGAGATCAATATTTGATTCCTATCCCAAAACTCATCAAAAGTCTTACAGGGAAATATTGGTCAAGAAAGACTTGTAGCATCTTTAACTAGTTGGTTATGAAATTTTGAGGAAGGTAAAATAACCAATCTAAAGCTTGGCCTTTCAATATGGAAGGAAAAACTTTTAATTTAATATAATCTATTTTTATATCTTTAGGTTTTAATGTGCTTACTTAGTGTATGTACTTTCTAATAAACTTTAGAGCATTTTCATTATCTTCACCATAGAAACACGGAAAGGAATTTATGAGTTTGAACTTTAATTCAAATTCCAAAAATTTTGTTGTGAAAGTTATACACATAGGTTCATAAGCCGTGACATTCCTATCAGACTGCCTAAAGGTTAATTCTTCCTCGTATTCATCTATTTTATATGAATGTCAACAAGAATGTTTCTAATAGATTATTTTTAAAATCCCCAGCAACGGTGTCAAAAATTGACATGAGTCGAGCGTTCACAATAATCTCTCGTATTTTACTATTAATGTAATGAACCTTACCGAACCTAGGGTCAACTCCCCCAACCCAAATGGCCTTTTGATCCCAATACCCAAACTGGGCCCAAGCAAGCAGATGACATACTTAAAGCATCCTGCGGAATATCAAACTAGTACAAATAGATAAATAATTAGGAAAGTAATTAAAAGGAAATCCATATGACGTACTATAAAACTATCGTTGCATTTTCAAATCCTTACAACAACAAAATTAATTCAAATACTACCAAGTAGTTTATATTAAAGGAGAATAAGGTTCATTCTACCCATAAGATCTATTTAAATATAACCCAAGTTCAATAATTTCAAAATCAAATAATTAGAAATATCATTACAAGGCTCACATCAAAAGAGAAAGCTTAAAGTTATCTTCTCTACCTCATCTCTATTTAGTGTCGATGTGTATGGTCCCGAAATGAAAGTAGGGTGAGTTAAAAGGAACAACATAGCTCAGTAATGCATAAATCCTTCTCAACCATCAAATACGCAAGTAATACTTAATAAGCATGCAAGGCTAGCATGAATTGAAATTGAATAAAGAAGCATTTAAAATAAGACATCGCATGAATTTATAAAGCATTAATACCATATCAACAAGATTGATAAAGCATATTAAATTCAAGACTCATCAACATGCATAGGGTTCACAAAAGCGAGATACCATAGAAAATAGTAATAATTTATAGTTGTGGTCTCATTCAATGCATACTAGTTATTGGTAAGAATCCAGTGACCGATTCAACTACCCTCGAGGTAATGGCAACTACTAGACGACACACAAACCTTATGTGCCATCTTGTTAGTCCCATCAACCCAATAGTAGGTTCATCCAAAGTTTTCACTGATACACGTCCCTCTATCACAATGTATAAGAGAAGGCAACCCCAACTCACGTCCCTAATTGATACACTTATGAAGTCAATTAGACAAATAAAGCCCTCGGTTGAAAAATCCACAAGCATCCTAAGACAATAACTATAGTAAAGCCCTCGGTGGCACCACAAACATGATGTAGCATTAGATATTACTTGCTAATAATGCCCTTGGTGGGGACTCTACAAACATCATGGGGTAATGAATATCATAAAAGGGGAAAACAAATGCATTCTCATTCCATAAATATGTAGATCCATACCGATAACACGATGCAACCCATTTACCAAGTCTCTAGTTAAAACGCATATCCTCACATAAATGGTATCATATCATATTTGATAATTGAGCAAGCTTCCCACTTATCGCGACTCGCCGCAAATCTTATTCTCGATCCTCGCGCATTCGGGGTCAAATGCGATCCGCCTTACGAATCTAAACAATTTAAGATGCTTTCACATCATCAAAAAATCATATATTAATTTCAATATATTTCTCAATTTATTTTTGGGTCCACTAATGTAAGTCTCGCGTGTCCCTCGTCGCCTTATGCGAGGTCGAGGGGTGGGATCCACCCAACTCTTCCTCTGGTGATGCGGTAGTGCGCCCAGTTTAAAGGTAGGGCTTATTTGTATTTGATTATATTTATATATCATATAAATATATATATCTATACTCTATATAATGCTAATCCTCTAACATCCCTATTAGACCAAAACTTATAATAATATAAAAAATGCCATCTAAGTGCATTTTTTAATTCGCTCAAGACAACTTTAAAAAGTAAATAATGAGGAAATTTTTGGAAAATATTTAAACTTATTTTAGTTAGTTTTGAAAACGGAATTCTATCTTACTTTTCCTTATTTCACTCAACTTTTTTCTCAATCTAATTGAACCGTGGTATCAAATTGTTAAAAAAAAAAATTGAATATTCAAAATATGTCCAATTAAATCAACAATTACCATTTCAATGTCATTTTTAAAGTAGTTTTTCTCATGCCTTATGTGAAAATGCCAGTATACTAGTATATATATGTACGTATACATATATATTTATATATAATATTTATTTAAATAAAATGGCTAAGGCCAGATTGGCCCCTAGTCAACTTTATATAGGGGCCAATTAGTCCATGTGTGGCATGTGCATAGGGGAGCATTTGCTCCCTTTTTCTCCACCCTCTCGGGGGGAGCCCAAGAGTTGGTTGGGGGTGTTGGGGGCCTCCACTAGGAGGACCCTCCTTCTGCAGCGGCAGACTGTCACCGCCCTTCTCCGGTGACTGCGACATCCCTGTCATTGCTCCTTTTCAGCGGTGCCGGCGACAACGCCACCCCATCTTTTTGGGTCAACTCTCACCACCATTTTTTTCGTTCAACTCACCCAAATCTCACCAAAACGTCCAATAACAAGAGATGGAATAGTTAGAGGTGATAATGATCGAGATATTACTTAATTTGAAGTTTTTTTGTAGTTGTGTATTCTCATCCTCCATCAATCCACCTTCTCTAACTAATGTTTTCCACCCTCCTCACGTGGTTTATGTTGGAATAAATGAGGCCACACAAATTATCACTAGTTTATATAGGTAGGGCTTTGGAGGAGTAAGGTTCAAAAGTGACTCCTCAAATTATAAGAATGCCCCTAATGAGTGTTTAGGCTTGTTTCATGTTTTAATTAAGTTAGTACTCCTAACTTAGGGCTAATTTTTTATTAATTTTATTTATTAGCATATAATACATGCATAATCATGCCACCACATATAAAAATTGTGAAATTACCAAATTACCCTCGAGTTTATGTTTTTATGTTTTAAAACATCCCCATTTTTAGGAACTTTTGTCCTCAAAAGTAAAAGTAAGGTAAATCCATAGCCCGACGTATCCATTCATAATGATTTCTTTTATGAACCTTTTTCGAACTTATGCAAATCTGCAACTGCAAAGTTTCGCCTATACCCTGCGTGAAATAAAATCTTACTTTTTACTCTAACTTTTCTATAGTATCATTTTTGATCCATAGGCCAAAATTCAAGAGGCTTACCTCGTATAGGTCTTAATAGAGTCATTATACCTCAGCTACTGGCCAAGTTCTTGTATCCTCGCGCATTCTTGGGTATTCCTTTATAATATCCATAGAAGTCACAATGTACACCTAAGTCTTCCAACCAACAAGTTGAGAGAACCATACTGAGAGGTGATCTAGTGCTTATTTGTGTCATAGATAATCTCTGCCTATTTGGCAGTAAATTCATATTGTCAACTGGGAATAGGAGCCAAAATATCTATCTGCTATAATATTAACACTAGCACACCATCTTTGTCACCATCTCGCTTACACATATATGAATGGACAACTCATCATGTCCTTACGACTTATCTATGAAAGCCACAACTGAGCAAACATAGTATTATTTTTTATAATAATATATTAACATTATTGTCAACATATTTTTATCGATGTTTTTTCTTATAGAATCATGACTCGAGTCAACTCTTGATCAACCGTTCACATTGTAACTTCTCTGTCATATTTAACCATTTACTTACGCAGTAAGATTCCACCCTTGGTGAGCTGAGGAAATATTCTCATTGTCACTATCCCTAAGTGACTTTCAATACTCATTTGTATGCATTTTATTACACTGTAATTGTTTTTGTCTTATACCATGGTCTTCTATTCTCATAACTCGCATTTCATAAGACTTATCGTATCGCGTCCTCATCCAAATCAACTCTCACGATCTTGGATGACTATTTTAAATTCTTTTGGCATAGTCAAGGTTCACATTATTGCACAAGCATCTCTTATTATCCTCCCGAGCTAACTCTTAACTCTTATAGTTTGTTTAGAACTTCTATCCCTGAGAAATCAATTGTGTTTTAACTTTTATGTTCTAAGTTTGACGTTCCTGTTTTTGATTCATTAAGTATCCTACATCGTATAGGCTTCCTTTTCTCAATTTAATACTTAAGTAAATCTGGTCGGTACATAACTTCTTCGCATTCCATATGTTCCCTATACATAGGCAAATCATTCATGTCTTATAAATCAATATTCATTTGTCACTTATTAAGGTGTCAACCTTGAATATTTCATGCATCTCACTACTTATCGATATCCTCAACACTTTGTTGTATTTGTACACCTATAGCTTTCCCATTTATATTGCATTTCAAGTTCTTTTACACCATTCAGTTAGGATTTTCATTTTTAAGCTTATATAAAGCCCCTAGGCTCCTAAGTGCAAGCAACACTTTGTTTAATAATTCCTAATGGTGCCAAATTTAGAAAATCTCATCTCCACCTAGAAATACATGTTTCATAACTAGCTTAAAATATTTTCTTAGCCTTCCTAGTTATTATATTATTTGTATTACATGGTATGAACTTATTGGGAATCGATCCTAACCTAGGATCCCCAATTTTAATTGATAACCAATCATTGACTTAAGTTAAGTAGCATTAGTTACATTATTTATTCCTTGACATTATTTTCATTCAATTATCCCTTGCCAATCCAGTTAGGTTCCACTTTGACTCAATAGTCGTTAGTTCACGTGTCCATTACTAGATAATCATACCAAAGATATTCTTTTAGTTAGATATCCCCAGTTTAATGAGTCAACTCACTCCTACTTAAGTTAGAACAACTTATCTTTTTGTCGATTGCCTTTGATTTCTATTAATTTAACCTCATGTCTTGGGTTTTTATAAATTTCTATTTGCCAACGTGATCTTCAAACATGGTAATCTTGCCAATTATAACTTAGGATCTCCAATTTTTGTAACTCGACCATCCTCAAGTGTATTAGTGCTACATTTACTAAAGTGTGCACCATTTAAGTTATATTCACTATATTTACTCATTGACTTATTTCGAGGTATTCATAACTTCTTATTCATTATCCAGTACACACATACTTATGCTTTCAATTAACCTTAAAATTCTGGAATCTTCCATCTCGAAACTCAATCCAACAATAAGCAAATTTAGAGTTATCTTTCTTTTGTACAAGAACGATAAAACTTAGGAAGTGTGATTCTATTATCAAGAAGTAAGTTTTACATCAAAAATTTTCCAAAATCTTTTGTTTTTATAAAAACAACTATTTCAAAAATTGAGTTAAACTCATTTTTATAGGAATAATCTAAAGCCATCCTCAGATTTCGAGTGACTATAAATGTCTTTTCAAATCAATTTAGTTGATGTGACTTAAAAATACATCATAACCATATGAGTGTTTTTACTACCACCATATGATAATAACTTAGGTTCAAATCTATACTTTGCATTTTCATTAAATCAAAAGACAAATACCTTCAAATTCATTAAAACTCTTTCATATAATCGAATAGGGTTTAACTTTCATAAGACCAATCATTCAAGAAATCTCAACTATGCTTGTCGAATCAAAACATAACTCATTTTGTAAAAACCAAATGGAAGTTACGACAAATCTTGAAATGCATAGAAGTCTATTAACCTCATTTTTAAAACTTAAGAAAATAAGTCATTTTCTTTTACACTTCATTATGCTTTCGAATCTTGTAAAACAAGTAGAGTTCTTCCTTGAAAATCGATAAACATCAATTCGAAATACCCTAAAAAGCATGGTTTAATAGAGTCAAAAACTCATTCTAAGAAGAAAATAGATCAAGTGTTACAATAAAATTTAAATTATAGTAATGACCTTTGATCCGGCCAAATCATAAACCATTGATTTAGATCTTTATGTTTAAGAGTATATGTTTCTTTCCTATCTCGAAATAAGTTTTCAAGTTTAGCTTTCTAGCCAAACCAACTTAATTTACTGGTTTAAAACCAAGATTCATTGGCATCCTTACTAGAATAAATAACTTTTTTTTATACAACCTACCCTGAGTTTTAACCGTTTTATTAGAATTTCAAGGGTCATAATTACTTCTCAAAGTGAAACTCACTGCCCTTTCAAGTTTCATGAATCTAGTTTGATTATTTTATTTACTACACTACTATTAATTATAAGTGCAACACACTTTGTAATTCTCAATTAAAGCTTATTTATTCTCATAGTAGTCATTGCAAATATCACTTGTAGTGCATGAGGGCTTTCTCCTAAGGTGATCGCTTTAATTTCCTTGCTCTGTTCATTGTCATTTCCTCCACTGCCTCGTGGAGATTAAGTTCCTTGTCCGCTTGCAGAAACCATACTAGACAATTAGATTTATAGGGAAGACAATTGTCTATATATCTAACGATATATTCATATATACAAAGCAACAAATAATCAACATAGTAAATCTCTTTTCAAGTTTTTTTTTTTACCTTTCCATCCTGGGATTTATTATTTATGTATGTTATGTCGACTTTGAACCAATGACCCATAACATTGATTTGTCTACCTTAAACTTGACCTTTAAATCTTAAAGGCTCTAAAAAGAGGGGGTTAGGTTCCATTTATGCGCAAATTACATGTTGCAAATCCCAAATGTGAAATCGTTTTAAAACTTAATATATTAGTGTAAAACCGATTTCAAGTCTAAGAACAATAGTTTAACAAAAATCAAGTTTAAGTGCAAAACTTTTGTTCAAATCAATATTAGGGTTTGATAAAATAAATTTAAGTGCAAAACCCAAGAAGAAGGTGTTCAAACACACAACAAAATGATTTTCAAATCAAATACACAAAACTATGTAGATTAAGCACAAGCAAGATTTTAGATCTAGGACTTTCTTACAAACAAGAGAATGACAAAAGAGATCAGCTTTGAAGAGATTATTGTACTCCTTTGAAAGCCTCAAAAGTCTTTGATTAGAGAACTAAAGAACACCACAAAGATCTCCTTTTGCTTCTTCACAAAAATCAAAGTTCTTCTCTTTGTAGATTTTGAGTTTTTGAGTGTGTTTCTTCCTTCTTTTAACAAAACCATGTTCTTGGTGGTTTTATAATGTTAGGTATTCCATCTTGACAGCTTATGAACGTTCTAGGGATCCAAGGGTCCAAAATAGATCAAGAATTCAAATTAAAGTGTGTTTTCCAAATTGTCAAAAAAGTCGTCGATATGCAATTAGCGCGCTAATGCTGAGACCTAGCGCGCTAACTCTGCACTTAGCGCGCTAATGAAATCATTAGCGCGCTAACTGCAGGGACCTCAAAACAATTATTTTGTCCCTTTGTGTTAGCGACCCTTAAACTCGTCCGGACCTAACCAACCCTTATATAACATGTTATACACGTTTATTATGAGTCATTAAGCCTAATTGGGTGGTCCGGATATTTTTATAAATCCCGAAAACGGAAATTCACGATTTCATAATGTATTAGGGGCTTTTCTACAAATTTACGGTTTTCTTTTCGAAGACCTTTCAAAAACGAGTTTTTCTTTTTCGAAAACATTTACAATGATCTCTAATATGCAAATGACCATCCACACAAAGTTTCACATTGTTTAAACTCATAGACCTAGTTATGTGTTTAAATTCCACTTTGAAACTTGAAGTAAACTTATAACTTTGAAAAATGGTTTAAGAAACTTGATATGCATGGACTAATGCATTTGGCTTGCGTGAAAGAATTTGTATACCTTACATTGAAATTACAAATTGCGGTTTGAATTTTCATCTTCATTTCTTCATTAATGCCGAGTCTTGAACTTGTATTTCTTGAGTACCCTTGATATGTTGTTTTGCATCCTTTAACAAAAACTGAAATACACTAGATGTTTATTAGTACATTTTCACCTTGTTTGTTTCCATCAAAATCTCGGTCGGAGTGTGAGTGACTAACCACTTAGTCCAACAATCTCCCCTTTTGATGATAACAAACAATGTGAACTTTAAAGGTGTAAAACGTAATCTAAATGTATATCGCATTCATGATTTTATATTTCATATATGCAAGTTCAAAACACATCAACCTTTTCAAGTTCGACCACATTTTTCTCCCCGTTTGATACCATCAAAAAGTGGGGCCAAGCATCCCCATAAATAAACACAATAGAAACAATACGAGAGAAATATACTCTCCCCTCACTTTATGCATGTCAAGAAACAATAGACGGTAGCGATACAAATGCATAGACGATAAAGCATAGTGAAGCAAGAAATATCCATATAGAAAACTCGAGAGATACGCAAAAAAATTCATGATATAGATAGCATAAAGCAATGAGAGCATAGTTGTGGCTTAAACATGAGTTTGACAAAAAAATCGAAACATCTAAGACTGACATATTGGAGCCTAATGCTCATCTAGTGGTGGTGTGTCTAAACACTCCTCCTCGAGGATGGTGGTGGACGTGCAGAGTTGGAGGCATGATCATTACGCGCGGTCCGAACTGGGAGCAATTGACCCTCAATGCGACGAAGCTGATCATTCTGATGCTGGATACTCGTCTCGACGGCATTGAATGACTGAGTCATATAAGTGTGCAGGTAGCCCAGCTGTGCAGATACGTACGCCGATGATGGAGACATATTCGGTGGAGGCGACACAAGGAGAGTAGAATCGGCAAGAGGAGAGGAAAAATTTGGGAGAGATGTGAGTTTTGAGGGTAAAAACGAATTTATAGACGCATGGCCGAACGACATTAGCGCGCTAATGATAAAACTAGCGCGCTAATTCCCCTCTGGAAATTTTTGGTCAGTACATCATTAGCGCGCTAATTTTAACTATTAGCGCGCTAATTCCTCTCTGGAATTTTTCGACAAAAAATTTTGGATTTTTGCAATATAGCTCTGATTCTCCTCAAACTTCATGGACACTTCACTAACACCATATAAAAGGTTTGGAATAGCTAAAACATATGTAGAAGGTCCGATTCTCGAAACATGCCTAACTCACGCCGAATTTTAGAAAATTGTTCTCTAGGCAAAGGCTTAGTGAATATATCGGCTAGTTGATCCTCTGTGTGCACATGGATGAGTTTAACATCGCCCTTTTGGACGTGATCACGAAAAAAATGGTGTCTAATCTCAATATGTTTTGTTCTTGAGTGTAACACCGGATTTTTCGATATGTTTATCGATCTTGTGTTATCACAATAAATTTCAGCACACCCAACTAGGATTTGATAATCCTCAAGTTGTTGTTTCATGTATAGAACTTGAGCACGACAACTCCCGGCAGACACATATTCGGCTTCCGCCGTAGATAAAGCAACGGAATTTTGCTTTTTGCTGAACCATGAGATAAGTGAATTTCCTAGCAAATGACAAAATCCGGAAGTACTTTTCCTATCGACTTCACTTCCCGCATAATCAGAGTCAACAAAACTGCGGAGTTCAAAACTCTTAGTTTTGTTGAACCACAATCCTAAGTCTTGTGTTCCACTTAGATATCGAAATATGCGCTTTACACATTTTAAGTGGGACTCCTTGGGATCGGATTGAAATCTAGCACATAAACACACACTGAACATAATGTCGGGTCTACTAGCGGTCAAGTATAGGAGGCTACCTATCATTCCACGATAAAGTTTAGGATCTATGGGTTTTCCTAGTTGGTCTTTATCCATTTTGATGGTGGAACTACTAGGAGTGTCACATGCTTTCGATTTTCGAATTTGAATTTCTTTAACATGTCCCTCACATACTTTGCTTGATTTATAAAAATGCCATGTTTGGATTGCTTTATTTGCAAGCCTAGAAAGTATGTTAGTTCTCCCGTCATGCTCATTTCAAATTCATTTGTCATTAATGATGAGAATTCATTACATAGACTTGTGTTGGATGACCCAAAAATGATATCATCAACATAAATTTGAACAAGTAACATATCATGTTTTTCGATCAAAATGAACAAAGTGGGATCTAGCGTTCCTTTCTTGAATCATTTTTCAAGTAGGAATGCACTAAGTCTGTCATACCAAGCTCTAGGAGCTTGTCTTAGTCCATACAAGGCTTTTTGAAGATGATATACATGACCTGGGTGTTCATGATCTTCAAAACCCGGTGGTTGTTCTACATATACCTCTTCATTAATGAAGCCATTTAAGAATGCGCTTTTAACATCCATTTGATATAGTAAAAACCCATTGTAGCAAGCATAAGCAAGTAACATTCGAATTGCTTCTAGTCTTGCTACGGGTGCAAAGGCTTCCTCATAATCAATTCCTTCTTCTTGATTGTAGCCTTGTGCAACCAACCTAGCCTTGTTTCTTACAATTTCACCTTTTTCATTCTTTTTGTTTCTAAAAACCCATTTGGTGCCTATGGTTGTGTGGTCCTTGGGTCTAGGTACTAATGTCCATACCTTGTTCCTAACAAAGTGGCTTAGCTCCTCTTGCATAGCCATTACCCAAAATTCATCTCCTAAGGCATCATCTATCTTAGTGGGCTCGGTTTGTGATACAAAAGCTATATGTCCTTCATCTCGATGTAATGTGGACCTAGTGATTACTCCTTTGTTTGGATCACCTATTATTTGTTGGGATGAATGGCCAATTAGAAGTCTTGAATTCTTAGGCGCACTTGTATCGGATTCTTTACATGCCTCAACTTCTTGACTATTTGAAGTTTGTCCTAGGGTGCCATTATCTTCATCATCGATCCTCAATTTTTCCAAGTTTTGCATCATCTTAACTTTGGGATCCACTTCATCAAATTTCACATGGATACACTCTTCTATGGTTTTGGTTGATCTATTAAACACCCTATATGCTTTGCTGTGCATAGAGTAGCCAAGGAAAGTACATACCTTTGACTTTGGGTCAAAATTGTCTAATTGATCCTTATCATTTAGAACATAGCAAGTACAACCGAACACCTTAAAGTAACTTATGTTGGGCTTTCGGCCTTTCCATAGTTCATAAGGAGTCTTTTTCACTTGCTTTCAGACATTTACTTTATTTATAACATAGCATGCCGTGTTAATGGCTTCGGCCCAAAAGTGCTTAGCTATGTTGTACTCATTTAGCATAGTCCTACACATCTCTAGGAGTGTCCTATTTTTTCTTTCAACAACTCCATTTTGTTGGGGTGTTCTAGGAGAGGATAATTGGTGTGTATAACCTTGTTTAGCACAAAAATCCTCCAAGTTTCTATTTACAAACTCACCACCTCTATCACTTCTAATGATGGTGATTTTGTATCCCTTTTCATTCTCAACTAAAGCACAAAATTTTACGAACACATCAAACACTTCATGCTTATGAGAGAGAAAATACACCCATGTATATCTAGTAAAATCATCAACAATGACAAAGCAATATGATTTACCTCCTAGACTTTGCGTTTGGGTGGGTCCGAACAAATCCATATGGATAAGTTCTAAGGCTCGAGTCACATCACTTGTTACTTTCGTCTTAAATGACGATTTCACTTGTTTACCGAGGATACAAGGTTCACACTCCTTGTCTTTCTTAAACGTGCATTTGGGTAGACCCTTAACTAGATCATGCTTAGTCAATTTTGACAAGTTCTCCATGCTAGAATGTCCTAATCTACGGTGCCACAACCATGCATCACATTCACTTTGTGCACTCAAACATGAGACATTTTGCATATTCATCTCATCAAAGTTAATGGCATAAACATTTTTATCTCTATATGCAATAAATAAGGTTTCATGCTTCTCATTCCTAACAATGCATTTCGATGATTCAAACATAACATGAAATCCTTTGTCACACAATTGACTAATACTGAGCAAATTATGTTTCAATCTATCAACAAGATAAACGTTAGAAATAGAAAGTGAATTGTTACCGACGGTTCCGAGACCAATAACTCTTCCTTTGTTGTTGTCTCCAAATGTAACCTTTCCACCATCATGCCGCTTTAGTTCAATAAATTGATGTGCATCTCCGGTCATGTGTCTTGAGCACCCACTATCCAAGTACCATGGGGTGCTCTTCCTCGCATCCTACACAATGGGAAACACACTAGATTTTGGTACCCAAACACCTTTGGGTCCGAGAATGTTAGTGTAGTAAACATTTTTAACTACCCATGCTAGTCTACCCACTTTGGCCTTTTGTAATGCACATTTCCCGACCACATGAGTCTTGTTGCATTTAGAGCATCTACGATCATCATTTAGCAATTTCTTGTAACTTAACAAGTTTGCTCCATAACCTATGCCTCTTTTGTTGAGTGCACGTCGTTGTGCTCCTAACATCATGTCAAACATTTCTTTACCATTTGTAAACTTATGCACCGTGCTAGTCAAGTCCTCTACTTCCTTGACTAAAGCATCTCTCTCCTCTATGACTTCATTTAAGTCACTTTGGAGATCATTAATGGTCTCATTTTGTGACTCTATTTCACTAATTGCAATGGTCAAGCTCTTTTTGAGTTGTTTGGTCTTTTTGACCTCCTTTTCCAACTCTTTCCTAAGCTCATCAAGATTTGGAACATCATCCAAATCATCAACATTATCAAAGTTAAAAGAGTTAGAATTTACCTCGCCTTGTGCCATGAGACAAAGTATTGCCTTCTCACTTTCCGATTCGGATTCCGAACTTGATGATGATGAGTCATCCCAAGTTGCTTTGAAACTCTTCTTTCCTTTCTTCTTGTCAAACACCTTCTTGGATTTGCAATCCGCCTTGATGTGACCCGGTTTGCCGCAACCGAAGCATATGGTTTCATTTGATTTTCCTCCCTTGCTTCCACTTCGAAACTTCTTCTTATACTTGTCTCGCTTGTACATGGCCCTGTTAAGCTTTCTTGAGAGCATAGCTACTTCCTCCTCAAGATCATTGTCATCACATGATTTTTCATTTTCAATGATCTCTACCGATGCACTAGGGGAGCTATTTGCCTTCAAGGCGATATCTTTTCTTGAACTCTTAGTACCTCCACTTAATGCTTCCAATCTTGCTCGGTCTTTAAGTTCAGATTCATGGATTGTTAGCTCTCCACACAATGCATCAAATGTGTAATCTCCAAGATTTTGTGCCGATTGGATAGCATACTTCTTGGCATCCCATTCCTTAGGCAAGCCTCTAAGGAATTTATACACCGAGGTTTCTAGATCATAATTCTTTCCAAGATTCTTGATCTCATTCAATAGTTTAGTGAATCGAGTGATGGCGGTGGCTATGTCTTCATCGGACCCAACTCGGAAAGTTTCATAGTGCTCCTCAAGAATTCTTAACTTGGTCTTCTTCACTTGCATGGTACCTTCATAGTGTACCCCAAGCTTCTCCCATACTTCCTTAGCCGTTTGACAAGCACTTACTCGGTTAAATTCATTTTCACTTAGCGCACAAAACAACTGATTCATGGCTTGATCATTTGAGAGCTCAATCTTTATCTCCTCGGTGTACTCTTTCAAGGGCTTATCCGGTGGAGTTTAGCCACTTTCAATTGCATCCCATAAGAATCTATTTTGTGCTCTAATGTAGAATTTCATTCTCACTTTCCAATGAGCATAGTTAGTTCCATCGAAATACGGAGGCCTACTCGAAGAGTTGCCTTCCCGAAGGCGAGCCGGATCTAAGGTTTGCATCCTTGCACAAAAAGAACACTCAAAGATACGTTAGTAATACTTTGAGCAATAACCCGCTCTGATACCAATTGAAGGTCACCCAAGAGGGGGGGTGAATTGGGTTACCGAGTAGTTATTGCCCTTTTAAAACTTTATGCGCAAATTACAACTATAATGCATACACTATCAATGAATATATATATGCTATGCAAGTGAATGGAATGGAAGAGATGGAAAGTGACACACAATTTATAGTGGTTCGATCCAACGATCTACGTCCACTACCTAACCTCCCGGTTAGGATTTTTAACCCCCACTTATATTGCAATTAAGTGTTACAACCTAAGCATACAAGCCTAGAGTGCCTAATTACAATTAGGACTTCCCACCTAGCCGCAACTAGGATTTGTGCCTAGTCTCAACTAGGTCTTCCCCTTTGACTTAGATTCCACTAAGTCTTACAATCATACAAATACAATAAGTTGCTGAAAAATAATGAGATACACTTTACAACACAAAGTGGTATCAAATTCAAACACTAGCAAGCCTCCTAGAGCCTAACAACTCTTATGCATGCAAGTATGAGAATAAATGGAATATGCAAATATGTCACTGATTTTGTTGCAAATCCCAAATGTGAAATCGTTTTAAAAACTTAATATATTAGTGTAAAACCGATTTCAAGTCTAAGAACAATAGTTTAACAAAAATCAAGTTTAAGTGCAAAACTTTTGTTCAAATCAAACTTAGGGTTTTATAAAATAAATTTAAGTGCAAAACCCAAGAAGAAGGTGTTCAAACACACAACAAAATGATTTTCAAATCAAATACACAAAACTATGTAGATTAAGCACAAGCAAGATTTTAGATCTAGGACTTTCTTACAAACAAGAGAATGACAAAAGAGATCAGCTTTGAAGAGATTCTTGTACTCCTTTGAAAGCCTCAAAAGTGCTGGATTAGAGAACTAAAGAACAGCCACAAAGATCTCCTTTTGCTTCTTCACAAAAATCAAAGTTCTTCTCTTTGTAGATTTTGAGTTTTTGAGTGTGTTTCTTCCTTCTTTTTAACAAAACCATGTTCTTGGTGGTTTTATAATGTTAGGTATTCCATCTTGACAATTTATGACCGTTCTAGGGATCCAAGGGTCCAAAATAGATCAAGAATTCAAATTAAAGTGTGTTTTTCAGCTGTCAAAAAAAGTTGTCAGATATGCAATTAGCGCGCTAATGCTGAGACCTAGCGCGCTAATGAAATCATTAGCGCGCTAACTGTAGGGACCTCAAAACAATTATTTTGTCCCTTTGTGTTAGCGACCCTTAAACTCGTCCGGGACCTAACCAACCCTTATATAACATGTTATACACGTTTATTATGAGTCATTAAGCCTAATTGGGTGGTCCGGATATTTTTATAAATCCCGAAAACGGAAATTCACGATTTCATAATGTATTAGGGGCTTTTCTACAAATTTACAGTTTTCTTTTCGAAGACCTTTCAAAAACGAGTTTTTCTTTTTCGAAAACATTTACAATGATCTCTAATATGCAAATGACCATCCACACAAAGTTTCACATTGTTTAAACTCATAGACCTAGTTATGTGTTTAAATTCCACTTTGAAACTTGAAGTAAACTTATAACTTTGAAAAATGGTTTAAGAAACTTGATATGCATGGACTAATGCATTTGGCTTGCGTGAAAGAATTTGTATACCTACATTGAAATTACAAATTGCGGTTTGAACTTTCATCTTCATTTCTTCATTAATGCCAAGTCTTGAACTTGTATTTCTTGAGTACCCTTGATATGTTGTTTTGCATCCTTTAACAAAAACTGAAATACACTAGATGTTTATTAGTACATTTTCACCTTGTTTGTTTCCATCAAAATCTCGGTCGGAGTGTGAGTGACTAACCACTTAGTCCAACACCATTAACCTAAATCTTTCCTTGGTTCTAATCCTTACGCTGAGAGACACACTGTGATGATCCTCACCTGACCTAGGTCTGGTCACCCAGCATGGACCGCCTAGTAAGCCCAATACCTAAATCGGGCCCAAATAAGAGATCTGATACGCCTAAAACAACCCGTGGTATATCAAACTAGTGCATATGTATAAATAATTATGGAATTAAATAAAAGAAAATCCATATGACGTACTATGAAACTTGCGTTGGGTTTTTAAATCCTTATAATAACTTAAGTCATTCAAATACTATCAAGTAGTTTAAATTATAGGAGAGTAAGGTTCATTCTACCCAGAAGAACTATTTAAATATAACTAAGTTTAATAATTTCAAAAATCAAAATAATTAGATGATATCAATACAAGGCTCACATGAAAAGAGAAAGCTTCAACCTATCGCCTCTCCCTTACCACGATCTAGCTCCAATGTGTATGGTCATGAGATGTAATTAGGGTGAGCTAAAAGGGACAATGGAGCTCAGTAATGCAGAAAACATGCTCAACCATAAAATATGCAAGTAATACTTAATAAGAATTCAAGGTTAGCATAAATTGAAATTGATTAAAGAAGCATTTAAAACTAGACATTGCATGAATTTCTAAAGCATTAATAAACCATGTCAACAAGAAGGATAAATCATATTAAAGTCAAAACTATTCATCAAGAATAACGTTCATAAAAAAGAGATACCATAGAAAATAGTAATAATATAAATTCGTGGTCTCGTTCAATGCATACTAGTTATTGGTAAGAATCTGGTGACCGATTCACTTACTTTTGAGGTGATGCCAACCACAAGACAACACACATGCTCTATGTGCCATCTTGTTAGTCCCATCAACATAATAGTAGGTTAGTTTAAAGTCATCACCGATGCACGTCCCTCTATGACAAAGTACAAGGGAAGGAAACTCCAACTCATGTCCCTAATTGATACACTTAAGAACTCAATTAGATAAGTAAAGCCTTTAGTGGAAAACTGCACAAACATCTTGGGGTAGTAAATAGTAAAGCCCTTGGTGGTTCTACAAACATCATAGGGGCATTAGATATTACTTGCTAATAATGCCCTTGGTGGGGGCTCCACAAACATCTTGGGGCAATGAATGTCATAAGAGAAAAAAACAAATGCATTCACATTCCATAGGTACGTAGATCCAAGCGAATCGCATGATGCAACCCATTTCCTAAGTCTCTAGTTAAAAAATGTATGTCCTAACATAACAAATATCATGCCATATTTGATAATTGAGCAAGCTCCCCACTTATCTATACTCGCTGCAAATCTTATCTTGATCCTTGTGCATTCGGGGTCAAATGCGAATCGCCTATCTAAACAATTTAAGACACTTTCACATCATTGACAACTCATATATTAATTTCAATCTATTTTTCAATTTATTTTGAGGGTCCACTAGTATGGGTCTAATATGGGTCCCATGGGTCCCTCGTCGCTTGGTGCGAGGGTCGAGGGTGGGACCCGCCTAACACTTCCTCTAGGGACGTGGTAGTGCACCCGTTTAAAGGTATGGTTTATTTGTATTTTGTTTGAAGGGAGGGATACACTAGGAGGCCTGCACCCCTCTCCAACAGCGGCGAACTGTCACTGACCTTCTCTCGTGACATTGACAACCCCGCCACCGCCCCTATTCAGCCGAGCCAAGATGGCTCCACCTCTCTTTTTGGGTCAACTTTACCACCAATATTTTTCGTTCAACACACCAAAATCTCACCAAAACATCAAATAACAAGAGACGGAATAGTTAGAGATGATAATGATCGAGATATTATCTAACTAGTTATTTCCATTCTTCTTACTTGGTTTGTGTTGGAACAATAGAGGCCACTCAAGTTATAACTTGTTTATATAGGTAGGGTGTTTTATGAGTATTGTTTTCAAGTGATTCCTCAAATTACAAAAATGCCCCCTAATGAGTGTTTAGGCCATTTCATGTTTTGATTAAGTTAGTACTTCTAACATAGGGCCAATTTTTGATTAATTTGATTTATTAACATATAATACACACATTATCACGCCAACCACATATCAAAAATTGTGAAATTACCAAATTACCCACGACCCGGATAGTTTAAGTTTTCGAGTTGTTACAATTAACTTGTATTTGTGTAAATGGGATATCATCTCCACAAGGAATTTTCAAATCTCTTATGAATTTAAGCTAACCTGAAGTTTTATCAGATTTGACTTGTTTTAGTTTAATTCATTTAATCAAACCAGAAATAAACATAAAACAATATGCAAATAAACTAAACAATTAATTAAATTAACTAAACTATAAACAATTTAAATTTAATAAACTAACTTAATATAATTAAACTAATAAATCAAATAATCAATAAATCTATATAAATAAAATATGAAATAACATCTAAACAAACCTACTAAACAATGTAATAAACTTGTATTGTTTTCAAACACTAAAAATATAACATTACTTCATAATATAGCTATAATTCTTTCATATGAAATCTTGGAATCATTAAACCATAATTCATAATAGGTTGATAGCCTTTAGCCAGCCACTGATTTTACTAAATTCAATGAAAATGTCACATTTTTATCATTGTAAGTCTACCCATTGGTTAAAACGCAACACTATAGAAATACGATAGCATTAAGTTCAATGAAAATCATGCCTAATCTAAGTCAATATTGTCGAAGCTGCATAATAAACAACTTGGAACACAATTACGTAAGATATCCACTCAAGAAATGCCCCATAGATTAATTCTAGATACTAATTCTATAATTGATGTCATCAACTATAGCCATTGAATTGAATATTTTATATTAAGGAACATATTGGCCGCTATGCATTCAACATAAATATTTCTAGTTATAATACGCAAAAACAACTTGTTTTATCCGTGATTGATATGTATGAATTGATTTAAAGCATTAAGTATTTCATTCCATAATTATATCTTTGTAACCATCCAAAGCATATTACATGCGTAGGGTTTGTTTAGATTTATAGACGACTCACACATGCTGGATATAAACAATGCTAATATATAATTAAAAGACATAATTAAGTAAATAAATACCTTTAAATCAATGCTCCAATACTGCTTCACATATATAACTTAATAAAAGAGAAAGGAAAAAGTAAAAAATAGTTGGAAAGAGTTATTTTGAAGCTCTCTAGTCCTATATGTAGTTCCTCTAGGAGTACATATCATAGATAAATACAATTCCTCATATTAATAAAAAAATCATCACCGACCTCAATGATTTGTCAACGATTCTTATCTTACACACAAATCATTGAGCAAATCACTGAGTTTAGCTCACAGTGCTCCACCGATTTAATTGCTAATTTATAGTTCATTCTCTAATTCATCGTGGATTTGCTGGCCTTCTTCTGCTGCCGATTTACATGGCGATTTCTAGGGTTATTCCAAATTGCTGGCTAATTTTTGTTGTAGTTTTCTACTTGACTTTTTTGCTTTTCTTTCTCTTTTCTTCCATTTCTTCATTTTCCTATTTAAAACCTGAAATCACAAAAACAAGAGAACATGTAGTGTAATATCATCATTTATACCTAAAGTCAACCAAAATTACATTATAAAATATGTCTAATTATTGACTTGGTAGTACACTTGCCACTTCACTGTCGAAGTGAAACAAACTCCTAAGTACTGATGGTTTTGGTTTGGATTTACTCTAGTGTTTTGAAAATGAATTGTATTTGTTGTTAATTCTACATTTCTTGAAAATATAAGTTTTTGCAAAAGAAAAACTCTCGAGTGGATTATTAACTTGAACTTAGTAGGGTTAAAGAATACTCCATGAACGTTGTAAAATGAATATGAACTAGAATGATAGGAGTAGTTAAAATAATTAGTAAAATATACTTTTTCTTGGGACATGGAAAATCTTAATTTTAGGGGAGTGTGATTATTTAGAATTATATATAATTTTAATTTAGTAGTATAATTAGCTTAAAAATTCAAAATGAGCTTTAATTGACAGTATTTATGTATTTAGTAGGGTTTCTAATTCTTTTCAAACTGTCTTAGGAGTATAAATAGGTATTAGAACATGATAAACATATACATTATCACCCATTTACAACCAATATCATATAGTAGCATATGTTTACTTTATTCTTAAGTATTAAGAATATTTATTGGAGAGAAGACATGAAGACTCATATGTGGTGATTCGAGTATTATCATTTAATCTTTGATTGCAATGAATACCACTATGTGCATGTTTGTTTCAATGAAGTTTGAGTAGTTCATTAATCTTAGGGATCAACAGATCCTACGGTATGAATGCAATGCTATAAACAATAATAGATTTTAAAGATGAAAAGTGCAATGGTAAGAAGTTGTATTGATTATGAGTGTAATGCTACAAACATTTAGATCATGTGTTTGTTGATATTAGGTTTTAGAAGATATCATGTCCATTGAAGCTTTTAAGCTAGATATGGATGGTACAACCATAAAATACATAACATCAATAGATAGTTATTGATTAAAGAGGCACATATAGTAAACTTAATTGGTTATAAATATAAAGATTTGGAACATAAAGCAATGTGGGTCTTATATTATTCACATCGATAGGTGGAGTTTTAGTTTGCACATTAGAGTATTTTCCATCACGGTAGTGAATTGAAGTGGATTTGAAGGAAATTTGTCAATTTCAATTAGGTGCAGTTCAATCTTGTGGTGTATTCATTTGTACTAGTAGGGCTATTAATCGTTGACCAGTTCGCCTCCCATTGCCCACACATAATAAAGATGATAACGTAAGTTGAAAATTATAGTATTTCATGAGCTAAGATATTCTTAATATAGGAGTTCAAAAGTAATTTACTACGATTTGTTAGATTAGAGTAGTATAGTTATAAAAACCAATTAAAAAAGATTTCTTTAGTAATAGAGTAATTTTGATTAGGTAATACTGAGTGCATATACCTTTTCCTAAGGACAATATTCGTAATAAACGTAATTTGGTCACACTATTACTACAATTGAGCTGTTATACTTGTGGTCACGATTAACTCTACATTTATAGGAGTACATCTTTATGTTGCAAGATAGCATATTTGCAGGTCTTGTATTTTATTTGATTTCTTACTGAATATTATTTGGACTTCTCCTGAGATCTTAGTCACTAGACTCGCCACTATATTTGTTGCGTGGCGAGTGCAGATCTTTCTATGAGTAGCGGAAAAAAGAATCTTAGGCGAGTATCTCTTTTTGCTGACGATTTTGGACATACTCGTTGGTGTTTATATTTTGATATATTTTTCTTTGTTATGGGTACTAAGGAACTATGAGAGACACTGTACATGTATATACCTACTTTTGTATATCTTGTTGCCTTATATATATGGTCATTTATTTTGGGTATTCCATTACTTAGGAATTTCGATAATATGTATAAAATACTCATGTATTTGAAGTCTAAATGAAACATGATATGTTAACTAACTAGCTAAACATATTTATTAGTAATTATATACATAATTATTGGCTAAGCTAATGTTAGTTGGTAACATGTAAACAACCAGTTAGATTGCAAGACATCATAGATAAGCAATCCATAACATTGCAAGACTTGGTAACATGTGATGTTACATGGCAATGCCCATGGTTTCCACGGGGCACGGGGCCGTCAAAGTTTAATAGTATATTATTTTAGGGTAATTTTAAATGTAAAAGGTCATATTACATTGAGTTTTCTCTTGTTTTTGTTATTTAAGGTAATAATTGAAACATATGAATCAATGGAGTTAACAGGGAAGAAAATGATAGATTTGATCGAATGGAAGTGGTACACAAAGAATCATCAATGAATCAAGGATCAACTGGAATTTAATAGTGGCACATCCTCATCGATTTGGGATTTACCCTAGGAATCGCCAGACAAATCAGTGGAGCACTAATAAGTGATTATTTAGACTATATATTGTGTTAGTTTAGTAGTATATTAAGTATAATTGTCCCTAAATAAGCTCAAATTGTTGGTGTTTATGCATTTTCTTGTATATAAGGAATAAAGAAGGAAACGAGTGAATTTCAAAAGAAACAGAGCAAAACATACCCAAGGGGGTTTGACGCCTAGGCTAAGTAGTGTTAGCAATGTGGGACATCAAGGCACAGAGCATGGGACATCAATGCACGGCATGGGAGAGCAAGAAAAAAAAAAAAAGGTGATTAGGAAGCTCGACGCGCGTGGCGGTGCGATGAAGGTCAAGTAACGACGTTGGGGAACCAAAAGGACAGCGTTAGGACTACTGAAGAGAGAAAATGCACATAGGATGGTCGGTGCAGTGGTGACACCGTGGGAATGAACACACTACACCTGGACTTAAGTGATAGCCGAGAAGAGAGAAAAAAAATAGAAAGTACAATTTTATTTTGTGTTAAATCATTAAGTAGGGTTTCTAATTGTTTGGAAACAGAATTATGGAGTATAAATAGATAGGAGAACGTGTTAAACATATAAGATATAAGAGAATAACCACCATTAAAATAGTTAAGCATTTGTTTGCTTTATTCTTGAGTATTAAGAAAATTTGTGGAGAGACGACAATGAAGACTCACGTGTGGTGGTTTGGGTATTGTGTTTATTGATTTAATTGAAGTTATTTCATTATATCTCTGATTGCAATGAATACCTATGTACATATTTGTTTCAATAAAGTGTGAGTAGTCTATTAATTTTAAGGATCAATGGATCTTATGGTATGAATGTTATGCTATAAACATGAGAAAAATAGAAATATAAAAAGTGCAATGATTAGAATTTATATTAATTCTTAAAGAAATGGTATGAACATCTCTATCAAGTGTTTGTCGATATTAGCTTTTAGATGTTATCATTGCCATTGAAGCTTTTAAGCTGGATATGGATAGTATAACAGTAAAATATATAACATCAAGCGATAGTTGTTGATTAGGGAGACACGATTAGTAAACTTAATTGGTTATGACTATAAAGATTAGGAACATTAAAGCAATGTGGACCTTAAGTTATTCACACAGATAAAAGAAGTTCTAGTTTGCACATTGAAATCTTTTCGTCATGACAAAGGTTAAAGTGGATTTGAAGGAAATATGTCTATTCTAATTAGGCATTGGACAAACATAATAAAGATGATAAAGTGACCTGAAAAGCAAAGTATTTCATTACCTAGGTGAAGTTGTAAACTAAGATAGTTTTAATAAAAAAATCTTAAGTAATTTGCATTGATTTATTAGTATAGATTAGTTTAGTTTAATTATGAAACCAACTAAAAAGATTTCATTAGCAATAGAGTAACCATAGCTAAGTATGTAGTGAGTGCATACACATTTTCTTGAGGATGATATTCATAGTAAACGTAAGTTGGTTACACTACTACTACAAGCGAGTTATTATACTTGCTGCACGCACCATCAAGTTTTTGGCATCGCTTCCTTAATAGGTAGCCACTTAGACTTAGTTAGTTTGAAAATTTGCTAAGTTTTATTTTAAGAACTTTACTTTTGAATTTATAAAAAAAATAAAAAAATAAAAATAAAGGTTTAAGTTTCAAGTTTGACTTTTGGCACTTGATCTTTTGTGTTTTCTTTTCGGGGATAACTCGTGCATGTGTATCAAATGAGAGAAGTACTTAATGCCTTAGGACCTTGAGATTGATAGAACCAACAAAAGAAAGGAAAAGAAAAGAATTAAGATAGCTAGGGATCAAGCACAAAACTGACAAATGGGTCGATGGAACAACCAACTCGAAGGTGATATGGTAGTGTAGAATATAGTGCGAGGATAGAGATGCTTTCATGACTACTTCAAGCGATAAGTTCAAAAGACTTACGATGGCGTCATGAGGCTTCTAGCCAACACTATCGAGTTCGAACTGAGACTGTCTCTAATCAACATGGTGCCAAATACCTAATTCAAAGGGCTAGCTAATCAAAATCAAGTTGCACATGTAGAGAATCTCTTGGAGAAGTGTGACATCATGCACATTATCGAAGTTACAAATGAGTTGATTAGGATGAAATTTTTCCCATTCTCATTGGGTTGAAAAGCTAAATCCTGGTTCCAAGGACTAAACGCATGGAGTATGACCACAGGGCAAAAATAAGTGAAAGATTTCTTGATAAGTTTTTTCCTCTAGTGAAGGTTAATGAAAGGATGCTTGAAATCAATTAATTCAAACAAGAAGATGTTGAGTCCCTCGGAGAGGCTTGGGAATGATTCAAGGAGATGCTGAGGAGATGTCTAGGACATGGATACGTGAAATGGGCCTAACTCCAGATTTTCTACTATAGGATGAACCACAACATGAAAACACTAATAGATGCCTCAACAGGTAGTTCTCTACTAATGATCGCGGTTGCCTCATGCTTCTAGGTAACCGAGCGAGCTGCTACACTGTTCCTATAGTCATCGTATTCTCTATGTTGTTATTTGTTAAAAGTTATTGTCTTTCATTTCATTTAACCATTTACAAATGTGGTTTGTGTCATATAGAGTTACAAGTAGATAATCAGTAATTAATAGCGAAAGTCTTAAACATTAACATGGATTTTCATCAACTTTCAAGTCATATAGAGCATCAGTCCTAATCTAGAAAACTCGGAATAGAGTACACTGTATATCAAGCGACAAAAGTAAATATATATACAAGTACATGTATCTCATAAGTTTCCCATAAACCCAAAATATATAACAAAATATGTAAATAAACACCTACGAGTAGTGTGTCGAACAGTGTGCAAGCTCAGAGATAATCACCAAGAATCCCCTTACCCCTACTCGTAGAAAGATTTGCACTCAGCCATCACGACAAAATAGATGACGAGTCCAGTGAGAAACGTCCCAATGAATTAACTAAGCATTCATATGATAAAGTAAAGAAATCCCAATAAATATGTAAAATAAAAATTTGGAATGTAAACAGGCAACTGTAAATGGGTCATCGCATGTATAAATAATAATAAAACACAAATGTGAGTGCCTATCCTGGTCAGGCTAGACAATACTTTAGATACCCTCCCCAAGATCTCACTAGGGAGCACACCAATTGGCCCATTATTTGGTCTTCTGGCTGGCCGACATAAACCAATAATGCACCGACACATTTATCGACAAAATAGCTCGTGTCTTCATTAATCAAAGACTCTTGATACGTATGCTATGGTCTAGCATGCCATAAACACATAATAAAATATTCGGTAGGGTAAACTCAAACAAATATTCAAACAATGACATAGACATAGATAACTGAAGTAAATAAGGAATAGAACAAGAATACATTGAACATTTGATAGAGTAAAACAATAATGAAAGCAAGTAAATACTTAAATGAAATTCTATTGGGTCTTACAAACCTCAAACACGCGCTCTAACTTCCCTAGACTCCCGAATGTGACCTCGCCTAGCTCCTTGGTACCCGAGCTATGGTACCCATAGTCCTAGATGTCAATTCAAGTAGTGTTAGATAGGTTTTGGAAACCAAGTTAGGGTCTAGAACTCTAAATTGATTTCGGACCCAAAACTCACAATTGATCCATCCTCATCAACAACCTTTGACTTTCGACCCATTTTCGATTTATATGATGGCTTTATTTTTGAAAAATAATGCTTTTAGGTGGTTGTGTTCTCTGTTAGCTTTCCAATAATGTAAAATGTCGAAATTCGACTTAAAACAAAGGAGATATGTCATTTTACAAAAGTCACTTAAATTGAGGTTGCCTATAGGAGGGAGTGTGCTTCCTCAAATGGAGGAGCGCTTCATACTATAGCTGAACTAAAGAAACGTAGTTCTACACCCCAAACTATCACGAATCATCCACTAATGATCTCAAATCATACCAGACCTCAAAGCTCAATCAATAATCATGAACCATCATAAATGTAACCTATTTGAATTGATTTAAATAAAAATGTGCATAAAATTGACATAATTAACATGCATTAACCAAAAAACCACAAGAATATAAAGATCTTCGAAAAGTTAGTTTTGAAACCATAATTCATGGCTAAACTAGACATCATATTTACAAAATCCTTAATTACAACGATGAGTTACAAGAAAACTCATTTTAGGCATTGGATTCCTAAATTTGACGATGTATAAGAACCCGATTTTGATGAATAACATGAACAAAGAGAATGAAGTGATTACCTAGCTTGATAATATTTTTAGATGACACTCCTCTCTCTGAATTTGATGACTTCCCAACCCTTCCTTGTTCTTCAACCTTCTTCACTAGAAACAACTCCATGAACTTGTTGCATGATCAAGTTGAGCACTATCCCATATATATATATATTTTTAATCTAAGCCACACATCTTGTTGACTTTCCATATCTTTAAACCATCTAAAGGTTCATAACTCAAATGGCCAATTCCTCAATGACACAAATTTCCCACTTATTTTGCCTAGGCACTCTCATCTAAAATCATCACTAGGACTATCAAGGGTCCTTGATTTAATTAACTTAACTCTAGGCTTTATAATTTAACTTAGCCTAAGACTTATATTTTGATCACATTAATATATTTAAAAAATCTAAAATATGTGCCTCTTATCAATGTGCTGCACACACACTAGTACCTGTCTTCCTCAACACCCATTGCCCTACGTCTCGGCACACATCCCGATGCGCATCTTAAGTAATCATTATTATTTAATTGACTTACCTTATGGTTTTATAATCATTAAATGTCATATTTACTTTGGCTATTTTCATATTAGTCTATTTAGCATAGTCTAGAACCTAGTACTCGTACTTCATCGACCCGATACCCGCGCCGTCATGCTTTTTGAGGCATTTACTAGTTACATAGTCTCACACGGTATGGAAATATAAATACATACATGCAATGAGTTAGGTAGTAAATAATAACTAACATCATAATTATGGAACCAAAAGACACAAATAACGATTTATGCCCATTCAGGCATGTCCTAGCCTATCTAAGGTGTCCACGTAGGCCTGAGTTGGCGTCCGAGTATGAAATAGCCTAAATAATGACATAAATATATAGTGGGCTGTTACAATGAAGGATGAAGATGGAGTATTGGATCTCCTAGATCTTATGTCTCAAAACTCTATAGCCGGTAATTGTTTCATAGTGAGGAAACTAGCAAGCATACATGAGATTAATTCACGAGCTGTGATTATGGCATAACTATCAAACCTGAGTAATTAAATGGTGAAACTTCAAATGGGACAACAAGGTCCACAAGTGCAAGCTATACAACAATCCATTATCACCAAGCCATAGTGGTTAACCAAATGGACATGAAACAAGGAATGTAATATGAAGACGTAAACTTCATAAGCAACCAAGGCAATGGAAACAACTTCAAGTAATAGGGAATGACTCCTCAAAGGTTTTATCATGGATAAAACAACAACAACCCAAAATCTCATATGGAAGTCCTGATAATGCACCGAAGTTACCTCCAAGCTTCGAACAATAAGTCAAACAAGGGATGCTAGGATAGAGCAAAGATATTTCTTCATTGAGTTCAATTGAGAAACTTTTGTATGCCATGAACATGAGCAATAGGGAATGCCATGAGAAGCATGAGAAAAGATGGAAGGAGTGAAGCAACCCATGAAGAGGTTGGATGATGAGAGATCACAATCCATTAAGAATTTAGAGAGACATATTGTATAGTTAGCTATTGCCTTAAATTTAAGGAAGGAAGGATAGTATTTTATTAACACGATCATAAATCCCAAGGACAATATTATACTATTTACATGATGAGCACTACAAAAATGAATGAGGCAAGACAAAAGCAAGTGATGTATAAGCCAGAAAAGGTTAGTGTGATGACAATTAAAAAGCCTGAGAAAATAGAAAAAGTGCATAAGGTAGACGTATAAAAAGTTGCGCCATGATTCGTAGACTATATTTACTATTTGGCATGCGGAGTGTTTCCCCTAGATTTGACAAGTGCATCAAGAAATAGATTATTGTGTGATGTGAAGTCATACTTTTAGGGCGAGCCATATCTATTCAAAAGGTGCAATAATTGGTTAACTCGATGATGTGTAGCAAAGGAAGAATTTGCAAGCAATCTCGAATGATGTCATTCATCACTATCTAGGGACACTTTAGATCACAAAGAACGACAACTAAAGTATTACAATGTAGATTCTATTAGCCAAATCTGTTTAAGGATTCGTATATTTTTGTAAAACTTGCAATGAATGGCAATGAACATAAAATATTTCTAGAAAGTAGGAGTTTGTACAAACCACTTTTCAAGAAGTTGAGCTCTTTGATTTATGGGGAATAGATTTAATAAGATAATTCCCTACTTCAAATGGGAAACAATATATACTATAAGCAATGGATTATGTATCCAAATGGGGGTAGCCATGGCAACAGAGACCAATGATGTAAAAGTGGTTAGTAAAGTCATAAAGAAAAACATTTTCTACTGGTTTGAAACATATAGAGCATTAGTTAATGACAAGTGGTTTCATTTATGCAATAGAGCCTTAGATACATTGCTAAAGCAATATGGGGTTAGGCATAAGACTTCACTTGCCTATCATGCTGAAACAAACTAACAAGCTCAAATATGTAATAGAGAAGTGAAATAGATATTGGAAAAACCAATAAACACCAAGAGGAATATTGGGCATTTCATCTTAAAGAGGCATTATGGGCATACAAGACATTTAAAACATCAATTGGCACATCTCTGTATCAATTGGTCTATAGAAAAACATCTCATTTACTAGTAGAGTTGGAGCATAAAGCATACTAGCCAATTAAAAAACTCAACATGGATCTTCAAGCTATAGGAAAGGCAAGATTACTTCAACTAATGGAACTAAATGAGTCTAGACTAGATGGGTACAAAAATGCTAATTTATACAAAGAGAAATCAAGATAACTATACGACAAGAGAATTGAATATAGATCCTTTGAGCTATGAAGATTGGTCTTGTTATTCAATTTAAGACTTAAATTGTTTCCATGCAAATTAAGACCATGATGGTCATGACCACTCAAGGTCGTTGCCACTTGGCCTTATGAAGTGGTAGAGCTCATAACCAATGGCGGTAAGACATTTAAAGTAAATTCCTAGAAGGTTAAATTATTTTATGGAATTGAAGTGAGGGAAGATGAACTCAAAGAATCCAGACAACAATCAACTAGTGCCTTGAAGAATAACAAAAAAATGAGGAGATAATAGAAATTTAAGAAAAAGATGAAGGACATTCTAAAGAAGCACCGAAGGCAGATGAAATCAAGGTAGTTCTAAGGAAGCTGGAACCGAACTTCAAGTTCATATCGAGACTTCGACCAATTAAAAGGAGATATATTGGAGAAATATGCAGACCAATAAGAATCGATGGGCATCGGTTTAGAAATGTCTTATGTGATATGGGAGCCTCGATCAATATCATGCCAATAATGGACATGTCGCATGCTAATTTCAAGATCAATTGTCCTGATACGATTAATTTGCAAGTAGTTGAAAGCAAGTTGATACCAACTATTGGAAAAGTCGTTAAAATGGATGTGAAAGTGAACATATTTACATTCATCACGGATTTTAAGGTTATGGATCATAATATGGATGATGATGTGTCTCTCATACTTTGGAGGTCATTCTTGAACACTGCCAATGCAAACTTGTACACAAGGAAGAAGAATATCATAATGAGTATCGATGAGGATAATGATATAGAGAAAATAGCCTTAATTAATTGAGAAGTTGTACATCCAAATAGGAAAGCATAATTATCTATGATTTATAATCGGAATATATCGATTTATACTTGAACTAAACGAGCAAAAAGGCATTGGGCTAAGGACGTTAAACTAAACGCTACTGAGAGGCAACCCAAGGGTTTTTGAGTTTCAAGTTTTCAATTTCAGTTAGTTAGTCAATTAGTTTCGTAAGTACAATTCACTCGTAATGGTTTTACAAGTTTTAAAATATTGTGTTAAAATATGGAGGTAAGGCCATTTGTCAGATGATGATTCATTGGAATAGAAATGTCTCACCAAACTAATTAAAAAGTGTAACAGGGCAAAGGATTTCAAGTGACAAAGGTGAGGTATATAGGCAAATCATGGGTAAAGTTTTATGGAATTTTTATATTTACATGGATTTCACGTAATCATGACATTTTATGTTGTAATACACAAAGTTGGGGAAGTACCAAATACGAAATAATTGAAAAATATAGGCAAGAAATATGGATAGATATGTTGAAGCCATGTGTAATATGCACAATGATGTGGTTAATGAGCATGGCGCCACTAGGGCACCACCAATACATACACCAAAACACCATTAAGGGGTGTTGACGCTACAGTTTTGTAGTCCCGGTACCGTGCCTATGAAGGCACGATGCCAGTGTTATGGAGCGAATTAAAGCCCCATTTTCCTTCATTTCCTTCACACTTGCATCCAAACCTAACTATAACCAACAAAGCATACATCCCTCTATAGCACAAGATTGATCGTTTTTAAGTGAGGAAAGAGAGTTCCTAGTGATTGTGAGTTAATGGAGAAAGTGCATTATGGATTTGCAGAAGGTTGAAAGCTTGGGATTTGATTGGGGAATTTGATATAAATGAGCACTTAGGTTCTAAGTTGTTAGTGAAGTGAGAGGGCTTTGATTGATATATACTTGGAGGAGTGTTCTACACCATAAAGTAATCCAACATTGAGGTAAAATTTATAATTTCAATAGTTATGCTTTAGAATTTTGAAAAACTTTGATGAAATTGCATGAATAGTGGATATGAGGTTGTTAGATAAAGATTTTCAATTTATGTGAATACAAAGCATCAATGAGACTCAAGGAGACCTAGTTTATATATTTTTCATTATTAGGATGCGAATGATCCGTGTGATATAAGTTTTGATATTTAGGTGATTTTAAGACTCGAATTGCTAGTTGCATTCTTGTAGAGTTATTTGAATTTAAGAAAATGTCAAGAATAAGGAGGCAAGTTAGTCAAGTGAGCGCAAATGATTTTGAGGCATCAACCTTACGAGATCCCAATGAGGAAGAACCTCAGCCATTCGAGTCCAAATACTTCATTCGTGAGTGGCCAAGGAAATATATGAGGTCATTCAGCATAGGGAGTTCATTTGTGAGAGAGGCATAAATTTGTTAGCTAAGTATGAAAAATGAGTGAATAACTTCATTAGGCAACAAAATTAGGATCATTTCACTAAAGATTATAAAAAGAATGAAGTTATAGGAGTGTGTGAGAAGGTATACGAATTTTTTACCAATTTGAAGTTCGCTAGGAAGAATGAACCAGTGAAAGTGAGATGGGTGTTTGTCCCTTTTAAGTGCGTGAAATTAATAACATATGTTGCTTTACCACCTAAAATGATGGTAATATTCATAATGATGTCACACAAAATTCAAGCTAGATGGAAGAAATGGTGATGCAACAGGGGTGATTTGTGATCGAAATGCTCCTACTAAGTTAAAATGAAAATTTTATAGGACCGCGATTAGGCCAGCTATGCTCTATGGTAGTGAATGTTGGGCGGTAAAGCAACATCAATTACATAAAATGAACGTAGCAGAAATGAGGATGCTTAGGTGGATGTGTGGAAAAACTAGTAAAGATAGAATAAGAAATATAGAAACTCGAAAACAAAATAAGAAGGTGTAGCACCAATTGATACAAATATTAGGGAAGGGCGGTTGCGGTGGTTTGGTCACTTATAAAACGGTCTATAAATGCCCCCACCAGAAAACTTAATTCAATAGAAATTGTAGAAATTTGATGAGGTAGGGGTAGACCAAATTTAATATGGGATGCATTAATTAGGAGGGATTTAAATGGTTTGGAAAGCTCGCCATCAATTGCACTTAATCGAGCACAATGAAAAAGTTCGATCAATGTAGCCGACCCTATTTAATTTGGGCCTGAGGTTATGCTTTTGTGGTGTCGATCCAAGTTTCCTGAATGATTTATATGAGAAACCATATAACGTATACCCTTTTAAAGCCATAGAGAGAACATTAGTTTTCTAAGGACAACAAGGCTAGGTAATGGGAGCTAAGAATGTGCCGAAGCACATTAAGAAGAGGAGTGTGCCAAAAGCCTATCGAATAAGGCAACATTTATTTATTGCTTCTTTATACCCCACCATTTAGTAGGGAAAGATTAATAAGCCAAAGGCAGCATTTTTATATGAGATTATGAATAACACAATGATCAATGTTGGCAAGATCATCTACAATAATTTGAGGAGTCCATTAGGCCAGAACGAGACAACAAGTTATTGTTTCCAATATTGTTCACTCAGTTATGCTTGAAGGCCGGAGTGAGATTACATAGAGATGAAGAATAAGATATTGAGGCACAAACAACCATGGATAAGGTTTTTATGCTCACACTAAAATCATTGTCTGGATATTAAGACTCCAAAGATGAGAAGGAAAAAGCTAAGGGAGCTAGACTTAAGCCAACTCGTTGGCCAAGCAGTAGGACGATAACATAGCAACAATAGCAGCAGCAGCAGTAACAGAGTTAGCATAGGATTTGGAAAATGAAAGACATGGAGAGAAATAGTAACAACATGGATTCATCGTGGGCTACAGTTCATAGACCCACTGATTGGAGAGCAGGTCTTAGATGGTCCTCAAGTTTTTCGCTATCTCCTCCACCATAGTGACCAGTACCACCATCAGAGGACTTGAATCTACATCAGTAGATGCTGTCGATTTACATAGATGAAGAGATAATTCCAAGAGGACAGGGCTCAGTCTCACGAAGCCTTGAGGAGATATGAGCTAGAAAGACAAAATGGCCAATGAAACTTCATGTTGTTTACTGATCATTAGAGGGACGTAGTTAGATATGAGAGGAGTAGACAGATGAGACCTACTAATAGGCCTTTTGGCTTTCCAACAATATCTAACTATATGTTTGATGCAAATATAGTGTAGAGCAAGAGGGTGAAGTGTCCATTGACACCATCTTATGCTGGAGCTGATAATATGAATGATGATGATGACATGCAGTCCTGAAGTTAGTGTGTTAAGATTTCTTTGACATGGGGAGATTAGAGATACATTGATACCATTTCACTTTAAATTTGAGATATTTTGCTATCTACTTAGTTGTTTAAATGTGATGTTTAATTTATGATATTATATCTTGTGTTATTGTATATGTTTGCGTGTTTTAGTATTTTTATGATTTTAGGCTTATTTTAAAAGTTTAGGGACAAGATTTGGTTAAAGTCTGGGGGCACCAACACTACACTACACTATGGGAAATGGTAAGAAAGGTTGAAATAAGGATTAACACTGCAGGTATGATCGTTTAAACTTGATTTTTGAAGCGGTTAAAGAGGAAAGCATGGTAGTATATTATTTATTTAATTTACTTACTATTTGAATGTTTAGGTGATATAGATTATGTTATATATAGTAATATGTAATGAATAAGTAATTCATTTACGTATTCATGCCTTTAATTGAGGATGAGTAAAATACAAGTGCCTTGTTGATATGAAACTCAAGATACTATTTTTAAATTTTTGAAGAAATACGAAATGTAGCAACAACAATATGATTTCATGATTAGAGACACAGAGTTAGGGAAAATCATAAACTGGTAACAAAAGCAAGAGAATAATAAAACACTCTTGTGGAAAAACTTAAATCTCTAAAGAATTCTATAATAAGTATGAATCTTACTTGAATAAAAAGTAAATAATGACTTAGTGCAATAAGGGGAAGAAATATGCATATTGAATAAAAAGTTGGAGTTAACTTGCCTGATAAAGTGAAAGTGATAAATGCTAATAAGAGTTTTACAAATGGAGTGTCCCACAAGTTCTATAGAAATGGAGTAGAGAACATAATGGTTGGAAAAAGTGAGGAGAAATGAAGTCCATAGGAAAAGTAGCACGGATCGTGAGAAATAAAAAACAAAAAGGAGAAGAAAAAAAAGGTATAAAAATAATGAAAAGAAGGCAGAAGTTAAATATATAACTCTTCAAATAAAAGATTTAGCTCAAGTACTAGTAACTTTATTGATTTTAGTTTTCTTTTAGACTATGTTAAATCATATCAACTATTGACGTGCTAAATTCTACCAAAATTATTTAAATATATGCTTATTTGTGAAATCATGTGCTTAATGAAAAATCATGAGATTGTACAGTTGTTACTTGAGTGTCGAGGTAAAATAAACTTGTAAATAGTGATGATTTTGGTTGTGATCTACTTTGGTGTTTTGAGAGTAAGTTGTATGTGTTGTTAAAGCTACATATCTTGAAAATATAAGTTCTCGAAAAGAAAAACTCTTGAGTGGATAATTAACTTTAAACTTAGTGAACTAAAGGGTACTCCAAGAATAATGTAAAATGAATGTAACTAGAGTAATAGGAGTAGTTAGGAGACTTAGTAGAATACACCATTACTCGGACGTACGAAATCCTAAGTTTAGGGGTATTTGATAAGTGATTCTTTATAATAATATATAGTGTTAGTTAAGGAGTATATTTAGTATAAATATCCTTAAATAAGCTCAAATTGATGGTGTTTATGCATTTAAGGTATACAAGGCGTAAAAGAAGAAAACGAGCGAATTTGAGAAAAATGAATAAAAAAACATACCTAACGAAGTTTGGCACCGTGGCTAAGTAGTGTTGGCGCTTTGAGACAACAAGGCACAGGGTGGGACATCAATGCACAACTTGAGAAAGCAAGGAAGAAAAGAAAAAGTGATAAGGAAGCTCAGCGCGGTTGCAGCACCGGAGGTCAAGGGATGAAACTAGGGAACCAAAGGGAAAACTCCATGACCATTGAAGAGTAAAAATGCACACAAGATGCTCGGCACAGTAGGAATGAACACAAAGAGCTAGGATTTAAATGATAGTGCCAAGAAAAGAAAAAATGGAAGGTATAGTTCTATTTTGTGTTAAATTGTTAGGTAGGGTTTCTAATTGTTTAGAAACAGGATTAGGGAGTATAAATAGATATGAGAATGTGGTAACATATTACATGTAAGCGATTCGTCACCATTAACATAATTTAGAATAGGTTTACTTTATTCTTAAGTATTTAGAAAATTTGTGGAGAGAAGACATTGAAGACTTACATGTAGTGATTTAGGTATTGTGTTTATTGATTTAATTAAAGTTATTCCATTATATCTTTGATTGTAATGAATACCACTATATACATGTTTGTTTCAATAAAAGTGAGTATTTTATTAATCTTAAAGATCAATGGTTCTCATGGTATGAATGTTATGCTATAAACTAGAGTAGAATAGAAATATAAAAAGTGCAATGGTTAGAATTTGTATTAATTCAAAGCGTAATGCTATGAACATCTTCATCATGTGTTTGTTGATATTAGGTTTTAGAAGAAATCATGGTCGTTGAAGCTTTTAATCTGGATATGGATGGTACAACCGTAAAATATACGACATCGAGCGATAATCGTTGATTAGGAAGGCACATATAGTAAACTTAATTGATTATGAATCTAAAGATTTGGAACATTAAAGCGATATGGAGCTTACGTTATTCACATTGATAGGTGGAGTTCAAGTTAGCACTTTAGAATCTTTTTCATCATGATAGTGGGTTAAAGTATATTTGAAGGAGATTTATCTATTCTAATTAGGCATTGCACACACATAATAAAGATGATAAAGTGAGTTGAAAATCAAAGTATTTCATTACATAGATGAAGTTGAGAGCTAATATTAAGACAGTCTTAATATAAGAGTTTTAAGTAATTTGAATTGATTTGCTTGTATAGATTAGTTTAGTCTAATTATAAAACCAATTAAAAAGATTTCCTTAGAAATAGAGTAACCATAGCTAAGTACGTAGTGAGTGCATAAACCTTTCCCTGAGGGCAATATCCGTAGTCAACATAAGTTGGTTACAATATTACTACAAGCGAGTTGTTATCCTTGCAGCATGCACCATCAAGTACAAATGCAGTTTTCCAAGGAATTTTTCAGTGATTTGAGCAATAAGTGGAATCGCAAAGGAATTGTGGGTTTGATTTCTAGAATTTCAGATAACCACGAGATGTTTGAGTTAGTTTAGGATATATACTACCTATAATACTATATATATATATATATGACCTTAGAGTTACGAAATCAGTTGCCCTTGAGTACTTAGATCAATATTTCATTGCTCTTAGAGCCATAATTTATTATTTTATTTTACTGCTTTATTTGTTCATTGCTTTTGGAAACGACTTAAAATTTCAAAGTATTTATTTAGAGATATTTATCTATCTTTTTATTTAATTTATTATGATGTTTATTATGATAATGAGTGAGTATATTATTAATCTAAATAAAATCCGAACATGAACTTGATCTATTTTATGATGTAGTCATGATGAGATTATTTTGTACTTAATGCTTTACACCAGTCGTATTCTTTAATTCAACGATTTAATAGATTAATATTTGCAAATCTTAATCATGGAACATTGTATTGCATGCATAGTCTAGAATGTGTATTGTGATATTGGGAATCAATATCCAGTTTAAAGTAATAACTAGGACTGTTTAAAAGGTCTATTATCGTTTATATGACCTAGATGAATAGAGATATAAGTTTAATATTGAAGTGGCTTTCCAAAGGTATTAGATTTAGTATTTTGAAGTTTTCACAAAGTGTAACACGATTTTATTGCTTAAAGTTAATATCTTTGAGTATTCAAAGGGTAAATTTAATAAAATTAGAACGTTGCTTTTTCCACTTGTCTAAGGAGAACTAATGGCTTGATAAGAGATGTCTATTTACTTATGATTAGATTTTAAAGATATAAAATAATTTATTAATAGACTAAAGTATGCTCATTACTATATGATTTAAGTAATATATTTAGATGCAAAATAGATAGTGTTTCATTGTTCAGGATGTTAGTTTAGATATTTATTTATTATTGAATTGAATTGAATTGAATATTAGTGATTTTGAATTATGATGATTAAGTTAGTTTAATTAGTTTAGTTAATTATCATAGTATTATAGTTTGAATTAGTGATTTTTAATTCCCATTTTAATTAAATTAACTAAATTAAAATAATAAATAACAATAACTATTGAAATACTTTTTCTTAAAGGAGTTTGCTAAATCCCCTTAGAGACAATCTTACTTATCACTACTACAAATAATAATGATATAAGGGAAACTCATTGTACACACTTAAAACTTGTCAATTTTAGGTGATATTGCCGAAAATTTTTACATAATTTCTTAGTAGTTTTAGATGTTGTATGGTCCACCTACTTTGTCTTTATAATTCCATATGACCATTACATTCGTTTGATCTTGAGGTAGATAGGACTTTCAATCATAACTTAAGACAATAAAAATATAGGGAACACCAAGTTACCATAATGGAAGCCAATAATAACCTTGATAATATTAATAATAATAATGATAATAAAGAACTTACTTTTAGGCAAGCTTATTATAGGCCACAAATATAATGGCTCGATTGTAATAATAGGATGACCAACTTAGGTTGATTATGGATATCATCCTTAGCGAAAGGTGTATTGCACTTAGTATACTTAGTTAAAAATTACTCTATTACTAAGTAATTCCTTTTTAATTTGGTTTTAAATTAAACTAATTTAATCTAAAAAATCAATGTAAATACTTGTACTTTTATATTAAGAAGATTTTAGTTCACAACTTCACCTAGGTAATGAATAACTATATTTTACAACTCACTTCCTTCATATTAATTATTTTTGTCCAATGCCTTATTAGAATAGATAGATTTCCTTCAAATCCATTTAAACACACTATCCGAATGGTAAAGGTTTTAATGTGCAAATTAGAACTCCATCTACCAGTATGAATAACATAAGTTCCACATTGCTTTGAGTTTCAAATCTGTAGATTCATAACCAATTAAGTTTACTATATGTGCCTCCCTAATCAATAATTATCTATCTATGTTGTGTTTTTTACGGTAGTATAGTCCATATTCGGTTTAAAAGCTTTAATGACCATGATAACTCTTAAAACCTAATGTCAACAAAAACGTGATCAAGATATTTGTTGCATTACGCTTAGAATCAATACAAATTTTAATCAATGCACTTTTCAATATTATAATCCACTTATAACTACTTTATTATAACATTGATATAAAATTATCCATTGATCCTTAAGATTAATGAACTACTCGCACTTCATTGAAACAAACATGCACATAATTGTATTCATTGCAATCAAAGATGTAATCAAATAACTTCAATTAAATCAATAAAAACATTACCAAATCACCACACGTGACTCTTCAATGTCTTCTCTTCCACAATTCTTCTTAATACTGAATAACAAAGTAAAACTATTCCAATCTATTGCTCTTAATCAATATTAGTGAGTTTACCATGTTCTAATACATATATAATCCTAAAGCACTTTTGAAAATAATTAAACACCCTAGTAGAAAATTTTACATAAAATAGAACTCTAACTTTCTATTTTCTTTAGTCTCGATACTATCCATAAGTGATCCAACACTGTGTGTGTAATTCCATTGTAACGACCCAAACTAATTAAACTAGGATTCGCATTAATCTTGAGAATTAACAGCCATAATTCGGGAGTATGTTGACAATTAGGTTGACTCGAACATGAGAATAGATGGTAAAAGTTACTTGCGGATGATGGTTGTTTATGTGCGATTTTAAACATCAATTATACTATTGTATTGCATTGCACGTGTCAAATTTTATCAGGCGAGTTGGTATAACAGGGAGTTACATTAGGAAGCGTGTATACACGGGTATCAGATAATAGTTACCTGGGGACGCTAGACTAGGCTAAAAATTAGAGTATGATGTCTAATTAAACCATAGCCTAAGTTAGTTAGTTACATAAGGTACTAATAGCGTATGCCTCGAGATTCGTGTCCAGGTGTTGGGCACTGGGTGCCTAGTAGTTGGGGTTAGTGGGATCGCAAATATGTGAAGTATGTGACGAAACACACTAACCATAAGTAATTATATGTATAAGTTCATATTAGTCTAAATTAAATTAATTAGGCATAAATTAAGAAAATAAAACACTAAGCATTGATATGCCTTAAGATGCGTGTTGTGACGACCCATTCTCAAATTAAGGCACCGTCCGGCTTAATCCCATTATTGAGCTCTAGTCTCACCATATAGGACCTAACAAGGAATTAGTCAGCCTTTTCAACAACCTTGTTACTTACCAATTATTTAGTTTTCAAATAGATATAAACGTATACATATCCTATGTAAATTCCTAAATCAGAGTTTTATTAAATTTACTAACTTAAAAGTTATGCAGCGGAAGTCTTAACTAATTAACTAGCGGAAGCTTATAAACATGTAACTTAACCTTTGTGGAAAAATCATGAAATAAAGATCACATGCATATATAATGAAACGACGAAATATAACATCATGTGTCTGGTCAAGATACCTATCACTCACCCAAAATATAAAACCCCCAAGAGAATATCATGTACATAAAAATAATACATCAAAAATCAAATCTATAAAATCTGGTATAGCAATGCTCTACTGGCTCAGAGGTAGTCTCCGATCTTCTCTTTGTCAGGCCTGCTACTCGATGGATCTACACCCACTCTAATAAACTAAATGATGAACACGTGAAAATAGAAAGTAATACTGAAAGACATTTGTTCACATTCCTAATTATGCAACAAGTATCAAAAACCATAATAATAATATCAACTATGCTGAAAGAATATCATGCAAAGAGATAATTTAGTTAAACAAAACAAAACCGACACTAGACTAAGTAGTAATGATCTAAGGCCAGTCAGTCGCGATCTTTATCACATCAGCTTTTCCACTATATAAGCATGAGTTTTGAGATGATTGATGATCGCTTCGCGTTCATCTTCATCCATAACATAATGCCACCAACCATACAATTGACCAGTAAAGCCACAAGTTATAGCTTTTGTTGTGTCAGGTTCAGTATGATTTTGGAGGATACTGGCTTTTGCATATATATGCATCTTGAGGACAACTTCAATAATTTGATATTCGGAGAGACCATCAATACACCAATCATAGATGGCGTTCCCATCAAATTTTTGATTGCGTTTGGTCTTTTCTTCGAGAATAAGATCTGATGGAGATGGACGGGAGTAAAATTGTTTAGTCAATGGATAACGATTTTTATTTTTAAATCTTTGGTTGAATCTTCGGGTTTTTCTTCGAATAACCCTATCAATTTCTGGAAGAGATTGAAGCTCATCAGAATCATTTGGATTAGATGACTCATCTGAAGAAACATCAACGTTGGAGGATGCTTTCTTATGTTGTGCAGAAGAAGAAGAAGAAGAAGAAGAAGAAGAACTATCTTTAATAGGAGCGATAGTTAAAATGGCAGGGCCTTTGTCTTTTGACTTTGAAGGAGATGTTGTAGGAGGAATTGGCGGAGGCGGAGGATGACTTGGTGGGTTAGATGTAGAAGCAGAAGAAGATATTTTTAATTGACTGAGTTTTGTAGTAAGAACATCAAAGAACTCAGATGATAATGGAGTTTTATAGGAAGGCATAGATGGAGAAGCTGATGGTGGAAAGAAGGGTTTAGTAACCTTTGTTGGTTTCTTTGGAGGTAGGGAACCAGTAGGAGCTGATGTAATGGAGGAAGTTTTGATGGTGGAGAGATATAGATTAGTATAATTGTTTTGTTCAATTATATGCATTATATCTCTTTTAGTAATTGGTCCTTCAGTATCAATTGTTGTTTTTAAAGGAGATGCTTTAATATCTTTATGACTGGTAAGTAATGGTGCTAAGGGTGGATTAGTTTGATCAAATTTTTGACCAGTAGTGGTTTCCCAAATAACATTAATTTGGGCACAGGTTTTTGGACTTTGGATAGCTAACCAGTCAAAGAAAGAAATGTTTTGCTTATGCAATTGGATATAAGCAAAATATTTTTCTCTAAAGATGGCTTGATGTTTGAAAGGAACTAACTTGCAAAAGGATGGTTTTAGTGGATGAGTTATGAATTGTTGTTTAAGCAATTCATAATCCATGACAAAGTCATCGTCTGGTTGTTCTTCAATGGTTACAACATTAATATGATATTCAGCAAAATCTGTATAGCTGACATTATCAGTATTATCTGTTGTAGGAGTAACTGAATTGACTTGGTAAGCCGTTCCATCACAAGTAGTTTGTGGTGGTGAACCAGAGGCTTGCGTAGCGGAAAAGTTTGAAGATGATATAGTGGAAGTTGATACTCTAGGTGCAAAGAGTATGTCAACTTTACCATCGTCATGTTCAATAATTTGAGAAATTTGCTGAGACACATGTCTCTTTTGTTGTTCAGATTTATTTGTATCAGTGATTGTCCATTGATGGGGAAAAGCAATTTCTTTTGAAGACAATTGTTTCCGATCAATGACTGTATTTTTAATATTGGTAAGAAAGATGGTAGACATGGTTTGTTTTTGGAGATTATCATATGCTCTTGCAATATCAGGAATGATAGTATGCATGACTTTATAAAAAAGTCGATAAACTACCGCAACGTTGGAAATTGTTTCTGATAAGGTAAAACCTTTGGTAGATATTCCAAGAACAAGAGATCCTGAAACAAGATCGGGTTTGTTATGGATATCTATGGTAAAGTTAGGAGCACATTCGAAGTAGAGAGGACCTTGAGAAAGGCTACCTTCGATAATTCCTAAAATTGAGTCTTTGAAATTAAGATGTCTTTTGTCGCGAACAGAGACCATGACATCAGCATTAACCCCTAAGGCAACTAAGGGTTTAATGGCAACTTGAATTAATCCAAGATGGAGGTATTTATGGGTAGCAGCATGTTGTTCAATTTTTTCAGGAGATAAGACAACTATTTCTTGGCCATCTTCAGTGACAGAAATAGTATCTTCAACAAGTTTGATAATATAATTTTGTTTTGGAGAAAAATCTCCCTTGGTATAAACCATGGATGGTTGGATATTTGGGATTGTCCAGTTTTGTAGAGCTTGATCAATATTAGCATATACTACTTCATGACTATTTTTTGATTTTTTACCTATTTGAGAGAATGACTCTGGTAAAGATGATGAACAAGAAGTTGAACCTGATTCGGTCTTAATTTCAGAAGATGAAAAAGAAAGAACTTTCGATAAAGATCGACGTAGAGAACTCATGATAATAAAATTTTTTAAAACAAATCGATTCAGTCAACGATTTACTGCTCGTCTTACACCCTATGCGAGTCTTACGACGCGACGAAGAAAATGATAAGTAGCAAAAACGTTACAATCAGAAGCACAAACAGAAATCCAATCAAAAGCGAAACAAGTAAGATGTCTTCTGAAAACACAAAGATGAGGCAAACTATTAAGAAATATGATAAAGATATAAACATAAGCAAGAAACTTACAGTGGAGGTCTGAAAGAGAGCACGATCTCTGGCTTTGATACCAAAATTGGCGGCCTTCGACGTACGCAAACTCGATTGGATAGTAGATGGACGGATAATATTTGGTAATATGGAAATTAAGCGGAAACTCAGACTCTTTATGATAATAATAGGGGATTCGGATAGATAATAATAAGACTCTATTTTTATAACAGGAGAGAAATTCTTACAATAGACTAAACAAAGCAGAAATTAAGAAAGCTCTACTCCAAACTTGATACCTATAACATTAACTTAAGATAGTATTTATAGACGCGTTATCATTGCAATGATAACCTACAGGACAAAAGCAAACAACGCTTCACAAAAGAAAAGGGCAAAAGTATGAACAGGACTGACTCTTCATAAAGTAAAGTAAACAGTACTGACTCTTCATAAAGTAAAGTAAACAGTACATACATAGTGACAAGGAATAGTTACTTGACCTTTGGAAAAAGTAAAGTAAATATTCGTTTGTCTCTTCGAATCTTTAGAGGACACTGTCCATGGTTATGAGCAATGGCTATCCTAATGGCAATTAGGATAGGAAGTTTGTGCTTGAAAAGATGTGTGGCAATTAGGATAGGAAGTTTCAAGCACAAGCTTCCTATCCTAATTGCCATTAGGATAGCCATTGCTCATAACCATGGACAGTGTCTTCTAAAGATTCGAAGAGACAAACGAATATTTACTTTACTTTTTCCAAAGGTCGAGTAACTATTCCTTGTCACTGTGTATGTACTGTTTACTTTACTTTATGAAGAGTCAGTCCTGTTTACTTTACTTTATGAAGAGTCATTCCTGTTCATACTTTTGCCCTTTTCTTTTGTGAAGCGTTGTTTGCTTTTGTCCTGTAGGGTTATCATTGCAATGATAACGCGTCTATAAATACTATCTTAAGTTAATGTTATAGGTATCAAGTTTGCAGTAGAGCTTTCTTAATTTCTGCTTTGTTTAGTCTATTGTAAGAATTTCTCTCCTGTTATAAAAATAGTCTTATTATTATCTATCCAGAATCCCCTATTATTATCATAAAGAGTCTGAGTTTCCGCTTAATTTCCATATTACCAAATATTATCCGTCCATCTACTATCCAGTCGAGTTTGCGTACGTCGAAGGCCGCCAATTTTGGTATCAAAGCCAGAAATCGCGCTCTCTTTCAGACCTCCACTGTAAGTTTCTTGCTTATGTTTATATCTTTATCAAATTTCTTAATAGTTTGCCTCATCTTTGTGTTTTCAGAAGACATCTTACTTGTTTTGCTTTTGATTGGATTTCTGTTTGTGCTTCTGATCGTAACGTTTTTGCTACTTATCGTTTTCTTCGTCGCGTTGTAAGACTCGCATAGGGTGTAAGAAGAGCAGTAAATCGTTGACTGAATCGATTTGTTTTAAAAAAATTTATAACGACCCATAATTTTAATTTGATAATTAATATCTAATAAAAAATTATTAATGGTCCAAAACTCGAATATAAAAAAATGTTTTTATGTTTGCCTATGGTTGTATGTAAAACTATATATTATGTTGTTGTCACAAATTACATTAAATTAAGCGTTAAGGAGCCTAACTGCCTGCTTGATTTATTGAAACCTTTAGTTGGACTTAGGGATACATACAAGGGTGTCAAACAAAAAAAATCAAGGAATATGAGAATGGGTGGAAAAATGTGGACCACAAGTCAAAAGAATGGATTGTGGTCACTCATTCAAATAAGGATATGTGTAGCTTTGTAAAGCACAAAACACGCCTCCAGATGCAAAGACTTGAATCATCACTTTACTCTATTTTGTCTCTTTTAATTCGACTATGTGGTAGGTTGAGAATGAGAGACCAACATAAAGAGTATGAGGGAGAAGAGATCGGATGGGCATGGTCGGTGACGGCGTCGCTCCACCACGACAGAACAGAGATACGTTGACGGCGTGGAGACCCTCAAGGTGGCTGGCGGACGCGACACCCTATCAACGCAGACAATGCAGGTGGCGTGGACGATGCTGACAGCGCGAACGACGCAAAAAACGCGGGGGCGCGGTACAGTGGTAGGCCAGTAAGGTAACCGGCACGCGGACAATAGCTCCAACAAGCCTCAAGTTTGGCCACGCGAGCAGCGCCAGCGAGGGCACGCGAAGAGGACCAATCGAACCCCGACGAAACACAACAACAGTGGATAGCGAAGCGTGACTTCAACGAAGCTCGACGACGCGATGGATTGCTCGCGAAGAAGACGAAAGGCATAGATCTTGGCTAAATTTGTATACTTCAAAGGGATTTTGGAGTTGAGACCTCCATTGAAGGTCATGGTGAGGTTCTAAACCACATTGATTTCAATTACAAGTCTAATTTATAAATCTTGTAGTTATTGATGATTTCGATATGGTTTACTTCAAATAATTTGGTTACTGTGTCTATTTTAAATGGTTTCCTAGGTTAGTTTGGATAAATAAGGATTTTGTTTATTTGCTTGATGAGAACCAATTTATTTAAAAGTGGTTTTGTTCAATGTTTTGGTCTAAATTTTAAATGGGTTCTTCATTAGGTAATTTTCATGACATTGAGTATATTGATTGCTTTATCGAGTTGTTATGGTTTGATGCAATCCATGAAAAAGCTTTCTCAATCATATTGATGATTTGAACTTGCATTCAAAGATTTCTATATTTTGAAAATGATGCACGCTATGTGTTCGACAAAATTATCAAAGGAGATGTTTTATTTATTTTTCTAAATCAACATGGATAGACATGAGTCCTAAGTCTTGGGGACTAGTTAGCAAACTTTGTTTCTAATCGACTTATATGAATTTCTTTGACTATGAAAAAGTTGTAGGACTCAAATAGAGTTCTATGAACTCTAGGTTTATTTTAAACAAATGGTTGATCAAATCTAGCTTGAAAAGACCTTACATTGACAAAACTTGTTGATAACAAACATGTTTGACGCGTTGGTTTATTCGTGGTGGTTTGTGTTGATTCATGTGAAGTCTTAAGTCCTAATGAAGGACTTGGTTTTGTTTTTAAAATGAACTTACTTCGATTAATTCATAGATTCTTGGACTAAATGTTATAATTTGAGAATTCTAAGTCGAACTTGACTTTTTTGAGATGATTTATCTCTTTGGTCGTGATTAGTCGATCCTATTTGACTTATGTTGGAAAAATATAGGTTTATGGGATTTTTCATGTTTTGTTTCACCGCATTCTATTTTCATCGAATCATCAAATTTTATTTGAAATATTAGTTATCAATTTTGGAGTCGTGAATGGTCTAAATAGGAAGTTCGGAGTAGTGTTTTGGTAGCATTGAACCCTTTGAAAACCGTTTATTTGAGTCAAATAAACTTAGAAGAGTTTGTAACGTAAATGCCTATGTGAACAAATATAAATTCATTTCAGTAACACATGAAAGCAAGTTGTGCTACTTGAAAGTCATAATTAGTAGATTCATAAGGAAAGCATAAAATATGAATAATGCTTTGATTTAGCAAGTGCTCCCTTAAACAATTAAATGTAGCCTAAACGACTTTATTGTACCTATCATGAATGTAGATACGCAAGTACTCAACTAGGCTATTTGAACGATCAACTTGACGTGGCGATTTATGCAATTGTTATGTAAGTAAACCAATAAAAAATTTAATATTAATTCCTTTCCTTTCTTGGCATATTTTGATAAAAATAATATCTATTGTAGGCCTCCACTTCCTTACCGTGGTCGAGTTGAGTCATTGTTTACTCGTAGTTGAGCATCCGAGTTGCGCTTGTGGCTCATACACGAGATTGAATCCTCTGAGTGACCATCTGCCAAGTGTTGTGGCTCCTTACAGGAGTTTAAGGATTCCATTGCGATTGAGCATCTGATTACGACTGTGGCTCCCCTTGGAATGTTTTCTCGGGCTTTGGTTTAAGTGAGCCAACAGTGCCGAATGGATTTGGTATGGTTGAAGCGGACTTGGTCCCAATGTACAAGTATTGGACATTGACATGTTTTAAGTGGCTTTAAGCCCACGTGTAGAATGTCAAGACCACTTAGATGCCTATCCTTTGCTTCCGGGTCACTTGGTCTCTATCGTTGATCATTTTAGTATGTTTATCATGCACTTTATTGTTCTTTTCAGCGTAATCTCATTCCCGCATGATTTATAGATTTATTTATTGTTTAATTTGAATAACTATTGAACTTCTTCTGGATTTACTCACTGGGATTATCTCCGCTTTTGGTGATAATTGCAGGCATAATCTCCGAGTTTGAGAACATTGATGTGCGACATATGTTAGTCATTGGATGTATTTATATTATAATTATTGTAATTTATAAATGTGGTAAATAGGTTGAAAGATATCATACTTGTTATATTGTTTTCATTGTACAGGGTTTCCACATTCTAGCTTCCACACCTAGAACACGTTGTGTGTTTAACTTATTTGTTATCGCGTTTTCATCGCATTTAAATTTCGCTGCATATGATTTCATATATATACTCAGTTGTGTGGACTATCAGGTACTGAAGACCAGTTTGTAAGGCCGACTAGGCTTTTATTAACTCTAAATTGGTTTACCGGGGGTTAATGGTGGCCTAGTGTCGGGCGGTGCCAAATATGTAGGGTTGGGGCCGTCACAATGTAGCTGTGCTCTACATCTCTGTGAAGGTCATACTTACACAGTACAATACGCCTTTATAATTATCCAAAATGTCAGTCAGGGATGCATACTTGCCCACAACCTCAAGTCTAACAACTCGTGAAGTCACCCAAGTTATGCTTGCCAACAACCCCGAGTCTCAAACCCTGTGTGCTGAGCAAGATAGTGGAGAAATTTCATCATCCTGGAAAGTTTTGTGACCCCTGTATGTCAGACGAATTCTATCATAAAATGACCCTAGATATAAGAACCTCTTTCAAATTCAAAGAACAACATGGTATTGGAATCCAACAAATAGAATTGCCTAACTATTGTACAAAAATATAGAATAACAACACTATGTAAAAACTACCTAATATTGCATGTTATTTCACTGACCACCAGTAATAACAGTCAATAATAGCAGCAAATGAAATGGAGTCAATGAAATCATTTTATCAACAAACTATGCAATGAAACAACCCCATGTAATGAGAATGAACAACAGGTCATGACACATGAAGTACAATGGCAATTTTGCCTAAATGACTAGAAATGAACATATGAATAGGAATGAAATGTAAAAAAATCTCTCAATCAGTTTACTTACATACCTCATAATTTCCTATGCTACTTTGGCCTCCCAACACCTCAAAACTCGTATTTGAATCTTTGAAATACTTACTTAAGTTTCTGACATCATATCATATGTTTTTGAGTTTGTTTCCTTAGCATATTAAACTCTTGTGTAGAGTTTAAGGACTTTTTGAAAATAGCAGATTTTTATGCTGCCATAGCATGTAGCGCATTAATGACCCTATGTAGAGCGCTAATGACCAATAAAGCGCTCTACCTATCCTACATAGCGTTGTGTTGCATAATCAGAATTCTGAGTTTTCCCAGCACATAGGCTATGTTGATGCCTTGGGAACCCTCATACACACCTTTAGAGTTCCAATACACCATTCACAACACCAAACAACAATCCATAGCATCAAATACATGAATTCATGGAATTGAGCTATGTTAATAGAGTCAAGAAGTTACCTAGCTTGATGAGTACTAGCTAATTTGGTCTCGCCTTCACCAATTCCACTAGTTCCTTGCTGTTTTCTCCCTTTTTCAGCAGTTCCTCACCCTTCAGCCTTGCTTTACGATTAATAAATGGAAATGAGAGTGTGAGTTGATCATGCTTATATACTTATGAATTGGATATGGTTGAATGATAGCCCTTGATCATTTGTGCACATGTATCTTGAGGCTTAACTAGTGGACCTCCTATTAACACGTCTCATTAGTTCATGCTTAAGTGACACCAAACAAAAACTTAATTGATGTTGAAGCTTGTCAACTCGTGTCTCGAGACATATCAATTTGCTTATGTTTTAACTTACTAACTTTGGTATTTTAATACCAAATCAACTATAATCCATTTAATTCACTTATAAAGCCGATAGAAAGCTTGTACCAACTTACCTTATCGCTCACTACCTCGATCCCACGTTGAAACTCATATCAAGGCAAGTCCCTACTTACGTCTCGACACCTATCAACACGTAAACGCGACTTAGTAGTCAACACATATACACTACACTAAGCCCAAATCACCACAAATATAACATTTACCTCAACTACCTAGCCTCAGTAATGACACGTATCTTGTTGTGGGTCCCACGTCACGGGTTACTGGATCCTAATTAGCATATTAAAATAAAATTAACTATTATGATCGTGACACGCATTGTCACCATCTCCATAAGACTTAGTGTACAAATTTATGTTATGATAGCTTGAATTAGTAGGGTTAGGAGTGAGTTACAACCACTAGATCTACATAGAGATGGATAAATATGTAGGAAATGTGTGGTTGAAATTTAGTCCATTCAATTATATATATGAGTACATGTAGTGTTCATTATCTACATGCAACAAAAAACAACATTTGAGAAGAAGAAAACTCAAAAATCCTTCCCTTGCTAGATTCAAGATTTTAAGAGTAGAATCACAACATTTCATCAATTTCATAAAACATTAAGAGCTAAGGACCAAACTACAACCTTATGTATAAATCTCTCTATTTCAAGTTATAAATCAATTCTGGTTTTGGGTAGTTTTCAATGGGTAGATGTTTGAGTCTTTGAAATTGGCTTATATAGTTGGATTCCTCATTTCAAGTTGATACTCTAGAGGTTAAGAAGTTCTTAATTTGGCTTTGAAATCACAAAAGTTGTGAATTCTAGTAGTTTATAAAACAAAATTTGAAATTCTGCATGTTGCTGTTATGAACAAGCATCTGTAATTTGGTCATAACTTCCTCATTTTAAGTCAAAATGGACCCAATCAAGTGGCGTTTGAAAGCCAACTTAAATGGGAACAAATTTGTCCTACTAAAATATTTGTAATTCGAATGTTTTCAAGTTCAAAAGTGTTATGCAAATTGGTAATAGAATGCCATTACATGAGTTTTGAAACTAAATTTTTAAAAAGCATAACTCCCTAATTAATTATCCAAATGAGCTGATCTTTTAGTATGTTGTTATTGTATATGTTAGATATCTTATGACCAATAATCTAGCTGTTTTAGATATATTTGCGATATGTCTTTCATTTTAAATCTGAGTTTTGCAAACCAAACTTTTTTCGAAAGTTAAGATAGAGGCCAAAAACTTTATACCAAGATAATTTTTTGAGATTTGAGCAATTTCATGCCTAAAAATGCGGTGCAACGCTGGACGGAAATTGAGACTTTATTTAGCCTTTAGGGGCTTATTGAGAGAATCAATTTAAAACATATTCAATCAATTTGAATACACAATCAACACACTTAATTGACTTCAGGGGACTGAGAGAACGCAGCTCAGGTACCTTGAGCTAGGCGAAGTTGGGTTCGAGAGTTCAGGGAAATCAGAGCGTGTATTAACGTGCATAAACCTATTATAATGCCTCAAAGAATTCATGGTTTTGCTTTATTAACATCAGATTATGTGTAATGTTGGTGGGTACACATGGGTTTTCATCCTAATTCGATTGCGTATATATTGGTTTGGCTAAATCACATACATAAGTTTACATGTTTTTAGCACCGGTGTTGACTTTAGTAGAATGTATCTATAACCTTCGGGAGGGATGTAAGATATTCTTTTGACTTGAAATAGCATCTGGAGGGGTTCATCCGTTGACCATAATTGGGATTTAGTCATTGTAAGCTTGCGAGTATATACGAGGTTCCTCTCTAGTTTTATCGATTACCAGCTGGTTAAGGTCAGGGTTTTCTCAGATTATTCGATTGTTTATTTATTCATTATTGCTTTATTTTTTAGCCTACTTTATTGATATGTGATGTTACATTTATTCATACCAGTTTTTGCTTGTCATATGAGGCCTACATGCATGGGAATATGATTTACTGTTGTCAGATGCTATATTCGCTTGTCTCAAAGTTTATCAATTTTATTTCATGAATATTATGGGGACTTCTCTTAGGACTTTACTCACTGAACTCGTCAGTGTATTTGTTGGGTGACCGAGTGCATTTCATTTGAGGAGCAAGGGCAAGGCAAGGGCAAGGACAAGGGCAAGGGAGGTATTGGATGACTACATTTGATATAGTGATGCTAGCTCGTGTTTGATTATAGTATGTATGTATTTACTTCTCATTAGGTTTTGGGGACTGGAGAACACTAAATACATGTATATGGATGGTTAATTGTAGTTATTTTACCTTTGATATATACGTGGTATCTTTTTGTCGGGTTTTCCAGTACTTAGGATTGTTAAATATTGCATAGTTTATTCACTTAAAGACTTTTGCTATAAAATTGTATTAATACTTGATAAATTGATTAACTAGCTAATATAAACCGTTGATATTTATATGAAGATTAATTAGATAAGTTCAAATTTAATGCAAAATGTGTAAGCAATCATTCAGGTCGCGAGGCGTCATTGTTAAATAGGCCACTACGTACCGAGGCTTGCTGACATGTGATGCAACATGGCGTATCCCATGGTGGCCTTAGAGTTTTGGGCCGCTACAGCCACGGAGACGTGACAGCTTCGACCACTTTATGTGCATTTTCCCATTCAGTATTCTCGATAAACTGTGTTGACGTCCCCAACGGTCGTCCCTTTTACCCCACGACGCTGCCACTGCACCGGCTGTGCAGTGTCATTTTTCTCCTCTTCTTGGTCCTCCGCGTTGTGCCCACGCTTCTAGCCTCTTCCCACAAGGACAACCCTAATTTTGTGCATTTTAGCCTTGTTTCTTCACGAAATCATTTGTTTGCCTCTTTTATGCCTTGTTTATCAAAAAAAACATAAATACTATCGATTAGAGCTCATTCTAGGATATTTATACAAAATACACTACTAAACTTATACTACATCTAAGTATCTACAATCACTTATCCTAAGCCAATCAAAGCATCACTGCTTATGAACTAAAGTATATTGCTTATCCTAAAGGATTTCCTAAATTGAACTAATATATGGATTTATTAGTGTTGTAACCAACTTCTACTGTAAAGACAATGAAGATAAAAATTGAAGATGGTACGTTACAACAAGTCAACCTTAAAGTTTTTTCTTTTGTATTGAAAGATCAAACATAAGATTGATTGTTTTATCTTCCTCAAGATTCGGTAACCACAAGGGCTCAAATGTTAGAAGCTTTTTTAGATTAATATATGGCTGCAAGAAAAACTAATACTTATAGAAGACAAATGATAGTCGTGAAAAATGAAAGATGATGAATATTTTAATGAGTTTAAAGATAGATTTCAAAGATTAATTTTATTTTGTCCACGACATGGATATACATAATATGCTTTATTAGAATACTTTTACGAAAGGCGTAATCATTTTGAACAAAGACTATTAGGTACCGTATGTGGTGGATCATTATTCGATGTTAAACCAACTTTAGCAAAATTAGCTATAACAAGATGGCTAAACAGTCTAAACAATATGGTTAAAAGACCAACACATCAAGGTAAAAAATTATGAAGTAAATAATAAAAGAAGTAATACATTTGATGAAAAAGTTGTTGAATTATATGGCATGGCTAAATTACTATTAAAAATAGATCAAATAAAGTTAAACCACATGGATTTTGTAATGAAGTCACACATCCTACGGATGCATGCCCTACTTTATAAGAAGGTTATTGTAGAAGTCAACGCGGATATGAACCAATATTCCGGCTCCCTTAGATATCAATATAATAATAATTACTACACTTAAAAACTAAATTAAAATTTTAGCTATGGTCCACAAAATGAGAATTATACAACTTATAGACTTATAGCACAAACACAATTTGTACCAATTCAACATCGTCAACAAACTATTCTACATATGCAACAAAATATAGAACAAATACTGCATAATTTTATGACCCAAAGTCATCAAAACTTTATGTAATTTTTTCAAAATAAAATTAAAACAGATACGCCGATTAATAAGTTGAAAAATTAATTAAATCAAATGAATCTATAAATTAATGAGATAAGTAATCAAAATAAAGGATCTCCTAGTCAAGCACAAGTTAACGATTTATTTTGCGATAATGAAAAAGAAACACTTACACAAGAAAAGACACCAAAAAAGGTAAAAATAATAACAAAGTACATAAAACAATAGAATAAGAAAAAGAGATGATGACAAATGTCATTTTCACTAGGGAATGGATGATTGAACAATTAAAATACCCACTTTTTCCTAAAAGGCTATACCTATGGTATTTAGCTAAAGTCACAACTTATAAAATATCTTTACAAAATTCTAAATTATATAATCTTGATAAATTAGATAATAATATTTATGAGTTGAACGAAGATATATATATTCTATTTCTCTCGTTCCTTAACGATTAATAGAGGCTATGAAAGAAGAAATTAAAGAAGACAATTTTGAATCATTTAAGAAATAGAATTAATGAACTTTTAATGGAATCAAATCATAATGAAGTTACTAAAGAATTATCTAAAAGTGTAATGATAAATTTATATAAGAATCTAATGGAGATTTATGACAAAAATTGTCATCCTTAAAGAAAATTCCTAAGAAATGTTTCAACTAAGGAATGTTTGTCAAACCTATCACAATAAGAAGTTCTTCTATTGAACGTGCTTTTTGTGATCTTAGAGCATCGATCAACATAATATCACTTAAACTTTATGAATCATTGAAAATAGGATTGTTAGCTAATACGCCTATAAATTTTACTTTAGTAGAGAATACAATTATTATACTATATGGATTATTAGAAGACATTTTAGTAAATGCACATGACTAAGTATTTCCAATGGACTTTTATGTCATGGAAATGGGAGGTTCAATATCAACTCATCCATTACGTATACTATTAGGTAGACCTTTTCTTAAAATAGTTAAAACCAAGTTAGATGTTTATGAAAGAACAATGCCTATGGAACTTGAAGACAATATTATTATGTTCAAAATTAATAACCAATATAATTATGATAACAATGATGAATATTATGAATTATTTGATAATGAAATTGATGGTGATGATGATTTTCTAGAATTAAACTATTATGATAATTTTAATGCTAAAATTTATGCAATTAATGCAATAACAATGGAAACTACAAAATACATTCCAAAGAAAGAACAAGTTGAAGACACTTCAAAAGAAAAAAAGTAACTTAAGAGTGGAGAGTTAAGCAACTGGAGAATAGAAATAGTATTAATAAGCCAGGAAATTTTAAATCCAAGAAAAATAAGAAAAAGAAAAAGCCAAATTTAAGCCCCATCAAGCTTAATAATCCTAGAGGTATATATTTGCACATTAAAATCAAATGGCCTTCATAATTCAGAGCTCAGTGTGATACGAGTTTTAATGCAAATCTCATGCCCATACATTTTTTCTACACACTTAATTGGTGTAGGAATCACTTGCCTTTGAACGAGTTTCTTTACCAGATGATACTTCAATTCGACCAATTGGAGTGGTCGCGAATGGTGAAAAAATACATCGTACCCATGGACTTTGTGGTAATGCCACATGTTATTAATGAAAATCTATTTTAGATTTTAGGACAACCTTTGTTAGCCACTACTCAAGCTATTGTGGATATTCTGAACAAAACAATCACTCTAAAAATTAGTGGTTGAGCAATTACTTTCTTGAATTACACTAGTGTGAAAAATCATAAATTCAAGTTTAGAGATCTAGCCTAATTTTAAAAGGGTTTGGTCGAGCCAACGACAGTAAATGAAATTGCTCTATCGGAGGCGGCCAATATTCTATGTTTATTTAATTTTATTAGGAATTTAGTTTAGCATTAGTGTAGTATGTTTTTATTCTCACACTTTTTGACTCTTGTATTGAAAATATTTTCGGAATTTAAACTCCGAGGTAATTTCGACTAAGGAGGGGTGATTAAGTTTTTTTTTGTTTCCATGGCCTTTATGAAAGTTTGCATTATTCACTTGCTTGTTTATTTATTTAATTAATAAAATTATTAGTTAGTTACATATCCTAATCAAACTTTTGAAATTTCAGTCAATTCTACCTTTATATAAGGTTTTATGAATGATATATATGTTAATTATGAAATAAATTGAAAAAATAGTAAATTTGGCCTAGCGAATCCCCAACAATTTAAAATAATACTATGAATCACTGGCTAAATTGATGATGAAAACCAAAAAATGAAGTTAAAACTTGAGTCCAGCGAATTCCCAGTGATTTGGCCTTTCAAGAGAAGTTGTTGGTCAGAGCTCTGAGTCACTGCACCTCATTTCCACTAATTTGCATATCAATTTCCCAAAAATTCCATTGAACACAGAATCATTGGGCACTATTTTGAGTTTTTAAAACAAAATAGCGAATTGCCAAAAACACATTCACCTCTAACACCCAAATTGTTTCACCCCTTCTTCCATAGAACCATTTGTACTTAAGTGATTCCCACCTTAACCTAGTTTCATTCAACCCAAAAATTTTCAAATTTAGGGGCGTTGAGCCAAACAAGGGTTTTTGACATTTCGCTTTAAATTTGGAAAATCAATCTAGATGAGTCCAAGAGCTTACATCTTGAAGGATTCACTCTCAAGAAGGTAATTACGATAACCCTAGCTCTTTACTTTAATACTTTTTGGTTTGAAGGATTCTTACAAAAATCTTCAATTCATTTCCAAATTGTTTTATTGAAATTCATTCTATTATATTGAACAAATGATTTCATTGAGTCCAATCGATTAGGTATTGCAATTTTAATGATCAATGGTTTACAACTTCAACATTTTCGAGATTTTGCTAAATTTATACATATATGCAATTGGTTTGAATAATTGAATTTAAAATGAGTTTGGGGCTTGGTTTTTTTTATTTTGTTTTGTTTACAAAAAGACTAGAATTTATCAAACAATTATTTTACAAGATTTAGAAAACCGATTTTAAGTCTATAATTAAGTTAAAAACTTCGATGCCAATTTTATTTTAAGTCTCTAATGAATTTTAAGCTAGCTTTCCAAATGAGTTTGTCATTTTAAATAAAGTTTTGAATTATACCAAGTTATTACTCAAACCTTAATTTTTGATCCACTGGCTTAATTGTTATTCGAACTTGTGATCTTTGACTTAGAAAATGGTTTTGAAGTGGTAAGGATAGAAGTTAACAAGAGGAGAATGGAAACGGAGCTTTAGTGGAAAATCCAAAATAAAATCTAAAGTTCTACCCACACCTATTAGGCCAATGGTGATTTCAATAAATAATCCTAGAGTTAAAACAACAAAGAACATTCTCCACCTCTAGATTTTAGGGATGATTCAGAGAGAGGAAGAAATTGAAGAGACTCCAAAGACTCCTTTTTTGGCTCATAATTTAATCAATGTCGAGTCTTTCGCTATTCTGGTGCAATATGTACGTTAAGTGAATTCTAAGTGACTGATCAAACCAATCACAACCTATTCTGGTGGGCTATGATGGGACTTCATCTTGCCTTCATTGTCTTCGTGGCGATCCAACTTCTATATTGTATTATCTCCATTAGGGATCTCATTATCAATGCGATTCATTGCACTATGACCCAAAAAAGTGGAAAATGAGTTGTCAACATTAAATAGAATTGAAGGGTTTGGAAGAGCTTGAATCGTTGATCTTGTAGACTTGTAGTCAACCTCAGATGCCCAAAGTGGGCGGTGGTGAATGGAAGCAGATCAAGCACAAAATTGGTCATACGAGTCAACTTACTCTTGTTACTCCTTTTATGGTTTCAAGTTTAGAATGCAACTAACTATTTTTCTATATCATAGCAGTCTGTTGGTATTAAATAATATACTTTATTGCCAAAAAATTTCTAATTAACATAAACCACAAAAGGAGTAACATGATTAGTTATCAGGTCTCTTCCCGAATATGATACTGACGGTCACGGTAGATGAATCGATGCATTTTCGATTACACATAATGAAACACACGTTTTATCACCTTACCGTGATGTACTCGACTCATAGAATAAGGATGAAGTGGTGTGTCAACCTTATGATGAAGTTATCAGGTCTCTTCTCGAATACTATACTAACGGTCACGGTAGTTGGCTATCGACGTGTCATCTATTTTGTTTCCGCATAGTCGAGTAGCATCGACTAGAAAGGGTTATGAGACAATTCAGAATGATACAAGTCGTGCCACCAAACTGTGATTACGACACCTAACTGCACCGCATCGAATTGCGAGGACGCACTCAAGAAAATTGGGAGGCTTTTCATGCAAAATTTATACAAATGTGGGAAAATCATGCTAACAACATAGTCACAACGGAACAAGAAGAAGGACACAATCAACGAGAATACATGACGTTGTATCGATCAGTCACTAAACGATTCATTGGAAACAACGAGGCTTTACGTGACTATTTCGTAACCTTTAAATTTTTATTTTATTTTCCTCACGATTTACATCTTAAATTGCATTTATTAAACTCTGGTAAAACCAATCACATTTGAACAACATTGGAATGAGTGAGATATATATATATAACTTCATGTAGGTTGTACTACCATATGTCAGATAAACTTACAAAAATCATCATCACAGTCACTTCTTTATGAAGTCTAAACTGAAAAGCTATAGTAGTAGCTACATTTTCTCCATATATCTTAGTTAGAATTGCGTACTAACAATCTGTTAACACCTTTCTGTATAGTTCTAAATTATTCAGGCTCAAATTAACTTGTATCTCGACTCCTCCTCATACAGACTAACGACGAAGTAAAGCATACAATTTTTGAAAGGTAAACACTTCAACTTCATATTTAGCCTGGTAAAACTAATATTAGTGAACTTACACAATAAAATATTTCTTCCAATATTCAAAATCTTCCAAGTTATATTATGTTAAGATTGAGAAAGGTCCCTCCCAGTTATTATATATATATCTATTCCCCTTTAGAAAGTAAACTTTTGGTTCCTCACTGAAGTAATAATCCTGCTTCTCCATAGCTCTCAACTCTTTCTACATATATATATATATATATATATATATCTCACTCATTCTAAGTTTAAAGGTTATCAAACGCATTGGCCTCTGTTCTGCATCACGGTTTATTCCGGTGGAATCTTAGAAGTAGTCGAACAATGGTGGGTTTCGTCTCAACACCACTGGAGAATTTGGTTCTTATAGAGATTTATCCTGAGTTGGATTAGAGAAATATTAAGAAACATTTTTCTATGTCATAGCAACAGCAGTAGGAGCAGAAGATGCATGTTCAATAGTAACATCAACCTTAAGTGCTCACTCGGTTGACGTGGTAGGAATGGCTTAATTGACTTCAATATCCTCTCGCTTGCAGCTCATTGAGGCAGGATTGAAAAGAAGATAATACCCATGAGCAAAAACATTGTCTACAGCGGCATCCCCAAAAATTTTAGGAAGATTGTTATCTGGAAGATTGATGTATAATTTCCTGACAACGAAGTCATTGTAGAAGCCTTCATGATTAACCAGATCATAAATATTAGTGTGTACCAGTAACCTGCCTAAATCAGTTTCATGAAATGTGACACATTGATTGATTGATCGTACCATTATTTTATCTTCACCGTATCTTTGAATTTCTCTACACATTCCAACGACCAGAACTGACCAAATGTAGATGGAACAAGTACATCGAAGTACTGTGAAAGGAAAGTGATCTTTGTCTTGTCAAAGGTTTTGCTAATATCCTCAACTTCATCAAGAATTATGTCCAGTGAGTCAAAGGAAACCATATCACTACCAACATTTTCCTTTCTAGTAATGGCTTTCTTGGAAAAGTCAAATTGTCTAGCAGATTGTCTTCGGCAGATAACCCATATTTAACCCATGTGCTCTTTATAGCGATTCGAGGATTTAGCAGCGGACCGATGTAGAGTTTATTTGATGGAGCATGATAGTATGCGCCACTCGTCTCCAGCGTCAGAAGAAAATAAGTAACAATGCTAGTCGAGAAGAAAATAGAAAGTTGGAGTTTTATTTCGAGTTAAATTGTAAAGTAGGGTTTCTAATTGATATTAAGAAATATAAATATGTGTTAGGACGTGGTAAACATACAACATATGAACTATTATCCACTATTACAATAATTTAGCATTGGTTTACTTAGATTTTTAGTTTTAAGGAGTTTTGTCTTGAGAAAACATTTAAGACTCCATTTTTGCAATTCAAGTTTGGCTTCATTAGTTTAATTGAAGGCATTATCTTTATATTCATCTATGATTTGCAATGATTTCAATTATAAATTGTAATGTGCGTTTTTCAATGAAGTGTGAGTAGTCTATTAATCTTAGGGATCAATGGATCTTATGGTATGAATGATATGCTTTGACATCTTGATCATGTGTTTAATGAATTTAGGTTTTAGAAGTTATCATGGTCATTGAAGCTTTTAATCCAAATATGAAAACATTAAGTGATAGTTGTTGATTAGGGAGGCATGGATAGTAAATTTAGTTGGTTATGAATCCAAAGATTTAGAGTGTTAAAGTAATATAGAGCTTACGTTATTCACACCGATAGGTGGAGTTCTAGTTTGCACATTAAAATCTTTTCAATAACAACGGTGGGTGGATTTGAAGAAAATCTGTATATTCTAAGTAGGCATTGCACATAACATATCGAGATGTAAAAGTGGTTGAAAAGCATAATATTAAATAACCTAGGTAAAGTTGTGTACTAAGATATCCTTAATATAAAAGTTCCAAGTAAAGTTAACATTGTTTTGTTAGATAGATTAATTTAATATAAAACATTTAAAAAAAATTTCCTTATCAATAGTTCAAAGTTAAATAAGTAATTAACTAGTGCAAAAACCTTTTCCTGAGGACAATATCCATAGTGAATACGTTAATTGCACTATTACTATAAGTGAACCATTATACTTGTGACGCATGTCAAGTTTTTGATGTCGTTGCCAGGGATAAGCCACTTAGTATTACTAAGTTAGTTTGAATAATTACTAAGTTTTATTTTAAGTACTTTACTTTCAAGTTAATAAAAACAAAAAGAAAAGCATTAAAACTTTAAATTTGACTGGCCCTATTACACTTGATTTACTTTCTTTTATCTTTAGTGTTTCAGTGATGTAAAGAATGTATAGCTATCATGTTAAGGAATCAACTAGTGAAATCCTTGATAGAATCACTAGGTTGGTGTATCAAAGTCAGCATGTTCGAGACAATACTGCATACCAAGCACAACCAATCTCGAGTGGTTTGGAATGGGCAGGATATAAACAACCATATTATAATGTGTATGAACATGCAAGATTCGTGTGAAGTCAAGAGCTTTGCAACTACATACATCATGGTATAATTATCAAAGCTTTTACAACCATCACATTCCAAATTTCTATTAACCATCACGGAGTTCTTAGGAAAACTGGCAATCACGACAAGATTAAGAGATGGATAAAAAATCACCTCTTATATCTTTAAAGCAAATGATAAGAAAATGGCCAAAAAGAGTGAGAATGATCTCAATAAGTATGAGGAGAGATTAAAGAGTTTTGCGCAATCATTTAACATGAAGGAGAAGATGTTGATCAAGCATTCATGAATTTGGAGAAGAATTTAGAAACAATTGCAACATTTGTAAGCTCGAAACAAGAGGTTGTGGTCGAGTCTAAGGAAAACTGAGTGGATGAGTTGTTAACGACTGAAGAAACATGTCATGAAGCATATGAAGAAGTAGGGAATCCCAGTCAAGAGGATTACAACATTGTTTATCATTCAAGGCCAGATGAATCACTTGACAATGTTAGAAAGGAGATTCTTATAGATGATATTATGCAACATGATAGCTGTCTTGTTCTAGAGAAGTTTGAAACAATAATGAGTAATGAAAGAACGACAAAGTTTGTGTGATGATATATGAGAAATTCTTGAAATGATCCCTGTTTCAGTAAGAATTGCAAGAACAATTGATTAGTAGGATAATTGGGGCTCGTAAGATGATATATTAGAAATTCTTGAAATGATCCTTTTGTCAAAGCACATCAAGGTCTACAAAATTTCATGAGGTTTATAAAGGATGTGGTAGCTTGCTTAAAATGATTTAAGGATATGAGGAACTTTGCGAGGATACATCATTGAAATAACCTTAATGCATCGGTGATCATTTGATAGCCGTGATGCATAAGTTAGGCAAATGATGTTAAATTAAGCGCTATTGAGAGACAGCCCAGGGGTTTTTAAATTTCAAGTTTTTAAATTTCAATTAATAGTTGGTTATTTAGTTAAATAAGTACGATTAACAAGTCTTAGTTCTAACTTTTGAAAGTTTTTGTCAAATGTGCAAGAAAGACCATTTGTCGGGTGATAATTCATCGAAATGAAAATGTCTCGCAAACTCATTAAAAAATGTAATGAAGCTAAGCAGTTCAAAGTGGTGAAGGTAAAGTGCATAGGGCAAAACAAAGGTAAATTTTATGAATTTTTATATTTACATGGATTTCATACGGTCACAACATCTTGTGTAAGTGATATACAAAGTCAGAAGTGCACTGGAGAATAATTAAAACACAAAATACACGTGAAGATGTTGGCAGACTACTTGATGTTTGCATGACCCACAGTGTCGTGGGTGCTAGTGACAGTGCAGAGAAGGCAACAAGCAAAAAAGAAAAAATCACCCCACTACATCTTCGACGTAGTGGTGGCGTTGTCATGGCATCGTGCCTATAAGGCATGCCGTCGTGGTCGTTTTAAGGGGTTCAAACACCATTTTCACTTCATTCTTCACACTCAAACCAAAACCCCACAATAGCCACCAAGCATACATCTCTCTAGAGCCAAAGTTTGATCATTTTTAATTGAGAAAAGTGAGTTCCTAGTATTGAGAATGAAAGAGGCAAGTGCATTGTAGATTTGAGCAAGTTGGAGAGCTAGCGCTGGATTTTTGGATTTTGATTTCAAAGAGACTTGGAGGAGTGTTCTACACTAAAAGTGAGAGGGCTTAGATTAATAGAGACTTGGTGGAGTGTTCTACGCTAAAAATCAATCTAGAATTGAAGTAAATTTACAACTTCATCTAGTTATGCTTTAAATTTTCAAAAATTTGATGAAGTTGTTTGAATTGTGGATTTGAGGTTGTAGGAATTGTTTTGCAAAATTATGTGTATGTTGAGCCTTAATCACCCATAGAGACTTAGTTTATGTCTTTGCATGATTTGGCATGTGCATGATCTATTTGATATAAAATTTAGTTTTTTAGGTGCTTTGAATACCCGAGTTGTATTGCATTTTTGTAGTATTGTGTGAATTTGAAGAAACAAGAATAAGGAAACAAGTTAGCTAAAGTAGAGCAAATGATTTTGAGGCGTGTAACTCAAGAGATCCAACAGAGGAGCTTAGACCAATTACATATGAATTTTTCATTAGTAGAGATGCCAAGGATCGATACGCAGATATCCAACATAGGGAATTCATTTGTAAAAGAGGAATAAATTTGCCAAACAAGTATGATAATAGAGTGAATAACTTTATTAGGTAACAAAATTAGGAGCAATTCAATCAAGACTATAGAAAGAACAAAGTTAAGGGAGTAAGTAGGATTTTATACAAATTTTATGCTAATGTGAAGTTCATGACCAAGGATGAGAGGGATTGTTGTTCCCTTCAACAGATGTGAGATCTATAACACCAATGGATTGGAGCACTTAAATTTGTTCGGAGTCGAATCGAGTTTCCTAAATAAATTATATGAGAGAACTATAACATATACCCTTTTAGAGCTATGAAGAGTGCATTGGTTGTCCTAAGACAACAAGGCTGGATCCTAGGAGCTGAGAATGTGTCGAAGCAAATAAAGAATGGGAGTGTTAGAAGATTTTATAGAATGTGGAAACATTTCCTTATTGGGTCTCTATACACTACTTCTCATCGGGGTGAGATCAACAAGCCAAAAGTGTTTTGTCTTTATGAGATTACAAAGAACGAGGAGCTCAACATTAACGACATCATCTACAAAAATCTGAGGGATTTAATCATGTCAGAAAGAAATAACAAAATGTTATTTCCTATCTTGATTACTCATATATGCTTAAAAGCCAGAATGAGACTGAGAAATGATGAAGAATTTAATATAGAAGCCCAATTAACCATGGATGAAGCTTTCATGCTTACACTAAAATCACTACATGGTTAGTAAGACTATAAGGAAAAGAGAGCGAAAACTGAGGTAGCTAGACTTGAGGCTGAGTTGTTGGCTCAAAGGTAAGAGGATCAAGCAATAACAATAAAACTAGCCTAAGAATTAGAAGATGAAGAATATGGAGAAGAGGATGAGCAACAACAACAAGGACTCGATGAGGGTTACAAGCTTGTAGAGCAACAGATTGAAGAGCATGACTTGGATGGTCATGAGGTCTTTCCACCACCTCCTCTACCACAAACACTAATACCACCATTAGAGGACTTGACTCCACGATAGCAAAGGCTATGGATAGCCGAGATATGGAGACAATATAGAGAGGATAAGGTGCGGTAAGCTAGGTATGAAAGAAATAGATGAATGAGGCCTACTGTTTGGTCATTTGGCTTTCCAGCAACATTGAACTATGAATTTGATCAGATTTTAGTGCAGAGCAGGAGGAACGCCCATTAAGGCCATCCTACATTAAAGTTGATGATATAGATGATGATAATGCCTAGTCCTAATGTCAGTGTATAAGGATTTCTTTAGATGTGGGGAGATGAGATATACATTAATACCATTCATTTTTAACATTTGGGATATTTTGTTAAGTATTTTAGTTAGTTGCATATGATGTTTAGTTTAATTTATTATATAACTTGTGTTATTACATATGTTTGTATGTTTTAGTGTTTTCATGTTTGAGGATTATTTTTAAACCTTGAGGACGAGGTTTGGTTTAAGTTTGGGGCTTTGACACTACACTACACTATGGAAAGTGATAAGATAGCCTCATAAATTGAGGATAAACATTGCATGTTGATCGTTTTAATTGAGTTTTGAAGTAGTTGAGGAAAGCATGGTAGTGTATAAATTTTTCATTTTATTTACTATTTGAATGTTTAAGTAGTATAGATTAGGTTATATAGTGTACTATGTTGTGACTTTCGAGAATTTTATAAACTTGATTAGGCGATTAATTAAGTATTTTTATATTTAATTTGAGATTTAGGTATCCGAGGTAGGACCGACACCTTATGGATTGAGAATCATAAATTTAATATTATTTTTGTATGATGTGTGCCTATTTGATGTATTATATAATATTTCGATGCGAAATGGGGTCAAGTGGTGTGTATAATGGTGTGCGAGGCTTTCAGAGCATATTGGTAATATTTCTCCAATTTTAGTGAAATTGGAGTATTTTTCAGAATTTTTTTTGATATAAATTGAAAAGATAATCACGAGATTAAATAAAATAATTAATATATTGTTGAGCATCTAGTGACACCCCGGTCAAAGGTGACACGCGTAGGATGTACAACAGTGTGCGTGGCAATTTTATAGCCGCGAAAATACATAGTTGTTTATATATTTATATATATAATATAGTTTATATATAAATCAATCCAATAGTTTAAATCAAATAAAAGTAAGCATTAGGTTCACCTCGAGATTCGCGTAGCATGAGAATTGAGGAAGAGAATAGGTAATACGTAAACTGTTGAAGAGGATTTGTCCATGCCTCGAGATGCGTGCTCTCCAATCTTTAGGAAAATCAAGGGGGTATGGTTTTTTTTTATATAAAACCATTTGATTTACCTTGAGATATGCAATACTTATCCCGAGGATATCAAAATAATTGATTTCATGTAAGTCGATTAAGAGGTGGTGATTATATTGTTAATAGCCATAAGATTGACCTCAAGATTAAATAATGAAAATGATTAATTAGATATGCCTCAAGATTCGTGTGATGCGAATCTCAAAGAAATTAAATATATATCTTATAAGACAAAGATTATCTCGAGATACATAGTACATATCTTGAGGGATATCAAAATTTTATAACGAAAATGTAACTATTAGATTTGTCTCAAGATTCGTGCTATGTGAAGCTCGAGGAAGTTTTAACAATTATTTTTAAACTAACAAAAATCTCCTTATTCTTCAAATTCGACAGTTATGAAGTCGAAACCGAGAGGAAAAATGGAAGGAAAATATCAATAACGGAGGCGGGGAAAGGTAAGTGTGTTGTTGTTTTAGCTGTCGTTGTAGTTGTATTATTGAAGTTTGTTGGCCATTGATGTTGTTGGGTCGTTGTTGTTGTATGTTGATGGAATGGTAAGAGCTCGGTTGTCCGAAGAGGGAGAGACGGCTGGGAGTTGTTTCCCCTACCGAAATGCACCTTACCATAATCAATTGTTAATATAAACAAATATTGGTTTATAAAAACAGGGGCTACTGGAGGAAGAATAAAGAAAAGGAGGTTTTGACTCGATCTAGACTGAATCGGGTCTGGTTCAACTGAACTAAGCCGGTTCGGTTCCGGGGTCAAACCACCTTAATAATAATTAAAAAAGGTTAAAAAATGGAGAAAAATCCCAAAAATAAGGAAAAAGTTTCAAAAAATAATATTTTTACCAAATAAATAGAAATGAGAGATTTTTATGAAAAATGAAGATTTGGTGATTTTCTCGAGGATTTATATCGTGGCTTTTTTTCGTAATACGTGTTATGATACTCGACAATACCCAAAATTTGAAAAATTGTTTTAAAGCTTAGTCTAGGTTAATTTTCAATTCTGAAGCACGATTTGGAGTCAAAATTAGGATTAACACATCCGAGGATAAGATTTTAAAAGATTCTGAGATTTTTGAGTCGGAGAGGACCAAATAAAATATAATAAATTTAAAAACTATATTTAAGCCTAGAAAATGTAATTTTCAATGTCGAAAGATAATTTTGAGTCAAAAATGAAATTTGAGCATTAGAGAATTTATTTTGGAAAAATTTTGGGGTTTTAGGATGCAATTAGGTCAATTAAACCGCAACTAATTGGGAATATTATAGAATTGTTATGAAAACTTACCGGACTTATAAAGCGAGTTGTAGGACCGCGATTGGAACCATGTGTAGACAAACTTACCAACTCAGAGCATAAGGGAATTTTAGTATCGCATTTATAAAGTTAACTAAATCTCATAGTAACATTTACATTGTTTGAATATTTCTTGAATATAATTGCATGCACGATTTATTGCCGCATATTTATTGGTCATGCATTTACGGACACGAGAGGAAGGAGGCTCTTGAGGGTACCATTGTGTTCATTGGCTAGATGTGTACACCATGGTGCCCTGTGACTTGAGTCATTGATTGTTGTAAACACTTGTTTATGATAGGTTGTGATGCTGGCTAGAACCATACTCCATGGAGAGTCGAGGGTGTCGCTTCTTAAAGGACTTCCTCTCAAACTCATGAATCTTTATTATTGTTTACCCATGACTTTTGGAAGACGTCTTGTAATTATGGGTGGTCAACAGAAACATGATGGATTGCATACATGTATACTTATGATTCCTTGCGATATTCTTGTTCGTTTAAATTCTTGGAATACAATGCATTTGGTTATTATAGGTGTACTGGATAATATGGGATTTACTTATCTACATTATACTATTTTTAAAATTGTATAATGACAGGTTCTAGCGGCGACAAGGGAAAATGAAAGCTTTCCAAATGTTTGTAACTTGCTTAGTTCTTTTCTCTCTCTCGTATGTATTATTTTTTAATATATTATATTGTATAAATGGGTCTTTGGGTTCAAGTGTGATTAGGGCTCCTTTGGAATGGCTAGAATGATTATGAGACAAATTGAGAAAATTTTTGAGTTAAAGTGATGCTAGTTTAAAGTTTTTAATACTTCAGATTAGGTTAGAATGAATATATATATATATATATATATATTTAATGCAATATATAATGTTATGGGTGGATTGTGAGTCCTTCGGCATTTCCACCAAAACTGAGTAGATTTTGTTAAAGAGTTTTGAAGGCCGAGTATTCTGATGTGGACTTTAGAAACAAAGGAGGTGTTGTCGAAGATTTATTTGAAATTTTGAGGATTATCTAATTCATCTAAACTAACATTGAGATTTAAGAATTAATTTAGAATCTTATGTGGTTAATAAAGTTTTATAATTGTTGGTTTTAAGATCTTAATCTTAATTGTTTATTGATAAAGAGGTTTAGGATGCTAGATTATCAAGGGATTAAGGTAATGCAGGCCAGTCATATGCCCTAATTGGGTGGGGTCTTGCAATGTTGGTATCAGAGCCTAGGTTTGCCTCAATTGAGGATAAACTTTGGCTGAGAACCTAAGAGTGATTGAGCGCGATTAGTTAGGAAGTGATCGTAAGATGGATAATTAACTCGTAGGATATGAAGAGTAAGACTAGAAATGGTTCAATAATTAAAGGAGAGGATAGGCTTATGAAACAAAGCTAGACATAAATGGATGTGAAATAGACTTGCGAAGTCTAAATTCACAAAGGTGTTATAAGTAGTTCGATGCTAATATAATTGATGAAGTATCAGTTATGAAACCATTAGGAAATTAGTTAAAAGGGAAGTCCAAATGATTCATGTATGTAAACACTGAACATGAATTTCTTGAAAATCGAAAGTATCGAATTATTACAATTTTTAAATGCTTAGGAAAACATTGAAGTAGACTTAAAATAAGTCTCAAGTGATTGAAAATATTTTGGAAAATGTAATATGAAATTGGGAGTTTTGTGAAGCACAAGATATGGATATCTTGGATTTTAAAATAAAGTTAGTACTAGTTGCACGGTTAACTCGTGAAGACTATTTCTATAAAATAGTGGTTTGATTTGTAATCAACTAAGAGTTTCTTTGGAACAAATTTGAAAGGAAAAGAAAAATGAGACATGAGTTCTCGAAAATGGTAATTGATTAGACAAATTGAGTTTTGACTAGAAAATCACAATGAGATTTTGATTGGATCAGTCAAATTGTCTAAGTCGGTTTCTAAGAAAATAAAATACTTTGAAGTAAAGTATTGTCTCCTTTCAAAACAAAACGTCAAGTGAAAAATGAAATAGAACCATATTTTAAAACAATCAAACGAATTATATATATAAAGTAATGAAAACCTTGATTTTTTATTACTCAAGTGACTTATCCATAAGTAATGTTGAGTATAGTGTATCTATGAATCGAATAAAGTACTAATAAAATGAAGGAAAATACACGAGTTAGAAGTAATCTTTGTTAACACCGAATTTGGTGTTGTAACAAAACAAAAATCAACAAAATCTCTAACTTGAAATTGAAAATTGTAGTGATAAGATCAATGTGTTAGAAGTTAAGGTGTTGGGAAAGTAGTCTAATAATAGCTTGAATTAGCTATTCAGTAAAACACGAGTAGTTGTGTTTTGAAATTCAAAGTACCCATAGTCACTCCTAAAGAAATTTAGTAATGATGTTTATTACTACGACTTAAAATATAACCAATGAAGACATAGACGTACTAATTGAATATCAGTAATTGATATGTATAGGACATCAATATGAACTCCTATAGTTCATGAATTTCAATTGATATGAATTAAAGGATTGAAATAGCATCCTTTAAAAGTCTAAGTAGTTGTTAAGAAAATATGAGTTTGAAAATTCAAATTTTTCTATCTCTTCTATTTAATAATGGAAAGGTGAATTCATCAAAAGTAATTTGATGAATAATAAGATTCAAAATTATTTTACACAGTCTCTTGAAAGGTACCGAGTTTCTTTTTGAGAAAAAAAAAGTCGGTATATTTGAGACTTATGGAAATAAAGTACAACAATAAAAAAGAGTTTAACTGTTTGAGTCGCAAAGTTTCTTTGTTTTGAATTAAGATTAGCTAAGGAATACGTCGATTCATTAAATGATAATAAGAAGTTGCACTGTCTTTAGCTATATTTTCGAAAAGAGAAGGGATATAAATTATATTTTTTATTCAAAACTAAGGAGTTGTAAGTGATTTGGTGTTAAACATAAGTTGTAATAAGTTTGTAAAGGGACTAAGAGCAAGATCGATGTGAGAATAGCTAAGATCGACAAAAATTGTACATAATATACTTAATATATTACATAATATGAGATGTTGAGATGACTTGTAACTGCTGGAAGTAATATGAATGGACTCCTTTAGTCAAGATAAGGCACTTGAGTAGTTTTGCATGACTAAAAGTCTAAGTAACTTCGTTTCTTAATCATGATTCATTCATAGCGTAGAAGATCGGTGTGACACATCCACCTATCTTGAATAATTGAATAAATTGGTGATAGTCGGTATAAAAGAGTCTATGAAGTTTCGTCGGAGTCTATTGGTGGCTGAAGAATAGGCAAATAAATGGTCAATATATTCTTACATTAGCATCAAAATAAAAAATTTGGGTTAACAAGTCCCGATCAAATCAAAATATCAAACTATAACTTTGATAGAACTTGGTATATCATCACATGGATCTTAAAAGAAATCAAACTTCAAAAGTTGAAAGTTTTTCACCAAAGTAATATACAATTAATATCAGTAAATATTTTGCACATTGATTTAATTGTAGTGCTACACCACCTGATTAGTCAATAGGGAAATTTGAAGCCCTTATTATTATAAATTGGAGTTGATGTAAGATATCCAAATGATGGTGATGATACAAATGAAGTGAAAAGTTTCATACAACTTACAACTCAGTTTGTAAGCCTTATCTCTGTTAGGTTGGAAATATTGAATAGAGTACAGTGTATCTAACTTGATATGTTTGAAAAATTGAATATTTTTCAATTACAATTGAGTAGAAGTGAAAAAGAGTTAACGTATTTATAAACTTGTATGGAATACAAGTTAAAAGTTATACTACGGGAGTATAATCTTTGAATATATTGATATCTTTATTTTAAACATATATCTACTCAAGTTAAGGATAACTGTTTCTATTCAGGGAATGAGAGAAGTTGACGACAAGAAGTGATTAAGATGTGAGTTTGTGGGAGATCTCGGTAAAGTGAAAGGAAAAAGGTTCTTGATGAACTCATCGTTAGAGAATGATTTGACGAAGTTAGAAAAGTCAATAATTTTTTAACCAATCAAAGAAAAAGTTTAGTGAATTGGCTTACTAGTTCAAATTGGTAATTGCTTTCTAGTCAACAATTTAACTAATATTGTAAGTAGACATTTTGAGAATGAGTGAGAGTTGCACGAGGTGTCAGGTTTCTATTTGTGATCAGATTGAAATTTCAGATCTCTTGTCATGGAGTGACAGATGTATTATGAGATTTATAGTCATGGCATGACTTGTATAATTTTGGGTTTTTGTTGGGGAACGTTGGAATGATGATAGATCAGATAGACATGCGACTCTACTTTGTATCTAGTGTCATGCTCAAATATTATTTACATCAATATGTAATCTCAGATTGATAATAGTATAAGAATTAATCGACCATTAATTCGAATGAAAATAGATTATTAATGATGAGAAAGTAATATGGGATGTGTACTAGAGTTTATGTGGATATGGAAAGAATTATCAATAGTTTGTGGAATAATATTCAGTTATAAATGAGGAGTGTCATATGAAAAGCAAGATAGACTAGGTCTTGCTATGTATTGATGCTTGAATGAGATTAAACATATGAGATGAGAAATTAAGTAAGGTTATCGAATATTCAACAAGGTTGATTGTTTAACTCGTTAGAGATTCACAAATTGCCAAGAGTGGCATGGTAATGAACATAAATTTTCATTAAACCAAGGGTTTCAAAAAAAAAGTTAAAATGATTATGATATTTACCATCGAGTTATTGAATACAACGAAAGCGATTGGATCTATTTAATGGTTCACCTTGTAATTGGTTTTATAGGTATAAATTAAAAGAGTTGTATATAAAGGATATTTTTCTTCATATATCTCTTTAGGTTCACTCACCTTTAAGTTTAAATTTTAAGGATGAAATTTTTAATTGGTTAAGAAGATTGTGACATACGAGAATTTTATAAACTTTATAAGGCGACTAATTAAGAATTTTCGAAGTTAATTTGGGATTTAGGTATCCGAGGTTGGACCGATGAATTACAGATCAAAGATCGCAAATTTAATATTATTTTTGTATGTTGTGTGCCAATTTGATGTATTATACAGGACGCGAAATGGGGTCAAGTGGAGTGTATACGCAGTGTGCGTGAGTTTCGGAGCGTAGTGGGAGTATTTCTCCAATTTTGATGAAATTGGGGTATTTTTTAGAATTTGATTTGGAGATAAATTGAAAAGATAATCACAAAATAAAATAAAATAATCAATAAATTGGTGGGCGTCTGGTGACACTCGTGAGATGTACAATAGTGTGCATGCTTGAGGGTGGTCGTTTGCATGCTTGACAAATTTATACCCGCGAAAATACATAGTTGTTTATATATTTATATATATAATATAGTTTAAATATATAAATATATATAAAACAATCAAATAGTTTAAATCAAATAAAAGTAAGCACTGGACTCGCCTCGAGATACGCGTAGCATGAGCATCGAGGAAGAGAGTAGTTGATACATAAATTGTTGAAGAGGATTTGTTTACGCCTCGAGATGCATGTTGTCCAATCTCAAGGGAAATTAAAGGTATATAGTTTTTTATATAAAATCATTTGATCTATCTCGAGATAGGCGATATATATATCAAGGAGATCAAAATAATTGATTTTATGTAAGTGGGTCAAAAGGTGGTGATTATCTTATTAATAGCCACAAGATCGACCTCGAGATACACAACATGTATCTCGAGGAACATCAAATTAAATAATGAAAATGAGTCATTAGATATGCCTCGAGATTCGTGTGATGCGAATTTCGAGAAAATCAAATGTAAATCTTCACAAATAAATAGAACATACAACAATTCATTCAATTTTGTTTTGAGACAAAGATTCACCTCGAGATACGTTGTACATATCTAGAGGAAAATAAAATTTTATAATAAAAATGTAACTATTAGATTTGTTTCAAGATTTATGCTATGTGAATCACTTGGAAATCTTAACATTTATTTTCAAACCAACAGAATCGCCTCATTCTTCAAATTCGACAATGATGAAGTCGAAACCAAAAGGAAGAGTGGGAGGAGGAAATCGACTGAGAGGGAAAAGAGATCAATGATGGTGGCGGGGATAAGGTAAGTGTTAATTTCTAAAAGAGATAATATTTTTAGTATGTCTTCCTTGAGTACAAACCATCTATTTATATAGGTGACAGTTACAACCACAATATCTTTTGGTTACAACTAAATGATCTCAAATCTTAACATCAAATCTTAACGCCTTCTCACAAACTCAAGATGGGTTTATCAAAACCAACTTGAGTTTGCTAGACAAATTAGTGGAGTGTGCAGGCGACAATACAAGAACAAATTCATGTAAACAAATGATGAAAAGTAAATCTAGGATTTGCTGTAGAGGAAATTAGTCAACGACAGCCCATAGAGCAGAAACATATATATATGTAACAACATACGGGCAAAGGATCAACTGATGAGCAAATTTGAAGTGCACATGCATGCGGGTAGAGCAATTTATAGATGGTCATTGATCGAATAGATGAATAAATGGTTTCGAGATGAGTACCACAAAGGCATATGCAACACAAGGCAAACGGGTAGATAACGTACACAAACATGAGTCAGAGATCTCCCTCAACAAAGAGATATCAAGCGGATAGAGAAAACAGTAATACGAGGCAGGAACTGATGCATTGATTATCGGGTCCTAATGTAAATCCCACGAATAAAAGTGATTGAGTAGAGCATGATTTAAGTAGAACGAGGGCGAAGAAACAGTGGATTTGATGTCGAGAAACTCTAGATAGACAATCAACATAAGGTTGCATGATTCACAATGAAGATTTTCTCATGGCAGTCCACGAAGACGTAGTTGAGGAAGTCGACTAAAAGTAAAGGAAAACATGAGATTACCCATAACCTAACTATGATACCATGTTAATTTCTGAAAGAGATAATATTTATTGTATATATTTCTTAAGTGCAAATCATCTATTTATATAGGTAACAGTTACAACCATAATATCTTTTAGTTACAACCAAATGATCTCAAATCTTAACAGTGACTATGGTGGTTTGTTGGCCGTCATTGTAGTTATGTTGTTCAAGTTTATTGGTTGTTGATGTTGTTGGGTCATTGTTGTTGTATGTTGACGGAATGGTTGGAGCTCTGTTATCCGAGGAGAGAGAGACGACTCCCCAGCCGTCACCCTTACCCAAATGCACCTTGGGGTTAGGCAAAACCCAACCCCAATCAATCACAAAAATTTAAAAAAAAATGTTAGTTTACTAAAACAGGGGCTGATGCAGAACAATAAAGGGCGAGTTTGACCCTAAATGAATCGCACCGGTAAGGTTTATATGTCAAACCACCTTAATAATAATATATAAAATGTTAGAAAATATAGAAAAATCCCAAAAAAAAATTAGGGAGAATTTCAAAAAATAATATTTTTGACCAAATAAATAGAAATGAGAGATTTTTATAAAATAAGGATTTTATGATTTTCTCGAGGATTTATACTACGGGTTTTTTCCTCGGCCCGCAACTGAAACCTTCATTTAAATCCTATTCACATTAACTTAGTATTTATAATGTATTTATGAATATTTACAATATGCTAACTAAGTTAAGTTGTTTACGTCTTAATAAATCATTAGAAGTTGAATATTTAAGCGAAAGTCATTAAAGCATGCAAGTATTTTAAAAATCAAAAGCTTGCATTAATAAACAACCCTATAGTGTGGAAGCCTGGGCATGCGATACCATGTATATCAGAAAGTGACAAAATAAAAAAATGGTCATATACATGTATCGGGTACACTAGTCCTCCTAAGATCTCATTAAAATAGCACATAGATATATACAAATACCTACGTAAAAACTGACAGGGCTCTCAGAGCTCAGAGGTAGTCGTCTAAAACCCTTTTGCCTCGGCTAGCCGTAGGATCTACAATTTTTCATTAAAAACAATGACAAATTCTAGTAAGTAAAAACCCAGAGAAAGCTAATATTTACGAAATTCAATAAAAATAGCTACAATTCATGCAATTTAAATAAAGAACATAAAATAAGGTGATCGCATGGAAATAAGTCGAAAAGAAGTTGAAATTGGACACGAGTACATTAAGACATAAATCTTGGTCGAGATTCGAGAATCAACTTGGCTAAACCGAGAGGAACCCATGGTGATCATTTCTAATTGAGAATTTAAGAAATCGTCCATGGTTCACTTACCTTAAGCAATTTCGGGTCATATCGTGGTGCCAAACACCAGAAAAAGCCTCGAAACTCATTTTTCTAGCTTTTCTAATTTTTTATATTTTCTCTAATTGTTTTGAGATTTTACATAATTTATATCTATTTATATCAATTTTTATGTAATTTACTTTAATTAAAATCATCTTTCTTTAAATTTTTAATTAAAATTTTAATTATTTAATGGGTTGGGCCTATACTGGGCCTTATTTGGTTAGTCCTGGTTTGGCCTAAACAACTGGACAAGGGTCAGCGTGGGTTGGACCGGCCTGTTCCATCCAAGTCAGATCGACAAGTCCGGGCTTAAGACGGGTCGACCCGACCTATGACCCGCATGGAGGTAGCCGGGCTCGACTCGCTTAGCAATCCCCCTTTTCATTTCGTCTATGGAGAGACAAATCTCTCCAGAGATGATTTAGAATTTTTCCTTTTTAATTTTTTTGGTTTCAACTACAAACATCATTAACAACAACAAGAACAACATAAGAACTACTCGACTTCATATTTTACATTGAAGCCCCTCTCCAATATAATCGTTCTATTCTTACTAATGTCGTTCTCTATCCCAGCAATGACTTTTGGCATTGATAAGGTTATGGGTATGGAAAGGAATGTTAGGTGTCTCCTCAATCTCTTCCTCTCCCTCTAGATCTTATTCAAAACTTAAAGGTGGAGAAGGCTCTCTAGGTGCTCTAGTTCGAGGTTATTGATCGAAATCTCTGTTGGCCTAATTGGTTTAAGTTGAGCTTTGTATTTTTGTTTGGGTTTTTCTACTAGTTGTGCCTTTCCCTTTTCCTCCCGAGAACTTCTACCTTTTCCTTTTTCAACCATTGTTTCGGATTTCAAAAGTCACAAGTTCAAAAACTTAAGAAACCTGTAAATGATAGAAACAACATCATTGAAAATAGTTTGGTAAAATTCAAGACTTTATTTTAAAAGGAGAAATCTATTTGGAAAGCTAGTTTTGAAATTCGTCGAAAATATGAAATAGACTTGGCAACGAAGTTATAGGTAAAATGTAAAGTTCAAAATCTATTTTCTAAATATCTTAAAGTAATTATGTGACAGTTTTTAAATCTTTTTGAAATCATAGAAACTTAAATTGAAATAAAACGATATTTTAAAAAATTGAAATAAAATGATTATCAAACCCCTCAAACTAATTTCAAACTTGCATTTGTAAATCATTTGCAAATATATGTAATTTTAGCGAAAATTTTAAAATTATCGAATTTGTAAACCAAAATTTAATGTGATCGTTATTCCCTTTCTATTGGGATCAATAAAACTATTTGTGCAAGACAATTGAATAAATTCCAGCAAATCAATTTCAAAAAATATTGAAAGATTTGCAAAAACCCCTCAATCAAGATTTTGTTGAAATAAGGAGCCAAATTTGATATAATTACCTTCTTGAGAGTTAATCTCTCAAGATTGAAGCTCATAAACTCCTTTAGGTCATCCCTTCAAGCTCTAGCTCAAAAATTCTTAAAACCGTAGTTTGGCTCAAAAACCCCCAAAATTGAGATTTTTTGTTTGGATGAGACAAGGTTGAGGTTGAAATCACTTAAACACTATGAAATTGAGCTTATAATTGTTGAATCTAGGCAAAATATTCGGATTTAGGTAAAAGAGTGCAATGGTTTGCAAGTATGAAAGGTTTAAAGTGTGTAGGGATTTAAGGTTTTTGGTTTTAAAAACCAAAAATTATGTCTAACAATTCTTGTTTATAGTTGAATCGCTAGTGTATCGAAAATAATTAAACTGCTGAAAAGGTTTAGGACCTACCAATTAAACCAATGATTCATGTTTAAGTGGAATCGCTTGAAATCACCAGACTTTAAATTTTGCATCGATTTTCCTTTGTATTTCAACTGACTTAGCCATTGATTCTTGTTGTTAATCTAAATCACTCACAATCATTAGGCTTTACTGTTTTTTCAAGTTATCTTGTAATTAACCTATTCATCGTTCATAAAAATTCATATCAATGTGGAATTGACTAAAAATTCAAAATTTTGAGCAGGGCATATAACTTAATAAATATTTTTATCAAATAAATAAATAAATATAAAGCAAGTGAATAATATGACTTGCATAGAGGACATGCAAGCAAAAATAACTCATCACCCCCTCAATTGGAATCACCTCGGGACTGAAATCCCGAAAATATTTCTAATACAATAGTTAAGAATTGAGAGAATTAAAAAATACTAAAGCAAACTAAACTAAATTTGTAATAAAATGTAATAAACAAAAATAAACATAGAATATGTGCTGCCTCCAATAAAGCATTTTTGTTGACCTCCATTGGCTCGACTTAAATTAGTTTTGATCTCTAAACTTGAATATAGGGTTTCCACCTTAGTACCATTTCAAAAAGTGAGTGCTCGACCATTAATTGTCAATGTAACTGTTTTGATCAGAATATCCATAATAACATGAGTAGTGGCTAAGAAAGGTCGTCCTAATATTAAAGGAGGATCTTCATTGCTAAAGTATGGCATTACTAAGAAGTTTGTGGTTACGGTGTTGTTGCTCACTTGAACTGCCACATCCGTGACCATTTGTTGAATTGAAAGTCCATCTAGTAAAGAGAATCATTTAGAAGCAAGTGAATTTAATTCCAATTAAGTATGTAGAAATAAATGTATAGGCATGAGATTTGCATTAGAGTTTGTATCACACAGAGCTATGTAGTACCAAGCCCATTTGATTTTAATGTGAGTGTATACCTCCAAGATCATTAAGCTTTATAGGAATCAAGTTTGACTTTTTCTTTTTCTTATTTTACTTGGATCCATAAACTTCCAGCTTGTTAATTATTTTTTCATTCCCCAGTTGCTTAACTCTCCATTTTTGAGTTACTTTCTTTTTCTTTTGAACTGTCCTCAACTGTTTCTTTCTTTTGAATTCCTATATTAGTTTCCATTGTTACTGCATTAATTGAATAAATTTTAACATTAAAATTATCATAATAGTTTAAGTCTAATAATTCATTATCTTTTATTTCATTATCAAGTAATTCATCATATTCTTCATAAGTGTCATAGTTAAGTTCATTATTAATTTTAAATTTGACAATCTTATCTTTAAACTCCATAGACATTGTTCCTTTAAAAATATCTAACATTGTCCCAGCTGTCTTTAGAAAGGGTCTACCTAATAGTTTAGGCAAAGTAAGATTAATAGGTATATTGGTTAATGATCTTATTTTCAATGATTGATAAAAGTGACAGAACATTAATTGATGTTTTGAGATCATACATAGCACATTCAATAAAAGAATTACTTATTGTGATTGGCATGACAAACATTCGTAAGAAAGTTTCTCAAGCATTCTAGTCAAAGATGAAATCTTTTGTTCTAAGTTTTTATTAATTTCTAATATCCTTAATGGTTCAGATATTTTTCATTAGTTTCTTCTTCCCTAGCATATGCTAATCCTTGTGGAACGGTAGAATTAGAATGCATATCTCCATTCAACTTATAAATATAATGTACTTTGTCTTTGTTAGTTAATTCAAAATTTTGTAATGACTTTTCATAGGCTTCTACTTTTTCTAAATACCATGGGTATATCCTTTAAGGAAAATGTGTATTTGTCAATTGCTTGGCCATCCATTCCATGGCAGGAATTATTTGCCATCATCTCCTCTTCTTCTTGTCAATTGTCTTAAGTATTTTAGTTTCTTTTTGCATCTCTTTGATAGTTTTTGTTGCATTTTTTTTCCATTTTCACGAAATTAAGCATTGACTTGTGCTTGATTAATAGTGTTCGTAGGTTGAGTAGTTTGCTTTAGTTTTATTGCTTAACTTGTTGATTTGTAGAGTCATTTGACTTAACTAATTTTTTAGCCCATTAATAGATGTATCAGTTTTAATTTGTTTTTAAGAAATTTGAGTAATGCTTTGATGACTTTGAGTGATAAAGTTGTGTAATATTTGTTCTAGATTCAATTGCGTAGGTTGAATATTTTGTTGAGGTTGTTGCATTGGTGTAGATGGTGTAGGTGCTCTCGGTCTAAAAGTGGTATAGTTTTGATTTTGTTTATCATAGCTAAGATTTGAATTTAGTTTTTCGTAGTTATAGTTGTGATTATTTTATTGGTTTCTAGGCGGACCGGAATATTGGTTCCTAACCACGTTGACTTTTTCATTATTTTCTTCTTGTAAAGTAGGACACATATCCGAAGAATGTGTAACTTCATTACCAAATCCACATGGTTTAACTTGATTGGATCTATCTTATAGTAGTAGCTTAACAATATTAGATAATTCTTCAACTTTTTCTTCAAGTTTATTAATTATTTAATTATTAACCTCATAAACTTTCTTTCTTGATGTATGGGTCTTTTTACCATATTGTTTATATTGTTTAGCCATCTTGTTAATAGCTTGTTTTGTTAGAGTTGGTGTAACATCGACTAATGATCCATCACATACAGTGTCTAATTATTCTTTATTCAAAATGATTTAGTCCTTCATAGAAGTATCCTAATAATGATCTTTGAGTGTATCTATGTTGTGAACAGAATAAAATTAGTCTTTGGAATTTATCCCAAAATTTGTTACAATTTTCTTCGTCTTTCATCTTTACGATCGTAATTTGTCTTCTATATGTACTAAAGTTTCTTGTAGGCATACATTAATCTAAGAAAGCTTCTAACATTTGAGCATATGTGGTTATCAAGTCTTGAGGAAGATAAAACTACAAATCTTGTGGTTGATCCTTCAATACAAAAGGAAAAGCTTTAAGTTTAACTTTTTCTAACATGCGATCTTTAGGCTTCATCCCATTGATTTTATGTTGATATTCCCTTATAGATTCTTATGGGTCTTCATTGTCCTTAGCACAGAAGTTTGGTAGAGGACTAATGAATCTAGATCTAACTTCAAATTCGGGAAATCCCTCAAGATAGGCAATAAATTAGTTCATAAGCAGTGATATTTTGATTAACTTGTGTAAAAGTAAGTTCTCTATTATTATTACCATTATTATTATTATTATTATTATTATTATTATTATTATTATTATTGTTGTTGTTGTTGTTGTTGTTGTTGTTGTTGTTGTTGTTGTTGTTATTATTATTATTATTATTATTATTATTATTATTATTATTATTGTTGTTGTTGTTGTTGTTATTATTATTATTATTATTATTATTATTATTATTATTATTATTATGATTATTATTATTATTATTATTATTGGATTTTGTTGTGATAGTTTGGTGTCCTCTATGTTGTCTTAAATGATTAAATGTCATATATACTTCAAGATAGAACATAAGTAAAGATCATGTGGAGTTGGAATGACGAATTGGATAAGTCGTATAACATCTAAAACTCCTACGAAATTGTCTTTAAATGCCCAACAACGGCTCCAAGAATTGACACGTGTCAGTCATGTATAATAATTTCCCTTTTATATTATAATTGAATTATTTTGTAGTAATGATTAGTGGGAATCGTCTCCATAGGGATTTATCAAACTTCTATAGGAAAAAGAACATTTAAAGGTTTTTATTATTTTTATTTTTATTTTATTAATAATAATAATTAAACTAATTAATAACTAACTATAATATAATAATTCTTAACTAACTATATTATCATAATTAACTAACACAATCCAGTTTCTTAATCAATCAAAACAAATTCAATTCAATAATAAATAAATATGCAAACAAATATCAAAACAATGATACATAAACCCGTTTTACATTCCAAATATGTAAATCCATTCCATATAGTCATGAGCATACTTTATAAAGTAAGATACCTCATTAAACCCTAATCGTAAGTAAGTAAACATCATTTAGCCATCCATTTATTCCCCTTACACTGGTGGAACAATCACGTTCTAATTCTATTCAGTTAACCCTTTATTTACACAAAGATATCAACTTAACGCAATAGAACCACATTAAACTTTATGAGAACTTCGAACTACTAAATCTAATATCTTCAGAAAGCCACTTTAACACTAGATTTAGATATCAAATTCACCTAGAACATTTAAATGGTGTTTGCCTTTCGAAAAATCCTAGTTACTACTTCAAATAGATAATGAAATCATATATCACAATACACATTCTAGACTATACATTCAATACAAAGATCATGATTCAAATCAATATATATTAACATATTAAATCAGTGAATCAAAGAATATAATTGGCTTAAAGCATTAAGCACATATTCATCTCATTATAACTACATTACAAAACTGATCTAGTTCATGTTTGGACTTTATTTAGATCAAACAAACTACTCACTCATAATCATAAATAGCCTTGCAATAATATAAATAAAAGAAATAGTTGAAAATACTTTAGAGTTAAAATACTTGAATCTTCAAATCTTCTCCAAAAGCAATACAATATGAAAGTAATAGACAATGGCTTCATGAGCAATAGAATTTTGATCTACGTACTTAAGGGCAACTAATTTTGTAACACTATGCTAGTAAATATATTATTCTAAGTTGTAAACATCCCCAAACAACTCACAAATCGTAGTTATAAAAAATTCACAAAATATTACCTACCAATTCACAACAATTTTTGTGTGATAGGAATCGCTGGGTAAATCCAAAAAATTGAGCACACTAGTTCTTTCTTGTGTCCCTCGATTTAGCTAGCGAGTGCCCTCCATGAATCATTGAGAATTGCTCGTGCAAAAACCTAGTTCTTCTAGAGGAATAGGAAATTAGAACTTTGGAGGAATACATTAGAATCTAAAGGCTTTAAGTTGAGTAGGACGGAAACTGAATATATGTACTGTGAGTTTGGAAACACTAGACATCGAGATGACAGTGTGGTAAAATTAGGGGAAGTAGAAGTTCCTAAGGTAAACCACTTTAGATACCTAGGATCAATCATACAAAATGATGGTAACACTGAGAATGATGTCACATATAGAATTCAAGCTGGATGGAAGAAATGGCGGAGTGCAACTGGGGTGATTTGTGATCGAAATGTTCCTACTAAGTTAAAAGGAAAATTTTATAGGACCGCAATTAGGCCAGCTATGTTCTATGGAAGTGAATGTTGGGCGGTAAAGCAACAACAATTACATAAAATGAACGTAGCAGAAATGAGGATGCTTAGGTTGATGTGTGGTAAAACTCGTAAAGATAGAATAAGAAATATAGAATTCAAAGACAAGTAGGAGCACCAATTGATACAAAGATTAGGGAAGGGCGGTTGCGATGGTTTGGTCACCTGCAAAGATGACCTACAAATGCCCCAACTAGAAAACTTGACTCAATAGAAACTGTAGAAATTCGACGAGGTAGGGGCAGACCAAAGTTAACATGGGATGCATTAATTAGGAGGGATTTAAATGGTTTGTAAAGCTCACCATCAATTCCACTTAATCGAGCACAATAGAAAAGTTTGATCCACGTAGCGACCCTAGTTAATTTGGGACTGAGGCTATGTTGTTGTTGTTGTTGTTGTTGTTGTTGTTGTTGTTATTGTTGTCGTTATTGTAGTCCTTCATTTGATTGAATTATATGCTCCTTACCCCATTTACCATTTGGGTTTTTAGTCTCATGATCGACCGTTTGAATTGTCATCATGTTGTTCAAATTGTTTGTTTGGTAAATAATCACTCAAAGTGTGATTCATGTGCTCAAATAAGAAGATATACTTTAGGTTGTTGGATGACGATATGCGATTGCAACAAGATCTGGGAATAGTTGCAACAGAATATCTAAATCATTTCGTTGAGGATTTGATCTTATCTACGATCAACTGAAGACCAACTAAAGATCTCATAGAAGTTGGAGTTGCGGTTTATAGACATGTTTACCACATGTTTAATATGCAAGGACGGGGTTATTTCAAGATGAAGATTGGGCAGATCTTAAGGATTTAGTTAAGATTATTTGTTCTTCATCGGTCTATATATTGTGTCAAAGTAATAAAGTCTATACACCAATTAATTCATTTACTTTGTAATTGTATCGAGTTTTAAATCTCCAAAGGAACTAGAGTTTTCTAGTATGGGGGAGCCTCCCACACAAGAGGAGTCTACTGCACATAAGGTTGACGCATATAAGAGGTGCACAATAAATTTCTCCTTTATATTATACTTTAAATATTTTTTAGTAGTGATAAGTGGGAATCATCTCCATAGGAATTTATCAAACTTCTCTAGGAAAAAGGACTTTTAAAGGTTTTTATTATTTTTACTTTTTCTACTTTTAATTAAAAATAGTAATTAAACTAATTAATAATTAACTATAATATAATAATACTTAACTAACTATATTATCTTAACTATCATAATTCAAGTTCACAATCAATCAAATAAATTCAATTTAATAATAAATATATATCCAGAACAATGAAACGTAAACCAATTTTGCATTCAAAACATGCAACTCCTACTATATTCTTATGAGCATACTTCATAAAGTAAGATAGATCATTAAACGTTAAAAATAAGTAAGTAAACAGCCTTTACCCATCATTCTCCTTGTACTGGTAGAAAAACCACATTCTAATTTTATTAAGCTAATTCCTTTCAATACAAAAAGACATTAACTTTACGCAATAAAATTGCATTAAGTTTTATGAGAACTTTTAACTACTATATCTGACATCTTCAGAAAGCCACTTCAACTTCAAATTTAGATCTCAAATTCACCTAGGACATCAAAATGGTGTTTGCTTTTCAAACAATCCAAGTTACTATTTCAAATAGATAATGAAACCAAATATCATAATACACATTCTACACTATGCATGCAATACAAAGATAATGATTAAAATCAATAAACAATAATCTATTAAATCAGTGAATCAAAGAATACGACTGGTTTAAAGCATTAAGCACATAATCTTCTCATCATAACTACATTGCAAAACATATCTAATTCACGTTTATTCTAATAATTACTCACTCATAATCATAAATAACATTGCAATAATATAAATAAAAGACATGTATACATACCTTTGGAATAAATGCTTTAAATCTTCAAATCTTCTCCAAAAGTAAAGAACAATGGAGCAAAAACTAAAACAATAAATAATGGCTCCTAAAAAAATGGAATATTGGTCTAAGTACTCAAAGAAAACTAATTTTGAAGCCCTGGGCTTGTATTTATAGTATTCTAAGTAGTTAATATCCCAAACTAACTCAAAGAACTCGTTGCTATCTTAACTTATCAATATCTACTCCAACGATTTTGAGCGATTTGCGTGCGAGTAGAATCGCTGAAAATATTTGTAATTTGAAGGTTTTGGTTTCACTGATTTGGCCAATGATTTTAGTATCTTTAAGAATCTCTAGGAATCGGTGGTACAAAAATCTAGTTTTTCCTTCCTTCTTTCGTGATGATTTTTCAAATACTATTTCCTTTTCACTAATTCTTTCGTAACCTTCCCTTTTTTGTTCATTTCTTCATATTCTCCATTTATTACCTTAAGTAACAAAACTAGAGAAAACCACATGTAATATAGTCTTTTACATCTAGAATTTTCCTAAAATGAACTATAAAGCATATCTAATTATTGACTTGTCAAATACTTCCAAACTCAGCACTTTGTCGTCCTAAGTAAAAGAATACTCTCAATTATATTCTCTTTCTTCCCTTATTCTGATTTCATAATTATATACTCATATTCAAAAATAGAAATGGTCCTAAAATAAAAATATATTACTATCATAAAAATAAGAATGATTATAGAATAGAAAGAACTAAAGAACAACCCCTTTATTTGATATGTCAACCTCCTAATTTGCAACACACCTTAGAAGTCAAAAACGTTAAATCAATCACTAAGGTCAAGACTCTATATAGGTTTCTTAATCTCCACTGATAAGCATCAAGCTTACGATAACTAATATAGAATCTCAAGATACAAAAAAAAACTAAATCAATCTCAATTTCAAACAATACTTTAAATATAATCAAAATCAAAGTCGATGGGAACTTTTGTTCACCTATAACCATTATTTCATATTTACTTGTTGAATTAAAAAGATATACTTTGCTTAACTTAGCTATAAGCACTCAAGATAAATCTTTTATTTGAAGAGTTTTTTTCATAAACTTCTTTCATTTTTTTTATATCTTTCTTTATTTCTTCTTCAATTATGTAAATATTCATTTTCTTCTTTATAATGTATTCCTACGGTTTCCTACCCAATTTACTTTCGAATCCGTTATTCTTTTTATAGGGATTATTCCTCTCATTTTTCCCACCACAAGATTCCCTGCTCCATTTCCTTTGGAATTTCAAGATATCTTTATTTTTCTTTTAAAAACTCTAGTTAACTTTTCTCACTTTCAATATAGTCAAGAAAGTATTCTTTCCAACTAAGAAAAGTTTATTGGCTAATTCTTATTTTTGTCCTCAATTGTGGCATAAGCTATTTTCATTACACAAACACACACTCACACACACAAACATAGATTTGACCAATAATCTTTGTATAACAAGATTCTTTGCAATCTATCTTGTTTATCTTCTACTATCAAAGTGATCTTCTACCTATTATAATGTGACTAGTCAATAATTAAACATGTTTTACATATAATTTAGGTTGATTTTATATATAAATGATGATATTACACTTATTATGATTTCAGGATTTAAATAGAAAAATGAAGAAATAGAAGAAAAAAGGAAGAAAAGCAAAATAATGAACTAGAAAGGAAGGCCAACGATTTGTATTTACACTAAGAATAGTCTCCTAAATCGAAAGTAGGAAAAATCCAGTGAATCCATAGTGAATTAAAGAATGCACTAGAAATCGCCAACTGAATCGATGGAGCATTGAGAGCTAAAATCAGTGATTAACTTAGCATTTCCTTCACAAATTAGGAATAGCTGACAAATCGCTAAGGTCAGTGATAGATTTTTTAGTTAAGAATGAGGAATTTGTATTTATCTTGGAGATGTACTCTTAGGGAAACTATATATAGTTACAAAGAGCTTCGTATTAACATTCTATTTTCTCTCTTATTCCTTTTTTAACTCTCCATTACTCTTATTTTCAACTTCTTGGCTTATAAGTTTATTTTTATATGTGAAACAACATTGGAGCATTGGTTAAGAGGTATTTATTTACTTATCCATTATGTCTTTTAATTACATATTTACATTGTTTATTTCCATCATGAGTACGTAGTTAGTTAGTCTAAATAAATACTAGGCATGTAATATACTTTGTATTGCTATGTAGCTATAACTATGAAACCATGTAGTTAAAGCTTTAGATAATTCATATACTTCAATCATGGATTAAATAAGTTGTTTTGGCATGTTATAACTAGTGATTCTTTGAATCGAGTGCATAGTGGCCAACATGTTCCTTAATATAGAGTGTCCAAATCTATATCTATAGTTATTAACAACAATTATAGAAGTAGTAACTAGGATTAATCTATAAGTCTTTTCACGAGTAGATGTTCTAGGTGATAGTATTCTAGGTTGTTTATTATGCGGCTTCAGTTAATATTGGCTTACATTAGGCATGATTTTCATTGAGTATAATGCTATCGTATTTCTATAGTGTTGCATTTTATATAATGGGTAGATTTACAATGATAAGAATGTGCATTTTCTATTGAATTTAGGAAAGTCGATGGCTGGCTAAAAGCTATTAACTTATTGTGAATTAGGATTTAATGATTCCGAAATTCCATGTGATATAATTATAACTATGTTGTGAAGTAATGTTATGTTCTAGTCTTTGAAGAAAATCCAAGTATATTATAATGTTTAGTTAGGGTTTGTTTAGATGTTTATTTAGATATTTCATTTATATTAATTTGTTGATTATTTGGTTGTTAGTGTGTATTATATTAGGTTAGTTTATTAAATTTAAATTATTTGTAGTTTAGTTATTTTAGTTAATTGTTTAATTTGTTTGCATATTATGAGTATTTAATTCTCGTTTAATTAAAATAATTTAAATAATTTAAATCCAGTAAAACCTTAAGGTAGCCTTAATTCTTAAAAGATTTGAAAAATCCTTGTGGAGACGATATCCCATTTACCACTAATATAAAATAATAGTAAAATACGAAAAATTATTGTGCACGCTCGACACTTATCGATTTTTGGCACTGTTGCCAGAGATTTTAAAAATAATCTTTTGTAATCATTATTATTGAAAGCCATATACTATGGCTGAAGACGATGAAGAATTAACTTTTAGGCAATCTGATAGGAATTCATGCCATATGAACCTATGTGTATAGCTTTTACAATAGAATTTCCAGAATGTGAATTGAAGTTCGATTCATAAATTATTTACTGTGTTTCTATCGTGAAGATAATGAAGATGCTGAAAAGTTTATTAGAGAGTTCGTACACAAAGTATACACGTTAAAACCTAAGGATATAGAAATAGATTATGTTAAATTAAAAGCTTTTCCTTTTGTATTGAAAGGTCAAGCTTTAGATTGGTTAGTTTACATTCCTTAAAGATTTATTGTCAATTAGTCGATGCTACAAGTCTTTCTTGAACAATACGTCCCAGCAAGGCAAATTAGTTACATATACAAAAAATTAGTATTGGTAGGATGGAAAATGGAAAACTGTTATTGAATTTTAGGATAGGTATCAAAGATTGATTTCATTATGTCCAATGAATGGATATAAATAAAAAACTTTAATGCAATATTTTTATGAAGGATTAAATCACTTAGAACGAAGATTCTTAGACACCATATGTGGAGGGTCTTTGCTCTACAAAACACCAACTTTAGCAAGAGAAACTATAAATAAAATGGCTAAGCAGTCCAAGCAATATAGTGAGAAAAGTGAACTAATCAAGGAAGATCTAAGTTAAAAGAATAGGACAAATAAGAAATTAAACGATAAGATCGATGAGCTAAAAGCCATGGTTGAGTTCTTACTAGAAGATAGATCAAGCAAAGTAAAATCTTGTAATGAATTAAGTCATTCTAACGATTAATACCTTTTGATACGAAAAATCAAAATAGAAGAAGTGTGATTGCCCTTCCCTAATCTAGGGCACCGCCCGACCTAATCCTATAATTAAGCCCAAATCTTAACCACATAGGACTTAACTATGTATTAGTCAACCTTTCCATCCAAACCTCCTTAACTACTTGTGTTTAAGATAAATAAAACACAAATCACTTTACAATTGAATTTCTAAGTTATTAAAAACTTATTAAAAGTTATAAAATTTAGCGGAAGTCTTAACAAATTATGCGGAAACGAATTATTAAAAATTTGAAGTGTGTGGAAACTAAGAAGACAACGATCACATGCATATATAACAAAGTGGCGAATATAAACAGTATGATGTCATCATAAGTCTGAAAATTAAACGCTCAACCCAATATACAACCCCAAAGTGTATAAAAAATATAAATGTATAATACACAAAATATCAAAACCTATAAAATGTTGATGCAGAGGTACGCCGCTAACTCAGAGGTAGTCGTCAATCTTATCCTTGCCCTGCCTACTTGTCAAGAGCTATGCACCCATCGTCATAAAAAGGACGGTGAGTACACAAAGTAACAATGATCCTCGTTTACAAATTCATTCACATTTCCAAAATAAATTAAATGGTATTTAAAAGCATAAGTTCAATAATGAATTACTAGTACCACAATTATGTCAATAAAATACCATAGCTAACAAGTGCAACTAATACAAGGCTAAGTAGTTATGATCTAGATTTGGTCGGCTGTGACCTAAGTCAGTGAAGCTTTAACCACTAAAGGACATGTGTGGTATTGCATAGTCTAATATCATTAGGGACTATAATCCCAGTATCATATGGACTCTAACCCCGTATCTTGGCAACCCCCAGGGACTCTAACCCCATGTGCCATATCATAGTGGTGAGTACCAACATCCCAAGAGACTCTAACTCATGAATCAATCAACTCATAATGTAATGGACTCTAAATTCTATAACAACTTTATAAATCCAAGAAAATGACTCATTAAGGATTCCAAGAATTGGCTATGCTACAAAGCATAAAATTCTCCAAAGAATACAAGTCCACAAAGTCATTCACAACTTACAAATCCCTAATAGCATTCTATTTATACTACATTTACTACAAAACAACAGGAAATGACATATAGCACATGAATGGATTCAAAGAATTAAATTTATCAAAATATCATGGAAACCAAGCTCAACTAGTAAGGAATAACAAATACGTCCATGAGATGAGAATACAAAGTGGCACATAGTCAATATAAACTACAACAAACAAGTTAAAACCGAAAATGAAATGTAAATAAGCAATCATCTTGTATACTCACATCAAACAATGTAAAGTCCTAGCTTTACCGACCTCCCGATACCCCAAATCTCGCATTCGAACCCCCGTAACCCTTTCCTAGATCCTGATATCTTATAACACGTTTTTAGATCTATTTAAACCTTTACTTAAGGTTTTACTCAATTATAGTGTTTTGAAAATTTTGGAAAATTGCAGATTATTATGTTGTCATGGTAATTAGAGTGCTGGGTACCTTGATTAGTGCACTAGTGGTCTCATTATCATGCTAACAAATTGTCTCTAGCACGCTAACCGAAATTAACGTGTTTCTGATCTACCTAGCGCGTTAAGTGCGGGAAAATTAAGAATTCTACAGCTTGAATTCTGAGTTTACTCCACCCATAAGCTTCACCAATACCTTGGGGACCCCACAAACATCTCTAAAACCCCAAGGCATCATCAACGACATTCAAATAGCCATACATAACATTTAATTCATGAATTCATCAAATTAAACTAAATAAACTAGTGTATGTATATTACCTAGTTAATGTTCACTTGCTTGATCAACCACTACACCTTCAATTCACCAAAATCAAACTGATTTCTTCATCCTCGACTTCTCTAGCATAATTTCCTTAGTTACTAAGCTGTTGAAATGAAAGCATTTGGTTTGCATGTATTGATTTCCAACAATATATATGAATATATATGGTTGATTAATAGCCACCATATAATCTATATTAAGCTTAAAATATACTTACAACTTCACTCTCTACCCCGGTCCCATGTTTGCATGGAACTCAAGGCACGTCTACACTCACGTCTTGACACCAATACATGAGTAGGAGTGACTTAATAGTCTACACATATACAATAGACTAAGCATACATCGTAACAAGTCTAACATATACCACGACCATCTCGTCGTGGACAATGCACATATCACAGTGTGGTTCCCACATCACGGATCAGTAATCTTGATTACAAAAAATTAAACGAGATTAGAAATTCAGGCCGTGACACGAAACTAATGCTATAATGAACCAATATGATAGGTTTGTTGATCCTAATTGTAGCTTTAATATTTATGCAAATTACTCATAATCGAATGTAGGTAATTGTATTAACAATCAGGGTTATCAAAGGTATAAATCATCGAATAATTCAAAAAGAGAAAAATATCAAATAATTCAAACATTACAAAATGATTTGACCGAATTGAAAAATCAATTAAGCCAAGTGGCAACACAAATGAGTGAATTTGTAAATCAAGGGAAATTACCATCTCAAACTTATCCTACTTTATATGAAAAAACACAAGTCATAACATTAGGAAGTGGTAAGCAGATGAATGAGCCTAAAATATCAAACCAATTAGTTTCTAAAAAGGAAATAGAACTAGAACTAGAAAAAGAAATTGAAGTAACAAGTAACAAGATTCCCAACGAAAAGAGTAATGAACCTGATAAAGACATACCAGTTAATATAAAACCATCATTCCCTCACATTTAGAACATAATAAAAATACTAAGAAATTGCAAGAAAAAAACAAATATTTGATACATTAAAGAAAGTAGTAGTTAATATACCTCCGTTTGAAGTCATTCAAAATGTAACTAAGTATCAGAGATTTATAAGAGATGTATGGACAATAAGATTGGGGCTAATTAAAAGGCTAGTCAAGAAGAATAAGTATCAATACTAATTCAAAAGAAGTTACCACCTAAATATTATGATCCTGGAATGGTTTTTGTTCTATGTACGATTGAAAATATAAGAATTTCTAAAGAACTATGTGATCTGCGAGCCTCTATAAATGTTATCCTTTATCTATTTATTTACAAATGACATATGTACATTAAGAAGAAACAAGTATATGCATACAATTAGCAGATAGATCCATTGTTAAACTAGTAGGGTTTCTAGAAGATGTACTAGTTAAGGTTAATGATTTATTCTTCCCTACATATTTCTATGTCTTAGATATGAACGAAGACAATTTCTCTAATAATATTTCTCTAATCTTAGGAAACCATTTTTAAAAACAGCAAAAGCAAAGATTGATGTTTAGAATGGAACATTAACAATTGAATTAGATGACGATATAGTGAGTTTTAATATATATGATGTAATGAAGTATCCAATGGATTTTTCTTCCATATGCACAGCAGATATGATAGATCTGTTAATAGACAAATCTTTTAAAAAAGATAAAATAGATAAATTGGAACTGGTAATTGAAGATATAGAAGAAGATGATAATAGAGATGAAGAAGGAAAAGAAATAATAATTATTACGGAATCATATAATGAACTACCATAACTTACTTATTACCTAGACTTATCTAGATCTTATTCAAAACTTTTACCTTCTATAATTAAAGCCCCAAAATTAGATCTGAAGACATTACCATATCATTTAAAATATGTTTATCTAGGGGATTATGATAAATTTCCAGTAATAATTTCAAATAAACTGACAAGTCCAGAATAAAATAAGTTAATAGTTGTGTGAAATGAATTTGAAAGAGCAATAGGATGGACCATATCTGACATTAAAGGAATAAGTCTAGCTACGTGCATGCATAGGATAAAGATAGAAACTGACACTAAAGCTTCTACATAACCTCAACATAGATTAAACCCGCCTATGATGAATGTAGTAAAAGCTGAAATATTAAAACTATTAGACATAGGGATGATGTTTCTAATAGTCGATAGCAATTAGGTAAGCTCAATTCAAGTAGTCTCTCAAACGATAGGTGTTGCGGTAATAACAAATGAGCATGGAGAATTAGTACCAACTATAATCCAAAACAGTTGGAGGGTATGTATAGGTTATAGAAAGTTGAATGCCTCTAGTAGGAAAAACCATTATCCACTTCCATTTATAGATTAGATGTTAGAAAGATTAGCTGAAAAAACTCATTACTGCTATCTAGATGGTTATTTAGGATACCATGAAATACATGCAACCCAAAAAATTATGAAAAAAAAAATTTTACCAGCCCCTTTAGTATATTTACTTATAAACGTATGCCTTTTTGGTTTATGTAATGCACCTTCAATGTTTCAAAGGAGTATGTTAATATTTTCTCTAATTATATGGAAGATTATATTGAAGTTTTCATGGATGATTTTACATTTAATGGTAATTCTTTCATTAGATGTTTAGTTAATTTAACTAAAGTACTTAAAAATATATAGAAAAGAATTTAGTATTAAATTATGAAAAATGTCATTTCATTGTAGATCGAGGACTTATAATAGAACATATAGTGTCACATAAAGGAATAAAGGTAGATCTGGCAAAAAATCAAGAAATCAAAACGTTACCTTACCCTACTACTATGAGAGAAATACATTAATTTCTTAGGCATGAAGGATTCTATAGAAGATTTGTGAAGGATTTTTCTAAAATTACAAAACAATTATGCAAACCATTAGAAAAAAAACATTCTTTTTTAATTTACCAATGATTGTAAGATAACATTTGATAAATTAAAAGAATTATTTAACAACCACACCCGTGATTAAATCACTAGACTGGTCGTTACCCTTTAAAATAATGTGTGATGCAAGCAATTAAGCAGTTGGAGCTATTTTAGGTCAAAAAGTAAGACAACAGTCTCATGTTATATATTATGTTTCTAGGACACTAGATCTAACCCAACAAAATTATACCACTAATGAAAATGAGCTTTTAGCAGTAACATATGCCTTAAAGAAATTTAGACCATATTTATTAGGAACAAAAGTAATAGTTTATTCAAATCATGCAGATTTACGATAATTAATGACAAAACAACATGCAAAACCCAGACTAATAAGATGGATACCACTTCTACAAGATTTTGACCTTACTATAAAAGATAAGAAAGGAGCCAAAAATCTAGTTGCAGACCACTTAAGTAGGTTAGAAAATGGAGAACCACCTATACCATTAAGGGATAAGTTTTTTAATGAATATTTATATAATATAAAGACTGATAACTCATGGTATGCCGATATAGTAAATTATCTTACCACCAATAGGTTATCACCTTACTTGATGAGAGCTTAAAAGGATAAAATTAAAAAGGATTCCAAACATTATTTATGGGATGATAGCTATCTATAAAAATTCTGCACCAACCAAATAATTAGGAGATGCATACCACATTCAGAACTACAATCAATTATATCTCATTGTCATACTTATGCATGTGGAGGACATTTTGGTCCATGTAGAATTGCTCATAAAATTTTGGATTTTATATTCTTTTGGCCCACTCTATTTAATGATTATTTTCTTTATATAATATCTTGTCTAAATTACCAACGAACAGGAAAGTTAGGACATAAAAATCGAATGCCTTTAACTCATGTTCTTTTTTTGTGAAGTGTTAGATGTATGGGGTATAGATTTTATGTGACATTTTCCACCATCAAATGGCTATGTTTATATTTTACTCGTTGTAGATTATATGTCTAAGTGGGAAGAAGCAAAAGCTACTAAAACTAATGATTCAAACATAGCGGTTGATTTCCTTAAATCAAAAATTTTAAAAGTTTTTGGAGCACCTAGAGCACTTATAAGTGATAGAGGTTCACATTTCGCGACCGATTAATTGCTAATCTAGTTGCTAAGTACAACATCACAATAGGACATCTACTATATATCACCCACAATAACGACCCGTTACCTTAATCTGGTGATTATTACGAATTCCAAATCCTAACTAACCAGAGTTAGGCTCGTGGTTAAGTCTGACGTACCTCGATTAGCGTGTGTGTGTTTCCATGATGATTTGTGTTTGTTTGGATTGTTTATGAAATTCATAGGTTTTTGTATAATATAGAAATTATATACAAGCCTACAATTGGAAAATACATAAGTAAACAATAAATTGTCGTACACTAAGTGCAACGAGTGGAATGCAAAATGGATTTGCACACCTCGAGAATACTCGTAGGCATATCTGGTGAATGTATTGGCTAGAAAATACACGAGATGGAATGCAAAATGGAATTATATGGATCGCACATCGTCTCGAGAGAATAAATACTTTGTCACTTTAGAGCATTTTAACACAATTAACCACTTGATTGATCTTGAATGTAATGGGTATCTCAAGCTAGAAAAAATACACTTAGAGATATATATATTTATATATATTGGATGTATAAATATATATATATATATTGAAATGCTTTATTACCTCATTAAAGAAACTAAATTAATCACTATCAAAACAAGAAAAGGTGGAGCACAAACGTTTTGTAATAGGTGTAATAGGTGTTGGGTCCGCGGGAAACTTTATTGCTTGGAAAGTTATGAATTTGGAACGGAAACCTAAACTAAGGTAATTATTGATTTGCTTATTTATCAATATTGCTTGACTATCCTAATATATATAGTTCATGTAGTTTATGGACCAAATGGGGGACTATATATATTGTGATAATCTTAATAAATAGAAAACGGTGTTTATGATGATTCACGAGAGTAAGTTCCTGAGTGAGACCAAGTTATATAGGAGATGGGTTACCTTCCCAGCTTATATGTAATTTCCTACTCCGTTAAATAGGTTGTATGGATTACATACTCACTCAAAGGTTTTGGATAGAATCATTAGGCATTAATGGATTGGCTAGACAGCACATCGGCCAATGTTTGGTCTAACAATTGCATTGATGATGTTAGTGGGTAATCAACCCTAGTTTTATAAAAAATGGGAATCACAGTGTAAATAGTCATTGATGTTTGATTTTCATCTGTTATTTATTGATTTATATCTTTGCTATATTCTTGTTAGTTAACATTGGTGCATATTGTTATTTCATAATATTCTTGATTATGATATGGAATGTTGATGGCTTTGTAAATCCTTACTTATTGAGCAAGTTGGAGTGATCACCCTAATTTCAAATTTCAGTTTTGCAACCTAGCACTTCAACGGAGGGCATGGAGAAGATTTAAGAGTCTTATAATGTTCTCTATGAGGTAATGAACATTTTGCTACATATATACATTATTTCATATATTTTGTTGTATATAAATAGGTTTGGGAGATTTATAAACAAAGTTTTAGGTTTTAATAAACTATGTATTTTTTATATTGTTTAATTATCGAAAAGGTTTCAGTTTTCCACTGCATATACTTTGTATTGTTTATTTGATATCAATATAAAAGTTGAGTTTATCAAGTACTAATGGAAGGCTGTTAGCTCTAGTTAAGTCTGGCCAGGTTACCAAGGCTTAATTAGGGTTTCAGGCTGAGTATAGCTCTAATCGGAATAGGGGATGCTACAGCTTGGTATTAGAGATAAAGGTTTATAACTTTTGAGTTAAATGGTAGTATTGATACAGTTTAGTATCATAGATAAGGCTCTGAACTCAATTTCACTTTCAAATTGTTTTTGAAGTGATATCATATTCTTTAGTACCAAAACCTAAGTTCGTTGATTTTGAGTGTTGTCTCAAGTCTTAGGCTTGATAAATGGTTTTTATCGTATTTTGGGGGGAAATGAAAATGAATACATTATTTTACGTTATTTGTTGCATATATACGTTATTATACATTATTTACTGCATATATTATTATTTATTCATATTGGTTGAACCTCATGGTAATAAGGAAACTATAGAGTAATGGAAATATAAAATTAAGCAGCAAATTAGAGAACTTATGGAGTCTCAGGCGAAACTTATGGCTATGCTGATGGCTTAAATGGGACCACCAATACAGCAACCTAAGGCACAACTTGCGACCAGTCCCAAGGTTAACAGAGCTGAAGGAGAAGCTGAGATAGTAGCAGCTCCAATCCAACCAGTATTACTATAAATTCAGGTGTTAAAGACAGTTGTTAGGGTGCTTGTGGATTCTGAAATGGATGTATTTTATAATCTGCAAGGAATTTATGAAATACGACATTATGAGATTTGATGGCACAATGGAGGAAGGGGTAGCTGAGACCTGAATTCTAAAGATGGAGCAACAATTTATTGTTGTTGATATTAAGGACTGGTTTAAGTTAAATTGGTCACATTTTTATATATACATTCTACAAAGAAGTGGTGGAATTCCCTAAAGAGAAGGGAAGACTATCACCACTTGGCCATAATTTAGGACTGTATTCTACAAGCAGTATTTCCGAAAACTAGTCATGAATGGAAGAAGACTAAGTTCATTCAGCTGAAACAAGGAGCTATGTTTGTACGAGAGTGTGAGAGGAAGTTCATTGAGTTGAGTGACTTTGCTCTTGAGATGGTAGAGTTAGAAGATTACAAAATTGATTTGTTTCTTGGTGGGATGAATTATGAGATTAGAGCTATGTTTTTCTCTCATCCTAGCACTAGTTATGCTTTTATATTCAAGAGTGCGACGAAGGTGGAAGCATCTATTTTAGCTAGTCCTTCTGGAATAGTAATTACACCGCCACCAGCACCACAATTTCCTAGAAGTCAGAGGATCTAGGAATTTGCTTATTTTCAACCAAATAAGAGGAAGAAGAGTGCAGCTGGTGTAGCTGCACAATCAGGGTATGTAGGAATAACATTTGTTAATGCACCGGTTCCACCAATTTCTCAAGCTTAGGTAGCCAAACCGCCATTGCCACCACCTCATTCTACTAGTAAATAGAAGATCAGCATAGAAGTCGAGTGGGTTGGGGAAGGTTTCTCAGATTAGTAGTTTTCCTCATAGGGCTTCCACAATATGCTATCGGTTTAGGCAGGTGGGGCATATTCAAATAGAGTGTTCTACATCGGTAGGCAGTATAGCACCCTTTGCACGAGGGGAGACTTATGTAGTGGCTAAGGCGGATCCAGAGGCTAATCGAAGGCTTGTTGAAGGTATATTGAATATTTGTGGTCGAGATATGCATTTTTTATTGATGTTGGTTCTATAGTTTCCTTAATTACTGGTGCAATGGTTGATGAGTTGAAATTGAAACCTACTAGACCCAGTACATTATTGATTCTGAGCACAACAGTTAGTAAGAAAGTTTATCCTAACTTGAGCTATGAGGGATGTGTAATCCAAATTGAGGATAATGAATTCCCAATTAATCTGAGGGTAGTGGAGTTCCTAGAGTAGATGCACTACTAAGGTGGATTAGTTGTCAGCATGCCATGCCAATATTGACTGTTTCTGTAAGAGGGTAATCTTTCAGATCCCTAACATTTCTGAAATTATAGTCTATAAAGGCTAAATTTCTTCATGACTTGCAACTCGTGGAAGGGAGGCTACTCCTCGATATTTAGAAGTTATGGTGGGAGTTGTCAAATTTGGAGAAACTGGACAAGAACTTAAAGTTAGTGAGGTACCTGCGGTATGTGAATTTTTAGAATTATTTCCATCACACTTACCTGGACTTCCACCGCCATGTGTCATTGATTTCATCATTGATCTTTTTCTTGATAACAAACCTATATTTATTCCTTCGAACTGTAAGGCACCGAATAAGTCACATGAGTTGTAGACTTAGCTAGAAAAGTTATTACAGAAGTGTTTTATCCATCCTAGTATGTCACCATAGGGGAGCACCAGTTCTTTTTGTAAAGAAGAAGAATGGAACCTACATATGTGCATTGATTATAGATGACTTAATCGGGTTTCTATCAGGAATAAATATCTATTGCCCATGCCTGATGATTTGTTTGATCAGTTAAATGGTGACAAACATTTCTGGAAGATTGATTTGAGGTATGTTTATCATTAAATGAGGATCATGGATGAGTATATCTCGAATATGACTTTCAGTACTTGCTACGGGCACTTCGAGTTTATAGGGATGTAATTTGGACTCACTAATGCTCTGCTATATTCATGAACATGATGCCTAAAGTGTTTAAACCCTATTTTGACCAATTTATCATTGTGTTTATCATTGATATTTTGGTTTATTTGAAGACTAAGGAAAAGCATTCGCACCACCTCAGAGTTACATTGCAGACTCTGAAGGATAATCGATTGTATGCCAAGTCTAGTAAGTGTCAATTCTAGTCTTCAGAGGTCAGATTTCTTGGACGAGTGATTAATGATGAGGTTATATCTGTTACTTCAGGAAAAATTAAGGCAACCAGGGATTGGCCTACTCCTATCATAATGTTAGAGGTTCAGAGTTTTACGGGGTTAGCGGGTTATTACAAACAGTTCATTGATGGGTTTTCTTATATTGCACTGCCAAAGAATTGGCTAATACAGAAAGATGTTGACTTTGTTTGATCAGATGAGTGCAAGACTATTTTTAAAGGTTTGAAGGATGATTTGACTACGAAACTTGCTCTTACATTACCTAAATCGAGGAAGAAATTAATAATTTATATTAATGGTTCTCATTCAGGCTTAGGCTATGTGCTGATGTAGGAATGTAGGGTCGTAGCCTATGTTTCAAGGCAACTCAAGGTTCTTGAAAGAAATTATCCAGTTCTTGATCTTGAGCTAGCTGCAGTTGTTTTAACCTTAAAGATTTGGCAGCAGTACTTATACAGTGAGAAATTTATAGTATTTTCAAATTATAAGAGTTAGATATACTTGTTTACTTAGAGTGAATAGAATATGAGGCAGCGTAGATGGATTGAGTTCCTTAAGGATTATGATTTCACTCTTGAATACCATATAGGAAAAGCAAATGTTGTTGTTGATGCCTTGAGTAGGAGAAAAATAGGTAGACAGAATGTAGTTATAGCTAGAGCTTCTTAGTTTAGACTTTTTGAGGAAGCATCGGTGTTGATGATTCATGAACGTCCAGCTGGCACATCATCAACTAAAAGAGCTAGTACCAGAGCTATTAATCTATTCTTCTATGCTCATATTCGGACTTGAACGAAGATGATTCAACGTGTGGTTGATTATTAGAAAGTTAATCAGGATTATATAGGCCACCAGAAATTAGCGGCTAATGTAGATAATCCTGATTGATCAGTTTCTAATGATGGTGCATTACGGTTCAAGGAAAGATTATGGGTTCCAGCTCAGGATCAGTTGAGGTAGGAGTTGCTACGGGAATCTCATAGATCTCTTTACTCTATTAATCCAGGTAACACTAGGATTTATCACGATATGAGATGTGTTTATTTGTGCCAGATGAAAACTGATACTGCTGAGTTCATAAAGAGATGTGAGATATGTCAGCAAGTTAAGGCTGAGCATAGGAAATCTGGAGGGTTATTGCATTCTCTGCCTATTCCTGAGTGGAAATGCGAACATATATCGATGGAGTTTCTTTTCGATCTACCTCTGAGTCAACGTAAGCACGATGCAGTATGGGTTGTAGTTGACAAGTTTACAAAGTCTGTGCAATTCTTGCCAACTTCCATGCGAGATCCTTTTGACTGATTATGTGAGATATAAGTACGTGAGTTGTTAAGATTTCATGGAGTTCCAGTGTCAATTACTTCAGATAGAGATCTGAGATTCATATACAGATTGCAGAGTGAATTACAGAGATAGTTGGGAACTTTTCTTAACCTTAGTATGGCATACCATCCTCAGACAGACGGACAACCGAGCGGTTTGTATTGGTGCTAGAAGATATGCTTCGAGCTTGTATCTTGGATTTTGGCACTTACTAGGAGAAATACATTCCTATGCGTGAGTTCTCTTATAATAATAGCCATCAGGTTAGCATTGGAATGGCTCCTTTCAAAGCTCTGTATGGTCGGCCTTGTCATTCACCTGCATGTTGGGCAGAGTTGAAAATTCAATAATGTTGGGGCCAGAGCTGATTCAGGACTACACAGAGAGAATTCAATAGATTCGTCAATGTTTGACTACAACATAGCTAAAATAGAAGAGACACACTGATAAACATCACGGGTTTTTGGAGTTTTCAAGGGATGATTTTATCTTGTCGAAAGTCTCAAGTATGAAGGGATTGTACAGATTTAGGTTTCGGGGTAAGCTAGCTCTAAGGTATATTAGGTCATTCAGAATACAGGAAAGGATTGGTCCTATTGCTTACAAGTTAGAGCTACCTCTTCAGCTAGCCGGAGTTCATAATGTGTTCCATGTATCTATGTTTTGCAAGACGGAGAGTCAGTTCACTCCAAGGAATGACTCAAATGAATTTGATCTTAAGGAAGACTTATTTTATAATGAGCGGTCGATTAAGATACTTGGTTGTAAGATTTAGAAGCTGAGTACTAAAGAGATTCCTTTCCTTAAGTTGAAATGGCAATTTCGTGGAGATGAGGAACTAACCTAGGAACGGGAATGCTATATGAAGGAAAATAATTTCCATATATCTTCGAAACTATAGGTAACTTTACATTTACTTTGATTTTGAGGAAAAATTGCTTCAATTGGGAAACTGTAATAGCCTATTACCTTAAGATGGTGATTAACACTAATCCCAAATCTTAATTAACATGAGTAAGGCTCGTGGTTAAGTCTGGCATACCTTGATTACCTTTTGTTTGTATTTGCATGATGATTTATGTTTGTTTGGATTGTTTAAGAAATTTTATAGGTTGTAATATAATAGAGAATTTATATACAAGCCTATAATTGGAAAATACAAAAATAAAATATAAATTGCTGGTACACTAAGTGTGACGAGGGGATTGTGAAATGAATATACACACCTGAGAATACTCGTAGGCATGTCCGATGAGTTTATTAGCGAGAAAATACATGAGATATATTTATTTATATATATTGGATATATAAATATATATTACAAAACTAAAAGTTGGTTTGAATTATATGGATTGTCGGATCTTCTCGAGAGGAGCGTAAGTGTTTGATGGTGTTAAAATTTGTGTCACTTTAGGGAGTATCATTTTAACACAATTAACTACTTGATCAGTCTCAAAATAGCGCAATGTGTATCTCGAGAAAAATACACATATTTAAACTAAATTTATTAAATTCTTTCTTTAACACTTTAACCCAAATATTACCCTCTTGAACACATAGACCTTAGGTAGTCATTTTTTTAGTAGTGTACGTAGTACAATCTTTATTAGTTGTGAGACATGGCTTATCGACCTCACATTATAGGTCAGCATACATAGTACTTCGATATTACCCTAATTGGTCACCACTTAATCATTTCATCAACCTCATATAGTAGGTACGCGACACTAACTAATTAGTATACCAATATCCCCAAGTCGCATACCTCGTATGTCGCGTACACCCCAAAACAACTCCTGAATTCTAAGCACATGTTCTAACTTATCAACAATCATATGTCAAGACAAGACAAGACACACAACACATGTTACTAAGAATACATCAAGCATAGCAATACAATCAATATAAACATGAAGCAACATCAATGAACGAAATAGAGAGAAATATCTCAATCAGCTTACTTACAATTCACGTAAATTTCCTTAGTTAATCCGGCCTTCCGACACCCTGTATCTTGCCAATAACCTCTCGAGACTCTTCCCTAGCTTCCTGAGGTTAATTAGTGTGTTGTTGGACTTATATAGACTATCAAAGTTGGATTGAATTAATTAGAAAAACATCAAATTCATAGCTTTTGCTAAAAAAAATCCTTCAAGAACATCTATAACATCAAAATCTCGTAACTTTGTCAATTCAAATCGAAATCTGAATTTTCTTGATAGCAAATTTATTGGTTTTTCATAAGGAATCCAAATTTCTCAACTAATTTTCAAAATGATTTCATTTACCCTCTAAAGCTAAGTAAAAACAAGAACTTAAATAAAACTCTAAATTTTCTAACAAATTTCTACAAATTGATAGTGTACACTAGCTTACCTAGTCGTAAATCACTTTAATCTTGATTAATCCCTTACAAGTTTACCAAGACCCTTTATAATCTTTGATCTCGTTCTTCAGATCTTCTTCTATCTTATTTTGATCAAATGAAATGGGTTTTGCATGTTGATCTCATTCAATCTAATATATATGAAAATAAGATTAAACCATAGCCATTGATCTTAATGTATACATGCCTCTCGAGGCTAATCCGACGGCTCACATCTTGATTACAAATCTACTAACTCTCCACTAACTCATTTTTTATAACACCAATTGCAACTCAATTGGTCTTGTGATGTGTCCATACGTATCTTGAGGAATATCAATGACTAATGTTTTATTTAACTTAGGTTTTATTAATGTAAATCAAACTATAGCTACAGCTAATTAGCTATTTAAGCCATAAAAGCTTAATTTAAACCTACCCCATCACTTTCTACCCTGGCGTCATGTCGGCACGCATCTCAAGGTGCATCCCCACTCACGTCTTGACCAGTATATACAAGTAGGAGTGACTTAATAAAGATACACAAATACATTACATTAAGAATGCACCACATCAAATCTAACATTCTTCTCAGTCCCTACGTTGAGTATTAAGACTTTCTACCCAGTCTCCGACACGTCACGAGTCGGTAACCCTGGTTAGAGACTAATTTACTATTAGTAAAGTCTTGGCATCACATCAATCGCTTAAAGTGATCCCAATGTGTCCTAAATGATTATCTAGCTTTCATTTTGATGTTGCATATGTCCTTGATGAATTGAGCTAGTCTATCCTCGGAAAATACTCTGTTAAAAACTCATTTGTCATCTTATTCAAGGAATTAATGCAACCAGGCGAAAGATAGAAAAGTCAATCGTTGGCTTTGTCTTTAAGTCAAATTGAAAAAGAATTAAGCTTAATCATGTCCTCATCTACTATAGAGGGTTCTATGGTGTTGCTGTTAGTTTGAAATTCTTTAAGAAAAGTGACAAATTTGTTATTCTATCTTCCATGAAAGGAAGGTAGGAAATGGATAAACCCAGATCTCAACTCAAGTTCTCCAACATTCTCTGGATAACTGAAGCAAAGGGGTTATTATGCCAAAAGAGCTTAAAGGTCTTGATTGGCGTGCCTCGTAGTGACTTGGCAATTTTCTACTTGCACCATTTCTATAGGATTTTGGATTTGTCATTGCTTAAGCTGGGGCTCTCTATTTAACCTTTGGAATGCTCTCTCGGGTTCAAGATCGAAAGGCAATAATGAACCAGTTGATGTTAATCGAGTGAGTCTAAGGATCATAAAACTAAGAAAAGGAAAAGGAAATTAAACTATACTCAAAATAAAGGACTAGGTCCACGACACTGACACCAAAATTTGTTCACATGTCGTTCATGTCAAATATAAACCATGCTCGAGTTACCAATTCTACAGGGGTGTAGTAGTAGTAAATACGGGGTCGAATCCACAGGACTTAGGTTTTACTCTGAGTTAACTAAAAAGAGAAATTTGGGGTTTTTTAAAGATTTTAAGAAAATGATTAATTAAAATGAATTAAAACTACTTCGAAATTAAAGTTTACAAGAATGAACTCAATAAGAGAAAATACATAGGTCTATAGTACAACAAATCCAAATTGAGGTATAATAACATGTCATGGTCTTCAATCTTTCCAAAAGATTATTATTTCAATTCCTCCTAGATTAACTATAGGAAATCGAAATCCTAGAAATCCCAAATTCTCTTAGTCTCAATAGCCTGGACGACTGCTACTAAGTACTTTCCTAATTAACACACAACCCTAGGCATGTGCCAGTCAGGTTTAATATATTGACCACATAAAGTTCCATGGGAATATTAATCCTAACTAACCGAATCGCATCCGCTTCCGATTTAACCTAGATTTATTTTTCGTACACTTAAGAACCAAAAGGTTTTGATGGAAAACGGGTGAGTGATTGTCACATATCTCAATCTAATTGTACAATTACGGATATAATAGTCCTGATTAGCTGTAGGTCTTTCACCTAAAAGCATGCACTGGACCATATACATACCTTAAGTTTGCACCATAATCATGAAATCAACAACAAATAAAATTGAAGGAATTAAAATAATTTAAATTATAAATAAATAGATCTCACATGAACATGCCATAAACCATGAATCTAGACTTGCTTCGCCTCCGACCTAGGTTAAGATTGCTTAGTCAAACAAAATCTTCATGAACTCCATTAAAAATAATAAAAGAAAAGAAGTTTGATTGGTCCAGAAAAGAGAAGAGACTAAAGCAAAAACTAAAGTATATATAAATAAAACCCTTAATTTTGGTGTCTAGAAGAGAGAGAAAATGGAAATTGTAGGTCGAAGAGTGTCACATATGCCTAAGAGAATCTAAGGGTTGTTGTGAGCATTACAGTTGGGTCCAGGACATGTGTAATCTATTTGATTAGTTTTTCATTGTTGTTTGCAGATGTGGCGAGCATTGATTGGTGGGTGGACTGTTGGATACGTGGCTCGGTGAGTAGGAGTTCGATACGTGGCACGCAGGGATGGGGAAGAGAACCCTCAAGGAATCGCCAAATTTATAGGAGTTAGTGTTGATGGGCATCTCGAGGATGATCAAAGATTGTGGATTGAAAATAACTCGAGGGTAGACACGTGTGAATTAGTAGGAGACAGTGTAGCTCAGATCTCAAAGTAAGATCAAGTTCCTTTGTTTCTCATCTAATGATTTCTATCATGCTGATCTCAAGGCCCAATGGAAAGGCTATGGTGGCGTTATGTCACCAGCTTGTCCCTGTTGTATGTCACTTAGTTTGAGGGCCACTAAGGGCACCCCACCATTTAATGAGGGCACCCAATTAATGTGGGCACATACTAATTACATGGGGCACCCAAAATTTAGACCCGAACTACCGAAAATACCCCTCGTGGAAATCTCGCTGCACCCCACCACCCCCAGCACCACCTTCACCAAAATCTTGTGAGGGGAATTCCTGAAATCGTGTTTCCCGTGTCTCCCCTTGTGTTTCTCCTTCGTTGTATGAGTTTTTTGCAGTTCGTAGGGTCGGGGTGTGAGCCGATTTCGTCTCCAAGTTAGGGCTCGGTTGAAGATCGTCGAACACACATATTTTGCGCGAAATCAATCTTTTGAATGTATGTTTTTAGTATACTTAAGTTACATTTTGTAGAGTAGTTGTAATGTGTGTGTGGCGGTTTGTAGAATGGTTAAAAAAATGGGAATTCGCGGTTCTCGGCCACACAAAGCCGAGATCGGCGTAGCTGTGTCTCGGACAAGCATGGCCGAGACAAAAGCTAAATATTTGGGAACTCGAAGTCTCGGCCACAAAGGCCGGAAGAGTTCACAGTGTCTCGGTTACGCATGGCCGAGAATACTTCAGTTATCTCGGCCGAGACATGACGAGAGCTAGAATTAGTGCTAGGTAATGTGGTGTCGGTGGTGTACAACCGAGAATTTGCTAGTACTCTCGGTCGTACCAGTCCGTGGCCTACGTGAAACCTCTCGGTCCTCTATGACCAAGTCATTACTATACATCTCGGTCCTGCGAGGCCGAAACAATCGCGCACCCAAACAGAAACTTCTCCCAACCGCATAAAAAACACAATAAATTTGCAAAATTACCTCAGGTTTGACCTCCTCTTGCACCGTAGCGGTACAATCCTCCATTATATAGTGGAAACAAGTTCGGATTTGAGGAAATTATCAAACCCTATGTTGACAAACAAATCATCATTTTCACAGTTTTTCACAACTAAACAGTTTAAAAAAACCATCATATGGTTGTCAAACATTGTTACTTCGCTGTTGGATGATGTCAATCCGCAAGAATCGATAAACGCTCGACAAACGCAATATGGCTTTGTGGTTCAACCTTGTGGTGGGGTGCCCTTTTTCTTTGTCAAAATGATTTGTGGGGTTTTAATCATTATATATACAGGGGCAAAAGGGTCTTTTCCAGTTTTGCTGGAATTTTTACAAATAATTTGGGTGCCTTCATGAAAAGGTGGGGTGCCCTTAGCGGCCCTCCTTAGTTGTTCCTCTCACTCTTAATCATTTTTGTTGTGCATGTTGCGAGGCTAATCAGATGGTTGATGAATCACTACAGGAATAACTTTATACTTGGTCATTTTTATTGACTTTTCCCAACTAATGCACGCCGGACTCCTTCTAAACTAGCATAACATCAACGCGAACCAATGTGGGTCAGACCAAGTTTTCTCGAAGTGTGTGCAAGCTCACTTTTCAATGCAAAACACCAAAAACACTTCCAAAGACCCCGATTTATATCATTTTCATCAAATTGTCTCTAAGGCACTAAAAATATAAATAAAAGAGAATTAGTTAATAATACAAAGCATTGATATCTAAAAACATATAAAATAAACACCTAAAATATATTAATATTACTGACATATCGGCGCCCCTCATAGCCCAGGAAATAAATTTTCTTATTTTGAAATCTCATGAACCTCCCAAGTTGTGGGTATCATCTGGTGACTTATGGCTCATAAGTGTATCTTGATGCAAAATAATGTACTCAATTTATATGATGTATCTAGAATTGTACACATGATGGAATAATTTTTGAGTTGTTGCTACATATAAAACTCCACCTATGTTGTACACTATGTGGGCTACATAGCTGGTCCCAAGTCCGGATAAAGGAGGAGGACTCTGACACCCATTTTTCCATACCGAAAAATGGGTAAGGGAAGTCCCAAACTCACTTTTCATACCCGAAAAGTGAAGGAGAGGCCCCAAGCTCATTTTCCATTCTTGAGAAATGGATGAGGGTTGCGATAGGTTAACAGCCAGCATAAAACTTGTCACTTTTCATGAAATGGATCAAACATATATAAACGTTGGGGTGTTCCCACCTAGCGACGCACTGCATCGGAGTCCGGGTGTAGTGAGAAATGAGTAAGGGTGTGTTTTCACATCGCCGCCTGGGTGTGAAGAAAAATGAGCAAGGGTTCCCACACATAGGACGTGTGTGGGTAAAGAAGCTAGTCCCTTCACATCGTCGCCCGGATGTGAAGAAAAATGAGTAAGGTTTCTCACATAATGGACGGGTGTGGGTAAAGAAGCTAGTTCAAAACAAACACGAAAACAAAAACAAAATCATAGATACGAACACTAGATCTTTTAGACAAAATAGAAATGGAAAAGGAAAACAAATACAAAGGGGAGAAGAAATTCGTTTAGGAACATGGAACGTAGGAACACTTACGGGGAAGTCAATAGAACTAGTAGATACATGATTAGAAGGAGAGTCAATATTGCTTGCCTCTAAGAGACAAAATGGGTAGGAGAAAAGAGTAGAGAAATAGGAAGCACAGGGTTTAAATTGTGGTACACTGGTATAGATAGAAAATACGAAGGAGTAGGAATTCTGGTGGATAATGATTATAAGGATAAGGTCGTAGTGGTTAAGAGAATGGGGGGATATATTGATTCTAGTTAAATTAATTATTGGAGACGAAAAAATTAACATATTTTGCACATATGCACCACAAGGAGGATTAAGCTAGAGCATCAAACGCAAGTTTTGGGACGATATGGATGGATTGATGCAAAGTATACCATTAGATGAAAAGGTTTTTATTGGAGGAGATTTAAATGGGCATGTCGGGGCAAGTAACGATGGGTTTGGGAGAGTTCATGAAGGTTTTGGTTACGGTAATAGAAATGAATAAGGAGAGTCAATCTTAGAATTTGCTTTAGCATAAGATCTTGTCTTAGCAAATACTAGTTTTAGGAAGAGGGAGTCGCAGATAATTAATTTTAGTAGTGGTCATAACAAGAGTCAAATAGATTTTCTTTTAACAAGAAAAATAGATAGAAAATATGTAGAGACTGCAAAGTAATACCTGGTGAAGCACTTACTACCATACATAAGTTAGTATTACTTGATATTAAGCTAACACAATGACATAATATGAATAAAAGAGTTAGCGACCCCTGGAATAAAGTGGTGGAACCCAAAACATTGTAAACAAGTAGAGTTTAGCAAAAAACTACTAAAGGAAAATGTTTGGAATCTTGACTTAGATGCTAATACAATGTGGCTAGAAATGAGTAGTTGCATAAGGAGAGTGGGATCAAACATATTAGGTATATCTAAGGGCTTGGGACCTCCAAATAAGGAAACATGGTAGTGGAACGAGGATGTCCAACAAGCAATTAAGACTAAAAGAGATATGTATGGAAAAATACCTAAGTGTCAAGATGAAGATGTGTACAATCAATATAGAGAAGCTAGAAAACAAGCTAAAAAAGCAGTTAGTCAAGCTAAAACAAATTTCATGGAAGATCTATATACTAGGTTAGCTAATAGAGATGGCGAAAAATATATATATAGGCTAGCCAAATTAAGAAATAAAAAGAAACAAGACCTAAGTCATGTAAGATATATTAAGGACGAAAATCAAAATGTTTTAACACTCGAGGAGGATATTAAGGAGAGATGGAGAAGTTACTTTGATAGTTTATTTAATGATGGCCAATTTGATACTATAATAGATGAAAACCCACACCAAGAAAGAAATGTAAACTATACACGCAATATTAGAATTGTAGAAGTTAAAGAGGCATTGAAAAGAATGAAAATAGGGAAAGCATGTGGCCCAGATGAAATACCCATAGAGGTTTGGAAATGCTTAGGAGAAATTGGATTGACTTGGTTAACAAAACTCTTCATAAAATTTTAAAATCAAACAGAGATGCCAATGGATTGGAGAAAAAGCACGTTTATGCCAATCTTCAAAAACAAAGGAGACATTCAAAGTTGTTCAAACTACCGAGGAATTAAACTTATGAGTCACACTATGAAACTTTAGGGAGAGGATAATTGACAATAGGCTAAGGAGAGAAACAACAATATCAGAGAACCAATTTGGTTTAATGCCTGGAAGGTCAACTTGGATGCGGTTTTCCTTGTAAGACGATTGTTAGAAAAATATAGAGAAAATAAAAAGATCTTCTTCTAGTATTTGTAGATTTAGAAAAAACATATGATAGGGTCCCTAAAGATGTTCTTTGGTGGGTTCTAGAAAGAAAAAGAGTGCATGTTAGATACATAGACACTATTAAGGATATGTATGATGGAGTAGTAATGAGTATAAAGACATTTGGAGGAGCTACAAAAGGATTTCCCATTATGATTGGACTACATCAAGGATCGGCTTTAAGCCCATATCTATTTACTTTAGTTATAGATGAACTAACTAGACATATTCAAGAGGATATACCATGGTGTATGTTATTTGCAGATGATATTGTCTTAGTGGATGAAACTAAAGATGGAGTGAATAGGAAATTAGAACTCGGAGGAATACATTAGAATCTAAAGGCTTTAAGTTGAGTAGGATGAAAACCGAATACATGCACTGTGAGTTTGGAAACACTAGACATCGAGATGACGGTGTGGTAAAATTAGGGGAAGTAGAAGTTCCAAAGGTAAACCACTTTAGATACCTAGGATCAATCATATAAAATGATGGTAACATCGAGAATGATGTCACACATAGAATTCAAGCTGGATGGAAGAAATGGCGGAGTGCAACAGGGGTGATTTGTGATCGAAATGTTCCTACTAAGTTAAAAGAAAAATTTTATAGGACCGCAATTAGGCTAGCTATGCTCTATGGAAGTGAATTGTAGGCGATAAAGCAACAACAATTACATAAAATGAACGTACAGAAATGAGGATGCTTAGGTGGATATGTGGTAAAACTCGTAAAGATAGAATAAGAAATATAGGAATTCGAAGACAAGTAGGAGTAGCACCAATGATATAAAGATTAGGGAATGGCGGTTGTGATGGTTTGGTAACTTGCAAAGACGGCCTACAAATGCCCCAACTAGAAAACTTGACTCAATAGAAACTGCAGAAATTCGACGAGGTAGGGGCAGACCAAAGTTAACATGGGATGCATTAATTAATAGGGATTTGAATGGTTTGCAAAGCTCACCATCAATTGCACTTAATCGAGCACAATGAAAAAGCTTGATCCATATATCCGACCACAATTAATTTGGGATTGAGGCTATGTTGTTGTTGTTGTTGTTGTTGTTGTTGTTGTTGTTGTTGTTGTTGTTGTTGTTGTTGTTGTTGTTGTTGTTGTAGTTGTTGTTGTTGTTGTTGCTACATATAAGTCAAAAAATAAAAAAAGAAGAAACTAGAGTTTTTTTATTTTTTTCATATAAAAACTATTGTAATTATAAGGAACGTTATCCCCCATGGGGAAGGCTAGGTCTATAAACCTTATTTTTCATCTATCTTATTTTCTTCAATGAAACTCTAAAAAAAGGGTATCCATTCTGTTGGGGGAATTGATCTAGTTGAAGAAAACTAAAGCCTTCTCATAGTTAGTTCAGATCACAAGATTTAGGAGATCAACAAAAGAATATACACCATATATTCAAAGAATCTAGAAGATATAGAGGGAAGGGAAGGGACAAAGGATTCAAAAGCAGTTTTCAAGTGTTGTTTGTTAGAGTTATGTTGTTGGCTTCATTATTTTCTAGCTTTATGTAGCACTTAATGAAATAGCTGAATGTGGTTACAACTAAATACAAGGTTGGTTATAACTGGGAAATTGAAAGTAATGCAAATACTTAAACGTAAAGTATGCAATAAAATAAATTAAACCAAAGTATGCAATAAAATAAATTAAACCAAAACCTATGTCCCATGATGTAAACTCCACTAGTATGAAGAAAACGAACTACATGACTCCTTCTCAAGAATCTCGCACTAGGCTCCTCCTAGCACTCTCTCATACGTCCCTCTGTGGACATTACAAATACAAGACTCATTTTGTATATAAGGCTCATCCTCACTAGAACACCTAAGTCCCCTTGGGTTTTTACAACTCGATAATGAAATGAACAAAACATGTTCACAATACAAAGTAAACTACATAACTAGTGTCCAGGACTTAATTACCTTGATAAGTATATAGACCAATGTAGATTACATAATCTTAATGATAAGTCGGTATTTATAGGTATTTATTAGTCTATTTTAGTATATTTAATTATTAAAAGTATTTAAAATATATATTTAATTATATTTTTGGTCATTTTTAGGTGAAACGGAGTGCGCGGTTGAATTTGTGGCGGAAAAATACTCAAAATGGAGTATTTACTTGCAATGATCGGATGCCGGACAGTTTGCCTCGAAATACGCCTTGCGCGGTGGGTCGAATAGCCGACAGGGTGTTCGAGCCAATCAGAATATGCCACGTCATCAGAGAGCCACACCGCCTTAATTCACCACGTTTCAGCCTTCGTTGATCGGCCTCGAGATGCGAGACAGCACACACTCCCAGAATTTCGGTCGAGAGTCGCGCGATTTTCCAAGCCACGTGGGTGCCACGTGGCGATCACCCATTCGTCCAGCGAGGCGCTTTGAGTGTTCCAACCAATAAGGAGTTGACACGTAGCACTGAGTCAGCAAACACAATTAGAAACTCACAGCTAGCACGCGCAGGATCTCCGCGAATCGCGCAGCGACAACTTAGAGGCGGTGACAGGGACGGTCCAATGGCGCTGCGACACGTCGGCGCAACCCAGAAAAGTAGCCAATAGGCTATTTACACGTGGCAGAGTCGGTTTTTCAAGCTAAAAACAACCATACGATGCTCCTCGACGCACGAGTCACCTCCAAAACCCTAAAATAGTGTCCGGCTATTTATTTATGGAGAGAACGGCTGTATGGGGGGAGATGAACTAATTAGTATAATTTTAGATTAGTTTTAGTAGTAGTTTTTGAAGACAATGCCCGGCTAATCAATTTTTGCCTAAGTCGAAGGGGAAGCAAGTCGGAATCATGGATTCAAAGTATATTATGTGAGATCTTTTATTTTATTATTTAAATTAATTTAATTTCTCCTATTTCATTGTTGTTGGTTTCCGGTCATTGAATGTACAACAATTGGATCTAGGTTAAATCGGGAGCGGACGTGACCGGTTATCTAGGATTAGTGATCCCATAGATCTATATTAATGTGGTTAGTGTATTAAACCTTATTGGCGGATGTCTAGGTTATACATTAATTAGAAAAATTAGTGGCGGATGTCTTGATTATCAAAATTAGGGGAATTAAGAATTTCTGGCGGATGTCGATTTTCCATCACTAATCTAGGAGAATTAAATTAATAATTTTTGGGAAAGATTGAAGACCATGATTGTCATTGAATCTTGATTCTGATTTGTGGAACTGGAGATTTAGGTATTATTTAGGCATTATTTAGGAATTAATTAATTATTAATTAGTTGGTTTAATAATTAGTTAGTTATTTTAATTAGTTTAGTTAGATTAATTAGTTTAATTAATATTTATTTGAAAACCCCCATATTTAGTTAACTTAGAGTAAACTAAGTCCTGCGGATTCGACCCCGTATTTACCACTACTACACCCTTGCGGTTGGTAACTCTTTTACGGGTTATATTTGGCACGAACGACACGCGTCACTTAACAAAACAAGCGAGATCTGAAAAACCTCCATCTCTAAATAAACACGCTCCCTCATGATTAACACGTCGTGATCATTCTTTTGAATCGCAATCTCCAACCTCTTCATAATCTTTAGTTACCCATCAGCCAGTTGGGGATAAGATCAAATCTTTAACTATCTAATTCAAAAATCGTGTTACAATAGCTTTGAGCCACTGGTTACAACCGTATATCTTTATCCAATCTCTAGATACTTCAAATCTGATTTTGAGCACATGGATCATGTGTTGGATTTGGATGTCTCATTTACTAATGAAGTCGACCATAACAACTATAGTGACAACCTAAAATGTTGATATAATCACGGCACTAACAATCTCCCCATTTTTCATTATGTTGTCACAATCAATAAAATGAGTTTATGTGCATAAATAATAATCAGGAATCAACTAACTTTCTGCTCCATCATAAAGAGTCACATAAGTCTTCAATAATGTTCAATGCACTTCTAAAAATTTACGAAAGTAAAAAGATAAAGATACTATTGATACAAACATGTAACAACGACTTCCATTGTAGTTACAACCGCATCAACCATCTGTTTACACCGCACTGTCACATCTACAAATAGTCTTCAATAGAAACCTAGACCAAATAAATACTAGCAGAAGTATCTCAGACCAACAAACTTAAGAAAGTAAAAATAAGGTTAAAATAAAGTTGTTGTTGGGGCATGTGCCCTAGGTCAATCCATTAACTGTCTTTATGAATATTTTTAGTTAATAAAATAGAGGATTTCATTTGTTGTTTATTACAATTAATTTGCATGTCTACATTATAATAAGATCCATGGGTATTTACAGAAATATCCTAAATGTCCCTAGTCGATCATTATACTGGGAACTATAATGAATTAAGACTAATGTGAATCTTGATTGATGATCATATGATGATTATACGTATAGCGATACAAATCAAGATCACGAGTATTTGTTAGGGAACAAAGTACTGGATCGACCCGCTATGAGGACATCACATGGATTAAGTCATAGTTGTTTCTCATGATAGGTATATTTTCTAGTCCTTTGACTTGAGATTACCAGAGACTTCAACATTAGGAACACAGTAATTTGACATAATCAAACGTTGTCTTTAACCGGACGATTATAAAGGTTGTGATTGGTTACTGTGTAAGCAATGTGATGAAGTTGTGTAATCAAGATAGAATTTGTCCCTCTCATATAAAGAGAGATATCCAGTGGATCCCTCGATGTGTTAGACTGTTAAAAGGCCTAGTTTAAGTGAATTGATATTGATCAATGTCACTTGGATATTTTCAGTCTACCTAAAGATCGAGACTAGTACGATTGAACATGTTGGATGACAATTCCATGCCTTATGTTTGATCAAAAGGATATCGTGTGACAAAAGGATGTTATATACACTATTGATTAGGTTGTATCGATTTGATATTCGTATAACTTGGGTAGTCATAATGTCTTGCTAGAGGCGCTTATGACTTGTATACCAAAATGTGTTTTGGTACACTTTATAACGTTGTATGAGCCTATTGGGTCGCACACTAAGAATGGTTTTGCGAGATTTTAAGATGGTTCAGAAAAATGAGTTTTATATGATAAAATTCATGACGAAAACGTCCTTGTGGTGTATTACACTTATACTTCTTTAAGTAGGGGCATATGTGTAATTTACTTAACCGTTTATATACAAGGGTTGTATAAATAGACGCTTTAAGTTAGAACACACGTACGAAAGATCAAAAGGTCGAAACTCTTTTTCGTTTGAGAAACGACTTAGGGTTTTTGGTATGCTCTTGATCGTTTTGGAGAAAAAAATAAAAGGTTTGGTATTCTCTCGAAGCTAGCACTTCGAATCTCGAACGCCGTTCGTGTGTGGACTACTGGTAGAGGGCGTTCGTCGTTGGCAGCGCCTTAGAGATCGATTATCCTTCAAAAAGGTACATTGCGACTGAGGTATGATTAAGTTTTCATGGTATAAACGTTTTTAATGGAATTAGATTCGGATCCAGTTGGGGTTTTTGTCAAAATTGTTTTGTAATCTCCGCTGCGTACCCCAAAACCCAACAGTGGTATCAGAGCCTTCGAGTTCGATTCCATTAAATTCATTGCATGTTTACTTCTGATATATACATGATATATGATTGAAAACATGTTAATAGTTGATGCATATGTGATATACATAAGTTTTCTGGGAGATTTATTATCATGTTTTGTGTATATGATACATATATTCGTGATTTAATTGAAATTTGTTTCGTACATGCTAGTAACCATGTTAGGTTAATTTGAATAATTTTAATGAATTGAGTTTCGTGTTCTATGATCCATGACACCATTAAGTTTGATTGGGATAGTAGTTCATGATTCAATTACATGTTTGTGATTATTTGGATGAAGACCAAAATTGCAAATAATTAATTTTCGAAATTATTTATTTATCTTGTTATATCTATTTTGTTATGAAGTTTCTATTTGATAAAGATAGATAACAAATTAGAATAGGAGATAAATATCAAGAATCTTGTTATTGGTGATATACTAGGATTCAAATATCTTAAATCCAAAATAAATAAATAATTTTCGAAATTATTTAATTATCTTGTTATATCTATTTTGTTATGAAGTTTCTATTTGATAAAGATAGATAACAAATTAGATTAGGAGATATAAGCAAAATCGGTTTTGTTATCCCTATTGGATAGGAGATAAATATCAAGAATCTTGTTATTGGTGATATACTAGGATTCAAATATCTTTAATCCTAATTGGATTAGGATAAGATGATTAGTTAGATGTGGGCTCGGGTTAATTAAAAATGTTTTAATTGACTTAATTTCGGATAAATTAAGGGGTTAATTTATGATAATAAAATCAGCTAAAATTATGATTTTCTATAGCGAACGGCCAGCGGGACCGCCGTCTAACTAATCCTAGCGTACAAAAATTCTTTTGTTAGTGAAAAGTATATAAAAAAAATTCCAAATTGTTTAGTGATTGAACAAATCAATAAAACATATGATATTTCATTGTTTACATAAAATCACTAAAACTGAATAAAATCCCTCTATTAAATTTTAAGTCTCGTGCCATCCATTTTAAACACTTGTCAAGGCCTCGGTCATACTAATATAGTTTCAACCATAGCTGGGTGTATTGTGTTATCTTGGTGAGACAAGTTGGGTAAGAGTTACCTTAATGCTTAAAATGGTTCGACTTAATAAAGCCATCAAAATAATTTTGAGCTTTAGGCAAATGATGAGATAAAAACATACTAAGACATAAGATGTCCCATATCTCGTAAAAGGATCTAAAAATTACATAAGATGTAATTGGTAACTGTTACCTACCTAAATAATCTAGTTTTGTATTTCATGTCATAGTTGTCATAGAATTAGGTGAAATATGGATTTTAGTCCCCTAAATAAACAGTACGTTTTAGGAGGGTTGTTAATTTAGTGGGAGTCTATTCCTCTATACTAAAATAAACTTTGCATAATTTTTATTGTAGATCAATGGCCTCTTCAAGTAACGATAATCCCCTGTCACTGCGATCCATCCTTGAGAAGGATAAGCTATATGGGACTAACTTTCTTGACTGGTTCAGAAACTTGAGAATTGTTCTTAAGTATGAATGCAAGTTGTATGTCCTGGATGCTCCAATCCTTGAGGACCCACCAGCCAATGCTACGTAAGCTGTAAAGGATGCGCATAATAAGCATGTCAACGATTCTACGATGTTGCATGTATTATGTTGGCAACTATGGTTCCCGAACTTCGAAGGACATGGAACTAATGGAAGCCTATGACATGGCTATAACGCTTATTTGAAGGAAATGTTCCAACAAACAAGCTAGGCAAGAAAGGTTCGAGACAGTCAAAAACCTACATTCTTGCAAGATGACTGAGGGTGCGTCAGTTAGTCCTCATGTTCTGAAGATGAAGGGCTATGTTGACCACCTTGATAGACTCGGATTTCCCATAAGCCAAGAGTTGGCTACGAATTTGATCTTAAATTCATTACCGAAAAGTTACTCACAATTTGTGATGAACTACAATATGAATAATATGGAGAAATCAATATCGAGTTGCATTTGATGCTCAAAACTGCTGAACAAAATATCAAGAAACCCTCTAGTAATGTGTTGATGGTCCAAAAGGGAAAGGGAATGAAGAAGAAAGGCAAAGGCAAGGCTAAAGTTGCCAAGGCTGCAGCTGCATGTCATAAAGCCTGTAGAACAAGTCAAGCCCCGGCCTGTTCCTGCTTCAAAACACCTAAAAGAAAAGGAAGGAAATTGCCATTTCTGCCATGCACCTGGACATTGGTTCAGAAATTGCAAACTCTATTTAGAAGATCTAAGGAAGAAAAAGGGTAGTGCGACTACCACTACAGGTATTTATGTTATTGAAATTAATTTATCTACTAGTGATTCCTGGGTATTAGATACTGGATGTGGATCTCACATTTGTATAAATGTGCAGGGACTCACCAGAAGTTGAAAATTGAAGAAAGAGAAGTCATCCTCCGCGTAGGGAATAGAGCAAGAGTTGGTGCCCTGGCTGTTGGATCATATGACTTAGTCTTACCTAGTGGACTTACTTAACTTTAAATAATTGTTATTTTGTGCCTGCCTTGAGCAGAAACATCATTTCTGCTTTCATGTTTGGATATGGATGGTTTTGATTTTATTATTGCGAATAATAAGTGTTCCATTTCTCGTAAAGGAATATTTTATGCAAATGCTGATTTGTGTGATGGTCTTTATATTCTAAGCATGAAAAGGTCTACTGATACTCCAGTCGTTAACATAAATACAACGAGATTTAAGTCAAATGATTTGAATCAAACCTATATTTGGCATTATCGTCTCGGACACATAAATGAGAAATGCATAACGAAGCTCCATAAAGATGGACTTCTAGATTCATTTGATTTAGAAACATATGAAACGTGCGTATCTTGTTTACGAGGCAAGATGACTAAAAGTCCATTTACTGGACACAGTGAAAGGGCAAGTGATTTATTAGGTCTAATACATACTGATGTATGCGGTCCTATAAACACAATGGCTAAAGGAGGTTATCGATACTTCATTACATTTACTTGATGATTTCAAAGCAGATATGGTTATGTATATCTAATGAAACATAAAGTTTGAATCATTTGAGATGTTTTGAACGTTTCAAAATGAAGTGCGAGAATCAACTTGGTAAAACTATCAAAACACTTCGATCGATCGAGGTGGTGAGTATTTAAGCCAAGAATTTGATGATCATCTTAGAAATTGTGGGATTGTCTCCCAATTGACTCCACCACGCAACTCCACAATGGAATGGAGTTTCGAAAGGAGAAATCGAACCTTATTAGATATGGTTCGATCTATGATGAGTCATGCGAGATCTTCCATTATCCTTTTGGGGTTATGCATTACAAATCTGCGTAGTTTTCACTCTAAATCGAGTTCCTTCTAAAGCGGTTGATAAAACACCATATGAGATATGGTACGGGAAAAGACCTAGTTTGTCTTTTCTTAAGATTTGGGGTTGTGAGGCTTACGTAAAGCGACAAGTCTCAGAAAAACTAGCACCTAAATCTGATAAGTGTTTATTTGTGGGGTATCCTAAAGAAATAAAAGGATATTACTTTTATAATCCTGCTGAGAATAAAGTGTTTGTTGTTCGGTATGGTGCCTTTATGGAAAAATAGTTTATTTCAAAAGACACTTGTGGGAGAGAAATAAATCTTGAAGAAGTTCAAGAATCACAGATAAACACTGAACAGCTACTTTGGAAGTTCAACAACGTTATGAACCAGTTGAACCTCCACAAGTGACATAAGGCCCACGTAAATCTGGTAAGACATGAGCCAGATAGATTCGGATTTCTCATTACTAATAGTCGCGATGTGTTGCTTATGGATCAAAATGAGCCCACCACTTATCAGGAGGCTATGTTTGGACCAGACTCAGATAAATGGCTAAGTGCCATGAATTACGAGATGCAATCCATGTATGATAACCAAGTTTGGAACTTGGTTGATTTACCTGAAGGTGGTAAGACCATTGGATGTAAATGGGTTTTCAAGAAGAAAACTGACATGGATGGCAATGTGCATACTTTTAAAGCAAGACTTGTAGCAAAAGGTTTCAGCGGACTTAAGGTGTTGATTATGATGAAACTTTTTCACGGTAGCCATGCTTAAATCCATAAGAATTTTAATTGTCATTGCTGCATATATTATGACTATGAAATATGGCAAATGGATGTAAAAACAACATTTCTTAATGGAAAGTCGCTTGAGGACGTGGATATGACACAACCTGAAGGTTTGTACATCCCGAGAATTCTAGGAAGGTATGCAAGCTTCAAATATCCATTTATGGATTAAAGCAAGCTTCTCGGAGTTGGAATCTTCGTTTTGATGAAGCAATCGAGGATTTTGGTTTTATTAAGAACGAAGATGAGCCTTGTGTATACAAGAAGGTCGGTGGGAGTGTAGTTGTTTTTCCGTGCTTGTATGTTGATGATATATTACTCATTGGAAATGACATCCCAACATTGCGAGAATGTCAAGTCTTGGTTAGGGAAGTGTTTCTCAATGAAAGACTTAGGAGATGCGACTTATATCCTAGGGATAAGGATCTATAGGGATAGATCTAAGAGGCTAATCGGTCTAAGTCGAGTGCTTACATAGACAACGTGCTGAATAGGTTCAGTTTGCAAGACTCTAAAAGAGGATTTTTGCAAATGTCTCATGGCATAAGTCTCAGCAAGAATCAATGTCCTAGGAAAAATGATGAGCGAGACCGTATGAATAAGATTCCATATGCATCGGCTATTGGATCTATCATGTATGACATGCTATTCACTCGACCTAATGTATCATATGCTTTGAGCACTACAAGCAGATATCAGTCAGATCCTGGTGAGAGTCACTTTGGATAGCGAAAGAACATCCTTAAGTACTTAAGAAGGACTAAGGAAGTGTTCTTGGTCTATGGAGGTTTTGAAAATGATCTAGTTGTAAATGGTTACACGAGATGCAAGTTTTCAAACTGATATAGATGATTTTAGATCGCGATCTGGATATGTGTTTACTTTGAATGGGGGTGGAGTAAAGCTGGAAAAGTTCGAAGCAAGAGATCGTGGCGATTCTACAACGAAGTGAGTATATTGCGGCGTCCGATGCAAAGAAAGGAGGCGATTTGGATTAAAAAGTTCATTTCGAACTAGGTGTGGTTCCAAGTATTGCTAACCATGTTTGTTTGTATTGTGACAATAACGGGGCAATAGCACAGGCCAAGGAACCTAGATCACACCACAGATCCAAACATATACTCAGGCGTTTTCATCTCATCAGAGAAATTATTGAGAGGGGAGACGTAAAGATTTGAAGAGTACCAACTGAAGACAACGTCGCGGATCCATTGACAAAAGCTCTTCCACAAGCAAAACATGATGGTCTTGTTAGATCATTAGGCATTAGAAGCATGTATGATTAGCCCTAGTGCAAGTGGAAGATGTTGGGGCATGTGCCCTAGGTCAATTCATTAACTGTCTTTATGAATACTTTTAGTTAATAAAATAGAAGATTTCATTTGTTGTTTATTATAATTAATTTGCATGTCTACATTATAATAAGATCCATGGGTATTTACAGAAATATCTTAAATGTCCCTAGTCGATCATTATACTGGGAACTATAATGAATTAAGACTAATGTGAATCTTGATTGATGATCATATGATGATTATACGTATAGGGATACGAATCAAGATCACGAGTATTTGTTAGGGAACGAAGTACTGGATCGACCCGCTATGAGGACATCACATGGATTAAGTCATAGTTGTTTCTCATGATAGGTATATTTTCTAGTCCTTTGACTTGAGATTACCAGAGACTTCAACATTAGGAACACAGTAATTTGACACAATCAAACGTTGTCTTTAACCTGACGATTATAAAGGTTGTGATTGGTTATTGTGTGAGCAATGTGATGAAGTTGTGTAATCAAGATAAAATTTGTCCCTCTCATATAAAGAGAGATATCCAGTGGATCCCTCGATGTGTTAGACTGTTAAAAGGCCTAGTCTAAGTGAATTGATATTGATCAATGTCACTTGGATGTTTTCAGTCTACCTAAAGATCGAAACTAGTACGATTGAACATGTTGGATGACAATTCCATGCCTTATGTTTGATCAAAAGGATATCGTGTGACAAAAGGATGTTATATACACTATTGATTAGGTTGTATCGATTTGATATTCATACAACTTGGGTAGTCATAATGTCTTGCTAGAGGTCGCTTATGACTTGCATACCAAAATGTGTTTTGGTACACTGCCAACGTTGTATGAGCCTATTGGGTCGCACACTAAGAATGGTTTTGCGAGATTTTAAGATGGTTCAGAAAAATGAATTTTATATGACAAAATTCATGACGAAAACGTCCTTGTGGTGTATTACACTTATACTTCTTTAAGTAGGGGCATATGTGCAATTTACTTAACCGTCTATGTATAAGGGTTGTATAAATAGACGCTTTAAGTTAGAACACACATACGAAAGATCAAAAGGCCGAAACTCTTTTTCGTTTGAGAAACGACTTAGGGTTTTTGGTATGCTCTGGATCGTTTTGGAGAGAAAAACAAAAGGTTTGGTATTCTCTAGAAGCTAGCACTTCGAATCTCGGCCGCCGTTCGTGTGTGGACTACTGGTAGAGGGCGTTCGTGTTCTATGATCCATGACACCATTAAGTTCGATTGGGATAGTAGTTCATGATTCAATTACATGTTTGTGACTATTTGGATGAAGATCGAAATTGCAAATAATTAATTTTATTCAAATTAACCTAACATGGTTACTAGCATGTACGAAACAAATTTCAATTAAATCACGAATATATGTATCATATACACAAAACATGATAATAAATCTCATAGAAAACTTATGTATATCACATATACATCAACTATTAACATGTTTTCAATCATATATCATGTATATATCAGAAGTAAACATGCAATGAATTTAATGGAATCGAACTCGAAGGCTCTGGTACAATTGTTGGGTTTTGGGGTTCATACGCAGCGGAGATTACAAAACTGTTGTATCTTCACAAAGATGAAATGAACCCCTCCTAATTACTCCATGATGAAATGCCCTTCCAAAACAAATAAATCTCTCACTTTGTGATAACATAAGGACAAAATAACAAGGGAGAATCATACCATCAACTGCTTCAAAGAGGTGTAGGAGCAATAAGTTTCAGAAACTCGAATAGCCTTTGAAACAAATTATTAGGTAAGGTACGAATTGTTGTCATCAGCTCCTTCTCATGCTCATTCCTTGAGTCCAAAACATCATTTCCATCCAGCTCTGAGTCAGAATGAGCTTGGGAAATTGGTGAAGACTGAACAGGTACAATGAAAGTAGTTGCCTTAGATTGAGTCTGAGTCTTTTGCTATTTTTTCTTTTGAGTTCTGGATAGGCAAGCTTTCGTACTATCAGTTTTAACTAGAATACCACTCTGTTGTAACAAGTATAGTGGGTAAGTAGATAACTGATTCAAAACTGGCAAGTTATTGAAATTTGTTGAGTCTGCCCTCTTGATTTTATTAGAAATGCCTCTGACCTTTACAAAACATTATGAATCCTGATTGTCTTCTAACACTTTTTGATAGCTGAGAAGTTCAATTAGTAAACACGAAAATAATAAGTATTCATAAATAGACCTCGGTTTGATCCTCTACAATATAGCTCGAAAAATTATCTCAACAAGGTCATAAGGTACCCCTTGTCCTATAGCATACAGAAGTATCCCAATTTCCTTATCAAAAGGTGTTACCATGTTTAGTTGGAAGTAGGTTACTGGTGATGTGGTTATAGAGAATGAAGTGCAAGGTAGTCAGGTCATTTTTCTCTTTTTTCCTCTTCTTTTGTAACCATTGGGTCTCCTTTTCATATGTAATGGTAGTTATCAAGGTAGACATGGTGTTTAGTTTCCTAAAGGTTTAGGAAATTTGTCCTTCATTATTGAAATGACATTCTAAGAGTTCACTGATGGTTCTAGGTGAGAACTCAACAAATCTCCTTCTAACATATACTCTTTGAAAATGAAGAGACTTAAAGTAAGAAACATTTAGCTTTAAAATCGCATAAAGTTCCTTTACCAGGCTCAGATTATTCTTTAGTTGGGAAAGAAAAATTTTTGAAAAAGAGTGAGACTTTAAGAAAGTTACCAAGTTCTCGGCTTCATAGTCCTTCTTGTGAAGATATGTCTCAGTATGGCACTTCTTACGTTTGAGGCCCTCATATCTAGCTTTTTGCTTCCTTATCAAGCATTCGGCGAGGCAAGCCTCAATAATTGTCTAGCTTCACTCTAGTTTGTTTTGTTTCATTTTTAGAATCTGAATATTGCTTCATGGATCTAGTCGTTCAGAATCAGAACCAGTATAAAATCCTTTCTCAGTCTCTGTACAGTTGCAATCGGACTTATCGGTTTATTGGTTGTAACTGGAGTTGTAACTCTGGCCTTTTTGCCTTCTTCTTTGAAGCTTTCTTCTTATGCTTCATTTTTAGTGATGACAGTAGAATAGTCTCATCATTGCCATCATCATCTTCTTTTGGAATAGTAGTCTCTTCAAAAATCACCCCTAAATCATTAAGGGTTTCCTGATCTTGAGTATTTTGTTGATCAAGAGTTTTAGAGGTCTCATACTCATGCTTCATTGGTTCTGTCTTAGGAAGGCTTGCACTTTCTTGAGTAGTCGTAGTTGGAGCAAAAGTGTCCATGGATTGCTCAGGAGTAGGTTCTTCAGGAATAGACTCATCAAGAATAGCATCAAAACCACCTTCAATTGGCTCGGTAGTGGTCCTTAGAACACTTCCTTCTACAGTCACATGTTGAGTATCGGCTTGGTTTTTTGTAACAACTGGATATGAAATACATATTCGTATTCGCCCTTCATCATGTTTTTCCCCAATTTCTTCTTTTGGTGGGGGTTTGTCAGACACAAGGGTGGCATGCACGCTCTTTGTTTGAACTATTGATTGTCGAAGTTCATAGTTCATAGCATTGTCAGATTTTGTCTATGATGATGAGAGTGGATTGCTAACCCGATGAGGCTTCTTTTTCACCAGTGGTGGAAGACCTTCTGATGATGATTGAGACGTTTTCTGAATTGGAGACAGTGGTGGAATAATGTTGAGTAGTGTAGGGTTCAGTACCTTCATCGATTTTATGACTAGTTTTTCCCTTTCAAGTTGAGCTGATGCCTTGGATGATGTCCCCTTTATAGAGCTTCAAGTTTGAACCACGGTGCTAGTTTTGTTACAACTGTTCAAACGGAACTTGAAGATGAAGGTCAAGTGAGAATATCAATGGTATGCCAAGATCAATACAATCGATGAGGTATGGTCTAAGGTTGAAGACGATGAATATGATCAAGTGAAATAACAATGGCTTCAATTAGTTGAACTTGATGCTTATCTACCCCCTTTAAACTCTGACCAACCCCTAATTAATATGGTTAATGATAATTACAAACCAAAATCAAAACAAAACAAAAATATTGCAATGGTAATATTACCGTTAGTGTCCAACATTACTCAAATCAAAACACTAAAACATTACTAATCTACACAGACAGATCGTTACTTCCCCTTTATTTTATTTTTATTGCCAAAAAGAAAATTAAAAATAGTGTGGGGAGAGCGACGATTGCGAATTACATAGGGCTAAGACATAACCCAATAGCCCCTCTCAAGATTTCAAACCTATAAACATCAAGGGCTTTAGTAAATATATCCGCCAATTATTTTTCAATGCAAACATATTCAACGGATATTACCTTCCTTTCCACCAGATTACGAATGAAGTGATACCTCAACTTGATGTGCTTAGTTCTTAAATGTTGAACAGGATTTTTCGAGATGTCAATTGCACTGCGGTTGTCACAAAACACAACAAGCTATTGTTACTGAATGTTGTAGTTACTTAACATTTGTTTAATCCAAATTAATTGTGTCCAACAGCTTCCAAATTCAATGTACTCTGATTCAGGTGTTGAGAGTGAGATTGAGTTTTGTTTCTTGTTGAACCAAGACATCAACTTTTTTTCTAGCAAAAAAGACCTCCAGAGGTACTCTTTCGATCATTAAAACTACCTATCCAGACAGCATTATTGTAACTAGCTAAGATATGTTAGAGTTAGATTTGTATCATTATCCTAAGTTGGATAAGCCTGCCACATATCGAATAATATGCTTGACTGTTATTATGTGTGATTCCTTTAGTGTAGCTTGGTAGTGTGCACACAATCCCACACTGAATGAGATATTTGGTCTGCTTGCTGTGAAGTAGAGAAGACTCCCAATCATACTTCTGTAGAGTGATGGATCTACATGTTGTCCATGCTCATCTTTAGTTAGCTTCTAATTGGTACCCATTGGTGTTCTTACATGGTTTGCTTGTTCCAAACCAAATTGTTTGACTAAGGAGCAAGAGTACTTATGTTTTGACAAAAACATACCTTGGTTGGTCTAGTGAACTCGTAGATCAAAAAAATAAGAGAGTTCTCCAACCATGTTCATTTCAAATTCTTTTGCATATTGTTGACAAATTTTCCTACCAATCCTTTTCTAGTAGCCCGAAATACTATATCATCAATATATATTTGTGCTATAAGGACTGATATAGTTTTTTTTTTCTTTACGAATAGTGTCTTGTCCACACTTCCACGACTATAATCATGATTTAGCAAAAACTTGGTAAGCCGGTCGTATCAGGCACGCGGAGTCTACTTCAACCCATAAAGGGTTTTCTTCAATTGATAGACATGATCTGAGAATGAGGGTTCTTCAAATCCTTTTTGTTGTTCAACATACACTTCTTTATTGATTATATTATTCAGAAATGCACTTTTGAGATCTGTTTGATAGAGATTAAAACCAAGAGAGCATGCAATAGAAAAAAAATAGACTAATAGATTATAATTTAGCTATAGGTGCAAATATTTCATTAAAATCTATTCCTTCTACCTGATTGTAGCCTTGAGCAACTAGACGAGTTGTGTTTTTAACCACTTCTCCTTATGCATCAGATTTGTTCTTGAAAATACATTTTGTACCAATTACATTAGCATGTTGTGGTCTTGGTACTAAAGTCCAAACGTTTAGTCTCTAAAATTAGTTCAATTCATCTTGCAATTGTATGTTCCAGTACTCATCTTGCATTGCATCAGACACATTTTTAGACTCGATAGTAGAGACATAACAGACATACTCGGCTAACCTCTTGTAGTCTATTCTTGTTGTATCTCTGGTCATTATTCTTTGTTCTTTTTCCCCAATAATGTTGTATGGTGGATGATCTTTCTGAATTCTACTTGAGGGTTCTCGAGTAATAGTGGAAATTTCTGACGTATTTCTCTATGAAGTTTATGTAGCATCTGTGTCTAGTGAAGCTTATACTCCAATTGCAACTTAAATACTTGGGGTGGTTGCAACTAGCATTGGTTCATCATATTTATTGTCAGATCATGATGTTTTATGTTTTGATGGAGTATCATCAAAGGAAACATTGATTGATTCCATTACTCTCTAGGTACGTTGATTTTGAACTCTGTATGCCTTGCTATTTGTGGAGTATCTGAGGAAGATAGCTTCATCATTTTTGGAGTCAAACTTTTTCAGCACCTCCCTGTCATTTATCATAAAATTCATGCTTCCAAATATGTGAAAGTAAGTAAGATTGGGCTTTTTACTTTTTCAAAGCTCATAAGGTGTCTTTTTGGTGAAGGGATGAAGATAGGTTATATTGATAGTGTAACATGTCGTGTTCACAACCTCTGCCCAAAGTTTTGTAGGAAGATTGTTAGATGTGAGTATGACTCTGGCCATTTCTTGAACACGTCATTCTTCCTTTTGAACATCCCATTTTGTTCAGATGTAATTGGAGCTGAGAATTCCTAACGTATTCCTGAAGTCCTGAGGAATTCTTGGAATTTAGAGTTTTGAAACTCTTTCCCATGATCACTCCTAATCCTCACCACATGTTCTCCATAAGCTATATTTTCATTCATCAACTTCAAACACAAATCACTGAAACTTTCAAAAGCATATGATTTTTCATTCAAGAAGAGAACCCAAGCGAAACAAGAAAAACCATCTACACATACCAGAATATGTCACTTCCCTAATAGACTTGTTAACTGAGTAGGTCCAACCAAGTATTGCATTTATCAACAGTTTTGTGGCTTTCTCTTTTCTACTTACCAAGTTAACAGGGTTTGCAGATCTTGATGGTGGATAGACTGAACTTAAGTAGTCCACGTACTGCTTCTAAATTTGACAGCATTCTCTGGTGCTTATAGTGACTGTATCTCATTCGTTGATGCCATACTTCAGTGGCATCTGTTGTCGCGTTATAATAGGACATGATCACCTGTTGGAACAGGTAGCAATTGTTAAATGACATTTCTCTGGTCATGATACATTTTCCTTTTTCATCAAATACATCACATATGTTTTGCCAAAATTTATATAAAGAATTTGATCACATAGCTAGCTAATACTAAGTAAATTTCCCTTTAGATCTTCAACATGAAGAACTCCTTCTAGAACAAGCAGACCAGAGATTTCGAGAGTTCCTTTGCATATGACTTGGCTTCGTACACCATCTCTAAAAGTGGCATATCCCCCTGCATGAGATTGGTAGTTGACGAGAAGACTCTTATCACCGGCATATGCTTTGAGTAGCCACTGTTAAAGTGACAGTCAGAGGATGGCATGGACTTTAATAATATATATGTACAACATGATATACAACATTTTTAGGAGCCCATTATTTGTGTTGGGGTTGTTCATATTTTTTAGCAGCTTTCTGAGTGATCTCATATTGCCCGTGTGCCGGTTCTCGAGTCATTTTGAAGCATCTAGGAAGTATATGTCCCTTAATTCTACAGTAATAGCAAGTAGGTATAAACCTTCTTCTTTGTTGTTGATTAAGCCCACTTTGTGCTTTAACAGACTTCATAGATTCTTGGTGGATGCTTTGAAAGAAGATCCTTTGAACGCCTAGACTCATGTGATTTCCATATCTTTTTCCGTACTGTAATAGATAATTATGCTTAGCTTTTCTTTTGTTCGAGCTTACTGATAGTGCTCTCTACACGTTCCAGCTTGTTTTTGCATTCGATGAACTCCTTGTTTTTTTCTTTAAGGAGGTGTTCAAGTGCTTGATTGCATGCTACAACTTTTTCGCACATCGTGATCATTTCTGGATAATTCCCTTTCAACTCTGCATGACTTGAGTGATTAGGCAAATTATAATCAAAATCATCTGAATCACTTACATCATATTTCGAGTTTGTAGAGTTATGTTCTTAGTGTGGGTTGCAACTACTGGCTGAAAGGTGGCAGTTGCAACAGCATGCACAGCAGTAAAGGCAATGTGATGATTCATATGATCTCCTTTATTTTCAAACTATGAGTCACTTTATGTGCTTGTCATTGATTTATCATTTCTCTTAGATAGACATTTTTCCTGAAAGTGTCATAATCCTCCATAATCTCTTGCACGTGAGCTTGCTTTTAACTACTGGCCTTGTTTTAACTTACTTATTTAAGATATCACATTTACCACTGGTCTTCATACCCTGAGATTTTCAAAACAATTTATTATACCTTTTGGTTAGTAGAGCAATATCTTTTTCGTGAGTGACATCTTTCTCAGGACTAAAGTACTGAGATGTTTCTTTCAATGCCAATTCTCTGGACTTCATTTGTTGATTCAGATGCATCTCATAAGTGGTAAGAGACCTCATTAGTTCCTCGAACTTCAGATCTTTGAGACCTTGATTCTTTTGAATAGTAGCAACTTTTACATTATATTTTGCAGGGAGACTTCCGATTGTTTTTTGAACCAATTTTTTGTTGGAGTACTTCTTCCCCTGTTGTTGAGCTTAGTTGGCAATGTCTTTGAGTTTAACAGTGTATTTAGTAACAGTTTATCCCTTTCTCATTCTCAGTGTTTCAAATTGAGAAGCCAGCAACACAATTTTTTATTCTGAACATCTTCGTTACCTTCAAAAGAGTTTTCAAGAATCTGTCAAGCCTCCTTTGACATTTTACATGAGGAAATGAGCTTCAAGTGCCCTTTGTTGATAATACCGAATATACAATTCAATCCTTTGGCATTGGCTGACAAAAGTTTTTCCTCATCAGCTATCTAGTCATCTGGACTCCTTGGTTCTCCGTCAACTTCAGGTGGCTTGTACCCTTTCTCAATAACCCTTCATGCTTTAACGCCAATGGAAAGAATATACCCCTCCATGAAAGCTTTTACAGTACGTGTAATTTGTCTAAGTTAGCAATGGTTTTCTTGTGTTTGAGATGCCTTCAGACTGGTTTAACTGGTTCCCCTAAGACAATTTGGTTAGTACGAATCTCATTTGTCTCTATAAACAAAGACTTCACAGTGCCCGCCCTGATACCAATTGAAATAACCGAATATGATTACAATCGAATACAATGTTGGTTAAAACTGGGAAACTAAAAGTAATGCAAGTACTTAAATCTAAAGTATGCAATAAAATAAATCAAACCAAGAAACCAGATGTGTTATCGCAGTTTGGTCCAAGACCCGCGTCTGTGGGAGCAACGCCCAAATGTAAACTCCACTAGTATGAAGATAATGAACTACAAGACTCCTTCTTGTGACTCCCTCACTGAGCTCCTCCTAGAACTCTCTCATTCATCCCTTTGTGGACCTTACATACATAAAACTCATTTTGTGTACTAGGCTCCCCCTCACTAGAACACTCAAATTCCCTTGCGGTTTTTACAACTTGATAATGAAGTGAACAGAATAGGTTCACAATACAAAGTAAACAAAATAATTGGTGTCCAGGACTCAATTACCTTGACAAATATATATACCAATGTAGATTACACAATTTTAACTAAACTAGCAAGATCTGACCAATCTCCATCTCTAAATAACTACATTCCTACACGTGGTGATCATTCTTTTGAATCACAATCTCCAACTTTTTCATAATCTTCAGTTACCAATCGTCGGTTAGGGATAAGATCAAATCTTCAATTGTTTGATTCAAAAATCCTATTACAACTGCTTCGAGCCACCGGTTGCAACAGTATATCTTTATCCAATCTCCAACTATTTGGGATCTGAAATTGAGCACATGAATCATGTGTTGGATTTGGATGACTCATTTACTGATGACGTTGACCGTAACAACTATCGTGACAAATCTAAACTGTCGATATGATCACAACACTAACATTTAAAACTATAATTGCATATGCTCTCTTGAGTCGCGTCGATGCATTTACGTTCGCTCAAAGAAGAAAAGAATGACATTGCGTGCAAAATAAATAAAATTTTTGGATAGCGTAGAATAAACTCCAAGATGATTAATTATACAAAATGATGGTAATATTAAGAATGACGTTATACATTATAATTCAAGCTGGATGAAATAAGTGAAGGAGTACGCTATGTGTGAATTGATAGGGGATCGAAATATCTCTACCAAGCTAAAAGGAATCTTTTTTAGAATTGTAATTAGTAATTACGCATGCTATGCTTCAAGGAAGTGAATTTGGGTGATAAAGAAATGACAAATATATAAAATAAATGTAGTAAAAATGAGGATGCTTAGGCGAATATATGGCAAAACTTGTAAAGATAGGATAAATACATAAATTCACAAAAAAAGTAGGAGTTGCACCAATTGACACAAAAATTAGGGGAGGGCGGTTGCAATGGTTGTGACACCTAGAAAGCAACATATAAATGTCTCCTTTAGAAAACTCAACTAAATAGAAACTAAAAAAATTCTTCAATATAGGGATAGATCGAAGCTAACTTGAGAGCATTGATTAGGAACGATTTAAATGATTTGGAAAACACACCATCAATTATGCTAAATGGAGCGCAATGGAAGAGTTTGATCCATGCAGCCAACTCCAACTAATTTGGGATAATTGTTGTTGACATCTATACTTTGGACATTGAAAGTGGGTAAGTTACACACATACTCATCCAACTTTGTAGTTTGTAACACTTTGGTAAATGAACTTAGGTTTGTAACAACATCATTCAACTCCGCAACTCGTAACACACTATTCATTAAACTTCACAATTTGTAACACGAAAGTTACTCATGTGGTTTTTCAGTTGGAGGTCCGGTGAAAGTGCACAGTGAAGCCCATTGGCATTGAACTGAAAGGCACAAAATTTAATGTGAAAGGAGGTCACTGGTGCCAGTGGGAATTCTCATCGAGCCTCCAAACAAAAAGCTACCAAATGACTTTAATGTTACACAGTGACTAGTGTCACAATTTGTAGAGTTGAGTGATCATATTGTTACAAACATAAGTTCAATAATCAAAGTCTTCCAAATTATAACGTTGGATGACTATGCGTGCAACTTATCCTTCAAAAGTTGCTAGCTTTCCTACCACAATAGATCTATCAGATTCAGACCGCAAATTTGTTTAGCTTTCATTGCACTACAATACTGAGTGACTAATTCACAATGAAATCCATTACAACAATCCCTGAACATGACCTAATACTTGTAATGCATTACATTAAAATGATGCAATTTGCACTATTTTGATATAAAAAGTACAAAAAACAATATTTCCATCTCCTACCCAAATACACTAATTTTGCACTAAATAATAATGATTGCACAAATAGAGAAGTGGCTCCACCACAAACAAATGTCGTCCTTTCACACTCACCGTATAAACCATAAAACAAATTTCCACGTGGGCCCCACAATAAGGACCTCACCAATTGCAACGCCAATTTGGTGGTGCTTGGCGCTGGATTGCCCACTGCCAAACTCACAACCCAATGCTATAATAGCGCAGCGCTGGGTTAGAGATGCTCAAAGGCCCATAAGGACTGCTCTTCCTATATTGTAAGGGACAACAGAAAGGAATAAGATAAAACATACATGATGAACCTTGAAAGGGACTTGTGCATCCTAAGCCAAGTTCATCTGATACAACATTTGAGCACAAAAGTAACACGATGGCAGAGCAGATTGACCATTTCAGTAAAAATGATAACATAACATAGAACAAATTTATTTCATTTCATAAAAGTCAAATTAAATTCTACAGTTTCTAAAAAAAAATAAAAAAAGGGAACAAAAAAAGCCTTATAAAAGGAACAAAAGATCATACAAGGAAGAAAGAAAAACCGAAAAATAAAAAAAATAAATAATAGCTCACTCATGCTCATCAAAATTGGTCCCTCGTGGAAATAATAATTCCTAATAGAAAATTCATCTGATTTTCGGGTTTCGAAGTTTCTTCTTGAAAACTACTGATTTCAGTAAACTCTTCAGAGGAAACGGTAGAGCTCGAAGATGATTCCTTTGCTTGAATCTAGCTTTACCTGTGTAAAATGACCTCGAGAACATAAGTAATTAAATAAAAACTACGAATGAAAGTTTATCTTATTTATACTAACGGGTGTGTGCTAGAATATCCAGATTTTCATAATTTTAATAATGTAATACAGAAAGAACTTAAAAGTTAAAAGTAAGCACTGATTTAAAATACATCGTAGCTTGATTTTCCAAAAAATAAGCGAATTATCACTTATTCATATTCTCCTTCTACAACTAATTACATTACCAAATGAATAAATATTTTGAGCAATAAAAATGAACAAATGGCAAAGTCAAAGCAGCCAACATTCAAAATAAGAAACTGAGCACAGGATACTCAAATAAATTGTGCAAGCTATCTGCAACTCAAAGCCTGTGAATCAGAAGAAATCAAATATGCCAAAGATGGAAACATACCTGAGTTAGATTCTTTATGTGGCATCATGTTGACTTCAACTAGGGTCTCATGCTTCTGAGCTTTTAGTAAATCAAAAGCTCCCTCAGACTGCATGTCATCTGCTAATGAAGCAACATGCGCTTGCAACTCACCATTTGATAACCTTAACATCTTATCATCTGCAACTGGGACTAAGTCATCAGTTTGCACCATGTATAAATTACTTGTGGGGAGATCCCTGTCCACAGACCTATGATCTCCATCTGTTTGATTTCTTTCTTGTGGCATACTAGTGATTGTCTCCATTCTCTCATTAGTTGAAGAAAATACAACATCAAATTTGTTTAATTCTTCAGAATCTTCATTTTCCTTTGGTGTGGTGTGCGGTTCCGAATTGACATCTCCTAAAATAAGATTCTGCTCAAGAGCAGTTTCTAGATATTGAGATGGTGTATCATGTGAATGACTTTCTACTGAAATGGAATTTTCATCACTTGAGCCCATAGTCTCCGCAGTTGCACCATTTGCAATGAGAGATTTCTTCGAAGCAAAGTTTCGATCTTGAGGAATTATATCCTGCAAACAGGTTTCTAAGGAAGCAGAAACTGCACCACTTGAATTTGTAGGCCTTTCACAAGAAGAGGTGTGTCTTCCCATTTCCTTGGAATGTGTTGATGTTATGGAGATATCATTTTGTAACAGTCTAAACTCATTCTTTGTGCCCATTGATTCCTTGACTAAAGATGATAAAGATGAAGTATCATCCATTGGCAACTCTCTCACATCAGATAACCAATCATTTAATTGCATACCATTTGATTCCATTTCTTGTGAGATTGAAGCAAAATCAATAGCATTGGTTGTTTTTAGTTTTGAGGTTGTAGAGCAAAGTTTTGCAATGTCATCCAAAAGGACATCGCCCTCATTGCTAGAGATGGGATCCCAGTTATGCACATCCACAAACCAAGGCTCCTCACTCTCCTTTTGCACAGCATATGAAATCTTTTCAACTTTGATTGTCTCCTTATAAAATTGTTTTTTTCTTAGAGCAGTGGCTATCAAAGGCCTGCAATGCATGTAAAATAGACTGGTATAAATACAAATTATCTGGTCATACATTTTCAGGATCTACATAAAACAATGATGCAAGCAAGATTATAAATCAGAGACCTGCAATTCTTTGAAATAGCAGCTTTAGCACGTTCCATGGAGAGACCAAGCAAAGACGACAAATTTGCAACATCATTTGGACCTCTGATTTCGTTCACAGAAGCAGCAGCACTTGAAAAAATGAGATTTTCCCCCTGTGTCCAGTACACTAGCAACTGAAATTGCAACATCATGTTTAGATGACAAATTAACCTCAAGCTTGATTGACAGTTCTTCTTGTTTTGCTAGCAACATATATTGGAACAAAAACATGAACACTCATAATCTTTTTTTAACAATCAACACTAAGAAAAGAAACAATAGTTGCTTATTCACGACCAAAAATAGTGGTCTGTAACAAATTAGAAAAGAAAACCCAACAAGCAAATACCACTCTTGCAATAAAAAGCTCATTCAGTTGCTTTGATTATACATAAATCATCAAGCATGATATTTTAAATAATAAATATACATTCTTCAAATATGATAATTGAAATTCATCTGCTTTCTTTGAACCTTATGGCTTTGGAAAAAAAAAAAAATTGATTTTAAGTTTTAGAAGTTACATTTGTGTCACAGATGTACAGATTCAAATAAAAAACATTTCTATATCAATAACTCCTTTAAATACAAAAGGAATTCTCAAAGATTAATGATAATGATTAATCAATAGCACTGATTATATAGACGCACCACGACATAAAAATGAATTACTATGGGCATAATCTTGAATGCTACGATAGGGTTGAAGAACAAATAACCTACATTTTGTGACATCTACGCATAAAGAAAACTTTATATACAAATCAGGGTTCAGTTACAGACCATTCTTGCAACGAAACCTACACCCTAAGCCCTATAAATTGCCTTGCATCAATGACAGACAATGAAATGCCTCAATACCACAAAAAACTCACTACAAAAATAATTAATGTCTCCCTTCCCGTCCCAATAGTAAATAAATTCCTTATTATTGCAAGCACTTCCCTGCAGCCCTCTTTAGCTATATTAACCTCTAAAGTGATTTCAAACCATTCAACAGGACATCGTCACATTATTGATGGGAGCAACTAAATGCCTCCTCTACCATATTTCAACCCTCCATGCATTTGTAACCCCCAATAAGTTAGTGCATGTTCTAAATACCCCCTCTCAATTGTTAGTGAATTCCTTATTGAACCCCCCCCCCCCCCCCCCCCCCCCCTAACAAATTGTTTTCGTATGCGTTGCCCCCTCCCTTCCGTTGCACTTCAACCACCCCCTAGCATCTCAATAGGTGGTAGTTGCATGTCAATAGGGGAGCAGCGGGATCACCTTAATGATTGTGTCGTTGGTAGGGGATTCATGATGATTGTCGGTAGGGGAGAGAGGTGATGGTTGTGCGTTTGGGAGAATGGTGATAGAGCCTTACCTAAGTTTGTTTTGTTTAGAATGTGCTTATGATGAGAAGCACAAGGTGTCGTGCATATATGCGATTGTGTATTCCTATCATGAATCAACGAATATCACTTTACAATTTTATCTCCTATGTTAGTCTTTTCCTTTCCTACAAAACCGTAATATATGTGTGGGGGCGGAAGAAGATAATGGGGAGATGGAGATGGAGATGTAGACGATGCAGGGTAGTCAAAAAGGTATTGCAAGTGAGGGGGTGGCAAAAATGAAAAGAATCAGTTGGGGAGTGAAGGGGCAAACGTATGGTATGGATATATTAAGGAGTTCACAAAAAATTTAAAGGGGGTATTTAGAACATGTACTTAATTATTGGGGGAAAAAGGAGTGCGTGAGTGCCGGGGGGGGGTCGCTTTTGGTTGCTCCCTATTACTAATTAAACGTGTATCTCATGAAGTGCAATCAAAGTTTAATGGTTCAACCATAATGAAAACCCATAAAAGAATGAATAGAACTCACATAACTTCATCAAGCATCTGAAATCAGTTTACGCTAATCAAATATTAGAGCATCAAACAAAATTCAACATAGCCTTAGTCTCAAATTAATTGGGGTTGGCTACATGGATCAAACTTTTCCATTGTGATCGATTTAATGCAATTGATGGTGAGCTTTCCAAGCCATTTAAATTTTTCCTAATTAATGCATCCCAAGTTAACTTCGGTCTACCCCTACCTCGTCGAATTTCTTCAGTTTCTATTAAGTCAAGTTTTCTAGTGGAGACATTTATAGGCTGTCTTTGTAGGTGTCCCGACTACCGCAACGGCCAATCCCTAATCTTTGTGTCAATTGGTGCAACTCCTATTTTCTTTGAGTTTCTGTATTTATTATTCTATCTTTACGAGTTTTATCACACATCCACCTAAGCATCCTCGTTTCTGCTATGTTCATTTTGTGTAATTGTTGTTGCTTTACCACCTAACATTCACTATCAAACATAATTTAAAAGATGTATTTATATGATCAGTCTCTCTTAGCCTTCCTTTTAATATTTTCTTCACTATTGCCAATTTCTTCACGATGTAAATATTTCTAAATGTTGTAAGAGCAATCTATGGTATATATTTATGTTCCAAAGGATTCTCCTAAACACCCACCTAATTAAAAAGGCAAGAATGTTATGAATCAAAATTGAAATTAAACAAAATACCATTGGAATTCATAGAATAAAATTGGAAGCAACATTACTAAAAATTCCCTTCTTCAATTTAAAGCTTAACTTTCATCCAATAATTTGCTATAAGAAAAAAAAAATCTTACCTTGGCATTAGCAACCAATTGCGTTCTAGTTTGCACATCAGAAATAAATGGAGCGTAAGTGATTTCAAAATACACCCCACGCTGCACGCAAAAAAATGGAAAAAAAAGGAATAAGGCGCCGCTCACAATAATGAATTTAACACAACAATGACTTCAGTAAATTTTATGTTTAGGGTTTAAGGTTTAATGGCCCGTTCGCTTCATGGTCTTAGGGTGGATTAACCTCACTGGACTGGCTAAGCCAGTGTTCGCTTCGCAGATTAACTAAGCCACAGGATTAAGTAATACTCAGTAGAGGCGACTAAAGTAAACCACCAATTTTGGTGGGACTAACTAGTCCCAATGCTTGGCCATTGCAGATGACCAAATTGCCCCTCCTCTTTACACACTTTTCTCAACCTTTAGAATGAGTTTCGTTCTTCATAGTTTTTTCTTTTTTTTTTCCATTTTTTTCTTTTTTTCTTTTTTAATTTCTCGATAATCAGGGGTTGAGCTCATGGCCGAATACACATAAGAGATGACATCCCTTTGTGTCATCTTCTTCCTCAAATCCGAGCCTCAACTGTGTGTCGTTTTGTTTTTGTTTTTTTTAAACAGTCGATCCCTCACCTCCTCCTTTCTCCCTCGATCAACACACCAACAACAACAATGAAACCTTCAATCATACCTTCAACGTCTCTTTTGATTACACACATACACAGTTCACCAAAATCGAAACTAAAATTCAATTTATTTTCCATTACTTACACCAACAATTTACAGTGACGGGTAGAAATGTATTAGAACCAGAGACGAGAGAGATTGAGAGACAGTGAGGAAGGAAATCGTGAAGAGGGTGAACAGGGGGAAAGAAACAATGAAGACATGAACGAGGGAGATGATGAACAAGGGGAAGGAAATCGACTTTGATGATTTTGTTGGAGATGTATGTTAAATAGAGGGGTAATTTGGTAAATGTACCTTTTAGAACCACATTTATTCTCAAGCTTAAAACTCTCAACCGAACAAGTCCCATAAAAGGGACTAATACATAAACACATGTGTTAGTCTCATTACAAACTAATCCCACGGCCTTGGGTCTTGTTAAAATTTGAACTGAACAGGCCATAAGAGTTTAGATGCACATAAAAAATCAGATAAGGTGTCACTCACCAGAGTGAATTTAAGTTCTAACATAATAACTACAGTAAATTTAGGGTTTCGGGTTTAGGTTTTTACCTCAATAGCGGCTTTTACCATCGGAAGCTTCAATCGAAATGGCAGCTTCAACGAGAAATCAATCGCAATCAAATCTACCTACACCCAAAAAAATAAATAAATAAATAAATAGTGAAAGCAAATAAACTAAAAATCCAACCACAAATTCACACCAATAAACAATCCATCAAACAACAAACCTCAGAACTCTTGCATGCATGATCGAATACAGTCTGATTCAACGGCCGAATCGCGACCAAATCGTAAGTCTTGAGCACCGGATTCCCCGAATTCAACGCAGCAATTTGCACCATACTATCAACCACAAGAGTCAATCGCGAGTACTGGCGAAAGGGGGCGTTTAGAGGAACCCCTAAGAGCTCTCTATGGAACTTGACTGTGGTGTCCATCGAAGGCGCAAGCTTGAGGAGCGAGGAGAGAGGGAAGAGAGAAATGGCGCACTTGTCCTTGTCGGACATTACGCCTTTGATAGAGCGATTGTAGGCGATCCCAGAGTAACCTAGCTCCATGGCCTTCACTGCGATCTTCAATCTCGCGTTCTTCCTGGCATTGGTGTCTGGCAAGGAGTGTTGTTGTTGTTTGTTTGATCCGTAGAAGCCTTCGAGGTATGGTACGTTGAGGTCGAAGAACGCCATTGGTTTTGAGAAGATTGTTGGTGATTAGGGATTTGTTCGACAAGGGGGAAGCATGAAGAAGATGGTAGAGATGGCGTCTTCACCCCGACCACCGAAAGCCCTGTTTTCTATTTTTGCAGGTAGATTGAAAGCCCTGGTACCTGTCCCGGAACCAATAAGGACCCGTTCGAGACGGCTCTTCGCTCCGCCAAGCTCTGGTACCTGGCCCACAACCAATAAGGACCCGTTCGTATCGCGTCTCCCCTTTTGTCGGGGCTTTCATCTGGCTACATTGATCACATCCTGGTCGAGTTACTAATATGTGCATTAGTCTTAGGGTGTGTTTGATAGCAAAGAGAATTTTCAATGAGAAAAAGTATTTACTTCAGCAAATTTTTTATAGATAATTTTTTTAGAGGGCCGCTAAGGGCACCCCACCTTTTCATGAAGGCACCCAGTTAATGTGGGCACAAACCAATTTACCTGGGGCACCCAAAAATTAAACCCGAAATACCCAAAATACCCCTCGTGCAAAACCTCTCGCACCCCACCACCCCCACCACCACCTTCACCGAACTCCTTGTGGAAGAATCCATTTGTTTTGAACCTGACCAGTGAGAGGAATCCCCGAAATCGTGTTCTCCGTCCCTCGCCGTGTGTTTCTCCTTCGTTGTACGAGTTTTTTGCAGTTTGTAAGGTCGGGGGTGTGAGCCAATTTCGTCTCCAAATTAGGGCTCGGTTGAAGATCGTCGAATTAAGTTACATTTGGTAGAGTAGTTGTAATGTGTGTGTGGCGGTTTGTTCAATTGTAAAAAATTGGGAAATCGCGGTTCTCGGCCACACTGGCCGAGACAGAAGCTAATATTTTTGGGAACTCGCAGTCTCGGCCACGAATACCGGAAGAGTTCACAGCGTCTCGGTTACGCATGGCCGAGAATACTTCGATTATCTCGGTCGAGATGTGACGAGAGCTACAATTAGTGATAGGTAATGTGGCGTCGGTGGTGTACAACCGAGAATTTTCTCCTACTCTCGGTTGTACACAGTCGAGAGGGTCGCAGTAGGCTTGGTCGTCATAGGACGAGAGTAAGGCGAATTGAAATGGTCAATCCATCTCGGTGGTGTACAACCGAGAACTTGCTATTGTAAATTTTTTTTGTGGTATGTCAAACTAACTATACAAGAATGAAAATCCAGCACGACAATTTGCACCGAAACTTAACTAATTATATATCTCGTAACATTCAAACTGACTCTACAAGTGTCCATCCATAAGTAAACAACAATCAAAATAAAGCACGACATTTGTATATCCATAGAACATTCGAAGTAACTGTCAAAAATTCTAAATGTACAACCATCAAGGTTTCTAGGTACAAGCTTTACACTACGGTGTATCTAAATCTACAACATGATATGGTGGCTTCATCAACAATTGCAATGGGCGCGATGTCTCGAAATACGAATCCATCTCGCCAACCTTTGGCACAGTCCTCAACGTACCGATCCCACGATGGATATAAGGATGGCAACGGTGCATTCACGCACAACTTCACCTGTCAAAGTGAACCCGATTAAGGGGGAAACAAAAAAATTCACAAAAAATCATAGAACTTACCCTAACTAATGGATATTCCTTTCATTTGTCATTGCAATGATAAGTCTGTTGTGCAACGACGACGGTGGAACACTACGTAGAGGTAGAAATGTGGAGGCACTCCCATGCGAGAGGTTGACGAGAATGACATTGAATGCAGTGGATACTAACAATCCCATGTCTGGAAGTGTCAACCATTCTTTGAAAGATGCACCAACTTGCTTCTCTGGGCAATGCACCGTATTCTTGTCGGTCTCGAAACTCGAGCCAAGCACTTCCCGCCAAAGGTCTTCATACCCGATAATCTCATCGCACATCCTTCTACGCACAATCCTCCACCCGTCTATATCGGCAAGTCCAAGCCCAGAGGCTACACACCGATATCCACAATTTCCATCAGAAACCACGTCGATAATGCCCTCAACATGTGGCAACCAATCCGGTTCTAAGCAATGACCATAAGCCATGTTAGATGCACTTTGCGTGCGTCGACCGTGTCGCGACGCATTTGTGGAACAACCTTGCCTTTCTTCTGCCTATAAGTGGAGGCCTCTTTTGTGGAGTGGGAGGACTCAAATCCGCTTGGCAACCGTCTCGTCGAAGAATCGTCATCATCGTGTTTTCTCTTCGACACTGCCTTGCATCCGATTGGAGACCCCGATGTCCTCCCACCCGCATCCTCAACTTCTTGCTCGCACTCCACAAAAGACGAAGGTGGACTAATCTCCCTAGCTGCTGAATTTGAGTCCTCCCACCCGCATCCTCAACTTCCTGCTCCCCCTTATCCAATCTTCATGCGGTGTCATGATTGTGCCTCCCACATATAACAGTGACATACCATAAGGAGTCAACATTTTCCTTTACGTTGATAAGGAAAGGGCATCCACATTTCTTCGTACCAGTTTGAGTCCTCGCCTTTTCATCATTTCTTGACTTCTTTAAAATTTTGGCCGTTTTCCACTTCCCTACTCTCTGAGCCAGTCCCCTATATGTCCCAGACCTCTCACTTTGCAAGTTTCACCTTTCCCCTGCGCTTAATGCCCCCGGCATCCGAGCGCTTCGTTACTAACACAAACCCGTTCTCACCACTAATCATTTAAAGCCATGAAATAGCCGCTTCTTTAGAGGGGAATGGCCTACAAGGTGTAAAAGTGTCCTTGTAGTCGGAAATAAGGTAGATACCGGCATTACCTGCAATACAAATAATGTAACATTATAATCAACCAAAATGTACAGCACAATCACCATAAAACCCCAAAAAACAGGTTCTCGGTTGTACAGGTTCGATACTTTATTCAGAGTCTCGCTCACGTACGACCGACAGTTACTCAGTACTCTCGGTCATACCATACCATGACCTACGTGAAACCTCTCGGTCCTCTATGACCGAGACATTACTATACATCTCGGTCCTGCGAGGCCGAAACAATCACGCACGTCGACAGAAACTTCGGATAACCTCATAAAAAACGCAATAAATTTGCAAAATTACCTCAAGTTCAACCTCCTCTTGCACCGTATCAGTACTATCCTCCATTATATAGTGCAAACAAGTTCGGATTTGAGAAAATTACCGAACCCTACGTTGACAAACAAATCATCATTTTCACAGTTTTACACAACTTAACAGTTCCAAAAAACCATCATATGGTTGTCAAACATTATTACCTCGCTGTCGGATGATGTCAATCCGCAAGAATCGATCAACGCTCGCCAAACGCAATGTGGCTTTGTGGTTCAACCTCGTGGTGGGGTGCCCTTTTTCTTTGTCAAAATGGTTTGTGGGGTTTGAATCATTATATATACAGGGTTAAAATGGTCTTTTCCATTTTGCTGGAACTTTTACAAATAAGTTGGGTGCCTTCATGAAACGATGGGGTGCCCTTAGCGGCCCTTTTTTTTTAAAGAATTTTCTCATTGTTGTTTGATTGCATGTGAGAATTTTTTTTTTCAATTTTTTGTTGTTTGATAACTAATGTAATTTTTTTTTCATTTTTCTGCAGTACCACGAATTCATACTAAAATTAAATAAAGTGGACAATTAATCAAGGTTACGCACCGAAATTGAATCGACAACAACTATCTTCACAACCATTAATGAACTCAAAAAAAATCATTCAATAATTAATTGATAAGTAACATAAATTAAAGAAAATACACAATGTACTAAAAATTCTTAAAAAAAAAAACTTATGGTTTAACTTTTAAAAGTAATCTAAAATTTCCTCTGCAAATATAAAATCACCCAATCTTTCTTCAAGTCTTCATCCAAGTGAAAAAATACATTCGCATCCTTAACTTCACCTCCTAATAAAAGCATGGCACGGATTACGTCTTCTCGACTTAGTTCAGGAATATTATGAAGCTCTTTCTGAAGACGTGCACAGTCTGTATGCGCAAATGCATCCGCTAGTCTATTGGCAGCTGCAGTTAGTCCTTGCTCGGTAGCATCGACGTTACTACTCTTTTTCCTTTTAGTTCTCTGGCCATTTGATCCCGTAAGAGTTGCACTAGATGACGAGTGATTGACCTCATCTTTTTTTCTTTAGTTGGGAGTGATTTCTCTGCATTGCCTATAAAAAATAATAACATTATTTATAAGACTTGGATTATTTCTACTAGAATTTCACAAATTGGGCATGATAGTAACCATAATTCAAGAGCATAACAGTTGAGTTTCTTATATTGCATTTCTTTCAAATTGGACCTAATTGTTTACATCAAACTCTACAAAAGAATTGATCATTCAAAGTCAATGAAAAAGAATGTACAAAAAAAAGTGTAAAATTAAATAATCAATTACTTATTCTACAAAATTTACTCACACATTTCTTCCAAAGAAAGTAAATCTATGTTTGCCTCGTTACTAGTAATTTCATTCCCTCCAGTAGCTTGATCATCTCCAAATATGACACATAGCTCATCGTAGTACGGCACACACTTCCTGCGATATGATTCTTTTTCTGGATGTTTCTGTTACATATAAACATACATACCAACACACAAAGAGATATAGTTAGTTAATATACATCACTAATACAATTGTATATTCCAACAAAACCTAAAATGTACCTGAATATATTCTTTCCATGTCAAAACATCTGCCGTGGCAAGCTGTGTATCTGGATCCCATCCGAACCCACTTTGAGATATTACCTCCCTTGCAGAGAAGTAATTGGCTTTCAATGTTTTGATTCTAGCCTTCACATTAGCTGGGTGTACTTGTTGTTTTAATTGCTTTAGCAACTCTAGGCAAACTCGAGTATACACCTCAGATTTCCATGAATTACCTGAAGCATTGCCAAATCCGTACTCTTCCAAAATAATTTCAAGCATGATGTTATCCATGCGGTCATTCCATCTCACTTGCCCCTTTGACACTACTTTCACGCTCCCAATTGATTCTTCCATCTCTGTTTTTACATGATACTAAAGTTGTATATATTTTAAACAAAAAAATGAAAAACTATATATTATGATATAACATAAGACTACATATGACAATGCACTAATTAAGAAAAATTTCAAAGAAATCAAATTTAAAGTGATAAAAAAATTCATACAAACTAGGTACCAATTCATATGCTCAACATTATGGAACATTTCATCTAAAACTAGTCAGTAAGCTTGTCTAGGCTAGTTGTACTCATTCCACATTAACGCGACCAATGCATTTTTTTAGCTATCCAAATTGGAGATTGATGTATGGAAATATTATCTTCTTGTGGGCTATCATCATCTTCTTCATCTTCATAAATATCTTCATCATCTTCACATAGATCTTTGGGATCTTCTTCTCTCAAAAAATTGTGTATCGCACAACATGCTAAAATGACATTTGATTGAGTTTTAACGTCATAAAATGGTTCGAGCCGCAAAAATGCAAATCATTTCTTTAGAAGCCCCATTGTTCTTTCTGCTACGTTACGCAAAGACGAATGTCGAAAGTTGAACAACTCTCTTCCATTTCTAGGTGTACGACCAACTTGATCTTTTAAGTGATACTTTGTACCGCGATAAGGTGTTAAAAATCCAAAAATATTAGGGAACCCAGCATCAACCAAATAATACTTTCTTACATTAAAATGATATCATAGTAGTTGTAATTAGTTGAAATAATCATGACAAAAAAATAACAATAGTACTTATACAAATGTTACACAAAATATATCTAACCTGGTGGTATAGTTAGTCTATCCACTTGATTTGGCCTAACATCATCTCTTAATATACGACCATCGTGAGCCGAGCCCTCCCAACCGGCAAGTACGTATGTAAATCTCATATCAAATGTACATGCAACTAAGACATTTTGGGAAGTAAAACATTTTCTATTGCGGTACTTTCGCTGCTCTTCAATCAGTACCGTGCATGAGAAATGAGTTCCATCTAATGCTCCGACCGCATCCTAATATTTAATATTTATTTAGTTTATATCCACAAATTATTATAATGTATTATTATGCTATTTACAGGACAAACTTTAAAAATATCTTAAATAAATCCATTACCTCAAAATAGTGATACAAAACACTTAGGTTCGATTCTTTGTCTTGTGGAGAATTATTTATATTTGTAGGCTTGATTATGCCTTTGTACATACTAATTAGAGCTCTTGTAACAACGTGGAAGTAGCGACTAACTGTCTCACCGGAACGAATAAATTCAAAATTTGTTCGTCTATTTCGATTATCGTGTCCAACTATCAACAAAAACATAGCTACTTGTTCTTTTACTTTTACACTGCGCCCGTCAACTAGCCCATGCGTACGAAGAATTATGCAAAGCTCTTTGAATGGACCTCATTTCAATCGTAACTGTTCCTTACAGTTTTTGTCAGATTCTTTGTAAAAACGCTTTAATATTAGTTTCCTTTCTTCATTTCTATTAACTCGAGGTTGTATGTTCAACGAGTTACGACGTTGTACGTAATCGAGCAATAACATCATCATCATTACAACTGCTGTTTTTTTTTTTTCTATCTTCTTCAATAGACATCTAATTAAATGCATGTAAACTTAATGCATGAGTGAATGATAGTAAATCAATTTTTATAAAACAAATACATACTTAAAAGTTGATAAAAATTGTAAAACTTAAACAACAAGAAAGTAATGAATGCAGGTATGTGGAATGCGCATCTATAGCAATCCAGGTTATACATTCATTTATGAAACTATATCCAAATCAATTTTTCCATGTCAAAACGTATCCAATGTGAAAATGAAGCTTAGATGAAATCTTTAACTTCTTTCTACTGAGAGTCCCTATACTTAAGAATGTATTATTGCATATAGAACATAAAGGCGAGTAACTCAAAGACCAGAGAAAAATATCAACACGAGAAGAAAATATTTGTTCAGTTCTTCCCATATTAGTTAACGTCCAAATGAAAAAAAGAAAAGAAAAACACAACATCCAAATTGAAAATTTTGTTGTATAACATCAAGTTCAAAGTTTTAAAAAAATATATAGATGAACAAACTAAAATAGTCATTAGAGCTTTTCAGATTTAAATCCTAACTAATTGATGATGAAAGCTTCGGTTCTCATTGTATTTGTCCTACACCATCTAATTCATAAATTTGATAAAGCAACAATCACCTGCACATCACATGAATCCCTACAAGCTATTAAACTTTTCAACTCGAAAAAAAAAAAACGTATCCAATGTGAAAATGATCATGCACACTAATATGTAGGAAAAAAAATGTATCTAATGTGAAAATGAAGAGAATATGAAATCTTTAACTTCCTTCTACTGAGAGTCCCTATACTTAAGATTGTATTATTGCATATAGAACATAAATGCGAGTAACTCAAAGACCAGAGAAAGATATCAACACGAGAAGAAAAATTTGTTCAGTTCTTTCCACTTAATTTGGACTGATTAGATGCTAATTTACCACTTAAGATAAATTACTCTATCATTCCTTTAAATTTACTTGTTCTTATTAGTATATACAACTTTTTAGCATTGAATACTAGTTGAGATGAAATCAACAAGGCATTTAATCAAACACTTTATAGACTACAATCTTATATAGGCATATAATCAAACATTTTCTAAGCAAGACTTTACTACATCAAACAAAGCCACAAAGTAAAATGAGTTTTGATATGCATTTTATAAACAAAAGAAAAAATACAGATGTTGAGTGAGAAACCACATTAAAACTGAGATTAGTTGTGTAACATACCTCTAGGTGCGTCCAAAGTCTTCCGAAAATTCTCAACTCCAATAGCCGCTAGCAACAGCAGCATCGACAAGGCAAAACTTAGAATATCAAGTTCTTGAGTTGGGAGATCGTTGAGAACCAAGATGGGAAGAGATCGTAAAGGAAATAATGAGAATTGAGAGGAGATCGTTAGCTTGAGTTTATAAAGGAAGAGACTTGAGCAGCGACAAGGCAAAACTGATGAAAATATCAAGTTCTTGAGTTAGGAGATCGTTGAGAAGCAAGATGGGAAGAGATCACAGAGGGAAAAACTGAGAATATCAAGGGAGATCGTTGAACAACAATATGGGAAGAGATCGTAGAGGCAAAAGTGAGAATTGAGTGGAGATCGTTAGAGTTTATAAAGGAAGAGATTTAAGAGGAGATCGGCAACGGACGCGTTCTTGTAGGAGAAAGAGTCCGAGTTTGAGTGGAAAATGGATTCCCTAGTGAGAAAATTTCGAATTTCCATGCCGAAATAAGAGAAAAGAATCGAGGAAAAAAAGTGCGTAGGTTTTTTTTTCTTATCCGGTTATTAGTCTATCAAACACCATATAAATAAAACGGTTATATTAAAAAACCTCATAATTTTTCATAATTTTTTTCATTTTTTTTTGCTATCAAACACACCTTTAGTCAATCAATGATGCCTCATATGTATAATTATCAAGGAAAGAAAAAATCTTGGGTCTGCCCCAGGCTCTAAGTTACAAACTGATGTAATCAATGTAACTAAAAAATCGAGTGAAGCCCAATCAAAAACTTCATCCAATTTATTAAGTAAACAATTAAAAAATTCATATACTTTTTTATAAAAAAACTTAAAAAAAAAAAAATTGATCACAAACTTTAGAATTCGAATTAATCTACTAAAGAAACTAAAAAAAAAATCAATGATTGGTTGACACAACTGGAAGCAGATTGTTGCCTCTGAACTAGTGACTCGAGTTCAAGTACTAAAAATGAAAAGCCGCTATTGAAGTAAAAAAAATATCAAATCATATACCCATTATTTATATATATATATATTCATTTGCTACACAATATTGCATTCCATTAATAAGTGTGCACACATACAATGAAATCCCACAAATTCGTAGGAAATGCATGCATGCACGTGTTCATGAGTAACGCTCATTCTCTGTCCCTTTAGTTTTCAACAATAATACGCTGACTACATACATACAAATTAATATTTTTTCTATTGATTATTTGAATATTTTCAACTAGTGTTTTAGTGTAGTTTTGTTGGGCTGAAGTAAAAGTCCATTGAATTTTGTAAGTCTTGGCCCGGGCTAAAATACATATTTTATTTTATTTAGTAGGGGTAAATCACATCTAGGTAAAGGGGTTTGGAGACATTTCCCTAAGGCACTATAATTAGGGATGCAAATGGAGAGGGTCTCCATCTCCATCTCCGCTTAAGAATTCATCTCCCCATCTCCATGCCGAAATGAACTTTCATCTCAATCTCCATCCCCGTCTAATCCTCGCAGGCATGGAGAATCCCAATGGAAAAAACCTTTCTCATTTCATTCCCTATTGGAGATCCCCATGAGGATTCTTGTGGGATTTTTGCGAAGAATCACCGCGAGGAAATATCTTTTCCCACTTAATTTTTTTTTAAGATTTATAAAAAGTATAGTTCACATACATAGGATCCTAATTGTTGAAAATTCCAACCAAAATAAAGTATAACATATTATGCAATGAAAGTTCTAACTTTTTATGTTTGGTATTTTATCACTAGAGTTTGGTGATGTAATATTAAATATACTTATGTATATGCGTATTAGTATTTTTAAATGATATTTATAAACATAATATATAGATAGGTCTATTGCTAGCATAGCATATGCATAATGTGATACGATATATAGATTTTAATATATGTGAAAGCATGTATACTATTTATTATAAATTTGACATAATGAATGATGAGATTATTTCAAAAATAAAAAAAAATGTTAAATATCATAATTTTATCATAATAATGTTAACACATATGATAAGATTTTATTATACTATTTCTCATATTTGGTACTTAATATCAATCACTAGAGTTTGGTGACGTAGTATTAAATATACAATTGTATATGTGTATACATGCTTTTAAATGATACTTATACATGTAACATACATACGCTGGCATCGACATATTCTAATATGTGTGTGTGTGTAAACTGTTACTATATATTATAAATTTGACATGATTAGTGACGATATTATTTTTAAATAGATATTTTTTATAAGTTTTCAAAAAAACTATAATTAAATATTAACAAATATTCTATTATAAATTGTCCGGTCCATGTAGTTGACTCATCCAATTTAACAATTAAGATTAAAGGTTGAAGTTATGTTGTGATTGATAATCGATGTATACTTTTTCCCTCTCAACTCTTCAGAATTAAGAAACAATAATACCAATAAGTTACAAATTCAAAACATGTAAATATAAATATAAACGATATATAAAGTTAATACCTAGAGGCAAAAAAAAAAATCTTAGTAGGATTCTACAAAATATGGTTTTGTAATTTTTCTCATTTGATTCTGAATTTGTAAAATATAAATATAGTTGCAAACAATTCAAAACAAAACATACAATTAACAAACAAGTTAAAATTATAAATGACATTAGAGTTCGTTTATCATTAGTGTTTTGTGTGAAAGCATTGTAATATTATATACAATTGATATATATATATATATATATATATATATATATATATAAATGTGTTTGATATATAAAGGGATCTCCACGGGGATCACATACGAATATCCTTATTAGTAATCCCCACGAGGATCCCCGCGGATATGTTTTTTCCCATCCCCGTATCCATACGCACGCGTGTATGAGATTTCATCCCCATCCCCGCCTCCATCCCCATTTAAATTTTCCATCCTCATTCCCATTGTAGGAAGTCCTCGTCCCTCGCAGGGACTCCCTAGTGCTTAGAGCACCCAAAATGCCCGAATAGTGCTCGAGCACTACATGGTCAATTGTTTACACGCCCATTAGGGACATGTATTAGCAGTGATCAAACGTTAAGTTCAAGGGCCCCAATGCGTGTGGGACCGCATAAATCAAATAAAAAAAAAATAGTGTTAGTCCCTTTTTATTTTATAATAATGTTTTTTTAGTAACATTTAATGTTTTTTAAAAATTAATGTGATGTGATTGTAGGTCCTATAAAGTCTATAATGGAGGGTTTCACCCTTGTAGGAGTGAAGTGTAGTAGAGGAGAGCAGAATGAAATGATGATGTGGCCCTCCACTTACTATAAAATCAGTTCTACCATTGTGGATGCTCTCAGTGGCCTTCGATATGGCTTATAATAGGGCTTTATGCCTAAATTGCACTCGTGGAGACTGAGCTTTTATATTGTATTATTCATGTAAAAGTTCTTATCATCAATGAATTTCATTGAAGCTTTAACAAAAAAAAAATAGTAGGATTTGTGAAAGCTTGAAAAATACAATTCTACCATCTCAACGTATCTCCAAATTCCCATATAAACCTTGGTTGCTTTGTGCCTCCTATCTTCACCGCTCTCTCAGGTTATTTACTAATATGTTCTAACAGTGTAGTTTTGTTGGGCTGAAGTAAAAGTGCATTGAATTTTGTAAGACTTGGCCCGGGGCTAAAATACATATTTTATTTTATTTAGTAGGGGTAAATCACATGTAGGTAAAGGGGTTTGGAGACATTTCCTAAGGCTCTATAACTAGGGATGCAAATGGAGAGGGTCTCCATCTCCATCTCCACTTAAGAATTCATCTCCCCATCTCCATGCCGAAATGAACTTTCATCTCAATCTCCATCCCCGCCTAATCCTCGCAGGGATGGAGAATCCCAATGGAAAAAATCTTTCTCATTTCATTCCCTATTGGAGATCTCCGTGAGGATTCTTGTGGGATTTTTGCGAAGAATCACCGCGAGAAAATATCTTTTCCCACTTAATTATTTTGAAAAGATTTGTAAAAAGTATGGTTCACATACATAGGATCCTAATTGTTGAAAATTCCAACCAAAATAAAGTATAACATATTATGCAATGAAAGTTCTAACTTTTTATGTTTGGTATTTTATCACTAGATTTTGGTGATGTAATATTAAATATACATATGTATATGCGTATTAGTATTTTTAAATGATATTTATAAACTTAATATATAGATAGGTCTATTGCTAGCATAGCATATGCATAATGTGATATGATATATAGATTTTACTATATGTGAAAGCATGTATACTATTTATTATAAATTTGACATAGTGAATGATGAGATTATTTCAAAAATAAAAAAATGTTAAATATCATAATTTTATCATAATAATGTTAACACATATGATAAGATTTTATTATACTATTTCTCATATTTGGTACTTAATATCAATCACTAGAGTTTGGTGACATAGTATTAAATATACAAATGTATATGTGTATACATGCTTTTAAATGATACTTATACATGTAACATACATACGCTGGCATCGACATATTCTAATATGTGTGTGTGTGTAAACTGTTACTATATATTATAAATTTGACATGATTAGTGACGAGATTATTTTTAAATAGATATTTTTTATAAGTTTTCAAAAAAACTATAATTAAATATTAACAAATATTCTATTATAAATTGTCCGGTCCATGTAGTTGACTCATCCAATTTAACAATTAAGATTAAAGGTTGAAGTTATGTTGTGATTGATAATCGATGTATACTTTTTCCCTCTCAACTCTTAAGAATTAAGAAACAATAATACCAATAAGTTACAAATTCAAAACATGTATATATAAATATAAACGATATATAAAGTTAATACCTAGAGGCCAAAAAAAAAAATCTTAGTAGGATTCTACAAAATATGGTTTTGTAATTTTTCTCATTTGATTCTGAATTAGTAAAGTATAAATATAGTTGCAAACAATTCAAAACAAAACATATAATTAACAAACAAGTTAAAATTATAAATGACATTAGAGTTCGTTAATCATTAGTGTTTTGGGTGAAAGCATTGTAATATTATATACAATTGATATATATATATATATATAAATGTGTTTGATATATAAAGGGATCTCCACGGGGATCACATACGGATATCCTTATTAGTAATCCCCACGAGGATCCCCGCGGATATATTCTTTCCCATCCCCGTATCCATACGCGCGCGGGTATGAGATTTTATCCCCATCCTCGCCTCCATCCCTTTTTAAATTTCCCATCCTCATTCCCATTGAAGGGAGTCCTCGTCCCTCGCAGGGACTCCCTAGTGCTTAGAGCACCCAAAATGCCCGAATAGTGCTCGAACACTACACGGTCAATTGTTTACACGCCCATTTGGGGCATGTATTAGCTGTGATCAAATGTTAAGTTCAAGGGCCCCAATGCGTGTGGGGCCGCATAAATCAAATAAAAAAAAATAGTGTTAGTCCCTTTTTATTTTATATTAATGTTTTTTAGTAACATTTTATGTTTTTTTAAAAAATAATGTGATGTGATTGTAGGTCCTATAAAGTGTATAATGGAGGGTTTCACCCTTGTAGGAGTGAAGTGTAGTAGAGGAGAGCAGAATGAAATGATGATGTGGCCCTTCACTGACTATAAAATCAGTTCTACCATTGTGAATGCTCTCAGTGGCCTTCGATATGGCTTATAATAGGGCTTTATGCCTAAATTTCTCTCGTGGAGACTGAGCTTTTATATTGTATTATTCATGTAAAAGTTCTTATCATCAATGAATTTCATTGAAGCTTTAACAAAAAAAAACAATAGGATTTGTGAAAGCTTGAAAAAGACAATTCTACCCTCTCAACGTATCTCCAAATTCCCATATAAACCTTGGTTGTTTTGTGCCTCCTATCTTCATCGCTCTCTCAGGTTAATTACTTATCTATTCTAACAGTGCATTGAATTTTGTAAGACTTGGCCCGGGGCTAAAATACATATTTTATTTTATTTAGTAGGGGTAAATCAGATGTAGGTAAAGGGGTTTGGAGACATTTCCCTAAGGCTCCATAACTAGGGATGCAAATGGAGAGGGTCTCCATCTCCATCTCCACTTAAGAATTCATCTCCCCATCTCCATGCCGAAATGAACTTTCATCTCAATCTCCATCCTCTCCTAATCCTCGCAGGGATGGAGAATCCCAATGGAAAAAATCTTTCTCATTTCATTCCCCATTGGAGATATCCGTGAGGATTCTTGTGGGATTTTTGCGAAGAATCACCGCGAGAAAATATCTTTTCCCATTTAATTATTTTGAAAAGATTTGTAAAAAGTATGGTTCACATACATATGATCCTAATCGTTGAAAATCCCAACCAAAATAAAGTATAACATATTATGCAATGAAAGTTCTAACTTTTTATGTTTGGTATTTTATCACTAGATTTTGGTGACTTAGTATTAAATATACAAAAGTATATGTGTATAGATGCTTTTAAATGATACTTATACACGTAATATACATACGCTGGCATCAACATATTCTAATATGTGTGTGTAAACTGTTACTATATATTATAAATTTGACATGATTAGTGACGAGATTATTTTTAAATAGATATTTTTTATAAGTTTTCAAAAAAACTATAATTAAATATTAACAAATATTCTATTATAAATTGTCTGGTCCTTGTAGTTGACTCATGTAATTTAACAATTAAGATTAAAGGTTGAAATTATTTTATGATTGATGATCGATGTATACTATTTCCCTCTCAACTCTTAAGAATTGAGAAACAATAATACCAATAAGTTACAAATTCAAAACATGTATATATAAATATAAACGATATATAAAGTTAATACCTAGGGGCCAAAAAAAAATCTTAGTAGGATTCTACAAAATATAGTTTTGTAATTTTTCTCATTTGATTATGAATTTGTAAAATATAAATATAGTTGCAAACAATTCAAAACAAAATATATAATTAACAAACAAGTTAAAATTATAAATGACATTAGAGTTCATTTATCATTAGTGTTTTGGGTGAAAGCATTGTAATATTATATACAATTGATATATATATATATATATATATACGTGTTTGATATATACAGGGATCTACACGGGGATCACATACGGATATCCTTATTAGTAATCCCCACTAAGATCCCCGCAGATATATTTTTTTCCATCCCCGTACCCATACGCGTGCGGGTCTGAGATTTTATCGCCATCCCCGCCTCCATCCTCATTTAAATTTCGCATCCTCATTCCCATTGCAGGGAGTCCTCGTCCCCCGCAGGGACTCCCTAGTGCTTAGAGCACCCAAAATGCTCGAATAGTGCTCGAGCACTACACTGTCAATTGTTTACACGCCCATTATGGGCATGTATTAGCTGCGATCAAACGTTAAGTTCAAGGGCCCAATGCGTATGGGGCCGCATAAATCAAATAAAAAAAAATAGTGTTAGTCTCTTTTTTATTTTATAATAATGTTTTTAGTAACATTTGATGTTTTTAAAAAATAATGTGATGTGATTGTGGGTCCTATAATGTGTATAATGGAGGGTTTCACCCTTGTAGGAGTGAGGTGTAGTAGAGGAGAGCAGAATGAAATGATGATGTGGCTCTCCACTGACTATAAATCAATTATACCATTGTGGATGCTCTTAGTGGCCTTCGAAATGAGTTATAATAGGGCTTTATGCCATAATTGCTCTCATGGAGACTAAGCTTTTATATTGTATTACTCATGTAAAAGTTCTTATCATCAATGAATTTCATTGAAGCTTTAACAAAAAAAAAACGGTAGGATTTGTGAAAGCTTGAAAAAAACAATTCTTCCCTCTCAATGTATCTCCAAATTCCCATATAAACCTTGGTTGCTTTGTACCTCCTATCTTCATGGCTCTCTCAGGTTAATTACTTATCTGTTCTAACATTTTGGTCATAAAATATTTAGTTTGTAGCAAGAAAGATATTATACTTTTGCGAAAGACTCATTTAATTATGTCATATATGGTAATAACTAATTGAATAGCCCAATAATTTGTTATGATATTTGGAAGTAAGAACTCATGAGTTTGAACCTCAATGGGGACAAAGTTGTTTATTTCTCATCAAAAAAGTCACGCATGATTGTTGTGTGAAAAGTCAACAACGAGACATGGTTTATAGTTCATTTCAGGATAATTTTAGATGTAAAAATTATATTTCACGGGGTTTTCTCGTTTTTTTATATTTTAGGTAATAAATGAAAAAAATTAAAGAAATGAACGAAAAGGAAAGATTATGAAGGAATTAATCAAGTGGAAGAAGTATACGAAGAATTATCACCAAGGAAACAAAGAAGAATTAGACTTTTGTACCAGCGATTCTCCACGATTCTTAGGGGACACTGAATTGCTAGACAAATTGATGGACATAAGAAAGGACCAATTAGCTCAATTTTTTGGATTTACCCAACGATTCCTATCACACCTAAATCGTTGTGAATTACTGGGTATGCTTTCATTAATTTTAGATAATTGTGAGTTGTTTTAGTTATTTTAAGATGTTTACTACTTAGAACACTATAAATACTAGCCTAGAGTTACAAAATTGGTTGCTCTTGATTACGTAGATCAAGATTCCATTGCTCATGGAGCCATTGTTGATTATTTTCATATTTTATTGCTTTTAGAAAAGATTTGAAGATTGAAGTATTTTAATTCAAAGGTATTTACAATCATGCCTTTTATTTATATTATTACAATGTTATTTATGATTATGAATGAGTAGTTTTTTTATCTAAACAAAGTCCGAACGTGAACGAGATTTGTTTTATAATGCATTTTTGATGAGATGAATATGTGCTTAATGCTTTAAATCAATCACACACGTCAATCACATATTTAATTAGTTGTTTTTGCATATTACAACTAATGATTCTTTTTATTGAGTGCATATTGGCCAATATGTTTTTTAGGGTAGGGTATCTAAAATCTATGTATATGATTATTAACAACAATTATAGAAGTAGTAACTATGATTAATCTATAGGGTGAAATTACCTGAGTGGATATTATAAGTGATTGCGTTCTTAGTTATTTAATGACTAGCATAATTCTAGTTTTTATTTAGTTTGGATTAGTTATGACTCTTATTGAGCATTAATGCTAGTCGTAAATTCTATTTTATTGCGTTTTATCCTATAAGTAGAGTTATAAGATAAGGATATGGCTTATTTCCATTGAATATAGGAAAGTTTATAATTCGCTAAAGGCTCTCAACCTATAGTGATTAGAATTTAATGATTTAGGATCATTATTTAAATATGATGATTATGCTTTAACGAAAATGTCTGGATATGAGAGTTTACATATCATTGTTTAAAATGTACTGTTTAGATATTTAATTTATATTAATTTTTCGATTGTTTGTTTGAATTGCATTAAATTAGTTTATTGAATTTAAATTTCTTATAGTTTAATTATTTTAATTAATTAATTGTTTCATTGTTGATTGATAGTGTTTAGTTTTTGTTATAATTAGATTGGTTAAATTAAAGTAAATTAAATCCAATAAAGATTTAGAGTAGCCTTAATTCTAAAAATTTGCAAAATCCCTGTGGAGACGATATCCCATTTACCACTACTATTAATAATAGGAAAACATGAGAAACTATTGTGCACACTCGACACGTGTTAATTATTGGCATCATTGCCAGGGATTTTAAAATAATCTCTCAGAAACCTTCTTTTTGGATGTCAAATAATATGGCTGAAGACGAGAAAGAACTAACTTGTAGTCAATTTGATGGGAATGTCATGGCTTATGAACCTATGTGCATAACTTTTACAACAAAATTTTCGAAATTCGAATCAAAGTTCAGATTCATAAATTCTTTACTGTGTTTCCATGGTGAAGATAATGAAGATGCTAAAAAGTTTATTAGGGAGTTTGCACACAAATTAAATACATCGAAACCTAAAGATATAAAAATAGATTATGTTAAATTAAAAGCTTTTCTTTTTGCATTAAAAGGTCAAGCTTTATATTGGTTATTTACATCCCTTAAAATTCCATAACCAATTGGTTAAGATGCTACAAGTGTTTCTTAATCAATATGTCCTAGCAAGAAAAATTAGTTTATATAGAAAAAAATAAGTAATGCTAGGATGAAATTGGAGAAACTTTTGATGAATTTTTGGATAGGTATCAAATATTGATTTTATTATCTCCAATGCATGGGTTTTCAAAAAAAACTTTAATGCAATATTTTATGAAGGATTATATCACTAAGAACGAAGATTCTTAGATACAATATGTGGAGGGTCTTTGCTCGACACGAACGCCAACTTTAACAAGAGAAGCTATAAATAAAATGGCTAAACAATCAACGCAATATGGTGAGAATAGTGAATTAATTAAGAAAAGTCTAACTGAAATGAATAGAAGGACATATAAGAGATCAAACGATAAGATAGACGAGTTAAAACCCGTGGTTGAATTATTACTAAATGATAGACTATGTAAGGTAAAACCTTGTGTTTTCTATAATGAATTAAGTCATTCTAATGATGAATGCCTTTTGAGATAGCAAACAAAAATAAAAGAAGTTAATGCTATAATGAACAAATATAATGAATTTCTTGATCCATGATCACTTTAATAATTATACAAATTACTTACAACCAAATGTAGGTAATTATATTAACAATCACGGTTATCAAAGGTATAAAATATCAAATAATTCAAAAAGAGAAAAAGATTAAATAATTCAAACATTACAAAATAATATGACCGAGTTGAAAAATCAATTGAGTTAGATGGAAACACAAATGAGTGAATTTGTAAATCTAAGAAAATTACCATCTCAACCTTATCCGACTTTATACAAAAAAGCACCAGCCATAACATTGAGAATTGGTAGCAGATGATGAACCTAAAATGCTAAACTGATTAGTTTCTAGAAAAGAAATAGAAGTAGAATTAGACAAAGAAACTGAAGTAACAAGTAATAGGATGCCCAAAGAAAAGGGTGATAAGCCTGATAAAGATAAACCAATTAATATAAAACCACAATTCCCTTATCGTTTGGAAGATAATAGAAATGCTAAGAAATTGTAGAAAAAAATCTCTGATACATTAAAGAAAGTATTAGTTAATATACCCTTGTTTGAAGTCATTCAAAATGCACCTAAGTATGAGAAATTTATTAAAAAAATTTATGCACTAATAAGATTAAGAATAATGAAAAAGTGAGTATAGGAGAAACATATATCAGCACTAATCCAAAAGAAATTACCTCCTAAATATTCTGACACTAGAATGTTTTTTCGTTCCATGTATGATTGAGAATATAAAAATTTCTAAAGCATTGTGTGATCTAGGAGCCTCCATAAATGTTATGACTTTATCTATTTATTTGCGAATGACGGATGTACATTTAGAAGAAACTAGTATAGTGGTACAATTAGTAGATAAATCCACTGTTAAACCGATAAGGTTACTATAAGATGTACTGATCAAGGTTAATGATTTAGTCTTCCTAGTTGATTTCTATGTTTTAGACATGAAAAAGATAATTTCTCCAATATAGGTTCCCTAATTTTAGAAAGACCATTTTTGAAAATAGTAAAAGCGATGATTGATGTTTTAAATAGAACATTAACAATGAAAGTAGATAACGATACAATGAATCTTAATATATATGATGTAATGAAATGCCCAATAAATGTCTATTCCTTATGCACAATAGATATAATATACCCATTAATAGACAAATCTTTTAGAAAAGATAAAATAGATAAATTGGAATTGGTAATTGAAGATTTAGAAGAAGATGATGAGACAAAATAGATAACAAGGACTTTGGAATCATATAATTGTTTGCCAAAACTTACTTATAACTTTAATTTATCTGAATCTCATTCAAAACTTTTCCCTTTTATAGTTAAAGTCCCTATAATTAGATCTAAAAACTTTACTAGACTATTTGGAATATGTTTATCTATGAGATTATAATTAGTTACCATTGATAAGTTGCAAAAAGATTGATTAATAAATGCACTGGAAGAATTTAAATGAGCATTAGGATGGACCATATCTGATATTAAAAAAATAAGTCCAGCTATGTATATGCATAGGATACATCTAGAAACTGACACAAAAGCTTCAAGACAAGCTCAACGTAGATTAAACCCGTATATGATGGACGTAGTAAAAGCTGAAATATTAAAGTTATTAGCTACAAGAATGATATTTTTAATAGCTGATAGAAATTAGGTAAGCTTAGTCCAAGTAGTTCTCAAAAAGACAGGAATTATAGCAATAATAAATGAGCATAGAGAGTTAGTACCAACTAGAATCCAAAATAGTTGGAGGGTATGTATAATTATATGAAGTTGAATGCCTCAACTAGGAAAGACCATCATCCATTTTTGTTTATAGATAAGATATTAGAAAGATTACCTAGAAAAACCCATTACTGCTATCTAGACGATTATTCAGGATTTCATCAAATACCTATAGCACAAAAGATCAAGAAAAAATAACTTTTACTTGCCTCTTTGGTACATTTGCTTATAGACGTATGCCTTTTAGTTTATGTAATGCACCACAACTTTTCAATGGTATATGGTTGGTATTTTCTCTGATTATGCGAAATTTTTATTGAAGTCTTCATGTAAGATTTTCTGTTTATGTTAATTTTTTCGAAGAATGATTTAACTAAAGTGCTGAAGAGATGCATGGAAAAGAATTTAGTATTAAATTGTGAAAAATGTCATTTCATAGTAGATCAAGGACTTATATTAGTTCTAAGGGGTATTAATTGATCTCTAAGTTCTAAGGAATATTGCATTGATTGGTTTAGTTATCATTAAGGGATGACTCATTTTTTTTAAAAAAATCATTCGATTCTATCATAACTTCTATTTACTAGAGGGTAATATGTTTATATTTGAAGATCACTTCTATTTAAAAACTTATATTATTTAAAGTTAAGATGAATTAGATTGAAATCAATATATAAAGAATGAAAAGAGAATATGATTAAGAGTATTCTTTGTTCGGGACAACAACGTGCTGAGTTTGAGGGTATTTAACAAGTCAATAATTAGACATGTTTTATAGTGTAATTTAGGCTGATTTTGATATAAATGATGATATTACACTAGTTATTCTCTTGTTTTTGTGATTTCAGGATTTAATTAAGAAAATAAAGAAAGAAAAGAAAAAGTGGAAGAAGAGCAAAATAGTTAATTGTAGAAGGGGTCCATGGATTAGCCAGCAATACATGATTACATAGGGAATCACCACCTAAATCGACATCAGAGAAATGTTAGTGAATCATCGGCGAATTGAAAAATATATGAGAAATCACCCGCTCAATTGGTGGAGTACAAAGACCAATTTCCACTGATTAACTTAGCTCTTTATGAACATAATGGAATCGCTCGCAAATCATTGAGGTTATTTACGGGTTTTTTATATTAATATGAAGGATTTGAGTTTATATATGATATATATATATATAACTTAGGAGATTATAAATAGGACTTGAGGGCTTCGAAAACATGCTCCTCTCTTTAACCTCTTTCACATATTCTATAAGTCTTTTATTAATATTAAGTTAATTGATGTTTGAAGCTACATTAGAGCTTCAAATTATTTAAGAGGTATTTATTTATTTAATTATGTCTTTCAGTTGTATTATTATGTTATTTATTTCCAGCATGAGTGAGTAGTTTATTAATCTAAACAAACCCTAGACATGGATATACTTTGGATTGTTATATAGTTATAATAAGGAATCATGAACTTAATGCTTTAGATCTATTCATAAACAACAATCAAAGTTTTCATAAGTTGTTTTTGCATATTACAACTAATGAAGATTGATATTGCATGCATAGTTGCAAATATGTATTGTGGTATTATGATTATGATTCTATGTCTATGATTATTGACAACAATTATAGTAGTAGTAACTAGGATTAATTTATAGAGCGAATTTACCTAAGTGGATGTTCTATGTTATTTATTAATTAGCATATTCTAATTAATATTTGATTTAAAATAGGCATGATTTTCATTGAGTGTTAATTCTATCACATTTCTATTTTGTTGCATATTATCCATAATAGGTAGATCTACAATGATAAGAATATGGCTTATTTTCCATTAAATATAGGAAAATTGATTGTTTGCTAAATGCTATCAACCTATTATGAATTAGGATTTAATAATTATGAGATTCCATATGATATGATTATAATTAGGTTATGAAGTGATGTTATATTCTAACATTTGAATGCAATCTAAGTATATTAGATTAGTTAGTGGGAGTTTCTTTAGATGTTTGTTTAGATATTTACATTATATTGAATTTGAGTTTTGTTTGATTAAGTTTGCATTGAATTGTTAGAATTCGTTTAACTAGTTTGGTTAATTAAGTTAGTAGTTATAGTTTTAAGTTGTTTGATAATTTAATTATCGTTTAATTATATTAACTAAGTTAAGAAAAAAAAAGAAAAAAATACTTTCCTTAGAAGTTTGCAAAATCCTTAGGGAGATGATATCCCATTTACCACTACAAAAAATAATAAGAAAATATGAAAACTACTATGCAAGCTCGACACGTGTTAATTTTTGGCACTATTTTCGAGAATTTTTAAATAATTTCTTAGGATTTTAGACTTTGTATGGTCTACATAATTCGTTGTGTTAATTCTTTAGGATATTTACATCATTTTGATCCTGAAATGGACATATCTTTTAATCAAAGTTTAAGGAAACAATAAATTAAGGAAAATCTAGCTCATAGGATGGAAGATAACTGTAACGGCCCGAAAATTTGACTTGTGCCACGTGCCAAGTCAAGGTCGTATGTGGGACCCACTCGTCAATTACGTATGTCTGAATCCTGAGTGGAGACGCCGAGAATGTTTAATTTAAGATTTAATGCTAATTGTTGAGAAAAGTATATGCGGGGAATGCGGTGAGCCGAAAAATGAACGGGGACGCGCCTCGAGTTGCGTGTCGACGTAAGGATCGAGATAATGGCTTAATGTGGCCCTAATGGCCTTATGTGGTATTAATATGTACATTGGATACGCCTCGTGATGCGTGTAGCGCGAGTATCGAGATTTGTGAAATGAGGCGGGTTGGTACCTCGAGATGCGCGCTGCTCAATTTATAAGGAAAACATTAAAAAATATATGTTTTTTTATATGCCTCGAGTTTCGTGCTGCACGGATCTCGAGGACACAAGTTTACTTAATAAGGAAGAAATAGAATATATATATATATATATATATATGTGGATAAGGTGTGGTTTTAACCACACATTCAAAAAAAAAAAAAAAGAAAACAGTGGCGAGGTGGAAAAAAACGAGAAACCAGAGAAGAAGAAAGAGACGATCGGGAGGAGAGGAAGCAGAGGAGAGGAAGGAGAGGAGAGGATGGAGAGGAAAAGAGACTGAGAGCCTGAAAAGGAGAATGCAAGGTGAGTCGATTGAGTTGTTGTTGTTGATTTCGCGTTGTCATTGCTGTCGGTTGTATCGTCGTTGTTGGTGTTCGGGTGGCGAACTCGAATGAACTGCCATGGCAGTTCATTCGAGCTCGAGGTAGGCAGGGGAGTGGTCTCCCCTGCATGTGAACCCACCTAGGGTTGGGGATGGAAGCCCAACCCGGCGGAAAAAAAAAAAAAAAAAAAACCGAACCTTCGTGCTTTGGTGAGGAAGATGACCCGCGGTCGGGCTCGGGTCGACTCCGGGTCGCGTGTGCGGTCGGGTCAACCCGGGTCCAGATGGACCGGGTCGGGTCAACCCGGGTCCAGATGGACCGGTCGGGTCAACCCGGACCCACCCTAATAAAATAATATATTTAATTATTAAATTAAATTAAACTATTTTTATATAAGTTTGAATTACAGAAAATAGATTAAAATAGATAAAAATTATGAAAAATCCTTGAAAAATATGAAAAATAGGGAAAGCTAGAAAAAAATGAGTTCGAGGCTTTTTGGGCATTTGGAACCCCAGTATAATTCGAAAAAGGGTGCTAAAAACTTAATTTTTATGAAAATAAAAATGGCAAATCTATAATCACATATTATACTTGCACGTAATGCAACCCTAAAATTTTAATTGGTATAAATGGACACCAGGGACGTAGGAGTCGGGTGCCGAGTGCGTAAATCGAGGCGTGGGTGAACGTTTTGAGGATGAATTATGGGTTTCGAGGTAAGTAAACCAGTTAGAAAATGTACAACTGTTCATTGAGCTTGCATGTTTGTTTGATGTTGAATCATGTCATTTTCTTGGAATTCTCACTCACTTATGAGTGTCCGAGGGCCAAGTGAGTCGTACTCGTGTTCCTGATTGGAGTGGTTGCTGGCTCGCAACCGGGGCCATGATCTCGAGTCACAGTATTTGGTCGGAATGAGATGTGTTTTATCCGGGGCGCCGTTGATATCCCTCATTCGCAACATTCTAGGTACGGCGATGCCGCATCCCATGACCGAGTCTGCTTGGCGTTGTTTGCGACTCTGCGACCCCCGACCTGGGCACCCGCATTCGGTGGTCTTAAACTACTTGGGACCTCTCTATATTGTTTCCTTTGACACTCATTTCTCATTGTACTTCCATTGTTTTACAGTCTCATGATCATGCATTCCGTATAGTTTTCTTTTTATCTGCATGACTTTTAGACTGCTTTATTTTACCTTGAATTATTGTTTAGATTCTACTGGATTTTACTTACTGGGCTCATCAATCTCGTGTTTGACTGAGTGCAGAGTTGCAGATGAGTAGCAAAGGGAAAGCTCCATAGCTAGGTGAATATTTTTGTATATTTTTTATTTACTCTCCTCCGATGTGATACATTTATGTTGGGTTCCACAATTAGGTTGCCTAACTCTTGTACCTTATTTTTGAGTTATTTAATGTAGTATTGCTTCCGCTTAATTGTAAAATATTGAAAAATATTAATAACTCAACTTAAAAATTGTGAATGTACGTATAATGAAGGATTGAAAGGCTGACTAAGCCTGCGTTGATCTTGCGAGACTGGCTCGGGGGTCCACGTGGGCTTAGGCCGGGCGGGCCCAGTTTGTGGGAAACTGGGGTCGTCACAGTTGGTATCAGAGCTAAGGTTTTACATTTAGCTCTTAATTAACCTACAACAAGCATAAGACATAAACCAGCGAAAGTTAGAACCCCGAACTTATAGTGGAACCCTATGATCCCGACTTAAGTCTTCGTTGGGAAGTGAGGAGAGTTGAGGATATATGAGCTATTTGAAGTGTTGTATTATACTACTATCGATAGATATACGATATTCACTCTTGTTATCGCGTGAGACGCGATGAGTAAAAAAAATTGAAAAAGATTGACGATAAATTATCGGATTCGGAGAAATTGATAATAAAGAAGATTGATGGTAATGATTAATTGGATAGAAATTATAAGTATATATATATTTTGATAGGAACGAGACTTTGTATTTACAAAGGTTTATAAAAATGAGCTTTTGGTATTCTTTGGTGAAAGGCTCATTCGGAGAGGTTTGGTAAGGCAGTTGAACCACTTTGTTCTATTTCAAATGGAATCAGTTAGTGATCGATGTTTCATTTGCCTACTTGATTTCATTTTTGGTTAATCAACAGCTCATGTCAGTTGTTTACAACATTGTGGAAAATGGAAAAAAAAAAAGAATGGCAACAAAATGTAAAACTAGAGTTTAGTTAGTTCAATTGATAAATTGAGATAATTAGCATTGTTGGTTTGGTGAAGCCAATGGAAAATGAAACAATTCATTTTGAGTAAAATGAGATAATTAGGATTTTTAAGGTTTTCAATTCGAAACTTTGGTATTACAAAGGGTATAGTTTCCAATTGAAACTTAAAATGCCATTTATGACTCAAACAAACTTGTGAATTGGTTTTCAAGCCATTTAGAGGAATTTTGATGTTATTTAGGACTCAAAAGTTTATTACAATAATTGAGAATTTCCTATAGTATTGAGACTTGAAATGGAAGTTTGAGTCTCTAAATGATTTTAAATTGGTAATATGGAGAAAATTGAATAACTTTGAGTCTAATTTAGACTTGAAATCAATGTTTTGGAACTTAGAGAGCTTTTGGAGTTTTAAAATGCTAGAACACCGATTGGATTTGTGGAAATAAAAAAAAATCGGTAAAGTGACGAAATACATCGAGGAACACAAAAAAGGGGGAATGAAGAGCAGACTTTAAGGGAGCAGAGTGTTGAGATGACTTGAGAGCTAACGATTACATCATGTACGGACTCCTTAGCTTTGACGAAAGCTTTGGAGTAGTAGTGTTGAATCAGAAGCCCAAGTAACTCCACTTTAATGACACTATGCATTTATAGTCTCAGGGTTGGTGAAGTCGACCACCACCTTTAGGGATTTGTAAATGGATTAAGTGTTACCTACAGAGAGTAGAGTCAGAATCATTCTTGAGGTTAAAGGCAACCTAAGTATAAATCCTACGAGATTATAAATCTTAAGATTCTCACATATTTAGAATTGATGGAGATATGCCAGTAAACGTACTGAAAGGAAATTTTTGTGCAAGTAGTGCATGTTGTAAAAATGTATTCGATATGGTATATTTGTGGTGTTGTAATATACTATATACGATATCGGTAACTATACCCTAATTCGGCGATTCGTGGCTATGGGAAATGCGATTACGTTTTAGACCGGGTCTAGGAATGATCGTGGGGCCGCAGGTTCGCATTTTGCGAGTGGGGAGGAGCTGTATACTCTGTCATATAGAATTGTATCGCAAGACCAATAGCTGCAGGAGATTTTTGATTGTTAAGGGCATAAGATATGCCGTAACTGTCTACGTCGGCAGCTCTAGCTATTCAGGTTGAGCTCGTACATCTGCGACACTACGTGAGGATACACGTCGACTGAAAGAGGCGAGGTAGACTCGCAAGTTCCCGAGGCAATATTGGGAAAAGTTGTACGGGGGTACTAACCTTGAGGATACATGATGTACGGGCCGTATCAGCACAAATGCAGCCAAGTATTTCATCATCTCCACTAGTCGGCGAGGTCAATGTTTGATGACGTACTACGAAAGTGTCGATGGGGAACAGTCCGTACCTGAAGAGGACTGAGTTTCAGACCATTCGACAGAGGACTAGAGAGTCAGTTGTAGTACATGAATCGGTATATACGCGTGATGAAGTATGCTGGGGGTGTCGCTAACACGGACACTGACCAAGCTTACTAGGTCATACACGGTTTCGTGGAATTATTGGTTTGGTTGGGTGACGACTGCTCCGAGCACGGTACAGGAGGCTTAAGGGAGGGCTATATGGCGAGAGCTTTAGGAGCACATGCACTAGAGTACCAGTCGCATTATAGGCATCGTTATAGTCAGTGCGAGGGTCTGGAGATGAGGCGAAGGAAAAAGAAAGTGAGACGGTCATGACTAAGAGATCGAGCTTAGAGCATACGATCTATTATGTTTCCGTCATATATAGCGTATATTACGCCAATGTTAGTTGGTCCAGCATAGAGTTACGCTAGTGCACTGCAGTAGCCAACACCGTCAGATCCTTAGCATAAGTACCATAAGAGGATTGATGAGCAAAGGCAGTGGCCAGAGATAGGGTCAGATTTCTAGTCATGTAAATGGACAAGGATAGCGGTCTAGTCATACACAGGGACAAGGACATGGACATGTTTCATCGGGATAAAGATTTCAACGTATCTGGTTAGGAGTGTGAACAACCATGTCACTTCACCAGTATGTGTTCGCAGCGAGATGCGAGCACATAGAGAACCGGGAGTAGCCTTCATGTTGTTGCGCGTCGTCGAGTCCGACTACTAACCATCGTAACCGAAAAAGAGAGTATGAGTTGGGTTGGGACCCACTCCATCAGAGAGACGGATAGACAGGCAGAGAGCTTGATTTACATTCTCGCGGACATACTGCAGATATAAATATGTTATTGACGGTGGATCATGGGACTTATGTTTCGTTGTATTCCAATATATGTTGCGAGGATGTTGCTCTGGCATATATTGATGGGAGGAGGCAGATGGTGTGTTCATTGCTTGGAGGTCACGGAGGATCCCAACTTGTCAGGGAGGAGCCCAGCTCGTCACGGAGGAGCCCAGCTTGTCGCGAAGGAGTCCAGCTCGTCACGGAGGAGCACAGCTTGTGGCGGAGGAGCCCAGCCCTACAGAGTAAGATGGGGGTATGGCTTTGGGCGAGTATGGCCTTCGGCAAGTATGACCTTTGGCGGGTATGGCCTTGGGCGGGTATGACCTTGGGTCTTCAGTCATAACACACTACCGAAATGCGTAAATTTCGAGGATGAAATTCTAATTCTTTAGGAAGACTGTAACGACTCAAAAATTTGACTTGTGCCACGTGCCAAGTCAAGGTCGTATGTCGGACCCACTCGTCGAATACGTATGTCTGAATCCTGAGTGGAGACGCCGAGAATGTTTAATTTAAGATTTAATGCTAATTGTTGAGAAAAGTATATGCGGGGAATGCGGTGAGCCGAAAAATGAACGGGGACGCGCCTCGAGTTACGTGTCGACGTAAGACCGAGATAGTGGCTTATTGTGACCATAATTGCTTTATGTGGTATTAATGTATACATTGGATACGCCTCGTGATGCGTGTAGCGCGAGTATCGAGATTTGTGAAATGAGGCGGGTTGGTGCCTCGAGATGCGCGCTACTCAATTTATAAGGAAAACATTAAAAATATATGTTTTTTCGATGTGCCTCGAGTTTCGCGCTGCATGGATCTCGAGGACACAAGTTTACTTAATAAGGAAGAAATAAAATATATATATATATATATATATATATATATATATATATATATATATGTGGATAAGGTGTGGTTTTAACCACACATTCAAAAAAAAAAAAAAAAAAAAAAAAAAAAACGGTGGCGAGGTGGAAAAAAATGAGAAACCGAGAGAAGAAGAAAGAGACGATCGGGAGGAGAGGAAAGAGAGGAAGAGAGATCGAGAGCCCGAAAAGGAGAATGCAAGGCGAGTTGATTGAATTATTGTTGTTGATTTCGCGTTGTCGTTGCTGTCGGTTGTATCGTCGTTGTTGGTGTTCGGGTGGCAAACTCGGACGAACTGCCATGGCAGTTCGTCCGAGCTCGAGGAAGGCAGGGGAATGGTCTCCCCTGCATCTGAACCCACTGGGTTGGGGATGGAAGCCCAACCCTCAAAAAAAAAAAAAAAAAAAATAGAAACCGAACCTTCGTGCTCTGGTGAGGAAGATGACTCGCGGGTCGGGTCGGGTCGGGCCGACCCGGGTCCACGTGGATCGGTTCGGGTCGACCCGGGTCCAGATGGTCCGGGTCGGGTCAACCCAGACACACCCCAATAAAATAATATATTTAATTACTAAATCAAATTAAACTGTTTTTATATAAGATTAAATTACAGAAAATAGATAAAAATAGATAAAAATTATGAAAAATTCTGAAAAATCCTCGAAAAATATGAAAAATAGGGAAAGCTAGAAAAAATGAGTTTGAGGCTTTTCGGATGTTTGGCACCCCGATATAATTCGAAAAAGGGTACTAAAAACTTAATTTTTATGAAAATAAAAATGGCAAATCTATAATGACATACTATACTTGCACTTAATGCGACCATAAAATGGTGTAAATTTCAGACTTCGCGGTACCTATGCTCGAGGATCAAATCGAGATATTTATTTAGCTTTTGGTTTGTTGATTTCATATTTTTCAAGGCAGCATATTTCTCTCGATACTTATCAATTTGACTGATCATTTTATTATGTTGTTATTTGGTATCATGTTAGATTGTTTATGACCAAAAATCACTACTGAGCTATATTACAGACTTGCTAGTTAATTTGATTCATTACGAGTTATGTTTTACAATTATTTACCCGTCTTAAGTCATGATAGCTTACTATGTCTTGTAGTTTTATTTCATTTCTTGTTAAATATTATGTAAACTTCATCGGTGATTTCCATTTTCATCGAATGCATGTTTGTTTATACCTACTACAGATGTTGAATAAATGGTAATTTTATTTTCAAGTCATTTTCTTGGAATTCTATAAGCACTCACTTATATGAATTTGGTAGGTCCGACCTCGGACGTGAGGTCATTACGCTTGAGTATTAGAGCATGGTGTGCTCAAATCGAGGCGTGGGCGGACGTCTTGAGGACGAATTACGGATTTCGAGGTAAGTAAACCGGTTAGAAAATGTACGAGTAGTTCATTGAGCTTGCATGTTTGTTTGATGTTGAATCATATCATTTTCTTGGAATTCTCACTCACTTATGAGTGTCCGAGGGCCAAGAGTCGTACTCGTGTCTCGATTGGATTGGAGTGGTTTCCGCTCGCAATCGGGGCATGACCTCGAGTCACGTATTTGGTCGAAATGAGATGTGTTTTATTCGGGGCGCCGTTGATATCCCTCATTCGCGACATTCTAGGTACGGCGATGCCGCATCCCATGACTGAGTCTGCTTGGCGTTGTCGCGACTCTATGACCCCGACCCTGTGGATTGGAGATGTAGATGCTTCATTATGGATTACCTTACTACGTCCTTTGTGGCGTAGAGATTTAGCAGAGATGGTAGGAATAGTGTCATTTGTACGAATGACTACTCGACCGAGTAGTGCGATGAGTACTCGATGGAGCTGAGGTCCGAAATTATGAAGATGAATCAGAATCATTCATTGATGATTCTTGGATTGTTTGGCATGTGGTAGGACACCTAGGAGTTCATTCGGAAACCAAATAGTTTGATATCTTTTGTGGAGGCATTTTATCAAACACTTGGTATGTAAGACTCAAGTGGAGATTTATTCCAAAAGTAGTGGATCAAATGGTGTAACGATGAAGGAATAATTATTTGCTCACCTTAATAGAGTGGAATCACACCAAAATAACAAGGAGAATCAATTTTGGAAAAATATGATCATTATGTGTCCAAAATATTGAGCCACTGGAGGAGAGAAAAACCTCGGGTGTTTAAAAAATACACCCTCACCCTGGATAGCGCATTATCTGCTAGACCTAGCGCGCTATCTATTCTTAGTTTTTGACCCTGAACTTGATTTTTCTCGAAAATTAGTTTTGATTTTTGAAAATTAGTTTTGACTCAAACGCCACTCTCAATGCGACATGCACATCTTAAACACCTCGAGATGCATGTCAATCATGATGGACAATCCTAAAACTCACTTAATAGATCAGATTCACTTATCATGCCTAATTCTCGCCTAATTTCTGAAAATTGATCCATAGGCAAAGTTTTGGTGAAGATATATGCAAGTTTGTTTTTAGTAGACACATGAATCAATTTAACATCCTCTTTTTGCACATGGTCACAAAAAAATGATGTCTAATTTCAATGTGCTTCGTGAGTAAATGTAACATCTAATTCTTTGAAATATTGATTGCATTTGTATTATCACAAAAAAACTTTGGTGCGAACAACTTAGATTTGATAATCCTCGAGTTATTGCTTCATTTATAGCACTTGAGCACAACTATTCCTGGCTGCCACATACTCAACTTTTGTGGTGGACAGTGTGACAGAATTTTTCTTTTTGCTAAACTATAAGATCAAGGAGTTTCCTAGCAAGTGAAAAAATCCTGATGTGCTTTTCCTATCCACTAGGCTTCCCGTTTAATCCAAATAAGCAAAACTTCTAAGCCCAAAATCAGGAGCTTTGTTAAACCATAGGTCTAAGTCTTGTATGGGACTCAAGTATCTAAATATGCACTTGACATACTTTAAATGTGACTCTTTAGGCTCGGATTGAAATCTAGCACATAGAGAAATGCTAAACATAATGTCCGGTCAACTAGCGATTAAATACAGTAGGCTTCCTATCACTTCTTGGTATAGCTTAGGATCTGTAGGCTTTCTTTTAGGGTCCTTGTCCATTTTGATGGTTGGACTATTAGGAGTGTTGCATGCCTTCAAGTTCTCAAATTTGGGTTTCCTAAGCATATCCCTCAGTTACTTCACTTGATTTATAAAAATACCATTTTAGATTGCTTGATTTGCAAGCCTAAGAAGTAAGTTAGTTCATCCATCATACTCCTTTCCGATCCAGTATCATCAAGGATGAGAATTTATCACATAAATGCTTTTTTAATGACCTAAAAATGATATCATCCACATAAATTTGAACAAGTAGCATATCATTATTTTTTTATCAAAATAAACAACTTATGATCTAATGTACCTTTCTTAAACCCTTTGTTAAGAAAGAATGCACTTAGTATATCATACCATGCTCTAGGAGCTTGTCTATGTCCATATAAAGCTTTTTGAAGACGAAAAATGATTTGGAGAATTATGGTATTCAAAACCTGGTGGTTGTTCTATATATACCTCCTCATTGATAAAGACACTTAAAAATGCACTTTTGACATCCATTTGGTATAGTAGAAATCCTTTGTAACAAGAATAAGAAAGCAACATACGAATTGCTTCTAGTCTTACTACCGGTTCAAAGCTTTTTCATAGTCAATTCCTTCCTTTTGATTATAGCTTTGAGCAACCAACCTAGCCTTGTTTCGTACTATCTCTCCCTTATCATTCTTTTTGTTCTTGAAAACCCATTTGATTCCTATGATTATTTGGTTCTTAGGTCTTGGAACTAGGGTCCACACCTTGTTCCTTGCAAAGTGTCTTAACTCTCTTACATAACCATCATCCAAAACTTATCATCTAAGGTTTCATCTATCTTAGTGGGCTCGATTTGTGATATAAAAGCTATATGGCCTTCATTATGGTTCAGGTTCCTCTCTTACTTCCTTTTCTTTTCCATTGGAATCTTGAGCTTGAATGATATCATCATCATCATCAGTCTCATTTGTTCCATGGTATTCCTCAATCTCACTTTGGGATCCTTATCATCAAACTTAACATAAACATGAATGGACTCTTTTATGGTCTTAGATGATCTATTGAATACTTTATAAGCCCTACTATGCATGGAATATCCTAAGAATGTGCAAAAGTTTGACTTTAGGTCAAATTTGTGCAAATGATCCTTGTTATTCAAGACATAGCATGTGCAACGAAATGCCTTAAATTAGCCTATGTTTGGCTATTAACCTTTCTATTGCTCATAAGGAGTCTTGTTCACTTTCTTAGGAACATTTGTCCTATTTAGAACATAACATGTCGTGTTAATGGCTTCGGCCCAAAGTACTTGGATATTTTATATTCATTTAACATGGTTCGACACATTTCTTTCTCTCAACCACTCCATTTTGTTGTAGTGTTATAGGAGAAGCAAGTTGGTGTGAATATCTTTTGTCTTGTATAAAACTCTTCTAGATTTTTGTTGACAAACTCACCTCCTCTATAACTTTTAATGATAGTGATTTTGTATCCCTTCTCATTTTTTACTAAGACAAAAAATTTGACAAAGACCTCAACATTAATGCTTGTGTGCCAAGAAATAAACCAATGTTTACCTAGTGTAATCATCAATAAGAATAAAACAATATGATTTTCCCTATAGATTTTGTGTTTGTGTAGGTCCGAACAAGTCCATATGAACTAGTTCTTTCGTCTTGAATGATGATTTCACTTGTTTGCCAAGAATGCAAGATTCCCACTCCTTATCTTTCTTTTAAGTGCATTTAGGAATTCCTTTAACAAAGTAAGGCTTAAACAATTTTGACAAGTTCTCCATTATAGAATGACCTTGTCTACGGTGCCACAACCATGCATCAGATTCATTTTGAGCACTCAAGCATGAAATATTTTGTATATGCATCTCATCAAAATTTATGGCATAAATATTCCTATCTCTACATGCAACAAAAATAATGTCATGCTTCTCATTCTTGACTATGCATTTCGATGATTCAAACATGATATGAAATCCTCTATCTCATAATTTGCTAATGCTAAGCTAGTTATGTTTCAATCCATCAACTAGATAAACATTAAATATGGATAAAGAATGGTTACCTACAGTGCTAATGACAATTACTTTTCCTTTGTTATTATCACTAAGGTAACCTTTCAACCATCATGTCGTTTGAGCTCAATGAATTGACTTGCATCTCTGGTTATATGCCTTGAGCACCCACTATCTAAAGTCTATGGGTGCTCCTCTTTGCATCCTACACAATATAAAAGACACTAGATTTTGGTACCCAAGCTCCTTCGGGTTCATGCAAGTTAGTATTATGAACATTATTTACTATCTATTCTAGTTTGCCCTTATTGGTCTTATTCAAAACATATTTGCCAACATTGTGAGATCCATTGTATTTAATCATTGACTAGTGTTGGTCAATAATTTCTTATAGCTCAATAGGCTAACATTATAGCATATGTTTTTTTGTTGAGTGCACGTTATTGTGCTCCCAACATTATATCAAACATCTTTGTACCATTAGTGAATTTAGTCACTGTAGTGGTCAAGTCTTTTACTTCCTTGACTAAATCATTTCTCTCAGTTATGACCAATTCCAAATCATGTTGGAGGTCATCAATAATCTCATTTGCTTCTCAACTTACTAATGTCTTTGATCAAGCACTTTTTGAGTTGCTTAGTTTTTTTGACATCTTTTTTCAACTCCTTTTTAAGGTCATGAATGCTAAGCTCTTCATTTAAGTCATCAATATCATCAAAATCTAAAGAGTTAAAATCACCTACCTCACTCGTTTTCAGTCTCGGAATTGGAACTAGATAGAGATGAGTCATCCTATGTAGCTTTGAGTCTCTTCTTGCCCTTTCTCTTTGTCCTTGCTATTCTTAGAATGATAATCGGCCTTAAGATGCCCTAGTTTGCAACACTTGAAGCATGTTACTTCACTTGACTTGCTTCCTTTGCTTCCACCGTTGAACTTCTTCTTGAACTTATCGTGCCTATGCACGACTTTATGAAGTCTCTTGGATAGCATAACCACTTCTTCTTCAAGTTCATTTTCATCATATGGTCCATCATCATCATTGATCTCAAGAGGTGGACTAGGAGCTTTCAACTTAGTTAATGGACTATTTGTTTTCAAAGCTATCTCCTTTATTAAATCTCTCTTTCATGCACTACTAAATGTTTCCAATATAGCTCGATCCTTTACCTCGAACTTATGAACCGTCAATTCCCCACATAAAGCAACAAAGGTGTAGTCTCCAAGATTTTGTACTAATTGAATTACATATTTCTTTGCATCCTATTCCTTACACAAGCTTATAAGAAACTTGTACACTGAGTTCTATTGATCATAACTCCTTTCAAGATTCTTCATCTCTTTTAAGAGCTTAGTAAATCGAGTAATTGCATTGGCAATCACTTCATCGGTGCCAACCTGAAATGTTGTCCTAGCCTAGAGTGCCTAATTACAAATTAGGTATTCCCATCTATTCTTATATAGAATTCTTGCCTAGCCTCAACTATGTCTTCCCTTGACTTAGATCCCATTAAGTTTCACAATCAATAGCTTACAATAAAGATTGACGATTACAATGAGAATTTGCCTTAAAAAATAAAGTAGTAGGAAGTCCAATCCTTCTAAGCCTTCTAGAGCTAAACCACTCAAATGAATGCAAGTATAGACACAATTAATATACCAATAGATTCGACAAGCATGCACAAATCTTAGTCAAGAAATCGACAAATCAATATCGATTAATAAAAAGCACGGTTTCAAATCAAGTTAACAAGTGGTTTCATAGAAAATCAGATTAAGAGCAAAAACTTGTTCAAAACAATCTAAGGGTTCAAGAGATCAAGTTCAAGTGCAAAAACTTAAGACAAATTTTTAATAACACAACAATTGATTTCCATATAAAATTTCAATCAAAGAGTATATTTTAAGCAAAACAAAGTAGGAAATCAAGAGATTTTACATCCCCAAGTATGTGATCTAAAATTCTGATTTGGAGTATGGACTATAAGGCTTAAAACACTTCTCTAGTATCAACTTCAAAAGCTAATCAATGGCCTTCAAAGATTCCAAGTGGTTGTAAGCACAAAGTTCACAAATTTGAGTGCAAAACTTGGATGTATGAGGATATGTGACCAAAAATTGTTCAATGTATGTTCTTCTTTGTTTGTTTTGGTTCTCAAGTCCTAATAAGGAGTTGGTGACTATTATGCTGATCAAATGGTCCAAAATGATCCCCAAATTCAAATTAAGTCGAAAATTCAACATTTTCAAAAAGCAGCCAGAACACTACATGGCACTCTAGGTGGTTTGGATAGCGCGCTATCCGCAAGTAGCGCACTATCCTGCTTGCCTAGTGCACTAGGGACATGGGCTTCAAAAAATTTCATTTCTTGTTTTGCAAAGCGACTCCTCAATGGTCCTATGACTTTACTAAACCTCTAAAAACACTCACACATATTTAGTAGGGTCTATAAAATATATTTGGACATCCTAAATGATATCACAAAACCCAAAAATCAAGAATCTCAGTTTCATATAACATATAAGGACTTTTCTACAAATATTTTAGATAAAAATCCAAAGCTACCAAACGAGCATCAGTGAATTCAAAAACAATTTCAATAGTTTGTACACCTGATTGTAAATATTTTTGAAACTTATGGAATTGTAAATCATAAAATTCATGGCTTTAAGTACTTTGAAAAACTTGATTAACATAATGCATGACTCTAATCCATTTGATTTTTGGAATGGAACTTATATACCTTATATAAGTTGTACAATTGATAGCTTTGGCTTTCCAGTCCTTGTATCCTTGTATAAGCCTAGTCTTGAGCTTGTGCGACTTTATTATTCCAATTTGACTTGAACATGTAAAAGCTCAACTTTAAGATCAAATTTCCTTTTGAACTTGAGATTCTTTTCTATGGCTGATGTTTTGAAACACTTAAGTAAACTTGTTAGAATCCATTCACTTTATTTGTTGTTATCAAAATCTCGGGTGGAGTGTAAGTGTCAAAGCACTTAGTCTAACAAGTCTGAGTAACTCCACTAATGTTTTATGATTGTTCTTTGACAGTGAGGTCGATTGGCAGCCGCATCGCCATCTCATTATTAAGAGAACAAATAAGAAGTACAAGCTAAGACAAAACCGACAACAATAATTGATGACATCTGATGCATAACGATAGAACGATGAAGGAACATGTGATTTGTACATCTAGGGACTTAAAGACACATGAATTTTAGAAGACGTGAGAATGAAAAGAGCGGCATCATCGGTTGTTCCATTCAAATTAACCGATTGGGAGAGAGGCATTGTCTGTTGTTCCATCACATTTTCCTCCCCATGAAATGATAAGTTATGGCGTCATCTATTGTTCCGTCATATCTTCCTTCCCACAAAATGAAAATATGTGGCATCGTATGTTGTTCCGTCGCATCTTGTTCCATCGCATCTTCCTCCCCGTAAAATGACAAGCTGTGGCGTCATCTATTGTTCAGTCACATCTTCCTCCAAATGAAATGACAAGCTGTGGCGTCGTTTGTTGCTCCGTCGTATCTTCCTCCTTATGAAACGACAAGCATTGTATCGTGTGTTGTTCCATCACATCTTCCTCCCCATGAAATGACAAGTTGTAGCATCATTTATTGTTCTGTCACAACTTCCTCCCCATGAAATGACAAACAGTAGCGTCATCTATTGTTTCATCACATCTTCTTCCTTGTATAACGACAAGCTATGGCGTCGTCTGTTGTTCCATCACATGTTCCTCCCTATTAAAAAAAAATAGTGGCATTGTATGTTGTTCCGTCACATCTTCCTCCATGTGAAACAAGAAGTAGTGGTGTCATCCGTTGTTCCACCGTAACTAACTTTTCATAAAAAGACTGGTAGTGATGTCCTCGGTTGTTTCACCGCTGTTGAGTTGCAAGATAGATGCGATAGTCCCATCTAAGATTCCCGAATAAAAAAACCTGGAAATGAGGTTCCTTGGGCTATTAGATATACATTGTAGTCCCGCAATACAAGATCTAGTTTACCTGGAATTTTGGGGAAGAAACTTCCCATAGTTGGGAAGAATCGTAATGGCCCAAACTAATTAAACTTGGATTAGCATTAATCTCAGCATTAATGACCATAATTAAGGCCTTACGTTAAAAATTTGATTGACTCCAACATGAAAACCGAGGGAATATGTTATTTGTGGATGATGGTTATTTAGGTGCACCATTTAAAACTTTTATATTATTATATTGCATCATATGTGTGTTATATTATCATCGAGCGAGATGTGTAACTGGTGTTTGCATCGAGATGCACGCATAGGCGCGGGCACAGGGTGTCGGGTAGTCAAGGTTACTAAGAGCACTAATATGTCAACAATGAGACTAAATACACTAAAGACGTGAATTTAAGTGTCTAAGTTTGTAAATTTAATTAATATGGATTAATTGGACTATAGTTTGAATAATTAAAATGTAGACCATTGATTTGTATGGAGATGATGGAGATGTGTAGGAATCCTAGGATAAATAGTAACTAGTGAGTGGAGACATACATTCTTCATATGGGACAAGTGGTTTTGAGTGAGGACACATGTCCTAGTAATTAACTTAGTCAAATTAAGGATTTGCATAATTAATCAAGTTGTTAATCTAAGTATATAAAATACAATATTTGGTTTTCATGCAAACAAGAGAAGGAAAATCCAAAATTTTCAAGAGTAAAGAGAGCTAGAATGTGCTGGATTTTAAGACCTCAAAGGTACCTAAACTTGGAGGATCCAAACTACAAAGTATTAAACAATAGGTAACAACTTCTACTCATTCATTTTGATTTCGATAAACGTGTTTCCATGCATGACTAAGAGGTGTTGAATGGTTTTGGTTTGCTAATTTCATGTTTTCCTAAGCTTGAAGATAAATCTTATACATGTCATATAACTTTGGTTTCAAAAGAATTAAGCCAAACTTGCTAGTAGAACCAATTATTTCATGAAATATTAGCCAAATTTTGCAAGGGCATAACTCCCCCAATACTTATCGGATTGGGCTGATCTTTTAGTATGTTTTTTTGGATATGTTAAATGACTTATGACTAAAAATCACGACTTTTGGAATTATATATTGGGAGAAATGATTTTTATAATCTTGCTTGTCGGTTTTGTTTCAAATTTGGGCTCTTTTGATAGAATTGCAATATCGTTTTTGTTTTAAAAATCAAAATTTTGCAAACCAAACCTTTTCAAAAAGCTAAGACATATACCAACAACGTTTCTCTTGGGAATTTTTTTAGATTTGAACATTTTCATGCCGAAAAAATGCACTGCATCACTTGACCAAAATTAAAACTTTATTAGTCTCTAGGGGCTATTTTTAAGACTTCACCTACACACTTAACTTTAAATACCTATAATCAATCTAAAACACTTGAAATTTATCTTTGGGGACTTAGGGACTATTGTTCCATAGTTGGAGCATATTAGGGTTGAATCGGGTTTTTTAGGGACCTCATAATGCAATTTGAGGTATGTAAAACTCACAAGAATGCTTCACAATATTTAGTTCATTTATATTATGTATTTTATGAGTGCTGACTATTTTATTTTTCAATTTTACTAAACTGCAAACTATACTATTTTATCATGAGTTACTATTGTTTTGTTCATGTTTAATAACCGTGCTTTATGTGTGCATTTTGGGGTTATTTAAATGCCAGTTGAGTTGGTTCATCGGGGCATTGCTATGAAGATCGATTGAGTTCAATCTCCAAGGTTTTGCTATGAAGATCAGTTGAGTTAGTTTACTGGGGTTTTGTTGTGTTGTTGTTGTGTAACATAATGATTTACCAGTTGAGTAGTTCACCGAGGCTATCTGTGATTATATTTCTACTTACTTATATAACTGTTGTTTTGTTTTATGATTATTTATGTGCTGCTTTTGGTTTTTTATTGCTCTACATTTATGGGAGTATGTTTTTCTTTTGCTAAATAGTGTACTTGCATATCTTGTAGTTTTAGTTGATTTCTTGCTAAATATTATATGGAATTCTCTTGGGATTATACTCACTGGACTCGTCAATGTATTTGTTGGGTGACTGAGTATAGATCCTTCTTTTAGTAGCGGCAAAAAGGGAATCTTGGGTGATTATCTCTTTTTGATAATAGTTTTGGACATACTCGTAGGTGTTTATATTTTGATATGTTATGCTTTATTATTGGTATCAGGGGACTATGAGAGACACTGTACATTTATATACCTACTTTTGTATATCTTGTTGCCTATATATATGGTACTTTATTTCAGGGCTTTTCCACTCCTTAGGAATTGTGATAATAGCATAAAATACTCATATATTTAAAAGACTTTTGCTATAAAATGATAGTGAAATAAGACAATTTGGCACATACTATGAGAATGTTAACGTGGAAGCAATGTCGGTAGGGCTACGAGACTTGCATAACATCGACACTGACAGCCTCGAGGCACGAGGCCATCATAATTGGTATCAGAGCATGGTTTGAGGAACTTAGGGAGTTAACGAAAGAGAATAAAACTTAACAAATAAATCTTAAATGTGGAAACTCGATGTACTTCCCTTATAACTCTAGTTGGGAAGTGATTGCGAGGTGGGTAGAGTTAGGGTATATGTGTTTGTCTTTGATTGTATTATACTATACATGTATTTCAAAGATGATCCAGGGATTTCAACTTGTTGTGTATGATGAGGATGGATTGCAGATTAAGATGGAGACAACAAGGACAAAACTTGGAAGAAAAAGTTTCAAAAGTTAACCAACAGAGGAAGTTAGTTGAAATATTGTAGGTAAAGTTTTACAAGGACATCTAGAAGACAGGAGAAAGTTAGTATCACAAAAATCCGAGTAAAATTGATAGTGTTTTGACTGAAATTGCACGTTGACAAACCTTTTGTGAGGCACTAAAGTTAGGTAGGGGCCTACACCGCCATCTCAACTGTAAAAAGGAAAAATAAGAAGTACAAGCCTAGTTGGAGCCTAGAATAGTAACTAAAGACATTTGACCCATCACGATAGAGCGAGGAAAGAAAAAACGTGATTTTGAGATCTAGGGTTCTGAAGACACATGACTTTTAAAAGACACGTGAATTAAAAAAATGGCGTCATCAGTTGTCCTGCCCAAATTAACTCTCCACACGAAAAGAAGAACGAATGATTCATAGAGATTGGCATTGTCTGTTGTTCCATCACATCTTACTCCCATGAAACTACAAGTTGTTCCATCACATTATCCTACCCAAGAAACAACAAGCCGTAGCATCGTCTATTGTTCAGTCACATCTTCCTCCCCATGAAAGGACAAGTTGTGGCATTATCCATTGTTCTATCACATCCTCATCCCCGTAAAATGACAAGCTGTGACATTGTCTATTGTTCCGTCACATCTTCCTCCTCGTGAAACGACAAGTTGTCGCAGCATCGTCAATTGTTTTGTAATATCTTCTTCCCCATGAAACGACAAGTTATGGCGTTGTCTAAAGTTCCATCACATCTTCCCCCCTGTGAAATGACTAGCTATTGTTCCGTCACATTTTCTTCCTTATGAAACTAAAAGTACACTACAAGGAAAATGAAATTTAGAAACGGAATTAGAAACGGAAATAAGTTCCGTTGCTAAAAAAATAAGTTAGAGACGGAATTGAGACGGACTAATTTAGAGACGGAATTGAGACGAATCAGAGACGGAAATAGAGACGGAAATAGAGACAGAATTAGATTCCGTCTCTAAAAAATGGCACCAACATTCCCACCAAAAATTTCGTTTCTTATGACCGTTCATCAAATCTCGAGATTTGTGCATCAAATCTCGAGATTTGATGAGTATCCCCTCTACCCCCCCCACCCCAAATTCCCCAAATCCCACAAGTTCTCGTCTCGGTCTCTGCTCTCCGGCTAGAGACCTGCGGAGTCTGGCGCACGTGGCTCAGCGACTCCAGCTACACCGCTTTCGCGGCCTTTTTGGCCTCGCAATCATTTTGGGATCGTTCATGGGGACCGACGACTCCAAATCTATGGCTCAGATTCAGCTCTAGCTTAGGGTTCGAGCTCTGCTCTTCGACAAGGCCGGTGTCTCTCTCTTTCTCCGATCTTCTTCGTCTTCGTCGCTTCACGGCTTCGTCTGTGATTCTCCGCTTCGAACCTCAATTCCGTATGTACGAGTTTTCTGGTTTTTAGGGTTTTTTTGTGTGTTTTGGTTGGTTTTGGGGGTTTTTTGACTATGAGTTTGTGAGGTGTTTTGGCTTTGCGATTTGTTGTTACATGGCGATGATGTGTATTTCTCTTTGGAGGATTTCGATTTTAGGGGTGATGGGGCTCAAGCTCAAGCTCGCGCAAAGATTCGCATTCAAAGGTTCGGTTTTTGGGTTGTTTTGATCTTCAATTTGTGTTTTGAATGTCCGTTTTGATCACTATGTTCCGCAGCGGAAGCGAGCGAAACAAAGTTTATTGTTTTATTAATCGCTTTGCAAATGCATGAATCCTAAGTATGCCATCCAATGACTTCCCTTCCTTTTTTAAATTTCGTGAAAGTCCCTCCTCTCGACTTATTTATTGTTTTATTATTCATTACAATTCCTTTTCCATTATGCTGCTATTCAATCCATTTTTTGTAGTTTAAGTATGTCATTTTTATTTTCTAATTTTCTATAATTTTTCAGTCATGTTTAAAAGTTGCTCTTGATTTTGTATCACCGAAAAATGTGGAAGAGTGCATTCGTTTGACTGAGCATTTTATTTTATTTTTTGAGATGACTCATTGAAATCAGAATCGCTGGATGTATGTTATGGATTTTTTTAAAAGATCATAATTCCATTGAAATTGGTCTTAGTTTGATCTAATGGATTCTTGTTTGAGTGAAATTGACTGTTTAATGTGTCAGGAGCTGGAATTGATCTATTGTCTCTCAACGTGATGGAAGGAAAGATTTGTTAGGACCTTTACATAGAGGGTCTTGTGATCAATGCTGATGGAAACCTACTCGATGCATTAGGCGCTACGATCAAAGTAGCCATTGTACCTTTCTTTTCTTAGAACACACATTTCTGGATTTTTTCGGTTAGTATCTTCAATTGTTTGAGCCTATTGGCCTCAATCTCTTGTAGCGTTACTTTTAACTTTCCTTCTTCTCGATGTCTGCATTTGTAAGTTTGTTACTGCCAATGGAAAGTGATACCATATCTAGCTTTGAAGCTTTTATGGACTTGAAGTTGAAAGACTGTTGTGACAAATGTCTATATAAAAGCTTTTTTCATATTAATTCTGTTGACCCTAATGAAACACTAGTAATTTCTTCTTCCCTGTCTTATCAATGCATTGATCCTCCATGTGATATCTATATACTCTCGGGTACCATTTCTCTTCGAATCAAAATTTATGACCATTACCTTTTTGTGCTTTAGAAAACCACTATTGATGCTTACTAAATTTCAGTTATGCCATGTTTTGTGAGTCGTGAAGAAGGATTGTAAAACCCCTAGTTTGAGAAAACAAATGAAGCTCCCGTGGGAAGCTCCCATGTTTTGTGCATTCGTTTGACTGAAGTTTTTTGTGTGCTTCCTGAAATACTTTTATTCTCTTTTGTTGTATATTTTCAGTTTTCATTCGGTGAATCACTAGCATTTACCGAAAACTGTATGTAGCAATGTAGCATATATTTAGCCATTGCGCTGTGGCTAATTGGTGCTTTAGGCTTGTGAAAACATAAATACATAGATTTGAACTGTTTTGCAATGAACATGTTTATTCGAAAAGGTTAATTTTTGTGTAGGCTTGTGATTGCTCTCTACACTGTCTATTTCTGCAAATACATCGAATTGTAAAAATCCCATGTAATGGTGTTTGGAGGGTGTTGAATGGATGTAAGAATACAGAAAGAGAGTTCTTGTTTTTGAACAAAATGAATGAGATAACTTGCTTGCAAGCACAAATTAGTTCGCACTCTTGTAATCAGCTTCATTTGTTTTTTTAGTTTTTGATTTTGGCATTCTACTAGCATATGATTAAAACTCGACTCAATAGAAACTGGATAAATTAGATAGGCGTATTGATTAGGGGGATGTAAGGACTTGGAAGCACTTCGACAATTGCACAAAGTTGAGCATAATGAATGATTTTGATTCTTGTAGCCAACCTCAACTAATTTGGAATATTCAATTTTCACCATTTCATGAATTTGGGTTATTCAACTTCTTCACCTCATTTCTCTTCCCTATGTGTTTTGGGCAATTTGATTTACCATTTTCTCACACTTTTTTGATTCTCCAATTCTTTGATGATTACAACAAGGCTACACAGTAATAGCAAGGTTTGTGAATTTTTGAGTGCAGTCCTTTATAGATTGATGAGTTGATACCATTGATTGGTCTATGCGGCCTGCATTTCTAGCTACTTGTAATAGACCGAACTAAATTAAACCGGAAAGTACGTAGCTGAATTTCTTCAAACTAGATCTATTTGGAGTCGATTTCTTGCTAATGTCACGGCTGGATCCTTGTTTTTAGTGCTATAGATCGCTGATCCTTTGTGGTTTTCCAGATTTGTTCATCTTCATTGTTTTAAGTAGAGAAGGAAATTCCATTTTGATTAAGCATATGCTTTCATATTTGACTCACGTGAAGCAAAGAACTTTCATATTCTAATGTAAGTTCATATTGATATTTTGAATTATTCCATTGCTTGATTAAGCATATGTTTTGCGACTCTGTGATTCGATGTTATTTTTTCATCTCTACTTGTTGGTTTGGTGCTTTAACCGAATAATATAAACTATTTTCTCGATTTATTTGGTTTTTCACTTGGATTTTGATCTTACAGATCGAATGGATTGATAGTCTTTAGTTTTTCACAACTTCAGCTTACTATATTTTATTGTCTTGCAGCACGGTATCCTTTACCTTTTGATGTGCTTTTGACAACATATGACATAGTATTGATGGATCAAGACTTTATTTCTCAAATTCGTTGGACATACGCTGTAATTGATGAAGCTCGACGACTCAAGAATTCTTCCAGCGTATGCACACATGCTACATTGTTATCTACGATGGACATGACTAATCTTTGCGTTATCGTATATTAATTTTTGTTAACTGACAGGATCTCAATCAAATTAGTTCTTATTCAACATTCATTAGTTCTTATTCAACATTCATAGTTTCTGATGGACATGACTAATAATTTCTAAATTATTTGCGTCATATTGTATATTTATGCATATATTTTTTTCTTAACTTTAGTTGAATACATGCATTGTGTTTTCATGAATAGTAGAGGCCAAAATGATGAAGTAGTAATACAATTTAGATGTATAGGATCTATCATACAAAACGATGGTTGTGCTGTGGATGATACTACAAATAGAATTCAAGCTGGATGAAAGAAGTATGAGAATGTAACATGTTTGATATGTGATCGGAATCTATTAAGCTATATGGAAAATTTTGTAAGACTACAATTAGACTAACTATGCTTTATGGGTGTCGGTTGTAAAGAAACAACAACTCACATAAAAGTAAGTTTACTTGAAATGAGGATGCATGTCTGGTAAAACACAAAGATAAAATAAGAAATATTGAGGATCAAAGAAAAGAAGTAATACCAATTGGTGCAAAAATTAGAGAACGGAGGTTCTGTTGGATTGAACACATCCAAAGACAAGGCTAGAAGTAAGAAACCTTGACATAGTATAAATTGAAGAAATTCGACTGATGTCAAGTTTTACCTAACATAATTGAGGATGCATTAGTTAGGAAGGATTTAAAGAATCATTAAAGCACAACAAGCACATTAAATCAAGCTAAGCAAAAGAGTTTGATCTGTGCATCCATCCTGATTTGGAATAAGGCTTTGTTGTTTTTGTTGTAATAAAAGTGCACCGATGTAGATTTTGATTAGGATCATTGACTATGTTCTGTTGTTGTCTATCATCGATTTTAATTCTTCTCATTCCTTTTTATGTCTTTGATTCAGTGCCTACTCGTAATCTTGTATTTTGCTCCATTATGAACGCTTTAGTTATTATCATTTCCCTCTTTTATGGCCTGCATAGCGTATTGAGATTTAATTACCGACCCTTCTCAATTCTAGGTACATTCAAATTGATAGGATTCTAGAACTACTAAATCAAAGAAACAAGATAGATGGAAAACAGAAGTACAGAGAGGCAAATGCGACATCTTCACTAGGTAAGTGAATAATTTCATTCCATTCACAAGTCTTACCTAATAATCTCATTCCATTCACAAGTACCTCAATATAGTACCTTTTTTCTCACCGATTGGTCATCGACTATAACTATTCTCCTTGCGCCCTTGAAAATTGGTTGATGAAAAACATTAGATTGTTTAATGTTCACATTTGTGGCTTTCTTCTGTTTTTATTACGTTTGACTTGCTTACTTGTAACTCTCATTTCTCTCTGTTTTATTTTGTTTTATCTGTTTCATTTTCGTAATTTTCAGTCTTAAATCGTCTCATTTGCCTATGAGTAGCTTTATGTACCAGTTGGATCTTGTATTCTAATTGTCAATTTCAGTTCTCATTTGCACTATGCACGTTAATTTGTCGAATTTTTTTAATGATCGCTCATTAATAAAAGCTTCTTTAGGATAATGGATATGGGAAATTTTCGATTGAGAATTGGAGTGTTGTCTTGCTTATTCAGAGCAAGGCAATATGTCATACATTTATAATCTGTGGCAAAACTTAATTACTAGATTGGGATTTCAGATCTCATGATGTTTTAGAGATTACTGTGAAAAGAAGGCAGACGAACCAGTATCAAAATTAGGTTATTCGTGGGAAGCTCGCACTTGTAGATCTTCTTTGGCAGCAGTTTCATGAAACGACTTTTTAGTGGTCCAGTCTCAATTTTGATGAGTAATTCAAAGAACATCGTGGTAATGTGTGCTTTATTCATCGCAGTGAAAGAGATTCTGAAACTAACAATCATGGGCAAAAGCTGAGAGATGGAGCCAACATTAATCGCTCACTTCTTGCATTGGCAAATTGCATTAATGCTCCAGGGGAAACAAAGCAGAAAAAGGTCTTGCATATGTTCCTTACCGAAATAGGTATTTTGATCATTACTATGAGCTTGTGGCTTGATACCATACTACAATGATGAAGTATACATTGCGATCTTTGCGTAGTAAGCTAACTCGAATCCTCAAAAATGGTTTGAGTGGGAATTCTCGAACAAAGTGATGATTGCTACTTGTCTCTCCTTCAGACAATCAAGATCACCATACGGTTAATACCCTCAAGTATGCTTGATCAGTGCTAAAGAGATCAAGACACACATCCAGGTGGGAGTGGTTTACCTGATCTGCGTAACATGTCCATGTAATCTTGGAATAGCACATTTGGGTATCATGTTGAAACTTGAATTTTGAGATAAATGATTGTGAAAAAAAAAGTCATATTTTGATGTACCGCACCCCTGAAAAAGTTTACTCTGAATATAATCGTTTCCTTGGTTGATGTTCATATTCATGGGAATATAAGATTAAGTGATGTGATCCTTTCCCTTGCAACAAAATGTATCACTTTCTATATCTCACTTTACATATTAAACAGCCTATGTTTGCTAGTTCACATACCTTATATCTGTACGAGAACACAACCATAATATTTGATTCCGGAATCAGAGACGGATCAGAGACGGAATGCAAAAAGTCCGTCTCTAATTCCATTGCTAATCATAAATGGAATCAAAGACGGAATTCATGAATTTATTATTTCCGTCTATGATTCCGTTTCCGATTAGCAACGGAATCAGAAACGAAATGCAATTACAAATTGTACCATTTTGAAAAAAAATCCATTTCTGTTCCGTCTCTGTTCCGTTTCTAATTTCCGTCTCTAAATCCGTCTCTAATCAGAAACGAAATTTATTCTATCTCTAATTCATCTCTAATCAGAAACAGAATCACATTTCCGTTTCTGATTGAATCAGCATCGATGATTTTAGAGACGGAATAAACTCTGTCTCTGTTCCGTTTCTGATTTCAATTAGAGACGGAATTTATGCAAATCAGAGACGGAAATTTCCGTTTCTGATTTACTATTTTTTTGTAGTGGTATTGGTGTCGTCTGTTGTTCCACCACCTCTTACTTTTCGTAAAAAGACTACCAATGGTTTCGTCAGTTGTTTTGCCACTATTGAGTTGCAAGACAGATGAGATAGTTCCATATGAGATTCTAGAATAATTAAAACATGGTACTATGGTTCCTTAGGCCGTTAGATTAACATAGTAGTCCCGCGATATGAGATATAGTTTACCTTAAATTTCTGGGATGAAATTCTCATAGTTTGGAAGAATTGTAATATCCCAAATTAATTAAACTTGGATTAACATTAATCTCGAGGATTAATGATTGTAATTAGGGTCTTACGTGGACAACTTGGTTAACTCGGACATGAGAACTCGAGAGAATATGTTATTCGTGGATGATAGTTGATTAGGTGAGTTGTTCAAAATTTTTATATTATTATATTGTGTTGCATTTGTGTTATATTGTCGTCGGGTGATATGTGTGATGGTTGTTTGCTTTGAGATAAGCGCATAAGCGTTGGTACATGGTGTCGAGTATTCAAGGATTAGTGGGACCCCTGATGTGTTGAAAATGAGACTAAATACACTAACCACATGAATTTAAGTGTCTAAGTTTGTAAATTTAATTGATATGGATTAATTGGACTATAGTTTGAACAAACAAATTGGAGACCATTGATTTGTATGGAGATTATGAAGATGTGTAGAAATACTAGGATAAATAGTAACTAGTGAGTAGAGACATGTATTATTCATGGGGACAAATGGCTTTGAGTGAGGACACATGTCTTAGTAATAAACTTAGTCAAATTAAGGATTTGCTTAATTAATCAAGTTGCTAATCTAAGTATATAAAAGTCAAACTTTGGTTTTCATGCAAACAAAAAAGAAAATATAGGATTTTTGAAGATAGCTAAAATGTGCTAAATTTTGGGACTTCAAGGGTACCTAAGTTTGGAGGATCAAACTACAAATGATTAAATAATAGGTAACAACTTCTACTCCTCATTCGTTTAGATTTCGATACAAATGTTTCCATGCATGACCAAAGGGTGTTGAATGGTTTTGGTTTGCTGATTTCATGTTTTTATAATGTTGAAGAATAGTCTTATACATGTCATCTAACTTTGGTTTCAAAAGAATTAAGCCAAACTTGCTAGTAAAACCAATTATTTTCATAAAAATTAGCTAAAACTTTCAAGGCCATAACTCCCTCAATACTTATCGTATTGGACTAATCTTTTAGAATGTTGTTATTGGGTAGGTAAGATAACTTATGACCAAAACTCACATTTTTTGGAGATATATATTGGGAGAAATTAGTTTTAAAACCTTGTCGGTCGGATTTATTTCAAAATTGAGCTGTTTTAGTAGAATTGAGATATCATTTTTGTTTAATTAAGAATTTTGCAATCCAAACATATTCTTAAAGCTAAGATATAGAACAAATCTTCTGTTTGGAAATTTTTGAGATTCTAATATTTTCATGCCAAAAAATGCAATGCAACTTATGATCGAAATTGAAACTTTATTAATCTTTAGGGGTTGTTTTGAAGACTTGACCTAGACACTTAACTTTAAATATTTATAATTGATCTTAAACACTTAAAATTAACCTAGGGGACTCGGGGGACTATAATGCAATAATCAAGGCATATTTGGGTAAGATCGGGTATTTTTGAGCCTTTATAGTGCGATTTGAGGTGTGTAAAACCCACGAGAATGCTTCACGGAAGTTAGTTTGTTTATCTTATGTATTTTACTAGTGGTGATAGTTTTATTTCGCTATTTTATTCAACTACAAACTATATTATGCTATCATGAGTTATTGTTATTTTGTTTATGTTGAATAACCGTGCTTTATGCATGCATTTTGGATTTATTTGAAGATCGGTTGGGTTGGTTCACCGGGGTGTTGCTAAGAAGATTGGTTGAACTGGTTCACCCGGTTTTGCTATAAAGACCAATTGAGTTGGTTTACCAGGGTTATGTTATGTTGTTGTCATGTGTTAGAATGTTTACCAGTTGAGTGGTTCACTGGGGCTATCTATGTTTACATTTCTGCTTACTTTTTTTTTTTTTTTTTTTTACTTTTTTATGTTTTACAATTATTTACCTGCTTTTTTGATTTTGTATTGCTTTAAATGCATGAGAGTATGTCTTTTTGTTGCTAAATAGCGTACTTGCATGTCTCGTAGTTTTATTTGATTTTTTGCTAATTATTTTGTAGACTTCTCTTGGGATTTTACTTACTGGACCGGTTACGATATTTGTTGAGAGATCGAGTGGCGATCCTTCAACGAGTAGCAGCAAAATGGAATTTTAGGCAACTATCTCTTTCAGCTGACAGTCTTGGACACACTTTGTAGGTGTTTATAGTTTGATATGTTTTGCTATATTATGGGTATCGGGGAGTATGAGAGACACTATACATATATATACCTACTTTTGTGTATCTTGTTGCCTTATATATATGGTACTTTTTTTTAGTTTTTCCACTACTTAGGAATTGTGATAATATGCATAAAATATTCATATATTTTAAAGACTAGTTGTAAAAATAATAGTGGAATAAGACAAGTGTGCACGTACTACTAGAATGTTGTTGTGGTGTCAATGTCGGTGGGGCTACGGGACCCACGTAGCAGCAATCCTTGTGGTTTCGGGGCATTAGGCCGCCACATCCACAAAAACTCATAAAGGAGTATCAACATAAAGTTAACGGGATGAAACCGAATAAAGATACTTTAGAAAAAATCAAACTTAAATTTTTCCTTTTGCATTGAAAGATCAAGTGCAAGATTGGTTGTTCTATCTCCCACAAGATTCAATAACTACATGAACTCAAATGTTAGAAGCTTTCCTAGATGAATATATGCCTTCTAAGAAAATTATGTGCCTATAAAAAGCAAATCATTATTACAAGATATAAGATAATGAAAATTTTAATGAGTTTTTGATAAATTGAAAAGATTAATTTCTTCTTTTCCACAATATGGATATACTCAAGAGCTTTATTAGAATATTTTTATGAGGGACTCAATACTTTGAACAAATTTTATTAGACACAGTATGTGGTGGATCTATATTTGAAACAACACTACTTTAGCAAAAGAAGCAATTAATAAAATGACAAAATAATGTAGGTAATATGGTGAAAAGACTGAATCCTAAAGAAAGTAACTTTATGAAGTTGATAATTAAAGAAATAATTCATCCGATAATAAAATTAATGAATTATCTTATATGGTTAAGTTGTTAACAAATGATAGATCTAATTAAGTTAAAGCTTGTGGATTCTATAATGAGGCTACACATCCTACGAATGCGTGTCCTACTTTACATGAAGAAAATACTGAAGAGGTTAATGCAATAATGAACCAATTTTTTGGTTCCCAAGAAATAAATATAATAATAATACTTATTATCTATGAAGACCAAACCTAAATCTTAGTTATGATCCTCAAAATCAAAATTATAATACTTATAGACCAAGAGCTCGGATGCAATTTGCACCTAATTAGCATCCTCAACTAAATGTTCAACCTACGAATCCAAACTTATAGAAAATCTTGCATAATTTTATGAACCAAAGTCATTAAAACTTTACATAGATTTCTCAAAATAAGATTAAGATTGATACTACTATTAATCAACTATAAAATTAGTTAAGTCAAATGAATTTATAAATACATATGTTAAGTAATAAATAGAGTAATCAAGCTAAAGCACCTAATCAAGCTACATTTGCTCTTGCTAATCAAGCATAAGTTAATGCTTCATGGTAATAAAAAGAAACCACATAAAACTATTGAAGAGGAAAAATAAATGATGGCTAATGTCATTCCTACTAGAGATTAAATGGCTAAACAATTAAAATGAGCACCTTTTCTTGAAAGGCTATACCCATGGTATTTAGTCAAAGTTGAAGCATATGAAAAATCTTTACTAATGTCTGAAATAATTGATAAAGATGAAAATGATAAGATTTCAGATAATTTGAAAGAAGATATGTATTCATATTCTATTATTTCACAACAATTATTAGATGCTAGGGAGGAAGAAAACAATGAAGTCATTCTCGAAACATTTAGGAAAATAGAAATTAATAAACCATTAATGGAATCAATCATGCATTTTGCTAATTATGATGAAGTTTTTAAAAATTATTGGAATCAAAGGATAAGTTTTTAAAAAATATAAAGAAAACTTAGGACAAAATATGTTTGCTTTAATTAAAAAGAAAATACCTGAGATATGTAAGATCTAGGAATGTATGGAATCCATATTACATTCGGAACTAATTTTATACAATTTGCTATGTATGATCTTGGAGCATCAATTAATGTCATATCACTTAAACCATTTGAGTCATTGAAAATAGGCTTCATTAACTAATACACCTATTAATCTTACGTTAGTGGATAATATAATTATTAAACCTTATGATTTACTAAGAAGATGTCTTATTAAAAGTAAATGACTTAGTATTTCAAGCTGACTTCTATGTCATTATCATTTAAATCTCTGCCTGTACTTTTAGGAAGACCATTTCTAAAAAATGGCTAAAAGAAAGTTAGATATCTTAGAAAGAACAATGTCTACAAAATTTGAAAACAAAATTATTACGTTTCATTTTAATGATGAAGATGTCTATGATAATTCTGATGAATTTAATAATGAACAAACTAATGATAATGAATCTTTAAAATTAAATCATCATGAAGCTGAAATATATGTTATTAATGTAGTAATAACAGAAGAAGAAAATGTTATGTCAAAGAATAAGGAAGTTCAAGACACTTCAAATTAAAAGACAATAACCTAATAATGAAGGGTCAAACAACCGAACTATATTGAAAATGATCTTAAAATATAGGAGTTTAAAGCTATGAAGAATAAGAAAAAGAAAAAAAAGAATTTAGCAATTGTCAAGCTCGATGATCTAGGAGATATATACATAAACATAAAAGTCAAATGGGCTTGGTGGTTTAAAGCTAGTTATGATATAGGTTTTAGAGCAAACTACATGCCAATTCACTTCTTTCTTTGTACTCAACTGAGTTGGATGTACTTGCTTCTAAAAAGTTATTTACCAAATGGTTAATAAGTGAAACCAATAGGAGTGGTTACTAATGTACCGGTTCAAATTGAAAGTACATTATTCCCACAAACTTTTTTGGTTATGCCACACTTCATTAATAAAGAACCTCCATTAATTTTAGGACGACCTTTCATAGCCACTTTGCAAGCTATCATGGATACTCTGAACAAGAAAATCTTTTTTAGAGTGCATGAACAAGCAATCATTTTCTATAATGGCACTAGAGTGGACAATCCTATACTAATTTTGTATAATTAGTTTAAGACTGCATGTTTCAGTTGGGCTAATAACAGAAAACAAAAGCACTCCGTGGAAGGCAACTAATATTATATGTTTACTTTAAATTTTAATATTAGTATTAGTTAGTTGTTTTTATATTCTCTCAACTTTTGACTCTTACAATGAGGATATTTTAGAAATTTAATTCCGTAATAATTTCGTCTAAGAGGGTTGATCGAGCCAATTTCTTTTCGTATTATATTTTATTTATGCTTTAGTTTAAGTTAGTTGGTTATTTATAGTAATGAAATTATTGTTCAGTATAAATCATGGACAAATTCTAATAATTTTAACGAGTTCTACCTTTTTATTGGACATATATGTAATAATTATATGGGAAAATCGATTAAATTGGAAAATAGTTAAAATAGGCTAATGATTTCCTAGAAATTGCAGTTCATACTAGTATTCGCTGAAAAAATTGGCAGTAGTGTGCAAAAATCTCAATGTACTTTCAGGTAATCGATTTGTCACTGATTTCAACTTATAACTAGGATTCATTGAACTAAACGCTAAACCACTAAGACTCATTTTCAACGATTTAGTCATCGATTTTCCAACGAATCCACTTAAACCCTAATACACTAAGAACAAATATGAGTATTTAAAAATAGAAATCCAAAATCGCCACTTTTATACATTTCGAACTTACAAAACATTGAAATTTTTTATCAAGAAATCGATTTTTGACTAGATTCAACCTTCCACAACCAGATTTTAGTGTATTTAAGTGATCCCTACCTTAATATTCACATATTCAACCTAAAATTTGGTGAGTTTTGAGAGCGTATAACCAACTAGGGCTTGAGCAAGAGGAGTTCAAAGTTGGATCTTATAGCAGTGTTCTAGAGAAGCTTAGAATTGTAATATTAAAAGATTCACTTTCAAGAAGGTAATCAATGAAAACCTTAGCCTTTTATTGATTGTATTTTCGATTTTTCATCAAATTTTGGATTTTTATTTAGTTTAGAAGCTAAAATTTGAAATTTTTGCTCTAAATTGGTTTGATGTTGAATGTTTTCAATTATAATACTAGTATGAAGTGGTGTGATGATTTGTTTATTGCTATCGAATTTTTGAACTATTTTTAGTATACGGCAAATGGATTGAATTTTACAAACTAACTAATTTGAGAATAAGTTTCAAATGAGTTTAAAGGTTTTTTTGTGTTTGCCTATCACATGACTTGAATTACATATGAACGATTGTTTTTATCAATAATGTTTTATCAATAAATTTCATATGAATTTCAAACTATCGATTTGAATTTCTCCTTATTAGATAAATAATTTGAATTTTATAGAAAACTTTTATGAAAATTTGGTTTTACAGGTTAATTTTTTTACTTGTACTTATCCAAATGGTTAGATGTTGAAAGGGTAAAGCTTCAAAGGAAGAGAAAGGAAAGGGGAAGTTAGTAGAGAAAACAAAGAATAAATCCAAAGTTTTCCGAATCCAACCCACCTCAATTTCTTTTAACACACTTAAAATTAGACCATAAAGAGGGCCTACTCTACTTTTATCTTCTAGCTATAATTCTAAGGAAGAAATGAGGATTAGAAGGAAGAAATAGAACAAGAGATACAAATGGGGTGAAATATTATGCTCTTCTGAAGGAAACCTTATCAATGAGAAGGTCTTTACCATATTTAAGAATGATTTATTTAAAGAAAGGAAGTTGATCTCGAAGAGGGGATTCAATGTGAAAAATGAATTGAAATATAAGTTTAGGATCTTATATTCATTGAGGTGAGAAATTAGAGATTATTGACTAGAGACTATAAGCATTTAAACCTACATGATGTTCATAGTGAGAAAGGATGTCATATCTGGGTGGGAGAGTTTTACGCTAATGCATATGTAATTGATAGTAAGACTGAGTCATGAGTTCGAGGAATAACAGAGGATTATTCTGCTGTAAGAATAAATGGATATTTTGATTTACCAAAATTTCACCAAAAAGGAAATAACTAATACCCAAAGCCTGAATATGTGATTAAGTGCCACTACCCCACTAAGACAGTTAGTGGAGGTTCAGAGGCAATCCATTATAATGGATTCATTTTTGATAAAGAAGGGTACTCAAAGCACATAACTACCAAATGTTTTTAGGAAAATCACTAAAGCATGGTGTTATTTCATTAACACCGGCTTATAATCAAGCTTGTAATATTATGAGATAGTGGACTACAAAACTGCCTTACTTTACCACATTGTCATGGGATTGGGATATTTGGATGTTGGCAAGATTATCTATTAGTTGATAAGGAGTGCCATCACCACAAAGAAAATGATAGACTATCTTTTCCTCTGATGATTACGGTTTTTTAGTAGAACATATCAAGTAAACATTTGAAATGTGTTCTACTGAGAAGACCATCACATATTAAGTAATAGAGAGATATGGTAAAATTGATGGTTATCAAGACTCTGAAGATGAAAGAGAGAAGGCTGAGATAGCAAGAAGGGAGATAAAGCAAATAAGAAATATTATAATGACACAAGATAATTTTGGAAGAAATATCTAAAGCCAGAACTGATCCGAATGTGGAGCAACCTGTTAGATGTACTATACAAGAAAGAGTCAGAGTTGGCCTTTATGGGTACAATTTTGCGGAACAAATGTAAATTCTAAGGAATCAAGAATTGATGCTCTAGAATCAGAGAGCCTTAGCAAGGAGCATTCACATGATAAAGAGAACGATGTCTAGAAAACAGAGAAGATAAGGATGTGTAGAGTTTCTTGTACTGTCTACACATATGAGGCTACTAATTGATAGCAACCTTAATGTTCCATTACAACTAGGTTAGAACTACCACCTCTATGACCCTTGCGAGTTACCAATCTTAAAGGATTGATCCAGTAGAGGATGATGATGTGACTTCTAGATGAAAACATTTATTTTCTTATTCTATTTATCTTATTTGTCTCAGAGTGATAATGCATAAGGTCTTACTTGTATATCCGGTGATATTATACGTGATATGTGGTGGTATACTTTATTTGATCTGTGATTGGTGATGTGAATTCATGAGCTGCATTTTATAAAGTGCTTTGGTGATACATTTGATGCTACATTTGATATGCATTGGTGATGTTTATTCTAATTTTTATGCATTCTATTTGATGAAATTTATATATTAAGTTTATTCTTATATTAATTATCCAATTTAAGATTATATCAATTCATTTATACTTCACAAGGTATATTTATTTTATAGGAAACTAGATTTAATTTTTAAACCTTGAGGACAATGTTTGGAATGCGTTCAGAGGTATTTTAGGTGAAGTATGATGGTGATAGCAAAGAAAGCAAGGAAAGAAAAGAAAGGTAGAAGATAAGTCAAGAATTGAACCAAAAAGTTCGACATTCAAGCAAGTTGATTAAATTTTTCAAATTTCTTTCAAATTCAAGTAAGTATGAATTTCATTTTACTTTATTTTTAGTTAGGAAAAGAATGATAATGAATATGAATATATAATAGATTTTGAAAAGAAGTGATATTTTATTACCTTAGTGAATTCTATGAAAGAAGAATCAATTATTATACCATTTTTGATTAATTTTACTAGTTAACGTATACATCAGATTAAATGCCTTGTGTTAGTCATGAGAATGGGTAGAAGATCAAAAAATAATGAAAGAAAAACAAGAATAATTTCTAATAATCTTGTTATACAAAGGCTATTGATAAAATATTTTTATAAGTTTATATAGAAAGCTATTGTGCAACAATTAAAAGAAGAAATGGGTTAGAAATCGATGAATTTCTATAAGTTAGAAAGAATACTTTCTTTTACTTTAGTGGATAGTCAAAAGTATTAATAAGAGTTTACAAATATATAGAGAGTCCTATAAATTTTATAGGAAATGGAGTAAGGAATCTATAGTGGGAAAAATGTGAGAATATCCATAGAAAATGTAGTAGGAACTCAAAAGAAAATGCAAAAAAATATATAATAAAGTAATAATTAGGATGAAGTAGAAAAACATGAGAGATGAAAAATGGATGTTCTTAAACTCTTCAAAGAAAAGATTTAACGTGAGCGCTTAAAACTAGAGTTGATAAAGTATTTCATAATCTAACGAATTTTAAATAACATTGGTATCTTAGTGAAGTTTTTAATGATTTTGATTGTAGTGCTATTATAAAGTATTTTCTAGAATTAAGATTAATCAAGTGATTTTTATGTTTTGAGATTCTATACTAGTCATCATAAGCTTGATGCTTGTTAGTGGAGATCAGGCAAACCTATATTATGTAATGACCTTGGTAATGAAATTAATGTTCTAAAAGGTGTTGCATTGGGTGGTTGAGTTATCATTAAGGATGTTTCATTTTGTCCAAATCATTTTATTCAATCATAAATTTCATTTACTTATGGATATTATATTTCCACTTGAAAACCACTTCATTTTAAAAACTTTATTATTTAAAGTTAAGATGAATTAGATTGAAATCGGTTTATAAAGAATGAAAAAGAATATGATTAAGATTATTCCTTTGCTCAAGACAAGAAAAAATTGAGCTTGGGGTATTTGACAAGTCATTAATTTGGAATGTTTTATAGTGTCCTTTAAGTTGATTTTAGATATAAATGATGATATTACACTAAGTATTCTCTTGTTTTGCGATTTCAGTATTTAATTAGAAAAATAAAGAAATGGAAAAAAAAAAAAAAAATAATTAACTGTAGAAGAGGTCTAGAAATTTGCTAGAAATACATGATTACATATGGAATCATCACCTAAATCAGCAGTAGAGAAGTGCCAACGAATCATCAAGAAATTGGATAATATACTAAAAATCACTAGTTGAATTTGTGGAGCACAAAGGCCAATTTTCAGTGATTAACTCAACGATTTGTGAACATAATGGAATCGTTGACAAATTGCTGAGGCCGATTACGAGTTTTTTTAATTAAATGAAGGATTTAAGTTTATCTATAATATGTATAGCTTAAGAGAGTATAAATAGGATATGAGGGCTTCAAAGTCAAACTCCTCTCTCTAACCTCTTTCACATATTCTATAAGTCTTTTATGAGTAATAGGTTAATTAATGTTTGAAGCTACATTGAATCTTTGATTTATTTAAGATGTATTTATTTATTTAATTATGTATTTCAATTTTGTTATTTTGTTATTTATTTCTAGCATGAGTGAGTAGTTTATTAATCTAAAAAAACCCAAGACATGAATATACTTTGGAATGCTATATAGTTATAATTAAGGAATCATGAACTTAATACTTTAGATCTATTTATATATAACAATCATGATTTTTATATGTTGTTTTAGCATATGACAACTAATGAAGATTGATATTGCATGCATAGTTCCAAATATGTATTGTGGTATTGTGATTCTGATTCTAAGTCTATGATTATCGACAACAATTATAGAAGTAGTAACTATGATTAACCTATAGGGCAATATTAACCGAGTGGATATTCTAGGTGATTGCGTTTTAAGTTATTTATTAATTAGAATATTCTAATTAATATTTGATTTAGACTAGGCATGATTTTCATTGACTATTAATGCTATCGCATTATATTTTATTACGTTTTATCCAATAGGTAGATCTACAATGATAAGAATATGAGTTGTTTTGTATTGAATATAGAAAAATCATGGTTTCCTAGCTATCAACCTATTATGAATTAGGATTTAATGAATATGAGATTTGATGTGATATGATTATAAAGTGATGTTATGTTCTAGTATTTGAATGCAATCCAAGTATATTACATTGTTTAGTGGGTTTTGTTTAGATATTTATATTATATTATATTGAATTTTATTTTTTTTAATTAAGTTTGCATTGAATTGTTAGAATTAGTTTAGTTAGTTTGGTTAATTAAGTTAGTAGTTATAGTTTTTAGTTGTTTGGTATTTCAATTCCCATTTAATTAGATTAACTAAATTAAGGAAAACAAGAAAAAAACTTTCATTAGAAGTTTGCAAAACCTCTATAGATACGATATCCCATTTAGCACTACTAAAAATAATAGGAAAGTACGGTAATCTATAGTGAACGCTCGACACGTGTCAATGAATCGGTGGAGCTCATAGTGATATTTTCAGTTATTAACTCAAAATTTGTAAACAACATAGGATTCCTTGAGAAATCATTGAGGTGGATGACGAGTTTTTTCTTACTTTGAGGAATTTAAGTTTATCTATGATTTGTACGCTTAGGGAAACTATAAATAAGACACAGGGCTTTGAAATTAAGAGCCCTCTATTAGCAATTGTTAGTTTTAAAGTCTTTTTAATTAGGTTTTACTTTAGTTCATTACTTTCGAAACTCTTTGGATATGCAGGACGTATTTAATAGAGGTATTTTTCATTAATATCTTTCAATTATTTGTTTATTTTGATATTTATTATTAATATGTGTGAGTAGTTTATTATTCTAAACAATAGTTAAAACATGATTGTAAACCGTTCATCAACTTAGTCATAATGCAAAATATGTTTGTATTGAGTGCATAGAGGCTAATATGTTTCTTAGTATAGGGTATCTAAATCTATGTCTATGATTATTGACAACAACTATAAAAGCAGTAACTAAGATTAATCTATAAGACAAAATTACCCATGTGGATGTTCTAGGTGAATGTGTTCTAGGTTATTTAACGACTAGCATAATCATGGTTTTTATTTAGTTTTGATTAGATTTGACTTTTATTGAGTGTTAATGCTATCATAATTTCTAGTTTATTGCGTTTATTCAATAAGTAGAGTTACTAGGGTAAGAATATGACTCATTTCCATTGAATTTAGGAAAGTCAAAAGTTTGCTAAAAGGTATCAACCTATGTGATTAGAGTTTAATGATTTAGAATCATTATATAAATATGATGATTTGATTATGACTATGCTTTAATGAAAATGTCTAGATATGATGGTTTACATATATTGTTTAAGATGTATTGTTTAGATATGTAATTTATATTAATTTCTCGATTGTTTGTTTGAATTGCATTAGATTACTTTATTGAATTTAAATTTCTTTTAATTTAATTATTTTAATTAATTGATTGTTTCATATTGATAATGTTTAATTTCCGCTTTAATTAGATTAGTCAAATTAAAATAAATTAAATCTAATAAAACTTTAGAGTAGCCTTAGTTCTGAAGAGATTTTCAAAATCCATGTGGAAACGATATCCCATTTTGTTGCTAGTGCAAATAATAGGAAATTACGGGAAACTATTGTGCATGCTTGACACGTGTCAATTATTTAAACATAATTTCTTAATTTTTTTAAACGTTGTATGGTCTATCCAATTCTTCGTTCTAATTCCAAGGGATCCTTATATCCATTTAATATTGAGGTAGATATGACATTTTATCATAATTCAAGGCAACAACAATGTAAGGGACACCAACCTATCACAATGGAAGATAACATTAATAATGATGATAATAGAGAACTTATGTTTAGGCAAGCTAATCGAAATATCATTGCTTATGAACTGATGTGTATTATCTATCTTGAGGGATTTCCCGAGTTTGAACTTAGATCTAGATTCATTAATGCTCTACCTACCTTCTACGGTAAGGACAATGAAAACCCACAAAGATTTATAAGGGAATGTCAACATAAAGTCAATGGGTTGAAATCTAAAGACTGCACGTTAGAACAAATCAAACTTAAAGCTTTTTTTGTATTGAAAGATCAAACATAAGATTGGTTGTTTTATTTTCATCAAACTTGATAACCACATAAGCTCAAATATTAGAAGCTTTCCTAGATCAATATATGTGTTCAAGAGAAATTAGTACTTAAGAAGAAAAATCACATTCATGAAGATGAAAGATGATGAAAACTTTAACGAATTTTAGGATAGATTTTAAAGACTAATTTCATCTTGTACACTCGAAATAGCTCTATTAGAATACTTCTATGAAGGACTAAATCATTTTAAGCAAAGACTATTAGATAGTGTATGTGGTGGATCATTATTCGATGTCACACAAACTCTAGCATAAAAATCTATTAACAAGATGGCTAAACAATCTAAACAATATGGCGAAAAGGCTGATACATCAAGAAAAACGTTTATGAGGTTAATGATAAAATAAGTAAATAAATTCAATGAAAAATTTGAAGAATTAAATAACATGATCAAAATATTATTAAACAATAGATCAAATCAAGTTAAACCTTATGGGCTATGTAATGAGGTTACACATCCTACTGGATGAGTTTCCTACTTTACAAGAAAAAAATAGTGAAGAAGTAAATATAGTTATGAACCAATATTCTGACCCGCCTAGAAACCAATACAATAACAACAATTATTGCAATGGGAAACCAAAATCAAATCTTGGCTATGGTCCACAAAATCAAAACTTTTAGCCACCATTAGAGTAATTTATTATAAGTTTATTTTGGTTTTGAGCATTAATGAGTTTTGTGAGGAGAAAACATTGAAGACTCCACTTTTACAAAACAAGTTTGGTTTCATTAATTCAATTGAAGGTAATATTTATTTTCATCTCTGATTTGCAATTATTTTAATTATGAATTGTGATATGTCTTTCAATGAAGTGTGAGTAGTTTATTAATTAAAAAGTGATTATAAAAGTGCAATGGTTAGAATTTGTATCGATTCTGAGTGTAATGTTTTAGACTATTGGCCACATGTTTAATCAACTTATGTTTTATGAGTTATCATAGCTATTAAAGCTTATAATCCGGATATGAACGGTACAACTGTAAAACATACAACATTGATAGATAGTTGTTGATTAGATAGACACGAATAATAAATTTAAGTTGGTTATGAATCCAAAGATTTTGGACTTAAAACAATGTGAAGCTTACATTATTCACATCGATAAGTGAAGTTATAATTTGCACATTAGAATCATTTGCATCACTATAGTGGGTTAAAGTGGATTTGAGAGAAATCCGTCTATTCTAATTAGACATTGCACGTAATATGTTAACATGTAAAAGTTGTTGAAAAGTATATTATTAAATTACCAATGTGAAGTTGTGAATTAAGATATCCTTAATATAAGAGTTAAAGGTTGATTTGATTTGTTAGATTAGTTTAATTTAATGTAAAACCATTTTAAAAAATATTTCTTTAGAAATAGTTCAAAGTTAAATAAGTAATTAACTAGTGTAAAAATACATCCCTGGGGATAATATCCGTAATCAACATAAGTTGATTGCATTATTACTACAAGCGAGTCGTTGTACTTGCAACAACATGTCAAGTTTTTGGCACCGTTGTCGAGGATAGGTAATCATTTAATATTATTTAGTTAATTTGAACAGTTGCTAAATTTCATTTTCAGTATTTTACTTTCAAGATCATTAAAACAAAAATAAAAAATAGGCTTAAGTTTCAAGTTTGATTTTTCTACACTTGATTTTTTTTTTTTTTTTTTTTTTTTTTTTTTGCTTTTTTTTCAGGGATAATTAGTGCATACGTTTGCGAAGGAGAGAAGACCTAGTGCCTTACGACCTGGAGATTGAAAGAACGAGCACATAAAAGAAAAAGAAAGGAACTAAAATGGCTGAAGAGCAAGCTAGAAACTAACAACAGGTCGCAAGAATAACCAACTTGCAGATGATCCGATAGTGCATGATAGAGTGCGGGACAAAGATTCCAACATGACTACTTTAAGCCAAAAGTTCAGGAGACCATAATTGAGTGATGAGGCTTCCAACCAATACCACCGAGTTTGAATTGAGACTTTCTCTGATAAATATGGTGCAAAATAGCTTGTTCAACAGGCTATCTAATGAAAATCCAGTTGCACATGTTGAGAATTTTTTGGAGAAATGCGATGTCGTGCACATCACCGGAGTTATAAAGGAGGTGATCATAATGAGACTTTTCCCATTCTAATTGGGTGGAAAAGCTAAATCCTGGTTTTAAGGGATGAATACAAAGAGTATATCCTCATGGGCAAAAATCAATAAAAGATTTCTTGACAATTTCTTTCCCCCAGTGAAGGTCAGTGAAAGGAAACTTGAAATGAATTAGTTCAAGTAGGAAGATATTGAGTCTCTTGGCGAGGCTTGGGAAATATTCAAAGAGATGTCGAGGAGATGTTCGGGACAAGGATATGTGAAATGTGCACTCCAGATTTTCTATTATGGGATGAACCACAATATGAGAACACTAATAGATGCCATAGCAGGTGGCTCTCTATTTTCCAAAGATGAAGATAGAGCATTGAATCTCTTTGATCTTATGTCTCAAAATTCTACCACTGATACTCGTTCCACGGCAAAACAATCAGCAGGCATCTGTGAGATTGACTCACAAGCTGCAATTATGGCACAATTATCAAATCTAATCAGTCAAATGTCAACTTTAGATGGGACACTAAGGTCCACAAGTAGCACAACAGCCAAATAAACATCATACCATAGTTGTTAACCAAATAGACATGCGGCAAGGCATGGAGTATGAGAACATCATCTTCATGAACAACTAAAGTTACAACAACTTCATGTCGAGAGGAATGACTCATCATCGGTTTTATCAAGGAAACAACAACTCGAACTTCTCTTACGAAAATCCCGATAATGCACTTAAGTTGCCTCAAGGCTTCGATAAACAATTCCAACAGGGGAAGCTGATGTAGAGTAAAAAAATGACTTCATTGAAGTCGATTGAGAAGTATACGCATGACATGGACTTGAGTAATAGGGAACACCATGAGAATTATAAGAAAGAGACGAAAATAGTGAAACCAGCTGTTGGATTTTGGGGTTCATAAACAGTGAAGATTCAAACACTTGTACTGCCAAAACATTTGACGTTCAGATTTGGCGACATTTTGGTTTATTGGATGATTTAATATGACTTATCTTTGGTCATGTAAACATATGTTTTTTTGTTGATCATTTACGATTGTCTTTTTTCATGAATTATGGTTTTTTGTCTATTATATACCAAGGACAAATGTCTTGGAACCCTACCTCGGTGGTGCAGGTTTGATAATGAATCGTTGCTCTCGGCAGGCAGCAACCGAGACTATTACGGTCTCGATTACAACTAAATGAGACAATTAAAAACCAATAATAACGGATTCAACCTGGAAGGCCGTGATCGAGACATAAGGTAATGTCCCGTTCATTGTCAACAAATACATTAAAAAAACCAAACATTATGGATTCGACTCGGACGATAGTGACCGAGATATTAGGTAAAGTCTAAGTTAAATAACAACCGAGACAATAAAAAAACCATTAACTACAGATTGAACTGGAGAGGCAGTGACCGAGATGCAAGGTACTTTCTCGATTCATAAACAAGACAATAAAAAAAACCAATTAATATGGGTTGGACTCTAAAGGGGTGAGTGAGACAAAAGGTGTTATCTGGATGACAAACAACCGAGACACTATAGAAACAACAATTACATATTAAAAGGCATGATGTAACCGAGGCTCAACGTAAAGTCTCGATTAGTGTTAACCGAACATTTGAGTTATGTCTTAGACCCAGACGGTCGAGACATAGCTCTGATCAGTTTGATATTCCTTTAAATTTAAATTTCGGTTGAACAGTTTTGAGATTACATGTCTTATTACGCCAGTGCAGGGCCGAGTTGGTTAGACATGTCTTAGACCCATAGAGCCGGAACATACCTATGATCACAATTATAATTCAACATTCACACTAAAACTCAACATTCAAGTTATAACCACACTTCACAATAAAAGTGAACATTCATAACATTCACATTGAAATTCAATATTCACAATTTAAAAAACCAGGGAAGGCTAAACCAAATATCAAAGTGCCAAACAAGTCAATTCAAACTTCACCATAAAAGTCACTGGGGACAACATTGACAATAAAACTCAATTCAAACTTCATTGTTTTTCTCGAAGTTAACACACTTGCTTTTCTTCAAATTTGTCTGATGATATTCATTGTCGTGCAACCACTTGGGTCGACAAGCATCGAGGGGAGGAACATCACTTGAGATTGAATTCGATTGGGTTGCACAGCTGTCGAATTGAGAATCCTTAGAAGTGTGGCAAGGGTTGTCGTGGTGGTCGCAGTGGTGTCCGCGACGGTGGTCGCAGTGGTGGTAGGCAAGGGAAGAGTCCTCCCCGACAAGAAGTTCACGACTTCACCCACCATTTTCATTGCGGAATCCACAGTTCACTCTTCCACCGACAAATCCATCCACTTCAATGCAGTTCCAATGCACACATATTCCACTGTTAAAAAATAACGATATCGAAATAAATATTTGTACGTGCACGAATGTGCAACAAATGTACCAAAACAACGTTCCTTTATCAGCACATTATCAGTGATAATACTAGATACAATATAATGGTCCTCGTCAGATGAGTTCTTAATAATCGGATGTAAAGCTCGTAAAACTAAGGAAGATAATCTGGTGTAGCCATGAACTCAAATTGTGTCTTCTCACCTCGAACTTCAGGGGCCAACATATGGTTATGCCACCACTCCCAGTGCTCTTGTTGGAAACCATACTTCACGAAATATTTGAGTGCAGATGGACATCGAGATGCTTCGAGAGGGCGATATAGAGGGGCGAGAACAACTTGCATGTGGCTAACTGTCTTAGGAACTTTTCTGGATGGTATGGCTCAACGACGTCAATGTACTTTAAGGTCCCATCAAAGAATGCCATGGGATGAACAATACCATCCGACCTGAAACCAACGTACAGGTCCCAAGTCATCTACACCAATGAAATAAACAAGTATTAGTAGCACATAAGATAACACAATGGTTTTGAAAAAAACTCAAGTAAAAAAAGAACCTCATTTGGCCTCAGTCAGTCTAATGTCCTCCAAATTGACCCCAACTTGTCTTCAACTATAACCATCTTGTATTTCTGGATCCACCGTGAGACATGAGGTTGCAATTGGTCTATGTATTTGGCTTTTGATGCGATAAGCCCGAGTTTGAAGTGCTCGTGCACCCATCCTTGATAATACCAAAAAAACTAGTACCAATAAAACACTAAGTAATAACAAAACACAAGTACAAGTGTAAAGTCGGTTAAAGTAACAATAATTACCTCAAGCAAAGTGAGGTAGCCGGCAGCTTGTGACACTCACTTTGGTGTTGACCCAAACTATACAAGTATGACAAATGTAACTGCGCTCCATGCATAATTCCTAACTTTGTCCAAATTTTCTAGAATATTGAGCAATGTGATTAAGACCACATGACCCGTTTTTGTCGGCGAAGAGAGTGCACGACAACAGATACAATAAGAATGCTTATGCAGTGCATGAAACGGAAGGGTAAGTAAGCAACTTTGATTTTTGGTTCGGGCACCACTGACTTTTCAACCAAGCCTTTCGTATGGTGAGCCCCTTATTGATGTTGACCTCGTCTTCCACCTATTCAATGGTGACACCAAGCAACTTTGAAACAAGTTCAATGGCTTCCTTGCGAGAGTCCTCGATATACCTTGAGAAATTCTCCACCGCGACGACATTGCCCGCCATCGTAATCTTCAATAGAATGACAAGTTAATAATTGGACATATTTTATAATGTAATTTAGGTTGATTATATATATGATATTACACTAGGTATTTTCTTGGTTTTGTGATTTTAGGTTTTAAATAGGAAAATAAAAAATGGAAGAAAAGTAAAAAAGAGAAAAACATTCAACGGGAAAATAAGTCTAGTGATTAGCCAACAATTTGCAATAACACTAGGAATCGACAACTAAATCAACAGCTCAAAAATGTCAACGAATCCATAGCTAATTAGAGAATGAACTATAAATCGTCAGTTGAATCAGTGGAGCATAAAGAGCTATTTTCAGTGATTGACTCAGTGATTTGTGATAAGTTAGGAATCGCTGACAAATCTTTAAAGTCGGTTATGAGTTTTTTAGATTAATATGAAAAATTTGAGTTTGTCTAGGATATGTATACATAAGGAGACTATAAAAAAGACTAGAGAGCTTCGAAATAACTCTCTCTTTCTTTTGCTCTACATTATTTCTATTGCCTATTCTATATTTATAGCAATCCAAAGAAATAATTCTTTCTTTTGCTCTACACTAGTTATAATTAAGGAATCATGAACCTAATGTTTTAAATATATTCATACACGATAATCACATATTTAATAAGTTGTTTTTGCGTATTACAAATAAATAAGACTAATATTGCATGTATAGTTTTAAATGTGTTATGTGGTATTTTAATTTTGATTATATGATTATAGTTATTGAAAACAATTATAGAATTAGTAACTATGATTAATCTATAGGGCTTTTCTCGAGTGGATGTTCTAGGTGATTGTTTTCTAAGTTATTTATTATGCAGTTTCGATTAACATTGGCTTAGATTAGGCATGATTTTCATTGAGTGTAATGCTACCATATTTCTACGATTTTGCATTTTATGCAATGGGTAGACTTATAATGATAAGAATATGGCATTTTCATTAAATTTAGATTAATCGGTGACTAACTAAAGGCTATCAACCTATTATGAATTGTGATTCAATGATTCTAAGATTTTGTGTTATGATTATAACTATACTATGAAGTGATGTCATGTTCTAGTATTTGAAAGCAATCCAAGTATATTACATTGTTTAATGGTGGGTTTATTTAGATGTTTGTTTAAGATGTTTGAATTATATTGAATTTGGGTATTGTTTAATTTAAATTATATTAAATTGTTTGACTTAGTTTAATTTAGTTAATTGATTTATTAAGCTAGTATTTATAGTTTCCAGTTATTTAATATTTTAATTCATGTTTAATTAGATTAACTAAATGAAGGAAAACAAGAAGAAAAATAATTTCCTTTGAGATTTAAAAAAATCCTTGTGGAGACAATATCTTATTTAGCATTACTATAAATAATACGAAAATATGAGAAACTATTGTACATGCTCGACACGTGTCAATTTTTGACACCGTTGCTAGGGATTTTTAAATAACTTTTAAGGATTTTAGACGTTTTATGATCTACACACTTCATCATGTTAATTCAACCGGATCTTTACATCCATTTGATCATGAAATAGAAAAAAAATTAATTGGAGTTTAAGACAACGACTTAGGGAAAATTTAGCTAATGAGATGGAAGACAACAATAATGATATTAATAACAATGTCATTAATAATAATAATGATAACAGAGTTATCAATAATAACAATAATAAAGAACTCACTTTTAGATAAGCGAATAAAAATATTACAGCATGTGAGCTTATGTACATAGCATACCATTATGGATTTCTTGAATTTTAACATAAATTTGGATTTATTTGTGTCTTACCTAACTTCTATGGTAAAAACAATGAAGGCCCACAAAAATCCATAAGGTAGTATCAACATAAAGTTAATATGTTGAAACCGAAAGAATGTACTTTAGAACAAATCAAACTTAAGACTTTCCCTTTTGCAATGAAAGATTAAACATAAGATTGGTTGTTCAATCTCCACTAGATTCGATACCAACATAGACTCAAATGTTAGAAGCTTTCATTAGATAAATATATGCCTGCTAAAAAAATTAGCTCCTAATAGAAAGCAAATCAGAGTTGCATAGATGAAGATGATGAAAACTTTAATGAACTTTGGGATAGATTCCAAAGACTAATTTCTTCTTTTCCACAACATGGATATACTCAAATAGTTTTACTAGAATATTTTTATGAAGGACTCAATCACTTTGAACAAAGATTATTAGACACAATATATGGTGGATCTTTATTTGAGACAACACCTACTTTAACGAAATAAGCAATTAATAAAAAGGCAAAACAATTTAAGCAAATACGGTGAAAAGGCTAAATCCTCAAGAAATGAACTCTATAAAGTGGATAATAAAAGATATAATGCATCTGATGATAAAATTGATGAATTATTTAAGATGGTTAAGATGTTAGTTAATAATAGATCTAATCATGTTAAGGCTTGTTGATTATGTAATGAGTTTACACATCCTACGGATGCGTGTCCTACTCTATATGAAGAAAATACTGAAAAGATTAATGCGACGATGAATCAATTTTTTGGTCCCCTAAAAAGTCAATATAATAATAATACTTATTATCCTGGAAGACCAAATCCAAATCTTAGTTATAGTCCTCAAAATTAGAATTATAACACTTATAGACCAATAGCTCAAATACAATATGCACCTGTTAGCTCGCTCGACAAAATACTCAACCTATGCATCTAAATTTATAGCAAATTTTGCATAACTTTATAAGTCAAATTCATCAAAACTTTATACAAATTTCTCAAAATATGATTAAATCTTATACTACTATTAATGAACTGAAAAATCACTTAAGTCAAATAAATTTACAAATAAATAGGTTACATATCAACAAAGTAGTCAAAATAAAGCACTAAAGCCAATGTTGCTCATACTAATCAAGCACAAGTTAATGCTATATTTAGTGATAAGAAAGCACACCTATAACTAGGAGGACACTTCAACAAAGCGATAAAAAGAAGGTTAATAAGACTATTGAAAAGAAGAAGAAGAAGAAATGATGGCTAATGTCATTCCTACTAGAGAATGAATAGTTGAACAATTGAAATATATACATTTTTCTTGGAATGTTGTACCCATAGTATTTAGCTAGAATTGAAGCATATGAAAAATCTTTACAAAAGTCAGAATTAATTGATAAGGATAAAAATGATACGATTTCTTATAATTTGAATGAAGATATGTGTTCATATTCTACTGTTCCACAATGATTATCTCACGGTAAGGAAGAAAAAATAATGAATACATTCTTGAATCATTTAGGAAAATAAAAATCAATAAACCATTTATGGAATCAATTATGCGATTTCCTAATTACGTTGTAGTTTTGAAAGATTTCTATGAATCAAAGGACAATTTTTAGAAGAATTTAAAGAAAACTTATGGCAAAAAATGTTTGGTTTAATTAAAAAAAATACCTGAAAAACATTTGATCCAAGAATGTTTGGAACTCTAATCAAAATAGGGAATTTTTATAGATTTTGCTACGTGTGATCTTGGAGCATTAATAAACATTATGTCACTTAAACTATATGATTCATTGAAAATAGGTTCACTACCTAATACACCTATTAATCTTACCTTAGCTAACAACACTATTATTAAACCCTATGGTTTACTAGAAGATGTCTAAGTCAAAGTAAATGACTTAGTATTTTTCACTGACTTTACTTAATATCATCTAAGTCCCCACCTATACTTTTAGGAAGACCATTTCTTAAAACAGCTAAAACAAAGTTAGACATCTTTGAAGGAACAATGTCTATGGAATTTGAAAACAAAATTGTCGCTTTTCATTTCAATGATGAAGATATCTATGGAAACCCTGAAGAATTTGACAATGAACAAACTAATGATAATGAATCTTTAGAATTAAATCATCATGAAACTGAAGTATATGCTATCAATGCAGGAAGATGAAAACGTTATGACCAAGAATATGCAAGTTGAAGATACTTCAAATTAAAAGACAATAATCCTAGAATGAAGGGTTAAGCAACCGAATAATGTTTAGAGTAATAACATAGAGGAATTTAAATCTACAAAGAATAAGAAGAAGAAAAAGAATAACCCAACAATTGTCAAGCTTGATGATCTAAAAGATATATACATAAATATAAAGGTCAAATGGGTTGAATAATTTAAAGCTATTTGTGATATATGTTCTAGAGCAAACTACATTCCAATTCATTTTTTCCTTCACACTCAATTAGAATTGGATGTACTTGCTTCCGAAAAAGTCACTCTACCAAATGGTTATTCACTAAAACCATCAAATGTGATTACTAATGTACCAATTCAAATTGACAACTACAGTATTCCCACATACTTTTTTTATTATGCCACATTTCATTAATGAAGATCCTCCATTAATCTTATGATGACCCTTCTTAGCCACTTCGCAAGCTGTCATGGATACTCTAAATAAGACAATCACCTTTCGAGTGCATAGCCAAGCAATCACTTTCTGGGATGGCACAAAAGTGGACAATCCTACACTTGAGTTCTTTGAACCAGTTTAGAATTGCGTGGTTTATTCGAGCCAACAACAATAAAGAAAGACATTTTATGGGAGGCAATCCATACTCTACCTTTATTTTCAATTTTAGTATTAGGATTAGTTAGTTATTTTCCATTCTATCAACTTTTGACTCTTATAATGGAGATATTTTAGGAATTTAATTCTGGAATAATTTCATGTAAGAGGGGTTATCGAGCCAATTTATTTTCGTATTATATTATGCATTAGTTTTATATTAATTAGCTATTTGTAATGAATAAATAGATTATTTAATACATATCATAGTTAAATTATGAAAATTTTAAACAATTTTACCTTTATTGAATATATGTGATAATTAAATGGAAAAATCAATTTAATAAAAATAGGTTGGCGATTTCCCAGCGATTCCAGTTTATATTGAAAATTGTTAAGAAAATTGGTAGCAGTATGCAGAGTTTTTTCAGTGTAATTTTGAGTCCATTTCTCACCGATTCGAGATTATAATTAAAATTTGCTAGATAAATCACTGGGTCACTGAGGCTCATTTTTAGCAATTTTGTCAGTGATTCTACAATGAATCTACCTAAATCCTATTTCGCAGAAAATGAATTTGAGCTTTTAAAAATAGATACCCCAAATCACCATATTTAAACCCTTCACACTCACAAACCATTACAACCTTTCGATCAAGTGACCAAATCTCGACTAGATTCAACCTTTCAAAGTTAAGTTTTAGTGTATTTAAATGATTCTTATCTCAATCGTCTCATATTCAACCTAAAAATTTGTTGAGTTTTGAGAGTGTAGAGCCACCTAGGGCTTAAGCAAGGGAATTCGGATCGGAGCTTGGAGATGTATTCTAAAGAAGAGTTTTGAGTTCCATACCTGAAAAATCACCTTCAAGAAGGTAATCGATGAAAAACCCTAACCTCTTATGGATTAAAATTTTGGTTTTTCGTCAATTTTGAATTGTTATTAGGTTGGAGCTCAATTTTGACTATCTTAAAAATGGTTTTGATATTGAATGATTTCTATTACAATACTAGTATTTGAGTATGTGATGATTTGTTTATTACTATCGAATTTTTAAACGATTTTTCGTATATAGCGAGTGGATTGAATTTTATACACAAGCTAGTTTGAGACTAAGTTTCAAATGAGTTTAGGGGTCTTTGTGAATATTTATAAACTGATTTGAATTATATACAAAGTTTATTTTTTCTCAATTATGTTTTATCGATAAATTTCATATAAATTTTAAACACTCAATTTCAAAACGACTTTCCCGATGAATTTCTCTTTCTCGATAAATAATTTGAATTTTACATAACACTTTTTCGATAAATTTGATTTTAAATGGTTTTATAGGTTCATTGTTTTACTTATACTATTCCAAATGACCATAGGTGGAAAGGGTAGAGGTTTTAGAGAGGAGAAAGGGAAGAGAAAGTAAGTAAAAAAGACAAAAATCAAATCAAAAGTTTTCCAAATCTAACCATTATAAATCTTTTTCAACACTCATAGGATTAGGCCAAAAATAGAACTTACTACACCTTCTTCATTTAGTTTCAATGCTGAGGATGATTATGTGGATGAGGAGGATATAAAGGAAGTTGAATAAGAAATACCGATGGGGGAGAGAAATTACATTCTTTGGAAGGAGAACTTAGAGAATGACAAGGCCTATGAAAAATATAGAAATGATATAATGAAGGATAAGAAGTTGATCCCGGATAGGGGATTTAATTTGAAGAACGAATTGAAGTATATGTATAGGATCCTAAATATTGAGGCTAGAAATTAAGAATTATTTATTAGGGACTATAACCACCTAGACTTAGAGGATGTTCCTGATAACAGTGGTCGTGATATCTTGGTTAGAGAGTTTTATGCCAATGCTTATGGAAGTGAGACTAAGACCGAGTCTCGAGTTCGAGGGAGAACAGTGGATTATTCCACTGCAAAAATAAACCGATATTTTGATTTACGAATTTTCACGAAAAATAAAAACGATGAGTATCATAAACCTGAATATGACATTAAGTACCATTACCCCACCAAGACAATAAGGGAGGTTTATAGGCAATCCATAGAGATGAATTTATTTTTGATACGGAGGGTACCCCAAGCACATTATCACTAACTTTTTTGGGAAGACTACTAAATGTTTTTGCAGGGAGGACTAAGTGAACATGGCAGGGCTTAACATGAATGTTTTTCCCAAAGAAGATCTTTATTGATCAAGTTATACAGAGATATGGAAAAGTAAATGGTCATGAAGACATAAAGAATGAGAGAGAAAGGGTTGAGATAGCCAAAAGAGAAATCGAGTAAAGAAGAAAAATCAAAGATGACACGTGGAGAATCCTAGAGGAGATGTCGGAAGCACGAAATGATCCGAATGTGTAGCAGCCTACTAGGATTATAACGGACTATATATGGAAGAGTTGGAATTGGCTTTCATGTGTGCAATTTTGCCCAATTAGATGATCACTATTCATAGTCAAAAACTGGTGTTTGAGAACCAAAGAACCTTAGCAAGGAGCATCCATAGAATGGAACGTACGATGTCCAGGAGAAACAAACATCGAGGAGGAGCAAAAGTCCATGTACCATCTACACATATGAGATTTCCACATAGCAGTAATCTTGATGTTCTGACATTGCCATGTCAAGAATATCACCTCTACAACCCTATTGTGAGCTATCAGTCCCAAAGGATTGATCCAGTGGAGGACGATGATGAAGCGACTTCCAAATAATGACATTGATTCACTTATTCTATTTATTTTCTCTGTATCCGAGTGATGTTGTGTTAGCTCCTCTATGTAATTTCGATAGTGGTGATATACTTTGTGTTTCTTGGTGATAATTTGTGTTTATGGTGGTATACTATGTGATACATTTTGTTCAGAGAATGGGTATGATATTTAATACACTTGATATATAATGGTGATGTTTATTTAATAATTTTTTATGCACTTTGTCTTATTATAATTTTAAATTAATCTTATTCATTTCTTTATTGTCAAATTTATCATTATATAAATTCTTTTATACTTCGCGTGGTATAGTTGTTATGTTGAAAACTAGACTTCATTTTTAAACCTTGCGAACAAAGTTTAGAATGAGTTTGGTGGCATTTTAGGTGAAGTATAACATTGATGATAATGAAAGGAAAGAAATGTAGAAGAAAAGTTTAGAATTACTTTTAATCCAATATTCAAGTAAGTTGACGGAATTTTTTAAATTTCTCCCAAATTCAAGTACAAATTTCATTGTTCTTTTTTTGTAAGAATGATGATTAACGTAGAATAAATTCTTGAATGGAAGTGATATGTTTATTACCCAATCGAATTTTATGATAGAAGGAAACATTTTTATACTTTTTTTATTAATTTAACTAGTTGATGTATACACTAAATTGAATACCTTATGTTAGTAATGATAATAGGTAGAAGATCAAAACAATAATGCAAGATGAACAACATAGATTTCTAAGAATCTTGTGATACACAAGCTATTGATTAAGTATTTTTATAGAATGTATATATATAAAGCTATTATGCCACAATTGAAATAAGAAATGGATTAGAAACCGATGAATTTCTATAAGTTAGAAAAAAATATTTTCTTCAACTTTAGTAGATAGTGTGAAGTGTTAACAAGAGTTTATAGATATATATATAGAGAGAGTCATATAGATTCCAATGAAAATGGAGCAGAGAATCTATAGCGGAAAAATGTGAGAATGTCAAATGAAATGAAGTAGGGATTCAAAATCAAAAGCAAAAGAAATATATTGAAGAGAAATAATTGGAATGAAGTAGAAAAGAAAATTAGAGATGAAAAAGATGGATGTTCATAAACTCTTTGAAGAAAAAGGTTTAACTCGAGTACTTGAAGCTAGAGTTGAATGAAGTATTTCTTAATTTAACATGTTTAAAATGACATATTCATTAGTATCTTGGTAAAGTTTCTATTGATTTTGATTGTGGTACTATTATAAAATATTTTCTAAAATTAAAATTAATATAGTGATTTTTGTGTTTTAAAATTCTATACTAGTTATCGTAAGTTTGATGCTTGTCAGTGGAGATCGAGAAAACTTATATTGTGTATTGGCCTTGGTAATGAACTTTAAGTTCTAAAGTTGTTACATTGGGTGGTTGAGTTACCATTAAAGGATATTTTGATTTGACTAAATGATTCTATTCTATCGTAACTTTCATTTACTTATGGTAATATGTTTTCATTTGAAGATCAGTTCTATTTAAAAAAAATATTATTTAAAGTTAAGATGAATTAGATTGAAATCAGTTTATAAGAATGAAAAGAGAATATGATTGAAAGAATTCCTTTGCTCGAGACAACAAAGTGCTAAGTTTGGATGTATTTGACAAGTCAATAATTGGACACATTTTATAGTGTAATTTAGGTTGATTATATATATTGCACTAAGTATTATCTTGTTTTTTTGATTTCAAGTTTTAAATAGGAAAATAAAGAAATAGAAGAAAAGTGAAAGAAGAGCAAAACAGTCTACTGAAAAAAAAGTCCAACGATTAGCCAGCGATTTGCAATAAACACTAATAATTGCCACTTAAATCGACATCAAAAAAATGTCAACAAATCCACAACGAATTGGAGAATGAACTAGAAATAGCTAGCTGAATCCGTGGAGCATAGAGAGTTGTTTTCAGTGATTTCATTGATTATACGTTAGGAATCGCTAACAAATCGCTAAGGTCGATTGTGAGTTTTTTAGATTAATATGAAGAATTTGAGTTTATCTAAGATATGTATAGGTAAGGAGACTATAAAAAAGACCAGAGAGCTTTGACATAATTCTTTTTCTTTTGCTCTACATTATTTCTATTGCATATTCTATATTTATAGTTGATGTTTGAAGATACATTAGAGCTTTGATTTATATTAAGGTATTTATTTATTCATTATGTCTTTTAACTATATATATGCATTGTTTATTTCCAACATGAGTGAGTAGTCTATCAATCTAAACAAACCCTAGACATGTATATACTTTGAATTGCTAGATATTTATAATTAAGGAATCATGAACTTAATGCTTTAAATTTATTCATACACGTCGATCGCAGATTTAATAAGTTATTTTTGCATATTACAACTAAAGAAGATTAATATTGCATGCATGGTTGCAAATGTGTTATGTAGTATTTTGATTTTGATTCTATGTCTATAGTTATTGATAATAATTATAAAAGTAGTAACTATGATTAATTTATAGGGCTTTTTCCCGAGTGGATGTTCTAGGTAATTGTTTTATAAGTTGTTTATTATGCAACTTTCGTTAATGTTGGCTTAGATTAGACACTATTTTCATTGAGTATAATGTTATCGTATTTCTATGATTTTATGTTTTATCCAATGGGTAGATTTATTATGATAAGAATGTGGCATTTCTATTGAATTCAGGAAAATCGGAGGTTGGCTAAAGGCTATCAAACTTATTATGAATTATGATTTAATGATTCCAAGATTTCATGTGTTATGATTATAACTATAATATGAAGTGTCATTATGTTCTAGTGTTTGAAAGCAATCCAAGTATATTACATTGTTTAATGGGGTTTGTTTAAGATATTTGAATTACATTGAATTTGAGTATTTTTTAATTTAGTTTATATTAAATCGTTTGAATTAGTTTTGTTTAGTTAATTTGATTGATTAAGTTAGTATTTATAGTTTCCAATTATTTAAAATTTTAATTTTCCATTAGTTAGATTAACTAAATTAAGAAAAACAAGAAAAAAATACTTTCTTTTGAGATTTGAAAAATCCTTATGGAAACGATATCTCATTTACCACTATTGCAAATAATAAAAGAATACAAGAAACTATTGTACATGTCCGACATGTGTCATAAAATGCTAACATCCTCCAAAGTGATAGACATTTCATCGAAGGGAAGATGAAATGTATTTGTCTTCGATTGCCACTACTCGACAAATGAATAAATCAACTTCTTGTTGCTCTTCAGGTACAAGTAGTCTATAAGTAGAATCAACCCAGATCGCTGGATAATCCTCCGAAGGCCCTCGGTGTCGGTGTGGCATGATTGCAAATCCAACTTTTGGATTTAAGCCCCGTGGTTAATGCACTTTAGCAAAGGGTGATGTTGCAACAACAAAGGAAATTACATCATTTCAAGCATATAATAAATTTTTATAAAAAAATAAAGTGACAATAAATAAATAAAATAGAGGGCCGCTAAGGGAACCCCACCATTTAATGAAGGCACCCAAAGATTTTGTAAAAATTTCAGCAAAAGTGGAAAAGACTATTTTGCCCTTGTATATATAGTGATTCAAACCCCACAAATCATTTTGACAAAGAAAAAAAGGCACCCCACCACAAGGTTGAACCGCAAAGCCACGTTGCATTTGGCGAGGGTTGATCGATTATTGCAGATTGACATCATCCGACAGCGAGGTAACAATGTTTGACAACCATATTCGGGTTTTTTAGAACTGTTGAGTTGTGTATAACTGTGAAAATGATGATTTGTTTGTTAACATAAGGTTTGGTAATTTCTTCAAATCTGAACTTGCCTCCACTATGTAATGGAGGATTGTACTGCTTCGGTGCCAGAGGAGGCCGTACTTGAGGTAATTTTGCAAATTTATTGTGTTTTTTTTGCGGTTATCCGAAGTTTCTGTCTGGGTGCGCGATTGTTTCGGCCTCGCAGGACCGAGATGTATGGTTATATCTCGGTCATATAGGACCGATTGGTTTACGTGTGTCACGGAACGGTAAAATCGAGAGTATTCAGTAACTCTCGGTCGTTCGTGAGCGAGACTTTGAAGAACGTTGCGGACCTGTACTACCGAGAAACTCTTTTTTTGGATGTTTTTGTGATTGTGCTGTACAATTTGGTTGATTATAATGTTACACTGTTTGTATTGCAGGTAATGACGGTTTCTGCCCTATTTCCAGACTACACGGACACGTTTACACCTTGTATGCCATTTCCAACTAGAGAAGCGGCAGTTTCATGGCTTCAAATGATAGGCCGTGAGAACATGTTTGTGCTAGTGACAAAGCACTATGACGCCGGGGGCATTAAGCACAGGGGAAGGGTGAAACTTGCCTGTGAGAGGTCAGGGACTTATAGGGAATGTCACAAAGAGTTGGGAAGGGTAAAGCGGCAAAAATTGCTTCGAAACCAAGAAATGAAGAAGAAGACGAAACGGCGATGACTCAAACTGGTACCAAGAAATGTGGATGCCCTTTCCTTATCAACGTAAAGGAAAATGCTGACTCGTTGTGGTATATCACTGTTATATGTGGGAGGCACAATCACGGGCCCGCAAAAAACTTGGACGGCTATTCATTTGCCTGGAGATTGGATAAGGGGGAGCAGGAAGTTGTAGTGCAAATGACAAAAGGGAATGTGAAGCCGAGAGACATCCTAAATACGTTGAAGCAAAGAGACGTTAGAAACGTATCGACAATGAGGACAATATATAATGCAAGACAAAAAGTCTGAAATGAGGATGCAGGTGGGAGGACTCAAATGCAACAAGCTGTTGCACATATTGGAGAAGAATAAGTGGCTGTCATGGCATAGGAAGCATCCCGTTAGGAATGTTGTCACGGAGTTATTTTGGTCACATCCCGACTCAATAAAGTTGGTAAGGTATTTTCCATCGATTATTTTGATGGATTGCACGTACAAGACAAATAGGTACCGAATGCCTTTGTTGGAGATTGTTGGCATCACTTCTACGCACTTGACGTTCTCCGTTGGGTTCGCATTCTTATCATCAGAGAGTCATGGGCATTATGTTTGGACACTTGAGAAGTTGAGATCCATATTGGATGGGTGGCCTAAGCTTTGACGTGTTCGTTACCGATAGGGACTTAGCCCTTATTAGTGCCATAGAAGAAGTTTTTCCGGCCTCGTCTCACCTCCTTTGCTCTTGGCACATCAACAAAGTAGTATTGGCCAAGACTAAGAAGATGTTTGGGGAGAACGATGGTTTTGCGCGTTTTATGGATAGGTGGACGAGCGTGATGTATGCCAACTCGGAGGCCTTATTCGAAGTTAGGGTGAATGACCTGCGTTGTGAGTTTGGGAATGTAAAGGGTCTTACGGAGTACTTGGACAACACATGGTTAAAGAACTACAAGGAGAAATTTGTCTCGGCTTGGACAAATAGACTTATGCACTTTGGGGAAACGACAACGCAGAGGGTGGAGTCTGCGCATTCTATTCTGAAGGTACACCTTGGGAACAGTCAGGCCAATTTTGAGACTCTATGGAATGTGGTTGATGGCCTCCTTAGAATCCAGCACAACAATATCAAGGCATCGTTTGAGCTAAGTTTGAATGTCGTCAAACATGAGTACGTTGCTGAGTTGTATCGACGATTGTGTGGTTGTGTCTCTCAACGGGCGCTTAGGCTAATTAGAGATTAATTGACACGTGGAGAGGATGTTGGTCACTATTCCACTCGTTGTGGTTGCGAGATACGCACCACACATGGCCTTCCTTGTGCACATGAGCTGAACCATCATATATTTGCTGGGTCGCCCATCCCTCTCGAGGACATTCATGTTTACTGGCGAAAGTTGAGTATGATACCTGAGAATCCGGTGGACCCGTCTGGGTACAACGTGCACGATGAGATTGATCGGGTGTTGGAAAAATTTCATGCTTGCACTGATGAGGACGATCGACTCAGGATTATTCAGCAGCTCAGGAAGATTAGTCGACCTTCGTCTACACCGGGTGTTGTGCCGCTGGCAAAAATTAAGACAAAAGGGAGGACATCGGGGTCTTCGAAGAGAAAACACGATAGTGACGATTCTTCTACGAGACGGATGCCGAGTGAATTTGAGTACGTGCTATTGACTCAGGAGGCCTCCAGTTCTAGGCAGAAGAAAAGTAAAGTTGTTCCTAAAATGCGTCGTGCCAGTCGACGCATGCAAAGTGCAACTAACGTGGCTTACGGTCATTGCGTAGAACCGAATTGGTTGCCACATGTTGAGGGCATCATCGATGTGCTTGCCGATGGAAATTGTGGATATAGGTGTGTTGCTTCTGGGCTTGGACTAGCCGATGTCGACGGGTGGAGGATTGTCCGTAGAAGGATGTGTGATGAGATTATCGGACATGAAAACCTTTGGCGGGAAGTGCTAGGCTCGAGTTACGAGAGTGACAAGATTGCGGTGCATTGCCGAGAGAATCAAGTTGGTGCACCTTTCCAAGAATAGTGGACACTTCCAGACATGGGATTGTTGGTAGCCACTGCAGTCAATGTGGTTCTCGTCAACCTCTCGCATGGGAGTGCCTCCACATTTCTACCTCTACGTAGTGCTCCACCGTCCACCGCGCACAACAGACTTGTCATTGCCATGATTAATGACAGGAATATACATTGGCTTAGGGTAAGTGATACGAATTTTGTTGAATTGTTTTTTTGTTTCCTGACAATATGATCATGTTATACTGTTTACTTTAACAGGTGAAGTTGAGCACGAATGCACCATTTCCATCCTTATACCCTTCGTGGGTACGGTATGTTCAGGATAGTGCGAAAGGTTGGCGTGATAGATTCGTCTTTCGAGACATCGCGCCCATTGCAACTCTACTTGATGCCACCATATCCGTTGTAGATTTAGGTACACCGTAGTGTTAAAAATGGTACCTATAAATTTTGTTGGTTGTACATTGACTAATTTTGAAAGTTAGCTGTCAAGTTGTGTGGATATAGAATGAATGAATTTATCCTACCTTTCGGGTATTGTTGTACAGTTTGATTCTTGTATAGTGATTTTATCATACTACATTGATATATCAATAATTTTGTTTTCGTGGCTCTTGTCGTGCTGGATGGTCATTCTTGGAAAGTTATTTGTCTTCGTAGTTGATAATTGTTGCTGGAACAGTCGTTTCGGCACTACATGACCGAGACATATGGTAATGTGTCGGCCAAACACCACCGAGAATTGACGCCAATGCTCCGTCACGCAAGATCGAAAATGCCGCTCATCGTTGACCTATGCGCGACATTACTCATGGCTTCTCGGCCATGACTAACCGACACATATTTAAAGACAGGCAACAGGTACATTCACGGCAGGCCAAGACCGTGCATCATGCAGTTGTCTCGGATGTTTAGTACCGAAAATTGCACATGAGTGTCGGTCCTGCTTGACCGAGACACCTTCATAAGCAGAAAAAACTAGGATCCAAAAATAAATTACAACCAAAATAAAACAATAGGCAATGTAACATTATAAACTGTCATAAAAACGTAGTCAACAAGCAACAAGTAGTCATCAACCAATTAAAAATGTCATACAAATGTCTAGTCCATAAGCACCATATAATCGCGACCCAACAAGTACTCATAAAACATTACAAACTCACTGGCGAAAGTAGACGATGACATCATAAAACTCAAAGAATGTAATACAAATGTCTATCCCTCCATTACCGGCCGATCATTGCTTGGGTTTTTTCATATTCTTCCTTCGATACTCCTTCCCATGCATTTTCTTCTGAGGGCGAGCATCGGCCTCGGCGGGCTGAGCTGTGGCCGGGGTGGAGTGTGTGGAAGTGCTACCATGCTGGGACTACCTCGGGCCTGGTTCGGTAGGGCCGGATGTTGCGGTTGTGCCGGTTGCGGTCGCGGGAGTCGTACTCGTGGGGGTGGGACTTGTACTCCTTCCCGAAAGGAAGTTGACGATGTCAGTCAGAATGGTCCTCGCCGAGTCAATCGTACACACCTCCGGCGGGAGGTCTATCCATCGCAACGCCGCGTCCAACGCTCGCCTATTACGCTAATGAAAAAAATCGGGTTCCTGTCAATGTCAAACATATCGGAATTACTTATAAATGCATAATACGTATAACCATTCCAATACCTCAAGTAGCTCATTGTTTGCGATGGTTGAGGCGACCATTACAAGGTCCTCAAAGCTCGGATTCGTGATAACAGGATGAGACACTTTAACGAACCAAGGCAGGTAGTCTGGTGTAGCCAAAAACTCAAATACTGCCTTCTCGCCCCGAACTTCAGGAGCCAACACATGGTTCCTCCATCGCTTCCAATTGTCTTGTTCGACTTGTTCGCAAATGGGCCTCTGTGTGTTTCCAATGGACGGTACGGAGGATCTGGTATAGATTGCACATGGCCAAACTATCTCAGAATCCTCTCCGGGTGGTAGGGCTCCACCACATCCATGTACTTGATCTTCCCATTGTAAAAGGCCATCGCTTGCACAACGCCATTTTCCCTTAAATTCACATATGGGTCCCAAGTGACCTAGTAAAAATGCAACAACCATTGTTTGCAAAATAAATTACTAAGAAACATCAATCATGAGAGGATATGGATAACCATCTCACCTCACTTGGTCGCAACCTATCCAAGGTTCTCCTAATGGCCCCGAGCTTGTCAACATTCGCAACCGTCTCGTGCTTTTGAATCCATCTGGAGACACGAGGTTGCACGTAGTCCAAGTACTTCGCATTGGGCGTGGCCAGACCAAGTTTGAAATGATCGTACACCCATCCCTGCAAATACATACAATGTTAGTTAGTCCACAATTGCAAGTTGGCCTAATTGAAATACAAAACGAAAATTAAGTATATTTTATAACAAACCTCAAGCAATGTGAGGTAGCCAGCAATCTGGGACACTAGCACTCTCGTGGCGGACCCCAAGTGTCGATACAAGTAGGCCAACACAGCCGCTCCCCATGCGTAGTTCCCTACGTCGTCCAAGTCCTCACGAAGATTCAGCAGCGCGATCGACACCCGAGACCCACTCTTATCGGCAAAAAGAGTGCACGACAACAAGTACAATAGGTATGCTCGGGCGGTGCATTCCACAGGAGGATAATTTATGGGTCTCGAACAAGCTTTGGGGCACCATCGACTCTTCAACCAATGTTTGCGCACTGTGAGCCCCTTGCTAATATTAACCTCCTCCTCAGCCTCCTAGTAGGTTCGAGACCATCTTGATAGCTTCCGAGCGAGATTCCTCTGTGTACCTCGCAAAGTTCTCCACTGCAACAACTTTGCCCGTCACAGGGATCTTCAGGAGGAAGCTGACATCCTCTAATGAGATAGACATTTCACCAAAAGGTAGGTGAAATGTGTTCGTCTCCGGCTGCCACTGCTCCACAAATGTAGAGATAACCTCCTTGTTGGCCTTGCGGTATGAGCAGTCTATCAGCGTATTCAACCCGGAACGCAGAATAATCCTCTAAATGCCCGTCGTGTCCGGGTGGCACGACTGTAAATCCCATTCCGCTATTTGAGCTCCGTGATTGATACACTTAAGAACGGGCCGCTCTTGCAAATGTAAAAACATCTCGTCATTATGTGAAGACCCATGAGTGTTAAGTTAATCCGTTCAATGAAATTGAAATTACCTCATTCCTCCAAATCGATAAAGCCACATGATCCTTGAAGCTCTTCAACAACGCCCCGTCTATAGGACCACCGAGGAATGGAGGACGCGCTTCAACAGGCACTTTTGGCTCTCCTTCATCATGGCCAGCTCCACCACTACTGCTCCCGCCCACATTACGATCTGTTTCTATCGTGTTCCCCGCCTCTGAAGAGTCGCTACTACTAGACTCCGATGCATGCCCCTCCTCTTCACCTCCGGCAACAACAAGATCCTCAGGTCGCCCGACATCGAGGGTCGAACCCCCATCGTGCAAATGTAACCTTCCACGGGTGCCATCTACCTTCGCCTTGCCCTTAACATCCTCATTCCCCTTCTGTTTCTCTTTCCAGAACGATGCTGTCTGGGGTCTCCGACCACCTCGCCCCCGGTTAGGCCTCGGGACCTCAGCTCCAACCTCTTCCCTAGTCACCGGTAGCTTCGGACGAGCCATACCTGAATAAATTACAACATATAAGCGCATGGAACAGATCCCAAATTAAATTTACAAAAACAAAATGTTCAAATTCATCGATTTCTGATGTCTCGGTCAAAGAGGTCCGTGAAACAACACATATTTCCGGTCACCCATGACCGACAATCCCTCCAATATATCGACAGTGTACAAACGAGTCCAATGGAACAGTCTCGGTTGTGCACCACCGAGATGTGTTGACCATTTCAATTCGCCTTCCTCTCGGCCAATCACGCCCGAGCCTACTCTAACACTCACGCCATGGTACAACCTAGAGTATGACCAAATTCTCGGTTGTACACCACCACCGCCACATTACCTACCAGTAATTCTAGCTCTCGTCACGTTTCGGCCAAGAGACCTAGAGTCCTCTCGGCCTTGCGTAACCGAGACGTTGTGAGCTTTCCCGGCCTTTGTGGCCGAGACTTCGACTTCCCCAAAATGTAGCTTCTCTCTCGGCCACGCTTGGCCAAGAGAGTTAGCACATTCTCTAGCCTGTGTGGCCGAGAACCGCGAATTCCCAATTTTTAAACTATTGAACAAACCACCACTGTAAATCACAACTACTCTACCAAATGTAATTTAATTACACTAAAAACGTACCTTCAAACGACCGATTTCGCGCAAATAATGTGTCTTCGACGATGTTCAACCGAACCCTAACTTGGAGACGAAATCGGCTCACACCACGACCCTACGAACTGCAAAAATTCCGTAAATCGAAGGAGAAACACAAGGCGAGACACGGGAGACACGATCTCGGAGATTCCACTCACTGGTCGGTTCACACAAAACGGGTTCTTGGAGTCCAGGCGGTGAAGATGGTGCTGGGGGTGGTGGGGTGCAGATGGATTTCCACGAGTGGTAGTTTAGGTATTTCGGGTCTAATTTTTAGGTGCCCCAGGTAAATCGGTTAGTGCCCACATTAACTGGGTGCCTTCATTATATGGTGGGGTGCCCTTAGCAGCTCTCATAAAATAACGTACGTCATTAACCTAAATCATAGTCGTGACATGATCTTTGAAACTAAAAAACAAAGACCGGTCGATCAGCCCACCAAGTAAAGAAGCAGACGGGTCTTCTTCTTCTTGCCCTTCTTCATTTTTAGAGGCCCGAGTGGCTCGGGTCCCTTTGCTATCTCGGGCGGCTACACTAGTTCTACTTACAACCACATGACCTTGACAAAGTTAGCAAAACAACAACAATGAAATTATCTCAAGTTAAGAATAAGTAAAACAACTAAACTTACCGCAGTATGCTTCAACATACCTTCTCTTTCTTTATCCCTAAGGGACTCGGTAGAAGACTCTAACGCATCCCCCTCAATTCCGCCACAAGAAATGACTAGATGCCTTTCTTAATGCTCGGTAACATGAGAATCATCATCCTGCAGAACAACCTTCCGAGCACTTGTACTCATAGTTGGTACCTTATCTTTCGCATATATCTTTTGTTTCTCCTTCCAGTAGGATGCAGTCTAGGGTCTCCGGTAGCCCGAGTACCCCTTAACTGCTCACTACCAGCTTCCTCCATGGTCACACGTTCCTTCTTTCTACCCATATCTGAAAAAGAAGGAAATGTAAGCAAAGCGTACTTAAAATTTATCAAAAAAAGGTCTTGAAACCCTGTCTCGAACAATAGCAACCGACAATTGAACGGTGTCACAAACACCAACAACCAAGTTATACCCAAAAGTCTCGATTAGTTACTACTGAGACAAAAAAAAAATGAACAATTACGGATTGAGCTCGAAAGGTAGTGAACGAGTCTCGTCAACAAGTGACCAAGACTCAACTTAAGGTTTCGGTAGGTAACAACCGAGCCTTAACTATTTAATAACAGACTCAACATTAAACACGGTTACTGCCTAACATGACTTATGTTATAAGCTCGTATAATCGAGACTTATTAACCGATAATAATTCGTATTTACGGCCATGTGTAGCCGACAAGCACGAATTCAATATTCTAAATAGACTTTAACGAAAAACACACGAAAACGCAACAAGAACACACAAAATGCAAAAACAATGAAGTAACATAAAATATATGTTGCCCACATACCGAAATTCATAGCTTGAACACCTCGCGAGATCAAATCTTAAAATCCGAACCCTAAGTTTTGTTGAACCTTCACCACAACGAAATCAAACCGCACGAAACGACGAAACCGGTGAAATCGAAACCCCAACAAATGGAGAGCTTTTAGAGTTAAGGTTTTGTAGATTTTGAACAAAGGAATGGGGTGCATGGGCATAAGGGAGTCGAAAGGGGGTTGGGTGCATCGATTTGGGGATTTTGAAGAATTGAGTTAGGGTGCTCGATTTGGATTAGAAGGGTATTTTTAGCATTTCACCTCACTTTTTTGGGTGCCTCTGTAAAGCACTTGGTCCCCTCAATAAATGGTGTGATGCCCGTAATGCGTCTCTAATTTTTTTTTTTGTTGACTTGCCCTTATGCAAGGATGGGATGCCTTGAGTGCAACTCTTTCTCCTAAAATTTACGATTTCCTTTAAGTCGACACATTAGTTATACAGTCAACGTCTATTTTAAAAATGACTAAAGAAAACCTCATTAAAATCACTCTCCCATCTCTGAAATTCATTGATCTTTAAAAATGACATGCCAAAGCATGGTAAATACAATTGCTTATAGAACTAATAAGCTTAAAGTCTTTTGTATCGACACATTTTTTGTGTTCACACTCAGTTCAATTTTTAACGAGCGACAGAACATAACAAATCACTCTAAACACTGATTTAGTTAAAACTCAAAATTTTCTATTTCTCAAACGTTGTTGTTTTTTATCTTTATTTTTTCATTATGAATATAGTTGAAAAGAAAAATTACATTACATGATACATGAACATTAAAATACAATGCTTAACGCATGATTTCCGAAGTCGCTTCTCTTAGTTTCTTTTTAATTGACTTGAAACTTCTTCGGCTAGTTTTAGTCCACTGTAAAGATGCACTTCTTTTCAGCAGATCAGTCAGGAGAGTTGAACTTACAGCAGACTCTAAGGGGTTGTCTTCATAATCTGCGACAATGACAAATTACAGCTTTAGAACTTAGAAGTACTAAAAAAAAGAAAAAAAGAAAAAGAAAAAGATGCAAAGCTCAATATGAATAAAAAATTAAATAACTATAGATAAAAATAAGGTGAAAAATGGGACCGACCTAAAAGGGATGTCATACTTTTCTAAATGCCACTTTGTCTAACAGTTATATAAAATAGGAATTTTATTCAAAATTGAATTCATTAAGTACTCGACAAATAATTTCCTCTCGAGAAAAATGTACTTGAACGATAATTGCTTCCAAATAACTCCAACAATAGTAATTCATATTAGAGAGTTTGTGATAGAACAAACAAGCAGAAAAATCAGAATTTTTTATAAGACAATTATAAAATACCAGAGTCTCTATGTAGTTTTCAACTAAGCGCCACTAGACGGGTTGTGGGATGATAATGAAGATGAAAAGAACAAATATTGCTGCCAGTTAATCTATCTGTTTTTTTTTTTTTTTGGTACTTATGAAGAAAAATTAACACATCTAAAAAAAGGAAAAAAGAAAGAAGTTCAAACCTCAAAAATTGATATGAAGATCAATTATTTTTAGATCAGTTTTAAATGCTTTTAAATGAGTTTTTATCAGATAATAGCGAAACATAGGCGGAAGCACAAGCTGAATGTAAGTATATTCACCAGATGACTTTGGGAGCTCGTAGTGCCTCTTCAAAAACTTAGAGGCTTCTGTGTCTTTCCTATGACACAATACTCGAAGCAAGGTGTAAGCATCATCTACACAACATTCATCAGGTTTTCTACTATCAGCTTTAGTAGAGATCTGCTCACTTGCACTCATCAGCATTTCTATCAGAATTTCGGTCTGTAAAATATAAGGCATGTTTATGTGTTATATTCAACAGAACAAGAAATAGACTCATGAAACTCCGAATACATAAATGACAAAATAAAATAAAATGCTAGTGAGCAAACAACTATAAATCACAAAACCTGAAGAGAATACAGATGTAAGATTTCAAGAGGTAATCTAGTTTCATAGTCGACAACTGCTGGAGGAAGGCCTTCTTCATCTGCTATAAAAAAGACCTATGAAAAAGGGGAAAGAAAGAAAGAAAATGCATCAAAAACAAGAATACATTCTTGATCCATTTAGGGAAGAAAATTCTTTATTAACAAATAATACATGTTCTCGCAATCCTAGCTAGAGGTTACAAGTTATTGTAGTAATTCTGAAGCGTACATGTAGAAATAACTAATAAGCAAGCTATTTAATTAAACAAGCTTAGATTCCATTCTGCTTTTGTGTATTCGGTGTACCCCTAAAATCTTTCAAAGTACTTTGTTGGCAAGGAAGAGAACAAGTGAGCAAATACTAATTTGTATTACCCTTCAATATCCACCCGTCTAATACCCTTAATGCATACATGAATCAAAATTTATACTCAGGAAAATTGTAGGAAAGGCAGAACTCACAAAGTGATTATCATATACAGAGCTCCACACTTATGATGTTCGAGATGCATACTTTATTTATACTAATTTGTATTACCCTTCAACTTCCACCCTTCTAATATCCTAAATGCATACATGAATCAAAATATCCTAGGTTTACACAGACATGAGCCACTAAGTTCATAAATTAGTTGCACCCCTACCTCAAACATGATTCACGCACAGAAATCTTAGACATTAGATATCTACTCAACTAGGAAACTCTTTCATATGCATCGAGGAGGGAAAGGACGAACTGAAATATTCTTCTCCAGGTTCAACAGACATCATGTATCAAATTTTATTATAACTCATTATTTACTTCATCAAAACTTCTGCTCAATTCTTCATTTGCTTCTTTAAGAAAATTCCAAGTTACACTTGACTTCACAAAATTTTCTCTCAATCACATTGTTTAATAACAATATATTACATAAATGCAAATATGTTATTACATGTAAAGTAGTTTCATGTTCAACAACTTCCTCGATATATGCCATGAATCCATAATGTTCATGCTGTCCAAACTTGTCTTGAAATTTAAGTATTGCCAGAAAACTTGGAAAATAAGAACAAAACTATTTATACGAATGTATAGCAGGTGTCAAATCAAGTTTTAAAAATAACTCCTTCACTATAACCTTAAATTGAACCGCCACAAAAATAGACTCGTTTGGCTGTAATGCTTTGTCCCAAATCAATAACTTTGCTCTTTCCCCACTTATTGGGTATACGATAAATCACTAATAGCTATAAAAGTACTTTGTTGGGATGCTAGAGAGCACTAAACAACCAAATATGCTCAAAAAGATACTAAGAAGAGGGAAAAATCTAGAAAGTAATTAGCATATACCTAATTCTGCTCTTACAATGTTTAAAACACGTGCCCCATTTATAGTATGACCCTTCAACTTCGACCTATTCAATTCACTAAACGCACTCGTGAACTATAACATAGACAACCCACATTTTCCTAGATGCATAAATTAACTTTTCATGCACTTATCAACCAATGAACTTGATAATTATTTCTACATCGATACATTCATGAATCTTGTTTAATTTGAATTTTTAATGAAAGCTATTCTAAGAGCATCTCTAATTCTAAAATGGATTGGAAATTTGGAGTGGAATTCGTGCCACATATGATACAATAGAAAACAAAACACAAAAGTTCTTCTCAAATGCAAATGTCCATCAAACATGAGAAGCTAACGTGGCGAAGACGATGTCTACCCTACCGTGCCACCGTCTACTTCTTGACATTTTGGTAGAGGATGTCTACAATGCCACATCAACTTTTCCTTTTATAAAAAATTAAAAAATTCAAAATTTTAATTCTAATTAAATAAATGTTTGCCACCTCATTAAGAAATTCAACAATCCATAGTTGCATTGGAGACTATTTTTCGGCGTCAAGATCTATTGAATGAAATTATGTGATATCTAGGGTAGACATTCCCTCCACATCGAAGATGTGGCAAGAATCCATGCAATCCACGGTATGCAATGGGGATGCTTTAACTAAAGTAATCCAACAAAATTGTCCTCTCAAAACCACAGGAGAAAGTTTGCACTTAAAATTATCAAGTTTGAATATCTTAAATAGTAATTAGCATTATTAGAGGATATACCTATATGTGTATTTACTAAATCAAGATGATTGATGGATAGAACATTTGCCTAGAAAAAACAAACCAATGAAACATACTCTATAATGTAGTACATGTGACTAAGTGTACCAATAAAAAAAACTCCTTACATTGCTAATTAGCACCAATAGGATCAATATCACAGCTACTTAATCACTGAAAGTGAGACCTAAATGATTGACAACCACAATGTAAGATTCTACCATCACATTCTTATGCAACATTCATTCTAGTTCTAGACCATTCACAATTGGTGATAGTTGGATTTAAAATCATTTATAATTCGAAAATAATATTGATTTGCTGATCATGATTTGTCATTATGAGCAATAATTCCCAATCGAATCATGAAATTCTTTAATTCACAGTGGTGCTTCTTTTTTTGGCTAATAAACTTAGTTAATTAAATGATAGTGACTTATTTGAGTGATTTTCTTTATGAAGAATTATCTTTCGTGTTTGTGATTTTCTCTTGCAATTTCTGATTTACATCAACGTACTACGTGGTCTGCATGCTAGCTTCCCTATCATCTTAAGAAGTTGTGTTGTACATTTCTGTTGAAATAAGATGTCCGCCCTTTTTGACTGCACCATCTTAAACAAAAAATCACAACCTTCCCAATTCTTTAATCTAAAGCTCACTAGACAAACGTTTTTTTTCTTGCTTCTCATTCTCATCATTCCAATCACAATAATCCCATATACGTATTCCAAACATCTAGAGGTTCCCCTTAAGTAGAGTGTACGATAAACATAGTGTAACAATCTTGCCTTTTCCAAATCCTATCTTGGTCTACACTTTGGCCAATGTACCAAATCATTCCCTTGGAGATTGTTTCAGGCTTTCAGCCTACACGAAGACTTCCTTAATTCACAAACCTTATTGGTAGCAAGTCACGCTTGATACACTAACAACCTCCATATAAATTTCTTCTTCTAAAACACCATGTAGAATTGCCTTCTTGACATCAAATTATAGTAAATCCTTATCGTAATAGATGTCTACGCCAATGAAACTCTTACAATATTAATTTGTTTTTGGTGAAGCACCATACTCATCTATGTGACTAAAGCAAATATCTCTTGATAGTCCACACTATATACCCACGTATAACCTATTGCTACGAATCTCACCTTATATTGCTCTAGTTCCCATCTAACTCACATTTTAATGTGTAAATTCATTTACATCCAATAGGCTTCATAAGTAGATCTACTAATTACCATGTTCCATTCTTTTCCAAGGCCCCCATTCCACATGCATGGCTTGTTTCTGTTATAATTAAAAAACTAAAGAAATAAAAAGATAAACGCAATGATTTACGTGGTTTGGTTGTAGACCTATATTCATGGGAGAAAGGAGAGGCTGAGAGGGTATGATTTCATTCATACTTCTTTAGTTACAATAGTTCGATATTTATAGAGTTAAAAGGGATAGTGAAAATTATGGAAACTTCCAAAAAGATCTCCAATCAACCAACCAATCAATCAATTATTTCCTTCTTTCCAACACTCCCCCTCAAGCTAGTGAATAACGATTCGCCATTCCCAAATTGCAAACATTTATTTGAAATGAAGAACTGTTCAGGCCTTTAGTAAACACATCTACAAGCTGATTTTGACTTGAGATATAAAAAATATAAATAAGCCCACTATCCAATTTCTATTTGATAAAATGTTGATCAATCTCGATGTGCTTGATTCGATCATGTTGCACCGGATTATGAGCTATTGTTGATTGCAGACTTGTTATCACAATAAAGTCTCATGGACCCATTCCACTTGATTTTGAGATCTTCCAAGATAATCTTCAACCATAAAGTTCACAGATTCCTTGAGCCATTGCGTGAAATTACGCTTCAGCACTTCATCTAGCAACCACAATCTACTTTTTAATGTGCCAAGTCACAAAGTTTTCACTAGTAAATGTGCAGTATCCTATAGTTGATCTTTTGTCAACCATTGAGTCGGCAAAGTCAACATCTATATAAGCATTGAATATTATTCTTGTATGTCTCTTAAACAAAATACAATGTCCTGGAGTTCCCTTACAATATTACAACACACTATATGCAACCTGTAAATAAATTTCTTTAGGATTGCACATAAATTGATTAATCACACTCACTGCATATGCAATGCCTGGTCTTGTGCGTGAGAGGTAAATTAGTTTTCCAACCCATCTTTGATACCTATTTCGATCTACAACTGTAGCTTCTTCTGTTTCTCCAATTTGTCATTCAGATCAATGGGTGTAATAGCTAGTCTACTTGCTAGCTTCCACGTCTCCTAAAAAAGATTTGTAATATATTTATGCTGAGATATGAAGATGCCCTTTTTCGAATGTGCTACCTCGATTCCCAAAAAATATTTCAGTCTTCCTAGTTCTTTAATTTCAAATTCTTTAACTAAAGACTATTTTAGTTTTTGCTTCTCATCTTCATCATCCCCAGTTACAATGATGTCATCCACATAAACTAGAAAGGTCGTAGCTCCCCTTGAAGACGAGTGTTTGATGAACAGAGCATGGTCTCCTTGACTTTCTTTATATCTCATATCGGTCATCACTTTGGTGATTCTACCAAACCTTGCCCTTGGAGATTGCTTTCGTCCATACAACGCCTTCTTTAATTTACACACCTTCTTCGTAGCAAGTCCTGTCTGATACCCATGGGGCACCTCCATATAAATTTCTTCCTCTAAATCACCATGAAGAAATACATTCTTAGCATTAAATTGTTGCAAATCCCAATCATAATTAGCTATCAAGGCCAACAAAATTCTTACTGTATTCCTCTTCGTAACCGGAGCAAATGTCTCTTGATAATCCACACCATATGTCTAGGTATACCCTTTAGCTACTAATCTCTCCTTATATTGCTCTAGTGACTTGTATGCAATGTATTTCAATGTATAAACTCATTTACATCTAATTGGCTTCTTACCTGTAGGTAGATCAACAAATTCTAATGTTCCATTCTTCTCTAAGGCCTCCATTTCCACATTCATGGCTTGTTTCCAGTGTTCATTAGATATGGCCTCAGATAAGGTTGTTGGGATTTGAATATTGTTTAGGCTTATGAGAAAATTCGTGTGAGTGGAGGAAAATTTCTTGAATGAGACAACATGGGAGAAAGGGTACAAGGGACGTTTAATGCATGCTCGAGTTCTTTTATGTTGGCAATAGGGAGATCCAAATCAACATCTTTGTCAAGCTGGGACTCATAAATTGGTACCTCGTTTTCAAGAACTTGTCCAAATTGTTGGATTTGCACCGATTCAATAGGTATGACTCAAAATCGATACTTCATTTTTAGGAGTTGGTTCAGATTCTTGGACTTCCATTAATTGAGGTGGGGTGGGTTTTTTCTTGAGTAGACATGACCTATCATGCGATCCTTGAGAGTAGTTGGTTCTGATTCATTAGCCTTAGGCTCGGAGGTGTTAGGCTTTAAATTTTTTTACTCAAGTGATAAATCTATGTCTAAAGAGGCAAAGAGTAACTCACCAATAAAGGATACAAACCAACGTGCACGAGAAACGTTTGGAGTCGATGTAGGTCCCCAAATATCACTATGTATTAGGTTAAAAGGAGTGGTACTTCTATTATTAGTTAACGAAAAAGACACGTTTGTGTTTTGCAAGTTTGTGTAGAATGTGTTGGTAACTCAAGGTAATAGAGACCATTTTGTTCCTTAGCAAGTCCAATTGTCTTTCTTGAGCCCTGATCTAGAAATACACAATGAGTAGGGTAAAACAACACAGTTACATGTGAATCTTATAGAGATGAGAATTGTCCAGAGCTTCGGAATGAGAAAGGCGACATTAAGTATAAATGTTGAAGCAAGGTGAATGTCTCCCATGTTTGCACCTATGGTTAGTGAGCCATCTGCAGTTGTTGTTTTCCTATTACTTGGACAAGGGTTATGGGAGTGAAAGGCATTAGAAAAGTTAGTCATGTGATCGGTTACTCCAAAATCTAGAATCCAAGAATTTGAAAATGATATATCTGAGACCTTAAACCCAATGGAAATAGGAAACTCGTGTAAATGGACCAATGAGTTGATACGCGAGGATTTATCCAAATGGTCAAGGCGCGTAGCTTTTCTATCTCATTATTGTTGACATCCATGTCTTTAGAAGGATTTACTGCAATCGTCTAGTTTGTAGATCGTTCTCTTTTCACTAATGATTGTTCTGACGATGAAGGCCAGAAATCAGCCCCAAATGTGTTTGGCAATGAAGGTTGCACAGAAGAAATAGATTGCAGCAATGTAGGTTGCTACAGCAATGAAGGTTGCACTAAATGGCGGATAGCTTACAGCAATGAAGGTTGCCGTAAATGGAGGATAGCTTACAGCAATGAATGCTACTCTAAATAGTAGAGAACATACAACAATGATAGCTGCACTAAGTGGTAAATGTTATATAACAATAAAGGCAACAAGCAAACTAGAATTCAAGAAAACAAAATCAGCAATGAAAGGTGCTCACATCAAACAACATACAACAATGAAGGCAATGTAAGCTGAAAATTAAAGAACAAATGACAAACTTACTATAACGCTTGAATCTCTGATACCATGATATAATTAAAAAACTAAAGAAATAAAAAGATGAACACAATGATTTAGGTGGTTCGGCTAGAGACCTAAATCCACGGGAGAAAGGAGAGGGTATGATTTCATTCATACTTACTAGTTACAATAGCTCCATATTTATAGAGTTAAAGAAATATGAAAATTATGGAAACTTCCAAAAAGATACCAATCAATCAATCAATCAATTGATTATTTCCTTCTTTCCAACAGTTTCCAATGCTCATTAGATAATGCCTCGAATAAGGTGGGTGGGATTTGAACACTATTTATGCTTTGAAAAACTTCAAGTTGGAGAAATTCTTTGAAGTTAAAGTGGAGAGAGGGTGCCAAACAAATTTAGTGCATGCTCTAGTTCCCATCCTGACAATATGTATGGGTGAACAAGAAATCCATGAATCCGCGAATCCAGTTCAATCCAGTTCATAATTTGACTTTGTCAAATTGGACCGGATTATGGATTGCATGTCTTAATTCGTGGATCCAATCTGCAATTCGATCCTACTAACTTTTATACACACTAACATTATATATATTTTGATAACTATGGGTATCCGCACCCTTCGGGTACGACTAATCTCATACAGTCAAGTCGGACCCACAAACCCATTGATCGGGAGAAACCACCAAGAAATGGTTTCATTGTCTACACAAGGACTCAAACACGCGACCTCCTTCATGTGAAGAAACCCTCATGTAGTACATGCGCTACTTCGCCACCCCTGTCGATTACACCAACATTATATATACATATAAACTTAAAAATCTTGAACTATATTGAGATGATGTTAAAAGTAGTTAGTCAAGCTAAAACAAATTTTATGGAAGATCTATATACAAGGTTAAGTAATAGAGATGGCGAAAAAATATATATATAGGCTAGCCAAATTAAGAGATTAAAAAGAAACAAGACCTAAGTCATGTAAGATGTATAAAGGACGAAAATCAAAATGTTTTAACGCGCGAGGAGGATATTAAGGAGAGATGGAGAAGATACTTCGATAGTTTATTTAATAATGGCCAAGTTGATACTATAATAGATGAAAACCCACACCAAGAAAGAAATGTAAACTATACATGCAATATTAGAATTGTATAAGTTAAAGAGGCATTGAAAAGAATGAAAATAGGAAAAGCATGCGACCCAGATGAAATACCCATAGAGGTTTGGAAATGCTTAGGAGAAATTGGATTGACTTGGTTAACAAAGCTTTTCAATAAAATTTTAAAATAAAAACGGATGCCAATCGATTGGAGAAGAAGCACGCTTGTGCCAATCTTCAAAAACAAAGGAGACATTCAAAGTTGCTCGAACTACAGGGGACTTAAACTTATGAGTCACACTATGAAACTATGAGAGAGGATAATTGACAATAGGCTAAGGAGAGAAACAACAATATCAGAGAACCAATTTGGTTTCATGCCTGGGAGGTCAACTATGGAGGCGATTTTCCTTGTAAGACAATTGTTAGAAAAATATAGAGAAAAGAAAAAAGATCTTCATATGGTATTCATAGATTTAGAAAAAGCATATGATAGGGGTCCCTAGAGATGTTCTTTGGTGGGTTCTAGAAAGAAAAAGAGTGCATGCTAGATACATAGACACTATTAAGGATATGTATGATGGAGTAGTAACGAGTATAAAGACATTTGGAGGAGTTACAAAAGAATTTCTCATTACGATAGGACTACATCAAGGATCGGTTTTAAGCCCATATCTATTTACTTTAGTTATGGATGAACTAACTAGGCATATTCAAGAGGATATACCATGATGTATGCTATTTGCGAGATGATATTGTCTTAGTGGATGAAACTAAAGATGGAGTGAATAGAAAATTAGAACTCGGAGGAATACATTAGAATCTAAAGGCTTTAAGTTGAGTAGGACGAAAACCGAATACATGCACTGTGAGTTTAGAAACACTAGACATCGAGATGACGGAGTGGTAAAATTAGGGGAAATAGAAGTTCCTAAGGTAAACAACTTTAGATACCTAAGATCAATCATACAAAATGATGGTAATATTGAGAATGATGTCACACATAGAATTCAAGCTGGATGGAAAAAATGGTGGAGTGCAACGGGGGTGATTTGTGATCGAAATGTCCTTACTAAGTTAAAAGAAAAATTTTATAGGACCGCAATTAGGCCAGCTATGCTCTATGGAAGTGAATGTTAGGCGGTAAAACAACAACAATTACATAAAATGAACGTAGCAGAAATGAGGATGCTTAGGTGGATGTGTGGTAAAACTCGAATAGATAGAGTAAGAAATATAGAAATTCAAAGACAAGTAGGAGTAGCATCAATTGATACAAAGATTAGGGAAGGGCGGTTGTGATGGTTTGGTTACCTGCAAAGACGGCCTACAAATGCTCCAACTAGAAAACTTGACTCAATAGAAACTGTAGAAATTCGACGAGGTAGGGGCAGACCAAAGTTAACATGGGATGCATTAATTAGGAGGGATTTGAATGGTTTGCAAAGCTCACCATCAATTGCACTTAATCGAGCACAATGGAAAAATTTGATCCATGTAGCCGACCCCCGTTAATTTGGGACTGAGGCTATGTTGTTGTTGTTGTTGTTGATATTGAGATGATGTTAGCATTTGTGCTACTAATCCATGTATTATTTATTTGCTTACACTTGAAATATAATTTTTTGTAATTTAAATTATTTTATTTCATGTTTAAGGACACATTTTATGCTATAAAGTCAATAAATATAGATAATTTAAAATTGGTTTATTTAAAATAAAAGTCGTATTCGTTATTTTCTCACTGATCTCAACTTTCTTTGTTACTTAGAATTTGCCAAAGTTTTAATTTTAAAATATTATTTTTATAATTTTATAAGTATTAATTTTGTAACTATCAATCCGCATAACTTGATCTAGTCCGGTCTGCATTTAGTAATCTGGATCAAGTTGGATTGATAAAATAAATGGAATGGACTAGATTGCATTCCTCAATTCGTAATAATTGGATTGGATTACGGATTAACCCTAATTGAACTGGATCCAATCCGTGTTCACCCCTAACTATATGAAGGTCTAAGATCAATTTGTTTTTCACAATGCATTTAGAGATTGGTACTTCATTTTAATAAACAAGTTCAGGTTCTTGGACTTGCTCTAACTCAAGCACGTTAGCTTTCGTTCAAGACTACACCAACCCTGTCAAGAGATCCTCAAAGCATGGTCAATCCGAATTCATTAGCAAGGAGACCTCTAAGCTCAGAGGAATTATGATGTGGAATTTTTGACGCAATCGGTGACACTATTTCAATGACATTTTGATATACATTCGACTTTGGAAGAGCATGTCAAACAATCGACAACTATATTTGAAATGTTAGAAAATAATCATCACGACATAAACAGATTCTAGAGCTAAAGAAGCTTCATTTGGTCAAAGATAAAATGGTGGCAAACTTAGATTGGATAAAAAGGGGTGAAGGATATCCAAAAGTGGACGGTTCCAATATCCATATTTGAGAACGGAATTTGATGAAACTAAAAATTTCAGCTCAACAAGAATTAAGATGATGAGCAAATAAACTTAATAGAAAACAAAACTATAAAAAAAACATCAAACTTATAGAAGATGGATGTCTTTTCAAGTAGCGGCATTTGCATACCTTCAATATCTTTATGTCTTCATGCATGACCTCAACATCTAAGTCAGAAAAGACACGAGATGGACCTCCTTCCAACAAAACCCAGACATAACCATCCTGTGCGCCAAAAAATATCCAAAGTATACAAATCAAAACAAGACTTGATAAAGATAACTAAACAGAAAAACCAATCTCTAATGGATAAGATCGGGGTAGTCAAAGTACCAAAAATGATCGATAAATGCTCAACACAACAAGATCTCGAAGAGGATCAGTAATCACTGAACATACATGATCAAGCACCTATAGAAATTGTACCAATGATGAAAATCAGATTGACAAAGACAAATAAGCCAATACAAAAAAGGAAAACTAGAACCCTTTCATTTTCTTACAAGATCAATCTGAGGAAGACTACTTTCCAAGCGAGCATTTTCAACGTTGCCTCGATACAAATGAAATAAGAATGAGTCTCTCAAATCCCAAAACACAATCCTTGCTCCTGTGAAATAATAATTACTCATAGTTCAGGACAATTTTGATTTCAAATAACGTTTACATTGGAATTAAACCTATTAAGATTTAAATTGAACTTCTGAACATTTCAAGAATATTGAACTTTCACTCCTCTACATTTCCTTCAATATAATCCTACAGTTTAGAACAAGACGTGCTAGATAACACAAGCACTTCTTTTTTAATGTCAATCTTTCAATTATGAAGTTTCAGGTAGATGTCATGAGAGTCATCATCTAAACAAGGATTAAAAAAAAAGGTTCCGAGACAATTTTGACACTTACATAAGCATTATAATCAGTTAATAGCTGTGTAAAGTCAAATTAATAGTATAAGCCCAAATAGAGTTTTCAACTCAATCTATAATTAACAAAAAAATTCACTTGATTGCTTTTTAACAGAAATACAAGCTGTGAAATATAAATAAAGTGTAATGGACTAACTCACCAATAAATTCACAGAACCTATTAATAGCATCGGTTGAAGATTTTCTGATTCTATTGAAAACATTGAACATTCCATCAATTGATTTAGAACATGCAGGCAACCCGTAGTTCAAACATCCCAAAAAGTGGTCTTTTGCTGCACAAGACAAGTAGCATAAGAATGTGATTGTTAAATGTAGATACAAATGGTGTCCGATAGCCGGAACAAACATCAAGCACTGAGTATTAATTTGGATATTTGAAGCTTGAAACTAATTGTTCGCCCTTCAACAGTAGGACTCGAGTAAGGCTAGCTAGGCCAGTTGGATTTCCTAGCATATATGTAAGCATTAGTGAGCTTGGGGTAAAATACACCAGGGAAACCATTAGGGGTGGGCTTGGTCGAGAACTAGTTCAGACTTGGTCAATACTACGGAGGAGCATGTAAGCTTGGTCGAGAACCACGGTGGACTTGGTAGAAGACCAAGGTGATGCATGTTGGCTTGGTCAAGACCACAAAGGATTTGATTGAAGACTAAGAAGGTACTTATTAGCATGGTGAAGAACCAGGGAGGCACTTGCTGATTTGGTTGAGAACCAAGTGCTAATGCACTTGGTTGGATGATACGAGTGGCTTGGTCATAGCCACAATGATCAACCTTTATTCGCCAACTATGAAAGAGTGTCGTGCATGTGCCTAGGGCTAGTGTTGGGGAGGAAAGAGAGGAGCATACAAAGAATTTGCTTCCTTTCAATAATCATTCCTCCCCTTTTTTAGCATGGAAATAGATCATGAGCTAAATTGTGCTATGCTATTTTCTTTAATTGTGCGTTTTTCAGAAATATGAGAAATACAAATTTTTTCCATAGGTCTTGAATACTCTTAACACATTACCATCAACTACAAAATATGTTGATTTGCTCAGCTTCACGATTTACAATGTTAAGAAAATTAGATGCATCATGTTAGAAGAAGGGGTCTGGGTCCTGTTGAGAAGGTGCACACAAGGAGGTCAAAGACGAGTCTCGAAGTCCATTTGACCGATGATGCTCCAAAAGATGCTTAAGAGGGTCCCACAGGTTGTCAGTGTGTGTTTGTGTGTGCATGTGTTGTAAGTGGGTGAGAGGATGGATGTGCATGAGTTTGCATGTGTCGGTTGGTATAAATAGGATTGTTCATCAGTTAGGGGGCATTCTAGATTGTTTTCGTGGTCGGACGTAAGTCTGGTGAGAGGAGTTTATCTCCTTCTTTGCGTCGAGTCTGGCGAGCTCTATATCTCCCTCTTTCGTTGCATTTCTTTCCTTTCTCTGAGGTTTTTGCCCAAGTATTAATAAAATCGTCGAGGCATCGTCCTCGCTTCCTTCTCGGAGAGCAAGAGTTCCATCAGTGGTATCAGAGTGAGACCTGAGCTATGGGACTAAAAGTTGATGGGCGTTCGGAAGCGATGTAGTCGAAGTCAAGGAAAGTGCATGAGTTGGAGGGAACTATTGAGGGGTTGCGCTCAGAGTTCCAAGGCTACCTTCAGACGCAAATACAGTCTCTCTCGCACCTAAGGTTCGAAACTTTTACTTTGCCTTAAACTTCACTCAAAATTCGGAAGTAATTCCAGGAAGATAACTTCGATGGGAGAAGTTTTACAAAACTTCATCGTTGCACGGAAGTTTATGGAATTTCACTTTAAATGCTAGAAAACTCAAATTTGTCCTAAAAGATGTTAGAAATATACTTAATCATACAACATAATGCATTATAAAAACAATTAAATTGTTTAAAATAGTTATTTTGCAATAAACACGCAATTCGCAACACACGTGACAGTAATATTTGTTTTTTATATTGCTTTATATGATAAATCTTGACCTTATTTGCTACTAGATGTGAAAAGAAAAAAAATCAAATTTAATTTAATTCAGCGGTAACTTCGGTAACTTTCCCAAAAACTTGGGAACTTCCCCAAGAACTTCCTTGATTTCTTCGAATTCTTGCATTTTTTTCTCTTTTTAATGGTTTCAATTGAAACCATCGAAGTTAATCAAAATTTGGCGAAACATGTCGAAGTTTCACGAGAAACTTTGCAAATTTTACATCGCCACATAGTTTTGCTGAAATGGTGGCCATAGAGCTTATCTGCTCAAGCTATTGATGGTTCTCCAGGCCCCCACACCATTAAAGTCAAAGGTCAGCTATAAGGAAAGGAGATCGTTATTTTAATCGACTCTGGAGCTTCACATAATTACATCTCTCCCGTTTTGGTCAATGTGCTCAATCTTCCTTCATCTCCTACGCGGCTTACGAAGTGTTTGTAGGGGTGGGGCTCACGTTGCTGGCTTAGGTGAGTGCAAAGGTCTGGTGGTGCAATTTCCGAGCTATAAGGTACATACGGAAGTTTTATCCAATTGGCATATGAGGTCATGACTTGATTTTGGGGATGGCATGGTTGCGTTTACTAGGTGTGACCAAGGAATGAAAATTCGATAAAATTAGTCGAAGTTTAGGCGAAGTTTATCGAAGTTGAAGGGATCGAAACAAAGTTCACGAGTAGTTTAAAAATTACAAAACTTCTCCAAAGTTTTTGTTCAAAATTGATAACATTGATATAAATTGATATGAATTGCTAAAAAAGGAGAAATTGCAGAATTTTCGGTAAAAAGAAAAAAAAAGTGTATAGGAGACAAAAGGGTTGAAAATTGTAATTGATGGTGGCTTTTGGGGTTATTGAGAATTTGAGAGTGGCTCACTTTTGTACACAATCTCTACACCAATCGTGTGATCCCTTGATTTTGCGTCAAGATTCAATGTATGCATCAAAATTCGCTTTTGCACACACATCTCTACAACACTTAGTAGTTTTTTTAATCGATGCATAATGTCAAAAAGTAAATATTTTCTTTTACTTTAAATATTTACCCATATAAAAAAAGCATGTTTCATAATTTTAATTTTACTTATAAAAATGTGCAATTAATAATGGTTAGAGAATTAAATTAAATGTAATAATTATCACTAAAAAGTGATCTACCATACACAGTGTGCATGACTAGTGCCAATAAAATTGACATGAAACCATTAAATTGTAATCTTTTTAAGTATAAATGCATAATTGTGCTTGTTTTGACATCTCATAAAATGAGTTTTAGTTTATTCATCATTTAAATAAAAATTTCTTAAACTTCACTAAGATAGCGAATTTTTACCAAAAATCTCCACGTAGAATTAAAATTCTCCGAATTAATTCCGATTATCAAGAGGGCAAATTATAATGCGAAACCGAAGTTTCGATCCTTGTATGTGACCACTGTCGATTGGCCAAACTTGTCTATTACTTTTCTCTATAAGGGTGTGTGGCATACAATTATAGGTGACCTTACCTTGCATCATGTCTTGGTGTCTTGCAAGTTAGTACAGAGGTCTCTAGATTCGATTTTTGGATGTTTCTTGATAGAGTGTTATTATGTGGCTGCCACTAATGCCGAGGTGTGTACTCCTACTGTGGAGCCATGTATTCAGGAGGTCTTGAACCTTTTTCCTTCCATTTTTCAGCCTCCCTTTGGTCTTCCCCCTTCGCATGATTGTGATCATGCTATCGTTATGAAAGGAGTAGATCTGGTTCGAGTCCGCCCATATCGCTATACACATTTAGAAGATGAAAATTGAGAAGATGGTCAAGAAAATTGAGAAGTCTGGTGCCATCCAGTCGAGTACTAGTCTATTTTCCAGTCCGGTGTTATTAGTCAAGAAAAAAAATGTTAGCTGGCGCTTTTGCGTGGACTAAATGGCTTCATAAGGTCATTGTCCCCGATCGTTTCCCTATCCCAAATATTGATGAGTTGTTGGATGAGCTGCATGGGGCATGTATTGTTTCCAAGTTGGATATGCGTTCGAGGTACCACCAAATCAGATTTAAACCGGGTGATGTCCACAAGACTGTTTTCCAAACGCGCCAAGGGCACTAAGAGTTTTTGGTAATGCTATAAGGTATGTCCAATGCACCGACGACTTTCCCATATCTAATTAACTCTATTTTCAAGGGCGTCATTCGACGTTGTGCACTGGTGTTCTTTGATGATATATTGGTGCACAACACCTCAACGACAGACCATTGTGTTCATCTCGATCAGGTCCTCTCTATTCTCAAGTCTAACTCTTTTTTTGTTAACCTTAAAAAATGTTGCTTTGCAATGTCCTACTTAGAGTATTTGGGTCACATAATTTCAAATAGTGTTACCTGTCTCAGTAATTTAGGGTGGAGCACCCATGTTGACACGACTCGACTCGAACTTGGACACAGGACATGTGTCGGATGCCCTACAAATGACTTAGGACGCGACTATGGTAGTAGGGATTTTGATTTCGGCCGATGCAGAATGAAAATTACATACTTTCCATTTGGTTTTCAAGGGTGTGTATGCTACTCAAGACGAGATTTATAGAACTAGTTTACAAAGAAGAAATGAGTTGCGAAGAAAGAAGATGAAAATTGAAGTCTTGAAGAAGATGAGTAGTGGATGCGATGAATTGTAGATGGGATTGATAGGTTGAGCCCACGTGCCAGACAGAATGAATGATGTTACTCCAACTTTGTTTGGTCAACTTTGTATTTGATTTTTATATTTAACTTGAGCACTTTAGCAGTAACTTTTTTTCACCAACCAAATGTGTTGCAATATTATTGAAATAAAGAGAAATGCCACAATAGACTTTTTTTTTCAAAATTCACATGTTTTCTCATAAAAAAGAGATTTACCCACAAGATGAAGTAAAAAGAAAAAGAAATACCCACAATATGAGAAAATTTATAGTTTCGTGTCCTATGTCCAACTGCCCGTCTCCAAATATTTGGACACTTTTAGCCGAGTCCTCGAGTCTTATAATTTGGAGTATAGACGAATCCGACCTCTAGACACATATCCGTATCTGACACCCGTGTCTGAGTCCAGGTAACATAAAGTGAAGGTGTCTCGCATTGATCCTGAGAAGGTTAGCGCTATGGATGTTTGGCCCATGCCAACTTCACCTAAGGAATTGCGGGGTTTCTTAGAGTTGACTGGGTATTATCGTCATTTTGTCTGTGATTTTGGCAAACTCACTGCCCCTATGAGACAATTGTTGTGCAAAGAGGCTTTTATTTAGAGTGATGAAGCCACTCTAGCGATTCAACAACTGAAACAAGCAATAAAGGATGCCTCAGTCCTCATTCAACAAGATTTTTACGCGTTGTTTGTGATTGAAACAAATGCTTCGAGTGTGGGCATGGGTTGTATTATCTTAGGCAGATCGGCCCATTGCCTTCTTCGGTCAAGGCCTTTCTTTTCGATCCTGTGCCAAGTCGGCATACGAGCGCGAGGTTATAGCCATCGTGTTGGGTGTACAAAAGTTGCACCATTATTTGTTGGGGCGGCGGTTTCTTATGCGCACTAATCAGCAGAGTCTCAAATTTCTCCTGGAGCAACAAGTGATTTCCCCAAAGTATCAAAAGTAGTTGGTCAAGTTGTTGGGAATTCATTTTAACATCCAGCACAAACCATGCACCGCCAATGTCGGTGTTGATGCGTTATCAAGTAACGGCTTATATTATCTCTCTCTAAAATGCATAAGTTATTTATTTTATTTCTCCGGTTTTGTGAGCGAGGCTCTTTGGGATGCGCAAGGTTCGAAACTTCGACTTCGCATATGACTTCGCTCACTTAAAATTCAAAATTAATTCGAGGAAGTTAACTTCGACGATTAAAGTTTGACAAAAATTCGCCGATGTACAGAAGTTTACGAATTTCACTTTAAAGTTAGAAAACTCAAGTTTCTTCGTAAAGATGCTAGGAATATACTTAATCATATAACAATAATGCATAAAACACATGTCGGCGGAGGATAATATGAATTTTAAGTATATTTTTAGCATAGGCGAAGTTTTAGTCGAACTTTCAGTCGAAGTTTGTTCAACTTCAACGAAACATAACAATTTTACTTCATGTTTTATGAACTTCCATCGATGTTTTCGAAGTTCAGTCAAAGTTAGCCGGAGTTGAGTTGAAGTTTTACAATTTTTCAACTGCCCTTGAACTTCACTTCGCTCACCTCAACATCGACAAACTTCGCCCGAACTTCGGCGAAGTTTATCGATTTTTTAAACCATGGGGATACGTGCGACGCGTGGGTATGTGATAAGTCAATATCTTGACTAGACTTGGGGTATATTTATAGGATTAAGTAAAACTTAATTAGGTTTGTTAACTGATGATTTATAAGGTATGAAATATATCATGAGCCTAAGCTAGATTAAATCTCCTAAACTACTTAAAATAACCTAAGTCAAGTATTGATGCCTAAGTTAAAAAATGTCATCAAAAGAACATGGGATTGTTTTATGAGCTATGTTCAACAAAGTGATCAAAGGATTTGAGCTATAAAAGGGATTTCTTCTCTACAACATGCAAAAAGAAAATATTGAACGTAGAAGAGAAGAAGAGTTCATACATGAAGTGTTTTCCATGGAGGATTGAAGGCTCAATAGGGTTTCTAGGACTAAATCTCTACAAGGAGAAACAAGCAAAAACAACAGAGCAACTAGGGTATGCACTTTTACTTTCATTTCATTGTTCTAAATTTGACAAATTGGGGTTTTTTTGTGAATGTTTGATATTATGAGATTTTAGATTTGTTTTATTATCAAAATGAAGTTCAATTCTAAAATTCAAGCTAGCTTGGAAATTCAAACATTGTTGTTGAGTTTCAATTTGAGTTCTTTCTTGTTTATGGCAATTTTTGGTCAAATTTGGAGTTTTTGTGCACATAAACATATGAGGATGAATAATTGTCAAAAGGATATTAAACTCTCGTTTTTGCACTCTTAAATCATGATTTAAAGTAGACTTGAATGTTGGACAAAGTCAAGTATAATTGGGTTCATGTCAATGATGTTTAAGTTCTTGAAGTTTTAGGGTTTTTGAATGTCTTTGATCAATGTCAAATTAATATTTGTGGATGATGTACTTTGATGTTGATCAAGGTCTTGAGCCTAGATTTCCATGTTTTAAAGTGTCCAAAATGGTTTTACGAGGTTCCATGGGAAAACAAGAAAAAGTGAGGGACGAACTAAATTTTTTCTCAAATCTATGCACTATCCCACATGGGCAGCGCGCTGTGCATAGTCTTCGTAAAATAAGCGTAACTCTCTCGTTTTAAGTTTATTTTTGACGTTCTTTAAATCGTTGGAAAGCTAAGACAGAGAACTAACACTTAGAATCATTAGTTTGCAAAAATTAAATCATTTTCTTTTTTGAAAAGGAACTAAAACACGAGGTTTGTTCGTATGGATATTCTTTTTTAAGTGTTTAGGTCTGTCGAGACCTCTTTTGGGGGTCTCCACTTGTCCAAAAATGACCAAAACCTCCATAATAACTTGAAATACTATAAATAAGGTTCCCCTAGAGTTTCAAGTTATTCTGAAGTATTTTGAATAGCTCTCCAAGTGAGTTTCAAAATAGGCAAAATTCACTTATTTAATGAGCTGATTTTTACTTAAGGTGTTCCGGGCATCAAATGATGTCGTAATTAAACCAAAATTTCCAGAACGTGTTATTGGACAAAAGTAAAGGTGTCCACCGAGTTTTGTGATTTTTCGGCATGTCAAACTTAGTTTTCACGTCATGCTTTGAGTAAGAAATCAACATTTACAAATGAGGACTTAAAGTTTTACTTAAGAGTCTCAAATTTGGTTTTTCATCAGATTAATTAGATTTTATCACTAAACAACCTTAGTTTTAAGTTAATAGACTTCACGGACCCAACCCCGAGAATTTTAGAAATTTCTATTGTGTTTTAAGCTATTTTTCAAGTTGAAGAAAAACTAACTTTCGAATATTTATTTAAAAGTCCCTAAAGGGGCTGTTTTGCAAACTAGTGTTGTACACCAACTTGAAATGAGTTCTAATGATCCTAATTAGTTCAATAACATATAAAAACAATGTATAATGCATGTTGAAAAATGTTAAGGAAGCTCGAGTACTTTTAGCCGAGCTAAGTACCCGATGAGGATTTGAAATAATAAAAAGGAACCATTAGACACCAAATTGACTTGGAATGATTTGTGGGACTCTTCATGGGATTGTTAAGCACCAATATGTAAAATTACATTGCTCACACAATAACATCCCTTAGTAGCTAATACCAAGAGCACAATGGAGTGTTTTAAGTTAGAAATAGTCAAGTCAACTACAAATCGATCTATGAGACACAATGATTGTAAATGTAACTCAATGATCTCTAACACACATAAAACAAAAACTTTAAATGATACCAGGGACCTAGGAGACAAGTGGTGGTATCGAAAGAGTGTTGCGGGGCATGTGGGAGCCGTTGTAACGTGACTTTTATTGCATTTTGAGTTAAGTAAACCATCAGGGGCCTCCATAGTAATTCATTTCACTTATTTGACACATTTCTTTGTAAGTAATCCACTAGGATGCTCAATCTGATTTCATAACCTTTTCGTAGTGATAAATTCTTGAATTAAACTCTATTTGAATTTCCATTCTCGTTTATGCGAGTGTCTCGGGATCTAAGTGTGTCGAGAAGGTACTCACGGGTGTAATGTTCGACTTGCTATCGTTTACACCCCTGTGTTTACTGGATCTTAGAGTTTAGTCGCGGGTGTGGTGTTCGGATCTATCGTCTGCACCCCTGTGGACTAATCTCCATATTGAACTCGCTGACTTGGTCCACATTTCTAGGAAGACAAGTTTGCGGTCGCGGGCTCGCAGCTTAATAGATTTGGACCACATAGACACATTTCCTCTCGTTTCTTTGGCAATCATTCATCATTGTTATTTCTGTAGCATGTTTATCATGCACTTACTTTATTTCATGTTTAATTACATTCCTGCATGATCTTTTTGGCTTATTTATTGGAATTCATGAAATACTGTTGAGGTTCATCTAGCTTTACTCACTGGAATTGTTGTTTTCTTGGCAACAATTGCAGGTTCCTCATCTAGCAAGGGGAAGGAGTTGATGCTTGGTGACTACCTTTAAGCTACCATTGGAGCAACTTCTTCTCTTGTCACTTAGTAGGTTTTTTTTTTGTTGGATGTATTTACTATTATCATGATTTTGTAAAACTGGGTTTATTTTGGGATTTTGAGAGATACATTGGATACATGTATATGATTTCTTTCTTTTTTTTTGTCACATGATATACATGAGATCACTTTTGTAGGATTTCAACATTTGAGCTTGTCCCAACTTTAAATTGTTTAAAATTAGTTGCTTTAGTTATTTTACTGCTTCCGCTGCACCATACTAAATTAAGACATGCAAATCTTGAAAACTTTAACAAGCGATCAAATAATACTTAATAAAAAAAAGGCAGATTAGGCTTGCGTTGACCTTGCGAGGGTTGACTGAGGGTCTACTTAGGTCTAGGCCGGGCGGGACCCAGTTTGTGGGAACTGGAGCCGTCATAATTGGTATCAGAGAGCAAGTTTTTGCCTTAAGCTATTGATAAGCTCACAACTCAACTAAAATATGAATTTAGAGTTAGGACACAAATGAACTTAATTTGAAAATCCTATGACCCTCACTTAAAGTCTTAGTTGGGAAGTGAGTTGAGTTGGGAAAATTTAAAACTCTAATTATACATGTTAAATTTTGAAATGTATTATGTTATACAGGTAGATATAAAAAAAAGGTTGATTGAAATTCGCAATTTGCAATCGCAAATCGCATTGGCCGATAAGCCGGATTCTGGTGACCAGAGCGGAGCCAAAAATTCACGTTATGTTTCAGCCGGGGACTTTCGGGCTTGGGCGCGAGATTTTCATACGTGGACTCAGAGAGTAGAGACTTAGGGGAAACGGATGGATGAGATCCTTAATATTCTTAGAGGACAAGCACCACAGCTGTCGTTACTGTCCACATCCTTTGTAGCTCCAACTCAGGATGCGAGTGCAACCATGCCTCAAACCATTCAATCAGCTACCACACCGAGCACAGTATCCTTAGCACCGATCACCGCAGTGGTCCCCATAATGGGCCGCAATCATGACACTAACCCATGATGATAGTGACATGCACATGACGACAGAGGCTAGGTGGACCCAAAAGTATGAGAAATATAGACCTAAGAAGTATAGCGGTGGTCCTTATTTAGATGAGGTAGAGCGATACATTCACAGTCATGAGATGATTCGAAGACTTCTAAGGATTTAGGATTGCAGGAACCTGGTTTGGCCGCATTCTCATTGCAGGACGATGCATATGTGCGGTGGACCACACATGGAGAGCCTAAGACATGGTAAGATTTCAAGAAACACTATAATCAAAAGCACTATCCATCGTCGGCGATGATAGCCAAGATGACAGTTTATGAATATTTGGCGGACACATGGTTTGTCGATGTGTGGCTGATAGAGACAAGGATCAAGTCCATTTTTTATGCGAGGGTCTAGTTCCAGCTATCGGAGGGACCATGATCACTACCTTGCCACCCACATTACAGGATGCATACGACCGCAATCTGGCAAACTTACCCCGAGAAGGGTTATGCTCCACCGAGTGAGACATTATCTAAGCAGACTCCACCTAGGCCGAATAAGAAGAGGAAGAGGAGCAAGCACCATGGACAGAGTGATATAGAGCTCAGGACGTGGGATCAGTCCCGCCATCTACACGACCAACACGCACATCAGTGGCCCCACCTTCCCCAGCTCCCAATTATGCTATATGACCACATTTGGCAGCACAGTCAGTCCAACAGCAACCGCAACATAGTACCGAGGGCAGAGACAAAGGTACGGGGAGTAGGCAGCAGGGACATAGACAAAGGTACGGGCAACAGGGACATAGGCAAAGATCGATACTTCAAGGACCACGGCCGCAAAGATCTTGTGGTGAGTGCAGACAACCAGGGCACTTTAGAGACAAGTGTCCGCAGCTTGACAGAGCACCGTTGCAAGCAAGAGAAGGAGCCCATGTCGTTGCAGAGCTAGATCCAGAAGCAACGCACGACCAAACACGGTATGACATTTATTCATTTATTTTTGCATCATACATATAACCATGGTTTAAAAAATCGACAAACTTTGCTGAAGTTCGGGCGAAGTTTGTCGATGTTGAGGTGAGCAAAGCAAAGTTCAAGGGCAGTTGAAAATTGCAAAACTTCGGCTAACTTCGATCGAACTTCGAAAACATCGATGGAAGTTCATAAAACATGAAGTAAAATTATTATGTTTCGTGGAAGATGAACAAACTTCGACAGAAACTTCGCTTACGCTAAAAATATACTTAAAATTCGGAATATCCTCCGCTGACATGAGTTTTATGCATTATTGTTGTATGATTAAGTATATTCTTAGCATCTCTACGCAAAAACTTGAGTTTTCTAACTTTAAAGTGAAATTCCATGAACTTCTATACACCGTCGAATTTTTGTCAAACTTCCATCGTCGAAGTTAACTTCCTCGAATTAATTCCGAATTTTAAGTAAGCGAAGTCATAGGCGAAGTCAAAGTTTCGAACCTTGCATATAATCAAGGTTTGAAACTTCGACTTCGCCTATGACTTCGCTCACTCAAAATTCGGAATTAATTCGAGGAAATTAACTTCGATGATGGAAGTTTGACAAAAATTCGTCCGTGTACAGAAGTTTACGGAATTTCACTTTAATGTTATAAAACTTAAGTTTCTTCGTAAAGATGATAGGAATATACTTAATCATATAACAATAATGCATAAAACTCATGTCAGCGGAGGATATTATGAATTTTAAGTATATTTTTAGCATAGGCGAACTTTCCGTCGAATTTTGTTCAACTTCCACGAAACATAACAATTTTACTTCATGTTTTAAGAACTTCCATCGATGTTTTCGAAGTTCAGTCGAAGTTAGCCGAAGTTGAGTCGAAATTTTGCAATTTTTCAATTGCCCTTGAACTTCGCTTCGCTCACCTCAACATCGAGAAACTTCACCCGAACTTCGGCAAAGTTTGTCGATTTTTTAAACCATGCATATAACAAATGGTTCAAAATGTTATGAGCAATTGCGCGTGGCTCAAGGAACTTGGTCAAGTTCACAGTTCATGATTGGGTAGTTTTAGCTAGTAAATGTGGTTGCGGCCTGCTACAGGTGATGGACTTGCTCTCATGCTGTATTAAAGTAAATAGACTAAGTCTCTAGTTCAATATGGAAGTCAAGTTGTGGCCAAAACCCGTAGTTTGATGAATTTAAAAGTCAAGTTGTAGCCCAGAATTGCAACTTGATGGATTAAGATATCAAACTAATTAAAGCGACTCTCCGTAAGTTCGTGGATTATGTCCAATGTTGAATTTTCTAAAGCGACTTTGATAAGTCCTCAGTTCGATATAGGATAGGAGCACTTTCCTTTTCTTGTTTAAATTTCTAATAAGGAATTCACTCGAGTTTAAATTAATTTTGAGGCCAAAATTTTTATTTGTTGGGAAGGCTGTAACAGTCTGAAATATATTTTTTTGTTTGATTTCTTGTATTATCTTTCTATTTAAAATACATGAGTTATTTATTTTATTTCTATGGTTTTGTAAGCGAGGCTCTTTGGGATGCATCATGCATGCGACACGTGGGTGTATGTGATAAGTCAATACCTTGACTAAACTTGGGATTTATTTATAGGATTAAGTAAAACTTAATAAATTATGTTAATTCATGACTTAGGCATGAAATATATCATGAGCCTAAGCTAAATTAAATCTCCTAAACTACATAAAATAACCTAAGTAAAGTATTATTGAGACTTAAGCATAAGTAATGAAAAATGTCATCATAAAGCCTAAGTGATTATTTTATAAGCGAACAAAAATATTTTAGATGGAAAATAAATTAATGCACATCAAGGGAAGTGGTGAGAAGAGATAAATGACCTTGGATTTGTCTAGAGATTCAACATCCAAAGTGATCAAATGATGGAAAATAAAAGACGAGCTATACAAGGGATTCTTCTACAACATGCAAAAAGAGAACATTGAACATAGAAGATAAGAAGAGTTTGTACATGAAGTGTTGTCCATGGAGGATCGAAGGCTCAATAGGGGTTCTAGGAAAAAATCTCTACACGGAGAAACAAACAAGAATAGCAGAGCAACTAGGGTTTGCACTTTTACTTTTTTTTCATTGTTCTAAATTTGACAAATTGGGTTTCTTTGTGAATGCTTAGAAATTATGGGATTTTAGATTTGTTTCTCTCAAAATGATGTTCAATTCTGAAATTCAAGCTAGCTTGGCGATTCAAACATTGTTGTTTGAGTTTCAATTTGAGTTATTTCTTGTTTATGCCAATTTTTGTCAAACTTAGGGTTTTTGTGCACATAAACATATGAGGAAGAATTATTGTCAAAGGATCTTAAAAACTCTTGTTTTTGCAATCTTAAATCATGATTTATAGTGGACTTGAATGTTGGACAAGGTCACTTATAATTGGGTTCATGTCAATGATGTTTTAGTTGTTGAAGTATTAGGGCTTTTGAATGTCTTTGATCAATGTCAAATTAATATTTGTTGATGATGTACTTTGATGTTGATCAAGGTACTAGGCCTAGATTTCCATATTTTAAAGTGCCCTAAAGGGTTTTACAAGGTTCCATGGGAAAACAATAAACAGTGGGGGACAAACTAAATTTTTTCCTTAGTCTATGCACTATCCCACATGGACAGCGCGCAGCGCTTAGTCTTGGTAAAATAAGCGTAACTTTCTCGTTTTAAGTCCGTTTTTGACGTTCTTTATATCGTTAGAAAGCTAACATCGAGACCTAACACTTAGAATCATTAGTTTGCAAAAATTAAATCATTTTCTTGGTCGAAAATGAACTGAAAGACAAGGTTTTTCTGTAAGGATATTCTTTTTAAGTGTTTGGGTGTCGAAACCTCTTTTGGGAGTCTCCACTAATCCAAAAAAGACCAAAACCTCTAGAATAACTTGAAATACTATCAATAAGGTTCCTCGCGAGTTTGAAGTTACTCCGAGGCATTTTGAATAGCCCTTCAATTGGATTTTGAAATAAGGCGAAATTCACTTACTTAATGAGCTCATTTTTACTTAAGGTGTTCAAAGCATCAAATGATTTTGTATTTAAACCAAAATTATCAGAACGTGTTATCGGATAATAGTAAAGGTGTCCACCGAGTTTCGTCATTTTTCGGCATGTCTAACTCAGTTTTCAAGTCATGCTTCGAATAAGAGAACAACATTTACAAATAAGGACTTAAAGTTTTACTTAGAGTCTCAAATTTGGTTTTTCATCATATTAATGAAATTTTACCAATAAACAACCTTGGTTTTAAGTTAATAGACTTCACGGAACCAACCTCGAGAATTTTAGAAATTTCTATTATGTTTTAAGCTATTTTTCAAGTTGAAGAAAACTAACTTTCGAATATTTATTTAAAGGTCCCTAAGGGGCTGTTTTGCAAACTAGTGTTGTACACCAACTTGAAATGAGTTCTAATGATCCTAATTAGTTCAATAACATCTAAAAACAACGGATAAAGCGTGTTGAACAATGTTAAGCAAGCCCAAGTACTTTTAGCCGAGCTAAGTATCCAATGAGGATTTGAAATAATAAAAATGAACCATTAGACACCAAATTGACTTGGAAGGATTTGTAGGACTCTTCATGGGATTGTTAAGCACCAATATGTCAAATTACATTGCTCATGCAATAACCCTTAGTAGCTAATATCAAGAGCACAATAGAGTGTTTAAGTTATAAATAGTCAAGTCAACTACAAATTGAACTATATGAGACAAAATGATTGTAAATATAACTCAATGAGCTCTAACACACATAAAACAAAAACTTTATATGATACCAGGGACCTAGGAGACAAGTAGTGGGTATCGGAAGAGGGTTGCGGGGCGTGTTGGAGCCGTTGTAGCGCGACTTTTATTGCATTTTGAGGTAAGTAAACCAGCTGGGGCCTCTATAGTAATTCATTTTACTTATTTGACTTATTTCTTTGTAAGTAATTAGTAGGATGCTCAATTTGATTTCATTAACTTTTCCTTGTGATAAATACTTGAATTAAACTCTATTTGAGTTTTTATTCTCGTTTATGCGAGTGTCTCGAGATCTAACTGTGTCGAGAAGGTACTCACGCGTGCGGTGTTCGACTTGCTATTGTTTACACCCCTATGTTTACTGAATCTTTTAGTGTAGTCGCGGATGCGGTGTTCGGGTCTACTGCCTACACCCCTATGGACTACTCTCCATTTTGAACTCATGGACTTAGTCCACAGTTCTAGGAAGTCAAGTTTGCTGTTGCGGGCTCGCAGCTTGATGGATTTGGACCGCTTAGACACCCTTCCTTAAGTTTCTTTGGCACTCATTCATCATTGTTATTTCTTTAGCATGTTTATGATGCACTTACTTTATTTTATGTTTATTTACATTCCCGTATGATCTTCTGGCTTATTTATTGGAATTTATAAAATACTGTTGAGCCTCCTCTAGCTTTACTCACTGGAATTGTTGCTTTCTTGGCGACAATTGCAGGTTCCTCATCTAGCAATGGGAAGGAGTCGGTGTTTGGTGACTACCTTTGAGCTACCCTTAGAGTCGCTTCTTCTATAGTCACTTAGTAGGTTTTCTTTGTTGGATATATTTTATCATGATTTTGTAAAACTGGGTTTATTTTGGAATTTTGAGAGAAACACTAGATACAAGTATATGCTTTCTTTCTTTTTTGTCACATGATATACATGAGATCACTTTTGCAGGATTTCCACATTTAGCCTTGTCCCGACTTTAAATTGTTTAAAATTAGTTGTTTTAATTATTTTACTGCTTCCGCTGCAGCATACAAAATTAAGACATGCGAGTCTTGATAACTCTAACACAATAACAACAACAACAACAACAACAACAACAACAACAACCATGCCTCAGTCCTTGATAACGCGATCAAATAATACTTAATAAAAAAAAAGGGTGACTAGGCTTGCGTTGACCTTGCGAGGGTTGACCGGGGGTCCACGTAGGTCTAGGTCGGGCAGGGCCCTGTTTGTGTTGATAAATATAATTGTTAATCAGTCAGGAGGGGCATTCTGGAATGTTCTTGTGGTATGACGTAAGTCTAGTGAGAGGAGTTCATCTCCTTCTTTGGGTCGAGTCTAGCGAGCTCTATCTCTCCCTTTCTCTTTGTCTTGCCTTCCTTTCTCTGGGGTTGTTGCCCAACTATCAGTAAAATCGTCGAGGCATCATCCTCGTTTCCTTCTCAAAGAGCAAGAGTTCTATTGCATTACTTTTCAATTTTTCATTTTCTATGTGAAGGATTATTCTTATTTTCTAATGGATAAGGTTAAAATTTATAATGACATGGTTTGAAAATTCTCTGAACTTCTCCAAATTAATTAGATTTTTTGAAGCACCGAATTAAGAATTAAGTGTAAATGAAGCGTTATAAAACTTCCATCGAAGTTAGAAAAAATAATAACATTTCAAGTTTTAATGCTCGCTTGTAAGAAAAATGAAATACAGTTAGGGTTAGCTTTTGTTACAATATAATCTAAAGAATGACAACATTCTATGAAATAACAAAACCATAATTTTACCCCACTTATTAGAAATTGATTGTCTAGTGAAGAAAAAAATAATGTAAAAAATTGATCCATCCCGTCAAAATTTAAGTTTTGAAAACTTAAAATCAAGTATAGAATGAGAAAGAATACGAAATATTATAGAATAAAATATTATAGAATTTTTAATATATTTTGATGAAACTTGGATGTTTTAGCACTTAAATCCTTGTACAAGGTTCGAAACTTCGACTTCGCCTATGACTTCGCTAACTTAAAATTCGGAATTAATTCGAGGAAGTGTAAATTTGATGTGGGGAATTTTGGTAAAACTTTAACATTATAGAGAACAACAACAACAACAACAACAACAACAACAACATAGCCTTAGTCCCAACCCCAATTAATTTGGGACTGAAGTTATGTTGTTGTTGTTGTTGTTGTTGTTGTTGTTGTTGCTCTCTATAATGTTGAAGTTTTACCAAAATTCCCCACAACAAATTACACTTCCCATAATTAATTCTGGATTTTTTAGTTAGCGAAGTCATAGGCGAAGTCGAAGTTTCGAACCTTGTACAAGGATTTAATATTAATTGGAATAGGAGGCTCATAGTAAATTGATTCTAAGCTCTAAAGTTAAACAGGATGGCTAAAGAGAATCATCCACGAGAATTTTCCCAAAAATAAAATGCCCTATAGTTTCTACCTTGATATTATGTTAGCAGACAAATGTCAAAAAAGTGTAGGATTATAAACACAACAAACAAATACAAGGAAGAAATTATCAACACAAAAGCTAATTGTGCCTTGCACAGCATGCAACACATCTACCATCTGCCATATGAAATTCAGCATAGGAGAGTTGTGCCCACTCCTTTTCCTTGTGCATAATTGCAAAGGCTAGTGAAATTGTAATACTCTAACACTTCTTTGACCGCTCCAAACAAGTAACATTCAGACATGCAAACATAGGAGGTTTTTGGACGAAATAACAAGCTGATTCCCAGGCCCTAAGATAGCTACAAGTAGGTATGTTAAGTCTTAAATAAAGAAAGAACAAAAGATTTACATCATAACATATGTTGCCATCAAAATACAAAGCCTCACATAAGGCATAAAATCAGCTAATTGGTTCAGCATCTAATCAGTGATTTGTTGTAACATCCCCCCCTCAAATTGATGCAGGTAAGTCCATTCTACAAACATCAACCTGCCAACATGGAAATTATGGTGGTAATGTGTCATGGATTTGGTGAAGATATTCGCGAACTGTAGAGTGGTGGAGACATAGGGCAGGGTATTGACCTGGCCTCTCGAATGAAGTAGCAATTGACTTTTACATGATTTGCGCACTGATGGAAGACAGGGCTTGCATTAATATGTATAGCACTAATGTTATCAGCGTGCAATTAATTATGGAATTGACTGAAGTTTCGAAAAACTAGCTCGATAAGAAAACCGCACAGTTGAATTATATCAACCATGCAACAGATATGGCACAATATCCTACCTCAGTAGATGACTTGGATACATAATTTTGTTTCTAACATTTCCAAGATATTATGAGCATCAGCAAGAAACATACACCATCTGGTAGTAGATTCTCTACTATTTGGACAACCTGCCCAATTAGCATCATTAGAGGCTTGTAGTTTGTGAGAAGCAGCAGTAGGAAACAATAGACCACAGTTTGGAAAAACATATAAAGAGCCAAATAAAGAGGCCAACTGCAAATATATGAAGATATCTAGGAGACTGCTTGAACTTGCTTTCAGTGGGTACAACATAAGAGATTTTGAGAAGGTCAATAGTTAGATAAATAAGCCACCAACCAACTTCCAATATAAAGGACTTGAATAAGCTCTCTTTGTCGCTTCGATGTATTTACATTAATTTTCTAGCATTTGTGAGTTCAGCTAATTGATCTTGATCTTGAATGTACTAGTGCTAATTCAAGAATATACTTTGAGGGCTTGAGGCTGATGATGCGTTTCTAACCCAAAGAAGCAAGTGAGCTAACCAAGGTCTTTCATGTGGAAAGTGGAGTGCAGAGATATCTGAAGCTTAAAGATGGTCTCTAGATAAAATACCACTAACAAAAACTTCACTCGCCTAAACAAGAACAACTATGCCAAACAAAAAGAAGCTACATTGACTGAGTAAAAGAAAACCCAACAAGAGTAGATAGAAGCTTTTTATACCATACTCGTGGACGTGGTGCCTGCTTAAAGCCAGATAAAGAGTGTTTCAGTTTTCAAACATCATTAGGTGACCAGGTAAATATACCATAAGGAAGATTTATGTAAACTTGTTCGTTTAGATCAACATGAAAGACTGTTCCTTACATTCATTTGAAGTGAAGTCCATGAGATGCAGCACATGCCAGAATGATTTATATAGTGGTCATTTTGGCCTTCGGCAGAAAGGCCTCTTCATAGTCTAAACCATACTCTTGTTGATTTCCAAGACTTACCAATCGGGCCTTGTAGCAGTCAATGGATCCATCAGACCAAATCTTCATAGAAAACACAAACTTACTGCCAAGTTGTTTCACAGATGGAGGTTGTGCAATAACCTTCCAAGTTTTGTTTTCTTCAAGTGCAAGGACTTCAGGGGCAAGGTGTCTATCAAGGGTTTTCAGTTTGAGACACCATATTGATCTGGAGGTGTACTAACCTCAGTACTTTGTCAGTTCATCTACAAGGGCCAGGGGCAGTTGTTGTAATAAGACCATCAACTAGGGAATGAGCTTGAGGGGGCTCTAGAGGTGTGGAAGCTTGATAACTTGCGGCTGAAGAATGTTTTTGATATACCGAAAGTGATTCAGAACTTCCAGGATCTACACAAGAGTGGCTAAATAAAGGCGTACACAAAACAGGGGAAGAAAAAGAAGCTTGATGATGGAAAGTATTGATTTTCCAAGAAAATTATATTTAGCAAAATTCAAATATGACCTTGGTTGGAATCATAACAAAGAAAACCTTTTTGATGTAAAAAATTATCGCAGAAAACAAAATTTGACTAATTGAGCTGAGTTATGTGCGTTCAAGTTCAGGAAGATGAACATCAGATAGACGAAAAAGCAGGAAGGATTAGAATAGTTGGGAGACCAACCAAATAATCGAGGGAAAAGGAATACGCTATTCAATGGGGTAGAAGCCAATCGTTTAATGAGGTGGAAACCAGCGGGGAGACCTTCATTCAAAAATGAGTGGGTAATGATGACCCCAACAAATGAGTGCAAACTACAACAAGAAAGTGATGGATGTTTATTTCAGCTACCCCATTTTGTTTTGGGATTGAGAGACATGATCTTTGAGAAATTATTCCATGGACTTGTAAGAATTCCTGATCCCTTTCAAGCAAGAATTTACAGCACTGTTCTGCTGAAAATAAAGTTTCTTTAGGTAAGTCCCATCTCAGCTGCAGTTTAAAAAGGTCATAGGTTTTGAACAATGATGGGGTTCGGCAGACCCTAGAAACAATGTCATAATCTGAGCATCCGTGACATCCTACTTAGCATATTCTTGTCATCTTCAGGAGCTAGTTTGCTTCTCTCAGGTGTCAATAGAGCTTTGCCTTTAACAAAGTTGCTTCCATCAGGTGTCAATAGTTTTGCTCATTGAAACAAATCAATGACCTATACTTGTCTGAAGACATGAGACTGCCAAAACTTGACCAAGATAACTAAGAACGAAATACTTGACTAGGGCTGCAGAAAACAACAACATCAACATAGCCTCAGTCCCAAATTAACTAGGGTCACTACATGGATCAAACTTTTCCATTGTGCTGGATTAAGTACAATTGATGGTGAGCTTTTCAAACCATTCAAATCCCTCCTAATTAATGCAAATCATGTTAACTTTGGTCTGCCCCTACCTCGTCGAATTTCTACAATTTCTATTGAGTCAAGTTTTCTAGTTGGAGCATTTGTAGGCTGTGTTTGCAGGTGACCAAACCATCGCAACCGCCCTTCCCTAATCTTTGTATCAATTGGTGCTACTCCTACTTGTCTTTGAATTTCTATATTTCTTATTCTATCTTTACGAGTTTTACCACACATCCACCTAAGCATCCTCATTTCAGCTACATTCATTTTATGTAATTGTTGTTGCTTTACCGCCCAACATTCACTTCCATAGAGCATAGCAGGCCTAATTGCGGTCCTATAAAATTTTCCTTTTAACTTAGTAGGAACATTTCGATCACAAATCACCCCTGTTGCACTCCGCCATTTCTTCCATCAAGCTTGAATTCTATGTGTGACATCATTCTCAATGTTACCATTATTTTGTATGATTGATCCTAGGTATCTAAAGTGGTTTACCTTAGGAACTTCTACTTCCCATAATTTTACCACTCCGTCATCTCGATGTCTAGTGTTTCTAAACCCACAGTGCATGTATTTGGTTTTCGTCCTACTCAACTTAAAGCCTTTAGATTCTAATGTATTCCTCCAGAGTTCTAATTTCCTAGTGGGTTTTCGTCCTTAATACATTTTGATTTTCGTCCTTAATACATCTTACATGACTTAGGTCTTGTTTCTTTTTATCTCTTAATTTGGCTAGCCTATATATATATTTTTCGCATCTCTATTACCTAACCTTGTATATAGATCTTCCATGAAATTTGTTTTAGCTTGACTAACTACTTTTTTAGCTTGTTTCTTAGCTTCTCTATATTGATTGTGAACATCTTCATCTTGACACTTAGGTATTTTCCTATACATCTCTCTTTTAATCTTAATTGCTCGTTAGGCATCCTCGTTCCACCACCATGTTTCCTTCTTTGGTGGTCCCAAGCCTTTAGATATACCTAATATGTTTGATCTCACTCTCCTTATGCAACTACTCATTTCTAGCCACATTGTATTAGCATCTAAGTCAATATTCCAAACATTTTCCTTTTAGTAGTTTTTCTCTAAACTCTACTTATTTACTATGTTTTAGGTTCCACCACTTTATTCTAGGGTCGCTAACTCTTTTATTCATATTATGTCGTCGTGTTAGCTTAATATCAAGTACTACTAACTTATGTTGGGTAGTAAGTGCTTCACCAGATATTACTTTGCAGTCTCTACATATTTTTTCTATCTATTTTTCTTGTTAAAAGAAAATCTATTTGACTCTTGTTATGACCACTACTAAAAGTAATTGTATGCGACTCCCTCTTCCTCAAACTAGTATTTGCTAAGACAAGATCGTATGTTGAAACAAATTCTAAGATTGATTCTCCTTCTTCATTTCTATTACCGTAACCAAAACCTCCATGAACTCTGTCAAACCCATCGTTACTTGCCCCGACATGCCCATTTAAATCTCCTCCAATAAAAACATTTTCATCCAATGGTATACTTTGCATTAATTCATCTATATCGTCCCAAAACTTGCGTTTGATGCTCTCGCTTAATTCTACTTGTGGTGCATAGGCACTAAGTATGTTAATTTTTTCGTCTCCAATAATTAATTTAACTAGAATCAATCTATCCCCCATTCTTTAACCTCTACGACCTCATCCTTATTATCATTATCCACCACAATTCCTACTCCATTGCATTTTCTATCTATACCAGTGTACCACAATTTAAACCATGTGCTTACTATTTCTCTACTTTTTCTAGTATCCGTATCTATGATTTTGTTTTTGTTTTCGTGTTTGTTTTGAACTAGTTAAACAAGAGATGAAAAAAGTTTGCAACACAATCTGCTAGCATAAAATGGATCGCACTATGTGTACTTCACGTTTCCTGAGGACAAGCCAGTGACTATTTTTTTTTTTACTTCAGGGGAAGCCAGTGACTTAAGTAAGCATGATTTCCAATTTTACTCTAAATGGAAATCACCCGTATGCCCCTCACCCCCTTCCTCTGGTTTCGTGCACCCCACCTTCGTCCTTCCATACTGCTCCCTCTTGTGATTTGTAGGGTATCGTCGATTTGGCCTCATTTTCGGGTTTTTAGCACGAAATGGTAGAAGATTACTCAATAGAAGAAGATTTCCAAGAGGAACATGTTTTTTCTTAACATTCTTTTAGTTATTTTAAGGTTTCATGAAATGAAGATGGGAACCCTCGTTTAGCAATTGGTTTGGCCTCGCAGGTCCAAACTCTAATTGAGGAGTCAACCAAAGCTCATCGAACCTCAAGTTGGAGATTCAGTCAAAGCCCATGGAACCTGTAGAAAGACGATCGCCTAAGCCCATCAAACCTCTAGTCCGCGGTAGCACACCAAAGTTTTAACAAAAAGGTTCGGTGGGATAGCTCCGAACCTCAAACATAGGTCTCAGCCTTAAGACATCAACCCTCGCGAACTCCTCACAAGCAAAGCACAAACACGAGGAATCACAAAACGAAACAAAATAACAACAACTCGCAGCAACTCAAATCAAATTGTGTAAATCTATCGTCAACAACTCGGACACTCCAACCACTAACAATCGCCGAAAATGATCGAAAACACCAAGAAACCAGTGATTGCAAGGCATCGCCTAGGTGATGGGGGGGAGGTTTTAGTATAGGTTTTAAAATTTTAGTGAGGTCTTACTAAATTTCAAGATAGATAAAGAGCCTCTATATAATAATTGTTTGTCCATATAAACAAGATTTAGTCCCCACCATCAACCCTAAATCCTACCCCACCTCGCATTTGTTGTGCTCCACCAGCATCCACAATCTCCGGCAACGATACCGGTGAGCTTCCAACACTGCGACAAGTCTTCAACGACTCTCCAGCAACTCGAGAGGTATTTTTTATTTGTTCTTTTTTTCCAACGAACCCCTCCGATGCTCGCTCTAACCTCTACAACACCATTGCAAAGGCTCCCTTGGCCTCTGCGACACCATCGTAGAGGCGAAAGGGCCTATCTGATGTTCTTCATCCCCAAAGTCTTGGTGATGAAGATGATGAACAGTGTTTTTTTATTTTAAAAAAAAAAACTTATATACCTTATTTATTTAAAAAAACCAATTGAACTTCAGTTTAAAAAAAATTATGTTTTCTATTTCTATTTACAAAATTATATTTTTACTTTTCACATATGATTTTTACTTTTTTACTTATGTTCTTTTTTTTGACTTTTTACCTCCTATTTTTACTTGTTTACTTCTATTTTTTATGTTTTTTTACTTCTAATTTTTAATTTTCTTACTTTTGTTTGTTAATGATTTTTTTATCATAATTAATACGTTTATTTATTCTTTGTAGTAAGATGCTAAGAAACTTTGTGCTAGATAGTAGATAATTGATTGTTCTTGTTGGTTGCTTGGTTTGTCGTGAAACTTGAAACTTGAGATTGCATTGTTGTATGAGTTGTCATGTCATTTACTTTGTGTGTATTGTAGACTCATATTAGAATGGCAACCAGTGCTAGTGTTCATTCCACTTCTAAGGATATTGGTTGGAAGTACGCTTATATTACAGACCCCAACAACGAATCAAAGGAATGCTTGCGGTGGTTGCAAGGTTTGCTAAGAACAACCAACATCAAGATGTAATTGAAAGGGAGATGAGATTGTCTATGTCGCTAGTGGCTTGTTTGGTTGTGATGGGGCAATTGAGCACGTGGCACAATGCAACTAGATAGCTAAAGTTAATCATTGATCTATATACCATTGATTCATTGATTTCAATCTCTAAAGTTGTAGATAATGGATGAATTTTTCATGATTTTAAGTCTTTGGTGGCAACGTAATGGATCAACAACTCGTAATCTTACAACTTTTGCAATGAAAGTCCTTGGCTTAACTTGTAGCTCAAGTGGGTGTGAGAGAAATTGGAGTGTTTTGAGCAAGCAAGTGTAAACCAATTTACTATTCATTTCCTAGACTTGAAAACACATAACATGATGTTCTAATATTCTTTCCCTCTTTACTTTAGGCTCATTCAAAAAGGAGCAAATTGACTTACGAGAGACTCAATGATCTAGTGTCTGTGAGTTATAATCAAAATGTTGGACATTTTCAAAAGAAATGTTTAGTCCCACATTGGTTAGAAACTTCCAGTTTAAAGAGTATATATACTCTTGCACTACATTGTGTGTAAAAGAAAAACCACAAGTACTATGCAAAGTGAACCGCGCGCACAGACGGCGCATTTTAGGCGCACTTAGCACTTTGCACGTGCGCTTAATTTTTGACTGAGTGGATGTAGTTGAAACTGCTCCACTACCCCATTTTCTTCTCCGACTGGTTTTGACCAGAGCTCTATAAGAGAAGAGGTTTGAGAAGGAAGAACATCTCGAAATACACTGCAATTGCTTGTGTTCCAACTTTCACTACTGCAAGTGCAAGCTTATTTTGCTTCATCGTATCTTCTAGGATTTTTGCTGACTCTTGCAGTATAGAGAGCAAAATTTCCTTTGGGAAAGTGGCAATGTTACACGCTTTGAAATCGTTGCAAATTCCTCTGTTCTAACAATCAAAATTTGATTGACAGATTCAAGAGAAGAGAGTACGGGATCCATTAAGTTTGGATAATATTGATGATTGCAATGAGTGGCTCATCAGATCAATGGATGAAGAATTAGTTCATGAAAATGACGATTTGAGAGACTAAAGTTTTAGAGGCTCACCATGAAGAAGAAGAGAGATATGGAACAAGATCAATGGTTCCAAGATGTAGAATTCTCTTTCACTTCGATGAGAGATATCAAATAAGATCAACTATGTTTGAGGGTGAAAGTTCAAGGTGTAGAGATCAAGTTGACTTATGGGACATATCATACAAGATCACGTGTGTTCACGGGCAAGAGTTCAAGATGTAGAGATCTTGTTGACTTGGAATCTGAAGGAGAGTTGTACAACAACGTCATTGACTTGCTCTGAAAATAAAGGGGTGGAGGACGATATTGATGTGTCAACTCTTAAAGAGACATTTGAAGATGATGATGAGTTTGATGATTAAGAAATTGATAGTGTGGTTGTCTATGAGAAGTGAAAACAATGGTGATTTTTGTATGACTTGCATGATGATTAAATATGATTGCTTTTTGTGAATTTGGTGCTTTTGCTAGTTGCTTGTTGCAAGTTTGAATTAATATGACTACTAAATGAATATTTTGAAGTTGAGTTTATTTTGGTAATGGTAAGTCTTGGCTTGCTCTTGTAAAAATGTGTGCTGCACATTGTGCAATCCCACTATATTGACCAGCCACATAACCTTGAACCAGGAACATATCAACTAATCAAATCACCATAAAATCAGCTAATCATGCAACAAATACCATATAATCTTCAAAAGACAAAAAAAAAAGTGCAAATGAGTAACAAGAACGCAAAATATGATGAAAAGCGAGACTCACAAAATAGCCATATTTTGTGTCGCAATGGATTTAAACAATTTTACGAATGTCATTGAGAATGAGAATAATTAATACGTACAAAGATGGCTTAATGAATTTTATTTTTTAGAGAGGCCTAAATCAATTTTAAAACTCATAATGAGTAAAAACTACAAAAATTTACATGTTTTTCTACATAAGATATACCAAAATTGTTAACTATACTGCTTTAATGTTTACACAACTTGTTTTGATGATATAAACAAAAATCCATGACCTAAGCTTTGCTAGATCAAGTTAAAGATGCCTGACTAATTCTATTGGACCTTGGTAGCTCAAGTAGGAGACAATCTCAATGGCTAGTGCGGTGAAGGAGGTCCGAATCCATGATTTTCGCTTCCTAAAGTTAACGAGACTACACTTATTAATGGATGAGACTTGGATGTTCATAATTATTAATGAATGGGACGTGTATGTCTGAAATTATTTTTAATCTAAGCACACTTAAAAAAACTCCAGCAAAAGAACACAACAATCATATAAGAAAACCATTTCTAAAATTCACTCCAAATCGAGAAAAAATTTGGCAGGTGAACGTATTAAAGTTGTGAAATCTGTATGTAAAGCTCTGTCCAAGTATAGAGAGGACGTGAAGAGACTAGTTCATGCCAAGGAAAGTAGGAGTTCCCGCTCCAAACTCATAAACTTCTGTATTTCTTCTCAACTAGTTGATGTAGAATTATTCCCATCTCTAACAAAAGTTCAGAAGATTACACTTCATACTCGCATCCATTGCTTTGTATGCAGTAACTGAAGAGGAACTACATATTTCCATATTAACACACTAGAGTGGCACGAGAATATGACTCGAGTCATAAATTTTAGGTATATCTAGAAATCTAGGACAAGGCCTACTCTTCATTTTGGAGTGGTTAGAAAATGTTTATTTACTATTAATTTTAATTTATAGGTTTAAGTTTTACAAAAAATACATGATTTCCTTCATGAACAAAAAATAGGAACACTAAAATATTTCAAAATCTCACTTTATGGCTAACTTATTAAAGTAACCACAATTACATAATACCTTCTAGAACCACCTCAGGCAAAAATGATGAGCATGACTTACCCCATCTCTCTTCAACATATGATATATCAAGTGACCACGCTTTCCTAATTCCATCTTCTAGGGTACCAAGTTGGTCTTGAATGTACTGCATATATATATATATATATATATACACAATCGAAATGTCAACAACTCCTTGTTTCAGAAATTAACCGCCAAAATTACAAGTAACCAAAAGAGTAGTAAACATTTAGAGAAGGAAAAAGCTATTAACAAGTACAGTTAAAATTTTGGTTCTAACATGAGAATTGTCTCTAATGAATGGCATATCTACAAACAAATATTGAGACCATGTTTCAAGCAAGCCTACAACATCAACCACGGAATATCAAAAATTTAGGTGGCACAAACAGTCATTACCTCACTTCTGAAACCTATGGGGTGAAAGGCCATTAAGTCTCGAGTTGAAGAGGAAAAAAAAAAGTTAAAAAAAAAAATCTACATAGAAAGAGAAAAATGAGAATGGTCAAATGATAAGGGCGTAAATGATCTACCTTTCTTTTATGAATAGAAGAGGAAAAATTGTTCCGGGAAAAATTTATGGCATTCAAATGTTCAAGATGAATAAATTGAGCAAACAAAACTTCAAACTTTGGCAATCAACTAAAATAATAAAAATTATGATGCCCTATATGGTGATTTACAAGAAACTACCCTATTACCTTCATGAAATACATCCCCAAAAAAAAAACACCCATCTCTACCTCTAATCTGACATGGTAAACCACCTCATAAGGTATGCACTATCAAAATACCCTACCAACGAACTAGTCTTCGTGGTAACCACAAGGACATGAGGAGATACTTAGATTTCCTACAATAACGAATGGTACTCACATTTCTTGGCCCATCATAGCAACATGAAGAAAATTGGATGCTCTTTAGTCTTGATGTCATGTTTCATACCTACTAAACTGAAGTCTTTTATGAAATCTATACTGAAATTTATAGTGAACAGTCGGAACATATGGAAATACACAAACGATTTATAGTGGTTCAATCCCTTGAATTTTGTTAAGATGTGTGGACCGAAATAATAATTTCACATTAGATAAGTGTAACTTCATAAAGAAGTACATAAGTGATGATCTCCCCTCAACTATTGCCAAGGCCTATTGGAGTACAACCCCACACCTCGTGTTGAAGGTGGATAAGTTGGGGATAATATCGATACTAGCGGAGATCCATGTGCTTGTGAAGTGTCGCGGCAGGCAGCTTGCGGATGTTGTGCGCGCAAGCGAGAAAAATTAACATAGTATCATAGACAACGGTTCGGATGGGACCCGTCGAGAATGCACCTCAGATGGATTTCGGTTCAAGGTGGAGTGTTGAAATGTGTGGACCGAAATAATAGTCCGACATCAAAAAAGCGTAACTTAATAAAGAAGTACATAAATGATAATCTCCTCTCAACCACTACCAAAGCCTTTTGGAGTAAAACCTCACATCTAGTGTTGAAGGTAGTTAAGTTGGGGATAATATCGATACTAGCGGAGATCCCCATTCCCATGAAGAAGTGTCACGAGTAGCCCACTTGTGGATGTCGTGCCCTTAAGTGAGAAAATTTAACAAATTTACATCCACAACCCAACCTCCCCAACTAAGATTTTCACCCCAATTACATTACCAATAAGTGTACAACCCCAGACTCACGATACTTGATTGCCTGACTACAATTACGTCTTGACTACCAGTTTAACTAGAGCTTTCACTTGCCTTACTGCAATAAGGACTTTACAAACACCTACCCTCAACTAGGATTTTGACTTGTCAAGGTGCAAGTGCAAGTAGGACTTCACGACAATAAACAATTAGGCTCAAAGACACTTGACAGCAAGCGACTTACAACTTTCAACACACTTTACACGAAGTGCTTATTAACTCAATTTGCTCGTTTACGACCATTGCATATGATCTATGGTCCAAATTCAAAGTGAAATTTAAATGGATCAATGAGATTTAACACTTTCCAAAAACCTGCCATAAAATGGACGATTGATTCCTTCTAGGAGCATGCTACTTGTAGTCCCCAAGCTTGGGCAGCACATTGCTTTCTCTAGGGAGCATGTTGCTAGCCTAAGTGTGATCTAGCTGATTTGTTTATACACGTCTAATACAAGCATCAACCGGTCCAAAACTCGACTGAACACTTAAAAGCATGTTTAAACACATTTTCATCATCAATATAATTTTAAAAATCATTTTCATGCAAATACGTATGTCTTGAGATTCAAACAAAGCAACTATCGGTTTCATACGAAAACAATGAAACTAACTCTATGCAATGCTATTGTAAATACAATAATAAATGTCATGAAAAATATGACCCATTTGTGGTTGGTAATTTATATACCTTCCATGACTAACCGATACATGAGTTGACCCAAGAGTCCAAATCATTAAGCTTAGCACACTCTCATCACTCCATAGCTAAATACAGTCAACCTAGATTAGTTACAGTTGTAGTAAAGAATGAGCAAACTTGTCAATCAATAACGTGGGCACTTTACTTGCTAGCATCAAAATCAAAAAGCGAATGTAATGTGCAACCACTTGGGTCAACACGTACCTTGTAATTGTTTGTAACCATTGATAGCAAACAAAGAACCACAAAGGATCATTCATTTGTGTGATTGTTGACCCTCCCATGGGTATCCCGATTACAAAGACCATGAATAAAATGAAAGACCCACAAAGAGTGATGGCATTTGTGACCCCAACAGCTATAAATACGTTCTCATAGGAAAAAATGTAGATAGAAATACTTAATTAGCAAATACCTCCATGAAAACCACCACTTTCAAAAAAGCAACCAAAGTTCTCTCAAGAAGCACTCTCATCACTTGAATGATAGACTCTCAAGTAAAGCAATCATAGGTTTTAAAGAGGGAGAGGATTATATTAGTAATTTTCCAATTGTCAAAATGCATAAATGTGTGGTTTAGGGTTTTACACGAGGACAAGAGAAAAGTGTTCGGAATTAGGGTTCTACTCTAGTGAGCAAGGTTTGAAACTTTGACTTCGCCTATGACTTCCTTCACTTAAAATTTGGAATTTATTCGAGGAAGTTAACTTTGACGATGGAAGTTTGACAAAAACCAGCCGGTGTACGGAAGTTTATGGAATTTCACTTTAAATGCTAGAAAACTCAAGTTTCTTCGTAGAGATGCTAGAACTATGTTTTATATGAATTTAGCCGTAGTCTAAGTATATTTCTAGCATAGTCGAAGTTTCGATCGAAGTTTCTGTCAAAGTTTCAGTCGAAGTTTGCTCAACTACCATGAAACATGACAATTTTACTTCATGTTTTATTAACTTCGATCGATGTTTTCGAAGTTCGGTCGAAGTTAGCCGAAGTTTAGTCGAAGTTTTGCAATTTTTCTACTCCCTATGAACTTCGCTTCGCTCACTTCAAAATCACCAAACTTCTCCCGAACTTCGCCGAAGTTTGTCGATTTTTTAAACCTTGCTAGTGAGTAGTTGGGGGAGAATGCAGCCTCTCAAACAACTGTGGCTTTCTCGTTCCTATATACTATTATCAATTCAAAGTTCAATAATAGACTCTCAACTCTCATGTAGACCAATCAAAGTTTTTAAAAGGGTCTGTGGTAATATTAGTAGTTCTCCAATCGTCAAAATGCATAAATAAGTGGTTTAAGGTTTTATAAAGGGGCTGGAGAAAAGCGTTTAGAATTAGGATTAGTCAGCAGTTGGGGAGAATCCAGTCTCTCGAACAACTGTGGGCTCTTAGTTCCTCTTTAGTATTATCAATAAAGCCTATTACCACATGGTAGATCAAAAGTACAACCCATTTTAGGGTCCAAAGTGTTCTCAACAAAAGGGAACCTACATGCAAAGCACCTGGTAACAATCATAGGGATGCCTAAAAACAAAAGACCAACACCAATTTTCTGTTATATGAGCAAATGCATTCAAAAAGGAGCCGTTTACACCAAATAATGTCCCAAAAAATTGCTAAAAGTGGCAATTAGTCTTTTGCACTACTTTCTCACACTTCAAAAACAAAACCTCCACATGAGACTGAACAAGTTAAGCTCCAAATTCTCAACCTGCATAGCTCTAAACAACCTAAAACAACTAACGAGTAACGACATATGTACAAGGAACATACCCAAAAAACATACTTGTCCAAGAGAACAAGTATCTTTGAAGTATTTCATCAAACACCTTTTAACCAAGATACACACAATAAATTATCATGTTGAAATGTTTTTGTGAAAATTGGAAGTCGGTGATGTGAACGTGACATTCATCCTCCACAAACTTTGAAATGGAACCATTAATAGGGACGTAGCCAAAATTAAAGAAAATGGACACATTGCAAATGATACATGAGAGGAGCTAGACACTTATAGGCTACATAGGTTCCTAGCCCCTAATAGAATTGTAGATCAAGCTACTAGAAGAAGCCAACCTAGCAATAATGAATTCCAACATGTAAGTACCCACCATTATAATACATCATAAGAGACCATTTCACCCTCTGTAAAAGCTAACCCATGAACGCCTTGTGTGAACTCTCCATTAACAACTAGAATGTATAGTTTTGAATATCAATCCAATCAGATCTCTTACGAAATCAAGTGAGCATCACCTCTTGGTCTAGAGGGTTAGGTTCAACCCTGTTGTCCCACTCATTTAGAAGCACTGTAAACTTATCTTTCAACAACATCTTGTGTTGCAATACAACATGCGTACCATTAACCAACGCAAATCGATGAAATTTACAAAACGCATTCATCAAATTCGAGACCAATAAAAAGCTGAATAAGGCTCCATAGAGTCGTGACATCGCTTCACCAAAGCATCACCAAAGTAATACTCTATGTTCTATCGTCGCATTGATTTCACGATCTATGGTTCCACAAGCATTGCAAATTTCTCAATGCCACACTAAACCTCAATTGAACTAAATTTGTGTTTGAGACAGACGATAGAACATAGATCCTAAATTTGATCAATTTTTTCAAATAATGTAGCAAGATTAAAATCCAAATCAAGAAATTCACCATACGTGCTTGTTACCCCTTTTAGCAAAGCATCTTAAGAGTGATCATCACCTTCATCAATCATCTCCTCTTGCATGATCTGTACTAGTTCAAAGACCTCCTATACTAGACCTATGCGATATGAAAAAACTTCCTTCATGTTCTTGTCAAGCTCGCCATTGTTGAACGAGAAACCACCAATTTCCTCTGTTACAAATTTTTGATGATCATTAACCCTATCCTCAATGATAATGGTATCGTGGATATCATCTAATTATCTAGTTTCAATTGCAATAGATGAGTGATACATTTGATAATGGAAATGTACGATGGAGAAGAAAGTAGAAGCAAGTTTGGATGCAGTAATGGAGTGGAAAAGAAAATTAAACGAAACAAAACATGATTGAAATGGTTGCTTTCAATGCGTTACCATGGACGATGAGATCATCCCTTCTACATTCTCACAAATCGTTACGCCTCTCTTTAAGTTGTTTGACAATAAACATGTATGATCTATCAACGAAAGCACCAGCGACACAACCTAGATGAGAGATTGAATAGAGAAACCGAAGAAGATTTAAGAAAAAGAGAAGAAAACAGAATGAGAATAGAATGAGAGATTGAATTGAAGAGAAAAAGATGTGAGAAAAGAGGGAGAGAGGGAGAGAGAGAGAGAGAGAGAGAGAGAGTTTTAATTGAATTACTTTTCAAGATCACTCCCATTGGTCTTTCGTATCACTCCCATTGGGTCTTTCGTATCACTCCCATTGGTCTTTCCTCCTCTTCTTCTTCTTCTTCTTCTTCTTCTTCTTCTTCTTCTTCTTCTTCTTCTTCTTCTCACCATCAAAGCGCCAGAATATGGATACCCTTAAAGTCCTTAGTATAATTGGGGAATCTTTTGAAGATACCTTCAGCCTAAAGTTTGCATTTAAGCCAACAAAGCACAAAATCTAGGTAAGCCTAATGCCTTCTTACACAAACTAAACATCTTTGGCCAATACATGGATCATAAGTTAAGCAACCAGACTTCGACTTCACTTTGTGATTCGCCCACTTAAAATTCAAAAATAATTTGGGAAAGTTTGAGTCAACGAGGGGAAGTTGTGCAAAAATTAGTTGGTGTATGGAAGTCAATGGAATTTTATTTTAAATGCTAAAAACTAAAATTACTCTATAAATGTGTTAAAAACATACGTAGTTATACAATTATAATGCACAAGAGTCAAACTACAATTGCTTAAAATAGTTGTTTTTCAATACAACATGCAATTTGCAATTACATATCATTATATCGCAATATAATGTGCAATTCACCTACTACTTCCCTTTTGAGGTATTAAGTTTTCACGTTAGATTGGTTTGGTACATCCTAAAAAACTTTTTGAAACTTCCCCAAAACTTCCATAAACTTCCATAAACTTCTCCAAAACTTTCGCGTAATCATGGGAGTTTTGCAGTTTTTGCCATTATTTAGTAGGACTTCCCTGAATTATGTCAAACATCCCCAAATTATGTCGACTTCCAGCAAATTATGTCAAGTTTTTTGGGGAATTTTGACATTTTTTTTCATACACATGAGTTTCGTAACTTTCTTTTCCCCTCTTTTGAAAATCGACATGATTCGAGGAAGTTAAGGTAATTTTTTCGATTTTTCAAACCATGCCAACCACTAAAGAGATAGACATACTTGGGGCATCTATTCAAAAATACATTAAGCGAACAGGGCTTGCATTAAAACCTCAATAAACCAAGGGTATAGGCTCATTTTTGCAGTTTTACAAACACTGTAGCAAGATGCAAAACCATAATAAAATAATCAACTAGAAAAATGAAATCAATTATGTGAGATAACCACTACTAAAGGATTTACCTCTAAATAGAGCAACACATAACATATCTTCCATAATTGTTTTCTTTCAGGTAGCATGATTCAAACCCTTTTGTATAAATCAATAATTGGGATACCAGAATTTAAAACACAATAATTTCGACCCTGAGCTCGTGATGCTTGGGAAAGTTAAGGAAAAGAAAAATGAAAGTATTACCAAATCAAGCAAAATAAAACTAAGCTCATGAAGATTATATGGAATGAAAATTGAACATTCATAGCGTAATTTTGGAATCGTGTCACAGGTTAGTGAAATCATTATTCATGACATTCAAACTTTATTTGGATGCACATGCTTGAGACCAATGTAAAGCAGAGAATTTCGCATATCTTCCCATATCTATCACCATCCAATGTAAAAATTATTTTGATCATTTAATGTTGCAATAGGAGGATGGTTGTGGTCTGAACTCTAGTCGATGCTTCATACAGTTGATTATGCAATGTTGACAGAGCAGTTCTTACTTTCTTTTTTGTTTTTAATAGATTAATGTACAATCTGTGAAGTTATGAGTCTTGAATTCAGATTGTAATGTTACGGATGAAGAATTACATGTTTGTTCTCCTTTGTATTGAACCTACGAAAACCTGGGTACAATGACACATTAAGAATGTATACTGGCAATGTCCGTTTTGGACGATTTTGTCCCTACTGCAAAAGATTTTGTTTTGATGAATACAATGAGGTTAGTAGTTGATAAACTGTTCTCATGAAGTAAAATCCTGCCGTCATGCAATTGTGCTTTTTAATTTGATTTTGACATTCATAAAACCATAAAAGTAATGAGTGCATAATCATTTGTATGAAGTTTTCTTTAAATAGAGACAGGTAGACAAGTTTTATTTGAGCTGCCTTTATGCAAAGTATGCTCTAAGAAGGTAGTAGGGTGGTGCTTTTTGTTATAATCAATTATTCTTAAAAAGCCATTTCAGACTCAAACAACTCTTTAGTTTGCTCTTCTTATCATATTTGCAATACTTCAGATTCTTTCTTATTTAGTTAGTGTACTGTGTACCAATCTACAGCTACTCTTTTCTCCAGAGCTGATCATTATGTCTTCGCTTGGCACTTTATCATAGGCTCTCTCTCTCTCTCTCTCATTGGTAAACTTCATATGGACCATAACAATGACGAATTGAATAAAAAACATATAAAACAATGAAAATAATAGCACTCACATGAAGGGTATTCAGTCTAACACAAAGTTTTGGCACAGTCAACTCTTTCAATTTGTTGCACACTTCTTCATCCAATACTTTGCAGTTGACTGACTTCTTCTTGATTACAGAAATCATTGTTTCTTCATATCGTGTCAAAGCAGGAGAAGCAGGAAACAAATGGGTTTTATCAACTGCATTCGAGAGGCGGCAAAATTAAAGTCCAGTTTAACGTCGATGAGATTGACAAATGACAGTACCCATACTTAGCTGGAAAAATTGTTCGACTAGTGGAAGTTTTGCCTATTATAGATCCAATATGAGTTCAGTGACTTGAAAAACGATGACCCAGCTCAACAAAATTAGAATCATAAGATAATAAAAAAAATGAAACCAAAGACCTAATTCTGCACTAGAATTTAAAAAAAAAAATGTTTATATTTGGAAACTTTATTCAATGAATAAAAGTTTGGCTGAGCAATATAAAAAAAAAATTCAAAATGCTTACTAGTGCACTACAAGATTTTGAAGAAACCAACATATCGAAGAACTATGCTCTTTACGTTTAATGAAAATTAACTCAGAAAAAGCTTTTTGAACATATTAGTCTTTATACTGTTTCTAGGAAGCAAAAACGGAAATGTTATATCCATGTAGCTATCCAACACTAATTTGGAACTAGGGCTTTCTTCTTCTTCTTGGAAGTCAAAAAGGCTTTTGCATTGCACACTAAATATAGAATCACCTATACATGCGTATATAATTAAGATGGAAATTAAGTTACAATGACTTAGAAAAAATTTATGATAAAAATAAGATAGAGAAATACAAAAATATCACAAAGATTTATGTAGTTTGGTTCTATAACCCAAAGCCCCAAGAGGAAAGGAGAGGGAATGATTTCATTAATGCTTCTCAGATAACCAGAGCTCTACTCATAGAGTTATAAGGATATTCATAATTATGGAACCTTCCAAAAAATGTGTCAACCAATAAACTAATTTCTTCCCAATGTAGCCAACATTTTTTTACAAGAGGCTATCATCTCCTCCGGTCCTCCCCTTTTCTTCAAAAGTCCCCCGCAAGCTGAGCGGGTGAATAAAGGTTTTTAAACATTCATTTGAAATGAAGAACTGGTTCGCCTCCTTAGAGAGTACACTAGCAAAGCTGATTTTGACTTGAGACATACAAAATACAAATGAGCTTACTATGTAGTTTCTCTTTGATGAAGTGTCGAACAATCTCGATTTGTTTGATTCAATAATATAGCACCACATTTTGTGATATATTGATTGAGGGGTTGTTATCACAATAAAGCCTAATAGTGTCATTCCACTTGATTTTAAGATGTTCCGAAATGATTTTTAACCATAAAAGCTCACAAATTCCTTAATTCATTGATCAAAACTCTGCTTCAACACTTATGTTTTCACTTCGCCAAGTCACCAAGTTTCTAAAAATAAATGTGCATGAGCTAGCATAGTTACCATCTTGGAAGGTTACAGTACAATCCCTACATGTCTTTTACATAAAAGACCTTGTTTTTTAGTTTAGTTTAGATATTGGAACACATTATATACAACCTATAAATGGGTTTCTTTAAGCTTGCACATAAAATCAAATTATTGATCACCCTAACCGCCATACACGATGTGATCTAGTGCTTGAGAGGTTGATTAGCTTTCCAACCAATCTTTGTCACAACTTTTGATCAAACATTGTAGCTTTCATCAACCTCTCTAAGCATATAATTCGGATCAATGGGTTTATAAGCCAATTTGTATGCCAGCGTCTTGCTTCATGTCTCTTTCAGAAAAACTATAATATATTTTTGCTAAGATATGAAAATTTCATCTTTCAAATGTGCAATTTAAATTCCCAAAACACACTTCAACCTTTCCAATTCTTTGATTTACAGTTCTCTAGCCAAAATTGTAGTAATTTATGTTTCTCATTCACATTATCCCTAGTAACAATAACGTTATCTACATATACCAAAAGAATTGTAACTCCCCTGAAACTAAATGTCTAATGTAAAGAGTATGATCTCTCATGCATTGTCCATATCCCATATTGGTCATCACTTCTACCAAACCATGCCTAAGAGATTCTTTCATTTCGTACAAAGCCCCCTTCAATTTAAACATGTTATTGGTAACAAGTCTTGTTTTGATACCCAAGCAGTACCTCCATATATATTTCTTCCTCTAGATCACCATGTTAAAAAGCTCCATGACAAAAAAAAAAAAAATAAAAAATAAAAAAAATGTTGCAAATCACAATCATAAAGTTTTTCATCTTATTGTGTTCATGATCGCGCTGGAGCAAATGTCTGCTGATAGTCCACGCAATATGTTTGAGTATACCCTTTAGCAACTAATCTAGCCTCATATCGCTCTAGTAACCCATCCACCATTTACTTCAATGAATAAACCTATTTACATCGAACTGGCTTTTTTACCTGTAGCTAGATAAACTAATTCTCATGCTCCATTCTTTTCTAAGACTTCCATTTCCACATTCATGACTTATTTCCAAGTTGAAGTATTCATTAGAATAGCCTCAAATAGGGATTTGACACTAATTAGGCTTATGAATAAATTTTTGCAAGAGGAAGAAAATTTCTTGGAAGACACAACAAGAGAGAGATGGTACAAAGACATTAAATGCATGCTTTGTTTTATGGTTAGGACTTGCTCTAGTATAGGCAGGTTAGCTTTCATGTTGAATAAACATGTCCATCATGTGATCCTTATGACATTTGGTTCATTCATTAGCCTTAGGTTCAAAAAATTGGAAAAATCTGATGTTTAAGAGAGAGTTATTAAAAATTAGTCCCACTCCCTCTCTTTGGTGACACGCGCACCACATGAGTAAGTTTACCAATTATTTGTGTCATGAAACTTTTGCCCAATGTTTCAGAGAAATTATTCTATTAATCATGTTCTTAATTATGAAAACTTCCAAACTATGAGCCACTCAACCAACCAATCAATAAATTTCTTTCCTTTTTGCAACCCTGATGGATAAGAGTCTATCATCTCCTTCCTTTTCTATAACAAGTTATACTTTTTTTGGATAATGTATAACAAGTTAAACTTAGTATTGTAACTTCTAATTGTATTGCTTATTTTATTTACTATGAAAGAAAAGTGAATAGATTGTGAGATCCAATAAGAAAACTATTGGTGAGGTAGCTTCACTTGCAAATGAAAAACTAGTAGTTATGCATTATGATTATAAAAATTCAAGCACAAGACAAGCTTCAATAGTGGTGATCACAAGCTCGGAAGCTCCAAAGTTATTATATCAAAATAAGCATCTAACGCTAAACTCAAATCCAGAGAATTTGTTGATTGGAGTACTTGTACCTAATTGTTTGACTGTTTTCTGCAAATAAGTCTCCAAGCATTGCGAGATTATAGATAGCATAGATTCCAAATGCATGAAATTGATTGGAAGTTTTAAACCAAATAGTTGATCCACAGCCTGCAAAACAATGACAAAGTTCAAGCAACATAAACTCGAAAATGTAAAACTAAAATACCTTCACGAGAATATTCTAAGAAAAAAATGTGCTATCATGGGATGACCACCTTTAAGGCAACCCATAAAAATATTTCCATAAGAAATGCTCAGCAACAGATCATTTACTCAAAAATTGGTTGCACCAACAACCAATTATATTTTATGTGATGACGCTTGATAAGTCTAACTTCTAAATGGCTCGCAGAAATATAAGAAAACATATTCACTGGGACGTATCAAACTTGCCTCTTCTATGATCCGAAAAACTTCAATTATTGACGCTGCCTGTCTTTGATGAAATGACAAGGGTTCCCAATCCTAAATAAAAAGGAAAACATAGTACAATAGCATAAGTAAGAAGGTTACTTCCAAGGGAATCTAAACGGTATTACAAATTTACAACACTACATATATACCGCAAAGAATTATAAGGATACAAAAATATAGCAAATAAAAAAAAAATCCAATAAAGCATAACCTCTTTGATTGTAGCACAAGTAAAATCAAATGAAGTAAAACATTATGCATTCTACCATATTAACATTTCCCCACTTATCATCACAGTCATTCACATTATACACCCCCTTTAGACCTATATACAAGCCCAGATAATGTACACTGACATCGAGCCTCACTACATCAAAGGGCAGAGGAACAATAAAAAAAAGCCCGAGAAAGAGATACACAACACGCAATGCCTATAGCTCCATTGTCAAGGCTAGGTTTGTACTACATCGAACCATTGTCTATAAGTTTCAAAAGCAATTTTGATGTCTGATCGTCACCAACCTATGCTTAAAGCATGCATTCAAGATTTTTGTGATCTGTCTGAAAAATAAAGCAATACCCCAAGAGATAAAGATGCTCTTTGTGAATGGCTGAGACAATTTTCATGAGCTCACGCTTATACACCAACTTACAACTTACTTGTGGGGACAAAGCCAAGCTGAAATAAGCAATGGGTTTTTGATTCTGCATAGAAAGGAACCGAGACAGTGCAAATGCAATGTTGTCGAAGACAAATGGTGACAAGGAATCAGGGTGGGCGAGAACAGGACTAGAAGAAATAACTTCCTTGGAGTCCTTAAATGCTAATGTAGCCTTGATAAATCAAGAAACTTGCCCTTCTTTCAAATGGTGACAAGGAATCGGGGTGGGCATCAATCTTCAAAGGGTCAGCCACAACAGCATCCCAAGACACCACGTGGCCATAATACTATAAAGCTATGTTACCGGACTCGGTTACGTTCCTAGAGGTCGAACTTTCCCTTTCTCTTTTTTAAGGCTCGGGACTCTGCTAAAAGTGTCTAAAATTTTAGACACGAATACGCGGACACGAATAACATATCGTAAATTTTAAATATTTTTCTTAATTTTTATGATAAGTATACATTTCAAATGTTTTCAAAAAAAAAGTAAACATTTTAAATAACAAAAACATATTTTCTTTTCTTTTTTTAATTAAAAAATAGATTTCTTTTCAAAACATCTTAAATAGGGGGAAAAATTTATCAAGTGTCAAACAATTCCTTGCTTTGTTTATAACTTTTGTGTGTAATAACTGTGTTAGTTGAGTGTTGGTAATTTGGTTGAGAGAGAAAATTTGGGAGAAGCCAGAAGCATAAATAATGAGAAAGAGAGAGAGACGAGAGAGAGAGAGGGGGAGCGAGAAAGAGAGACGATGGATGAATCGAAGACATTGGTGCTCCTGGTTCCTTTTTCCCTTAGTTTCTTGCTCTCTTAACTTCTTATCCTTCCCTCTTTCTTCCTCTTCTCTCTCTCTCAAATCTTTTGTTCTTCTTAAGAGGTGACTTTAGGGTTTTTCAAGAATCGAAGTAGAACCCAGATAAGTCAAAGGCGGTGAGTAGCACATTGGTCTTTCTTTTTTCCCGTCTTTGTTCTTCAATATCTTTTCCTTCCCTTAAGTTTGTCGCGTCCATATTCATTTCAAAAGATCGATTATTTTGTGTCGTGTCCGTGTCCTGTCTTGTCAACACAAACACTCATCACTAAAATGTCGAGTCCGAGTTTCCTAGCTCTAAAGAATCACGACCAAAGTAACGCTTTTCAAATTGGCCAACAAATTCTTCACATAGGATACCACCAGACAAGGTTTAAAAAATCGACAAGCTCCGCGATGTTCAAGCGAAGTTTGTCAATTTTGAGGCGAGCGAAACGAAGTTCAGACGCAGTAAAAAAATTGCAAAAATCCAACTCAACTTCGTCTAACTTCGACCGAACTTCAAAACATCGATGGAAGTTAGTAAAACATGAAGTAAAATTGTTATGTTTTGTGGAAGTTGAGCAAACTTCGACTAAAACTACGCATATGCTAGAAATATACTTAAAATTCGGAATATCCTCTGGTGACATGAGTTTTATGCATTGTTGTATGATTAAGTTTATTTCTAGCATCTCTATGAAGAAACTTAAGTTTTCTAGCAATTAAAGTGAAATTTAGTAAATTTTCGTATACTAACGACTTTTTGTCAAACTTTCATCGTCGATGTTAACTTCCTCGAGTTAATACCAAATTTCAAGTGAGCCAAGTCATAGGCGAAGTCGAAGTTTCGAACCTTGCCACCAAAACAATACGAAGATGAGAGTAATGATCTCCATAGAAGCACTATGCACTAAAATGTCATAAACGCCGGAACAAACAATGTAGTAGATAGGTCCAAAATATCTCATTCATAGCTGAAAAAAAGGAAGGAAAACTAGAGGATTGAAGGAAATAAACATAATTTTTTTTTTTTACAGGAAAAAAACAACTACTTTCCCCCATTGAGGCTCGAAACGTCAACTTATTGCAAGAAAAAATATGGAAGGACCAAAACTTTTGAAATTGAATTTAAAAAGATTTTATATTTGGTATGCAAAGAGAGTAGACAAGATAAATTATAAACAACATGCTTATTCTTTTTTCTTTAATATTTGACAAAATTAGAATCTGGGTAGCACTTAGATGAAGTAAATGATGCTTCTTTGCCTCAAAATTTTGCAAAAAAATCCCCATATTGAAGTAGACTTCAGTGAAGTACTTAATTTTAGCGTTTAGGTGATTGAAATCATAGGCCAAAGTCGAAATTTCAATCCTTGTACATTAGAGTTTCAAACAACACAAAACAACCTTCACTAAATTTCTTTGTGCTACTAATGAACTGTATGGTAAATAAGAGGTGAATATAGAAGTATTCTGTTAGGCCTCCTATCAAGAAGTGGTATACTAGAAGGACAAAGGGGAGTAGGGAATCGCTGCCAAGTGTGGGCCCAGGTGAGAGTACGTGATAGTCGGTGGTGGAGTATATAGGTGATGTATTGATGTGTGAAAAGGGGGATTATCTCGTGTATCTTTGTGGAGACCATAGTGTACGGGTTGAGAGGAGAGAGTCTCTCTTTCTCTGGGAACGTTTTGTCCTTTTGTCAATAAAGTCTACATTTCACTGTTTGTTGGGGTATTGTGTTGGGTGTTGTAACATTGGTATCAAAGCAAGCGTGTCATGGGGCCAAAGATGGATGTTCGGCTGGAAGCGATGGAGTCGGAATTGAGAAGAGTACAAGATCTGGAAGGGTCGATCGAAGGGCTGCGATCCGAGCTCCAGGATCACCTCCAATCTCAGATCCAGATGTTGTCGTCCCGAATGGAAGAGCTATTCCAACAACAGAGGGAAGAGATGGCCAGATCTCCTCAGATGGACGCATCTAGTGGTACAAAGGGCAGATCCGCGAGATCTGGTCCCAGGGGAAGGGAGTTTTCGTGGCGAACAACCCAGATCGGGGAACGACACCGTATCGTTCGGGTCCGGAGGTTCGAAAAATCAAGATGCCCACATGCGACGGTACGGATCTCTTGGTTTGGCTCAACCAGGCTGAACACTACTTCGCCCTTCACGAAATGACGGAGGTTTCGAAACTCCGGGCGGCGCGTGTCTGCCTTGTGGGAGTGGCTCAGATCTGGCTGCAGACGGAGGAGCAGATCAGACCGTTCTCGAGTTGGGAAGAGATGAAGAAACAGTTGTCGTCGCGATTTACAGAAGCCGATCCATTGTCTCTCTGCCAGAGATTTTTTTCAATCAAGCAAGTGTCGACTGTGAGTGATTTTCGCGAGCGATTCGAGTTACTTCTTCTTCATCAGGAAGGGTTATCGGAAGTACACAAGATCGCCGTCTTTATCAATGGCTTGTGTGACCGGATTCGCGTGGAGATCATGGTCGATCCTCCAGCGTCGTTGAAGGCCGTGATCGCCAGGGCAGTGCGACTGGAGAAGAAGATCGGTGACAGAGAAGGAACGGGAGGTGGGCCTGGTAGTGTCAAGGCCCAGTTGCATCATTTGGGCTCTTCCCTCAGATCCGAGTCCAGAACCCAACAGTGGGTCTCTCACACGCTTACGGGCCCAAACAAGGAGTCTCCAGCAATTCAAACCAAGGGCCTTCCTCCAATGGGCCTTGGAGGTAAAAATAGTCCGAGTTCCTCTGGATCGTCGAGTCCAAGGCCTTCTGCTGCAGTTACACCCAACGTATCACCACCCACGCACAAACGACTAACCGAGTCTGAGGCTCAGATTCGGCGCAAACAAGGACTGTGCTACCGGTGTGATGACAAATGGTTTGTGGGCCATCGTTGTGCGAGGAAAGTGTTGAATGTTATGCTCGTTGCTGATGAGGAAGGGGAGTTGTCGACCGATACTCCTGACGAGTCCGCCGATTTCCACACTGATCCAGCTACTCTTGAATTATCTGCTCATGCTTTGGGTGGTATTCCTGATCCCCACACCATTAAGGTCCGTGGTCGGGTGGCGGAACGGGACGTGGTGGTGCTCATTGACAGCGGGGCGTCCCACAATTTTATCTCGCCAACTCTGGTTAGTGCTTTACAAATTCCCCTATCACCGACAGCTTCGTATGGAGTTTTTGTGGGTGGAGGCGCTCGTTTGACGGGGTCAGGCATTTGCAAGGATCTATGTGTGCTTTTCCAAGACCTCAAAGTGGTGGCTGATTTCTTCCCTATTGGCATGCGTGGCCATGATTTGATATTGGGCATGAAATGGTTGAAGACTATGGGTATTACCACTGTGGATTGGCAAAACCTCTCCCTCACATTTACAGTGGCGGGTGAGCGAGTGACCTTACGAGGGGACCCTACTCTTCATCGTGCTTGTGTCTCTTGTAAAGCCCTCCAACGTACTTTCGAAGATGGAGTGGGCTGTTTTTTAGTAGAATGTTGTAGCCTGGAATCGTCCGGCTTTTCCCCAATCCGCGAAGAGATTGCACCCTGTTTCCAACAACTGCTGGACTCATTTTCTTCTTTGTTTCAGGAGCCCACTTCGTTGCCACCTTCCCGGGATTGTGACCACGAAATTGTGCTGAAGGATGGAATTGAGCCCATTCGTGTCCGTCCTTATCGTTACCCCCAGGTTCAGAAGGCAGAGATTGAGCGGATGGTCACTGAGATGTTAGCTTCGGGAATTATACAGCCGAGTAACAGTCCATTTTCAAGCCCAGTGTTGCTGGTGAAAAAGAAGGATGGCAGTTGGAGGTTCTGTGTGGATTATAGGGCGTTGAATAGCGTGACGGTGCCCGACAGGTTTCCAATCCCTAACATCGATGAGCTGCTCGACGAACTCCATGGCGCTTGCATATTTTCCAAGCTGGATTTGCGCTCCGGCTACCACCAAATAAGAGTCAAAACTGCTGACATACCCAAGACGGCTTTTCGGACTCACGACGGCCATTTTGAGTTTCGGGTTATGCCGTTTGGTTTGTCTAACGCCCCGGCCACCTTTCAATCTCTTATGAACTCCATTTTCAAAGGGCTGCTCCGTCGTTGCGTGTTGGTGTTCTTCGACGATATCTTGGTGTTTAGTTCATCCATGACCGCTCATTGTGACCATCTGCAGCAGGTCCTTTCTATTCTGCACTCTCACTCTTTGTTTGTCAATCTTAAGAAATGTTGCTTCGACCGTACTACTCTGGAATATTTGGGTCACATTATTTCAGGTGATGGGGTTCGCGCTGATCCGGACAAAGTCCGAGCCATGGATATGTGGCCAATGCCGAAGTCCCCGAAGGAGTTGCGCGGCTTCCTAGGCCTCACCGGCTATTATAGGCGTTTTGTTCGGGATTATGGGAAACTGGCCGCTCCGCTTACTCAACTACTTCGCAAAGACTCTTTTGAGTGGTCTGATGAGGCTACCTTCGCGGTCCAACACCTCAAGCAGGCAATGAAAGAGGTGCCGATGTTGTCCTTGCCTGATTTTCATTCTCTCTTTGTGATCGAGACGGACGCCTCGGGCGTGGGGGTAGGGGCCGTTCTCTCTCAGCATGACCGTCCCATTGCGTTTTTTAGTCAAGCTCTTTCGCCCCGGGCTCGGTGCAAATCGGCCTATGAACGGGAATTGATGGCCATCGTGTTGGCCATCCAAAAGTGGCGCCATTACCTCTTGGGCCGCAAGTTCTTGGTGCGTACTGATCAGCGAAGTCTGAAATTCTTATTAGAGCAGCGGGTAGTAGCTCCGGAGTACCAACGCTGGCTCATCAAATTACTCGGCTACCATTTTGACATCCAATACAGACCGGGCTCCTCCAACCAAGCTGCTGATGCTCTTTCTCGTTTTCCTTTCGACGGCTCACTTCACTCTCTGATGGTCTCTTCTCTTGCTGATACATCGGTCATCACCTCTGAAATTGAGCTTGATGATTTCTTAGCTCCCATTCTTCATGGTCTCCAGCAGGGCTCTCTTGCGAAACCGGGTTGGTCTATACATCAGGGCCTCCTTCTTTTCCGGGGTCGCACTGTGATCTCTGCCTCATCTTCACTTAAGGCACGTTTATTAGCTGAATTCCACTCCTCTCCCATCGGCGGGCATGGCGGTTTTCTCAAAACATATAAGCGGGTGTCGGCGGAATTCTTTTGGGTTGGGGTCAAGAATGATGTCAAAACCTTCGTGGCTTCTTGCGACATTTGCCAACGCAATAAGTACGAGACTTTATCACCGGGGGGGTTACTTCAGCCCTTACCTATTCCATCGGGGGTGTTCGAAGATATCTCGATGGATTTCATTGAAGGTTTACCTTCCTCAAAGGGATTCAACTCCATCCTTGTTGTGGTCGACCGTTTCAGCAAGTATGGTCATTTCCTGCCCTTACGCCATCCTTTTTCAGCTCGTGTTGTAGCGGATGTGTTCATTAAAGGAGTGGTTAAGCTCCACGGCTTCCCCAACGGTATTGTTTCCGACCGTGACAAGGTGTTTCTCAGTCACTTTTGGAGTGAATTATTTCGTCTTCAGCATACCAAATTGCACCGCAGCTCCGCTTACCATCCTCAAAGCGACGGCCAGACCGAAGTGGTTAACAGGTGTGTTGAAACTTACTTGCGCGCCGCTTTATTCATCAACAACCCAAAGAGTGGTCGATTGGCTACATTGGGCGAATTTTGGTATAACTCTTCATTCCATTCTTCCTCCAATGTTCGCCTTTCAAGGTTCTCTATGGTCGTGATCCTCCTCCGCTGGTCCGTTATGGTTTCTCCTCCACCTCGACCTCTCCTGATCTGGTCTCTCTCCTGCACTCCCGTGATCTCATGCTGACCGAGATCAGAGATCAGCTGCAACTTGCTCAGAACCGTATGCGCCAGCAAGCTGACAAGCACCGCCGGGACATCTCTTTCGCGGTGGGTGACCTGGCGTACCTAAAATTGCGTCCCTACCGTCAGCAAACAGTGGCCCGTCGTTCCAATATGAAGCTTAGTCCGAGGTATTTCGGTCCTTATAAAGTTCTCACCCGTATTGGACCAGTGGCGTACCGCCTGGAGCTCCCTCCTACCGCCTCCATCCATAACGTCTTTCACGTGTCACAGTTACGAAAGGTGATTGGGCCCGTGCCCATTAGCCCCGAATTACCGCCTTTCTCCCCTGACTCAGTGATGGTGGTTGTTGAACCGGAATGCATCTTGGCTTATCGTGCTCATGGGGTGGGTCCTGAGGTTCTTGTCAAATGGACCAATCTGCCGGAATCGGATGCAACATGGGAGCTGGTTCGCCATGTTCGGAAGTCTTTTCCCTCCTTCCACCTTGAGGACAAGGTGGTTCTTCGGGAGGGGAGTAATGTTAGGCCTCCTATCAAGAAGTGGTATACTAGAAGGACAAAGGGGAGTAGGGAATCGCTGCCAAGTGTGGGCCCAGCTGAGGCCCAGCGCAATAGTACGTGATAGTCAGTGGTGGAGTATATAGGTGATGTATTGATGTGTGAAAAGGGGGGATTATCTGTGTACTGTGGAGACCATAGTGTCTGGGTTGAGAGGAGAGAGTCTCTCTTTCTCTGGGAACGTTTTGTCCTTTTGTCAATAAAGTCTACATTTCATTGTTTGTTGGGGTATTGTGTTGGGTGTTGTAACATATTCATAAGATTAACAACAACATAACACAACAAGGTAACAATAGAAAAATGATAAGTTTTCCGAAAAAGAACCTCAAGATCAAATGCACGATTAGTCCACTCTAATATGTGTGCTTGTTGCGTGCTTAGCCAATTTAGAAGAATTGGCCCAGAAACTTCTCCAATCTGCAAAAAAGACTCGACAACAAAAGGCTAATTTAAGCCTTCTCTACTACATACCTTTTATCTCCACAAGAATCCAGCAACACACAACACACTCAAAAGAGTAAGAAAATTGAAAACATAAAATTAACAAATAAAAATAAAGAGAATACATGCAAAGTCAAGTCCACGAGCTAGCTATCTCAAGTCATTCAGTCTTAAATTATAACAATCAAAATAAGTAACAATTTGGAAATCACATAAATTATTAGTGAAACCAAAAGAAACTGTAGTGAAAAAAGAATATGTGATATTGATAATTTTTGTTATAGGCCCCAAGTCCAAGTCATGACACAGTGTAGATACTAGTTATATGTGTGAGCTTTTAGTTTGAGAGTGGGTGAGTACTCCAAAATGCCTAGGCAAGTTGGAGTTACCACTTGAAACGTATAAGCCACATTTTTTCTCCCAACTAATAGATGCAGGATTATTCCCTCATCTCCAACACTCCCCCTCAAGTCCAACCGTCCAACTAGCTATTGTTGGGTTTTGGGGTTCATGCGCAGCGGAGATTACAAAACAATTTTGACAAAAACCCCAACAGGATCCAAATCTAATTCCATTAAAACCGTTTAAACCATGAAAAACTTAATCATACCTCAGTCGCAACATACATTTCTGAAGGTTGATCGATCTTTAAGGCGTTGCCAACGACGAACGCCCTCTACCAGTAGTCCACACACGAACGGCGGCCGAGATTCGAAGTGCTAGCTTCGAGAGAAACCAAACCTTTTGTTTCTCTCCAAAACGATCCAGAGCGTACCAGAAAACCCTAAGTCGTTTCTAAAACGAAAATAGAGTTTCGGCCCTTAATCTTTCGTCCGTGTATTCTAACTTAAAGCGTCTATTTATACAACCCTTGTATATAAACGGTTAAGTAAATTACACATATACCCCTACTTAAAGAAGTATAAGTGTAATACACCACAAGGACGTTTCTGTCATGAATTTTATCATATAAAATTCATTTTTCTGAACCATCTTAAAATCTCGCAAAACCATTCTTAGTGTGCGACCCAATAAGCTCATACAACGTTGGCAGTGTACCAAAACACATTTTGGTATACAAATCATAAGCGACCTCTAGCAAGACATTATGACTAACCAAGTTGTATGAATATCAAATCGATACAACCTAATCAATAGTGTATATAACATCCTTTTGTCACACGATATCCTTTTGATCAAACATAAGGCATGGAATTGTCATCCAACATGTTCAATCGTACTAGTCTCGATCTCTAGGTAGACTGAAAACATCCAAGTGACATTGATCAATATCAATTCACTTAGACTAGGCCTTTTAACAGTCTAACACATCGAGGGATCCACTAGATATCTCTCTTTATATGAGAGGGACAAATTCTATCTCGATTACGCAACTTCATCATATTGCTCACACAGTAACCAATCACAACCTTTATAATCGTCCGGTTAAAGACAACGTTTGATAGTGTCAAATCACTATGTTCCTAATGTTGAAGTCTCTGGTAATCTCAAGTTAGAGGACCGAAAAATATACCTATCATGAGAAACAACTATGACTTAATCCATGTGATGTTCTCATAGCGAGTCGGTCCAGTACTTTGTTCCCTAACAAGTACTCGTGATCTTGATTCCTATCCCTATACGTATAATCATCATATGATCATCAATCAAGACTCACACTAGTCTTAATTCATTATAGTTCCCAGTATAATGATCGACTATGGACATTTATGATATTTCTGTAAATACCCATAGATCTTATTATAATGTAAACATGCAAATTAATTATAATAAACAGCAAATGAAATCCTTTATTTTATTAACTAAAAGTATTCATAAAGACAGTTAATGGATTGACCTAGGGCACATGCCCCAACAGCTATAGTTGTTCCAATTTGGTACGCTAAGGCTTGTGTTCTTTTCGAACGTTAGAAGTCACAGGTCTTCGTAAGCCTGAGATATGGGATTGGGTACAAATTGGTGCAAGTTTGGCTAAGTATTGCAAGGAAATTGGTCCATATGAATTTGGTGTGTCTTGGACAAAGTTAAGATTTTAAGGGGTATTGCGTAATCAAAACCAGTGTTATAGACGTTTACGGAGTTAGACTACTTTGTCGAGTGTTTGGCACAATTTGGTGAAATATGGGATTCAAAACGAGCACTGAAAGTCAAAACACGTCAAAATAGGAATTTTGAGAATTAATAAATAAAAAGAAATTAAGCTGCTGATAAACACCTTAGGGTTTATATATATAAATATTAAAAAATAAGAAAAAAAAACTTTCATTTCGTTCAAACAGAACGAAATTGATTTCGTTACCCTCAACCCTCTCCGCTAACACTTTTGCTCGCGGATCCCCCGTACATCCGATTTTCGTCCAACTTCTCTCCACAATAGTGTAGAGCATCGCAAGATAGGCATTTCAAGCCAAGTTTCCGCATGGAAACAAGGTATTCGGCCGCAATTTGGTAAATTCTCAATTTAGGGCATTTTCCTCAAATCAATTTGAATTCTCGTGATTTTTCGATTTCTTTTGCGGGGTTTTGATGTAAATTAGAAGGAATTGTTGTGAATTGATATATTGGATTGGTTAGCGCCAATTTGGGATAAGTTCCACCGACGTAAGTTAGGATTTAGGTGAATTGAATTGATGTAGTTCATTTGATAACTGTTTTGAAGATGCTTTTATAGTTAAAATTGATTTACATTGGGTTTCTGGACGAAGTGGATTATTGGTTTTAATCCAATTTGACTCCACGGGCTGTGGAAATATTTTGATGTTGGTACCGAGTGGTTTCGTGGTGTTTGTTGTCGAGTTTTGAAGATTTAATTACAAAAATATTGATTTGGATAAGTTTTTCAGTTCAAAATAAATAAAGCTTGCCTAGTTGACTAGCCATATTGAAAAATTCATAACTTCTCCATCAGTGATCCGATTTGAGTGTTCTTGGAGTCTATGGAAAGTAGAACATGAGTATTACAAGTTCCTCTTAGATCTTCATGACAAATATTGAAGTTTTCAAGGTTAAAAAGTTACCCCAAGTTGGCTAATTGAAAACCAGTTGAAACAGTTATATAAATTAATATTTTTGGAAACTGTTCTCAAGGGTACTTCGGCTTCAATTTTCATTGGGTTTCATGATTTGGTTTCACTTGAAGCTTGACCCATAATATAATTGGGTACGTAGGGAAGCTATTGGAGCTGATTTCAAGGTGATCCGATGCTCTGGGAACCCCGAATATTTTAACTCAAAATTGGTTGGTTGTAAGTAAATCCTACAATGATTACTTTATCATTATCATAGTTTAAAAAAACGAAAAAAACTTCGCTGAAGTTCGGGAGAGGTTTGTCGATGTTGAGATGAGCAAAGCGAAGTTCAAGGGCAGTTGAAAAATTGCAAAAGTTCGACTCAACTTCGGCTAACTTCGACCGAACTTTGAAAACTCGATTGAAGTTCATAAAACATGAAGTAAAATTGTTATGTTTCGTGGAAGTTGAACAAACTTCGGAAACTTCGCCTATGCTAACAATATACTTAAAATTTGGAATATCCTCCGCTAACATGATTTTTATGCATTATTGTTGTATGATTAAGTATATTCCTAGCCATCTCTACGAAGAAACTTGAGTTTTCTAACTTTAAAGTGAAATTCCTAAACTTCCGTACACCGGCGAATTTTTGTCAAACTTCCATCGTTGAAGTTAACTTCCTCGAAGTAATTCCAAATTTTAAGTGAGCGAACTCATAGGCGAAGTCGAAGTTTCGAACCTTGATCATTATTTATTGTATTATAATGCATTTAACTCCTTGTTTATGCATTGCATGTTTATTGATCATGCACTCATGCATAAAGGGTAATGTGGGTCAAGCGTCCGAGTCTTGAGATTCCGATAGTTAGCTTTTCGCCGAGTGTATTTCCTATGGGATCCGGAAGAGTTGCCAAAAACCAAAACAGCTCTTGTGGAATTAGTTAACACGGCTTGACAATTATCTTCATATAGCGCGTTAGAAGTCACTTCTAGTATTGTTTTTGTTTCACTTGGGTAATGATCATACTTTAGTGACACATTAACAGGAATGTTGTGACCACATGTTGATATTTACCTGTTGAATCTCATAGAAATGCATATATATTTCTTATTATCTTGCATTTGGCTATACAGGTAATTCGAATAGTGTGGGATTTAATTATCTGAAATCGTTTTACCTTCTATTGGCGATTACAGGTTGTGAAGTTCTTGAAAAGATAACCGGAGCTCAATCAAGTATTGAAATGTGGTTTAAGATTCTATTTTCTTATTTAACGAATTGTTTTTACATACTACTATGTTTTCTTGGTTATGGGAATGAGTGGTAGGTCATGTAGGAGTGGTAATGGCATTACGACCCAAGTATATCCTGATATTATTGGCGTGGTTCTTGAGGATTAAACAATGGTTGAATTTTGAAACAATAAATATGGATTATGGGGCCAACATCATTGTAAATGAATTTTAATGTTGGAACTTAAGGACTTGATGCGAATTTGGTCTTTTAATTCATTTTGATATTATATTGTTGACTGTTGTGGTGATGTGAGTCCTTTTAGACCTTCTCCCCATTTGTTGTCTATTAGGTGAATTTTCCGGTTGGCCATTTTTAGGGGAGGTGCTGCCGAAATTTTTACAAAATAAGGAGGATAATCCGTATAATTTCTTAATTTGCTCCAACTAAGTAAAATAAGAATTGTGTTTTTTTTAGGATATACATTTTCGTTTTTGAAGCGCTTTATCTTGAGGATTACAGAAATTTTATGTTCGGAGTTAAATAAGTAAAGGAGTTTAGAGGCTTACTAGATTATCAGAGGATTTGGGATAATCTAGGTTGGTCAGATGCCCTAATGACGAGGGGTCTGACAGGCCTATCACTTGGAGTTGCCAGCTTCATGTTCCATCCACCCGGTGTTCCATGTTTCTCAGTTACGTCATGTGGTAGGCTCTGTTCAAGCTTTTCTGGAGTTACCCCCTTTTGATCTCGATTCGATGATGATTATTGTCGAGTCTTAAGGTTATTTTGGCCTATCGTTCACTTTCGGCATGACCAAAAATTCTAGTTAAAGGGTCTTCCTTGCTCGAGTATGATGCCTCGTGGGAGCTAGTGTGTCATGTACGGAAGTCTTTTCCTTCATGCCACCTTGAGGACAAGGTGGTTGTCCAGGGGGGGAGTAATTTCAGGAAAACATGTCCACAACCTATTCATAATGTGTGCATAGGAATAAAGGGAGCATGGGATCGCTTCGTGGCAAATCAGTTGTAATAGCCACACCAGCTGGTCGCACTGAGGTCGATAAAAAGTAAGTATGGCGCAAATGTTGGGTGTGTGAGTAGTCAGTAGTCAGTCTTTGTGTCATATCGCATAGAGAGAAGAATAGGTAGCTTGGGAGTATTAATTCCTATCATTGTTCACGTGGTAAGCATTATGAATTATCTCTTTTGAGCAGACATTGTGTCTTAGTGAGAGGAGATGTTTATCCTTCTCTGGGGTTCTAGGTCCTTCCCTCTGTGTTATATCTACCCCTTCTTTGATCATCAATAAAGTTGTTCGGTTTTCCTCTAATTGTTATCATCTGAGCAAGGATACTATCAAAGTGCACCAATTGACGCAAAGATTAGGGAATGGCGGTTATGGTGATTTGGTCACCTACAAAGACGGCCTACAAATGCCCCCACTGGAAAACTTGACTCAATAGAAATTGAAGAAATTCGACGAGGTAAGGATAGACCAAAGTTAACTTGGGACGCATTTATTAGGAGGGATTCGAATGGTTTGGAAAGCTCACCATCAATTGCACTAAATCGAGCACAATAGAAGAGTTTAATACATATAGGTAACCCCAATTAATTTGCGACTCAGGCTATGTTTTTGTTGTCTAAGTTAGTAGTCACACATTTTATATTCATATAATCCAAGAAATTAATATTGGTTATTATTGTGATGTGAACATAAGAAACTAATTAACTTTTTTTTACATTAGTAGGAAACAAGTGCATCAATATAGCTTCAAGCCTTTAAGATTGTATAAATTTAACCAATTTATACAATATATTTTGCAAAAAGTGCATTGAATCAAGTGGAGTGGAAGTGTTTGATCCATATCGTGGTTCGCGAACCCAACTTATTCGGGATTGAAGCTTTGTTGTTGTTATTGGACATTTTGATAAAAGTTTTACCTATATGTTTCTAACATTTTGAATTAGATAAATAAAATCGAGCTTTCCATAGTTGATGTAGCTTTCCAACTCACTAACAGATAGTACAATCTGATTCGCTGAAAATGCCATCAATGTTTTCAAGGCGATGTTAGGTCGTATAGCACTGTCTAGTCTAGGCAACGCCTAGGCGAACAAAAAAATATTTACTTAGACCTCCCTAAGAAATAATTTATTTAGAGACCCTCAACAGGAAGGTGCATATTATTTCACCTACACATTTTCAATAACATATTTTCACTTCCACACTTTTCCACACATTTTGAAATAAGAAAAAACATTTTCAAACAAATGAAATAATAAAATGATAAAAAAGATTGAAAATTACAAAGAACTTCATAAAAAGTAATAAAAAATATGTTCAGGCCCACCCGAGGTTTGAAACTTCGACTTCGCCTTAAAATTCGAAATTAATTCGAGGAAGTTAACTTCGATGATGGAAGTTTGACAAAAATTCGCCGGTGTACGGAAGTTTACGGAATTTCACTTTAAAGTTAGAAAACTCAAATTTCTTCGTAGAGATGCTACGAATATACTTAACCATACAACAATAATGCATAAATATGGTTTATCAACTTTCATCGAAGTTTCCGAAGTTTATGTCGAAGTTTCTATAGAAGTTTGTTCAACTTTCACGAAACATAACAATTTTACTTCATGTTTTATGAACTTTCATCGATGTTTTCGAGTTCAGTCGAAGTTAGCCGAAGTTGAGTCAAAGTTTTGCAATTATTCAACCGCCCTTGAGAACTTCGCTTCGCTCACCTCAACATCGACAAACTTCGCCCGAACTTCGGCGAAGTTTGTTGATTTTTTAAACCATGGGCCCACCGCCTGCCTAATTAAGGACTAGGCGGTGGGCACCCCTAAACGCCTACGGTAGTGCCTAGGCACTTCCTTGAAACAGGTGCAATGTAGGAAACAATTCACTCGCGCCAAGTCCAAACCATTTAATAGTCAATGCACATACTAATTAAGAATCAAGCTAGCACAACTTATTACCTGAACACGGTATATTAACAAGCATACTAATTAAGCACCACAATTATGGTTCACCTAGACAGAGTAAAATGTATTTCGTTTCTATTTAGAAAATATGTTTTAAAAATCAATTCAATTGTACCATTGCTTCTTCTATTTAAAGAAAGGGCCAAATGGTTCTTATTTATTTTAGTTGTTGAATATCTATTTGACTACTTATCATAGTTGTCAAATCGGAATCGAATCGTAAAACCAGTAGGGGTGTGTTGTGAATCGAATCGTAAATCGTAAGAGTTATTCAAATTCTTTCAAAATGCTTTTAAATATTTTTATTTGTGAATTTATTTATGATTTTTCAGTTTTTAATGATATGTAATCGTTTTAATAAAAAATTAAATGAGAACAACTATTTTTTTTTAAGAAAAACTTCTTTTTTTAAGGAAAACTTTTTTTTTAAGAAAAACTGTTTTCTTACTGATATGCCAAACATATCTTCTTTTGTGTACAAATATGTGTGTAGGGTACTTATTTATCAGCCAACAAAGAATGGGGCTTCAATGTGAACGAGATTTGGTGAGAAGTTGAATTGGGGAGAGACACGAAAGATTGATAGAAGAGGGACTGAAGGATGAGAAGATGAAGGGCTTGTTTCGATCTTTTGCCTTCGATACTCATCCGCCTCTCTCTCTCTCTCATCTCGAATTGATGCCCTTACTAGCCGAAACCACAATTTTTTTTCGATTATTGCAAATCGAACGATTCGCCTGTAAATCATTCGATTTTTTTGAAAACCGGGTCGAGTGCCAACTCAACTCGATTTTCATGCCCACCGAGTCAACTCGTACAATTTGACTCACAAATCGTACGTGTTAGACAACATTGCTACTGATCTATTAAAACAACTACAACGCTTCCATGAATATAATGAAAACGGGAGAAAGTCATCATGAAAAGTCGTTTTCTCTACTCTTCTCTGCAAAGCCTTAACCTACTGAATCAACAAGTAAGGATTGAGGGAATGTAGGTTCAAGGATCACTATCCATAAAAACATGAAACTGGCAAAGAAAAGTCACAAGCTACTAAACCTGATAATAATTCCATTTTTGGCAAGAAGGTGATTGCAATTTGTTTTCACCCAATGAAGAAAAATACATCCGAGACAGCTCCCAGTCTAACACAGCAGCCAGAGGAAGACGCAAATAACATCTTCTGACAAGCAAGATACCTTATCAAGGAAAGGCTTCTACAATGAAAGAAACTAAATCAATTATACATGATCATTTAACAATTATTCAATAAAGGGGAAAACATTTGAATAGCCAAGTATCTACTGCACCAGCTTATCCCCATAAAATTTATGAAATTTCATGGAGGAGACGATTCCAGCTTCAGGGCACCAATTTCGAAGAACAGGGATAAAATCATTAGATTCTTTTTCAGCAATCAATTTTACTTGATGAGCAAGCATTGCCAAAGGATGTTGCTTTCTTGGTTTAGAATTCATATTGAAGTTTTCATAAACCTGAGATCAAGAGAGAAATTATTCCCATATGAAATAGCTAGCAAGATTACATCACCACAAGAGCACTTACATCGTTCAACTGCTTGCATGTAGCATGAACAGAGTTTTCAATGAGTCCTTTTATGAGCCTTGCTGCAAGCTCAGGCTCAGTCACAGGCCTAACAAGCTGCAAATATTAGACAATGCTCATTAAATCAAACAAAACTAGCAAGAAGGAATACTATCTTCTCAACAAGACAAAGCAAAAAAAAAAGCCCCCAAGGGATATGGTGTGGTGCCAAAGAGATGAGCAGGATAGGACTAATTGACAAAGACGTTGTGGATTCAAGTCTTGGTAGGTAAATTATATTCTCTTAGTTTCTCCAAGGTTATTGTGTTGGGGGCGCCCGACAAACTTTCTCAAGAATAGTCAAAACAAAGGAAGGGCTAAAAAAGGTTTAGTCACCCATAAATATAAAACAAAAAAAAAAAAAAAAAAAAACAAAACAAAACAAATATGTGTGTATAATATGCGTGCCGCGAGCATGCATTGTGCACATTAGATGTGTGCTTGTGTATAAACCCACATCACAACATCAATAATGAGTGAGGCAATTAAAACAAACAAACAAAAAGATACCAAAAAAAGCAGTAAGTGAACTTGCTTTATATACCTTATCATGTGTATCATCATCTAAAGATGAGTGGAAGAATTTGATCGAAAATACCAAATTGAGTCAGTGGTACCTTGCAAGAATCAGAAATTAAACTTCACCTATGACTTAGCTCACTTAAAATTCGGAATTAACTTTGAGAAGTGCAATTTTTTTTTTTTTTTTAAGTAACCGTGGGTACCCAGACACTTTGTCTAACTAGTCACACGGGCCCTGGGATTGCGGAAAGAGACCACCAGTGGCCCGAGGTTTGGCTGTCGTGGGGAATCAAAACCGAGGTCATACGCCTAACCCACACAACCTCGTCTTCGCCTTTACCATTAGGCCACACCCTCCGGGTGAGAAGTGCAATTTAACGTAGGGAGTTTTCTATAAAATTTCAACATTATAGATATGTATAAATAACTATATCTTTTAAAATAATAATAATAATAATAATAATAATAATAATAACTTCATCTATGTTCTTCCATTCATACTAGAAATTAAAGTGGAAATAGAGATATAGATAGAGAAATAGTAGGCTTTGTAGCAAAGAGAGAAAGATTAGAGAAATACTAGAGAGAAGAAAGAACGAGATAGAAAGAGAGGAACTGATAGTTAAAGATAGAAAACATTCTTTGCTACTCCTAATTCTCATTACAAGTACATATATATTGTCCATAGCATCTAACTTTGGTAGTTCCTCTAGAGAGTAACTAACATTAGTACACTTTTCATTGTAATTAACTATGTAATACATGTCACTACTATATATAATATTACCAACCCCTTGAAATTAAACTTGTCCACAAGGTTGTGGCCTAACTAATTTTGCAGATTACAAATTATGTTGATGTTGTAGATAGGATTCCATCGCAATCGAATTATACGCATTAGAGGTGGTCTTCTGATGGAATCGTCTAATTTAAATTTCATGAGCAACACCAAGTAGACTCTGCTTTAATGGCGAAATAATGATGTTGATGATGAAATTGATCATATTGTTTCATAATATTTTCCACGGCTATCAAAAGTGGATGGATATAATCATTCATAACATTGCTCTCAATGAAAGCACCAAATATTGCATTCATACTAGAAATTAATGTGAAAATAGCAATATAGAAAGAGAAGTAGAAATCAAGAAGAGAAAGATTTTAAGAAGAGAAGCAAAGAATTAGAGAGAAAGAGATGGAGATTGATCAGAGAATTAGAAAGGAGAGATTTGAGAGAGATTAACGAAAGCCTACAAAGAAGAAAGGACAAGATAGAGAGAAAGGAGAGGAATGATAGAATTTGAAATATTCTTCTCCATTCATAACTTTCATTCAAGTATATATATATATTGTTCATAGTATCTAACTTTAGTACACTTGTCATTGTAATTAACTATTCAATATATGTCACTGCTATATATCTACAAATACGCAATAAGTGAGAATAAGTTGCGGTTTCGATCGTAACATGAAATATCTATTATACCCTCGTCCTCGCCCTCACCCTCACCCTCACCCTCACCCTCACCCTCATCGAACTCGAACTCTCTCTCTTTGAAATCTCAGCCAATTCATCTCTCTCTCGATAACCTTCATCTCTAATCTGGTCACCCGATTCATCTCTCTCGATATCCTTCATCTCTAATCTGCTCGCACCCAATTCATATCTCTCCCGCTCTGCTCGCATCCGATTCATCTCTCTCGTCCCTTTCGTCGTGCGATTCCTTCGATTGAAGAAGGGGCGATAGCGATGCGGTTGCATGTCACTTCAAACTGAACTACAACTTGTTGAGTTGTTCTCTAATTTTAGGGTTTACAACTATGTAAATTTATTTCTTCTCTGTGCCTGTTAAATTGTAAATATTCAAATATTGCTTTAAAATATCTATTTGCTGTTGTTTTGAAATTATTAGTGCAGCGACGAATTGACCAATTGCTTGCTACAAAGAAAAAGATAACTTTTTCTACCAATTCGTTGATTCAGCTGCAAATACCCGAATTGAAGAAACACGTTCTACCTTGTGATCAAACACACGATGTTCAAAAAACCAAAACAAACAAAGAAATACTCTCTCAAAACACAAATTTTCATTAATCAAATAATCAACCCCCTAATAAAATACGACCAGCCTTTATATATAGCTTTATTATGAACTAACATAGAATCCAACATAAACTCCAACTCCTATAAACTACTAAAAACAAATCCAAGTTAATCTAACTATGCCTTCAACCTTGACACAGACTCTAACAATCTTATCTAATAAATAAGAAATCATAATCTAAACTCTAACAATCTTATCTAATAAATAAGAAATCCTAATCTAACACAAACTCTGATTTGCATTATTCTCTTCTGATTGAGAAAAACTCATCCTCGAATTTGATGCCCAAATCATTCTCCCTCACATAACCTCTATGGTCTTCATCTTAATCACCCTCGGTTCGAGAAAACTCATCCAAGAATTTTATTCCCTTCATGACTCTTGCAATGTTGAGCAATAAAGTCTTCAAACACCGCTTGAACACAATCAGAATGTAGTGATCACCACTTGTTGCAACATGTTTTGATGAATTAAGAACTTCAACCGACAAATCCATGTTATAAATAAACACACCACCGTGAGAGTCTTGAAGAGCGTCAACAACTAACTTATCATTTATGTCCTTAGTTAATGAATACAAGTGTTTGGTCGCTGCGAACTTCACTTTTGTCTCCACAACGTTTTTTGACTGAATAGTTGTCGACGACACCATCAACAACCACCTCTTCAAGCACCTGAGAGCTTTTAGAATGAGAAATCACGTTGATGACAAAGTCGTCGTCTCCAAAGACTAATTTGTCTTCCACGAAGTCCTATCTATCACCGTCAAACTTTGGCACCTCATCAAAGTAGTCAGAGTCCTCCTCGAAGAAGATCAGATCTATTTGTCCATCAATGTAAAGAATAAGAACTCCATCTTCTTCTTTCTCGGATACAAATTTCTCCTCGTCGGAATATTCCCCTTCTGGTTCTTCACCAAAAGAAAACTCCTCGGTAGGCACTTTGTTCTCAAACCATTGTTGACGTCGTTGACGAAGTTGTTGTGGCTGCCTCTGTTGCTGCAACCATTGCACTTGATTTGGATGCAACTGTTGTACTTGAAGTGCTAGATTTTCAAAGAAAGTCATTCGATGATCTATCATTCGATCGACATGTGTCGTAGTATCTCTTGGAGGAACTTCATCTACAAGGTCTTCACGTCGAGCTTGTCTTTTCGGCGGCATTGCAGAAGACTATAAGGTCTTGACGCTCTAATACCAACTGATGTAGCGAGGAATTTACAAATTGCTAGCTACAGAGTAAAAGATAGACTTTTCTACCAATTTGTTGATTCCGCGAAAACCCGAATTGAAGAAACATGTTCTAACTTATGATCGAACACACAAAGTTCAAAACAAACAAACAAAGAGATACTCTCTCTCTCGAAACACAAAATTTTCATCAATCAAATAATCACCTCCTAATAAAATACAACTCTCTCTCTCTCTCTCTCTCTCTCTCTCTCTCTACACAAATTTTCATTAATCAAATAATCACCCCCTAATAAAATACAACCATTTATTATGGACTAACATAGAATCCAACATAAACTCCAACTCCTACACTAAAAACAAATCCAAGTTAATCTAACTATGACTTCAACTTTGACACAAACTCTAACAATCTTATCTAATAAATAAGAAATCCTAATTTAAAACAAACTCTGATTTGCATCAATTAGTAAAACGGATTGCATATCTGATGGTTATCTTGGACTTAATCGAGGAACTCTTTTCCGACCAATCCTCATAAACAAGCTTAATGGACCATATTCAATGTTATGTTAATGGGACAACTGGACAAGATAAGTTTTTCTGCCCGTTTGCAATTGCCACTTAGAAAACTTGTAATCTTGTGTAACTTGGCACTTTGCTATATATCAAAGCATCTATATCCCTCTAGCTTAAATTCTGCCACAACCTTGATCATCATCATCATCACTTAATTATAATTAATTAAAGAATGAATCTGGTCAGTAGGTCCTCTACCTTAATTAAGAATTACTCTTTTCATCAAGTTAATTAATGGATGATATAGCATGGTTAGTATGAGAATTCAGAGATTAAATTTATTAATTACATAATGCTCAAATGCAATTAAACCATGGCAATATCAACAAAAATGTTTTTCGTATGTCGAAGTGTTATGGTGTCTCCTTTTGGTTGCAATTTTAAGTTGAAAGGTTGTGTTGTATAACACGTTTCAACAAGTTATACACATGTACTAGCTCTTCATTGTTCAAGTCGTAACTATATCTTCTTTTTGACAAATAGTATCGTGACTCTTTTGTGCAACTAAAGCCTCTCTTTAACTATATGGAGTCGAATGAGAACTCTCATCCTAGGTCCTCCCCTTCACCCAAAATTGTCATTTATTGGTCATTATCATTTTTTTCTTAACTAACGCATCAAGCAATCTTCATTGTTCAAGTCATAACTATATCTTCTTTTTGACAAATAGTATCGTGACTCTTTTTTCCAATTCTAAGGGAACTACTTGATTCCCTTCCCTCTTAGTGAGGGGTCCTTTTGTTTCTATGTCTTCCCTCTCAATGTTTTAATATTTTTCTTGTTGCTTATATGTGGATTTTATATTTCAATGTTTTTATCCACCACAGATCATGCAAGAATTTTAATTGGCTCAATGTAGTACTTTTTGTTTAATATATATAACTTGTTTCATGGTCAGTCCTACAGATTTAGGGACCCTAGGCAAAGCTCTAATATGAGACCATTAATTTTTGTATGTCTATTAATGAAATGGCATGCGAGCACAATTTTAGATGAAAAAAGAAGATCAAACAAATAATAATTATATGATTTTTCATGATTTTTTTACTCTTTCTTTTGGACTTGATATACATTGATTATGAGAGATTTAAATAATTTGAACATTAGCAAGCATGTCGTCAATTGCATTAAATCGAGTGAATGGAAGAGTTTGATGATCCATGTAGCAAATTGGGATTAAGGTTATGTTGTTGTGGTTTCTTCTGGACTTAAATCGAGCGAATGGAAGAGTGTGACCATGATAGTAAATGATTTTTTATTAGTCGAATTAGAAAGGGCTTAGTAATCCATGTGAAGCCCCAACCCTAAATTAAACTTCAAATAAATCATACAAAACTAAATAAAAAAAGAACTCATACAACTGTAGATCTAAAATAATAAAGAACTACTTGTGCACACTGGAAGACCATTATGTGTCTCATTAACTTATGTTTGATTCACAATTCTAATTAATCCACACATTAAAATAAATGAAAAAAAAACCCTTGATCGAGATCACAATCTTTGGTTTTCTCGATCTACTTTGTTCAATTAGAGAGTGCGGGATCGATATGAATAAAAGAAAAGAATGTAAAAGAAAGTTCTGAATTTAATTTGATCATATACATTTCTATTTTAATTGTGTTGAAAGTTAGTTAAAATATACTACATCTTATATACATGGAAGCTCGTAATTTTGTTTTTTTTTTCATTTTTATATACTCTAATACCATTTGAAGTTTTTTTTCAAGAATAAAAAGTGTTTTTGCTAACTCAAGTATAGAAACTGTAGAAATTCGACGAGGTAGGGGTAGACCAAAGTTAACATGAGATGCATTAATTATGAGGTATTTGAATGGTTTGGAAAGCTTGCCATCAATTGCACTTAATAGAGCACAATGGAAAAGTTTGATCCATGTAGCCGACCCCAATTAATTTGGGACTGAGGCTATGTTGTTGTTGTTGTTGTTGTTGTTGTTGTTGTATGAGGGGTAATATTGTAATATTAACATGTAATTAAAGGACTTCTTAAATCTCGTGCGTTATCCTTAAACGACTTGCATAAATGACCGGAGGGAGTAAGTATTTTCCCTTTCTACATTTGATCATAAGTTTTTTAAACATCAATTTTGATGGGATTAATCATTTTGGATACTATTTCTTTGTTCAAAAGGCAATTTATTAGAATTCTTTTCTTATAAGTGAAATAAAGTTTTGGTCTTGTATCGTCTACCATGTCTCGCTTTAGAGTACCTTCTAAGAAATTAGCACCAATTGTATTTCATTTTCCTACAATTAGCATTAAGATTTGTAAATGAGAATGGTTAGGTAGATAGGTGGCAAAACTCGTATAGATAAAATATGAAATACGGAGATCCAAAGGAATGCAGGGTAGTGCTAATCGGAGAAAAATTAGGGAAGGACAATGTGATCACATCCAAAATAGCATGAGATGCCCCTGTTAGAAAACTCGATATAGTAGAAACTAGAAATTAGGTGTTATAGCATTAAGATTTTTACAAATTATCATTTTTTCCTAACTTGGTTAAAGTTTTGTTATATATCATTTAAATCCAATTAATTAGAGACGGTTCGAAGAACTTCAGAGAATTTTGAAACCATGGTAAATTAATTGATTTTAAAAATATAAGATATCAACTAATGTAGAAGCAATATCAGCATTACCTAGTATTTTTCACACTTCGATTGGCTAAGATTTTAAAAATGGAGAAGACTTCCCAGACAAATTTCTTTTCACATACAAACATATGTAGGCAAAAAAATTTGATTCGAATGAGTGCCTTCACAATCCAAACCCTAGAAGAAATCCAGTCAATGTTTGGGTTCAAAGAGGCTACAACTGCCAAGCGAATAGGATAGCTCACTAGTTTGGTATGGGGTCACTTGAGTAAGAGGTTAAGGGTTCAAGTCCCAATGGGATCACGTAGTGGTTTCTTTCTTATCAGGAAAATGGGAGATCGATACTAGTTATCTTTTGTTTTGTCACCTTTCTTGGTAAATCACTCATTGAAGAAGGCCATGCAAAAAGTTCATTTTCAGATTGTATATTTATGACTTATCTATGTTCTAAATCACTCAACCAAGCAGATAGCTCACTGGTTTGGTATGGGGTCACTTGAATAAGAGGTTCGGGGTTCAAGTCCCAATTTTGGATCAAGTAGTGATTTCTTTCTTATCAGAAAAATGGGAGATTGCTACTAGTTATCTTTTGTTTTATCACCTTTCCCGATAAATCACTCATTGAAGAAGGCCATGCAAAAAGTTCGTTTTCAGATTTTATACTTATGACCTTATCTATGTTCTAATTTATGGTAATTAACAAGTATGTTTTCATCGTGATTAAAAAGAGAGGTATTTCTCATCAAGAATTGGTAGCCTTGTGCAGTCAACAGTCTTACAGCTAAACAATGCATGTTCTCGTTCTCTTAAACTTCCAGTCATCCAGTAAAGTTTCCCATTTGTTGAAGGTATAACACCTCAAAGATATCATCTACTTAAACATTAACTTTTTAATGTTCTAGTGTATACTATTTACTCATTGAATTTATCCGATGGCATAACCAAAAGTTACCAAATTGAGTAAATAATTGTTTCAAACGCACCAAGCAAAATGATACAGGCTATAGGCCACCCACTAACCTTGAGTACGCCACTTTCATCAGAAGCAAGCATTCCAACTGATACTAATAATGTTAATATCCTTTTGAAGGTCATAGGTTCCTGAGGAAAACAATGGATTGTAATTTAGAAAGTACAAAAGTAAACCAATAAGAGAGTGGGAAAAAAACTGAACAGTAACTAAACAAAAACAAAAGCTGATAAAGGAAATGGATAGCGCATTCTAAACTTTGATATCCTAGTTTTGTAAGTAACAACAGAGGATTGAAGTATTGACAAGATTACGACTATGTTTATCTCATATCTCCCAACTAGAGCTTCTAGGTTAAGCATCCATCTAAAATTCAATTGGTTGAGAATGTTTCACACAGAGGTTTTTCACAGGAAACTAACTAAAAGGACTCCAAGTTTTATTATGTACCACATGCATTTCAACAGATACGCAACCCTAGGAGTTCGAATTAAGAAATTGCTAACAAGGCCTCAGGCTCCCATCCAGTAAATTAATGCATGAAGGTTTTTGTTTCCTCTTCTTCTGCAAATAAAAAGCAAGCCCTCACCTTCTTTGTAGTAATGGGAAAGAAATATAAAAACCACAAAAATTAAATAAATAAACAAATAAACAAATAAAATAAATAGATAAATTTCAGAGGCACCATCTTAATGATATAATGTATCTATGCTGGAAAGGGACAAAGAATAAAACTTTAGCAGATGTATCCACACAAACGGAAAAGATACAAAGTAAAGACTGCACCATTTTATCCACGTTGACTTATAAACAAACAAGTAAACAGAATAAACACATTATATAGATTTTTAGTCTGCTTCATCTTCCACAAAAAAATGGAACCATATTTTAAAATTCAAGAGAGCAAGGACTATTAAATATCTAAGATATTAAGAAAACCTTAAATCCAACAAAAGATTTCTGAGGCGTGGTTTGAAATGTAATTGGTTTTCTAATTTTAGTTAAATTGAAGAACTAAAGTTAATTAAAAAAAAATCTTCTTTTAAAGTCTTTTCAGGAAAAATTCAACTTGATGAGCATTCAAGGAAATCTAACTTGAGGAACAGAAAAAGAAAAAGAACACCTCACCCAGCTTTAACTACCATGTTATCACCATACGGAATGCATGTCTAGAATTTTACAAATCAATTCTTTAAAAAAGAAAAGACCCTTACACTTGTGGTCAAAAAACGAGAAGCCAAAATTTGACATTTTAGTACAATGAGCTAGTGACATCAATAGAACAACAGTAATAATTATAGCATCTAACCTGACTCAAATTCAGGTGATAATCTTTGAGCTTACAGCCACACCAGACACTCATTGACATGAAAATAGCATCCACCAGATTTACACTTAATTTACTTCCATTGATTGTAATTGAACAGACAAGACAACTTATATAAGCTATTTCCTTCTCATCCTTTTCACTTCCCTGAATTTTCTGAATTTCGAGAATCGCATGGTCCAACAGCCTCATCTCACCAGTCTCAACATACTGCAACGTAAGAAATTGTATCAGTGGTGACATAACATTAATACTGGTGGCCATGACCCTCAGGGATATAAAGCATTGGAGTGCATGGATAAATAAATTTTATATTTTGATCCAAAAATGTACTTGAATATACACAGATTAGCATCAATCCAGCACACCACAACAAAGCCTCAATCCCAAATTAGTTGGGGTAGGCCACATGAAAAGGACAAATTTCTTCAACTATCCAGTTTGAAGTTTAAACAAAAGGTTACTTTTTGCTTATGTGATATGTCCAAGCATGCAAGTAGCTGAGTTTCATCAAACCTACCTGGGCACTAAAACTCAAGTGGCCAGGCATTGAGTCATCGACAAGTTCCCCACAAAGATAATTATTTAATAAACCTTACAGCTATCACGAAGTAAAACTTTAGAATCAATAAATTAATTTTCAAATAAGTAACATAGTTTGGAGAAACAGCAACCTGCTAATTTAGCACATGGAATTTTCTAAACCTCTAAAAAGCTGTGATTACCATCTGTCCCAAGACTAGCATAAAGACATAATATTAACTGCTGACTACCGTTATGGCCTGTTTGTTCGTGTTACAAGGCCGGCTTAAGCAGTTAGACTGCTTAATCCGAGTGTTCGGTTCGCCCACTATCTAGTCGAGCGGACTATGCAATCCATTATCCTTAGGACTATTTTGAACCATGGTTTTGATGGTATTAGTTAGTGCAGATGGACTCACTTACCAAATGACAAGATTGCCCTCATCACTCATATGAGAACACAAACAAAATCGCCAAACATTTTTGGCGAACTGATGAAACCCTATGCAACATTGGAGTGACTATACATACTAGTAGCCAATAAATAATATAACAATTGTATGAATGAGGGACAGATTGTTCAAAGTCTATGTCAAAAACAAGCGATCAATAAATACAAATACCAACATGTTAAGTGCATAATTTAATAACTGTTCAACACCTTCTTGCGATTCATTAAATCAATATTGAAAAGCTTGATTCATTGCTTGTTAGGTGTCATCCTCCAAGCAAATATCGCAAGAATTAAAATTTAGAAAACTTAAAATAAATTTGACATGACTCTATTTACATAAACAAGATAAACCAAATGGACTAGAGTCGACACCATTAACTTCAAATGCATGTTCAACTCACACCAAAATTATAAATTCAAATTTCACAAACTAGTCATTTAACGTCCCATAAACAAAAAATAACTAAGGGCCATCATCGATTTTGGGAATTTATGAAGGGAGGGGCATTTTTGTAAGTTCACCTATTTCAACCACATTAATCCAACCCTCAATATTCCTAGCCGAACAAGTCCTCCAAAACGGACTAATACTTAAACCCAAGTCACAATCCTGTGTATAAGCTAATCACATGATCTAAGGAACCCCGGGTATGTGAACCGAACAGGCCTTTAGTCTCTTACTCGGACAATTAAATATGGAATATACCTGTTTTAAGAGAAGCCACCCATATAGTGCATTGTGAATCTTTTGAGTAATGCCTAAAGCAGTCCAAGTGAATTTCATCAGGTTAAGAATTTCTTCGGCTTCCTAACATGTATAAATTGGATATCGTTAAGCTTTTACAATGAAGCATCAAATATATGTAGGAGAAAATATTCAGTATATGTAGGAGAAAATATTCAGCATCATGACACATACCTCTACAAGCTGGCTTTCATCAAGAATATCAAATACACAAGAGAGTAATTTCTGATACAGCTTAATATTCAAGTGATAACCACTGGTCCAGTAAATTGTTTCACCTGGCAAGCCAAATTTCCCAGGCCCAGATGATAATTTAGACGAATACTTCTTAATTGTTAGCAGGACTTCAGCATGTTCCAAAGGACACGAGCTAATGTCCCATTGCTACAAAATACCAAAAACAAAAATAAGCGGGTGATTTTTGTATAATATTACTTGAGAATGTACCATTTAAAAGTGAAGTTACAGTGCCTATCTGTACAGGCATCTACACTAACTATCAGGTGTCTTACCAAACCACATTCTTAAATTAAACCAAAGCATGTCTTTTATAAAAATCGATGGGGACAAAAATGCAATTTCTCCATGGAAGATAACTAGCAGAGTTAAAAAAATGGCATTTTTGGTATACAAAATCAATCATAAAACTCAAACATCAAAATAAGTAAAATACGACTTCAAAAAAAATAAGTAAAATACCTATTTTATTAATGATTTCCGGTGTAAATGGAATCACCAAACTTTCCCCCTAATCCACATATGCAAAACCGCTGGCACATAACACCTCTACAAGAAATTTGATAGGTACTCCAATAGGTAATATTGAGTCGGTTAGAGGTGAGAGCAGATAACTATGTGGTTTAGGGTCATAAAAGTAATTCTTAGGTTTTCCAGTATGTTATTCTACTTAGGCAAAGGTATAAATAAGGGGGAGAAAGGTGGCACGAGTGTCTAGCCAATTGTGTTGTGGGAATTCTTTGTTAAGAGAGGTTTGGGAGAGATATAGACCTCTCAAGAGTATCAAATCATTCTAGTTCTTCGTAATTCGCATTATAGGCCAATAAAAGCTTTGTTACAATTTTTAAGTCCCATCAAAATTGCACATGCATTCTACATACTTTCAATTCAAATCTTATTTATCACAACAATGAATTCCATGCCACCATTCTGAAGTATTCCACTATTTAATGCACAAAAATGCTACGATTACATGAATAAGTTGATTCTTTCACAAAGAAACTTGTTAAGGAGGATTTTTTATTGTCATTATTTGCACATATGTCACTTGGTAAGAAAAGGACATGAAGTGATCGCTCAATTCTCGTGGAAGTTAATAGCAGAATTTTACTTCAAGCAGAGTGATCACAGGATCCTATGATCACGAGACATTGTGATCACATGCTCTTTGATCACAGGACAAATCTGAGATATTTTTATAGTGGCAGAATGGACAGCTGCTCGATTTCAAATTATTTCCTTCTAGATCTGATAGCGAAAATATTCTCTGAATATTCCACAAGATCAGCGAGCAACAGTTCCTTGATTAGAGTTGAAGAATAAGGAATGTTGCACATTTTGGATGTTGAAGACATACAAGGAAACAATTCAAATATTCAATGTATGTTTTATCCTGTAAACAAATCTGATCATTCGTTCTTTTCGAACTGAATTTTCAGATCTAATCTATCATGCTAATGAACTTCAGTTCATCCTTAATTTTGCAAGTCATTGTCAAGGGGACTTGCCGAATGGGCCAAGGGGATCTTAGGGTTGTTCATTGTAAGGGAAGCGAGGAGTGTGTCAAAGACTTATGGTGTGTTCAGTTTTCATGATAGGGTTGTCTTGATAGGGTTGGATTAACGAGCATTGGATTAGTAGGCTATGGATTAAGGGTAATCCTTGTTTGGGGACTTGTTCGGTTGGTATGATAGGAGTTTAAGTGGTTTCGAGCAAATGACATTTCTACCTGTAATGGCCCGTTTTATTAACGCTGTTATTTATATTGTAATTGCATACATGGATGCCAGCTCAGATCCACGTGGACGTCGCGGGTAGGTTAAGACACACGTCAACCAAGGTACACTAATTAAATTGTGTGTTGGATGGCTTATTTGCAATGCAATTTATTAAATTATGTGTTAAATACATCGCATGTGTGTATGTTGAATAATGAGAGCGTGCGAGGTTGTGTGACGTGTAGCTACCTCGAAGTGTGTGTCAACGCGGGTATCGAGAGGGCTTAGTACGGGTACACTAGAGAAACTCGATAAATTCACGAAAAACGATTATGGAATCAAATTGAAATGGTTAATGTAACCATAGGCTAACCAAAATTTAAATTCGAACAATAGGCAATGGCGAGCCTCAAAATGCGTGTCGAGACGCGGGCATCGGGTACGGGTAGCCAAAGGTTAGTGTGATCATGAGTTGGTTATTTGATAAATAAAACACTAACCATATGGTTGGATTAGGCTAAGGATAATGTGGAATTAATTGAATAAATGACGCCTATAGTTTGGCATAAAATAAAAGTGACCTTGAGATGGACATCTAGATCATCATGGTGGTTAGTACTAGGAGGTGAGTGGGCTATTGGAGTCATCGGGAGGTGTATGACAGCATGCTTGTGAACCACAAGATAAGCCTCGGGATACGTACGCACAATTGATTCCAACAAACATATTAATAGAGGGTGAGTGGAGTGTCGATCAAAACACTCACGCGATTCATGCAAACTGAGAAATCCAGTGTAGAGAGAAAATTTGGAGCTGGAGATTCATCACTTAGAGGTCAAATCTGTAGAACAAACCAAAATAATCATCTTCCTCATCTCCTCCACTTTCCAATAAACCAATTTTTGACATATTTAGTGAATTTCGAGAATTGATGATTAGATCTCTAGATTTTGGGTGTCAATTGATGAATTATATGTTTTTAGACCATATCTATAGAGAATTGTTCATTGGTTTGACTAGATTTGATGGTTTTGATGAAATTGAAAAATGTGGTGTATGCATGAATTTGGAGAAAATTGGGTTAATTGAATGATATGGAGTGTTCTAATTGATGTATTGAAGTAATTTCCCAGAAAGCAATTAGCGCGCTAATTGGAACGATTAGCACGCTAATGGACCCGGGTGTGCAACTGTTCTTCGAAACGAAGAACGGTAGCGCGCTAGTTAAATTCCCTAGCGCGCTAGGTAGACCCCCTTAGCGCACTAACTCAATCTAGCGCGCTAGGTAGACCATATTAGCGGGCTAATGACAGATGAATATAGATTATAAAGGGTTGTTTTGGGGATTTTCATTTAATACATATCTAAAATTTTGTAAACAACCTAAACTTGTAAAAATGGACTTCAGGGATTTAGTGGACCCAGGCTCGGTGTTGAGGAGCTTGTCGAGTTGGGTACAGGAGTCCGGGGAGGTCGGAGAGCAGTGTGAGGTTTGTAAAACTCAACTGAAAGACTCTGAGTATTTATTATGCTTTACATTTCATTTCTATCATTCTTTGTTGTTCATTATTTTATTCGGTTACTTGGACGTGGGTAGAGGTTACTCCCCCGAATTTCCTGGTTGTGTGTTCATGATGCACTTGACTATAGCACGTGTGACCCGGCCCTCAGTGAATGGCGACCTGAGCTTGCCCTTGGTGCACGTGATGGTGACTCAGTGGATTTGGCCAGCGCCACGAGCGACCAAGTGTCGGGCCAGTTGGACGCGACCATTGGTGGGAACTTGGTGACCCGAAGTACAATCTAGTCCATCTGGAGCAAGCACACACATTTGTTAGCTTGTCTGTTGTTTATTCATGCGATGCCCCATTTACAATTGTCTATTTTATATTCTGCATGTTTACTTGGCAGCATTCCTCGCATTTCCTTTACTTTATTATATGACTGCTCAAAGGAGTTCCTTGGGATTTTACTTATTATACTCGTCATCTATCTTTTTGTGATGATTAGTGCAGATCCTAGTACGAGTAGGGGCAAGGGGATCCTAAGCAACTACATCTGATTGCCCACCATCGAGGACCTACTTGTACGTGTTTATTTTTTATATTTCGTATATTTTGGGTATTGGGAGACTTGAGATGACACCGTACATGTATATATACCTTGTTTGTGGTACCGTCGCTTATATACAGAGTACTTTCCACGGTTTTCCACAGTAGGATTAGCCTTTAAACAATGTTTATCATGCTAACTTACCTTGTTTAAATGGTATTAATTAAGACTTAATATGTTAATTTGTAAGATACAACCCACAACTATGGTTAGGATCTCAATAAATTGCCAACTAAGTAACAGTTGAAACAGTTAGATTCCCATGGAGAATGGATAAAGAATATAAGGATAATTTACTAATTTATTAGATAATACACACGTGGACACGATTTAGGAGACATGAAAAAGACGGGCAGATGTCGGACACGTGCAGTTGGGCTAGGCAAAGGAGTACACGAAGACACGTCACATCGAGGCGGCGAGGCCGCCACACTAGCCCTCCCCATATATATACCCCAACAACAATAGTTAATATTTCAAAAAGCTTTTACCTTAATTCTCGACAAATTTGGGAGGACAATCAGAATCATCAACCATGTGAAAAGTTTTCATAATAGTTGAATGTTAATTACACTTACATATGTGGGTTATTTGAAAGATTGGATTTTATGCAGTTCTTGTGTTGTTGTAATGAAAGGGCAGAAAGAGTTGAATCACATTGAGGGGTTGAACATGTTTGTGAGAGTAGTGGTTTTGGTGATGAGTAAGAGAGTTACAGTTCTTGTTGTAGAACAGTCTGGTTATAGCAAGCAAGCATGTACCGAATTTTCGCAAACGATGAACAAGGAACAAGAAAATGGAAGAAAGAGAACGAATGCAGGTTGAATGAAGCTAGTAGAGAAGAAAGCCCTAGGAAAAATTTTAGGGAAATATTGCAAGGGCTTACTAATTCGACAAACGACAAGGAATTAGCGCGAGAGAAGGACGACGACGATGGGAGCATGGCGAAATGGAAGGGTAGAGTTGGAGTACGTTGGATCCAAGTAGAGGAGATGAGAGCGAAGAGTCGAGCCACTATATTCGACTCTCAACCCCAAAATTAACTTGTTGAGGGCATAATGGGAAATATTGCACTCCCAAACCTCGGATAAGCTAGCGAGTGAGTTTTGGGTCACGTACATCAGTCCCATGGATAGCTAATTGTGCAATCCGTTTCATTGCCTAGTCCGCCCAAGTGAACACTAGATTAAAAGTTAGTGAAAGGATTAACGTATTAGTCACCCCAACCGAACACACCATTAGTGTGGCAAGCTGAGGAGCAGAGCAGGTCTTCGAATCTTGGGCGAATTGAAGTTCGGATTGTCACGCCGGTTCAAAGGGGCTCATCCCTTAGAGCTATGTCAACAATTGTTTGTTGTTCAACAAGAAACTACCGTTGCAGCGTATCGGGAACGATTCAAACTCTTGCAGTTACATTTGGGCACTATGTTGTCGGAACAGCACAAGATGGTCGTATTCATGAATGGTTTGCAAGATCGTATCCAGTTGGAGTTGCTTGCGAATCCGCGCACTGAGGGCGGCTTTCGATCGAGCATAATGGATTGAGGCCAAACTTAGTGGGCTGGAGAACCTTGGACTTTTGCCACCATCGAGCCCAAAAGCTCATTTGCCCACTTCAGGCTCAACCACTATTCGTGATGTCAAGACCAAAGGTCGAGTAACCCATACAGTTGTTGGCCCAAGTCGAGAGGGCTTTGCAGGGCAGCCTAAAGTGCAAGTGAGCGTGGGCCCACACACGACCAAGAGTTCCCCAGCATCTTTGTCTTCCTCTAGTCCTACTACATCTATAGCAGCCACCACCATTCTTTCTCCGCCTAGATTCAAAAGACTTATCGAAGCGAAGGCTCAAATCAGGCAGAGCAAAGGGCTACGTTTATCGTTGTGATGAGAAGTATTACAATGGACATCGATGCAAGACTCGAGAGTTGCAGGTGATACTTGAAGATGATGATCCAGCGGACACAGATATGGCCCTCCAGTCGACTGAGATGGAGGAGGGCCCAAAGTTGCAAGTACTCGAATTATCAACACAGTTGTGGAAGGTTACCCGGGACCTCGCACCATCAAGGTGAAGGGGAAGGTGATGGGAGTCGATGCCGTAATTCTGATTGACTGTGGCGCATCTTATAACTTCATCTCCGAGGCCCTGGTCAATTTCTTGCAAATTTCGGTTTTCCCTACTTCGGATTATGGGTTATAGTGGGAGATGGATATAAGGTCCGGCGTTCGGGGGTTTGTCATAGTTTTCCAATCCAGTTCCAAGGCTTGTCGGTGGGGACGATTTCTTTCCAATGCCTATGTCGAGCTCGGATGTACTGTTCAGGATGAAGTGGTTATTTTATCTGGGGGTTACCATGGTCGATTGGCCTAATTTGACCTTGTCATTCACATCTAGTGGCCGGCAGCACTCAATCAAGGGGACCCCAATTCACAAAGAGCCCTAATTTCACGTAAATCCGTGCAAAAGTCTTAGGTGAATGAAAAGGGTGTTTTCTTATAGAGTTTTGTCATATGGCTATTGATTCTGAGTTTGTAGGTGACGATGGTCTTGACCCCGACATTCAGAAGCTACTAGCCTTTTTCGAGCCTTTATTTCAAATGCCCGACTGCGTGCCACTTGCCCGTGACTGTGATCATGCGATCATCTTGAAGGAAAGGACTGACCCGGTGTGAGTACGGCCCTGTCGCTGTCCCTGCATTCAGAAATCAGAGATTGAGGCTTTGGCGTTCGAGATGTTGGCTACGGGTATCATCTAGCCCAACAATAGCCCTTTTTCGAGCCCAATCTTGTTGGTCAAAAGGATGGAACTCAGCAATTCTGTGTGATTATAGAGCCTTCAATAAAGTGACAATGCCAGATAAGTTTCCCATCCCCAATATCGATGAACTGTTGGACAAACTTCATGGGGCAACCATCTTCTCAAAGCTGGATTTGCGCTCCGGCTACCACCAGATTCGAGTCCGGCCTCAAAATGTCCATAAGACGGCTTTCCAAACGCATGAGGCTCACTATGGGTTCCTCGTAATGTCGTTTAGGCTTACCAATACCCCGGCACATTTCAGACACTCGATTTTTAAGAGGTTGCTCCACCGATTTGTGCTAGTCTTCTTCGATGATATTTTGGTTTATAGCAAGTCTTTGGCTACCCACATGGAACATCTCTCACAAGTCTTTTCTATCTTGTCTGCTCATTCTCTCTTTGTGAATTTTAAGAAGTGTTATTTTGATAAATCTGAATTGGAATATCTTGGACATGTGATTTCGAACGAAGGCGTCATGACGGATCCCGAGAAGGAAGGATTGGCCAATTCCCACATCCCCTAAAGAGTTGCAGGGTTTCTTAGGCTTGAAAGGTACTACGGGCGTTTTGTGCGAAAATATGGGAAGTTGGTTGCCCCTCTCACACAATTGCTACGAAAAGAGTCTTTCTCTTGGTCTGATGAAGCCAACGCGGCCCTTAATTCGTTGAAACAAGCGATGAAATTGGTTCCGACATTGGCCCTTCCAGACTTCGCGACCTTTTTTGTCATCGAGACTGATGCTTCGAGCGTAAGCGTGGGGGCTGTTTTGTCGCAACATGAGCGCCCCATTGCCTTCTTTAGTCAGGCATTATCCCCTAGAGCTCGCAGTCAATCAGCGCATGAGCGCGAATTGATGGCGATTGTTTTAGCAGTCCAAAAATGGTGTCATTACCTCCTTGGTCGCAAGTTCATTGTCCACAGTGACCAGCGTAGTTTGAAGTACTTATTAGAGCAACGAGTAGTTGCCTCGAGTACCAACGTTGTACGTTGAAGTTGGCGGGGTTTCAGTTTGAGATTCACTATAAACCGAGCTTCACCAATGTGGCAGCCAATGCTCTTTCACAATTTCCCTTCATTGAAGCAAGTGCCTTGTCGTTGATATCATTCTTGGACATGGAGCATATCCATTCTGAGGTGTTGGCTGACCCATTTTTTAGCCCCTCTCTTGCAGCCTCTAGTGAATGGTGAGGAAGCAAAACCTGGCTGGTCCATTTTCAAAGGCCAGTTACGCTTTGATGACCGAGTGGTATTATCTACAACATCGTCCCTGAAGAAAGCGGGTATTGGAAGGATTCCACTCCAGCCCGATAGGTGGTCATTGGGGGGTTTTTAATAACTTATAAGAGGTTATCGGCGGAGTTATTTTGGGTGGGTATGGGTAAGGAGCCCTTTCGTCGCCTCTTGTGAAGTATGTCAAAGGAGTAAATATGAGACATTAGCACCGGGTGGACTGCTGCAACCTTTACTCATTCCGACGGCCATTTGAGACCATATTTCGATGGATTTCATCGAGGGCCTACCCACTTCAGCGGGATGGAATGTGATATTATTCGTGGTGGATTGTTTCAACAAATATAGCCACTTTCTTCCTCTGAAACATCCTTTTTTCTACCCAAACCGTGGCTGAAGTGTTTCTCCAAGGTGTCGTCCGACTCCACGGCTTTCCTCTCAGCATCATTTCAAATCGGGATAAGATTTTTTTGAGTAAATTCTGGTGTGAACTATTCAAATTGCAAGGCACCCATTTAAAGCATTGTTCAGCCTATCATCCCCAAACAAACAGGCAAAGCAAGTAGTGAATCGTTGTTTGGAAACTTATCTTCGTTGCTTTGTTAATCAACAGAACCTAAAGAGTGGTTTCAGTGGTTGTGTTGGGCGGAATATTGGTATAATACTTCGTTTAATTCTTCCCTCAAATGCTCCCCATTCAAGGTTGTCTACGGACGAGATCCTCCGCCTCTGCTGCGCTACGGAACAATATCCTCATCATCATGTGTCGATGTTGATGTCTTGTTGGCAGCCCGAGATATCACCTTGCGCAGCTACGTGATCAATTATTATTGGCGCATAAAAGAACGAAACAAGCTGATAGTGGGCACCGGAGATAACTTTCGAGATAGGCGATTTGGTATATGTGAAGTTGCGCCCCTATAGGCAGCGCACAATGGCACGACGCTCCAACATGAAGTTGAGCCCCAAGTTTTACTGGCCTTTCCCAATTCTATCCAAGATAGGCCAAGTGGCTTACAAATTGGATTTGCCCAGTTCCGCCACTATCCATCCGGCGTTTCATGTTTCGTAGCTTCACAAGCATTTGGGCAATCATCCAGCATCCCCAGCCTTTACCCTCCTTTGCCCCTGATTCTCTCCTACTTCCCACTAAACCCAAAGAGGTTTTAGCCTATCGACAGGACACCAAGGGTCTTATGGTTCTCATCAAGTGGTTCGGCTTGCCTGATGCCGAGGCGACATAGGAACTCATCAAACATGTTCGTCGCACCTTTCCATCTTTCCACCTTGAGGACAAGGTGGCCCATGAGGGGGAGTATTGTTACAATCCGAGGTAGGCCTTCATTTGTTAATGTGTATGGCAGGAAGGGTAGTGGCCATGATCGAGCTGTCATGGCCAAGTGAGGAGTATTATTGTGTGGTCTAGTTAGTTGGTCAAGTCGGTGGGTCAAGTAAGTAGAGTCTATGGTCAGTCTTGTATGTAGAGTTGAGTCGTTGAGTATGTGAGGCATGCTGTAAGTAATTCAGTGGGCTTTGAGTCAAGTCAGTAGGAGTTTATAGTCAGTCTTGTTTGTCCTCTCTAGTGTGTTGGAAGAGCCATCTCTCTTCCTGTATTTCCTTTTTCTTCCCATATCAATAAACCTACCTATGCGACCCCCTCGTTTACCCCATCCCCTCGCCTATCCCATCAAATCACTGGTTAGGAGTAATTTGTAAAGTTGAAATCATTCTCTTAGTGAGGCTTACATCTAGGCGTGGCCCCGCAAACGTAGGACGAGGTCCAAACTACGCAAGCAATTGCTTGTCTTGTGGTTTGATTTACGTGTTTATCATTTTACATTACTTGTTTAATACATCAAATTTATCAGTGGACTTTGAGCCTTCACATTTGCTACCAGGTCTGCTACCATGTATCTTTTGTACAATTTGTTGCACCATTTGGTAAGCATTGCCATTTCGAGCACAACGGAAGAGTGATCCATGCAGTGGACCCCAACTAATTTGGGATTGAGGGCTTGTTGTTGTTGTTGTTGTATTCTTTACTTACAAAATGAACAAGACAGAGATGTCTAATAGAAGTTAGAACAAGTCGCATTATTTATATCTAGGTAGCACATTGCTCTGGCAATTGGTGGTCTTATTAACATTTTTCTTAAACAATGAATCAAATAATAAAATAAAATAAATTATATGGAATACACGCATTTCATTATTTAATGCACTTTTGGTTAATCATTTAATTACTAGTATCATTCCCTAGACAGAAAAAATGGTGGTTCATGAGATAAGTTAAAATTATTATTAGTGTTAATTTGTTGAATCTTCTAATTCATTTAACTTTACTTCATTTAGATTGAAAGAATTAGACCAGCATTGCTTGGTTTAAGATTAAGCAATGACATTTTACCAATACATCCACTGTTTCACATTTGGTTTTGAAAATCTTCATACATTTTTGATAAAGACATCTTTATTCTCTTATAAATGGAAAAAGATTGGGAAAGACGAAAAGCCTCAATCCAAAGTAGTTGGGGTCGCCTACATGGATCAAACTCTTTCATTGCACTCGATTAAGTTCTTCAAACCCAGGCAACAATGTGAAGCACAATGCGATAATTACTTTAAACTTTTCAAATTGATTATTGACGTTAAATAGGTATATTACACAAAAAAGATAGTAACTCATTAAATGACATTTTGGGAACACTTCTTTTGATGTCTAATCATTTGTACATATTTGCCTTTGAAAAAAAGTCAAAAATCTGGTTTAATAGACATTACAGAGTTATCCTCATTACTATTGAATCTTTGAAAAGTTCTATTTGGATTAAAATGCAAAGCAAGTAACATATGCTAGTCATGAATAATGCAAAAAGAAAAAATGCATACCTCATTGCTTTTGATCATTGCAAGCATATTTTTAACATCCCTGCATTCATCTGTCTTGAGGCTGGCAGAAGTGCAGAGAAGTTCTTCAAGAATATTTGCCTAGATTTACAGAACAAAGGAATATTGAAGAAACCCAGATTTTGTGTTTTATAAGGGATGTACAATAAAATGCTACTAATATATATAATCAAACAAATTACATAATTACCTGTCTCTTTTTCCATTGAATGTACAACTTTTCGCTAGGAAAGTTATACTTGCAAATTCCAGTTAAAAGCTCCAATGAGATTTGAGGAACATATATTTCTCGATACGCTGTGCTTGAGGCTAACTGTACCAAACTCTGCCTAATGCATGCATCCATAGTCTCCGCAATCTAAAGAGAAAGGAAAATAAATAATGTGTGTGTATGTAAGAGTGTGATGGACATAAATGGCGCAACACACATAACGACCAAATCGAGCAAGCAAATACAATAGAATACAATGAGAATTCTTTTTACACTGATCAATTAAAGAACGTCCATTATAACTTATCTTAAACACATGAAGAAATCATAACGAAATGATCACACAGCTATGACAGAAATGAAATAGAAAAAAGAATAAAATGATAGATTAGCATAGACCATTGACCTAGCGATAGAGAGAGAACTTCTCAACCTAAAGGCTACGAGTCCAATATATCTCCCAACCTTAAGGTTAGGTTGAACAGTCATTTTAGGACATATAGAGACCAGTTACACCCACATTAAGGATCCGAAAACACTGTAACCTTAGCGTTAGGTCGGGTTGTTAATTTTGGACCTAGAGGTGTTCAATGCAACCCACATATGCAAGGACATATTAAGGCCAATAAGAGCCTATAGGGTAAGATTGTTTTCTTTTTCTTGAAATATAAAGAAATATGTGGCCTCTTTTTTTTTTAGAACCATGGGTATCCAAACCTTCAGTTTAACTGATCCTTCGGGGGCTAGTCGGGCACACCAACCTCATATCCCGGAAGATAACAAGAGAATATAATGTAACTACCAAGAGTTGAGCCCAAGACCTCTGCCTTAGTCAGAGCTTGGTGCCCCTATCTTTGCCACTACCACTCCCCTTGAGGGTAGAAATATGTGGCATCTCTTCATAATTTAGCTATTACAGCAGGAAGCCACCAACCAAACTTCTTTTTGCAAGGAAAGAGGCCACCAATCAAATTACAAAAATGAAAGAAGCTACAGCTTAAAATGCAAAAGTAAACAATTCACATATTTCAAATCAGTTGTAAAGCTAATTGCATATCCAATCCAACAAAAACGTTAAAAAGCAGCAATCCAAGTGGTCATGATTGTAACAATAGATATCTAATACATATACAGGCATACAGTAAGTATAGCCAACAAATGCAAATGTGAGTTATCTAGGAATAGTATTTAATGACAAGATCATAGGATTAACTAGTATCAGTGACTTGTAATCAAATTTATATTCATGAACACACACAACTATATGAAGATGAGCCAAAGCAATTCTAGTGAGATGGATGAGGCATCATTTGCCAAAGGCATCAGTGACTTAGCAATCAGATTCACAGTTTTAGATTTTTCATGTCAAGAGTGTTGGTAATAAAGCAACGAAAGGACACAATTCCTTGCCTGCATTTGACTGCGAACAACTTCAAACAAGTCAAGGTGCATTTGGGATGTTTCAGATTGTGAATATATTTTCTCCCTCTTACTCTTATGCCTTGATAGCAATCTAGACTTCTTTTCCTTCTTTTTGTCCTCAAGTGAATGTGAACAAAACCTATTTTAACACAAATATGGTGAGACGAGAAAAAGAAAGTAAATAATTGCAGAAGTTATATGTTCAATGATTATAAATGATAGCAAGAGAAAATGTTTGAGGAAAGGTGAATTTACCCAAAGGCCACCATCGAACCAAGAAATAATTCATAAGCAAATTCCCGCAAGGCATCATCAGATAATCCTTCAAAGATCCTAAGAATATATTAGCCTACTAAAAAAAGAGTGAAAACATAAAAAAGAACTGAAGAATATTATAAAAAATATGGGAGAGAAGAATGAAGATAGAGAGTGAAATTCATACTTTATAGCAATTTTAGAAAAACTTCATGGAAGGATACAAATTAGGAATATCAAAATGAAATTGATGATTGTAAACTAACATACCTGTTCTTAAACTAGGCAGTTCCAGTGAGGGAATAGTTGCATTATCTACTGATTGAAAAGATCCAATACCTTTAGCTACATCTATAAATCCATTTTCATATCGAGAGCTTCTCATGTTATCAATGTCTAAATTATCCAAATAATCATATAAGTGTGGAGACGAATAGAAGTTTGAATCAAAATCCACTTTAGGAGGTGCATGCCGAGGAGGAGATCCAGAAAACTCAGGATCAGAACAAAGATAGAAAGAACTTCCAGATGGGATATCAATCTGCACATTATCAAACATACTACAGAATAACTATAAACGTCATGTCTGCATTATCACAAGTTTTCTAAACATTCGATCAAACATCATACACAATCTGCTCATTCAATCAATATCACCAAGACTTCAGAATACGTCAATTCACAAAATATAAAATTAGCTTAAAATAGCACAATGTTATAATTAGACATTGCAGCCTATCACTACATCTAATACATGTACATTAGAGCTAAATTTACTAAATAAATAAAGTAGGAACCAGTGTTGGCTTGCAAGAGAACATAGACATTAATGCAATGCAACATGGCAAGTGGGAGACAACCAATGTACTTCTTACGCAATTAGTCATTCTCTTCGACATTCCAAATAGCATTGTAATGTGTTAAGCATGTAACTTGACGTCATTACACCTTATAGATTGGGACCCTCAAAAGATTGAGGCATGGTTGTTGGCCTAAGTCGTTGCACACCCGATTTCTCTTTGGAGGGTTGACCCCCTCCCCAACTTTAGACATAACTGTTTGATTTAGACAGTTGGAGCGATCCCCAATTTTGACGTCGTGTAAAGCTGGTTTGACGAGGCATTAAAGCCGAATTCAATCATGTTCGAGTTGTTCGCCAACCCTATTAAATTTTGAGCAAAATTCCAAAAAATGCCCTCAATTAAAACAAACCCCAATTTTGAGCTTGATTCATTGCTTCTTGTTCAGTCTCGCCTAGATCGCATCTCCTTCTCGCACATCACGCAACTCTTTCGACTCCCTCTTCGCATCAATTGCCCCTATTCCTCTTCGCCCCTCTTCAATGCAATCGCCCTCGTCTTAAGTTTACCTTCGTTGCAATCTTACTTTAATGAGTGCAGGAACAAGATGAAGAACATAACCGCCCTCAATGTTCTAGTACCTTGATGTTGAATAACCCGACGAAGATCAATGCAAGAAAGAATCAAGAGAAGATCGAGAGAGGGGTTCGTGAAGAACGTCTAGAGGAGTTATGCGACGGCCCCACAGCCACAAACTGGGCCCCCGCCCAACCTAAACCTACGTGGACCCATGGTCAACTCCCGTGCAGTCAACACAAGCCTAGTCGGCCTCTTATCCAAGTTATTCAATCATTAGTTGCTTTTAGGTTGTTAATTAGTTTAACAAGTATTAATGTTCAAGTAGCGGAATTTAAAAACACTTAAAGCAACTTAAATAAGTAAATGATAGTCGGGACAATCCTAGATGTGGAAATCCTACAAAATTAGATCTCGTGTGTATATCTAGTGACAAACAGCATGAAGAAGTAAGATGGAAGTTTGAGACTTTGAATCGATTATAGGCAGTTGAACCATATTATGATCAAGAACAAGTACTCATTTCCCCGTATGGATGACTTGTTTGATCAGTTGAGAGGCGCAATGTGGTTTTCCAAGATTGACTTGAGATCAGGGTACCACCATTTCAGAATTAGGGATCAGGACAGAGAGAAGATTGCCTTCAGTACACGTTATGGTCATTACAAGTTTGTCTTCATGTTGTTTGGGCTGACGAACACCCCGGCTATGTTTATGGACTTGATGCACCGCAAGTTGAGAAAGTACTTGGATCGTTTCGTGATTGTATTCATAGATGATATTTTGATCTACTCCAATCTCCAGGACTCTCGAGGATCATGAGAGTCATCTCAAGAAAGTTTTACGGACACTGAGAGAGCACCGACTTTATGTTAAATTTAGCAAGTGTGAGTTTTGGTTGTCAGAGGTTAGATCTTTGGGACATATAGTTGGAGCGAGTGGACTATCTATGGATCCTTCAAAGGTCAATGCAGTGATTGATTGGCACACCCCACATTCGGTGACATTCGTGGATTTTTGGATCTAGCAGGGTATTAACAGAGGTTCGTGCGCGACTTCTCTAAGATCGTGACACCGATGACAAGGTTGACGCATAAGGATGTCAAGTTTGAGTGGGAAGAAAAAAATGTGATCAGTCTCTCATGACACTAAAGCAGAGATTGACAACTGCTCCAGTGTTAGTATTACCAAAGGATAATTAGCCTTACATTGACTTTGCTGGAGTTAACCAGGAGTCCATGTAGGTTTAGGCCAAGCGAGGCCCAGTTTGTGGGTCTCTGGGTCGTCACAGTTGATAACAGAGCCTACAGGTTTATACCTTAACTCTATGTAACCCACAACTCGACTAAAATACAAATTTAAAGTTATGACAAACTTAGAATGAAAATCTTATGACCTTGACTTAGAGTTTTAGTTGGAAAGTGAGGCTAGCTGGGGGAAACTAAGTTTGAATTACACATGTTAATTGTCTAATATGTATTATATACTATTACTGGCAGTTATAGAAAATGATCAACAACAACAACAACAACAACATAGCCTCAGTCCCAAATTAACTGGGGTCGGCTACATGGATCAAACTTTTCCATTGTGCTCGATTAAGTGCAATTGATGGTGAGCTTTGCAAACTATTCAAATCTCTCTTAATTAATGCATCCCATGTTAACTTTGGTCTACCCCTACCTCGTCGAATTTCTACAGTTTCTATTGAGTCAAGTTTTCTAGTTGGGGCATTTGTAGGCCGTCTTTGCAGGTGACCAAACCATCGCAACCGCCCTTCCCTAATCTTTGTATCAATTGGTGTTACTCCTACTTGTCTTTGAATTTCTATATTTCTTATTCTATCTTTACGAGTTTTACCACACGTCCACCTAAGCATCCTCATTTCTGCTACATTCACTTTATGTAATTGTTGTTGCTTTCTTGCCCAACATTCACTTCCATAGAGCATAGCTGGCCTAATTGCTTTGTCCTATAAAATTTTCCTTTTAACTTAGTAGGAACATGTCGATCACAATCACCCCCGTTGCACTCCGCCATTTCTTCCATCCACTTGGATTCTATGTGTGACATCATTTTCAATGTTACCATCATTTTGTATGATTGAACCTAGGTATCTAAAGTGGTTTACCCTAAGAACTTCTACTTCCCCTAATTTTACCACTCAGTCATCTTGATGTCTAGTGTTTCCAAACTCACGTGCATGTATTCGCTTTTCGTCCTACTCAACTTAAAGCCTTTAGATTCTAATGTATTTCTCCAGAGTTCTAATTTCCTATCCACTCCATCTTTAGTTTCATCCACTAAGACAATATCATCTGCAAATAGCATACACCATGGTATATCCTCTTGAATATGCCTAGTTAATTCATCCATAACTAAAGTAAATAGATATGGGCTTAAAGCCGATCCTTGGTGTAGTCCTATCGTAATGGGAAATTCTTTTGTAGCTCCTCCAAATGTCTAGTTATAGAAAACGATCGAAGCTCGCTATTTGCCTTTGCAGCCAGCGATTGTCGAACAGCGAGACACCGATCAGAGTGGAGCTATAGGTCCAAGCCTTATTGATCCAGCGGACTTTCAGGCCTCGACACGGAGGGTTGCTTCACAAAATAGACGTCTGGATAAGATTTTGACTATTCTCAAAGAACAGTTGTCATCACCCTCGAAACCTACAGTGGCTTCTACACAGGATGCAAGTGCGCCCACACCTCAGGTGACTCCGTCACGATATACGGTACATGCAACGCCAATTACCGCCTTAGTTCCCGTACTACCTGTGATAGCAGCACTAACAGTTGTGGAACTAGCTCAAACGATATTGGCTTTCATTTGACTCCTAAGGTCAAACTGACTTGGGAGTACGAGAGGGTAAAGACCGAAGAAATTCATTAGGGATATTGATGTGTTGGAAGTAGAGAAATTTATAAGGAGTCACGAGAAGATCCAAAGGCTTTTGAGGCTAGATGATAGCAAGAGGCCTGGATTGGCAGTTTTTTCCTTCTCAGAAGACGCAGATGAACAAATCTGGTAGCCACCCAAGGAGAGCCGCAGACATGGAAGGACTTCAAGAGATCGTTCAACCAGAAGTTCTTCTCGCCCTCTGTGATGATCGCCAAGAGGTCGGAATTCATGCTTATCTGACAGAGGCTAGCAGAGTCTGTGATTCAATATATGGGGAGATTCCAACAGTTGTTGTAGTTTGTTGATGGAGTGGTTGACACTAATAGGGACCAGGTCCACTTCTTCTGGAGGGGGTGTTTCCTACCATCGGGGGCACGGTCGTCACGACGAAGCCGAGTAACCTGGATAGGGCTTACGAGTGCAGCTTGACTAGCGAGGCTTATCTTACCACGCACCGCAAGGATGGCGCCCTACGACCAGCAGACACATCGATTGGTCAGAGTTTAAAGTGGAGGTCTGAGCAGGTCATGGCAGAGACAAGAAGAGAAAGAGGAACCGTCGAGATTTCGGTGTGGAGCAAAGTGTAGGATCTGTTGCACCATCCAGTTTATGAAGTCGCGCCTGCTCCAACACAGAGTTACACAGGCAGACCTCCACAGGCACCACAGGCTTCTCAATCAGGGCAACGGTTCAGGGGTACTAACACTAGGATCGGGCGAGGGTGGTGGCGAGGGCGAGAGGTCGAGCCAGGCGAAGCGAGATGATGCAGGGCGGCTAGGACCAAGACTATGTTTGGAGTGCAAACAAAAGGGGCGTATCAAGATAAATTGTTCATAGCTCGTTGGCATGCGGCAGAGCTCGTAGCAGCAGCCCCGAAAGAGAGCACACATAGTGGCTCAAGCAGACCCACAAGCGACGTGACAGCTTACATGGGGTATGATTTATATTTGTCATCGCATAATGCATACTTTGATTGATTCTAGCTCGACCGTGTCTTTTATTTTTGGACGGATGGTAGATGAGTTATGGTTGAGACCCATTAGGCTTAGCACCCACTTGATCCTCAACACAGCTGTCGGAGACAAGATTTACCCTAATATAGTCTGTGAAGGTTCTACCGTCGAGATAGAAGAACACGGCATGCCTATAGATCTCCGAGTACTAGAGTTTTTAGAGTTTGACGCATTATTGGGGATGGACTGGTTGACATCATATCACACTCAGTTAGATTGCTTCAGTAAGACAGTCAAATTTCATATTCCTGAGCAGTCAGAGTTTAGTTTTCGCGACGATTCAACATAGATTCCGAGTACCAGAGGTAGAGTGGCTATAAACCAAGAGACGAAGACATTCACCAGTATTTTAAATACATCAAATAAATCGGAGACGACTATTAAGGAGGTATTTGCAGTGTGCAAATTCTCGAATCTGTTTCTCGAGTACTTACCCGGATTACCGCCACCACGAGTTATAGATTTCATCGTCAACATAGTCCCAGGGACGAAGCCAATTTCGATACATCCATACAGAATGGCACCGAAAAAGTTAGAGGAGTTGAGGACCCAACTTGAGAAGTTGACGAATTTAGGATTTATTCATCTTAGCATGTCTCCATGGGAGCTCAAGTACTATTTGTGAAGAAAAATGGAAGTTTAAGACTTTGCACTAATTACAGGCAGTTGAACCATGTTACGATCAAGAACAAGTATCCACTTCCCCATATTGATGACTTGTTTGATCAGTTGAGAGGAGCAATGTGGTTTTCCAAGATTGACTTGAGGGCGGGGTACCACCAGCTCAGGATTAAGGATCAAGAGACAAGACTGTCTTCAGTACACGTTATGGTCATTACGAGTTTGTCGTCATGTCGTTTAGGCTAACGAACGTGCGACGATGTTTATGGACTTGATGTACCACATGTTGAGACAGTACTTGGACCATTTCGTGATTGTATTTATAGATGATATTTTGATCTACTCTAAGTTTTGTGAGGATCATGAGGGTCATCTCAGGACAGTTTTACAGACACCGAGAGAGCACCAAAATTATGATCAATTTAGCAAGTGTGATGTGAGTTCTTGTCGTCAGAGGTTAGATTTTTGGGACATGTCGTTGAAGCGAGTAGAGTATGTATGGATCCTTTGAAGGTCAATGCAATGATTGATTGGCGTATCCCACAGTCGGTGGCAGACATTCGCGGCTTTATGGGTCTAGCAGGGTATTATCGGAGGTTCGTGCGCTACTTCTCTAAGATCGCTGCACTGATGACGAGATTGACTCAGAAGGATGCCAGTTTGAGTGGAACGAAAAAATGTGATCAGGCTCTCATGACACTAAAGCAGATATAGACGACAGCTCCAATGTTAGTATTGTCAGAGGTTGATTAGGCTTGCGTTGACTCTGCAAGAGTTGATCGCGAGTCCACGTAGGTTTGGGTCGGGCGAGGCCCAGTTTGTGGGGTCTGGGGCCGTCATAAGTTAGAAGTAAGGTTTGTTTGATGTTTCATTCTTCCGTAAAAGATGAGGGGGGCCTCTTTGCAAAAGCGTAGATCGATCTAGGTCAATGAAAGGCTAGAAGGTATCTATCGCGAAGACTAGCAAATGAGGAGTCGCAAAGTGCGACATCTTTGCCAATACGTTACTCGAACGAAGGCTTGGACACCCAAGCGAGGCTTCGCAACCCCAAACGTAAAGCGAATAAGCCCTGAGTGGTTGTACAAACTTGCTTGTCATTTACTTAAGAGAGAAAGGGCGCTTACGTGAGACGAGAGAGAGAGAGTAACCGCGATTAGCATTTGGTTGTTGATAGAGATCCAAGTGTGGGATACGGTGGTTCGCACCTTGCCTAGGAGTCGTTGGTTTCATGGTATGACATAAATTAGTTTTCATTTTTTTTATTAGGACTTTTAACTTTATTTTGAAGTCCATTTAAATAATGTGTTCTTCATACGTATAGTCAACGTGACTTAATAGTGGGAAGTTTTATTTTGTGTAAGATTAGGAATTAGTGAGTAGAGTACAATTAAGAACTACGTTGATGATAGGAGTTGGCATGTGCAACTGTGTAATTTTAATTTTAATTTTAATGTGAGTCCAATTTAATGGCTAAACCCTATATAACGGTTGGTTGGCGTATTACTTCTTTGGTGGATTTGTTATTAGTGAAAATTTGGTTTTTAGAGATGAGATTCTCTAGAGTGTTTTGAGTTTCTTCTACTTGGTGTGTCGTGGAAGAACACAAGTTAGAAATGGGGTTTTCTTCAATTTGAGTATTCGCAAAATCAATGAATTGTTAAGAAATTCTGTGTTTTTCTTTGTAGTGAGCAATTCGTCAATTTCTCGCTTCATCAGTTGTTGTTTTGACAACCTCACAAGAAGGGTTTCTGTGCTTAAAATTCAGTTTTTCATAACCCTAGATATTGGTCCCAAGTCCGGATAAAGGAGGAGGGCCTCCAAGCCCATTATCCATAACAGGAAAAAGGGGAGAGAAGGTCTCAAGCCCATTATCCATACTTGAAAAATGGGGGAGGTAGGTCATTACCCATACCTAGAAAATGGGGGAGGGATGTGATAGGTCGTAAAACTTGTCACTCTTTATGAATGGATCAAACAAACGAGATACCCTGGATATTGGTTGCACCAACTGAGCTTAAACTCGGGTTTGCAACCGCAGCCATGGTTGTTTTTTAATGGTCAGGCACGCACCCCATGTTGGTGTTTGTGTCTTGTCGTGTCTACACGGACACTTGACCCTAAACTAAAGGAGTGAGTCCAAGTAACAGAGATTAGCATTTGGTTATTATTTTGAAAACATCATTAGAAGGGTTATTGCGCTTGAGATTTAGTTTTCGTAACCATAGATTTATTTATTTTTTGAATTATTCATAACTTTAGCAATTGGTTGCACCAACTAAGCTTTAAACTCGTGTTTTACATAGTACATTACATAAGTACAGTAACCTAGTCTTTGATTGAAACCAATTTGAGCTTAACATATACTTTCTTAATCGCTTCCTTGTTGTGTTGCTTTGACAATACAATTTAATGGGTTTTGTGTTTAAATTCATTTTTCATAAACTCTAGAAACTAGTAGCATGATTGAGCTTAAAATTGCATATTCCATAGTGCAAAACATAACCATTGATTGAAACCCATTTGTCTTAACGTATACCCATTTTAGTGGTTTCAACTTTTAATATTGATTTTTGAGGCATGAGCCTATACAAACTGATTTTATATGGCATCTCAATTGGCATACTGCCTAACTTGCATCCGTTCATATTTGTATTATACTTGGCTTGTAAGATTTATACCTAAATACCAATTTCTTGTGGTAATAAATGGTACTTGAGCTTAATTGTAAATTGTTGTAAAGTCCTAGTTGTATCTAGGCAAGTTAAAGTTCTATCTTTGAGTAAGCAAGATAAAGTTCAAGTTACATCTACACAAGTCAAAATCTTAGTTGAGGCTTTGTATTTTAAAGCCCTTATTGCAGTAAGGCAAGTGTGATGACCTAGTTAAAGCTAACCGATTAAGACCTAATAATTGCGGTTAGGCACTCAAGGCCAAGTGGATGCAGATTCGAGGGTTCAAGCTTCAAACCGCTATAAATCGGTTGTACATTTTCATATCTTCTATCTCCTTCACTAACCACTGTTTAGTGCACATTTCAATAGAAGATAGGTCGAAATATAATTGATCATTATTCATATAGTTGCATTCTTAACTTGCAAGAATTGTTTTACTTCGACTTAAGCCGAATCAACATTTCTTATGGTTTTGAAGCTTCAATCAAAGTTTCATTACCATAATTGGAAAGGAAGATTCATGCTTGTACTCGTTGGACGCTTTGGAAGTATCAAACGCCCTACCTGGAAATCAACCAAAACGAGGGTTTCAGTTAAGCTCAGCTTGCTCAAATTAATTAATCATAGACAAAGAGCATCATCAAAGACAGCAACCGAACCAGAATTTACGCAGTCGAGAACACGATCGACACTGATATTATCCATATCAACGTGATCGTGACTTTTGCCTTGATCGATCAAACCAGAATACGAGAGGATGAAATCGAGAAGCTTCCGACGGTCGTCGCGAAACCTTCGGAGCAGAGAACTTTCCATACTCTCTCTCCCTCTCTTGGATCTTGATTTGATAGAAATCAAACTTTCAAGTGTCTGCTCCTCATCTTCTACGTTTAGTAGTTCATCTTTTTAGAAGAAAAAGTGGAGGGAATGGACCGGAAAGAACGCGAAACGCTCCGTTGGGAAGTTAAGAGGGCCGCTAAGGGCACCCCACCGTTTCATGAAGGCACCCAACTTATTTGTAAAAATTCCAGCGAAAATGGAAAAGATCATTTTGCCCCTATATATATATATATTGATTCAAACCCCACAAACCATTTTGACAAAGAAAAAGGGGCACCCCACCACCAAGCTTGAACCATAAAGCGACGTTGGTTAGAACTGTTTGACATCATCCGACAGCGAGGTAACAACGTTTGACAACCATATGATGCTTTGTTGGAACTGTTAAGTTGAGTAAAACTGTGAAATGATGATTTGTTTGTCAACGTAGGGTTTGGTAATTTCCTCAAATCCGAACTTGTTTGCACTATATAATGGAGGATTCTACTGCCACGGTGCAAGAGGAGGTTGAACTTGAGGTAATTTTTCTAATTTATTGTGTTTTTTATGCGGTTATCCGAAGTTTCTGTAGATGTGCGCGATTGATTCGGCCTCGCAGGATCGAGATGTATAGCCATGTCTCGGTCATAGAGGACAGAGAGGTGTACGTAGTTCACGGTATGGTACGACCGAGAGTACTGAGTAACTCTCGGTCGTACGTGAGTGACACTTTGAATAAAGTATCGGACCTGTACAACCGAGAACCTATTTTTTGGGGTTTTTTGGTGATTGTGCTGTACATTTTGGTTGATTATAATGTTACACTGTTTGTATTGCAGGTAATGCGATTTCTACCCTATTTCCAGACTACAAGGACACGTTTACACCTTGTAGGCCATTCCCCTCGAGAGAAGCGGCTATTTCATGGCTTTAAATGATAGTCCGTGACAACATGTTTGTGCTAGTGACAAAGCACTCTAATGCCGGGGGCATTAAGCGCAGGGGAATGGCGAAACTTGCGTGTGAGAGGTCTGGAACATATAGGGGAATGTCTCAGAGAGTATGGAAGGGGAAAGCGGCAAAAATTTCTTTGAAATCAAGAAATGATGAAGAAGAGGAAAAGGCGAGGACTCAAACTGGTATGAAGAAATGTGGACGCCCTTTCCTTATCAACGTAAGGAAAATGCTGACTCCTTGTGGTATGTCACTGTTATATGTGGGAGGCACAATCACGACCCCTCGAAAAACTTGGACGGTCATTCATTTGTCGGAAGATTGGATAAGGGGGAGTAGGATGTTGTGGTGCAAATGACAAAGGGGAATGTGAAGCCAAGAGACATCCTAAATACGTTTAAGCAAAGAAATGTTAGAAACGTTTCGACAATGAGGACAATATATAATGCAAGACAAAAAGTCTGAAATGAGGATGCGGGTGGGAGGACTCAAATGCAACAAATGTTGCACATCTTGGAGAAGAATAAGTGGATGTCCTGGCATAGGAAGCATCCCGAGACGAATGTTGTCACCGATTTATTTTGGTCACATCCCGACTCAATAAAGTTGCTAAGGTGTTTCTCATCGGTAATTTTGATGGATTGCACGTACAAGACAAATAGGTACCGAATGCCTTTGTTGGAGATTGTTGGCATCACTTCTACGCACTTGACGTTCTCCGTTGGGTTTGCATTCATATCATCAGAGTGTCATGCGAATTATGTTTGGGCACTTGAGAACTTGAGATCCATATTGGATGGGTGGCCTAAACCTGACGTGTTTGTTACCGATAGGGACTTAGCCCTTATTAGTGCCATTGAAGAAGTTTTTCCGTCATCGTCTCACCTCCTTTGCTCTTGGCACATCAACAAAGTAGTATTGGCCAAGACTAAGATATTTGGGGAGAACGATGGTTTTGCGCGTTTCATGGATAGGTGGACGAGCGTGATGTACGCGAACTCGGAGGCCTTATTCGAAGTTAGGATGAATGACCTGCGTTGTGAGTTTGGGAATTCATTGAGTACTTGGATAACACATGGGTAAAGAAGTACAAGGAGAAATTTGTCCCCGCTTGGACAAATAGAATTATGCACTTTGGGGAAACAACAACGCAGAGGGTGGAGTCTGCGCATTCCATTCTGAAGCTACACCTTGACAACAGTCAGGCCAATTTTGAGACTTTGTGGAATGTGGTTGATGGCCTCCTTAGAATCCAGCACAACAATATCAAGGCATCGTTTGAGCTAAGTTTGAATGTGGTCCAACATGAGTACATTGATGAGTTACATCGACGATTGCGTGGTTATGTCTCTCAACGGGCGCTTAGGCTAATTAGAGATGAATTGACACATGGAGAGGATGTTGGTCACGACTCCACTCGTTGTGGTTGCGAGATACGTACCACACATGGCCTTCCTTATGCACATGAGATAAACCATCATATATTTGTTGGGTCGCCCATCCCTCTCGAGGACATTCATGTTTACTGGCGAAAGTTGAATATGATACTTGAGAATCCTGTGGATCCGTCTGGGTACAACGTGCACGATGAGATTGAACGGGTGTTGGAAAAGTTTCATGCTTGCACTGATGAGGACGATCGACTCAGGATTATTCAACGGCTCAGGGAGATTAGTCGACCTTCGTCTACACCAGGTGTTGTGTCGCCGGCGACGAAAATTAAGACAAAGGGAAGGACACCGGGGTCTTCACCACGAAAATAATCGAGATAGTGTTAATGTAAAACATATCGGGATGAATAATACATGCATAATACATATAACCATACCTCGAGTAACTCGTTGTCTGCGATGGTTGTGGCGACCATGTCATCGTCCTCAGTGCTCGGATTGGTGATCACGGGATGAGACACTTTGAGGAACCAAGGCAGGTAGTCCGGTGTAGCCAAAAACTCGAATTATGCCTTGTCACCACAAACTTCAGGAGCCAACACATGGTTCCTCCATCGCTCCCAATTGTCTTGCTGGAACCCATACTTGACCGAGTATTTGTTCGCAGATGGGCCTCGGTGTGCTTCTAATGGACGGTACGGAGGATCTGGTATAATTGCACGTGGCCAAACTGTCTCAGAATCCTCTCCGGATGGTAGGGCTCCACCACATCCATGTACTTGATCGTCCCACTGTAAAATGTCATCGCGTGCACAACTCCATTTTCCCTGAAATTCACATATGGGTCCCAAGTGACCTAATCAAAATGCAACAACCATTGTTAGCAACAAAAAATACAAAAACATCATTCATCACAGGATATGGATAATCATCTCACCTCACTTGGGCGCAACCTATCCAAGGTTCTCCTAATGGACCCGAGCTTGTCAACATTCGCCACGGTCTCGTGCTTTTGAATCCATCTGCAGACGCGAGATTGCACGTAGTCCATGTATTTCGCATTGGGTGTGGCGAGACCAAGTTTGAAATGATCGTACACCCATCCCTGCAAATACATACAATGTTAGTTAGTCCACAAATGCAAGTTGACGTACTTATTATACCAAAAGGAAAGTAAGTCTATTTTATAACAAACCTTAAGCAATGTGAGGTAGCCATCAATCTGAGACACTTGCGGTCTCGTGGCAGACCCCAAGTGTCGATACAAGTAGGCCAACGCAGCCGCACCCCATACGTACTTTCCTACGTCGTCCAAGTCTTCAAGAAGCTTCAGCAGCACGATTGACACCCGAGACCCACTCTTATCGGCAAATAGGGTGCATGACAAAGGTACAACAGGTACGCTCGGGCTGTGCATTCCACAGGAGGATAATTTGTGGGTCTCGAACCAGCTTTGGGGCACCATCGACTCTTCAACCAACGTTCGCGCACTGTGAGCCCCGTGCTGATATTCACCTCCTCCTCAGCCTCCTCAACGCTAACCCCAAGTAGGTTCGAGACCATCTTAATAACGTCCGAGCGAGATTCCTCGGTGTACCTCGCAAAGTTCTCCGCGGCCACAACTTTGCTCGTCACATGAATCTTTAGGAGGAAGTTCACATCCTCTAAGGAGATAGACATTTCACCAAAAGGTAAGTGAAATGTGTTCATCTCCGGCTGCCACCGCTCCACAAATGCAGAGATCACCTCCTTGTTGGCCTTGCGGTATGAACAGTCTATCAGCGTATTCAACCCTGAACGCTGAATAATTCTCTGAAGTCCCGCCGTGTCAGGGTGGCACGACTGTAAATCTCATTCTTGTATCTGAGCTCCATGATTGATACAATATGAGAATGGGACGCTCTTGCAACAAAAAAATACATCTCGTTATTTTTTGAAAACCATGAGTTTTAAACTACTCCCTTCAATGAAATTTAAATTACCCCATTGCTCCAAATCACTAATGCGACATGATCCTTAAAGCTCTTCAACAATGCCCTGTCTATAGGACCACCGGGGAAAGGAGCACGCACTTCAACATACACTTCTGCCTCTCCTTCATTATGGCCAGCTCCACCACTACTACTCCCGTGTACATTACGATCAGTTTCTGTCGTATTCCCGCCGCTGATGAGTCACTGCTACTAGACTCCGATGCATGCCCCTCCTCTTCCCCTCGGGCAACAACAAGATCCTTAGGTTGCCGAGCATTGATGTTCGAACCTCATCGTGCAATTGTAACCTTACATGCACGATTTCCATCTACCTTAGCTTTTCCCTTAACATCTTCATTCTCCTTCTCTTTCTCTTTCCTAGATGTATGATCTTTGTCGGGGTCTCCGGCCACCTCGCCCCCGGTTAGGCCTCGACACCTCAACACCAGCCTCCTCCTTAGTCACCGGTGCCTTCGAACGAGCCATACCTGAAAACACTACAACAGATAAGCGCATGGAACATAACCCAAATTTTTTTACAAAAAATGATGTTCAAATTCATCCATTTCTGATGTCTCGGTCAAGCAGGTTCGTGAAACAACCCATATTTTCGGTCACTCCAGACCGACAAGGGTCACGGATCTCGGCAGTGTACAACCAAGACCAATTTAACATTCTTGGTTGTACACCACCGACATGGATTGAGCAATTCAATTCGCCTTACTCTCGTCCTATGCCGACTGAGGCGACTCTAACCCTCTCGACATTGTACAACCGAGAGAAAGGAGTACATTCTCGGTTGTACACCACCGACACCACATTACCTATCACTAATTGTAGCTCTCGTCATGTCTCGGCCGAGATAACACAAGTATTCTCGGCTATTCGTAACCAAAACGCTGTGAACTCTTCCGACGTTCCTGGCCGAGACGGCGAGTTGCCAAAAATTAACCTTTTGTCTCGGCCATGCTTGGCCGAGACAGTAAACACACTCTCTGGCCTGTGTGACCGAGAACCGCGATTTTCCAATTTTTTACCCATTGAACAAACCGCCACACACACATTACAACTACTCTACCAAATGTAACTTAATTATACTATAAACGTATCTTCAAACGATTGATTTCGCGCAAAATTTGTGTGTTCGACGATCTTCAACCGAGCCCTAATTTGGAGACGAAATCGGCAAACTCCCCGAGCCTACAAACTGCAAAATCCTCCTACAACGAAGGAGAAACACACGGAGACGGACGGAAAACACGACTTCGGGGAATCCTCGCAATGGTCGATCCTCGACGAATGAGTTTTTGCACAAGGAGTTCGCTGGTGGTGGTGGGGTGCGAGAGTTTTGAACGAGAGGTATTTTGGGTATTTCGGGTCCAATTTTTGGGTGCCCCGGGTAAATTGGTTAGTGCCCTCATTAATAGGGTGCCTTCATGAAATAGTGGGGTGCCCTTAGCGGCCCTGGAAGTTAAATGTTTGGGACTTCGATCGGTGATTTCTTGTCGTAGGATTTCCCCAATTTATGACTCATTAGTTGGTTTTTGCCAAGTTACAACACCAACCTAGTTGACTCACAATGAAATATTATATTTCCAATTTTTCTGTATATATATCCATTTCTAACAAAAAACTTACACTTTTCATCTCAACTGCATAAGATTTGCACTTCTGACCCCCTTGACCAATCAAACCACGTTTTTGCCACACTAATAAACAACACTGTCAGCTCGAAACGAACTTCACTAAAAATTGAAGGCACGTGCCTTCAATTTAAGTATGATAATTTCTACCTATCTCACACTCAAACTCAAGATTTTTTTTAGATTTTTTCGCTCTCCCACTTCACATTAAGTCCCTACGTTTCCCCGGAAATGGTTCCACAAATTTTAGATCGTTTGATCAATTTTTGACTATCCCACCAAAATTATAGTTTGCTTTTTAACTTACTTAAAACTCAACTTACAAATGATCGTTTTGATCAAACGACGAAAATTCTTTCAAATTTTTCTTACTTAAATTGAATGCTTCATAACTTCAATTCTGGTGGGATGGTCGAAAATTGATCGAGCGGTCCGAAATTTAAGAAACCACTTTCGGGGAAAACGTAGTGTAACAGCCCATAGATTACTAATAGCAAACTAGTCTCTTATTAGGGTGATATTAGGGTCACCGACTCATGACGTGGCTCGAGAGTGGTACACGAATCTAACACTCAGCTCAGAGATCAAGATGTATGATATTTTTGAGTAATGGATGCCTAGTGTAATGTCTGTGTGTATACTATACCCATGATTTTTTGTATTTAGCTCGATTGTTTTGTAAGTTTGGCGCATGAGCAAGGACATGCCTCAAAATGTGTGCCAAGGTCAAAGCATCGGGTCTCGGGTAGTCAGGAGTTATGGAGACCACAAATGTGTCAATTATGTGACTAATTTCATTAACCATACGTATAAAAGTACCTAAGTTAAATTAATTGAATCAATTGATTACAAAATGCCTACAATTAGATGGAAAATTGATGAACCACATTATTTCCTCAAGATTCGCACTAAAATGGAATCTCGTTAGATTTAAGTAGGATATGTTTTAGCAGATAAGAGTTAGTGGAATTAGTAGGAGCAAATAGAAGTCATTAATGGTAATCAAAGGGCTTTTGTTCGAAACAGATTTGGGAAGGTTTTAAGCTTAGTTTGATAAAAATTGAAGTATAGATGGAGTCTTAAGCATTGAATTTTGAAATTTTAAAGTTTGCTAAAAAAATTGGGTTTTCAATCACATAAAACTGATTTTCTAAAATTCAATTATATAGATATTTTTTTATTTCAAAAACCAGTGGAATTTTCAAATTCCTCATTTCGAGTTGATAATTCGACTATTAAGAATTTATTAATTTGGTTCAGTTTTGAATAAGTTATGATTTTTCAAAATTTGCACGTGTTCTTGAAACAAAAGTTGAAATTCTGCATGTTGTCAATCTGAACCAGTCTTTGTAATTTGGTCATAACTTCCTAATTTTAAATAGAAATGGACTCATTCTAGTGATATTTGAAGCTAACTCAAAGGGGAACAAATTTTCATATTGAAAGATTTTTGAAATTCTAATGTTTTCATGTCTAAAAATCATTTGCAACTTTGGTGATGAATTTGAAATTTTTGGGTTCACAATTTTGATAATGTTCTACTATTTTGAGCATAATTCCATCATTTCGTATTAGATTGAGCTCATCTTTAGTATGATGTTTTAGTTTATGTTTGTAGGCTTCAATAAAAAATTATGATTTTTGAAGCTATGGTTTAGGAGAAATGAATTTTACAAAATCGATGGTCGGAATATAAAACTGTTTTAAGTCATTGTGGTAAAATTTTCATGTCTCCATCGTTTCTTGTCGAAATTGTAAAATCCTTATAGTTCTGGAAAGCTAATACATTGCTTTAAAAACTTCTCTGCAGACTACAATACATAATTTTAACGTTTTGGTAGTTGAAATCAACTCACAAGTTATTGCACTAAAACTGTATTTATTTGATAAAGTAGATTTCATCATAAACAAAGTATTAAGGGGGTTGATTGTGAAAAATTAGAATTTTAAACCACTTAACCAATCTAAAACAAGCTAAATTAAATTTGTTAGGACATCTCAAGAACTTAGAGAGGACTTACAAGGTGTAGAATGCGAGAACGCGAGTTTGAGTGGTCGAGAGCCAGTTTAAGCTAGAAATTATGTGCTTTGATGTAAGTAAACCTGTAAGGTACTTTTTTCATTTCATTCCCAATTTTCTTCTATTTTACGGTCATTTGGATTGATTATCTGGTTGTACTCTCAATGTCATGGCTTGTGTGACTTACCTAAGTTTTATAAGTACTTATATTCATAACATTTTGTTGGTTTGCTATCATTGCCTTATATTCATGTCCAATATCTTTCTTGATTATTTATGGTATAAATAACATGCAATTAGTGTAGTGGGTTGTGATTTGTACTTGAAATTATCGGTGCTTTGTGTAAGCAATATGATGATCCTTAAATTATGTGTTTATGTGAAACCTTGATGATGTCAAAGTAGAACTTGTGTCTTGGTTCCCTGACTTGATCGGGAAGTACGCAGCACATGGGGAAATAGGACCTGAGGTAGCCGACATCCTTCTAGCTAGTGATACTGACCTACTACATGAGGTTGATATGGAGAAATATGCGTCCAAGTAGGGTAATATCGTAGTGCTATGTGCACTTACCTATTACATGAGGTCTATGTGACAAAATACATAACCTTAATTAAGCCCTGGTAACCCAGCCAGACTTAACTAGAGCCAACAACTTCTCTTTCTGTACCTAATAAACTTAACATGTATATGGATATTGAAAAAATAATTCAAAATATATGCAATTGAAAATTAAAACTTTTTCGATAGCGATATACATAAATATAGAGTTTATCGATACCCAAAACTTGATTATAAACCTCATAACCGTGTTCATGTACAACAAAGTAACTCAAAAAGTGTATATATACAAGAAAGCTCATTATATCGTAGCGAAGATAATAAGACTCTAAATCTTCTTTTTTCCTTTTGCTGAAGTGCTAGGCTGAAAACCTAAAATATTAAATATGGGGTAAGTGCTCCAACTTGCTTAGTAAGTAAGGATTCACAAAGCTATCAACATTCCATATAATAATTAAGAGTAATATGCAATAACAATATGCATCAATGTCAACTAACGAGATTATGAAAAACACAATATCTAACAAAAAATGGATGCAAGTCAAACCGTCAATGATTATTGCATTGTAATCATATTTTATTTGTAAAACTAGGGTTGATTACCCACTAACACCATTAATGGGATTGCTAGACCAACACATTGGTCAATGTGTTTTATAGACAATCCATTAATATTTAATGGTTCTATCGGCTATCCCAACCACCGTAGTGAATATGTAATCTACACAACCTATCTAATTGAGTAGGAATTAACATATAAGCCGAGAAATCAAACCTATATCTATATAACCTAATCTCAACTTTGGGATTTACTTTCGCCGATCACATTAAACATCATTTCTATTTAATAAATACATAATAGTGTACATAGTCCACCATTCAATCCATAAACTATATAAACTACAAAAACTAATATATCCAGGCAACATTGATAAATAAACGAATCCATAGTTACCTCGGTTTAGGTTTCTGTTTCCAAATTCTCTAACTTTTCGGGTCACTAAAGCTTTCTCGATGTTCTAAAACCTATCACAAATCATTTGTTGTTAATATAGGCTTAATACCTTATATTTGGAACTCCTAAGTTAATCTCTAAGACCTCGAGAAATTCTAACTAAAATATAGCATAGTTGTTGTTTTCTGGGGTGGGAGCAACCTCCCTAATTTGGTGGGGGCATTCCACCAACAGGGTTCATCCCAACCGATGAAGGGATCGCGCTCCTTCTAGGAGCGTGAGGAGGAAGGAGCGCGCTCCTTCTCTACTAGAAGGAGCGCTCCATCCTACACTATCTTGCAGTAACCATGGAATCAACTCTTATTCCATCACCAAATCAACAAAACAACATCCAAAACTTTCCAAATACATTACAGAGGACATCTAGTGAGGTATAAACCCATTTACAATCATCAACAACATCAATTCACAGAAAACTCATCATATATTATTGAATACAACTTGAAACTCAAAACTACACTTACTAAGATGATGATCTATGAACTATAGTGATTTAATCACTTCGAATCACACTAAAACAACTCTCCTAGATTGATTTCCTCAAAATCAAAGCACTAAAACCCTCAGCTGCTTGGTTTTCTCTCAATCTCGATTGATCAGTGAAGATAAGATTGAAGCTTTTGATTGAAATATATAGATTTTTCTCGAGATACGCATCGCGCTATATCGAGGCTGATCAAGTGAATGATGTGTTAATGTGACACATCCTAAAGTGACACACATCTTGACACCATCAACACTTACGCTCATCTCGAGAGGATCCAATGATTCATATAATTCAAGCCAAACTTATAGTTTAATTACATATATATATATATATAAATATATATATATCAATTATATATAAATATATATATACACTTTGTGTATTTTTTCGCCAATAAATTCACCGGACACGCTTACACGTATTCTTGGGTGTGAACATTCATTTCATGACCCTCTTGTCGCATTTGGTCTACCAACTATTAATTGTTTAATTGCTTATTTTTCGATTATAGGCTTGTATATAAATTTCATTTTTATTTTACAACCTATGAATTCACCAAACATATCATAGAAACACGAATCATCACCCACACATACGTTAATCAAGGTATGCTGAACTTAACTATGAGCCTAACTCAGGTTAATTAGGATTCAGATTAACATTAATCATAAGCATAAGGTAATGATTCATTACAGTTTCTCCAATTTAAAGCAATTTCTCCCTTAAATTTAAAGTAAACGTAAAATCACATATAATTTCGAAAAGAAAGGGAAACTGCTCTTTCATATAAGACTCCCACTTTTAGGTTAGATCCTCATCTCCATGAAATTTTCATTTCACCTTAACTGAAAGAATCTGTTTGGTTCTCAGCCTCTGAATCATACGATCAAGAATTTGAATCGGCTGCTCATCGTAAGATAAATCTTCCTAAAAGGTCAAATTCATTCCAATCAATCCTTGGAGTGAACCGAGTCTCCATTTTGCGAAACATAGACACGTGGAAGACATTATGAACTCTGGCTAGTTGAGGAGGTAACTCTAACCTATAAGCAACATGACCAACACTTTCTTGCACTTTGAATGACCCAACATACCTCGCGATCCAAACCTGTATAGTCATTTCTTAGGTGAGACTTTCAATAGAACGATATTGTCCTTTGAAAACTCCAAAACCTATGATGTTTATTAGCGTATTTCTTTTGTATTAACTGCGCCATATGTTGGGGCATGTGCCCTAGGTTAATCTAAAAACATTGTTTACTTATAATCTTAGTTAATAAAAATGAGGTTTTCATTTGTTGTTTTATTATAAGTGATTGCATGTTTACCTTATAGTAAGATCTATGCGTATTTGTTGAAATATCCTAAATGTCTCTAGTCGATCATTATACTAGGGCATGTGCCCTAGGTTAATCTAAAAACATTGTTTATCTTATAATGAATTAAGGCTAGTGTGAATCTTGATTGATGGTCATGTGATGATCATGCGTATAGGGATACGAATCGAGATCATGAGTACTTGTTATGAGGTTAAGGTACTGGACCGACCCGCTATAAGAACACAACATGGATTAAGTCATAGGTGTTACTCATGATAAATATATCATTAATCCTTATACTTGAGATTACCATAGACTTTAATATTAAGAGCATGATAATTTGCACGATCAAACATTGTCTTTAACCGCACGATTATAAAGATTGTGATTGGTTACCATATGAATAATATGTGAAGGTGTGTAATTAAGATAGAATTTCTCCTTTTCGTATAGAGAGATATTAGTGTATCCAAGATAGAATTTGTCCTTTTCGTATAGAGAAATATCAATGGATCCCTTGATATATTTGGCTGTTAAATGGCCAAGTCCAAGTGAATTGATATGATCAATGTCATTTGAATATTTTCAGTATACCTAAAGATCGAGACTAGTACAATTAAACATTAAGGGTGACTTTCCATGCCTTATGTTTAATCAAAGGATATCGTACGACAAAAAAGATGTGATATATGTTATTCATTAGGTTATGATATTCATGCTACTTGGATAGTCATAATGCTTTGCTAGGGACCGCTTATGAATTTTATACCAAAATGATTATGTTCACTACCAACATCGCATGAACCTATTGGGTCGCACACAAAGAATGACTTTACGCAATTTCAATTGGTCCAAAGTAATGAGTTTGATATGATAGAATTTATGACATAAAGCTCTTGCAATTTATTATATGATAACTTATTAATATGGGCATATGTGTAGTTTACTTGAACTGCCTAAATACAATAGTTGTATTACGAATATGATTTTAAGTGAGGGCTTATCAACACATATAAATAAAGGTTAAAACCTTAAAACGAAATAAGATTTTCGTTTTTTTGCAAATTTTGAGTTCTCTGGATTTTATGAGAGAAAGAAAAACGTTTTTTTATCTCTCTTGGGGCGAGCACTCCAAATTGTGGTCACTATTTATGTGTGGATTTTCATAGAGGATGCGCGCTTAAACATCTTGGAGATCGAAGAGAAGAAAACATGGATTAAGGTACAATTTACTTTTATAGATCTACTTTAATGGAACTTATTTATCATCCTGTTGGGGTTTTTTCAAAAATTGTTTTGAATTTTTCATTGCATATGAACCTTAAAACCCAACATCGTATTTAAATGCTGGCGAATCTACCGAATTCTCTCTATGTAATCATGAATCAACTCTGGCCCCAACAAAACTATATTTCCAACTTTTGCCCAACACGCACGTGTACGATAAGGCCGACCATACTGAGCTTTGAAAAGAGCAATTCCAATGCTATCCTGATAGTTATTTGTATACGAAAACTCACAGACGAATATATTTCTCCCAGTTACCACCAAATTCTAAGACACAAGCTCGAAGCATATCCTCAAACACCAAAATCAACCGCTTAGTTTGTCCGACAGTCTGTGGATGGTATGTTGTACCGAGGTTAAAAATACTTCCTAGTTGTCTCTGCAATTAAATCCATAGTGATGATGTGAATCTCATATCTCTATCCGAAGTAATCAAAACTGGAACTCTATGAAGTCTTAACACCTTACGTTACAACTTGCATAATTGGTTAAGTGTATCTCACATGGAAACTAGCAAGAAATGCATAGATTTCATCGACTTGTCAACTACAATCCATATTACATCAAGCTTACACTAACTCATAGGTAAACCGAAAACAAAATCCATTGCTATATATTCCTATTTCCACTCAGGAATAGGTAGAGAATGCAATAATCCTCCAGGTTTTTTATGCTTAGCCTTAACTTGTTGACATATCTCACATCTCTTTACAAACTCATCAATATCAGTCTTCATCCCAGACCACCAATAGATATGCATCATATCGCGACATATCTTAATGTTACTTGGATGAATATAGTAAATAGATTTATGAGATTCCTGTAGCAACTCTTGCCTCAACTAATCCTGAGTTCGAATCCAAAATCTATCCCTGAACTGTAACACACCATCATCATAAATTGACCAATCAGGATGATCCACACTAGCAGCTAACCTCTAAGGCACTATATAATCCTGATCAGCTTTTCGACAATCAATTAACCGCTGAATTATCTCCGGTTTACCTGAATCTGAACACATAAGAAAACATTAGTAGCTCTAAAACTAGATCTCTCGATTGATGATGTGCCAGTTGGATTTTCATAAATCATCATTGCTGAAGCTTCCTCAAAAAGTATAAATTGAGAAGCTCTGACAGTAACTTTGTTCTCTATGTTGGGTTTTGGGGTTCATACGCAGCGGAGATTACAAAACAATTTTGACAAAAACCCCAACGGGATCCGAATCTAATTCCATTAAAAACGTTTAAACCATGAAAACTTAATCATACCTCGTCGCAATATACCTTTCGAAGGTTAATCGATCTCTAAGGCGCCGCAACGACGAACGCCTCTACCAAAAGAGTCCAGACACGAACGGCGGCCGAGATTCAAAGTGCTAGCTTCGAGAGAATACCAAACTTTTTATTTTTCTCTCCAAAACGATCTAGAGCATACCAAAAAACCCTAAGTCGTTTCTAAAACGAAAATAGAGTTTCAGCCTATTTGATCTTTTGTCCGTGTATTCTAACTTAAAGCGTCTATTTATACAACCCTTGTATATAGACGGTTAAGTAAATTACATAGATACCCCTACTTAAAGAAGTATAAGTGTAATACACCACAAGGACGTTTCCGTCATGAATTTTATCACATAAAATTGATTTTTCTGAACCATCTTAAAATCTCGCAAAATCATTCTTAGTGTGCGACCCAATAGGCTCATACAACGTTGGCAGTGTACCAAAACACATTTTGGTATACAAGTCATAAGCAGCCTCTAGCAAGACATTATGACTACCCAAGTTGTACGAATATCAAATCGATACAACCTAATCAATAGTGTATATAACATCATTTTGTCACACGATATCCTTTCGATCAAACATAAGGCATGGAATTGTCATCCAACATGTTCAATCGTACTAGTCTCGATCTCTAGGTAGACTGAAAACATCCAAGTGACATTGATCAATATCAATTCACTTGGACTAGGCCTTTTAACAGTCTAACACATCGAGGGATCCACTGGATATCTCTCTTTATATGAGAGGGACAAATTCTATCTTGATTACACAACTTCATCACATTGCTCACATAGTAACCAATCATAACCTTTATAATCGTCCGGTTAAAGACGACGTTTGATAGTGTCAAATCACTATGTTCCTAATGTTGAAGTCTCTGATAATCTCAAGTCAGAGGACTGAAAAATATACTTATCATGAGAAACAACTATGACTTAACCCATGTGGTGTTCTCATAGCGGGTCGGTCCAGTACTTTGTTCCCTAACAAGTAACGTGAGTCGTGATCTTGATTCGTATCCCTATACGTATAATCATCATATGATCATCAATCAAGACTCACACTAGTCTTAATTCATTATAGTTTCCAGTATAATGATCGACTAGGGACGTTTAGGATATTTCTGTAAATACCCATGGATCTTATTATAATGTAAACATGCAAATTAATTATAATAAACAACAAATGAAATCCTCTATTTTATTAACTAAAAGTATTCATAAAGACAGTTAATGGATTGACCTAGGGCACATGCCTCAACACTCTCTATCATTGTTCTCCTACTCGAGGCATCATCAACCACATTTGCCTTGCCTGGATGGTACTCCATAGTGAAATCATAATCCTTGAGGAACTCAAGCTATCTACACTGCCTTATATTCAATTCACTCTAAGTAAATAAGTATTTCAAACTCTAATGATCTTAAAAGTATTATGAATTTCTCACTATACATGACACGTGTTGAGCATGCACAATTATTTTTTATATTTTACTATTAACTTGTAGTAGTGGTAAATGAGATATTATCTCTACACAGATTCTTCAAATGTCTTAAGAATTTAAGCTACCCTAAAGTTTTATTAAAATCAACTTATTTTAATTTAATTAAACGGGAAAGAAACACTAAACAATATGCGAATAAACTAAATAATTAATTAAAATAACTAAACTATGAAAACTTTTAAATTAATAACCTAATTTAATATACTCAAACTAATAAATCAAATAATCAATAAATCAATGTAAATAAAATACAAAACAAACATCTAAACAAACCCCCACTAAACACTGTAATGCACTTGGATTGTTTTTTAAATATTAAAACATAACATCGCTTCATAATATAGCAATAATTATTTCATATGGAATCTCGAAATCATTAAGTCATAATTCATAATAGGTTGATAGCCTTTAGCCAACCATTGACTTTTCTAAATTTAATGGATATGCCACATTCTTATCATTGTAAGTCTACCTATTGTATAAAATGCAACATCGTAAAAATACAATAGCATTAAGTTCAATGAAAATCATGTCTAATCTAAGCCAATATTACTGAAACCGCATGATAAACAACTTAGTACACAATCACCTAAGGCATCCACTTGGGAATTGCCTTATATAGATTAATCATAGTTACTACTTCTATAATTGTTGTCAATAATTATAAACATAGAATTGAATACTTTATATTAAGGAATATATTGGCCACCATGCACTCAACATAAAGAATTACTAGTTGTAATATGCAAAAACAACTTGTTTGATCCGTGATTGACATGTATGAATTGATTTAACACATTAAGTACATGATTGCATAATTATAAGTACATAACAATCCAAAGTATCTTACATGTTTAAGGTTTGTTTAGATTTATAGACTACTCACACATGCTAGAAATAAACAATGCAAATATGTAATTAAAACACCTAATTAAGTAAACAAATACCTCTAAATCAAAGTCCCAATATTGATTCACATATAAAATTTAACAAAAGAGAAAAGATAGAGTAAAAAGTAGTTGGAGATAGTTATTTCAAAGCTTTCTGGTCCTATATATAATTCCTCTAGGAACACATACAACAACAACAACATAGCCTCAGTCCCAAATTAAATAGGGTCGGCTACATGGATCAAACTTTTTCATTGTGCTCGATTAAGTGCAATTGATGGTGAGCTTCCCCTAGGAATACATATCCTAGATAAATACAAATTCTTCATATTAATATAAAAAAAGGGTCACCGACCTGAGCGACTTGTCAGCGATTCCTCACTTATGCATAAATAGCTGAGTAAACCATTATGTTTACATCTCAGTGCTCCACCAATTTAACTAGCGATTTCTAGTTCATTGACGACCCTATTTACGAACTGGGCCTCGCTCGACATAAGCCTACGTAGACCCCCTGAGCCAGCTTCATAAGGTCAACACAGGCCTAGTCAGCCTTTAGATCTATCCATATAAGTAAATTTATAATTTTAAGTCTAGTTATTAGTATTTTTCAAGTTTTACAAGTTAGCGAAAGCAATTAATACATTAAATAACTCAGCAATCATGTAAAGGAGTCAGACAACCTAAATGTGGAACCCTGTAAATATATATATATATATATATCAAACATGCATATCAAGTGTAAAATGTATATAAAAGTGAAATACAAGTCATAATCATATCTCAAAACCTAGAAATTACCCTAAGAGTGATAAAATAACGTATATATGTAATGCAAATAGTCGAAAACCTACAAAAGTGAGTAAGGGAATGTCGCTCCGATGTCTTTAGAGTAGATCACTTAATATCGGTGCCTTTCCCATGCTCGACCGTGGATTTGCACTCATTCAAATACAAGAATGAATAGTCCAACAAGTAAAAGCCAATAGAATCTAAACAATACTTTAAGATAAATAAAGCAGTTTAAAACTCATACAGACAGAAATAAAAATATAAGGAATGCATGACAATAAGACTGAATAATGAAAGTAAAATGATAAATGAGTGTTAAAAGAAGAAATTAGAGAGGTGCCCAAGTACTCCAATACCACAAAGTGTGGGTGGCACATGGTCGGGGTCATAGAGTCGTGGCAACGCCAACCAGACTCAGGTCCTAGACGCATCAGCGCCTGTCGTACCTAGACCATCGCGAATGAGGGATATCAACGGTGCCCCGAAAAAAACACATCTCATCCTGACCAAATAATCCAGTGAATCGAGGGCATGGCTCTGGTGGCTAGCCGACAACCACTCAAATCAGAGACATATTCTTGACTCATTTGACCCTCGTACACTCATAATGGAGTGGGAATTCTAAGAAATGTAAGATAATGCAATAACAATAAAATATAAAGCTCATTAAGTTACAGTACATTTCTTAGCTGGTTTTGCGTACCTCAAATCTACTCTAATACGTTCTCTAGCAGCTCCTACACGGCCCCGAACTAACCCTCGATTTCCAATTCTAGCTCGCGAAGTCCCTGACATCATTTTAGTTGGTTTTGATTTGTTAGAACTTGTTTCTCGTACTAATCCTCCATTAAGTATAATTTAGTCCGTAGTATGATTTGCTTTTTATTATTGTCCTAACACTATATATAGGTGTAGAGATTATACAAATACACCTAAAATATGGATGTATGTACAATATATAAATATATATATATATATATATATATATAACCACTTAATGCATCAATAGATCTCAACAAACTTATTTTAGAAATCTTATCATTTATTATTATTATTATTATTATTATTATTATTATTATTATTATTATTATTATTATTATTATTATTATTATTTTAACACTAGATTAATCTTTGGTAACATAAAAACTCACTTTTACTTAGGTACAATAGTAAATTATTTGATTAGCTTACTCAGGCACATCAAACTATCTTATATACCCATATTTGTCTTAAAATCAACTTAGGCTTTTTCTTTCAATTAAATTCTAGCCCTCTAATTTATTTAAATGATTCAAGTGTAATTATTTCATTAACTTTTAAAAAATCATTAATTTATACAAGTAAATTAATTCATATGTCTTTAGGCATAATTGTCTTTATTTCACAACTTAGGCATATTGGTTAAATTGAATTAGCTTACTTTAGGCCTAATTGTCTTTATTTCACAACTTAGGCATATTGGATAAATAAAATTAGCTTAGTTTATTTATTTGACTTAGGTACTTAAGTATTTCTAATTAGTACCTAAGTTATTAGCGAAATCAATGTTGTACTCAAATTTCCAATTCTTAAATAATTTAATCTTAGATATTGAATATGCCATCCATCTATGCATCATTTCTTTTATTAATACACTTTAATTTGGATCAACCTTAAACACTCAAGAAAGCCATGCTTGAATTTAGTTGATCAATATACATATGTGTGTGTTGTTGACTAATTAAAGGGGATACAAGCAAGATTAGGAAGATGAGAGTACGAGAGTATGAAGAAAAAGCTTGCATGAATAAGTCCATTATTAAAAAGAAACAAATCAATAAGAATCAAAAGTATGGATAAAAATTGAAATAAGAGAAATTATTATGGAGAAGATGTAAAACATGCCTTGAGACCATATGAATTTGTAAATTCCTTGTTGTCTTCAAACTTTCTCCAACTCCATTAATGGTGGGATTCTTTCCAATTTTCTTTCTAGGGCTCTTAGAAATGAATTTGAGTTATGTCCCTAATGATTTCCACCCCTTTATACATATACTTGAAAATTCATTGGTGATGGATTAATTAAGCTAACCTAGCTTAATTAAGTCTAAACCCAAGCTCTCCATCTCATTTCTGCCTATGCCAAGTGTCCTACAAACTGTAAAATGATAATTTTGCCCTTAGTTCATCCATGTATTTTCCACGCAACCAATACATTTACATAGATTAAGTAACATTTTCTTGACACCATAGATTAAGTAACCTTATTTTTCAACATATTTACCAAGCATACCATAAGCCTTTGAATAGGGCTGGCAAAAATACGGGAACGGACAAAAAAGGGACCAGACACCCATTTCGAAAATGATTAAATTTGGTGTCTGGTCCCGGTCCCGTTTTTTAAATGTGCACTATTTTTTGTCCAGTCCCGTATGTTTGTAAAACATACGGGACTCGTTTTGCCCGATTTTTTTTAAAATATAATTAAATATTTTATTTATCAATTATCTAAAAAAAACCCCTCTACTACAAGTCTACAAGACTACAACTACAAGTCTACAAGTCTACAACTACTCTACTAGTTACTGTTAACAATATGGGTGAAACAGTTTTCCATTCGAGACATTCAACACTTACCAATTCGACCAATTCTAATCCCAGACTGAGGAGAGTGAGAGGCGGAGCCGGAGCCGTGCGTGAGGCAGAGAGAGTGAGAGGCGGCCAGAGCCAGAGAGAGTGAGACTCGGGAGTGCGACTGTGAGAGGCAGAGACGGCGGTCGACGAAGCCGTGCGTGAGGCAGAGAGAGTGAGAGGCGGACGGAGGCAGAGAGATTGACACCGGGAGTGCAACTGTACGAGCCAGAGACGGCGGAGCCGGAGCCGTGCGTGAGGCAGAGAGAGTGAGAGGCGGACGGAGGCAGAGAGAGTGACACTCAGGAGTGCGATCACGAGGCGAGAGACGGCGGAGCCGGAGCCGTGCGTGAGGAAGAGAGAGTGAGAGGTGGACGGAGGCAGAGAGAGTGACACTCGGGAGTGCGACTGTGCGAGGCAGAGACGGTGGAGCCGGAGCCGTGCGTGAGGAAGAGAGAGTGAGAGGCGAGATGGAGGCAGAGAGAGTGACACTTGGGAGTGCGACTGTGCGAGGCAGAGACGGCGGAGCCGGAGCCGTGCGTGAGGAAGAGAGAGTGAGAGGCGGACGGAGGCGCGCCGTGCTTGGCTTTGAGCCGTGGTGCGTGGTCGTGAAACGCGAGGCGATGAGAGACGACCGTAAGGCGGTGAGAGACGACCGTGAGGCAGTGAGAGACGGTGAGAAGCGGAGTGAGGCGGAGGCATTAGGGTTTGTTTGTTGAGTGAGGAGATCAGGAGATTCGGGACGAGCCGTTGGCGTTGAGGGAGAATCTGGGAGATGATGACAGATGAGATAAAATGATAAATCATAAATCTCATAAAAGTTATAAACTTTAAATACATTGTGAAATTACTTATATGCCCTTCAAATTAATCACAAATGGGTACCCATTTTTTTGAAATTTATGCCTGAACCCGGTCCCGTATTTTTAAACGGACACAAAAAATTGTCCAGTCTCGTATATTTGTCAAAAAAATATTGTCCGGTCCCGTTTAAAACGAGACCGAACAAAATGGGCCAAACGGGACCGGGCACATTTTGCCAGCCCTACCTTTGAATTGAAATTGGTTCCTTAATATGAATGAATGAGAATTTTACATTAGTTTCAATCTTCCATGGTGCGTCACTCGTGGTACATCATATGCCTTATTTCATTTCTACACTATAATCATAAGTTATTAAGACGTGCATTGTAATAATTTAGTAATGTGGCAATTTAAATAAAAATCCCAACTTAGGTTATTCTCTTAATTAAATAGCATTATGGTCTTATAACTATAATTGTCCTATCCTATAGCTTACTCGTACTCGGGTACCCATAAAATACACGCATACCAACCATCGAATCTTACTAATACTTTGACGCAATCAGATCAATAATTAATTGAAATTTGACATTTTCGAGTATAAAACAAATACTACACCCACTAAATAAATATAATATACCTTGATGTTGACTCATAAGGGTTGACCACGTACGCCACGTCAGATAAAGTCACTATCAGAGCTCTGTGGTGACACGTGACACAAGTTAAAATATTCGGGTCGTTACAACCTTCCTAACTAATAAGAATTTCGTCCTCGAAATTGAAATAACTTAAAGTAGAACTTACTAGAATCAAAATAGGTCAGGGAAGTGCTCGCGCATATAAGACTCCAACTCCTAAGTTAGTTCCTCGTCCCCGTGATGCTGCCACTTGACAAATACTGTGGGGATTTCCCTAATCCTCATTACCTTTACCTTACGGTCCAGTATCTGAATCATCTGCTCCTCATAGGTGATGTCCTCTCTAAGGTCTATTTGGCTTAAATCAACCATCAGTCGCTTGCCTCCTCTCGACCTATCCAATCTAAGCATCACGATATGAAACACATGGTGAATCCCAGCTAACTATGGTGGTAGCTCCAACTTATATGCAACCTTGTCGACTCTTCTCTTGATCCTGAATGCACCATGAATCTAGGCGCGAGCTTTCATTTGATTCCAAATCTCTTATGACATTTAGAGGCGATACCTTCAAATACAGATAGGATCCTTCGTCATACTCTAACTCGCCATGGTACTTTTTATAGTATTTTTTCTGCCTTTCCCGCACACCCATCAAACGTAGTCTGATTTGTTATATCTTCTCTGTGTGATCCACTACAATCTCTAGCCTAATAGTTGCCATATCCTTGGGCTCTGCTCATTATGATGGAGATCTGCACGGCCTGCCATAGAGTGCCTTAACAGTGCCATTCTAATACTGGCTTAATAACTATTATTGTAAGCAAACTCACAAAGATGAAGATACTCTAGTAGACACATCCTCGACATGTCCTCAAGCACCTGGATCAATCGCTCCGACTTTCCATCAGTCTATGGATAATAGGCTATACTCATATCCAACAGCATGCCAAACTGTGGCTGCATGGCTTACCAAATTTGTGACATAAACTGTTGACCCCTATATGACACAATTGACATCAGGAACCTGTGAAGTCAAACTATCTCTCGCTCATACAAACTGGTCAACCTATCCACTCGATGTGCAGTAAAGATTAGTAGGAAGTGCGTGGATTTAGTCAACTAGTCCACAATCACCAATATACCATTATGTTCACGCCAAGATCAAGGTAATCCACTAACGAAGTTCATTGCAATATGGTCCCATTTCCCCTGAGGAATGGGAAGTGGCTGTAGTAGTCCTCTAGGCCTTTGATGCTCAGCCTTAACTCGCTGGCATATCTCGCATGCTCTAATGTAATTAGAAATGTCGGTCTTCATCTCAGGCCACCAAAAGAGACGTCGCATGTCTGCATACATCTTGGTTCGAACAGAATGAACCATAAAACGCGAGTGGTGAGCCTTTAGAAGTATGTTCACTCGAATCTCAGCCACTGATGGAATTTATAAGCGTCTTCTAAATTTCAAGCATGAGTTTGTCGACTGAATCCACTCTGGGTAATCCGGACTCTAAGCCATCTCACTGAACTTCTATTAGAGCTCGTCAACTAGTTCCCCTGAAGTACACTCTCAGCTGAAACCGTTTGAGTACTCATTTGACCGCAATCACTACCTCGACAATTGCTGGAATCTCTACCGAACAAAGTGTGTCGGCTAACTCGAGTAACGCGTACTCGTGTGTCTTATGACATTTCACAATCTTTGTGTTCGAACCATTCCTACTCAAAGCATTTGCCATTATATTGGCCTTCTCTGGATGGTACTCCAATGAAAAATCATAATCCTTCAGGAACTCTAACTGTATCCTCTATCTTGTATTTAGTGCCTTCTGTGTGAAAAAGTATTTTAAACTCTTGTGATCAGTGTATAGAGTGAACCTCTCACTGTACAACTAATGACGCCAGATCTTTAGTGCAAATACTACAACATCTAGATCTAAGTCATGTGTTGGATAGATCTTCTCATGAATTTTGAGTTATCAAGATGCATAAGCAATCACTATATTGTCCTGCATCAAAAATAACCTAAACCAACTTTAAAAGCATCAGTGTTCACATCAAATCTCTGGTAGCAGTAACACCAGCTCTTTAGTCAGTCGTTCCTTCAAAGTCCTGAACGGTTGCTCTCAGCTGTCATTCCATTGGAAATTGACTTCGTTCTTCATCAACAGTGTCATCAGTGCAACAATCCTAGAGAAATCCTACACAAAATGTCGGTAATATTTTACCAATCCCAACAAGCTGTGGATGTCTGTCACCGATGTCAGTGTAGGCCAATCAATCACTGCTCTGATCTTAGCAGGGTCCACTGACACTCTGCTAGCTCTAACAATATGTCCTAGAAGTCCGATCTCTGTTAGCCAAAACTCACACTTACTGAATTTGGCATACACTCGATGCTCCCTCAGAGTCTGCAATATCGTCCTGAGGTGTTCCTCGTGATCCTCATTAGTCCTAGAATAAATTAGAATGCCGTCGATGAACACTATCACAAATCTATCAAAATACTTTCTCAATACTTGGTGCATTAGATCCATAAACATCGTCGAGGCATTCCTCAGCCCAAAGGGCATGATAGTGAACTTGAAGTGCCCATATCTCATGCAGAAAGTAGTCTTCTCCCTATCCTCGTCTCTAATCCTGAGCTGGTGTTAGTCGGATCTCAATTCAATCTTGGAGAACCAATGTATTCCTTTCAGCTAATCAAATAAGTCATCTATGCGAGGAAGTGGGTACTTGTTCCTCACGGTAACTCTATTCAGCTGTCTATAGTCTATGCAGAGTCGTAAACTGTTGTTCTTTTTCTTGACGAATAGTACTGGTGTGCCCCATGACGACATACTCGGGTGAACGAATCCTAGTCACAACAACTCATCAAGCTGGGTCCTCAACTCATTGAGCTCTCTCGATGTCATCCTATACAGTGGAATTGATATTGATTTGGTCCCTAAGACCAAGTCTATAATGAAGTCGATCTCTCTCGTCGAAGGTAATCCAAGTAGATCATCAGGAAAAACGTCTAGAAACTCACATGCAACTGGAACCTCATCAATCCTAGTCTCAACTCTCTATGTCGTGCTCATGACACTGGCAAAAGTCTCAACATCGATACTCGTAGCTACTCGGCCCCTAGTAATCGGTAAGGTAGTCGAAGTCTCTTGGAAGCTAAACTCTGCCCGATCTGGAAGTGGAAATGTAACGACCTTGCACAAACACTCCAATTGTGCATGTTATGCGGCTAACTAATCCACGCCTAGTAAGGCATTAAACTATAGGAACTCTAATATCCTCAAGTATGCGGGCATCTCCTAGTTCTCTATCTCAACTAAACAGTCAATACATAGTAAGTTCTGGTATATCTTATCCCTAACAGCCGTGTTGCAGATCAAATGCCTCTTTAACCTAATGGTCTCAGCCTCAACTCGTCAACCATACGACCAAGAATGAAAGTCATCGTAGATCGATAATCAATCAAAGTATGCATAAATCGATGGAAAATGTAAATCATACCCTCGATCAAGTTTTACGTGGCGATTAAATTCGGTGCAGCAACGACATGAACCTGCTCTCATCCCTATTGCGACAGTCCTCTACCCGGTCATGGACAAGTACTCACAAAGTGTCCTATATATCAACACTCAAAGTAAGCTCAGTGTGGCCCTAGCCCAGGTGGAAGTCTCTATCCCTATAACTGAGTGGACCTCTGACCATATCTCTAACTATGCCCTTGTCCCTATCTTAACCTATGCTGGACCATTGCCTCTGCCTCCGCTATCTGCTGACTAATACTGCTGCTAAGGTACTAGTTATAGTGACTGCTGCAGTTGGCTAGCCTAGGTACGTGCTAGCGCAGAAAGTACGGGCGTTGTGCGTGCTGGGTGTGATTGTGTTGCCATAAACCCTACACTCTGAGCTTTGGCCTCTCTTGACCTAAACGGTCGGTGCCTCTTCCTCCTCCTATCATCCCATGATTTGTACTTTGACAGAGCTGGGTTGGTGCTGCTATGACCTCATCGGGGTGCGTGCTCAAGTATGTCTCTCTGGCCAGGCACCTCTCATATGCAACCTGTAAGCTCCTTGATTCTATAGTCACTACGGTGCCTCCAATGACTCTCAACAACCCCTTCATGAAGTAGTATGCTTAGTCGGTGTTTGTGTCAGTTATACCTCTGGCATACTCCAAAAACTACAAATACCTACCTATATATTGCATCACCGACTCCCTAGTGTACTATTAGATGCTCAGAAACTCGGCCCTCTTCAACTTCAGAACTGAAAGCAAAAAATATTCCGAATTAAACCACTTCTTGAACTCTGTCCAACCCTTGGGCTTACCCTGGTAGCCACCATACTACACCACCATGCATTGGTCTTTCCAAACATCGGCCCTAATGATATACTATGTCTCATATGTCTTGGTGTGGCCAAGATGTCATGTATCTTCTCGTGGCTAATCACAAATCAATCTGCTGCCTAGAGATTTGTGCCCCATAAAACTTAGATGGTCTATATCTCTAGAACTCTTATGATTGCCTCGCTTCAGCTGTCGCCCTATTGCTCATCTCGCTAAGCATAGTCAGCGTAGTCTCTAACGGAGTAGATGGTGTAAGTAGTACTATCTGTGTCGGTGCCAACTCTATCTCAACAATCACGGGTTTTGCCAATACGATGGGAGCCACTGAAGTGGCTAGTACAGTGGGCACACTCCCCTCAAGAGTAAGGGATGCCAATGTTGTAAAACGGTGATGGTGCAGCCTGTACCCTCATAGCTTGAGGATTTCCTCATGTTGATGGTTGTGAGATGTGACTAACTGGGACATCTTATCTAGCCTCCCATATACATCTGTGCTACCACCGCTACTGCTAGCCTCAAGATGATCGACCATCGCGATCTGCAAAGAAGGCAAATTCTCGATCAATTTATAGCTACCGATAATAATATAATACAATATGAAAAATAACAAATATAAATTCAAATTTTTTGTTTTCCTAACTCACCTCACTTCCCAACTAAGAATTTAAGTCAAGATTATAGGGTTCCACTCTAAGTTCTAACCGTGTCCTAACTCTATTATTGATTTATGTCTTATACTGGTTGTGGATTGTTCTTGAGTTTACACCAAGCTCTTATATAACATGATGCTCTAATACTAACTGTGATGGCCTCTGTTACCCATAAACTGAGCCTCGCCCGGCCTAAGCCCACACAGGCCCCCCAAGCTGGCCTCGTAAGGTCAATGCAGGCTTATTCAGCCTTTATATCCATCCATATAAGTAAATTTATAATTTTAAGTCAAGTTATTAGTGTTTTTTAAGTTTTACAAGTTAGTGGAAGCAATTAATATATTAAATAACTCAAAAATAACGTAAAGGAGTTGGACAACTTAAATGTGGAACCCAGTAAACATATTTATATTAAACTTGTATATCAAGTGTAAAGTGTATACAAAAGTGATATACAGTCATAATCATCTCTTGAAACCCATAAAGTACTGCAAGAGTGATAAAACAAGATATATATATATATATATATATATGTAATATAAACAGTCAAAAACTTACAAAAGGGAGTAAAGAAGGGGCCGCTCCGATGTCCTAAAAGTAGATCACCTAATATTGGTGCCTTTCACTTGCTCGACTATGGATTTGCACTCATTCAAACATAAGAAAGAAGTGTCCAATAAGTAAAAGCCACTAGGATCTAAACAAGACTTCCGGATAAATAAAGCCGTCTAAAACTCATGCGGATAGAAAGAAAGATATAAGGAATGCATAACAATAAGACTGAATAATGAAAGTACAATGATAAATAAGAGTCAAAAGAAACAACTAGAGAGGCGACTAAGTAGTCCAAGACCACCGAGTGCAGGTGCCACAAGGTCGGGGTCATAGAGTAACGACAACGCCAAGCAAACTGGGTCTTAAGATGCGGCAGCGCCTGCTGTACCTAGACCATCGCGAATGAGGGATATCAACGGTGCGCCAGATAAAACACACCTCATCCCGACCAAACAATCCAGTGAATCGAGGTCATTGCTCCGGTAGCTACCCGACAACCACTTCAATCAGAGACACCTTCTTGACTCACTTGGCCCTCGTACACTCATATTGGAGTGGGAATTCCAAGAAAGGTAAGATAATGCAATAGCAATGAAATATAAAGTTCATTGAATTACTGTACATTTCCTAGTTCATTTTATGTACCTCAGATCCATGCTAATACGCTCTCTCGCAGCTCCAACACGACCCCGAACTAACCCCCCGATTTTCAACTCTAGCTCGCTAAGTCCCTGACATCATTTTAGTTAGTTTTGGTTTGTTAGAGTTTGTTTCTCTTACTAATCCTCTATTAAGTATAACTTAGTCCGTAGTACGATTTGTTTTTATTGTTTTCCTTATATTATATATAGGTGTAGAAGTTATACAAATACACCTAATATATGTATGTATGTACGATATATAAATATATATAACCACTTACTGCATCAATAGATCTCAACAAACTTATTTTAGGAATCTTATCATTTATTACTATTATTATTATTATTATTATTATTATTATTATAATTATTTTAACACTAGATTAATCTTTAGTCACGTAAAAATTCACTTTTACTTAGGTACAATAGTAAATTATTTGATTAGCTTACTTAGGCACATCAAACTAGCTTATATACCCATTTTTGTCTTAAAATCAACTTAGGCTTTTTCTTTCAATTAAATTCAAGCCCTCAAATATATTTAAATGATTTAAGTGTAATTATTCCATTAATTTATTAAAAGTCATTAATTTATACAAGGAAATTAATTAATATGTCTTTAGGCCTAATTGTCTTTTTTCACAACTTAAGCATATTAGATAAATAGAATTAGTTACTTTAGGCCTAATTGTCTTTATTTCACAACTTAGGCATATTGGATAAATAGAATTAGCTTAAGTTTATTTATTATACTTAGGTACTTAAGTATTTCTAATTAATACCTAAGTTATTAGCTAAATCAATGTTGCACTCAAATTTCCAATTCTCAAATAATTTAATCTTAGCTATTGAATATGCCATCCATCTATGCATCATTTCTTTTATTAATACACATTAATTTGGATCAACCTTAAACATTCAAGAAAGCCATGCATGAATTTAGTTTATCAATATATATATGTATGTGTTGTTGATCAGTTAAAAGGGATGCAAGCAAGATTAGAAAGATGAGAGTATGAAGAAGTAGCTTGCATGAATAAGACCATCATTAAAAGAAACAAATCAATAAGAATCAAAAGCATGGATAAAAACTCAAAGAGGAGAAATTATTATGGAGAAGGTATAGAATATGCCTTGAGACCATATGAATTTTTAAATTCCTTGTTGTTTTCAAACTTTCTCCAACTCCATTAATGGTGGGATTCCTTCCAATTTTCTTTCTAGAGCTCTTATAAATGAATTTGAGTGAAGTCCCTAATGACTTCTACCCCTTTATACTTTTATTTAAAAATTCATTAGCGATGGATTAATTATGCTAACCTAGCTTAATTAAGTCTAAATCCAAGCTCTCCATCTCATTTCTACATATGCCAAGTGATGGGGCATGTGCCCTAGGTCAATCCATTAACTGTCTTTATGAATACTTTTAGTTAATAAAATAGAGGATTTCATTTGCTGTTTATTATAATTAATTTGCATGTTTACATTATAATAAGATCCATGGGTATTTACATAAATATCCTAAATATTCCTAATCGATCATTATACTGGGAACTATAATGAATTAAGACTAGTGTGAGTTATGATTGATGATCATATGATGATTATACATATAGGGATACGAATCAAGATCACGAGTATTTGTTAGGGAACAAAGTACTGGACCGACCCGCTATGAGAACATCACATGGATTAAGCCATAGTTGTTTCTCATGATAGGTATATTTTCTAGTCCTCTGACTAGAGATTACCAGAGACTTCAACATTAGAAACACAATGATTTGACACAATCAAACGTTGTCTTTAACCAGACGATTATAAAGGTTGTGATTGGTTACTGTGTGAGCAATGTGATGAAGTTGTGTAATCAAGATAGAATTTGTCCCTCTCATCTAAAGAGAGATATCCAGTGGATCCCTCGATGTGTTAGACTGTTAAAAGGCCTAGTCTAAGTGAATTGATATTGATCAATGTCACTTGGATGTTTTCAGTCTACCTAGAGATCGAGACTAGTACGATTGAACATGTTGGATGACAATTCTATGCCTTATGTTTGATCAAAAGGATATCGTGTGAGAAAAGGATGTTATATACACTATTGATTAGGTTGTATCGATTTGATATTCGTACAACTTGGGTAGTCATAATGTCTTGCTAGAGGCCGCTTATGACTTGTATACCAAAATGTGTTTTGGTACACTACCAACGTTGTATGAGCCTATTGGGTCGCACGCTAAGAACGGTTTTGCGAGATTTTAAGATGATTTAGAAAAATGAATTTTATATGATAAAATTCATGACGGAAACGTCCTTGTGGTGTATTACACTTATACTTCTTTAAGTAGTGGTATATGTGTAATTTACTTAGCCGTCTATATACAAGGGTTGTATAAATAGACGCTTTAAGTTAGAAAACATAGACGAAAGATCAAAAAGGCCGAAACTCTTTTTCGTTTAAGAAACGACTTAGGGTTTTTGGTATGCTCTGGATCGTTTTGGAGAGAAACAAAAAGGTTTGGTATTCTCTCGAAGCTAGCACTTTGAATCTCGGCCGCCGTTCGTATGTGGACTGCTGATAGAGGGCGTTCGTCGTTGGCATCGCCTTAGAGATTGATCAACCTTTTGAAAGATATATTGCGATTGAGGTATGATTAAGTTTTCATGGTTTAAACGTTTTTAATGGAATTAGATTCGGATCCTGTTGGGGTTTTTGTCAAAATTGTTTTGTAATTTCCTCTGCGTATGAACCCCAAAACCCAACAGTGGTATCAGAACCTTCGAGTTTGATTCTATTAAATTCATTGCATGTTTACTTCTGATATATAAATGATATATGATTGAAAGCATGTTAATAGTTGATGTATATGTGATATACATAAGTTTCATGTGAGATTTATTATCATGTTTTGTGTATATGATACATATATTCGTGATTTAATTAAAGTCAGTTTCTTACATGCTAGTAACCATGTTAGGTTAATTCAAATAATTTCAATGAATTGAATTTCGTGTTCTGTGATCCATGACACCATTAGGTATAATCTTTATTTTTCGTGTATTGATGCATGGATGAAATCTCTGTAATTCAGTATGCATATTTAGGTTACATTGTCTTACGTTTCTTGAATTGTATAAGGCTGAATATTAATTCGAAACTAATATGATTAGGTTCGATTGGGATAGTAGTTCATGATTCAATGACATATTTGTGATTATCTGGATGAGGACCGAAATTGCAAATAATTAATTTTCGAAATTGTTTATTTATCTCATTATATCTATTTTGTTATGAACTTTCTATTTTGATAAAGATAGATAACAAATTAGATTATGAGATATAATCAAAATCGATTTCGTTATCCCTATTGGATAGGAGATAAATATCAAGAATTTTGTTATTGGTGATATGCTAGGATTCAAATATCTAAAGTCCTAATTGGATTAGGATAAGATGATTAGTTAGATGTGGGCCCGGGTTAATTAAAAATGTTTTAATTGACTTAATTTTGGATAAATTAAGGGGTAGATTTAGTATAGTAAAATCAGCAAAAAAATATGATTTTCTATAGCGAATTTCAATTTTCGGAATTGAGATTCGTCGTCTAAAAAAAAAATAAAAATGGGGGCGCCCACCTGTACCCCTGTCCGCTGACCGGTCAGCGGAACCACCGCCCGATGACCGGTCAGCGGACCGCCGTCTAACTAATCCTAGCGCACGGAAATTCTTTTATTAGTGAATAGTATAAAAACTTCCAAATTGTTTAGTGATTGAACAAATCAATAAAAAATATATGATATTTCGTTGTTTACATAAAATCACTAAAACTGAATAAAATCCCTCTATTAAATTTTAAGTCTCGTGTCATCCATTTTAAACACTTGTCAAGGCCTCGATCACACTAATATAGTTTCAGCCATAACTGGGTGTATTATGTTATCTTGGTGAGACAAGTTGGGTAAGAGTTACCTTAATGTTTAAAATGGTCCGACTTAATAAAGCCATCAAAATAGTTTTGAGCTTTAGGCAAATGATGAGATAAAAACATGCTAAGACATAAGATGTCGCGTATCTCATAAAATGATCTAAAAATTACATAAGATGTAATTGGTAACTGTTACCTACCTAAATAATCTAGTTCTGTGTTTCATGCCATAGCTTTGTCATAGAATTAGGTGAAATATGGATTTTAGTCCCCTAAATAAACAAGATGCGTTTTAGGAGGGTTGTTAATTAAGTGGGAGTCTATTCCTCTATACTAAAATAAACTTTGCATAATCTTTATTGTAGATCAATGGCCTCTTCAAGTAACAATAATCCCCTGTCATCGCGATCCATCCTTGAGAAGGATAAGCTATCTCGGGACTAACTTTCTTGACTGGTTCGAAACTTGAGAATTGTTCTTAAGCATGAACGCAAGTTGTATGTCCTGGATGCTCCAATCCCCGAGGACCCACCACCAATGCTACGAAAGTCGTGAAGGATGCGCATAGTAAGCATGTCAACGATTCTACCGATGTTGCATGTATTATGCTGGCAACTATGGTTCCCGAACTTCGAAGGACATGGAACTAATGGAAGCCTACGACATGGCTATAGCGGCTGAAGGAAATGTTCCAACAAAGAAGCTAGGCAAGAAAGGTTCGAGACAAGAAAAAACCTACATTCTTGCAAGATGACCGAGGGTGCGTCGCTAGTCCTCATGTTCGAAGATGAAGGGCTATGTTGACCAGCTTGATAGACTTGGATTCCCCATAAGCCAAGAGTTGGCTACGGATTTGATCTTGAATTCATTACCAGAGAGTTACTCGCAATTTGTGATGAACTACAATATGAATAATATGGAGAAATCAATTTCAGAGTTGCATTTGATGCTCAAAACTGTTGAACAAAATATCAAGAAACCCTCTAGTAATGTGTTGATGGTCCAAAAGGGAAAGGGAATGAAGAAGAAAGGCAAAGGCAAGGCTACAGTTGCGAAGGCTGTTGTTGCACCTGTCGCAAAGCCTGTGGAACAAGTCAAGCCCCAGCCTGTTCCTGTTTCAAAACACCCAAAAGAAAATGAAAGGAGAAGTCATCCTCCGCGTAGGGAATGGAGCAAGAGTTGCTGCCCTGGCTGTTGGATCGTATGACTTAGTTTTATCTAGTGGACTTATTTTAACTTTAAATAATTGTTATTTTGTGCCTGCCTTGAGCAGAAACATCATTTCTGTTTCATGTTTGGATATGGATGGTTTTGATTTTATTATTGCAAATAATAGATGTTCCATTTCTCGTAAAGGCATATTTTATGCAAATGCTGATTTGTATGATGGTCTTTATATTCTAAGCATGAAAAGGTCCACCGATACTCCAGTCTTTAACATAATTACAAAGAGATTCAAGTCAAATGACTTGAATCAAACCTATCTTTGGCATTGTCGTCTCGGGCACATAAATGAGAAACGCATAACGAAGCTCCATAAAGATGGACTTCTAGATTCATTTGATTTAGAAACATATGAAACATGCATATCTTGTTTATTGGGCAAGATGACTAAAAGTCCCTTTACTGGACACAATGAAAGGGCAAGTGATTTATTGGGTCTAATACATACTGATGTATGCGGTCCTATAAACACAATGGCTAGAGGAGGTTATCGTGCTTCATTACATTTATCGATGATTTCAAGAGATATGGTTATGTATATCTTATGAAACATAAAGTGAATAATTTGAAATGTTTCGAACATTTCAAAATGAAGTGCGAATCAACTTGGTAAAACTATCAAAACACTTCGATCAGATCGAGGTGGTGAATATTTAAGCCAAGAATTTGATGATCATCTTAGAAATTGTGGGATTGTCTCCCAATTGACTCCACCAAAGCAACTCCACAATGGAATGGAGTCTCTGAAAGGAGAAATCGAACCTTATTAGATATGGTTCGATCTATGATGAGTCATGCAGATCTTCCATTATCCTTTTGGGGTTATGCATTACAAACTGCGGCTTTCACTCTAAATCGAGTTCCTTCTAAAGCGGTTGATAAAACACCATATGAGATATGGTACGGGAAGAGACCTAGTTTGTCTTTTCTTAAGATTTGGGGTTGTGAGGCTTACGTAAAGCGACAAGTCTTAGAAAAACTAGCACCTAAATCTGACAAGTGTTTATTTGTGGGGTATCCTAAGGAAACAAAGGGATATTACTTTTATAATCCCACTGAGAATAAAGTGTTTGTTGCTTGGTATGGTGCCTTTATGGAAAAATAGTTTATTTCAAAAGACACTAGTGGGAGAGAAATAAATCTTGAAGAAGTTCAAGAATCACAAGTAAACACTAAACCGCTACTGGAAGTTCAACAACGTTCCGAACCAGTTGAACCTCCATAAGTGACACAAGGCCCACGAAAATCTAGTAGGGTAAGACATGAGCCAGAGAGATTCAGATTTCTCATTACTGATAGTCGTGACGTGTTGCTTATAGACCAAAATGAGCCCACCACTTATCAGGAGGCTATGTCTGGACCAGACTCGGATAAATGGCTAAGTGCCATGAACTCGAGATGCAATCCATGTATGATAACCAAGTTTGGAACTTGGTTGATTTACCTGAAGGTGGTAAGACCATTGGATGTAAATGGGTTTTCAAGAAGAAAACCGACATGGATGGCAAAGTGCATACTTTTAAAGCAAGACTTGTAGCAAAAGGTTTTAGCAGACTCAAGGTGTTGATTATGATGAAACTTTTTCACCAAGAGCCATGCTTAAATCCATAAGAATTTTAATTGCCATTGCTTTGCATATTAGGACTATGAAATATGGCAAATGGATGTAAAAACAACATTTCTTAATGGAAAGTCATTGAGGACGTGTATATGACACAACTCGAAGGTTTTGTACATCCCGAGAATTCTAGGAAGGTATGCAAGCTTCAAAGATCCATTTATGGATTAAAGCAAGCTTCTCGGAGTTGGAATCTTCGTTTTGATGAAGCAATCAATGATTTTGGTTTTATTAAGAACGAAGATGAGCCTTGTGTATACAAGAAGGTCAATGGGAGTGTAGTTGTTTTTATGGTACTGTATGTTGATGATATATTACTCATTGGAAATGACATCCCAACATTGCAAAATGTCAAGTCTTGGTTAGGGAAGTGTTTCTCAATGAAAGACTTAGGAGATGCAGCCTATATCCTAGGGATAAAGATCTATAGGGATAGATCTAAGAGGCTAATCGGTCTAAGTCAGAGTGCTTACATAGATAAGGTGCTGAATAGGTTCAGTTTGCAAGACTCTAAAAGAGGATTGTTGCCAATGTCTCATGGGATAAGTCTCTGCAAGACTCAATGTCCTAAGACAAATGATGAGCGAGACCGTATGAATAAGATTCCATATGCATCACTATTGGATCTATCATGTATGCCATGTTATGCACTCGACTTTGATGTATCATATGCTTTGAGCACTACAAGCGGATATCGGTCGATCCGGATGAGAGTCACTGGATAGCAAGAAAGAACATCCTTAAGTACTTAAGAAGGACTAAGGAAGTGTTCTTGGTCTATGGAGGTTTTGAAAATGATCTAGTTGTAAATGGTTACACAGATGCAAGTTTTCAAACTGATATAAATGATTTTAGATCGCAGTCTGGATATGTGTTTACTTTGAATGGGGGTGCGATAAGATGGAAAAGTTCGAAGCAGAGAGATCGTGGCGATTCTACAACAGAAAGTTCGAGTATATTGCGTGCGTCCGATGCAAAGAAATGAGGCGGTTTGTATCAAAAAGTTCATTTCGAACTAGGTGTGGTTCCAAGTATTGCTAACCTGTTTGTTTGTATTGTGACAATAACGGGGCAATAGCGCAGCCGGGAACCTAGATCACACCACAGATCCAAACATATACTCGGGCGTTTTCATCTCATCGAGAGAAATTATTGAGAAGGGAGACGTAAAGATTTGCGAGTACCTACTGAAGACAACGTTGCGGATCCATTGACGAAAGCTCTTCCACAAGCAAAACATGATGGTCATGTTAGATCATTAGGCGGTAGATGCATGTATGATTGGCGCTAGTGCAAGTGGGAGATGATGGGGCATGTGCCCTAGGTCAATCCATTAACTGTCTTTATGAATACTTTTAGTTAATAAAATAGAGGATTTCATTTGCAGTTTATTATAATTAATTTGCATGTTTACATTATAATAAGATCCATGGGTATTTACAGAAATATCCTAAATATCCCTAATCGATCATTATACTGGGAACTATAATGAATTAAGACTAGTGTGAGTTATGATTGATGATCATATGATGATTATACGTATAGGGATACGAATCAAGATCATGAGTATTTGTTAGGGAACAAAGTACTGGACCGACCCGCTATGAGAACATCACATGGATTAAGTCATAGTTGTTTCTCATGATAGGTATATTTTCTAGTCCTCTGACTTGAGATTACCAGAGACTTCAACATTAGAAACACAGTGATTTGACACTATCAAACGTTGTCTTTAACCAGACGATTATAAAGGTTGTGATTGGTTACTTTGTGATCAATGTGATGCAGTTGTGTAATCAAGATAGAATTTGTCCCTCTCATATAAAGAGAGATATCCAGTGGATCCCTCGATGTGTTAGACTGTTAAAAGGCCTAGTCCAAGTGAATTGATATTGATCAATGTCACTTGGATGTTTTCAGTCTACCTAGAGATCGAGACTAGTACGATTGAACATGTTGGATGACAATTCCATGCCTTATGTTTGATCAAAAGGATATCGTGTGACAAAAAGATGTTATATACACTATTGATTAGGTTGTATCGATTTGATATTCGTACAACTTGGGTAGTCATAATGTCTTGCTAGAGACTGCTTATGACTTGTATACCAAAATGTGTTTTGGTACACTGCCAACGTTGTATGAGCTTGTTGGGTCGCACACTAAGAATGGTTTTGCGAGATTTTAAGATGATTCAGAAAAACGAATTTTTATGTGATAAAATTCATGACAGAAACGTCCTTGTGGTGTATTACACTTATACTTCTTTAAGTAAGGGTATATGTGTAATTTACTTAACCGTCTATATACAAGGGTTGTATAAATAGACGCTTTAAGTTACAATACACATACGAAAGATCAAAAGGCCGAAACTCTATTTTCCTTTTAGAAACGACTTAGGGTTTTTGGTATGCTCATGATCATTTTGGAGAGAAACGAAAAGGTTTGGTATTCTCTCGAAGCTAGCACTTCGAATCTCGGCGGCCGTTCGTATGTGGACTGCTGATAGAGGGCGTTCGTCAGCGCCTTAGAGATTGATCAACCTTCTGAAAGGTATATTGCGATTGAGGTATGATTAAGTTTTCATGGTTTAAACGTTTTTAATGGAATTAGATTCGGATCCTGCTGGGGTTTTTGTCAAAATTGTTTTGTAATCTCCGCTGCGTATGAACCCCAAAACCCAACACCAAGTGTCCTATAAAGTGTAAAATGACATTTTTGCCCTTAGTCCATCAACGTATTTTTCATGCAACCAATACATTTACATAGATTAAATGACCTTATTTCTCAACATATTTACCAAGCATGGCCTTTTGAATTTAATTTAGTTCCTTAATATGAAAGAAGGAGAATTTTACATTAATTTCAATCTTCCATAGTACGCCTTTTAAGGTACATTATATGCCTTATTTCATTTCTTTACTATAATCATAAATTATTTAGATGTGTATTGTAATATTATAGTAATATGGTAATTTAAATAAACATTCCAACTTATGTTATTCTCTTAATTAAATTGCATTATAGTCCTATATCTATTTTTATCCTATCTTATCGCTTACTCATACCCGGATACCCATAATATACACGCATACCAACCATCGAACCTTACTCGTATTTTGATGAAATCGGACCAATAATTAAATGAAATTTGACATTTTTGGGTATAAAATAAATACTACACACACTAAACAAACATAATATACATTGGCGTTGACTCCCAAGGGTTGACCAAGTACGCCACGTCAAATAAAATCCCTGTTAGAGTCCTGCGTTGACACGCGACACAAGTTAAAATACTTGTGTCATTACACATTCTCCAATTCACTGTGGATTCACTGGCCTTTTTCTGCTCCTGATTTAGGTGGCGATTCCTAAAATTATTACAAGTTGTTGGTTAATCGCTGGAACTATTTTCCAGTTCAATATTTTGCTTTTCTTGATATTTTCTTCCATTCCTTTATTTCTCCTATTTAAAACCTGAAATCACAAAAATAAGAGAATACCTAGTGTAATATCATCATTTATACATAAAATCAACATAAATTACACTATAAATTATGTCTAATTATTGACTTATCAAATATCCTAAAACTCATCACTTTGTTGTCTCGAGCAAATAAATACTCTAAATCATATTTTTTCATTTATAAATTGATTTCAAATTAATTCATCCTAACTTTAATATTAGAAACTTTAAAATAGAAGATATTTTCAAACGTAAACATATTACCCACAAGTAAATGAAAGTTATGATAAAATAGAATAATTTAAACAAATCAAAACATCGCTTAATGATAACTCCACCACCTAATGTAACACTTTTTAGAACTTAAAATTCATTATCAAAGTTAGTACACAATATAGGTATTCTCAATCTCCACTTACAAGCATCAAGCTTACGACTAGTGTAGAATCTCAAAACACAAAACCACTAGATTAATTTTAATTTTAGAAAATACTTTATAATAGTACCATCATCAAAGTCAATTGATATTTTGCCAAGATACCAATGAAATTATCGTTTAAAATGTGTTAGATTTAAGAAACACCACATTTAACTTTAGCTTCAAGCACTCGAGTTAAATCTTTTCTTTGAAGAGTTGAAGAACATCCATCTTTTTCGTCTCTTATTTTTTTTTACTTCATTCTAATTGATTCTTTTTGACATATATCTTTTACTTTTTCTTTTAAGTCCTCGCTCTATTTCCTTTGGACATTCTCACATTTTTCCACTATAGATTCTCTGCTCCATTTCCTTTGGAATCTGTATGATTCTTTATATATTTATATTTATAAACTCTTGTTAATACTTCTCACTATCTATGAAAGTCGAAGAAAGTATTCTTTCTAACTTATAAAAATTCATTGGTTTCTAACCCATTTCTTCTTTCAATTGTGACATAATAGCTTTCTCTACATACTATAAATATAATTAATCAATAGCTTTTGTATCATAAGATTCATAGAAATCTATCTTGTTTATCTTGCACTATTGTTTCGATTTTCTACCCATTATCATGATTAACACAAGACTTTCGCTTTAGTGTTTAGATCAAGTAGCAAAGTTAATTAAAAAGGTATAAAATTAATTTCTTCTATCATAAAATTCACTTAGGTAATAAAAATATCACTTCAATTCAAATTCTGTTACATATTCATGTTGTTATCATTTTTAATAAAATAAAATGAAAATCATACTTACTTGAATTTGGAAGAAATTTGAAAATTTTTGTCAACTTACTTGAATATCGGATTAAAAGTAATTTTGAAATTTTCTTCTACCTTTCTTTCCTTTTTTTGCCATCAATGTCATACTTTACTTAAAATACCCCCAAACTCATTCTAAACATTTTCCTCAAAGTTTTAAAATCAAGTTTGGTTTCCAACATAACAAACATTCCACGTGAAGCATAAACGATTTGATATGTGTAATTCAAATGTAAATAAATATGCAAATATAAAGTCAACAGTTCTAAATGAATGGATTGCAAAAAGGAACATAAACTGCCATTAACGAAAATTGCACCAAGAGTAATACATTGTATCATTCAATTATTCATTACATGTAAGAGATAAAACTTTACATATGACGATGTCCAGAAGTGAGTTCATTATCGTCTTCATCATCTTCAACCATATCGACAACCATATCGACCAAAGATTGAGAAACATAGCTATCGGTTGGGTTGTAAGTCTTAGTTGGAAATTGCAACTATAGAGATGGGATGTGGACACTTCTCCTCGAATCCTACAAACGACTATCATATCTTCTTTCAGACATAGAATGGTAGCGTTGTAGAGTGCTCTCTTTTATCGCTATCATTTCTTTATTGTGATGAATCTTTGTCTGGCTACACATCAATGAAGAAAATATAGTTCGATAAAATCCTCTTCTACGAGGCTGTGATGAAGATGGTGTCGAACTTTTTGAAATATTCAGTACGCGCACTCCAGCCATGAAACTAACCATTATCTATGCTTCTTCTCCTATCGTTTTCCTATTTTTAGTGGTGTTTTGCTTCCTCGCTTCCCTCGTATTTATTGCATTAAATTATTCCCATTTATCTTTTAAGTCACTCTATCCTACCACCTTCTTCATTCATTATACTCTCGCGTCATTTATTGTCCTATCGGGTAATACATTGAACTCGATATCAAAACCCACCCTGGCTGTTGTAACTGTGACGACCCCAATTCCATAATCCTAAACTGGGCCCCACCCAGCCTAAACTTACGTGGACCCCTCGAGTCAGTCTCGCTGAGTCACGCGAGCCTAGTCAACCTTCCTTTATCATTTACCTAATCAATTAGTGAGTTATCATAGTTATAGCGGAAGCAATTAAACCTCAAACTAAATGAAAAATCTCAAAGTGACTAGTTAAGACAACCTAGAGTATGGAAACACCGAATATGTATATCATCATCAATGAACATTCAGAGGAGAGTAAATACAAGATTTACCTACCCAAAATCTCTCAAAAACCCAACTCCTAGTGTTTTAAACCAAGTATATCAAATAATACAAAAGAATCACCTTTGTCAGAAAAGTGGAAAAGACTACTTCGGTATCCTCAAATAATATCTTATAGCTGTGGAGCCTTCCCCTTGCTGGACTATGGATTTGCACTCCATCAAACACAAGAATGACGAGCCTAGGTAAGTAATGCCAAACTGGACATATAAAACATTTCGAAATAAATAAATTTGTCTAATTCATGCAAATATAAAGAAAAGAACAGGGAACGAATGAATATAAAAAATGGTAAATAATTGAATTGATAAGTGAGGGTCTGAAATACGAAAAATTGAATAAAAAAGAGTCCCGACCAAAAAGTCGTTGAATCGCGGCAAAAGCCCAGCAAACTCGGGTTCAGGACGAGACACAGTCTACCAGCTCTAACCCTTGTGACTATGAGATATCCACAGACTTGGATAAGTGCCCCAAACATACACTCAATTTGAAGATATCCAAGACGTCCAGATAAGAGCTCATATCATAGATAAATAATAACCATGACTCACTTGCCAATGGACCACTTAACCAATAGAAATTTCAAAAGAAATGATGAACAAAGCAATAAAAACAAATTTAAAGCTCAAGAAATAACTATAAAATTTCCTGGCTGGTTTACTTACCTCGATCCACTCGCTTATTCCTAACCTATCCGGCCTCCCAACACTCCAAAACGCGTTCTCGAATCCCCGTATCTCTTCCTTAGATTTCCTGGTATCATTTAGTATTCATTCAAGTGCAATATCCTTGTTTTAGAACTCTTAAACCATACCAATACTACGACCAAAGTATGCTCGAAAGCTATTTCGAAAAATACTTTATATTAACTTTAAAGTATTATCAACTAGCCCACTAGAATTACAGTTTTAACTCAGAAAACCTCATAATTTATCATAACAACCAAAAAGGAACTTGTAGTACTCATGACATACTTTCCATAGACTCCAAGAATACTCAAATCGGATCACAAATGAAGAAGTTATGAATTTTCTAATATAGCATGTCAACATTTTTCAAATCAATATTTTCGCAATTAAATTAGCAAAACTCCATAATAAATGCCACGAAATCATTCAATACCAACACCAAAATATTTCCACGGCCCGTGGAGTGAACTTTTATTTGAATTTAAATATGGTTTAGGACCTCACCATACATTCAATGGAGTCATGAATCCCCATTTGAGATATCATGTCTAGCAAAGGATTTTTTTTCCTTTATGCGAACAACGTCGTCGTCACGCCATGCCATTCGTGCACCGCTGCTGGAGCCGCGCCGCCGTCCAGCCATCCACGCTAGAGCTCAGGCCGCTCGCTGCTGCTACTGCTGGCTGTACCACCGCCGTCTTGCCTCCGCGTCCCCACCGTCCTCCCCTACAACCGCGCCACCTCCTGGTCTGCCGCTGCTGCTGGTTGTCCATGACGAAGGCTCATCGGAGTCGCTGCTGTCTGCCGACGTCGCGTCCTGTTGATCGCTCGTGGCGCTGTCTGGTGTCACGCCGCCCGCTACGACGCCGTCTTGGAGGCTCGCCTGACCCTCGCCGCCCATGCTTGTCCGCTGCTGCACCGTGCCTTCGCTCCATCCACGCAATCCTCGTCCTCCCTGGAGCCACTACTATTCGCCACCATTTCCACCATCTTTTCTTCTTGTCCTTCTTGGTGGCTCCCCCCCCTCTCTCTCTCCCTCTCTCTCTCTCACTCTCTCTCTTTTTCTCTATGTGTGTGTTGAAGATGAAGAAATAGGGTTGGTTTAAACCCCTTTTTCTATTTGTTTTTTTTTAAGATAGAATCTCATCTCTCCATCATTTCCTCGATAGAAACAACGCTAATGATCGAAGGTCACCACAACTCACTTAGAAGTAGATCTAAAGGTCCTCCTTTGTCCCGATCACTTTGTGACCCCAAAATCTACACATTTAGCCTACACAACCTTTATCTTTACCTCCCTTAGCCAATGTTCAATAACTTAATAGTCTAAGTGTCATCATCGCACGGATTCAATTTAATTAACTAAATCATTTGCGAGCACTTTACCTTACCGCGACCCGTAGTCAAATTTTAAACTACTAATGACTTGTGATTAGTGATTAATCAATGACTTAAAAATATGGGTCGTTACAGAAGCGACTTGTTATCTTAAGCTAGTGATTAGTGTTAACCCAGTTATTAATTAACTCGAGTTAGACTCAGGGTTAAGATCGGCATATCCCAATTAGTGTATGTGCGTTTGTATGACGTATGATGTTTGTTTGGTTTACACAACTGAAATATAAATATACGATAAAACTGTGAGTGATAAAACTGTGAGCGACGAGAGAGACGTGGCAAGTCGTGGCTACACGTGGACGTGACCAGCAGATTTATAAAAAAATGATAAACACAATATATATATTTATATATAAGGATATATAAATATATATACTAGAAATGAAGAAACTAGTGATTTTATATATTATTCGATCGTCTCGAATGAAGCGTAAGTTAAGATGTGTCATATTTAGTGTCATGTTAGCGCGTGGCATTTTAGCACATCGATTGTTTGATCAGTCTTGAGATGACACAACACGTATCTCGAGGAATATATATCAAAGTTGATATATATCAACTTAATAAATGATCGAACAAACAAAAATGGAAGCCGAGGGTTTGATTTCGATAGTGACAAGTTGCTCAAGATGACGATTCAAGCCAAGTTGAGAAGCTTAACTGGTAGATCGCCTTGCGTGCAACACGTAGGTATGTTTAGTTTTAGTGTTTATTAAAGTTTGAATTGGAGGTGATTGTAGGAAAACAAAGTAAAATGAGTTGTCGTTCCCATTTAGTCTCTCACTTTATATTTGATGTTTCTAAGCTATTGGTAATGAATTTGTGGATGTTAGTATCGATTTAGAGGTGTTTTGGTGGGATTGGAGTTGCAACAGTATGCTTTTGTTGCTGGTCAAGGGCGATTAGCGCGCTAGATCACAAGATTAGAGCGCTAGGTGCGCAGAATTTTGAAGAACATGCAGTACAGGCAGGGATTAGTGCACTAATTCATGCCTAGAATAGCAACAATGCTGTTTTTCTTATGAATTTGAATGAGTGGCTCAGGGACTGATTCAGGAGTTTCAAATAGTTTATAATATAGAATATTAGACTTATAGTTACTATTATTGGTTTATGATAGGTGTGGATTGGCCGGGAGAAAGTTAGGGACCTGGAAAGTTAGGAAATCGGGAGTGGACTTAGACAAGGTAAGTATAGATTCTCTTATTTATCAATGTTGCCTGGTTATTTAGTATATATTTTATTTAGTTGTTGGCGTGGAATGGGGAATTGGTTATACCGTGATGGTTTTTGATAAATGGAAAAATAGTGTGTAATGTGACCATATTATAACTCTTAGTTTCGAAATAGGTTTATAGGAGATCGGTTCCCTTCCCGGCCTATAAATAACTCCTGCCCAATTCAATAGGTTATATGGATTACATGAACATTAGAGGGTTTGGGATAGAACCATTGGGCATTAATGGATGTGTTAAAGAGTATGAAGGCCAACATACTGGTCTAGCAATTACATTAATGGCGTCAATGGGTAATCGACCCTAGTTTTATAAATGAATGGGAATCACGGTATGTACTAATTCAAATTATTTTCTTTGAATTTGAGTATGTATTGAATCTATATGCTTTTCGTATCCTTGTTAGATATTGTGGGATCACGTTGTTTGTGGCGGCCTTCGCCGCCCCAGGGTGACTTGTCTCCGTGTACTCCTTGCCAGCTGGCCCAACTACACGTGTACAAAACCTGCCCGTCTTTTCTCTGTCTCGAAATGTATCCACTTACGTGTGTACAGTGCATAAATAACATATTCAGCGAAAGACGTACGTAAATGCAAGAAGTATTAAGAAACAATTTAACAAAACCTAGTGTGGAAAAACCCTGAAAAGTACTGTGTTAACAACTGTACCATATAAAACTAAGCATGTACAAGGTCATGTCACTCCCCAATTCCCCAAAGAATCGAAATATCAAAATAATCACACGTACAAGTAATCCTAAGAGGTAGGCAACCAGAGGTAGTCGCCTAAGATCACCTTGCCTTTATTTGTACTCAGATCTGCACTCAATCATCACGGAAGAAATGGATGACGAGTCCGGTCAGTAAAATCCCAAGGAACACCTCCGAGCATTCGTATAAATAAGTGGAAGTCCATAAATACTGTTAAATAAACATGCAGAATGTAAACATACAACTGTAAGTAGGGCATCACATGCATAGATAACAATAAAGTGCAAATGTGAGTGTCTGTTCCAGTCAAACTAAATCATACTTCGGGATTCCCTTCCAGGATCCCACTAGTGGGCGCACCCAACTAGCTATCACCTGATCCCTCTCGGTGACCGGCGTAGACCTACGATGCACAGACACACATAGCAGTTCAATAGCTCAGGTCGTTATCCGCCGAGAACTTCTGATACACATGCTATGGTCTAGAATGCATAGTCACACAATGAAAAATTCGGTGGGACTACCTCAACCAACTGTGCAAACAACGACAAGATATAGATATAGGAAAAATCACAATGAAATACTAGAATTGAATGGAATTACAAAGAAAAATAAATGCTCAAGAGTTTTTCCATTGGGTTTTACAAACCTCACAACACGCTCCAATACCCCGTAATCAATCCCTGAGTCCAAGTCCGCTGGGTCCTTGGTTGCCAATTGATCACCCGTGTCAACCTATGTCCATTTAGCACCAATTTAAGTTAGCATGAGAATTTACAACTTTCTAAAAAGTTTAAGCCAAATTACTCATTTCACACTTTTCAAGGCAAAACCCCCCCGCAAAAAGTCGCGTCCGACATTCCCACATATTTTCTTTTCATTGAACTTTATCAATTTCTATTTATTTTATGGAAATGTAAGTTTTTTTTTTTCTGAAATCTCCCAATTTTTCCAACTTTTTCTTTCATTTTCTTCTTTTTTTTTTAATTATGTTTGGGTCGGTTTGACCCAAACGGGTCGGACCCGACCCGACCCTGGACATGGGCCGAGCCTGGCCCGTTCTGGGCCCGACCCAATGGGGGATGCACACACGTGCACGCGCCTGCGCTTGTGCATCTTCCTCATCTGATCGAACCAGTGAAACTTGTTCGATCATCATTCATTTTTTTTCTTTTCCATAGTTTGGGTTAGGGTTGATCTCCACCCGAACCCCGATGGACTCGATGGCAGGGGAGACGCCCCTGCCATCTCCACTTTGGCCCGGTTCGGCCTCCATGGCAGAACCCCCTTTCGGCCTCCATGGCCGACGCACCAAAAAAACAACAAAAACAACGACTCACCTCCTTTTCGACTTCTCCACCCTCTCTCTTCTCTCCTTCCCGGCTCCTCATTCTCCTCCTCCTTATCATCCTCTATGTTTCTTCTTCTCCCTCTCGGCTCGATCGGTATGTTTGTGTGCATGGAGCGGGTGTGTGAGGTGTAGGTGTAAGTGAGGTGAGTGGACAAGTGTTGTTGGGTTTATGTCTTAACACCAAAATATGACACAGCTAAGATACTCGCCCATTTTTTCAGGCGTTTCGATGCCCGATTTCGCGTCCGAAGTGCGATATACGCTTACCGTCGCGTCACTAGCCACCCAATACCAATTTCATATTAGGTACTTTGTCAATTTATATATAATTTGTGTGTTTTAGTTTCCTTGACCTAATATTCGATCCCGTCAACTACCCAGTACCCACGTCAACACGCATATTGAGGCGAATATAGTTCACACACCCTCGCATGTATTATTTTGCAACATACACACATGCGATGTATTTGAATAAATCACACCGCAAATAAGCAACCAACACATCATAAACTTCCATACCTAAGTCCCCGTGTGTCCTAGCCTACCGCGACGTCCACGTAGATCCGAGCTGGAGTTCACAGCTGTAAATTTAATAGACATTAATAAAATGGGCCGTTACAGTTCTTCCCGGCTAAATAAAATCTCGTCCCGAAATTTAACTGTAGCTAAAGTCCCATACCAGAGAATAGTTGAGGATATCACGTCCTCATCGTCGACTCGAGCTCCCAGGTGAGTCCTTCCGTCTTATAATGCTACCAACGAACTAGGACCTTCGTGAGTCCCTTATTTCGGAGAATCTATACTCGATGGTCAACGATCTCTATCGGTCTCTCCTCATAAGTCACGTTAGGCTGTATCTCCACCTGTCCTAACTCAATCATCGGTCTCGGCCCTGACCTAGCGAGTCTTAACATGGAAATGTGAAATGTTGGATGAACCCCGGCTCGGCAGGTAACTCCAACCGATATGCAACAGTGCCTACTCTTTGTGCAATTCGGTATGGCCCAATGTATCTCGGTGCCAACTTCCCCTTAATGCCAAATCTTTGTTGACCTTTGAAAGGAGAAACCTTTAGATATACCATATCGCCCTCGTCATAGCTCAGACCCTCGCGATACCTATCTGCGTATTTCTTCTGTCGATCCTATGCAGCTCGCAGTTTCTGACGAATTTGTTGGATTTTCTCTATGTGATCAACAACTATCTCCGGCCCTACTGTCACTGTATCTTCCGGCTCTTCCCAACAAGCAGGTGATCTACAGGGTCTCCCATACAGTGCCTCAAATGGTGGCATACCAATGCTCGCTTGATAGCTGTTATTGTATGCAAACTCACACAGAGGTAGAAAATCGTCCAACGAACCCCCAAGCTATAATATGCATGCCCTGAGCATATCCTGCAAAATATGGATTAGCCACTCTGACTGTCCGTCAATCTGAGGATGATAAGCTGTACTAAACTGCAACTCGTGCCAAACTGTTCCTGCATTGCCTCCCATAGTTTCGAGGTCAATCTGGGATCTTTGTCTGACACAATGGAAACTAGCACCCCATGAAGTCTAATAATCTCCCGCTCAAATAATATGCTCAGTTGGGGAAATGTGTATTTCATCGAGATTGGAATGAAGTGAGCCAATTTTGTCAGTCTATTAATCACTACCCAAACTGCATCGTGACGCCTCGATGTCTGCGGTAGCCCACTAACGAAATCCATAGTGATATGTTCCCATTTCCACTGTAGAAAGGGCAACTGCTTTAATAATCCACCGGGTCGCTTATGCTTTGCCTGCACCTGCTAGCAAATATGACAACTCCTTACGTAAGCACCTACGTCAGCCTTCATCCTTGACCACCATAATAGTAGCTTCAAATCATGGTACATCTTGGTCCGACCAGGATGAACTGTGTAACGAGACTGGTGTGCCTCCTCTAGAATCCCGTTCCATATCTCCTGATCCACTGGTATCCATAATCTCCCTCGGTATCTCAAACATCGATATGTGGTTTCTGCCCAATTAGTGCATTTTGAATTCCGTGATAGACCACTGACCAGTTCATAGAGCCCATCAGCCCTTTGACATTCGGCAACCCGTTCAATCGATACAGTCGGTATCCTCAACTGATAACAAATGTGTTGTTCCGCCGTAGTCGACAACTCGACACATAACTGGTGCTGCCTGTAATAAGCCATGCTCATGTGTCATCTGCAGCAGAATAGTCTGACTGTCGAGTCCATTCCTGCTCAATGCATCTGCTACGATGTTCGCCTTGCCATAGTGATACTCAATAGTGAAGTCATAGTCTTTCAACAACTCCATCCATCTCCGCTGGCGCATATTCAGCTCCCTTTGAGTGAAAATGTACAGTAAACTCTGGTGATCTATATACAACACGAATCACACTCCATAGAGATAGTGCCTCGAAGCCTACAGTGCAAAGACGACCGCTGCAAGCTCTAAGTCATGCACTAGATAATTCCCTTCGTGGGTCTCAATCGTCTAGAAATATAGACAACTGGTGTACCATCCTGCATCAACACACATCCAAGACCAATACCCGACGCATTTGTATATACTGTCAAGGTCTTGCCCGGCTCTGGCAATGTCAATACTGGTGCATATGTTAACCTCCATTTCAATTCACAAAAAAATGCTCACACTTCTCTAACTAGTCAAATCTGACGTCTTTCTTAGTCAGTCTCGTCATCGGCTCCGCGATCAAGGAAAAATCATGCACAAATCTCCGGTAGTATCCGACCAGTCCAAGGAAACTCCGTATATCAGCCACGGACTCAGGCGTCTTCCAATCAATGATCACCCTAATCTTTCCCGAATCCACTGAGATACCCTGCTCACTGATGACATGGCCTAAAAACCTCACCTCATTTAGCTAAAAGTCACACTTGCTAAACTTAGTATATAGTCGGTGCTCCCTCAGTGTCGTTAAAACTACCTTGAGATGTCCTTCGTGATCCTCATGAGTCCTGCTATAGATCAAGATATCATCGATGAATACGATGATGAATCTATCCAAATACGACCTCATAACCCTTTGCATCAGATCCATGAAAATCGCCGGAGTGTTCATCAACCCAAATGACATGACCGTGAACTCAAATAACCCGTATCTCGTGCTGAAAGTAGTTTCGTGGATATCATCTTCTCGAATCCTCAACTGGTGATAACATGAACGAATGTCAATCTTCGAGAAGAATCTGGCACCCGTCAGCTGATCAAATAGATCATCAATCCTAGGAAGTGGGTAACGGTTCCTTAGAGTTACCTGATTCAACTTCCTATAGTCGATGCACATCCTCATCGTACCATCCTTCTTCTTCACAAATAGTACTAGAGCTCCCCAATGTGACATACTAGGGTGAATGAAACTCTTCTCTAATAGCTCATCCAACTGTCGTCTCACCTCCTCCTGCTCCGCTGGTGCCATCCAGTAAGGTCGATCGGCAATCAGCTGCGTCCCTGGTATCAACTTGATTATGAACTCAATAGCTCATGGCGATGGAAATCCGGGCAAATCATCTAGAAATACATTAACAAAATCCTGAACCACCCGAACGTCTTCAATTCGGACCTCCGTTCGAACCTCCGGCTCAACTATTACTGCAAACGCCTCCATCTCCTGCACAGTAGCTAGTCGGCCTATCGTGATAAGTAAGTCAATTGCTGATTCAAATAATATGAACTTTGGTATTCCAGGAATATGAAACTCTATCCTCTTGCCGTAACAATATATCCGTGCATGATAGGATGTTAACCAATCCATCCCGAGCAGTGTGTCAAACTCTAAGTACTTCAATACTCAAAGATCAGCTGGTAACCGATGTCCATCCACCTCTATCATCATGTCTTGACATATTCGGTTAGGATATATCTTATTCCCAATAGCCGTACTGAGGACAAGATGTGGCTCTAGTATCTCTGTAACTAACCCTAACAATCCAACAATACGTCCAGCAAGGAATGATGAAGTACTACCAGAGTCAAACATAGCATGCATAGGGCTACCAAATATAAGTAATGTACTTTCAACGAGCTGCCGAGTCGCCCCGCTATCTGGCTTTGCTACCGCATGTGCTCTATCTCTGGCCTGGTCAGACGCTTGCCGTGGCGACGGTGGTGTCCGACAGTCAGCCTCAAGTATCCCCTCTGCCCATACCGATGACATCTACGACTCTCCAGTCTACCCGTCTGTCCGTCTCCAAATATTGAACCCTGACCTTGGTATACCTGACCTCTGTCATGTCCCCCATGATCTCACCCTGACGGTACTCCTGTGGCTATGACCTCTGCCGATCCACTGATGTTGAGGTAATGGCATGAACCGACTGTGGCTCCTCATAGCGAAACTTACTGCCTTGAAAATAATCCGGCGACCCCACTCCCGTCTATCATCTCTCCGGCCTCTATCCGGACGCTCTATCGGTCTCTTCTGCTTTTGAGTCGACCAATAACTCGCCCTGCCTGCACCTTCCTGCCAGTCACGCGTTTGCCAACCTTCTGTAGTATATATGTCTCATGAGCCAATGCCTTGTCAAAGATCTCCTGCAAAGTCGTGGCTCCGGTCGAGACAACTGCTGACGCAATTCTGTCGTCATCACCCCTCTCGGTGAAATAATAGATCCGCAAGCGCTTTGTCCCAGCAACATCTAGAGAGAACCGTAGCGAATGTCGGAACCTCTCCATATACTGCATCAAAGTCCGATATTCCTGTCGCAGGGCCAAGAACTCCTCCCTCAGTCTCAAACTAACCTCCATCTATATGTATTGATCATAAAATAGCTCCATAAACTCAGCCCATGTTGTCGGTTTCAGATGAGTATCCGTATATGTCGTCCACCAGACCGCCGCATGTCCTCTCGAATAAGCTCCCGAAAGTCGTGCCTGTACTGTCTCATCGTTCCTCATCAACTTATGGAAACGTTGATGGGACACTATCCATCTCCCTGCAGCCTCAGGGTCACCACCTCCATAAAAGAATCCAGTCCAACTTCAAAAACTCTCTCAATAACTTTGCCTCTGGCGCCAGCATTAATGTTGATGTCGAAGGAGTATCAGCAGCGGGAGTGGTAGTAACTTGGTCCGTCGTCGTGTGTGGAGACTTAACAGTCGACATCTCCAAAGGAACAACGATTGTGGTAGCTATCTCTGTGGGTGCCTCTGCTGCTACCCCCTGAACTGGTGTCTAAGGTACCCCATGAACAACAACTATCTCTGTTGGTACAGTTGTTGGGGCATGTGCCCTAGGTCAATCCATAAATGTCTTTATGAATACTTTTAGTTAATAAAATAGAGGATTTCATTTGCTGTTTATTATAATTAATTCGCATGTTTACATTATAATAAGATCCATGGGTATTTACAGAAATATCCTAAATGTCCCTAGTCGATCATTATACTGGGAACTATAATGAGTTAAGACTAGTGAGAGTCTTGATTAATGATCATATGATGATTATACGTATAGGGATACAAATCAAGATCACGAGTACTTGTTAGGGAACAAAGTACTGGACCGACCCGCAATGAGAACATCACATGGATTAAGTCATAGTTGTTTCTCGTGATAGGTATATATTCCAGTCCTCTGACTTGAGATTATCGGAGACTTCAACATTAGGAACATAGTGATTTAACACTATCAAACGTTGTCTTTAACCGGAAGATTATAAAGGTTGTGATTGGTTACTATGTGAGCAAGGTGATGAAGTTGCGTAATCAAGATAGAATTTGTCCCTCTCATATAAAGAGAGATATCTAGTGGATCCCTCGATGTGTTAGACTGTTAAAAGGCCTAGTCTAAGTGAATTGATATTGATCAATGTCGCTTGGATGTTTTTAGTCTACCTAGAGATCGAGACTAGTACGATTGAACGTGTTGGATGACAATTCCATGCCTTATGTTTGATCAAAAGGATATCGTGTGACAAAAGGATGTTATATACACTACTGATTAGGTTGTATCAATTTGATATTCATACAACTTGGGTAGTCATAATGTCTTGCTAGAGACTGCTTATGACTTGTATACCAAAATGTGTTTTGGTACACTGCCAACGTTGTATGAGCCTATTGGGTCGCACACTAAGAATGGTTTTGCGAGATTTTAAGATGATTCAGAAAAACGAATTTTTATGTGATAAAATTCATGACAGAAACGTCCTTGTGGTGTATTACACTTATACTTCTTTAAGTAAGGGTATATGCGTAATTTACTTAACCGTCTATATACAAGGGTTGTATAAATAGACGCTTTAAGTTACAATACACATACGAAAGATCAAAAGGCCGAAACTCTATTTTCGTTTTAGAAACGACTTAGGGTTTTTGGTATGCTCTGGATCGTTTTGGAGAGAAACAAAAAGGTTTGGTATTCTCTCGAAGCTAGCACTTCGAATCTCGGCCGCCGTTCGTGTGTGGACTACTAGTAGAGGGCGTTCGTCGTTGCCAGCGCCTTAGAGATCGATCAACCTTCAGAAAGGTATATTGCGACTAAGGTATGATTAAGTTTTCATGGTTTAAACGTTTTAATGGAATTAGATTCGGATCCTGTTGGGGTTTTTGTCAAAATTGTTTTGTAATCTTCGCTGTGTATGAACCCCAAAACCCAACAGTGGTATCAGAGCCATCGAGTTCGATTCCATTAAATTCATTGCATGTTTACTTCTGATATATACATGATATATGATTGAAAACATGTTAATAGTTGATGTATATGTGATATACATAAGTTTTATATGAGATTTATTATCATGTTTTGTGTATATGATACATATATTCGTGATTTAATTGAAATTTGTTTCGTACATGCTAGTAACCATGTTAGGTTAATTTGAATAATTTTAATGAATTGAGTTTTGTGTTCTATGATCCATGACACCATTAGGTTCGATTGTGATAGTAGTTCATGATTCAATTACATGTTTGTGATTATTTGGAAGAGGACCGAAATTGTAAATAATTAATTTTCAAAATTATTTATTTATAAATAATTAATTTTCGAAATTATTTATTTATAATTAATTAATTTTTGAAATTATTTATTTATCTTGTTATATCTATTTTGTTATGAAGTTTCTATTTTATAAAGATAAATAACAAATTAGAATATGAGATAAATATCAAGAATCTTGTTATTGGTGATATACTAGGATTCAAATATCTTAAATCCAAATTAAATAATTAATTTTCGAAATTAATTATTTATCTTGTTATATCTATTTTGTTATGAAGTTTCTATTTGATAAAGATAGATAACAAATTAGAATAAGAGATAAATATCAAGAATCTTGTTATTGGTGATATACTAGGATTCAAATATCTTAAATCCAAAATAAATAATTAATTTTCGAAATTAATTATTTATCTTGTTATATCTATTTTGTTATGAAGTTTCTATTTGATAAAGATAGATAACAAATTAGAATATGAGATAAATATCAAGAATCTTGTTATTGGTGATATACTAGGATTCAATATCTTAAATCCTAATTGGATTAGGATAAGATGATTAGTTAGATGTGGGCCCAGGTTAATTAAAATGTTTTAATTGACTTAATTTCGGATAAATTAAGGGGTTAATTTATGATAATAAAATCAACGAAAATTATGATTTTCTATAGCGAATTTTAATTTTCTGAATCGAGATTCGTCTTCTAAAAATAAAATAAAATATCTCCAAATTGTTTAGTGATTGAACAAATCAATAAAATATATGATATTTCGTTTACATAAAATCACTAAAACTAAATAAAATCCCTCTATTAAATTTTAAGTCTCGTGCCATCCATTTTAAACACTTGTCAAGGCCTCGATCACACTAATATAGTTTCGGCCATAGCTGGGTGTATTGTGTTATCTTGGTGAGACAAGTTGGGTAAGAGTTACCTTAATGTTTAAAATGGTCCGACTTAATAAAGCCATCAAAATAGTTTCGAGCTTTAGGCAAATGATGAGATAAAAACATGCTAAGACATAAGATGTCCCATATCTCATAAAATGATCTAAAAATTACATAAGATGTAATTGGTAACTCATTACTACCTAAATAATCTAGTTCTGTGTTTCATGCCATAGTGTCACGAATTAGGTGAAATATGGATTTTAGTCCCCTAAATAAACAATACGTTTTAGGAGGGTTGTTAATTTAGTGGGAGTCTATTCCTCTATACTAAAATAAACTTTGCATAATCTTTATTGTATATCAATGGCCTCTTCAAGTAACAATAATCCCCTATCACTTTGCAATCCATCCTTGAGAAGGATAAGCTACACGGACTAACTTTCTTGATCGGTTCGAAACTTGAGAATTGTTCTTAAGCATGAACGCAAGTTGTATGTTCTGGATGCTCTAATCCCCGAGGACCCACCACCAATGCTACGAAAGTTTGTGAAGGATGCGCATAATAAGCATGTCAACGATTCTACGATGTTGCATGTATTATGCGGCAACTATGGTTCCCGAACTTCGAAGGACATGGAACTAATGGAAGCCTACGACATGGCTATAACGCAGCGAAGGAAATGTTCCAACAACAAGCTAGGCAAGAAAGGTTCGAGACAGAAAAAACCTACATTCTTGCAAGATGACTGAGAGTTAGTTCTCATGTTCTGAAGATGAAGGGCTATGTCGACCAGCATGATAGACTCGGATTCCCCATAAGCCAAGAGTTGGCTACGGATTTGATCTTGAATTAATTACCAGAGAGTTACTCACAATTTGTGATAAACTACGATATGAATAATATGGAGAAATCAATTTCAGAGTTGCATTTGATGTTCAAAACTGCCGAACAAAATATCAAGAAACCCCCTAGTAATGTATTGATGGTCTTAAAGGGAAATGGAATGAAAAAGAAAGGCAAAGGCAAGGCTAGAGTTGTCAAGGCTGTTGATGCACCTATCGCAAAGCCTACGGAACAAGTCAAGCCCCAGCCTGTTCCTGCTTCAAAACACTCAAAAGAAAAGGAAGAAACTTGTCATTTCTGTAATCAAACCTATCTTTGGCATTGTCATATCGGACACATAAACAAGAAACGCATAACGAAGCTCCATAAAGATGGGCTTCTAGATTCATTTGATTTAGAAACATATGAAACATGCGTATCTTGTTTACTAGGCAAGATGAATAAAAGTCCCTTTACTGGACACAGTGAAAGGGCAAGTGATTTATTGGGTCTAATACATACGATGTATGCGGTCCTATAAACACAATGGCTAGAGGAGGTTATCGATACTTCATTACATTTACTTGATGATTTCAGCAGATATGGTTATGTATATCTTATGAAACATAAAGTGAATCATTTGAGATGTTTCGTACGTTTCAAAATGAAGTGCGGAATCAACTTGGTAAAACTATCAAAACACTTCGATCAGATCGAGGTGGTTAATATTTAATCCAAAAATTTGATAATCATCTTAAAAATTGTGGGATTGTCTCCCAATTGACTCCACCAGCAACTCCACAATGGAATGGAGTTTCTGAAAGGAGAAATCGAACCTTATTAGATACGGTTCGATCTATGATGAGTCATGCAGATCTTCCATTATCCTTTCGGGGTTATGCATTACAAATTGCAGCTTTCACTCTAAATCGAGTTCCTTCTAAAGTGGTTGATAAAACACCATATGAGATATGGTACAGGAAGAGACCTAGTTTGTCTTTCCTTAAGATTTGGGGTTGTGAGACTTACGTAAAACGACAAGTCTTAGAAAAACTAGCACCTAAATCCGACAAGTGTTTATTTGTGGGGTATCTTAAGGAAACAAAAGGATATTACTTTTATAATCCCGCTGAGAACAAAATGTTTGTTGCTCGGTATGGTGCATTTATGGAAAAACAATTTATTTCAAAAGACACTAGTGGGACATAAATAAATCTTGAAGAAGTTCAAGAATCACAGGTAAACATTGAACCGCTATTGGAAGTTCAACAACGTTCCGAACCGGCGAACCTCCGCAAGTGACACAAGGCCCACGTAAATCTAGTAGGGTAAGACATGAGCCAGAGAGATTCGGATTTCTCATTACTGATAGTCGTGATGTGTTGCTTATAGACCAAAATGAGCCCACCACTTATCGGAGGCTATGTCTGACCGGACTCGGATAAATGGCTAAGTGCCATGAACTCGAGATGCAATCCATGTATGATAACCAAGTTTGGAACTTGGTTGATTTACCTGAAGGTGGTAAGACCATTGGATGTAAATGGGTTTTCAAGAAGAAAACTGACATGGATGGCAAAGTGCATACTTTTAAAGCAAGACTTGTAGCAAAAGGTTTCAGGCATACTCAAGGTGTTGATTATGATGAAACTTTTTCGCCAGTAGCCATGCTTAAATCCATAAGAATTTTAATTGTCATTGCTACATATTATGACTATGAGACATGGCAAATGGATGTAAAAACATCATTTCTTAATGGAAAGCTACTTGAGGACGTGTATATGACACGACCTGAAGGTTTTGTACATCTTGAGAATTCTAGGAAGGTACGCGAGCTTCAAAGATCCATTTATGTATTAAAGCAAGCTTCTCGGAGTTGGAATCTTCGTTTTGGTGAAGCAATCAAGGATTTTGATTTTATTAAGAATGAAGAAGAGCCTCGTGTATACAAGAAGGTCAGTGGGAGTGTAGTTGTTGTTCTGGTACTGTACGTTGATGATATATTACTCATTGGAAATGACATCCCAACATTGCCAGAATGTCAAGTCTTGGTTAGGGAAGTGTTTCTCAATGAAAGACTTAGGAGATGCACCATATCCTAGGGATAAAGATCTATAGGGATAGATCTAAGAGGCTAATCGGTCTAAGTCGAGTGCTTACATAGACAAGGTGTTGAATAGGTTCAGTTTGCAAGACTCTAAAAGAGGATTGTTGCCAATATCTCATGGCATAAGTCTCAGTAAGACTCAATATCCTAAGACAAATGATGAGCGAGATCGTATGAATAAGATTCCATATGCATCAGCTATTGGATCTATCATGTATGTCATGTTATGCACTCGACCTAATGTATCATATGCTTTGAGCACTACAAGCAAATATCAGTCAGATCCAAGTGAGAGTCACTGGATAGCAGTAAAGAACATCCTTAAATACTTAAGAAGGACTAAGGAAATGTTCCTAGTCTGTGAAGGTTTTGAAAATGTTCTAGTTGTAAATGGTTACACAGATGCAATTTTTCAAACTGATATAGATGATTTTAGATCGCAATCTGGATATGTGTTTACTTTGAATAGGGGTGCGATGTAAGTGGAAAAGTTCGAAGCAAGAGATCGTGGCGGATTCTACAACAAAAATTTGAGTATATTGCAATATCCGTCGATGCAAAGAAAGGAGGCGGTTTGGATCCAAAAGTTCATTTATGAACTAGGTGTGGTTCTAAGTATTGCTAACCCTATTTGTTTGTATTGTGACAATAACGGGGCAATAGCACAAGCCAAGGAACCTAGATCACACCACAGATCCAAACATATACTCAGGCGTTTTCATCTCATCAGAGAAATTATTGAGAGGGGAGACGTAAAGATTTGCAGAGTACCTACTGAAGACAACGTTGTGGATCCATTGACAAAACTCTTTCACAAGCAAAACATGATGGTCATGTTAGATCATTAGGCATTAGATGCATGTATGATTGGCCCTAGTGCAAGTGGGAGATGTTGGGGCATGTGCCCTAGGTCAATCCATAAATGTCTTTATGAATACTTTTAGTTAATAAAATAGAGGATTTCATTTGCTGTTTATTATAATTAATTCGCATGTTTACATTATAATAAGATCCATGGGTATTTACAGAAATATCCTAAATGTCCCTAGTCGATCATTATACTGGGAACTATAATGAGTTAAGACTAATGTGAGTCTTGATTGATGATCATATGATGATTATATGTATAGGGATACGAATCAAGATCAGGAGTACTTGTTAGGGAATAAAGTACTGGACCGACCCGCTATGAGAACATCACATGGATTAAGTCATAGTTGTTTCTCATGATAGGTATATATTCCAGTCCTCTGACTTGAGATTATCATAGACTTCAACATTAGGAACATAGTGATTTGACACTATCAAACGTTGTCTTTAACCGGACGATTATAAAGGTTGTGATTGGTTACTATGTGAGCGATGTGATGAAGTTGTGTAATCAAGATAGAATTTGTCCCTCTCATATAAAGAGAGATATCCAGTGGATCCCTCGATGTGTTAGACTGTTAAAAGGCCTAGTCCAAGTGAATTGATATTGATCAATGTCACTTGGATGTTTTCAGTCTACCTAGAGATCGAGACTAGTACGATTGAACATGTTGGATGACAATTCCATGCCTTATGTTTGATCAAAAGGATATCGTGTGACAAAAAGATGTTATATACACTATTGATTAGGTTGTATCGATTTGATATTCGTACAACTTGGGTAGTCATAATGTCTTGCTAGAGGTCGCTTATGACTTGTATACTAAATGTGTTTTGGTACACTGCCAACGTTGTATGAGCTTGTTGGGTCGCACACTAAGAATGGTTTTGCGAGATTTTAAGATGATTCGAAAAAACGAATTTTTATGTGATAAAATTCATGACAGAAACGTCCTTGTGGTGTATTACACTTATACTTCTTTAAGTAAGGGTATATGTGTAATTTACTTAACCGTCTATATACAAGGGTTGTATAAATAGACGCTTTAAGTTATAATACACATACGAAAGATCAAAAGGCCGAAACTCTATTTTCCTTTTAGAAACGACTTAGGGTTTTTGGTATGCTCATGATCGTTTTGGAGAGAAACGAAAAGGTTTGGTATTCTCTCGAAGCTAGCACTTCGAATCTCGGCTGCCGTTCGTGTGTGGACTACTAGTAGAGGGCGTTCGTCGTTGGCAGCGCCTTAGATATCGATCAACCTTCAGAAAGGTATATTGCGGCTAAGGTATGATTAAGTTTTCATGGTTTAAACGTTTTAATGGAATTAGATTCGGATCCTGTTGGGGTTTTTGTCAAAATTGTTTTGTAATCTCCGCTGCGTATGAACCCCAAAACCCAACAACAGTCACAACTACTGGGCTCTTTAGCCGTAAGAACTCATCCATTTGTGTCTTTTGGGCCGAGAGTCTATCCTCCTCATTCGCCGTAGGTGGGACATCCCTAACCGCATCACTAGTTTATCCAGCCTCAACTAGCGTACCCCGACTATCCTTCCATGATCTGCGTTGAGAATGCGCTCCGAATCAGTCTTGAGGTATATACGTATATCATATAGTAACATGAAAATATAACACATATATAAGTTCTTACTCTACCCGCCTCACATCACTTCCTAACTAAAGTTCTAAGACACTAACTTCGGGTTTTCCACATTTAAGTTTGTGGATTAAGTTTTATTTCTTAGGACTTCCTTTTTTGCTTTGATGCCAACTGTGGCGGCCCTCGCCGCCCCGGGGTGACACATCTCCGTGTACTCCTTGCCAGTTGGCCCAACTACATGTGTACGACACCTGCCCGTCCTTTCTCTATCTCGAAATGTATCCATTCGTATGTGTACAGTGTATAAATAACATATTCAGCGAAAGACGTACATAAATGCAGGAATTATTAAGAAACAATTTAACAAAACCTAGTGTGGAAAAACCCTGAAAAGTACTGTGTTAATAACTGTACCATATAAAACTAAGCATGTACAAGGTCATGTCACTCCCAAATTCCCAAAAGAATCAAAATATCAAAATAGTCACATGTACAAGTAATCTCAGAGGTAGGCAGTTAGAGGTAGTCGCCTAAGATCCCCTTGCATTTACTTGTACTCGGATCTGTACTCAATTATCACGGAAGAAAAGGATGACAAGTCCAGTCAGTAAAACCCCAAGGAAATCCTCCGAGCATTCATATAAATAAGTGGAAGTCAATAAATATTGTTTAATAAACATGCGGAATGTAAACAAACAACTGTAAGTAGGGCATCGCATGCATAGATAACAATAAAGTGCAAATGTGTGTGCCTGTTCCAGTCAAACTAAACCATACTTCGGGATTCCCTTCCAGGATCCCACTAATGGGCGCACCCAACTAGCTATCACCTGATCCCTCTCGGTGGCCGACGTAGACTTACGACGCACCGACACATGTAGTAGTTCAATAGCTCAGGTCGTTATCCACCGAGAACTTCTGATACACATGTTATGGTCTAGAATGTATAGTTACACAACTGAAAATTCGGTGGGAGTAACTCAACCAACCGTGCAAACAACGACAAGATATAGATATAGGGAAAATCACAAGGAAATACTGGAATTGAATGGAATTACAAAGCAAAAATAAATACTCAAAAGTTTTTCCATTGGTTTTACAAACCTCACAACACGCTCCATTACCCCGTAATCAATCCCCGATTCCAAGTCCACTGGGTCCTTGGTCGCCAATTGATCACCCGTATCAACCTATGTCCATTTAGTACTAATTTAAGTTAGCATGACAATTTACAACAACTTTCTAAAGTTTTTAGGCCAAATTGCTCATTTCTCGCTTTTCGAGGCAAAACCCTGCAAAAAGTCGCGTCCGACATTCCCACGTATTTTCTTTTCATTGAACTTTATCAATTTCTATTTATTTTATGGAAATGTAAGTTTTTTTCTTAATTATGTTTGGGTCGGACTCGACTCGGCCTGGACCAGAACAGGTCTAGGCTCGGCCCATGGGTCGAGCCTTGCCTGTTCTAGGCTTGGCCCATAGGGGATGCACACGCGCGCATTTGTGCATTTTCCTCATCTGATCAAACCAGTTTCTCTGGTTGGATCATTATTCATTTTTTTTCTTTTCCATGGTTTAGGTTGTGGTTGCTCTCCACCCCAATCTCGGCGGACTCGATGGCAGGGGAGACGCCCCTGCCATCTCAACTTTGGCCCGGTTCGGCCTCGTGGCCGAACCCCCTCTCGGCCTCCATGGCCGACGCACCAATCAAACAAAAAAAAATAATACTCACCTCCTTCCCGATTTCTCCACTCTCTTTTCTCTCCTTCCCGGCTCCACCTTTTCCTCCTCCTCCTCTTTGTTTCTTCTTCTTCCTCTCTGCCCGATCGGTGTGTTTGTGTGCATGGAGTGGGTGTGTAAGGTGTAGGTGTAGGTGAGGTGAGTGGACACGTGTTTTTCAATTTGTACAAGTGTTGCTGTTGAGTTTGGCTTATATGGACAAATGTTTTTGGGTTTGTGTCTTGACACCAAAATATGACACAACTAAGACACTCGCTCGTGTTTTCAAGTGTTTCGACTCTTGGTTTCGCATCCGAACCGTGATATACGCGTACTGTCGAGTCACTAGCCACTAATACCCATTCCATATTAGTTACTTTGTCAATTTTTATATAATTTGTGTGTTTTAGTTTCCCTGACCTAATATTCAGTCCCATCAACTACCCAGTACCCGCTTCGACATGAATATCGAGGCGAATACAATTTACACACCCTCACATGTATTATTTTGCAACATACACACATGCGATGTATTTGAATAAATTATTCCGCATATAAGCAACCGACACACCATAAACTTCCATACCTAAGTCCCCGTGTGTCCTAGCCTACTGCGGCGTCCACTTAGATCCGAGCTGGCGTCACGTCTGTAAATTTAATAAACATTAATAAAATGGGCTGTTACTTTGTTATTGCATGTTTTCCTTGAATACTATATGAAATATTGATGCATACTGTGAATCTGTATTTATCGAGCTCGTTGGAGTGCTCATTCCTTTTACACATTTTAGGCGTGCAACCCAGCATTTCAGCTAAGGGGAAAGAGAAGATTTAGGAGTCTCGAGTCTTCTCTACGCTGTAATGACCTATTTGTATCTATATAACTCTGTTGACTTATTTTGATGTATATAAAAAGGGTTGGGGTGATTTTATAAATGGTTTGGAAGTTTTGTAAATTCTGTATTACCTTATATTCAATTATATCAAAAAAACAAATTTTATTTTCGATGTGTATGACTTTAATATTTAAATTTAGTATGACTATACAGGTTGAGTTTATCAGGTATGAATAGAGAGGCTGCCAGCTCTAGTTAAGTTTGCGAGGTTAGTGGGCTTAATTATGGTTTCAGGCAGGGAATGTTCTCTAATCGAGATAGGGGATGTCACAAATTGGTATTAGAGCATACGTTTTATCATTTTTAGGAGACAAGCGGTAATGTGATATAGTATGGTATCAAAAGTGAGGCTCTGATCCTCTTTCATTTGTGAATGGTTTTGAAAGTGGATGATAACATATGCTGTCATACTGAAACCTAAGTTTATTGACTTTGGATTTGACTCGAGTTATGAATAAACTTTGTGTTTGATAAATAGATTTTATCGTGTTTTGGGGGAAAAAATGAAAATTGTATTATACATTAATTACTGCATATATTAATTTATATTGTATAAATTGGATTTCCTTGAATTGGTTAAGTGTTACCTGATGATCTTATTTTTCCTTGAATACATAATTTAATGGCGGATCAAGGGAAAAGATTACAGAGGTCATACCCTTAAGGTAATAGGGAAATAAATGATCAATGGAAACCTAGAATGGAGCAGCAAATATAGCAATTAATGGAGTCTCAGGATAAGATAATGACGATCCTGATGGCTCAGATTTGACCATCAGTTCAGAGAGTTGAGGCATAGCCTGCAACTAGTCCCAAGGTTAACAGCAGAGCCGAGGAGCAAATGAGACAAGATGGCGACTTTCAAGACATCCAAAAGATTTCCACAAGTTCAGGTGCCAAAGAGAGCTGCCAAGATGCCAAAGGACTCTGAGAAGGCTGCATTTCTAAGAACTATAAGGAATTCATGAAGTATGATATCGTGAGATTCGATGTTACTATGGAGGAAGGGGTAGCTGAGGCCTGGATTCTAGAGATGGAGCGACGCTTCGTTGTTGTGGATGCAGATGACTAGTTTAAAGTGAAACTAGTTACCTTTTTGTTGATTGATTCCGCATGGAAATTGTGGAATTCGTTAGAGAGAGAAGGAAAGACGGTCACCACATGGCCCCAGTTTCAGATAGTCTTTTAATGACAATATTTTCCTAAATTAGTCTATAATCGAAAGAAGACTGAATTTACTCAATTGAAGCAGGGAATGATATCTGTCAGGTAGTATGAGTGGAGGTTCACTGAGTTAAGTGAATTTGCTCCGGAGATGGCTGAGCTGGAAGAGAACAAAACTGACTTGTTCCTTAGTGGGCTGAGGTATGAGATTAGAGTTGTGCTTTCTTCTAATCCTCGCACTAGTTATGCTTTCATATTTGAGAGTGCAATAGAGGTAGAGGTAGCTATGCTAGCCAAACCTTATAGTACGGTTGTTGCAACAACACCATCAATTCCACAATTTTTTGGAAGTCAAAAGTTTAGGGATCTAGTTATGTTTGGGTAAGAAAAAGGTTTAGGAGTGTAGTAGGCACTTCTACACCAATAGGTTCTGCAGGGACGACATTTGTCAATGCACCGGTTGCACCAGTTTCTCAGGCTTTAGTAGCTAAACCACCTTTGTTGCCTTCACAGTCAATAGGTAGAGGCAGGGTTAGATCATAGTCTTCATAGAGATCTTAGATCGAAATAGGCTTCACAAACTAGTAGTCTACCGTAGAGGGCACCGGTGATATGTTACAGATGTGGGCAGATAGGACACATTGAGAGGGAATGTTCTATGCCGCCAGCCACCTCCATAGGCAATAATATTCCACCTGCACGAGGACAGGCTCATGCAATGGCAGAGGTAGATCCGGAGGCCAATCGGAGACTTGCGGAAGGTATATTACATATTACATTTTGTGATTGATATATGCATACATAAATTGATGTTGGTTCTACAGTTTCATTTATTGTTGGATCAATGGTTGATAAATTAAAATTGAAACCTGTTAGAGCTGATACATTTTTTTATTTTAAGCACAACAGTAAGTGAGAAGGTTTATCCTAACCTGATCCGTGAGAGATGTATAGTTAAATTTGGGGAGAATGAATTTCCCATTGATCTAAGGGTAATGGAGTTCCTAGAGTTTGATGGATTATTGGGATGGATTGGTTATCAACGTATCATGCTAGTATTGATTATATCTATAAGACAGTGATATTCCATATTCCTAAACTTTATGACATTATAGTCTATAAAGGCTATAATCCTTCACGAATTACGACTCGTGGAAGGGAAGCTACACCCCAGGAGTTAGAGGTATTAGCGAGAGTTATTTCTTTTGGAGAGCTTGGACAAGAACTTAAGGTTAATGAGATACCAATAGTTTGTGAGTTCCCATAAGTCTTTTCATCTAACTTGCCTGGATTACTACCACGAGTTATTGATTTCATCATTTATCTTATTCCTGGAACTAAACCTATATATATTCCTCCGTATCGTATGGCACCAAAGGAATTATGAGATTTACAAACTCAGCTTGAGGAGTTGCTTCAGAAATGGTTTATTCATCCTAGCATGTCACCGTGGGGAGCACCTTTTCTTTTTTTGAAAAAGAAGGATGAAACCCTACGAATGTGCATTGATTATAAATAGCTGAATTGGGTGACATCAAGGACAAATTTATCATCATATTCATCGATGATATTTTGATTTATTCGAAGACTGAGGAAGAACATTTGCACTACCTCAAAGTTACATTGCAGTCTCTGAAGGATAATAGGTTGTATGCCAAATTTAGTAAATGTGAATTCTGGTCTTCAGAGGTCAAGTTCTTTGGACACGTGGTTAATACTGAAGGGATATCAGTTGATCCAGGTAAGTTTGAGGCAATCAGGGATTGGCCTACTCCTACAACAGTGTCGAGGTTCGAGGTTTTCTTGGCTTAGTGGGTTATTACAGACTATTTGTTGAGAGATTTTCCCGTATTGCTCTACCAATGACTCGACTAACATAAAAAGATGTTGGTTTTATGTGGTTAGATGCTTGCAAATCTACTTTTAAGGAGTTGAAAGACAGATTGACTATGACACCATTTCTTACACTACCCGAATCAGGGAAAAAATTAGTAATTTATACTGATGCTTTTATTTAGGCTCGAGTTGTGTGCTAATGCCGTAAGGCAGGGTTGTGGCATATGCTTCGAGGCAACTAAAGGTTCATGAAAGAAATTACCCAATTCATGATCTTGAGCTAGCAGTAGTAGTTTTTGCCTTAATGATTTAGAAGCACTACCTGTATGGCGAGAGATTTAAAGTATTTTCAGATCATAAAAGTTTGAAATATTTGTTTACTCAGAGTGAATTTAACATGAGACAACGTAGGTGGCTTGAGTTTCTCAAGGATTATGATTTCACTCTAGAGTACCACCTAGGCAAAGCAAACGTAGTTGTTGATGCTTTGAGTAGGAGAAGAATAAGCATAGAGAATGTAGTGACTGTCGGAGCTTCTTAGTTCAGATTTCTAGAAGAAGCTTTAGGGATGATGATTCGGGAAAGTTCAGCTGGAATATCATCAACCGAGAGAGCTACTTCCAATGCTACTAATTTGTTCTTCTATGCTCAAACTCGAGCGGAGTCGAGGATGATTCAATGGGTAATCGATAGTCAGAAAGCTGATCAGGAGTATGTTGCACGACGAAAGTTAGAAGATAGTATAAATCATCCTGACTGGTCAGTTTGTGACGATGGGGCATTATGATTTAGAGATAAATTATGGATTCCATCTCAGGATTAGTTGAGGCAGGATTTGCTACAGGAATCTCATCGATCTCTTTACTATATTCATCCAGGTAACTCCAAGATGTATTGTGATATGAAACGTGTTTATTGGTGGCCTAGGATGAAGACTGATATTGCTGAATTTGTAAAGATATGTGAGATCTTTCAGCAAGTTAAGGCTGAACATAGGAAACCTGAAGGGTTATTGCATTTGTAACGGCCCGAAAATTTGACTTGTGCCACGTGTCAAGTCAAGGTCGTATGTGGGACCCACTCGTCGAAATGCGTATGTCCGAATCCAATTTGGGATGATAATGCTAACTATGCGAGGAATTCGGTGAGCCGAAACACGAACGGGGATGCGTCTCGAGTCACATGCCGACTTGGGATACGCCTCGTAATGCATGTAGCGCGAGTATCGAGATTTTGAAATGAGGTGGGTTGGTGCCTCGAGATGCGCACTGCACGGTTGTTGAGTTGCCTCGAGATTCATGTTGCACGAATCTCGAGAACACTTTTGATTTGAAATCAAAAAGGGAAACAAAAAAAAGAGAATGTTATATATATATATAAGAAAATAAAAAAAAAGATTGATTGAGATAAGATATGTGAGGAGGGAGAAAGAGAGAAAACCAGAGGCGATAAGAGAAACGACCGAGAGGAGATCGGTGGCTCGCGAGAAGCGGCGTGGGCCGGACCACGCAGCACCGCGAGCGGACGACGGTGGCTCCCGGCAGGCGCTGCGGCCGCGTCGAATGGCGGCCGAAGGCGGATGGCGGACCAGTGCGTGACGCTCCATCGGCGCGGCTTGGTGTAAACGGCGTGGCAGCGCGCGCGGTGGTCGGCGGCGCGACCAACGCAGCGCGAGGCTGGACGGTAGGCGGCGGCGAGGTTCAGCAGCCGGCAGCAGCAGCGGCTGGCCGGAGACGGCGGCGGCGAGCTTGCGATCGGCGCGATGGCGTGCGAACGCGGCGACGAGACGTAACGCCGCGGAGACAATGACGCAGTGGCGGCGACGGCGGCGCGGAGTGAGTGCCGGCGGGCCGGAGTGCGGCGAAGCGACGGCGGCGACGCGGCGAGCAGCGCGCGCACGGCGCCGCGAGACAGCGCAGCGTCGCGCGCGGTGTCAACTAGTCGGTTGCGCGATTTCGACGAAAATCGCGACGACGCGGTGGAGGTGAGATTTATTTCACCAAATTTTAGTATGATTTGTATAATTTGAAATAAAATAAGCCATCAAATGTTTAAATGGACACCAGGGACTAGGAGTCGGGTGTCGGTGCGTAAATCGAGACGCGAGTGTCATTTTGAGGTTTGCGAATTTCGAGGTAAGTAAACCAGCTAGGGACATATACAATATTTCATGTTTATCCATTGACTGTTGTTGTTTACTGTTTTGTGATAACCTTTATTGTTCACTGTTATCGTTGGATTCGAGACTGGTGAGATAAAAGTACTATGCCCATATGTGTAGTTCGCAGAGCGTGCTCGCACGCACATATGGGGGAAATATAGAAGGTGTATATGGATTCGCAGTCGCAGAGCTTGCTCGCCTGGGGTGCATATACATCTAAGATGTATATGAGATGTATATTGTTGTTCACTGCAAATCTATGCCCATATGTGTAGTTCGCAGAGCGTGCTCGCACGCACATATGGGGGGGAACATAGAAGATGTATATGGATTCGCAGTCGCTGAGCTTGCTCGCCTGGTGTCCATATACATCTACCTTTGGGGTTCCAGGGTTGCTTGCCTTGCCAGTCGCAGTCGCAGAGCTTGCTCGCCTGGACTGGGGGGAGGGGCTCTGGGCCTTCACTCCTTGTTGTTTGGGCCTCACTCATCGATTGATTGTTTACAGTTTTTATATTCATGCGTTCTTGATTCTTTTCATTCTATTTGCATGAACTGTTGCTTTGGATATCATGAACTGTTGCTTTGGATATCATGAACTGTTGCTTTGGATATTGTGAAATGTCGTATATATGTCCTACTGGATTTACTTACATGGGCTCGTCATTTTTATTTTGACTGAGTGCAGAGCCGCAGACACGTAGCAGAGGGAAGACTTCATAGCTAGGTGAAATTTTGTATATTTTGTATTTACTCTCCTCTTGATGATATTGACTGGGTTCCACAATTAGGTTGCCTAACTCCCTGATATTTTTGTTGAGTTATTGAATGTATTAGTTGCTTCCACTATAAAATTGTAAAACTTGAAAAATATTAATAACTCGACTTTAAAATGTGAATTTACGTATAATGATGGATTGGAAGGCTAACTAGGTCCGCGTTGACCTTGCGAGATGGGCTCGGGGGTCCACGTGGGCTTAGGCCGGGCGGGGCCCAATTCGTGAAAAATGGGGCCGTCACAGTTGGTATCAGAGCCCAGTTTTGGGCATCTCATGGCTTAAAACATTGTGATACCAACGTCATAGTTGGTATCAGAGCCGTTGTTTTAAGGAACTCGACTCTTGACATTAAGACACAAAACAAGCGGAAGTTAGGAATGGTTGAACTTAGAGTGGAACCCTATGATCCTGACTTGAGTCTTCGTTGGGAAGTGAGGAGAGTTGGAAAATGGAAAATAGAAGATGAAAGAACACCGATTGGATTTAAAAGAATGAAATTGGAAATAATATATGGTATAGTATATACTATATAGGATGTCAATAATTAGACTTTGATTCGAGGAATCGTGACTATGGAATTGATCAATTGGATAGAAATTAAATGGAATCAGTTAGTTTTGATTTCTTCTTGAGGAAAACACCCTGCACGTATTTCTAGAGGATCCGCTAAAAATAATTAATGAAATTGGAATGTGATACGGGAATCAAATCCGTGCTAAAGGTGAGAGGATTTCATGTAAATTTGGTATGGTACTGCAGGGACGCTTAAACTATATTTAAATGGTTTGGAGTTAAATTTGAGCCGAGTTGGAGTTAAATTTGGTATAGTCCTTGTTTTCATTTGAGCTGAGTTGGGGATCAATTACGAACGACCAAATGATTTTTTTGTTTCTAGTCGAAATATTAATGGAATCTTTGGTTTCTGCTATTGGTTGGTTTGGAGAAGCCAATGGAAAAATGCGGGAGTTGTGTAAATTCAATTCAGCTTCGCGGATAGTTCAATTGATAAATTGAGGATTTCCTATAAGTAGTGAGACTTGAAATGGAAGTTGAATCTCTAATTGGTGTTGAATTGATGATAAAGGAAATGGATGTTGTTGGATAATATACAACGAATGGAACAATTAATGTAATGAACATTCGAGAAAAGCTCATTCGTGAAATGAATGAATATTCGAATGTAAGGAACATTCGAGTAAGGAACATCGAATGTAAGGAACATTCGAGAACGTAAAGTTAAAAAAAAAAAAAGAAGAGCGGACTCAAAAGAGCAAAGTGTTGAGATGACTTGAGAGCTAACGATTACATCATGTACGGACTCCTTTAGCTTTGACGAAAGCTTTGGAGTAGTACTGTTGGATCAGAAGCCCAAGTAACTCCACTTTAGTGACACTATACATTTATAGTCTCAGGGTTGGTGAAGTCGACCACCACCTTCGGGGACTTATAAATGAATTAAATGTTACGAGCTGAGGTAGAGTCCGCGAATCGTTTTAAAAGCTAGAGGCCACCTAAGGATAAATCCTACGAGATGGTATATCTCAAGAATTCTCGCATTCTAAGATTTGCTCAGAGGCGTTAGTAAACGTACTGACATGAATTTTCGTACAAGTAAACAAGTGCATTTACTCACTTGACAAATCATTAAGAAAAAAGTAAACAAGTGCATTTTAAATGGAAATAATTATGTTTTAATGTGTCTCGAGTTTCGCACCGCACGAATCGCGAGGACACATTAGATTTGGATTAGGAAATGCGAGTTCGAAACTTGGGAGGTGTCTCGAAATACGTAATCGATACAATTTTGGTCACACATTGAGGTGGTGCCTCGAGATTCGTGTCGCACGAATCTCGAGGACACATTTACTTTGAAAGTCAAAAAGTGAACGCGTTGGAGTAAACGTGTTGAACTCGTGCTTACATGAGGAGATGCTGAGCGCGCTACTGATACGAGAATTATAGTGACGACTCAGGCGAGGGAGTTTCATGAGTTTTAGCGGCATCACTCGGAAAAGTTTCACGTTAGTACGAATCTCGGAGCATCAAATATTCGTGATGTTTTGGCCACACCAGATCGAGGTCGAGCATCGTATAAGTTTCGTTGTTCGGCGAGGCCGATGTCTGGTTGTGCACTACGGTGGCATCGATGTGGACGCTCTGGAGTGCGGTTGATGTTATGATGAGTGAGAGCGTGAGAGCACCTGAGAGCAACCTCATAACGTATTGCGTTTCGCCATACGAGGAATATACGGTGCCAAAGTTAGTTGGTTCAGCGTAGAGTTACGCTAGTGTAGTACAACAGCTAGCACCGTCATCAGTACCATCAGATGATTGATGGCAGAGGCAGTGGCCAGAGATAGGGTCAGAGATCCAGTCGAGTGCACAGATAGGGACTGCGATCTAGTCGTGCACATGGGAAAGGAAATGGACATGTTCCAGTTGGAGCGAGATTTCAACGTATCTGCATGGACGTATGGACAACCAGGTATAGCAGAGTAAGGCATGCTATTGTCACGTCAGGTCCGACTACTATCCATCGTAACGCGATAGAGGGTACGAGTTTGGTTAAAACTCACTCGAGTAGTGAGACTGAGTTACATTTCTCGTGGGAATACAACAGATGTACGTATGTTGGACGGTGGATTACGAAAGTAAAATATTCATTTGTATTAAATTGTATGCCAATATATGTTGCGAGGATGTTGCCCTGACATATATTGATGGGAGGAGACAGATGGTGTGTTCTTTGCTTGGGGGTTACGGAGGAGCCCATTTTGTCGCGGAGGAGCCCAACCATACAGAGTAAGATGGGGGTATGGCTTGGGCGAGTATGGCCTTGGGCGGGTATGGCCTTGGGTCTTTATTTATAAAACACCATTGTCCGAGATTTGGTTCAATTTCGAGGACGAAATTCTTAATTCGTTGGGAAGACTGTAACGGTCCGAAAATTTGACTTGTGCCACGTGTCAAGTCAAGGTCGTATGTGGGACCCACTCGTCGAAATACGTATTTCCAAATCCAATTTGGGATGATAATGCTAACTATGCGAGGAATTTGGTGAGCCGAAACACGAACGGGGATGCGTCTCGAGTCACATGCCGACTTGGGATACGCCTTGTAATGCGTGTAGCGCGAGTATCGAGATTTTGAAATGAGGTGGGTTGGTGCTGGAGATGCGCGCTGCGCGGTTGTTGAGTTGCCTCAAGATTCGTGTTGCACGAATCTCGAGAACACTTTTGATTTGAAATCAAAAAGGGAAACAAAAAAAGAATGTTATATATATATATATACGATATATATATATATATATATATAAGAAAAGAAAAAAAAAGATTGATTGAGATAAGATATGTGAGGAGGGAGAAAGAGAGAAAACCGGAGGAGATAAGAGAAACGACCGGGAGGAGATCGAGGCTCGCGAGAAGCGGCGCGATGCGAGGCGGGCGCAGACGACGGCCGCACACGCGACGACGGATGACGGTGGCTCCGGCGCGCGCGCGCGCGTCGAATGGCGGCCGAAAGGCGGATGGCGGACCAGCTGCGTGACGCTCCAGCGACAGCGGCTTAGTGTAGGCGGCGTGGGCGCGCGCGTGGTGGTCGACGCGACCAACACAGCGCGAGGCGGACGGTAGGCGGCGGCGAGGTTCCCGCGACGCCGCACAGCCGCATGGATCGACGCGGCGGCGGCGAGCTTTGATCGGCGGCGATGGCGTGCGAACGCGCGACGCGCGACGTAACGCGGTGAGATAACGGCGGCGGGGGCGAGCGGAGGGGCCGCGGGCGCGAAGTGCCAGCGCGAGCGATCGCGCGCGCGGCAGCGAGCGGCGACGCGCGGCGGCGCGCGTGTCAACTAGTCGGTTACGCGATTTCGACGAAAATCGCGACGACGCGGTGGAGGTGAGATTTATTTCACCAAATTTTAGTATGATTTGTATAATTTGAAATAAAATAAGCCATCAAATGTTTAAATGGACACCAGGGACTAGGAGTCGGGTGTCGGTGCGTAAATCGAAACGCGAGTGTCGTTTTGAGGTTCGCGAATTTTGAGGTAAGTAAACCAGCTAGGGACATATACAGTATTTCATGTTTATCCATTGACTGTTGTTGTTTACTGTTTTGTGATAACCTTTATTGTTCACTGTTATCGTTGGATTCGAGACTGGTGAGATAAAAGTACTATGCCCATATGTGTAGTTCGCGGAGCGTGCTCGCACGCACATATGGGGAAAATATAGAAGGTGTATATGGATTCGCAGTCGCAGAGCTTGCTCGCCTGGGGTGCATATACATCTAAGATGTATATGAGATGTATATTGTTGTTCACTGCAAATCTATGCCCATATGTGTAGTTCGCAGAGCGTGCTCGCACGCACATATGGGGGGGGGACATAGAAGATGTATATGGATTCGCAGTCGCTGAGCTTGCTCGCCTGGTGTCCATATACATCTACCTTTGGGGTTCCAGGGGTTGCTTGCCTTGCCAGTCGCAGTCGCAGAGCTTGCTCGCCTGGACTGGGGGGAGGGGCTCTGGGCCTTCACTCCTTGTTGTTTGGGCCTCACTCATCGATTGATTGTTTACAGTTTTTATATTCATGCGTTCTTGATTCTTTTCATTCTATTTGCATGAACTGTTGCTTTGGATATTGTGAAATGTCGTATATATGTCCTACTGGATTTACTTACATGGGCTCGTCATTTTTATTTTGACTGAGTGCAGAGCCGCAGACACGTAGCGTAGTGAGGAAGACTTCATAGCTAGGTGAAGTTTTGTATATTTTGTATTTACTCTCCTCTGATGATAATGACTGGGTTTCACAATTAGGTTGCCTAACTCCCTGATATTTTTGTTGAGTTATTGAATGTATTAGTTGCTTCCGCTATAAAATTGTAAAACTTGAAAAATATTAATAACTCAACTGTAAAATGTGAATTTACGTATAATGATGGATTGGAAGGCTGACTAGGTCCGCGTTGACCTCGCGAGACGGGCTCGGGGGTCCACGTGGGCTTAGGCCGGGCGGGGCCCAATTCGTGAAAAATTGGGGCCGTCACAGCATTTGCTGCCTATTCCTGAGTGGAAATGGGAACACATATCGATGGATTTTATTTTCGATCTACCACTGAGTTAGTGCAAACATGATGCAGTCTGGTTATAGTTGATAGGTTGACGAATTCCGCTCATTTCTTACCGATTTCTATGAGAGATCCTCTTAGCCGTTTATGTTAGGTGTACGTGTGAGAGGTATTTAAATTTCATGGGGTTCCAGTGTTTATTACTTCAGATAGGGATCCAAGATTCATGTCTAAGTTGTCGAGTGAATTAGAGAGGCAATTGGGAACTATGCTTAACCACAGTACGACATATCATCCTGAGACTAATGGACAGATTGGGCGGTTGATATAAGTACTTGAGGAAATGCTTCAAGCTTATATCTTGGATTTGGGGGTAACTGGGAGAAATATATTTCTCTGTGTGAGTTCTCTTATAATAATAGTTATTAGGCTAGTATAAGAATGGCTCCATTTGAGGCACTGTATGGTCGTCCTTGTCGATCACCGGCGTGTTGGGCAGAGGTCGAAGATACAGTTTTGTTAGGGCCAGAGTTGATACAGGACTACACGAAATGATACAACAGATTCATCAGCGGTTAACTACACCTCAACTCAGATAGAAAAGATATGCCAATAAGCATCATTGGTTTTTGGAGTTTTTAACAGATGATTACGTCCTGTTGAAAGTCTCGCCCATGAAAGGATTGTATAGATTTGGGTTGTGAGGTAAGCTAGCTCCAAGGTATATCGGCCGTGCCGTTCAGAATACAGGAAAGGATTGGTCTTGTAGCTTAAAGGTTATAGTTACCTCATCAGCTTGCCAGAGTTCATAATGTCTTCATTGTATCTATGCTACGCAAGTCGAAGACTCAATTCACTTCAAAAATTGATTGGAATGAATTTAATTTTCAAGAAGACTTATCTTACTATGAGCAATAGATTCAAATTATTGATCGTAAGATTCAGAGGTTGAGAACTAAAGATATTCCTTTGGTTAAAGTGAAATGGCAATTTCACAGTGATAAGGAGCTAACTTGGGAACGAGAATCTCAAATGAAGGAGCGGTTCCCGTTTCTCTTCGAGATTACAGTTAATTTAAATTTACTTCAATTTCAAGGACGAAATTGTTTTTAAATTGTGAGACTGTAACAACATGTTACTTTAAGCTGGGTGATTAGTGTTAACCCAGTTTAGTTAACCCGAGTTAGGCTTAAGGTTAAAATAGACATATCCCAATTAGTGTGTATGTGCGTTTGTATGACGTATGGTGTTTGTTTGGTTTGCACAACTAAAATATAAAAAGGTTATGTATATTGATATTATATATACACGCCTATATGGGATAAATACACAATAAAACTGTGGGCGACAAGAGAGACATAGCAAGGGTGCGCACGCTCGTGACTGACGTGACTAGCGAATTTATCGGTAACGATACACATGAAATATATATATATATATATATAGGATATATATATTTAAATATATATATATATATATACTTGGAAATGAAGAAACTAGTAATTTTATACACTACAAGGAAAATGAAATTTAGAAACGGAATTAGAAAGGGAAATAAGTTCCGTTGCTAAAAAAATAAGTTAGAGACGGAATTGACACGGAATAATTTAGAGACGGAATTGAGACGAATCAGAGACGGAAATAGAGACGGAATTTAATTCCGTCTCTAAAAAATGGCGCCAACATTCCCACCAAAAATCTCATTTCTTATGACCGTTCATCAAACCTCGAGATTTGTGTGTGTGCTTGGATCAAGGCCCCCCCCCGAACCAAAAAAGAAAAAACCCCAAATCATTATCGTCCAAAATCCCTAAATCTGATCGTCTCGTTCGATCATCTCGTCCCCTCCCCAAAAATCCCAAAATCTCGTTCGATCGTCCCGTCCAAAATCAATCGGTCTCGTTCTTTGCTCTCAACTCTCGTTTCTCCGTCTGATCGTGCTGGTCTCTCTGGTGTCTCTGGTCTCGCCGTCTCTCTGGTCTCTCCGTCTCGTCGCGCTGGTCTCCGTCATCGCTCTCAACTCTCTCTCTCTTGGTCTCTCCATCTCTTGCTCGGTCACGCTCTCCGTTCTCTTTTGGTAATAGTTTGCTTCATTTTTACATGACTTTTGGCAACGATGCTTACTCTCTCATGAATCTTGTATGACCTTTTGAGCTTCTCACACCCATTTTTGAATTCTTTTGGTTATTTTTGTTGCTTTATTAGTTTGTTTTCCTCCACAAGTTGGTATTCAGATCAGCACTGCCCATTAACATCTGTTGTTTCTCTGTTTTGGATTTTACAATATTTTATGGGGATTGATCACTTGAATGTGTGTATGTATTTGACTTCTTTTTTGGTGATTAGTATATGTGACTTTCATGTACTAGTCAAGCAATGTACAGGCCACTGGGGGCCAATGTGACTAAATCAAAGTGAAAAGTTGAAAACGGTTTGGACTTTTGATACATGGTATAGGTCAGAGTATTGTATGACTTTGGTGATTGTGTGAATTAAAATGATACAATATGGGCATGCAGGTATAAATGAGATCTTTATTGTATAGTTCTCAAAAAATAAGAAGCAATGACTTTTGTCCTGAGTAATATGTTTTAAATGAATTACTCTGGCTAATTGTTGTACTGTTTTAGTTTTACCGTCTCGGCTCTTGAAATCTAACTTTATATGATGACAAAGCTAGTGATATTTAGGGGTTTTTTGGGGGATTTTGGACGAGAAGGATTTGGGGTTTTGGTGTGTTTTTTTTTTTTTTTTTTTTTTTTTTTTTTTAAGGTGGTGCTGATTTGTTTGTATATTTTTATGTGTTTGAGATGGGATTATTCTTGTACTTGATATTTTGTATTGTAAGTGGGGTGCATTGATGTGGCAACAAAGACTTTTTAAATTGAAGGTGAAGAAAAATTATTCAGTGAGATTTGTAGTCTTGCATTGTTTAAAATGCTTTTATAAAAGTTGTGGTTATGTCTAATTATTGTTTAATGCATAAAAGCTAATTAATTTGGGGATGTTCGAAGAATTCTAAAGTATTTTCTTACCATGATTGTAAAGTAATTTTTGTAATGGAGGCGATCTTTGTTATTCTTTGTTCCTTGACTGTATTAAGTATTTGTTTCACATTTATATGTATGTCTCAAATTTTTTTAGCTACACAAAACTCTATGTCTTAAAAAAGAAAATCTGCGAATTACTTGAAGACGTTATGGATTTGGATATCCCAAAAGATTTATGGAATTTGTTCCTTGTTTAGTTACTTGATCTTTGTATTATTTCTAATCTCATTGCCCTTTTGACTCCCTCAGGCGACCCTTAGTAGAAAAAAACTCAATGAGTTGACATTTAGAACTGTATTTGAGTTGCATATTCTCTATTTTGATTTAGTGTTTTCGACTCATCTAGCCGACCTGAAACTTCACTTCAGTGTGTCAATATGCTCAGAGTGGGAAGCTATACTGGAAGGCCTTTTTGGATTCCTTAAGAGTCTCATCGTCTTTCTTTTCTTGTTTGAATACATCACTCCATTATACTACTATCTTAACTTGAAAAATCAGAAATGTCACTGAGTTCAAGTGGAAGCAAATAACTGTGATTTAAATTTTGGGATCAAATTGAGTCAAAAGTGGTGGCTTCTCTTGGGTGTCTAAGCTATCATACTTGAAGTGGATATTATAATATCATCATTGATAATGACCCTTTTTTCAGCTCTGCAAGTTATTAATTGTTTTATTTTTTCTTCGCAACTGATTTAGACAAAACTTTTATTCTATATTAAGAGTGCACATATTCTCTAGTTTGTCAGACTTGGAAGTAATTTTTTTATTTGGTTGATTGTATTGCTTTGGTGCTTATATCCAAACAAGGAAGCAATTGTTGCTGAAAGTAAAACTTGTTTGATTACACAAAGGAAATGATATAGTATAGGAATAAACTAATTGTGCATGATTAGCTATAGAGATTTGTATGACCTTTTTCATGATAAATGAGTAACTAAATAAAGAGGTAAACATGTTAGTGCCATGGTTTGGTAATTTTATGTGTAGTAATAAATTAATAATGTTTTTTCATAGTGCACTATGTAAGATTTGCTTTTTGTTTATTCTTGGAGGTATTTTAAATTTTTGTTGTTATGTTGATGCAGTTGGCAGGTAGTTGTTATGATGCCGGATGTTGGAAAGGTAGAACTACCTTATTGTCTATGACATGTGAAGGAACAAACTCTTGATCAGGTGACAAATTTATAGAGTTCAGTTCTTTTAATTGTTGATTGCTTCTACGGGTTTTATTTTAATTGTTCTTGAGTGATTTGATTTGTTACGTGGTTGATTGTGCAGTGAATGAGTGCACAACGTTCTGAATATTTTTGAATTTCGATCTTGAATCTCCGTCTCTTTCATTGCTCCCTGCTCTCTGGTCGCTCTGTGCTTACCGCTCCGCTCTCTGCTCGTCAAGATAACAATCAAAAAAAATATTTTTAACACCCGAATTCTCTTGAAATTGTATCTGCTCACATTTTCCCTCGGATTGGCTTTCATGTGCATTTGTTGGTGTTCTTCACTTGATCTATTAAGTTAATGTTGTGTTTTTTGTTTGGTTTAGAAGTTTTTGTTCTGCTCTTCTCTTGCATGCTTAGTGTTTTGTGGTTATGCTTGTTCTATTTTTAGGTTTATTAATATTTAATATTTCATTTCAACGTTTTAATTGAGCAATTAAAGATTTCTATTGATTTCGTATTTGGTAGGTATTTCATGTTTATTTTATCGGTAAAACATGTCATGATCAACATTATAATACATTAGAATCATGTATTGAGGTAATTACTTGGTCGTTTGATGTTATAGTTGTTAGTAATTTCATATTCATGCACTTGCTAGGGATGATTGATTAGTTAGGTGTTGTTGGTTATGATTGAATAGTACCTATAATTATATAATTTCTACTACTAGTTAGGATTCGAAACACTAGGATTACTCTTTTAGTTAATGTTGCTATTTCACATAAAATTTGTAGAGAATTGAATAAACCTATAACCTTAAGGAGGTACGAGTGAACAAGTAGTAGGCGCTTTGATACTATGTGGTATTTGTATGCCTCTTATAACTTATGATTTATTTATTTTTTTGAACTCCTTGTTGCTTATATTTGTACGACCAATTATCATACTCTGTTTGGTATCAGTCATGTACCGAGCTAGGTATTAAGAAAGTTGTTTCCAACCCCCTCTACTCAATGGCTAGAAGCAAAGCTATTTGGTTATGTAGTTAGGTGGGTCCTCAGATTCCCCCTTCTAATAAATTGTGTTAGTTGGACACACAAGTTGCCATGTACTGTCGAAAATTATGAAACTAGTTGACTAATTTAATTGCATAATTACAATAGGAATGCCGTCTGCAAGTCGAGACTGGATGTACAACCGACTCGACAACGACTATGTTGGAATTTAATTCGCGGCGAAGGTTAAAGAATTCGTATCATTTGCTAAGCAACATTGTCGTACATACCAAAGTGAAAGGAAGATTAGATGTTCGTGCAATTATAAGAAATGTCGACGATGCAATTCAGGATATCAACAATCTGGATGATCCGAATGGGACTCGAGTCATTGTTGAAGCGGGTCCAAGTGAAGAAGTCAATGACTTCATTGTTGATAGTGGAGATGATTCAGAAGAAGAATCATCAACTTCTACTCAAGAGAGTGAATTTGAAACGGATGATAGCGAGTAATGTATGTCTATGTTATGTCAACGTCCAAAAGCTATCACATTGTAGTCCCATTGGAGAAGGCCCAAATTGGCTATTAATATTTAATATGTTGCTTGATCTTTTATAGGTCTAATCTTTTTTCCATCAATTAGAGATTAAACATTATGATATATAGACATGCATATTGTTGACGATATATTTCTTAATTTCCTTTTATCAGCATGGATCCTGTGTTATTAATTCCCATCATTTAGAGTTAATTACTTATTTTCGTATGCCTTTCTTCTCTAAAATTTTATTGGTATTTTGTTAGGTTTCATGGCGGGAGGTGATCATCCCCCACGTCGAGGGATAGTATTAGGAGGACATCGTCCAGTGGGAAGAGGTGCAGCACCGACCTCTGGATGCGAAATACCGACTGGGCGTCATGGTCAGGCCACACGAGGGGGCCATAGAGGTCGTGGCGGTCGAGGTCGTGGGTCGATTCCTGCATTATCGATTCCGACTTCTCGTTCTCTCGAGCACGATCCAGCCTCAGCGTCACCTTCGCCTTCCATACCGTCGGCGTCGTCTGTACCTTAATCCTTGTCATCTCGGACTATACCAAATTCGCAGTTCCAGTCACCATCGCCGACATCGAGACATGACACTCCTTTACCCACGAGGCCTGCACCCCCAGCCACCGCATCACCGGCAGCATCCCCACAATACGACGGAAGAGTAGGGTTGCAGGTGACAGGCCCTCCGCGGGCACCTCAGAGGACAGGGATGGAGCCCCCTCGCGTGCAGCGGATCCCGATCACACTGATTTCCAATGATACGTAAGTTTGTATTTGATTCATATTTGTACTTTTAAATATGGATGTAAATTATTAAAGAAGTAGTTAAGATGTTATGCATTTTCATGAAACACATGGAGTTGCATCCTTATCATTTTTGTGCACAGAGGATGACAAAATTTTTCAAAAGATGGATGATTCCTGAAGGGTATTGTTGAAAGTTGGTACCGAATCATCATAAAGTCTAATACTGGCGCCAATGGAAGGTAAACGGGACTACTAAAAGTCTTATGATTTATACTATTTTTTCAATGTCTCATAAAAATTGCAATCGCCATTTTGTAGGTATTTTTTAGATGGGATGACGCGATTCCCGAGGATTTCATTCGAGCGGCGTACGACACGCTTGCAGGCACGAGGTACACCGCATTGATGCACAAGTTAAAGAAGAATCGTGTGCAGCCAGTTTATGTTCCAGATGAGGCATGGAGTAGATACTTGGAGTACTAGGAGAGCGAGGACTTCCTTGCCAGGTCTAGGCAAGCGACAGCGAATAGGAACACTGAGGTCGAAGGACCTGGGACTGGACCCTCGAAGCACGGTGGTGGTTTCGTATCTTTTGTGACTACCCATGAAAGATTGGTAAGTTTTTTTTAACCTATTGTTTTTTTTTACATTTATACACTTGTTCACTATGCTGAATTTATGACTAGTCCTGTACGTAGACTGATTCATCCGAGATGCCACCTACCGTGAATGAATTGTATTTGCATCTCTACACCGTAAATTACGACGGAATGACATTCATCGATACTAGATCAGAGCGGTTCTATGTAATTATAGAAATGAAATGTTAAATAGTATTAAGTTTACTTTAAACCATATCATGTATGTTGTTTGTTGTTGATACCTGCAGGATAGGCTCCAAAGGAGGCGTCTGGAGCTGACCCAGGCTACACCGGACCAATCGGTGGATGATGAGGCGGTGTACCTCAATGTGGCGGGTGAGTGTCCCAAAGGACGTGTCTACGGTCTCGGGTCTTTAGGGAGAAAGAAGAGGAGATATGCGGATCCTGGTGCTAGCACTTCCCAGATGCCGGATATGGTGCCGCGTTTAGAGTTCAATGTCGTTGTCGAGCAATTACGAAAGGTTATGGAGTTTATGCATCAACATCTCGGGATGAACATGGACGGAGCAGGCCAATATCGGCAACAACCACCACCACCACCACCACCACCACCACCACCTCATGACCAGCAACAACCGCCGCAAATAGATCCCATCGATCCACCACAACAAGGGGACAATGTTGAGCGAGAGACACAAAAGTGGCTTACGAGAGATGAGCAGCTTGGTGATACATAGGTATTTTTCTTGTCATTTGTGTAAATTTTGAGATTATACCTTTGCTTTTGTAGATAACTTTAGCAATTGTTCGCATGACTTTTTGAAGAAAATTTTCTTATCTTAAAAATTGTGATAAGATTTTAATGACATGAATCGTGTGTTGCCAGACATCTGTTGCACTTTACATTTTAGCTGATTTTACTGCTGATCTTTTTGACTATTGCTCCACAAGCTCATTTTGATCACTATCAGGGTTTGGTTGCTTCTCTACTTGAAATAGATTATCATGTATGTTTAAAAATAGTCCTGCTGAAGGTTCGTTGTACAACTATTTTTTAAATAGTCCTTCTATTTCCATGTCTAATCATTGTAGTGTACTAATTTGGACTATGCTTTAGAGATGTGGAGGCTTCTTGACCCGGAGGCACACTTGATAAGCTTGAAGCAACTCATGGATCGGGTTATATGTGTCAAATCAGGCAAGAATACATTTTTTTTCCTTTCCCTTTTATTTCTTTTTCACATGTACCTTGAAAGTGTTTGAAATTTGCATATGTTAGCATTGTTTTGATGTCTTATTCTTATTCTCAATAAGAAAAAGTCCACATCACTATGTATATTAATAGGGACCCTTGACCGGACTAGTATATTTTTTAGAGAAAAAGACTATATATATATTTATAGGACTTTAGTTACAAAAAGATAGGCTATTGTGGACAAGGTGTTCACACTCTTTTGGCTACACAAAACAGCCCTGAAAAATACAATGCGTGTTGATATTTACTGCGTCTCCCTTTCTCTCCTCCTTCATTTATTTATTGTCGAGCCTAAGAGAGTGATGGATATAATGCTTGTTTCTCATGTAAGGATTTTATATATTAGATCATTACTTGCTAAATCCCCCGAGCTTCAGTCAATTAAGGTAATTCAACGTTCACTGCTATCTATTCTTTAAACTTTAATTCTAAGTAAATATTGTTTTCCTCTTCTTTTTTGTTAGTGATCCGCTTTTGACTATAAACTTGAAGGTTTCTCCTATTGAGCGATTCTTAGAGAAGGCTAATACAGGCCGCAAAGCAGAGCTCCAAAGTAGAGTAACGCTTGGAAGGTCTCCACATCATTACGATCACAAAGACAAGGATGTCCCTGGTTGATGAGCACATACAAGGATTTAAAGTGAACATAAAACAAGAAAAGAAGTCCAAATTTTCATATATAATCTTAAAAATGCGTGGAATTGATCGGTGTTGTTTAAATGTCCATTAGATCTTGTTTGATTGAAGCATTTCTCCCCACGACTTATTTTCCCTTTACAAATGCTTGACTATTATTTGGTATTGATCTAATTTTATGTTTCCATTTTCTGAATCAGTTAGATATGTGACAAATTTTGCTAATCTACCATGGTGTCTTTGCATTTCTTTTGAATCTCTCAATTAATCTGTTCAGGATAGTTGGAATCAGTTCTAAGTTGTTCTTCACACTGAGCTCTTACATTTACTTTTTTTGCATTTTGATTCTTCTTCAGGATTTTTCCCAACAACCGCCTGCACATGAGCTAATTGCAAGAGATCTGCACGATAATGAATGGAAATTTAGGCATCGATTAGAAACTGGACATGAGGATTAAGGTATGTACGGAAAACTGAAAAGGGCTTTACTCGGTTCTTAATGATGCAGGTCAGCCCAAAAGGCATCCTCCAGCTTCTATTTTTATTTCTTTTTTTTTCTCAGTGAAAGGCATTCCTCTTGTAAGATAGCTTTTTTATTAGTTATTTATTTGTTGCACTTATTTTCACGGATTTGCTATTTATGAGGTAACCAGAGATGCAAATCAGGGAAGTGAAGCTGGAAAAACAATATCCTTCTACGTTCTGGATGCATTTATTAGTATTGACCAAGATAGTTTTTTCTCGAGTCAACTCCAAAGTAGAGGTTTTCTAAGGGCGTGCCTTACTGATGTTAGCAACATCTTCCATAAGGTGCTCCAATTTCTTGCTACTATTCTTTTTTTTTTCTAGAACTTATGTTTCAAAATAATTAACTGTGGTCCATTCACATGTCAACTTTCCATGGTTCATTCGCATGTCAACAGGTTCATTCGCATGTCAACATGAAGTTTTACTTGAAGATTTATAAATGTCAGCATATCTGCACGCTCAATTGTCAAAACTAAGTTCGCGCCATTATCTGTTAATGTCAAATTCTCCCACCACATATTTCTTTAGTTTGAGCTTGACCTAATCCGTGTAGAAAAGAGATGGTGAGTTTGTGGCTACGTAGTTTCTGATGGATATTTTATTTCAATACTCGTTATAAGGCTGTTTGACTAATGATTAAATGATTAAGTTGGAGAGTAACCATGTTGAAAGTTGAAAACAAACCTTTAATAGATGGGGATGTGTTGGTATAGGATAAGATTCAACAATAGATTGGTATTCAAATTCATTTTCCTAAGTACAGTTTAAGTTAAGTTGGTTGAGTTGGTTATTTCTTTTTTGCATTAGTTTTGAAGAAAGCACAAAATTCTTTGTATTAACTAGATAACATCAATTTCATTTTTTTATGGAATACTTGAAAACCCTTCTCCCGAAAACTTGTATCATGTTATAGCATTTTTTCTATTCACGTTTTTTACTTCTCTCTTTTCAACCGCTACAACTTTCAAAATAATCCCGATGGACTTTTGAAATACAATGTGTAAGATTTTCCACCCAAATTAACGTCGTAGGTGCAAAATCTGTTATAGCTGGTCAGCTCCACATTCTGAAATTGGCGTTTCATTGTTGAGTCCTCATTCTGCAAACTACGTTATGCTAAAACTTCTTTTGAACTGCATTGTAGCATGGTTTGGGTTGTTTGGTTACCACTGACTTGCTGTTTATTTTTGTGCTTGCTGTTTTTTGAAGTGTTAGTTGTGAACAATGTGTAGGCTTGCTGTTTTTTTTTTTTTGCTGTTTTGCCTTTTTTTTTTGCTTTTTTTGTTTTTTTTGGGTTGCATTACAAGGCCGGAATGGTCTTTGGAATGGCTCCTGGCTCCTAGTGAGTTCTCTGTTGAAATTGCCTCTTCATATCGATTGAGAGGCTTTGTATGTAATGTATTTTCGATTCATCTGGTTTGTTTTTTCTTTGTTGTTACGGGATTTACTTGTTTGTAATTTCCTTAGGTTGATGTTACTTGTATTTACTTGTTTGTATATTGTTTGAGTATTGGTTTCCTTTCAAAGATGAAGAGGTTTGTTTAGAGTCCCTGCCACAATGCCACCGACTTCTTTGTTTATTTTTGTGCTTGCTTTTTTTGAAGTGTTAGTTGTGAACAATGTGTAGGCTTGTTGTTTTTTTTGGGTTCTTTGTTTTTTGTTTGTTTTTTTTTTTCGGTTCTTGTTTTGCTCTTGTTTTTTTTGCTTCTTGTTTTTCTAATCTATGGGACAATTCAAGAATAGATCTTTAACTTGGAATTTTGCTTGCCAATCGTAACTGTTGGATGACATTTTAGTATTCTATACGACAAAGCCTTTGCCTTTTTCATTTAGCACGTACAATTTTCTCATTTGTCTTGTTTCCTCCTTTATGTTGGCATTTAGGTTGCTGAGTTCAATGTGCAAGTTTGCTCAAAAGGCATTGTCTACATTGATGAAGTTGATAAGATAACAAAGAAGGTCCTATACTTGATTCATGTACCATTTTCAGACTCTTCATGATAATAACCTTATATATCCTCAATTTTTTATGTAGGCAGAGAGCTTGAACATTAGTAGAGATGTATCTGGAGAGGGTGTTCAAGCAAAGCACTTGTTGAAAATGCTTGAAGGAACTGTGAGTGCACCCTTTGTATTGTTACGCTTTTTTGCTTCATTAATAATTTTCTTAGAGTAGACGGTGTGGATTTTAGCTATCTCTATGGTCTTCATTCATATTTCATCTCAAATTGTCTTTCATGATTTCTAGGAGAAGAAACAAATAATTTTTTGATACATCACTTGAAAATAGCAAGAAGTAAAACAGTATTACTGCGTTTGTCATTGCGTCAATGGGAGTGAAACCTCCCAATCTAAGCATGCTAAAAAATCCACAGAATTAACTTAAACAAAAACAAAGGATAGTTAATCTATCCACTCCACATTGCTGGCTACAGCTTATAATTTTGAAATCTTTAGTCAACTCTAGTAAATGCCACTTGATGTGGATGATGTTTGAAACTTTTCTTACCCAAATAGTGGTTAGGATATTATTGTTTTGTCTTGTTTTTTGTCATTTACTTTAACTCGCCACTTTATACATTCATTTGAATTTCAAACTTTATCATTTCTTCCAATACATACGAAAGAAACTTGTTTTGTCATCTCTTAGTATGTAAGGAAGAACTTCGCTCCCAATTGTTCTTTGTTAAAAACTTTTATTTTATTTTATTATGTTCTTTGCTGTTGTGCATGTTTTATCATTAATTCTCCCTTTGTGATTGTCCATGTGAAGGATGCAAGTATGCAACACAAGTAGCCATGTACCGTCGAAAATTATAGTAAAATATACTGTTTTCTTTTGCACTGTAAATGGAGATAGGTTTTTTGCAGTTTCGTATTTTTTATCATGAGTTTGATCTATTTTCCAATATTTGCAGAGCGTGACCCTATCGATGGTGATCGGTTCTTCGATCGAGTGGGAGTTAGTGCCATTGATTGCCCATATCCCTGTGACAATACCTGCCATAATCTAGTTTCCAAGTGAGATATGAGGAAATTAAAGCATATCATGTAACTTTTATGGTTGTTTATATGCCTTTTAGATTGATAATTCTTTTTGTGCATATTTAGAAGATTGTAAGTTTTTTTTTGTGGTTGTTGAACAATAGGATTGGTGGTTTTTGTGAATACTTAGAAATTTGGAGCATTTGTTATACTAGACGATTTTTCGTGGATATATAAATCTTTTTCAAATATTGAATTTTACATTTTTTTTTCTCTCATTTGAATATTTGTTGATATATATTGTCGATGTATGAATGTCAAGTTTTGCTTTTTTGGGGGATGTTAGCACCCCCATTTGTGTGTGTTGGAGGGGGTGCAGGCGATGGAGTAGGTCCTATGGTTGTAATTTCAAGTTATAGGTTGGAGAACCAATTGGATTATGTTTACGTTTAAAAATTAAACAAAAAGGAAAATTAGAGATGGATTAGCAACGGAATTCAGACATTCCGTTGCTAATCAGAAATGGAATCAAAGACGGAATGCAAAAATTCCGTCTCTGATCCTTTGCTAATCAGAGACGGATCAGAGACGGAATGCAAAAATTTCGTCTCTGATTCCGTTTATAATCAGAAACGGAATCAGAGACGGAATTCATGAATTTATTATTTCCATCTCTATTCCGTTTCTGATTAGAAACGGAATCAGAGACGGAATGTAATTACAAATGTACCATTTTGAAAAAAATTCCATTTCAGTTCCGTCTCTGTTCCGTTTCTAATTTCCGTCTCTAAATCCGTCTCTAATTAGAAACATAATTTATTCCGTCTCTAATCCGTCTCTAATCAGAAACGAAATCAAATTTCCATTTCTGATTGAATCAGCGACGACGATTTTAGAGAAGAATTTATTCCGTTTCTATTCCGTTTCTGATTTCAATTAGAGACGGAATTTATGCAAATCAGAGACGAAAAATTCCGTTTCTGATTTGCTATTTTTTGTAGTGATATATCATTTAATCATCTCGAATGAAGCATAAGTTAAGATGTGTCAAATTTAGTGTCACCTTAGTGCGTGTCATTTTAGTACAAAGATTGTTTGATCAGTCTCGAGATGACACAACACGTATCTCGTGGAATATATATATCAAAGTTGATATATATCAACTTAACAAATGATCAAACAAACGAAAACGAAAGTCGAGGGTTTCATTCTGATTATGATAAGTTGCCCGAGATGACGATTCGAGCCAAGTTGAGGAGCTTAACTGGTAGAACGCCTCACCAGGAACACATAGGTATATTTAGTTTTGGTGTTTGTCAAAGTTTCAATTGGAGGTGATTGTAGGAAATCAAAGTAAAATGAGTTGTCGTTGTTCCAATTTAGTCCCTCACCTCATATTTGATGTTTCTAAGCTATTGGGAATGAATTTGTGGTTGTTGGTATCGATTTGCAAGTGTTTTGGTGGGATTAGAGTTGCAGTAGTACGCTGGTGTTGGTGGTCTAGCGCAATTAGCACGCTAGATCAGAAGATTAGAGCGTTAAGTGCGCAGAATTTTGAAGAACATGCAGTACAAGCAGGGATTGGCGCACTAATCTATGCTTAGAACAATAGTGCTATTTTTCTTGTGAATTTGAATGAGTGGCTTAGGGACTGATTTAGGAGTTTCAAATAGTTTATAATATAGCATATTAGACTTATAGTTACTATGATTGGTTTATGATAGGTGTGGATTGGTCGGGAGAAAGTTAGGGACCTGGAAAGTTAGGAAATTGGGAGTGGACTTAGACAAGGTAAGTACGGATTCGCTTATTTATCAATGTTGCCTGGTTATTTAGTATATATGTCATTTAGTTGTTGGCGTGGAATGAGGAATTGGTTATATTGTGATGGTTTTTGATAAATGGAAAAATAGTGTGTAATGTGACCATACTATAACTCTTGGTTTTGAGAATAGGTTTATAGGAGATGGGTTCCCTTCCCGGCCTATATATAACTCTTGCTCAATCCAATAGGTTCTATGGATTACATGCACATTAGAGGGTATGGGATAGAACCATTGGGCATTAATGGATGAGTTAAAGAGTATGAAGGCCAACATACTGGTCTACCAATCGCATTATTGGCGTCGATGGGTAATCGACCCTAATTTTATAAATAAATCGAAATCACAGTATGTACTAATTCAAATTATTTGCTATGAGTTTGAGTATGTATTGAATCTATATGCTTTCCGTATCCTTGTTAGATATTGTTGGATCATGTTATTATTGCATGTTTTCCTTGAATACTATATGGAATATTGATGCATCCTATGGATTTGCATTTACTGAGCTCGTTGGAGTGCTAATTCTTTTTACACATTTTAGGTGTGCAACCTAGCAGTTCAGCTAAGGGGAAAGAGAAGTTTTAGGAGTCTCGAGTTTTCTCTACGCTATAATGACCTATTTGTATCTATATAACTCTGTTGACGTATTTTGATGTATATAAACAGGGTTGGGGTGATTTTATAAATGGTTTGGAAGTTTTGGTAAACTCTGTATTACCTTATATTCAATTATATCGAAAAAAAAATTTTATTTTCGATGCGTATGACTTTGATATTTAAATTCAGTATGAATATACTAGTTGAGTTTATCTGGTATGAAAAGAAAGGCTGGTGGCTCTAGTTAAGTCTATGAGGTTAGTGGGCTTAATCGGGGTTTCAAGCCGGGCATTTTCCCTAATTGGGATAGGGGATGTCATAGTTATCCTACACAATTTAGTGATTAAATTTAGGAACGCTAATCCTTCATTCTATGTACTCTACTAGAAAACTTCATAGAGTCATGTATAATTCTCCCAACATCAATATAACATTTCTTAATCACTATATGTTACAATAAAACACCTCTGGGGTTCTTCACTTTGAAGTGTTGCTTGGTTAGGTAAAAACACGCGTCTATAATATAACTTAAACTCTTCGTGATTTTCCTAAAATAGGTGATTTCAATAAATTTTGGGTGGCCTTCGATATCAAGCACTAATCCCCTCCCCAGAGGTATCTCTAACGCATTTTGGATTATTTGAAAGGGGTATGATTCCTTATCTTCATACTTGACATTTGGGTAATCCTCGTATGCTCTATGTCTGATTTGTATGGTAAACCAAAAAATATATTCAACCGCGTAGGTGAAATATCTATTTTCTTCCCTTTAAGCACCACTTTTTCCCATTTCCTACTAACATGCCCATTAGCATAAAATTATCATACCATTTCTGAACATCCCCTTTCTCTTTTTCTCGCATAGTCTCGCGGAAGGTGTAACGACTTGTTACCTTAAGCTAGTGATTAATGTTAATCTAAATCTTAATTAACCCAAGTTAGGCTTGTAGTTAAGTCCGACGTACCTCGATTAGTGTGTGCCCGTGATTGCATGATGATTTGTGTTTGTCTGGATTGTTGAATGAATTTTATAGGTTGTGGGATTAATAGGAAATTAATACAAACCTATAATTGGAAAAAATAATAATTAAACAATAAGTTTTCGGTACATCAAATGTGATGCGCACACCCAAAAACACTCGTTGGCCTGTCTGGTGAATTTATTGGTGAGAACATATACGAAATATATATATTTATATATATTGAATATATAATTTATATATTGAAGTTATGAATTTTGGTTTAAATTATGTGGATCATTTGATCATCCTCAAGATTAGCGTTAGTGTTTGATGGTGTTATAATTCGTGTCACTTTAACACATCAATTACTAGATCGATCTCGAGATAGCGCGATGCGTATCTCAAGGAAAATCCATATATAAAAATAAAAAACTCAAGTTCATCCTCACCAAATCGATAATTTGAAAAACTGAGAGAGATGGGACAATTGAGGTTCGATTTCTGATCATTGGGGATCATTCGGTGAACTGAATTAATGTGAATTAAGAAGGTTAAATGGATCAAAAGCCATAGATCGTCAATTTGGTATGATGTTTTTGTGTTAGTTGAAGTTCAATCTAATGGTGATGATTATATATTTGTGAATCATGGTGTTTCATGATTGAAATTGATTTGTAACCTCACTAGAGGTCATCCCTGATGATTTGGGAGAGTGTGAAAAGTTGTTTTAGAGATTTAGTAATGAAACAGTGGCTAGTGCCCTGCTCACTCTCGAGGCAGTGTAGGTGGAACGCGCTCCATCAAGCAGAGGATGGAGCACGCTCCTTTCATCAATTAGGATGAGCCTAGTTTTTTGAAGCACGCCTCACCATTGAGGGAGTGCTCCCACCCCTAAAAACACCAACTATTTTGTATTTTATGTATAATATCCTAAGGTTTTATGGACTAATTTAGGGGTTCTAAACATAGGGTAATAGACCTATATCGATTATGAATGATTATTGATAGGTTGAGGAACACCGGGAAAACGTGAAATAATTGGAAAGTTAGAGAATTTGGTAACGAAAACTTAACCCGAGGTAAGTAAATATTCACTTATTTATCAATGTTGTTTGACTATCTTATATATGTAGTTCATGTATTTAGGGGGTTAAATGAGGGACTATGTACACTGTGATGGTTTTAAATAAATGGAAAAGGACATGTAATGTGACCACGACTATAACCCCTAGTTTTGAGAATAGGTTTATAGGAAATGGTTTCCCTTCCTGGCTTATACGGTTTCAGATAAAATCATTGGGCATTAATTGATTGGCTAGACAGCTCATATACACAATGTTTTGGTATAGCAATTGCATTAATGGTGTTGGTAGGTAATCGACCATAGTTTCATAAATAAAATGGGGATCACAGTGTGATAGTTCATGACAATTTACTATGCATCTGTTATTTATTGAATTATATGTTTTCCATATTCTTGTTATTTAACATTGGTGCATATTGTTATTGCATTATGTTCTTGATTATTATATGGAATGTTGATGGCTATGTGAATCCCTACTTACTGAGCAAGTTGGAGCGCTCACCTTAATTAACTTTTTAGGAAAAATCGATGAGTGCCACTACTATGAGATAGTGAAGATATATGAGTCTTGATCTTCTCTTAGATGTAATGAATCTTCCCTTGTCTTATATATTTGTATTGAATTACATTTTTATAATATCATAAGGTACGAGGAATTTATATAACCAAGGTTTATTCCAATTTGATTTGATATTGTATATCGTATTGTAACCATGAAAAAAGTTTTAAATTTCCAATGCGTTTATTATTTAATTTATATCAATATTCGATATACAATGGTATTTGTCAGGTGAAGGAGGAAAGACTTCTGGCTCTAGTTAAGTCTAGTTACGTAATCTGGGCTTAATTATGGTTTGAGGTCGGGTATCGCCCTAATTGGGTTAGGGGAAGCTACAGTTTTAGTATCATAGCCTAAGGTTTATTACTTTAGAGTTAAGTGGTAATGTTTATACAATTTGGTATCATGAACATGGCTCTGATTTTGTTTTCACTTTCAGGTTGTTTTCGAAGTGACAACACATTCCTTTATACCGAATATAAGTTTATTGACTCTAAGAGTTGTCTCGATGAATATGCTTAGGGTTTGATAAACAATTTTTATCATGATTTTGGGGGTAACCAAAAGATAAAAGATTGAGATATGTTATTTGTTATATTATATTATATCTACGTGGTAGATATGAGAGTAATATCTTTCCTGAACAAAAATAAGATAGTTGAAGTCCATCTATTTCTCAAGATATGAAAAATTATTGGGCGTAAGAGCTCAAGAGAGTCTTAACCTCGAGGAAATTGAAAAGGAAAGACATAAAGAAAACTTTAAAAGATAAAATTAAATTCTTCTCATATTAACTATTGTCAATGGTCATTATTCTTGCTGATGTTATTTGACAAATAATAATCAGTAGAGAAGTATCTAATGGATTAAGATCCTAAGACATGTATTAGGAGAATAGAACTTATTAAACAATGAGATATTAAATGACTTTGAGGAAACTCAAAGATGGTGGACTACTTTGAGATGAGATTTAATACTAGTGTTGAGACTAGTAGGAATGTAATGAAAATTATTCAGTAAGTAAATTAGGTTAATGATAAAAGCCAAATTGAGGTTAGCAAACCATTAATGTATTTATACTTCATAAGTTGTTAAGAAGTAGAAGTTCTAATTATGGTGTGAATCCATATTGGAATGACAAGTAATTTATCGAGTAATGAAAACAATTGAAAAATTCAAACTGGTGAAAAATAAAAGACTGTTTAATCCAAAATATAGCAGTGAGTTTATAAGATATCCTAGTATGATATTTTAGACTGGTGTAGTTTAAATTGGAGAGAATGAGTGGTCGATGAATTTGAGGATTTGAGGAATCCAAAGAATAATATGTAGTAGTGGGAATGAGTATTCATTGCCCAGTAATGATAACTCATTTGATAATAAGGTGAAATCAGTTGCTTAAGAATTAGTTGAGATATGGGTGTCTAGTGGTATAATCAAAGTTAATGATATACATAAAGATGATTTCAGGCGATTGCTAGATCATTTCATGTGGATGGTGAAAACCATTAGAATTTACTAGAACTCATGTTATGTTCATAAATGAAGAGTGTCGTGTTTTGGAAACCCTATTTTAATTAATTTTTTATTGTGTGATCAATAATAACAAGAATGGAATCTTTGAAGACTTAAAGGATGTAGAGCATTACCGTACATAATAGTAAATTGTGATGGTAAATTGGTTTGGACCATATTTTTCTAGTGCCAGTGCTAAGTTTCAAAGATTAATTAATTATAAGAGTGTTGAATTTTAAAAGCAAATAAGGGGATTTGACTATGATTGAGGCAATATGAGATTGTCATATATTCAACATAAAGGTAAAGAGAAAAGTAAGTTTGAAAGAATTGAATATTACAAATGATTAATCCAAGTATCTTTAATATTGTTGCGTAATTTATTTAGTTACTTCAAGTATGAGGATTGTTTTAAGACGAAATCAAATACAAGGATGCCTTGGAGGAAAATGGAAGTATGTTTTTAGTACAATATTTGCTTAATGATACCTAAACTGTGAAAGAAGTTAGAGGTTCATCTTAAGACTTCTTACCGAAGTAAGAATGTGTGTTGACATAATAAATCAAAATTGTAGCTTATACTTCTACATATATAGTTTGAGAATTGTGAAAAAGAACTATTAAAGATTGATAATCTTTAAATAGCTATTTGGTAGTTGTACCAAATATGAAGGCATCAATTGAAAATAAGAGGAAAGGTTGTTGAGAGTGTTTTAATTATTCTTTGAGATTATCGAGAATCTTAAAAGAATTATTAAAAGACAACTTGGAGGTATAAATTCGGTGATTTGGTGTAAGTTTAAAGAATTGAATTTCAAACTATGAAAGTCTGAAAAGTGGAATTGTCAGAGTGATAGAAATGGAAGATAATATTGATACCTCGAACTTCTTAAATGTTAGGAATTCACTCTGAAACATTACTTATTAAGGTGATTGTGTTGACAATGCCTTGAAAAAAGAAAAGGACAGGGGCTATGGTTATAATAAAGCTACTCAATAATATCTCATAGGTGAGATGTTTACTGGTGTCCAATTGGAGTTCCGCGCAGGCATATCATCAACTGAGTTGTCTAGATTGGTAACTACAAGTCTTTTCTTTAAAGCTCAGATTGGAGCTGAGCTAATGATGATTTATTGAGGGATAAATTATTATAGAAATTGGTTGAGATTATCTAATAGGTCAAGATTTGACTACTAGTTATTGATATTTGGTAAGGATAATCTCATATCAAAATATTGAGCATGTAAAGAAAATTCTTAGAACTTGAAACAAAAAGCGAGGCAAGAATGTTGTGCGAATCTCATTGATTTCTTTAAGACATTCATTCGGGTGAAATCCAAAATCATTATGATAAGAATGAATTATTGGTGACCTAGAATGAAAATTGACATTGTCAATTTTATAAAGAAATATGAGATATATTAGTAAGTGGAAGCTGAGTGATGGTAACCTAAAGGGTTATATTATTCTTGTCCTATATGAATGATATTTCATGCTAAGAAATTTATGATGAATTAACCTAAGTTGTAATGACAACTGAGGGTTGCTGATCCTGTAATTGTAAGACTGACAGAGCCTTAAAATCTCTTGCCAATATTATGGTTTAAATTCTGGTGGAAGAATAAGCGAGATATATGTGAGTGGAAAGAGTTGAGAGTTATGGAGAACTAGGCTTATTATTTTGGTAAGGAACCGAAAGTTTGTTTTCTAGTGGGGAAGAAATGTATAATAGTTAGGTTTTTGGGGTTCATACGCAGCAAAAAAATCAAAACAAAATTTGAAAAACTCCAATAGGATCGAAAATAAGTTCCATTAAACTAGATATAAAAAGTAAATCATACCTTAATTTGTGATTTTCTTTTGTGATTGTTCGATCCCAAGACATTCAAGAGCGTGTCCTCTATCAGAAATCCACATATGAATGGTGACCGCAATTTGGAGTGCTAGCCCTAAGAGAGATTTAATTTTTTCTTCTTTCTCTCCAAAAACCCAGAGAACTCGAAATTTACAAAAAAATGAAAATTTTATTTCGTTTTAGGGTTTCATAGTTTATTTATATGTGTAGATAAGCACCCGCTTAAAATCCTATTCATAATATAACTATTGTATTGAGGTAGTTTAAGCAAATTACATATATGCCCCTATTAATAAATTATCATATAACAAATTGTAAGGGATTTTATGTCATGAATGTTATCATGTAAAATTCATTACTTTGGACCAATTAAAATGACACAAAGCCATTCTTTGTGTGCGACCTAATAGGTTCATGCGATGTTGGCAGTCAACCAAAAATATTTTGGTACACAAGTCATAAGCGGTCTCTAGGAAGGCATTATGACTACCCAAGTAGTATAAATATCAAAATTGATAAAACCTAATGAATAACATATATCATATCTTTTTGTTGTGCGATATCCTTTGACTAAACATAAAGCATGGAAAGTCATCCTTAATGTTAAATCATACTAGTCTCGATCTTTATGTAAATTGAAAACATTCAAGTGACATTGATCATATCAATTCACTTGGACTTGGCCATTATCAGTCTATCATATCGAGGGATCCACTGATCTCTCTCTGTACGAGAGTAACAAACTCCATATTTATTACGCACCTTCACATATTATTCACATTGTTACTAATCACAATCTTTATAATTGTCTGGTTAAAGACTACGTTTGATTGTGTCAAATTACCATGCTTATAATATCTAAGTTTATGGTAATATCAAGTCGAAGGATTAAATGATATGCCTATCATGAGTAACACCTATGACTTAATGCATGTGGTGTTCTCATAGTAGGTCAGTCCAGTTCCTTATTCCCTAACAAGTACTCATGATCTAAATTCATATCCCTATATACATGACCATCACATGACCATTAATGAAGATTCACACTAGTCTTAATTCATTATAGTTCCTAATATAATGATCGACTCAGGGCATTTGGGATATTTCGACAAATACTCATGGATCTTACTGTACGGTAAATATGCAATCACTTATAATAAAACAACAAATGAAAACCTCAATTTTATTAACTAAAATTACAAGATAAATAATGTTTGTAGATTGACATAGAGCACATGCCCCAACAGGGAGGTAAGCTAGCTTCAAGGTATGTTGAGCCGTTCAGAGGACAGAAAAGGATTGGTCTTGTAGCTTACAGGCTAGAGTTACCTCCTCAGCTAGTCGGAGTTCATAGCATAATCCATATGTCTATGCTTCGCAAAACGTGGACTCAGTTCACTCCAAGGATAGATTTTCAGAAAGACTTTGTAAGATTTAAAGGTTGATAATCAAAGCGATTCATTCGGTTAAGGTGAAATGGTAATTTCAAGAAGATGCGGAACTAAACTGGGAGCGAGAATTTTATTTGAAGGAGCAGTATTCATTTTCTTTCCCATTATAGGTAATTATATGTTTACTTTAACTTCAAGGATGAAATTGCTTTAAATTGGGGAGAATGTAACAACATATTGTCTTAAGCTGGTGATTAGTGTTAACTCAAATCCTAATTTATTGGGTTTTGGGGTTCATACGTAGCGGAGATTACAAAACGATTTTGACAAAAACCCCCAACAGGATCCGAATCTAATTCCTTTAAAAATGCTTAAACCAAGAAAACTTAATCATACCTCGGTTGCAAAATACCTTTCTGAAGGTTGATCGATCTCTAAGGTGCTGCCAACGATGAACGCCCTCTACCAGCAGTCCACACACGAACGACGACCGAGATTCGAAGTGCTAGCTTCAAGAGAATACCAAACCTTTTTGTTTCTTTCCAAAACGATCCAGAGCGTACCTGAAAACCCTAATTCCTTTTTAAATGAAAATAGAGTTTCGGCCCTAAAATTTCATCCGTGTGTTCTAACTTAAAGCGTCTATTTATACAACCCTTGTATATAGACGGTTAAGTAAATTACACATATACCCCTACTTAAAGAAGTATAAGTGTAATACACCACAAGGGCGTTTTTGTCATGAATTTTATCATATAAAATTCATTTTTCTGAACCATCTTAAAATATCGCAAAACCATTCTTAGTGTGCGACCCAATAAACTCATACGACATTGGTAGTGTACCAAAACACATTTTGGTATGCAAGTCATAAGCGGCCTCCAACAAGACATTATGACTACCCAAGTTGTATGAATATCAAATCGATACAACTTAATCAATAGTGTATACAACATCCTTTTGTCACACGATACCCTTTTGATCAAACATAAGGCATGGAATTGTCATCGAACATGTTCAATCGTACTAGTCTCGATCTCGAGGTAGACTGAAAAAATCCATGTGACATTGATCAATATCAATTCACTTAGACTATGCCTTTTAATAGTCTAACACATTGAGGGATCCACTAGATATATCTCTTTATATGAGAGGGACAAACTCTATCTCGATTACACAACTTCATTACATTGCACACATAATAACCAATCACAACCTTTATAATCGTCTGGTTAAAGACAACGTTTGATTGTGTCAAATCACTGTGTTCCTAATGTTGAAGTCTCTGGTAATCTTAAGTCAGAGGACTGAAAAATATACCTATCATGAGAAACAACTATGACTTAATCCATGTGATATTCTCATAGCGGGTCATTCCAGTACTTTGTTCCTTAACAAGTACTCTGATCTTGATTCGTATCCCTATACATATAATCATCATATGATCATCAATCAAGACTCACACTAGTCTTAATTCATTATAGTTCCCAGTATAATGATCGACTAGGGACATTTAGGATATTTCTGCAAATACCCATGGATCTTATTATAATGTAAACATGTAAATTAATTATAATAAACAATAAATGAAATCCTCTATTTTATTAACTAAAAGTATTCATAAAGACAGTTAATGGATTGACCTAGGGCACATGCCCCAACATCTCCCACTTGCACTAGGGCCAATCAAACATGCATCTAATGCCTAATGATCTAACATGACCATCATGTTTTGCTTATGGATGAGCTTTTGTCAGTGGATCCGCAACTTTATCTTCAGTAGGTACTCTGCAAATCTTCACGTCTCCCCTCTCAATAACTTCTATGATGAGATGAAAATGCTTGAGTATTTGTTTGATCTGTGGTGTGATCTAGGTTCCTTGGCCTGTGCTATTGCCCCGTTATTGTCACGATACAAACAAATAGGGTTAGCAATACTTGGAACCATACCTAGTTCAGAAATGAACTTTTGATCCAAACTGCCTCATTGCTGCATCGGACGCTGCAATATACTCAACTTCTATTGTAGAATCTACCACAGTCTTTTGCTTAGAACTTTTCCAAACTTACTCGCACCCCATTCAAAGTAAACACATATCCAGACTGCGATCTAAAATCATTTATATCAGTTTGAAAACTTGCATCTGTGTAACCATTTGCAACTAGATCATTTTCAAAACCTCCATAGACCAAGAACACTTCCCTAGTCCTTCTTAAGTATTTAAGAATGTTCTTTACTGCTATCTAGTGGCTCTCACTAGGATCTGACTGATATCTTCTTGTAGTGCTTAAAGCATATGATACATCTGGTAGAGTGCATAACATGGCATACATGATAGATCCAATAGCCGATGCATATGGAATCTTATTCATACGGTCTCGCTCATCATTTGTCCTAGGACATTGATTCTTGCTGAGACTTATGCCATGAGACATTGGCAACAATCCTCTTTTAGAGTCTTGCAAACTGAACCTATTCAGCACCTTATCTATGTAAGCACTCTGACTTAGACCGATTAGCCTCTTAGATTTATCCCTATAGATTCTTATCCCTAGGATATAGGCTACATCTCCTAAGTCTTTCATTGAGAAACACTTCCCTAACCAAGACTTGACATTTTGCAATGTTGGGATGTCATTCCAATAAGTAATATATCATCAACATACAGTACTAGAAAAACAACTACACTCCAACTGACCTTCTTGTATACACAAGGCTCATCTTCGTTCTTAATAAAACCAAAATCCTTGATTGCTTCATCAAAATGAAGATTCCAACTCCGAGAAGCTTGCTTTAATCCATAAATATATCTTTGAAGCTTGCATACCTTTCTAGAATTCTCAAGAATTACAAAACCTTTAGGTTGTGTCATATACACGTCCTCAAGTAGCTTTCCGTTAAGAAATGTTATTTTTAATTCCATTTGCCATATCTTATAGTCATAATATGCAGCAATGGCAATTAAAATTCTTATGGATTTAAGCATGGCTACTGGCGAGAAAGTTTCATCATAATCAACACCTTGAGTCTACCTGAAACCTTTTGCTACAAGTCTTGCTTTAAATGTATGCACTTTGCCATCCATGTCAGTTTTCTTCTTGAAGACCCATTTACATCCAATGTTCTTACCACCTTCAGGTAAATCAACCAAGTTCCAAACTTGGTTATCATACATGGATTGCATCTCGAGTTCATGGCACTTAGCCATTTATTTGAGTCTGGTCCAGACATAGCCTCTTGATAAGTGGTGGGCTCATTTTGATCCATAAGCAACACATCACGACTATCAGTAATGAGGAATTCGAATCTCTCTAGCTCATGTCTTACCCTACTAGATTTATGTGGGCCTTGTGTCACTTGTGGAGGTTCAACTGGTTCATAACGTTGTTGAACTTCCAGTAGCAGTTCAGTATTTATCTATGATTCTTGAACTTCTTCAAGATTTATTTCTCTCCCAGTAGTGTATTTTGAAATAAATTGGTTTTCCATAAAGGCACCATACCGAGCAACAAACACTTTGTTCTCAGCGGGATCATAAAAGTAATATCCTTTTTATTTCCTTAGGATACCCTACAAATAAACAATTATCAGATTTAGGTGCTAGTTTTTTTGAGAATTATCGTTTTAGGTAAGCCTCACAACCCCAAATCTTAAGGAAAGACAAACTAGGTCTCTTCCCGTTCCATATCTCATATGGTGTTTAATCAACCACTTTAGAAGGAACTCGATTTAGAGTGAAAGCTGCAGTTTGTAATGCATAATCCCAAAAGGATAATGGAAGATTTGCATGACTCATCATAGATCGAACCATATCTAATATGGTTCGATTTCTCCTTTCAGAAACTCCATTCCATTGTGGAGTTGCTGGTGGAGTCAATTGTGAGACAATCCTATAATTTCTAAGATTATCATCAAATTCTTGGCTTAAATATTCACCACCTCGATCTGACCAAAGTGTTTTGATAGTTTTACCAAGTTGATTCTGCACTTCATCTTGAAACATTCAAAACATCTCAAACAATTCAGCTTTATGTTTCATTAGATACACATAACCATATCTGCTGAAATCATCAGTAAATGTGATGAAGTACTGATAACCTCCTCTAGCCATTATGTTTATAGGACCGCATACATCGGTGTGTATTAGACCTAATCAAATACTTGCCCTTTCACTATGTCTAGTAAAGGGACTTTTAGTCATCTAGCCTAGTAAACAAGATATGCACGTTTCATATGTTTCTAAATTAAATGAATCTAGAAGTCCATCTTTATAGAGCTTTGTTATGCGTTTCTCCTTTATGTGCCTGAGACGATAATGCCAAAGATAGGTTTGGTTCAAATCTTTGACTTGAATCTCTTTGTATTTATGTTAAAGACTAAAGTATCAGTGGACCTTTTCATGCTTAGAATATAAAGACCATTACACAAATCAGCATTTGCATAAAATATATCTTTACGAGAAATGGAACATCTATTATTCGCAATAATAAAATCAAAATCATCCATATCCAAGCATGAAACATAAATGATGTTTCTGCTCAAGGCAGACACAAAATAACAATTATTTAAAGTTAAAATAAGTCCACTAGGCAAGACTAAGTCATATGATCCAACATCATGGCAGCGACTCTTGCTCCATTCCCTACGCGAAGGATGACTTCTCCTTTCTTCAACTTTCTACTTCTGGTGAGTCCCTGCACATTTATACAAATATGAGATCCACATCCCGAATCTAATACCCAGGAATCACTAGTAGATAAATTAATTTCAATAACATAAATACCTGTAGCAGTAGTCGCACTACCCTTTTTCTTCTTTAGATCTTCTAGATAGAGTTTGCAATTTCTGAACCAATGTCCAGGTGCATGACAGAAATGAAAATTTCCTTCCTTTTCTTTTGGGTGTTTTGAAGCAGGAACAGGCTGGGGCTTGACTTGTTCTACAGGCTTTGCGACAGGTGCAGCAACATTCTTGACAACTTTAGCCTTGACTTTGCCTTTCTTCATCATTCCCTTTCTCTTTTGGACCATCAACACATTACTAGAGGGTTTCTTGATATTTTGTTCAGTAGTTTTGAGCATCAAATGCAACTCTGAAATGGTTTCTCCATATTATTCATATTGTCGTTCATCACAAATTGTGAGTCACTATTCGGTAATGAATTCATGATCAAATCCGTAGCAAACTCTTGACTTATGGGAAATCCGAGTCTATCAAGCTGGTCAACATAGCCCTTCATCTTCAGAACATGAGGACTAACTGATGCACCCTCAGTCATTTTGCAAGAATGTAGGTTTTTGACTATCTCGAACCTTTCTTTCCTAGCTTGCTGTTGGAACATTTCCTTCAGCGTTATAGCCATGTCGTAGGCTTCCATTAGTTCCATGTCCTTCAGAAGTTCAGGAACCATAGTTGCTAGCATAATACATGCAACATCAGTAGAATCGTTGACATGCTTATTATGCGCATCCTTCATAGCTTTCGTAGCATTGGCTGGTGGGTCCTCAGGGATTGGAGCATCCAGGACATACAACTTGCGTTCATGCTTAAGAACAATTCTCAAGTTTCTGAACCAGTCAAGAAAGTTAGTCCTAGATAGCTTATCCTTTTCAAGGATGGATCGCGGTGACGGGGGATTATTGTTACTTGAATAGACCATTGATCTACAATAAAGATTATGCAAATTTTATTTTAGTATAGAGGAATAGACTCCAACTAAATTAATAACCCTCCTAAAACATACCGTTTATTTAGGGGACTAAAATCCATATTTCACCTAATTCTGCGACAGCTATGACAAGAAGCACAGAACTAGATTATTTAGGTAGGCAACAATTACCAATTACATCTTATGTAATTTTAGATATTTTTATGAGATACGGGACATCTTATGTCTTATCATGCTTTTATCTCATCATGTGCCTAAAGCTTAAAACTATTTTGATAGCTTTATTAAGTCGGACCATTTTAAATATTTAGGTAACTCTTATCCAACTTGTCTCACCAAGATAACACAATACACCCAGCTATCGCTAAAACTGTATCAGTGTGATCGAGGCCTTGACAAGTATTTAAAATGGATGGCATGAGACTTAAAATTTAATAGAGGGATTTTATTCAGTTTTAGTGATTTTATGTAAACAATGAAATATCATATATTTTTATTGATTTGTTAAATCACTAAACAATTTGGAAATTTTTATACTGTTCACTAATAAAAGAATTTCCGTGCGCTAGGATTACTAAGACAACGATCACGCTGACCGGTCAGCATACAACAGACGGGGGTAAAGGGGGCAGCGCCCCTTTTTTTTTTGGAGGCAAATTTCAATTCCGAATATTAAAACTCGCTATATAAAATCATATTTTTCGCTGATTTTATTATCCGAAATTAACCCCTTAAATTATCCGAAATTAAGTCAAATAAAAAATTTTAATTAACCCGTGCCCACATCTAACTAATCATCTTATCCTAATCTAATTTTGACTTAAGATATTTGAATCCAAGCATATCACCAATAACAAAATTCTCGATATTTATCTCCTATCCAATAGGGATAATGAAACTAATTTTGCTAATATCTCCTAATCTAATTTGTTATCTATCTCTTATCAAATAGAAACTTCATAACAAAATAGAGATAACAAGATAAATAAATAATTTGAATAAATAATTATTTGCAATTTCGGTCCTCATCCAAATAATCACAAACATGAATTGAATCATGAACTACTATCCCAATCGAACCTTATCATATTAGTTTCGAATTAATACTAAGACTTATACAATTTAAGAAACTTAAAAAAATGTCACCTAAATATGCATACTGAATTACAAAGATCTCATTCATGCATCAAAACACAAAAATTAAAAATTATACCTAATGGTGTCATGGATCACAAAACACGAAACTCAATACATTAAAATTATTCGAATTAACCTAACATGGTTAATTGCATGTATAAAACTGATTTCAATTAAATCACGAATATATGTATCATATGTTGGGTTTTTGGGTTCATACGCAGCGGAGATTACAAAACAGTTTTGACAAAAACCCCGAAAGGATCCGAATCTAATTCCATTAAAAACGTTTAAACCATGAAAAACTTAATCATACGTCAATCGCAATATACCTTTCTGAAGGTTGATCGATCTCTAAGGCGCGCGCAACGACGAACGCCTCTATCAAGATCCACACACACACGAACGGCGGTCGTGATTTGAAGTGCTAGCTTCGAGAGAATACCAAACCTTTTTGTTTCTCTCCAAAACGATCCAGAGCATACCAAAAACCCTGAGTCGTTTCTAAAACGAAAATAGAGTTTCGGCCTTTTTTCTTTTCGTACGTGTGTTCTAACTTAAAGCGTCTATTTATACAACCCTTGTATATAGACGGTTAAGTAAATTACACATATACCCCTACTTAAAGAAGTATAAGTGTAATACACCACAAGGACGTTTCCGTCATGAATTTTATCACATAAAATTCATTTTTCTGAATCATCTTAAAATCTTGCAAAACCATTCTTAGTGTGCGATCCAATAGGCTCATACAACGTTGGCAGTGTACCAAAACACATTTTGGTATACAAGTCATAAGCAGTCTCTAGCAAGACATTATGACTACCCAAGTTGTACGAATATCAAATCGATACAACCTAATCAATAGTCTATATAACATCCTTCTATCACACGATATCCTTTTAATCAAACATAAGGCATGGAATTGTCATCCAACATGTTCAATCGTACTAGTCTCGATCTCTAGGTAGACTGAAAACATCTAAGTGACATTGATCACTATCAATTCACTTAAACTAGGCCTTTTAACAGTCTAACACATCGAGGGATCCACTGGATATCTCTCTTTATATGAGAGGGACAAATTCTATCTTGATTACACAACTTCATCACATTGCACACACAGTAACCAATCACAACCTTTATAATCGTCCGGTTAAAGACAACGTTTGATTGTGTCAAATCACTGTGTTCCTAATGTTGAAGTCTCTGGTAATCTCAAGTCAGAGGACTGGAATATATACCTATCATGAGAAACAACAATGACTTAATCCATGTGATGTTCTCATAGCGGGTCGGTCCAATACTTTGTTCCCTAACAAGTACTCGTGATCTTGATTTGTATCCATATACGTATAATCATCATATGACCATCAATCAAGACTCGCACTAGTCTTAATTCATTATAGTTCCCAGTATAATGATCGACTAGGGACATTTAGAATATTTCTGTAAATACCCATGGATCTTATTATAATGTAAACATGCAAATTAATTATAATAAACAACAAACGAAATCCTCTATTTTATTAACTAAAAGTATTTATAAAGAAAGTTAATGGATTGACCTAGGGCACATGCCCCATCATCTCTCACTTACACTAGGGCCAATCATACATGCATCTAATGCCTAATGATCTAACATGACCATCATGTTTTGCTTGTGGAAGAGCTTTTGTCAATGGATCCGCAACGTTGTCTTCGATGGGTACTCTGCAAATCTTTACGTCTCCCTCTCAATAATTTCTCGATGAGATGAAAACGCCCGAGTATATGTTTGGATCTGTGGTGTGATCTAGGTTCCTTGGCCTATGCTATTGCCCCGTTATTGTCACAATACAAACAAACAGGGTTAGCAATACTTGGAACCACACCTAGTTCGAAATGAACTTTTTGATCCAAATTGCCTCCTTTCTTTGCATCGGACGCCGCAATATACTCGGCTTTCTGTTGTAGAATTAACCCACAATCTCTTGCTTCAAACTTTTCAAGCTTCTTTTGCACCCCCAATCAAAGTAAACACATATCCAGATCGCGATCTAAAATCATCTATATCGGTTTGAAAACTTGCATCTGTGTAACCATTTACAATTTCAAAACCTCCAAAGACCAAGAACACTTCCTTAGTCCTTCTTAAGTACTTAAGGATGTTCTTTACTTGCTATCCAAAGTGACTCTCACCGGGATTTGACGATATCTGCTTGTAGTGCTCAAAGCATATGATACATCAGGTCGAGTGCATAGCATGGCATACATGATAGATCCAATAGCTGATGCATATGGAATCTTATTCATACGGTCTCGCTCATCATTTGTCTTAGGACATTGAGTCTTGCTGAGACTTATGCCATGAGACATTGGCAACAATCCTCTTTTAGAGTCTTGCAAACTGAACCTATTCAGCGCCTTGTCTATGTAAGCACTTTGACTTAGACCAATTAGCCTCTTAGATCTATCCCTATAGATCCTTATCCCTAGGATATAGGTTGCGTCTTCTAAGTCTTTCATTGAGAAACACTTCCCTAACCAAGACTTGACACTCCGCAATGTTGGGATGTCATTTCCAATGAGTAATATATCATCAACATACAGTACCAGAAAAACAACTACACTCCCACTGACCTTCTCGTATACATAAGGCTCATCTTCGTTCTTAATAAAACCAAAATCCTTGATTGCTTCATCAAAACGAAGATTCCAACTCCGATAAGCTTGCTTTAATCCATAAATGGATCTTTGAAGCTTGCATACCTTCCTAGAATTCTCAGGATGTACAAAACCTTCAGGTTGTGTCATATACACGTCCTCAAGTAGTTTTCCATTAAGAAATGCTATTTCTACATCCATTTGCCATATCTCATAGTCATAATATGCAGCAATGGCAATTAAGATTCTTATGGATTTAAGCATGGCTACTGGCGAAAAAATCTCATCATAATCAAAACCTTGAGTCTGCCTGAAACCTTTTGCTATAAGTTTTGCTTTAAAAGTATGCACATTGCTATCCATGTCCTCCATTTACATCCAATGGTCTTACCACCTTCAGGTAAATCGACCGAGTTCCAAACTTGGTTATCATACATGGATTGCATCTCGAGTTCATGGCATTTAGCCATTTATCTGAGTCTGGTCCATACATAGCCTCCTGATAAGAGGTGGACTCATTTTGATCCATAAGCAGCACATCACGACTATCAGTAATGAGAAATCCGAATCTCTCTTGCTCATGTCTTACCCTACCAGATTTACGTAGGCCTTGTGTCACTTGCGGAGGTTCAACTGGTTCGGAACGTTGTTGAACTTCCAGTAGCGGTTCAGTGTTTATCTGTGATTCTTGAACTTCTTCAAGATTTATTTCTCTCCCATTAGTGTCTTTCGAAATAAACTGTTTTTCCATAAAAGCACCATACTGAGCAACAAACACTTTGTTCTCGAATGGGATTATAAAAGTAATATCCTTTTGTTTCCTTAGGATACCCCACAAATAAACACTTGTCAGATTTAGGTGCTAGTTTTTCTGAGACTTGTCGTTTTACATAAGCCTCACAACCCCAAATCTTAAGGAAAGACAAACTAGGTCTATTCCCATACCATATCTCATATGGTGTTTTATCAACCGCTTTAGAAGGAACTCGATTTAGAGTAAAAGCTGCAGTTTATCATACATGGATTGCATCTCGGAGTTCATGGCATTTAGCCATTTATCTGAGTCTGGTCCATACATAGCCTCCCGATAAGTGGTGGACTCATTTTGATCCATAAGCAGCACATCACGACTATCAGTAATGAGAAATCCGAATCTCTCTTGCTCATGTCTTACCCTACCAGATTTACGTAGGCCTTGTGTCACTTGCGGAGGTTCAAGCTGGTTCGAACGTTGTTGAACTTCCGATAGCGGTTCGTGTTTATCTGTGATTCTTGAACTTCTTCAAGATTTATTTCTCTCCCATTAGTGTCTTTCGAAATAAACTGTTTTTCCATAAAAGCACCATACTGAGCAACAAACACTTTGTTCTCAGCGGGATTATAAAAGTAATATCCTTTTGTTTCCTTAGGATACCCCACAAATAAACACTTGTCAGATTTAGGTGCTAGTTTTTCTGAGACTTGTCGTTTTACATAAGCCTCACAACCCCAAATCTTAAGGAAAGACAAACTAGGTCTATTCCCATACCATATCTCATATGGTGTTTTATCAACCGCTTTAGAAGGAACTCGATTTAGAGTGAAAGCTGCAGTTTGTAATGCATAACCCCAAAAGGATAATGGAAGATCTGCATGACTCATCATAGATCGAACCATATCTAATAAGGTTCGATTTCTCCTTTCGAAACTCCATTCCATTGTGGAGTTGCTTGGGTGGAGTCAATTAGGAGACAATCCCGAATTTTTAAGATGATCATCAAATTCTTGGCTTAAATATTCACCACCTCGATCTGATCGAAGTGTTTTGATAGTTTTACCAAGTTGATTCTACACTTCATTTTGAAACGTTCGAAACATCTCAAATGATTCACTTTATGTTTCATAAGATATACATAACCATATCTGCACGAAATCATCGGTAAATGTAATGAAGTACGATAACCTCCTCTAGCCATTGTGTTTATAGGACCGCCTACATCAATATGTATTAGACCCAATAAATCACTTGCCCTTTCTCTGTGTCCAGTAAAGGGACTTTTAGTCATCTTGCCTAGTAAACAAGATACGCATGTTTCATATGTTTCTAAATCAAATGAATCTAGAAGCCCATCTTTACGGAGCTTCGTTATGCGTTTCTCGTTTATGTGTCCGAGACGACAATGCCAAAGATAGGTTTGATTACAGAAATGACAATTTTCTTCCTTTTCTTTTGGGTGTTTTGAAGCAGGAACAGGACGGGTCTTGACTTGTTCCATTGGCTTTGCGATAGGTGCAACAACAGCCTTGGCAATTCTAGCCTTGCCTTTGCCTTTCTTCTTCATTCCCTCTCCCTTTTAGACCATCAATATATTACTAGAGGGTTTCTTGATATTTTGTTCAGTAGTTTTGAGCATCAAATGCAACTCTGAAATTGATTTCTCCATATTATTCATATTGTAGTTCATCACAAATTGTGAGTAACTCTCCGGTAATGAATTTAGGATCAAATCCGTAGCCAACTCTTGGCTTATGGGAAATCCGAGTCTATCAAGTTGGTCAACATAGCCCTTCATCTTCAGAACATGAGGACTAACTGACGCACCCTCAGTCATCTTGCAAGAATGTAGGTTTTTGTCTGTCTCGAACCTTTCTTGCCTAGCTTGCTGTTGGAACATTTTCTTCAAATAAGCGTTATAGCCATGTCGTAGGCTTCCATTAGTTCCATGTCCTTCGAAGTTCAGAACCATAGTTGCCAAGCATAATACATGCAACATCGGTAGAATCGTTGACATGCTTATTATGCGCATCCTTCACAGCTTTCGTAGCATTGGTTGGTGGGTCCTCAGGGATTGAAGTATCCAGGACATACAACTTGCGTTCATGCTTAAGAACAATTCTCAAGTTTTTGAACCAGTCAAGAAAGTTAGTCCCAGATAGCTTATCCTTCTCAAGGATGGATCGCAGTGACAGGGGATTATTGTTACTTGAAGAGGCCATTGATCTACAATAAAGATTATGCAAAGTTTATTTTAGTATAGAGGAATAGACTCCCACTAAATTAACAACCCTCCTAAAACGTACTGCTTATTTAGGGGACTAAAATCCATATTTCACCAAATTCTATGACGGCTATGGCATGAAACACAGAACTAGATTATTTAGGTAGGTAACAGTTTCCAATTACATCTTATGTAATTTTTAGATCCTTTTATGAGATATGGGACATCTTATGTCTTAGCATGTTTTTATCTCATCATTTGCCTAAAGCTCAAAACTATTTTGATGGCTTTATTAAGTCGGACCATTTTAAACATTAAGGTAACTCTTACCCAACTTGTCTCACCAAGATAACACAATACGCCCAACTATGGCTGAAACTATATTAGTGTGATCGAGGCCTTGACAAGTGTTTAAAATGGATGGCACGAGACTTAAAATTTAATAGAGGGATTTTATTCAGTTTTAGTGATTTTATGTAAACAATGAAATATCATATATTTTTATTGATTTGTTCAATCACTAAACAATTTGGAATTTTTTTTTTAGAAGACGAATCTCAATTCCGAAAATTAAAATTCGCTATAGAAAATCATAATTTTCGCTGATTTTATTATCATAAATTAACCCCTTAAATTATCCGAAATTAAGTCAATTAAAACATTTTAATTAACCCGGGCCCACATCTAACTAATCATCTTATCCTAATCCAATTAGGATTTAAGATATTTGAATCCTAGTATATCACCAATACCAAGATTCTTGATATTTATCTCATATTCTAATTTGTTATCTATATTTATCAAATATAAACTTCATAACAAAATAGATATAACAAGATAAATAAATAATTTCGAAAATTAATTATTTAATTTGGATTTAAGATATTTGAATCCTAGTACATCACCAATAACAAGATTCTTGATATTTATCTCCTATTCTAATTTGTTATCTATCTTTATCAAAAAGAAACTTCATAACAAAATAGATATAACAAGATAAATAAATAATTTCGAAAATTAATTATTTGCAATTTCGGTCTTCATCTAAATAATCACAAACATGTAATTGAATCATGAACTACTATCCCAATCGAACCTAATGGTGTCATGGATCATAGAACACGAAACTCAATTCATTAAAATTATTCAAATTAACCTAACATGGTTACTAGCATGTACGAAACTAATTTCAATTAAATCACGAATATATGTATCATATACACAAAACATGATAATAAATCTCACAGAAAACTTATGTATATCACATATACATCAACTATTAACATGCTTTCAATAATATATCATGTATATATCGGAAGAAAACATGCAATGAGTTTAATGGAATCAAACTCGAAGGCTCTGATACCACCGTTGGGTTTTGGGGTTCATACGCAACGGAGATTACAAAACAGTTTTGACAAAAACCCCAACAGGGATCCGAATCTAATTCCATTAAAAACGTTTAAACCATGAAAAACTTAATCATACCTCAATCGCAATATACCTTTCTGAAGGTTGATCGATCTCTAAGGCGCTGCCAACAACGAACGCCCACTATCAGCAGTCCACACACGAACGACGGTCGTGATTTGAAGTGCTAGCTTCGAGAGAATACCAAACCTTTTTGTTTCTCTCCAAAACGATCCAGAGCATACCAAAAACCCTAAGTCGTTTCTAAAACGAAAATAGAGTTTCGGCCTTTTTTCTTTTCGTACGTGTGTTCTAACTTAAAGCGTCTATTTATACGACCCTTGTATATAGACGGTTAAGTAAATTACACATATACCCCTACTTAAAGAAGTATAAGTGTAATACACCACAAGGACGTTTCCGTCATAAATTTTATCACATAAAATTCATTTTTCTGAATCATCTTAAAATCTCGCAAAACCATTCTTAGTGTGCAACCCAATAGGCTCATACAACGTTGGTAGTGTACCAAAACACATTTTGGTATACAAGTCATAAGCAATCTCTAGCAAGACATTATGACTACCCAAGTTGTACGAATATCAAATCGATACAACCTAATCAATAGTGTATATAACATCCTTCTGTCACACGATATCCTTTTAATCAAACATAAGGCATGGAATTGTCATCCAACATGTTCAATCGTACTAGTCTCGATCTCTAAGTAGACTGAAAACATCCAAGTGACATTGATCACTATCAATTCACTTAAACTAGGCCTTTTAACAGTCTAACACATCAAAGGATCCACTGGATATCTCTCTTTATATGAGAGGGACAAATTCTATCTTGATTACACAACTTCATCACATTGCTCACACAGTAACCAATCATAACCTTTATAATCGTCCGGTTAAAGACAACGTTTGATTGTGTCAAATCACTGTGTTCCTAATGTTGAAGTCTCTTGTAATCTCAAGTCAGAGGACTGGAATATATACCTATCATGAGAAACAATAATGACTTAATCCAAGTGATGTTCTCATAGCGGGTCGGTCCAGTACTTTGTTCCCTAACAAGTACTCGTGATCTTGATTTGTATCCATATACGTATAATCATCATATGATCATCAATCAAGACTCACACTAGTCTCAATTCATTATGGTTCCCAGTATAATGATCGACTAGGGACATTTAGGATATTTCTGTAAATACCCATGGATCTTATTATAATGTAAACATGCAAATTAATTATAATAAACAGCAAATGAAATCCTCTATTTTATTAACTAAAAGTATTCATAAAGACAGTTAATGGATTGACCTAGGGCACATTCCCCGTCATCATATACATAAAACATAATAATAAATCTCACATAAAACTTATGCATATCACATATACATAAACTATTAACATGCTTTCAATCATATATCATGTATATATCAGAAGAAAACATGCAGTGAATTTAATAGAATCGAACTCGATGGCTCTGATACCACTGTTGGGTTTTGGGGTTCATACGCAGCGGATATTACAAAATAATTTTGACAAAAACCCCCAACAGGATCCGAATCTAATTCCATTAAAAACATTTAAACCAAGAAAACTTAATCATACATCGGTTGCAAAATACCTTTATGAAGGTTGATCGATCTCTAAGGCGCTGCCAACGAAGAACACCCTCTACCAGCAGTCCACACATGAACGACGGCCGAGATTCGAAGTGCTAGCTTCATGAGAATACCAAACCTTTTTGTTTCTCTCCAAAACGATCGAGAGCGTACCAGAAAACCCTAAATCCTTTTTAAACAAAAATAGAGTTTCGGCCCTAAAATTTCATCCGTGTGTTCTAACTTAAAGCGTCTATTTATATAACCCTTTTATATAGATGGTTAAGTAAATTACACATATACCCCCACTTAAAGAAGTATAAGTGTAATACACCACAAGGATGTTTCTGTCAAGAATTTTATCACGTAAAATTCATTTTTCTGAACCATCTTAAAATCTCGCAAAACCATTCTTAGTGTGCGACCCAATAGACTCATACAACATTGGCGGTGTACCAAAATATATTTTGGTATACAAGTCATAAGCGGCCTCTAGCAAGACATTATGACTACCCAAGTTGTACGAATATCAAATTGATACAACCTAATCAATAGTGTATACAACATCCTTTTGTCACACGATATCCTTTTGATCAAATATAAGGCATGGAGTTGTCATCCAACATGTTCAATCGTACTAGTCTCGATCTCAAGGTAGACTGAAAACATCCATGTGACATTGATCAATATCAATTCACTTAGACTAGGCCTTTTAATTGTCTAACACATTGAGGGATCCACTGGATATCTCTCTTTACATGAGAGGGACAAATTCTATCTCGATTGCACAACTTCATCACATTACTCACATAATAACCAATCACAACCTTATAATCATCCGGTTAAAGACAATGTTTGATTGTGTCAAATCATTGTGTTCCTAATGTTGAAGTCTCTAGTAATCTCAAGTCAGAGGACTGAAAAATATACATATCATGTGAAACAGCTATGACTTAATCCATGTGATGTTCCTATAGCGGGTCATTCTAGTACTTCGTTCCCTAACAAGTATTCGTGACCTTGATTCGTATCCCTATACGTATAATCATCAAATGATCATCAATCAAGACTCACACTAGTTTTAATTCATTATAGTTCCTAGTATAATGATCGACTAGGGACATTTAGGATATTTCTGCAAATACCCATGGATCTTATTATAATGTAAACATGTAAATTAATTATAATAATCAACAAATAAAATCCTCTATTTTATTAACTAAAAGTATTTATAAAGACAGTTAATGGATTGACCTAGGGCACATGCCCCAACATAATTAACCAAAGTAAGGCTCATGGTTAAGTCCGACGTATTTCGATTAGTGCGTGCGTGTGATTGCATGATGATTTGTATTTGTTTGGATTTTTGAATGAATTTTATTGTTTGTGGGATTAATAGAAATTAATACAAACCTACAATTCGAAAAAACAAGTAATTAACTAATAAGTTGTCGGTACAACAAATGCGACGAGAGGGTCATGAAATGAATTTGCACGCTCAAATTTCTTTTTAGGCATGTCTAGTAAATTTATTGGCAAGAAATACAAGAGATATATATTTATATAATGGATATATAAATATATATTAAAGGTTTAGTTTAAAATTAAATGGATCATTTGATCAGCCTCGAGATGAGCGTTAGTGTTTGATGGTGTTACAATTCGTGTCACTTTAGGGAGTGTCGCTTTGACACTTCAATCACTAGATCGGTCTCGAGATAGCGCGATGTGTATCGTGAGGAAAATCCATATATATAAATCAAAAACTTAAGTTTATCCACGTCAAATTGATCATTTGCGAAACCGAAAGAGAATGGATGATTGAGGGTTTGATTTTTGATCGTTGGGGATCATTAAGGGAGTTGAATCAATGTTAATTAAAGAGCTTAAACGGATCAAAAGCCTACGATCATCACTTTGGTAGTTTTTGTGTCGGTTAAAGTTCAATTCAATTGTGATGATTAAAGTTTTGTGAATTATGGTGTTTTATGATTGGAAATGGTTTGTAACCTCACTAGAGACCCTCCCTGATGATTTAGGAGAGCGCGAAAGGTTGTTTTGGAGATTTGGTAATGGAACAGTGGCTACTGCCCTGCTCACTGTTGAGATAGTGCAGGGTAGAGCGCGCTCCCTTCATCAATTCAGACGAACCCAATTTTCTGAAGTGCGCCTCACCCATTGAGAGAGTAAGCTCCCAACCCTAAAAACAACAACTACGCTGTATTTTATGTAGATCTTTCTAAGGTTTTAGGGACTAGACATACATGTTTTAAACATAGGGTAATATACCTATATTGATTACAAATGATTAGTGAAAGGTTGAAGAACACCGAGAATGCGTGAAATAATTGAAGATTTAGAGAATGTGGTAATGGAGACTTAACCTGAGATAAGTACATATTAGCTTATTTATGAATGTTTCCTGGCTATCTTAGTATATGTAGTTCATGTAGTTGGGGACAGAAATAGGGGACAATGTACACTATGATGGTTTTCTATAAATGGAAAATGGTGTGTAATGACTATGACTATAACTCCTGGTTTTGAGAGTAGGTTTATAGAAGATGGGTTTCCTTCCCGAACTATATATAACTCCTGGTCAATTTGATAAGTTGCATGGATTACATACTAAAGGGTTTCGAGATAAAACCATTGGGCATTAATGGAGTGGCTAGACAACACGTATACACAATGTGTTAGTCTAGCAATCACATTAATGACATCAGTGGGTAATCGGCTCTAGTTTTATACATAAAATGGGGATCACAATGTAATAGTCCATGACAGTTTGCTATGCATCCATTATTTATTGAATTATATGTTTTCCATATTCTTATTAGTTAACATTGGTGCATATTGTTATTGCATAATATTCTTGATTATTATATGAAATATTGATAGCTATGTGAATCCTTACTTACTGAGCAAGTTGGAGCGCTCACCTAAATTAACTTTTTAGAGAAAATCGACGAGGGCTATGACTACGGGATAGAGAAGATATAAGAGTCTTGATCTTCTCTTCGATGTAATGAGTCTTCTTTTTGTCTTTTATATTTGTATTGAATTAGATTTTTGTAATATTACAAAGGATGGGGACTTTATATAACTGACGTTTATTCCGATTTGATTTGATACTATATATCGTATTTTAATTATCGAAAAAGTTTTTAATTTTCGCCGCATTTATTATTTGATTTATATCGATATTTGATATATAGTGGTATTTATCAGGTGAAGGAGGAATGGCTGCTAGCACTAGTTAAGTATGATTAGTTAATCTGGGCTTAATTAATGTTTCAGGTTGGGTATCGCCTTAATCGGGTTAGGGGATGCTACTAAAGGTGTTCTTTTTCCCTATCTCTGATAATGCTCATAATCTTATCTTCATACTTGCTTACATTTTGAATGTCGAACCCTCTCTCAGGAATGATGACTCTTTTTTTATCACTATAATACCTCATATGAGCTCTAGGTCTCACAAATAAATGAGGGTCATAAGGCACCAAGTGACTAGGGTCCAGATTCTCAAAATATTCTTCATCATCATATGATAATGAAGATTGTTCTCTAAGTTCAGCCTTCCCAGGTCTAGGTTCTCTAATGCTAATCCCAGTAGGTATTATATTCTTTAGGTGGACCGTATATTCCTACTTTTGTTTGGGTTGTACTACCCCTTTCCTTTTGTCTTGTTTGCTACCCTTACATCTTCCTCTACCTCGTCCCGCCATAAAATAATTCAACTATGATGAAATAGCTAAACTGAAATACTATCGTTGAAATTCTCTAATAACAAGTTAAGGAAAAAAAGTTTATGTAAAGGTTATAGCGTAAAACTTCAAATGAGTTGAAAGTGATATGTATAAAATAATTATATCGACAAATCCCTTTAGGAAGTACGTATATATTGGAAAGAACTCATAGAAACCCCCGAACTAATTTGAAAACCCTTATTCAAATAGAAAATATGTATAAATACCATTTCCAAAAACACTTTGCAATAAAACCCCAAAAGTACATAAGTTTGAAATTTTATCAAAAATCGATTTTTGTTCAATGTACCGAAATCAAAGGGGTTGTAGAATATAGACTCATCACCTTATTGAGAATGAATCTCTCAAGTAAAATGCTCTACTAGCTCCTTAGATCCCCTCTCCAAGCCCCAATTTCAAATAAAACACTCACCAAGCCCTATGTTGGGTGTATGTACTAGGATTCAAAATATATAGGGTTGAGTGCTCTTAATCAAGGTGGGATGCACTTAAGAGGCTTTATTTCACGCTTTGAAGGGTTGAATCTAGACAAATATATATATTAAACAAATGGGTGCAAGGGTTTTAGGTCCGAAAGGGTTTATTATTGGCGATTTGGGGTTCTGTTTTTTAAAAACACGGATTCGTTCTTAGCGAATCAGGGTTTAAATGAAATTGCTGACAAATCGTTAGTGAAATCAGTGAAAATCGATCTCAATGGTTTAGTTATTAGTTCAACAAATTCTAGTATAAAATCAAAATTGCTAACAAGTTACTGAGTCAATTTTCACTTAAAAACATATAAGCTAACAATTTTCGCATTAATTAGTGATTTAGCTAACAATTTAATTAATTATCACATATAGAAATCATAATTAAGGTAGAACGATATGTATTGAATAAAAGGTATTATAATAATGAATTTGGACTTTTATTTAGGGGACAATATACTAATTAAATGCTTTATTACTTAAAATAGTTAAAGACAAATAAGATGCAATGGAAAAACAACTCGATCATCCCCTTCTTAATTGGGGATATTCCAAAAAGAGTTTTTCCTTTCAATCTAGTAATATATTCTATATTTAATTAATTATCACATATAGAAATCATAATTAAGGTAGAACGATATGGTACTATCAACTAATTAAAGTACATCCCAATAAAATCAAGAAGTATAATTAGTACATCCCAATAAAATCATAACATAACATATTTCTCAATCTATGGTACTAAGTGTGACTATAATTATTTCGACATCGAGAATAGCTCCAACTATCTTAAGAAAAGTACATCCCAATAAAATCATAACATATTTCTCAATCTATGGTACTATCAAGAAGTTGGTGAGATACTTGAACTATCCCACTTGTATTGATACATTCATGTACATTTTTGGTGAAAAGATCTTATCACCATTTGCTTTGTGGAACACGAAAAGTGGTATAAAATCAATCATCAACTTGGCTTTTCTAAATCGTTGTTTTGGTAAGATATTCATATCAACTCCTGTGTTAAGTAAAACACCAAGGAAACTGACATCATTGATCATTACGTGAAGGAAGAGCTTCTCTAGGTCATATTTGTGAATTTTAAATATATGTCCCAAATCTTGAAGCTTTAGTTGCTCAATAGTGAATTTTTATTCCGTCGTTTACTTCCTGATGTTGAACTTTAGGGAGTTGTTCTTCAGGTTCTTGCTTATTTGATTTTTTCTTATTACATAGTTTCAGTGTAATGGCTTCATTTTTAACAGTTTCACCTATGTAGATGCAAACATTGAACTCCATCTCATTACTTCACGAGCTTTGTTGTTCAATCTAGAGATTGATGATTTCGATATCCTGCTGAACAAAATTCTCATAATAAGGTTTTAAACTTTGGTCGTTTACTTTAAATATTTTTCATGTGTCTAGTCTTTCTATTTATACTACACCATGAGGTAGTAAATTGATAACCATATAAGGTATTTTCCATCTTGAACGGAGTTTTTCAGGAAATAATTTAAGTTTTGAATAAAAGAGTATAACTTTGTCTCCTACTTGGAAGTTTTTAGGAATTAATATCTTATCATGAACATCTTTATAAATCGATGCATTTTCATATGCATCATTCCTAATTTCTTTTAATTCTTGAAGACTCAACTTACATTGGTTTCCTGCCTCATTATAATTCATGTTGCATGTTTTTATTGCTCAATAGGCTATATGTTCTAGTTCGACTGGTAAATGAAATGTTTTTTCCAAATACTAACCTATAAGGTGTCATGCCTATGAGTGTCTTAACTATTGTTCTATATGCCCATAATGCATCTTCCAGCCTAAAACTTCAATCCTTATGCGTTGGACTAATTGTTTTTTCTAGTATTAACTTAATTTCTCTACTTGACGTTTAAGCTTGTCTACTAGTTTGTTGGTGATATGCAGTAGATGTCCTGGCTTTATACTCAACAAGTAGATTAGCAATTGTCGATTACAAAAATGTGAACCCCTATCACTTATGAGTGCTCTAGGTGCTCTAAAAACTATAAAGATTTTTTATCTAAGGAAATCAATCACTATTTTTGAATCATTGTTCTAGCAGTTTTTGCTTCTACCTACTTAGACACATAATCTACAACAAGTAAAATATTAACATAGCCATTTGATGGTGGAAAAGGTCCCATGAAATCTATATCCCATACATCAAACACTTCACAAAATAGAACATGGTTTAAAGGTATTTGATTTCTACATCCCAAGTTTCCAGTTTGTTGGCAATTTGAACAAGATTTTATATAAAGGAAACAAAAGTGAAATAAAATGGGTCAAAAGAATCCGTTATCCAAAAATTTTACGGGCAATTCTACTTGGGCTGAAATGTCCTCCACATGCATAAGTATGACAATGAGATATAATCGATTGTACTTATGTATGTGATATGCATCTTCTAATTATTTGGTCAATGCAAAACTTTCATAAATAGGGTTCATCCCATAAAACTGTTTAGAATCTTTTTAATTTTATTCTTTTAGGTTCTCGTTAAGTAAGGTAATAACTTATTGAAGGTAAGATAATTAACTATATTGGCATACCAAGGGCCATCAGTCTACATATTATAGAAGTATTCATCTAGAAATTCATCCCTTAATAGTATAGGTGGTTCTCCATTCTCTAACCTACTGGAGTGGTATGCTATTAGATTCTCGGCTCTTTTTTTATCTATTATCTTAAGGTCAAATTCTTGTAGAAGTAGTATCCATCTTATTAGTCTAGGTTTTGCATCTTGTTTTGTCATTAAATATCACAAAGTTGCATGATCTGAAAAACTATTACCTTTATTTTTAATAGATATGGTTTAAATTTTTCTAAGGCAAACATTACCGCTAAGAGTTCTTTTTTAGTAGTAGTGTAATTCTGCTGGATTGGATCAAGTATCCTGGAGGCATAATATATAACATAAGATTATTTTCCTACTTTTTTTACTTAAACTAGTTCCAATTGCATTATTACTTGCATCACATATAATTTCAAAGGGTAACGACCAATCTGGTGATTTAATCACATGTGTAGTTGTTAAAGAATCTTTTAATTCATCAAATGCTATGTTGCAATTATTAGTAAATTCAAAAGGAATGTCTTTTTGTAAAAGTTTGCATGTAGGTTGTGTAATTTTAGAGAAATCTTTTACAAATCTTCTATAGAATCCTGCTTGTCCAATAAATGAATGTATCTCTCTTACCATGGTGGGGTAAGGTAACATTTTGATTACTTTGATTTTTGCAGGCTCTACCTTTATTTCTTTACGACTGTTGTCTTAATATCAGTTCTTGGTCTACCATAAAATTATATTTTTCATAGTTTAGTACTAAATTCTTTTCTATGCATCTTTTAAGTACTTTAGTTAAATCAAGTAAACACTCATCAAAAGAATTTCCCGAAACAATAAAATCATCCATAAAAACATCAATGAGATTTTCCACATAATCAGAAAAATATTAACCATACATTTCTAAAACGTTGCAAGGGCATTACATAAATCAAAATACATACGTCTATAAGCAAATGTACCGAAGGGGCACATAAAAGTTAATTTTTCCTGATCTTCTGGGGTTATAGGTATTTGGTGAAATCCCGAATAACCATATAGACATCACTAATGGGTTTTTCCAACTAATCGTTCTAACATTTAATCTATAAATGGGAGTGGATTGTGGTCTTTCCTAGTTGAGGCATTCAACTTTCTCTAATCTATACATACCCTCCAACCATTTTAGATTCTAGTTGGCACTAGCTGGCACTAATTCTCCATATTCATTTGTTATTAATGTAATTATTGTCTTTATAGAGACTACTTGGGATGTGCTTACCCAATTGCTATCAGCTATTGGAAATATCATTCCTGCATCTAATAATTTTAATATTTCAGCTTTTACTACGTTCATCATAGGTGGGTTTAATCTACATTGAGGCTATCTAGAAGCTTTGTGTGATGGCCCCAGTCCCCACAAACTAGGCCTCGCCTAGCCTAGTCTTAGGTGGACCCCCGAGTCAGCTGTTACAAGGTCAACGTAATCCTAGTCAGCCTCCATTTCTATTATTATTACAAATTTAGTATTTTAAAGTTAGTTATTATATTTTGAAAGGTTTATAATTAAAGCACCAAAACTAAACTTAGACAATTTAAATAACTCAATAAATGACAAGTCGGGACAACCTATGGTGTGGAAACCCAGAAAGTATGATCTTATATATATTTAAGGTGACAAAATACATAAATATAAATGTATCAAAGTGCACTCAGCCCATTTTATCCAGTTTTACAAAATATATATAACATAATTACACCAAAAGGACCTACGCGTAGCAAAAGTAGAAGCCGACTCTGAGGAAGTCACCATGTATCGGCTCCTTTCCCTTACTGGATGAAAAACCTATAATTGTCACCACAAATGAGACAACTCCAGTGAGTAAAGCAAAAGGAGTCTCAACATTAATTCTAGAATCCAATAAAAGGTTAACCGATATATCATGCAAGTAATCATAAAGTAATGAAATAGAAAGTCACCATGTATCGGCTTTGAGGAAGTCACCATGTATCGGCTCATTTCCCTTACTGGATGAAAAACCTATAATTGTCACCACAAATGAGACAATCCCAGTGAGTAAAGCAAGAGGAGTCTCAACATTAATTCTAGAATCCAATAAAAGGTTAACCGATATATCATGCAAGTAATTATAAAGTAATGAAATAGAAATAAATAAGCTAATAAGGAATTCAAAGAGAATTGAACAAAAATATCACACATATATGGGTATCCAAGTGGTCCAAGTCCATCCGATTGTAACATATAGTACACAACCTAACTTCCAAGGTGGGTTGTAGGCTTAACTAAGTCTCCAACAGTTTAGATTGGTTTCGTGAACTATAGCAAACACACAATTACCTATACCAGCTTTACTTTCCAATCCTAAACTACAGACTTAGCACAATCTACAATATGTGTAGTCACGGTAGTACATATGATCACACAACACATGTACCGCACCCGTGATTACCATTTGACCACCTAGGCCCTAATTCACTCAATACGAGATTATATCATAAAGATAGTCAATATGAACAACACAAGTTATCGTAGACGATAAATTGAATTTATATTTACAAATAATGCATGCGTTTCAAAGTGTAAGTCACAAAGATCAATAGTGAACCATACAGATAAGTTATAGATAATGAATTTGCAAGAAAAGCATATCGCCAAGATATGGAATGTGAATAACAAAGAGAGCATCAACATCGGTGATAACATATAAAAATCTCATATAGAATGAATTACCAAGTATGATAAACAAACAATTGATGAAAATTAGTATTGAGGCCCCTGCTACTTCACTTACCTAATTAACACGTAAATCCATGCACTCGCGACTCCCTCATGCCTCGAATCACGCATTTGACACTCAACACTAGTCCCCTACATTTCTAGCTTCAATTTAAGTTATATTAGGTGTATTTTCATCTATCATTAAGGGAAACCAAAACAATTCACAACACTTGCACAAAAAACCATCCTACGAACTATCCCCTTTTTCGGACCTTTTCAAAAAATAAGATGGCTTAAGTTTTTAAAACTAATGGTTTGAGGTTGTTCCTCTCCCTCTCACTCTCTCTCTCACTCTCTCTTAGCTTTCCAGATATATGAGGAATGTCAAAATCCAAGTAAAAACAATAAGATATGACCATTTTACGAAAACATGTCGAGCTGTCCCATCTACAGAAATAGTAGCGTGCTAATTGGCCTTGCTAGCGGGCTATCTCCATTGCAAACTCCATTTTAGCAGGTCGGGATTTAGGTTTTATGACCCCAAATCCCACGTAGGCCATCTCCATCACCTAAATCCCCCTTAATGGGATCTAACCATCTCCAAAAATAGTAAGGACATCACAACATATCAAATTCATCAATCATTTCATCAAATTGAACCATATTAACATCAAAGTTTTGAACACATAGAACCCTGAAACCTAATTTTCTTAAATTTCATAACTTGAAAATCATTTTAAGAACTCATTTTGATTGAAAGAATAGAATTGAAGGCCCCATTTGAGTTCATGAACAATTTCCTACCATTTATTGAGCCTAAACCCATTTTAAGCAAAACGATTGATATAGAGCATACCTAGGGCTTGATCTCCAAATTTCTTGAACTTTCTTATTAGGGATGCTCTCAAGGCCTATTTTGATTCTCAAATATCTAAAATTCAGCAACCCCACCTCAGAACTTCATTTCTATGTTTCCATGGAAATGAAAAACACACTTATTTATATATACACAAGAATCATTTCTAACCATTCATCTCATTTTTCTTGTTTATCCCAATGTAAATGTCAATATTCAAATCACCCCCATCATCTCCACTTATACACATACATTAACACAAATCTTGACACGAATATCACGAATTTCATTCCAACATGTATCTCAAGGTATATCCATGGTCTACGTTTTATTTACATAGATTAGGTACTTTGATTTATACATTATAGTTCAAGTAATCATATAAGCATAATTTAATTATATTAATGCATATATGAATCAATCAAAATTCACACTTCACTCTCTACCCTGTTCCCCAGCCTGTATTCATCTCAAGGTATGCACTCTTGCGAAGTCGTCGAAAAAATCCATAAATTATTCCATTACTGGTATAAATAGATATTATGCGTCATCATCTACATATAAAATATTTTTCAGGACATTATACTTTGGTATCAGTTTCTAGGTTTATCCTATGCATGCACATAGTTGAACTTATTCTTTTGATATCAGTTATGGTTCACCCTTCCTTTAAATTCTTTCAATACATTTATGAAATTATTTTCTTCTGGACTAGTTAATTTGTTAGAAATCATTACTGGCAATTTATCATAGTCCCATAAATAAACCTATTTTAAATAGTCTAGTAAAGTTTTTAGATCTAATTTAGGGGCTTTAACTATAGAAGGTAGAAGTTTTGGATGGGATCTAGATAAGTCTAGGTAACAAGTAAGTTCTAGTAGTTCATTAAATGATTCTAAAGTACTTATTATCTCTTTTGCTTCCTCATCTCTATCATCATCATCATCTTCTAAATCTTCAATTGTCAATTCTAATTTATCTATTTTATTTTTTCTTAAATACTTGTCTATTAACGGATCTATCATATCTACTGTGCATATGGAAAAAGCATCCATTGGGTGTTTTATTGCATCATATATATATATTAAAATTTACTACATCATTATCTACTTGCATTATTAATGTTCCATTTGAAACATCGATATTTTCTTTTGCTATTTTCAAAAACAGCCTTCCTAAAATTTGAGAAGTTTTATTAGAGAAGCTATCTTCTTTCATATCTAAGATATAAAAATCTGTTGAGAAGACTAAATCATTAACTTTGACTTGTATATCTTCGAGTAACCCTACTGGTTTAACAGTGGATTTATCAGCTAATTGTACGACTATACCAATTTCTTCTAAATGTACATCTGTCATTTGTAAATAAATAGATAAAGACAAAATTTATGGATGCTCTCAGATCACACAATACTTTAGAAATTCCTATGTACTCAATCGTACATGGAACAAAAAACATTCAAGGACCAAAACATTTAAGAGGTAACTTCTTTTGGGGTAGTGACGATACTTGTTATCCTAGACTCACCTTTTCATTAGCCATAATCTTTTTAATCCATAAATCTTTTATAAATTTATGATACTTAGATACATTTTGAATAGCTTCAAACAATGGATATTAACTACTACTTTCTTTAATGTATCGGATATTTGTTTTTCTTCCTGTACTTTCTTAGCATTTTTATTATCTTCCAAATGATAAGGGAATGGGGTATATTAACTACAATCTTGCTACTAGTTACTTCAATTTTTTTTAGTTCTACTTCTATTTTTCTTCTACGAACTAATTGGTCTGGCATTTTAGATTCATCCATCTGCTTACCACTTCTTAATGTTATAGCTAGTACTTTTTCATATATAGTAGGATATGGTTGAGATGGTGATTTCCATTGATTAAAAATTCACTCATTTGTGTTTCCATTTGACTCAATTGGTTTTTCAATTTGCTCATATCATTTTTTAATGTTTGAATTATTAGATCTTTTTTTTTTCGAATTATTCGATGTTTTATACCTATGATAGCCTTGATTGTTGAAATGATTACCTACATTCGGCTGTGGGTAATTTGGATAACTATTAAATTTATAATTGGGATCAACAAACCCATCATATTGGTTAATTACATCATTAGCTTCTTCTATTTTGGTTTGTTGTTTCAAAGGGCATTCATCATTAAAGTGGCTTAATTCATTACAAGATTTTACTATGCTTGATTAATCTTTTAATTATAATTCAACTATGGCTTTTAGTTTTTCTATCTTATTATATGGTGTTTTAAATGTCCTATTCATGTCACTTAGATTATCTTTGGATGGTTCACTTTTCTCACCATATTGTTTTGATTGCTTATCCATTGTATTTATGGCTTCTCTTGCCAAAGTAAGTGTTTTATCAAGCAAAAACCTTCCACACATGTTGTCTAAGAATCTTCATTCTACATGATTTAATCCTTCATAAAGATATTGCATTAAAGTTTTGTTTGTAAATTCATGCATTAGACATAGTGAGATCAATTTTTATCCATATCCCAAAACTCATCAAAAGTTTCTCCAGTTCCCATCCTAGCGTTACTAATTCTTTGTCTACATAGAATAATTTGTCTTGCTAGGATATATTGATTAAAAAAGACTTGTAACATCTCTGACCAATTGGTTATGAAATTTTGAAGAAGGTAAAATAACCAATTTAAAGCTTGGCATTTCAATACGGAGGAAAAGTTTTTAATTTAACATAATCTATTTCTATATCTTTAGGTTTTAACGTGCTTAGTTTACTTATGAACACTTTAAAAAAACTTTGAGCATCTTCATTATCTTCACCATATAAATACGATAAAGAATTTATGAGTCCAAGTTTCAATTCAAATTTCAAAAATTATGTTGTGAAAATTATGCACAAAGGTTTATAAGCCGTGACATTCTTATCAGATTGCCCAAAAGTTAATTTTTCTTCGTAGTCAGCCATTTTATATGAATTTTAACAAGAAGGTTTCCAAGAGATTATTTTTTAAATCCCGGCAATAGTGCCAAAAATTGACACGTGTCGAGCGTGCATAATGATTTCCCATATTTTACTATTAAATTGTAGTATTCATAAATGAGATATCATCTCCACAAGGTTTTTTTAAATCTCATAAGAATTTAAGCTACCCTAAAGTTTTATCAGATTCAACTTGTTTTAATTTAATTAAACGAGAAATAAACACTAAACAATATGCAAATAAACTAAACAAATTAAAGGCGCAGTTATGTGCACCCCACATTTTGATAAGGGCAAACCACGAGATGAAGGTACCCCCTGTAAGGATTATGGCATCCAAAAAAATTGTGTAAGTACCAAAAATACCCTGCGCACCCCAACTGAGTTTCAAACGATTGGAAGAGAAAGGATGGAAGAAGAAAAGCAAATCCTTGTTACAATTGATCTTCGCGTGAAAGTTGATGTGCAGTAGGCTATTCATCTTCGCATCAACTCGATCTATACGCCTTCACTCGTTTCACCGATTGTCGGACGTCCAACTATTCATCATTACAATAGGGTTTGTGTTCTAGGTCTCGAAAGTTTCTCAAATTTGAAAGGTGAGATTTTGTATATTTGTTCAAATTCATGGTGTTATTGATGATTTTTTGTTGTTATCTATATGTTCTTTATTGTATGTATTCTTCATTGTGGTTGAATTCATTCCTTCAAACGAGTTGATGGACACTTAGTTGATTAGGTTTTTTTCCTTGATGTAATTCGTAGCTTTTCTAAGAAATTATGATTGTTTTTATTTGTTGTTTAGTTGAGATTCAATCGGATTTGGAGGTTTTAGTGTGTTTTGGTGTGTATAGACTCATTCGGTCACACAAGACTGATCAAAGTTATTTTAGTCTATCAAAGGTGACTAAGTGAATGGAACTCATTCGGTCTAAATAGACCGAGCAATCAATGTTGTTGCAATTTATTAATGAGTATTAGTGGTAATTGAGAAGGAATGATCAAAGTCTAATTTTGTGCAATTTACTTTGACGAACAATGAAAATTATGGTTAGACAATCAAACTTGGCCAAATCTTACTTATCTCCAAGAGTTGAATAAGGATGTTTTATTAAATTTGTGAATGTTTTTTAGTTATATTGGTTGTTCTATGTGTTTTTTGTTGTAAAATGATTAATTATTGTGTAAGCTTGATGAGTAAGCTTGTTCGGTCAAACATTACCAAATGATGTTTGTTTGTTCAATTTCAGTTAACCGATCATAATAGCTTTGCTTGGTTGATCACCACCGAACAGAGGAAGTTTATTCGGTAATTGGCGACCGACCAAAATATTTTTTTGGTAATAATGTTTTTGGTCTATAAATCGTTGTAGTAATTAGTGAATGTTGTTTTTGACCTTCTATTGGTGTCATTATTATAGGTATGGCTTGCACTAAGAACATTATTAGTGAAGAGGAGACCGGGGCCCAAACATTGAAGGGATCACTGGGTGCTCGGAGAGCTCAAACCGCCTCATACAAAAAATTGAAGGAGTTGGGATGGGGTAAAGGGGCCAACGAGGTTGGTAACTTACCTGATGAGGCATCCGCAACACGGGGCACGAATGTGGTGGGCAAGGAATTGGCCATTCAAATGAGCCAAGTGAATTTAGTTGAACAATCTACATCTGGATCAACTAGAGGAAAATAAGGAAGAAGTGCCACAACAAGACGATACTGAAGAAGAAAACAAACAAGGAAGTGAATAAAGTGGAGGTGATAGTGACAACGACAAAAATGAAACAAAAGATGATGAAGGGGAAAATGGAGAAAAAGAAAGATATGAAGGTGATAGTGGTAAGGAAAGTCAAAGTGGAGATAAAGATGGGGAAGGAAGTGAAATTGGAGATGACAAAGAGAGCAGAAAAGAAGGAGAAGAAGAGGAAGAAGAATACGATGATAATTAAGAAATTGAAGAAGTAGTGGAAGAAAGGTCGGTGCGAAAGGTCGCAGTAAGACCAAGCCGAGAACACCAAAAGGCAAGAAACCAGTAGAGGACCCATCCAAACCTTTTCCAGGTGGACCCAAAAATCAAACCTTGTTGAATAGTTTTAACAATCATGTCGTCGCTGCGATATTGAATAGCGAGGTACTTATTTACTTAAAGTTAATATTTAATTTAATTTTTTTAAGTAATTCATATTTGATGTTCGGTCGATCAGTTACAACCAAACTAATTACATCTGTTTACTTATAGGCAGCTGGGTTAATATTTAATTGAGTTTTTTTAAGTAATTCATATTTCATATCACCATCAACCGAACATATAAAGTTGATTTGGTATGTTCTAATAGGACATATCATTAATTAATTAATTAATTTTTGTGATTTTTTTTGCCTTATATTTTTATCATTAACATATGTATTGCTCGTACTAACCCTTGTGAGATTTTTAAGAGTGGCCCTGCTAAGATATATCAATCATGGGTCTTAGTTAGCAGAGTGGGATCTAGCGAAGTGTTGTCGAGATAAAGTTTAGCTTTAGAGCATCATTCATACGCCCGGACTCAGTGCGTTGACTAAGTGCATATACAAAAAGGCACACAAGACTCTTATATTAGCCTTTATGGAGATATGGCAACCAGAGACCAACACATTTCACCTATCATTCGGTGAAACATCTATCAAACTAGAGGATGTCGGCATGTTGTTGAAGATTCCCGTGATGGAAAAAATTGTAAATTGTGCTAGCACGTCTAGGAATGAAGCTATTGAGTTGGTGAGCAGGGCACTTCAAGTGTCGGAGAAGGAAACGGATAAGCATTTGAACAAAGATCTTAAAGTTCTCAAATATTGGTTAAAGTCACAATGGGGAGATTTTCCAAAGCTTTTGAAAAAAGGCAAGGAGAAGGGGCAATTGTTTCCTACGGTAGAGTGCACGGCTCGAGCATACTTATGGTAATTTCTGGGGTGCACTCTTTTCATTGACAAGACATCCACGTTAGTCCCCGTTCAACTTCTACCCCGTTCAACTTCTACACCTGGTGGAGAATTTAGATGAGGTCCATACGTATGCTTGGGGTGTAGCCACTTTAGCTTACTTGTATCGACAACTCGGGTGAAAGTATGTCAGATTACTAGGTATCCGACATTACTAGAGGTGTGTTCAACATAAGTTGGCTTAATGTTTCATTTGGGGATTTTACTTCAATTGACTTATTTTGTTGTCTCCTTTGTTGGGATGGGTCTACAACCACTTTGATGTTCTTCTATATGAAGCACGCCCGAACCCAACTTATATTGGGAACCTCCCCCATGTGACCAGGTGGATCATAAAGTATAAGCAGGGCCTCAACATAAATCGTGTACACCAGCTTCGTAGACTACTTGATAGTGCTCAATCAAATAAGGTTTGTGCATTCATGTTAGCTATTAGTTTAGTTTTCAAGTTTGTATGCCTTTATTTTATGATTCATAGATGGTCTAACTTGTGAACTCTTTTTTCATTTTGTCTATTAGGTTACATGGGACCCGTATTCGAGTATGAAGACGGATAAGGATATTGCCTAGCTTGCATTTTACGCAAGAACCATTAAATATTTTAGGATTACTGAGCCATATCACCCGGATAGATTTTTTAGGCAGTTGGATTACGCACAAAAGATCTCCTCCTCTCCACATAGTCTTTCCTAAGCCCAAAAAGGGAAGGTGGTTGCAAGTTACATGGTAAAGTACGGTTTCTAAGCTGAGCTGTAGGACATGTAGCCAGATCATGTACTGTTGGCATGATCAAGAGGACAACATGCTTCCATCCCATGGGCTGCGAACGAGGATTACATTAGGTGTTTCATAGATGTATCCCGCTCAGGAGTTGAAAATCCAGCGAGGATCACGGCCGGGGCCAAAGACAGTGACGACATATATGGTGTGAGTTACACAACACATTCCTTGTTTCCTTTTTTTTTTTTTTTTTTTAATTTATCACTACCAATATGACCGGAGTTGTGTTTTTTGTACATCAGGTATAACGGGTTGTGGAGGTCATTACAGCTTGGAAGGCGTTGCCACAAGGATTATGAGATATGGCTTCCGCAGTGAAGATGGCAGATGAGGTGCTAAAGCACCTCAAGGTGAATGGTTCGGGTGATATGTTGGGTACCACAACATCTGATGGCACTCAGTCCCAACCTGCAATGTCTAAGCGGAAGGCAACTGCGGTGACAATTGGACCTTCTAAGACTAAGGGCAAGAAGAGCAGGAATCGAGACCCTTTATATTGTGTATTATTTCTTCATTTTGAATTGTGAATGAATTTTTGAGATGAAAAAATTTAATGTTACAATTTGAATAGAAATGAGAATCGAAATTGAATTATTACGATTTTGGATTGTGTCTACGACGTTAGATTTTGTAGTGTTTTTTGTACATTTGATGAATGTAATGTAAATTGATAAGGTATCTGATTTTCATTTCATCTGGATGTTTGATTAGGAGAAATATCATGTTTTGTTTAGTGGGCTATCACCGAATAGTATATATTCACTTAGGTGATGTAAGATTGATGGAAAGGGTAAATAGTTCGTTACTTGATTGGTCGATGAGTGCATACCAAACTATGGCTCAGGGAGCGTAAATCAAACTAATTACATTGGCTCGGAAGTGTCTTCCCGATTAAATGATAGACGAACACGTAATTATAATTCGATCACTCTAGACCGAGTAAATCACATTTGTTCGATAGTCTGCAACTGATATTTTCACTTTTCATTGGTATTACCTAACCGAACAAACGAAACAAAAAATTAAAACGATATGTTCGGTCATTCACAACCGAAGTACATAAGTTTAAATAGTTGTGATTGACCAAACAGTTGCCATAAAACACTAATTAAACGTAAACCCCATCTCCATCCATTCCATTTGAGGTAAGAAATATACATTCATGTATCGGATGTACAAAAAATGGTGCATTTTACCCTCATAAAATGGTTGCTATTAATGTGTGTAATCCCAATTATGACCCTGTTACTTGGCAAAGATGGTGTGCATTCCAGAGTGGAAGGAATGTCATACTACCACTTGATGATATGAACACTACAATGACATTATAACATGTAGCAATAACAAGTCCCATATCAGGCATTGTCATCTACTTTTGAGAGGGAGCATCCTCGATGTCGTCATAATGCTGCACGGATTATATAGTAGTATCATAGTGATATCCTCAAGGATTATGTGCCAAATATGTTGATAGCCATGAAGCTCCTAATACATATAATTGCGAATTTGCTTCCATGCATAATTTTTATTACATCCAAGGCCCGGTGCAACAACTCGGTAACCACAATTGCGATCTTTCCTAACATCATCAAACCTGTCAATGTGATTCAGCCATTCTTCAGGGGCAATACCGCGATAACAATGCCTATGTACATTCTGAAAACATGTATGTGTTTTATGAGCCTTGTGTGGTACTTCACGACTAGCCTTAATCAGTACCGATTCTGGATTAAGGACATACTCATGATGGCTTGGATCTCTCTTGGTAGATGCGTTATCCTCATCTGCCATAATGTCTTTCCTCTTCTTACCTTCCCGTGACACTCTTCCCTTCCCTGCTTGTGATGTTTTAAGTCCCCTTACATTAATTTTCTCTTTTGGAACTACTAACAACGCCGATAAGGGACAACTAATCTCTCGAAGTTGCTGCATAATCCGCATGTGTAAATCCTCAGTGTGGAAACTTTCAAACCTCTCAATCACCCTTTGAATTTCCATCTTGAAATTGTACTTGGTACGATTGACTGCTTGCTAGGGGTTCATGCTCAATTTTTGCCAATATATGTAAACATTGTTTAGAGGTATAGATGAACCTGCCAATTGATATGTGACAATTGTTTGGGCACATGAAAGGCCAAATGTCTTGCACAAAACACAGCCACATCTAATTGAATCAGTACCAATATTTTCTATGTGATCCACCTCTTTGCGAATTTGATCTAACGCATATTGCAACACAAATCCTCGAAACATATGGTACAAGGTAGCGCCAAACTGGTGTTGCATGACAATCAAACTCGTCTCAAATGATACCTTGATATAAGTATGTTGGCCTTCTACCATACTATGGATAACTCGCAACAAATCCTCAAAGTTTTCGTGCGAGTGTCCAAAACATTTTTTCAATGTATAGTATGCACTTTCAAATCTGCTAGTCATACCATGTCCAAGATGCAATGTCTTGTATGTCCATGCTTTAACAATGCATTCTTTGTAACCCCTAATCCATGCATCCATCAAATACTCTAGCAATTTAGGTACACAACAATAATCAGTGGCCAAGTTTTCCATCCTTGTGTTGAATGAAACTTCAGAGGTGGCACTTGTCAATGCATTCCACGTACACAAAAAAAGTTGAAACATTCGTTACGTACAAAATATTTCTTCATGTTACCCGCTATGCTCTGATTAATGTGCTAATTACATAGAATGTGAGTTGACATAAGAAATATCGACTTAATTGCATTCATCAATCCCAATTCCTTGTCGGTAAGTATCACATTTGGTTTGGATCACTCATCCCTGAGATTATTGAGATTCTCCAAAGCCCAAATGTAGTTATTTTTTTCTCTGAGGATATGAACGTAAGACCCACGGCAAAGGATAACCCAGTTAACGTCACAACAATGATCTCTAACAAAGGCATGCGATATATGTTGGTCTTGTACGTGCAATTCATGAACAAGATGAATTGAAAACATCGCAATAACTTGATGGAGTCGGGATGAGCCCAAAAACATCTGTCACAACTTCTGTTTCCTCATTTTTCCTATGCCATGATGCATAAACATGTGTGTCAAGCAAATGCATGAGTTGTTGCATTTGTGATCTCCCCCCAGCCTCTTCAAACTTGTGTTTTTTTGGCATTGTATATACCATGCTCATGGTTGATGAATTTTATGCATCCCTCTTCTTTAAAGTGTCCAAAATTTCACGCCGCTTAATGTTTCCTTCCATCATTTGTGCTAACAAAACATGCTCTTCGGATCTAACCGACCGACATATTAGTGACCATCCATATAACACCCAATATCATGGTTATGGTGTCCACACGCCACTGTGACACGCCATCAGCAATCCGCATGTTTCTTGATATTTATTTCAAATGGGCAACCATATTCTTTGTGCCACATTTCTCCCAAGATTTCCCCCTTAAGACCTACCTTTTGTCATCCATCAAAATTTTGTCCTTAACCACATCGTTACTTGCTTTTATTTTTCCAACTCGTTGGGCGTCAACCCTATAAGAACGTGATCTTTCACACACCATCTTTACCCTTCCCCAACATGGCCATCACCCCCTGTATCAGAGCTCTTTATGACAATTAAAAACCCTTGACTAGATCCTCGACTTTGAACCCATTTAACTGCCTTCACCCCACTTCTAAATGGGGCGTTGGGAGTGAACTCTATAGTGTAGTTAACATATGAAGTAGAACACAAATCTCCTTGCTAAATGGTAAATCAAACCATTAAAATAAACCCTCAATCAAAAACCACAAAAAAAGAAAAAAACATACTAAAAATAGTTTAATCGATCAACATATACCAATTGACAACCTACTGTTTGATCATCTCTAACTGATCAAGCAAATCGTGTTCGGTCAAAGGTGACCGAACAGAAAGTATCCCATCGATCTCTCGAGATCGAGCAAATGCCTCTTGTTCAGGCCCCGTAAGGTTAAACATGAAGGCAGAATCTGGGCACCAACTGGGATCTGAAACAACAAAAAATGGGCAAAAAACCTTAATAAATACCTCTCCATCTTGTACATTTGTAAGTTCCACATGTCATTCCTCCATTTGTTATGATAAAAAGCCGCTAAAAAAGCCAAACCAACAATGCCTTAGTAAGGCACAAAATTTTATTCAAACATTATAAAGTGCATAACAAAACATTGCAAATTCAAATTTTTTGAAAAAGAACAATGAAGAAATTGACTCTTTAAATGCTAGTGGCCACTGAAAGCACAACATCGGGTCGCCGGTGGTTGGAAAAGTTCGGCGAAGTCAAAGGATGGAAAATTGTGTGGGGTGCACAAGGTGAGAAGAAGATGTGGGTATGTAAGTCATTTTGGGATTTGGGTGGTGTAAAATTGTCATTTCGATTGAGGGCATTTTGGGAACTGGATACAAAAATTTTAATGGTTTGCCCTTATCAAAATGTAGGGTGCACATAAACGGGCCGAACAATTAATTAAAATAACTAAACTATAAACAACTTTAATTTAATAACATAACTTAATATACTCAAACTAATAAATCAAATATTCAATAAATCTATTTAAATAAAATATAAAACAAATATCTAAACAAACCCCCACTAAACAATGTAATACACTGGATTGTTTTCAAACAGTAAAATATAACATCACTTCATAATATAGCTATAATTATTTCATATGGAATCTTGGAATCATTAAATCATAAATCATAATAGATTGATAGCCTTTAGCCAGCCACCAATTTTCTTAAACTCAATGGAAATGCCACATTCTTATCATTGTAAGTGTACTCATTAGATAAAATGCAACACCATAGAAATACAATAGCATTAAGTTCAATTGAAATCATGTCTAATCTAAGCCAATATTACTGAAGCCGCATAATAAACAACTTAGAACACAATCACCTAAGACATCCACTCGAGAAATGCCTTATAGATTAATCATAGTTACTACTTCTATAATTGTTGTCAATAATTATTGACATATAATTGAATACTCTATATTAAGGAACATATTGGCCACTATGCACTCAATATGAAGAATTACTAGTTGTAATATGTAAAAATGACTTGTTTTATCCATGATTGACGTGTATGAATTGATTTAAAGCATTAAGTATGTGATTCCATAATTATAACTACATAATAATCCAAAGTATATTACATTCTTAGGGTTTGTTTAGATTTATAGACTACTCACACATGCTGGAAATAAACAATGCAAATATGTAATTAAAACACACAATGAAGTAAATAAATACTTCTAAATCAATGCTCCAATATTGCTTCACATATAAGACTTAACAAAGAAAAAAGATAGCGTAGAAAGTAGTTGAAATGAGTTATTTCAAAGCTCTCTAGTCCTATATTTAGTTCTCGTAGAAGTACATATCCTAGATAAATACAAATTCCTCTTATTAATCTAAAAAAACTATCACCGACCTCATTGATTTATCAGGGATTCCTCACTTATACACAAACCGCTAAGTAAATCACTGAGTTTAGTTCTTAGTGCTCTACCGATTTAACTAGTGATTTTTAATTCATTCTTTAAGTTGTTGTGGATTTGTTGGCCTTCTTCTACTATTGATTTAGGTGTCAATTCCTAATGTTATTCTAAATCTCTGGTTAATCGCTAGAATAGTTTTCATGTTCATTGTTTTGCTTTTCTTCCTCTTTTCTTCCATTCCTTCATTTTTCCTATTTCAAATCTAAAATCACAAAAACAAGAGAATATCTAATGTAATATCATGATTTATATGTAAAACCAACCTAAATTACATTATAATATGTGTTTAATTATTGATTTTTCAATACAAGTAATGCCTCCAAATCTTCAAGGAAAACACAACTACAACAAGCTTAATATCATGAACTTGATAATTTCTTTCGTGAGTCTTGAGTTGCCTTGCACACAACCCAAGCTTGAATGAGAAGCATCAGTATAAATCACTAACTCTTTCCCTGATTTATGAAATGTAAGAACATACTACTCTTCAAATCTTAGAAGATAGCCTTGCACTTATCGCACCAAGCAAAGTTAATGTCTTTATGTGTTAGCCGAGTCATTAGCAGAGCAATAAGAGAGAAACCATCAAAAAATCATTTGTAATAACTCGCTAACCCCAGAAACTACGAACCTCTGACACTATGGTAGGAATAGGTCAATTTTTTATTGCTCAACTTTTGCTAGTACCCTCAAAATAAACCATATGTACATGAACTTTGATCTTTGAAGACCATAATTCACACTTACTAAACTTGGCATACAGTCGATTATCCTTTCGAGACGGCAATGTAACTCCGAGGTGGTGTAAATGCTCTTCTGGAGTCTTCTAATATATCAAAATATCATCGATAAACACAATGATGAACATGTTAAGATAGGTTTTAAACACCCTATACATCAAGTCCATAAACATAGCAGGAGCATTAGTGAACCCAAATGACATTTGTGTAAACTCGAAGTGCCCATAAAATGTACTGAAAGCCATCTTCAAGATATCCATATCCCAGATCCTCAGTTGATGATAACCAGAGCTCAAATCAATTTTCAAGGAATTTATGGCACTCTTCAACTTATCAAACAAGTAATCGATCATGGAAAAGGGTATTTGTTCTTGATAGTAACTCAATTAAGTTATCTATAATTAATGCACATAAGTAGGGTTCCATCATTTTTCTTCACGAAAATAACTGATGCTCCCTAGAATGACATACTAGGATGGATAAGTATTTTTTGTAACATTTCCTCAAGCTGAATATGCAACTCACGTAATTTCTTTAGTACCATATGGTACAAAAGAATAGATATGAGTTTGATACTAGGAATAAGATCAATGATGAATTCAATGACACGTGGCGGTGGGAGTCCAATCAAGTCAGATGGAAAGACTTCCAAAACTCACAAACCATAGGTATTTCATTAATCTTAAATTCTTGACTCGCCTCTCCAAATCTAACTACCCCTACCATAACCTCAAAATATCGAGGAGTAGATTCCCTTTCACGAGTTGCAAGTCGTGATGAATTATAATATTTGTAGACTATAATTTTAGAATGGTTGGGAATCTAAAAAATTACCCTTTTATGAAAATAGTCAATTCTAGTATGGTATGCTGATAACCAATCCATCCCTAATAGTGCATCGTATTCCAGGAACTTTGTTACTCTCAGATCAATTAGGAGTTCATTCTCCCCAATTTTGACTAACATTCTTCACATATCAAGCTAGGATAAACCTTCTCACTAATTGTTGTGCTCAAAATCAACAACATACTAACATTAATCGGTTCCAATTTCAACTCATCAATCGTTGCACCCGTAATAAAGGAAACTATAGAACCAACATCAATCAATACATGCATATCTTGACCATAAATGTTTAAAATTCCTTCTACAAGCCTCATATTAGCCTCAAGATCCATCTCAGCCGCCGCATGTGCTTGCCCTCGTACTAGCTGTGTTGTAGTAGCCAACCAATGTAGCTGGTGGCATAAAACACTCCATCTGAATATGCCCTGTCTACTCACATTGATAACATATCATAGAAGCTCCCGAAGAAAAACCATTGGCTTGTGGAACATGCCTAGATATCCACTCAGTTTTTATGAGAATGGTGCCCTACTCTTACACTTACCTCTAGAATAAGTTAGTGGCAAATGTGGTTTGGCTACTGAAGCATGAGAAACTGGTGGAACTGGTGCACTAACAAAAGTTGACCCTGTAGACCCTATCTGTGTAACTACTCTAGTTATAATCCTATGCATTTTGTTGGACAAAAATAAGCAAATTCCTGAGTTCTTTAACTTTTAAGGAACAATGGTACTAGAGGTGGCTTAGATACTGAAGGTCTGGCTAATATGGCTATTTCCACCTCTATCGCACTCTTAAATATAAAGTATAGGTAGTGCGAGGATGAGAGGAAACCACAACACGAATCTCATAATCCAGGCCACCAAGAAACATATCTATCTTGTTCTCCTCTCACTTTACCATCAAAGGAGCAAACTCACTCAACTCAGTGAACCTCTACGCGTATTCCCGTAAAGACATGACTCCCTGTTTCAAATAAATAAACTCAGTTTTCTTCCCGTTACTAACTGATTTTGGGAAGTACTTCCTGTAAAATAAGGTCCTAAACTATTGCCAAGTGGTGACAGTCTTCCCATCTCTCTCTCTCCAGAGAGTTACACCGCTTCCGAATAGAATCAATCAATAAGAAAGTAACCAGTTTAACCATAAATCGATCCTTGACATCTACATCAACAAATCATTGCTCCATCTTTAATATCACGGTCTTAGCTATCCTTTCTTCCACTATTCCTTTGAACCTCATAATGTCATATTTCATAAATTTCTTGCGGGTACTAAGAAATGCAGCTGTCTCCACCACCTAAACATGTGCTAAAATTAGTTGAGCAGAAGCTACTACTTTCTCAGTTCCTCCTTCAACTCGACTAACCTTGGGACTGGTTGTAGGTTATGCCTCAGGTCACTATACTAGTGGTCCCATTTAAGCCATCAACATTGCTACAAGTTTCGCCTAAGACTCTATAAGTTCCATCATTTGCTGCTCCATTCTAGATTTCTACTGATCATCAGTTTCCCTGTTACCTTGAAATCTAGGCCTCTGTAAACCCACTCCCTAATCCGCCACTAAGTTCTAAAGTTAAAGGAGAGATAGGATCATTAGGGTAACATTCAGAAAAGACAAGGAAATTGTATCTACATAATGGAAAACTATAAGTGCAACAAATAACATATAATAATATTTTCATTTTCATTCCCCAAAACCTCAATGAAAACCATTTATCATACCATAAGGTTTCGGTATTAAGGTTACGCTATTACTTATTTCTAAAACCAATCAAAAGTGAAAAAGAGGTTAAAGCCTCAGCTTTGATACTAAGTTGTATTAGAGTTACCAGTTAATTTGAAAGTGATAAACCTTAGGCTATGAAACCAAGCTATAGCATCCCTTATCCTAATTAGGGTGATACCTGGGCTAATACCTAATTAAGCCCCAGTAACCCAACCAGACTTAACTTAGGCCAGCAGCCTCTCTTTCTATACCTAAAAAACTTAACTTATACATCGATATTGAATAAATAATTCAAAATATACATAGCAAAAACTTAAAACTTTTTTGATAATTAAAGATATATACATAAATACAGAGTTTATCAAAACCCCAAACTCAATTATAAACTTTCTAACTCTTTTCATATACAACAAAGTAACTCAAATAGTGTATATATATACAAGAAGGCTCATTACATTCTGGAGAGGATAATAAGACTCATAAATCTTCTCTTTTCCCTTTGTTGAAGCGCTATGATGAGAACCTGAAATGTCAAATTTGGGGTGAGCGCTCCAACTTATTCAGTAAGTAAGGATTCACAAAGCCATCAACATTCCATATACTAATAAAGGGTAATATGCAATAACAATATGCACCAATGATAACTAACGTGATTATGAAAAACATATAATCTAATAAATAACGGATGCAAGTCAAACGGTCAATGACTATTACAATGTGATTCTTATTTTATTTTTAATACTAGGGTCTATTACCCACTGACACTATTAATGTGATTGCTAGACCAACACATTGCTTGATGTGTTCTTTAGCTAATCCATTAATGTTCAGTGGTTCTATGCCAAACCCTCTAATGAATACATAATCCATGCGACCTATCTAGCTGAGTAGGAATTAATATATAACCCGGGAAATCAAACCCATATCCTATATAACCTAACCTCAGCTTTAGGATTTACTCTCTCGATCACATTAAACATCATTTTCCATTTAATAAATACATCAAAGTGTACATAGTCCCCCATTCAGTTCATAAACTATATGAACTACATACACTTACACATCTAGGCAATATTGATAAATAAGCGAATCCATACTTACCTCGGTTTAGATTTTCGTTTTCAAATTCCGTAACTTTTCTGGTCACTCAAGCTTTCCCTGTGTTCTGAAACCTATCACAAACCATTTATGATTAACATAGGCCTAATACCCTATATTTAGAACCCATAAGTCAGTCCTTAAGAACTCAAGAACTTCTAACAAAGACATAGCATAGTTGTTGTTTTCCAGGGTGAGAGAGTGCTCCCTCATTTGCTGGGGTGTGCTCCACCAACTGGGTACATCCCAACTAATGAAGGGAGCATGAAACTCTCTACTAGAGGGAACGTTCCTTTGCTAGAGGGTGTACGCTCCACCCTGCACTGTCGAGACAGTGCAGGGCATCAACTCTTATTCCATTACCAAATCAACAAAACAACATCAAAAACTTCCTAAATACATCAGAGATGACCTTTAGTGAGGTATAAACTCATTTATAATCATTAACAACAACAATTCACAAAGAAATCATCATTTACTATTGAATTCAACTTGAAACTCAAAACTACAATTACCAAGATGATGATGTGGCATCTCCAAACCTGATTAGGGTAATAATCCCGCTTGAATTAACTAAACTAAGCAGCCTCTCTTTCTATCTCTTGATAAATTCAACTGTATATCGAATATCAATGTAAAACAAATAATAAACGTAATGAAAATTTAAATTTTTTTAATAATCAAACACGATATACAATATCAAAATCAAACCGAAATGAACCTCAGTTATATAAAACATCTCATAACTTATGATATTACAAAACTATAGTTCAACACAAATATATAAGATAAGGGAAAATTCATTACATCAAAGAGAAGATCAAGACTCCTAAATCCTCTCTATCCTATAGTTGTAGTGCCTGTCGATATTCCTAAAATATTATTTGGGGTGACCATTCCAACTTGCTCAGTAAGTAGAATTCACAAAGCCATCAACATTCCATATAATAACCAAGAACATTATGCAATAACAATATGCACCAATGTTAACTAACGGGATTATGAAAAACATATGATTCAATAAATAACATATGAAAGTCCGTCAGTCAATGACTATTACACTGTGATTTCCATTTTATTTTTAAAACTAGGGTCGATTACTCGCTGACACCATTAATAATATTGCTAGACCAACACATTGGCCGACGTGCTATCTAGTCATTCCATTAAAGTCCAATGGTTCTATCATAAACCCTTTAATGAGTATGTAATCCACACAACCTATCAAAGTAAGTAGGAAGTTACATTTAGGTCGGGATGGTAACCCATCACCTATATAACCTGGTCTCAGTTCCACGAACTTGCTCTTGTGAATTACATTAAACACCATTCTCCCATTTATTAAGACCATCACAGTGTACATAATCCTCGATTTTAGTCCATAAAATATAAGAATTACATATACTAAGATAGCCAGATAACACTGATAAATAAGCAAATCCATACGTACCTTGGTTTAGGTTTCCGTTAAGAAATTCCTTAACTTTCTGGTTCACTCAAGCTTTCCCGGTGATCCAACACTTGTCACAAATCATTTGAGATCAATATAGGTCTAATACCCTATGTTTAGAGTCTCTAACCAGTGCTTAAAACCTCAAGAAATTCTAACTAAAACTCAACATAATTGTTGTTTTCTAGGGTGGGAACATGCTCCCTCAACTGGTGGTGCACGCTCCGCCAACTGTGTTTGTCCCAATTGATGAAGGGAGCGCTGAGCGCGCTCCTCCGCTAGGCGGAGTGCGTTCCATCGTGCATTGTCTCGAAAGTAAACATGGCAGCAACCATTGTTTCATTACCAAATCACCCAAGTCACCCAAGCAACATCAAATACTCCCAAAATTCATCAGGGATGACCTTTATAGAGGTAACAAACCAGTTCCAATAATCAATAACAACAATTCACAAAGAAATCATCACCCGCTATCGAGTTGACCTTCAAAAACTAAAAACCCAAACTTACCAATGTGATGATCTTTGGATTTCTAGTTGTTTAAGATCTTTAATTCATGTTGAATCAACTCCCTAATTGTCTCTTCAAGATCATAACCCTCAACTGCTTTTGTTCCTCACCCTCTCGATTGATCAAATGAACTGAGGATAAGCTTGATGATTTTGGATTTATATATATGGATTTTCCTCAAGATATGTATTACTATATCTTAAGGCTAATCAAGTGATTGATGTGTTAAAATGACACTCCCTAAAATGACACCAGTTTTAATACCATGAGCACTTATACTCATCTTGAGGCTGATCAAACGATCCATATAATTTAAACCAAACTTAAAGTTTATATGTATTTATATATCAAATATATATATATACTTCATGTATTTTATCACCGATAAATTTATCGGATATGCCTACGAGTGTTCTTGGGTGTGTACATTCATTTCATGACCCCCTGCCGCACTTGGTGTACCGACAATTTATTGTTCATTTACTTATTTCTCGATTATAAGCTTGCATATAAATTCTCTTTTTACATTACAACCTACAAATTGACTAAGCATTCCAAACAAATACCAATTATCATAGAAACCCACGCACGCACTAATCGAGGTACATCGAACTTAGCCACTAGCCTAACTCGGGTTAATTAGGATTTGGATGAACACTAATCACCAACTTAAAGTAATAGGTCATTATAGGCTTCCCAGTTTAAAGCAATTTCACCCTCGAAGTTAAAGTAAACATAAAAGTACCTATAGTTTCGAAGAGAAATGGAAACTACTCCTTCATATAAGACTCTCGCTTCCGAGTTAGTTCCTCATCTCCGTGAAAGTGCCATTTCACCTTAACCAAAGGAATCTCTTTAGTTCTCAACTTCTAAATCTCATGATCAAGTATCTAAATTGACTGCTCGTCGTAAGATAAGTTTTCCAAAAAATCAAATTCATTTCAATCAATCTTAAGAGTTAATTGAGTCTTCGTTTCGCGAAGCATAGATACGTGAAAGATATTATGAGCTCTAGTTAACTGAGGTTGTAACCATAACCTGTAAGCAACATGGCCAATCCTTTCTAGCACTCTAAACGACCCATTGTACCCTGAAGCTAGCTTACCTCTCATTCCGAACATGTACAATCTTTTCATAGGTGAGCCTTTCAATAGAACAAAATTGTCCCTTGAAAACTCTAATAACCTATTATGTTTATTGGCGCAACTCTTTTGCCTTACAAGTGTCGTAGTCAAGTGCTGGTGAATCTGCTAAATTCTTTGTGTGTAGTTATGAATCAACTCACATAGAGAAATGTATTTCTCCCAATTACCACCAAACTTCAAGACATAAGCTCAAAGTATATCATCTAACACTAAGATCAAACACTTAGGCTGCTCATCACTCTACGGATGGTATATCGTATTAAGGTTAAGAATAGTTCCTAACTGTCTTTACAATTCACTCCATAGTTTGGACGTGAAGCTCAAATCTCTAACTGAAATAATCGACGCTGGAACTTTATGAAGTCTCAACACCTCACGTACGTACACCTCACATAATCGGGTAAGAGGGTTTCGCATGGAAACGGGCAAGAAATGCGCAGACTTATCAACTTGTTAACTACAACACATATAAAATTATGTTTTTACTAACTCAGAAATAGACTCTATTGATACATGTTTCCATTTCCACTTAGGATTAGCCGGAGAATGCAATAACCCTCTAGGTTTCTTATGCTCAACCTTAACTTGATGATATATCTCAATTCTCTTTACGAACTCAACATCATCAATTTTAATCCTAGGCCACTAATAGATATGCCTTATATTGCAATACATCTTAGTGTCACTTGGATGAATAGAGTAAAGAGATCAACGAGATTCCCATAGCAATTCCTACCTCAACTGATCTTGAGCTGAAATCCATAATCTATCCCTAAACCATAACGCGCCATTATCAGAAACCGACCAATCAGGATAATCTACACTAGCCACTAATATCTGATGCACTATATAATCTTTATCAGCTTTCTGATAACTAATTACCCATTGACTTATCTCCGGTTCAGTCCAAATCTGAGCTCAAAAGAACAAATTAGTAGCTCTAAAACTAACTCTCTCAATTGATGATGTGTCAGGTAAATTCACATGAATCATTATCATAGATGCTTCCTTATGAAGTCTAGACTAAGAAGCTTTAGCAGTAGCTATATTTTCTATGCATGTTCTTCCCCTACTCAAGGCATCCACAACTCCATTAGCATTACTTGGATGATACTCTAAAGTGAAGTCGTAGTTCTTGAGGAGCTCAAGCCATTTACACTTCCTCATATATCTTTTCATTTATCTAAGTTGTAATTATATACTGATAGTCTGTTAACATCTTTCTGTGTGGTTCTAAATTATTCAAAATCCAACTTGCTTGTATCTTTACTTATCGTCCCATACCAATTGACAACGAAGTTAAACATACAAATTTATAAGGAAAACACCTTAACATCATATATAGCCTGATAATATCAATATTAGAGACCGCACACAGTAAAATATTTCTTCTAGTAACTATCACCTTCCAAGTAACAAGCTCAAAAATTAAATTCTCTGGAACTAAGATCAGCTACAGATATATTGTGTTAAGATTGAGAAACGTCCATCCCAACTATTATATATTTCCTCCCTTCTGGGAAGTATACTTTCGGTTCCTTACCGAAATAATAATCATGGTTTTCCATAATCTAACAATTATTTTTACACACATATATCTTGCATCTCTTCCACAAGAATTAAACCACACTACTGACAAGATATTTCAAACTCTACTAAGTCTACAACTATAACTTCACCAACCTTCAATTGCCATTGAACTTAGATTAATTCATCATAAATTTATGAGCATGAAATCTCATTCATATAGGGCAAGAATAATATAACCTTCCAGGTTAATAACATTCAGCTTCCACTTGCTGATATATCGCATATTTCTTTATAAAATTAACGCCGTCAATTTTCATTCCAGGTCACAAAGAATTCATTCTTATCATAATGACTTTGAATTTCACTTGAATGAATCTTTTAAAGAAATTCATGAGATTTTTATAATATTCTTGCCTCACTTTTTGATTCAAGTTGTAAGAACTTTCTTTACATGCTCAATATTCTGATATGAGATTATTCATATAAAATACCAATAACTAGTAGTTAAACCTTAACCTGCTAGAGAATCTCAATCAATTTCTCCTATTATTCATCACTCAATCAATCATTATTAGCTTAGCTCCAATTTGAGCTCCAAAGAACAAACTTGTAGTTACCAATCAAGAAAACCTAACCGATGATGTGCCTGCATAGGACTTCAATTGTTTATCATTGCACATCTCACTTAAGAGATATTATCGAGCAGCTCTTATCAAAACTACATCTTTTATCTTTTTCCTATTCAAGGCATTTTCATCACAATCACCTTTAATGAGTGATGATTCAAAGTGATTCCTAAAATTTAGAAAATTTAAGGTATCAATCTCACCTTCTATTTCCATCACTTCGACAATTCCACTTTTCAAACTTCTACAGTTTGAAAATTCAACACTTACACCAATCCGCTAGTCTTTGTACTTTCAGGTTGTCTTTTAATGATTCTTCAAAGATTCTTCATAATTTTTAAGAATGATTAAAAGACTCTCAACAAACGTTTCCTCTTATTTATAAGTGATGCTTTCCATATTTGGTACAACTACCAAAATAGCTATCTTGAGATTATCAATCTCCAATATTTCTTCTCACAAATCTTGAACTATATATAGGGAGAATATAATATACACTTTTGCTTTATTATGTTAACACATATTATTACCTGAATAAAATGTCTTAGGATGAACCTCTAACTTCTTCTATAGTTCAGGTACATCAAGTAAACATTATAGTTAAATTATACTTCAACTTTCTATAAGGCATCCTTGTATTTGTTTTTAACTTACAACCATCCATACTTGAGTAAACTGAATAAATTACACAACGATTCTAGAGATCCCTAGATCAATCATTCATAATATTCAATTATTTCAAGATTAATTTTCACTTTTACCTTTGTGATGAATATATGACAATCTCATATTGTCTAACTCCCAATTAAGTCCCTTTATTCGTTGTTGATATTCAACACTCATGTAAGCAATTTATCTTTGAAACTAAGTATTGGTACTTGCAAAATCTGGTATAAACCAATTTACCTTCATAATTTATAATTATGCACGGTAATGCTTGTGCATCTTCTAAGTCTTCAAAGATTCTAGGTTATTATTGATAACACAATGACAACTTGATTAAAATAGAGTTTCAAAATTTAACACCTTTCATTCATGAATATAACATGAGTTCTAATAAGCTCTAATGGTTTTCAACATCCATTTAAAGTGATACAACAACCACCTAAATCATCTTTAAATATATCCTTAACTCTGATCATACCATTGTGACAATTAAATCTCAACTAACTCTTGAGATCAAATGATTTCACCTTATTTTCAGAATGAGTTGTCAATCCCAGGCAATGAATATTCATTCCCACTACTGTACATTATTCTTTGGATTCTTCAAATTATTAGATTCATTGATAACTCTTTCTCCCATATTTAGACTATACCAGTCTAAAACACAAGACTAGGATATCTTACCAACTCACTACTATGTTCGGGATTAAACTATTTTTCAGTTTTCAATTCTTAACTGGTCTCAATATTAGTATTAATTCGTATCTCAAAGTGGCCTACCGTCTTTGAGTTCCACCTAAAGTTATTCAGTATTCCATTGCTTCATAAATTCTATTCTCCTAATACATGTCTCAAAGTCTAGATCCAATAGATACTTCTTCCCTGACTATTATTTTTCTAATAATATCAGTGAGAACATAGACCACTGAAGACAATAACTTGAAGAATGAATTTAATTTTTTTATTGTAAATCTTCCTTATGTATTTTTTTTTCAAACTCCTCAAGGTTCTTGAACTCTTACCTTCAATATTTTCTCATATCATGAGAAACTGATGAACTTCAACCATCATATCATCATTTAGGAAAGATATAACTCTTATATCGACCACGTATATATAATAAAGCACAACAAATAATATATCTCAGTATTTCATCCTTTGATTACCCCCACAATAAAACCATTTATTACGTTTTAAGTTTCTACTTAACTTGAGACAACTCTCAGAGTTAGTAAACTTAAGTTGTGGTATCAAGGTATATCAAAGTCAATAACAATAAACATCGATACATGTGTGTATCCATGTTATCACTTGTTTCCAAGTAATAATGTTATTCTCTGAAGTAAACTCTAATACCACATTGTATCAAAGTTAATTACCTTAAGATTTGGAGTAGGTTCTGACCAGTCTCCATTACCAAACTATATCAGAGTTATTAAATGTAACAAAGCCCCTAACTTAGTCTTCGATACCAAACTGTATCAGAGTTACCACTTAATTCGAAAGTGATAAAATGTTAGGCTCTGATACCAAGTTGCCCTCTAACCCAATTAGGGCGATACTCAGCCTGAAAGCTTAATTAAACCCTAATAATCTCATTAGACTTAACTAGAGTCAACAGCCTCTCCGTCTATCTCCTGATAAACATAACTGTATATCGAATATCGATATAAAACAAATAATAAACGTAGTGAAAATTTAAAACTTTTTCGATAATCAAACACGATACATAATCAAAATCAAATTAGAATAAACCTCGGTTATATAAAACCTCCCATCACTTGTGATATTACAAAACTATAATTCAATACAAATATATAAGATAATGGGAAATTCATTATATCAAAGAGAAGATCAAGACTCATAAATCCTCTCTATCCCATAGTTGTAGCGCTCGCCGGTGTTCCTGAAATATTATTTGGGATGAGCGTTTTAACTTGCTCAGTAAGTAGAAACTCACAAAGCCATCAATATTATATATAATAATCAAGAACATTATGCAATAATAATATGCACCAATATTAACTAACGGGATTATGAAAAACATATAATTCAATCAATAACAAATGAAAGTTCATTTTTCAATGACTATTACACTGTAATTCCCATTTTATTTGTAAGACTATGGTCGATTACCCATTGACATCATTAATGCTATTGCTACACCTACATATTGGCCGATGTGTTGTCTAGTCAATCCATTAATGTCCAATGGTTCTATATGAAACCCTCTAGTGAGTATGTAATACACGCAACCTATCAAACTAAGTAGGAAGTTACATATAGGCTGGGAAGGTAACCCATCTCCTATATAACCTGGTCTCTGTTTTAGGAGCTTATTCTAGTGAATCGCATCAAACATTTTTTTCCCATTTATTAAAATCATCACAGTGTACATAGTCCCCCTTTTCAATCCGTAAACTATATGAACTACATACACTAAGATAACTAATCAACATTGATAAATAAGCGAATCCATACTTACCTTAGTTTAGGTTTTTGTTAAGAAATTCCCTTACTTTACGGTTCCCTCACGTTTTCCCAGTGATCTAACACCTATTTCAAATAATGCAAACCATTTGAGATCAATATAGGTCTAATACACTATGTTTAGAACTCATAATCCAATCCCTAATACCTCAGGAAATTCTAACTAAAACTCGGCATAGTTGCTAGTTTCTAGGTGGGAACACACTCCCTCATTTGGTGGGGCACACTCCACCAACCGGGTTCATCCCAATTGATGAACCGAGTGCGCTCCTCTGCTAGGTGGAGCGTGCTCGACCCTACACTGCACGACGGTAAACAGGACAACGGCCATTGTTTCATTACCAAATCACCCAAGTAACATCAAATACTCCTAAAATTCATCAGGGAGGACCTCTAATGAGGTAACGAACCATTTTTAATGTTGGGCATATGCCCTAGGTCAATCTACAAACATTGTTTATCTTCTGATTTTAGTTAATAAGATTTAGGTTTTCAATTGTTGTTTTATTATAAGTGATAGAATGTTTATCTTATAATAAGATATATGGGTATTTGTTGAAATATCATAAATATTTTTAGTCGATCATTATTCTAGGAACCATAATGAATTAAGGATAATATGAATCTTGATTGATGGTCATGTGATGATAATGCGTATAGGGATACAACTCGAGATCATGAGACCTTGTTGTGGGAACAAGGTATTGGACTGACCCGCCATGACAACAGCATATGGATAAAGTCATAGGTGTTACTCATTATAGGAATATCATTAGTCCTTTGACTTGAGATTACCATAGACTTCAATATTATAAGAATGGTAATTTGACACAATCAAATATTGTCTTTAACCGAACGTTTATAAACATTTTGATTGATTACTATGTGAATAATATGTGAAGGTGTGTAATCAAGATAGAATTTGTCCCTTTCGTATAGAGAGAGATATCAGTGGATCTCTCGATGTGTTAAATTGTTAAATGGCCAAGTTCGAGTGAATTGATATGATCAATGTCATTTGAATGTTTTCAGTCTACCTGAAGATTGAGACAATACGAATGAACATTAAGGGTAACTTTCCATGCCTTATGTTTTATCAAAGGATATCGCACGACAAAAGGATGTGATATATGTTATTCATTAGGTTGTATCGATTCTGATATTCATGCTATTTGGGTAGTCATAATTTCAGGCTAAAGACCGCTTATGACTTGTGTAACAAAATGGTTTTGGCTCACTGCCAACGTCGCATGAACCTATTGGGTTGCACACAAGGAATGACTTTGTGCAATTTCAATTGATCCAAAGTAATGAATTTTATATGATAAAATTCATGACATAAAATCCCTTACGATTTATTATATGATAACTTATTAATAGGGGCATATGTGTAATTTGCTTAAATTACTTAAATACAATAGTTGTATTACAAATATGATTTTAAGTGAGGGCTTATCTATGCATATAAATAGAGGTTGAAACCCTAAAATGAAACAAGATTTTCGTTTTTTGCAAATTTTGAGTTCACTGGATTTTAAAGAGAAAGAAAACGTTTTCTATCTCTTTAGGGGCTATCACTCTAAATTGTAGTCATCGTTCACGTGTGAATTTCCGATAGAGGACGCGCTCTTAAACATCTTGGAAATCGGTCAATCAGAGAAGGAAATCACGGATTAAGGTACGTTTTACTGTTATAGATCAAGTTTAATAGAACTTATTTTTTATCATGGTTGGGTTTTTCAAAATTGTTTTGAATTTTCTGCTGCTTACGAACCCCAAAACCCAACATCCAGTAATCAATAACAATAATTCATAGAGAAATCATCACCTACTATCGAATTGAACTTTAAAAACTCAAAAACCATACTTTTGGATTTCTAGTTATTTAAGCTCCTCTATTCACTTTGAATCTACTCCCTGATTGATTCTTCAAGATCAAAACCCTCAGCTGCTATTGTTCCTCACCCTCTCGATTGATCAAATGAATTGAGGATAAGTTAGATGATTTTGGATTTATATATATGGATTTTTCTCGAGATACATATCGCTCCATCTCGAGGCTGATCAAGTGATTGATGTGTTAAAATGACACTCCCTAAAATGACATCAATTTTAACACCATCAACACTTACGCTCATCTCAAGGCTGATCAAACAATTCATATAATTCAAACTAAACTTATAGTTTTTAATATATATTTATATATCAAATATATATAAATATATATACTTCATGTGTTTTCTCGCTAATAAATTCACCAGATATGCCTATGAGTGTTCTCGAGTGTGCAAATTAATTTTACGACCCCCTTATCGCACTTGGTGTACCATCAATTTATTGTTTATTTACTTATTTTCTTATCATAGGCTTGTATATAAATTCTTTTTACACTAAAACCAATAAAATCACTAAGCATTCCAAACAAACACCAATCATCACACCAACACATACACATGCTAATCGAGGTATGTCGAACTTAACCAAGAGCCTAACTCGGGTTAATTAGGATTTGGATTAATAGTAGTCATCAACTTAAGATAACATGTCATTAGAAATGATATCTAAACTAAATCACATTGGAACAGCTTTCCAAGATTGATTTCCTCAAAATCAAACTAACAAAACCCTCGGTTGCTTCATTTTTTTTAAATCTCGATTCACCAATGAAGATAAGTTTAAAGCTTTTGGTTTAAATATATGGATTTTACTCGAGATACGCATCGAGCTATCTCAAGGTTGATCAAGTGGTTGATGTGTTAATGCGACACATCCTAAAGTAACACACATCTTGACACCATCGATACTTACGCTCATCTCGAGGTAATCCAACAATCCATATAACGTAAACCAAATTTATAGTTTAATTATATATAAATATATATACATTTTGTGAATTTTCTCGCTAATAAATTCACCGGACTCGCCTACTAGTAATCTCGGGTGTGCACATTTATTTCACGACCTTCTTGTCGCAGTTGGCATACCGGCTATTTATTGTTTAATTGTTTATTTTTCGACTATAGGCTTGTATATAAACTCTATTTTTATTCTACAGCCTATAAATTCACTAAACATATCATACAAACGCAAATCATAATATAAACCCATGCATACGGTAATCGAGGTACGCGAACTTAACTACGAGCCTAACTAGAGTTAATTAGGATTTGGGTTACACTTATCACCGGCTTAAGGTAATAGGTTGTTAGAGTATCGACGTGCACAACTAGTTGAGATATTTCATGAGGTTGAGTTGACTAAGTCTTACAGCCTAGATCATTATTAATACTCAAGAGAGTTTCACTTTGTTTGTAACAACCCGTGATCTTAAAGAAGTGATTAGAATTAATTCGAATTCTAATTAAACCGAGTTAGGCTCATGGTTAAGCCCAGCTTGTTTCAATCAGCGTGTGTGTGGTTTTGCGTGATGTTTGGCATTTGTATGGTTTGTATTATTAATTATGAAAATAATTAGATTTTATTGGCCTACATTTGAAAAATTGACAAATTATGAGATGCCTAATACCATGTGTGGGTCAAGGGGTCATACGAGTCGTGGAATTGTGGGCACGCTTGAGTGAGCTCGTTGGCACGCACGACGAAGTTATAGGTGTGTTAATATAGGCTTATATATAAATATATACCAAAAATAATTAATTAATTAATAATTGGTGGATGCATAATGACACGCGGGGTCGAGGATAACACACGTGGGACGTACAATAGTGTGCACGCTCGAGAGTGCTTGTTGGTGCATGTGCCAAATTTATAGGTGCGAAAATACATATTTATATATATAGTTTATATATAAATATATAATAAAAGATCCTAAAGTTTAAAACAAAATAAATTGTTTAAACCATTGGATTGCCTTGAGATACGCATAATGTGATCATCGAGGAGTGAATGTTGTAGATGTTGGTGTTTTGAAAATCGAATGAGAGGGAAAGAAGAGAGGAACCAAAAGAGATAGAGAGAGAAAGAGAAACGAAAGGAAGGACAAAGATGCGATAAGAGATGATGAAGGTATGATGTTGTTGATTGTTGGGTTACTGTCGATGTTGTTATTGGTTATTGGGTTGTTAACTGTTGCTGCATTATGGGTTGTTGTTGTTTGTTGTTTGTATGCGTTAATGGAAGTTGGGAATGGAGATAGAGGTTCGGGTATGAGGAGGAAGCCGACGTAGGAGGTCGTCTACCCTCCCAAGTTGAATTGGGTTGAACCCAAGTTCAATAAAAAAAGGAACAATCTGCAAAACAGATCAAGGGGAGGAAGAAGATGAGGTTGACCAAGACTGAACGAGGTCCAATTCAATTGAGCCATACTAGTCCAGTTCATGTGTCAAAGCTCTATTCAAAAAAATAAAATAAAAAAGACTGAAAATTGGGAAGATTCCAAAAACACAAAAAATCAAAAAAAAAATAATTTTTGAAAAAATAAATAGAAATTGATAAATTTCTACGAAAAATAAAGAATTTGAGATTCATGCGGGACTTTATACATGAGTTTTACCTCGAAAAACGTGAAATAGTCATATTGACCTAAAATTTGATAAATTAGTTTCGGATTAGATTAGGACCAGTTTAGAAGTTTGTAATTAACGAGTATTGGACCCAAATTAATGATAATTGTTGTAATTTAGGTTTTTGGTTAAAAGGGAAAGGTGTATGGATCTCATGAATCATGTAAGTTAGTATAAAGTTAAGAAAGTTCGGCACATATAAGTGGGACTCGTATTCTTATCAATTATGCATCATAATTAGTTATATTTAGTTCACTTAGTTTATGGACTGGGATATGAGAGCTGTGTACATACATTGACATGGTTCCCAACTTATTGTATGCACTAATATTGCTTGGACTAGACCGTCTTCGGATGTTTTCCAACTCATTACATTAATACTTGGTAATATAGTTGCTTACTATTATGCTTGTGTCACAAGATCATTGTACAATGTCCGGTACACCATACCCTACATGCGCATGACGCAGCCTCCGTGGAAATCGTGTTTGTGTCGCGATAGGCTACACGATCGCTGAAAAGCTCACTATGTATCAAGTTGAGAAAGGTCACTGGAGTATGAAAACAACTTTTGGTGGTTTAGGATCAAAACCAGGATAATATGAAATGTTGGAAGTCTTGTTACGGCCATCAATTGACCAGTAGACTATGTTAGAATGGGTGATCGTCCACCCCTATATTAAGCCACTACATCTTTGTATGAACAAGAGCTATGAAACCAAATAACTTGCATTTTGTTATATATTGTTTATATCATTTTCAATACCTGAATAGATATGTTTTGGATTCATATTGTTATTCATTGAATCATTGATATTAGATGATAGTTGATCAATTTACAAGCATCACTTACTAAGAAAGTTGGAGTGCTCATTCTCTAATTAACATTTTAAGTCAATGATGTGCGCTCTAACTCAGGATCGGAGAAGATTAAGAGTTTATTGTCTTCTCTATAGTGAATTGACTTCTCTATTATTTATATATTGTATTGAGTTAATATTTTGTCATAAGCAGGGTTGGGATATGATTTTATGAACGAAGTTTATGTCAATTTTTGTATATCTTATGTTTTATCAAAAAAAAATAATTTTGCTGTGTTTTCAATAATTTATTCTATATAAGATATATTTTATTGCAAATATCATCTATAAAGGACGGTTGTACTATTACTCTAATTGACTCCGACTGGTGTATCGGGGCTTAATTCGGGTTTCAAGTCGGGTATCGACCTAATTAAGATAGGAGATGCGACATTGTTTAACTGTGGTATCTTCTAGCATACCCCTGTTTCAACATTCATTCACTATTTTTATGCTTTTAGATACCTTTTTATTATGTTTGGAAATGTGGACAAGTATCTTCAGGTATTACTTTTACTTAACCGTACTTACCATCTAGTTTGTAATGGTGGGTGTAGATTTATCGAGTAGCAAGCAGAGAAATGAGAAGATCGGCGAATACCTTCGAGCCCTCGGTGAGTGGTTTTTGCTACTTTTATAGGTGATCATTTTGTGTATTTACTATTTATATCTTTTTACATACTTTTGGGTTAAATATTGGGGTGGGAGACTAAACTCCCCTACTAGATGAATGTATTATATTGTTTGACTTACATGTGATCATTTTTTACCTGGTTTCCATATTTGGTGTCTTTATAACGCTTCCGCAAAATTTTATTAAGTCTCCCGCTAACAATATCAAAATGATAAAAAAAAAAATTAATTAACTCTAAAAATCACAACTAATGAGAAATGAATGATATTTATCCTAAACACAAATAAAGAGGCAAATGAGACAAAAAGGCCGACTAATGCATTATTAAGTCTTACGTGGCTGCGATTGGGGCTTAATGATGGGATTAGGTTGGGTGATGCAGTGTTTGGAGGAACAAGTGGTTACACGTAGGGAGTTAATGTGAAGTGGGAGAGCATAAAAATCTAAAAAATGAGTTTGAGTGTGAAATAGGATGAAATTGTCATACTTAAATTGAAGTCATGTTTTTAAAATATGCCTTCAATTTTTTAGTGAAGTTCATTCCGAACTGACGGCAAGTATGGCAAAAACATGGTTTGACTGGTCAAATGAGGTCACAAGAGCAAATATTTGGGGTTAGGATAAAAATGTAAATATTTTACCACAAGGGACATATATGCCAAAAATCTCATATTTTCTTGTTTGGTTCAACTTTAAACTTACAGGGAAAGTTGCAAATTTTTAAATAACAAAAGATATGAATTGACATAAATATCCTTCAAACAAAAGAAATTAATGTGGGTGATAAAAAGTAATTAATGAGGGGTAATTATATCCAAAAAGTTCTAAGAGATAACTCCCCTATAGGAATGGGGGAGATATCTCTCACCCTTGTATCTGAGTTAGAAGATAACTTAGAGAGAAGTTGGGCAACCAAATAAGATTAGTTTCAACTCCCCTCCAAGTTATCTCCCAAGATTTAACTCCACCCCTTACCAAATAAGGCCTTATTTTTCTCATCCATAGGTAGAAACTAGAAAGAGTAGGAAAATGCTACGATGAACCATAAAGTCACACCTAAAGTTACATGGGGTGATATGGTGTGCTGGCCCACGTGAAAATGAGTGTGAATTTAAAGTGTACACACACAATTTTCGGTGTGTAATATGTAGGGTGTGTATCCGAGCGGGCCCGCACACCGCGATGCAACTTTATAGTGTCATTGTAGCATTTTCCTAAAAGTAACAAACTTATTCTCATTGAGAAAAGGACCTTGTTTTGTTGATCCACTTTTTGTTGGGTTTTGGGGTTCAAAACGTAGTGAGAATTTTAAAGTTTTATTTCGAAACCCTATAGGATCGAATTTGAGTTCCATTGAACTGGTTAACAAAAGTAAATTGTACCACAAATGCTAATTTGCTTCTCTGCGTGGATCGATGTCTAAGACACTACCAAACATGGACATCCTCTATCAAAACCCACACACGAACAACGACCGAGAATTCGAGAGCAAGCTCGAAAGAGAACATTAAACAATTTTCTGTTCTCCCTAAAAACCTCTATAATGGCTAAGAAACCTAACTCATTTTTTGAAAACGAGAATTAGATTCCAGCCCTAATTTCTCCCGTAATGTGAAATCACTTAACACGCATATTTATACAACCCATGTACAAAGTCAGGTAAGTGAATTACCATTATACTCCTACTTAACGTGGTATTAATATGACACATCATAAGGACTTTTTATATTACAAATTTTATCATATAAAATTCACTGTTCCGAGTCATTTAAAATCCAACAAAATCATTCTTTGTGTGCGACCCAATAGGTTCATGCAACATTGGCAAAGAAACAAAACCATTTTGGTACATGAGTCATAAATGGTATCTAGCAAGGCATTATGAATTACCAAGTTGCAAGAAGATCAAAATCGATACAACGTGATCAAATAGTGCATATAATATCATTTTTTCATATGATATCATTTAATCAAATATAAGGCATGGAAAAAAGTCACCCTTAATGTTCAATTCTACTAGTCTCGATCTCTAGGTAGACTGAAAACATCCAAGTGACATTGATCATATCAATTCACTTGGACTTGGCCATTTTTAGTCTAACATATCGAAGGACTAAATGATATACCTATCATGAGTAACACCTATGACTTAATCCATGTGGTGTTTTCATAGCGGGTCGGCCCAGTCCTTGTTCCCATAACAAGTACCCATAATCTTGATTTGTATCCTTATACTCATTATCATCAGATGACAATCAATCAAGACTCACATTAGTCTTAATTCATTATAGTTCCCAGTATAATGACCGACTAGGGACATTAAAGATGTTTCACTAAACATCCATGTATACGATTATAATGTAAACATACAAATTAATTATAATAATGAATAGTAAATGAAATCATTTATTTTATTAACTAAAAGAATAATGTTCATAAGATTGACTTAGGGCACTGCTCCCAACATTTTCTACATCGAAATAGACGCACCAAGTGGGTTCACGACACACGATGTGCCTCGAGATGCATACACGAGCGTATTGTGTAGTGCGAGCCACACGATACACTCAATGCCCAAAGTGTGGTCAGGAAATCATTTTTTTAGAAAAAAATAATGTATGTTTTGTATATTAGTTTTATATGTATGTGGTGTTGGGGCATGTGCCCTAGGTCAATCCATAAACATTGTTTATCTTATAATTTTAGTTAATAAAATTTAGGTTTTCATTTTTGTTTTATTATAAGTGATTGCATATTTACCTTATAATAACATTCATGTGTATTTGTTGAAATATCTTAAATGTCCCTAATCGGTCATTATACTAGGAACTATAATAAATTGAGACTAGTGTGAATCTTGATTGATGGTCATGTGATGATCATGCGTATAGGGATACAAATCGAGATCATGAGTACTTGTTAGGGAACAAGGTACTGGACCGACCCGCTATGAGAACACAACATGGATTAAGGCATAGGTGTTACTCATGATAGGTATATCATTTAGTCATTCGAATTGAGATTACCATAAACTTCAATATTATGAGCATGATGATTTGACACAATCAAATGTTGTCTTGAACCGGACGATTATAAAGATTGTGATTGGTTGTCATGTGAATAATATGTGAAAGTGGGTAATCAAAATAGAACTTGTCACTCTTATATAAATAGAGATATTAGTGGATCCCTCAATATGATAGACCGATAATGGTCAAGTCCATGTGAATTGATATGAACAATATCACTTAGATATTTTCAGTTTACTTAAAGATCGAGACTAGTACGATTGAACATTAAGAGTGACTTTCCATGCCTTATGTTTAATCAAAAGATATCGCATGACAAAAAGATATGATATATGTTATTCATTGGGTTATATCGATTTTGGTATTAATGCTACTTGGGTAGTCATAATGTCTTGCTAGAGACCGCTTATAACTTATTTACCAAAATGGTTTTGGTTCACTGCCAACGTTACATTAACCTATTGGGTTGCACACAAAAATGGCTTTATGCGATTTTAATTGGTCCAGAGTAATGAATTTTATATGATAAAATTCATAACATAAAAGCTCTTTCAATTTGTTATATGGTAACTTATTAATAGGGGCGTATGTGTAATTTGCTTAAACTACCTAAATACAATAGTTGTATTATGAATAAGATTTTAAGTGAGGGCTTATCTACACATACAAATAAGGAGTGAAACCCTAAAATGAAATAAGATTCTTATTTTTACTATTTTGAGTTCTTTGGATTTTGCGAGAGAAAGAAAAATGTTTCCTTCTCTCTTGGGGCTAGCACTCCAAATTGTGGTCACCGTTCGTTTGTGGATTTTTGATAGAGGACGCGCACTTGAATATCTTGGAAATTGAACAACCAGATAAGGAAATTACAAATTAAGGTATGGTTTACTTTCATTGATCTAATTTAATAGAACTTATTTTTTATCCTATTAGGGTTTTTTCATATTTTGTTTTGAGTTTTTCGCTGCGTATGAACCCCAAAACCCCAATAGTGGTATCAAAGCATTATGCTCAATTTATTAAAGATTTGCATATTTTCTCTAATATATAATATATTTGTGAAAACACGATCTTGATAAATGTATATATGATGAACATGTTGGTCTTGTGATAATTGTAATAAAGAATTGGTTTTAAAGCATGTGGTTAATTCATGTATATTGATACATACGCATGATTTGATTCAATGATAAAATTCATGTTTAGAATATTTTGATGAACATATGTTTTTCATATTGAACGATACGAATTTTGTATGTTTATGGTAGAAATCATGTTTAGGTTAATATGATTCTGGTGTTGAATACATATTTTGTTTTTGTTCAATAAGTATGTATGTCTCCAAGATAGAAATCATGATTAGTTTCATATGATTAATATGATATGATTCTAGAGTTGAATGCATGGTTAATATTTTGAAATTAATTTTGATCATATATCTCATTATGGTTATCCTTAGTATATTCCTATTAGATAGGAGATAAACTTGTAATTAGACAAGAATTACAAATCCTATAAAATAGGTGAGATATATAAAAAATTCTAATTGGATAAGGATTCAAATTATCTTAAATTCTAATTAAATTAAAATGAGATATTAAGTTAAAGGTGAGCCCGAGTTAGTTAAAAGATTCTAATTAATATTTTTCAAAATCAAAATAAGGGGTAGTTTTGGCCCATTAGATTGACTAAATAATAAGAATTGACCGTTGTTAATTGTTCGTAGTGCAAGGAAATTCATATAATAGTCAATATTAGTAAGATTTTCTAACTTGTTTAGTGATTGTTCATGCATTGTAATATATGATATTTATCTTGTTTAAATATGATCACCAAAACAAATAAAAATCTTTCTTCCAAGTTTTAAGTCAAGTGTCATCCATTCTTAAACTCTTGTCAAGGCTTCGATCACATTAATATGGGTCTACCTCTGCAGAGTGTATTGTGTTATTTTGGTGAGGTAAGTTGAGTAACGGTTACTCTATTGTTTGAAATTGTTAGACTTGATAAAGCTACCAAAACGGTTTTGACCTTTAGGCACTAGATGAGATAAAACATGCTAAGAAATAAAATGTCATAATCTCATAAAAACAACTAAAGTTACATATGATGTAATCGGTAATTGGTACCTACCTAAATAACCTAATTCAAAGTATCATGCCTTAGCTATCTTGGAATTAGGTGAAACATGGATTTTAGTCCCTTAAATTAACATAGCATTTTTTAGGAGGATTGTTAATTTAGTTGGAGTATATTCCACTATACAAAAATGAACTTGTACATAATCTTTGTTGTAGATCTATGGCCTCTTCAAATCACACTAATCCTTTGTCACAAAAATTCATCCTTAATAATGATAATTTGTCTGGGACAAACTTTCTTGACTAATTCAGAAACTTGAGAATTGTTTTTAAGCATGAACGCAAGTTGTATGTCCTGGATAATCTTATTCTCGAGGAACCACCAGCCAATGCGTTAAGAGACATGAAAGATGCACATATAATGCATGTCAACAACTCAACTGATGTTGCATGCATTATGTTGGCAACCATGGTTCCTGAACTTCAGAAAGACATGGAACACATGGAAGCTTACAACATGGCTACGATGCTGAAGGAAATGTTCCTATAGCAAGCTAGGTAAGAAAGGTTCGAGATAATCAAGAACCTTCATTCTTGCAAAATGGCTAAGGGTGCGTCAGTTAGTCCTCATGTTTTGAAAATGAAGGGTTATATTGACCATCTTGACAGACTTAGATTTTTCATAAGCCAAGAATTGGCTACATATTTGATCCTGAATTCATTGTCTGATAGTTATTCATAATTCGTGATGAATTATAACATGAATAATATGGAGAATTCTATCTTAGAGTTGCATTTTATACTTAAAAGTGTTGAGCAGAATGTCGAGAAACTTATTGCTAATGTGTTGATGGTTCAAAAAGGAAAGGCTATGAAAAAGAAGGTCAAAGGCTAGGCTAAAGTTTTCAAGGCTGTTGTGGCTATCACAAAGCCTGTGGAACAAGTTAAGCCTAAGGTTGCTTGTACTTCATAGCCCCAGAAGGAAAATGAAAAAGAAGGAAATTATCATTTCTACCATGCACCTAGGCATTGGTTTAGATATTACAAGCTCTATCTTGAAGATCTAAAAAAATAGTGCGACTATTGCTTTAGGTATTTATGTTATTGAAGTTAACTTGTCTACTTGTGATTCATCGATATTGGATATCAAATGTGGTCCTCACATTTGTATTAATGTGCAAGGTCTCACCAAAAGTTGAAAGCTAAAGATAAGAGAAGTCATCCTACGAGTTGGAAATGGAGAAAAGGTTGTTGCGTTAGTTGTAGAATGTTATGAGTTAATTTTACTTAGTGTACTTGTTTTAGTTTTAAGTAATTGTTATTATGTCCCTTGAGCAGAAACATCATTTCAGTTTCATGTTTGGATTTAGATGGTTTTAATTTCATTATTGCGAATAATAAATGTTCCATTTCTCATAAAGACATTTTCTATACAAATGTTGATTTTCATGATGGTCTTTATATTTTAAACAAGATAAGGTCCACAGATACTCATATTCTTAATGTAAATACAAAGAGATTCAAGTCAAATGATTTGAGTCAAACCTACCTTTGGCATTGTCGTCTTGGCCACATAAATGAGAACGCACTTCTAAACTCTATAAAGATGGACTTTTAGATTCATTTGTTTTTGAATCATATGAAACATGTGTATCTTGTTTATCATGCAAATGACAAAGAGTCACTTTACTAGACACAGTGAAAGGGCAAGTGATTTATTGGGTCTAATACATATTGATGTATACGGTCCTATAAACACAAGGGCAAGTGATTTATTGGGTTTAATACGTATTTCAGCAAATACGGTTATGTGTATCTCATGAAACATAAAGGTGAATCTTTTGAGATGTTTCAAACATTTCAAAATGAAGTACAAAATCAATTTCGTAAAACTATTAAAGCACTTCGATTAGATCGGGTGGTGAATATTTGAGCCAAGAGTTTAATGATCATTTTAGGAACTGTAGGATTGTCTCGCTGTTAACTCCTCCAGTAAATCCATAATGGAATGGTGTTTCTGAGAAGAGAAATCATACTTTATTGGATATGATTCGATCTATGATAAGTTATGCAGATATTCCTATTTCCTTTTGGAGTTATGCCTTAGAAATTGTTATGTTTAACTAAACCGTATTCCTTCTTAAATGATTGATTAAAAAACCACATTAAATGTGATTTGGGAAAAGACCAAGTTTTTCTTTCCCTAAGATTTAAGGTTGTGAGGTTTTCGTACGATGAAAAATCTCAGAAAAGTTATCAGCCAAATCTACCAAGTGTTTATTTGTTGGTGATCCTAAAGAAACTAAAGGATACTACTTTTATAATCCTGCCAATAACAAAGTGTTTGTTACTCGAAATGGTGTATTTATAGAAAATTAGTTTATTTAAAAAAAAACAATGAGAATAAAGTAAGTCTTGAAGAAGTTTAAGAACCACAAATAAACACTCAACCGTCAGTGGGAGATCAACAAAGTCTTGAACTAGTTGAACCTCCACAGGTATCACATGGCCCGTGTAGGTCTGATAGGCAAGACATCAGCTTGAAAGATTTGGATTTCTTATTACTGATAGTAGTGAGGTGTTGCTTATGGATCAAAATGAGCATACTACATATTAGGAGGTTGTGTATAGCCTTGAGTTAGATAAATGGCTTAGTGCCATGAATTATGAGATGCAATCTATGTATGATAACCAAGTTTGGAAGCTGGTTAATTTGCCTGAAAGAGGTAAGACCATTGGATGTAAATAGGTTTTCAAGAAGAAAACTGACATTGATGGCAATATGCATACTTATAAAATACTACTAGTAGCAAAAGGTTTTAGACAGACTCAAGATATTGATTATGATGAGACTTTTTCTCCTGTAACCATAATTAAATACATTAGAATTCTAATTGCCATAGCCGCATATTATGACTATGAGATATGGCAAATGGATGTAAAAACAACTTTCCTAAATGGGAAGTTATTTGAGGACGTGTATATGATACAACCTGAAAGGTTTGTTCATCCTGAGAATTCTAGGAAGGTGTGCAAGCTTCAAAGATCAAGCTTCTCGGAATTGGAATCTTCATTTTGATGAAGTAATTAAGGAATTCAGTTTCATTAAAAATGAAGATGAGCCTTATGTATACAAGAAGGTCAGTGGGAGCGTGGTTGTTTTCCTGGTACTATATGTTTATGATATATTACTTATTGGAAATGACATCCTAACCTTGCCGAGTGTCTAGTCTTGGTTAGGGAAATGTTTCTTAATGAAGGACTTAGGAGATGTAGCCTACATCCTTAGGATTAAGATATATAAAGATAGATCTAAAAGGCTGATCGGTCTAAGTCATAGTGCTTGCATTGACAAAGTACTGAATAGGTTTAGTATGCAAGATTTTAAAAGAGGGTCATTGCTAATGTCCCATGTTATAAGTCTTAACAAGACTTAATGTCCAAAGATTAATTATGAAAGATTAATGATGAACGAGAACGCATGAATACGATTTCATATGCATCGACTATTGGATATATCATATATGCCATGTTATACACCCGACATGATGTATCATATGCTTTGAGCGCAAAAAGCATATATCAGTCTGATCCCGGTGAAAGTCACTAGATAGCATTAAAGAACATTCTTAAGTACTTGAGAAGGACTAAATAAATGTTCTTGATCTATGGAAGTTTGGAATGCGAGCTTGTTGTAAATGGTTACACAAATGCAAGTTTTCAAACTCATATAGATGACTTCAGATCACAACCTGGATATGTGTTTTACTTTGAATAGAGGCGCAGTGAGCTAAAGAAATTCGAAGTAAGAAATTGTGGCAGATTCTACAACATAAGCTGAGTATATTGCAGCGTCCAATGCAGCTAAGGAAGCAGTTTGGATTAAAAAGTTCATCTCTGAACTTTGTGTGGTTCTGAGTATTGTAATCCCCTTGAGCTTGTATTGTGAAAACAACGGAGCGATAGCACAAGCCAAGGAGCCAAGATCACATCACCGATCCAAACACATACTTAGATGTTTTTATCTCGTTCGAGAAATCATTAAGAGGGGAGACGCGAAGATTTACAGAGTTCCTACAGAAAACAATGTTGCAGATCCTTTGACGAATGCTCTTCCACATGCGAAACATGATGGTCATGTTAGGTCATTAGGTATTAGATACATGTATGATCGGCCCTAGCGAAAGTGGGAGATGTTAGGGCATGTGCCCTAAGTCAATCCACAAACATTTTTTATCTTACAATTATAGTTAATAAAATTGAGATTTTATTTGCTATTTTATTATAAGTGATTGCATGTTTACCTTATAATAAGATCCATAGGTATTTGTTGAAATATCATAAATTTTCCTAGTTAATCATTATACTGAAAACTATAATGAGTTAAAACTAGTGTGAATCTTGATTGATGGTCATGTGATGATCATTTGTATAGGGATATGAATTGAGATCATGAGAACTTGTTATGGAACAATGTACTGGACCGACCCTCTTTATGAGAACACCACATGGATTAAGTCATTGGTGTTACTTATGATAGGTGTATCATTTAGTCCTTCAACTTGAGATTACCATAAACTTCAATATTAGGAGAATGGTAATTTGACATAATCAAACGTTTTCTTAACCGAACGATTGTAAAGATTGTGGTTGGTTACCATGTGAATAATATGTGAAGGTGTGTAATCAAGGTAGAATTTGTCACTCTCATATAAAGAGAGATATTAGTGGATTCCTCGATATGGTGGACTGATAATGGCCAAGTCAATGTGAATTGATATGATCAATGTCACTTGGATGTTTTCAGTTTGCCTAAATATTGATACTAGTACTATTGAACATTAAGGGTGACTTTCCATGCCTTATGTTTAATCAAAGGATATCGCATGACAAAATGATATGATATTTGTTATTCATTAGGTTGTATCGATTTTGATATTCATACTACTTGGGTGGTCATAATGCCTTGTTAGAGACTTCTTATGACTTATGTACCAAAATGGTTTTGGTTCACGTGTCGCATGAACTATTGGTTCTCACAGAAAAAATAGCTTTGCGAAATTTCAATTGGTCAAGAGTAATGAATTTTATATGATAAAATTCATGACATGAAAACTCTTACGATTTGTCATATGATAACTTATTAATAAAGGCGTATGTGTAATTTGCTTAAACTACCTAAATACAATAGTTGTATTACGAATATGATTTTAAGTGAGGGCTTATCTACACAGATAAATAAAGAGTGAAACTCTAAAATGAAATAAGATTTTTGTTTTTGCTATTTTGAGTTCTCTAGACTTTGGGATAGAAAGAAAAACATTTTCCTTCTCTCTTGGGGCTAGCACTCCAAATTGTGGTCACCGTTTGTGTGTGGGTTTTTGATAAAGGGCGCACTTAAACATCTCGAAAATTGAACGATCAGAGAAGAAAATCACGGATTAAGGTATGGTTTACTTTTATAGATCTTGTTTAATAGAACTTATTTTCGATCCCGTTGGGGCTTTTCAAAACTTGTTTTGAATTTTCCACTGCGTATGAATCCCAAAATCCAACATGTAGGTCTAGTGATGTGTTATCTGTGTTTAGTATAGTTTTCATGTGGTCATGTGTTGTATGTGACCTTGTGAGTGAGCTGTGAGTGTTGAGTGTTATGCACACACACCAGTATATAAGGTGAGACATGTGAGTAATATATCAATTTTTTGATGGTCAATAAAATCTTACTTTCCCTTCTTGAATTGTACATGGTATCGAGCGATTTCGATCAAAACCCTAGCTTTCGATTTAATACAAAGCTGTAGATTTTAATGATTACCGTGTATTTTGAGCTTTGGTGGTCAAGTTCACAAGCTCAATCTGGTTTTCAAGTATGGTTGTTTATAGATTTGAGACTTAGATCTGTTGAAACACTCTGTCAATTAAGAATGCGAGTGTAATTTTGAGGTTGTGTCGTGTTGTTTTCTTCACAGATTGAAAAAAAATCTAGTTGTCTTGTTGAAATTTGTAGATCTGTGTGATAGATTTACTGTTGAAGTTCTAGTAATCCAGAACGTGAGCTAACTTTGAAGTTTTCTTATTGATTTGTTGAAGATTTATTTATAGTTGTCTCGTACAGCTGAAGCACTACATGTTGGATCTTCTAGCATGATAGAATATTTAAATGTGACTAGTTCACATAGATACAGTGTTGAAGATCTGTTGCATTTGCCTAACTCAGATCATCCAGGCATGGCACTAATCTCGAATCCACTTACTGATCTTAATATCTTTTATAGAGTTATGCAATGAGGATTGCTCTAAAAGTTGAGATGAAACTTAGATTCATCAATAGAAGCTGTGATCGACCTGCGGAAATTGATCAAGACTATGAAAAATGGTGTAAGGTCGATTTCATGGTAATTTCTTAGATCCTTAACTCAATTTCTAAAGATTTGTTAAAGCTTTTCTGTATTCGTCTTCTGCTCGTACTTTGTGGCTAGATCTGAAGGAACGATTATTGTAATGGTCATCTCTTATATCAGCTCAAGTGCGAGATTTGTCCTATTACTTAAGGAGATCAGTTAGTAGCAAAGTATTACATAAAACTGAAGAAACTATAGGATGAGTTAATGTGTTTAACTCCGATCCCTCACTGTAATTGTGGTAATTACACAAAGTTGATAGAGTTAGACTCCACAATCGATTGATTCAATTTTTGATGGGGCTAAGTGACATATATAATCATGTACGCAATTAGACACTTGTTATGAATCTACTACCAAATGTTAACAAGGCTTATCCAATAATCCAATGAGTTGAGAAGTAAAAGCAAGTACATGTGAGTTTTGCACTAGATATGGATTCTGCCATGTTGGTGAAAGGTTTTAATAGTAAAGTTACTTATGTTCAAGGAGGTTTAGGTTCTCATAGTGGATCTGATTCACAAAATAGCTTTCATGGAAACATTGGTCAGGTAACATTTTACTTCTTCTGGTACTAAGAACAACACAAAAAGTTCATCAACAAAGATGATCTCTTTTGTGATCACAGCAAGGCAAAACGTCACACCAAGGAAAATTATTTTAAATTACATGGTTATCCTGATTGGTTTAAGAATCAGAGAAATAATGGAGAGAAAATGCATGTTCTTAAACAAAACAAGAATCTAGTTAATATGCTAGAGTCACCTCTTGATTTTGATCATGAAAGTTCTCTTAGTTTTGAGGATTTTCAAGTAAACATGGCAACTATGATTCAATAAGGAATCGAGAAATATATGAAAAAGGAAAGTTGTTACTGGTTTGAATAGTCATTCCTATAGGAATCTGGCTCATGTTGGAGACTTTGCAGGTAGTATTTCTCTTCTCCTAATTCACGTGCTCATGTTTAGTTAAAACATGGTTCTTAGATCATTGATACAAGAGCATCAAAGCATATGTGTTTTGATTTCTCTTTATTTTCTTCTTACACTACACTTTCTCTTTCCACTCTAGTTTATCTTCTTGATGGTACTATTAAGTTTGTTGCTGCCATTGGGGATGTAAACCTTACTTCTAAATTGATTCTTAATTCATGCCTTCATGTTCCATCTTTTAAATACAATTTTCTTTCTGTAAGTAAATTTAACACCATTGCCCATATTAAATTTGTTTTTTATCCACTTTTTTGTTTGATACAGGACATTGAGTCCACTCAAATTCTTGGAATTGGAAAGATATTAGGAGGTTTATACATTCTAGATAAAAAATCATTCAACCTAAAGATTATACAATCTTTTACTTCTACTTTCAACAGTGTTATGTCAATATTCGTTTCTTGTATTGTTGCTAATAATGTTTTCTCATTGCATCATCGTTTGGGTCATCCTTCTTCACACATTGTAAAACATTTACCTTTGTTAACTCTTGCTTCTCATTTGATACACGGGTTTTACCTTGTGATATTTGTCATCTATCTAAACAATGTAGACTGGATTTTCCCTTGAGTTCAATAAAAACTTCTACTTCTTTTCAAATGCTTCACATGGACTTGTGGGGGACCTTATAAACAAAAGTCGTTTCAAGGATGCTCTTATTTTCTTACTATAGTTGATGACTTTAGTTGATTTACATGGACTTATCTTTTGAAGTATAAATCTTCTACTGCATCAACTATTGAGAGTTTTCTGCATTTTATTCATTCTCATTTTAACAAATTGTTCAAACTATTAGAACAGACAATGGAACTGAGTTCCTTAATCAATATTGCTTTAGTTTGTTTTCTAAATTTTAAATAGTTCATCACCAATCTACTCCTTATTCACCTCAACAAAATGATGTTGTTAAGGGAAACATTGACATCTTCTTCATGTTTCTAAAGCTTTTATGGTTCATTCTTCTCTTCCAAAGAAATTTTGGGAAATTCTATTCTAAATTCTATTTTTCTTATTAATCGATAACCCATTTCTTTGCTTCAATGGAAATATCCTTATCAAGTTCTTTTTAATAAGGCTTCAGATTATAATTGTCTCGAGACTTTTGGTTGTCTTTGTTTTGCTGCCAATATTTTTCCTTTTAAGGATACGTTTGATCCTCAGGCTTTCAAGTTTGTTTTCCTTGGTTTCTCACCAGGCAAAAGGCTTATAAGCTTTTTAATTTGTACACTCAATTTGAGTTTATTTCTCGTGATGTTGTTGTCTATGAAAATGTATTTCCTTTCAGCATATTTAATCTTCTGACACTTTTCCTGTGCTTCGTTTTCCTATTGTTAAGGATTCTAGTTTTTCTACTTCTCCTACCTATGTCCCTTCATCTTTTCCTTCTTCTTCTATTTCTCTAGTTTTTGTTCCTCTTCATAGAAGTAATAGAGTTGTACAAAAACCTGTTTGGTTAAATGATTTTGTTTCCTATAATGTTACCCCCTCCTATATATTCCTTTCATTCTTCTTCTTCATTTGTTTCTGATTCTCTTCCACCTACCTTTCCTTATATCATTTTTCCTAACTTGAGTGATCAGTATAAACATTTTTTTGGCTATTTTATCAATCATCAAATAACCATCATCTTATAAACATGTATAGGATGATCCTCATTGGATTGATGTGATGAACAATGAGTTCAACTCCTTAGAGGCAAACCACACTTGAGAACTTACTTATTTACCCCTGGTAAAAAGGCTATTGGTTCCAAATGGGTTTATAAAGTGAAATATAACCCAGATGTTACCATTAATAAATATAAAGCAAGGCTTGTGGCAAAGGGTTATCATCAAGTTGAAGGGGTGGATTTCATTGATAGTTTTTCCCTTGTTGCTAAGACTGTCACAATAAGGCTTTTGTTCGCAGTGGTAGCTGCTAAATCTTACCTTATACACCAACTCGATGTGAATAATGTTTTTTTGCATGGTTTTATTAATGAGAATCTATATTTACAGCCTTCTGAAGGGTATTCTAAAGCCTTACTTGGGTAGGTTTGCAAGGTCATTGTATGGCCTCAAACAAGCTTCTCGCTAATGGAACATTGAATTTACTAGCAAACTTGATCAGTTTGGATTTACTCAATCCTCTCATAATCCCTATTTGTTTACTTTTTCCAATGGCATTGTTTTCCTTTCTTTATTGGTATATGTAGATGATATTCTACTTACTGGGTCTTCATTTGATGATATGTTGCTTGTGAAAGAGTTTTTACATACTCAATTTACTATCAAAGATATTAGTCAGGCATGTTATTTCCTTAGAGTGGAATTTATCAGGTCAGATACTGGTTTGTATTTTAATCAACGGAAATATGTCCTTGATTTGTTTTCAAATTCAGGCCTTCCTGATTATAAACATGCTACCACACCTCTTCCCAGGGGTTCTAACTTTGATCTTGAATCTCATTACTTACATGATGTTGATAAATTTCGTCATTTGGTTGGACAATTGTTATACCTGGATTTTACTATACTTGATATTTCTCATGCTATTCAGCAATGGAGCCAATTTGTGCAGGCTCCTATAGAGGCTCATTGGTCTTTAGCTCTTCATGTGTTGAGATATCTTAAAGGTTGTCCTTCCAAAGGTCTTTTTTCATGTTTAAGATTATCTTTCTTTAGTTGCTTTTTGTGATGCAGATTAGGTTTCTTATACTCTTTCAAGAAAATCTCTCACTGGGTATTGTATTTTTCTGGGTAACTTTTTTGTCTCCTGGAAGACTAAAAAATAGTCTATTATTTCACGTTCTTCTGTTAAGGCTGAGTATAGGAGTCTCTCCTCTACTGTTTGTGAAATTCAGTGCCTTACTTATCTTTTGTCTAATTTGTAGATTCATATTTCTCTACCCATTCCTCTGTGGTGTGACAATCATGCTACTTTGCACGTTACTGCCAATCCTATATTTCTTGAGTGTACAAAGCACCTCGATATTGATTTTCATTTGGTGTGTGACAAGTATACGGAATGGTTTTGTTGCTCCCAGGTTGTTCCTTCGAAAATAGCATATGGTTGACTTGTTCACCAAGAGTTTGTGTGACGGCCCCTCTCCTAATCTAGGGCACCGCCCGGCCTAATCCCGTAATTAAGCCCTAATCATATCCACGCAGGACTTAACTACGTATTAGTTAGCCTTTACAACCCAGATGCCTCTTTTCTTGTGTTCATGATAAGTAATACACTAGTCCTACCAGTTTATAAAATTTAAAGATAATTAATTAGCGGAAGTCTTATTGATTATGCGAAAGCAATTAGTAACTTATGCAGAAGCCATTTATAAAATTCTAAGTGTGGAAAAACCAAGAAATGACATCACATATATAAAGTCCTCGAAATGCAGTGAAACAACAAAATAGTATAAGTCAAGTCGGGGAACTAACGCTCAACCCAATATATAACCCCAAATAGTATATGAAAGACGTATATAACATATACAATTAAAATATCAAAATAAGACCTACAATCGATGCAGTGACGCGCCGCGGGCTCAGGAATAATCGCCGATCTTTTCTTTGCCCGACCTGCTGGTAGTCGGCTCTGCACCCACCGTCATAAAAAAGATGGTGAGTACAAGAATAAAACAGTAATCCCCAATGACAAGTTTAATTTGCATTTCCAAATATTCAAATGGTATGTAAAAGCATATAAATGGAGAAATTAGAAAATAAACCATATGCAAGTAATATCGGAGTTAAACAAGTGATACTGACACTAGGCTAAGTAGTGGTGATTTAGGTCCAGTCGGCAGTGAAACATGTCACTCCGACTCAATAATCATATAGCACAAGGGACTCTAACCCAAGTGTTACCAAGGACTCTAACCCCAGTGTGTAGACCGCCTCAGGGACTCTAACCTCGAGTGTCATACAGTGTCAGGTAACATGTACCGACATCCCCAGGGACTCTAACCCCATGAGTCGCGCACACCTCGATCGAGTACGGGACCTAAATGCAAAAACTACTTTTAAAATTTCAAGAAATACCAAGTATGGATTGTCAAGGCATTGGCACATCTACACACCTAAACAAATAAGGAATACAAGTCCTCTTAAACATTTATAAGATATTCATTAGCCTAATAGCATGTTATTTATCATTCAATTCACATTTGAAACAACGACAATAGACATAGCATGGGATACAATTAATGAATCAAATCAAATGAATGGATATCCTGCAAACTAGACTCATTAAGTGAGCATAGACAAAAAGAACGCGTGATATAAGAATACAAAGGAAAAATAGTCAAAAGGACTATGCAAGGAAAACAATTAATAGAAATGAAATGCCAAGGAAAGTTGTCATTGGGTATACTCACAACAACAAAGTAAAGTCCTAGCTTTACTGGCCTCCCGATACTCCAAATCTTGTATTCGCTCTCTCATACCCTTTTCTTGGGTTCCTGAGTTTGGTGTCTGATTAGTTCAAGTATAGTAGGTTTAAGCTCAATTTATCGAAATACAATTTTTCCTAATTTTCTCGAATTGTTTTCGGGATTTTTCCAAATTTTTCGCTCATTTTTTTCTCTTTTTTTTTTTTTTTTTTAATTCTGTTTGGGTCGGGACGGGTCGGGACGGGTCGGGACGGGTCGGACTCGACCCGGCCCTGGACCAGAACAGGTCCAGCTCGACCCACAGGCCGAGCCTGGCCCGTTCTGGGTCCGTCTTAGTAAAGGAGTGCATACGCGCACACGCGCGCGTGTGTGTACCTTCTTCCTCCCGATCGACTGGTTCGATCGGGAGCAACAATTTTTTTTTGTTTGTTCTTCCCCATACTTCTGGTGATGGGTTAGGGTGGCTCTCCACCCCAACCCCGATGGAATACCACCTCGGCCCAGTTCGGCCTCCATGGCCGAACCCCACTCTCGGCCACCCCACGACCAACCATCGGAACCCACTACCGACGAACACTAAGACTCACCTCGACCGTGACGTCTCCTTTCCTTCCTAGCGTTCCTTCTTCTCCTCCTCATCTCCTTTTCTTCCTTCTTCTTCCTCTCAGTCTCTCGGCTCTGTGTGTGTGCATGGGGTGTGTGTGTAAGGTGTAGATGTGTGTGAGGTGAGTGGACACGTAGTGTGCAACTTGGACAAGTGTTGTTGTTGAGTTTGGCTTATATAGACAAGTGTTGTTGGTTTTGTGTCTTGACACCAAATATGACACAGCTAAGACACTCGCACGTGTTTTCGGGTGTTTCAACGCCCGGTTTCGCATCCGAACTGTGATATCCGCGTACCGCTGCGTTGCTAGTCACCCAATATCTATTCCATATTAGTTACGTGACAAATTTTTATTCACTTGTGTGTTTTCGTTTCCTCGACCTAATAGTCGGTCTCGTCAACTACTCGGTACCTGCATCGACACGCATATCGAGGCGTATCCCCACTCTCATCTCGACGCCTACAACTGTGCAAACCGACTTAGTAAGTCTACACAATACATAACACTAGGCACACATCAATACAAAAATATGACATACCTTGGCCACGTGCCTCGGTCGGTGCACGTATCACAGTGTAGGTCCCATGTCAAGGGTCGGTGATCCTGATTAAGGAATTAAAACGGGATTACAGATTTAGGCCATTACAAATATTCCCAATAAAATGAAAATTTCGTCCTCGAAATTAAGTTTAAGTTACGGTTCTACCTGACTCGAATAGGTACGGGAATCTATCTCGCATGTAGTCCTCCCACTCCGATCGAGATTTTGATGGAAACAAACAAGGTGAAAATGTACTAATAAACATCTAGTGTATTTCGGTTTTTGTTAAAGGATGCAAAACAACATATCAAGGGTACTCAAGAAATACAAGTTCAAGACTCGGCATTAATGAAGAAATGAAGATGAAAGTTCAAACCGCAATTTGTAATTTCAATGTAAGGTATACAAATTCTTTCACGCAAGCCAAATGCATTAGTCCATGCATATCAAGTTTCTTAAACCATTTTTCAAAGTTATAAGTTTACTTCAAGTTTCAAAGTGGAATTTAAACACATAACTAGGTCTATGAGTTTAAACAATGTGAAACTTTGTGTGGATGGTCATTTGCATATTAGAGATCATTGTAAATGTTTTCGAAAAAGAAAAACTCGTTTTTGAAAGGTCTTCGAAAAGAAAACTGTAAATTTGTAGAAAAGCCCCTAATACATTATGAAATCGTGAATTTCCGTTTTGGGATTTGTAAAAATATCCGGACCACCCAATTAGGCTTAATGACTCATAATAAACGTGTATAACATGTTATATAAGGGTTGGTTAGGTCCCGACGAGTTTAAGGGTCGCTAACACAAAGGGACAAAATAATTATTTTGAGGTCCCTGTAGTTAGCGCGCTAATGATTTCATTAGCGCGATAAGTGCAGAGTTAGCGCGCTATGTCTCAGCATTAGCGCGCTAATTGCCTATCTCGATGCCTTTTTTTTAAAAGTCGGAAAACACACTTTAATTTGAATTCTTGATCTATTTTGGACCCTTGGATCCCTAGAACGGTCATAAACTGTCAAAATGGAATACCTAACATTATAAAACCACCAAGAACATGGTTTTGTAAAAAGAAGGAAGAAACACACTCAAAAACTAAAAATCTACAAAGAGAAGAACTTTGATTTTTGTGAAGAAGCAAAAGGAGATCTTTGTGGTCGTTCTTTAGTTCTCTAATCCAAAGACTTTTGAGGCTTTCAAAGGAGTACAAGAATCTCTTCAAAGCTGATCTCTTTTGTCATTCTCTTGTTTGTAAGAAAGTCCTAGATCTAAAATCTTGCTTGTGCTTAATCTACATAGTTTTGTGTATTTGATTTGAAAATCATTTTGTTGTGTGTTTGAACACCTTCTTCTTGGGTTTTGCACTTAAATTTATTTTATCAAACCCTAAGATTGATTTGAACAAAAGTTTTGCACTTAAACTTGATTTTTGTTAAACTATTGTTCTTAGACTTGAAATCGGTTTTACACTAATATATTAAGTTTTTAAAACGATTTCACATTTGGGATTTGCAACAAAATCGGTGACATATTTGCATATTCCATTTATTCTCATACTTGCATGCATAAGAGTTGTTAGGCTCTAGGAGGCTTGCTAGTGTTTGAATTTGATACCACTTTGTGTTGTAAAGTGTATCTCATTATTTTTCAGCAACTTATTGTATTTGTATGATTGTAAGACTTAGTGGAATCTAAGTCAAAGGGGAAGACCTAGTTGAGACTAGGCACAAATCCTAGTTGCGGCTAGGTGGGAAGTCCTAATTGTAATTAGGCACTCTAGGCTTGTATCCTTAGGTTGTAACACTTATTTGCAATATAAGTGGGGGTTAAAAATCCTAACCGGGGAGGTTAGGTAGTGGACGTAAATCGTTGGATCGAACCACTATAAATTGTGTGTCACTTTCCATCTCTTCCATTCCATTCACTTGCATAGCATATATATATTCATTAATAGTGTATGCATTATAGTTGTAATTTGCACATAAAGTTTTAAAAGGGCAATAACTACTCGGTAACCCCCCCTCTTGGGTGACCTTCAATTGGTATCAGAGCGGGTTATTGCTCAAAGTATTACTAACGTATCTTTGAGTGTTCTTTTTGTGCAAGGATGCAAACCTTAGATCCGGCTCGCCTTCGGGAAGGCAACTCTTCGAGTAGGCCTCCGTATTTTGATGGAACTAACTATGCTCATTGGAAAGTGAGAATGAAATTCTACATTATAGCACAAAATAGATTCTTATGGGATGCAATTGAAAGTGGCTACACTCCACCGGATAAGCCCTTGAAAGAGTACACCGCCGAGGAGATAAAGATTGAGCTCTCAAATGATCAAGCCATGAATCACTTGTTTTGTGCGCTAAGTGAAAATGAATTTAACCGAGTAAGTGCTTGTCAAACGGCTAAGGAAGTATGGGAGAAGCTTGGGGTACACTATGAAGGTACCATGCAAGTGAAGAAGACCAAGTTAAGAATTCTTGAGGAGCACTATGAAACTTTCCGAGTTGGGTCCGATGAAGACATAGCCACCGCCATCACTCGATTCACTAAACTATTGAATGAGATCAAGAATCTTGAAAGAATTATGATCAAGAAACCTCGGTGTATAAATTCCTTAGAGGCTTGCCTAAGGAATGGGATGCCAAGAAGTATGCTATCCAATCGGCACAAAATCTTGGAGATTACACATTTGATGCATTGTGTGGAGAGCTAACAAATGATCCATGAATTTGAACTTAAAGACCGAGCAAGATTGGAAGCATTAAGTGGAGGTACTAAGAGTTCAAGAAAAGATATCGCCTTGAAGGCAAATAGCTCCCCTAGTGCATTGGTAGAGATCATTGAAAATGAAAAATCATGTGATGACAATGATCTTGAGGAGGAAGTAGCTATGCTCTCAAGAAAGCTCAACAGGGCCATGTACAAGCGAGACTAGTATAAGAAGAAGTTTCGAAGTGGAAGCAAGGGAGGAAAATCAAATGAAACCATATGCTTCGGTTGCGGCAAACCGGGTCACATCAAGGCGGATTGCAAATCCAAGAAGGTGTTTGACAAGAAGAAAGGAAAGAAGAGTTTCAAAGCAACTTGGGATGACTCATCATCATCAAGTTCGAATCCGAATCGGAAAGTGAGAAGGCAATACTTTGTCTCATGGCACAAGGCGAGGTAAATTCTAACTCTTTTAACTTTGATGATGTTGATGATTTGGATGATGTTCCAAATCTTGATGAGCTTAGGAAAGAGTTGGAAAAGGAGGTCAAAAAGACCAAACAACTCAAAAAGAGCTTGACCATTGCAATTAGTGAAATAGAGTCACAAAAAATGAGACCATTAATGATCTCCAAAGTGACTTAAATGAAGTCATAGAGGAGAGAGATGCTTTAGTCAAGGAAGTAGAGGACTTGACTAGCACGGTGCATAAGTTTACAAATGGTAAAGAAATGTTTGACATGATGTTGGGAGCACAACGACGTGCACTCAACAAAAGAGGCATAAGTTATGGAGCAAACTTGTTAAGTTACAAGAAATTGCTAAATGATGATCGTAGATGCTCTAAATGCAACAAGACTCATGTGGTCGGAAATGTGCATTACAAAAGGCCAAAGTGGGTAGACTAGCATGGGTAGTTAAAAATGTTTACTACACTAACATTCTCGGACCCAAAGGTGTTTGGGTACCAAAATCTAGTGTGTTTCCCATTGTGTAGGATGCGAGGAAGAGCACCCCATGGTACTTGGATAGTGGGTGCTCAAGACACATGACCGAGATGCACATCAATTTATTGAACTAAAGCGGCATGATGGTGGAAAGGTTACATTTGGAGACAACAACAAAGGAAGAGTTATTGGTCTCGGAACCGTCGGTAACAATTCACTTTCTATTTCTAACGTTTATCTTGTTGATGGATTGAAACATAATTTGCTCAGTATTAGTCAATTGTGTGACAAAGGATTTCATGTTATGTTTGAATCATCGAAATGCATTGTTAGGAATGAGAAGCATGAAACCTTATTTATTGCATATAGAGATAAAAATGTTTATGCCATTAACTTTAATGAGATGAATATGCAAAATGTCTCATGTTTGAGTGCACAAAGTGAATGCGATGCATGGTTGTGGCACCGTAGATTAGGACATTCTAGCATGGAGAACTTGTCAAAATTGACTAAGCATGATCTAGTTAAGGGTCTACCCAAATGCACGTTTAAGAAAGACAAGGAGTGTGAACCTTGTATCCTCGGTAAACAAGTGAAATCGTCATTTAAGACGAAAGTAACAAGTGATGTGACTCGAGCCTTAGAACTTATCCATATGGATTTGTTCGGACCCACCCAAACACAAAGCCTAGGAGGTAAATCATATTGCTTTGTCATTGTTGATGATTTTACTAGATATACATGGGTGTATTTTCTCTCTCATAAGCATGAAGTGTTTGATGTGTTCGTAAAATTTTGTGCTTTAGTTGAGAATGAAAAGGGATACAAAATCACCATCATTAGAAGTGATAGAGGTGGTGAGTTTGTAAATAGAAACTTGGAGGATTTTTGTGCTAAACAAGGTTATACACACCAATTATCCTCTCCTAGAACACCCCAACAAAATGGAGTTGTTGAAAGAAAAAACAGACACTCCAAGAGATGTGTAGGACTATGCTAAATGAGTACAACATAGCTAAGCACTTTTGGGCCGAAGCCATTAACACGGCATGCTATGTTATAAATAAATAAATGTCCGAAAGCAAGTGAAAAAGACTCCTTATGAACTATGGAAAGGCCGAAAGCCCAACATAAGTTACTTTAAGGTGTTCGGTTGTACTTGCTATGTTCTAAATGATAAGGATCAATTAGACAAATTTGACCCAAAGTCAAAGGTATGTACTTTCCTTGGCTACTCTATGCACAAAGAAAGCATATAGGGTGTTTAATAGATCAACCAAAACCATAGAAGAGTCTATCCATGTGAAATTTGATGAAGTGGATCCCAAAGTTAAGATGATGCAAAACTTGGAAAAATTGAGGATCGATGATGAAGATGATGGCACCCTAGGACAAACTTCAAATATTCAAGAAGTTGAGGCATGTAAAGAATCCGACACAAGTGCGCCTAAGAATTCAAGACTTCTAATTGGCCATTCATCCCAACAAATAATAGGTGATCCAAACAAAGGAGTAATCACTAGGTCCACATTACATCGAGATGAAGGACATATAGCTTTTGTATCACAAACCGAGCCCACTAAGATAGATGATGCCTTAGGAGATGAATTTTGGGTAATGGCTATTCAAGAGGAGCTAAGCCACTTTGTTAGGAACAAGGTATGGACATTAGTACCTAGACCCAAGGACCACACAACCATAGGCACCAAATGGGTTTTTAAAAACAAAAAGAATGAAAAATGTGAAATTGTAAGAAACAAGGCTAGGTTGGTTGCACAAGGCTACAATCAAGAAGAAGGAATTGATTATGAGGAAGCCTTTGCACCCGTAGCAAGACTAGAAGCAATTCGAATGTTACTTGCTTATGCTTGCTACAATGGGTTTTTACTATATCAAATGGATGTTAAAAGCGCATTCTTAAATGGCTTCATTAATGAAGAGGTATATGTAGAACAACCACCGGGTTTTGAAGATCATGAACACCCGTGTCATGTATATCATCTTCAAAAAGCCTTGTATGGACTAAGACAAGCTCCTAGAGCTTGGTATGACAGACTTAGTGCATTCCTACTTGAAAAAGGATTCAAGAAAGGAACGCTAGATCCCACTTTGTTCATTTTGATCGAAAAACATGATATGTTACTTGTTCAAATTTATGTTGATGATATCATTTTTGGGTCATCCAACACAAGTCTATGTAATGAATTCTCATCATTAATGACAAATGAATTTGAAATGAGCATGATGGGAGAACTAACATACTTTCTAGGCTTGCAAATAAAGCAATCCAAACATGGCATTTTTATAAATCAAGCAAAGTATGTGAGGGACATGTTAAAGAAATTCAAATTCGAAAATCAAAGCATGTGACACTCCTAGTAGTTCCACCATCAAAATGGATAAAGACCAACTAGGAAAACCCATAGATCCTAAACTTTATCGTGGAATGATAGGTAGCCTCCTATACTTGACCGCTAGTAGACCCGACATTATGTTCAGTGTGTGCTTATGTGCTAGATTTCAATCCGATCCCAAGGAGTCCCACTTAAAATGTGTAAAGCGCATATTTCGATATCTAAGTGGAACACAAGACTTAAGATTGTGGTTCAACAAAACTAAGAGTTTCAAACTCCGCAGTTTTGTTGACTCTTATTATGCGGGAAGTCTAGTCGATAGGAAAAGTACTTCCGGATTTTGTCATTTGCTAGGAAATTCACTTATCTCATGGTTCGGCAAAAAGCAAAATTCCGTTGCTTTATCTACGGCGGAAGCCGAATATGTGTCTGCCGGGAGTTGTTGTGCTCAAGTTCTATACATGAAACAACAACTTGAGGATTATCAAATCCTAGTTGGGTGTGCTGAAATTTATTGTGATAACACAAGTGCGATAAACATATCGAAAAATCCAGTGTTACACTCAAGAACAAAACATATTGAGATTAGACACCATTTTCTTCGTGATCACGTCCAAAAGGGCGATGTTAAACTCATCCATGTGCCCACAGAGGATCAACTAGCCGATATATTCACTAAGCCTTTGCCTAGAGAACAATTTTCTAAAATTCGGCGTGAGTTAGGCATGTTTCGAGAATCGAACCTTCTACATATGTTTTAGCTATTCCAAACCTTTTTATATGGTGTTAGTGAAGTGTCCATGAAGTTTGAGGAGAATCGGAGCTATATTGCAAAAATCCAAAATTTTTTGTCGAAAAATTCCAGAGAGGAATTAGCGCGCTAATAGTTAAAATTAGCGCGCTAATGATGTACTGACCAAAAATTTCCAGAGGGGAATTAGCGCGCTAATAACACCCATTAGCGCGCTAATAGCGTACTGGCCCAGAATATGAATCGACCCATTAGCGCGCTAATTGTATCATTAGCGCGCTAATGTCGTTCGGCCAGGCGTCTATAAACTCATTTTTACCCTCAAAACTCACATTGCTCCCAAATTTTTCCTCTCCTCTTGCCGATTCTACTCTCCTTGTGTCGTCTCCATCGTGATCTCCACTCCTACAAGGTAACAATCCTCTCCCTTCTTTGACAATTTTTTCACTTATCCCTCCAAAATGTCGACTCGTCGCACTTCCAACCGTCCCTCTTCCCGTTCAGTAGCCCCCACCACTTCCCGACCAACCGCCGCCACCACTTCCCGATGAACCGCTCCCACCACATCTCGTCCTACCCAAGCCACGTCCTCACGTCGTCCTTCTAGCCGACGTGTTGTTCAATCTTCATCATCTAGTGATAAATCCGAATCCACACACCCCGTCCCAACTCCGGCAAATGCCCCACGACGCGAGGGTCGTGCCAAAGCCGTCTATGAGTCCGCATCAGTCCTAGAGTTAGTGGCTCCACGGCTAATGGATGCCAAAATCCTAAGGCCCGCCATTGTCGATGTCGCCTTTTTTGATAAGGCTCATCTCCCAATTCGGGAAATTTTTGATGCGGCGGGATGGACCACTTTCTGTGCCCACAAGGCTAACTACAACCCCCCCTTGGTTCGAGTTTTCTATTCCAATCTCGAAACTTCAAACCATTTTGTACTACGTTCGTCTGTTGGTAGCCAATCTATTGAGATTACGCCTGAAAATCTCGCTCAACGGCTTCAACTTCCCTTGCACCCTCCTACGACTACGGTTGTGTGCAAATTTCTCAATTGGCCTTTTGACCGTCTTGAAGTCCTTAATTCCTTCCTTCGGTCCAATAGGACTTTAACCGTTTATCCTACCGGTATAACGGAAACGATTTTAAACTCGTACCTCACCTTCTCCATAAGGTACTTCACAAGGTCATTCTTCCGCGAGGTGGTAGCAAAAACTATGTCACTCTCCTTGACATGTTCATTCTTGGGCACCTAATTCGTATGATACCTCTCACCGCCTCATATCATCATTGGCTATATGACGAGCACGTGTAGCTCGGGTCGTCATCTTCCTTATGCTCACATTATCACATCCTACTTGAGTCCGCCCAAGTAGATCTCGCACTAGGCGGACGTCCCCTCACTATATATGACACCATCGACATGGCTACGTTGAAAGCCATGAAATACCGCTATATTCGTGATAGGCAAAGAAGGTGGACTCGGGAAGATGCCATTCCGTATGGTCGGATTACGGCGGCTATGAGTCTCCCTCCCTACGGATTCTCCAAAGGCTCCTTTTGATGCGCCGGACTATTTGGAATATAGTTATCAATTTGGTGATGATGACAACGCCGACGATGAAGGCAATGCCAAGCCATGATGCCCATGATGGTGATGATGAAGGTGCTCAGAATTTATCTTGTTCCACGCGGAAGAGCAATATGAGTCGGCACAGCCTCCGATTACTTCTACGTTCGGCGGTTTCACGCCTCCACCGAATATGTCTCCATCATCGGCGTACGTATCTGCACAGCTGGGCTACCTGCACACTTATATGACTCAGTCCTTCAATGCCGTCGAGATGAGTATCCAGCATCAGAATGATCGGCTTCGTCGCATTGAGAGTCAATTGCTCCCAGGTTGGACCGCGCGTAATGATCATGCTTCCAGCTCTGCACGTCCACCACCATCCTCGAGAAGGAGTGTTTAGATACACCACTACTAGATGAGCATTAGGCTCAAATTTGTCAGTCTTAGGTCTTTCGATTTTTTTGTCAGACTCATGTTTAAGCCACAACTATGCTCTCATTGCTTTATGCTATCTATATCATGATTTTTTTTTGTGTATCTCTGAGTTTTCTATATGGATATCTCTTGCTTCACTATGTTTTATCGTCTATGCATTTGTATCGCTACCGTCTATTGTCTCTTGATATGCATAAAGTGAGGGGGAGAGTATATTTCTCTCGTATTGTTTCTATTGTGTTTATTTATGGGGATGCTTGGCCCCACTTTTTGATGGTATCAAACGGGGGAGAAAAATGTGGTTGAACTTGAAAAGGTTGATGTGTTTTGAACTTGCATATATGAAATATGAAATCATGAATGCGATATACATTTAGATTACGTTTTACACCTTTAAAGTTCACATTGTTTGTTATCATCAAAAAGGGGAGATTGTTGGACTAAGTGGTTAGTCACTCACACTCCGACCGAGATTTTGATGGAAACAAACAAGGTGAAAATGTACTAATAAACATCTAGTGTATTTCAGTTTTTGTTAAAGGATGCAAAACAACATATCAAGGGTACTCAAGAAATACAAGTTCAAGACTCGGATTAATGAAGAAATGAAGATGAAAGTTCAAACCGCAATTTGTAATTTCAATGTAAGGTATACAAATTCTTTCACGCAAGCCAAATGCATTAGTCCATGCATATCAAGTTTCTTAAACCATTTTTCAACCATTTTTCAAAGTTTACTTACTTCAAGTTTCAAAGTGGAATTTAAACACATAACTAGGTCTATGAGTTTAAACAATGTGAAACTTTGTGTGGATGGTCATTTGCATATTAGAGATCATTGTAAATGTTTTTGAAAAAGAAAAACTCGTTTTTGAAAGGTCTTCGAAAAGAAAACTGTAAATTTGTAGAAAAGCCCCTAATACATTATGAAATCGTGAATTTCCGTTTTCGGGATTTGTAAAAATATCCCACCACCCAATTAGGCTTAATGACTCATAATAAACGTGTATAACATGTTATATAAGGGTTGGTTAGGTCCCGGACGAGTTTAAGGGTCGCTAACACAAAGGGACAAAATAATTATTTTGAGGTCCCTGTAGTTAGCGCGCTAATGATTTCATTAGCGCGATAAGTGCAGAGTTAGCGCGCTATGTCTCAAAGATTAGCGCGCTAATTGCCTATCTCGATGCTTTTTTTTAAAAGCTGGAAAACACACTTTAATTTGAATTCTTGATCTATTTTGGACCCTTGATCCCTAGAACGGTCATAAACTCACAAAATGGAATACCTAACATTATAAAACCACCAAGAACATGGTTTTGTAAAAAGAAGGAAGAAACACACTCAAAAACTAAAAATCTACAAAGAGAAGAACTTTGATTTTTGTGAAGAAGCAAAAGGAGATCTTTGTGGTCGTTTCTTTAGTTCTCTAATCCAAAGACTTTTGAGGCTTTCAAAGGAGTACAAGAATCTCTTCAAAGCTGATCTCTTTTGTCATTCTCTTGTTTGTAAGAAAGTCCTAGATCTAAAATCTTGCTTGTGCTTAATCTACATAGTTTTGTGTATTTGATTTGAAAATCATTTTGTTGTGTGTTTGAACACCTTCTTCTTGGGTTTTGCACTTAAATTTATTTTATCAAACCATAAGATTGATTTGAACAAAAGTTTTGCACTTAAACTTGATTTTTGTTAAACTATTGTTCTTAGACTTGAAATCGGTTTTACACTAATATATTAAGTTTTTAAAACGATTTCACATTTGGGATTTGCAACAAAATCGCAGTGACATATTTGCATATTCCATTTATTCTCATACTTGCATGCATAAGAGTTGTTAGGCTCTAGGAGGCTTGCTAGTGTTTGAATTTGATACCACTTTGTGTTGTAAAGTGTATCTCATTATTTTTCAGCAACTTATTGTATTTGTATGATTGTAAGACTTAGTGGAATCTAAGTCAAAGGGGAAGACCTAGTTGAGACTAGGCACAAATCCTAGTTGCGGCTAAGTGGGAAGTCCTAATTGTAATTAGGCACTCTAGGCTTGTATGCTTAGGTTGTAACACTTATTTGCAATATAAGTGGGGGTTAAAAATCCTAACCGGGAGGTTAGGTAGTGGACGTAGATCGTTGGATCGAACCACTATAAATTGTGTGTCACTTTCCATCTCTTCCATTCCATTCACTTGCATAGCATATATATATTCATTGATAGTGTATGCATTATAGTTGTAATTTGCACATAAAGTTTTAAAAGGGCAATAACTACTCGGTAACCCAATTCACCCCCCCTCTTGGGTGACCTTCATGGATATCCTGCAAACTAAACTCATCAAGTGAGTATAGACACAAAGAACACATGATATAAGAATACAATGGAAAAATAGTCAAAAAAGGACTATGCAAGGACAACAATTAGTAGAAACGAAATGCCAAGGAAAGTTGTCATTAGGTATACTCACAACAACAAAATGAAGTCCAAGCTTTGCTTGCCTCCCGATACTCCAAATCTTGTATTCGCTCTATCGTACCATTTTCTTAGGTTCTTGAGTTTGGTGTCTCATTAGTTCAACTATAGTGGGTTTAAGCTCAATTTATCGAAATATAATTTTTTCGAATTTTTCCAAAATTTTCCAAATTTTTCCAAATTTTCCCTCAATTTTTCTTCTCTTTTTTTTTTTATTTCGTTTGGGACGGGTCGACCCAAACGGGTCGGACTCAACCCGGCCCTGAACCAGAACAGGTCCAGGCTCGGCCCATAGGCTGAGCCTGGCCCGTTCTGGGCCGTCCCAGTAAGAGGTGCACACGCACACACCCGCACGCGTGTGCACCTTCTTCCTCCCGATCGACTGGTTCGATCGGGAGCAAGAAATTTCTTCTTTTTGTTTGTTCTTCCCCGTACTTCCGGTGATGGGTTGGGGTGGCTCTCCACCCCAAAACCGGTGGAATACCACCTCGGCCCAGTTCTGTCATGGGGTTTGGCCTCCATGGCCGAACCCCACTCTCGGCCACCTCACCCCCAACCATCGGAGCCCACAACAGACGACCACTGAGACTCACCTCGACCGTGATGTCTCCTCTCCTTCCCGACATTCCTTCTTCTCCTCCTCCTCTCCTTTTCTTCCTTCTTCTTCCTCTCGATCTCTCGGCTCTATGTGTGTGTGCATGGGGTGTGTGTGTGAGAGGTGTATGATGTGTGTGAGGTGAGTGGACACGTGGTGTGCAATTTGGAAAAGCGTTGTTGTTGAGTTTGGCTTATATAGACAAGTTTTGTTGGGTTTGTGTCTTGACACCAAATGTGACACAGCTAAGACACTCGCTCGTGTTTTCGGGCGTTTCAACGCCCGGTTTCGCGCCCGAACAGTGATATCCGCGTACCGTCGCGTTGCTAGTCACCCAATATCTATTCCATATTAGTTATGTGATAAATTTTATTCACTTCGTGTGTTTTTGTTTCCCCGACCTAATAGTCGGTCCCGTCAACTACGGTACCCACGTCGACACGCATATCGAGGAGTGTCCTCACTCTCGTCTCGACGCCTACAACTGTACAAACCGACTTGGTAAGTCTACACAATACATAACACTAGGCACACATCAATACAAAAATATAATATACCTTGGCCACGTGCCTCGGTCGGTGCACGTATCACAGTGTAGGTCCCACGTCATGGGTCGGTGATCCTGATTAAGGAATTAAAACGGGATTAGAGATTTGGGCCATGACAGTTTGGCTGCTCCTCAGTTCTCTTTTCTTCTGTCCAAGATGAATCTTTGTGATTGGCACCGAGATGTTTCATTTTGAGGGGGGGATGTTATGTTTATTAATTTTGTATGTATGTGGGTCTAGTGATGTGTTCTTTCTTAGTGTGTAGTATAGCTATCATATGATCAAGTGTTGTGTGTGACCTTGTGAGTGAGCTGTAAGTGTGGAGTGTTATGCGCACACACACGCCAGTATATAAGGTGAGACATGTGTATATGGCTCGCTCTACGCATTTTCGACCTCGTCGTAAACATCATCGATCCTTCATGCAACATGTTACTCCTAGCCATACAAATATAAAGATAGCTTGCCTTTTTATGCCTCATGATTACAAATATAAAGATAGCTTGCCTTTTTATGCCTCATGATGTCTAAAATTTGGCTTTTTTTGTAGTTGCGTCATTCGGTTTGGCTTACGATCTTGAGTTTAGCTCGATTTTACTCCAAAGTTCATAAAACCATTGATTTTTAGCTAAAATAAAATAAAAATAAGTAAATGAAGAGACTAAATGTAGGAGTGTGCTAGTTATATATCTTTGTCACACATCACAGATTAGTTAAGTGAGGTATGTAATGAGTTAAGTAGGAGCTTGTTACCTACTACAACAGCGTTGTAGTATAGAAATGCACTAATATTCAAGGGCAAATACGATGATCCTTAACAATGTTGGCTACTACAATAGCGTAAGTATATAGGTACCAACAAGCATTGCAAGAGGACACCCCAAGTTATGAAGAATGGATAACGAAGCTTTCTTCCCCTAATTCTTTTGTGATCTTTGTGGATGCTGCTAGGAATGTTATCACTGGAGAGACAGGAATTGGATGGGTCCTTATCTCACATACTGAGAAAATTACCCAAATGTCAAGCCATGCTATGTGCCTTTCAAAATTGCGTTGGATATGAAGACATCTCAAAGGTTTACTCTGACGCGAAACTGGTGGTCGAAGCACTCAATTCTCCAACTTCTTTTTGTTGCGACAATGATCCAATCATATGGGATATACGTAATTTGATCAAGAGTTGGGACCCCTTTGATTTTGAGGGCCGCTAAGGGCACCCCACCAATTCATGAAGGCACCATCTTATTGAGGGCACAAATCAAATTACTAAGGGCACCCAAAATTTAGGCCCGAAATCTTGAAAATACCCCTCGTGCAAAACAGATGCACCCCCACCACCCCACCACCGTCCTCTTGCTTGACTTGCCCTACTTCTCGTCAACGAATCAGCTAGCAATTCTGAATCTCAGTTGTCTTTGTTCCTCTCCGTCTCTTTCCGCTGTTGTAGGACATTTTTCGAGTTTGAATGCTCCGAGTTTTGGTCGATTTCGTCTCCACATTAGGGCTCGGTTCAAGGTTTTCGTTCATACACTCAAGTCGTGAAATCGATCGTTTGAAGGTACATTGATAGTCTAATTAAGTTGCATTTGGTATAGTAGTTGTTATGTTTGTGTGGCGGTGCATTCAATAGTGCATTTATTGGAAAGTCGTGGTTCTCGGCCACACGGGCCAAAGATTTTGTTTATAGTTTCGGCCAAGCATGGCCGAGACTAAGGGAAAACTTTTGGGAACTCGTGGTTCTCGGCCAGACAGGCCAGTATAGTTTACACAGTCTCGGCTACGAATGACCAAGAGTTATATTGTTATCTCGGTCACCACTTCACGAGAGCAACCATTAGTGTATAGTTTATGTTCTGTCGGTGATGTACAACCGAGAGTGTAAGATAGATCTCGATTGTCCATGACCGAGACTTTTATTGTCGTCTCGGTCACCACATCACGAGAGTAAGTCGAAGTATATAATTTATGTCATGTCGGTGATGTACAACCGAGAATGTAGCATTTCTCTCGGTTGTCCATTACCGAGACTTTTATTCCTTTCTCGGTGGATATTGACCGAGACGTTTGCATAACTCTCGGTCCTGTGAGGCCGAATCAATCGCGCCTGTGAAAAAATGTCTAAAAATTTGAGAAACCCTATGTTGACAAACCAAATCATCAATTTCACTATTTTTTATCCAAAAAACAGTTCCTTCAAAGCTTTATATGGTTGTCAAACATTATTACCTCACTGTCGGATGATGTCAAGACGCAAGAATCGATACACACTCGGCAAACACAATTTGTGGCTTTAGGTTTCACTTGTGATCCATGGTGGTGGGGTGCCCCAGTTTTGCATTGAAAATGATTTGTGGGGTTTAGTGAGTATATATGAAGGGGTAAAATAGACATTTACATTTTAGATGAGAAAATAAAAAAAATATGGGTGCCTTCATGAATTGGTGGGGTGCCAATAGCGGGCCTCTTGATTTTTGTTACATCTCTAGAGTTCACAATGTAAAAGCCGATGTGTTGGCTAAAATGGAGCTCCATGAGCGCCGAAACTGTATTTGGCATAATCCTCTCCCAGATATTTTTATGGGTTCTTGTAATATATAATTATGTTTCCTGAAAAAAAAAAAAAAAAAAAAAGGAGTTTGTTAGTTAACTTGTGTATTGGTACACGTATATACCTCACATTATATAAGTGAGAGAACTGTTGTACTGATGTAATCTATATCTATATATATAGGTCCTACTACCATGGGACCCCAGTTAATTTGAGACTATATTGTTGTTGTTGTTGTTGTTGTTGTCTTACTACCATGGGAATCAAATATATATTCATGTCATGGGTATACTATTTATAACTATTGGATTCTAATCAAATATATTAATTGAGACGTCATAAATGCACAAATCATTTAATGCACAACATATTTTGAGAGGGTTTCATGGCATGAGTATATATTTGAGCTCTATTATAGAATATATATATATATATAGAAAAGGAATGGTAGAATCACCTATACAAGTTGGAGGAGAGAGAAAGTTAAGAAGCTACCTCCTCTCATCATTCCAATTTTCTATTTTTCTCGGTGTTCTTATTTTTTGTTATTTATTTATTTATATTAATCGATTGTTCCAAGAGATATAATTATATATTATGTGTACATTTATTAATAATTAATAATGGTTATCTTATCAACGAATGAATTAATAGAATGAGTGCATTCAACTCGAAACCATGGGCATATACATGGAATGAAGTGTACTGCAAGTTTTTTAAACAATGGGCATATACATGAAATAGAGTGTACTGCAAGTTCTATTCTCCCTATAAATTTTACCTCTCATCCATTCTTATAATCTACTTATTTTTTTTGCTCCCCCTACAAAAAATCATAAAAAAACACAGTACAATTCTACATACTTTCTTCATTTCATTTTTTTCTTTACATTTACTAAAAATATGATGTTGTTTTGAATTCATCATTTAAACGAAAAGTCCAAATGTTTATCTTTACTAGTGTAATTTTAAATATTGGGCCGATGATATAATTATAATATCATTCAAAGATATTGATGTAGACACTTAGTTAAGGGTGGAAAATAATTTAATAAATTTTCTATTCTATAGTTTTTGTTTTTTTTTTTTTTTTTTTTTTTTTTTTTTTTTTTTTTTGTATGATTCTATTGTATAGTTTCAGTAACACAAGATAGGGATATTCTATTTTCTCCAATTGAGAATAATTCGTTGATCATGGTATCAGAGCGGGCTATCCCCTAGGTTGTCGATTTGGCGATTGTGGTTGTGGTTGCTAGGGTTTCTGATCCTGGATTGAGCTGATCACTTAACTGATCTGAGCTTCTTTGCGATTGATTTCTCTTGGTGTTCTTGATAGGCCTTTCGATTTGATTTCTTGATTTCGTCGACAAATTCTAGGGTTTTGTCAAGATGGATAATCAAGATTTGGGAGATTTGCAAAATGTGGTTGATTCACGTGGAATCGGTGTTAATCTGAGCGGATTTGATGTCGAATGAGTGTTGTTTCTCGGAATTCTGATCATCCAGGCATGGTTTTGGTTGCTAATCTTCTCACGAGGCCAATTACTTTTCTTGGAGTCGAGCCATGAAAATTGCGTTGGGAGCAAAGATGAAGATAAGCTTCATTGATGGAAGATTCACAAGACCAGATGCAACAGACTCAAACTTTGACAGATGGATTCGCGTCAATTGTATGGTAACATCATGGCTGTTGAATTCTATTTCAAAAGACATTGTTGATGCATTTCTTTGCAGTAGTTCTGCTTTAGATTTGTGGAAAGAATTAAGAGAGAGATTTGGGGAATCTAATGGTTCGTTACTCTATCAATTGAAGAGAGAAATTAGCACCATTGGCCAAGGTGACCCCTCTATTTCCAAGTACTATACGAAACTGAAAAGTTGTGGGATGAGTTGACATGCCTATCACCTTTACCTAAATGTTCTTGTGCAATCTCAGCTAAGTGGAGTGAATTGGATTTAAATGACAAACTGATCTAGTTTCTCATGGGATTGAATGATATATATGATCCAATTAGGAATCAAATTCTGGTTATGGATCCTCTTCCTAGCATAAATAAGGCATATTCAATGGTAATTCGAGTGGAGAAACAAAGAGAAGTTCATGTGAATTTTGCCCCTGAAATTGAATCTGCCATGCTAGTTAAGAGCACCACTCAAAAGAATTTTAATAAAGGGAGTTTTAAGAAGACAGTCAACAAGGATGATTTGTTTTGTGAGTTTTGTAAGAAGAAAAGACACACAAAGGATACATGTTTTAAGCTCCATGGCTATCCCGACTGGTTCAAGGCTGAGAGGGACAAGAAAGCTAGTTCAGATCAGAACAAAAGCTTTGTGAATCTCAGAGTCACCGATGGACATTTCTGATGAGGGTTCTCCAGGATATACTGAAATGTAGGCTAATATTGCACACATGATTCAGCAAAGCCTTGAGAAATTCCGGAAAGAGAAAGGAACAATTTCTAATGGTTCTTCTTCTCATATGAATATGGTTCATCTAAAGGACTTTGAAAGTAGTTTACTTCATCACAGTTCTAGTTTCAATGCCTTGATTGGTTCAACTTCTTGGATTGTAGACACGGGTGCTTCCAATCTTATGTGCACCAATTATCATCTTTTGCAAAATCCATTAATTCCTTCAAAAAATACCCCCGTCTATCTACCTGATGGAACAGTCAAGTTAGTTGAACATATTGGAGATGTCCCTCTTTCTTCTAGTCTGGTTTTCAAGTCATGTCTTCATATTTCAGCTTTTAAGCATAATCTACTTTCAGTTAGCATACTCCTACATCACAAAAACCCTTGCAATACTTCCTCAAAAAACAAAAACCCTTACTGTAAATCTGTATAATTCTTTTTTTTTTTTTTTGATAATCATGGGTGTTGTGGTTACTATCCTCACTAGTTCCAAAATGCCCTAGTGCTTATCTAGTTGCCCAACCGAACTTGCACACTGGAAAATCAAACTCGGAATTAGGGATGCAAACGGGGAGGGTCAGGGATGGGGACTACATCTCTATCCTCATCTCCGCTTAAGAATTCATCCCTTCATCCCCATCTCGATGCGGGGATGAGTTTTCATCCCCATCCATGTCTCCGTCTAACCTCTGCTAGGATGGGGAATCCTCACTGTGGAATTCCTGCGGGCATTCTAGCATAAAATCACCGCAAAAAAAAAAAAAAAAAATTCCCCACTTAATTTGGGAGTGTGGTTATGTTGTTGTTGTTGTTGTTGTTGTTGTTGTTGCATATATAGATTTTAACATGTGCGAAAGCGTGTTTAATATATATTTATTAGAAACCATGGCATATTATATATACCATATATGTATAATACAAACACACACACACACACACACACATATATATATATATATCTACTACTACCATGAGAACCACAAAAATACTCATGTCATGGAAACCTTATTTACAACCGTAAGATTCTAATCCAACACATTAATCTGAGTCATAAATGCACAAAAAAATAATACATAACATATTTTGAGGGGTTCTAATGACATGGGTATATATTTAGGCTCCATTGTAGAGTTACCTACGGGATCCTCATGGGGATTATCAATGAGGATTCCTCATGAAGATCTTCGTGGATTTTTTTTTCATCCGCATACCCGTACTCGCGTGGGTATTTTCTCCCCATCCCGCCTCCATCCCCATTTAAATTTCCCGTACCCGTCCTCGTTGCAGGGAATCCCCGTCCCCCGTAAAGATTCCTCGCCCCATTTGCATTTCTACCTCGGAATCGTGCACTTAAATCACACAACCTCAGACTTGCCTTTACTGTTGCGTCAATCCATCCGAGTTCTCTGTATAAAAAGTCTAACTAACAATAACCAACAAGTATTATATAACAAACGTGTATAAAATTGTTACTCAAAACTAGGGGTGGGCATTGGTCTCCACAAAACCACCCAAACCGTGCAAACCGCATGGTTTGGTCTGATTTTTTTTAACTTGCGGTTTAGAAAACTTGAAAACCACAATTTCACGATTTGGTAGTGGTTTTCATTTACAAAAAATTGCGGTTCACCAAACCGCAAAAATCACTCCTAAACTTGGAATGTATTGAAATAAAGTTGAAGTCTTTTCTTGTTGTTTTAACTTTCAAAATGATCTTAGACTCATAATTTTGATTGAGTTCATGTGTAGTATTGTGTTTTTGGTGGATGGTCATGTATGAACATATATTTTGTTGATGGGATTGTATGGAATTGTGACTATTTTTGTTGAAAATGTGTCACAAAAAAATCGCAAAACCAAACCGATCAAACCGCGGTCGGTTTGGTTGTGGTTTTGAGGTTTCGCGGTTTGGCAGTGGTTTGCGAAACGTTCAAACCACGAACCTTCAGTTTGGTGGCGTTTGATGATTTTTACCACCAAACCGCGATTTGCCCACCCCTACTCAAAACATTGTTTTTTTTTTTTTTCAAAATATTCATGCAGTTGATTGAAATTTAAGTAATCAATCACTAATCTTTCTCAAAACCCAAAAAAAAAAACACAAGTAATCAATCACTAATTGATAACTTACTAGTAATAGGTAAGTTAGGCTATGTATTTCTAAAAAAAAAAATGTTACGCTATGCATAACACATGGAAATACTTCAGAAAATTTCTCTCTAGGGGCTTTTCTCAGTACGATTGCTGGCATTGATTCTTAAAGGGAATTGTTTCCGTGGCGATTACTTGTCGCCCTTTTCAAATAAGCATTTATTTCCCCAACAGCTGCTAGACAATGCGCTGCAATATTAGGTGAGAGACTATCTGGATGTAATTCTGGAACCTCAATCCCAAATTAATATTAGTTGGGATCAAATGTTTCCTCCATTACCAACAAAAAAATATATAAATTGTTTACTCCGTCAGTAAAGAAAAATAAAGGAGATTTCGGTTTTGTTGTTGATCCAACGACACTTAAATGGGGAAAAGAGATTCTGAATCCCTTACAACTTGGATAATCAACCAAAACTATACAAAATGGATAAAATACTCCCTTTTTTCCTAATTGGATTGAGATTGCACCCTCTTCAATTCCTTATTCCTTCATCACCAACTTATCCTAAACAAAAAGAAAAAAGAGTCCATTATGAATGGGGACAACTGTTAGCGCATTGAACTAACTTGGATTAACAAGGATTGATATGATTCATTGTTTTCCTTACAAAAAACTCTTATTTTCCTCTCGAGTTGCAACAATATACAAATACAACCAACAAAATAAAATTTGCACAAATTATATTTCAATTAGCCTAACCTAACATAAGAAGAAAAACTGAGCCTAACCATCCAATATATTTCATGTAGCTAAATCCACGCCCCATTAGAAGCTCAGTAAGTGGCTACTGGGTAACGCTGATGCATCGTTTATTGAGCTGATTAAACAGATTTTGCAAAGGCTTGTCCTGCCTTTTTTTTTTTGGTTGGGTTGTCCTGTCTCTTTCACACTGTCGCAATTGCTTTTTAGTTGAACACTTCATCAGAAGATCCGCCAAGTTTCCACTGTCAAGGGGGCAAACTACTTTTTTAAGGTTCGTTCAAAAACTATTCATGCTGATGTTCGGTTAGATCAAGTTTCTGATAGGGGGAGAATGTTAGGAGGGATCTTTCATATGTATACATAATGGAAATTAGTTTCTAATCGAAATGAAGTTTCACAACTGAAAAGGGGATTTGACTCCTCTTTTTTCCCTACCTCATGAGGCCGACAAGTGTGAAATACAGAGTTGAGCTGGGAGTTCTCCATATTTGAAAGCAACTGAATTACTGTCTCTAAATGCGGAACACTGCATGAATTAAAGTAACTAACTTCAATCAAAATACAATGCAGAGCAGACAGTAGGGGCATATATCTAGTACTAAAACAGTAGGGTCATATATCCCATACGTCGGAGACAAAGTTGTCGTATCATGTATGCTGAGGCCCCAGGAATATATCATGTTAACATGTTCAACAAGTAGATCAAAAAAAAAAAAAAAAAAAAAAAAAAAATTACAGCTGATGCAGCAAAAACGTTTGTGTTTTAGTCACAGTAGAGAACTTCAGCTGGCACTAAATCGAGCGCAATGGAAGAGTTTGATCCATGTATCCCAACCCAACTAATTTGGGAATGAGGCGATGATGTTGAGAACTTCAGCTGAAGAAGACTTCCATAAAAATTTGTCAACTTCCATAAAAGTTTGTCTTATTTTTCCTTGGTCTAGACTACCTGATACCCAAACTTAATCGACTACTCCGGGCTGGGTCGGACCATGAACAGGTAAAGCTCTCCTAGCGGTGGTTTCTGCATTCGTGGAGTCTTGAACTCGAGACATCATCTTAAGAGGCCGGAGTGCCGAACCACTCCAACGCACAGGCCGTTGGTAACTTTAGTCTTATTTATAAAGTAAACTACACATTTTGTCAATTGCAAAAAAAAAAAAAAACAAAACAAAACAAAACAAAACAAAAAACTAAGCATTTTGTCCAAGCAATGATCTGGCCATAATAAGATCGTGATCCATGACATCAAATTCTAGCACGACTTCCATGATTTTGCCAAATCCAAATGTGGATCTAAATCTAACAATTAGGCTATACTTTTTTGTTATAAAGACACCAGGACACGACGACAAATTCAAGCCATGAAACATTTACAGGGCTCTATCACTATAGATTAAAACAGTGGGTAGATTAACAAATAACGCCACCACCACAGTTAAAGAGTTTTCTCAATTGAATCACATACATATTCTCATGGAACAAATTAAGTCGTATACCATAAGGCTAAGATTTTTAAGCCATGGTGATGCATAATGAGGGAAACAAACTTTAATTGACCTGCTGCAAGCAATTGCAAACGGATATTATGAAGATACAACAACAAAGCCTCATTCCCAAATTAATTGAAGTTGGCTACATAGATCAAACTCTTTCATTGCGCGATATTGTGAAGGGAAAAGAAGATTTTTCTTAACTAATCTACATTATAGGATTTATTGCATAATCATAAGTAACATAAGCTTGATAACCTGATAGTTTATTGACCATTAGTGTCTGCATGTGGAGAGAGGTTTAAGTTTTAAAATTTCAAGGGAAATTCAGAATTCAGAAAAGTTACACAATCCGGAATAAGTAAAAAAAAAAGGAGGGAATTAAGAGGGTATGAGATAGTAAAAAGACCTTTGCAAGCTATTCTCCATATATGCATCCAAGGATGAGATGACGTGAGGCATATGTTGTAAAACCTGCTTCAAACACCATGGAAGTAACCTACTGATCAGCATTCAAGTTCCTATAAGATTTTAGGAAGTCATTGCTCGACACCACATACTTGTCCCGTATTCTTTATTGAAGCAGTTTTTGCCAAGAGATTTTTGGGGAGTCTTGCTAGATGAGCCTGAAAATGAGATTATATAAAAAAAAAAAAAAAAAAAACGCATTAAAAAGGCATCCTGATGAAATACAGAAATAATTTAAAACTCCTAGAAAATTAAGGCATCCGTATACACAACTCCACTCAATAAATGCCAGCAAAGGTGTGGGGTTTTACTCCCAAAATAACCTCCATGCCAAAGTTTGTTCTTAACCATTGTGAAACTATATTTCGATCCAACAATCTCTACCTTGGACCAAAATCCACCCAAGTGTCTACATCACATGATATGTCATCACTATCACCTCGAGGAGAGACAACTTGAGGAACATCTATGACCACCGAACATTAGGCCAACACCAAGGTCACCAGCTCCACCTTTAAGGCTTTAACACACATGCCTTTCCTTAGCTGAAGCATAAGCAATACGACTGGTTGGTTAGCCCACACCCATCCATGTTGGCACGTAAATCTCCAGAAAGTACCAGAACTATCCCCAACTTAACGGCCTCGCTAACAAAGGTGTGGGGTTTTACTCCATAAGGCATAAGACAAATTTCGGGAGAGATCTACACTTATATCCTTCACTTTTGAAGTTGTTCTTAACAGATGGGGTACCATACTTCGATCCACACATCCCAAACAATAATAAACTAAATAAAAGTTGAAAATCCAAAAATTCAAAAAATTCAAAATTCATACTCTTCAAATTTCAAGATTGAATAGAATATACTATAATTTCTTCTTTTTATCTATTATGTATAAAACACATTATTTTAGACTAAATACGATAGCTCTTTATAATATGTAAAAAAGGTTTATGTGTGTCTGGGTGTTGAAGAGTCTGATCTAGCTTTTTAACAAATTTAGTTCCAAATCTGTTTGAAACTTCAAGGATGTATTCCTTTTGTAAAATAAATATACTATTAGATGATTTTACAACTTCGATACCAAGAAAATAATGCATCAATCGCAAACCTGTCAGTTCATATTCAGCCATCATAATTTTTTCTCAAAGCTTTTAATCATCATAGCATCATTACTAGAGCAAATTAGATCATCAATATCAAGACAAACCACAAATAATCTGCCATTACTCACCAATTTTCCAAAAAAGTGTGGGTTCACGAGGACAACTCAAGTTCCTTTCAGTCATCATAGCATCATTCTCGTTGAATCTTGTTGTTTCGTAGACCCATTTCACACCGGCAAGTATGTGTTGTGAAAATGTCTCGAAATCAAGATTTCAAAAAGCTTCAACTCTAACAAGGAAAAAACAAGCACATAGACGTCTGACGCCATTTCTTGTACGATTTATGTTATGATTATGTAAATAGTAGGGCAAATAGCAAAAAAAAAGCACAAACTTTCAGGTTTTTTGCAAATACATAATAAACTTTGTGATTTTTCTAATATATCACAAACTTTACTTTTCTTTTCTTTTTTTTGCAAATCTATCACGCCCATAATTTCGCTTGAATTGACGACAAGCCTCACACAAATTAAATAGTTTTTGCATCAACATTAAAAAAAATAACACAAAACAATGAAAAATGCGAGAAAAAAAGAAACCCAAAACCATTTAAATAGAAAGAAATCAAGTAAAGTGAAAGGCCACATTGTGTTAGCCACAATTTTTAGCATTTATTACTTTTTCTTTCTTCTTGCACAAACGAAAAAAACCTTTAGGTCATGTTTGATTGCACGAAAAGGAAAATTTTCCAAAGAAAATGATAAATCTCGTGGGAAAATTACATTTTTGCAAACATTGTCAAGATTTTCTCGCGGAACATTTTCTCACGATTGCAAATTTTTCATATTAAAACTCATATATATTCCCACCTATTAAGGTAGGCAAATTGAGTTTTCTCTTGAGAAAATAATTTGAAGATATAATGACCCTAATGTTCAAGTACAATAATCATCATGCACTTGTCAATAGTCACCCCTTTACGAAAAAAATATGGCATGAGAAATTACGTACTAAAATACCCATGTTATACGATGTTATAGATGTAAATAACTAATTAGGAATGTATATATGCTAATGTGGGTATTGCTTTTCATAGGGATTTGATTAGCTGCTAACTTATTTTCTTTCCTATAATAGAACTCTGAAACTTGATATGTGTACAAAGTGATGAAGTAATATACAACAGATTCTTTGAATATTGAGTTCTTGTCATGGTATCAGAGCTATAGGAAACCAAATTTGGCAGAGTTCTACTTGCAGCACGCAGAGGAGCGTTGGTTGCGGGCCAATCAACATCTTTTGGCTCGACCAGTTGGTATCACATCTTTATGATCTGTTTTGCTAAACCTTTGTGATCTGTTTTGTTGAACGTCTTTGTGATCTGTTTTGCCGAAAATTACCTTTCTCAAAACAACATTTCCACAATATGTCTGACACAAAATCAACGGTAATTTTTGATATAGTTCTTGTGATGTCAAAAATCACGGAACATAAACTGAATGAGGCTAATTATTTGGATTGGAGTAAAACAGTTTGACTATATTTGAGGAGTGTTGGTAAAGATAATCATTTAATAGATGATCCTCCAACAAATGATACAAAACAAACATGATTGCGTGAAGATGCTCGATTGTTTTTGCAGATTCGGAACTCCATCGATAGTGAGGTAATTTGGTTGGTTAATCATTGTGAATATGTTAAGGAATTGATGAAATATTTAGATTTTTTGCATTCAGGAAAGGGGAATATTTCACGTATTTATGAGGTGTCTCAAGCTTTTTATCGTGCAGAAAAACAAGACAAATCTCTCGCAAGTTATTTCATGAATTTTAAGAAAACTTATGAGGAGCTTAATATGTTGTTGCCTTTTAGTCTTAACATCAAAGTTCAACAAGCACAAAGTGAAAGGATGGTTGTTATGAGTTTTTAGTCGACCTTCCAGCTAAATTTGAAATTGCCAAATCTCAAATCCTTTCTGATTCCGAGGTTACATCCTTGAAAGAAGCATTCAACCGACTGATTCGCACAGAAAACACCACATCGATTCGAACTAGTACCCATTCACCCTATTCAAACAACGCTTGTCACTCATAATAACAAAGGAAAGGGTTCGAGTAATATTGATAAGAAGGGGTATGATTCAAGAGATTGAATGCCACTATCGTCATAAGTCGGGACATATGAAGGGGGACTGCAGGAAATTGCAATAAAGAAATCAGCGATGAACTACAAATAATCAATCAACCCATGTTGCATCCACGACTAATGCAGTTGAAAGGAATTTCTCATTTATGCGGACGAGTATGCTAGATTGACTCGGCCTCAAGAAACAAAGAAATCATCATCCAATGATGTTGCCATAGTCGAGTCGGGTAAACACAATACAAGTCTTGTTTCCTCCTCTTCAAAATGGGTCATTGACTCTAGTGCTACAGATCACATGGCAGGTAATTCTAGTTTATTTTCTGACTTTCAACCACATAATTCTACCTCTTCTGTTACTTTAGCTAATGGATCAACATCAAACGTTATTGGATCTGGCACAATTCATTCTACACCATCACTCTCTTTGTCATATGTTCTAAGTCTAACTCAGTTATCATTTAATTTAATCTCAGTTAATAAACTAACTCGTACCCTCAATTGTTTCTCATTTTTTCCTGGTCATAGTCTATTTCAGGATCTTATGACGAAGAAGATTATTAGTAAAGGACATGAATCTGAAGGCCTCTACATCCTTGACACACATAAACCTAATGCATTGGAGTTGTTACCCCTTTTGAAGCGCATTGTCAGTTGGGTCACCCTTCTCTTCCTATATTAAAGAAACTTTGTCCTCAATTTTCTAATTTCTTTAGATTGTGAGTTTTGTCAGTTTGCCAAACACCATTGTCTTAGTTCAGTCCAAGAGTCAAAAACGAGCTAATGCTCCTTTTGAGTTAATACACTGATGTTTGGGGTCCGTGTCCAATTGTGTCTAAAACTGGGTTTAGATATTTTGTTACCTTTGTTGATGATTATTCTAGAATGACATAGTTATATTTAATAAAATCGTTCAGAATTATTCTCTCATTTTTCTGCCTTTTGTGTTGAGATTCAAACTAAGTTTCAAAAATTTGTACAAACTTTGAGTGATAATGCTGGAGAATATTTATCAGGAATTTTTCAAAATTACATGATACAACATGGGATTCTTCACCAAACGTCTTGTGTGGATACCCCTCTCAAAATGGTGTTGCTGAGAGAAAGAATAGGCACCTTCTAGAAACTGCTCGAGCTTTGTTATTTCAAATGCGGGTTCCTAAACATTTTTAGGCTGATGATGTTTCTACAGCTTTTTTCCTAATCAATCGTATGCCTTTTTCTATTTTTTCTAGTGAGGCTTTCCTACTAAACAATCGTTTCCTATTGAACCTAGGATATTTGGTTGTACTTGCTTTGTTAGATATGTCCGTCCTCAAGTCACAAAATATGACCCTACATCTTTAAAATGTATTTTTCTGGGATATTCTTGTGTGCAAAAAGGATATCGATGCTATTGTCCAACTCTTGGTAACTACCTCGTGTCTATTGATGTTACCTTTTTGGAAAACACACCATTTTCTCTCTTTGGGTTCTACAAGACATGGGGAGGATGATGATTTGTTGATCTATACCGTTACAACACCTTTTGATCCCGTTACACCACTGTCCGATCTTTCTCCACCAACTCTGGTCAAATCTCCCGTAAACACACATATTCGCGTTGTCCACCTCATCCTAATCCTAATCTAGACTCTTCAGCAACATGTCCTGATGAGCAAATATCTTCGTCATCTGATCCAACCGCCATTGATAGTCTTCCCATTGCTATTCGCAAAGGTAAACATACTTGCACTTATCTAATCTCCTATTTTGTTTCTTACAACCACTTGTCATCTTCTTCTTGTGCTTTTATCACATCTTTGGATATTGTTTGTGTGCCTAAAACTGTTTGTGAAGCTTTAGCTCATCCTGGATGGCGTGATGCAATGATTGAGGAGATGAATCTTTTGGATGCAAATGATACTTGGACCCTAGTGACTTTACCTTCAGATAAACAGGCTATTGGGGGTAAATGGGTGTTTACAGGCCAAAGTTAATCTTGATGGCCCTGTCTCTCGCTTGAAAGCCAGACTTGTTGCTATGGGATATGCTCGAACGTAATAAGAGGACTATTGTGATACGTTTTCTCTAGTTGCTAAACTTACGTCTGTCCGATTATTTATCTCCATGACAGCTACTCATCATTGGCCTTTGCATCATTATACATAATAAAAATGTTTTACTTCATGGCGACCTTCAGGATGAAGTTTATATGGAGCAACCACCTGGTTTTGTCGCTCAAAGGGAGTATGGGAACGTATGTTGTCTCCAAAAATCCTTGCATGGCTTGAAACAAAGTCCTCGAACATGGTTTGGCAAGTTTAATCTGGTTGTTGAAAGGTTTGGGTTATAGAAAAGCAAATCTGATCACTTAGTTTTCTTCATACGATCTGATAGTGGAAGCATTCTATTAGTTGTGTATGTGGATGATATCATAATTACTGACAGGAACTCTAGAGGGATTTCATCTCTCAAATCCTTTTTCATACTCAGTTTTATACCAAGATTTGGGAGCGCTTAAATATTTCTTGGGAATCGAAATAATCAGGAGTAAGAAAGGAATCTTCTTATCTCAAATAAAATATGAGGTTGACTTAGATGAAAGATGTTGTAGTACTCCAATGGTTCCTAATTTGCAACTTATAAAAGATGGCAAATTGTTTGAAGATCTTGAGAGATACATAAGACTTGTAGGAAAGTTGAATTATCTCATTATAACTCATCCAAATATTTCATATTCGATTAGTGTGGTAAGCCAATATATGGCATCTCCAACTATTGATCATAGCAAATCTTGCAATATTTAGAAGGAGCTCCTGATTGTGGAATCCTACATGACAATCATGGTCATACTAGGATTGATTATTTTTCGGATGCTGATTGGGCAGGGTGTAAGGAAGATCAAGGTTTGAAACTTTGACATCGCCTATGACTTCGCTCACTTAAAATATGGAATTAATTCGAGGAAGTTAACTTTGACGATGGAAGTTTGATAAAAATTCGCCGGTGTACGGAAGTTTATGGAATTTCACTTTAAATGCTAAAAAACTCAAGTTTCTTCATAGAGATGCTAGAACTATGTTTTATTTTGAATTTAGCCGAAGTTTAAGTATTTCTAGCATAGTCGAAGTTTGCTCAACTTCCACGAAACATGACAATTTTACTTCATGTTTTATTAACTTCCATCGATGTTTTCGAAGTTCAGTCGAAGTTAGCCGAAGTTGAGTCGAAGTTTTGCAATGTTTCTACTGCCTATGAACTTCGCTTTGCTCACCTCAAAATCGACAAACTTCGTCCGAACATCGCCGAAGTTTGTCGATTTTTTAAACCTTGAGAAGATCGAAGATCCACATCAAGATATTGTGTCTTTATTGGAGGAAATCTGATTTCATGGAAAAATAAGAAACAAAATGTAGTTTCACAATCAAGTGCAGAATCTGAATACGAAGCTATGGCTAAATCAGTGTTTGAAGTAATTGGGTACATCGGCTCCTTAGTGAAGTAGGAATTGATGTCTCATTACCAGTGAAGTTATGGTGTGACAACCAAGTGATACTTCATATTGCTTCTAATCCAATCTTTCATGAACGAACCAAACACATCGAGATTGATTGCACTTCATTTGAGAAAAGATCCAACGGGGTATAATCTCGACACGATATGTGAAAACTGGAGAACAATTGGGAGATATATTCTCAAAGGCTCTTAATGGAGTTCGGATTGATTACTTGTGTAACAAGCTGGGCATGATTAACATCTATGCTCCAGCTTGAGGGGGGTGTTACAGATGTAAATAACTAATCAGGAATGTATATATGCTAATGTGTTGGGATTGCTTATTCATAGGGATTTAATTAACTGCTGACTTATTTTCTTTCCTATAATAGGACTCCCATACTTGTATATATATGCGTACAAAGTGATGAAGTAATGTACAACATATTCTTTGAATATTAAGTTCTTGTCATACAAAATTACTTTACCTATATATTAAAAATTAAGTGATTAAAATGTCATTAACTACATAAATAACATTTTTGCCTGAGTAAGAAAAAATAACATTAAAATTACTAAAGTGCCCCTAATGCATAAAATTATATTTTTGCCCCGATTTGCAAAAATATAGATTTATTTACCCTTTCTTTGCATTTTGATAGGTACACATACCAATGTAGTATCAATATGAGCTAATTTGTAATTTTATGCAATCAAAACATTTTATTTTAAATTTGAATATATATATTGAGTTTTCATCATTTCTAAATCAAGCATAATAGAAGAGTTTGATCCATGTAGCTGACCCCAATTACTTTGGGACTGAGGCTATGTTGTTGTTGTTGTATTAAGTTTTCATCATTTATTTCAAAAAATATTGTTGGTGAGTTTTGAGGGAAGAAATTCTTATATGTGCAATCAAACACGTGTAGGAAAATTTTCTTACGAACATTTACTCTGGGACATTTTCTTAAGAAAATGTTCTTTTCCTATTGAATATTTGCAATCAAACGGGGCCTTAATCGCTTGGCACCAGAAATATCCTAACAATGTAGCTACACTAAAATATGATTTTTTTTTTCTTGAAGCCACTAAAATACGTTGTCGCATAAACCAAAATACACCAACAATAATTTGTGTTCGTGCACAAAAGAAAAATGTTTTGCTACAAAGTAATGTCTTCAAAAAAAAGATAATTTTGACTTAGAACAAAATTAGAGATTCGCCATCAACTTTGACAAAAGCTCAACATTATTGTTCCTGTGTTTTTTTACCTCTCATCTCATCACACGTGTTCCTACAAATTCTTTTTGCAACTTTTCCATCAACTTCAGCAGCAGCTATTGGACTAGAAACAATACAAACCTTGTTCTCTCTAAGCATATGAAATCAGAATGACATTTTTTTACTTACGTGGGAGTGGAACTCACGACCTCCCCAAAATCTTGCCTTTTGGCAAGCGATGCCTCTACCATGTCACAAGAAATGCTTAGGCAAGTCATAATGACATTTTAATTTCAATTAATTTTGTGTTTATTTTTTCTTGCATTTTTTTTCATTTTTTTTTTTTTTTGGCAAATCTATTATGCCCCTAGTTTCGCTTGAATTTGATGAAACACCTCACACAAATTAAATAATTTCTGCGTCAATGTTAAAAAAAAATCACAAAAATAAAACAATACGTGTGAAATCAGCAGCTAATATATTGAAAAATCATTGAAGCAAGCTGTGTTTGAAAAACTTTGAAAAAGTCTTATGAGTTTAATTTTCAAAGGGCTACTGATCAAAGGACTTGCATATTTTTTTCTAAAATGACTTTTGCAGAATTCAATTAAAGCCTTTAAGGAAATATGTGCAGTGAAAAATAATTAAAAATAGCTTAGTGTGTGTCAAATGTTGAACCAATTATAAAGTTAAAAGTTTGTTGTTTATAGTGTTAGGCAAGCAACTAGTCACTCATGTGCATTGTTGACCTACTTTAGTTGCTTCTAGTTGTCTTTGCAAAGAATGTTCTCCAAGGTTGAGCGATCAATTGCTTTAAAAAAATAATTCCTTCATTTGAGATCGTTAAACCTTACGCCCTGTTTGATTACAAAGAAAATATTCCATAAGAAAATAAAATTTTCTTAAGAAAGTTTTCCCATGCAAATGTTCAAACGAAAATTTTCCAATGTGTTTGATTGCACATATAAGGTTTTTTCCCACAAAACACACCAACAACAAGTTTTTTAAATAAATATGAAAACTTACCATATATATTAAATATATTAATTTTCATGTTTGAAATATAAATTTAATGTGCCTTAATATGGAAACTCACATTTTCTCAATAGAAAACTCAATTTGCCCATCATACAACAACAAAATAGGCTCAGTCCCAAATTAATTGGGGTCGGCTACATGGATCAAACTCTTTCATCGTGCTCGATTATGTGCAATTGATGGGCGATGTGAAACATACCCTTGCTCATTTCTCACTATTGCAATTTGCTCATCATAATAGGTGAAAAATATATGGGTCTTAATATGAAAATTGGTAATTGCGAGCGAAAAATTTTGGCTATCATATGCATGAAAATATCATTTTTCACGGAATTTGTCATTTTCCTTGGAACATTTTCTTTTTCAATCAAACAAGCCCTTGATGTGTCCTTTGCACATCTATTGTATTTATCGGTTGCAATTTTAGGAATTCCCTCAAATACAACTAGCTAATACTCCTCAAATTTGAGAATTCTCCAGGAGCATGTCACAATGGTTATAGTGGCTATCAAATCAGGGAGTCGCTAGTTGATCAAAGGTTTATTTTCTCATTGCTTGATGCTACAAATTAAAGCTACTACTGCAATTTTCAATCTCATTTGTTAAACATCTACTACTACTACTACTTTACCCCACATATTTTCTTCTGATACCAATGCTAACTAATAGCTTATGATTGTTGGGGAATGTGCCCTAGGTTAATCCATTAACTGTCTTTATGAATACTTTTAGTTAATAAAATAGAGGATTTCATTTGCTATTTATTATAATTAATTTGCATGTTTACATTATAATAAGATCCATGGGTATTTACAGAAATATCTTAAATGTCCCTAGTCGATCATTATACTGGGAACTATAATGAATTAAGACTAGTGTGAGTCTTGATTGATGATCATATGATGATTATACGTAAAGGGATACGAATCAAGATCACGAGTACTTGTTAGGGAACAAAGTAATTGGATCAGACCCGCTATGAGAACATCACATGGATTAAGTCATAGTTGTTTCTCATGATAGATATATTTTTCACTCCTCGACTTGAGATTACCAGAGACTTCAACATTAGGAACATAGTGATTTGACACTATCAAACGTTGTCTTTAACCGGACGATTATAAAGGTTGTGGTTGGTTACTGTGTGAGCAATGTGATGAAGTTGTGTAATCGAGATAGAATTTGTCCCTCTCATATAAAGAGAGATATCTAGTGGATCCCTCGATGTGTTAGACTGTTAAAAAGCCTAGTATAAGTGAATTGATATTGATCAATGTCACTTTGATGTTTTCAGTCTACCTAGAGATCGAGACTAATACGATTGGACATGTTGGATGACAATTTCATGCCTTATGTTTGATCAAAAGGATATCGTGTGACAAAAGGATGTTATATACACTATTGATTAGGTTGTATCGATTTGATATTCGTACAACTTGGGTCGTCATAATGTCTTGCTAGAGGCCGCTTATGACTTGTATACCAAAATGTGTTTTGGTACACTGCCAACGTTGTATGAGCCTATTGGGTCGCACACTAAGAATGGTTTTGCGAGATTTTAAGATGGTTCAGAAAAATGAATTTTATATGATAAAATTCATGACAGAAACGTCCTTGTGGTGTATTACACTTATACTTCTTAAGTAGGGGTATATGTGTAATTTACTTAACTGTCTATATACAAGGGTTGTATAAATAGACGCTTTAAGTTAGAATACACGTACCAAAGATCAAAAGGCCGAAACTCTATTTTCGTTTTAGAAACGACTTAGGGTTTTTGGTATGCTCTGGATCGTTTTGGAGAGAAACAAAAGGTTTGGTATTCTCTCGAAGCTAGCACTTCGAATTTCGGCCGCCGTTCGTGTGTGGACTACTGGTAGAGGGCGTTCGTCGTTGGCAGCGCCTTAGAGATCGATCAACCTTCAGAAAAGGTATATTGCGACTGAGGTATGATTAAGTTTTTCATGGTTTAAACGTTTTAATGGAATTAGATTCGGATCCTGTTGGGGTTTTTGTCAAAATTGTTTTGTAATCTCCGCTGCGTATGAACCCCAAAACCCAACAGTGGTATCAGAGACTTCGAGTTCGATTCCATTAAATTCATTCCATGTTTTCTTCTTATATATACATGATATATGATTGATAGCATGTTAATAGTCGATGTATATGTGATATACATAAGTTTTCTGTGAGATTTATTATCATGTTTTGTGTATATGATACACATATTCGTGATTTAATTAAAATCGGTTTCAGACATGCTAGTAACCATGTTAGGTTAATTCAAATAATTTTAATGAATTGAATTTCGTGTTCTGTGATCCATGACACCATTAGGTTCGATTGGGATAGTAGTTCATGATTCAATTACATGTTTGTGATTATTTGGATGAGGACCGAAATTGTAAATAATTAATTTTCGAAATTATTTATTTATAAATAATTAATTTTCGAAATTATTTATTTATCTTGTTATATCTATTTTGTTATGAAGTTTCTATTTGATAAAGATAGATAACAAATTAGAATAAGAGATAAATATCAAGAATCTTGTTATTGGTGATATACTAGGATTCAAATATCTTAAATCCAAAATAAATAATTAATTTTCGAAATTAATTATTTATCTTGTTATATCTATTTTGTTATGAAGTTTCTATTTGATAAAGATAGATAACAAATTAGATTAGGAGATATAAGCAAAATCGGTTTCGTTATCCCTATTGGATAGGAGATAAATATCAAGAATCTTGTTATTGGTGATATACTAGGATTCAAATATCTTAAATCCTAATTGGATTAGGATAAGATGATTAGTTAGATGTGGGCCCGGGTTAATTAAAATGTTTTAATTGACTTAATTTCGGATAAATTAAGGGGTTAATTTATGATAATAAAATCAACGAAAATTATGATTTTTTATGGCGAATTTTAATTTCCTGAATTGAAATTCGTCTTCTAAAAAAAAAAAAAAAAAAAAAAAAAAAAAAAAAAAGGGGCGCCGCCCTTCCCCCTATTCATTAATGTTGCCAAGCAATGGACCATTGTCTAACTAATCCTAGCGCATGGAAATTCTTTTATTAGTGAACAGTATAAAAATTTTCAAATTGTTTAGTGATTGAACAAATCAATAGAATACATGATATTTCATTGTTTACATAAAAATCATTAAAACTGAATTAAATCCCTCTGTTAAATTTTAAGTCTCATGCCATCCATTTTAAAGCCATAGCTGGGTGTATTGTGTTATCTTGGTGAGACAAGTTGGATAAGAGTTACCTAAATGTTTAAAATGGTCCGACTTAATAAAGCTATCAAAATAGTTTTGAGCTTGAGGCACATGATGAGATAAAAACATGACAAGACATAAGATGTCCCGTATCTCATAAAAGTATCTAAAATTATATAAGATGTAATTAGTAATTGTTACCTACCTAAATCATCTAGTTATGTGTTTCATGACATAGCTGTCACAGAATTAGGTGAAATATGGATTTTAGTCCCCTAAATAAACAGTACGTTTTAGGAGGGTTGTTAATTTAGTGGGAGTCTATTCCTCAATACTAAAATAAACTTTGCATAATCTTTATTGTAGATCAATGGCCTCTTCAAGTAACAATAATCCCCTCACATCGCGATCCATCCTTGAGAAGGATAAGCTATTTGAGACTAACTTTCTTGATCGTTCGAAACTTGAGAATCGTTCTCAAGCATAATCGCAAGTTGTATGTCCCGGATGCTCCAATCCCGAGGACCCACCACCAATGCTACGAAAGTTTGTGAAGGATGCGCATAATAAGCATGTCAACGATTCTACCGATGTTGCATGTATTATGTCAAAACTATGGTTCCTGTACTTCGAAGGACATGGAACTAATGGAAGCCTACGACATGGTAATGCGCCGAAGGAAATGTTCCAACAAATGAGCTAGGCAAGAAAGGTTCGAGACAGTCAAGAACCTACATTCTTGCAAGATGATTGAGGGTGCGTCGGTTAGTCCTCATGTTTTGAAGATGAAGGGCTATGTTGACCAGCTTGATAGACTCGGATTTCCCATAAGCCAAGAGTTGGCTACGGATTTGATCCTGAATTCATTACCAGGAAGTTACTCGCAATTTGTAATGAACTACAATATGAATAATATGGAGAAATCAATTTCGGAGTTGCATTTGATGCTCAAAACTGCTGAACAAAATATCAAGAAACCCTCTAGTAATATGTTGATGGTCTAAAAGGGAAAGGGAATGAAGAAGAAAGGCAAAGGCAAGGCTAGAGTTGCCAAGGTTGTTGCTGCTCCTGTCGCGAAGCCTATGGAACAAGTCAAGACCCGACCTGTTCCTGCTTCAAAACACCCAAAAGAAAAGGAAGAAAATTGTCATTTCTGTAATCAAACCTATCTTTGGCATTGTCGTCTCGGACACATAAACGAGAAACGCATAACGAAGCTCCATAAAGATGGGCTTCTAGATTAATTTGATTTAGAAACATATGAAACATGCGTATCTTGTTTACTAGGCAAGATGACTAAAAGTCCATTTACTGGACACAGTGAAAGGGCAAGTGATTTATTGGGTCTAATATGTACCGATGTATGCGGTCCTATAAACACAATGGCTAGAGGAGGTTATCGCATTTCATTACATTTACCGATGATTTCAAAGAGATATGGTTATGTATATCTTATGAAACATAAAGTGAATCATTTGAGATGTTTCGAACGTTTCAAAATGAAGTGCATAATCAACTTGATAAAACTATCAAAACACTTCGATCGATCGAGGTGGTGAATATTTAAGCCAAGAATTTGATGATCATCTTAAAAATTGTGGGATTGTCTCCCAATTGACTCCACCAGCAACTCCACAATGGAATGGAGTTTCTGAAAGGAGAAATCGAACCTTATTAGATATGGTTCGATCTATGATGAGTCATGCAGATATTCCATTATCCTTTTGGGGTTATGCATTACAAACTGCAGCTTTCACTCTAAATCGAGTTCCTTCTAAAGCGGTTGATAAAACACCATATGAGATATGGTACGGGAAGAGACCTAGTTTGTTTTTTCTTAAGATTTGGGGTTATGAGACTTACGTAAAGCAACAAGTCTCAGAAAAACTAGCACCTAAATCTGACAAGTGTTTATTTGTGGGGTATCCTAAGGAAACAAAAGGATATTACTTTTATAATCCCGTTGAGAACAAAGTGTTTGTTGCTCGGTATGGTGCCTTTATGGAAAAACAGTTTATTTCAAAAGACGCTAGTGGGAGAGAAATAAATCTTGAAGAAGTTCAAGAATCGCAGATAAACCCTGAACCGCACATCGGGAAGTTCAACAACGTTACGAACCGATTGAACCTCATAGCAAGTGACACAAGGCCCACGTAAATGGTAGGGTAAGACATGAGCCAGAGAGATTCGATTTCTCATTACGATAGTCGTGATGTGTTGCTTATGGATCAAAATGAGCCCACCACTTATCGAGGCTATGTCTGGACCAGACTCGGATAAATGGCTAAGTGCCATGAATTCCGAGATGCAATCCATGTATGATAACCAAGTTTGGAACTTGGTTGATTTACCCGAAGGTGGTAAGACCATTGGATGTAAATGGGTTTTTATTTTCTCATTGCTTGATGCTACAAATTAAAGCTACTACTGCAATTTTCAATCTCATTTGTTAAACATCTACTACTTTACCCCACATATTTTCTTCTGATACCAATGCTAACTAATAGCTTATGATACCATAACATCGGAGAGTTTTCAAAAAAAAAACAAAGTACAAAATATAGGCACGAGAATAGTTTCAATTTTCACACTGAAACTGAAAACATAACATGCATAAAACAGCCAAAAGAACATAAATAAGTAAAGATAACTAAAGCAATGAACACGGACCACCACACCTATGAATATGATAATGAGAAGTTGCTCAACCCACTGAAAATACTATAATTATTATCATTTTTTTATAATAGTGGGTAGCCGAACTTTCATTTAGGTCCTTCCCTTCTTAGTTCAACTATTCACACAAGAGTCACAGTGGGTGCCGTAACCCCATGATTAACAACTTTTATTTGTTTTTTTTTTGTTTTACTTTCACGGGAGGACCCACAACCTCCCTAAACCTAACCTTGTCTTTTAACAAATGATGCGTCATCATCTCACAAGAGACGCTTTGGCCTTGATCCACGACTTATTCCACTGACATTTTTTGTCCGGGCTAAATTATATGAACGTTTACAGCAAGATCGACTAAATTAACGCGCTAGGTTATGAATTATTAGTACAAAATATAATGAAGCAAAAACATAGCCGCAGCCGGGAATCTCATCTTCTCTAGAATTCACAAAATTAGACATCAGTTCCTTCCATTCTGTTTCTTAATCAACATTTGTTGAGGTGTGTAAAACAAAATCAATCCTAGATTTCCAAACCCTAGTAGGGAGCAGAGGAGGCGGAGTGTGCTTTTACCTGAGATGGAGAGGACTGCTGCATGAGACGCAAGAGATTGGAGGTCGATTGAACGGCTTGAGCTATTTGATCCGCCACCGCCGCCTTCGCCGTTCCGTCTCTGCCGCTGCTGGTTCCTCCTCCTCCTCCATTGCCGCCTCCTTTACTAGCCGTTGATGAAGACGATGCCAACGGTGGCGATGCCATTTTTTTGTTTTGGTCAATTTCAAATGATATGTATTCGCTTTTGGCAGGAGGTTCTCACTTTATATCGGAACTGGGAAATGAGGATTTTGAAACAAAGATAAAATATAACGGAAAAAGCCTAACGGAAATAAATTTTCTTAATTTTTTTTATTTTGAGACGCATTTTCCTTTTTTATCGAGGTTAATTATTTTTATTGTCTTATTCTATTTGTTAACAACATATTTTACTTAATATCTCATCTCAATCTCATTAAAGTGTGAAAAGCTAAACGATGCATTACTTTTAGGGTACACAATGAACCTAAAATACCCAAATCATTGGTTGGGGCCCATCACAAGTTAGAGAGCTAGACTAACTCTCGTAAGAATAGTCGAGCTTAAGTAGGGGGTCGCCTCTTTCTTTCTCCAAAAACCTTAAAAAATTTTATTGATTTTTTTGTGATTTTTGATCTTGAACTACCGTCGATACTCCATTTTCAATCAGCGGGGACAAATCATAACTATTTACATTTTATTCATCTAATAAGCTGCATATCTAGTCAGATTTATAAAGATTGGTCCGTCCTTGTTGCAGTAAATCTTCCTCAACAATTGTACGTGGTTTTAGTGTGGTGGTTGGGTTGGTCTCTTTTTTAGTTTCTCATTTCATAATTAGTTTGTCTTCCCGAGTTGGAAGTTCTTGATTTGTCTTCTCCTTGTTGTGAAGTTTTAGGTTTTCTAGCTTCTCCTCGTTGGAAAGTTTTGTTATTCGCTATGTGGTTCTAGTAATGTTTGTGTATTGTAATGTGTTTTAATGTTGTATAGAGCACTCCCTGATTGTAAAATTATTTAAATTTCACAATCGCATTCACAGCCAAATTAATGGTAGTTCTTTTGAACAAATAGGATTAGCGAGTCAATAGATTTTTTTATTTTATGTCTTGTCCTCTATCTAACCATTAATGATGAAGTGCTATGGGCACCCCACTTACTAATGAAGGCACCCATTTTTTGGTTTTTTTCTCCTCCAAATTGTACCTTGATGTAAATGACATAATTACCCATTCATATAAACAACCTACACTACCAAAAGCCACAGTTGAACCATTTTTTGGCCATCCCACCATCGTCCCCTTCATCTCTAATCCAAAATCCACGTAATCCGTCGACGGACATTTATCAATTCTTTCGCTTTCACATCATCTGGTGACGAGGTAAACAATCGTTTCCAACCATATTAAGGTTCAGAAAAGATGTGTTGGTGTGGCAAACAGTGACATTAATGATTTGGTTTTTCATTGTAGGGTTTGGTATATCCGGCCATTTCGAAGTTTTTCAACGTGAAATGGATGAAGATAATGTTGGAGCATGTGCCCTAGGTCAATCCATTAACTGTCTTTATGAATACTTTTAGTTAACAAAATAGAGGATTTCATTTGCTGTTTATTATAATTAATTTGCATGTTTACATTATAATAAGATCCATAGGTATTTACAGAAATATCTTAAATGTCCCTAGTCGATCATTATATTGGGAACTATAATGAATTAAGACTAGTGTGAGTCTTGATTGATGATCATATGATGATTATACGTATAGGGATACGAATCAAGATCACGAGTACTTGTTAGGGAACAAAGTATTGGACTGGCCCGCTATGAGAACATCACATGGATTAAGTCATAGTTGTTTCTCATGATAGATATATTTTTCAGTCCTCTGACTTGAGATTACCAGAGACTTCAACATTAGGAACATAGTGATTTGACACTATCAAACGTTGTCTTTAACCTAGGACGATTATAAAGGTTGTGATTGGTTACCTTGTGAGCAATGTGATGAAGTCGTGTAATCGAGATAGAATTTGTCCCTCTCATATAAAGAGAGATATCTAGTGGATCCATCGATGTGTTAGACTGTTAAAAGGCCTAGTCTAAGTGAATTGATATTGATCAATGTCACTTGGATGTTTTCAGTCTACCTAGAGATCGAGACTAGTACGATTGAACATGTTGGATGACAATTTTCATGCCTTATGTTTGATCAAAAAGGATATCGTGTGACAAAATGATGTTATATACACTATTGATTAGGTTGTATCGATTTGATATTCGTATAACTTGGGTAGTCATAATGTCTTGCTAGAGGCCGCTTATGACTTGTATACCAAAATATGTTTTGGTACACTGTCAACGTCGTATGAGCCTATTGAGTCGCACACTAAGAATGGTTTTGCGAGATTTTAATATGGTTCAGAAAATGAATAATATATGATAAAATTCATGACAGAAACGTCCTTGTGTTGTATTGCACTTATACTTCTTTAAGTAGGGGTATATGTGTAATTTACTTAACCGTCTATATACAAGGATTGTATAAATAGACGCTTTAAGTTAGAATACACGTACGAAAGATTAAAAGGCCGAAACTTTATTTTCGTTTCAGAAACAACTTAGGGTTTTTGGTATGCTCTGGATCGTTTTAGAGAGAAACATCTCTCGAAGCTAGCACTTCGAATCTCCACCGCCGTTCGTGTGTGGACTACTGGTAGAAGGCGTTCGTCGTTGGCAGCGCGTTAGAGATCGATCAACCTTCAAAAAGGTATATTGCGACTGAGGTATGATTAAGTTTTTCATGGTTTAAACGTTTTTAATGGAATTAGATTCGGATCCTGTTGGGGTTTTTGTCAAAAAAATTTTGTAATCTCTACTGCGCATGAACCCCAAAACCCAATAGATAACACAATGGTGCATGATGAAGTACAAGAGAGGTATTTGTTGATTTTTATTGCGTTTTTAAAAAAAAAAACTTATAGTTTTGTGCACGAACACGATTGTGTCGGCCACGCGGGACCAAGACTTGTCAATAAGGCTTAGTATATCATGGTCGAAACTAATCTATATGTCTCGGTCATAGCGTATCGAGACTCTTCAAGCAGTGTCGATTGTGTTTCTTAAGTCTCGGAGTTGTACTACCGATATTGTGTGTTTTTTGCATTTTTTGGCGAATGTGTTGTGTCTTAGTGATGAGTCTCTATGGTATATTTATGTTGCAGGTAATGTCGGTTTCCACATTATTTATAGACTACAAGGATGTTTTTCACTCCTTGTAGGTCATTCCCATCTAGAGAAACAACTATTTCATCACTTCAAATGATCACTTGTGCAAATAAGTTTTTTGTTAGTTACGAAACACTCTGATGTCGGAGGGGTCAAACTTGCATGTGAGAGGTTCGATACATTTAGGGGAATGTCACAAAGACTAGTGAAAGCCAAAGCCGCAAAACTTGCTTTGAAACCAAAAACCAAATAGGAGAAAAATACAAGGACTCAAACTGGTACCATAAAATATGGGTGCCCTTTCCTTATTAACATCAAAGAAAACGTGAGTTATTTATGGTATGTCAATGTGGTATGTGTGAAGCCACGAGATATCCATAACATGTTGAAGCAAAGGGATGTAAATAATGTATCAACTATACGAACAATATATAATGCACAATAAAAACATTGAATTGATTATGCAGGTGGAAGGACTCAAATGCAACAACTATTGCACATATTAGAGAAGAATAAGTGGATGTCGTAGCACAGGAAGCATCCCGAGATGAATGTCGTGACTGACTTATTTTGGGCACATCCTTATTCAATCAAGTTACTATGGTGTTTCTCGTTAGTTCTTCTAATAGATTACATATACAAAACTAATAGGTATTAGATGTTGTTTGTAACGGCCCGAAAATTTGATTTGTGCCACGTGTCAGGTCAGAGTCGTTTGTAGGATCCACTCGTCGAAATGCGTATGTCCGAATCTCGGGTGGAGAGTCCGAGGTAAGGTGTAATATCCAATTTGAGATTAAGGCTAACTGTGGAGAAAAATATATGTGCAAAATTCGGTGAGGCGAAACACGAACGGGGACGCGCCTCAAGTCGCGTGTCGACGTGGACCGAGATAGCGACGTAATGTGCTATTGTGTAGAGTGGTCCATTGGCTATTGTTCACTGCTTTGTGATAGCTATCTTGGAAATCGTTGTTGGTCGAGGGGTCCATTGACAAGTGAGTTATGATTACTGTTATCTGCAATATGAGAGGGTTAGGGTTGGGAGGCCGGGGTCTCATCCTAAACCCGATGTCTTTCCTGGTCGTCCATTGATATCTCCCAATTGAGTGTACGTTGGGGCCTCTTATCCGGGTCCATGGATGTTTCATAGTCGCATGGGCTAGGGCTGGGAGGCAGGTGTCTCGTCCTAGATCCGGGTCTGTGGATACCTCATAGTCGCAAGGTTAGGGCTGGGAGGTTGGGGTCTCATCCTAAACCCGAGTCTGCTGGGCTTTTGCCGCGACTCAACGACCTTTTGGGGGACTCCTTGTTATTTGGCATCACTCATCGATTGATTTGTTACAGTCTTTTATATTCATGCGTGATATGTTTCCTTTCCTTCTAATTGAATGAATACGACTGGTTTAGTTATGTTTTGAAATGTTGTATATGTCCTACTAGATTTACTTACCTGGGCTCGTCATTCTTATGTTTGACTGAGTGCAGAGCCGCAGACGAGTAGCGGAGGGAAAGCTCCATAGCTAGGTGAAATTTTTGTATATCTTTTATTTACTCTCCTCCGATGTGATATCTTTATGTTGGGTTCCACAATTAGATTTCCTAACTCTTTTTACATTACTGTTGAGTTATTTATTTGTAGATTGCTTCCGCTAAATCGTAAAACTTGACAAATACTTATAACTCAATTTAAAATTGTGAATTTACGTATAATGAAGGATTGGAAAGCTGACTAGGCCTGCGTTGACCTTACGAGACTGACTCGGGGGTCCACGTGGGTTTAGGCCGCGCGGGGCCCAATTTGTGGAAAATTGGGGTCGTCACATTGTAGTTGGAGACTTCGACGCAGTTGACATTCTAAGTCCTTTCATATCATCGAAGACTAACACCAATTACGTTTAGGCACTTGAGAACTTTAGGTCTATATTGGACGTGTGGCCTGAACCTGACGTGATTGTTACAGATCGAGAGTTAGGCTTGATTAGTGCAATCGAAGAAGTATTTACAACATCGTCTCACCTTCTTTGCTTTAAGGATATCAACAAAGTAGTCTTGACTACTAAGAAGATGTGTGTGGATAGCGAAGGTTTCACACATTTCATGGATAGGTAGACGAGGGTGTTGTATGTTAAGTTGGAGACACCATTTGAATTTATGATGAATGACTTACGATCTGAGTTTGGAACCGTAAAGGTTCTTATTGATTACTTGGATAATACATGGGTGAAGTACTATAAGGAAAATTTTGTACCGGCATGGACAGATCGAATTATGCAGTTTAGGGAAATTAGGATGAAGAGGGTTGAGTCTACGTATTCCACTTTGAAGCTACATCTTAGCAACAGTCAGACAAATTTTGAAACTTTGTGGGGGTGTGGTAAATGGTCTTCTTAGGATCCAATATAACAACATTAAGAAATCATTTGAGCTAAGATTGAATGTGGTGCAACATGAATATGTTGATGGTTTATATCGCCAGTTGCATGGATACGTGTCTCAAAGGGCACTTAAGTTGATTAGAGATAAAGCGGAGCATGCAGATAGTGTTGGACATGACTCTACTCTTTGTGGTTGTGACATACGTACCACGTATGGTCTTCCTTATACACACGAGACAAACTTCCATATTATGGCCGGTTCACCCATACCACTCGAGGACATTCATGTATACTGGCAAAAATTGAGTATGGTTCCGGAGAATGTTGTGGATTGGGTCGGATACAATCTTAACGAATGGATTCAAATAGTGTTGAAAAGTTTCATGCTTGCACTGACGAGGATGATCGCATTGGGATTATTTAGCAGCTTGGAGAGATTGGTTTGCCTTCATCCACACTAGGGGGTTGTCCCACCTACAAAAATTAAGACAAAATGAAGGACATCGGGTTCTATAGTTGGAAGATTGATGAAGAAAGGAAAAAAACAAACATCAAAGTGGAAACTCGATGAATATGATACTTTGACGAAAATAAATCCAAGTGGGTTTGAGTATACACTAATGAAAGAAGAGGCTTCTAGTTTGAGGAAGAAACGAAATACAGTGGGCCTAAAATACATCTAACACATCGGGTGACCCAATGTGTATCTAAGGTTGGGTATACCCATTGCATACAATCAGATTGGTTGTTATACGTTAAGAGCACTATTGATATGATGGGCGATGATAATTGTGGGTATCGTTGCGTTGCTTCCGGGCTTAGATTGTGACTGCCCCAAGTTTCGAGGTAGAACGGGCACCGCCACGTTGCCAGATACATCACCAAGTCATGCACATCACTTGCACACCTACCCATAATGGCCCGCGAACTAACTATTTAATAATCCAACTTAGTCAATTTCGATGTTTAAATAATTATTTTGTCGAAATATACAAAATTATAAAGTTTCACAACTTAATTTGTTTGTTTTTTTATTTAACTTATTTTAATAGCATAAGCCTTACTAATATACAAGTATGTAATGTAAATGAATTTTGCATTGATGAACAAACCTATATGGTGGAAACCTGACAAAAAGATATCATGTATATCAATAAAGGCAACAAAAGGTATAATAAATGTCAATATACATGTATCAGGTAATAAGTTTCCCAAAATGATCCCTAAAAGATAGTACATACATAAATATAAACACCTACACATGAAGCTATTGTAGCTTTTTAGATCCATATCGTCATATAATATACGACTTGCCACCAAAAATAATGACAAACTCCAGTGAGTAAATCTCGGAGAAATTCAGTTAGTATTTACATGAAAATCCAAGAAAATGGCTACGATTCATACAAATAAAGTAGATAAATGGAAATGTAACACATGTATAAAAGTTGCTGAAATAATCAAAAATATAGAACGCGAGTGTGGTGCATAGATGTCGAGCTCTGGGACGTAAATACTAAACCAAGAAGGCTCTAGAGGCAAGGTAATCCCTGCTTCCTCTTCACGATCGAAATGAAAAACTCTGTTAGTTGGAAGGTAGATTTCAGCCCAACGCCTCAAATGAGAGGAACTCGTGAATGGAGGCGAGCCTCACATCAACCTACTCTCGAGATCATCGACTCGCGATGAGAAATCTCCACACGCGTAGTCTAAGGCATGACCAACACCCTAGAAACAATCAAGTCTTCATCTAAAAGAGAGCCGGAAATAGGTCATACCGTCTTTTCGACCATACACAGACACATGCGGGAATATAGTAAATATGCAAGCCGAACTGGCGAAAAAATAAAAATGAAATAAATAAATTACGAAGGAAATAAGTAAATTCTAAGCTGCTTTCTCATGGGTTTACTTACCTCGATGCTCATAAAGTTGCACCGAAAAGACCCGCTCACGCACCTCGAATTGCGCGCTCGACACTCGACTAATCTCCCAATTCCCTAGTGTCCAATTTTCATTTTAAAATGTTTTAATGTTACATTTAATGATTTTATAATGAAAACCAAAATTTAAAATTTTATTCCAAATTTTAGTTATGGCACGCTTTTCGAGTTACACCTGGGTGCCAAAAGCCCAAAAATGTCTCGAAAACTATTTTTCTATCTTTTCCTATTTTATCATATTTTCTTTGATTTCTCTAGATTTTCCCATAATCCCCTACCTATTTTTTCCTATTTTTCTATAATTTATTATATTTAAAACTAATCTAATTTGTGTTTTTTTATTATTTTTGTTTATTTAGGGGGTTGGGCCCTTGAATCGAGCCCAACATGGGTCGGGCCTGGCCAATTTTACCCGGCCTAGGGGCTCACACGCACGCACTACAAATTCGTCTCCGCCCTAATCTTACTTTTTTAAAACTCTTTTTTTTATTGCTATTATTCTAAACAACAACAACAACAACAACAACAACAACAACAACAACAACAACAACAACAACATAAACAACACCACCATTAAAACTTCAAATTTCTTCAAAAATCTTAACAACAACCACCTCTTACCTCGGTTTAGGAAGGTTGTCGGCGATTGCCGCGAGAAGGGAGAATATTGCGAGAGAGATGAGAGACCGAGTTGAGGGTAAGATGAGAGCTTGTGAGGGTTTGGCGAGTTTGGAGAAGAAGGAAGTGCAAATGAGGGAATGGACAGAGGATCGGTAAAGAGAGAGGTGAGAGAGATTTTTTTTTTTTTTGTAGATAAATGAGAGTGAGAAAGAAAGAACGAAAGAAGAAATATGATGTGATGGTGATGTGATAAGTGATTTAAAGGGGATGTAACGGGTGATGTGATATATAAACCCCAAACTACCCAATACATCCACATTACGCGCACCTCGCAGCGTCTTCGACGCTCTCGTCACTACTCTCGTACAATGCGGCCAATGAAAATCTTAACAATAGTGTAACGCAAATATTCAATAATAATACAATAAATTAACACGAGTCACACAAGAATTACCAAAATTACCTAGTCGAGCGTGCCCAAGACTTTTTTCGCGGCGTCCATGTGGGTCTGAGCTTAGGTTCCTAATTTGCAATTAATCAATTAATTAGGATTAATTAGGACGTGTCGTTGCAATCTTCCTAACTAAAAGGAATTTCGTCCCGAGATTCAAACTTAAGTTAAACCTTTACCCTATAAGAGCTAGGGGTGTCAATAAGTCACATCTCGTATGACCTCGATCCTAGTCAAATCAATCATCGATCTTGACACTTACCTGAGCAACCTCAATGTGGAAATATGGAGACATCATGAAGCCCTGCCAACTAGCTCAAAAATCTCAATTGATAGGTAATATCCCCAACTCATCAAACTATTTGAAACGCCCTTATGAATCTCAATGCAAGTTTTCCCTTTATCCCAAATCTCTAATGACCCTTCAAGAGAGAAACATTCAAGTAGACCAGTAGCCTACCTCATGGCTCAACCCATCGCGGCAATTACTCGCGTATTTCTTTTCTGCATGCTCAATAGTCTAGAGTGTCATCGTATATGTCCGATCTTACCTGTATGACCCTGCGCATCTCGAGGTATTATTCAGACTCAACTTGTCAATTTTATCCGATATTGTATGAGACCTTAATCTGGTCTTTACTACAAAGCCTTTAAAGTTTTTTTACCAATCAGTGACTGGTAAATCTCATTTTAAGCGCTCACACAAATCATATTCTTTTCAAATGTCACTTGACACTAATTGGGTGCCCTAGACACATAAAACCTCTTGTATCTAAATTTGGAGGTAATTCGTGTTTTATCGAGATAAAGGTGCTTGCCAAACTGACACATGAATAAAACTTCCGCGGCGATAACTTCGCTCTTTTGTCATCTTTGTTGGAAACCCTATAACCTGCAATCTCGGATCATGCCCTACATAAAAACTTGTCAAGTTACTCAACGTAATGAAAAATTATCAAACACTTCTTTGTTGTTTTGCTTTATTAACATCTTTAAGGTATCTAAAACTCTCTATAGTACTTAACAAGCATGATTAACTAACGAACTACACTCGAAACTCATATGTTTATCCTCATATAAAAATGATTTCTAGATTCTTGAACATGGTTGAAAACGCGTCTTCATGTTTGGCCTCTAACATCAACTTATCTAGCCGTACTTCCAAAACTTCTGCCTAAGTCCGTAGCACAATATGACCATGTTATTCCTAAAATGTTTCATCGCATTCATAATCTCAAATGAGATTAGTAATTGATGTCAAGTCAAACCTGTTTGAATACTTAAACTCTTATGATATGAATCATGAATCAACTAATTGGGTCACTATGAAGTGTCTATCATTAACTCCAACTTATATCTCGAATAAGAATAAAATTGTGCTCTTCTTCGAGCACATGCGTACTCTAGGAAATAACAATATCGTGACAAGTTTGCTATTATGGCCATCATATGTAACACACTTTCATGTATAAGTCACATATTGTTTCATCATGCCTCTCTACAACATATACCTAACTAGGTCGTACCTCACATACTAGGACCTAAAGAGAGTAACTACTCATATGATAAGGTTAACTCTTGCTTCCCTTGATTCTCTCAAGAGTCGCGCATTTGTAGATTCTCGATCTATAGACAATATGCATCTTCCATTTCCTATAAGGATATCAGACCTAACACTTACAGCAAAAGTCATCATATTAACTCCAATTTCATTTATTAACTTTCTTTTAGACTTCCTGAGTTAAAACCATACTTTCCATCTTTAAAGTGTGTGTAAAGTCTTCAACTTATCGGTGAAATAATTAAGTCTTTATTTTCAATCGCAATAAACTTTTGCCTTTGGAGTTAGGTTTTATTCTTCTGGTGTGAGCATCCCCCTATCCGATTGGATTTAACAAAGTCGAACTCTTTCTGAGTTGGCTCGGTGGGTCTTACTTATATCTTCACTTCACCTGTAGTCTAGTCAAAAATTATAATCGAATAAAAGCCTAAATAATCATTTGTTGTCATGGCGAATCTAAACTAACTGTTCAAGACCCTAATCATAATACATCCCTTAGAATTTTTTCTGCTCCGCCACACAACTTAAACCTTATGACCCTCAAAACTAGTGACTCGCACACGCTTAGTTTGATCCTAATCTTTGGGCTCTTAAGGCTTTTCACGTCCCTTTGAGATATTGTCCCAAACTTCATGCGAGTTCTCATTTGGGTCGGACTGGTTTCAAGTGCAAAAATTACTTGCTATTGAGTCATTTATAGATTCATGAGAAACTCGAAACAACTTGTTCCTTAGGTTGGCTTGAGGTCGTTTTCGACCTCAAATATATTTGCGGACTTTATCTCGGCTCGCACTCATGATTTGTTCTTTGCCTAAGAAGTGGCAGAGAGGGCCCCTATCGACCTCACGGACTGCGAACAAATCGTGGCATAATAGTGGAGTTACTCGGGCTACTATTCATACAAGACTACTCAATGCTCTGGCTAAAGCTAAAGGAGTTTGTACTTGCTTTCCTGCAGTTCCGAGTCATCTCAACATTATCCGCTTCCATAGAGTCTGCTAAAAACCTGTTTGTCTCACATCCTTTACATGTTCTTGATTGTCTACCAAACGATCTCTGGAGTCTATAATGTAGTTTAAACTAGACATTTTTTTTTACCATGTATGATTTTCTATAGGCTATACCTCACATTCAAATACCAGCTGTCGTACTACACATATTGTATGTGTCAGCTTAAATAAAAGTCCTTCCTGTATTGCATATGTCATTTCCCTAAAGGCGTTTAAGCCAATAAAACTTCTTGACTCACAACCTGCGCTATGAATGAATCGTCATGCATCCTAGCCTCGACAAGATTTTGAGGTGTGATAGTCTCTAATTCCATGAATGTTTTTAAACTACATTTTTAGACTACCATTCCTTACTTGCTGTAGTAACCAACCTGGTGACGCATTAAGCTCGAAGTCCTAGCTTACGAAAACCTCCTTAACGAATAGGCATCCATAATAATTTGGTGAAGGTAACACCTTACATTCAGCTGCCATACAGAGAATAAGGTGAATGCTGACTCTAAATATGATCGAATCTTAACTCACCTATCACGCATTTAGGTATGAAACGATGTAAGGTCACCATTTTCTAAACATGTAGTAACCGAACTGGTAGTTAAATCTTGTCCTTAGTTTACTATTTCGACACCTCCCGAACTGGGGGCTTTGGCATATAACGACAGTGCTAGTATCGATATTGTTGCAACTGACATAATTGAACTTATATGGACATCTATTCTTGTAACGCCTTTGTTGTCCACACACAAAGAAAATAATTGGTTGTTTCTTCCTAAGTGATATCATCTGACTACTTAGTGGTGGTGCTGAAATCAAAGTCGTTGTCCTATACTAATATTTTTTCTTCTTGTGTCCCTCGTGGTCGTCACAGGAAAACTACTGAGTGTTTGTCCCGACAATGGCATTCTATTCCTTAAACCCTAATCTCGTCTCCACTTATCCCTATTCACTACCTTAGTACTTTGCTCGGTCAGTAGTATCTGTGGCGCATGTGTGGTATTGTTGTACGAGTCTTCTACCTTGTCGCATGTGCATCAATCACCATGTGCATCTCTAGTCACATCAACTAGTCATCGAGGTCCTAAGGAGTGCACGTATCTCTGCCAATTGTCGATCATGTGCAATAAACATCTTACGAAGAGTAAGATCAAGAATAACTGCGGGAGTAGTATCACTCATCATGCCACCAATGCAGCTGTAATCGGCTGTCATCCATTGGTGTATGCAATGATATTCGCATGTCGAATCAAAATCGTAATACATGTATATACATAATACAATCAAGATATAACACGTATATAATCCCCAACACTAAACTTCCCAACTAAAGGTTCTAAGTTGGCATCTTCGAGTTTCCACATCTAATGTTTGTTTGTTAAGTTTTATTCGGATATATTACACTTTTCCTTAGGTTCGCCTGAACCTAGGCTTCGATACTAACTTTGATTGCCCCAAATTTTGAGGCAAATCGGGCACCACCACGTCGCTCGACACGTCACCAGGATATGCCACATCACATGCACACTTGTCCTTGACAGCCCACGAATTAACTATTTAATAGTCCAACTTAGTCAATTTCGATGTTTAAATTATTATTTTGTCAAAATATACAAAATTATAAAGTTTTACATCTTAATTTATTTGTTTTGATTTATTTAAGTTATTTTAATAGAAAAGTCTTAATAATATATAAATAAGTAATGTAAACGAATTTTATTGATTAACAAACCTATGGGGTGGAAACTCGGCAAAAAGATACCATGTATATCAATAAAGGCAACAAAAGGTATAATAAAATGTCAATACACATGTATCAGGTAATAGGTTTCCTAAAATGTTCCCCAAAAGATAGTAAATACGTAAATACAAACACCTACACGTAAAGCTACTGTAGCTCTTTAGATCCATATCGTCGTATAATCCGCAACTTGCAACCAAAAATAATGACAAGTTCCAGTGAGTAAATCTTACAGAAATTCAGTTTGCATTCATAGGAAATCCAAGAGAAACGGCTGCAATTCATGCATATAAAGTAAATAAACGGAAATGCAACATATGAATATAAGTCGCTAAAATAATCAAGAATGTAGAACACAAGTGTGGTGTACAGCTGTCGAGTCTTGGGATACAAACACTAAACCAAGAAGGCCCTGGAGGCAAGGTAATCATTGCCTCCTCTTCATAGTCAAAATGACGAACTCTGTTGATCGGAAGGTAGACTTTCGCCCAACGCCTCAAAGGAGAGGAACTCTGTGACGGAGGCGAGCTCACGTCAACCCACTCTCGAGATATCATCGACTCGCGGAGAGAAATCTCATATGTAGTCTAAGTTATGTCTAACACCGTAGCGATAATCGGATCGTTAGCCACAAGAGAGCCGAAAATGGGTCATACCGTCCCTTTAACCATACAAAGACGAATGCAGGAATATAGTAAATATGCAAGCCGAACTGGCAAAAAATAAAAATGAAATAAATAAATCACAAAGGAAATAAGTAAATTCTAAGCTGACTTTCTTAAGGGTTTATTTACCTTGACACTCGTGAAATCACTCCGAAAAGACCCGCTCGCGCGCTTTGAACTGCACACCCGACACTCGACTATTCTTATAATTCCTTGGGATCCAATTTTGTTATTTTAACATGTTTTAATGTCACATTCAATGATTTTATAATGAAAGACAAAATTTAGGATTTTATTTCAAATTTTGGTTATGGTACGCTTTTCGAGTTGCACCGAGGTGCAAAACGCCCAAAATTGTCTCGAATACTATTTTCTATCTTTTCCCCATTTTCTCATATATTTTTTTTTTTCTCGATCTTTTCATAATTTTCTACCTATTTTCCTATTTTTGTAATTTATTATATTTAAAACTAATTTAATTTGTGTTTTTTAATTATATTTGTTTATTTAGGAGGGTTAGGCCCTTGAATCCGGCCGAACTGGGCCGGGCCCGACTAGCGGCTTGGCCTTAGGGCCCGACCAATTAATTTGCATTGCAAATTCGTCTCTACCCCAATCTAAATTTTTTTAAAACTTTTTTTACTACTATTATTCCTTTCTAAACAACAACAACAACTACATAATAAACATCAACAACTAAAATAACACCACCATTAAAACTTCCAATTTCTTTAAAAATCTTAACAACAACCACTACTTACCTTGATTTAGGAAGGTTGTCGGCGGATGCCGCCGAAAAGGGAGAATATCGCGAGAGAGGTGAGAGACTTAGTTGAGGGTGAGATGAGAGCTTGTGAGGTTTTGGTGAGTTCGGAGAAAAAGGAAGTGCAAATGAGGAAGAGGGAAAAAGGATAAGGTAGAGAAGAAAGTGAGAGAGAGAGAGAGAGAGAGATTTTTTTAATTTATAGATAAAAGAGATAGAGAGAGAAAAAAATGTGAAGTGATGGTGATGTGATGTGATAGGTGATGTAAAGGGGATTTGATGAGTGATGTGATATATAAACCCCCGACTACACCATACACCCCCATTGCGCGCACCTCACAGCGTCGACGCTCTCGTCACCATACACGTATAATGCGATCAATGAAAATCTTAATAATAGTGTTAAGTGAATATTCAATAATAATATAATAAATTAACACGAGTCACACAAAAATTACTAAAATTACCTCGTCAAGCGTGCCCAAAACTTTTTTCGCAGTGTCCAAGTGAGTCCAAGCTTATGATCCTAATTTGTAATTAATTAATTAATTAGGATTATTTAAGGCGGGCCGTTACATAGACTCTCCAATGTAGATGGTGGGAGGTTAGCACGTAGGATAATGTTTGATGAGATCACGGGGTGTGAAACTCTTTAGTGGGAAGTGCTGGGAACGGGTTACGAAAAGGTAAAAAACTGTCATGCATTGTTCGGATGATCAGGTTAAGGCCTCTTTTGACGAATGGTTGACACTTTCAGACATGAGTCTCTTAATAGCAGTGTCATTTAATGTTATTCTTGTCAATTTCTTACTTGATAGTTGCTTGACATTTCTATCTCTATGTAATATTCCACTGTCATCTTTCGATAGTCAGCTTATCGTTAGCATGACAAATGATAGGAACATCTATTAGGTTAAGGTAAATGTGTTTTCTCAATTTTGAAGTAAATGATAATGACTTCTTGTTGTACTTTCTATTTGATAGGTGAAGCTAAAAGTGAATGCACATCTTCTTTCATTATATCCATCGTGGGAAAGGTATGCTGAGGAGTGCGTAAAGGGTAGGGTGAGGGATTCATAATTCGAGAACTAGTACCGATTGGAACTCTCAACAAGGCCCTCCTTCCGTAGTAGACTTAGCCTCACCCTAGCTAAATTCGGAATTACCTACATGAATATCTCAAACACTTTTTCTAACCCTTTTTGTCTTTTACACATGGATATCTCAAATACTTGTAAGCTACGATTGATATTGTTTATAAATGTTTGTTCTTATTGTGAACTATATATATTCTCTACTTAACATTTTGTTGGTAAAACAAACATCTCAACCACGCAGGTATGTGATATGCGTCTAAGTCACTGTACATGAAAATCGACAATTAACACAATGTCTCGGCAGGATACCACTGTGGCATTCCGTTAACTATGCACAACGAGGTCTCCTCTTTGGACTCGATAACACCTATCTAGGTTTTATGGTACACTATCGGAGGCACGTGACTAAGATTTGCAGCAATTCTCGGTATTATGTTACCGATGTATATATTCTATGTATCAGGTTTATGTCAGTTGTATGTGATCGAAACTCGTCGATACCATTAATGTGTTGTTGGTGATACACGACATTCTGCCTCTGTATTGTATAACTGAGACTATATGATATTGTTTTTTAGTAATGGTAGTGGTCAAAGTACTCCGAGTCTGTTAGTGTTAGTTACGGTGCATGACCTTTGAGACTAATTTTCAGCTTTAAATTTCCCATAACCGAGAGTGTACTAAAGTGCAACTTGCATATTACTCTCGGTCTTATATGTCTGTATACCACTATGTAGTTGCGATTTGGCGGGCTTGAGAGTAGGCATCAAATATCGGACTTGTGAGACCGAGACATCACTAATTAAGCGTATACTGAAATTACATACCCAACTATGCTCATGAAACACACCACCATAGTTTCCCACATAATAGATTTAAAAAATCTCCAACGAACAAACCATCAACTAACTAATCAAACATTAACTCCAACCACAAGGCAACTCAAATCCATCAATAGAGGCACATAAGCAATGTACAACCCATTCATATCTATTCACAAGAGGCAAAAAACCGTTCCACGAAGCAGAATTAAGAAAACAAAGTTTCTTCTCAAGTCATTAACTTAACAAAGTTTAGAAACTATCAATTCACAAAATTCTAAATGTCATAACAAACATGAAAAAAATGAAAGTGTCAAACTTCGATTTCATTTATGTGAGGGCTCAGGAGACTTTTTTTTCTTAAAGGACTTCCACTGATATTCATTATTGTGCATGCGCTTAGGAGGAGGAACATTGCTTGACCTCGATTGGGTTGTTGTATTATCGTGTTGGGATTCTTTAGGTTCGGGAGGGGCTGTGGTAGTGGTAGCGATGGTGGTTGCAATGGCAGTGGTAGTGGTAGTCATGCTAAAATCTTCCCCGACAAGAAGTTCACCACGTTACTTGCCATTTTCTTCACGGACTTCACAATACACTCCTCATCTGGCAAATCTATCCATTTCAAAGTGACGTCTAACACGCGCCTATTCCGTTGTTCAAAACAACGGTCTAACAAATGATTAAAATAACATTTTCACACTCATAAGAAAATAAAAAAGAACTTCATATATACAATAGTACCAACAACATACCTCCAACATCTCATTATCAGAGATAATACATGTGACAACAACATCATCCTTATTAGATAGGTTCTCAATAGTTGAGTGTGAAACACATAGAAACCAAAGAAGATACTCTGTTGGTGCCATGAATTCAAATTGAGCTTTCTCACCTCAAACTTCCGGGCCAACAAATAGTTATGTCACCTATCCCAATGCTATGCTTAGAACCCGTACTTGATGGAGTACTTAAGTGCATATGTGTTGGGACATGTGACTTAGGTCAATCTATAAACATTATTTAGCTTATGGTTTTAGCTAATAAAATAAAGGCTTTCATTTGTTGTTTTATTATAAGTGATTGCATATTTACTTTATAGGTATTTGTTGAAATATCATAAATGTCCCTAGTCAGTCATTATACTGAGAACTATAATGAATTAAGGCTAGTGTGAATCTTGATTGATGGTCATGTGATAATCATGCGTATAGGGATACGAATAGAGATCATGAGTACTTGTTAGGGAATAAGGTATTGGACCGACTCGCTGTGAGAACACCACACGGATTAAGTCATAGGTATTACTCATGATAAGTATATCATTTAGTCTTTCGACTTGAGATTACCATAGACTTCAATATTATGAGCATAGTAATTTGACACAATCAAACATTGTCTTTAACCGGACAATTATAAAGATTGTGATTGGTTACCATGTGAATAATATATGAAGGTGAGTAATTAAGATTGAATTTGTCACTCTCGTATAGAGAGAGATATCAGTGGATCCTTCGATATGATAGACTGATAATGTCCCAAGTCCATGTAAATTGATATGATCAATGTCACTTGGATGTTTTCAGCTTACCTAAAGATCGAGACTAATACGATTGAACATTAAGGGTGACTTTTCATGCCTTACCTAAAAATCATTTAGGTTTTATCGGTGTTGATATTTATGCTACTTGGGTATTCATAATGCCTTACTAGAGACCGCTTATAACTTATGTACCAAAATGATTTTGGTTCACTGCCAACTTCGCATGAGCCTATTGGGTCACACGCGAAGAATGACTTTACGCAGTTTTAATTGGTCAAAAGTAATGAATTTCATATGATAAAATTCATGACATAAAAGCACTTACGATTTGTTATATGATAACTTATTAATAAGGGTGTATGTGTAATTTGCTTGAATTGCCTAAATACAATAGTTCTATTACGAATATGTTTTTTAAGATCGAGATAAGGAAATCACGGATTAAGGTATGGTTTTACTTTTGTAGATCTAGTTTGATGGAACTTATTTTTTATCCTATTGGGGTTTTTCAAAAATTGTTATGAATTTTCCGTAGCATATGAACCCCAAAACCCCACAAATGGGCCTCTAGATGCTTTGAGAGGACGATATGGAGGGGCATACACACCTTGCACATGGCCAAGCTATTTCAAAAACCTTTTTAGATGGTATGACTCCCTGATGTTCATATACTTCAAGGTCCCATCGTAAACGTCATTGGGTGAACCATACCATTCGACCTGAGATCAATGTACGGATCCCAAGTTGCCTACACACGTGAAATGAACATGTATTATTAATACATAAGGTACTACAGTGGTTTTAAAAGAAGTTAAAGAAGTATATGCACCTCATTTTCCTTAAGTCTGTCCAATGTCCTCCGTGATACCAACTTGTCCCCAACATTGACAGTCTCGTATTTTTGGATCCATCACAAAGCACGAGGTTACAATTGGTCCATGTACTTGGCATTTGATATAGAAAACCCGAGTTTGAAGTGCTCATACACTCATCCATGATAAAAAAGAAAAATAGTATTGATAAAACAATAAATAATAACAAAATCCAACCACAAGTGTAAATTAACAATAATTGCCTCAAGAAAAGTGAGGTATCCGGCAATTTGTGACACTTTGAATCTAGTGGCTGACCACAACTGATGGTACAAGTAAGTCAACGCAGCAGTCGCCCCATGTATAGTTGCCAACGTCATCCAAATTCTCCAAAAACTTGAGCAATGCAATTGAGACCCATGATCCACTCTTGTCAGCGAGGAGAGTGCACGACAAGAGGTACAACAATAATGCTTGTAAGGTGCATTGCACGGGAGGGTAATGAAGCGGCTTACACTTCCCGATCGAGGACCAGCGAGTCTTCAACCAAGCCTTTTGGACAGTGAATGTTAGAGTAGTTCATTGATGTAAGTGTTGATCACACTTTGTACATGAGCTCGAGTTAGTTGAGAAAGAGGGAAAGTTTGTTAGATGATCAAGACAAATGTATGGCAGAGAAAAGAAATACCAAATGTGTACTCTATAAATATAGTAAATGAAGTTAGTCTCTGTATCTTTTGTACAGAGCAAGTGTATGCTTTGTCATTCTGATTTCTTGATGTATTGAATGATTCTTTGATGGTATCAGAGTTGTGAAGGCTCTAATAACCATGGATGATGATCCTTTAATGTCAAATCTAGTCAAACCGTCCATGTTTGGTGGAGTAATTGAAGGAAGTGTATCGACAAGAACTACAGTGACATCTACAGGAGTTCTTGGATTCAATGGATCCACTGAAGCGGCAATGGCATTCACAGGTGGAGTCACTAAATCAAATGTTACAGCAATGGTGACATCAAACAACTCTAGATTTGGATTAACAGGTCCGTCTTTAGTCATTGTTCTATTTGGCAATTCTCTTAGTCAATTTATGTCTGTGAAGTTGGATGAGAACAATTATTTGTTGTGGAAAACATTGTGATGCCTGCAACTCGAGGTTATAACCTAGATGGTACATTATTGAGAAAAGTACAATGTCCTCCAAAGTTTGATCAAGTTACATGAGCTTTCAATCCAAGTTTTCAAGATTGGATCTCCAAAGATCAACTATTATTATATATAATTTTGAATTCACTTACACCAGCCCTAGCAACTCGGATCTTGAGATTTGCATCTTCATCTGCATTTGGAGTTTGGCAAGCCATTGCAAATCTATGTGGAGCACATAACAAATCAAGAACTCAAGTATGTCGAAACACAATTTTATAGGCAAGAAAAAGAAATAAACCAATGATTCAGTACTTAAAAGGCCTAAAGGATAATGCTGATAGCTTAGCATCAGCTGGAGCACCAATGCCTCGATCTGGTTTGATAGCTAGTGTTCTTGTTGGACTAGATTTAGAGTACATGACATACTCTACAATCTTGCAAGAAAGACCATCATTAACATGACCGAAATGTATGCTTCTTTACTAAGTTATGAGGCTCGAATACAATAAATGCATAGTGTTACAGTAAGTTTAAGTAACATGGCTGTTACACCATTTGCAAATGCTGCCTATGTGAGACTACAGACCAAAAAAGGTCATGATAATGGTGGACATTATAACAATCAAGGCAGAGGTTATGGAAATAAAGGAACATTTAATGGTGGTAGAGGATACAAAGGAAGAGGACGAGGTGGTAGATTTAATTTAACAACAGACCCGTGTGTTGGATATGCAAGAAAACTGGACATGAGGCTTCAATTTGTTTTACAGAACTTATCTCTCTTATGGTAATGCAAATTCACATCAACACAGTGGCAATCATCGGAGTTTCAATATTCTAGAAGTACAACAGAATTCACAATTGTGTCCTCCTCCTCCCAATGCATTTATAGAAAATCAGAATCCATATCTTGCTTCTTCAGCATCTGTGAATGATCAAGCATGGTATGCTGATAGTGGAGCATCCTTTCATGTAACTAATGGCATGAATAAACTCTACAACAGTTTTTCCTATGCAAGTACCGACTCACTTACTATTGGTAATGGTCATGTACTTGGTATATCTCATGTTAGTTCGATTAAGGCAACTAATCTTTCTCCTCATCTCAAGTTTCATAATACATTATAGGTTCCAAACATCACTAAAAATCTTCTCAGCCTTTTTCAGCTAACTAATCAAAATCATGTCTTTGTGGAATTTCATTCCAAACATTGCTTTGTAAAGGATCTTCAATCCAATAAGATTGTCCTCAAAGGGACACTTAAAGATGGAATATACAAGTTCAATTCGAGATGTTCCAGTTCTATGCAATCATCAACCAACCCTTCTGTTATGCTGTTGGAGACATCTCTGCAAAGTCATTCTCTTCTTCTATTTAGCATGCTCGTTTGGGACACCCCTCTGCCAATGTTAAAGGCTTGTAATGTGTTTGTTAATAAAACCAATGTAGCAGACTTCTATGATGCATGTAAATTGGGAAAGATTCATGCTCTTCCCTTTCGAAAATCATTGTTTCATGTTGTTACTCCATTGGCACTTGTGTATACAGAGACATTTGGGGGCCTTCACCAGTGAAATCAAATGATGGTTTTATGTACTATATTCACTTCCTTGATGACTTTTCATGATTTACATGTGTATATCTAATGAAGAACAAAAGTGAAGCTTTATCCATTTTCATCAATTCTAAATTATATGCGTGATATGTTTATGCTACATATCGAATAGAATCATTGGTTCAAAGTTTACCTATCATGTAATTCTGATATGATGTAATGAACTTTTCACAAATTAGTGGTTCAAATCGCAAGATACCATTATTTATGCATATAATGTTTGAGATTTCATAGATTGAATGATTTGATTATTTTGAAAATGGCGGGGGATTGTTGGACATTTTCAAAATAAATGTTTAGTCCCACATTGTTTAGGAACTTCAAGTTTAAAGAGTATATATGTACTCTTGCACCACAGTGTGTGTAAAATAAAATACAAGTGCTATGCAAGGTGAGCCACGTACGCGTGTGCGCTGCACGCCGCATATAGTGCATTTTAGGCGCTTTTATAGGCGCACTTAGCACTTGGCACGAGGCACGTGCGTGTGCGTGTATATGTGTGCAAGCTAACTATGGGTAAAACTTTTTATCATTAATTTTTACCATTTTCGAGATTAAATGGGTAGTTATTAAATTGATTAAGTGGATGCAGTTGAAACTGCTCTCCACTACTCCATTACTGCTCCATTACTTTATTGTTGTTCCACTACCCCATTTTCATTCAATGAGTGGATGAAGTTGAAATGGTTCCACTGTGCTCCACTACCCCATTTTCACTCTAATTGGTTATGACCAGTGCTCTATAAGAGGAGAGGTTTGAGGAGGAAGAAATTATCTCGAAATTTACTAGCATTAGCTCTTGTTTTCATCTTTCACTACCGCAAAGTGAAAGCTGAGTTTGCTTCATCGTATCCTTTAGGATATTTGCATACTCTTGTAGTGTATAGAGCAAAACTTCCTTTAGGAAAGTGGCAGTGTTACACGCTTTGAAGTCATTGTAAGTCCCTCTAGTCTAAGAATCTAAAGGAAAGTTTTGTGTCGTTGCAATGACTTCTTCAATCAAAGAGATGTCGGCTAACATTGTGAAGTTGGATCACTTCGATGGAGGCGATTTCCTGAGGTGGCAGAAGTGACTGCATTTCCTGTTGGTGGCACTTCATCTGGTATATGTTCTGGATACACCAAAACCTATAGAGTCCGATAATGAAACTATCGAGCAGATCAGGAAGAAGCAGAAATGGGAGACGGATGACCACGCCTGCATAGGTCATATTCTGAATGCCATGAAAGACTCACTATTGACATCTACCATGACGTCCCCTCTGCCAAGGAATTGTGGGAGAAACTGGAAGTAAGGTACCATAAGGAGGACACGACAAGTAAGAAATTCCTCATATTAAAGTTTATTAATTTTAAAATGGTAGATGAAAGGTATGTCATGGAACAATTTCGTGAAATTGAAAGGATTATAAATAATTTCTCTCAACACAATCTTGTCATGGATGAAATAATTGTTGTGTCTTCTATTATTGATAAACTGCCCCCATCCTAGAAGGAGTTCAAACGAACTCTTAAGCATAAAAATAGGACATAACTCTTGATGAACTTTCTAACCATCTTCATGTAGAAGAGGATTGTCGCATGCAGGAAAACTGAAAAAGAGCAAAATGCTCAGGAGATTTCAAAGGTGCATGTGATGGAAGTGGCTAAGTTCAAAAAGCCCCTGCTGAACAGGCCTAACAAGCCTGGTAGTTTCAAAAAGCCTGTTGGTTCAGGAAAACCAAACAACCAAAACCAGAATCAAAGAAAGCAAAAAGTCACTTGTTGGTTCTGCGGGAAAGATGGCCACCTCAAGTCTGAATGTTATCATTGGAAGATGATGCAAGGAAAACATCAAGCTTCCTCCAACACTGCAAAAGGTACAGGAAATGACAATGATGATCTCATTGCTATGATTTCTGAAATCAATGACGTTGAAAATGACATGGCTTGGTGGGTTGATTCTGGTGTTACCCGACACGTTTGTAAGAACAAGAGGTTCTTCAAGACCATGGAGGCAGTAGATGAAAATACTATCTTGTACATGGGAAATGATGTTATTGTCCCTATTAAAGGCATAGTAGTGTTGATCTGAAATTTACTTCTAGCAAAATTGTAACACTTACTAACGTGTATTATGAACCAGATGTGAGGAAGAATCTGGTGTCGGGTGGTCTTTTGAATAAGTTTGGTTTTAGGCTTGTATTTGAAGCTGACAAGTTTGTACTCTCCAAGTGAGGTGTTTATGTAGGGAAATGATATGCTTATGAGGGCATGTTTAAGCTCAATGTAATCGTTTATCTAATAAGAATATCGTTTATGCGTATCTTGTTTAGTCTCCTTCATTTTTATGGCATCATAGATTATGACATGTTAATTTTAGGAAATTATATGATATGGTAAATCTGGAATTACTACCTTACTTTGATAAATATGAAGGAAATTACAATACATGCATGAAAACAAAAATAACTAGAAATCCATTTCCTAATGTTGATAGAAATTCAAAGTTGCTTGATTTAATACATTCTGATGTGTGTGACATACATAGTACACCATCAATAGGAGGCAATAAATATTTTATAACATTTATTGATGATTATAGCAAGTTATGTTATGTTTATTTGTTGCATTCCAAAGATGAGGCAATGGTTAAGTTTGGGGCCTATAAGGCAGAAACTGAATTGCAATGTGAGACCTTTATAAAATATTTAAGGTCTGATAGGGGAGGAGAGTACTTATGATCCAAAGTACTTTGAATCCACTGGAATAGTCCATGAGACTACTGCCCCTTATACACCACAACAAAATGGTGTGGTTGAGCGTAAAAATCGTGTTTTAACCAAAATGGTTAATGTTATGCTATCAAACTCTGGTTTGAGTAGTGGTTTTTGGGGAGAGGCATTGCTGACTGCATGCCATTTTTTGAACATAATTCCACAAAAGAGGAATAAAGTCACCCCATATGAGCTTTGGAATAAGTGAAAACCAAATCTTAATTATTTAAGAGTTTGGGGCTGTAGAGCAGTAGTAAAAGTACCTAACCCAAAAAGAGAAAATTGGGTGAAAGGGAGTGGAGTGCATATTTATTAGATATGCACAACACAATAAGGCATATAGGTTCATGGTAATTGAGCCTAATAATTCGATTTTAGTAAACACTGTAATTGAATCAATGGATGCAATCTTTGATGAGACAAGATTTAAATCTGTTTCCAAAAGTATTCCTGAAGAAAACCATAAAGGGAAGGAAGTCATAGAAATTGAAAATGACAAAGAAATAGTAGAAGTTCCTGAACTTCGAAGGAGCAAACGAGCTCGGAAAATTAAGTCATTTGGTTCTGATTTCTATACATTCCTAGTTGAAGGAAGTAGAGAAACAGTAACTAGACAAATTCGTATTGTTTTAATACGGATGTTATGTAGCTTTCTAGAAAGAGGCATTAAATGATGAGATGGATTCAATAATGGGAAATAACACTTGGGAGCTAGTTGATATACCTCTTGGGTGTAAACCCATTAAATTCAAGTTTCTCTTCAAAATGAAAAGATGAGTTGATGGATCCATTGAAAAACACAAAGTGAGACTGGTTGCTAAGGGTTTCACCTAAAAGAATGGAATAGACTATTTCGATACCTATTCACCGGTAGCTAGAATTGCTAGTATCATATTGCTTATTGCAATTGCAGCTATAAACAAGCTGGTCATCCACTAAATGGACGTTAAAACATCGTTCCCAAATGGAGAGTTAGATGAGGAAATATACATGGAACAACCTGAAGGGTTTATTATGCCCGGTCATGAGAATTAAGCGTGCAGATTGCGAAAATCATTGTACGGTTTAAAACAAGCACCAAAACAGTGGCACCAAAAACTTGACCAGGTTGTACTTGTTTTTGGATTCAAAATAAATGAATCTGATAAATGTTATATAGCAAGTTTGATGAAAGAGGCAATGGTGTCATTATCTGTCTTTACGTAGATGACATGTTGATTTTTGGAACTTACTTGGAACAAGTTCAGTTGACCAAAAAGTTTCTTTCAAGCAAGTTTGAAATGAAAGATATGGGGCAAGCGGATGTCATTCTCGGGATTCGGATTGTAAGAGATGAGGGGAGTATTACTCTAACTCAATCTCATTATATTGAGAAAGTTTTCAATAGATTCAATCACTTGAATTGTGCCCATGTTTCTAACCCACTAGATTCAAGTATCGAGCTAGTGAGAAATACAGGCAATCCGGTTTCACAACTGGTGTATTCTAGATTAATTGGATGTTTAATGTATGCAATGACATGCACTAGACCGGATATTGCCTCGCGGTAAGTAAGTTGAGCGGATTTACAATCAATCCAAGCGAGTTGCATTGGTTTGCAATTCGAAGAGTTTTTAAATATCTGAAGAAAACAATTAACTATGGTTTATGCTATAGTGGATATCCTTCGGTCTTAAAGGACTTTCAGATGCAAGTTGGATTGTGAAAGATCAAAATCATGCATCAACAAGTGGGTGGATTTTCACACTTCCTGGAGGTGCAATCTCGTGGGCTTCAAAGAAGCGAACTTTAATGGCTAGTTTTACTATGGAACCAGAGTTTATCGCATTGGCCTCAGCTTCAAAAGAAGTTGAATGGCTACGTGAATTATTACACGAGATACCATTGTGGCCTAAACCGGTAGCTCCAATATCGATCCATTGTGATAATGAGGCCACATTGGCAAGGGCTTATAGCCAAGTGTACAATAGCAAATCCAGACATATTGGACTGAGACACAGTTGTGTCAGAGAATTGATAACAAGAGGAGTTATCACGATTGACTATGTGAGATCTAGTCAAAACTTGGCATATCCCCTTACTAAAGGATTGACAAGAGACTTGGTGAATAAAACATCAAGGGGGATGGGTCTCAAGCCCATGAATTACAGGTCACCAATGTGGAAACTCAATTTGACGCCTAACATTACTTTAAGTCTTGAGTTCAATGTAGTCAAATTCATTATAAGAGTGACTGTGAGCACTAAATTTTAATAACCATCCCAAGGTTGTTAGTGCTCGGTACCTGCATGTAAAGAGATGAGGTCGAGATGATATCTTAATAGTCTTCTAAAGGTGCTAAAATTGCGGGGGTACTAGAATGGAGACTACCTATGTGGATGTGAAGTGCGGCCGCATCAAGGAGTTCAAGGGCTTAGCTCCAAAGACATTCACGAGAAGATACGGGACACAAGGCCAATGTTGAATGTGTCAGGATATTTATGGCTATTTGCTGGTGTAAATTACATGCGTGATATGTTTATGCTACATATCGAATAGAATCATTGGTTCAAAGTTTACCTACCATGTAATTCTGATATGATGTAATGAACTTTTCACAAATTAGTGGTTCAAATCGCAAGATACTATTATTTATGCATATAATGTTTGAGATTTCGTGGATTGAATGATCTGATTATTTTGAAAATGGCGGGGGATTGTTGGACATTTTCAAAATAAATGTTTAGTCCCACATTGTTTAGGAACTTCAAGTTTAAATAGTATATATGTACTCTTGCACCACAGTGTGTGTAAAATAAAATACAAGTGCTATGCAAGGTGAGCCCCCCGCGCGCGCGCGGTGCATATGGCGCATTTTAGGTGCTTTTATAAGCGCACTTAGCACTTGGCACGAGGCACGTGCGTGTGCGTGTATATGTGTGCAAGCTAACCATGGGTAAAACTTTTTATCATTAATTTTTACCATTTTCAAGATTAAATGGGTTATTAAATTGACTGAGTGGATGCGGTTGAAACTGATCTCCACTATTCCATTACTGCTCCATTACTCCATTGTTGTTCCACTACCCCATTTTCATTCAATGAGTGGATGAAGTTGAAATGGTTCCACTGTTCCACCGCCCCATTTTCACTCTAACTGGTTATGACCAATGCTCTATAAGATGAGAGGTTTGAGGAGGAAGAAATTATCTCGAAATTTACCAGCATTAGCTCTTGTTTTCATCTTTCACTACTGCAAAATGAAAGCTTAGTTTGCTTCATCGTATCCTTTAAGATATTTGCTAACTCTTGCAGTGTAGAGAGCAAAACTTCCTTTAGGAAAGTAGCAGTGTTACACGCTTTGAAGTCATTGCAAGTCCCTCTGGTCTAACAAACTTTAGTAGAAAAATATTTTCTACAAAGATAAAGTGTGTATAGTCTGATTGGGGATGAGAGTACAGACCTTTTGAGAGGTATCTTGTAACAAATGGAATTCATTTTCAACACCCTTTCCCTTACACTCACTAACATAATGATAGAGCTGAGATGAAGCACAAACATTTGGTTGAAACTACTCTTACATTATTGGCTCAAGCTCATCTTCCTTATTCTTTCTGGTAGGAAGCTTGTCACTCAGTAGCTTTCATAATCAATAGGCTTCCTACACCAGTATTATAGGCAATCACCTTATCAAGTTTTATATCAATCTCGTCCAAAATATGATCTATTAGAATTTTTGATGTTCTTGCTTTCCTTACTTAAGGCCATATAATAATCACAAGTTTCAGTATCGATCAGAGAAATGTTTGTTTCTTGGTTACAATGCAAGTCACAAGAGGTATAAGTGTTTAAGCTCTACTAGAAGATTATGTAAAGATTATACATAAGCATAAATGTCTTGTTTAATGCGATTTAGTTCCCTTTTCAGGAGTAATTCTCTGTCCCTCAAGTATGTCAAACATCTTTTACTCCATCTTTCACACTCTCAGTAGCCCATTTTGGTTCTGTTTATAGTATATTCCTACAGTACCCTTAAAAGACCAGCTAACATCTCCTGCTGATAGTACAACTATAACATAGCATGAGTTGTTTAGGCAGCGGTCCTTTGATACTGAAACAACTCACTCCATCAGTGTACCAGCTGAGAACAATAGCCCTTCTATTGTTCCTTCATCAGTACCACCTCTTCGAGCAGTTCAATCTACACATTCAATGGTGACTAGGTCCAAGAGTGGTATTTATAAGCATAAAGCTTTGTTAGTTGATGTTGTAGATCTGGCTATCGACCCTAAAAATACAAAATAAGCCCTACGATGTTCTAAGTGGTTATCTGCTATGGAAATAAAGTTTTCAGCCTTAATGAACAATAATACATGGACTCTTATTCCACCTTCTCCTGATCAAACGTTAGTTGGGAACAAATGGTTGTTCAAGCTTAAAAAGAATACTGATGGATCTATCAGTAGGTATAAAGCCTGTTTGGTTGCCAAAGGATATACACAAATTCCAGGTATAGACTTCTCATCTACATACACTCCTATGATTAAATCATCTACAATTTACATTGTCCTCACTATAGCAGCTTCTTACAATTAGGTGTACGACAACTGGACATCAACAATGCATTTCTTCATGGTCAACTAACGGAGACTTGTGTTTATGCCTCAGCCATAAGGCTTTATTGACAAAAAAATCCTTAATTTATGTGTCGTCTCAACAAAGCAATCTATAGCCTCAGAAATTCACCTAGAGCTTGGTTTGAGCGTCTCAAGTACACACTACTCACCTGGCACACTGGCAATTCATCAACTTAATGGTAGATACTTCCTTGTTTGTATATCATCAAAGCCCCTCCATTATTTACATATTCATCTATGTAGACGATATTCTAATTACAGGTGATTGCCATACCCTTTTTCAACAGTTCATCTCTAAACTTAACTTCGTATTTGCCTTAAAGGATTTAGGATAGTTAAGTTTTTTTCTTGGTATCAAAGGCTAAAGGGATTCATTAGGATTCTATCTCAATTAAGCAGCTTATGTGAATCAATTGCTAGTCAAGGTTGGTCTCACTAATCTTAAACCGACTAAAACCCCTGCTATCATTACAAAATAGTTATATAAGGATGATAGCCCTTATTTCTCTGATGTTACATATTACAGGAGCATTTTAGGAGGTTTACAATTCCTTACTCACACAAGACCTGACATAGCTTATATTGTTAGTAAGCTTAGTCGGTATCAACAATCTCTTACCATTGCTCATTGGCAAGCTTTTAAGCGTGTGCTACACTACTTTAAAGGCTCTACAATAAGTTCTCTTCATATCAAAGCTTTTAAATAACTTGCTCTCACTAGTTTTGCGGATGCTGATTGGGCTTCATCATCGGATGATAGACATTCCATTACAGGTTATAGTATTTACTTTGGGGGCTCTCTTGTGTCTTAGCAATCTAAAAACCAACAAGTAGTTGCTCATTCCTCCAAAGAGGCCGAATACAGGGCATTAGCACACACTGCTGCTGAAATTTATTGGCTTCAATCCTTACTTGGGGAGCTCCACATTCATTTTCCTATCATTCTTATAATTTGGTGTGATAACATGGGAGCTGGAGCCTTAGCTTTCAATCCAATATTTCACTCTCGTACAAAACACATTGAGCTCGATGTACATTTTGTCCGTGATAGAGTACTTAGTAAATTGTTGAGGTTCGGTATGTTCTCACTATTGATCAAATAGCGGACTGTCTCACTAAGCCACTCTCTCAACATCGTTTTCATGTTCTTAAGTCCAAGTTGGGTGTAGTTGAACTACCATCCAACTTGAGGGGGATGTTAGAGTAGCTCACTGATGTAAGTGTTGATCACATTTTGTACATGAGCTCGAGTTAGTTGAGAAAGAGGGAAAGTTTCTTAGATGATCAAGACACGTGTATGGCAGAGAAAAGAAATCCCAAATGTCTACTCTACAAATACATTAAATGAAGTTAGTCTCTGTATCGTTTGTACAAAGCAAGTGTTTGCTTTGTCATTCGGATTTCTTGATGTATTGAATTATTCTTTAAGTGAGGCCCTTAGTGATGTTGACCTCATCCTCTTCCTTTTCAATTGTGATATCGAACAACTTTGAAACTAGTTCAATGGCTTCATTTCAAGAGTCCTCGGTGTACCTCGAAAAAATCTCCACAGCAACGACCTTGCCCGTCGTTGGAATCTTCAGTAAAATGCTACCATCCTCCAAAGTGATAGACATTTCGCCAAATGGCATATCAAACGTATTTTCTCCGGCTGCCACTACTTGACAAACGTAGAAATCAACTCCTTATTTCCTTTTCGATACAAGCAGTCAATGAGCGGAGTTGGCCCAGACCGCTGGATAATCCTTTGAAGGCCATCAGTTTCGGGGTGGTATGATTGCAAATCCCACTCTTGAATTTGAGCCTCGTGGTTAATGCACTTCAGCAATGAGCGATGCAATAAAACAAATGAAAGTAACATCATTTCAAGCATAAAATAAAGGAATAAAGTAAAAGAAAGTCAACTAAAGTAACATACGTCATTGTCCCAAACCGCAACCGCAATGTGATGTTTGAAGCTCAACAATAAACTTCGATTTATTGGCCCACCCAGTAAAGGAGCAGACGGGTCTTCTTCTTGCTTTTATTCATTTTTTGTGGGTCGGGTGCCTTACCCGCCTCAAGTCCCTCGACCGCCTTGGGTGCCTCTACTCCCTTGGTTGCCTCCACTATTACTAGTCCCACCCACATGACCTTCACAAAGTTATCAAAACAACAACAATTCTTAAAAAAAATCAACAAACAACTAACCAAGTAAAGAATAAGTAACTAAAACAACAACAAAATATGCTTCAACAAACCTTCTTCTCTTTCGTTATTCTCGAGTGAGTCATCAGAAGACTCGAATGCTTCACCCTGAGTCTTGCCACGTGCAATGATTAGATCCATTTCTCGATGTTCGAGAACATGGGAGCCTCTTCTTGTAGAACAGCCTTCCGAGCAAGTCTACTCGTAGCTGATGCATTACCCTTTTGTATCTATCTTTTGTTTCTCCTTCTGATAAGATGCGTTCGAGGGCATCTGACCACTACGACTACGAGCACCTACTAACGGTTCACTACCAATCTCATCCCTAGTCACGACTACCTTGGAACGAGCTATATCTGAAAAGCAAGGAAATGTGATCAAGTTCAACATAAAATAAATGAAATAATGAACATAAATCAAGTCTCGATTGCACAGCTTCGAGACCTCCATAAATACTTGGAACCATGTGACCGAGACATAATGACGAGTACCGACACCTTGTAAATGAGATAATACATTAGAGTCTCGGATAAGTACAACCGAGTCAAACATAAATTAAGTTTCCCACTTGATCTCGGAGAGTACTAACTGAGACTCGTTGTATTGTCTTGTCAACCAGTAAACAAACTCAAGTTATAGTCTCGATTAGTATAAACCGAGACATACCTCATTTACAAAATCAATAATAATACATTAATCTCGGTCAATGCTAACCGAGACTTGTATGATTGTCTTGGTATGATGTAATCGATACTAAATGTACTACTTGCAATGAAATCCCATCTCTCGACCATTCCTAGCCGAGAATACATGATCATTTACAGCCCTGTATGGCCGAAACACACAAGATTTTAGATTTGAAACCCTGAAATGAAAAACTCACAATACGAACAACAAAAATGAACTAGCATAACACATTTATTGCCAAAATCAAAAGTAAACATACCTTCACTCATTCGAATGGACGCCTGCGATATCAAATCTCAAAATCCGAACCCTAATGTAGGTTTTGTGAGATTTAGTTTGGTGCATCAGTTTATGGAGCAAGGAGAGGGGGTGGCTGCTTCAGTGACTGGTTTTGAAGAACGGGGTGGGGTGCTCATTTTAGGTAGGAGTAGATCTGACATTTCACTTCAATTTTTTGGTGCCCTCAGTGTGCCTTCAATAATAGGTAGAGTGCCCATAATGCGCCTTTAATGATTAATGAAACTTATATTTTTCTTTAAAAAAAATGCATAAACCTCATATAATAGAGTGAAACAATTAAACTGAGGATGATATTTTGAAAAGCTTAAACTTTGCCTTATAAAAATTTACCAACAACCAATTGGTCTAAGTAGTATTAGACTCCATTCCCCACAAGCAAGATTTCGAGTTCAAGTTTCATAAATGGGAAAAAATGGGTTAGAAGGATGCCCCATACGAGGCTTGACAATGCCTAAACGTAGATTAGTTGTTGGTATCGAATACCATATGGAAAAAAATATTATTAATTCAGGGTCGCGCTATATGCACCCCACGTTATATGTAGGGCATGCCGGTAAAAGAAAATGATTTTATTTCTATTATACTCTCTAGGAAATTACGCATCCCCCATCGTCGGTCAGCCCACCCTCCATCACGATGTATCTTGCAACCGTGCACCTCGGTTTTGCCTATTCGACTGTTTTTAGTAGGTGGCAAAAAGTTTTTGGACTCGTTTGTCTGCAGGTCCCATAATTTGGACATAATTTTTTCAAAATAAATACGGGTCCGGACATTTTTTTTTTTGTCCGTTTTAAAAAAATAGGTCCGGGTCTGGACAATTTTTTAAAAAATGGGTACCCGTTTAGTGATTAATTTAAATAATTTTTATTTATTTATAGGGTATTTTGAAACTTTTTGAAGTTTGCATTGTGATTTCACTAATAATGACGTTATTTTTATATGAAAACTTGTAAGACTATAATTTTGAATGTATAACATGTCTTTTTTGTAGCGATAGAATGCATGGTCACATAAAAATCATGTCATGCATTTTTGTTAATAATTAGGTGAAAAAATTATTTTATTATATTGAAAAACGTGTCCGGACAAAAACGGTAATCGTATGTTTTAAAGACATACGGGTCCGGACAAAAAAAATGTTTGTTTCAAAAATGGGTACAATTCCGGACACTATTTTTAATCGTTATTAAGGATTGGGGGTGTGGTTCCGAACCTTTTTTGTCAGCCATAGTTTTTAGAGCGTTTTTAAGTTGAAATGACACAAGAACATTCATTGGAAATGGTGGTGTAATTTGAAGAGGTAATTTTTCATCATTTTTGTAGTTTTTTCTTGCATATGGGTGTGGAAGTTGTAAACACGTTTGTTTATGAATACGCCAGCCTCACAGGGACGAGCTCCTAGTGTATATCTTGTTCCATGCCCACCGAGTCGTAAATTGGAGTCTCAGTTAGGGAGGGCTGACTCTATTGTTTATTGCATTCAAACACAACACGGTCGTGTTCAATAGAGACTAGGATATCAAGAGTGAAATAAGTTGTCTCAATGCCTAACCACCAAGATTCTCACACCACTCTCTTCCTGGTGTGGTCGACTGTCATGAGAATCCCAAAAAGAAGAAAAAAGAGCATAAAATGATGAATTTGTTGGGTGGTGGTATGGATATAGATTGATGAGCAAACAAAAAAGGTAAGATGCGAAGGGAGAGGGGACCATTTTATTATTTCAATAAGTAGGATGCCTCCGTTCACATAAAGGGTAATTTGGAGCATTAAATCAAAAAATATGAGTGCACTAAAAAATTGTGAGTGCCCTCAAAGCTGACTTACCCTACATAAAACGTGAGGCGTGAGGTGCTAATAGCGCGACCTTTCATTTATTAAGAGGGTATATTTGTCGGAAAGGCCCACTTCTCTTGGGGAAGAACGGTTAGTCCTTTATGGGTAATTGACACCTACTTAAAAAGCTTAGGAAATGGAACAAAATTCTACGCAAAACAAGGGCTTCCCCCGCCCCATTTTCCCTCCTACCAAATATGGCCTTAGATTTATGCCCCAAAAAAGGCCTTAGTCAATTCAGGCCATCGAAAATAGAAACTAATTTTTACATCCCTGACAATCACTTACCATGTCATGGAGCAAACTGAAGGAATGAAGAATTAAGGTTGACCAGGCATACAGAGGTCTGCAATGGCCCGGACAACAAATATTTGAAACATGTTGCAGCCAAGTCCGCTTGCAATTCTCAACACGTTTAGCAAATAAACTTCTGCAGGTTGAGACAGTAAACAGCCTGTCTACTTTGAACAAAACATTTTTTTTTCTCACCTTAAAGATATAAGTACAACAGAAGCACCTAATAAGTGGGAAACTTGAGTTTGTTTTTTGTACATAGCCTAACTAACAAGTTAATAAGCGGAAGGGACATCATGAATTGGGTGCCCTCTTTGGTTTCTTTCCATGATTCTTCTTGCCAATGAAACCTGCTTACCAACTACAAATACAAATGCCTTCCCTTTGCCTCCAGCACCCCTCGCAGTTCTTCCAACACGGCGAACATATTCACTAGGATCGCGAGGAAAGTCAAAGAGTACCACATGATCCACACATGGAAAATCAATGCCTCTTGAAGCTCTGTAATAATATTTGAAAATTATACAAGTCAGTACTTCAAGACGCCATGTTAAAAAAGGATTTTGGAATTGCAGAAGCCTGTTTCAAGAAAGGGAGAGAAAAAGTACAATTAAAATAAATAACCCACAAAACCAAGAGAGAACGCAACTAACACCCATCCTTTTATCCTCATTTGGCATCAAGAACTTCAAGTCAAAGACCAACTTTAACATCACATATTTCAGACATTATATTTTGTCGTTCTTCTTCCTCTGCTTCCTTAACTTTGCAACAATTCTAAAGAACTTTGGACAAGTATTATGAGATGACCCATATGAATCATTCTCATTCTTTGTTTTTTAACACAATTATCATTCTCATTTGAAAGGGAACAAGGTATATTTAGTTCATGAGACTCGCAGTTGATGTCACGGTCATACCCTTATATCGCAGTTCATGTCGCAGTTCTACCCCTATATTATAGAGACCCTGCTTTTAGAATTACACCTGTGATTATGGAACTCAAGGTTCTTCTTCCCCCCGCTTCCTTAACTTGCAAAAATTCTGAAGAACTGTGGAACAAGTATTATGAGATGACCCAGATGAACATAATCATTATCAGTCTTTTTTTTTTTTTAACACCGTTATCATTCTCATTTAAAAGGGAACAAGGTATATTTAGTGCATGAGACTCGCAGTTGATGTAGCAGTTCTACCCCTATATTATCAAGACCCTGCTTTTAGATTTACACCTGTGATCATGGAATTCGAATTCCCCAAACTTCTTTGAACTTCCTTGAATTATTTAGTTTTTTTTTTTTCAAACACCGAATAAAAATTACATGCAAACGAAATTTTATGAATTTCATAGAAAAGAGATAATTTGCAAATTTAGTAAACTGTAAGAAAAAAAAATATAACTAATGCCAGTTTTGTCGAAATATACTTCGACTAAATAGAAGCATATTAGACTGCAAAACTAGAAAATAATGTTGATATGTAGGAATTCTTAATTACTGCAAAAAGAAACAGTATCTAAAATGAACAGAACTATTAAAATTGAACTAAAAAGAAAACTTGATATCAAGCATGATAGGAGAAAAGACCAGACATTATGAATAACATGCTTTTTAATTTAACTTGAAAAATTTAGAATCTTGGTAGCGCTTAGATAAAGTTATTTACAATTTTACACTTCTCCTTAGCATTGAGATTTTACAAAAATTCTCCATATCAAATTAGACTTTCATAAATAACTTCTGAATTTTAAGTGATCGAAGTCATAGATGAAGTCCAATTTTCAATCCATGCTTGTGATGATGGAGAAACAATCACTGTTGCACAAGATCAGTCCATCTTAATATCAGAAATAGTTTCAATTAAGCAAAAGAATATCATTTTCTTTTAAGTAGATTCAGCAAATGCTTAACCTCTTTCAATCATATGGCTTGAACCATTCAAATTGGACAAATTACAATTGGAATGATGTAAAAAAGTGCAAACTAAAATTTTTGACAGTGATTTTTAGTTTAAATGTATTATGAATCAACTCAACTCAATAAAAACCTTTTTCCCAACTACATGAAATGGGGTATGCTACATGAGTTTGTTAGCCTGAATCAAACATCAAATAATAGGTCCTTTGTCAAATCATATCATACAACCATGAAAGTAAAATGCAGTAAACAAAAGAATACCAAAGAACTAAAGAATAGCATTAAAATCGAAAACTCACAACATATTCGGAATTCAAATAGAGTGAGGTTTAATTGATTTGCTTTATTCAATTTCCTTTTCATTCCAATTTATGAACAAAAAAAAACCTTTTTCGCTATAGAAATGCAATAAAAAGTCTTCGTGGATCGACCTTCACTAAATACAAATTTACTTGTGAAATGGAAATATAAGTAAATTATTGTTGGTTTTCACGACCATCAATTTTTGGGAGTCCGCTTTCTCTATCCAAGGTTTGAAACTTCAACTTCGCCTCTGACTTCACTCACTCAAAATTCGGAATTAATTCGAAGAAGTTAACTTCGACGATGGAAGTTTGACAAAAATTCGTTTGCGTACGGAAGTTTATGGAATTTCACTTTAAATGCTAGAAAATTCAAGTTTTTCGTAGAGATGCTAGAACTATGTTTTATTTGAATTTAGCCGAAGTTTAAGTATATTTCTAGCATAGTCGAAGTTTAAGTCGACGTTTGCTCAACTTCCACGAAACATAATAATTTTACTTCATGTTTTATCAACTTCCATCGATGTTTTCGAAGTTCAGTCGAAGTTAGCCGAAGTTGAGTCGAAGTTTTGCAATTTTTCTACTGCCTATGAACTTCGCTTCACTCACCTCAAAATCGACAAACTTCGCTCGAACTTTGCCGAAGTTTGACGATTTTTTAAACCTTGTCTCTATCCTCTCGACCCTAGAAAATCTTAACCGCTTCCAGGTTTCATAAATTTTTAAATCGTATAACTAGAAATCCTAAATTGAATTAAAATAATTATGGCATAATTACACACAAAATATTATGAATTAGTGTTAATTAAATGTTGGCGCATTTAGTGAATATAAACAAAAAAATTGAGAAAATTTGATTATTTTGTACACATTTTTCATCCTATAATTCAATTCGTATAAGTGGGTATATTGGAACAGAGTGAAAAGGGGCATGGATAGGCTTGAACATGGTTTTAATCATTTGAAAGCATAAAATACTAACAAAAACTCAACGAGGTAGGGTAGATAGATGGTAACTTGGGATGCATTAATTAGGAGGGATTTGAATGGTTTGGAAAGCTCACCATCAATTGCACTAAATTGAGCCCAATGGAAGAGTTTGATCCATGTACCCGACCCCAATTAATTTGGGACTGAGGCTATGTTGTTGTTGTTGTGTTGTTGTTAAAATAGAAGATCTACATTAACTAGGATTCAGACATAACATGCACAAAGAGAAATCCCAACATTTAGCGACACATGAGATTTGACTCATTTGAGTGGATATACAATAGAGTGGGCCTCATCCATGACTCTAAATTAAATCTAAGTTGGAGAGTGATGAAAGAAGTAAAGAGCAATTCTAAACTAGGATATTTGTTACCAGTAAAGGAGATGAATAGAATATAACTTCTACTTTATATTATATATGAACTTCAAAGGTAAAGAATAGTTGAGTTAAACAACAACAACAACAACAACAACAACAACATGGCCTCAGTCCCAAATTAAGGGAGTTTAACAAAAAATGTTGAGTTAAAAATGAAATAAAAACTACATTGGCCAAGAAATAAAGGGGTTAAAAAAAGCAAGTTCCAAATTTTCACAAACCTAATGATTTTGTATAGATTCAAGAATTCTAAAAGCAACGTGTAAAAGAGAGTGAAAATTGCTCTTAAATCTGGGATACTTTTCTCAATAAATAGCACCATTTATGAGAACCAACATTTTTTCCACGAAAATTTAGATGGAGAAGAAATAGAGAGAGAAATGAGAGAATCAACAACCTTAGCTATTTTTCTATAGGGTTAACACTTCAAACTTTTGTGGGGAATTCTGTAGATTTCTTCAAAGCAATCCTATAAGCACTTATGTGAAAGACATACAACTATTTTGATTAGATATTCAGAGAGTTGGTTTGGAAGAAAGTTTTTAAGATATTGTTCAAAACTTGCATGCTGGAGAAATGCGATTAATGTGGCATAAGGACCAAACATATGTTTTTTTTTTTGGCTATGACTAGAACATTCAATTTTAGCGAACGATGGACCAGAGTTTGCCAACATTTTTGGAGGTGCTTTAAAGAGGAGAAAGCATTGGTAAATATCTTACAGATTTTATTTTATTTTATTTTATTAACATTCTATACTTTTTGTAAGTTACATTTCTGATTCCAAGTTTTACTAGTCAATACTTTAACTTTGAGCATTTATCACTGAGAAAGCCTGGATTAGCAAAGAGTAATACCAATAATACTACTAACATCCTTGGAGGCCTCGAAGGAGGCCAAACTAGTGGTCTTGAGAATTGAGATAGAGGCAATATACCTTGAAAACACAACTTTGTATGTATTTATGCAAGTACATGTTGGGACTTATGGATTGTTGACCCACTATGAGCTTTATTGTGGCTTTATTTTGAGAACAAGTAAAACATTGCATGAGAACTTATCTATGGCATTGGTAGAATGCACATGATAATGAAAATTGAGTTAAAATGGCAAAGAAGAGTGAGAAGTCAGGATATTATGTCTTGGTTGGATGACCATTTTTTCTCCTGAATGGACCTATCACTCGGGTGATTCCAAGGTCATGTACCCTACGGTTTTGAGGTATTTAATCCACAACAGCTTGACGACACAATTGTATGTTTCTCTTTGGTAGAGCTGGGATCATTAGGAGTTGAGAGTATTTCCCTTGAAAGAGGTCGCATCCAATTACATACATGTGAGAACCTGATATTGGGCTCCAACATCCAACATTTAACAGGTGAAACTTGACTGAATTCAATGATACCCATTTTATATACTTGTTAGTAAAGTTTTAACTTTTTGCTATTAACTTATTGAACGAAGGAGAAAGATCAATTGACATACTTTTGATGGGGAATTTAAACTATAATGGGGACAAGGATGGGGGAGAAAATGACACGGGGATGGGGATGGGGGTTCCTGACACCGACAAGCGACAACGATTCCCACGGGGAACCCCATTGTTAAAAAACTAATACTATATATATATACTATGAAAAATATTAAATATATATCAAACACTAAGGATAGAACCCATAACTTCTAGTAACACAAGTTATATAGAGTATAGACTCTATGTATGCCAACACAAAGTACAACAACAACAACAACAACAACATAGCCTCAGACTCAAACTTTTCCATTGTGCTCGATTCAGTGCAATTGATGGTGAGCTTTGCAAACCAAGAAATTTCATGGCATGAAAAGAAATTTCATGGCAACACAAAGTACTAAATTTTAATTTCATAGGTAACATAATTGAAAGATACCACACTACACACATTGACACACAAACCAATTGTCTCATTGGGGTCAAAAGCTCAACTAGAATTAGAAACAACATTTTCAAGGAGAAGACGTGAGACCTAAGCAATCCCCCTCACGTAGCCTAGGCGAATAGAAAAAGATTTAGATGAAGCCCCCCTAAGAGATTTTATAATTTATCAAGAGACTCCTCAATAGTTGTAGGACACATATTTTTAACCAGATCTATTTAATAAAAATTAATCACATAAACATGGTTTAAAAAATCGACAAACTTCGCCGAAGTTCGAGCGACGCGAAGTTTGTCGATGTTGAGGTGAGCGAAGCGAAGTTCAAAGGCAATTGAAAAATTGCAAAACTTAGACTCAACTTCGGCTAACTTCGACCGAACTTCAAAAACATCGATGGAAGTTCATAAAACATGAAGTAAAATTGTTATGTTTCGTGGAAGTTGAACAAACTTCGACTAGAACTTCGGAAACTTCGCCTATGCTAAAAATATACTTAAAATTTGGAATATCCTCCGCTAACATGAGTTTTATGCATTATTCTTGTATGATTAAGTATATTTCTAACATCTATACGAAGAAACTTGAGTTTTCTAACTTTAAAGTGAAATTCTGTAAACTTTCGTACACTGGCAAATTTTTGTCAAACTTCCATCGTCGGAGTTAATTTCCTCGAATTAATTCCGAATTTTAAGTGAGCTAAGTCATAGGCGATGTCGAAGTTTCGAACCATGCACATAAATTTAAGGTGCAAAAATATGACTCGCATTACCATACAAAAGGCACAATAAAACAAATGCATCGACCAGCATGGGCTACAGGAGATTGTCGTCGAAGATGGAAGGCTGGCCAAGTGTATGTATTTTGACAAAATTGAGTGTGTTGAGGGAGGGTTGGAGGAGATAGGTGGCCAAGTTAGGGTTGAATAGGATATGTGAAGCAATTCTCACATTTGCAAAGATCCCATCCCTCTAATTCTTTTATTTGCTTAAAAGCCCACCGCCGGACTAATCAATGGCCTAGGCAGTGAGCCTACAAATTGCCTACGACGTGGGTTAGGCGATGCCTTGAAAACACTAAATCTTGAAAACACTAAATAGAAAAGGCTTAAGGATAATAAAAAGGTAGTAAAGTAAAATGATTTACTTTAAGACTAAATAGCCTCATTTGTTATGCGGCAACCCTAGTGTTCCACTTTACTAGCGCCCACACTTTTTACTCTTGTTTTCTTCATAAATACAATCACAAAGTCTGATCTCCCTATAGCCTTTAAGATACCATTTGACATGTTTTTCTACCTTTGTTAAATTATGTACATTCCAAAAACGTATTCCTGGAAGTTATTTCCACATTATGTAGTTTGTAGCGGCTAGGGTGCAACTAGTCACTTGGAGATGAAGTATGACAAAGATGAAACTAACAATCTTTTCTTCCACCTTTGAGATGGGAAAGAAGCTTTGTGGCATAGAAATATTGTCTCTTAAATGAAAGCTGATTTCAATTGTCAAAAAATTAATGTGGAACCTTTAAAAAAAAAAAAGTAAACAAAATTGTGGAACCACCCATCTCCAATTCCTATTCTTCTTTGGTTTTTTAAATATTTTATGAACCTAATCAATGATTTATTTTATTTTGTCTATGTTAAAGACCATATGTTCTCAACATAAAATATACTGAAAGATGATGAATCAAACCCACAAAAATAGAAGGGAAATCAAATAATTGTTGAAAAAAATAAGAACTTCGAAATAAAAATAGAAACCTTACACATGGCATAAAGACAAGAAACTTTGCAAGCGTACCTATCAGTGCAAATCAGAAACGATGATTCTTCAATAGATTGATGGGTGAGGAATGCTTTCATATTTGCAAGACGGTTTTCTTGTGCCAAAGCAGAATGGAAAGGCAAGACCTTGATATGGATTCCTTTCCGATCATACCGTTTTAAAATGTTCTCAACTTTTCTGCAAGTTTCAATCTGCAGGAAAGAAACAAAAAAGAGCAAAAAAATAAACCCATGAATCCAAAAGTCTTGAGAAGAATCTGAGCAAATCTCTCAAACTAACCTTGTTGCAAAAAATAATGGTTCTGGAGACTGGACTTTCCTCTAGAAGCTGCAGCAGAGCAGATTTCTTATTGAGAAATGCTGTTTCTGGAGATTTTTCCACTCTATCATCTCCACTACAATCTACAAGCACCTGCATTCAGATGTCTAGACATTCAGATAAAAAGCTTCAGTTCACACAAATAGAATAACTATCACTTGAATTTACCGAGTAATTTCTCATCAAAGACCAATAATGTTTCTTTTCTTTACCTTGAATGAGGTGTATATATATATATATAGTATTTATCATACTTTTAATACAATTCATTATGAATAAAATAGGACAGAGATCATCAACATAAAATAGCAAAAAGTGAATCATACATTGTAATTTAGTGGGACCACACAGATCAAAGAATCTCCCCTTATTTTGCATTGGTTCAAACTTTAACTTAATGACAGGTTTGTTTTAAAAGGAAAATGAAAATTCATTCCCAAAGGTTTCAGCCAGGCGTGTGGCCAAGAGAACAAATTTCCAAAGTTATTAACTTTTTTAGAAATGGCATTAATATGTGTGACACTTGTTTTCCGTAAACCCCCTCAAAAAAAGCATACTCATACTTTTAGGTTATTATCTTAATTTCCAGAACTCTTCATGAAACTGCAACCAACAAGGATCTAAATGTTATAACCACTACTTGTCTAAACCAAGACTAAAAACTAAAACTGCACGCCCAAGATTACAAAATTATGTTTCGACATTAAGCAACCAGTCAAGATAAATTTGTCATGAAAGTAAATAATTCATGTCATAGCAGTGTTTTCAAGGCGTCTTCTTAGGCGTTTGGGGGGGTGTCCACCGCCTAGTCCTTAAATTAGGTAGGCGATGGGCCTGAAAATAATTTTTTAAAACTTTTCAAGGGGGATTCTGTAACTTTCAAAACTTTTTTTTATTATTTTATTATTTAATTTGTTTAAAAATATTTTTTTATTTCAAAATGCGTGGAAAAGTGTGGAGCTGAAAAAATGTCGATGAGAATGTGTAGGTGAAAAAATATGCCTCTTACTGTTGAGGGGTCTCTAAATAAATTAAATTATTTGTTAAAGAGATCTAAGTAAATATTTTTTTGTCTGGCTATGAGCCGCCTAGGCAAAGCCTAAACTAGGCGGGGCTAAAACGCCTAACACCGCCTCGCCTCCTTGAAAACATTGTGTCATAGTGCTCTATGAAAATATAGATCTCCTTCATCATCTATCTTAATCACAACTTAAAAGAAAATGAGCCTAAAATATGCATCATCAAATTCACCTCTTCAAGGCCGGAGCTTGTACAATGTATTCTAGGTCCCATGATCACGACACAATCGGGAAAGATTTCGACAAGTTTATTGTAAATGTCCACAGGTAATGTTGCTGTCACAAAGAGATATTGAGAGGTAACAGGTGCAGAATCAACCAAGTTTTGCAGCACTTGCTCAAAGCCTTCATCGCCAAATAGTATATCTACCTCATCTAGCACAATACTGTCACATAATAGGGAGCAAACTGGAAGTAAGTTGTTACTGGACATTGTTAATAATTAACAAAAACTGCAAGAATTGGATGAATTGTAGGTCAGCTTAAAAAGTGGAGAGTAATCCATGATATAAAGTTTCTAGTTCTCCTCTTTCAGGTATGAACTAATTCAAATTCCATTAAAAATTCTTGGGTTCCTTACCATTTAAGATTTGTCAGCTGCAAGAAGCCTTCTTTAAGAAGGAAAATGAATCGACCAGGTGTGGCTATGAGAATATCTAAATCTTGTTGAAGACCTTCTAATTGAGTTTTTTGTCGAAAGCCACCAGTTGCAACCATGGAACGGAATGGAACTCCACACTTTGACAAGGAGCGACAATTATTTAACACCTGCAAAACTTAAAATCGGACAAGATCAAAATCTTAAGAAAAGGGAGAGAAAAAAAAAACATACAGTATAGCTAAAATAATATTTTGCACAGAATTATCTCAAAAAGAGAATCAACGTACACTTCCTTACCAAAAACTTCAGAGTTCCTCCCCAAACACAATCAATAAATTATGATGACTCTATACATTGTTTCACATTGTACTGCTTCTTGTATTACGTCCTTTAACTACTCCTTATGAATCATTCCAAGTCATTCCCAAGGACTTATAGAAAGAAAACTAAACTTTCCAACATTTAACCTGGGAGTGCGTAGTTTCTTCCACATAGCAATACTTCTTGTACTATGTCCTTCCACAATTCCTTATGAAGCATTCCAATTCATTCCTTTCGAGCTATACAAGAGAAACTGAACTTTGTGTGTAACCTAACAGCTACTCGAGAGTTTGCAATGTAGAAGAGATGGACCATTGTCTTAGAATTTCCATTGGAACAAATACAACACTAGAAAAATTGCACAAATCTGGCCTGCACTTCTTAAGAGTGTTAGGATTTGGGAGAAACACCAAATTGATTATTCTATGACCAATTAGATCAATATATATAGTTACATAACATAAATGGGCCAAGTGGGCCAAGTCCTAATACCCACATATACATACATTAACACCCCCTCAAACCCGAGGCTAATCAACAGTCACGAATGTGACCGTCCGACAAACAATGGCGACGACGAAAGGCCGACGAGAAGGGCATACATATGGAGCTGCGCCAAATATTATCGTTCGACAAACAATGGCGACAAGAAAAAGCCGACGAAAATGAACAAAGAGGGGCAAGAATATGGTCATCCGATGAATAATGGCAATGAACTAGCAACAACAAGCCGACGAAAACGGCAATGGGTCGACGACAAAGAGTGATTTGGTGAGAACCTTGCTGGTGAATCGTGATAGAGATATTGAGATGGGAGTTTTGCTTTTCTAGGCCAAGATTAAGGCACATACTCACCATAGTGAAGCACGCATAGGCCAATGTAGAGACAAATTGCAAGGGCTTGATGAGGTGCCACACAAGGACGAAGTGGGTGATGCGCGTTCTATAATGTGCTTAATAAAGCATCAAGCAAGCACGGATGACGAGCAAGCAAAAAAACAAGAGCAATGTCTCGATCTCACGAGGTTCTTCGTGAGCCTCTAATCTCCGGCAATGGGCTTGGGCCTACACCAACAAAGCACCCAATCGGCCCTCGCGTCTCCAATAGTGAGGAAGCACGGACGAAAAACTAAGCACGCTTTGCTGATGGAGATTGCAACGTGGAACAAACGCGCGGACAAAGAGGCACCTTAAAGGCAAATTGAAGCAGAACAAAGATTCTGAAGACGCCAAGCAGAAGTATCGACTACCGAAACAGAGGCACCAAACAGTAGAACAAGGACAATGAACACATAGAGAGAGAAAGAGAGCCTCCAATTAATGAAACGACAGATATGGTAGAGGCAAACAATAGCTGATCATCAAGAAATAGAAACGACGGAATCAAACGACGATGTAGAGGTGTTTGAAGCGGACAGTAGCCATAACATGAAGGTGAGATTGCACACTATCCAAGGCAACTGACGTTCTCTAGATGAGAATGTGCACATGATGATGTAAGAATGACAATAGAGAATGGTGATGTAAATAGCGATACGAACCAAAGGCACGAGGAGAGGGCTCGTGATGAGGCTGACTGCGCAAGCAGAGCACGGTATGTACGTAGAACATGAATAGTGGAACACCACAAATGAGAACGAGAAAGGAGAAAAGAGAGCAAATATATGAAGGTAGATGATTTGACGAAGAGACCCACAAGGATCGAAGAGCAACGCGCAAAAGACGAATACCACGGAACAATCGTCGACTCAAAAATCGACTGACCTACAATTAGGGTTCTAACTCTAATGATATTTTCGATGTAAGATCCAATCTACTCCACTTTTTAACACGCCAACTTTTATTATTTTTCCGATGTGGGATTACATACTCCAACGCTCCCCCTCAAGTGCAACTGGGCCTGGACTAGTAGACACTTGTTGAACACAGACCGACTCTTAAAGGTCCTTACAAACATGCCTAGGCTTACCCTTAGAGGCTCTGAGTCCACAAACGGGTCTAAATTCCACTACTAGGCCAACCGGGCCTTCAAAGACGAGCCAATAATCATCTCGCTCCGATAACATTTTAGGATGTGGGATACACCGAATTGATTATTCTAGGACCAATTAGGTAAATATATATAGTTACATATATAGGCAAAGGGGACCAAGTCCTCGTACCCACAAATATATACATTAAGAGAGATTAATAGAGTTCAATCTTTTAAGATCTATAACAACAAAGCAAATAAATTATGCTGAATCAGATATAATCCAATACATGAAAAAATGGTTGTCTTAATTTCAACAAAATTTTGGAAAAATCGAAAAAAAAGGTTGTTTTCTAAGTTCCCCACTTCTTTAGTTATTTTTTTTTCAGGAAATAGTTTGTCAATCTTAATCCAATACATCTTCCTTGTATTTTTAGCTTCATGATAAATTTGTTTTTAGATATTGAATCAAATGGAGCCTCATAAAGGGTTTCATTTTTGCATGTGCAAATGTGGCAATGAGTAGCCCACAAATAACAAAAGAGATCAAAGAAAATATTAAAAAAATGATGTGGCGCTAAGAGTTCAATGTCACTGGTCTGGAATTCCTGATAACTCTTACACTACCTTCAAGGCAGACCAAGAGAAGGATGTTTCTTTTTCTTTTTGAGAAGAAACAAACTATATATTCAAATTTCAAAGAGTGCATGCTATGAAAAAAAAAAAATCAAAGAGCGCAAGTTCGTAGGAAACAACAAAGAAAAAGAAAAAAGGAAAAAGAAAATAAAGGTGCCCTGAGGCAAAAATTCAGAAATATGTGCATCATGCTAAAAGGAAAAGAAACTTTATTAGGCTCTGGATTAGCTAAAGGTTCAGATACAATCGCATTCCCAAAACACTAGCTTGATTATCTCCCACTTTAAGATAGCGGAATACAATTAAAGAAGCAATGAGTGCGTGACTTTCCATTGGTTCTATTGCTCTATCTGTTAGCTCCTCCAACATCTTTACGATTATTGAATGGACAACTCATACATTGGCAGAGTCGAGCACCCACCAAATTACCTTTGTTGGTGGAAGGCTGGTTGACTTCAAATGTAGGAGAACAATAACATTGTATTCACCCCCTCGAAAAAGGTGAAAGGAGCATAATCTCTCGTTGCATAACAAGGATTCATTTGTTTTTTAGTATTTTCGATATTTTAATAAGATAAGATCTTAATTCAGAGTTGAAATCTCTAGTTTTATCAGGAAATTTATGTTATAATTTTCATTGTTCGTGTAAGCATTTGGGATGCAATTTTAACCACTGTGGCATAATTTTGAGCATTGTTTTCAACTTCACGTGTTATCCTAGTTCTCTATTTATCCTCCTTTTCTTCTTTTTGTGATTCTCCATTAAAACCACAATCACGATATGAATATACACAAGACTAGTCCACAACGTAAAAATGGAACATATAAATAGACAAACTTTGTTAGTGAGTTCCAAAACAGTAGAAGGACAATCAACAGGTTATCAAATTTCATAGCTACATGGATCAAACTATTCCACTCCTCTTGATTCATTACCTTTTATGGCATGCTTCTGAAATCATTTGAGTTTTTTATTTTTTTTAATGCATCGCAAGTTATCTCAAGCCTACCCCTACACCGTCAAATTTCATAGATTAAAAGCAAGAAAAATATTTTCAGAACAAAGCAAAGACAAAAGTCTGATAGGACCAGTCATTTACACACTTTTAAACGAGAAGTAGAAAAGTAAAATCAAATAAACAAGCACTTGAAGAAAGATAAAAGAATCAGAACAAGAAGATAGTTAGAGGCAAGGAGGGTAACAATGGCTTACTTGAGAAGCTAATTCGGCAGTTGGCACTAATACCACAGCTCGAGGACTCCTTGATGAGGATTTACTGATTCCTTGTAGTTCTTCTTGTCTAAGACGCTGGATAACTGGTGCCAGATATGCTAATGTCTTACCAGATCCACTTTGGTCAGCTATAATGCAACTCTTCCCATTGACTACAGGAGCAAATGCTAAGGCCTGCAATTGTGTCAATGACCTAATATGTAAGGCCCAAACTCTATAGATGAGAATAGAGATTTTCATAAAACTGACTGAGGCCCACCAAGTTTGGCTATTTTGTGTGGAGGAGCAACAGATATGTTATTAATCAAGTGTTGCAAATAAGAATGTGCCGTTATAGATTTTTAACCCCAAAAGTGGTTTCTTTTCAGTAAAGAAGGAGGGTGCATCCAAGGGAAGCACAGTGCAATACTTATATTAGAAAAAGGAACACCAGGGATCAGCTAGTTTCAAATTGGGTTTTGAAACAGACCATTCACAGGTCTCTTTGCAGATAACTAAGATTGTTAACTCATATTGACTAGTCGTTCTCATCAGAGATAATAAAATCTTATAACTACATTGCCATCGACTAATGGGGATTCAAGGGAGACGCATTACCTGAATATGTGAAGGACGAACAAAATGCTGACCCTTAAGAGATTCTATAACTTCTTCACTGCATCCAAGATCTCTAAATGACTTCCGGCTAAAGAAATTTCTATCAGAAGCTATCTTCTTACGCTGCTTTAAACGATTAGTTGAATCAAACTCAGAGTCTGGGATCGATGTACCACTGCTCCACCCTCTAAATGAAGCACTAGCAGCTGCTCTTGGACTTGAAACATTTGATTCTTTCATTTCAAATTCTTTTTCATTTTCCTTCAGATATACATTATCCTCATCAGGCTCAGCAGTGTTTTTGGAATTGTTTGACCTTGGCATTGATCCCAAAGTGCCATTTCTGTTCCTAGTTGAAGTCACAAGTCTCTTTGGCTCTATGCATTCATTGGAAGAATCATCTTTAAGTTCTTCATACTCATAATCATTTCTCACATATTCTTGCTTACTAAGGGACACTGTTCCAGTAAGGGCTCTGACTTTCTGCACTTTTAGCCTACCAAAACCACCGCGTGATATCGTTGAGTCATTGGTCACAGCAACGGAGTAAGACTGATCTTCATCTGTAACAGAAAAAACCTTATAAACCAAAAATAAACCTTTTTCGAGAGCCAGATGTGAGTAATATACACCATCAAATAAACAAAGGAAAGTCAGAAAGAAATGTACCACTGAACTAAAACAATTGAACCCTAAAACCTACAATGCACGAACGCGCGAAATATAGCTCTAATACCAAATTAATTCACCACCAGACCTAACAAGATCTACTCATTATGAAATCAACGCCCAATTATTAATCTTTCACTGTTTCAAAGTTCTGAATTGCACCCGAAATCATTAATTAGCTTCACAAACAATACACACATAGATCAATCCAGTTTGGTGAATACATAAGAATAATCAAATGAATTTCGAATGTCGAAAAACTGATAAAATCTCACCTCCTCCGTTCTCGCCGCCACTTCTCCTCCCCTTTCCCTCTCCACTGGGAGGTTTCCATGAGAGTACTTCCTTGGAAGGAATTGGAGCATCGTAATCGTCCTCATCGACTCCACCCCAAACGATGAACTTCTCTCCGGTCTCGTCGTCGATCAACTGGTACGCTCCAGGAGCGTCCATGGGCTTGCGAGTGTACGCAGCCTTGATCATAGCCCTAGTTCTCGGAGCGCCGCAGCGGTGAGAGCGGAGACTCGGACTGATGAAAGCATGGTGGATGAACAGTGAAGTTCGGGAGGACTTTGGGGTGAACTTGAGGGGTTGGGAAATGCTCGGGGGAGCTTTTGCCAACATTCTTCCAAAGTGTGTTTCTCCCGCGGATAAGCAGACGTCAAATGTAGTCAAATGTATATATGGATAAGATTTATCTTGGAAAGGGAATGCATTATGTAAAAAAAAAAAAGGCCGCTATGCGCACCCTGCCATTTATTGCAGGCACACGATTGTTGCGGGCACCAAATGCTTTACTGAGAGTCTCCAAAAAATTGAGCTGAAATGCCAAAAATACCCTCTACTCAAAATGACCACTCCACCCCAATCCTTCAAAATCGGCAAGGTTAAGCACCCTACCTTCTTTTTTTGCTACCCGAACTGAGGCACCCCATAGAATCTCCAAAACCCTAACTCTCCTCCCTTTCGATTCTCTCTCTCTCTCTCTCTCTCTCTCTCTCTCTCTCTCTCTCTCTCTCTAGTAAAATTAGCCTCTCCCTTTGTTCCCTATTCGTTTTTGTGGGATTTGACCCAAGTTAGGGTTCGAATTTTGAGATTTGATCTTGGGAGGCGTTCATTCAAATGACAGAAGGTATGTTCACAAACGATTTGGCAACAAATGTGTTATGTTAATTCATTATTGTTGTTTGTATTGTGTTCTTCATTCACGGGTTTCGAATATGTAATCCTGTGTTTTTCGGTCATACATGGTTGTAAATGCTAGTGTATTCTCAGCCACCAATGACCGAGATATAGTATTTGGTTGAAATCAGTCCAATCAGTATCGATTCCATGATTCCAAGATTATAGCATAAGGCTCGATTGCCTTTGAATGAGTTTAATGTTTTAGTATTAGTTTTAGCAAATGAGGTATGTCTCGGTTGATATGAACGAAGACTATACCTTGAGTCTCGATCATTGGTTGACAAGACATACGCATGAGTCTCGATCACTACCTTCCGAACTCAAGTAGTAGACTTGATTTATGCTTGCCTCGACTGTATGTATCTGATCCTTGTATGTATTGTTTTGTTCACACGGTTCTGATAATCGTGTATATGTATGTCTCGTTCACATGGTTCCGAGATGCAACCGAGACTTGATTCTGATACCTTTTTTCATTGATTTGTTCAATTTTCTTACATTTCCTTACTTTTTAGATATGGCTCGTTCTAAGGCAACCAGAGAGGAGACTAGTAGTGAGCCGTTGGGAGGTGCCCGTTGTCGTGGTGGTCGGAGACCCCAAACCGCATCTTACTAGAAGGAGAAACAAAAAATAGATATGAAGGGTAATGCACCAGCTACGAGTAGACGTGCTTAGAAGGTTGTTTTGTAGGATGAGGTTTCCCATGTTGTCGAGCATTGGGAAATGGATTTATTCATTGCTCGTGGTGGAACGAAGGGTGAAGCATCCAAGTCTTTTGAGGACTTACTTAGGAATGACAAAGAGAAGAATGTATGTTGAAGCATGTTGCATTTGTTTTAGTTACTTAGTCATCTGCACCACAACTTCCTGCTCATCCGAATCTAATCTTCTTGCAAAAGACTAGTCATCCAAGTTGTTGGCAAAGTCGTGATTGTACCTCCCACAAACCACATTGATGTGCCACAGAGAATTCACATTTTTCTTGATGTTAATAAGGAAATGACACCTACATTTCTTGGTACCAATTTGATTCCTTGTATTTTTCTCATCTTATTCGGTTCTTTATTTCAAAGTAAGTTTTGCGGCTTTTGCTTTTCTTACTCTTTGTTATATTCCCCTAAATGTACCAGACATCTCACGTGCAAGTTTTACTTTTCCCCTGCGCTTAACCCCTCCAATATTAGTGTGTTTTGTAACTAACATAAACCTTTTTGCACAAACGATCATTTGAAGCCATGAAATAACCATCTTTCTAGATTGGAATGACATACAAAGAGTGAAAACATCTCTGTAGTCTGGAAATAACGTGGAAACCGACATTACCTATAAGAAAAACATGGAACCATAAGGACTCATTACCAAGACACTGCATATTCACCGAAAAACGCAAAAACACAATCTTAGTAGCACATGTCCGAGACTTACAAAGTAGTGTAGGTACAACATAACCGACACTACTTGAATAATTTCAGAACCCTATGACCGAGACATGTGCATTAGTGTCGGCCACCATATACCAAGACTTATTGACAAAGTTTTGGTCCTGCATGGCCGACATAATCGTGTCCATGCTCACTACAGAAAAATTCAATTTGTTTTTAAAAAATCAACAAATACCTCTTCTTGTACCTCTTCCCGCACTATTGTGTTATATTCATCTATTTCACACTGAAAACAACTTCGAAATGGTCGGATCTACCAAACCCTATAATGAAAATTCAAAACATCAAAGTCACTTATTGCTACACTAAAACATATTTTTTTAACCTTAATATGGTTGGAATCGATTGTTACCACGTCACCGGCTGATGTGAAAGTAAAAGAATCGATACACGATCGCCGACGAAACACGTGAGTTTCAGTTAGAGATGAGAGAGGAAGGAGTGGGGTACCCCAAATTGGTTCCAATGTGTGTTCTGGTAGTGTAGATTGTTTATATGAATGGGCAAATTTGTCATTTCCATCAAGGTCAAATTTAAAGGAGAAGAAAATCATAAAATTTGTGTCCGGGTGCCTATAGCACACCTAAAAAAATGTTACGTTACAATCTTTAGTACAGTATTGATGAGTCCATTCGACACACGTTGGAATATGTGCACACACATCTCTGACCCATCAATGTTCTACTCAAATGTTACCGCAAAATGATGTATCCCCTTTGCTTCGAAAAAAAGTATGTATCCCCTGACATGTCTTAAAAAAAAGAACTAAAGTCGTCCTATATGCATCCTATTACCTTAAATATTTTTGAGTTGCACTATATGCACCCTGGCTCGAACTATGGCAACATCATTTTTTTTTTGAATTAATGTTGGTTCTACAAGGAAATGACACTTTTGCCCCTCTCAACCTAATAGATTCAATTAGTTGCACACATCACTCTCCATTCTCGTGCACCCCATCCATGTTCTCCCATATATTCCAACTTAGAGCATTCATTAATCTAACACTACAAAAATTTGTCTGAATAGTGACGTGCATTAGCGATGAGAAGTAATATGTCGCTATATTGCAACATATTTGCGATAGACCATATGGTTGACTAATTTGACCAAGTAGCGATAGGGTTACGATAAGGCAAGTCGTTATTTTTTGGTTGAAAAGTATTCATGCATCACTAATTCAGTCGCTAAAACAATTGACGATGGGGTTGGCGATGAACATGGAGACAGATGGCGGGTTTTAGCAACGGATTGGCCCCTCGCGATATCTCTTCGTTTGATTTTGACATATGAAGATGACCACTACAAGAAAAAAAGTAAACAACAACAAACTAATCTGTTGCTGAATTGGTACAAATTTGTTGTTAAGCGGCTCAACAACAGATCAGAAGTGTTGCTAAACTCTTTGTCACAGATTGAAGTTAGCAACATATTTTTGTTCAGTTGCATTGAAAAAAGAGAGGTTATGTTGCAAATCTGTTGCAAATCAGCAACATACATAATATGTTGCTGATTTGCACAGTCAGCATAAGCGGCGGCTGTTGCTAATTTGCACAGCAACAAAACCGTTGTCTGTCGCTGATCTGTTGCTAAACAGCGACAAATCAGCAACAGACAGCTTTTTGCTTGATTGTGCAAATCAACAACAGACTTGGTCTCTAATTTGGAATGATAATTTTTTTTAAAATTACAGTTCACTGTAAATAGTAAATGGAATTCCTGCAGCAGTAAAATCTGAAAAAAAAAAAAAAAAAAAAAAATTCCTGCTGCAATTAAAACTAAAATTGAGAAATTGTTTGTATATTATCAAAATTTGACAAAAAATATATACAAAATGTGGAGATTAACATTTCATAATTAACTAGTAGTATACTATATATACTACTAGATGAACATTATCCAATAAAATACAAAATACTACACAAATTAAGATGGCTACACAAATTAATTTACATATATATCTACAATGTCAATCCCACACTATTACCCAATTGTGTCACCGATACAAGATAGACACCATACAATTTCTAGGGCTAGAAGTGCGTGTCCCATCTAAATCCTGAAAATGAAAATGAATAACTTGAACAATATTCGAAATGCAATCAAAATATTCAAACACAAATGAAAAAATTCCTAAAATTAAGCCTTGCTCATCGACCTCATACATAAAAAATCGCACACAATGACACACACAAAAATTTCCAACTCAAAAGGGAATGAAAGAACTTCCATACATGACATCCCATGCATTTTTTCAATTTCTTTCCTCTTGTACATTCATTCATATATATAAGAAGTTAAAAACATAAAAGAAGAAACCATGCAGCCCACAAATGAACCATTATAAAAACTCAAAACAATAAAAAATGAAAAAATTCAATGACATGAGAACAAATCTAAGATAATTTAGCAAATCCCAAAATATGTAACTATTAATTGAAAAAAGTCAATGACATGAAAAAATTCATATTCTTCTTTGATAATACAAATCGAATTTATATTTTCTAATTCACCACTCTCTTGCAATGGATATATACTTTGAAAGAAATTAATTAAGAGGACAACAATATATTATATATGGTTCCAATTTCTGTTGTTCTTGTAGTGCTGCAAATATACTAGAATGAGATCGTTATACCTTGCAAGACAAAGTTAATCTTATAAACATAAAAAATATATTTTTAGACCAAATCTCAACCATTCATTCAAAAATTTAGACTTCAATATTTTCATCCACCAACTAACATGCATTTAGACACCTAATGGTTATATACAAACATTTTATCTCCCATTAAAGCAAATGAGTAGGAAGAAATTAGATCAATGTTTAAACATAGACAACAACAAGGACTCGATCCTAAATTAGTTGGGCTTGGGGACATGGATCAAACTCTTTTATTGCGCTCAATCTAGTGCAATTGACGGTGTGCTTTCCAAATCATGATGTTTAAAACATTAAAAAAAAAATAGTAACAACAACAAAAGAAAAATCAAGCCAAGTTAATTTATATTATGTATATAGAAGCATGAGAACAAATCTCAAAATATGTCACTAGGTTATGTGTTGGGTTGCATGGAGATACTTAATTTGTTAATAAAAGGGTTGCTAAGTAGAGATTAGTGGATAAAATATAGGGATGACAAATCTCTTAATTTATGCTTGTAAGGGAATTTGCCTGCACTGAATCTCGGGCTTGCTTGGTTGCACAAGGGTTTCCTAATAAAAGAAGTTACTAACATCATATAAAGTTGATTCGCATAACAATATATATTTGGTAGATAATCTAATATTGTTATGTTTGTTGTGAGGTGTCCGCTTACTCCAACAAACATTGAATCCCATGCCAAGTATTTTCTCATTTTTTCAACAGAATCAGAGATACTTATTAACATGTTATATGTGGGCATTGACGATACCAAATCTAGGGATATATGTGTGTACGTGGAGTGTTCACTTGATATTCTAAGTTAAGTATCACTATAATGCACTATTAAACTATGTATGATATGCACATTTATTTAAGGTACGTACAATAGTTTATGGAAAACATAACAAACTAAGCTTACAAGGAACATAATCTAATGGGGAAAAAATGGGCAAAAAGGGAGAAAAGTTTTCTACAATTCCGAAAACGACTTATATTTTTTGATAAAAATTTTGTAGGATGACTTATAAAAATGACCGGAGGGAGTAATAAATTAAAATCTACCTTCTTCCTTAGACGACTCTTTCTTGTGGCCTCGCGATTTTGTGCAAGTCATCGAAGTGTCTGCATAATAGACAAGTTCAAAATCAAACTCTATGCCTAATAATGTTTTACATATCATGTCAAACTAACCAACCTTCTGATCCGACGTTTTATCCTTTGATCTGTTGCTGGAATCATAAACCAATGATGCATTAGAGGTACCTATTTCAAACTGCAACAGAAGCGTGATTTGTCCCGTGAAAATAGAAAAATGTTTCATATTTCTTCCAAAGCAAAGGAAAATTCAGATGTAAGATGAAACACAGTAGGATGAGAAGAAGTAATCCAGAGCTTCTAAACTAATGCTTTAAGACTAAAAATATTTATAGACAATACCATTCTCTTCTCATCTGTCTCTATGTCTGTTGAGGTGTCAGTCCTTGGACTAGCATCTGCCATTTTTCAAGCCTTCCAAGTTTTAGAAAGATAACTGACCAGAGGAACAAGATTTTGTAGTCCTTTCCCCGAAGGAAATTAGCACTATAGTAGCAGGGTTTTATCAGAGAATATGAATGCCTGTGGCTCCAAAAAAAAATAGTGTTAAGAATGTTAAAAGGCAATACAAGAAAAAAAGCTTTGCAGTGTACAGAACAAATAATGGACTTTGTGAGACTGGTAACTGAATGTTATGCACAAAATTTTGATGAACAATTAAAAAAAAGTAAGACTTAAATGGATCCATTTTATTTAATACCACAAAGAGACAGAAAGGTGTTCAAGACTGTCAGAATATCCTTTGTGAAATAAAGCAAAACAAAAGCAAAATAAGCAAGCCCTGATGCATTTGGTCTGCACAAACCTTCATTCAGTAGGAAATAAATTATATGATATAGACAATTGTGGCCTTCCCTCTTTATGGCTAGCAAAAATGGTTCCTCAAGCTACACAACTTTTTCCATAAGGTCGTAAGTGGACCAATCTTTTTCGCCAACCGGATTTCACAGAATGAGATTTCCACTGAAGTGTGAGGAAGAAGAAAAGGAACACAATTCACTAAAAGCAGCAATCCCCTATGTAAAGTTGTAAACTACTTCATGACCTAGAATTTGAAATTCTCTTTCTTTTCCTTCAACAACAACATATCAGCAGCAAGAGAACGCGTTGCTAACTAATAGAAAATCCCACCGTGATTCCAATTCAAAAAACCTGACTCGAATTTCAAGTTCGAAGTGACAACAATTCTTCCATCATAATAAAGTTTACACTAATCTAATCACTGTAAGAGGGCAAAGATATAAATTGGATAATCAATTTTACTGCTCATCACAGTAACAAATATTTACTACAATAGAAAATTTGTTAGCACAAAAGAAGAATTCTTTAGAGAATGAATCTACATTGCATAATAGGATGGTAATGGCGGCACAAACCTTTGTGTCCCGCCCTATGCTTCCTCGCCATCCTCTTCGCCTAAACTCATCACTGTTCAACCTCATACATCGCCATCAATCCAACCAACCCACTAACAAAACCCTAAACCCCTCCACTAACCTCGTAAAAGAACCTTAAATCCTCCAAAACCACACTTTTTGATCCCAAACACGCGCAGACCGCATCAAACTTCAAACTTTTTCAATCAAACGGAGCTCAACACACAATCCGATTCACACGAGCTCACTCGCAAACAAGATGACCAATCGATCATCAGAAAACCAGTCAAACCAACCCCACCAGGCTTCGCAATCACTCGAGCCGCGCGAAGCTTCAACAACCCACAAATCAAACGAACCGAACCCTAGCTTCAGCTCCTTCGAAAATCGAGAACTTTCGCACAATCGATTGACGAAAAAGACACTAATTTCAGTATCAAAAACCCACAAATGAAGATAAAAAGAGCAAAATTTGACTCCGATCTAGAGAAGGGGAAAGCGGCGGTGACGAACAGCGGCGACGATGGTGGCGCGCCTCGCGGTCGATCGGGCAGGCGTCCTTGAGCGCGGCGACTCGCGGTCGTGGATGACGGACTGAGCGACGACAGTGGTGGCGGCGATGACGATGACGACGGTTGTGGCGGCGGCACTTCGGCGACAGTGCGGCGGCGGAGATCTTGGCGTGTGGGAGTGACGAAATGGATTTGCAGGGAGGAGGGGAGAGCAAATGGTTTGTTAAAACCATTTAGAAATTAGTGACAAATTAGCAACAGACTAGTTTGTTGCTGATTTTTTGTTGCTATTTTGTCGCTGATCAAAGCCTACGTGGAATTAATATTTGTGACATTAGAGACAGATCGGCAACAGACTAGTCTGTTGCTAACAGTCTGTTGCTGATTTGTCGCTTATCAACAACAAACTATATGCATATAATGCATTTAACTTGCATTATATTTCGTCATTCCCATACGCCAAGATCTCCGCCGCCGAAGAGCCGCCGCCACCACCGTCGCCGTCGTCGTCGCCGCCACCACCGTCGTCGCTTAGTTCGTCATCCGCGACCGCGAGTCGCTGTTGTAACGGTCCGAAAATTTGACTTGTGCCACGTGTGAAGTCAAGGTCGTATGTGGGATCCACTCGTCGAAATACGTATGTACGAATCCATTTGAGATGATAATGCTAACTATGCGAGGAATTCGGTGAGTTGAAACACGAACGGGACGCCCCTCGAGTAGCGTGCCGACGTGGGACCGAGATAGTGACATAATATTTATGTTGGATATGCCTCGTGTTGCGTGTAGCGCGAGTATCGAGATTTTGAAATGAGGCGGGTTGGTGCCTCGAGATGCGCGTTGCTTGGTTGTTGAGTTGCATCGAGACGTGTTTGCACGAATCTCGAGGACACTTTTGATTTGAAATAAAAAAAGAAAATGTATATATATAATATATATATAAAGAAAAAAAGAAAAAAAAAAGATAAGATCAAAAGAGAGAGAGAATCGGGAGGTGAGAAAGAGGAGATGAGAGAGACGACGGGAAGAGATCGGCGGCTCGCGAGGAGCGGCGCGGCGCGGAGGCGGCCGACAGCACTAGCAGCAACATCGTCCCAAGAACTGGCGATGACGAGATGCGCGAGTAGTGGCTCGCGAACTAACGAACCAGCCGCGGCCTCCCAAGGCGTCGGCGACGATCGCGCAGGGAAGCGGTGCGATGCGGCAGTGCGGCAGCAGGCGCGACTCCGGCGATGGCGGCGATCGGCGGCCGGACAATGGACGGCGGCAGCGGAGAGACGCCGGATCCTCAGCGATTGGACGGCGGCGGCATGGTTGCGGTTGCGGCAGCGGGTGCTGCTGCCGGCGAGGACAGCGCGCGAGCGGCAGCGGCAGCTTCAGCGATAACGCGCGCGCGGTGGCGCGGCGGTGTTGCACGGCGGCGACGACGCGACAACGAGTTGATCGACGGCGACAAACTAGCGGCGGCGCGACGCGACGACGTGGAGGAACTCACCAGCGGTGGCGGCGGCAGCGGCGGCGGCGGCGGTAAGCGGCGCCAGGCGAGCGATGCGATGGCGCCGACGCCCGGCGAGCGAAGCGACGGCGCTTGATGGCGCGTTGTCGACCGGTCGGATGCGCGTTTTCGACAAAATCGTGAACGACGCGATGGAGGTGAGATTTATTTCACCAAATTTTGTTGTGATGTGAATGATTTTAATAAATGAGGCCTAAAATATATAAATGGACATCAGGGACTTAGGAGTCGGGTGTCGGGTGGGTAAATCGAGACGCGAGCGACGTTTTGAGGTTCACGATTTCTCGAGGTAAGTAAACCAGTTAGGAACTTATACGGTATTTCATTTCTCTCCATTGGTTGTTGTTGTTTTCTGTTTTATGATAGCTTATTTGTTGTTCTCTGCTTTGTGATGATAGCTATCGTTGAAATTTTTGTCGATTGAGTGAGTCCATTGACAAGTGAGTCATGGTTACTGTTTATCTGCGATATGAGAGGTTAGGGGCTGGAGGCAGGGGTCTCGTCCTAAACCCGAGGTCTTTCATGGTCGTCTGTTGATATCTCCCAATCGAGTGTATGTTGGGGGCTCTTTTTCCGAGTCCATGGATGGTTCATAGTCGTACAGGTTAGGGCTGGGAGGCAGGGGTCTCGTCCTAGATCCGGGTCTATGAATGTCTCATAGTCGCAAGGGTTAGGGCTGGGAGGCTGGGGTCTCGTCCTAAACCCAAGTCTGCTGGGCTTGTACCGCGACTCAACGACCTTTTGGTCGGGACTCCTTGTTATTGGGCCTCACTCATCGATGGATTGTTTACGGTCATGTATATTCATGCGTTCTTTATTCTTTCGTTCTATTTGCATGAATTCGACTGCTTTGGATATCGTGAAATGTTGCTTTGGATATTGTGAAATGTTGTGTATATGTCCTACTGGATTTACTTACAGGCTCGTCATTCTTATGTTTGACTGAGTGCAGAGCCGTGGACGAGTAGCAGAGGAAGGCTTCATAGCTAGGTGAATTTTTGTATATTTTGTATTTACTCTCCTCTGATGATATGTAAGGGTTCCACAATTAGGTTGCCTAACTCCATGATCTTTTTGTTGAGTTATTTAATGTATTCGTCGCTTTCGCTAAAATTGTAAAACATCGAAAAACATTAATAACTCAACTGTAAAATGTTGAATGTACTGATAATGATGGATTTGAAGGTTGACTAGGCTCTCGTTGACCTTGCGAGATTGGCTTGGGGGTCCACGTGAGTTTAGGCCGGGCGGGGCCCAATTTATGGAAATTGGGGCCGTTACAGCCGCCACCGCCGTCGCCGCTCGGTCTATTGGGTGGGCTCATGCAGGGTCTATGTTTTAAATCCTTGTTTAGGCCCACAAGATAAGAATGACTTACTTGTTTTTTTATATTTTTAAAAGAAAATTTTATATTAAATAAATATTTGAAATAAATTCAAAAGTAGTGTTTTGAAAAAGAAATATTTCTTTCTAATCAAAAAAATTAATGACTTGTACTTCAAAATCAATATGTAACTTGCGGAATTTGCCAATAGAGACTGTTGACATATTGTTGTCGAAAGAGGAGAATAAGGTCTTGTAGCGTTATGCGCGGTTTGTAGCATCGATGCGTCGATTGTTCGTATACAAAAGTATAGTAATTGTGAGAAAGCTGTAAAGATTTTCAAAATGAATATATATATATATATATATATTATTCAAGGTAATAGTTTTTCTTAAAATATTCTTTATTAAGGTAGCGTTATATCAAAATTAATTTTTTAATATTATAATTTTTATTGAAGTTGAAAAAAATCAAATCTATTACTTCGAATAATGAATTATTCCAAAAAATATGAATTTGCAACTTCCTCACATGCTTCGTTTTTTCTTCCACAATGCAGTATTTTGGACAAAAGAAGGTCATCTCAAGTATGAAAAGCTATGAGACCACTGCTTCTCTTTCAAAAACAATGTTAGCAACAAAAATACACTTTTGTATATACGTTTGTTAATTAAATATTTTTAAATGTAATAAAAAAACTAATCCATCAAACTCTAAGAACCACGCCTTCATTCTATTCCATAAGAAAGATAATTTCTAAAATCAAATTAATAATCATTTCTTGACTTAAAGAAAGTAATCTTTTTTGAAGAAGTTTGATATGACTGATTGATTGAGACAAAATATCTCTCAAAATGCCTTGAAGTTAAAGGGTGTCAATTTTTTGTTTGACTCATTGGCTCAATTTTATCCCGCCCAAAAAAAAGATTTTGAATAGTAATTTTTAAAATTCGAATTGAAACTGGGCAAGACTGTGATATTCAAATTGAAGTTCGAGTCGGATCTAAACAAGACCCTCTAAGCCTCATACCTAGCCTAGATTTCAAAAGATTTTACATTGAAAATATGTCGTTATACATTGTATAATTTATAAAAAAAAACAATAAAAAAATAATAAACTAGATAGCACATATAAAAATGTACTATATGTGAGTTAATTATTTCTTGCGAGTTAATTATTTCTTGGTCACTTCATACAATATATATATATATTATGGTTGTAAGCGTAAAAATAACTGAGACTTCTTTAATGAATCTCTTAAACTTGTTGCTTTATTTTACCACCTCGCTGAGTGACAAGCTCGTTTTTGTTTTCTCACATTTGCAAGTAAACAAGTCGGATAAAACAATGATTACATTCAGAGTACGTGCAAATTTTAAGGAAAAAATCTTTTATTATGTTATGTTAATTTTTTTTTTAATTTTCAATTTTTTTTTTTGAAGTTTAAAAATCATGACAATATTTTACTTTGAATAAGAGGAAAATACCGCGCAGCGGCGGCGGTGCCTCGCGGTCGATCGTGACTACGGTGGTGGCAGCGAAGACGACGATGATGGTGGTGGCTACGGATTTTCTGCGACGGTGCGGTGGCGAAGATCTTGGCGTTTCGGATCGACGAAATAGGTTTGCAGGGACGATGAGGAGAGCCCCTGGTTTGTAAAAATCATTTAGAAATTAGTGACATATCAACAACAAACTAGTATGTTGCTGATTTGTTTGTTGATAATTTGTCGCTGATCAGCGACAAATCAAAATCTGTCGCTGATCAGAGCCATAACACGAAATTGGAGTTGTGAGTTAAGCGACAGATCAATCAACGAACTAGTCTGTTGCTAACAGTCTGTTGTTGATTTGTCGCTGATTAGCGACAAAAATTGAATCTGTCGCTGATCAGTGACAGATCAACGACAGGCTATGTCTATCGCTGATCTGTAGGATATCTGTCACAGGACAAAGTAGGTTCTGTAGTTGATCTTCTGCAGATCAGCGACAAACTAGGTTAATGGCGAGAAATCAGCAGATCGTGACAAAATACAATTTGTCACAATTTTTGTCACAAATCTGTCAATGATTTGTTGCTTTTTGGTCAACCGAGTCAAATGCTCTATCTGATGCAGAACTGTTGCTGATTTGTTGTTGTTTAGCAACAAATTCAGTCTGTTGCAATTTTTCGATGCTATTCCATATTTTTCTTGTAGTGGACAAGCATGTCATTCACTCTTTTCACTCACTCTTTCCCGTAACCATATTCTTTTTCTATCTTTTTATTTTATATATAATATATATATACCCCAAATCCCGTTACACGTTAGTCCCAATCCCCGAAAAAATTATAAAAGTACATGTAAAATTACTTTAAATGAGGGAAATTGGGTGAAAATGAATTTTTTCCTGGAAATAGGCAATAACGCCTAATCAAAAGGCGTTATCACAATGGGTTGGTGTTGTTGCTGACGTGGACATATGGATAGTGCCTTTTGAAAAGGCGATATCCATATGTCATGACCACGTGGGACGGATTACACATATAGCGCATTTTCAAAAGGCGCTATCTGTGTAATCTGCGCGTCCTACGTGGACAGTGAGGTGGACAGTAAGGTGGAAGACAATTGTATAAATAGTTTTTTTTTCAAAAGGAGCTATCTATACAAATTGCCTCACCAACTCAACGCAACCTCACCGCTACCTCACACCCATGAAGCCTACAAATAGTGATATAACGTGCACGCATATCGCCACCTCACACCCGCGCCACTCGCGTATGTCGAGGTAGACAACCAATGTAAACAACGCGCACGCATATCGACGCGGATAACCCATGCAAATGTCACCCATGTATGCCGAGGTGGAGATTTCATGCAAATGTCAGACACGTCTGTCGAGGTGGGCATCGTGCGACTCATGCAAACGTCACGCATGTGTCTCGAGGTGGTAAAATCAATGTAAACGTCACGAACGTATCTCCTGGTTGACAACGCATAGAAACACCATGCACGCATGTCGAGGTGGGCCAACCATGCATATCCACTACAGACCATGAACCCCATGCAAACGTCACGCATGTATCACGAGGCGGACAACCCGGTGAGTTGCATGCTTACTATGGATATGCATGGCTGGCCCACCTCGACATACGTGGGTGGCGTTTCCATGTGTTGCCAACCAGGAGATACGTGCGCGACGTTTACATTGGTTTTACCACCTCGAGACACGTGCGTGACGTTTGCATGAGTTGCACGAAGTTGCATGGGTCGCTCACCTCGACGTGACATTTCCAACATTCGCTATTAGTTGGGTAGATTTTTTCCGCTGACGTGGGCGCTATCCGTGAAACATAGTTCACGTATGACGCGTGAACATGAGTCGCCCGAATAACGCCTATGGGTTGCACGGGTTGTCCGCCTCGCAATACGTGCGTGACGTTTACATTGACTTCATCACCTCGAGACGCGTGCGTGACGTTTACACGAGGTTGCATGGGTCGCCCACCTCGACAGACGTGCATGTCATTTGCATGAAATCTTTACCTCGGCATACATGGGTCACGTTTGCATGGGTTGTCCACGTCGATATGCGTGCGCATTGTTTACATTGATTGTCTACATCGAGATACGCGAGTGGCGCGGGTTATCCATCTCCATATGCACGTGGTGGTCATAGGAGGACATAATTTGTATAGATAGCTCATTTTCAAAAGGAGCTATCTATACATTTGCCCCGCCACCTCACGGCCACCTCACGACCACCTCACACCCATCCGAACTAATAACGCCTATTGTAAAGGCATTATTGGCTAGTTCCATCATTTCAAAGTACAACACCCTACTTTGTGAATTACAAAGTAAATGTGCCTTACTTTGTGAAAAACACCCCCAATCCCCTCGTCTCTCTCTTTAACCTTAATCACAAACTTTTCTCTCGCCACTTCAACTCCCCTCTCCTCCACCACTTCCCTCCGCCTCGCCTCTCCATCACGCTGCCACCTCCAGTCCCCTCTTCCACCAGCGTCGCGCCCTCCACCTCGCCTTTCCTTCACGCCTGCCCTCCTCCACCTCCTCCACGACTGCCCTCTTTCTCATTCTCGCCTCAATCGCCACCTCCTCTCGGCTGCCTCCCCGATCTCGACCAGTTGAGGTTAGGCTTTTTATTTATTTGGTTTAGATTTAGGTTTTTGTTATATTGTTTTTTTGTTTATTTGGACAAGGATGTTGATTTTGGTTGTTGTTGTTGTTGTTGTTGCTTGCTGCTGTTGTTATTTTTTTATATTGTTGTTTGTTTGTTGTTGTTCGCGAAAGCTAGCCGTTGCCGATGCCGCCGTGGTGCCTCTCGCCGGTGTTGCGCCTCGCCTCTTCAGTTGAAGTGATTCTTTTTTTATTACTCCATTTGGTCACAAGTGTACAAGAATTAAGACAATCTTAATTACAAGTGTAATTTACACACATATATATCTATCATATATATAAAAGCACGAATAATAAAGTTTTGAGTGGTAATGAAATTTATTTTTTGCCCATATATATCTATCGTATTTACTTTTTTCCCATATATTAAGTCTTTTATATGATATGAATAATTTTGACCTTTTTAATGTGGGTGGTTTTCAGGTTTGAGTCTTTCCCATCTGTCTCCGTCTCTCTTGGGCGATATCCCTGGCGGTCAGCTCTCCTCTCACTGCCTTTCATCTCTGTCTCCAAGTCGATATCAAACCCGATTTCTCTCAACTCTACGACCTCTTCCCTCTCGATCTCTTTGCTGCATTCATTAAACCCGATTTCAGGTTTGCAATTGAATCCCATATTTTGTAGATTATGTACGATTGGATTTCTTAACCACCCTTCTTCCAGTTTTTTTTTTTTGGGTCTTTTTGTTCATCAATTTTGGGTTGTATTTTCAATCTAATTAATGGATTTTGTCTGGTCTTTGAAGGGAATCTCGCAGAATTGGTTCTAGGGTTCGATGCCATCGAATCATACTTTGTGAGTAGATCAGAGTTGGTTTTCAATTTAGTTGTTTTGTTTATTTGAATTGTGATGTTAGACGGTTTTTGATGATGCGTTCAATGCGGGTAATCTTTCTGATTGGAAAGTGTTTCGTTTTTTTAATCATTATGCTTGATAGCTGCTTCTTCTGGTTATTGTATTTTATTTTTCCTCCATCTTTGTTACATGTTTTTTGTTATCTCTGCTTGATGAAAATGGTTTCAATGTTATTATCAACACTTTTATGTTTTTTGTGCTGCCTTTGCTATTGGTATATGTGTTTCTCTTGTAATGATTATTGCAAAAGTTAAAAAATTGATAGATTTTTTTATTTTATTACATAGAAGTGAGATTTTACTGCTAATGAAGCTATTTGTCAACTGGGGCACTTATTAACCGTGTGCAATTGTATGTTTTTGGATCTTAATTTCATAGGTGTTTGTGCTTCTCGTACTGAAATTGTGTCTCTTTATCCCCATTTTTTAGCCAAGTGTCAATATGGACACATCTGTTTTGTTTTGTTAAAGCTTGCTCATATTAAGTGTGTTATGTTTGATTGTTTACTGCAGCAATGTATTGTGTAACGCCCGTATGAGAAAGGGCTCCATATTGGTATTAACTTGTCATCTCTACAGCTTCTCCATTGGTGAGGTTGATTTAACTTTCAATCGAGGGATAAAGAAATGAAATTCATGTGACAAAGCTCATTTGGTTGAGTAAGGCTTTTCTAGGTCAAGTCTTGTTGGACGTATTTTTTAAATTATTTTTTCTTTTAGAGAATATTGCATTTTGGTTTTGTTGCTTTTCGTAGCTTTTCAATTCATTATTAAACGATGGATATATTTACTGATTATTGCAAAGCTCTGGTTCTTCTTTATGGACACGATGTTTCATTTAATATTAATATTGATCTCGATGGTTGTTTTTGTTTTGTTGGAAAGTTTGTGAATAGAAGTGCATGTGAAGTTCATGTTGCTTTGAAATGTTAAAGGTGGCGTTTTCTTTTTAGTTTTAGAGGTGGTTTTGTTGAAAATTTTTGTTAATGTGATTGAATCAAAGGTGCTTGAATTTGGTTAATTAATGTGTTGGGGGTTCTCCTAGAGGACAATCCCTTCTAAGCTTGAAGCTTCATTTCTTTATGCTCAATTCACATTTTCTTCATAAAGTTTGTTGACTTTGTTAAGTCTATTGTTGGTTGAATGTTGATGAAATATTTATTTGTGCAGTCTATACTGTATAATTGGTACTATGTCATATGCTTTTTAATTATAGGTTCTTAGCTTATAATATTTATTTATTAAAGAAGGTGAATGCGTGGGATTTTGAACTGGGTATTAGTTGGGAAGAAACGTGTGACATTTTTAGAATTTAATAATTAATATACAATGGTAAACAATAAAAACTATTTGTAAATTATAATAAACCTCTAGCTAACTTACAATTGCTAAACAATAAGAATTATTTGTCAATTATGATTAACCTCTAATTTACAATTGGTAAAAAAAAAAATCGTAAATTATGATTAGCTTCTTATTTTAAAATTTAAAGTTTCTAGAGATTTATTTGAGGGTTTTTATTTATTTATTTATTTTTTAGTATAAAGGTAAGGGCATTAAGCTTTGTTATGAGGAGCTAGAGCAATTGTGTCTTACGCTGCGATTGCTCCTAGACTCCATGCTTAAGCGTTTTCTTTCATTTGTTTCATATTCTATCTAAAGGTAATCATCGACTTTATTTTTTTTACTTATCTCTTCATTTTCTTTTTTATTGAATTAATTTCACCTCATCTAAAATATTTGGATTATATAATATCTTTTATCCTTTCGAAATAATTAATTGACTTTCATGCTTTACAACAACAACATAGCCTCAGTCCCAAGTTAATTGGTACATTGATGAAACTCTTCCATTGTGCATGTGCTCGATTTAGTGCAATTGATGGTGTGCTCCATTTTCATGCTTTACAATTTTGTATTTTATATGATATGTTGTTTGGTTGTGAAGGAATTTCTCATTTCTTTTTTTCATTTAGAAGTTTATTTTATTTAAATTTTGCTGCCTTCTCAACTTAATTGATAAATGTAAGATTTGCACTATTTCTTAAGTACTGATTCATATGGAGGTTGCAGAATTATTCATCTTTAGTGAAGATCGATAGGATAGAGTGATAGTCTAAGAATGTTGTTTTTATTCTTCTTCTTTTGCATGTCACATAATCATAGAGTTGGTGAGATTGGTTCTTATTCTCAATTTGAAGGGCTTCAATTCATTACTCGACACTATCAATAATTGGACAATATGGTATAGCCACATCTTTTGTTTTCATTATTGTTTCATAAAATCTTCTTAATGATTTTTTAATGTTCTCTCATGTGAATGCCCCGAGCTTGTGAATCGTTTGTTCATGTTTTTCAGTTAAAAATTATATCTTTAGTAAAATGGCTATCTTGGAGAGTTAATAAGCGATACGAGGTAACGCTTATGAAAATCACGACCTTAGACCTGTGTACTTTTGTGTTTCACTTTCTTTTTCCCCATACATTATAGTTTTTATTGTTTTGCATTAGTACTTTGACTTGTTCACCGCATAATTCATTTTAATGATATAAATGTTAATATGTTATATGTTGTCTTTGTACATGATGTGATTTTATTTAGATGTTTTTAGCATTGACTTTGTCGAATATGTAGAACGGAAAATTTATTGGTTACAATATAGGTAACTTAGTTGGATGTCGTAAGAGTAACTTGAAAATATGTAGAACGGAAGAACGAACTAATAGGATGAAGATAGATTCGATGTCTTTTGATAAAGGTAATTTTTATTAGCAAAATCACGAAGTCATTTGTTATTTTCATTATTGGTTAATTATTTTCCCTACGATCGATTTTATTGAGATCATGGGTGTTGAAATACTATGAATTTATTTTCTTATGCAGGAATCAACACCCTTAGGGAATAATTATAGTGAATTGTTTTCGAATATATGTGAGAATCCCTATGTGTTACCAACACCATGTAAATTTTGTCATGCAAAGAAATTTGCATTTGAAACAAAAGGTTTTTGTTGTTCGAACGGACAAGTTAAGCTTGTTTGCAAAGATATACTCGATTCATTATATGAATTATTCACTTCAAATAATAAAGAATCAACGTAATTCACTTCAAATAAAAAGTTTAATTTAATTTCTTTGAACTAATTAACAACTTAATTGATCATTAATTAGCACCATATACAATTGATTTGTTACATGATTTAGCAGTTGATAATGACGAGGATGGTGCAACTAAACATGGGTCTAAAGAGATTGATTCGGCTAATAGTTTCAGTACTAATATGAATATGAAATTCATTGAATTTAAACATGTTTAAGGCCCCATTTTTATTTTAATTAACCTATAATTAGTGGATATATACATGCAGTAGTTATTGTCACTAATTGATCCTTTCATTGTTTTTTGGTCATCGGATCACATTGATCCACCTATCTCATTATTTAGTTGAATTGAACAAATCACATGGGGATTCTTCACTATATAGGCAGGTATGTATAAATTTCAATTTATACTTATATGATCATATATATTGGATTTCTCATTCATTATAAATTGTTAAACATACATTTTTATTAATAATTACATTGTGCATGCAGTCGTGTGCTACGCTATTGGAAAACTAGGGAGGACTAACAGCCACAAAGTCATTAACCTCGGAGCAAAATATTGATGTATAGTTCTATTTTTTTTCAAAAGAAGATAATATTTAGAAGAGCAGTTCATGTCATGTATATAGTGTTATAGAATACAGTAAGTTCCAATTTTTTGCATTGTATATATGTAGTAGTTCTACCACAGTGATGGTGGTCAGTATATGTCATGTAATGTTTACGAATGTTTATAGTATATGTCTCCACAATTGTGAAGTCAGTTTTGTCACATCTTTTGCTTCGATATTTCGTTCATATGAATCTTTTTTTCTTTTTATTTTTTTTTGTGGAGCTAAATAACGCTTCTTGAATAGCATTTCTACTTATTACGTATTCAAATTATATATGTTTGGATTTTATATTACATAATTTGTTCAAACTAATACATATTATTTAAATTTAAATTTTATATTTAGTTGCATATTAAATTAACATTCTTTATTTTTTTAATTAAAATCCCGCGAGCGAAGCAAGCGGACTTAGTCGTGCGTAGCACGTTCATGAAACTAGTATATATATATATATATATACACATACACGCACTTTGACATTAAATGAATTGAAAAAATGAAGAATTATAAATATTTGAATTGTATAAGGGAATAATTTTTTGGTAAAAAATAATAAATACACTCTTGAATTATGAAAACGACTTATAATTTTGACCAAGAAATTTTTGCTAGAAAGACTTATATTTTTTATCGGAGGGACTATTTTGGTTGGATTTCTTTTTTGATTGGAAGGTTTTGAAACTATTTTTTTTTGTCCAAAAAATAACTATTTTTTAAAATCATTTTGTCAAAATTAAAAAAAAAATGGTTTTGTTGTTTTTTGTTTTGTTTTTTTAGAAAAGTTGTTTTGTTGTTTGTATTTGATAAACTGTTCTTTTTTTTTTCGTGAAAAGAAAATTGTTTTTTTATACCTACGTAAAATTAATTTTTCCTTCAATTAATTCTATTTTTTATTTTGTAGTTGGTATTTAATAAACTATTATAATTGTTAATGAAAGAATATTTAATAAGTAAATTAATTATGTTTCGATAAAAAATAGTTAATAAATTTATTAATATTGTTTTTTAGCAGATTTTTATTTTTAAATATGTGATAAACTTTTTTGAAAATGGGTTTATATTTCTATATAAGTTTTATTTTTTGACCTAATATATGTCTTTTGCGTTGTTTGGCATGTGAATGATCTTTGTACTATAAAATTTTGATTTTAGGTGATTTGAAGGCCCGCATTGCTAGTTGTATTGTTGAGTGAATTTTGAGAAAAATGCCAAGAACAAGGAAACAAACAAGTCAACTGAGTGAAGTGAGAGAAAATTATTTTGAGGCATCATTCTTAAGAAATCCCAATGAGGAGAAATCTAAGCAATTTAAGTCGAAGTATTTTATTAGTAGAGAGGCCAATACTAGATATGAAGTTATTGAGCATGGGAAGTTTATTTGCGAAAGAGGAATTAATTTGCCGACCAAGTATGATAAACGAGTAAACAACTACATTGTGACGGACCCAATTACGGCCCCAGTTCCCTACAAACTAGGCCACGCCCGACCTAAGACTACGTGGACTCCTGGTCAACCTCCGCGAAGCCAACGCATGTCTAGTCAGCCTCTTTTACCATTTCATTTATCGTTTGGTCGCTTATTTAAGTTTTTATTAAGTTTTGCACAGTTTTAATAAATTACGCGGCAGAAATAAATAGTTAAAGCAACAATAAATTAAAATTATCACGACGTCGGGACAACCTTATTTGTGGAAACCCTGCAATGTAGACAAAACTGAGGGAAATATCATATACATGTTTCTAAATGTTGCTCAACCCATTAACCGGTTTTAAACATAAATAATACATAACTATAAACATAAAATAGACATATAAATAGCAAAAGTAGAAGCCGTCTCTAAGGGAGGCTCAGAGAAAGTCACTAAGTATCGGTTCCTTGCCTTTGCAACTAGAGGGACTTGCAATTGCTACAAAAATGGAGACAATTTCAGTGAGTAAAATTAGATGAGTCTTAATAGTATTTCAAATGTCAAATAATTGATTAATTGAATAATCATGTGAGAATTTCCATGAAATAATAAATAAATCATGATTTCCAATATAACAGAGATATCATCGAATAATTGAGTGCTCAATACACAAAACAAAAACATTTAAGGGCTCCAAGTCCATAAAGTACGATAAAGTACCACAACTTGACTTTCAAGACGGTCGGTGGACTTAGCTAAGTCACTTGACTGACAATTTAGATCGGGTCCATCAACTGTAGCAGACCGCAACCACTTCTACCAGCTTGACTTTCCTCAATCTTAAACTGTGGGCTCAGGTAAGTCCAACAATTTATGTAGTCACGGGGGAGGAAAAGATTACAAAGCATTTCCTCTGCGCCCATAACTACCATCTCGCCCATTTAGACCATAGGCTGCTCATTACGGAATCCAAAGAATGCACAACTAAATATTTAATAAAAATAGCATGATTCGGATAAGAAAAGGAACAACTCATGTATAAAAATATATAAAAGAAGACAATATAACGCAAGGATATCTTTTACCAAGTATGGCATGAATGGAAGTTCAATTCAATCGATTCACAAGGGATACAACTCAACAAAAGGTAATTAACCAATAAATGCACAAATGAAATCATGTTAAGGCCTCAACTTGTTTACTTACAAATATCCACGCAAATCAACAAGTCACATGAACCGCTCGACGTACTCGATGTTCGAACTACTGTCCCACATTCATCACGTCCGAATTCCCTAAATTATTTCATGATCTTTATTAGACTCAATTCTAAAAATATAAAATTTCGACCACATTCGTTGCATTTTGGGTCGGATCGAATTAGTCAAATCTCGACTCGGCCAATTTTATTAAACTTGGCTTCCTTTTATTTTCTTAACCAATTGATTATTATTTTATTATATATATATTTAAATATTATATTATATATAAAAATATATAATATTATTATTGTTATTATTCTTATTATCATTATTTAAAAAAAGCACGCATCTCGAGGTAATTTTGAGATGCATGTGATTTCATCGTGTTTGCTACCTTGAATCAACACACAAATCTCGAGACAACCCTTCCCGCACATCACACACTTCACAAATCTCGAGGCAATCCCTATCCCACTAAAACCCTGAGGTGTACATTTGCACACACTACAAACATATGCACATACTAAGCCCACCCTAAAAACACTACTCACACACCATTTTCTTCATAAAAAATAGCAAAATACCACAACCACTTAGCTTGGTGGAGGAGAGTCGTCGGCGATGGTGGCCATTAGAGCCACGTGGAGGGCGAGAAGATGGTGGTGATGCTGAGAGGTTGTGAACGAAAGAGAGATGGAGAAGAAACCACCAAAATGATAGAGGTGAAGGAGAAACCACGGGACGTGAGAGAAGGAGGCCTTTTTTTGGTTTGGAGAGGAAAAAGATAGGATACGTAAGAGAGAGAAAAGTGAGATTGAATGGTAGAGAGATAGTGTATGTGGGTGAGTGTGGGCCATTGGATTAGGGATCAAGTGATGAGGTGTCATATATCTATAGGCCATCCATTGTACTTAACAAACACCAAGTTACATCATATCTCTTTCATTTAAATCACCATGGCACACTACTTTAACCCCCCAAGTTATATTAATTACTTTATCTAAGAATTTTACGCTAATGCAAAGTTTACTAGAAAAGGTGATCCAATGAAGGTTAGAGAGGTGCTTGTTCCCTTTAATATGCGTGAAGTTAATAATATCCATGGGTTAGAGCACTTGAGTATGGTTGGAGCCAACCAAATTTTCTTGGATAATCTATATGAGAAACCCTATAACCTATACCCTTTTAGAGCATAGGTTGTTTAAGGAAAACAAGGTTTGGTAATGGGAGTTGAGAATGTGCCAAAGCACATCAAGAAGAGGAGCATGAGGAAAGTCTACAGAATGTGGCAACATTTTCTTGTTGCTTCATTATACCCTACCACTCAGTAGGGCAAAAACAAATTGTTTATTTGAGATTACAAAGAACAAGGAGATCAACGTCCGCAAGATCATTTACAAGAACCTGAGGGAATCCATAATGTAAGAGAAACAATAAACAACTATTTCCAATTTTGATTACTCAGCTATGTTTGAAGGCCGGAGTGCAATTACTTCAGGATGAAGAGTTTGATATTAAGGCTTAACCTACCATAGATGAGGAGTTCATCCTCACACTGAAATCACCAACTGGTTTCCAAAACTTTTTAGGATGAGAGGGAAAAAGTCGAGGGAAACATATTTGAGGCCGAGTTGTTGGCCAAGTAACAAGAAGATCATGCAGCAGCGGAGCAGTGGAGTTAGCCCAAGAGTCGCAAGAAGAAGGATATGAAGAAGAGGAGGATCACTAGCAGGGATTCGCTGAGGGCTACGAGTTTGTAGACCCACTTATTAGAGAGCATGACTTGGATGGTCTTGAAGTTTTCCTACCACCTTCTCGACCACATGCATCAATACCACCACTAGAGGACTTGCCTCCACGACAATAGAGTCTGTGGGTTGCTGAGATGAGGAGACATTTAGAGAGGATATGACTCAGTATCAAGAAGCCTTGTTGCGCTATAAGCAAGATAGGCAGAGGGAAATGCAAGGTCGATTGAATGGACAATGAAACTTTATGTTGTTTGTTGATCATCACAGGGACACGCTAGATATGATAGGAACAAACGAATGAGACAAACTGATAGTTCTTTTGGCTTTCTAATAACATCAAACTACGTATTTGATCTAGATGTGGTGCAGAGTAGGAGGGTGGAACGTTCTTTGACATCATCCTATGCTGGAGCTGATGATGCTGATAATGACACGCAGTCTTGATGTCAGAGTCTTAGAATTTCTTTAGACCTTGGGGAGATGAGAGATACATTGATACTGATTAAGTTTATATTTGGGATATTTTTTGTTACTTATTAAGTTGTTCAAATTCTATGTTTAATTTATTATTTTATATATTTTGTGTTATTATATGTTTGTATTTTAGTGTTATCATGTTTCAGGCTTATTTTTAAAACTTGAGGACAAGATTTGGTTTAAGTTTGAGGGCATCAACACTACACTATGGGAAATTGTAAGAAATGATGAAATAAGGATAAACACTGCAGGTATGATTGTTAAAATTTATTTTTTGAAGCAGATAAAATGGAAAAATGGTAGTGTATTTTTTTACCTTTAATTATTATTTGAATGTGTTTGGGTAGATAGAAAATGCAATGGAGTAGGAATTGTGGTGGATAATGATTATAAGGATAAGGTCGTAGAGGTTAAAAGAATGGGGGATAGATTGATTCTAGTTAAATTAATTATTGGAGACGAAAAAATTAACATACTTAGCGCATATGCACCACAAGTAGGATTAAGCGAGAGCATCAAACACAAGTTTTGGGATGATATGGATGGATTTATGCAGAGTATACCATTAGATGAAAAGGTTTTTATTGGAGGAGATTTAAATGGGCATGTCGGGGTAAGTAACGATGGGTTTGAGAGAGTTCATGGAGGTTTTGGTTACGGTAATAGAAATGAAGAAGGAGAATCAATTTTAGAATTTGCTTCAAAGATATGATCTTGTCTTAGCAAATACTAGTTTTAGGAAGAGGGAGTCACATATAATTACTTTTAGTAGTGGTCATAACAAGAGTCAAATAGATTTTCTTTTAACAAGAAAAATAGATAGAAAACTATGTAGAGACTCAAAAGTAATACCTGGTGAAGCACTTACTACCCAACATAAGTTAGTAGTACTTGATATTAAGCTAACAAAACGGAAAAATATGAATAAAAGAGTTAGCGACCCTAGAATAAAGTGGTGGAACCTAAAACATAGTAAACAAGTAGAGTTTAGAGAAAAACTACTAAAGGAAAATGTTTGGAATCTTGACTTAGATGCTAATACAATGTGGCTAGAAATGAGTAGTTGCATAAGGAGGGTGGGATCAAACATATTAGGTATATCTAAGGGCTTGGGACCTACAAAGAAGGAAACATGGTGGTGGAACGAGGATGTCCAACGAGCAATTAAGACTAAAAGAGATATGTATAGGAAAATACCTAAGTGTCAAGATGAAGATGCGTACAATCAATATAGAGAAGCTAGAAAACAAGCTAAAAAAGTAGTTAGTCAAGCTAAAACAAATTTCATGGAAGATTTATATACAAAGTTAGGTAATAGAGATGGCGAAAAATATATATATAGGCTAGCCAAATTAAGAGATAAAAAGAAACAAGACCTAAGTCATGTAAGATGTATTAAGGACAAAAATCAAAATGTTTTAACGCGCGAGGAGGATATTAAGGAGAGATGGAGAAGTTACTTCGATAGTTTATTTAATGATGGCCAAGTTGATGCTATAATAGATGAAAACCTACACCAAGAAAGAAATGTAAACTATACACGCAATATTAGAATTGTAGAAGTTAAAGAGGCATTGAAAAGAATGAAAATAGGGAAAGCATGTGGCCCAGATGAAATACCCATAGAGGTTTGGAAATGCTTAGGAGAAATCAGATTGACTTGGTTGACAAAGCTTTTCAATAAAATTTTAAAATCAAAACGGATGCCAATGGATTGGAGAAGAAGCACGCTTGTGCCAATCTTCAAAAACAAAGGAGACATTCAAAGTTGCTCAAACTACCGGGGAATTAAACTCATGAGTCACACTATGAAACTGTGGGAGAGGATAATTGACAATAGGCTAAGGAGAGAAACAACAATATCAGAGAACCAATTTGGTTTCATGTCTGGGAGGTCAACTATGGAAGCGATTTTCCTGGTAAGACAACTGTTAGAAAAATATAGAGAAAAGAAAAAAGATCTTCATATGGTATTCGTAGATTTAGAAAAAGCATATGATAGGGTCCCTAGAGATGTTCTTTGGTGGGTTCTAGAAAGAAAAGAGTGCACGCTAGATACATAGACACTATTAAAGATATGTACGATGGAGTAGTAACGAGTGTAAAGACATTTGGAGGAGCTACAAAAGAATTTCCCATTACGATAGGACTACATCAAGGATCGGCTTTAAGCCCATATCTATTTACTTTAGTTATGGATGAATTAACTAGACATATTCAAGAGGATATACCATGGTGTATGCTATTTGCGAGATGATATTGTCTTAGTGGATGAAACTAAAGATGGAGTGAATAGGAAATTAGAACTCGGAGAAATACATTAGAATCTAAAGGCTTTAAGTTGAGTAGGACGAAAATCGAATACATGCACTTGTGAGTTTGGAAACACTAGACATCGAGATGACGGAGTGGTAAAATTAGGGGAAGTAGAAGTGCCTAGGGTAAACCACTTTAGATACCTAGGTTCAATCATACAAAATGATGGTAACATTGAAAATGATGTCACACATAGAATCCAAGCTGGATGGAAGAAATGGCGGAGTGCAACTGGGGTGATTTGTGATCGACATGTTCCTACTAAGTTAAAAGGAAAATTTTATAGGACCGCAATTAGGCCAGCTATGCTCTATGGAAGTGAATGTTGGGCGATAAAGCAACAACAATTACATAAAGTGAATGTAGCGAGAAATGAGGATGCTTAGGTGGATGTGTGGTAAAACCCGTAAAGATAGAATAAGAAATATAGAAATTCAAAGACAAGTAGGAGTAGCACCAATTGATACAAAGATTAGGGAAGGGCGGTTGCGATGGTTTGGTCACTCGCAAAGACGGCCTACAAATGCCCCAACTAGAAAACTTGACTCAATAGAAACCGTAGAAATTCGACGAGGTAGGGGTAGACCAAAGTTAACATGGGATGCATTAATTAAGAGAGATTTGAATGGTTTGCAAAGCTCACCATCAATTGCACTGAATCGAGCACAATGGAAAAGTTTGATCCATGTAGCCGACCCCAGTTAATTTGGGACTGAGGCTATGTTGTTGTTGTTGTTGTTGTTGTTGTTTGGGTAGTATAGATTAGGTTATATATAGTAATATGTGATGAATAAGTAATTTATTTGCATGTTCATGCCTTCAATTGAGGATGAGTAAGAGACACGTGTCTTGTTGATATGAAACTGAAGAGAGTATTTTTAAATTGTTTAAGAAAATATGAAATGTAGCAAACAATTGTATAATTTTATGATTAGAAACTTAGAGTTAGGGAAGACCATGAACTGAAAACAAAAGCAAGAAGAATACTGAAACATTTCTTGTGAAAAAGTTAGATCTCTAAAGAGTCCTATAATAAGTGAGAATGTTACTCGAGTATAAAAGTAAATAAAGACTTAGTGCTAAGAGGGGAAGAAATATACATGTTTAATGAAAAAGTAGGAGTTAACTTACTTGATAAAGTAAAAGTAACGAGTGTTAACAAGAGTTTTAAAAATAAAATAAAGAGAGTCCCATAAGTTCTACAAGAAATGGAGTAGAGAACTTGATGGTTGGAAAGAGTGAGGAAAAATGAAATTTATAGGAAAAAGAGCAGGGACCATGCAATTAAAAAATATAAAGAGAAGAAGGAAAGAAAAAAAAAGATAAAAATAATGAAAAAAGGCGAAAGTTAGAGTAAAACTTTTCAAATAAAAGATTTAGATTGAGTACTAGTAGCTTAATTGAGTTAAGTTTTCTTTTCAACTATGTTAAGCCCTAGCCTCTTGAAGTGCTAAAGTCTACCAAATTTAGTTTGATCTATGCTTATTCGTGAATTCCTGAGCTTAATGAGAAATCATAAGACTTGCTACTTGATTGTCAAGGTGAAACAAACTTGTGAATATTAATGGTTTTGGTTGTTATCTACTCTTGAATTTTGAAAGTGAATTGTATGTGTTGTTAAGGCTACATGTTTTGAAAAATATAAGTTTTTGAAAAGAAAAAACTCTTGAGTGTATTATTAACTTAAACTTATTTGAATTAAAGGATACTCTATGAACGATGTAAAATGAATATGAACTAGAATGATACGGTAGTTAGAATGGTTGGTACAATACATTTTAGCTCGTGACGTGCAAAATCATAAGTTTGGGGGTATTTGATAAGTGATTATTTAGACTTATATAAGGTTAGTTTAATAGTATAATTAGAATAAATATCTTGAAATGAGATCAAATTGATGGTGTTTATGTTTTTTCAGGCATATAAGGCATAAATGAGACAAATGAATGAATTTGTGTAGAAATAGATCTAAAATACAATAAAATTGGTTTGAAATCGTGACAATGATGTTTGGCTCTATAACAAAATGATGGCACAGCGTGAGAGAACAAAGAAGTGAAAAAAAAGTGGCAAGGATGGCCGAAGTAGTGGTAGCGCCGTGGAGGACAAGGGACGTGCTCTGGGGATAAGAACACGGGGTGTCGAGTCTACTGAATGGAGAAAAACGCACAAATTGACTGAAGCTATCACGAAACTGTAGGTTTGAACACACAACGCCGGACTACTTACGGATAACACTGAGACTGAAGAAAATAGAAAGTTAGAGTTCTATTTCAAGTTAAATTGTCTAATAGGGTTTCTAATTGTTTTCAAACGCGTTTAATGATTATAAATAGATATTAGAATGTTATAAGCTCACCAATTAACATATAATAGCACCTATTAGCGATAGTTAGCATATGTTCACTTTATTCTTGAATATAAAGAAGATTTGTGGAAGAGAAAACATTGAAGACTCACGTGTGGTGATTCATATATTATTTTTATTGATTTAATTGGAGTTATTTAATTATATCTCTGATTTCAATAAATACCACTATGTGCATGTTTGTTTCAATAAAGTGTGAGTAGTTCATTAATCTTAAGGATCAATAGATCCTATGACATGAATGCTATGCTATAAACATGAATAGATTGTAAAGTCTAAAATGCAATAATCATAATTTGTATTGATTCTGAGCGTAATGCTATGAACATCTTGATCACATGTTTGTTGATATTAGGTTTTAGAAGTTATCATGGCTATTAAAGCTTTTTAGTCGGATATGGACGATACAACTGTAAAATATACAACATCGAGAGATAGCTATTGATTAGGGAGACACGAATAGTAAACTTAATTGGTTGTGAATCTAAAGATTTGGAACATTAAAGCAATGTGGAGCTTACATTATTCACACCGATAGGTGGAGTTCTACACTACAAAAAAACAGCAGATCAGAAATGAAAATTTCCGTATCTGATTTGCATAAATTTCGTCTCTAATTCAATTCTGCAACGGAACGAAGACGGAATATATTCCGTCTCTAAAATCGTCGTTGCTGATTCAATCAGCAACGCAAATGTGTTTCCGTTGCTGATTAGAGACAGATTAGAGACGAAATTTAGAAACGGAACAAAGACGGAACATAAATGGAAATTCTTCTAAAGGGTACAATTGTAATTGCATTCCGTCTCTGATCCGTCTTATTAGCAACGGATCAGAGACATAATTATTGCATTCCGTCTCTGATCCGTCTCTGATTAGCAACGGATCAGAGATGAAATTATCGTATTCCGTCTCTGATCAGCAAAGGATCAGAGATGGAATTATTGGATTCCGTCTCTCATGCGTCTCTGATTAGCAACGGATTAGAGACGAAATTATTGTATTCCGTCTCTGATCCGTCTCTGATTAGCAACGGATCAGAGACGGAATACAATAATTCTGTCTTTGATCCGTTGCTGATTCATGCATCTATTCCTCGAAAATTAGAGACGGAATAGCAACGAAATCTCTGAATTCCGTTGCTAATTCGTCTCAATTCCCTGTGTTTAGGTCTCAATCCGTCTCAATATATATATATATATATAGGTCTCAATCCAAGCACATTTAACCTGCCAATATATAATACAAATCATAGCTAAATAATATATTGATATTGCACAATTTGTATAAACTTAACATATCCTTAAAATTATCTTTTCTCAATGTACTGTATACGAAACAACAAAAACAATCTAAAAAGTTTCTATTTCGTATCTTTCTACAAAAGTAAAAGCAAAAATTGTTCTAAATGAAAAAAAAAACAGCGGATGAAGAAGTGTTCCAGAGATTATATAAAGTTGATTGTGCTTCAAAAAATACTTGACTTCGTACAAAACACCTGAAAAAAGATCAAAAAGAAAAAAATCACTAAATTATACAAACAATAATATGAATATAAACAATATTATGGGAGAACTACGTATTAACGCGAGCACAAGTGTATGAGCCAAACGCAACTGTAATATGTTAAACCACTTTGCCCAAAAACTAATCATATGCTTCAGGAAGGTAACTAAATCAAGAAACTAAAAATTGAGTTTTCTCAATTCCTTCATCTCATAAACAGTAAACCCTACGACAATTGACAAGCAATTTCTATACCTGCAATTATAGCTACTCATAATTCAATAAGAAATCAACTACAAATAAAAAAAAGAAAAGAAAAGAGAGGAGAGTACCGTCAACAGCCCCATTGAAGACACCGCACTTAGAGTTCTTTATAATGGTATTCAACCTGATTCCTTTAAGAATACTTGGATAACTGTTGATGTCATAAATGGGAGCCTCAATAGCGGTCTTTGCTGATCTGCTATCACAGAATCAAAACTGAAAACTGCAGAAATGTTCACAACCTTAGGTGGTTGGCACTCCACAAACCCACATAGCCCAACCTGAACCCAAACCAAAACAAACACTGGAACTAGCAGACGATAACATCCCATATTTAAAGTGAAATGGGTATTACTCAGATTTCAGTTTCTCCATTAAAGCAAGAAAAAAAAGGTCACCAATAGTAGATGACTACAAACCAATAATAAAGTAGGTGAGTACTGAAATTCCTCAAAATAGATAGAATTTAAAGGGCATTTCTTGGATGCCCATGTGAAAGTGAGATTACTACACACTAAGAATAAAGTGGGTGAATAAATGAAGTGCTTGAAATACACAGAATTTAAAGGCGTTTCTTGAATTCCCATGTGGAGATAAACCGATTTAGAGAGTTGTATGAGGAAATGAAATGAAAAGAAAAAAGTTTGCTGTGTAAATCAAATTAAAGTCAACTATCTCTACCCATTTAAAAACTCAAAGTGGTCTTGCAAGTGGTGACCTTGAAACACTAGATAAACCATAGAGATGCTCAATCTCCTACTGGGAAATAAGAGTTGACATATTACCATCACTTTTAGTTGATGTAATGATGAAAGACATATCTGAAATATCTGGAATAGAGCTTGATCCCTGAAAGAACAAGCCACCCTTCGATGATGTGTTGAAGGCAATCCAGGGCTAGGCTGATAACAAGGGTAAATTTTTTTCCAAAAGGATGTCACAGTCAAGATCGAAGGAAGGAGAATGATAATAGAACTTGAAAAATCATATAAACAGATAATAGCTCCATTCCTTAAAAAAATGTAGAGACTTGTATATCTGACTAACAAAAAGAAAATGGCCCACCAGGGTATTCAAAGTTCTACACAAATCACGGGCTTGTACCCCACCACTTACTAAACAAAAAAAGGGAAAAAGAGGTATTAGAATGAACCAACCATGTATAAAAGAGATTCATGAATTATTTAAGCTAACTGTTTGCAGAAATCAATTTTAAACATACATGATAATCTATTTCAAGTAGGAAAAATTATCTGAGACACATGTTTTTGTTCAGATTTGGAAGAAGCAATCATAAACCTCATGTGAGTAGATTTACAATGAACCTTCAACAGGACTGGCCTGATTAGAAGTAAACAAGAAAAAGTAAAAGATAGAGCATGTGGTACCTTGGATAAACCATGTAAGTGGCTGAAGCTATGGTCCCTTGTTGCAAGATAACTTATCAAGTAGTTTCCTTCAAACATTACAGATGAAAAATCTCGGACGAGTTATAAAGTGGACAACCACAAAAAAGTTAAAAATAGAAAAATTAATCTTAAAATGAAAAAAATTGACTAAGGAAGACAGTCATAGATATCATTTAGCTAAGAATCCAAGAAGATAATGCATAAGCACATATTCAACTAAGGTCCTTACTTGCATAAATTCCAACAATTACTGAATTGAAACTTACTGAATTGAATTCAACTTTATTCATTAGAGAGGATGAATCAGAAGTCATGTGACTAGAGGCTCCTGAATCCATGTACCAATTGGAATCTGCAACTGAAGTTAGAGAAGCAACCAAGCCCTGATAGTGATGAAAATGAGCTTGTGGAGCAATAGTAAAAAGATCAGCGGTAAAATCAGCTAAAATGTAAAGTGCAACAGTTGTTTGGCAACTATTTTTTCTTGTCATTAACATCTTATCACGGTTTTAAGATAAGATAATTTTCTTCAAAAAAACAAGATAAAGATAAAACCAAGAGTACACACAACATGCAAAGCTGAACTTGTAAAGTGCATTGGCTGTCAGGCCTCATATATGCATATATGTACAAGTCTTCCTTAGGGGTTTTTCATGAGCCGAAAATCGAACTTTCGGCTACACCTTCACAAAGCTTTGCCACCTTGCCGGCCACTCATGCTTTAAAATCTGCATTTTCAAAATTATACATTCAGTAGTAAGTAGACAAAACGAAACTGAAGAATGTAACCAATTAGTCGAGCATAGAGATAGCTATCAGTAGAAATCAAAGGAAGACACCAATCGAGAAACCAACCAAACAAAAAGAATCAAACATATCTTCACAAGTAATATATATTCCAAAGAAAGCATCAATCGCAGCAATGCCTTTCTCTTTGAAATTCGATATCGATCTTCACAAAACCAACAACTAACGCCCGAGGAGCGCTAAAGCCACTCTTCCCTATCAATGCCTTGTGGAATTGCACTCATAACATGATTCAACAAATTCTCTTTCGCAAATATAGCTGAGGATATCCCATTGTGCCCATCAAAAATCTATTAAACAATGCCAAGAAATCATCGATGCGCGCAATGTCCTAACCGCAAAACTAGGATTATCAATCAATTAACCTAATTGGGCATGCCCATACCGCAAAGACCGAAAACGAAGTCGAAGAATTCTCGGGAATTCTCAGGCAATCCAGTTTGAACAAAAAATAACCCTCCCCTTTCTTCGCCAATGCCACCTGCCCAAACTTAATTGAAGGTTTCTCAACCTTCTCCCCTCTCACCTCCCTCCCAATCAAGGTCACTAGCGGAACCAAAGCCGGCGCCGGCCTCACAACCGACACTTCCGATTGGCTTATATCAATCAGTCAGTCAATCAATCAACCACACACAAAAAAAATCAAACAGATCTAGAATTTTGTGGTAATGATCACAGATTGAAAAAATCTCAAAGATGGCAAATAGTTTAGGCCTCGGCGACGGCAGAGCCGCAAGCAGCCCCATCGCAGCGACGGCCGAAAGTTTAGGCTAGGGAGAGAGATTACGGTAGAGAGAGAGAGCGGTGAGAGAGGGAGAACTAGGAAGCATCGGTGAGAGAGGAGAACTGGGAAGCTTCGGGTGAGCGGTGAGAAGGTGAGAGAGAGAGAGAGAGAACGAACGAGAGATCGGCCTATGCACGCGAGAGAGCGAGGGCGGTGATGGGAGCGGTGAGCAACACATCGAGCAGAGGCGAGAGCGGTGGATCGGTCGGTGAGCGGAGAAAGAGCAGAGAGCGTGGATCGGAGAGAGAGCAGAGAGGGAGCAGAGATCGGTGAGCGGTGAGCGGTGAACGGAGAGAGCGGTGACCGGGCGCAGAGAGCGATGACGGTGAGAGCAGAGACCGGTTAGAGAGAGTAGGCAGAGGCTTTTAGGGTTGCGTTTAGGCAGAGAGCGTTGAGAGAGAAAGAGAGTTGAGAGAGAGAAAGAGAGTTCAGAGAGAGTTTTGGTTGGTCCCATTTTTGAATCATCGAGATGGAAGCACGCACGAATCTCGAGACGTAACGGACGGTTGTCAAAAATTAAAGTTTTGATGGAAAAGTTTGCATCAATTTTTTGAGACGGAATTTAATTCCGTCTCAATTCCGTCTATATTTCCGTCTCTATTTCCGTCTCTAATCTCTCTCTATTCCGTCTCTGAATTAGTCCGTCTCAATTCCATCTCAAACCATTTTTTTTTAGAAATGGAACTCAATTCCGTTGCTAATTCCATTTCTAAATAACCATTTTTTTGTAGTGCTAGTTTGCATATTAAAATCTTTTCCGTCATGAGAGTGAGTTGAAGTGGATTTGTAGAAATTTGTATATTCTAATTAGGCATTGCACATATATAATAAAGATGATAAAGTGAGTTGAATAGCATAGTATTTCATTACCTATGTGAAGTTGTGAACTAAGATATTCTTAATATAAAAGTTTAAAATTAATTTAGATTTACTACTTGAGTGTCTTGGTAAAACAAACTTGTGAGTAGTGATGGTTTTGGTTGTGATCTACTCATGAGTTTTGAAAGTGAATTGTATGTGTTATTAAGGCTACATGTTTTGTAAAATATAAGTTCTTGAAAAGAAAAAATTCTTGAGTGGATTATTAACTTAAACTTATTTGGATTAAAGGATATTCTATAAACGATCTAAAATGAATATGAGCTAGAATAATAGTAGTTAGAATAGTTAGTAAAATACGTTTTTGCTCGGGATGTTAAAAATCTTAAGTTTGGGGGTATTTGATAAGTGATTATTTAGACTTATATATAAGGTTAGTTTAATAGTATAATTAGTATAATATCTTGAAATGAGATCAAATTGATGACGTTTATGCATTTTTAGGTACACAAGGCATAAATGAGACGAATAAGTGAATTCGTGAAGAAACGAAGCTAAAAATACACTAAAATAGGTTTGATGCTGTGGCAATGATGGTTGGCACTATGGGAAGATGAAGGCACAACGTGGGAGATGAAAGCACAACGTAGGAGACCAAAGAAGTGAAGAAAAAGTTGCAAGGATGGCGTCGTGGAGGACAAGGGATGGCTCCAGGGACAAGAACGCAGGGCACCGAGTTTACTGAAAGGAAAAAGCACACAAAGTGACCGAAGCTTTCACTGCGTTGTGGATTTATACACAGCACACCGGACAACTTACAAACGACACTGATACTGAAGAAAATAGAGAGTTAGAGTTCTATTTCGGGTTAAATTGTCTAGTAGGGTTTCTAATTGTTTTCAAATGTGTTTAAGGAGTATAAATAGATATTAGAATGTGATAAACTCACCAATTAACATAGAATAACACTAATTAGCAATAGGTAGCATATGTTTACTTTATTCTTGAGTATAAAGAAGATTTGTGGAAGAGAAGACATTGAAGACTCACGTGTAGTGATTCGGGTATTATTTTTATTGATTTAATTAAAGTTATTTAATTATATATATGATTTCAATGAATACCACTATGTGCATGTTTGTTTCAATAAAATGTGAGTAGTTCATTAATCTCAGGGATCAATGGATAATAAACATGAATAGATTGTAAAATGTTTGTTTACTTTAATTATGTTTATTGATTTAATTAAAGTTATTTAATTATGGCATGAATGTTATATAATAAACATGAATATATTGTAAAATTAAAAAGTGTAATAGTTATAATTTGTATTGATTTTGAGCGTAATGCTACGAACATTTTGATCACTTATTTGTTGATATTAAGTTTTAGAAGTTATCATGACCATTAAAGCTTTTAAACCGGATATGGACGGTACAAGCGTAAAATATACAATATCGAGATATAGTTGTTGATTAGGGAGACACGAATATTAAACTTAATTGGTTAAAAATCTAAAGATTTGGAACATTAAAGGAATGTGGAGCTTACGTTATTCGCACAGATAGGTGGAGTTTTAGTTTGCACATTGGAATATTTTTCGTCACGACAGTGGTTGAAGTGAATTGGAAGGAAATCTATCTATTTTAATTATGCATTGCATACACATAATAAAGATGATAAAGTGAGTTGAAAGACATAATATTTAATTACCTAGGTAAAGCTGTGAACTAAGATATTCTTAATATAAGAGTTGAAAATTAATTTACATTGATTTGTTAGATTATATTAGTTTATTTATAAAAACCAAATTAAAATGGATTTCCTTAGCAATCAAGTAATTTTGACTGGGTAAATACAAAGTGCATACACTTTCCCCTGATGACGATATCTGTAATCAACATAAGTTGTTCACACTATCGCTATAATCGAGCTGTTATACTTGCGGTCATGATTAGTTGTGAAAGGAAGTTTGTATTGGTGACAAAAAAGTCTGATGCCGAGGGGACATTCATAGGGGAAGGGTCACGCTTGCATGTGAGAGGTTTGGTATATATAAGGGACTTTCATAAATAGTAAGGAAAGCTAAAGTGGTAAAAATTGAGAAGAAACCATCAAAGCCGAAAAAGAGAGGAAAAAAAGGATAAAATAAGGTCTCGATCTGGGACCAAAAAATGCCAGTGCCCTTTTCTTAGTCACATGAAGGAACACCCAAAATATTTGTGGAATGTGACTATCGCATGTAGGCGACACCATGACACTGCTAAGTACATGGAAGGCCACTCACTTGCAGGGCATTTGACTTAGGATGAGCAAGTGGTTTTATGGCATATGACTACGACTAATATGAAACTATGAGAGATCCTCAATACATTGAGGGAAATTAAAAAAAATAATGCTTCGACAATGCAAACAATATAAAATGCACAATATAACCATCGAAATCTTGATGTCGGTGGGAGAATGCAAATGCAATAAGTTCAAGAGTTAAGGTGTCCTTCCTCAACACTGAGGGTTGCACCACGTGCAAGAGTAATGTCACGAGGGCATCAAATCTCAACAATCATGGTACATATTCCAAGTCTGGAAGGGTGAGCAAAAAGAGGAAAGAAGAAAGTACCAAAAAGGAAATCCATGGAAGACGATACTTCTATAAGGAGAGGTCCTTGTCACTTTGGCGATGTCTTATCGCTCGTGGAAGCTTCTAGTTTGCAAATGAGTAAAAAAAAGAAAAAAGAAAGCACCAAGAAAAAGTGGGGAAGATGATACCTCAATGAGGAGAAATCCTCGTGACTTAGGTGATGTACTATCGTTTGTGGAGGCTTCTTGAACATGGAGCAAAATAGGAAAGACGAAATCACCAAAGAGGAAAGCCGAGGAATATGATATTTATAGGAGGAGAGATCCTTGTCACTTTGACGATATACTATTGCCCATGGAGGCTTCTAGTTCGTGAACGAAGAGAAAGTGGTGGATCACAAAGTGGCCCTTAAAATCCATCGAACACATGAGGATTTAAGGGTGTGTCTAAGGTTATCTTCACTTCTAGTATTCTACCAGATTAGGTTCCACACATTGAGACTACTATCGATGTATCTAGTGATAGTCATTGTGGGTTTCATTGTGTCGCCACCGGTTTCAAACTCTCTGATGTGTATGGCTTGAGGACAATTAAAGAAGGTATGGTTCGTGAAATGGACTTGAACCTAACTATATGGAATAATGTGCGAGGAGATGATTATACAAAGACTAGAGGTATCGTACATGTTGTGGATGTGGATGTCGGGTGAGAAAAGTGGTTCACACTTCTTGATATGCGACTCTTAGTTGCTATCGCCTTTAATGTCATGGTAGTGAACGTCTCAAATTGTAGTTGCTTGACCTTTCCTTATCTACAAAGTGTCCCATCGTCGTCTTTCAGTGAACGGGTTATCATTGGCATGACAAATGTCAGCAAAAGTTCATTAGGTTACGGTAAGTTTTGTAAAGTTTGAAATGTGGCTTATTGATTTTTTTAAATGTGTGTCAATGATAATAACTTCTTCTTACAAGTCCAGTTCAAAGTTGATGGACCGCTTCCCCGATATATCCGATGTAGACTAGGTTCGTCAAGGAGGATGCTGCAGGGTAGGGTATGGGCTTCAACTTTTAAGAATGTGTACCAATACTTACTTTTCAACTAGACACGCACGATCTGATAGACTTAGAATAGCCTCAACTAGGGGTAGGCAGCGGTTTTCGAAGAACCGCCCAAACCGACCAAACCGCACGTTTTGGTCTAGTTTTAAAGCTCGAGGTTTGGTGTAGTTTGGAAAATGTAAAAACCGCGGAATCGCGGTTTGGTCGCAATTTTCATTTTGAAAAAACCGCGGTTTAACCAAACCGATGGCATTTTGGTAAATACAAACCAAAAACCCTAAAAAGTTAACCAAAAAAAATACACTCATTCACTCCCTCACCTCCCGCACCTCACTCCCTCACCTCTCTCCTCTCCTCTGACTCCCGCTCCTCACTCCCTCACATCTCTCTCTCTCTCTCACTCCCGCTCCTCACTCCCGTCTCACTCCTCCTCTCACTCCCGCTCCTCACTCCCGTCACTCCCGACCCTCTCTCCTCTCACCGCCGTCTCCTTATCCTCGCCGGCTCCTCTCTCCTCTCAGCCGCCGCCGGAGTCGCCGGTGTTGTTCCCGCGCCGACTAGTCCACAGCCGCACCACCCCACACAGCCTCCGCGTCGCCGGTCTGCCACTGCTGCTGCGCCGCCGATGCTGAGACGTCGCCACCGCTGCTGCAGCGCGTCCGCGGCCTTCGCAGGTGTCGCGCCGTTCGTCCACTGCTGCTGGAGCTCCGCCGCGAGCCCCCTTCGTGCTGCTGGCTCCGCCCGTCTCACTGCCGCCGCACCGGCGCCTCGCACCGCACCAAAACCGCGAAACCAAACCGATCAAACCGCGCAAACTGCGGTTCGGTTTGGTTGCGGTTTCGGTGGTTTGCGGTTTGGTGGTGGTTTGGAAAATCACCAAACGTAGACCCTCGGTTTGGTCGCGGTTCGGTGGTTTTCACCACCAAACCGCGGTTTGCCCACCCCTAGCCTCAACTAAGTTGGAACTTGGCAATCTTTTTGTAGATTCTATGTGATCACTTGATTATGTTATTTTGTATTTACTCGGAATAGGCCACTTTGTGTATGTAGTTTGTAAGATAGTTGGAATACATTATTTTGTTGATGATTTGTTGTTGTAGATGGTTTTTGGAAATCCATACACGCTCTTTTGTTATTATATATGGTTTTGTTGGATGTTTCACCATGTTGTTCATTTGTTATGTGTATATACTTATTCATTGAGTTGGTTTTTATTTTTTTGTAATTTTGTCTATAAAAAAAACTCTCGGTCGTTCAGAATCGAGACTAATGGATTGATCACATCAAGGCATAATCGATGCTATTGCTTTAGTCTCAGGTTTCCCCTATTGGGACGATACCGTGACTAAAAAAATAGTGCCCTAAAAAAGTGGTTTTTGAGTATGTCTTGGTTACCTTTTATTGATACATCTTCATACATCTCCCCATGTCATACCCCACCTAATTAGGGAATCTAATAGGCCTAGATTACCTTAGTCCCTGATAATCTAGTTAGCCTTAACCTCTCCATCATTAAATAAACAAAATAAAGGCCTTGTAATCATCAAATATAAAAACTTTATTAGCCTGATAGAATCCTAAAAGTTAATTTGAAACCTCAAAGTTCGTTTGGATTGATTAAATTAACCTCAAAATCTTGTAAAAATTTCCAGCAACACCTCTATGTTTATATGCCTATACCGGAAAACCCAGCATTCGAAAATCTTCAAACAAAACCTGCTTAGCTTGGTGGAAATGCTGAAGGACTCACAATCTACCACATAACAATATATTGCATCAACATAATATATATATATATATACTCATTTTAACATAATTTAAAAGATCAAAATCAGTTTCATCTTTAAATCAACACTACCTTAGCTCCCAAAATTATTCATTTCATCCCAAAACTATAAAAATCGTCCAAAGGAGATCCTAACCTCACACAACTTAAAAATACATTTATACAATATGTTATATAGAAAATAATACATACATAAAGAGAATGAAACTAAGCAAGTTACAAAAAATCTAACAGCTTTCCCTTTCCATCGTTGCCGCCCGACCCTGTAATCGCTAACCATAAAGTAAAATGATTTCAAATAAGTAAATCCTACACTATCAAGTACACCCGTAATAACTGAATGTATAATAATACAAAAACTAAATGAACAATATATTCCAAGGAATTTAAATACAATCGTGAATCCATCCCCTTTTTGTTATCCGACCACATTCAGTTGATATACTCCCAAGTAGTAAGTAAACAATAATTATGACTTATGTCCTAAGAGGATAATCGAACGAGTATATTTCTTCTAGATTATGAGAGTATGATCTGGTTCAATGTGATCTCATGATAACCACGTGATGTTAAGTATCAGTGACTCTACCCCTCCAAACATAATATAACATTCTCCTCTATAACCCTGGTATAGTAAACACTATAAGGAGACTCAAATCTACTTTATTATCTTTGTCCCCCCGTTTATGCATGTACAATAAGGAATGCAATAACAAAGATCAATGTAATTTATACAAAACTTATAATCATACAATATAAATGTTACAATGTGATTTGCTTACTGTAGAAACACAACACCCCGAAATCCTTGCCTTTTGTGTCAGTAAGCTAGTCCACATGAGGTTTCAATTGTGATCCTACAATTCATTTATAGGTCTGATAAGTTTTCATAACAATTTCACAATTTTTTCTATTTATTATATTTTAATTGGTCCAGCCGCAACCCGAAACCCAAAATCACTCCAAAATAAAATCTTCGGATGTTCGAATCCCAATTTCGACTCCAAATTATTGTTTAGCTTTGAAAATTAACCTATATTAGGTGCAAAATAATTTTCTAATTTTCGAACATTTTTAGGTATCGTAGCACATTTTACGAGACAAAACCCTAATATAAAGTCTCGAGAAAATCTCAAATTTCTCATTTTTCATAGAAATTCTCAATTTCTATTTATTTGGCTAAAAACTCTATTTTTCAATTTTCCTAATTTAAAGGGATTTTCTATTTTATTTTTGAATTTAACACATTTTTTTATTTCTTTAAGGAGGATGGGTTGCTCTTGGACCGGGCACGATTCGACTCATTTGAGCCCAACCCTGTTCGGCCTTGGTCTGGGATCAACCCAACATCTCCCTCCTTGGAATTGAAACAGAGCTCTGTTATGTTGGGTTAGGCAGGGGAGCTTAAAGTTCCCCTCCTTCATCCTCTTCTTCCCTCTCGTGTTTTATCTATGTTTTTTTTTTCTTTTTTTGATCATTAACTGCTTCACCTCACCTCTTCACTCGCACAATCAACCATATAGTCCATCTATCTCTCTCAATTTGAATTCAAATTCAAAATCATACACATCGTCCCTCTTTGATCAAAATCAACAATAAACTCCATTAAACTCACTTTGACTGCCACCAACAACCACAACCGACAACCCTTTAATCTCGATTCCAATCGAAAAAAAAAACAATGACGATAGAGGGACTCAGATGAGAGAGATGAGAAAGCGAGAACAAATTGCAAGGACATGGGTGGGAAGAAAGGGAACAATGAAGACAGTGAGGGGGACAATGTAGAACCCGCTCTGTTGATTTTATTTTATTTTATAAAGGGAGTTTGACTCCCTCGATTTCTATCCTTTCAATTACAAAGCCCATACTTTTAGGTGATTTTTCCTTTTTTATTTATTTCCATATCTCTTCAATTGATGTCCAAATTAAACCCTGAAAAATACCCCAACTCGACCAAAAATTGGAAGACTTACCAATGCGCTCTGCAACTTTCGAACAACTCATCTTGCACGCGAATCGAGGTGTGAGGCCCATGTCGGCTCGTTAAGTCCATTTAAAGTTACAATTTGAATTTTTAACCTGAAACACACTTATTTTTCACAAAATTCAAAACTAAGGTTCGGGGTCAACATTTTAGTTATCTCGAAACCCATTTTGACACTCGTATCATGATAAAACCCCGTAAATTTCAAATTTACTTAGTTAACTTCAAATTTTAAAAAATAACATAATATTTACTTTACAATATTAGACACATCACACAATAATAAAATTACCTATAAATCTCATTTCACAGGTCTTTAGCTTTTGACTCGTGGCCTAAACCATAATTAGGAGTTGTTAATCTTTGATTAGCTATAATTATTGATTTAAAAACTTTGGGAATTGACAATTTTCTATCTAATAAAAACTTCATCCTCGAAATTAAAATTGAAATCAAAATTTATTTGGATTAAAAGAGATCCAAAAAATGCTCTATCATATATGCCTTTTTTCCCACGTTAACTTTGAAACATTATGAAATTGCGACTTAGCGAAGACTGGTGGAATTTTTTTATTTCGAAGATTTTAGACCTTCCTATCCACAATCGAAATTGGTTGCTCTTCATATGAGACAACACCTTGCAAATCAAACTGACTCCATTATACTTTGTGATGTGAATTAGGTTCATTATGTCTAAGCATAGATACGCGAAATACATCATGAACTCTGGCTAATTAAGGCGGTAATGCAAGTCTATAAGCAACCTCCCTAATCTACTGCATAATTTCGAAAGGTCCTATAAATCTGGGAGAGATTTTCCTTTCAGTCTAAATTTGTAATGGCCTTTGTGAGGGGAAACTGCCAAATAAACCTAATCTCCTTCATTATATTCTATAACTTGGTGATAGAGATCATAATAACTTTTATGTCTTTCCTTAACCACTTTCAATCTTAGTCGAATTTGCTGAACAACCTCAGTGTTATCTGAAACCATTAGTGGCCCCAACTCTGCCAAATCCTTCGGTTTAGCCCAACATGCAGTTGAACGATAAAGTCTCCCATATAATGCATCAAATAATCTATCTTGATACTCGATTAATAATGATTATTGTAAGAGAACTCACACAAAGGTATGTATTCTTTCCATGAACCTCTAAATTCTAGTTTATGAGCCCTGAGCATGGCTTCCAACACTGGGATCAATTTTTCTGTCCAGTCATCCGTCTATGGATGAAATGCAATATTAAAATGTAAGTGAGTGCCGAGCTATTCCCGCGTGCTCTGCCTTAACCCCAATGTGTACCGAGCATCCCGATCAGAAACTATCATCAATGATACCCCATGCAATTGAACAACCTCTCGTTCATACAACAAGCTCAACTGTGTAAAGGTATCGAAAATTAACATAGGAAGAAAATGAGCAGACTTCATCGGTTTATCAACTGCTTGGGCATGTGCCTTAGGTCAATCTTTTGAACATTGTTTCTATTACTATTTAGTTAATAAAATAAAGGATTTCCTTTTCTATTCATTATTATAATTGGTTTTCATATTTACATTATAATAAGATCCATGAAAATTTCTAAAACATCTTAAATGTCCCTAGTCGGTCATTATATTGGGAACTATAATGAATTAAGACTAGTGTGAATCTTGATTGATGGTCATGTGATGATTATGCGTATAAATATACAAATCAAGATCATGAGTACCTATTAGGGAATAAGGTACTGGACTGACCTGCTTTGAGAACACTACATGGATTAGGTCATAGGTGTTACTCATTATAGGCATGCCATTTAGTACTTTGACTTGAGATTACCAGTGACTTCAACATTAGGATCATAGCGATTTGACACAATTAAATGCCGTCTTGTAATCGAGATAGAATTTGTCCCTCCCGTTTAGAGAGAGATATTAGTAGATCTCTCGATATGTTCAACTAAAAATAGCCAAGTCCAAGTGAATCGATATGATTAATATCACTTGGATGTTTTAAGCCTACCTAGAGATCGATACTAGTACGATTAAATATTAAGGGTGAATTTTTCATGCATTATGCTTAACCAAAGGATATCGTATGACAAAAGAACATGATATACACTATTTATTAGGTTGTATCGATTTTGATCTTCATGCAACTTGGGTGGTCATAATGCCTTGCTAGAGATCGATTATGACTCGTGTACCAAAATAGTTTTGGTTCACTGCCAACGTTGCATGAACCCATTGTGTCGCACATAAAGAATGGTTTTTGAGAGATTTTAAGCGATTTGAAACAATATATTTATATGATAAAATTTGTAATATAAAAATCCTTAAGATGTGTCATATTAATACCACTTTAAGTAGGGGTATAATGATAATTCACTTATTCGGATTTATAAAAAGGTTATATAACTAGGCGTGTTAAGTGAATTCACATAACAAGAGAAATTAATGTTGGAATCTAATATTTTTTAGAAAATGAATTAGTTTTTCCACCATTTTAGAGTTCTTAGGGAGAATAGAAAATTATTTTTGTGTTCTTTTTCGGGCTAGCACTCGGATTCTCGACCGTCGTTCATGTGTAAATTTATGATAGATGCGTTCATCTTTGGCAACATCTTGAATATAAATCAACACAGATAAGGAAACTAGCATTCGAGGTATGGTTTACTTTTATTAATCACTTTAATGTAATTATAATTCGATCTTGTAGGGATTTCGAAATAAAACATTAAAATTTCCGCTGCGTTTTGAACCCTAAAAATCCAACATCAACAATAACTCTAACTAAATCATGTTTCCTTTGAGAAATTGCCGATAAGTAACAAAATCTATTGCAATATGTTCTCATTTCCATTGAGGTATGGGAAGTGGCTGCAATGTACCTCCAGGTTCTGCCAATCGACCTTAACCTATTGGCAAATCTCACATTTCCTCACATAGTCACCAACATTAGCTTTCATCCATGGCCAACAACACAAATCATACTACATTTTAGTCACGTTAGGATGAATGCTATATCTAGACCGATGAGACTCATTCGGTTTCTCATTCTGAATATCAGCCACTGATGGAATCCAAAGTCTACTTTTAAGCCTCAAACTCTGATCTGCAGATTTGACCCAATCTGAATTATTACTGTCAACAATTAACCCCTTGTATTTCTTATAATCCATATCACTTTGTCGACACTCTTTCACTTTCTTAATGGGGATAGCTTGTACTCTAAGCTAAGCACCAATCGGTTAATCATCAGCATCAATAATCTCTAATAAAGTCTAGCCATGATTTTTTTTTGAATAGGCCATACTCATAAGTTAATCGGTTAGCTGGACGCAATGTTCTAGCACCTTTCATGCTCAGTGCATTAGCGACAACATTTGCTTTACCCGAATTGTATTCAAGACTGAAATTAAAGTCTTTTAAGTGTTCAAACCATCTTTATTGCCTCATATTCAGTTCCACTTGAGAGAAGAAGTATTATGATATGAATATAATGTAAAAGTTTCTCCATACTAATAATGTCTCGATAGTTTCAAAGAAAATACAATCAATGCTAGTTCCAAATCATGCGGATGATAATTCTTCTCGTGAATCTTTAATTGCCGAGAAGCATAAGCAATTACCTTGATCATTAATATAAACTGTAAGTCCTTTCTCCGATTTAGGTAATACAAGAACTACCGCTGAGGTCAAATGCTTCCTTTATTCCTAAAAGGCAACATCACATTCTTTTGACCAAATGACCAAAAATTCTTTCTGAGTTAATTTAGTTATTTATGCAGCTATCTTAAAAAACATTTCATAGATCTATGATACTAGTTAGCCATACTCAGAAAACTTCATATCTCTATTACTGTGGTAAGTTCTGACCAACCAATAATATCCCTAATCTTGGCTGGATCTATCAAAATTCCTTTCGTACTAACCACATGTCCAAGGAATTTCACCTCATATAACCAAAACTCGTGTTTGCTAAATTTGGTATATAGCTATGTTTTCTTATAGTTTGGAGAATAGATTTGAGAGGGTGTTCATGTTCCTCACGAGTCTTGGAGTAGATCAACATATCATTAATGAAAACTATCACAAAATAATCTAGATACGACCTTAACACTCTCTGCTAGGGGTGGGAAGCGGTTTTCGAAAAATCACCCAAACCGCCCAAACCGACCAAACTGCACGGTTTGGTCTGGTTTTTAAAACTCGCGGTTTGGTCGCGGTTTGGAAAATGTAAAAACCGCAGAATCGCGGTTTGGTCACGGTTTTCATTTTGAAAAAATCGCGGTTTAACCAAACCGATGGCATTTTGGTAAATACAAACCAAAAACCCTAAAAAGTTAACAAAAAAAAAAATACACTCATTCACTCCTTCACCTCCCCTACCTCACTCCCTCACCCCTCTCATCTCCTCTCACTCCCGCTCCGCTCCTCCTTCCCTCTCTCCTCTCCTCTCACTCCCGCTCCTCACTCCCGTCACTCCTCCTCTCATTCTCGTCACTCCCATCACTCCCGGCTCCTTCTCCTCTCACCGCCGTCTCCTCTCTCCCCGCCGGCTCCTCTATCCTCTCGCCGCCGCCGCCGCCGGATTCACTGGTGTTGCTCCCGCTCCGACCAGTCCATAGCCGGACCACCCCATGCAGCCTCCGCGTCGCCGGTCCGCCACTTCTGCAGCGTCGCCGGTCCGCCACTTCTGCAGCGTGGCGTCGCCGGTCGCCATCGCTGCTGCGGCGCGCCGATCCGATCCGAGACGTCATCACCGCTGCTGCCGTGCATCCGCGGCCTTCGCAGGTGTGGCGCCGTTCGTCCGCTGCTGCTGGAGCTCCGCTTCGAGCCCCCTTCACGGTGCTGGCTCTGTTTCACTGCCACCGCACCGCCGCCTCGCACCGCACCAAAACCGTGAAACCAAACCGATCAAACCGCGCAAATCGCGGTTCGGTTTGGTTGCGGTTTTGGTGGTTTGCGGTTTGGTGGTGGTTTGGAAAATCACCAAACCGCAGTTTGCCCACCCCTACTCTCTGCATCAAATCCATAAACATTGCTGGGGCATTTGTCAATCCAAATGACATAACAACAAACTTAAAGTGACTATATATGGTACTAAAAGATGTCTTCAGCACATCATCTTTCAAACTCTCAACTAATGGTAACTAGAGAAGATCAATCTTAGAAAAAATCTAGCGCAGTTTAGTTGATCAAATAAATCACTAATTCAAGGAAGTCGATATTTGTATCGAAGAGTGACCCAATTCAACTATCTATAATTAATACAGAGCCTCACGCTACCATTCTTCTTTTTTTATGAAAAGGATTACAGTGCCCCATAATGACATACTCCGGTGAATAAACCCTTTATCAAGCACTCCTCTAACTGTTTCGACAACTCCTACAACTCCTTCTAAGCCATTCTATAGGGAGGAATAAATATTGGTTTAGTTATAGGAGCTAAATTAATAAAAAAATGAATCTATCTCGGAGGTGGAACTCCTGGTAAATCATCGGGAAACACATCAGGGAATTTACAAACAATAGTTCCCCCAATTTAATTTTGAGTCTTGCATCTATATTAATAGTTTCAAAAAAAGTTTCCATTTCATCATCAGTTGCTAGCCTACCTTTCGTCAACAGCAACCTTGACGATGTTCCAGTGTACGTAAGAATTGAACAACAAGGAATATAAAAGAGCAATCTTATGAAAACAATCTAAACATGCATGATAAGCTGATAGCCATTCCATTCCCAACAACACATCGAACTCCGAAACTCCAACATATGTAGATTAATGGATATCTCGTGTTTAAAGATCTCAACAACATACTTCTCACTCATAAAGTTAGGATACACATTAGCCCTAATTACTATGTTGAGGACAAGCTGAATAAGGACTAGTACCATAATTAACCCTAACTCAATCACCATATGACCAAATATATAAGAAATCGTAGAACAAAATCAATTAAAAATGCATAAGATGACCACTAATAGAAATGGCACCTTCAATAAGATTACGATTCGCATCGAAATCTGATTTTGATATTACCTATACATATTCCTTAGTTTGCTACTAGGACTATGACATGCTAGATGACGACCCGAAAAGTTGTGGACAATCTTTCTGTCTATGTCCTTTCTTCCCACATTTATAACAAATAATTGAGCCTGAATACTTTGGACACTCTCGACTATTATGACCTTACTGCTTACAGCTAAAACAAGTAACCTTAGGTTAATCACTAACCGAAAATTCCTGACTAGGTGCTGATCTTTGACTCATACCCTGTCTCTGAGATCCTCAGCTCTTACCCCTACTCCTTTGCATGTGAGATGCACCATTATGACCTGAAGGCTAAAAATGTTGTGATCAAGTCTGTCTGAGCTTGTTTGTGTCAACTTAGATGGTCTACTAGCGGTGCTTAGAAAAAGATTATGATGTACATTTGATTGGACAACCGGTGTCATCGGTGTGAATGGTGGTCCTCTACTCATTTTCTTCTAAAACTTTGGGTCAAACCTGTATGGAAATCTTTTCTTAACCTTGGAACCTGAGCTTTGTCTTGACTTCACGATGCCCTGATATCATCGTGATTATCGCTGAGAATTTTGTGTAGTTACATAAGCTCTAGCTCTATCTTGAACCTCTCATAGAATGTTCGGCTTAGTCGTTGATATGGTGGTACCAAGTTCCTCCTATAACCTATACATGTACTTGTACATCTTTTCCTTCTATCATTCTTGACTCTCAAACAAACTTCAATAGATAATTAAATTGAGCATCATACTGAGCCAGTGACATGTCTCCTTGAACTAGATGGTCAAACTTTGGTTTTTTTTTGCAGGATCATACTTTTATCAAAATATTGCTTGATAAACTCCTCGAGAAACCCTAAGTATAAAATATGGGATGCCCATCATGCAAAAATCTCCACTAAATCTCAACATCGGGATGAGGATAATATGAAGATATCGAAGCTCTCAATGTCCATTTGAACCTAACATATTGCGAAGCTTCTCATGATTGAGAACACAAGTCTCCACATTCCTCAAGTCTAATTCAACATAGAAGTATATACGGTAGTACTTTTTAAACTCCTTCTTCTGCCTTTCTTCCCGTGACATTCCACTAGCAATGTGTGGATCTACCAAAATCAGAACTTCAATAACCAACTCAACTCTGAGATGAACTGCATAGGTAGCCTGCTCCTTTTGGGCAGCTGGAGTGACAATAGGAACATCTTAAGCAATAGGAACCATAGGTGCTTTGGTTGCCACCTGTGTTCATAAAATACTCAATAACTCTGATATCTGCCTAGCTAGGTTTTGAAACATATTTTAATCTACACGTTGTGGATCCCTATTGCCCTTGCCAGATCCCTAACCCAATCATATTGTTCTGGCAAAAAAAATTGCAAGAAATTGGTTCAGCACGACTATATCCATCGATATGATAATACAAAACACAATTATTACAATCATAAAGTTCTTAAACTTTTTACCCAATTCCATTATACTACTTCCTAACTAATCACTCACTTATCTTCAATCAATAAGATTCTTTTAAAATCCTAGGCTCTGATACAAAGATTGTCAGACCACACCAATATAGGGAATCTAATTGGCCTAAATTACCTTTACCTTAAAGCTCGTTTAGATTAATTAAATTAACCTAAACATTTCGTAAAAATTCTCGGCAACACCTTTTTTGTTTATAAGACCACATTGGAAAACCCGACCTCTAAAAATCTTCAACTAAAACCTACTCAACTTAGTGTAAATGTCGAAGGACTCACAACCTACCCCATAAAGATATATTGCATCAACAGAAAATATATTCATTCTAACCAAATTTAAAAGATCAAAATCAGTTTCACCTTTAAATCAACACAACCTTAACTCTCAAAATTATCCTAGTTCATCTCAAAACCGTTACAACCGTTTAAAGGAGATCCTAAATCCCTGCGAACACAAAAACCATTTATATAATATATTATACTAAAAACAATACATACATAAAAAGAATCAAACTGAGTAAGTCACATAAATTTTGACAGCTTTCTCTTTCCATTGTCGCTGCTAGAACATGTAATCGCCAAACATAAAGTAAAATGATTTCAAATAAGTAAACCCGACACTATCTAGTACACCTGCAATAACCGAATGCATAATAATATAAGAGATTAATGGATAATATATTCCAAACAATTTAAATACAATCATAAATCCATCTTATTTCCGTTATCCGACCACATTCAGTTGATATCATCCAAAAGTGGTTAGTAAATAGTAATAAGGACCCATATCCTTAGATGATAAGTAAATGAATCTCGTTCCTCTAGACTATGAGAGTATGATCTAGTTCAATGTGATCTCATGATAACCGCGTGATTCAAAGTATCAATGACTCTAGCCCCTCTGATAAGTGATTACATTGACTTATATATAGGACTAGTTTAGTAGTATATTTAGTATAAATATCTCAAAATGAGCTTTAATTGATGGTATTTACGTATTTCAAGCATACAAGGTATAAATGAGAGAATGCACAAAACCATACTTGACGCCGTGGCTAGTACACTTAGTGCCGTAGGGTTGTACACATGGTGCCAAGATGGAAAATGCAGGGCATTGTGCTTATTGTGAGGAGAAATTAAACAAAAAAGTCGAAGTTATGGTGGCGCCTTGGCTTTACACATATTATGGGGTCACTTGTTTATAGCACTGAGACATAAATAATAGAAAGTTTAGAATTTTAGTTTGTCTGGAATTGTTAATATGAGCTTCTAATTGTATTCTAAAGAGTCTTAAGAGCATAAATAAGTATTAGAACATGGTAAACATATCAATTATCATACATTACAATAGATTACCACAAATAAGCATAGTTTACATTGTTCTTGAGTATTAAGAAGAGTATTAAAGGAGAAGACATTAAAACTTCATGTGTAGTTATTCGGTATTGTTTCCTTGAATTAATTGAAGTTATTTAATTTATTCTTTGATTGCAATAAATACCATGATGTGTATGTTAATTTCAATGATGAGTGAGTAGTTTGTTTATCTAAGGGATCAATAGATCCTATGGTATGAATGTTATGCTAAAAGAAGTATTAAAGGATTATAATGATAAAAAGTGCAATGGTTAGAATTGGTATTGGTTCTATATGTAATTCTATGAACATCTTGATCATGTGTTTATTGATTAAAGATTTTTGGGAGTTACCATGGACATTGGAGCTTTTAAGTCGAATATGGACAATACAACCGTAAAATATATAACATCGATATATAGTTATTGATTAGGGAGGCATAAATAGTAAACTTAAGTGGTTATGAATCTAAAGATCTGGAACTTAAAGCAATGTGGAACTTAAGTTATTGATACATATAGGTGGAGTTCTGGTTTGAACATTATAATCTTTTCCGCAATGACAATAGGTTGAAGTGAATTTGAAGAAAATCCATCTATTTTAATTGAGCACCGCACACACATAATGAAGATGAAGGAAATGAGATGTTAAAGTATAATAATTCATTACCTAGGTGAAGTTGTGAACTAAAAAGTCTTCTTAATATAAGAGTGCAAAGTTAATTTACATTGTTTTCTAGAATAGATTAGTTTAGTTAAAACCAATTAAAAAAAGATTCTCTTTGCAATAGAGTGAATCTGACTAAGTGAATTATGTGTAATTCACCTTTCCATGAGGATGATATCCGTAATCAACACTAGTTGATCACATTATTACTACAATTGAGTTGTTATACTTACAAGCATGATCAAGTTCTTAGCATCGTTGCTAGGATAGGTAGTCACACATTAATTTAGTTTAGTTCACAAAATTGTTAAGGTCTTTTTTAAGTAATTTACTTTCAAGTTTATAAAAAATCTTAAGTTTCAAGTTTGACAATTTGCATTTGATCCTTTATGTTTTCTTTTCAGGGAGGATTAGTGCATGCATAGTAAAGGAGAGAAAGACTTAATGCTTACGATCTTGAGATCGATAGAACCAATAAGGGAAAGAAAAAAAGAATCAAGATGGCAGATGATCAAGCAGGGAACTAAAACCAACATCAGATCCGAGGGAATAACCAACCAAAGGTGATCTAGTAGTGCAAAACTAAGTGCGAGGACAAAGACCTCTTTGTGACTACTTTAAGCCAGAAGCTCAAGAGACTTACAACGGAGTGATAAGGCTTCCAACCAACATCACCGAGTTTGAATTGAGACTGTCTCTAATCAACATGGTGCAGAATAGTATGTTCAACGGGCTAGTGAATGAAAATCCAGTTACATATGTAGAGAATGTTTTGAAGAATTGCATCACTGTGCATATTACTAGAGTTAACATAGAGGTAATCAGGATGAGACTTTTCCGTTCTCATTGCGTGGAAAAGCCAAATCCTAGTTTCAAGGAATAATGTAGGGAGTATGACTTCAATGGTGGAAATCAATAAAATATTTTTAGATAAGTTCTTCCCCCAGTGAAGGTTAGTGAAAGGAAACAAGAAATCAATCAATTCAAGCAGGATACCTAGTCTCTTGGGAAAGCTTGGGAAAGATTCAAAAAAATGATGAGGAGATGTCCAAGACATGGATATGTGAAATGAGCACAACTACATGTCTTCTACTATGGGATGAATCATAGCACCAAATCATTAGTAAATTCCACAATAGGTTGTTCTCTACTAGTTAAGGATGAGGATGGAGCACTAGATCTTATAGATCTTATGTCTCAAAATTCTATAACTGATACTCGTTCCATAGTGAGAAAGCTAGCTGGGTATATGAGATTGATTCTCAAGCTGCGATTCCTGTCATACCTAGTAGTCAGATGGCGAAGCTTCAAATAGGACAACTAAGTCTACAAGTGCAAGCAATACAATAACTCGTTAATCACCAAGCAACGGTGGTTAATCCAATGGACATGCACTAAGGAATGGAGCTTGAAAAGTCAACTTCATGAACGACAAGAGCTATAGAAACAACGTCAGTCCGAGTGGAATGACTCCTCCAAGATATTATCTAGGATTCAATAACCTAAACTTCTCTTATGGAAATCTCGATAATTCATTGAAGTTAATGCCATGCTTTAATCAACAAGTCCAACAAGGGAAACTAGGCTAGAGCGAAGAAATGAATTCACCGAAGTCAATTGAGAAATTTTTACACGCCATCGACATCAACAATAGGGAATGCCATGACAAGTATGAGAAAAATATGGAAAATGCGAAGTAAGCTCTGAAGAGGATGGATAATGAAAAAACATAATCCATCGAGAACTTGGAGAAACAGATTGGTCAGCTAGCTATTGCTTTGGATTCAAGGAAGGAATGGCAGTTTTCAAGTAACACTATCACAAATCCCAAAGAGAATGCTAGTGCTATTTACATGATGAGCACTACGACAACAAATGAGCCAAAGTAAGAGCAAGTGATGTATAAGTCAGAAAAGATAAATATAATGGAAATTAAGAAGACAAAGAAACTAGAAGAAGTGTAAAAGATAGAGGTTCAAAAAGATGCACCATGGTTTGCAAACTATGTCAATTATTTAGCGTGTAGCATCCCCTATCCCAATTATGGCGATACCCGCCCTAAAACCTTAGTTAAGCCTCGGTACGCCAATCAGACTTAGTCAGAGTAACTGTACAACTGTTTTTCATATTTGATAATCATAAATACACTATATCATATATAGAATAAATAATAGAAAACACAACGGAATTAAAACTTTTTTGATAAAACACAAGATATATAAAAATTGGCATAAACATCGATCGTAAAATCATATCCCAACCCTGTCTATTACAAAAAAGTAATTCAATACAATATATAAAATAATAAGGAAACCAATTCACCGTAGAGAAGAATATAAATTCTTAATCTTCTCCATTTTTGAGTCAAAGCGCACGTCATTAACCTAAAATGTTAATTGGGGGATGATCGCTCCAACTTACTCAGTATGTGATGCTCATAAATGTATCAATTATCAACTACTATCAATGAATAAATGAATAGCAATATGAATCCCAAAGCATATTTATTAAGGCAATAAAAATGATATAACAATATATAACTGAATGCAAGTTCAAAGATCAATTGCAACTGTACTCGTTACTTGTATTTTGATTCTTATTTTTGAGTTATACTCTCGTCTTACATAAGAATACGTCTTCAAAATCCACATGTTGGCCGACATGGGGTTCTGCCAGTGGATTCAAATGTTTTCAAGCTATAAGCTCTTAATAACTGGAGAGTTGTACTCTCATCTTAGCGAAAAATACAATCCATAGAACCCCTATGTTGGTAATCATGAGATTCTGTCAGTGTATTCAAGTGTAACTGAGCTACCAACCCTAAATGGATAGTGAACGACTAAAGTAAAACTCCAGCCTATTGAGGATGTAAGGGAGGGATCCATTTCTAACCTAACATTTTCCTTTTATTAGGAAAAAATGGCGGAATTCATTTGCAGGCTAACCTTCACATCCCTATGTCCCAGTCCTCCTTATAAACACTTTCGAGGATTTTTCACATTTAGAAAAAAATATAGTCTAGTCACAATACATACCCCATTCCTAGTCCATACTGCTATATGAACTAAATATACTAATTACGTTGCATAGTTGATAAGAATATGAGTTCCCTTATCTGTGTCAAATTTTTCTAATTTTTTTACTGATTTACTCAACTCCCGAAATTCATAGACTTTTCCTCGTCGACCAAGAACCTAGATTAAACCAATTTGCATCAATTTGGATATAATACTCATTAATTATAAACCTTAAACTGTTCCCAATCGAATCCAAAACCAATTTTAGGTCACTACGATCATTTCACGTTTTTCGACTTAAATCCCAATATAAAATCACGCACGAATCTTGAATTCTTATTTTTTTTTATTGAAATTCATAATTTTTGATTTATTTGGTCAAATATTATTTTTTTGGATTTTTTTTTAATTTTTTGGAATTTTTCATAAACTTCCAGCATTTTTCTCACTTTTTTTTTTTTTTTTATTAGGAATGGGCCTGAACTGAGCCGAACTGGGTTCGGCTCAACCTAAGCTGGCCCGATTCAGGGGTCCAACCCTTCTTCCTCATCGTTATGCTTTGTTTCAGCAGATCAAATAGCAATTTTCTTTTTTATTGAACTGGGTTCAACCCCAGTTCAATTTGGGAGGGGAGACGAACTTCTGCGTCGTCTCCCTCCTCGGACCTAGCCGAGTCACCTCATCTATTTCATCTCCATAACAATGACATCAACGACAATATCAATGAACAAAAATAATGACAACACACAACAACAACAACACAACAACTCACCTCGGTCCCAATCTCCCCATTGCCCTCGGTTTCTAGTTTATATCCATCTTTTCTTCTTTCTGGTTTGAAAATGAATTGGGATGAGGTGGTTCTGTTGTTTGGAAATAAATATAAGTTTTCTTCGAGATTCGTGTTACAAGAATCTCGAGGCAGATCAGATGGCTTATTCCTTTTTCATTTATATTTTGATCATTCTCGATATACATGTTGCGTATCTCAAGGTTGATCTTTATGGTTATTAGCAAACCCATCACCTCTTAATTGACTTATATGAAATATAAACTTTTATTAAGATTCACACGCACGAATCTCAAGGATAATCCAAAAGAAAAGAGTTTAAATGATACTTTCATATCACATGCTCATTGATTCTTCTCGAGATGTGGTTGCACATATCTTAAGACATGAATAATCCTCAAAATACTAATGATCCACCATTCATCTCCTTGACTCATGGGTAACACACAACTCGATGTGAATCCAATATATACTTTAATTTGATTTAAACGATAAGATTCATTTATATGTATTTATATTTATAACTATATATAAATATATAGATAACTATGTATTTTTGCACCATAAATTCACCATGGATGGCAACGACTACTTTCGGGCGTGTACACGATTATACGTCCCAAGCGTGTCACCCTCAACCGCGCGTGTCACTAAGCGCCCACCAATTTATTAATTATTTAGTTATGTCCCAATATATATAAGTTTATATATATATACCATATATATAAATATACATGTATGCCTATAACTTTGCCATGCGTGCCAATGAGTACACCCAGGCGTGCAAGCTACCTTACGACCTACGTGCGTCACCTTTGACCTACATACGGTATTAGACATCCCATAATTTCTAATTATTCAATAATAGGCCCAATAAATATAATTATTTCTATAATTATCAATACAACCCATACAAACACTAAACGACACACTAACATCCATACACACGTTAATCGAGATAAGTTGGGCTTAACCACCAGTCTAACTTAGGTTAATTAGAATTCATATTAATGTCAATCACCAACTTAAGGTAATAAGTTGTTACATAGCGTGTGGTGTGTTTCCTCTATATTTAACAAATGCAATAAGAAAGAAATTATTGAGTCATGTGAAGTCGTACTTTTGGGATGGGCCATATCTATGCAAAAGATGCAATGATGGGTTAATTTGATGATGTATAGCGAAGGAGGAATTTTTAGGCATTTTGGAAAGATGTAATTCATCACAATATAGAGGACATTTTAGAGCACAAAGAACAACATCAAAAGTGTTACAATGTGTGTTTTATTGGCCAAATCTATTTAAGATCATATATTTTTGTGAAAACCTGTAATGAATGCCAAATAACATAAAATATTTCTAGAAGGTAGGAGTTTCCACAAACCACTTTTCAAGAAGTTGAGCTATTCAACGTGTGGGGAATAGATTTCATGGGACCATTCCCTACTTCAAATGGGAAACAATATATATATTGTTCGCAATGAATTATGTCTCCAAATGGGTGGAAGACATAGCAACCGTAACTAATAATGCAAAAATGGTGATAGAATTCATAAAGAAAAATATTTTCTGCCGGCTCGGAACACCTAAAGCATTAGTAAGTGGCGAGGGGTCACATTTCTGTAATAGAGCTTTTGACACATTACTTAAGAAATATGAGGTTAGGTATAAAACCTCATTTACATACCATCCTCAAACAAATAGAGAAGCTAAAGTAAGCAACAGAGAAGTGAAACACATATTGGAAAAAACAATTAACACTAAGAGAAAAGATTGGGTATTCCATCTTGAAGAAGCATTATGGGCATATCGGACGTCATTTAAAATGCCAATCGACACATCTTCGTATCAGTTGGTATATGAAAAAGCATGTCACTTATTAGTAGAGTTAGAACATAAAGCATACTGCGCTATAAAAAGGCTCAGCATGAATATTTAAGCTGCAAGAAAGGCTAGATTACTTCAACTGATGGAACTGGATGAGTTTAGGTTAGAAGCATACAAAAATGCCAAGTTGTATATCTAGAAATAAAGGCAATGGCATGATAAAAGGATTGGATATCGATATTTTGAGTCAGGACAACTAGTCTTTTTATACAATTCAAAACTAAAACTGTTTCCAAGAAAATTGAGATTAAGATGGTTAGGACCATTCACAATCATTGCTACTTGGCCTTATAGAGTGCTAGAGTTAATAAGCAATAGTGGTAAGATGTTTAAAGTAAATGCTCGAAGGGCTAAGTTGTTTTATGGAATAGAAGTGAGGCAAGACGAACTTGAAGGATTCAAGCAACAAAGGATCAATGCCTTGAAGTATCAAAAGAAGGGAAAAAATAATGGAGACCTAAATGAAAAGATGAAGGACCTTTTGCAAAAGAACTAAACGGAAATATCATCAAGGTTATTCCAAGGTAGTTGGAACAAAAATTCAAGTTCACACTGAGACTTCAACCAATCAAGAGGAGAGATCCTGGAGATATATGCATACTATTGAGTATTGATGGGAACCAGTTTAGAAACATCTTGTGTGATATGAGAGTCTTAGTCAATGTAATGCCTATAAAGGACATATTACAAGAATATTTAAAGATTAATTGTCCCAATACAATCAACCTGCAACTAGTTGGTGGTAACTTGGAACCAACAATAGGGAGAGTCTTGAACGTGCATGTGAAAGTGGATAGATTCATATTCATCACCGATTTTGAGGTTATGGATCACGATATAAATGATGACGTGTCTATGATACTTGAGCGACCATTCTTGAATACTGCCTATGCGATCTTATATATGAGGAAGAAAAGATCATGATGAGTATCGAAAAGGATGATGATACCAAAAATATTATCTTTATTGAAGGGTAAGAAGTACATCCGAATGAGAAATATATCTTTATCTCTGAGTTACAAATGGAGTATCTCATTTAGAGTTGGACTAAACAAGCGAACATGCATTGAGCAAATGATGTTAAATGAAGCCCTATTGAGAGGCAACCTAGGTTTTTAATTTCGATTTTTAAATTTCAGTTAGTTATTTATTTGGTTTAGTTAGAACAATCCAAACATGTTAGTAGTTTTCTAACTTTAAAAAATTGTGTGCTAATTGTGTAGGAAAGACTATTTACGAAGTGACATTTCATCGAATGGAAAAGTCTCAACATATGTGGCATATTCATAAAACATCAAGGAGTTAGAGGGATATTTTTTGTTGTTATTATTATGTTTGTGTGTTTAGTGTTTTTAGTGTTTCATGCTTATTTTTAAACTTTGAGGACAAGGTTTAGTTTAATTTTTGGGGCATAGACACTATGAGAAGTATAAAGAAAGGATAAACACTGCAGATATGATTGTAAAGTTTTATTTTTGAAGTAGCTAAAGAGAAAAGCATGGTAGTGTCTCTTTTTTATTTACTTACTACTTGAATGTGTTTAGGTAGTATAGATTAGGTTATATATAGTAATTTGTAATGAATGAGTAAATCATTTACAAAGTTAATGCCTTTACTTGAGGATGAGTAAGAATACAAGTATCTAATTGATATGAAACTCAAGGGAATGTTATCAAATTTTTGAAGAAAATAAGAAATTTAGCAAACAACGGTATAATTTCATGATTAGAAACCTAGAGTTAGGGAAGACCATGAACTTGAAACAAAAGCAAGAAAAATACTAAAACACTTCTTGTGGAAAAAGTTAGATCTCTAAGGAAGTCTATAATAAGTACGAGTCTTACTTGAGTATAAAATTAAATAAAGACCAAGTACTAAAAGGGGAAGAGATAGATGGCATTTAATGAAACGTTAGAGTAAAACTTGCTTGATAAAGTGAAAGTGAGAAGTGCTAACAAGAGTTTTAAATAAAAAATATAGTCCCGAAAGTTTTACAGGAAAAGGAGTAGAGAACTTAATGGTTGGAAAAAGAGAGAAAAAATGGAACCCAAATGAAAAGGAGCATGGACCATACAACTAGAAAATATGAGAGGAAAAGAAAAGAGATATATAAATGAAAGGTGAAAGTTCAATTAAAACTTTTCAAATTAAAAGATTTGGCTCGAGTACATGTAACTAGTTAAGTAAAGTTTTTTGTCCAACGATATTAAGTCCTATGGACTCTTGAAGTACTAAAGTCTACAAAACTAGTATGATCTATGCTTATTTGTGAATTCTTGAGCTTAATGAGAAATCATGATATTATACACTTACTACTTAAATGTTGAGGTGAAATAAACTTGTGAGTAGTGATGGTTTTGGTTGTGAATTACTTTTAAGTTTTGAAAGTGAATTATATGTGTTGTTAAAGCTACATGTTTTTGAAAATATTAGTTTTTGCAAAGAACAAATTTTTAGTGGATTATTAAATTGAACTTATTTGAATTAAAGGATATTGCATGAATGATGTAAAATGAGTATAGACTTAAGTAGTAGTAGTAAGAGTACTTAGTAGAATACCCTTTTGCTCGGGATGTGCAAAACCCTAATTTTGGTGATATTTGATAAGTGATTAATTAGACTTATATAAGACTAGTTTAGTAGTATATTTGGTATAAATATCATGAATGAGCTCTAATTGATGATATTTTATATATTTTTAGGCATACAAGGTATAAAGGAGACAAATGAGTGATTTCATGATGAGAAAATGCATAAAACCATACTTGATGTCGTGGCTAGTAGACTTAGCGTCGTGGGGTTGTACATGTGGTGTTGGGATGGAAAACGCAGGGCACCGAGCTCAGTAGGAGGAGAAATTACATACAAAAGGTCAAAGCTGTGGTGACATCGTGGCTTTACACACATAGCGTGGGGGTTACTTATTGACTGTGCCATGAGATAAAAAATAGAAAGTTTACAATTCTAGTTCATTTGGAATTGTTAATTATCCTAATTGTATTCTAAAGAGTCTTAAGAGTATAAATAGGTACTAGAATGAAGTAAATACATTAATTATCATAAATTACAATAAATTCCATAAATTAGCATAGTTTACATTATTCTTGAGTATTAAGAAGAATTTTGGAGGAGAAGATATTAAAGACACCACGTGTGGTTGTTTTGTATTGTTTCCTTGATTTAATTGAAGTTATTTAATTTAATATTTGATTACAATGAATACCATGATGTGTATGTTGATTTCAATGATGAGTGAGTAGTTTGTTAATCTAAGGGATCAATGGATCATATGTCATGAATGCTATGCTAAAAGAAGTATGAAAGGATTATAATGATAGAAATGCAATGATTAGAATTTATATTGACTCTATACATAATGTTGTGAACATCTTGATCACATGTTTGTTGATTAGAGTTTTTAGGAGTTACTATGGCCATAGGAGCTTTTAAGCCGGTTATGGACAATAAAACTGTAAAATATATAACATCAATAAATAGTTATTGATTAAGGAGGCACGGATAGCAAACTTAAGTGGTTATGAATCTAAAGATTTGGAACTTACAACAATGTGAAACTTACGTTATTCACACCAATAGTGAAGTTGTAAACTAAAAGTAATCTTAATATACTATTTTCTTAAGTTAATTTACATTGTTTTCTAGAATATAGTAGTTTAGTTTAAAGTAATTAAAAACATATTTTCCTTGTAATAGAGTGAATCCAACTAAGTGAACTATGTGCAATACACCTTTCCATGAAGACGATATCTTTTATCAACACTAGTTGATCATATTATTACTATAATCGAGCCGTAATATTTGCAGCCATGACAACCCTCGAGCATAATCTATTGTTCTCCCATATAACTTTGGTATAGTAAACACTATAAAGAGACTTGAATCGTCTTTGTCCTCCCACCGTGTATGAATGTACAATTAATAATAACAAGGATCAATGTATTTTAAACATAATTTATAGTCGTACAATGTAACGGTTATCATGGGATTTACGTTCTGTACAAACACAACATCGCGAACTCCTTACACTATATGTCAGTAAGCTAGTCTACACTGTGTTCCAATTGCAACCCAACAATTCATTTATAGGTTTGGTACATTTCCACAACAATTCCTCAAATTTGCCAATTTATTATACTTTAATTGGTCGTCTTGAAACCCAAAAACCTCGAAATCACTCTAAAATAAATCTTCAGATATTCGAATCTCAATTTCAACTCCGAATTATTGTTCGACATAAAAAATAAACCTTTACTGCGTTTTAAAATAATTTTCCAATTTCATACATTTTTCAGTATCGTAGCACATTTTACGAGACAAAAACCTGATATAAAGTCTCGAGAAAATCCCAAATTTCTCATTTTTCATAGAAACTCACAATTTACTTGGCTAAAATCCTATTTTTCTAAATTTTCCTAGTTCCAGGGATTTTCTATTTTATTTTTGAATTCAACACGTAATTTATTTATTTATTTAAGGAGGATGGGTTTGATCCTGGACTTGGCTTAATTCGACCCCGATCTGATATCAACCCATCGTCTTCCTCATTGGAATCGAAATAAAGAGCTCTCTTTTGATTCCTACCAAAATTTCTCTTTAAACCATTTGGGTGCCTAATCCTATTGGGTTTGGACATAGGTGACAAAATCAATAATTAGACATGTTTTGTAGTGTAATTTAAGTTGATTTTATATATAAATGATGAAACTACACAAGGTATTTTCTTGTTTGTGTGATTTTAGGATTTAAGTAGGAAAATGAAGAAATGGAAGAAAAACAAAACACTCAATTGGAAAAAAAGTCCAGTGATTAACCAACGATTTGTATTTACACTAGAAACCACTACCTAAATAGGTTGTAGAGATTGGCTAGCGAATCCACACAAATTGGAGAATACACAAGAAATTGCCAACGGAATCGGTGGAGCACAGAAAGCCAAATTCAATGATTAACTCAGCAATTTGTGTATAACTTAGGAATCACTGATAATCGCTGAGGTCGGTGACAAGTTTTTTAGATAAGAATGAGGAATTTGTATTTATCTAGGATATGTACACTTAGGGAAACTATGTATAGGACCAGAGAGCTTTGAAATAACTTTATCTGAATCTCTCCTTAACTCTCCACTACTCTTCTTTTCACCCTTTTGTCTTATAAGTTTAGTTTTATATATGAAGCAACATTGGAGCTTTGACTAAGAGGTATTTATATAATTATGTATTTTAATTATATATTTGCATTGTTTATGTCCAGTAAGAGTAATTAGTTTCTTAGTCTAAACAAACCTTAGACATGTATATACTTTGGATTGCTATGTAGTTATAAGTATGGAATCACGTACTTAATGCTTTAGATGTATTCATACACGTCAATCATGAATTAAATAAGTTGTTTTTGCATATTACAACTAGTGATTCTTTGTATTGAGTGCATAGTGGCTAATATGTTCCTTAGTATAGAGTATCCAAATATATGTCTATAGTTATTGACAACAATTATAGAAATAGTGACTAGGATTAATCTATTAGGCTTTTCCCGAGTGGATGTTCTATTTGATTGTGTTCTAAGTTGTTTATTATGCGACTTTGGTTGATATTGGCTTAGATTAGACATGATTTTCATTTAATTTTAATACTATCGTATTTCTATGGTGTTGTGTTTTATCCAATGTGTAGATTTACAATAATAAGAATGTGGCTTTTCCATTGAATTTAGGAAAATCGGTGACTGGCGGCTATCAACCTATTATGAATTAGGATTTAATGATTCCAAGACTTCATGAGATATAATTACAACTATGTTGTGAAGTAATGTTATGTTCTAGTGTTTGAAAGCAATTCAAGTATATTACAATATTTAGTGAGGGTTTGTTTATATGTTTATTTAGCTATTTCATTTTTATTGATTTATTGATTATTTGATTGATAGTTTGAATTGCATTAGGTTAGTTTATAGAATCTAAATTGTTAATAGTCTAGTTATTTTAATTAATATTTTATTTTGTTGGAAGGAAAATATTTTAATCTAAATTTGTCTATTTTGGAGTGCCTAGAGCACTTATAAGTGATAGAGGTTCACATTTTTGTAATTGATTAGTTGCTAATCTACTTTTTAAGTAAAATGTCACACATAGGACATCTACTGCATATCACCCACAAACTAGTGGACAAGCTGAAACGTCGAATAGAGAAATTAAGTAAATACTGAAAAAAATAGTTAGTCCAACACGTAAGGATTGGATGCTTAGATTAGAAGACGCATAATGGGCATATAGAACAACATTTGAGACACCCATAGACATGACAACTTATAGGTTAGTATTTGGAGAAATCATGTTATTTACTAGTAGAACTAGAACATAAAGCCCATTGGAAAATAAAAGCATGTAAAATGAATTATAATGAAGCAGGAAACCAACGTAAGTTGAGTCTTCATGAATTAGAAGAAATTAGGAATGAAGCCTATGAAAATGCATCAATTTATAAAGATAAAATCAAAGCATTTCATGATAGGAAATTTGTTCCTAAAAATTCTCAAGTAGGAGATAAAGTTTTATTCTTTTGTTAAACACTTAAATAATTTCCTAGAAAACTTCGTTCGAGATGGATATGACCTTATCTAGTTATCAATTTACCACCTAATAGCGAAGCAGATAAAGAAAGTGAAGAAACATGAAAAATATTTAAAGTAAATGGTTATAGTTTGACACCTTATTATGAAAATCTTATTGAACATGATATGGAGATCATCAATCTCGAGACTGGACAACAAAGTCAGCAAAGTAAAGAAATGGAGTTAAATGTTTGCATCTACACGAGTGAAACTGTTATGAATGAAACCATTACACTATGGATGTACAAGAAGCCACGTAATAAGAAGAAGAAACCAAACAAGCAACAACCTGAAGAGCCACAACCTTAAGTGCAACATCAAGAGGAGAAACAACCAGCGGAAGAAAAAATTACTGATGAACATTTAAATCTTTCAAGATTTAGGACACATGATTAAAATTTACAAAAATGATCAAGGGGAATTCTTACTCCACGCGATGATTAATGACGTCAGTTTCTCGGGTGTTTTACTTGACAAAGGATCTGATATGAATATATTATCGGAACAATGGTGCAAGAAAGCTAAGTTGAGAATTGGTTTTATACCACCTTTTGTTGTCAACAAAGCAAATGGTGATAAGATCTTTCACTAGAAAAGCCAATGAATGTGCCAGTGCAAGTGAGATGATTCAAGTATCTCACAAACTTCTTGGTAGTGCAACAAATTTAGAAAGATGATGTGATATTGATGGGACGTATTTTTCTCAAGACAGCTGGAGCTCTTCTCGATGTAGAACAACATATAGCTACACTTAGGACGGGAAATGATTATATGTGTTTTCAGGATGGTTACGAGATGGACGATTGTGTCATTGACGACAATTATGATGATGATTATGAAGGGGAGAAATCTTATCATGATAATCACCTTGAAGGATGTTATGCAAATGTTGAGAATGATACAGAAGTTGAAGACATTGAGAATGATGAAGAATTGACTGATGGTCAATTTGACTCGCTCAAGCTAAATGACGAGTGATCTTATCTACCAAGTCGAGCCAATGACTACAAACAAAAAACGCTCTATGGGAGGCATCCCATACTTTATCTTTGATTTCAAATTTAGTATTATGATTAGTTAGTTGTTTTTCCCATTATATCAACTTTTGACTCTTATAATGACTTTTGACTCTTATAATGGAAATGTTTTAGGATTAAAATATTAAAATAATTCCATGTATGGGGGTTGATCGAGTCAGTGTCTTTTCGTATTACTAAATTTAAGATAATTATTATATTTATTTTCTCTCTCCTTTTAACTATCTTTTAGGACATCTCTAATTGAGAGGGTGATGATCGACTTGCTTTTTTAGTAGAATCATATTTTCTTTATTTATTTTAAGTAATAAAGTAGTTATTTCATAATATAATATTTCCTAATTACAAATCCAAATTTATTTGCATAATATTCTTGTTGAATACTGGTCAATTTACCTTAATTATGATTGCTATGTGTGATAATTAATAAAATATTTGATATATTAAAGAAATAACAAGAATTGATCAGCAATTTCCTATCGATACCAAATCATAGTGGGAATCACTGGGTAAATCGCTTGCAATTTTTAGGTTTTTAAGTGAAAATTGACTCATCGATTTATCAATGATTTTGGTTTTATTCTAGGATTCGCTGACCTAGTCGTTAAGCCACTAGACCAATTTCAGTGATTTCACTAACGATTTGTCAGCGATTTCACTTAAACCCCGATTCACTTAGTACGATTCCATATTTTTAAAAATAAAACTCTAAATCACCAACAATAAACCCTTTCACACCTAAAACCTTACACCCACTTGATTGATTAATCGATTTTTGTCTAGATTCAACCCTTCAAAGATTTAATGATAGCTTATTTAAGTGTATCCCACCTTTTTTAGGAGTAATTAAACTCTATAATTTTGAATCTAAAATCATACAACCTAGTTAGGGTTTAGTGAGTGTTTTATGAATTAAGGCTTGGAGAAGGAGTCTAAGGAGCTAATATAGCATATTACTTGAGAAATTCTCTCTCAATAAGGTAATGAATCAATACTCTTAACATCTTTTTGATTTCAATGTCTTGAACAAAATCTGTTCTTGATGATAATTTCAACGAATTTAATTTTTGAGGTTTTATTGCAAATTATTTTTGAAAATGGATCACTATAAACATTCTCAATTTGAATATAAGTTTTCAAATGAGTTTGGGGGTTTCTAAATTTTTTTTTAATATATACATACTTATGATAAGGATATATCGATACACCTATTTTATACGCATTACTTTTAACTCTTCCAAGACTCTATGCTAAATTCTTTTGGCAAACGTATTTTCCTTAACTTGATAGTTTAAATAAAAACTACAGGATTCCAAGTTACCTATTTCATCATGGTTGAGTCATTATATGGCAGGAGGAGGTAGAGAAAGAGGTAGAAGTAGTAGCAAGACAAAGGGAAAAGGGTAGTGCAAGCAAAACCAAAGCAAAAATATGCGGGCCACCTAATGAATATCATACTTACTAGGGTTAGTATTATATAACCTAGACCTAGAGGGCTGAGCTTAGAGAACAATATGCATTTTCATTTGATGAAAAAGAATATTTTGAGAATCCAAACCCTAGTCATTTAGAGCCTTATGACCTCTTTTTGTTTGTGAGACCTAGAGGTCAGAGGAGATACTATAGTGATAAAAAAGAGAGTCATAATTCTTGAGAAAGGACTCAATATTTAAAATGTGAGCAAGTATGAGGACAAAATTGTGAGCATCATCAGCGATAGAGGATGAGAACGACTTCTGCGAGACTATGATGGGAAAAGGAGAAAAAGGATGTTTGGAAATTGTATGGCAATTTTATGCAAATGGGCATGTTAGTAAGGAATGGGACAAAGTAGCAGTAAAAGGGAAGAAGATTGATATTTCACCTACAAGGTTGAATAGATTTTTGGGTCTACTACATAATAGACAAAAAATGGAGGAGGATTACCCGAATGTCGTTTATGTCGATAAGGAATCCTATCCTTTAAGATAATCCAAGACGCATTAGAGATACCTCCAGGAAGGGGATTTGTGCTTGATAGTAAGGGACATCCAAAACTTATTGAAACCACATATTTTTGGAAGATTACGAAGAGTTGGAATTGTATTATAGACAAATGTTTTATCTAACCATGCATCACTTTGAAGTGAAGAATCCAAGAGCTACTCTACTGTACCATATAGTTATAAAGAAATGTTATATTGATGTTGGAAAAATTATACATGATTTTATGAAGTTTGCAATGCATACTACAAAGAATGAAGGACTAGTATTCAATTTTGATCACTGAATTTTGTAGGATATTCATGGTGGTTTCGATATTGAATTTGATGTATTATAGAAGAAGACCATAAGTGATGCGGAAGTACAAAGAATGAAGAAAGTGGTAGGATATAATGACTCAGAGGGTGAACGAGAATCATTTAATGCGATAAATGTGAAAGAAGCTTGGCGGTGGATCACAACTGAAAATAGGAGGAAGATAAAAGAAAACACACATACAACGACAAGATTCATAGCTAGAGTGAACGTACCAAATGTTGATACAAGTTTGGCTTCATCTTCATCACAGCCTAGGACAGGAGAATTTTTCCTGACCATATTTTCCTCACTTACATGTAGCCAAATGAAAATTCATTGCAATGAAGAAATGATAGTTGCAAATGAGAAGAATTTACAACGTTGCCATTCTATGTCTCGAGAGAAGATATGTTAGTCCTTTACAAGACTCGAGGAGAAGCGTCGACCTTCCGTCTTTGCAGTTGCAATTTCTAATTGGGACTTACAACCCAGATGATAGTTATGTTTTCCAACCTTCTGCAGGAATGGATGAAGCTGATGATGAATTTACTTCTACACACCGCCATGTGTAACTTATTTTCTCTTGTATGCAATGGATGAATGAATGATTCAATGTATTGCTCTTGGTGAAATTTATGCTAATGAATATAACATGTTCCTTTTGCATTCCATTAATTTCAAATTTGTTGATTTCAATTTTTGTCTATTTATTTACATTTTTATTCCATATATCGACTTGTTTATGCTTCACATGGTATATTTGTTTTGTTGGAAATCTAACTTAATTTTAAAACCTTGAGGACATGGTTTGAATGAGTTTGGGGGTATTTTAAGTGAAGTATGACAATGATAGCAAAAAAAGCAAGGAAAGAAAAGAAAGGTAGAAGATAAGTTTAGAATTGATCCAAAAAGCTCAAGCTTTAGATATGATATTCAAGTAAGTTGATCGAATTCAAGTAAGTATGAATTTCATTTTACTTTATTTTTAATTAGAAAAATAATGAAAATGAATATGCAATAGATTTTTGAATGGAAATGATATTTTTATTAACAAGTGAATTCTATGATAGAATGAATCAATTTTATATCCTTTTTGATTAACTTTACTACTTGATGTCTACAATAAATTAAATACCTTATGTTAGTAATGAGAATGAGTAGAAGATCGAAATAATAGTGCAAAATGAACAAGACAGATTTCTAAGAATCTTGTGATACAAAGGCTATTGGTTAAATATTTTTATAATATAGATATAGAAAGTTATTATGCCACAATTCAAAGAAGAAATGAGATAGAAACTGAAGAAAAAGACAAATGTTTTTAAACTCTTCAAAAAAAGATTTAACTCGAGTACTTGAAGTTAGAGTTGAATGAAATATTTCTTAGTCTAACAAGTTTTAAATGATATATTCATTGGTATATTGGCAAAACTACTTATTAATTTTGATCGTGATACTATTATAAAATATTTTCTAAAATTAAAATTAATCTAGTGGTTTTTGTGTTTTGAGATTCTATATCATAAGCTTGATGCTTGTCTGTGTAGATTGAGAAAACCTATATTGTGTACATGCCTTGTTTGCGAACTTTAGGTTTCAAAAGGTGTTACAATGGGTGGTTGAGTTATCATTAAGAGATATTTTATTTTATCTAAATTATTCTATTTTATCATAACTTTCATTTACTTGTAGGTAATATGTTTTCATTTGAAAATCACTTCTATTTTAACATAGATATTATTTAAAGTTAAGATGAATTAGATTGAAATCAGTTTATAAAGAATGAAAAGAGAATATGATTGAGAGTATTCCTTTGCTCGGGACAACAAAGAGTTGCGTTTGGGGGTATTTGACAAGTCAATAATTAAACATGTTTTATAGTGTAATTTAAGTTGATTTTATATATAATTGATGATATTACCCTATGTATTTTCTTGTTTTGTGATTTCAGGATTTAAGTAGAAAAATGAAGAAATGGAAAAAAAGAGGAAGTATAGCAAACAGTCAATTGGAAAAAAAGTCCAGTGATTAGCCAGCGATTTATATTTACACTAGAAATCGCTACCTAAACCGCAACAGAGATTTTCCAGCGAATCCACAATGAATTAGAGAATATACTAGAAATCACCAGCTGAATCGGTGGAGCACGATGAGCCAAACTTAGTAATTAACTCAATGATTCTTGTTTAACTTAGGAACTGTTCACAAATCACTAAGGTCGGTAACTAGTTTCTTAAATAAAAAAGAGAAATTTGTATTTATCTAGGATATATAAACTTAGGGAAACTATACATAGGACCAAAAAGCTTTGAAATAACTCTATCTAAATCTGTCTTTAACTTTCCACTACTCATTTTTCAAGCTTTTGTCTTTTAAGTTTAGTTTTATATGTGAAGCAACACTGGAGCTTTGATTAAGTGGTGTTTATTTATTTATTTAATTATGTCTTTTAATTATATATTTGCATTGTTTATTTCCTGCATGAGTAAGTAATTTATTAATCTAAACAAACCCTAGACATGTATATACTTTGGATTACGATGTAGTTATAATTATGGAATTACGTACTTAATGAGTTAGATCAATTCATACACGTCAATCACAAACTAAACAAGTTGTTTTTGCCCATTACAACTAGTGATTCTTTGTATTGAGTGCATAGTGGCCAATATGTTTCTTAATATAGACTATCCAAATTTATGTTTATTGTTATTGACAACAATTATAGAAGTAGTAACTAGGATAAATCTATAAGGATTTTTTTGAGTGGATGTTCTAGGTGATTGTGTTCTAAGTTGTTTATTATGCGGTTTCAGTTAATATTGGCTTAGATTAGGTATGATTTTCATTAAGTGTTAATGCTATCGTATTTCTATGGTGTTGCATTTTATCTAATGGGTAGATTTACAATGATAAGAATATGGCTTTTCCATTGAATTTAAGAAAAATCGATGGCTGACTAAAGGCTATCAACTTATTATGAATGAAGATTTAATGATTTCAAGATTCTATGTGCTATAATTATAACTATGTTGTGAAGTAATATTATGTTCTAGTGTTTGAAAGGAATCTAAGTATATTACAATGTTTAGTGGGGGTTTGTTTAGATGTTTATTTAGATATTTCATTTATATTGATTTATTGATTATTTAATGGATTGTTTGAATTGCATTATGTTAGTTTATAGAATTTAAATTTTTTTATAGTTTAGTTATTTTAATTGATTGTTTATTTTGTTTGCATATTATTAATGTTTAATTCCCATTTAATTAAATTAATCAAATTAAAACAAGTCAAATTCGATAAAAGTTTAGAGTAGCCTTAATTCTTAAGAGATTTGAAAAATCCTTGTGGAGACAATATCTAATTTACCACTACTACAAATATTAGTAAAATACATGAAATTATTGTGCACGCTCGACATGTGTCAATTCTTGGCGTCGTTGCTGAGGATTTTAAAAATAATTTCTTGGAAACCTTCTTGTTGAAAGTCATATAATATGGTTGAAGACGAAAAAGAATTAACTTTTAGGCAATCTGATAGGAATGTCAAGGCTTATGAACCTGTGTGTATAACCTTTACAACATAATTTTTGGAATTCGAATTGAAGTTTGGCTCATAAATTCTTTATCGTATTTCTATGGTGAAGATAATGAAGATGCTCGAAAGTTTATTAGAGACTTCATACACAAAACACGCTAAAACCTAAGGATATTGAAATAGATTATGTTAAATTAAAAGCTTTTCTTTCTGTATTGAAAGGCCAAGCTTTAGATTGGTTATTTGACCTCCCTTAAAACTCCATAACCATGATGGCTATAGTTAAAACATACCATGGTTATTCTCAATTAGCTACTGTATATGAAGTGTATGACCTTACTAAGTATACACTATAAAAAGGTCGGATGAGACGATAAATGACTTATACATGAGCGAGTGTTACTCATGATTGACATAGTCATAATGTCATCAGCTTATATTTCATTGCCTAGTTAGAGTCTTGTGCTCTGTGAAGCACTACAAAAATACCATGGTTGTGATGGTATGGATTTAGGCGGAATTAGTGGAAGCATGATTGGAACAGTTGGTGATGGAGGCTTGGTAATGAGTGCGAACATCGTTGGCTATGTTTAGGGACGTGACTTACTTTCAGGCAAAATAGAGTAACAACTAGGCCATAGAGGACTATCGGATGATGGACTAGTGGAGAAGCCACTAGAGGAATCCCAACATACTGTAGTATGGTTAGAGCTATCGAATGATAGACCAATAGAGCAAACACTGGAGGAATCTCGATATAATGAAGATTGATCTAGCCAGTCAGAGATGGATACTCATGCACTTCGAAGATTTGATTCTTATATACGCATAAGAAGACTTAATGGTCGTGTGACAACTAGGCCGTAGCAAGTGGCACATGCTCCCTCACTGAATTGCAAATTAAGCTATTTCTTTTTAGTGCACGTATCGATGGGTCGTGGGTCTAAGCCGACCACCGCTAGGGCTATTGGGTGATGGTCTAGTGGATGGGGTGGAGAAGCCCAATGGTGGGACCCCAATGCATTGAAGTATGATCTAGTTGGGTTTAAGAGTGATTTGATATTGTGAATGCTTTCTGCCAAAATCTCCTCCTCATGAAGATGAAGAGCTATATGGAAGGCCATGCAGTTCACATTGAGTGTTGGGTAGCGCCTAATGATATAATTATATGAAGAACTAACGAACTATACGGAAGGCCCTACAGGTCACATTGCCTGTTGGGTAGCGCCTGAAGATACATTTATATGAAGAATTGAAGAACTTTATGGAAGGCACTACATAATACATTGTGTGTTGGGCAGTGTCCGAGGAAACAGTTATAGAGAGACCAAAAATAGTAGTGGATCATATATAGGAAGTAGGGTAGATTGTTAGAGATTTTGGACTACCAAAGATAGGTTAAAAGTTATAAGCGAGTATGTATCACGAAGGTTAAGCTACGAGTTAGATGACTTAGTTCTATCTCAGATCCAAGATTAAGAAGAACATGGTATCGAGGTTCATTGAGCCATTAGATCACCTTAGTAGACTCACTGTACGAGATTCTAGAATACCTTAAATTTCGTGACAAAATTTCCCCTTAGTTTAGAAGAATTGTAACAACCCAATATTAATTAATTCGAGTTTATTCAGGAATTTTGAATTATGACGCCCGCTCAGATCTACGTGGATGTAGTGAATAGGATAAAGACACGTCTGGCTAGGTATAGTATTTTATATTTGTCTGATTAATTGCCTTATTGAGGTGTATCTTATTTAATTATATCTTATTGCATCACATATGTGTTATATTGTTGTCCGGTGAGACGTGTGATTGGATTTTACCTTGGGGGTGTGTGCATAGGCACCGGCACATGGTACTGGGTAGTCTGGGGTTAGTGGACCACTAATGTGTCAACAATGAGACTAAATACACTAAACACATGAATTAAAGTTGTCTAAGTTTGTAAGTTTAATTTATATGGGTTAATGGGACTATAGTTTGGACAAACAAATTGAGGAACCTAGATTTTTCTAGTAATGATGAATATGTGTAAGAATCATATAATAAATAGTAACTAGTTAGTAGAGGCATATATTCTTCATGTGGGACAAGTGGCATTGAGAGAGGACACATGTTCTAGTGACGAACTTAGTCAAACTAAAGATTTGCTTAATTAATCCACATATTAATCTAAGTATGTAAAAAACAAACTTTTGTTTTCACGCCGGGTATTGATAGACCATAACATGTGTACTCTAGCCCTTTGTGTATAGTGACCCGAGCTGCAGTATCGGAACATGTGTGGGGTGCGTCACGAGTTCGCACTAGCCCCCAAGAGTACTAGGTGATGGATCAGTGGGTGTACTCACTGGAGGAATCCTAGGGATCCAAAATAGTCTAGTTTGACCGGGATGGGCACACACATTTTCACTCTATTGTTTTTTATGCATGTGATGATCCATTTACAGTTGACTGTTTAATTTCGGCATGTTTATTTAATAATATTATTAGTTTCTTTATTGATTGAATGCTAGTGAGTTTCCTTGGGATTTTACTCTTTGTTCTCGTCATCTATTTCGTTATGATGACTGAGTGCAAATCCTAGTACTAGTAGGGGCAAAGGGATTCTAGGCAACTAACTTTGATTACTTGCTATGAATAACCTACTAATACATGATTATTTTGCTGGTTTGCTTTATTTTGGGTATTAGGGGAACTTGTGAGAGACATTGTACACATATATATACTTTCTTTTGAGATATCTATCGCCTTATATCCATGTTTTCCATAAGAGGATTGATGCTATATATGACATGAACTTATAATATTATCCATGCTTTACCTGTCTATTAATTCTTTCATATTTTAAGTCGATTTTATTGTATGACTCGGTAAAACACGAACCATTAGTATAGGTTGAAAGTATGGAACATAACAGAATAACTTAATAACCAAAAGATTTAACAACTGAACAACTGGTTAACTTATAATAAGACTTGACAAGTTAGCATGTGAATTGAGGAGCGCTGACGTAGTAGCGAACGACATCAACGAGTAGGAAAGTGACGTGGTAGGGCTATAAAGACGGAAGTGGTACCCACACTTCACCCACTTGACTACCACGGGGCGTGGGGCCGCCACAAGTTAGGCTTTAAGACCCCACTTAATTAGGGCATCTGACCGACCTAAATTCTCTTAATCCCTTGATAATTTAGCAGCCTTAACCTCTCCATAAAGAAAAAAAATTAAGACTAAGATCTTGTAATCTTCAGTTATAAAACTTTATTAACCACAAAGGAATCTAAAGTGAATCTTAAACCTTAAAGCTCTGTAAAAATTAATTATATCATTCTCTAAGTTCATTTAGATTGATTACATCATCCTCAAAATTTCGTAAAAAGTTTTCGATAACATCTCCTCTATTTCTAAGCGTACACCGAAAATCCCGACCTTTAAAAATCTTCAACAAAACCGGCTCAGCTTTGGTAGAAATGTCGAAGGACTCATAATCCACCCATCACAATATATATTGCATCAACTAAATTATATATTCATTCTAACTTGATTTTAAGTATCACAATTTTTAAATTAGCATTATCTTAATTCCATAATTATTTCAATTCATCTTAAAACTGTTCCAACCATTCCAAAGGATATTCTAATCACACCCAAACCCATAAACCCATTTATACAATATAATATATTCAAAAACTAATACTTACATAGAGAAAAGGACTAAGCATTTCACATACGGTCGAAAAGCTTTCCCTTTCCCTTGTCGCTGCTAGAATCTTTCATTATCCAATTATAAAAATTCGACAATGTTAGATAAGTAAATCTCACACTATCCAGTACACCTGTAATAATCAAATGCATAATAATCTAGGAAATTAAATGAAGAATATAATCCAAGGAACTTAAATACAACTGTAAATCCATCCCCTTTTTGTTATTCGACCATAATTAGATAAGGTTTTTCGAAAGTGGTAAGTAAACGATAATAATGACTCATGCACGAGGAGGATAATCGAACGAGTCTCGTTGCTCAAGACTCTAGGAGTATGATATGATTCAACGTGATCTCATGATAACCACGTGATGCAAAGTATCACTAGCTCTAGCCCCTCGAGCGAAATATAGTGTTCTATAACCCCGATATAGTCTACACTATAAGGAGACTCGAATCGCCTTATCCTCCCAACCTGTGTAAAAATGTACAACAAAAATGCAATATCAAGGATCAATGCAATTTATACGAAATTATAATCATACAATGTAAATGTTACTATGGGATTTACTTTACCTTACAAAAACATTATTGCAACTCCCTTGCACTCCAAGTCGGTAAACTAGTCTACACGGGGCTCCAATCATGGTCCTACTATTCAGTAATACATCATGTAAGCTTCCTCAACAACTTCACCATTTTTCCAATTTCTTATATTTTAGTTGGTCATCCTCGACCCGAAAATCTGGATTCCCTCGAAATTAACTCCTCAGGTGTCCGAATCCCAATTTTGACTCCAAATTGTGATTCAGAGTCGAGAATTAAACTAGACTAGGCTTTAAAATAATTTTCCAAATTTTGCACATTTTTCAGTATTGTAAATTGCTTTACGATGAAAAACAAGGTATAAATCCTTGATAAAATTCCAAAATCCTCATTTTTCATAAAAACCTCTAATTTCCATTAATTCATTAAAAAATTCTATTTTTTGATTTTTTCCTGATTTTTAGGGATTTTAATTTAATTTTTTTCAAAACCTTTTTTTATGTGGGGTTTAATCCCTGAACCGGACCCGATTCAGTTTGGGGGATCAAACCCCCTCCCATCGTCTTTTTCCTCACGCATATGAATACTCTACGTTTATCTCTTTTTTGACTTTTATTGATTTGGGGTGGGTTGGGCAGGGGAGCCTCGACTCCCCCTCCCTCACCTTCTTCCTCTCTTCTCTATTTCTTCTCCTCTCTCATGGTTCTTCTCTATTTTTTCTTCAATCCAACTCCCTCCTTCTAACCTCTCACACAATTACAACATACCCACCTATCTCTCCTAACTGGGATTCGATTTAAAACACATACATAGTCCCTAAATCAAAACTAATTTCTATTACTCAACTTCCACTATCCTTCGACAACGCCACCCACACAGTCCAACAGTCGCGGTTTCCCTTCAATTCGATTTCAAGTTTGAAAACAATGGCGAGAAGAAGAGGGATTACACTAGAGAGATGAGAGAGAAAGAAGAAGACAATGAAGAACGATGATGAGATGAAGGAGAACACCACAGTCAAACAGAGTTTAGAGGAGGTGATGTTCCGTTGAAGAAGATAAATAAGAGATTTCCTCGAGATTTGCATTGAGATATGTGTTACATATCTCTAAGTACGTTTACATATCTCGAGGTCAATCGTTTTGATCTTTCTTGTGGCTATCAACAAGATAATCACGATGTCAATCTTTTCGATTTTTTGACTCGAGGTACGTGTTACATATCTCGAGATATGTGTTACATATCTCAAGGTCGATCTTGTGGCTATTAATAAGATAATCACCACTAACCACCTTTACCAAAACCAATTGTATTTAATCTCCTCGAGATGTGTATCGTGTATCTCGAGGTAGATCTTATGGTTAAATAACTATACACCACTTGATCTTCCTCGATATTAGACAATACATATTTCGAGGTAAGGACACATTATTTTCAATAACATGTTACACCATTCTCTTCATCGACACTCAATCTACATGTATTTCGAGGTGAATCCAATGTATACTTATATTTAACTTAAACTATAAGACTGATTTATATATAAAAACTATATTCTATATAAATACATATACACCTATATACTCGCGGCTATAAATCCGCCATGCGCGCTAACGACCAACTTCGGGTGTGCACACTATTGTACATCACACAAGTGTCACCCTCGACTTCGCGTGTCAGTAGGGGCCCACCAAATTTAATTTCATGATTATCTCTTCGGTTTATATCCAAATTAAATTCCAAAAAATGCCCAAAAATTACTAAAAATTAGAAAAAACTCCCCAATGCACTCTCGGACTCACAGACACTGTGTATACACTCCATTGGACCCTATTTCAAGTCAAAATAGTGTATAATACATCAAATAGGCACATAATACACAAAAATAATGAATTTTATGATTTCCAATCCGTAACAAGTGGGTCGCACCTTAGATACCTAAATCCCAAATTAAATCTAAAAATACTTAATTAGCCGCCTAATCAAGTTTATAAAATTCTCGGATGTCACAAGGCCCAGCCCACCTGGCAACCTCTTCCCACAAACTCCTATCTAGAGAGACGAAATGAATATCATTTCTCCAAAGACATCTTCCCATCTCTCTTTTTCATTTTATTTATTTCTTATTTTTATTTTCAACAATAATGACACCTTCAAAAACAATAACATTAACAATTCAACAAATAACATAACACCACCATTAAAACTTCTAAATTTCTTCAAAAACTCAACCACAACAAGTACCACTTACCTTGGTCTCGAAAGGTTGTCAACGTGAGATATCGTGATGCCGGAGTCATGAGAGAGATCGAGAGTGTCATAGGAGATAGGAAAGCTTGTAAGCGTAAGATGAGAGCTTGGTGAGTTTGGAGAAGAAGAAGGAAATGAAATGAGGGAGGAAGAGTTCTGGTAGATAAAGAATGGATTGTTCTTTTTTTAATTTATAGATGAGAGAGAAAGTGAAAAGTAAGAGATGGGTGATGTGATGGGTAGGTGATGAGTCATCACATTGTGAATAGTTGAGTATGTATTCTCTAAACCCTTGACCACCTTATACACTCGCGTTATGCTTACCCTATACCATCATATGCTCTAGTTGTAATACACGCATAACGCAACCAAATGAAGTTCTAACACTAGTGTGATGTGAATATTAACTAATAATATAATAAATTAACATGCGCCACATAAAATAACCCTTATTTATCTTGTCAAACGTACCTTATACTTTTCCACGATGTCTATATTGGTCTAAGCTTAGTGTTATAATATGTAATTAGCTAATTAATTGGGATTAATTAGAGTGGGTCTTTACAATCTTCTCAACTAAAAGGAATTTCGTCTCAAAATCTAAATTTAAGTTAAATATTTACCTTGGAACAACTGTGGGTATTGCTTTAGCGTGGTAAACTCTTTCTCCCAAAAGAACCCCTCGTTCTTACAATACACCACTAGATGAGTACTATTGGTGTTACCTTCATCCTAAGAGTCTATACCTTGAGTCCACTATCTCAATTTGGTGCTCCTCGCACGTCACATCTGGTCTAACCTGGACCCTAGTCATATCAACCATCGGTCTTTGTCTTAATCTGGCCAACCTCAGTATAGAAATGTGGAAACATTATGAACCCCTACCAACTCGCTCGACAATTGCAACTGATAAGCAACCTCCCTAACTTGTCGAACCATCTGCAATAGCCCAATGAATCTTGGTACAAGTTTCCCATTGATCCCAAATCTCTAGTGACCCTTCAAGGGAAAAACCTTCTAGTAAACCCAGTCTGTAAGGGCATATGCCCTTTTTCACATCATTCATACAAAATATAACCCATACTCGAGTTACCAATCCCAATTGGGTGCAGTAATGGTAAATAAGGGGTCGAATCCTCATGACTTAGGTTTTACTCTAAGTTCACTAAAAAGGGATATCCAGGGGTTTTTCAAAAGATTTTAGGAAAAAAATTAACTAAAACTACTAAAAATAAAATCTTGCAAAGGTGAATTCAATGAGAGAAAATACCTAGGCCTATGGTCCCACAAATCCAAATCAAGATTCAATAGTATGTCAAGGTCTTTGATCTTTCCTAATATATTATTAATTCAATTCATCCTAGATAAGCTAAAGGAAATTGATATCTGCCATAAATCCCCAATTCCCCTAATCTCGATAGTTAGAACGTCTGCCAGTAACTATTTCCCTAGTCAACACATAACCCTAGACATCCACTAATAAAAGTTAACACATTAACCGTGCAAAATCTATAGGAATACTAATGCTAAATAACCAGATCGCGTCCGATTCTAGTTTAACCTAGATTTATTTATCGTACACTAAAAAACCAAAAGGTTTTGATGGTAAATGGGTGAGTGATTGTAACTTATATTAGTCCAACCGTACAGTTACGAATACGATTGTCCCAATGAACTATATGTCTTCCACCTAAAAGCATGCATTAGCCATATAAAACCTTAAGTTTGCACCATAATGATGAAAAAAATAACAAATATAATAGACAAAATTGAAATAACTTAAATTATAATAAATATCTCACATAACATGCTATCAACCAAGATTTTAGACTTGTTTTGCCTCCGACCTAGGAAAAGAGTACTTAGCCAGATATTGTCTTGAAGAAATCCAATAAATTGTAAAGAAAAGAGAAAATAGAACTAGAAAGCAAGAGATAATTTGGTTGTGGGAAGAGATAATAAAACCCTAAGTTCTATATATAAATTTGTTCAATTTGGTCTTTGAAATATAGAGAATTGAACTCGATGGACGGGTGTTGCTATTTCGTGCACCTAGGAGAATCAAATAGTTGTTGCTCCTAGAGTGTGTGGACCCAGACACATGTCGCATAGGGATTGGAGGAGCGCTATTGACGTGGCGCTGGCTGGTGGAGAGAATGCACAGTTGTGCATTTATGCTAATGGGTCCATCGACGTGTGGCAGTTGTATTGGCTGTGGAATAAGCTGGAGACGTGGTAGAGCGAATGGGAGAGTGACAAGTGGTGGCTATAGATGGGGAGAACTCAGAATCAAGACTCAGCAAATATGTGGGAGCTTGTGCGGGCACGCATCCTGAGGTTAGGTCGAGACCCCTTATTTGGTGATCATTTGATACACTTTTTGACGCATGACTGGAGGTGTGGCGAACGGCTTTGAAGGCATTGTGTGAGCTAATTGTGTTGTTTTTGTGTCTTATGCCTGCTCCATCTCTTACAGTCTATTGTGCAGTGCATGTCTCGAAGCAGATCAAAGAGTTTTTGCACACACTGTAGGAATGACTCATGCTTAGCCATTTTTTAAGAGCTTTCATCAACTAAAGTGTCTCCAAGCTTCTTCTAAACCAACATTTCATCAACACAGACTAATGGGGGTCCCACTGAGTTGTTTCGAAGTGCGTGCAAGCTCATTTTCAATGCCAAACCCCAAAAACACATTTGATTTATTTTCTTTTTAGCAAATTGCCTTTAAACCACTAAAAATAAAAATAAGAATAATTAATTAATAATAAAAGGCATTGAGAGCTAAAAACATATAAAATAACCTCCTAAAATATATTACTATTACTGACGCATCAAATACCCCCAAACTTAAGACTTTGCATGTCCCGCGCAAAGTGTAAATAACAAAATAAAAGTAAACTAGACTCCTAATATAGTTGTGAACCTACACTGATTAATCTGATACCCGATTCCAACCTCATGGAGTTTATTTGGTTTAAATAGTCGCCAAGTCAACAAGCCATTTAAGAAACTTTGGAGTTATGATATGTTTAGAACCATAATACAAACATAATTAAGATCACACTTTCAAGGCCTAAACTTAGTCAAGACAAAGGCTATCAACTACTCACGAGTTTTGTTTGTCTATACACTCAAACGTGCAAGTTTACAATGTCTATAAGATAGCGCATCAACGGTTAGAGGGTACCATATGCAAGAAATGCAACCACACTCTCAACTATTGTAGACTTAACACTAGTTGAGATCAATAGGACTTTAAGTAGGTTGTAACATGGCTAGAATAAAGTACCAAGGAAATAATATATATAGGAAATGTAAAGCATTGGAAATCTAGAACTTAGACTATCAAAAGATTTTCCGCGAACATGAAAGTGGCTTATGCTGTATTTAACTTCATTTTTCTTTTAATATGTGTAGTCCTCATCTTTTTTCAACCATCTGGCTCCTTGCTCAATTTCCTATGAATACCGTTTTATGTGGGAGTTTCTAATCATGACTTGATTTTTTCATCATGATTAATTTTCCTTTATTTTGGGTATATAAAAAACTTTTCTCTAATTTTTTTTTCTTATTTTCATATTTCTTTTTAAAGCTTTCGAGTATAAGATTAGCTTCCAACTAGGTAAAGGATTATATCAGGCTATGGCTATGGGTTTAACATTAGGTATGAGAGAATTAAAGGTTGGGTTGGCTCAAAATGAGTTAACTAAGGAAATTACTTTAGGTAGGCTTAAGGCTAAGGGTTTTCGTTCAAAAATAGCCTAAATCATTCCCCTAAAAGTTGTTTAGTCATAGGAATTCCACATCGAATGGGTTACACCCTCGTTCTAGCACCTTATAAATATGATTTTCTTCCACTTGCACAATTCTGACCGTATGCCCCCTTTAGTATCTAGCACAAGACTTATCCCTCATACTAAGCCCTTAATATAAAATCATAAAAATGCCGATCTGCGGGCCCAATTGAGTGTTTCTCCTAATTTTTCTTAAGTTTCAAGTAAAAAAGACAACCATAGTTCACTCATCCACAAACAAAGGCATGAACCAAAGTTTTGGGTAGCTCTAAATAATAATAATAATAGATACCACACTAAATACATGCATGAAAATGTATCATATCCTAGTGAAATAAAAGATAGAACTATTAATGGAAAGGAAAAAGAAATGGAAAGATAAGAGGAATGAAAAGAATAACACCACCATTACGATCTTTCAACCACATAATTTTAAAAATTAACGATCATACCTGTGGTCTTTAGCAATAAGATCTATCCAACACAGTCCACAATTCCTAAAATACCCCAAAACTTATTTCGAACCTTGTCCTCAAGGTTCAAGACAAGTTAAGAGGTTCGCACATAAAAACAAATAAAAGAATGAAAGAACATGATAGATATAGAATTAAGAAAATGATACGAGTTCATGCATAGTAATAAGAGTATTAAAACAAAGAAACAAAGCAAGATAAACCAGAATTTGGAAACAATTTTGAGCTTTCTCTTAAAAAAACTTGAAACCATAACATGATTAGAGTAAAAATTGATGAATCAAGGAATTGACTTAAAAAGAATTTCAACCAAATTTTGCAAGCCTGAAAATTTTCAACTAATGGAAAAATCAACAAAATAGTGAAAATAAATCTAGTGTTTAGGGTTCTACTTAAAGACCCACCACTAATGTGACTACCTAAGTTAGTTTTTATTTCCAACCAAGTCCCAAAACGCTTAAATCTTAACAAGTAACTAATTTCCTAAAAAAAATAACTCAAATCATGTTAATTAAAATTTAATTGAAAGTCAAACTTGACTTTAACATATGTTACTCTCTCATTCCTTCCATTTTAAGACTTTCTTTAACCTGTAAAAATTAGTAAATAGAGTTTAGGGATTAGCTAAAATGGTTGAATAACTAAAATAAAGTAAATTAAACTAGACTATACTAAATTGAACTAAAGTAGACTAAAGTGGAAATTAAAACATGAAAATAAATAAAATAAGGTTGAGTTGCCTCATAATGAGCACTTTTATTTTAAGTAATTGGTTAGCTTGGCCTGAAAGATCACGTAACGCCTACTAATTTGGAGTAGTCGTGAACAAATGGAATCACCGTAGCCTTGGACACTGAAATATGCATGCCCTTCTTCTGAGTTTTGAGTTCATCTTGGACTTCTAACAAATAAGTCTCCATATAGTCTTGAGTGTCTAACACATAGTTGTCAACACCATATAAAATCTCAAGTGCCTTTTCTATTCCATCCCGGTTTTGAATTTCACAAATATGCAAGAAACAAGAGGTAAATTCATCAACAACAAAGGTTGATCTTCCTTGCTCTCTTCATATGGTTCATATGGCATTTCCAAAGTGACTTCAGTTTTCATCTCGACTTTTTTTTCATGAACTTCTGCACTTATAAGGTTCAACTCCGATGGTAAAACTTTGAGTTCATCCTCCAATTTAGTCAAATAATTGTCCTCCTTAGCATTTCTCAATGTAATCGTACTCGAATCCTCCTCTTGCTCACAATGTATAGGCTCGGGTAACTCTTCTTTATTAATCAAATTGTCAATGCTTGCATTCATTTGACTAATTAGAATGCTCATATTTTTAAAACTTGAACTCAACTCTTGCAAATTTTGTTCCAGTTTTTCTTAATAGCATAGATTGTCTTGATGGACATGTTCATTGGCTAAGATTAAGTCCTTCAATATTTCTTCAAGAGAATGCTCTTCCCGTTAAGGAACCTGTGGATTTGACATCCATTCGTAGAAGTTGGGTGGTGGCAATACATAGCTCCCCTTGAGATAATTTCCATGCTCGCAATTGTAGGGCATACATTGATGGCATGATTATAATCACCACAATATCCACAAGCTTTGACTTGCTAAAAATTAGAATATCAATTATAAAAAATTATGTCCATAACTTGACATACCTACTCCATTCACACTATGATAATATGAATCTTCAAATTGATCATAATTGTAGGAGTAGGAGGCCACTTAAGAGTTACCTACAAACATATGCTAGAGACAAGAGATAGGATAAATAAATAAATAAACTTAAATAAAACAAAAAAGAAAGAAACTTAACTCAGAATAAAGGACTAAGTCCCCAGCAACAACACCAAATTTTTTTCACGTGCAGTTCGTGCCAAATATAATGCGTACTCGAGTTACCAATCCCACTTTGGTGTCTAATGATAAACACAAGGTCGAATCCATATGACTTATGTTTTACTCCGAGTTATCTAAAATGGAAAATCCAAGGGTTTTTCAAAAGATTTTAAGAAAACAACCAATTAAAACTACTAGAAATCAAAGCTCGCAAATGTGAATTCAATGAGATAAAATACCTAGGTCTACGGTCCAACAAATCCAAATCAAGATTTAATAGCATGTCATGGTCTTTGATCTTTCCTAAAAGATTATTAATTCTATTCCTCCTAGATTAGCTATAGAAAATAGACATCAACTAGAAATCCCTAATTTCCCTAGTCTCGATAGTTAGGTTGTGCGCTACTAACTAATTCCCTAGTCAACATATAACATTAGACATCCGTCAATAATGTTTAACGTATTAACCACATAAAAATCCATAGGAATACTAATTCTAAATAACCATATCATGTACGCTTCCAGTTTAACCTAGATTGATTTGTCATACTCAAGAATCGAAAGGTTTTGACGCCAAACAGGTGAATGATTGTCACTTATATCAATCCAATCATACAATTACATATACCATTATCCCAATTAGCTATTGGTCTTCCACCTAAAAGCATGCATTGGCCATATACATACCTTAAGTTTGTACCATAATCATGAAAAAGACAATAAATATAATAGAAACAATTGAAATAACTTAAATTATAAATAAAAGATATCACATAACATGCTATCATCTAAGATTCAGGACTTGTTTCGCCTCCAACCTACGAAGAGAGTGCTTAGCCGGACATTTCTCGAAGAACTCCATTAAATTATAAAGAAAAGAGAAAAGAGAACAAGAAAGAAAGAGAGAATTCGATTGTGTAAAGAGAGACAATAAAACCTTAAGTTATATATATAAATTTCTTTAATTGGTCTTTATAATAGAGAGAACCAAATTTTGCAGGGAGGGGGCGCTATCTCAAGCGTGTAGGAGAATCAAATGGTTGTTGTTGTTGGAGTGCATGGACCAAGACATGTGCTGCATATGGATTGGAGGAGCGTTGTTGACGTGGCGTTGGCTAATGGAGAGAATGCAGATCGTGCGTTTCTACTGGTAGGCCCGATGATGTAGCACTCGACTGGTTGTGGAATGAGCTGGAGACGTGGCAGAGCGAATGAGAGAGAGATGTTGGGTTTTAAAGGTTAATATGCAACGAAAAATTCAAAACAATTTTTGAAAAACCCTAACAAGATCGAAAATAGGTTACATTAAACTAGATTTAAAAGGTAAATCATACCTTAATTCGTGATTTTCTTCTATGATTGTTCGATCTCCATGACATTCAAGTGCGTGTCCTCTATTAGAAATCCAAACATGAATGATGACCACAATTTGGAGTGCTAGCCCTAAGAGAGATTGAAAACATTTTTCTTTCTAAAAATCCAGATCACTTGAAATTTGCAAAAAACAAAATCTTATATTGTTTTAGGATTTTACCCTCTATTTATATGTATAGATAAGCCCTCACTTAAAATCCTATTTATAATACAACTATTATATTTAGGCATTTTAACAAATTACACATATGCCCTATTAATAATTTATCATATAACAAATCGTAAAGGCTTTTATGTCATGAATTTTATCATATAAAATTCATTACTCTGGACTAATTGAAATTGCGTAAAGCTATTATTTATGTGTGACCAAATAGGTTCATGTGACGTTGGGAATGAACCAAAACCATTTTGGTACACAATTCATAAGCGGTCTCTAGCAAGGCATTATGACTACCCAAGTAGCATGAATATCAAAATCTATACAGCCTAATGAACAACATATATCATATCCTTTTGTCGTGCGATATCCTTTGACTAAACATAAAGCATGGAAAGTCACCCTTAATGTTCAATCGTATTAGTCTCGATCTTTAGGTAAACAAAAAACATGTAAGCGACATTGATCAGATCAATTCATATGGACTTGGCCATTATCAGTCTATCATATCGAGGGATCCCCTTATATCTCTCTCTATATGTGAGTGACAAATTCTATCTTAATTATACACCTTCACAGATTATTCACATGGTAACCAATCACAATATTTATAATCGTCCAGTTAAAGACAACGTGTCATTGTGTCAAATTACTATGCTCCTAATATTGAAGTCTATAGTGATCTCAAGTTGAATGACTAAATGATATACCTATCATGAGTAACACCTATAACTTAATCCATGTGGTGTTCTCATAACAGGTCGGTCCATTACCTTGTTCTCTAACAAGTACTCATGATCTCTATTCATATTCCTATATGCATGATCATCACATGACCATCAATCAAGAATCATACTAGGCTTAATTCATTATAGTTTTCAGTATAATGATTGACTAGAGACATTTAGAATAATTCAAAAAATACCCATAAATCTTACTTTAAGGTAGATATGCAATCTATTAATAAAACAACAAATGAAAACCTCAATTTTATTAACTAAAATTATAAGATAAACAATGTTTGTAGATTGACCTAGGGCACATGCCCCAACATCTCCTACTTGCACTAAAGCCAATCATTCATGTATCTAATACATAATGACCTAACATGACCATAATGTTTCGCTTGTGGAAGAGCCTTTGTCAAAGGATTTGCAACATTTTCTTCTGTAGGAGCTCTACAAATCTTCACATCTCCCCTCTTAATGATTTCTTGAATTAGATGAAAATGTCTAAGTATATGTTTGGATCGATGATGCGATTTTAGTTCCTTAGCCTGTGCTATCGCCTCGTTGTTGTCATAACTCAAGCAAGTAGGGTTAGCTATATTAGGAACCACACTAAGTTCATAGATGAACTTTTTGATCCAAACTACCTCCTTAGCTGTAACAGACGTTGCAATATACTCAGCTTCTATTGCAAAATCTACCACAATTTCTTGCTTTGAAGTTTTCCTGCTCACTGTGCCTCCATTCAAAGTAAACACATATCCAGACTGCTATATAAAGTCATCTATATCAGTTTGTAAACTTCCATATATGTAACCATTTACAACATGCTCATCTTCCAAACTTTCATATAACAAGAACATTTCTTTAGTCTTTCTTAAGTACTTAAGAATGTTCTTTATTGCTATCTAGTGACTCTCAAAGGAATCATACTGATATTTGCTTATTACGCTCAAAGCATATAATACATCAGGCCAGGTGAATAACATGGCATACATGATATATCTAATAGCAGATGCATATGGAATCATATTCATGCGCTCTCGCTTATCATTAGTCTTCAGACGTTGAGTCTTGCTAAGACTTATACCATAAGACATTGGTACATACCAAACCTATTCAGTACCTTGTCTATTTAAGCACTATGACTTAGACTAATCAGCCTTTTAGATCTATCCCTATAAATCTTAATTCTAAGGATGTAGGCTATATCTCCTAAGTCCTTCAATAAGAAACACTTGCCTAACCAAGACTTGACACTTTGCAAGGCTGGGATGTCATTCCCAATAAGTAATATATCATCGACATACAATACCAGGAAAACAACCACGCTCCCACTGACCTTCTTGTACACACAAGGCTCATTTTCATTTTTAATTAAACCAAATTCCTTAATTGCTTCATCAAAATGAAGACTCCAACTCTGAGAAGCTTGCTTTTATCCATAAATGGATCTTTGAAGCTTGCACACCTTCCTAGAATTCTCAGGATGAACAAACTAGGCTGTATCATATATACGTCCTTAAATAACTTTTCATTTAGGAAAGTTGTTTTGACATTCATTTTCCATATCTCATAGTCATAATATGCGGCTATGGAAATTATAATTCTAATGGATTTAAGCATAGCTACAAGAGAAAAAGTCACATCATAATCAACACCTTGAGTTTGTCTGAAACCTTTTGCTACTAGCCGTGCAATATAAGTATGCACATTGCCATCCATGTCCGTTTCCTTCTTGAGAACCCATTTACATCTAATGGTCTTACTACCTCAGGTAAATCAACCATATTCCAAACTTAGTTATCATATATGGATTACATCTCAAAATTCATGGCACTAAGCCATTTATCTGCGCCTCAGGGCTAGAAACAACCTCCTAATAAGTAGTAGGTCCATTTTAATCCATAAGCAACACCTTACTACTGTTAGTACTAAGAAGTCTAAATCTCTCAGGCTGATGTCTTACCCTATCAAACCTACGTGGGTCGTGTGATACCTATAGAGGTTTAACTTGTTCAAGACTTTGTTAATCTCCTACTGGCGATTGAGTGTTTATTTGTGGTTCTTGAACTTCTTCAAGACTTACTTTGTTCTCATTGTTGTCTTTTGAAATAACTCTTTTTCCATAAAGACCCCATTTCGAGCCACAAACTCTTTATTCTCAGTAGGATTATAAAAATAGTATCCATTAGTTTCTTTAGGATAACTAACAAATATATACTTAGTAGATTTGGCTGATAACTATTTTAAGATTTATCGTCGTATGAAAACCTCACAGCCCTAAATCTTAAAGAAATACAACTTGGTCTTTCCCAAACCACATCATATGTAGTGTTTTATCAACTGCTTTCAAAGGAACACGATTTAGTATAAACGCAATAGTTTCTAATTAAGGCATAAACCCAAAAGAAATAGGAAGATCAGCATGACTCATCATAGATCGAACCATATCCAATAAAGTTTGATTTCTCTTCTTAGAAACAACATTCCATTATGGAGTTGTTGGGAAAGTCAACTGTGAGACAATCCTACAATTTCTAAGATTATCATCAAACTTTTGGCTCAAATATTCACCACCTTGATATGATCAAATGCTTTAATAGTTTTACCAAGTTGATTTTGCACTTCATTTTGAAATGTTCAAAACATCTCAAAAGATTCACCATTATGTTTCATGAGATACACATAACAATATATGTTGAAATCGTCAGTGAATGTAATGAAGTACTAATAACCACCTTTAGCCATTATGTTTATAGGACCGCATATATCAGTATGTATTAGACCCAATAAATCACTTGCTCTTTCATTGTGTCCAATAAAGAGACTCTTTATCATCTTGCCTAATAAATAAGATACACATGTTTCATATGATTAAAAATCAAATGAATCTAAAAATCCATCTTTATGAAGTTTAGAAATGCATTTCTCATTTATGTGGCCAAGACGACAATGCCAAAGGAAGGCTTGACTTAAATCATTTGGCTTGAATTTATTTGTATTTATGTTAAGAATAGGATTATCTGTGGACCTTTTCGTGTTTAGAATATAAAGATCATCTACAAATAAACATTTGAATAGAAAACGTCTTTACGAGAAATGAAGCATTTATTATTCACAATAACAAAATTAAAACCATCCAAATCCAAACATGAAACTGAAATGATGTTTATGCTCAAGACATGGACTTAATAAAAATTATTTAAAACTAAAACAAGTCCACTAGGTAATATTAACTCATAGCATTCTACAACAAACGCAACAACCTTTGCTCAATTTCCAACTCATATGATAACTTCTCATTTCTTTAGCCTTCTACTTTTGGTGAGACCTTGCATATTAATACAAATGTGACACTACAAAAAAAGCAAATCAGAAATGGAAATTTTTGTCTCTGATTTGCAAAAATTCCGTCTCTAATTGCAATCAGAAACGGAACAGAGAAGGAATCAATTCCGTCTCTGAAAACGTCGTCGCTGATTCGATCAAAAACGGAAAATTGATTCCGTTTCTGATTAGAGATGGAATAGAGACGGAAAAATTTTGTTTCTGATTAGAGACGATTTAGAGACGGAAATTAGAAACGGAACATAGATGGAACATAAATGGAATTTTTTTCGAAATGGTACATTTGTAATTGCATTCCGTCTCTGATTCCATTGCTAATCAGAAATGGAATCAGAGACGGAAATAATAAATTTATGAAGTCCGTCTCTGATTCCGTTGCTAATCGGAAACGGAATCAGAGACGGAATGTAAATGTCCATCTCTGATTCCGTTGCTAATCAGAAACGGAATCAGAGACGGATAATTTCGTTTCTGATTCCGTCTCTGATCCGTTTCTGATTAGCAACGGAATCAGAGACGAATTCTTATTTCCGTTTTTTATTCCGTTTGTGATTCATGTATATATTCCTGGAAAATTAGAGACGGAATAGCAACGGAATGTTTGAATTCCGTTGCTAATCCGTCTCTAATTTTCATTTTCGTTTAATTTTCAAACATAAACATAATCCAATTGGTTCTCCAACCTATAACTTGAAATTACAACCATAGGACCTACTCCATCGCCTGCACCACCTCCAACAACTCCTTGGGGGTGCTAACATCCCACAAAAAAGACAAATTTGACATTCATACATCGACAATATATATCAACAAATATTCAAAAGAGAAAAAAAAATGTAAAAATCAAAATTTGAAAAAAATTTATATATCCACGGAAAATTGTCTTGTATTACAAAAGCTCCAAATTTCTAAGTATTCAAAAAAACCACCAATCCTATTGTTCAACAACCACAAAAAAAAACTTACAATCCTATAAATATGCACAAAAAGAATTAAGCTTAATAACCAAGAACAAAATCCATCTAATGTTCAACAGCTCCAATCACCAAAACTCCAACATGACTGGTCAAAATAAGAAGAGCAATAAGGACTCCATATAATAACTATAACGCAGCTTTGAAGCACTTCTGATTCTCCATCTCGAGGACAACAACCAAGTGATAATGCATATTCACAGGGTTCCTTCCGAGCGATCTCCCGAACCAAATAGAGAGCTAAATAGCGCCCAGAACAGATCCGCTCCAACGTCTGGTAAAAGCAATACACCACACAAACATCAAGAGCTTTCAAGGAAGTAAAAATATATAGGAAAAGAAGGGAGAGGCTGGAAAGTATATGGGGTTCCAATCGTCCGATGTCGAAATATGGACGAGCCTACCTCAAATTTTTAGTCTTCTTTTTCAGTCCCCGATAACATCACATACAAATTTCAACTTCAGTGTGATAGATGAGGAACTATCATCTATCAAAGTCTTTCTTTTCAAATATCCGTTGCATTTATATTAACATTCTACATCGCACCCCTGAAAATGCTTTTCTTTCCTAAAGCATATGATCTCCATCCTAGTCAACATCTTCAGACTACTAATCATCTTGTGCAACTATAGCTCACCATGAATTAACATGCATGAGCAATATCTAAACCCCATATTGTCTATTTTTGAATTAAAAAGAGAAATAACTACAAAATCTACATCGAAGAGGTAACTTGCATGAACAGAACAACTTCTCAAAACCTTTTTGGACATCTTGGTTTATCAATCCCCTCATTTGTCATTTTCTATAGATAAATGTGCCAATTTTGGTCAATGTGTAGTTTTGTTCTCAACTATGCAACCTCAAGGATGGTTTACTTGATTGCATCATGTAATCTCTATCACCTAGCCAACACAAAAGAAAGGAAAACAAGCCAACCAAAACTAACCCCTATTTTGTACATGGGAAACTGAAAAGCTTAGTTTCTTCAGCTTCTTCTAATTAATTGTTTCTTCATTTACAAAAATACAAATTGCGAATAGATGCGCAAGCTTGAAAGTAGCAAAAACTTTATAAAATAAAACATTAAGCCTCATCTACCTAATAGAAGCTAGAAATCCGAACATAACAATACTAGTTATAAAGGAGATAGCAAAGTTATAGTCTAGCTTCACTCCCGTAACAATTAGACTTCATCGCGAGACACCATGTCACAATTCACAAGGGCTCGTTATCAATTTGCCCATCATATAAGATTTAATCACAAGTGAAAATAATGGATACAAATTTGGCAAAAAAGTGTAATGCAAGAAGCCAAGAACCTAACAAAAAAAAATCGAGTATGCACATATGAACTCTATCTTTCGAGAATAAGTATCATTATGCAAACACACTTTTAAGTCATCATGGAACGAAAAAAAATCAGTTTCTTCCATTGCAAACGACCAATGAAAGGCAATAGTTGAAAAAATGACAGGTAAAAAAGACATGGGTACAAAAGAATTAGGAAACAAATTGAAAAAAAAAAAAAGAATTGAAGAACTTCACTTTCGAACAAGATTTTAACTTACCATTTCCGCATAGATTTGCAATTGCCCCAATGACCATTCGAAGTGTTTGTGGATCTTCAAGATCCGCAAATGTCATTGACAACAAACGATGCCTCCTTCACCCATTATAAGCTCATGGTTGCTTTCTCAAATTAAAAAAAAATCGATGGCATGGAATAATGGAAGGAACGATATTCATATCTTTAAAGAGGTGGACATGGTGATACATTTTTGAGTTCGATAAATTGGTCATTATAATGCATATTTCCTACACAACAACTCAAGTCAAAATGAAATTAAATTTAATCAAATCAAAAATACTTACCATTCATTGCAAGGTTGGCAATAGCACCACCGCTACTCTTCGTATCATCTCATCTTCGAGCCCCGAAGCGGCATGAGCAATGATGTAAGACCACCGCTTCTACAATTTTCTCCCGCTTTGCTTCGCACGTGAAATAATAAGCTAAATCATGAAAAAGCACATATTGAAAGTTACCACAATTTTAATAGAAGTATATACTATTTTACTTGTCGGCATTAATCAAGCACATATTAAATGCGGACACATAACTACCAATTGACATTCGATCAAGCTTAATGGAAACTTCGATTCTGAGGTAGCCAATAACAAATGATTTGAGACTAAGCCCTTTTTTTAAGTTTTTGGTGTTGTCCAAGTTGACGCTTAATGGACAAGCATAGTGAAATTCTTATGTTCAACATACATGGAATCGAGCAAACACACAAACACCGAATAGTCAAGCCTAAGATATATACATACAATCTTATAGCACGAATGCAAGGGGATGTCCAAGAATAAAAAAAGCAAAAAGAAATCCAATTAAATATGCAAATTACCTACCTTCAAGCAGCTAGATTTGCTACTACTTTTACTTGCATGAATTCGACTTCAAAGATCCTCCGACTCGAGCAATGACAAAATCTTTTGCAATCCCACTGCAATATAAACAGATTGACTTAAGAACACATAAAGAAATGACTAAATTCCAAGTAATTAGCTTCAATAATTCTTCACCAAGAAGGGTTCCTGTTCATTGTCTTTTACCTTGTTCAAACCTTGAAGGCTCGTTATCAGTTCTAAGCTCGATATCGGGTATGAAATGCAACCAAATAGGGAAGCCTCTGCATTGGGATCAAACAATTAATTCTCAATTCTTCAACAAGATAACAATTTTAATAGCACGAAATGATCACAAATTCACACACACCCATAGTTCCATTCAACTGCAATGTCAAGTCCTGATTTTTGGTTCCCCCCAACGACAACTCGCTTTCCATTTATGAGTTATGCTGCACTGGCATCCTCTATGGCCGAGTAATCCATTCAATGTACCACCACTCCATTGAAGACCTCTGGACCTTGGTTTATAGGGAAATCGGGTAGCTTGGGCAGACCACCGAACCTACCAACACATAAGATCACAAACTCTACTTCATACACCTGTTTAGAACATAATTCAGTTCAGTCAAAAAAAAAGAGTGAACACACAAAGGATACTCTTTTATATGTATTACCTCAGTTTCCATGGTTAAGTGTGTTTTGAAATGAAATGCTCCATTTTCCTCTATGACTAAAGGGCTCACCAGTGCCACCCCATACACGCCATGAATCCATCTCTGAGTCCAACGCTGAATTAACCAAGTAATTGAAAACAATGGAATAAATTCACATACCTGAGTGTATGAGAAGGAAACTGAGACTCAATTTAATAAAGAAACAAATCATCACATGGCAAGTAGGGTACAAAAATAAATTGCTTCACGGATAGACATCGACAAAGAATACATATAAGGCAAAGCCTAAAAACATTTTCATGATTCAAAACCTGGACTGACATTACTGGAAAAAGAAAAACAAGAACCTTAACCAAGGGCTGACATCCAATAGGTCCCCAAAGATCTATGAAGAAATTATAATTGCATTATGCGGCTTCAAAAGCTAAGTACTAAAACAAGAAAGGAAAGAAATAAACCTTCGAATCCACAAGAAAAACTTTCGCATGACCACCAACTGCATAGTTTGAGGCCATTGGGCTCCCAGGCAAAACTTACTCGTACAAATTAACATGGCTCAATTGAAATAAGAAACTCAATTTCCAGGCAAAGAAAAAGATATGAATTTCATATAAAAAGTATTACATTACATGAATTGCTTCTGAAATTGCCACAAGCTCCGTCCTTTAGTCTTCACTTTTTCTTTGAAATGGCTAATTAGTTTCCTTATTAAATTGATAAATGAAACAATCATTAAATACCATACAGTGACAATAACTCCTCAATAAAACCTTAATCAACCCATCAACAAACTGAGCCATTTCCGCACACGAAATTAACAAAGGTGACAAACAAAAAAATTATTAAGTTGGCAAAATTTTGAAGTTAACAATAGGAGGTGGAGGTCAAATGTATACCTAGAGATAGTGATTAATTTTCAGATGTATGTTAGGCAATTACTTGGTTGTAGGATTTATACAAAAAAATTAGTGGCGTGCTTATGTGATTTTAGCTTAGCATCGGCAGTTGCAATTCTTTAGCAAAGCTTAAGATCAACTTCATTAGCATGTGCATGATTGTGATTGCAATTCTCAAGGGGTTATTATTCCAAGAGTTTCTACGCCCTTTCTAAGAAAAAGTAAAAAGTAAAAAATGGTCAGTTAGGAAAAAAATTGTTACCGATTGAAACACAGTTATGATCATGGAAAAAACGATTTGGAATCATTTCAAATATAGCAAAGGAAGGATTAACTTATAAAGTAAATGCAGAGGAAAGAATTCCACACTGAACTCAAGATCAAATGTCCTAAAAGAAGAAAAGCTCGGTGCGTCATGGGAGAAGATACATATAAACTGAAAAATATTGAGCTTGTAACAGTTAAAAAAAGGTCAAAAATAACAAAATCTGGTAGTCGAAGATGCACAAGCAAGGGGTATCCAATGATCTATATTTTAGGTATTTCCAGCTTAAAGGCTATTATAGCCCATAAATTGTGCACACGGCACAACGAAACACTCAGCAAACAACACGCACAGGAAAAAGTCCTACATCCAACAGGGAGTTTAGAAGCATCTAAGAATGAGCTAGTTCATCTAGATGGATGAGAAAAAGTTACATCTTCTGCACAAGTCTTAAATTTTGAGGACTAGGGAAAGCATTTTCCTGGTGCATTCCATTTGCCTTGAAAAAAGACAAATTCTCAAAGTATTTTGAACAACAAATTAAACTGCTTTTGCCCATCAACTTTCAAAAAAAAGAGGAAAATTAAGAAAAACAATCTTATATATGTCAGCTTATACTAGAATGTGTCAAAATGCATGCAAAACAAGTCATTGACGCTAATACATGAAAAAAGTAGTAATAGTTGCAATCTCTTTCATTATTTCAAGTCTAAATTATCCATATTGTGAAGGATGCTAGATTCTACCACATCAAGATATCATAAAATAGCAAGGGAGACATACTGGTGGCCATTGGCCCTACTTTACAAGGTACTAATTGAAATTATCCAACGTTATATCAGTTCTACAGGCATTTAAACGATAAGGAGTTTAAAAGGGAACTGCTAAAAAAATCTTAGTGAAGAACTACCATAATGGATCCCAAATTAAACTTCAATCACTACTAAAATGAATCGAAGCATATAAACTAGCATGGGAGGATTGATAATAGTTCAAACCTCACTTACTTCGTTTGCCGCATTATTTTGACTTGTTGTAGAGATATCTAGGATCAAAGTTTTTTTCTAAGACTTATTTCCTCAAGTGAAAATACTTAAATGATTAACTTCTTTACAATGACTACTTCTTAAGTACCTCAGTTGTTGATCTAAAAAATAAATAAATAAATGGTTATAACATAAGAGATCTTTATTCCATGCGTAGGTTTTAATACTATTTATCTATTTAATTTTTATGTAATAAACAGGGGTCTTCATATGGGTTTGGGTTATCACTTGTCACAGGGTCAACACTTCAACTTGCTCAATAAGTTCGATTCACCTAATCTTGTCAACAATCCGTATAATATTTAATAACGAAACGTAGGAGCAATATCAACAAATTAATGCTAACATGATATTAAAAAACATATAATCAATATAATGAACCACCCATGTATTACAAAACTATTGACCAAGAAACACAAAAGAACGGACACCCATAGAGAAACATAGTGAGAGGCTTGCAAGGACAGCTTCCCTTTCTTCCTTTTTTTCCCTTTTTTTATTATATAGGTAAACCTCATAAATTTAAATCAAGTTTAAATTAATACAAAGATGTAAAGAGTTACAACCAAATCAAATTTATTTAAATTATACATTTCTAGCTTTGTCTCTTTAACAAGCTTTCTTGAACTTCAAGATTTTTTTTGTGCAACAGCAAATTTGTGTTGATAACATGTATAAGCTAAAGTTGGCCTTGCTAAATACTTAAGCATGGAAGGCTTAATTAAACTAACAATTAGAAGAGCAAGTAGAGAAGGGAAACAAAAGAGAAGAGAGTTAGAGATAATGTAGAGATTGTATTTCAAGAATTTTTATATTGTGTACAAGAGAATGAACTCCATTTATATGCCCTTGATCATGATGATCATATGTACTTTGAACAAAGATTACAAGCTACACTTAGTGGACAAGGTAAATAGAAGAGTACACAAAGTGGAACAAGTAACATATAGACAACAAGTAATTACATAGTTGATGTTACAAATACATGTCGTCGTGAAGATTCATCCAAATATTTGCCAACATTGCAATCGAATTGTTACTCACCAAAACAACTTGTGTATAATAAACTTGCAAAAAAACAACTAAATACATGAAACAATAAATTCTCACGCCCGAGTAAAAATCACAGATCATTGTAAAAGCAAACAAAACATGTCACTGCCAATTAACCAAAAACAATGTTTCAAGAGGAAAGAGGGAGAACTCACCAATGAAACACAAGGCGCGCGGACTGAATGAGAGCACAATGAGAGAGCAGAGAGGTCGAAGAGGGGACTGAATGAGAGCACGATGTGAGAGCCGAGAGGAGCAGAGGCGCGGACTGAAAATGTGCAAGACTGGCGCTACGACCGAGCGAGGCAGCGCTACCAGGGGAGCAATGGAGTGCGAGGACGACTTGTTGGGGGTTGGGGATTTGGGGGCGGTGGCGGAGAGAGACGGAGAGACCGAGAGAGAGACACCACTATAACTGGTTGAGCAAGAGACGGAGAGACCGAGAGAGAGAGTTGAGAGCAACGGAACAGAGACGAGAGATTTGTTGGGGGTTGGAGATTTGGGGGCGGTGGAAGAGAGGAGAGACGGAGAGACCGAGTCTAGAGGAGAGACGAGAGTATAGAGGAGAGACGACGAAGACGAGGTTTTCTCGCGGTGGGAGTTAGGGCTTTCGGTGGTGGGGAGGACGAGGGGGTGTTGGAGGGGGTAAAGGGGAAATCTCGAGATTTGTTGCATAAATCTCAAGATTTGATGAACGGGTATAACAAAATAAAGTTTTGGTGGGAATGTTGGCGCCATTTTTTAGAGACGGAATTTAATTCCGTCTCTAATTCCGTCTCTGATCCGTCTCAATTCCGTCTCTGAATGTTTCCGTCTCAATTCCGTCGCTAACTTTTTTTTTTAGAAACGAACTTAATTCCGTTTCTAATTCCGTTTCTAAATTTCATTTTCCTTGTAGTGTGAGATCCACATCTGGTATCCAATACCTAGGAATCACTAATAGAAAGTTAACTTCAATAACATAAATACTTGGAGCAGTAGTCGCATTACTCTTATTTTTCTTTTAATCTTCAAGATAGAGTTGCAATTTCTGAAACAATGACCAAGTGCATGGCAGAAATGATAATTTCCTTCTTTTTCCTTTTCTTTCTAGGACTGTGAAGTAGAAGCAGCATGAGGCTTGACTTGTTCCATAGGCTTTCTGACAATCATAATGGCCTTTGCAAATTTAGCCTTGCATTTGCCCTTTTTCTCCATAGCCTTTTCTTTTTGAACCATCAACACATTAGCAATGGGTTTCTTAACATTTTGCTTAGTATTTTTAAGTATAAAATGTAGCTCTGAGATAGAACTCTTCATGTTATTCATGTTATAATTCATCATAAATTGTAAATAACTATCAAGTAATATTCATGATTAAATCCATAGCCAACTCTTGGCTTATATAAAACCCAAGCCTGTCAAGATGGTTAATATAGCCCTTCATTTTCAGAACATGAGGGCTAACTGATGCACCTTCAGCCATTTTGCAAGAATGAAGGTTCTTGACTATTTCAAACCTTTGTTGCCTAGCCTGTGGTTGGAACATTTCCTTTAACATCATAGCCATGCGTAAGCTTCCATGTGTTCCATGTCCTTCTGAAGTTTAGGAACCATGGTTGCCAACATAATGCATGCAACATTAGTCGAGTTGTTGACATGCTTAGTATGTGCATCCTTCACGGCTCTTAAAGCATTGGCTGGTAGTTCCTAAAGAATAGGATTATTCAAGACATACAACTTGCGTTCATGCTTAAGAATAATTCTCAAGTTTCAGAACTGATCAAGAAAGTTTATCCCAGACAACTTATCCTTCTTAAGGATGGATTACAGTGACAAGGGATTAGTGTGATTTGAAGAGGCCATAGATCTACAACAAAGATTATGCAAAAGTTTATTTTAGTATAGAGGAACAGACTCCCATTAAATTAACAACCCTCCTACAAAATGCTGTGTTAATTTAAGGGACTAAAATCCATGTTTCACCTAATTCCAAGACATCTAAGGCATGATACTTTGAATTAGGTTATTTAGGCAGACACCACTTACAAATTACATCATGTGCAACTTTTAGTTGTTTTTATGTGATTATGACATCTTATGTCTTATCATATTTTATCTAATCTAGTGCCTAAAGCCCAAAACTATTTTGATAGCTTTATCAAGTTTAACCATTTCAAATAATAGAGTAATTGTTACTCAACTTGCCTCACTAAGATAACACAATACACTCTGAGGAGGCAGACCATATTGATGTGGTCGAAGCCTTGACAAATATGTGAGAATAAATGTCACTTGACTTAAAATTCGTAAGAGATATTTTTATTTGTTTTAGTGATCATGATTTAAACAAGATAAATATCATGTATAACAATGCATTAACAATCACTAAACAAGCTAGGAAATTATATTGATATTGACTATCATATGAATTTCCTTGCGCTACGGACTGTTAACGGCGGTCCTGTTGACCGGTCAGTGGACGGTGGTATAGGGGCAGTGCTCCCTTTTTTTAGACAACAAATCCCACTTCCAAAAATTGAAACTTGCCTAAGATTTCTCATTAATTTAGTCAATCTAATTGACCAAAACCGCCACTTATTTTAATTCCTAAAAATATTAATTAAAATATTTTTATTTAACTTGGGCCTACCTTCAACTTAATATCTTATCTTAATCCAATTAGGATTTAAGATACTTTGAATCCTTATCCAATATTAATTTGTTATATACCTCACCTATCTTATAGGATTTGTAATTCTTATTCGATTACAAGTCTATCTCCAATCTAATAGAAATATACTAATGGATAACCATAATGAGATATATTATCAAAACCATTTTCGAAATACTAATCATGCATTCAATACCAAAATTATATTAAATTAATCATATTAACCTAATCATGATTTCTACCATGGTGACATACATAATTATCGAATAACAACGAAATATGTATTCAACACCAGAATCACATTAACCTAAACATAACTTCTATCATGACAGATAAAATTTACATTGCTCAATATTAAAAAACATATGTTAATCAAAATATTCAAAATATGATTACTATTATTGAATCAAATCATGTGTATGTATCAATATACATGAATTAACAACATGCTTCAAAACCAATTGTTGACAACAATTATCACAAAACATATATGTACATCATACATATACATAAATCAAAATCACGTTTTCACTCATATATCAAAAATACATCAGAGAAAATATGCAAACGTTTAATAGAATTGACCCTAAGGCTCTGATACCACTGTTGGGTTTTTGGGGTTCATACGCAGTGAAAAATTCAAAACAATTTTTCAAAACCCCAACAAAATCGAAAATAGATTCCATTAAACTAGATCTAAAAGGTAAACCATACCTAAATCCGTGATTTTTTAATGATTGTTCAATTTCTATGACGTTCAAGCGCGCGTCCTCTATCAAAAATCTACACACGAATGGTGACCATAATTTGGAGTGCTAGCCTAAAGAGATATTGAAAATATTTTTCTTTCTCTCCTAAAATCTAGATAACGCGGAATTTGCAAAAACGAAAATCTTATTTTGTTTTAGGGTTTTATCCTCTATTTATATTTATAGATAAGACTTAAGTTAAAATCCTATTTGTAATACACTATTGTATTTATACAGTTTAAGCAAATTACGCATATGCCTCTATTAATAAATTATCATATTAAAAATTTGCAAAGGCTTTTATGTCATGAATTTTATTATATAAAATTCATTACTCTTGACCAATTGAAGTTGCTCAAGGCCATTCTTTGTGTGCGACCCAATAGGTTCATGCGACGTTGGCAATGAACCAAAATCATTTTAGTACACAAGTCATAAGCGGTCTCTAGCAAGGCATTATGAATACCAAAGTAGCATGAATATCAAAATCAATACAACCTAATGAATAACATATATCATATCTTTTTGTCGTGCGATATTCTTTGATTAAACATAATGCATGGAAAGTCACCCTCAATGTTCAATCGTACTAGTCTCGATCTTTAGGTAAATTGAAAGCATCCAAGTAACATTAATCATATCAATTCACATGGAATTGGTCATTATCAATCTATCATATTGAGAGATCCACTGGTATCTCTCTCTATATGAGAGCGACAAATTCTATCTTAATTACATACTTTCACATATTATTCACATGGTAACTAATCACAATCTTTATAATCGTCCTGTTAAAGACAACGTTTGATTGTGTCAAATTACCTTGCTCCTAATATTGAAGTCTATGGTGATCTCAAATCGAAGGACTAAATGATATACCTATCATGAGTAACACCTATGACTTAACTTTATGTGGTGTTCTCATAGTGGGCGGTCAGTACCTTGTTCCCTAATAAGTACTCATGATCTCGATTCGTATCCTATTAGGCATGATTATCACATGACAATTAATCAAGATTCACACTAGTCTTAATTCATTATAGTTCCCAATATAATGATCAACTAGGGAAATTTAGGATATTTCAACAAATACCCATGGGTCTTACTATAAGGCAAACATGCAATCACTTATAATAAAACAGCAAATGAAAACCTCAATTTTATAAACTAAACTTATAAGATAAACAATGTTTATAGATTGACCTAGGGCACATGCCCCAAAAAGAGACGCGTGGCAGTTACGGATAAGGAGAACTCGAGGCATGGTGAACGATTCTCAAGGCATCGTGTGAGCTAATTGTGTTGTTGTTGTGCCCTTTGCCTGCTCCATCTCCTCTAGTCCATTGTGTAGTGCATGTCTTGAAGCAGATTAAAGGGTTTTTGAACACACTACAAGAATAACTCATGCTTTGCCATTTTTGAGAGCTTTCATTAACTAAAATGTCATCAAACTTCTTCTACAACCACCATATCATCGACCTGGACCAATGTGGGTTCCACCAAGTCGTCTCGAAGTGCGTGCAAGTTAACTTTTCAATGCTAAACACCAAAACACTTTAAAAGACCCCAATTTATTTCCTTTTCATCAAATTGCCTCTGAACCACTGAAAATATAAATAAAAAAATTAATTAACAATACGAGACATTGAGATCTAAAAATACATAAAATAAACACCTAAAACACATTACTATTACCGACTTATTAGCCCTAGGTCAATCTTATAAACATTTTATCTATTATTATTCTAGTTAATATAATTAGGATATCTTTCGCTGTTTATTATTATAATTGGTTTGCATATTTACATTATAATAAGATCCATGAATGTTTACTGAAACATCTTAAATGTTCTTAGTCGGTTATTATACAGGGAACTGTAATGAATTTAGACTAGATTGAGTCTTAATTGATTGTCATATGATGATCATAAGTATAAGGACATAAATCAATATCATTAGTACATGTTACGAAATAATGTACTGGATCGACCCACTATAAGAATACCACATGGATTAAGTCATAAATGTTACTCATAATAAGAATATCATTTAGTCCCATAACTTGAGATTATCAAAGACTTCAACATTAAGATCATAGTGATTTGACACAATCAAGAACTGTCTTTAACCGGACAATTATAAAGGTTTTTATTGGTTACTATGTGAATGATGTGTGAAGGTGTGTAACCGTGATAGAATTTGTATCCCCTATGCCAATTAAGGCGATACCCAGCCTGAAACCCTAATTAAGCCTCAGTACACTAGTAAGACTCAATTAGAGTAACAATACAACTGTCCTTCATACATGATAATCAAAATATATCTTAATTGAATAAATACTTGAAAACGTAGCGAAATTAATTTTTTTTTATAAGACATAAGATATACAAAAACCAGCATAAACCTCAGTCGTAAAATCACATCCTAACCTTATTTATTACAAAATAGTAATTCAATACAATATATAAATAGTATGAAAATCAATTCAACGTAAAGAAGACTATAAAATCATAATATTCTCTGTTCATGAGTCGAAGCGCATGTTGATAACCTGAAAATGTTAATTGGAGAATCAGTGCTACAACTTGCTTAGTAAGTGATGCTCATAAACGCATCAATTATCAATTAATATAAATGAATCAATGAATAGCAATATGATTCCAAAACATATATATTCAGGCATTAAAATGATATAACAATAGATAACAAAATGCAAGTTTACAGGTTAGTCGCAACTATACACGTGACTTGTATTTTCTTTTTAAAATTCAGTTGTAAACTCCTATTACCCATAATTATGGCCCACATAAACTTACACGTTGGTCGATGTGTGATTTCTGTAGTGTATCCAGGCATAACATATCTACCAACTTAAATAGGAAAGCAACAATCGGGTACCTCAAAATTTTGAAAGGAAAATGTTGGTAATGATCCAACACTTCCATCGTCAGTCCGATTCGCTAGTTGTACCTTTTTCTGGGAATTTAACATAAAACAAGTTCAAGTCATAGTACATTGCTCCATTCCAAGTCCATAAAACTATATGAAATAAATATACTAATTACGTTGCATAATTGATAAGAATACGAGTTCCGCTTACTTGTGTTGAGCTTTCTAACTTTTTACCAATTTACTTGACTCCGAGATCCATAACCTTTTCCCCATCGACTAAAAATATAAAATAGATTGATTATCATCAATTTGTGTCCAATACTCTTTAATTAGAATTTCTAAATTGGTCATAATTGAATCCAAACCAATTTATCATATTTTAGGTTAATATGACCATTTTTCATTTTTCGAGGTAAAACCTCGGTATAAAGTCTTGAACAAATATCGAATTATTCCTTTTATAGGAATTCATCAATTTTTATTTATTTTATCATAATATTATCTTTTGAGAATTTCCTCAATTTTTTGGAATTTTTCTCAATTTTCTAGTTTTTATTCTTTATTTTTTGGGTGGTTTGACCCCAGAACCGAACCCGGTTCAATTCGGTTCCCCATTTTTTTTTCTTCCTTTGCCTCTAGTTATCGATGAAACAATTACTTTTTTCATTTTCGATTGATTAAGGTTGGTTTTGGCCCAACCCCAACGTGCATTTAGGTAGGTCAGATGGCTCCCCAATCGTCTCATTCCTAAAAAAACCAAGCTCCCAATCCCCATCTTCATTGGATAGCCACACAACAACAACACCATTACCCCAAAAATATAATGACAACAAAAATAATGAACACAACAACACACCTTAATCGTCTCTATTGCCTCTCGGGTTCAATCGCCTATTACTTTTGAGTTTTTGATTTGTCTCTGGTTCGAAATCGATCTTGCAAGATGGTGAGGCGGTGTTGTTTGTTGATAAATATAAGATTACCTCGAGATTTGTATGCATGAGTTTTGAGGTCAATCCAATGATAGAAATCAAAGTTTATAATCCTTAATGTGACTACAATATTGACACATGCATACACATGCATATTGATCTTCCTTGAGATGTGGTTGCATGCATCTCGAGGCATGAAAATCTCTCCAACATCTAACGTTCCACACATTCACCTCCTCGATGCTCATGTTATGCGTATCTCGAGGCGAATCTAAAGTATACTTTTTATTTGATCCAAACTATAGGATTCATTTCTATATATAACTATATATATAAATATATAGATCACTATGTATTTCGCGCCTATAAATTCACCACGTGCGCCAACGACTACCCTCGGGCGTGCACACTATTCTGCATCCCACGCATGTCACCCATGAACCCGCATGGCACTAGGCACCTACAAATTATTAATTAATTAATTATTTTCATTATATATTTATATTTAAAATTGTATATAAATATATATACGCATATTATTTATATTCTCGCATTTATAATTTCGCCATACGCGCTAACGAGTACACTCGAACGTGTCCGCTACTCCACGACTTGTGTTAGTCACCCTTGACCAATACGCGGTATTACGCGTCCCAATAATTTTTCAATTAATCAATTATACGCCAATTAATCCAATTAATTTCAATAAATACTAATACACATCAAACAAACACTAGAAGATACGCAAATCCATACACACGCTATTCGACACAAGCCGGGCTTAACTACAAGCCTAACCTGGGTTAATTATAAATAAGATTAATACTAATCACCTACTTAAGGTAACAGGTCCTTACAATCTCCCCATTTTAAGACAATTTCATCCTCGAAATTAAAGGAAACGTATAAGTCACCAGCTGTTTTGAAGAGAAATGGAAATTGTTCTTCCACATTTAACTCCCGTTCTCAAGTTATTTTTCTTTTTCGTGGCACACTACTTTACTATAATCCAAATATACAAAACCCTTTCATAGATATGACTTTCAAAGGAATAATGAATTTGTCTTTTGAATTCTCTAACAATATATGATGTTTAACTCATTAACATCTTTATCTTTACCAGTTGTAGTTATAAATCACCTAGTCTGCTATACCTTTTATGTGTAGCTCTTACTTATCTCATTTTTCATAAAAGCTATACCTCTAATCTTTGTTCTGTAAATTAATGTACAATAAGATTAAGCATATTCAGCTTTATCATTCGACGATGTAATCCATCCGATTACCTTTATTATCAAAGAGCTCACACGAATGAATCTATTTTTTCTCAGTGTTTAAACATTATACGACACAAGCTCAAAATATTTATTCTTAAGAATTAGGATTAGCAACTCGATTTCTTTGTCAACACGAAGAAAATATCATGTATTGATATTGAGAATGATTTTTAGTTATATCAATAACTTCTTCCACCACCGGAAGCAAGTCTCGGATCTCTGTTTAGGGAATCAAATACTGAAAAACCATATCATCTCACATCTCCATATACATATATCTTGCTCAATCCATCAAAAGAATAAAATAACTTAACTGACAAGAATTTGCAGACTTCAGTCAATCTATCAACTACAACTCATACATCACTGTGTTAATGCTAAAATCTAGTTAATCTCATTACATAACTCCCAGTTATTTTATCCTGCTACCATCAAATGTAGACAAAAATCTACTTAACCTTTTGGATTCTCAATATTCAATCTTAACTTACTGAATATATATTATATCTCTTTATGAATTTAACAACATATATCATCACCTCAAACAATCCCTAATCTTATCGTATAACTCATATACGATATGTCATTGCTTGTATAATCAATGTAAAGAGATTCACGAGATTATCAAAGCAATTCTTGTTTAATATCCATGAACTAGGATTTCATTTCAAAATCTAATGCATCCAACATAATTTTATTAGATAATCTAATCTGGATATTAAACCTTAATAGCCAAATCTTGACATATCAAGTGGTTCTCATTAGAGTTTTTAATCACCTATCACCCAGTTTAATCAAACTCTTGGCTTAGCTCCAATCTGAGCTTCAAAGAACATATTTGTAATTACTAATTCCAACAACCAGTTGATGATGTGCCTACGCAGGACTTTATTCTATTATCATTATTACATGTCTCTCTCAAGAGATAGTACTGAGGAGTTCATATTATAATTACAATTTTCTATTCTTTTCTCTATTCAAAGTAATGATAACATCAATTACTTTGTGTGGGTGATTTCTCATAGTGGATTCATTATATTCATGAATTTAGGTTACTCATTTCACCTCTGATTTCTTTTACTATGACAACTATACTATTCAAATCCGTAAAGCTTGAAAATCTCCAAATCATATTGCACTAACTTTTTAGTTTTCATACTTCTTATTTGTCTTCTAGTGTTTCTCTAAGATTCTCTAAACTTAAAGGACAACTAAAAGACTATTCAAATCCTTTTCACTTGGATAACTCAATATTTCAAACCTTACGATGAATGAATGAACTTATGCAACCTATTCAATTGAATGGTTTCACAAATAAGTTGGGATTTTCACCCATATCTTATAACCCTAAGTTTCAACTATATGATTTATCTTTGCAACTCATCCCATTCATCATTTGAAACACATTTCAAATTTTTATTCTACAAGTGATGCCTTAAATTGTTTGGTAGGACCACCAAAATAATTTTCTCATAATCATTCTTTTTAAAATTCCTTGAACTATATAATAGTATACACTACAATCTCTTGCTTCGTTGTGTCAACAAACAACTACCTGAAATAAATAATTAGGATAAACCTTTAACTTTTTCCATAGTCCAGGTATAATTTAGCAATTATTGTAGTCAAACTATATTTCAATTCTCATTTAAGGCATGATTATATCATTTATAACTTATCTTAAATTTCACTCTTAGGTTAATTGAATATATATAACACAAGGACACCCTGAATTTTTGAATGCGTTGTTTGTATCATTCAGTTATTCCAAGACAATAATACGTTTTTTGATTCTGTGTTGAATGTAAGACAATTCTCTAATTTTGTTAATCTTAGTAAAATCCATTGACTCACATTAAAATTTAACACATATCTGAGTGATTTATATTTGAAACTTAGTATTTGCACTTGCAGTATTTGGTATAAACCAATTTATCATCAGGGCTTACATAACTCTATGATAATGCTAGTGCCTTTTGTAAGTATCCATTTTATATCATCATTGGTGACAAAATGATAATCATATTCCAATAGAGTTCAACAACTCAACATTTTCCATTTATGAACATAGCATGAGCTCTAGTGAGTTTTTATGGTTTCCACCATGATTTTCTAACATAAGCAAGCCATTGCTTGACTTCATTTTCATACAATCCTAATCTTGATCTTAATTTAATGAAAACCAGATCTCATCTGACTCTCGAGAAACACTGGTTTCATGAAGTATTTCAAATGAATTGTCGATTTTAGGCAATGAATATTCATCATTGATTTACTTAAAATTAACTTTTCTCTCGAATTGATTTCTCAAACTCATACAATTCTCATATCACACTAAGTAAAATGGAATTGATCATTGATTAAATATCAAAAATCAAGTAATTGATAAATTTAATATCAAAGCGTTACAAAATTCCAATAGAATATGATAAACAAATCTCTTAAAACCTTTGAAGTCACAATTTTTTGTCCATCAATCTTGAATTCTCATTAAGAATCTACTAAATTTGTATAACAAGTTCAAACCATTCAAATCTCGAGTGATAGCTTTATTTTCATGAATCACTATTCGTAGAAATTTGTAAATTTATAAGTTTTGTATTAAAAATAGTTGTTAATATCAATCTCTTGATATACTGCTCTCATATTCATTCTCTGTATCATAAAATATTATTTGGATTCTCCAAATCCTCAGATCCATTGACAACTCATTCTCCCTAATTTAGACTATTTTGGTCTAAAAGATCATACTAGAACAACTCACTAGCTCACTGCCATGTTCTAACTCAAACTACACACGTTCTCATAAGTTTTCTTTTTGTCGTCATACGACTTTTTATTTCTTTCTTTTTTTATAATATTCTTGAAATCCAGGTTCTCAAAGAACCCTCACTATCTATTCATCGTACTCCATGATAAAGATGAGAGATAAGATCTTCAGGATAGTGTATAGGAAAGACATTATAGTTATATCTATCACATAGATGTAAAATATTACAATAAATAACATTATTTAGTCTTTTATTCTTTCATTACTTCCCAAAACATTGATAAAACCATTTATTAAATCCTAAGTTATTCATAACTTGAGAACAAATTTTCAAGTTAGTGAATCTAAACTTTTATTTAGATTACAGGCAATGAATTCTAATTCCGAGCATTAAATTGTATTGTATTTATTCTTGATCCACAAACAATTCAAGAATAAGGAAGCTTGCTCTATAAGCTAGGCTCTGATACCAAACTGTAGCATCCCCTATCCTAATTAGTGTGATACCTCGCCTGAAACATTAATTAAACCCTAGTACACTAGTTAGACTCAATTAGAGTAATAATATAACCATCCTTCAAACCTGATAATCACAGTACAATATATCTATATATCGAATAAATATTTGAAAACACGGTAGAATTAAGAATCTTTTGATAAAACATAAGATATACAAAAACCGACATAAACCTCAGTCATAAAATAATATTCCGACCCTGTTTATTACAAAATAGTAATTCAATACAATATATAAATAGTAGAGAAATCAATTCACCATAGAAAAGACTATAAACTACTAATCTTCTCTGTTCCTAAGTCGAATTGCACGTCGATAACTTGAAATGTTAATTAGGGAATGAGCGCTCCAACTTGCTTAATAAGTGATACTCGTAAACATATCAATTATCAACTTATACTAGTAAAATCAATGAATATCAATATGAATTCAAAACATATCTATTCAGGCATCAAAATGATATAACAAAAGGTAACAGAATGCAAGTTCACATGTTAATTGCTACTTACACATGACTTGTATTTTCATTTTACAATTAAGCTAAAACTCCCATTACCCTGAATTACGGTCCACAGAAACTCACACGTTGGCCGACGCATGATTTCTTTGGTGTATACAGGCATATCATAACTACTAACTCAAATAGGAAACCAACAATCACGTACCTCAAGGTTTTTGAAGGGAAAGTATTGGTAATGATCCAACATTTTCATCGTCACTCAAGTCCGATTCGTCTGTCGTACTTTTTTCTGACAATTTAACATAAAAACCAGTTCAAGTCACATTATATTGCCCCATTCCCAATCCATAAAACTATATGAATTAAATATACTAATTACATTGCATAGTTGATAAGAATACGAGTTCCACTTACCTGTGCTGAGCTTTTCTAACTTTTTACAAATTTACATGACTCTCGAGATCCATAAACCTTTCCCCCGTCGACCAAGAACCTAAAATAGATTGATTATCATCTATTTGGATCTAATACTCTTTAATTAGAACCCTTAAATTAGTCCTAATAGAATCCAAAACCAATTTACAAATTTTAGGTCTATATGACCATTTCATGCTTTTTGAGGTAAAACCTTGGTATAAAGCCCTGAACGAATCCCAAATTATTCATTTTCAAAAAAATCATTAATTTCTATTTATTTTTATCAAAATATTACTTTTCAGGATTTTTCCTCTATTTTCTATAATCTTTCTCTATTTTCTAGTTTTTTTTCTCTTCTTTTTTTATTTGGGTGGTTTGACTCCTGAACCAGACTCGGTTTAGTCCGGTTTGGGGTCAAACCCTTTCTTCTTCTTCCTTTGCCTCTGATCAGCAGATAAAACAATTTTTTTTTATTTTCTATTGATTGTGGTTGTGTTTGGCCCAACCCCAATATGCGTTTGGGCACGGGATATGACTCCTAACCGTCTCTTTCCTCGAAAAGCGTAGCTCCCAATCCCCATCTTCATTGGACAGCCACATAACCACAACGCCATTACTAACAACACAACGACAATAAAAACAACAAACATAACAACTCACCTTGATCGTCTCTATCGACTCTCGATTTTAATCCCCTCCCACTTTCAGATTTTTGATTTGTTTCTGGTTCGAAATCGATCTTGCAAGATGGTGAAGCGGTATAGTTTGTTGTTGATAAATATAAGATTTCCTCGAGATTTGTACGCGAGGATCTCGGCGTTGATCCAAGGACATAAATTAAAGTCTATAATCCTTAATATGACCACAATGTTAACACATGCATACACATGCACATTGATCTTCCTTAAGATGTGGTTGCACACAACTCGAGGTATGAAAATCTCTCCAACATCCAATGTTCCACACATTCACCTTCTCGATGCTTATGCTACGCGTATCTCGAGGCAAATTCAATGTATACTTTTTATTTGATCCAAACTATATGAGTCATTTATATATATAACTGTATATATAAATATTTAGATCACTATGTATTTTGCACCTATAAATTCATCACGTGCGCCAACCACTACCCTCGGGCGTGTAAACTATTGGGCATCCCACTTATGTCACCCTCGACCCCGTGTATCACTAGGCGCCTACTAATTATTAATTATCAATTTATTTTCAATATATATTTATACATAAAATTATATATAAATATATATATATACTCATATATACATATAAATATATATATATATATATATATATTCAAGCGTTTATAATTTCGTCGTGCGTGTCAATGAGTACACTCGGGCATACACACTACCCCATGACTCATTTGTGTCACCCTCTACCCACACATGGTATTAGGCGTCCCAATAATTTTCAATTAATCAATTATATGCCTATTAATCTAATTAATTTCAATAAATACTAAGACATATCAAACAAACACCAAATGACGCGTAAATCCATGCACACGCTATTCAATACATATCGGGCTCGACCATAAGTCTAAATTAAGTTAATTATAAATTGGATTAATGCTAATTTCCTACTTAAGGTAACGGGTTGTTACAGAATCTATCCCTTTCGTTTAAAATAAGATATCAGTGGATCACTCAATATGTTAGACTAAAAAATGGTTAAGTCAAAGTGATTGATATGATCAATGTCACTTGGATGTTTTCAGTCTACCTAGAGATCGAGACTAGTATGATCGAATATTAAGGGTGACTTTTTCGTTCCTTATATTTAATCAAAAGATATCGTATGACAAAATGATATGACATATGTAACGACCTTTACTTGACATAGGGTAGGGTCACTCGGCCCAAACCATCACTTAGGCCTCATACTCGAAGCGGGCCCGAGTAAACGGTCTAGCACACTTTAAATGAACTGCATCACCCGGCGGTGGGGTGCCCCCTAGGCAGAGTCTCGAGGGGGAGGGGAGGGGAGGGCAGGGGGAAGAAGGGTACCTGTTCCCCCTTGACGCCTGGGCGTTGGGCAAGGGCGTAGAAATGCTATTGCCCAACGCATCTTGGGGTCGTTTAGCCCTTGCACACTGACTAGGGGCAAACAAGCCACTGGACCTTAAATTAATAATATATATAAACAAAATAAATAATATCCATATATAATAAAGTAAAATAAAAACAAATCCTTGTTTCAATTAGGGCACACTACCACCGAATGACCCGACGGTTCCCACCCCTTGAACCTTGCATCTGGTGACGGGGGACCCACGGGACCCATACTAGTTGATCCAAAAGTAAATTTAAAATGAAAATTAAACTAAAAATATGACTTGTCTATTTATGTGAAGTGTCATGAATTCTCTAGATTTGCGATGCGGTTCTCATCAAACCCCAAACACACAAAGATCTGGAGTGGATATCGTGACGAGTCTCGGTAAGTGGGAAGCTTACTCAATTATGAAACATGACATGCTATTAGATATATTTAGGTCTTATGATTTCAATTCGAGACTCGGGGAATGGGTTGCGACTTATTGTTGACTTAAATGTTACTATATATGGGTTGTGGTTGTGTTGCCATTGACTCATGTTGTCTTTGCCTCAATTTCATGGTTGTTGCCACTATTTGATTATGTCGTGGTTGTCACCACTAAGGGTCTTAGTATTGACTTTAACACAATTGAGTGGTCATCGCCACCACTTGAGTATTGTATGGTCGTCGCCATTACTTTATTCATACCATGAGATCGAGACATGAGTTTGGTGCACACATCGGTAATGGCTTTTGATAAACCTACTATAAAATTGATGGGACTAGTTAGGGGCATAAAGGCCTTTATGTCAACTAATGGTTTGCATCACCTCAAGAGTAGGAGAATCGGTCACCAAATTCTTGTCAATAACTAGTACGCATTGAATGGAAACCAACTTATAATTTTATTATTCTTTTACGATCTCTCTTGAGTTACCCTTGCATGATGATATGGTTTACAAATGCTTTTATGTTTTCCATATAATGTTTTATGGATTTGACTAGTGCTATTAGTTAAATACTCTCTTTCTATTTACTTATTCTCAATTCATGTTAGACTCGCATGATTAGTAGGTACTACTTCTATGTTTGATGGTTGAGCAGGTTTTCCACATTACTGAGCTCTGTTATTTTTTCAGCTCACCACACTTACTTATCATGTTCATCTTCATCGACACCAGCACGAGTCAAAGGAAAGGCGATAACGTAAATCATTGCCTTTGAATGTAAAATTTGCATGTTAGCTATATTATTGGTATTTAAAACATCTAACCATGGGTTTTATTAAGTATTTAATGGGCTATATTCTAATCCTCGAGACCTATTGGCACAGTACATTGGTAGTATGATAATGTAGTTTGTTGGGTTTTGGGGGTTCATACGCAACGAGAAATTCAAAACAAAATTTGAAAAACCCTAATAGGATCAAAAATAAGTTCCATTAAACTAAATCTACGAAAGTAAATCATACCTTATTCTGTGATTTCCTTTTTGATTATTCGATTTTCAAGACGTTCAAGTGCGCGTCCTCTATCAGAAATCCACATACGAACGATGACCACGATTTGGAGTGCTAGTGCCGAGAGAGATTGAAAACGATTTTTATTTCTCTCCCTAAATCCAGAGAACTCAGAAATTGTAAAATGAGAAACTTATTTCATTTTTAGGGTTTCACCATTTATTTATGTGTAGATAAGCCCTCACTTAAAAATCATATTCGTAATACAACTATTGTATTTAGGCTGTTTAAGCAAATTACACATACACTCCTATTAATAAGTTATCATATAACAAATTGTAAAGACTTTTATGTCATGAAGTTTATCATATAAAATTCATTACTCTGGACCAATTGAAATTGTGCAAAGCCATTCTTTGTGTGTGACCCAATAGGTTCATGCGATGTTGGCAGTGAACCAAAAACCATTTTAGTACACAAGTTATAAGAAGTCTCTAGCAAGGCATTATGCCTACCCAAGTAGCAAGAATATCAACATCGATGCAACCTAATATATCATTTCCTTTAGTCGTGCGATATCTTTTGATTAAACATAAGGAATGGAAAGTCGCCCTTAATGTTCAATCGTATTAGTCTCGATCTTTAGGTAAACTGAAAAACATCCAAGTGACATTGATCATATCAATTCACATGGACTTGGCCATTATCATTCTATCTTATCAAGGGATCCACTGATATCTCTCTATACGAGAGTGATAAACCTAATCTTGATTAAACACCTTCAACGTATTATTCACATGGTGACCAATCACAATCTGTATAATTTTCCAGCTAAAGACAACATTTGATTGTGTCAAATTATCATGCTCCTAATATTAAAGTGTATGGTAATCTCAAGTCGAATGACTAAATGATAAACCTATAATGAGTAACACCTATGACTAAATCCATGTAGTGTTCTCATAGCGGGTCGGTCCAGTATGTTATTCCTTAACAAGTACTCATGATCTTGATTCGTATTCCTATTCGCATGATCATCACATGACCATCAATCAAGATTTACACTACTCTTAATTCATTATAGTTCCCAATATAATGACCGACTGAGACATTTAAGATATTTCAACAAATACCCATGGATCTTATTATAAGGTAAACATGCTATCACTTATAATAAAACAACAAATAAAATCTCTATTTTATTAACTAAAATTATAAGATAAACAATGTTTATAGATTGACCTAGGGCACATGCCCTAACATAGTTATATTGGTATACTTGAACACTTTATTTATAGTTATTATTTGATATATGAAACCTTTTAGTTTTAAATTCCGCAATTATTCTTTCATATGTACGGTTGAGTAGTTTTGCATGTTTTTTTAGGCGTTGCAGACCGTTCGCTCATGCCCGGTCATGTATTCAGTATAGGTGGCGGTCTGGGCTAGGCGGCTTGACCATTGGTCAGGTGAGGTTTGTCATAATATACACTATTGATTAGGTTGTATCTGTTGGGGCATATGCCCTAGGTCAATCCATTAACTGTCTTTATGAATACTTTTAGTTAATAAAATAGAGGATTTCATTTGCTGTTTATTATAATTAATTTGCATGTTTATATTATAATAAGATCCATGGGTATTTACAGAAATATCATAAATGTCCCTAGTCGATCATTATACTGGGAACTATAATGAATTAAGACTAGTGCGAGTCTTGATTGATGATCATATGATGATTATACGTATATGGATACGAATCAAGATCACGAGTATTTGTTAGGGAACAAAGTACTGGACCGACCCGCTATGAGGACATTACATGGATTAAGTCATAGTTGTTTCTCATGATAGGTATATTTTCTAGTCCTCTAACTTGAGATTACCAGAGACTTCAATATTAGGAACACAGTGATTTGACACAATCAAACTTTGTCTTTAACCAGACGATTATAAAGGTTGTGATTGGTTACTTTGTAAGTAATGTGATGAAGTTGTGTAATCGAGATAGAATTTGTCCCTTTTATATAAAGAGAGATATCTAGTGGATCCCTCGATGTGTTAGACTATTAAAAGGCCTAGTCTAAGTGAGTTGATATTGATCAATGTCACTTGGATGTTTTCAGTCTACCTAAAGATCGAGACTAGTACGATTGAATATGTTGGATGACAATTCCATGCCTTATGTTTGATCAAAAGGATATAGTGTGACAAAATGATGTTATATACACTATTATTATGTTGTATCGATTTGATATTCATACGACTTGGGTAGTCATAATGTCTTGCTAGAGGCCGCTTATGACTTGTATACAAAAATGTGTTTCGATACACTGCCAACGTTGTATGAGCCTATTGGGTCGCACACTAAGAATGGATTTGCGAGATTTTAAGATGGTTCAGAAAAATGAATTTTATATGATAAAATTCATGAAGGAAACGTCCTTGTGGTGTATTACACTTATACTTCTTTAAGTAGGGGTATATGTGTAATTTACTTAACCGTCTATCTACAAGGGTTGTATAAATAGACGCTTTAAGTTAGAACATACGTACGAAAGATTAAAAGGCCAAAACTCAATTTTCGTTTAAAAAATGACTTAGGGTTTTTGGTATGCTCTAGATCGTTTTGGAGAGAAACAAAAAGATTTTGTATTCTCTCGAAGCTAGCACTTCAAATCTCGTCCCTTTTCGTGTGTGGACTGCTGATAGAGGGCGTTCTTCGTTGGCAGCGCCTTAGAGATCGATTAACCTTCAGAAAGGTACATTGCGACTGAGGTATGATTAAGTTTTCATAGTTTAAGCATTTTTAATGGTATTAGATTCGGATCCTATTGGGGTTTTTATCAAAATTGTTTTGTAATTTTCGCTGCGTATGAACCCCAAAATCCAACAGTGGTATCAGAGCCTTCGAGTTCGATTCCATTAAATTCATTGCATGTTTTCTTATGATATATATATGATATATGATTGAAAGCATGTTAATAGTTGATGTATATGTGATATACATATATTGTCTTTGAGATTTATTATCATGTTTTGTGTATATGATACACGTATTCGTGATTTAATTAAAATCAGTTTCGTACATGCTTGTAACCATGTTAGGTTAATTCAAATAATTTTAATGAATTGAATTTCGTGTTCTGTGATCCATGACACCATTAGGTTCGATTGGGATAGTAGTTCATGATTCAATTACATATTTGTGATTATTTGGATGAGGACCGAAATTGCAAATAATTAATTTTCAAAATTATTTATTTATAAATAATTAATTTTCGAAATTATTTATTCATAAATAATTAATTTTCGAAATTATTTATTTATCTTGTTATATATATATTTTGTTATGAAGTTTCTATTTGATAAAGATAGATAACAAATTAGAATAGGAGATAAATATCAAGAATCTTGTTATTGGTGATATACTAGGATTCAAATATCTTAAATCCAAAATAAATGATTAATTTTCGAAATTATTTATTTATCTTGTTATATCTATTTTCTTATGAAGTTTCTATTTGATAAAGATAGATAACAAATTAGAATAAGAGATAAATATCAAGAATCTTGTTATTGGTGATATACTAGGATTCAAATATCTTAAATCCAAAATAAATAATTAATTTTTGAAATTAATTATTCATCTTGTTATATCTATTTTGTTATGAAGTTTCTATTTGATAAAATAGATAACAAATTAGATTAGGAGATATAAGCAAAATCGGTTTCGTTATCCCTATTGGATAGGAGATAAATATCAAGAATCTTGTTATTGGTGATATACTAGGATTCAAATATCTTAAATCCAAAATAAATAATTAATTTTTGAAATTATTTATTTATCTTGTTATATCTATTTTGTTATGAAGTTTCTATTTGATAAAGATAGATAACAAATTAGATTATGAGATATAAGCAAAATCGGTTTCATTATCCATATTGGATAGGAGATAAATATCAAGAATCTTGTTATCGGTGATATACTAAGATTCGAATATATTAAATCCTAATTGGATTAGGATAAGATGATTAGTTAGATGTGGGCCTGGGTTAATTAAAATGTTTTAATTGACTTAATTTCGGATAAATTAAGGGGTTAATTTATGATAATAAAATCAGCGAAAATTATGATTTTCTATAGCGAATTTTAATTTTTGGAATTGAGATTCGTCTTCTAAAAAATAAAATAAAAATGGGGGCTACCCCCTGTACCCTTGTCCGCCGCCCGCTGACCGGCTAGCGGGACCGCCGTCTAACTAATCATAGCGTATGAAAATTCTTTTGTTAGTGAAAAGTATAAAAGAAATTTCCAAATTGTTTAGTGATTGAACAAATCGATAAAATATATAATATTTCATTGTTTACATAAAATCACTAAAACCGAATAAAATCCCTCTATTAAATTTTAAGTCTCGTGCCATCCATTTTAAACACTTGTCAAGGCCTCGATCACACTAATATAGTTTCAGCCATAGCTGGGTGTATTGTGTTATCTTGGTGAGACAAGTTGGGTAAGAGTTACCTTAATGTTTAAAATGGTCTGACTTAATAAAGCCATCAAAATAGTTTTGAGCTTTAGGCAAATGATGAGATAAAAACATGCTAAGACATAAGATGTCCCATATATCATAAAAGGATCTAAAAAATTACATAAGTTGTAATTGGTAACTGTTACCTACCTAAATAATCTAGTTCTCGTGTTTCATGCCATAGTTGTCATAGAATTAGGTGAAATATGGATTTTAGTCCCCTAAATAAACAATATGTTTTAGGAGGATTGTTAATTTAGTGGAAGTCTATTCCTCTATACTAAAATAAACTTTACATAATCTTTATTGTAGATCAATGGCCTCTTCAAGTAACAATAATCCTCCGTCACTGCAATCCATCATTGAAAAGGATAAGCTATCTAGGACTAACTTTCTTAACTGGTTTAGAAACTTGAGAATTGTTCTTAAGCATGAACGCAAGTTGTATGTCCTGGATGCTCCAATCCCTGAGGACCCACCAGCTAATGCTACGAAAGCTGTGAAGGATGCGCATAATAAGCATGTCAACGATTCTACCGATGTTGCATGTATTATGCTTGGCAACTATGGTTCCCGAACTTCGAAGACATGGAACTAATGGAAGCCTACGACATGGCTATAACGCTCGAAGGAAATGTTCCAACAGCAAGCTAGGCAAGAAATGTTTGAGACAATCAAGAACCTACAATCTTGCAAGATGACTGAGGGTGCGTCAGTTAGTCCTCATGTTTTGAAGATGAAGGGCTATGTTGACCAGCTTGATAGACTCGGATTTCCCATAAGCCAAGAGTTGGCTACAGATTTGATCCTGAATTCATTACCAGAGAGTTACTCACAATTTGTGATGAACTAAAATATGAATAATATGGAGAAATCAATTTTAGAGTTGCATTTGATGCTCAAAACTGCTGAACAAAATATCAAGAAACCTTATAGTAATGTGTTGATGGTCCAAAAGGGAAAGGGAATGAAAAGAAAGGCAAAGGCAAGGCTAGAGTTGTCAAGGCTGTTGATGCACCTGTCGCAAAGCCTATGGAACAAGTCGAGCCCCAGCCAGTTCCTGCTTCAAAACACCCAAAAGAAAAGGAAAGAAATTGTCATTTCTGTAATCAAATCTATCTATGGCATTATCGTATTGGGCACATAAACGAGAAACGCATAACGAAGCTCCATAAAGATGGGCTTCTAGATTCATTTGATTTAGAAACATATGAAATGCGTGCGTATCTTGTTTACTAGGCAAGATGACTAAAAGTCCATTTACTTGACACAGTGAAAGGGCAAGTGATTTATAGGGTCTAATACATACTGATGTATGTGGTCCTATAAACACAATGGCTAGAGGAGGTTATCGCATACTTCATTACATTTACGATGATTTCAACAGAGATATGGTTATGTATACCTTATGAAACATAAAGCTGAATCATTTGAGATGTTTCGAATGTTTCAAAATGAAGTGCAAAATCAACTTGGTAAAACTATCAAAACACTTCGATAAGATCGAGGTGGTGAATATTTAAGCCAAGAATTTGATGATCATCTTAGAAATTGTGGATTGTCTCCCAATTGACTCCACCAAAGCAACTCCACAATGGAATGGAGTTTCGAAAGGAGAAATCGAACCTTATTATATATGGTTCGATCTATGATGAGTCACGCAGATCTTCCATTATCCTTTTGGGGTTATGCATTACAAACTGCAGCTTTCACTCTAAATTGAGTTCCTTCTAAAGTGGTTGATAAAACACCATATGAGATATGGTACGGGAAGAGACCTAGTTTGTCTTTTCTTAAGATATGGGGTTGTGAGGCTTACGTAAAGCGACAAGTCTCTGAAAAACTAGCACCTAAATCTGATAAGTGTTTATTTGTGGGGTATCTTAAGGAAACAAAAGGATATTACTTTTATAATCCCGCTAAGAATAAAGAGTTTATTGCTCGGTATGGTGCCTTTATGGAAAAATAGTTTATTTCAAAAGACACTAGTGGGAGAGAAATAAATCTTGAAGAAGTTCAAGAATCACAGATAAACACTGAACCGCTACTGGAAGTTCAACAACGTTCTGAACCAGTTGAACCTCCGCAAGTGACACAAGGCCCACGTAAATCTGGTAGGGTAAGACATGAGCCAGAGAGATTCAGATTTCTCATTACTGATAGTCGTGATATGTTGCTTATGGATCAAAATGAGCCCACCACTTATCAGGAGGCTATGTCTAGACCAGACTTAGATAAATGGCTAAGTGCCATGAACTCCGAGATGCAATCCATGTATGATAACCAAGTTTGGAACTTGGTTTATTTACCTGAAGGTGGTAAGACCATTGGATGTAAATGGGTTTTCAAGAAGAAAACTGACATGGATGGAAATGTGCATACTTTTAAAGCAAAACTTGTAGCAAAAGGTTTCAGGTAGACTCAAAGTGTTGATTATGATGAAACTTTTTCGCCAGTAGCTATGCTTAAATCCACAAGAATTTTAATTTCCATTGCTACATATTATGACTATGAGATATGACAAATGGATGTAAAAACAACATTTCTTAATGGAAAGCTGTTTGAGGACGCGTATATGACACAACCTGAAGGTTTTGTACATCCCGAGAATTCTAGGAAGGTATGCAAGCTTCAAAGATCCATTTATGGATTAAAGCAAGCTTCTCGGAGTTGGAATCTTCGTTTTGATGAAGCAATCAAGAATTTTGGTTTTATTAAGAACGAAGATGAGCCTTGTGTATACAAGAAGGTCAGTGGGAGTGTAGTTGTTTTTCCGGTGCTTGTATGTTGATGATATATTACTCATTGGAAATGACATCCCAAAATTGTAGAATGTCAAGTCTTGGTTAGGGAAGTGTTTCTCAATGAAAGACTTAGGAGATGCAGCCTATATCCTAGGGATAAGGATCTATAGGGATAGATCTAAGAGGCTAATCGGTCTAAGTTAGAGTGCTTACATAGACAAGGTGCTGAATAGGTTCAGTTTGCAAGACTCTAAAAGAGGATTGTTGCCAATGTCTCATGGCATAAGTCTCAGCAAGACTCAATGTCCTAAGACAAATGATGAGCGAGACAGTATGAATAAGATTCCATATGCATCGGTTATTGGATCTATCATGTATGCCATCTTTGTGCACCCGACTTTGATATGTCATATGCTTTAAGCACTACAAGCGAGATATCGATCGATCCTGGTGAGAGTCACTGGATAGCAAGAAAAGAACATTCTTAAATACTTAAGAAGGACTAAGGAAATGTTCTTGGTCTATGGAGGTTTTGAAAATGATCTAGTTGTAAATGGTTACACGATGCAAGTTTTCAAACGATATAGATGATTTTAGATCGCAATCTGGATATGTGTTTACTTTGAATGAGGGTACAATAAGTTTTAAAAGTTCGAAGCAAGAGATCAGGCGGATTCTACAACAGAAGTTGAGTATATTGCAAAGATCCGATGCAAAGAAAGGAGGCGATTTGGATCAAAAAGTTCATTTCGAACTAGATGTGGTTCCAAGTATTGCTAACCCTGTTTGTTTGTATTGTGACAATATCACAGGCCGAGGAACCTAGATCACACCACAGATCCAAACATATACTCAGGCGTTTTCATCTCATCATGGAAATTATTGAGAGGGGAGACGTAAAGATTTGTAGAGTACCTACTGAAGACAACGTTGCGGATCCATTGAAAAAAGCTCTTCCACAAGCAAAACATGATGGTCATGTTAGATCATTAGGCAATAGATGCATGTATGATTGGCCCTAGTGCAAGTGGGTATCTGTTGGGGCATGTGCCATAGGTCAATCCATTAACTGTCTTTATGAATACTTTTAGTTAATAAAATAGAGGATTTCATTTGTTGTTTATTATAATTAATTTGCATGTTTACATTATAATAAGATCCATGGGTATTTACGAAATATCATAAATGTCCCTAGTCGATCATTATACTGGGAACTATAATGAATTAAGACTAGTGTGAGTCTTGATTGATGATCATATGATGATTATACGTATAGGGATACGAATCAAGATCACGAGTATTTGTTAGGGAACAAAATACTAGACCAACCCGCTATGAGGACATCACATGGATTAAGTCATAGTTGTTTCTCATGATAGGTATATTTTCTAGTCCTCTGACTTGAGATTACCAGAGACTTCAACATTAGGAACACAGTGATTTGACACAATCAAATGTTTTCTTTAACCAGACGATTATAAAGGTTGTGATTGGTTACTGTGTGAGTAATGTGATGAAGTTGTGTAATCGAGATAGAATTTGTCCCTTTTATATAAAGAGAGATATCTAGTGGATCCCTCGATGTGTTAGACTATTAAAAGGCCTAGTCTAAGTGAGTTGATATTGATCAATGTCACTTGGGTGTTTTCAGTCTACCTAGAGATCGAGACTAGTACGATTGAACATGTTGGATGACAATTCCATGCTTTATGTTTGATCAAAAGGATATCGTGTGACAAAAGGATGTTATATACACTATTATTAGGTTGTATCGATTTGATATTCATACGACTTGGGTAGTCATAATGTCTTGCTAGAGGCCGCTTATGACTTGTATACCAAAATGTGTTTTGGTACACTGCCAACGTTGTATGAGCCTATTGGGTCGCACACTAAGAATGGTTTTGCGAGATTTTAAGATGGTTTAGAAAAATGAATTTTATATGATAAAATTCATGACGGAAACGTCCTTGTGGTGTATTGCACTTATACTTCTTTAAGTAGGGGTATATGTGTAATTTACTTAACCGTCTATATACAAGGGTTATATAAATAGCCGCTTTAAGTTAGAACACACGTACGAAAGATCAAAAGGCCGAAACTCTATTTTCGTTTAAAAAACGACTTAGGGTTTTTGGTATGCTCTAGATCGTTTTGGAGAGAAACAAAAAGATTTTGTATTCTCTCGAAGCTAACACTTCAATTCTCGGCGCGTTGCCGTTCGTGTGAATCTGCTGATTGATAGAGGGCGTTCGTCGTTGCCAGCGCCTTAGAGATCGATTAACCTTCAGAAAGGTACATTGCGACTGAGGTATGATTAAGTTTTCATAGTTTAAACGTTTTTAATGGAATTAGATTCGGATCCTATTGAGGTTTTTGTCAAAATTGTTTTGTAATTTTCGTTGCGTATGAACCCCAAAATCCAACGGTATTGATTATGATATTCGTGCAACTTGGGTAGTCATAGTGCCTTGCTAGAGATAACTTATAAATCGTGTACCGAAATGGTTCTTATCAATACTAACATCGCATGAACCTATTGAGTCACACACAAAGAATGATTTTGCGAGAATTTACATAATTTAATCCAATGAATTTTATATGATAAAATTCGTAACACATAAATCCCTAAGATGTGCCATGTTCATACCATTTTAAGTAGGGTTATATTGGTGATTTACTTACCCGATTTTATATAAGTGGTTATTTAAATAGGTGTGTTAAGTGAATTCACATAATGGAAGAAATTAAAGTTGGAATCTAACTCTTGTTTTTAGAAAAAAAGTTAGATTTCGTACTCGTTCCAGAGCTTTTAGGGAGAATAGAAAATTGTTTTTGTGTTATCTTTCGGGTTAAGACTTGGATTCTCGGCTACCATTTGGTATGGATTTCTAATAGAGGATGATGACCTTCTCTAACAACGCCTTAAACATCGATTAACATAGGGAAGCAAATTAGCAATTGATGTAGAATTTACTTTTGTTAATTGGTTCAATGGAATTCAGATTTGATCATGTTAGGGTTTCGAAATAAGATTTTAAAATTTTTGTTGCGTTTTGAACCACAAAAACCCAACATAGTCATCTACATCATAACTCATCCCATCACGATACTTATTTGTGAACTTTTTCCTCTATCATGAGCAGCCTGTAACTTTTGACAAATTAGCCTGACCTTCTTTTTATGATCTACAACAACCTTAAGCCCAACAATAGTTGTGCCCTCAGGCTCTGCCCGAGCAAGCTGTTGATATGCAAGGTTTTGTGTACAATGCCTCAAATGGTGGCATCCCAATAATGGTCTGATAGTTGTTGTTGTAAGCAAACTCACGAAGTAAGAAAAATTCCTCCCACTAGTCTTTAAATTGAAGCACATAAGCTCTGCGCGTGTCGTCAAGTATCTAAATAAAACTCTCTAATTGTCCATCGATATGTGGATGAAAAGCATGCTGAACTAAAATCTGGTACCATACCGCTCTTGCATGGCCTGCCAAAGCTGGAAAGTAAGCTGACTGCTCCCACTACAAAAAAAAAGCAAATCAGAAACGGAATTTTCCGTTTCTGATTTGCAAAAATTCCGTCTCGATTGGATTCGAAACGAACAGAGACGGAATGCGTCTCTCGAAAACGCTCGTCGTTGATTGGATCAGAAACGGAAAATGGATTCCGTTTCTGATTTAGAGACGGATCAGAAACGGAATAAATTCCGTTTCTGATTAGAAACGGAATTTATTCCGTCTCTAATTCCGTTTCTGATTAGAGACGGAATAAATTCCGTTTCTGATTATTTCCGTCTCTGATCCGTTGCTAATCAGAGACGGATCAGAGACGGAATTTGATCCGTTTCTGATTCATATCTAAAAAAAAAAAATTAGAGACGGAAATAGCAACGGAATCTTTGGATTCCGTTGCTATTTCCGTCTCTAATTTTCATTTTTGTTTAGTTTTTAAAGTCTTACATATATAGGTCTCAATCCAAGCACATTTAACCTGCCAATATATAATAAATTGACATTCATACATCGACAATATATATCAACAAATATTCAATTGAGAGAACAAAAATGTAAAAATCAAAAATTGAAAAAGATATATATCCAAAAAAATTGTATAGTATTACAAATGCTCCAAATTTCTAAGTATTCACAAAACCACCAATCCTATTGTTCAACAACCACAAAAAAAAAAAAAAAAAAAAAAAAAAAACTTACAATCCTATAAATATGCACAAAAAGAATTATCAATCGAAAAGTCTTGAGATGTTCTTCAACACCACCCGCACAAACCAAGGGACATTTGAAACAACTTAATAATTGAATAGTTGAACTTAAATTTTTCAGGGACATAAGCATCATAGGAGATAGAGCTAAGGTAGAAGAGCAATGACTCACATCGAACTTATAGTGACGATCCCCGCACTCGACCATCAAAGTCTACAAACAAGCAAAAAGATTAACATTAATTCATTTGAGATTTAAGAATCCACAAACGATGATAAACACTTGCATATACTTGATTTAAGTAAATTAAATTCTTACCAATCCAAATAGGAGGAAGATAGCAATGTTTGTCATTTTCACTTTTATCTTCATTTTCTAAAAACATATAAGAAAACAAAAATATGCTACCTCATAGGTAGACCAAAAAACTCATAAGACTATTTTCAATCAATCCACTTTCACAAGCTACAAAATTTATCATAAGCTCACTCATCTCATTTCAAACCGAGCTTTTTTAACTTTCAAGAACCAAACAATAAACCTGTTTAATCCATTTCATAAAGATCGATTTACATTGGCTTTCACCTATTGCAACCCACCCCTTATTTTTCAAGCGTGACGGTGACTCCTTTACATTTATCTAGAGCACACGATATTCTACATAGGTTGAGTTTGACAATATCAACTTGATGAGGAACTAGGATACCTTTTAAGTTGTGAAGTATGAACTTAATGAGTATCAAACTATTGATCACACCAAAAAAATGATATCTACTTGTTATTGCCTAAATTTAAAGAAGACATATCCTTATTCAAACAACAATGCAAATTATAGATCATATTCAAGTAAAATTTATGCATTAAACCACTTAATCGAATATTTCAATCAAAAAATGAATGAACCAAAACCAATTTTAAATATGTTTTTCATGGATTCTTAAAGTAGTATTTACTGAATTTATTTAGACTAACTTAAATCATTTAAGGACTCAAACCTCATTCCTAGTTATCTGACTTAAGTCATTCCTGACTTTTAAACCATTCTTTCAAATCAAAATCGACGATTCGAGTAAAACAAGTATGCGGTGAAGCAAAACAAGAAAAATCTCATAAACTTAGTTATCCAATATAAATTGAATGCGATCGACTAATCACAACTAAAAAGATTCAAATCAACTCATTAGAGTCAAGTTCGACTTAAAATTCTCAAATCATAGCATTTAGTCGAAAATCCATGATTTAATCGAAGTCTTTTTTTCAATGGATAAAACAAAGTCTCTTCCGCATCTCAACTTAGCTTCAAGTCTCACCCAAAATGATGATTACTAACTACATTCAATAAAGTTGGATTGAACATATTTCAAGACTTGGGAAAAAAATGAATGAGCTCTCCTTGAAGCGTTTTAAAAGGATTTTACCCAAATCAATGCAAATTAGCTACAATCCTTTCGAGACATGAAAAATCATACTAATGATTGCTCGATTAAATCATATCATAGAAACAAAGCTCAATAAAGAATCCATGAGACTTTAGAATCATGCTTTTCCATGCACTTCGTTAAAAGAACAAGTTAAGGTCTCTTTTGACAATTTCATCAAACAAAAGAGCACATTATCCACCAATACCTTTTACAAGGCATGATCACTTTTGAATACTAGCCCAAATCATCAATATCATATAAATTTTTTTTCATGGAATGCAACTAACCATAACAAAATCCCAAACTTGCCCTAGACATTCAAATTTCCAAGACAAATAGAATCACAAAAAAACAGAAAAAAAAGAGCTAAAAGGTAGAGATTGAAATTCAATAGACAACCAAAAATCGAAATACCTCGGCGGCCAAGTATTCAAGCACGGCCGCTAAGTAAACAGAGCGCCAAAGATCGCCTCGCAAAAGAAACCCGTCGTCGTCGGACTTGGTGAAGCAAAGGGTGGAATTTGTTTGCGGTGGTGGCGGTGGCGGCGGCGACGGGCTTGTCGACGAATCGCCTTAGTTTTAGGGTTTTGGAGTGAGGTTTGAAGAGGGGGAGGGTTTGAGAGGGAGAGAGCGGTCGACGGTCCGTGAGAGAGAGCGGTGACAGAGAGAGCGGTGAGAGAGAGAGAGAGAGAGAGAGATCTCGCCGTCGAGAGAGAGGATTTTTGGGGAGATAGGGTTTTCCGGAGACAGAGAATCGGGAGAGAGAGCGGTGAGAGACAGAGAGAGAGAGATCGTCGTCGTCGAGAGAGAGAGAGAGAGATCCGTCGTCGAGAGAGAGAGAGAGAGATCTGCCGTCGAGAGAGAGAGAGAGATCTCGCTCGTCGAGAGAGAGGGGTTTTTGGGGAGAGAGACAGAGAATCGGGAGAGAGAGCGGTGAGAGACAGAGAGAGAGAGATCTCGCCGAGAGAGAGAGAGAGAGATCTCGTCGAGAGAGAGAGAGAGATCGTCGAGAGAGAGGGGTTTTTGGGGAGAGAGACAGAGAATCGGGAGAGAGAGGTCGAAGGGTTTTGGGAGAGAGAGAATCGGAAGAGAGAGAGGGAGTTTTATTTTTGAATCATCGAGATCGAAAGATGCACAAATCTCGAGATTTGATGAACGGGTATAACAATCTCGAGATTTGGCGGGAATGGTGGCGCCATTTTTCAGAGACGGAATTTAATTCCGTCTCTAATTCCGTCTCTAATTCCGTCTCTGATCCGTCTCTAATCCGTCTCGAATGTTTCCGTCTCAATTCCGTCGCTAACTTTTTAATTTAGAAACGGAAATTATTCCGTTTCTAATTCCGTTTCTGATTTAGAAACGGAACTTATTTCCGTTTCTAATTCCGTTTCTGATTTGCTGTTTTTTTGTAGTGTCCTGACTGACACTATGGCACTTTATGTAGTCTGACGATTTCTCACTCGAAGTGCGTGCTCAGCTGTGGAAAGCTATATCTCATGAAAATTGGAATAAAGTGCACTTATTTCATCAATTAGTCCACGATTACCGAAATAGCATCATGCTCGTGCAAAGTCATCGACAAACCACTAACAAAGTCCATTGTGATGTGTTCCCATTTCTATAGAGGTATATGTAGTGGCTACAATAATCTTCAAGCCTCATATGTGCAGCTTTTAACTTGTTGACACACCTCACAACTCCTTACATATTAGATGACATTTTTCGTTATCCTTGGACACCTAAATAACCGTCACATATCATGGTACATCTTGGTTCTGCCGGGATGCACTTTGTACCTAAATCTGTGAGCTTCCTAAACAATACCATCGCATAACTCTACCATTTTAGGAATCTACAATATACCTCAGTGCCTCAAACACTCATTAAAGGACTCTCATCAACCTAGGAATCTAGACTCTTTGCCATGTCCCTGAACCCTTCGTACATCATATCGTCTCTCTAACACTTTAAAATACGCAGAACAAATATTGTCAATACCCTCATCTATCCATAAATGTGTGCCTTTGCTGCATCCATAACCTTCGACAAAATCATGAATGTTGCCGCCTCGAGTAAACCAAACTCGTGGGTTGTCTGGCAAACCACTGTCTCACTGTATGGTTTTCTCCTACTAAGGGCATCTACTACGAAGTTTGACTTCCTGGGCTGATACTCAAAAGAAAAGTCGTAGTTTTTTAGCAATTCCAACCACCATTTCTTAAATTTAGATCTTTTTGAGTGAGGAAATACTTCAAACTCTTATGATATGTATATAGTATAAACCTTTCACCATAAAAGGAAGTGTTTCCACACCCTCATTGCAAATATGATCGTTGCAAGCTCCGGGTTGTGCACTGGATAATTCTTATAATGGTTCCTCAACTGATGCGATAAGTAAGCTATCACTATGTCTCTCAACATCAGTATGCATCCCAATCCAGTGCCACAAGCATCCGTGTGAACTTTTAACTCCTTGATCGACTTTGACAGCACTAATAAAGGTTCGAAGGTCAACTTTTTCTTAAACTCTAAGAAGGATACCTTGCACTCTCTAGACCAATCGAAAACAACATTTTTCTTGGTTAATTTAGTCATCGACATTGTGATCTTGGAGAAATCCTATACAAATTGTTGATATTATCATGTCAATCCTAAAAATCTCGTGATGTTTTTCATGCATCTTGGTGTAGGCCAGTCGATCATAGCGTGATTCTTACTCAGGTCCATTAATATCCCTTTACCATCGATCACGTGTCCTAAGAATTTCACCTTAGAAAGCCAAGATTTGCACTTGTTGAACTTGACATACAATTTATGCTCTCTGACTATCCATCCTGAAATAAGCGATAATGTACTACTAGAATCTATTAATGTATGCATAGGATGACAAAAAAATTAACCAACATACCCTCGACGAGCTGTTGAGACATGTCTTGGTCTAGTGCGATAATTACGTGCACCAGTTCCATCGCATGCATTGCTTTAGTTGCAAATAGTGGCACTGGCTCCCTAGTACACTCACTCTTGTAGTGCCATTTTTTCCAAATATGAAACATGTGACATGTTGTCTCTACTCAAAGCCTGACCTTACTGTCCACTAGCTCTCTGGCCATGTCCCTGCCACTGGTGACCCTTGTCTTTGCCCTTTTGGCCCCAACTTTAAGTTTTTCTATATGGCTCCACAACTGACATAACCTATTGTGTTGTGCGAGTACAAATGCAGGGGCAATGATCACCTAACCATCTTCTTGTATGTATCTCTATCCCTTTTGATCTCTTTGATCGCGGTTCCTCTTGCCTTTCCTGCTAGACCTGCCTTGGCCACTATGATTGTCCTTATGCCTTAGAGTAGGGGTGGTGTCGCTCCTTATCAATTATATCTTAGGAGCCAAGGACCTCTCGTAGACCTCATGTAGTGTCTAGGCTCCTATCAGCACAATCAAACCCCCAATCTCTAGTCGGAGTCCTCAAATAAAGTAATGGGCGTAAAGTCACTCGGTCCCAGTTATGTCTATCTTAAACTAGAGGAGGTATTTGAATATATCCATGCATTATATCACTGTCCGACTACCCTCCTTTAGAGTTAGAAACTCCTCTCTTGGTCACGGCTGAACCTTAATCAGAATATACTGATCTTAGAAAATCTTTATGAACTTTAACCAAGTACTCAGCTCTCCATGGGTGGTTTTGCAGGTGGTTCACCATTCTGCAGCATCTCTCCTGAACATGAACTCGAAAATCTTACCTCGTATTATGTCGTGAATCCTCAATAGTCTGCGGAGTTCGTCGTGTGTAAGGGCCTGCATCCCAGCTACCTCTGGGTCTCCACTTCCATAATATTAACCTCCTTAAAAACGCATGAACTCCTCAATCAACTTTGCTTCAGCTTATTAGGAGGTCTCGAAGGTGATCTTCTAAAGAGGGATTAGCGTCGGTTCCATAATAGGTGTAATCAGTAATGTAACAACCACTGCCAGTATCTCGGTAGTAGTGGTCATGAATAGGGCCACCTGAACAGTCGATGCAACAACTGTCGGCTTTGTAGTAGCGGTGGCGAGTGTGGCACCACCAATAGTTACATTGTTTATCTTCTCGATGTTACTTTAATTCAATTATCCCATTAAGTCAGGTTAGATTCCATGTTGACCTAATAGTTGTCAGTTGACGTTTCCAACACCAGACAATAATGCAAAAGACATTCTTGTAACTTGGAATCCCCAATTTTAATGATTTGTCTATCATTGAGTTCATTATGATATCATTAACTGTGACACACTTTTCAAATAGTGCCAATTTGACTCATGTATAGCATTCAGGTTTAGGCATTCCTTAATTTCTCTATTATGGTATCCCCAACACGTGCACCACATTCATTTCAAAAATAATTTAGCAACTTTGGTATCTCCGATTTTATGAGTCAACTCACTTCTTAGTTAAGTTAGGAAAAACTGTTTTCGTAACAATTTTATTCGATTTGCATTATTTTGAACTCATATCATTGGCTTCTTCAACCTTTACCAATTTCTACTTAGTAATGCAACCCTCACATGTTGCAATCATGCCAAAGATTACCTTTTGACTTAGGGTCCCCAATTTTGTAACTTAACAACCCTCGAGTTTACCCATTCGATAGTTACCAAAACATGCACCATTTGAGTTGTAATCATTTAATTTGTTCACTTTAAGGTATTCTTTCATTTTAATTGTTACATCGAACTTCGTGTGCTTAGTGTTCATTTCAAGATAAACCTTAGTTTGGGACTTTCAATTTTTATATTCGACCCCAACAATAATTAGTTTATATGTAAATTTCTTTATACAAGATCGATCAGAACTTGAGAAATGCGACTCAATCATCACTTGGTTAATTTTGGATCAAGATTTTTCAAAGTCTTGAGTTTTCCTCATGACCCTTTTAAAAATTGAGTTAAACTTATTACAAAGGAAAAATAAATATGAAACACCCTCACATTTCGAGCAACTGTAAAATTATTCTCTTATCGATTTGGTCGATGCAATTTAAAGGGTAATTGATGACCACATGAGATTTTGTATTTCACCCATAAAATGGTAACTTCGGTCCAAACTGATACATTACATTTTCATTAAAACAAAAAACTTTAAATTTAGTAAAACTCTTTCATGCAACCCGAACTGGGTCCTAACTGTCCTAAACTCTATCATTCATGAAATCTTAACCACAACAACAACAACATAGCCTCAGTCCTGAATTAACTGGGGTCAGCTACATGGATCAAACTTTTTCAATGTGCTCGATTAAGTGCAATTGATGGTGAGTTTTTCAAACCATTCGAATCCCTCTTAATTAATACATCCCATGTTAACTTTGGTCTGCCCTTACCTCGTCTAATTTCTACAGTTTCTATTGAGTCAAGTTTTCTAGTTGGGGAATTTGTAGGCCGTATTTGCAGGTGACCAAACCACCGCAACCTCCCTTACCTAATCTTTGTATCAATTGGTGTTGTTCCTACTTGTCTTTGAATTTCTATATTTCTTATTCTATCTTTACGAGTTTTACCCCACATTCATCTAAGCATCCTCATTTTTGCTACATTCATTTTATGTAATTATTGTTGCTTTACTGCCCAACATTCACTTCCATAGAGTATAGCTGGCCTAATTGCGGTCCTATACAATTTTCCTTTAAACTTGGTAGGAACATTTCGATCACAAATCACCCCTGTTGCACTCCGCCATTTCTTCCATCCAACTTGAATTCTATCTGTGACATCATTCTCAATGTTATCATCATTTTGTATGATTGATTCTAGGTATCTAAAATGGTTTACCTTAGGAACTTCTACTTCCCCTAATTTTACCACTCCGACATCTCGATGTCTAGTGTTTCTAAACTGACAGTGCATGTATTCGGTTTTCGTTCTACTCAACTTAAAGCCTTTAGATTCTAATGTATTCCTCTAGAGTTCTAATTTCCTATTCACTCCATCATTTGTTTCATCCACTAAGACAATATCATCTGCAAATAGCATACACTATGGTATATCCTCTTGAATATGTCTAGTTAGTTCATCCATAACTAAAGTAAATAGATATGAGCTTAAAGCCGATCCTTGATGTAGTCATATCATAATGAAAAATTCTTTTTTAGCTCCTCCAAATGTCTTTATACTCGTTACTACTCCATCATACATATCCTTAATAGTGTCTATGTATCTAGCATGCACTATTTTTCTTTATAGAACCTACCAAAGAACATCTCTAGGGACTTTATCATATGCTTTTTCTAAATCTACTAATACCATATGAAGATCATTTTTCTTTTCTCTATATTTTTCTAACAATCGTCTTACAAGGAAAATTGCCTTCATAGTTGACCTCCCAAGCATGAAACCAAATTGGTTCTCTGATATTGTTGTTTCTTTCCTTAGCCTATTGTCAATTATCATCTCCCAAAATTTCATAGTGTGACTCATAAGTTTAATTCCCCGGTAGTTTGAACGACTTTGAATGTCTCCTTTATTTTTGAAGATTGACACAAACGTGCTTCTTCTCCAATTCATTGGCATCTGTTTTGATTTTAAAAATTTATTAAAAGGTTTTGTTAACCAAGTCCATCCAATTTCTCCTAAGCGACATGCTTTCCCTATTTTCATTCCTTTCAATGCCTCTTTAACTTCTACAATTCTAATGTTACGTGTATAGTTTACATTTCTTTATTAGTGTGAGTTTTCATCTATTATAGTATCAACTTGGCCATCATTAAATAAACTATCGAAGTAACTTCTCCATCTCTCCTTAATATCATCCTCGTGCGTTAAAACATTTTGATTTTCGTCCTTAATACATCTTACATGATTTAGGTCTTGTTTCTTTTTATCTCTTAATTTGGCTAACCTATATATATTTTTTGCCATCTCTATTACCTAACCTTATATATAGATCTTCCATGAAATTTGTTTTAGCTTGATTAACTACTTTTTTAGCTTGTTTTCTAGCTTCTCTATATTGATTGTGCATATCTTCATCTTGACACTTAGATATTTTTCCTATACATCTCTCTTTTAGTCTTAATTGCTCGTTGGACATCCTCGTTCCACCACAATGTTTCCTTCTTTTGTGGTCCCAAGCCTTTAGATATACCTAATATGTTTGTTCCTACTGTCCTTATGCAACTACTCATTTTTATCCTCATTGTATTAGCATCTAAGTCAAGATTCGAAACATTTTCATTTAGTATTTTTTCTCTAAACTCTACTTGTTTACTATGTTTTAGGTTCCACTACTTTATTCTAGGGCCGCTAACTCTTTTATTCATATTATGTCGTCGTGTTAGCTTAATATCAAGTACTATTAACTTATGTTGGGTAGTAAGTACTAATAGTACTTCACCGGGTATTACTTTGCACTCTCTACATATTTTTCTATATATTTTTCTTGTTAAAAGAAAATATATTTTACTCTTGTTATGACTACTACTAAAAGTAATTATATGCGGCTCCCTCTTCCTAAAACTATTATTTGCTAAGATAAGATCGTATGCTGAAGCAAACTCTAAGATTGATTCTCCTTCTTCATTTCTATTACCGTAGCTAAAACCTCCATGAACTCTCTCAAACCCATCGTTACTTGCCCCGACATGCCCATTTAAATCTCCTGCAATAAAAACCTTTTCGTCTAATGGTACACTTTGCATAAATCCATCCATATCATCCTAAAACTTGCGTTTAATGCTCTCGCTATTAATCCTATTTGTGTTGCATAGGCGCTAAGTATGTTAGTTTTTTCGTCTTCAATAATTAATTTAACCCTCATTCTTTTAACCTCTACGACCTTATCCTTATAATCATTATCCACCACAATTCCTACTCCATTGCATTTCTTATATATACCAGTGTACCACAATTTAAACCATGTGCTTCCTATTTCTCTACCATAATGAAATCTTAACCATATTTGATTAATTAAAGTAAAACTCATTACGTATCGACCAGAATGAAATCACGACGATAAATGCTTTGAAATACATATAAGTCTATTCATTTCATTTTTAGAACGCCCAGGGAAAAAATAATTTATTTTGATACTTGTTTATGCTTTCATATTTTGTAAAAACAAGTAAAGTTATTCATTGAGAATTTCATCAAAATGTGGTATGCATCAACTCAAGACTCTTCTAAAATCATAGTCCTATTGTCGAAAATGAATGGTTTTCTACGGGAACATAAATTAGAAGTAACATCAAAAACCAAATCCACATTAATGTTCTTGCTATAAAAATCAATACTTCGTAACTCTAAATCAAAAGTTCGACGTTTAAGTGTACATGTGTCTATCCTATCTTGATTTAAGTTTTTAAGTTTAGCTTCCTAGTTAAACTAACTTAATTTGATTGTTTAAAACAAAGACTCACTGACATCCTTGCTAGGACAAATACCTTATTTTAAAACAAGGTATCATGAATTCTTAACTGTTTTAACGAAGTTCCAAGTGTTACTTTTGGAAATGTGACCACGTCACTACTTCCATTTACGTGAGAAGCATAGTGACCCATTACCCTTTCAAATTTCATGATTTTTGCTTAAGCTTTTTATTTGCTACACTACCAATAGGTATAGGTACATCACACCATGTAAACTCCAATCGACCTTATTCATTCTCCCAAATTCGTTCTTGCAACACTTGTTGCAGACATCCTTGAAGCACGTGTAGAATCTTCAAAAACGTTTGCATCAATTTCCTTGCGCTGTTCATTGTCATCCCTCCTACTATCTCAAGGAACTCAAGTTCATCATCCACTCGCAAAAACCATCAAAGACAATCAGACTAGTAGAGTGCAAAATACGAGAATTTCATAAACTTAATTTGAAGACTAATTAAATGTTTTCGGATTTTATTTGAAATTAAGATATTCAAGGTGGGACCCACATATTATGAACCGAGATCATAAGATAAATATTATTTTTATGTATTGTGTGATTAATGTATGTATTATACTCTATTCGTCATGAAATAGAGGTAGAGAGGCATTGTACGACTGTATCATAGCGCGTTTGAGTTTTTCTCAATTTTTGACAAATTTGGGTATTTAATGTGGTTCAATTCCGATTAAATTAAAGAGATAAATATAAAATAAAAGGAAAAATGAAAAATTACTAAAAAGGTCAATTGGGGTTGTAAAATAGGGTTAAATTGTCAAGGGTAAATATGTAATTTGGCAAGCAAAGAGTGTGAATGAAAATGGGTTAAAACATTTCGGGGGGTGTATTCAATTGAGATTTTTAGAGACTTTTAGTTACTTTTATAAGTGTATGACTTTTAGAGACTTTTAGAGACTTTTAGATTTTTGTAAACTTTTAAAAACTTTGGTAGACTTTGATAGACTTTATTTTTAATGACTTTTAGTAACTTTAATGGACTTTTGTAAGGACTTTAATAGACTTTGATAAACTTTTATTTGGATGACTTTTGATAAGCATCCATGTAAATCTCAAAATCGAACAGGGGTATTGCCCCACTTTTCACCATCTTCAACCTTTGCTTCGTTCTTCCTTCGTCTCTCCTCACTGTCTTGTTGAATCTCTCTCTCTCAATCCCTTCTCTCGTTCTCTCTCAATTTCGCCATTGATGAATAAAGAAGAAAAGAAGAAGACGAGACTGTTAATTTTGATTTTAGGGACTGTGTATGTGTGGGTGTTTGTGATTGAAGGAGAGGGAGAAAGGAAAGAAGTAATCAATAAAGAAAAAAAATAGAAGAGACCGAGACAGTCGAACCAGAGAGAGAGGAAGAAGATGACTTGACTAGGGGGGGAGGTTGGCTATGGTTGTATTTGACTATGGGGGAGGGAAGAGTTAAGCTCAACCCCATCCAAAAAACAAAAAAAGGGGATTGATTTTGATGGACTTCTTGCACATTTTTTAAAGCTTCGGTTAATTTTTAATTGAAAAAATAAACTACTAAGGTTATTAAAGATATTTATTGTAAAAATAACAAATAAAGTACAAAAGAAAGAACATAGATCTAATGCATATTATTATTTACTACATCAACATCACTCCACATTTCAGTAGCTATAAAATTCCTCCATTGGTTGGCATTCTCCCTTTGTTGTTCTTGAGTTTCAGAAAGTATTTCAAAATCATCATATTCTTCACTATCTGAGGATAATGCATCTTCAGTATCTAATTCAATAGGAAATTCATCGGAGCGACACTCCTTGCGAAGATAGCTATGTAATCCCGCACAAGCCAACACCAGAGATATTTTAAATGGAAATGGAGGAGCTGTTTTAAAAATTGTGAACCGTGATTTGAATATGCCAAACAACCTTTCAACCACATTCCTCAAAGATGTATGTCGAAGATTGAATAATTCATTAGCATTTTCAGGATGTCGCCCTTGCCCGGTAAAATCGGAAATATGATAACGAACACCTCGAAAAGGAGCTAAAAACTGACGCCGATTCGGAAATCCACAGTCCACCAAAAAATATTTACCTAAAAACATAGCAAAAATAAATTTAATACAAGAATATAAAAACAAGTACTTTGACATTAATTAGATCATACATTGTGGTACTTAAATAACAGAATATAAAAACAAGTAATTTTGACATTATTTAGATCATACCTTGCCGTGAATTTTTTGGTAACGTGATCCCATCCAAATCCAGAGTTGCAACGCATAAGCTCAACATAGCCTTGATAACGGTCTTTGAACCATTTCCATCGACTTTTGTAATTTACGAAAAAAATTTCACATCCAAGTGTTGCATTAAGAACAGGAAGTATTTTTTTTCCAATGGTTGCTTTAGCAAAAGCACCATTTCTATCGCGCCATCCACGATTTGCAGCATCAACCAACAATTTAAGCAACTCATTGCTCTCTTCCGCAGTCCATGTAGTATATTTTACCACACCTTTTCCTTTTTTTTTTTTGGTTTTCAACAGTTACTTGTGAGTCTCCCATCGCACTATAATCATATATATTCAACATAGCCTTGATTAGGTTTTTCAATGCAAGAAAAAGGACAAACAGAGACACCAACAATACTCACCCTTTTTAATGTTAGATGCAGTTATCAAAAACATTGGAGACACCAAATTTTGTTGCAAAGACGGCCAGACAATGGTGTTTGTACAGAAAAGAAATAGGATAGAACAAAGATCAGTTGTGAGATCCCACAAGAAGATAATCAAGATTGATATTATTTGACACTCAATGACTCCATTAGACAATGAGCCATTCAACAGCCTTCTTCTATGCGATTTCAGCTAAAGCAAAATGAATTGTTTTCAGAAGACAGTTTAGTACAAATTTGACTTGCAAATAGACTAATAAAGAAGAGGGCTGGAAATTAAGAAAGACAGAAATAAAAATTACTTTAGGCATGGCACATTAATGATATGATTTAGTGCAGGTAAGGAGAAAGAAGAATGTGACTTATTCGTAAACTTATTACTACTATCACAACACTCTCCATTATAGATTCATCGGTGAAAGGGAAATAAAAATATGACTCAGTTAGGAGTCCTTCAAACTCCTAGCTTCTTGCTAGATATGATATACATTGAATAATTCGTATGCAGGGTTTTTGACATGGCGATATTCAAAGAGGTTTGGAATTTGTTTGAATACGAGGATTAGATAACAATAGCTGCCATGTTGTTCTAATTGTTTGTTAGACCACCTTACACGACCTACAGTTCTATTGAAATGTGACAATAACAATTCAATTTATAGGAGTTGATAAGAGTTCTTAAACTGCAATACAACATGGCATGCTATTCCGAGAATTGAGAGAGTAATATAAGTATTGGATGCCAACCCGATATGTTTTTTTTCTATTTTTTTTTTTTTTCTTTGAGCAATTTCGTACACAAGTCAAAGAGAAAGCACTTCAATCAAATCTAGAGAACCTAATTATGTATTACATTGAAAGAATATTGTTTATCCATCATCGAACAATATGTTCTTCTCTTCTAAGTTGTACCTTTCAAAAATATGTCGAACTCAAATAGTAAATTCTGTAGCTCTAAAAGGACCAAAACTATAGATCACAAGTGTAAGTCCTCAATGTAAAAGTGATTCAAAGCTCCTAGCCACCCACCAAGCATCCTATATTTTCAAAGTTTATGGATACAGGAACGGTTTCTGAATTTTAAACCAAATGCAATCTATAACATCCAAAACTCCAAGACAGCGGCATCATTAATGAAGAGATAGACAAAAGTACTACCTTTGCATAAAGCTCGACGTAATAACAAAATTTTGGATCCTCCAACAGGGCCTTATTTGTGGGAAGTCGCAAGTAGACCTGGTGTTTCTTCTTCTAGGAGCTCTTTGAGACAATTTGAGACAGCATAAATAGAAGCAGTTGTTAATATATATTTGGCCTCCAAATGATAAAGATTTAGCAAATTAAACTTTTCTAGTTTCACATTAGAAGACCTAAGATTCGATCTCGATCAAGTTCATTGCACAATCTTCTTATGTTAATGTACAATCTATCAACAGAGGCATCAATAACCACATCTCACATATCAAAAAACAAGCAATCGTACCAATCAGATCAACAAACTTCTGACTCATCATCAATTCAACAAACAAACTAGATTTCTCAACCAAGAATAAGCACCTATTGATTAGAAGACCTAAGATTCGATCTCGATCAAGTTCATTACCTGCTATAGCGCTCCGGCGATTCCTTCAATGCAGACTTCGAATCTTCAGAAACCCTGCGTTACACCAAAATCAAGCGAAACACTAAGAACTCAATAAAAAAACCTCTGAATCAAAGCAAGAGAAACCGTAAAACATCGCTTATCGAATTCGGGCTTTGAACAAAGAATCCAAGCATACTCAACAATCAAAAACGGAAACATTGAAGGATCGATTTGGATTTGCGAATTGTATCAGACATTGAGCAATCGAAATTGAAACAACGAATCAAATCGTAACCGCTTCACCTCAAATTCCAGGAGCTCTGAATCGCAGATCTCCGACGAGCTCATACGAAATCGTCCGCAATTGCACGAACAATTTGAAGATCGATCGATCGATTGCTCGAATTGGTGTTGAAGACGATTTTTAAGGTTCTTCGGAGCTCTCGATCGCTCGCTCGGCCACTTTAGCTAGGAATCGATGGAATTGAAAGAAACGAACGATGGAGGAGCGCAAGACCGACAGAGAAAAAGAGAGCGAGAGACGATGAGAGAGAGGCTACGAAGAAGAAAAAAAAAGTCTCCAAAAGTTTCTCGTGGAGGCAAAGAGATGGAGAAGACTTTCAACATATATAGAGTTAGGTGAAAAGTCTCCAAAAGTCATCCAAACCCACAAATCTATCAAATTTCTAAACAAATTGAATACCCCTTACTTTTAGAGACTCTCTAAAAGTTTAAATTGAATACCCCAAAACTTTTAGAGACTTTTTAAAAGTCTCTAAAAGTTCACATTGAATACACCAAACTTTTAGAGACTCTCTAAAAGTTTTAATTGAATACCCCTAAACTTTTTTAGTCAATAAAAGTAACTAAAAGTCTCTAAAAATCTCAATTGAATACACCCCTGTTCGATCTTCTTCTTCGTTGAAATCTCTCCGCCGTTTCTCTCGACTCGCTGCTCTTGTGTTTCTCGTCTCTCAGCCAAAACATCTATTTCACTCTCGCCTCTTCTCACGGAACTCTCGCCCGTCTTTCTACCTCCCTCTCGAGCTCCCTCTGCCTTTCTCAAATGTCTCTCTCTCTCTCTCTCTCTCTCTCTCCGTTTCCATGGGAAGAATGGAAATGTAGATCAGTTAAATTATTGTAAAAATGAGGTGAATTTTTTATGTTTTTGGTCAATTAATATTAGTTTTGGTTGGATTGGATGTGTTGTTGGTTGGGAATAAGAGGTTTTGGGAGGGAGATGACGATGAAGAGCAGAGTAGCAGGGCTGCTGCTTGGGACTTTTAAGGGAAGTCCCAGGGCAGTACAATCACCACTCAAGGCTCCCCAAGTCAAGGCAAGGCAGGGCGTGCCCTACTTCGAAGAGCACAAACCTGCCAAACCGAAGGATGGCCTGGGTTCTGCCCAGACCGATCTCTATGGTTACTCCGAGATTGCCCCAAGTACTTCCCAGGGCAGTAAATTGAGTGCTAGAAGAGGCCGAGCCTTGGCTCGGCCGATGACATAGGACTCGGGAAAGAAAATCGGAGGAAAAAATTACAAATGTGAGAAAAATCAGTTCTTATGGAATCTACGAACTGTCATAAATTAATCGACACCTTTGAGTCATGTTTTGATATGTCAAAATCATTAAATTGATTAGGTTTTGGTTGAAAACGATGAAAATTGATTGGATTTGATGTTTTCGATGCGTTATAATGATTTGGAAGAGACTTTCAAATTAAAAATAGGAAATTTGCCAACTACCTAAGGTTTAGATGAAGGGTAGTGCTAGATGAAGTCAAAAAGTTCGGATTCAAACAAGCAAAAAGACATAAAGACTCTTAATTCAAATTCATTATTGGTGTTAGGGGTATATGGTAATTAGGTCTTTTACTTAGATAAATATCTTAAATTATGAGGGCCGCTAAGGGCACCCCACCATTTAATGAGGGCACCCAGTTAATGTGGGCACAAATCGATTTACCTGGGGCACCCAAAAATTAAACCCAAAATACCGAAAATGCCCCTCGTGCAAAAAACCCTCTCACCCACCCTCGTGCAAACCCCTGGGCACCCCACCACCACCACCACCACCCTCGTTCACCGAATTCCTGGTGAAAGAATTCATTTGTTTTGAACCGAGCAGTGAGAGGAATCCCCGAAATCGTGTTCTCCGTCCCTCGCCGTGTGTTTCTCCTTCGTTCTTCTAGGTTTCTGCATTTTGTAGGGTCCGTTGTATGAGCCGATTTCGTCTCCAAATTAGGGCTCGATTGAAGATCGACGAATTAAGTTACATTTGGTAGAGTAGATGTAATGTGTGGTAGAGTAGATGTAATGTGTGTGTGGCGGTTTGTTAAAATGTAAAAAAATTGGGAAATCGTGGTTCTCGGCCACACAGGCCAGAGACTGTGTCAACCGTCTCGGCCTTGGCCGAGACATAAGCTAATATTTTTCGGAACTCGCAGTCTCGGCCACGTAGACCGGAAGAGTGAACCACGTATCGGTTGTCCACTGCCGAGAGGGTCTCCGTAGGCTCGGTCGTCATAGGACGAGAGTCAGGCGAATTGAAATGGTCAATTCATCTCGGTGGTGTACAACCGAGACATTTAAATGGGACTCGGTTATACAAGACCGATATATTGGTATACTTGTCGGTCATGGGTGATCGAAAATATGGTTCGTTTCACGAACCTGCTCGACCGAGACATCAGAAATGGATGAATTTGAACATTTCAGTTTCAAAAAAATCTCCGTAGTAGTCAAACTAACAATACAAGATTGAAAATCCAGCACGATAATTTGCACCGAACCTTAATTAATTATAAATCTCCGTAACATTCAAACCGACTATAAAAAGGGTCCATCCATAAGTAAACAACAATTAAAACACAACACAACATTTGCATATACATAGAACATTCTGACGAATTGGCAAAATTTCTAAATGTTTAGCCGCCTAGGTACCAACTTTAACTACGGTGTATCTAAATCTACAACAGGTATGGTGGCTTCATGATCGCGAGCTGCAATGGGCGCGATGTCTCGAAAAACGAATCCATCTCGCCAACCTTTGGCGCATCCTCAACGTACCGATCCCACGATGGATATAAGGATGGCAGCGGTGCATTCACACGCAACTGCACCTGTCAAAGTGAACAGTAGAACATAGAAGATATTGTCACAAACCCGATTAAGGGGGAAACAAACCAATTCACAAAAAAATCATAGAACTTACCCTAACCCAATGGATATTCCTTTCATTCGCCATTGCAATGATAAGTCTGTTGTGCAATGACAACGTTGGAGTACTACGTAGAGGTAGGAATGTGGAGGCACTCCCATGCGAGAGGTTGACGAGAATGACATTGAATGCGGTGGATACTAACAATCCCATGTCTGGAAGTGTCAACCATTCTTTGAAAGATGCCCCATCTTGATTCTCTGGGCAATGTACCGCATTCTTGATAGGCTCGAAACTCGAGCCAAGCACTTCCCGCCATAAGTATTCATACCCGATAATCTCATCGTACATCCGTCTACGCACAATCCTCCACCCGTCTACGTCGGCAAGTCCAAGCCCAGAGGCTATACACCTATATCCACGGTTCCCATCGGAAACCACATCGATAATGGCATCAACATGTGGCAACCAATCCGGTTCTAAGCAATGACTATAAGCCATGTTAGATCCACTTTGCGTGCGTCGACTGACACGACGCATTTGTGGAACCTTGCATTTCTTCTGCCTAGAAGCTTTTGTGGAGTGGGAGGACTCAAATCCGATTGGAGATTGGGGTGCCTCCGACACTGGGGTGCCTCCGGTTGGAGACCCCGGTGTCCTCACACCCGCATCCTCAACTTCCCGCTCGCACTCCACAAAAGACGAAGGTGGACTAATCTCCCTGAGCTGCTCACTTTCACTCCTCCTCCCCCCCTCCCCGCATCCTCAACTTCCTCCTCCCTCTTATCCAATCTTCCCGCGGTGTCGTGATTGTGCCTCCCACAAATCACAGTGACATACCGTAAGGAGTCGGCATTCTCCTTGACGTTAATTTGGAAAGGGCATCCACATTTCTTCGTACTAGTGTGAGTCCTCGCCTTTTCATCATTCCTTGATTTCTTTAAAATTTTTGCCGCTTTCCCCTTCCCAACTCTCTGAGCCAGTCCCCTATATGTCCCAGACCTGTCACAGGCAATTTTCACCCTTCCCCTTCGCTTAATGCCCCCGGCATCCGAGCGCTTCGTTACTAACACAAACTTGTTCTCGCCACCAATCAGTTGAAGCCATGAAATTGCCGCTTCTCGAGAGGGGAATGGCTTAGAAGGTGTAAAAGTGTCCTTGTAGTCTGGAAAATTACAAGATAACGGCATTACCTGCAATACAAACAGTGTAACATTATAATCAACCAAAATGTACAGCACAATCACAAAAAAACCCAAAAAATCGGTTCTCGGTTGTACAGTTCTGAAACTTTCTTCATAGTCTCGTTTACGTGAGACCGAGAGTTACCAGTACACTCGGTCGTTCCAGGCACCGTGACCTACCCTAAACCTCTCGGTCATTATCCGAGATCGAGACGATACCATACATCTCGGTCTGCGAGGCCGAAACAATCGCGCACCCGAGACGAGATACTTCGGATAACCGCAAAAAAAACACAAAAACATTTGCAACATTACCTCAAGGACGACCTCCTCTCGGCACCGAAGCATTACGATCCTCCATTATACAAGTGGAAACAACTTCGGATTTGAAGAAATTACCAAACCCTACGTTGACAAACAAATCATCATTTTCACTCATTATACGCAACTAAACAGTTCAAAAAAACCCGAAAATGGTTGTCAAACATTGTTACCTCGCTGTCGGACGAGCAAGAATCGATCAGCTCTTCGCCAAACGCAATGTGGTTGTGGCTTTGTGGTTGACGCTTGCTGTTGGGGTTCCCTAACTCCTTGTCGAAATGGTTTGTGGGGTTTGAACCATTATATATATACAGGGGCAAAATGGTCTTTTCCATTTTTGCTGGAATTTTTACAAATAAGTTGGGTGCCCTCATTAAATGGTGGGGTGCCCTTAGTGGCCCTCTAAATTATTAATAAAAAACTCTTTCAGTCCGGACTCAAAGAGTCCAAACATATTTTTTGTTAGATGAATTGTATTGTCTGTTGAGGCAAACAGAGGTGAATGACATCGGTGGTGTAGGTGGACTCGAGTCCGGACTCTTAACTTTTATTTATTTTTAAATCTTCTTTCTACTCTTACTTATTTCAAAGCATCTAGAGAATAGTTAATTACAATTTAAATTGACATTATGTGCCATTTTTTCTCACTAACTTTCATGCAATTTTGATTAATTAGTTCATAAGGTTTCATTGGCACAAAACTCGATGTAACTTTTTGATTCTATTAATATAAGCTAATGTTTATTCACTTAGACACACCCCACCGTTTCATGAAGGCACCCAACCTATATGTAAAAATTCCAGCGAAAATGGAAAAGACCATTTTGCCCCTATATATATATATATATATATTGATTCACCCCACAAACCATTTTGACAAAGAAAAAGGGTTGTAAATTAGTTAGGACACCCCACCACCATAAATAAGATTGAACCATAAATACGACATTGCGTTTGGCGTATTCGTTTATCGATTCTTGCGGTTTGACATCATCCGACATCCGAAATGAGTAACAATGTTTGACAACCATATGATGCTTTGTTGGAACAGTTAATTTGAGTAAAACTGTGAAAATGATGATTTGTTTGTCAACGTATGGTTGGGTAATTTCGACAAATCAGAACTTGTTTGCACTATATAATGGAGGATTGTACTGCTACGGTGCAAAAGGAGATTGAACTTGAGGTAATTTTTCAAATTTATTGTGTTTTTTATGCCGTTATCTGAAGTTTCTGTCGATGTGCGCGATTGATTTGGCCTCGCAGGACCGAGATGTATCGCAATATCTCGGTCATAGAGGACCGAGATGTGTACATAGTTCACGGTATGGGACGACCGAGAGTACTGAGTAACTCTCGGTCATATGTGAGCGAGACTCTGAATAAAGTATCAGACCTATACAATCGAGAACCTATTTTTTGGGGTTTTTTGGTGATTGTGCTGTACATTTTGGTTGATTATAATGTTACACTGTTTGTATTGCAGGTAATGCCGATTTCTACCCTATATCCAGACCACAAGGACACATTTACACCTTGTAGGCCATTCCCCTCTAGAGAAGCGGCTATTTCATGGCTTCAAATGATAGGCCGTGAGAACATGTTTGTGCTAGTGACAAAGCACTCTGATGCCGGGGGCATTAAGCGCAGGGGGAGGGTGAAACTTGCGTGTGAGAGGTCTGGATGTGGTTGATGGCCTCCTTAGAACCCAACACAACAATATCAAGGCATCGTTTGAGCAAAGTCTGAATGTGGTCCAACATGAGTACATTGATGAGTTATATCGACGATTGTGTGGTTATGTCTCTCAACGGGCGCTTAGGCTAATTAGAGATGAATTGACACGTGGAGATACAACTATAAAAAATGTAGAACGACAATTAATGTAAAACAATATGCAAAATGTCACCACGAACATTAATCAAATGATCCAAACTGTCATAAATCACTCATCAAACATACTAGTACTCTACCAAATGGGCATAGACCATTCATCCATGTACTTAATCGTATTAAGCTGTCATAAAACTTTCATAAAACATATTCATCAAACATTCTTCAACTAGTCTCGGCCAAACAATAAAATAAATGCTTATGTGCCTCAAACACTCATTGCTCATTGCTTTGGTTTCTTCAAATTCTTCCTTTGATAATCCTTCCCAAGCATTCTCTTCGGAGGGCGAGCAACGACTGTGGTGGGCGGAGCATTGGCCGGGGTTGCCCCTGTAGAAGTGCTACCATGCTGCGACTGCCTCGGGCCTGCTTCGGTAGGGGCGGATGTGGCGGTTGTGCCGGTTGCGGTCGCCGGAGTGGTACTCGTGGTGGTGGGACCTATACTCCTCCCTAAAAAGAAATTGACGATAGCACTCATCATTGTCCTCTCAGACTCAAGCGTACACAACTCCGGCGGGAGGTTCATCCATCGCAATGCCGCGTCCAATGCACGCCTATTACGTTGATGAAAATAACCGGGTTAGTGTTAATGTAAAACATATCGGGATGAATAATACATGCATAATACATATAACCATTTCAATACCTCCAGTAGCTCGTTGTCTGCGATGGTTGTGGCGACCATGTCATGGTCCTCAAGAGCTCGCAGAGCCTCGGTTTCGAATGGCCGAGATGAGACACTTTGCGGAACCAAGGCAGGTAGTCCGGTGTAGCCAAAAACTCGAATCCTGCCTTGTTACCACGAACTTCTGGAGCCAACAAATGGTTCTTCCATCGCTCCCAATTGTCTTGCTGGAACCCATACTTAACCGAGTATTTATTTGCAGATGGGCCTCGGTGTACTTCCAATGGACGGTACGGAGGATCTGGTATAGATTGCACGTGGCCAAACTGTCTCAGAATCCTCTCCGGATGGTAGGGCTCCACCACATCCATGTACTTGATCGTCCCACTGTAAAAGGCCATCGCGTGCACGACTCCATTTTCCCTGAAATTCACATATGGGTCCCAAGTGACCTAATGAAAATGCAACAACCATTGTTAGCAACCAAAAATACAAATACATCATTCATCACAGGATATGGATAACCATCTCACCTCACTTGGGCGCAACCTATCCAAGGTTCTCCTAATGGACCCGAGCTTGTCAACATTCGCCACGGTCTCGTGCTTTTGAATCCATCTGCAGACACGAGGTTGCACGTAGTCCATGTATTTCGCATTGGGTGTGGCGAGACCAAGTTTGAAATGGTCGTACACCCATCCCTGCAAATACATACAATGTTAGTTAGTCCACAAATGCAAGTTGGCGTAATTATTATACCAAAAGGAAATTAAGTCTATTTTATAACAAACCTCAAGCAATGTGAGGTAGCCAGCAATCTGAGACACTTGCGCAGTCTCGTGGCAGACCCCAAGTGTCGATACAAGTAGGCCAACGCAGCCGCACCCCATGCGTACTTTCCCATGTCGTCCAAGTCTTCAAGAAGCTTCAGCAGCGCGATCGACACCCGAGACCCACTCTTATAGCAAATAGGGTGCAAGAACAAGGTACAACAGGTACGCTCGGGCTGTGCATTCCACAAGAGGATAATTAGTGGGTCTCGAACCAGCTTTGGGGCACCATCGACTTTTCAACCAACATTTGCGCACTGTGAGCCCCTTGCTGATATTCTCCTCCTCCTCAGCCTCCTCGACCTAACCCCAAGTAGGTTCGAGACCATCTTAATAGCGTCCGAGCAAGATTCCTCCGTGTACCTCGCAAAGTTCTCCACTGCCACAACTTTGCCCGTCACGGGAATCTTCAAGAGGAAGCTCACATCCTCTAAGGAGATTGACATTTCACCAAAAGGTAAGTGAAATGTGTTCGTCTCCGGCTGCCACCGCTCAACAAAGGCAGAGATAACCTCCTTGTTGGCCTTGCGGTATGAACAGTCTATCAGCGTATTCAACCCGGAACGCTGAATAATCCTCTGAAGTCCCGCCGTGTCAGGGTGGCACGACTGTAAATCCCATTCTTGTATCTAAGCTCCGTGATTGATACACTTGAGAACGTGACGCTCCTGCAACAAAAAATTACATCTCGTCATATTTATGAAAACCATGAGTTTTAAATTACTCGATTCAATGAAATTTTAATTACCTCATTGCTCCAAATCGCTAATGCGATATGATCCTTAAAGCTCTTCAACAACGCCCCGTCTATAGGACCACCGGGGAAAGGAACACGCACTTCAACACGCACTTCTGGCTCTCCTTCATTATGGCCAGCTCCACCACTACTACTCCCGTGTACATTACGATCAGTTTCTATCGTGTTAGCCGCCGCCGATGAGTCACTGCTACTAGACTCGGATGCATGACCCTCCTCTTCCCCTCGGGCAACAACAAGATCTTTTCGTCACTGCGTGTCGATGTTGGAGCCCTCATCGTGCAATTGTAAATTCCTTGCACGATTTCCATCAACCTTAACCTTTCCCTTAACATCTACATTCTCCTTCTCTTTCTTTCCGGTAAGATGTTGTCGGGGGTCTCCGGCCGCCTCGCCCCCGGTTAGGCCTCGACACCTCAACACCAGCCTCCTCCCTAGTCATCGGCGCCTTCGAACGAGCCATTCCTGAAAACAGTACAACATATAAGCGCATGGAACAGAACCCAAAAAAACTTTACAAAAACAAAAGTTCAAATTCATCCATTTCTGATGTCTCGGTCAAGCAGGTTCGTAAACCAACCCATACTTTCGGCCACTCCTGGTCGAAAAGGGGTCACATATCTCGAAAGTGTACAACCGAGAGCAATTGAACGTTCTCGATTGTACACCACCGACATGGCTTGACCAATTCAATTCACCTAACTCTCGTCCAGTGCCGACCGAGGCGACTCTAACCCTCTCGGTATTGTACAACCGAGATAAGGAGTACATTCTCGGTTGTACACCACCGACACAACATTATCTAACACTTATTGTACCTCTCGTCATGTCTCGGCCGAGATAACACAAGTAATCTCGGCCATTCGAAATCGAGGCTCTGTGAGCTCTTCCGGCCTTCCTGGCCGAGACGGCGAGTTGCCCAAAATTTACCCTCTGTCTCGGCCATGCTTGGCCAAGACAGTAAACACACTATCTGGCTTGTGTGGTCGAGAACCGCGATTTTCCAATAATGGAACCATTGAACACACCGCCACATACACATTTCAACTACTCTACCAAATGTAACTTAATTATATTATAAACGTACCTTCGAACGATCGATTTCGCGCCAAATGTGTGTGTTCGACGAACTTCAATCGAGCCCTAATTTAGAGACGAAATGGACCAACACCCGAAGCCTACAAACTGGAAAAACCTCCTACAACGAAGGAGAAACACACGGAGACGGACGAAAAACACGATTTTCGGGAATCCTCGCAATGTTCGATCCTCAACGAATGGGTTCTTCCACAAGGAGTTCGCTGGTGGTGGTGGTAGGGGTGGTGGGGTGCGAGAGTTTTGAACGAGGGGTATTTTGGATATTTCGGGTCCAATTTTTGGGTGCCCCGGGTAAATTGGTTGGTGCCCTCATTAACTAGGTGCCTTCATGAAACGAATGGGGTGCCCTTAACGGCCCTCGTATACAAATTGTATGTAAACAATTGGATACTTCTTAACAATCGCATTTTGTATTATTTAGTGTTTTTTTTTTCTTTTTTTGATAAGAATTTAGCGTTTTTTTTTTCTTATCCATGTGATAGTTCTATTCTAATGCTCTCTTCATTATTTGAAAGAAATCTCAATCCTCATTAAATATGTGAGATTATGACCTTACCCCTAATCATTATGATTTAAAATAAATAAGTTTTGAAAGCCAATAATTGAATCCTAAACTCACGACTGCAAATTGAAAAACAACTAATTACATCAGCTAATAACTGATAAGAAATTATTATTATTATATGGGGTCCGAATGAACGCGAAAAGACTACTAACGTAGAGGAGTACCTCCTCTTAAAGATCAACATTAGTGATATTGATCGCATATTTTGTGAGTTTGAGTCCACACATACTTGAGCATGCCTATCAAGAAATGTCTTGAAGAAGCAAAGGGTGCCGAAATACTACACTAGAGTCTTAACCAATATATGTGCTAATATTTTGTTCTTGTCATCTAACTACATATGTATATATTTATTATAATATGTTTTGGTTCACTAATCAATTTTCAAAATATTTTTTTTGTTAATACTTTTTTTAAAAGAACCATTTAGGCCCGGCCCGTGACAGGCTTAGGCGGGCTTGGGCCCGCAATACTTAGAAGCAAGCTTGGGCAGGCCTGGATATAGCTTTCCAAAAAAAAGCCCGCCTAAGCCCAGTCGTGCCCGCCCAAGCCCGCCTAATGATCATGTCTTACCCCTAATTGAATCTTAAACTCATGACCACAAATTGAAAAATAACTAATTAAATCCACTAATAATTGATAGGAAATTATTATTATTAGGTAATGTAGAACACAAATAAAACTCAATCGAATAAGATGTTTTTTCCAAGACTAATTTTCAAGCTCCAAGCTAGTTCTATAAGATGTTCAATCAATACATAAAATAATAATTAATTTTTTTCTTCATTGATTCTTGTGGTTGATTAATCATCAACAAAGATTTTTTTTTTGCCTTTTCAAAATAAAAGAACAATCAATTTTACTCTTCTTTTTTTGCATCAAAAAAGAAGATGCCTTGTCCAATACAAATTTCCAACCTCCAATTTCTGTGAGATGTTCAATCAATAAAAAATAATAATTAAACTTTTTGTTGCTATATTAAATGTTTTTTGTAGTGTGTTTTCACATTTTTTGTAATGCTTTATTATTATTATTATATGGGTCCGAATGAAGGCAAAAAGACTAGTAGTGTAGACGAGTATATCCTCTTGGTCATCTCCGTGCTGGAGCAATAATTAATATGATGTTCAACTTATACTCGCTCCTTGAAGAATAACATTAGTGATATTGATCGCATAATTTACGAGTTCGAGTCCGCACATACCAGAGCACGACCCATCAAGAAATGTCTTGGAGAAGCTAAAGGTGCGGCCTCAAGAGGTGATAGTATTTCTACATGACCCACCACGCCCTTAGGCGAGACCAACGCTCGTTTGATCCTCTTCAAACACGCCTAAGACAAACGTTGACAATGCTTTTGGCACAACAATGGCGATGCCTAGCCACGCATTGAGCTAGCGCACCCTATGTACGCCTTGATCCCCTTAATTTAATCTCATTTCTACATATGCTCAGATTTCGAGTCAAATCCAATCTCATCTCAACGTGTGCACTGATATCGAGAATTAAAGAGCTCGTACGCACATATATCGAGAATTAACGAATTAGAAGAATTAAATAGCATGTATGCACAATTGCACATTCATAAATCAGAAATAAAGAGATAATTAAGAGAGAGAGAGAGAGAGAGAGAGAGAGAAAATTAAAGCGACATGAGAGAGATAATTAAAGTGACATGTAGAGAGAGGAATTAACAGATCTCGAGAATAACACCATTCCTCGTTTAATGTTGTATGTGTCAGATGAAATTTAAAATGAGTTTAACTTCATGAAATACCAATTTGCCCTCATTTAATGTGATTCACTCTCCAGTTAAAAATTATTTTAAGGCCCTAAATAATGTTTCAAATTGTGAAATTTGAGTCTAGACTCGTTGAGTCCAAATAGATTTTTGGAATGATATTGTTGTTAAGGTTTGAGGTGGTTGACATTATTGATGATCCAATTGCGTCAAATTAGGACTCATTAAAGATATTGAATCGAAATTTTGGAAATGGAATAGGTTACACTTGCAAATTGACTCTAAATGTCAATTTAGGAATTAGTAGGCAAGTTGTAGGTTATTGTGAAGTTCGATAAATGATTTAGATCTTTATGAAAGTCCAAAACTCTAATTTGGGAAATGAATCATTGCCTACTACAACAACAATAGAAGGTTGACTCGTCTAGAAATAAGGATTAGTTGTGGTTCTAGATGCAGTGATAAATTAATTACTTCAATGGGCATTTCAACAAATTATTAGGTGAAAATCATAGTGGTTGGAATGAAGAGATTTCGATGGATCGTGCTCGCGCATTATATGAGCAGACTTGAAAAGAGAAATTCCTATATTAAATGTATGAATAATATTGAAGGACGACCCTAAGTGGAAAACAACTATTTCCCTTCCCCAAAGTTAAAAAAGAATAAAGATTAATGAAGTTGGGAACTAGACATCCTCATCTAATCTAGATACAAGTTACGATGAATTTGAAAGTCGTCCAATCAGCTAGAAAGCGGCAAAGGTGAAAGCGAAAAGAAAAAGGGAAAAATAAGACAAAGGACAGTGAAACGGATGATTGACTGGAGGATCGATGGATTATACTTTAACTAAAACAAGAGGAAAGAATGGTAAGGATTGACAAGTTCAAGACGTCTTTTAGCATCACAACGGATCATCAAATATTAACCATGGACACCAGCAACATGAATTAGCAACAGCTTGAACATCATCCTCAATTCTCTAGCAGTAGCAGCTGCTTTAGTAGTAGGAGCAGCAGCAGCAGCAACAACAACAGTAACTAGTAGTAGTAGTAGTAGTAGTAGTAGTAGTAGTAGTAGTAGTAGTAGTAGTAGTAGTAGTAGTAGTAGTAGTAATAGTAGTAGTATTAGCAACAACAACAACAACAAAAACAACAGTAGTAACAAAAGTAGTTGTTTTAGCAATGCAATTTACCTATTTTTTTATAAATAAGGATTACATTATTAAATATTCGTACAGTTTTTTTAATTCCAAACTTTTTGATTATTAGTTCAATTAAAAAATTAAATCACACCACTAATACAAAATAGAAAATTTGCTAATATGACATAGCAATCAAATTAAAAAATATACTTCAATGTGCATATGTGTATGACGACGAGCTCTAAGTCATCAAGAAATGTATAGCTAATATAACATCACATAGAAATCAAATTAAATCATATATTTGCTAATATAAAATATCTAGCAAAGTTTATCAATGTGCATACACATCGCACTTACTAGTCAAGTTAAAAGATATAATTCAAATATAAATTATTTGATGGACCCTTAATAATGACTAATCAAATTAGAATATAGAAGCAAAGTTTGAATATATATTTATACTAGCCATTAAAAACTAGTCGTTACCAACTATTCATCGAAAACTAGCCATTAACAACAAAGTTGCTGAAAAGTAGCAGTTGCCAACTATCCGTTGGAAAATACCCGTTGAAAAACAGCCATTGGAAAGTAGCGTTAAATTGATTCTATGTATGTAGTAAGATTTTATACAAGCCTCATTCATCAAAACTACCACAACTCTACTTATTTAACATCATTTTCTCCTTACAACCTACACCATTTGCATCTTACAAAAATGAACCACGAAGAGCTTTTAGAAGCATCAAAGCAATTTATGATAATGGAGTTCTTGGATGACTCGAATGTATAGGTGTTCATGTGGTTTCAACAAGCTTCAACAGCTTTACATGGTGAAACCTCCAATCCTCTTAGAAGGAATTGAAAATTCATGAATCGTAATCACAAAGGTGGGTGTGACCAATTATTTAAAGATTATTTCACAGACGAGTTAGTTTATCATGCTAATATATTTCATCAATGATTTCAAATATGGAAGGAATTGTTTGTGCGAATTGTCTAAATTCTTGAAGATAATTTTGACTACTTCAAATGGAGAGTGATGCAATTGGTAAACGAGGACTTTCTCCCTTTCAAAAACTCACAGCTGCAATTTATTAATTAGTGTATGGAGCACAAGCTGATCACTAACATTTTCTTCCTCAAGCTCACTATCCATCTCTCTTTCGTTTTGTTTTTTTGTGTGTTTGTTGTTGTGTGTCTGTTGTCTACTATTTTTGCTGTTGTATGTTGTTTGTTGTTTGATTCAATCTTTCCCTCATTTTCTCTTTTATTTTTAAGGTTTGAGAAGATGAACTGATATAAAAGGACATCCATCTAGCGATCAACTGCTATTTGGTGAGATTTAGCTTCATAGAAGGATTGAAACTTGGTTACCTTTACTTGACATAGTTAAGGTGCAACGGACTTTGGCAACTGGTGATGTAATCTTCAACGATGATTATTCAAACAAAATAAAAATTTCATTGTAACGTTTTTGGCTAATTAAATAATGATAGCAAAGAAGAATATTTTTTCATTTCCTATTTCAAAAAATATGCTATTTAGTAGGAGCTATTTGTACACATCGGTTCATCTTAAGCAAATTTCACTTAAGCTATTAATTATAAATATATGTAGAGTTGACATGTGTCACTATGAATTATTAGGAAAATGTTAGGATGACACCCTTATAATGTGGCTTGTGGATCTCACGTAAAAATGTGATGTGGCGTGCTAGCCCACATCCATGGGAGCCGTCGTGCATGCTTCAAGATACACACCACGCATGTTATGCATTGAGAACTATTTTGCACACACTCATTTTTACATGGGATCCACATGCCACATCATAGGGATGTCACTTGGTATGTTATTTGAAGTGTCATTCTAGCATTTTCCTAATTATTAAATGTATGTAAAGTATGCATATGTCAACAATGTACATTGCCTTCTTATCTTTTATATATATATATATGGATAGTACTCATGCCATGAGAACCTAAATAGCGGCCATTGGATTTACATCAACAGTGTACATTACACTTAGTTTGATTTTTTTTTTAAACAAATAAGCTATTTGGACCTAAAATGTCCAGACTCAAAGGACTTTTACATGATTTTTAACATTTTTAAGGGCTACAAAATAATTTAAAATAAAAAGTGGGTCACATTAAATAATGAAGGATAAAATAGTCATCTACCTACCCACCCAACATTAAATGTGACTTTGATTCTCTCAAAGCATTCAATGAACACTCTATCTCTCTTTCTACGTGCCCTCTCTACTTGCATTAATTATCTCTCTCTTTAACTATTTCGATTTTTTGTTCTTATTATTATATTTTTCTGTCTCTTTAATTATCTCTCTATATTTTTCACTATCTATGCATAAATGCTCTATAAATTCTCGAGATTGGTACTTACATGTTTTTAAATTCTCCAGATTCATTAATTCTTTATATTCGTGCATACGTGCCATTTAATTTTCAAGACCCTACATACGTAGATATGTGATTAAATTTTTCTCGAGATCTATGCATACATGGAAATGATATTGAGTTGGATAATATTATTTGGACTCATGAATCTGGACTCAAAACGTTTTTTTTTATTTCAAATATATCCTCGAGCAATTAATGAAGCAACCGTAGTCACTTGTAAAATTCTTTTAATACCTTTTAAATACTTACAAAAATTTAAAAAATCTCCTTATGAGTCCGGACTCATGAGTCCGGACTCATGAGTCCAAGTAGAATTATTGGATTGAATTAAGGTGATCAAGGCGTATATGGGGAGGGCCCATGGCATGGCTCGGCCTCTGCATTGTTGTGCCGAACGCTTTGTCAAGGTTTGCCTAAGGCGTGCCTATAAAGGACTGAAACGAGCATAGATCTCGCCTAGAGGCATGGAGAGTCATATAGAAGTACTCTCGCCTCTTGAGGGCGCATCCTTGGCTTCTCCAAAACATTTCTTGACGTACGCGCCAAGTATTTGCGGACCCGAATTTGAAAAATATGCTATGAATAGCACTAATGTTGATCTTGAAGGAGCGAATATAAGACGAACATCATAATTGATTATTGTGCGAGCACAGAGATGACCAAGATGATGTATTTATCTACGCTACTAGTCTTTTCACCTTCATCCGTATCCCATGATATAATAGTAATAATAATAATAATAATAATAATAATAATAATAATAATATTATTATTATTATTATAAATGTTATTATTATTATTATTAATATTATAATTATAATATTACTAATAGTAATAATAAAATTAATATCAATAATAATATTATTAAAAATTTAAAATATTAATGGTTATAATAATAATAATTAATACAATTCCAAAAATTTTGAAAATACATTACAAAAAACATTCAATATAACAATAAAAGTTTAATTATTATTTTTTATTGCATCTTAAAAAACTTGGAGGTTTGAAAGTAGTATTTGTAACTCAGGGGTGGCAAAAGTTGCCCTGTCCCGTTTGTCCGATTTTATCCGGACCCGTTTTAAACGGGTTCGGACATTATTTTTGTAAAAAACATACGATCCCGATCCAGAGTATGTATGCTCCTATCCACTGTTTAAATAAATGACTATCAGGAACGAAGTAATCCATTACTTATACTTATATTTATGAACTTTAGTTATTATATTCATTTTTTTATTTCTATCAATAAAATCAATAATTAAATTGAAATAAAATATTTCGATATTTAGAATATAATTGTTTTTTTAATTTTTCTATGCATATTAATATTAATAGAATAAGAATTCAATGCTGATTCGTAAACTAATACTAATACTAATATAATTAAGTAGAATGTCGAATTCTTTTGATTAAGAAAAAGATATGAATCGAAATTTATTGATACAACGAGTGTTTTATTGAATTAAAAGATTCAGTTATTACCGAACAAAGAAAAATGAAATTTTTGAAGGATGAGATCAATTCGGAGGGACTGGGCAATTTTTTTTTATGTCCGTTTAAAAATACGGGATCGAAAGCGGAAAAAAAATTTCAAAAAAATCGGTACTCGTTATTGATTAATTTGAAGGGCATATAGGTAATTTCAGAATGTATTTTAAGTTTTTAACTTTTTATCTCATCTCCCTCCAGTCCCTCCCCGCTCTATGACTCCGTTCTCCCTCAACAAACCCTACACTCCGCCTCTCACCGCCTCACTCCGCCTCTCACTGTCTCGACTCTCGACTCTCACCACCTCACTCCGCCTCACTCCGCCTCACGGTCGTCTCTCATCGCCTCGCGTTTCACGGCCACGCACCGCGGCTCATGGCCACGCACGGCGCGCCTCCGTCCGCCTCTCACTCTCTCTGCCTCACGCCTTCACAGTCGTCTCTGCCTCTCACTCCCGAGTCCCCCTCTCTCTGCCTCCGTCCACCTCTCACTCTCTACGCCTCACGCACGGCTCCGGCTCCGCCTCTCACTCTCCCGGCTCTGCCTCTCACTCCCGAGTCCCAACTCTCACGGTCTCTCCTCTCTGGTACCGGTGGAAACAAGACGAAGACACCTGGTCCTGGTGCACAGTCTGCATTGAGTGATTTACACCCACGTTTGATTAATATAGGTATCATTAGAAGGATGATTTATAAATATTAAAAAATTAAAAGTCTGGACTCTAAGAGTCCACCTAGCACTACCATTTTTCAAAATGGGTAACTTGTTTGACCGATCATATAGTAATAATTGGACATAATTAATGCATTTTAAAACATGCATGCTGATTTTTTACATTCAGTTAATTGCATGCATTAGCACACCGTAATTATTGCGTGCAAGTTCCAACGTAAATGAACCCAATCCACTACACAATCCTACAACAAACAAAAGAAAATAAAGGAAAGGGTAGTGCTAGATGGACTCAAAAGGTCCGGACTCAAACAATCAAAAAGACATAAAGACCCTTAATTCAAATTCATTATTGGTGTTTGGGGGTAGAGGGTAATTAAGTCTTTTACTTAGATATGTATCTTAAATTATTAATTAAAAAATCTTTGGGTCCGGACTCAAAGAGTCCGAACAGATTTTTTGTAAAGGAAAATAAATTAAACTAACGAAAAAATATACGCACAAGACCAATTAATATACCTATACATAGGGGTGACAAAAACTCGGCCGAGTTTTAAATTTCGACAAGATATCTTTGTCTAGATCCAAACCATATTTATTAAAACATTGTCCGAATCTTTTTTCATTTCGGGCCGGACAAAATCGAGCCAATGGGTCTAAACACTAAATTGCCAACCCTATTTATACAAGTATCATAATATTTGGATTTTTTATAAAAACATAATAAATTAATATTTTTATAACAAGTTTATTAGAGCAATTCCACCCAGTAAGAGATAATTTTTTCACAATTACAAACTAGCATGAATAAATATTAACTAAACTAAAATTTAACATTTATTTTGCATTACACGAGACTCGAACCTTGTCTATAGTACCCTGTTCTAGTGAAAATGCTAAACCTTGGCTACTGCAGATTACACAATAAATAAATTCATATTAATAACAATATTACTTAAAAAAATTGTATTGTCATTTTTTGACAAAAAAAACTATATTATGACTTAATAACATTTAAATTATTAAAAATTTAAATTTTAATTCATTGCATGTTTTTCCAACTAATAAATCAAAATGTTTTGATAAATTTTAATTTCTTAATACAATTATTTACCATAAATAGGGGTGTCTACTTTTTTGTCCGACACAAAAAAGCGGTTTGAACATTAATAATGATTTTCTAAATTTAAGTTGGGCTTATATATGCAACGCTTCTTTTCTGGATTAAAATTTGAGTCAAGTTTAGACAAGAAAATAATAATAAATAACAATAACAATGAAATGTTTTTGACACCTACTTTTACTTTAAAAATATATTGTCATACAATCTATAATTTACAAGAAGATAATTTTAAAAATGAGGAAACTCACATATAATTTAACAATAAATCTACTTAGATTCATGAGTCCGGACTCAAAAGGGGGTTTTAAAAAATTTCAAAAATATTTAAAGGGTATCAAAAGAATTTAACAAGTGATTGTGTTTGCTTGTAATTTAAAATAATAAATGCAACTTGAACAATATTTTGTAAAATTATGTCAAAAAGAGATTATATAATGTCCAGTAACTTATAATAATTTTATCATTTGAAAAAAATATATTTTAAACATAAAATGCTTTAATTTTAGAAAATTACAAATTAATTCAAATAATTAATTGGATAACTCGATTTTAAAGTGAACCGGGTATGGATAATGCACACTTGTTTTAGTTGAAAACAAGTTGGGCTCGAACAACAAACATGGATATTTATACTGCTTGAGCTCAAACAAATTTATATTAAGAACTAAATCGAGCTAAATGAAACCTTGACTCTACATAGTCGGTCTTAATTTATTTAAGATTGGGTTCATTTTATCATTATTATTTTTAAGGAAATTGAGTTCTTATTATTATTGGTGAAATGATTATCATTATTAAAAAATAAAAGGTTATAAAATGTCATCAATGAAAATCGTCAATTTTATTTTAAGAATCTCAATTTATGAATTTACCATATGATAAATTTTCACAATAAATTAGGGCCCTACAAGGGAAACCTTGATCGAACACTCAAATAGGTAGACATGTAATTGTGTGTCCGTTCAATGGACCTTATGATGCGCGCACGTATGTTAGAAAAGATCAAAGGTAACTCTAGCTAGCATTTTCTTAATTGATAATGTATGTAATATGAATTCTTAAATAAAAATCAAGTTTAAAATTTATTTCATACTATGTATAATTGTTTAACTAGAATATCTTAATCTTAATTTAATAAAAATAGTATTCAATCATAGCTAATTAAAAATTTTAATTTTAATGGAAACCAAAAAAATATTAATTTTAATAAATATATTACATGACTAAAAATACAATTAAATCAAATTAATGAAGTTCAAATGTCCCATATTTCATCAGCATATTTTGTTTTGTTATATTATACTAATATAGTATTACTTTTGAGTTGTACTAATATATTAAATTTTAAGTACAAACGAAAGTAATACAAATTTATGCTTTGAATTTTTTTTTTTGAAGATATATCATATACTCATGCTTAAAGCATGCACAAATGAAAGAAAGGAGTGGCCCAAACAAATGCAAGAAATGAATAATTTAAGAGGACATATTAGGCTTCTATCCACATTAATTGAAGTGTTATTATTATTAACTCCACTAGTATCACTGAGTAAGTAGGTGATTTATTTGTGTACTTTGTTTAGATTATTAAAATGTGGATCTTGATGCTAATCCAGTGGTTAGTATGAAAATTCACATGCCATGGATATTTCTAAAGCTCTCATTGTAGAAGCACCATATATATATATATATATATATACTATTATAATAGCAATCTCAAAACGGTTAACCGTGAAGCCTTTTTGACTAAAACTTTCAATAATGCCCCTAATTGTTTTGATACAAATATTTAAATTCAGGATAAAATAGTAATTTAATTGATAACTACAAATTAATAGGCGGTTTTGATTTTAAATGTGCGGATGAAAACTCAATTAGTTTTCAAAATTTTTTAAATTATTAGTTTTCAAAAATTTTTAAATTAGTAGTCAGTTTCCTAACAAAATGGGATTTGGATGATTTTTTTCTCTTTCCTCCACCTTTTTACTCTCTTTCCCCTCCACGTTTCTCTCTCTCCACTCTATTCACGTTTTCTTCCTTTTCTTCCTCCATATGTTTATTTTATTGAAAACTACTTTCTTCTTCAAAATCACGCGCATAGCGCGTGCCCATTGACGAGTATATATATATATATATTATATAGGGTACTACTATTATTAGAATCAAATATATACTCATGTCATCGGTACACTATTTACAACTATTGGATTCTAATCCGATACATTAATCGAGGCATCATAAATGCAAAAATCATTTAATGCACAACACATTTTGAGAGGGTTTCATGGCATGGGTATATATTTGAGCTTCATTATAGAATATCTCATATATATATATATATATATATATATAATGAAAATACCCCTTAAGATTGTGGTGAAGCCAAAATAACATTTATTACAAGTTTATCCTCCTTAGTTAAGTAAAAACTTTTTTTTTTCAAATCATGTCTTATGAACAAATAAGGGTACCTATGTCTTTTTAATTTTTCAATGTTGAGAACTAATCAAATTTTATGGTTTGATAAGTGTTGTGTGTGCCACGTAGTGATTAATAAGTATAGATAGAGAGAATTAAGGACAATTTACATTTCTAGGTAGTTTCCTAATTTTTAACAATTTTAAATGGATGTTTTCAGTTTCTATAACTCCTCACATCTCTTCCGATGATCGTGAGTAAATGGTTTGAGAGAGAGGAAAGACAAAAAAAAAAAAAAAAAAAGCAGGGGGTGTAGCTGAGTAAGACAAAACAAAAAAATAGAGGTGTAGTTGAGTAAAACCATGGTTACCACACAATAGGTAATATTCTCACTTCCCCTTTTGTTCCGTTCTTTTTTCTTGATACAAAAGGATTTGTGTTTCCTTTAACTTGGCATTAACACGCGATCCATGAATTTATTTATATTTATATTTTTGTTTTTCTTTTTTCATTTGGTTATAGAAAGTTTTTTTTTTTATAGAGAAGTTTCACATACTAATTTCTTCTTTGGCATATGGAATTCAATCTATGGTGCCTCAATACATATTTATTGTTGCGAGCTAAGTAATCGCTTGAAGATCAGAGTATTCGAGCCAATTCTTTACATCTTCCTCCACATGGGAATTGATATTGTAGGTGAGCACGAGTGTGGAGCAGATAAGTCAACAAATCTCATGTTGTATATCATCTCATTAAGTAGATGTAATTGTTCTTTTAAAAAGAAAATTATGCTATTGATGTAACTAAATTTTTAACAATTTTTTAAGTCTTTTTGTTGATTAATTACTTACTTCAATATATATCTTTGGATACATCAGTTAACAATTTGTTAAATTTCCATTTATTTTCTTTCTTATTTGTGAATATATGTTCGTGTTATTCAAAATGCATGGCTCTTTAATTAATTGGAATGACGTAAGCAGATATGTACTCAACCAAAGAGATATGGAGGTCAATTCATTATGGAGGCTAGGCAATTGACAAAATAAATGTTAATTTGATACACACGATTTTGGGTTCATGAAGCAACACAATTTGTTAATGATCGAATCAAACCACCAGATTGAATATCCTAATCCAGTACTCAATCAGGAAGACATTATCCATTTGTCAATATACTTTTGAAGCCCATTTGTTAAATATTCAATATATCAATATACTTCATGTTTATATATTCACAAATATCTTTTCAAAAGAGTTTCTTGAGATAGTTATTTATTATTCAAATTCATTGATATATATTCAAACTTAGGATATTTTTCTACTCTGCGATATTATTATTGTTTTACTTAAAAAATTCATGTCGTATTATTGCTGATTAATTTGTACTTCTCTCATACATAGTTAAGGTTTGATGCGATCACATAAGTTTGATTTAGATATTCGTGATTTACTCCAAACACCAATACACGCAACAATTAATATTTTAAAAAAACAAACTCTAATTTTTTCAATTGTGATTTTTTTGAAAAAATATTCTCAAGTGCTATCAGAACGTCTCTATTTTTTTTCACGTGCAACGCACGTGCCCGTTGACTAGTGTGTGCATATATATATATATATATATATATATATATATATATATCCGGTCATATATATAATTCATTTTAGTAAAAACTTCTTATTCTTGCATTTTACCTTGATACAATTGAAATATTTATATATATAGACTAGGTGGGCTTGTAAGTATGTCACCTTGTTATGTTTGTTATGGTCCCCTTCCTCAACCTCCCAAAATCAATTCATTCTCTCTCTAATGTGCCCAACTTATCCATTCAGAAACCACAATAGTTTCTTGAAATATCTCTTTTGGATATCTGATATCGTTGCTCACTGCCTTTGCAGTTCAACCTTGCTACACAGACAATACCGGAAGTTCGTCAGTTAGTGGTAGCTTGGTCCTTATATAGTAGGCAATAAAGCCGAGTTAATTCCCTTGAAAAAAAAAATATGGCCTTCCAAGAACGCAAATAAGTTAGTACAATGGTTAAAAGACCCAAATTTCTTCCAAAAACTCAGAAAAATCATAACATTGGGTAAGCTCTGTTAAAATAAATGAAGCACAGGCCTTTGAGAGTTGAGACCCAATTTTTCTTTTAAATGCTTGAAAGAAATCACAACTTTGAGCCATATCTAATAAAACAAAAATTTAGTGTGATGCTTAAAGTCCTAGATTCCTTACAAAACTTTGAAAAAACTCGTAACTATGAGCCAGATCTGACAAAATAAACTTAAAATAAGACTTGGAAGCCGAATCATCTTCCAAAAACTTAATAAAAAGCATGTCTTTAAAACAGATATAATACAACAGAGTTGGTGTAGGCCGACTATGATTTTGACTCGAGATTTATGTACGCACATCTCGAGAGGGTTTTATGATATGCTCGAGTCTAACGTTGACTTGATAAGGAAGAATCATATAGGATCTCCAAATTTTTATCGAATTTATGATAAACTTGGATCGGAGGAAAATCTAACCAAAAAACGAGAAATCGAGATTTACCAAATCACATTAAAATAGGAAGTTGAGATTCGGCAAGATTTCGATAGGAAACCAAAAGGCTATAAATACATAGACAGATGGGAAGAACATTTATGCTCTCTTCTCTAACCCTAAGTCCTCCTTTCTTATTAATATTCTTGATCTAACTTAGGCATCGGAGCATTATCCCCAGAGGCCCCCACTTCGGGTTTGTTTTGCAGTTTGCGTTTTCAAAAAATTATCTGTGTTTGCCTCTAGATTCGTGGTGTCCTCTGCTCCAAAACGTCGTGCGGTAGTTAACTCATCAAGATTAAAGGTCAGGTTTCCTTGATATGATAAACACACAAGTTTACCCTCCCAAGGATCCACTGAAACCAACCAAAAAAAAAAAAAAGAGGAGCTTTTGGTAGATTGGATGAACCATACAGCACAAAGAGAGAAATGTAACCAAAAAGATATGTATATATGTATATATGGGTGTTTCTATAATGTAGTTCAAATATATAACCATGTCATGAGTACTACATATTTCACAATTGAATTACTATGTGATTTGAATTTAATGGTGATTGATGTAGTGCATTTAACGCAAAACACATTAAATGCACAATTAATGTTATGTAATTGGATTCCATTGTAGAAGCACCCTGAGTGTTTCTACCACAGGTATCAAAAAGATATCAATGGCATGAAGCCTTTGTTTTATTTAATTCTTATGATTTAATTATACTTGGGAATTGTCTACCGCATTAAATGCAACATACTTTTTTTTTAATTGTTGCTATTTGAAAATTAAGTTGAGTAATTTCATGTGGTGATTCGCAATGATTAGAGACAATTACAATTAATGTAGTTTCAAATTAATACTTATCACATACATCAACAATTTTTTTTGACAATATATCAACAATATTGACTTAAGTTGAAAATAGTACTAATATAAATGAGGGCCGCTAAGGGCACCCCACCATTTCATGAAGGCACCCAACTAACATGTAAAAATTCCAGCGAAAATAGAAAAGGTCATTTTGCCCCTGTATATATATTGATTCAAACCCCACAAACCATTTTGACAAAGAAAAATGGGCACCCCACCACCAAGATTGAACCATAAAGCGACATTGCGTTTGGCGAACGTTTATCGATTTTTGCGGCTTGACATCATCCGACAGCGAGGTAACAATGTTTGACAACCATATGATGCTTTGTTGGAACTGTTAATTTGAGTAAAACTGTGAAAATGATGATTTCTTTGTCAACGTAGGGTTGGGTAATTTCGACAAATCCGAACTTGTTTGCACTATATAATGGATGATTGTACTGCTACGGTGCAAGAGGAGGTTGAACTTGAGGTAATTTTTCAAATTTATTGTGTTTTTTATGCGGTTATCCGAAGTTTCTGTCGATGCGCGTGATTGATTCGGCCTCGCAGGACCGAGATGTATCGCAATGTCTCGGTCATAGAGGACCGAGATGTGTACGTAGTTCACGGTATGGGACGACCGAGAGTTATGAGTAACTCTCGATCGTACGTGAGCGAGACTCTGAATAAAGTATCGGACCTGTACAACCGAGAACCTATTTTTTTTGGGTTTTTTCGTGATTGTGCTATACATTTTGGTTGATTATAATGTTACACTGTTTGTATTGCAGGTAATGCCGGTTTCTACCCTATTTCCAGACTACAAGGACACGTTTACACCTTGTAGTCCATTCCCCTCTAGAGAAGCGGCTATTTCATGGCTTCAAATGAGAGGCCGTGAGAATATGTTTGTGCTAGTGACAAAGCACTCTAATGTCGGGGGCATTAAGTGCAGGGGGAGGGTGAAACTTGAGTGTGAGGTCTGGAACATATAGGGGAATGTCTCAGAGAGTAGGGAAGGGGAAAGCGACCAAAATTTCTTTAAAAGCAAGAAATGATGAAGAAGAGGAAAAGGCGAGGACTCAAACTAGTACGAAGAAATGTGGATGCCCCTTCCTTATCAACGTAAAGGAAAATGCCGACTCCTTGTAGTATGTCACTATCATATGTGGGAGGCACAATCATGACCCCACAAAAAACTTGGACGACCATTCATTTGCCGAAAGATTGGATAAGGGGGAGCCGGATGTTGTGGTGCAAATGACAAAGTGGAATGTCAAGCCTAGAGACATCCTAAATACGTTGAAGCAAAGAGATGTTAAAAACGTATCGACAATGAGGACAATATATAATGCAAGACAAAAAGTTCGAAATGAGGATGCGGGTGGGAGGACTCAAATGCAACAAATGTTGCACATCTCGGAGAAGAATAAGTGGATGTCTTGGCATAGGAAGCATCCCGATACGAATGTTGTCACCGATTTATTTTGGTCACATCCCGACTCAATTAAGTTGCTAAGGTGTTTCTCATCGGTAATTTTGATGGATTGCACGTACAAGACAAATAGGTACCGAATGCCTTTGTTGGAGATTGATGGCGTCACTTCTACGCACTTGACGTTCTCCGTTGGGTTTGCATTCATATCATCAGAGAGTCATGCGAATTACGTTTGGGCACTTGAGAACTTGAGATCCATATTGGATGGGTCGCCTAAATCTGACGTGTTTGTTACCGATAGGGACTTAGCCCTTATTAGTGCCATTGAAGAAGTTTTTCCGTCATCGTCTCACCTCCTTTGCTCTTGGCACATCAACAAAGTAGTATTGGCGAAGACTAAGAAGATGTTTGGGAGAACGATGGTTTTGCGCGTTTCATGGATAAGTGGACGAGCGTGATGTATGCCAACTCGGAGGCCTTATTCGAAGTTAGGATGAATGACCTGCGTTGTGAGTTTGGGAATGTCAAGGGTCTTACTGAGTACTTGGACAACACCTGGGTAAATAACTACAAGGAGAAATTTGTCCCCGCTTGGACAAATAGAATTATGCACTTTGGGGAAACAACAACGCAGAGGGTGGAGTCTGCACATTCCATTCTGAAGCTACACCTTGGCAACAGTCAGGCCAATTTCGAGACTTTGTGGAATGTGGTTGATGGCCTCCTTAGAATCCAACACAACAATATCAAGGCATCGTTTGAGCAAAGTTTGAATGTTGCCCAACATGAGTACATTGATGAGTTATATCGATGATTGCGTGGTTATGTATCTCAACGGGCGCTTAGGCTAATTAGAGATGAATTGACACATGGAGATGATGTTGGTCACGACTCCACTCGTTGTGGTTGCATATACGTACCACACATGGCCTTCTTTGTGCACATGAGCTAATCCATCATATATTTGTTGGGTCGCCCATCCCTCTCGAGGACATTAATGTTTACTGGCGAAAGTCGAGTATGATACTTGAGAATCCAGTGGATCCGTATGGCTACAACGTGCACGATGAGATTGAACGGGTGTTGGAAAAGTTTCATACTTGCACTAATGAGGACGATCGACTCAGGATTATTCAGCACCTCAAGGAGATTAGTCGACCTTCGTCTACACCGGGTGTTGTGCCGCCGACGAAAATAAAGACAAAGGGAATGACACCGGGGTCTTCATCGGAGGCAAGGAAGGATCGAAGAGAAAACACGATATGACGATTCTTCCACGACTAGATTGCCGAGCGGATTTGAGTACGTGTTTTCCACAAAGAGGCCTCTACTTCGAGGCAGAAGAAAAGCAAAGTTGTTCCTAAAATGCGTCGCGCTAGTCGACGCACGCAAAGTGCATCTAACATGGCTTATGGTCATTGCATAGAACCGGATTGGTTGCCACATGTTGAGGGCATTATCGATGTGGTTGCCGATGGAAATTGTGGATATCGATGTGTTGCCTCTGGGCTTGGACTAGCCGATGTAGAAGGTTGGAGGATTGTTCGCAGAAGGATGTATGATGAGATTACCGGGTATGAAGACTTTTGGCGGGAGGTGCTTTGCACGAGTTTCGAGACTGTCAAGATTGCGATGCATTGTCCAGATAATCAAGTTGGTGCTTCTTTCAAAGAATGGTTGACATTTTCAGACATGGGATTGTTAGTATCCACTGCATTCAATGTCATTCTTGTAAACCTCTCGCATGGGAGTGCCTCGACAAGTAACGGCTCGCTTTCATTAATCCGATTAATCGGCTAATTACAAATTAAAATCATAAGCTCAGACTCACGGGGATGTCGTGGGAAAAGGTCTGTGACACGCCTAATCGGGAAATATGTTATTTTTACGTGGCGAATATTTAATTATTTTACTATTTTTAATAGTTCGCGTTGTGTTAATTACGTTTTGTCGCGTTGTGCGCGTGTAGTGACGAGAGAGTATGCCGTCGCGGTGTACGCGTAACGCGGGTGTATGGGGTAGTATGAGTTTGAGTCATCACATCACATCAAATCAACCCATCCCTCATTATGCTATTTCGTCTTTTTCTCCAAAATAATTTAAAAAAAATAAAAAAATTTTGTTTTGTTTTAAATCAGTTAGAGAGAGAAATAAAAGAGAGAAAGAAAGAAAAGAAGATAGAGAGAGAGAGAGAGGAGGAGAGTGAGAGATTGCCAGGAAAGAGGGGGAGAAGGTGGCGGAGATCGGCGGTGCGGCGGCGGAGCCACCATCGGAGGACGGCGGGAACGGCGCCGCTAGCAACAAGCGGCAAGCAAGCGAGAGCGCCAGCCAGCAGCCGGCCGCATGGACAATGCGCTCTGCGACGCAAACGGCCAGCGAGGAAACGAACGACGGCCACAGGCAGCGCGACGACGACGCGGACGATGGTGGCGGACGGCGCGGGGCGGCGGCGCGCGGCGGACCAGCGCAGGATGTGGCGGCATGCGGACGCTCCAGCGGCGGACAAGGCGGCTCGCGGAGTGGACCAAGGCGCGGACGGCGAGGAGAAAGGAAGAGAGTTGGAGAGGGAGAGCGGCGATGCGCGCGCGGCGTCGGCAAGCAAGGCAACGCGCGCGCCGCGCCGTCGGCGAGCGCGCCAGCGCCAAAGCAGCCGGCGCACGCCAGCGGCGCGGGCTGAGGCAAGAAGCGACGCACGCGCAGGAGACGCGTGGTGGCGACGCGCGGCAGCAATGGTAGCCGCCAGCGCCGGTAGCGACGCGGTGATGGCGGTGGCGCGACTTCGACGAATGTTCGACAACGCGATGGATTCAAATGGTTTTGAAGGCTATGGTGAGGTTTATTTCACCAAATTTTGTTATGATCTGAATAATTTATGTAAATTAGGCCTAAATGATATAAATTGACACTAGGGACTTAAGCTATCATAGTCGGGTGTCGGGTACGTATCTCGAGGCGAGTGCGGGACGTTTCGAAAGCATTTGAGGTAAGTAATCCCACGAGAAAATTAGTTAAAATTCTTTTATTGCACTTGCTTTATTTTGCATTCTAAATTATTCCATTGCGCTATTTATTGTTGTTCGATTATTGTTCATCTACTCCCACGTGTGTATGTGTGTTTGTCGACGGGGTCGGCATGGCACGGACTCACACCCCGGGGCTAGCTACCTCGCGATGTTCGAGTAATTGGCCATGATAGGGCTACGCGGTGACTATTCTCGCGAAACCCGTAGGTTGAGAGATGTTTGACGTAGTCTTAAGTCTACGCCAATGGTTCCTCTCAAGAGATGTTTGGACGGGGTTCTTACCGTTCAATGGTTCCTCTCATTCGACCGTGAGATGTTTGGCGAGGTTGTCGTCAATGGTTCCTCTCGGTTTAGCTACGAAGATTCCCGGATGTCGACCAGGGTTCTCTGTCACGCTACACTCGTGTCCAAATTTGACTTCTCAACGACTTATTTTCATGCGAATTTCCTTATTGTTGTCCTTTATTTAAATTGCATGAATTGTAGCCGTTTCATTGGAATTCGTGAATATTAGCTAAAGTTCTCTGGGATTTACTCACCTGGGATTTGTCATTATTTTTGGTGACAAATCGCAGATCTTGCGACGAGCCGAGGCAAGGAGTCTTAGGCGACTACGCCTAAGTAGGAAGAGGCCGCCACTTTTTGCGTAGGTAGTTGTATGTATCTATTAACTACTTTATGCTATTTTGGGAAAGACTTGTATACCTGATACATGTATATGCTCATCTTTAGTACCTTTGTTGTTCTTGATATACATGGTATCTATTACCGGGATTCCACACTATATGGTTAATTATACAAATGCAAACTTTTCTTTTATACGGCGTTTGCATGTTTTTAAAAGGCTTCCGCTTGATATTTAATAATTTAATAAATTGTTAATAACTTAACTTAGTCAATTTGATGAGAATATCCATAAAAATTTCATAAATACTAAGTTAAGGCAAATAAGGTATGTATAAAGGTGTATGTCGCAGGCAGTCAAAATTAAGTGTGCGGTGACGTGGCATGCTTGGTGACGTGTCTGGCGACGTGGCGGTGCCCGGTTTGCGTTGGAAATTGGGGCCGTCACAGTTGGTATCAAAGCCTAGGTTCAAGCGAACCTAGGGAAAAAGTTTAATGAAACTGAATAAAACTTAACAAATGAATTTAGATGTGGAAACCCGAAGATCCTAACTTAGAAATTTAGTTGGGAAGCGAACATGAGACGGGAAGTGTCAAAGCTTATATTATATATTTTGACGTGTAATAGTATATATGCGTATACGATGTTGATACGGACGTTCGCGATTTGCAAATTCGACATGGATGGACGACCAGTTCTTCATACGGACGATAGAGGTCAGCCGAGCGGCTCGGCACCTGTCAACTCGGATTAGATATTGTGCGACACGGTCGCACTCCATAGTTTGCAGCTCGAGGAGATGTTCGATTGCTTCAAGCGCAAGCACCGGCCACACCGGCCCCTGCCGCACTCGTCGCCACCACTACTGTAGAGCAGACAGTTGTCGCACCGACTATTCCGGCGACCTCGCTTACGACCACTACTACCGAAACATTGTCGGCAGTCACTACACCATTGACTACGTCGATCGTGGCACCGACACTGATTCCATCACAAGATATCACATTCGAGACCTCCTTACTAGCTGAGGCGAAGTTGATTAAGGAGTTCGTTCATTTTCATCCAAGCTACTATTATGGAGGCAGAGACCCAGAGGTGGCTGGGAAGTGGATCATTTCACACGAGAAACTTCACGGACATTTGAGGATTCACGACGGCATACGGGCTAGAACTTTCGGATTTATGCTCAGGGGAGATGCTGCAGTATGGTGGACCGCCAACACAGCCGCTCACGGAGAGCCGAGTATTTGGGCAGAGTTCAAGAAATTCTTTATGATCAGTATATCCCGATCGAGAATCAGCTGAGACTGAGGGAGGAATTCTTGACGCTAAGGCAGGGTGACCGGACGGTATCGCAATACATGGAGAGATTCACATACCTGCTTACTTTTGCGATGGACGTAGCTGGGACCGAGCGACTTCAGGTCCACTATTTTATTCGAGGACTTCGACTAGAGATTGGGGCAGAAAATCACGCGCGTGGGGAGTGTGGATGGAGTGGGTGGTCTTGACCCACTCTACCTGGGGGCTCAAGCGACCTGCGAGGTCGGAGTGAGACCGGCGAGGTAGGACTGGGCCTTCACAAAATTTAGTTATTAGTTCAAATAATAAATGTTTGGAAAGGGTGACGTTATATTATTTTAAACCTAGCCACATGATAGGTGAGTTGAGCCAACACATACGTTATTCTCGGCATGGCAGCCGAAGGTAAGATGTTACCATAACCAAATTGGCATTGGATGCCTATTTTAGGTTGGCGAACGATAATTGCCGAAAATGTTTACGTAAGCAATGACTTTCTAGGTCGAAGCGCCACCAATTTGAATATTGCAACAAGCAAGGAAGGGCAGTCTAATGCGAAGTTAAATTATTAATAAAAACAAATATTATCACACTTTGGTGTCCCGTCTGGATTAAAATTTTGACGATTACTTCATGCATACCGCGGGTTGTGAGTTAAGAAATCCTATTGGTTGGAACCATTTAAGGAAATGACATATGCAAGATAGGAATGACCTCTTTCTGAGTTGACACGTATAAGGTGTGTAGTACAATAGTTGACATTATGAGTGAGGTATAGCTTATAGAAAATCATTCATGATAGCTATAAAAAAAAAGTCTAGCTTACACTACACAGTCCACTCTAGTGATCGTTAGATCGACGATTAGGAACATGTGTAAGACGTGGGACAAATAGGTTTTTGGTAGACTCTATGGAAGCATTTAGTGTTGAGATGACTCGGAACTACATGAAAGCAAGTACGGACTCCTTTAGCTTCGGCCAGAGCGCTGGAGTAGTCTTGCAGAAATAGCAGTTCGAGTAACTCCACTATTGTGCCATGATTTGTTCGCGGTCCGTGAAGTCAGTGGGGCCACACTGCCACTTATTGGATTGGGAACAAGTCAGGAATACAAGCCGAAATAGAGTTTGCAAGTATATTTAAGGTCGAAATGACCTCAAGCCAACCTAAGGAACGAGCTGTTCCGAAGTTCTCACGAATCCAGAATTGACTCAATCGTAATAGATTTTGCACTTGTGATTAGTCCGACCCAACCCGCAGAACGTTAGGGATAATGCCCTGAAGGGACATGGAAAACCTTGAAAGCTCAGTGATTTAAATCGAACTAAGCGCGTGCGAGTCATTAGTTTCGAGGAAAAAAAATGTTAAGCGGCGAAACAAGAGAGATGTAGGTGATGCATTATGACTAGATTCTTAAACAGGTGAACAAAAGATTCTAGGTTCGCGTTAAAGATGAGGAGTTAAGTTTAACTCTGGAAGTCCAAGAGACGAAGTTGGAGTTAGTAGGTTAACCATTGTTGTAAATATTAGCTCTGACATCCCGGTAGGAAATAGAAGAAGCAGATTGTCTATAGATCTAAAATCTATCCATGCACGACTCTTTAGAGAATTAAGAGAAGCAAAGGTCGACCTTACTATTTGAGTTATTACACTTTTTAAACCCTTGTATATGAGAGGTATGACCTAGTTAGGCATACGCTACAACTAAGGCATAAGGAGCGCATATTGTAACGCCAAGTCCAGTGAGTGCGAGTTTTGGCATACGGAGGTGAAGCCCTTGGGACACGTGATTCGCGATAGAAGTACTTCAGTGGACCGAGTAATATTCACGCTATCATCGACTGGCCTACACCAGAGTGCGTGACATACATCAAGAGCTTTTAGGATTGGCAGAATATTATCGACGCTTTGTACGGGACTTCTCCAAAATAGCAGCGCCGATGACTAGGTTGACCAAGAAGGTTATGATCTCCCATTAGTCTAGTGAATGCGAAGTGGCCTTCACCGAGTCGATGAAGAAGTTAACTTCTGCACCGTTGTTGATGTTGCTCGAGCCGGCCAAAGACTTGACTATTCTTATGATGCTGGTGGCACCAGACTGGTATGCGTACTGATGCAGGGAGACAAGTAATAGCTTATTTATCGCGTTAATTGGGGACTAATGTGAGGAGTTGTCCAACGCACAACCTAAAGCTCGCAGCAGCTATGAGTATGTCAGAGGTTCCAAATACCGCAGATGCACATATTTGCGAGTAGATGCGAGGATCGACAATATCTATTCTAGGCGTCTTGGAATGTCAGAGAGCTGATGTGATGTATCAGAGGTTCATGGGCGTGACACAGAGTCTAGGTTACTAGATTGGCGCGAGTCCGTTGATGAGCGGTTGATACACCCCAAGTAGATTGTGGGTTCTGGCAGGTTCGGATTTTTCAGGAGGCTCACAACTCCAGGTACACAGTGCCTCCAGAGTGCGGTTTCGAGACTTTGAAGGCGAAAAACTATAACTCACGTGTCCGGTGCCTCGTGGCGAGTACGGGGGGTGTCAGGCTCGTGAGGGGGGGACATAGATAGTGTGGGAGGTCGCAGCTCGTGCACCCGCACTGTTTGTGCGACCCAGTACCGGTGTGGGGAGGTCGCGGTATGTGCACCCCCCAAGACGGTGGGTATCGCAGATGTGCACCCTGCATCGTGGCGGGCCGTTACATTCGCAATTTGTGGGAGGTCGCAGCTCGTACACCCACAATGCCTGTGCGACCCGGTACCGGTGTGGGGAGGTCGCAGTATGCACCCTAGGTACCAGCTTGCTGGGTAGAGCCCGTGAACATAGCTGCCATTGGGTCTGAGATTGTTATAGATCATACGAAGAAAATTTTGCTGATTCGTGAATAGTTACAGACTGCTTTAGACAGACAAAAGACGTACGCGAACAAATACTGCAACAGGCTGAGTTATGAAGTAAATGATTTGGTAAACTTGAAGGTTTTTCCATTGAAAGGCCTCATTGCAGAGAGAGATTCCACCGTGCGAAGATGATACTCCACTTGTTTCAAAGTAAAGATCAAGATTAAATCTAAATTTCGGGACGAAATTTCCCTTAGTTGGGAAGATTGTAACGGCCCGCTTTCATTAATCCCGATTAATCGGCTAATTACAAATTAAAATCATAAGCTCAAACTCAAAGGGACGTCGTGGGAAAAGGTCTGTGACACGCCTAATCGGGAAATATGTTATTTTTGTGTGACGAATATTTAATTATTTTACTATTTTTAATAGTTCGCGTTGTGTTAATTACGCTTTGTCGCGTTGTGCGCGTGTAGTGACGAGAGTGTGTGCCGTCGCGGTGTACGCGTAACGCGGGTGTACGGGGTAGTATGACTTTGAGTCGTCACATCACATCAAACATCAAATCAACCCATCCCTCATTATGCTATTTCGTCTTTTTCTCCAAAATAATTTAAAAAAAAATAAAAAAAATTGTTGTTTTGTTTTAAATCGGTTAGAGAGAGAAATAAAAGAGAGAAAGAAAGAAAAGAAGATAGAGAGAGAGAGAGAGGAGGAGAGAGTGAGAGATTGCCAGGAAAGAGGGGGAGAAGGTGGCGGAGATCGGCGGTGCGAGCGGCGGAGCCACCATCGGAGGACGGCGGAACGGCGCGGCTAGCTAGCAACAGCACGGCGAGCGAGAGAGCGCGCCAAGAAGAATGCCGACCGCGACAGCGGCTCTCTCGACGCGAACGGCAAAAGGCGAGGAGAACGACGGCCACCAGCAGCAGCGATGACGACGGCGGCGACAATGCGGACGAGCGGTGGCGACGCGGCGGACAGCGGCGAGATGTGGCGGCACGCGGACGCTCCAGCGGCGGACAAGGCGACTCGCGGAGTGGACCAAGGCCGCGACGGCGAGGAGAAAGGAAGAGAGCTGGAGAGGGAGAGCGGCGACGCCGCGCGGCGTCGAAGCGCACGGCGGCAACGCGTCGCGCCGTCGGCGCCGCGCGCGCCGCCTCCGGCAGCAGCAGCGGTAACGCGCGCCGCTGAGGCAGCGCAATGCGACGACGCACGCAGGAGGACGCGTGGTGGCGACGCGCGGCAGCAATGGTGGCCGCCAGCGCCGGTAGCGGCGCGGTGACGGCGGTGGCGCGACTTCGACGAATGTTCAACAACGCGATGGATTCAAATGGTTTTGAAGGCTATGGTGAGGTTTATTTCACCAAATTTTGTTATGATCTGAATAATTTATGTAAATTAGGCCTAAATGATATAAATTGACACTAGGGACTTAAGCTATCATAGTCGGGTGTCGGGTACGTATCTCGAGGCAAGTGCGGGACGTTTCGAAAGCGTTTGAGGTAAGTAATCCCACGAGAAAATTAGTTAAAATTCTTTTATTGCACTTGCTTTATTTTGCATTCTAAATTATTCCATTGCGCTATTTATTGTTGTTCGATTATTGTTCATCTACTCCCACGTGTGTATGTGTGTTTGTCGACGGGGTCGGCATGGCACGGACTCACACCCCGGGGCTGGCTACCCCGCGTTGTTCGAGTAATTGGCCATGATAGGGCTACGCGGTGACTATTCTCGCGAAACCCGTAGGTTGAGAGATGTTTGACGTAGTCTTAAGTCTACGCCAATGGTTCCTCTCGAGAGATGTTTGGACGGGGTTCTTCCGTTCAATGGTTCCTCTCATTCGACCGTGAGATGTTTGGCGAGGTTGTCGTCAATGGTTCCTCTCGGTTTAGCTACGAAGATTCTCGGATGTCGACCAGGGTTCTCTGTCACGCTACACTCGTGTCCAAATTTGACTTCTCAACGACTTATTTTCATGCGAATTTCCTTATTGTTGTCCTTTATTTAAATTGCATGAATTGTAGCCGTTTCATTGGAATTCGTGAATATTAGCTAAAGTTCTCTGGGATTTACTCACCTGGGATTTGTCATTGTTTTTTGTGACAAATCGCAGATCTTGCGACGAGCCGAGGCAAGGAGTCTTAGGCGACTACGCCTAAGTAGGAAGAGGCCGCCACTTTTTGCGTAGGTAGTTGTATGTATCTATTAACTACTTTATGCTATTTTGGGAAAGACTTGTATACCTGATACATGTATATGCTCATCTTTAATACCTTTGTTGTTCTTGATATACATGGTATCTATTACCGGGATTCCACACTATATGGTTAATTATACAAATGCAAACTTTTCTTTTATACGACGTTTGCATGTTTTAAAAGGCTTCCGCTTGATATTTAATAATTTAATAAATTGTTAATAACTTAGCTTAGTCAATTTGATGAGAATATTCATAAAAATTTCATAAATACTAAGTTAAAGCAAATAAGGTATGTATAAAGGTGTATGTCGCAGGCAGTCAAAATTAAGTGTGCGGTGACGTGGCATGCTTGGTGACGTGTCTGGCGACGTGGCGGTGCCCGGTTTGCATTGGAAATTGGGGCCGTCACACGACATATCTACCTCTACGAAGTGGTCCACCGTTGTCGTTGCACAACAGACTTATCATTGCCATGATAAATGACAGGAATATCCATTGGGTTAGGGTAAGTTCTATAATGAGTTTTTTTGAATTGTTATGTTCACCCCCTGATCGGGTTTGTGACCGCGTATTCTAAGTTATACTGTTCATTCTGACAGGTGAAGTTGAGTGTGAATGCACCGTTGCCATCCTTATATCCATCGTGGTACCAGTATGTTGAGGCCTGCGCCAAAGGTTGGCGAGATGGATTCGTATTTCGAGATATCGCGACCCTTGCAACGGTTGATGAAGGCACCATATCCGTTGTAGATTTAGGTACACCGTAGTGTAAAACTTGTACCTAGCAATATTGATGGTTGTACATTCTGGAATTTAGCAAGTTAGTTTGAATGTTATATGGATATACAATGAGTTTAGTTTCGGGCAAACTGTTGTATTGTTGTACATTTTGATTCTTGTAGAGTGAGTTTGAATGTAACATTGATATATAATGAGTTAAGTTTCAGTGCAAAGTCTATTGCTGTATTTTGATTGTTGTAAAGGTGGTTTGAATGTTACTAAGGATCTACAATGAGTTAAGTTTTGGTAGGGCTCCACCACACTGTAAAAGGCCATCGCGTGCACGACTCCATTGTCCCTGAAATTCACATATGGGTCCCAAGTGACCTAATGAAATGCAACAACCATTGTTAGCAACCAAAAATACAAATACATCATTCATCACAGGATATGGATAACCATCTCACCTCACTTGGGCGCAACCTATCAAAGGTTCACCTAATGGACCCAAGCTTGTCAACATTCGCCACGGTCTCGTGCTTTTGAATCCATCTGCAGACACGAGGTTGCACGTAGTCCATGTATTTTGCATTGGGTGTGGCGAGACCAAGTTTGAAATGGTCGTACACACATCCCTGCAAATACATACAATGTTAGTTAGTCCACAAATGCAAGTTGGCGTAATTATTATACCAAAAGGAAATTAAGTCTATTTTATAACAAACCTCAAGCAATGTGAGGTAGCCAGCAATCTAAGACACTTGCAGTCTCGTGGCAGACCCCAAGTGTCGATACAAGTAGGCCAACGCAGCCGCACCCCATGCGGACTTTCCCACGTCGTCCAAGTCTTCAAGAAGCTTCAGCAGCGCGATCGACACCCGAGACCCACTCTTATCGGCAAATGGGGCGCATGAACAAGGTACAACAGGTACACTCGGGCAGTGCATTCCACAGGAGGATAATTAGTGGGTCTCGAACCAGCTTTGGGGCACCATCGACTCTTCAACCAACATTTGCACACTGTGAGCCCCTTGCTGATATTCACCTCCTCCTCAGCCTCCTCGACGCTAACCCCAAGTAGGTTTGAGACCATCTTAATAGGGTCCGAGCGAGATTCCTCCGTGTACCTCGCAAAGTTCTCCACTGCCACAACTTTGCCCATCACGGGAATCTTCAGGAGGAAGCTCGCATCCTTTAAGGAGATTGACATTTCACCAAAAGGTAAGTGAAATGTGTTAGTCTCCGGCTGCCACCGCTCAACAAAGGCAGAGATAACCTCCTTGTTGGCCTTGCGGTATGAACAGTCTATCTGCGTATTTAACCCGGAACGCCGAATAATCCTCTGAAGTCCCGCCGTGTCAGGGTGGCACGACTCTAAATCCCATTCTTGTATCTGAGCTTTGTGATTGATACACTTGAGAACGTGACGCTCCTGCAACAAAAAATTACATCTCCTCATATTTGTGAAAACCATGAGTTTTAAATTACTCCATTCAATGAAATTTTAATTACCTCATTGCTCCAAATCGCTAATGCGACATGATCCTTAAAGCTCTTCAACAACGCCCCGTCTATAGGACCACCCGGGGAAAGGAGCACGCACTTCAACACGCACTTCTGGCTCTCCTTCATTATGGCCAGCTCCACCACTACTACTCCCGTGTACATTACGATCAGTTTCTGTCGTGTTAGCCGCCGCTGATGAGTCACTACTACTAGACTCGGATGCATGACCCTCCCCTTCCCCTCGGGCAACAACAAGATCTTTCGTCGCTACGTGTCGATGTTGGAGCCCTCATCGTGCAATTGTAAATTCCTTGCACGATTTCCATCAACCTTAGCCTTTCCCTTAACATCTACATTCTCCTTCTCTTTCTCTTTCCGGTAAGATGCTGTCGGGGGTCTCCGGCCGCCTCGCTCCTGGTTAGGCCTCGACACCTCAACACCAGCCTCCTCCCTAGTCACCGGCGCCTTCGAACGAGCCATTCCTGTAAACAGTACAACATATAAGCGCATGGAACAGAACCCAAAAAAACTTAACAAAAAAAAGGTTCAAATTCATCCATTTCTAATGTCTCGGTCAAGCAGGTTTGTAAACCAACCCAAACTTTCGACCACTCATGACCGAAAAAGGGTAACATATCTCGGAAGTGTACAACCGAGAGCAATTGAACGTTCTTTGTTGTACACCACCGACATGGCTTGACCAATTCAATTCACCTAACTCTCGTCCAGTGCCGACCGAGGCGACTCAAACCCTCTCGGTATTGTACAATCGAGATAAGGAGTACATTCTCGGTTGTACACCACCGACACAACACTGTCTAACACTAATTGTACATTTCGTCATGTCTCGGTCGAGATAACACAAGGAATATCGGCCATTCGTAACCGAGACTCTGTGAACTCTTCCGGCCTTCCTGGCTGAGACGGCGAGTTGCCCAAAATTCACCCTCTGTCTCGGCCATGCTTGGCCGAACAGTAAACACACTCTCTGGCCTGTGTTGCCGAGAACCGCGATTTTCCAATCTGGAACCATTGGACACACCGCCACACACACATTTCAACTACTCTACCAAATGTAACTTATTTATACTATAAACGTACCTTCAAAAGATCGATTTCGCGTCAAATGTGTGTGTTTGACGAACTTCAACCGAGCCCTAATTTGGAGACAAAATGGCCCAACACCCGGAGCCTACAAACTGAAAAATCCTCCTACAACGAAGGAGAAACACACGGAGACGGACGGAAAACACAATTTCCGGGAATCCTCGCAATGGTCGATCCTCAACGAATGGGTTCTTCCACGAGGAGTTCGCTGGTGGTGGTGGTGGTGGTGGGGGTGGTGGCGTGAGTTTTGAACGAGGGGTATTTTGGGTATTTCGGGTCCAATTTTTGGGAGCCCCGGGTAAATTGGTTAGTGTCCTCATTAACTGAGTGCCTTCATGAAACGGTGGGGTGCCCTTAGAGGCCCTCATATAAATAAGCTTGTTTGAGTAAAAAAATATAAATTTTTTATATAAAACTAATTATTCATATTACTTAATCAAAATATGTTCATGACGTATGACACTTATTCATTTTATTAAAAAATTTAACAAAAAAGTCTTTTTTATTTTCTATTTTTAGATTATAAAATTATTTATTTTTAAAATCAATGTTTTAGTTATGGTCATATGTAATTTATTAAAATTTACAAATTTTTATTTATTTCAAAGCTACAATAATTAAAATAAATAATATATATAATATTAATAAGTTTTTATAGAAGAAAATTGATGCATTTTAATTTTCTTTAAATCATTATATAACACTATTAATTATCATAAAATTATATCACCAATTAATATTTGATCGATTTTAATAAATAAGGCCCGACAGCATGAATCTAATGATCAATTGAGTTCAATTTAATGTAGTACATATTACACTTCGGATAACTTTCAAATTTGTTTAAATTATATTTTTATAATTTGAACACTTTGTTGTGATTTAATTTAATTCTTAACTTTTTTAAAATTATTTTATACTATCTATTAATTATTTCTTAATCATATAATGAATCATGTGTGATGTGAATATTAATGCACCAAAATAAAAAATAATAATAACTGAAATTATTTCCTTAATTTCCTATTATATATTTTTTAAGAAAAATCTTTCATGACATCCGGCTCCAACACACCGAGTAATCCACGCTCGGATATTATCATGCTCATACATGTGGTGGTCATCTCGACTCGATTTTTCCATTTATGATAAATTCAAACTCAATAGGAAAATAAAATCACTTGTCATTCTAATCAATACTCTATTTTACTAAAGTATCTTTGTTTTTATGAGATTCATATATAATTTTGAAAGCTAAATTAATTTATAGTAGCATGTTAAAATTTAATTTTTATCCAACTCAAAAGTTTTAATCATTTTAATTTGATTCAAATAATTTATTTATCTATTCTACTTTTTGTGCTGTGAATTTGTGTTTAATCTTTTTTTAGGAAATTGTTGATTATTTAAATTATAAAGTAATTAAGTGTAAATTATTTCTTCAAAAAAAGGCAAATTATAAATATCAATGTTATAAGGAGTTGTACTAAAATTTATTTTTAAAATAGATTTTATTATTGATATCAAGTAATGCACATTTGGTAATAAACTTTTAGCTTGAAGGTTACAAATAAATTTTAAAAATGTTTTTATCTTCCACAAATTAAAAAACAAAAAACATTTTTTAATTTTAATTTTTTTTCATTAGTAAAAACAAATAGCAAATGGTCAAACTTGTGATTTTTTTAATTGAAAATACATTTAAAGGTCATTAATTATCCACATTGATGTGCATTAATTAATGTTTTACAACCATTTCTCTCTTGATGTTAATATAATGGTTGAGAATTGGTACTCATACCATAGGTATTTATTTGATACCCATGGTAGAAGCACCCTCTGTATATATATAGAATCAACTGATTTAAGGTGGTTGAGGAAGAGGTGGCTATAAATGTGCTAGGCTGGGTCAACTCAAGTAAATGTATACGCGGGACCGTAACACACGTAACAAGGTAACCCATTAGAGTTATTAATTACTAATTAGGTGATTTAGTATGAGATTTTGAAATTAAAAAAGGGTTTGGTAGGGCTTCTTTTCATGTTTATCAAAAGTTAAAATTACTTTAAAAAAAAAAATTGGATTGGACTTTCATGTTTATCAAAATTGTTTTTTTTTAATAAATTAATAAAATCAAATTTTTTTTTCTAAAATGTTACAATGACACCTTTAGAAAGCATACCCCAAGACAAACCCCTATCTAAATAAGTTGATTCTCAAGATGCGTAAATTGACATTTTGAGGCGCATATAGACGGTTGGATAAAGGGTGTGTCTCGATGGTTTATTAGGGTTTTGATCCAAAAAAAATGGTAAGCAAGGGACCACGCCCCATGTAAAATTGTACCTTTTATAGCGTATATTTAGAGGGCCGCTATGGGCACCCCACCATTTAATGAAGGCACCCTGTTGTTGAGGGCACTAAGTATTTTACCAAGGGCACCCAGAATTTAGGCCCGAAATCCCCAAAATACCCCTCATTGAAAACAGAGGCACCCCACCACCCCTACCACCGACCTCTTGAAGGAGCAACCACCCTGCTCTGAACCCGGTACCAGCGAACAATCCCAAAAATCATTTGTCTTCATTCGTCTCCGTGTTTCTCCTATGTTGTAGGACGTTTTTCGAGTTTGAAGGGTCGGGGTGTTGGGCGAATTCGTTTCCACATTAGGGCTCAGTTGAAGTTCGTCGTACACACACTCAAGGCGTGAAATCGATCGTTTGAAGGTACGTTAATAGTCTAATTAAGTTTCATTTGGTAGAGTAGTTGTAATGTTTGTGTGGCGGTGCATTGAATGGTTCTATTATTGGAAAGTCGTGGTTCTCGGCCATACATGCCAGAGATGTTATTTACAGTCTCGGCCAAGCATGGCTGAGACAGAGGGTAAATATTTGGGAACTCGTCGTTCTCGGCCAGGAAGGCCATAATAGTTCATATAGTCTCGGTGAAGAATGGCCGAGCATAATTGTGTTATCTTGGTCACGACATCACGAGAGTAACCTTTAGTGTTAGTTTATAATTATGTCGGTGGTGTACAACCGAGAATGTACACTCTCTCTCGGTTGTACATAGCCGAGACTTTTAGAGTCGACGCAGTCTGCACATCACGAGATTAAGGGAATTGAATGGTTAATGCTATGTCGATGATGTACAACCGAGAACATAGCATTTCTCTCGGTTGTCCATTGCCGAAGCTTTTGTTCCATTCTCGATTAGGAGTGAACGAAAGTATTTCGTATTTCTCTAACCTGCTTGACCGAGACAACAGAAATGAATGATTTTGCACTTTTTTTTAGAATTGTGTTTTTGGTTCTGTTCTAGGCGCTTAAATGTTGTAGTGTTTTTAGGTATGACTCATTCGAAAACATCGGTGAAAGGAGGAGGTTGATGTTGAGGTGTCGAGAGGTAACCGGGGGCGAGGCGGCCGGAGACCCCCGACAGCATCTTATCGGAAAGAGAAAAAGAAGGAGAATGTAGATGTTAAGGGAAAGGCTAAGGTTGATGGAAATCATGCAAGGAATTTACGATTGCACGATGAGGGTTCCAACATCGACACGCGGCGACGAAAAGATCTTGTTGTTACCCGAGGGGAAGAGGAGGGTTATACATCGGAGTCTAGTAGCTGTGACTCATCAGCGGCGGTGAATACCACGGAAACCGATCGTAATATGGGCGGGAGTAATAATGGTGGAGGTGGCCATAATGAAGGAGAGCCACAAAGGCCTGTAGAAATGCGTGCTCCATTCCCTGGTGGCCCTTTAGACGGTGCGTTGTTGAAGAGCTTTAAGGATCATGTCGCACTAGCAATTTGGAGCAATGAGGTATTTAAAATTTCATTGAACGGAGTAATAAAAAACTTAGGGTTTTCACAAAGATGATGAGATGTTTTTGTTGTTGCAGGAGCGTCCGGAACTCAAGTGTATCAATCACAAAGCTCAGATCTAAGAATGAGATTTACAATCGTGTCACCCTGACACCGAGGGCCCTCAAAGGATTATTCGACGTTTCGGGTTGAATACGCTGATAGACTGTTCATACCGCAAGGCTAATAAGGAGGTTATCTCTGCATTTGTGGAGCGGTGGCAGCCGAAGACGAACACATTTCACTTACCATTTGGTGAAATGTCGATCTCCTTGGAGGATGTGAGCTTCCTCCTGAAGATTCCTGTGACGGGCAAAGTCGTGGCAATTGAGAACTTTGCGAGGTACACGGAGTAATCTCGCTCGGATGCTATTAAGATGGTGTCGAAACTATTTGGAGTGTGCATTGAACAGGCTGAGGAGGAGGTGAATTTCAGCAAGCGGCTCATAGTGCGCAAATGTTGGTTGAAGAGTCGATGGTGCCCCAAAGCTGGTTCGAGGAACACAAATTATCCTCTTGTGGAATGCACTGCCCGAGCGTACCTGTTGTATCTTCTTTCTTGCACCCTGTTTGCCGATAAGAGTGGATCTCGGGTGTCTATCGCGTTGTTGAAGCTTCTTGAAGATTTGGACAACGTGGGAAAGTACACATGTGGTGCAACTGCATTGGCCTACTTGTACCGACACTTGGGGTCTGCCATCAGATTATAAGTGTCTCAGATTGCTAGCTACCTCACATTACTTGAGGTATATCAATAAAACACCTTTACATTGTTTAGGGTGTAATTATTAGTAATTTTTGCATTTGCGGACTAACTAACGTTGTTTGTATTTGCAGGGATGGGTGTACGACCATTTCAAACTTGGTCTCGCAACACCCAATGCAAAATACATGGACTACGTGCAACCTTGTGTCTGCAGATAGATTCAAAAGCACGAGACCATGATGAATATTGACAAGGTCGGGTCCATTAGGAGAACGTTGGACAGGTTGCGCCCAAGTGATGTGAGATAGTTATCCAAATCCTTTGATGAATGTTGCATCTAGTGTTTGGTTACTAACAATGGTTGTTGCATTTTGATTAGGTCACTTGGGACCCATATGTGAATGACAAGGATAATGGAGCTGTGCACGCGATGGCCTTTTATAGTGGGACGCTTAAGTACATGAATGTGGTGGAGCCCTACTATCCGGAGAGGATTCTGAGACAGTTTGGCCACGTGCAATCTATACTAGATCCTCCGTACCTCCCTTTGGAAGCACATCGAGGCCCATCTGCGAACAAATACTCGGTCAAGTATAGGTTCCAGCAAGACAATTGGGAGCGTTGGCGGAACCATTTGTTGGCTCCCGAAGTTCATGGTGACAAGGCAGAGTTCGAGTTTTTGGCTACACCGGACTACCTACCTTGGTTCCTCAAAGTGTCTCATCCAGTGATCACCAATCCGAGCCACGAGGACGAAGACATGGTCGCCACAAAATCAATGACAATGAGCTATTGGAGGTATTGAATGTGTTATACGTATTATGCATGCCTACGTGCCATTTGTTGAAATCCCGATATATTTTACATTAACACTAACCCGATTATTTTCATCAGCGTAATAGGCGTGCGTTGGATGCGGCATTACGATGGATGGACCTCGCGCCGGAGTTGTGTACACTTGAGTCTGCGAGGAAAATGACGAGTGATATCGTCAATTTCCTTTCAGGAATGAGTATCGGTCCCACCACCACCACTACTACCACTCTGGCCACCGCAACTGGCACAACCGCCACATCTGCCCCTACCGAAGCAGGCCCTAGGCAATCCCAGCATGGTAGCACTTCTACACACTCCGCCCCGGCTAATGCTCCGCCCGCCACGGTCGATGATCGCCCTCCGAAAAGAATGATTGGCAAGGAATACGAAAGGAAAGATTTGAAGAAACCAAAGCAATGAGTGTTTGAGGGAACTTGGAGTTTTTATGGTTTGAGGAACTAGGCCTACAATTAATTTTCATGAAAAACTTTATGGATGTTGGATGATATGTTGGATAATTTGATAAATGTTGCTTGACACTTGTTATTTTTTTATAGTTTATATGTAGAATGTTGGATAGTTTGTTGATGTTGTATGAACTTGGTCATGCATTTCTGAAGTGTTATTGTTGTTGTATGAACGTGGTCATGGTTTTCTTATTTCTGGTTTAGGTAACATAACAATTTCTGTAACAGGTAGTATCTCGATCATTCAGAGCCGAAACCTCATTGCAATTCTCGGTTTCAAACAACCAAAACATGCGTAGCACTCTCGGCAATGTCCCACCGAGAACGTCCAATGATCCAATATTATCTAATGCGTCGGTCATCTATGGATGAAACTAAAGGGAGAGTTTCGGTTAGTAACAACTGATATTATTCCAACAGGTTCGCGCACAGGTCGACGAGCCATTTCTGTGCAGTATCAAAACATGGCGACCAAATGCTCTTGGTGGGTGCATCCCGCGAAGAAACCCAACGTTTCGGACGTTGTGTTCCGATAATTATGAGCGGATGACGGAAAGCCCTTGCCAAAATGCTAATTAGTGTCGGTGCGAAGGTCCCGAGATTCGTATTTAAGTCTCGGTGGCTCATGTCCGAGAATGATCGCGTATGGTCGTGCACAGGTCGACGAGTCGTTGCTGGACGACATAGACAACCATCACTTTCGGTAATGTAGTGCCGATGATTTACGTTAGGTTTCGGTGGACGACAGACGAGACTATGTTGTGGGTAACGACTTACTTTGCTGAGAGGATAATTTTGCACCGAGACTAAAAGCATAATATATCAATAAAACACTTTTACAATGTTTACATTAACAAAATGTACAACAACGTCGTAGCTAGATACATGTTTTGTACTACGGTGTACCTAAATCTACCACGGATACGGTGTCTTCTTCAACAGTTGCTAGGGCGCGATATCTCGAATTACGAAGCCATCTCGCCAACCTTTTGCGGACTCCTCAACATAGTGGTCCCACGATGGGTATAAGGATGGCAGCGGTTCATTCACACGTAACTTCACCTGTCTAAGTCAACAGTAGAACATAGAAGCTATTGTCACATACCCGATTAAGGGGGAAACATAACAATTTACAAAAAATCTAAGAACTTACCCTAACCCAATGGATATTCCTTTCATTTATCATAGCAATGATAAGTCTGCTATGTAACGACAACGGTAGAGCAGAACGTAGAGGTAGAAATGTCGAGGCACTCCCATGCGAGAGGTTTACTAGAATGACATTGAAGGCAGTTGATATTAACAATCCCATGTCTTGAAGTGTCAACCATTCTTTGAAAGATGCACCAACTTGATTTTCTAGACAATGCACAACAATCTTGACATTCTCGTAACTCGTTTCAAGCACTTCCCGCCAAAGGATTTCATACCCGATTATCTCATCATACATCCTTCTACGTACTATCTTCCAACCGTCTACATCGGCAAGTCTTAGCCCGGAGACAACGCACCGATATCCACAATTTCCATCGGCTAGCACATCAATAGTGCTCTCAACATATGGCAACCAATCCGATTTTAAGCAATGAGCATAAGCCATATTAGATGCACTTTGGGTGCGTTGACTTGTACGACGCATTTTAGGACCCACTTGACTTTTCTTCTTCGTCGAACTAAAGGCCTCTTCTGTTGAAAACACGTACTCAAATCCGCTCGACAATCTAGTTGTTGAACAATCATCTTTATCGTGTTTTCTCTTCGATCATGTCTTACCTCCGATTGAAGACCCCAGATGTCCTTCCCTTTGTCTTTATTTTCGTAGGTGGCACAACACCCGGTGTAGACGAAGGTCGACTAATCTCCCTGAGCTGCTGAATAATCTTGATGCGATCGGCCTCATCAGTGCAAGCATGAAGCTTTTGCAACACCATTTCAATCTCATCGTGCACATTGTACCCAGGCCGATCCACAAGATTCTCAGGTATCATACTCAACTTTCGCCAGTAAACATGAATATCCTCGAGAGGGATGGGCGACGCATCAAATTTATGATGGTTTAGCTCATGTGCACAAGGAAGGCCATGTGTCGTACGTATCTCGCAACCACAACGATTTGAGTCGTGACCAACATCCTCTCCACGTGTCATTTCATCTCTAATTAACTTAAGCGTCTGTTGAGAGACATAACCACGCAATCGTCAATATAACTCATCATTGTATTCATGTTGGACCACATTCAAACTGAGCTCAAACGATGCTTTGGTGTTATTGTGTTGGATCCTAAGGATGCCATCAACCACATTCTACAAAGTCTCAAAATTTGCCTGACTGTTGCCAAGATGTAGCTTCATAGTGGAATGCGCAGACTCAACCCTCTGTGTTGTCTTTTTCCCAAAGTGCATAATTCAATTTATCCATGCGGGTACAAATTTCTCCTTGTAGCTCTTTACCCATGTGTTATCCAAGTAATCAGTAAGACCCTTCACATTCCCGAACTCACAACGCAATTCATTGTTAGTAACTTCGAATAAGGCCTCCGACTTGGCATACATCACACTCGTCCACATATCCATGAAACGAGCAAAGCCTTCGTTATCCCCAAACATCTTCTTAGTTTTTGCTAATACTACTTTGTTGATGTGCCAAGAGCAAAGAAGGTGAGACGATGATGGTAATACTTCTTCGATGGCAGTAATAAGGCCTAACTCCCGATCGGTAACAAATACGTCAGGTTTAGGTCACCCATCCAATATGGATCTCAAGTTCTGAAGTGCCCAAACATAATTTGTGTGACTCTCTGATGATATGAATGCAAACCCAACGGAGAACGTCAAATGCGTAGAAGTGATGCCAACAATCTCCAATAAAGGCATTCGATAACTATTTGTTTTGTACGTGCAATCCATCAAAAGTACCGATGAGAAACACCTTAGCAACTTGATTGAATCAGGATGTGACTAAAATAAATCGGTGAAGACATTCGTATCGGGATGCTTCCTATGCCACGACATCCACTTATTCTTCTCCAATATATGCAACAGTTGTTGCATTTGAGTCCTCCCACCCGCATCCTCAATTCGGACTTTTTGTCTTGCATTATATATTGTCCGCATTGTCGATACGTTTGTAACATCTCTTTGTTTCAACGTATCGAGGATGTCTCTTGGCTTCACATTACCCTTTGTCATCTGTACCACAACCTCTTGCTCCCCTTATCCAATCTTCCAGCAAATGAGTGGTCGTCCAAGTTGTTCGCGGGGTCGTGATTGTGCCTCCCGTATATGACAGTCACATACCACAAAGAGTCTACATTTTCCTTGATGTTGATAAGGAAAGGGCATCCATATTTATTTGTACCGGTGTGACTCCTCCCAGTTTCCTCTTCTTCTTCATTTATTGGTTTCAAAGCAATTTTTGCCGCTTTACCCTTCCCAACTCTTTGTGACATTCCCCTATATGTACCATACCTCTCACACGCAAGTTTCACCCTTCCCCTGCGCTTAATGCCCCCGGCATCAGAGTGCTTCGTCACTAACACAAACATGTTCTCCCGGCCTATCATTTGAAGCCATGAAATTATCGCTTCTCTAGAGGGGAGTGGCCTACAAGGTGTGAACGTATTCTTGTAGTCTGAAAATAATGTAGAAACCGACATTACCTGCAATACAAACATTGTAACATTATGATCAACCAAAATGTACAGCACAATCACCAAAAAAACCCAAAAACCCAAGTTCTCGGTTGTACAGGTCCGATACTATAAAGACAGTTTCGTTCATGTACAACCGAGAACTACTTCATAGTCTCGGGCGTTCTATACCGAGACTGCCACTATGTATCGTTCACATCATGACGTGAACTACGTAGACTTCACGGTGCTTGCTGACCGAGACGTTTCTATACATCTCGGTCCTGCGAGGCCGAATCAATCGCGCATATCGACTGAAAATTTGATAAACCGCATAAATAACACATTAAATTTCAAAAATTACCTCAAGTTCTACCTCCACTTGCACCATAGCAATACAATCTTCCATTTTATAGTGCAAACAACTTCAGATTGGTCGAATTTACCAAACTTTACATTGACAAACAAATCATCAATTTCACAGTTTTTAATCAAATTTACAATTTCATCGAAGCTTCATATGGTTGTCAAACATTGTTACCTCGCTGTTGAATGATGTCAAGCCACAAGAATCGATACACGCTCGGCAAACACAATTGTGGCTTTAGGGTTCACTAGTTCCTCAAGGTGGTGGGGTGCCCCAGTTTTGCTTTGCAAATTGTTTGTGGGGTTTGGGTGAGTATATATGAAGGGGCAAAATAATTTTTTACATTTTAGATTGGGAAATGAGAAAAAATATGGGTGCCTTCATAAAATGGTAGGGTGCCATAGCAGGCCTCTATATTTATTATAATTTACTCCAAGCCTTCGAACGCATAACACAAACAATGAATTCCGAAAATAAAGAGAAGACTTCTCCAGCGAGATCTGATTCCAAGGTTCATGGTTTAGATTCATGGTTTAGATCCAAAAAAAGGCCAAGGCCTTAACTGTTAACCCCTTGAATGGGATGCAACAGAAGGGGTCCTTCCATGGACGGGTATTTTTTTGAATGGGGGTGTTTCATTGGTGAGGGGTCCTTCAACGGCAAGGGTTGCTCCAATAAGGACCAGCAGTATTTCGGTGGAGACGGGGACCTTCCATGGACGGGGACGCTTCTATGGGGAGGGGTCCTTCTATGTGGAGAGGACCTTCTATGGCATAGGGACCTTCTATGGGTAGAGATCCTTGAATCCCAACACCAATTACATCCCATGCTTTTTTTAACATTAATATTCTCGTGACTAGCCAAGAGTCAAGATTTCGAGAGATCAAGGTTCGATTCCACTAAGTCAAAAAAAAAGAAAAATAAAATAAAATAGAGGAGCTACTCTTGACTTGGATGCGGAGGAAGATATTGGAAGTGTACTACTAATATTATTTTATTCTGTTTTTTTATTAATTTGTTTGGTAGTTTTCTTTGGAGATTTCTGATAAAATTAAAATGATACAAAGAAGATTAACATGCCCATGCACAAGGATGACGGAAAGAAAGATTATTTTTTGGTAGCATCCGCGTTCTATCATCACTGCAGTTTTGTGTTTTTGTTTTTGCTATTTCAGTTAGTTTGTGTGGGATTTTTTAGTTTGATCATTAGGATTCAAGTTTATGTAATTAAGGTTTATAAATCTGTGTAATCCAGTTAGGGATTAATAAAATTTATATTTGCTGGTCATGAATTTAGTTTATATAAAGGAGTTAATTTTGTTTATATATAGCTATTACTAATTAGGCCGTGCAGCAACAATCCAACATGAAATTATCAAACAACTTGTTGCAATATGGCCTTAAACACATCACGTTCCATGAAAAGGTTTCAACATTGGTGGTAAATTTAATCAATTTGCCAATAAGGGTTTTCGTCGGGTCCTTGAATCTGACTCCCAATCTACCATCCACCTTCTAATGCACAGCATTGATGATTGGCATCCCCTGGCCGGACTGTCGCTCCCTCCTAGAGCGAGCTTTGTGGGTTAAACCTTGCCATTTCTCAGAGAAGGTAATCAAGTTGCTGACCGCCTTGCCAATCTTGGTGGAGTTTTGTCGCCCCAAGCCCTGCAAGTACTTGATCTTCCGCCAGCCGCAGTCTGTCCCCTTCTGCTGGCTGACTCTATGGGTGTCACCTTTGAACGCTACTAGTTAGTGTCATTCCTTTTACTTGCCCAAAAAAAAAAAATCACATACACCATGCATATAAATATAATTCAAAAATTTCATGATCATAATGTGTTCGTGGATTTGAACATTTTGGAATACACTTAATTTTGGTTCCTCAATTTATCTTGACAAGTACTCTGACTTAGAACTGATATGTTGCGAAATAAGGTGAGCAATGTCTTTCCACCAAGAGGCATCGATTTCTTTCTGGTGAAACCTTTTCTCGGAGCATTCCAACGTGTATTCCAGCTCTGCTATCCTTTCTTGCTGCCTTGTTTCCAGTACTAAATGCAACCTCCTCTCTACTTCTCTCGGACTAACTCCACCTTCATAATTGCATGTATATGCACCCTCATCTCCCTCATGAATTTTATCAATCTCTATTAGTTCGTCGTCATCACATGCGACGCCATTTGTTGCCACAGCAACATTGCCACTATGATCGACGACGGGCATCTACATTGAATCCAAACAAATGCCATGTTAGAAACCAATTGACGAACTTCATTATTTTAAGGCCAGACAACATGGGAGATGAAACATTAAAAAATACCTCATTGTTTTGTTGTTTTAGATCATAATCCTCGCTTTTGAAGTTGAGTTGCAAATGTTCAAACTCTAGTTCCAGTTCTGCCTCTATCTTATCAGCTCCAATCAATTCTTCTTCCATTTCTGCTGTCGAATGCTTCTGATTGTTATGGAAGGCGGAGAAGCGGAAATTCGTGTTTGTCCGAGGTGGTGTAGAAGTAGATGTAGTCTCGTGTTTTGTAAAAACACCATTCCTAACATCTTGCGCTAGCACCTCCATCTGTGTTTTGAGTTCTGTTATTTTATTGAATTTGCTTTTATATGGCGCGACGAGATACATCAGACCAAATCCAACACCCACATTGAAGGGAACCTCCATGTCTCTTCCTAAAAAGAAAGACAGATTTCAGTTGAAAAAAATACTCATAGATGGAGGACACTCATTATTAAGGCAGCTGAAGAAAACATAATTTTGAAAACAAACCATGGATAATAACTAGCTAGGTAGTGAACTCACCAGATGCTAAGGCAAGTGTTTGATCAGTAAGCGAATTCACATTCCCTAAACCCCGCAAGGACGATTTCTTGTTAGTCGATGGATTTGCATCGTTTGATTTTTCTCGCTTGTTCTTTCTCCTCCCAGCAGACCCCCTAGTGGTGTTGCTCCGCATTCGACAGCACTTGAAAGAGCAGTTAAACGCCGATAAAACAAAGCAAGAGAAGGTGAATCTCTCAGTACTAAAACACACAATCGAACCGTGCTCTCCTCACGAAATCATGTCACTGGAGTCATTAGTACTGGCTCCTTTTTTTCAGATTGAAGCAAAGAAATGGTTTGAATGAGAAGGAATCACAGCAATCTTCATTTCAAATTGAGATAAATGTACTTTTGATCCAATTCAAAGGATGAGTATTTAATTAGACACTGAGCTGAAGAAGGGCAGAGGGGGACTCTTCAATTGGTGGGGCACAACTCACAAAGATTTCGAAATCTTTACAGCATTTTTGAAATCTGCCATTACTCTTCAACAAATTCAATGCAAACAATACAGAATATGTGATCCATTAAGATGTGCAAAGGACACCCTATTTTTATTTCTTTGCTTGCTAGCAAGTCAAACCGCGACATCTCACCGCGTCTAAATTATTAGCATAGAGGAATAACTAGTTTAGTCATGCCAATCTCAACTGATCCATGTTGTCAAAGATGGACATGACCTGATAATGAGAAGCTCAAATTTGTTGCAGTATATGAAATTTCTCAACTAAAGTTGACAAAGATGAACATGAACTGATAATGAGAAGCTCTCTTTATACTTTTGTGATTCAATATACTTTTTGCAGTCACTACATAAATAAACAATTTCAATTGAAGAGAGGATTATTCTTCTCCAGATATAAAGGAGAGAGGACAAAAAATGTAGCATTAAGAGCTACAAAAATGATGAAAGAGAATAAAGGGCTCAAAAAGGATACTATAGATCTGTAATTATAAATGTAACATTAAGGGCTACAAAAATGATGAAAGAGAGGAAAGGGCTCAAAAAGGATACAATAGATCTGTAATCCTTCAATTATAGAACCCTTTCAAGCATAATCAGGCATTGTTTCTCGAAGGAATTTAATAGGTTGAGAATCTTCTGGGGCAAGCTCGTCGAAAGCTACATAGTTTCGCTCCTGATCATAAACATGGCACGTCGTGAGTATTGTCTTCATCAGACGCCAATTCCATTTTGCCTCGTTTAGATACTGCTAATCAGGAAAAAATGTCAAAACGAGGGGAAAAGTCAGTTGACCAGCTTCCACATAAGCAGTACTTAATTCGATGCAAACAATATGAAATGATTCACTTACTTTGCCCCAGTTGTCTTGCAGAGATTGATGAGCTGCACGCAGGTTATAGCTGGGTATCCTCGGAGAGATATGGTGCGGAATGTGAACGTTGATATCATGGCACAGTGTCTCTATCCTACATGTTGAAGGAGTAAAAACTTAACTGAAACTGATCAAGAGGTTCCCACATTATTTGATAAGCAAATAGTGTGACACATAAAATGAATGGAACAATGAGATCTAAAAAGTAAACAAAAAACTTTACCAAAAAAAAAATGTAAACAAAAATTTAAAATAAAAACGAACAAAAATCAAACTTTTCAATAAAAATGCTTAAACTGTCTCTCTGAAGTACACAAAATGCGTTTTTATCCCTAGACTCGAAAAAAAAAATGTTCTCGCCTCTACTCAAAGGAAAACCATTAAAACTAAAAAAAATAAAAATAGATTGGAGCAAATACCAAGCAGGATAGTCACAATGAACAGTCCCGTTAAGCTGTGCCTCAGCTGAATTCCACTCGTCTGATCCCTTGAAAGGTATGTGTGGAGCGGTATGATGTATCATAGTAAAAGTGCTCATCTGGCAGTCATGGTTAAAGAATAATCAATATAGCTGGAAATCACCACCATAACCATGGAGGACTATACAGGTTACAATTTACCTTTTTTCATAATATTACAGATTTGTTGCACATTGATGTTAAATTGAGAGTATAATTGAGAATGAGAGAAAATTAATGGCAAGCATTGACTTACATATCATGAAGAGAATATTTTCAAGAATGCTAGTGAAATCCACATGGTAAAATTCATCGAAATTAATTGAAAAAAAAAAGATAGAAAGTAGTACCCAAAAGTGATATCCCAACCATGGCATCAACCAATACTTGATCCATCCCACGATCCCTGTATTAAAGATAATCAACGGCCACCCAATTGCCATAAATGCGTATACGCAAGCCAAGCTAATCTTCACCCTCTTAACTTCATTTGGTCTGAACTTTTTCAAATCGAAGTGCCAGATCAACCTATTAGAATGATGCTTAATGATGTTGACATTCGAGAATGATGAGAAGAAAATATTTGAAAACTCACTTCACCGTAAGACCTCTAGTAAGTACAATTACAAAGGATGTAAATATAAACTCCAGAGTCACCAACAACATGATATTGTGTGGATCACGGAGTAACTCACCAATGAGCTATAGACATCCAAGGTCGGAATGGTCCATATCCAAATATAATTGCCTTCCGCAAAAGTGGTGAGGATTCAAACTCTTCTTTCCAAACAGGATGCCAGGCTGTGTCTTCAGCCAACCTACAAAAATTAATATGCCATGAAAACGATAAGATTCATGAGAAAGGAGAAGCCACAGAAAGGTAAGTGAACGATTATAATTTACATAAGGATGAGCTAAAGTCTATTTAAAAGTATCATAAAAAACTTGATAAAGACAAAATGGGTAGGAGAAAAGAGTAGAGAAATAGGAAGCACAAGGTTTAAATTGTGGTACACTGCTATAGATAGAAAATGCAATGGAGTAGGAATTGTAGTGGATAATGATTATAAGGATAAGGTCGTAGAGGTTAAGAGAATGGGGGATAGATTAATTTTAATTAAGTTAATTATTGGAGACGAAAAAATTAACATACTTAGCGCTTATACACCACAAGTAGGATTAAGCGAGAGCATCAAACGCAAGTTTTTGGACGATATGGATGGATTTATGCAAAGTATACCATTAGATGAAAAGGTTTTTATTGGAGGAGATTTAAATGGGCATGTCGGGGCAAGTAACGATAGGTTTGAGAGAGTTCATGGAGGTTTTGGTTACGGTAATAGAAATGAAGGAGAATCAATCTTAGAATTTGCTTCACCATACGATCTTGTCTTAGCAAATACTGGTTTTAGGAAGAGGGAGTCGCATATAGAATTACTTTTAGTAGTGGTCATAACAAGAGTCAAATAGATTTTCTTTTAACAAAAAAATAGATAGAAAAATATGTAGAGACTGCAAAGTAATACCTAGTGAAGCGCTTACTACCCAAAATAAGTTAGTAGTACTTGATATTAAGCTAAAACGACGACATAATATGAATAAAAGAGTTAGCGACCCTAGAATAAAGTGGTAGAACCTAAAAAATAGTAAACAAGTAGAGCTTAGAGAAAAACTACTAAAGGAAAATGTTTGGAATCTTGACTTAGATGCTAATACAATGTGGCTAGAAATGAGTAGTTGCATAAGGAGAGTGAGATCAAACGTATTAGGTATATCTAAAGGATTGGGACCACCAAAGAAGGAAACATGATGGTAGAACGAGGATGTCCAACGAGCAATTAAGACTAAAAGAGAGATATATACAAAAATACCTAAGTGTCAAGATGAAGATGCTTACAATCAATAAAGAGAAGCTAAAAACAAGCTAAAAATTAGTTATTCAAGCTAAAACAAATTTCATGGAAGATCTATACACAAGATTAGGTAATAGAGATGGCGAAAAAAAAATAAAATAAAATAAAATAAAATAAATATATATAAATAAATATATATATATATATATAGGCTAGCCAAATTAAGAGATAAAAAGAAACAAGACCTAAGTCATGTAAGATGTATTAAGGACGAAAACCAAAATGTTTTAACGCGCGAATATGATATTAAGGAGAGATTGAGAAGTTACTTCGATAGTTTATTTAATGATGACCAAGTTGGTACTATAATAGATGAAAACCCACACCAAGAAAAAATGTAAACTATACACGCAATATTAGAATTCTAGAAGTTAAAGAGGCATTGAAAAGAATGAAAATAGGGAAAGCATATGGCCTAGATGAAATACCCATAGAGGTTTGGAAATGCTTGGGAAAAATTGGATTGACTCGGTTAACAAAACTTTTCAATAAAATTCTAAAATCAAAACGGATGCCAATGGATTGGAGAAGAAGCACGCTTGTGCCAATCTTCAAAAACAAAAGAGACATTCAATGTTGCTCAAACTACCGGGGAATTAAACTTATGAGTCACATTATGAAACTTTGAGAGAGGATAATTGACAATAGGCTAAGGAGAGAAACAACAATATCAGAGAACCAATTTGGCTTCATGCATGCGAGGTCAACTATGGAGGCGATTTACTTGTAAGACGATTGTTAGAAAAATATAGAGAAAAAAAAAATCTTCATATGGTATTCGTAGATTTAGAAAAAGCATATGATAGGGTCCCTAGAGATGTTCTTTGGTGGGTTCTAGAAAGAAAATGAGTGAATGCTAGATACATAGACACTATTGAGGATATGTATGATAAAGTAGTAACGAGTATAAAGACATTCGGATGAGCTACAAAAGAATTTCACATTACGATAGGACTACATCAAGGATCGACTTTAAGCCCATATCTATTTACTTTAGTTATGGATAAACTAACTAGGCATATTCAAGAGGATATACCATGGTGTATGCTATTTGCAGATGATATTGTCTTAGTGGATGAAACGAAAGATGGAGTGAATAGAAAATTAGAACTCTGGAGAAATAAATTAGAATCTAAAGGCTTTAAGTTGAGTAGGACGAAAACCGAATACATGCAGTGTACGTTTAGAAACACTAAACATCGAGATGATGGAGTGGTAAAATTAGGGGAAATAGAAGTTTCTAAGGTGAACCACTTTAGATACCTAGGATTAATAATACAAAATGATGGTAATATTGAGAATGATGTCACACATATAATTCAAGCTGGATAGAAGAAATGGCGGAGTGCAACAAGGGTGATTTGTGATCGAAATGTTCCTACTAAGTTAAAGGAAAAATTTTATAGGACCGCAATTAGGCCAGCTATGCTCTATAGAAGTGAATGTTGGGCAGTAAAGCAACAACAATTACATAAAATGAACGTAGCAGAAATGATGATGCTTAAGTGGATGTGTGGTAAAACTCGTAAAGATAGAATAAGAAATATAAAAATTCAAAGACAAGTAGGAGTAACACCAATTGATATAAAGATTAGAGAAGGGCGGTTACGGTGGTTTGGTCACCTGCAAAGACGGCCTACAAATGCCCCCACTAGAAAACTTGGCTCAATAGAAATTGTAGAAATTTGACGAGGTAGGGGGTAGACCAAAGTTAACATGAGATGCATTAATTATGAGGGATTTGAATGGTTTGGAAAGCTCACCATCAATTGCACTTAATCGAGCACAATGAAAAAATTTGATCCATGTAGTCGACCCCAATTAATTTGGAACTGAGGCTATGTTGTTGTTGTGGTTGTATAGAAAACTTGATAAGAGAACTAGCAAGGGATGCGGAAAATGGGATGTAGAGGGTTGCAAACACTTCAATCCCTCTTTTTTTTTGGTACATTACTTCTATCACTCTTTGTTCTTATTTATTTGTTCACTTCAGGATATCTGGTTCAGTTGTCACTCCTTTTCAAATAATCTGATTTCCGGGACAATGCTACAACAATGACGGAATTTCTGATTTGCCTTTGAAGCATGTCTAACATGTGAAATTATTCATAATTTCATTTTCTTAACCATCATAATGCATTCTATTAGAATTTGACTCCAAAAAAGTAGCAACGGTAAAATCATAAGTATTTTAAACTTTTGCAAGATCAATTACCAATTGGATGAACTTGGACGTTTTCCCTAGACCATTTAAGGAAAATATCTCCTGACACACATTCATGATTGCAGTCTCACAGATGGAGGAAACCTTATACCAAACCTCAATAGTTTGGTAGAATTTTGACGGGAGAACAACAAGTATACATAAACAAATAAAAAGAAGAAAAGGTGAGGAAAACATATACATATTTGTTTTTGCATGATGCCTATCATGCTTAAAGCGCCATGGTTCATAAGGGTATATCAAGGGCAAAAAGGCGAGAGTTCCAACAATGTCCTCCACCAATTTGTTCTTTGAGAATGACTTGTGAGCACAATCATGGCCTATGACAAAGAACTAAAAAAGGAAAAGAAGAAGCAAAATTACATCTCTTTGTAAATCACATTGGACAACCTCTTAAGGTAAAACGACGAAACATTAGAATGGGAAACCAACCCCGGTAATAGCAGTCCCTGTCCACGCCCATGCTAGAGGAAGCAAGTACCATGGAGCTTTTGAGATAAAAAATATTCCCAAAGCATATGAGGTGACGGATATTAAAACTGACTTCCAAGCTTTGATGTCATCAATTTCAAATACCTTGCCACAGTTTTGCAACAAGGATTAGAAATGCAAGAAACTGTTTTGCAACAAGGATTAGAAATGCAAGAAACTACAAGGCATTTACTCATGTATCACAAATGACAAGCTAATTGCAACATCTAATTTCAATAAAGATTGAACTCAGACATTGTGAGATTAAGATTCCTCCTACAATTAAATTTAAGGAGGGGAATACCTTTTTAGGAAGAGAATCAGTAACATCCTTTAGTGCAATATTAGCAGGAACGGGTTCTCCGATCTGGGTGAAACCATATATTTCAGCTAACTGTTTTCTATACTCGGCACTGTCCAACTCAGATGTAGGAGCAGGAGCAGGGACGGCTTCAGCCTGAATGATTTGAGTAATTTTCCTTGGAAACAAAAGGTTATGATTCTTGATGGAAATTCCATTATTTCCATGGTGATGAAAACTTCCCAGTTTCAGGTAACATATGCCTGTTTATGAGTACAAACACAATTAGGTACCAAGGTGAATATTGATCTAAATATATTTTGCATACTTAGATATGCTTTTTTTAATAGAAGGAATAATAATCAGTTAAACAGAAAAACATATGCAATATATCTTTTGATAATTATGTAAAAAAAAAAAAAAATCAACATTAAAAGAAAAGGAATGCGGACAAAAGATCCATCAATTGAAAAATTATTCAGCATTTCGCAAGTGCCTATACTTTTTTTTTTTTTTTTGGAAGTCTAGTGCCTAAACATTTTGATCCTAACTGCTTACAGTAATTCAAAACCTATATACAAATGAAGGAAATTTTCAACGTTCATGGCAACGAACCGAACATCAAAATACTCATTTCCCTCTTCTTAATAATTTTACTTTGTATGATAGAAGGGGTGGTCCGATTCAATCACATTACAAACTCTACATCAAGAACCCCTCCTTTTCAATGTATAAATGCTCATAGAAGAAGTACCATTTATAGGGTTGAATCAATACCACAGAAAATCGCAAGCGAAAGGGAAAATTAAACCAATATAGGTCCTTTTCCCTTCCAAGAGAGCTAAGTTCACCCAATTCATTGTCTAGTCCAAAATGAAAAAAAAAAAAAAATAAATAAATAACAAATAAAATAAATGTGTTCATATACAAGATGTGCATCTCTATATCATATTCACACATTTAAAGAATTAAGAATTCAATAAATTCAATCCCCATTGAAGGACAAGCATTACCATTTTTTTTTTGGCAAAACTCATCATTTGGTCCTTGAACTTTGTGTTTTTTATGTTTTTGGTCCCTAAACTTTTATTACTACACATTTGGTCCTTGAACTTTCACAAAGATCTACATTTAGTCCTTCCACCATTTAAAGTGTTAAATTCCGGTAATGCGGGTAATAAAAGTAACGTGTGACTAGTCAAAAAGAGTAAAGTGGTTTATACTACTAAGCCGAACGACTCACATCGATCAATAAAAGCCGAAAAAATAATAATTTTCCCCCGAAAACGTAAAAACCTCAAAGTTCAATGGACCAAAAGCATAAAACACTCAAAAATTCAGGGACCAAATGTAAAAAAATGAAAGTTCAGGACCAAATTAACACTAATAAAAGTTCAAGGACTAAAAACATAAAAGTCTCAAAGTAAGGACCAAAAAATGTGTTTTGTCTTTTTTTTTTTTTTTTTTTTTTTTGGATAAATGGAGGCGATACTGCTAGCATTACCAATTTTTAATGGCCCAACTTGGTTTAAACAATAAAAAAACATCCAAGAAGTTGTGCAGAACAAATTAAAAACACAACAGTAGTAAAGCCCATGTAAGACTAACCAACAAACTAAACAAACCCGTGAAGCCCTATTGAAATCGACCCACAATGCCTTGAATTCATCGAAAAACAATCAAATTGGGAGACACCCAGAAACTGAAACAATGGATTGAAACGAAAAAGCACACCTGTAGAGCTCGGGTGGCTAAGTTTGTGATGAGAACGAAATGGTCTTTGTTGGGGACCCTGTAGACCAAAAGAAGAGGGAATTGTTGGAATTGAGTGAAACCAGAGAGAGTAGAGGAGATTAACGAAAATGGGTCACCTTAAAATGGAGAGATAAGCCTGGAACTCGGCACGCCATGAGCAGAGCTGCAGAGCAGAGGCTTCAACACTTCACAGCTCAGTAAGGGCCGCCCTCCCCTTGTGAAGCTGAAACAGAACAAGGAGTTTATAAGAGATAGAGCAAGCCACGTATATTTGTGATTTATATTTCATTTCATTTCATTTTATTTTATTTGCTTTTATGTGATTTATATTGGAGTGAAATTGTAAGTCCACATTCGTAATGGTTGACACAACTGGAAGCAGGTTGTTGTCATTTTAACTCGTATTCGAGTCCCGAAAATGAAAAACTAATGTTGGGAGCTCCCCTACCTATACGGTGTGCAACTCGAAGAGAACTCGAAATATTGGGAGCTCCCCCCACCTATATGGTGTGCGATTCGAGGGAAACTCGGAGTAGTCGGATACTCCAGATACCAAGTGGTTTAGACCGAAAAAAGATTGTAAGCCTAACAAAAATATATTTATATATATAAAAGAATTGTTTCTGTGAGAAGTCCTTACAACGCGACACACGGAATGTGAGAAGCTATCACGACGTGCATGTGTAGAATTATATGTCGAGTTGATCTTGACTATTGTGGATGATTTTAGTCGATTCACATGGACATTTTTGATGAAACATAAGTCCTTGACAGCAACATCATCAAACAGCTTCTTAGCTTTCATTCAAACTCATTTCAAGGTCTCAGTTCAAACCATTAGGACTGATAATGGAACTGAGTTTTGTAATAAAGATTGTCATGCTTTGTTCTCTGGTTTGGGAATTGTTCATCAAAGATCAACACCATATACACCTCAACAAAATGGTGTTGTTGAAAGGAAGCATAGACATTTACTGCAAGTTACAAGAGCCTTGATATTTCAATCTAATTTGTCAAAAAAATTCTGGGGAGATGCTGTTCTCACTGCCACATACATCATCAACAGATTACCTACTCGCCATTCTTGAAATGGAAATCTCCTTATTGTCTTTTATTTGGAAGAACACCAAATTATTCTTCTTTAAAGACTTTTGGTTGTTTGTGCTATGCTACAAATGTTTCACCAAGCAAATCTAAACTGGATTCAAGAGCTGTTAAAAGTATATTCATTGGTTATTCTCCAGACAAAAGGCATATAGATTGTATAACATGGCCACACATACATGTTTTGTTTCAAGAGATGTGATCTTCTTTGAAAATCAGTTTCCTTTCCATAAAGATTCTCAAAATTCAAAGTGTCCTCTCGCTTATTCCATCGAAGATAAATCGATTATTTGAGAGACATTTCGAGATGTTAATGCTCCTACATCAAATCTACGTGCCTTCTTCTCCAAATTTACCTATTAATGAAGCGAGCTTTACGATGTCCCCGAAGATGTCTCTTATGTACCTCCTACTCGATGCATTGGTACCTCATACTAATGATGATTTACATGAAGGTTGTCCCGCTCCTAATGTCGTTGTTACTAGGAAAAGTACTCGTGCGGTTCATAAGCCTCTTTGGTCAATGATTTTGTTCTAAACAATGTAGAGACTTCTGTTCTACCAATTTCTCTATCTACTTGGTAACCCTCCTACATTTCCTTTTATACATTCTCCAAACATTACTGCTAGTTACAAATGCTTTCTAGCTGCTGTTTCAAATATAAAGGAGCCTACCAGTTATATTCAAGCTCAACATGATCCTGTTTGGATTGAAGCAATGGAAAAAGAGTTACAAGCTTTGGAAACTAATGGAACTTGGAGTCTTACTACTCTACCACCCGGTAAAAAGCCATTGGTTCTAAGTGGATCTACAAGGTTAAACTTCATCCTGATGGTTCTTTGGATAGATGTAAGGCTCGTTTGGTGGCAAAAGGTTTTAATCAAATTGAAGGAGTTGATTATACTGATTCATTTTCTCCAGTTGCCAAGAATGTCACTGTTCGAATTGTATTATCTTTAGCAGCTGCTCGAGATTGGCCCTTACAACAATTGGATGTTAACAATGCCTTTTTACATGGATACATAGATGAAGATGTGTACATGAAGCCACCTGATGGTTATAATGTTGTTTCACCTAATCAAGTCTGCAAACTTCATAGATCTCTGTATGGTTTGAAGCAGGCTTCTCGTCAATGGAATCATGAACTTACAACCAAGCTTCAATCTTTTGGTTTTGCTCAATCTGCTCATGATCCCTGCTTGTTTACTTACAACAATGCTGGTCATTTTTTGGTGTTGTTGGTGTATGTTGATGATGTTCTTCTTACTGGTACTTCACTTGACTTAATTGATCAAGTAAAGAACTTCTTACATACCTTGTTTACCATTAAAGATCTTGGACAAGCTCGTTATTTCTTGGGTTTGGAGTTGGTTAGATCTTCTTCAGGTCTCTATGTTCATCAACGTAAGTATGTTCTTGATCTACTTACTGATGCTGGTATTCTCATGGCTAAACCAGCTGCTACTCCACTCCCTCGTGACTGCAAATTTACAGATCCTGATTCACCTTTGTTACTTGAAGTTGACAGATATAGAAGACTTATTGGTCGTCTTCTTTATCTAGGATTCACTCGTCCTGATATTACCTTTGCCACACAACAATTAAGTCAGTATATTCAAGCCCCTACAGAGCAACATTGGTCTGCTGCCCTTCATGTTTTAAGATATCTTAAGGGTACTCCTTCCAAGGGTCTGTTCTTTCCTGTTCAGCAAGATCTTTCTATGGTTGCCTACTGTGATTCAGACTGGGCTGCTTGTCCTACTTCAAGAAAATCTATCACTGGCTATTGTGTGTTCATGGGATCTTCTTTGATTTCTTGGAAAGCTAAGAAGCAAGCTACGGTATCCAAATCCTCTGCTGAAGCTGAATATCGTAGTTTATCCTCCACAGTTTGTGAGTTGTTGTGGATTTCCTATATTCTTAAGGATTTACATGTTCCTACTTCACTTCCAATTCCACTTTGGTGTGATAACCAAGTTCGCAATACATCTATCTCGCTAATCCAGTTTTTCATGAACGTACTAAGCATTTAGAAATTGATTGCCATTTGGTTCGACATCAGTTTAAGTGTGGATTTGTTCTTCCTCAATATATTTCTACTAAGCTACAACTGGCTGATTTATTTACAAAATCTTTATCAGCTTCCTTGTTTTCTGATTTATTGTCCAAGATGGGTCTATGTGATTGGCATAGACTTCCATCTTGAGGGGGATGTAGAATTATATGTCGAGTTGATCTTCTCATGGTATGGACAGAGTCAATTTGGTGTGGACAAATTGGTGTGGACGGAGAGGGTGTGGATTGAGTGATTGGTGTGGACAGAAGCTCTTGGTGTGATACACAAATGTGGTGTTGTTTATGTTAGCTAATACCTATGTATTGAATCATATATTCAGTATAATGTACTATAGGTTCATGTTAGTTTGTTCTAGGTAGTTGTAACAAAGTGGTACAATGTACACCATGTAGATTTTATATAAAAGCAATACAGTGTAATATACAGTTTTGATTTTGATGAAATAAAGATCAAATTACATAGTTTCATCGTGTACTGTTACATTGATCAATGATCTTTGTTGATCATTGATCTGCTGTTATTGATCTGCATTTGTTCAGTATGTGACATTATAATGTCATAATTGATATTTTATAAGAAAAAAACACAAGTCATTGATATTTCTCGTACTTAAGTGAGGGGTAGGATGATAAAATTTAATTTTTCATTTTTTTAATAATTTTTATTTTTTATGTGTTTTTATGGATTTTTTTTTCAATCTTTTTTTTGGGCAGTTTCTATTTTTTATTTTGGTTTCTTTAATAGTTTTCGTTTTTTTGTTCTTTTCGGGAAGTTTCTAATTGTAACATAAGTATTTGACAAAAAAAAAAAATTGTAACACAAGTACCACAAGTTGTTTTTTCTTTTATCCATTACTAGGGGTGGGCATCGATTTTCCTAAAACCGCCCAAATAGCCCAAACCGCCCAAACCGCCCAAACCGTATGGTTTGATTTGGTTTTTAAAACTCGTGGTTTTGGGGTGATTTGAAAAACTTGAAAACTGCAAAATCGCGATTTGGTGGTGGTTTTCAATTATGAAAAACCGTGATTCACCAAACCAAACCGAGGGTAATTTAGTAAATTTATTTAATTCACATTTTAAAACCTTAACCAATATAAACAACTTAACCTTAACTAATATAAACAACAGTTGTTTCATTTTTTCATCTCTATCTCAAGATCCTAAACATATTCGCCTCCACCAGTTGAGCCCATCCGTTGTTGTCTTCTACTAGTCGTCGTCATTGACGCTTCCCACTAGACGGTAGTGTCGCCATCGCCATCTCCTACCAGTAATCTCTCACTGTCGCCTCCCACCACTGTTTTTTTTTTTTTTTTTGAAAAACATGTAACAAGAAAAATCGCGAAACCAAACCAACCAAACCGCGCAAACAGCGGTTCGATTTAGTTGCGGTTTTGGTGATTCACGATTTGGTGGTGGTTTGCAAAATGACCGAACCGTAAACCCTCAGTTTGGTCGCGGTTTGGTGGTTTTCACCACCAAACCACGGTTTGCCCACCCTATCCATTACAACGCATAAGTTTTTTTTTTTTCATTTTTTTCCTCATCAAAATTATTTTATACAATATTAAGATACTTATTCTCACTCGTGCGCGAAGCGCGGGATGTCAATTAGTTAAAATAAAAACAGGCCAAACTTTTTTTCTTATGTATTTTTATGTCTTTCGACTCCCAACATTCTAACGAATTTTAATCGACTAATTTGATGACATATTGTTTATACCCCAAGATTCACATTCAAGAGCACTGAGTTTAATTATCGAAGAGTAAATATATTCTTGGACATGTATTCAATTTGCTAAAATAAGAAAATTGATGGAGTTGTTGGACCGTACGTTTATCGAGGAGCGTGTATTTTATATCTCGATGTGTATATAACAAACTTTTATTTTATTTAATTTTCTTACCATTTTATTTTTTTAATTTAAGCAAGAGTCAAACTCGCGACCTCCTCAAAGCATGTATTTTAGTAAGTGATGTCTCTATGTCTCAATGAAGATGTTTTGACGACTGATTAAAATTACAGCGGTACAATTATTATTATTTTTAAATTAGTAAAATAGGTTAGTTTTTCTTTTTATTCCTTAAGTAATGTATTTCGCCTTTTGAGAATGCGTTATTAATGTTAAAAAACTGCACGCACCACGAATAACGTCATAGAGAAGTCCACGTGAACTGTCATCTAAACATGAAATCCTATGGATTAGTCCACGTGGACGTCCACGTAGACTAAACAGAGAACACGCCATACTTGTCCACGTGGACTTCCAATTAGGCCATCACATGAATGACACGTTCACCAAATGTGTCATTCTTGCAATATATATATATATATATATATATATATATTATATATATTTATTTATACATAATATAGGAAAATGTTAGAATGTCACTTCAAGTGGCATCCTTATGCAATGGCGTGCGAGACCCACGTAAAAATGAATGTGCGCAAAATAATTTTTGGTGTATAACACGCGTGGGATGTATCTCGTAGCGTGCACGACGACATCCATAGATGCGAGCTCACACGCTACGTCTCCATCTACATCTATAGACATGGCCGAATTTGATATAGACCACTCTCATATCCATCTACACAACTTTCTCTCTCTACAAACCTACAAAGTTAGCCAATTTCTCTCCCTCTCTATCTCTCTCTTCATCTATTTTCATCAAGTCGTTCGATAATGGTAGGAACTGAAATTCATCCACGACAATTGAAGCACAGTCGAATACATACCTAATATCTTCTCCATAACCTTCTCTCACTTAATTGTCACTAACTACGTTCACTTCATCGTGCCATTCGTCTCAATTAGAGGTACAACAAACTAGGGTTTTTGAAAATTAGGCTTTTGTGACGGCCCCAATTCCACAATCCTAAACTGGGCCCCACCCGGTCTAGACTTACGTGGGCCCCCGAGCCCATCTCGCTGAGTCACGCAAGCTTAGTCAGCCTTCCTTTACCATTTACCATTTATCAAGCAATTAAAGTTAAGTTAATCAATTAGTGAGTTATCATAGTTATAGCGGAAGCAATTAAACCTCAAACTAACTGAAAAAAACTCAAAGACACAAGTTAAGACAGCCTAGAGTGTAGAAACCCCGAATATGTATATCATCATTAATGAACGTTCAGATGAGAGTAAACACAAGATATACATGCCCAGAATTTCTTAAAAACCCAACTCCCAGTGTTTCAAAAAAATATATCTAATAATACAAAAGAATCACCAATGTCATACAAGTGGTTGGAACTGCTCTGATATCCTCAAATAATATCTCATAAGTGCGGAGCCTTCCTTTCGTGGACTGTGGATATGTACTCCGTCAAAGATAAGAATGACGAGCCCAGGTAAGTAACGCAAAACATGACCTATATACAACATTTTGAAATAAATAAATCAGTTTAATTCATGCAGATAGAAAGAAAAGAATAAGGAAGACATGAATATAAAAAACTGCAAATAGATCAATCGATAAGAGAGGGTCCGGAATACGAAAGCAGAATAGCAAGGAATCCTGACCAAAAGGTCGTTGAGTCGCAACAAAAGCCCAGCTGACTCGGGTTCAGGACAAGACACAACCTACCAGCCCTAACCCTTGCGATTATGAGATATCCATATACCCGGATAAGTGCCCCCAATGTACACTCAATTGGGAGATATCAATTGCGTCCAGATAATAGCTCATATTACAGATAAATACTTACCATGACTCACTTGCCAATGGACCACTCACTTGCCAATGGACCACTCAACCAATGGAGATTTCAAAAGAAATGATGAACAAAGCAATAACAACAAATTAAAGCTCATGAAATAACTGTAAAGTTCCTCACTGGTTTACTTACCTGTATCCAAGCTAATACGCACTTAAATCGGCTCTGACACGCCTCCAAATCCGTACCCAATACCCGACACTAGTAAACTATGCCCCTGATAATCATATGAGCAAATTTATATTGTGTTAGAGCCTATTTGAGAAATTTTAGATTTTTAACTCCCAAAATTGTTCAAATTAGGAAAATCTTAGTGGTGGCACACTTTTCGAGGAAATGTTTCGGTGCAAAAACTTTCGACAACGTCAAAACCAACTTTTATATAATTTCCTCAACCTTTCCTATTTTTCTTTAATTTTTCCTGATTTTTCTTTTTGAATTTTCTTTTGTTTTTTTAAAGTTACTGGGACGGGCCAAGGGCTGCCCCGCATTCTTCCTCTCTTTCGGCCGAAAGAGAGGAATGCACAGAGGCGTTTAACGCCTCTGTGTTTTTTTTTTTTTTTTTTTTTTCTTTGCTTCTTCTTCAACTTCAATGCACACAAATGGGATGTACAATCAAACTCTAATCCCAACATTTACTCACCCAAAATCAAGAATAACAACATCAAATTCAAGAATTTGAAATGACCAAATTGTTCAAATTATTTTACGGAGATGGAGAGGTACCTAGCTTGATGTTTTTGCAAGTGTGATCACCACTACTTCTCTACCCTCACTGGTTGCTTTTCTCTTTGCTCCAACACCTCAGCAATCTCTCTTCTTTCTCTCCTCCTTCCTTGCCAAAACGTTGTGAGTGATGAGAGGTTTGAGTTAAATGTATTGGATAACAATTGAACTATTGCCACACATCCATTTGTGCACACGTATCTCGAGGCACGTCTAAGGGACCACCTTCACTCAATTATTAACCCAAGTCATGCACAAATGACTCTCAAGTTGACCATTTTAATTTCTTTTTACTAACTATAGCGACATTAATGCTTATATTTAAGGTGACCACATTAGCCACTTATTAAACCAACATAAATTCACATTTAACTCACATTAGACTTACCCAATAAGCCGATACCTCGGTCTCACATCGATACGCAATTCGAGGTGCACCTCCGCTCGTCTCGATATCAATATGCCCCGCGTGTACCTTACCCACACATTACCAAATTTAATTAATTTAACTTGTTCAATCTTTGGTCTAATAAATAATACAATCATCAAACAAAAATAACATACCTCGATGTCGACTCCCAAGATTTGAACATGTGTATCACGACAAGTGGGTCCCACGTACGACCCTGAAATGACACGTGACACGAGGTAGATTTTTAGGATCGTAACAGGTTTTTTTAATTATTAAGTCAATAACTGATAAATATTTTCCATCGATTTTGTTGATACTAGTATTTTTATATGTAGACTAAATTGATCATGAGGGCATCAAATTAAAACAATAAAAGGATTTTAATTTTTATTTTACCACCCATCGGTCTCTTTATCTCTATATTGGTGTTCCCAATTTTTATAGGTTGAGGTTTGCATGAGTTTGCATGAGGTTGCGATAGTTTACAATTGTAATCGGTATGCGAGTCGTCCATATCGACCTCGAGATATGTGCGTGAGGTTTGCATATGGTTGCATGGGTTTAGATGGATTGAACAAATAACTCCTTCTTAAAAAGAGTAATTCATACACTTAGTATTTTATATGAATAACTCATTATCAAAATAAGTAATTCATACAAAGTTCAAATGCACACCAAGTTATCACCACATCATCGACAAATCAACCAAGTCATCATCAATAGCACATTCTCAAAAAGAGAAATACCTTAGTTTTGTAATTTTAAAGAAACCTTTCCTATTTGATTAAAAAAAGTAATACCTCAACACTTTTTGGAATCATTTTGCTGTGAAAATATTTTTCACAATTTAACCTAACTTTTTTTTTTGGAAAATAACTTAACCTAACTTAATAAATAAATTGTTTTTACAAGATTTTTTTTTGCAATTTTTTTTATAAGACTTAAAATGAAAATTTTAGATTTTCATTAAAAGCTAAACCAAGTGACTATAAATTATGGCACGAACATTTTGGTTGGTCATTTTGTGTTTGAGTGGGAATGCAACCCCTACCACTAGAAAAAATGCCACAACGTTTTCCATTTCTTAAAGTTGAAAGAAATTGTAGTTAAACGTTTTCAATGATTTATGCTTTTTTAGGCGGTCAATTAATGGAAAAGTACGCCATTAATTAAGGTCTTGTTTGGTATGAGGTGGAGATATTTCTAAGGTGATAATTTAGTTTCTCGATTTGTATGCAAGTTATTTTCAACTTACACCGGCCATACTGTGAGAGATATTTTCCACTACCCCCTGGAGAGTTATCTCCCAGGAGTTGTGGACACAATTAACCCTCATTAATGACCATTTTATTACCATCTCTTTCTTGTTTGAAGACTATTTATGTCAATTCATATTTTTTACTGTTTAAAAATTTGAAACTTCCATGCAAGTTTAAAGTTGAACTAAACATGAAAATATTAACTTTAAAGAGAAAATTCTAAAAAGATAACTCCGAACTAACACAGTAAGTTAGCAAAAATGAATCAAACAAGGCCTAAGTTGAAGTTACACGTTAATCCTAAAAATTCACATATTTTTCTTTGTAGCTAGGCTCACACGCAATAGAGGTGGTCGAGGCCAAAGTATTTCATTTTCAGAAATGATTTTTTGACTTAAAAAAAATTAAACATTTCGTTATAGATTTTGAGAATTATTGTCGAAAATAAAACATATAATCCACCTCAACTATTAAAATTTTTAATTAATCTTGTTTGATTTGCTTGGTAATATCTGCCTTTTGACGACTAACTCCTCCTCTACAAGGAATGTAACTTCCTTACCTCTCATTAACACTACAAAAAATATACATTTTATAACACTTTAAATGTTGTTGATAGCCACGTTTTTCTTTTCTTTTTTTGATCAATTATTGATAGCCTCGTTGTTAAAACTTAATCGATACATATATAATCGACATACTATAACATACTATTAATTTAAAATACTTCATCCAGTCATAAATATAAATCGTTTAAGGTAAGGGCACAATAATTAAGATAACCTTAATTACAAGTATAACTTACATATACGCCATTCGTCAATAAATGAATTGAAGAATTGAAGAATCATAAGCATTTAAATTGTACAAGGGTATAATTGGTGAAAAAAAAAACAATCAATGCACTTTCAAATTCTAAAAATGACTTATAATTTTGATCAATAAATTTTTGCTAGAAAGACTTATATTTTTGACCGGAGGGAGTAATTCATATGAAATGATCTATCAAATAATATAAGATTAACAATATAGTATGATCAACGTACTATAAAGTTTTCTTAAATTCATTTTATTTTAAATTATTCATTTTTCTATTAGATATGCGTTTAATAAGTTTTGATAATATTTTCATAACAACGTTTATTCATGTTGTATAATTTGTTTATTCTTGCAGTGTAATCATCTCTCCATTTACATTAAAAAAACTTATATATAGAGTTCTTTGGAAAGGGGTCCTTGTACGGACATGGTTCTTTATACGGCATTGGTTCGTTCATAAAGTAGTCGTCCAGTGGTTGAATGTCCATATAAAGTGAAAGATTGTTTTATGAGGAAGAATCGCCATCCCTACTTCCCCAACAATGATCAACATTGGCATGGCAGACCTAGCAGTCACGACCCCAGTCCCCACAAACCGCGCTCTACCTAGCCTAAGCCTACGTGGATCCCTGAGTTAACCTCTGCAAGGTCAATACAAGCTTAATCGGCATTCCAATCTATCATTATCAATTAATTCGTAATTTTAAGTTGAGTTATTAATAATTTTACAAGTTAGAAGAAGCAATTAACTATGTAAATAACTCAACAATAAAGTAAAGGAGTCGGATAACCTAAATGTGAAACCCTGTAAACATATCAAATCTGTATATTAAGTGGGTAATGCAGAGAGTGTGCAAAAGTGATATACAAGTCCTAAGTATCTCTCGACCCATCAAAGTATCCCAAGTGTTACAAAAACAATATATATATATATATATATATATATATATATATATATATATATATAATACATAAAGCCAAAAACCTACAAAAGTGAGTAAGGGAGGGTCGCTCTGATGTCCTTAGAGTAAATCGCCAAGTACCAGCACCTTGCCCTTGCTCGGCTGCAGAACTGCACTCGATCAAACACAAGAATGACGAGTCCAGTAAGTAAAAGCTAGTAGGATCTAAACAGTACTTCGAAATAAATAAAGTAGCCTAAAATTCATGTGGATAGAAAGAAAGTTATAAGGAATGCATGATAATAAGACTTAATAATGAAAGTGCAATGAGAAATGAGTGTCAAAAGAAGTAATAGAGAGGTGCCTAAGTAGTCCAAGACTACCGAGTGCGAGTGACACAGGGTCGGGGTCATAGAGTCGCGACAACGCCAAGTAGACTCAGATTCTAAGATGCGGCAACGCCTGCTATACCTAGATCGTCGTAAATGAGGAATATCAATGGTGCCCCGAATAAAACACATCTCATCCCGACTAAACAATCCAGTGAATCGAGATCATGGCTCCGGTAGCTAACCGACAATCACTCAATCAGAGACACCTTCTTAACTCACCGAGCCCTCGGACAGTCATATTGGAGTGAACATTCCAAGAAAGATAAGATAGTGCAATAACAATAAAATTTGAAGCTTATTGAATTACTATACGTGTGACGACCAAAAACCAAATAGACCTGCTATGTAGGGGCAATTTAGTAATTTTTCAAACACTACACTAAATTAGCTTTAATATAAAATAAATAAAATTGTAAACCCTAGCTACCATAATTTATTTACAAAACCCTAGATCAAAAAATTGGGATAAAGAACAAGAAGAGGGAGATCTAGGAAGTTCCTAGAGATCAAGGCAATAAATTCCACAAACAAAGTAATCCACATCTTCCCAATATTTCTTTTTGATCTTGATTAGGTTAATTTTGAAAAAAAATATAAATTGACTTGAATAAGAAGAACACCAAGAGAGTGTTGGTACCATGACGACACCGTCGATGGGGCAGTGAAGACATCATAGTCGTCGCCACAGCCGACGAAAATAGGTGGGGCCCCACAAGGAAGCCCCATCGCCAATGAGGAAGAAGACGAGGGGTGGCACCCAAAGCCATCCATCCCGTGACGGTTGTCGATGTCGCGATCGGCCGGAGCACTATCGCGCCCTGGCCAGTTGCAGCGTACATCCCAACACCGCTACGCTGGGACGTCGCTGACCAGCAGCTGGGGGGAGGGGGGAGCAATTGCTCCTGGTTTGGTCAACGCGAAGGGGAGTTTGACCCATTAGGGGCCAGATTGGCCCTTGGACTATTCCAGGGGCCGGTCGCTCATAGAACAGTTGACAAGGGCCAAATTGGTCCCTGGACAACTAAAAGGAAAAATAAATAAATAAATAAATAAATAAATATATATATATATGTATATATACATATAATAATACAAAAATAATATGCTTTCAAATGGGGCGCACACTCAAGCTCAAAGGAAAGTTGGGGCGGGCCCCCACCCTCGACCATCTCACTGGTGATGGAGGAGGACCCATGAAGGCTACACTAGTGGGCCCTACCCTGAAGTAATTGAATAAATAATTGAATTTGAATTTCGAATCGTCAAATAATGCGATTATTGTTTAAATTGTTTAGATTCGCAAAGAGGTTCTCATCGAGCCCTGTGCATGCGAGGTCGACCGAGAGAGTCTAACTCGGCGAGCCGAGGTCAGTAGGGAGCTTCGCTCATTTATTAAATGTGGCATGCTACTAGTATATTGAGAATCATGATTTTAACAAAATGACTTGGGATAGGGTTATTACCTACCTTGGTTGACTTCATGTAAGGCCTCTTGGGGAGCCATAGTCATATGGTGTAACCAAGTCACCTTACATGCTTAAGGGCCTCTTAGGGAGCCGTAGTAACGCGGTGGAACCAAGTCACCTATTTTTGAAAGAGCCTTTTGGGTTATTGTGGATACGCGATGGAATCAAGTCACCCGAGCCTCTTGAGGAGCCGTGGACATACGATGGAATCAAGTCACCAGTGCATATTTATTATATTATGATGATTGGTCAACAAGGGGAGGTAATAACAAATGAGACAATTGACTTGCATTTATATCTATTACATTCTATATATCTCTTTTGTAACCCCTTTGCATGCAAAAAATGATTTTCCTATGTTTTACAACTCCTGGAATTCCGTATCACTGCTTAAGTTGCTTTATGGAATATAAAATGCTCACTCTTTGTGGAAATTGATGCCATGCTACTTATTTTAATGTTATCTTGATTTTAAGTGCATGCTTAATTCATTTTGCGTTGCAGCTTGCATGTTCAATATTTGTGCGCGGTTCTTCTTTTATTGGGCTTTGTTGGTTCTTTAACTCACCCTACTTACACTGTAGGTCCATCCACGAGTGAGATAGATTATGGAAAGGGAATGGCCATTGCTTGAAGTCACCTTGCAGTGTGAGCATTGCATGATATACATACTATTTTTTTTGAAAACTATTAATAAGGGTTGCAACCTAGGAAACTCTGTTGGGTGGCTAAACCTTTCTTTAGTTAGTTGCGTACATTTATAAGTATTTGAAGGTTATGGAAATTTTATATAGTTTTCATTTGCTTAGGTGAATTTGAAATACCTGATGGTTTGGTTTATGATGACATATGATATTTATTGAAATTCAAATTCCGCATTCTTTTTCCATATTGTCTATATGTTATTCCGCAGGTTGTTTAGGCGTGCCAGACCGTTATTTGGGCCTAGTTCAGGTATTGGGTCTAAGTGGCGGTTTAGGCCAGGCGACCAGACGCTAGGCCTGAGAAGGGTCGTTTCAGTTGGTATTAAAGAATAGGGATTAGAATCTAGGGAAACGATATCTTAAGAAAAATTAAGTTTGTAAAGCCTTTAATTTTGAAGGTCGAAGCTAAGTTGAGTTAATGAGCATAAATAACAAAATCCTATGATAGGAATGGATTGACAAATTTGAATAAAACACTTGAATAGTGTTATTTGCTTTGTGTTATAATATCTATTGCGTTTAGATATTTCACATACTCTCTTGATTTGTAGGACTAATTCGCTCTTGTTTGCTCCACAGTTGCATTATGAGCAATCAAGGCGAAACTCCTAGAGTTTGAGGGACATAGCGGATAGGGATGAGAGAAATTGGCGCGCTCAAATGGAGTAGTGCATGATTGCTATGGCTGAAACATATCAAAAGGCCATCCACGACATGAGATCTGCTCAAAACTAGAGGTTGGCAGACTTGGCGCAATCGCAAGAAAGGAATATGACCCGCATACTTGAGCTGATGTAGCAGGGAAACACAAGGGGGATGGAGCGAGCGCCCGTGAGGCAGGGACCTAACCTTTCCTTGGCACCTATACATGAAGATTATCCTGTGGAGGAGGGGGTCGATTATGTTATGGTTGCAGCTGTAGCAGCTATACCAGCGTACGGGGATCTAGATGCTTGTCGAGGCAAGATACAAAAGGAATTTATGAAATATGACATGCCGCACTTTTATGGAGAGCAGGATCCCATTCAGGCTAAGGCGTGGATAATAAATATGGATAAGAGGATGAAGACTTTGAATATTGATGAGTGGACCACAATACCGTTAGTGGCGTTTTCGTTAGAACATAAGGCGCATAAATGGTGGATATCGAGAGGACTTATGGAACTAATATGAATTGGCTCAAGTTCAAATATTTGTTTTACGAAGAATGGTTTCCAAAGTAGTGAAGGATGCGAAGATGCGCGAGTTCCTTGCCTTAGTACATGACAATATGTTAGTGACTAAGTATGCATCAAAGTACAACGAGTTGCTAGAGTTCACACATGAGTATGTCCCGATAGATAAGATTTGTAAGAGGAGATTTATTGATGGACTAAGTCCAGATATTACTGCTTTATAGTAGCGGTGTATGGATCCGAGACTTATCATCAGATACACCATCGAGCCCTTGAGTGTGAGGCATCACTCCGTTGGGGTTTCATGCAATTTAGCTAGGATCTGATCAGTATGGTTATGGGAAACATAGCTTTGGGGGTTTCCAGAACAGTCAGGATGACAGTTTCAAGAAGCCAAAATTTGGAGGGTTTTCTGGTGGATATGCACATTCAAGTACATCTTCAAGGGCGCCACATACTCTTACTGCGACTGCTGCACATGCGCATGTCACTGCTCATACGGCTACACAGAGCGTGGCATTTAGGCCACCACGTCCACATCGAAAGTCTCGGTAGAATAGAAGTAAGGTTTGAGGACCAATCGTGCCAAAGTCGAGCACATCAGCGAATGTTGTTTAGCCACCTCGACATACTAGAGGCCAAAGTTGATTTCTTACAAGTGTGGGACTCCAGGACACATCCAGAGCAAATGGCCTAACCCGCTGCCATTTGAGTGGAACATAACCCTAATTTTTCGAGGAAGAGTTCATTCAATTGTTGGGCAGGATAGGGAGGCCTAGCCTCAGTTGGTCGGAGGGACGATTTCCATTAATGGTCAGATATGCATACATTGTTTGATTTTAATTATACTGTTTCATTGATATCGGGGATCGTAGTTCATGCTTTGAGGTTGACACCGATTAGAGCATACATTTGATTTTAAGCAGAGTTTCTACCGAATGAATTTATCTTAATATGATATGTGAGGGTGCAAAATTAAAATTGGGGTTCATATAATGACTTTTGATTTACGGGTTTTAGATTGTCTTGAATTTGATGTATTATGGGGCATAGACTGGTTAGCGGCGTATCACGCTAATATAGATGGTTTTCATAAAATTGTAGCCTTCCAAATCCATAGTACTACATCATTTGAGTTTAAGGGTTGCACACCGACCAGTGCCACCACTTGTAATAGGGTTGCGAGTCTGGCAGAGATAGAGATCATCGCTAGCTTAACTTCTATGGGAGAGGAAGGACATGAAGTTTTAATTGAAAAGATTCCAATGGTTAGAGACTTTTCGGATGTGTTTCCTTCGAACATTCCAGGAATCCCTCCTCATTAGGGAGATTGACTTTATGATTGACCTTATACCAGATACGAGACTAGTTTCCAAGACATCTTACCGTATGGCAGCTACTAAGTTGAAGGAGTTAAAAAAATAGTTAGAGAAGTTAACTCAGAAGGGCTTCATTACACAGAGTGTATCTCCATGAGGAGCGCCAATATTATTTGTGAAGAAGAAGGACAATAGTTTGAGAATATGTATTGATTACCGACAATTGAATAGGTTGATTATTCAAAACAAGTATCCACTTCTTGGGATCGAAGACTTGTTTGACCAGTTAAGGAGATCAAAGTTCTTCTCTAAAATAGATATATGATCGGGCTATCATTAATTACGTATAAGGGAGGAGGACATACCGAAGACAACTTTTAGCACTTTTACAGACACTCTCAGTTCATCGTGATGTCATTTAAGCTTACTAATGCACCGATGATGTTCATGGACTTGATGCATCATGTTTTCAAGTCGTTCCTTGACCAATTTGTGATTGTGTTCATCAATGACATCATGATATACTCCAAGACTGAGTCATATCACATGAAACACTTCAAAAAAGTGCTACAGACTTTGATGGAACACAAACTTTATGCTAAGTTGAGCAAATGCGAGTTTTGGGTTTCAGAAGTGAAGTTTATGGGACACGTGGTGAATTCAAAAGGGATATTAGTTGACCCTGCGAATATTAAGGCGATTCTTAGGTGGCTGCAACCCACTAATGCTTATAAGATACAGAGTTTTCTAGGCTTGACATGATACTATTGATGATTCATGCAAGGTTTCTCATCAATCGCCTCACCACTCATCCAACTTGACTAGGATGACGTTGCTTATGTATGGGATGATTCATGTGAGGAGGCTTTTCAATTGTTGAAGAACCGTCTAGGTACCGCACCGATTATGATCCTATCAAAGGACAGTAAGGAGTTGTCAGTGTACATCGATGCGTCAGAGACTGGTTTGGGAGGTGTGTTAATGCAAGACAAGAAAGTAATTGCCTACGCATCCTGACAATTGAAAGTACATGAAAAGAACTATCCAGTGCACGATTTAGAGTTGATGGCAGTTGTGTTTGCTTTGAATTTGTGTAGGCACTACTTGTATGGGGAGAAACACACTGTCTACTCGGATTACAAAAGTTTGAAGTACTTATTCACTCAGAGCGAGTTGAACATGCGATAGATGAGATGGTTGGAACTATTGAAAGACTATAACTTCACGCTCGAGTACCATCCAGGGAAAGCTAACATAGTGGTAGATGCTCTAAGTCGTGTACGACTGGAAACAAAGTTTGAAACCAAAATGAATGTTCGGGGAATACCCGCAAATGGCTCAGTGAATGGCTCAGGTGTCTCAAAAGGTTAGACACGAGTTCAGATGAGAGCAGAGCCAATGTTGTGTTTAGAGTGGTTGACTATCAGAGGGTCGTTTTAAAGTACGAGAAATATAAGAAACTTGCAGATGATAGTGATGACACGGATTGAAGACTTTCAGTTGATGGAGCGTTGAGGTTTTAGGACAGATTGTGGATACCATCTCATACAAAGTTGAGAGATGATTTACTCCGAGAGGCACACAGATAGCAGTTCACCATTCATCTCGGGGGTAACAAGATGTATCAAGACATGCATAGTGTAACGACTTGAAAATTTGACCTATGCCACGTGCCAGGTCAGGGTCGTATGTGGGATCCACTCGTTGGAATACGTATGTCCGAATATCCAATTTGAGATTTTAATGCAAATTGTTAAGCTGTTTTACGAGTTGGTATGCGCGATAAATTTCTTGAGCCGAAACACAAATGGGGATGCGCGCCTCGAGTCGCATGCCGACGTGGGACCAAGGTAGTGCTGTAATGTGGCTATAATGGCTATAGTGATTTTCATGTGGTCACATTAAAACAATATAAATTGGATGTGTCTCGTGATGCGGGTGGCGCGAGTATCGAGATTGTAAAATGAGGTGGGTTAGTTCCTCGAGATGCGCGCTGCCCAATTTTTAAGGAACACATTTGAATAATTATGTTTTTGATGGGCCTTGAGTTTCGCACCGCACGAATCTTAAGGACACATTAGATTTGAATAAGAGCAAAAGAGATAGAGAGTGATCGGGAGGTGAGAGAAAGAAGATAGGAGAGGAAAAAGAGAGAGATAGAGAGAGAGAGAGAGAGAGAGAGAGAGAGAGAGAGAGAGACACGGAGGGAGACACGCTCTCCAACCGCGAGCCGCCGCAGCTCGCGGGCGACGCAAGGGCGCGAGCTGGCGGTGCAGCGATGAGCCAATAAGGAGACCGGTGCGCAGGGGAGGTCGCGGACGGCGGATCGCTCTAGCGACGACGCGGCTCCAGCGGCGGCGATGGATGGCCAACAAACTAGCAGTGGTGCGTCATTGCAATGGCGAGGCGTGGTTGGGCAGCGGGATGCTGGCGTCGGGCGACGCGACGCCGGGGAGGAGCTGGACAGCAGCTCCAGCGAGATAAGTAGCAGTGCGGCGCGGCGCAGCAACACCAGCGGCGCGGTGACGCAGGCGGCGGCGACGTGGACGAAGCAGCAGCGATGACGTTGGCGTTAGCGTCTTAGCGGTGTGGCGGCCGGCGGCGGCGTGACAACGGGTCGACACGGCAGCGGCGTCGGCATGGCTGCGAGCAGCGGTGACGACGCGATATTGACAGCAGCGTAGAGCAACTAAGCGGTGATGCATTGTCGGACCGATCACTCATCGACGAGGGATGCGATTCGACGAAGTTTGACGACGCGAGGGATTCAAACAAGGTTGGAAGGCCATGGGACTTAGGAGTCGGGTGTCGGGTGCTCATATCGAGGTGTGAGCGGGACATTCTCGAGGTAAGTAAACCAGTTAGGACTTGTACAATGGTTTCCTTTCATTCTATTGGCTATTGTTCACTGCTTTGTGATAACTTCCTTTCATTCTTGTTGATTGCTGCTTGGCGATAGCTATCTTTGCAATTGTTGTTGGCTTAGTGGTCCATTGGCTAGTGAGTCATGGTTACTGTTATCTGCGATATGAGAGTGTTAGGGCTGGGAGGCAGGGGTCTCGTCCTAAACACGAGGTCTGTGGATATCTCATAGTCGCAAGGGTTAGGGCTGGGAGGCTGGGGTCTCGTCCTAAACCCGAGTTAGCTGGGCTTTTGCCGCGACTCAACGACCTTTTGGTCGGGACTCCTTGTTATTTGGCCTCACTCATCGATTGATTTGTTTATAGTTTTTTATATTCATGCGTTACTTATCATTTCTTTCTAATTGCATGAATTTGACTGTTCTAGTTGTATTTTTGAAATGTTGTATATGTCCTACTGGCTTTACTTACCTGGGCTCGTCATTTTTGGGTATGACTGAGTGCAGATCCGCAGTCCTAGCAAGGGGAAGGCTCCATAGCTAGGTGAAATTTTTGTATATCTTTTGTTTACTCTCCTCCGATGGTGATATAGTGATGCAAGGTTCCACAATAAGGTTTTCTAACTCTTTTTACATTATTGTTGAGTTATTTAGTGTATAAATTGCTTCCGCTAAATTGTAAAACTTGACAAATACTTATAACTCAACTTAAAATTGTGAATTTACGTATAACGAAGGATTGGAAGGCTGACTAGGTCTGCGTAGACCTTGCGAGACTGGCTCGGGGGTCCACGTGGGCTTAGGCCGGGCGGGGCCCAATTTTTGGGGAATTGGGGCCGTCACACATAGTATGTATTGGTGGTTGAGGATGAAGGTGGACATCGCTACTTACATCTAGAATTGTGATAGCAGACTACCGAAAGCCAGGGTGATTATTGCAACCATTGCATATTCTATAGTGGAAGTGGGAACACATAGTTTTGGACTTTGTTTCGGGACTACCGACAACTCAGAAAGTTGATGATGTGGTTTGGGTGGTCATGGATCGTTTGACTAAATCAACTTCGTCCCTATTTCCATGGAGTATTCAACATACAGGTTGGGGGCATATACATAGACGAGATCGTCAGATTACATGGAGTCTCAGTGTCTATTGTGTCTGATCATGATCCGAGGTTTACCTTTCAGTTTTGGAGTGAGTTTTAGTACCAAATGGGGACTCAACTCAATCTCAGTACAACTTTTCAACCTCAAACTGATGGATAGACCAGGAGATTGATTCAAATATTTGAGGATATGCTTAAAGCTTGTGTGCTGGATTTTTGCGGGAGTTGGGAGAAGTATATTCTGTTGTATGAGTTTGTGTACAACAACAATCTTCAAGCGAGTATTGGCATGGCACCGTTCGAGGCACTTTATGGGAGACCGTGTAGATCTCCATTTTATTAGATCGAGGTCGGAGACGCCGTGTTGATAAGTCCAGAACTTATGCATGACCAAGCCGAGATGAGAAAATTAATTAAGCGACGATTGGAGATCGCCCAAAGTTGCCATAAGAAGTATGGTGACAAGGACCATCGAGAAGTTGTGTTCGAGGAAGGGGAATTTGCTCTGTTAAAAGTGTCACCAATGAAAGGGCATTATTAATTTTGATTGAATGAGAAGTTATCTTCTAGGTTCATCGAGCCATTCGAGATTAAAAAACAAATAGGCTCGGTAGCTTTTCGCTTCGAGTTACCACCGCAACTAGTCAGAATTCATAATGCCTTCCATGTTTCTATGCTGAGGAAGGCATATAACAAACATGCACCGATGATCGATTGGGGGCAAGTTGATTTGAGGGAGGACGTGTCTTACAACGAGTAGCCGATTTAGATCATGGATAGGAAAGTGCATAAACTTCAGAAGAAAGAAACCCCGTTAGTGCAATTGCGGTGGCAATTCCATGGAGAACAGGAGCTGACTTGGGAGCAGGAGGACTATATGATGGTGAACTTTTCATTCCTTTTCGAACCATAAGGTATGAATTATTTTACTTTTGAGGACGAAAATTCTTTAAAATTGGGGATGTTGTGATGACCTAAAACCCAATAGACTCGCCTTAAGGGCAATTTAGTAATTTCTCAAACCTACACTAAATTAGCCTTAATATAAAATAAATCAAATTGTAAACCCTACACATTAAAATTTATTTACAAAACTCTAGATAAAAAGGGGGATAATGAACAAAAAGAGGGAGATCTAGGAGGTTCCTAGAGATAAAGGCAAAAGAATTCACAAACAAGGTAATCCACATCTTCCCCATCTTTCTTTTTGATCTTGATTAGGTTAATTTTGAAAAAAAATAAAAGTAACTTGAATGGGAAGAACACAAAGAGAGTGGTGGTACTGCGGCGACATCACCAACAGGGGCGACAACAACGTCATAGCCGCCACCTTTAGCGACATTATGTGGGGCCCCATAAGGAAGCCCCATTGCGCGAGGAAGAAGACAAGGGGTGGCACCTAAAGCCACCCCTCCTGCAGTGGCTGCCAGAGCCTCGTATGATGGGAGCGCTCTTGCGCCCTTGGCCAATCGCGACGCGTTTTAATGCACCGCGTTGGTACGTGGTTTGCCAGCTGCCTGGAGAGGGGATAGATGGTTGATCGAACCTGGACTTCCTGGTTCGGTTAACCCCAAGGGGGTTCGACTCTTTAGGGGCCGATTGGCCCCTAGGCTATTCCAAGGGCTAGTTGCCCCTAGGACAGTTGAGAGGGGCCAAATTGGCCCCTGGATAACCAGAAAAAATAAATAAATAATAAATATGTATGTATATATGCATATATAATATTAATAAAATAACATAAAAAATAATAATATGCTTTTAAATGGGCGCACACTCATGCCTGAAGGAAAGTTGGGGCGGGCCCCCACCCTCAACCCTTTCACAGGCGATGAGAGACCCGCGGGGACTACACTAGTGGGCCCTACCCAAAAGTAATTGAATAAATAATTAACTTTGAATTTCGAATCGTTGAATAATTCGATTATTATTTAAATTGTATATATTCTCAAGGAGGTTCACATCGAGCCCCGTGCGTTCGAGATCGACCAAAAACGTCTAACTCGGTGAGTCGAGGTAAGTGGGGAGCTCCTCATTTATTAAATATGACATGCTTCGAGTATATTTAGAATCATAATTTTAACAAAATGACTTGGGATGAGGTTAATACCTACCTTGGTAGATTTCATGTAAGGCATTTCGGGAGCCATAGTCATATAGTGGAACCAAGTCACCTTACATGCTTAAGAGCCTATTGGGGAGCCGTAGTAACGTGGTGGAACCAAGTCACCCATTTCTACAAGGGCCTCTTGGGGAATCGTGGATGCATGATGGAACCAAGTCACTCTGGCCTTTTGAGGAGCTGTAGACACACGGTGGAATTAAGTCACCCACGACGCATATTTATTATATTATGATGATTGGTCAACAAGGGGAGGTAATGACAAATGAGACAAGGACTAGCATTTATATCTATTACATTCTATGTATCTCTCTTGTAACCCATTTGCATGGAAAAGACGATTTTCCTATGTTTTACCATTTTTAGAATCCCCTATCACTACTTAAGTTGCTTTATCGAATATGAAATGCTTACTCTTTGTGGAGATTGATGCTATGCTACCAATTTTAATGTTATCTTGATTTTAATTGCATGCTAGATTTATTTTGCTTTTTAGGTATTACTTGCATGTTTAATATTTGATCGTAGTTCTTCTTTTATTGGGCTCCGTTGATTCTTTAATTCATCCCGCTTACACTACAGGTCCATCTACAAGTGCGATTGATCGTGGCAAGGGGAAGGTAATTTTTTGAAGTTTCCTAGCAGCGTGAGCATTGCATGATATAATTATTATTTATTTTTGAAAACTACTAATAAGGGTTGCAACCTAGGCAAGTCTGTTAGGTAGTTAAACATTTCTTTAGTTAGTTGGATACATTTATAAGTATTTGAAGGTTATGGAGATTTTATATGTTTTTCATTTTTTAGGTGAATTTGAAATACCCGATGGTTTGGTTTATTATGATATATGGTATTTATTGAAATTCAAAATCCGCATTCTTTTGCCATATTGTCTATATATCATTCCGCAGTTTGTTTAGGCATGCCAGAGCGTTATTTGGGCATAGTTCAGGTATTGGGTCTAATTGGCGGTTTGGGTCGGGTGACCCAACCCTAGATCGGGGAAGGGTTGTTTCAGTACATGTCCTAGCTAGTTTTACGTACCTCGGATCACGCTCATACATGCACTATCGTGGCTCCAACTCGCTTCCAAACCAATCCCAACACTTAAGCTAATATGATAAGTCCCTGGTAATCATTTTGATCAGTTTATATCGTGTTACAGTTTGTTTTTCTTACTAATCCTCTACTAAGTATAATTCAGTCCATAATATGATTTGCTTTACTTATTATTCTTATATTATATATAGGTGTAGGCAAGACTATAAAAATACACCTAATGTCTTATACATACATGTATGTATGTATGTATGTATGTATGTATGTATGTATATATAATAATCACTTAATGCATCAATAGTTCCCTCTACAAACCTATTTTAGGAATCTTATCATTTATTATTATTATTATTATTATTATTATTATTATTATTATTATTATTATTATTATTATTATTATTATTATTATTATTATTATTATTATTATTATTATTATTATTATTATTATTATTATTATTATTATTATTATTATTATTATTATTATTATTATTATTATTGTAACACTAGATTAATCTTTGGTCACATAAAAATCTACTTTTACTTAGGTACAATAGTAAATTCTTTGATTAGCTTACTTAGACATATCAAACTAGCTTATATATCCATTTTTGTCTTAAAATCAACTTACGCTTTTTATTTCAATTAAATTCAAGCCCTCTAACTTATTTAAATGATTGAAGTGTAATTATTCCATTAACTTATTTAAAGTCATTAATTTATACAAGTAAATTCATTCATTTGTTTTTAGGCCTAATTGTCTTTATTTCAAAACTTAGGCATATTAGATAAATAAAATTAGCTTACTTTATTTATTTGACTTAGGTACTTAAGTATTTCTAATTAATAACTAAGTTATTAGCTAACTTAGGCCTCGTTTGGTTCGTTTTTGCTAACTTACAGTGTTAGTTGGGAGTTATCTTCTTGGAGTTAATATTTTCATGTTTGGTTCAACTTTAAACTTGTAGGGAAGTTTCAAATTTTTAAATAAAAAAAATGAATTGACATAAATAGCCTTCAAAGAAGAGAGAGAAGGGTAATAAATGAGTCATTAATGAGGGGTGATTGTGTCCAAAACTCCTTGAGATAACCCCCTAGGGGGTGGGGGAGATATCTCACACTCTGGGGTATAAGTCGGGAGATAACCTGCAGGTAAGTTAGGCAACCAAACAAGATTAGTTCCCGACTCCCTGTAAGTTAACTATCAAGAGATAACTCTACCTCTAACCAAATAAGGCTTAATGTTGTACTCAAATTTCCAATTCTCAAAAAATTTAATCTTAGCTAATGAATATGCCCTTCATCTATGCACCATTTCTTTTATTAATGCACGTTATTATTATAATTATTATTTTCATTCTTCTTAGCCATACTCATATCAAGGTTCCAATACATTTAGACCAACCCAACAATGAGTAGTAGCCAACAATTTGGATCAACCTTAAACACTCAAGGAAGCCATGCATGAATTTGGTTGATCAAATATACATATGTGTGTGATGTTGATTAATTAAAGGGGATGAAAGAAAGATTAGGGAATTGAGAGTATGAAGAAGTAGCTTGCATCAATAAGATCATCATAAAAAAAGTAACAAATCCAAAGCATGGATACAAATTCAAATAGGAGAAAGTATAAAGGAGAAGGTGCAGAACATGCCTTGAGACCATATGAATTCTTAACTTGTTGTCTTCAAGCTTTCTCCAACTCCATTAATGTTGGGATTCCTTTCAATTTCCTCTCTATAGCTTTTATAAATGAATTTGAGTTAAGTCCCTAATGACTTCTACCCCTTTATACATTTATTTGAAATTTATTAGTGATGGATTAATTAAGCTAACCTAGCTTAATTAAGTCTAAATAAAAGCTCCCCATCTCATTTCTACATATGTTAAGGGTCCTACAAAATGTAAAATGACAATTTTGCCATTAGTTCATCCATGTATTTTTCATGCAACCAAAACATTTACATAGATTACATGAATTTATTTTTCAACATATTTACGAAGCATACCACGGCCTTTGAATTTAATATTGGTTCCTTAATATGAATGAAAGAGAATTTTACATTAATCTCAATCTTTCATAGTACACCTATCGAGGTACATCATATACCTTATTTCATTTCTACATTATAATCATAAGTTACTTAGATGTGTTTTGTAATGGTATAGTAATATGGTAATCTAAATAAAAATTCCAACTTAGGTTATTCTCTTAATCAAATAGCATTATAGTCCTACAACTATTTTTAACTAATTTTATCGCTTACTCGTATCCGGGTACCCATAATATACATGCATACCAACCATCAAAGCTTACTCGTATTTCGACCCAATTAGACCAATAATTAAGTGAGATTCAACATTTTCGAGTATAAAATAAATACTACACACACCATACATAAAATAATATGCCTCGGTGTCGACTCCCGAGGGTTGACCAATTACGCCACGTCAGATGAATTCCCCGTCAAAGTCCTGAGTGGACATGTGACATGAGTTAGATTAATGGGGTGTATAGCCTTCCCAACTAATAAAAATCCCATCCTTGAAAATGAAATAATTTAAAGTAGAACTTATTGGAATCAAAATAGGTTAGAGAAATGCTCACTCATATAGGACTCCAACTTTTAAGTTAGTTCCTCGTCCTCATGATGCTGCCACTTGGCAAGGACTGATGGGATCTCTGTATTCCTCAATACTTTCACCTTACGGTCCAGTATATGAATCCCTTACTCCTCGTAGGTGATGTCCTCTCTCAAGTTTATTTGGCTTAAACCTACCAACAGTGGCATGCCTATCGAGTCTGAGCATTGACATAGGAAATACATGGTGAATCTCGGTTAACCATGGCGGTAACTCCAATTCGTATGCAACCTTGCCAATTCTCCTCTTGATCCTAAATTGAGCAATGAACGCAAGCGCGATCTTTCATTTGATTCCAAATCTCTTACGACCTTTCAAAGGTGATACCTTCAAATACACATAGGATCCCTCGTCATACTCTAACTTTCCGTGGTACTTGTCGTAGTATTTCTTATGTCTCTCATGCACACCCTTCAAACGTAGTTTGATTTGTCATATCTTCTCTATATGATCCATTATAATCTTTGGCCCAATAGCTACCACATCATCAGGCTCTACCCCAACTTGATGAAGATTTTGACAACCTATTGTAAAGTGCCTCAAATAGTGTCATCCCAATACTGGCCCGATAATTGTTATTGTAAGCAAACTCTCACAGATGAAAATACTCCTTCCAAGAACCACAATACTCTAGTACACACATTATCAACATGTCCTCAAATACCCGAATTCGTTGCTTTGACTTCCACCTGTCTGTGGATGGTAGGCGGGGCTCATATCCAATCGCATGCTAAACTGTGCATGCATAGTCTAACATATATGTGACATAAACCGCGAGCCTCTGTTTGACACAATTGACAATGAAAACCCGTAAAGTCGAACTATTTCTCACTAATATAAATTAGCCAGCCTATCCATTCCATGTGTAGTAGAGATCGGTAGGACGTGTGCAGACTTAGTCAACCTATCTACAATCACCCATATATTTCATGTCCGCGCCGAGATCGAGGTAATCCACAGATGAAGTCCCCAAAAATATGCTCCACTTCCACCGAGGAATGGGAAGTAGATTTAGTAGTCTTTCAAGCCTCTAATGCTTAGCCTTAACTCGCTGGCATATCTTTCACGCTCTAAAGTAATTTGAAATACTGATCTTTATCCTTGGCCACCAAAAGAGACGTCGCATGTTTACATATGTCTTGGTCTGACCTGGATGAATCGTAAAATGAGAGCGATGAGCCTCTTAAAGTATGTCTTTCGAATCTTAACCACCGATGGAATCCACAAACGTCCTCTAAATCTTAGGCATGAATCTGTCGACTAACTCCACTCTGGGTGATCCAGACTTTGAGCCATCTCACTAAACCTCTAATAGAGCTCATCGGCCTCCTGACCTTGAAGTACACTCTCAACTAACATTATCTGAGTCTTCATATTACCACAAATCACTGTCTCAATAGCTGCCTAAATCTATGCTGAACAAAGTGTGCCAATCGCCTCGAGTAACGCATAGTCGTGTGTGATATGACATCTCATAATCTTTGCGTCTTACCCCCTCATGCTCAAAGCACCTACCACTGCATTGGCCTTCCCTGGGTGGCACTCCAATGGGAAATCATAATCTTTCAGGAACTACAACCATCTCCTCTGTCTCATGTTCAGTTCCTTCTTGGCAAAGATGTATTTTAGACTCTTGTGATCCGTGTGGAGAGTGAACCTCTCACAGTACAATTAATGACACCAGATCTTTAGTGCAAATATTACAACTACTTACTATAAGTCATGTGTCGGATAATTATTCTTATAAATCTTAAGATATCGCGATGCGTAAGCTATCAATGTGTTATCCTGTATCAAAACACAGACCAGATCGACCTTGGAAGCATCGGTATTCACATCGAAGCCTTTCATCATCCCTAGTAACACCAACACTAGCGCGATAGTCAATCGTTCTTTTAGAATCTAGAAAGCCCGCTCACAATTATTATTCCACTAAAAACTGACTTCCTTCTTTGTCAACTGAGTTATCAGTGCAGCAATCTTGGAGAAATCCTGAACAAATCACTTGTAATAGCCTGTCGATTCCATAAAATTGAGAATGTGTGTCATCGATCTCGGTGTAGGCCAATCAATCATTACTTTAACATTAGTAGGGTCCACTGATACTCTGCATGACTTGACTATATGTCCTAAAAATCCAACCTCTTCAAGCCAAAACTTGCATTTACTGAATTTGGTGTATAGTCCGTGCTCCCTTAAAGTCTATAAAATCGTCCTAAGGTGTACATCGTGATCCTTACGAGTCTTGGAGTAGATGAGAATATCGTTGATGGATACAATCATAAATATGTTCAAATATTCCCTAAATACTTTATGCATGAGATTCATGAACATCGCCGAGGCATTCATCAGCCCGAAATGCATGACAATAAAATGGTAGTGCCCATATCGGGTGCGAAAGGCAGTCTTCTCCCTATCCTCTGCCCTAATCCTCAACTGGTGGTAGTCTGACCTTAATCCAATATTTGAGAACCACTGTGCTCTTTTAAGCTGGTCGAATAAGTCATCAATGCATGGTAGATGATATTTGTTCTTCATTGTAGTCCAGTTGAGCTGTCGTTAATCAATACAAAGTTTCAGACTACCGTCTTTTTGCTTGATGAATAGTATTTTGGTGTGCCCCATGGTGAGATAGTCGAGTAAACAAATCCCAGCACAACAACTCATCAAGCTGGGTCCTCAACTCCTCGAGTTATCTTAGTGCCATTCTGTATGACAAAATCGATATCGGTTTGGTCCTTGGGACAAAGTCTCTAATGAATTTGATCTCTCTCGTCCGGGTGATCCAGGTAGATCACCAAATTTTTTTTTTTCTGAAACTAACATGATATGATACCTCTTCAATCCTAGTGTCAACTCTCCTTACCGTACTTATGACGTTGGCTAAATTCTTAACATTAATATTCATGGCCATTCTGCCTCTGGTAGTCGGTAGTGTAATCATAGTCCCTTAAAGACTGAACTCTGCCCGATCTCTAGGCGCTCCCTTAATAGCTACCATACTGCGCCACCATGTGTCAGTTTCTCTAAACAATTACTTAGAAGATATCATCACTCTCACCTGCTCAGGAGTAGCCAAGATGATGTGAATTTTCTCATGGCTTTTCACAAATCTCTCTGCCGCCTCGAGATTCATGCCATAATAGAACTCAGTTAGTATATATCTTTAGACTTACGCGATTGTCTTGCCTCCACAGTCTCCCTAGTGCTAGTCTTTGTAGGCGTTAGTGGAACTATCTTTGTATGAGTAGGAAGTGTAAGTAGTATTGTCTTAGCCTGTACCCATATAATATCCACATTAACTGGCGTTGTCGGTGCAATGAGAGCCGCTAGAGTGACTTGTACTGTGACGGCCCCTTCCCTAATCTAGGGGACCGCCTAGCCTAATCCCATAATTAAGCCTAAATTCTAGCCATATAGGACTTAACTATGTATTAGTTCGCCTTTCTATCATAATCTACTTAATAAAAGCGCTCAAGATAAGTAATACAAATATTACTAGATTTTTAGAGTAATTAAAAACTTTTTAAGAGTTATAAAGTTTAGTGGAAATCTTAACATATTATGCGGAAGCAATATATTAAATCTTAAGTGTGGAAACTAGGAAATAATGATCACATGCATACATATAATAAAGTGGCAAACACAAACAATGTGATGGTCATCATAAGCCGGGGAACTAAATGCTCGACCCAATGTACAACTCTAAAATATTTCAAAAGACATAACTGTACAAATACATAATACCAAAACCTACAAAATGTAGATGCAGAAGTACGCTGCTGGCACAGAGGTAGTCGCGATCTTCTCTTTGTAGGGATTGCTCGTCAATGGCTCTGCGCCCACCTTCATTAAAAGGATGATGAGTACAAAAAGTAACAGTAATCCCTGTTGACATATTCATTTACATTTCTAAAAGACTAAATGGTGTTTAAAAATAAGTTTAATAAAGAAATACTAGTACTAGAAATATGCTAAAAAGACCACAATTAAGCAAGTGAAACTGACACGAGGCTAAATAGTTATGATCTAGATCTGGTCAACCGTGACATGCGTCATCGAAGCTTTTAAGCCCACTAAAGGATGTGCGTGACATCGCCTAGTTTAATATCACTAAGGACTCTAAGCCCAGTGTCACCAGGGCCTGTTACCTTGGTTTATTGACAACCCTATAAACTCTAACTCTGTATGTTGCGTCATTGTGGCAAGTGCCAATGCAACGACCCGCTACCTTTAGTGTTAATTCAAATCTTAATTAATCCGAGTTAGGCTCGTGATTAAGCTCGGCGTACCTCGATTAGCGTATGCGTGCATTTGCATGATGTATGATGTTTGTTTAGTTTGCAAAACTAAAATATAAATAGGTTGTGTATATTAATATGGTGTATACAAGCTATACGGGATCAATACACTATAAATCATTAATTATCGATACCCTGTGAGCAACGAGGGAAACGTGGCAAGGAAATGCACGTTCGCAACTACATGTATCACCCTAATTAAGTTAGGGGATGCTACAATCGACATCCTCCGAGACTCTAACCTCGTGTACCGATCAACTCTAACATAGTGCAACGTACTCTAGATTCTATAACTATTTTCTAATTCCTATAAATTGACTCGTTAAGGATTCCAAGGCTTGATTATGCTACAAAGCCCAATTCCCAAGGAATACTAGTCCATAAAGTCATTTACAAACTCAGAGTTCTTAATAGCATTCTATTTACACTATATTCACTGTGAAACAACAAGAAATGACATAAATCACATGAATAGATTCAAAAGAATTCAATTCATCATCATATCATGAAATTCAAGCTCAACAAATGAGGAGTACAACGCTGGACGTAGTCGATATAGACTACAAAAAATAAGCATAAAGTGGATATGAAATGCAAATAAAAAAATTAATAGGTATACTCACATCAAGCAATGTAAATGCCTAGCTTTACCGACCTCCCAATACCTCAAATCTCGTATCTGAAACCTTGAGACTCTTCCTTAGGTTCCTGATATAAAATCATTCCAAATAAATTAGGTTTAGGCTAGGTCAAGTGAGTTTAGGAACCTTAACCTAAAACAACCCTTTAAGACTAAACAATATTAAAATTCTAGTCATGTATTGCAGCGCAATTTTAGGCATGAAATTATTCAAATCTCAAAATCTCCCCTAGCACAAAGTTTTTGGTCTCTATTTTAGATTTTCAAAAAGGTTTAGTTTGCAAAATTCCGAGTTAAAATGAAAAAGATATCACAATTCTACCAAAACTAGCTCAAATTGAAACCTAATCCAACCAGCGGACTTAGAAGATTTATTTCTCCCAATCTATAATTACAAAATTTGTGACTTTTGGTCACAAGCCATGTAACATACAAATAACAACATAGTAAAAGATTAGATTATTTAGATAAGTAATTAGGTAGTTATGCCTTTTAAAGATTTAGTTTAAAAAATCTTATAATGCATTCAATCACCTATTTTTATGGCACTTTTGAACATGAAAACATTCGAATTACAAATTTTTAGTAGGATAAAGTTGTTTCTCTTTGAGTTAACTTTCTAGTGCCACAAGATTGGGTTCATTTCGATTAAAAATGAGCAAGTTATAGCCAAATTAAATAGACCGGTTCATAATACAACATGCATAATTTCAATTTTGGTCTTACAAATTCAAAAATTCATATATTTTTTTATTTCCAAACCAAATTAAGAACTTCTTAATAGCTGGATTATCAGCTTGAAATGATGAATCCAAATACATAAACTAATTGCAAAGACATAACTATCTACCCTCTGAAAACGACTAAAAACCTAAAGCTGGTTTCAACTTGAAATATAGAAATGTGTACATAAGGTTGATGACACTTTGATTTAAGCTCTAAATCTTCTTGATCTTCCTGACGTTTTTAGCCAAAACTTTCCTCAATTCCTCTAATTTCTTCTTTTCCAACTTCCTTAGCTTCTAAGTTATGGAAATGAAATGAATTGTATGGGTTGATTTATCAAATCTTATATATAAAGATAAGGTTGATTAATAACCATTGATCTTTATGTACACACGTGTCTCGAGACTAATCTAATGGCCTACATCTTGACACAATTCCACTAACTCTACCTAACTAACACAAATTCATATTCTATTGGTCTCTTGATGTGTTTTTATGTATCTCAAGGAACATCACATGACTATTATTTTATCTTGCTAACTTAGTTACATTTACTATAAAATCAACTATAGCTACATTAATTTTACCATTTCAGCTACACTAAGCTTAAACCAACTTACCATATCACTCTCTATCTCGGTCTCACGTTGGCATGTACCTTGAAACGCGTCATCACTTACGTCTCAACACCTATACATAAGTAGGAGTGACTTAGTAGTCTACACATATACAATACACTAAACATAAATCGCAATAAATCTAACATATACCTCGATCATCTCGCCTTGATCGGTGTACTTATCACGATGTGGGTCCCACGTCACAGGTCGGTAATTCCGATTATGAATAATAAACGAGATTAAAAATTTGGGCCATGACATGTATAGTATGTGCACTCTCCTTGTACATTTGAGCTACCGCCGATAACACTGGCCTCAGGCTGACTATCGTGACCCATAAAAAAGGCAAATTCTTGATCAGTTTATAACTATCAATAATAGTATAATATAATACATCAAATAACACATATAATTCAGATTTTTAACTTCCCCAACTCTCCTCACTTCCCAACTAAGACTCAAAGTTAGGATCATAAGGTTCCACTCTAAGTTCAACCGTGTTTGAACTTTACTGTTAATTTGTCTTTTATATTGGTTGTGGGTTGTTCCTAAGCTAGGTGAAAAACCTTATGCTCTGATACTAACTGTGATGATCCCAGTTTCCATAAATTGGGCCCCACCCGGCCTAAGCCTACGTGGACCCCCGGGTAAGTCTCGCGAGGTCAACACATGCTTAATCAGCCTTCTAATCCATCATTATCAGTAAATTCATAATTTTAAGTTGAGTTATTAATAATTTTGCAAGTTTTACAAGTTAATGATAGTAATTAACTATAAATGACTCAATAATGAAGTAACGGAGCCGGACGACTTAAATGTGGAATCCTTACGTAACTGCCCAAATTAATAAAACTAAGATTATGATTAATCTCGGGGATTAACAACCGTAATTCAGGCGTTACGTGGACAACTCGGTTGACTCGCACACGAGAACCGATGGAATATGTTATTTATGGATGATGGTTGTTTATATGTGGTTTTTAAAATTATTATTATTATATTGCACTACGTATGTACATTGTTATCGGGCAAGTTGATGTAACGGGTGTTCATCTCGAAAGGTGTGTCAATGCAAGAATCGGGTAGGCAAACTACAGGTTCACTAGGAAGCTTGATTAATTTACGTTAAGATGACTAATCAATCAACTAAAAAGTGTAATGTAACCGTAGGCTAATTAAATTATAAAATTTGAACAATGGGCTATGGCGTACCTCGGAGCGTGTGTCGAGACACAGGGCAACATGTATCGGGTAGCCGAAGGTTAGTGGAACCACAAGTGGGTTAGTTTTGATAAGTAAAACATTAACCATATGGTTTGATAAGGCTTTAAGGTTCATAAATCAAATAAATGAAATCTTATAGTTTGAGGTAAATAATGTGGACACTAGATGAACCTTAAGATGGTCATAATGAGACAATCTAGGGTAGGTGTGTACTATTGGAGTCATCCAGTGGTATGAGACAACATGAATAAAGACAACAACATAATCCTCAAGATACATACACACATTTGATCAATACCATAACTATATATAACAAGTGAGTGGGATTTTCATCTCCACTAACGGTGATTTACATAAAAAAACCAGTAAAACCAGAGGAAAAGAATGATTTCAAGCTGAGATTTAAGACCTTAAAGACCAATTTAAGAGCTCAAACCAAGGTTATTATCATCTTCATCTCCTCCACTCTCCAATGAACCCATTTTTTATTGAATTGAGTGAATTCGAGTTTAATGGTTAAATATCAGATTTTGGGTGAAAATGTGATGAATTACATGTTATTAGATCATTTTCATAGATAATTGCCAAATGGTTTAACTAGAATTTATGTTTTTGATGAATTGAAAATTGGTAAATGCATGAGATTTGGAGGAATTTAGGTTAAAATTGATGTTATGGAGTGTGCTAGATATTGCTTTTGAAGTTAATATTGTATGTAAAGGATGTTTAAACTAGTAAGGTAGCGAATTGGAAGAGAAATGATAGAATTCTTGACTTGAGAATCTTGCCCTGGAGGACAGATAGCGCATTACCTGGAATTGTTAGTGCGCTAATCATTCTGGGTCTTGAAGAACAGTAATGCACTTCATCAATTACCTAGCTCGCTATCATTACATATCGCGCTACTCGATTTCATAGCGCGCTAACAACTGATCGAATATGAAATTAAAAGGTTATTTTGGGATTTCTTTGACTTAATACATATCTCAAACACCTATAAACATACAAAAAACATCTAAAATTAGACTTCAGGGACTTAGGGGACTGTAGCTAAAGTATCGGGGAGCTAGTCAGGTCAGATACGGGAGTCCGAGGAAGTCGGAGGGCGGATTAAGGTGCGTAAACCCCTTAAGAATGCTTCATGGAATTCGATTTGTTTTTCTTATGCATGTGATGGGTGTTGAACTGTTTATTTTACTGTATTGTCTAACCGATTGATTGTTTTATCAAGGTTTTTATACATCGGATGTGTGGACGAACTTGGGTACACTATACCACAACACGTGGGATCATGCCCTCATTTACCCGAATTACGCTCAGATGCACGTCTCGGCGAATCAGTGGATTTAGCTAGCGCCGCGAGGAATAAGGAAATGGGACTGTTGAGGTTGTCGGAGAAGCCCACGGCAAAGACCCTTAGCTCGGAAGTATGGTATATCATGCTACACGCGATACATCCTTGGGTTTTCATCAAAGACATTTATGTGCATATTGACTTAACTATTGTATGTTCACTTTCTCGTTTACCTCGTTAACCACTACTTTGTTTGATTATTGTCTATTATGTTGTATTACTATTATTGTATGGTGCTTGAATCTTTTGTATTGCCCTACATTCATGGAAGTATGTATTTTCGTTGCTAGATAGCATATTTGCATATCTTGTAGTTTTATTTTTTTTTTGCTGAATATTGTATGGACTTCTCTTGGGAATTTACTCATTGGACTCATCACAATATTTGTTGGGCGACATAGTGCAGATCTTTCTACGAGTAGTAGCAAAGAACAATCTTAGGCGATTATCTCTTTTTGCTAACGGTCTTTGACATACTTGTAGGTGTTTATATTATTTTGATATTTTGGTTTTTATTTTGGGTAATGGTAGATTTGAGAGGACGTGTACATGTATATACCATGTTTTATGGTATTTTTGCTTATATATATAGTATTTTTCCTGGTTTTCTAAAGTAGGATTTGCTCTTATGAATAATGTTTACTATGGTAAATTACCTTACCTAATCGTATCGGTTAAGGATTTCACTGATTTATATTAACTTGTAAAATACAACCCACTAATATAGTTAGGACTTGAATAAACCACAAATTATTGAACTTAACAAATATTTAAATACTTATAGAGGAAAATTTAAGAAAATACGGATAATCCACTAACAAATTTAATGAAACATACGTGGACATGAACTTTGAGCTAATAGGAGGATGAGCGGTTGCCGAACATGTGTAGTTAGGCCTATTGGGCGAGGAGTACACGGAGACACGTCACCCCGGGGGGCAAAACCGACGCAGATGGTATCGGAGTGAGGTTGATGGATCCTAAGGAATGAAGTTTAGTTTGTTCTTTAACCTTGTACAAACGACATAGTTGATATTAGAGAGAGGTCGATGAAGCTTTGGGAAAAGTTAAAAGAAACTTGATAAACTTAACCAATAAAAATCTTAGATGTGGAAACTTGATGTTGTAGATTAAGAACTTTAGTCGGGAAGTGATGTGAGGCGGGTAGAGTTAGGGTTATATGCGTGTTATATTTTTACTGTATGTTATACACTATACGCGTGTATATATATATTGAGGCTGATGGGGAGCGCATGTCTCGATGTAGATCATGGATGGACAGTCCACTATACCTCAGAAGATCAGACAGACTAGTGTTATAGTTAGGGATTTCCCTATTACAACGAGTGTGGAGGATCGACTTGCAGCCCAGGAGACTCGAATGGCCGAGGTACTCTGACTATTACGGTATTAGACCACCGCACTTACGCACTGGCTACAACTGTGGCTACCACATCTCCATACCTAATAGTAGTCACCGCAACCCAACCAAAGCCAGTGTCGATCGAGCATAGCACTGGAGATGAAAATAGGAGAACCAGACAAAGGACATAAGAGGGGTACATGCTAACATTGGTAGGTCCTCATGTAGATAGAGAGCTTGACCTAGCATACACACCTCGAACATAATACGAGAGGATTTCGAGCTAGAGTTCAGGGATACGACGGGGATAAGCAAAATGACGACATAGGTGTTTTCGATGTGGCCGATGTAGACATGATAAGAAAGATTGTCTTTGGAGACTAGTGTCAGTTACTATAGCACTACCTACGCCAGAGCCAGATTTGCAGGGTGACGAGCCTACTTCATTGGGACAGGAGTGCCCTCCAGTATGTTCTTATTATAGAGTGGAGAGGAGAATCATCATTTCAATTGCCCATGGATCTTTATGGCGCCGATACCAGTGATACCATTACAGGTTAGAGCCTCACTTTAAGAGGCTGATACATAGTATGTAGAGATGAAAATCTTGAATGTTAGGTCATTTTGTATAGTTAATGAGAACCTAATATTTTTGCTACATTATATGTGTGAACTTCACGTTTAAGAAGATAATGGTGAATGCGGGTGATTATATGTGGTTATTTCATGCTAAAAAGGAAAGTAATGATTTGAGTTAGAGACTATGCAGTTTATGCGTATTACAGACCATGGCATGGTTGCCGACGACGTGATAGTTCTTAACCTAATCGGTATAGGACACCTAGCTTAGATCTCGACATAACATGAGAGGTATGATGGTGAATTCATACAAGCCACTAGTTATAGGTCGAGAGTGCATTTGATTTGAAGATATATAGAAAGACAATAATGATAAGACTTACAGGAAGGTGGTTGGGATATTGTAGATAGAGTCTTATTAGGATAGCTAGAAGACATGATACAGAGGAGCAGCTAGAAGACCTATGGACAGATGATAGTGTTGAGATGACTCAGGATGTGCATGAAAGCGATGACAAACACCTTTAGTTCCAGTTAGAGCACTAGAGTTAGTCTCGCAATCATGACAATCCGAGTAACTCCATATAAGTTTTTACAATTACCCTCAAACAGTGAGATCGGTGGGGGCCCTCACCGCCACCTCTTCTGAAAAATGAAAATTCAATAAGTGCAAGCCAAGAGAAAGCTTACAGTTGCGCAAGAAGACATCGAACAAATCACTAACACCAAGATTTAAATCAAGTTCAACGAAGATGGACAACTAGGACCAGGGGTGGTAGAGATTAATGTGACAAAGTGGAAAACATGAGATCGTAGGGAGAATTTAAGAGTTGTGTACAGAGGAAGTGAAATGGATAAACATCATTATAAAGAGATTGAAGGGCCATATGATTTGTAGATTTAAAGATATGAAGACACAAAGCTTTTAGAAGACATGAGAATAAAAATAGTGAAAATTCTCATTAATGGATTAGTAGTACTCTCCATTAAGTACTGTATATAGAGTGTGTGACCTTATTAAGTATACGCTGTAAAAAAATAGGATGAGACAATACGTGACTTATACATGAGCAAGAGTAACTCATGATTGCCATAGTCACGGTGTCATGAGATCATATTTCATTGCCTAAATTAGACTCTTGTGCTCTGTGAAGCACTATAGTAATACCGTGGTTGTGATGGTATGGATATAGGCGAAGTTAATAAAAACACAACTGAAATAGTCGGTATTCAAAGCCTGATAATAAGCATGACATTGTTAACTATACTCGTGGACATGACTCGTCTTTAGACAAGGACGAGTAACAACTAGACCATAACATGTGTATCAAGAGTTCTCGGTGGATAACGACCCGAACTATTGTGCTGGTACATATGTAGGTGCGTCGTGGGTCTACGCCGGCCACCGTGAGGACCAAGTATTAAGCCAGTTAGGTGCGCTCACTGGTGGGGACCTGGGAGGGAATCCAGTATGGTCTAGTTGGGTTTAGGAGTGAGTTGGCAATTGTGAATGTTTCTTGCAACACTTTCCTCCCCACGAAAAGAAGAACAAAAGACCAGGACTAAGTGGCGCTGTAAATAATTTTTGCTACAGTTTCCTCCCATGAAGATGAAGAGATGAAGGGCTGTATTTAAAGCCTAGCTGGGCACATTACGTACGGGACATCGCCTGAGGATACAGTTATGCGAAGGTCCGAAGGGCTGTAGGAAGGGTATTGCTGGGCACATCGCATATGGGGCAACACCTAAGGATACAATTATGTGAAAAGCTATTGGGTGATGGGCCAGTGGAACGGGTTTGAAAGGCCCACTTGTGGGTCCCCAATGTATTGAAGTATGATCTAGTGGGGGTCGAGATTGAGTTGGCGACGTCAGTTGTTCCGACACTATTTTAGCTTTGTGTAGAATTGAATTAGAAATTCCTTAAGATCTAAATTTCAAGGACAAACCTTTTTAGTTGGGAAGAATTGTAATGGCCTGAATTAATTAAAACTAAGATTATGATTAATCTTAGGGATTAACAATCGTGATTCAGGCGTTACGTAAACAACTCGGTTGACTCGAACATGAGAACTAAGGGAATATATTATTTATGGATGGTGGTTGTTAATATGTGGTGTTTAAAATTATTATTATATTGCACTACAAGTGTGTACGTTGTTATCGAGTGAGTTGGTGTAACGGGTGTTCACCTCAAAAGGCATGTCAACGCGAGTATTTGGTATGCAAACTACGGGTATACTAGGAAACTCGATTAATTCACGTTAAGATGACTAATTAATCAACTAAAATGGGTAATGTAACCATAGGCTAATTAAATTATAAAACTTGAACAATAGGCTATGACGTGTCTCAGAGTGCGTGTCGATATGCGGGGCAACAGGTATCGAATAGCCAAAGGTTAGTGGGACCACAAGTGGGTTAGTTTTGATAAGTAAAACATTAACCATATGGTTTGATAAGGCTTTAAGTAAGGTTCATAAATCAAATAAATAAAATCCTATAGTTTGAGGTAAATAATGTAGACACTAGATGAACCTCAAGATGATCATAATGAGACAATCTAGGATAGGAGTGTACTATTGGAGTCATCCAGTGGCATGGGACAGCATGAATAAAGACCACAACATAATCTTCGAGATACGCATGCACACTTGATCAAGACCAAAACTATATATAATAAGTGAATGGGATTTTCATCTCCATTAACGGTGATTTACATGCAAAAACCAGTAAAACCAGAGGAGAAGAAGGATTTCAAGCTGAGACTCAACATCTTAGAGACCAATTCAAGAGTTCAAACCAAAGTAATCATCTTCATCTTCTCCACTCTCCAATGAACCCATTTTTTATTGAATTGAGTGAATTCGGGCTTGATGGTTAAACCTCTAATTTTGGGCTAAAACGTGATAAATTACTTGTTATTACATCATTTCCATAAAGAATTGCCAAATGGTTTAATTAGAATTTATGTTTTTAATGAATTGGAAAATTGGTAAATGCATGAGATTTGGAGGAAATTGGGTCAAAATTGATGTTCTGGAGTGTGCTAGATATTGTTTTGAAGTTAATATTGTATATAAAACGTGTTTAAACTAGTAAGGTAGCGCATTGGAAGAGAAATGAAAGAATTCTCGACTTGAGAATTTTTCCCCAAAGGACAGATAGCGTGCTACCTGGAACGATTAGCATGCTAATCGTTTTGGGTTTGCAACTATTCTTCGTCCTGACGAACAGTAGCGTGCTACACGATTCCCATGCTCGCTAACAAAATACAGAAACTGAAATTAAAAGGTTGTTTCAGGATTTTTTGACTTAATACATATCTCAAACACCTATAAACCTACTAAACATGTAAAACTGGACTTCCGGGACTTAGGGGACCGTAGTTCAGGTATCGTGGAACTAGTCGGGTCGGATACGATAGTATGGGGAAGTCGGAGCACGGATTGAGGTGCGTAAACCCCTTAAGAATACTTCACAGAATTCGATTTGTTTTTCTTATGCGTGTGATGGGTGTCGAACTGTTTATTTTACTAGTTTGTCTAACTAATAGATTGGTTTATCGAGGTTTTTACACCAGGATGTATGGACAGACTTGGGTACACTATACCATACCACGTGTGATCATGCTCTCGGTGAATTGTGACTTGAGCTGCACTCAGATGCACGTGTCGGTGACTTAGTAGATTTGGCCAGCGCCACGAGGACTAAGGAAACGTGACTGTGGAGGTTGTCAGAAAAGCCCACAGGAAAGACTTTTAGCTCCAAAGTATGGTATAGTCTGCTACACGCGATACATCCTTGGGTTTTCATCAAAGACAGTTATGTGCATATTGAATTAGTTGTTGTATGTTTACGTTCTCGTTTACTTCGTTTACTGCTACTTTGTTTGATTATTGTCCGTTGTGTTGTATTACTTTTATTGTATTTTAGTTGCATCTTTTGTATTGCCCTACATTTATGGAAGCATGTATTTATGTTGATAGATATCGTATTTGCATGTCTTGTAGTTTTATTTGTTTTCTTGCTGAATATTGTGTGGACTTCTCTCAGGAATTTACTCACTGGAGTCGTTACTATATTTGTTGGGCGATTGAGTTCAGATCTTTCCACTAGTAGTGACAAAAGACGATCTTAGGTGACTATCTCTTTTTGCTGACGGTATTGGACATACTCGTAGGTGTTTATATTATTTTAATATTCTTGTATTATTTTGGGTATTGGTAGATTTGAGATGACATGTACATGTATATACCATGTTTTATAGTATTGTCGCTTATATACAGAGTACGTTTTTCGGGTTTTTCACAATAGGATTTTCTCTTATAAATAATCTTTACGAAGGTAAATCACCTTACTTAATTGTATCAATTAAGGCTTTTGTTGATTTATGTTAACTTGTAAAATACAACCCACTAATATGGTTAGGGTTTGAATAAACCACAAATTATTGAACTTAACAAATATTTAAATACTTAAAGAGGAAAATTTAAGAAAATGAAGATAATCCACTAGCAAATTTTATGAAACACACGTGGACACAAACTTCGAGCTAATAGGAGGACGGGTAAGTGCCGAACACGTATAGTTAGGCCCACTGGACAATGAGTACACGGAGACATGTCACCCTGGGGCGGCAAGGTCGTCGCACTATAAACATATCAAACTTGTATATCAAGTGAGTAGTGTAGAGAGTGTGCAAAAGTGATATACAAGTTCTAAGTATCTCTCAACCCATCAAAGTATCTCAAGTGTTACAAAAACAATATATATATATATAATACATAAAGCCAAAAACCTACAAAAGTGAGTAAGGGAAGGCCACTCCGATGTCTTCAGAGTGAATCACTAAGTATTGGTGCCTTGCCCTTGCTCGATTGCGGATCTGCACTTGGTCAAACACAAGAATGACAAGTCCAGTAAGTAAAAGACGGTATGATCTAAACAGTACTTCAAAATAAATAAAACAGCCTAAAATTCATGCAGATAAAAAGAAAGCTATAAGGAATGCATGATAATATAACTGAATAATGAAAGTACAACAACAAATGAGTGTCAAAAATAGAGAGGTGCCTAAGTAGTCCAAGACCACCGAATGCGGGTGCCACAGGGTTGGGGTCATAGAGTCGCGACAACGCTAAACAGACTCGGGTCCTAAGACGCGACATCACCTGTTATTCCTTGACCGTCGCGAATGTGGCATATCAATGGTGCCCCGAATAAAATCCATCTCATCCCGACCAAATAATCCATGGAATCGAGATCATGCCTCTGGTAGCTATCCAGCAACCACTCCATCAAAGACACATTCCAGACTCACCTTGCCTTTGGACACTTATATTGGAGTGGGAACTCCAAGAAAGATAAGATAGTGTAATAGGAATAAAATTTGAAGCTCATTGAATTACTGTGTATTTCCCAACTAGTTTTACGTACCTTCGATCATGCTAATACACGCACTCTCGCAGCTCCAACACGCTCTCCAAACCAATCCCGAAATTCAAGCTAGTATGCTAAGTCTTTGGTAATCATTTTGATAAGTTTATATCGTGTTAGAGTTAGTTTTTCTATTAATTATAATTCAGTCCATAGTATGATTTGCTTTACTTATTATTCTTATATTATGTATGTAGGTGTAGGCAAGGTTATACAAATACACCTGATGTCTTATATATATATATATTTGTATGTATGTATGTATGATATATAAATATATATAACCACTTAATGCATCAATAGATCTCTATAAACCTATTTTAGGAATCTTATTATTTATTTATTTATTTATTATTATTATTATTATTATTATTATTATTATTATTTTAACACTAGATTAATCTTTGGTCACATAAAAACCCACTATTACTTATGTATGATAGTAAACTTTTTGATTAATACTTAGGCACATCAAACTAGATTAATACTTAAGATTAGGTTGTAAATTTTCAATTCTCAAATAATTTAATCTTAGAATGAATATGCCCTTCATCTATGCACCATTTCTTTTATTAATGAATTATTATTATAATTATTATTTTCATTCTTCTTAGCCATATTCATATCAAGGTTCCAATACATTTAGCTTGCATTAATTTAGAATAAGATCATCATAAAAATGTGTGTTGTTGATTAGTAATGGGGGTGCAAAAGAATAGAAATCAAAAAGTAGCATGGATAAGTAATTAGAAATCAAATGGATAAGAATTCAAACGGGAGAAATTATTTAGGAGAAGGTGTAGAACATGCCTTGAGAGACCATATGAACTTTTAACTCCTTGTTATCTTCAAGCTTTCTCACACTCCATTAATGCTGGGATTACTTCCAATTACCTCTCTAGAGCTTTTATAAATGAATTTGAGTTAAGCCCATAATGACTTCTAACCCTTTATACAATTATTTGAAATTCATCAGTGATAGATTGATTAAGCTAACCTTGCTTAATTAAGTTTAAATCAAAGCTCTTCATCTCATTTCTACATATGTCAAGTGTCCTACAATGTGTAAAATGACAATTTTGCCCTTAGTTCATCCATGTATTTTCCATGCAGCGAAGACATTTACATAGATTAAGTGACCTTATTTTTCACCATATTTATATGTCTTTGAATTTAATATTGGTTCCTTAATATGAATGAAGGAGAATTTTACATTAATTTTAATCTTCCATAGTACGCCTCTCGAGGTACATACATCATATACCTTATCTCATTTCTACACTACGTCAGATAAAGTCTCTGTCAAAGTCCTGCGGTGACATGTGGCACGAGTTAGATTATTCGAGTCATGTCACCTGCTTTGTAAAAAAAGCCCACGACGAACTTGGAGTTTTTTTTCCTATTAGTAAGCATATCAAACCGGTTATATATATAGGAGATATTATAATATTTTGGCAAAACTCATCATTTGGTCTCTGAACTTTGTGTTTTTTATGCTTTTGGTCCCTAAATTTTTATTACTACACATTTGATCCTTAAACTTTCACAAAGATCTACATTTAGTCATTCTACCATTTAAAGTGTTAAATTCTGGTAATGTGGGTAATAAAAGTAACGTGTGACTAGTCAAAAAGAGTAAAGTGGTTTATACTACTAAGTCGAACGACTCACATCGATCAATAAAAGCCGAAAAAAATTAATTTTCCCCCAAAAACGTAAAAACCTCAAAGTTCAAGGACCAAAAGCATAAAATACTCAAAAGTTTAGGGACCAAATGTACAAAAATGAAAGTTCAGGGACCAAATTAACACTAATAAAAGTTCAAGGACTAAAAACATAAAAGTCTCAAAGTTCAAGGACCAAAAAATGTGTTTTGCCTAATATTTTCCTTGTTTGAATGATGTGGTACTCATCTATTTCTATTATTTTATTTTATTTTCTTGATAATATATATGAAAATTGTTGTTGTTGTATATATGGAAAATGTTAGAATGACCTTGCCCAAATCAAAATCACATCGGGCACAAGCGTCATTTTCTTGACCTCAACTCACATGTTATGTATCGAGATTTATATACTTCTTCATCTTTAGGCGCGTACAAACGACTCATGTGCCCAATGTGACCGTGATTTAGGCGTTGTCATTCTATGTATATTTAAAAGAAGTTGCTAGAGCAACCCACAACCCACTTTAGGCATCGACTCAATCCGTTGCCGTGTGATGCATCTCGAGATGTGCATGTGCGCATCGCGAGAGCATCATGTGGCATTCGAGCGGGTTGATGCCTAAAATGGGTTACCCAGTTTTTTTCATATATATAAATGCTTAATATAAAGGAAAAAATGAAAGTGTAGTACGTTTTTTATAGCCCTGGATAACCAAAATTACCGGGTCCACCCTTGATAATCAATAATTGAGTGACACTTAGTAATGAAAACAACCGCGAACTAATAACACTCAAAACCTAAACAACAATGTCATTGCAGATGCAAACAACTACTCATACAACAATACTAAGGATCATACTGCAATTGTTTATTTGGTGTACCACAGACCAATGACCCCTAATTCAATTTGTTGAAATGGTAGATTGTTAGTTCGTAACTATAACCCTCGTGTTACGTTCTTCTTAGATGAGTTTTTGTTAACTAACAATATTTCTAGAATCAATTTGTCACATCTATATATTATTTTTAACCATTAAATTTCAATTCAATGAATAATATAACTTCTTGATACTGAAGTGTCATTAATGTAGCTATCAAATTGACCATTAAATTTATAATAATAAAAATCACCACAGAATTTCCTATATATATATATATACACACGAAGGAAAGTGATAGAATGACAACAACAATGTTTTACAATATACATTAGCTCACAAGAGCCTTCCATGTGGCCTTGACCTGCGTGTTATGCATCGAGATTTATGTATGTCCGCATCTTAAGGTGCACATGAATATCTCTTGCGAGTCAATGTGTCTTGTGTCTTGTGTGTGTCATGATGTTGACATTTTAGCACTTCTCATATAAGAAAGCTATGTACATGTTGACACATGTTAACTCTACGTAGCTTTTAAATTAATGTTTGTCTAATTAATCGCTTAATTAATATTAGTATCCTAATAAATAGCCTAAGTACATTATTTTTAATTTTGTTTTTATTTTTGTTCTTTTTATTTTTATACATATTAATAATTTTATTACATCATTCTATATATATTTTATATTTAATTTTTAAGCAACTCTTATTTATAAGAAAAGAAAATAAATATAGATTCGTATTCCAATGCAATGTCTGGGCTAAAAAACTTGTTTATTCTAAACTACAAAACCATTTAAATTTGAGGCCGCTAAGGGCACCCCACCGTTTAATGAAGCCACCCAAGTTATTTGTAAAAATTCCAGCGAAAATGGAAAAGACCATTTTGCCCCTGTATATATATTGATTCAAACCCCACAAACCATTTTGAGAAAGAAACAGGAGCACCTCACCACCAAGATTGAACCATAAAGCAACATTGCGTTTGGCGAGCGTTTATCGATTCTTGCGGCTTGACATTATCTGACGGCGAGGTAACAATGTTTGACAACCATATGATGCTTTGTTGGAACTGTTAATTTGAGTAAAACTGTGAAAATGATGATTTGTTTGTCAACGTAGGGTTTGGTAATTTCGACAGATCCAAACTTGTTTGCACTATAAAATGGAAGATTGTACTGCTACGGTGCAAGAGGGGGTTGAACTTGAGGTAATTTTTCAAATTTAATGTGTTTTTTATGCGGTTATTCGAAGTTTTTGTCGATGTGCGCGAATGATTCGGCCTCGCAGGACCGAGATGTATAGCAACGTCTCGATCATAGAGGACCGAGATATGTACGTAGTTCACGGTATGGGACAACCGAGACTACTGAGTAACTCTCGGTCGTACGTGAGCGAGAGCCGATTAAAGTATTGGACTTGGTGATCGTGCTGTACATTTTGGTTGATTATAATGTTACACTGTTTGTATTGCAGGTAATGTCGGTTTCTACCTTATTTCCAGACTACGAGGACACGTTTACACCTTGTATGCCATTCCCCTCTAGAGAAGCGTCTATTTCATGGCTTCAAATGATAGGTCGTGAGAACATGTTTGTGCTAGTGACAAAGCACTCTGATGCCGGGGGCATTAAGCAAGGGGAGGGTGAAACTTGCGTGTGAGAGGTCTGGAACATATAGGGGAATGTCTCAGAGAGTAGGGAAGGGGAAAGCGGCCAAAATTTCTTTGAAAGCAAGAAATGATGAAGAAGAGGAAAATGCAAGGACTCAAACTGGTATGAAGAAATGTGGATGCCCTTTCCTTATCAATGTAAAGAAAAATGCTGACTCCTTGTAGTATGTCACTGTCATATGTGGGAGGCACAATCACGACCCCGCAAAAAACTTGGACGACCATTCATTTGCCGGAAGATTGGATAAGGGGGAGCAGGAGGTTGTGATGCAAATGACAAAGGGTAATGTGAAGCCAAGAGACATCCTAAATACGTTGAAGCAAAGATATGTTAGAAACGTATCGACAATGAGGACAATATATAATGCAAGACAAAAAGTCCGAAATGAGGATGCGGGTGGGAGGACTCAAATGCAACAAATGTTTCACATCTTGAGAAGAATAAGTGGATGTCCTGACATAGGAAACATCCCGATACGAATGTTGTCACCGATTTATTTTGGTCACATCCCGACTCAATAAAGTTGCTAAGGTGTTTCTCATCGGTAATTTTGATGGATTGCACATACAAGACAAATAGGTACCGAATGCCTTTGTTGGAGATTGTTGGCATCACTTCTACGCGCTTGACGTTCTCCGTTGGGTTTGCATTCATATCATCAGAGAGTCATGCGAATTATGTTTGGGCACTTGAGAACTTGAGATCCATATTGAATGGGTGGCCTAAACCTGACGTGTTTGTTACCGATAGGGACTTAGCCCTTATTAGTGCCATTGAAGAAGTACTTCCGTCATCGTCTCACCTCCTTTGCTCTTGGCACATCAACAAAGTAGTATTGGCCAAGACTAAGAAGATGTTTGGGGAGAACGATGGTTTTGCGTGTTTCATGGATAGGTGGACGAACGTGATGTATGCCAACTCGGAGGCCTTATTCGAAGTTAGGATGAATGACCTGCGTTGTGAGTTTGGGAATGTCAAGGGTCTTACTGAGTACTTGGACAACATATGGGTAAAGAACTACAAGGAGAAATTTGTCCCCGCTTGGACAAATAGAATTATGCACTTTGGGGAAACAACAACGCAGAGGATGGAGTCTGCGCATTCCATTCTGAAGCTACACCTTGGCAACAGTCAGGCCAATCTTGAGACTTTGTGGAATGTGGTTGATGGCCTCCTTAGAATCCAACACAACAATATCAAGGCGTCGTTTGAGCAAAGTTTGAATGTGGTCTAACATGAGTACATTGATGAGTTATATCGACGATTGCGTGGTTATGTCTCTCAACGGGCGCTTAGGCTAATTAGAGATGAATTGACACGTGGAGAGGATGTTGGTCACGACTTCACTCGTTGTGGTTGCGAGATACGTACCACGCATGGCCTTCCTTATGCACACGAGCTAAACCATCACATATTTGCTGGGTCGCCCATCCCTCTCGAGGACATTCATGTTTACAGGCGAAAGTTGAGTATGATACCTGAGAATCCTGTGGATCGGTCGGATACAATGTGCACGATGAGATTGAACGGGTGTTGGAAAAGTTTCATGCTTGCACTGATGACGACGATCGACTCAGGATTATTCAGCAGCTCAAGGAGATTAGTTGACCTTCGTCTACACCGGGTGTTGTGCCGCCGGACGAAAATAAAGACAAAGAGAAGGACACCGGTCTTCAATCGGAGGCAAAGCAGGATCGAAGAGAAAACACGATAATGACGATTCTTCCACGACTAGATTGCCGAGCGGATTTGAGTACGTGCTTTCCACAGAAGAGGCCTCTACTTCGAGGAAGAAGAAAATCAAAGTTGTTCCTAAAATGCGTCGTGTTAGTCGACACACGCAAAGTGCATCTAACATGACTTATGGTCATTGCATAGAACGGATTGGTTGCTACATGTTGAGGGCACTATCAATGTGGTTGCCGATGGAAATTATGGATATCGGTGTGTTGCCTCTGGGCTTGGACTTGCCGATGTAGACGGTTGGAGGATTGTTCGTAGAAGGATGTATGATGAGATTATCAGGTATGAAGACCTTTGGCGGGAAGTGCTTGGCACGAGTTACGAGACTTTCAATGTTGTGGTGCATTGTCCAGATAATCAAGTTGGTGCATCTTTCAAAGAATGGTTGACACTTCCAGACATGGGATTGTTAGTATCCATTGCATTCAATGTCATTCTTGTAAACCTCTCGCATGGGAGTGCCTCGACATTTCTACATCTACGTAGTGCTCCACCATTGTCGTTGCACAACTACTTATCATTGCCATGATAAATGAAAGGAATATCCATTGGGTTAGGGTAAGTTCTATGAATTTTTTTGAATTGTTATGTTTCCCCCCTGATCGGGTTTGTGACAATATCTTCTATGTTATACTGTTCACTCTGACAGGCGAACAATAAGATACTTAGGTCGCCGAGTGTCAATGTTCGAACCCTCATCGTACAATTCTAACCTTGCACGATTTCCATCTACCTTAGCCTTTCCTTTAACATCTTCATTATCCATCTCTTTCTCTTTCCGGTAAGATGTTGTCGAGGGTCTCCAGCCACCTCGCCCCCGGGTAGGCCTCAACACCTCACACCAGCCTCCTCCCTAGTCACCGGTGCCTTTGTGATGGGGCATGTGCCCTAGGTCAATCCATTAACTGTCTTTATGAATACTTTTAGTTAATAAAATAAAGGATTTCATTTGCTGTTTATTATAATTAATTTGCATGATTACATTATAATAAGATCCATGGGTATTTACATAATATCATAAATGTCCCTAGTCGATCATTATACTGAGAACTATAATGAATTAAGACTAGTGTGAGTCTTGATCGATGATCATATGATAATTATACGTATAGGGATACGAATCAAGATCACGAGTACTTGTTAGGGAACAAAGTACTGGACTGATTCGCTATGAGAACATCACATGAATTAAGTCATAGTTGTTTCTCATGATACGTATATTTTTCAGTCCTCTAACATGAGATTGCCAGAGACTTCAACATTAGAAACACAGTAATTTGACACAATCAAACGTTGTCTTTAACTGGACGATTATAAAGGTTGTGATTGGTTACTGTGTGAGCAATGTGATGAAGTTGTGTAATCGAGATAGAATTTGTCCCTCTCATATAAAGAATGATATCTAGTGGATCCCTCGATGTGTTAGACTGTTAAAAGGCCTAGTCTAAGTGAATTGATATTGATCAATGTCACTTGGATGTTTTCAGTCTACCTAGAGATCGAAACTAGTACGATTGAACATGTTGGATGACAATTTCATGCCTTATGTTTGATCAAAAGGATATCGTGTGACAAAATGATGTTATATACACTATTGATTAGGTTGTATCGATTTGATATTCGTACAACTTGGGTAGTCATAATGTCTTGCTAGAGACTGCTTATGACTTGTATACCAAAATGTGTTTTGGTACACTGCCAACGTTGTATGAGCCTATTGGGTCGCACACTAAGAATGGTTTTGCGAGATTTTAAGATAATTCAGAAAAATGAATTTTGTATGATAAAGTTCATGACAGAAACTTCCTTGTGGTGTATTACACTTATACTTCTTTAAGTAAGGGTATATGTGTAATTTACTTAACCGTCTATATACAAGGGTTGTATAAATAGACGCTTTAAGTTAGAACACAGGGACGAAAGATTAAAAGGCCGAAACTCTATTTTCGTTTTAGAAACGACTTAGGGTTTTTGGTATGCTCTGGATCGTTTTGGAGAGAAACAAAAAGGTTTGGTATTCTCTCGAAGCTAGCACTTCAAATCTCGACCGCCGTTCGTGTGTGGACTGCTGATAGAGGGCGTTCGTCGTTGGCAGCGCCTTAGAGATCGATCAACCTTCAGAAAGGTATATTGCGATTGAGGTATGATTAAGTTTTTCATGGTTTAAACGATTTTAATGGAATTAGATTCGGATCCTGTTGGGGTTTTTGTCAAAACTGTTTTGTAATCTCCGCTACGTATGAACCCCAAAACCCAAAAGTGGTATCAGAGCCTTCGAGTTCGATTCCATTAAATTCATTGCATGTTTTCTTATGATATATACATGATATATGATTGAAAGCATGTTAATAGTTGATGTATATGTGATATACATAAGTTTTCTTTGAGATTTATTATCGTGTTTTGTGTATATGATACACATATTCGTGATTTAATTAAAATCGCCAGTACATGCTAGTAACCATGTTAGGTTAATTCAAATAATTTTAGTGAATTGAATTTCGTGTTCTGTGATCCATGACACCATTAGGTTCGATTGGGATAGTAGTTCATGATTCAATTACATGTTTGTGATTATTTAGATAAGGACCGAAATTGCAAATAATTAATTTTCGAAATTATTTATTTATTAATAATTAATTTTTGAAATTATTTATTTATTAATAATTAATTTTTGAAATTATTTATTTATAAATAATTAATTTTTGAAATTATTAATTTATAAATAATTAATTTTCGAAATTATTTATTTATAATTAATTAATTTTTGAAATTATTTATTTATCTTGTTATATCTATATTGTTATGAAGTTTCTATTTGATAAAGATAGATAACAAATTAGAATAAGAGATAAATATCAAGAATCTTGTTATTGGTGACATACTAGGATTCAAATATCTTAAATCCAAAATAAATAATTAATTTTCGAAATTATTTATTTATCTTGTTATATCTATTTTGTTATGAAGTTTCTATTTGATAAAGATAGATAACAAATTAGAATAAGAGATAAATATCAAGAATCTTGTTATTGGTGATATATTAGGATTCAAATATCTTAAATCCAAAATAAATAAATAATTTTCGAAATTAATTATTTATCTTGTTATATCTATTTTGTTATGAAGTTTCTATTTGATAAAGATAGATAACAAATTAGAATAGGAGATAAATATCAAGAATCTTGTTATTGGTGATATACTAGGATTCAAATATCTTAAATCCTAATTGGATTAGGATAAGATGATTAGTTAGATGTGGGCCCGGGTTAATTAAAATGTTTTAATTAACTTAATTTCGGATAAATTAAGGGGTTAATTTATGATAATAAAATCAACGAAAAATTATGATTTTCTATAGCGAATTTTAATTTTCGGAATTGAGATTCGTCTTCTAAAAAAAAAAAAAAAGGAGCGCCGCCCATTGATACCATCTGTCTCATTGATCGGCCAGCGGGACCGCCGTCTAACTAATCCTAGCGCACGAAAATTCTTTTATTAGTGAACAGTATAAAAATCTATAAATTGTTTAGTGATTTAACAAATCAATAAAAAATATATGATATTTCATTGTTTACATAAAATCAATAAAACTGAATAAAATCTCTCTATTAAATTTTAAGTCTCACGCCATCCATTTTAAACACTTGTCAAGGCCTCGATCACACTAATACAATTTCAGCCATAGCTGGGTGTATTGTGTTATCTTGGTGAGACAAGTTGGGTAAGAGTTACCTAAATGTTTATAATGGTCCGACTTAATAAAGCCATCAAAATAGTTTTGAGCTTTAGGCAAATGATGAGATAAAAACATGCTAAGACATAAGATGTCTCATATCTCATAAAAGGATCTAAAAATTACATAAGATGTAATTGGTAACTCTTACCTACCTAAATAATCTAGTTTTGTGTTTCATGCCATAACTGTCATAGAATTAGGTGAAATATGGATTTTAGTCCCTTAAATAAACAGTGTGTTTTAGGAGTGTTGTTAATTTAGTGGGAGTCTATTCCTCTATGCTAAAATAAACTTTGCAAAATCTTTATTATAGATCAATGGCCTCTTCAAGTAACAATAATCCCCTGTCACTGTGATCCATCCTTGAGAAGGATAAGCTATCTCGGGACTAACTTTCTTGACCGGTTCGAAACTTGAGAATTGTTCTTAAGCATGAACGCAAGTTGTATGTCCCGGATGCTCCAATCCCTGAGGACCCACCAGCCAATGCTACGAAAGCTATGAAGGATGCGCATAATAAGCATGTCAACGATTCTACTGATGTTGCATGTATTATGCCGGCAACTATGGTTCATGAACTTCGAAGGACATGAAACTAATGGAAGCCTACGACATGGCTATAACGCATTTGAAGGAAATGTTCCAACAAACAAGCTAGGCAAGAAAGGTTCGAGAAGTCAAGAACCTACATTCTTGCAAGATGACCGAGGTGCGTCGGTTAGTCCTCATGTTCGAAGATGAAGGGCTATGTTGACCAGCTTGATAGACTCGGATTTCCCATAAGCCAAGAGTTGGCTATGGATTTGATCCTGAATTCATTACCAGAAAGTTACTCACAATTTGTGATTAACTACAATATCAATAATATGGAGAAATCAATTTCGAAGTTGCATTTGATGCTCAAAACTTCTGAACAAAATATCAAGAAACCCTCTAGCAATATGTTGATGGTCTAAAAGGGAAAGGGAATGAAGAAGAAAGGTAAAGGCAAGGCTAGAGTTGCCAAGGCTGTTGTTGCACCTGTCGCAAAGCCTATGGAACAAGTCAAAACCCGACCTGTTCCTGCTTCAAAACACCCAAAAGAAAATGAAGAAAATTGTCATTTCTGTAATCAAACTTATTTTTGGCATTGTCGTCTCGGACACATAAACGAGAAACGCATAACGAAGCTCCATAAAGATGGGCTTCTAGATTCATTTGATTTAGAAACATATGAAACATGCGTATCTTGTTTACTAGGCAAGATGACTAAAAGTCCCTTTACCGGACACAGTGAAAGGGCAAGTGATTTATTGGGTCTAATACATACCGATATATGTGGTCCTATAAACACAATGGCTAGAGAGGTTATCGGTACTTCATTACATTTACTAATGATTTCAGCGAGATATGGTTATGTATATCTTATGAAACATAAAACTGAATCATTTGAGATGTTTCGAACGTTTCAAAATGAAGTGCATAATCAACTTGGTAAAACTACCAAAACACTTTGATAAGATCGAGGTGGTGAGTATTTAAGCCAAGAATTTGATTATCATTTTAGAAATTGTGGGATTGTCTCCCAATTGACTCCACCAGCAACTCCACAATGAAATGGAGTTTCATAAAGGAGAAATCGAACCTTATTAGATATGGCTCAATCTATGACGAGTCATGCAGATCTTCCATTATCCTTTTAGGGTTATGCATTACAAACTGCATCTTTCACTCTAAATTGAGTTCCTTCTAAAGCGGTTGATAAAACACCATATGAGATATAGTACGGGAAGAGACCTAGTTTGTATTTCCTAAGATTTGGGGTTGCGAGGCTTACGTAAAACGACAAGTCTCAGAAAAATTAGCACATAAATCTGACAAGTGTTTATTTGTGGGGTATCCTAAGGAAACAAAAGGATATTACTTTTATAATCCCGTTGAGAACAAAGTGTTTGTTGCTCGGTATGGTGCCTTTATGGAAAAATAATTTATTTCAAAAGACACTAGTGGGAGAGAAATAAATCTTAAAGAAGTTCAAGAATCATAGGTAAACACTGAACAGCTACTGGAAGTTCAACAACGTTCCGAACCAGTTGAACCTCCACAAGTGACACAAGGCCCACGTAAATCTAGTAGGGTAAGACATGAGCCAGAGAGATTCGAATTTCTCATTACTTATAGTCGTGATGTGTTGCTTATAGATCAAAATGTGCCCGCCACTTATCAGGAGGCTATGTCTGGACTAGACTCAGATAAATGGCTAAGTGTCATGAACTCTGAGATGCAATCCATGTATGATAACCAAGTTTGGAACTTGGTTGATTTTCCCGAAGGTGGTAAGACCATTGGATGTAAATGGGTTTTCAAGAAGAAAACTGACATGGATGGCAATGTGCATACTTTTAAAGCAAGACTTGTAGCAAAAGGTTTCAGGCGGACTCAAGATGTTGATTATGATGAAACTTTTTCGCCAGTAGCCATGCTTAAATCCATAAGAATTTTAATTGCCATTGCTGCATATTATGACTATGAAATATGGTAAATGGATGTAAAAATAGCATTTCTTAATGAAAAGCTGCTTGAGGACGTGTATATGACACAACCTGAAGGTTTTGTACATCCTGAGAATTCTAGGAAGGTATGCAAGCTTCAAAGATTCATTTATGGATTAAAGCAAGCTTCTCGGAGTTGGAATCTTCGTTTTGATGAAGCAATCAAAGATTTTTGGTTTTATTAAGAACGAAGATGAGCCTTGTATATACAAGAAGGTCGGTGGGAGTGTAGTTGTTTTTAAGTACTTGTATGTTGATGATATATTACTCATTGGAAATGACATCCCAACATTGCGAGAATGTCAAGTCTTGGTTAGGGAAGTGTTTCTCAATGAAAGACTTAGGAGATGCGACCTATATCCTAGGGATAAAGATTTATAGGGATAGATCTAAGAGGCTAATCGGTTTAAGTCGAGTGCTTACATAGACAAGGTGTTGAATAGGTTCGGTTTGCAAGACTCTAAAAGAGGATTGTTGCCAATGTCTCATGGCATAAGTCTCAACAAGACTCAATGTCCTAAGACAAATGATGAGCGAGACCGTATGAATAAGATTCCATATGCATCAGCTATTGGATCTATCATGTATGCCATGTTATGCACTCGACTGATGTATCATATGCTTTGAGCACTACCAATGAGATATCGGTCATATCCAGGTGAGAGTCACTTGGATAGCAATAAAGAACATCCTTAAGTACTTAAGAAGGACTAAGGAAGTGTTCTTAGTCTTTGGAGGTTTTGAAAATGATCTAGTAGTAAATGGTTACACATAAGCAAGTTTTCAAACTGATATAGATGATTTTAGATCGCGATCTGGATATGTGTTTACTTTGAATGGGGGTGTCTTTGTAAGTCGGAAAAGTTCGAAGTAAGAGACTCGTGGCGATTCTACTACGAAGCGAGTATATTGCAAAGATCCGATGCAAAGAAAGGAGACAGATTTGGATCAAAAAGTTCATTTCGAACTAGGTGTGGTTCCAAGTATTGCTAACCCTTTGTTTGTTTGTATTGTGACAATAACGGGGCAATAGCACGAGCCAAGGAACTTAAATCACACCACGAGATCCAAACATATACTCGAGCGTTTTCATCTCATTAGAGAAATTATTGAGAGGGAGACGTAAAGATTTGCGAGTACCTACTCAAGACAACGTTGCGGATCCATTGACAAAAACTCTTCCACAAGCAAAACATGATGGTCATGTTAGATCATTAGGCATTAGATGCATGTATGATTGGCCCTAGTGCAAGTGGGAGATGATGGGGCATGTGCCCTAGGTCAATCCATTAACTGTCTTTATGAATACTTTTAGTTAATAAAATAGAGGATTTCATTTGTTGTTTATTATAATTAATTTGCATGTTTACATTATAATAAGATCCATGGGTATTCACATAAATATCCTAAATGTCCCTAGTCGATCATTATACTGAGAACTATAATGAATCAAGACTAGTGTGAGTCTTGATTGATGATCATATGATGATTATACGTATAGGGATACGAATCAAGATCACAAGTACTTGTTAGGGAACAAAGTACTGGACTGACTCGCTATGAGAACATCACATGGATTAAGTCATAGTTGTTTCTCATGATAGGTATATTTTTCAGTCCTCTGACTTGAGATTGCCATAGACTTCAACATTAGGAACACAGTAATTTGACACAATCAAACGTTGTCTTTAACCGAATGATTATAAAAGTCGTGATTGGTTACTGTGTGAGAAATGTGATGAAGTTGTGTAATCGAGATAGAATTTTTCCCTCTCATATAAAGAGTGATATCTAGTGGATCCCTTGATGTGTTAGACAGTTAAAAGGCCTAGTCTAAGTGAATTGATATTGATCAATGTCACTTGATGTTTTTAGTCTACCTAAAGATCGAGACTAGTACGATTGAACATGTTGGATGACAATTCCATGCCTTATGTTTGATCAAAAGGATATCGTGTGACAAAATGATGTTATATACACTATTGATTAGGTTGTATCGATTTGATATTCGTACAACTTGGGTAGTCATAATGTCTTGCTAGAGACTGCTTATGACTTGTATACCAAAATGTGTTTTGGTACACTACCAACGTTGTATGAGCCTATTGGGTCGCACACTAAGAATGGTTTTGCGAGATTTTAAGATGATTCAGAAAAATGAATTTTATATGATAAAATTCATGACAGAAACGCCCTTGTTGTGTATTACACTTATACTTCTTTAAGTAAGGATATATGTGTAATTTACTTAACCGTCTATATACAAGGGTTGTATAAAAAGACGCTTTAAGTTAGAACACAGGGACGAAAGATTAAAAGGCCGAAACTCTATTTTCGTTTTAGAAACGACTTAGGGTTTTTGGTATGCTCTGGATCATTTTGGAGAGAAACAAAAAGGTTTGGTATTCTCTCGAAGCTAACACTTCAAATCTCGACCGCCGTTCGTGTGTGGACTGCTGATAGAGGGCGTTCTTCGTTGGCAGCGCCTTAGAGATCGATCAACCTTCAGAAAGGTATATTGCGATTGAGGTATGATTAATTTTTCATGGTTTAAACGATTTTAATGGAATTAGATTCGGATCCTGTTGGGGTTTTTGTCAAACTGTTTTGTAATCTCCGCTGCGTATGAACCCCAAAACCCAACACTTTGAATGAATCATACCTAAAAATAGTACAACATATAAGCGCGTGGAACAGAACCCAAAAAAAAATTACTAAAAAAAGGTTCAAATTCATCCATTTCTAATGTCTCGGTCAAGCAGGTTCGTGAAACAACCCATATTTTCGGTCATTCCTGACCGAAAAGGGGTCAACTGTCTCGGCAGTGTACAACCGAGAAAAATTGAATGTTCTCGGTTGTACACCACCGACATGGCTTAACCAATTCAATTCACCTTACTCTCGTCCTGTGCCGACCGAGGCGACTCTAACCCTCTCGGCATTGTACAACCGAGAGATGGAGTACATTCTCGATTGTACACCACCGACACAACATTACCTAACACTAATCCCAACAACCCGAGCCTACACACCTTGAAAAACCTCCTACAACGAAAGAGGAACACACGGAGAAGGACGGAATAGACGATTTTCGGGAACCCTCGCAATGGCCGATCCTCAACGAATTGGTTCTTCCACTATGAGTTCGCTTGTGGTGGTGGTGGTGGTGGGGGTGGTGGGGTGCGAAAGTTTTGAACGAGGGGTATTTTAAGAATTTTAGGTCCAATTTTTGGGTGCCCCGAGTAAATTGATTAGTGCCCTCATTAATAGGGTGCCTTCATGAAATGGTGAGGTGCCCTTAGCGGCCCTCTTAAATTTTTAATGGTCGAATAGACAATTACATGGCATCATCACTACATTTCTTAAGCACCGTTGGATTCCTTTGACGAAGATTTCATCGATATACATAGCATGGTGGGCCCCACTTCTGTGGACACTCTTAGGTCTCAGCCGGCCAGTCAACTCGACCTGATGAAATAAACTTATTTTCCGAGATTTGAGTCAAGAAATCTTGATGTCAATCTCATGGTTCTCATTGTGTGAATTTAGAAGCTAATGTGACGTCAAGCTAGACACAGTTAAGTTAACAAACAATAACTTGACCAAGTCAACTCCAAACGAACCAACAAAACCGTCATGTGAACTCAATTTGCAATTCAGAGACCCGAAACAACTGAAACCACTTCAGCTTCATCAATGGTGAATTCCCACATAGCAGTCCTATTCATCTTCCTCTCTGTGATCTCTAACACTCGCAGAGTCAACTCAAGCAAGCAACACAGAGCATCCACAACTCAATTCCTCTATTTTTGCTCTGTTTTGTTCTGTTTTTTTTTTATGAAATCACTCTATTTTTTAAGGTACTTGCATGTTCACTAGATTTCGATCATTTCCCATATGAAGCTCCGTGAGAGTGCCTAAAAAGTGAAAAAGACTCAACCAATTCAGTGTTCCCATGTTGTGAATCTGCTCTCAAGACCATATTCCAAGTGTTGTCTTTAAAGGCAAACACAACTCACTCTATTTTCTTAGACACAATTCAAGGCCATGACTGTAACGAGGAGTTTCAAACCCTACATAACAAGACCGACCTCTCCGCATGTAAAATCGAAGATTTCATCAGTTCTTCGGCTTCTGCAAACGGGTTTCGTGCTTGGAAGACGTTGGTTCAATAATCGGGAATCAAGAGATATGGTGATCTTTTGTTGAGTTGTAGAGATATGCCTATTGGGAATTACAGCGATGACGCTTGTTATAAGTGTGTGGTGTCATATATGGAGTCTTTGGAAGTGTTGAGAAATGGTAGTAATGGAGGTGATGATGAAAGGGTGTGTGGTGAAGCTCTTCTAGTTAGTCTTGCTAGATCCGATGTTGAGTATATGGATTGGGCTCAAGGCATCTTTTCATGCTTGTGGGATGAGATGAGTAAGTTTTAAGAAAAGTGCTAAAATGACGGCCCCCTAAAATGACAATGGACATGCCACACCAGAAGTCACATTAAGCCTGCCAAGATGCAATCTCAACAAGTTGATCAGAGAAGAGACAATGTACACACAACAATCAAGAAAACGAGGAAGATGAAGAAAGCCCTAACAAGGGAACAATCCTTCCACAACCTTCAAATGAATTCTCTTCATTAATTATGAATAGCAACATACAACACTTTATATAGTGTACACAGAGGAGTTAGTTAGACTAAACTAACTCTCTAACTAACTCAACAATACAACCCTGCATTACTAACCATGGTTAACATGCTGTTAAACATGATCAATAGGAAGACACTGAACACTATGTCTAAAAGTTGTCCATATGTGCCTCTAGATGTAGGCATCCGCGTGCATAACCCACGGAATTTCATGGAAGGCTCTTGTGGGCCGATGTGTTTTTTGAAGTGACATACCTGTTGTTATTCTAGTATTTTCCAAGTTTTAAAGCTGCAATCTTTAATTCCTATACATGCACTTTATCTTGTTAGGGACTAAGTATGGTCGGGTATGATATCACTTGTTGTTGTGAGGCTTTTTTACTCTTAGAGGTCTCGATACTATTTGAAAAAACTGACACTTAACTTCATCATTATGAAGTCATACTTAACCGTCATGAGACTATTTCGGTTCTTGCATCTCGGACAAGACCAGCTTAATAACTTCTCTAGTTCATTGAAGATCGATTCATTTTTAATATTTTTGAACTGATCTAGTCTCTAGAATTTTGATGAGTTATCCACTTGTGTTGCTTGATCTTACAGAACAACTTCTTCTATAATGTTTTGCAGGGTTCCCATTGCCTTCCTACAAGTCCACATAGGGTACACAACATTGTTGTTCTACATCAAAATCCTATGATTTTTTTTTTAAGTACTAATAATGGTTTGGTTTGCAGAGTTATCATTTTCAAGTCCAAGAAAGTGATCATATTATCAGTATTGGTATTATTAACAGTAATACTTGTCCCTATACTCTATAAGATACAAGGAAACAACTAGGCGATGCAAGCCGAAAGGAAATCTCACTACAACAAAGTGGGTCTATAACAACATTTTTTGCCAACACTAATAAAAAATGTCTTCAAATTTTAATTTTAGAGACACATGATATATAAACGTTGTCAAGTTTAAAATTTTGAGACGCTTAACATACAAGTGTCTCCAAATTAAGGACACTTGATATTAAAACGTCGTCAAATTCAAAATCTCGAGACGTATAACGTACAAGTGTCTCAAAATTAAGGACACTTGTTAAAAAAATGTTGCCAACTTTAAAATTTGGAGACATTAATTTAAAAGTGTTGTCAAGTTTTAATTATAAAGACACATAGTTTATAAGTGTTGCTAAAATTAAAAATGAGGACACAAATAATAAGTGTTGTCAATTTCAATATTTAAAGACACATAATTTATAAGTGTCTCCTATATTAGAGACACTTGGTAAATTAGTGACACCAAATTTCAAATTTAAGGACAAATAATTTACATGTGTTGTTAAGTTTTAAATTTAAAGACACATAATTTACAAGTGTTGTTAAATTTCAAATCTAAGGACACATAATTTACAAGTGTTGTTAGACTTTAAATATAAAGACACATAATTTAGAAGTGTTGTTAGACTTTAAATTTAAGGACATATAATTTACTAGTGTTGTTAAGTTTTAAATTTAAAGACACATAATTTACAAGTGTTGTTAAATTTCAAATTTTAGGACACATAATTTACATGTGTTGTTAAGTTTTAAATTTAAAGACACATAATTTACAAGTGTTGTTAAATTTCAAATATAATGACACATAATTTACAAGTGTTATTAAATTTCAAATCTAAGGACACGTAATTTACAAGTGTTGTTATACTTTAAATCTAGAGACACATAATTTACAAGTGTTGTTAAATTTTTATCTAGAGACACATAATTTACAAGTGTTGTTAAATTTTAAATCTAAAGACACATAATTTACAAGTGTTGTTAGATTTTAAAATTAAAGACACATAATTTACAAGTGTTGTTAGACTTTAAATCTAAAGACACATAACTTACAAGTGTTGTTAGATTTTAAATCTAAAGACACATAATTTATAAGTGTTGTTAAATTTTAAATCTCAAGACACATAAGTTACAAAGTGTTGTTAAATCTCAAATCTAAAGACACTTGTTAAAAAAGTGTTGTCAAATTTAAAATTTGGAGACACTAATTTAAAAGTGTTGTCAAGTTTCAATTCTAATGACACATAGTTTATAAGTGTTGCTAAAATTAAAAATGAGGACACAAACAATAAGTGTTGTCAATTTTAATATTTAAAGACGCATAATTTATAAGTGTCTCCTATATTAGAGACGCTTGGTAAATTAGTGACACCAAATTTAAAATTTGGGGACCCTAATTTACATGTGTTGTCAAGATTCAAATTTAAGGACATATAATTTACTAGTGTTGTTAAGTTTTAAATTTAAAGACACATAATTTACAAGTGTTGTTAAATTTCAAATCTAAGGACATATAATTTACAAGTGTTGTTAGACTTTAAATATAAAGACACATAATTTATAAGTGTTGTTAGATTTTAAATATAAATACATGTAAAGACACATAATTTACAAGTGTTGTTAAACTTTAAATCTAAAGACACATAATTTACTAGTGTTGTTAAGTTTCAAATTTAAGAACAATTTACAAGTGTTATTAAATTTCAAATCTAATGATACATAATTTACAAGCGTTGGTGAATTTTAAATCAAAAATTGTCATTAAAGTTAGTGTAACGGCCCGAAAATTTGACTTGTGCCATGTGCCAAGTCGGGGTCGTATGTGGGATCCACTCGTCGGAATACGTATGTCCGAATATTCAATTTGAGATTTAATGCTAATTGTTGAGCTGTTTTACGAGTTGGTATACGTGAGGAATTCGGGGAGCCGAAATATGAACGAGGACGCGCCTAAAGTCGTTGTCGACGTGGAACCGATGTAGTGGCTTATGGGGTTAAGATTGATTGACTGTTGGTTTAATAAATGGTCATTGTGATTTTAATGTGGTCACATTAACATAAATATCCATTGGCCTATAGTTTGAACACGTAAACATAATGCATTGGATGTGTCTCGAGATACGCAATTTGTGAGACTCAAGACAATTTGGGTCAAACTTAGAGGCGGTGGACAAAGATGTGAAATTATTGGGTTGCCTCGAGATTCGTGTTGCACGAATCTCGAGGACACATTTGAGTTGAAAAAATAAAAAATAAAAAATAAAAAAAAAAGAATCGGATAAGAGAGAGAGAGAGAGAGAGAGAGAGCTCGAAGGAGCTCAGCGCTCAGATGAACCAGCAGTACGGATCATCGTCGCGACGACGAGCGCCGCAACACTAGCGAGCCATGGACGCACGGCAGCAGCGGTGGCGACGTCTTCGCGCGCGGACGGACGGAGAGATCGGCAGACGGTGCGGCGTGGCGCGACGCAAGACGACACAATGGCGCGCGCGCGACGACTCAGGCAGCGACGGCCGTGGAAGAAGCAGCCAGCGCGAGCCGAAGATGCCAGCAGCAATTGGCGCCTTTAGCGCCTTTTAAATCGATCTGAAAGAGTTCGTTCAATTCGGATCAATTCCCGATGATTTGATTGTTAATTTTTGTTGAATTATTATAGGTGAATGATGCAATGGAGATGTTGGTGAGAATGTCGCACGAGAGCGCGTGCGATTGCGAGACTACACTTGGTGATGGAGTGGGATTTTAGGTGCCTTGCCGCACGGGTTCTACGCGGAGGCATGAATTCTTTCTGTTTTGAGATTTCGGTTGATCAATTTGTGTTTTTTCGTACTGCGAGTTCGAGTTTTGTGCATATTGGCTTGCTAATTTGCGAGTTTCTAACGAAACCGACAAGCACTACTCCCATGTCTGTTCAATTTGGTTGAGTTTTATTAGTTTGACTCTGCTTTAGTGCTCAAAGAGTCCAACTTTGCCTTCTGATTGCTAAATCTGATGGTTTGCTTTCCTTGATAGAAGGGTTCTGATCCTCCTCGGTCTTCTCCTCGCGTTCTTTTGGTGATTCGATCTAGCCCTATTGTCGCGCAAGTGCTCCAATCACGATGAAGGAGGCGCTCACGGTGAGTTCTTCCTAGTTAGGTCATTGGTTTCTCTGATGCTAATTCTGGTTGAGCTGAATTTCGAAGGAAGTTGTGGTTTTTGGAAATTGAATTGTTCGGATCTCGGATTTGTATTGGCAGTGTGGATGTTGAATTGTTTCGGCTTTTGATGTTAAGCAATCTTTCTTGATTTGCTTTTTTTGATTATTTTGTTTGATCTTTTGTGTTTGCGATTCTTGCGAGCATTGGAATCAATCCGCAATTCATTACATTCACTCATGCTACAATGGAATCGGATAAGTACATTAATTTTTTAGAGACACTAATTAATGTCGTTAAATGACTAAATTAATGTTGCTAAACACACAATGTGTTGTAGTGTCCCTAGTGGCATGAGAGTGGCACTGAGAAGAGTTAACAAGGGCATAAAATTCAATACTATCCTTGCAGAGGTTAATAAAATTGCCAAAGTAAGGCATCCAAATTTGATAAGCATATTAGGATACTGTGATGAAGGAGATACTAAGTGCGTCTATGAGTATTGCAGTAATAATGGCAGCCTAGATAATTGGCTCACAGGTATATATCTATTTATTTCATAATTAAATTGAAGATACTACACCTTTTTTTTTTTCAACAACTGCGTCAAGAACTGAAGATTTCAGTACTAAAAAGAAACATGGTAAAAATATAATTTATGTAACAGGTGATAAGAGACTTCCAAGTTTAACATGGGTATGCAGATTACAACTAGTAATTAGTTTTGCACAAGGTCTATGGTTCCTCCAAAACAATCCAGTGCAGAAAATGGTATATGGAGACTTAAAAGGTGTGTTAATTGGCATTAATCTTGTTCATATATTCTAAACCACTAGATTTATTTGATGTAATTTTAAACATTGAATCTTGAATGGTTGCAGTTAACAAACATATTATTGAATGAGAGACTAGAACCCAAGCTCTTAGACTTTGGACTACCATTAAATTCCAAGTCAAAAGAGTTGCATAGCTTGAACAACCTCGCAAGCGACGACATCTTCCATTTCGGGCTTCTCCTACTTCAACTCTTCTCCGGGAGAATTAATGTGAACTCCAATCCTTCTACATCAAGATCTCTAATCAATGAGTTTCGTGCTCTTACACATTATTTACGGAAATAACGACAATATGAATAATTAGCTAATTAACCGTGTTGAACAGGCGAAGAAAGCTATGACGTTCGGAGGGAACATAAGTTCATTAATGGATCCTCGGCTCAATGGAGCATATGATGCAAATGCATTTCCTAGAATTTTGGCTCTTGGTTTGCAGTGCACGGTTCCTTCAGAGCATGACAGGCCAACCATTTAAGAGGTTGTCAACAAGCTTGGCGATGCCACTTAATTAGAGTCTGTGACTCTGTAGTAACAACTTTTAGTTCTATTTTAGGTGGGTGGATCGATAGTGACCCGACCCGTCTACCAAACGGGTCTTAACCCGTTTGATTTTGCTCTAGTGATTCTAGGAGGGAAAATCGAAAAGATAAGAGATTTTGAAAGGAAGTTGAAACATAAAGCGAAACGTTGAACTCCCACACACCGTAGTTCATAGAAATATCAATATCACAGTCATGTATAGTGAAGACAATGTTGTTATTTCGTGGCTTCCCACTAACTTGTATCAAAATAATGCAATTTTTCATTCTCTATCTATAAAGCAACTTTCCGCTTTTGTTCACACTCTTGAATTTAACCTCTTTGACTTATTTCACAAAAGTCACTTCTATTCTATCTATCGTAAAAAAAAAAATAGTTACTACCACGATGGGTTTGTCAATATAAAGCAATTTAACTAACAACCAGTTGCCAAAGTGGCGAGGGACTTGATCCCCTTAAACATGGTCGAGTTTGAGTATCGTGAATAGAAAAAAACTTAAGTTGGGAGGGCCACCCTCTATACATTTAGGGTTCGACAATGCATGAACATAAATTAGTTGATGATGCTATTGGCGTTGATAACACATGTAAAAAAAAAACTTATTGCAACTACCATTCTACCATATAAATTGGTTGAGTTGATTTACAAAACTTGATCACCACACAGATCAAATGCTTCCTTTCCATTCAGCTTAATTTCATAAAATCATATATACAACATTGGTGGTTATAGGTTGCACATTTTTTCGCATGAAATATGTATATTTTTATTATAAAAAAATTCAGTATAATGGAATAGCTGGATCCATGTAACCGACCTCGACTGAGGTTGTGTTGTTGCTATATTTTTACAACTTACAATGCAAAAAATAATGGGTCGCTATGTGCACCACGCTACTTACTCGGGGCACCCCATTTATTCCCAAATGTATGTGTAATGACTTATATGCCCTCCTATACAAACCAATAGCAAAAATTAATTTTTAGGGCACCCAACTTCGTTTTTGGTTTAAGGAAGAACCGAACTCCAACCGATTTCGTTATCTTCATCGGTGATCGAACATGATGTTCTTCGATCAAAAAGTGCATACAAGGTTGGTATCTACCTATTTTTCTAGTTTTTAGGGTTTAAGGCATGGGTTTTAGTGTGTGTTGGTGGGTTGATAATGGTGGATTGATTCGTTGGTTATCTTCAATGTGTAGGTTTTGGCGCGAATCGTGTGTGTTTTAGTAAACAAAGGATGAACAAGAAGAAAGTTGGGCTAAGTCGAGATAGTGGGAGGTGAGTTTTGAAGCTTCTAAATGTTTAGGGTTTCAAATTTCCGAATATGACACGGAGCATGATTGTTTCAGTTACGCAGTACCGAGATGTGTACATATGTCTCGATTGTCTGTAGCCAAAACACAATGAAGTAGTTTCATTTGACTGTAATCGAAACATATTGAAGTGTCTCGGTCATGCTGTACCGAGACTATACATTATGTTTCGGACATGTACTACCGAAACTTAAGCATTTTGAGAATTTTTTAGTTCTCTTTCCGAATGCTTACGATGTTCTACTTTTTTTTTGCAAGAAATACCATCGATAAGTATACCATCGCTAAGTGTGCCATCAACAAGTGTACCATTGGTGAGTGCCTATGAAGACTTTCTCATTTCTCTCACATGGAAGTACCGTTTCAAACTATATCTAAGGTTGTCGCTCGAGTTCAAGTTGCATGTCATACTAGGAAGTTTGTCTTGGTTACGAAGAAGTCTAATGTCGGAAGGAATGGCCGTAGGGAAGGGTTGCAATTGCGTATGAGAGATTTGGAATATGTAAGGGTGATTCCTAAAGAGTTGGGATTGCTAAAGCTGAACTACTTGCAAAAATACCACAAAAGATGACAAACAAAGCGGAAGAGGAGGACAACACAAGGCCAAACACGGGTACAAAAAATGTCAGTGCCCTTTTCTTATCGAGATCAAGGAATCCACGGACTCATTTTGGTATGTGAGGGTGATATGTGGCAAGCACAACCACGATACTGTGAAATACTTGGAAGGTCACTCATTCGCAGAAAAATTGACTCCGAATGAGGCTGCTATTTTGGATCATATGAGTAAGGGTAATGCTAAGCCATGATGGATCCTGAATACTTTGAGGCAAAGGGATGCAAATAATACTTGAACATTTCGAACAATATACAATGCATGATAAAGGAATCGAAAAAAGAAGCCGGTGAGATAAGTCAAATGTAACAACTCTTACACTTATTGGAGAATCATATCTATTTGTCGTGGCATAGTAGGGACCCCGAATTGAATGTGGTGACAGACTTATTTTTGGCACATCCGGACTTCATCAATTTGTTGAGGTGTTTTCCATTCGTTATTCTCATGGATTGCACATATAAGACTCATAAGTAATGGGCGTCATTGTTGGAGATTGTTTGGATGACTTTGACAAACATTACATTCTTGGTAGGGTTTTATTTCATATCATCTAAAACTAGGGCCAACTACACTTGGGCATTGGGCATTTTGAGAGGTTTATTAGATGGGTGGTCTACATCTAACGTTGTTGTCACTGATAGAGAATTGGGCATTATCAATGCATTTGAAGATGTTTTTCCACAATCTTCTCACATTCTTTGCACGTGGCATATCGATAAAATGGTATTGACAAACACTAAAAAGATGTTCGAACAAAATGAAGGCTTCAAACTCTTCAGTGATATGTGGACAAATTTGATGTATGCTAAGACCGAAGCATCATTCGAGCTAATAAGGTGTACTATGCGTGATGATTATGCAAATTTTAAAGGCTTGCTCACTTATTTGGAAAATACTTGGTTGTAGGATTACAAGGAAATATTTATATATGTGGCATCCCCTATCTCGATTAGGGCGATACTTGACCTGAAACCCTAATTAAGCCCCGGTAACCCAACCAGACTTAACTAGAGCCAACAGCCTCTCCATCGGTACCTGATAAACTCAACCTGTATATTAATATCAAATAAACAAATCAAAGTATATGCAATAGAAAATTTAAAACCTTTTCGATATATAACAATATACGGTAATACAGAGTTTACCAAAACTTAAAACCTTGATTTTAAACCTCCCAACCCTATTAATATACAACAAAATTGATATTAAACAGTGATTATATATGTACAAGAAGGTTCATTACATCGTAGAGAAGACATAAGACACTTAGATCTTCTTCTTCCCTTAGCGGAAGCGCCGGGTTGCGAACCTGAAATATTAGATTTGGGTGAGCGCTCTAACTTGCTTAGTAAGTAAAGATTCACATAGCCATGAACTTTCGATATAATAATCAAGAACACTATGCAATAACAATATGCATCAATATTAACTAACAAGAATATGAAAATCATATAAATTCAATAAATAACGGAGATGCCAAGCAAGTTATCATGGACTATTACACCGTGATACCCATTTTATTTATAAAAATAGGGTCGATTATCCATCAAGGCCATTAATATGATTGCTAGACCAACATATTGGTCGATATGCTGTCTAGTCAATCCATTAATGCCCAATGGTTCTATCCGAAAACCTATAGTGAGTATCTAATCCACACAACCTATTGAATTGAACATGAGTTATCTATAGGCCGGGAAGGGAACCCATCTCATATAAACCTATTCTCAAAATCAAGAGTTATAGTCGTGGTCACATTTCACACAATCTTCCATTTATTGAAAACCATCATAGTATACATAATCCCTTATTTAAGTCCATTATCTATATGAACTACATATACTAGAATAGCCAGGTAACGTTGATAACTAAGTGAATCCGTACTTACCTCGATCTAGGTTTTCGTCTCAAACTCCTAACTTTCTCGGGCACTCTAGCTTTCTCAGGGATCCAACACCTATCATATACCATTTATAATCAATTTAAGTTCAATACATTCTAATTAGAACCCCTAGTCCAGGTCCTTAAGTCCTCCAAAATCCTCATCAAAACTCAGCAATATTGTTGTTTTCGGGGGTGGGAGCGAGCTCCCTCAGTGGGCGAGGCATGCTCCACCAACTATGTTCATCATAGTTGATGAAGGGAGCGCGCTCCTCTATTAGGTGGAGCGCACTCCACCCTATGTTGTCTCGACAAAACACATGGCAACACCCATAGTTCCATCCACAAATCCTTCAAACAATAATATAAACTCCCAAAATTCAATAAGGACCTTTAGTGAGGTAGCAAACCATAATCAATCATCAAACAATACAACTCACTGAGATTCTATCATCACCATTGAAATGAACTTTAACTAACATAAGAACAAATCATACCAAAATGATGATCTTTAAATCTTGACCCCCGTAAGCTTCTCAATCCTTGTTGAATCAACTCCCTGAGCACTCTCTCTCAATCAAAATTAAAACCTAAACCATCCTTTACTCGTTTTGATCGATCGAATGAACATGATAAACATGAGGTTTTAGTTTAAATATATGGGTTTTTCTCAAGATATGCATCGTGCTATCTAGAGACCGAACAAGTGGTTGCTGAGTTAAAAGACACACCTTAAAGTGATACCAACTTTAACACATCAAACACTTACGCTCCACTTGAGATGATCAAATGATCCATATAATTCAACTATTCTTTTATTTTCTAATATACATATATTTATATATCCTACATATAAATGTATATATGTCTCGTGTATTTTCTCGCCAATAAATTCATCGAACATGCCTACGAGTATACTCGAGCGTGTACATTCATTCCACGACTCCCCTAGTTGCACTTGTTGTACTGGTAATTCATTGTTTATTGTGTATTTTCACAATTATAGGCTTATATATAATCTTTTATTACACTACAACCTATATATACATTTGTTAAACAAACCAAACAAAGAAAATTCAGCATGTAAACATACACACTCTAATCGAGGTATGCCATACTTAACCACGAGCATAACTCGGGTAAATTAGGATTTGGATTAGTACTAATCACCAGCTTAAGGTAACAGATCGTTATAGTCTCCCCAATTTAAAGCAATTTCGTCCTCGAAATTAAAGTGAATGTAGAGTTACTTATAGTTTCGAAGAGAAATGGAAACTGCTCCTTCATATAGGATTCGCGCTCCCAGGTTAGTTCATTATCCCTATGAAATTGTGTTTACTTTAACCAAAGGAATCTTTTTGGTTCTCAACCTATGAATATTACGATCAAGTATCTGAATCAGCTGCTCATTATAAGATAAATCTTCCGAAGATCAAATTCATTCCAATAAATCCTTGGAGTGAATTTAGTCTTCATCTTACAAAGCATAGACACATGGAAGACGTTATGAACTCCAACAAGCTGAGGAGGTAACTTTAACCTGTAAGCAATATGACCAATCCTTTCAGTACCCTGAATGGCCTGATATACCTTAGAGCTAGCTTACCTCTCAACCCAAATCTATAAGCCTTTCATAAGTGAGACTTTCAACAGGACAATATCGTCCTCCAAAAACTCCAAAAACCTATGATGTTTGTCGACGTATATCTTCTGTCAGAGTGTGCTATAGTCAAATGTTGTTGAATCTGTGATTTTCTTTATGTAGTCCTAGATCAACTCTGGCCCCAATAAAACTATATCTCCAACCTCTGCCCAACACGCCGACGAATGACAAGGTCGACCATATAAAGCTTTAAAAAGAGCCATCCCAATGCTAGCCTGATAAGTATTATTATAAGAGAACTCACATAGAGGAATATATTTCTCCTAGTTACCACCAAACTCCGAGACACAAGTTCGAAGCATATTTTCTAGCACCAATATCAACCGCTCAGTTTGTCCGTCAATCTAAGGATGGTATGTCGTACTAAGGTTAAGAACAATTCCCATCTGTCTCTACGATTCACTCCACAATCTGATGTGAATCTCGGATCTCTATCCAAAGTAATTGGCACTGGAACTCCATGGAATCTTAATACCTCCCATACGTACACCTTACATAAACGACCAATATGATATCGCATGGATATTGGCGAAAAATGTGCAGACTTCGTCAACCTGTCAACTACAACCTAAACTGCATTGTGCTTACGATAACTCAGAGGTAGAATGGAAACAAAATCCATCGATATATGTTCCCATTTCCACTCAAGAATAGGCAGCGAATGCAATAACTCTCCAGGTTTTCTATGCTCAGCCTAAACTTGCTGACATATCTCACATCTTATTACAAACCTTGCAATACCAGTCTTCATCCTAGGCTACTAATAAACATGACTCATATCGCGATACATCTTAGTGTTACCTAGATGAATAAAATAACTAGATCAATGAGAATCCCATAGTAATTCTTGTCATAACTGATCTTGAGCTGGAATCTATAATCTATATATGAACCATAATGTCCCTTTTTCGAACCATAATGTGATCTAAACTAGTGCCCATATATATAATCCTGATTAGCTTTCTGACACTCAACCACTCACTGAAACATCTCCGATTCAGCTCAAATCTGAGCACAAAAGAACAGATTAATAGCTCTGGAGCTAGCTGTTGGACTAAGTGGTTAGTCACATTTACTCCACCGGGATTTTGATGGAAACAAACAAAGTGAAAGTATACTAATAAGTTTATCAAATGTGTTTTAGTTAGTTAAAGTTTGTAGAATATTACATCTCAAGTGCTCAAGCCATACAAGTTCAAGATTCACTCCACACGAGGAAACGAAGATGAAAGATCATATTACATGTTATAACACTGATGTAAGGTACACATGTTCATTTACGAAATCCTAATGCATTAGTTCATGCATATCATATTTTTCAAATCGCTTTTCAAATTTTTAAGTGATCATTTGGAGTTTTAAATGAAACTCACCACTTAAATCAGTCTTATAAGTTCAAACTTTATGAAACCATGTTTTTATATTCACATCGTACTTTAAAAAACCATTGTGGAAGTTTTTGGAAATGAAAAACTTGTTTTGAAAATTTTTAAAAAGAAAAACTGTGTATTTGCATAAAAGCCGCTATGCAAGTCATGAAATCGGGATTTTCCATTTCGGGATTTAAGAAAACATATGGACCACCTAAACAGGTTCCACGACCCTTAACAAACATGTATAACATGTTATAAGAGGTTTGGTAGGGTCCCAAATGTGATAAGGGGTCGCTAACTCTAGGGCCAAAAATATTTATTTTGAGGTCCTTGACTGTTAGCGCACTAATAGTAATATTAGCATGCTAATTACAGAGTCAGCACCCTAATGTTCAGCATTAGCGTGCTAGCTTAGATTATTAGCGTGCTAGGTCCCACTATTGGCGCGCTAATTGTATTTCCGATAGCTTTTTTATAAAGCTGAAAATCACACTTTAATTTGAATATATGATCAAATCTGAGCCTTTGGATCTTTAAAATGATAAAAAACTGTTAAAAAAGAATGTAGAATATTCTCAAACCACCTAGAACATTCTATTGTCTTGTCAAACAAGAAAACCCTATTGTGCTCTTGTTTTTCAAAGAAGAAGCTTGGATTTTTGTGTGCTAACACTTGTAATCTTTCGAGGCAACCGAATCACTCTCGAAACCAATGTTATTAAGGCATTCTAAAGCTTACAACATCCACTCCATAACTAATTTTCAAATCACTCTCTTGGGGTTGTAAGAAAATCCGATTTCCTAGCTTTTCTTGTGCTTAAATTTCATATTTTTGTGTGCTCGACATGTGAAAATCATTTGTTGTATTCTTGAACATATTTTTCTTTGGTTTTACACTTAAACTTGATTTACTAAACCCTAGGATTGGTTTGGACAAGAGTTTGCACCTAAACTTGATTTTTATCAAAATTATTGTTCTTTAAATTTGAAATCGGATTTGTTTTAATCAATTCGTTTGGAATAGTTTCATATTTGAGATTTGCACAAAATTAGTGATATACTTGTATTTCTCATTTGTTCTCATACTTGCATGCATTAGAGTTGTTAGGATATATGAGGCTTGCTTGTATTTGAATTTGGTGCCATTTTACTTTGTAAAGTGAATTTAATTATTTTCATCTATTCTTTGTAAATGGCTGATTATAAGACTTCGTAGGATCTAAGTCGAAGGGAAGACCTAGTTGAGGCTAGACATAAACCCTAGTTGCGACTAGGTAATAAGTCATAATTCTTGATTAGGCATTCTAGGCTTGTACGCTTAAATTGCAATACTTATTGGCAATATAAGTGGGGGTTTAAAAATTCTAACCGGGAGGTTAGGTAGTGGATATAGATCATTGGATCGAATCACTATAAATCATGTGTCTCTTTCCATCTTTTCTATCCCTTCCATCTCTTCTATCATTTTCATCTCATATTGCATTCATAATTGCATTTGAGTGAGCATATATCATATTTATTGTTAAGTTATTTTAAAAAGGCTATAACTTCTCGATACACAAAATTCACCCCCTGTTGGATGTGGTTTCACTAGCTCTATCAGTTGATGATGTGCTAATAGGACTTTTACGAATCATCATCACTGAAATTTCCTCAAGAAGTCTAAATTGAAAAGCTTTGGCAGTAGCTACGTTCTCTCTGCCTGTTCTTCTCATACTCAAGGAATCAACAACCACATTTGCTTTGCCTGGATGGTACTCCAGAGTGAAATCACAATCTTGGAGAAACTCAAGCCATCTACGTTGCCTCATGTTTAGTCCACTTTGAGTAAATAAGTATTTCAGACTCTTATGATCTAAAATATTATAAACTTCTCACCGTACAGATAGTGCCTCCAAATCTTCAAGGAAAGAAAAATTATAGCTAGCTTAAGATCATGAACTGGATAGTTTTTTTATGAACCTTGAGTTGCCTCGAAGCATAAGCTACAACCCTGCCTTCTTGCATCAGCACACAACCCGAGCCTAAATGAGAAGCATTAGTATAAATCGCTAATTCTTTCCCTGATTTAGGTAATGTAAGAACATGTGTCGTAGTCAAATTCAAATCTTTGAATGCAGCCTTGCACTCATCTGACTAAACAAAGTCAACAACTTTCTGTGTTTATCGAGTAATTGGCAGATCAATACGCGATAATCCATGAATGAACTGTCTGTAACCCGCTAACCCCAGAAAACTCTAAACTTCTGACACTGTTGTAGGAATAGGTCAATCCCTAATTGCCTCAACCTTCGCTGGATGTGACATCCTGTCACCGACCAAACCGGATCAAAGACCCAAACCTGGCTTGATCGAGTGACATGGTCGTGCTCGACGATTATGTATCGTAAATAATAAAATAATATTTTTGGTGTGCCTGTAATATCTAATAAATATTTAAATAATTATAAATACACATGTGACACAAGGCAACACGAGGCGTGGGATTCACCTAAGGATATGCATTGGGCAAGAAATACATAACTTAGGCTAGTATCATGATCTATTACTAAATTGATTTAATTTGGCCTAAGTGGTGTATTAAAATTGATTAATATGCCTATGGTAAGAATATAATAAAACCCAATTATAGCTTATGCTTTAAATTAAAAAAAAAAACCAATAGCCTATGTAAAATGTAACATATGTGTCACATAACAATCAAACAAGAAATTATGGTCCATGGACTTTATGTTGTACATGAGATTGATCTCGAGATTCATAAATACATCTTGATGAAGGGCCAAGATCTAGATCTAGTTTGGAGACATAATCATGCAATATGGAACACTTGTCACTTACAAGCAACACTTATTAATCTAAGTAAATTCATGTCTCCGAATTAACAATTAAGCAACTTGATTTGGAGGCTTAATTCAGTATTTAACTTAAACTAATTATGTTGCTAATGGTGAAGTGTAGGATCTATTTTGGACCCTTAAATGTGCAACAAAACTCATATCTCGAGGCACATATAAAGGCCATTGTTTTAAGTTGATACAAAGTATATAAGGAACACTTAGTTGTTGTTGTTGCAAATGAAAAAACCACAAAATAAGAGGAATAACATGAGCTGCTGATAATTTAGGATTCAAGGAGAATTTGAAGTGCACTTAGAGTCTTGAAGTGGAGAAACATTTGATCCACAACAATCCTAAGGTAACCTCTCTCTTTTCCCTTTCAATTTCATGGATTTTGATGGAATAAGCAAGAATGGGGCTGATGTGGTTTAATAATAATGATATCATGCATGTGCTTAGACTCGAACTCAAATTTGATGCCTCTAAACAAGCATGAACTAAGAATTAAGAATTCAAACTTTGCATGACTTGAATTTGGAGACTTAACTGTGATTCCAAAATCGGGGTTTCATAGACTGATATGAAATGGTCCAAGACTCAAATTCAACTCACTTTAAGCCCAATTTAACTAGAAATTCAGTTGATCATATGTATGTTCAAAAATTTAAATAATTTAAGCTTTTAAAGTCCTTTAATGGTGAAATTAGCTATAGGTTGTTAAATTGTGGAATTCTTATTGGAAACTGATGCAAATAGAATTCGACTAACACCCAAAGGGTCTCCAAAAAGACCTCAATTCAAAACAAGATGAATCAACCCAAAAAAGAATAAAACAACCATGTTCAAACATAAAAAACTAGACCTGATATTGCAATGAGCATAACTCGCTCAATTTAACCCTAATTGAAGTGAGCCTTGATGTTTTTATTGGGTATGTTAATAAACTTGTGATAAAACTTCATGGTATTTGGAGCTATACACTAGGAGAAATCAAATTTGTAACCTTACTAGTCAAAATGAAATTCAGATGTGCGTAGTGTTCATAAAACTTTGATATCTCCCTCGTTTTTAATCAAATTGTGCATACCATACCTTTTTAGAAAGGTAAGAAGTAGACCTAAACCCTTTTGTAAATGAACTACCAAATTAAAAGATTTTGATCTTCAGATTAAGCTATCAAGGCAGTGCATCATATATGGAATTTAAAATATATTGATAAATTCAATTAATTACATAATTGAGATAATAACTTTGAGATTCGTGCATGGAAATAACTGGGTAAATAAAATCAACAATATTGAGTCTAACACCAAACTTTAAAAATTAGGGCTCGACGACACTCCGACGGGACTTTCGGCATGTACTACAAGGTATCAGACGCGCGGTTAGGTTTCGACACGTAACGCACAAGAGGTTTGTGAACACTGAGAATTTTAAAATTTATTATGCATCATATTATGATCGCATAAGTTAGTGTAAATCACATCATGATTATCTGTGGCCATGCATATAGACATAAGGACCTATAGGAGCCGTTCCCAAGAATTAGATGGGGCAGTTTTGACGGTGAAGAGTCTCCCTCTCCGCCAATCAGGCAGCTTCGAGGGATGACTATACGACGATTTTCTACCCTCCAACCAGTATGACAGTTGGAGGAGGTTTCGCTCTTCGGCGTTTCCTACTACGGAGTTAGAGTACATCGGTGTTGCTCAGGTTTACGAATTCACATGACGGGACCTCCCCCAATCGTCGATGTCGAATGCTACTGGGCCAATGGGATTCAGGCTAGGGCATATGGGATTCATAGGAATCACCTGTTCATATTAGAAAAGGATTGAATCATGTTTAATTCCTGCATTTAATTATATTATTCCTTGTCGAATTATATTATGTTGTAACTTTTATAAAACCTACTATTCATTTACTTAGGGCCTTTTTAGAACCTAGATCCATCCTCTAGTGATCGAGGGAAGGGTAAGGCGCACCAGTGAAACGACGACTTGAGACTGCCCTGATCTTCACTGTAGGAGTGATCTCTTTAGTGTATCTATTTTATTTTATATACTAAACTTAATTTTGTTTATGTATAGATTATGGGATACTTTTGAACATGTTTCTCGACTTGGATTTACAGTATTGATGATATGCTAGGTGTTTTCCCCACTTAAGTTCCCGTTTAATTTTTAATATTTTATTATATGTTCATCAAATCTCGCATACATTTGTAAAAAGAATGACCGAGCGGGTCTTGAACCTCTTTTAGGGTCGATGGCGTGACTTGACGCCTCAGGGGACGGTTTAGGCCGGTTAGACTGCCGGCTCACGGTACGAGTGCTGAAAATTTTGGTATCAGAGCCTAGGTTACTAAAAAGCCTAGGACTCAAAAGAAAACTTGAAAACTTGAATAATTTGATTAACGAGAACTTAGAAAAGTGGGAAACATGAGTCGAGGACTAAGTAATGAAGAATTAGGGAGTTTTAGTCGATCGATTATTTGACATATTATGTTAATTTGGAACATATATTATATATAACGGAAAAATAATGTCGTAACACTTGGATCATTTTCTACGTGCAGTTATGATGCATTTGTATCATGGATTTGAGTGGGCGAGACTCGTTAACTCCACGAGAGATGGTGCCTTCTTCTTATTCTACTTTCACTGATGATATCATACGTGGAATGCATAAGGTGATCACTCATCAACGGACATCCTTAAAGGCCTTCAGGTAATGTTTTAGACTCTCGAGAGTTAGAGAGAGGCCAAATCCACTGATACCAGAGGATTGATTGCGGTGGTAGCATGTCTTGTTCACCAGTTGATGGCACGTCCAAAGATTTCGCAGCAAACATCAACACAGGTTCCAGTGGCGCCAATAGTGATAGTGACACAGATGGGTTCAATCGAGCCCGTAGTAGTAGACTCTTCTACCGTACATACCAGCGAAGACTCCAGCAATACAGCCGGTTGTGACTGAGAGTAAGGCGTCCAGGCTCGATCATTTTCGAAAAAGCTTCAACAGATGTAAGACTTTGAAGTTCTACAGAGATAGAGATGAGGAGAAGGCGAAGCAATGGGTCCACAATCAAGAGAAGATTCACCATTTGATAAGTGCCAATGAATGGAGGCAGACTGTATATGCCAGAGAGGGCCTTGTTGAGGATTGGGCTACTTTTCTATAACTATTCTTTGGGAACTTCTATACTTGACGATGAAGAGTAGGAAGAGAGAGGAGTTTGTCACACTGAGGCAGGGAGACATGTCTGTATCCGAGTTCGTCGATTGGTACTCCCAGCTATAGTCTATGACAGGAGATCCATTAACACCGATGACTACTTGCAGTGATTTCTTATGTGTCTGAGGCATGAGATTAGTTAGAGTGTGAGTGCATTGGGCGTGAGTATGTTTAAGGATCTAGTAGATTAAGCTATTTCTTTTGAGTTGACAGAGGAGTTACAGGATGGAGACATCAATGAGACACACCGATTAGGAGGATCCTCGAGTAGAGACTCGAGGAAGAGGTCTAATGGTCAGGAAGATAGGAGACGAGAATACCCTAAGAGGTCTCGTGATGACAGGTCAGGATTGAACACTTTGGCACAGATAATTTTAGTTCAACAGTCGTCCGCACCGAGGCAAGGTAGACCACCAGTTCTGAGGTTTGATCAGGGGCAGAGGTAGTCGGATAGGGACCTTGATAGATGGTTGAGGTTGATGCAGACTCGAGCTCTGGAAACAACACATTATAGGGAACCGATGTTCTCAGGGAAGACAGACATTACTTGTTGGGGTTGTGGTTAGGCATGACACTTCCGCATGAGTGCCCAACACAAGTATACATAGTGCAACTAGCGAGTTAAACTGAGTAGGTGCTTGTTGTGGCGACACCAGATAGTCAGGCCACCATAGAGTTGATCACTGGTAATATTTCTATTTATGGACGGAGCATGCACATACTTATAGATTCAGGGTTTACAATCTCATTTATATCGGAAGGCATGGTAGATACGTTAGGGTTATCACCAGTGAGAGCAATTAGGTATCTCATACTTAGTACAACTATAGGAGATAAAGTTTACCCTAACCTTGCCTGCGAAAGGTGGATGGTGATAGTTGAGGGTTACAATTTGCCTATTGACCTTCGGGTACTTGAGTTACTCGAGTTTGACGCACTCTTAGGTATGAACTGGTTGGCACCATACCATGCCCACGTTGATTGCCACCAAAAGGTGGCGGCCTTCCATATTTCAAGACTTGCAAGTTCAGTTTCGAGGTGTGTCGATTGGCGAAAGTAGTACTAGAGGATGAGTCGCGACGTATAGAAAGATCGAGGATCATGCGAGACTCTATGGAGCTTCAAAATCCGAGAAGAGAATTGAGGACATCTTGGTCATACAAGACTTTTCTAACGTGTTTCCAAACAACCTCCCGAGTCACCTCCACGCCGCGAGATCGACTTCATTATAGAAGTGAATGAGGGAACAAAGTTAATTTCGAAGGCTTCGTACACGATGGCGAGTTCAGAGTAGATTGAGCTAAAGAAATAACTTAAGGAGTTATCTTACATCGGATTTATATAGTCGAGTATTTCATCGTGGGGCACACCAGTTTCATTCATCAATAAGAAAGATGGATCGTTGAGGCTTTGTGTTGACTATAGGGAGTTGAAAAGGTCACAATCCAGAACAAGTACATGCTACCTCATATTGATGACGTTTGACCAGTTGAATGGTGTTTGACGCTTCTTAAATATTGACTTAGATCGGGCTACCGTTAGTTGCATGTCAGGGATGAAGACATTGAGAAGACAATGCTCCGCACGAGATACCGGTCTTTCCAGTTCACAGTGATCTTGTTCGAGTTCATGAACATGTCGGCTACATTTATGGACTTGATGCATCATATGTTCAGAGACTACTTAAACCAGTTCAGATAGTTTTCATTGACGACATACTCATCCACTCATAGACAACTGTGGACCACGAGCGTCACTTGAGGATCACCTTGCAAACTTTGCGTGAACATAAACTATATGCAAAGTTTAGCAAGTGTGCATTTAGATGGATCAAGTCAGATTCTTAGGGCACGTAGCTGGGGCATACGAGATTTAGGTAGATCCAGAGAAGGTTAGAGCAATTGTTGATTGGCCTGCGCCTACTGCACCGATAGAGGTCCGGAGTTTCTTTGGGTTGGCGAGCTATTACAGGAGGTTCATTCAGAATTTCTCTAAGATAGTCGCACTCATGACTGCTTTGACCGGGAAGGACATAAGTTTCAATTGGACCGAGCAGTATAAGGATGCCTTTAGAGAGTTGAAGGAGACACTGATTACGATGCCAATGCCGGTATTACCTGAGGATGACAAGGAGTTGATAGTATACACAGATGCTTCGGAGACGGGACTAGGAGTAATGTTGATGCAGGAGGTCGAGGTGGTGGCCGATGCCTCTTGTTAGCTGAAGGTGCATGAGAAGAACTACCCCGTTTATGACTTCGAGTTGGCAGCGGTAGTCATTGCACTGAAGTTGTGGTGATACTATCTCTATAGAGTGAAGTTTACTTTATTCATGGATCACCAGAGTCTCAAGTATTTACTTACTCAGACTAAGTTGAATATTAGACAACGATGGTGGCTTGAGTTGTTGAAAGACTTTGACTTTACGATCAAGTACCACCTCGAAAAGGTTAACGTTATTGCAGATGCCTTGAGCCGGAGACAGTTAGCGCCACAGATTCGACCACAGTTCAGGTTATTAGAGGTCGCGTTTGTGATGTGTGTTTCAAAGATTCTGGAAGACATGACGATATGTGCATAATTGGGGTTGCAGCCAATGCTTGTCCAGGTGATTGTTGATGGATAAAGGGCAGATTCGAGCTATGACCGTACCACAATTTGGCCGATAGTTTGGGTTTCAGGGATTAGATAGTGGAAGCGGATCAGAGTTTGAGATTTTGGGGTAGAGTATGGGTTCCAACAGTACTAGAGTTGAGAGAGGAAATTCTCCAAGAGTCGCACCGATCGCGTTATAACATTCACCCAGTGTCACCAAGATGTACTAGAACGTACGACGATTGTACGGGTGGTTGGGCATGAAGGTAGATATAACCAGGTATATCAAGAGATGCGGATATGGTAGCAGATTAAGGTTGAATATCGGAGAACTGGAGGACTACTCCAGCCATTACCCATTCCTCAATGGAAGTGGGAGTATATTGCAATGGACATGGTGAAATGATTACCGAATACCTCAAGGAGCCACGATACAATGCGGGTTATCGTCGATAGATTAATGAAGGCGGCACACGTCCTACCGATTCAACTCTCTTACTCGTTCACTAGACTAAGCCGAATTTATGAGCAGGAGATAGTCAGGTTACATGGGGCGCTTAAAAGCATAGTGTCAGATAAGGATCCCCAATATACGTTAGGGTTATGGCAGGGTACGTAGGATTAGTTAGGCACTCAGATTCACCTCAGTACGACTTATCATCTGCAGACAGACAAACAGTCAGATAGGCTGATCCAGGTTCTAGAAAACATGCTACGGACTTGTGTACTCGAGTTCAGGGGTTACTTGGAGGAGTATTTAAACCTGTATGAACTTTCTTACAATAATAGTTATCAGTCGAGCATTTGGATGGCGCCGTTTGGGCTTTATATTGCAGGCCGTGTAGTAGGACACCGTCATGTTGGGTAGAGGTGGTTGATACTGTGGCAGTCGGGCCTAAGGTTGTATAGGATTACACAGAGAAAGTGAGACTGATTCATCAAATATAACATGCGGCACAGGATCGACAAAAAATACGCCAATCCAAAACATCGAGCAGTTGAGTTCGGAAAGGGAGACTTTGCATACCTGAAGGTGTCGCCTATGAAGGGACACCAGAGATTTGGATTCAAGGGGAATATCGTACTACATTATATGAGACCATTTGAGATCATTGAGAGATTTGGGAAGTTTTCTTATCGGTTAGCATTGCCGCCGCAGATGTCAGGGGCACACCCAGTGTTTCATGTTTCTATGTTGAAAAATGTGAGGGTATGACACGAAATATAATGAACTGGAGACATATTAGTTATCAGACCAAGCACTACTTGCGAGGATCGGCCAATTGAGATTATCGACCAGAACGTACAGACTTTGAGACACGAAGAAATTCCCATTGTGAAGGTCAAGTGGCGGTTCCACAACGACCAGGAGTTCACGTGGTCGTGTGAGACCTACATGCGAGAGCACTTTCCTTAGTTGTTTGATTCAGGTAAAAATTTAAATTTCAAGGACAAAATCCCCTAAGTGTGGAAGATTTTTGTTGGGGCATGTGCCCTAGGTCAATCCATTAACTGTCTTTATGAATACTTTTAGTTAATAAAATAGAGGATTTCATTTGTTGTTTATTATAATTTAATTTGCATGTTTACATTATAATATGATCCATGGGTTTTTACATAAATATCCTAAATGTCCATAGTCGATCATTATACTGGGAACTATAATGAATTAATACTAGTGTGAGTCTTGATTGATGATCATAAGATGATTATAAGTATAGGGATATGAATCAAGATCACGAGTACTTGTCAGAGAACAAAGTACTGGACCGACCCGCATGAGAACATCACATGGATTAAGTCATAGTTGTTTCTCGTGATAGGTATATATTCCAGTCCTCTGACTTGAGATTACCAGAGACTTCAACATTAGGAACACAGTGATTTGACACAATCAAATGTTGTCTTTAACCGGACGATTATAAAGGTTGTGATTGGTTACTGTGTGAGCAATGTGATGAAGTTGTGTAATCGAGATAGAATTTGTCCCTCTCATATAAAGAGAGATATCTAGTGGATCCCTCGATGTGTTAGACTGTTAAAGGCCTAATCTAAGTGAATTGATATTGATCAATGTCATTTGGATGTTTTCGGTCTACCTAGAGATCGAGACTAGTACGATTGAACATGTTGGATGACAATTTCATGCCTTATGTTTGATCAAGCGGATATCGTGTGACAAAAGGATGTTATATACACTATTGATTAGGTTGTTTGGATTTGATATTCGTACAACTTGGGTAGTCATAATGTCTTGCTAGAGGCCGCTTATGACTTGTATACCAAAATGTGTTTTGGTACACTGCCAACGTTGTATGAGCCTATTGGGTCGCACACTAAGAATGGTTTTGCGAGATTTTAAGATGGTTCAGAAAAATGAATTTTATATGATAAAATTCATGACGGAAACGTCCTTGTGGTGTATTACACTTATACTTCTTTAAGTAGGGGTATATTTGTAATTTACTTAACCGTCTATATACAAGGGTTGTATAAATAGACGCTTTAAGTTACAATACACGTATGAAAGAAAAAAGGCCAAAACTCTTTTTTCGTTTAAGAAACGACTTAGGGTTTTTGGTATGCTCTGGATCGTTTTGGAGAGAAAAACAAAAGGTTTGGTATTCTCTCGAAGCTAGCACTTGGAATCTCGGCCGCCGTTCGTTTGTGGACTATTTGGTAGAGGCGTTCGTCGTTAGCAACGCTTAGAGATCGATCGACCTTGAAAGGTATATTGCGGCGAGGTATGATTAAGTTTTTCATGGTTTAAACTTTTTTAATGGAATTAGATTCGGATCCTGTTGGGGTTTTTGTGAAAATTGTTTTGTAATCTCCGCTGCGTATGAACCCCAAAACCCAACAGTGGTATCAGAGCCTTCGAGTTCGATTCCATTAAATTCATTGCATGTTTTCTTTTGATATATACATGATATATGATTGAAAGCATGTTAATAGTTGATGTATATGTGATATACATAAGTTGTCTTTGAGATTTATTATCATGTTTTGTGTATATGATACACATATTCGTGATTTAATTAAAATCAGTTTCGTACATGCTAGTAACCATGTTAGGTTAATTCAAATAATTTTAATGAATTGAATTTTATGTTCTATTATCCATGACACCATTAGGTTCGATTGGGATAGTAGTTCATGATTCATCTACATGTTTGTGATTATTTGGATGAGGACCGAAATTGCAAATAATTAATTTTCGAAATTATTTATTTATAAATTATTAATTTTCGAAATTATTTATTTATCTTGTTATATCTATTTTGTTATGAAGTTTCTATTTGATAAAGATAGATAACAAATTAGAATAAGAGATAAATATCAAGAATCTTGTTATTGGTGATATACTAGGATTCAAATATCTTAAGTCCAAAATAAATAAATAATTTTCGAAATTATTTATTTATCTTGTTATATCTATTTTGTTATGAAGTTTCTATTTGATAAAGATAGATAACAAATTAGAATAAGAGATAAATATCAAGAATCTTGTTATTGGTGATATACTAGGATTCAAATATCTTAAATCCAAAATAAATAAATAATTTTCGAAAATAATTATTTATCTTGTTATATCTATTTTGTTATGAAGTTTCTATTTGATAAAGATAGATAGCAAATTAGAAATGAGATAAATATCAAGAATCTTGTTATTGGTGATATACTAGAATTCAAATCTCTTAAATCCTAATTGGATTAGGATAAGATGATTAGTTAGATGTGGGCCCAGGTTAATTAAAATGTTTTAATTGACTTAATTTCAGATAAATTAAGGGGTTAACTTATGATAATAAAATCGGCGAAAATTATGATTTTCTATAGCGAATTTTAATTTTCGGAATTGAGATTCGTCTTCTAAAAAAAAAAAAAAATTTCCAAATTGTTTAGTGATTGAACAAATCAATAAAATATATGATATTTCATTGTTTACATAAAATCACTAAAACTGAATAAAATCCCTCTATTAAATTTTAAGTCTCGTGCCATCCATTTTAAACACTTGTCAAGGCCTCGATCACACTAATATAGTTTCAGCCATAGTTGGGTGTATTGTGTTATCTTGGTGAGACAAGTTGGGTAAGTTACCTTAATGTTTAAAATGGTCCGACTTAATAAAGCCATCAAAATAGTTTTGAGCTTTAGGCAAATGATGAGATAAAAACATGCTAAGACATAAGATGTCTCTTATCTCATAAAAGGATCTAAAATTACATAAGATGTAATTGGTAACTGTTACCTACCTAAATAATCTAGTTCTGTGTTTCATGCCATATTTGTCATAGAATTAGGTGAAATATGGATTTTAGTCCCCTAAATAAACAGTATGTTTTAGGAGGGTTGTTAATTTAGTGGGAGTCTATTCCTCTATACTAAAATAAACTTTGCATAATCTTTATTGTAGATCAATGACCTCTTCAAGTAACAATAATCCCTTGTCACTGCGATCCATCCTTAAGAAGGATAAGCTATCTGGAACTAACTTTCTTGATTGGTTCGAAACTTGAGAATTGTTCTTAAGCATGAACGCAAGTTGTATGTCTGGATGCTCCAATCCACGAGGACCGCCACGCCAATGCTACGAAAGTCTGTGAAGGATGCGCATAATAAGCATGTCAACGATTCTACGATGTTGCATGTATTATGCTTGCAACTATGGTTCTGAACTTGAAGGACATGGAACTTATGGAAGCCTACGACATGGCTATAACGCTTGCTTTGAAAAATGTTCCAACAGCAAGCTAGGCAAGAAAGGTTCGAGACAGTCAAGAACTTACATTCTTGCAAGATGATTGAGGGTGCGTTACTTATTCCTCATGTTTTGAAGATGAAGGGCTATGTTGACCAGCTTGATAGACTAGGATTTCCCATAAGCCAAGAGTTGGCAACGGATTTGATTATGAATTCATTACCGGAGAGTTACTCACAATTTGTGATAAACTACAATATGAATAATATGGAGAAATCAATTTCAGAGTTGCATTTGATGTTCAAAACTGCTGAACAAAATATCAAGAAACCCCCTAATAATGTATTGATTGTCCTAAAGGAAAAGGGAATGAAAAAGAAAGGCAAAGGCAAGGCTAGAGTTGCCAAGTCTGTTGATGCACCTGTCGCAAAGCCTATGGAACAAGTCAAGCCCGACTGTTCTGCTTCAAAACACCCAAAAGAAAAGAAAGAAGATTGTCATTTCTGTAATCAAACCTATCTTTGGCATTGTCGTCTTGGACACATAAACGAGAAACGCATAACGAAGCTCCATAAAGATGGGCTTCTTGATTCATTTGATTTAGAAACATATGAAACGTGCGTATCTTGTTTACTAGGCAAGATGACTAAAAGTCCCTTTACTGGACACAGTGAAAAGGCAAGTGATTTATTGGGTCTAATACATACCGATGTATGCGGTCCTATAAACACAATTGCTAGAGGAGGTTATCAGTACTTCATTACATTGACTGATGATTTCAGCATATATGGTTATGTATATCTTATGAAACATAAAGCTGAATCATTTGAGATGTTTTGAACATTTCAAAATGAAGTGCAGAATTAACTTGGTAAAACTATCAAAACACTTCGATCAGATCGAGGTGGTGAATATTTAAGCCAAGAATTTGATGATCATCTTAGAAATTGTGGGATTGTCTCCCAATTGACTCCACCAGCAACTCCACAATGGAATGGAGTTTCCGAAAGGAGAAATCGAACCTTATTAGATATGGTTCGATCTATGATGAGTCATGCAGATCTTCCATTATCCTTTTAGGGTTATGCATTACAAACTGCAGCTTTCACTCTAACTCGAGTTCCTTCTGAAGCGGTTGATAAAACACCATATGAGATATGGTACGGGAAGAGACCTAGTTTGTCTTTTCCTAAAATTTGGAGCTATGAGGCTTACGTAAAGCGACAAGTCTCAGAAAAACTAGCACCTAAATCTGACAAGTGTTTATTTGTGGGGTATCCTAAGGAAACAAAAGGATATTACTTTTATAATCCCGCTGAGAACAAAGTGTTTGTTGCTCGGTATGGTGCCTTTATGGAAAAACGGTTTATTTGAAAAGACACTAGTGGGAGAGAAATCAATCTTGAAGAAGTTCAAGAATCACAGGTAAACACTGAACCGCTACTGGAAGTTCAACAACGTTCGAACCGTTGAACCTCCATAAGTGACACAAGGCCCACGTAAATCTAGTAGGATAAGACATGAGCCGAGAGAGATTCGAATTTCTCATTACTGATAGTCGTGATGTGTTGCTTATAGACCAAAACGAGCCCACCACTTATCAGGAGGCTATGTCTGGACCAGACTCAAATAAATGGCTAAGTGCCATGAATTTCGAGATGCAATCCATGTATGATAACCAAGTTTGGAACTTGGTTGATTTACCTGAAGGTGGTAAGACCATTGGATGTAAATGGGTTTTCAAGAAGAAAAACAAACATGGATGGCAATGTGCATACTTTTAAAGCAAGACTTGTAGCAAAAGGTTTAAGGCAGACTCAAAGTGTTGATTATGATGAAACTTTTTCGCCAGTAGCCATGCTTAAATCCATAAGAATTTTAATTGACATTGCTGCATATTATGACTATGAGATATGGCAAATGGATGTAAAAATAACATTTCTTAATGGAAAGCTACTTGAGGACGTGCATATGACACAACCTGAAGGTTTTGTACATCCTGAGAATTCTAGGAAGGCATGTAAGCTTCAAAGATCCATTTATGGATTAAAGCAAGCTTCTCGGAGTTGGAATCTTCGTTTTGATGAAGCAATCAAGGATTTTGGTTTTATTAAGAACGAAGATGAGCCTTGTGTATACAAGAAGGTCAGTGGGAGTGAAGTTTTTCTGGTACTGTATGTTGATGATATATTACTCATTGGAAATAACATCCCAACATTGCAGAATGTCAAGTCTTAGTTAGGGAAATGTTTCTCAATGAAAAACTTAGGAGATGCAGCCTATATCCTAGGGATAAGAATCTATAGGGATAGATCTAAGAGGCTAATCAGTCTAAGTCAGAGTGCTTACATAAACAAGGTGCTGAATAGGTTCAGTTTGCAAGACTCTAAAAGGGGATTGTTGCCAATGTCTCGTGGCATAAGTCTCAGCAAGAATCAATATCCTAGGACAAATGATAAGAGAGACCGTATGAATAAGATTCCATATGCATCGGCTATTGGATCTATCATGTATGCCGTGTTATGCACTCGACCTGATGTATCATATGCTTTGAGCACTACAAGCGAGATATCGATCGAGATCCAGTGAGAGTCACTTGGATAGCGATAAAGAACATTCTTAAATACTTAAGAATGACTAAGGAAGTGTTCTTGGTCTATAGAGGTTTTGAAAATGATCTAGTTTTAAATGGTTACACAGATGCAAGTTTTGAAAATGATATAGATGATTTTAGATCGCAATCTAGATATGTGTTTACTTTGAATGGGGGTGCGATAAATTTGGAAAAGTTTGAAGCAAGAGACTATGGCGAGATTCTACAACAAAGTGAGTATATTGCGGCGTCCGTGCTGACAAAGGAGGCGGTTTGGATCAAAAAGTTCATTTACGAACTAGGTGTGGTTCCAAGTATTGCTAACCTGTTTGTTTGGTATTGTGACAATAACGGGGCAATAGCACGAGCCAAGGAACCTAGATCACACCACGAGATCCAAACATATACTCGAGCGTTTTCATCTCATCGAGAGAAATTATTGAGAGGGGAGACGTAAAGATTTGCAGAGTACCTACTAAAGACAACGTTGTGGATCCATTGACAAAAGCTCTTCCACAAGCAAAACATGATGGTCATGTTAGATCATTAGGCATTAGATGCATATATGATTGGCCCTAGTGCAAGTGGGAGATGTTGGGGCATGTGCCCTAGGTCAATCCATTAACTGTCTTTATGAATACTTTTAGTTAATAAAATAGATGATTTCATTTGTTGTTTATTATAATTAATTTGCATGTTTACATTATAATAAGATCCATGGGTATTTACATAAATATCCTAAATGTCCCTAGTCGATCATTATACTGGGAACTATAATGAATTAAGACTAATGTGAGTCTTGATTGATGATCATATGATGATTATACGTATAGGGATACGAATCAAGATCACGAGTACTTGTTAGGGAACAAAGTCTTGGACCAGGCCATATGAGAACATCACATGGATTAAGTCATAGTTGTTTCTCATGATAGGTATATATTCCAGTCCTCTGACTTGAGATTACCAGAGACTTCAACATTAGGAACATAGTGATTTGACACAATCGAACGTTGTCTTTAACCGGACGATTATAAAGGTTGTGATTGGTTACCGTGTGAGCAATGTGATGAAGTTGTGTAATCGAGATAGAATTTGTCCCTCTCATATAAAGAGAGATATCTAGTGGATCCCTTGATGTGTTAGACTGTTAAAAGGACTAATCTAAGTGAATCGATATTGATCAATGTCACTTGGATGTTTTCAGTCTACCTAGATATCGAGACTAGTACAATTGAACATGTTGGATGACAATTCCATGCCTTATGTTTAATCAAGCGGATATCGTGTGACAAAAGGATGTTATATACACTATTGATTAGGTTGTTTCAATTTGATATTCGTACAACTTGGGTAGTCATAATGTCTTGCTAGAGGCCGCTTATGACTTGTATACCAAAATGTGTTTTGGTACACTGCCAACGTTGTATGAGCCTATTGGGTCGCACACTAAGAATGGTTTTGCGAGATTTTAAGATGGTTCAGAAAAATGAATTTTATATGATAAAATTCATGACGAAAACGTCCTTGTGGTGTATTACACTTATACTTCTTTAAGTAGGGGTATATTTGTAATTTACTTAACCGTCTATATACAAGGGTTGTATAAATAGACGCTTTAAGTTACAATACACGTACGAAAGAAAAAAAGGCCAAAACTCTTTTTTCGTTTAAGAAACGACTTAGGGTTTTTGGTATGCTCTGGATCGTTTTGGAGAGAAAAACAAAAGGTTTGGTATTCTCTCGAAGCTAGCACTTCGAATCTCGGCGCGTTCGTGTGTGGACTACGGTAGAGGGTTCGTTCGTTGGCGGCGCCTTAGAGATCGATCAACCTTCGAAAGGTATATTGCGGCGATGTATGATTAAGTTTTTCATGGTTTAAACGTTTTTAATTGAATTAGATTCGGATCCTGTTGGGGTTTTTGCCAAAATTGTTTTGTAATCTCCTCTGCGTATGAACCCCAAAACCCAACAATTATGACATCCCATCACCGATTAGACTGGACTCAGCCCGATCCGACCGTATCGGAGGCCCAAACTCGGCTTGATTAGGTGACGTGGTCGTGCTCGACGATTATGTATCGTAGTAAAATAATATTTTTGGTGTACGTAATATTTAATAAATAATTAAATAATTATACATACACACGTGACATAAGTCAAGGCGAGGCACGGGCTTCACCTCGGAGACGCATTAGGCGAAAAATACATGACTTAGGCTTATATCATTATTTATTGCTAACTTGATTTAATTTGGCCTAAGTGGTGTATTAAAATTGATTAATATGCCTATGGTAAGAATATAATAAAACCCAATTATAGCCTAAGCTTTAAATTAAAAAAAAAACCATAGCCTTTGTAAAATGTAAAATATGTGTCACATAACAATCAAACAAGAAATTATGGTGCATGGACTTTATGTTGTACATGGGATTGATACAAGATTCATAAATACATCTAGATGAAGGGCCAAAATCTAGATCTAGTTTGGGGACATAATCATGCAATATGGAACACTTGTCACTTATAAGCAACACTCGTCCATCTAAGTGTAATGACCTAAATTAATTAAACTAGGATTAGCCTTAATCTCGTAGATTAATGGTCGTAACTTGGGCATTACATGGACAACTTAGTTGACTTGGACACGAGAATCGAGGAAATATGTTAATTATGAATGGTGGTTGTATGTATGTGGTGTTTAAAATTATTATTATTATATTTCACCACATGTGTATATGTTGCTATCAGGCGAGCTTGTGTGACGGTGTTCACCTTGAAAGGCGTGTCAACAAGGGTAGTGAGTAGGCGAACTACGGGTACACTGGGAAACTAGACTAATCATGTCAGGATGACTAGTTAATCAATTACAATGGTTAATGTGACCAAAGACCAAGTAAATTCAAAGTAAAACAATAGGCTATGGTGTGCCTCAAAATGCGTGTTGAAACGCAAGGCACCGGGTACCGAGTAGTCGAAGGTTAGTTGAACCATAAGTTGGTTAATTTTGATAAATAAAACACTAACCATATGAAGTAAGTTGGACCTAACTTTGTGCAATCAAATTAAAATAAATCAAGGCCTATAGTTTAGTTAATTAATTGAGAGTTATAGGATATTTCTAAAGATGCACATTGGCGCATCTAGGAGCTTTGAGAGTATCTTTTGGTGTCATATGGACTGAGTAAGTGGGAGTGAGTGGGTTAAGTGGCTAGAGGTGAACTATTGGACAAACATCGGGATACGTAAACACATGGAGATCAATGGCTAAAAATCAAGCTCACCTTAATATATATTGATAATTTGATCAAACACATGCAACCAAACCATTTACATTTCCAAAATCTAGAGATAAGAGGAGGAGACTTGGAGATGGATATCATCAATTGAAGGTCAATTTGAGGATCTAAACCAAGGTAATCTTCTCCATCATCTACAATTTCATTTAAACCTAGTTTTGTAAAACTTTGATCAATTTGATGCAAAATGGTTGTTTTGAGGTTGTTTAGTTGATGTGTGGAATTAATCATGTATGGATGGTGTGTTAAACATATTTAGGTAGCTTTATTTGAAGGGAAAAACAAAATTCTTGACTTAAAAATTCTATCCCAAAGGCTAGGTTAGCGCGCTACCTGGAATAGTTAGTGCGTTAATATTCTAGGTTTCCAACTGTTCTTCAGGATGAAGAACAATAGCGCGCTACATCTTGTCCGTAGTGCGCTTACATATTGCGCTAACAACAAACAAAAACTGAACATAAAGAGTTGTTTTAGGATTTTTGCCTTAATACATATCCTAAACACCTACGAACATATTAAACATGTAAAATTGGAATTCAGGGACTTAGAGGACCATAGCTCGGGTATCAGGGAGCTAGTCGGGTCGGATACGGGAGTCCGGGGAAGTCAAAGCATTGATTGAGGTGCGTAAACTCATTGAGAATGCTTCATAGAATTCATGGTTTTTATTTATCGATATCGCATTCATGTATAACTGCTGGTAGGCACACATGAGGTTTCTCTCCTATTTCGGGTTGCATATATATTGGTTGTGGCTAAATCGCTTGCACGGGTTACTTGTGTTTAATGCTCTTGTCCATGGCAATAGAATATATCTTCGACTTTCGGGAGGGATTTAGGGTGTTCCCTTGACTTGAAATAGCATTTGGAGGGGTTCATCCGGTAAATGAAGTTGGGGCTTAGTCACCGTAAGCTTGTTAGTATATACATAGTTCCTATTAGATTTACCGATCACTGACTAGTATAGGTCAGGATTTTCTCGTGATTATATGGATGTTACTAATTAATGATTTATTTTTTTAGCTAGTTTAGTTTGTACTTGCTATTTGTTTATTTCACGCTACTGCTTTTGCTTGTCGTACGTTATCTACATTTATGGGAATATGACATATTGTTGTCAGGTGTTATATTCACATGTCTCGTACTTTGTCAGTTTTATTTCATGAATATTATGTAGACTTCACTTGGGATTTTACTCACTAGACTCGTCACTATATTTGTTGGGTGAGTAAGTGATGATCCTTCGACAAGAGGTACTGGAGTGACTACCTTTGAGATTATGGAGCCAACTCATGTGTGTGATGTCAACATGTATTTATTTTACTTTTGTTGGGATTTGGGGACCATAAAACACAGATTACAGGTATATGAAACTTTTGTTATACTTAACTTGCCTTGATATATACATGGTATCTTTTGATGGGTTTTTCACTATTTATGATTGTTGAATATTGTATAACTTACTTAAATGAAAAGACTTCCGTCGTAAATTTTAATATAACTTGATAAATTGTGTAAGTGGCTAATTGAATTATTAATATTTATGTAAAGGTTAGTTGGAAAGGGTTAGTTGGAAAAGTGCAAACTCGTTAGGTCGCAAGGCGTCAAGGATAAGCGGGTTATGACGTGGCAAGGCTAGTTGACGTGGGAAACGACATGGTGGGTCGCAAGACGGTTTGGAATTTAAGGTCGTTACAGATCTAAGTAAATTCATGTCTCTAAATTAAAAATTAAGCAACTTGATTTGGAGGCTTAATTAAGTACTTAAACTACTTATGTTGCTAATGGTGAAGTGTAGGATTTATTTTGGACCCTTAAATGTGCCACAAAATCGTATCTCGAGGCACATCTAAATGTCATTGTTTTAAGTTGATACAAGGTATCTAAGGAACACTTAATTGTTGTTGTTGCAAATAAAAACACCACAAAATTGAGAGGAAGAACATGAGTTTCCAAAAATCAAAGATTCAAGGAGCAATTGAAGTGCGATTAGAGTCTTGAAAAGGAGAAACATTAGGTCCACAACAATCCTAAGGTAACCTCTATCTTTTCCCTTTAAATTTCATGGATTTTGATTGAATAAGCATGAATGTGGGCTTATGTGCTTTAATAAAAATGAGATCATGCATGTGCTTAGGTTTGAACTCAAATTTGATGCCTCTAAATAAGTATGAACTAAGAATAAAAAATTTAAACTTTGCATGACTTGAAATTTGATTATTTGACTTGCATTTGTAGACTTAATTATGCTTTCGAAATTGGGGCTTCATGGACTAATATGAAATGGTTTAAGACTTATAATCAACTCACTTTATGCCCAATTTGAAAATTCAGGTCGATCAAATGTTGTTCAAAAAGTTGAATAATTTACGCTTTGAAGGTCATTTCATTGTGAAATTGGCTATAGGTTGTTAAATTATGGAGTTCTTGTTATAAGCTGATGTAAATGGAACCCGAGTAACATCCAAGGGGTCCCCAAAGAGACCCCAAGTCAAAACAAGATGAATCAACCCAAAAAAAAAAGAATTAAACAACCATGTTCAAACATTAAAAATTAGACCTGACATTGCAATGAGCATAACTCACTCAATTTAACTCCGATTGGAGCGAGCTTTGATATGTTGTTATAGAATATGTTAACAACATTTTGATAAGATTCCATGGTATTTGGAGTAATACATTAGGAAAAATCAAATTTGTAACCTTGCTAGTCGAAATGAAATTAAGATGTGCACAGTGTTTGTAAAATTTTGATATCTCTCTTGTTTTTAATCGGAATTGCACATACTATACCTTTTTGACAAGATAAGAAGTAGACCTAAGTATTTGTGTCAATGCACTTGCCAAATTAAAATATCTTGATAATTAAATTAAGGTATCAGCAATGCATCGTATATGGAATTTAAAATATATTAATAAATTTAAAGAATTACATAATTGAGATAATAACTTCGGGATACGTGCATGGAAATAATTGGGTAAATGAAATAAAAGATATTGGGTCTAACACCAAACTTTAAAACTAGGGCTCGATGACGACACTCTAGCGAAACTTTCATCACGTACTACGAGGTATGAGACACACGATTTAGTTTCGACAAGCAACACACGAGGTTTGTGAACACTGAGAATTTATAAACTTTATTACACATCATATTATGATCGCATAAGTTAGGTGTGCATCACATCATGATTATATGTGGCTATGCATATAGACATAAGGACATATAGGAGTTGTCTCCGAGAATTAGATGGGCAAGCTTCAATGGCGTAGAGTCTCCCCCTCCGGTCAGTCGGGCATCTTCGAGGATGACTATACGACGATCTTCTAACCTCCAGCCAGTATGGCAGTTGTAGGAGGTTTTCGACCTCCGGCCTTTCCTATAATGGAGTTAAAGTATGTTGGTGTAGCTTGGGTTCACGAATTCGCATGACGAGACCTCCCCCGATCGTTGATGTTGAACGTCGCCGGACCAATGGGACTCAGGCTAGGTCTTTGTATATGGAGTTTATGGGAACTGCCTATTCTTACTAGAAAATGATTGAATCATGTTTAATTCCTGTAATTTACTTATATTATTCCTAGTCAAATTACACTATGTTGTAACTTTTATGAGACCCTGTTGTTCACTTAGTGAGGGTTTTTTTGGAACCCAGACCCATCCTCCAGTGATCGAGGGAAAGGCAAGGCACACCGGTGAGACGACGACTTCAGACTGTCCTGATATCTTTTGTGTTTCTATTTTTTTTATATACCGAACTTACTTTTGTTTATGTATGGATTATTGGATACTTTTGGACATGTTCCTTTACTTGGATTTATAGTATTGATGATATGCTAGGTGTTTTCCTCACTTAGGTTCCCATTTACTTTCTAGTATCTTATTATATGTTAACCAAATTCCGCATACACTTAAACTTCACTTAATGGTAAAAAGAATGGTCGAGCGGGTGTGGAACCTCTTTTGGGGTCGACGATGTGAGTAGACGACTCAGAAAATGGTTCGGGCCGGTCTGACAACTGATTCACGGTACAGGTGCTGACATTGGATCAACAAATATACCTTTATCACTTACCACATGTCCAAGAAATTTGACCTCTGAAGACAAGAATTCACATTTATTAAACTTGACATACAACCAATCATCCTTCAGAGTCTGCAATGTAAATATGAGGTGGTGTGAATGATCTTCCTCAGTCTTTGAATAGATTAAAATATCATCGATAAACGCGATGATAAACTAGTCAAGATAGGGTTTGAACATCCTATGCATTATGTCTATGAACATAGCAGGAGCATTAGTAAGCCCAAACGACATCATACTGTAAACTCGAAGTGCCATAGCGAGTACCGAAAACCGTCTTCAAGATATCCTCATTCCTGATCCTCAATTGATGATAACCAGATCTCAAATCAATCTTCGAGAAGTATATGACACCCTTTAACTAATCAAACAATTCATCAATCCTAATAATGGATATTTGTTCTTGATAGTCACCCACTTCTGCTGTCTATAATCAATACACATACGTAGGGTTATATCCTTCTTTTTCACCAAAAGAACAGGTGTTCCCCATGGTGACATACTAGGATGGATAAAGCCCTCCTATAGCAACTCCTTTAGCCGAGTCTGCAACTTACATAATTCCTTCGGTGTCATATGATAGGGAGGAATAGATATAGGTTTGGTACCATGAATAAGATCAATGATGAAGTCAATGACACGTGGCGGTGGAAGTTCAGGCAAGTCGGATGGAAAAACATTCAGAAATTCACAAACCACGGGTATCTCTTTAACCTTAAGTTCTTGTCCAGGCTCTCCAAATATGACAACTCCTACCATAACTTCTAAATATTGAGGAATAGCTTCTCTTCCACGAGTTGCAAATCATGAAGGATTATAGCCTTTATAGACTATGATTTCATAAAGGTTAGGAATGTGAAAGACCATTATCTTATGAAAACAATCACTACTAGCATAGTATGCTGATAACCAATCCATCCTTAATAAAACATCAAATTTTAGGAATTCCATTACTGTCAGATCAATTTGAAGTTCATTCTCCCTAATTTTGACTACACATCCCTCATAGATCAGGTTAGGATAAACTTTTCCACTCACTGATGTGCTCAAAATCAATAATGTATTGGCTCTAACAGGTTTCAATTTTGGCTCATCAACCATTACACCAATAATAAAAGAAACTGTATAACCAACATCACTCATAATATGCATATCTCGACCACGAATATTCAATATACCTTCCACAAGTCTTCGATTGTCCACTGGGCCTACCTCAACCACTGCATTAGCCTACCCTCATGCAGGTGGTGTTGTGGTGCCTACTGATGTGGCCGGTGGCATGGAACACTCTCTTGCAATATGCCCCGTCTACCCACACCGGTAGCATATCATTAATTCCCTCAGAGGAAAACTACTAGCTTGAGAAGCTTACCTCGATCCACTCAATTTTTGTGAATATTGTGCTCTGCCCTTGCCCTTACCTCCTGACTGAGATGATGACAAAGGTGGTTTGGCTGCTGAAGCCTGAGAAACTAGTGGAATCGATGCATTGACAAAAGTTGTCCCTGTAGACACTGACTATGTAACTATGCCAACTACACTCATCTGCTTCTTTCTTTGTCGAAAATAAGCAAACTCTTGGTGTGACGGCCCCAATTTTCCACAAATTGGGCCCCGCCAGGCCTAAGCCTACGTGGACCCCTGAGCCGGTCTCGCAAGGTCAACGCAGGCCTAGTCAGCCTTCCAATCCATCATTATCAGTACATTCAACATTTTACAGTTGAGTTATTAATATTTTTCGAGTTTTACAATTTTAGAAGAAGCAACTAATACATTAAATAACTCAACAAAAAGATAAGAGAGTTACGCAACCTAATTGTGGAACCAAGTAAATATCATCAAAGGATAGTAAATACAAAATATACAAAAATCACCTAGTTATGAAGCCTTCTCTTCGCTACTCGTCCGCAGCGCTGCACTCAGTTAAACATAAGAACGACGAGCCCAAGTAAGTAAATCCAGTAGGACATATATACAACATTTCACAATATCCAAAGCAGTTCAATTCATGCAAATAGAACGAAAGGAATCAAGAACGCATGAATATACAAGACTGTAAACAATCCATCGATGAGTGGTGCCAAATAACAAGGAGTCCCGACCAAAAAGTCGTTGAGTAGCGGAAAAATCCCATCAGACTCGGGTTTAGGGCGAGCCACATGCCTCTCAACCCAAACCCTTGCGACTATGAGATTTCTACGTCCCGGATAAGAGCCCCCAACGTACACTCAATTGGGAGAAATCGATGGCGTAAGGATAAGAGCTCATATCGGAGATAAACAGTAACCACGACTCGCTTGCCAATTGACCCCCTCAATCGACAACAATTTCAACGATAGCTATCATCACAAAGCAGTGAACAACAATAAAGCTATCACATAACAGTAAACAACAACAATCAATGGAGACAAATGAAATACTGTATAAGTCCTTAACTTGTTTACTTACCCCGAGAAATCGCGAACCTCAAAACGTCGCTTGCGTCTCGATTTGCGCACCCGACACCCGACTCCTAAGTCCTTGGTGTCCATTTAAATATTTGAGGGCTAATTTACTACAAATCATACAAATCACAACCAAATAAGGTGAATAAACCGCACATCCATCGCGTCATCGCGATTTCGTCGAAATCGCGTATCTGACCGGTAGACAACGCGCCACCATCGCTGTTGCGCATCACCGTCGCCCGCTCATTGCTGCCGCTGCCTCGCTGCCATGTTGGCTTTCAAGCCGTCTCTCCGCGTTGCGTCGCGTCGCCGCGCTCGCGTGCCATTGCTTTGCTTAGATCCGCCCTTTACCGCGCCGTCGCTCGCTCGCTGGCAAGCCAGCTCGCCACCGACGCCACGGAGCCGCCGTCTCCGCGCGGCGCAGCTCACGTCGCGTCGCGCCGCTGTCTCCACCACGCAACCACTGCCGCACCGCCACCGAGCCACTGGTCCGATCTCCGCCACTGCCAACCTTCGCGCTGCCATCCGCCACCTTCACACTGCGCGCTCGACCACCGCAGCGCAAAGACCGTCGGCCGGCTGCTTGCTGCCGCTCCGATCTCATTGTCGTCGTCTTTGGGACGCTAGCCTTGCGCGATCACCGCCATCGCTCACTTCTCGCGGCCTCCGCGTGGTTGCTTTGCACACGAGCGGCCGAGCCGCCGCCGCCGGAGTTGGTCCGTCCGTGGTCGCGCCGGTCATCATCGTCCTCCCTCTCTTCTTCCCTCTCTCTTTTCCTCACCTCCCGATTCTTATCTTCTTTCTTTTCTTTTTTTTTTCTTTATCTATATATATATAATATTATATATATATATATAATATTATATATATATATATATATTATATATACATTTTTCTTTTTGTCTTTTTGATTTCAAATCAAAAGTCTCATCGAGATTCGTGCAACACGAATCTCGATGCAACTCAACAACCGAGCAGCGCACATCTCGAGGCACTAACCCGCCTCATTTCAAAATCTTGATACTCGCGCTACACGCATCACGAGGCATATTCAATGTACATTTTAAAACAACATAAATCTAGTCACGTTTCGATCCCACGTTGGCACGTGACTCGAAGCGCGTTCTCGTTTATGTTTCGGCTCACCGAATTCCTCGCATAGTTAGCATTATCATCTCAAATTGGATTCGGATATACGTGTTTCGATGAGTGGGTCCATATACGACCTTGACTTGACACGTGGCACAAGTCGAATTTTCGGGCCGTTACAGTCTTCCTAACGAATTAGAATTTCGTCCTCGAAATTGAAACAAATCGCACAGGACAACGGTGTTTTATGAATGAAAACCCAAGGCCATACGCGCCAAAGGCCATACTTGCCCAAGGCCATACCCCTATCTTACTCTGTAGGGCTGGGCTCCTCCGCGACAAGCTGGGCTCCTCCGTGACCTCCAAGCAAAGAACACACCATCTGTCTTCTCCCATCAATATATGTCAGGGCAACATCATCGCAACATATATTGGAATACAAATGAATATTTAAATTTCATGATCCACCGTCACTAATATACGTATATCTGTTGTATGCCCGCGAGAAATGTAAATCACTCTCACTTATCGAGTGAGTTTCAACCCAACTCGTACCCTCTATCAGGTTACGATGGATAATAGTCGGACCTGACGTGGCAGTAGCATGAATTTGTTTCTGGCTGTCCACACGCCCATACAGGTACGTTAGAATCCCGTTCCAACTGAAACATGTCCATATCCTTGTCCCCGTGTATGAATAGATCATTGTCTGTCTGTGCGCTCGACTGGATCCTAACCCTGTCTCTAGCCATTGCCTCTGCCATCAACCCCCTAATGGTACTTATGTTAAGGATCTGACGGTGCTAGCTGCTGTAATCCACTAGCGTAACCTGCGCTCAACCACCTAACACTGGCGCCATATATGGTGGAAACGCAATACGTTATGAGGTTGCTCTCTTTGTCACGACCGTCTAACCTTCGTTATACTCTGATCATCTCCAGACCTTCGCACTGAATGTAACGATGCCGAGAATGCGATTGGTACTCTGACGCGTGTGCTCCCACGCTCTCACTCACCATGACACCGACTGCACTCCAGAGCGTCCACATCGATGTCACCGTAGTGCACAACCAAACATCGGCCTCGCCGAACAACGAAACTGATACGATGCTCGACCTCATATGATCTGGTGTGGCCAAAATGTCATAATCTTTGCTGCTCCGAGATTCGTACCAACTTAAAACTTTTTCGAGTGATACCGCTAAAACTTGTGAGACTGCATCGCCTGAGTCGTCACGCTAATTCCCGTATCAGTTGGCGCGCTCAGCATCTCCTTATGTAATTACGAGTTCAACTTGTTCACTCGAACACGTTCACTTTTTTTTCGACTTTCAAAGTAAATGTGTCCTCGAGATTCGTGTGACACGAATCTCTAGACACCATCTGCCTCGAATCTCGCAATTTCACATCTGGAAGTCGTGCGATATATGCAGCTCATCAGCACTCGCAAACCTCAAACCTGCAGCTTCACGATCAATTTTTTGAAACGTCGTTGCGTTTTCCAAAGCCTCGAATCCTCAATATCGTATATATATTACAACACAACAAATATACAATATCGAATACATTTTTTTTTCAACATGCACTACTTGCACGAGAATTTCCTTTCAGTGTGTTTACTAATGCATTTAAACAAATTTTAGCATGTGAGGATCATTGAGATATACAATCTCGTAGGATTTATACTTAAGTGGCATCTAACTTTTAGAATGAGTCGCAGACTCTACTTCGACACATAACTCATTTACAAGTCCCTAAAGGTGGTGGTCGACTTCACCGACCCTGAGACTATAAATGCTTAGTGTCACTACAGTGGAGTTACTTGGGCTTCTGATCCAACACTACTACTCCAAAGCTTTCGTCAAAGCTAAGGAGTCTCTACATGATGAAATCGTTAGCTCTCAAGTCATCTCAACACTTTGCTCCTTTAGAGTCTGCTCTTCGTTTTTTTTTCTTTTTTTTTAAACTTTACTTTCTCGAATGTTCCTTACATTAATTGTTCCATTCATTATATATTCTCCAACAACATCAATTTCCTTTATTATCAATTCAACACCATTTAGAGACTCAAACTTCCGTTTCAAGTCTCACTACTATAGGAAATCCTCAATTTCAGTAATAACCGAACAACTTGAAATGAATTTAATGAACTCTTTTGAGTCCTAAATAAGATCAAAATTCCTCTAAATAGCTTGAAACTCAATACATGGCATGTTAAGTTTCAATTTGAAACCATACCATTTGTAATACCAAAGTTCTCATTTTACTCAAAATGAATTGTTTCATTTTCCATTGGCTTCACCAAACCAACCAAGCTATTTATCTCAATTTATCAATTGAACTAACTAAATTCTTAAGCCACTATCCGCGGAGCTGAATTGAATTTAAACAACTCCCGCATTTCTAAGGCACGAGTACTTATCCATGCAGCTCCACTATTCCCAAATACGCCACAATCACCAACATTGTCACATTCGATCCGTGCATGAAGGCAATGTAATACGACCTCATATCAGATGGAAATATAACTCCTAAATCTTTTCCTTCTTTGTTGTCTACACCATCTCAAAGGCCTAGTAAAGGATTATCTAGCAAAGACAAGATCATCATCGCAGCTTCGTTTAAGTGAAACAGGTTACCATTCCATCATATTCCACTTTTTCCAAAATATTCCAAACAACAGGAAAAAGTTGTTGATTGACCAAACATGAAATCAAGTAGGCCACTGAAACATCAATCACTAACTGATTCCATTTAATTTCTATCCACATAAACTAAGTTACTCATCGTGTCTCACGCGATACACAAGAGTGAATATCGCATATATATATATATATATATATATATATATATATATATCGATAGTTGTATAATACAAGACATCAAATAGCTCATATATCCTCAACTCTCCTCACTTCCCAACGAAGACTTAAGTCGAGATCACAGAGTTCCACTCTAAGTTCAAGGTTCCTAACTTCCGCTGGTTTTTTTTTTTTAATGGCTTGTGATTTAAATCTTAATTGTGACGTTGATATAACAATGTCTTAAGCCATTAAACTTTCCCCTAGGTTCGCTTGAACCTAGGCTCTGATACCAACTGTGACGACCCCAATTTTCCATAAATTGGCCCCCGCTAGGCCTAAGCCTACGTGGACCCCCGAGCCAGTCTCGCAAGGTTAACGCAGGCCTAGTCAGCCTTCCAATCCATCATTATCAGTATATTAAAAATTTTACAGTTGAGTTATTAATATTTTTCGAGTTTTACAATTTTAGCGGAAGCAACTAATACATTAAATAACTCAACAAAAAGATAAGAGAGTTAGGCAACCTAATTCTGGAACCCAGTAAATATCATCAGAGGATAGTAAATACAAAATATACAAAAATCACCTAGCTATGAAGCCTTCCCTTCGCTACTGTCCGCAGTGCTGCCCTCAGTCAAGCATAAGAACGACGAGCCCAGGTAAGTAAATCCAGTAGGACATATATACAATATTTCACAATATCCAAAGCAGTTCAATTCATGCAAATAGAACGAAAGGAATCAAGAATACATGAATATACAAGACTGTAAACAATCCATCGATGAGTGGTGCCAAATAACAAGGAGTCCCGACCAAAAAGTCGTTGAGTCGCGAAAAAATCCCAGCAGACTCGGGTTTAGGGCGAGCCCCTTGCCTCCCAACCCTAACCCTTGCGACTATTAGATATCTACGTCCAGGATAAGATCCCCCAACGTACACTCAATTAGGAGATATCGACGGCGTACGGATAAAAGCTCATATCGCAGATAAACAGCAACCACGACTCGCTTGAGAAATGGACCCCCTCAATCGACAACAATTTCAACGATAGCTAACATCACAAAGAGTGAACAACCATAAAGCTAGCACATAACAGTAAACAACAACAGTTAATGGAGAGAAATGACATACTATATAAGTCCCTAACTGGTTTACTTACCTCGAGAAATCGCGAACCTCAAAACGTCACTCGCGTCTCGATTTGCGCACTCGACACCCGACTCCTAAGTCCCTGGTGTCCATTTAAATATTTGAGGGCTAATTTACTTCAAATCATACAAATCACAGCCAAATAAGGTGAATAAACCTCACCTCCCTCGCGTCGTTGCGATTTCGTCGAAATCGCGCATCCGACCGGTCGATAACGCGCCACCGCGCCGTTCGCCGCGTCGTCGTCGCTACCGCGTCGCTGCCGCTGCCTTGCCGGCGCCGCTGTTGGCTTTCATGCCATCTCTCCGCGTTGCGTCGCGTCGTCGCGCTCGCGTGCCATCGCTGCCGATCCGCCCCTTTCTTGCGCCATCATCGCTTTGCCTCGCCGCCAATGCCACTCAGGCGACGTCCGAGCCGCTGTCCTCCGCGCGCGCACTCACGTCCCCGGCAACTGTCTCCACCGCGCAGCCCATCTCGCACCGCCACTGAGCCACTGGTCCGATCTCCGCCGCTGCCAACCTCCGCACTGGCCGTCCGCCACTTTCTCGCCGGCCGTCCGCCACCTTCACACTGCCGCTCGGCCATCGCAGCCAACACCGCCGGCCGGTGCTAGCTGCCGCCTCCGATCTCGCCGTCGTCTTCTGGGACGCCGGCCTTGCGCGATCACCGCCATCTCCACCTCCCGCGGCCTCCGCGTGGCCGCTGCATCGACGAGCCGGCCGAGCCGCCGCCGACCGGAGCTAGTCCGCGTGGTCGCGCCGGTCATCATCGTCCTCCCTCTCTTCTTCCCTCTCTCTTTCTCCTCACCTCCCGATTCTTATCTTCTTTCTTTTCTCTTTTTTCTTCTTTATCTATATATATATAATATATTATATATATATATATATATAATATATTATATATATATATACATTTTTCTTTTTATCTTTTTGATTTCAAATCAAAAGTGTCATCGAGATTCGTGCAACACGAATCTCGAGGAAACTAAATATTCGAGCAGCACGCATCTCGAGGCACCAACTCGCCTCATTTCAAAATCTTAATACTCACGCTACACGCATCATGAGGCATATTCAATGTACATTTTAAAACCACATAAATCTAGTCACATTTCGATCCCACGTTGGCATGCGACTCGAGGTGCGTTCTTGTTTATGTTTCGGCTCACCGAATTCCTCGCATAGTTAGCATTATCATCTCAAATTGGATTCAGATATACGTATTTCAATGAGTGGGTCCATATACGACCTTGACTTGACACGTGGCACAAGTCAAATTTTCGAGCCGTTTCACTTGGGTTCTCTGACGCCCATAAAACTGTGGTACTGGTGGTGGTTCAAGTACGGGACTAGAAGGTCTCGTTAGTATAGTTGCTTCCACCTTCATCGCACTCTCAAATATAAAGCATAGTAAGTCGAGGATGAGAGGAAACCACAACTTTGATCTCGTAGTTCAACCCACCAAGAAACAAATCGATCTTGTTCTCCTCCAGCCCAACCATCTCCGGAGCAAATTTACTTAACTTAGTGAACCTCCTCTCATACTCCCGCACAGACATTGCTCCCTATTTCAGCTGAATGAATTCAGTCATCTTTCTGTTCCTGACCGACTTTGGGAAACATTGCCTGTAAAATACAGTCTTAAACTATGGCCAAGTGGTGATTGTCTTCCCTTCTCTCTCAAAGGAATTCCACCACTTACTTGCAAAATCTATTAGTAAAAAGGTTACCAGTTTAACCTTAAACCGGTCCTCAACATTCGTAATATTAAACAGTGATTATGTATGTACAAGAAGGTTCATTACATCATAGAGAAGATACAAGACACTTAAATTTTCTCCTTTCCCTCAGTTGAAACGTCGGGTTACGAACCTTAAGTATTAGATTTGGGTGAGCGCTCCAACTTGCTTAGTAAGGATTCACATTGCCATCAAACTTCCATAAAATAATCAACAATATTATTAAATAACAATATGCATCAACATTAACTAACAAGAATATGAAAAGCATATAAATTCAATAAATAACGGATGCAAAGCTAGTTATCATGGACTATTACATTGTGATCCACATTTTGCTTATAAAACTATGGTCGAGTACCCATCGACACCATTAATACGATTGCTAGACCAAAATATTGGTCGATATGATGTCTAACTAATCCATTAATGCCAATGGTTCTATCTAAAACCCTCTAGTGAGTATGTAATTCACATAATCTATCATATTGAGCAGGAGTTATCTATAGGCCGAGAAGGGAACCCAACTCCTATAAGCCTATTCTCAAAACCAAGAGTTATAGTCGTGGTCACATTACACACCATTTTTCATTTATTGAAAACCATCACAGTGTACATAGTCCCCCATTTCAGTCCAATATCTACATGAACTACATATACTAGAATAGCCATACAACATTAATAAATAAGTGAATCTTTACTTACTTTGGTCTAGGTTTTCATCTCAAATCCCTAACTTTTTTGGGCACTCTATCTTTCTTGGGGATCCAACACCTATCATAGAACATTTATAATCAATTTAGGTTTAATACATTCTAATTAGAACTCCTAGTCAATCCCTAAGTCCTTCAGAAATCCTCATCTAAACTCGGCAATATTACTATTTTCTAAGGTAGGAGTGCGCTCCTTTAGTGGGTGGGGCACACTCCGCCAACTGTGTTCATCACAGTTGATGAAAGGAGCGTGCTTCTTTACTAGGTGGAATGCGCTTCACCATGTGTTGTCTTGATAGAAGTAGGTTATGAATGATAGCATTTGATTCTAATTGAATGAATTGACAGATGAAAACAATAAGAAAAAGATCGGAGTTGGAACCTATTGCATATATTTTACTTTTTTTTTGTTTTGATTATGTAAAAGGGCTCACTACATGGTCTCAAATGGCATTTACACCAATTTTTGAAAGGCATCGGTTTGGAGATTAATCTAATATTTTTATCCTAAAAAGTAGGGTGAATTTGAAAGTAATAGTAGATTAGTTTTGTTAGGTGCGTAAACGTGAAAGTAACATATGGTCCATGAGTAGTGATTGATGCCTAAAATCTTCAAAATGCCACATGTTTTACTCTTTCAAGCTTACCACGAACTAGAATGATTAAGTTGAAGCTTTAACAAACTTTTAATTTGGTGTTTTCACAAGTTCAGATCGTCTACTTTATAATTATGTCTTTTTTGTTTTTCAATGAATTTTTAATATGTAATTAGTGATTTCTTGTTTGTCCATAAATGATCAAGTTGATTTGGTTTGTTCTATTTTAACTCATTTTATATTTGATTTCATTCATTCATTTTGGACATCCTCAAAATCATTGCAGGATTCAATCTCACGGTGGAGATGATGGTTGGATGGGACATAAATTGGATGACTTTTTTTGTTATGCATGACTTAGAACATGGATATTTTGGTTTACTAAATATTAATGAGCAAGAATTAATGGATTTAGAGGTTTCTCAAGAAGAAGTGGAGCCTTTAGGAAAACATGACAATTGAAAAAACTAACAAGAAGAATTGGAAGACAACGAAGGCAATGTTTTTGTCGAGAGCAACAATGATGTTGATGATGATAATGACTATGATGAAGTTATTGGCAAACAACTGCAAGATACAAATAGAGGAAGGCCTGAGGTTATTGTTTTTCCTCATATTAGTGCACTTGCTATTGTTGAAGTTCATGATCAAAACTCTAACTATACACCATCATATCAGCTCCACACTGATGATTCTGATGGATCTGAGAAGAGGTGGTATCTAGATTTTTATGAGTTCCAAGACATGGAAAACCTACTTCTTGAATTATGCATGAAGTTCTCATATTTCAATGTATTTAAGTCGACATGCGGGAATTAGGTATTCAAGATAAGTGACAAATATGTTTTTCTACGAATGACAAGAAAAGGTGCATCTATAAATGCCACTCCAAGTCAAACTGTTGCAAGTTTCGAATTTATGATTCTTACACAGCTGAGGATGACTCGACCATTTAGATCTAGTCAATAAACTTGAACCACACATGTACCAAAGTGAACAAGAATTATCACGTGACTTCCGATTAGCTTGCAGTAAAGTATATTGTACAATTTAATGTGGATCCAACTTGGTCATTAACCAGTATTTCCCAAAAAGTCAAGCATGACTTGAAGTTTGAAATTAGTCGAATGAAATCTTGGAGAGCAAAGAACAAAGCAATGGTCATGGTGAATGGAGATGAGTAGAGCCAATACCTCAAACTTAATTCGTATGCACTTGAGTTGTAAAAAACTAATACGGGTACAACATTCAAAATCATCCGACATCTAAGGCTCTTTCATGGCATATACATAAGTCTTATTCCATTAGAAATGCTTTCAAATCAGGGTGTAGGCCTTTGATTTCTCTTGACAGTTGTTGGTTAAAAGGTCTATATGGGGGACAATTGCTTGCTGTAGTAGGGATAGATCTAAATGATTGTATATTTCACATATCTTATGCAGTGGTTCGAGTTAAGAGTAGAGAAACATGGCAGTGGTTTTTGGAATTACTTAAGGATAACCTAAACATTATTTTTTTTAGCGTTGCTTTCATGTCAAATAGGTAAAAGGTATATTTTATTTACACGTTAATTTGTTATTATGCATATTGATTCCATTATTTAATCCATTTTATTCCTTTTTCTTTACAGGGCCTTATGAGTGTTGTTAAATATGTTTCCCCAATTCAGAACATAGACATAATGCGAGACATTTGTACACAAATTGCAAAACAAGGTTCAGGGGAATATAGCTTAAGCAACTTTTGTAAATTGCAGCTAGGGCTACATTTCGCGAGAGAACGACCTTTTGGTTAGACAAGTTGGAGAAGGTTAATAAAGATGCAAGAATGTGGTTGAATGAGGTTCATGTCCAATCTTGGTATAGGGCCTTTTCCAAACACGTCCTAAGTGTGATATGTTGCTTAATAATTTGTGTGAGTACTTCAACATATACATTTGAAATGCTAGGGACAAAGGAATCATCACCATACTGGAGATGATAAAAGTAAAGTTAATGCGAAGGCTTATACGTAAAAGGAGGCTATGCAGAAAATCAAAGAGAAGGGAGAGATCAATATGCCTTAAGATTTCAAAACCCCCTTCTTGCTACCGATAAGGCTAACAAAGTTTTGTACTCGATGCCTAAGAAGAGCAAGCTTGTTCGCCTTTGTAAATAGGTGACAATATTGAAAAATATATTTTTACGTGATTATTCTTTGTATTTACTTATGTTCTTATTCAAATTTTTATAACATCTATGTGAAACAAGCAGTGTTTACCTTATTGAAAATGGTGAGAAACTTGTAAGAAAAATATTTCTTCCAAAGGTTGACATTTTGTTTTTGCTAGTCTTTGCCTGAACAATGTTTAACCTATAAATTGCAATGCAAGTCTTATAAAAAAATTGCAATGCAAGAACTCATAAAATTACGTCGTAGGAGAACCTTATGATGTCAAATGCAATACTAATACAACAAAATTGTGGTTATTTACTTATTTGATTATTTCCCACCACTTAATCTAAAGCGGTGCTTGACATCCATCTATTAGTTTAATCGACATCCATCTATTGGTTTAATTCATAGAAGATTTACATGGCCATGACTCATGTAACATATTTATGCATGTATGTCGAATGCTTTTATGACACTTTCTGCTCCCTTACTTGTTATTGTTAGTGAAATTATTATTTTTATTTAGATGTTTGATTTTGAATGTCCATAGTCATAATCAAACTATTTGGTGAAAATTAAATATATTTTAAGAGTCTAATTGTAAAAAAATTTATTTGTTTGTCCTTTAGGCTTTATTTATTTATTTGTTCAAATTTTGCTCGAAAACTTTTGATTTTTGATTTCATTCAGGATGCTGACTGGCTCTATTCATCCAAATGTTTTGAGTATACAACCATTAATTATTTGATTTTCTTATCCTTATTTATTCTCTCTATCTTAGTAGACCCCAACTGAATTAAGATTGAGGCTTTGTCGTGATTTTTTTCTCCATCTAAGCCGATATTTTTCTTCATGTTATTTCTCTTAGCACTACGAGTTCTTGTCGTCTGGTTCTACTTGATTATTTGCTCCATTCATTTTATTTTCTTATTTAATGTAACTTCTTTAATACTTACCTTTATTTTGTACTTCTTTTTATAGGTGAAGTGTGAATTAGATAAAACTGATATCCATTGCCCTACTCAAGGTGATGTTGTACTAGAGTGCATTACCTTGGATCAAGATTTGGAGCGCGAGGAAATGATGTTCCGAGTCATGTTTAACACATCGTTCATTAGATCAAATATTTTGATGCTTAATCGTGATGAGATTGATATCTTATGAGATGCGAAGGATAGATTCCCTAAGGATTTTAGAGCAGAGGTGAGTGCTACTCATCCTACTTTCTTTGATTGGCTTTGTTCACTGATTTTTCCTTTTTTTCCTTTTAGTTCATGATAAGCTAACTATATGTTTTGCTTGTGTGAAGGTTTTCTTTTTTGAAATGAATACATCCGCTTCTCAGATTTCATTAGAGTTGCCTCATATTAAGGAAAAGGAAGGCCTTCCAATAGAAACATTTTCTAGAGTGCAAGAAATTTTTAATAATGTTGATTGGTAAGATCCAATGACAAAGGCTGTATGAATGTTCTACAAGAGAAAATGGAGGCAATTGTTGAACAAAATGTTCAGTCCAGCAATCAGTTAGAAGAGAGTTTGGATAAACTACAAGTGAAACCAAATGCCTACTTGGAAAATAACATGCAAAGCGTCATGACACCAGTCCAAAGATGAATGCTCTAAGTATCCTCCTAAGTCATCTTGTCAGACCCTACCTAATTAGTGCATTTGACCGACCTAGATTACCTTAATTCCCCTCGTAATCTAGTAGCCTTAATCTAACCATCAATAAATGAATAAAATTAAGATATCGTAATCATCAAATAAGAAACTTTATCAACCTCAAAGGATTCTAAAAGTAAACCTTAAACCTCAAAGTTCGTTCGGACTATTTAAATTATATCAAAATTGCGTAAAAAAATTTTGATAGCACTTCCCCTATTTTTAAGCCTACACCAAAAAATTTGGCCTTCAAAAGTTCTTCAACAAAACTTGCTCAGCTTTGTGGAAATATCGAATGACATGCAATCCACCCATAACAATATATATTGCATCAACAAAAATGATTTATTCATTCTAACCTATTTCAGGTTTTCAAAACCCTTAAACCATTATTACCTTAGCTCCGCAACATTCTAATTTGTCCCAAAACCATTTCAATAATTTCAAAAGAGACTTAACTGCATATGAACCCAAAAACCCATTTATACAATATAGTATATCAAAAACAATTTGTACATAGAGAGAAGAGAACTGAGTAAGTCACAAACCATCAAAAAGCTTTCTTTTCCCGTATCACAGCAAGAACCTATCATTATCTAATTATAAAAATTCGATAATGTCAAACAAGTAAATTACACACTATCCAGCACACCCGTAATAATCAAATGCATAATAACCCAAGAGATTAAAGGAAGAATATAATCGAAAGAATTTAAATACAACCGTGAATCCATGCAATTTTTGTTATCCAACCACAATCAGTTGATATCCTCCGAAAGTGGTAAACAGTAATGATTACTCATACCCAGAGAAGATAACTAAATGAGTTTCATTCGTATAGACTATGAGAGTATGATCTGGTTCAACGCGATCCCATGAAAACCACGTGATGCAAAGTATCAGTGACTCCAGTGTTGGGTTTTGGGGTTTATACGCAGCGGAGATTACAAAACAATTTTGACAAAAACCCCAACAGGATCTGAATCTAATTCCATTAAAACGTTTAAACCATGAAAACTTAATCATACCTCAGTCGCAATGTACCTTTCTAAAGGTTAATCTATCTCTAAGGCGCTGCCAACGACGAACGCCCACTACTAGTAGTCCACACACGAACGACGGCCAAGATTCAAAGTGCTAGCTTCGAGAGAATACCAAACCTTTTGTTTTTCTCTCCAAAACGATCCAGAGCATACCAAAAAACCCTAAGTCGTTTCTGAAACGAAAATAGAGTTTTCGCCTTTTGATCTTTCGTCCGTGTATTCTAACTTAAAGCGTCTATTTATACAACCCTTGTATATAGACGGTTAAGTAAATTACACATATACCCCTACTTAAAGAAGTATAAGTGTAATATACAACAAGGACGTTTCCGTCATGAATTTTATCATATAAAATTCATTTTTCTGAACCATCTTAAAATCTCGCAAAACCATTCTTAGTATGCGACCCAATAGGCTCATACAACGTTGGCAGTGTACCAAAAACACATTTTGGTATACAAGTCATAAGCGGTCTCTAGCAAAACATTATGACTACCCAAGTTGTACGAATATCAAATCGATACAACCTAATCAATAGTGTATATAACATCCTTTTATCACACGATATCCTTTTGATCAAACATAAGGCATGGAATTGTCATCCAACATGTTCAATCGTACTAGTCTCGATCTCTAGGTAGACTGAAAACATCCAAGTGACATTGATCAATATCAATTCACTTAGACCAGGCTTTTTAACAGTCTAACACATCGAGGGATCCACTGGATATCTCTCTTTATATGAGAGGGACAAATTCTATCTTGATTACACAACTTCATCACATTGCTCACATAGTAACCAATCACAACCTTTATAATCGTCCGTTTAAAGACAACGTTTGATAGTGTCAAATCACTGTGTTCCTAATGTTGAAGTCTCTGGTAATCTCAAGTCAGAGGACTGAGAAATACATCTATCATGAGAAACAACTATGACTTAATCCATGTGATGTTCTCATAGCGGGTCGGTCCAGTACTTTGTTCCCTAACAAGTACTCGTGATCTTGATTCGTATCATAATCATCATATGATCATCAATCAAGACTCACACTAGTCTTAATTCATTATAGTTCCCGTATAATGATCGACTAGGGACATTTAGGATATTTCAAATACCCATGGATCTTATTATAATGTAAACATGCAAATTAATTATAATAAACAGCAAATGAAATCCTCTATTTTATTAACTAAAAGTATTCATAAAGACAGTTAATGGATTGACCTAGGGCACATGCCCCAACATCCAGTCCCTCGAGCGTAATATAGTGTCCTCCCTTATAACCACAACATAATATATGTAACGGCCTATTTTATTAATGTCGTTAATCATCTCGAATTCACAGACGTGGATGCCAACTCGGATCTACGTAGATGCCGCGGTTGGCTAGGACACATGGGGACCTAGGTACGATTCTTTATTATGTGTTGAATGCTTATTTGCGGTGCAATTTATTGAAATACATCGCATGTGTGTATGTTGCATAACAATACGTGCGAGATTGTGTGAACTGTATTCGCCTCGATATGCGTGTTGACGCGAGTACTGGGTAGTTGACGAGACCAAATATTAGGTCGGGGAAACTAAAACACACAAATTACATAAAAATTAGACAAGTAACTAATATGAAATGTGTATTAGGTGGCTAGAGACGCGGCGGTACACGTATATCGAGGTTTGGACTCAAAACCGAGCGTCGAAACGCCCGAAAATATGACATTTTTGTGCTTAAAACACAGGAGAGTGTCCTAAATGTGTCATAATTCGAGTCAAGGAAGTGTTAGATTGGAGTAAATGGAGGGTTAAAGATGCATAGAGATGCACATGTGAGTGGAGATGTGCCTATAAGTCAACAAGCCTTATCCCACCACCTTTTCTCTCACATCTCACACACACACACACATCCAAATCGGGAGGAAGAAGAAAAAAACGGAGAGGAGGAGGAGAAGAAGAAGCCGGGAAGGATAGAGGAGAGGGTGGAGAAGCCGGGAATGAGGTGAGTCTTTATTGATGCTGTTGTGTTTGTGATTCGGCCATGGTGGCCGAGAGGTTCGGCCCTGGAGGCCGAACCGGGTTGAGGGTGGAGATGGCAGGGGCATCTCCCCTGCCATCGATTCCACTGGGGGTAGGGGTGGAGAGCAACCCCAACCCCAACAACAAGAAAAAAAAAAATGTCGATAGAACCAGGGAAGTCCCTAGTTCGATCGGGTGGAGGGGATGCACATGCGCGCGTGTGCACCCACCCACATGGGCCAAGCTTGGGCCAATTCTAGTCCAAGGTCGGGTCCGATCCATTTGGGTCGACCCGACCCAAACCAAACTAAAAAAAAAAAAGAAAGAAAGGAAAGAAAATTTTGGAAAATATTTCGAGAAAACTGGGAAAATTTCAAAAAAATTATATTTCCATAAAATAAATAGAAATTGATGAATTTCTATTAAGAAATTATATTTGGAAATTCTGGACGACTTTCGCTGGGTTTTTACTTCGAAAAGAGCAAAATAGGCAAATCTGGCCTAAAATTTTAGAAATTGGTCGTACATTGTCATGCTAAATCAGAATTATTGATAAATGGACATAGGTGACACGGGTGATCAATTGGCGACCAAGGACTTAGTGGACTTGGACTCGAGGATTGATTACGGGTCATTGGAGTACGTTATGAGGTTTGTAAAACCCAATTGAAAAACTCCGAGTATTTATTTCACTTTGTATTTCCATTCAGTTCCAGTATTCTTTGTTGTCTTTATTACCTCTATATCTTGTCATTGTTTGGACGGTTGGTTGAGTTACTCCCAACGGATTTTTTATTATGTGTGTATGCATTCTATACCATAACATGTGTATCAAGAGTTCTCGGTGGATAACGACCCGAGCTAATGAACTGCTACATGTGTCGATGCGTCGTAGGTCTACACCGGCCACCGAGAGGACCAGGTGATAACTAGTTAGGTGCGCCCACTAGTGGGATCTTGGAAGGGTATTCCGAAGTATGGTTTAGTCTGACTGGAATAGGCACATACATTTGTACTTTATTGTTATCTATGCATGCGATGCTCTAATTACAGTTGTTTGTTTATGTTCTGCATGTTTATTTAACAATATTTATTGAATTCCACTTGTTTATTTGGATGCTCTGAGGAGTTCCTTGGGATTTTACTTACTAGACTCGTCATCCATTTTCTTCTGTGATGATTGAGTGCAGATCCGAGTACAAGTAAGGGCAAGGGATCTTAGACGATTACCTTTGACTGCCTGCTGTCGAAGACTACTTGTACGTGTGTTTGTTTTTGATATTTTGATTTCTTTTGGGAACTGGGGAGTATCATGACATTGTACATGTAGATACCTTATATGGTATAGTCGTCTATCTCTATACCGAGTACTTTTCAGGGTTTTTCCACAATAGGATTTGTTTATTTTATTATTAATATTTCTTGAATTAATGGTATAAAGTACGACTTCCACTAAAAATGTCACTTATACGCTGTACACACAAGTGGATACGAAATTCGAGACAGAAAAAGGACGGGCAGGTGTCGTACACGTGTAGTAGGGCCAGCTGGCAAGGAGTACACGTAGACACGTCACCCCGGGGCGGCGAGGGACGCCACAATATACACTATAAGGAGACTTGAATTGCCCTTATCCTCCCCACCCGTTTATGCATGTACAAAAAAAAATGCAATATCAAGGATCAAGGCAATTTATACAAAATTATTATCATACAATGTAAAGGTTACTATGAGATTTACTTAACCTTAAAAACGCGATACCGCAACTCCTTTGCGCTCTGATTTGGTGAACCAGTCCACACAAAGTTCTAATTGCGGTCCTACAATTCATTATAAGTCCGTTAAGATTTCATAATAATTCTTTTATTTTTTTTCCAGTTATTTGCAGTTTAATTGACCCAATTGCGCCTCGAAAATCATAAAAAACTTCCAAAATAAAATTCTCCAATGCCCGCATTTCATTTTTGACTCATAAATATATAATTTTTCCAATATATTATATATTTATTGGTCAACTCCTGCCACAAATAAAAAAATCAAACTAGACTAGAATTTAATACAATGTTCACAATTTTGAGTATTTTCAGTATCGTAACAAACATTACGAGACAAAATCCCCGATATAAATCCTTGAGAAAATCTCAAAATCCTCAATTTTAATAAAAATCCCCAAGTTCTTTTAATTTGTCTAAAAATCCCATTTTTCTATATTTTCTAATCTCCAGAAATTTTATTTAATTTCTTTCAAATTTTCAAAACATTTTTTTAAATGAGGGTTTGACCCCTGAACCGGACCGGTCAGGCTCAATTGAACCGGACCCGGTTTGGTCTGGTGGGGGCCAAGTCGCTTCCATTGTCTTCCTTGTCTCTGTTTCGTCCCCAACAAATCTCTTTCTTTCCCCGTTTAAGCTCACTGGAAGTTGGGATATCACACCCCCCATTGTCTTCTCCTTCCCCTAATCATCTCCCTCCCTCACGGTTCCTCTTCTTCCCTCAATGCTTCTCTGTGTGTTTGTTGTTGTTTGTTTGTTTTTTTTTTTTTTTTTTTTTTTCGATTTTAAATCAAACCTCATCCTCACCTATCCCTCTCCTCATCTCTCTCCCTCCCTTCAATCACAATTAACAACCAAAAACGAAAACCTCTCCCAATTCGATTTCGAATCCACAAAAAAAATCAGTCCTTAAAATCAAAAATTCAATTTCCATTAAAACTTACCTTCCAACCCACAGTGAATCAACTCACGGTTCCTTCTCAGTCAATTCAAAGAACAGTGACGAGAGAGTGGGAGAGATAAAACAAACGATGAATAGATGGGGACGACGATGAAGAACAGTGGAGGGGTGATCAACTGTTGAAGACGATGGAGAAGATGAACAAGTGAAGAAGACGACAGTAGTGGCCACAATACCCCGATGTGCATTTCGAGTTTGATTAAAGGGGTGAGAATTGACCTTTTTGCCCCCTCTATATTTACCCTCAACCACATAAATCCAATACCCTTTTGGGTAATTTTCCATTTTTTCATTTTTCCATATTTATCTCTTCAATTTTTATTCAAATTAAACCTCAAAAAACACCCTCAAAAAACACCCCAATCTTGCCAAAAATGGGAGAATTTATCAAAGTGCTTCAAAACTCTTAGGACAACCCTTCTCGCACGCAGTTCGAGGTGCAGGACCCACATTGGCTCATTAAAATCCATTTAAGGTCACAATTCGAATTTTTAAATTCAAATACAATAATTTTTTTCGCGAAACTCAAAACAATACCTCAGATCAACAATTTAATTCTCTCGAAACTTATTTTAACACGTATCTCGAGATAAAACCATGCAAATTTCAAATTTATTCAATTTACTTGAATTTTGTAAAATAAAATAATATATAATACACAACACTAGGCACACATCACACAATAATAAAATTACTTAAAAATCTTAATTTCATCAGTTTTAAGTCAAAACCATAATTTGGCCTCATCAATTCCTTATTAACCGCAATTATTAATTTAAGAATTTTGGGATTTGATGCATCTCTGGATCCAGAGTTGGTAAACAAAAATATTCAACCATAACTAAAAGTTGCACTTCATCGATCCACTCAATCTAAGATCATAACTCCTCAATCGGTAATGTCCTGTCCGATCTCATATGGTAATTCTCCACTAGGATCTCCAGTATCCATGTCAAGATATCAAAGTGCGCCATTGCCTTTTGGGATAGCTGCTCTCTTGCATGATCATGCTTCGTATGCAAGTGCAGTAGTGAATCGTCATGTGAAAGCATATTCGCCTTCTCTTTCTCCTTCGGCTTCTGTCATTTCATGTTTATTTAGTTCTGTTAGCCCCATAAGCGCTTCACTTTCACCTTCGATACAACTTCCTTTTCCTCCTCCTCCTCCTCCTCCTCCTTTGCCCCTATCTTCACACATTCAATCATCACCCGCTCCGTAGCCTTTTTTTGGTTGTTTTTACCACTAGAAGCTCTGAAGCTCCTATTCCTTCACCGCCACCTCCGATACTATCTGCCTCTAAATATGCAAGTATCCTGACATCCTTAGTTCATGTACCACTGTCTTTTCACCTACACCTCCACATTCATTACCAAGTATTGTCTTGTCACTTACACCTCCACCTCCGATACTATCTTCCATAGGCTCTACTTAGTCATGCTTCATCTCCTCCTCCTTCATTACCAAGTACTACCTCCACCTCCAATACTATCTTCCACAGGCTCTACTTAGTCCTGCTTCATCTCCTCCTCCTTCTTTACCAAGTATTGTCTTGTCACCTACACCTCTACTTCCACCTCCACCTCCACCTATGCTTGTTAGTGTTCCATCACGTGCTACTTCATCCCTCGACCTCCTCGTCCTCCTCCTCCTCCTCCTCCACCTCCTCCTCCTCCGCACGTGCAATTATCTCGTCTCTTACTTCTCCTCCACTCGCAACACCTCCTCCTTCATCACATTTTAGACCACCTCTACCACTTCTTCAACCCGTGTCTGCTATTGCTCCATCACCTCCTCCCCCACCACCTTCTATGAAGTAAACTACTAATATTTTTAGGCCTCCTCTCTATCCACCACCTCCATTATTTTCTGAGCCCTCTCAAAATCCTACAGCAGCAGCATCAACGTCGATGCTGCCTCCACCATCTCCGGCAAGTTTTCCCCCAAATTACACTACTGGTCCATCTAAAGAAGTATTAAGTTGCTCCTCTTATTCTTCATTCTCCACCCCCTTTGGGAAAGGAACTTTTAGAGCCATTGGTTCTTCTGCACTATCTTTTCTTGGGCCTCTATCACCTGAAGGTGGCCAATTTGGGGAAGAGGGAAACGTCTTGGTTCGTACCACCAGCCCTAAAAATTAGGAATCCTCGCAATCTAAGAGGCCATTAAAGCCTTTGCACTATTTAAAGCTAACAAGAGATATGCAGGGAAGTTTGTGGGCATAGGTGCAAAAATCAGATGAAGCTTCCAAGTATGACAATAGCTTTGTTAAGACTTTTCACTTTCTTGTCTTCATTGGCTGAATTGTGGTTGCTTGTGCCATTTGCCTAATTTTCTCTGTCTGTATCAGGGCCCCCGAATCTGAAATGTCAGAACTTGTAAATGTTTTCTTAAGTGCAGTTCCCAACTCTGATAAAGGGAGATCAAGTGAACAATCGCATCAACGTGCTTCATTTGGGCGTAAATCTGATAAAGTCCAATTGGTATTGATACTTCACTGAAAATTTCTATTTTATTTATTTGTATGCATTTCCGTTTCTGATTGCTTATTTGAATAATTGTTATTCTATCCTACATGCCATTTTGGTAAGTAAATGGTATTCCTTGAAATGACTGCTAAATCTGCCATTTTCCGGAGAACTTTGTGACCATTTTTAATGTTTTTAACTTGTTGAAAGAATGGGATTTTCTTCCCAAAAACATTATTGTATAAAACTCTGGTTAAAAAGTTATGATCTATTCCTTATTTTTGAGCCAAAGATCTTGTGGTTCTATGTGGTATGAAATGTTGTTGAAGAACTAAATGTCCCTAGGTTCTTTTTCTTTTGAACTAAGTGGCAACCAACTTTCTGGCAGTTTTCAATATCGTCTCATGCTATAAATTCAAAAACAAGCATGGATCACTCATATGGGCTTAAAAATGGATGGATCTTTTACTTCTCGGTTTGCATTATGATTTCTAGTTAAAACTAAATGTTATTGTTAATAGTATATTATTTCTTTTAGCATAACAACATGCGTTACATTTTGAAAGCTTCATTGGTTGCTCATTCTGTGCATTTTGTTCTTGGCAAATATATATTATACTGAAGATTTCCTACATTTTATTTTCTTTCTTGTCATTTTTTTAGGCTCAAATAGAATAGTTTGAAATTTTAAATTACCACGTGTTGGATTCATTTAAGGCATGAATGAGCCAATTGTGAGCTAGATATTACTTCTTATCGGCTGATTGCTTTTTGGATGATTTTACTATTGTGCAACAATTCCCTAGAAAGGAAAGGTTCTCATTTTTGTTGAATCACATCAGCAATTGTCTTACAACGTTTGATGTAATAGTTTGCCAAGAAATGAAAAGGTAAATGGGGCACTACATTTTTTTGAAACTTTCACTTGAATTCAGAGGCCGTGACCAAGTAATACAACCAAAACTATTAATTGAGTTTCCGATTGAATATTGCAAGGCTGTATTATAATAAAATATAGTTGTTAGGAGCTATCTTTTGGAAAGCTTCTGCATGGTTTTGAAATTTCTAGCATTTCATATTTTGTTGAATTATTGAAACACTTTTCTGTTATATGTGGTGATAGTGTGGTTTGTTTGTAACATTGGCAGTGGAGGAAGATATATTTTGCTTTCTTCTTTCATCTAAACACACATCTTTGTTTCACTCCTTATGAAGAAGTAATTGTTTGAGAAAGATCAAATGCATTTCATACTCATGATTTGTGTATCTTGCTTGATGCAAATTGACCTTAGAAAAGCATATAACCGTAAGATAATGCGTACGAAGGTTAAGGTGCCTTTCCCTGCTTAAATGGTAAGCTAGTTATATATTTTTCTCTCATTTTTCTTCCTTTACTATCTTATGTTACAAGGATTTTTCTTTTCATTGGATAGTTTTAGGATCAATAAAATAAGATGTTGATGGAATTTGGTTACCATTTGAAATTTGTTAATTTTGTTGTTGTTATTTTGAGTGAATCATCTATTCATTGCTTTATTATCACCTTGTTACCTCGTATAATCAGCGTATACGAATTGGGAAGTTCTAGTGTCCTCCGAGATTTGTGGACTGTCAAGTCAATACTTTGCTTATGATGTATTGTTTCCTTAATCCTCATTGATGACTCTTATAATCTTATTGCATGTATTACAGAGTTCGGTGGTTGCTCTTGTTGATTTTGCACTAGATGTTGATCAGGTGGATAACCTCATAAAGTTCTATCCTACCAAAAAGAAATGTAACTGTTAAAAGTGAGATTTTTTTATTGTTATTTATTTTAAGATTTTCCTTTTATATTAAGGTTTTTATTGTTCTCAATAAGGCAATGCGAGGCTACTAGTGTATATGCGGTTTCTTGGCTAACTAATATTTTTTCTTTCATATTCTACTAAATAGTTAGTCGACCACAATTAATTTAGGACTGGAGCTATGTCATTGTTGTTGTTGTTCTTGTTCTTGTTGTTGTTATATTATGCTAAATGGTGCTTGGCTTTTTAAGCCAAATTAAGTTGCTGTTGTATTATGCTAAATGGTGCTTGGCTTTTTAAGCCAAATTAAATTGATAGAATATAAAGCTTGCAGAATAATTCCTATCTTTCAAAAGCTCATTTTTTTCAAAAAATTGTGACAAAACTCATAATTATTTACGATTTAAACTATTATTGAAAATAAAGTTAATAGGGAGTCTTGCACATGTCATTATTTTTTTTTTCCAAAGGGTCCATATAGTAATGTTTTCCACCTAAATTCTAAATAATATCTAAAATTAACCTCCTATAAAAAAATAAGGAAATAGCTTAAGAACTTAACAAATTCCAATCATATTGTAGCATTTGCATTACAATATATAATAAGTTGTATTAGTCTTTTCTATTAAGCTATGGTGAATAATAATGTTCAGCTAATATATTGTATTAGTCATCTAACACTACCAATACATTTTTGGCTTAAGACCATCAATTTTTGGCATAATAAGGTATGTCAAAGAAAATGAGTAATTAGTTTCACATATATACATGGAAATTAGTAATGTTTATATATAACCTGTTTATATTTTTAAAAAAGGTTAAAAAATGAAGTAATGTTTACAATTTGTACTGCAAAATGAATTTTGCATTGTATTTTTAGAGGCCACATCATAAGAGTACTCTTCTTGTTTGTAACCGTGATAACTAAGATAAATAGAAAAGTAGTATCACTCCAAATATGTGGCCCCTTTAATTATCTTATAGGTTTGGAATAGTTTTTCCCGGATTGAAAACAAATGATACGAATTCCTCGTCAAAAGAAAAACTCAAAAATTAACTTACATGAGAGACAAGAACATCCGCATAATCAATAATGTTTTTACTCAAATAATGAAAATAATAGTTGTTTAGATTAATCTGTTGAAAAGTTAAATGTAAATAAAATAAAACAATACTATAGTGATATATATATATATATGTTAGAGAGAGTCATGTAAAATGTGGTGTAAATAAGATTATACCCAACCAAACTTAGATTGATGAATGTTACAAAGGATTTACCATTAGAACATTGAGATTGTTATAGCAGGGAAACATTAGGTCACTAAGGAAATCCTTTAGATTTGAAATCCTCACATCGGTTGGAATGGGGTGAAGGACTCAACACAGCTCCCTAATTCTAGTTCATGTGTAATCACTACAGAACCATTTACTGCAATGCCCCAAAATAGCTTAATCTCTCCTTCTGATTCCAACTACATTACAAGATAATAATATGAACATAATATATTTCCATTTATTGTTATTGCTTTTTAAGGAACATGCATAAATAGAGAAATGGTGCAGCAAACGCCTTTTAGCCTTTGATATCATACATAATGAAGCCAAAGCTACCATACAAATCATTCTCAACTTGATTAGTTGAGAACAATCATGTCTCTTAAGGTTCTATATGCTTTAATTATGATTGTTACTTTACCTACACAACCCTCACAATGCTTTAGAGAGAAAGATAAGTTGTTGAAGCTCCCAAGAGGATACAATGTATGTCATCAAATTCGCAGAATAACCCGCGCAAATAAAAGCTTTCTTTTGCTTGTCAAATGCATAGGGGAACAATTTCTATGACCTAAATTATGAAATCTCAAGGCCCATTGCAGATTCTCGATTTAAAAGGATACTCGATTCAACTCTCATTGAAATTCCTAACCTAACTAAAAAGGCAATCAACAAGTTTATAATTAAACTTTAATCTTCTGCAATGAAGACTCATATCAAGAACTCAAGAATTAAACATCAAAACATACAAAAAGTTAAGAAATCCATGGCGTTTGAATAGTGTTGGATCACACATGCACATGTGGGTATATAAATGGGGTTAGAGCCCATATTGCACAAAACCAATTGATCTGTGCTAGGATCCAATCTACTCCACTCATATACCACATCAACTCTTATTATACTTCCGATGTTGGATTATATACTCCAACAAAAGATGTTAATGAATAAAAACAAATTTCATGATTCTAATGGGACGCATAGGCCTTAATTTCTCAAACTCCGGCCATCGATTATTTCTACAAGATCACATACATTTAAACCTAAAAATGAAACAACTAGTCACTAAAAATCTATAAGAAAAGGAACATCCTTTCATAAAATTAAATAGGGTAATTGACATCTTTAAAGAAAACTGCTAAATCAAGAAATGAGATTGAGGAATAAAAACTAAACTAATGAAATATTGCAGACATTTATAGCTGCACTTATTAATCTTTAGTTTTGATATACTTTATTGGATTGATATTGTAAGGTCAACCATAAAAAACTTATCTCCAAAGATGTTCTAATAATCCAAATATTGATGACACTCCCTAGAACAAGTGTAACATGAAAACTCTAGTTGATAACATTATGGAATCAATCATTTTGAGCGCGTCATTAAAGAGTCAAACCAAATCATAGGAAGTTGACAACAACTTTCTTGACTAAAGACCTTCACTACACTCAATGTTTATTTTGTGGTATAGTTCAAATAAGCCCCTAATAAGTAGCCTCAACTTGTATATGTTCTATCATGTATTGGATGATAGCAAGTGATTAACTAAGGGAAATGCATGAATGAAAAGTTGAAAGATTTGACGTCGGCTTACACAATGAGCTCCCAACTTAGAAGCTAGAATCTCCATCTTTTTGACTTCTAACCATCAATTTAATCGAGTTATTATAATGAAACTCTGTATCCAAGTCCTATTCTAGTTTACCCCATATAACATAGATGAATCAAACACCATCAATATACACTTATCTTAATATGATCAAATCAATTACCAACTAAGTGGATGACTTACTGATTTGTTATGAGATTCTTTGGCTAAAACTTCATGAGTTCGAGCCTTGCAAGTTGTTATTTCTTTCTTATCAAAAAAATATAATCAAATCAATGTTCTCATGGGTATGGTATTTGACTCAACAAACTTCCTTGTTTTCTATCAAGCAATCAAAATAGTCTCATTTCAATGTAAACAAAACAAAGAACAAACCGCTGTCAATCAATCAAAATATATAGACTCATTTTGTCACGGCCCAAGTTTCTAATCTTAGATTTGTCCGTAATCAAGATCATTGACCCATGATGTGGGACTCGCATCGAGATACACGCACTGATCGAGGTACATGGCTAAGGTATATTTTAGTTTTTTAGTGGTATCTTTCTAGCGTATTGTATGTGTGTAGACTAATTAAGTCACATCTACTTGAAATAGGATTTAGTAATTTTTCTATTGTGCCTATAGAATGAATTTATGTATAAGCTATGGTGTTATTTATTTATGAATAAATTAAATAAACCTATAATTTCAAATAAAACTTTTAGACACATTGATATACCTCGCGATTCGTGCTGTCACTTGTCACCACATAAATTTGTGTTAAATTATGTGTAGTAAGTTGAATTAAGTAGAGGTTGGGAGTGAAAATAAGTCGTAGGATCTTATAGAGATGGATGCACACATTGATGATGAACTCAACCATATAAATACAACACTTTGAAGAGATTCTCCATTTGCATGTTCATACAAATGAAAAAAAAATCAGAGCTATATCACTTAGATTTTGTTGGGATTTATAGTTGCTAATGAGCCAATTCATCATTCAAGATTTAAGATCATGTTGAATTTGAAGAAATTGAATGGATAATCAAAGGGTTTTTGTTCAAAACTGACTTGAGAAGGTTTTTAAGCTTAATTTGATCAAATTGAAGTAAATATGTGGTTTTATACACTGGATCTCAAAATTTCAAAGTTTTGCTCAAATCGGGTTTTTAATCATATGAAACTGATTTTCTAAAAATTCAACTATTTAGATGTTATTTATTTAAAAAACCAGTGGCATTTTCAAATTCTTTATTACGATATGATAATCTAGCTATTAAGAAGTTCCTAATTTAGATTTAAAACTAAAAAGTTATGAATATTTTAAGTTTATGTGTATTTTTGAGTTTTTATGAAAATGCATGTTTAAATCTATAATTTTGTTCATGATAAACGAAAAGATTGTTGTTTTGTGTTTGAGGAGTGTGTATCAGACCTTTGGCAAAGGGAGTAAGGGTCAAAGGCGATGGAGTTGAGCCATGAACGAAATATGGGAAACACAAGTGCGGCCCGAGCTTGACGTCGTGGCCTTGCATGCACGATGTCAGGCACGGCTTCAGTCTAACTGAGAGGGTAGAATAGCACGACGGCATCGCGGTGCAGTGCATATGAATACACGACGTCGTGGTGATGTTGTGCATCTGCACATATTATGCCACTACGGCGCCGTGTTGTTGGGGCATGCGCCCTAGGTCAATCCATTAACTGTCTTTATGAATATTTTTAGTTAATAAAATAAAGGATTTCATTTGCTGATTATTATAATTAATTTGCATGTTTACATTATAATAAGATCCATGGGTATTTACAGAAATATCCTGAATGTCCCTAGTCGATCATTATACTGGGAACTATAATGAATTAAGACTAGTGTGAGTCTTGATTGATGATCATATGATGATTATACGTATAGGGATATGAATCAAGATCACGAGTACTTGTTAGGGAACAAAGTACTGGACCGACCCGCTATGAGAACATCACATGGATTAAGTTATAGTTGTTTCTCATGATAGGTATATTTTTCAGTCCTCTGACTTGAGATTACCAGAGACTTCAACATTAGGAACATAGTGATTTGACACTATCAAACGTTGTCTTTAACTGGATGATTATAAAGGTTGTGATTGGTTACTATATGAGCAATGTGATGAAGTTGTGTAATCGAGATAGAATTTGTCCCTCTCATATAAAGAGAGATATCTAGTGGATCCCTCGATGTGTTAGACTGTTAAAAGGCTTAGTCTAAGTGAATTGATATTGATCAATGTCACTTGGGTGTTTTCAGTCTACCTAGAGATCGAGACTAGTAAGATTGAACATGTTGAATGACAATTCCATGCCTTATGTTTGATCAAAAGGATATCGTGTGACAAAAGGATGTTATATACACTATCGATTAGGTTGTATCGATTTGATATTCGTACAACTTGGGTAGTCATAATGTCTTGCTAGAGGCCGCTTATGACTTGTATACCAAAATGTGTTTTGGTACACTGCCAACGTTGTATGAGCCTATTGGGTCACACACTAAGAATGGTTTTGCGAGATTTTAAGATGGTTCAGAAAAATGAATTTTATATGATAAAATTCATGACAGAAACGTCATTGTTGTGTATTACACTTATACTTCTTTAAGTAGGGGTATATGTGTAATTTACTTAACCGTCTATATACAAGGGTTGTATAAATAGACGCTTTAAGTTAGAATACACGTACGAAAGATTAAAAGGCCGAAACTCTATTTTCGTTTTAGAAACGACTTAGGGTTTTTTGGTATGCTCTGGATCATTTTGGAGAGAAACAAAAGGTTTGGTATTCTCTCGAAGCTAGCACTTCGAATCTCGGCCGTCGTTCGTGTGTGGACTACTGGTAGAGGGCGTTCATCGTTAGTAACGCCTTAGAGATCGATCAACCTTCATAAAGGTATATTGCGACTGAGGTATGATTAAGTTTTTCATGGTTTAAACGTTTTTAATGGAATTAGATTCAGACCCTGTTGGGGTTTTTGTCAAAATTGTTTTGTAATCTCCGCTGCGCATGAACCACAAAACCCAACAGTGGTATCAAAGCCTTCGAGTTCGATTCCATTAAATTCATTGCATGTTTTCTTCTGATATATACATGATATATGATTGAAAGCATGTTAATAGTTGATGTATATGTGATATACATAAGTTTTCTATGAGATATATTATCATGTTTTGTGTATATGATACATATATTTGTGATTTAATTGAAACTAGTTTCGTACATGCTAGTAACCATTTTAGGTTAATTCGAATAATTTTAATGAATTGAGTTTCGTGTTCAGTGATCCATGACACCATGAGGTTTGATTGGGATAGTAGTTCATGATTCAATTACATGTTTGTGATTATTTGGATGAGGACCGAAATTGCAAATAATTAATTTTTGAAATTATTTATTTATCTCGTTATATCTATTCTGTTATGAAATTTCTATTTGAAAAAGAAAAAAACAAATTAGATAAAGAGATATAAGCAAAATCAGTTTCGTTATCCCTATTGGATATGAGATAAATATGGAGAAGTTTGTTATTGGTGATATGTTATGATTCAAATATCTTAAGTCCTAATTGGATTAGGAGAAGATGATTAGTAAGATGTGGGCCCGGGTTAATTAAAAATATTTTAATTGACTTAATTTTGGATAAATTAAGGGGTAAATTTAAGATAATAAAATCAGCGAAAAATATGATTTTCTATAGCGAATTTCAATTTTCGGAATTGAGATTCGTCTTCTAAAAAAAAAAAAAAAAAAAAAGCATTGCCTCTGTACTTCGTCTCATTGATCGGCTAACGGACCGTCGTCTAACTAATCCTAGCGCACAGAAATTCTTTTATTAGTGAACAATATAAAATCTCCAAATTGTTTAGCGATTTAACAAATCAATAAAAAAATATGATATTTCATTGTTTACATAAAATCACTAAAAACTGAATAAAATCCCTCTATTAAATTTTAAGTCTCACGCCATCCATTTTAAACATTTGTCAAGGCCTCGATCACACTAATACAGTTTCAGCCATAGCTGGGTGTATTGTGTCATCTTGGTGAGACAAGTTGGATAAGAGTTACCCAAATGTTTAAAATGGTCTGACTTAATAAAGTTATCAAAATAGTTTTGAGCTTTAGGCACAAGATGAGATAAAAACATGATAAGACATAAGATGTCTCGTATCTCATAAAAGTATCTAAAAATTACATAAGATGTAATTGGTAACTGCTACCTACCTAAATAATCTAGTTTTGTGTTTCATGTCATAGCTGTCATAGAATTGGGTGAAATATGGATTTTAGTCCCCTAAATAAACAGTGTGTCTTAGGAGGGTTGTTAATTTAGTGGGAGTCTATTCCTCTATACTAAAATAAACTTTGCATAATCTTTATTGTAGATCAATGGCCTCTTCAAGTAACAATAATCCCTTGTCACTACGATCCATCCTTGAGAAGGATAAGCTATCTGGGACTAACTTTCTTGACTGGTTCAGAAACTTGAGAATTATTCTTAAGCATGAACGCAAGTTGTATGTCCTGGATGCTCCAATTCCTTAGGACCCACCAGCCAATGCTATGAAAGTTTGTGAAGGATGCGCATAATAAGGATGTCAACGATTCTACGATGTTGCATGTATTATGCTAGCAACTATGGTTCCCGAACTTCGAAGGACATGGAACTAATGGAAGCCTACGACATGGCTATAACGCTCAAGGAGATGTTCCAACAAAGAAGCTAGGCAAGAAAGGTTCGAGACAGTCAAAAACCTACATTCTTGCAAGATGACTGTCAGTTAGTCCTCATGTTCTGAAGATGAAGGGCTATGTTGACCAGCTTGATAGACTCGGATTTCCCATAAGCCAAGAGTTGGCTACGGATTTGATCCTGAATTCATTACCAGAAAGTTACTCACAATTTGTGATGAACTACAATATGAATAATATGGAGAAATCAATTTCAGAGTTGCATTCGATGCTCAAAAGTGCTGAACAAAATATCAAGAAACCCTTTAGTAATGTGTTGATGGTCCAAAAGGGAAAGGGAATGAAGAAGAAAGGCAAAGGCAAGGCTAAAGTTGTCAAGGTTGTTGCTACACCTCTGTCGCAAAGCCTGTGGAACAAGTCAAGCCTCAGCCTGTTCCTGCTTCAAAACACCCAAAAGAAAATGAAGGAAATTGTCATTTTCGTCATGCACCTGGACATTGGTTCAAAAATCACAAACTCTATCTGGAAGATCTAAAGAAGAAAAAGGGTAGTGCGACTACCACTACAGGTATTTATGTTATTGAAATTAATTTATCTACTAGTGATTCTTGGGTATTAGATACCGGATGTGGATCTCACATTTGTATATATGTGCAGGGACTCATCAGAAGTAGAAAGTTGTAGAAAGGAGAAGTCATCCTCCGCGTAGGGAATGGAGCAAGAGTTGCTGTGCCTGGCTTGTTGGATCATATGACTTAGTCTTACCTAGTGGACTTATCTTAACTTTAAATAATTGTTATTTTGTGCCTGCCTTGAGCAGAAACATCATTTCTGTTTCATGCATGGATATGGATGGTTTTTATTTTATTATTGCGAATAATAGATGTTTCATTTCTCGTAAAGGAATATTTTATGCAAATGTTGATTTGTGTGATGGTCTTTATATTATAAGCATGAAAAGGTCCACTGATACTCCAGTCTTTAACATAAATACCAAGAGATTTAAGTCAAATGATTTGAATCAAACCTATCTTTGGCATTGTCGTCTCGGGCACATAAATGAGAAACGCATAACGAAGCTCCATAAAGATGGACTTCTAGATTCATTTGATTTAGAAACATATGAAACGTGCGTATCTTGTTTACGAGGCAAGATGACTAAAAGTCCCTTTACTGGACACAGTGAAAGGGCATGTGATTTATTGGGTCCAATACATACTGATGTATGCGGTCCTATAAATACAATAGCTAGAGGAGGTTATCAATACTTTATTACATTTACTGATGATTTCAGCAGATATGGTTATGTATATCTAATGAAACATAAAGCTGAATCATTTGAGATGTTTCAAGCATTTCAAAATGAAGTGCAGAATCAACTTGGTAAAACTATCAAAACACTTCGGTCAGATCGAGGTGGTGAATATTTGAGCCAAGAATTTGATGATCATCTTAGAAATTGTGGGATTGTCTCCCAATTGACTCCACTAGCAACTCCACAATGGAATGGAGTTTCTGAAAGGAGAAATCGAACCTTATTAGATATGGTTTGATCTATGATGAGTCATGAAAGTCTTCCATTATCCTTTTGGGGTTATGCATTACAAACTGCAGCTTTCACTCTAAATCGAGTTCTTTCTAAAGCGGTTGATAAAACACCATATGAGATATGGTACGGGAAGAGACCTAGTTTATCTTTCCTTAAGATTTGGGGTTGTGAGGCTTACGTAAAACGACAAGTCTCAGAAAAACTAGCACCTAAATCTGACAAGTGTTTATTCGCGGGGTATACTAAGGAAACAAAAGGATATTACTTTTATAATCCCGCTGAGAACAAAATGTTTGTTGCTCGGTATGGTGCCTTTATGGAAAAACAATTTATTTCAAAAGACACTATTGGGAGAGAAATAAATCTTGAAGAAGTTCAAGAATCACAGATAAACCCTGAACCGCTACTGGAAGTTCAACAACGTTCTGAACCAGTTGAACCTCCACAAGTGACACAAGGCCCACGTAAATCTGGTAGTGTAAGACATGAGCCAGAGAGATTTGGATTTCTCATTACTGATAGTCGTGATGTGTTGCTTATGGATCAAAATGAGCCCACCACTTATCAAGAGGCTATGTCTGGACCAGACTCAGATAAATGGCTAAGTGCCATGAACTCTGAGATGCAATCCATGTATGATAACCAAGTTTGGAACTTGGTTGATTTACCTGAAGGTGGTAAGACCATTGGATGTAAATGGGTTTTCAAGAAGAAAACTGACATGGATGGCAATGTGCATACTTTTAAAGCAAGACTTGTAGCAAAAGGTTTCAGGCAGACTCAAGGTCTTGATTATGATGAAACCTTTTCGCCAGTAGCCATGCTTAAATCCATAAGAATTTTAATTGTCATTGCTGCATATTATGACTATGAGATATGGAAAATGGATGTAAAAAAATATTTCTTAATGGAAAGTTGTTTGAGGACATTTGACACAACCTGAAGGTTTTGTACATCATGAGAATTCTAGGAAGGTATGCAAGCTTCAAAGATCCATTTATGGATTAAAGCAAGCTTCTCGGAGTTGGAATCTTCATTTTGATGAAGCAATAAAGGATTTTGGTTTTATTAAGAACGAAGATGAGCCTTGTGTATACAAGAAGGTCAAGGGAGTGTAGTTGTTTTTCCGTACTTGTATGTTGATGATATATTACTCATTGGAAATGACATCCCAACATTGCAGAATGTCAAGTCTTGGTTAGGGTAGTGTTTCTCAATGAAAGACTTAGGAGATGAAGCCTATATCCTAGAGATAAGAATCTATAAGGATAGATCTAAGAGGCTAATCGGTCTAAGTCAGAGTGCTTACATAGACAAGGTGTTGAATAGGTTCAGTTTGCAAGACTCTAAAAGAGGATTGTTGCCAATGTCTCATGGCATAAGTCTCAGCAAGAATCAATGTCCTAGGACAAATGATGAGCGAGACCGTATGAATAAGATTCCATATGCATCGGCTATTGGATCTATCATGTATGTCATGTTATGCACTCGACCTGATGTATCGTATGCTTTGAGCACTACAAGAAGATATCAGTCAGATCCTTGTGAGAGTCACTGGATAGCAGTAATGAACATCCTTAAATACTTATGAAGGACTAAGGAAATGTTCTGGTCTATGGAGGTTTTAAAAATGATCTAGTTGTAAATGGTTACACAGATGCAAGTTTTCAAACTAATATAGATGATTTTATATCGCAATCTGGATATGTGTTTACTTTGAATGGGGGTGCGAGTAAGTGGAAAGGTTCGAAGCAAAAGATCGTGGCAGCGAGATTCTACAACAGTAAGTTCGAGTATATTGCGTCGTCCGATGCAAAGAAAGGAGGCGCTTTGGATCAAAAAGTTCATTTCTAACTAGGTGTGGTTCCAAGTATTGCTAACCCTATTTGTTTGTATTGTGACAATACCGGGGCAATAGCACAGGCCAAGGAACCTAGATCACACCACAAATCCAAACATATACTCAAGCGTTTTCATCTCATCAGAGAAATTATTGAGAGGGGAGACGTAAAGATTTGCAGAGTACCTACTGAAGACAACGTTGCGGATCCATTGACAAAAGTTCTTCCACAAGCAAAACATGATGGTCATGTTAGATCATTAGGCATTAGATGCATGTATGATTGACCCTAGTGCAAGTGGGAGATGTCGGGGTATGTGCCCTAGGTCAATCCATTAACTGTCTTTATGAATACTTTTAGTTAATAAAATAGAGGATTTCATTTGTTGTTTATTATAATTAATTTGCATGTTTACATTATAATAAGATCCATGGGTATTTACAGAAATATCCTGAATGTCCCTAGTCGATCATTATATTGGGAACTATAACGAATTAAGACTAGTGTGAGTCTTGATTGATGATCATATGATGATTATACATATATGGATACGAATCAAGATCACGAGTACTTGTTAGGGAACAAAGTACTTCGACCAATTCGCTATGAGAACATCACATGGATTAAGTCATAGTTGTTTCTCGTGATAGGTATATTTTTCACTCCTCTGACTTGAGATTACCAGAGGCTTCAACATTAGGAACATAGTGATTTGACACTATCAAACGTTGTCTTTAACCAGAAGATTATAAAGGTTGTGATTGGTTACTGTGTGAGCAATGTAATGAAGTTGTGTAATCGAGATAGAATTTGTCCTCTCATATAAAGAGAGATATCTAGTGGATCCTTCGATGTGTTAGACTATTAAAAGGCCTAGTCTAAGTGAATTGATATTGATTAATGTCACTTGGGTGTTTTCAGTCTACCTAGAGATCGAGACTAGTACGATTGAACATGTTGGAAGACAATTTCATGCCTTATGTTTGATCAAAAGGATATCGTGTGACAAAATGATGTTATATACACTATTGATTAGGTTGTATCGATTTGATATTCGTACAACTTGGGTAGTCATAATGTCTTGCTAGAGGCCGCTTATGACTTGTATACCAAAATGTGTTTTGGTACACTGCCAACGTTGTATGAGCCTATTGGGTCGCACACTAAGAATGGTTTTGCGAGATTTTAAGATGGTTCAGAAAAATGAATTTTATATGATAAAATTCATGACACAAACGTCCTTGTGGTGTATTACACTTATAATTCTTTAAGTAGGGGTATATGTGTAATTTACTTAACCGTCTATATACAAGGGTTGTAAAAATAGACGCTTTAAGTTAGAATACACGTACGAAAGATTAAAAGGCCGAAACTCTATTTTCGTTTTAGAAACGACTTAGGGTTTTTTGTATGCTTTGGATCGTTTTGGAGAGAAACAAAAGGTTTGGTATTTTCTCGAAGCTAGCACTTCGAATCTCGGACGTCGTTCGTGTGTGGACTACTGGTAGAGGCGTTCGTCGTTGGCAGCGCCTTTGAGATCGATCAACCTTCAGAAAGGTATATTGCGACTGAGGTATGATTAAGTTTTTCATGGTTTAAACGTTTTTAATGGAATTAGATTCAGATCTTGTTGGTGTTTTTGTCAAAATTATTTTGTAATCTCCGCAGCGCATGAACCCCAAAACCCAACACGTGCCCCTGCCCCAATAAAAATCGTGGCGCCATGATGGTGTTGTGACATTGTACACATGGTGCCACCACAACGCCAGACCCTGAACAATAATAAATTTTTAAATAAAACTCAAAGGCTTTTCGAATCAAATTTAAACCAACTTTATTAGCCCGTACAAATCCTAAAACACCCTAATTAACCTCAGGAACTTAGAGGAGAGTCTCGGGGAGTCATTGGCGAGTTTCAGGGTGTCAGGAGACTGAATTAGCCTAATGCTTAGCGCACTTTGTAAGTAATCTGATTGAGAGACTTCTCTTCATTTCATTCCCGCTTATATGATTAAATTTGTAGTTCTTTAGACTGATTGTGTTCTTGTAATCTAGATGCCATGAATTATTTCTTATTCTCGCACTTATTGGGCTATGATTCCATGACATTATATCCTTGTGACACGTTTTTTATTCTCATGCCTAAGCTATATCATTTTGTGATGTAAAATATAATATGAATGTGGGAAATATCACACTATTAGTGCATTCATATATTGAGATAACTTATGGTATTGTATTCATCGTCTTGCGTGCATAATATTGCACTTAACCTTGCCTTGAATTCTGAGCCCGGGTCTTTTTTGACAAATGACAGTAGTTCTTGTATCTAGGATTCCCTAATTAATAGAGATAGGCGACACATGAGATCACCAAACTCCAGGGATGTCGACACTCACCACTAACTTGTGCAGCATATGGGGTAATAAGGCCAAGTGTAGTAGACAAGTAAATACATAATGGGCATTTATGAGAGTGCTCACCCTATGTTGTGGAACAAGGCTACTGTGATGTAACTCATGGTCGACCTGACCTAGATCACTATTGCTTAGCCCAGTGTCAATCTGACTTTATTTAATTGAAGTATCTTATTGCATAGTTCTATTTCAACATTCTTTTGCTATTATTATGCTTTCCGATACTTTCTACTATACTTTGAAATGCGGATAAATGTCTCTCAGTTTTACATTCTAAATTACTTGACTCATTGTCCTTTTTATGACGGTGGGTGCAGATCGATCGATTAGCAGGCCAGGCAAAGAGAAGATCAACAACTACCTTTGAGCCTTGAACGTACTTCTATCATCAATTTTGTAGGTTTTTGATATTTTGTTGGATGATTAACTTTATGTCTTTTACATACTCTTGGGTTGTATATATTTGGGTTGAGCGATAGTTCCTCGACCATACATATATTATTACACTATTATCGTTGTTTTGTTATCTATATACATGCGATCGTTGTTTCTCGGTTCCACATTTAGGATTTTATTTACTTTGCTTCTGCTAAACTGTTTCCGCTGAATAGTTTATAAACTATAAAAAGTTTTAATTAACCCTAAAATTTATGAATAACGAGATTTGAGTAATACTTATCTTGAACATGAATAATGAGGCGAATATGACAAAAGACTGATTAATAAGTTATTAAGTCGTACATGATTGTAATTAAGGCTTAATGACAGGATTAGGCCGGGTAGTGCCCTAGATTAGGGAAGGGGTCATCAAACATTTTAATGTAATTAAAACAAAGAATTAAACATCTACCAAATTGCCAATCCAATCTATCAAATAACAATTAGTATTGTGATACTGTTCAATCTTCATTTATTATATGATTCACACTTTTTTCTCATTAAAAGCATATCGAAATGCTAAAAATTTTAGGTGAAGGTATGAATTTTCTCAATCTTAATTTTATCCAATTTAGAGAAATGTTGAAGTAGTATGACAACCTTCTTATAAAAAAAAAAAGTAGTACTAAAACCTACTTAAATTTCTAGGCATTACTTGGTGAGTTTTAAATCAAATTCTTGGGAGTTGAATTGGTTGGAGCTAGCATGAAGGACACATACAAGCACCTGTAAAATGGTATTCCTAACCCAATGATTGACAATCTTCTCAATATCAGCACATGTCAAGTTATTACAACGCATAATTAAAATCATTTTGAAAGAAGAAAAAAATCATGATTTTTATTACATAATACACATCATTCCTCCCTTCATAATACAAATGCATGAAGATAAGCACATTATGTTTCTTACAAAAGTAAATTTAGTAAGTACGGAGAGAATTTACAACATTGCCTCGGTTCCAAATTAATTGGGTTCAGCTACATAGATCAAGATCTTCCATTGACCTTACTGGAATCCGAAAAAGAATACAATGCTCAACTTAGTATAATTTGAATTCCAAGAAAGTGGCTAATTTCTTAGAGAAAAAGGTGAAAGATTATTGTAGAAAGAATTTCATTTGATATCTTGATATACAGTAATTAGGATCACCAACACGTGATGTAAGATCTGCATCGAGATACGTGCACTGATCAAGGAATGTGGTCGATGTATATTTTAGTTTTGTGTGGTGCATTCCTAGTGTAATGTATTTGTGCTGACTTATTAAGTCACTTCTACTTGTATATAGATGTCAAGACGCGAATGAGAACGTGCCTCGAGATTCGTGTTGACGTGGGACTGAGGTAGAGAGGGATGTGGTAAGTCTTAATTTAAGTTAATGTGACTTAAAATAGCTGATTCAATGTGCCTATAGTTCAGTTTACATAAATGTAGCCGAAGTTAGAAAAATAAAACAATAGGCATTGATGTACCTCAAGATACGTATAGACATCATCAAAAGGCAAATTGAGTTAAAGTATGTGTTAGGAAGGATGAGTTAGTAGGTGAGTTAGCAGGTAAGATAGTAGATTGAATGATGGGAATAAGCCATTAGATTTTTCTAAAGATGAGTGTGTAAATCTACATCAAGGGACAAAAATGGGTTTCACCATTATATCTAAAAGACAGTGATTTTTTCATGCAAATCATTTACATTTCAATCAAAAAGAGAAGAGAATTCTAGAGAGAAAATCAACAAACTTTATGCGAAAATTTTGGTGGATTGAAGAGTGATTGATCAAGATTAAGGAAGACATGCCACTAAGTAAGCTAATCTATATTAAGGTTGTCAAAATTGGAATATTTTGGGTTTCGAGTTTGAAATCAATTTTGATTTTTTGTCATTTCCAGAGGGTAGATGTTTGAGTTTTGAAATTAGTTTATATATTGGGATTCCTTATTTCAAATTGATAATGTAGCTGTTAAGAAGTCCTTAATTTGGTTTTGAAACAAAAAAAATTATGAATTTCTAAAGTTGTAAAATAAAATTAAAAATTTCGCATGTTGTTGTTATGAAGAAGTCTCTGTATTTTGGTCATAACTTTCTCATATTAAATTAAAATGGACTCATTCTAGTGGCATCTGAAAAGTAACTCAAAGGGGAACAAATTTTTCTAAATGAAAGATTTCAAAATTCGAATGTTTCCATGTCTAAAAAACCCCTATGCAACATTGGTAATGAATATGCTATTTTAAGGTTCACAGTTTTGTTAATATCCTATTATTTTGGGCATAACTCCCTCATTTCTTATTGTATTGAGCTCATTTTTTAGTATGATGTTCTATGATATATCTGATAGCTTTAATAAAGAAAAATCATGAGTTTTCGAGCTATGGTTTATGAGAAATGAATTTTTCAAAGTTACTGGTCGAAAACTAAAATATTTTTGAACTATTGTGGTAACATTTTCATATCTCCTTCGATTCTTATCAAAATTGCGTAAACGTTATAGTTTTGGAAAGTTATTACATAGCTATAAAAACTTCTCTTTGTACTACGATGCATAATTTTAATATTTTGGTAATTGAAATCAACTCACAAGTTGTTGCACCAAAACTCTCTATTTTAGTAAAGTAGATTTGGACATAACCAAATTATTAATGGGGTTAATTTTAAAAATTAGAATTTACAACCATTTAAACCAACTCCAATACCTTGTACAAGTTGTAAAGCACCCTAATTAACTTTAAGAAATTAGAGGAGAGTTTCAAGAGTTTAGGTACGTGTTTTGGGGTGTCAGGAGGCCGATTAGCCTATGAACTTTGCGTGTTATGCAAGTAAATCTATTGAGGTCCTTTTCTATTTTTCATTTCCAATATATCATTGTTCTATGTTCTATTTGATTAGTATGTGTCTTGTGATCTGATATCATGAATTTTGGTTGATTCTACTCATTAGTGAGTTGTTTTGGTCATGATATCGTTCCTTGAATTGATTCACTGACTCTATTCTTGTTTATTATACTTGTTGATTTTTTATGAATTGATTTAAAAATTGGATAGCATGCAATTAGGATACTGGTATTGATGAATTGGATATGGACTTGTACTCTTACTTATAGTGCTTTTATAAGCAACAACTTTACTTTATAATTCTTAATGATACTTCCTTGTGAATGTAAAGTAGTCCTAGTGTTTAGGGTCCACTACACTTGTTGTCTCCATCCTTCGGACGTTCAACGACTGGGGTGCATCCAAGCATGCTTTCTTCCTCCTTCAACTACTATGGCTCGTGATTTCTTCCTCCTTTAACGATTGTGGCTCATGCTCTCCTCGTCCTTCCGCGACTGCCGCTCAAGCTCTCCATTGTTGCCCTTACATAATCTCTGACCTTTCCCCTTGTTCAAATAGTTGTCCCCACATAATCTCTTACCTTTCCTCTTTATTCAACTAATTTGAGTAAGCTAAGATCTTTATTTGTCATTAATGAGTTGTGATTGGTTAATATTAACTAAATCATGTTTTGCACAATTTAATTGAAGTTACAGAATATTCTTTTATGAATTTTGTGTTATGGAGTTATTTATGAACTCGTATATTTTATAAGTTTTGTGGGTTGATTTAATAAATGGTAGCTATATATATATACATATATATATATATATATAGATGAAAATATGTTGGCTAGTTAGCCTAGTTTGCTATTTTGTATCTATATGCCACATAATTTATACTTTTGGGTGTTGTATCTATATGAAACATGATTTATTCTTTTGAAAATATACTAGGATGCTTTAATTTATGTGTTTTTTGTTTGAAATGAAATGAAGATTCTTTGCTTGCATTTAAAGTTGATTCTATTTGTAATTACTAATATTTTTGAGAGATAGCAGTCTAAGATAGTATATCTATCATATTATAAAGTAGTCAACTGAAGAGAAAAAAAAAAGAAAAAAAGATAGAAGATTGAGAATAAAAATATGCACTTAAATAAATTTAAAAAAAAGATAGAAGATTGAGAATAAAAATATGCACTTAAATAAATTTATGGGGCGGGGATCCCCATGGCAAGGAATGAAGATTAAAATAGATAACTTTTTATAAAATTGATGGAGCACCACGAAGATTCCCTGCCCCACGAGGATCCTGTGGGGTAGGGCATGGGGCGGCAAAGTTTGCCCCGCAAAGAATTTTTGGGAATTGATCTCCGCCCCGCGCCCCCACGAGGCGAGGATGGTAATTACGATCCCGCCCCGCCCTGACCCTAAAAAGAACAAACAAGGAAATCGAAGATTAGGAATGGACTCACTTCTTTTATTTTTTGGTGGACGAACTTGAATTCTTTTTTCGTCCAAGTAGCCAAGTTATTTGTCGCTTTAGCAGCTTATAGTCACCTAATAAAAACAAATAAACAGCATAATTGTATGCTTCTCATTTCAACATTTGATTTAGTTTAGTGTGCGCAAACTTGCAGTCTTCGAATTTTGATAACAGTAAACCAACCACAGCGAGAGCACACCAGGGGCTTCAAAATCACCTAGTTACTCTGTAAGACTGCAAAAAGATGAAGACTTGGGTTACCTTAACAATAGTTATTCCTAACAGTAAAAGATAGAACAAAAACTTGAGAAAACGACAAAATCGAATATTCAATAACTGGTGCAAAAGTCATTTATTTTCCTTCATGCATACCTTAACCCTTTTCAGTAAGTCTTTTGCAGTAGGGTCCGTTGCAAAGTGATCTCGTACTGGCTGTACAACACAAGAATCGCAAAAGATTCAACTTCCAAAGTAATATAATTTGGTAACTCGTAAATCCTAGAAAAAGCAGTACATATATCAAATATTCATTCCACCCATGAAAACAGTTCTATTTTGGAAAAAAAAATAAAAAAAGAAGCAAAACACTGAAATTTATGGGTGTAAAATTAAGGAATTATTAGAGTATTGGGATAAATCCGTAGCCGGAAGTGGTGCTCAATGATCGAATCGAAAATGAATGCGACATTCTTCAATAAGAGAAAGAGTTCAAAAAAGTGATCATTACCTTCAAAATCTTATTCAGTGCTTTCGACAGAGCTGGCTTCAAATCAGCTGGGTGTAAATCCCCTTTTTCATATTCAACAACTAATTCTTCAAAAGTTTTGAAAGATCTGGAAAAAAGAAATAGCAAACAATCATTCATGATTGCAGATTCTCAGATATACCAACTTGGAGACAGTAAGAAATCAGTAGTGCCAAGAACAATGTAGCCTGAAAAACCAATATTTGTGGATTTCCAAACTAAAAGTCTAAAAGCATCAGGGTTTTTTGTCAACGAAGAAAACTCACTTGTCCCCTCCATTTTCTTCCTTCCGCTCTACCAGAAACTCTCCAAACCATGGAAAAACAATGTATTTTACGTATTCCAGACATGGATTTCCCTCCACAATGTTGGGGGGGCAGAAAGCCTTCTTAATCTTCAGATTAACTTCTGCCTGAGACATTCAGCACCGGAAAACAAGTTTCATGCTCTAAAATGAGGTTTAGATCCAAGAACGAAAAGCTAATTTCAATTTAGCCAAAATTTAATCATATATTGCCACTATATGTTGCTCATTGTGCCGTTGTGACTTTTGAAAAGCCCCCATAAACAAAAATGCGAACCTCCTCATCCTCCATGAAGACGGCAGATGATGGATCACTCTTCGACATCTTCTCCTGTCCTTCTTGTAAACCAGGCAGCATGTCTATGGATGAATCAAGATTCATTTTCAATTCAAAGAACAATCTATATATATATATACAGACACACATACACGTATATGTACAAACATATAAAAAACAAACTCAAATAAAGAAAATTAATAAGCATACGGTGTGATAAAATGATAGGCTTGTTCTTCCTCTTGATATCATCACAGTACTCCCGTGCCAGCACATTTACTTTCCTTTGGTCCATGCCTAGCTGGCAAATGTCAGCCTGCAATATACATAAGTTTCAAAAAAAAATGTACGAGGGAATATAAACATGGGTCAGTTTGGCACAAGAAATCTTCTCCATCAAATAATCAAAAGCAAAATATTGAAAAGAGAAGAATGAGAAAGAAAGCATCCAGCCGTAACTAAAGAACAAAACCTATAGGCCACAAGGAGTTGTAATAAGCCATGAAAGAACGAAGTAAACGTATCCAATAAAGCATGGATGAGGACTCCGACAGAAATTTTATGGAAGTCCTTGATTCAAAAGCCAAATCAAAGAGTAACAAGAACTCAATGACAGCCAAAACCAAAAGAGATGTAACCAGCAATCATTATCACAGGACCAGATTGAGTATCTTGTAGATGAGATTCATCCCAAGGTCCACACAGCTTCAACCAAACCTGTTCTTTATCTGAAAGGCTGGCATCCATGGAACAATTTAAGTCTGATTTATATTAATGCCAACTCAAGAAAACTTTCAGATTTCAGATCTATTCGACCATGCAACAATACCTGAAGTTGTTGCTGTGAATAGCCAAGATTGTCACTAACAAAGTAAAGAAATTCTTGGAATTGACTTTCACAAGAACAAAGTTTTTTTAATCCACAAGTATTTGAGGTTCCTGCCAGGAGGAATACTATACGAGATAAGAGAGGATCCTAACATCTAGAAAATATTTGGGCATCAAGATGTGCAGAAGTGCAACTAGCTTAATCTCCAACAGAGTGCAACTATTTATTCAAAACACCATAAGGAGGATATGATCATGGTTTAAAAAATTGACAAACTTCGCCAAAGTTCGGGCAAAGTTTGTCGATGTTGAGGTGAGCGAAGCGAAGTTCAAGGGCAGATGAAAAATTGCAAAACTTCGACTCAACTTCGGCTAACTTCGACTGAACTTCGAAAACTTCAATTGAAGTTCATAAAACATGAAGTAAAATTGTTATGTTTCGTGGAAATGAACAAACTTCGACAGAAACTTCAAAAACTTCGATGGAAGTTGATAAAACCATATTTATGCATTATTGTTGTATGATTAAGTATATTCCTAGCATCTCTACGAAGAAACTTGAGTTTTCCAACTTTAAAGTGAAATTTCGTAAACTTTCGTACACCGGCGAATTTTTGTCAAACTTCCATCGTCGAAGTTAACTTCCTCGAATTAATTCCGAATTTTAAGTGAGCAAAGTCATAGGCGAAGTCGAGGTTTCGAACCTTGGATATGATACACTCAGAGCAATTGCCAATTATTTTTTGATTAAATAACTGCAACTTAAAGTTTCTCAATTTTTGTATTTTCTTAAAAAAAATTAATTTAAAAAAATATATAGGCGAATTGTGTGTGGCGTATGCACTATGGAGTTGATCATATGTAGGTGAAAACAATTGCTTATTGTCGAGGGGTCTCTAAATTAAATAATTTCTTTGGGGGGGTCTAAATTTTTGTCGTTTGCTTGCATATGAGAAAGGAAAATTTTCAATCGAAATAAGAGAGGTTCATGGACATTTTATAACACCATATATCACTATAATCCATATCCTCTGATAAGAAAGAAACCACAACTTTCCCTCTATGAGGCTCGAACTCCCGACCTCTTACCCAAGTAACACCATACCAAATCGGTGAGTCAACCACTTGGTTAGTTATAATGCATATCCTCTAATTAGCTACTATTTTGCAATGACGAATTCAAAGCGATGGATCGATTATTTTTTCATAAGAAACCAAAACCCCTCATACTAGCACACGAGGAGACTCAGGCCCTAAACCTCATCCATTATCCATAGGTGATGACCAACCAAACTATTGAGCTACCACTTTGTTGGAGTGATAGATCGATTAATTTACAACGAAAAATTAAATTTCATAATTCTACCCTCATGTGGAAGTTATATTTTGATTGTTGGTAATGGTAATGGGATGATTATGGAAACCAAATTTTGGTTGTTCTCAGCTTTTGACATGAAGGACTTTGGCAATGCAAATTACATCTTAGGTGCAAAAATTCAACCAAATTGTTCTATCAGACCTCTTGTTTTGTCTCAAGAAACTTATAGCAACAAAATTCTAAGACGATTTCAAATACTCCCTCCGATCAAAATTATAAGTCGTTTAAACAAACTTCTCTTGTTCAAATATACAAATCGTTCTCCTTATTTTTACACTTATTTTACCTATTTTATCCCTACCCATAAAGGTAAACAAGTAAATTTTGTCTTTCATCGACTTCATCCTCATCGTGTACTCTTCGTCACAGCGAGGGCAATTCACTCCATGGATGGCCAGATCGAAGTGGCAAAGAAAGCCGAGGACTCTACGTCGTCGACCATGCACGTCGTCGGAGATTGGTATACTCAGTGTTGGAGCTCCATCCTTGGTGTTTTTGCTCGGTCTACGATGGGCTCCTTCTCACTTGAGGTAGCCGAGTTGGTATCTGCTCGAGAGGACTTCGATTTGCGGCTTGTCACCACTTGTGTGTGAATCAGATCAAGGGTGATACAGCCACGGTCATCTTGCAGATTCGAACCCCAAACCCTAACAATTAGTATTTAGGGATTTAGAAACTGGTTGGCTCGCAGATTCTGCCCACATCTGAAACTTGGCAATCATAGAATCTCATCATCTTCACGGAAATAAAAAACACAAAAATCTCAAACTCCATATCCTCATCTCTCCAAGCCCCTCCAATCTCCTCTTCCTCTTCATCAATCTTTTTGTTCCTCCTCTGCTTCATCTTCCTTAGTCGATTCCCATTTGGATCTCAATTGCCCAATTCTCACCATCTCTCGCGTCCATCTCCTTTCGATTCAAGATTCAAGTCTCGAGTCTATGCCCCCTTTGAAGATTGAACATCGAATTTCATTCCTTGAACATTTGATGCTACGTGTTGGCAAACAACCACTGTTTTCCAAGAAGGATTGTTTCAAGAACCCAAAAACGTAAATTGATGGATAATATAGTAAAATCAATACACAATTAAATGACTTCTTAAATAGTGTGCCACATCCTTAAACGACTAATTTAAGTGACAGGAAGGAGTACATCATTGCAAACACATCGATACCCCTATTACAAAAGGGGAATCCTTAAACAACAACGGGTTGGTTTGAGTGGGAAGGGAATCGATTTCCCTCGAGTTTAAGTCTCGTGAATGAAAAAAATTAGGTTGAGAGGGTCGCCCTTCGTATGGGCTCGATAGTGCGAGTGTGGATTAGTCAATGCGATTGGCACCAGACACCTTATGAGAAACCATAAAAAAAAAAAGAATCCTTAAGCCTTAATCAATGCCCTCAATCCAAAGAAGAAAAAGAATTGATGGCTCATGTACTATATTTCAATGATGTTGAGATTCTAACGAATGAAGTATACCTTTCATGCAAGCTTACTTAATTACAATGTTCAAAACTTCGACTTCGCCTATGACTTTGCTAACTTAAAATTCGGAATTAATTCGTAGAAGTTAACTTCGACGATGGAAGTTTGACGAAAATTAGCCGATGCACAAAAGTTCACAAAATTTCACATTAAATGCTAGAAAACTCAAGTTTCTTCGTAGAGATGCTAAAACCATATTTAATCATACAACAAAAATGCAAAAAACTCATGTCATCAGAGGATATTCTGAATTTTAAGTGTATTTCTACCATAGATGAAATTTCAGTCGAAGTTTGCTCAACTTCCACGAAACATAACAATTTTACTTCATGTTTTATTAACTTCCATCGATGTTTTTCGAAGTTCGGTTGAAGTTAGCCGAAGTTGAGTCGAGTTTTTGCAATTTTTTTACTATCTCTAAACTTCGCTTCGCTCACCTCAAAATCGACAAACTTCACCTGAACTTCGGCGAAGTTTGTCGATTTTGTAAACCTTGCTTAATTATTTGTAGCACACAATATTCTTTTATGTTGGTTAGTACGTTCCAAATTTGTTTAGAACAGCTTTATCACAAGAGTGACCACTTTTGGCACTTTGGAATTAGAAAAGGAAAAAATAGATTTGAACTTATTGTTGAGATTGAATCTGTCAGGGCATCGATTCATTTAGCTCATTTTATATAAATGACAGCCTTAAAGAAGTCAAGATAAGAATGCTACCATGACTGACATGGATTTCCCACTATCCATGATGCATGTAAGTTGATACTACATGCAAGATTTTGTATTGGTGCTTAAATATGATAACAAGCTATATGGAACTCGAGGTTGACGCTTGTAGTAGCGATTATATTAGGATTTGAATAGTGTTTTCTGAGTCAAACATATGCTCATCACAAGTAACTCCACAGTATCACACTTCCATAGAATGCATGTGTAAGTCGACTATCCAAGGAGGAGATGAACGAATCAATACTTCATCACCTTATGAGTCCTAACCTGTCATTTTTTTAAGAAATATTGTTTGATGTCCTTTGGAATTTTGACTACACAATGAGGTAGAAAAATGATGTCCGCTACGTTGGTAAGCTGCTAAGTGCCAATGGTAATGAAGGATTCGGCCTATTGGGAGTTCAATAGGAAAGTGATTATTATTTTATTGAGTAGTGGATGAGCGAAAACGAAAAGCATTTGCTTTTATCAGAGCGAACGAAGATCGTAAGTTTACATCAACCAATACATTATTCGCAAATATTTGGGCGTTGAATACAATCGTGAATATATTGCATAATATTTGTAAAAATTTAAGGTTCTTTATTTTTTAGGAATTAGATATGCTTGTTGGTCTCTATGCTACCTATTGCTAATGCAGAGCTCACACTTGCAAGTTGTCGTATTTGCATGTAATATGGAAGTTACTGAAGAAGATTGACAACCATCACAATTCTTGAAAGAGGGGAAGAAACACAAAGTAAGCATCCATGCACATTAAGTGCACAAGATTTAGCGCAATGGAAGAGTTTGATCCATGTAGTCAACCCCAACTCATTTGAGATTAGGCTTTGTTGTTCTTTATGTGTAAGTCAAAGGTTGTTACAATTTTGACCACGTGGATGACTAGATACATCTTGGTAGCTATATAACTATCATGACTACCAATTACATGATGAACTTTTGGCTTAAAACGTGTATGAACCTATCGTTGACTTATATACGCATAGAGTCGCGTCTTTTAAATTCTTTTCAAAGGTCGCTGCTATTCCTATTAGATTCATACCTTTGAAATCCTAAATATATCTCGCGTGGAGACAAAATGATCAACTAGTTGTACATAGACATAGGGTGCATTCTCTCTTTATTTCCACTCTTAGGATATGAAAAATTGGTTGGGGCTTATAACTGAGGTGCAATTACTATAGTAGGCACTAAAATGATAAATAAGATGAAATTCGTGTATCATCTAGATATTTGGGTAACTATTCTGTTTAAAGTCCGCTACGTGATCTGCATTTTTTATTTGTTATTAATTGTTTCAATGTGCATATTACATAAAACAAATAACTCATAATTTAAAAAAAAAAACATCAGTACTTAAAACCCCACGATTTTTAGCATAAAAATGACTTTTGAAATTCTTTGATACCAATTGCAATGCTGAAACAATTACTTATAAATAAGAACATGCAAATCATATACCCAAAGATTCTGATGATTCACGAGCTTGACCTTGTTTAATGTTCGAGTTCATATGATAGTAATTATGCCACTAGAACATACCACAACCAATCTTCTACAGCTTAGGCGTGGAAATGAAAAGAGAATGTACACTATACAACGAGTTGATTGTTATGTCTCCCACACAAAGTTGTCAAATCGGAATTGAATCATAAAATCTGTAGAGGTGAGTTTCAAATCGAATCGTAAATTGCATCGTAAAGCATAAGATTTTTCCGATTTGATAAAAATACTTCTAAATACTTTTAAATATATTTATAAAGTTATAATATGTATTTGATAAGTAAAAGGGGACTAACGTGCATAACAAATTCTATTCTTTTTGGTTGAAGCCTGCATTTTTTCTTTTTTTTTGAGTTTGCATGTATTTGTGTGTGTGTGTGTGTGTGTGTATAATGTAGAGTTGGTGTGGGGTGTGGGCCCAAGTGGAGATAAAGTGAAAAGGATGGACATAGACCTAGATGATCAGGTTCTTCTCTCTCTCTCTCTCTCTCTCTCTCTCTCTCTCTCTCTCTCTCTCTCTCTCTCTCTCTCTCTCTCGTTTTCGCTGCAACTCATCTCCCCTCTCTGCGACTCCTCTTTCTCTACTCATCTCCCCTTACTCCTCACATTCAAAATTGATGAACATGGACAAAGACCTAGATGATATGTTCAGAGATGAAGATGACAACCATAAAACAAAGATGATCTGCTCAAACCCTCTTTGGAGCCACACTAATCAAACCCTCTCAGATTATAGACATGTTCAGCGACCCATTTTGACTTGCATGATTCGAAAAAGAATCGTGTGCTCTCAACTTAGTCCTGCAGCAAAACAAGTCAACTCGTACGAGTTTGACAATAGAGCTCCCACATGAGACGTGTAGAACCCAAAAGTTAGGGATCTAACAAAAATGGATGTGATCTTGGGAGAAAATTCAAAACAAGTGACTCTACACATACACAACTCAAAAGACATGTGTATATGTTTTAAGTCAAGAGGATGTACTTTACATGTGTTCAGTAGTTAGGATAGCTTTGTAGCTATTAATCAAAGTAATCCTCATTAGTGACTGATGAAACTAACCTTTTTGGCTGGTGAAAGCCTCAACTTGCACTCTCTCTTATCTCCCTATTATTGAGGTTGCTCTGAGTTTGAATACTTAGGGTGCACCTATGTTTGGCATGATTTGGCACATTGAGATGCTCCCAACACATGTACAGCTGGTTCAATTGCTGCAGGTGCATTTCTTCTATTCTTTCATGACCCAAAGTGAAGGGCAGCTCAGTCATTTGCTTCCACTAGGGGGCATACCCTATTTCAAGGATTGTGGTGAACTCCCCACCACTCACCTTCTACTTGCTTGGTTTCTCCAATTACCAATCTTTCCGACCTCAACACAAAAACAGCTGGTTGAATTGATCCCAATGGGTCTCTTATACACTCTTATGTCTATATTGGAATAACACTATGGGTCTAGGCACAGCTTCTTGTTGTCAAATCAGTTTTAGCACTTCGTTGTTGTGTTCTCACATGCTTCAATGTCTTTGGTTATAGTGGTCTGCTAAAGTTGCCAATGGAGGGATTGGAGCTGAATTTTAGTTATGGTGGCATGTTTTTCAGTGCTTATCTGGAGGCATTTTGGTTTGCTTGGAAGGTGCTTGATGAAAACCCTCCAAGAGCGTTGTTGTGTTTCGTAAAGGTGCTTTTGGAGTATGCTTGTGTTGCAGTTACTCTTGGCCATTATGGATAGGTTCCCGAAACACCATTAGCACAATTAGTGCCTCCTCTTGATTATGATATTGGCACATTCACTGTTCTGGCATAGCTCCTTGTTCTGGAATGACTTGAAGGATTTCATTCATATGACCTTCATGTGCCTTGCTATCTTTGGTCAATGTGGCGTGTCATGGGCGCCATTGTGGCATATCTCGGAAGATGCCAGTTGTGGAACACTTGCCTCATTTTGACTTCCTTCCACCTTGAGGAATGAGGACAAGGTGGATTTTTAGGGGCCGATAATGATAGGTATAAAAGTAATCTAATAGTATCCTAGTATTGTAGGTGAAGGATATAAATAAGCGGTGTGGTGTATTGTCCAGGGATGAATTGGTCTAGTCTCTCGTAAGAGAATTGGAGATCTAATAGACCTCTCAAATGTCTTAGTGTCTTGTTTTTGTTCTTGTTTCCTCGTAATTCTACATTTTAGATCAATCAAAGTGTTCTACATATTTGGTGATTATCAGTAACTACCAAGATACATCCGTGAGGATGCCTATATGACATCCATGAGGCGCCAAAAATCTAGCAATTTTATAACACTGTAAAACACAATCATGTCTATCCCCCAATTAGCATGTAATTTGCATTAAAGAGCTAAAAGCGACGAATTCCTTATTTTTAATTGCATATCACAACAAAATTCAAAACAAACTGATGAGCACGATCAACCTCTCCCAAGGGACAATTATCTAAAGGTATGCAATACTTCGGGGAGAAGGTAATCAAAGCGTCTACAATGTAACCACATCTCCATTCTCATAGGTGAAAGGCGCATCAGGAGTTTTTAAGGCATGTTGAATGATGAATGTTCTCTGGGGAAATTAATATTTTGAGGTGTGTTCATGGTTATCCTTACAAAAATAATTTAGCATTTCTCTTAATCTTCAAAGAGATAAGAAATGTGCTCATTAATTTGATCGAAGACTTGTCCTCAATCACTCTTTTGTTGGTTTTTAAAATTATTTATTCCTCGTCTTTCCTTTAAAAGATGAAGTAAGAGACTGGCTGCTAGGAAACAAACAACTCAATCAAAGAGACAAAAAGATAAACAAAGAACGAAAATATAATGAATTTTTATCGAAAAAAAAAAAAAAAAAAAAAAAAAAAAAAAAACTCATTCAATAGGGAATACAAGTAGCCAAAATTGAAGACAAAAGAACATTGATTAAGGATGCTTTGATGCAAGCAACACCATTATAGACCTAAACCAATATTGTTAATGGAAATAAATATCCTATGAAAACTTCTTGATTGTGACAAGTTACCTAAAAATTACTCTTTTCATACAGTTTAGAAAAGGAAACAAACTAAATTGAGTAAAGTAACAAAACATAATAGTTGACCTTTGGCAGAGCATGTCAAAATAATAACCAATTAATAAGAAGCTTTGGCCCAAATGGAGTACAGTGAAGGACATAAATTTTTATAGTTGATACAATGTAGTCAAAAAAATCCTTTCCTATTTCTGATTAAGAAAAAAAAAAAAAAAAAAAAAAAAAATATATATATATATATATATATATATATATATATATATATGCGTCCCTTCTTTTCCTTGAATAAGCATTTAAAAAGTAAAATTTGTTGAAAATAAAGACAAGCTTACAAGAGCTCTTTCTTATCATGCGTCTTTTATTATTCAAAAACACTCAAACTAAAATTTCCATGAGTTAAATGGATTTCTCATGGCAAGTTTCATCAAGTTCATCATATCTCAATGGAATATGTAAGAAGCCTTTCATTCAAGCGATTCCAACAACCAGGCTGATTTCTACAACCTATTGCGAAAGCTACATATATTATCATATTCATAATATTTGATCATTTAGGAAAAACAATGTTACCTTAGTAGAAAGCAAGCAAATGAGACTAATGGCCAAAATGATGTACGCACTTTCTTGACACGACAATAAATAGTCTAGGTACTACATTTAACAAACTTGCCTTCAATCAAGGAAAATACTGTGGTTAACCGAATTTTATTGATTGTCTCCTATAGTTGAGAATTTCTCTCGGATCTTTTTAGAAAATATAAAACAACCAGCCTAAAAGCCTTAGAACCATGACAGCAAGAGTCTTGTCGCTTCTATGTAAAGCTCATGGGCAGGATTTTGTAATTCTATAAGAAGATTGAGCGCGGGTCAGCACTCGGGCCCGAAAAAATTCACAAAAACTGGAAACAGAATCAAGTGATAAGAGAAGGCCAAGAAGATTATTATTTCACACAAAAAAGTAATGTACTTGCTAGAAATATAATGTAATCATTGTGCAAAACAAAAACTTTTTGTAAGGATGAGTTCAAGATTTCCCCATTTAACAAAGATGTCGCATCAAAAGGAATCCTTAATGACATTGATGTGTACTCACAAGAAATGAATTGCAACAAAGTAGAAGACATCAGATTTGAACCTCATTTTTCTAATGGCTTAAATCAAAGTAAACACACACCTTAAAAACATTTAGGCAAAATAACCAGCCAAACCTTGAGAAAGAACACATCAGCACATTGCATGCAAGGGTAGAATATTTGAGCTGCGGACAACTCATCCACTTCACTGCGACCCATTATCTGACAACATCTGCAAAATTTAGTTTTAAATAAAATTTCATCTTTAAAAATAGATGTGAATGACTTAACAAGCATGACCTTAATATCATGTAACAATGACTGACTCCATTAACTTTTCATGTACCTTACTATCCTTCGAAAGTTGTTCCTTCGAGCTATATCCATTACAAGGGGCCAATACTCATGTGCTCGAGAATTAATTTCTTCAGACGACCACAAAAACTCCACCTTATCAAGATTTTTCATCCCCACAGCTTTCCAAATCTCAATTAGATATTTCCCAACTGTCTGTATCTTCTTCAAGTCACCTCCCATTTTATTGTTTAACTGTGCAAACCAATCTGCAACCCAGATTTTCACCCTGCATCCAGCATCCGTCAACTTATTCACATTTATTGCCTTCACAACTCCCTGAAGCGATAACAAATAAAGAGATGGTCAGAAACAAGGTCGACAGAGAGAAAAACAAGGCAATAAATTAAGAAATAGCATTCAATAAGCACGGCAGTAATTCAGATGTAATTTAGTAAAGCAATTAGAGGCACAAAATCCAATTGGAACTAGAAATGTAATTGAACTTGTGCTTATGATAAACATTTGTAGTAAAATAAATGTGAAATGTTAAAAAACAGTTCGTGTGAAAATGGATGGTAGCACAACACTAATTTTTCCATGCCGCATTGTAGTTAGAATGCCAACATGTGAAGTTTGCATTTGTCCACAACTTTTACCTTTAGAATTTCAAAATAATAATCCATGTAGTCCTCTAAATTCAATGTCTAATATATCTTCATTTTACTTTTTTAGTATCCGACCATTAACCTCTTAGAAAGTCACCAAGACCACTAAGGCTAATACAAAGGCAGGGAAAAACAATTATTTTGGAACTAATATACTATAACTGCAATGTCTTAATGTTCTTGACGGATTTATAAAAATCTGAAGTTCAAAAGACCTTCTAAGAAAGCAAATTGTATTATAAATCTAAAATTCGAGATTCATTAAATTTAGCTCTATCAACATAAGGGTTTGATTACTAAAAGTTGATTTAAAATCATAACAATTCAGAACCAATAACACACTCATAATTTTGATTTCGTTGCACAAATTAAGCAATTGAAACAGAAGAACAAATTTTAAAAACAAGGGTATTTCAGTCTCTTCAATAAACTATCAAGACTCAGTTTCGTTCTTCACTGAAAAAACAAATAACTTATTTTCATACGATAGATGGGGGAAAAAATGTTTCGTGTTCCTTGCTTTGCATGGCTCAAATTAAGAGGTAATATTTCCAGAAAATAAGTGATTCAAATACACAGATGAGCATGTTACTTGTGCTTCCCTAATGAAAAATGGAATATTTACAGAAAATAATACACACAGTTGTTTTTTTCTGCACATTCAGCCCAGCCCAACAGATTTCTAACGCTTTCAATATACTTTTACAATTCGCGACCAGTCCCCCATAACTAAGGTGTATGTCAGAAAGGATAAAAAGGACTACCAAATCATTTCTGCCTCCAAAAGCTTCATCAGGCTCTTATCTGGGCCCACTTATTAATTAGATAAGCGTGTCATGTAAGGGTGTGTAGGTGAGGTATGCGTGTGGCACAGTTGGGATGAGCAGGAGTTTTTTAGGGGTAGTGTGTGTGTGTGTGTGTGTGGTCAGTAGGTATCATATACTTAAGTAGGGTCTGTTCATTTGGGCAGGATGCATTATATTGTCATTTGGTGACTTAGGTCAAGTGAGAGGAGAGAGTCGCTCCTACTCTGGTGTGTGTCATCTCTAGCTCATCCCTTTGTGTTTGTATTCCCAGTTTGGGTGTTTTCACCCCTATCAATAAATCTCTCGAGGCATAGCCCTCGTTTCTTCTCTAGGAGTAGCTAGAATCATATCATTGGTATCAGAGCACCAGTCATGGATCCGACGAATAAGGCAGACTCGCGTTTGGAGAACATCAAGGCGAAGCTGGCCAAGATTCCGACGATCGAGTCATCCATGGAAGCGTTGCGTGTGGAGTAGCAGGGCCAGTTTCAGAGTCAAATCCAGTCCCTCGACGCAAGAATGGAAGCATTGTTTCGTCAACAACGTTCAGATATGAGCGGTTCACCACATATGGGAAGTTCTTCGAGTGGAAAAGGACCAGATCTGTCAGATCGGGATTAGAGGAAGGAAGCGATGATGGGCGAACCTTCAGTTCGAGGTTTGCCTCCATATAGGGCCGGTCTAGAGGTACGAAAGATTAAGATGCCAACATGCAATGGAAAGGAGTTGATCGTGTGGCTAAAATCAAGCTGAGTCGTATTTTCCTTGCATGAGATGAGTGAGATCTCTAAACTCAAGGCCATTCAAATTTTCCTTGTTGGCCCAACGCAAATTTGGCTACAGTCTGAGGAGCGAACTCAAACCTTTGAGAATTGGGAGGATTTGAAGGCTCAGTTGGCTCTACGATTCACAGAGGCTGATTCGCTACATCTAGCCTTCCAATTTTTTGCTATCCAACTGGAAACCTTTATCGATGAATACAGAAAGCGTTTCGAATTATTGTTGTTACATCAAGAAAGGCTTTCAAATTGGCAGAAGATTGACGTGTTCATCAATGGGCTTAAGGACCACCTCCGAGTGGAAATGATGGTGAAATCGCCGTCCACCTAGAAGGCGGTGGTGGTCAGGGTTGTTCGACTGGAGAAGAAATTCAATGAAGGGGGTGTCCTTGGGTTCGCGTCCGGATCCGGCTCCGGCTCCGGCTCCAAGATCCAGTCTGGTTCGATGGGCTCGCCTACTAAATTCGACTCCACGTCTAGTTGGTGGGTGACCCACACAGTGTCAAGCCCAAGGCGTGATCAAGGAGGGGCCTAAGGGAAGGCGAGTTATGTTGTGGGCCCTAACAAAAAATTAAGCCCAACCTCATCATCCTCATCTAGCGCAATATCCTCTTGCAATGCCTAATGTATCACCTACTAAGCCCAGGCGTCATATTGAAGCTGAAACCTAAGAACGTGGGGAACAAGGATTGTGTTACAACAGTGACGAAAAATGGATAGGCCATCATTGTGCCAAGAAGGTCCTGAATGTTCTACTGGTCGATGATTGTCAAGACGACAAACCAGGGGAGGCTAGCCCAGAGTATTCAGGTGAACCACAGGAGATGATCTATGGGAGCTTTCCTCTCACGCGTTAGAAGGGTCCCCTGACCCACACACCATTAAAGTGAAGGGTTGGTTCGGGGCACTAAGGTAGTCATCTTGATTAATTGCGGGGAATCACACAACTTCATCTCCACAGTCTTAGTACAGACCTTGCAATTTCCCTTATCAACTACCCCTGCTTGAGGAGGTGAGGTGCTTGTTTGCCAAGGAAGTGCGTTTGTAGGGACCACACAGTGGAGTTTCAAGGGTACAGCGATACCACTTTTATATCCAATAGGTATGAGGAGTTCTGATTTGATTTTAGGCATGACTTGGCTTCAATCAATTAGGGTTACTACGCCTGATTGGCCTAATCTCTCTCTCTAACATTCCTCTATAAGGGGAGCTGGATCAAGGTATCATGGGATCTGACATTGCACCATGCTCTCGTCTCCTGCAAGGCTTTTCAACGACCTCTTTAGTTTGGCTTGGATTGTTTCTTGATAGAATGTTGTTTTGTGGTGCATAAGTCCCCGGCTGATGCTCCTATCGTGGTTGATGTTTGTATACAATGTTAGATTCATTCTTTTCCCTCTTTCAGCTAGCCACTTCTCTATTGCCTCAGCGTGATTGTGATCATGTCATTGTTCTCCAGGAGGGTGTTAACCCAGTGCATGTCCACCCTTACCGCTGCCCCCACATTCAGAAGACCGAGATTGAGAATATGGTGTGTGAAATGCTGGACTCGGCCATCATCCTACAAGGTAATGCATGTTTTCGAGCTCGGTTTTGTTAGTTAAAAGGAAAGATGGTAGCTGGAGGTTTTGTGTGGACTACAGGGTGTTAAATAAGGTGATTGTACCAGATAGATTCCCTATCCCGAATGTCGACGAGCTCTTGGACGAGTTAAATGGAGCGTACATCTTCTCCAAACTCGATTTGCGTTCCGGGTACCATCAAATCCGTATTCAACCCAGTGATGTGCACAAGATCGCCTTCCGTACCCACAACAAGCCTCTATGAGTTCTTGGTCATGCCCTCCAGGCTGTCTGACGCTCCAACAACCTTCCAATCCTTGATGAACAAAATATTCCAAGGTCTAATCCACCGTTGTGTATTGATCTTCTTTGATGACATTTTGGTGTATAACACTTCTCTTCAAGACCGTTATGTTCATCTTCAATAGGTGCTCTTTATCCTTAAGTTCCATTCCCTTTTTGTTAACTTGAAGAAATGTTGTTTTACTAGGACGATCCTCGAATACTTAGGCCATATAATCTCGGGCAAGGGTGTCCAAGCTGACTCTGAGAAGGTGCTCGTTATGGATGCACTTGGCCTCCGCCATCGTCCCCAAAAGAACTTCGAGGCTTCTTTGGATTGACTGATTACTATCATCAGTTTGCCTGAAATTTATGGAAAATTGGCTACCCCATTGACACAGTTGTTGTGCAAGGATTCCTTCACGTGGTCTGATGAAGCGACATGGGATGCTGCTCAGCTGAAACAAGCCATGAAAGAGGTCCCAGTACTTGCACTTCCTGACTTCAACAACCTTTTTGTTATTGAAACAGATGCTTTGGATACAAGGTTAGGGTCAGTGTTTTCTCGGTATGATCGACCAATCGCTTTTTTTAGTAAAGCTCTTTCAACCCGTGCTCGCTCGAAGTTGGCTTACGAAAGGGAACTCAAGGTAGCTATTCAGAAACGGCGGCATTTCTTGTTAGGGCGTAAGTTTTTGGTCGACACGGATCAGCGCAAACTCAAGTTTCTTCTTGAACAGCGCGAAGTGGCACCCGAATATCAGCGTTGGCTCATTAAATTGTTGGGGTTTTCCTTCGACATTCAATACCGCCCCAATGTGGCAAATGTGGTAGCCGATGCTCTCTCTCTGTTTCCTTTCCCATCTGAACTCCTATCGATCTTCGTCTCCTCTTTCGCAAATATGGTTGTCATCAAGGCAGGAATCCTTGTTGATCCACTACTGTCTGCCATCTGGAAGACTATGTTGACCGGGAAAGATTACAAACCAGGGTGGGCGTTGGTTCGTGGTCAACTCAAGTCTTGTAACTGTTTGATCATTGCTGCCTCCTCAGCCTTGAAGAACATCTTGCTCTCCGAGTTTCACACAAGCCTCATTGGCGGTCACGAGGGGTTTTTGAAGACGTATAAGCGCCTTGGGGCCCAGTTTTACTGGATTGGTATGCGTCTAGATGTTAAGCACTTTGTGGCTTCGTCCGATGTGTGCCAAAGAAACAAGTACGAAACGCTATCACTTGGGGGTTACTACCGTCATCCTGTGGGTTCACCTCCATCTTTGTCATTGTGGATAGGCTCAGTAAGTTTGCTCATTTTATACCACTCAAACATCCTTATTCTGCGAAGTTAGTGGCGGAAATTTTTCTTAAGGAAGTGGTCTGTTTGCACGGCTTTCCTCAAAGCATTGTGTCCGACAGGGATAAGATTTTTCACAGTCATTTTTGGTCGGTGTTATTCCGTCTCAAGCACACAGTTGCGCCATAGCTCCACGTACCACCCCTAGGCCGACGGACAAACTGAGATGGTCAACCGATGTGTCGAGACATACCTTTGTTTCTTCATTCATCAGCGCCCTCGCAAATGGTCCGCCTTGCTACATTGGGCTAAGTACTATTACAACACCTTGTTTCATACCTCACTCAAGTGTTCCCATTTTAAAATTTCCTATGGGCGCGACCCTCCCCCACTAGTTCGTTGTGGTGTGACTCCCTGTTCTGCCTTGCTCGACTTTGCTGCCATGATGTCGGAGCATGACTTAGCTCTTCACGAACTTAGGAACCAACTGTCGCAAGCTCAGAATCAGATGAAACAACATGTCGATCTTCATCGTCGAGAGATCACATTTGCAATGGGTGATCAAGCTTATGTGAAGTTACAACCATACTGCCAGCACTATGTCGCTTGTTGCACTTCCACTAAGCTCAGCCCTTTTCCAGTGCTGGAACGCCTTAGGCTTGTGGCATATCGACTGGACCTTCCCCCGTGGTCCGCCATTTATCCAGTATTCCATGTATAACAGCTTCGACGTGTGATCGGCTCTTTTCAAGTTACCTCGACTCTTGGAGCTTCCCCCTTTGCCATTGGATTCCCTTACCATTTCCTTCGACCTCGAGAAGGTTCTTGCCTATCGTCATTCCGTGGATGGACCTAAAGTACTAGTCAAATGGTGTTCCCTACTGGATGCGGATGCTACCTGGGAGTTGGTCAAGCACGCGTAACGATCCTTCTCTTCTTTCCACCTTGAGAACATGGTGGTTGTCAGGGATAGAGTATTGTTACAATTCGAGACTAGCCCCCCATAACTAAGGTGTATGTAAGAAAGGCCAAAAGGACTACCGAATCATCTCTGCCTCCAAAAGCTTCATCAAGCTCTGATTTGGGCCCATTTATTAATTAGATAAGTGTGTCATGTAAGTGTGTGAATGTGATGTATGTGTCACGGCCCAAATAACTACTACACGTTTACTTCGTTAATCAGGATAAAATGACCCGTGACGTGGGACCCCAGCGAGATACGGTCACTACCGAGGCACGGTGGCCGAGGTAAATATTATATTTGTTGTGTTGTTTGACTAGTGTATTGTATATATGTAGACTACTAAGTCATTTACGAGTATGCAGATACCGAGACGAGCGGGGGACGCGCCTCGAGTCATGTGTCGACGTGGGACCGAGATAACGGCCTATGGGGTACGCTTAATGTATTTGAGTTAAAAAAAATGAAATGAAAAAAATGAGTGGCTAGCATTAATCTTAGATATATAGATATATATATGGATAATGTGTGGTTTATCCACACTTCACAAAAAAAAAAAAAAAAACAGTGAACCAGAGAGAGGAAGAAAACCAAGAGGAAGGAGAGAAATAAGAAGAAAGAGAGAGCGGGAAGGAGAGCGGGAGAGAGAGGAAGAGAGCGGGGGAGAGAGACCGAGCTCGAGCAAGGTGAGTGAATTCCCCTTGTTGTTGTGTCGTTTGTTGTTGTTGTTGTCTGTCAGCTATTGTGGGTGCAGTGGCCATGGAGGTTCGGCCTCCATGGCCGAGAGAGGTGGGGGAGATGGCAGGGGTGTCTCCCCTGCCATCAAAACCAGTTGGGGTTGGAGTTGGGAGCCAACCCCGCAGCCTCAAATGAAAAAAAAAAAAAAAAAACAGAGCATCGGCTCTGTTTCAACGAAGAAGAAGAAGAAAACCGAGTCAAGCCGACCCGGGCCCTGGTGGGCCGGGCCGAACCCTGACCCGGCGGGATCGGGTCAGGTCGACCCGGACCCACTACAACAACAACAACAACATAGCCTCAGTCCCAAATTAACTGGGGTCGGCCCGGATCCACTACAATAAAAAAAAAATATATATATATATATATATATATTTAATTAGTTAAATTAATTAAATTGATTTTTAATAAATAAATCTAAAAAAATAGAGAAAAATATGAAAAAAAAAACTCAGGAAAATTCCAAAAAAATAGGGAAAAATATATTTGTGACCCAAATCAATAGAAATTTGAGATTTCCATAAAAAGTAAAGAATTCGAAAGTCGTTCGAGACGTTATACAAGTTTTACCTCGAAAAACGTGAAATAGACCGAATGGCCGAAAATAAATAAAAAAAGGTTTTTCAAAATTTGTCTCGACTTCGATTTGGCCTAAGTGAGACATTATTGAATGTTAGGGAACTACGAGGGAACTCAGGCGTTTGGGCACGCACTTCGATTTGTCGAGGGATCAGATAGACTAGGACAAGCGTGTGACTTGTAAGTACAACTGTGAGAATTTTATATTTCATCTCATTCTCTTATCGATTTATTGGTCTATTGATAGACATTACTACTTGAACTCGCACGTCATGTTGTTCTTGTATCTATTCATGAGTGAATATTGTGACATGATGCCTTGTGACTTGTTTCATTGACTCTGATTCCTACACTTGATGTCATTCTTGAACAAAATTGATAAAAAGCATGCTAATGGAATAATGCGTATTGAAGTAGACTTGTATTCAATTTCCTTTGGGCTTTGTAGCCGAGTTTATCTAGGTATCCTAGAATTTTGGAATTTGTTTATCTTTGAAAATAAAGTAGGGATTATTTAGTGTCCATTGCACGAGAGATGCGCGGTTCACGGGGACATGGGTCTACCGAGGTTCCGGCACTCACCACTACACTTGCGCGGCACAAGAGTTATGGGGATCGGGGTGGTCGGCAAGCATGAGATTGATGTTCTAAAGCGTAGAGCGCAGCTCCACTATTTAAGTGAGATATGTTGAGCGCAACTCCATATCGTAGTAGGAAAAGGTTGGTGATAGGTCTCACCGCCGACCGGACGTAGATCATCTCGACTTAGCCTGTGTCTGTCTCTATATCTTTAACTGTGGTATTTAATTGCATTACTTGTTTCAGCAATTTATTTCGCTCATTTATGCTTTTAAATACCATTCGTTTCTTTTGGAAATGTGACATGAAATTCTCCAGTTACTCACCATCTAGTTTGTGATGGTGGGTGTAGGTCCGTCGAGCAGCAGCAGACCGGGGAAGGAGAAGATCGACGACTTCCTCTGAGCAGTTCAGCGACTCTCCTCACTCGTTTGTATGTCTCGACTTTTATTGTATTATTATTCTTTATGTCATTTTGGGTTGTACAGTGGGTTGAGTGAATAGTTTCATATCTATACATGCATGCGATGCTGTAGTATTTTCTTGGTTTCCGCACTTATGAATTTTTTTGGAGAATTAATGCTTCTGCAATTGCATGATCATTAAATTTGAATGACCTTTAAATTGATAATATATCAATACGTGGATGTGGAGAAATATAGGGACGATAGGCTGACTAATACGTACTTAAGTCTTAGATCATGTGGATTAAGGCTCGAGTACGGGATTAGGCCGGGCGGTGCCCTGTTTAGAAGTAGGGGTCGTCACAGTATGTGTGTGGCACAATTGGGATGAGCAGGAGTTTGTTAGGGTACTGTGTGTGTGGTCGTAGGATTCAGATACTTAAGTAGGGCCTGTTCACTTGGGCAAGATCCATTGTATTGTCATTTGGTGACTTAGGTCAAGTGAGAGGAGAAAGTCTCTCCTACTCTAGTATGTGTCATCTCTAGCTTATCCCTCTGTGTTTGTATTCCCGATTTGGGTGTTTTCAACCCTATCAATAAATCACTCGAAGCATCACCCTCGTTTCTTCTTTGGGAGTAGCTAGAATCGTATCAGATACTTCTCAGGCTATGTATCATTTTGTAAACATAAGACTTATTCGAACTATGTACAAGGATTTTTTCTGAAATGAGAGTATCTATCAAATACGCCAAAAATATATTATGGTGATAGAAAATTTCTTATTGCCATTTTCTACATTAAGAAGAATACTTTCAAAAAAAAAAAGAATAATGCAAATAAAGATAAAAACAGACTTAAATTTAGTTTCCAATGGGTTCCCCAAAGAAAAAAAAAAAGGTTTCATGATAAATGACTCGTCGTCTGTCTCTCCTAAACACAAGAGAGTTTGAGAAAGAAAAAGAGATGGTGCATCTCTACTCTCGAACACCCAATAGAGAGCCAAACTAAGTAAGAAAAATATTATTCATGTGCATTTCATTGTTCAGAGGGTCAGAAATTAGTAAACTCATTACCGAATCATTCTGCCTCCAGAGTCAAACAAGAAAACTACCTCTCCAACAGAAAATTAAAAATAAAAATAGAGGTGTCAACGTTGGTCACTGGATGCATATATCACATAGCTCTTTGTAGAGCCCCCCCCCCCCCCCCCCCCCCCCCCCCCAAAAAAAAAAGGAGAGCTAAAGATTTTAGATTAGAGGATCATAGGAAAACTGAGACAGGAAATTATAAAAGGCACATGCAAAACCATCTTAATGAACAATTTATCATCGATATACACATAAACAATTATCCCAAACAAGGAACCAAATTTTATAAATGATTGTTAATTTTGTATCAAAATGACAACTCAATTTGAGTTTTCAAATAGTGAAGAGGTAAAATATTCTGACTAATATATTTCATAGAAATCTCACAACCTTTACCTACTACAAAAGTTGGGGAGTATGCTAACAAATTTAACCCAAATTCCATAATGTCTCTTGTGTGACTGTATAATTACAAATATGTTAGGGTTTGTTCCTATTCAATAACAATAACAAACAATTGATTATTTAATTAGACATTCAGACTATGTAAGTGGTTTAGTTCATATTCTAAGAGAGTACATCCAAATGGTTCCAATCTTCAAGCATGTTTGGCTAGTAAAGTATACAACACAAAGCCCATGGAATTGAGGAAAAAGTCAACAGATGAGTTTTTTTACCTTTCGTAACCTTATAAGTAATTTTAGTTACCTTGCTAAGAGAACAATTCCATTTCCATTTCCCTACCCCTACTAGCAAGGTAGCAGAGCCAAATTCAAACAGCAAAGCTGAAAACGGCAATTCAATTCCATTCCATTCACTAACCAAATCTCACTCTAATACAGCAGTTATTGTTAGGCTCGGTAGAATATCACTTCCCAGTCAAACAAATAAATTGTTTTTTTATCATAACCTTTTTCCTATACTTGATTTATCCTGATCCTTCTATGAGATTTTCTTTTGCCCCCAACTTTTTGATGAATCAATATAAGTCCAATACTCATGTAGTCAGATGACCATCTCGGGATTCCGCACATTCAACAGTCCAGGTGAAAAATCAATAAATCAGTCCACATATAGCAGTGGATATCAAAACAAACAGAGAATGGCCTGCGTATTTGCTTGCAGACACAGTAACATATGTTGTTGGACAATCTTCAGTCCATCCAATTTTCCTCGACTTGTCTCTAATTCAATCCAGATCCCAAATGGTATTTAATTTTGTTTTGGCCTATGTACCCCATTTTTATAAGCTCTATGAACAACTGTTCTACATTTGTCGACCTAAACCCTAAAGCCAAGCAATTTCATTTGAGCAAATCAAAACTGTCACATTTTGCACAAAGAAAAAGAGGCAAACCTGAGCAATGTGCATCCGACCGGACGGCTCGAACCCATCGTAGCAGATGGGCTCGGCCTTCTTGGCGAGCAGATTCAACAACTCGTCTTCCTGAATGCACTCCTCACCAATGCTCCGCACCAACTGAAACCTCTCCTCAAGCGTCATCCTGAACCAACCGAATTGACATGAGACGAGAAACCAAAAGCCCCAACACTTCACAACAATCAAACTAAAATAAATCAAATATTCACCCATTGACGACTGTGGAAGTTGAGATTGAAGAACTTGGTGATGAAGGTGGAGGTTGCGGATTCAGGGACATCTCCTCTGGCGAGCTTTGATGATCAAGGGATTGGTTTTCCGCCATCGAATGTAGTGAGCTGAGCTTCCACACACTCGTTAATGGCGGAGGTACGAACGAAAGCAATTAGGGCTCCACGAGAGAACTGCGGCGCCCACTTTTTATAATGCAAAGAGTGTTGCCAGTTTGCTACCATAACACTGTACCTGCTACCATAACACTGCACCAACTACTCCAGGGCATAGTCAGCCCCTCGGTTTTTTTTTTTTTTTTTTTTTTCACTTACAAAATTCAAACTTGATAACTCGTGCTGTACTACTATGCCAAGTGCTTGTTGGTTTTTTTTTTTTTTTTTTTTTTTTGTCAAATTGCTTGTTAGAATTTTACATTGGACAATAATTTTAACATTACACATTGAATATACAATGATGTAAATTTCATTAAGATATGTGTGATACATATCCCAATAAAATATAGGTCATTGTGTATTCAATGTATGTACCCAAAGTATGTCAAAATATTATTTTCTTTTTACATTTTATTTCACATGGTTAAATATTGTAGCATAAGATTTCCGATCCACTCTCAATCTTATTTTTGCTAATTACTCGACTCGAAACCTCGCTTAAAAGGAAATGAGTGTGTGACTACTCCAAACAACTAAGCCACTTAAGGAGATCCGAGTCTTGTACGTGGTATGCCATGTCAGAATGTGTCAAAGAATATGTTTTTAAATAAAAGGAGAAAATTGCAATCACATAAATGTTGGGTTTTGAGGTTCAAAATGCAGCAGAGATTTTAAATTTTTATTTTGAAACCTCAACAGAATCAAATCTGAATTCTATTGAACTGACTAACAAAAGTAAATCGTACTTCAAACACTAGTTTGTTTATCTATATTGATCGATGTTTAAGACGTTGCCAGAGACGAGCATCCTCTATAAAAAATTCACACAAGAACGGTGGTCGAGAATTTGAGTGCTAACCTGAAAGAAAACACGAAAACAATTTTATGTTATCCCTAAAATCTTTAGAACGATTTAGAAATCTAACTTGTTTTCTAAAAAAATGAGAATTAGATTCCAAACCTAATTTGCCACGTGATGTGAATACACTTAGCACGCATATTTATACAAACTTTGTATAAAGTCGAGTAAGTAAATTACCATTATACTCATACTTAAAGTGGTATTAATATAACACGTTATAAGGTATTTTATATTACAAATTTATCATATAAGATTCATTGCTCTGAGAAAATCTTGCAAAATCATTCTTTGTTTGCAACCCAATAGGTTCATGCAACATTGGCAATGAACAAAAACAATTTTGGTACTTGCATAAGCGGTCTCTAGCAAGACATTATGACCACCTAAGTTGCACGAAGATTAAAATTGATACAACCTAATTAATAGTGTATATCATATCTTTTTGTCATACGATATCCTTTGATTAAATATAAGGCATGAAAAATGTCATCATTTATGTTCAATTATACTAGTCTCGATCTCTAGGTAGATTGAAACATCCAAGAGACATTAATCATATCAATTCAATTGGACTTGGCCGTTTTTAGTCTAACATATCGAATAATCCACTTATATCTCTTTAAATGAGAGAGACGAATTATATCTTGATACACTCTTTCAAACATTATTCACATAGTACCAATCACAACCTTTATAATCTTTTAGTTAAAGACATTGTTTAATTGTGTCAAATCCCTATGATCTTAATGTCGAAGTCAATGGTAAGCTCAAGTCAGAGGACTAAATGATATACCTATCATGAGCAATGCATATGATTAAATCTACATGGTGTTCTCGTAGCGGGTCGGTCCAGTACCATGTTACTTAACAGCTACTTATGATCTTGATTTGTGGCCTTATACGCATGATCATCACATGACCATCAATCAAGACTCACATTAGTCTTAATTCATTACAGTTCCAGTATAACGATCGACTATGAACATTTATGATGTTTAAGTAAACATCAATTGATCATATTATAATATTAACATGCAAATTTGTTATAATAAGGAACAATAAATGAAATCGTTATTTTATTAACCAAAATAACAATGTTCATAAGATTGGCCTAGGGCACATGCCCCAACATCTCCCACTTGCACTAAAGTCAATCATTCATATATATAATGCTTAAAGACCTAACATGACCATTATGTTTTGCTTGTGGAAGAGCATTTGTCAATTGATCTGCAACATTGTCTTTTGTAGGAACCCTACAAATCTTCACGTCTCATCTCTCAATTATTTCTCTAATGAAATGAAAATGTCTGAATATATATTTGGATCTACACTGTGACCTTGGTTCCTTGGCCTATGCTATTGCCTTGTTGTTTTCATAATATAAGCAAACGGGATTAGAAATACTTGAAACCACACTTAGTTCCGAGATTAACCTTTTGATCTAACTGCCTCCTCAAATGCATCAGACGTTGCAATGTGCTCAATTTCTGTTGTAAAACCTGCCACTACAAAAAACAGCTAATCAGCATAAATTTTGTCTCTAATCCAATTCTACAATAGATTAGAGACAGAAATATGTTTCGTCTATGAAATCATCATCAATAATTATTCAGAAATAGAAATAAGGTTCCGCCGCTGATTCCAAACGGGTCAGAGACAAATTAGAGATGAATTTAGAAGCGAGCCAAGGATGTATCAAAGACAGGCATTCCTCCAATGTGAATGCTTTAGCTTGTAGTTCATTTCTAATCCATTTCTGATTAGAGACGAACATCAATTTTTTCTTAGTTTCTGGGTTAAATTTTGATTTTACTCCATCGCAAATTAGTAACGAAATTCATGAATTCCGTTACTAATTCGTCTCTATTTTGTTCCTACGCCCAGTTTATCCAGTTTATGGATTAAGTTCCCATGCTATTCCGTCATAAATTAGATACGGACGTGCAACAAAACTTATGAATTTTATTGCTAATATGTCTCTGTTTTGTTTCTACACCCAATTTACCTAGTTTTTGGGTTAAATTCCAAGCTATTCTGTCACAAATTAAAAATGGATTAGCAACGAAATCTATGAATTACGTTGCTAATTCGTCTCTATTCCGTTTCTGCACCCATATTTTTTTAAAATAAAACACTAAAATTAAAATGGTTCTCCAAAACTTCATAACCTAAAAACAGTAACAATAGGACCTACTTCATCACGTGCACCCCCTCCAACAACTCCTTGGGGGTGCTAACATCCCCCAATAAAAAAGCGAAATTTCACATACACACAGTAATCAACATTATATATCAACAACAAACATATAAATGAGAAAACATGTACAATTTGAAAATTGAAAAAGATTTACATATCCATAAAAAGGAGTAGTCAAGCATAAAAGATATAAAAGTCACCTAAGTATCCAGAAAAGAACTACCAATCCAAAAGTTCTACAACAACCATAAAAAACCTAAGTATCCTTGAGTTGTTCATCCCTCGCAAACTCAGTCCTCTAAATATCAAAAAAAAAAAAAAACTACCTTTAACAACCCAAATTTCTTAAATTGGTAATTTTCATAATTGCCAAGGATATTTTGTTGAATTTACATGATATTTGTGTGTTAGTGTACTTAACTATGTGTACCATGTATCATAAAGTTAACCTAGGTGGAGTTATCCTAAGTCAACTAATCAGAATTGAATAACTTGTTGAACAAGCAAGGATAAAGATAATGGTGATAACACACAAGCAAAGGTATTCTAATAAAAGCACAAAAATGATGGACTCATTTTGGAACAAAGGATTATCCTAGAACTAATCGCATGTTCGGTTCATAGGATAGGGTGGGATAAGTGGTGGTACTAAGTAATACTGGCATTCGGTTCGAGTATAAAATTGTCCATAAAATTATTTTTACCCATAGGATTGGGATAATTTAAAACCAAGAATTCAATGGTATTATTTTATCCCAATCTTGGTGACTTTCAAATGACCAAAACACTCTCATCATAAACACCCAAAACACACATTCATTAATTTACTATTCTCAACTCTCCAACACCAAAACACTTATGGTATGTGACATTAGTATATCAATGTAGCACTATAGTTAACGTCCGTACTTGAATCAAATCAACACATCGTTTCCATGATCATGAATCAACACTATCCATCAACGACATATTTTAACACTACTAAATATTTGTTCAAACTTCAACTGCATTTATCAATTATATCGCGCGATCCTATGAGACCCGCCATTAAATTTCAATTTTCATTCATATTAATACAAATAGACAACACACAACATATCACAATTATTATAGGCCACAAGTTCACTTTGAATTTTCTTCACTATTCATGAATTTTGTCAACTTAATTTGACGAGAAATGATACAGTTCAAATTACATTTAGTTTGCTTAATGAATGGATTTATTAGGCTTCTGTTTCTGAATAATTTTGTTTATGTATCGTTGAAGTTGCTTTGATATGTATATTTGGCTTTGTAAGCTTGTCAAGGATGTGGGAATGAATTTATAGATATAAAATAGCACTTTAGTAACTTCACCTATTGAAATCAAGTTTAATCCCACCCTCTGTACCCCTAACCGAAAAAATACCTCTATTAGAACTGATACCCAAACTCATGTTATAATCCCAGTGTAAAATAATCCCATGATTTTGGGATTATTTTACATGTGAACCGAATGGGCCATAAAGAGGCCAATATGAGATATGGGGCTAGGATTTGGTCACCAAACCCTAAATCTCAAGGAGGACCTTATATATACAAGTTATAACTAGTTGTAGTCATTTTGTTCCAACTTAACAAACAATAATGGAGGTTAGGGTTTTAGTTGTAGAAGTGGAGAAGATGAAGTTAGGATGCCAAAAAAGGACTACATCAAGCTACACTTTCCCCATAAGCTTGAGAATCACTTAAACTAGGTAAAAACCCTAACCTAACTTGTTAAACTTAAACAAATTGTAGGAATCAAAGGTGTATTTTCGGATTTGACGATTGACCATGTTTTCAAACTTGTTTTTACAAAGGATTTACACTACCAAATATTGTTTTCATCATCTATATAGGTTAATGTATGGGTATATGGTTTATCGTCATGGTCTAAACCCAAATCTTGATGAACACATGCTTTTCTTGTTGGTCTTTGATTTGAATCCGAGTTTGTGTTTGTTTGAACTTATGTGTTTCAACCCTTTAATGTATTTGGATCTTGAAATGGTAAATGGATTTAAGCTTACACGGGTTCTTGGTTATTTGTGAAGTTTTCAAGGTTTTCAATCAAGAACAAGTAATGGGTTGGAATCTTAATGATTCGGTACAAACCGGTCATTTTTGTTGTTGAAAATAGGTTTTTGGCACACCATATACCTAAATTTAGGGTCATGGGAACTTTGGGGGTGTCCGGGGAAGTTCCAGGGGTTGTTGGAACTCCATCGAAGGAGAAAACACAACCAGCGAATCAGTGTCGTGGCCGACACCATGTGCATAAATGCCACAACGCCATCCATCGCGCTTGATACTGGCCTAGCTGCTGATTTTTGGATATTTCTCATTTTTTTCGTGTGATGTTTAAATGACCATAAATTTTGCGTTTTAACCTTGCTTTCGTCATTCGACCTACTATTGTAAAGCTTATAGAAAACTTAACAACATGAAGTTGATAACTACTTACAACAAGAAATTAACTAATTTAAAAATGTGTTTGAAGTCACGGGTGTCATTGATGTCTCAAATAAGAGTTCAAATATTGACTCCTGTAAGGACCAACTCATAGTCTACATTCCTAGTGAACTTACCAAAGAGTGTTGTAAACCTTATTAAGTATGTGTTGAATGTAGATACTCGAGGAACACCACATTAGACTTCTAAGAGTAAGGAATTAAATTAGGACTTACAGCGAATTGAGGTAAATTGGGGATGCGCTTTACTTTCAATCATGACATGTTATTAATGTAACTTAGGTATCACGTAGTTAGAGAATGAGGATGGGATGTCATTTGTTATTGACATGATTTCTTACTAAATATATGGTTGCATGCATATACCTAACTTGATAACTCGTAGTTGTGAGAATCACACTTGTTACTCAAAAGACATGGGAAGAGTATTGCTTGATGCTCAGCTCTGGAAACTATGGGCCAGTTAGGGGTTTACGTAATGGTGATGGCTTGGACGAACACTACTTGTGTTGAGAAGTTTAACTAAATAGCACAAAGTCCAATATGTTAGATAGTTGGTCTATCTGCACTAGGAGCAAGAAAGTGGTCACTTTTAATGATGTCAATAGTATGTGGGCATGATGCCAACCGTGACTTGCATTTATATCTATTATTCTTGCTTATGTAAATTCTTATTTCTTGATATCCCTGAGTTGAGATTATTATTCGTATAGCTCCTTACTTATTGTTGCACGTAGTTATATATTGCATTTGGTATTACTTAGATGGCTGACGGTAAAGAGAGTCCTTATCTCTACTAAGCCCGTTGGACTTTTTGCTCGCTCTACTACTTTCACCCCTCTAAGTACCTCGTCAGCTACATTAGAGAAAAAAGGAAGGTCCTAGCATATAAGATCTCATGTTCTTATGTGAGTTGGATGTATAAGTAATTTATTATGTTTTGTTGGAACATGTAGTAAAATAGGGATTTCAAATGGGTAGACTTTGAGTTCGTAGAACTTATGTTTAGTTGTTCAAGTTGTAATGACTATCTACCTATTATTTTGCACCCGATAAACATGGCATGTTTTTATTTCTGCACTGTAATACCTTAGTTGTCTATTGGTAAATAGTTGTTGATGTTATTCCGCAGGTTAAGGCTTACTAAATCATTGCCCGACTCACTGGGTCATCGCGATGGTTTAGCGATGGTCTAGGTCGGGCAATCTATGTCCACCAGGTTTTGGTTGTCACAGTTAATATCAGAGCCCAAACATCAGGTCTTAGGTAGTGTTGGTTAAGGGTAACCTCGAATAGTTATATCTAAATTCCTGATACTAACATCAAAGTTGATATCAGAGCGTGGGGTAAGCGAACCTAGAAACAAAGCGGAGAATGACTAAGTTGGTATCTAATGTAGGTATTAATATCTAGGAAAGAAACAGTTGATAATCATAACCTTAAGTAATAGAATAGAGGTTTTCATTTGGTGTTTTATTATAAGTGATTGCATGTTTACCTTATAGTAAGATCTATGAGTATTAGTTGAAATATCATAAATGTCGTTAGTTGGTCATTGTACTGGGAACTATAATGAATTAAGACTAGTACAAATCTTGATTGATGGTCATGTGATGATCATGCTTATAGGGATACAAATCGAGATCACAAGTACTTGTTTAAGAACAATGTACTGGACCAACCCATTATGAGAACACCACATGAATTAAGTCATAGATGTTACTCACGATATCTCTATCATTTAGTCCATCGACTTGAGATTACCATAGACTTCAATATTATGAGCATAGTAATTTGACATAATCAAACATTGCCTTTAACCTGAAGATTATAAATATTATGATTAGTTACCATTTGAATAATATGTGAAAATGTGTAATCAAGATAAAATTTGTTCCTTTTGTATAGAGAGATATCAGTAGATCCCTCAATATGTTAGACTGTTAAATAGCCAAATTCATGTGAATTAATATGACCAATGTCACTTGGATGTTTTCAATCTACCTAAAGATGAAGACTAGAACGATTAAACATTAAAGGTAACTTTCTATGTCTTTTGTTTAATCGAAGGATATCGCACGACGAAAGAATGTAATATATATATATTTTATTTATTAGGTTGCATCAATTTTGATATTCATACTACTCGAGTAGTTATATTACTTTGATAGAGATCGCTTATGACTTGTGTATCAAAATGGCTTTTGGTTCACTGCCAACGTCACATGAACCTATTAGGTCACACCCAAATAATGACTTTGCATAATTTCAATTGGTCTAGAGCAATGAATTTTATATGATAAAATTCATGACATAAAAGCCTTTACAATTTGTTATTTAATAACTTATTAATAGGGGCGTATGAATAATTTACTTAAACTAACTAAATAGTACAATAGTTGTATTACGAATAGGATTTTAAGTGTGAGTTTATCTATATATATAAATAGAGATTGAAACCCTAAAACGAAAGAAGATTTTTGTTTTTGCTATTTTTGAATCCTATGGATATTGGGAGAGGAAGAAAAACACTTTCTATCTATTTTAGGGCTAGCACTCCAAATTGTGGTCACTGTTTTTGTGTGGATTTTCAATAAAGGGCGCGCGCTTGAACGTCACGAAGATCAAACAATTAGAGAAAAAAATCATGGATTAAGTTATGGTTTACTTTTGTAGATCTAGTTTAATGGAACTTATTTTCACTTAAAACCCAACAGTTCTGCCCTAAAATTGGGGATTAAAACTCACAATTGATTAAAGGTGTGAGTTAGAATCACAGTTGGTATTGAAACTCAGGTATTATAACACAAGAGTTATGAGTCGAAATTAAGTTAATGTAGTCATTGGTATGAGACTTTGGCTACCATTAACTTATCGTGCACAAGAAATTAATCGTATGATGGGATGGGTTGAAAATGAATAAAAGATATTTTATAACAATATTTGATATGTGTATTATCATCTACATCATTAGATATATCGTTTCTCACTTCACCTTCAATCCCGAACTTAGGATTAACCTCATTTGTTTGCTCATTGTGCATGATAAGTACCGATAGCATGCTGCAAGTATAACGGCTAGCTTGTAGTAATAGTGCAATCAACTTACGTTGATCACAAATATCATCCTCATGGAAAGGTTTTTGCACTAGTTGTATATTACCTACTTAACTTGAACTATTGCTAAGGGATTCACTTTTAATTAGTTTTCTACTAATATAAACTATTCTAACTAATCACTTTAAACGTTACTTGAACTCTTATATTAAGGATATCTTAGTTCATAACTTCACATAGGTAATTTAATATTATGCTTTGTATTCACTTTTACATCTTAATATGTTATATGTAATGCCTAATTAGAAAAGACATATTTCCTTCAAATCCATTTTAACCTTGTGACAATTGCAGGTCCCTCTAATAATAAGGGCAAGGAGCCAATACTTGTTGACTTCCTCTAAACTTCCCTCAGAGATTGTTTCTACTTTTACTACTCGTATGTACATTTTAGGTAGATATACATGTATCATTTTGTTTAAAACTGGTTAACAGGTTGAGCGAATAATTGTATACATGTATATATTATTTCCCTAATTTTTGTCATCTGATATACATGAGATTTACGTTGCAGGGTTTACACACATAAGGGTGTCCCATCATCGTATTAGATTAAAAATTATAGTCGCTTTAATTATTTTATTTCCGTTGCACAATTCATTAAGACTTGTTAAATTTAATAATAACTTTAATAAGCGACTAAACTATAAATGTAATGATAAAAGAGGCTGACTAAGCTTGCGTTGGCATTGCGGGGGGTTGACCGGAGGCCTAGGCCAAACGAGGCCCAATTTGTGGGGACTAGGGTCATCACAAACCTATTGTCATAATGGATAAGATTCTAATGTGCAAGCTAGAACTCCTCCTATCGGTGTGAATAAGGTAAGCTCCACATTGCTTTAAGTCTCAACTTATTGGATTCATAACTAACTAAGTTTACTATCTGCACCTACCTAATCAACAACTATCTCTAGATGTTGTGTATTTTATAGTTGTACCATTCATGTCTAGATTAAAAACTTCAATGGCCATGATAACTTCTATGGCCTAAGTTCATTAAACATGTGGCCGGTATGTCTAAAACGTTATGCTCAGAATCAACATATATTCTAACCATTGTATTTTTTATTATCACTTTATATTTCTATTCAAAGCATAACATTCATACCATAGGGTTCATTGATCCCTAAGATAAATAGACTACTCACACATTAGTGAAACACACATATCACAATTCAATATGGAACTCATTGCAAATAAGAGACAAATATAAATATTACCTTAAATTAATAAATATTGATTGCAAACGTGGAGTCTTCAATATCTTCTCCAACAAAAACTCATTAATACTCAAACTCGGTGCTAAATTACTCTAATGGGGGCTATCTCTTTATATGTGGTGATATCCTCTGAGTTTACCACGTCCTAATACCTATTTATACTCCTTAATAATAATTAGAAACTTTAAATTACAATTTAACTCGAATTGAAGCTCTACTTTCTATTTCCTGCGTGGTTGGCGATGTTGCTTACTGCCCCGGTGTAGTGCATGTTAAGCCACGGTGCCACCACTACGCCACTGCTTCATCGTGTATTTTTTAGCTCTTGTAGTCTCGGTGTCATCCCTGGTGTACCACTAAGCCGCCACTACGTCGGACGTCTAGAGTTAATTTTTTTCATTTTTCTTCTTTCCCATGCCGTGCCTTTTATTACTACGTCATGCTTTGTATTCCCATAGTGTCAACATGTACCCACGGTGCCAACTCTATTTTTATGGGGTTTTGCTCTATTTTTTCTCGTTTTTCCTCAATTCCTTCCATTACACCTTAATTCCCCTGAAAATGCAATAATACCATGGATTAGAACTCATTTAAGGATATTTATACTAAATTTATGACTAAACTAACCTTATATATACGTATAAATAATCACTATCAAGTACTCAAGGTGGGACTTCTAATGGATTAAGGGAGGCTAGAGATGGAAACGATGGATAGTGGCATACTCAAATAGAGCGCCAGATAGCTGGGATGGTTGAGAATCATCGCATGACACTTAAGGACATGTCTACGATAATGGAATGCATGATGAATAAGAGTAATCGTGGGGCTTTTAAGGAGTTATCCGGGGCACATTATCAGCATATGACGGAGTTGATGGTTGCTATTAAAGGACAAAAAGCACCACATGCACCTCCACAATTGCAACCACCAATTGCAGGAGCTGGTTTGAGATCCATTCTAGAGCCTAGAAATAAGGAAAATGATGTAGCTCGGTCAATGGCAGGGAAAGGTGAGAATCTCGTGGCACCAACAGTGTTGCCAAAAGTGTTACCAATAGACAAAGAGACCCTCAGGAAGCTTAAAAGACAGAAAAAATTTATGAAGTATGACATACGACAATTCTATGGGGTTGAAGAAATCGGAGATGCCAAACGTTGGATTACGTGCATGAAAGAAATGCATGAAGTTCTAAAAATCGATAGATGTACTATGATATTTCTTGCATCATATCTTTTGGAAGAGAAAACTTACAAGTGGTGGAAGTCAGTGAAGAGGACTGATGGACTAATTGAGACTTGGTTAAGGTTTAAGACTTTATTATACGCTCAGTATCCCTAAAAGCGGTCATAGATGCTAAGTGGCACGACTTCATGAACTTAGCGCAGGGAGGCAGACCAGTGCGGGAGTATGAATTAGATTATAATGAGTTGTTCGACTTTGCTCCATATTATGTAGGTACCATGGACAAGATGGTCACTAGGTTCATTGACATACTAGATGAGCATCTTAGGACATGTGTGGCACCATATATGCCAGAGAATTATGCGAAAGCAGTGGTTAGTGCTTAACATTATGAGGCGACATATCGGGTCAGCGGGGATAGGGAGGCCATGCCACCACTAAGAACTATGCCAAAGGGTAGTTATTTAGGTTTCAACAAGAATGGATCTGAAGGTAACTATCAAGGAAGCTTGAACAAGAGGAGGAGAACTGAAGGGTATTCGGTTGGATACGCTCAAGCCAGTGGAACAACGAGGGCACCACACACCTCTGCAAGGACCATCACTCACACTTTTATGCTCTCGATACACATGGCATAGCGACCAAAAGTGAGGGACGGATAAGATTGAGTCAGAGTGACTCAGGATCAATGGCGTAATCGGTGCAGACAATTCAAACATTGTGACCGATATGTTTCCATTGTAGACAAGCATGCCATTTTTAAAGGAAATGCCTAGAGTTAAGAATGCCTTCTGTGAGCAGCGGGGCCCCACCAATGAGGGATGGAGCACATGCGGTTTTTGAAGTGTATTAGGACACACTGGAGAGTTCATCACGGGTAACATAATCATTTCGTAGTCACGATATGCTTGCATTTAGCTTATTCAAACATATTAAATTCCTCCGTGCGAGATAACATGGTTGACCAATATTTTTTTTTTGAGATTCTAAGGGATTGTACTATACATTAGTGATAAGTTGTCCTAACTCAACACGAGATAATTGGGTCACTAAAATTAAGGATTCCAATTTAAATCTTAGCTCTAGAACAACTACATGTAGAATGTACGACACGATATATAAAGAGTTAAGGAGCGAACTAAAACATGATGGGCCTAGGGAGTAATACAAACCTTGATGAAGGAATGTCATGTTAGCTTCGCATAAATGGAAACAAGTATGGGTGAAAGATTAAGATTGTGGATCCTAGATTTGGATCCACCTCTAACACAAATAAAATGCATAACATATTGGTGCAGTGACTAGAAAAGGTTGAGAGTATTGACAAATTGTAAGATACATGAGCACTTGAGGTTGATGCCTTAACAAATGACAAACAAATGGTGGTTTGCATTGCATAAATGACTTGCCTAAGCTTGGGGTACATATGGGTGTATTTACAGCTTTGAAAACTTTTAATAGACTTACGCCAAATGAATAAGTTGGAATACTTTTCATAAAAAGGGGGCTCGACGATGAGGACATCGATCGAAATAAGAAATGGGAATAATAACCAATAGTGAAGTTCATAGGGGTATGCTTTCAATAGGGTATTTGGGACGTTTATACAAAATGGTAGTGTGCCAATCTAATGAATAAGAATTCAATGATTTATATATCTTCATATAAGCGAATTCTGAAATCTTAGTGATAACTCAAAGATGACTGGGGGTATGATTTTTTGTAACCTTAATGGTTGATGCCGCACAAGGGTATGACGATCATTATGGTGGGAGTCATGACCATCTCCCAAAATCATGATTATCATGTTAGTCGTCGGTAACAAAAGAGTGAAGGCACAAGCTACAATAATGAACATATCAATAAAAAACTCTTGACACTTGGAGATTCATGTTGGTTGTTGCCACATGAGGACATGAAGACTATAGTCGCAAGAGCCATGATTCATCTATGTCATCGTGATAGTAGTTGCTAGAATGAGAAATTGGGGGCCCAGGTTGTAGCATCTCCTAACCCGATTAGGGCGATACTTGGCCTGAAATCCAAATTAAGCCCAAATTACCTAGCCAGACTTAACTAGAACCAGTAGCCTCTCTCTTACACCTGATAAACACCAGTGTATATCAAATATCGATATAAAACAAATAATAAATGCAATTAAAATTTAAAACCTTTTCGATAATTTAATACGATATACAGTACCAAATCAAACCAGAACAAACCTCGGTTATGTAAATCCTCCCATCCTTTGTGATATTACAAAATAGTAATTTAATGGAAAACTTATTACATTAAAAAGAATATCGAGACTCTTACATCTTCTCTATCCCATAGTTGTAACGCTCGTTGGTTTTTCTGAAATATTAATTGTGGTGAGCGCTCAAACTTGCTTAGTAAGTAGGGATTCACATAGGCATCAAAATTCCACATAATAGTCAAGAACATTATGCAATAACAATATGCACCAATGTTAACTAACAAGAATAAGGAAAACATATAATTCAATAAATAATAGATGTAGGTTAAACTATCATCGACTATTACACTATGATTCCCATTTGATTTATAAAACTACGTTCGATTACCCACTAACGACATTAATGTGATTGCTAGACCAACGCATTGGTCGATGTGTTGTGTAGCCAATCCATTAATAACTAATGGTTCTATCCAAACCCCTCTAATGAGTATGTAATCCGGGCAACCTATATAACTGAGTAAATAGTTACATATAAGCCGGGAAGGTAACCCATCTCCTATATAACCTAGTCTCAGTTCTAAGAACTTACTCTCGTGAATCACATTAAACATTGTTTTCCATTTATTAAAACTATCACGATGTACATAGTCCCCCATCTCAGTCCATAAACTACATGAATTACATATACTAAGATAGCCAAACAACATTGATAAATAAGAGAATCCGTAAATAAGCAAATCCATACTTATTTATCAGCATCACTTACTGAACAAGTTGGAATGTTCATTCGCCAATTAACATTTCAGGTTATTGACATGTGCTTCGACTTAAGAACGAAGAAGATTAAGAGTCTATAGTCTTCTCTATGGTGAAGTGATTTCCTTACTCTTTATATATTGTATTGAATTATTATATTGTAATAAATAAGGGTTGGGATATGGTTTTACAACCGAGGTTTATGTCAGTTTTATTGTATCGTTAATTTGTATTATCAACAAAAGTTTTATTCCACTGCATTTTCAATTATTTATTCGATATAAAATATATTGTATGGTGATTATTAGGTATGTAGGATGGTTGTATTATTATTCTAATTGAGTCCGATTGTATACTGGGGCTTAGTTAGGGTTTCAAGCCGGGTATCACCCTAATCAGGTTAGGGGATGCTACACTAGTGGTCGATGCTACAGAGGGATATGAAAACCATAGTCGTAGGAGTCATGACTTATCTTCATTATAAATAACACCTTAATAGTAGTTGCAAGCATGGAGAACAAAAATGGGGTTTTAGTAGTGGTTGGCACACAAAGATACAATTGATGACGTGAGAGCTATGGTTGACATTTTCCCAACCGATATTACGGTATTAGTTGATGCTAGCACGACAAATAAGAGGATGGATTTGGTGATCGTCCTTAATTTCGAGGACTAAATTCACTAAAAATGGGGATATTGTAACAATTAAATTTGTAATTTTCATAAGGCGCGCTATGTACACTCTAGTTATCACTCATGTCACCCCATTTAATTCCAACACGAAATAACTAATATCCATCCTACATAGCCCAAGGACAAAAACCTTTTTTCGGGCATCCACCCCATTTTTCCTTGGAGAAGAACGAACTTCAACCGTTCCATTATCTTTTTCGGCTATCGGACAAGGCGTTCTTTGATCAAAAGTGCATACAAGGTTTGTATATACTTATTTTTCTATTTTTAAGGGTTTAAGGCATGGGTATGTGTTGGTGGGTTGAAAATGGTTGTTTGATTTTTTGTGCTTCTTCGATGTGTAGTTTTCGACACGATTCATGTGTGTTTTAGTGTACAATGGATGATCAAGACACAAGTGGTTCTGAATCGAGATAGTGGGATGTGAGTTTTGAACATTCAAAGGGGTTAGGGTCTCAAATCATGGAGTATAAGAAGCAGTACGAATGTTTCGATTACACAATACCAAAACATGCTTACAAGTGTCGGGGAATGGCAACCGAGTCTAAAACTATAGACTCGGTTCGTATTGACTATAACATGATGTAATAACATCCAGTGACAATTATCGAGACGTATGGATGAGTCTATTTCAATATGTACCAAAACTATTCATTACGTTTCGGACCTATACTACCAAAACTTATATATTTTAAGTGTTTTTGAGTTCTAATTCTAAATTCTTACGATTTTCGACTTTTTTTTGCAAGAAGTACCATCGACAAGTGTACCATTGCTAAGTGCGCCAACAAAAGTGTACCATTTGCAAGTGGCATTGAAGACTTCTATAATTTTTTTACATGGAAGTGTCTTTCAAACTAGATCTGAGGTTGTCGCTTGGGTTCAAGTTAAAGGCCGTGCTAGGAAGTTTGTATTGGTTATCAAGAAGTCTGATGCCGGAGGGAATGATTGTAGGGGAAGGTTCGCAATGGCATGTAAGAGATCCGAGAAATATAGGGGTGATTCCCAAAGAGTTAGGATTGCTAAAGATTAATTACTTGCTAAAATATCATAAAAGGTGACAAATGGAAAGGAAGATGAGGACAACACAAGGCCTAATATCAGTACAAAAAATGATAGCGCCCTTTTCTTATCGAGATCAAGGAATCCCCTTACTCATTCTGGTATGTGAGAGTTGATGTGGTAAGCACAAACATGACACTATAAAATACTTGGAAGGTCACTCATTCACAGGAAGATTGACTTCGGATGAGGATGCTATTTTCGATTAGATGAGTAAAGGCAATGTTAAGCCACATCAGATCTTGAACACTTTGACGCAAATTGATGCAAACAATACTTCAACATTGCGGATAATATAAAATGCATGACAAAGGAATCAAATTAAAGAAGTCGGTGGGAGAAATCAAATGCAACAACTTTTACGCTTATTGGAGAGCCATATGCATTTATCATGGCATAGGAGAGACACCGAAACGAATGTAGTGACAAACTTATTTTGGGCACATCCGGACTCCATCAACTTATTAAAGTGTTTCCCATTCATTATTCTCATGGATTGCACATATAAGACGAATAGGTACTGGATGCCATTGCTGGAGATTGTTGGGGTGACTTCGATAGACATTACATTATCAGTTTGTTTTGTCTCATATCATTTGAGACTAGGGCCAACTACATGTGGGCATTGGAAATTTTGAGAGGTTTATTGGATGGGTGGTCTACACTTAACATTTTTTTCATCGATAGAGAATTGGGCCTTATCGATGCAATTGAAAATGTTTTTTCCTCAATCTTCCCACCTTCTTTGCACGTAGAATATTGACAAAATGTTGTTGACCAACAGTAAAAAGATGTTTGGATGAAACGAAGGCTTCAAACTCTTCAGTAATAGGTTGACGGTTTTTATGTATGCTAAGATGGAAGCTTCATTCAAGCTTAGGTGGAGTACCATTCGTGATGAGTACCAATATGTTAAAGGATTAGTCACTTATTTGGAGACTCCTTGGTTGCGAGATTATAAGGAAAGACTTATATGTGCATGGACCAATTCAGTTTCTTATCTAGGAGAAACCATGATGCAGATGGTTGAGTCTATGCATTCCGCTCTCAAACAATATATCGACACCTATACTGTGAACTTTAAGTCTCTTTGAAGTGTCATACATAGAATGCTTGACATACAACATTACAAGATCAAAGCCTCATTTAAGGTTAATCCGAATATTGTCCAGCATGGATATATGGATGTTTTATATCACTGTTTGCGAGGTTATATCTATCCGAAAGCGCTTAAGTTGATTCATAATGAGGTTGCACGTGTAGAGGAAGTAGGGACAGACTCGACCTTATATGGTTGTGTGCTATGTACCAATCATGGTCTTCCTTGCGAGCACGAGCTTAACGACCATATTTTAGTCAGATCACCTATACCACTTGAAAAAATTCATGTGTTTTGGCAGAAGTTGAGTATGATACCCGAGAATCTATTAATTGGACTAGCTATAACTTCAATGACGAGACTAAGAGAGTCGTGGCTTAGTTTGAATCATGCATTAATGAGGATGCGCATCTTAGTGTCATTCGACAACTAAGAGAGATTAGTTATCCTTCATCGACAACAAGGGTTGCACCAAAGGCAAATGTTAGGACAAGAGGGAGACCGACACTTGATAGATACAGTAGTCCTATTATAGGGAGCAAGAAATGGAAAAAAAAAATGAAGAAATGAAAGAAAGAAAACAATGACTCAAAAAAAAAGAAAGCAGAGGAAGATGACACGTCTACAACGAGATATCCTAGTGGCTTTGAGTTTGTGCTCATGAGTGAGGAGTCGACAAGTGCGCGAAGGAAGAGAAAGGAAGTGAAGCGTAAAATTCATCGAACACCGGGGGCATCTGTGGGAACATCGGATATTGGATTCATTCATACTAAAAACCAAATCCCATTCAAACAAACATACCAACATCGAATACGGGGCGCCATAACACTAATAGTGACCATCAAACAAACATACCAACATCCATAGCACCAATAAAGAAGTTGCAATACATAAACCAACAACATATAAATGAATTAATATAATTAATCCCAAACACAAATCATACAAAGAACCACATTCTATTCAAACATGTTTATTAAACATTCAATAAAATTTTGCCTTCTTCATATCTTTGTCCCTAATGTATGTGCGTCGTGACTTGGGTGTGTGAGACGAACTTGGCATGGTAGTGCTATTATGCCGGGAATCCCGTGTAGGTATGGTCAGTGCTGTGGTAGTCATAGTGTGGTGGTAGTAGCAATGCGAAAACCCCTGCCCATCAGATAGTTCACGACATCATTTGCCATTTTCTCCGCCACATCTATCTAGGCCATTCCAGTTGATAAGTGTATCCATGCCAATGCGGCGTCCAATGCTCGGCGATTATGTTATTCAAAACAAAACCCAAAATGTCAATAAATACATAACCCAAGGACAAGAGCAAAAACTTAAACTTAAATGCTAGAATTTTACATCTGATAACTCACGGTTTGCTACTATATCGCCGTCTCCACCGTCAATAGCTAGGTTCTCACTGATAGGATGCAAGACTTAAAGGAACCATGACAATTATTCTGGTGTAGTCATGAAGTCGAAACTTGCTTTCTTGCCTCAGTCTTTAGGAGCAAGTGAATAGGAATGCCACCTTTCCCAATTCTGGAGTATGAACCCGTCCTTGACCGAATACTTCAATGTAGTGCGGCCTCAATTCGCTTCGAGAGGTCAATATGGAGATGGCGGTACCCCTTGAACCTGGCCAAGCTGCCAAATGATCATCTTCGGATGGTATGGCTCCACTATTTCCATGTACTTCATCATACTAGAGAAGAAGGGGATGGGTAGAACGACACCGTCTGCTCTGACATTAGCTTATAGATCCCAAGTCGCCTAAACCATTGAAATCAACAAACACCATTAAAACATACTCGTGATAAATTAGATTACCAATATGTAATAGATCAAACACACACCTCACTCGGCCGCAACCTATCAAGGGTTCTGCGAATTGAATTGAGCTTGTCCAGATTCGCAACTATCTCATGCTTCTGCATCCACCTCGAGACCAGTGGTTGCAAGTGGTCAATGTATTTCGCATTAGACGATGTGAGCTGAAGATGAAAGTGCTCGTATACCCATCCCTAAATAAAATGAATAAATATAATTATAGTTAATTAAGTACTGGAAATACAATAATCAAATCAAAACTTAATAAAATCACAAGTACCACAAAATATGTACCTCAAGCAAAGTTAGGTACCCTGCAATCTGCGACACCTCTGCTTTGGTGGCTGACCCGAGGTGACGGTAGAGGTAAGCTAGGCTAGTAGCTCCCCATGCGTAAGTCCCGATCTCATTCAAGTTCTTTAAAACCTTTAGTAATGCAATTGAAACTCTTGACCTACTCATATCGGCGAATAGAATGCATGCAAGCAAATACAATAAGTATGCATGTGCATTGCACTCCACTCTAGGGTACATACGAGAATAGGAAGTACTGGTGGACTTGGATGGGCAAAAATGACTTTTCAGCCAAGCTAGCCATACTGTCAGACCTAGTGTAACCTCTTCCTCTGCCTCCTTAATGCCAACCCTAAAAAAGTCGAAGACAATCTTGATAGCCTCTTTATGAGACTCCTTTGTGTATCGGCCGAAATTCTCTATCTCCACCACCTTGCCAACCACGGGGATGTTCCTAAGAATGCTAACATCATCGACCGTGATATACATTTCGGCAAAAGGTAAGTGAAATGTATTAGTCTCTGGTTACCACCACTCCACGAATACTGAGATGACCTCCTTATTTCCCTCCCTATAGGAGCAGTCTATGAGTGGAGCCAAGCCGAACCTCTGAATGATTTTTGTAGTGTCTGGGTGTCAGGATGACAAGACTGCAAATCCGACTCAGCTATTTTGGCCCCATGATTTAAACACTTAAGTAACGGATGATGCTGCAACAAAAAAACTTATTAGTAAATACATTTTCGTATATGAATAGCGATAATTAATTGCAAAATCAAAAGAAAGTGAACACCGAGAACATACATCACCATCCTATACTTATGCCGCCACATGATCCTTAAATCTCTTCAATAAAGATCGGTCAATGAAACTGCTAGGGAATGGAGCGGATGGCTCATGCTCGAGCTCCACAGCATTACCACCGCCACCACCACTCTAACCAGAACCACCACTAGCATGCTCTTAGGATGTAGTGGTTTCTACCCCGTTACTACTCCTGCTCCCTCTGGGGACATTAGATGCCTCAGCCTCCACATCATCCCTAAAGATGGGCATGCACGTACACCTAAAACTTGAGTAGCCTGTTGCTTCTCCTTCCAGTAAGAAATAGTATGTGACCTCCTATTTCGACGGTCAGCTGGGGCAGATTGCCTCAGACTAACATTGTTCTATTGTTGGCTCACATCTACTTCCTGCCTCCAAACAGTTGCTTTCCCTCTAACCATATCTGATTAGAAAATGAATCTTAAGCACATTTTATTGATATTCAGATAAAAAAATAAAAATAAAAAACATAAAGTTTCAGTTAAGCAGGTCCGAAAACAAGGGATACGTCTCGGCACAACTCTAAACTACTATTAAGACATTATTAAAAAAATACAAATAAATAACTGAAACAAAACACTATTATTATAGAAAACCTCAACAAGACATAGAAAACAACCAACTATTGGCTAGAGAGCTTTATCCTTGACTAATATTAAATAACCTAGCCAGCCATTGCTACTCCACCTTGCTCTACTCCTTAATCACTCTGAATACAATATATTTTCGTTTATAGAGGTCCTCCCTTTATATAGGTTAGCCTAGGTACAAGAATAGGAAACCCCAATAGATAATAACCTTAAAAAATACAAAACTTCATTATATAGTTATGACGCTGTTAGTGGTACCGCCATTATGTATGGATGACGTCAGGTCACGATGGTCTTTATAGAAAGCTTGGTTTTCAAGTCAGCTAGAACTTCTATTTTTGAGTCTGGCGTTGTGGGTGACATTGCATGTGTTAATTTAGGCGTCTTCAGTTCAATACTGACGTTGTTTGTTGATATGTTCTGATGCTTTGATGGCACTGATGCTCCATCCTGGTGTCGTTTCTGTTTCTGCACGGCGTCAAGCTTACTGCTATTTTGACCATTAATTGACTTATTTCCCAGAATTGTCTAATTTACGCATAAATACTCAAATGCCCTGTAAATCTCTAAAGTAAATATAAAGAGCCATAAAACTCAACTTTGGAATTGATTTACATAGCAAAACACTTATAAAAGAGTGCACAAATAATGACTCATCGAATACCCCTAAAAATAGAACTTTGTATGTCTCGAGTAAAGGTTTATCTGACTACAACGACCAAATATATTGTGACAATATTAAGTGATGCTTTCCTTAAGACTTTATACCTATTTCGCAAAACAATGGTATCCTTATAATCGAAACTTAGTCAATCTGTTTAAAAAGAGACTCAGAATATTTGAAGGCTGGTCAAATATAGTCACCTTTTAAGGTAACATTTTTTCAAGATTCGAAGCATTTAAAAACCATAATCTTTAACTTACTTATAGGTTTTTTAGGTCTCTTCATCAAAGCAGTAGACCCAAATTGATCTATTAATTGAACGGATTCTTTTAAATGGACCTTAGCACCATTTTCACTTATTTGTAGGTTTTTGCACCTTAAAGACTCCATATGGCTTATTTAGAGGTAGGCTATTATTTAGTTCAAACCATTGGAGAAACTCACTTATTCTAGTTGCAAGCACTTGAGCTAAATCTTTCTTTATAGGAATACCTTTTTTTTACGAACTTTAGCCTTTTATTTAACTAGAGATCCTTACTTCCCACTTTTTATGGTTTTATTGTACAATCCATTCTCCATTTCCTGTAGATACCAATTTTTCATTTTTTCCAACCATCAAGTTCCCTGCTCCATTTCCCATGAAACTTGTGGGATTCTCTAATTTTTTAAAGAAATCTCCTACTATCACTCCTCACTTTTGCTAGAGTTAAGCTCATTTTCCAATGTAGAATCTTCATGCCAATATTATAGATAAAAGCCTACTTTTCCTCTTACAAGTGCTAAATCTTTAACAATTATACTACAAGTAGATTAGTCCTAGTTTCACAATCTTAGAGATTTTAAATTTTCCCGCGAAGTTAATTCGACCACTTACCTACTTTGGTCTCATGGCTTATCCTTACCTCAAGTTCTATTTATGTTGTCAAGTAGGTGTAAAAGCTTTTCTACTTCTTCTAAGTCTAAATAAAATTAGTTTAACCAAGTTTCTTAATGGCCCAATATTTATTGACGCAGTTATTTAGGTTATTTTCAGACTCGGACGCCAGCCTAGGCCCAAATGGACATTTCAGATAGGTTAGAACATGTTGATTGGGCATAAATTGTTATTTTGTTTGTTGGTTGCATAATTACGGTGTTAATTATTATTTATTTCATAAATCACTGCATGTATGTATTTATATTTCCATATCATATGAGGTTGTGCGACGACTAAACACCTTGAAAAACGTGCAGACGTGGGTACCAGGTAGGCGTAGTAAGGGTACACTAAACCCTTAATTACAATTATAATGCTAATTTAAATAAAATGAACAGAACAAGAGTGAATATGACATAATATTGATAATCAAACTTGAAGCTAAGTTAATTAAATAGGGTGCATTAAGGATTGGTGCGCCTCAAGATGCGTATCGACATGCAGAGCACTGGATGCTAGGTAATTAGGTATTAGGGGAAGTGGCAGTACACCAATTTAAGATCCTAATAACCTACGTATGTGTAAAAATGCCTAAGTTAAACTAATTGAATCAATTGATAACAAATGCCTATAGTTGGATGGAAAAAATCAATGTCATAAAATTGCATTGAGATTCACACTAAAATGGAATCTTAGGAGATTTGAGTTGGGAATTGGTGTTAAGACAATTGATTTTAACATTATCTATATATAGCTAAGTTAGTGGAAAATCTCTTCATGCAATAATAACAAAGTTTGTTCATGGGCTAAAGTGTTGGCAAAATCAGCAAGAATTAGAACGGATGGAGGCAATCTACTAGAGGAATGAAACTAGGAAGATCAAATCCAAGAGTTTATCATCTAGGTATAAAAACCCACTCTTTATTTGCTTTAATTCATATTAAAAAATGTGTACATAGAAACAAAAGTTTTGAGGGTTTTGTGCAAAAATGAGTTTTAAAAATTAAGCTACTATTTTTCTTATCTAATTAGAGTTTTAAATTGATTTTGATGATCAATAATGGCCTCAAACTAGTTTTGGCAAGAAATTGGGGTTTCATGAGTTCTTGATGCATAAATGATTACTTCTTAGCAACTTTCTTGACCTAACCTTTGTAAATTGAGCATTACTATCGCATAAGAACTCCAAATGGGGAAAATTATACGCCGTTGGAAAGCTTACTCAAAGATCTATAACATTGGACTTTAGAGATATTTTGAAATTCAAACTCCTTCTAGCTAAAAAATGCTTTACAATTAGGCAGTTGAAGTTCAAACACAAGATTTTTGAAATGAACTTTGACGAGACATAACTCTCTCAATTCTTATCGAATTGAGATTAACTTTTAATATGTTGTTGTTGGGTATGTTGGCTGCCTTGTGACTGAAAGTTATAATCCTTGGAGCTATAAATTGGGAGAAATAACTTTTATAAGATTGTTGGTCAGATTTGGTTCCAATTTGAGTTGTTTTGCTAAAGTTCTATATTTCTTTCATTTTAAATCAAAATTTTGCAAACTAAAACTTTTCAAAAAGCTAAGTCATAGAGCAAAAACTCTTTCGTTAAGTGTCTTTGATGACTTGGAATTTATAATGGTCTAATTTATGCTGCAACGTGTGACCCTACATTGAAAGCTGAAACTTTATTTAGTATTTAAGCGGCAGTTTTTGGAAATAGAACTTTAAACTTAATTAAAACACCTTAAGTAACTCTAAAACACCGAAAATGGATTGCGTAGAACTTGAGGGCTATGATATAGTAGTCAAGAGTGTACTAGGGTCGAATCGTGGTGTTTTCGGGGCTTAAGACTGCCATTTGATGTACGCGAATCCCTTAAGAAACATTTTGGGTATTTAATTGTTTCAGTTGTTCTATATACTTTTTCTTTGCTATTCATTTCCATGTTCTATCACTACTTTTTATTGGTTAACAGTCGGTAGTTTTGATCACCGCCGGATTTTTATTTGGTGTTGTGTTGTACGAGCTCAGTACGCTAAACTGTAGTATGTGTATCAAAAGTCTTCGATGAATGACGACCTGAGCTACTTTTTCGCTACATGTGTCAGTGCGTTATAGGTCTACATTGGCCATCAAGAAAACCAGGTGATCGGCCAGTTGGGTGCACCCACTGGAGGGATCTTGGGGATGAAGTCCGAAGTATAATCTAGTCTACTACGCGTGACAACCATTTGATTTTCATCGGTGTTATTTACGCATGCAATTATCTTACTGTTAACTATTTATTTCAGCATGTTTATTTAACATTATTATTGGCCTATCTATTATTAAATGCTCGGTGTTTTTTTTTTGGAGTTTACTCACTGGACTTGTCATCTATTTTTGTTGGGATGACCAAGTATAGTTCCTTCCATGAGCAAGGGCAAGGAGGTTTTAGGCAATTACCTCTGAGAATTGTTTCTACTATAGCTTGTGTTTGACTACAGTACTTATATATTTACTTCTGTTCAATTTTGGGGATTGTTGGACACCGAATACATGTATATGGATCTCTTATTATACTTATTTCGCATTTTTTATATATATATGGTATCATTTTGCTGTGTTTTCCATAGCTTAAGATTGTTAAAATGCATAATTTACTAAATCCAAAAGACTTCCGTTGTAAAATTGTGTTATAACTTGAAAGAATGAGTAACTGGATAATTAAATTACTAGTAATTACATGTAGAATAATTAGCTAAGCTATGATTTATTGTAAAATGTGTAAGCAATCAATTAGGTTGTGGGGCATCATAGTTAAGCATACCACTATGTAGCAAGGCTTGGTGACATGTGATTTGACGTGGCGGTGGCCATGGTTTCCTCGAGATTTGTGGCCGCCACAGTTGGTATCAAACCGAGGTCGATAGGGCCTAGGAGAAGTTTTATTGAAATCGGATAAAATTTAACAAACAAACACTAGATGTGGAAACCCGAAGATCATGACTTAGAATCCTAGTTGGGTAACATTATGGATTATATACGAGTTATGTTTTTGTTGTATATATATTATATATACGTATATGGATGATGATCAGACACGTGCCATTTGATCAAGATGGACAGACGATAAGATCTTGTCAAACATTTGGACGACTCGCGATATGTGGTATCGTATGCCAAAGCAAAATTTTTCAGAATCACACGCCAAGTTATGCAAGAGGGCTCGACATACAAGAGTATTTTGACTAGTGCGACGACACACATACCTTCAACAAAGCGGTGTCGACTGAATGGAGTACGAGGACTAAAAGGGGAGGTACAAAGGAGCAGGGTGTAGACAAGTACATCTCGATCAAGATTCAGCTAAGGTTGAGGGAGGGTCTCTTACACTTGAGACAGGGTAGCCAGACAGTGGTGCAATACATGAAGAGGTTCTGGTACCTAGTAATTGCTAGCGAATAGTGTCGACAAGGGCCTGCACACTTAAGAAGATCAACGACGGGGTCCCGGCGCATGAGACTTATGGGCTCACTAATGCCGACACACATCTACAGTTGCTGAGGGACAATTAAAACTGAGCTCTAGGTCAAAGACACAAAGATGACAGACAACACGGTCGAGGTTGTACATACGATGACCAGACAGATAGAGCTTCTACAGTACCAACACTTTAAGCGCCACATCAAGGACATACTCAAGATCAGAGATGGTGAGCATGGGGATCGTATGATCAAGGTCAGGGCCAAGGTTCAGGTAGTGGCCGGGTAGAACCAGGATGTAGGGATGTGTGTTTCCAATGTCAACTAGAGGGACTATTCGATGAGAATGGTGACATATGTCATAGCGACACCGAGAGTCGGTGCATGTTGTAACTGAGTTAAGCCATGTGAAGCACAACAATACGCTCAGGGTACATAGATTGGTAATTCTAGTTAAAGTTATCTGACACATTTTGTTGGTTATTTCTTTCAATTATGTGTATACGTATCTTGATTCCTAGATAGATATATGAAGACTCAATGGTTATGCTATACACTAGGCCATAACACGTGGCATGGGCACCTTAAGTGAATTGCGACTTGAGCTACTTATCTTCGGTGCACGTGTCGATGGTTCATGGGTCCATGCCGACCACCGCGAGGGCATTGGGTAAATGGACCAGTGGAGGGGGTTGGAGAAACCCATTGAAGGGATCCCAACGTACTGAAGTATGGTCTAGTGGGGCTCGAGGTTGAGTTAGCAACGTCATTTGTTCCACCATAGTTTCATTTCCATGAAGAGAAGAACTGAAGACCGAGGTTTATTGGGTCTTTAGTACCTTAGATGATTCTACTGTTTAGGATAGTAGTCTACCCTGATTTCGAGACAAGATTTTCTAAACTAGGGAAAAATTGTAATGGCCCAATATTTATTGATGTTGTTATTTAGGTTATTTTCATATTCAGACGCCAGTTTAGGCCTACATAGACGTCTCAGATAGGCTCGAACGTGCGCTATTGGGCATAAATCATTATTCATGTTTGTTGGTTGCATGATTGCGATATTAATTATTGTTTATTTCATAACTCATGACATGTGTGTATTTATATCGTCATAACGTATGAGATTCTGTGACAGATAAATGCCTCGTAATGCATATCGATAAGGATATCGGGTAGGCATAGTATGGGTACACTAAGTTTTATAATGCTAACTTAAATAAAATGACTAGAACAAGGGTGAATATGCATAAAATAGATAATCAAACTTTAGTCTAAGTCAATTAAATCGGTACATGAAGGATTGGCGCACCTCGGGATGCGTCCTAAAATGTGAAGAACTGGATGCCAGGTAACCGGTTACTAGGGGAAGTGGTAGTACAATAATTAAGATCCTAAATAGCCATATGTATAAAACTGCCTAAGTTAAATTGATTGAATCAATTGATTACAAATGCCTATAGTTGGATGAAAAAAATTGTTGTCATAGATTTGCCTCGAGATTCACACTAAAATGGAATCTTAGCAGGTTGGAGTTTGGAATTGGTGTCAACAAGACGGAAGTTAGTGAAGTACGAGTTAACAAGGACCATTATATTGACCTCGAGATACGTTAACACAATTGATTCTAACATAACCTATATATAGCTAAGTTAGTGAGAAATTTCTTCATGAAACAATAACAAAGTTTATTCTTGGGCTAGAGTGGTGGAGAATTCAGCAAGAAATAGGAAGAATAGAGGCAATCTACTAGAGGAATCAAGCTAGGAAGATCAAATCTAAGAGTTCATCATCTAGGTACAAAAACCCACTCTTTATTTGCTTAAATTCATAAAAAAATGTATACATGGAAACTAGAGTTTTGAGAGTTTTGTGCAAAAATGAATTTCAAAGATTATGCTCCTATTTTTTTTGTATAAATTAGAGTTTTAAACTGATTTTGATCATCAATAATGGTTTCAAACAAGTTTGGCAAGAAATTGGGGTTTTACGAGTTCGTGATGCACATGATTAGTTCTTAGCAAATTTCTTGACCTAACCTCTGTAAATTGAGCATAATTATCGCATAGGAACTCCAAATGAGGCATATCACATGCCGATGAAAAGCTTACTTAGAGTCTACAATTCTCATCCCAAGAGAATTTTGTAACTCAAATTCCTTCTAGCTAAAAAAAATGCTTTGCAGTTAGGCAGTTGAAGTGCTAATACGAGATTTTTAAAATGAGCTTTGATAAGGCATAACTCTCTCAATTCTTATCTTATTGAGCCCATTTTTAGTATGTTGTTGTTGGGTATGTTAGCTACCTTGTGACCAAAAACTATAATTCTTGAAATTATAAATTGAGAGAAATGATTTTTACAAAATTGGTGGTCGGATTTGATTCCAAATTGACCCGTTTTGGTAGAAGTTTGATATCCATTTCGTTTCAAGTCAAAATCTCACAAATTAGACCTTTTAAGAAAGCTAAGACATGGAGAAAAGACTTTCATTTTAAGTGTCTTTGATGATTAGGAATTGGTATAATTTGCACTGCGACATATGATACCAAATTGAAAGTCGAAACTTTATTTAGTCTTTAAGGGGCTGGTTTGGGAAATAGAACAATAAACTTAATTTAAACATCGTAAGTCACTCTAAAACATTGAAAATAGATCCTAGGGAACTTGAGGGCTATGGTATGGTAGTTGGGAGTGTAGTAGGGTCAGACCGAGGTATTTTTAGGGCTTCGGAGTGCGATTTAAGGTGCGTAAATCCCTTAAGAAACACATTTTGAGTATTCAACTGTGTCAATTGTTTTATATGCCATTTCTTTGCTGTTCATTTCCATGTTCTATCACTACTTTGTAATGGTTTAACGGTCAGTAGTTTTGCTCGCCACTGGGTTATATTTGGTGTTGTGTTCTACGGGCTCTATTACGCTGGGCTATAGCATGTGTATAAGGAGTCCTCGGTAAATGACGACCTGAGCTACTTTTTTGGTACATGTGTCGATGCGTCGTAAGTCTAAGCTAGCCACCAAGAGGACTAGGTGATAGGCTAGTTGGGTTCATCTAGTGGAGGGATCTTAGGGAGCGAATTTGAAATATAGTTTAGTCTACTGCGCGTGACAACCATTTGATTTTCATTGGTGTTATTTACGCATGCGATGATCTTACAGTTGCCTGTTTATTTCAGCATGTTTATTTAACATTATTATTGGTCTTTCTATTATTAAATGCTCGGTGATTTTCTTTTGGGAGTTTACTTACTATTTTGTCATTTGTTTTTGTTGGGATGACCTTGTACAGATCATTGGACGAGCAAGGGCAATGAGGTTTTAGGCAATTACCTCTGAGAATTGTTTCTACGTCAGCATGTATATTTACTTTTGTTGGGTTTTTGAGATTGTAAAACACCTGGATACAATATATGGATCTCTTACTGTACTTATTTCGCCTTTGTTATTTATATGGTATCATTTTGACAAGTTTTCCACGACTTAGGACTGTTAAAATGCATAATTTACTAAATCTTAAATACTTTCACTATAAAATTGTGTTATAACTTGATAGATTGACTAACTGGCTAAATAAATTACTAATAATTATAAGAAGAATAATTAGCTAAGCTAGGGTTTATTGTAAAAAGTGTAAGCAATATGTTAGATCGTGGGGTGTCATAGATAAGTAGGCCACTAGGTGGCGAGGTTTGGTGACATATGATGTGACATGGTGGTGCCTATGGTTTTCTCGAGATTTGTGGCCGCCACAAGTTTTTACTTCAAAAATTGAAAACAAAATTTCGCTTGTAGGTAATATTCTATAAAACAGTAAATATACTAAACTACCTGAAACATGCATGCATTATTGTACTAATTTTTAAGTAGTGTGATGAAAAGGAAGATCTACTATTGCGATTCCACTGAAGTCACAAGTAAATAAAAAATGTAAAGCTTTTACATGCGAGACTTCAACCAAAGATTATGTCCAATGGTCCACTCACCTAAACACCCCCAAACTTATTACGAACCTTGTCTTTAAGGTTCAAAATAAGCTAGCATACCAGACATAAAAATGGTGGAAATAGATGGATAATATATAAAGATTTTAGTACAATACTTCATGCATGGTTAGAATAATAAGAAAATCAAATATTAACCGATTACTAACTACTATATTATTCATAGCTGCCTCATAGTAGCGTTTTTGTTTAACATCATTTGCTCGACAAATTTACCCCCCAAGGGTTTAAACAATGACTATGATTGTCGGTATGGAGAATCTTGCAAAGACTCACTCTTCATCATGTAATATCTCCCTCTCATATTAGAAAAGCTTCATCTTTTTCCTTATCCAAACTCTTACGTACCGTAACTGCACATCGATCAATGCTTTAGCTGTCACTAAGAATGGTAATCCGAGCATAAATGTTTCATATTGGGTATTGTTTCCATTAACCCCATAGAAGTTAGTGATGAACACAAATCTTTTATGCGAACAAATACATTATTGGCCATCCTTCTGGGATTCTCCACCATCTTGTTTAGATATAGCACATTTGTTTCATCATCATTTGTGATAAATAATCCGCATAGGTTGAAGATTTTGGATGAAATTATGTTGACTGTAGCACCCATGCCACCTACCACCCTAGGAAACCTCTTGTATTCGATCTTGCATGAGACCATGATCATCCTAAGGTATTTGTCGGACTGGAACTGGTTATCTAATGTGTCAGGTGGTACGATCCTCTTCTCCTTGCTTCCATCCATTCTTACACGTTTGGGCCCACGTTCAGCGAGTTGTAGGTTATATGGATGCCTGGCACCATTCCGCGCACCTTTCCGCGGATACTTTCCACTTGGGACTATCTCTGGCTTAATCTCTTCCGGGGCCTCCTTGCTCCATGCAAACGCATCCATAAACATCTTGTTTAGAACAATAATGAAACAAGCAAACAAAGTGTCTGTTGAGAAATTCAAGATATGTGAAATTTTAAAGCTGACTACTCTTTGTTATGCTTAACGGATACAGAGCCCTTGGCTAAATCCATGTTGGCTCTGGACGATCACATAAAAGGATCTATGAAAAAGGACCGAGAAGAGCCTAGACTTGTGTGACTCTGTCATGTCGATGACATGAAAGTCTATACGGAATTTGAAATTGCCTACATGTACTATTAGGTCTTGGGTTACTCCTTTTAAAGAAGTCTCCTTGCCATCAATGGCATGAACTTGAGTCTTCATCTCGATCAACTCACCAATCCCTATAGAATTATGGAAATCTGAGGATATCACATTAATCCCAAATTACGCATCACATTTTCCAAATATATTCCATCTTTTGTGCAAATGATGCATACTTCCCCCAAATCAGCACATTTAAGCGGGTTGTCGTTTGGACTTTCCTAGGGTTTGGGTGTGTCATCTAATTTGGTTTCTCCTAGGGCGATGGTTTAGTAGACCTCATTCTTTAAGGCGGCGCTATCGCAAACAATAACGTTCACTTGCACGCATAGTGGATTAGTACCCATATTTGGATTGGGGTAAGGTTGCAAAGGCAATTTTTGTAACATCCGAGAATTTATAAACTTAATTAGGCGGATAATTAAGTATTTTCAGATTTACTTTGGGATTTAGGTATCCGAGGAGGGATCCACATGTTACGGATCAGAGATCATAAATTTTAATATTATTTTTCTGTGTCGTGTGCATATTTGATGTATTATACACTATTTCGATGCGAAAATAGGGTTAAATGGAATGTATAGGCTGTGTCCATGAGTTCTGGAGCGCATTGGAGAATTTTCTCTAATTTTGATAATTTCGAAATTTTGTCTCGACATATGTACCGACACGAGTTCCATGGAAGTTTAAATTTCGACCTAAGCAACTGTTTTGAGTTTCGCAAAAAAATATATACAAGTAAGTTTGAGAACTCAAGTTTTGGACTATAAATAGACTAAATGAGCCGACGTGGGCCCCACACCTTGATTTGCGTGTGAGACCAGTTGTTTGAAATTCTTGGACTGCTTTGGTAGTTCTCCAACTTTTAGCGGAATTGAGGTATTTCTTGGGGATTTATTTGGACATAAATTGAAAGGATAATCACGAAATTAAATAAAATAATTAATAAATTGGTGGACGCAAAGTGACACGCAGGGTCGAGGGTGACACGCGTGGGATTTACAATAGTGTTCACGTCTGAGATTGGTCGTTGGCGCGCGTGACAAATTTATAGCCGCGAGAATACATAGGTGTATATGTATTTATATATAATATAGTTTATATATATAAATGGATCCTATAGTTTGATTAGAAAATTAAAGAATACATTGGATAAGCCTCGAGATACTCATAGCATGATCATCAAGGAAGTAAATAATGGATGAGTTGGTGGTTGTTGGTGAGGTGTATACACGCCTTGATTTGCATGTAAGTCGGGATAATAGGTAGTGTGAAACGAGACAGTTTGCGCGAGACCTTGTTTCGAGTTTTGTGTCAGTTGACAGTGGTTGAGGTTGAGATTAGGTTCAAATTGGTGCAAGTTTGGCTAAGTATAATAACATAATTGATGCATAATGGTTCCGTATTTCGTCAACAAAGTTAAGATTCTTAGAGTTTTAGTGTGACAAAAATTAGTATTATGGAAATTTCATGAAGATGGACTGTTTTGTCGAGAGTTTGGTTCAATTTGGTGAAAAATCTGATTAAGAACGGGCGCCAAAAGTCAAAACACTTCATAATAAAGATTTCTGAAATTAATAAATAAAAAGAAACTGAGCTGCCGACAAGTAGCTGATGGTTTATATATAAATAAAGAAAAAAAAAAAAAAAATCAATAGATTCATTTTATACATTTCAACAGAACGTTATTTTCGAACGTTCCCTAAACCATTCCGTCGATTCCTTTCGTTCACGGAGCTTCCTACGTTCGATTTTCGCCCAATTTCTTTTTGCAAAACTATAGAGTATCACTATGCGGTCAATTCGAGCAAAATTCCCACAATGGAAATAAGGTATTCGGCCCGCAATTTGGAAATTCTCAATGCCAGACTTTTTTCCTCAATTCAATCTGAATTCTCTCAATTTTTCAATTTCTTTTGTGGGGTTTTAATAGAAATTTGATTGGAATTATTGTTAATTATTTTATTGGATTGGTTTGCGTCAATTTAGGATAAATTTCATTGACGTGGGTTAAGGTTTTAATGAGGTGAAATAATACAATTCATTTGATAACTATTTTGTGGATGTTTTAATTGTTGATATTGATTTATATTAGGTTTCTGGATGAATTGATTATTGATTTAGTACAATTTGACCCCACGAGCTGTTGAAATATTTTTGTGTTGGTATCGAGTGGTTTCGTGGCGTTTGTTTGCTGAGTTTTGAGGATTTAATTGCGAAAATATTGATTTGAAAAAGTTTTTTAGTTTAAAATAAATAAAGTTTGCCTAGTTGACAGGCCATATGAGAAAATTCATAACTTCTCCATTAGTGATCTAATTTGGGTGTTCTTGGACTCTATGGAAAGTAAGATATGTGTACTATAAGTTTCTTCTAGGTCACGATGACAAATATTAGTTTTTCAAGGATAAACAATTACCCTAAGTTGGCTAGTTGAAAGCTAGTTGAAACAGTTATATAAATCAATATTTTTGGAAATTGTTCTCAAGCATACTTTGATCGCGGTTTTCATTAGGTTTCGTGATATAGTTTCACTCGAAGAAGGATCGAGAATATAATTGGGTATGCAGGTAAGCTATTGGAACTATTTTTAAGGTGACCCGACGCTCCGGGAAGCCCAAAAATTAAGCTTGAAGTTTGTTGTTTGCAAGGTTAACTAAATCCCATGGTAACATGTACATTGTATGAGTATTTCTCGAATATAATTGCATGCACGATTTATCGCTACATATTTATTGATCATGCATTCACGGATACGAGAGGAAGGAGGGCTTTGGGGGTCCAATTGTGTTCGTTGGCTATATGTGTGGTAGGATGAACACCGTGGTGCTCTGGGACTAAAGTCATTGATCATTGTTGACGTTTGTTTCGGATGGGTTATTTTTGTAATGCTGGCCAAGATCATACTCCATGGAGATTCGAGGGTGTGGCTTCTCGAGGGGCTTCCTTTCAAACCCATGAATCTTTATTGTTATTTACCCACCACTTTTGGAAAGACGTCTTCTGATTGTGGTCGGCCAACAAAAATGGGATGGATTGCATACTTATTTATGATTCCATCAGATATTATTGTTCGTTTAAATTCTTGGAAAACAATGCATTTGATTATTACAGGTGTACTGGATAGTGTGAGATTTACTTATCTGACATTATCGATTTTTTATAATTCGATAATGACAGGTTCTAACAGCGACGAGGGAAAGGGGAAGCTTTCTGATTGTATGTGATTGGCTTAATTCTTTTCTCTATGTATGTATTTGTTTTTGAATATATTATATTGTATAAATAGGTTTATGGGTTTGAGTGTGATTAGGATCTCGTTTGGAATGCAGAGTTAAGGTAATAAGAGTTTAAGGATTTTGAAAATCTGAGATACATTAGAATGAATAAATAATTTTTGTTAATGCAATATATATTTTTATGGGCGGATTGTGAGTCCTTCGACATTTCCATTAAACCCGAGCAGATTTTGTTGAAGATTTTTGAAAGTCAAAATTTTTATTGTAGGCTTAAAAATAGAGGAGATGCTGTCAAAAAGTTTGTATGAAATTTCAAGGATTATTTAATTCATGTAAATAAACTTTAAGATTTAAGATTCAGTTTAGAATCCTTAATGGTTGATAATATTTTATATTTAATGATCACAAAATCTTATTCTTAATTGTTTATTGATGGAAAGGTTAAGGCTGCTAGATTATCAAGAGAGTTAAAGTAATCTAGGCCGGTCAGATGCCCTAATTAGGTGGGGTCTGACAATGTTGGTATCAGAGGCTTGGTTTTGACTCAATTGAGGATAAGACTTTGGTTGATAAGCATAAGGTGATAGAGTGAGATTAGCTGGGAAATAACGTGATGGAACGGGATTAGAATGTTTAAAAACTTTCTTATTATGTTATATTCGTGTTGTATGTATGCATTATCTCTAGATATGCAATAGAAAGTTTATTTTCCTTGTCCGTTCGATACTTAACTCATAAGATATGACTAATAAGATTAGAACCGGTTGATTAAAAGAGAGAATAAGCTTGTGAAACAAAACTGAGAGTGTTTGAATGTGAAATAGACTTGTGAAGTCTGAATTAACAAATGTGTTGTAAGTAATTCGGTACTAATATAACTGATGAAAACATCAATTATTAAACCAATGGAAAATTGGTTGTAAAAGAAGTCCAAAGGATTCGTGTACGTACGTATCGGACGTGGATTTCTTGTAAATTGAAAGTATCGAACTGTTATAATTTTAAATGCTCAGGAAAATGTTGAAATAGACTTAAATTAAGTCTTAAATGATTGAGAATCGTTTAGAAAACTTAATATAAAATTGGTGTTTATGGGAAGCACAAGATATGAATTATCTTGAGTTTTAGAATAAGGTTAGTACCAGTTGCACGGTTAATTCGAGAAGACCTATTCTATAAAATATTGGTTTAATTTATCGCCAATTGAGAATTGCTTTTGAATGAGCATCAAATGAAAGGAAAAGGGAGACATGTGGTTATCAAAAACGTAAAATGAAAATTGATTAGACAAATTGAATCTTGACTTGGAAATCACAATGAGATTGTGATTGGATCAGTCAAATTGTCTAAGCTATTTTGTAAGAAAACAATACTTTGAAATAAAGTATTGTCTCCTTTTCAAACTGAAACGTCAAGTGAAGAAAATGGGATAGAACCATGGTTTAAAACAATTAATTAACTTCTGTATAAAAGTAATGAAAACTTTGATTGTTTATTACTCAAGTTATTTATCCATAAGTGATGTTGAGTATATTAGTTCTATGAATCGAATAAAGTATTGATAAAATAAGTGAAAATACATGAGTTAGAAGTAATCTTTGTTAATACCGAATTAGGTGTTGTTATGAAACAAAGATCAGTAAGATTTCTAACTTGAAAAAAGTGATGAGATCAACTTGTTAGAAGTGAAGGTGTTGGGAAAAGTAGTCTAATAATAGTTGGATTAGCTATTAAATAAAACCCAAGCAGTTGTGTTTTAAAATTCAAAGTATCCAATAGTCACTTCTAACGAAATTAAGTAATGACATTTATCACTACAACTTAAAATATAACCAATGAAGAGATAAATGTACTAATTGAGAATCAATAAGTAATTTGTATATGATGTCACTATGAGCTCTTATATTGCTTGTAGAACTTAAAGGATTGAAATAACATCATTTAAAAGTTTGAGTAGTCATTAAGCTAATAGGAATTTGGAAATCCAAATTCTTATATCTCTTTAGTTGAATAATAATGGAAATGTGAATTCATCAAAATAAACTTTGATGAATAATACAATACAAAGTTATCTTACATAGTTTCTTGAAAAGTATCAAATTTCTTTTTGATAAAAACAAATCGGGATATTTGATATTAATGGAAATAACATAAGGCAATGAAAACGATTTAACTATTTGAGCCGCAAAGTTTTTCTGTTTAGAGTTAAAATTAGCTATGGAAGACTTCGATTCATTAAATGATAATAAGAAGTCACGTCATCCCCAGCTATATATTTCAAAAAAAAAGAGATATAAATTGTCTTTCTAAGTCAAGATTAAAGAGCTGTAAGTGGTCTGGTTGTTGAGTGAAAGTCGTGGTAAGTTTGTAAAGGGACTAAGAACAAGATCAATGTGAGAATATCTAAGATTGACAAAATTGAACGGAATAAACTCAATGTATAAAACAAAATGAGATGTTAAGATGACTTGTGATTGCTGGAAGTAACACGAACGGACTCCTTTAGTCAACATAAGGCACTGGAATAGTTTCGAATGACCAAAAGTCTAAGTAACTTGATTTCATAATCACAATTCATTCACAGCGTAGAAGACTGGTGTGTGGCGCCCACCTGTTTTTGAATAATCAAATGAATTTGTGATAAACGGAATTAAAGATTGTATAAAGTTTTGTTGAAGTCAATTAGAAGCTTAAGTATAAGTTAACAAATAGTAAATAAATTCTCACATAAGTATGGAAAATGAAAGTTTCAGGTGAATGAGTCTCGATAAGACTCGGAATATCAAACTCTGAGTTTGATAAAACCTAATGTATTTTTAATAGAATCTTACAAGGAGTCAAAATTCGAATGATGAAGTTTTAAACTAAATTAATATGCAAATAATATTAGTGAATGTGTTGTACATTTGTTCAATTGTAGTGTTGCACCACTTGATTATTTAGTGGTGAAGTTTGAAGTACTAGTTATTGTAAATTGGAGATGATGTAAAATGCTTGTATGTTGGTGAAGATATAAATGAAATGAAGAGAAATGTGTAATTTACAGCTCAGTCTGTTAGTTAAATTATCTGTTAGGTTGGAAATATTGAATAGAGTATAGTGTATCTAATTTGGCATGTTTGAAGAATTAAATATTCTTCGATTGTAATTGGGTAGAAATGCAAAAAAGATAGCATATTTATAAACTTGTATGAAATACAAGTTTAAAAGTTATACTATTAGAGTATAACCATCGAATACGTTGATATCTCTATTTAGAAACGTATGTCTACTTAAGTTAAAGATAATTGTCTCTATTTTGGCAATGAGAGAAGTTGGTGAATAGTAAGTGATTAAGACATGAGTTTGTGGGAGGTCTCAGTTAAGTGAAAGGAATGAAATTCTTGATGAACTCATCATTAGAGAATGACATGATGAATTTAGAAAAGTCGACGATTTTCTAATCACTCAAAAGAAGAAGTTAAGTGAATTGGCTGAAGAGCTAGCATTGGTAATTACTTTCTAGTCCACAATATAAATAATATTGTGAGTAGACATTTAGAGAATAAGTGAGAGTTGCACGATGTATCCAGATTCTATTTCTGATCAGATTGGGAATTCAAGATCTTTTGTCATAGGATGACATATGTTTATGATATTTATAGTCATGGGATGACTTATGTAATTTCAGGTTTTTAGTGGAAAACGCTAAATGGCGGTGGAGTAGATAGACACGTGACGCTACATAGTATTTAGTGTTGTGTTAAAATATTATTTGCATCAATATGTAATTTTAGATTGAGGATAGTCTACAAATTAGTCGACTGATAATTGAAAAAAAAAAGGGATGGTTAGTAAAGAGAAAGTACTGGGATGTATATCAGAGTTGGAGTGGATATGGAAAGAATTATCAATGGTTTATGGAATAGTATTAAGATTGGTTAGAGAATAGTGTTATGAAAAGCAAGATAAGCTAGGCCTTCCTAGGTATTAATACTTGAATAGGATTCAAGGGTATGAGATGAGAAATGAAGTAAGGTTATTGGATATTCCACGAGGTTGATTGTTTAACTCATCATAAATTCACAAATTACCAGGATGTAGCAAAGTAACTGAGAAGAATTTTCATTAAACCAAAATGTGGGAAAATGAAAAGTTAAAATGGTTATGATCTCTACCACCGAGTTGTTGAATACAACGAAGGTGATTGGGTCCACTTAACGATTCACCTTGGAAGTGGTTTGGATTAAAAGAGTTGTATACGAAGAATTATTTTCTCATATCACTTTTAGTTCAGTAACTTGTAAGTTTAAATTCCAAGGATGAAATTTTTTATTAGTTAGGAAGATTGTGACATCCGAGAATTTTATAAACTTAATTAGGCAGCTAATCAAGTATTTTAATATTATTTTTGTGTGTTGTGCGTCTATTTGATGTATTATACACTATTTCGATACGAAATATGGTTAAGTGGAATGTATAGGCGATATCCATGAGTTTAAGTGCTTGGAGAATCTTCTCCAATTTTGATAATTTTGGGGTTTTGTCTCGAGATATGTGCCGACATGAGTTCCATGGAAGTTTAAATGTCGACCGCAATTGTTTCAAAAAATATTTACAAGTAAGTTTGAGAATACGAATTTTTAACTTTAAATAGACTAAATACGCCGACGTGGGCCCCACACCTTGACTTGCATGCGAGACCAGTTGTTTGAAAGTTTTGGAACACTTTGGCAAATTCTCTAACTTTTGGCAAAATTGAGGTATTTCTCGGGGATTTATTTGGACATAAATTGAAAATATAATCACGAAATAAAATAAAATAATAAATAAATTGGTGGACGCATAGTGACACGCATGATCGAGGGTGACACGCGTGGGATTTACAATAGTGTGCACGTCTGAGATTGGTCGTTGGCGCGCGTGGCAAATTTATAGCCGCGAAAATACATAGGTGTATATGTATTTATATATAAATGGGTCCTATAGTTTGATTAAGAAATTAAAGTATACATTGGATTACCCTCGAGATACCCGTAGCGTGAATATCAAGGAAGTAAATAATGGACGAGTTGGTAGCTATTAGCGAGGTGTATACACGCCTTAATTTGCATGTAAGTCGAGATCAGAGCTAGTGTGAAATGAGATAAAGTTTGCGTGAGATCTTGATCCGATTTTGGTGTTAGTTGATAGTGGTTAAGGTTAAGATTGGGTTCAAATTGGAGCAAGTTTGGCTAAGTATAGCAACAAAATTGATCCATAAAGGTTCCGTATATCATGGATAAAGTTAAGATTTTTGGAGTTTTAGTGTGACCAAAACCAGTGTTATGGACATTTCATGAAGATAGACTGTTTTGTGGAGAATTTGGTTCAATTTGGTAAAACAATCAGATCGAAAACGGGCGCTAATAGTCAAAACACATCAAAATAAGGATTTTTGGAATTAATAAATAAAAAAATTAAGTTGCTGACAAGTAGCTGAGGACTTATATATAAATAAAGAAAAAAAGAAAAAATCAATAGATTCATTTTATACATTTCAAAAGAACGTTCTGTTAGAACGTTCCCTAAACCCTTCCATCGATTCCTTCGTTCACAGAGCTCCCTTCGTCCGATTTTCGCTTGGTTTCTTTTTGCAAAACTGTAGAGCATCACAATGCGGTCAATTCAAGCTTAATCTCCATGGTAGAAACAAGGTATTCAGCTTACAATACGTTAATTCTTAATGCTGGGTATTTTTTCGCAATCCAATTTGAATTCTCGCAATTTTTCAATTTCTTTCGCGGGATTTTGATAGAAATTAAAAGGGATTCTTGCTAATTGATATATTGGATTGATTTGTGTCAATTTGAGATGCATTCCACTGACGTAAGTTATGGTTTTGATGAGGTGAACTAATATAATTGGGTTGATAACTATTTTCGAGATGTTTTAATTATCGATATTGATTTATATTGGGTTTATGGATGAATTGATTATTAATTTGGATATAATTTTACTCCACAGACTATTAAAATGTTTTCGTGTTGGTATCAAGTGGTTTCGTGGTATTTGTTGTCGAGTTTTGTGGATTTAATTGCGAAAATATTGATTTGAAAAAGTTTTTTTAGTTCAAAATAAATAAAGTTTGCCTAATTGACGGGCCATATAGGAAAATTCATAACTTCTCTGTTAATAATCCGATTTGGGTGTTCTTAGATTCTATGGAAATTAGGACATGAGTAATATAAGTTTCTTTTAGTTCATCATGACAAATACTGAGGTTTTCAAGGTTAAAAAATTACCCCGAGTTGGCTAGTTGAAACAACTATATAAATCAATATTTTTGGAAATCGTTCTCAAGCGTACTTTGATTGCGATTTTCATTGGGTTTTGTGATATGGTTTCACTCGAAGAATGACACATAATATAATTGGGTATGCAAGGAAGCTATTAGAACCATTTTCAAGGTGATCCGATGCTCTGGGACCCCGATAATTAAGCTTAAAGTTGACCATTTGTAAGGTTAAGTAAATCTCATGGTAACCATGGTAACCTTTACATTGTATGAGTATTTCTCGAATATATTTGCATGCATGGTTTATCACTACATATTTATTGATCATGCATTCACGGACACGAGAGGAGGAGGCCTTTAGGGTCCCATTGTGTTCATTAGCTATATGTGTGGTAGGATGAACACCGTGGTGCTCTGCGACTGGATTCACTGATCATTGTTGACGCTTGTTTTGGATGGGTTATTTTGTGATGTTGGCCAGGATCATACTCCATGGAGAGTCAAGGGCATGGCTTCTCGAGGGACTTCCTTTCAAACTCATGAATCTTTATTACTGTTTACCCACCAATTTTAGAAAGACGTCTTCTAATTGTGGTTGGTCAACAGAAACGAGATGGATTGCATACTTGCATATTTATGATTCCTTGCGATATTATTGTTCATTTAAATTCTTGAAATACAATGCATTTGATTATTACAGGTGTACTGGATAGTGTGGGATTTACTTATCTGACATTATCGAGTTTTTATAATTGGATAATGACAGGTTCTAGCGGCGACAAGGGAAAGGGGAAGCTTTCCGATTGTATTTGACTGGCTTAATTCTTTTCTTTATGTATGTATTGGTTTTTGAATATATTATATTGTATAAATAGGTTTATGGGTTAAAGTGTGATTAGAATCTCGTTTGGAATGCTGCGAAGCTAAGGTAATGAGAGTTTATGGATTTTGAAAATTTGAGATAGGTTAGAATGAATAAATAATTTTTGTTAATGCAACATATATTGTTATGAGTGATTGTGAGTCATTCGACATTTCCGCTAAAGCGGAGCATATTTTGTTGAAGATTTTTGAAAGCCAAAATTTTCAGTGTAGGCTTGAAAATAGAGGATATGCTGTCGAAAAGTTTGTACATAATTTTTAGGATTATGTAATTTATGTAAACAAACTTTAAGGTTTAAGATTTAGTTTAGAATCCTTAATGGTTGATAATATTTTATATTTAATGATCACAAGATCTTATTCTTAATTTTTTATTGATGGAAATGTTAAGGCTGCTAGATTATCAAGGGAGTTAAGGTAATCTAGGCCTGTCAGATGCCATAATTAGGTAGGGTCTGACAATGTTGATATCAGAGGCTTGGTTTTTGCTCAATTGTGGATAAAACTTTGGTTGATGAGCAAAGGGGATTGAGCGAAATTAGTTGGGAAGTAACGTAATGGAACGAGATTAAAAAGCTTAAAAACTTTCTTATTATGTTATATTGTGTCATATGTATGTATTTTCGTTAGATATGCGATAGAAAGTTTATTATGTATTTTCGTTAGATATGCGATAGAAAGTTTATTTTCCTTGTCTGTTCGATACTTAACTCGTAAGATAGGACGAGTAAGACTAGAAACGGTTAATTAAAAGAGAAAATAAGCTTATAAAATGAAATTTAGCTTGTTTGGATGTGAAATAGACTTGTAAAGTCTGATTCACAAAGGTGTTGTAAGTAATTCAATACTTATATAACTGATGAAAATATCAATTACTAAACCAATAGGAAATTGGTTAAAAAAGAATTCCAAAGGAATTATTAAAAATCGTAAGTGTGGAAACCAGAAATTAACAACACATGCATATAAACATCAAAAGATGAGAAACAATGTGAAAATTAAGTGTCAAGTCGGTGAACTATACACTCAACCCAATATATACACCCCAAAAAGTACAATAACGACATAAAGTAGATAATACATCAAAATATCGAGACCTACAAAATATGAAGTAGAAAATCATCGAATGCTTAGAGATAGTCATCGATATTCTCCTTACCAAGCCTACTGCTCGATGGATCTGCTCCTGTCATCATTAAAAGGACGGTGAGTACAATATGTAATAAAGTAATTTCTGGAGATCTATATATACATTTCCATACATAATCGACTGGTATTTAAAAACATAAATATAGCGAAGAAATGTTGAAAGGGAGATATGCTAGAAAATACCACAGTTAAACGAAATGAGACTGACAAAAGCTAAGTAGTAATGATCTAGGTCTGGTTGGCCGTGAGTCTTATCATATAGCCATGTATTCCATTATCATTGGGTGGAGCTGTGCTCTACACCTATATCGATAATTAGAGATGAGCTCTGTCCCTCTATAATCATTTATTTGAATATTATTGTCGACTATCTCGAGTCTCGTTGACTTGTGTAATGCACAATTGTAATGGTGAGTACCGAAAACCTCGGTAGTCTAGTGACCCATGTGTCGCGCATCCCATATCGTGCAATAGATCCTAGATTCTACCTCTACTTTTGAAATTTTAAGAAAGACTCACATCAAGGATATTGAGACTAAGGGAATATGCTTCAAACCCAACAATCATAGAATACAAGTCAATATACACTATAATTTCAAGATTCTAATCTTAGTAGCATGCTATTCTCAATCACACTTTTATCAAAATATTAAGAAAGACATAGAACATGAGAATAGAGTCAATGAATCTATAGGTAAGTGATATCATGATAAAAAAACACCCATATAATGAGTAGAATATGGAACAAATTCATGACATCAGAAGACAAGGCATTTCATAGTCAAATAGACTGTAAAACAAAGCATAATTGGAATGAAATGTAAACAAGAACCTTTACGAGATTACTTATAAGTTACTCAATGTATTCCCTAGCTTAACCGGCCTCCCGACACCTAAAATGTGTACCTGGACTCCCGAAACCCTTCCCTAGCCTCTCGATATAATTTAATATGTCTTAGAGTGTGTTTAGGCCATTAGTTTAGGTTTTAGGCTAGGCTAGATAGGTTAAATGTGGTTTGAAAAATTTAGTGAAAACATATAAAACTTCAAAACTTCAAAAATTTTTGGTTTTAAATATGAATTGGGAACTTCTTAATAGATGGATTATTTGGTCGAAACGAGGAATTCAAAAATACAACTGGTTTTTGAAATCAAACACATCCTCAAACCAGAATTTGACAAATTCAATTTCATGACTAAAAAAACATCAAGTTATTTTTTTACTAACAACCAATAATTTCAAAAATCAAGGTTCAAGGACTCACTTTATTCTTCATATAGCTCATAAAATCAGTGAAAAAGGCTTCCAAATTCATTTTGATCACAACCTCCTAATTCAAGACCCTATGCTCATAAAATTAAGGCATGTATTTTTTTATTAAACGGAAGAACACACCTAACATTTTGATTGATCATAACTTAGTCAATTTAACTTCGAATTTCAAACTTTTTTATAGCAGATTTAATGGTTTTTCACAAGGAACCCAAATATGTAAATGAATTTTGAAAATGATTTCATTTACCAACTGAAATTACATAAAAACTAAAACTGAACTAACACCTTTAATTTTACCAAAACTTTGTGTTTATTAGCTTACCAAATGGCGTGAACTACTTAGCTTGATCATCTCTTCTAATTTCACTAGCAGTTCTCCATAGCTTGCTAGTCTTCCTTCTCCAAATCCTCCTTCTCCAGATTCCTTCATTCATAAGATATGATATGAGATCATTTGCATATATATATATATATATATATATATATATAAATGTAATTGATTAATAGCCATTAATCTTATTGTATACACACCTCTCGAGACAAATCTAATGGTTCACATCTAATTTCCAATCCACTAACTATCGACTAACTCACTCTTGCTAATACCAACACAAAACTCATTTTGCATTGTGATGTGTAGACACGTATCTCGAGAAATATCAAATGACTAATGTTTTATTTAGCTAACTTAGAGTACATTTAATATAAATCACTTATAGCCACATCAAATTTAACTAATTAAGCCGCATCAACTTATTGTTAACTTACCATATCATTATGTACCCGGTCCCACAACTTACGTATCTCGATACATATCTCAGCTCACATATCGACACCTATAAATAACAAGTAAATGTGACTTAGTAGTCTACACATATATGATACACTAGAAAATCATCACACAAATATAAAATATACCTCAGTCATGTAGCTTAGTCAGTGTGTGTATCACGATGTGGGTCCCACATTAAGTGATCTTGATTAAGGATTTAAACGCGATTAGAAATTCTGGGCCGTGACAGATGTTTCTAGCAAATTGGCTTTATTTAGCCGCTAGAGTTTTAATCATGTCCTCTAGTAAGGAATTACTAGTCACTGGTTCAGGCAATAGTTGTCCTCTAGGGACAAAGGCTAAGTAGTTCTAACTTCAAGACCCATAATTGAAGTTAGGGTTGTTCACCGCCGTTGTTTGATTGTAGATATTTTCGAAGGGTGCTTGGGTTTGCCCTTGGAGTTGGTTACCTACGACATTGGCCTCCTGATGGTCCTCAAACAAACTAGGACATTTATCATTCGTATGGCTTGTGGCTGAGCAAAATCCACAAGCTTTAACATGCGCTTGGCCATTACTCAGGAGATGTTCCACTAAGGAAGTCAACTGATCGATTTTTCTTTCAGTGGAGTTAATAGTAGCTCCAACTGACGGACTTCAGCGCGCGTCAACACTAATATCTCCTTATAATCGGAACTAGTGCGCTATGTCCTCGTAAAGTTGCTTCATTTATGCATGGGTTTTGTCATGAATGTAACCACCACAAACACTATCAATCATATGCCTTTCTAGGGTGGACATGCCGACATAGAAGAATCGGACAATGGCTTTATCGAATTGGACATACTATGGGCAGTTGGCAATTAGGCGCTTATAGTGGTCCCAATAATTACCAAAAGACTCACCGGTCTTCATCTTAATATATACTGCATATCTCAGAGATGAGTTAGGCAACATTATCTTTAGGAAAATATTCCCTGAGCAACTCATCTATCATGTCGTGCCATGAGTTAATGTAGCCAGAGCAGAGATAAAAGAGCCATTATGTGGTGGCCCCCCAATCCCGAGGTCGCCACATGGAGAGTCGCGACCCAGCAACTTCGTCAGATCATTGACCCCACTGGGTCCCACCCGCTGCTAACGTCTTTGCTACATCACAACTACTAGATATGCGTGTTAACTCATTTCGTTAATCAGTTTAGTTAGACAGTTGAGTCATTCTTAGGATTAAAAATAGCGAAAATCTTAAATTTAAAGCAAGTAAAATAATTAAATTCATCATCATATAAAGCATCATTTATAAGAGCAACTCCTTTCGTGGAAACCCGGGAAAGTACTCTGTATATAGGCAACAATACTAAACAGTAATATATAGAAGTACAGTGTCTATCCAGTCTCCCAATACCCAAAAGTAAAGCAAAATCTCAAAATAACACGTACTAGTGGGTCCTCGACCGCGAGCAATCAGATGAAGTCGCCAAGAATCCCTTTGCCCCTACTAGCACTGGGATCTTACTCGACCATCACAAAAAGCTAGATGGAGAGTACAGTTAGTAAGATCCCAAACGAAGTACACCGAGCATTTATAAAAAAAATAAATAGATACCAATAATCATGTTAAATAATCATGTGGAAACTAAACGAGCAACTGTGCTACGATCATCACATGAATAAATAACACGAGAGAAATAAAGTGTGTACTCGTCCGGTCGACTAAACTGTACTTCGGACCCCTAGGATCCTTTCGGTGGGTGCCCCCACTTCCCTTCACCTGGTTCCTCACTGTGCTTGCCCAACACGTGCACCCTTAATGCAACTCGGGTTGCAATTCACTGAGTGTCTGATCACACGTGTTATAGCCTAGCGCGCCATAAGTACAATACGAATATCAGGTGGGAGTAACTCGACCACCAACCCAAATGTATCATGGAATAGAGTACAATAGCAAGGAATAGGAAATTAATGATGGAAAAGTAAACCCTTAGTGGCTTTCAGATGGAATCTTACGTACCTAAAAAATGACTCCGAAGTTCCACTATTGTTGTCTCGTCAGGGATCGATCGGTCCGGTAATGCGCCACCGCGCCGTTGCTCCACGTCGTTCACCGCGCTGCTGCCGCTGCTGCCACCACCGCCGCTGCCGCTCCTCCTCGCCAGCGTCACTGCTTCTCACCGGCGCCAATGCTGGAGCCGTGTCGCCAACCAACCATCCGCTGCTCGTTCTCGATCTCCTTTGCATTAATCACTTCGATGGCTCGTCGCCGCACCGTGAACCGTCGTCCACGCCGCTGATGCAACGGAGGCTCGCCGGCCCTCGCCAGTGGAGCCGCTCACCGTCGGCGCTGTCATCATGCCACAACGACTGCTCACTTGATCGTTCGCGCCCGCTCGTCGTCACGAACCGCCGCTCTCGACCTCCAGTCTTGCTGGAGCTGCTCCTCACCGGAGCTCCCTTCACATCTCTCACTCTCTCTCCCCTCTCTCTATCTCTCTTGGTCGTCTCTTTCTCTCTTTTTGTCTTTTTCTCTTTCTCCTCTCCTTTCTTCTCTCTCTCACTTGGCGACATCTCTCTCTCTCTCTCTCTCTCTCTCTCTCTCTTTCTCTCTCTCTCTCTTTTATCCGATCTTTTTTATACTTATCTCATCAATTTTATGTTCAAATTAAACCCCGAAAACACCCTATTTTTGCCAAAAATTGACGAAAATACTGTTGCACTCTGAAATATGGGAACACCACGTCTAAACCTTAACTTGACCCTATTTCGCGTCGATTTCGATCCATATCACGACGAGCGGGTCCCACATACGACATTAAAATGGCACGTGGCACGAGTTAGGCTTTTAGGGTCGTTACAGATTGTTTGTCTTCACCTATAAGCAAAATGGGAAACCCCTACGCTTTACTACATTCTCTTCTGCTTGAGGAGGTTTCATAAACTGGCAACTTTTTTGAAACTCCTTTAAGAAAGCCACCGAATCTTCACTCTCCATGCCATGGGAAATGGGTAAGAGGTGAATAAAGTCGGACTTAGGCTCAAAACCTTCGCCATTCGGTGAGAAGTTTATGTATAGGGGATGGTGAACAAGAAGATTCTGCAGATCTTCATTGATGTGCCCCATGGTAATATAGCTATCACCGCTAGTAAGGCGATCGTCGTTAGCCATAGTAGGTTAGGATAAACTAGACTTTGTTTAGAGCATCCCTAGCTAACCTCCGATGGGTTCTATCGATTTCTGAATCAAGGGTAATAGTGAACTAGTTGATTTAGACTGAATTATCCTACTGCATAAATTGATAGACCCAAAGAACAAAACAAAAACAAAAATAAAAGTTAAATGCAATTTGGAACTGAATCCCCGACAACGGTGCCAAAATTTGATCATGTGTTGTGGGTGTCAAATGTTACCCGTAATAGGTTACTAAATGCTATTGGAATGTAGTAGAGGTAAAAAAGAGGTCGAATCCATAGTATTCAATCAAACTGAATTTAACAAACAGAAAAGTAAATCTGATGATTTTTTAAAGAGTTTTATTTAAAAGTCTACTAAATGAGAAAGTAAATAAGTTGTAAATTAAAGAGTAAAAAATACCTAAGTCTAGGAATCCACAATCTAGCCTCGTATATTTCTATGTCTCATATCATTAACTTTAAAAGATGGGTTTCAAAATAGTTTTCCCTAGATAGGCTATATGTGTTGGGGTCACCAACACCCTAATCCCCTATTCTCGATTAGATATGGCAGCCACTCTCTAAATACTTCTCTTACTCCACCGTACAACATTGGGCAATCGCTCTCAAGATTTAGCACGTGAGCAGCATTAACAGCTACGCGGGAACACTTACCCTTAGACAACCTTGGGCAATCACTTTCAAGATTTAGCCTAATTCTCGATGTTACTCACTTAGAACAATAAGTGTGTCAGGTTTTTTGCTCGAGGTGATTGCCACTTCTTAACACGGCTGGTATCACGGACTCAACGTAATTGATAACACGTCAATGGGTTTACGCCTAGCGATTTACAATGAATATACAAACTCTAAACTACCATTGAGACATTGTTGAAAATAGTAACACATATAAAGAACTGAAACAATATTATGGAAAATCTCAACAAGACAAAAAACAACCTACTACTAGCTATAGTGCTTCATCCCTGACCTAGGCATTAAAGAACCTAGCCGGTCATAGCTACTCTACCTTGCTTTACTCATAAATCACTCTAAATACGATATATTCATTTGCTTTACTCATAAATCACTCTAAATACAATATATTCATTCATAGAGATCCCTCCTTTGCATAGGTGAGTCTAGGTACAAAAATAGGAAAGCCTGGGAAATCAGAACCTTATAAAGAAATACAAATATTCTATTATGTGATACTGACACCGCTAGTGGCGCCGCCATTATGTATGAACAACACCGAGTCACGGTGTGGATTCTTTATAGAAAGTCTTGGTCTTTAAGTCAGTTAGAACTTCTATTTCTAAGTTTGGCGCCATGGGTGACACCGTCTGTTGTAATTTTGGTGTCGTAAGTTCAATCCTGACGCCGTCTGTTGATCTAGCCTGACGCCTCAGTGGCGTCGCTTCTCTTTGTTGACACCGCATGTTTCTGTACGATGTCAAGCCTTCTGCTGCTTTGACCATTAGTTGATTTCTTTCCCGAAATTGTCTAATTCATGCACAAATACTCAAATAGCTTGTAAATCTACAAAGTAAACATATAAAGCCATAAAACACAACTTTGGACTTAATTTACATAGTGAAACACCTATGAAAGAGTGCACAAATAATGACTCGTCACTAATGAGTCAAATAGTTGCTTTATCTTCACTAGGAGTAGGAAATAGGTCACTTGCAATGATGACAGTAGTATGTGGGCATGATCTCAGCCGTGGCTTGCATTTATATATATTCTCCTCGCTAATATATATGCTTATTTCTTAATATCCTTGAGTTGAGATTATTATTCATGTATCTCTTTACTTATTGTTGCACATAGTTATATATTGCATTTGGTATTACTTAGATGATTGACAATAAAGTAGGCCCTCACCTTACTAAGCCCGTTGGATCTTTTGCTCATCCCACTACTTTTCCGCCCTCCAGGTACCTCGTCGGCTGAAGTAGAGAAAGAAAAGGGAAAGGTCATAGCATAGAAGATCTATTTTTTCTTATGTGAGTTGGATGTATCGAGTGATCTAGTATGTTTTGTTCGAACATGTAATAAAACAAATATCTCAAATGGGTAGACTTTGAGCCCGTCGAAGGTATATTTAGTTGTTCAAGTTGTAATGACTATCTACTTATTATTCCACACCTTATAGACATTGAAGCTTTTTATTTCCGCATTGTAACACTTTAGTTGTCTATTAGTAGATAGTTGTTGATGTTATTCCGTAGGTTAAGGCTTACTAGATCATCGCCCGACTCGTCGGGTCATCTCGAAGGGTTTGACGATGGTGTAGGTCAGTCGATTCAGGCCCATCGGGGTTTAGGTCATCACACTACCGATCCAAAAGTTCTACAAACAATTATAAAAGATATAAAAGATACATAAGTATCCCCAAACTACTTATCTCCTGCAACCCAGTCCTCTAAATATCCACAAAAAACCATCAATTCAAAAGTTATGCAAACAATCATAAAAGATACCAAAGTATCCCCAAACTGCTCATCTCCCTTGACCTACTCTTGTGTTTCTCGATTAACATTGTCCTACTACTGTGAGGACCAGGTGGATCCGACTGTGCTTACTGCTGCTCCTGAGGTGGTGGTGGCTGAGATAGGCCTGCCTCGTCCATGGTCATCCTGAACTGCCTCTGCATAAATGACACGACCTATCTTAATTGCTCATCAACATTATCAAACTTCGAGCGTGGCACCATCGCCGGTTCCTAAACATGCTTGCACCAAGATTTGCATATTTTCTATTCTTTCTCTCTAGCGACCCAAGACCATAGATACGCCATTCGGGATAGTCACCCACCACATATTAGTACAACATCGTATCATTCACCAGCTGGTTTGGTGTAGCCTGTGTTAACTTCTGACATCTGCTCTCGAGCTGAGCCTGTATGGATCAACAATAAACAACTAAAACAGTAAAGTCACTACAATTTAGCTCTTATTACTGTACTTACATAAAACAGCTCCGATCTAGTATCAATGAATGTCACTCTATCGTGGGGATGCAAATACAAGTCATTCACAGTAGGAGTTGTCTCGGATGCACGAGTCTACACACCAAAGTTATAAAAATATTAAATACGATATCAAATTAAAGCTCGATTATTAATCATATTTTACTATAAAAACACTTACCATTCTTTCATTGGTTGTTACAAAAGACACCAAGCCGCCACCGTGCTTCGAGACTTATATTAATTGGACATATGAAAAAACTTAGGCTATTAATTAGGCAAAGTAATTAATACACCAAAACATTTCAAATCTATGTATAGTTGACATGTGTCGACGATGTACATAGCTTTTTTATATATATATAATTTTTTTCCTTTAATTTATTTGTCTTCAAGGATATACTGCCACTATTTTCACCCAACTTTAAACTACAATGAGCTATGTACTTTTACATAATTAATACTCATACATGTTGGATTATGGGGTTCAAAACGCAGAGGAAACTTTAAATTTTATTTTGAAAATCCCGATAGGATCAAATCCTAGTTCCATTAAATTGATTGATTGAAACTAAATCGTACCTTAATCACAAGTATCCTTCTCTGTGTTGATCGAACAGTAAGATGTTGCCTGAGAAGAACACTCTTTATTAGAAATCCACACACAAATGGCGACCAAGATTCTGAGTGCTATCCCGAGAGAGAACACGAAAACAATTTTATGTTCTCCCTAAAACTAAAGAACAGCTAAAAACCTAACTCCTTTTCTACAAAACGAAAATTAGATTCCAACCTTAATTTTGTCTGTAATGTAAATTCACTTAATAGACTTTTTTATGCAACCTTTGTATAAATTTGACTAAGTAAATTATCATTATACCCTTGCTTAAAGAGGTATTAATATGTTACATCATATGGACTTTTTATGTTACGAATCGCTGTTACGAGTCATTTAAAATCTTGCAAAACCATTCTTTGTATGTGACCAAATAGGTTCATGCAACATTGACAGTGAACCAAAAAATTTATGGTACACAAGTCATAAGTAATTTCTAGCATGGCATTATGACTAACCAAGTTGCACGAAGATCAAAATTGATACAACCTAACCAATAATGTATATCATATCATTTTGTCGTACAATATTCTTTGATCAAACATAAGGCACTAAAAGTCACCCGTTATGTTTAATCATACTAGTCTCAATCTCTTAGTAAACTGAAAACATCCAAGTGACATTAATCATATCAATTCACATGGACTTGACCATTATCAGTCTATCATATCGAGGGATCCACTGATATCTCTTTCTATACGAGAGGGAAAAATTCTATCTCGATTACACACTTTCACACATAATTCACATAGTAACCAATCACAATCATAATAATCGTCTGGTTAAAAAAAAACATTTGATTGCATCAAATAACTATGATCATAATGTTGAAGTCTCTAGTAAACTCAAGTCAGATGACTAAATGATATACCTATCATGAGTAACACCTATGACTTAATCCATGTGGTGTTCTCTTAGCGGGTCGATCTAGTACCAAGTTCCATAACATGCACTCATGATCTTGATTCGTACCCTTATATATATGATTATTATATGACCATCAATTAAGACTAACACTAGTCTTAATTCATTATAGTCCCCTGTATAATGATCGACTAAGGATATTTAGGATATTTCGGTAAACATCCACGAATCTTATTATAATGTAAACATGCAAACCAATTATAATAATGAACAACAAATGTAATCCTCCATTTTATTAACCAAAATAATAAGAGAAACAATGTTCATAAAATTGACCTAGGGCACATCCCCCAACAATATACGCAAACATGATTCAAAAACCATGCATGTTAATTTGTCAAAGTAAATGGTGTCAAAAAAGAATTTGTCAAATATCGATAATATAGAAAATACTTGTACTTGTATTTTTTAAAAGAGAAGTCATGTCAGATTGTAGTCATTTAAATACTTTGACATGAAATATCAATCTCTCGCATTTTTTTATTAGTGAGATATTCTTCCACACATGTGGTGTCATAAAAGACATGATCAACACTAAAGGGGTTGAGATGTCCTGCAAGCTATTGATGTTCTTAATTTTTTTGGTTGCCATAGAAGCCATTAAATTCCATAAAAACTTCAAGCCCTAGTGATACTATATGTACTTTAATTCTATGGTCAAACTGAATTTATAAAGCATTATAAGACTGGAAAAAAAATAAACAAAGGTTTAAGTTGCACTATTTTTTCATCAAAAAAAGTCTATATAGTTGCAACATATATGTCCTACATAAAAAAAAACTCACTAAAAATTATATATATATATATACATAAAGTTACCACGCCGCATTTGTCATGAATATATGTAAAGCGAATTGGACTGAATCGGATCATCGAATTCTAAACATACAACACACAAGCCGTGCTGATTGCAAGTTTTGTAATCCAATCTAGTCCGAAAGGGTGAAAATTCCAATCTAATACGTGCTACTTTGTCTAGAATATGCTGGATCTAAGGATTGTTGGATATCTTGTACATCCCTATAGACAGTATTATAGCAACTTATATTCAAATAATAATCTTCTATTGCAAACTAAATTAACTAGCACAAGTCAAGTTGGTTGAATAGTTGAAAGCTGAAAGTGAATTAAGTTTTGATGTTCATTTTCAAGAAACTGAATGGTAGAGGAGCTCATTAAGGAATAACAAGCTGGAATGAACGTAAAATACATGCAACGTATATAAACATAAATACATACATAAATACATGTCAATTAATGGTCTCGTGAACATGGTCAATATTAGCAAACAAGTTGTCTGTAATCAAGAATATTGCACATGTACACACCATGAAACCATCCCACATTCCAACACATGCTGAGAGTTCATGCATTTGCCATCGATGACATCAATACCAATTTGAAGTTTCATTGAAGAAGTTAAAATAGATGGTATCCCGAAAAGCATGAATTTCACACTTAACTCCAAGGACATAAAATAAAGATGCTAATTTTCACTCAAGTGCAACATAAAGTTCAACAATAAAAGTTATCAATGAACAAGTACAATGCTACATACTAGGAAAAGTAATATTCAATTTGCATTCAATCCTAAAGTAGTCGATGTAATGTAAGAAAAAGAAAAGAACAGTAATAACAATAGGGATGATGAAGAAAAAAAAACCATCGAGGCTAATGATGTTGAAATGAAACGAAAGTAAAGTAGGAGCAGCAGCATGCAAAACAAGAAATATGATATAAGTGATAAAGACTTGATTCCGATAATAATCTCGAAATGAAATGAAAGTAAAGTAGGGAGTAGCAGCAACAACTATAGTCTATAATGTAATGCAAAACAAGGTATATAATATAAGCGATAAAGACTTGATTTTGGAAAACCTTAATTGTTCAAACTATAATGCCGAGAGCAGAAAAAAAATAAGCGGATGAGGTAAAATTATGGGCACATAAAGGTTCCTAGCAACACACCCCAAAGATAGAGGGCTCCCAGCAGGGCTTCATGGATCTTATCAAAAGGGGTCTTAATTGCAGAAGTGAAGAAGAAATTAAAGTTCAACCTACTACAGTTCAGCTAAAGTTGATATAAAGCCACAAAGGCCTTTGATCTATAATATATAAGAATGCATTTGTTATGTTTACGTGAGATTTTTGTTATTTTCAGGTAGGTAGAGACATTGCCTTGAAACAAAATACGAAATCAGATTTAATTTTCAACCTTTTGCCAACTGCTCAACCCCTACCAAAATACTCCAACTCTTATAAAGAAGCACTTGAGAGAATCCTTCGGCAGCCAAAATGATTTGAAATATTCCGACTTTAGAAAACATGCTACACGACATAAACACATGGAATCAATAATTTTTTGAAATGCAACACTCACAAGAATTGTTGGATCTAGTTTCCCTCATCCAATTAATGTACCGTTCAGAAAATTGAAAGGATAGACATGCTTCCCAAACTTGTGCTCCATGTCACTTCTCCAAGCAACGTTCTTCCTGTTAATCCTTAGTCCCACCGCACCACGAACATATCTATATACATAACCGAAGAGAACAGAACTGAATAGAACAAAGGCGAGGGCTTCGGCGGCTGTTGGACGGGAGGGCTTTACCGACTATGATAGTGGTGTTGATGGAGGCGAGAGGGGACGCGAGAGTTAAGGCTCGGGCAGAAGAGAGGGGTCGAATGTGGGAGAGGTTAGGGCTAATCGCATGAACAAGTTAGAGGAAGCAAACATCTATTTTGTGTATTCAATTGAGATTTTAATGGACTTTTGATTACTTTTAATTACTAAAAAAATTTAGGTATATTCAATTAAAACTTTTAGACAGATTATAAAAATAAAATGTATTCAATGTGAATTTTTATAGACTATTTAAAAGTCTATAAAAGTGTTGGAGTATTCAATTTTAATTTTTAGAGAATTTATAAAAGTAAGGTGTATTTAATTTTTTGGTGACTTTTGTGGTTTGGTTACAAATCTAGACTTTTATATACTTTTTATATAAAAACACACATAAAGAAATCTTCAACTTCTCTTCACCTCAACCCAGAAACTTTTAGAGACTTCTAATTTTCGTTGGTTCCCTTATTCAATTAAGATTTCATTATTCATAAGGTATTTTCTTATCAATTGTTTTAATCAACTTCTCCAACCACTCCACAACTCATGGATTTCATTGCTCACTCATTATACTATAATGTCTATGTATATGAAAATGATGTTGTTATTAATATATAAGAGGTCATTCTTGCATCATTGTGCATTTTTATACGATTTTTTTACAAAGAAGTTTCGTTTATTAAGTGCAAAATTATAATCTCAAAAAGTGTAATATTATTATTTTTGAAGAAAATAATCATTTTTTCTTCAAATGCAAGAAGTGATTTTTAAGAAATTTAAATCATTCTTAAGGAAAAACATTAGTTTTTTTACTTAAGTAAAAAAGTGCAAACTTTTTACACAATGATCTTACTTATTCTTTTTTGCCCATAAAAGATGATTCATTTACCTATTTGTTTTGTTGATATTTATTTACTTATTTGTTATGTTACTATTTTGATAGTAACTCATTAATATGTATATATGATTTTCTTATTAAAATATAAAAATACTTTCAAAAAAATTAGTAATAGTTATTAAGAAAAAGCAATATAAATTATGCCTTGACCGATCATCAAAATCATGTTTAAGAAGTTCACAAAAGTCATTAAAAATCTTAAATGTTGATAAAAGTCATCAAAATGAAGTTCAAGTAAAAGTTCATCAAAGTCTTTAAAAGTCAACGAAAATCTATAAATTTCAGAAAAGTCATCCACTTATAAAAGTAACAAAAAGTCTATTAAAATCTTAATCGAATACACCACTGTTAATCAAGCTTCTCATCAATTCGTGTGAGTTTCGAGGCGTGATGGGCGGATATCAAGCACCTTAGTGTGTGAACTTTTGGTATGGAATTTGGCATCACTTTTTTAGCAATAGAATTTAAATTTCGTCTCTATTCTATCTCTATTTCATCACTAGTCAAACAATTTCCCATCATAGTCAGCCTACATTCCGTTTCTAATTAGCAATTTTCGTTTCCAATTCACCATTTGTTTGTAATGTGTCACAGTATCTTGTTTTGAACTTTTCCTGCATACTACACCTCCATTCAAAGTAAACACATATCCAAACTATGATCTGGAGTCATCTATGTCAGTTTGTAACTTGCGTCTATGTAACCATTTACAACAAGCTCATTTCCAAACTTTCATAGACCAAGAACTCTTCTTTAATCCTTTTTAAGTTCTTAAGAATGTTCTTTACTACTATCCAGTGACTCTTACTGGGATTTGACTGATATTTGCTTGTTTCACTCAAAGCATATGATACATATGGCTGAATGCATAACATAGCATACACGATGGATCCAATAGCTGATGCATATGAAATCATATTCTTATGTTCTCCCTTATCATTAGTCTTAGGACATTGTGCTTGCTGAGACTTATGCCATGAGACATTAACAACGACCATCTTTTAGAGTCTTGCATACTGAACCTATTCAACACCTTGTTTATACAAACACTCTGACTTACACCGATCAAACTCTTAGATCTATCCCTATATATCTCAATCCCAAGGATATAGGCTACATCTTCTAACTATTTCATTGAGAAACACTTCCCTAACCAAGACTTGACATTCTGCAGGTTAGTGTGTCATTTACAATGAGTAATATATTGTCAACATACAGTACCAAAAAATGACTACGATCCCACGGACATTCTTAGATACATGAGGCTCATATTCTTTCTTAATGAAATCAAGTTCCTTAATTGCTTCATCAAAATGAAGATTCCAACTCTGAGAAACTTGCTTTAATCCATAAATGGATCTTTGAAGCTTGCACACTTTTTTAGAATTCTCGGGATATACAAACCCTTCAGGTTGTATCATATACACGTATTCAAGTATCTTTCCATTAAGAAAATTTGTTTCGACATCCATTTGTCATATCTCATAGTCATAATATGCAACTGTGAAGATTAGAATTCTAATGGATTTAGGCATCGCCACATGAGAAAAAGTCTCATCATAATGAACACCTTAAGTTTATTTAAAACCTTTTGCTACTAGCCGTGCTTTATAAGTATGCACTTTGTCATCCATGTCAGTTTTCTTCTCGAAAACCCATTTTAAACCCAATGGTCTTACCCCCTTCTGGTAAATCAACCAAGTTCTAAACTTGATTATCATACATGGATTGCATCTTAGGGTTTATGACACTAAGCCATTTACCTAGCTCATGGCCATATACGACCTCCTTAAAAGTAGTAGGTTCATCTTGATCTATAAGCAATACCTCGCTACTACTAGTAACGATAAATCCATATCTTTAAGGTTCATGTATTACCCTATCAGATCTACGTGGGTCTTATGTCACATGTAGAGGCTCAACTAGTTCATAACTTGGTTGATCTCCCTTTAGCGGTTCAGTGTTTATTTGTAGTTCTTGAACTTCTTCAAGACTTACTTTATTTCCATTGGCATCTTTTGAAATAAACTCTTTTTCCATAAAGACACTATTCCGAGTAACAAATAATTTGTTCTAAGTGAGATTGTAAAAATATTATCCTCTAATTTCCTTAGGATAACCTACAAACAGACACTTGTAAGACTTGGCTGCTAAGTTTCTTAGAATCTTCATCGTATAAAAACCTCGCACCCCAAGTCTTTAGGAAAGACAAACAAGGAATTTTTCCAAACCATGTCTCATATAATTCAATGTAATCGCAATAATTTCTAAGGTATAGCCTCAAAGGAAATGAGAAGATCTACATGACTCATCATAAATCGAACGAAATCTAATAAAGTTTGATTTCTCCTATCAGAAAGACCATTCCATTATGGAGTTGCTAGAGGAGTTAACCGTGAGACAATCCTATAGTTTCTTAGATGATCATCAAGCTATTGGCTCAAATATCCACCACCTCGATATGATGGAAGTGCTTTTATGGTTTTTCCAAATTTATTTTGCACTTCATTTTGAACGTTCGAAACATTTCAAATGATTCAACTTTATGCTTCATTAGATAACACAACCATATTTGCAAAAATTATCAATGAATTTGATGAAGTACTGATTACTTCCTCTAACTATTATGTTTATAGGAATGCATACATCAGTTGTATTAGACCCAATAAATAACTTGCCACTTTTAGTCATCTTGCTTAATAAACAAGATAAACATGTTTTAAAAGATTCTAAATCAGATGAATATAAATGTCCATTTTTAGAAATGTGTTTCTCATTTATGTGACCCAGACGACAATGTTAAAGGTAGGATTTCTTCAAATTATTTGACTTGAATCTCTTTATATTTACATTAAAGATAGAAATATCTATGGACTTTCTCATGTTTATAATATAAAGACCATCACATAAATCAACATTTGCATTAAAAACGCCTTTACGAGAAATTGATCAATTGTTATTCGCAATAATAAAAGAAAAATCACCTGAATCCAAAATATGAAATTGAAATGATGTTTTTGCTCAAGGCAGAGACACAATAACAATTGTTTAAACTAAAACAAGTCCATTAGATAAAGTTAACTAATAACATCCTACATCCAATGCAATTATCTTTAGTCCATTTCCAACTCGCACGACAACTTTTTTTTTCAACTTTCTAATTCTTATGAGTCATTGCACATTAATATAAATGTGAGATTCACATTTGATATCCAACATCTAGTAATCACTAGTAGATATGTTATATTCATTAACGTAAATACCCAAAGTAGCATTCGCACTACCCTTCTTTTTTCTGTAGATTTTTGTGACAGAGATCACGATTTTTTAGCCAATGACCAAGTGCATGACATAAATGGCAATTTCCTTCCTTCACATTTTTCGTCCGTGGTTGTAAACCAGAAGTAGCCTTAAGCTTGACTTATTCAACGGGTTTTGTGATAGACACAAAACCTTAGAAACTTTAGCCTTATCTTTGCCCTTTTTCTTCATAGCCTTCCCTTTCTGAACCATCAACACATTGGTAGAGGGCTTCTTGACATTCTGCTTAGCATTCGTAAGCATCAAATGCAACTCTAAGATGGATCTCTCCATGTTAATCATATTATAGTTCATCACAAATTGAAAGTAACTATATGGCAATGAATTCAAGATCAAATTCGTAGCCAACTCTTGGCTAATAGGAAATCCAAGTATGCTATAATGGTCAATATAGCCCTTCATCTTCAGAACATGAGGACTAACTGACGCATCCTTAACCATCTTGCAAGAATATAGTTTCTTAACTATCTCGAGTCTTTCTTGCTTTGCCTACTATTTGCACATTTCCTTCAGCATCGCAGCCATATTGTAGGCTTCAATGTGTTTCATGTCATTATACAGTCAAGAATTATGGTAGCAAACATAATTAATGCAACATCAGTTGTGCATGTGCATCATTTACAACTTTTGAGGCAATTGTTGGCAGTTCCTCAAGAATAAGATCACTAAGACATATAGCTTGTGTTCATGCTTAATAACAACTCTCAAGTTTCTTAACCAGCTTATAAGTTTTATCTCAGAAAACTTATCCTTCTCAAGGATGGATCCCAGTTATAAGGGATTAGTGTGATTTGAAAAGACCATCAATCTACAACAAATATTATGCAAAGTTCATTTTAATATACAGGAATAGACTCCTACTAAATCAACAACCCCCTAAAATACAATGTTAATTTAGGGGACTAAAATCCATATTTCATTTATTTCCAAGACAGCTAAGACATGCCGCTTTAAACTTATAGGTAGGTACATGTTACCAATTATGTTTTATCCCGTATCCCAATTAGGGCGATACCCGGCCTGAAACCCTAATGAAGCTCTGATACACCAGTCGGGTTCAACTAGAGTAATAGTGCAACCATCCTTCATACCTGATAATCCCATAAATAGTATATCATTTATCGAACAAACAATTGAAAACACAACGAAATTAAAAAATTTTCGATAAAACATACGATATACAAAAATCGACATAAACATCGTCATAAAACCATATCCTAAACCTGTTTAAAAATATTAATTGAGTATAATATATAAACAGTTTGGAAATCACTTCACCGTAGAGAATATTATAGACTCCTAATCACCTTGTTTACTGAGTGCTTCAACTTGCTTAGTAAGTGATGCTCATAATCATATCAACTATCATCTAAATATCAATGTATCAATGAATAGCAATATGAAACCAAAATATATATATATTCAGGCATTGAAAATGATACAAACAATACATAACGAAATGCAAGTTCAATGGTCAATTGCAACTGTACCCATGAATTGTATGTTTTTTTAATTTCTTTTGCATTCAAAACAAGAGTTGTAAACTTCCGTCACCATGAATTACAAACCACATAACCTCATACGTTGGTCGACGTGTGATTTATGTAGTGTATCCAGACATAGTGTAGCTACCTACTCCTAGATGGAAAGTAGCAACCGCTTAGCATCACGAATCTAAGGGAAGGGTATTTGTTGGCCTTCTAATACCTCGGTCGTCAACCTTAGTCAGATTCCCCCATTGCACCCCTATCTGAGTTCACATTTCAATATAAAATAATAGGAAATCAACAATCAGGTATCTCAAGGTTGCTGAAGGGAAGGTGTCGGTAGCTAGCCAATCATCTTCATTGTCACTCCAGTTTGATTCGCCCATCGTAACTCTTTCCGGATAATTTCTCATAAAATAGTTTAATAACACATTCAAGTAATGATACATTGCCCTATTTCCCGCCCATAAACTACGTGCACTAAATATAACTATTTTACAATGCATAATTGATAAAAGTACGAGTCCCATTTATATGTGTCGAACTTTCCTAACTTTTTACTGATTTACTCGACTCCTGAGATGCATAAACCTTTCCCCGTTGAACAAGAACCTAAATTATACCAATTGTCATTAATTTGGGTCCAATATTGTTTAATTAGAACTCTTAAATTGATTCTAATCGAATCCGAAACCAATTTATCAAATTTTAGGTCAATGTGACTATTTCACTTTTCTCGAGGTAAAACCCAAGTATAAAGTCTCGTACGGATCCCAAATTCTTCATTTTTCATCAATTTGTTTTATCAAAATATTATTTTTCAAGATTTTTCAATTTTTTTGAAATTTGTTTCTATTTTTCTAGCAATTTCCTCTTTTTTCTATTTCTATTTTTATTTTTATTTTTTTGTTGGGTCGGGTCAACTGTAACGGGTCTGACCGAACCCTGGCCATGGCATTGGGCTTGGCTCACCCCACGGGCTGAGCCTGACCCAACCTAGGGAAGGGAGTTGCACACGCATAGCCCGTGAGTGTGCATTTTTTTTCCAAATCGAAACCAGGGACGTTTTGACCTTGGTTCGACTTCAATAATTTTTTTTTAAAAAAAATATGGGGTTTAGCAAGCCAAACCCCATGATCGAACCAATAGGGCTCCCCTGCATCTTCTTCTTCAGACCGAAACCTCCCCTTTCAATTTTCATTAAAACACAATGAACAACATCATTAACAACCAAACAATAATGATAATAACAACAGTCACGATAACAACAACACAACAACGACACACCTTGGATTTTGATTTCTCCTTTAATCTCTCTTTCCCTCATCTCTCGGTTTCTCTTCTCTCTCCCTATCTCTCGATTTCGATTTCGTTGATACACATAGGAGATGGTTATGTTGAAGAATATAAATATTAGATTTCCTCGACTCTTACGGTACTCGTATCTTAAGGCGAATCCAATCTTTAACATTTAAATTTGATTTAATCTTTAGGATTTATATATATATTTATATATATAAACTATATATAAATATATATAAAAACTATATATAAATATATATACATCTATGTATTCTCGCACCCATAAATTTGTTGCACGTGCTAACGACGACCGTCGGACGTGTACACTATTGTACGTCCCATGCGCGTCACCCTTAACCCTGCGTGTCACTAAGCCCCCATCAAATATTAATTAATTATTTATATATAAATATATAAGCCTATATTAACACGCCTATGACATTGCCATGCGTGCGCGCCAAAGAGTTCACTCGGGCATGCACGTTACCCCATGACTCGTGTGCCTCACTCTTGGCCCACGCATGGTATGAGGCATCCCATAATTTTTTAATTAATTAATTAAATGCCAATTAATCCAATTAATTTCAATAAATACAAATACACATCATACAAACACAAAACGATACGCAAACGCTAATCGAGACAAGTAGGGCTTAACCAGGAGTCTAACTCGGGTTAATTAGAATTCAAATTATCATTAATCACCTGGTTAAGGTAACGGGTCGTTACAATCTCCCCAATTTAAGAAAATCTTGTCCTCAAAATTAAAGGAAATGTACAAGTTACCAGTAGTTCCAAAGAGAAATGAAATTACTCGTCCATGTATAGCTTCCGTTCCCAAGATATATTTTGATTTTCATGAAACTCTATTTTCTCTTAATCCGAACCTACAAAGCTCTTTCATAGATTAGACTTTGAAAAGCACAACTAAAAATTATTTTTGAACTCTCCAACAATCTATGATGCTTATCTCCTCAATATTGTTATTTTAACTAAGTTTTAGTTATATATCACTTAGCCTGCCATACCCTCTTTGTATAGCTCTTTATTATTTCATTTTTAGTAAAAGCTATATTCATATCTTAGTTATATACATCAATGTACAATAATATTGAGCATATTCAACTTTATTATTTCGCGATGTAATTCCCCTGATTACATTTATTACTAAATAGCTCACATAAAGGAATCTATTTTTTTTAGTGGTTAATCATTATGAAACACAAGCTCAAAATATTTATTTTTAAGAATTAAGATTAGCAGCTCGGTTTCTGTCAACATAAAGAAAATATCATGTACGAAGATTGAGAATAATTTTCAGTTATATTAATAACTTCTTCCATTGCTGGAAGCAAGTCTCGGATTTCCATCCAGGGAATCAAACACTGAAACAACATACCTTCTCTCATTTCCATATACATATAACTTGCCCAATCTGTCAAAAGAATAACATAACCTCACTGATAAGAATTTGCAGACTTCGATAAATCTATCAACTACAACTTCCATTATATTGCGTTGACACCAAAGTCTAGTTAATTTCATTACATAACCATCTGTTATATTATGCGTGTACCATCAAGTATAGACAAGAATTTACTTAACCCTTCAGGTTTCTATTATCCAGTCTTAACCTACTGAATAACTCTATCACTTTATGAATTTAACAACAAATATCATCACTTCAGACAATCCATAATCTTTTCGTATACCTCAATATGATATGGCATTCCCTGTATGACCAATATAAAGAGATCCATGAGATCATCGAAGTAATTCTTGCCTAAGATTCTTTCTTGAACTAGTATTTTCATCTCAGATTCTAATGCGTTAAGCACAATTTCATTAGACAGTCCAATATGGATGATAATCCTTGATAGGCAAATTTTGGCATATCAAGTGATTTCAATTAGACTTTTTGATCTCCTTTGTCCTCAATTAATTAAACACTTAGCTCAGTTTCAATCTGAGCTTCAAAGAACATATTTGTAATTATCAATCCCAACAACTCAGTTAATGATGCGCCTGTAGGACTTGATTCTATCACCATTATTACGCATCTCTATCAGGAGATAGTACTGAGATGTTCCGATTATAATTACAATTCCAGTTCTTTTCTCTATTCGAAGTATTGATCACATCAGTCACTTTGTGTGGGTGAGTTCTTTGAGTGAATTCATTATATTCATGAATTTAGGTTACTCACTTCACCTTTAATCTCTTTCACTCTGACGATTATACTATTCAAACTCTCATAACTTAAAGATTTCCATCTTACATTTTTCACTAATTCAGTGATTTCCATACTTCTCAATTGTCTTCTATTGTTTCCTCTAAGATTTTATAATCTTAAGGATAACTAAAAGACTCTCTAAATCCTTTTCGCTTGAGTAATTTAGTATTTCAAACCCTACAATAAATGAATGAACTTGCACAACCTATTCAATTGAATGGATTCACAAATAAGTTGAAATCTACACTCATATTTTATAATCATAAGTCTTAGCTTTAGAATTTATCTTTAAAATTCATTCAATTCATCGTTTGAAATACATTTCAAGATTTTATTCTATAAGTGATGCCTTAAACTGTTTGGTACGACTACCGAAATAGTTATTTCACAGTAGCTCTTCTCAAGTTTCCTTGAACTATATAATAGTATAACTATAATCTCTTGCTTCGTCGTGTTAACATACAATTACCTGAATAAATGTATTAGAATAAGTCTCTAATCTTTTTATAATCCAGGTATAATCAAGCAATTATTGTAGCCCAACTACATTTCAATTTCCTCTCAAGGCAATCTTGCGTTATTTATGGCTCATTTCAATCATTTTTTTTAAACTTAATTGAACATACAATACAATGATACTACAAATCTTTGTATATGTTGTTTGTATCATTTAATCATTCCAAGATAACACTATTTTTCTGACTATGTGATAAATATAGGACAATTATTTGATCGTCTCAATCTTAGTCAAGCCCATTGACTCGCAATTCACATTCAATACATGTCTGAATGACTTACATTTGAAGCTTAATAGTTGCGCTAGAAATTTTTGGTATAAACCAATTTATTGTTAGAGTTCACATGACTTTGCGATACTACTTATGACTTTTTGATATTGCTTGTGCCTTTTCTAAGTCTTCACCCTTTTATATTATTATTGATAACTCAATGATAATCTTATTCCAATTGAGTTCAATAACTCTATTTCTTTATTCATTTATGAACATAGCACGAGCTCTAGTGAGTTTTCATGGTTACCACCATGATTTTTATCATAATCAAGCCATTGCCTAACTTCATATTCTTATAGTTCTAATTCTGATGTTGAATCAATGATGACCAGATCTTAATCAGCTCTTGAGAACAACTGGTTTCATTTAATAAGTTAAATGAGTTATCATTTTTTGGTCAATGAATATTCATCCTTGATTCGCTTAAAATTAAGTCATCACTCGAGTTGGATTTTCAAACTACTACAATTTCCATATTATACTAAGTAAAAATGGAATTGATAATTGGTTTGACACCAGAATCAAGTAATTAATTAATTCGATCTCAAATTGTGACAAGATTCCAAGAAAATCTGATAAACAAATCTCTTGAAACTTTTGGAGCTACAATTTGTTCATCAAACTTGAATTCTATTTAGGATTTTCTAAATTTCTACAACAAATTCAACCTGTGAATCTCAAGTGTGAATTTGATTCTACGAATAAACATTCATAAAAGTTTAGAGATTTTCAAAAACTTTTAAATTACGAATAGCAGTTAATACCAACTTCTTGATATACTGCTCACCTATTCATTCCCCATATCATAAAATATTCTTTGGATTCTCAAATCCTCAAATTCATTGACAACTCATTCTCCCTAATTTAAAGTATTCCAGCCTAAAAGATCAAAGTAGAGCATCTCACAAGCTCACTACGATGTTTAAACTCATACTATACACGTTCTTACAAGTTTCTAACTTTGAGTTTCTATATGAAATTACCATAAAGTGAGAAGTCCAACAAATGATATAGAGTTGACTATCAATACAAATTTTTCATAATCCTTTAACTATTATCTCTTGCTTTGAATCTTCACTTTTAATGTAATTTCAATATTAAGATCATCTTATTAGTGAGTGCGGTTAAATCACAATAACACTAATAAAACTTTTCTTATTTTACCTTTACCTTCAGTATGTGCAGTTACATCGCAACTATACTGACAAGATTTTTCTCATTATTCCCATATGGACTAGCACCATACATGGAATTTTATACTTTATAATAACTTTATACTTTATAATAACTTATAAAGTATGAATAATTAGTGGTTATCTAATCTCAACTAAGTTCTTATCATCGTTTACCACTAACTTCCTTATTGAATAACCTTTAATCTCGTTTAACTAGTTTCGACACTAGTATATATTCACTCTAAGTGAATCATCACCTTTGAGTTTCACTGAAGGTCGCTTATTATTTTATTCAATTCTTAATGTCAATTCTCCTAATATATGTCTCAAAGTCCAGGTCCAATCGATCCTTCTACACTGAATAATGTTGATCAACTAATATCAATAAGAACAAAGATCATTTTAGACTATCCAATAGGAGAAAAGTTCATTTTTAGTCATCATAAGATTCTCGATGCCTTTCCTTGTTCCATATAATATTCAAATTTAGGTTTCTACAATCCCCAAACCTCAATGCTTTATCATTATTTAAGTTTTCACAATCTTTTCTCGTTATAATATCCATAAAGTCCAAGTTTCCTAAGAACTCTCACTATCTATTCATTAGATTCCAGGAAAAAAGATGGGAGATAAGACCTTCAAAATAACGCATAGGAAAGACATTGCATGTATATCTATCACATAGATATAATACATCACAACAAATTACATTACTCACTCTTTTATCTTTCATTACCCACCAAAAACCTCGATAACAACCATTATCAGGCACTAAGTTAATTCATAACTTGATTATTGGTTTGAGTACTCTCTGTAACGGCCCATTTTATTAAATTTACAGACGTGGACGCCAGCTCAAGTCTACGTGGACGCCACTGTAGGTTAGGACGCACGGGGACCTAAGTACGCTATTTATTGTGTGTTGGTTGCTTATTTGCGGTGCAATTTATTGAAATATATCGCATGTGTATATGTTGCATAATAATACGTGCGAGATTGTGTGAACTGTATTCGCTTCGATATGCGTGTTGACGCGGATGCGGGGTAGTTAACGGGATCGAATAGTAGGTCAGGGAAACTAAAACATACAAATTACATAAAAAATGGCCAAGTAACTAATAGGGAATGGGTGTTAGGTGGCTAGTGACGGGGCGGTACGCGTATATAGCCATTCGGATGCGAAATTGGGCGTCAAAACGCCCGAAAACACGGGCGAGTGTCCCAGTTGTGTCACAATTTGGAGTCAAGACACAAAGTCAATAATACTTATCTTATCTACCACCTTTTCTCTCACCACCCTCACACACATACCCCACACACACACAGTGCGATTGGGAGACCGAGAGGAGAAGAAGAAAAGGAGAGGAGAAGAAGAAAAGGAGAGGAGAAGAAGAAGAAGCTGGGAACGAGAGAAGAGAAGGTGGAGACGTCACGATCGAGGTGAGTCCTAGTTGTTTTTGTTGTGGGTTAGTGAGTTAGCCGTGGTGGCCGAGATAGGGGTTCGGCCATGAAGGTCGATCGGGTCGCGGTGGTGATGGCAGGGGTGTCTCCCCTGCCATCGATGCCACTGGGGTTGGGGTGGAGAGCAACCCAAACCCAACTGCAAGGGAAATAAAAAAAAAATTTCCTTTCCGATCGAACCAGAGGTCTCTGGTTCAATCGCTCAAGCGCGTGTGCACCCTCAAATGGACCGACCCAAAAAAGGTCAGGCTTGGCCCATGGGTCAAGCCTGGACCGGTTCTGAACCAAGGTCGGGTCCGACCCCGTTGGGTAGACCGGACCCAAATAAAATTTTAACAAAAAAGAGAAAAGAAAAAAAAAAAATGAAAGAAAAATTGGAAAAAAAAGAAAATTCCGAAAAATTATATTTCAATAAAATAAATAGAAATTTATGAATTTCTATAAAAAAATATATTTGGATATTTCGAACGTGACTTTCGCGGGGTTTTTGTCTCGAAAAGCGCGAAATGGGAAATTTGGCCTAAAAGTTTAGAAATTGGTCATAAATTGTCATACTAAATTGGAATGATTGGTAAATGGACATAGGTGGACACGGGTGATCAATTGGCGACCAAGGACCTAGTGGAATTGGACTCGAGGATTGATTACGGGGTATTGGAGTGCGTTGTGAGGTTTGTAAAAGCCAGTTGAAAAACTATGAGTATTTATTTCGCTTTGTATTTCTATTCATTTTCAGTATTCTTCGTGATCTTTATTGCATCTATATCTTGTCATTGTTGGACGGTTGGTTGAGTTACTCCCACCTGATGTTCTGTTATGCGTATATGTAGTCTTGACCATAGCATATGTATCAAGAGTTCTCGACGGATAACGACCTGAGCTAATGAACTTCTTCATGTGTCGGTGCGTCGTAGGTCTACGCCGGCCACCGAGAGGGACCAGGTGATAGCTAGTTGGGTGCGCCCACTACGGGATCATAGAAGGGTATTCCGAAGTATGGTTTAGTTTGACTGGAACTTGCACATACATTTGCACTTTATTGTTATCTATGCATGCGATGCCCTACTTACAGTTGTCTGTTTATGTTTCGCATGTTTATTTAACAGTATTTATTGATTCCACTTGTTTATTTGAATGCTCGGAGGAGTTCCTTGGGATTTTACTGACCGGACTCGTCATCCATTTTCTTCTGTGATGATTGAGTGCATATCCGAGTACATATAAGGGCAAGGGGATCTTAGGCGACTACCTCTGACAGCCTACCGTTGAGGATTACTCGTACGTGTGATTTGTTTTGATATTTTGGTTCTTTTGGGAATTGGGGAGTGTTATGACCTTGTACATGCCTATACCTTATATGATACAATTGTCTACCTTATACTCTTTAGGGTTTTTCCACAATAGGATTCGTTAAATTGATTATTAATATTTCTTGCATTTAAGTACGTATTCCGCTGAATACGTTATTTATACGCTGTACACACAAGTGGATACGAATTTCGATACGGAAATAGGACGGGGAGGTGTCGTACACGTGAAGTAGGGTCAGCTGGCAAGGAGTGCATGGAGACACGTCACCCCAGGGCGGCGAGGGCTGCCACAGTTGCTATTAGAGCAGAGGAAGTCCTAAGACAATAAAATTTAATTAATGAAATTAGATGTGGAAACCCGAAGTTATTGCCTTAAAACTTTAGTTGGGAAGTGATGCGAGGCAGGTAGAGTTATAACTTATATGCGTGTTATATTTTCATTTTATTATATGATATACATATATCCTTCGAGATTGATCCGGAGCATATTCTCGATGAAGATTATGGACGGACAGTCAGGTACACCTTTTGAGACTAGACAGACTAGTGATGCGGTTAGGGATGTCTCGGTTATGGCGAGTAAGGGGGATAGACTCTCAGCCCAGGAGACACAGATGGCCAAGGTATTACAGCTATTACGAGAGTAGACTGCGGTATTGGTGACACTCACTTTAGTTAGAGAGTCTGTAGTTGTGACCTAACGATGGGGACATCAGTTGTTCCGGTGGTACCCCAAACACCAATTCATGGGGTAGCAGTAGAAGCACCCACAGAGACAAGTATCATAGTTGTCGTTCCTTTAGAGACATCGACTCTTACGCCTCCTTGCACGATGACGGACCAGGTTACTACCGCCCCCACTGCTGATACGACTACTACATCGGCATTTGTCCTAGCACCAGAGGCAAAATTATTGAGGGAGTTTTTGAAGTTCCGGCCTAGATTCTTTTACGGAGGCGATGACCCCGATGCTGTAAGGAGATGGGTAATTTCCCATCAGCATTTTCATAAGCTGGATGAGGAATGATGAGACTGTACAGGCACGCCTTTCGGGAGCCTATTTGAGAGGGCATGCGGCAGTCTAGCGGATGACATATACGGATACTCATATGGAACCGACGACATGGGCTGAGTTTAGGGAGTTATTTTACGATTAATACATACCTATGGAGTCTAGGTTGAGACTGAGGGAGGAGTTCCTGGCCCTGAGACAGGGTAATCGGACCTTGATGCAGTATATGGAGAGGTTCCGACATTTGCTTCAGTTCTCTCTAGATGTTGCCGGGACAAATCGCTTACAGATCTATTACTTCACCAGGGGGGTTGATGACAGGATTGCGTCAGCAGTTGTTTGATCGGAGCCATGACTCTGCAGGAGATCTTTGACAGGGCATGCATACATACAGCAGAGGGCTGGCAGACGGGTGACTCGTAGGGAGGTACAATCAGGGCAGAGTTCAGGGTCGAATCAGAGGCATAAGAGATCGATGGATCGTCCGGATAAAGACCGAAGAGATGATAGACGGGAGTGAGCGATTATCAGGGCAGTCAGTTCCGCTATGAGGAGCCACAACTAGTTCATGCTATTACCTCCACACTAGTGGATAGGTATAGGTCACAGCCACAAAGGTACCGCCATGGTCGAGATAAGGGGGACATGATAGGGGTCAGGTAGACCGGGGTCCGAGATCTGGAGACGGATAGACTAGAGAGCCATAGATGTCACTGTTGTGGGCGGAGGGGACACTTGAGGGCTGACTGCCGGGTACCACTATCGCCACGACGAGAGGCAGACCAGGCCAGAGATAGAACGCATGCGTTAGCACACCCAGATAGTGGGGCGACTAGGCAACTTATTGAATGTACATTACTTATATTTGGTCACCATATGCATGCTATGTTTGATTCTGGTAGCATGTTATCGTTTCTTGCTGGACGTATTGTTGGATTGTTAGGGTTAGTTACACAGACACTAGACCCACATCTTCTCCTTTGTACGGCCGTTGGAGATAAGATATGCCCTAACCGAATATGTAGAGACGTGATGATAGAGGTGGAGGGACATAAGCTACCAGCGGATATTTGAGTATTAGAGTACTTAGAGTTTGACACACTACTCGGGATGGATTGGTTAGCATTATATCATGCACGGATAGACTGTTACGATAAGAGGATAGAGTTTCGTATTCCTGGAATATCGGAGTTCTTATACTTGGATTAGCAACTAACTTACCCATCACAAAAGGTCGACTAGTTACAGCGCAATAGATGGAGATGTTTGTAGTGATAGTTGAGCCGGAGGTTCAGACGGGGGTACAGATTGAGGACGTTCCGGTGGTTAGGGATTTTTTGATGTATTTCCAAATGATTTACCTGGATTGCCATCGCCATGAGCCGTTAAGTTCATAATCGAGCTGATACCAGGGACGCAGCCAATAGCCAATCGACCTTACCAAATGGCACCAACGAAGTAAGAGGAGGTGAGACGACAATTGGATGAGCTGTTGGAGAAGGGTTTCATTCACCCTGGTATATCACCTCGGGGAGCTCTAATACTGTTTGTGAAGTAGAAAAATGGTACGATGAGGATGTGCATCGACTATAGGAAGCATAATCAGGTAACTGTGATGAACCGTTACCCAATTCCTAGGATTGACGATCTGTTTGATCAGCTAACTGGTGCCAGATTCTTTTCGAGGATTGACCTTTGCTCAAGTTATCACCAGTTGATGATTCGAGAAGAGGATATCCAGAAAACCGCTTTCAGCACGAGATACGAATATTTGAGTTCACAGTCATGCCTTTTGAGCTGACGAACATTCCAACGATTTTCATGGACCTGATGCATAGGGTCATGAGGCAATATTTGGATGGATTCGTCATCGTGTTCATCGATGATATCTTGATCTACTGCAGGACTCGTGAGGATCACGAGGGACATCTCAGAACAGTTTTGACGACACTGAGGGAGCATCGACTGTATGCCAAGTTTAGCAAGTGTGACTTTTGGCTAAGTGCGATGAGATTCTTAAGCCATGTCATCAGTGAGCAGTGTATCTAAATGGATTCTGAAAAGATTTGAGCGATCATTGACAGGAAAATGCTTGAGTCGGTAGCTGATATACGGAGTTTCTTTGGACTGGCTGGCTACTACCACCAATTTGTACGAGATTTTCCTTGATTGCAGCGCCAATGATGAGACTAACTAAGAAAGATGTTAGATTTGACTGGTCAGATGAGTGTGAGCAGACCTTTTATGAATTGAAGCGGAGAATGGCATCTGCACCAGTATTGACATTGTCGGAGCCGGACAAGACCTTGACAGTATATACAGATGCGTCGGGCATTAGTCTTGGCTGTGTGTTGATACAGGATGGTAGACTAGTTGTCTGTCTTTCCAAACAGTTGAGACCCCACGAGGGAAATTATCCAATACACGACCTGGAGCTTGCAACGGTCGTTTTTGCATTGAAGGCCTAGATGCACTATCTCTATGGAGAGTGATTCATGTTGTATATAGATCACCAGAGTTTACAATACATCTTCACTCAAAGGGATCTGAATATGCGCTAGCGGAGATGGCTGGAGTTGGTGAAGGACAATGACTTCGCTATTAAGTATCACCCGGGCAAAGCGAACGTCATAGCAGACGCATTGAACAGGTGCCGACTCGACAGTCAGACTATTCTGCAACAGATGACACAAGAGCATGACTTATTACAGGCAGCATCGGTTATGTGCATAGCCGAGTTGTAAACTACGGCGGAACATCAAATTTGTTGTCAGTCGAGGATACCGACCGTATCGATTGAACAGGTTGCCGAGGGACAAAGAGCTGATGGGCTCTGTGAGCGGGTCATTGGTCTGTCACGGAATTCAGAATGCATTGATTGGGCAGAAACTACAGATCGGTGTCTAAGATACCGAGGGAGATTGTGGATACTTGTCGATAAGGTGATACGGAACGAGATTCTAGAGGAGGCACACTGGTCTCGTTACACAGTTCATCCTGGTTGGACCAAGATGTATTGTGATGGCCCCTACTTCTGAACAGGGCACCGCCCGGCCTAATCCCGTACTCAATCCTTAATCCACATGATCTAAGACTTAAGTACGTATTAATCAGCCTATCGTCCCTATATTTCTCCACATCCACGTATTGATATATTATCCAATTTAAAGGTCATTCAAATTTAATGATCATGCAATTACGGAAGCATTAATTCTCCAAAAAAATTCCTAAGTGTGGAAACCAAGAAAAACTACAGCATCATATGCATGTATAGATATGAAACTATTCACTCAACCCAACTGTACAACCCAAAATGACATAAGGAATAATAATACAAAAAAAGTCAAGACATACAAATGAGTGAGGAGAGTCACAAAACTACTCAAAGGAAGTCCTCGATCTTCTCCTTCCCCGGTCTGCTGCTGCACGATGGACCTACACCCACCGTCACAAAATAGACAGTGAGTATAGTGATATTTAAGTATTAACTGGAGAATTTCATGTCACATTTCCAAAAGAAACGAATGGTATTTAAAAGCATAAATGAGCGAAATAAATTGCCGAAACAATTAATGCAAGTAAATACCACATTTAAAAATTTAGAGATAGACACAAGCTAAGTCGAGATGATCTGCGTCCGGTCGGTGGTAAGAACTATCACCTACATTTTTCATTACGATATGGAGCTGCGCTTAACATATCTCACATAAATAGCGGAGCCTCGCTCTACGCTTTAGAACATCAATCTCATTCTTGTCGACCATCCCGAGCCCCATAACTCGAGTGCTGCGCAGTGTAGTGGTGAGTGCGGAACCCTGGTAGACCCATGTCCCCGTGAATAGTGCATCTCTCGTGCAATGGACACTAACGAATCCCAACTTTAATAAATTCTTAAGTGTGGAAACCAAGAAAAGACTACAACATCACATGCATGTATAGATATAAAACTATTCACTCAACCCACTGTACAACCCAAAGTGACATAAAGAATAATAACTCAACAAAAGTCGAGACATACAAATGAGTGAGGAGAGTCGCCGAACTGCCCAGAGGAAGTCCTCGATCTTCTCCTTCCCTGGTCTGTTGTTGCTCGATGGACCTACACCCACCGTCACAAACTAGATGGCGAATATAGTGATATTTAAGTACTAACTGGAGAATTTCATGTCACATTTCCAAAAGAAACGAATGGTATTTAAAAACATAAATGAGCGAAATAAATTACCGAAACAAGTAATGCAAGTAAATACCACAATTAAAGATATAGAGACAGACACATGCTAAGTCGAGATGGTCTACGTCCGGTCGGCGGTGAGACCTATCACCTACCATTTCCCACTACAATATGGAGTTGCTCTCAACATATCTCACATAAATAGTGGAGCTACGCTCTACGCTTTATAACATCGATCTCATGCTTGCCGACCACCCCGAGCCCCATAACTCGTGTGCCGCGCAAGTGTAGTGGTGAGTGTCAGAATCCCGGTAGACCCATGTCCCCGTGAACCACGCGTCTCTCATGCAATGGACACTAGATAATCCCAACTTTAATTTCAAAGACAAATAATTCCAAAATTCAAGGCTACCAAGACAAGTTAGGTTACAAAGCCCAAAGAAAATCGAATACAAGTCTATTTAAATTCAAAGTAGTCCATTAGAATGTTTTTCATCAATTGTACTCAAGAAAGACATCAAGTGTAGGAATTAGAGGCAATGAAATAATTCATAAGGCATCATGTCACAATATTCATCCATGAATAAATACAAGAATAACATGATGTGAGATGAAAAGTACTAATATCTACCAATAGACCAATAAATCAATAAGGGTGAATGAAATGAAATATAAAATTCTCACAGTTTTACTTACAAGTCACACGCTTGTCCTAGTCTATCTGATCCATCGACAAATCGAAGTCCGTGCCCAAACACCTGAGTTTCCTCGTAGTTCCCTAACATTCAATAATGTCTCACTTAGGCCAAATTGATTTCGAGACAAATTTCGAAAAACCTTTTTTTTTTATTTTCGGTCGTTCGACCCATTTCACGTTTTTCGAGGTAAAACCCCCGTATAACGACTCGACCGACTTTCGAATTCTTCACTTTTTATGGAAATCTCGAATTTTTATTTATTTTGGTCACAAATATATTTTTCCCTATTTTTCTGGAATTTTCTTGAATTTTTTTTCCTTATTTTCTCTATTTTTTGGGATTTATTTATTAAAAATCAGTTTAATTAATTTAACTAATTATATATATTATATTTTTTCTTTGTAGTAACCCGACCCGATCTAGCCGGATCCTGGTTGGTATGACCCAGTCCCGCCGTGTCTGGTTCTGGCCCGGTCAAGCCGGGTCAGGGCCCGGCCCCGTCACGCCGGGTTAGGGTCCGGCTCGGTCCTACCCACCCGGGCCCGTGTTGGCCGGACCCGATTTCTTCTTCTTCCTCGCGAAGAAAGAGAGCATCGGCTCTGTTTCTGAATTTTTTTTTTATATTCTCGTCACACAGGTTGGGCTTTCATCCCCAACCCCAGGTTGGGTCGCCTATGCAAGGGAGACTACTCCCCGGCCTTCCTCGAGCTCGGACGAACTGCCTAGTTCGCCAACCCGAACAACAACAACAACAACAACAACAACAACAACCGTCGGAAACAACAACAACAAACGACACCACTTACCTTGCGTTACTTCGAGCTTCCGGTCTCTCTCTCTCTCCCGCTCTGTTTTTCTTCTTCTTCCTTCTCCTCCCGATCGTCTCCACTGTGTTGTTTGTTTGTTGTTTTTTTTTGTTTTTTGTTTCGCCGAATGGATAAGGTGGAAGTTAAGTATTTGATGTTCTCGAGATTCGTTCAACACAAATCTCAAGGCAAAACCAATAAATATCTTTTTTTTCACCGCCTTTGACCATATATTTCTCGAGTCTCGTAAAATGCGTATCTCGAGAAAAGTCCAATGCATCTTGTTTTATTTTGCAAACTATAGGCCATTGCATATTGATTTAATGTGACTACATTAAAACCACTATAGCCACTTATTAAACAAATCATTAAATTACATTTAATGTAAATTAATTAATCTTACCCTACGAGTTGCTACCTCGGGCCCACGTTGGCACGTGACTCGTGGCGCATCCCCGCTCGTCTCGGTATCTGCATACTCGTAAATGACTTAGTAGTCTACACGTGTATAGTACACTAGTCAAACAACACAACACAACAAATATAATATTTACCTCGGTCACCATGCCTCGATAATGATACGTATCTCGCTGCAGATCCTACGTCATGGGTCATTTTGTCCTAATTAATGAAGTAAACGTGTATTAGTTATTTGGGCCGCGACATGTACCATGATTTGAGGCGACTATTCTGGTAGCCAGGGATGAAAGCTGACGTAGGTGCGTACGTGAGGAGTTGTCACATTTGCCAGCAGGTGAAGGCTGAAAACAGGAGACCCAGTGGATTACTACAGCCTTTTTTCATTTCACAATGGAAATGAGAACGTGTCAATATGGATTTCGTTAGTGGGCTACCGCAGACATCGAAACGTCACGATGCAGTTTGGGTAGTGATTGATAGATTGACGAAGTCGGTTCACTTCATTCTAATCTCTATGAAATACACATTTCCTTAGTTGAGCATATTGCTTGAGCGGGAGATTATTACACTTCATAGGGTACCAGTTTCCATTGTGTCAGATAGAGATCCCAGATTGACCTCGAAACTATGAGAGGCAATGCGGAACAATTTGACACCAGGTGGCAGTTTAGTACGACTTATCATCCTCAGACCGACGGACAATCATAGCGGCTAATATAGATTTTAGAGGATATGCTCAGGGCATGTATATTATAGTTTGGGGGGTTCGTGGGAGGATTATCTGCCTCTGTGTGAGTTTGCATATAATAACAGCTATCAGGCGAGCATTAGCATGCCACCATTTGAGGCACTGATGGGAGGCTTTGTAGATCACCTGCGTGTTGGGCAGAGCCGGAAGATACAGTGACGGTAGGGCCTGAGATAGTTGATGATCACACAGAGAAAATCGGACAAATTCGTCAGAAGCCGCGAGCTGCACATGATAGACAAAAGAAATACGCGGATAGGTATCGCGAGGGTCTAAGCTATGACGAGGGCGATATGGTGTATCTGAAGGTTTCTCCTTAGAAAGGTCAACAGAGATTTGGTGTTAAGGGGAAACTGGCACCGAGATACATTGGGCCATACCGGATTGCACAAAAAGTAAGCATTGTTGCATATCGGTCGGAGTTACCTGCCGAGTTAGCTGGGGTTCATCCGACATTTCACATTTCCATGTCGAGACTCGCTAGGTCAGAGCCGAGACCGACGATTGAGTTGGGACAGGTGGAGATACAGCCTGAATTGACTTATGAGGAGAGACCGATAGAGATCGTAGACTGTTGAGTACAGATTCTCCGGAACAGGGAACTCGCAAAGGTCATATTTCGTTGGCGGCATCACAGGACGGAGGGACTCATTTGGGAGCTCGAGTTGACGATGATGACGCGATACCCTCAGCTATTCTCTTGTATGGGACTTTAGATACAATTAAATCTTGGGATGAAGTTTTATTTAGTTGGGAAAAAATGTAACAGTCCATTTTATTAAATTTACAGACATGGACGCCAGCTCAGATCTACTTGGACGTCTCGGTAGGGGAGGACACACGGGGACCTAAGAACGCTATTTATTGTGTGTTGGTTGCCTATTTGCGGTGCGATTTATTGAAATACATCGCATGTGTGTATGTTGCATAATAATACATGCGAGATTGTGTGAACTGTATTCATCTCGATATGCGTGTCAATGCGGATACCGAGTAGTTGACGGGACCGAATAGTAGGTTAGGGAAACTAAAACACATAAATTACATAAAAATGGCTAAGTAACTAATAGGGAATAGGTATTAGGTGGCTAGTGACGGGGCGGTATGTGTATATCGTGGTTCGGACGAGCAATCGAGCTTCGAAACGCCCAAAAACACGGGCGAGTGTCCCAGTTATGTCACAATTTGGAGTCGAGACACAAAGTCAACAATACTTATCTAATCTACCACATTTTCTCTCATCGCCCTCACGCACACACACACACACACACCCCACGCACGCACACACACACACACACAATGGGATCGGGAGACTAAGAATAGAATAAGAAAATGAGAGAATGAGGAGAAGAAGAAGTTGGGAATGAGAGAAGAGAAGGTGGAAACATCAAGATCAAGGTGAGTCTTAGTTGTTTTTGTTGTGGGTTGGTGAGTTGGTCGTGGTGGCCGTGGTGGCCGAGACAAGGGTTCGGCCATGGAGGCCGAACCGGGTCACGGTGGTGATGGCAGGGATATCTCCCCTACCATCGATGCCACTGAGGTTGGGGTGGAGAGCAACCCCAACCCAACAGCAAGGGAAATAAAAATAAATTCCTTCCCGATCGAGCCAGAGGTCTCTGGTTCGATCACGTGCGTGTGTACCCCCCATGGGCCGAGCCTGGATCGGTTCTGGCCCAAGGTCGAGTCCGACCTGGTTGGGTTGACTCGACCCAAACAAAATTTAAAAAAAAAAGAAAAGGAAAAGAAGAAAAGGAAAGAAAAATTGGAAAAAATGGGAAAATTTTGAAAAATTATATTTCAATAAAATGAATATAAATTTATGAATTTCTGTGAAAAAAAAATATTTGTATATTCCGGACGCGACTTTTACGGGGTTTTGCCTCGAAAAGCACGAAATGAAAAATTTAGCCTAAAAAGTTTAGAAATTGGTCGTAATTTGTCATACTAAATTGGAATTATTGATAAATGGACATAGGTGGACAGGGGTGATCAATTGGCGACAAAGGACCCAATGGTCTTGGACTCAAGGATTGATTACAGGGTATTGGAGTTCTTTGTGAGGTTTGTAAAACCCAATTGAGAAACTCTGAGTATTTATTTCGCTTTTTGTTTCCATTCCTTTCCAGTATTCTTTGTGATCTTTATTGACGGTTGGTTAAGTTACTCTCACCGGATTTTCCATTATGTGTTTATGCAGCCTAGACCATAGTATATGTATCAGGAGTTCTCGGTGGATAACGACCCGAGCTAATGAACTGCTACATATGTCGGTGCGTCGTAGGTCTATGCCGGCCATCGAGAGGGACCAGGTGATAGCTAGTTGGGTGCGCCCACTAGTGGGATCTTGGAAGGGTTAGTCTGACTGGAATAGGCACATACATTTGCACTTTATTGTTATCTATGCATGCGATGCCCTACTTACAGTAGTCTGTTTACATTCCGCATGTTTATTTAACAGTATTTATTGACTTCCACTTGTTTATTTGAATGCTCGGAGGAGTTCTTTGAGATTTTACTGACTGGACTTGTCATCCATTTTCTTCTGTGATGATTGAGTGCAGATCCGAGTACAAGTAAAGGCAAGGGGATCTTAGGCGACTACCTCTGACTGCCTACCGTTGAGGATTACTTGTACGTGTGTTTTGTTTTAATATTTTGATTCTTTTGGGAACTGGGGAGTATTATGACCTTGTACATGCCTATATCTTGTATGGTACAGTTGTCTACCTCGTACTTTTAAGGGCTTTTCCATAATAGGATTTGTTAAATTGGTTATTAATATTTCTTGTGTTTAAGTACGTCTTCCGCTGAATATATTATTTATACGATGTACACACGAGTGGATACGAATCTCGAGACAGAAATAGGACGGGCAGGTGCCACATACGTGTAGTAGGGCCAGCTGGCAAGGAGTACACGGAGACACGTCACCCCATGGCGGCGAGGGCCGCCACACTCTCGAGTTATGAAACTTAGATTCTAATATCATAATATTATAATTGTATCGGAACCGAGGTTCTGATAAAAACTGTAGCATCCCTTTTCCCAATTAGGGCGATACCATGTCCGAAACCCTAATTAAGCCTCGGTACACCAGTCGGGCTCAATTAGAATAACAGTACAATCGTCCTTCGTATCTAATAATCACACAAATAATATATCGTATATCGAATAAATAATTAAAAACACAACGAAATTAAAACTTTTTTGATAAAAAATACGATATACAAAAACCAACATAAACCTTAGTTGTAAAATCATATCCCAACCTTGTTTACAAAATATTAATTAGTTCAATACGTAAATAGTGGGGAAATCACTTCTCCGTATCGAAAACTATAAACTCCTAATTTTCTCCATTCCTTAGTCGAATCGCACGTCGACAACCTGAAATGTTAATTGGAGAATGAGCGCTCCAACTTGCTCGGTAAGTGATGCTCGTAATCATATCAACTATCATCTAAATATCAATGTATCAATGAATAGCAATATGAAACCAAAGCATATCTTTTTAGGCATTGAAAATGATATAAACAATACATAACAAAATGCAAGTTTAATGGTTAATTGTAACTGTACCCATGACTTGTATGTTTTTTTTTAATTTCTTTTGCATTATAAACAAGAGTCGTAAACTTCCGTCACTCTGAATTACAACCCACAAAACCTCACACGTTGGCCGACGTGTGATTTCTAAAGTGTATCTAGGCATAGCGTAGCTACCCACTCCTAAATGAAAAGTAGCAATCAGTTCACTACACGAATATGAGGGAAGGGTATTGGTTGGCCTCTCAATACCTCGGTCCTCAACCTCACTCAGATTCCCCCATTGCACCCCTCTCCAATTTCACCTTTCGTTATAAAATAATAGGAAAACAACACTTGAGTACCTCAAGGCAACGGAAGGTGTCGGTAGCTAGCCAATCACCTTCATTGTCACTCCAGTACGATTCGCCTATCGTACCTATTTTCTGATAATTTCTCATAAAATAGTTTAATAACACATTCAAGTCATAGTACATTGCCCCATTTTCGCAGTCCATAAACTACGTGCACTAAAATATAACTATTTTACGATGCATAATTGATAAAGGTACGAGTCCCACTTACCTGTGCCAAGCTTTCCTAACTTTTTACTGATTTACTCGACTCCTGAGATCCATAAATCTTACCCTAATGACCAAGAACACAAATTATGCCAATTGCCACTAATTTGGATCCAATATTGTTGAATTAGTTACCTTAAATTGATTCTAATCGAGTTTGAAACCAATTTATCAAATTTTAGGCCAATGTGACCATTTCATGTTTCTATAGGTAAAACCTAGGTTTAAAGTCTTAGACGAATCTCAGATTCTTTATTTTTAATAGAAATTCATCAATTTCTATTTATTTTATTAAAATATTATTTTTCGAGATTTTTTTCAATTCTTCAATAATTTCTCTTTCTATTTTTCCAACAATTTTATTTTTATTTTTATTTTTTTTTTTTTTAGGTTGGGTCGACCCTAACGAATCTAACCCGACCCTGGCCAGGGCACTGGGCCTGGCTCGCCCCATGAGTTGACCCTAACGAGTCTGACTCGACCCTGGCCAGGGCACTGGGCTTGGCTCGCCTATTTGGTCGAGCCTAGCCCAGGCCCTTGACTCAGACAAGGGGAGGGAGATGCACACGTACGACATGTGCGTATGCATCTTCTTCTCCAAATCGAAACCTGGAATGTTTTGTCCTTGGTTTGATTTCAATAGTTTTTTTTAAATCTGGGATCGTACCAAAGGGCTCCCCTGCATCTTCTTCTCTAGATTGAAACTTCCCCTCTCAATCTCCATTAAAACATAAGGAAAAATGTTATCTACAGCTAAACAACAACGACAACAACAATAAGCACAACAACTACAACACGACAACGACTCACCTTGGGTTTCGATCTCTCCCTTGATCCCTTTTTCCCTCATTTTTCGATTTCTCTCCTCTCTTCATATCTCTCAATTTTGATTTCATTGATATACAAAGGAGACATTGATGTTGAGGAAGATAAATATTAGATTTCTTCGTCTCTCATGCTAAGCGTATCTCGAGACGAATCCAAGCTTTAACATGTAAATTGACTTAAACTTTAGGATTTATTTCTTAGATATGGTTTATTTTAATTGATAATCTTATAATTATCAAAAACATAATTAAAATATATTTAGGGGCCTTCTGGTCTGTTAAGTAGAGTTGGTTATTGACGGTTGATGGAATCGTCTATAACTGACTCCACCCATCAGTTGGAACTCCCAACCTTCGTAGTGATAAATAGGTGTTTTTAGGTAAAAGGGCATCCATCAGACTCTACACCATTAGAACTGCAAAAGGTTGAAGATCTTCTAATGGGAATGACTTGTAAGTCTTTTATTTATAATCTATATAAAATTTATGGGATTTTGGTTGTGTTCAATTAATCCATCAATTGGTATCAGAGCATATTATAAATCTATAAATTTTGTGATTCTTGACTTTCCATTAGTGTGTTTATTTCGAAATGGTTTACAATTTGATTTTTCCTTATTTCAATTGCAATTTATTCGAAATCGGTTTATCAATTTATTTGCCGCATTCACACATCACTATATATATTTTGTTTGCCAACATTTTGCCTATTATATTTTGAATTAATACATCTGTTCGTATGGCATCTACATGTGAGTTAATGACTTAAGATTTCATAAACCATACATTTTGTAGAGACTTACTGTGCATATATATCATGTGACCATGTCTATATGTTTGCCTCATCAATTTATGCTTCAGTTACATTTTTATTTAAATAATGTATATTGCATGATAATATATATGCATGATTTATACTATTCATTTGGGGATTGAATCACCATAATCTAAAGCATCACTATTATTAAATTTAATTGATTATTGTCACCAAAGTGGCTTGATTAATCGTGTTTTAATAATAATTGAGTTGCAACCAATTAATTTAGGTCAAGATTATGTGTTGTGTTTAGAGAGACAAATGATATATTTACCCAAAGGTAATACATCAAGTTTGTCCAACTAAATAGTTTGGGATAATTGATGCAAGTAAGATTATTTATTATTTTTCTCCCAAAGGAGATGGTATTAATAGTTTCCACTTTATGATCAATTAGTCTCATGAGGTGAACATTAGTTTACCTAATGGGAGACTTGCATATAAAATTTATTACCAAAGGAAAAAATATTGTATCTATTGTTGGTCTCATTCTGAATTAATTGTTTTTTTTTAGGCATGTCAATCAATTCCAAGAAATTTAATTGTATTTCCCTGTCAATTAAATTGTTTTAATTATGTGGCTTATTATTTATGTGAGCATATTCATTAATGTTGTTTCATATGCAATAGCTGGTTCTATTCCATTTGTTAAGGCCCTTACTGGGTCAACTTTTTCGAACTGGAAATATGAAGTGTTATTTAACTTAGGCCTCAGGAACATGGACTTTGCCTTTAGGTGTGCTGAACCACCTAGGCCAACTGCAAATAGTGGCCTTAAGGTTAAAGAGAGAATGGAAATAGTGGGAGAGATCCAACCATTTAAGCCTAATGTACATCAAGAATAATATTCCTAAGTACATTAGAGGAGTCATTCCTGATGCACCATTGGATAAAAACTATCTGAAAGCCCTTAAGGAACACTTCAGTGTTTCCAAAAAGTCCTTAGCTAGTACTTTCATGGCTAATTTGGTGACCACGACCTATGATGGACAAAGTGGTGTTAGAGATCACATCATGAAAATGACTGACCTTGCAATTCAGTTGAAAAACCTGGATATGGAAGTTAATGACTCATTTCTAATTCATTTCATTATGACTTATTTTCCTGCGCAATATGATGTTATCAAAACAACTTATAATGTGCAAAAAGAGAAGTGGAAGTTGACTTAGTTGATCAGTATAAGTGCCCAGGAAGAAGAGTGAATCAAATCAAGTAAGCTTGAAGAAGCACAATATGTGAATCAGAAATATGTCAATAACAAAAAAGGAAAGGATAAGAAAAACGGTAAGAACTACACATAGGCAAGTTCCAGTCATGAGTTCAAACCTAGTGGGAAAAGCATGTTGCTTGCTTCTTTTTCAAGAAATGTGGTCATGTGAAAAAGGATTGCTTTGGCTATAAAAATTGGCTTACTAAGTGAGGTACCGATCATTGTCTTATGTGTTCAGAGTATAATTTAGCCACTATTTCACCAAATACTTTTTGGATTGATTTTGGAGCCACTATTCACATTTTTAATTCCATACAAGCCTTCATAAGGAGTCAGAAGGTCAGCCTGAACCAAAAGATGCTCATAATGGGTAATGGAGTTTAAGCTTCGATTCATGATATTGGAGCTGTTCGTTTGGTTTTTAATCCTAAAAGATGTATTATTTGTACCATCAATGTCCAAAAACCTTATTTCTATTTCTAAACTTGACATACTCGATTATGAGTTCTACTTTTGCAATAACTTTGTATTTTTATTTCACAACTCTCACTATTTTAGTTATGGTTCAATGGTTGATGATTTATATCTATTACATTTGCATCCTACATTTTCTCAATCTATTTTATCTTTTAATGTGTGTCAAACATGGCTTAGTCAATGATTTTTCATCTATATTGTGGCATCATCGGTTAGGCCATATTTCTAGGCCTAAATTAGAAAGATTGGTCAAAGAGGGAGTTCTGAACACATTAAATTTCTTAGACTTAAATTTTTGCACGGATTGTGCTAAAGGAAAATGACCAAGTCTAGGAAAAGGAGCGCTACCAGGAGTGAGGTGCTTTTATCTTTTATTCACACTGATAGTTATGGTCCTTTTCCTACTACTACTTTAAAAGGTAAAAGGTATTTTATATCATTCATTGATGATTTTTCCTACTATGTTTATATATATATATATATATATATATATATATATATATATTTGATTAGAGAAAAAGTAGAGGCATTGGATGCTTTTAAAGTTGATAAAACTGAAGAAGAGTGTCAGCTTGAAAATAAAATAAAAGTTGTACGACCTGATAATGGTGGTGAATACTACGGAAGAAATGATTAAACGGGTTGCAATCGAGTGTCATTTGCTAGATATCTACTAGACTGTGGTATTATTGCTCAATATACTAAGTCAAAGACACCTGAGTAAAATGGTGTATCTGAAAGAAGGAACCGCACTTTTATAAATATGGTGGAGGTCTATAGTTATTCATTCTGACTTACCTGAAAACTTGTGGGGTAAGGCTTTAAAGATCACCGCAAATATTCTAAATTGAGTGCCTTGTAAGGTTGTAAGTAAAACACCATTTGAGTTATGGACGGGTAGAAAACCTAGTCTAAATCACTTGCATGTTTGGGGTTGTGCAACAGAAGCAAAATTATACAACCCACATGAAAAAAAACTTGATCCCAAAACAGTTTCTTGTTCATTTGTTGGATATCCAGAAAATTCCAAAGGTTCTAGGTTTTATTGCACTTCTAATAATACCAAATTGGTTGAAACTATACAAGCAAGGTTTATTAAGGATGATGACATTCATAGTGACAGTAAAAATTCCAAATACTTGGTATTTGAGGAACATGACCAATCTTTGGTTTATATTTCTCAAAATCAGTTTAACCTACCAATTAGTACCATGCAAGAAGGTGATAAAAGTCACATAGATTCTGATGTACATGTACCTCATTTGAATGTCAACATACAAGATATCCCCATAGAACAACCTGCACATAGGCCATTAAGGAGATCAGAGAGAGTAAAGAAAAATGGTATACCAAATGACTTTGTAGTTTATCTACAAGGATGTGACTTTGACATTGATGAAGAAAATGATCTTGTATCATTTTCTAAAGTACAAGATAGCACTTTTGCATGTCAATGGTTAAATGATATAAAATTTGAGTTAGACTCTATACATAAAAATCAAGTTTGGGATCTAGTTGACTTACCTCAAAGAGTCAAACCCATTGGTTGCAAATGGGTATTCAAAACTAAAAGGGACTCTAATGGTAAAGTTGAGAGACATAAAACCAGATTGGTTGCTAAGGGTTTTACTCAACAAAATGACATTGACTATGAAGAAACATTATCTCTCGTGTTTAAGAAAGAGTCTTTCAGGATAATAATGACATTGGTAGCTCATTTCAACCATGAGTTACATCAAATGGAAGTTGCTACTGCATTTCTAAATGGTTCCTTAGTTGAAGACGTCTTCATGGTACAACTAGAAGGTTTTAAGGCAAATAGTGAGACGACCCCTTCTCAAATTAGGTCACCGCCCGACCTAATCCCGTCATTAAGCGATAATCTTGCCATATATGACTTAACAAGGAAATAGTCAGCCTTTCAAAAACCTCAATACTTACCTATTATTTTTAAAATAGACATTTACCTATCATATGTCAATTTATAAATCAGAGTTAATTAGAAATTTACTTACTTACAAGTTTATTCAACGGAAGTATTAACAAATTAGCAGAAGCTTTTAGTGTGATACTTAACAATTGTGGAAAAACCAAGGAAATAAAGATCATATTCATTTATACATATATATAATAAACGTCGATAATATATCATCATGTGGTCTGGTCATGGTACTAGTCTATAAACCCATAATAAACAACCCCAAAATTATATGAAATACATATAAAAGTAATACATCAAAATCAAAACCTACAAAATTTTGTTTAGCAACACTCCACTGGCTCAGAAGTAGTCGTCGATTTTATCTTTGCTTGGCCTGCTACTCGATTGACCTACACCCACCATCATAAAAAGGACGATGAGTACGGGAAAGTAGAAAGTAACACTAAGAGACATTTGTTCACATTCCCAAATATGCAACAAGTATCTAAAATCATGATAATAGCAACTATTCTAAAAAAAAACCTGCAAAGGAATACTTTAGCTAAACAAAATGAAACTGACACTCGGCTAAGTAGTAAAATCTAGGGCCGGTCAGCCATGATCTTCATCATATTAGCTTTTCCATTATATAATGATAAAGTTGAGCTATACATCAATGTGAAGGTCTAAGTAGTGCTATTTGCCTTTATAACCTTTCGTTAGTGCCAATCACCTGCGATATCTACTTGCCAACAACCCAAAGTCACATACACCACGATGTCATTCAAGTTATGCTTACCAGCAACCTCGAGACTCATTTTTCGTGTGTTGCGCAAGATAGTAGAGAGATCCCGATCACCTTAGAAGTCTAGTGACCCTCGTATGTCCGCCAAATCTCTGTAATGTAACGACCCTATATACAAGAACTACTTTCATATTTCAAGTAGTGACATGGTTTAGGAATCCAATAAAATAATTACATAACTAATGCACAAAGGACATAGATTATACGATACTATAAACCACCACCTAATAGCATGCTATTTCATTGACTACATGTATCAACATTCAAAAATGACGTATCATATTATTTGGAGTCAATAAAGTCATTTAATCAATTATCTATACCATAAAGCAACCTCATGAAATAAGAAAGGGCAACAAGTCATGACATATGGAATACAATGGAAAATTAGTTCAAATGACTGGAAGTGAACAAGTAAATAGGAATGAAATGTAAATAAATATCTCAAACAGTTTACTTACAATCTAAGCAATTTCCTAAGCTATTTCGGCCTCCCAACACCTCGTATCACGTATATGAACTCTCGAGACTCTTCCTTAAGTTCGTGATATCAAACTAATCCAAATAAATTTGGTTTAGGTCAGGTTAAATGGGTTTAGGAACCTTAACCCAAAACAACCCCTTAAGATTAAATAATATTAAAATCTTAGTCTTGTATTGCAGTGAACTTTTAGGCATGAAATTATCCAAATCTCAACATCTTCCGTTATACGAAGTTTTTGGTCTCTAACTTAGCTTTTCAAAAAGGTTTTGTTTGCATAATTCTGATTTAAAACGAAATTGATTTTGCAATTTTACTAAACACAACTCAAATTGAAACCTAACATGACCAACGGATTTAGAAAATTCATTTCTCCCAATCTATGATTTCAAAATTCATGACTTTTAGTCTAAATGCAGCTAACATAGCAAATAACAACATTCTAAAAAACTAGCTCATTTGGATAAGTAATTAGGGAGTTATGCTATTTGCAAATTTAGTTTTAAAAATCTCATAATGCATTTAATCACCTATTTTTAGAGTACTTATGGTCATGAACATATTTAAACTAAAAAATTCCAATAAGATATAGTTGTTCCCTTTGAGTTACTTTCAAATGCCACCAGATTGGGCTTATTTCGATTTAAAATAAGTAAGTTATGACCAAATTACATAAGTTGGTTCATAATACAACAAGAAGAATTTCCATTTTGGACTTAAAACTTCAAAAATTCTTATCTTTTTTTTATTTCAAAACCAAATTAAAAACTTCTTAATAGTCGGATTATCAGCTTGAAATGAGGAATCCAAATATATCAACCAATTTTAAAGACTTGATCATCTAGCCTCTAAAAATGGCCAAAAATTAGAATATGCTTCAAACTTAAATAGAGAGATATGTACCTAGTTTGATGAACACCTAGCTTGATCAACACCTTCTGCTCCAAACCTTTGAATTTCTCCTTAATCTTCTTTAATTTACTTTCTTCTCCAGCAATCTTTTCTTCTCTCCTAAGCAAGCTTACTCAGCTCCTAAGTTATTGAAATGAAGTTGGTTTGATTACATGAGTTGATATGTAGCTTTTTATATGAAATGGATATGGTCGATTAATAGCCATTGATTCTCATGTGCACACAAATCTCGAGACCTATCTAATGATGTACATATTGATATATTTCCCACATACTCAATCTAAGTAACACCCATGTGCAACTAACTTGGTGTCCAGATGTGTCAATATGTATCTCTATGATAATTACTTAGCTATTATTTTAAATTGCTAACTTATGTATATTAAATGTATAATCAACCATAGCCACATTTAAATCACTTTTTAAGTTACATTAAGCCTCACTCTCTACCCTAGTCCCACGTCGGCACGCAACTTGAGGCACGTCCCCACTCACGTCGCGATACCTATACACAAGTCAGAGTGACTTAGTAATCTACACAGATACAATACACTAGGCATACACAAAAATAAATATAACATATACCTCGGCCTTTTGGCCTTGGTCACAACACATATCTCGATACGGGTCCCACGTCACGGTCACTAATCCTGATTAAGAGATTAAACTAGGATTTAGGATTTCAGGCCATGACGATCCTTCCTAACTAATGGAAATTTCATCCTCGAAATTAAACTTAAACTAAAATTATACATGATCTAAAAGGTACATAAATCTATCTCACATATAGTCTTCCCGCTCCCAAGTGAGCTCCGAATCTCCATGGAATTGCCACTTGACTAACACATTCGAGATAAACTTGCCTCTCAACTGTCGTACCCTCCGGTTTAGGATCTGTACTAGTTGCTCCTCATAAGACACATCCTAGCTTAGGTCCATTTGACTTAAGTCAAATGTCGGTCTCTCGCTTGCCTTCAACTTGGCTAGTCGAAGCATAGAAATATGGAATACTGGATGAATCTGTGACATCTGTGGAGGTGATTGAAGCTCATAAGCAACCTTTTCAACCCGTTTCTTAATCTTGAAGATTTTGATGAATCTCGGTGCTAACTTGCCTTTCAGACCAAATCTGTGAAAACCCTTTCGAGGAGAAACCTTTTGATACACAAAGGCTCCCTTTTCATATGAGATCGTTGCGATACATGTTTGCATTCTTTTTCTGCCTCTCCTAGGCTCCTTTAAGCCTCCGGTGAATTTGTTATAGCTTCTTCATGTGATCAATGACAACTTCAGGCCTTATAATGTCTTGGTCATCTGGCTCAGCCTAACAAGATGGTGAGCGACACAGTCTGTCATATAAAGCTTTGAATGGCGCTATCTTAATCCTAGCCAGATAAATGTTGTTGTATACAAACTCACATAACGGTAGGTACTCCTCCCATGATCTGCTAAATTCAAGTACACAAGCCCTGAGCATATCCTCGAGAGTCTGAATCAACCTCTCAATCTCCCCATTAGTCTGAGGCTGAAAGGCTATGCTGAACTGTAGGCACGTACCATACTGCTCATGCATACTCCTCCATATCCTGGGCATGCACATAACATCTCTATCTAATGTGATAGTTAATAGTACCTCATGCAGCCTAACAATCTACATCTCGAATAATACACTCAATTGGTCAAATGTGTAGTGAGCTGTAACTAGTATGAAATGGGTAAATTTCATCAATCTATCCATAATCACCCAGATAGAATCGTGTCTACGGGCAATCCTCAACAATCCTCTAAAGAAATTCATAGATGTGTTTTCCCACTTCCATCATGGAATGGGAAGTGGTTGTAACAGTCCTCTAGGTTTATAAAGCTCGGTCTTCACCTACTGGCAAATGAGTTCTCGATAAATGCTTATACATCCTCTTTCATCCCAGGCCACCGAAAATGTCTCTTCATGTCATATTATATCTTGGTCCTATTTAGATGAACAGTGAACTGGGAACGGTGTGAATCCTAGAGAATTTCATCTCTCATCTCTTATACTGCCAATATCCATAATCTGCCTCTAAATCTTAGATATTGATTCATCATCTCCGTCCAGTCAATACAATCGATATTCTAAGCTAACTCACTAAATTTCGAGTATAGAATGTCAGGTCTCTGACCTTCTGACACTCTTTGTGTAGACATGGTCTGAAGCCTCATCTGTGCACAAATCATCACCACAGTGTTAGTAGGAATATCTTGACGAGTCATCATCGTTGTTGCCTCAAGTAATCTACACTCATACGTCATATGGCATCTAACAAACTCACCATCTCTAGTCGGTATCATATTTAGCGCATCAGCAATTACGTTAGCTTTTCCTAGATGATACTCCAAAGAAAAGTCATAATCCTTCAAGAATTCCAACCATCAGCATTGTCTCATGTTCAGCTCTTTGTGTGTGAAGAGGTATTTCAAACTCTTACGATCAGTGTAGAGTGTTAGCCTTTCTCCATACAGATGATGTCTCCATATCTTCAAAGCAAATACTACCGCTGCTAACTCTAAGTCATGAATGAGATAATTTTTCTCATGTATCTTCAACTGTCTGGATGTATAAGCCAACGTGCCTCTGACTTGTATCAACACACAACCTAGACCTGTATGAAAAGCATCTGTATATACCAGGAATCCATGTCCAGCCTCTGGCAATATCAACACTGGTGTAGTAGTCACCAATCTCTTCAACTAAGCAAATGCTTCTTCGCATTCATCAAACCAAACTTGATGTCTTTCTGGGTCAATTTGGTCATCGGCGAAGCGATCTTTGAGAAATCCTTCACGAATATGTGGTAATACCTTACTAATCCCATAAAACTCCAGATCTTAGTAACTAACGTCGGCACCGTCCAATCCATAATAGCCTGAATCTTGGCGGGATCTATAGCGATGCCTGCTGCTCCAAAAACATGTCTTAAAAACTTGACCTCTGACAGCCGAAATTCAGACTTGTTGAACTTGGCATAAAGTCAATGCTCGCTTAAAGTCTGCAATGTCTCCTTAAGGTAATGCTCATGATTCTCTTAAGTCCTCGAGTATATCAATATATCATCGATGAAAACTATCACGAAACAGTCAAGAAATGGCCTAATTACCTGATGCATCAAATTCATAAACATGGCATAAGCATTAGTCAAACCAAACGGCATGACCGTAAACTACTAGTGTCCATATCTCATACTGAACGTTATCTTAAACCTATCCTTATCTCTGATCCTAAGTTGATGATACCCTGATCGCAGATCTATCTTGGAGAAATATCGTGCACCTCTCAGCTAATCAAATAAGTCATCAATCCATAGTAATGAATACTTATTTCTAACCATGGCCTTATTCAACTATCTGTAGTCGATATACAGCCTCAAAGTACCATCCTTCTTCTTCACAAATAGGACTAGTGTTCCCCAAGGTGACATAGAGGTGTAATGAATCCTTTTTGTCCCAAATCATGTAGCTGACTCCTCATTTCCTCCAACTATCTTGGAGCCCTCCGGTATGGTGGTATAGATATAGGTTTAGTGCCTGGTACCAACTCAATAATAAAACCTATCTCTCTCGGTGGTGGTAGACCAGGTAAGTCCTCTGGAAACACATCTAGAAACTTATGTATAACCGAAATCTCCTCAAGTTTAGGCCTATGACTCTCTACTACTGTGTATAATGATACTAGAGTCTGCATCTCTCCATGAAGAAAAGTAAAAGATCTCGAGAAGAAAATGATCCTATTTGACCGTTGTATATTGCTAACATCAAGAAAAGGAACAATCGCGAATCTCGAGTAGCTGGCTAAGCTGCTAAAGTAGCTAAAGTAGTGATGAATCCTATTAGTAAAATGGGTCCCACGGAAAGTCCATCGATTCCTAGTCTCCAGTGAAAACCAAAAAGATTTACTTGTCACAAGTTGACCTCTAGTGCCCTTGGATTTCGGTGTACTACCACTATACATGAACATCGAACGCCTTGGGATCTCAAATATCACTGCCTTATTGAAACAATCGATATGAGCGTGATACGCTACTAACGAAACCATCCTTAATAGTGCGTCGAAATCTAAGAACTTGAGAACCCCGAAGTCTGTAGGTAAATCCACCCCACCTATCTCTACTAGACATCCCTCAACAAGACAATTAGAGTAAACCTTACCTTCCAGCTGCGGTACTCAAAATCAAATGTACGCTAACTCTAACCAGTGTCTACCCTAAGATGTATAACATGCGATCATAAATGAAAGATACTATAGAACCCGAATCAAGCTATACATATAAATTTCTATCACAAATGGGAACCATACCCTCAATGAGTCCTCGTATAGCATCGACATCAGGCTGTGCTACCATGTGAACACCCTTTCGTCTTTTTGGTGGAACCTAACTTGACCACACCTATGGCAAGTAACGGCCTACGCTGACCCTGAATCTGATCCTGGGCCTGTCTCTATCCCTATTGGGAACTATCTCGACCTCTCCCTCTACCTCTGCCTTGGCCTCTACCACCGTGTTCCTACTAACATGGCGCTAGTGGTGCTGGTAAAGCCGATAAAATAGTAGGAGCTGGCAATGCAGGTCTGACTGGTAGTGGCAAAGAAGTATACCAAATATAGTCTGCAATAGCGTAGGAGATGATATGTAGGGCATAATTGAAGAGACTGTACCTGATCCCTGATATCCTCGCTCTTATCTCCTCGATCCCTTATCCCTATGTCTCCTTCTCTCATACTTCGCAACCTGATCAGGTGTCAACGCTTGTACTAACGGTGTCCCATCGACAACTCTACCTAAATAATAGGTCTTGTGAGAAATGTTCGCTCAAAAATATCACCCAAAGTCTTGGCATCTGAACTAACCACATAAAAGTCTTATATCTGGCCTCGATCCATCTCTAAAGTGGTACACATCCTCTGAATCATATCTCACTACATCCCCAGCAAACTGATTCAGATAGTCGTATCTATCTCTATAGCTCATCACCGACTCATTAGCTCCCTATATCGGATTCTTGAGTTCCTTCCTCAACCTTTTCATTACTGCAGGCAAAAAGTACTGATGATAAAATCTTTTCTTGAAGGCATCCCAAAAATCAAACTTTTCATCGGAAGCTATCATCGTACACCACAAAATATCGACGTCTCTCTTTAGCATGTACAATGAAATCTCAGTTCAGAGTTTGACCTTAATCCTCAAGACTCTATGCAAATTCTTTTGAGACAGTACCCAATTCTCAATCTTCTCAAAGTCTTACCGACCGTCAAAGTAAACTAGATTTAGTCTGATGAAATCCTTCACCAACTGCACCTCTTATATCAAGCTGGAAGATGGAGGTGTAAAAGATAGTGCATAAACTATCTATATGGTTGGAGCGATCACTACCGGTATGATTTGTACTACCAACACTGTTGTCGATAATATTGGAGTAGTCGTAGTAGTAGGAGCTAGTGTCTATGCTGGTGGAGCAAAATGTGATGTCATCATGGCAATAAGCTCCTCCAAATGCTTTTCCTGAGCAGCTACTATGTCAGATAGCCTCTAAAAATCATCAGCTGATGGAATAGGAAGCTTGCTGCCACTAGCACCTACATCCCTGCTATCACGTGAATTAGTCATCGGTGTCAGCAAGTTGATAACGAACAACGAATCATAACACATATATACATCTAGAAAACTAACATGTACATATAAAAAACTCTCATCTCACTTTCACTCAATTCCCAAATAATGGTTTCTAGGTAAGGATCATCAGGTTTTCCACAGCTAAAATACATGTTTTATGGTATAAATTTTATTTTTTTCTTATTAGAAAAGTTGGGCCTTTTACTACAAGCTATAGCTCTAGTGCCACATTATAGAATAATTATATTCCATAACCTAAACCCTATAAACTTAGACTCTGTAGCCTAGGCTTTATAAAACCTGGCTCTAAGACCATCTAAGACGACCTATTCTCAAATTAGGGCACCGCTTGGCCTAATCCCGTCATTAAGCCCTAATTTCACCATATATGACTTAACAAGGAATTAGTCAGCCTTTCAAAAACCTATTACTTACCTATTATTTTTAAAATAGACATTTACCTATCCTATGTCAATTTATAAATCAAAGTTAATTAAAATTTTACTTAAAAGTTTATTCGGTGCATGTCTTAACAAATTAGTAGAAGCTTTTAATATTGATACCGAAAAATTATGGAAAAAACCAAGGAAATAAAGATCACATGCATGTATACATATATATAACAAACGACGATAATGTATCATCATATGTCTGGTCAAGTTAATAGTCTGAATCTATAATAAATAGCCCCAAAAATATATGAAATACATATAAAAGTAATACATCAAAATCAAAACCTACAAAATCTAGTGTAGTAGCACGCCAATGGCTCAGAGATAGTCGCCGATCTTCTCTTTGCCTGGCCAGCTACTACTCGATCGATCTACACCCACCGTCATAAAAAAGATGGTGAGTACAGGAAAGTAGAAAGTAACACTAAGAGACATTTGTTCCATTCCCAAATATGCAACAAGTCTCTAAAAGCATGATAATAGCAACTATGCTAAAAAGAGAACATGCATAGGGATACTTCAGTTAAACAAAATGAAATTGACACTCGGCTAAATAGTAATGATCTAGGGCCGATCGGTCATGATCTTCATCACATCAGCCTTTCAACTATATAAGGATGGAGCTGAGCTCTACATCAATGTGAAGGTCTGAGCAGTGCTCTTTACGTTTATGACCTTTCGCTGGTGCTAGTCACTTGTGATATATACTTTCAAACAACCCCGGGTCTCATACCACATGATGTAACCCTAATTATGCTTGCCAACAGCCCTGGGACTCATTTCCCAAGTGATGCACAAGATAATGGAGAGATCTCGATCACCTTAGAAGATTAATGACCCCCGTATGTCTATCAGATCTATATAATATAATGGCCCTTGATATAAGAACTCATTTCATATTTCAAGGAATGACATGATTTTGGAATCTAATAAAACAATTGCATAACTAATGTACAAAAGAAATATATTATACGGTACTATAAACCACCACCTAATAGCATCCTATTTCATTGATTATATGTATCAACATTCAAAAATGATGTAGCACATGATTTAGAGTCAATGAAATCATTTAATCAACAATTTATACCCTGAAATTATCATTATGAAATGAGAAAGGATAACAATTCATGGAATATGGAATAAAATGGCAAATTAGTCCAAATGACTGGAAGTGAACAAGTAAATAGGAATGAAATGTAAATAAATATCTCAATCAGTTTACTTACAATCTATGCAATTTCCTAAGCTATTCCGGCCTCCTAACACCTCATATCACGTATCCGAACTCTCGAGACTCTTCCTTAGGTTCCTGATATCAAATTAATCCAAATAAATTGGTTTTAGGTTAGGTCAAATGGGTTTAAGAACCTTAACAAAAAATAACCTCTTTAAGACTAAATAATATTAAAAATTTGAGTCATGTATTGCAGCGCACTTTTAGGCATGAAATTATCCAAATATAAACATCTTTCATGGTATACAGTTTTCGGTCTCAAACTTATCTTTTTGAAGAGGTTTGGTTTACGTAATTTTGATTTAAAATGAAAGCGATATCGTAATTTTACCAAACACAACTCAAATTGAAACTTAATCTAACTAGCAGACTTGGAAATTCATTTCTCCCAAACTATAGTTTCAAAATTCATGAATTTTGGTTATAACTAACATAGAAATAACAACATACTAAAAGATAAGCTCATTTAGATGAGTAATTAGGGAGTTATGTCATTTATAAATTTAGTTTCAAAAATCTCATGATGCATTTAATAACCTATTTGTAGAGCACTTTTAGATATGAAAGTATTTTAACTATAAACTCCCAGTAGGATATAGTTGTTCTCCTTTGAGTTAGCTTTCAAATGCAACCAGATTGGGTTTATTTCGATTTAAAATAAGCAAGTTATGACCAAATTACATACGTTGGTTCATAATAAAACAAGCAGAATTTCCACTTTGGAGTTAAAAATTCAAAAATTCTTATCTTTTTTTTATTTCAAAACCAAATTAAGAACTTCTTAATAGCTAGATTATCAGCCTGAAATGAGGAATCCAAATATATCAACCAATTTCAAAGATTTAATCATCTAGCCTTGAAAATGGCCAAAAACTTGAACCAGTTTCAAACTTAAATAGAGAGATGTGTACCTAGTTTGATGAACACCTAGCTTGATCAACACCTCCTACTCCAAACCCACTGATTTCTCCTTGATCTTCTCTAATCTTCCTTCTTCTCCAGCAATTTTTTCTTCTCTCCTAAGCAAGCTTACTTAGCTCGTATGTTGTTGAAATGAAGTTGGCTTGATTACATGAGTTGATATCTAGCTTTTTTTATGAAATGGATATGGTTGATTAATAGCCATTGGTTCTCATGTGTACACGTATGTCGATACCTATCTAATGTTGTACATATTGGCACATTTTCCATTTACTCAATCTAAGTAACACCCATGTGTAACTTACTTGGTGTCTAGATATTTCAATACGTATCTCTATAATCATGACATGGCTATTGCTTTAACTTGCTAAGTTATGTACATTAAATGTATAATCAACCATAGCCACATATAAATCACTATTTAAGTTACATTAAGCCTAAATAAACTTACCAATATCACTCTTTACCTCGGTCCTACATCGGCACGCATTTCGAGGCCCATCCCTACTCACGTTTTGACACCTATACACAAGTAGGAGTGACTTAGTAATATACACATACAATATACTAGGCATATATCACAACAAATATAACATATACCTCAGCCCTCTCGCCTTGGTCATGACAAGTATCTCAAAGTGAATCCCACATCATGGGTCACTGATCCCAATTAAGATATTAAACTAGGATTTAGAATTTCAGGTCATGACAGAGGGTAAAGAACATTTATTTTCCAAGTTAAAGAAGTCGATTTATGGGTTGAAACAAGCTTTTATGGAATGATACTTAGATTTTGATGAGGTTATTAAATCTTATGGCTTTGAGGAAAATGCAATTGATGAAGGTATCTATCTCAAAGTCGGTGGGAGTACACGCATTGTTTTAGTGTTATATTTGATGATATATTACTAGCAAGTAGTGGTCTAAGTATATTAAATGAGACTAAACAATTTTTATCTCAAAGTTTTGAGATGAAAGATCTTGGCGAAGCATCATTTGTGCTTAGAATTAAAATTCACCGAGATAGGTCTCATGGTGTACTTAATTTATCTCAGAGAACCTACATTAAGAATGTTCTCAAAAAGGCTCAACATGGGACACTGTAAAGGTGGAAGTGTACCTATTGTTAAGGGTGATAAATTTGAAAATTTTCGATGTTCGAGAAATGACCTAGAGCATAAACAAATGAAAGCCATTCCATATGCTTCAACTGTGGGAAGTTTTATGTATGATCATGTCTGCACACGTTCAGACATTTCATTTACGGTCGGAATGCTTAGCAAATATCAAAGTGAACCCGGATTAGATCATTGGATAGCGACAAAGAAGTTCTTAATATTTTGCAAAACACAATGGACTACATGGTCATAAATGAACAAACATACAAACTTGAAATAGTTGGTTATTCAAATTCGGACTTTGCTAGTTATCCAGATACATAAAATGTCTACTTCAGGTTTCATTTTCTGATGGCTGGAGGAGCGGTGTCATGGAAGAGTGCTAAACAAACCTTGACAGCTTCATCCACTATAGAAGCAGAGTTTGTAGCTTGTTACGAGGCCACTTCACAAGCTCTATGACTACAGAATTTCATTTCAAGTCTAAGAATCATTGATTCTATTTCACACCCATTGTTGATATTCTATGACAACTCTGCCGCGATTATGTTTTCAAAGAACAATAAGAGTTCAAGCAAGTCAAACATATTGACCTAAAGTATCTTGTTGTTAGAGAGAGGATTCAGAACCAGCTTGTGTCAGTGTAGCACATAAGTACACGACATATGCTAGCCGATCCCATGACTAAGTGTTTATCGCCTTCATTGTATAATGAGCATGTTGCTTATACGATATAGCTTAGTTAGTGGGAGTTGTATATGGCTCGGGAAAGACACTTTATGTATATACATACATATATATTCGTGATCACATTTCTTACAATAAATATACTCTTTGCATTTATTTTCCATATCAGTGCATGTGTGTATGGAAAACGAAATTTGATGTCTTGTTTAAAGACATGTGGTGTTCGTAATGAGACATTGTAGGACTAAAACATGACATATATAATTTAAGCCGACAATGCACATGTTGTTTCGGATGAGGTTTCTATTTGGACAAATTTTTTAACAATTTATAAAGGCCAAATCGGAGAATATCTTATTTGGACAAATTGTTTAATAATTTATAAAGGCCAAGTGGGAGAATATCTTATTTGGACAAATTTTTTAACAATTTATAAAGGCCAAGTCTGGGAATATATTAGATAGTGGCCTTTATAAATGATAAGCTTATTAATTAAATTAAACCAAATGGGAGAATGTTAGATATGGTTTATTTTAATTAATAATTTTATAATTATCTAAGATATAATTAAAATATATTTAGGGGCCCTTTGGTCTTTTAAATAGAGTTGGTTATTCACAGTTGATAGAACTGTCAACGATTGATAGAACCGTCTATAACCAACTCCACCCATCCATTGGAAGTCTCAACCTTCGCAGTGATAAATAGGTATTTTTGGGCAAAAGGGTATCCACACCATTAGGATTGTAGAAGGTTGAAGATCTTATAATGGGAATGACTTGTAAGTCTTTTGTTTATAATCTTCTATATGAGATTTATGGGACTTGGTTGTGTTTAATTAATCCATCATTATATATAACATATATATATATATAAAATATATATACAACTATGTATTTCCGTGCCCATAATTTCGTCGCACGCGCCAACGACGACCGTCGACCGTACACACTAATGTACATCCCACACGTGTCACCCTCGACCTTGCTTATCACAAGGAGCCCACCAATAATTAATTATTTATTTATTTTCAATATATATTTATATACACAATTTATATATAAATATATATAAGCCTACATTAACACGCCTATGACTTTTCCATGCACGGCAACAAGTTCACTCGAACGTGCAGGCTACCCTACGACTCGTGTGCGTCACCCTTAGCCCACACATGGTATTAGGCTTCCCATAATTTTCCAATTAATCGATTATACGGCAATTAATCCAATTAATTTCAATAAATACAAATATACAGCATACAAATATCAAACGACGGGCAAATTCACGCACACACTAATTGAGACAAGTCGGGCTTAACCACGAGCCTAACTCGGGTTAATTAAAATTCGAATTATCAATAATCACATGCTTAAGGTAACGGGTCATTACGGTTTACGTCGTATGTGACTTTTAGTTATTTTTATGAGATTGTGACATCTTATGTATTAGCATGTTTTATCTTATCTTGTGCCTAAAGACCAAAACCGTTTTGATATTTTCATTAAGTCTTACCATTTCAAATAACAGAGTAATCGGTTCCCAGCTTGCTGCACCAAGATAGCATAATACACCATGCGGAGGCAGACCCATATTGAAATGATCGAGGCCTTAGCAAGTGTTTGAAAATGGATGACACTTGACTTACAATTTTGAAAAGAAATTTATATATTAGGTTTTATGATTCTCGTAATTTGAGTTAAAAAATTAAATAACATATATTTAGCAAACCATCAATTCTCCTTATATCAATGGAAAAGCTTCATTCTTATTATATTGGATTAATCCTTCGAAAGCTCAAAGGAATTAATTAAGCAATTAAACTTCAATATTAAACTTAGATCTCAATCCACCTAGGACATCTAAAAGGTAAAGACCTCTTTAAACAATCCAAGTTAATACTTTAAACTAGCTATTGAAACCAAATATCACAATGCACATTCTAGGCTATGCATGCAATACAAAGCTTCATAATTATAACTTGTAAATAATAATCTATTAAATAAGTGAATCAAAGAATACAATTGGTTTAAAGCATTACGTACAAAATCAGTCTTTATTATTACTACATCACAAAATGGATCAAGTTCATGATCAAACTTTGTTTAGATTAATAAACTACTTACTCATTTCATAATAAACATCATAATAAAGTAAATAAAAGATATAAATAAATACCTTTGATTAAATACTTTGAATCTTCAAATCGTCTTCAAAAGTAATGAACAATAAATTTAAACTAAATAAAAACTAATAAATATGGCTCCAAGAGCAATAAAAATTGATCTAGGGTACTCAAGGACAATTGATTTTGAAGCCATTGGTTTATATATATACTCCCTCCGGACATTTATACAAGTTATTCTAGCAAAAACTTCTTGTTCAAGATTCTAAGTTATTTAGAAATTCAAGAGTGTATTTATTGCATTTTTACCCATTTTACTCTTATATAATTCAAAAATATATGATTCTTCTATTCTTCAATTCATTTAATGTCAAATGACATATATGTAAATTACACTCGTAATTAAGGCTGCCTTAATTCTTGTATCTATACCTTAAACGAATTATATAAATGACTGGAGGGAGTAGTGTTTTAGGTAGTACATATGTCAAACTAACTCAAACTCTTCATAATTATCTTATATTCTCAAAATTGACTTCAGCGGTTCTTGATCGATTTCACTTAAAACGTGAATCATTGGGCAAATCAATGGAAATGTGTCTCTGGAATTCACCGATTTGTCTGGCGATTGACATATAATCTGTGAATCGTTTCCAAATCATCAGCAATGATTTTTGGTTCATTCTTGATTTGTTGTTGAGTTGTTCTGCATTTCTTCCACTTGATTAAATTATTCGTTTTCTTCCCTTTTTCACCCATTCCTTCACATATTCTAATTATAACTTAAAATCACAAAAACAAGAGAAAACTTAGTGTAATATAACCTTTTTACATCCAAAATCACCTTAAAATATACTATAAAGCATTGTCTAATAATTGACTTATCACCCAACACGATCAAATTCGGATTCTATTGAACTGATTAACAAAAGTAAGTTGTACCTCAAATGCTAGTTTGCTTCTCTTTGTTAATCGATGTTTAATACGGTACTAGCGATGAAAGTCCTCTATCAAAAACTTATTCACAAACGATGACCAAGAACCCGAGTGCTAGCCCGAAAGGGAACATGAAAACAATTTTCTACTATCTTTAAAAACTCTAGAACAGTTGAGAAACCTAACTCATTTTCTAAAAATGAAAATTAGATTCCAACCATAATCTCTCTCGTAATGTGAATTTACTTAATACACCTATTTTATATAACCTTTGTATAACGTTAGGTAAGTAAATTACCATTATACCCCTACTTAAAGTGGTATTAACATGACACATTATAAGGACTTTTATAATTTTTCTAAGTCAATTAAAATCTCGCAAAATTATTCTTTATGTATGACAAAATAGGTTCATGCAACATAGGCAACGAATCAAAACCATTTTGGTACACGAGTCATAAGCGATCTCCAGCAAGACATTATGACTACTCAAGTTGCACGAAGATCAAGATCGATACAACCTAATCAATAGTATACATCATATCCTTTTTTCGTACGATATCCTTTTTGATTAAACATAAGACACGAAATGTCATCTTTTATGTTCAACCGTAACAGGCTCAATCTTTAGGTAGACTGAAAACATCTAAGTGACATTGATCATATCAATCCTCTTGGACTTGGCTATTTTTAGTCTAACATATCGAGAGATCCATCGATATATCTTTCTAAATAAGAGAGGAAAATTCCATCTCGATTACATACCTTCACACATTATTCACATAGTAACTAATCACAACCTTTATAATCGTCCAGTTATAGACAATGTTTGATTGCGTCAAATCACTTTGATCCTAATATTGATGTCTCTGGTAATCTCAAGTCAGAGGACTAAATGATATACCTACCATGAGTAACAACTACAACGTAATCCATATGGTGTTCTCATTGTGGCCATCTAGTACATTGTTCCTTAATAAGTAGTCATGATCTTGATTCATATCCTTATATGCATGATCATCACATAACCATCAATGAAGACTCACACTAGTCTTAATTCATTACAGTTCCCAGTATAATGATTGACTTTGAACATTTATGATATTTCAGTAAACATCCATGAATACTATTATAATGTAAACATGCAAACCAATTACAATAATGAACAACAAATGAAATCATTTACTTAATGAACAAAAATAAAAATTTTCATAAAATTGACCAAAGGCACATGCCCTAATAATGAATACACCCAAGACTAAAAAACTCAAAGAAAAAAGAACTCACGAAGTTATGTAAAACCCTAAAATAAAGAAAAATCCTAATTAAAATATCAACCCCTATTTGCCTAATTTGAGCCATTGACTTAATAACGATCGACTAGCAACAGAATCCTAAAACCATAAACCTTATATGTATCAATCTGTTGCTTCTAGCAACTGATTAGTGAAAGAACCTATCGATACTAGCCTACTAGAGATAGGTTTTTGTGATATATATTAGCAACAGATAAACGATGATTTTCAAACTGTCACAAAAAGAACAAGCAAATAGGCAAGAAAGTTTGACCAGTTTTGGGCGATGGTTAGAGACCGGATAATATATTGCAAAATTAGGGACAAAACAGAAAAAATCCATTGTTAATTAAAATTAGTGACAACGTTTTTCGATAGCTCAGTTCCATAACCAATATGTTGTTAGTTCAATTAGCGACATATTTTATGGGGTTTAGCAAACAATTTTTCCCTCGCTAAGTTCATGATTTTTGTAGTGAAATTACTAATTTAGAAAACAACAAGTTTTAATTGATAATAAAAAAATTTATGTGAACTTCAAAGCTCTTAAACAATACAGGTGAACTAACAAACTTGATTTCTAACTTCTTAATGTGACAGAAGTCATATAATAAAGAATTCCAACTAACAATACGGATGTTACTGTAATAGACTTAATTGATCACACTACGATGAGATGGAATCATATGCTAGTCAATGAGTTTTTTACACCAGATGATGCAAAGGTAATCACATATATTCCTATACGACAGTGTAATCGACTAGATCGACTAATATGGCATTACACAAAATCAGGCAACTATACGGTGAAGTCTGGATATAAATTAGCAAGGGAGTTGGAGAGCATGTAGAAGCCTAGCAGTTCATTACCAATTAATGCAACTCAAATGGAACAAGAGCGTAAGGGATGGGATAAAGTATGGAAGCTACCATGCCCTTCAAAACTTAATTTTTTTGTTTGGAAATGTCTCCATGAACTAATTCCTACGAATCTGTTTCGAGTGAGTAGAAAAATTGTAGAGGATGAAGCTTGTCCTATATGCAATTCTGAGAACGAAACGATTAATCATCTCCTATTCTTCTGTACTAATGCAGCTAGGTTTTGGAAGGGCAGCCCACTTGGTATAGATACCTCACAATTGAAAGGATGTGCTTTTTGGGATCTCTGGTTATATATAATTAAAATGTTAGAGAATAGTGTTGTTGAAGATGGTATAGGGACATGGTTCCCTATGGGTCTCTAACTGCTATGGAAGAGGCGTAATAAATTCGTATTCCACGACATTTTAACACTATTGGAATATACACTTAATCTTACTTCAGCAAGATGTTTTGAATGGAGATGAAAATCCCTTAATCCCCCTCCTTATCAATCAGACTATTGCAAGCATATTCTTTTGGGAAAATATATTGTATACTGATGCTTCAATATATTGTACACTGATGCTGCAAAAGATCCCACGAGTGCTAAAACAGGGCTCAGATGGTTTGCTAGATCGGGTCAGGGATTGATGGTTCTTGTTGGATCCCACTTTGTTGATTATACCCCTTATGTAGAATGGGCTGAAATTTTCACTATTAGAATTGCAATCCCCATGGTCATGGAGAACTTTGGGAATTTGGCAATTTTCTCGTATTCACTGAATGCCTTAAAGCTTATTAAAAGAGAGTCTACAGTAAGCAATCATGAATTGCTAGGTGATGATGTTCGTGCATTAGCAAGCTATATTGGGAATCCAAGCTTTCATCATGTTCCTCGTTCTTATAATGTTATGCCCATTACTTGGCTAAGAAAGCATTGACATCATGTACTTGAACTTTGTGGACTGATTGTATGCCCATTGAATTGGGTAGTCTTGTACTAGATACATTTGGTTAATATAATCTCTTGACAAAAAAAATATGGATGTTACTGTAGTTTTGGTAGTCACTTTTCCTTTATCATCCCTCAAGGCAATACCTTCATAAATTGGCGAGCAATTCACCATAACAAATCCTAAAATGAATATTTGAACAAACATTTCTTCAAACTTCGCTAACAAGAAAACCACCATTAAAACACCTATGACAAAAGCCATCAAGCTGACAATTGCATCCATTGTCAGTGTGACGATGAATAGGGATGTAAAGCCAAACTTAAAGGTGGTGTAATATGATATATTTTGTATGTTGTATGTATTAGGGGTAGTTTTGTTATTGTACTTTATATGTGTAAGAGCAACAGAGGTCACGTGTTCTGTGTGACCCTATGAGTAAGAGTGTTTGGCACATACACCACTATATAAGATGAATTAGGTGTGCTATGTATTACTATTTTTTAGATCAATAAAATTGGCCTGTTTTGGTTTTGAACATGGTATAACTTCAAAAGATCTGTGTTCAGATCTGGTTTTGTTGTTTGAGTTTGTCTTTGAAACTTTAAAGATCTATGTTTCAGATTTGTCTTTCTTTACAGATTTATATGTTAAATCTATTTTTCTTCAAGAAGTTTTTGAAGATTTGTCTTTCACCTTGTTCATGACTGTGCTTTCAAGTCATGGCAGTGATTTAGGAAGCTGAGAGTTCTAACGATGCTTTATTAAGCTTGTGTGGTAGTTCAAGTGCTTAACTATTGAAGATCCTTTGTTTCTCTCAAATTCAGATCATCCTGGCATGGTTCTAGTGTCTAATCCTTTTACTAAGCTGAAACATCTTTCCTGGAGTAGAGTGATGCGAATTGCTTTAAGAGCGAATATGAAGCTAAGATTTATCACTGGAAACTACGCAAAACTAAGAAGAATCTCATCGCGATTATGATCGCTAGTGCAAGGTAGATTTTATGGTGATTTCATGGATTTTAAACTCAATTTCAAAGGAAATCACAAAAGCTTTTTTCTATTCTTCATCTGTAGATACGCTCTGGTCAGATCTTAAGGAACGCTATGGAGAGTGTAATGCTCTTCTTCTTTATCAGTCGAAAAGAGAGATCTATTTAATTAGTCAATGTGATTTGTCAATTTCACAGTATTTTACGAAATTGAAGAGATTTTGGGATGAGTTGACATGTTTAGCATCGATTGCACATTGTGATTGTGGAAATCATGAAAATTATTGGAGATTGAGTCAAATAATCGTTTGATGTAGTTTCTAATAAGACTTAATGATGTATATGATCATGTCCAAAATCATATTTTATTTATGGATCCATTGCTAAATGTGAATAAGGCATATTCAATGTTTCAGAGAGTTGAAAAGCAAAAATAGGTGCATGTTAATTTTGCGTCTGAGGTTGATACTGGGATGGTGGTAAAGAATAATTTCACCAAGAACAATGGCTTTCATGATGTCATGGTGTGCAAGTTGGTTCTGGTCCTCACCAAAATAAGAATACTTCAAATACTAATGTTCAGACCTATCATAGTTCTGGTTCGAAGACAAATTTTAAGAGATTTGTCAATAAAGATGACTTGTTCTGTGACAAATGTAAGATGAAATGACATACTAAGGAGAATTGTTTTAAACTCCATGGATATCCTGAGTGGTTCAAGAATCAGAGGAACTATAATAAAAAAAAATTAGTTCGAGAGCAAAACAATAATTTTGCTAATATGTTAGAGTCACCTCTTGACTTTGCTGATGTTAGTTCACCAAGATTTGAAGATTTCCAGGCAAATATGGCAACTATGATCCAACAGGGAATCAAAAAGTTTATGAAAGGCAAATATGTTACTAGATCATATGGATCTTCTCATGTGAACTTGGCTCATCTTCGAGACTTTGCAGGTAGTCTCTTAATGCCTAATTCTTGTGTTCGTGTGTCTCTTTAACATGGTTCTTGGATTATAGATACAAGAGCTTCTGATCATATGTATTCTAATCACTCATTATTAGATAATCTGAAACCATCTCTTAAGCCCACCTTGTCTATCTTCCTGATGGTACTGTTAAATTTGTTAGTGTTGTTGGTGATATTTTTCTTACCAATGAACTGGTTTTATATTCTTGCTCACATATTCCTTCTTTCAAATGTAATCTTCTTTTTGTTAGTAAACTTTAAGCTACTGCTAATATTAAAATTGTTTTTCATCCTAATTTTTATCTCCTGCAGGATGTTGAGTCTTCTTAAATCATTGGAGTTGGATAGGTATTAGGAGGGCTATACATTCTTGATCAAAATTCATTCAACCAAGAGTTTATTCAGTCTTTTTCCTATATTTCTGCTGTTGTTTCTAATAATTTGGCTCCTTGTGCTGTTGTTAATAATGTGTTTTCTTGGCACCATGACGCGTGCCGAACACGTCAATAAAATAAAGTGTCATAAACCAACTATTTTGTATAATAGTGGCAAAGAGTCGATCCCACAAAGATTTGTAGTCTTTCTTAGGTCAAAAATAACAAAAAGGGAAAATCGGGGGTTTTAAATAAATAATTTAATAATTTAACTAACTAAACTAAATAAATAAAATAATAAAAATAACTTTCAAATAGTTTCTAGAAAACACCTAGGTCTACAGTTCCACAAATCAGAATCAGGATTCAATGGAAATCATGGTCTTCAATCTTTCCCAAAAAGTCAATAATTTATATTCTCCTAGATTAGCTAAAGAAAATTGACATCCAAAAAAATTCCTCGTTCCTTTAATCTCGATAGTCATGACGTACGCCACTAACTACTTCCCTAATAAATGTATAACCCTAGACGTCCGCCAATTAGGTTTAACACACTAACCGCAGTAATATGGATCTGTGGGAACATTAATCCTAAATGACCAGATCTCATCCGCTCCTAGTTTAACCTAGATTCAATTGTTGCACACTCAAGAACCGAAAGGGTTTACGGCAAACGGGTGAGTGTTCGTCACTTTATTGGTCCAAAAGTACAATTATACAGATATTAATGGTCCAAATAACTATAGGTTGTCCACCTAAAAGCATGCATCGACTGTATACATACCCTAGATCTAAACCATAATCCTTAAAAGCAACGACAACAAAATAGGAGAATTTAAACTAAATTAAATAATAAAATAAAAGATATCACATAATATGTCATGAATTCATAATCCCGACTTGTTTCCCCGCTGACCTAGGGAATCGTCGAGAGAATTCGATGCTAAAAATATAATAGTCGGTGTTCTCTAATAATATTCTAGGTTCCTAATATATTAAACTACTAAATATTAGTCTCGGGAGGTGAGAGAAACTAATTTTGGGGGTTGGGGAGGTGACTCGTGCGCCGAGGAGCATTATATGGTTGTTTTGGGCTTAAAATCACATTCTGTCCACGTGTCCACGCTTGTATGGTTCATTTGCTACCGTGCACTGACGTTGTGTTCTCCTATTGGTCCAGACCGTTGTTGATGACGTGATGTTGTGTGGTGTGCGAGCGACACGTGGCCGCCTGGAAGTGGTGGTGAGAATCGCACGAAATCGATGAAAATCTAGGAGATGGTGTTGACGCGCATCCCGAGGAATTGAAGAGTTGTTGAATGAGGTGAGATGGTTTGTCTGTGATTGGTGATGGTGATACGCCACGTGGCGGCTCCTAATTGGACGAAAGCTGATGGAATGACGTGGGAGAGCGTGGAGACCAATAGGTGAGCAACACGTGGCACAAGTGTGAAGAGAAAAACGCAGGAAATGATGTGCTTATCCAATGGAAAAGTGACATGTGGCAGCCTACTGGGTCTGTTGTCTCCTATTCTACCCGCCGCGCAGCATGTAACTCGAGGCAAATTATCCGGTGTCCGATCACTACGAGTACATACTCCATTTTAAGTATTTTTCCACCACGAGTTCAACAGCACACTCTGTTTCACCTGAAAATGACCAATAAATATAATTAAATATATATTTTAAAGACTTTGCACATTAAATATACTAAAATAAACTACTAAAAACCTGTAAATACCAACTTATCAAATACCCCCAAACTTGACACTTTGCACGTCCCAAGCAAAGGTGTAAATGACAACACAAACTAAACTAGACTCATAATATAGTAATGCACTGCCTCAACTAATCATATGCCCGACTCAAAATTCATGGAGTTCCTTTGATTAACATAGTTGTCAAGTTAACAAACCTCTCAAGAAACTTCGAAGTTATGATATGTCAAGACTTGCAACCCAAACACAATTAAGATCCCACTTTGAAGACATAGATCCGGTTAAAACAAAGGCCATGAACTACTCACGAGTTTTCTTGGTATATACATTTAAGCACACAAGTTTAAATTCTACTTAGTCTAGTGAAAGCATTCAAGATAAATCTTTTATTTGAGGAGTTTCACAACTTTAGCCTTTATTCAATTTATATTCTCTATTATTTTTTTTAACAAATACGGTCCCTGCTCCATTTCCTATGGACCGATTTTCTCACTTTTTCCCACTACAAGTTTCTCTGCTCCGTTTCCTATGAAAACTTATGGGACTCTCTATATTAATAGAACTCCTGTTAGCCCTTCTCGCTTCCACTATAATCAAGCAAATCCCTCAATGTGGGTCAAAATAATACCACTTGCCTAATTTTGACCGTCTGCTCATTTTTCGTTATCTAGCACAAAGTTTAACCATCAACTAAGTCCATAATCGTGAAGTCATAAAAATGCTGGGTACGGCTCGATTGAGTGTTTCTCCTAAGTTTCCCTAAGTTTCAAGTCAAAAAGGCAACTATAATGTACTCATTCATAACCAAAGGCAGGAACCAAATGCTCAGAACAAAGTTTTGGGTGACTATAAATAACTAAAAAAATAAAAACTAGGCTAAATACCATGAAAGTGTATCAACCACTAATGAAATGAGAAAGAAATATGAAAGAATAAGAAATGAAAGAAATGATATAAAACACCACCATTACCACCCGACAACGGCATATAACCGCATAAAAAAATTAAATGATCTCACCTGCGGTCTTTCGCAAAGAATCCATCCAAAGCAATCCATAGTCCCTAAAATGCCCCCCAAACTTATTACAAACATTGTCCTCAAGGTTCAAAACAAGTCAAGGCATCCATATAACAAAAAGAAAAAGGCAGTGGTGAGGAAGAACATAGATAAGAAGATGATATAAATGCATGCATGAAAAAAAGTCTCTAAAAACTAGTGAATGCACAAAATATCTTATGTGTAGGTGACTAAGGAAACAATAATAGAACAATCATAACAAAAGCAAGAACTAGTAAACATAGGAGTTAACTGAAAAGATTTCTATCAAATCTTGTGAGCCCGAAGTCTTTCAACTAAAGGTGAAATCAACAAGATGATGGAATGAAGTCTAGAATTTTGGGTCTACTCAAAAATTCACCACTAATGCGGCGACTTAAGTTGGATATGTCCCAACCAAGTCTCAAAACACATAAATCCTATAAACATGATAATTCCTAAAAAAAATGCTCAAATTATGCTAAAAAATGTAATCCATAGTCAAGCCTAACAAAACTCTTGGGGTGCTCCAATTTATTAAAACAAATAAAAATAAATAATTATAATAAATAAAAACACCAAAGAAAGAAAACCAATCCCGGGCAACAGCGCCAAAAATTGACGCGCGCCAAACGTGTCAATAAAATAAAGTGTCATAAACCAACTATTTTATAGAATAGTGGAAAAAAGTCGATCCCACAGAGATTGGTAGTCTTTCTTAGGTCAAAAATAACAAAAAGGGAAAATCGGGGGTTTTAAATAAATAATTTAATAATTTAACTAACTAAACTAAATAAATAAAATAATAAAAATAACTTTCAAATAGTTTCAGGAAAACACCTAGATCTACAATTCCACATATCAAAATCAAGATTCAATTGCAATCATGGTCTTCAATCTTTTCCAAAAAGTCCTTAATTCATATTATCCTAGATTAGCTATAGAACATCGACATCCGCCAGAAATTCCTCGTTTTCCTAATCTCGTAGCCATGATGTATGCCACTAACTACTTCCTAATCAATGTATAACCCTAGACATCTGCCAATCAGATGTAACATACTAACTGCAGTAATGTGGATATGTGGGAACACTAATTCTAAATAACTGGATCGCATTTGCTCCCAGTTTAACCTAGATTCAATTGTTGCACACTCAATAATCGAAAGGATTTTACGACAAACGGGTGAGTGTTCGTCACTTTATTGGTCCAAAAGTACAATGACATGGATACTAATGGTCCAAATAACTATAGTTTGCCCACTTAAAAGCATGCATCAGCCGTATACATACTCTAGATCTAAACCATAATCCTTAAAATCAACAACAACGAATTAGGAGAATTTAAACTAAATTAAATAATAAAATAAAAGATCTCACATAATATGTCATGAATCCATAATCCTGAATTGTTTCCTCGTTGACCTAGGCAATCGTCGAGAGAAGTCGATGCTAAAAATATAATACTCAGTGTTCTCTAATAATACTCTAGATTCATAATATATAAAACTACTAAAAATTGGTCCAAGGAGGTAAGAGAACCTAATTTTGAAGGTTGGGGAAGTGACTCGTGCGCCGAGGAACATCGTATAGCTATTTTTAGACTTGAAATCACGTTCTGTCCACGTGTCCACGCTTTATTGGTTCGTTTGCTGTCGTGCCTTGATGTGGCGTTCTCCCATTGGTCTAGACCGTTGTTGATGACGAGCTGTTGTGTAGTGTACGAGCAACACGTGGCAGCCTGGAGGCGATGGTGAGAATCGCACGAAATCGGTGAAAATCTAGGAGATGGTGCTGATGCGCATCCCGAGGAAATCAAAGAGCTGTTGAACGAGGAGAAATGGTTTGTGTGTGATGTGGTGATGGTGGTACGCCACTTGGTGGCTGCTGATTGGAGGAAAGCTGATGGAATGATGTGGGAAAGCGTGGAGACCAATGGGTAAGCAACACGTGGCGCAAATGTGAAGGGAAAATTGTTGGAAATGATGTGCTTATCCAATGGAAAAGTGACATGTGGCGGCCTACTAGGTCTGTTGTCTCCTATTCTACCCGTCGCGCAGCACGTAACTCGAAGCAAATTATCCGGCGTCCGATCACTACGAGTAAATACTCCATTTCGAGTATTTTTTAGCCACGAATTCAACCGTGCACTCCGTTTTACCTGAAAATGATCGATAAATATAATTAAATATATATTTTAGAGACTTTTCACATTAAATATACTAAGATAAACTACTAAAAACCTATAAATACTGACTTATCACACCATCACTTGGGTCATCCTTCAGTTGTTGTAAGTAAACATTTACCTATTTTGTTTCCTGTTTCTACATTGTCTACCACTGATTTTCCTTGTAATATTTGTCATATGTCAAAACAATGTGGATTACCATTTTCTTCGAATACAATAAAATCATCTTCTATTTTTCGATTGGTTCATATGGATTTATGGGTCCTTGCAAATAGGTTTTTGTTCAGGACTCTCATTATTTCCTTACTATTGTTGATGATTTTAGTAGATTTACTTGAAAATATTTGTTGCATAGTAAATATACTACTTTCAAAACAATCGAGGATTTCTTATCTTTTTTTAACACTGACTTTAATAAATCAGATCAAATCATCAGAACTGATAATGGTACCAAGTTTGTAAATCATCAGTGTACCAGTTTGTTTTTTAAACTGGGTATCTTGCATCAAAGGTCTACTCCCTATTCTCCTTAACAAAATGGGGTTCGAAAGGAAGCATAGACATCTTCTTCAAGTTGTTATAGCTCTTATGTTTCAGTCAGGATTACCTAAGAAATTTTAGGGTGATTGCATTCTTACTTCTACTTTTCTTATTAATAGACTTCCTACTTCTTTGCTTGATTGGAAGTCTCCTTTTTAGGTGTTATTCGGTAAATCTCCTTATTACAAAACTCTTAAAACTTTTGGGTGTCTTTGCTTTGCTACGAATGTTTTGCCTATGAAAGATAAGTTTGATTCTCGGTCTATTAAGTATGTTTTTCTTGGATATTCTCCAGGACAAAAGGCTTACAAATTGTATAATCTTTCTACTCATATTGTTTTTGTTTCTCATGATGTTACTTTCTATGAAAATATTTTTTCCTTTTCTTTCTACTTCTTCTTCTGAGTCTCATATGCTTCCTCTTCCGTCTTTCGATGATTATGATTCTTCTTTTCCTACATCTTCTACTTCTCCTGTTGTTGTGGCTCAACCTTCTTCTGGTGTATCTTAAGAGTTTTTTTATGTTCCTGTTTCTATTGCTCCTCTCAAAATGAGTGACAGAGTTAAAAAGAAGCTTGGTAAGGTTAAATGATTTCATTATTAATAATGTTTCCTTTTCTAATATTTCTCATTTCTCTTTCTTCATTTGACCCATATATTTTTCCTTTTATTGTTTTCTCTTATTTGAGTGATCATTATAAAGACTTTTTAGCTGCTGTCTCTATGATTAAAGAACCATCATTTTTTTCACAAGCACAAAAGGATCCCAATTGGGTTGATGCTATAAATAGTGAGTTAACAGCCCTTGAGTCAAATGACACTTGGGATCTAACTTCTTTACCTTTTGGTAAGAAGGCTATTGGATCCAAATGGGTCTATAAGGTGAAATATAATTCTGATGGGTCTTTAGACAAGTATAAAGCTCGTATTGTTGCTAAAGGCTACGATCAGATTGAAGGTGTGGATTATGTTGATTATTTTTCACATGTGGCCAAAACAGTAGCTATAAGGATTTTATTTGCCTTGGTTACTGCTAAGGCTTGGCTGATACATCAACTTGATGTTAATAATGCATTCTTACTCATCAACTTGATGTTAATAATGCATTCTTAAATGGATCTATTTTTGAGGATCTTCACTCGCTACCTCCTGAGCGATATTCTACTACTTTACCTGGTCAGGTTTGCCAACTTAAAAAGTCCTTGTATAGGCTTAAGCAGGCTTCTCACCAATGGAGTATTTCTTTCACTACTAAGCTTCAACAGTTTGGATTTATTTAATCTCCTCATGAACCTTAATTATTTCTTTATTTAAAAGACAATTTTTCTTGCTTTTTGGTATATGTTGATGATATATTGCTTACTGGTTCTTCCATTGAGCTTATTGACTATGTTAAAAGTTTTTTGAATGGCTGTCTCTCTATCAAAAATATTAGTCAGGTTTGTTATTTCTTTGTTTTAGAATTAGCAAAGTCTGACTCTGGCCTTTACATTAATCAGCGCAAATATGTCTTGGATCTTTTATCTGATTCTGGTCTTTGGGTGTAAACATGTTGCTACTCCTCTTCCTTCGGATGTTAAGATGGATGTTCCTGATTCTCTTTTATTACATGATGCAGATAAATTTCGTCAATTGATTGGTTGACTACTCTATTTGGCTTTTACTAGAACTGATCTTTCTCATGCAGATAAATTTTGTCAACTGATCTTTATGTGTATGTTTGTCTTCCTATCCCTCTTTGGTGTGATAATCAGGTTGTTATACACATCACTGCTAACCCTATTTTTCATGAGCGTACTAAGCATTTGGACAATGATTGTCACTTGTTTCGGGATCAGTTTAAATAAGGTTTTGTTGTGCTACTGTATATTCCTTCAAAATTTCAATTGACTTATCTTTCTACTAAAGGTTTGGCAGCTCCTCAGTTCACTCTTCTCTTACCCGAGATGAACCTCTGTGATTGGCACAGAGATAGTTCATCTTGAGGGGGGGATGATGTAGTATGATATATTTTGTATGTTGTATGTATTAGGGGTAGTTTTGTCATTGTATTTTATATGTGTGAGAGCAACATAGGTCACGTGTTCTGTGTGACCCTGTAAGTGAAAGTGTTTGGCACATACACCACTATATAAGGTGAATCAGGTGTGTTATGTATTACTATTTTTGAGATCAATAAAATTGGGCTATTTTGGTTTTGAACAAAAGGCACCTTGTTCATATCACTTGCTTTGTTCATCTTCAACAACTTAATTAGTCACATTAAATCCCAACACAAAGAAACAAAGCTTTTGTAATTGGAAATCAATGGAACCAAATAGGTAGGATGTAAGCCCTCTTATTAACCACATTCTTTGGTCGTTCCACCATTGCATTATCATTCCATTAGTTAAAAAAAATTCTATAAGATCTTGCGCGTATGCTCCAATGAATAAAAAGATATACAAGTAGAACAAAGGATCTGTAACCTAAAGTAAAAATTCAATGTAAAATATAACATTTAGATGAAAATTAGTTAATTTACATAGACATAGATATAGCGTTCCTTGAACTCGCGCGCACACTTCTATCATGGAACCCAATTATATAGCATTTATTATGCATTTCATGTGTTTTGCATTAAATGTACTACATTAATCACCATTAAATTAAAGTTTCATAGTAATTTAATGGTGATATATATAGACAAGAATTAGGAAAGGTAGATACTCCATTGATGAAAGCTAGTGGTGTAAGGAGAGCATGTATGGTGATAGGAATTGACCAAAATGGCCAAAAGGCATAGTGGGTGTAGGCAAGGCCCATCAGAATGCCCATGGACTTGATACTTATGTTAATGGGCAATATGTAGAAAATGTCACCTCCAGTAGGCCAATAGTCCACCTCTTGTTCTGACTTAGCACATCATGAAGGTTTATTGGAGTGTCACCTAGAAATGCTGGCCTCTCAGCTGGCTCACAAAATACAGACTTCCACCCTTCACAATGCAATTTGTATCCTATGTAGCAGTCTTCAACCAGACCCATATCGAAACCCAATCTAGATATATTCCTCGCATAACTTATATATAAGCACCATAAAATTATAAAAAATGATTTTTTAAACTTTATATTTTAGTCTTAAAACATATTAAATTAAAAGGGGCTGATATAAGTTACTAAAGGAGGGCTAAAAGTCGCACCTTCTTTTTATTTCACTACGGGTCAAACTCAATTTAAAATTATTTTACTCTCTATCGCTCTCTGATCTTCAACGAACTCACATTGAAAAAGCAACTCTTTCAGTAGTCAAAGTTTGGCGTTGTTTTAGACGTGCCTACCTTTGAATTCCAAATATATAATTTCATCATATATTAGGCCGAGGTAGAAAGTAGTAATTTAAAATGAAATTGATACATGGTTAAAAAGATAAATTTTTTATACCAACATTTGGGAGCTCCCTCATTTATATGGTATGTGACTCAGGGCAAATTTGGAATAGTCGAAATGTCGGATAGTCTGAATACTGATGGTTTAGATTAAAAAAAAAAGATAAACTTTTTTTTATGTTTTTTGTTGTTTTTGTATTTTTTTTGTCTTGTTTCGTGTTTGTTGTCTACAAGTGGTATTAAATAAGGAAACTACTAGGGTTACTTTTTGGAACACCCATTGTTTATGTTCATTCATTTATACATTAATATTTGTGCGCACACGGGTTTTCATTTAGGGTGTCCGGAAAAGTCATGCATCCTACCATCAAATAAAAAACCAACGTGTTTGGATGCCCCCTAACACAATGCATATTTGAGATCAACCAATGGGGATGCATGTGCTGTTGGGGATACTCAACAAGAAAGTAACCCCTTCAACTCGAGAGACAAATGAATAAAATCCACTAAGCCACTATCTATGCACCAAATTAATCACACCACAAAGAACACAAGATTTAACGTGAAAAACCCTCTCAATCAGAGGGAAAAAAAACCACGGGCCAAACTCCGAATAAATCCATTATATGAATAAAGAGTACAAGAATCTCAATTGAGGAAAATACAATATAACTTCTTCAAAGAACTTGAATGGTCACACCAAGATCTTGAAGAACTTCACCCTCAAATTGTACCCTTTCTTGATCACCAAGAAATCACCAAAGACTTCGCCGCGAGTCTTCGGATTCAAGATCTTGATGTATCTTCAATGTAGAGAAAATTGTTGTTGCATTCACCGCCTTGAACGCACAATGTAGAAGAGAGAAGAAGAAGTTTTCAAAACACACAAAATTGGCTAATTAAAAGAATCACCCAATTCCTTAATTCACTCCAATTTTCTTTCCTATTTTCTCTCTCTAAGATTCCTATTCCACAATCAATTAGTTGCATGTGTTGGACTTTTTATTTTTTGTGGGGCCCATACAAAAACCAACATGTGCCAATTGATGTAAGCCCATGCAAGAATTCTTTGACAGAAATAGACATGCTCACCGTTGACCCCGGCCAGTTGGTTCCATCTTGATCATCATATTTGCAACTGGCCACAAGATCAGTCATATATAGAAAATACTGTTTCTGACGTAACACCCTTACCAACAACATGATCTGGATCCAATTCTCTTCTTTCAGCGAAGGGCTTCCGAAGAGTGCTCTGCGCCTAAAGAAACAATCGACGAAGAGTGCTCTGCGCCTAAAGAAACAACCGATCCTGACAGAACTAGCCCCTTGCAACCCATCCATTCCCATTGGGTTTACTCGACACAGACGTTTAAACTCACTATACCATACGTATCATTTTCATTGATACCACAGAAACGTCGTGGGAATTGCACATAAGCTAATTCCAGTCCCTTCACAGGCTCCGAAAGGAAGCACGAGGCTTGAAGAGGTGTTGTGGGATCGTTGGAGTACATGTCACAATCCAAATTGAGGATCACCGGTGCATTGGTCATGGTTGCTGATACACGAGTCTATATTATGTGAACCAACAAATTAACAAAATAAAGTTAGTGTATATTAGTTATTATATAAAAATAATGTTTACCATAAATAATAATCAAGGTTAGAACTGTATATATTTATGTTACAATTAATTACCAGAACGTTGAGGGCACCGGCTTTGAAGTGGTGTGGTGAAGTCTTACTTTTCTCCCTGAAACGTACACAGGTCTAGAATACAAGAAAAGAAAGTATAACCACAAAAGGAACCTACAAAATACACGAGATAATAATTTTCTTAACTGTTAGATACAATATTTAGTTTCCTTAACTACTAGATACAATATTTAGTTTTCTTAACACTCTTCCTCAAACTTAAGATGAGTTCGTAGAAATCATCTTGAGTTTGTCAACCAAAGCATGAAAGCGACCCAGAAGATGAGCTTTAGTGAAGATATCAGTCGTCCGATTGGAGGATGAGACAAAAGAAAGCTGAAGAGTACCCCGAACCAAGTGTTGACGGACGAAGTGACAATCATTCTCAATATGTTCTGTTCTTTCATGAAAAACATCATTATGCGCAATTTGGATTGCAGTTTGATTGTCACAATGCAGAATGATAGCAGAAGCATGTGTAACCTCCATATCTTCAAGTAACCAACGAATCCAAAGTAGTTCAGAGGTAGCATCAGCAAGAGCCCGATACTCAAATTTTGTGCTTGAAGTGAGATGTGACTATTTGTTTCTTACTTGGCTAGGATATTAATGAGTTGCCCAAGAAGAAACAATAATCAGTAGTAGAACGTCGGTCGGTAGGATCACCAACCCAATCTACATCTGAGTAACCAAATAATATCAATGGAGAGTTGACAGATAAATGGAGACCATCAAACAGGGTGCCTTTTACATATCGAATTATGCAGAGAACAACTGTGAAATGAGCAGTGCGAGGAGCTAACATGAACTGACTGACAACATGAACAACGTAAGTAATGTCTGGACAGCTAATAGTGAGATAAACCAAATAAACCAAACTATCCACAAGCTGGCGATATAGGGTGGGATCTGAAAAAAGTGTACCATCTAATGGAGTCAGCTTGACATTCATGTCCAATGGAGTGGATGCAACAACAGTATCAGTAATCACAGAGTGAGAGATCAAACAGAGGCATATTTCGCTTGTGAAAGATAATATCCATCAGGAGTAGAGGTAACTTCAAGACTAAGAAAGTAGTTCAAGTTACCCAAGTCGAAGATCTCAAAGTGACTCTTGAGATATTGTTGTAAAGTCAGAAATCCCAGTGGAGTCGTCCTCGGTGATGATCATGTCATCAACATAAAACAGGAGAAGAACCATGCCCTTGTCAGTTCGTCGAGTAAACAAGGCAGAATCGTGAGGACTCGACCGAAAACCAAATTGTGTAATAGTGGAACTGAACTTGGCAAACCAGGTACGGGGAGCTTTTTTAAGACCATATAATGCACGACGGAGGAGGCAAACTTGTTTTGGAGAATTATAGTAGCTAGGGGGTGGGCACATATAGACTTATTCGGCAAGATCACCACTTAGAAAAGCATTTTTAACATCCATTTGGAACAAGGGACAATGTCGGACAACTGCTACAGCAAACAAACTTCAAACAGAGGTTAAGCGGGCTACAAGAGCAAACGTCTCTTCATAGTCAATGTCGTATTCCTATGTGTAGCCTTTAGCGACTAGATGAGCCTTATACCACTCAATAGAGCCATCAGAGCGAGTTTTTATCTTGTAAATCCATTTGCATCCAATTGGAGTCTTGCTAGAGGGTAGATCCACTAAGTCCTAAGTATGAGTCTTCTTTAAGGCACACGGTTCTTCTGACATTGCTTGCTGCCAAAGGGGAGGGGGTCAGAACTAGCCTCTCGATATGAGGAAGGCTCATGTAAAGAAGAAATAGCAGAGAAACAATGATCATCTTCGAGGTAAGAGGGAGGTTCAGTTATCCGTTCAGAACGACGAAGGGGAACATGAGCAGGAACAGGAGTATTAGAGGGGGAAGATTCATTGATGGCGGGTGCTAGAATGGGATCATGATCATTGAGCTCATCTGAAGTACCAGCAACAGAAGACGGGAAAAGCTCGATAGACGAGTTAGTGAAAAACGGTTGAGTACATGATAAAGAACTGTCAAACTTGGATAAAGTAGAGAATATGGTATTTTCCCAAAAAGTAACATGTTTGGAGATGCGTAATTGCCGAGAAAGATGATCCCAACACCTATAGCCGTTATATTTAATTTCATACCCGAGAAAACAACACAAACAAACATGCAGTTCAAGTTTGGTATGTTAATGGGGGGTTAAGAAGAACGAAACATGCACAACCAAAGACCTGAAGATTTAATTAATAGTCTGGTGGTGTACCATATAATCGTTCAAAATGATAGATATTCTTTAATACTAGTGTGGGAAGTCGATTAATGGTATGGACAAAATTTAAAGCGACTTCACCCCAAAAATTTTCAGGACATGGTGCAGAGAGAAGTTGGGCACGTACATAGTCTAAGATATGTAGATGTTTCCTTTCAGCTCGACCATTTTGTTGAGAGGTGCATGGGCAGGAACGTCGAATAATGATACCTTGCAATTTAAGAAACTGAAAAATGACAGAATCACGGTATTCTAAAGCATTGTCAGTACGAAGAATTTTGATTGTACGTGCAAATTGATTTTTGATCATGTTAACAAAATCAATGTAAGTTTGAGGTATTTCAAATCGATGTTTTAGAAAATATATCCAGGTAAACCTTGAATAATCATTAATGAACAGTACAAAATAGCGATAGTCATTCACAGTTGAAGTAGGTGTTGGACCCCATACATCAGATGAACTAATCCAAACAGAGTATTATTGATGGATTCGCTAAGACAGAAAGAAAAAGCAGGTTGTTTTACCAACTAACAATCACGCAATCGAATGACTCGAATTTAGAAATACCCAATGACCCACTGGAAACAAGAGTACGGAGTTTACTGGCTGATGTATGGCCAAGAAAAAGGTGCCACTGATAGAGTAAGGGGGTGGAAACCGCAGCAGAGATATGTTTGACGGCAGGCATATGAAGTGACGTAAGCTCAAATAATCGTCCCACTTTGATTCCCGTTCCCAGAATCCGGCCCGTCTGAATGTCCTATACCTGACAGCAAGTGGGAGAAAATAAAATAGTTAAGTCTTGGTCACATAATTGACAGACACAAATTAAGTTCAGAGTAAGGTCAAGAACACAATGGGTGTCGGGGAAATTCAAACCGTGGTTGGACATGGTTCCTGAGTAGGTAACAGACATGGAGCTACCGTTTGCAATTTGAATTCTCAAAGAATGTGGAGAAGGACTACTATTAGAAAAGAGAGAGAGAAAGATTATGTTTCACATGATTACAACACCCAGAATCAAAGAACCAATGGTTACCCGAGGTTACAGATAGGGCAGTGGGTGGGTAGGTATCACATATTAGATGATTGCTTCCAAATCAGTCATAGAAAATATCAAAGAGGAATGTGACCCATCAGAGACAACATCAACAACAAAAGAATCAGTGTTATAGACAAATGCAGACTTAGGTGTGCCTTTGGGACGAGATCATTTATTTGGGCAGTTCTGCACTATGTGACCACGTTCATGACAGTATCGACACTCAATTGTAGGACAATTAATAAACGAATGACCCATTTTTCTATAGTTCTTACAAGGGTGGGGGATGGATTTAGGTCATGATTAAGTAGTTACGAGGGCCACTTCTGACGAAGGGGCGGAGTTGACCAAGCCAAGCCAAGTTTCTTAAAACAAGATTTCTTTTATAGCTGCGTCAAGAGAAGGTAATGGATCATGATGTAGGAGGGCCGCACGGACTCATTCATATTTAAGGGCGAAGAGGCATAGGAACTTGGATTAGAAGAAGGTGATATTTGTTAATTTCGGCCTGTTGTAACTAGTTCCAGATTGGTTGAATGAGTGCTAAGAATTCATTGATGGACCGACCAGCTTCTTGTTTCAAATAATTCAAAGTGGTGAACAATTGATAATATTGTGCCAAACTAGAGGTTTTGTATCTAACAGACAGAAAATTCCAAATTTCTTTAGCCGTCCCAAAATTAACAAACTGAATATGAATAGAGGGAGTAGATGTTTTACAGAACCAGGTGATGATCAGATAATTCTTACTGTCCTAATCTTCAAGTCGGTCAAGAAATTTAGTTTGTGTCTTCGTGTTATTCTTTTCTGGTTTGGAGTTGTCTCCCGTAACGATTCACCAAAGTTTTCGATCAATTGAAAAACTTTTAATACGTCGAGATCAAAGTGAGTAATTTGTACCATCAAAAATTATAGAGATTGACCGTGAGACTTCAATTTTTTTAATAGAATAGAAAACTTGTCAAATTGGCGGCTAACTGATTCGGTGCGCAGGCTAGTCAGGCGGCAAGCGTACAAAACTGCAGCGTGTAGCAGGCGATGTGATGCGTGCAGCGTCAGCGTCGGATCTGGTGTGCAGCGGCGGCATGTGCAGTGTTCAGGCGGGCAGACGGGTCGTGCAGGCGACTAGCAAGCAGACAGGCGGTTAGGCGTTCGTTAAGTGGTTAATGCCTGTCAGGTGGTCAGCGCGTCAAACGAGGCAAGGTAGTAAGTTGGCAGAATGGCTGGCTGCAGGCAAGACAAATGCAGGCAGATGCGGCTGTGACACGTAGCCTGGAGTTGACTGCAAGCAAGGTCGGCTGCGGGTACATGCGGCTGGCAGCGACACATGTCATACACGGATGCGTTTGGGTGGAGCACGTTGCAGCGTGACAGACAGACGCGCTGGCGGCTGGCAAAAGGGCTGACGGTTTGCACTTGAACACGCGACAGCGTGCAGATGGAGGTAATAGACGAGCGCATAGAACAGGCGATTGACGCATAGTGGCGTCGGGCAGTGTAACATACGAGTAGGCGCGGGGACCGGGGGACAGATGGCAGACGTGAAAGACGTGAAACAACGTTCACACATAAAATAATGTTGTGTCACACACAATTAGATGATAAATTGAAAATGAAATATACGATGATGGCTCTGATACCATGATAGTTTCTCAAGGGAATAAAGTTTATTGTGTAGTGAACTGTGTACATGATACCCTATATATACACAGGTCTAGAATACAAGAAAAGAAAGTATAACCACAAAAGGAACACACGAAATACATGAGATAATAATTTCTTTAACTGTTAGATACAATATTTAGTTTTCTTAACTGTTAGATACAATATTTGTTTCCTTAACACATCTCTAATGGGACCATAGATTGGGTGGAAATGAATCCACCTAGGATACAATTCACATCCAACTCAAAAAATATTTTTCAATAAGATCATGGATTCATAATGTCCATTTTATGTACCATGAAATCAAAGTGGACCGTGTCCACTATAATGTCTACTTCTAGACATTGTGGTAGACGTCAGCATTATTAATTTTTTAAAAGTTTTTATTTTTTTCAAACCTTTATTAATATTATGAAAATCGAAAATAAAAGTGTCAACTCATCAATCCATGATCTAAATCCACATTACTATTGGAGATCATTTTAAGAGGTGAATGTCTATCTAGTACCACATAGGATAGACATATTCTCAACATCCATGATGTGGCACCAATTCATGTTCTAAATCCATGTCATCATTGGAGATGCTCTAAGAACATCTCAAACGCGAAATGTGGATTGTGGCTGTGGATTCGTGTCACGTCATCACCTTGCAGGAATATCCCTCCTAAGTGGCTTAAATTGACATTGAAGTTCAAAAATCTTATCCAATGGACAATGTTGATTGCACATGTGGGTGATAACTTTTTTTGTTGAAAAAACTATCATATTATAGTTAACTAGAGAATAAATAAATAGATCTTTTCTTTAACGTTGTACGTCACCTTTTTTTTTTCATTTAATTGTTTTTATCCGAATTTTTTTGGTAAATTTATTTGTATACTATGAAAAATCTTTTCTTGAAGCCTTATTATTTCTTTTTCTTTCTTTTCTTTTAATTTGATGTCTCCACAAAGGGCTTTTGGCAGGCAATTTTGCTTGATTAACACATTTGAAAAGAATATTTAACAAAGTAACACACCCTCAAAAATATTTCCCAATCTAACTTATTTAGAGCCATGTCACTTCCACATCACCGTTTGGATAGAAACCGTTTGTTTTTTTTTTTTTTTTTTTTTTATAGAAAACGTGATTCGAGACCACGTTTTGGCTTATTTTTAAAAAAGTTCACAAATAAGCTAAAACGAACAAAAAAAAGCAAGAAGTTGTGACCCATGGTCACAACTTCCTTTCGAAAAAGGGTTTTGCTTTCACTCTCACCGAGCTCTCTGTGCATCTCTTTCTCACCGAGCTCTCTGTGCATCTCCTTCTCACCGAGCTCTTTGTGCATCTCTCTTTCTCACCGAGCTATTCGTGCCTTTCTCTTTCTCACCGAGCTCTTTGTGCATCTCATTCTCACCGAGCTCTCTGTGTCTTCACCGCAGGCACACCTCCACCTCCACCGTTTGCCGCAAGCACCCTTCGTCGTCCGCCGCAGGAAGCCTTTCGTCCGCCGCAGGCACGCCTCCCACCAGCTGCTGGCTGCACTCAACGCCTCCTTATGTACTCGCGCCAGTCACTGCTCGCCTTCCTGCCGGTCTCTTTTATGTTGGTAAATATCCTTCACCAAATGTGTTAATTGCTGAATTTAGTCCGCATTGTTCTTGTTTGGGTCCTATGCTCATGTTCCAACATTAGAAGAGTATGCTTAGAGTACGCTTAACTGACGAATAAAATGTGCATTGGTTTTGTGTTGATTTTTAATTTCCTTAATTTAAAAACTTTTATCAAACTCTGCTTCATGAATTAAAAAACTTATTTGTTGTTGTTTGAGTGAATTTTTCACGTATCATTTTCGGTTCTAACTAATATATATAAAACCTTAAGTTAGCCGCCGCCTCTCCAAACTACAATATGTAGTTATGGTCAATCAGCTGGTATGTGTACCATTGTAGTGGATAAAATGGCTTGGTGATCATGGGATGCAAAATTTAAGTTTTCATGATTTTATTTTAGTTCACTTTTTGATTTGTGCGTTACATCTTAAATAGCAAAATGGAATTTAGGACAATAATATTTTCAATGACATGCTAGACTTCAAGAAGCAAAGGCATTACATTTTGTGACTTAGTTTATTCAGACATAAAGTTGTCTCGTTTTGTAGCTCAATGAGAAAGCATAGAAACCACGCTCTAATCTCACATATTTGCTTAAACTAACATCTTGTTTGTCACATATTTTATCATCACTCAAGGAGCATAGAGAACTAAGTGATCACGATTTGTTAGCACATATTAGCTAGGGATATTATAAAGCATGTAGCCTATTTTCATAGCCATAAATTTTTTCATCACTTAGCTAGGTACATATACCAGCAACAAATGTTTTTAAATACATATTGGAGGGATACGTTAGAGCTTGTTAAGTTTATATGTGCTAAGTGAGTGTATTAATTATCATCACTTCTATTGACTAACAATTATATTCTATATATATTATCTAGATTCCATAATGGTTGATCGAAGAGTAACTTTGGTGTGCTATATGAATGGTGTCATGGTTGATGGACCATCTAGGATTTCGTACACAACACCGCCTATTCGACATCTCAGATCTAAGTTGAGATTAGGTTACGAAGAACTTGTAAGTTTTATTTGTAATTCTCTAGAGATAGACAATGAAAAATGATATTAAATATGATATATCGATATCCTGTGTACATTGGAACTGGAACGTACAACTGTGTCCCTTCGCGAATAGTTGATGAATCAACTCTGAAAGATGCTTTGGAGATTGTGGCAGAATTTCCACCACCAAATTGTATGGAGCTATTTTTAGATTTAGTTCCGAGACAATCTTATACTAGTTTCAATTGTAACAGAATGGTAAGTGCAGAAGGGCCTAGTACTCAACCAATATTTGAAGATAATCATTGTGCATCGTCTTTGATGACTTCAAATACCGATGTAGACGAGGAAGCTCATTCATCCGATGTGTGAATAGTGAGGGCAATGATGACTATTATGGTAGTGATGAAAAAAGTAACGATGATGATGTAGGAGTTGATGCTCATCATGTTCATAATAGCATAATCCAAGATACATTAAATCGAGTCATAGCCGATGATGGCTCATTATCTTGTCCTTCAATCTTGAACGAAGTTGGAAATGATGATTTTGTCGATCAAGAGGCTACTGGAATTGATTATGCGTCTGTAGGTGTTGGTGAATTTGTCATACCTTCATCTGTGTTTTGCACATTTTTATAGGTGGAGACATGCCTTAGAGACCACAGGAACGTCAACGCAAGTGCTAATAAAATACAGAGATATGATTGACATGCAAACACCTGATGAAGTAAGAAATACGCTTAATCAATTTTTCCAAATACCCTTTTGTAAAATGGTGAAATGTAAATTTTATTCATTTCAAGTTGTTTTCCATGACTTCAGGTAATTTAGGAACCTTATCCTGAGACATTGATAAGGGATTTGTTTGCGTATTGTAGCAGTGGTCGTGCTATTTGGCGAACGAGGACACCTTTACTTTTCTTCTGTGTTGTTGAAATGTATAATCCTGATAGAGTCATGCCACAATTCGGTTTGAAACAAAAGATACCACCTTTAAATAACACAAGCATGAAGCTACATAAGATTGAGGGAAAACAGATAAAGATTGGAGTGCAGAACATAGTGCTTATGTCCGCATGTGGAACGAACATACTTCTAATATTGCGAATGATGAATTATTGGAGGAGCCATTGGAATTTTACGACCCGTATATGCAATGGTATCGTCGCATTACACGACGATTCATGTCTCATCGTGGAGCTATTATTGAGGCATTGGTAAGTACAAATTTTTATTATTCAATCATGAAGTCTTTTAAATAGTTGTTGTTGATTTTATTTTTGCATACAACTTCGTTAATATTTTATATGTAGGCACACGGAATGACATCAATTCGTCAGTTGACATTGGGTGATGATGTGTCTATTCTACGTATTAGAGATGTAACTGCATCGACTTTGACTGCAATACATTCGGATTATCGTATCCATAATATGCCCACTTTTTTTGAAGCATCTCATCAATATTCTCATGAAGATACACGTTCGAGGCATAACACTCTAGTGTATACTCATTCCATACCTCTCAACGAGTTCGAGACTCTACATACTCCATCAGTACCTTTCAACGAGTTAGAGACTCCACATACTCCATCAGTACCCCTTAACATGACATTCGAGACTATGGAAGCCTTGCAATTTGATAGGATACCTACATTTTCACGTCATTTTAATGCAAGTCCAATAATGATGAATTTATCTGGGACTACAAGTACTCACGATGGTGGAAGGCATGATATAGATAAAATTCAACTAGAAGATGCTCAAAATCCATTGCGTGCTGATGTGGGCCCTTCGAATGTGTCATTAGCTTTAAATCGTAATGTGGGAGTCGTAAAGAGAACACGTTGTGAGACTGGAAGTCATTATTTGGGGTCAGAATAAGACTTTTTTTTTTTACTATAATAAGACATCTTTTGTTTTTATAAATGCTTTGTAGTTGGTTATGATATTACTAATGTGATAATGATCAATGTGAAAGAACAATAGTATATTTGTGAACTTATAACTTAATTAACAATATATTTATAAGCTTACGAAGATACATGGTGAAACTCTTGTTTATAAACTTAAGTATTATTGTAGCATTTGATTGACTTCCAAGTTCTTCATTTATAGCAAATGAAATTTCCTGGATGACTAACGTGAATTTTATGAATTTTGCAAATTACTCGAGTTTCAAAGTTTTTGTTGTACAAGATCAAGGTCATAAACCTATTGTAACTTCAAGTTTTGGACTAGTTTATATTGAGAGAAAATTAAATAATACGAATATACTAGTGGACTAGTTTGAAATCTTCTGTTTAAGCTAACGTGGGCACGCATCGGAACCCAACAGATATATAAGATTTTCTTTTTTATTGAAAAAAAATAAAAACACATAGATGCTGGAGATTCTACTTGTTTGATAGATGACGTATAATATGATTGATTAAACTTCGTCAAGATCATTTTTATTTTCTTCATAAAAATAAATCAGACTTAAGACATTACAGTATAAATATCTTAGAAGTTATTTGTAAACTACTAAAAGCATAAAGGAAAAAAAAGAACACTGAATAATTTTTTTTTAAACAACTGGAAGTCACGATTTCTTTGACAAGAAAGTCATGTGCAGTCACGACTTCCTTCGAAAAGAAAGTCGTGACCGCAAGTCACGACTTACAAATTTTTTTTTTTTTCGATTAACAAAAAAAAAAACTCAAAACAAATAATTAACAAAAACGTGATCTTTAGTCATGTTTTGTATTAGAACAAAAAAAATGAGGTGGCAGTGACGTGACAGTAAATGAGTTAGATTAGTAAATATTTCTGTGGGTGTGTTAAATTGATAAAAATTCTCCAAATGTGTTGATCAAGCAAAAAATCCGCTTTCGGCATGATTAACACAATACATATAAATATTTCTCAATCTAACACACTTGTGAAAAATATTTAAAAACCAAACAATTATAGCTGAGGTGGCAAGGCACATACTCAAAAGAAATTTTGAGTGGTTAAAAACACACACCCATTTATTTTGCACACACCACCTTCTTCACATGCACCATCTCCCTCAAAGTACCTACTCCCCCGACCACTGCCGCCCTCCGCCGACTGTCGACCGCCGCGTACAGTCGCCGCTACCCACCGCTGCCGAAAGCCACCCACCGCCGACGACCGCCGACCGCCGCCGTGCTGCTGCCTCCATCAACCTTTATTTCTCTTTTCTTTCTCTCTCCTCTCTTCCCTCTTTGACTTTCGGCTGCGAGATCCGACCGGCAAGATCTGCCGCTGAAAGTGAAGAAGGGAGGGAGGGAGGGAGGGAGGGAGGGAAGAGAGGAGAGGGGAAAAAAAGAAAAGAAAAGGAAGAGAAAGTAAGGTCGGCAATGGGCAACAGCGGCGTTTGGCGTTAGGCAGCGGCGGCGGTCGTCGGCGATCGGTGGCGAGCGGCGGTGAGCAGCGGGCGGTGGTGGTCGATGGAGTAGTTACTTTGAGGGAGATAGAGTGTGTGAAGAAGGTGGTGTGTGCAAAATAAAAGGGTGTATATTTTTAACAACTCAAAATTTATCTTACCTATGTGGTTTGCCACCAGTTGTTTGGTTTTTAAATATTTTTACAAATGTGTTAAATTGAGAAACATCTATACTATTATAATAGCAATCCCAAAACGGTTAACCGTGAAACCTTTTTGGCTAAAACTCCCAACAATGCCCCTAAGTGTTTTGATACAAATATTTAAATTCGGGATAAAATAGTAATTTAATTGATAATTACAAATTAATAGGCGGTTTCGATTTTAAATGTGCGGATGAAAACTCAATTATGATGATTTTTTTTTCTCTCCTCCACATTTTTACTCTCTCTTTCCCCTCCACATTTCTCTCTCTCCCCTCCACTCTATTCACGTTTTCTTCCTCCACTCTATTCACGTTTTCTTCCTCCATTTTATTTTATTGAAAACCACTTTCTTTTTCAAAATCACGCGCATAGCGCGTGTCCATTGACTAGTTTATGTATAATGTGTTAATCATGCCAAAAGTTTGTCTCCACAGTACATATATAACATCAAAATATGTCGTTTTTAGAAAGTATCATATAAATTTAATATTTTATAATTATATATAGAATGATGTGTGTGTGTGTCTATATATATAGAGGTTCCTAAAAGATAGCCAACCAAAAAAAAATCCATAATGCATAAGTATGTTTAAGTACACCAATCAGAAATCAGAAATTCAAATTAGTTGTGGATATTTTTGCGATTTATTTTTTGTACACACCAACTTTTTCGATTTTTAGATGACTTAGCTGTGGATTGCACCCTCTAAAAATAGAGGGTGTGATCCACTGTGTGGACAATTTTTTGCGCCACGTCATGTTCATGTTGTAAATTTACATTACCATTGGAGAGAATTTTTTGGTTGGATGTCTATTCTAGCATACGCGACCCACATCCACCTCAATCCATAGCCCCATTGGAGATGCTCTAAGAGAGAGAGGGAGGGAGAGGAACATTAATGTTTTCTTCATGTTCTAGTAGTGGTTTAAATTAGAGAGAGAAAGTGTTGGAACAAATTTCCTTCATGTTCTAGTAGTGGTTTAAATTAGAGAGAGAAAGTGTTGGAACAAATTTCTTTGAATTGTAAAACAAGAACGTAATAGGAACTAAACAAAGCATTGAGGAACATAGTCCCTCTCTTTTAGACAAGATTTCTCTTTTTTGGTCGAAATAGCAAATACACAATGGGATAATTGAAATTTGCCTTCATGATACAATTAAGTCTCTAATAGTTATTGGATATTGTGCGTGTTGCACAACTCCAACCAAAAACGCTCATTGAAGAACTTTTGAGAGAATAATGCTTAAACACAATAGAAAACCCTTTGATTCAAAACTTTTGGTTTAACAATATACTTGATACGTACTATGACTCTTTAATTTATAAAAAACCAATTAAAGGATATAGAGCCCGTACGAAAAAACACAACTTTTGGTGCAAAAAGGTAAAAAAAAATATAAATCTCACATTAAAAAATGTGTCCCTTCAATTTGGCTCGGGGTGTCGTTGTATTATTATTTTTACAACGATTCCGCTTCTCCCCTTTTCAAATTATATGGACATACAAATTGAAAATTATATTAGGAAAAAATACGACAAAAACTCATATAGTATCATTCCGAAATTTGTACGTAGATAAATGAGAAATGTCTTTTAGAGTTGAGCTTTTCACTTAGTGCAAATACTTATCACACATATCAATTTCTTTGAAGTAAGAGTTTATGTTGAATGCACTTTCTGGCCTTATGCAAAGCCTGTCTCTCTTGAATGTTCCAGAGTTGGTAAAGCTCATAAGAAGCAACCATACTTTTACACCCATATAGGTAAGTCTACTTAAGTGATTATGCAAGCATTCTATTCGACTTATTAAGACTCAATTGTCAACCTCCAACATGCATAAACCAACATTAGAACTAGGAAGGGACATCTTTATATGATTTTCTAGTGTTACATAATCTTTACTTCATTTGTTAGTACCACATTGAACTTATTTTGTATTTTCAAGAATTAATTTGGGTTCACATCAAGTGACGTTCAAATAAGCAAACATAAGTAGCATTCATTTTGATGTCTCAGACACCACATCTCTAATAAGACCCTTCGTTAACGAATCCGCTAAATTCTTGTTATACTCCACGTAATCAACTGTATTGATCCCATTTTTTAGTAACGATCTGAACATATTATTTCTTAGACTTATAAGTCTAAACTTTCTATTATAAGTCTTTCTCTTGAGTTTATAAATATCCTCATCTTATCACAATTGATCATTATATTTGGACATGCCTTGTTCCATAATGACATTTTCATTAATAAGTTTCCAATCCATTCTGATTATTTGCATTTGTTAGGGCATTAATATCTGATTCAACTATGAATCATTGTTTCTTTGACCCCCAAGACAATACCGTTCCTCTTAGCATGTCGACACCCGAATGAGTGTAATTCTTGCAAGCAACATAAAATATGTAAGTAATTAATGTCATGCTTATTTTCGTAGCCTTTAACCATTAAACAAGCCTTGAGATTATTTTTAGATTCACCGATATTTAACTAACTTTTTGAATATTCATTTGCACCCTATTACCTTTGATCTTTGGAAAAGATCAGCAAAACATCCAAGTCCATTTCAATAGAATCGAGTTCATTTCATCATAGATCGCTTCTTTCCAAGAAACAAAGTATCCCTTGATGAAGAATCATATTGAAACAAAACAAGATTATATTTCAAATTAAGGACAAATTTTATTTGTTCCTTAATTTATAATATGTTTCCTTCAACCAAATTAATAGATTAATACAGAAGAAAAGACTTATTAATCCTTTACCTTTAACTTCTCCTTCGACATTCCCACTATCTTTAGCAGAATGATCCCCTTGTTCATTAGAAGAATTTGAAGACAAATCTTCTAGATTCCCATGATTGTGCTTATTAGAAAAATCTTGAGACAACTTATTTAAATTCCCATAATATAATTTCATAAGCATTAATTACACAAACTAACTAGTATATTCATTGATGCAATATTTAGATTCCCAAAAAATAATTATTTATCATTCACAAAAGAATATGAATCATATTAATTTCAATGATATTGATGTCATGCATTAGAACAAAATTTAAATCTTAACATTGATGCCAATAGAAGAAAATTTGTGAAATTTTTTTCTAGATATCCCAAAATAGAATCCTCGTCCATATGCTTTAAAAATGATTAAGAAAAAAAATCAAATACCACTATATGTAACATATGTGCACATAAATACTAAATTACATGCCAACATTAATGTCTCGTATACTTTTTTTTCACCAACTTGAACTGGCTATGAGCAAATCACCAATGTAATATAGAAACAATTGATTTTACCATATAATGTTCATGAGTATACTAAAGTTTACATCTATAAATCAATTAAGAGATGCCACTAATTGAGTCAAATTCATTAGCAAGCCTGTTATTCGATCTCGGCTAAATTAGGCACAGTGGGTTCATGTTCCATTACTAAACATGCCATCCCTTCATCGACATCACTTTGTTCATGCATGCATATTTATGAATATGCCATCTAACAAGTATTCATTATCATAATCATAAACACTCAAAAAATAATTTATATAATTAACACATACCGAGATTTCTCGCAAGTCTCAAACTTGAGCAATTGACCAAATTGCTTGTAGCAACGCCTCTATCCGAAGAAGAAGCCATGAATGAAAGATAATCTTGTCTAAAATTGTTGAAATGGATTTCTTTGTATTAGAAAACAAGAATGAAATAGAAATGCCAAACAAAGACTCGAGGCACGTAATCACTCTATTTTATATAAGATTTCTCCCTTCCGATCGAAAATCACGAATATACAATGTGATAGTCAAAACTTGCCTTTAAGATACAATCAAGTCTCTAATGGTTGTCGAATTTTGTGTGTAGCACAACTCCAACCAATAACACTTTTTGAAGAACTTTTGAGAGAATGATACTCGAACATAATAGAAAACTCTTTGATCCAAAACTCTTGTTTTTTCAATGTATTTGATATGTACTAGGACTCACTAATTTCTTAAAAATCTAAGGATATTGAGTCTGTACGAAAAAACACAACTTTCGGTACCAACAACTGTAACGGCCCAAATCACTAACAATGAATTTGTCCCTAATCAAGGGTTACTGACCTGTGACGTGGCGCCTAAAGTGTTGAGTTTTCAAGGTTTAAAACATAGTAGGAATTTTTAAAATTTTGTTTTCAAAACCCCCAAGAGGATCTAATCTGAATTCCATTAAACTGATTAACAAAAGTAAATTGTACCTCATTCGCTAGTTTGCTTCTTTATGTTGATTAATGTTTAAGGTGCCACTAGAGACGAACATCCTCTATTAATAATCCACACACGAACGGCGGCCTAGATCTCGTGTGCTAGCTCAAGAGAGAACATGAAAACAATTTTCTACTCTCCCTAAAAACTCCAGAATGCCCAAGAAACCTAACTCGTTTTCTGAAAATGAAAATTAGACTTCAACCTTAATTTCTCCTGCTATATGAATTCACTTAACATGCCTATTTATACAACTCTTGTATAAAGCTAGGTAAGCGAATTATCATTATACCCCAATTTAAAGTGTTATTAATATGATACATCATGGGGACTTTTATGTTACGAATTCTATCATGTAAAATTCATTATTTCAAGTCATTTAAAATCACACAAAACTATTCTTTGTGTGCAACCCAATAGGTTCATGCAACTTTGGCATTGAACCGAAACCGTTTTGATACACAAATCATAAGCAGTTCTTAACAAGGCATTATGACTACCCAAGTTAGTTCGAGATAAAAATTGATACAACCTAATCAATATTGTATATCATATATTTTTGTCATATGATATACTTCGACTAAACATAAGGCACGAAAAAGTCATCCTTAATGTTCAATTGCACTAGTCTCGATCTCTAGGTAGACAAAAAACACTTAAATAACATTGGTCATATCAATCCACTTGGACTTGGCCATTTTTAGTCTAACATATCGAGGGATCTACTGATATCTCTCTCTAAACATGAGGAACAAATTCTATCACAATTATACACCTTCACACATTATTCACATAGCAATCAATTACAACCTTTATAATCTTCATTTTTAGTATAATTTTAATCCACTTGGACTTGCCCATTTTTAGTATATTTTCATGATTAAAGACCTAGAGTTAGGGAAGACCATGAACTTGAAACAAAAGCAATAAAAATACTAGAACACTTCTTGTGAAGAAATTAGATCTCTAACGAATTCTATAATAAGTATGAATCTTGTTTGAGTATTAAGTAAATAATGACTTAGTGCAAAAAAGGGAAGACATAGGCATAGTTTTTAATGAAACGTTAAGGTTAAAACCTACTTAATAAAGTTAAAATGAGAAGTGCTAACAAGAGTTTTAAAATATAAAAACTAGAGAGTCTCATAAGTTCTACAAGAAAATGAGCAAGAGAACTTGATGGTTGGAAAAAGTAAGAAAAAGGGAATCATAGGAAAAGGAGCAAGGATCGTACAACTAAAAAATATAATGTGAATATATATATATAAAGAAAGAGAGAAATCATATTAAAACTCTTCAAATGAAAAGATTTAGCTCGAGTACAACTAACTTAGTTGAGCAAAATTTTCCTTCCAATTATATTAAGTCGTATGGACTCTAGAAGTACTAAAGTCTACAAAAATAGTATGATATATGATTATTTGTGAATTCTTGAGGTTAATGAGAAATCATGAGATTGTACACTTTCTACTTGAGTGTCTAGGTGAAATAAACTTGTGAGTAGCAATGGTTTTAGTTGTGAACTAATTTTAAGTTTTGAAAGTGAATTATATGTGTTGTTAAAGTCACGTGTTATGAAAGTAATAGTTTTTATAAATAAAAACTCTTGAGTGGATTATTAACTTAAATTTATTTGAATTAAGGGATACTCCATGAACTGTGTAAAATGAGTAAATATATAAGTAGTTGTAGTAGTAGTAGTAGCAGCAACAACAACAAGAGTACTTAGTATAATACATTTTTGCTTGGGACAAAGTAAAAATCTTAAGTTTAGGGGTATTTGATAATTGTTTGATTAGACTTATATATATGACTAGTTTAGATGTATAATTTGACTAAATATCCGAGAATGAGCTCTAATTGATAGTATTTATGTGTTTTAAGATTTACAAGGTATAAATGAGACAAATGAGTGATTTCATGATGAAATGAGGAGAAAAAGCACAAATGCACACTTGACGCCATAGGAAAAGAGAAAAAAGCGTGGGTAAGGCATGGAGAAGACATGAAGACAAGAAAATAGGTGCAGTACAGTTGATGCAGTGGCGGCGCTGTGAGGTAACATACACAACGTTGAGATATTACAAACAGGGCAACAAGCTTACTGGGATGAGAAAATACACACACAAAGGTCGAAGCTGTGGCGACACTGTGGCTTTACACACATGGAGTGGATCACTTACAGACAATGCTGGGAAATAAATATAAAAAACTTTGAACTTCTACTTCATTCGGAATTATTAGTTAGGGTTTCTAATTGTATTCTTATGAGTCTTAAGGGTAAAAATACATGCTAGAACTCGGTAAACACGTACACCACTACCCAATATCATTAATTAGCACACTTTACATTATTTTCTAGTATTGAGAAGAGTTTTGAAGGAGAAGACATTGAAGACTCCATGTGTGGTTATTCGGTATTGTTTCTTTGATTTAATTGAAGTTATTTAATTTAATCTTTGATTGCGATGAATACAATGATTTGTGTATTGGTTTTAATGATGAGCGAGTAGTTTATTTATCCTAGGGATGAATGGATCATATGATATGAATATTATGCTAAAGGAAGTATGTTATAAAGTTAAGAAATGCAATGGTTAGAATTCGTATTTATTCTATACAATATTATTTTTGTGACGAATCACCGCAGAATACCTAAGATCTCAGACGCGAATACACTCGAAGATAAATAAACCACAGAGAAAAGATGAACACAAGAATTTACGAGGGAAACCTCAAAATTAGTGTAAAAAACCACGGGCAAGAAACAAGGCAATCCACTATCAATAGTTTAGGACATAAAAGAAAAACTTCCTTTATCAACCACAACAAAATTTAATCTTAAAGTGTTGCATACCTAGTTGTAGGCGCACGCTACGACACAACTCTTGGCTCTCAAAACATGCAACTCTCGCAACACACTTTTTTTAGTTGTACAAATACCTCTCTCTATATATAGGTGTTCATACATGTGACCCGTACCACATACAACTTCATATTACAAGTTGTAATTGTAATCAAACATGATTTGGACATTGACAACAAATCATAATTATTCAATAATACAAAAACAAGCTTTTTATTAATTTCCAAGTTTGAATAAACTTCTAACTAATATCATGTGTACTCCTACCCGTCACATACATGACTCACGCCAGTGTATAGCAATTGGAATCCAACATGGAATTTGAGTCACTTCACAACAAATCTTCACCTTGACGAAAATTCATCACTTTGTTCTTACTACACCGCCCTCTCATGGCACCATCCTCAACACCAAGAATGAACCATGTCTGATCCAGCTTATTTGGACTTACTAACAATTGGAACCCACTTCTCAATCAACCTTTGAGGCCTAGACCTTGCTCTATATTTGTGCACCTAAACAAACAAGTTCATCTTCCTCACACCTTTCATGACTAATGAAGACTTTCGAAATATTTTCAATACTCCACATCGCTTGGAGTACCTATAACCCTCATAATCTAATTCAGAAAAAAGAAATCAGATTTTGAGTACAACTTGACATATGTCGAACAATTTTGAAGCGTTATGACGCGTTCATCAACCGACTTCAACTAAGCTTCACCGACTCCCAATATCGGTTGCAGAGAGCCATCGCCCATCGACATAATTTTGCCACTCGTACAACTTGCATAATTATCGATCCATGCCTAATGTACGCACACATGTCATGTGGCCCCACTGTCAATTATCCATTCTCCCTTGATCACTAATCCTATTCTTTGTTAGACACATAGGATATTACTATCAGTTTTGAGAACTAACAAATTATCAGCTTTGTCACCTTCAACATCGAATCCCCTTTGTTAAACTGGAGATTTTTTTTGAACCCGATCCTTTACCTTTCCTATTCTTGCAGTCTCTTTAGAGATGCCCTAGTTGACTGCATCTCCAACAAACCACTTTCCCGTACTTCTTGGAACCCTTTCCAGCAACTACCAAACCCGAGCTTTCAAACTAATCGTTTTAACTTTTCATCAATTTCTCCTCAGATATTAACATGGTAGTGACATCTACTAAACTGATGGTTTGCTTCCTAAACATAGGTGTTGGTTTTATGTGCTTAAATGAAGGCGGAAGTGACCAGATGAGTTTGAGCGTTGATCCTCATCACTAACTTATTCCTTAACTCCTCGAGTTCAGAGATAATCTCTTTTAGAGCACTAAGATGATCAGTAATACTTATACCTTCATCCATCTCCAGGTAGATGGTATCGCTCCTTCATGTAGAAACGATTTGACATGTTTTTTGTCATATACATAGTCTATAATTTCTTCCAAAAACCTTTCACCGAAAAAATATTTCACATGTTTGAAAGAACATTCTTTGCAAAATTAAGTTTTATGACGTTCGCTGCCCTCAAACCCAACTCTTCCCAATTCTCATCACTTTCCTTCCCATAACCCTTCAACGATTGACGTTGCCCATATTGAATCAATAAATCTTTGACTTGAATTTTTCATAAGCCAAAATTTATATTCTCATCAAACTTCTCCACATCGAACTTCATTGCACGCGTGTACTTCAACATCTCTGAAGTTTCACCTTAATTGCGTAACCCTCATATCTGAATTTTGGGTCTGATACCAAATTTGTTTTGACAAATCATCGCAGAATACCCAAGATCTCAGTCATGAAAATACACTCAAAGATAAATAAACCATAAAGAAAAGATGAACATAAGAATTTATGTGGAAAACCCCAAAATCAGGGTAAAAAACCATGGGTAATAAATAAGGCAATCCACTATCAATAGTTTAGTACATACGAAAAACCTCCTCTAACTAATCCCCAAATAGAAACCCAAACAAGATTTAATTTTACAGTGTCGTGTACCCGCTCGTAGGCCCGTACGCTAGGACACAACTCTTGGCTCTCAAAACATGCAACTCTCACAACACACTTTTTTTAGTTGTACAAACACCTCTCTCTATATATAGGTGTTTATACATGTGACCCATACCACATACAACTACATATTACAAGTTGTAATTGTAATTAAACATGATTTGGACATTGACTCCAAATCATACTTGTTCAATGACATAAAAACAAACTCCTTATCAATTTCCAAGTTTGAACAAACTTTTGATCAATATCATGTATGCCACTCCTTCCCGTCACATGCATAGCTAACACAAGTGTATAACAATTGGATTCCAGCATGGAATTTGAGTCACTTCATAGCAGCTATAAACTTCTTGATCACGTGTTTGTCGATTAGAGGTTTTAGGATTTACCACGACCATTGGAGCTTTTAAGCCGGAGAAGGACAATACAACCGTAAGATATATAACATCGATAGATAATTATTGATTAGGGAGACAGAGATAGTAAACTTAAATGGTTGTGAGTGTAAAGACTTGGGACTTAATGGTATGTGAGACTTATGTTATTCACATTGATAGGTGGAGTTCTAGTTTGCACATTATGATATTCTCCCCAATAGTGAGTTGAAGTAAATGTGAAGGAAATCTGTTTATTCTAATTAAGCATTGCACACACATAATGAAGATTAAGGAAGTATATATGAAATTATAGTAATTCGTTACCTACCTGAAGTTGTGAATTAAGAGTCTTCTCAATATAAGAGTACAAGTTAATTTACATTATTTTATAAAATAGAGTAGTTTATTTAAAACCAATTAAAAAGATATCTTCTTAATAATAGAGTGAACTTAACTAAGTGAACCGTATCCAAATAAACCTTTTTCAGAGGATGATATTTGTAATCAGCCTTTGTTAATCACATTATTACTACAATTGAGTTGTTATACTCGTGGTTATGATCGCACCGATCTTAGTAAATAATATACCAAAGTAAGTTGTTCTGTGGACATATTGCATAATCCTTTTTACTGCAATCATATGAGACTCTTTTGGACATGCATGATAGCATGCACAAACCCCAAAACTAAAAGCAATATCTAGACTGCTTGTAGTAAGATATAATAAGCTACCAATCATGCTTCTGTATAATGTAAGATTGGCATCAACACCTTCATCATTCTTATGAATCTTCTCACCGGAGCTCATAGGTGTTCGAATAGACTTAGGAGTGTCCAATCTGAAACCCTTAACAAGAAATTTATCATGTTTATTCTGAGATATGAATATACCATCTTAAGACTGTGTAATCTTCAGACCTAAGAAATATGAAATATCTTCAACCATACTCATCTCAAATTCTTTCTTCATTAAATCAACAAACTCTTAAGCTAGCTTTGCGAAGTAGCCCTGAATATACAATATCATTGACATAGATCTATGCACCCACAAACTATTTATTCTGCCTTTCAAGAAATAAATTCTTATTAATAGATACTCTGTTGTAACCTTTCTATAGTAAATATATAGTCAACCTTTCACACCATGCCTGTGGTGCTTGCTTCAATTCATAAAATGCCTTTTTCGATGATAGACATCATTAGGTTTATCGTGAACCTCAAATCCTTTAGGTTGTATAACATAGACTTCTTCTTACAAATTGATGATTATTTAAACTTATATATAACACTAGTTTAGTAGCGTATTTGGTGTAATTACCCCGAAATGAGCTCTAATTGATGGTATTTATGTATTTTTAGGTATACAAGATATAAAGGAAATAATGGAGTGATTTCATAAAGAAACAAAGATAACATGCATAAAACTAGGATTGACGTCGTGGCAAAGATGCTTGACACCGTGGGAGATGACTAGACAGCCTAGGCGAGGCGTGGGGGAGAAGCGAGGAGAAGAAAAATGGTCAACAGTACCGGTGCAGAGCGGCTTCGTGGGATATAAGGGACATCGTAGGGGTGGTCTGCATAGTGCGCCGAATTTAACGAGTGAGAAAAATGCATACAAAGAGGCTGAAGTTGTGGCGACGTCGTGCTTTCCACATACAACACCAAATCACTTATTGACAAAGCCGAGATATAGAAAATAAAATTTTAGAGTTTTATTTCATGTGGAATTGTTTATTATGGTTTCTAATTGTTTCTTAAAGTATGTTAGGAGTATAAACAAGTATTAGAACGTGGTAAACATATACACCACCATAGGTTGCAACCAATTATCATAGTTTAACCTAGTTTACTTTCTTTTTAAGTATTAAGAAGATTTTAGAGGAGAAGACATTGAATACTTACATGTGGTTATTTGGTATTATCTTCTTTGGTTTAATTGAAGTTATTCCGTTTAATTTCTGATTGCAATGAATTACATTATGTGCATGTTTATTTCGATGATATGTGAGTAGCTCATTAATCTTTGGGATCAATGAATCCTATGGTATGAATGTTATGCTAAAGCAGTTATGAATGGATTATAAAGTTAAAAAGTGAGACGGTTAGAATTTATATTGATTCTACATGTAATGCTACTAGCATATTCATCGTGTGTTTGTTGATTAGAGGTTTTAGGAGTTACCATTACCATTGTAGCTTTTAAGCCAAATATGGACGATACAACCATAAAATACATAACATCGATAGATAGTTATTGATTACGGAGGCACAGATAGTAAACTTAATTGGTTATAAATCTAAAGATTTGGAGCTTAAAGAATGTGGAGCTTACGTTATTCATACTGATAGGTGGAGTTCTAGTTTCCACAATAGAATATTTTCCGTCATGATAATGGGTTGAATTAGATTTAAAGAAAATTTGTTTATTCTAATTAAGTATTGCACACACATAATAAAGATGAAGAAAGTGAGTTGAAAGCATAGTTATTCATTACCTAGCTCAAGTTGTGAATTAAGATCTTTTTAATATAAATAGATAAGTCGTTTGCATTATTTTGTTAGATTAGAATAATTAGTTTAAAAACCAATTAAAAGGGGATTTCCTTAGCTATTAAGTAAATCTGATTAAGTATACTGAGTGCAATACACCTTTCCCTGAGGACGATATCTGTAATCAACGTAAGTTGATCACATCATTACTACAATCGAGTCGTCATACTTACGACCACGATCAAGTTTTTGGTGCTATTACCAGATATAGGTAACCACATTCAATTAGTTAGTTTACAAAATCGTTAAGTTTTATTTTAAGTAATTTACTTGTTATATCATAAAATATAATAAATAAAAAATACAAGGTTTAAGTTTCAAGTTTGACAATCTGCACTTGATCATATATGTTTTCTTTTCAAGGAAAATTAGTACATGCATAGTAAATGAGAGAAAGACTTAATCTAATGGCCCTGAGATTGACAGAACCAACAAGGGAAAGAAAATTAAAAAATCAAGATGGCTGAGGATCAAGCACAAAAACAACAATAGGGCCGAGGGAATAACCAACCCAAAGGCGATCTGGTAGTGCAGGGATTGAGATGTCTTCGTGACTACTTCAAGCCAGAAGTTCAAGAAACTTACAATAGAGTGATGAAGCTTCTAGCTAACACCACCTGGTTCAAATTGATATTGTCTCTAATAAACATGATGCACAATATCCTATTTAATGGGCTAGCGAATGAAGATCTTGTATAACATGTAGAGAGTTTCTTGAAAAGATGTGATACCATGCACATTTCCAGAGTTGCAAAAGAGGTAATCAGGATGAGATTTTTCCCCTTCTAATTGGGTGGAAAACCCAAATCCTGGTTCTAAGAAACGAACGTAGGGAGTGTGACCTCATGGGCCAAAATTAATGAAAGATTTCTAGACAAGTTCTTTCCTTAGTAAAGGTCTGAAAGGAAACTGAAAATCAATAAATTCTAGTAGGAGGATGTTGATCTTTTGGCGAGGTGTAGGAAAGACTCAAGGAGATGCTGAGGAGATGTCTAGGACATGGATACTTGAAATGAGCACAACTACATATTTTCTACTATTGGATGAATCATAGCACCAGAACCCCAGCGGATGCAACAATAGGTGGTTCTCTACTAACCAAGAATCAGGATGGAGCATTAGATATCCTAGATCTTATGTCTCAGAACTCTACAGCCTTGTTCCATAGTGAGGAAACCAGCAGGCATATATGAAATAGATTCACAAGCTATGATTATGGCACAACTATCTAACCCGAGCAGTCAAATGGCAAAGCTTCAAATGGGAAAATAAAGTCCACAAGTGTAAGCAATACAACAACCCGTTAATCACCAAGCCATGGTGGTAAATCAAATGGACATGCAACAAGGATTGGAGCTTGAAGAGATCAACTTTAAGAACAACTGAAGCTATAGAAATAACTTCAGGTTGAGAGGAATGGATCCTCAAAGGTCTTATCAAGGATACAACAACACCAATTTAGCTTATGGAAATCCTAATAATGCACTAAAGTTAACTCCACGCTTAGATCAACAAGTCTAACAAGGGAAGTTAGGGCAGAGCGAAGAGATGACTTCATTGAAGTTAATTGAGAAGTTCTTGCATGTCATCGACATGAGTAATAAGGAACGACATGAGAAGTATGAGAATGAAATAAAAATGTGAAGTAATCTTTGAAGATGGTGGATGATGAAATATCACAATCCATCAAGAACTTGGAGAAACAGATTGGCTAGTTAGTCATTACTTTGAATTTAAAGAAGGAAAGGCAGTTTTCAAGTAACTCAGTCACAAATCTCAAGAAGAAAGTTAGTGCTATTCATGTGATGAGAAAATGGCTTTGTTTTCAAAATTTAATTCCATATGTGGACTCTTTGTGAAATTCCACTAATTCTACTATAAAAAAAGTTCTTGATTTGGATTTATTTTCATACCGTTATGAATTTTCGAAGTTGTAAGGCCAAAATTGAAATTTGGCATGTTGTATTATGAACCGGCCACTGTAATTTGGTCATAACTTCCACATTTAAGATTGAAATGAACCTATCATGGTGGCATTTGAAAACTAACTTAAAGGGAAAATTTCTTTGCCTATTAAATAAATCCCTTGCAGCTTTGATGGTGAATCTGAAATTTCTGGGTTCAAAGTTTTGTAAATGTCATGTTGTTTCAAGTATAATTCTATCGTTTCATATTGGGTTGAGCTCACTTATAGTATGATGTTCTAAGATATGTTTATAGGCTTTAGTAAAAAGATTATAAGTTTTCCAGCTATAGTTTAGGAAAAATAAATTTTTCAAAGTTGTTAGTCGAAACTAAAACTATTTTGAGCCATTGTGGTAGAAGTTTCATATATCCAATTTTTATCAAAATTGCAAAAATCTTAAGTTTTGGAAAGTTAAGACATGGCTCTAAAAACTTCTCTTTGTGCTTTAATACATAATTTTAACATTTTGGTAGTTGAAATCGACTCATAAGTTTTTACTCCAAAACTGTCTTTATTTCGATAAAGTAGATTTAAACATAACTAAATTATTAATGGGGCTGATTTTAAAAACTAGAATGTACAACCATTTAAACCAACTTTAATAGCTTGTACCAGTCTTAAAGCACCCTAATTGACACAAAGAACTTAGGGGAGAGTTTTGGGAGTTCAGGTACACGTTATAGGGTGTTGAGAGACTGGATTAGCCTAAGAACTTTGCATGCTATGTAAGTAAATGTGTCGAGGCAATTCTCTCCATTTCATCCCATTAATGAGTTGATATTAAGTTATTTGGACTTTTTACTATTGGTTTTATATTCCTAATGTCATGCCTTGTATACGTTTTCATGTTTATGATTTATTTGGCTATAATCATTGTGTAATGATTCGTCACATGACATTCCTTGTTTTGAATTTGTTTTATGATTTAAATCTTTTGGTGTTGTTGACTTCTAAGCTATCGAATTATCCTTGAAATAACATGCTATAATTTGTGTAACTCTCTTATTGGTGTATGTACATACCCATGTCATTATATTTGTTATGTGATATTTGTTTGTGAAATCTACACTATGAGTATTTCGATAAGCATGACCTGAGGAGCCCACCTATGTAGGTGCCTAACCTTCTGAGTTACATGATACTTGGGGTTAGAGTCCTTGGAGTTATCGGTGCTCTACACAGCTGATATAGTTCCATTTTATGAGATGTGTGACTCACGAGGTTAGTGACATTTCTTACAACCTATGTTCTTAGCGTGACAAATGGGGTTATAGTCCCTAGGGATGTCGGCTGACCTAAACCTAAATTAGCATGTTTTATCTATTTATCAATCGTTGTAGAAACTTGGCAACTATTTGCATACTTTCTTTTAAGCTTCCCTTTCTTCATAGTTATTGTATGCATTCAGCTACCATTTTTTGTATATCTTAGAAATATAGATGAATAGCCTTCAGGTTTTACTTTCAACTTTACTATACTCACCATCCATTTTATGATGGTGTAGGAAGATACTTTGAGTTGCAGACCGAGGAATGAAAAGATCGACGATTATCTTTTAGCCGTCGGTGAATAGTTCTTGCTACTTTCGCTGGTGAACATTTTGCGTATTTATTACTTGCGTCTTCTTATGTAATTTTAAGTTGTATATTGGGTTGAGAGATTAGAATTACCTAATTATGCATGTATTAATTTGTTGGTTTCATATGATCATTTATTTACTTGGTTTCCACAGCAAGTGTTTTTATAAATGCTTCCGTTAATTTTATTAAGTCTTCCGCTGATAAGATTAAAAAGTTATCATCAAATCCGATAATTATGATTACGAGAAATGTATAATACCTTTGTTGAACACGTATAACGATGTGAAAGAGATAAAATGCTGACTAATTTTTTATTAAGTCTTATGTCGAGTGATTAGGGCTTAATGACAAGATTAGAACGGGCAGTACCCAGTTTAGGGAGCCAAGCCATCACAGTACCATTGATATTAACATTAGTAGGTCATGGAACAAGCTCCCATAATCCTTTCTAACAAACTCATTAAGTTCCTCTTGTATAGCATTTACCTAATATTCATCCATTAAAGCCTCCTTGAGATTTTTAGGCTCAATCTATGATGTAAAACATGCAAAATGAACAATATTACTGTAGTCAACAAGAGGAATATCTCTAATTTGCACTTGATCATTAACTGATCCAATAATTTGCTCTATTAGATGATCTTTAAGCATCATTGACTATAGAGCAGCAGATGTAGAACCAGGTTTTGTAGTAGTAGGTGATTTTGGATCATCATCATCAATATCATCTTCATCATTAAATGGAGTAATGATATCTGAGTCGGATGATTTAGCAGTAGGCTGAGTATTAGGCGCTGAGCTAATTAATGTTGGTAGTTCATCAACATCATCCTTTTGAAAAGACAATGCTACTGTTCTTGCACAATCATCAACCATAACCTTAATAGATTCCATCACTGTCTTAGTTCACTTATTGTAGACTTTATAATCTTTATATATGAGAATATCCAAGAAAATGTTGGAATCAGACTTTCCCAAGTGATCCCTATCATTCAATATGAAACAAGTACTGCCAAAAACAAGAAAAAGTTTAAGAGATGGTTTTCTGCCTTTTCAGATTTCATACGGAGTTTTGTAGTTAGTGGCTTGAAGTAAACTCTATTGATAATATAAGTAGCAATATTTACTGCTTCCCTCCAAAGATTCATAAGCATATCTTTCTCAGCTAGCATGACTTTTGTCATCTTTGAATTGTGCGATTTTTCCTTTTAACAACACCATTTGTTATGGTGTCTTAGGAGTAGCAAATTCATTCATAATCCCAAATTCAGAATAAAAATCAGCAAATTGCCAATTTTCAAACTCCCTTCCATGATCACTACGAATTCGATCAATGGATACATCCTTACTATTTTTCTCATTCAGAAGTCGAACAATTAATTTCTTAAACTCGTTAAACGTTCCTCTTACAACATCATGAGAGAGTAATTTCTGAAGTTGCTTGAAATTAAGATAATCTAACCTTATGTGCCAAAGCTCTATATTAGTTAGAGAAATAGAGTTGCACATAATTTGCAACTTATGAGGCATTGTCTTTCTTCATGATTATATGACAATGATCTTTAGTGAAGTTGACAAATAGTTATTGATCATACAGTTGACTTATACTGATCAGGTTAGATTTCAATCCATTAACATGCATAACTCCTTTAAGATTAAGCAGTCCCACAACATTAATAGTTCCTTACCAACGACCTTACCTTTCTTTCCGTCACCAAAAGTAACAATACCTTTCTTAAGAGACTCATGATTTTTAAGAAAGCTTTTGTTATCGGTCATATGTATGAAACATTCACTATCCAAATATCATAACTCAATTGCAGTTGATGAGAGTTGCAAATGCGCTGTCATAGCCTTATGAGATTTAATTCTCTAAACCTTCTTAGATGTTTTCTTCTTCTAAAGGGTACTAAGATCTTTAAATAACTGATAGCATCATAGTCGAATATGACCAACAATACCATAATAATGACATGTAGGATGAGGTATGTTGCAGCATGAGCAATCACTTTTTTCTTTACGCTTGTGGTAACCTTCTGTGCCACAATATTCTTTGCCTTATTTGTATAAACTTAGTCTTATTTGATTTACTTTCATTAATTACAATGCTATTGCAAAGGTAATATGAGCATTGTCAGATCCTTCAGTATATCCAAGACCATGTTTAACTTGCGATGATTGACCAATTTGCAGCATTTTGTTTAATTTCTGAAAATCAGAATGTAATTTTGCGGTAACAATTACGGAATTAGAAAGAGCTTTCTTCAATATAGAAATTTCAGTCTCACGCTCTTTTAGCAATACAGTATAAGTTTTGTGTTCTCTTTCAAAAGCCTTATAATCCAATTTAATAGAGAATGGTTTTTCATCTTCAAGTCAAGATTTTGATTATAAATAGATGTCTAATTAGCGAATAATAGATCATAAGAAACCTGAAAATCCTTTGCATAATCCTCAACACTGATAGCAACACATACATCCTTGGCCTTATCCTTACTCTTTACCATGTCCGATACTACGAAATCAAGTTCAGACACACTAACAGCAGATAGAGAAGCATCAACAATATTTGACTCTGTCAATATAGCAGTGAATGTAGTATTAGAATCATTATATTCATTATCACTATCATCTAAGTCATCATCACTTCAAGAAGTACTCAAGGACTTCTTCTTCTTGTAACTAGGACATCCGATTTGAATGCGTCCAAATCCTCCACTCTCGTGAGACTTAATGCCCTTGAGTTTGTTCTTAGCATTTGTCTTCTTATCATTAGTAGAAGTCTTATTGCTATCATTACCCTTCTTATAATTGGTTCCAATAGAATTCCTCTTATAGTTTTTTAGAGATTTTAAGAACTTCTTAGCCATCATAGAAAAATCATCTCCCATATAGTCATCAAAAATAGTAGTCTCAATACGATTAGCATTTTTAGAAGAACTTTTTTAAACATATTAATCTCAAATGTTTGTAGAGAACCCATTAATTCATCAAGATTAGTAATATCATGACACTTTTCGATTGCGGTAATCTTTGAGTCAAATAGTAAGGGAAGAGCACAAAGAGCACGTCATACTAATTGCTTCTCAGTAAACTTTTTTCCAAGTTGAAAAGCTTGATTAGAAATGTCTTATAAATGACCATTGAAAGAAGAAATATCTTCATCCTCTCCCATCTCAAGACGATCAAGCATAGAACTTAATTGTTATAACTTGAAAATCTTGACAAAATTCGTACCTTCAAATATTTTCTTCAGAACATCTCATGCTTGCTTTGCAGTAGTGCAATTTGCAATCAGTTTGAAACGTTGAGCATCAACAACACTGAAGATAGAATTGATAGCATTATGATTGGCAACCTTCTCCTTCTTCTCAGCGTCGGTCTACAGAGATGCAGGTTTTGGAACAGCTTACCATCAATGTCTGATTGGGTTAGAGCAAAGTATTCTTTCTCCAGCAATTTCATCAATGGCAAAGACAAAGTGAACCATCCAAACCTTCCAATAGGCAAAGTTAGTTTCTTCCAACAATGGTGGTCGAGTTATCGATCCACCTTCACGTTTTTCACCAGTTCGTTGTCATAACAACTCATCAATCGATCCAATGGCGACAAATCTCTCAAGAATCTCACTTTTCTATGCTTATAGAAATAACAAAGCGACAAAGCTTTGATACCACTATTAAAATTTTAGAAACTAGAGGAATTGAGGAGATTAACAAATTAATGATGAACTAACATGCACATATCAATACTAAACAAGAATTGATATCCTAGTAAGACTTGAATGTCTTCATCTGCGTAGGCCCAGCCTAAACAATCAATTAAACAAATTTATAATTTGTATAACCACTATAATAATCTCTCGTTCTCATAAAACTCAAGTAATGAACGGTGATTACATCATGGAGACCAGAGGAATTGATTCTATACACTATATTTAGGAATTTAGTGCTAAATAAAACATAATTCAAAAAACCTCATCAGTCTCGAATTGTAAATTTTGTTGGAATCATCCAACGTTCAACAACTAAGTCATTTTATTCCTTCAAGAATCTTGACTTGTCATCTCCATAAAGCTCTTTAGTCCTTTATGCACTTTTCTCTCAGATTTGTAGTTGTAATCTATCTTGAAGTTATATCCTTGCAGTATCGAGCTTTTTCACTATTATAGACTAATACTAATAGTTGCTCAGTTGTAGTATCCAACTCATATTCAATTCCTGCATTGACTTTAGGTCCATCTTCATCTTCGACTCTGACTTTGATATTGTATCTTCACTGGAACTTACATTGTGATCTCTCTCAGAGTTGTATCTACACTCTGACATCTTGTTGAGCCAAGCTTCCATCTACATTGCACAATTTACCTAACCAACTTTTGTTTTGACAATATAATTCCAGCAAGGATAGACCGGCTCAAACAGAGTAAAATAGGGTTTAACACACTCTAATACACCTCTAAACACCTTAGAAACCTAGGGAGTTAGTAAAGAGTGTGGGACATTAGTTACAAGACAATTGATGGCCGACTTAGCTTAGGAAATAGTGTGGTTTGAGGCGAGTAAACTTGTAAATCCATTATTTCCATTTATTTTCATTCAAAGCTTACTTATACAATTATTCAAGTTATTTGGCTAATTCATCATCACGATTTCATCTCTTAAGTTAATCTTTATCTTGATAAGTCATGGTATGTTCAATTTGTTGAAATATTCATGCATTTGCATTTTATTGATAACTTTTCATGCCTATGCATGATATATATTATATCTTATTGCTTGGTCTCATTTTAACCTTTCTTTAATAGCATGTTATTATGTTTTTTTAATTGGTTGAATGAACAAACTTCCTAATGCAATGTTTATGAGTTATTCCTTTTAATGGATTATTGTAGAACCCTTAGTAGACCTATGGTTATATTCCTAGATGAGTGTGACTTATGCAACGTTGTGATCTAAGAGGGATGGAGTTCTGATAGGGCAGACTTATCAGACATGTTCTAAACATATGTGAAGATATATTCCTTGTCAACGCCATTAAGGGTAGGAATGTGTTCCTTAGTACCTAACGAAGGATTTCTATCGGATTTGAGTTCGCCATAGGATTGAACTCCTTCTGAACATATAAAAAAGACTTATATGGAGATAAGGATGTGTTCCTTCCTATGGCTTGGGCAACTTCGATGTGTTGGAATGTATTCCTTCATGTAAGTTGAAGGACCTTTATCGTTGAGTTTAGGACCTTCAATGTGTTCAAGCTTAGCATCACTCTGATTACACTTTAGTCTATCTTTTTCCCCCACTCACTTATCTACTAGTTTATCTTGGTGACTTGTTGCATGTGTTTTCTTATAGCATTTATCTATTGTTGTTGCATGCTTTTAGTTACCTGTCTTTTAATACTCAAAATATGAATAAGTGGTCTCAAGATTACTAACTGGAATTGTCACCTTTGGTGTCGATTGCAGATCGACCTAGTAGCAAACCATCCAAAGAGAAGATAGCAATTACATCTGAGCCCTCGGCGAGCAACTTTTTCTATTTTAATAGGTTACTACTTATAGTTATTTACTTACATCGTTTGTATATTCTTAGGTTTTGATGGATTAAAAGATTAGACTTCCCGCCTTTCTGCATGTACTCACTTGATATTCGCATGTTTATCATGTACATGTGATCTATTTCTTGGTTTCCATAGTTATGTGTTTCAAATTAGGTTTTCACTATAAAATGATTAAGTATTCCGCTGATAATATTAAAAAAAATTAATCAACTCTAAAATAAATTAAATGTTATGATAAATACTTATCCTAAATACGAATAGCAATACAAATGCGAAGTAAAGGCTGACCAATATGTCGTTAAGTGATACTTTGCTAAAATTAATGGCTAATGGTTTAATGATGAGATTAGTGTCGGGCGGTGCACTATTTTTAGTTTGGGGTCATCATAAAATGGTAAAAACAATTAAATCCTATACAAAAACATGTCCTTTCGATCTGTGTTGGCAGCGCCGACCCAACGCTCGAAACAAATCGCTTTCTATATTTAGGGCTAGCCCGATGCTTAGGCACCAGGAGCCAGCACTTAAAATATTATTATTATTATTATTATTATTATTATTATTATTATTATTATTATTATTATTATTATTATTATTATTATTATTATTATTATTATTATTATTATTATTACAACAAAAAACTTACCAACTCTGCTAATTTCTAAGCTTCTATATTCATCCTATCTTCATATTTAATAAGAGAAAAATTGTTGACCTGTTAAATTATTTGCAAAAACCTGAAAAACCAGTGGTTCTCTTTATCTTTATGTAGTGGGTTTATGTGAATTGAAAGAATTTTGGAAGGTTACAAAGATTTTGTGGAGTAGATGACATGTGCCCTTTAATTTGCAAGCAAAGAAGGGAGTGTTGCAAGTGTTACACTTGTAATCTAAATTAGTAATCGAGGTTTCTAAATTAGTTTTTAGGGTTCTAACCTAATAGTTTCCTACTTTGATTAAGAGTTAAGTTTAAGTCTATAAATTGGTGTTAACCCCCTATATTATAAATAACGAGTTTTGGTGATTCATAGAAGACTCTCGATTATAGTGTCTCTAAACCTAACATGGTCTCAAAGTATTATTAGATCCTTAGAGACTTGTGTGTAAGTGATGCTTTGTTCTTTCGGTGATTGAGAACAAATAACTTAAGGCTTTTTCAACAATAGGATAAAGTTCAAAAGTTTCAGATTTAATTCGAGAAATCTATGCAGTATGTGGGTTTCTTGTTATGAAAACAAGAAATCGTGAGGTTCTGTTGTGAGAAAAAATGGAGATTGAATCATTGCGTTATGTGCAGAGAATTTACTTTTCGAAATGCATTTCAGTTTTGTTGAAGAAGAAGAGAGTCGTCCAACTAAGCAACTCTCAATTCATTGAATCGAAGTTCTTTTTGCCTTTTATGACAATAAAATCACTAAGGCATACAAAGCACGTTTGAATTTCAATTTGAAAAATTTTTGTTCAAAGTTGTGTGTGGTGTAGCTGAATTCCATTAAGATTAATAAAAATAGAGAATTTTTTAGGTGGGATCTGCAATTAATATAATGGGGAATGGTCAAGTTCAACCGATACTTTCAGTGATCGATGGGAAGAATTTGATAGATGGAGCACTTAGATGAGAGTTTTATTTAGTTCTTAGGACTTTCTTGGTGTAGATGAGAATGGTTTCATGATCCTAAGAAGACTACTACCCCGACATAAAAGGAACTTCATAAGAAAAATTAAAAATCACTTTATTTTATTCTGCAAACACTTGATGATGTGGCCTTTGAAAAAAACAACATGCGAAGACTTCAAAGGAAGCGTGAGACACTTTGAATGCGCCTTATAAGGGTGTACAGAAAGCCAAGAAAGTTAGATTGCAGACTTTAAGTCACCGATTCAAGTTGATCGAGATGGATGACTTATAAGATATAAAGAAGTACACCAATCGTGTTTAGACAATCTTCAATCACATAAAGACGAATGGCGATGATGTTGATGATCTTGATGTGAACGAAAATATTTTACGTACCTTGACCATGAAGTTCGACCACATAGTAACCGATATTATGGAGTCGAGGACAGACTATAAGACCAAGTCAGTTGAAGAGATCATAGGTTCATTATGAGCACACGAGTGAAGAACTAATGAGAAGAATGCAAAAGTTAAGCTTACTAAGTAGGCATTGAAGAATAAGGTTACTCAAAAGCTAAACAAGAAGTATAGGTTCAAAGGCCATGATAAAGACAACAACAGTGGTAGATGTCAGAATAATAATTAATAGCACTCGAATAAAAATTAAGGTCTTTAGTGAGAACAAGGTCGCGATTAAAAAAGAAATTAGATTCGGTGTCACAATTGTTACAAATTTGAGCATATAGTTATGAACTACAATAGTAAATAATCGTTAGAGTCACATACAGAGCGTGAAGTGCAGGTAAATCAAGATGAGGAATGTCATCATACATTTTTGATGATTTCATCAGCTCATGAGTTTGCTAAGAATAACAAGAGGTATCTTGATAGCGCATGCTCCAACCACATGTATAGCAATAAAGAGTTCTTTGATGAGTTGGATGAGTCACTGTTGACAGAGGTCCAGTTTGCTCATGATAGGACACTTTCGGTTAAGTGAAAATGAAGAATTCAGATCCAGTTGCAGAATGAAGATCATCAGTACAGTTTATACGTGTCCATGTACCAACTTTGAAGTGCAATGTGTTAAGTTTGAGAAATTTAGAGAAATGGTACATAGTGGGTTTCAAAGATAACCATCTCACATTGTTTGACTCTAAAAGTACGATCATTTTTTAATCTTCATTAAAAAAATACGTTCTTTAATATTGAGATTAAGATTGGCTTTTATCCGTGTTTTAAATCAATTGTTTATAATGAGTTATGGTTATGACATTTAAGATTATCTGAACTTCAAAAGTTTGAAGTTGTTTATTGATAATTACATATTTGTACCTCAATTATGTGTATAATTACTATATTTTGATGCGCCTAAGTCTTCAAAAGTTTGAAGTTGTTTGTAGATTTTAAGTTTAGTTTGATGAAAAAGAATAAAAGCAGTGCATTTTTAGAATGTTTTTTATGAGTCACCTAAAAAAATGCGCTTACACGCATTTCAAAATAGCCTAGTAGGACCCTCAATAGGTTGTGGTTTTTTTTGTTTGATGTACAAAGGCCTTAAGTTAAAGAAAGGCTAACAAGATTGGCTAAGTTTACAAAGTAATTTAATGAGTTTCATTAACCGCTCAGATCGCCTCGAGGCACGAAATATAAAAGAGAAGGAAGTTGGGAAACATCGTGGTGATTCACAGCAGTGACACACTTGTGACACATAACGCATCTAAAGCCATCCATTACGCCTCGATCAACGCGTCAGATGATAAGATGAAGACAAAAATAAAAAGAGGTTTGTTTTTAGTAGGAATCAAACTCCCATCACGCACGCGCTCACTCCTCTATTCACCGTGTGACTCTGTTTACCTCACCATCTGCCTCGATCGACGTGTGGAGCTCATTCCAAGCAATCAGTAGCCACTAGATCTTTCTCGAATAGGCTCTCTCAACAATCGAATTCCAATTTGTTTTAAAATAAGGGCAGAATAGGAAATCTGCATGGAAATTAGGGTTTTCACACATTGGGAGCAAGAAAAAACATACATGTAGCCGAGAAAAAAGGACAAATTGGGGGGATTGAGATTATCTCTTCTAGAGGGCTAAACGAGCAAAAAACAAGGATTAAGTATTATATTATGGGTTTTATAGCCATGAAGCACTAAGCCTAATGACCTAGGTCTGAGAGTTTCCAAAGGAAGCTCAACATCTAAAATAGATTTATAAGATTCTACCTACTTTTTATTTCAAATATAGTTTATGTTTTGACATCTCTCTTGTTATTGCTTCATTACATGGTTTGAAGTAATGATTGTGTAGTTGCAAATATACTTTCTTTGATCTGAGTCAATTGTTAGTTCAATTGGTTTGCATTTGAAATTATATGAAGTGTTGGACACTAAGTAGCAAGCAGATAACTCAATTGGTACGCTCATTTTTTGTCTATCTCGCATAAAAATAAGGTCTAGACTAAATCGAACATGTTTGTTGTCTCAATTTTCTAGGGCTAATGGTTTCACAAGACTTAATGTAATTAATGAGATGAATACTAGTGTGCTCTACCTAGGTTCACATATTTGTTAGGAGTATTTTTCAAAAATAGGAGGCCAAGAAGTGTCGATGCCCTCCAATATCTATAGCTAATCTATTGAGACGAAATCAAACAAATTTTTGTAGAACTGAATGTTGGGTTTTGGGGTTAATACGCAGCAAAAAATTCAAAACAATTTTTAAAAAACCCTACAGAATTGAAAAATAAGTTCTATTAAACTAGATACACGAAAGTAAACTATACCTCAATCCATGATTTCCTCATATGATTGTTCAATTTCCAATTTGTTCAAATGCACGTCCTTTATTAGAACTCCACACACAAACAATGACCATAATTTGGAGTGCTAGCCCCAAAAGAGATAGAAAATAGTTTTCTTTCTCTCCCAAAATCAAAAGAACTCGAAAATAGTAAAAATGAAATCTATGTTTGTTTTAGCATTTCAACCTCTATTTATATGTAGATTAGCTCACTTAGAAACCTATTCGTAATACAACTATTGTATTTAGGCACTTCAAGCAAATTACACATATGCCCCTACTAATAAGTTATCATATAAAAAATTGTAATGGCTTTTATGTCATGAATTTTATCATATAAAACTCATTACTTTGGACCAATTGAAATTGCGCAAAGCCATTCTCTATGTGTTACCCTATAGGTTCATGCGATATTGGTAGTGAACCAAAACTATTTTGGTACACAAGTCATAAATGGTATCTAGCAAGGCATTATGATTACTCAAGTAGCATGAATATCAAAATCGATACAGCCTAATGAATAACATATATCATATCTTTTTGTTGTGCGATATCTTTTGATTAAACATAAGGCATGGAAAGTCACCTTTAATGTACAATCGTACAAGTCTCGTTCTTTAGGTAGACTGAAAACGTCTAAGTGACATTGATCATATCAATTCTCATGGACTTGGTCATTATCGGTCTATCATATCGAGGGATCCACTGATATCTCTCTCTATACAAGAGTGACAAATTCTATCTCGATTATACACCTTCACATATTATTCAAATGGTATCCAATCACAATCTCTATAATCGTCCGATTAAAGAAAACATTTGATTGTGTCAAATTACCATGCTCATAATATTGAAGTCTATGGTAATCTCAAATTGAAGGACTAAATGATATACATATCATGAGTAACACCTACGACTTAATCCATGTTGTGTTCTCACAGCGGGTCGGTCTAGTACTTCGTTCTCTAACAAGTACTCGTGATCTCGATTTGTATCCCTATACGTATGATCATCATATAACCATCAATCAAGATTCACTCTAGTCTTAATTCATTATAGTTCCTAGTACAATGACTGACTAGGGACATTTAAGATATTTCGATAAATACTCATGGATCTTATTATAAGGTAAACATGCAATCACTTATAATAAAATAGCACAAGAAAACCTCTATTTTATTAACTAAAATTATAAGATAAATAATTTATGTAGATTGTCCTAGGGCACATGCCCTAACACTAAAGACTAGATGCCCAATGTTGAATTGAACTTGATTTTCCTAACCCAGGATTTTATATAATTCGTTTATTGAATTAGTAGTCTTAGCTAGTTCAATTATTTTCATGCAAATTCGATTAATTAGTTGTTCACTTGTTAATTAGGGTAGTTAATTAATTAAATTAGTTAGTTTCATCCTTGTTCATTTAGGTAGTTGAATTCTTTCTCTTGAAACTCTCTCTGATCAAAGTTAGATTATCAATCTATATGGATCGACACTTGTACTTACTATTACTATAAATTAATGTAAGATTTTGTAACAAAAAAGTTTGAAATTATTATTGAGGGTCATCAAACATTGTTGATGGTTTCATCAACCAATGAGAGTGCTCATAATAACATGTGGCATCTCGATAGTGCATGAAACCATCAACAATATTTGATGACCAAGTGTGGCAACAAAGAGTTTTATGATGAGTTAAATGAGTCAGTGTCGACATAGGTCAAGTTTGCTCATGATAGAAAACTTTCGGTTAAAGAATAATGAAGAATTATGATCTAGTAGAACAATGAGGATTGTTAATACATTTCATATTTGTGCTATTTACCGAGTATAAAGTGCAATTTGCTCAGTTTTGAGTAGTTACTAGAGAAATGGTACAAAGTGGATTTGAAAAATAGTCATCCCACATTGTTTGACTGTAAATGTATGATCATTCTTAAATCTCTTTTGAAAAATAGGTTATTTTAGATTGATATTAAGATTGGATCTTACCTTTATTTTAAATCAATTGTTTCTTATGAGTCGTGGTTATAACATCTAAGATATGGGAACATGAACTTCAGAATTCTGAAGTTGCCAACTAAGAAGAATTGGCCGAAAGGACTTCCTGTGATTCAACATCCAGAGTAATTTTGTGAGGGGTGTGTTTTTGGGAAGCAACATAAACAATTATTAGCTTCCAACATTCAATGGTGTGATGGATCTCCATTACAGTTGATTCACTCAGATCTTTGTGGTCCTATGCAAAAAACTTCACTCGGAGAAAACAAATATTTTATGACTTTTATTAATGATAGCAACAAGATGATTTAGGTGTATCTTCTAAAGAATAAGTTTGATGTCTTTAGTTGCTTTCAGAAGTTCAAGGAAACTATGGAGAAACATAGTGGACAACACTATATCAAGACTTTGATGACAAATGGTGGTGGTGAGTATACATCCTCGGTATTTTCAGAGTTTTGTGATCGTCATGGGATTAAGCATGAGATCATGCCACCACAGACACTGCAATATAATGGAGTTGCAGATAGGAAGAATATGACATTTATGGACATGACTCGTAGTATGTTGAAAGCTAAAGGTCTATATGATTCTTTTTGGGTTGAAACAGATGCATGTTTAGCTTATTTACTCAATAGGTCTCCCACAAATGATGTGTCTTATATTACCCCTGAAGAGGTTTTGAATGGTTACAAACCAAGTGTTAAAACGCTTAGAAGTGTTTAAATCCACTACATATGTTCATAGTCCTGATGCTAAAAGAATGAAGTTTGATGTCAAAGGCATGAACATCATTTTTATTGGCTATGTTCCAGGGTAGATTTGAACGTGCAAGTTGTATAATCCAGTTACCAATTCAGTCATTGTTAGCATATATTTCATGTTGTATGAGAAAGATGCGTGGATTTGGGAAACAAATGACAAAAGTATTACTCAACCTGCAGAGATCAGAGGTGAGGATATATGCGGTCACTACTTTAGGTAGTACCGATAATAGACTCCAGCGTACCAGTTGTAGACTACAAAGGAGTGTGGGAGCCTGATCGACTTCAAGATTTTCATGTTACTAATGATAATGTCCTCGCTGACAATAGCAGCCGAATGCATTTGTGCAATGTTTAGTACAGATGAAGCTGTACGAGATAGATGACGGGTGAAAGATAAAAGATGTAGTTAGTGGAGGTTGAGATTTGGATATTGAGAAAATATCAAGACTATCTAAATTATGTGGGATGATGTTTTTGTTTAATTTAGATTGATGATTTAGATTATAGGGGAATGCCAAATTTATAATCTAAATTAACAATTGGGTTTCTAAACTAATTTTAGGGTTTCTAATTTAGTAGTTTCCTAATTAGGAGTTAAATTTAAGTTTCTAAATTAGTGTTAACCTCCCGCATTGTAAATAACAAGTTTTAGTGATTAATAGAAGTGTGTCATTGCAGTGTCTTTGTTTATAACACAATGATTTCTTCTTTTTCATCAAATCCTTCTACTGCTACTTCAGTTTTTCATTTTCTTTACTACTTGTCGACAATAACAAGTGGAATAGTAATAATCAAACTACAATGAAGAAACCAATTCTCATCCTCCATGAAAATGGCTAGCTTGATTGGGTGTTGTGGGAAAGAGTTTACATGTTGTTCTGGGCGGTGGTGTCTTTTGGTTGTTGGAATAAGGTTCGTCTGGTTGGGCAGTGACTAGTTTGAGGGTGAAGTTGAAGAAGATGGGAAAGGTACATGCGCCATGCGGTCTACTGAAAAGCTCCTTTTTATCTTTTGGTAAAACATTTAACACAAACCGGTCACGAAATGCTTATGTGGCGAAGTCACATAAAGCGTGTGAGCTGACCGTGTGACTTTATCGTTTATCAAATCATTTTCGTTGTTATTAAGACAATAAAAATAGCTAAGAGTCTAGGATGACATCAATCTGCACATCAATCATGGAAATTGTTGTGAGACTCCTCATACCATGTAGAGTTTATTAAAAAAAATACTAAAGCTGGTTGTACCTATGAGTATCGGTCTTAAGGAATTACGAGCCATTTTGATTAAATTATAAACATCACTCACCAATTTCAAAGATTTGATTTAATAATATATTTTTTACTTTCAAGAAAATTAATTGATTTTACCGTGCATGGATTTTAAAGTTTCGAGAAAAATAATAATTGTTTTCATGTGGTTGGATAATGGTTAGTTGATGGTAAATCAAAAATTTCAACCACTTTAATTTCTTTTTTTGAATCAAAGTTACCAGTGTCGAACTAGCTTATGGTTTGACTGGGACTTAAGCTCGGAGTAGGTGATTTGCACAAATCTTTTTACCTTGGAATAAATTTAACTAAATTGAACTTCAATATTAATTTCTATGAAAGATACTAACCTCAATTATTGTAGATGATCTTGGTGACTAAATCCTGGTCTCCACTTGTATAAACCATGTTGGTCAGTGAGATAATCTTCGTTCACTTTGCCTCTCTTCATTGTGTTTTCAAGTTTTCTTTTCATGGCTTCTTACATTATCTGCAAAGGCAAAACACTCGAATTGAGAAAATTATCAAGGAATGAATTGTGCTTATATCTAGATTTATCTAAAATGAAGATAGCATTATATTAATACATGCACAACTCTTAATTACTATATCTCTATGCCACTAATTAAGATGTATTAACTCACCTTCATTTCTTCATCATCAGAAGACCAACAGTGATTTTTGCTAAAATACGCCTCTGGGGACCTCTCCACTAACCTCTTCTCCCTGCAAAACGGCAACCAATTACAAGCAAACCTTACAGCCTCGATGAAAGCAAAAAGGGTCAACTTCGATCCTCCATCGTCTGATACATAGACGGAAATCTTATCCGTTGGATACTCATAAGCCATCATTGATAGAGCAGTGTCCACCACACTCAATGGTAGCTCCTTATATGGATCAGCCGTGCATATAAACACATCCAACCTCGGGTACTCGCCGGATTTGTCAAGCATCTTAGCTAGATTATCAGGGAATGTTTGACGCTGAATAGGGCGCATTCGGAAGGCCTGTGTGGTTGCCCACATGAAGGCAATAACGAAGTCGGAAAATATCATGAAGAGGTGAAGAAAGATTGAAGGGAAGGAAGCACTGTTGGAGATCTTAACGAGATTTGAGTTGTAGAGGTGGTGGTAGAACAGTAATAAGAGAACAGATAAGTAAACTACAGCAAAAAGGCGATAGGGAACTTCGCGGCGGTGGGCGTAAAAGGTGTGGAGAGGTGGTGAAGAGTTGGAGGGGCTTTGGGTTAATGCCATCTTGCTTAACTTAAAACGCAATAGAGAGCACCAAAGATGTGTCTGTAATATATTGGGGAGAGGAGAGCTCATATATGCTTATTAATTTGATATGTATGTACATTGAACAAAATTACAAATAAAAATAAAGATAAGAAGTTGCCTATGCATCCATCGGTAATTTGGTTTGAGCGCCGCTATGGGCACCCCACCAATTACTTAAGGCACATCGTTACTAAGGGCACCAAGTGCTTTATTGTGTGCACCCAAAAAAATGAGGGTGCCGATAAGGGCACCCCACCAATTCATGAAGGCACCCTCTTATTGAGGGCACAAATCAAATTACCAAGGGCACCCAAAAATTAGTCCCGAAATCCTGAAAATACCCCTCATGCAAAATCGAGGCACCTCACCACCGTCCTCTTGCTTGACTTGCCCTACTTCTCGTCAACGAACCAGCTAGCAATCCCGAATCTCAGTTGTCTTCGTTCCTCTCCGTCTCCGTTGTTGTAGGACATTTTTCGAGTTTGAAGGCTCTGAGTTTTGGTCGATTTCGTCTCCGCATTAGGGCTCGGTTCAAGTTTTTCTTTCACACATTGAAGTCGTGAAATCGATCGTTTGAAGGTACGTTGATAGTCTAATTAAGTTGCATTTGGTAGAGTAGTTGTTATGTTTGTGTGGCGGTGCATTCAATGGTGCATTTATTGGAAAGTCGTGGTTCTCGGCCACACAGGCCAGAGATTTTGTTTACAATCTCGGCCAAGCATGGCCGAGACTAAGGGGAAACTTTTGGGAACTCGTGGTTCTCGGCCAGACAGGCCAGTATAGTTTACACAGTCTCGACAACGAATGGCTGAGAGTTATATTGTTATCTCGGTCACCACTTCACGAGAGCAACCATTAGTGTATAGTTTATGTTCTGTCGGTGATGTACAACCGAGAGTGTAAGATAGATCTCGGTTGTCCATGACCGAGACTTTTATTGTCATCTCGGTCACCACATCACGAGAGTAAGTCGAAGTGTATAATTTATGTCCTGTCGGTGATGTACAACCGAGAACGTAGCATTTCTCTCGGTTGTCCATTACCGAGACTTTTATTCCTTTCTCGGTGGATGTTGACCGAGACGTTTGCATAACTCTCGGTCCTGCGAGGCCGAATCAATCGCGTCCGTGAAAAAACGTCTAAAAATTTGAGAAACCCTATCTTGACAAACAAAATCATCAATTTCACAGTTTTTTATCCAAAAAACAGTTCCTTCAAAGTTTCATATGGTTGTCAAACATTGTTACCTCGCTGTCGGATGATGTCAAGACGCAAGAATCGATACACGCTCGGCAAACACAATTGTGGCTTTAGGTTTCACTTGTAATCCAAGGTGGTGGGGTGCCCCAAATTTGCATTGAAAATGATTTGTGGGGCTTGAGTGAGTATATATGAAGGGGCAAAATAGACATTTACATTTTAGATGGAAAAATGAGAAAAAATATGGGTGCCTTCATGAATTGGTGGGGTGCCCATAGCAGGCCTAAAAAACGAGGTGAAATGCTAGAAATACCCCTACCCAAAATGAGCACCCCACCCCACTCCTTCAAAACCAACGATCAAGGAACCCTATCCCCTTCCTTTGCTCCTAGAAGATAGGCACCCCACCAAATCTCCAAAACCCTCACTATCCGATCTCTTTCGATGCTCCTGGCCTCCCTGCTTCTTATTCTCTCGTTAATTTTCGCCTAGCTCTCTGGTTTTAGCTTCATTTTTTGGAGGATTTGATAGACGTTAAGGCTCGGGTTTTTCGATTTGATCTTGCGGGGAGTCGATTTGAATGATAAAAGGTACGTTTTTAGTCAATTTGGCAACAAATGGGTTAGGTTAGTTGAATATTGGTCTTTAGATTGTGTGTTCTTTATTCACGGGTTTCAAATATGGAAACCCATTATTTTCGGCCACCAAGGGCAGTAACTTGTGCATTCTCAACCAATGGGGGCAGAGATACAAAAGTTGGTTAAAATGCCCAGAATTAGTATCAGTTACCTGATGTCGAGACTATATTGTGACTCTCGATTTTGTATGAATGAGTTTACTGTTTTAGAAATTTTCTTGCAAATAAGGCACGACTCGATTGATATCCATCGAATCTGGACCAGTCGTCTCAGTTATTACTAAACGAGACAATTCGACATAGTCTTGGTTATATCTTTCCAAGATTTAAATATGGTTTTGAGTTTTATTTGTCTTGGTTGTACCTAACAGAGACAAGTATGTATTGTTTTGTTTACAGGCTACCGAGGCTTATCTGCATCTATCAGTTACATGTTGCTGAGACATAGTTTGTGTTCTTGGACCTTTTCAACCGAGACTTACTTTTTACACATAATTTCTTTGATTTTAGTTTGAAATCGATTAAATTTCATTTCTTTTCAGATATGGCTCGTTCCAAGATAATTCTTACCAAGGAGGAGACCGGAAGTGAGCTTTTAGGAAGTCCCCATGGTTGTAGTGGTCGGCAACCCCATACCGCATCTTACCGGAAGAAGAAATAAAAGACTGGTGCGAAAGGTAATGCACCCGTGTCGAGTAGACGTGCACGAAAAGGATTCCTACATGATGAGGGCTCACACGTTGCCGAGCATCAGGAAGGGATCTAATCATTGCTCACAGTGGAATTAGGGGTAAAGCCTCCGAGTCTTCTGAGGACTCACTTGGGAGTGAAGAAAGAGAAGAAGATTTGTTTTAACTTTTTGGATTTTGTATTAGTTACTTATTGTTTACTCGGTTATATTTTTTTTATCTCTTTTATGACAATTGTTTTTGTGTTTACTTTGTGATGATTATGTGGGTGGTACTAGTTGTGGTGGAGGCAACCGAGGGACATAAGCCACCCGAGGCACTCGAGGCTGCCGAGGGACCCAAGGCGGCTAAGGCACCCGAGCCACTAGAAATAAAGAAGAGCAACAAGAAGACCCATATGCTCCTTTACCCGATGGACCGATAAATCGAAGTTTATTGTTGAGCTTAAACCATCACATCGCATATGCGATTTGGGAAGCTGAAGTACGTTATATTCGTTAGTTTTGTTTCACTTTATTCTCTTAAATGTTATATTATATGATTGTTTAACTGATGCTACTTCCATTACTTTCATTTGTTATTGCAGCAACAGCCTTTTTAGAAGTGCATCAACCACGGGGCTTAAATTCAAGAGTAGTATTTGCAATCATGCCACCTTGACACTGAGGGTCTTCAGAGGATTATCCGACGCTCTGTGTTGACTCCGCTAATTAATTATTTGTATCGAAAGGGTAATAAGGAGTTGATCTCTGCATTCGTCGAGCGGTGGTAACCGAAGACAAATACATTTCACATGCCTTTTGGTGAAATGTATATCACTTTGGAGGATGTCAACATTCTATTGAAGATCCCGATGACGGGCAACGTCATCACAATGGAAAACTCTTCAAGATACACTGAGGACTTTCGCAAGGAAGCCATTCAACTTTTTTCAAAGTTGCTCAGTGTTACACTTGAAGGGGCAGATGACGAGGTTAACATCACTAGAGGCCTCACTGTCCAAAAGGCTTGGTTGAAGAGTCAGTGGTCCCCGACCAGAAACTCGAAGTCGCTTCATTACCGTTCCGTCCAATGCACTGCACGAGCATTCTTGTTGTACCTCTTGTCGTTCACTCTCTTTGCCAACAAGAGTAGAACACGGGTCCCAATTGCATTGCTCAAAGTGCTGGAGCATTTAGACTATGTCGGCAATTATGCATGGGGCGTTGTTGCATTGGCATACTTGTACCGTCAGTTTGGGTCAGCCACTACAGTTGAAGTGTCACAAATTGTCAGATACATTACTTTGCTCAAGGTAATTATTGTTAATTTTGTATTTTTTTAATTACTTATTGTTTTATCGATACTAATGTTTATTTTTTTTAGGGATAGGTGTACGAGCACTTTAAACTAGGGTTCGTCGTGTCGAACTCCAAATACATGGATCAATTGCAACCTCGTGTTTCACGATGGATTCAGAAACACGAGATGGTTAATGTTGGAGACAAGTTGGCTTCAATTCGAAGAACATTGGATAGACTGAGGCCAAATGAGGTGCGTGTGCTTCTTTAATTTCTTTCAAATATTCTCGTGGTACCTTATGTGTTACTAATACATGTTTACTTCATTAGTGTAGGTGACATGGGACCCGTATGTTGATATCAGGCCGGATGGTATGGTTCACCCGATGGCGTTCTATGATGGGACCATGAAGTATATGGAAATCATTGAGCCATACCATCTGAAAAGGTTCCCGAGATAGCTCGGTCATGTTCAAGGTGTACCTGCCCTTGCAAATCGCTCTCTCGAGGCATCCCAAACCCCATCTTCACTCAAGTACTCCGACAAGTACGGGTTCCAACCGGAGCACTGGGAGAGGTGGCCTAACCATTTGTTGGCCCCTGAAGTCCAAGGTGAGAAGGCTCAATTTGAGTTCATGGCAACATCAGAGTATCTTCCTTGGTTTCTAAGTGTTTCACACCCGGTTATCGAGAACTCGTCTAATGAGGATGATGCTGATGTCGCCTGTACCATTGTTGATAGTGAGGTGTTTGAGGTATGTCATTTGTAATGTTGTTTACATAAAGTCATTTGATTTCTTATTAGTTCATTTGTGCCTAAAACGATATACTTTTATGTTGTTGTTCTTGAATAGTGGAACCGACGTGCATTGGACATTGCATTGAAGTGGATGGATTTGTCAGACGAGGAGTATACCGTTGAGTCCGCGAAGAAAATGGCGAGTGACGTCGTGAACTTTTTTCCGGGTAGGATTTTCCCTACAACTACCAACACCATCACCACCGCCGCTACTACCACGGCTGGAACTTCAAAATAATCCCAACACGACAGAACGACAATCCAATCGAGGTCAAGTGATGTTCCTCGCCCCGATGCTCCTCCTCCGAAGCGCATGCATGGCAATAAATATCAGCGGAAGGTATTTAAGAAGAAGAAGCCTTCCGAGCCATCCCCAAAGTAATGAATTGTTTTCCATGCATTGTAATGTTATTGTGTGTTTGTTTTTAAACTAATTTTGATATTTTGAAATGTGTGAACTGGTTTGTTAACTTATCGACATGTTTGAAAAACTTATTTGAAGGTTTGATATCAATGGATTTGTTGAGAAGTTACATGTAGATTGGTTTATTGTCTTTGTGAATGAATTTTAAGGCGTTGTGGATTGTTTTGTTATGTTTGCGGATTGGTTTGTTGTCTTCGTTGCTTGGTTTGTTGGTTTGTTGTCAATGGATTGGTTTAAATTCATTTTTGTTTGTATTTGTGATGTCTCGGTAGCACATGTCTGAAACCTTTTGTTTATTCTTGGCCATATCATTCCGTAACTAAAGCATGTGTATCACGGACATTACCGAGAGTAATATGCAGGTTAAGCAATATATCAGTCTCAGTTAGGGGATACCGACATTAATCACCAAGTCTCAGCTATAACTCATCGTAACTACAATTGTAAACTTGGTAGATATTGATTGTGATTGTTGATAATTAGGATACATTATACTGGCTCAATAATGTAACACCGACACTTAATGTATTGTTTCGATAGGAAGCAACCGAGAATACTATTGTGTTGGTCACGTGTCACCGAGTCGTAAGTGAAAACCATCAGATTACATATTGAAAGAACTTCTCGGAGGTTCCTCACCGAGACAATTTGTCAATTACCGGTTACGCCCTCTTGAAACTTATGGGTGAGTTATGGACTTGCTAAGCTGAGACTGACATTTTTACGGAATTATGAAGTTGTTGACTACATAAAGGTCACAATTATAAACCATAACACATCCACATTAGACAACCAAGAAGCATACACATTGGACAACCGTGAAGCATACACATTGGAACTTTATTCTTGATAATGATGAACTACATAGACATTAAATAAACCATAACACATCCACATCAGACAACCATGAAGCATACACATCAAAACTTAAAAGAATAGTAAACATTGATACATATTTGTTTGATAGAATCGCTTGTCCTATTCATGAACGTAAATCTGAACGTGGCTAAGGCAAAGCTAAATCTACTACCGAAGGCGTGCCTTGTTGAGAAGTTACAACCGACACGATTTCTCGAATTATGAATCTGAATGTGGCTAAGGCAAAACTAAATCAACCTCACATTTTAAATACAAAGTACAACAAGAAGTCATTATCATATAATTCACATTTGATAAAAACATGTAAGAATTAATGTACGAACTTACCTTAACCTAATTGATGTTCCTATTGTTAATCATGCCAATGATAAGTCAACTATCTAAAGATGGCGGTGTGACATTATGTAGAGGAAGAAATGTCGAGCAACTATCATGCGAGAGGTTTACTAAAATGACATTAAAGGTCGTTGATATTAAGAGCCCCATGTCCAAAAGTGTCAGCCATTCATCAAAAGAGGCCCAACCCGATCATCCGGACAATGCACAACAACCTTCACCCTATCGTAACTTATTCCAAGCAATTCCGGCCAAAGAGTTTCATACCCTGTTATCTCATCAAACATCCTTCTACGTACTTGTAACATCCCTCGATTTCTAACACGACTTATGTGACACGTGTCAGGATCGTGACCCGGCCACGCGATACTGGACGGTACTTCGAACCTTGGGAGTCGACACCGAGGTAATTTTACGATTTTTGATATGTGTAATAGCATTATGGATTAAATGCGTGTCACGAGCCACTCGAGCGATTTCCTTTTTGTTTATGCGTGAGTTCTCGCCTAGGTAGCGGGGAGGAAATACAAAAAAGTGTGCACGTGACGGAGAAAATACGGTCGATGAGGTAAGGTGAGTCCGGAACCCAGGGGGTTAAGGTTGGGGACTTGTGGGTGGGCAAGGCACACCTAGGACACACCCCACCATATTGATTTGAAATTTCAAACCAAAGAAACCAACCACCCCACCCACTCCCATCACTTACACCTCACACTCCCATCACTCACGTCACACTCCCATCACTCTCTCTCTCCTCCCGATTTTTCTTCTCTCCCACTCACCTCGGCCAACTCTCTCCCATCACTCACGAAACTTCAAACCTCTCTCTCTCTCGCGTTTCACTTCTCACTCACGCCTCTCTCTCCCTCACTCACCGCACCGCTCTCTCTCGCCGCGTGACCGGACTCAGGGACGCCGGAGGAAGCCGCCAACCGGAGGTAACACTCTCACCTCGGTTTTCTCTCTCTCTCTCGCGTTTCACTTCTCTCACGGCTCTCTCTCTCTAGGTTTGCTCACCATTCGGTTGGCCGAGACCACGCCGTCGTCGGAGGTCCCGTGGTGACGAGGAAGGTCGCCGGAGGTCTCACACTCTCTCTCTCTCCCGTGAGCACTCGACCACTCTCCCTCTCCTCACGGTTTGCTCTCCCTCTCGGCTCACGTTTCTCTTCATTTCTCTTTGTTTTGGTTGTTGTTCGTCACACTTATTACGTGTGCGTGTGGTTGCCGTGACGAGGACCGGCCGTGGGCGACCTCCGAGACCCACCGAGTCCAAAACGTCCCGAACCACCCCCCGCATGGCCCATGCAAAGTACTTGTGGTATACATACAACAAACTCGGTTTTTGCTAAGTGTTGACCCTCTCGCCGGAAAAGGTCCTCACTGGCGGCGCCACCGCCGGACCACCAGGACCGGAACGTGTCGGGGACCCCACCAAAACTCGTATGTGGGTCCCACAACCCTAAAAGTGACCAAAAACAGTTTTATAGGTGCAAAGGAACCGATATTTCATGTGATGTGTACGTTGGAGGCTCGCCGGAAACCACCATCGCCGGCGGTCCTACCGGTCGAACCACGATCATTAAAGGTTGTCGAGGTCTCACTTAATATTAGTTGACGTCTAGCAATCCTCGGCTAAGTCCGAAACAAACGTACGTAAGGCTTTTGGAATTAGTTCGTGTGATGCCATCGTCGAGTCGAAAAAATATATAGTTGCTATTCAAACGTCGCGTGGCGATGAATGGCTATGATGTCGTGATCATGTTGCCGGTCCGCGAGACCATGACGTGACCCGCATACGATCGAGCCGAGCCTATGACTCGTGATGAAGCGAATACGTAGTTTGTCTTCAAAACCCGAGAAAGAGTGTCTTCTTTTATTTATTAAAATGTATGACCGTCCGAGCCATTCAAAACATTGGAAATGATGATAAGTTTAAACCTAAGTGTTAGTGAATGACTCGACCTAATAACACGAGTTTCCGACCTTGTCGTGTAACGGGAAACTTGAGGATACGCGTTAGGAGTCGCTGGAGTTTTACGTGGATTACGATAATCTCGTAAGTACACTTGCCTTAAAAAGCATTTGTACGTTAGTAAGCCGCTAAGAAGATATCATGTGATTCATTTTCACTTTTCTTGTGTTCGTTATTATCCCATCATTGGCATTCCATTCTATGTTCTTGTATGTGTGTTCTTGGCATAAGTACGTCTCGAAGGTACATGCGGCACACTAGAAGGGATAAAACGCGGCACTCGAGCGCACGAGTGTTTGACCACCCCTAGTGATTGTGTGATACCATGTACTTGGATTGTTGTGGATGGTTGTGGATTGTTGTGGTATTGTTGTGGAATATGGACTACTTATTGCCTCTCTTGACTCGTAGAACACGCATGTTTCGATTGCTATCATTTCCAAATGTCTATCATGCATTCTTGCTTATTTATATTCCTACATTTCAAGCATACCGCATGATATTTAGACTGCCTTGTTTGTCGTTTCATGAATTATCGTTATATTCTTCCGGCTTTACTTTCAAATTCTCTCGATTGCTCACCGTCTAGTTTGTGACGGTGGGTGCGATAAGACGGAGAGCGAGAGGGGCAAGGGACCGTGTCTAGGAGACTTTTTGTGAGCAATGGACGTGAGGTACCGAGATGTAGGCTCGTACCTATCCTTTTTGTATGACGTTTATGTATATACATATATGGTTGTTTTGGAACCGGAGCTAGGTTTGAGGTGATTTCCATAATTTCATTTTGTTGACTTGGATATGACTGCGTCTTGGGGGTTTCCACATTTATATAGATTCCTAATTTCCTTGATTGAGTTATTTCCCATTATTTGATTAGAATATGATTTTTGCTTCCGCTTGTATTATAACCGCAATAACTCTTTCATAAACCTTAAAAACCTTAAAATTTTGATAAGTTGAGGCCGACTAGGCTCGTCCCAGTTCATTGAGAAATCGACTCGGGACTCGCACGGTCTAGGCGGCGTACCCAAATGCATTGGGAATTTGGGGCCGTCATTTGGGTAGCATCAAGTTTGAGAATCTCACGATTTAAAAACATTGTGATACCAACGTCCTGGTTGGTATCGAGACTACAGTTTGGTTATATAGACTCGATTCATGTTGTAAATTCATAAAACACAAGCCATTGAAACCAAATGGAAGTTAGGAACGGTCAAACCGAAAAGTGGAAACCCTAGGATCCCGTAGAAACTTAGTCGGGGAAGTAATTGGGCGAGTCAAATTATTTTAATACATATTATGATTGCTATGTAGTCTATTGTAGTATACGGTAGCTATAGGATCGATTCGAGAAGTTCGTTTTCTTGATTCGAGACGACGATGACGGATCGACCGGTCGGGCGACGATAAAGACATCCGGCACACGATATGCCAAGCGGACGATGTGCATGCCTTGACTCGAGAGTTGCGACGCAGATTCGCAGCTACAGAAATGTTACGACGTTGAAGACACTCGTATCGCCTACCACGCTACACCATCGACTCCGACTACACCATTGCCACATACTACTACTCGAGGGCGAGACCCCGATTGCTTTGCGGCATCCACGGCTCCGACTCCGTTAGAGCGTACTGAGGAGAGCTTGTTGTTGCGCCGACACGCGTAACGAGGCAGAGGCACATCCTTTAGTGACAAGATAGCTCGAGCGACAGAGGCACCACTGCGCCGCAACTAATGCAGAGGTCACTCCAGTTACGACTCCATCGAAGAGTCCGGGAGCCACTGCCGAGGCGAAGCAGTGGAGGGAATTTAAGAGACATGATCCCATGAAGTTTTATGGCGGCACAGATGTTAAGGCAGCAGAGTTGTTTCTGAAGAATCATGAGAAGATTCACTCGACCATCGCCACGGAGGACCACATGCGAGCGACTATCTCTTCGTCGATGTTACATGGAGAGGCAGATGATTGGTGGACGACGATCATTACTACCGGGGTGTTCCGAGAGACTAGATCGACTTCAAGACCCGCTTAATCGAAATACTTTCCACCGACTGTACTTCGAGCAAAGAGGAATGAGTTCATGGCGTTGAGGCAGGGCGCTAATGAGTCAGTTATGGAGTATATGGGTAGATTCTCATCATTGTTGCCTTATGCTGGAGGATCGGCCGACACCGAGACTGACCGAGTGTATTATTTCACTGAGGGTCTATTACTTACGATCGGTGGTTCTGTAGTCACTACACAAATGGAGACTTTACAGATTGCATACGAGCGGAGTTTAGCTCGAGAGAGTTACCTACTTACTCATCCTACGGAGACTAGATCGGCCGGACTGCGAGTCCCGATTGGAGGAGCATCATCGAGACAAGAAGAGGAAGAAGAATAGGTGGAATTTCCGTGATCGCAGGACTCGGAGCGTAGGGTCCGTTGCACGATCGACTATTCGTCCGACCCATACTAATCCGCCAAGATACCTAGCTTTGCCGGTCATCCACTACACCTGTCGATCGGGACAAGGCGATCACGAGACGGACTGCGAGAGTAGGGGTACCGATCAAGGAGACAAGCGAGAGGAGGACACAGGGGCCCGATCGACTCGGACACAAAGTTCCGCACAAGGACGAGGCCGAGCCGGACTCAAGGATCGCAGGATACCCGTGCTGTTATAAAGCGGAAAGGTCGGTCACATACGAGGAGTGCCCTCAACCACCAAAAGTACCGCCACGACATTATCGGCCTCGTAAAGAACGCGTTCGAGCACATGCTGAGCCCGACCGGGGGCATCCCGAAACCTTGTCGAGGGTATGATTTCTATTTGTGGTACTTTCATGCACACCATGTTCGATTCGGGTTCCACTGTCTCATTTATTGCTGGTCGAATGGTAGATAAGCTAGGTTTGAAACCTGTTAGGCTTAGTAAACCCCTCATCCTCAAAGACCGCCGGGAGATAAGATTTACCCGAATTTGTTGTGCCTCGATATTTCGGTAGAGATAGGGGGTTATGAGTTACCAGTGGATATGAGAGTGCTCGAGTTTTTGGAGTTTGATGCTTTGTTGGGCATGGATTGGCTGGGATCGTTTCATGCTCACATTAGTTGTTATGAGAAGAGAATCACGATTCCGTTAGAAGGTGGTTCGGAGCTCGGATTCAGGGCACGGCATCGCTACTACCTATCACCAGAGGGGGGAAGCCACGAGTGACGAGATTGAGATTGTTGCGAGCGTCATGAGCACCGGAGCGAAGCGGAGATTTGATTTTCGGAAGTACCGGTTGTGTGTAACTTCCCGGATGTGTTTCCAGAGGATTTGCGGGATTACCACCACCGAGGAGATTGACTTTATTATTGACCTTGTTCCGGGGACTAAGCCGATCTCGATACCACCCTACCGTATGGCACCCCGAGAGCTTGAAGAGTTGAGGAGTCGGCTAGATGACTTGTTAGAGCCGGGCTTCATCGGTCCGAGTATGTCGCCTTGGGAGCACCGGTTCTATTTGTGAAGAAGAAGGATGGAAGTTTGAGGCTATGCATAGATTATCGTCACCAACCGAATTACAATGAAGAACAAATATCCGTTGCCGCGCATTGATGATTTGTTTGACCGCGATTGACAGAGCGCGAGCTTTACTTCGTTATTGTGGCGAGCATGCAGCTCGGTTCGACACCGCACTAGAGTTGAGTACGGCGTTCCATCCACGAACGTAGACGGACGATCCGAGAGGTTGATACAGGTGCTTTGGAAGACATGCTCGGGATGTGTGTTTTGGAATACGGCGGGTCGTGGGAAGAGTATCTTCATTTGTGCGAGTTTGCTTACAACAACGCTTATCGAGCAAGTATCGGTATGGCACCGTTTGAGGCGCTCATGGCGAGCCTTGTAGATCACCTTCTTCTTGGCCGAGCCGAGGATGTTGTGACCGTTGGTCCTGAGACTGTCGTTGATCACACTGAGAAGGTACGACAGATCCGTCATAGGCTTAAGAGTGCTCAAGAGCGGCAAAAGAAATACTATGATCAGTATCACGATGAGCTTCAATACGACGTGGGGGATTATGTATACCTGAAAGTCTCGCCTCTGAAGGGTCACAAACGATTCGGAATCAAAGGGAAGCTTGCTCCTAGATTTATCGGTCCCTTCAAAGTTGTGAAGAGGGTCGGTGAGGTTGCTTACCGGTTAGAGCTACCGCTAACAAGCTCGTCGGTGTTCACCCGATATTTCACATTTCAATGCTTCGACTAGATAAGTCGGGCGGAGGCGACGACCTACCGTGGACTGAGTCGATCGAATTGCAAGACGATGCCACGTACGAGGAACGACCAATTCAAATTGTCGACCGTAAAGTCAAGATATTGAGGAACAAGGAAATCCCTTCCGTTCTCGTGAAATGGCAATTCCACGGGACGAGGAGTTAACTTGGGAACTAGAGTCATACATGCGAGAGCACTTTCCCTATCTATTTGATTCCGGTGAGTCGAAGTTTAGTTTACTTATTAATAAATTTCGGGGTCGAAATTCTAATAAGTGGGGAGACTGTAACATCCCTCGATTTCTAACACGACTTATGTGACACGTGTCGGGATCGTGACCCGCCACGCGATCGGACGGTACTTCGAACCTCGGGAGTCGACACCGGGTAATTTTACGATTTTTGATATGTGTAATAGCATTATGGATTAAATGCGTGTCACGAGCCACTCGAGCGATTTCCTTTTTGTTTATGCGTGAGTTCTCGCCTAGGTAGCGGGGAGGAAATACAAGTAAAAGTGTGCACGTGACGGAGAAAAATACGGGTCGATGAGGTAAGGTGAGTCCGGAACCCGGGGGTTAAGGTTGGGGACTTGTGGGTGGGCAAGGCACACCTAGGACACACCCCACCATATTGATTTGAAATTTCAAACCAAAGAAACCAACCACCCCACCCACTCCCATCACTCACACCTCACACTCCCATCACTCACGTCACACTCCCATCACTCTCTCTCTCCTCCCGATTTTTCTTCTCTCCCACTCACCTCACTCCCCACTCTCTCCCATCACTCACGGCTTCAAACCTCTCTCTCTCTCGCGTTTCACTTCTCACTCCGGCCTCTCTCTCTCATCGCTCTCGCTCGCTCGCTTTCTCTCTCTCGACCAGGACGCGGAGGAGCCGCCAACCGAGGTAACACTCTCACCTCGGTTTCTCTCTCTCTCTCGCGTTTCACTTCTCTCACGGGCTCTCTCTCTCTAGGTTTGCTCACCATTCGGTTGGCCGAGACCACGCCGTCGTCGGAGGTCCCGTGGTGACGAGGAAGGTCGCCGGAGGTCTCACACTCTCTCTCTCTCCCGTGAGCACTCGACCACTCTCCCTCTCCTCACGGTTTGCTCTCCTCTCGGCTCACGTTTCTCTTCATTTCTCTTTGTTTTGGTTGTTGTTCGTCACACTTATTACGTGTGCGTGTGGTTGCCGTGACGAGGACCGGCCGTGGGCGACCTCCGGAGACCCACCGAGTCCAAACGTCCCGGAACCACCCCCGCATGGCCCATGCAAAGTACTTGTGGTATACATACAACAAACTCGCTTTTGCTAAGTGTTGACCCTCTCGCCGGAAAAGGTCCTCACTGGCGGCGCCACCGCCGACCACCAGGACCGGAACGTGTCGGGGACCCCACCAAAACTCGTATGTGGGTCCCACAACCCTAAAAGTGCCCAAAAACAGTTTTATAGGTGCAAAGGAACCGATATTTCGTGTGATGTGTACGTTGGAGGCTCGCCGGAAACCACCATCGCCGGCGGTCCTACCGGTCGAACCACGATCATTAAAGGTTGTCGAGGTCTCACTTAATATTAGTTGACGTCTAGCAATCCTCGCTAAGTCCGAAACAAACGTACGTAAGGCTTTTGGAATTAGTTCGTGTGATGCCATCGTCGAGTCGAAAAAAAATATATAGTTGCTATTCAAACGTCGCGTGGCGATGAATGGCTATGATGTCGTGATCATGTTGCCGGTCCGCGAGACCATGACGTGACCCGCATACGACTGAGCCGAGCCTATGACTCGCGATGAAGCGAATACGTAGTTTGTCTTCAAAACCCGAGAAAGAGTGTCTTCTTTTATTTATTAAAATGTATGACCGTCCGAGCCATTCAAAACATTGGAAATGATGATAAGTTTAAACCTAAGTGTTAGTGAATGACTCGACCTAATAACACGAGTTTCCGACCTTGTCGTAACGGGAAACTTGAGGATACGCGTTAGGAGTCGCGGGAGTTTTACGTGGATTACGATAATCTCGTGTAAGTACACTTGCCTTAAAAAGCATTTGTACGTTAGTAAGCCGGCTAAGAAGATATCATGTGATTCATTTTCACTTTTCTTGTGTTCGTATTATCCCATCATTGGCATTCCATTCTATGTTCTTGTATGTGTGTTCTTGGCATAAGTACGTCTCGAAGGTACATGCGGCCCGCACTAGAAGGGATAAAACGCGGCACTCGAGCGCACGAGTGTTTGACCACCCCTAGTGATTGTGTGATACCATGTACTTGGATTGTTGTGGATGGTTGTGGATTGTTGTGGTATTGTTGTGGAATATGGACTACTTATTGCCTCTCTTGACTCGTAGAACACGCATGTTTCGATTGCTATCATTTCCAATCTGTCTATCATGCATTCTTGCTTATTTATATTCCCGCATTTCAAGACACGCATGATATTTAGACTGTCTTGTTTGTCGTTTCATGAATTATCAAGTATATTCTTCTCGGCTTTACTTTCAAATTCTCTCATTGCTCACCGTCTAGTTTGTGACGGTGGGTGCGAGATAAGACGAGAGAGCAGTAGGGGCAAGGGACCGTGTCTAGAGACTTTTTGTGAGCAAATGGACGTGAGGTACCGAGATGTAGGCTCGTACCTATCCTTTTTGTATGACGTTTATGTATATACATATATGGTTGTTTTGGAACCGGAGCTAGGTTTGAGGTGATTTCCATAATTTCATTTTGTTGACTTGGATATGACTGCCTTCTTGGGGTTTCCACATTTATATAGATTCCTAATTTCCCTTGATTGAGTTATTTCCCATTATTTGATTAGAATATGATTTTTGCTTCCGCCGTATTATAACCGCAATAACTCTTTCATAAACCTTAAAAACCTTAAAATTTTGATAAGTTGAGGCTGACTAGGCTCGTCCAGTTCGCTGAGAAACTGACTCGGGACCTGCACGGGTCTAGGCCGGGCGTACCCAAATGCATTGGGAATTTGGGGCCGTCACAGTACTAACCTCCAACCATCTGCGTCGGGGAGTCCGAGCCCGGAGGCAACGCATCGATATCCACAATTACCATCGTCCGTCACATCAATAGTGCTTTTAACGTATGGCAACCAACCTGGTTGTATGCAATGTGAATAACCAACTTTAGATACACCTTAAGTCACCCGATGGGCTCCACTTTATTTTGTTTTATCCTCGCACTAAAAGCCTCTTCTTTTGATGGTACATACTTAAACCCACTTGACAATCTTGTCATTGAAGTATCTTCTTCATCTAGTTTCCTCTTCGATCCTTTCTTCTTTCCTTTGTTCATCAAACTTCCAACTGTAGACTCCGGTGTCTTTCCTTTTATCTTTATTTATGTAGGTGACACAACCCGGTGTGGATGATGGCCGACTAATCTATCTGAGCTGCTAAATAATCCTGATGCGATCGTCCTCATCAGTGTAAACATGAGATTTTTCCAACACTCTTTGAATCTCATCGTTCACATTGTATCGAGTCCGATCCACAGCATTCTCTGATACCATATTCAACTTTCGCCGGTATACATGAAAATCCTCGAGTGGGATGGGTGAACTTGCCATTTTATGGAAGTTTATCTCGTGTATACAAGGTAGACCATGCGTGGTACATATGCCACAACCATAACGAGTAGAGTTATGTCCAACATCCTCTCCACGTTCCGCGTCATCTCTAATAAACTTAAGCCCATTTGAGAAACGTATCCATGCGACCAACGATACAAACCATTAACATATTCATATTGCACCACATTCAAACTGAGGTCAAATGATGTCTTGATGTTGTTATATTGGATCTTAAGAAGACCATCCACCACGCCCCACAAAGTTTCAAAATTTGCTTGACTGTTGCCAAGATGTAGTTTGAAAGTTGAATGCGCAGACTCAACCCTCTGCCATGTGGTCTCCCCAAAGTGCATAGTTTGATTGGTCCATGCCGGTACAAATTTTTTCTTGCAGTACTTCACTCATGTGTTATCCAAGTAATTAATAAGACCCTTCACAGCTCCGAACTCAGATCGTAACTCATTCATTCTAAGTTCAAATGATGCTTATAACTTAGCATACAACCAATTCATCCACATATTCATGAAACGTACGAAGCCTTCGTTATCCCAAACATCTTCTTAGTCTTGGTCAAGACTATTTCGTTGATGTGTACAAAACAAAGAAGATGAGACGATGTTGGAAATACTTCTTCGATTGCACTAATCATGCCTAACATTTGATCTGTAACAATCACAGGTTTAGGCCACCCGTCCAATATAGACCTCAAATTCTCAAATGCCCGGACATAACTGACATCAGTCTCCAATGATATGAAAGCAAACCCAACTAAGAACGTCAAATGCGTCGAAGTGATTCCAACTATCTCCAATAACGACATCCGATACCTATTAGTTTTGCAAGTGTAATCCATTAGAAGAACCGACGGGAAACACCGCAACAACTTGATTGAATCAAGATGTGACCAGCATAAGTCAATCATGACATTTATCTCAGAATGTTTCATATGCCACAACATCCACTTATTCATCTTCAATATGTGCAATAGTTATTGCATTTGAGTCCTCCAACTCGCATCCTCAATTCGATATTCTTGTCGTGGATTGTATATTATCTGCATAGTCGAAACATTATTTACATCCTTTTACTTCAACATGTTGAGGATATCTCTCGGTTTCACATTCCCCTTAGTCATCTGCACCACAACCACTTGCTCACCCTTATCCAATCTTCCTACAAATGAGTGGTCGTCAGCATGATTATGCCTCCCACATATGACATTGACATACCACAAAGAATCCACATTTTCTTTGATGTTAATAAGGAAAGGACACCCAGATTTCTTGGTATAAGTTCGACTCCTTGTATTTTCCTCTTTTTCGGTTCTTGGTTTCAAAGCAAATTTTGTGGCTTTGACTCTCTCTAGTCTTTGTGACATTCCACTAAATGCACCGGACCTCTTACATGGAAGTTTAATCCTTCCACTACGCTTAATCCCTCCGGTATCAGAGTGTTTCGTTACTAACATAAACTTGTTCGTACGACCAATCATTTGAAGCCATAAAATAATTGTTTCCCTAGATATGAATGACCTACAAGAAGTGAAAGCATTCTTGTAATATGGAAATAACGTGGAAATCGACATTACATGTGACACAAACATTGAAACATAACGACTAATCACCAAGACACAGCAGATTCACCTAAAAAACTCAAAAAACACATTCTCGGTAGTATAGGTCCAAGACTTAATATGCAGTATCGGTCACGGTCAACCGACACTACTAGAAGAGTCTCGCTACCATACGACCGAGACTCTTTAATATGTCTTGGACAATCTTTGGCCGAGACGTGAGGATTAGTTTTGGCCCTCATATACCGAGACTTGCTGCCTAGTTCGATCCTGCGAGGCCGAAACAATCATGACCGTGCAAACAGATGCAAAAAATGAAAAAAAAAAAAAAAAAACAAAAAATAACAAATACATTTTCTTCTACCTCCTCCTGCACCATTGTAGTATATTCATCCATTTTAAACTGAAAACAACTTCGGAATGACCAAATCTACCAAACCCTACAATGAAAAATCAAATCATCAATGCCACTATTTCCAACACAAAAACAGTTGATTCGAACCTTCAAACCTTTATATGGTTGTAAAATAGTGTTACCTTGCTATCGGATGACATGAAAGCACAAGATTTGACATACGCCCACCAACAAAAAACGTGGGTTTTAGGTTAGAGATGAGAGACAGAGAAAATAGGTTGCCCCCAAATTTGTTCAAAAATGTGTTGTGGGATTGTATAGGGTTTATATGAAGGGAAAATTTTGTCATTAGCATCAAAGTAAAATTTACAAGAGAGAATAACCCTTAGCGGCGCTCTTCAAAAACCTGTAACAAATCACCTTCCCGTTTTATGAAATTAGACTAGCGAACCACAAAATTTGTGAAATTCAATACCCATTGCATGTGATTTCATTTGTTAAGGTCAAGAGTTAAATATAATGAAAATGTTTAAATAACACTGATGCAAACAGCTCTGCTTGATTTCCTAACGGTAATTGATAACGCTTCACAATTCACATTCTCTTTACACCTGCAACTCTTGGTCTACTTAGAAAATGCTTGAACAATGCTGGAGCTTCACAAGAATTTATTTGAGTTAAAGATCGAACAATTTTATTAAAGCCACAAGACATAAGATGAGTCCTACAAGCATGATTTTGCCGTCTTTGACAATAATACATAAGCATTTAACCATCTTTAAGACTGGCATAAACACCTAAACACCTGAATTATATTACATATGAAAAACGAACCTTTCCAAAAAACTAATTGATTTAGCATCATAACACCATTTATTTGCGCACGGAATGATAAGAACACTTGATCTGAGGCGCGCAAGAAGACGGTTAATACCAAGAGGAAAATTAGCTACAACAACATAAAAAGAAAAAGAAAATGAAGCACTCTACTTTGATTCTCCGGTGCACTCTCTTCTGTAGGATACCAAAGTTATTACGTGATGTACACGTGCTGCAGGGAAAAACATACCGAAGGTTGAAGACGAGATCAGCCAAAATAAATCCTTCACCACCCGTCCTTGTATATTCTGAACAATTGGTGGAGTCGTCTTTTTGTCTTTTCTCTAATTTCGGGATGCAGAGTCAAAACTCCTGAAGGACATGAGAATATGATATCCTCACTGAAAAGTGAAAACAATAACATCCACAGAATAATGGAAGTATGCACCTCCACCATGGAAAACTACCTTCTTTTTTATCATTGAGATCCTTGACTCAATGTAAGCCAATTATAGCTTTTCTAAGAAAGAATTTCAGAAGAAAAGCATTCATGTCTGTGATTTCAGAGGTGAATCATTTATTCTCAAGAAGGCAGAAAACACTGCGCTTCGACTATTAAATTATGCAACCTCACAAATTGATCTAGAGTGAGCTCCTCTGGCCTTGCCTGCTCATGATGAAAGAATAAAATGGAAGTCATATCAGCTAAAAGAGAATAGTACTGCATCACAAAGAACGTTATATAGTCATTATATGGCTGTTGCTTACTGTGACGGGAAGACCAATATTAGTGAGAGCCTCTTCAACTTCACGAGACGTGCATATATGCTGAAGCGATCTCCGCAGCATCTTGCGTTTTCCATTGAATGCAGAATTGATCTAAATCCAGTGATGTAAAGGACTTAGTAAAATAAATAGATTGGACACAACAACAATTAGTTGCAATTGAAAACAGAACTTGCATGTTCATGCCACTACCAAGGTCGAATCTAAGACGAAAGATACAGACAGCAAAAACAACAACAATAACAATCGTGATTAGTCCTTAAAAGAGGCTATTTTTTAAACCAGAAATAAATATTGTCAATAATAATCTAAACATAAAATAATATCATTCCTATTAAATCTTACAAATTACCTGGACTACAGCTGCTTTGAAAAGTATATGAGAAAAACTTGGTATGATGCAACTTCTTTATGGATAGAGCTCAACTTTAACTCATGCTCATAATGTTTATACAGATTATGAGACACAATTAATCGTTGTTCTAAAGTTTGTTTGCATATAAAATCATTAAATAATAAGAACAAGAGAGATGGACAAACCAGTGAGAAGAAGGCTTTAGCAGATGCAACTGGAGGATAGTCTGCGGCTTTCTTTACCTTGAACGTGGCAACAGCTGCATCTACCTGCAAAATGCCTAAACAGTCAATGCCAACGAGAAAAGGTTTAAGCACATGCAACTGGTGGATAGACCACAGCTGTGGCTTGCTTTAACTTGATCCTTTCTCTTTTTCATGTTTCTTGATTCTTCTGCATTTTAACTCTGCTAGGTTCATGCCTCCTAAGGATGTGTTTCTAAGAAAATGGAAATTCGGTTTGACATCTATATTGTATTGACGACAGCTTCTTGGCAGAATCCTCATTGGAAGATTTATATTTTTCATATAAGAGCATCTATCTTCCTGGAAGAAACCACAGCCAAATTTCCTTGGACTAAGAAAATAAAAGCAAAGCTATTTTGTTATTTACATTTAATTTTCCTGACTTATTTATCAAGATCAGTTGGCCTACAACTTTTTCATTTTACAAAAGCCTTTGTATAGACTAAATTAATTCTATTACTTTTGGGGACTGTAAAAAGGATTTCATTATGGCATTGGCTGCTTCTTCATCAATCTCATTTGTTGTCAGACATGATTAAGTGTAGAAGAGATTTGCATCTTTCAGTCCTAGATAGGTGCCAATAGAAATGATTAATGCAGTTATGTAGCCTTTTTTTTTGAGTATTTAAATCATTTTCATATATAGACTTCTATAGTTTGTGAGTTTTGTCACCATGGTGGCAGTTCAGAAGAGAATCATCCCAAAGTTGTAAATCTGACCCTTCCACAAGGTTAAGAAAATCATTTTGAGATATTTATTTAAGCAACAAACTGAATTATTTTCTTCTGGATACTGGGGTACTGCCATAGAAGCGGCGTTAACCTTAAAATACTGATAAGTGTAGCCACTTCATATTGTGAATAATCAACTGACTTCAAATAAAATACAAAAGAAAGGACATGACATGGTCGATCAACAAAAACTTTAGATACTTTTACTACCAAATAAAATAAAAAATAATAAAAAAATTATAAAACACACACTATAGATACTTAACAGTGAGGCAAACTATGCAAAATTCGCAAGTTTAAATAAGAAGTTAAATGACAGCTTACTTTGGGTTGAGGAAAGAAATTTGATCTTTCCACCTTGAATATGTATTCAGGATCTGCAGAAGGAGAACATAACTTCAGCACAGATGTCACATGATTAGCGAAATGTTTATTCAATCAATGCGTAAAATTTTAAAATGGATAGCAAAAACCAATTATGATTGAAAAATTGAATCTGTCTAAAGACTAGCAGTTCTGTTGAAAGGCCTGCCCACGCCCGAGCCCGTGGATCTCACAAGGTATTGGTATTATTTGAGGAGAGATCCACACTCATATGCTTCTTTATGAAGTCACGCTTAACTGGTGTGGGACTATATTTTGGACCACACATCCCCGACAAGTTTCAAATTTCTAGCTAGCTGGTCTTTGGGCCTTTTACCTACCAAAAAAAAAAAAGTTCAAGCTAGCCTGTTCAACATTGCTACATAACATAGCTAGGATGCTGATGTAGATAAGTGGTTGCGAGAATGTCACGTGTCAGAACTAGCCTAATCAGCATCATTATATGCAACCAATTGTTGGGTTTTGGGGGTTCAAAACGCAGCTTAAATTTTAAATTTTTATTTCGAAACTCCAACATGATCAAATTCGAATTCCATTAAAGTGATTAACAAAAGTAAACCATACATCAAATGCTTGTTTTTTCTCTGTGTTGATCGATGTTTAAGGCACTGCCGGAGACGAACGTCCTCTATCAGAAATCCACACAAAAAGGCGGTCGAGAATCTGAGTGCTAGCTCGAAAGAGAACACGAAAACAATTTTCTGTTCTCCTTAGAAACTCTAGAACGACTGAGAAACCTAACTCGTTTCCAAAAACGAAAATTAGATTCCAACATTAATTTCTCTCATAATATAAAATCACTTAGCATGCCCATTTATACAACTCTTGTATAAAGCCGGTTAAGTGAATTACCATTATACCGCTACTTAAGGTGATATTAATATGACACATCATAAGGAATTTTTATAATATGAATTTCATCATATAAAATTCATTGTTCCAAGTCATTTAAAATCTCGCAAAACCATTTTTTGTATGCGACCCAATAGGTTTATGCAACATTGGAAATGAACCAAAATCATTTTGGTACACGAGTCATAAGTGGTCTCTAGCAAGGCATTATGACTACCCAAGTTGCATGAAGATTAAAATCGATAAAACTTAATCAATAGTGTATATTATATCTTTTTGTTGTACGATATCCTTTTATTAAACATAAGGCATGAAAAAATCACCCTTAATGTTTAATCATACTAATCTCGATCTCTAGGTAGACCGAAAACATCCAAGTGATATTGATCATTAGCCATTTTTAGTCTAACATATCGAGGGATCAACTGATATCTCTCTCTAAACGAGAGGGACAAATTCTATCTTGGTTACATACCTTCACACATTATTCACATAGTAACCAATCACAACCTTTATGATCTTTCGGGTAAAGACAACTTTTGATTGTGTCAAATCACTATGATCCAAATGTTGAAGTCTCTGATAATCTCGAGTCAGAGGACTAAATGATATACATGTCATAAGTCACACCTATGACTTAATCCATGCGGCGTTCTCATAGCGGGTCAGGCCAACACGTTTTTCCCTAACAGGTACATGTGATCTTGATTCCTATCCTTATACGCATGATCATCACATGACCATCAATCAAGACTCACACTAGTCTTAATTAATTATAGTTCCCAGTAGGGACATTTAGGACGTTTCAGTAAACATCCATGGATCCTATTATAATGTAAACATGCAAATCAATTATAATAATAAATAGCAAATTAAATCCTCTATACTAAAACAGTAATAGAAACAATGCTCATAAGATTGACCTAAGGCACATGCCCCAACACCAATTTAATAGAAGAATTAGCAGGGAAGAAAAGGCCTCTAGTTGAAGTGCCTTGCAAGTAGCGAATGATGCAACTAGCGATAGTCAAGTGAAGGTGGGTAGCAACTTGCATGAATTGACTAACTTGTCGAACATTAAAAGAAATATCATATCGATTAATGGTCAGATAGTTCAAGCTCCTCACTAACTGTTTGTATAAGGAGGGATTAGATAGAAATCACACTCATCATTACAGTACTTAAAATTCACTTCCAATGGAGTATCAGCAGAACCGAAACGCATTCAAGAGGATACATGAACCCATGGTACTCCAATATCTTATCTCCTACTTATGATGCCAACAATAATTCTTAAGAATGTCTTAAACGTTGTGAGAAAGTCTTCACAAATCATAAGACTACTGAAGGAGACAAAACATGCCTAACTACATTTTATCCATTTGATGAGGCAAAGGTAAACTCCACCTACGTTGCACACTATGTGCGCTACATAGCCGGTCCCAAATCCGGATAAAGGAGGACTCTGACGCCGATTTTTTTCATACCGAAATATGGGTAAGGGAGGTCCCAAACTCACTTTTCATACCCGAAAAGTGGGGGAGGGAGGCCCCAAGCTCATTTTCCTTTCTTGAAAAATGGAGGAGAGTTGCGATAGGTTGACAGCCAGCGTAAAACTTTTGTCGCTTTTCATGAAATGGATCAAACATATATAAACGTTGGGGCGTTCCCACCTAGCGACGCGCTGCATCGGAGCCCGGGTGTAGTGAGAAATGAGCAAGGGTGTATTTCACATCGCCGCCTGGGTGTGAAGAAAAATGAGCAAGGGTTCCCACACATAGGACGTGCGTGGGTAAAGAAGCTAGTTCAAAACAAACACGAAAACAAAAACAAAATCATAAATACGGACACTAGATCTTTTAGAAAAAATAGAAATAGAAAATGAAAACAAATACAAAGGGAAGAAAAAATTCGTTTAGGAACATGGAACATAGGAACACTTACGGGGAAGTCGATAGAACTAATAGATATCATGATTAGAAGGAGAGTCAATATTGCTTGCATCCAAGAGACAAAATGGGTAGGAGAAAAGAGTAGAGAAATAGGAAGCACAGAGTTTAAATTGTGGTACACTGGTATAGATAGAAAATGCAATGGAGTAGGAATTGTGGTGGATAATGATTATAAGGATAAGGTCGTAGAGGTTAAAAGAATGAGGAATAGATTGATTCTAGTTAAATTAATTATTGGAGACGAAAAAATTAACGTACTTAGCGCCTATGCACCACAAGTAGGATTAAGCGAGAGCATCAAATGCAAGTTTTGGGACGATATGGATGGATTTATGCAAAGTATACCATTAGATGAAAAGGTTTTTATTGGAGGAGATTTAAATGGGCATGTCGGGGCAAGTAACGGTGGGTTTGAGAGAGGTCATGGAGGTTTTGGTTACGGTAATAGAAATGAAGAAGGAGAATCAATCTTAGAATTTTCTTCAACATACGATTTTGTCTTAGCAAATACTAGTTTTAGGAAGAGGGAGTCGCATATAATTACTTTTAGTAGTGGTCATAACAAGAGTCAAATAATTTTCTTTTAACAAGAAAAATAGATAGAAAAATATGTAGAGACTGCAAAGTAATACCTGGTGAAGCACTTACTACCCAACATAAGTTAGTAGTACTTGATATTAAACTAACACGACGACATAATATGAATAAAAGAGTTAGCGACCCTAGAATAAAGTGGTGGAACCTAAATCATAGTAAACAAGTACAGTTTAGAGAAAAACTACTAAAGGAAAATGTTTGGAATCTTGACTTAGATGCTAATACAATGTGGCTAGAAATGAGTAGTTGCATAAGGAGAGTGGGATCAAAAGTATTAGGTATATCTAAGGGCTTGGGAACTCCAAAGAAGGAAACATGGTGGTGGAACGAGGATATCCAACGAGCAATTAAGACTAAAAGAGAGATGTATAGGAAAATACCTAAGTGTCACATGAAGATGCGTACAATCAATATAGAGAAGTTAGAAAACAAGCTAAAAAAGTAGTTAATCAAGTTAAAACAAATTTCATGGAAGATCTATATACAAGGTTAGGTAATAGAGATGGCGAAAAATATATATATAGGCTAGCCAAATTAAGAGATAAAAAGAAACAAGACCTAAGTCATGTAAGATGTATTAAGGACGAAAATCAAAATGTTTTAACGCGTGAGGAGGATATTAAGGAGATATGGAGAAGTTACTTCTATAGTTTATTTAATGATGGCCAAGTTGATACTATAATAGATGAAAACCTACACCAAGAAAGAAATGTAAACTATAAACGAAATATTAGAATTGCAGAAGTTAAAGAGGCATTGAAAAGAATGAAAATAGGGAAAGCATGTGGCCTAGATGAAATACCCATAGAGGTTTGGAAATGCTTAGGAGAAATTGGATTGACTTGGTTAACAAAATTTTTCAATAAAATTTTAAAATCAAAACGGATGCCAATGGATTAGAGAAGAAGCACGCTTGTGCAAATCTTCAAAAACAAAGGAGACATTCAAAGTTGCTCAAACTACCGGGGAATTAAACTTATGAGTCACACTATGAAACTTTAGGAGAGGATAATTGACAATAGGCTAAGGAGAGAAACAACAATATCAGATAATCAATTTGGTTTTATGCCTGGGAGGTCAACTATGGAGGCGATTTTCCTTGTAAGACGATTGTTAGAAAAATATAGAGAAAAGAAAAAAGATCTTCATATGGTATTCGTAGATTTAGAAAAAGCATATGATAGGGTCCCTAGAGATGTTCTTTGGTGGGTTCTAGAAAGAAAAAGAGTGAATGCTAAATACATAGACACTATTAAGGATATGTATGATGGAGTAGTAACGAGTATAAAGACATTTGGAGGAGCTACAAAAAAATTTCCCATTACGATAGGACTACATCAAGGATCGGCTTTAAGCCCATATCTATTTATTTTAGTTATGGATGAACTAACTAGACATATTCAAGAGGATATACCATGGTGTATGCTATTTGCAGATGATATTGTCTTAGTGGATGAAACTAAAAATGGAGTGAATAGGAAATTAGAACTCTGGATGAATACATTAGAATCTAAAGGCTTTAAGCTGAGTAGGACGAAAACCGAATACATGCACTGTGAGTTTAGAAACACAAGACGTCGAGATGGAGTGGTAAAATTAGGGGAAGTAGAAGTTCCTAAGGTAAACCACTTTAGATACCTAGGATCAATCATACAAAATGATGGTAATATTGAGAATGATGTCACACAGAATTCAAGCTGGATGGAAGAAATGGCGGAGTGCAACAGGGGTGATTTGTGATTGAAATGTTCCTACTAAGTTAAAAGGAAAATTTTATAAGACCGCAATTAGGCCAGCTATGCTCTATGGAAGTGAATGTTGGGCGGTAAAGCAACAACAATCACATAAAATGAACGTAGCAGAAATGAGAATGCTTAGGTGGATGTGTGGTAAAACTCGTATAGATAGAATAAGAAATATAAAAATTCAAAGACAAGTAGGAGTAGCACCAATTGATACAAAGATTAGGGAAGGGCGGTTGCGATGGTTTGGTCACCTGCAAAGACGGCCTACAAATGCCCCAACTAGAAAACTTGACTCAATAGAAACTGTAGAAATTCGACGAGGTAGGGTAGATCAAAGTTAACATGGGATGCATTAATTAGGAGGGATTTAAATGGATTGCAAAGCTCACCATCAATTGCACTTAATCGAGCACAATGGAAAAGTTTGATCCATGTAGCCGACCCCAGTTAATTTGGGACTAAGGCTATGTTGTTGTTGTTGTTGTTGTTGATGAGGCAAAGGTATGGTTCAATCAAGTGAAGCAGGAGCCAAACCTCGAATGAGAGCAATTTTAGGAGTATTGTCACGTGAGATTTGGGCCAACTATTAGTAACGACCCTTTAGGAGAGCTCGCCAACCTTAAGTAGAACAGGTTGGTCGAGGAATATCAACATTAGTCCTAATCACTATTGACAAGGATTTACGTTCTTAAGCCTCTCCAATAGGTGGACCTCTTAAGTGTTGGGTTATAAGTAGTAGAACTCAAAATTGACATTAAGATGCAGCAGCAAGAAATCTCCACCAATAGGAATTGGCCCACTCCTAAGCCCACCGAGATAGATTTGTAATCCTCACCAAGAAGAGTTATAATATGCAGGGTGACATACAAATGACCAAACAAGTTGGGACTTGGGAGCAGCAAAAAGGCGACTCTTCCAAACTGTTTCTCAAGAGATTATTGGTGTGAGCAAAAATAGTCAAAAGAAAGCCAATAAGCTGTGTTATAACTGCAAAGACTCATATTTTGCAAGACAAAATTGCAAAATATTATTTCAGGTTGGGGTTCCAGATGTTGATAGTGAGGCAGCGAAGATTTGGCAGGAAGACTGTGCGGTCAATATTCATTCCATTTGTGGGATTCACAGTTTTTCTTTATACCATGCAATTGCCAGCAAAGGTGTCAAGGATTATTGTATCAACAGCGGAGGTAAGTTCATGCATGATGTTTTAATACTGATTATGAGAAGAATGGAAAAGGCAAAGGCTGTAAGTCTGTGAAGCCAATTGTGAGCGTGTATAAAGCATGACCATCTTCAAGCCAAAATTGTTTATGGATGAAACTTACATCTTTTAGGCTGATTTCTATACTATTCCATTGGAAGGCTTTGACGTGGTTTTTGGAGTAAAATGGCTATGCATTCTTGGCCCAATTCTATAGGAATTTAGCTCCTTTATTATGAAGTTTGCCTTGAATGGGAAAGTGTTGTGGTGTAACCAACCTCTTGAGGATTAATCACAACTTTGTTGATGCACATACACACTTCAACTAGTTTGGATAACCTACAGGCTAAGTTTGTAGATTACCGCATTCCTCTCATTCCTAGAATCCTATGTTAGGTTTGCCTCCAAGCCGTGAGGGAAACCATGGCATTCCTCTAGTTCTTAGATTGGGACAAGTCATTGTAAGACCTTATTGGTACATTTTCAAAGAATGAGATGGAGAAGCAGTTGGCCTTGATGCTACAACATGGGATAATTATGTCAAACAAATCACCATTTTCATCCCCAACCCTCATGGTCAAGAAGCATGGTGGCTGATGATGAATTTGTGCAGATTATTGTGAGCTTAATAATAAATTTCTGATTATTGTGGTGGATGACTTGCTGGATAGACTTCATGGGGCCCAACATTTCAAAAAACCAGAATTATGGTCAGGCTACCACCAAACTAGGATGGCACCATCAGATTTGGGCACGAAGCAGGTGTTGTAAGAAATTCCTTAAAGATGGTGTCCTGTGCATCTTATTGAATGATTGAACAAGAAGGATAAAGTGAGTGGATAACCATTGCTGCAGCGCACATCAAAAAGACCCACCAATGGTGAAGTGAAAAGTAAGAAACAAGGAGTTGACCAACAGATCACATCCCCCATTAAAGACCCTCAAGATATCATAACCGTTGGCCCACACAATCTGCTCCAAAAACTCATTCGTCATGCCTCTGCAAATTGACAATGGCTACATCTGCCAATCTTCACGAATAAACCATCCTAAGATCCAGGTTTTCGTCCTGAGCCGTGTAAAATGGATCGCACCAGCCATCGCAGTAGATGAGCCCAAATGATCGACCTCATGCCCAACTTTCCCAAAGCAAACCAAATCATGATCGACGAAGACCCCATGAACTCGAAGAAGAAATGCCGACATCAATGAAGATCTCGATCTCAATGGTGGCCAAGGAGGCCGAGCTAGGGCGACATTAGTTGAATCCACTCGCAACGCAACTAGATCTGGTGGTTCCAATGGTGGTGTAGGGGCTGGTCGATCATCACCGCTAAACTCCTCGATGTGAAGAATACTCGAGACCTTTGACGAGTTAGTGCGAGGTTGAAGAAAAGGCTCATCGATCTTCATCGGTAGCCCTCAAAACTTTGATTTCACCTAAGATCAACAGTCTTGCAACTGTTTATGCACCATATCTGGATCACAAACAGACGAAACAACTTTGACGCCGCCAGATCTAGTGGATTGGCGCAAGATCTGATGTGCTTGGCTAATGGCTTCGTCAATCTTGCTAGATCTAGAGGCATGCATGTTGGGATGAAGACGCATGGACTTGATCTGATGCATCAAGCCTTGAACCTCCAAACGCAACTCACCAATGGCATCTCCAACGCCGAAATCTTCTGAAGCACGACTGGGATCTGCTTCATCTGCTCCTCCAAGACGTCAATTCGAGAATCAATTTTCGACCCCATGTTGATGCTCTGATACCAATGATAGAATACCAATATCCAATCGATTGATTTGAGAATTCAACAATGCTTACAATAACAAGACACCAAAGTAACTTCAGAGAAGAGCTTTAAAACCCTCTCAATCCCAACTCCTAAGAGTTCCTAAATTACATTCAAGAAAACAAGATACCTTTCCCTAGCTCACCACATCTATTTATACTATAAATCCCAAAATTACCCACTCAACTCCCCCTTGTAACTAACTTGAAGTCACACCTACATTGTTGTGATCCCCCCAACTCCTTATTAGTATTGGGCCGTATCAGAAGGTTGCTCATGTCAAACAACATACAACAATGAAGGCAATGTAAGCTAAAAAGTAAAGGACAAATGAAAAACTTAGTGTAAAGCTTGAATCTCTAATACCATGTTATAATTTAAAACAAAAGAAATAAAAAGATGAACATAATGATTTACGTGGCTTGGTTCTAGACCTACATCTACGGGAGAAAGGAGAGGGTATTGATTTCATTCATACATATCTAGTTACAATAGCTCCATATTTATAGAGTTACGGGGATAGTGACAATTATGGAAACTTCCAACAAAATCTCCAATCAATCAATAAACCAATTATTTCCTTCTTTCCAACACTTACATTCTAGAAACCTTCCAAACAGTAAGCCTAGAAGCAAGAGAAATCTTAGGTCCTAGATTCATGGAACATGGTTAGACAACTGCCGAAAACAATAATAATGTTCCTACCTGTTCAAACAATAACTCGTTGACGATGACTTCAGGGAATTCACTAGAGACGGGGTACACTGGTGAGATTCTTGGGATGGATCATGAATGAAGACAAAAATATGGACTCTAATGATTTATTCTTCTCCTTCTATAAGTCTTCAATATAAATTTATTTGTTATAGGTACGTGGTGGTCAAAGTTAGAGTCTGAACATAGAAGTTTGAAGAGCACATAAGAAATAGTACGTTCTTGGCATACTTTAATGAAATTAAAAAAATTACAAGAAAATAGTCATGCATAATAACTTGATGAGGAAATGTCAATTTCCATGTAGAAACATTACATCAAGGTGAATTATAGGCAATAAATCATAATTAACTAGTCCATTTCTTCAAGCCGACTAATTCGAATAATGTAAAAGTGGTCTATTGTTTCTTTAATCAATATTGTTGGTGCATAGAAAGTGTGTTATGGATCCATGTATGTTAAGTTTTCACAAACAAATATCAAACCTGAGTAAAACTTTACGAAGATGTTGATGGGTCGATACTCATACGTTCTCAATGGAGCATCCACCAAGCGCAAAGCAGTTTCATTCTGAAATCACTCCACCAAGTCAATCACAAATCTAGTACATCACAAATGGCAAGCTTAACATGAGTTTTTTCCACCAAAATAAAATATATTTTTTTTAATAGAGACTAAACAAAAGAAATTTCAAAAGAACTATCAAAGGAAACTATGTTAATTTAACGGTCACGCTATTAGCACCCTACGTTTTATGTACGGCAAGACATTTTTAAAGGCACCCACGAAATTTTTTAATGCACCAATATTTTTTGATCGAATGCCCTAAATTGCCCTATATTTGAACTGAGGCGCCCCACCTATTGAAACAATAAAATGATCCCTTCTTCCATAGTGCCCTACCTCTCGTTCGCACATCAACCTAGATCTGGACCACCACCTCGCAAATTCATCATGTTATGCTTTTTTTCTTCTTTTTGGGATTCTCGTTATGGTCGGCCACACAAGGCCGAGAGTGATATGAGAGTCTCGGTGGTTGGGCACCTATTGAAACAACTCACTTCACTCTCGGTATCCCAGTCTCGGTTTGAGATGACTGAGTCATGTTTGACTGCAAGAATTAACGTGGCCGGCCCTCCTAACCGAGACCTTATTTAGCGACTCGGTGGGCATTGAACGAGACATACATTGGGGGCACGGCCTGTGAGGCCGACATACTCGCAAACTAAGTGTTCACAACTTTCACACCCATATGCAAGAAAAGCCCACAAAAATGATGAAAAACTACCTATTAGTATTGCGCATCCACTTTCAATGAATGTTCCTGTGTCATTCCAACCTAAAAATACCTAAAAACAGTCGAATAGGCAAAACTAGAGTGCATGGTTGCAAGATACATTAGTGAGGGAGGGCGGGTGGGTTGACCGACGAGAGGGTGGGTTGACCGATGAGGGAGGGTGGACCAACCGACAAGGGAGAGTGGCGATCTTGTTCTTCGACAAAGGTGGGGTGCACAACTGCAAGGTACAAGGTAGGAAATCAATCCTCTGTGTGTGTGTGTGTGGGGGGGGGGGGGGTGTGTTTCTTAGAGGGTGTAGTAGGAAATAACACCATTTTTTTATTGGCTTGCCCTACAAAAAACGTAGGGTCCCAATAGCGCGACCCTAATTTAATGAAGACTTCTCAACTTCAAATTAGGTGGTAATACATGCAAGCGACATTAGAAGAGGTTTGACTCGAAATAAGGAATTCTTTTGGTAAAAGATAAATGCATTTTTACTTTTCCAAGTATTACACAAAGTGAGAAAAAAGAATGTATCTCAAATAAGAAACAAGCAAATGTTATTCCTCTTAAGTATGTTTAATAAGTTCTTTTAGAATGCAAATAAAATAATTCAATCTATTGAAGATGTGTGGACTGAAATTTAGTCCCATATCGATTAAATGAAACTTCTAAATGAAGTAAATAAGTGATTAACTCCTCTTAACTAGTACCGAGGTCTTTTAAGTTAAAACCCCACACATATAACAGTTGAAGGTGGTTAAGTTAGGGACAGTATCGGTGCTAGTGGAGGAGATCCACGAGCTCATGCACGCGTGTGCGGCGGCATGGAGAGTTTTGACATGGTATCAGAGCTCATGGTTCGTATGGGACATGGGAAAAAAACCCCTTGGATGGATTTCGGTCCAAGGTGGAGTCTTGAGATGTGTGGACTGAAATAATAGTCCCACATTGATTAAATGAAACTTCATAATGAAGTATATAAGTGATGATCTCCCCTAAACTAACACCGATGCCTTTTAAAAACCACATACCTATCGTTAATCTGAAGTTGATAAGTAGTTGAGTTGAGGGTCAATATCGGTCCTGATTAAACATCGGGGCCTTTTGAGATAAAACCCCACACATATAAGAGTTGAAGGTGGTTAAGTTGAAGACAATATCGGTGCTAGTTGAGGAGATCCACGGGCTCGCGCATGCGTGTGCGGCGCAGCCGTGAGAATTTCATATGGTATCAGAGCCGGCGGTTCAATTGGGACATGTCAAGAAAAAAACCCCTTGGATCATGTGACTTTCGATCCATATGGGAGTGTTGGAGATGTGTGGACTAAAAGTTAGCTCCACATCGATTAAATGAAACTTCAAAATGAAGTATATAAGTGATTAACTCCTCTTAACTAGTACCTAAGCCTTTTAAGTTGAAACCCCACATATAAGAGTTGAGGGTGGTTAAGTTGGGGACAGTATCGGTGCTAGCGGAGGAGATCCACGGGCTCGTGCACGCGTGTGCGGCGAGACCTGGAGAATTTTACACGATCATTATTCTTTTTTTTTTTATATTTGTGGACCAGAAATGAACAAGCAGATGTATCTCACCTAAGAGGAAAAATCGGAAGGTAATGAGAGAGTTAATGATGATTTAAAGGTCAACTGAGTTTATGAAAATTATTATAAAAAGATTATAAGTTTCCATTTTTCATCAAAAGTTTGTGTTTTGCATTTCATAGAACATTGTCAAAACAAAAATAGTGCAGTTCCTACTTCAAACAAAAGAACCAACCTGAAGTAACAATACAACTTCCGAAAATACATCTCCCATTGGAAGAAGATGCTTCACCACATCTGTGCTTATATTGAAAGGTATATTGGAGACTACCTGCAAACAATTGTAGATTAACTTTTTACATCATATCAAAGGAAAGATGGGAAGTAAAGATAGTACTCAAAAAAGAAAGAAAAAAAAAATAGTTGCTACTTTAACTTCATAGATTATATTACAGTACCAGCATGCTTATCCATTGCAGACAAAAGATAATAAGACAATCACGCAAAGATGCAAAGCCTTCATGGGAAGATGCAAAAAACAACAAAAATAAAGTCTCGTGTTCCTTATAAAAAACAAAAAACAATAAAAGTAAAGTCTCAATCCCAAATTAGTTGGAGTCGACTACATGGATCAAACACTTCCACTCAACATGATTAAATGCAGATGATGACAAACTTTCATAATCCTTCAAATCATTCCTAATTGAGGCATCTCAAGTTATCTTACGTCTACCTCTAAACTATTGAATTCCCTCAAATTCTATCAAGTATCCACGGCTAGATGTGTGATAACTCTTACTCGGTATGCTTTATATCATATTGCCAAACATTTTCTTGACTACTCTATTGAACTATCGCATGTTCAACAACAATGCCTCAATCCCGAATTAGTTGGGGCTGGCTACATGGACCAAACTCCTCCATTGTACTCGATTTAGTGCAATAGTACTGTGTCGCCAATAAGAAAACTCATCGACTATTCTAATCAACAACAACAACAACATAGCCTCGGTCCCAAATTAACTGGGGTCGGCTACATGGATCAAACTTTTCCGTTGTGCTCGATTAAGTGCAATTGATGGTGAGCTTTGCAAACCATTCAAATCCCTCTTAATTAATGCATCCCATGTTAACTTTGGTCTGCCCCTACCTCGTCGAATTTCTACAGTTTCTATTGAGTCAAGTTTTCTAGTTGGGGCATTTGTAGGCCGTCTTTGCGGGTGACCAAACCATCGCAACCGCCCTTCCCTAATCTTTATATCAATTGGTGCTACTCCTACTTGTCTTTGAATTTCTATATTTCTTATTCTATCTTTACGAGTTTAACCACACATCCACCTAAGCATCCTCATTTCTGCTACGTTCACTTTATGTAATTGTTGTTGCTTTACCGCCAAACATTCACTTCCATAAAGCATAGCTGACCTAATTGCAGTCCTATAAAATTTTCCTTTCAACTTAGTAGGAACATGTCGATCACAAATCACCCCTGTTGCACTCCGCCATTTCTTCCATCCAGCTTGAATTCTACGTGTGACATCATTTTCAATGTTACCATCATTTTGTATGATTGATCCTAGGTATCTAAAGTGGTTTACCTTAGGAACTTCTACTTCCCCTAATTTTACCACTTCGTCATCTCGATGTCTAGTGTTTCTAAACTCACAGTGCATGTATTCAGTTTTCGTCCTACTCAACTTAAAGCCTTTAGATTATAATGTATTCATCCAGAGTTCTAATTTCCTATTCACTCCATCTTTAGTTTCATCCACTAAGACAATATCATCTGCAAATAGCATACACCATGGTATATCCTCTTGAATATGTCAGTTAGGTCATCCATAACTAAAGTAAATAGATATGGGCTTAAAGCCGATCCTTGATGTAGTCCTATCGTAATGGGAAATTCTTTTGTAGCTCCTCCAAATGTCTTTATACTCGTTACTACTCCATCATACATATCCTTAATAGTGTCTATGTATCTAGCATGCACTCTTTTTCTTTCTAGAACCCACCAAAGAACATCTCTAGGGACCCTATCATATGCTTTTTCTAAATCTATGAATACCATATGAAGATCTTTTTTCTTTTCTCTATATTTTTCTAACAATCGTCTTACAAGGAAAATCGCCTCCATAGTTGACCTCCTGGCATGAAACCAAATTGGTTCTCTGATATTGTTGTTTCTCTCCTTAGCCTATTGTCAATTATCCTCTCCCACAGTTTTCATAGTGTGACTCATAAGTTTAATTCCCCGGTAGTTTGAGCAACTTTGAATGTCTCCTTTGTTTTTGAAGATTGGCACAAGCGTGCTTCTTCTCCAATCCATTGGCATCCGTTTTGATTTTAAAATTTTATTGAAAAGTTTTGTTAACCAAGTCAATCTGATTTCTCCTAAGCATTTCCAAGCCTCTATGGGTATTTCATCTAGGCCACATGTTTTCCCTATTTTCATTCTTTTCGATGCTTCTTTAACTTCTACAATTCTAATATTGCGTGTATAGTTTACATTTCTTTCTTGGTGTGGGTTTTCATCTATTATAGTATTAACTTAGCCATCATTAAATAAACTATCGAAGTAACTTCTCCATCTCTCCTTAATATCCTCCTCGCTCGTTAAAACATTTTGATTTTCGTCCTTAATACATCTTACATGACTTAGGTCTTGTTTCTTTTTATCTCTTAATTTGGCTAGCCTATATATATATATTTTTCGCCATCTCTATTACCTAACCTTATATATAGATCTTCCATGAAATTTGTTTTAGCTTGACTAAATACTTTTTTAGTTTGTTTTCTAGCTTCTCTATATTGATTGTACGCATCTTCATCTTGACACTTAGGTATTTTCCTATACATCTCTCTTTTAGTCTTAATTGCTCGTTGGACATCCTCGTTCCACCACCATGTTTCCTTCTTTGGAGGTCCCAAGCCCTTAGATATACCTAATATGTTCGACTATTCTAATCAAAATGAATTAAATACTCGGTCACTCTTTTTCTTAAGAATATGTATTTAATTTTTAAGCTTATTGCCATTAACAAGAATAACTGAACATTCACTAACTACAACGAATATTAGCTAAGAGATAGGTCCTTTTAAAACTAGACTAGAAATTTATGTCTTGGAGCATTACTACTATGTTTCGATGCAATGGTACATTGTAACATATGAATTGTTGTCAGACATTTGCTATGAATAAATGAGTTACGATCAATGATTAATTGGAAAACAATTTAGAGCTTGTTCAATGGCAAGAGCTACGAGCACATCAACAAAAATTGATGTGCCAACAATTTATTATCTAGCCCTATCAAGCAAACTATCAGTTGATCTCACAGATCATCTTAGCAAGCTAATAGAGAGGAAGAAATCCCATTAGCTTCAGTTAACAGAAGAAATAAATGTTCAATCGTAGGAACATGATGAAATTGATTACATCGAAGTCTGAGGTACAATCTACAACAAAGTCTCTTCAGTTCAATCCGATAAAGGGCCAATAATATATAGATGAAGGTTGGGAGATGCTATGAAGAAGCTCTTCTATGATGAAGCTCCAAACGAAGTAAGATACTTATTGTTCATGAAATTAATTCAGTCCACAATTGAATGGTAAAAACCTCTAGAAACATGAGCATTTTGTACAGTCAAAACTTGCAAGAGACTACAAAAACCAAAGAGAAGACTTTATCTAAGAATGTTTAGCCAATTAGACATACCCTTGGTATTACCTTTCTTTGAAAAAAAAAAAAAACAATTCTCTCCATGTGCCCAATTCCTATCTTCATACGGACCAGAAGTGATGTAGATGGGTAATGCAATGGGACCAATTTTGTTGGTTGGAATAGAAAGTTTATGTTAGTAGTGGTCAATTTGGGTAATAGAATATATGTATAGGTATGTGTAATCTTTAGTTTTTAGAATAGTCATATTTATATTTTAGCAAGTTTCCTTTATGTTTTAGTATAGTTGACGTATGAGTCAAGTTAATTAGGTTTTTAGTAAGTATAGGACTTTTTTAGAAACATCTTATGTACGGCTTTCATTTAGCTTATTTACATAGCCTATATATATGGCTAAGCTTGTGTAAAAGGGATAATTGATTTTTGATGAATAAAGAACGTTGTTTCTTTTTAGAGAATTAGGGTTTTAATTCTCAAGGTCCTGAATTAATTTTTCGTGGATTTCAATTAATTGATTTGGAAGACTTCTGCTGCATCAGTTTGGCATCAGAGCTTCAATCCGATCTGGGTTAAGGAAATCATGCTGTCCAAGAAGACTACCAACAACGCATCGAGGTATTTTTTATAAACGAACAGAGGTTCAATTTGTTGTTAGATAGACAACAACGTATTCCACGATCTACTCGAATCCATCAAAGTGAACCTGTTGTTGGGAAAGAAACAGAAGGAGATTCTTTTTTTTTTGGGGGAGGGTGAATTTGAAGACGAGGAAAAATAAGTCAACTTTGACGAAGCGCCAAAGTTTGATGTTAGTGACGAAGACTTCATCGAAGACAAGGTGGTATTTGGAGATGACGGTCTTATTATTGAAGTCATTCCGCAATCTAAAAGTCCTCGAGTACTTGAGACAGTGGTTGATGATGGTGTCATTAACAACTACCCAATTGAAAAAGGCGTGGAGACAAAAGTGAAATTCACGGCGACCAAACACTTTTGTTCATTAACCAATGGCATGGATGAAGGGTTAGTGGTGGATGCTTTTCAAGACTCTCACGGTGGTATTTTTATTGACAACTTTAGTTTGGTGGTTGAGGTTCAAGATACTGTTCCCCAAATTTTGGTTCCATCAAGTGTTGTTGAGTTAGTCAAGATTAGTTGTTAAGATAAATTTGTCCCATATTACAAGTCGCTCGAAGCCGAAGGTACGAAAATTTGAGGTCGAATTTTCTCCAACAAGGGGAGAATGATGAAGATGGGTAATGAAGTGGGACCAATTTTGTTTGTTGGAATAGAAAGTTATTCTTATTTTAGTAGGTGGTAAATTTGGGTAATAGAATATACGTATAGGTATGTGTAATCTTCAGTTTTTAGAATACTTGTACTTAAATTTTAGCAAGTTTCCTTTATGTTTTAGTATAGCTGACGTATGAGTCAAGTTAATTAGGTTTTTAGTAAGTATAGGACTTCTTTAGAAACATCTTATGTATGACTTTTATTTAGCTTATTTACATAGCCAATATGTATGGATAAGCTTGTGTTAAAGGGATAATTGATTTTTGATGAATAAAGAACGTTGTTTCTTTTTTGAGAATTAGGGTTTTAATTCTCAAAGCCCTGAATTGATTTTTCGTGGATTTCGATTAATAGATTTGGAAGACTTGACTTCCGCTGCATCAAGAAGTATGATTCACACATGAAATAAAAGAAATGAATTACGACTTCAAGAGAACAAAGACTTAGAGAACATGCCAAATCAACCCTGCAATGATCAATAAATCAAGATACATCAGAGAGTGAGAAAGTCAACTATTTCCATGCAAGAAGTGTTTATCTCGAGGAACGTGAAGTCTCTGAATCATTTTCGAAATGAGGACAACAAATCTAGTGAACTCAATAGATGAAATACACTTGCTCTAACTCCATTAAAAAGGAAAGGACCATAGGCATAAATCATCTTCTAATTTTACTTGCAAGGAGAAGGTTACTCGTAGCTTGTATGTTAAATATTTCAAGTTGACAAGAGATGTGAGACTGTGTTGAAATCAACTTCTTTATCTTCTTTTTCTGAGGTCTTCAAAGAGCAGGTGAGCTTTCAAAATGTTTCGACTAATGATTATTCATGCCAAAAATGTCTAGAACTCTTTGAGATTTTTCTCCCAATTAAGATACGTTTAATGAAGATTAGTAGGAAGGGCGGTCATGGGTCAACTTCAAGAATAGAGTTGCAGAAAACCTGATGATTGTGTAATTTTACATTCTCTATTTGTTTAATATTATGATAATTAAGGAAAAAAAACTAGGAGATTCAGATAAATTGGCCATGGATTTCGGCTTATTCACATCAATCAATGCAAGCGAACAAAAGCAAACATCAGGTTTGGGTAAGTACTTAAATGTTGTTGCATTCTAGATATAGACCGTGTTTCCCAAGAACATCTCAACGAGCCGAAGATTATTTTGAAGTGACTTGTGACTTTTCGCTTAGATTTTATTGAAATAGACTACTTCAAGCCGAGTCTCTTTAAGTATCGAATAAAATGTCACTCTTAATTAAAAACATAAATGCTAAGAAATCATTGCTACTCACTTTTGCATATCTTGAACTTCTATTGACTGAAGCACCCCTTTGCATCAACAAATCAAAATGGGATCGGATATGACATTTGGTGAAGTCTTCATTCAAAACCTGCAACATTCCATTCGAGCATTATTGTATGAAAAATCTCAAGAGAACAAGAACGTCGAAATCCACACTATTCACAAGAAGATCGAAAAAAGTAAACCAACAACGATAAAAAGATTTCCTCACAAACACAAATAACAGTTCTAAACATTAACATGTTACCGAGAAGTGCTCCACACCCGCAAATCGTTCTCCCACAAGAGCAGCCATGTGCGGGTCCTGAGTCTCACACAATTGAACTAATTTTAGAACTAAATCAAGCCAAATAGAATGATAAATCCACACAAAACAAAAGCAAACCTTTTCAATAGCAATAACAGTCGCACCCGCATTTATAAGAGCATTCGTCAAGGACCCTGTACCAGGACCAATCTCAATAACTACATCCCCTTCCCGAACATTCGCCGCCGCAACAAGCCTCTCATTAACTTCAGAATTCAACATGTAATGCTGCACACAAACACACACACTAAGTGTTCGACAAAAGTCCCAAGTGAAAACCCACAATGTAGAAAGTAAACACGAAATGGACATTTGAATTTGACTTCAAATTACCTGTCCCAGTGACTTCCTGGGCGTGCGGCCCCTTGAATTGAGAGCTCGAAGTGTCGCATGGTAGTCGTCTTCGCTTTTAGCAATGACAGACACGCGATAGGCTCTTCTCAGTGTTTTGTTACTGTAATTGGAGCCGCTACGGTGTTGGGGAAGAGAAGGGGTTTTGGGTGCAAGGGCTGGAGATGATGGGATTGGCGCCAGAGGTTGGAGAACTGAAGGCGTCGTCAGCTGCATTTTAAACTCAGCCAGTCAAGCCGTTGGTCGAAGGGCGAAGCAGCAGAATGGAGAAATCGAAATCTAGTAGGTAGTTTTCTTTGAGGGCCGCTAAGGGCACCCCACCTTTTCATGAAGGCACCCAGTTAATGTGGGCACAAACCAATTTACCTGGGGCACCCAAAAATTAGACCAGAAATACCCAAAATACCCCTCGTGCAAACCTCTCGCACCCCACCACCCCCACCCCCACCTTCACCGAACTCCTTGTGGAAGAATCCATTTGTTTTGAACCGATCAGTGAGAGGAATCCCCGAAATAGTGTTTTCCGTCCCTCGCCGTGTGTTTCTCCTTCGTTGTACGAGTTTTTTGCAGTTTGTAGGGTCGGGGTGTGAGCTGATTTCGTCTCCAAATTAGGGCTCGGTTGAAGATCGTCGAACACACAGATTTTGCGCGAAATCGATTGTTTGAAGGTACGTTTATAGTATAATTAAGTTACATTTGGTAGAGTAGTTGTAATGTGTGTGGCGGTTTGTAGAATGGTAAAAAAATTGGGAAATCGCGGTTCTCGACCACACAGGCCGCGAGATTAGAAAGACTGTCTCGCCAAGCATGGCCGAGACGAAGCTAAATTTTTGGGAACTCGCAGCCTCGCCACGAAAGGCGGAAGAGTTCACAGTGTCTCGGTTACGCATGGCCGATAATACTTCAGTTATCTCGGCCGAGACATGACGAGAGCTACAATTAGTGATAGGTAACGTGGCGTCGGTGGTGTACAACTGAGAATTTTCTCCTACTCTCGGTTGTACACTGGCGAGAGGGTTAGAGTAGGCTCGGTCGTGATAGGACGAGAGTAAGGCGAATTGAAATGGTCAATCCATCTCAGTGGTGTACAACCAAGAACTTTCTATTGGACTCGGTTGTACACTGCCGATATATTGGACTCCTTGTCGGTCATGGGTGACCGAAAATATGGGTTGTTTCACGAACCTGCTTGACCGAGACATCAGAAATGGATGAATTTGAACATTTTTTTTTTGTAAATTTTTTTTGGGTTATGTTCCATGCGCTTATATGTTGTACTGTTTTCAGGTATGGCTCGTCCGAAGGTACCGGTGACTAGGGAGGAGGCTGGTGTAAAGGTGTCGAGGCCTAACCGGGGGCGAGGTGGCCGGAGACCCCCGACAGCATTGTACCCGAAAGAGAAAGAGAATGAAAATGAGGATGTTAAGGGAAAGGCGAAGGTAGATGGTAATCGTGGAAGGTTACCATTGCACGATGAGGGTTCGAACATCGATGTTGGGCGACCTGAGGATCTTGTTGTTGCCCGAGGGGAAGATGAGGGGCATGCATCGAAGTCTAGTAGCAGTGACTCATCAGCGGCAGGGAACACGATAGAAACTGATCGTAATGTGGGCGGGAGTAGTAGTGGTGGAGCTGGCCATAATGAAGGAGAGCTTGAAGTGCCTGTTGAAGTGCGTGCTCCATTCCCCGGTGGTCCTATATACGGGGCGTTGTTGAAGAGCTTTAAGGATCATGTCGCGTTATCGATTTAGAGCAATGAGGTAATTTCAATTTCATTGAACGGAGTAACTTAATACTCATGGTTTTCACAAAATGACGAGATGTATTTATTTGTTGGAGGAGCGTCCCGTTCTCAAGTGTATCAATCACGGAGCTCAGATACAAGAATGGGATTTACAGTCGTGCCACCCGGACACGGCGTGACTTCAGAGGATTATTCAGCGTTCCGGGTTGAATACGCTGATAGACTGTTCATACCGCAAGGCCAACAAGGAGGTGATCTCTACATTTGTGGAGCTGTGGCAGCCGGAGACGAACACATTTCACTTACCTTTTGGTGAAATGTCTATCTCATTAGAGGATGTGAGCTTCCTCCTGAAGATTCGTGTGACGGACAAAGTTATGGCAGTGGAGAACTTTGCGAGGTACACGGAGGAATCTCGCTCGGACGCTATTAAGATGGTCTCGAACCTACTTGGGGTTAGCGTCGAGGAGGCTGAGGAGGAGGTGAATATCAGCAAGGGGCTCACAGTGCGCAAATGTTGGTTGAAGAGTCGATGGTGCCCCAAAGCTGGTTCGAGACCCAGAACTTATCCTCCTATGGAATGCACTGCCCGAGCGTACCTGTTGTACCTTTTGTCGTGCACTCTATTTGCCGATAAGAGTGGGTCTCGGGTGTCGATCGCGCTGCTGAAGCTTCTTGAAGACTTGGACGATGTGGGAAAGTACGCATGGGGTGCGGTCGCGTTGGCTTACTTGTATCGACACTTGGGGTCCGCCACGAGAGCGCAAATGTCTCAAATTGCTTGCTACCTCACATTGCTTGAGGTTTGTTATAAAATAGACTTAATTTCTTTTTATATAATAATTACGCCAACTTGCATTTGTAGACTAACTAACATTGTATGTATTTGCAGGGATGGGTGCACGACCATTTCAAACTTGGTCTCGCCACACCCAATGCGAAGTACATGGACTACGTGCACCCTCGTGTCTGCAGATGGATTCAAAAGCACGAGACGATGGCGAATGCTGACAAGCTCGGGTCCATTAGGAGAACCTTAGATAGGTTGCGCCCAAGTGAGGTGAGATGGTTATCCAAATCCTCTGATGATTGATGTTTTAGTAATTTTTTTTTTTTTTTTTTGCTAACAATAGTTGTTGCATTTTGATTAGGTCACTTGGGACCCATATGTAAATTTCAGGGAAAATGGAGTTGTGCACGCGATGGCCTTTTATAGTGGGACGATCAAGTACATGGATGTGGTGGAGCCCTACCACCCGGAGAGGATTCTGAGACAGTTTGGCCATGTGCAATCTATACCAGATCCTCCGTACCGTCCATTAGAAGCACACCGAGGGCTATCTACGAACAAGTACTCGGTCAAGTATGGGTTCCAGTAAGACAATTGGGAGCGATGGAGGAACCATTTGTTGGCTCCCGAAGTTCGTGGCGACAAGGCAAAATTTGAATTTTTGGCTACACCAGACTACCTGCCTTGGTTCCTCAAAGTGTCTAATCCTGTTATCACCAATCCGAGCCTTGAGGACCATGACATGGTCGCCACAACCATCGCGGACAACGAGTTACTTGAAGTATTTATGTTGTTATATATATTATCCATGTCTTATTCATCCCGATATGTTTTACATTAACACTAACCCGATTATTTCATCAGCGTAATAGGCGCGCGTTGGACGCGACATTGCGATGGATGGACCTCCCGCCGGAGTTATGTACGATTGAGTCTGCGAGGACAATGGCAATGACATCGTCAATTTTCTTTCGAGGAGGAGTATAGGTCCCACCACCACGAGTACGACTCCGGCGACTGCAACCGACACAACCGCCATATCCGGCCCTACCGAAGCAGCCCGCGGCAGTCCCAGCATGGTAGCACTTCCACACACTCCACCCCGGCCACAGCTCAGCCCGCCACGGTCGATGCGCGCCCTCCGAAGAGAATGCTTGGGAAGGAGTATCAAAGGAAGAATCTAAAGAAACCAAAGCAATGACCAAGCGGGGATGGGGAACATAGACATTCTTTTCATTGTTTGGCCGAGACTAGTTGATTAATGTTTGCTGAGACAGTTTTATGACAATTTTATGACAAACTTCGTACGATTGTTATACATTACTTGATGTTTTATGATAGTTGGTTGATGAGTACTTGTTGGTTGATGATTGATTTATGATGTTTTATGATAGTTGGTTGATGATTGATTTATGATGTTTTATGATAGTTGGTTGATGAGTACTTGTTGGTGGATGAGTGATTTATGATAGTTTGGCGAAGTTGATTAATTTTTGTTGTCACTGTTTGGACATTGTACTACTTTACTTGCTGTTTTACATTGCATATAGTTATATTTTGGTCTATTTTGTTATAGGATACTTGTTTTTTTTATTCTGAGGGTGTCTCGGTCAAGCAGGGTCGACACTCACGTGGAATTGTCGGTACTGAACAACCGACACATATGCTGGATTCACGGTGTTACCTGACCGAGAATCTCGGTTGATCCTTTATTTAAATATGTGTCGGTCACTGATGGCCGAAACCTTTCGAAGACTGTCGGTGACTCGTCACCGACATCATACGAGGGAGTTCGGCCACTGCTCGATGAGCTAGGCCTGCGCATTTGATGAACATGGAGACCAAATGCTCTCGGTGAGATGGTAACGAGATGGGTGTACAACTCGCGGTTACTTATGGCCGAGAAACCTTGAGTATGGTCGCGCATAGGTCGACGAGAAGATTCAATTTCGGCAATTTCGGCATTGTGCGACCGAGACTTCACGTTAGTTCTCGGTGGTGTATGGCCGAGACTATACCGTTTGTATCGGTCATTCAGGGCCGACACGTCACGTTCCAACGAAACTTAACTCATTATAGATCGTCCGTAACATTTCCAACTAACTTTACAAGAATGAAAATCCAGCACGACAATATGAACCGAAACGTAAGTAATTATATATCAATATAACATTCAAAGTCACTATACAAGAATTAAAATGTACAACAATACAACGATTTGCAACGATACTTAACTCATTGTATATCCATACAACATTCGAAGTAACTTTCAAAATTGCTAAATGTACAGCCATCAAGATTTCTAGGTACAATTTTTACACTACGGTGTACCTAAATCTACAACAGATATGGTGGCTTTATCAATAGTTGCAATTGCGCGATGTCTCGAAAAATAAATCCATCTCGCCAACCTTTGGCGCAGTCCTCAACATACCGGTCCCACGAAAGATATAAGGATGGCAACGGTGCATTCACACGCAACTTCACCTGTCAAAGTGAACAGTATAACACCCGGTAGATATTGTCACAACCCCGCTCAGGGGGAAAACATAACAATTCAAGAAAATTCATAGAACTTACGCTAACCCAATGGATATTCCTGTCATTTATCATGGCAATGACAAGTCCGTTGTGCAACGACGACGGTGGAGCACTACGTAGAGGTAGAAATGTGGAGGCACTCCCATGCGAGAGGTTGACAAGAATGACATTGAATGCAGTGGATACTAACAATCCCATGTCTGGAAGTGTCAACCATTCTTTGAAAGATGCACCAACTTGATTCTCTGGGCAATGCACCGTAATCTTGACACTCTCGTAACTCGAGCCAAGCACTTCCCGCCAAAGGTTTTCATGCCCGATAATCTCATCATAAATCCTTCTACGAACAATCCTCCACCCGTCTACATCGGCAAATCCAAGCCTAGAGGCAACACACCGATATCCACAATTTCCATCAGCAACCACATCGATAATGCCCTCAACATGTGGCAACCAATCCGGTTTTAAGCAATGACCGTAAGCCATGTTAGTTGCACTTTGCGTGCGTCGACTGGCACGACGCATTTTAGAACAACTTTCCTTTTCTTCTGCCTAGAAGTGGAGGCCTCTTTTGTGGATAGCACGTACTCAAATCCGTTCGGCAACCGTCTCGTCGAAGAATCGTCATCATCGTGTTTTCTTTTCGATACTGCCTCGCCTCCGATTGAAGACCCCAGTGTCCTTCCCTTTGTCTTAATTTTCACCGGCGGCACAACACCCGATGTAGACGAAGGTCGACTAATCTCCCTGAGCTGCTGAATAATCCTGAGTCGATCGTCCTCATCAGTGCAAGCATGAAAATTTTCCAACACCCGTTCAATCTCATCGTGCACGTTGTACCCAGACGGATCCACTGGATTCTCAGGTATCATACTCAACTTTCGCCAGTAAACATGAATGTCCTCGAGAGGGATGGCCGACCGAGCAAATATATGATGGTTTAGCTCATGTGCACAAGGAAGGCCGTGTGTGGTGCGTATCTCGCAACCACAACGAGTGGAGTCGTGACCAACATCCTCTCCACGTGTCAATTCATCTCTAATCAGCCTAAGCGCCCGTTGAGAGACATAACCACGCAATCGTCGATACAACTCATCAATGTACTCATGTTGGACCACATTCAAACTTAGCTCAAACGATGCCTTGATATTGTTGTGTTGGATTCTAAGGAGTCCATCAACCACATTCCACAAAGTCTCAAAATTGGCCTGACTGTTGCCAAGGTGTAGCTTCAGAATGGAATGCGCAGACTCCACCCTCTGCGTTGTCGTTTCCCCAAAGTGCATAATTTTATTTGTCCAAGCGGAGACAAATTTCTCCTTGTAGTTCTTTAACAATGTGTTGTCCAAGTACTCAGTAAGACCCTTGACATTCCCAAACTCACAACACAGGTCATTCATCCTAACTTTGAATAAGGCCTCCGAGTTGGCATACATCACGCTCGTCCACCTATCCATAAAACGCGCAAAACCATCGTTCTCCCCAAACATCTTCTTAGTCTTGGCCAATACTACTTTGTTGATGTGCCAAGAGCAAAGGAGGTGAGACGATGACGGAAAAACTTCTTCTATGGCACTAATAAGGGCTAAGTCCCTATCGGTAACAAACACGTCAGGTTTAGGCCACCCATCCAATATGGATCTCAAGTTCTCAAGTTCCCAAACATAATTCCCACGACTCTCTGATGATATGAATGCAAACCCAAAGGAGAACGTCAAGTGCGTAGAAGTGATGCCAACAATCTCCAACAAAGGCATTCGATACCTATTTGTCTTGTACGTGCAATCCATCAAAATTACCGATGAGAAACACCTTAGCAACTTTATTGAGTCGGGATGTGACCAAAATAAGTCAGTGACAACATTCGTAACGGGATGCTTCCTATGCCAGGACATCCACTTATTCTTCTCCAATATGTGCAACATTTGTTGCATTTGAGTCCTCCCACCCACATCCTCATTTCGGACTTTTTGTCTTGCATTACATATTGTCCTCATTGTCGATACGTTTCTAACATCTCTTTGCTTCAACGTATTTAGGATGTCTCTTGGCTTCACATTCCCTTTTGTCATTTGCACCACAACTTCCTGTTCCCCCTTATCCAATCTTCCGGCAAATGAATGGTCGTCCATGTTTTTTGCGGGCTCGTGATTGTGCCTCCCACATATAACAGTGACATACCACAAGGAGTCGGCATTTTCCTTTACGTCGATAAAGAAAGGGCATCCATATTTCTTCGTACCAGTTAGAGTCCTCGCCTTTTCCTCTTCTTCATCATTTCTTGATTTCAAAGAAATTTTGAACGCTTTACCCTTCCCTACTCTCTGAGACATTCCCCTATATGTTCCAGACCTCTCACACGCAAGTTTCACCCTCCCCCTACGCTTAATTCCCCCGACATCAGAGTGCTTTGTCACTAGCACAAACATGTTCTCATGGCCTATCATTTGAAGCCATGAAATAGCCGCTTCTCTAGAGGGGAATGGCCTACAAGGTGTAAACGTGTCCTTGTAGTCTGGAAATAGGGTAGAAACCGGCATTACCTGCAATACAAACAGTGTAACATTATAATCAACCAAAATGTACAACACAATCACAAAAAAAACCCCAAAAAATAGGTTCTCGGTTGTACAGGTCCGATACTTTCTTCCGCGTCTCGCTCACGTACGACCGAGAGTTACGAAGTACTCTCGGTCGTACCATACCGTGACCTACGTACACCTCTCGGTCCTTTATGACCGAAACATTTCAATATATCTCGGTCCTGCGAGGCCGAAACAATCGCGCACGTCGACAGAAACTTCGGATAACCTCTTAAAAAACACAACAAATTCACAAAATTACCTCAAGTTCAACCTCCTCTTGCACCGTAGCAGTACAATCCTCCATTATATAGTGGAAACAAGTTCGGATTTGAGGAAATTACCAAACCCTACGTTAACAAACAAATCATCATTTTCACAGTTTTACCCAACTAAACAGTTCTAAGAGACCATCATATGGTTGTCAAACATTGTTACCTCGCTGTCGGATGATGTCAATCCGCAAGAATCGATAAACGCTCGCCAAACGCAATGTGGCTTTGTGGTTCAAGCTTGGTAGTGGGGTGCTCTTTTTCTTTGTCAAAATGATTTGCGGGGTTTGAATCATTATATATACAATGGCAAAATGGTCTTTTCCAGTTTTGCTGGAATTTTTACAAATAATTTGGGTGCCTTCATGAAAAGGTAGGGTGCGCTTAGCGGCCCACTTTTCTTTTAGAGGGCCCCTATGGGCACCCCACTAATTAGTAAGGCACCCTCTTGTTAAGGGCACAAAGGCATTTACCAAAGGCACCCAAAATATGAAGCCAAAATCCTCAAAATACCCCTCATTCAAAATAAAGGCACCCCACCACCCGTGCTCTTGTTGAAACGAATGACGTTCTTCGAACCGTTAATTTTTGCTCGATCCATTGCAAGCAACCTTTGAACCCCGGATTTGTCTTCGTTTCTCTCCTCTATCGTAAGCGCTTGTTGCTGTGTTGTTCGAGTTTGGAGGCTCACTGATTTGTTTAATTTCGTCTCCACATTAAAGCTTGGTTTTAGGTTTTCGATCTCGCATACAAGGCATTAATTCGATCGATTGAAGATACGTTGATAGTCTAATTAAGTTGCATTTGGTATAGTATTTGTTATTTTGTGTAGTTTGTATTCAATGTATTGTTATTTGCAAACTCGTGGTTCTCGGCCACACAGGACGAAAATAGTTTATGCAGGCCAAGCATGGCCGAGACATAGGGCAAGTGTGTGAGAACCCTCACACACATTAGTAGGGGATCCCCAACATCAATCAAAACACAAACACAACAACAACTCCAAATACAAGAATTGAATGAATTGACCAAGCTATGTTAATGGAGTACCTAGCTTAAACTCGGCCATTGTTAGCCGAGATTATTCTTATGTGTTATTATTTTAAGTAGCGTAACGTTGTAATTGCTCTCGGTCACCACATCACAAGAGTAATTCAGAGTGTATAGTTAATTTCATTTTGGTGATGTACAACCGAGAATGAAATTGTTTTCTCGGTTGTCCATTATCGAGACTAATTGTGTTCTCTCGGTCACGCGTCACCTAAATTCTAATTGTTTTCTTAAACCTGCTTGACCGAGACTATAGAAATGGAAAATTTTGTTCTTATTTTTTTGAATTGTACTTTCGTTTCTGCTCCAAGCTCTTGCATGTTGTAGTCTTATCAGGTATGGCTCGTTCGAAAACCCTCGTGACTAGGGAGGAGGTTGGTGTTGAGGCGTCGAGGGGTAACCGTGGGTGAGGCGGCCGGAGACCCCCGACTGCATCTTATCGGAAAGAGAAAGAGAATGTAGATGTGAAGGGAAAGGGAAATGTTACTGGAAATTGTGCAAAGAACTTTCAATTGCATGATGAAGGTTCCAACATTGACGTGCGTCGACAAAAAGTTCTTGTAGTTGCCCGGGGCGAAGATGAGGCTCATGCATCAGAGTCTAGTAGTAGTGACTCATCAACACCGGCAGACACCACAAGTACTGATCGTAATGTGGGTGGGAGTACTAGTGTTGGAGGTGGCCATAATGAAGGAGAGTCACAAGGGCATTTGAGAATGTGTGTTCCTTTCCCCGGTGGTCCTTTAGATGGATCATTGCTGAAGAGCTTTGAAGATTATGTCGCATTAGCGATTTGGAGCAATGAGGTATATAAAGTTTCATTGAATGGAGTACTTACAAACTTAAGGTTTTCATATAGCTGATGAAATGTTTTTTGTTGTTGCAGGATCGTTTGATACTCAAGTGCATCAATCACGGTGGTCAGATCCAAAATGGGACTTACAGTCATGCCACCCTGACACCGAGGGCTTTGAGAGGATTATTCAGCGGTCTGGGTTGAATACGCTAATAGACTTCTTATACCGCAAGGCTAACAAGGAGGTTATATTTGCCTTTGTGGAGCAGTTGCAGCCAGAGACGAACACATTTCACTTACCATTCAATGAAATGTCGATCTCCTTGGAGGATGTAAGCATTTTCATGAAGATTCATGTGACGGGCAAAGTGGTTGTAGTTGAGAACTTTGCGAGGTACACAGAGGAATCTCGCTCGGATGCGATTAAGCTGGTGTCCAAACTACTTGGGGTTAGCATTAAAGATGCTGAGGATGAAGTGAACATCGCAGAGGGGATCACAGTGCAAAAATGTTGGTTGAAGAGTTGATGGTACCCCAAAGCTGGTTCGAGGAACACAACTTATCCCCCTGTAGAATGCACAGCTCGGGCGTACTTGTTGTACCTACTTTCTTGCACCCTTTTTGCGAATAAAAGTGGATCTCGGGTATCTATTGCATTGTTGAAGCTTCTAGAAGATTTGGACGACGTGGGAAAGTATGTATGGGGTGCAGTTGCATTAGCTTACTTGTACTGAATTATTATTAAATTAACTTACATTGTTTTCTGAATAATTAGTATTACTTTTTGCATTTTCCCACTAACTAACGTTGTATGTATTTGTTGGGATGAGTGTACGACCATTTCAAACTTGGGCTCGCCATACCTAATGCAAAATACATAGACTACGTGCAACCTCGTGTCTGTAGATGGATTCAAAAGCACAAGGCCGTGATGAATATTGACAAGGTTGTGTCCATTAGGAGAACGTTGGACAGGTTGCGACCAAGTGAGGTGAATTACTTAGCCAATCTTGTTGGTAAATGTTAAATTTAGTTTATGGTTACTAATTATGGTTGTCTATGTTTGATTAGGTCACTTGGGACCCTTATGTTAATTACAGGAATAATGGAGTTGTGCACGCGATGGCCTTCTATTGTGGCACATTGAAGTACATGGATATGGTGGAGCCCTACCATCCGGAGAGGATTTCGAGACAGTTCGGCCACGTGCAATCTATACCAGATCCTTCGTACCGCCCATTGGAAGCACATCGAGGCCCATATGCACTCAAATACTCTGTCAAGTATGGGTTCCAACAAGACAATTGAGAACGTTGGTGTAACCATTTGTTGGCCCCCAAAGTTCGCGGTGACAAGGCAGAGTTCGAGTTTTTGGCTATACCGGACTATCTACCTTGGTTTCTTAAAGTGTCTCACCCAGTGATCACTAACTCGAGCTATGAAGATGAAGACATGGTTGACACAACCATCGCTGACAATGAGCTATTGGGGGTATTGAATGTGTTATAAGTATTATGTAGAATGCATGACACAGAATACAGGAGAAAGAATTTGAAAAAGCCAAAGCAAAAAAGGAACTTGTATAATGTTGAATTATGGAACTTTTAATGTTTCAGTTTTTCTTGGATTATGGAACTTTTACTCTTTTAGTTTTTGTTGGATTAAAGAACTTGTAGAATGTTGTTTGAATGTTAGACTTGTTAGAATGTTGAATAGCGGAATATGAAACTTGTTGTGTTTTTCATTAAATATTTGACTATTGTCTATGTTTTGGTGCTATTGTTAGCACTGAGATTTGTTTTCAATAATTCTTGTTTACATACATGTTCATTTTTTATCAAGAAAAGAGTCTTGGTTCTTCAGAGACGAGACCGTAATGACATTATCGGTGCCACACAACCGAAACATTCCAAAAACTCTCGGGTATATACCTCCGAGAGCTTTCTATGAGCCTCGTTGACTTCTAACCGAGAGTTACCGTAGCAACGAGATTTAGTAATGTCTCGGTTAGACGCGAACAAAAATATCCATCACAAATCCGTTAGTTGGTAATGAAAATAATGTCATAATATTGGTTCCAACATACCGTGAGGAGACCTAATTGCATGAATTATTATATTATCGGTATGTGGTTACCGAGACCATGGTGAAATTCTCGACTATGTCACGTCGTGACCTAGTAGTCTCAGAAAGGTATCGACCATAACCCACCGCAACTACGCTAATAAACTCGAAAGTGTCTCGATTATGCATGAACGAAACTAAACGTTTAGTTTCACTTTGGAGGAACCGAGAATGGTCCAGTTGGGTCGTGCACGGGTCAACAAGTCGTATCTGTAAACCAATAGATTACATAGTGAAACACTTCTCTCGGGAGTGTCATACCGAGAATGTTGGATAATTTTCGGTTATTGAATGCTGAAACGTATGCGTGAGTCACGCACATGCTTTGCCGAGAGTTAATTTTTACACAATTAGAAACCATAACATATCAATATTACCTAACTTTCTTGTTTACAGTTAAAAACTTTTATAACAATTACCTTTGATACATATTTATTGAACACAAAGAGTCTAGACACATTGAAGTCTACACATTAAAGGCTTCGTTATCCCCAAACATCTTCTTAGTCTTGGCCAATACTACTTTGTTGATGTGTCAAGAGCAAAGAAGGTGAGACGATTATGGAAATACTTATTCGATGGCACTAATAAGGCCTAACTCCCGATCCATAACAAACACGTCAGGTTTAGGCCACCCATTCAATATGGATCTCAAGTTCTCAAGTGCCCAAACATAATTTGCATGAGTCTCCGATGATATGAAAGCAAACCCAACTGAGAACGTCAAATGCGTTGAAGTGATGCCAACAATTTCCAATAACAACATTTGATACCTATTTGTTTTATAAGTGCAATCCATCAAAAAAACCGATGAGAAACACCGTAGCAACTTGATTGAATCAGGATGTGACCAAAATAAATCAGTGACGATATTCGTATTGGGATACTTCAGTTGGGGCATGTGCCCTAAGTCAATCCATTAACCGTCTTTATGAATACTTTTAGTTAATGAAATATATGATTTCATTTGCTGTTTATTATAATTAATTTACATGTTTACATTATAATAAGATCCATGGGTATTTGCAGAAATATCCTGAATGTCCCTAGTTGATCATTATACTGGGAACTATAATGAATTAAGACTAGTGCGAGTCTTGATTGATGATCATATGATGATTATACGTGTAAGGATACGAATCAAGATCACGAGTACTTGCTAGGGAACAAAGTACTAGAATGACCCGCTATGGGAATATCACATGGATTAAGTCATAGTTGTTTCTCATGATAGATACATTTTTTCAGTCCTCTGACTTGAGATTACCAGAGACTTCAACATTAGGAACACAATGATTTGACACAATCTAACATTGTCTTTAACCGAACGATTATAAAGGTTGTGATTGGTTATTGTGTGAGCAATGTGATGAAGTTGTGTAATCGAGATAGAATTTGTCCCTCTCATATAAAGAGAGATATCCAGTGGATCCCTCAATGTGATAAACTGTTAAAAGGCCTAGTCTAAGTGAATTGATGTTGATCAATGTCACTTGGATGTTTTCAGTCTACCTAGAGGTCGAGACTAGTACGATTGAACATGTTGGATGACAATTCCATGCCTTATGTTTGATCAAAAGGATATCGTGTGACAAAAGGATGTTGTATACACTATTGATTAGGTTGTATCGATTTGACATTCGTACAACTTGGGTAGTCATAATGTCTTGCTAGAGGTCGCTTATGACTTGTATACCAAAATGTGTTTCGGTACACTGCCAACGTTGTATGAGCCTATTGGGTCGCACACTAAGAATGACTTTGCGAGATTTTAAGATGGTTCAGAAAAATGAATTTTATATTGTAAAATCCATGACAGAAACGTCCTTGTGGTGTGTTAAACTTATACTTCTTTAAATAAGGGTATATGTGTAATTTACTTAACTGTCTATATACAAGGGTTGTATAAATAGACGCTTTAAGTTAGAACACACGGATGAAATTTGAGGGCCGAAACTCTATTTTAGTTTAAAAAAGAATTAGGGTTTTCTGGTACGCTCTGGATTGTTTTGGAGAGAAACAAAAAGGTTTGGTATTCTCTTGAAACTAGCACTTCGAATCTCGGCCGCCGTTCGTGTGTGGACTGCTGGTAGAGGGCGTTCATCGTTGCCAGCGCCTTAGAGATCGATCAACCTTCAGAAAAGCATTTTGCAACCAATGTATGATTAAGTTTTCTTGGTTTAAACGTTTTTAATGGAATTAGATTTGAATCCTGTTTGAGTTTTTGTCAAAATTGTTTTGTAATCACCGCTGCAAATGAACCCCAAAACTCAACAACTTCTTATGCCACGACATCCACTTATTCTTCTCTAATATGTGCAATAGTTGTTGCATTTGAGTCCTCCCACCCGCATCCTCAATTAGGAATTTTTTGTCGTGCATTATATATTTTTCGCATTGTCGATACGTTTTTAACATCTCTTTGCTTCAACGTATTGAGGATACCTCTTGGCTTCACATTACCCTTAGTCATCTACACCACAACCACCAGCTCACCCTTATCCAATCTTCCTGCAAATGAGTGGTCGTCCAAGTTTGGCGGGTTCGTGATCGTGCCTCCCACAGATGACAGTGAGATACCACAAAGAATCAACATTTTCCTTGATGTTAATAAGGAAAGGAAAGGGCATCTACATTTCTTTGTACCAGTTTGAGTCATCCCCGTTTCCTCTTCTTCTTATTCAGTTCTTGGTGTTAAAGTAAGTTTTGCCGCTTTACCTTTCCCTACTCTTTGTGACATTCCCCTATATGTACCAGACCTCTCACACAAAAGTTTGACCCTTCCACTGCGCTTAATCCCTCCGGTATCAGAGTGCTTCGTTACTAACACAAACTTGTTCTCACAACCAATCATTTGAAGCAATGAAATAGTCGATTCACTAGATGGGAATGACCTACAAGGAGTAAAGGCATCCTTGTAGTCTGGAAATAAAGTTGAAACTGGCATTACCTGCAGTACATACATTGTAACATTACGATTCAACCAAAATGCACAGCAAATTCACCAAAAAAACCTAGAAAACCAATTTTTCGGTAGCACAGGTCCGCGATTATAAACAAATTTTCGTTCAATGGCAACCGAGACTTACAAAATAGTTTCGGTCATTTTATACCGAGACTATACAATTTGTTTCAGTCACAACATGACCGTGAACTACGCGTAAGTCTCGGTGGCTTTTGACCGAGACTTATCTATAAGTCTCTGTATTGTGAGGCGGAAACAATCGCGCCCGTGCAACTTCGACTGAAAAGATGAAAAATCAGAAAAAAAAACACAATAAATTTTAACAAATACCTCTTCTTGTACCTCATCTTGCACCATTGCAGTACATTCGTCCATTTTATAGTGAAAAAAAGTTTGGAATGGTCGAATTTACCAAACCCTACATTGACAAACCAAATCATCAATTTTATTATTTAAAAAAAAAATAGTTCATTTAAATTTTCATATGGTTGTAAAATAGTGTTACCTCGCTATCGGATGATGTGAAGAAGCACGAACCGATACACGTCCGACAAACAAATACATGACTTTAGGTTAGAGATGGGAGACCAATGTAGTGGAGTACCCCAAAATTTATTTGAAAATAGGTTCTGAGATTGAAGAGAGTTTATATGAAGGGGCAATAGAATCATTTACATCAACGTGTAATTTAGAGGGGAGAATGACAAAAAATGGGTGCCTTCATTAATTGGCGGGGTGCCCATAGCGGCACTCTTCATTTATTATTATTATTATTTTTTTTTATAAACATAGTGTCACGTGACATTGTAAATCAATCCTTTTTGCGATAGGATCACATTAGAGTTTGTTATCAAACAAAAATGTTATTAGGGTCGGGTGACATTGTAAATTTGACTACGTGTTAGCAGTCGATACAAGAGGTTTAACTGGTGACATGGCACTGTTCTGGAATGCAGAAGCCTCGGTCCAAATAGCAAAATATAACTCATTTTTCATTGAAATTCAGTGCTCAAGTAATCAGGGGAGTGGCACATGGAGGTTGCTAGGGGTTTTGGGAGGAGATAGAAATACCTTATATTCCCATTAGATTGTTAAAGGGAGACATAGAAGGAATATGATTGTCGAGTGACACGTATCGAATGTGTACAATAAGTTTCTTGTATATCCTTATTATTTGTAGTAGTGATAAGTGGGATCCTCTTCACAGGGATTTGTCAAACTTTTCTAAGAAAAAGGCCTTTTAATGATTTTTATTATTTTTACTTAAATTTAACTAATTTAATTGAAATAAAAAAATCACTAATCCCACCTATAATATTATAATAATTAGCTAAACTAATTAAACTAACTTAACCAACACAATTCGAATTCACTATCATTCAAATCAATTTAATTAAATAAAAATATCTAAACAAACATCTAGAACAATAAAACTCAATCCATTTTGCACCCAAATATGTTACTTCAATCATATAGTTATGAGCATACTTTAGAAAGTATCATAGATCATTAAACTCTAATAATAAGTAAATAGCCTTTAGCTAGCCATTAGTTCTCCTTATACAGATGAAAAGGTCACGTTCTAATTTTATTGAGGTAATCCATTGGAATACATAAAGACATTAACTTCACACAATAAAATCGCATTACACTTTGTGAAAACTTCGAACTACTAAATTTAACACCTTCGAAAAACCACTTCAACATTAGATTTAAATTTCAAGTTCACCTACAATATATAAATGGTAACATCTTTCAAACAATCATAGTTACTACCTAAAACTAGATTATGAATCCAAATATCATAATACACATTCTAGACTATACATGCAATACAAAGTTCATGATTAAAATTCTTAAATAATAATCTCTTAAATCAGTGAATCAAAGAATATGATTGGTTTAAAACTTTAAGCACATAATCATCTCATCATAACTATATTGCAAAACATATCTAATTCATGTTCAGACTTTATTTAGATTGATAAGCTACTCAAGCATATTTATAAATAGCATCGTAATAATATAAAATAAAAGATAGATTTACCTTTGGAATAAATACTTTAAATCTTCAAATCTTATCCAAAAGCAATAAACTACAGTTCATAGAGCAATGAAATATTGATCTAAGTACTCAAGGTCAACTAATTTTGTAACCATACGGTCCTATATATAGTATTCTAGGTAGTACATAATACATATCCCAAACTAACTCAAACATCTCGTGGTTATCTAAAATTTTCAAAATCGGACCCAGCGATTCCTCAGCGATTCAAGTTTAAGTGGAATCGCTGGGAGAATCCTTAGAAAATTGGTCTCGATTTCCACTGATCTGAGTGGCGATTTTTGTATTTATAAGAATTGTTGTTAATTAATATGTTGGATTGATTTGCATCAATTTGGGATTAATTCCACCAACGTGGATTAAAGTTTTGATGAGGTGAAATAATGCAATTCAGTTAATAACTATTTTGGAGATGTTTTAATAGTTGATATTGATTATTAGTTTTAATCCAATTTGACTCCACGGGCTGTGAAAGTATTTTGGTGTTGGTATTAGGTGGCTTCATGGCATTTGTTGTCGAGTTTTGAGGATTTAATTGCGAAAATATTAATTTGGAGAAGTTTTTTAGTTCAAAATAAATAAAGTTTGCCAAGTCGACGGCTATATGGGAAATTCATAACTTCTTCGTCACTGATCTGATTTGGGTGTTCTTGGAGTTTATGGAAATTAGGACATGAGTACTACAAGTTCCGATTAGGTCATCATGACAAATATTGAGGTTTTCAAGGTTAAAAAGTTACCCAAAATCGACTAGTTAAAAGCTAGTTGAACTGTTATATAAATTAATATTTTTGGAAACTGTTCTCAAGCGTACTTTGATCATGGTTTCATTGGGTTTCGTGATATGGTTTCGATTGAGACTTGACCTATAATAGAATTGGGTATGCAAGGAAGTTGTCGGAACCATTTTCAAGGTGATCCGACGATCAAGATACCTAAAAAATCAAGCTTGAAATTGGTTGTTTGTAAGGTTAAGTAAATTACATGGTAACCTTTACATTGTATAAGTGTTTCTCGATTATAATTGCATGCACCGTTTATCGTTGCATATTTGTCGGTTACGCATTCATGGACACGCGAGGAAAGAGGCCTTTGGGGGTCCCATTGTATTCATTGGCTATATGTGTGGTAGGATGAACACTGTGGTGCTCTGCGACTGGAGTCACTGTTCGTTGTTGACACTTATTTCGGATGAGTTGTTTTTGTGATGCTAGCCATGATCATACTCTATGGAGAGTCGAGGGTGTGGCTTCTTGAGGGACTTCCTTTCAAACTCATGAATCTTTATTACTGTTTACCCACCACTTTTGGAAAGATGTTTTCTGAGTGTGGCCGGTTAATAGAAACGGGATGGATTGTATACTTGTATATTTATGACTCTTTGCAATAGTATAGTTCATTTAAATTCTTGGAATACAATGCATTTGATTATTACATGTATACTGGATAGTGTGAGATTTACTTATCTAACATTATTGAATTTTTATAATTGGATAATGACAAGTTCTGGTGGCGACAAGGGAAATGGAAGCTTTCCAACTGTATGTGAGTTGTTTAGTTCTTATCTTTATGAATGTATTGATTTTTGAATATATTATATTGTATAAATGGGGTTTTAGGTTTGAGTGTGATTATGATTGCCTTTGGAATGGCTGGAATGGTTTTTGGACGAGTAAAGATAATTTTTGAGTTAAAATAATGATAGTTTAAAGTTTTGATACTTTAAATCAAGTTAGAATGAATATATAATTTAGTTGATGCAATATATATTGTTATGGGTGGATTGTGAGTCCTTCCGCATTTCTCCAAAGCTGAGCATGTTTTGTTTAAGATTTTTGAAGGTCGGGATTTTCAGTGTAGGCTTAAAAATAGAGGAGATGCTGCCGAAAAAGTTTTACGGGATTTTTGAGGATTATCGAATTCATTTAAATGAACTTTACAGTTTAAGATTCAGTTTAGAATCTTTTGTGGTTAATAACATTTTATAATTGATGATAATAAGATCTTAGTATTAATTATTTATTAATGGACAGGTTAAGGCTGCTAGATTATCAATGGATTAAGGTCATCTAGGCCGGTCAGATGCCGTAATTACGTGGGGTCTGACAATTTCATTTGATTCCATAAGATCAACCCCACATTGTTATCTATATCTCATTTGCATACATGCTAGTGAATTCCTTTGTAGGTGGCTCTGAGCTTTGGTTCGTTCTGTCATTATACGCGTCAATCTGTATTTCTTCCAAATTTCTTTGATTCTCAATCTGTATTTTCCTTCTCTCCGTGGTCTGTCTCTTGTGTGTTACATTTCTCCATCGTTCCTCCTTCGAATCTACATATTTTGATACATTCTTTGTGCTTTCAATGACTTAATCGGTGATGGTCCTATTGGGGTAAACATCTAACCTTAGACCTCTCATTAGAATTTGGTATTGCTTGCAAAACTTCGTAATCATTAAGGGAAAAGGCAATCCTTCATTTTTGTCGGTGGTCATGACATTCCTAATTGAATCATAAATTATCCTGCTAACATCAATATAACCAATCCCTTGAACTATGTAGTATAAAAGAGCCGCCATATAGTTCACTATCTCATAGTGCTGCAAACTAGGTTGTAGACTAGAGTTTAAGAAAAAGCTCCAAGCTTTGGTGGATTTCCTAAAGTTCATGGTTTTATATGTGTTTTTGGTACCCGTATTTTTCAATAGAAAACCATCCTCCAAAATTGCTTCTAAACTATTGGGAATGGTCTGGCGGGGAAATCTGTGCCTAAATCCATACTCGGGTTTTAGGTACTTGTTAGCTTGTCTCCAATGAAATTCTGGTAAACCATAATACCAGTTTATTCTTGCAGGTGAGTAGTCCACACTGGTCTTCCTTGGACTATGGCTACTATCTTATCATCATCATCTCTAACTCTATTTGCAAAAAACTCTCTCACTAGGATTTCACGACCCTTTTCAACTGTGGACCCCGCATCATTATCGACCTAATAGTCCCTAGTTAACAACCCCGAGTTCTGCTCCCATATTATGATTAGAATTCTAAGCCATACTTAACTTTATTTTCGACATTGAAACCCCTCTATGGTATGATTTTCCTCTTTTACTAATGTCACTCTGTATCCAATCGAGAGCTTTCGCATTGATAAGGTTGTAGGCATAAAAAAGATACTAAGTGTTTCCTCAATCTCTTCCTCTCCCTCTGACTCATCGGTATAACTTAAAGGTGGAGAAAGTTATCTTGGTACTCTAATTCGAGGGTTATTCATCGAAATCCTTGTTGGCCTAATTGGTATGGGTGAAACTTTGAATTTTTGCTTGGGTTTCTTAATTAATGGTGCCTTCCCCTTCTCCTCTCGTAAGCGTCTACCTCTACCTCCTTTGGCCATTATCTTAATTTCAAACACTGACTAGTCCAAAAACAAATAAACCCGTAGATCATGAAAACAACGTTGTTGAAAATAATTCAGTAAAATTCAAGACTTTATTTTAAAAGGACAAATCCATTTGGAAAGCTAACTTGAAATTCATCAAAATTTTTAAATAAAATTGGCATCGAAGTGTAAATTAAAATATAAGCTATAAAATCGATTTTCTAAATATCGTAAAATAATTTTGTGATAAATCTTATGTCTTTTCAAAAACAAAGCAAATTAAATTAAACAAAACCATAACCAAACCCCCTAAACTCATTTTAGACTCGATTTTCAAACCATTTGTAAATGCATATAAATAGACAAAAATATTGAAATTGTTGAACTTGTAAACCAACGATCAATGTAATTGTTATTCCTAGTCTATTGGAATCAATAAAGCCATTTGTTGAAGATAATTGAATAAATTACAACAAAACAATTTATAAAAAAAACATTGAAAAATTTGTGAAAATCCTTCAATTAAAAAATTTGTTAAAGTAAAAAAGTTAGGGTAGATGTAATTACCTTCTCGAGAGTGAATCTCTCAAGATTTAAGCTATCGAACTCCTCTAAACTGTCTCTTCAAGCTCTAAGTCGAATTCCCTAAAACCCTAGTTTGGTTCAACATTTCCAAAATAAAATTTTTGAGTTGAATGAGACCGGGTTGAGGTGAGAATCACTTAAATACTATTGGATTGAGCTTAGGATGGTTGAATCTAGATAAGAAATTGAGATCTTAGTGAATGGATGCAACACTTTGGTGTGTGAATGAGTTAATATTGTGTGGCGATTTGGAGTTTTTGTTTTAAAAATAAAAAATTGTGCCAAACAATTCTAGTGTAAGTGGATTTGCTGGGAAATCTCTAGGTGAATCAGTGGGTTGTGAGGTGTAGTGACCCACCAATCTGAGCGACGATTCCTTTATAAGGCGAATTGTTGGAGATTCACTAGACTCAAATTTTTACTACATTTTATGTATACTGCTATCGATTTTTCCAGCGATTCCCAGTGTTATTTCAAATCGCTGGGGAATCACCAAGCCTAGTTCACTATTTTGTGATTTATTTTGTAATTAACTTAGATATCATTCATTAAAAACTTATGTTAAGGTAGAATTGACTAAAATTTTGAGAGTTTGATTAGGATATGTAACTAACTAAATAGTTTAATTAATTAATTAAATAAATAAATATAAATAGGCAAGTGAATAATGCTACTTGCATAAAGTCCATATAAGCAAAAACAACTCGATTACTCCCCCTTAATTGAGATTACCTTGGAGTTTAAATTTTGAAAATATTTCAAATACAAGAGCAAAAAATTAAGAGAATAGAAACATAATATACTAGACTAAACTAAACTAAATTAATAAAATTAAATAAATATAGAATATGGGATGCCTCCCATAGAACGCTTTTGTTTATCGTCATTGGATTGACTTAACTCCTTTAGAATTATGTTGGATCTATAAACTTGAATTTAGGATTATCCATTCTAGTGCTATTCTAGAAAGTGAGTGCTCAGCCATTAATCCTCAGAGTGATTATTTTGTTCAGAATATCCACAACTACTTGAGTAGTGGCTAAGAAAGGTCGTCCTAAAATTAAGGAAAAATCTTCATTAATAAAGTGTGGCATTACCAAAACGTTTGTGAGTACGATGTAGTTTTTCACTTGAATTAGCACATCTATGACCACTACTATAAGTTGAATTGAAGTACCATTCGATAAAAAAAGTAATTCTGAAACAAGTGAATTCAACTCCAATTGAGTATGTAGAAAGAAATGTTTTGGATGACATTTTCATTAGAGCTCGTACCACACTGAACTCTGAAGTACCAAGCCCATTCGATTTTAATGTGCAAGTGTATACCTCTAGGATCATTAAGCTTTACAGGGCTTAAATCCGACTTTTTCTTTTTCTTATTACATTTGGATTTAAAAGCTCCCGGCTTGTTAATGCTTTTTCCATTCTCTGATTGCTTAACTCTCTATTCTTAAGTTACTTTCTTTTCTTTTGAAGTGTCTTCAACTTGTTCTTTCTTTGAATTTTTTTTAGTCTCCATTGTTACTGCATTAATTGCATAAATTTCTGCATTAAAGTTATCATAATAGTTTAACTCTAGAAAGTCATTATTATCAATTTCATTATCCAATAATTCATCATATTGTCTCTTAATTACGTTCATTATTAATTTTAAATTTGACAATCTTATATTCAAATTCCATAGATATTGTTCATTCAAAAATATCTAACTTAGTTGTAGTTGTCTTAAAAAAGGTCTATCTAATAGTATTAGCAAAGGATTAGGTGGTATTGAAATTCATAAAGTTTAAGTGACATAACATTAATTGATGATTCAAGATCACATATAGAAATTTCAATAGAAGAATTTCCTATGATGATGGGTATGACAAATATTCTGGGGTCAGAACATTTCTCAGGCGGTCTCTTCTTTAATGATGAAATATTTTCTCCTAAATTTTCTTTAGATTCTTCTAAGAAATTATCTTTAGACTCAAAGAATTCTATAGTAACTACATCATGATTTTATTCTGTTAAAAGTTCATTAATTTCATTTTCTTAAATGATTCAAAAATGTTTTCGTTAGTTTCTTCCTCCCTAGCGTTTGCTAATCGTTATGGAATAGTAGAATTAGAATGCATATTTTCATTTGACTCATAAATATTGTTTACTTTGTCTTGGTTAATTAATTTAGGATTTTGTAAATATTTTTCATAGGCTTCAACTTTGGCTAAATACCATGAGTATAGTCTTTCGGGAAAAATGTATGTATTTCAATTGTTCAGCCACCCATTCTCTAATGGGGATGACATTTTCCATCACATCTTCTTCTTGTTCTATTGTCTTATGTATTTTGTTTTTCTTTTTACATCTTTTTGGTGTATTTTCTTGCGTGTGTATCTCTTTTTTATTTTCAAAAAACAAAACGTTAACTTGTGCTTGATTAATAGTGTTTGTAGTTTGAGTAGTTAGTTTGATTATTTAACTTGTTAATTTGTAGAGTCATTTGATTTAATTGATTTTTTAACTCGTTAATAGACGTATCAGTTTTAATTTGTTTTTGAGTAATTTGCATAAACTTTTAATGACTTTGAGTCATAAAGTTATGTACTATTTATTATAAATCTGGTTGCGTAGGTTGAATAGTTTATTAAGGTTGCATTGGCGTAGGTGCTCTCTGTTTATAAGTGGTATAATTTTTATTTTGTGGATCGTAGCTAAAATTTGAATTTTGTTTTTTGGTGTAGTAATTGTTGTTATTTATATTGATTTCTTGGAGGACCGGAATATTGGTTCATAACCGCGTTGACTTCTTCATTTTTATTTTTCTTGTAAAGTAGGACATGTATCCGTAGGATGTGTAACTTCATTACAAAATTCATGTGGCTTCACTTGGTTGGATCTATCTTTTACTAGTAGTTTAATCATGCTAGATAATTCATCAACTTTTTCGTCAAATTTATTACTTTTTATTATTTACCTCATAAAGTTTCTTCCTTGATGTATCAGTCTTTTTCACCATATTGTATAAATTATTTGGCCGTCTTATTAATAGCTTGTTTTGCTAAAGTTAGAGTAACATTGAATAATGATCTACCACATATGGTATCTAATAGTCTTTGTTTAAAATGATTTAGTCCTTTATATAAGTATTCTAATGAAGCCCTTTGGGTGTATCCATGTTGTGGACAAGATGAAAATAATCTTTAAAATCTATCCCAAAATTCATTAAAATTTTCATCATATTTTATTTTCACGATTGTGATTTGTCTTGTATAAGTACTAACTCTTCTCGCAGGTATATATTGATCTAGGAAAGCTTCTAACATTTGAGCGATGTGGTTATCGAATCTTGAGGAAGATAAAATAACCAATCTTGTGCTTGATTTTCAATACAAAAGGAAACGCTTTAAGTTTGACTTGTTATGGCGTACGATCTTTAGGTTTCATCTTATTAACTTTGTGTTTGTATTCCCTTATAATTTTTTGTGGGTTTTCATTGTCCTTACCATAAAAGTTAGGTAGAGTACAAATTGAATACATATTTAAGTTCAAATTTGGGAAATCCCTCATAATAGGCAATACACATTAGTTCATAAGCAATGATATTTTGATTAGCTTGCCTAAAATTAAGTTTTCTATTATTATTATTATTATTATTATTATTATTATTATTATTATTATTATTATTATTATTATTATTATTATTATTACTAGTCGATGGACACGTGCTCTGCGCGTGAGGCAAAGATATTATTTTTCTCGTACTATATATATATTGATATGAAATGAAACCTTTTTCCCTACTCATTTTTCGGGTCCGGGACCGGCAATAAATTTTGATTTCTATTGCCGGAGTTAAAAAAAGGTTGGTATGCAAAATATGGATAACTTGTACATGTGGCACAATAAAATTTGGAATAAGTCAAAGTAAAAGCAACTATTTTTGTTGCTTTCTTGTTAACAGTGAATATCGATATCTCAATTATTTCTCTTGAAATTAAACCACTGTAAGACAAAGTCTTATGCATTTTTTATGAAATTTTTATTTATAAAAAGTGTGATTTGAATTGAAAATACGTTTTTGTTTTTTTTTGTGAGTTTTTAATATATGAAAAATGAATATATCACTAATTTTTGACTTATATGTTTGCCGCTTAAGTTGTTATTGTCTTTTTTATATTGAGATGTATTTGGAAGTGTTCAATAGTTAAGCATCAATTGCAGATTATGTGTCAAAAGTGGTTGCTTAACCAATGCTGGTACGTTGGAGTGATTTGACACTCAAGCGGATTAAGAAGATATACCGAGTTCGAGACTCCACGAATGAGGGAGAGTTTTTACCCTTAATGTGACAACCCAACTATATTGGTGTTGATTATATTTATATTCAATAAGAACGATTAAAGATCACTCTCTCAAGCTATATATTCAATAAGAACAATTAAAGAACAATTGATCTAAAAGTTTGTATAGTAAATAGCAATTGATGTAAAAGTTTATCTAGTTAGCAAAAAATAAAAATTACAAAATTTATACAAAAAATAAAAATAGAGAAAAAAATCCCCCTGTATAATCGTGAGAACTTTTAACTCCTTCACAATCATAATCTATCTTTTCTTAAATTAACTGCAAAACATTGGCTTCGAGAAATGAAGTTACGTTTTGGAAGCAAATCCTCCAGAATTGAATTTCAAAGGTTAATAGCATCCTAAACATCTACTATTTCAGAATTATTGCATATTGATCGGCGGGACTTTTAGCACCAAATAATTCCTCGCCGGAAGCCTCACCGACTTCCCCCACCGAAATCCAAGTCCAATGTCGGCACGCTCACGTTCTCCCGCCGACTCATATCGTAACGCGTGTCGAACATCGCCACCCCTCCCGCCTCCGGCAACCCCTCGCACCCCCCGAAACCTGTCCCTCACCCCTCGTACACCGCCGTCTCCAGCCTGGTCACCGCTGTCCCCAAATCCACAATCGCTCCTCCTCCGCCGCTGCCCACCGCCGCCTCCGCTACCGGAATCACCTCTCCCTCTCCCCCGACCACCGCCAACTCCACATAATAAAACGTGCGTGTTCTTGCGAAGATTTGAGACTACAACTCTCGCCGCCATCTACAACACCAAAAAATCAAAACCCCAATTAAAATTCCCGGAACCCCATCTACCCAAAACCCAAACCACACCAAAACATTAACCGAAGCGTAATCCGGGTGGCTGGAGGTCATCGCGGCGGCAGTCTCGGCAGCGAGTTCATCAAACTGGCTGGTTGGCCTTCGATGTTGTGGCAGCAGCCGTGGGCGATGTTATCGACTGAAGCGACGTCGTCGAAAGTTATGGTTTCAGAAATGCAGTCGCCCACGGTGTAGGAGCCGTCGCCGTAGGGGACCTGGTAGAGGCAGGAGTTGTTGCGGCAGGTGAAAATGTCGAGGGAGCAGCACTGGGGGGTGTCGCAGGAGATGAAGGAGAAGGAAGACGAGAGGGAAACGTGGAGGGGAAAGAGAGAGCGAAAAAACAAATGTGGAGGAGAGAGAAAAAAAATAATCCAAATCCCACTTTGTTAGGAAACTGACTACCAATTTCAAAACTTTTGAAAATTCAATTTTCATCCGCACATCTAAAATCAAAACCGCCTATTAATTTGTAGTTATCAATTAAATTACCATTTTATCCAGAATTTAATTATTTGTATTAAAACACTTAGGGGCATTATTGAGACTTTTAGCCAAAAAGGCTTCACGGTTAACCGTTTTGGGATTGCTATTATAATAGTATAGATTATTATTATTATTATTCTTCTTCTTGTTGTTGTTGTTGTTATTATTATTATTAAGGTTATTATTGGCTTCCATTGTGGTAGTTTGATGTTTTCTACGTTGTTGTTGTCTTAAATTATGGCTAAAAGTCCTACATACTTCATGATCAAACGTATATAAGGATATTGTGGAATTAGAATGAGGAAGTGGATAGACCATACAATGTATAAAACTCTTAGGAAATCATGTTTAAATCCACGGCAACAACGCCAAAATTGATACATGTCAACGTGTAAAATAAGTTTCTCGTATATCCTTATTATTTATAGTAGTGATAAGTGGGATTGTTTCAAAAGGTATTTGTCAAACCTCTCTAGGAAAAAAAGTCTTTTAATGGTTTTTATTATTTTTACTTTAATTTAATTAATTTAATTAAAACATGAATTAAAAATCACTAATCCAATCTATAATATTATAATAATCAATTAAAATAACTAGACAATTCAAATTCTTTAATATTCAAACCAATTCAATTCAGTAATAAATAAATATTTAAACGAACATTTAGAACATGAAACATTAATCCATTTTCCATCCAAACATGTTACTTTAATCATTTAGTTATGAGCATACTTTATAAAGTACCATTGATCGTTAAACTTTAATCATAAGTAAGTAAACAATCTTTAGCCACCCATTAGTTCTCCTTATACCGATGGAAAAATCATGTTCTAATTTTATTAAGCTAACTCATTTAAATACATAAAGACATTAACTTCACACAATAAAATCGCATTACACTTTATGAAAACTTCGAACTACTAAATCTAACATATTCGAAAAACCACTTCAACATTAGATTTAGATTTCAAATTTACCTAGGAGATATAAATGATAACACCTTTCAAACAATCCTAGTTACTACTTAAAACTAGTTATTGAATACAAATATCATAATACACATTTTTAACTATGCATGCAATACAAAGTTCATGATTAAAATCGTTAAATAATAATCTATTAAATAAGTGAATCAAAGAATACTATTGGTTTAAAGCATTAAGCCCATAATCATCTCATCATAACTATATTGCAAAACGGATTTAGTTCACGTTCGAAACTTGTTTAGATTGATAAACTATTCACTCATATTCATAAATAACATCATAATAGTGTAAATAAGAGATAGATAAATACCTCTAGAATAAATACTTCAAATCTTCTCCAAAAGCAATGAACAATAAAGCAATAAAATAAAATAATAAACTACAGCTCATAGAGTAATAAAATATTGGTCAAAGTACTCAAGGGCAACCGATTTTGTAACCCTAGGGTTGTATATATATTATTCTAGGTAGTACATATTGCAAACTAACTCAAACGTCTTGTGGTTATTTAAATTTTTTGAAATCGAACCTAGTGATTCCTCAGCGATTTGGATTTAAGTGGAATCACTGGAAGAATCCTTGGAAAATTGGTCTCGATTTCCACCGATCCGAGTAGCGATTCATGTATATTTAGGAATCAATCAAGAATCGCTAGACTTGGATTTCAGATTTTTCCTTTTCTTATTGACGATTCTTTGCATAATCTTTCCATTGGATTAATTCCTTCAAAATCTTCTTTTTTTACTCCATTTCTTCATATATTCCATTTATCACCTGAAATAACAAAAATAAGAAAAAACCCAGTGTAATATAGTCTTTTACATCTAAAATTGTCCTAAAATGTACTATAAAATATGTCTAATTATTGACTTATCATCGGGCTTAATAACATTGAGGGTAGAATCGTTCACGATCAAGAAAGTCTTTTTCAGATTATTAAGGATTCTCTCGAAAGTGTTTATAAGTTTGATGAGGGAGTACAAAAATTCACAGAGCTAGAGGGAATGTGTAGCATCCCCTAATCCGATTATGGCAATACCCGACTTGAAACCCTAATTAAGCCCAGATTACCTAGCCAGACTTAAGTAGAGCCAGTAGCCTCTCCTCTTACACCTGATAAACACAACTGTATATCGACTATCGATATAAAAAAATAATAAACGCATCAAAAATTTAAAACTTTTTCCATAATCAAACACGATATACAATATCAAATCAAATCAGAATAAACCTCAGTTATACAAATCTCCCATCCCTTGTGATATTACAAAACTGTAATTCAATACAAGTATATAAAATAAAGGAAGACTCATTACATCGAAGAGAAGATCAAGACTCCTATATCTTCTCTATCCCGTAGTCATAACACTTGTCGGTTTTCCTTAAAAGATAATTGGGGTGAGCGCTCCAACTTGCTCAATAAGTAGGGATTCACAAAGCCATCAATATTCCATATAATAATCAACAACATTATGTAATAACAATATGCACCAATGTTAACTAATAAGAATATGGAAAACATTTAAATCAATAAATAACGGATGCAATTCAACTGTCAATGGCTATTACATTGTGATTCCCATTTTATTTATAAAACTATGGTCGATTACCCACCGACACTATTAATGCGATTGCTAGACCAACACATTGGCCGATTTACTATCTAGTCAATCCATTAATGTCTAATGGTTCTATCCAAAACCCTTTAGTAGTATGTAATTCATACAACCTATATAATTGAGTAGGAAGTTACATATAGGCTGGGAAGGTGATTCACGAGAGTTTGTTCCTATAACTTCTTGGTCTCAGTTCCAAGAACAAACTCTCGTGAATCACATTAAACACCATTTTCCATTCATTGAAAACATTATAGTGTACTTAGTTCCCCTCATTCAATCCATAAACTGCATGAACTATATATATACTAAAATAGCCAGACAAGATTGATAAATAAGCGAATCTATACTTACATCGGGTTAAGTATCTGTTTCCAAAATTCCTATGTTTTCGTGTCACTCATGCTTTCTTGGTGATCCAACACCTATCACAAACTATTTATGATCAATATAGGTCTATTACATGTGTTTGAAACCCATAAGTCAGTCCCAAAAACCTCAAGAAATTCCAAGTAAAATACGACACCATTGCTATTTTCAGGTGTGGGAACGTGCTCCCTCACTGGGTGGAGTGCGCTCCACCAACAAGGTTCGTCCTAATTGATGAACGGAGCAGGCTCTACCCTGCACTCCCTTGATAATGAACAGGGCATCAGCTACTGTTCCATTACAAAATCTCCAAAACAACCACAAATACTCTCCCAAATCATCAGGGAGGACCTCTAGTGAGGTATAAAACACTTTCTAATTGAGAACACCAACAATTAATATAGAATTCATCATCTAATTATGAATTTCAACTTCAAACTCAAAACTTAAACTCACCCATAGTGATGGTCTCTAATTTACAGCTGCTTAAGCTCCTCGATTCTACTGGAAATCACTGTCCTGATCAGCCCCTCCTGATCAAACAATCTCTCTCCCTCTCTTTCAATTTCTCAAATGATAGATTGCAATTGAGGATAAACTTGATGATTTGGATTTATATATATGGATTTTCTTAGAGATATGTATTACGCTTTCTCGAGGCTAATCAATTAATTGATGTGTTAAAATGGCAATCCCTAAAGTGACACATATTTTGACACCATCAACACTTTTGATCATCTCGAGGCTGATCAAATGATCCATATAATTCAAACCAAACTTATAGTTTTATTATATATATATATATATATATATATCAAATACATATAAATATATATACCTCATTTATTTTATTGCCAATAAACTCACTGGACATGAGTACGAGTGTTTTTGGGAATGCACAATTATTTCACGACCCCCTCATTGCACTTAATGTACCGGCTATTTATTGTTTAATTACTTATTTTAATTTATAGGCTTGTATTAATCTCCTATTAATCCTAAAACCTATAAATTCATTAAGCATTCTAAACAAATACCAATCATCATATAAATCACGAACAAGCTAATCGAGGTACACCAGATTTAACCACGAGCCTAACTCGGTTTAATTAGGATTTAGGTTAACACTAATCACCAACTTAAGGTAATAGTTCATTACAGTCTCCTCAATTTAAAGCAATTTCATCATCGAAATTAAAGTAAACATATAGTTACTTGTAGTTTCAAAGAAAATGAATATTGTTTTTTCATATAGGAGTCCCAATCCCATGTTAGTTCCTCATTTATATGAAATTGCCATTTGACTTTAACCAAATTAATCTTTTTAGTTCTCAGTTTTTGAATCATAAGATCAAAATCTGAATTGACTGCTCATCGTAAGATAAGTCTTCCCGAAGATCAAATTCATTCCAATCAATCCTTAGAGTAAACTGAGTCTTCATTTTGCAAAGTATAAATACTTGGAAGATATTATGAACTCCAACTAACTGAGGAAATAACTCTAACCTGTAATAGCCTGTTCACTTCATGTCTTAGGTTTGATTAGCCACATTGGACTAGCTAATCTGGTGTTCATTTGGCGGATTAACTAGTTCATGGGACTATCTAATACCCAATATAAGTGACTAAAGTAAACCATCAATTTTGGTGGCACTAACTAGTCCCAATGCTTGGGCTTCACACATTACCAAACTACCCCTCCATTTTTACACCCAACTATTTGAGAAAAGAAATACTCATTAGAAAGGGGAATTGAAAAATAGTCGACTCGATTGTGTGAGGTGATTTAGGGGAGACTAACCCTAACCAAGGAAGGAGGAAAAATATCAATTTGCACCAGTTCGATTCGCAACAACAGTAAGTATTGCTGGTTTCGATGAGACTCCCGAATCTCTTCTGACCAAAACCAATTTTGTTTCAATCAAAACTCTCTTTGCCCGTCTCCCTCTCTCTCTCACAGTCTCTCTAACATAATAACACTACAGATCTTCAAATTATGGGAGAAAGGACATCAAATCTTCAAATTGTTGAGAAGGGGAGGCAATATTCGGCCAAAACAGTGCATTTTCTTAATTGGGTATGTTTAGATTTCATTTTTGGTGTGTTAAGGAAAATAGTTATTTGTTGTTTTTTAAGTTTTTTGTGTTGCGGGTTCACATTAGTAAAGATAACATTTGATGAATGGGTATGTGTTGATTTCATTTTTAAGTTCAAAAAGGCATTCATTGCGGACTTTGGTTTCAATTAAAAGTGGGAATCAGAGATAAAAAAGATTGGATTGAATCAAAATTGAAATCACGGATTAATCAATGTTTTGTTGGATTAACATCAAGACATTAGAGGTTCCTTTTCTTCTTTTTGTTGCAGGAAAAAACGTTACTAAGGTGCTCTAAAGGTACATACTTACTAACAATGCCACTTTCTAGTACGTATCAATTATAGTTAACATTAATTGATGTTGTTGATTGAAACTAGAAAACTTTGTTGGTAGTTCTGCCTCTTGAATGGTCATTTTTTTCAAGCTTGCTTTGGTTGTTAAAGACATATTGGAGGGCCAGACTTTAGACAAGTTTAGTAAATGCTAGCTTATGTTCTATTCTATAACTAGCCATGCATGTTTGTTGTAATAAGAAAGAAAAGAAATATTTTGAAAATTGATATGTATCAGTATCATGTCCATCTAATTAAGTTTTATTATGTAACTAGCTATATGTTTGTTGTAAAAAGAATGAAAACAATCTTTGTATTATGCCCAATTTATTAAGCATTGATTATCCCTTAGCCTTTTTTGTTAAAAAAATGAATAAATTACAACGTCTCAATCAAATTACTTTATTGTGTCACTACAAGAAAAACGAAATTTAGAAACAGAATTAGCAACGGAAATAAGTTCCGTTGCTAAAAAAATTAGTTAGAGACGGAATTGAGACGGACTAATTCAGAGACGGAATTGAGACGAATCAGAGACGGAAATAGAGACGGAAATAGAGACGGAATTAAATTCCGTCTCTAAAAAATGTCGCCAACATTCCCATCAAAATTTTCATTTTTTACTACCGTCCATTAGTCTTGAGATTCGTGCGGCTTCGATCTCGATGATTCAAAAATAGGGACAAAGACTCTCACCGAAATATATCTCTCACTCTCTCTTGCTCAACCCTAAACGCTCTCTCTCGCTCAACCCTAAACGCTCTCTCTCGCTCAACCCTAAACGCAGCGCTCTCTGCCTTCTCTCTCGCCCGGTCACCGCTCACCCCGCTCGCCGCTCACCGATCTCGCTCCCTCTCCGCTCTCTCTCGGATCCCCGCTCTCTGCTATCTCTCCGCTCACCGACCGATCCACCGCTCTCTGCCCTCTGCCCTCGATGTGTTGCTCACCGCTCCCATCACCGCACTCTGCTCTCTCGCGTGCATAGCCGATCTCTGTTCTTCTCTCTCTCTCTCTCTCTCTCTCGACCTCTCTCACCGCTCACCGAAGCTTTCCAGTTCTTGGTAGGGGTTGTGGGGTTGAATATTTGGCCAATGCCCAAATCAGTGAAACATGGGAAGTAGAGTGACCCGCGAATGGTATTGTGCCCAATAAGATATAGTAGTGAGTTTAAGTTAAAACCATTAGATGATGGTAAGTTTCGACGAAAATAAAAATTAGTGATATTGTTTGATCCGTGATTTGTTTTCCTATATCTCAATGGTTTTCCCTCAAATTCTGTCCCTTAGTACTAACTGAAAAACATTCCATAATTGCTTGTATGCAGGAAGTTTTTACACGAAAAGATGGCCATCCATTGTCTTTAAACAACCAACTTCTCGAAGAAGAAAGGATAAAGGCACTTCGGTACTCCTACTGTTCTTCAACCTTTCGATTTTAATATTCACCTTACTTGAGTGCTATCGACATGGATGTTAAGACTAAAATTATAGTAAATTAGAATTGCGAGTGTCACATTCATTAGTTTTAACGTCAACTCGCACCCCGCAGCCTTACTTTGTCTGTCCGACAAGCTCAATTCATACGTAAAAACCTCCGCGGGATATATTAGAAGTTCACAAGATGTTTCCGCGTCCTATTAATGAGCAGAGGATCCCGGTAAACCTTAGTTGTTGACTGATTTATTTTTCTACGTTTGTGCATTTTGTTACTTGAAGCTTTTGCTCAGGTGTTTGTTTCATAAATGATTAGATCTTCTCTATGCCTTAGACATTGTTCACTCAATTTAGTATGATAAGTACCCATAAAGTGTAGTAAAATTTTATGTGGTTTAATATGTATTTAACTATTCATACCAAAATAAGAGATAGAAACTCACTTAAAGTTAGGATCCTTGGAGAAGTCTTATAATATTGCTTGACAAATTATGGTGGTGGTAGAATCTAGCATCCTTCACAATATGGATAATTTAGACTTGAAATAATGAAAGAGATTGCAACTATTACTATTTTTTTCATGTATTAGCGTCAATGACTTGTTTTGCATGCATTTTGACACATTCTAGTATAAGCTGACATATATAAGATTGTTTTTCTTAATTTTCCTCTTTTTTTTGAAAATTGATGGGCAAAAGCAGTTTAATTTGTTGTTCAAAATACTTTGAGAATTTGTCTTTTTTCAAGGCAAATGGAATGCACTGGGAAAATGCTTTCCCTAGTCCTCAAAATTTAAGACCTGTGTAGAAGACGTAACATTTTCTCATCCATCTAGATGAACTAGCTCATTCTTAGATGCTTCTAAACTCCCTGTTGGCTGTAGGACTTTTTCCTATGCGTGTTGTTTGCTGAGTGTTTCGTTGTGCCGTGTGCACAATTTATGGGCTATAATAGCCTTTAACTGCAGAAATACCTAAAATATAGACTGCTGGATACCCCTTGCTTGTGCATCTTCGACTACCAGATTTTGTTATTTTTGACCTTCTTTTTAACTGTTACAAGCTCAATATTTTTTAGTTTATCTGTATCTTCTCCCATGACGCACCGAGCTTTTCTTCTTTTAGGACATTTGATCTTGAGTTCAGTTTGGAATTCTTTCCTCTGCATTTACTTTATAAGTTAATCCTTCCTTTGCTATATTTGAAATGATTCCAAATCATTTTTTCCATGATCATAACTGTGTTTCAATTGGTAACAATTTTTTTCCTAACCGACCATTTTTTACTTTTTACTTTTTCTTAGAAAGGGCGTAGAAACTCTTGGAATAATAACCCCTTAAGAATTGCAATCATAATCATGCACATGCTAATGAAGTTGATCTTAAGGTTTTCTAAAGAATTGCAACTGCCGATGCTAAGCTAAAATCACATAAGCACGCCACTAATTTTTTTGTATAAATCCTACAATCAAGTAATTGCCTAACATACATCTGAAAATTAATCACTATCTCTAGGTATACATTTGACCTCCACCTCCTATTGTTAACTTCAAAATTTTACCAACTTAATAATTTTTTTGTTTGTCACTGTTAATTTCTGTGTCTGGAAATGGCTCATGTTTGTTGATGGGTTGATTAAGGTTTTATTGAGGAGTTATTGTCACTGTATGGTATTTAATGATTGTTTCATTTATCAATTTAATAAGGAAACTAATTAGTCATTTCAAAGAAAAAGTGAAGACTAAATGACGGAGCTTGTGGCAATTTCAGAAGCAATTCATGTAATGTAATACTTTTTATACGAAATTCATATCTTTTTCTTTGCCTGGAAATTGAGTTTCTTATTTCAGTTAAGCCATGTTAATTCGTACGAGTAAGTCCTGCCTGGGAGCCCAATGGCCTCAAACTATGCAGTTGGTGGTCATGCAAAAGTTCTTTCTTATGGATTCGAAGGTTTATTTCTTTCCTTTCTTGTTTTAGTACTTAGCTTTTGAAGCTGCATAATGCAATTATAATTTCTTCATAGATCTCTTGCAGGGGACCTATTGGATGTCACCCTTGGTTAAGGTTCTTGTTTTTCTTTTTCCAGTAATGTCACTCCAGGTTTTGAATCATGAAAATGTTTTTAGGCTTTGCCTCATATGTATTCTTTGTCGATGTCTATCCTTGAAGCAATTTATTTTTGTACCATACTTGCCATGTGATGATTTGTTTCTTTCTCCTATGTCAAACATTCCCATTGTGAATTTGTGAGCCATTTAACTCTAATCAAGTTCATGCTGATGGTGGCTTTGAAATTAATGATACCTAGGATTTTATTTTATTTGTTTTTTAATCTATGGAATCTTTCTTTAGTTAAATGAAAACACCTTTTCTTTAATAACCCGGTAGTTAAATAAAAACACATTTTCTTTAATAAACCTTGACTTGATTCCCAGCTAGTTGTTCATTTTGAAATTTTGAGATTCCTCATTAGGCACACGGTAGCTGTTATATGAATGGATTACATCAACTGCATTAATCAAGGTGAAGGGAAACACCCAATCCACGTAGTGACCCAATTTGTATAATTTGAGTCCGACATTGTTGTTGCTTTTAGAATAGATCATCCAAGTATTAGAAGAGGAAACCTTTCTGAAGAGGAGGCTAGCATGCGACTATCTCCAAAAACAATGGCGTCCAAAGCCTGGCCTTAGCTATCCTATTGGACTTCTTCAAGTACAATCCTGATTTTTGGATACTTGAAGGATTTTGAAAGGACTTGTTGAACTGAGCTTCAACTTTCCAAGTACCCTTTTGCAGCGGAATCTTAAGAAATTTTAGGGACTTGAAAATGGTTCTATTTATTGCACTTTTCTCATTGTTTTTCCTTCTCATTCTTTTTGCAGTTGTTGGGATCCAGGTTCATGGCTTGTAGGTATGCGTTCATATCTAGAAGCAGCCTCTCAATAGCGGAACAAGACTCGATACATTGAACCATTCCCAAACATAGTAATGATTGGGTACCATTCATTGAGTAAGTTTAACACTGATTCTTTCTGTTTGTTTCCTTCTCCTTGCATTTTTATGGTTTTCTTAATTTCGGTTTCACCCTTTAGTTTGCATGGATGACTCACTGCTAGAAATTAACTTTCTAATAGCATCTATATGATTGCACTTCTCACAAAATGCGGAACGATAGTATAGTGCGTGAGAGAGTTTTTTATGCTGTGACCAGGAGCACTTTGAATAACGCGGGATGGCGAAAATTGTTATATGCGCTCCAATGGCATTTTTGAAATTCTCTCTTGATAATCTTTGTTCTTGTTGCGACTTTTCATCGACGAAAATGAATTTAAGCTCAAAATATATATGTGCTTTTGGAGACTTGAAATAAACTCATTTATCCTCTCAGGAGCTCACATTCGCCGAGCCTCAACTAGCTATATTTCTTTATTAAATTGAGTCTCAGTTTCCTCTCTTATTGCCCAATGCCAATCTCATTTATCTTGAACAAAAATAGTAAGAGAAAAAAATATTTCGTTGAAACGTTAGTTCTCAGTCCAAACTTGTATACCTTATGCAAGTCAAGTCTTCTACAAGCGATTAGGCTGCACCTTCTTCTTAAAGCTTGTTTATATTTTTCAATTCCTGCTTGGCTGTTCCAAGGTTTCACAACATGGGCATGCCTATCAATATCTGACCCATCATATTCATTTCATACATTCATTTTATGAATCAAGATTTAACTCTTGAAATCAAGTTATTTGAAGTGGGAATAATGATGCAAAATCATGTTCATTGATAGAGTAAGATACTAGGAAGATTTTAATTATTAAATTTGAACTCTAATAGAGATATTATTTTCCTAGGTTTTGTGTGATGATTCTAGTTGTTTGATATGAGAAGGAACCAAATCGGACCTTCTAAGCTTTTTTTCACAGCCTGCAATGTAAAGTTTTCAAACTTAAAAAAGTTGAAGAACATATTTTTGTTGTGTGCATATCTGTGTGTTTAAAATAGGTTAATGAAAGTCATTCCTATTTTGTAGGTTCTCAAATTTTTGATAACAAACACCAATTTTTGCTGTTTTAGTTAGAATTTGTTCCTCAGCACCCCACCAACTTTGTTTCTAATTTTACATGGTAAAGTTTTTCTTTGTATTGAGTTCCTTCATTCTCTTTTTTTGACTTGGACAAAAGAATTGCGTTTATCTACCTATATTCTTAGATCTTGTTCGTAGAACCAAACGGAATGAGTTTTCAGCTAGTGAAAGTAGCGAAATCTTATAATTCTTGGATATAGCATTTATTCGTCTTGAAGCATGGTTCCAATGGTTCAATACCACTCAAGCACTTGTGCTTGCGATGATACGTAGTTCTCCCATAATGATGAATTTTTTTTTCTTAATTACTTTATTTATGCTGTGTTTGGCTCATACACTTGTGCTTGCGATGATACGTAGTTCTCCCATAATATTGTTTATATTCCTATTATTGTTTGTATAATTTAGTGATTTTTTCTTTTTGATCTTTTTTCAGGTGATTTGTACGAAGTCAAGTATTATTTGAAGCACAATCAACTTTATATAATCTCGAAACACTTCATTTTTTCATTTAGAACAATTTTTTCTTTTACTTTTATAGAAAGATACGATATAGAAACGTTTTAGATTGTTTTTGTTGTTTCGTGTACAGTACATTGAGAAAAGATAATGTTAAGGATATGTTAAGTTTATATAAATCGTGCAATATCAATATATTATTTAGCTATGATTTTTATTATATATTGGCAGGTTAAATATGCTTGGATTGAGACCTATCTATATATATATGATCCGTTGCTAATTAGAGACTTTAAAAACTAAACAAAAATGAAAATTAGAGACGGAAATCGCAACTGAATCCAGAGATTTCGTTGCTATTTCCGTCTCTAATTTTCGAGGAATAGACACATGAATCAGAAATGGATCAAATTCTGTCTCTGATCCGTCTCTGATTAGCAACGGATCAGAGACGGAAATAATCAGAAACAGAATAAATTCCGTCTCTAATCAGAAACGGAATAAATTCCGTCTCTAATCAGAAACGGAATTAGAGACGGAATAAATTTCGTCTCTGATCAGAAACGGAATTTATTCCGTCTCTGATCCGTCTCTAAATCAGAAACGAAATCACATTTCCGTTTCTGATTGAATCGGCGACGACGATTTCGTAGACGAATACGGAATAAATTCCGTCTCTAATCCGTTGCAGATTTCAATTAGAGACGGAATTTATGCAAATCAGATACGAAAATTTCCGTTTCTGATCTGCTGTTTTTTTGTAGTGTGTATATTAAGAAGCTGCTAGGGGTACCCACTTTAGACACCTATTTGGGACACTGCAGTTGTAAATTAGTTGGGTCGACTACATGAATCAATCATTAACTCCCTTATCACTCAGACTAGTCAGCTGTACATGCTTGAACTCTTCTATGCATTTAGGAAAATAAAGTGTGTGTGAGCCAAAACTCATTGTGATTATGGGATCTGGGTGTTTTGCCATTTTTTGTTCCACAATTTATTATTTTTTATGTGTTGGACCACAATGGTAATACCTTGTAGATTGAACTGCTACTCATTTGGATGTGTCATTACTCATTACGCTAGGTCATGTTTAAAAGACCTGCATTGACGGGGTTGGGGGTGAGGGTTTGATTACGTCGATGGAGTTTTCTTCAACCTGCATAGTTGTGTTTACATTTGTAGTTCTGGTCGTAGGTGTATGGTTCTCAAATAACAGTTAGGTTTGAGGAAAGAAAAATGTAATAAGTAGATACATAGAAAAAGAGCAAACTTTTAATTCTAATAGTTTTTTTTTTTGGCTCTATACATTAACTAATGCTAAGAATTGCTAACAATTAAAATTTTAAAACTGAAAACTCAGCTAACCATAGTATAATACTTACATGCATATAATTATTTGAAATTTGGGGGGGGATTGATATGGGTATTCACATGAACTCTAAAAAATTCTTTATCACTTGAGGCTTTGAGCCATTCTTACGCTTTTAACACCCAAAAGCTATATTCCTATTAATACAATATTTCTAATAATAGTTGAGATACATTATAAACTATGGATTACCCACATATGGATTCAAATTCATCAAGAGCTATTTGTTTTGGATGCTACGTTGAACCTATTCGTTTTAATATTGAAACGATATGCTTTTTTGAGAGATATTCATTAATTTTTTTAGGATAGTTGGTTTTATATAGATTACCTACCTTGGATTTAAATTCATCTAGAGCTTAACCTCGTTCAAGGGATTTGACAATCAACCACCTCCTCATTTGCCTGTGAGTCATTGAAATCATGCTACATATGTTTAAAGTTGTAGCAAGTCGTAGGCGTCGTGTGGAATGAACTTACGAACTAGGTTATGAACAAGGGAAACAATTGTTTTCTTATTTTCTTTTCTTTTGCATGGTGTGTCATTTTGATAACAAGTGTTCGCCGCTTGTCACCCTAGAGATTTCGTTCGCCATGACCTATTCCGTTGCCACCATTTGGTCTCCTAAGTAAACATCATTGTTCACCTTTTTCTTCTTCTTGGCTTGATTCCCATTAGCATCAAGCGTATAAATTCTGGTTCTCGATGATGTAGAAGTGGTATCGACCTCTTCAATGGGCACCGCTTCAGTCTCACTTTCACTGCTGGAGTGATGAACGTCGTCGATATCCTCAAGAGCATCCTCTGGTGCATGTGCATCCTCTCCCATGGCCCTATCATTCCCGTAAATGATACAACAATTTTCATAATGTAGGAATGACTTTAGAAATCAAGGTCTTGCTTCCGCGTAGTTCTGCAAGCAATAATAAAGATTTATTTATGGCATATGGATGAAATAAAATAATAGGATGCATAAAAATAATAAATTTAACGACAACGACATGCCCTCAGGTAATCTTCTCATACATCATCGGGAGCGGTGACCATGTTGGAAGTCGAGTCGAAATCGAATCCGTTTGTACCATACCGGATGCCGCATATCATATCATTAACTATGAACCACTATTTCTTCAAGGATCTTTGTCTAGATTCAATACGTGGTCGGGCCTTGATCCCCGAGTTCGGGAGCGTGATTTTTAATGCCTCGTCGAGATGGTTCAAATATCTGGGCTTGAAGCCATTGTCACGTTTGTACAATCCGTTGGCCACCTTATCAAACACGACATTGACAAGAGCAACATCCTCGGCATGGTTCCACTTTCGTCGGGATGCCTTGGTGTATTCGCCCAAGTCTTCATGCGAAGGTTCACGTGAACACCTTATTTTCCCCTTCCCCTTTTTCTTTGTTGCGACAATTGCACATTGTTGAAGGAGCTTGGATGGTCTGGTGGATGTATTCATGTTTTTCACGAGTTGAAATGACCTTCCACTACGAATGCATGCTTGTTATGAGCCTGGTTGATCCATGTCTACTATGTGCAAAGAAATAATTGATAAAATTTGGCGTAGAAGCAAATAGGTATTTTACAAAAGTACTCAGTCGATAAATTTAAAAGCAACAAAAACTATATGAAGTTTCTTAACAAACGCAATAACTTAAAACTAATACATTTATTTACAAGCTCACTGTGTTGCGATGTAAAGGATTGATATTCTTATTCTAGTGGTGTTTAGGAACAATAATCTTAACTAAGCATATTGTATTTCCATCTTTAAAGCATGTAATACTTCTTTTTAAAAAAAAAAAAAAATGTAGGGATGCAAAGAGGGATTTCACCTACATTCTTAAATTGAAATACTAATAATGAGCCTCATTGTGCCGATGACTTGACATATTTATGTATTGTTCATGGAAGCAATTAGAAATTTAATTAACTACTATAGGAGTGCCTTATAAATTGCACATAATTAAAGTATATATTCCTAGCATAAAGTACGGTTCCATCAGTAGTGGTTATAACATGCATTCGACTTTAAGAAATATTCAATCAAATTAATTTGACATAGTTGAATTCCAACTAAAATGGAGTTGCAGAGAACAAGAGAAACTATATAAATGATATATGCCTCTTAACTATATAATTAATCTTTCACTTTAAGTATTTAAAAAGAAAACATATAACTAATCTTTGTTAATTATTTATAAAGCCTATAAATTTACATACTTAATATGAGAATTCAGTCAATTGTTCAATAAAGGAACACCAAAACATGTTATCATATTATAATCCTAACCAATTTACATACTTCCGTTAGCCTCAACTACCATAAAATCGGAAAAATCTTGATCCAACGCAGTCAAAAGACTTAAAAGAACAACAACTTTTTTTTTTTGGATTAACAGAAGCTATACTCCTTTATGTGTGAATCCATTTTTCCATCCCAACCGAAATCAATATCAAGAAAATAAGCATCAAATAGGAAAAGCTTGAGAACTTCAACATCTTCTCTAGCAATAAAGATAAGAATTCACAACATGATGGCATTCTGTAGGACTCACTGCCTGTAAGTCTTATGAATTCAGGAAAGGAATATAGTTCGAAAAAAACCACAATCAATAGAATTGCGACCATCACTCCATCAGATCGAACAAAACAACAAAACCACACTGCAAAATCAAATCACTAAGAACTCAAAACCTAAAACCACAATAAAGTACACAACTATGTTTCCTAGAGAAGAAAGTATTCTCTGATTAAAGTAAACATACCTCAGATGAAAAAGATGCCCTTTACGTAAGAAGACGATGACGAAGATGCGGACGATGAACACCGCTCACCAAAAATGTGGGAACTCAAATAGGGAGAGCAGAAGGTGAAGACGGTAATCGAGTTTTCGATTTGGTTGGAGATGTAACTTAAATGGAGGGGTAATTTAGTAAATGTACCGATTACAACCACATTTACTCCCAGACTTAAAACTCCCAACCCAACAAGATACATAAAAGGGACTAATACATAAACCCATATGTTAATCCTATTACAAACTAATCCCATAATCTTGGGTCTCCCTAAAATGTGAAGCGAACAGGCCTTAAGTAATAGGACTACTCCTTTCATGTATTCTGAACGACCCTATATACCTTGAAACTAGCTTACCTCGCAACCTAAATCTGTATAGCCCTTTCATAGGTGAGAATCTCAACAGAACAAGATCATTCTTTGAAAACTCTAACAATTTATGATATTTATCGGTGTATCTCTTATGTTTTAATTGAGCTGCAATCAAACGCTGGTGAATCGACTGAATTCGCTTTGTGTAGTTCTGAATCAACTCATATAGAGAAAAATTCCTCTTCTAGTTACCACTAAACTCCAAGACATAAGCTCAAAGTATATCCTCTAGCACTAAAATCAACCATTCACTTTGTCGATAGTATATCGTACCGAGGTTAAGAATAGTTCAAACCTATCTCTACAATTCACTTTACAGTCTGAACGTGAATCTCGGATATCTAACCAAAATAGTCGACACTGGAACTCTATAAAATCTCACACCTCACATATGTACACCTTATATAATCGGTCAAGAGGATTTCGCATGGGAACTGACAAGAAATGTGCAAACTTTGTCAACCTATCAACTACAACCCATACCGCATCGTGCTTACGCCGACTCAGAGGTAAACTAGAAATAAAATCCATCAATATATGTTCCCATTGTCACACAGGAAGAGGCAGTGGATGCAATATACCTCCAAGTTTTCTATGCTCAGCCTTAACTTGTTAACATATCTCACATCTCTTTACAAACTCATCAATATTAGTCTTCATCCCAAGCCACTAATAAATAAGCCTCATAACGCTATACATCTTATTATTACCCAGATGAATAAAGTAAAGAGATCTATGAGATTCTCGAAGCAATTCCTACCTCAACTAATACTGAGCAGGAATCTACAATCTATCCCTAAACTATAACGCACCATTATTAGAAACTAACAAATCAGGATGATCCACACTAGCTGCTAATTTCTAACGCACTATATAACCTTAATTATTTTTTCATTACCAATCACCACTGAATCATTTCCAATTCAGTCCAAATTTGAACACAAAAGATCCAATTAGTAGCTCAAAACTAGCACTCTCAGTTGATGATGTGTTAGCTGAACTTACACAAATCATTATCATAGATGTCTAAACTAAGAAGCTCTAGCATTACCTACATTTTCTCCATATATTAGAGTTGTACTTTCATATTGATAGTCTATTAATACCTTTCTATGTAGTTCCAAATTAATCGAGCTTTAATTAACTTGTATCATTACTTCTCGTCCCACATCGATTGGCGACGAAGTAAAACATATAAATTCTTAGGAAAAACATATCAGCGTTTATAGCCTAATAATAATAATAATACTAGATAACTCATATAGTAAAATATTCCTTCCAGTAATTACCATCTTCCAAGTCACAAGCTCAGAAATTATATTTTCTATAACTAAGATCAGCTACAAATATATCGTGTTAAGATTGAGAAATGTTCTTCCAAGCTATTATACATTTCTTCCCCACTGGGAAGCATACTTTCAGTTCCTTACCGAAATTTAATCTCGGTTCTCCATAACTCTTAACTCTTTCTATACACATATATCTCACTTACTTTTCCACAAGAATTTAAACCACGATACTGACAAGAAGTTTTTAGACTCTATCGGTCCTATAATTACAATATCAATAACCTTCACTTTTCATCACAACTTTGGTTAACCATCATAAATTTATGAGCATGAAATTTCATTCATATATGACAAGAATAATATAACCCTCCAAGTTAATAACATTCAGATTCTACCGACGGTATATCTCATATTTCTTTATAAAATCGACACTTTCAACTTTCATTCCATGTCACCAACAATTCATTCTTATCGTAATGATTTTATATTTCATCTAAATGAATATTTTAAAGAAATCCATGGGATTCTCATAACATTCTTGCCATACTTCTTATTTGAGTTCTAAGAACTTTCCTTATATGCTTAATGTTCTGATTTGAATTTATCCACGCCAAATATCAATAAATAGTAGTCATACCTTGACCTACTAGATAATCTCAATCAGTTTCTTCAATAATTCATTACTAAATTAATCAACATTAGCTCAGCTCCAATCTGAGCTCCAAAGAACAAAATTGTAATTACCAATTTAGATTACTTAGCTGATGATATGGCTACGCAGGACTTCAATTAGTCACCACTAAACATCTCACTCTAGAGATATTACTGAGTAGCTTTTATCATTATTACAACCCCTGTCCTTTTCCTATTCAAGGCATTGTCAACACAATCACCTTGATGAGGATGTTTCAGAGTTAATTCCCAACACTTAGGAAATTCAAGGTATCAATCTTACTTGCAATTTCTATTACTCTGAGAATTCCACTTATCAAACTTCCATAGTTTGAAAATCACTATTTTAACCTTACCATTTTTTATACTTCCACATTATCTTTTAATGATTCGTATAAAATTATCATTAATCTCTAAGAATAATTAAAATATTCTCAACAATCTTTTTCTCTTACCTACAAGTTATTCCTTTCACATTTGGTACAACTACCAAAACAACTATCTCAAGATTATCAATCACCAATAGTTCTTCTCATAATTCTAGAACAATATATAGATAGAAGTATAAGATGCAATTTTGTTTTATTGTGTCAACACACATTCTTACCTAAATAAGAAGTCTTAGAATGAACCTTTAACTTCTGCCACAATTAAGATATCCTCAAGCAAACATTAATCAAACTATAATTCAACTTTTTTCCAAGGCATTCTACTTTTGATTTATATTTACTATAATCCTCATACATGAGTTAACTGAATAAATCACACAACGATACTAGGGATCCCTGGATCAATCATTTATAATATTCATTTATTTCAAGCTTACTTTCCTTTTTTGCCTCTATGTTGAATATATGATAATTCCAAACTGTCTCAATCATAGTCAAATCCTCTAATTTGCTATTAATATTCAACACTCATACAATTAATTAACTTTTGAGACTTAATACTTACACTTACAAAATCTGGTCTAAACCAATTTATCGTTACAATTTTCAATTATGTACGGTAATTGCTTATGCATATTCTAAATCTTCAATGACTCAATGTTATTACTGATAAAACAATAACAAAATTAAAATAAGGTTTTAAAACTCAACACCCTTCATTTATGAACATAGTATGAGTTCTAGTAAGTTCTAATCGTTTCCACCATCTACTTAAAATAATCCAGCAACTGCTTGAAATCATAAGTATATCCTTAACTCTGATCATGTCACTGTGACAAGCAAATCTCAAATAACTCTTAAGAACATTTGATTTCACCTAATTGTCAGAATGAGTTGTCAATCCTGGCCAATGAATATTCATTCCCACTACCATATATTATTCTTTAGATTCCCCAAATCATCAGATTCATTAACCACTCATTCTCCCTAGGATATCTTACCAACTCACTGCTATATTTGGATTAAACTATATTTTAGTTTTCACCAGTTTAAATTCTCAATTTCACATTTCATTACTTAACAATTTATTCCCCATTCCAATATGGATTCACGCAATAATTGGAATTTCCTAATTCATAACAACTTATGAAGTATAATTACATTAGTGATTTCCTAACCTTAAATAGGCTTTTATCATTATCAACTAATTTATTTACTGAATAACTTCTATTATTTCTCAACTAGTTTTGATGCTAGTATTAAATTACTCCTCAAAGTGGTTTACCATCTTTAAGTTTCACCAAAAGTCATTCAATACTATATTACTTCATAAATCTCATTCTCCTAATATATGTTTCAAGGTCTAGATCCACTAGATACTTCCTCAATGACTATTATTTGTTTAATAATATTAGCAAGAACATAGACCATTGACAATAGTTAATAAGAGAAGAGCTTAATTTCATCTTTATAATTTTTCTTATGTCTTTCCTTTTTAATCTCTTTGAGGTTAATAATCTTTTGAGCTCTTAACTTTAATGCTTTGTCATATCGTGAGAAATAGATGGACTTCAACCATCTTATCATTATTTAGGAAAGACATAACTCTTATATTTACCACGTAGATATATGATAAAGCACAACAAATAGTACATCCCGGTCTTTTATCTTTTGGCTACCCCCAAAACACGATAAAGTCCATTTATCATACCCTAAGCTTATTCATAACTCGAGACAACTCTCAGAGTTAATAAACTTAGGTTTCGATACTAAGGTATATCAGAGTCAATAACCTTAAACCTCGATACCCAACTGTATCTGAGTTATCATTTGTTTCCAAGTAATAAAGTCATACTCTGAAGTAAACTCTAATAGCATACTATATTAGAATTAATCACCTTAAGCTTTGGAGTAGGCTCTGACTAGTCTCCGATACCAAACTATATCAGAGTTATTAAATATAACAAAGCCCTTAAACCTATGCTCTGATACCAAGTTGTAACATCCTCTAATTCGATTAGGGCAATACCCAACTTGAAACCCTAATTAAGCTCAGATTACCTAGCCAGACTTAGCTAGAGCTAACAACCTCTCCTCTTGTACCTGATAAACACCACTATATATCGACTATTGATATAAAACAAATAATAAACGCAACAAAAATTTAAAACTTTTTCGATAATCAAATAATATATACAGTATCAAATCAAACCAGAATAAACCTCGGTTATACAAATCTCCCATCTTTTGTGATATTATAAAACTATAATTTAATACAAATTTATAAAACAAGGGAAGACTCATTACATCAAAGAGAAGATCAATACTCTTATAACTTCTCTATCCTGTAATTGTAGCGCTCATTGATTTTCCCGAAAATTTAATTGGGGTGAATGCTCTAACTTGCTCAGTAAGTAGGGAATCACAAAGCCATCAACATTTCATATAATAATTAAGAACATTACGCAATAACAATATGCACCAATTATAACTAACAAGAATATGGAAAGCATATAAATCAATAAATAGAGGATGCAATTCAACTGTCAATTACTATTATAGTGTGATTCCCATTTTATTCATAAAACTATGGTCGATTACCCACCGACACCATTAATGAGATTGCTAGACCAACATATTGGCTGATGTGCTGTTTAGTCAATCCATTAATGTCTAATGGTTCTATTCGAAATCTTCTAGTAAGTATGTAATTCACATAACTTATATAACTGAGTCGAAAGTTACATATAGGCCGGGAAGGTAACCCACCTCCTATATAACCTGGTTTCAGTTCCAAGAACTTACTTTCATGAATAACATTAAACATTGTTTTTCGTTCATTGAAAACATCATAATACATAGTCCCCCTATTCAGTCCATAAACTGCATGAACTACATATACTAAAATAGCTAGGTAACATTGATAAATAAGCGAATCCATACTTACATCGGGTTAAGTCTCAGTTTCTAAACTTCCTAAGTTTCTGGGTAACCCAAACTTTCTTGGTGATCCAACACCTATCAAAAATCATTTGTGATCAATATAGTTCTATTCTTGTGTTTATAACCCTTAAGTCAGTCCCTAAGACTTCAAGAAATTCTAAGTAAAATACAAGACTATTTTTTTTTTCAGAATGCGAGTGCGCTCACTCACCGGGTGGGGCACATTCCACCAACTGGGTTCGTCCCATTGATGAAGGGAGCGCGCAACGTGCTCCTCTATTCAATGAAGTGAGCTCCACCCTATACTGCCTCGGTAGTGAACTAGGCAGTAGCCACTGTTCCATTAACAAATCTCCAAAACAACCACAAATACTCTCCCAAATCATTAGGGAGGACCTCTAGTGAGGTATAAACCACTTCCCAATCGATAACAACAACAATTAACTGAGAAATCATCATCTAATTATGAATTCAACTTCGAATTCAAAACTTAAACTCACACATAGTGATGATCTCTGATCCATAGCTGTTTAAGCTCCTCAATTATACTGGAAATCACTCTTTTGATAAGCTCGTCTTTATCAAACCCTTAGTCTATCTCCCTCTCTCTCATTTTCTCAAATGATTGATTGCAATTAAGGATAAGCTTGATGATTTTTGATTTATATATATGGATTTTCCTTGAGATACCATCATGCTATCTCAAAGCTAATCAAGTGATTGATGTGTTAAAATGATACTCCATAAAGTGACATACATTTTGACACCACGTTCATCTTGGGGCTGATCAAATGATCTATATAATTCAAACCAAGCTTATAGTCTTATTATATATATATATATCAAATACATATAATTATATATACTTTATGTATTTTCTTGCTAATAAATTCACCAGACATGCCTAAAAGTTTTCTTGGGTATGCACATTCATTTCACGACCCCTTCATCACACTTAGTGTACCGACTATTTATTGTTTGATTACTTATTTTATGTTTATAAGCTTGTATTAATTTCCTATTAATCCCACAACCTATAAAATTCATTAAGCATTCCAAACAAACGCTAATCATCACACAAATCTACATGCGTAAATCGAAGTTCATCATAATTAACTATGAGCCTAACTTGGGTTAATTAAGATTTGGATTAACACTAATCACTAGCTTAAGGTAACATGTCGTTACCGAATGAATGCTAGAGTAACATCTGATGACTGTATACGGCTGGAAAGGCCTTTTGAGGAATGAGAATTTGTTGTTGCTTTGATGGAAATGAACCCAAACAAACCTCTAGGACCTAATGGAATCAACAACAAGCTACTTCAAGTGAAATGGTAGTTTAGGCGTGTTTTGGAAATTTCATTCCTCATGCCATTTCGAATGAGGCCTCAATGAAGCATATATTGTTTTAATTCCCAAAGTCCCCTCTCCACAGTTGGTAACGGAATTTAAACCAATTATTTTATGTAACTCCTCGTATATAAGCTTATTGCTAAAGTACTTTCTAACTAGTTAAAATGTGTTTTGAATAAGTTGATTTCCCTATTTTGGAATGCTTTTGTTGCAGGACGACATATTACATACAATATCATCCTAGTTCATGAGATTCTTCACTCAATGGCTAACGGAAGCAGAATAACACAATAGGTGATCCTTAAACTAGACATAAATAAAGCTTATGAAAAGCTTGAGTAGGCATTAATGATGGAGGTATTTCGTTAATTGGGTTTCTAAAAAAGTGGATCAGATTGATAGGCTAGTGCATATCTTCAATCATGTGTAGGGTGACTATACCCCCACAAGAAGATGCAAGGTGGTTCGTTATTTTCCTATCTTTTTGTTCTATGTTTCGTAGTATTGTCCTTTTATTGGCTAAAGGAGAAAGGGATAGACTTTTCCAGGGGCTCAAATTAAATCATACGACCCCACCCATCTCCCATATAATGTTCATGAATGAGGCTCTCATGTTTTGCCGGGCTAATGTTCAAAATTTAGATGCTTTGAAGAGGATCTTAAATGTTTACTCAGGCATTTATGGACAATAAGTCAATTCTCATAAGAACTCTATCCACTTCACCAAAAACATGTCACCCATCCAACGAAGACATCTATAAGAGATAGTAGGTATAAAAGAAGCTGAAAGGTTAGGAAAGTACATAGGTATCCAATACATTGAAAGGCAAACAAAAATGTGTAATGTGGTAGTGGAGAGGCTAAATAACAGAGCTCTAACATGGAGAAAACTTTTTTATCCCCGGATGACTAGGAGATCCTGTTAAAATCAGGCCCAAGCAATCTCAAATAATTATATGACAATGTTTCTACTTATGAAAAGTACTTTGAAGGCTCTAATACAAGCTAGGAGAAAATTTTAGTGGGCTAGTCCTAGGAAATAAAGTAGTATTCATTGGTGTTCTTAGGGAAGTGACACCTATCGAGAGTGTATAATAATTTCCTTTTTATATTATACTTAAATTATTTAGTAGTAGTGATAAGTGGGAATTGTATCCATTGGGATTTATCAAATCTCTCTAGGAAAAAGGAATTTTAAAGTTTTTATTATTTTTATTTTATTATAATAATTAAACTAACTAATAACTAACTATAATATAATATTACTTAACTAACTATATTATCTTAACTAAATAACACGATCTAGAATCACAATCAATCAAATAGATTAAACTCAATTATAAATAAATATCTAAACAAATATCCAGAACAATGTAATATAAACCCATTTTGCATTCCAAACATGTAAATCCAATCCATATAGTCATGAGCATACTTTGTAAAGTAAGATAAATCATTAAACTATGATTATAAGCAAGTAAACGACCTTTAGCCAACCATTTATTCTCATAAAGCTACGTTCTAATTCTATTGAGCTAACCGCTTTATTCACATAAAGACATTAACTTAATGCAATAGAACTTCATTAAATTTTATGAGAACTTTGAACTACTAAATCTAACATCTTCTGAAGCCACTTCAACATTAGATTTAGATCTCAAATTCACTTAGGATATTTAAACGGTGTTTATCTTTCAAAAAATCCTAGTTACTACTTCAAATGGATAACTAAACCATATATCACATACATATTTGCAACCATGCATACAATACCTAGATCCATGATTAAAATCAATAGGTATTAACCTATTAAAAATGTGAATCAAAGAATACAGTCATTTGAAAGCATTAAGCACATATTCAACTCATTACAACTACGTTGCAAATGGATCTTGTTCATGTTCAGACTTTGTTTAGATCAAACAAACTACTATTCATATTCATAAATAACATTGTAATAATATGAATAAAAGCCATAATTGAAAATAACTCTAAATTAAATAAATACTTGAATCTTCAAGATAATATACAATATATGTAAACTAAGTAGACAATGGCTCCAAGAACAGCCAATGGTTCTAGGACTTCAAAATACAATCAAAGACTATTGATTCATAACTTAGGGTTAACATTTATAGTATTATAAGTTGTAGACATCCTAAAACAACTCAAACAACTCGTAATTATCCAAGATTTCTAAGATCTAGCTTAGCGATTCACTTGGATTTATGTGACTCAGGAATTGCTTGGAAAATCTAGAACTTTGAGCTCATTGGTCTTTTCTTGTATCCATCGATTTAGCCAGTGATTCAGCGTCTCCAGGAATCAGTGAGCATCGTTGGTTCATTTCTAGTTCTTCTTTGCTTTTTCAATGATAATTCTTTGAATACTTCTTCCACTTTATTAATTCTTTCATAATCTTCCTTTTTTGCTTCATTTCTTCATATTCTCCATTTATTACTTGAAATATTAAAAACAAGAGAAAACCCCTTGTAATTTAATTTTTATATTTAAAATCATCTTAAAATGAACTATAAAATATATTTAATTATTGACTTGTCATATACCCCAAAACTAAGCACTTTGCAGTCCTGAGCAAAAGAATACTCTCAATCATATTCTCTTTTTTCTTTCCTCATTTTGATTTCATAATTATATACTATAATTCTAAAATAAAAATTATCTTAAAACATAAACATATTAATTTCATAAAAATAAGAATCATGATAGAATAGAAAGAACTAAAGAACAACTCTTTTATTTGACATTTCAACCTCCTAATTGTGCAATACACCTCAAAATTCAAAGTTAAATCAATCACAAAGGTCAAGGCACCACATAGATTTTCTCAATCTCCACTGATAAAAATCAAGCTTATGATAACTAATATAGAACCTCAAGATACAAAAATACTAAATTAATCTCATTTTCAAATAATATTTAAAATATCACCACAATCAGAGTCATATGAACCTTTATTCACCAATAATCATTATTTCATATTCAATTATTGAAATAAAAAGACATACTTTACTTAACTTAGCTATAAGTACTCAACATAAATCTTTTATTGAAGAGTTTTCAATGAACTTCCCCTATTTTTCTTATATATCTTTTTCTTTCTTATTAAATTATATAAATTCATTTTTTTTTGCATATTGTATTCTTACGACTCCCTACCCATTTCCTTCGGAATTTGTTATTATTTTAATAGGAATTATGCATCTAATATTTCCCACCACTAGATTCTCTGCTCCATTTCCTTTGGAATTTGTGGGTCTCTCTATTTTTTTCAAAAAAACTCTTCTTAGCTCTTGTCACTTTCACTATAGTCAAGAAAGCATTCTTTCCAACTAAGTAAAGTCTATTGGCTATTTCCTATTTTTCTCTTCAATTGTGGCATAAGTTCTTTTCAATATATCCATATATATATAAACATGATCAATAATCTTTGTATAACAAGATTCTTAGAAATCTATCTTTTTTATCTTGTACTATTGTTCTGATCTTCTTCCTATTATAATGTCTAACACAAAGTAATCAATCTAATCTAAATTTCTCTTATGTATACACAATCTAGGTTAACTTAAATAGGGTATAAAACTCATTTCCATCATAAAATCTTTATTTTCATGGGTAATAATAATATGAAATCACCATTTCAATTATAATAATATTCATATTCTTAACTAAATAAAGTAAAATGAAATGGAAAATATTACCTTTATCGTGGAAAATTTTGAAAATTCAGTCAACTTTGGATAAATAAATGGATTCTACCTCTCTTTTATTCCATACTTCACATTTTCTTATTTCACTTCACCTAATACCCCCAAACTCATTCCAAACCTTGTCCTTAAGGTTTAAAAATTAAGTCGGGTGTTTCAACGAAAATAAAAAACACCTCGTGAAGCATAAATGAACAAAATAAATAACTAAGGAGCTTAAGAATGAATTGAATAAGTGATTGAAAACATGATAAATTTAAACATGCTAAGCATCATATGATTTAAAAGGACATATCAAACCAAAGAATAAAATTTAAATGCACCAGAGAAAATGTGTCATAGTAACATACCACATCATTCTAAACATAAGATCACAAACAAAGACTTCTCAATAATAACACTCAGAAAAAGATTACATAGAGAAGAAAAATCTCAGAAGTGTCGTCCATACATCACATCATCACCATCATTCTTATGATAAGGCTGTTAGGACCAATGCCATTCCAGAAAGTGATTGCTCGACCATTAATCGTTAGAGTGAGTGTTTTGTTCAGAATATCCATAACAACTTGAGTAGTGACTAAGAAAGGTCGCCCTAAAATTAAAGGAGGATATTCATTAATAAAGTGTGGCATGACCAAAAGTCCTTGGGTAAGATATATGTCCACTTGAACTGGTACATTTGTGATTACACCTATTGATTGAATTGAAATGCCATCCGGTAAAAAAACTCGTTCAGAAGCAAGTGCATCCAACTCCAATTAAGTGTGTAGAAAGTAATGTAAAGCATTGAATTTGCAATAGAACCTATATCACACTGAGCTCTATGATACCAAGTCCATTTGATTTTAATGTGCAAACGTATACCTCCAGGATCATTAAGCTATACAAGGATTAAATCCGAATTTTTTTTTCTTGTTCTTCTTGGATTTAAAATCTCTCGACATGTTAATACTCTTTCAATTTTTCGGTTGCTTACAAGTCCATTCTTGAGTTACTTTTTTTTTTCTTTTAAAGTGTCTTCAACTTGTTCTTTATTTGGAACTTCTTTTGCAGTTTCCATTATTACTACATTAATTATATAAATTTCAACATTAAAATTATCATAATAGTATAATTCTAAAAAATCATTATCATTAATTTTATTATTGAATAATTCATCATATTCATCATAATTATGTTCATTATTAATTTTGAATGTGATAATCTTGTCTTCAAATTTCATGGACACATTGTTCCTTCAGTAATATCTAGCTTTATTTTAGCTGTTTTATGAAAAGGTCTACCTAATAGTATAGGTGGATGATTAGGTAATATCGAATCTCCTATTTTCATGACATAAAAGTTGGCTAGAAATACTAACTCATGTACTTTTACTAAAATATATTCTAATAATCCATAGGGTTTAATAATTGAATTATCAGCTAAGGTAAGATTAATAGGTGTATTAGTTAATGAACATATTTTCAATGATTCATAAAGTTTAAGTGACACTACATTAATTGATACTCCGAGATCAAACATAGAAAACTCAATAGAAGAGTTTCCTATTGTGATAGGTATGACAAACATTCCTGGGTCAGAACATTTCGTAGACATTTTTTTATTATTAAAGATGAAACCTTTTGTCACCATAATTGCTTAGTTGATTCCATTAAAGGTTTATTAATTTCTATTTTCTTTAATGATTCAGAAATGTCTTCTTTAATTTGTTCCTTCCCAACATCTACTAATTGTTATGGAACGAGAGAAATAGAATACATATCTTCATTCAATTCATAAATATTATCATCGAATTTATCTTGGTTAACTAATTCATAATTTTGTAAAGATATTTCATAAGCTTCAATTATGGCTAAATACCATGAGTATAGTCTTTTAGGTATTTTCAATTGTTTTTTTGTATTTTTTTAGCTCTCTTAAGTATCTTCTCTGGCGCATGTGTTTTTCTTTCAATATCACAAAATAAAGCATTAACTTGTGCTTGATTATAAGTTTGAGTAGGTTATTTAGTTTGATTACTTAACTTATTAATGTGTAGGTTCATCTGGCTTAAGTTTTTCAACTCGTTAATAGATGTATCCGTTTTAATTTAATTTTGAGAAATTTGAATAAAGTTTTGATGATTTTGGTTCATAAAATTATGTAATATTTGATTTAGATTTGGTTGCGTAGGTTGAATTTCTTGTTAAGGCGCAGATTGTATTTGTGCTCTTTGTCTATAAATGGCATAATTTTGATTTTGTGGACCATAGCTAAGATTTGAATTTAGTTTCCAGAGTAGTAACTATTGTTATTATATTAATTTTTGGGAGGATCAAAATATTGGTTCATAACCGCGTTGACTTCATCATTATTATCTTCTTATAAAGTGGGATAGGCACTAGTAGAATGTCTAACATCATTATAGAATCCACATGGTTTCACTTTGTTTGATCTATCTTTTAATAGTAATTTGAAAATGCTAGATAATTCATCAACTTTTTCGTCAAATGTATTACTTCTTTTATTATTAACTTCATGAAGTTTCTTTCTTTATGTGTCGGGCTTTTCACCATATTGATTAGATTGCTTATCCCTTTCATTAATAGTTTTTTTACTAAAGTTAGTGTCACATCGAATAATGATCCACCACATAAGGTATCTAATATTCTTTGTTCAAAATGATTAAGTCCATCATAAAAGTGTTTTAATAAAACTCTTTGTGTATTTTCATGTTGTGGACAAGATGAAATTAATCTTTGAAATTTATCCCAAAATTCATTGAAACTTTCATCATTTTTCATTTTTACAATTGTGATTTGTCTTCTAGAAGAAATAATTTTTCTTGGAGGTATATATTGATCTAGAAAAGCTTCTAACATTTGAGCTTATGTGGCTATTAATTCTCGAGGAAAATAATAGAACCGATCTTGTGCTCGATCTTTCAATACAAAAGGAAAAGTTTAAGTTTAACTTGTTCTAACACATCGTCTTTAAGTTTCGTCCAATTGAATTTGTGTTGGTATTCCCATATAAACCTCTGGGGGTCTTCATTATTTTTATTATAAAAGTTTGGTAAAGCACTAATGAATCTAGATTTTCGTTAAAAATTAGGAAATCCCTATGGATAGGCAATACACATTGGTTCATAAGTAGTGATGTTTTAATTGGCTTGCCTAAAGTAAGTTTTCTATTTTTTGTTATTATTATTATTATTATTATTATTATTATTATTATTATTATTATTATTATTATTATTATTATTATTATTATTATTATTATTATTATTATTATTATTAGCTTTCATTGGTAGTTTGGTGTTCCCTACGTTGTTATTGTCTTAAATTATGATTGAAAGTCCGATCTACTACAAGATCAAACGGATGTAAAGATCCTATAGAATTAGAATGACGAAGTGGGTAGACCATAGAACGTCTAAAACTCTAAAGAAATTATGGAGACCCGGTTCCCTAAACAGGTACCGCCCGGCCTAATCCTGTCATTAAGTCTTAATCCACACCACATATGGCTTAAGAACGTATTAATCAGCCTTTTCGTCTCATTCACCTCACTACACATGTTCAACAAAGGTATTATTCAACTTATATTAGTTGTGGTTTTTAGAGCTAATTAAAAATTTATATCATTTTAATACTATCAGTAGAAGAGTTAATAAGATTAGCGGAAGCATTATAAAAACACATACTGTGAAAATCGGGTAAATAGATGTTTACATGAAACTAACCAATGTAATACATGCATGTGTAGGGAAGTCTAATCTCTTAGCCTAATATACAACCCAAAGTTATACAAAAAGATGTAAGTAAAAAACACACAAAATGACCACCTATACAATTAGCAAGAACTATTTAGCGACAACTCATAATTAGTTATCAATATTGTCCTTCCTTAGTCTGCTACTCAAAGTATCTGCACCCACCATCATAAAAAAAAGATGGTGAGTACAATAAAGTACAAAGTAAAACCTTAAGGCTATTCATCCACATTCTAAGATATACAAAGAACGATTACTGAACACATACAATAGCAATGAAGAAAGATAAGCTGAAAGGAAAGTATGAAAATAGTTGCCAAGCTTCTACAATGAATAACAAATTGACAAAACATGCAAATCTAGGTTTAGGTCAGCCAACATCTCCGGGGACTCTAACATCGTGGTCCGTGTTAATAACATTAGCTGTGAGGAATGCTGACACCCCAGGGACTCTAACCCCATGAGTCGCACATTTCATATAATGGAACTATATCAGCTGTATAGAGGGCCGACATCCCTAGGGACTTTAAACCCATGAGCCGCGCATCTCATAAAATTAGGCACCTACAAAGGTGGGTTCCTCAAGTAATGGCTATCATAATGTACATGTTTTAGATTGTACAAACAAGTATTACACAACATACAGAATGACATAAGTGTGTACATACACCAATAAGAGAGTTAAAAAATTATAACATGTTATTTCAAGGACAATTCGATAGCTCAAAATGTCAACAACATTTAAGGAATCCAACCATGGAACGAAGTCAAGACACGGAATGGCATGCTACAAGTCATAACACTATGATTATTGCCAAAGAAATCATAAACATGAAAATATAGCCAAGGAATTACTTTAAGAATATAAGATCAGTATTAAAACAATCCAAATGACTTAATATCAACTCAATAATGGAATGAAATAGTGAGAATTGCCTTAACATGTTTACTTACAAATCACACCTAATCCTTTGCTAATCTAGCCTCCTGACAACCCACAACTTGCAAACATCTCCCTGAAACTCTCATCCATGTTTCTGGGGTCAATTAGGGTATCTTAGCACTCATATAAATTGATAAAGGTGGTTCAAAGTTAATTAGAAAAGCCTAATATTTCATATTAGAATTTATCATATTTTCAAGGTTTGACACTACAGTGGTGCTAGGTGTACAAAAACCACTATGTCGCCACGGCGTCACCTTTGTACCATATCAGAGAGCAATACGCTATGGTGGCGCCATGTGTTTAGATGCATGGTGCCATGACAACACCGTATCGCCTGACTTTCACTTTACCTAGGTCTTGACATTGTGATGGCGCTGTATGTATTGCTTCCATGACGTCGCCACGGTGTCAAGCCTAAACTACCCTTGATTAGGTTCAATTTCACATTTTGATGATTCTCACTCCTAATATACCTTAATTAAAGCCAAATAAAACTTACCAAACAACCAAATACCCAAAATTCATACCTTAACCATTTAAAACCAAAAACTCACAGTTTTTCCTAAAAACCCATCAAGAATACCTACATCTTCAAAATCCCAAAACTTTGTCGATTGAAAATGAAATTCGGATTTTCTTGATAGCAAATTTAGTGGTTTTTCATTAGAAATCCAAATCTATAAAGCAATTTCATTTACTTTCTGAAATTACGCAAAAAACAAGAACTTAACTAAAACTTTAATTTTTACCAAAACTTTGTTAAATAGTTGTGTAGATTGATTTACCTAATGGTGTGACTTTTTTAGCTTGATTATCGCCTTCCAGATTCTCTAAATTCTCATCGCCTATGGTGGGTCTCCCTCTTTATAACTCCCTCCCTTTTTTAGTTTAAATAAAAGAGATTTGCAAGAGAAATCACTTTCAAATTCTTATATGGTGATGAGGTTGAATTAGAGCCCTTAATCTTATTTAAATCACTCATCTATATGACCATCCTATGGCCTATAATGTGGTCCTACAATCCATTAGCTATTCACTAACTCATCTCTACTAACACAAACTTTAACTCAATTTGTTTTATGATGATTTCCGCATGTATCTCGAGGTATTTCAATGGCTTTTGTTTAATTTTTCTAACTTAGACTACATTTATGTAAACTACACTATAGGCATATTGAATTAGCTATTTTAAGTAACATTAACCTACATTAAGACTTACCACATCACTCTCTACCCCGATCTCATGTCGACACACATATCAAGGTGTGTCTCGCTCGTGTATCGCCATCTATACACAAGTAGAAGTGATTTAATAAGTCTACCATATACATCACATTAGGCATCCACCACTTAAAAATAATATATTTCTCGGTTCCCACATTGAGTATTAGGACTGTATACCCGCTCTCAGGTCATGTCATAGATTGGTAACCCTGATTACAGACTAATTTACTATTAATAAATTGTGGGCCGTTACAATCTTACCAACTAATAGAAATCTCATCCTCCAAATTAAACTTCATTTAATTACAAGATTAATCTCATAACTCAGTCTTATCCCTAAAAATGGAGTCACTTGCCATTCAACTCTTGTTTCTTCATCATTTAAAACATATGGGACAACTTTTTCTAATTTCATTCTCACAACAATTAACTTAGCCAAAATCTCAAATGATACTAACCCCCAAACCCGTGTTTCTCGACTACTGCAGGTAGATGCACTGACTGCTTACCGTGGGTTCTATTATTTCGATTGGCTAGTCTATGTTCTACTACCACATGTACAATATCATAATATACGACACTCTAATCATAGTACTTAAGAGAAACCTTGCTAGGCATAATTCTCTTATGAAAGTTTTGAGTGTGCTTATTAGACAACACTACTTTCATTGTCTCATTCATTCATGTGACGTGGACTTATTTGAGTAATTTTGGTCAGTCCAGTGATCAAGTTTAACTTTCAAATCACTAGTGCAGCTACTGTTATACCTAAATAAAAATAGTACATGAACAATACAATAAATAAATATGTACCCTTACTAGGGCTGTTTGCAGTCTCTAGCTCTGGCTCTTAGTGAGCTCTATCTTCAGCATGTGGTTACATTACAGTGCACTGATAGTCATGAGGATGTGGACATTATCTAATCATGTATCTATTCTATCCACATCTATAGCACGCCCGCTGTCTATTCGGTATGGTCGAGACTGCCAGACAGTGCATCGACCACTATCTTTGAGATGGAACATATGGATCGTCGTTTTCCCAATGATCCATTGAACTAACACTGCTATCGTTTACCTTGCTTTCGGTTCCCTACTAGAGACATTCCTTGGGTTATGGACATTATATACTAATATGTCAAATCTGTTGAACTCTAAAGCAAGTAGGTAGTCTCCTATGCCTTGTAAATGTAGTATGGGTCCGTTTCGGTCTCGGTGCATCTTAGCCTTTATCGCCTGATGTTTGTTGGATTTGTAAATGTGATAATGCAGGTCTTACCAGAGGTGGCAAGGAAAGTCTACTCATTGACTGTGGATTGGAGCTTATGATGTGTCCTTTCTGACCACATTGGAAACATATTGTATTACTCATCCATCTCAAAGTTAGTCTCTACCCCTTTTTCGATGCATACTGGTCTCTATTACCATGAACTTACTGAGGTGTTTAGGTAAATGGACCATCAGATGGAATTTTTGGTTGAAGACTCGTAGGTATTATCAAAATTTGTTTTTCAAATTTTGGAGACTTCAATGGATTTACAGTGGTATGTTTTCCTTTTATTTCCATTTCTTATCTTCCATCACACTTATTCCATTTAGAAATTAATACAATAATGCATGCATTATTAGATAGTTTAATATTTACTATTTTATAGAGTCTTACCTGCGAGTAAAACTTTGCTTTCAACTTTTCGAGTACAAACTTGGTCAAATTTTTTACCTTCCGACCTAGAAGAAGGAGAAAAGCTTTTACACCTACTTGATAACGTTAATAAAAACTTGGAGTAGGGATAAGTCATATCTTGAAACTAAAGTAGGTAGGATGTCGAATGAACTTTGTAGGAAAATCCAATTCTCTAGGATTCTTAAACTAGGAAATATATCCACTAGGAGTATAATTGTTAGAGATTTAGCACTTGTAAGGGGAAGAAGTAGGCTTTTTACTATAATATGAATAAAGGCTTCAATAAATCCACATTGGAGAACTGCACGTAACTTTATGGAAAGTGGAAAGTGCTAATCGGAGTTTTTAAATAAAAAATAGAGAGTCCCACAAGTTCCATAGGAAATGGAGCAGAGAACTTGATGGTTGGAAAAAACATTGAAAAATCGGTATCTACTGGAAAAAAGCAGGGACGGTACAATAAAAAACCATATAGAGAGAGAAAGTGAGGATCTCTAATTGAAAGAAATCCAGAAGTTCATAAAAAACTCCTTTTAAGAAATAAAAAGATTTACCTCGAATGCTTGTAGCTAAGTTAAGTAAGTTTCTCCAATGCCATAATAGCCTACCCTTAAATAAGCTATATGGACCATTATAAGTGTAAAGATCAGGAAAAAAAATCGAAAAGTGGTGATAAAGTCCGTTTAAAAGAATCTACCTAATAAGGAGACTAATTGGATCTATAGTTTTGATGAAGAGACCCATATGATCTATAAGTTGAAGGTTGTGGTTTTGGTATGCTTCAAGTTTTGAAAAAGCATTATCTCGAGAAGTAACCAAGTTTGAGTAATCAAACCAGCCATAGAAAACACCAAGCATCTTGTTAAGCTGATTGAATAGGTTTGGATTGAGAGAACTCCATCATTTTTCAAAGTGGTTATAAAGTCTTTAGGTTGGTATCACTCAGTTTTGTTGCATTGTGTTTTTAATAGTTGTAGTCAAGTATCCTTTCACTTGGGATGTGCAAAGTTTTAAGTTTGGGGGTATTTGATGAGTCTTTATTTATGCACTTTTATATAGGGAGTTTATCATGGAAATGGAATTTAAAACTTTATTTTATGGTCTTAAACACTTACTTCTGAGTTTTATAGGTCATTTGAAGGAATATAAGTGTTTCAGACAATTTTAAGGGCAAAGTCAAGCTTAAATCAAAAAGTCGATTGGAGAAGTATATGAAGCTGCGCACACGAAGTCCAAAATACATACAAGGTGCCAAATCTTGTATCGACAACGTCACCCTGGCACTAGACCTGAATTTTTGCAACTTGCTTCACCGACTTGCTATTTTCATCCCATACCGTCCGTAAAGACATCCCTTAATAACACGACATCAATGACGACGCCAGACTTGCAGAATAAAGTTTGGAGAAACCTAATAGACTTGTTGTTCTAGGTGCGTAACATCGAGTACTAGGCTAAATCTTGAGAGCAGTTGCTCAAGGTTGTGTAGGCGTAGGTGTTCGGAAAGAGTTATTAATGCTGCCCATGAGCTAAATGTGAGAGTAGATGTCAAAGGTTCTATGGTGGAGTAAGAGAAGTATTTAGAGAGTGCGTGCCCTATATATGTAAAATAGGGGGACTAAGGTGTTAGGGACCCCCAATACCTATAGCCTATCTAGGGAAATTATTTGGAAACCAATCTTTCAAAGTTGATGATAGAACACATGGAAACAAGATAGGGCTATATTGTTGATTCCAAGACTTAGGTATGTTTTTATTATTTGATTTGCAACTTATTTACTTTCTCGTTTAATAGACTTCTAAATATAACTCTTTCAAAAACCCCCTAAAATTACTTTTCTGCTTATTGAACTCAGTTTGTCTGAATCCTATGGATTCGACCCTGTTCTTGCCTCTACTACATTCCAATTGGATTGGTTACCGTTTATGGGTTATATTTGACAAGCACAACACGTGATCACTCGTTATACCCGAGGACTCGGCAGGGTGAGATAAACAAGCCCAAGACAACTTTTTCATATGAGATTACAAAGAATGGGAGGATCAATGCAGGAGAAATTATTTACAAGAATTTCAGGGAGTCAATCTTTACTAAGAGAGACAACAAGTTGTTGTTTCTAATCCCCATAACCCAGATGTGCTTGAAGGCTAGAGCGAGATTGATCTAAGACAAAGAATTTGATATAAAAGCCCTACGAATAATAGATGAGGAGTTTATGTTAGATTTGAAATCACCCACTGGATACAAGGACTTTGAGGATAAGAGAGAAATATAGTCAAAAGAGATAGACTTGAAGCCAAGTTGTAATCCAAAGAAGTAGAGGATTAAGCAATGATAGAAGTAGCAACAATGGAGTTTGCCCAAGAGATGAGGAATGAGAGATATGGAGAAAATGAGGATCACTAGCAAGGATTTGTCGAGGGCTACGATACCATTTGATAGGAGAGTAGGACTTAGATGGTTTAAAAGTTTTTTCACTACCTTTGTCACTATAGGCACCGATACCACCACCTAAGGACTTGACTCCACAACAATAAAGGCTACATATTGTTGAGATGATGAAGCACTATAGAGAGGATATGACTCAATATTATGAAACATTATTGAGATATGAGCAGGAAAAGCAGAGAATGATTCAGGACAGGCTGAATTCGCAGATCATTAAAGGGACATATTTAGATATAAGAGGACCTGAAGGTTGAGACCTACTGATTGATCTATCAGATTTGTAGAGGCATTAAACTACTCGCTTGATCTTTATGTGGCGCAGAACAAAAGAGTGGAACATCTTTTAACACCATCTTATGCTGGGGTAAAGATGATGATGCACAGTTCTAGAGTCTGAGTCTTAGGATTTCTCTAGATCTTGGGGAGAGAGCGATACTTAATTTGGGATATTTTGACACTTTAATAGTTTTATTTTTATGCATTCTTATATTTATGTTTATGTAGTTATAAAATTCTATTGTGTACGTTTGTGTATTTAGTGTTTTTATGTTTCATGGTTATTTTTAAACTTTAAGGACAAGGTTTGGTTTAAGTTTGGGGGCATCAACACTATGAAAAATGGTAAGAAAGGATGAGTAAATGATAAACACCGTAGGTGTGATTGCAATTTTTTTTGAAGTAGTTAAATAGGAAAAATGATAGCGTATTTTGTTTAATTCTATTTCATTTACTTATTATTTAAATGTGTATAGGTAGTATAGATTATGTTATATATAGTAGTATAGTAATAAATGAATAAATCATTTGCAAAGTTCATGCCTTTAATTAAGGATGAGTAAAAATACAAGTATCTAGTTGATATGAAACTCAAGAGAATGTCATCATTTTTGAAGAAAATAAGAATTGTAGCAAAAAATGGTATGATGTCATGATTAGAAACTTAGAGTAGGGAAGATCATGAATTTGAAACTAAAGTGAGAAGAATACCAGAACACTTCTTGCGAAAAAAACTAAATCTCTAAGGAATTCCATAATAAGTATGAATTTTACATAAGTACAACATAAAATAAAGACTTAGTACTAAAATGAACAGAGATATGCATGGTGTTTGATGAAAAGAAAGAATTAAAACTTGCTTAATAAAAGTGAAAGCGAGAAGTGCTAATAAGAGTTTTAAAGAAAAATTAGAGAGCCTAAAAGTTCTACAGGAAAAAGAGCAGAGAACTTGATGGTTGGAAAAAGTGAGAGAAAAGTGGAATCCAAAGGAAAAGGAGCAGAGACTGTATAACTTAGAAAAATATAAGGAGGAAAGAAAAGAGATATATAGAAAGAAAGAAAGGAGAAAATCAAATAAAAACTCTTCAAATGAAAAGATTTAGCTCAAGTACAAGTAACTTAGTTGAGTTATGTTTTCCTTCCAACTAAACGAAGTCCTATAGACTCTTGAAATATTAAAGTCTACAAAAATAGTATGATCTATGCTTATTTGTGAATTCTTGAGCTTAATGAGAAATCATGGTGTCGTACACTTGCTGCTTGAGTATTGAGGTGAAATAAACTTGCGAGTAGTAATGGTTTTGGTTGTGAAATACTTTAGAGTTTCCAAAGTGAATTATATGTGTTGTTAAAACTACATGTTTTGAAAGTATTAGTTTTTATAAAGAAAACTCTGGAGTGGATTATTAACTTGAGCTTATTTGAATTAAAGGAAACTCCATGAACTATGAAAATTGAGTAAGTAATAAAAGTAGTATTAGTATGCGTACTTAGTAGTATACATTTTTGCTCAGGACGTGCAAAATCCTAAGTTTGGGGTATTTGAAAAGAGCCTAATTAGAATTATATATAGCACTAAGTTAGTAGTATATTTAGTATAAATATCTTAGAATAAGCTCTAATTGATGGTATTTATGTATTTTTAGGTCTACAAAGCGTAAAAGAGACAAACAAGTGATTTCATGATGAAATGAAGATAAAAGCACAAAACCACACTTGATGTCGTAGAGGACACAAGTGACGTTGTGGAAAGTGAACACAAGGCGTGGAGACTAAATGAAGAGATGCAGTAGAGTTGACCTTGTTGCGGCGCTATGGGATCACACACAAGGCGCCGAGCAACTACACAGGGGGCGTCGAGTCTACAAAGAGGAAAAAACACACATACAAGGTTGCCACTGTTGTGGCGCTCTCACTTTGCATAGGGAGCGTGGATCACTTACAGATAGCGTTATGACAGAAAAATAAAAAGTTTTAAAATTTTAGTTCGTTTGGAATAGTTAATTAGATTTTTAATTGTATTCTTAGGAGTATTTGGACTATAAATAGATATAATGAAGTGAACTAAGAGATTATGAGAGATTAACACACATCATCATAAAATTAGCATAGTTTATATTAGATATAAGTATTGAGAAAAGTTTTGAAAGAGATACATTGAAGACTCCAATTGTGGTTATTCGATATTGTTCTTTAATTTAATTTAATTAAAATTTTATTTAATCTTTAATTGCAATGAATACCACGATTTGTATGTTTTTGATGATGAATAGTGAATACTCTATTTATCTTAGGGATCAATAGATCCTATGGTATGAATACTATGTAAAAAGAAGTATGATTTGATTATAATGTTTAAAAGTGCAATGATTAGAGTTTTTGTTTGATTCTATGTGTAATGCTATGAACATCTTGATCACATATTTGTTGATTAGGGGTTTTAGGAGTTACCATGGCCATTTGAGCTTTTAAGCCGGATATGAACAACACAACTATAAAATATATAACATTGATAGATAGATGTTGATTAGGGAGGCATGGATAGTAAACTTAAGTGTCTATAAGTATAAAGATTAAGAACTTAATGCTATGTGAAACTTACGTTATTCACACCGATAGGTGGAGTACTAGTTTGCATATTGGGATCTTTTTCACCATGACAGTGGGTTGAAGTAAATATTAGGGAAATCAGTCTATTCTAATTATGCATTGCACATACATAAGAAAGATGATGGAAGTTTGAAATGGGAGACATAGTAATTCATTACTTAAGTGAAGTCGTGAACTAAAAGTTTTCTAAATGTAAGAATACAAGTTAAGTTACATTGATTTTATAGAGAGAGTAGTTTAGTTTAAATCAAAGCATATAGATCTTCTTAACAATACAACGAACTCAACTAAGCGCGTGTGTCTATATAAACCTTTCCCAGAGGAATGATATATGTAATCAACCTTTATTGAACACATTATTACTACAATTGAATCGTTATACTTGCAGTTATGATCACTATACTATAAAACACTATCTAATTATTAATTTATTACCCACAAGATAGTAGGAGCAGCATAGTAACTATTATGGAGGGAAGGATTGGAATCTTAACTTCAACTATGCATCCATGAACCCTAATTATCAGGACTTTATGCCTAGAGGACAGTCGTTCCCAGTAGCTCCTCATAATCAGTAAACCCATCCACAAGGTTGTACTTTGGAAGAAATGATGAAATAGTTGATTTTATCTCAACAACAATATGAAGCTAGGACTTAGGTTTTAATTAAAGAATTGCAGGCTAGGATGCCAGATATGTCAGCTCAGATAGGCCAAGCCAACAATAAAGAGAAGCTACCATCACAACATATTTGAAACCCTAATGCACATATGAATGGGACTTCACATATCAATGCCATTTCAGCAACTAAAACTATGACAAAGCTTGAGATAGGAATTGCTAAAGCAGAGGAACATGAAAATTAAAAAAGGAGGGAGATGAAAGGATCAACTTGAGCAAGGGATGGATGAATATAATCAAGCATAGAGTACCATTTCCTCAGAGGTTGTATCCAGAAAAAGTTTGTAAACATGTTCAAAGATTGCAAACAGTTTAAGGAAGTTATGAAAGCTAAGTAAACGATTCAGAAAGTTGAGAAAGTGAAGCCATAATTTAAAGTTCCTCGCGAACCATTTGAAATAGCAATATTGTTTAGAGAAAAAGTGGAGAACTTCTATGTAAGTAACACAGATGTGCTAAAATGTGTGAGGATCCATGTATTTTTAGTGTTTCACGCATTGTAGGAGATGAGTATATAGAGAAAGCTATGTTTAATCTAGGTGAGTCCATTCACATCATTTCATTATAAGTTTTCTTGTCTATGCATGAGCAAGTTTTGAAGCATTCCGACATCATCATTCATTTAGAGGATAGATCTTCAATTCAGCTACTCGTGATGTTAGAATACGTGAATGTTTATGTTGAAAATTTGGGTTTTTTTCATTGATTTCCATGTCATTGACATGAAGGAGACACATGTGTCAAATCACATCTCTGGTGTGCTAGGCAGGCCATTCATGAAAATGGCTAAAGCCAAAATAGACATGGTGATTGCATTTCACTAGAGCATGACTATATGGTCATTTATTTTTCCTTTCCTGATTATTCAAACTTACCAACTAATGTTTCCACCATGTACGTAGTTTCGTCTTCTTCTGATAGTGATTCACAGGATTCTATAGAACTCTTTTTAGACAACTTGAAAAAAATGGACAAAATAGATCGAGAAAAGAATAGGAAAAAATAGGAAAAAAAGAAAGAATATCCGACAGTCGGGTATTAATAGAGGACAACAAGCTTGAGAAGATATATCCTATGAAGCAAGAGTCTGAACCATTAGATAACATCCTTGTATCATGCAGCCACGACAACATGTGCATAAAAGAGGAGCCTAAAGTTGTCAAGCAACGAAAGATGACTAAGCCGTCAAGCGAGGATGAGAAGAAACTGCCAATTGAAATAATTGACCAGGACTATAACTACTCCAAGATTATGGTAGTGTTAGGCCATCGACATTAAATACTGGCGCTTTGTGGGAGGCATCCCACATTTATTTTTCATGAATTTGATTATTTTAAGTTTCAATAAACTTTTATTTTGAATAAATTGTTATAGGTTAAATTAGTTGGTTGAATAAAGCGATGAAAATTGATGAATTATTCTCTCTGCGTTTTGCAAAGATTTTAGGGTGAAAATGGAGAATGTGGATTGTTTTGCGTGCACCTAAGTCTGAAAAGACTTTTGGCAATGTAATTCAAGGTAGGTATAATATAAATTGATGCATCTACATTACATCATATGCATACATAGGGGAGTGCACACATTGAACAAATTGAATTTCAAAATTAGGGAATCAATTTTATTTTTCAGGCCAGCGATTCCCAGTACCACGTGGTAACATGTAGGTCACTGGGACGTTGTTAATACGTATTCCAAAGATGGAATATTCTGGTTTTTAAGCCAGCGATGTGCTAGTGATTTATTAGAAAGCCTAAGGCACTGGCACGATGTTGGAGGGAAATTTAAGAATTCTTTGAAATCCCCCGTGATTGTTGCCAGTGCCTCTACAACACTGTGACTATTGAATTATTGCGCTAGGCACGATTTCCAATTTCCTTTTTCTTCCCCACTCACTGCCCTAATGCCTCCACACTGCCCCTAAAACCAAAACTCATTCCCAACCTTTAAATTCATTACTTTTAACCTCCAATCTCACCCATTTTCCATGCTCGATCGAGTGGAGACCATTTTGAGCTGAGAAAACAATAGATTGGTGAACTCCTCGACGGAGCCGCAATTTGGGAGTTGCAATTTCTAAACCCCCAAATCATCCATTTGGCAAAGAAAACTCCCTTGAGCTCTTGGGAATTCATTCCCAAATTGATAATGCCTTACACCTTCCTAATTTTTGTGAATTTTGTTAGGTTGTTATTCAGCCAACTCGAATGAAATATTTGATCTAAGAGTCAAATTGGTCCCTAGAATCATAAGGTTTTTGTTTATGGGAATATTTAGAGTAGTTTGGTCAATTTTTTGTGATTTTCGATTGACTTTTTGAAAAATCCCAATTTTTTTGACAAAACGCAATTGTTTTTGAGAAATTTAGAATTTCAAGACCAATATTTTATTTTGAATGATCCAATGGCTTTAAATTGATCGATGTAGTGTACATTAAGTTTGGGGGAATGTGCAGAAGTTTATTATCAAAATTTGAATTTCCAAAGTTTTAAATTTTGTTTAAAATTCATCAACACTATTGACGGTTCGTCTAAATTTGATTTGGGGATTGATTGAGCATGTGAATGTGAGTTCATGAATTGATTGGAATCATGTTTGCATCGATTTGGACTGATTTGAATCTTATCATGATTTCAAGACTTTGAAAATGTTTTTTCATCGAACTCTCTCGAAACATTGTTTGACTCGGATTTTGAGAGCCATAAGCTATTTCGAGCAAATGTTTGTGTTTGAATTAAATATTATTATGTTTCCTAGGTATTATGGATAGATGTGCTACTTATTGTTGCGATTTGAACTTCATGCAGGTTTATTAGGTGTTGTTGCTATTTGTTTTTGTGCCATGGAGAGAGGAGAGTGCAGTGGTTCCGCAGGTTCTAGCAGTAGGACAAGTGGTCATATACCGCCACTTAGGTCTAAAACCTACCCACCTAATGCACCAAAACCCTATGATGAGTTTCTTTTCATGAGTACTAAGGCCCGTAGAGATATGGTAGTGATCTGAGTAAGAAAAAGAGGAAACCTGTAGTTGAGAGGGGCTCAATATAGAAAAACCCAAATATGAGAGGAGAGTGACATCGATCATCCAAGAGTGAGTATGAGAGTTTTAACTAGAGATTACTAGCCTTAGACGAGCATCCCCATAACCCAAATCTGTTTCAGGGATGTAAGTAGTTGGTTCACGAGTTCTATGTAAATGGACAAATGACCAAAGTCTGAGATAATGTGAGGAGTGATGGTTAGTTACACTTCTGAGATCATTAACACCTATTATGGCCTGCCAACTTTTGATGACTTGAGAATGTTTGATTTCCCACGCCTGAGATATTTCTCTGACTTTCATTACCCCTGTAAGACTATTAGAGTAGCTCTTACGTGTTTCCCCCTTCATGATTGGGTTTATTCCACCTTTCAATACCTTAAGCATTTTATTAAGAGCTATTTAAGGAAAACTCTTAAGGCATGGTCCTTCTTTGTTATCGCTTCTCTCTTCCCGACCACTCAACACATATATATGACATGACCTCATAGTGCAAAGTTATACCATATTTGGGCTCATGTCTATCGCATCGAAATGGGCCGTATCATTCACGAGGTTATTTAATAAAGGATGACCATGATGAAAAATGAGAGTTTGGCCTTTCTCTCTTTATCACTTACCTATGTCCTCAGGTAGAAATTCCTATCTATGGTTTTGATCCAATTCTTTCTTGCAAAAATATTCAAAACAGAGAAGAAATGGAACCAAAGAAAATATTAGAGTAATGGACTTCTTTTATTCCTACAATAATGTTTTCTCCATTACAATCCCCCCCTCTCCCCATTCTTTTCATTCATTATTTATATAAAGACCTCACTAAGTTCTAGTAAAGAAAGACCAATTCTTCAGCCTTATTTATCTCCTCTGCTGCTAGTTCGGCACGTTGCTGCAGATTCTTCTACTTTCTGTTATTGACCAGCCACCTCATCTCCCTTGCTTTTTCCATGGTGACATGTGTAAGTCCATGCATGCTATGGGAAATCTCCCCGGATCATGACTCCCCTTTTTAGGACAACTAGCTACTGCTAGTGTTTTTTTAAAGGTGGAGGCTTGGGAATTGAGCACGACCATCGTCTTTTGAATACCATTTTCCGTAGCTTAGACACTGTCCTTTGCGGCCGATCCTGAAGGTTTCCAAAGTTCCTCGACGGGTGGTAGTTGTTTTCTTTTCCACAATAGTGTCTTCCTTCAAGATACTTTCCTCACCCATTACTATCTCTTCTATTTTTGGCAACACCTCCTGAGGCTCCTCGTCAAGCATTGAAGGCTCAAACAGCTTCAGTTTGTCTACATTCACCACTGAGTACATCTCCATGTATGTTGGCAGCTCCAATTGACAAGTATTGTCTCCAATCTTGCGGGTGATTTTGAACAGACCATAGCGAATCGATTTCAATTTTTTTCCTTCGCTTTTAATTCGATCCTTACCCAAATGCAGCCATATCATGTCTCCCTCTTGGAAATTTCCTTTTACTCGGTGTCGGTCATGACGCTTTTTATATCGTTGTTAGGCTTTCAACAACTGTTTTTCCACTTCTTCATGCACCTTCCGAATTTGCTCCACAAATTTGCGGGCGCGAACTATATCTCCATCATCTCTCCCGAGTTGTAATGTAGACTGCACTATAAATTCCATATCAAATGGGCTTTGTGGAAGAAAGCCTAAACACACTTCTAAAGGAGCCTTGCCGGTGGAGCTATGTGTGGTGTAGTTTATAGCAAATTGCAGAAAAGGAATGCTCTCATCCCAAGTCTTCGGGTGTTTATAATTATACCCTCGGAGAAGATGAATGACGGTCTTGTTGACCACCTCTGTTTGCCCATCAGTTTGGTGGCGAAAGGCAGTGCTTCGTTTCAACTTTGTATCCATTAGCTCCCATAAAGTGCACCAGAATTTGGACAAAAATCTGCTATCACGATCTGAGATGATTGAACTAGGAAGCCTAAAATTTTTCCAAATATTAGTAAAGAACAAGCGAGCCGCTTCAGCTCCAGTGATTGTCTTCTTACAAGGCATAAACACCACCATTTTTGAGAATCTATCAACTACCACAAAGAGGTAATCATGTACTCTTCAAGTCGTCGGCATACCACCCAGAAAATCCATCGATATGCTTTCCCAAGGCTGGGTTGGTACCGGCAAAGGCGTATACAACCCCACTTTTCGATTGGTCGGCTTCGAAATATTACATAGCATGCATCCCTTGACAAAACGTGCCACGTCTTGTTGCATTCGAGGCCAAAATACATAACGAAGCAAATTTTGAAACGTTTTGGTTACTCCAAAATGGCCAGCAATATTTGATGTGTGAGCCTCTCGTATGTATTTTATTCGTTGATCGGCTTGTGGTATACAAATGAGTGTTCCTTTGTAAAGAAGACCATTCCGCAACTCATATCCAGAGGGCCTACCTTGTTGAATTTCTAACAGCACATTTCTGAAGTCTGGATCTGTTTCATACCAATCAACATATGCTTCTTTAATAATCGGTCGAACCTGCATAAACACAGACAAACAAAGAGCTGCTACCGGCGGCCGAGACAACATGTCAGCAAGTTTGTTGAGGGCTCCCTTCTTGTACTTAATCACCAAATGGAATTGTTGTAGATAAGCCATCCACTTCATGTAACGGGCTTGCTGTAAGCGGGTTTGTGTCTGCAAATATTGTAGTGGTTGGTGATCCGTGTGGACTACGGTTTCCTTCCCAAGGAGATAGACCCGCCAATGTTTTACAGCCAAATAAAAAGCCATGAGTTATTTATCATATGTAGGATAGTTTCGTGCCGCCCCTTGGAACATCTCTGAATGATAAGCTACAGGCCTTCCCTCTTGCATTAACACTGCTCCCATAGCGTAACCTGAGGCATCTGCTTCAAGTTCGAAAGGTTTCTGCAAATTTGGTAGTGCCAACACTGGCGCCTCACTAATATTTTTCTTTAGGATATTGAAAGCATTCTCATGTTCTTTTGTCCAAGCAAAAGATTGATTGGCTCTTGTCAAGGAATGAAGTGGACCAGCAACGATGGAGAAATTTCGAATAAATTTTTGAAGATATTGGCAAGCCCCCATGAAGCTACGGACTTCAGTTACCGAGCATGGTCGAGGCCAATCAGTAATAGTTTGTACTTTCGTGGAGTCAACCCGCAATTCTCCGGCTCCAACAACAAACCCCAAATAAATCAAAGAAGTTTCCCCAAACTCATATTTCTTTTTGTTGAGGCGCAGTTGATGTTGAGACAACATATTAAAAACTTGGCGGACATGAATCAGATGGGCTTCCCAGGATTCACTGTAAATGAGGATATCATCCAGATAAACAATCACAAAATTATCAAGAAATGGCCGAAGAATGTCATTCATCAACCACATGAATATTGCCGGGGCGTTGCATAAGCCAAACGGCATGATGAGCCATTCGAATAACCCTTGCCTTGTTTTGAAAGCTGTCTTCCATGTGTCATCTTCGCGAATCCTAACATGGTGATAGCCAGATTTGAGGTCGAGCTTGGTGAAGACTGTGGCATGGCGCAATTGGTCTAGCAGATCATCAATTCGCGGTAGAGGATAGCGATTCTTTACAGTAATTTTATTGAGAGCCCGAAAATCAATGCACATACGCTATCCTCCATCTTTTTTTGGTACTAAAATAACGGGGGATCCGCAAGGAGAGTTACTGGGCTTTATGACACCTGCCTCCATTAGCTCAGCCACTTGCTGCTTGATTTCTTCATTCTCTAGTACTGAGTTGCGATACATGCTTAGGTTGGGTAGTGTTGCATCTGTAAGGAGTTGGATTTCATGCTTTACTGCTCTATTTGGTGGAAGTCCACCAACAACTGCAAAAAGATGGTCATACTCCCTGATCAAGGCTGCTATTTGGCCCTTCATTTCTCCACAAGTAAGAGTGACAATTGAAGCTTGGTGTCAATTTCGGCTGGCCGAATCGACAGAACCACAAATCCGTTAAAGGCGTTAACCATTCTTCGGGCTTGGCAAGCAGTCACGAGCTCAATCTGTTGAGGTCTCCGAGTAGAGTTGATAATGAATTTTTTCCTTCCTTTTCAAATCGGTATTTTTGAGCACGCCTGAAGTAGATAGCATCTCTCTCCCATAAGTAGGGACTGCCAAAAATCGCCTGACAAATGTCAATAGGAACCACTTCACAAGTAATATCGTCAATGTACTGGTTGGTGATGGCAAAACGGAATTTACACTGGCGATCTATTTTGAGCTCCATGTTTTTCTGAATCCAGCCTAGCGGGTATGGACGTGGGTGCGGCGTGGTCTCTAGTCCCAATTTCTACACCAAGCTTGCTGAAATCAGGTTCTTTTGGCTTCCGGTATCAATAATAGCTTCTATGATTTCCTGTTTCACTTGAATGCGCAACGTGAACAATTCCTCTTTTGCATCAGGCAAGTTTTGCGGGCTCGAGGTTATCTCCTTCGGCATTGCCATCAAAGATAAACTCTTGTCCACTTTTGTCACCTGCTCGAGCTCTATGGTGTCTTGAGGAGTTGATGTCGCTATCATGGTTCTCTTTCCACGATCATCTTTCTTCCATTTTTTGGAAAAAGCTCTGGATGTAGCTTCCAACATTTTCCTTTATCATGACCTGCAATTTTGCAATGTTCACAATACTTAGTTGTTTTACTAGAAGCAGGTGAGTTACCCTTTGTATCATTTTTTTTTGAAGTGGAACTGTTGCCGTCCTTCTCCTTTACAGGGTCTGTTGGTCGTTGTCCACCTGGCTTGTTTTTCTGTTCAACAACCATTGCAATGCTGCTAGCAGTTGAAATGTTAGTAACCTGATATAGCCGAAGCTCATTTTGAATTTGTCGATGCAAACCTGCTACAAACTTGGTGAAAGTATCTTGATTTTCAAGATGAATTCCCAACGTTACCGCCGTTCACCGGAATTCTATGGTGTATTGTTGCACCGACTGATTATGTCGTTGCCTTAGATTGTGCCACCCTGTCCATCTGTCCTGCGCATAACCCATAGGATAAAACTCTTGTTGCAGTAGATTAACAAAAGTGTCCCAGGTTATTACCTTCCCATCATTCGCCTTTAAGTATGCATTCCACCAAGCTAATGCGTGGCTAGTAAGCTTCAATCGAGCAAATGCCACCTTCTCATTGCTGTTGAATCCATAGAGTGTAAAATAGGTTTCTAACTGATCCACCCAAGCATCAAGTTTCTCAGCATCTATGGCGCCGTCGAAGGTAGGAATATCAATTCTGGCTTCGACCTTGAATGGTCGATGTACAGATTCCGTGAACATATGAGCATTGTTGTAACCTTCATTTTCCTTTACAATAGGGGCCTTTTCTTTATATCCCGTCAAGTGAGCTCGTGGAGGAGTGAGGTCACTATTAAGGTTCTGCTTCGTGGGGGTCAAAGAAGAACTTGGTTGGTTTTGTTGTATCCAATTTAGCACAGTCTCTAATTGGGTAGCCAATCGATCTACCTTTTCAGAGAGATCGGTTGTCTCAGGTGAATGTTCTTCTTCAGCAGACATTGAATCCGTTTTTTGTACCGGCCTTCGATGTGCTTAAAGGATGAAGAGGGGTTCGCCAGATGCCTGATACCCAGACTTGGTTAACACCATTCGCCTGCCGCAATGACACAACAAACTGTCTCTGATACCAAACTTGATCCAATTATTTCTTGCAAAAATATTAAAAACAGAGAAGAAATGGAACCAAAGAAAATATTAGAGTAATGGACTTCTTGTATTCCTACAATAATGTTTTCTCCATTACAATCCCCCCCTCTCCCCATTCTTTTCATTCATTATTTATATAAAGACCTCACTAAGTTCTAGTAAAGAAAGACCAATTCTTCAGCCTTATTTATCTCCTCTGCCGCTAGTTCGGCACGTTGCTGCAGATTCTTCTACTTTCTGTTATTGACCAGCGACCTCATCTCCCTTGCTTTCTCCATGGTGACATGTGTAAGTCCATGCGTGCTATGGAAAATCTCCCCGGATCAGGTTTAGAATTTGATATCCCACCCTAGCCAACCATACACAATGATGATATTTACGAGTTTAGTAAGCTAGAGGAGGAAGATTCAAAAGGTAAAGAGGAGAGTGCACATGAAAAACATGGGCATCGACACGAATACATCAGTAGTAGTAGGAGGAGACCTAGACTGGGAGAGCCGTGGGTAGGAGGAGATGAGTTTCTTTATTTGCACCACCACCATAAGAGGGGGGGGTACCAAGATAGATTTCCAATGAGGAGATGATTCTCCTTAATCAAAGGGATGAGAAGTGATTATTTAGACTTATATATAACACTAGGTTAATAGTATATTTAGTATAAATATCCTGGAGTAAGCTCTAATAGATGGTATTTATTTATTTTCAGGTATACATGGTGTAAATAAAAGAGATAATTTGAGTGATTTTAAGATGGAACTAGGATAAAATGCACAAAAACATGATTGACGTCATAGCAAAGATGTTTGATGCTATGGGAGATGATTAGACAGCATGGTCAAGGCATGGAGAACCAAGAGAAGAAAAGTGAAATAGCGGTGTCAACGAAGTGGCAGCACCGCAAAGGAACGATGTTGGGGTGGTCTATACGAGCGCCGAGTATACTGAGTGAGAAAAATGCACACAAAAATGTCGAAGTTGTAGCGGCTCTGTGACTTTACACAAACAACACCGAATCACTTATGGACAACACCGAGATGTAGAAAATAGAAAATTTAAAGTTCTAGTTCATTTGGAATTGTCAATTAGGGTTTCTAATTTTTTCTAAAGTGTCTTAGGAGCATAAATAGGTATTAGAACGTGGTAAACACACCAATTTCACAAATTGTCACTAAAAGCAACTAATTATCATAGTTTAACCTAGTTTACTTGGTTCTTGAGTATTAAGAAAAGTTTGGAGGAGAAATCATTGAAGACTCACATTTGGTTATTTGGTATTGCTTTCTTGAATTAATTGACGTTATTTTGTTTAATTTTTTATTACAATGAATACTATGATGTGCATATTTATTTCAATGATGTGTGAGTAGTTCATTAATCTTAAAGATCAATGGATCATATGATATGAAGGTTAGTTATGAATGGATTTTAAAGATAAAAAGTGCAATAGTTAGAATTTGTATTGATTCTAGACGTAATGCTATGAATATCTTGATCATGTGTTAGGGAGTTACCACTGCTATTGGAGCTTTTAAGCCGAATATGGACGAAACAACCGTAAAATATATAACATCGATAGATAGTTATTGATTAGGGATGCACGTATAATAAACTTAATTAGTTATGAACCTAAAGATTTGAAACTTAAAGAAATGTGGAACTTAAATTATTCATACCGATAGGTGGCTTTTAGTTTGCACATTAAAATATTTTCTGTCATGACAGTGGGTTGAAGTAGATTTGAAGGAAATATATTTATTCTAATTAAGCATTGCACACACATAATGAAGATGAAGGAAGTGAGTTGACAAACGTAGTAATTCGTTACCTAGGTGAAGTTGTGAACTAATATCTTCTTAATATAAGAGTACAAAGTTATTTACATTATTATAGTTTAGTTAAAACCAATAAAAATAAATTTGCTTAGCAATAGAGTAAATCTGACTAAGTATACTGAGTGTAATACACCTTTCCCTGAGGACAATACTCGTAACAACATTAGGTGATCACATTATTACTACAATCAAGCCGTCATACTTGTAGCTACGACATTAAATTCTTGGCACCGTTGTCGGGGATAGGTAGCCACTCTAGTTTAGTTAGTTTACAAAATTGTTAAGTTTTATTTTAAGTAATTTACTATCAAGTTTATATAAAAAAAGAGAAAAGGTTTAAGTTTCAAGTATGACAATCTACACTTGATCTTTTGTATTTTCTTTTTAGGGAAAATTAGTACATGTGTATTAAGGATAGGAATTAGTTCTTACGATCCCGAGATTGAAAAAACCAATAAATTAAAGTAAATGAAAGGAATCAAGATGGCGGAGGATCAAACACGAAACCAACAATAGGGCAGAGGGAATAACCAACCCAAATATGATTTTGTAGTGAGAGATATAGTGCATGAACTGTTGGGGCATGTGCCTTAGGTCAATCTACAAACGTTATTTACTTTATAATTTTAGTTAATAAAATTGAAGTTTTCATTTGCTGTTTTATTATAAGTGATTGCATGTTTACCTTATCATATGATCCAAGGGTATTTATTGAAATGTCTTAAATATCCCTAGTCAGTCATTATACTGAGAACTATAATGAATTATCTCTAGTGTGATTCTTGATTGATGGTCATGTGATGATCTTACGTATAGGATACAAATCGAGATCATGAATACATGTTAGGGGACAAGTTACTAAACCGACTCGCTCTGAGAACACCGCATGGATTAAGTCATAGGTGTTACTCATAATAACTATATCATTTAGTCATTCGACTTGAGATTACCATATACTTCAATATTAGGAGGATGGTAATTTGACACAATCAAATGTTGTCTTTAACTGGAAAATTATAAAGATTGTGATTGGTTACCATTTGAATAGTATGTGAAGGTATGTAATCAAGATAGAATTTATCCCTCTCATATAGAGAGAGATATAAGTGGATCCCTCGATATATTAGATTGTTAAATGGCAAATTCCAAGTGAATTTGATATGATCAATGTCACTTGGATGTTTTCAGTCTACCTAAAGATCGAGACTAGTACGATTGAACATTAAGGGTGACTTTCCATGAATTATGTTTAACTAAAGGATATCGCATGACAAAATGATATGATATATGTTATTCATTAGGTTGTTCTAATTTTGATATTCATGCTACTTGGGTAGTCGTAATGCCTTGCTAAAGACCGCTTACGACTTGTGTACCAAAATGGTTTTGGTCCATTACCAACATCGCATGAACCAATTAGGTCGCACATAAAGAATGGCTTTGTACAATTTTAATTGGTCCGGAGTAATGAAATTTTTCTTAAGTGAGCTTATCTACAAATATAAATAGAGGTTGAAACTCTAAAATGAAATAAGATTTTCATTTTTGCTATTTTTGAGTTCCCTAGATTTTGGGAGAGAAAGACAAATATTTTCTCTCTCTTGGGGCTAGCGTTCCAAAATTTTGTCACTATTTATGTGTGGATTTCTAATAGAAAACACATACTTAAACGTTTTGAAAATCGAACATTCAGTAAGGAAGTCACGAATTATGGTATGGTTTACTTTTGTAGTTCTAGTTTAATGGAACTTATTTTCGATCCTGTTAGGGTTTTTTCAAAAATTGTTTTGAATTTTCCACTACGTTTGAACCCAAAAACCCAATAAGGATAGAAATGTGACGATCGTAATTCCTTACAAACTGGGCCCCTCTCGGCTTAAGCCTACCTAGACACTCGAGTCAATCTTAGCGAAGTTAATGCAAGTTTATTCAGCCTTCCAATCGATCATTATCGGTTTACTTGAGATTTGAAATTGAGTTCTTCATATTTAGTAAGTTTTAAAAGTTAGCGAAATAATTAATGATAAAGATAACACAACAATAAAGGAAATGAGTCAGACAACCTATACGTGGAACCCTGTATGTATATCAAACATGTATATCAAGTGATATGTGTAAAGTGGATACAAAAGTGATATACAATTCATATATATATCTCAAACCTCAAAAAAAGTATCCCAAGTGTGATAACATAACACATATATGTAATGTAAACAATAAAAAACCTACAAAAATAAGTGAGGAAGGACCGTTCCAATGTCCTCAGAGTAGAACGCCTATTACCGGTGCCTTGCCCTTGCTCAACTGCGGATTTGCACTTAGTCGAATACAAGAATGACAAGTCCAGTAAGTAAAAGCCAGTAGGATCTAAACAATACTTCAAAATAAATAAAACAGTCTAAAACTCATGCATATAGAAAGAAAGCTATAAGGAGTACATGATAATGAGATTGAATAATGAAAGTACAACGAGAAATGAGTGTCATAAGAAACGATAGCGAGGTGCCCAGGTAGTCCAAGACCATTGAGTGGAGGTGCCATAAGGCCATGGTTATAAAGTTAAGGCAATGTCAAGCAGACTCAGGTCTTAGGACGCGGCAACACCTGTTATACCTAGACCGTTGCAAATGAGGGAAATTAATAGTTTCTTGGATAAATCACATCTCATCATAACAAAACGATATAGTGAATTGAGGTCATGACTCTGGTAGCTAGCCGGCAACCACTCCATCAGAAACACCTTCTTGACCGACTTGGCCCTCAAACACTTATATCAGAGTAGGAATTCTAAGGAATGATAATAATGTAATAACAATAACATGTAAAGCTCAATGAGTTACTCCCGAGATTAATGGTCGTAATTCTAGTTTAATTTGTTTGGGTTGTTAAGATTAACGGTTGTAATTCTTGTTTAATTAATTTAGGCCGTTATAGTACATTTCCTAGCTAGTTTTACTTACCTCGGATCACACTAACACGCACTTTCGCAGCTCAGACATGCATTCCAATCATCTTCCCATGCCCTAATCTAGCTAGATAGGTACCTAGTGTCCATTTTGATTGGTTATGTACGTGTTAGAGTCAATAAGTTGTATTTACCATCATTGTTGCTAATATAGTTTAATTGTAGTCTAACTTCCACATTTGTGATTTTAAACTTGGTGTTCTTAGTATTTGGCTATTAGGATTCATATTGTGTGAGCAATGTAAATTGATATATTGGTGTGAAGCAATCCCATTTTTTACTTACAAATCAATTCAAGTCAATTTGGGGGTATAATGGTTCATTTTATCCATTTCAAGTCCTTATTGGGTACTTAACACGACCAAAAGTATACGGACTTGTTTAATATTATTCAACACACTTTATTAATTATTTTTAGATTTTATTGAACTAATTAGAATTATTAAAACTCAATTCAAGTTGATATCCAACACTAGTTTGCAAAACAGTCCCTTAGGGGCCTTTAAATAATTATGTAATAGTTAGTTTTCCTTCAATTTGAAAATTGCTTAAAAATAAATAAGAAATTTTAAAATTCTTGGGTTGATTTCATGAATTCCAAATACTTGAAATCAAGGTTTTCAAGTAATAAAATCTCATTAATATGATCAATAACTAAATTTGAGACTCTAAGTAATACTTTAAGTCCCAATTTGTAAATATAAATCTCTTTTTGGAAGCATGACTTGAAAACTAAGTTAGACATGCCGAAAAATTACGAAACTTGGTGAACACCTTCATTATGATACAATAACTCATTTTAAAAACTTTGGTTTAATTCCAACATCATTTGATGCCCGGAACACCTTAAGTTAAAAATCAACTTATTAAGTAGGTAAATTTTGTCCATTCGAAAACCCATTTGAAAAACTATTCAAAATACCTCAGAAAAATTAGAAAACTCAATGGAAAACTTCTCTATGATATAAATTTATGATTTGGAGAGTTTGGTTGAATTCCAACATTGTTTGATGCCCTGAAAGTACTGAAACAAAGTTTAGCTCAATAGAAAATCTTTTTTTCCTATTTCAAAATCATTTTTGAAACTATTTAAAACTCATTGGAATAGCTTGAGAATTTAGGAAAATCGAATTTTTAGTATGTTAGTTCTCTTTGTGAATTTCAATGGTTTTTAGGCTAGTGGAGACCCCTAAAAATGGTCCTACAAATTAGTCAAAAATCTACTCAAAATTATCCCTTTTTGACTTGGTATTTTATAAAACACATGAGATGCAATTTGTTAAAGTAGTCTTTATATTTCTAGCACTATGATCAAATGGGGAATCCTCATCAAAACAAAAAAAAAAATTTGCATCCACATTATCATCAATTTAAACATGCATGTTCATCAACATCACCATAAAAATCTAAAACCAAAATTTATGAAAAATCCTACGCTTCAACCAATTATGTCCATAATTGAAAACTTTAATTCAAACATCAGTTTAAATATTAAATACATAGCTAAATACAAACTTACTAATCAATTTCAGTCCAATTCATTTGTTTAAGCAAAAAACACCAATTCATGAACCCAAAGTATGAAATTTATCAAAATCTAATACAATTCAACAAGGATTGTTTCAATTTACTACTTGAAAACCCTTTTTTAAATCTTAAAAAGTTGCTATACATTAATGAAATCGTAGTAATTTACAAGAATATAAAGGAATATTCATCATACCTAGCTTGTTTCTCTTTTTTTTTGGTGCACTTAGAACCCTAGCTTGTAGTACTTCTAATTTTCATACTATTGACTCTTAATTCTTGTAACTCTAGCAAGAGATCTTGTGTTTCTTCTAAGTTCCCTTTTAGTGTTTAATTTTTTCCTCTTTTGCATGAGAATCACGAAGGGGTCCTATTTACAGTGATTTTCTCAAAACTTTGGTCATTGGCTTTTTCTTTATTTAAATTAGGACTTTAGGCTTATGCATTTAGATATAACAACTAAGGGTAGTTCATTTATTCTCATTAGATAACTTAGGTACATAACTTAATTAAATAAAGCCTAAGTTATGGACTAACTTCCAAGTCTCGATCTATCTCCTGACGCATCGTGCACTCAACTTGAAATGCAAATACCCACAATTTCTACAAAAATTTATAACTTAATAACGTTTTTGAGTATAGATAGGGTACTGCACACATAAAATAAAAATAATACACCTCGATGTCGACTCCTAAGGGTTGACCATGCTCGATCACTGTCATATATTTGACACGTAACACGAGTTAGAAATAAGGAGTAGTTACAAGAGATGTATTTGTGACTACTTCAAACCAAAAATTCAAGAGACTTATAACAGAGTGATGAGGCCTCCAGCCAAAACCATCAAGTTCAAACTATGACCGTCTCTAATCAACATGGTGTAGAATAACCTTTTCAATGGGCTAGTAACTGAAGATCCAGTTGCACATCTAAAGATTTTCTTGGAGAAGTGTGACATCGCACATTACCGAAGTTACAAAAGAGGTGATCAAGATGAAAATTCTTCCATTCTCATTGGATGGAAAAGCCAAATCCGGGTTCTAAGGACTGAACGCAGGGAGTATGACTTCCTAGCTGAAAATCAAGGAAAGATTTCTAGATAAGTTCTTTCCCTAACGAAGGTCAATGAAAGGAAACTGAAATCAATCAATTCAAGTAGGAAGATGCCGAGTCACTTGGCGAGGCTTAGAAACAATTCACGGAGTTTTCCAGAACTTAGATACGTGAAATGGTTACAACTATAGATTTCTGACTATGGGATGAATCACAACACTAGAACAATGGTAGGTGTCGCAACAAGTGGTTCTCTACTAACCAATGATGAGGATGGAGCATTAGATGTTCTAGATCTTATGTCTCAAAACTCTACAGTAAGTACTCATTCCACAGTGAAGAAACTAGTAGGTGTGTATGAGATTGACTTGCAAGCTGCAATCATGGTACAACTATCCAACCTGAGCAGTCAAATGGCGATGCTTCAAATGAGACAACAAAGTCTACAAGTGCAAGCTATACATCAGTCCAATTCATTTGTTTAAGCAAAAAACACCAATTCATGAACCCAAAGTATGAAATTTATTAAAATCTAATACAAATCAACAAGGATTGTTTCAATTTACTACTTGAAAACCCTTTTTTAAATCTAAAAAAGTTGCTATACATTAATGAAATCATACTTATTTATAAGAATATAAAGGAATATTCATCATACCTAGCTTGTTTTTTTTTTTTTTTTTTGTGCTCAGAACCCTAACTTGTAGTACTTCTAATTTTCATTCTATTGAATCTTAATTCTTGTAACTCTAGCAAGAGATCTTGTGCTTCTTCTAAGTTCCCTTTTAGTGTTTAATTTTTTCCTCTTTTGCATGAGAAGCATAAAGGGGTCCTATTTACAGTGATTTTCTCAAAACTTTGGTCATTGGCTTTTTCTTTATTTAAATTAGGACTTTAGGCTTATGCATTTAGATATAACAACTTAGGGTAGTTCATTTATTCTCATTAGATAACTTAGGTACATAACTTAATTAAATAAAGCCTAAGTTATGAACTAACTTCCAAGTCTCGATCTATCTCCCGGCGCATCGTGCACTCAACTTGAAATGCAAATACCCGCAATTTCTACAAAAATTATAACTTAATTATGCTTTTGAGTATAGATAGGGTACTGCACACATAAAAAAAATAATACACCTCGATGTCGACTCCTAAGGGTTGACCACGCTCGATCACTGTCATATATTTGACATGTAGAACGAGTTAGAAATAAGGGATAGTTACAAGAGATGTATTCATGACTACTTCAAACCAAAAGTTCAAGAGACTTATAACAGAGTGATGAGGCCTCCTGCCAAAACTAGCAATAAGGAATGGAGTTTGAGGATATCAACTTCATAAATAATGAGAGCTATGGAAACGACTTTAGGCAGAGAGAAATGGCTCCTCAAAGGTTTTATCAAGGACACAACAACCCCACCTACTCATATGGAGATTTTGATAACACACTCAAGTTACCTCCATCTTTGATCAACAAGTCCAACAAAAGAAGCTAGGGCAGAGCAAAGAAATGACTTCATTGAAGTTAATTGAGAAATAGTTGCATGCCATCAACACGAGTAATAGGGAACGCCATGAAAAGCATGAAAAGAGACGAAAAACTTGAAGCAAACTATGAAGAGGATGGATGATGAGAAATCACAATCCATTAACAACATGGAGAGACAGATTGGTAAGCTAGCCATTGCTTTGAATTCAAGGAAGGAAGGGTAGTTTTTGAGTAACACTATTACAAATACTAAGGAGGATGTTAGTGCTATTCACATGATAAGCACTACAGTAATGAATGAGCCAATGCAAGAGCAAGTGATGTAGAAGCCAGAAAGAGTCAACACTTTGGTTATGAGAAAGAATGAAGTGATGCATGAGAATGAAAGGGATGTAAGGTAAGATGAACTCGAAAGATTCATAAACAATGGATCAATGCCTCGAATAATAACAAGAAGGGGAAGAAACAATGGAGAATTAAACAATAAGATGAAGAAGCTTCTAATGAAGCACCATAAAGAAATAGTATCAAAGTTGTTCCAAAAAAGCCAGAACCAAAATTTAAGTTCACATCGAGACTTCAACCAATCAAGAGGAGAGATCTTGGAGATATATGCATACCATTAAGCATTGATGTGCGTTGTCTAAGAAACATCTAGTGTGACATGGGAGCCTCAGTAAATGTGATGCCTATAAAGGATATGTTACAAGCTGATTTGAATATCAATTGTCCAAATATAATGGATTTGCAATTAGTTGATGGTAACTTGGTACCAACAATAGGAATAGTCTTGAATGTGCAAGTGAAATTAGGTAGATTCACATTCATCACTGATTTTGAGATTATGGATCATGATATAGATTATGATGTGTCTATGGAACTTGAGCAACTATTTTTGAACACTGCCAATGTGGTATTGCACACGAGGAAGAAAATGATCACAATGAGTATCAAGGAGGATGATGGTGCTGAGAGACTTGTCTTTTTTAAAGGGCAAGAACTACATCCAAATGGGAGAGATATCGTTATCTCTGGCTTACAAATGGAGTATCTCAATTTATACTTAGACTAAATGAGCAAAAGGCATTTGGCTACTAATGACATTAAACTAAGCACTACTGGGAGGCAACCCAGTGGGTTTTTATTTAAAGTTTTTGAATTTTAGTTAGTTATTTATTTAGTTAGCATAGTTATAACAATCGAAACGGTTTAGTTTTCTAACTCGTGAAAGTAATGTACTAAATGTGTAGGAAATAATATTTGTCGGGTGACATTTTATAGGAATAAAAAGTCTCAAGTAACTCAACAAAGAGTGTAAAACAACAAAGGAGTTAAAGTGGTAAAAGTCAAGTACAAGGATAAATTACAGGTAATTGTTTATGGAATTTTTATATATATAGGGTATTACATGTTGGGGCATGTGCCCTAGGTCAATCCATTAACTGTCTTTATGAATACTTTTAGTTAATAAAATAGAGGATTTCATTTGCTGTTTATTATAATTAATTTGCATGTTTACATTATAATAAGATCCATGGGTATTTACAGAAATATCCTAAATGTCCATAGTCGATCATTATGCAGGGAACTATAATGAATTAAGACTAGTGTGAGTCTTGATTGATGATCATATGATGATTATACATATAGGGATACGGATCAAGATCACGAGTACTTGTTAGGGAATAAAGTACTGGATCGACCCGCTATGAGGACATCACATGGATTAAGTCATAGTTGTTTCTCATGATGGGTATATTTTTTTTAGTCCTCTGACTTGAGATTACCAGAGAATTCAACATTAGGAATACAGTGATTTGACACAATCAAACGTTGTCTTTAGCCCGACGATTATAAAGGTTATGATTGGTTACTGTGTGAGTAATGTGATTAAGTTGTGTAATCAAGATAGAATTTGTCCCTCTCATATAAAGAGAGATATCCAATGGATCCCTCGATGTGTTACTATTAAAAGGCCTAGTCAAAGTGAATCGATATTGATCAATGTCACTTGGATGTTTTTAGTCTACCTAGAGATCGAGACTAGTACGATTGAACATGTTAGATGACAATTCCATGCCTTATGTTTGATCAAAAGGATATCGTGTAACAAAAAGGATGTTATATACACTATTGATTAGGTTGTATCGATTTGATATTCGTACAACTTGGGTAGTCATAATGTCTTGCTAGAGGCCGCTTATGACTTGTATACCAAAATGTGTTTTGGTACACTGCCAATATTGTATGAGCCTATTGGGTCGCACACTAAGAATGGTTTTGCGAGATTTTAAGATGGTTCAGAAAAATGAAATTTATATGATAAAATTCATGATAGAAACATTTTTGTGGTGTATTACACTTATACTTCTTTAAGTAGGTGTATATGTGTAATTTACTTAACCGTCTATATACGAGGGTTGTAGAAATAGACGCTTTAAGTTAGAAAACACGTACGAAAGATTAAAGGCCAAAACTCTATTTTCGTCTTAGAAACGACTTAGGGTTTTTGGTATGCTCTGGATCATTTCGGAGAGAAACAAAAAGGTTTGGTATTCTCTCGAAGCTAGCACTTCGAATCTCGGCTGCCATTCGTGTGTGGACTACTGGTAGAGGGCGTTCGTCGTGGGCAGGGCCTTAGAGATCGATCAACCTTCAGAAAGGTATATTGCGACTGAGGTATGACTAAGTTTTCATGGTTTAAACGTTTTTAATGGAATTAGATTCGGAATCTGTTGGGGTTTTTGTCAAAATTGTTTTGTAATCTCCACTGCGTATGAACCCCAAAACCCAACAGTAGTATCAAAGCCTTCGAGTTCGATTCCATTAAAAACATTGCATGTTTTCTTCTGATATATACATGATATATGATTGAAAGCATGTTAATAGTTAATGTATATGTGATATGCATAAGTTTTCTGTAAGATTTATTATCATGTTTTGTTTATATGATACATATATTCGTGATTTAATTGAAATCAGTTTCACACATCCAAGTAACCATGTAAGGTTAATTCAAATAATTTTAATGAATTGAATTTTGTGTTTTGTGATCCATGGCACCATTAGGTATAATCTTTATTTTTTATGTATTGATGCATGGATGAAATCTCTGTAATTCAGTTTGCATATTTAGGTTACATTGTTTTACGTTTCTTGAATTGTATAAGTCTAAATATTAATTCGAAACTAATATGATTAGGTTCGATTGGGATAATAGTTCATGATTCAATGACATGTTTGTGATTATTTGGATGAGGACCGAAATTGCAAATAATTGATCTTCGAAATTGTTTATTTATCTCCTATCCAATAGGGAAAACAAAATCGATTTTGCTAATATCTATTAATCTAATTTGTTATCTATCTCTTATCAAATAAATATTTCATAACAAAATTAAAATCCGCTATAGAAAATCATATTTTTCACTGATTTTATTCTCCTAAATTTACCCCTTAATTTATCCAAAATTAAGTCAATTAAAACATTTTTAATTAACTCGAGCCCACATCTAACAAATATCTTAAGTCCTAATCGGATTAGGATAAGATGATTAGTTAGATGTGGGCCCGGGTTAATTAAAAATATTTTAATTGACTTAATTTTGTATAAATTAAGGGGTAAATTTAGGAGAATAAAATCAGCCAAAAAATATGATTTTCTATATCGGATTTTAATTTTTGGAATTGAAATTCGTCTTCTAAAAAAAAAAAAAAAAAAAACCATTGATCGATCATCAATGGACCTTGCCTAACTAATCCTAGCGCACGAAAATTCTTTTATTAATGAACATTATAAAATCTCCAAATTGTTTAGTGATTTAACAAATCAATAAAAATATATTATATTTCATTATTTACATAAAATCACTAAAACTGAATAAAATCCCTCTATTAAATTTTAAGTCTCACGCCATCCAATTTTAAATACTTGTCAAGGCCTCGGTCACACTAATAGAGTTTCAGCCATAGCTGGGTGTATTGTGTTATCTTGGTGAGACAAGTTGGATAAGAGTTACCTAAATGTTTAAAATGGTCCGACTTAATAAAGCTATCAAAATAGTTTTGAGCTTTAGGCACATGATGAGATAAAAACATGATAAGACATAAGATGTCCCGTATCTCATAAAAGTATCTAAAAATTACATAAGATGTAATTGGTAACCGTTACCTATCTAAATAATCTAGTTCTGTGTTTCATGTCATAGCTGTCATAGAATTAGGTGAAATATGGATTTTAGTCCCCTAAATAAACAATGTGTTTTAGGAGGGTTATTAATTTAGTGGGAGTCTATTCCTCTATACTAAAATAAACTTTGCATAATCTTTATTGTAGATCAATGGCCTCTTCAAGTAACAATAATCCCCTGTCACTGCGATCCATCATTGAGAAGGATAAGCTATCTGGGACTAACTTTCTTGACTAGTTCAGAAACTTGAAAATTGTTCTTAAGCATGAACGCAAGATGTATGTCCTGGATGCCCCAATCCCTGAGGACCCACCAGCCAATGCTACGAAAGCTGTGAAGGATGCGCATAATAAGCATGTCAACGATTCTACTGATGTTGCATGTATTATGCTGGCAACTATGGTTCCCGAACTTCAGAAGGACATGGAACTAATGGAACCTTACGACATGGCCGTAACGCTCAAAGAAATGGTCCAACAGCAAGCTAGTCAAGAAAGGTTCGAGACAGTCAAGAACCTACATTCTTGCAAGATTACTAAGGGTGCGTCAGTTAGTCCTCATGTTCTGAATGTGAAGGGCTATGTTGACCAGCTTGATAGACTCGATTTCTCATAAGCCAAGAGTTGGCTACATATTTGATCCTGAATTCATTACCGGAGAGTTACTCACAATTTGTAATGAATACAATATGAATAATATGGAGAAATCAATTTCAGAGTTGCATTTGATGTTAAAAACTGCTGAACAAAATATCAAGAAACCCTCTAGTAATGTGTTGATGGTCCAAAAGGGAAAGGGAATGAAGAAAAAAGGCAAAGGTAAGGCTAAAGTTGCCAAGGCTGCTGCTGCTCCTGTCGCAAAGCCAATGGAACAAGTCAAGCCCTAGCCTGTTCCTACTTCGAAACACCCAAAAGAAAAGGAAGGAAATTGTCATTTCTGTCCTGCACCTGGACATTGGTTCAGAAATTGCAAACTATATATGGAAGACCTAAATAAGAAAAAATGTAGTGCGACTACAACTACAGGTATTTATGTTGAAATTAATTTACCTACTAGTGATTCCTGGGTATTAGATACCGGATGTGGATCTCACATTTGTATAAATGTGCAGGGACTCACTAGAAATAGAAAGTTGAAGAAAGGAGAAGTCATCCTCCGCGTAGGGAATGGAGCAAAAGTTGTTGCCCTGGCTGTTGGATCATATGACTTAGTCTTACCTAGTGGGCTTATTTTAAATTTAAATAATTGTTATTTTGTGCCTGCCTTAAGCAGAAACATCATTTCTGTTTCATGTTTGGATATGGATGGTTTTGATTTTATTATTGCGAATAATAAATGTTCCATTTCTCGTAAATGAATATTTTATGCAAATGTTGATTTGTGTGATGGTCTTTATATTCTAAGCATGAAAAGGTCCATCGATACTCCAGTCTTTAACATAAATACAAAGAGATTTAAGTTAAATGATTTGAATCAAACCTATCTTTTGCATTGTCGTCTCGGGCACACAAATGAGAAACGCATAACGAAGCTCCATAAAGATGAACTTCTAGATTCATTTGATTTAGAAACATATGAAACATGCGTATCTTGTTTACGAGGCAAGATGACTAAAAATCCCTTTGCTGGACACATTGAAAGGGTAAGTGATATATTGGGTCTAATACATACCGATGTATGCGGTCCAATAAACACAATGCTAGAGGAAGTTATCAGTACTTCATTACATTTACTGATGATTTCAACAGATATGGTTATGTATATCTTATGAAACATAAAGCTGAATCATTTGAGATGTTTCGAACATTTCAGAATGAAGTGCATAATCAACTTGGTAAAACTATCAAAACACTTCGGTCAGATCGGTGTGGTGAATATTTGAGCAAAGACTTTGATGGTCATCTTAGAAATTATGGGATTGTCTCCCAATTGACTCCACCAGCAACTCTACAATGGAATGAAGTTTCTGAAAGGAGAAATCGAACCTTATTAGATATGGTTTGATCTATGATGAGTCATGCAGATCTTCCATTATCCTTTTGGGGTTATGCATTACAAACTGCAGGTTACACTCTGAATCGAGTTTCTTCTAAAGCGGTTGATAAAACACCATATGAGATATGTTATGGGAAGATACCTAGTTTATCATTCCTTAAGATTTGGGGTTGTGAGGCTTACGTAAAGCGACAAGTCTTAGAAAAACTAGCACCTAAATCTGACAAGTGTTTATTTGTGGGGTATCCTAAGGAAACAAAAGGATATTACTTTTATAATCCCGCTGAGAACAAAATGTTTGTTGCTCGGTATGGTGCCTTTATGGAAAAATAGTTTATTTCAAAAGACATTAGTGGGAGAGAAATAAATCTTGAAGAAGTTCAAGAATCACAAATAAACACTGAACCGCTACTGGAAGTTCAACAACGTTATGAACCAGTTGAACCTCCGCAAGTGACATAAGGCCCACGTAAATCTGGTAGGGTAAGACATGAGCCAGAGAGTTCGAATTTCTCATTACTGATAGTCATGATGTGTTGCTTATGGATCAAAATGAGCCCACCACTTTTCAGGAGGCTATGTCTGGACCAGACTCAGATAAATGGCTAAGTGCCATGAACTCTGAGATGCAATCCATGTATGATAACCAAGTTTGGAACTTGGTTGATTTACCTGAAAGTGGTAAGACCATTGGATGTAAATGGGTTTTCAAGAAGAAAACTGACATGGATGGCAAAGTACATACTTTTAAAGCAATACTTGTAGCAAAAGGTTTCAGGCAGACTCAAGGTGTTGATTATGATGAAATTTTTTCGCCGGTAGCCATGCTTAAATCCATAAGAATTTTAATTGCCATTGCTGCATATTATGACTATGAGATATGACAAATGGATGTAAAAACATCATTTCTTAATGGAAAGCTGCTTAAGGACGTGTATATGACACAACCTAAGGTTTTGTACATCCTGAGAATTCTAGGAAGGTATGCAAGCTTCAAAGATCCATTTATGGATTAAAGCAAGCTTCTCGAAGTTGGAATCTTCATTTAGATGAAACAATCAAGGATTTTGGTTTTATTAAGCACGAAGATGAGCCTTGTGTATACAAAAAGGTCAGTGGGAGTGAAGTTATTTTTCTGGTACTGTATGTCGATGATATATTACTCATTGGAAATGACATCCCAACATTGTTGAATGTCAAGTCTTGGTTAGGGAAATGTTTCTCAATGAAAAACTTAGAAGATGTAACCTATATCTAGGGATAAGAATCTTTAGGGATAGATCTAAGATGCTAATCGGTCTAAGTAAGAGTGCTTACATAGAGAAGGTGTTGAATAAGTTCAGTTTGCGAGACTCTAAAATAGGATTGTTGCCAATGTCTCATGGCATTAGTCTCAGCAAGAATCAATGTCCTAGGACAGATGATGAGCGTGACCGTATGAATAAGATTCCATATGCATCAGCTATTGGATCTATCATGTATCCCATGCTATGCACTTGACTTGATCTATCATATGCTTTGAGCACTACAAGCAGATATCGGTCAGATCCTGGTGAGAGTCACTGGATAGCAGTAAAGAACATCCTTAAATACTTAAGAAGGACTTAAGGAAATGTTCTTGGTCTATGAAGGTTTTGAAAATGATCTAGTTGTAAATGGTTACACAGATGCAAGTTTTCAAACTGATATAGATGATTTTAGATCATAATCTGGATATGTGTTTACTTTGAATGGGGTTCAGTAAGCTGGAAAAGTTCGAAGCATGAGATTGTGGCAGATTCTACAACAGAAGCTGAGTATATTGCAAAGATCCAATGCAAAGAAAGGAGGCAGTTTGGATCAAAAAGTTCATTTTTGAACTAGGCGTGGTTCCAAGTATTACTAACCCTGTTTGTTTGTATTGTGACAATAACGGGGCAATAGCATAGGCCAAGGAACCTAGATCACACAACAGATCCAAACATATACTCAGGCGTTTTCATCTCATCGGAGAAATTATTGAGAGGGTAGACGTGAAGATTTGTAGAGTACCTACAGAAGACAACGTTGCGGATCCATTGACAAAAGCTCTTCTATAAGCAAAACATGATGGTCATGTTAGATCATTAGGCATTATATGCATATATGATTGCCCTAGTGCAAGTAGGAGATGTTGGGGCGTGTGCCCTAGGTTAATCCATTAACCGTCTTTATGAATACTTTTAGTTAATAAAATAGAGGATTTCATTTGCTGTTTATTATAATTAATTTGCATGTTTACATTATAATAAGATCCATGGGTATTTACAGAAATATCCTAAATGTCCCTAGTCGATCATTATATTGGGAACTATAATGAATTAAGACTAGCGTGAGTCTTGATTGATGATCATATGATGACTATACGTATAGGGATACGAATCAAGATCATGAGTACTTGTTAGGGAACAAAGTATTGGATCGACCCGCTATGAGGACATCACATGGATTAAGTCATAGTTGTTTCTCATGATAAGTATATTTTTTTCACTCCTCTGACTTAAGATTACCATAGACTTCAACATTAAGAATACAGTGATTTGACACAATCAAACGTTGTCTTTAACCGGACGATTATAAAGGTTGCGATTGGTTACTGTGTGAGTAATGTGATTAAGTTGTGTAATCAAGATAAAATTTGTCCCTCTCATATAAAGAGAGATATCCAATGGATCCCTAGATATGTTAGACTATTAAAAGATCTAGTCAAAGTGAATTGATATCGATCAATGTCACTTGGATGTTTTCAGTCTACCTAGAGATCGAGACTAGTACGATTGAACATGTTGGATGACAATTCCATGCCTTATGTTTGATCAAAAGGATATCTTGTGACAAAAGGATGTTATATACACTATTGATTAGGTTGTATCGATTTGATATTCGTACAACTTGGGTAGTCATAATTTCTTGCTAGAGGCCGCTTATGACTTGTATACCAAAATGTGTTTTGGTACACCGCCAACGTTGTATGAGCCTATTGGGTCGCACACTAAGAATGGTTTTGCAAGATTTTAAGATGGTTCAGAAAAAATGAATTTTATAAGATAAAATTCATGACAGAAATGTTCATGTGGTGTATTACACTTATACTCCTTTAAGTAGGTGTATATGTGTAATTTACTTAACCGTCTATATACAAGGGTTGTATAAATAGACGCTTTAAGTTAGAAAACACGTACGTAAGATTAAAGGCCAAAACTCTATTTTCGTTTTAGAAACGACTTAGGGTTTTTTATATGCTCTGGATCATTTTGGAGAGAAACAAAAAGGTTTGGTATTCTCTCGAAGCTAGCACTTCAAATCTCGGCTGCCGTTCATGTGTGGACTACTACTGGTAGAGGGCGTTCATCGTTGGCAGCGCCTTAGAGATCGATCAACCTTCAAAAAGGTATATTGCGACTGAGGTATGATTAAGTTTTCATGGTTTAAACGTTTTTAATGGAATTAGATTCGGATCCTGTTGGGGTTTTTGTCAAATCTGTTTTGTAATCTCCGCTGCTTATGAACCCTAAAACCCAACATTTCACACTATCATGATGCCTTGTGTAGTAATACACAGTGCCATGAGAGCGCCAATAGGGAGTTAATGAAAAACATGCAAAATTATGGAGAAAGACTAGTCGTCGCCATGTGTGTAAACACACTGCACTATGAGTACATAGGGACGGCGCCAGAAAGACGCCAAGATGTGAGCAAAAGTCGCTCACAATAGGCTAGATGAGGTAGTGGCGCAGTGGCAGCTTTGTGCCTTTTATGGGACGGCACCGGCGTCGACATAGAGGGATTAAATCCCTTTCAACCCATTTTTCACTTTTGAAACTAATTCCATGCACCACCAACCAAGCATACATCCCTCTAGAACTTAAGATAAAGAAATTTTAAGAGAGAAAATAGTGTTCCTAGTGATTAAGATTGAAAAAAGAGAGTGCATTATGGATTTACATAGGGAGGAGAGCTAGGGCATTAATTCGAAGAAGAGACTCAAGTGAGCACTAGGGTTTTAGTTTGTGAGAAAAGTGAGAGGGCTTGGATTGATAAAGACATGGAGAAGCAATCCACACTAAAAAGTAGTCTGACATTGAGGTAAATTTACAATTTCATTGGTTATGCTTTGAAGTTTTTAAAAAGTCTTGATAAAATAGCATGAATTGTGGATATGAGGTAGTTGTATAGGAATTTTAAGTTTTGTGGGTTTAGAGCATCAATGTGGCTTATGGTGAACTAGTCTTTATCTTTTGCATTATTTCGTATGCGAATGATCCTTATGAATGAAAATCTTGATTTTAGGTGATTTTAAGTCTTGTGTTGTAAGTTGTTGTGTTGTGGAAATTTCTGAGCTAAGAACAAGAAGGCAAGCAAGTCAAATTAGTGAAGTAAGAGCAAATGATTATGAGGCATCATCTTCAAGAGATCCGAATGAGGATGAACCAAGACCTTTTAAGTCTAAGTATTACATTAGTAAAGAGGCAAAAAAGAGGTATGAGGTCATTGAGCATAGAGAATTTATTTACGAAAGAGGAATAAACTTACCGACTAAGTATGATAGCATAGTTAATGATTTTATTAGTACAAAAGGTTGGGAGAAATTTACTCAAGACTATAGAGAGAATAAAGTTAAAAAGTGAGTGAAATAGTTTATGAATTTTATGTCAATGCAAAGTTTACTAAGAAGGTTGACCCTGTGAAGGTGAGAAAGATATTTGTCCCCTTTAATGAGCATTACATAAATAACATCTATGATTTAGAGCATATGAGTATGGTTGTAGCCTCGTAGAGTTTCATGGGTGATTTATATGAGAGATCTTACAACATATACCCAAGCCATAAAGAGAGCATTGGTTGTCCGAGGACATCAAGGATGGGTAATGAGAGATGCGAATGTGCAGAACCACATTAAGAAGGGGAATATGAGGAACGTTTATAGAATGTGACAACACTTTCTAGTTGCTTCATTGTACTCGACCACTTAGCAAGTTGAGATCAATAAGCCACAGGCAGCTTGTTTGTATGAGATTACAAAGTACGGGGAGATCAATGTATGAGACATCATCTACAAGAACTGGAGGGAGTCTATTATGTCAGAGTGAGACAACAAACTGTTGTTTCCAATTTTGATCACCCAGATGTACTTGAAGGCCAGAGTGAAATTGACTCAAGAGGAGAAGTTTGATATTGAGGTCCAAGCAACTATAGAAGAGGAATTTACGCTAACATTGAAATCACCTACTGGTTACCAAGACTCCAAGGATGTGTGAGAGAGAGAGGGGAACAGTCTTGAGGCCAAGTTATTGGCCAAAGGGCAAGAGGATCACGCAACAACATGAGTAGCAGCAGAGTTAGCCCAAGAGTTGGAGAATTAAGGATATAAAGTGGATAAGGATCACCAGTAGAGATTTCAAGAGTTGTAGACCCACTTATAGGAGAGCAAGACTTGGATGTTCTTGAGGTTTTTCCACCACCCCCAACACTACAAGCACTAGTACCACCACTAAAAGACTTGACTCCACAATAGCAAATGTTGTGGATTGCTAATATGAGGAGACAGTACAAAGAGGAAAAGGCGCAGTATCATGAAGCCTTGGTGAGATATGAGCAAGACCGACTAAACGGATAGCTGAACTTCATGTTATTTGTAGATCATTAGAGGGACTTAGCTAAATATGAGAGGAGCAGACGGATGAGACCTATTAATAGGTCTATTGGCTTTCCAGCAGCACCAAACTACATGATGTTGATAATGATGATGATGATGATGTGTAGTCCCAGAGCGTAAGTCTTAGGATTTCTTTTGACTTTAGGGAGATGAGAGATACATTTATACTAGTTATATTTTACATTTGGGATATTTTGTCACTTTATTAATTGTTTAAGTCGTATGTTTATGCATTATTATTATGTCTATATGTTATTATATGTTTGTGTTTAGTGTTTTCATGTTTCAGACTTATTTTTAAACCTTTAGGACAGGGTTTGGTTTGAGCTTAGAGGCATCAACACTACACTATGGAAAGTGGTTGGATGAAATAAGGATAAACACTGCATGTATGATCTTAAAATCTTATTTTGAAGAAGTTAAACATGGTAGTGTATTTTTTATTATTTGAATGTGTTTAAGTAGTATAAATTAGGTTATATATAGTAATATGTAATGAATAAGCAATTCATTTGCAAATTTTAAGCCTTTAATTGAGGATGAGTAAGAATACAAATATCTTGTAGATATGAAACTCAAGAGAATGTTATACAGATTTTGAAGAAAATAAGAAATGTAGCAAACAATGGTATTATTTCATTATTAGAAACCTAGAGTTATGGAAGACCATGAACTTGAAACAAAAGCAAGAAGAATAGTAGAACACTTCTTGTTAAAAATGTTAGATCTCTAAGGAATTCTATAATAAGTATGAATCTTACTTGAGTAAAAAGTAAATAAAGACTTAGTACTAAGAGGGGAAGAGATAGGCATGGTGTTTAATGAAGAAGTCAGGGTTAAAACTTGCTCGATAAGGTGAAAGTGAGTAGTGCTAACAAGAGTCTAAAATAAAAATAGAGAATCCCACAAGTTGTACAGGAAAAGCAGAGTACTTGATAGTTGGAAAAAAAGGACGCAATCCATAGAAAAAGGAGCAGGAACTGTGCAACTAGAAAATATGAGGACAAAAAGAAAAAAAAGATAGATAAAAACAAAGAAAAGAAAAGAGAAAATTAGATTAAAACTCTTCAAATAAAAGATTTAGCTCGAGTACAAGTAGCTTCGTTGAGTTAGGTTTTCTTTCTAACTATATTAAGTCATATAGACTCTCGAAGGGCTAAAGTATACAAAACTAGTATGATATATGCTTGTTTGTGAATTCTTGAGCTTAATAAGAAATCATGAGATTATACACTTACTACTTGAGTTTCGAGGTGAAAAAACTTATGAGTAGTGATGATTTTGGTTGCAAACTACTTTGGTGTTTCGAAAGTGAATTGTACGAGTTTTAAAGCTACATGTTTTGAAAGTATAACTTTTTGCAAAGAAAAACTCTTGAGTGGATTATTAACTTCAACTTATTTAAAGTAAAGGATATTCCATGAACAATGTGAATTAAATATGAACTTAAGTGGTAGTAGTAAGAATACTTAGTAAAATATACTTTTACTCAGGATGTGCAAAATCTTAAGTTTGGGGGGATATGATAAGTGATTATTTAGACTCATATATAGCACTATTTTAGTCGTATATTTAATATAAATATCTCGAAATGAGCTGTAATTGATGGTATTTATGTATTTTTAGGCATATAAGGTATAAAGAAGATAATGGAGTGATTTCAGGATGAAATGGGGGTAAATGCACAAAAATATGATTGACATTGTAGCAAAGATGCTTGACATTGTGGGAGATGACTAGACAGTGTGGGTAAGGCATGTAAAACTAAGAAGAAAAGAGAAGTGAGACAGCGATGTCGGCGCAATGGCATCGTCGTGTGCATAATGGGATGGCGTCGAGGTGGTTTATACATGGTGCCGAGTATACTAAGTGAGGAAAATGTACACAAAGAGGCTGAAGCTATGGCAGCATGGTAGCTTCACAAAGACAGCGCCAGATCACTTATGGACAACGTCGGGACATAGTTTAGAGTTCCTGTTCATTTGGAATTGTCAATGAAGGTTTCTAATTTTTTTAAAGTGTCTTATAAGTATAAATAGGTATTAGAACGTGGTAAACTCACCAATTTCACAATTGTCACTAAGAGCAACCAATTATCATAGTTTAACTTAGTTTTCTTTATTCTTTAGTATTAAGAAGATTTTGGAGTAGAAAATATTGAAAGCTCACATGTAATTATTTGGTATTATTTTCTTGAATTAATTGAAGTAATTTCGTTTAATTTTTGTTGCAATTAATATCATGATGTGCATGTTTATTTCAATGATGTGTGAGTATTAATCTTAAGGATTAGTGGATTCTACAATATGAATGTTATGCTCAAGTCGTTAAGAATGGATTATAAAGATAAAAAGTGCAATGGTTAGAATTTGTATTGATTTTAGATGTAATGCTACGAACATCTTGATCACATGGTTGTTGATTATAGGTTTTATGAGTTATCATGGCTATTGGGGCCTTTAAGCCGGATATGGACGATACAGCCGTAAAATATATATCATCGATAGATAGCTATTGAATAGGGAGACAAGGATAGTAAACTTAATTGGTTATGAATATAATGATTTGGAACTTAAAACAATGTGTAACTTACATTATTCACACCAATAGGTGGTTCACATTAGAATCTTTTATGTCACGACACTGTCACGATAGTGGGTTAAAGTTGATTTGAAGAAAACTTTTCTATTCTAATTAAGCATTGCACACACATAATGAAAATGAAGAAAGTAAGTTGAAAAACATAGTAATTCATTACCTAGGTGAAGTTGTGAACTAAGATTTTCATAATATAAGACAAAGTTATTTATATTAATTTGTTTGAATAGTTTATGTAAAAACTAGTTAAAAGGGGATTTCCTTAGCAATTGAGTAAATTTGACTAAGTATACTAAGTGCAATAAACCTTTCCTTGAGGACGATATTTGTAACCGACATTAGTTGATCACATTATTACTATAGTTGAGTCGTCATACTTGCAACTACGATATTGGGAGATTAGTCATTTCTTGTACCATGGGCAAATGTGGCATCAACAGCTCCATAATCACCTTGACAAGCAAGTTCCCTTGATTCTGGATAGTTTGTTCATCATACTTCTAGGCTACCAAGTTACCAAGCCCATGAGGTGTATGGAGCCATTTCTTCTTCTCATTCTTCATATAGAGTGCAGACTCCTTACCAGACTCCGTAATGAACTCCACAACAGAGTAAGCAGTAGTAGGACAACTCTAACGATTTCAAGAGTTGATTTTATTGTCTCAATATATATTTGAGAGAGGATCTGAGAAACTTGGTACTAGTTCGATTTTGTAATATATTTTTGGAGGTACAATATGATGATGTAATTTTGTAATATCTCTACACAACGCATCATTTGCGTACATTTTTTGGCTTTTCATATATTGATTTCATTTTATCTCATTCATTCCATAATCTCATCTTCCATTATTTTATTTCACTTGTTCTTTTGGAATATGTATTGGTTGTCCTACTTTCTTGAACCTTGAGGACAAGATTAATGATAAGTTTGGGGGTACGCAAGTATGCATGTTGATGGAATGCATGAATGAATCAAGAAAGATTTTGGTAAAAACTCTCACAATTTTTAGAATTTTCTTCAAAGTTTTTGGCGAAATACAGACAATAGGGTTTCATTTTATTTCATGGATTGATGGTTTTGTAGGTTGTTTACATGTTTCCATACATGTGAGTTCTTTCTTTTTGTACTTCCATTTGCTGTTTTGAGCTTAAATGAATGCCCAATTCTAGTTTAGGATAATGGTGGATAATTTGAGAATTCAAAATATGGATTGATGTTGCCATAAATGGACAAGACCTTAGGTAGAGTTCAAGTAAAAAATCTATTATTGTAAGTGGTATATCGTATCGAGTCTCCACCAAAGACTGGATATATGGAGTCAAGGGCAAGAGTCAACTAGATATCTACATATTCCAATTTAGGTTTGCAATTTATTTAAAACTGAGTAATAACTTAAGAATAAGTTTAGGGGAAGATGTAGGCCTCGTTTGTTTAAACCTTAGCTTTATCCTACCTATTAAGTTATCCCTAGTTAACCCGGTTGAGCCAACATAACCTAATTCTTTCATTACCTATCATTAAACAGTCTATAATCTTTTACCAAATTGTAAGCTAGTCTTACATTTGAAATCATTAAAAAGAGACATGAAAAAAAGAAAAAAGAAAAAAGGAAGGAAGAAAAAATAATAAAAGTGAAATATAGTTTATAAACCTAAAATAAAGGGAAATTAATAATTATGAAAAAGAAATCAAGTCATGATTAGAGAGTTCCACCTAAAATAGTACCAACATGAAATGAAGCAGCGAGCCGTGTGGTTAGAAAAAAAAGTGAGAGTCCCATGTAAAACAGTATCCGCAAGAAATGGAACAGGGAGCCGGATGGTTGGAAAAGGTGAGGATTGCACGATGTGAAAAGAAAAATTAAGTTAGATGCAATGTAAACCATTTCATGTTCTCTGAAGATAATTTGACACTCTAAGTCTAAGTTTTTCAATGTTTTGAATCCATGAATTACCTTTCCTTGTCACCCAAGCCCAACCATTACAACCCAAAGAAAGTCTTATTGACTCAAAATAATGTTTTGAATGTGTCAGTGAGAATGGTTGCATAAGTCATATTTATGGAAACTTAGTATTCAATTCTCTATTTAGATATTGCAAGTTTTTGGCTTGTTAAACGTTCCGACACAACTCGTAATTAATTGATAACTTTATTCCTGATTAAGCCTAGTATTTTGCGAAGTATTCTTCAGGAAAGTAGCCGAAATATTGTGATTCAAAGTATCCAGCTTTACTTAAGTATTCTTGTTTCCATTTGGCAAATTTGTGAAAAATTGGACAAAACCATTTAAGTTAGAGTAGGGTATTAGAGAAGCTGAAATGTGTTTTTTTATACAATTAGAATTTCTTATACTCATTTGCTCGGGACAAGTAATTGTTCAAGTTGGGGATATTTGATAAGTCACCAATTGTGTTATATTTTAGTGTGATATTACTATAAATTATAAGAATTTTTTCTATATTTATACTATAAAACCTTTGTTTTGTGCTTTCATAGTGAATCTAAGCTATTGCACAAAAAGTAGTATTTCCAAAAAATAATCCAATCAAAAAGCTAAATTAAGGCTCAACGCATTCCCAGCGCCTTCAATTGTGCAAAAATCGCCAAGGAACCGCTGAACAAAACTTGACCAAATTTAAGGAAACTCATTGGAGACGTTGCATATGAAGCCTTGTGAACACCTAAAAGAAAGTAGGAGCTTAAATTCCAAAAATAAGCCCAGCGCCTTCACAGTGCTTTAGGATTGTACACACGACTCTGGCATAGAGCTGGACTCGAGTGGTAGAATCGAAGGGAAAACAGAGCATCATAGCCCCTTCTCAGCAATTATTTGCACCTTGAAATTTACAACGTACGGTGTTCGACAAATCTAAAGATTGGCAGTTTCGTGTTTTGTAGATTTACAAGATTCAGAATAAGATCTCATTTTATCATAATTCTACTACAAATAGGAAACCATAGAATGCCTTTAAATCTATCTTAACTTTTAGCTTTTGTGAGAGTTCGTAAGTTTTTATTTCATTTTTAAGTCTTGCATTGTTTTCTATTATTTGAATAAAGAGCAGTCTTAACTATATGTTAATAAGTGGCTAAGTTTCATGTTCTATACCAATGTGATTAAGTTCTAGGAATTTTAATGATTCGGGAGGTTTTTGTGCTTTCAATTACAATATTGTTTGATTCTAATTCTTGTATTCTTGATTGCATTGCTATTACGAGTTTTTTGGTTATGGCTTTAAACCTTAAGTTTTTTTTGTCATTGTGTAAGTGCACTTGTACCCTGATTTAGATCAAAAGCTATCACTGGTGATCTTACCACCACTTAGTAAGGGGATCACGTTAGGTGGCAAGTGGGACCTTTTCTATTGACAATCGATGCGCCTTTGTTTTGTTGAGATATGAGAATGGTAGCAGCATATTATAATCTGCACGTGACAGTTAGAAGAATTTGATGCTAGTTACTACTCATGATAGGTGTTCTCACAAAGCGTAATAGTGCTTGTCTATTGAAGATTTGTGGAGCACTCGAGATTTTGCTAACAAGTCAATAATTAGACATGTTTTATAGTGTAATTTAGGTTGATTTTAGAAATAAATGATGATATTACACTAGGTATTATCTTGTTTTTGTGATATCAGGATTTAAATAGAAAAATGAAGAATTGGAAGAAAAAGAGGAAAAAGAGCAAAACAATCAATTGAAAAAAAAGTCCAGCGATTATACATCAATTTGTGTTTACACTGAAAATCGCCACCTAAATCGATTGCAAGAAAAACCTAGCGAATCCACAACGAATTGGAAGATATACTAAAAATCATCAGCTAAATTGGTGGAGCACATAGAGCTAAATCCAGTTATTAACTCGGCAATTTGTGTATAAATTAGGAATTGCTGACAAATCGTTGTGGTCGATTATAGTTTTTTTAGATTAATATAAAAAACTTGAGTTTATCTAGAATATGTATACGTAGGGAAACTATAAAAAAGGCCAGAGCGCTTCAAAATAACTTTCTCTCATTTTTTCTCCATTATTTCTATTGATTTTCCTTAAACCTATTCTACTTAGTTGATGTTTGAAGCTACATTGGAGCTTTGGTTTATTTTAAGGTATTTATTTATTTATTTATTCATCCTTTCTTTTAATTATCTATTTTTATTATTTATTTCCAGCATAAACGAGTAGTCTATCAATCTAAACAAACCCTAAACATACAACATACTTTGGATTGCTAGATAGTTACAAATAATGAATCATGGACTTAATGCTTTAATCTATTCGTACATATCAATCACATATTTAACAAGTTGTTTTCGTGTATCACAACAAAAGAAGATTAATATTTCATGTATAGTTGCAAATGTGTTGTGTGGCATTTTGATTCTAATTCATGTCTATGGTTATTGACAACAACTATAGAAGTAGTAACTAGGATTAATCTATACGGTTTTTCCCTAGTGGATGTTCTAAGTGATTGTATTTTAAGTTGTTTATTATGCGATTTTGGTTAATATTGGCTTGATTGGGCATAATCTTCATTGAGTGTAATGCTATCATATTTCTATGGTATTGTGTTTTATCTTATGGGTAGATTTACAATGATAAGAATGTGACTTTTCCATTAAACTTTAGAAAATCGGTGGCTGGTTAAAGGCTATCAACCTATTATGAATTAAGATTTAATGATTCCAAGATTCCATATGTTATGATTATAACTATGTTGTTAAGTGATGTTATGTTCTAATGTTTGAATAAAATCCAAGTATATTGCATTGTTTAGTGGAGGTTTGTTTAGATGTTTGTTTAAGATCTTTGAATTCAATTGAAATTGAGTATTGTTTAATTTAGTTTGCATTGAATTGTTTGAATTAAGTTAGTTAACTTGGTTGTTATGAATTTTAATTATTTAGTATTTTAGTTCTCGTTTTATTATATTAACTAAATTAATAAAAACAAGAAAAAAAAATACTTTCATTTGAGATTTAAAAAATCACTATGGAGACGATATCCCATTTACCACTACTACAATTATTAAAAAAATTACGGAAAACTATAGTACGCACTCGACATGTGTCAATTTTTGGCACCATTGTTGGGGATTTTAAAATCTTTTTCTAAAAAGTCTAGATGTTGTAAGGTTTACACATTTTGTAGTGTTAATTCAACATGATCTTTACATCCATTTGATCCTGAAATAGATATAACTTTTAATCGGAGTTTAAGAAAACAACAACTTACGAGAAATTTAGCTAATAGGATGGAAGATAACAACATAGATATTAATAACAATTTCATTAATAATAACAATGATAATAGAGTTATCAATATTAATAATAATAATAATAATAATAGAGAACTCGCTTTTATACAAGTAAATCAAAATGTTACGGGATATGAGCCTATGTGCATAGCATCCTTATCGATTTCCTAAATTTGAACTTAAATATGGATTTATTAGTGCCTTATATAACTTCTTTGGTAAAGACAATGAAGACCCACTAAAATTCATAAGGGAGTATCAATATAAAGTTAAGGGGATGAAACTAAAAAAAGGTACTTTAAAACAAGGCAAACTTAAGGCTTTCCATTTTCATTAAAAGATCAAGCACAAGATTAGTTATTCTATCTCTCACAAGATTTAACTACATGGACTCAAGTGTTAGAAGCTTTCCTAGATGAATATATGCCTGCAAGGAAAATTAGTTCACATAGAAAGCAGATCATTGTTGCAAAGATGAAAGATGATGAAAATTTTAATGAGTTTTGTTATAGATTCTAATGATTAATTTCTTCTTGTCCATAAAATGGATATACTCAAAGAGCTTTACTTGAGTATTTTTATGAAGGACTCAATCACTTTGAACAAAAGGTTATTATATGTAGTATGTGGTGGATCTTTATTTAACTCCACCTATGTCGTACACTATGTGAGCTACATAGCCGGTCCCAAGTCCGGATAAAGGAGGAGGACTCTGACGCCCATCTTTTCATACCGAAAAGTGGGTAAGGGAGGTCCCAAACTCACTTTTCATACCCGAAAAGTGAGGAAGGGAGGCCCCAAGCTCATTTTCCATTCTTGGGAAATGGAGGAGGGTTGCGATAGGTTGACAGCCAGCATAAAACTTTCGTCACTTTTCATGAAATGGATCAAACATATATAAACATTGGGGCGTTACCACCTAGTGACGCACTGCATCGGAGCCCGGATGTAGTGAGAAATGAGCAAGGGTGTGTTTCACATCGCCGCCTGGGTGTGAAGAAAAATGAGCAAGGGTTCCCACACATAGGACGTGTGCGGGTAAAGAAGCTAGTCTCTTCACATCGTCGCCCGGATGTGAAGAAAAATGAGCAAAGGTTCCCACACAAAGGACGGGTGTGGGTAAAGAAGCTAGTTCAAAACAAAAACAAAAACAAAAACAAAAACAAAATCATAGATACGAACACTAGATCTTTTAGACAAAATAAAAATAGAAAAGAAAAACAAATACAAAGGGGAGAAAAAATTCGTTTAGGAACATGGAACATAGGAACACTTACGGGGAAGTCAATAGAACTAGTATATACCATGATTAGAAGGAGAGTCAATATTGCTTGCCTCCAAGAGACAAAATGGGTAGGAGAAAAGAGTAGAGAAATAGGAAGCACAGGGGTTTAAATTGTGGTACACTTTGGTATAGATAGAAAATGCAATGGAGTAGGAATTGTGGTGGATAATGATTATAAGGATAAGGTCGTAGAGGTTAAAAGAATGGGGGATAGATTGATTCTAGTTAAATTAATTATTGGAGACGAAAAACTGAACATACTTAGCGCATATGCACCACAAGTAGGATTAAGCGAGAGCATCAAACGCAAGTTTTGGGATGATATGGATGGATTTATGCAGAGTATACCAATAGATGAAAAGGTTTTTATTGGAGGAGATTTAAATGGGCATGTCGGGATAAGTAACGATGGGTTTGAGAGAGTTCATGGAGGTTTTGGTTACGGTAATAGAAATGAAGAAAAAAAATCAATTTTAGAATTTTCTTCAGCATATGATCTTTTCTTAGAAATACTAGTTTTAGGAAGAGGGAGTCGCATATAATTACTTTTAGTAGTGGTCACAACAAGATTCAAATAGATTTTCTTTCAACAAGAAAAATAGATAGAAAACTATGTAGAGACTACAAAGTAATACCTGGTGAAGCACTTACTACCCAACATAAGTTAGTAGTACTTGATATTAATCTAACACAACGGAATAATATGAATAAAAGAGTTAGCGACCCTAGAATAAAGTGGTGGAACTTAAAACATAGTAAACAAGTAGAGTTTAGAGAAAAACTACTAAAGGAAAATGTTTGGAATCTTGACTTAGATGCTAATACAATGAGGCTAGAAATGAGTAGTTGCATAAGGAGGGTGGGATCAAACATATTAGGTATATCTAGGGGTTTGGGACCTTCAAAGAAGGAAACATGGTGGTGGAAAGAGGATGTCCAACAAGCAATTAAGACTAAAAGAGAGATGTATAGGAAAACACCTAAGTGTCAAGATGAATATGCGTACAATCAATAAAGAGAAGCTAGAAAACAAGCTAAAAAAATAGTTAGTCAAGCTAAAATAAATTTCATGGAAGATCTATATACAAGGTTAGGTAATAGAGATGGCAATATATATATATATATATATATAGGCTAGCCAAATTAAGAGATAAAAAGAAACAAGACCTAAGTCATGTAAGATGCATTAAGGACGAAAATCAAAATGTTTTAATGCGCGAGGAGGATATTAAGGAGAGATGGAGAAGTTACTTCGATAGTTTATTTAATGATGGCCAAGTTGATACTATAATAGATGAAAACCTACACCAAGAAAGAAATGTAAACTATACACGCAATATTAGAATTGTAGAAGTTAAAGAGGCATTGAAAAGAATGAAAATAGGGAAAGCATGTGGCCCAGATGAAATACCCATAGAGGTTTGGAAATGCTTAGGAGAAATCGGATTGACTTGGTTAACAAAACTTTTCGATAAAATTTTAAAATTAAAACGGATGCCAATGGATTGGAGAAGAAGCACGCTTGTGCCAATCTTCAAAAATAAAGGAGACATTCTAAGTTGCTCAAACTACCGGGGAATTAAACTTATGAGTCACACTATGAAACTTTAGGAGAGGATAATTGACAATATGCTAAGGAGAGAAACAACAATATCAGATAATCAATTTGGTTTTATGCCTGGGAGGTCAACTATGGAGGCGATTTTCCTTGTAAGACGATTGTTAGAAAAATATAGAGAAAAGAAAAAAGATATTCATATGGTATTCGTAGATTTAGAAAAAGCATATGATAGGGTCCCTAGAGATGTTCTTTGGTGGGTTCAAGAAAGAAAAATAGTGCATGCTAGATACATAGACACTATTAAGGATATGTATGATGGAGTAGTAATGAGTATAAAGACATTTGGAGGAGCTACAAAAGAGTTTCCCATTACGATAGGATTACATCAAGGATCGGCTTTAAGCCCATATCTAGTTACTTTAGTTATGGATGAACTAACTAGACATATTCAAGAGGATATACCATGGTGTATGTTATTTGCAGATGATATTGTCTTAGTGGATGAAACCAAAGATGGAATGAATAGGAAATTAGAACTCTGGAGGAATACATTAGAATCTAAAGGCTTTAAGTTGAGTAGGACGAAAACTGAATACATGCACTGTAAGTTTGGAAACACTAGACATCGAGAAGACGGAGTAGTAAAATTAGGGGAAGTAGAAGTTCCTAAGGTAAACCACTTTAGATACCTAGGATCAATTATACAAAATGATGGTAACATTGAAAATGATGTCACACATAGAATTCAAGCTGGATGGAAGAAATGGCGGAGTGCAACAGGGGTGATTTGTGATCGACATGTTCCTACTAAGTTAAAAGGAAAATTCTATAGGACCGGAATTAGGCCAGCTATGCTTTATGGAAGTGAATTATGGGCGGTAAAGCAACAACAATTACATAAAGTGAACGTAGCAGAAATGAGGATGCTTAGGTGATGTGTGGTAAAACTCGTAAAGATAGAATAAGAAATATAGAAATTCAAAGACAAGTAGGAGTAGCACCAATTGATACAAAGATTAGGGAAGGGCGGTTGCGATGGTTTGGTCACCCGCAAAGACGGCCTACAAATGCCCAAACTAGAAAACTTGACTCAATAGAAACTGTAGAAATTCGACGAGGTAGGGGCAGACCAAAGTTAACATGGGATGCATTAATTAAAAGGGATTTTGAATGGTTTGCAAAGCTCACCATCAATTGCACTTAATCGAGCACAATGGAAAAGTTTGATCCATGTAGCCGACCCCAATTAATTTGGGACTGAGGCTATGTTGTTGTTGTTGAATGCGGCGGATCTTTATTTGAGACAACACCTACTTTGGCAAAAGAAGCAACTAATAAAATGGCAAAACAATCCAAGCAATATGGTGAAAAGTTTGATAATAAAAGAAATAATGTATCTGGTGATAAAATTGATGAACTATCTAAGATGGTTAAGTTGTTAGTTAATGATAGATCTAATCAAGTCAAGGCTTGTGGATTCTGTAATGAGGTTACACATCGTATCGATATGAGTCCTACTTTACATGAAGAAAATATTGAAGCGGCTAATGCAATGATGAATTAATTTTTTAGGCCCCCAAGAAGTCAATATAATAACAATACTTATTATCCTGGAATATCAAATCCAAATCTTAGTTATGGTCCTCAGAATCAAATTATAATACTTATAAACCGAGAGCTCATATGTAATATGCACTTAATCAGCAACCTCAACAAAATACTCAACCTATGAATCCAAATTTAGAGCAAATCCTACATAACTTAATGAGTCAAAGTCATCAAATCTTTATACAGATTTCTCAAAGTCAGATTAAGATTGATACGACTATTAATGAATAGAAAAATTAGTTAATTCAAATGAATTTACAGATAAATAGGTTAAGTACTTAACAGAGCAATCAAGCTAAAACACCTACTCAAGCTAATGTTTCTCCTACTAATCAAGCACAAGTTAACGCTTTATTCAGTGATAAGAAAGACACATATATAACTGGGAAGATACTTAAACAGAGTAATAAAAAAGAATTTCATAAGACTATGGAAAAAGAAGAGGAAATGATGGCTAATATCGTTCATACTAGAGAATGGATGGCTGAACAATTGAAATATACACATTTTCCTAGAATGTTATACCCATGGTATTTAACCAGAGTTGAAGCGTGTGAAAAATATTTTACAAAAGTCTAAATTAATTGATAAGGATAAAAATGATAAGATTTTAGATAATTTGAATGAAGATATGTGTTCTTATTCTACGATTCCACAATGATTAGCTAATGTCAGAGAGGAAGAAAACAATGAAGACATTTTTGAAGCGTTTAGAAAAATAAAAATCAATAACCATTGATGGAATCACTTATGCAATTTTTCATTTATGATGAAGTTTTAAAAGAATTCTCTAAATCAAAGGATGGATTTTTAGAAGAATCTAAAGAAAACTTAGGATGAAAAGTGTTTGTTTTAATTAAAAGGAAAATACCTTAGAAATGTTCCGACCTAGAAATGTTTGGAATTCCTATCAAAATAGGGACGTCTTTAATAGATTTTTCTATATATGATCTTGGAACATCAATAAATGTTATGTCACTTAAACTATATGAGTCATTGAAAAGAGGTTCATTGACTAATACACTTATTAATCTTACTTCAGCTGACAACACTGTTATTAAATCTATGGTTTAGTAGAAGATATCTTAGTCAAAGTAAATAACTTATTATTTCCCGTTGACTTTTATGTCATGGAAACTAGACACTCGGTATCATCAAAGTCTACACCTATACTTTTAGGAAGACCATTTCTTAAAACAGCTAAAATAAAGTTTGATATCTTTGAAGGAACAATGTCTATGGGATTTGAAAACAAGATTGTCACTTTTCATTTCAATGATGAAGGTTTTCTGATGAATTTGATTGTGAACAAACTAATGATAATGAATCTTTATAACTAAATCATCATGAAGCTGAAGTATATACTATTAATGCAGTAACAATGGATGACGAAAATGTTATGACCAAGAATAAGCAAGTTAAAAACACTTCAAATCAATAGATAATAACCCGAGAATGGAGGGTTAAGCAACCAAATAATGTTGAGAATGATAATAATATAGAGGAGTTTGAATCTATGAAGAATAAGAAGAAGAAAAAGAAGAATTTAGAAATTGTCAAGCACGATGATCTAGGAGATATACATATATTTATATATATATATATATAAAGGTCAAATGGGCTTGGTATTTTAAAGCTATTTGTGATACGGGTTCTAGAGCAAACTACATACTAATTCATTTTTTCTTGATACTCAACTGGAATTGGATGTATTTGCTTCCGAATAGGTTACTCTACCAAACAGTTATTCAATAAAATCAATAGGTGTGGTTACTAATGTACCAATTCAGATTGACAAGTACATTATTCACACATACTTTTAGTTATACCACACTTCATTAACGAAGATCCTCCATTAATCTTAGGACGACCTTTCTTAGCAACTTCGCAAGTTGTCATGGATACTCTGAACAAGATAATTACTTTTATGGTGCATGGCCAAGCAATCACTTTCTGAAATAGCACAAGAGTGGATAATCCTACATTTAAGTTCATAGAACCAGTTTACGACTGTGTGATTCAGTTGAGCTAATGACAGTAAACAAAGGTGCTCTATGGGAGGTAGCCCATATTTTATTTTTACTTTAAGTTTTAGTATTAGGATTAGTTAGTTTTTTCTATTCTCTTAACTTTTGACTCTTAGAATGGAGGTATTATAGGAATTTACTTCCAAAATAATTTCATATAAGGGGGTTGATCAAGCCAGTTTATTTTTGTATTATATTATCTTTATGCATTAGTTTTATGTTTATTAACTATTTATAGTAATGAAATATATTATTTAATACATATCATTAGGGGTTTCAATATGGCGATGAATCCCCATCCCCACGAAGAACGGGATTCCTTATGATGGGGATGGGGATGGAGCGTTTAAATAGGTACAGGGACGGGGATGGGGAAGAATTTAGTTGCCCGCACGAAGATAGGGACGAAGGGGAGGAGAATATCCCCACATGAGTCTTTATGGGGATTCCCTATTAGGTATCCCAATGGGAATCCCAATGGGTACGTTCACGAGGAATCTCAGTTTGTTATGAATAAATATTTCTTGTGTTTTGTATATATTCACATAAAATATCATGTAAAGTGTAGGTGTATATACATTATATAAGGTTTTATATATTACCATAAAAATATAAATACATAATTAAATGCATACCAAGAAACATATTGTAGTATATTATATAAAAATATAAATATATGATAGTTAATCCAAAATATATAGTATATATGTTTCCTAAAAAAGATATATATTATGCGTTAATTCTACAAGTTCTCATGTGATGAATACACTATAGTAGCCATTGATTAACCTTGATGTACGTATTGCACTATTTGCGCATCAACTTTGATACTATATGTATATATAATATTACAAAATATGTAATGATACGTATTAGAAATATTATGCTTTTAATTTTATTTAATATTATTATATCAGAACTTATAAGTGTAGGAGAACCAAAAAAATAAAAATAAGTAATTATTACTTGAATATTATTTGAAGGGGGAGAATATACATAATATTCCACCACCAATATATGCATACAACGAAATAAAATTTACTAATATATGTCAAATATCAAACAATTTACTCTCGATATCTAGAATTTGCTAAATATACGTATATATATATACACGAAGTATTTTTATTACAAAATTGATTAATTACGTGCTTTAAATTGTTTGTCACCATATTATTAATGGAATCTGAAAACATAAATGTTAAGTCCTTACATACATGATTTAGAACTAAGAACTTTCATTGGGTATGATTTTGTTAAGACATAATTACGAATGTTAGAACCTATAACTTTCACTGGATGAAATTTTAGTATTTTGTTTTGGTTGGAACTTGGATAAATGGTGACTTATGTATTTTGGACCTTACCTTTTTTGTTAGTTTATTTTGAAGTACAATTTTTTCTAATTAATATAACAATCTTTTTCATGAAGATTCGTATGGGGATTCCCTATGAGGACCTAAATGGAGAAAACTAAATTCCCACGAGGATTAGACGAGAATGAGGATGAAAATTCATCCCTGCATGAGGATGGAGATTCAAATTTTGGGATGGGATAAGGATGGGGATTCAAATTCTGAGAATTTAAGATAATTTTTCCTTTTTAGTAGATATATATGTGATAATGAAATGAAAAAATCAATTCAATTAGAAAATAGTAAAAATAGGCTAGCAATTTCTCAACGATTCCAATTTGTATTGAAAATCGCTAAGAAAATCGGCATCGGTGTGCAGAGCTTTCAGTGTAATTTTGAGTCGGTGATTTTCCATCGATTTAGACTTATAACTAGAATTTGATGGACAAATCGCTGAGCCACCAAGGCTCATTTTTAGCAATTTTGTCAGCGATTTCTTAGCGGATCCACTTAAACCTTGATTCGCGAAAAACGAATTCAAGTTTTTAAAAATAGAAACCCCAAATCGCCATATTTAAACATTTCACACTCAAATATCATTGCAACCTTTCGATCAAGAGATCAATTTTTAGTAGACTCATACTTCGAAAGCTTGTAGTGTATTTACGTGATTCCCACCTTAATCTTCACACATTCATCTTAAAATTTGATGAGTTTTGAGAGTGCAGAGCAACTTAGGGCTTCAGGAAGGGAGTTCGAATTGGAGCTTGGAAGAGAGTTCTATAGAAGATTTTGAATCCAAAACGAGAAAGAATCACTTTAAAGAAGAGAATCAATGAAAACCCTAACCTCTTATTGATTTATTTTTCTAGTTTTCATTGATTTTGGATTTAAATGGTTTCATAGGTTTATTTTTTTACTTGTACTTGTCCAAATGGCCGGAGGTGGAAAGGGTACAGGTTCGAGAGAAAAGAAAGGAAAAGGAAAGTTAGTAGAGAAATCAAATACTAAATCTAAAGTTTTTCAAATCCAACTAGTGTCAATCTTTTTTAACACACCTAGGATTAGACCACAAAGAGAACAAACCCTACCTTCATCGTTTAGCTATAATAATGAGGATGACTATGTAGAGGAAGGGGATGAAATGGAAGAATTCGAGGAGCAGATACCGACGGGGGATAAAAATTACATACTTAATAAGGAGAACTTTATTAATGAGAAGGCTTATGAGAAATTTAGGAATGATTTAGTAAAGGATAGAAAGTTGATCCTAGAAACGGGATTTAATGTGAAAAATGAATTGAAATACAGACTTAGGATCCAAGATATCATTGAGGCCAAAAACTGGGGATTGTTACCTAGGGACTATAACCACCTAGACCTAGAAGATGTTCATAGTGGGAGGGGTTATGATAGAGTTTTATGCTATTGCATATGGAAGTGAAAGTAAGACCGAGTCGCGAACTCGAGGGAGTACAATAGATTATTCTGCTGCAAGAATAAATCAATATTTTGGTCTCCTGTATTCTCACCAAAAACAAAATGATTAATGCCCTAAGTCTGAATATGCCATTAAATACCACTACCCTATCCAGACAATTAGGGGAGGCTAATAGGCAATCCATGGATATAGATTCATTTTCGATACATATAGGTACCTGAAACACATAACCACCAATTTTTTTTAGAAAAATCACTAAAGCATGGTGTTATTCATCTACACCAGCTTATAGCTGAACCTGCAATATTACGAGACAGTGAACTACAAGCCCACCCTATTTTACCATATTTTCATGGGATTAGGAAACTTGTATGTTGGCTAGATTATTTGAGTCGATTATGAGTGTCATCACCACTAAGAAGAATGATGGAATACATTTCCTTTTCATATTTACGGCCTTTTGTAGAGCGGATCAGGTGAACATGGCAGGGCTTGATATGGATATTCTACCTGAGAATACCATTATTGATGAGGTTATAAAAAGATATGGAAGAGTTAATGGTTGTGAAGACATAGAGGATGAAAGAGAAAGTGCTGAGATAGCTAGAAGAGAGACTGGGAAGAGAAGGAAAATTAAAGATGACACAAGGAGATTTTTGGAGGAGATGTCGAAAGCTAGACATGACCCGAATGTGGAGCATCCTACTAGGGATTATGATGGACTATACATAGAAGAATTGAAGTAGGCCTTCATAGGTGCAATTCAGGGTAATGAGATCATAACTCCGTGTAATCAATAACTAGTATTTGAGAACCAATGGGCTTTAGCATGGAGCATCCAAAGAATGGAGTGAACATTATCTTGGAGACACAGAATTCAAGGAGGTGCAGAGGTTCCTATGCCATCTACACAGATGAAGCTACCACTTAGTAGTAATCTTAATGTTCTAATACTATTAGGTCAGGAATACCTACCTCTACAACCCTGCTACGTGTTATCAATCCCAGGTGACTAATCCAGTGGAGGATGACGACGACGCGATTTTCGGACAACAATATTGATTTTCCTATTCTTATTATCTTCTTTGTCTGATATTGTGCAAGTTCTTCTATATAACTCTGGTATTGGTGATATAACTTGTGACTTTTTGTGTTGCTTTGTGTTTATGGTGGTGGTACACTATATGATACATTTTGTTCAATGCTTTGGTGTGAGACGTAATATATTTGATATGTAATGGTGATGTTTATTCATATAATTTTTATGCACTCTGTCTTATAATAATTCGAAATTCAGTTTATTAATATATTGATTGTCCAATTTATGATTCTATCAATTCATTTATACTTCACGTGGTATGTTTATTTTGTTGAAAATCGTAATTAATTTTTAAATCATTAGGAAAAGGTTTAGAATGAGTTTGGGGGTAATTTAAGTGAAGTATAACAATGATGGCAAGGAAAGAAATGTAGAAGATAAGTTCATAATTAATCCAAAAGGTTCAAACTTTTGATCCGATATTCAAGTAAGTTGACAATTTTTTTCAAATTTCTTCCGAATTCAAGTAAGTATGAATTTCATTTTACTTGATTTTTAGTTAAAATGATAATGAATATATAATAGACTTTTGAATGGAAGTGACACTTTTATTACCAAAGTGAATTCTATGATAGAAAGAATCAATTTTTATACTATTTTTTATTAACTTTACTAGTTGATGTATACACTAAATTTAATACCATGCGTTAGTCATTATAATAGGTAGAAGATCAAAACAATAATGCAAGATGAACAAGATAGATTTTTAAGAGTCTTTTTATACAAAAGCTATTGATTAAGTATTTTATAGTATATATAGAAAGTTATTATGCCACAATTGAAAAAAGAAATAGGTTAGAAACCAATGAGACTTTATAAGTTAAAAATAATACTTAATTCAATTTTAGTGGATAGTGAGAAGTGTTAAAAAGAGTTTACAAATATAGATATAGAGAGTCCTATAGATTCCAAAGAAAATGGAGCAGTGAATCTATAGTAGGAAAAATGTGAGAATGTCCAAAGGAAATGAAGCAGAGACTCAAAAGCAAAAACAAAAGGAATATGTAATAAGAATAAATAATTAGAATGAAGTAGAAAAGAAAACAAGAGATGAACAATATGGATATTCCTGAACTTTTCAGATAAAAGATTTAACTCGAGTAATTGAAACTAGAGTTGAATGAAGTGTTTTTTAAGCTAGCATGTTTTAAATGATGTATTCATTGATATCTTAGCAAAATTCCTATTGATTTTGATTACTGTGCTATTATAAAGTATTATCTGAAATTAAAATCGATTTAGTAATTTTTATGTTTTAAGATTCTATTATAGTTATCATAAGCTTGATGTTTTTTCCGTAGAGATTGAGAAAACCTATAATGTTTATTGTCCTTGGTAATGAAATTTAAGTTCTGAAGAATGTTACATTGGGTGGTTGAGTTATCATTAAGGGATGTTTTGTTTTGTTTAAATCATTCTATTCTATCATAACTTTCATTTATTTATGAGTGATATGTTTTCATTTGGAAATCACTTCTATTTTAAAGTTTATATTATTTAAAGTTAAGATGAATTAGATTGAAATCAGTTTATAAAGAATGAAAAGAGAATATGAATGAAAGCATTCCTTTGCTCGAGACAGTAAAGTGTTGAGTTTGGGGTATTTGACAAATCAATAATTAGACATATTTTATAGTATGATTTATATAGGTTTTAGATATAAATGTTGATATTACACTAGGCATTCTCGTGTTTTTGTGATCTCAGGATTTAAATAGAAAAATGAAGAAATGAAATAAAAGAGAAAAATAACAAAATAGTTAATTGGAAAAGAAGTCCAGTGATTAGCTAGCCATTTGTGTTTACACTAAAAATCTCCGCCTAAATCGGCGGTAGGAAAAAGCTGGCGAATCCATAGCGAATTGGAAAATATACTAGAAATTGCCAGCTACATAAAGAGCTAAATCCAGTGATTAACTCGGTGATTTGTGTACAAATTAAGAATTGTCGAGACCGGTTACGATTTTTAGATTAATATGAAGAATTTGATTTTATCTAGGATATGTATACGTAGGGAGAGTATAAAAAAGGACATAGAGCTTTGAAATAACTCTCTCCTTCTTTTTTCTCCATTATTTTTATTGCTTTTCCTTAAACCTATTCTACTTAGTTGATGTTTGAAGCTACATTAGAGCTTTGACTTATTTTATGATATTTATTTGTTTATTCATTAAGTCTTTTAATTATCTATTTGCATTGTTTATTTTCAGCAGAGTAAGTAGTCCATCAATCTAAACAAGCCTTAGACATGTAATATACTTTCGATTGTTACATTAGAGCTTTGACTTATTTTACGGTATTTATTTATTTATTCATTATCTCTTAAGGAATCATGAACATAATGCTTTAAATCTATTCATATACGTCAATTACATATTTAACAAGCTTTTTTGTGTATTACAACTAAAGAAGATATATAATGCATGCATAGTTGCAAATGTGTTATGTGATATTTTGATTCTGATTTTGATTCTAAATCTATAGTTATTGGCATCAATTATAGAAGTAGTGACTACGATTAACTTATAGGGATTTTTTGAGTGGATGTTCTAGGTGAATGTATTACAAGTTGTTTATTATGCAGCTTCAGTTAATATTGGCTTAGATTAGACGTGATTTTCATTGAGTGTAATGCTATTGTATTTCTATGTTGTTGTGTTTTATCCAATGGGTAGATTTACGATGATAAAAATGTGGCTTTTCCATTGAATTTTGAAAAATCGGTGGCTGGCTTAAGGCTATTAACCTATTATAAATTAGGATTTAATGATTCTAAGATTTCATGTGTTATGATTATAATTATGTTGTGAAGTGATGTTATGTTCTAGTGTTTGAATGCAATCCAAGTACATTACATTGTTTAGTGGAGTTTCGTTTAGATGTTTGTTTAAGATATTTTAGTTTAATTTGCATTGAATTGTTTGAATTAAGTTGGTTAATTTGATTAATTAAGTTAGGAGTTATAGATTTTAGTTATTTTTTTAATTCCCATTTAATTAGATTAACTAAATTAATAAAAACAAGAAAAATACTTTCCTTTGAAATTTAAAATATCCCTATGGAGTTGAGGAAACTACGAGAAACTATTGTATACACTCAACATGTTTCCTTTGCGGGTCTAGTTAGTATGTAGTTGTGTCGCACGTTCCTTCCATTGACATGGGGAGAATGAGGTGACAAGAATAACTATAAGTCTATCTATGAAAATTGGTACCAAAGCAATCATTGAAAAATCGACGAACGAATATGATCCCTTAAATTTCAATTCACAATTCAGTATAAAGTCTTACATTGATTTTTTTTTGTTTTCAGAGCAATTTAGTTTTTTTTTTCTTCGCATTTAATTCTCAGTGTAATTGAGCTTTTGTTTTCAAGAAACCCTAGTTTTTACCTAAATCTAAAAAGGAACATCCCGATCCCTGTGGGTTCAGCCTTATGCTTACCTCACTACAAATCTATAGTAGTCGATAGATTCGAGACTATTATTAGTGCCTTCGATGTGGCTTGCCATCACCATATTTGACAAGAGCCCAAAAAATAAGATTAAAAATTATTCCAAGCATTATTTATGAGATGAACCTTTATTTATGAAAATTTTGTTCTAACCAAGCCATTCAAATATGTTTTCCACAATCGAAGATACAATCCATTATGGCTCATTGCCATGCTTATACTTGTGGTAGACATTTTTATCCATGTCATGCTGGCCGTGAGATATTAGATTCAGGATTCTTTTGAACTACTTTATTGTTATGTTATACAAAACCTTTTCCAAATTCTGAAAGAGCTGGAAGTTTATGACGTAAAAAACAAATGCCTTTATTTCTTATACTTTTTGTGAAGTATTCGATGTATGGGGAGTAGATTATATGGGACCTTTTTCCATCTTCTAATGGAAATAGTTATATTCTACTAGCTGTAGAATATGTGTCCAAGTAGGTAGAAACTAAAGCTACTAAAACTACTAAAACTAATGATTCTAAACTAATAGTTAATTTCCTTAAAACAAGGATTTTACTATTTGTGGAGCCCCTGGGGCACAATTAGTGATAGAGGTTCACATTTTTGCAATTGGATAGTTGGTAATCTACTTAACAAATACAACGTCACACATAGAACATCTACTGAATATCATCCTCAAATTAGTGGACAAGTTAAAACTTCAAACCGAGAATCAAATCAATATTAAAAAAGACAACATATCCAACACGTAAAGATTGGAGTTTTTGTTTAGAATATGCACTATGGGCATATAGAACTACATTTAAGACACCGATAGTTATGACACCTCATAGGTAAGTTTATGAAAAAATGTGTCATTTGTCAATAAAATTAGAACATAAAGCGTACTGGGCAATTAAAACCTATAATATAAGTTATGATAATATAGGACAACAACGTAACTTAAATATTCAAGAATTAGAAGAAATATGAAATGATGCTTATAAGAGTGCTTTTATTTATAAAGACAAAACTTAAACATTTCATGATAATAAATTAAATGTTAAAACCTTTAAAATATGGCAAAAAGTATTACTTTTTATTCACGTCTTAAATTATTTTCTTGAAAACTTCGTTCATAATGGATGGAACCTTTTGTTATTATAAATATATTCCCCCACGGTGCTATTGAAATAGAAAGTATGGAAATAAGAAAAATATTTAAAGCTAATGGTTATAGATTAAAATCATACTATGAAGATTTTTTTCAACAGGACATGGATATTGTTGTTTTAGATCTAGTCAACAAGCCATTAAAAGATTTGACACACTATGACGGAGCACACTGAGAATATAAACTCTAGTGAAACATTCAAAGATTGGATGGTTAAGAAACTAAGACAAAAGAATAATAAAAAAACACAAGATGAACAACAAACTATCAGGAACCCATACATGTGTGATGAGGATGACCATGATTATGAAGAATATATGACAAAAATAGTAATTTTTCACGACTCTTAAAGGACGATCCGAGACATGTCTTCCTCAATATACAAATCAATATAATTTCTCTATATGGAGCTCGACTTGATATGGGTGCTTATATGAATATTTTGCCTGAACATTGGATACTTTTGACCAATTTGTGAAACCATAGCAAACCTCTTATAAAGGTATATAAACCAAATGGTACATTTATAGTTCCATTAGGTCTATAAAAGAATGTGCTAGTAAGAGTTAGATGATATACTTTTAATATAGGTTTCTTTGTTAGGCCATCAACTAACCATGAAGATATCTTATTATTAGGAACACCTTTTCTATCACTTACTGGAGCTATTATTGATGTAGTGATCGCTTAGTTACACTAAGAATGTGTGATGATGAAATGTTACTTAAAGATGGAATTGAGCTATGTGATGACTATGAAGGAGAACGTTTCTATGATGGATATGAAGATGAGAACTTTTATTACGAAAATAATGACGGGGACGATTCTCTAATGCTAAGGAAGATGAAGTTACTGAAGAATCAATTTAAGTGAAGATTGAATTGCTCAAACTAAACAAGGATTGATTTTGTTATCAGTTGAGCTAACAACAATAAATAAAGTCGCTCTATGGGAGGCAGCCCATATTCTATATTTATATATGCTTTAATAATAATATAGGTTTAGCATTAGTTGGTATGTTTTTATTCTCTTTCTTTTTTGCTCTCTTTTGGAAATATTATCTGAACATAAGCTCAGGAGTAGCTTCAAATAGAAATGGGATGTTCGAGTGGTTATGTCCTTATTTCAATATATTATGTCCTTCTAGCAATTTACATTATTTAATAAAAATAAATTATTAGTTAGTTATATATCATACTCAGTTGTTCAAGTATCTAGTGAGTTTTACCTTTATATTGATCATTATATGTGATATACATGATATGTGTGATATATATATATGAATTAAATTGAAAAGAGAAACAATATTTATCCAGCGAATCAGAGTGATGTGGGTTTACACTAAAAATCGCTGAAAATCGATAACAGTCACCTAAAGTCTTAAGTAAAAAAATCAAGTATAGCAATTCAGTAGTGAATCGACCCTATAACTAGGATTCATTGGGTAAATCAATGGTCACATAACCTTATTTTTATTGATTTACATAGTGATTTACCAGTGAATCTACTTAAACATTTGATTCACTGAGCTCGAATTCGTGTTTTTAAATCAAAAATCCTAAATCGCTAAACATAATTCATTTCACACTAACAAACTGTTAGACCCTAACTTACTGCATTTGGGTCGATCTATCCTTGTTGGCAGTATGTTGTCAAAACATGAGTTAAGTTAGTTTGATAGACGTTGCAATCAAGATGGTAAACCTGACTAAGTAAGATATATAAAAGTAGATACAACTTAGAGAAAGACTACAATATAAATTCCCATTAAGATTACTGTCTTAAAGTCAAAGTTAAAGACGAACAAAGGTCCGAAGTTGAAGCAGGAATTGAATACGAGTTGGATACTGAAATAGTGCAACTGTTTGTATTAGTCTACAACATTGAAGAAGTTGAATACTACAAGCAAAGAACTTCGAGATGGATTGCAAATATAAAGTCCAAGAGAAAGGTGCATAGTGAGTCAAGATTCTTCAAAGGATAGAAGACTTAATTGTTACACATTGGATAATTAAGATATGAGTTACAATTGGAGACCGAGGAGGTTTTCTGAGTTGTATTTTATTTAGGTATGAATTCCTAAATAGGATAGATAGACTAAGTCTATAATACTCGAGATCACCATTGTGTGGATCATTATTTTCTTACTTGAGTTTTGTGAGAACGAGATATCATTATAGTGGTTGTACACATTATAAATGCGATTAATTAATTGTTTAGGTTGAGCCTACGCAAAGTAAGACATTCAAGTATTACTCCGATATCAATTTTGTGTTTAGTTTTGATGTGTATTTATTAGTTCATCACTGATTCGTTAATTTCATCAATTCCTCTGGTTTCCAAAACTTTAATAGTGGTATCACAACTTTGTCACTTTTTTATTCTATAAGCGTAGAAGAGTGAGATTTTGGAGGCTTTTATCGCCATGGGATCGATTGATGAGTTGTTACAACATCGACTGGTGAAGGACGTGAAGGTGGATCGATAACTTGACTGCAACTACTAGAATAAACTAACTATACCTACAAGGTTTGGATGGTTCACTTTGTTTCTTCCACTGATGAAATCACTAGAGAATTGCTCATGAGAGAATACCCTACTCTAACGAAACCAGATACGGATGTAAAAGCTATTCTGAAACCTACATCTATATTGAGGAAAGCCAAGAAGAAGGGGAAGGTTGCCAATCATAATGCAATCAATTCTATTTTCGGTGGTGTTAAGGTTGAACACATCAAACTAATTGCAAATTGCACTACTACAAAGCAAGCTTCAGATGTTTTGAAGATAATCTTTGAAGGTACGAATTTTGTTTGAATTTCCAAGTTACATCAATTGAGTTATATGCTTGATTGTCTTGAGATGAAAGAGGATGAGAATATTGCCTCTTTTAATGATCGTCTGCGAGACATTGGTAATCAAGCCTTTCAACTTAGAGAAAAATATACAAATGAGTATTTAGTACAACGTGCTCTTCGTGCTCTCCCTACACGATTTGACTCCAAGATTACTGTAATCGAATAGTGTCGTGATATTAGTAAGACGTCTTTAGACAAACTAATGAAGTCTCTGCAAATATATTAGGTGAATATTTTTAAAAAACTCAGTTCTTGAAAGAATGCTTATCATGTTGAAACACCTATTTTTAATGATTCTATGGGAGATGAGTTTGCGATAATAGCAAAGAAGTTCTTGAAACTTCATAAATTTTATAAGAGAAATTCTTCTAGAACAAATTACAAGAAGAGTAATGACAGCAACAAACCTTCTACTAATGATAAGAAGACAGATGTTACGAATAAACTCAAGGGCATTAAGTGTTATAACTGTAGAGGAGTTTGACACATTCAAATTGAATGTCATACTTACAAGAAGAAGAAGTCCCTAAATGTTCTTGGAGTGATGATGACTCTGATGACAATGATAAAGGATCAAATGATTGTGTTGCTAGTCAGATGTTGTTATTGTTTCTCCATCTATAATTTGTGTTTCTTAACTGGCTTCCATAAAATCTGACATCGAAAGAGTAAAGAAAAGTATAAGGAAATATGTGTTGATGTCAATGATAAGGATTCTGCAAAGGATTTTTAGGCTTCTTATAATCTATTGTTTGCTAAATGGACATCTTTTTATGATCAAAATTTTGATTTGAAGATGAAGTTCTTCTCTGTTAAATTGAACTATAAAACTCTTGAAAGAGAACATAGGATGTGTCATGCAATGTTGAAAGAACGTGAGATTGAAATCTCTATACTAAAGAAAGTTCTTTCTAATTTTGAGTTTGTTACTGTAAAGCTCCATTCTTTTTCTTAGAAATTAAATAGAATACTACAAATTAGTCTGTCTTCGCAAGTTAAGCATGGACTTGGCTATACTGAAGGATCTGCAAATGCTCCTACCATCTTTATCAAAGGTAATATAATCAATGAGGTTCAATCAAGCAAGACTCAAATTGATATAGCAAAATCAACAAGATTCTGCCATAAAAAATTGCTACAAGTGCAAAAAAAAGTGATTGTTGTTGTTGACGACAAACCCCCTCCTACATTCATTATTATGGGATTGTCAGTCATATTAGACCATGATGTTATAGGATGTTTAAATATTTGAGCAAACTTCAGAAGAAGAAAACATCTAAGAAAATCTAGAGAGTCAAATCTCATAAGGTAAATATAGTGCATGATATGTTAAAAAGATGTTACACACATAATAATGGTTGTTCCAGACATAGAGCAACTATGACTGCGTTATCGTACTTGGATAGTGGTTGTTCCAGACATATAACTAGTAACAAAAGATTTCTTAAGAACTATGAATCATTTTAAGGAGTGTGTTGTTACGTTTGGTGATGGAAATAAAGGAAAGGTTGTTGGCAAATGAACTCTTCACGTTGTAAGAATGCCTAATATTAAAGGATTTCTACATGTTGATGGATTGAAATCCAATCTGATTAGTATAAGTCAGCTGTGTGATCAGGAATCGTTTGTCAACTTCACTAAAGATTATTGTCAGATAATCAATAAAGAAAGAAAATATATCATGTATTGGATCTGGACATCAAACAATCACTATATGTTGCTTCAACATTCCGTATCTCCTCACGAGCTGCAAGTTATGTGCAACTCCGTTTCTCTCTCTCAAATTGAGCTTTGGCACGGAAGGCTATGTCATCTTAATTTCAAGCAACTTTAGAAATTGCTCTCTCATGATGCTATAAGAGTTATTCTTAAGCTAACCTCTAAGTTAGATTCTATTGATGAGCCATGTCAAAGGAGTAAACGACATTGTTCTTCACATGTTGGCCTCGATGACATATTGACATTATGTGTATTGGAATTATTGCATATGAACTTGATGGCCCAATGCAAGTTGAAAGTTTTAGGATAAATAAGTATGCTTTTGTTATTATTGATGACTACTCAAGGTTTACTTGGATATGTTTGTTGCATGATAAAGTACAAACATTTGATAAATTTAAGAAGTTATTTGCTCAACTTCTAAATGAGAAGAGGAATAAAAATGTATCCATTGATCGTCTACGCAGTGATCATGGAAGAGAGTTTGAGGATCGAGAATTTTCTAATTATTATGTTGAATTTGGGATTAGGCATGAACTTATTGCTCTTAAAACACCACAACTGAATGGTGTTGTTGAAAAGAGAAATCGCACAATTCAGGAGATAACGAGGTCATGCTGACTGAGAAAAATCTGCCTCAAAATCTTTAGGAAGAAGCGGTAAACTCCCCTACCTATATTATCAAGAGAGTTTATTTCAAGCCACTGACTGCAAAAACTCCGTATGAAATCTGAGAAGGCAAAAAACCTTCTCTCCAACATCTTCATGTTTTTTGCAGTACTTGGTTCATTTTAAATTATGGAGATCACCTGGGCAAATTTGATTCCAAAATTGAAGTAGTAGTTTTTCTTAGATATTTTCATAATAGTATATAGAATCTGTAATAAGTGAAATATGACTGTGATGGAATTTATCAAGGTTATGGTTGAAGAATATGCTAAAACATAACATTTGTCCTCTCAAAATGATGATGATTATGATGATGATGATGATGATGATGATGATGATGATGATGATGATGATGATGATGATGATGATGATGAGCCATCAACACCAATAAGCTTAGCACCTATTACTCAGCCTACTGCAAAAAAATCTGATTTAGATATCACTACTCCATCCGATGATGAAGATGATAATGATGATGATGATCCAAAATCATCTACTACAAAACCTGATTCTATTTATACATCTGCTACTCCATAGTCAAGGATGTTGAAAGGTTATTAATTGAGCAAATTATTGGCTCAGTTGATGATCCAGTGCAAACTAGAGATATTCCTCGTGTTGACTACAGGAACATAGCACGCTTTGCTTGTTTTACTTCTCAAATAGAGCCTAAGAATTTCATGAAGGCTCTAAGGGATTAATATTCAGTGAATGCTATGGAAGAGAAACTTAATGAGTTTATCAGATAGGATGTGTGTGTGAGCTTGTTCCACGACGTACTAATGTTAATATCATTGGTACTAAGTGGATATTCTGCAATAGGAGAGATGTTAATGGTATTATTATTCACAACGAAGCCAGACTAGTTTTACAAAGATATACACAAGTTGAAGGGATTGAATTTGATGAGACTTTTGCTCCAATTGTAAGATTGGAATCTATTGTCTACTATTAGGCATTGCTTGTAATAAAGGTTTTAAGTTATAGCAAATGTATGTTAAAAGTATTTTCCTACTAAAGGATTTGAGGTTCATGATAAACCAAATGATGTCTATCATCTAAAAAGGGCACTTTATAGTCTGAAGTAAGCTCCACGAGCTTGGTATGAAAAGTCACCTACCTATTTGCTGCAGAAGGAATATAATAGAGGGTTTACTGATAAGACTTTATTTCTCAAAAAATAGAATAACCAGTTTGTAGTTACACATATTTATGTTGATGATATTGTTTTCAAGGTTATATCTACAAAGCTAGCTTCAGAATTTGTGATTCGATAAAGAAACAATTTGAGATGAGCATGGTTGGAGATCTTACTTTTTGGGTCTGCAGATTATACAGTATCAAGATAGTATATTTATATCTCAAGATAAATATGCTAAATCTCTTATTAAGCATTTCGGATTGAACATTGGTAAGTCTATCCGAACACCAATGAGCTCTAGTGAGAAGATTAATAAGGATGAGAAAGCTGTCGATGTCAATCCTACATTATATAGATGCATGATTGGTAGCTTATTATATCTTACTTGAAGCAGACCAGATATTGTTTTAAGTGTTGGTGTTTGTGCTCGCTATCAGGCATGTCCAAAAGAGTCTCATTTGGTTACTGTAAAAAGGATTATGCACTATGTGCACAAAACAACTAACTTTGGTATACTATTTACTAAGGTTGGTGCCAATGACTTTGTTAGACCCAACTTAATTAGGGCATCTGACTAGGCTAGATTACCTTAACCCCTTGATAATCTAACAGCCTTAACATTTCCATAATAAATAATTAAGAATAAGATCTTGCAATCATCAATTTAAAATCTTTATGAACCACAAAGGATATTAAAGTGAATCTTAAACCTTAAAGTTTTGTAAAAACTAATTATATAATCATCAAATTTTATTTAGATCGATTACATTATCTTTAAAATTTCGTAAAATTTTTTCAATAGCATCTCCTATATTTCTAAGCCTACACCAAAAATCCCGGCCTTTAAAAATCTTCAACAAAATCTGCTCAGCTTTGGTGGAAATGTCGAAGGACTCACAATCCACCCATAACAATATATATTGCATCAACTAAATTATATATTCATTCTAACTTGATTTAAAGAATCAAGATTTTTAAACTAACATTATTTTAATTCCAAAATTATCTCAATTCATCATAAAACCGTTTCAGCCATTCCAAAGGAAATCCTAATTACACTCGAACCCAAAAACCCATTTATAAAATATAATATATTCAAGAATATTACATAAAAATGGAAAAGAACTAAGCAAGTCAGATACAGTCGAAAAGTTTTCCCTTTCCCTTGTCGCTGCTAGAACCTGTCGTTATCCAATTATAAAAATTAGATAATGTCAGATAAGTAAATCTCACTCTATCCAGTACACCTATAATAATCAAATGCATAATAATCCAATAGATTAAATGAAGAATATAATCCAAGAAGCTTAAATACAACCGTGAATCCATCCCGTTTTTGTTATCTGAACACAATCAGATAACGTCCTCCGAAAGTGGTAAGTAAACAATATTAAGGACTCATACGTGGGGAGGATAATCAAAAGAGTCTTGTTCCTCTAGATTAAGGAAGTATGATCTAGTTCAACATGACCTCATGACAACCACGAAATGCAAAGTATTAGTAACTCTAGCCCCTCAAACATAATATAGTGTTCTATAACCACGGTACAGTCTACACTATAAAAAGAATCGAATCACCTTATCCTCCTAAATCATGTATGCATGTAGAACAAAAATACAATATCAAGGATTAATGTAATTTATACAAAATTATAATCATACAATACAAAGGTAATTAGGGGATTTACTTAACCTTACCAACGCGATATTTCAACTCCCTTGTGCTCCGAGTCGGTAAACTAATCCACACGGGGCTCCAATCGCGGTCCTATAATTCATTAATACGTCCTGTAAGCCTTCACAACAACTTCATCATTTTTCCAATTATTTGCAAGTTAATTGATCCAATCGCGTCTCGAAACTCCTATATTACTTCTAAAATAAATTATATCATGCCCGAATTTTAGTTTTGACTCAAATTTATTATTTGGCATTGAGAATTACGTTATCTAAGCTTAAATGTAATTTTTTCAGTTTTTTATATATTTATCTGTCCTACTCGACCAGAAAACCCTGAATCCCTCAAAATCAACTCCTCAGATGTCTAGATCCTAATTTTGACTCTAAATTGTGATTTGGAATCAAAAATTAATCTTAACAAGGCTTTAAAATAATTTTTCAATCTTGAGTATTTTCAAGTTCCATATATGCACTACGAGAAAAATACCTGATATAAATTCTCGATAAAATCTCAAAATCCTCATTTTTCATAAAAATCCACCATTTTAATTAATTTGTCCAAAAATTCCATTTTTCATAATTTATCCTAATTTTTAGCATTTTATTTAATTTTTTTTCCTATTTTTAGAAACATTTTTTAAAGGTGGTTTGATCCCCTGAACCGGACCGGATCGGTTTAGCTGAACCAGACCCGATTCGGGCAAGTCTGGGGATCAAAATCCTTCTTCTTCCCTCACCTCTATGTTCAACAGTTCTTTTTTTTATTTTTGGTTGGATTTAGGCAAAAGGAGACCTCTTCATCATTGTCAACAACAACAACAACAACACCAAAATCATCAGCACAACAGAAACAACAATCAACAACCTAACAACCCATCAACAACAAACAACACCAATCTAACAGTGACAACAACATAACTTACCCTCATCAACTTCCTCGGTCTGAGCCGAGCCTTCCTCTCCATCAATCGACAGCTTTGATCTCATCTTTCTTACTCTTCCTCTCTGTCTTCCCTTAATCGATTTCATTTTTTTGATTTTTTTTCTTCTCTGGTTTGATTTAAAGTGAGATGGTTTTGTTTTGTTTGAAGATTTATATTTGATCTCACTAGATTCGCATCATGCAAATCTCAAGACAAATCTAATGATTCTTTTTTTCATAATTAAATTTGATATTCCTCGGGATACGTAATACGCATCTCGTGGTCAATCTTTGGCTCAAAGTAATTGCATGAGGCACCGTATAGATTTGAGGATATTTATATAAGGATTTCCTCGAGATTCATATCGCACGAATCTCGTGGCAAATCTAATGACTCATTTATTTTATATATTTTGATCTTCCTCGAGATATGTGATGTTTATCTCGAGGACGATCTAGTGGCTATCAACTAAATAAGTACCACTCCTTAACTGATTCAATATGAAATCAATTATTTTGTTCTCCTTAAGATATGTATCACGTATCTTAAGGCTGATCAAATGGTTTTACTATTAAAAAAAGCTCATACACCATTTGATTTTCCTCAAAATTGGACAATACACATCTCGATGCATCGATAAATCATCACTAACAGTGACGTTCAATCATTTCTTATTCTCGACACGCACGCTACGCATATCTCAAGGCGAATACAAGGTTTACTTTTATTTTAATTCAAATTATAGGATTGATGAATATATATATAAACCAAATATATAAATATATATACTTATATATTCACGGCTATAAATTCACCACGTGTGCCAACAACCAACCTCGGGCGTGCACGCTATTGTATATCCCACGCGTGTCACCATCGACCCCGCATGTCACTAGGCGCCCATTAATTAATGAATTATTTTTCTTTGTTTCGTGATTATCTCTATAGTTTATACCCAAATTAAATTCTAAAAAATACCCAAAATTACCAAAATTTAGAGAAAATTCTCCAACGTGCTTCGAAACTCACGAACACTGCGTATACACTCTACTTGATCCTATTTCGCATCAAAATAGGGTATAATACATCGAATAGGCACACATCGCACAAAAATAATAGTAGATTTTTTTATCTCCAATCTGTAACACGTGGATCCCGCCTCGGATATCTAAATCCCTAAATTAAATTCGAAAATACTTAATTACATGCCTAATCAAGTTTATAAAATTTTCGGATGTCACAAACTTAATCGGGTATAGTGATGTTGATTGGGTTGGAAATATTGATGATCGAAAGATTATTACTAATGGATACTACTATATGGGTTCTAATCTTATTGTTTGGAACATCAAGAAATAGAATCGCATTTCGATATCTACTGCTGAAGCTGAATATATTATTGCAGGCAATTATTGTACACAATTAATAGGATGCAGCAAATGCTCAAAGATTATGGTATTGCGCTATTTCAGTTAACACTCTACTGTAATAATAAAAGTGTTACTGACATTTCACAGAATCTAGTTCAACACTCTAGGTTGAAGCATATAGATGTTCATCATCATTATATCATGGATCTATTAGAAAGAGATTTTATTAGTATTCAGCATTTTCCTACTGAAAGGCAGCTAGCTGATATATTTACAAAGGCTCTTGACGTTGAGACTTTTGAGAGATTGTGCCATGATATTGATGTTTGCTCTCACTAGCATGGGTTGTTACTGCAACCTGGCAGCAATGAGCATACACGTGGATACTTATGTGTTTGAAATTTAACTATGAGCTACATTCAATTTTGACCAAGGAATTGCCACTTAGATTTCACTGCAACACATGTCGTTTCTAATAAATCGGCTGTAAAAACTAGCCGTTACACCCGGTGAAGGGAAGTAAATTTTGTTCCATTAGACACAACATATTAAATCTAGGGGCGATTTAAAGAAGTTATGATTCTAAATTGGGTTTATCATTGCTGATTTTGTATGTTTATCTTGTTCCAACAAATCAATCTTCCCAATTCAAACTATTCTCTCTCGTTGTGACCTCATTTCTCTCTCTACCATTTTCTTATCTTTCTTGGTTCGAGTTACTACAAGAATGTCTCAATCATCTACTTCGACCTTTCACGGTGAGTCTACTGCAACAGTTAATCTTTCGACATTGGAAATAATGGGCATATACTATCATGCTCCATCCAATAAACTTTAAATTGGGATGTTGACAAATCTTCGAATTGTTATAGAGAGCACAAGGGTTAAGTCAAAGGTTATCGGTTGAAGACAATCTGCCGGACAATCTGGCTATTTCAAAAAAGCCAGAACTGCTGCCAAGGAAAGAAGAAAGTTGATGATAATGAAAAGATTTCCTCTGACTTGTTGGAGAGGATTATTGATGAAGCCGAGGCTATCAACAAAGCCTCTCACCAGACAAAGATCATTTTCATTTCACAGTACTTTTTGTACCTGCTCCATTTGTATTTGGTCATTTTTGGTCACAAGAATATGCAAAAAAATTCAAAGATAAAGTGAAGAGAAAACCTAGGTATGATCGACCGATCAATGTCACATTTTCATGAAAGTGGCTTAGCTAGGTTGCTGGTACTTACAGGTATTTACGATTTGGTAAATCATGAAGGCTACTACAATGACTCCATTGTCAAGGAATTCTACAACAATCTTCCTGAAAATTTTATGGATGCTGCTATGGACAAGGTTTTTGTTCGTAGGTACTATATTCCATTCAGTTCGGCCTCACTCGACTGCATGCTAGGACTTTCTGGATTAGAAACACTTGCTGACAATATGGATCTGACGCTCAAGATTGATGAAGTTGTCTTTAGGCTGACTAAAGGGATACTTAAAACATGGCCCTTTGACAATGATTTTGGGCTTTCTGCTACCAAGGTAACTTGGAAGGCCTACATGTTGTGAAAGGTCTTAACAATAAATGTATTGGCTACTTCTCACTAGACCCCACGTATTTAAGGAGAGAGTGCTACTGCTATATGCCCTTACATTGGGGAAAAATTTCAATGTTATGAAGGAGATCTATGACATTATGGTGCACTTAGGGAAGAAATAGAACAAGCTCTATATACCATGTTTCCTAGCTTCACTGTTTGTAAGATAATGTGTCACTGAGCAGAAAAATGATAAGTTAGAAATGGTGGTGGAGGAGACTAACTCATCAAATGAAGTCTAAAAATAGAGTTGTTGATATTGATTTCTCGTGCCTTTCAGAAGAAGTCATCGGCTGCTCCAACTCTTGCTACTGTCAATCTAATTGTTAATGCTCTTGTTCATACCCCAATCACAAGGCTATATGGAAGCCAAAATGGATCTTGAAATGAAAGATTACTGAAGTAACTAAAAATGAGGACACCAGTCATATCAAAGTGCAATCTTCAGAAGAAACTGTGACCTGATCCGAGTTCATCTGCTCTACTTCCTAATCGAGCATAGGAAGTTACCTCGCCTGTTGAGTTTCGCAATAATGGAGATAATCAAGTTAACTTTACCGAGTTACATCTTGATCTAATTGTTATTACTCTCGTTACTACAACTGGGACTAGTACACTTAAGTCCCATATAATGAATTATGGGACTTATGGTTGAGATGTTGTAACACCAAGTGAAGTTCTTAGTGCGATTGTATTTGCATAAGAAGAGTCTTTATCAACATCATAAACTACTCTTATTGATGATTTGATTATTGTTAACCTTGAAAGAATTCAGCTGCCTTTAGTTATTGCAACATTATTATATATTGTTGAGGCTCTAGTGATTGATGATTTGCAATCAGAGCCAACTATGCCACTCCATCCTCCTACTCACCTTAAGTAAGAGGATACTGAAGTCAATCAAGCCATTCCCACCACTTCAACTAAGCCAACATCTACAGTTGATGTTATTGCTGAACATGTTCCTTCTGCTCCTACTATTGCTACTAAGACACTAACAGATGTTGTTGAAGATGACTCCGCTCTAACTCAGGATGAACCTCTGCAAGAACTAAGTTCTCCAGTGGTGATGAGACCACACCCACCGTTATTCGACTACTTCTTATATTGCATTATCTATCTCATTGTCTACACAGAAAATGTAGTTGCATAGATGCAACTAATACAAGAAGAGTTGGATATTGTTGATGCTGAGCTTCGTCGATTGAAGTGGCTGGTTAAAACACAGTTGCAATCTCTTTGACATTGTTAAGTTCAAAAATGGGAGTGAGCAAGTGACTGTATAGTTAAGTTTTTTTTTTTTGGGTATTTTGTGATTGTAAGTACATGAACTTGATGTCTTAAAATTGCATTTCATGGTTGTACTTAATAGCTGGTGATAATAATCCTTTTAAGGCTATGAATTTTATGTTTTGTTACTTTAATCCATCAGCAACAATACATTTTATAAAGTTCTTCAAAAATTCGGTTATCTTGTTAAGTTACAATTTTTTACCAATATACGCCAAAGGGGGAGATTGTTAGACTCTAGCTTACTGTGTTTGTGTCAATCGATTTTTGTTAGTATAATATTGTCAAAACATGAGTTAAGTTAGTTAGGTAGATGCTGCAATTAAGATAGTAAACCTTACTAAGTAAGATGTCCGAACATAGATACAACTAAGAGAAATGCTACAATGCAAATTCCACTGAAGATTACTATATCAAAGTCAAATTCAAAGACGAAGATATATCTGAAGTTGAAGCACGAATTGAATACGAGTTGGATATTGAAATAGAGCAATTGTCGGTATTGGTTTACAATAGTGAAGAAGTTTGATACTGCAAGCAGAGAACTTCGAGATGAATTATAAATACAAAATCCAAGAGAAAGGTGCATAAAGGACTGAAGAACTTTACTGAAACGACGAGTCAAGATTCTTGAAGGAATAGAAGACTTAGTTGTTGAACATTAGATAATCCCAATAGGAATTACAATTGCAGACCGATAAGGTTTTTCAAGTTGTATTATATTTAGGATTGAATTCTTAGATAGGGTAAATATATTGATTCTATAAATACTCAAGATCGCCATTGTGTGGATCGTTGTTTTCTTACTTGAGTTTTGTGAGAACGATTGTAGTGGTTGTACATATTATCAATTTGATTAATTGATTATTTAGGCTAATCGTACGCAAAAGAAGACATTTAAGTCTTACTTAGATATCAATTATGTGTTTAGTTTTGATATGTATTTATTAGTTCATCATTGATTCATTAATCTCCTCAGTTCTTTTGGTTTCCAAAACTTAACATAAAACCATGCACCCCTTCGATTAGGAAATCAGATTATTGGGTAGAAACTCTCCAAAGTCTTGATATAACTTATTTAAGTAATTCTCGCCTCGAAGAGAATTTGTTCAAACCAAAAGAAGAGATTAATTTGAAAGTATATAGCCAAATTATGGCTTCAACGAAAGGGATAAGTGAAGAGACTTGGAAAAGGAATCTAAGAGTTGTCAAGAGTCTAATGCTTGAGGAATTCACTCTCAAGGAGGTAATCGTTTGATACTCTATCAATTATTTCAATTTCAATGCTTTGAAAATCGATTTTTGATGAAAAATGGATGACAATGTCAAAAATTAAGTGATTTTTTTTTACAACTAAAATTATATTATTTATTGACAAAGAATGATGATTCTTGATTTTGATTACTAAATGGGTGAGGTTAAGGATTTTATAATATATATTTAAGGGATTGAGACGAGCCATAAAATGAGTTTGGAGGTGTGTTTTTTGAATACTTAAGGAATATTTTGATGAATTTGCTTTCATATTATTTGTTTTTACTAACTTTCAAGTCTTTTCATTAATTTTTGTGAAAAATCCTTTTTTACAAACTTTTTTAAATACCTCTATAAAATTTAATTCTCAATGAAAGATTAATTTTGAATTCATATTCATATCAAATACATGATTTCAATTTACCAACTCATTATAGTTGGTTGATTCTCTATTATGGGAAGAGGTAGAGGACGAGGTAGGAGTGGTAAATAAGATAAAGGGAAAGGGATTTTGATAAAAAAAAAAACCCAAGAATAAGTATATAGTTCAACAAATGTTTATCAAACCCACAGGTTAGTATTAGAGAACCAAGACCTGAGAGAGCTAAGTTAAGAACACCATCTCCACCTATCTTTGATGAGAAAATATATTCGAATACTCAAATCCGAGCACATTAGTACCTTACGATCCTTTACGATTTGACAGTTCTAAAGCGCATAATAGATATTTTAGAGATGTGAAGAGAATGAAAATACCTGAGAGGGGATTCAAAATTTAGAACGCTCTTTAGTATGAGGACAAGATTGTGAATTGATTCTCTATGATGGGAAAAGGTATAGACGAGGTAGGAGTAGTAAACAAGATAAAAGGAAAGGAATTTTAATAAAAAAACCCAATAATAAGTATATAGTTCAACAAGTGTTTATCAAACCTATAAGGGTTAGTATTAGAGAACTAAGACTTAAAAGAGCTGAGTTGAGAACACCATCTCCATCTATCTTTGATGAGAAAAGATATTTTGAACACTCGAATCTGACCACATTAGTACCTTATGATCCATTATGATTTTTCAGTCCTAAAGCGCATAATAGATATTTTAGATATACGAAGAGAATGAAAATACCTGTGAGGGGATTCAAAATTTAGAATGCTCTTTAGTATGAGGACAAGATTGTGAGCATCATAAGAGAAAGAAATTGGGAGAAGAGTTTTAGGAATTATGAAGAGAAAAAAAAAAGCAAGGATGTTCAAAATCGGTAAGACAATTTTGAGTAAATGGATATGTGAGTGATGATCTAAATGAAGTAGTAGTTCAAGGGAAGAAGATTGATATTTCACCTGCAAGATTGACTAGACATTATAGACTTCCTGAAAGAGACAAAGAAAAGAATTTGATTACCCAAATATCATTTATGTTAAAAAGTAATCATATCCTTATGCGATGATTTAAGAAGCCTTAGAGGTAATTCCGGGATAATGATTTGCTCTTGATACTAAAGATCATCCTAAATTTATTGAAACCTACCAATTTTAGGAAAATTACCAAATATTGGATTTATATTATAGATGCTTGTTTATATCTCACTACACACATTTTGAAGTGAAGAATCCTAGAGTTGCTATACTTTATCACATTGTCATGAAGAAAAGATATATTGATGTTGGGAAAATAGTTCATGATGCTATGAGACAAGCAATGATGACCATGAAACATAATAGTCTACTATTTCCAATATTGATTACTAATCTTTGCATGAAGGCAATGGAGGATTTCAACGAATTTGTATGCTATGTATTACCTCATAAGACCATTACTGATGTTATAGTATAAAGGATGAGAGTGGTAAATAGTTATACTGATTTGGAAGTTGAAAGAGAACTCAATGAATTAAGAAGATTAAAAGTTAATGAAAGGAAGAGTAGAAAGGAAGTTCCGAACATAACATTAAAAGATGGAAGAGTGAAAAGTATGATGGCTCAAGTGAATGTTTCAAACTTGGAAGGCAATTCTACATCTCTATTAAGAGCTAGAAAAAGTGAATTTTTCGATCCTTATTTTTTACTTTTATGCGTACTGAAAAACAAGTTTTGAGAAATCAAGGGATGCTAAAAGAGAATAAATGAGTTTTGGCACGTCACCATTCCACTACAGAAAGGAGATTTGTTGAACATTTGCAAGATCTGCGGAGGAGCATTGATATTGCATTATTGCGGTTGCGCTTTTCATTAGGAGTTTATAACCCCACTGAGAGCTACGTTTCACAAGCCACAACAAAGAGGGATGAAGAAAGAGTCGATGATGGTAATAATGAATTTACATCTACATATCATAATTTGTAGTTTTTCTAATATTTTCTTGAATGAGAGAATGTGAATCTTGTTTTGGTTATTACTGAGAAACGCAAGATATATTCCATTACAATCTACTATTATTTATAAATTCTTTGTTTGTCTATTTTATATATTTTGACAATAAATTATTTTATATAGTTCGTTTATGCTTCATGAGGTATATTTGTTTTATTGGAAACCTAACTTAGTTTTTAAATCTTTTGGATAAGGTTTGAAATGAGTTTTGGAGTATTTAGGTAAAATAAAGTATAAAGAACCAAAGTATGGAAGATTCGAGAGGTAGAATTTATTTAAAGTTGACTGAAATCTTTTAAGGTTTTTATGAAGGTACATGTAATATTTCTTCATTTTACTTTATTTAGTTAGGAAAATAAAATGAATTGAATGCAATTTGGATTTAAATAGAAGTCATATTTTTATTACCCATGAAAATAAAAAATTTATGATAAAAATGAGTTTTTGTACCCTATTTTACTTACCTAGATTGTGTATGCACTAGAAGAGTTTAGAGTGATTGATTGCTTTGTGTTAAACCTGAAAATATGGGTAGAAATTCGAAACAAAAGTTCAAGATAAACAAGATAGATTTCTAAGAATTTTGTTATACAAAAATCTTTCGTCATATATATAATAAAAAGAACTTCTGCCATAATTAAGGGAAGAAATAGTAAATTAGCCAATAAACCTTTACTTAGTTTGAAAGAATACTTCCTTAACTATAATGAAAGTGAGATGCTAACAAGAGTTTTCAAATAAAAAAATAAAGAGACCCGCAAGTTCCTAAGGAAATGAAGCAGAAAGTCTACTGGCGGGAAAATGTGAGAAAGAATTCCTATAGAAAGAATAACGGTATCTAAAGGAAATGGAGCAGGGAACCGTATGAATAAAAAAGAAAAAAAAGATATAGAAAAATAGAAGAATGTTTATAAAAACTCTTAAAATAAAATATTTAGCTCGAGTGTTTATAGCTAAGTTGAGTGGAGTATCTCTTTTTCCAATATTCCAACACTTGAACATGATCATAATATTTATTGGTATTCAAAGAAATTCATTTCGACTTTGATTGTGGTAAAATTTTTAAATATTGTTTGAAACTGAGATTGATTTAGGGATTTTTGTATCTTAAAATTTTATATCTAGCATCATAAGTTTGTTGCTTGTTAGTGGAGATTGAAAAAGCCTATATAGTGGCTTGGTTTTGGTATTGATTGAACTTTAAGTTCTTAAGTGTATTGCATAACGAGTTGAGTTATCAATTAATGGGTTGTTCATTAAATATTTTTACTTTATCATAATTTTTATTTACATGAGGGTAATATGTTTCTATTTAATGATCACTTCTATTAAAAAATAGAATAATTATGAAATCAAAATAAGGAATGAAAAATAATAAAATTAAGAGTATTACTTTGTTTGGGACAACAAAGTGTTGAGTTTGAGGGTATTTGATAAGTCGATAACTAGACAATATTTTATAGTATATTTTAGGGTGATTTTAGATGTAAAATGCTATTTTACATTAGGGTTTCTCTTGTTTTTGTGATTTCAAGTTATATTAAGGATATATAAAAGAATGGAAGAAAGGGGAAGAAAAGTAAAGAATTCACTCAATTGAAGAAGTCATCACGATTCCACATCGATTCAAGGTTTACATTATGATACGCTACATAAATCGGTAGTAGAGGAGCACAACGAATCATCAGCGATTTAAGAAATGATTTAGGATTCACTACCTAAATCGGTGAATCACAAAGTCTTATTTCCATCAATTTTACTAGCGATTCAATTGAGGTAGAAAATTCAGTCAAGATTTACTTGATGTCGGCCACAAGAATTTTGAATTACAAAAAGGAATTTATATTCGATTGGGATATGTACTACTTAGAATACTATATATATAAACCAAAGGCTTCGAAATTAAGTGCCCCTTTTATTAGTTTTAAGCTATTAATTAGTTTTAGAGTATTTTTATTGTTCTTCGCTTTGGTGATTCAAGAATTCAATAAGATGTATTTTTTATTAATGTATTTTATTTATTTTATTACAATATTTATTTTAAATATGTGCGAGTAATTTATTAATTTGAACAAAGTCCGAACATGAACTTAAACCATTTTGCAATATAGTCATAATGAAGGAGAATTTGCGTTTAATGCTTTAACTTAATCATATACGTCAATTCACGATTTCAATATATTTGCTTTTACATAGTACAATTAAGAAACTTTGTGTTGAATGAATAGTGGCCAATGTGTATTTTAATACTTAGGTTCTAAATCTAATAAAAGGTAGTAACTAGGTTTAATTTGAAAGGTCTTTTACCGTTTAGATATCTTAGGTGAGTTCTGTTCAAAGTATGATAATGATATGGCGAATTCCGATAATATTGGCTTAGTAGTAAAAAGTTTTCATGGAGTGTAGTATTGTTTTGTTTCTATTAGTTATTTTTTAGCTTTCGAAAACTAATGATGATAAGATTAGAATATGGCTTTTCTATTGATATAAGAAAAAATGATGGCTTGATCAAGGCTATCAATCTTGCTTATGATTTAGGATTAATGATTCAAGAATACTTTATAATAAGATGATAGTATGATTATGACTATACTTTAATTAATATGTTTGGATTCAAAACTGTTTATGTTTCATTGTTCTTGATATTTGTTTAAATGTTTGTTTTGTATTGATTTGATTTATTGAATTTAGAATATTTAGGATTAGTTAATTTGAATTATGTTAGTTTAAATTAATTTAATTTGTTTAATCGATTTCTATAGTTTGATTAGATAATATTAATTCCCGTTTTAATTAAATTAATTAAATCAAGTAAAATAATAAAAACCTTGAAAAACAATTTTCTTAGGAAGTTTGCAAAATTCGTGTGGAGACGATCTCACTTATCACTGCTACAAATAATAAAGATATATGGCAAACTTACTGTACATGCTCAATGCGTGTTAAATTACCTTTACTATTAATTGATTTATTACTATACATACTTTTGTGTTTAGTCTGCCATACATTTCGCATCATTCTTGGTCATGCATGCATGGCATGTGGATCACATTGTCAGGTTCGGTCTTAGTCAGACATCATGTATAGTTGAAACATGTCATGCTCGAGTAAGACTAGTCGAGACTATGTATCTTGTACGATTGAAACAAGTCGTGCTTGAGTAAAACTATAAGCGAGCAATGTCAATTCCGGAAAGCATGCATTTAAACCTATAGTATTGTTTTGTATATGTATATATGTGTGTATGTGTGTGTATGTGTATATGTGTGTGAAAATGTAATTACATGTCTCCATGTGTTTCAGACTAACATTTACAGAAGTACAAGTCAATATAGGAATTTACTTGCCTAACATTTTTAAGTTATTTTTTATGATGTCAGGACTCTGCAAAGATAAGAAATGACAAATCGTGACGACCCGAGTTAATTAAATTGAGATTATACTCTAATTAGGGATTAACAACCTATAATTCTAGGTGACGTGTTAAACTCAATCGATGCCTCGTGTTCAAAGGCGATGTAAAGTTGTTATTTTTGTGTGATGCATGCTATATTGATGTGTTATTTATTTACAAGTCACATCGCACTAGCAAGTTTCCATTATCGTGTTGTGCGTGTGTCAATTGAAAGCAAGGTATACCTTAGTTTCTGCGTAGCGTAGGTATGAGACGGTTAGGATTTAGACAAATAAAAAGCTAGGTGTAACTAGTATAGTTACTACTAATTTTCCCTAAGCTAAGATTTATAAAATTTGTCAAAATAAGGCCTAAGTTACTAAATTAAACAAAATAAAAGTTTGAAGTGTGCCTCAAGATGCGCATTGGTGCGAGACACTAGGGAGCCGAGTAATCGGTAGCTTAACCGATAATGTGATAAATAAATGTGATGTCTACAAAACTAAGCTATTTATTTTGATATGACTAAGTTATAAAAGTTTAAGCTAAGTGAAATAAAATAATTACAGAGCCTAAGTTGAGACATTTAATTGCTCTAGATCATTCTTGTGATGACTCAAAAGTGTCATAGGAAATTTAGTGGACTTTAAAGCGGCACAGATTTTTTAAATCTTAATCCTTAATGTGCATCTAGATAAGTAAGTGAAAGGAGATGTGGGCCTTGAAGTGAACTTAAAACCAACTATATAAACAAGTTTGTTCTTAAACACATGCAAAATAAAACCCTGGATTTATCTCAAGAAAAAGAATTAAGGGCTGGAAACTATGTGGAATTAGTGAGATTAAAAGCTCAAAATGGAGGTGATTCAACCTAAAAAAGCAAGAATCAAGGAAGCTACACCCTAGGTAACAAACTTTAACCCTTTATGCTTGGTTTTCCTTACTTTCAGTGCACCAAAATTGGTATTTTTTTGTTAAAAATGGATTTTTATGAATTTAATTAAACTCAAATTGTGTAAAGACACCATTGATTTAATCAACAAGCTAATTTTTGAGTTTTTGTTGGTGTTCTTGAAGTTTTCCAAAGAATGGGACCAATTTGTAAGTTTAGTTAATAAATTGTTGTTGTTGATTAATAGTTGTTTTTGTTTAGTTGGTTAGTTGTTAAATTGTTGTTGTTTATTTGGTAAGACCAAAAAAAAAGAAAAAAAAAATCAGATCTGAAAAGGGAGGGGGGGGACGCAACCACATATTTTAATATTATTTTTTTAAAATCAATAAAATACAATAAATTATAAAATAAAGAAAATTAGATAAATAATTTTAGAAAAATCCAAAAAAATGAGAAAAAATAAAAATTGGAAAAAAGTAGTAAATTAAATTTTTGAGAGAATTTTAGGGCTTTGGCACCAGATGCGTAACACATAAAGTGTGCCGTCATTAAATATTTACGCTAAAAATATTTATTTTGGGTCACACACTATAAACTCAATTAATTTGATCCAAATATATTTAAAATGGTACATTTAGACACTAGGGGCTCGAGAGACAACATTCGGGTGTTGGGCGCGCATTTCGAGGTGGGAGTACGATATTTTAGAGGGTTATTGCGATCACTTGAGGTTTGTAAAACCATTAGAATTTCATCTTGTATTCAGCTATTGCACTGTTTATTTTCATTTCATATTTATGCTATTATTTTCATCCATGTTGTACTTTCTTCCTGTGAGTGTTGTGTTGCTCATCAATGGCGAGCATGGCATATCTTTGCACTCAGGGTTCGCGACATCGGGGTTTGCTTGAGTAGTATGTATATGTTGGCAACCACGGTCGAAGTTACTCCTACAAATGTCGTGTACGGTTCAGAAGGGTTGGCGGTGAGTTTACTTCCGTCATCAACCCTTTCCCGAGAAGGAATGAACGATAGTTTGAGTACCGGCCACCAGATAACTCTCATTCGACTGTATGGAGCTGGTGTAAGTCACTGGTCAGTAGGGCCCACTCGGTTTAGCGACTTCAACCACCTGATTCGGCGCGATGTGACCCTACATTCATGTTTCGTTGCTTCAGTTGCTACTTATCTTCATGTAATTTACTTATTTTCTTGTCCTTTAAATTACTAGCATGAATTGTAGCCGCTTTATTGAATCTCTTGAATATTGGCCAAAATTCTCTAGATTTTACTTACTAGAATCTCCCTCATTGTTTTTGCTATGTGGCAACAACAATGGTTGCGAATTTTAGATCCGCGTTCGAGTCGGGGAAAAGAGATACTAGGCAACTATCTCTGAGGTACCTAGACCCGCCAAATCTTGTGTAAGTGGTCGTATATATTTATTTATTGTTTTATTGGTTTTGGGGAGGACTTATGTACCTGATACATGCATATCAACTTCTTTTGTATATTTTGTCGTTACTTACATTATGTGCATGGTATCTTTAATGGGCTTCCACACTTTAGGTTTTTGTTGATGCACAAATCTTCAAATTTTATTTATATGGGTGTTTTAAGACTTCCGCTTAAATTAATCACCTGATGTTAACTTATCAAGTTGTAGTAAACATCTAACTTGTAAAATTCTGAACTAAATAACTTAATAACTCGAAAATCACTAACTTAGACTAACTAAAGTTTTGGATAAAGGATAAGCTCGCGGATCATCATCGATAAGCGTGTAATGATGTGGCATCCTAGTGACGTGTTCGGCGATGTGGCGGTGTGCAGTTTGCATTAAAGTTTGTGGTCATCACACAAACAAGCTTGAAGTCCTTGATGATGACTTTAAAGTTTTTTTCTTGTAGTAAATTGTTTATAAATATTGTTTTGGGTTTTCGGGGTGAGAGTAGGTTATGCATTAGTTTAAAAACAAAATATGAGATGGTTCTTGACAGTTGGAACTAGTTTATGAATCTTTTTTGATGTATATTTGGTTTATGGAGCAATTAAGACTTATTTGAAGCTTGCACTCTTGCTAATTGTGGAAGTTATCTAAATTTGAGTGTAGAAATTTAATTTGATATTCTATTGTAAACTGTGGGAACATGTGAGTCCTTCTAGACTTTTTTTCCAAGTTGTTGTCTATCAGATATAAATTTCTCGGTAGTCCATATTATAGTAGAAACTCTGCCCAAATTTCTATAGAATATGGAACTCTAAGGATATGATTTCCTAATTTTCTGTACTTAAAATAAATTTAAATCTAAGTCTTGATTGAGGAACTAAAGCGTGTTTTGAGGTTGAAATTATTTGTAAAGGGATTAGAGACCTAATTAGAGTAATTAGGTTAAGTCAGGGCTTAGTGAGACGGGCCCTTACGGATATTCTCAACTTTAGAAATTAATATTCAATACTTATGTTCTTGAATTATTTAGACTTCTTTTTCAACTAATTACTCGTTGGTTTCGTCAACTAGTAACTTTAATCCATAGTTACCTCAATATCGAACCACTTACAATAATCATTCGTGAAAATTAGACTTCCTAGGTATTTTTCACATTGAATCACCCTCAGCTATCATTTGATAAGTCTATTCTCTCTTTAACTCTATGTTCTTAACCTTACTCGTTATATCCCACAAGTTCATTATAGAACAGATAAATAGAATAAACTTCTTATGGCATATATTATGATATGGATGAGCAATTGACCAAGATTTTTGGATGACCATATAGAACAGATAAATTAGACTTCCTAGGTATTTTTTAAACTCATGGTTTGCAAGTGGTTTAGAAAACTTGAAAACTGGGATTTCGCAGTTTTTGGATGGTTTTTATTTATAGAAAAATGCGATTTACTATATTATGATATGGATGAGCAATTGACCAAGATTTTTGGATGACCATATTATCAAGCATGGCTTTTTCATTGAGTTGTAATATTACGCATTGCCCTTACTTATATCCATATCCAATGTACTCACTATTTCATGTATTGTCAATGTTGTTTGTGAAGAGGTGCATGACATGTGATGTATGTGTTAATTGTAAATATTATCTAAGTACATATATCATCATCACCAAAGGGCCTAAATAAAGGGTGTCAACCTCATTGTAAAATCACACTAAGTTGAATGAAAAACTTCTCATCCCATCTCTCTCAATTTTTCTCTTCTCTTCTCTTTTGTAGTAGTAGAAGTTCAAAGTCTCCTACTTTCCTTCTCTAGTTTTTAGCAAGTTCCAACTTAATTTACAATACGTTATCAGCACGAGCTTGCTCTTGCACAAAAGGGGAGATCATGAAGTTCAAGAAGGCTTGCTAAGAAAACAAAGCTAGAAAGGTATAACTTTTGTTAATTTAAATAAGTTCAATTTATTCCATGTTATCATGGTTTCTTTCTTTTTATTACATGCATCACTTACATATGCATCCTTTATTCATACACTATGCATTATAACGTCACCGACTGCGAAAGTATGCTCTGTAGTTGTGTCTTGTACGATTTTATACATCAAAAATCAAAAGTCAATATGTGACATAACTAGTTTTCTCACTATACTACAAACGATTAGTTATGCTCTATTCTTGATTTTTATATTGCAAATAGTGCTATGAGTTTGGGTTAATAGTGGGTAAGCCTTATTCCTTGTAAAGTTAAACATTGAAAGGGAGATGCGTTATCCCATCCAAGGAGGCATGGTTTTAAGTAGACTTCGTCTCCCCAACCCAACCTGAAGGTTGTCCCACCAACTCATACAAGTAATGCATTTTGTATATTAATAATCAAGTTGTGAACATATATTTAATTATATATTATTTATTTTATATAAAAGAGAAAAACTATTTACTCAATTTCTTGACATATTTTTAGACTATGGCAAACCTTCAAAAACTTGAATTTGTTGACCTCGATATCACTATAATAATTATTTGTCATGGCAACTAGATGCTGAGATATATCTTCAAGCTAAAGACTTGGGATAAACTATTATAGAAGGAAATCAAACATCTATTCAAGACCATGCAAAACACTGATATTCTTTTGCCATCATCTCTATGAAGGTCTGAAAAGTGATTATCTCACTATAAAAGATCATCTCATCTTGTGTTTGAGCTTGAAAGAGCGATATGATCACCAAAAGACAATGATATTTCCAAAAACTCAAAATGACTGGCTGAATCTTAGGCTTCAAGATTTCAAAACAATCAGTGAGCATAACTCCGCCATGTTTGATATTACATCTCATTTGAGGCTATGTGGAAAAAATATATCTGATGAGGCAATGATAGAAAAAACATTCAGTACTTTTCGTGCATCGAATATGTTGTTGCAATAGCAATATCGAGCGCATCAATTTAAAAAGTACTCGAAATTAATCTCTTGTCTCATGGTGGCTGAAAAAAATAATGAGCTTCTATTGAAGAACCACAACTCTCGTCCAACTGGTTATGATTCAATTAATGATGTAAATGTTGCATCTTATAATGACCATAAAAAAGGTTAAGGAAAGAAAAACCATGGACGTGGAAAGAAGAAATGATCAATCGGTAAATATCATGGCAAGCCTACTCTAAATTCCTTAGCGATAAGTTTCAAAATGAATGGAATAGAAATGACGCCGCTCAGAATAAAGGAAAGAATGCCGCTGAAAATGTGCTCGTAATCGTGACCAACCATGCCACAAGTGCGGTCTGAAAGGTCATTAGGCTCATGTATGCCGCATGCCTAAGCATTTTATTGATCTTTATCAAGCCTCCTTAAAGGAGAACGACAAAACAGTTGAGATGAACTTCACTATCGGAGATGGCTCATCGGACATTAATTATATGAATGTCCTAAATTTTCACGATGATCCAAACATTAATCTCGATATCTTTAATGATCGTATATAATGTTTTTCAATAATTCTATATACTAGTTTTTGTAATGTTTTTTTGTTTATACGTACTAGTTTCTTATTATGAATAAAATATGACTCTTTTTCTAATTTGTCAAACATTATTTGTATAGATGGAACATCAAATCATGTGTTCAAATCATGAATCAAATAAGAGTGATATTTGTTTTGTTGATTGTGCTACAATGCATACAATCCTTTAAAAGAGAGAATATTTCTCCGATTTGAACTTCGCTGAGGCTAATGTTCAAATAATATATGGTATCTCCAATTTGATTAATGGCTCTGGAAGAGCAAATATTATGTTGTCTATGGGAACAACAATTCATGTTGACGATGTCTTATACTCTGATAAATCCAAAAGGAATTTACTTAGCTTTAAAGATATTCGACAAAATGGATATCACATTGAAACCATGAACAAAAATAATAGAGAATTTCTCTATGTCATACTGGTTTCAAATTGGAAAAAAAAAGTGCCAGAAAAATTCTCAACTTTATCCTCTGGATTATATTTTACTCATATAACGCATGTCAAAACAAATGTCATCTTAAATAAGAAAATTAATGATCCAAAGACATTTATTTTGTGGCATGACCTACTTGGTCATCCGGGATCATCAATGACACGATGAATAATTGATAATTTGCATGGACATCCTGTAAGGAGTCACAAAATATTTTTAGCTGGTGATTATAATTGCGCTTGTTGTTCTCAAGGTAAATTGATAGTTAAACCATCCTTAAGTAAAATTGTTATGGAATCTCCATTTTTCTTATAACGCATTCAGGGTGACGTATTTGGACCTATTCATCCTCACTGTGTACCATTTAGATATTTCATGGTTTTAATAGACGCGTCAACTAGGTGGTCACATGTTTGTTTACTTTCGACCCGTAATGTTGCATTTGCTAGACTTTTAGCACAAACTTTTAGGTTAAGAGCACAATTCTCAGACAACCCAATCAAGACCATTCGTCTTGATAATGCTGGAGAGTTTCAATCTCAAGCATTTAAAGATTATTGCATGTTTATAGGAATTACCATTCAACATAATGTTCCACATGTTCATACCCAGAATGGTTTGGTAGAATCGTTGATCAAACGCATTTAATTAATTACTAGGCCTTTAATCATGAGAACTAAGTTACCAACTTCAGTTTGGGGACATGCAGTCCTTCATGTAGCATCTATCATTTGTTATAGGCCTACTGCATACCATGAACATTCCCCCATGCAACTCATTTTAGGTCAACAACCAAATATTTCACATTTGAAATTTTTTGGTTGTACAGTGTATGTTCCTATACTACTTCCTTTTAGAACTAAGATGGGTCCACAACGAAAACTTAGAATTTACGTTGGGTTTAACTCATCGTCCGTTATAAGTTACATTGAGCCCTAAAAAGGGGATTTATTTACTGCACGTTTTGCTGATTGTCACTTTGATGAAGTAATTTTCTTACCATTAGGGGGAGACAAGAAGCCAATTCAAAATGAATTGCGCGAAACTGCTTGGAATGCATCAATTTTATCACATTATGATTCACGCACAAATTCAAAAGATCATTCATTTGCAACAAATTGCAAATCAATTACCTGATGCATTTACTGACGCAAAACGAGTGATAAAATCACATATTCCAGTTGTAAATGCTCATGCAATAATTGATGTCTCTATGCAACAAAATGCACAAGAACTAACGAAATGCTTAAAACGTAGAAGACCGGTTGGTTTAAAGGATACAATTCCTCGAAAGAGGAAATGGGAGTAAAAATAAATGTAAATCAAAATACTTTCGAGAAAGAACAATAATCCTTCGATTAGGATTTGTCAGAACAAGTTTATTCTAATGAGGAAAAATTGCCTCTAGAAAAAAAAGGGAAAAGATGAAAATAATGATATCACAATAAATTATTTAAACTCTAGTAAGATTTGTGATAGAAATAATATTGTTCCTGGTGATATATTTGCTTTCAATATGTCCTTTGAAATATGTGAAAATGATGATGATCCAGAACCACGATAAGTAGACGAATGTCGAAAAAGACCTGATTGGCAAAAATGGCAAGAGACTATCCAAGCAGAGTTAGAATCATTGAAGAAACGATAATTTTTGGACCGGTTGTTCAAACACCAGATGTCGTAAAACCTATTAGATATAAATGAGTATTTGTATGAAAGAGAAACGAAAAAAATGAGATTACAATGTACAAAGTAAGACTTGTAGCTTAAGGTTTATCACAAAGACCTGGCATTGATTATGAGGAAGCATATTCTCCTGTTATAAATGTAATCACATTTTGATTCTTAATAATCCTTGCGGTTTTCTGAAGGGCTTGATATGCATCTAATGGTTGTTGTTACAGCATATCTGTACGGATCCCTAGATAGTGAGATATATATATGAAAATCCCTGAAAGATTTGAGATATTCGAAGAAATAAAATCAAAACTTCATAACATGTATTCTATAAAATTACAAAGGTCTTTGTACAGATTGAAACAATCCGGATGAATATGGTATAAACGCCTTAGTGATTATTTACTTAAAGAAAGATATGCAAATAATCCACTTTGCCCATGTGTCTTTATTAAAAGATCATCAACATGATTCGTGATTATTAATGTATATGTTGATGATTTAAATATTGTGGGAAACCACGATGACATCGTTAGAATATCCTAATACTTGAAAAAGGAATTCGAGATGAAAGAACTTGGAAAAATAAGACTTTGCCTTAGTTTACAAATTGAACATTTTCCAAGTGGAGTACTTGTCCATCAATCAAATTATATTGAAAAAATATTAAAAACACTTTATATGGACAAGGCACGTCCATTGAGCTCTCCAGTGGTTGTCGGATCACTTGAAGTGGATAAAGATCCATTTCGACCCCATGAAAGTGATGAAGAGGTACTTGGTCTGAAGGTACCATATTTAAGTGCAATTGCTGCACTTATGTATCTTGCGAATTGGACAAGACCTTACATTGTTTTTGTTGTCAACCTAATTGTAAGATACAACTCTTCACCAACTCAAAAACATTGAAATGGTGTTAAACACGTTTTTTGATATCTTCGATAAACAAGTGACATGAGTTTGTTTTACTTGAGATGAGTAAAGTTTAATCTTTAAGGTTATGACGATGCTGGATTTTTATATGATCCCTATAAGGCTCATTCTCAAACGGGATATGTATTCACTTGTGGTAATACTGTCGTATCATGGAAATCATTAAAGCAAACTATGGTTGCTACTTATTCCAATCATTCTAAAGTACTTGCAATTCATGAAGCAAGTCGTGAATGTGTATGATTGAGAAACATGATTGAACATATTCAAGAATCTTGTGAATCGTCTTGAAAAAAAAAATTCTCCAATCATATTATATCAATATAATGTAGCATGTATCGCACAATTAAGTGAATGATTCATAAAAGAGGACAGAACAAAACATATTTCACCAAAATTCTTTTATGCACATGAGTTTCATAAGAATTGTCAAATTGATGTCAAGCAAATCTGATTGAGTGATAATCTTGCTGATTTATTCATAAAGGCCTTATCAACTACGACATTTAAGAGGCTTACATATGGTATTAGCTTACGTAAACTTAAGGATATTGCAAGTAAAGAAACAGAACAAGTTTCACTCATGTTCACATGAGTGGAAGTTATTGATTAATGTCTTGCACTCTTTTCCCTTAGTTATGATTTTAGCCCAACGGGTTTTTCTAGCAAGGTTTTAATGAGGAAATCTTAACGATATTATCTTCATCTTAAGATTTATGAGAACAATGTATTCTTTTTCCTTTACTATATATTTTCCTACAGAGTTTTACATAGTAGAAGTTTTAACGAGGCACATTCTATAAGCAATTGTCATCCTAGGGGGAGTATTATGATATGGATGAACAATTGATCAAGATTTTTGGATGACCACATTGTCAAGCATGTTTTTCTCGTTGAGTTGTAATATCAAGCATTGCTCTTACTTGTATTTATATCTAATCTACATACTATTCCATGTATTGTCAATGTTGTTTGTGAAGAGCTGTATGACATGCGATGTATGTGTTACTTATAAATATTGTCTAAGTACATTTATCATCATCACCAAATGGTCTATATCAAGAGTATCAACTTAATTGTAAAATCACACCAAGTTGAATAAAGAACTTCTCGTTCCAACTCCCTCATTTCTTATCTTCTTTTTTGTAGTGGTACTTTATAATAGTAGAAGTTCTAAGTCTCCTACTTTCTTTCTCTAATTTTTTGCAAGTTCCAACTTAATTTACAACATACTAAACAGATATGCATTTTAAAAATTTTCCCAGGGTGTATTCAATTGAGATTTTAATAGACTTTTAGTTACTTTTAATTACTAAAAAAGTTTAGGTGTATTCAATTAAAACTTTTAGAAAGTTTCTAAAAGTAAGGCGTATTCAATGTGAACTTCTATAAACTTTTTAAAAGTTTATAAAAGTTTTGGGTATTAAATTTAAACTTTTAGAGAGTTTCTAGAAGTAAGGTGTATTTAATTTTTTGATGACTTTTGCAGTTTGGTTACAAAACTCGACTTTTATAGACTTTTTGTATAAAAATACACATAAACAAATCTCCAACTTCTCCTCACCTCAACCCAAAAACTTTTAGAGAATTCTAATTTTTGTTGGTTCCCTTATTCAATAAGGACTTTATTGTTCATAATGTCTTTTCTTATCAATTGTTTTTATCTACTTCTTCAATCACTCAACAACTCATGAATTTCATTGCTCGCTCATAATATTTGAGTTAATTTCACGGATGATCACTCAAGATTATAATTCGTAACACTTTGGTCACTAAACTTACATTTGTCCAAAATATATCATTCAACTTTACAAAATGTTTCAACAAAATAATTTCGACCACTCTCCGATCAAAAACCTGTCGGCTCTGATGACGTGGCGCCACGTGGGATGTCATCGGAGGTCACTTAAGTTTTTAAGTGATGACATGACATTGAACGCACACACTCACCCACCCCCTATTAAGTTCACCCCACACTTATTAGGGCTCTAATAAGTGTGGGGTGGAGGGGAGAGCCGACTGAGCCCTAATAAGTGTGGGGTGAACTTAACAGGGGTGGGTGGGTGTGTATGTTCAATGTCATGTCATCACTTAAAAACTTAAGTGACCTCCGATGAAATCTCACATTTTGTTGAAACATTTTGTAAAGTTGAGTGATATATTTTTGACAAATATAAGTTTAGTAACCAAAGTGTTACGAACTGTAATTTTGAGTGACCATCTGTGAGATTAACTCCATTATATTCTAATGTTTATGTTGATGAAAATAAAAAGGATGTCGCCATTAACAAGATCTCACTTTGGCATCATTGTAAATTTTATATGATTTTTTTACAAAAAAAATTTGTTTATTAAGTGTATAATTATAATATCAAAAAATGTAATATTATTATTTTGGAGAAAATAATCGTGTACTTTTTTTTTCAAATGCAAGAAGTGCATTTTAAAAATTTTAAACTATCATACTTAAAGAAAAAGATATAAGTTTTTTTTACTCAAGTAAAAAAAAAGTGCAAATTTTTTACACACAATGATATTTACTTGGTTCTTTTTTGCCATTAAAAGATTATTCATTTGTATATTTGTTTTGTTGATATTTATTTATTTATTTATTGTGTTACTATCTTGATAGTCGTAATTCATTACTATGTCTACATGATTTTTTATTAATAATTATTCATAAGAAAAATAAATATAATTATTCATATTTTTTATAATAAAGTGCAAAATATTTGTTTCAATATTAAAATTATAAAAATTTACTAGTATCAATCAAAATCATGTTGAAGAAGTTCACAAAAGTCACTAAAAATCTTAAATGTTGATAAAAGTCATCAAAAATAAATTTAGTTAAAAGTTTATTAAAGTCTTTAAAAATCTACGAAAATCTACAAACTTTAAAAAATTCTTGAACTTATAAAAGTAACTAAAAATCTATTAAAATTCCAATTGAATACACCTGTTCATATTTTAACACTTCCAAACCCTAACCCTACTATATCATTAATGTATAACAACCAAAGTCTTAAACAAAATTTGTTAATTCATTCGGCCTTCATCACCTCTTCTCCCTGCGCTAGTCTTCCCTGTCGCTCAAGCCCTCGCCTCCTCGCTCTCTGCTCTGCTCTCCTTGTCGCTCTCCTCACTACAACGACAACCTCGTCACTCATCCTCACAGCCTTACATCACGATTTCTCGCCTTCCTTCTCCTTGCTCTTCTCCCGTCACTCACCTCACGGCTTTGTGTCTCTTCGCCCCTGCGTGACGCGCACAATTCTCCCTTCGTCTTGCTCGCGTTCATCACTTCCCTCTCATTCCTCAACTGCTTCACTGTCTGATCTGCTTGAAGGTCTTCCAACGCTCCAATTCTTCAATTTCGGCTTTCATCCATGCTACTGATACAACATAACCTAGAATTTGATTATGGTTTTTGAAAAATTTGGGCATAATCTGCCCTTGATCTTGCTTTCTCACCATGTTCTTGATTAATTCATTTTGTTTGATTGATTGATTTTGCGAAGCGGGGACTGATGGTTTTGATTTTTGAAACTGAATTGGGGGTTTTAAGATCTTGACCATTATGTGTTTGTTGAAATGCATCAATGAGATTAGATGAGATGGGATGTGTTCATGGGTGTTATGGGAACATCGCAACACTTAATGTATATGAAAAATGTATGGCTGATTTTTTGTCAGAAAACTGTAAAACCAGATCAATCAAACCGGACAAATCGTAGTCGATTTGGTTGCAATTTTGAGGGTTCACGGTTTGGTGGTGGTTTACAAAATCGTCAAACTTTGAACTCCTGGTTTGGTGGCAGTTTGAATGTTTCCACCACCAAGCCACCCCTAATTGACATGGTCCAATAAACCTACATCTTTTGTGAGGCTTAAGTTTATCCATGATGGGTTGAGGCTTTGTTAAAGGAGTTGTAGACCTTAGAAGATAACGGGACATAGGATCTCACTGTTTTACCAGCTAGAAAAAAGGTAATTGGTTCTAAATGGTTTTATAAGGTAAAACTTAATATTGATAGTGGTCTTGATAAGTGTAAATCTAGACTTGTTGTGAAGGGGTATAATCAGATAGAAGGGTGTTGACTTCACAAATAACTTTTCCCCAGTTGTTAAGCAAGTCACTGTAAAGGTGTTTTCGGCTCTTGATGTTGCCGAAGATTGGTCCTATGCTCTCAAGCAAGTGTCTCGTCAATGGAATGTTGGTGTCTCGTCAATGGAATGTTGAGCTTACTTTAAAATTGCACTCTCGGGATTTCTTCAATCTTCCAATGACCCTTGCCTCTATGTATTGCGAAAAAGATAATATGTTTTGGCTCTCTTAGTCTATGTTGATGATGAATTCTTACAGGTTCCTCTATTTTGGAAATTCAGAAGGTTAAAGATTTTCTAAATCAACGGTTTACGATCAAAGACCTTGGTCAAGCACATTATTTCTTAAGTCAAGAGTTAGTAAGACCTTCGTTTGGTTTGTATGTTAATCAACGCAAATATATGTTGGATCTTCTCCGAGATGTTGGTTTGTACGAATGCAAGCCTGTTGCCACTCTATTACCGTGGGATTGTAAGTTTGATGACAGTGATTCCCCTCTATTGCTCGAGCCAAAATCTTCGTAGATTAATAGGCAGATTGTTATATCTCGGATTTACCAGACCAGATGCTACTCACTCCACTCAACAACTCAAACAATTTTTTCAACATCTAACAAATCACATTGGCAGGTTGCACTCCATGTTCTGAAGTACCTCAAAGATTCCCCCTTCTAAGGGATTGTTCTTTCCAGTTAAGGACAATTTGTCTCTAAATGCCTACTGCGATGCCGATTGGGCTGCTTATCCTTTCCCAAGATGATCTTTATCTGGATATTGTTTGTTCCTTGGTATTGGTCTCCTTTAAGACAACAACCTACAGTTTCTAAATCCTTCGCAGAAGCAGAATATCGTTGACGTTCTCCCACTGTTTGTGAACTTGTATGGATTTCTTACTTAAGGATTTGCAAGTCCCAATTTCTCTACCTATTCCTTCATAGTGTGACAATCAAGTGGCATTACATCTCACAGCCAATTCTATCTTTCATGGTAGAACAAAGCATTTGGGCATTGATTGCAATCTTGTGAGTGCCCAATTCAAACAAGGTTTTGCCTTTCCTCAGTATGTTACCTCGAGGCTTCAAATTGCGGATTTCTTTACAAAATCTTTGCCTGGTTCACTTTTCACTTCTCTTTTGTCCTAGATGGGTTTATGTGATTAGCACCTACATCCATCTTGATGGTGGGTGTACAAGTATTTGTATCTATATAAGTCTATTTTGTTTATGGAATGAATAAAGTAAGTGAGAGTTTTGTGTTGAACAAGTGAATCAGTTAATTTACAAATGGTATCGTTGAGTTGAAATATAACACACGCTATATAAAGTATTTCAACTATTGTATTGGTTCAGTTGAGTGAATAAGAAGTCTCTGTTTCGATTAGTTGATATGCTCAACTTGTTCATGATATAATCAAATGTTGAATGAATACAAAATTTAAGGCAACTCTTGCAAAAGCATATTACAATGTGAACACTTAAAAAAAGAAGGGAAATGTAGGTTTGATTATTATATTAGTTTGTTCTAAGTGAAAGAAAAAGTTTACATATGGTCTATAATCTCTCTTAAAGACGCATAAGTTCCTAGGACTGCAACCAAAGACCCTGCTACCAAGATACTGATAATGACTAACCATTGAAGTCCAAACTCGCAATATCGCTTTGAGATTTTAAGGTAGCATATACATGGAAGCAACAATGAAGCCGTCACACTTAAGAATGCGCCAGTCAAAGAAATTAAGTATCCGAAAAAAGGAACAGATATTGCAACACCAACAGTGCTAATCACCAATAAAGTTCTAATAAAAATGTTGATGAACTTGCTCTTATGGTGCTGAAATCGACCTTCAATTGCCATCGCTATTGGAGATATCATAATTGCATACTTTGTTAAAGGATTTATCATTGTCGTGTAAATCGCTATCTTTGAACTGACCTTTCTAATTGGAAGGTTTAGCGTCACTGGAGATTTTACAGTGTACCCGTACATCAAGTAGCCTATAATTGCCATTGATGCATAATTTACAGTGCATAAAACAAAACAACTGACCAAGACCTGCAAATAATAAACAAAGAACATTTGCAGAACAAAGTTAGTTATTGATTAATTGAAAAAAATAAACTAGTTTAACTCTGTTAGTTAGTAATGTATTTATTGTCTACCTTACAAAATTGTTTCTTATCCCTCGTGGAAGGCAATAATGTGGGAAAAATTACATGACCACAGTAGCAAAAGGCATAAAAGCTTAGAGCTGTTGGTATCCCACTCCATTTTAAGAATTTTCCTCTTTCATGAAATCCAACTCCATCTGCTGCACCAACCCAAAGGACACAAAGCACAAGGATTACTGAAGCTAGAACCCCACTAACAGAAATATAGGCAAGTAGTCCCAAACTGTTTAACCATGTAGTGGGCAAAAACACTAATGCTGCAAGCAAAGTGAATCCGCATTTCCCTTGGATTTTGAGATTCCCGACTTTAAAACTCATATTTGGAAACAACTTGTTTAAGTTGTCATCCTCCAATATTAAAAATTCAATCGCAACAAGATACAACTCAAGATATAAGAATAATGAAACTAAAACTTTTCCTTTATATCCAAATGCAAACTTGCCAATATGTGAATACGTTCTGATAAATGGATGAGCATTCATACAGTTGCTTAGAAGAAGTTCGGTATGCCAACAAACAACTGTCATTAGTAAAAGAAGTATCAAACCAGACCATCCTACTTCAGCCAATGCATAAGGGACAGATAATATCCCAACTCCTGTGAATAATTCAAATGAGATAATGAGTCCAAGAAAAATCTAATAAGGCTATATTGAAATAAACAAGAAATGCCAAAAGAACAACAAATAACATTGGAAAAATGTAACAGCTCAGTTTGCATGAGTGTTTCTTATTGTTGGATTTTTTAGCTCAAACGTTTAGTTTCTACTTTAGTGTGTAAGTTAATTAGAATATCTACTGTTTTAAAAAGTGTCTAATTATGTTTTGTGTTTAGAAAGTTTATAATTATGTCTGGCATGTGTTTTAGACAAATTTTTCAGGAAAATGCTAGAATGACACTTCAAATAACACCTCGAGTGACATCCCAATGACGTGGCGCACAGGCCTCACCTAAAAATGAATGTGCGCAAAATAGTTACTGGTGCACACGGGTGGTGTGTATCTCAAAATGCACTCGGACGGCTCTCATGGATGGGCTCACGTGCCACGTCATAGGGGTGTCAATTAGGATGTCATTCTAGCATTTTCCAATTTTTTATGTGTTTTAGTAGAATTAGAATGTCATATGTGGGTGCCTAATTGCTTATATAAAGACCCTCAAGATTACTTTATAATACACAAGTTTCGATTGATTTAATAAAAGTTTAATTGAGTTTGTGTGTTTTGTGTGATGGATTTTCTTTCATTGTGCATGGGCTTTCCCCAACATTTATTTTAGTTTTGGAAAAGCATTTTGACAATTTGTGCAAATGTTTAAATTTTCTATTTAGAAATATCACTTTTGGAGGGTATTTATTGTCTCCTATAATATTTGCCACTTTGAGAAAAATGGTATAAGTCATACTAATTTGAAGGAATGACTCATTCTATTTACAAATAAATAAGTAAATCATCCTTAACTTTTCTGATTATGGACCACCAAAACATACAAAAACCAATCCTTGCTTACCCAGTTAAATTAGAAACTTAAAATCAAAATTTGTATTGAAGCCTAAAATCAGAATTCAATGAGTTTTAAAAAAATAATCTATCCCCTTATGTTACCATTAAATGCTAATATTATCGGTTTTTTTTTTTAACTCCAACGGGAGTCGAACCTATTGTTGGACATTTTCAAAAGAAATGTTTAGTCCCACATTGGTTGAAACTTCAAGTTTAAAGAGTATATATATACTCTTGCACTACAATGTGTGTAAAAGAAAAACACAAGTGCTATGCAAAGTGAGCCACACGCGCCGCGCGGCGCATGTGGCGCATTTATAGGCGCACTTAGCACTTGGAACGAGGCACGTGCACGTGTGTGTATATGTGTGTGAGCTAACCATGGGTAAAACTTTTACAATTATTTTTTACCTTTTTCGAAATTACAATGTGGGTAGTTATTTGATTGACCTACTCAAGCATTGAATGAGTAGTTAATAAACTCATTCAATTCTTGACTGAGTGGATGCAGTTGAAACTGCTCCACTATCCCTATTTCTTCTCTAATTGGTTTTGACCAATGCTCTATAAGAGAAGAGGTTAGGGGGGAAGAAAGATATCTTGAAATTAACCAGCATTTGCTCTTGTTTTCATCTTTCACTACTGCAAAGTGAAAGCTGAGTTTGCTTCATCGTATCCTTTGGGATTGTTGCGACTCTTGCAGTGTAGAGAGCGAAATTTTCTTTAGGAAAGTGGTAGTGTTACACGCTTCGAAGTCATTGCAAATCCTTTTGTTCTAACAATCTAAAGGAAATCTCTTGCTGTTGCAATGGCTTCATCAATCAAAGAGCTATCGGCTAACATTGTGAAGCCGGATCGCTTCGATGGAGGGAGTTTCCTTAGGTGGTAGAGAGAGTGCATTTTCTGCTAGTGGCATTTCATCTGGTGTATGTTCTGGATACACCCAAGCCGATGGAGTTCGATGATGAAACTGTTGAGCAGATTAGAAAGAGGCAAAAATGGGAGACGGATGACCACATCTACAGAGGTCACATTCTGAACGCCATGAAGGACTCACTGTTCGACCTCTACCATGACGTCCCCTTTGCCAAGGAACTGTGGGAGAAACTAGAGGCAATGTACCATAAGGAGGATGCGAAAAGTAAGAAATTCCTTATATCAAAGTTTATTAATTTTAAAATGGTTGATGAAAGGTATGTTATGGAACAATTTCGTGAAATTTAGAGGATTAGGAATAATTTCTCTCAACACAATCTTGTCATGGATGAAACCATTGTTGTGTCTTCAATTATTGATAAACTACCCCCTTCCTAAAAGGAGTTCAAACGAACTTTTAAACATAAAAAAGAGGACATAACTCTTGATGAACTGGTTAACCATCTTCGTGTGGAAGAGGATTGTCGCATGCAGGAAAATGAAAAAGAGCAGAATGCTTAAGAAATTTCAAAGGTGCATGTGATGGAAGCAGCAAAGTTAAAAAAACCCCTGCTGAATAGGCCTAACAAGCCTGGTAGTTTCAAAAAGCCTGCTGGTTCGGGAAAATCAAACAACCAAAACTAGAATCGAAGGAAGCAGAAAGTCACTTGTTGGATCTGCATGAAAGATGGCCACTTGAAGTCTGAATGTTATCATTGGAAGAGGAAGAAAGGAAAACATCATGCTTCCTCTATCGCTACAAAAAGTGCATGAAACGAGAATGATGATCTCATTGCTATGATTCCTGAAATCAACGTCGTTGAAGATGACATGGCTTGGTGGGTTGATTTTGGTGCCACTTGACACATTTGCAAGAACAAGAGGTTCTTCAAGACCATGGAGGCAGTAGAAGAAAATATTGTCTTGTACATGGGAAATGATGCTACTGTCCCTGTTAAAGGCATGGGTAATGTTGATCTAAAGTTTATTTATGGCAAAATTGTAAAACTCACTAACGTGTATTATGCACTAGAAGTGAGGAAGAATCTGGTGTCGGGTAGTCTTTTGAATAATTTAGTTTTAGGCTTGTATTTGAGGTTGATAAATTTGTACTCTCCAAGGGAGGTGTGTATATGGGGAAGGTTATGCTTATAAGGGCATGTTTAAGCTCAATGTAATCGTTTTATCTAATAAGAATATTACTTCAGCGTATCTTGTTGAGTATCCTTCATTTTTACGACATTATAGATTGGGACATGTTAATTTCATAAAATTATATGATATGGTAAATCTGGAATTACTGGACTTACTTAGATAAATATGAAGGAAATTGCAATATATGCATGAAAACAAAAATAACTAGAAACCTATTTCCTAATGTTGAAAGAAATTCAAAGTTGCTTGATTTAATACATTCTGATGTATGTGACATACATAGTACACCATCAATAAGAGGCAATAAATATTTTATAACAATTATTGATGATTATAGCAAGTTCTGTTATGTTTATTTGTTGCATTCCAAAGATGAGACAATGGTTAAGTTTGAGCCTATAAGATAGAAACTGAATTGCAATGTGAGACCTTTATAAATTGTTTAAGGTCTGATAGGGAAGGAGAGTACTATGATCGAAAGTACATTGAATCCACTGGAATAATCCATGAGACTACTGCCCCTTAAACACCACAATAAAAAGGTGTGGCTGAGCGTAAAAATCATGTTTTAACTGAAATGGTTAATGCTATGCTATCAAACTCTGGTTTGAGTAGCGGATTTTGGGGAGAGGCATTGCTGACTACATGTCATATCTTGAACCAAATTCCATAAAAGAGGAATAAAGTCACCCCATATGAGCTTTGGAATAAACGAAAACAAAATCTTATTTATTTAAGAGTTTGGGGTTGTAGAGTAGTAGTAAAAGTGCTTGAACCCAAAAAGAGAGAATTTCGTGAAAGGGGAGTGGAGTGCATAGTTATTGGATATGCACAACACAGTAAGGCATATAGGTTCATGGTAATTGAGCCTAATAATCCGATTTCAGCGAACACTTTAATTGAATCAAGTGATGCAATCTATGATGAGACAAGATTTAAATATGTTCCCAAATGTATTCCTGAAGAAAACCAAAAATGGAAGGAAGTCATAGAAATTGAAAATGACAAAGAAGTAGTAGACGTAACGACCCATTTTATTAATATCGTTAATTATCTCGAATTTACAGACGTAGACGTCACCTCAGATCTACGTGGATGTCGCGGTAGGCTAGGACACATGGGGACTTAGGTGTGGTAGTTATTGTGTGTTGGATGCTTATTTGAAGTGCAATTTAGTGAAACACATCGCATGTGTGTATGTTGCATAACAATACGTGTGAGTTTGTGTGAACTGTATTCGCCTCAATATGCTGGTCGACGCGGTACCGGGTAGTTGATAGGACCGAATATTAGGTCGGGGAAACTAAAACACAACAAGATTGTGTGAACTGTGTTCTCCTTGATATATGTGTCGACGCGGGTACAAGGTAATTAACAGGACCGAATATTAGGTCGGGGGAACAAAAACACAAATTCCATAAAAATTTGGCCAAGTAACTAATATGGAATAAATATTAGGTGGCTAGTGACGCGGCGGTATGCGATTATCACGGTTTGGACGCGAAATCGACCGTCGAAAAGCTCGAAAATGTCATTTTGATGCGTAAAACATGGGCGAGTGTCTTAAATGTGTCACATTTTGGAGTCAATGGAACAAGTCGACAAGCCTTATCTATACTCCACCATCACCTTTTCTCTCACTTACATTTCTCTATCTCACACCCACACACACACACACTCGACACTCACACAAGCCGAGAGGAAGAAGAAAAACGGAGAGGAGGAGGAGAATGAGGAGCCGGGAAGGAGAGAAGAGAGGTGGAAAAGCAAGGAAGGAGATGCGTCGTTGCTTTTATTGGTGCTTAGGCCAAGGTCGCCGAGAGGGAGGTTCTATCATGGAGGTTTAACTGAGCTCGAAGGTGGAGATGGCAGGGGCGTCTCCCATGCCATCCCCTGCCATCGATTCCATGGGGTTGGGGTGGAGAGCAACCCTAACCCAACAGCAAAAAGGAAGGAAAAAAAATTCATCCCGATTGAACCAGAGAATTGGTTCGATCGGGTGAGGATGGTGCACAAGCGCTAGCGCACGTATGCACCCACCTCATGGGCCAAGCCTAGACCAGTTCTGGTCCAGGGTCGGGTCCGACCCGTTTGGGTCGACCCACCCGACCCAAACCAAACTTAAAAAAAATAAAAATAAATAAAATTGGGAAAAATTCAAAAAATAATAATATTTCAATAAAATAAGTAGAAATTGATGAATTTCTATTTGGAAATTGTATTTGGAAATCTCGGACCCAACTTTCGCAAGGTTTTTGCCTCGAAAAGCGCGAAATGGGCAATTTGGCCTAAAATTTTTAGAAATTGGTCGTAAATTATCATATTAAATTGGAATTATTGATAAATGGACATAGGTGAACACAGGTGATCAATTGGCGACCCAGTGGACTTGGACTCGGGATTGATTACGGGGTATGGGAGTGCGTTTTTGAGGTACGTAAGAATCCTTCTGAAAGTCACTGAGGGTTTACTTTTCATCATTGATTTACTATTCTTTGCTATTGTACTCTATTCCGTGATACATTTGGGTTGGTGGTCGAGTTACTCCCACCTGATATTCGTAGTGTACTTATGACACACTAGGCTGTAGCACGTGTGATCAAACACTCGGTGAATTGCAACCCGAGTTGCATTAAGGGTGCACGTGTCGGGCAAACACCATGAGGAACTAGGTGAAAGGAAGTGGGGGCACCCAATGAAAGGATCCTGAGGGTCCGAAGTATAGTTTAGTCTGACCGGGACGAGTACACAATTTGTTTCTCTCATGTTATTTATTCATGTGATGATCGTAGCACAGTTGCCTATTTAGTTTCCGCATGATTATTAGTATCTATTTATTTTTTATAAATGCTCGGTGTACTTCGTTTGGAATCTTACTAATTCTACTCTCCTTCTGACTTTTTGTGATGGTCGAGTGCATATCCCAGTGCTAGTAGGGGCAAGGGGATTCTTGGCGACTTCATCTGATTGCCCGCGGTCGAGGACCTACTAGTACGTGTTATTTTGATATTTTGCTTTACTTTTGGGTATTGGGAGACTTGATAGACACTGTACTTATATAAATTACTACTTAGTATTGTCGCCTATATACATAGTACTTTCCCGAGTTTTCTACAATAGGAGTTGCTCTTATAAATGATGTTTTATATGATGATGAATTTAATTATTTTACTTGCTTTAAATTTAAGACTTCCGTTGTTTTAATACTAAAAATGATTTAACTGTCTAACTAAACTGATTAACGAAATGAGTTAACACGCATATCAAGTAGTTGTGATGTAGTAAAGGACGTTAGTGGCGTGTGGGACCCAGTGGGTCAATGATCTGACAGGATTGCAGGGCCGCGACTCTCCACTTGGCGACCTTGGGAGTGGGGGCCACTACAGGTGGTATCAAAGCGAGAGTTCTAGGAACCTCGGGAAATTAACTGAAAGAGTATAAGACTTAAAAAATTATTAGATGTGGAAACCCGATGTACTTGCCTTATAATTCTAATTGGGAAGTGATGGACAGCCAGGTAGAATTAGGGTTTATACACGTGTTATGTTTCATTGTAAATGATATATTAGCACGTATATATACCGAGGTTGATCCCGACGCACGCTTTTCGATACAAATCACGATGGACGGATAACCCTCGACACAGCTGAGATAGGATAAAATAGTGATCCTACTAGGGACACCACTACTACTACTACCGTATCGACTCAGAGCATAGAGGATCGACTGGCCGCCCACGATGCCCAGTTGACAGAGATCCTCCAGTTACCTAGGGCTCAGGCCGCGATAGCCGCCATAGCAACAAAACTAGCTCCCACAGTTCTTGCGCACCTACGGTACAGACAGCCGTCGCCTCGACTGCACCACATTTGTCTACTGATACACCACTTTTAGAGACACGGGCCGAGGGAGTCTCGCCAGCTATTATGATACCATTAGAGACTTTGACTCTTATGCCCCTACCTATGACTACCGAGCAGCTAGCAGCTACTAAAATACATGTTACTTCCGCATTCGTCTTGACCCCGGAGGCAGAACTTGTAAGAAAGTTTATGAAGTTTCAACCAGGATACTTCTACGGAGGTGGAGACCCTGAGGCAATAGGGAAGTGGATAGTTTCACATCAGTGTTTCCATAAGCTGATGCGGAACGACAACAACATATAGGCACGTTTATCCAGAGCGTGTCCGAGAGGTCATGCAACGGTTTAATGGATGACTTATATGGATATCCACCCGAAGCCAGCGACATGGGCGGAGTTTCGAGAGTTGTTCTACGACGAGTTCATTCCCATGCAGGTTAGGCCGAGGTTGAGGGAGGATTTTGTGGCCTTACGACAGGGTAACCGCTCATTGATGCAGTACATGGAGCGGTACAGATACCTATTACTCTTCTCGATAAATGCTGTGGGCATAGAGATGCTTCAGATTTACTATTTCGTACATGGTGTTGATGAACGGATTGCTGATGCAATAGTCTCGATAGGTGCTACTACTCTTCAAGAGGTGTAAGATCGAGCATTATCTTATGGGACACTGCTCTTAGAAAGCGAGCGCAGACATAAGACAGGTACTGCGGTACAAGCGGGTCAGGGTTCTCGGCCGGATCGAAGACCGAAGAGATAAATAGATCGGCCTGATAGGAGTCGCCGAGATAATCGACGAGATAGGGACCGTAGGGTTGAGCATATAGACAGCCAGTTCCAGTACGAGGATAGGCAACAGACGCACGCCTTAGCACCTGCACCCACAGAGCAACAGCGACATTAGCCACAATAGTACTGGTAGGATATGAATCAAGGAGGCCGTGACAGGGTTTAGAGAGACCAGGGTCAGGGTCAGAGATTCGGGCATATCAGGAGAAACGCGATATCATTGCTGTGGTCAGAAAGGGAACCTGAAAGCTAACTGCAGGGCACCACCGACATTACTAGGAGCACAACAGGGTAAGGCTAGAAAGATAGCACATGCAGTCGCGCGGCGGATCGAGGTGCGACCAGACAGTTCGTTGAGGGTACATTATCTATTATGGGTAGACCGATGCATGTTATGATAGATTCTAGTAATGCATTATCATTTATTGCTGGATGCATGGTAAGAGAGTTAGGGTTAGCATCACATACACTAGACACACACCATGTCCTCAGTACGGCCGCTGGGGATAAGATATACCCTAACCGGATATGTCGAGACTGCATGATAGAAGTAGAGGGGCATCAGTTGTTGATAGAATTACGAGTCCTGAAGTACCTCGAGTTTGAGGCACTTTTAGGGATGGGCTGGTTGGCGACATATCATGAACAACTGGATTGCTTCCAAAAGACCGCCACGTTTAGAGTTTCGGATATTCCAGAGTTCACGTTTACCGGAGTCGCTACTGCACTACCCATTACTAGAGGCTGGTTTAGCTACGACTCAGGAGATAAAGTCATTTGCAGTGATAGTTGAACCAGAGGTTAGGACTGAAGTCAGGATTGAGGATGTTCCAGTAGTCTGAGACTTTATCGATGTATTACCAGGTGATTTACCGGGATTGCCACCGCCACGAGCGATTGAGTTCATCATTGAGCTGATACCAAAGACTCACCAATCACTAGCAGACCTTACCGAATGTCACCGTCAAGAGAACGAGGAGGTCAAAAGGTAGTTGGATGACTTACTGGAGAAAATTTTCATTCACCTTAGCATGTCACCTGGGGGAGCTCCAGTGTTATTTGTGAAAAAGAAGGATGGTTCAATGAGGATGTGCATAGACTACAGGAAGTTGAATCAGGTGACAGTTAAGAACCGCTACTCACTCCCCACGATTGATGATCTTTTCGATCGTTTGACTGGCACCAAGTTCTTCTCAAAGATCGATTTGCATTCGGCTATCATTAGTTGAGGATTTGGAAGAGGACATCAAGAAGACCACTTTCAGTATAAGATATGGGTTGTTTGAGTTTACGGTCATGCCTTATGGGCTGACTAATGCCCTGAAGATCTTCATGGACTTAATGCACAGGCTCTTGAGACCATACTTGGACAGATATGTCATCGCCTTTATTGATGACATCTTGATTTATAACGGACTCGTGAGGAGCATGCAAGTCATCTCAAAGCGGTTTTAATGACACTGAGAGAGCATAAACTGTACGCGAAATTTAGCAAGTGTGATTTATGGCCGAGTGTAGTGAGATTTCTGGGACATGTCATTAGCAAGTAGGGTATCTCAGTGGATTCAGAAAAGATTAAGGCGATCATTGATTGAAGGACACCCGAGTCTGCTTTTTGACATTCGGAGTTTCTTGGGACTAGCAGGGTACTACCGTAGATTCGTACATGATTTTTCCTCAATTGCAACACTGATGACTAGATTGACCAAGATGGATGTTAGATTTGATTGGTCAGAGGAGTGTGAGCAAGCTTTCTAGGAGTTGAAGAGGATATTAACTTCTGCACCAGTGTTGACATTGCCGAGCCAACCAAAAGCTTGTTAGTGTATACGAATGCATCGGGCATTGGACTTGGATATGTTTTGATGCAGGAGGGTAGACAAGTAGCCTACTTGTCCCGAAGACTAAGACCCCACGAGGTTAACTATCCAGAGTATGACTTGGAGCTTGCAGCAACCCTTTTTGCACTGAAGGCTTGGAGGCATTATCTCTACGGAGAGTGATTTGTACTCTACATGGATCATCAGAGTCGAGATACATTTTCACTCAGAGAAATCCGAACATGCGTCAGAGGAGATGACTTGAGTTACTGAAGGATTACGACTTCACTATTGAGTATCACCCAAGGAAAGCGAACGTTGTAGCTGATGCATTAAGCATGACCGATATTGATAGTCGTCCAAGATGTATCATGATTTGAGGCGATTGTTTTGGTGGCCAGGGATGAAGGCAAACGTTGGCAAGTCCGTCAGGAGTTGTCATATCTGCCAGCAAGTTAAAGCTGAGCACATGAGACCAGGCGGGTTACTTCTGCCACTACAAATCCCATAATGGAAATGGGAACACGTCACTATGGATTTTGTCAGTGGGTTACTGCAAACTGCGAGGAGATACGATGCGGTTTGGGTTGTGATTGACAGACTAACGAAATCAGCGCATTTTATTCCTATTTCTATGAGATATTCGTTCCAGCAGTTGAACATTATCTTCAAGAGGGAGATCGTTAGATTGCATGGGGTGCCAGTCTTTATTGTATCTGACCGAAATCCTAGGTTGACTTTGAGATTCTGGGAGGTGACGCAGGAACAGTTTGGCACTAGGTCACAATTTAGTATAGCTTACCATCCTCAGACAAACGAACAGTTTGAGAAACCGATACATATTCTTGAGGATATGCTTAGGGCTTGTATTTTGCAGTTTGGAGATTCGTGGGAGGATTATTTACCATTGTGTGAATTTGCTTACAATAACAGCTATCAAGGGAGTATCGGGATGCCTCCGTTTGAGGCGCTATATGGCAGGCCCTACAGATCACTGCGTGTTGGGCAGCGCCAGAGGATACAGCGGCGATTGTGCAAGAGATAATTGTTGATCACACAGAGAAGATTAGGCATATTCGATAGAGACTTCTGGCGGCACAAGACAAACAGAAGAAATATGCGATAAGTATCAAGAGGGTCTAATCTATGAAGAAAAATGGTTTATCTAAAGGTTTCCCCTTGGAAGGGGTAGCAGAGATTTGGCATTAAGGGGAAACTGGCGCCGATATATATTGGGTTATACCGGATTGCACAAAGAGTATGCACTGTTGCATATCGGTTGGAGTTACTTGTCGAGTTAGCTGGTGTTCATCCGACATTTCACATTTCAATGTTGAGACTCGCTAGGTCTGGGTCGAGATCGACGATTGAGTTGGGACGGGTGGAGATACAGCCTGACGTGACTTATGAGGAAAGACCGATAGAGATCGTTAACCATCGAGTACAGATTCTCCGGAACAAGGAACTCGCGACGGTCCTAATTCATTGGCAGCATTATAGGATTGAGGGACTAACCTAGGAGCTCGAGTCGACGATGAGGACGCAATACCCTCAACTATTTTCTGGTATGGGACTTTAGTTACAGTTAAATTTTGGGACTAAATTTTATTTAGTTGGGAAGAACTGTAACGACCCATTTTATTAATGTCATTAATTATCTCGAATTTACAGACGTGGACGTCAGCTCAAATCTACGTGGACAACACGGGAGGCTAGGAAGCACGGGGACTTAGGTATGTTAGTTATTGTGTGTTGGAAGCTTATTTGCGGTGCAATTTAGTGAAATACATCTCATGTGTGTATGTTGCATAATAATACGTGCGAGATTATGTAAACTATATTTGCCTCGATATGCGTGTCGATGCGGGTACCCGGCAATTGACGGGATTGAATTTTAGGGGAGGAGAAACTATGATCCAAAGTACAATGAATCCACTAGAATAATCCATGAGACTATTGCCCCTTAAAAACCACAATAAAAAGGTGTGGCTGAGCGTAAAAATCGTGTTTTACCTGAAATGGTTAATGCTATACTATTAAAATGTGGTTTGAGTAGTGGATTTTTGGGAGAGGCATTGCTGAATGCATGTCATATTTTGAACCGAATTCCATAAAAGAGGAATAAAGTCACCCCATATGAGCTTTGGAATAAACAAAAACGAAATCTTCATTATTTAAGAGTTTGGGGTTATAGAGCAGTAGTAAAAGTGCTTGAACCCAAAAAGAGAGAAATTCGTGAAAGGGGAGTGGAGTGAATAGTTATTGGATATGCACAACACAATAAGGCATATAGGTTCATGTTAATTGAGCCTAATAATCCGATTTCAGCGAACACTTTAATTGAATCAAGTGATGCAATCTATGATGAGACAAGATTTAAATATGTTCCCAAATGTATTCTTGAAGAAAACCAAAAATGGAAGGAAGTCATAGAAATTGAAAATGACAAAGAAGTAGTAGACGTAACGGCCCATTTTATTAATATCGTTAATTATCTCGAATTTACAAACGTGGACGCCAGCTCAGATCTACGTGGATGTCGCTATAGGCTAGGACACACGGGGACTTATGTATGATAGTTATTGTGTGTTGGATGCTTATTTGAAGTGCAATTTAGTGAAACACATCGCATGTGTGTATGTTGCATAACAATACGTGTAGGTTGTGTGAATTGTATTCGCCTCAATATGTTGGTCGACGCAGGTACCGGGTAGTTGATGGGACCGAATATTAGGTCGGGGAAACTAAAACACAACAAGAATGTGTGAACTATATTCGCCTTAATATACGTGTCGACGCGGGTACCGGGTAATTGACAGGACCGAATATTAGGTCGGGGGAACAAAAACACAAATTCCTTAAAAATTTGGCCAAGTAACTAATATGGTTAAGATATTAGGTGGCTAGTGACGCGGCGATATGCGAATATCACGGTTCGAACGCGAAACCGATCTCGAAATGCTCGAAAATGTTATTTCGATGCGTAAAATATGGGCGAGTGTCCTAAATGTGTCACACTTTGGAGTCAAGGGAATAAGTCAACAAGCCTTATCTATAATCCACCGTTACCTTTTCTTTCACTTACATTTCTCTCTCTCACACCCACACACACACACCCGACACTCACACAAGCCGAGAGGAAGAAGAAGAAACGGAGAGGAGAAGGAGAAGGAAGAGCAGGGAAGGAGAGAAAATAGGGTGGAGAAGCCGGGAAGGAGGTGAGTCATTGCTTTTGTTATGGGTTTGGTGCGTCGGCCATGGTGGGCGAGAGGGAGGTTTAGCCATAGAGGCCGAACCGAGCTTGAGGGTGGAGATGGCAGGGGTGTCTCCCCTGCCATCGATTCCACGGGGTTGGGGTGGAGAGCAACCCCGACCCAACAACAAGAAGGAAGGAAAAAAATTCATCCTGATCGAATTAGAGAACTGGTTCGATTGGGTGCCAAGCCTGGACCAGCTCTGGTCCAGGGTCGGGTCCGACCCGTTTGTGTCGACCCGACCCAAACCAAACTTAAAAAAAAAAAGAAAAATTCTGAAAAAAAATTGGAAAAATTTCGAAAAAGAATTATATTTCAAAAAAATAAATAGAAATTGATGAATTTCTATTTGGAAATTTCGAATGCGACTTTTGCGGGTTTTTTGACTCGAAAAGCGTAAAATGGGCAATTTGGCCTAAAACTTTTAGAAATTGGTCGTAAATTGTCATACTAAATTGGAATTATTGATAAATGGACATAGGTGGACACAAATGATCAATTCGCGACCAAGGACCTAGTGGAGTTGGACTCGGGGATTGATTACGGGGTATGGGAGTGCGTTTTTGAGGTACGTAAGAATCTATCCGAAAATCACTGAGGGTTTACTTTTCCATCGTTGATTTCCTATTCCTTGCTATTGTATTCTTTTCTGTGATACATTTGGGTTGGTGGTCGAGTTACTCTCACATGATATTCGTAGTGTACTTATGACACACAAGGCTATAGCACGTGTGATCAGGCACTCAGTGAATTGCAACCTGAGTTGCATTAAGTGTTCACGTGTCGGGCATGCACCGCGAAAACCAAGTGAAAGGAAGTGGGGGTACCCACCGAAAGGATCTGGGGTCCAAAGTACAACTTAGTTTGAGTGGGACGAGTACACACTTTGTTTATGTCGTGTTATTCATTCATGTGATGATCGTAGCACAATTGCCTGTTTAGTTTTCGCATGATTATTTAACATGATTATTGGTATCTATTTATTTTCTTATAAATGCTCGATGTACTTCGTTTGGAATCTTACTAACTGTACTTTCCATTAGGCCTTTTGTGATGGTCGAATGCAGATCCTAATGCTAGTAGGGGCAAGGGGATTCTTGACGACTTCATCAGATTGCTCACGGTCTAGTATGTGTTATTTTGAGATTTTGATATACTTTTGGGTATTGAGAGACTGGATAAACACTATACTTGTATATATTATTGCTTAGTATTGTCGCCTATATACATAATACTTTCCCGGGTTTTCCACAATAGGAGTTGCTCTTATAAATGATGCTTTATATGATGATGAATTTAATTTTTTTACTTGCTTTAAATTTAAGACTTCCTTTGTTTTAATGTTAAAAATGATTCAACTATCTAACAAAACTGATTAACGAAATGAGTTACTAAACTGATTAACGAAATGAGTTAACACGCATACCAAGTAGTTCTGATGTAGCAAAGGACGTTAGTGGCGTGTGAGACCCATCAATGATCTGACAGGACTGTGGGGTCGCGACTCTCCACGTGGCGACCTCGGGAGTGGGGGCCACCACAGTAGAAGTTCCTGAACTTCGAAGGAGCAAACGGGCTCAAAAAATTAAGTCATTTGGTTCTGATTTCTATACATTCCTAATTGAAGGAAGTAGAGAAACATTAAGTAGACAAATTCTGTATCGTTTTAATATGGAGCCTGATCCTTAAACAGTAGAGGTGGTGATGAAAGAAAGAGATGCATCTTTCGGGAAGAGAGGCATTAAATGATGAGATGGATTCCATAATGGGAAATAACACTTGGTAACTAGTTGATCTACCTCTTGGGTGTAAACTCATTAAATGCAAATTTCTCTTCAAAAGGAAAAGACGTGTTGATGGATCCATTGAAAAACACAAAGTGAGACTGGTTGCTAAGGGTTTCACCCAAAAGCATAGAATAGACTATTTCGATACCTATTCACCAGTAGCTAGAATTGCTACTATCAGATTGCTTATTGCAATTACACCTATAAACAAGCTGATCATCCACCAAATGGACGTCAAAACAGCGTTCCTACACGGAGAATTGGATGTGAAAATATACATGAAACAACTTGAATGGTTCATAATGCCTAGTGAAAATAAAGTGTGTAGATTGCAAAAATTATTGTATGGTTTAAAGCAAGCACCAAAATAGTGGCACCAAAAATTTGACTAGGTTTTACTTGCTTACGAATTCAAAATAAATGAATATGATAAATGTGTATATAGCAAGTTTGATGAATGAGGCAATGGTGTTATTATCCGTCTTTATGTAGATGACATGTTGATTTTTGGAACTGACTTGGAACAAGTTCAGTTAACCAAAAGGTTTCTTTCAAGCAAGTTTGAAATGAAAGATATAGGGCAAGCCGATGTCATTCTCGGGATTCATATTGTAAGAGATGAGGGGAGTATTACTCTAACTTAATCTCATTATAATGATCAAGTTCTCAATAGATTCAATCATTTGAATTGTGCCCATGTTTCCACCCCGCTAGATTCAAGTATTGGCTAGCGAAAATATAGGCAATCCAGTTTCACAACTGGAGTATTCTAGATTAATTGGATGCTTAATGTATGCAATGACATGCACTTGGCCGGATATTGCCTTGGCAGTACGCAAGTTGAGCAGATTTACAATTAATCTAAGCGAGTTGCATTGGTTTGCAATTCGAAGAGTTTTGAAATATCTGAAGAAAACAATTAACTATGGTTTATGCTATAGTGGTCTTAGAAAAATTTTCAAATGTAAGTTGGATTGTGAAAGATCAAAATCATGCATCTACAAGTGGGTGAATTTTCACACTTGCTGGAGATGCAATTTCGTGGGCTTCGAAGAAGCAAATTTTAATGGCTGGTTCCACCATGGAACCAGAGTTGAATGGCTACGTGATTTATTATACGAGATATCATTGTGGCCTAAATCGGTAGCTTCAATCTTTATCCATTGTGATTGTTAGGCCACATTGGCAAGGGCTTATAGCCAAGTGTACAATGGCAAATCCATACATATTGTATTGAGATACAGTTGTGTCAAAGAATTGATAACAAGTGGAGTTATCACGATTGATTATGTGAGATCTAGTCAAAACTTGGCAGATCCCCTTACTAAAGGATTGTCAAGAGACTTGGTGAATAAAACATCAAGGGGGATGGGTCTCAAGCCCATGAATTAAAAGTCACCAATAGTGGAAACTCAACTCGACGCCTAACATTACGTTAAGTCTTGAGTTCAATGCAGTCGAACTTCATTATAAGTGTGACTGTGAACTCTAAATTTTAATAACCATCCCAAGGTTGTTAGTGCTCGGTACTTGCATGTAAGGGGAGGAGGTTGAGATGATCTCTTGATAGTCTTCTAAATGTGCTTAAATTGCGAATGTACTAGAATGGAGACTACCTATGTGGATGTGAAGTGTGGTCGCTTCAAGGAGTTTAAGGGCTTGGCTCCAAAGACGTTCACGAGAAGATACGGGACACAATGCCAATGTTGAATGTGTCATGATATTTATGGCTATTTGCTAGGTGTAAGTTATATGGGTAATATGTTTATGCTACTTATCGAATAGAATCATTGGTTCAAAGTTTATCTACCATGTAACTCTAATATGATGTAATGAACTTTTCACAAATTAGTGGTTCAAATCGCAAGATACCGTTATTTATGCATATAATGTTTGAGATTTCGTGGATTAAATGATCTGATTATTTTGAAAATGGCGGGGGATTGTTGGACATTTTCAAAAGAAACGTTTAGGTCCACATTGGTTAGAAACCTCAAGTTTAAAGAGTATATATATACTCTTGCACTGCAGTGTGTGTAAAAGAAAAACACAAGTGCTATGCAAATTGAGCCACACGTGCTGCGCGCGCCGCGCGTATATGCACATTTTAGGTGCTTTTATAGGCGCACTTAGCACTTGGCACGAGGCATGTGCGCATGTGTGTATATGTATGCGAGCTAACCATGGGTAAGACTTTTACCATTATTTTTTACTTTTTTTGAAATTACAATGTGGGTAGTTATTTGATTGATCTACTCAAGCATTGAATGGGTAGTTAATAAACCCATGCAATACTTGACTGAGTGGATGCAGTTGAAACTACTCCACTACCCTTTTTCTTCTCTAACTGGTTTTGACAAGTGCTCTATAAGAGAAGAGGTTTAGGAAGGAAGAAAGATATCTCGAAATTTACCAACATTTGCTCTTGTTTTCATCTTTCACTACTGCAAAGTGAAAGCTGAGTTTGCTTCATCGAATCCTTTAAGATTTTTGCTGACTCTTGCAATGTAGAGAGCAAATTTTTCTTTGGGAAAGTGGCAGTGTTACACGCTTTGAAGTCATTGCAAATCTTTCTATTCTAATACTTATGACCTTTCTTAACCTTGCCTTTTGGCAAGTGATCCATCTCCTCTCGAGATGCTTGGGCGCGATTTTTATTGGTTAAAAAATCATATATTAAGATTAAGAAAAAATTTGTGAGAGCATATATATTGAGAAGAAGAGATTAAAACCCGACATAGTTTTAACGCCATTAACTAAGGTCCTGATGAATGTTGTGCCTTGACAAGATTGCAGTTCTGAATGTACGGTCTCCAAACCTCTCTTCATTGTAAGCTTCCATCTTTTAACTTTTATGGAGCAAATGGAATCCAATCTCAGCTGTTACCTTCGTTGCCCATTCAAGCCGAATGTCCGACTAATTAACCTATACTAGTTACCTAAATAACCGTTCCAAAGGTTTGGAAGCACTAAAATAAATCGAAAACTTTGGATCGAAAGGTGTCGTTACTTTTTTTTTCCACGTATGCTACATTGACATTGTTTTATTCGAGGGCCGCTAAGGGCACCCCACCGTTTCATGAAGGCACCCAATTTATTTTTAAAAATTCCAACAAAAATGGAAAAGACCATTTTGCCCCTATATATATAATGATTCAAACCCCACAAACCATTTTGACAAAGAAAAAGGGCACCCCACCACCAAGCTTGAACCATAAAGCGACATTGCGTTTGGCGAGCGTTTAACGATTCTTGCGGATTGACATCATCCGACAGCGAGGTAACAATGTTTGACAACCATATGATGGTTTTTTGGAACTATTAAGTTGTGTAAAACCGTGAAAATGATGATTTGTTTGTCAACGTAGGGTTTGGTAATTTCCTCAAATCCGAACTTGTTTGCACTATATAATGGAGGATAGTACTGCTACGGTGCAAGAGGAGGTTGAACTTGAGGTAATTTTGCAAATTTATTGTGTTTTTTATGAGGTTATCCGAAGTTTCTGTCGATGTTCGCGATTGTTTCGACCTCGCAGGATCGAGATGTATAGTAATGTCTCGGTCATAGAGGACCGAAGGTTTTACGTAGGTCACGGTATGCTACGACCGAGAGTACTTAGTAACTCTCGGTCGTACGTAAGCGAGACTCTGAATAAAGTATCGGACCTGTACAATCGAGAACCTGTTTTTTGGGGTTTTATGGTGATTGTGCTGTACATTTTGGTCGATTATAATGTTACACTGTTTGTATTGCAGGTAATGCCGATTTCTACCCTATTTCAGACTACAAGGACACTTTTACTCCTTGAAGGCCATTCCCTTCTAGAGAAGCGGCTATTTCATGGCTTCAAATGATTAGTCGTGAGAACAAGTTTGTGTTAGTAACGAAGCACTCGGATGCCGGGGGCATTAAGTGTAGGGGAAGGGTGAAACTTGCGTGTGAGAGGTCTGGGACATATAGGGGACTGTCTCAGAGAGTAGGGAAGGGGAAAGCCCCAAAATTTCAAAGAAATCAAGAAATGATGAAAAGGCGAGGACTCAAACTGGTACGAAGAAATGTGGATGCCCTTTCCTTATCAACGTAAAGGAAAATGCTGACTCCTTGTGGGATGTCACTGTTATATGTGGGAGGCACAATCACGGCCCCGCAAAAAACTTGGACGGCCATTCATTTGCCGGAAGATTGGATAAGGGGGAGCAGGAAGTTGTGGTGCAAATGACAAGAGGGAATGTGAAGCCAAAAGACATCCTAGATACGTTGAAGCAAAGAGATGTTAGAAACATATCGACAATGAGGACAATATATAATGCAAGACAAAAAGTCCGAAATGAGGATGCGGGTGGGAGGACTCAAATTCAGCAGCTCAGGGAGATTAGTCGACCTTCGTCTACACCGAGTGTTGTGCCGCCGGCAAAAATTAAGACGAAGGGAAGGACACCGGGGTCTCCAAACGAAGGCAAGACAGTATCGAAGAGAACACGATGATGATGATTCTTCAACGAGACGGTTGCCGAGCGGATTTGAGTCCTCCCACTCCACAAAAGAGGCCTCCACTTCTAGGCAGAAGAAAGGCAAGGTTATTCCTAAAATGCGTCGTGTCAGTCGACGCACGCAAAGTGCATCTAACATGGCTTATGGTCATTGCTTAGAACCGGATTGGTTGCCATATGTTGAGGGCATTATCGATGTGGTTTCCGATGAAAATTGTGGATATCAGTGTGTAGCCTTTGGGCTTGGACTTGCTGATGTAGACGGGTGTAGGATTGTGCGTAGAAGGATGTATGATGAGATTATCGGGTATGAAGACCTTTGGCTGGAAGTGTTTGGCTCGAGTTTCGAGACTGTCAAGAATGCGGTGCATTGCCCAGAGAATCAATTTAGTGCATCTTTCAAAGAATGGTTGACACTTCCAGACATAGGATTGTTAGTATCCACTGCATTCAATGTCATTCTTGTAAACCTCTCGCATGGGAGTGCCTCGACATTTCTACCTCTACGTAGTGCTCCACCGTCGTCGTTGCACAACAGACTTATCATTGCAATGATAAATGAAAGGAATATCCATTGGCAAGTTCTATGATTTTTTGTGAATTGTTTTGTTTCCCCCTTAATCGGGTTTGTGACAATATCTTCTATGTTCTACTGTTCACTTTGACAGGTGAAGTTGCGTGTGAATGCACCGTTGCCCTCCTTATATCCATCGTGGGATAGGTATGTTGAGGACTGCGCCAAAGGTTGGCGAGATGGATTCGTATTTCGAGACATCGCTCCCATTGCAACTGTTGATGAAGCCACCATATCCGTTGTAGATTTAGGTACACCGTAGTGTAAAGCTTGTACCTAGAAACCTTGATGGCTGTACATTTAGAAATTTTGACAGTTACTTCGAATGTTCTATGGATATACAAATGTCGTGCTGTATTTTGATTCTTGTTTAGTTATGGATGGACACTTGTAGAGTGAGTTTGAATGTTACGGAGATATATAATTAGTTAAGTTTCGGTGCAAATTGTCGTGCTGGATTTTCATTCTTGTATAGTTAGTTTGACATACCACAAACGATCTGTCATGAGTTAAGTTTTGGTGGAAAGTGACGTGTCGCCCGACTGACCGAGACCGACGGTATAGTCTCGGCCACACTCCACCGAGACCAAATGTTACGGCTCGGTTATTTAGTACCGACAATGCCACATGAGTGTCGGACCTGCATGACCGACACCACCTCAGAACCAGAAAAACCATGTATTCTAGAACAAATTAACCAAGTTTGAAATGAATTGAAATGTAAAATAGCAAGTAGTGTAAAACAATGTCCAAACTGCGCCAAACTATCATATATCACTCATCAAGCATACATGTACAAATGTCCGAATCAAACATAAATCAAACATGACAACATATACCAATCGATCATAAACTATGAGTTTTAAATTACCGAATCGTGTGAAGCTGTCATTAAACTGTCATAGAACATGATCATTAAACATTAATCAACTAGTATCGGCCAAACAATAAGACAAATGTCTATGTTCTCCATCCCCGCCTGGTCATTGCTTTGGTTTCTTCAGATTCTTCCTTTGATACTCCTTCACAAGCACTCTTTTCGTAAGGCGAGCATCGGCCGTTGCGGGCGGAACAGTGGCCGGGGTGGAGTGTGTGGAAGTGCTACCATGCTGGGACGGTACGGAGGATATGGATAACCATCTCACCTCACTTCGGATGAGCCATACCTGAAAACGTTACAACATATAAGCGCATGGAACAGAACCCAAAAATAATTTACCAAAAAAAATGTTCAAATTCATCCATTTCTGATGTCTCGGTCAAGCAGGTTCGTGAAACAACCCATATTTTCGGTCACCCACGACCGACAAGGAGTCCAATATATCGGCGGTGTACAATCGAGTCCAATAGAAAGTTCTCGGTTGTACACCACCGAGATGGATTAACCATTTCAATTCGCCTTACTCTCGTCCTATCACGACCGAGCCTACTCTAACCTTCTCGGCAGTGTACAACCAAGAGTATGAGCAAATTCTTGGTTGTACACAACCGACGCCACATTACCTATCACTAATTGTAGCTCTCGTCATGTCTCGGTCGAGATAACGGAAGTATTCTAGGCCATGCGTAACCGAGACGCTGTGAACTCTTCCGGTCTTCCTGGCCGAGACTGCGAGTTCCCAAAAATATTAGCTTCTGTCTCGACCATGCTTGGCCGAGACAGTTGACACAGTCTCTGGCCTGTGTGGCCGAGAACCGCTATTTCCCAATTTTTTAACAATTGAACAAACCGCCACATACACATTACAACTACTCTACCAAATGTAACTTAATTATACTAAAAACGTACCTTCAAACGATCGATTTCGCGCAAAATATGTGTGTTCGACGATCTTCAACCGAGCCCTAATTTGGAGACGAAATCGGCTCACACCCCCGACACTACAAACTGCAAAAAACTCGTACAACGAAGGACAAACACACGGCGAGGGACGGAAAACATGATTTCGGGGATTCCACTCACTGGTCGGTTCAAAACAAATGGATTCTTCCACAAGGAGTTCGGTGAAGGTGGCGGTGGGGTGACGGCCACGCACCTCAAGACAAATCGGGCACCACCACATCGGGGGACTCATCACCGTGTTCGTCATGTCACTTTGCGCTTATCGATGACGACCCTCAACTTAATTATTTAATTGCACATTTTTCTATGATTAAACTTAACCATTTATTTATTAGCGCATTATTTAGTTAAGTTATTCAGGTGCTAGTTTATTAGATAATTACCAAGATTTGAACAATTATATATATTAAGCGAAATACTTACAAAAAACAAATACCGACAATAAAATAAAAATTTTCATTTATATCAACCTACGGGGTGGAAACTCGGTATATCGATACCATGCATATATAAGGGGACAAAATATCCGTAAGAGACAAAATATACATGTATTAGTGTTCTAATAGTCCCCGACCTAAGCAAAATAAATACGATATATAACAAAACACCTACGAGTATGAAAAAGGCTATCCGAGCTCAAAGGTAGTTTCGAAAACCTCATTGCCCTTACTCATAGAAGGATCTGCAATTTATTACCAAGACAGTAGTGCGTAAATCCCAGAGAAAACCACACAATACCCAAGAAAATCACTACAAATAAGTAAAACAATGTCTACATATCATGCAAGTAACGAAAATAAATAAATACAGGCAAGGCATGATAATGAGACACAACAGTTGCAATAAACACATTAAATAAAGCAATGATAATGAACAACCCCAATTGCCAGGGAATACGTTAAATGCATATCCATGTTGAAGCCATTCCCTTACAACATTAATCGATAAAACAAGACTAGTGCATAATAAAAACCAACCAACGATTATAGACCAAGTTCAATCATTAGAAGACAAGTCAAACGCGTGCTCGCGTTGAAGTCGTCTCCTTATATCCTCTTGATGATTTGTTATTATGACCGCAAACCATTAACACGTGCAATACTGCCCGATAAGAGGTGGCGACCCTCGGATCGGGCTCGTGCACGTGCTTGAGTTTAAGTCGTCAAACCTATACACATGTGTGCAATGCAATGATAAACTCGAGATAGCATGTAATATAAATTTAATTTAAAAAATCGTGAATTCTTTGGAGTTTCCTCGTGGGTTTACTTACCTTGCACACGTCAAAGTCGAGCTTCGAAATGCCCCTGATGCACCTTAAAAATCGCGCCCAACTCTCGTCTACGAATCCCTAATCCCAAGTTGTCCTATTTAGTTCAATTTGAATAGGTTATAGGTCATTTAAGTGTGTTTTAAATTTTAAAATCAATTTCAGTCCAAACCCCAAGAATTATTAATTCCTATTTTCACTGCTAAATTCTTTAAAATGACACAAAAACCTTTAAAACGTAAAATCCGCCTGCCAAAAGTGGGTCTTTGCTATTTAGTTTGTTAACACATTTTTCTTGAATTTTCAGTACCATTGTTAGCGCACTAATGGGCCAAATTAGCGCGCTAACGGGGTCGAACAAAGTTTTTCACTTTGAAAATTCTGATTTTTTTCTACCCCCATGGTTCTCTCCAATGTCATCGACCCTACCCTCTCTTTGTAGAGGATTCACAAACACTAAAAGATAGTAGAGGCATCATCAATTCATAAGATTTAGATCAATTTATATGAATTCAACATGCATTAAAGAAGAAAACTCAAAAACAAATATTTTCTTAAAATCAGTTTGAAAAGCCAAATAAACTTGAAATCTAAGGTTATCACTTATGCTTTGGAGAGCCTAAAACAATAGGAAATTCATCTTGGAATAGGAAGCCCCAATTTGGTATACATTAAACTTAATTTTGACGAATTGAAGCTTGAAGATGAAAGAAGGAATCATTATCTAACTTGAAAGCCTCTTGATTTTCATTCAAGCTTCAATTTCTAGCAAGAATTTAGCTCCAAATGCTCTCATAGTTCTCCCAAAATCCTAAATTTCTCTTGCATAAAACAAGCCAAGTGTGGCTTATATAGCCTATACAAAAATTACATCTTGACCTCTCATCAACTTTATGTCCTAAATCTCTATGTGCAACAAGGGACATCATTCATACAATCCATGCACCCTTGAGACCCACTCGCTTAGACTAAGTTCTATTAATACTCCATCATCACAAGGTTCATCTAGGGCTCTTGTCTTTGCTAAATTTTGGACTTAAGGCTTAGTTTAATTAATTTAAATAACTTAGCCCAAATCTTTCTACCATGGCACCTTAAAATTAAGTAGTCAAATCTTATGGGTTTCATTAGTTCATTTCATAAGACCTAATTAGGTCATTGGCTAACCGGCATCTCGTCGCCTCGCGTCTACACTCATCTCGAGGAGTGTCCATAGTCCTTATTTCTTATTTATTTTTGCAACTTAGGCTAGATATACATATATTTTACCATAGCTTAGAATTTATTAGTTATATTATTCTTTTTTTCTTTTTGAAAATCAACTAAGTTGTCCTAGTAAGCCTAGTGAGCCCATATGCCCACCTACCAAATGCCCGCGTCAACACGCATACCAAGGCAGTATACCCGTTGCACTAACACCAGCGACATATGGAAAACAACACGCATGCGATGTATTTTAATAATTAATATAAAACATCATAATTAACCAAGCATCAAGCATAAATAACATTTCAACCCTCGAGTCTTACACTAGAGCTTAATCGATTTGAACACGTCAAATCCAAATTATGAGTCGTTAATCCCCATATTTAGAGCTTAATCCCTTTTATTTAATTTGGGCTGTCACACTTAAGGCTTGCGTCGACTCAAGGACATTGCAAGCAAAGAAACATAACAAATTTCACTCATGTCGACTTGAAGAGTTATTGATTAGTGTATTACACTCTTTTTTTCTTAGTTATGGTTTTATCACATAAGATTTTCCTAGTAAGGTTTTCAATAAGGCAATCATAACAATATTATACTACATATAAAACTTAAAGAGCGACTATTAGCCCCCCATTTAATTTAATACATTTTTAAACTAAAATGTAATTAGGTAAAATTACATAAATAACCCCTCTAAATCATGAACCTGTTTCATTTCATTTTCCCTTCTACCCACTCTCTACACCCCTCCTCAACTTTTCTTTTCACTCTCTATACCCCTTCCTAAATGAAACCTTAAATTCATCCACAACTCCTATCCCACTCACTACACTCATCTTCTCCTCTTCTACTTAATTTTCACTTTATATACCCAAACCCAAAATAAACCATAAACTAATCTCATTTTCTCTTCTGTTTTCTAATTTCTATACCCTCTTCTCATCTCTTTGTCCATACACTTGACAATTTACCACCAAATGCAACATCTTGATTATAATTTTTGGTTGAGACTTGATTTATATTCTTGAATGGTTAAAACATTTATTTTTCTTGAATCTTAGCTTTTAAAGATCAAAGAATCAATCTTGAAATGCATATGAAGTAAAGGAGAGAAAAAGATTATGTGCAACAAGGGTTGGAGGTAGTGGATTGCAAAGATGAAAATAGGGTTTTCTTTGGGAAGAGACAAGGTAAATATAAACTAAGGGTACATTGGAAAGTTTATTAACAATTAGGAAGGGATGGAGGAGGGGTGCTTAGAGCATGAACTAACTCATTTGGGCCCACTAGATGCCCAAAATAGGTTACTCTAGCATCTCCCTAACATTAAATTAAATGGGAGGTTGATATAAGGTATGTAGGCACTAATAGTCACTCCTAAAGTTTATGAGAGCATTGTACTCTTTTTTTTATTAGATTTTTCCTACTGCATTTTTTTAGTAGAGGATTTAATGAAGCAAAATATATTCAATCAAAGTGGATCAATATGTTGTCCCTTTTTCTTTAGCTATGTTTTTATCCCACTGTGTTTTCCTAGAAAGCTTTTTAATGAAGCAATCAACAAATATTGTAGTACAAATCAATATTGAAGATAACAATGCATGCACTCGTTTTTCTATACTAGATTCTTTCCAAAAGATTTTTTCTAATAGAGGTTTTGACAAGTCATATTCTCTTAGAAAGTGTCATTATGAGTGTTCTAATAGGGATTATCACTTTGATCAAGCACGTAGATGAGCACATTGAATTGTAACATCAAGCATAACTCTTACATGAATGTAACTTGTATAGATTTCTAACGTTTGTCTATGTATTGTCGTGTAACTTGTAATCTTGAATGACAAGTAGCTTTGGTGTAACTTGCACACTTTGTGCAAGTACTCATTCTCATCATGACTAAGAGCCTATATAAAAAGGCGTCTTCACTTATAAAAAATACACCAAGTTGAATTATAAACTTTTCATTCCAACTCTCTCATTTCTCTGTTCTTGTAGTTCTTAGTTCCTACTTTCTTTGCTTTGGTTCTACTAGTTCTAGCTAAGTAACAATTTAGTTTATAACAACTATCATATCTTGCTTTAGAACTAGTGAAATTTATTTGGGGTTAATTTCTCAAAACTGCTGTGCATTGAGTTTCAGTTGGACATTTTCAAAAGAAATGTTTAGTCTCACATTGGCTAGAAACTTCAAGTTTAAAGAGTATATATATATATTCTTGCACTACAATGTATGTAAAATAAAAATACAAGTGTTATGCAAAGTAAGCCACACACGTGCGGCACGGCGCATATGGCGCATTTTAGGCACTTTTATAGGCGCACTTAGCACTTAGCACGAGGCACGTGTGCGTGTGTGTATATTTGTGCGAGCTAACAATGGGTAAAACTTTTTACCATTAGTTTTTACCATTTCGAAATTACAATGTGGGCAGTTATTTGATTGACCCACTCAAGCACTAAATGAGCAGTTAATAAACTCATTCAATACTTGACTGAGTGGGAGCAGTTGAAACTACTCCACTAGTCCCTTTTTTACTCTAACTAGTTTTGACCAGTGTTCTATAAGAGAAGAGGTTTGGGGAGGGAAAAATCATCTCGAAAATTAACCAGCATTTGCTCTTGTTTTCATCTTTCACTACTGCAAAGTGAGACTTGAGCTTGCTTCATCGTATCGTTTAGGATATGTGTTGACTCTTGCAGTGTAGAGAGCAAACCTTCCTTTAGGAAAGTGGCAGTGTTACACGCTTTAAAGTCATTGCGAATCCCTCTGGTCTAACGATCTAAAGGAAGTTTTCTGCAATTGTAATGGCTTCGTTAATCAAAGAGTTGTCGGCTAACATTGCGAAGTTGGATCACTTCAATGAAGGCGATTTCCTGAGGTGGCAAAAGAGAGTGCATTTCCTACTGGTGGCGCTTCATCTGGTGTATGTTCTGGACACACCCAAACCTGTGGAGTCCGATGATGAAACTGTCGAGCAAATTAGGAAGAGGCAGAAATGGGAGACGGATGACCACACCTGTAGAGGTCACATTCTGAATTCCATGAAGGACTCACTGTTCGACCTCTACCATGACGTCCCCTCTACCAATAAGCTGTGGGAGAAACTGGAGGCAAGGTACCATAAGGAGGATGCGACAAGTAAAAAATTCATCATATCAAAGTTTATTAATTTTAAAATGGTTGATGAAAGGTCTATTATGGAGCAATTTTGTGAAATTAAGAAGATTAGAAATAATTTCTCTCAACATAATCTTGTCATGAATGAAATAATCGTTGTGTTTTTATTATTAATAAACTGCCCCCATCTTGGAAGGAGTTCAAACGAACTCTTAAGCATAAAAAAGGCCTAACTCTTGATGAACTAGCTAACTATCTTCGTGTCGAAGAGGATTGTCGCATACAGGAAAATAAAAAAGAGCAGAATGCTCAGGAAATTTCAAAGGTGCATGTGATGGAGGCAGCAAAGTTCAAAAAGCCCCTGCTGAACAGGCCTAACAAGCTTGGTAGTTTCAAAAAGCTTGCTTGTTTGGGAAAATCGAACAACCAAAATCAAAATCAAAGGAAGCAAAAAGAAACTTGTTGGTTATGCGGGAAAGATGACCACTTCGAGTTTGAATGTTATCATTGGAAGAGGAAGCAAGGAAAACATTATGCTTCCTCCAGCGCTGCAAAAGGTGCAGGAAACGACAATAATGATCACATTGCTATGATTTCTAAAATCAACGTCGTTGAAAATGACATGGCTTGGTGGGTTGATTCTGGTGCTACTCGAAACGTCTGCAAGAACAAGAGGTTCTTTAAGTCTATAGAGGCAGTAGATGAAAATATTGTCTTGTACATGGGAAATGATGCTACTGTCCCAATTAAAGCCATGGGTAGTGTTGATCTAAAGTTTATTTCTCACAAAATTGTAACACTCACTAACATGTATTATGCACAAGAAGTGAGGAAGAATCTGGTGTCGGGTAGTCTTTTGAATAAGTTTGGTTTTAGGCTTGTATTTGAGGCTAATAAATTTATACTCTCAAAGGGAGGTGTGTATGCAAGGAAGGGTTATGCTTATGAGGGCATGTTTAAGCTCAATGTAATCGTTTTATCTAATATTCTGCGTATCTTCTTGAGTCTCTTTCATTTTTATGGCATTATAGATTAGGACATGTTAATTTCATAAAATTATATTATATGGTAAATCTGGAATTACTGCCTTGCTTTGATAAATATGAAGGAAATTGCAATATATACATGAAAACAAAACTAACTAGAAATCTATTTTCTAATGTTGAAAGAAATTCAAAGTTGTTTGATTTAATACATTCTGATGTGTGTGACATACATAGTACACCATCAATAAGAGGCAATAAATATTTTATAACATTTATTGATGATTATAGCAAGTTCTGATATGTTTATTTTTTGCATTCCAAAGATGAGACAATGATTTAGTTTCAGGCCTATAAGACAGAAACTGAATTGCAATGTAAGACCTTTATAAAATGTTTAAGGTCTGATAGGGGAGGAGAGTACTATGATGCAAAGTACTTTGAATCCACTGGAATAGTCCATGAGACTACGGCCCCTTATACACCACAACAAAACGGTGTGGTTGAGCGTAAAATCGTGTTATAACTGAAATGGTTAATACTATGCTATCAAACTCTGGTTTGAGTAGTGGATTTTGGGGAGAGGCATTGCTGTCGGCATGTCATATTTTGAACAGAATTTCACAAAAGAGGAATAAAGTGACCCCATATGAGCTTTGGAATAAGCGAAAACCAAATCTTAATTATTTAAGAGTTTGGGGTTGTAGAGCAGTGGTAAAAGTATCTGAACCCAAAAAGAGAAAATTGGGTGAAAGAGGAGTGAAGTGCATATTTATTGGATATGCACAACACAGTAAGGCATATAGGTTCATGGTAATTGAGCCTAATAATTCTATTTCAGCAAGCATTGTAATTGAATCAAGGGATGCAATCTTTGATGAGACAAGATTTAAATATGTTCCCAAAAGTATTCCTCAAGAAAACCAAACAGGGAAGAAAGTCATAGAAATTGAAAATGACAAAAAAATAGTAGAAGTTTCTGAACTTCAAAGAAGCAAACGAGCTCGAAAAATTAAGTCATTTAGTTTTGATTTATATACATTCCTAGTTGAAGGAAGTAGAGAAACAATAACTAGACAAATTTCGTATTGTTTTAACACAGAGGCTGATCTTCAAACAGTAGAGGAGGCGATGAAAAAAAGAGATGCAGCTTTCTAGAAAGAGGTATTAAATGATGAGATGGGTTCAATAATGAAAAATAACACTTGGGAGCTAGTTGATCTACGTCCAGGGTGTAAACCCATTAAATGCAAATTTCTCTTCAAAAGGAAAAGAAGAGTTGATGGATCCATTGAAAAACACAAAGTGAGATTGGTTGCTAAGGGTTTCACCCAAAAGCATGGAATATACTATTTCGATACTTATTCACCAGTAGCTAGAATTGCTACTATCAGATTGCTTATTGCAATTACACCTATAAACAAGCTGGTCATCCACCAAATGGACGTCAAAAAGGCGTTCCTACATGGAGAATTAGATGAAGAAATATACATGGAACAACCTGAAGGGTTCATAATGCCCGGCCATGAAAATAAAGTGTGTAGATTGCAAAAAATATTGTATGGTTTAAAGCAAGCACCAAAACAGTGGCACCAAAAATTTGAACAGGTTGTACTTGCTTATGGATTCAAAATAAATGAATCTGATAAATGTGTATATAGCAAGTTTGATAAAAGAGGCAATGGTGTCATTATCTGTCTTTACGTAGATGACATGATTTTTAGAACTGACTTGGAACAAGTTCAGTTGACCAAAAGGTTTCTTTCAAGCAAGTTTGAAATGAAAGTTATGGGGAAAATTGATGTCATTCTCGGAATTCAGATTGTAAGAGATGAGGGGAGTTTACTCTAACTCAGTCTCATTATATTGAGAAAGTTCTCAATAGATTCAATCATTTGAATTGTGCCCCTGTTTCCACCCTGCTAGATTCAAGTATTGAGCTAGTGAAAAATACAGGCAATCCAGTTTCACAACTGGAGTATTCTAGATTAATTGGATGCTTAATATATGCAATGACATGCACTAGGCCGGATATTGCCTTGGCAGTAGGCAAGTCGAGCAGATTTACAATTAATCCAAGCGAGTTGCATTGGTTTGCAATTCGAAGAGTTTTGAAATATCTGAAGAAAATAATTAATTATGGTTTATGCTATAGTGGATATCCTTCGGTCTTAGAAGGATTTTCATATGCAAGTTGGATTGTAAAAGATCAAAATCATGTATCTACAAGTGGGTAGATTTTCACACTTGCTAGAGGTGCAATCTCGTGGGCTTCAAAGAAGCAAACTTTAAAGGCTGGTACTACCATGGAATCAGAGTTTATTGCGCTGGCATCGGCTTCAAAAACAGCTGAATGGCTACATGAATTATTACACGAGATACCATTATGGGTTAAATCGATAGCTCCAATCTCTATCCATTGTGATAATGAGGCTACATTGGAAAGGGCTTATAGCCAAGTGTACAATGGTAAATCTAGACATATTGGACTGAGACACAGTTGTGTCAGAGAATTGATAACAAGTGGAGTTATCACAATTGACTATGTGAGATCTAGTCAAAACTTGGCAGATCCCCTTACTAAAGGATTGTCAAGAGACTTGGTGAATAAAACATCAAGGGGATGGGTCCCAAGCCCATGAATTACAGGTCACTAATAGTGGAAACTCAACTCGACGAGTAACATTACGTTACTTTTTGAGTTCAATGTAGTCAAAATTCATTATAAGTGTGATCGTGAGCACTAAATTTTAATAACCATCCCAAGGTTGTTATTGCTCGCTACTTGCATGTAAAGAAATGAGGTTGAAATGATCTCTTAATAGTCTTCTAAAGGTGCTTATATTGCGGGGTACTAGAATGGAGACTACCTATGTGGATGTGAAGTGCGACCGCTTCAAGGAGTTCCAAGGGCTTGGCACCAAAGGCATTCACGAGAAGATACGGGACACAAGGTCAATGTTGAATGTGTCAAGATATTTATGGCTATTTGCTGGTGTAAGTTATATACGTGATATGGTTATGCTACATATCGAATAAAATCATTGGTTCAAAGTTTATTTACCATGTAATTCTGATGTGATGTAATGAACTTTTCACAAATTAGCGGTTCAAATCGCAAGATACCATTATTTATTTATATAATGTTTGAGTTTTCATGGATTAAATTATCTGATTATTTTGAAAATGGCGGGGGATTGTTGGACATTTTCAAAAGAAATGTTTAGTTCCACATTGGTTAGAAACTTCAAGTTTAAAGAGTATATATATACTATTGCACTATAGTGTATGTAAAATAAAAATACAAGTGCAATGCAAAGTAAGCCACACACGCGGCGCGATGCATATGACGCACTTTAGGTGCTTTTATAGGCGCACTTAACACTTGGCACGAGGCACATGCGCGTGTGTATATGTGTGCGAGCTAACCATGGGTAAAACTTTTTATCATTATTTTTTACCATTTTCGAAATTACAATGTGGCCAATTATTTGATTGACCCACTCAAGCACTGAATGGGCAGTTAATAAACTCATTCAATACTTGACTGAGTGGGAGCAATTGAAACTGCTCCACTACTCCTTTTTATATTCTAATTGGTTTTGACCAGTGTTCTATAAGAGAAGAGGTTTGGGGAGGAAAAAATCATCTCGAAATTAACCAGCATTTGCTCTTGTTTTCATCTTTCACTACTGCAAAGTGAGAGCTGAGCTTGCTTCATCGTATCCTTCAGGATATTTGCTGACTCTTGCAATGTAGAAAGCAAAACTTCCTTTAGGAAAGTGATAGTGTAACACGCTTTAGGCCATTGTAAATCCCTCTGGTCTAACAGTTTCGTAGCAAGAAATAATTACCAAATGAAAAAGTTAAGTTGAGATTGCTTTCACATAATATTCGCAACTGGGAGGCCCTTCTTTCGAACAAATGAGCCATTAAAATGTCAAAAATGGTGAGAACCCCAAAGGAGCGTCGTGATTACCTCTTGTGGGTCATCAAATGTACCTCAAAACATGTGTTTTTGAGTGTTTTAAGTACATATAGGCCTAGAAAATGGGTGTTTTTCTAAAAGTGGGGGACATTTACATTTTATTTCGCAAAATATGGTAGTTTACTTTTAATTTTCAAAAATAGTTGATAACACCTTATGAAAAGGCGTTATTGCTTATGAGTTGGCATCATGGTTGTGAGGTGGTGATGAGGTGGCGTTGAGTTGGCGAGGAAATATGTATAGATAGCTCCTTTTGAAAACGAGTTATCTATACAAAACTATAATTTCTATTGATAGCTACTTTTGAAAAGGAGCTATCAATACAAATTCTTTTCCCCATGACCGCCACGTGCATATGGAGATGGACGACCTGCGCCACTCGCGTATCTCGAGGTAGACAACCAATGTAAACAATATGCACGCATATCGACATGGACAACCTATGCAAATGTGACCCATATATGCCGAAGTGGAGATTTCATGCAAATGGCAGGCACGTCTGTCTAGGTGTGCGACCCATGCAACCTCGTGCAACTCATGCAAACGCCACGCACGTGTGTCGAGATAATAAAAATAATGTAAACGTCACGCAGGTATTGCGAGGCGGACAACCCGTACAACTCGTGCAACCCATAGGCGCTATTCGATCGGCTCATGTTCACGCAGTCATTATACATGGGTTGTGTTACACAGATAGCGCCTTTTCAAAAAGCGCTATCCGTGTAACACAATACACATAGGACCGTCCACAACAGTGAAAAAAATCTACCCAACTAATAGCGTCTTTTGGAAAGGCGATATAGCTTAGTTTTTGAATAAAAAGAAAACCACACTTATTTTCCTCATTTAAACTAAAAGGTAATGTACTTTTGTAATTTTTTCTCATAAATTAGTGATAAAATATCAAAAATCCGAAGTTGACACTTCCAAGCTACGAAAAGTACATTTGCACACAAGTAGTTGCAGTACTCCCAATTAGTTACTGTTAAAATGTATAATAAAACAACTAACCATATACTATAGTTCTATATAGGCCTTAGGGCAATCAATTCAAAATTATAGATTGCACAGGCCAAGACTCCATAGGATCCTGTACAATAGAAATTACTTTTAACCCCAAAAAACTGCAGTAAATGAATGTGTATAAACAAATTACAAAAATACCTAACTTGGTAAAGCTCGGCCCTAGCCATACTCACATTGAAGTCCCTTTCTTTTTATTTTTTCATATGATTCGGCTTGAGATTTTCTTCGATTAAATGATTATAATATCAATAAGATTGATTAAATTTATTGATTAAGCACCGAACTTTAAGTCAATCACTTCAAGAACTTGGATATCGTACCCTAGACTCTTAAAATTAGTACTTAAAATTGCCGAAAATAAATAAGTAAAGCACCAACCAACTTGGAGGTCAATGAACCAACCCTGGGTTTCATGCATTGGTTAGGACCTAGCTAGCTACTAGCTGTTTAATTAATTGAAGTTCTTTAAGGTTATAAGTTCGAATCTTCTAATTTTTTTTAAAAATATATATATATATATATATATATATATATATATATATATATATCTTTCACAGTGACAAGTTTCTTTTATGGAATATTCAAGAGTAATCACAGATACCGCAAATATAATAATATGGAAAACATGAGAAATAAGTTTATTCCATGAGAAGGTTGTATACATCAACTTTGTTCACCCAAAATATAAGATGAAACAAATCACCATGACATCAAGAAAACTCATCATGTAGGTTTATTACGACGGTTACGTTGACGATGTTGCTCGGTGATGCAAACCAGACGTACTCTATGTCTAGTTGGACGATGTGTTTGTACATTCGATTGAGTTTGTTAAGGTTGATGGTCATGCATTGAATGGCGTCGAGTAGATTGATGTTCTTCCTCTTGTGCTTTACTAGACTCACATCTGCTACTGATGCTCCCAAAAATATGAGGTTAAACCATCCCAAAATATTGGCTTTCTGTATGCAGTTGGGGGAAAGGAACATGAGGCTGCAGCATGGTCAACAAGTTCATGAATGAGCCATCTCCACTATATGGCATATTGTAATTATAACATTGTTGAGTATATGGACTCGGCATTTATTAAGGCAATGACATATACATTTGATGTCTAAGCATTCTATAGTCCACATATGAAGACGACGACCCGGGTGCACAAGAATCAAAATGGTAAGGAAGAAGATTCACGATCGGCGACCTGGTACAAACATTTGAGGTTTTGGTTGCATTGTGGACGATGCAGGAATGTACCAATGAGAAGAATGAATTGGTGGGGATGATCGTTGGCTACTCTCGCCAATAATCTTTGTTCTACTCGCTCTCGGACGAGATGAACGTACTAGAGGAGAACGCCTGCTACTCTACGCAGCAATCTCAGTCTGAGTAGATGGACGTGGTGGACGAGGATGTCTGGTGCGTTCCCGCATAGTCTCTGGTCGTGTTCGTCTTCTTCTCACCTTTCTGTTTGTTTCGCCCTGATCGTCTTCTTCATCTTTCTGTTCATTATCCTCATTTATGTCTTGTTCGACGTCAATTCCGTCATGCCAAAGAATAGACATTTGCTTTTCTTCTTCGTCTAAAATTTTAATCTCTTCATCAAGCGCAGCAAGACCTTTCTCGTACCATCCTCAATAAACACTCACCTCAATCAATGCACTAAGTTACACTGATATAAAAACATGAGTTCAAAGCATGCAATATAAAATGTTAGTTGTTCGAGAAAAAGTAAGAGTTAGAAGTTTACCGAGTAGTCACGTAAAGCCACGTCGTGTCCAATGAATCTCACAGTGTTCAAGCCATACCACGTCATGTAGTCTTGATGATCGTGCCCTTCATTATGTGCCATTGTGGCAATGTTGTTGCCACGATTTTCCCATATGTGTATATAGCTTGCGTGAAAAGTCACCCAATTTTCTTGATGACGTCCACGCAATTCGATGCGGTGTAGTTGGATTTCGTAAGCACAATTTGATGGAACCACTTGTACTATTCCGAATTGTCTCATAACCCTTTCTAGTCGATGTCACTCGACTATGTGGAAACAAATAAGAGGACACGTCGAAAGCCAACTACCGTGACCGTTAGTACAGTAATCGAGAAGAGACCTCATGACTTCAGCATATGGTTGTCATACTACATCATCCTTATTTCTTTGCAAGTCGAGTGCATCACGGTAAGGCGATACGACGTGCGTCGCACTCTGTGTAACCGAAAATGCATCTAGTCATCTGTGTAGAAAACAATAAGTTAAGAAAAATGAAAATTGACTATATGTTAAAGAAATTAAGGAAAAATATTTGTATTACATGTGTCCCAGTGGAACGTCCATAAGCATATGTTCTTCATCCACTGTTTGCGATTAAACTCTAGAAACATCCAAGCGCCGCGGTGCTATGAATGGAAATATGTTTCATGCCCACAGTTGTACAATAATTGATGCGCCTACAACCTAATGTGCCCCTGCGCGAGATCCACGACACAACTTCATTTACAAATAAGTCAAACATGCACTCCCCCATATATTGTCCAACTACTTGGAAATCCTCCAGCAATGGTAGGAACATCAAATGTATGAATTGATTGGACTTGTCGACGAAAAGACAACCACCGATAAGTTGTATGTACAATCGAACATAACGTTGCACCGACTCCTCATCGATATCATCATCTATAGCTAGTACGTTACATCAAAGTCATTCGACTTTAAGTTTACAACCAATAACGTCATCTCCAACAGTAGTTCGTCCAAGTAGCCTATCGCACACATCAGCATAGTCTGTATTTGTCGTTCTCGTCAAAGGCATACCTTCGATAAGTAAGTCGAGTTGTATCTTCACGTCCTGGAGTGTAATTTTGCACTTCCCACAATGTATGTGAAATGTATGCGTCTCAGGCGTCATCTCTCTACGAATGCGGTAATCAAAGCTCAATCAAGGCTGAAAAATGCTACGCGGGAAATCCCATGTAACTCACTGGAACGAAGATATGGGATCATCATCGAATGATATTGCACAATTCGATTAATGACCCCACGTCTTCGACGTACGCGCATTGTTTCGTACATCTTATAATTGATAATGTATTAATCTATATTTTTGATACGTTTATGCTGTAACATTAGGCGTATACATGTAAAAAAGTTTACCTCACCCCCTCCAAGTTCGCGATGATCTGTGTGTAATTGGAGTTGCAAAAGTGAAGGATCTGAAGGACCTAGATCCATTGTTGTACAACTACAAATAAATGATATAAAAAGAATTAGAGTGTTGTTCAAAACCAAACAATAACTCTTTCATATATGTTCACACAAAAACAAATGCATAAATGCTCAAAATCAACATAACTATAAACTTAAGTTATGACAAACAATATACAAAATCGACTATAGGTTTTCATTGGAAGGTTGAGGTATGCTTGAACGGTTTTTTTATGTCCCTCTAAACGATAAATACCACACCGATTCTTCCTAGTTGGGACTTGTTCACGGTCTTTATTTGGACATGTTATTCTATGTCTTTCTTGATGACATATGCCACATCGCAAAGGCCTTTGGACATTATGAAGATCCATCTCGTTATGTCTTTGGGATCCCTTTGGTCTCCTTTGGCCACGTCTGCACCTTGGGTCGGGTATGATCTTCATCCCAAAAGTCAGCCAATAATTTTCATCTGGGATGGCATTGAAATTGTAGGAGTAGCATTGTGCGTACACATCTATCCTATAGTATGGCTCGATTAACTACGCGTAGCTCACTCAAATAAAGGCACATGCCGCTAACACGCGTGAGCGAGAGAAACCAAATGACTGCCATTAATTACAACTGCACACCCGGTCCTTTAGGATAACGACTTGGGTGTTGTTGCCTTTATGCATGCGATCTCCATGTCTTCCAATCTGCACTTCGAACTCACTAATGTCGCGATTAATCAAATTGACTTAATGCCGCCTTGCGGATTTTTCATTTTCCGTTAGTTTATCCATGACATATTTCGTGTACGATTGTCCGTTTGAGATTGCTTCATTGATTTTCTGGTTGCGTTGATCGTGGCATGTCACCAATCTTTGGTAAATCATCTGAGTCATCGCTGTTATTGGCAAGAATCGAACCCCCTTCAATACACTATTAAAACACTCTGTAATTGACGATAACATTCGTGTAAATAATATTGGTTCGGCGATAACTGTGTATTTGAGTGCAAAACATAAATTGTATTTTGTACATACCAACACCATTAGAATTCATCCATCCGTACTGCATGCCTCTGTTATGCGATGGAGTCCATAGTTCTTTGGGATGACATTGACATATTGCAGACATTGAAGCATTCGTGATGATAAGTATGCAAAACGCTCCATCCACGCATTAAATTTTCGTTTTTGATGTTGAACATCTACTCGACTAAAGAGTATTTTCAATGGGCATTTTTAAACTGGTGCCAAAATTGCTAATCAAGTGTCGCAAACAATAACGGTGGTACCCTTTTGGGGGACAAAAATCGTTGCTTGGGGTGTTGATCACCTCCGAAATGTCAGAGTGACGATTAGAAATAACGCAAACTCTTTCTCTACATGTCACGTGTTTGCACAACATCCTCAAAAACCACTCCCACGAATTGGTTGATTTAGTTTCTGCACGATGGCAAATACAACCGGTAATATGTGTCCATTGTCATCAATAGATATCGCAATCATTAGCTTCTCACTGTATTTGTCATATAAGAATGTCGCGTCAATCTGAAGTAGAGACCTGCAAAACTTGAAAGCATGTATTGATGCTTCAAATGCAAAAAACACATAACGAAATTGAGGAAATGCAGTTCTTATCTCATCAGCAGCCCATTGTCTATGTGATCATTCGATTCTTGTCCTCGGACTCTTACTCCTCACAGTCGCCAACTATCTTGGTAATAAAGCGTACGACTCATCTCAATCTCCAAATGCAAATGCAATTGTCTTCCTTTTGGCATTACACATTCGCTTGTAGTTGACTTTGTGATTCGTATTTTCCCTTAATTATTTGTACTAATGCTTTGATCGTGATTGCTTAATCACTCTTGACGACGCTTTGGATCTCTCGCGCAATCATTTTGGCGTCAAGTTGGGCTTGACCGCGTTCTACGTCGGGATTAATATACGCGTGCGGTACGTCTAACTGTGTAATCTCTCATAATTGTGTTTTCTTTCGCAAACAAGCATGAAGACGTCATATACACCCGTGTTTTGCACTTCTACATTTAATCGTCCACGTAGTTGTAGTCGATTCCATCACATGGAATTGACAATGTCTATTAGCATGTCACACTTTAACGACATGTTGAAAGTCTTTTTTATTGTCAAAGTATATCCATATCTCCAAATCGAAATTAGACATGTCCCCCCAGTTTGCTGATGGGAATGTTGGGTCGTAGTAGAATTAGTCACCTCCCAATCGATTTCGTTATATACCGGTATTGGTTGATGAACTTCATCATCACTTGCTTCCTCCAATAAAATCTCTTCATCAATAGCAAATTGTTCATTTTCCACATTTTTCACACCCGAAAGTTCATATCTTAAATCATCCGTGCAAACATTGACGTTATCCCAAACGACAATTGATGAGCATATTTGTTGGGACGTATGTCTTCATCGGTTTCATTATTGGCGTCCTCGTTAACTTCATCGTCATTAGAAGCATTAATATCTTCATGTAATGGACTAACAAATCCCTCTTCCACGCCCCCACCCTATGGAGATTGCATATGCAGCCTTTCCATCATTAATGATGCGTTTGACGTGCTGTCACATTCATCACGAACTTGCGTATAAATCGTACGATTTTAAAATGAGTCAATTGACGCAAATGTCAAATAGATATTTACCGTTGCGTTATTGGTAAATTGGTCACCATCTCCCACATCAAGTCGACATGTGTCGTATCATCCAGCAACACAAGGACGAAATAATGCGAGCCTCCGGGAGGATTATCATGTGGCGATAAGTCATCTGAACTAGATTCTCCATAGATGAGATATTGAACGCGTTACACACGCATCCATTATTTGACGACCACTCGTCCCAAACTTAACCATCACCACTGCTAATGAGGGTGCGCTGTACGCAATGCAATTTAAACCATTAACAATTTCACCGTACGCATAGAATAGAAAATGGATGTTCATATGTTTCATGACCAACATAAGTTTTCAAACATTGATGTAAAAAAGTTACACACAAATGCACAAATATGTTAAGCGAAATAGTTGATCACTAAAGCAAGTTAAAGCGCAATCGAACTTTCTGATGTAGAAGATCGCAATAAGAGCGCAACTACAGAGCATACTTATTATTTCGCACTTACATTTTCTGTGTAATAACGATCATACCTACTGAACTATTTCACAACGAGCACGATATTCATTTTAAAATTTAATTCAAGTATTTTCCGGTATATGGGGGGGATTTACACACAAGGGGAACTTTCGGATGTAGATGATCGCCTTAATAGCGCAACTACAGAGCTTCTTGTTTTAAACGCACTTTCCATTAAATAAATATATCAACCATTTTTCAAAAACATAATACTTATATCACTCTATATCATGTAAATCATAACAAACCTAAATAAATAATTATGAAAATACTAAATTTGCGAACTTACTATTTTCCTCCACTTTTTGTCTTCAACGTAATGATCCTGCAATAACATTTTATTTTCGTTAGTTTAGAACACAAAGAGTATAATAAATCAACACCAGTAAACTAAAGTAAACTAATCAAACATAACTACCCTAACTAACCAAAGTAAACATTTACCCAAATAATGAGTCTTAAACTAAACTCAAGTAACTTAACTAACTAACCTAACCTAATCTAACATAACATAACCTAACTATGTGAACCTAACGTAACATAACTAACGAACCTAACTCCTAACCTAACCTAACTCAACTATACTAACCTAAAATTGTCGAACAACAAAACTAAAGTAAACTAATCAAACATAACTAACCTAACTAACCAAAGTAAACTTTTATCCAAATAATAAGTCTTAAACTAAACTCAAGTAAGTTAAATAACTAACTTAACCTAATCTAACATAACCTAACCTAACCTAACTATGTGAACCAAACGTAACCTAACCTAACTCAACTATACTAACCTAAAATTGTCGAACAACAAAACTAAAGTAAACTAATCAAACATAACAACCCTAACTAACCATAACTACCATAACTAATCAAACATAACTACCATAACTATGTGAACTAAACTCAACTAACCTAACCTAACTTAACCTAACCTAACCTAACCTAACCTAACTATGTAAACTAAAGTAACTAGACTAAACTAACGAACCTAACCTAATTCAACTATACTAACCTAAAATTGCCGACAACAAAACTAAAGTAAACTAATCAAACATAACTATCCTAACTAACCATAACTACCCTAACTATGTGAACTAAACTCAACTAACCTAACCTAACATAACTATGTAAACTAAATTAACTAAACTAAACTCTACTAAACTAAAATACCGAACATAACCAAACACGACTATACTAACCTAAACTAACCTCAACACCTAATCTAAACTAACTTAATTAACTAAACTAACTAACATAACCAAACTAAACTAACATAACCTAACTAACTAAACTAACTACCATTAGCTAAACTAAACATCTAACCTAAACTAACTACCTCAACTAACTAAACTACACTAACCTCATCTTTCTCCTCCGCAGCTACGTTGGCCCGCTGTCGTTGCTGCTGCTCCTTCCTCCGCTGCCGCCGCCGCAGCTCCCTCCTCCGCTTCCTGGGCCGCTATTTCTTCCTCCACGTACCACTACCGCTATTTCTTCCTCCACGTACCACTACCGCTACTTCCTCCACGTACCACTACCGCTGCTGCTGATGAGAGCCTCCGCTCCGCTCCTGCTCTGGTGCCCCCACAATCCTCCTCTCCTCCTTCCTCGCCGCGCGTGTGCACCACCGCGCATCTCTCTCGCCGCCGTGTGACCCCCGCCACCCCCTACCCCTACCCTCCTCCTTCCCAAAACCAACGCAAAGAAAATATTCTCTGAGTCGATTTCGGGAAGAAGAAAGTAAGGTGCACATATAGCGCCTTTTGAGAAGGCGCTATCTGTGCACCCCCTTTGTCACGGGTTTGTCCAATCCACGCGGACGTGGATCCACGTGGACGTCGACATGTACACCAATAGCGCCTTCTCAGAAGGCGCTATTCGTTCGGCACACTAATAACGCCTTCTCAGAATGAGCTATCAGTGTAAGCCCGTCCACGTGGCGTAGATTACACTGATAGCGCCTTTTCAAAAGGCGCTATCCATATGTCCACATCATCAAAAAATTTAGTCACTGTGATATCGCTTTTTCATCGGGCGACATTGCCTATTTGTCCGAAATAAAAACAATTCAGCCTTATTTTTCTCATTTAAAGTACAAACATGTGTACTTTTGTGATTTTTTCCTAGAAAATGCCACTAATGTTTTCTTTGAGAGGTTTTAAAAGAGTAAACAAGTAACTGCACGGAGGATTGCATTGGCTAGTAAACAGAAATGCAAATCCAACAAAATTTCGTTTGGAAAAGTTTAGATACTGTACAATGATAGGGTGACGTACTTTTGATACATGCATTTGCTACGCAATAGTTGAGATTTCTTAGTAAAACAACACTGCTGCAAATGTTTGTATCAAAGTATGTCACCCAATCATTTTGATTTAGAAACCAATGGAAGAATCGGTTTTCCAGTCAAGAATTAAGGTTGTGCGAGGCCTTGTCCGTCTATTGTTTTTGCCCACTCTTTTTATGTACTTTTTACAATCTAACTTCACTGAAATCTCAAAACCTCGTATGTATTTTGACATTGTGACGAGGAAAAAAAAAAAAAAAACCTAAGTCGCTTACAGCTCACCTTTCTCCGCAAGTGTAGTACATCACCAATTTAAAGGTTTTAGTAATCGGTCTCCTCTGTTCATTTACAAGACGGACTAGCTGTAACTCGGCCTTTCACCAGAGCACTTTTAGGCTTGAAGCTACTACATTTGAGCATCACTCACACCAGAACCTACAAGCAACCATGTTAAAAGAAAGTATGCCCTTGAAATTGTCTAGCTAGCATCACGTAAACAACACATTATGCAAGAGTCATGAGAGAGTCTGACAGATTTACAAACAAGTGTGAAGTGACAGTACTGAAAAAGAGATTAACAAGTGGCACTACCTGAATCGTTATCCTGAAGAATCCCTCCTAAGGATCCCACATTGACAAGATGACAAGTTGGGCATGCACACTGCTTTTGTAACTCCTCACTCAGTGACGTGCAAGTCTCTTCCAGTTCAGTAGTCTGCTTGTTCACTGTCAAGGAAAGACTTCTAAATGGATTCAGGAAGTTCCCATGTTCTAAACAACGTTCACTATATCTCAGGAATAAATTGCACAATTAAGAATAAGTATTGCCAATGAAACTTATCTCAATTAGCCCCATATAAAAAAGTTAGCCTCCAAAGGAATGAGCAATATTAAATGGTGGATTGAGTAATCCAATAGGAATATAATGTTAAACATACTATACTTTAGCAAAAAGGATATCTAGTCAGTTCCTGCAACTCTTTCATCACCTTCACCATCTCATTCAAGAGAGAGTTTCTCCTTTTCAAATTAAGGAGCTTCTGTTGGACCTGCAGAAATATTTATTGCAAAAACATAAGCTTCCTCGACTCTCAAGGAGAATACCTTTGTCATGTTGTCAATTTTAGCATTCTTCGAATATAATACTTTTGGAATTGGATTCTACAAAAGGCAGATTCTCCTGAAATAATAATAAGTGCTAACAATATCTCTTATGCTTTTCTTACAGATTCCCAGTGACCATATACCTCTCTTAAGGCTGATTGAACAGTTAGTTAGAACACAATGAGTTCAAAAAACATGCATATATATATATATAGGCTAGAAAGGCTTCTTTCTTCTAAAGTTAAAACTAAGTCCTCTTCTACTAATATTTACAAAATAGCTACTGTTTCTCCTCGTCCTTAGATAGTTGGAGTTAAAACCCAACAATCAAGTTCCTGATTAAAGCAGCTCTTCAGAAGAGAATTCAATAAAAGAACCATGATGGGCAGCCTGTTTAAGTAACTCATCAAGTGAATAACCAGAATTGAGTTGCTTCTTTTTATCTCGCATGATTTTCGATCATTTCCACCATTCCTAGTACAATTATCTTAGATCAAAGAAATAAGAGGTTCTTTCTACCACAATAATAACAGAGCAGAGTGACCGATGCATATGAAGCAAGAATATTGTTGGAGAGCATGAGAAATGGCTTGTCCTAGTCTTACTTGCTGGTTAGTAATGCACTCTTTCTGGACCTCCTTACCCAGAAAGGCCACTTGCAATGGACAATATAAATTATGGTGGTTGCTTGCTAGTGTTTTAATGCATCTTCTCCTCTATGCTTGCCTTTTCTTTTCTTTTCTTTTCTTTTTTTTTTTCTTTTAGCATAACATTAAGTACATGGGGATGCTTGCCTCAAATTGCTAAGGTCAGAAAAGGCAATTCAATGTGAGCGATAACATATTAATAATGACACTTTACAGTTTATAGCAATCCAGTTTCAAATTTAAAAGGTTAATGCAGAAGGCAGGTTTGAGAACAATTGATATTTGTCTACATGCAGATTGGAATGTTACCTAGCACTAGCAGCAATTTGCAGCAAACCACATCACAGACTTCACAAAACATCATCTACAATGAAGAATTGGGAAGACTACTAGAACTCTAGTGATAATGAAAGACCAACTACTGACCTCATTGTAAAACTTCATTTTCTCTTGATATTCGCATTGTGCTTCATCTGTTTGAGAAACCAGATGTTTGAGCTTGTCTTTCATATCCATTACAATTGTTTGCGGATCAATTGCAGCTAGTTCACCCTCAACTTTTGTACCTGCTTTATTATGGACATTAGAGCTCACTTGGGTTTTGCGAAGTAATACGGAACAAAGAACTTAATATAAAAAACAAAAAAAAAAAAAACAACAACAACAACATGAAAGGAGTTCGAACCAAGCCACTTACACAAACATGGGAGCTGAGGTAAATAAATATTGGTTCTAATAATCAAACACTTGATAACTCAGACATAAACTGTTACAGGCTTTTCAATTTAGTAGTTAAGGCCTTTTATAGTCTATATGTGGGGCTGATAAGGGACTACATTTGAGTTTCAGCAATAAATGTCATGATGCTATGGTGCTAGGCTCCTGGTTCTCCAGTGGTGAGTTTGTTTTGCTGTAAAAGTGCTGCTGATATAATGCAATAGTATAAGTATTTGAATTAAAAAAAAAAAAAAAAAAGTAGAAAACTAAGAACCTAGTCAGCCTGAACTTTCCTTCTTCTTTTTTCAGCATACTCAGCCTTAACTACCAAATCAACTTTTTTGCACGGACTAGGTTAACGTTATCAGCTGTGAAAATACTAAAGGTGTGTTTGGTTGGGATGACTAAAAGATTAATCCTAGGATTAACTTTTAGTCCAATGTTCGCTTAGGCGGACTAGGTAGTGAAACGGATTACATAGTCATGTATCCATGGGACTAAATAAAGTGAACCTCAACCTACTCACTAACTAATCCAACCTACAAGAAAACGTTATTTCCCATTGTGCCCTCATTTTTTTAAAACACTTCACACAATATACTTCATCAATATTTTCGGCCTCCCCACCTAAAAATCGAAATCGATCTCTCCTCAAAATTGAAAATGTTGAGCATCTCCTCTCTCGTTCGGCTCTATTTCATCCTTTTCCTTTATGGTTCTCTCTTTATATGTTTTGAGGCCAAAGCCATATGTACTTGCACGCATCATATCTTATTATGCTTTTAGAGAATGGGTATTCATTGAGGCGAAAGGCAACTCTTGTACCTCCATGTGCTTTCTTTTGTGTGTGGTTGTTGCAGGAACAGGTGTAGGGTGGGAGGACGCGGATGGTTTGCGACTCATGTGTGTTGAAAAGCTGAAGATGAGAGCCTACGCTCTTTGTTGAGGTTTTGTTTAACATTCACGCTGATCGGTCTCGATCAAGCAATTGTTTTTGTCCCTATAGACTTACGGGTTTTTGACCGGAGATGAGGCTCCATCCTGCGGCTGTGGCTACATTTTTTATTGATTTCCTAACTCTTCGATAGAAAACACGAATGCTTACAATGCTCCGCGATGATCAGTTAGGCGGTATAGCACAAATTCTAGATTATTAAACTCTTTTTTAGGGGTTTGAGATCGCAAGTGAGGTGAGTTCGGTTGTGTTGGGGTATTTATATGGGGAGGGGTAGAAACGTCATTTGGGCTAAACCACTTAAACTCCAATCAACCCAACCGAACAAGTCCCCAAATTTGGATTACCCTTAATCCATAGCCAACTAATCCCAAACAACTAAGTCCAACTCTATCAAGACAAGCCTATCAACCCAACCGAACACACCATAAGCAGTATCAGTAATAGTAATTTATAGGATATTCTAATACAGGCAGAATGCTTGTAGGCGTCAGCATCAAAATAATAGTTAAAGGCATTTGAAGGAAGCTGCTCTTTAAACAAGTGGGACTAACATTAACAACAAGATAAATTCCAAAGACACAACCAAAGTGGTTCTTGATTGATTTTCCTATATGTTAGCAACAACATATAAAATTTACCAATGTCAAGAGAATACTTGTAGAAAACAAAAAGTGTAACACCTCCTAGATAACAGAAACCAGAGAACTGTAGTACTAATAAGTAATAACGTTACACCTCCTTATAATAAGTGCTCAAAATTAAAGATGCAATCTATCGTACACTTCTACAATGTCATTCACAAACAAATTAATACTAGGCAGACTGGTTAAGGATCATTTTAATCAGGTACATCATAGGCTACTGACCTTGACTCAAGATTTCAAAATAATTGGAACTTGGAAAGGAACAAGTACGCATGCTGATAAAAAACTTCAAAAGGAAACAAAAAAAAAATCTATTAAAACACACAAAATGCTGGATGTATATATGAGCAACTAGATAGGAAAAACAAATTTATTCTCGAAGACAAAGCCCAACAACTTTTTAACCACTAATCAGCTAATAAGTCCTAAAAGTCCTAAAACTTATATATTTTTGGTATGGCATACTAGAGGTAGGAGCAGCATTAAGTTCCCATGTAAAAGTTGTTTCCTCCAGCTTATTTTTACATAATATATGCCCATCAATCATTATCTAATCCAATTGAATCTTCACATATGGGAATCAATCCACAAAAAGGACCACTCATGTCATAGGTGAAATTTGATTGAAAGATAACTCGAAAAAACAACAAAAATCTCTACAAAACAAAATTAATTGGATTGTCCATAGAATCTGTTAAGGTAAGATTTTAGATTGTCATTGCACACCCTTGATATGGTAAGTAAGTGGATATGATGTGATAAACTATACCTTGTGGGTTTAATATGTAGAATTGTACTTTAGTGTTGTGCCCACAAAGATATTGTCTGTAGGCACAACCTCAATCTTTGACAAATATGCAGAATATTTGACAGATGTGAGAATATTCTCCAACACACAGAATATACAGCTTGATATCTTCGAATATATTCTATAGTAATCTACACTATAACTAGGGCTAACTTTGGCTTTCAACCCACAAGACAAGGCAATCTTTCCTTGCACGAATTGAAGAGAGAAGGAAATGGAAGATTTGCCAATAGGTGATTGAAGAAGAAAATGGAAACAAATTCAAATCTTGTAATGTTTATTTTCTTTTTATTTGCTTCATCGCGACCAGAACTTCATCTCTTTTGTTGAGACTGAATTCTGATCATTGAGATAGATGGAACACTAGTTCGGTCTCTTGTTTTTGTTCAAACCTGTGAAGGGGACTTGACTTGTAATTGCTAAGGGGATCTTGGCACCAAGGTGATCTTAGGTGATAGTGTAGGATCATTGTAAGGGAAGTGAGGAGTGCGTCGAAGCTTGGTAAGGGATCGCTAGTTAAATGAGGGATCACGAGTTAGGAGCTTTGTGTAAATTTGTTGCTCATTCTCTTAGTAGAACTTACACCCGGGCATGGCCCCGCGGACGTAGGACGTGAGGTCCGAACTGCGTGAACAAGATCTTGCATTGTGGTTTGTTTCGGTTATTTTCAGTTTTGCATTACTTGTTAAGGCATCAATCATATCAGAATCCGTCATTACATCTTCTTGAACAAGTGAAAACGAAGGCAAACTTATTTTTTCACACATCCCCACTCAGGTTCATGAAAGAGTAGTACTTACAGAGCCCTGAAAGGAAACTCACATGTATTTTAGATAAAAGATAACTAAGAATGATTATGCATACCATCGTCATCTGTTGAAACTTTGGTAATTTTGTCTTCACCAACTGTTTGGTTCACTGGTTTTTGGGAATTTCTGCCAGAACAGTTGAAATGTAATTAGGTCATTGTTCTTATACCAGATGTTTAAATCAGTTCCCAAGCTATTCATTGTAACAAAATGCATTTTCAACAAACCAAAACAAATAAATCTTGTTCCTCAAAGATGCCAACCTTATCCTTTCTCTGAGCTCAAGCATTTCCCTAATAAACTCATCTCTGCATACAACGAATTCAACGCTTAGACTCATTATGCGTCCCAACTCACGAGACTATCTATATTTTCTGAAATATGTTTTTCATTTTGTAGTTTGCACATAAAAACGATTAAGAAGCTCGTACCGTTCAGCATTCTCTTCATACTTTTAACAACCCAAACGCAATGATTGATGAACATAAACAAAATTTAGAGATACATTAGGGCTCAATCTTTTCATAAAGAAATCAAGCACAAAACAAAAACTACTTCAATGAAAATCAGTAAATCAAAATGATGAACATGAACAAGATTTTGAGATACATTAGGGCTCGATCTTCACTCCTTACCTTAAGAACTCCAATTTCAGATCCGATTTTGGCCAACTGACCTTGATACTCAGAGATCCTCTTCTGCGAGTAAACCAAAATAAAATTAGTAAAAATTGGTTCTGAAACCCTAAAATCTCACTGAAACAGAACAATTCCACCTCCAGAGATTTTATCGAAGCTTCGCTTAGAGCCAATTCAACTTGGCTTCTCCTGAGCTCCTGCTCGGCGACTTCCTTGGCGTGTTTGACTTTCTCCTTCGCTGAATTCGCAGATTCCAACTCCGATCTGAGCTCTTCGACTCTCTTCTTCAGATTGGCGACTCTGCGTTCTTGATCAACCAAGGATTCAATAATCGAATGAGAGATTTCATCAGAGAAGATGAATTAGAGACAGGAATTAAAAGCATCTTCTTACCTCCTTCGTGTTTCTCTGCCGCGACATCCCTAAGTATGCACAAGAGATCTTTCTGGAACTCTGCGTCCGCCATTAATGGATCTTGGAGTTGGAGGTTCTCTTTTCCCGCGCTTTCGACTTCTCTTTCCTCTCGAATGGAATTGAAGACGGACGAGACGAATGAGTGAAGTGACAAGGAACCTCCAGAAGATGGGCTTGCTGAACAAGAATTTTCACACCGAAGCCCAAGTATTCAAGGCTTAAGACCATCTCCATTGGTAACATGGATTTACAACATGAATTGGTGCCACACCATCGATATGAAGAAGATGGTTATCTTATGTGACACTAGATAAATATTCACCTTTTAAAATGATCTCCAATGATAATGTGAATTTTGACTATGGATTGATTAGTTGACACTTTTATTTTCAACTTTTATACTATTAATAAAGACTTGAAAAAAAATAAAAACTTTAAAGAATTAATAATGCTAACGTAACAGTCTACCACAATCTCTAGAAGTAGACATCATAGTAGATACCCTTCACTTCGATTTCATACCACATAGGATGAATATTATAAATCTTTGATCCCATTGGAGAGCAATTCTTGGGTTGGATATGGATTGTATCATAGGTGTGGATCCATTTTCACCCCAATTTATAGTCTCATTAGAGATGCTCTAAAGAACTTACTCCAGTTCACGTGTGATTAAATGGCTAGTTTTCTTTGACCCAAAAAGGGCTAGTGTTTTTTTTTTTTTTGTCAGAAAAAAGGGCTAGTTTAGTACGCAATTTTTATTAAATCGGATGAGGCATGGCCCAAGCCCACTCACTGCCAAGGCCTGGCTCAGGCCTGCTCACCGCCAAGGTCCGGCCCATAAACAAATCTATCTAATTATCTATAGGTTATTTGGCCCGCCTCCGCCTCTATCCATTGGTCTATTAATCTTGCTAATATTGATAGGCTCAGCTATATGCAAGCCATTAAAAATCTTCCACACCCTTTCCAGAAACGACCTACTTACTCATCTCAACTCCCAAAATAAGTCACATGTCCTTCACCTCTTTCACATTTATGCACCCCACAAAAACCAATGATCGTCTATGATCGTCCCTCTGACCATCGCAAGCACAACCAATGCGAAGTTGCATTTTTTAGGCGAATACCATCGTAAGAGTCGTTATCTTCAAGCTTTTTGATGGAAGTTGATGATTTTAAAGTGTTGTTGATTTGTTTTAATGAGGTTTGAACAAATTTTTGTGTTGCAATGCATTGTTCGTTGTCATTTGGTGTTTCTTGACTTTACGAAATGGAGGATGAATGTCAAGGGAATTCGAATGTGCAAGAGGAAGAAGCATCTCTTTATTTTTCCTTCGTTTGAGTAAATTTTTGTATTTTTTAGTTTTCGTGTTGCCTGTCATATGGCTTGGTCACACAGGACCGAGCTAACACCTATTGTTCACTCTCGACCGACCGAGTAGATAATTGTCATTCGGTGACATGTAACCGAACAAAAACGTTTAGTTTGTTTGGATTTGACCGAATCATACAATTTCCATTTTTTGTGATTATTAATTGAAGGTCGATTGTGATGATGTGATTTACCGTTTTATAGAGAATGATTTCTTCTTCTGACTTTGCGGACTACACTAATGACTTCATCCCTAATGCCTCATTGTTACGTAGGGATGAGCCGTCACAAATAGGTTCAAAGTCGGGGATTAAGTAAAAATTTCGTTATTGTCACGAAGAGTTTTGATGCAGGGGTGATGGTCGTCGTCGGGGAAGGTTCAACATGGCGTGCGAGAGGTTTGGTACTTATAGGGGTGACGCCCAAAGAGTTGAAAAAATGAAATCCAGTAAAAAAAGAGATAATTGTTAAGAAAAAAATTGTGATAGATGACAAATGGGAGGTTTTGAAGGGGACATCAAGGAAAAAATCTGGCACTAAAAAATGTGGTTATCCATTTACTATAAACATAAAAGAACATGAAGACCATTTAGGGCACGTGACCACAGTGTGTGGGCGACATAACTACGAAATTGGTTATTATAAGGACGATAACTTATACGCTGGCCGATTAGTTCAGGAAGAATACATTGTGGTCGTACACATGATGCAAGGAAACATCAAGCCCAGGGAGATTTTAGACGCGTTAGAAAAAAAGGATGAAGATAACTCATCAACCTTACGCACGATATACAATAGAAGGCAAAAATCAAGGGTGGACGAGGCTAGAGAGAGGTCATAAATGCAACAACTCATACATTTATTGGACATACATGGTTATCGTTCATGGTGTAGGAAAGACGCAGAAATTGATGTTGTAACATATTTGTTTTGGTTTCATCCCGACTCCATCAACTTACTATGATGTTTCTCTTTGGTTTTGATTATGGATTGCACGTACAAGACCAATAGGTATTGCATGCCATTGTTTGAGTACATAGTCTTCTTCTTTTTTTTTTTCTTCTTTCATTTCCTCTTCATATTCTTCTTCTTGCTCTTCACTTTCACCTTCCTTATTTCCTTAACTTTCACCTTCTTCCTCTCCATCTTATGATGCATTCTCCTCTTCAATTTCTTGTTCAATGGGATTTTCTTTCTCAGTAGCTTGTTCCCTATCTTATTCACTTGAATCCGATAAAGAAGATTCCACCTAAGGAATATGGGTCTTGTGAACTGTCACTTCATTCATTGTACATCGAGGCCCGTGCCGCAGATCCCTTGTTAAGGTCATTAATTAGCTTTCCGTCCCAACTCCTTTAATTTTTTTATACGAAGTTGTCTGAGCTCTCTGGTCAAAACGGTCGCCCATCAAGGCATGGGTATTCTCTCCACTACTAGTTGTTTTAGTATGAGCCATACCTATAAAAAAAGTTACACAAATATGACCCCAAATCAATAGCCAATGATTCATTAAACTATATGGAACCACACAGCAATGTTTAGCTAAATAATGGTATGTTCGGTGGATACTTACCAAGTCGAGTGATAATGTTTAGTCGTTAGTAACCGAACTAACCTATACAGTTCGATGGTTAATGACCGAGCTAAACAGATACCTATGATTAGGCATAACTGAACAAAGTCTATAATATATCTACACTATAAATTACCCAAACTAATTGGTGAGATATGACCAAATGAGTAACCAAACTAGAGTTGACAAAATTTCGAGCATAAACAGAGAATCAAGTTTGACCACAAACAACAACAAAGGCGTACATAATAACCAAAACTCATCGAGTGGTGTATAATATGGTGGTACCTTAAACCTAAACTAATTATCTTTATTCGGTCACTGCAACCAAGCTAATATATTATGCTCGGTCATGTGTGACAGAACTAAAGGCAGGCCTTAGAATGGCACCAAACACCCTCACACTTCCCTCCAAAACAAAAACAAACGCATACAAACCACAAAATTCATGAGTAACATTAAAAAACACAAAAAATCTCACCTTATAAACATAATTTTGATGAATACCCAAATCAAAACCACCACGACCGCACAAACAACCTATGTGCTCATCCTCTCATCCATGAAACTAACTTACAGGGCTCGTGCACTCATGCTCCACCGCATTTTTCCCTTCTACGGATCAGCTAGAACCAACAACCTATGGCTCGTGCTCGTTCTCCCTGTAATGGCCCAAATCTCTAACTGTGTTTACGTCTTTACACAGGCTCAAAACATGTACTGTGGGACCCACACCGTGATATGTTCATTTACCGAGGCAAGGGCCGAGGTACATTAATATTTGTGTGATGTATGCCTAGTGTACTATATATGTGTAGACTAATAAGTCATTTACGGGTATGTTGATACCGAGATGAGCAGGGACGCGCCTCGTGTTGGGGCATGTGCCCTAGGTCAATCCATAAATGTCTTTATGAATACTTTTAGTTAATAAAATAGAGGATTTCATTTGCTGTTTATTATAATTAATTTGGATGTTTACATTATAATAAGATCCATGGGTATTTACATAAATATCCTAAATGTCCCTAGTCGGTCATTATACTGGGAACTATAATGAATTAAGACTAGTGTGAGTCTTGATTGATGATCATATGATGATTATACGTATAGGGATACGAATCAAGATCACGAGTACTTGTTAGGGAACAAAGTACTGGACCGACCCGCTATGAGAACATCACATGGATTAAGTCATAGTTGTTTCTCATGATAGGTATATATTCCAGTCCTCTGACTTGAGATTACTGTGAGACTTCAACATTAGAACACAAGTGATTTGACACAATCAAACGTTTTCTTTAACCTGACGATTATAAAGGTTGTGATTGGTTACTTGTGTGAGCAATGTGATGAAGTTGTGTAATCGAGATAGAATTTGTCCTCTCATATAAAGAGAGATATCTAGTGGATCCCTCGATGTGTTAGACTCGTTAAAAGGCCTAGTTTGAGTGAATTGATATTGATCAATGTCACTTGGATGTTTTCAGCCTACCTAGATATCGAGACTAGTACGATTGAACATGTTGGATGACAATTCCATGCCTTATGTTTGATCAAAAGGATATCGTGTGGCAAAAGGATGTTATATACATTATTGATTAGGTTGTATCGATTTGATATTCGTACAACTTGGGTAGTCATAATGTCTTGCTAGAGGCCGCTTATGACTTGTATACCAAAATGTGTTTTGGTACACTGGCCAACGTTGTATGAGCCTATTGGGTCGCACACTAAGAATGGTTTTGCGAGATTTTAAGACGATTTAGAAAAACGAATTTTATGTGATAAAATTCATGACAGAAACGTCCTTGTGGTGTATTACACTTATACTTCTTTAAGTAAGGGTATATGTGTAATTTACTTAACCGTCTATATACAAGAGTTGTATAAATAGACGCTTTAAATTAGAATACACTAACAAAAGATCAAAAGGCCAAAACTCCTTTTTCGTTTGAGAAACGACTTAGGGTTTTTGGTATGCTCTGAATCGTTTTGGAGAAAAACAAAAAGGTTTGGTATTCTCTTGAAGCTAGCACTTCAAATCACGGCCGCCGTTCGTGTGTGGACTGCTGATAGAGGGCGTTCGTCGTTGGCAGCGCCTTAGAGATCGATCAACCTTCAGAAAGGTATATTGCGATTGAGGTATGATTATGTTTATCATGGTTTAAACGTTTTTAATGGAATTAGATTCGTATCCTGTTGGGGTTTTTATCAAAATTGTTTTGTAATCTCCGCTGCGTATGAACCCCAAAACCCAACAGTGGTATCAGAGCCTTCGAGTTTGATTCCATTAAATTCATTGCATGTTTTCTTCTGATATATACATGATATATAATCGAAAGCATGTTGATAGTTGATGTATATGTGATATACATAAGTTTTCTTTGAGATTTATTATCACGCTTGTGTATATGATACACATATTTGTGATTTAATTGAAATCATTAGGTATAATCTTTATTCTTTGTACATTGATGCATGGATGAAATCTCTCAGTAATTCAATATGCATATTTAGGTTACATTGTTTTACGTTTCTTGAATTGTATAAGGTTGAATATTAATTCAAAACTAATATGATTAGATTCGATTGGGATAGTAGTTCATGATTCAATTACATGTTTGTGATTATTTGGATGAAGACCTAAATTGCAAATAATTAATTTTCGGAATTATTTATTTATAAATAATTAATTTTCGGAATTATTTATTTATAAATAATTAATTTTCGAAATTATTTATTCATAATTAATTAATTTTCGAAATTATTTATTTATCTTATTATATCTATTTTGTTATGAAGTTTCTATTTTATAAAGATAGATAACAAATTAGAATATGAGATAAATATCAAGAATCTTGTTATTGGTGATATACTAGATTCAAATATCTCAAGTCCTAATTGGATTAGATAAGATTAGTCCTAATTGGATTAGATAAGATAAGTCCTAATTGGATTAGGATAAGATAAGTCATAATTGGATTAGGATATGATTAGTCCTAATTGGATTATGATAAGATGATTAGTTAGATGTGGGCCCGGGTTAATTAAAAATGTTTTAATTGACTTAATTTTGGATAAATTAAGGGGTAAATTTAGTATAGTAAAATCAGCTAAAAATATGATTTTCTATCGCTAATTTCAATTTTCGAATTGACCTACCAATGGACCATCCTAACTAATCCTAGCGCAAGGAAATTCTTTTATTGGTGAATAATATAGAAATTTCCAAATTGTTTAGTGATTGAACAAATCAATAAAATATATGATATTTCATTGTTTACATAAAATCACTAAAACTGAATAAAATCCCTCTATTAAATTTTAAGTCTCGTGTCATCCATTTTAAACACTTGTCAAGGCTTCGATCACACTAATATAGTTTCAAATAATGTATTGTGTTATCTTGGTGAGACAAGTTGGGTAAGAGTTACCTAAATGTTTAAAATGGTCCGACTTAATAAAGCCATCAAAATAGTTTTGAGCTTTAGGCAAATGATGAGATAAAAACATGCTAAGACATAAGATGTCTCGTATCTCATAAAAAAGATCTAAAAATTACATAAGATGTAATTGGTAATCTGTTACCTACCTAAATAATCTAGTTCTATGTTTCATGCCATAAATTGTCATAGAATTAGGTGAAATATGGATTTTAGTCCCCTAAATAAACAAAGGTGTGTTTTAGGAGGGTTGTTAATTTAGTGGGAGTCTATTCCTCTATACTAAAATAAACTTTGCATAATCTTTATTGTAGATCAATGGCCTCTTCAAGTAACAATAATCCCTGTCATCGCGATCCATCCTTGAGAAGGACAAGCTATCTGGGACTAACTTTCTTGACTGGTTCGAAACTTGAGAATTGTTCTTAAGCATGAACGCAAGTTGTATGTCCCGGATGCTCCAATCCCCGAGGACCCACTTTGACCAATGCTACGAAAGCTATGAAGGATGCGCATAGTAAGCATGTTAACGATTCTACGATGTTGCATGTATTATGCTTGCAACTATGGTTCCTGAACTTCAAGGACATGGAACTAATGGAAGCCTACGACATGGCTATAACGCTCAAGGAAATGTTCCAACAAAGAAGCTAGGCAAGAAAGGTTCGAGACAAAAAAACCTACATTCTTGCAAGATGACTGAGGGTGCGTCAGTTAGTCCTCATGTTCTGAAGATGAAGGGCTATGTTGACCAACTTGATAGACTCGGATTTCCCATAAGTCAAGAGTTGGCTACGGATTTGATTCTAAATTCATTACCGGAAAGTTACTCACAATTCGTGATGAACTACAATATGAATAATATGGAGAAATCAATTTCGGAGTTGCATTTGATGCTCAAAACTGCTGAACAAAATATCAAGAAACCCTCTAGTAATATGTTGATGGTCTAAAAGGGAAAGGGAATGAAGAAGAAAGGCAAAGGCAAGGCTAGAGTTGCCAAGGCTGTTGTTGCACCCGTTGCAAAGCCTATGGAACAAATCAAGCCCCAGCCTATTCCTGCTTTAAAACACCCAAAGAAAAGGAAGAAGATTGTCATTTCTGTAATCAAACATATCTTTGGCATTTTTGTCTGGGACACATAAATGAGAAACGCATAAAGAAGCTCCATAAAGATGGACTTCTAGATTCATTTGATTTAGAAACATATGAAACGTGCGTATCTTGTTTACTGGGCAAGATGACTAAAAGTCCCTTTACTGGACACAATGAAAGGGCAAGTGATTTATTGGGTCTAATACATATTGATGTATGTGGTCCTATAAACACAATGGCTAGAGGAGGTTATCAAGATTTCATTACATTTACCGATGATTTCAAAGATATGGTTATGTATATCTTATGAAACATAAAGTGAATCATTTGAGATGTTTCAACGTTTCAAAATGAAGTGCATAATCAACTTGGTAAAACTATCGAAACACTTCGATCAGATCGAGGTGGTGAGTATTTGAGCCAAGAATTTGATGATCATCTTAGAAATTGTGGATTGTCTCCCAATTGACTCCACCAAAGAACTCCACAATGGAATGGAGTTTCGAAAGGAGAAATCGAACCTTATTAGATATGGTTCGATCTATGATGAGTCGCAGATTCCCATTATCCTTTTGGGGTTATGCATTACAAACTGCAGCTTTCACTCTAAATCGAGTTCCTTCTAAAGCGGTTGATAAAACACCATATGAGATATGGTACGGGAAGAGACCTAGTTTGTCTTTTCTTAAGATTTGGGGTTGTGAGGCTTACGTAAAGCGACAAGTCTCAGAAAAACTAGCACCTAAATCTGGCAAGTGTTTATTTGTGGGGTATCCTAAGGAAACAAAGGGATATTGCTTTTATAATCCCGCTGAGAACAAAGTGTTTGTTGCTCGGTATGGTGCCTTTATGGAAAAACAATTTATTTCAAAAGACACTAGTGGGAGAGAAATAAATCTTGAAGAAGTTCAAGAATCACAGGTAAACACTGAACCGCTATTGGAAGTTCAACAACGTTCTGAACCAATTGAACCTCCACAAGTGACACAAGTCCCACGTAAATCTAGTAGGGTAAGACATGAGCCAGAGAGATTCGGATTTCTCATTACTGATAGTCGTGATGTGTTGCTTATAGACCAAAATGAGCCCACCACTTATCGAGGCTATGTTCCGGACCAGACTCGACATAAATGGCTAAGTGCCATGAACTCGAGATGCAATCCATGTATGATAACCAAGTTTGGAACTTGGTTGATTTACCGTAAGGTGGTAAGACCATTGGATGTAAATGGGTTTTCAAGAAGAAAACTCGACATGGATGGCAAAGTACATACTTTTAAAGCAAGACTTGTAGCAAAAAAGGTTTCAGCAGACTCAAGATGTTGATTATGATGAAACTTTTTCGCCAAGAGCCATGCTTAAATCCATGAGAATTTTAATTGCCATTGCTTTGCATATTATGACTATGAAATATGGCAAATGGATGTAAAAACAAAGATTTCTTAATGGAAAGTGCTTTGAGGATGTGTATATGACACAACCGTGAAGGTTTTGTACATCCCGAGAATTCTAGGAAGGTATGCAAGCTTCAAAGATCCATTTATGGATTAAAGCAAGCTTCTGAGTTGGAATCTTCGTTTGATGAAGCAATCAAGGATTTTGGTTTTATTAAGAATGAAGATGAGCCTTGTGTATACAAGAAGGTCAAGTGGGAGTGTAGTTGTTTTTCTGGTACTTGTATGTTGATGATATATTACTCATTGGAAATGACATCCCAACATTGCAGAATGTCAAGTCTTGGTTAGGGAAGTGTTTTTCAATGAAAGACTTAGAGATGCACCTATATCCTAGGGATAAAGATCTATAGGGATAGATCTAAGAGGCTAATTGGTCTAAGTCGAGTGCTTACATAGACAAGGTGTTGAATAGGTTCAGTTTGCAAGACTCTAAAAGAGGATTGTTGCCAATGTCTCATGGCATAAGTCTCAAGAAGACTCAATGTCCTAAGACAAATGATGAGTGAGACCGTATGAATAAGATTCCATATGCATGAGCTATTGGATCTATCATGTATGCCATGCTCGCACTCGACCCGATGTATCATATGCTTTGAGCACTACAAGCAGATATCGCCGCGATCCAAAGAGAGTCACTGATAGCAAGAAAGAACATCCTTAAGTACTTAAGAAGGACTAAGGAAGTGTTCTTGGTCTATGGAGGTTTTGAAAATGATCTAGTTGTAAATGGTTACACGATGCAAGTTTTCAAACTGATATAGATGATTTTAGATCGCAAATTGGATATGTGTTTACTTTGAATGGGGGTGCAAAAGAAGTCTGAAAAGTTCGAAGCAAAAGATCAGCGGCGATTCTACAACAGAGTGAGTATATTGCAAGTCGTCCGATGCAAAGAAAGGAGGCATTTGGATCAAAAAGTTCATTTCGAACTAGGTGTGGTTCCAAGTATTGCTAACCATGTTTGTTTGTATTGCGACAATAACGGGGCAATAGCACAGGCCAAGGAACCTAGATCACACCACAGATCCAAACATATACTCAGACGTTTTCATCTCATCAGAGAAATTATCGAGAGGGGAGACGTAAAGATTTGCAGAGTACCTACTAAAGACAATGTTGTGGATCCATTGACAAAAACTCTTCCACAAGCAAAACATGATGGTCATGTTAGATCATTAAGCATTAGATGCATATATGATTGGCCCTAGTGCAAGTGGGAGATGTTGGGGCATGTGCCCTAGGTCAATCCATAAATGTCTTTATGAATACTTTTAGTTAATAAAATAGAGGATTTCATTTGCTGTTTATTATAATTAATTTGGATGTTTACATTATAATAAGATCCATGGGTATTTACATAAATATCCTAAATGTCCCTAGTCGGTCATTATACTGGGAACTATAATGAATTAAGACTAGTGTGAGTCTTGATTGATGATCATATGATGATTATACGTATAGGGATACGAATCAAGATCACGAGTACTTGTTAGGGAACAAAGTACTCGACCGACCCGCACTTATACTTCTTTAAGTAAGGGTATATGTGTAATTTACTTAACCGTCTATATACAAGAGTTGTATAAATAGACGCTTTAAATTAGAATACACTAACAAAAGATCAAAAGGCCAAAACTCCTTTTCGTTTGAGAAACGACTTAGGGTTTTTGGTATGCTCAATCGTTTTGGAGAAAAACAAAAAGGTTTGGTATTCTCTTGAAGCTAGCACTTCAAATCACGCCGCTTCGTGTGTGGATCGCTGATAGAGGGCGTTCGTCGTTGGCGCCTTAGAGAGATCGATCAACCTTCGAAAGGTATATTGCGATTGAGGTATGATTATGTTTATCATGGTTTAAACGTTTTTAATGGAATTAGATTCGTATCCTGTTGGGGTTTTTATCAAAATTGTTTTGTAATCTCCGCTGCGTATGAACCCCAAAACCCAACACCTCGAGTAACGTGTCGACGTGGGATCGAGGTAGCGACATATTGGGGTACGAGTCAATTATTTACATTAATTGATAATCATTTGGTATTGTGTGGTTTGTATGTGGCCACATCTATTAATATATATATATATATATATACATATGCCTTGTGAATTGTTTCATTGCCTCTGATTCCTACACTTGATGTCATTCTTGAACAAAATGGATAAAAACGCATGATAATGGAATAATGTGGATTTACTTGGACTTGTCTTCGATTTTCTTTGGGCTTTGTAGCCTAACTTATCTTAGTATCCTAGAATTTTGGAATTATTTGTCTTTGAAATTAAAGTAGGGATTATCTAGTGTCCATTGCATGAGAGATGCGAGGTTCATGGGGACATGGGTCTACTCGGTTCCGCCACTCACCACTACACCTGCGCCACATACGAGGTATGGGACTCGAGGTGATCGGCAAGCATGAGATTGATGTTGGAATGCGTAAAGCGTAGCTCCGCTATTTATCTAAGATATGTTGAGCGCAGCTCCGTATAGTAGTGGGAAAGGGTAGGTGATAAGTCTCACCGCCGACCGGACGTAGATCATCTCGACTTAGCCTGTGTCTGTCTCTACATCTTTAACCATGGTATTTACTTGCATTTCTCGTTTCAGCAATTGATTTCGCTACTTTATGCTTTTAAATATCATTCGTTTATTTTGGTAATGTGGCATGAAACTCTCCAGTTAGTACTTAAATATAATTATACTCACCGTCTAGTTTGTGACGGTGGGTGTAGGTCCGTCGAGAAGCAGCAGACCGGGGAAAGAGAAGATCGGCGACTTCCTCTGAGTAGTTCGACGACTCTCCTCACTCATTTGTATATCTCGACTTTTGTTGTATTATTATTGTTTACATCATTTTGGGTTGTACATTGGGTTGAATGCATAGTGTCATATATATCTACGATGCTGTCTTTTCTTGGTTTTCTACACTTAGGAATTTTGAATTATCATGACTTCCACATAATCTTTAAACTATATTAAAATGATAATATAGATCAAGACATGATTTTTGAGGAATATAGGGACGAAAGGCTGACTAATACATAACTAAGTCTTAAGTGAGTTGGATTAAAGCTTGATTACGGGATTAGGCTGGGCGGTGCCCTGTTCAGTAGTAGGGGCCGTCACACTCCCTCTCTTCAAAATTCATCTTTTTCGAATTTTGTGTTGTGGGGTGCTCTTCCAAACACACAATGGCATATTAGGAGACAAGATTTTTTTGTGCTCTTAATAATCGATAGGGTGCACTCATCATGTGGCTTGCCCATAACGTTTTATTGGGTGCACATAGCTGGGCCCATATTGATATTGTCCCTCCACCCTTAGCCACTTTTGAACTCACGAGTGAGGGGTTTTACTACAAAATGCATCGATACTATTTGAGGAAAGATCCACACTACCGTCACTGACATACATGCCTTATCCTAACCGAACCATCGTCACAAATTTATCATTATTTTAGTCAATCGGATTGACCAAAATAACTCCTCATGTTAGTTAAATTAATTAAAGCTTTTTTAATTAAATTTGCCCCACGTCTGACAAAATATCTTATCATGATTCAATTAGAATTTAAGACATTTAAAAGTCTTAACTTATCTCAAGTACGATTGAAACCTTATCCAATAGAATTCTTATCAATTTCAAATTTGTCATATATATATATATATATATCCTATCATATAGGATTTACAAGTATTATCTGAGTAGATGTATATCTCCTATCTAATAGGAATATAAAAATAGAATAAATATTAACAAATAAATACAATGAGATATATCATCAAAAATTAAGTTTGGTTCTTATCCATATCAATACAAAATATGTATTTGAATCATGAATCACGACTTTTATCGAACCTAATCATATTAGTTTTGAATTTGTCTCCAGAATCACATAATTTAAAAAACTTTAAAATAATTTAACATAAACATTTATACTAAAAATAGAGATTTTATCCACCGATTCAATATATAAAAGGTAAAGTTTCTAACTAATGGTAGCATGGATCATAGAACACAAAATTAAATGAAACGGATATATGTCAATCAAATTAAAATAAACATGATCACTAGCATGACAATAAACCTATTTGCACTCAGATCATGTATATACGTATCTTATACATTGTTAATGAACATGCCAATAATCAACATAAAATCATGCATATCACATACACATATAATAACAACATGCTTTCATCAATATATCTTAAATATAACCTTAAAAAACATGCAACAGATCTAATGGAAACGAACATGGTTCTAATACCACTATTGGGTTTTGGGGGCTCAAAACGCAATGAGAATTTTAAATTTTCATTTCGAAATCCAACATTACCAAATCCAAAATCGATTAAACCGATTAATAAAAGTAATTCGTACCTTAATCACTAATTTGTTTCTCTGTGTTGACCAATGTTTAAGACGTTATCATAGACAAACGTCCTCTATTAAGAATCTATACACCAACAACGGTTGAGAATCCGAGTGCTAGCCCGAAAGAGAACATGAAAATAATTCTTTGTTCTTCCAACCAACTCTAGAACGACCAAGAAATCTAACTCGTTATCTAAAAACGAAAATGCAAATTTACCTAATTTCTCGTATAGTGTGAATTTACTTAACACACCTATTTATACAACCCTTATATAAAGTTGGGTTAGTTCATTACTAATAAACCCCTACTTAAAGTGGTATTAATATGATACATCTTAAGGATTTGTGTGTTACGAATTTCATCATATAAAACTCACTGTTCCTAGTAATGTAAAATCTAGCAAAATCATTCTCTATGTGTGACCTAATAGGTTCATGCAACGTATGTACTAAACCAAAATCATTTGATACACGAGTCATAAAGGGTCTCTAGCAAGGCATTATGACTACCTAAGTTGCATGAAGATCAAAACCGATACAACCTAATCAATAACATATATTGTAATGGTCTAAATTTATAACCCTTGTTTTATCCATAATCAAGATCACCGACCCTCGACATGGGACCCGCTAATAGATACGAGGACCGACCTTGGTGTGTGACAGAGGTATAATTTATATTTGTTTGGTGATTTCCTAGTATGTGTGCGTGTGTGTAAATTATTAAATCATATTTTCATTTATTATTTATAGGCATCGAGACGCGAATGAAAACACACCTCGAGATGTATGCACGTGTGGGAACTAGGTAGAGAGTGAATGGTGAATTTTTAATTAAGATATATATACATTAATGAAATCAAATCATATGTATTAAGTCATTTGGACAATAGTTCATAATTAATTAAAACAACTACCTATGTCAATATAAATAAATATAGACCATAGATAAGCCTTGAGACACGTGTTGGAATGAAATCCATAAAATTTGTGTCAAGATTGGTGTTAGTGTTAGTGTTAGTGTGAGTGTGTAAGTGGAGGTAATGGAATGATCATGAATCATTGGGTTTACATCTAGATGAACAAAAATAATGAGATGAAAGGTTAAAAATTACACTAGATGATAAATATATATATATATAATGCTCTTCATTTCCATGCAAATTAGAGTTGAAACTCTAAGACTTTGAGTTACAGATCAGAATGGAGAATTGAATGTAAAAGAGATCAGTTGAGTCATCTAAAGAAGGAAATCAAGTGTTGAAAACCCATCACTAATATAGGTAACAATCTCAAGGCATTCATTCAATTCATAGGTGTTGGTTGTGAATCAAAAGGTATTTGATGAAAATGAGTTCAATTATCTTATTTACTGATTTCATGCTAAATTGAAAGTTAATTGAGCTCCTAAGTTCTAAGTCTCCAAATCACAAGTTTTGGCCAAATTAAGCTTTCTCACTGTTATGGTTTTTCTCAAATTTTTGTAGGTACATGAACTTTTATTAAAAACCTAATATTACCAATGATCTTCGTGAAATTCCACTCAATTTGCTATAAATAAAGTTTTGTATTTTGAGTTGTATTGAGGAAGCTATGAGCAATCAAAGTTTTCAAGTGTTCTTAAACAAAATATGGATTTTTTGAAACAATTGACTTGTTTAATTCGTGAATTATTGATATGATATGTATTTTTAATGTTTATAGGGTGTTTAGGATCCTTACTGAAGGAAATAAAGGTCACGATGGTCAAAATTGGTGGATTCCTATGGTGGGCACTCATAATTATGTTGCAGAATTTTGAGTTCAAGCACGCCTAGTATGTTAATGTTGAAATATTAGTGCGCTACCTTTACCTGAAGGTAGCACACTAATCGGTTAATCTACCGTGATAAGGGTTATTAGCGCTAATATGGCCAAATTGACGCACTAATGACCCAAAACAGCAGAAAAAACTCCATATTTTTAACTAAGTATCTAAAAAATAAAAATTTAGTCTAAACCTTAAACACTTTAGGAGTATAGAGAGTTGACACTGAGGTGTAGGACGCGAGTTTGGAAAGGTTGGGAGTCGGTTTAGGCTAGGAATTAAGTGCATTTTAAGTAAGTAAACTTGTTGGGCATTTGTTTCCATTTCAATTCCAATTTGTGATGACCTTAATTCCTACAACCTGAAACCCTTCGAGATGACCCAACAAATCGGACGATGATCTAATAAGCCTTAACCAACGAAAACACAATAAGACAATCTACAAATAGCCTAAAAAGACATAATATGTGGCGGCCCCAAATCTCGAGGCAACCCTGGGTACCGCCATGTCACATCACACATCACTAAGCCTTGCCATGTCATAGCCAGCTTATATATGACTTTTTGTGACCTAACCGGTTGTTTACACATTTCCAACTAACACTAGCTTAGCTAATTATTCTTCACATAACTACTAATGAGTTTGTTTAGCTAGTTAGTTAGCCTGTCAGGTTTCATTATCATTTTACATCTGAAGTCTTCAAATATAAAAGTATTTTATGCATAATATCACAATTTCTAAGTAGTAGAAAACCAAAAAATAGAGCACCATATATTTAATGCAACAAGATATTCAAAAGTAGGTATGTACGTGTACAGTGTCTCTCATAGTCCCCTGATACCCATAATATAACATAATACATCAAAAAATAAACACCCAAGAGTATGTTCAAGACTGTCAATAGAAAAAGATAGTCACCCAAGATTCCTCTTGTTGCTACTCGTAGAAAGATCTACACTCGGTCACCCAACAAATATAGTGACGAGTACATTGAGTAAAATCCTAAGAGAAGTCTACACAATATTCAACCCGAAATCAAATAAAACTACAAGAAATGCAAGTATGCTATCTGGAAACAGAAATATAAACTCCTATGAATGTAAGGCAATGCAAAACAAACCATCAGGTAAATAATCGAAAAAGAGAACAACAATTATATAAATAAGTAGAAATGTAAACACAAAAACCCCAATGAACTACTCAATCGGTTAATCACCACTCATATGCCACGTCTTCTAAAGAACCAATGAACCACTTAACCGGTAAAACATTAAGTCCCTTACAATTACACAACATCAGTGAACCAACTTAACCGTTCTTTATAGCAAAATCCGGATGAACCAACTCAAACGGTCTTCAAATAATCCCCAAATGCATGCATAAAGCATGGTTATTCAACATGAACAAACAATGATAAATCATGAGAACATCAAAATAAACATAGTCCAGTAACCGTAAAATACATAAAAAATGAACTGAACTTTGTGAAACAATCTCCTGGGTTTTATGCACCTTAAAAACGCATTCAATGCCCCGAAAATACCCCGATCTGACCCTGACTTGCTCCTAACTATCGTACCACAGTCTCTTAGCCCTTGGGATCATTTATAAATGTTTTCGGTTGAATTATATGTTTTTTAATGGGTTTAATAGCTTAAGTCCCAAAACAGACCCAAAATAGTTCCTTACGTGTTTTACTAAAAAACTAGTTGGATCAGTACATAGCGCGCTAGTTAGGTCACCTAGCGCATTATGTCTAGCTAGCATGCTATTGTTCTTCAAGTTGAAAAACATCATAGTGCCCAGTATAGGTAGCTTAAGCCACCATGGATAGCGCACAACCTTTGTTTGGTGGAAGGATTTCAACATTGGAATTTCGTCTACTTGACGCCCGTGACTTACTTCCATCGTCGTCAACCTACGTTCTCCTCGTAGGGAAACCCAACAAATTCAACAAATAATGTCAGAGGCGCAAATTATAACACAATTCATTAATAATGCATTCATCAACATAATATCCAATTTGACAAGGTCATGTAAATTTAGTTTATAAATTCCAATTTGATGTTGTCAAAGTGTTTATTAAGCATTGAGAAACCACCAAAAATAGTATTGCAATATAGGAAATTCGTTTTGTTAAAAAACTGTAAATTGACCTATGTCTACACATTAAGTAGAAGATGGAAATGAATTACCTTAGTAAGAATTTCCTACTTGATCTTCAAACACTCAATTTCCACCTCCCAATTTCACCGATACTCTTGATCACTCCTCAATTTGCATGTAATTTAAGTTAGTGCAAAGTGTAGAGAAAAACCACTAAGGTTTGTAATTAGAATCTAGCCTTTCATCAAATACATACACGTATCTGAAGACCACCTTAAAGCTATCATTTAAGCTATCTACATTATATTGACCCAAACTTCAACTTAATCTATTCTAGTTAAATTTAACTAGGATCATTTAGATGCATATCTAAGGTCCACATTAAATCAACCTAACTATAGGTTGTATATTGTCTGATCCAATTTAATTAGCTTAGGCATATTCAATCATATGGTTAGTGTTTTTAGTCACATACTTAACACATTTCTGGTCCCACCAACCCTTAACTACCTAGCACCCTGTGCCCCGCACCCCGACACGCGTCTAGAGGCGAGCCCTAATTCGCATTATCGAATGAACTAGCTTAGGCTATAGTTTAATTAGACACCATGTACTATAGTTAGTCTAGTCTAACATCCCCGAGTAAGTCTTACCTGATACCCGCTTCGACACGCTTCACAATGTAACTACCCGTCACGCCAACTCGCTCAATAGAAATGTACATACATGCGATGCAATACAATAATATAATAATTTTAAACACTACACATAAACAACCAACATTCATTAATAACATACTTTGTCTAGTCCAACGTGTCAGAACCCTATCCACAATGTTTACGTGGATCTGAGCTGTCATTCTAGTCCAAAATTTCCAAATAAACGTGATTAATAAATATTGGGTTGTTACAATTCTTCCAACTAGAGAAAAGTTCATCCCAATATTTAAGGTAAATGAAAGCTTACATCGCAAACTATTATGGTGATCTAACGGCCCAATGAACCTCATACTAGGTTCTTTCTTGTCTCGTCTGTCAAATATTATTGAGTCGTCTAACTCGTCAGGTTAAATTTTTGCTATAGCTTTGTAACGGCCCCAAACCCTACAAACTGGGCCTCATCCGCCCTAAACCTATGTGGACCCTCAGTCAATCCCCGCAGAGTCAACGCAAGCCCAATCAGCTTCCCATCCAAGTTATTCAAGCATTAATTGCTTATTTGGTTTGTATTTAGTTTAACGAGTCTTAATATTTACAACAGAGTTTAAAAATATTTAAAGCAACTTAAATAAGTAAACGGTGATCGGAACATACCTATATATGAAAATCTTGCAAAAGTAGATCTCATGTATATATCTGGTGAAAAACCATGTGAAGAAGTGTCATATATATGTATCAAACGTCTTAAACCCAAAATGAACCATAAACTCATAATACACCACACACCCATCAATTCTCTATCCTTCTTATCTATTTTCATCTTTTCACACTCACTCCAACAACAAGTGACATATGTGTCCAATTTAGAAATTGTCCATTTTGCCCTCAACCATTAATTAATTCATTTAATCAAACCATTAAGCACAGTTTTAAACCTTAGGTACTTTTTCGATTTATTAATCAAACTATAGTCATATATCCGTGGACATACGCATCTCGAGAGTTACCTCACTCGCAAATCGATGATCAAAATGAAATAATTAAATTGCGTACATTTTTATTTTAGATGGTTAATACATAAATCATCAAAAAAATAAAATATCTCGTTATCAACCCTCGAAGGTTAATAGAATATGCACGTCACGATAGGTCCAAGTCATAGTTCTGAAATGTCCCGTGCCATGAGTTATAATTTTAGGGTCATTACACGCTTTTCATCTGCCCCTGGCGGCATAAACTTCTTGACAACACTGTATGACTTCCTCTTTATGATTAACTATCATTCTTGATCTCTTTTTAACTGTACTCCTCAAGCGTTGCCCTACACACAATATGCCCTGCAAGGCCTTTCATACAAATTTTTAGCTTTTTATATAACTGTATCCTTAGGCACTTCACTACATGTAATATGCTCTGTTAGGCCTTTAATACAGCTCTTCATCTCTTCATATAAGCTGTATTCTCGGCGTTTCCCTACATGCAATGTACCATGCTATGCCTTTAACACATCTCTGCATATAACTATAATTGAATAATTGCATGAGTATGTAACGCAATAAATAAACAAATATTTATGTTTGTCCCGATCAGACTATACTGTACTTCGGATCCTCAAGATCCCTTCAGTGTGGACACCCAATAATTTTTGGAATCTACTTGAGAATTCATTAAAATTTTCATCACCTTTCATCTTTGTAACTTTGATTTGCTTTTTATAGGACCTAATTTCTCTAGCAGGCATATATTCATCTAGGAAAGCTTCTAACATTTGAGTCCATGTAGTTATTGAATCTTGGGGGAGATAGAACAATCAATCTTGTGCTTGATCTTTTAATGCAAAAGAAAAAGTTTTAAGTTTGACTTGTTCTAAAGTACCTTCTTTCGGTTTCATCCTTTTAACCTTATGTTCATACTCCTTATGAATTTATATGGGTCTTCATTGTCTTTATCATAAATGTTAGGTAAGACACTAATAAATCAAGATCTAAATTCAAATTCCGAGAATTCATTGAGGTATGCTATGCACATATGCATATATGCTGTAACATTTTTATTTACTTGTGTAAAAGTAAATTCTCTATTATTGTTATTATTATTGATAACTCTATTATTATTATTATTATTATTATTATTATTATTATTATTATTATTATTATTATTATTATTATTATTATTATTATTATTATTATTATTATTATTATTATTATTATTAATGACATTGTAATTATTATTATTATTGTTATCCTCCATCATATTAGATAAGTTTTCCCCAAGTTGTTGTTGCCTTAAACTTCAATTAAAAGTTATATCTATTTCAAGATCAAACGGATGTAAAGATCTTGTAGAATTAGAGCGACGAAGTGTGTAGACCATACATCTAAAATCCTAAGAAATTATTTAAAAATCCCCGAAAACGGTGCCAAAAATTAACACGTGTCGAGCATGCACAATAGTTTCATGTATTGTCCTATTATTTGTAGTAGTGATAAATTTGATATCGTCCCCATAAGGATTTTGCAAACTTCTATGGAGAATATTTTGTGTTTCGTTTTGTTTTTATTAATTTAGTTAATCTAATTAAATGAGAATTAAAATACTAAAAAACTAAAAACTATGACTACTAACTTAATCAATCAAATTAACTAAACTAATTCAAACAATTCAATGCGAACTTAATTAAACAAAATTCAAAGTCAATACAATATAAATATCTAAACTAACATCTAAACAAACCCTCACTAAACAATGTAATATAGTTGGATTGCATTTAAATACTATATCATAACATTACTTCATAACCTAGTTATAATTATATCATATGGAATCTTGGAATCATCAAATCCTAATTTATAATAGGTTGATAGCCTTTAGCAAGCCATTGATTTTCCTATATTAAATGGAAAATAAGCCATATCCCTATCATTTTAAATCTTCCTATTAGATAAAACACAATAAAATAGAAATGTGATAGCATTAATACTCAATTAAAATCATGCCTAATTTAAATCAAATATTAATCAAAATATGCTAATTAATAATAACTTAAAACGCAATCATCTAGAACATCCACTCGGGTAATATAGCCTTATAGATTAATCCTAGTTACTAGTTCTATAATTGTTGTCAATAATCATAGACATAGATTCGAAATTAAAATATCGTAATACATATTCGCAACTATGCGTATAATATTTATCTTCATTAGTTGTAATATGCAAAAACAATTTATTAAAATCATGATTGTCGTGCATAATTAGATTTAAAGCATTAAGAACATGATTTCTTAATTATAATTATATAGCAATCCAAATTATATACATGTCTAAGTTTTATTTAGATTAATAAACTACTCGCTCATGTTAGAAATAAACAATGCAATAATATAATTGAAAGACATAATTAAATAAATACCTCTTAGTGAAATAAACAAAGCTCCAATGATGCTTCAACATAAAATCGAAAAAACTAACTAATGGCTCTTACAAACTTTTTTAAGAGAAAATAGGGCTCTTAATTTTGAAGCCTTAGGGTCCTATTTATAGTTTCCTAAGCTATACAAACTATAAATAAACTTAAATTCTTCATAATAATCTAAAAAAACCTGTAACTAACCTCAGCGATTTGTCAGCGATTCCAATAATATATACAAATCGTTGAGTTAATCACTGGAATTTAGTATGTGTGCTCCACTGATTCATCCAGCAATTCCTAATGTAAACTCTAATTCGCTAATGATTCGCTGGCTATTCTTTCTTGTTGATTTAGACATCTATTCTTGTGTAATCTCATATCGTTGGCTAATCAATGGCTTTGTTATTAATTGATTGTTTTCTTATTCTTCCTTTTTTTCTTCTAGTTCTTTTTTTTCTAATTAAATCCTGAAATCACAAAAATAAGAGAATACCTAGTGTAATATCATTTATATCTAAAATCAACCTAAATTACACTATAAAACATGTCTAATTATTGACTTGTCAAATACCCCTAAACTCATCCACCCAATGCAATACCCTTTAGAATTTAAAGTTAAATACCAAGTCCAATACACAATATATGTTTTTTCAATCTCTACTAACAAGCATCGAAGCTTAAGATGTCTAATATAGAATCTCAAAATACAAAGCCACTATACAAGTCTTAATTTTAGAAACTATTTTATAATAACACCACAACCAAAATCAATATATCATTTAAAACATGTTTGATTAAGAAATACTTCACTCGACCCTAACTTCAAGCACTCGAACTAAATCTTCTTTTGAAGAGTTTAAGAACATTCATTTTTTTCTACTTAATCGTAATTATTTTTTCTTTATTATATTTCTTTTGCTTTTGAGCCCTTGCTCCATTTCCTATGGACATTCTCACATTTCTCCTACTATAGATTCACTGCTCAATTTCACATAGAATCTAGAGGACTCTCTATATGTTTATAAACTCTTTTTAGAACTTCTCACTGTCCGCTAAAGTTGAAGAAAATATTCTTTCTAACTTATAGAAACTCATTAGTTTCTAACTTATTTCTTCTTTCAATTGTGGCATAATAACTTTCTATACATATACTATAAAAATACTTAATTAATAGCCTTTTATTATAAGATTCTGTCTTGTTCATCTTGCATTATTATTTCTATCTTCTACTATTTTTCATGACTAACACAAAGGAATAAATCCAATGCATACATCACTTAGTAAAGTTGATCAAAAGAGTATAAAAATAGATTCTTTCTATCATAGAATTCAATTGGGTAATAAAAATATCACTTCCATTCAAAAATCTATTTTATATTCATTTCATTATATTCCTAACTAAAAATAAAGTAAAATAAAATTTATACTTACTTGAATTCAAAAGAAATTTAAAAAATCTCATCAACTCACTCGAATATCGGATCAAAAGTTTGAACTTTGTATCAATTATGAACTTGTCTTCTACCTTTCTTTTCTTTCCTTGCTTTCTTTGCTACCATTGTCATACTTCACTTAAAATACCTCCAAATTCATTTCAAACCTTGTCCTTAAGGTTAAATAATTAAGTCGGGTTTCCAACAAAACAAATATACCTCGTGAAGAATAAATGAATTTATATAATTATAAATTGGATAATCAATATAAATAAACTCAATATATAAATTTCATCAAACATAGTGCATTAAAAATATGAATAAATCGATGAATTAAATATAGCATCATCATCACCATCACATAATATTACACGTAGTAATATAGTATCAAATGTATCATATGAAATCACATCACCAAGCATAGTATCAAAGATAGTATATCACCACCACAGATCACGTAGTATCATTACCATAGATCACATAGTATATCACCACCATAGATTACATAGTATCATTATCAAAGTTACATGCAAGACCTAACACATTATCACTCATAGATAAAGAAGATAAAATGTCAGGGTCAGTCTCACTAAGCCCTGATTTATCCCTAATCACCCTAATTAAGCATCAAAACCATTTAATTAGTTTCAACCTCAAAATACTTATTATTTCAATCCTTAAGAATGATCCAAAACTAAAATTTATATCCTTATTCAAACTTAATTCATGGTTTGTAGAAAAATTCACCTAATAGACAATATAATGGGAAGAAGCTTAGAAAGACTCATAACTCACTACAGTTCACAACATATATCAATTTAAAATAATTCAACTAACTTAAAATCTTCGATGCCTTATTTATAACCTTATAATTCCAAATAAACCAAAAACTCATTTATAAACCTTTAAACTTACTTTTAAATCAAGTTAGGAGACTCTCATAACCTATTTGAGAGTGTTTTCATGACTGACACTCACCGCGAAACTCAAAATAATATATATAAAATGATTACAACAAGAAATTTTAACTTTAAGAATTGAAAACATTCACCAAGGTCTTCAAGTCTTGTTCATTCTTTCTGGTCTTCACTGAGAATCCGACTTCATCAAAAATAACTCGAAGATGTTAAGAGAGTAAACTGCTATAATGCTCTATACTCCAACAAATGTTAGTCTAAATACATGGAGACATGTAATTGCATTTCTAAACAACAACAAATTTTTATAACAACATGGATCCCTAATTTCCTATTCTATGCTCATAACAAGCAGGCCCACTTACGATGAACCTAGAACAACCCTATTAGTTCAATGCATGCTACCTCGAAGTTGACATTATCTTTCATAGACGCCTGTAATATGTCTAGTCTGGAGTGGAGCATTTCACACTCTTACAGCCGAAGCATGAGCAACTCTATATGGATGCCATGTATGCATGACCAAGAATGATGCGCAATGCAATGCAGACTAAACACAAATGCAGGTACAAATATAAATTCCATAAATAGTATAGATCACTGTATGGTTTACTTATAGTCCAACCAACCTAAAGTTGGTTTCGAATCCTTACATTTGAATCCCACCGTTCACGTACTTTGACAAGTCCTATCTAAATCATAAAATTCGCATCTTGGAGTTAAAAACTTTATTTTAGTACTTCAAAATCATATTTCAATTTACAATGGGATTTCAAACCACTATAAACTCCAACAACTTCATCTTCATTCTCAAAACTTAATTTATGCCTCCAATTTTAGTCATAACTAAATTGTCTTCAAGAACAATTTACAAATTTACTAAGAATCTTAAATTGAGATTTTAACTCAATTGGCAATTTTAATCTTGCTAATTCCAAATCTCAACATTAGAACTTCAACAAATCCCAATTTACTCATTTTATCAACTTTCGGAGTTATTTCCTTCACCAAAATAACTAAACCTTGCAATATGAGTCTCTCATTCGTATTCCAAGTCAAAACTACCCCGAAATAAGCCTTCAATAGTTAGTCAAATTATAAGTAATGCATATTTTTGAATAGCGAGACCTTATGTTCAACGTTAAATTTTGACCTCTAAACCAATGCATTTTACTACAAGCCTTATTAACTATTGAAATAGGATATACCAAGATTCAAACAAACCTATTCGCAGGTATTTTGGACATCTAGAAGATCTTTGAATCATTCATCAAACATGGCTACTCGCAACTTTCAAATCTGTTTACAATTTTGATAGTGGCTTGCAGGCTACCTTTGCACCTCTTTTTCACTACCAAAACAAATGATTCTAAGTTTGTACCTTTCCATTATATAAGATATGATAGACAAGGGTTAAAATAAGCTTAACCCTATGTAATTTGGATATTGTTTAATACCTCAATTTATTGACCCAACTTGCTTGCTTACTAGTAGTTTTAATACTTAGCCAAGTTTTCAGGCTTTTGAGCACTTTAAAACTACGGTTGTGACCGATATTCACACTCTTGAAAACCTAACTGAACCATAGTAAAACTTTAAACTGAAAATCTTAGATAAAAATAGGTTATATGAAGTACCAATCTACCAAAGATGATCACCAAATACCAAGAATCGAAGAATCTTAGATAAAACTTAACTATATCCGACTTTTCCTATCTCGACGGATGTTCAAAACTATGAGTTTCATCATTTTGATTTCCAAACATTTGATCAATTAGAATGTGAATCAATCCCAAACAATCCCAATTGTTCGCAAACAACAAAATGAACACAAGACTCTTTAATTCCTCAAGTTTTAAATATCAATTCAATAATTTAATCTACTACACCAACTCATTTCACCAAAATAGTTTCGTTCTTCTCTTTTTTCTTTTTGTTTTTTTGATGAAAACCTCCTTTCTTTTTCTCTAACTCAAGGATCAACAACAACAATCTCAATCTTATCAATTCAAAATGAAACCATCCTAAAAATTCCAAATTGTTCCATAACAAATCAAAATTCAATTTGATGCTCACCTTTGATCGACGCACCACAGCAGGCATGGTTTCAACAGTTTCTCAATTCCAATCTTTTAAACGAGATAAGTGAGGAGAGCGAGGGAGAGGATGATTTCTTTCCAGAGTGAGAAGAAATGATGGAGAAAAGAGATAGAGACAACATAGTGAGATCACGAGACGATGAATAGTGATAAATCAGTCGATGTGGATAAACAAACCACTGTGTTGCGATTTCACAAAATAAAAGGGTAGCCAATTTTCTCTTTTACCCCTCAAAAATTATCCTCATGCATATAACACCAAATGCCTTTTTACTCTTTTCCTATTTTTTATTTAATTTCATGTTTATCTTTTATTTTTAATTCTAAATTATATCCCGAAAATACTCCAATTTTGCTAAAAATTGGAGAAAATACCAACGCACTCCGAAATACTCAAAAAACGAGTCTAAACACTAATTGAACCATATCTCATGTCTAATAGAGTATAAGAAGTCCACTAAGCACAACAACCAAAAATAATATTTTAAAACTTATGATCTCCATAATGCTTAGGTCCCACCTCGGATACTTAATTCCAATTTAAAACATGAAAATCCTTAATTAGCGTACTAATCAAGTTTATGAAATTCTCGGATTTCACATAAAAGTAGAGTAAAGAAATTAATGTCATCGTCTGGAAGTCACATCATTATCATCCTCCATTGGATCAATCCTCTCATACTGGTAACTCACAACGGGATCATAAAGGGTGTAGTATAAACCTCGTAGTAGTTGATCATCAAAAATACCATTAGTCAGTGTCCTCATTTGTGTAGATGGTACAAGAACCTATGCGTCTCCTTATCTTCTAAGTCTTATTGACATCGTTCTTTCTATCCTGTGAATATTCCTTGCTAAATCCCTTTAGTTCACGAAAACCAATTCTTGATTCCTCAGAGTTCTCGTTTGATTGCATAGAATTGTACCCATAAAGGCCAACTCTGACTATTCCATGTAATGTCTATTGTAGTCTCTAGCATGTTGCTCCACATTCGGATTACTTCTTGCTCTCGACTTTTTTTCTTCAAAAACTTTCCTCGTATCATCTTCAATTTTTCTTCTTTACTCAGTCTCTCTTATACACTACGGAAATAATGGTTTTAGCAATGAAATTTTTCGTTGCTAAATGTTTGTTTTTTTCGTTGCTAATCAGTTTAGCAACGAATTAGCAATGGAATTTCGTCTGTTGCCAAAAACCTCATCTTAACTATTTAGCAATGAAGTTTTCAATTCGTTGCTAAATGTCATTAAGTTCCTTTTTCGGTTTGTTATTTAATGTGCAGACTATTCTATTGGTAATATGTCGCTATTTAGTAACAGAACACCAAATTCCGTTGGTAATCTATTGCTATTTAGCAATGGATTGCCAACAAAAAAAATATTTATTATTTAGAAGAGATATTGATTAATATATTCCATTGGTAATATTAATGGAATTTTGTGTTCCCTTGGTAATCTGTTGTTAACTAGCAACGGACTACCAACAAAATTTGGTGTTCTTTTGGTAATCAATTGCTAAGTAGAAACATATTAGCAACAAAAATTATTGTAATTTTTAAAAATAAAATATTAGCTTAATACATTCTTTGCTAATATGCTGCTACTTAGCAACGAATTAGCAATGAAATACCATAACAATAGATTAGCAATGAAAATATTTCATTGCTAATATGTTGCTATGTTGCAAGTTTTTATAAAATTATTAAAAAAATATTAAAAAATTAAAATAAATTTTCAAAAGTAGAGATATCATAAAAACAACAAAAGTTTACAATATTTACAAAAATGTTCCTAAAAAAGTTCTATTAAGCTACATAAAGACTACGATTGATCTAAGTCGTTGTCGTCCTGTGCAAAGAAGTCATGAATATGTTCTTCTCCTCTATAATCTTCATGATTTGTCATGCCTTTGTGGTGGGGCCTGAGAGGTGAGGCATCAGCAGGTAGGGTTTGATGAGGTAAGGCATGAGAGGTGCTAGCCCCGACATTGCTCGAATCTACTCGAAGGTTTTTACTACCTGAAAATGGTCAAAGGTGGATCATCGTCTCCCCGTGTCGCCGCTGCCCTTCACAAAGATACGCGACCTTCTCGATCAACCTCGATATCTTCCAAGCCCGTTACGTGATACCTTCTTTATTGTGCTTTGGGCCCATATACGATCCCAAGCCATAAATGCACCCTTTAGGATCTCTTCAAGAAATCTAGTAGAAAAGCTCATCTTCGTCCACGGGCATGTCTGGAGATGCCCGCGTCATCTCCTCTAACCTCCTCTGATAGTCTTCTTGCAAAATTAAAATTAAAAATTCACTTACAAACTTTTTAAAATATATCAATCTATATATAAGAACTATCATAGGAAATTGTGACTTATATTAAACTTGTAAGACCTCTCATCGACGAACGTGACACATTAAAACCCACCGGCTACCTCGCCTCTTCATCATGAAAAAAGTTTAGTTAAAAACAATATTAATAAACTATTTTCTATAAAAAAGTAAAGATTTTTCTGTGGTTGTAATCAATTAGTAATCGATGCTTATTAACGACTCCTTATGACACACAAAAGACTTCGTACCATCGGTATGTCTGGATACACCGATTCCTAGTCTAGTTTTCCCACTATTCATGTTCTTAGACGCTTGCTCTGACTTGGCCCTATACTCCGACGTACTCCAATGGGCCATATATCCTTCCCTAATCTCCTATGTCAGGGAACCTAGCCTCTCATCAGGATTTTTGCAACAATTCCTCAATAATGTCGAGTATCTGGTTCCCGCTTTATGCAACCAAGAACGATAAACCAGAGGGTAGTGGATGGTGGTTGGGAGATGGAGGGAGATAAGGAAAAGACGCTGGTGAGGACACGGACGACTACCGAGGGTGGTGGCGTAGAGGAGGCTTAGCGTTGAATGGTTGACAAAATAAGGCGGGAGATGATTTTGTGGTTTTTATTTAGATTTATCAACAAAAATAATCCTATTGCTAATCCGTTGCTAAATGAAATTAGCAACGCATTACCAACGGAATAGATTATCCTATTGCTAATCTTGTTTAGCAATAGATTAGCTATGGAATAGGTCATTCTATTGCAAATTTAAATTACCAACGGATTAGCAACAAAATTGGTTATTCCATTGTTAATGTGTTTCTATTCATGATGCCATGTGTGCATCCTATTTCGAGGCGAATCCGTCACTACTCATAAGCAACGGAATATTAGGCGAGAAATGTGAGCACCAAATTTACCAGTGGAATAACGACCGAAAAATATTTTGGGGGAACTTGGATGCCAAATTTACAAATGGAATAGCAACGAAATGGTTTCCATTGCTAAAATTTTGTTGCTATTCTGTTGCTAAACTCTAAAATTGCTATCCGTTGCTAATCCGTCTCTATTTCACTGCTAAATTTCATTGGTAGCTTTTTTATAGTGCCACTTATCTCAACCTTCTCTCTCTCGTCTTCAGAGTATTCACGTCTATCAAATTTTCCATATCTCTCTATTACTTCATCTATGATATTCTTCTATCGTAAAACATCCATCTCAATTCTTTCCATAATTACTTGATTTTTTCTGTAAAAAGTCGTGATCATCAAAGGAAATGGTAATCCGTCATTCTTCTTCGTTGTGATGGCACTCCTTATCAATTCATAGATAATCTTGCTAGCTTCTAGGTATCCCAATCCCATCACGATGTAGTAAACCAGATCGACTTTGTAGTTCATGATCTCATAATATTGCAAACTTGGCTATAAGTTGGTGATGATGAAATAACACCATGCTTTGTGATCTTCCTAAAAAAATTGATAGTGATGTGTTTCAAGTACTCCTCTGTCTAAAATGAATCCATTACCATGGATTGCCTATAATCCTCCCCTAATTCCCTCAATACGGTAATGGTACTCAATTGAATGTTTAGGCTTTGGGTACTCATCATTTTTTTTTGGTGATTTTTTGATAGACCAAGATACCAGTTTATTCTTACAGCAGAATAATCCATTGTTATTCCTCTAACTCATTACTCTATCTTTTTGTCACTTCCATAGGCATTCGCGTAAAACTCTCTCACTAAACTGTCGCATCCTTTCTTAGTAGGAACATCCTCAAGGTCTAAATGATGATAGTCCTTAGTTAATAATCCTCAGTTTCTTGCATCAATGATATAGGATCTGAGTCCTATATTTTAATTCATTTTTTACATTGAATCCTCTCTCCAAGATCAACTTCTTTTCTTTCACTATATTATTCTTAATCTTGGTAAAGGCCTTATCATTGATAAAATTTTCCTTCCTGAAAACATACATTTTCGCTCCTACCGGTATCACTTCTTCTAATTCTTCCTCTTCATCCACATATTATTCCTCGAATTATAGTTAAATGATTAATATGGAGTAGGCCCTCTCTATGGTCTAATCCTAGGTGTATTTAAAGAAGTTATTATTGGTCTAATTGGTGAAACTTTGATTTATCCTTGGCTTTCTCTACTAAATTCCCATTTTCTTTCTCCTACATTAAATTTCTACCTCTTCTACTTTCGACCATTTCAATAGATACAAGTGAAAAAATAAGGCTGTAAAACCATTTAAAACCAGATTTTCGAAAAAGTATTCGGTAAATTTCTATTTATCTATCTAATAAGGAGAAATTCATCAGAAAAATCATTTATAAAATCGAGAGTTTGAAATTCATGAGAAACTTTTAGATAAAATATCATTGATAGAAACAAACATTTGTAAGTTATTAAAGTCAGGCGATAAACAAACACAAAAATATCAAAACTCATTTGAAACTTAGTCTCAAATTAGTGTGCATATAAAATTCAATCCATTCTGTGTATACTAAAAATAGTTCAAAAATTCGATATCAAAAAGCAAATTATCACACCACTCTCATACTAGTATTATAATTGAAAACGTTCGATATCAAAACCAATTTAGAGTAAAAATCTAGAAATTTAGCTTCTAACCCAAATAAAAATCTCAAAATCATTGAAAAAACGAAAATATAATCAATAAAAGGCTAGGGTTCTCATTGATTACCTTCTTGAAAGTGAATCTTTCAAGATTTGAACTCTAAAACTCCTTTAGAATGCTCTTCCAAGCTCCAATTTTGAATTCTTCCTTTCTCAAGCCTTAGTTGGCTATACATTCTTAAAACTTACAAATTTTTGGGTTGAATATGTGAAGATTGGGGTGGGAATCACTTAAATACACTAAAATCAAGCTTTGGAAGGTTGAATCTAGTAGAAAATTTGGACTCTAGATCGAGAAGTCGCAATAATTTATAAGTGTTAAATGATTAAATGTGGCGATTTTGAGATTCTATTTTTAAAAATGTGTATTCGTTCTTAACAAATCATGGTTTAAATAGATTTGTTGGGAAATCGTTGCCTAAATCTCTAAAAAAGAACCTCAGTGGCTAAGCGATCAGTTCAACGAATCCTAGTTATAACTGCAACTAACTGACAAATAGCTGACCTAAAATTATAATAAATATTTTGCAAACCAGTACCAATTTTCTCAACAAATTCTAGTACAAACTAGAATCGTTGAGAAATCGCTGGCTTATTTTAACTGCTTTTTCAATTTAATTGATTTTTTCATATATTTATCACATCCATGTCTAATAAAAAATATTGTTATTCAAAATTATCAGAATTTGACTATGATTTGTACTAAACAATAATTTTATTACTATAAATAACCCACTAACATAAAAACTAATAGATAAATATAATATAATATGAAAAGAAATTGGCTCGATCAACTCCCCTTATATAAAATTATTTTAGAATTAAATTCCTAAAATATCCCCATTATAAGAGTCTAAAGTTGAGAAAATATAAAAAACAACTAACTAATCCTAATACTAAAACTGAAAGTTAATATAGTGTATGGGTTGCCTCCCATGGAGTGCTTTGGTTTATTGTTGTTAGCTCGACTGAACGACGTAGTTCTAAATTGGTTCTATAAACTTAAATGTAGGATTGTCCACTCTAGTGCCATTTCATAAAGTGATTGCTTGGCCTTGCACCCTAAAAGTGATTATTTTGTTCAGAGTATCCACGACAGCTTTTGAAACGGCTAAGAAAGGTCGTCCTAAGATTAATGGATCATCTTCATTGGTGAAGTGTGACATAATCAAAAAGTCTATGGGAATAATGTAGTTTTCAATCTGAACTGGTACGTTAGTAACCACTCATACTCATATTGGTTTTACTGAATAACCGTTTAGTAGAGTAACTTTTTAAGAAGCAAGTACATCCAACTCCAGTTAAGTATGCAAAAGAAGTGAATTGGCATTTAGTTTTTTCTAGAACTTGTATCACACATATCTTTAAAATACCAAACCCATTTGACTTTTATGTTTATGCATATATCTCCTGGATCATTAAGCTTGACAATTGCTAGATTCTTTTTTCTTCTTCTTATTCCTCGTAGCTTTAAACTCGTCCATTTTAAGATCATTCTCAACATTTTTGTTACTTAACCATCCATTCTTGATTTATCATCTTTTGATTTGAAATATCTTCAACTCGCTCATTCTTTTTCATAACATTTTCATCTTTTGTTGTTATTGCATTAAAAACATATACTTCAGCTTTTAAAATATGATGATTTAATTCTAACGATTCATTATCATTAGTTTGTTCATTATTAGATTCATCAGAATTATCATAGACATCTTCATCATTAAAAGGTAAAGTGAAAATTTTGTTTTCAAATTCCATAAACATTGTTCCTTCAAAGCTATATAACTTTGTTTTAACTATTTAGGAAATGTTCTTTGACACGCGCCACAAGTAAAATGACTTTCTTGTGGTAATAGTGCAATCAACTTATGTTGATTACGGATATCATCCTCAAGGAAAGGTTTTTGCACTAGTTGTTTACCTATTTAACTTTGAACTATTGCTAAGGAAATCCTTTTTGAATTGGTTTTATACTAAACTAGACTAATCTAACAAATCAATTAAAACTTTACTTTAACTCTTATAGTAACGATATCTTAGTTCACAACTTCACCTAGGTAATTTAATACTATGCTTTTCAACCACTTTTACATCTTAATATGTTTTCTGCAATGCCTAATTATAATAGACATATTTCATTCAAATCTAATTTAACCCACTATCGTGATGGAAAAGATTCTAATGTGCAAACTAGAACTTTACCTATTAGTGTGAATAAAAAAAAGTCTACATTGCTTTAATTTCCAAATCTTTCGATTCATAACCAACTTAGTTTACTATCCTTGCCTCCCTAATCAACAACTATATATCGGTGTTTTGTATTTTACAGTTGTATCGTTCATGTTCGGATTAAAAGCTCTAATAGTCATAATAACTTCTAAAAACTAAATTCATTAAGCACGTGATCAAGATGTCTAAAACATTATGCTTAGAATCAATATAAATTCTAACCATTGCACTTCTTATAATCCCCTTTTACTCATATTCAAAGTATAGCATTCATACCATAGAATCTATTGATCCCTAAGATAAATAAACTACTTACACTTCATTGAAACACACATATTACAATTCATAATTGAAATCATTGCAAATTAGAGATGAATAAAAGTATTACCTTCAATTAAACTAATGAAACCAAACTTGAATTGCAACAATGAAGCCTTCAATGTTTTCTCTACAAAAAACTCCTTAATAATCAAACTTAAAGTAAAACTATGCTCAATTACTCTAATAGTGGCTAATAGTTGATATATTGCTGGTATATCACGTTCTAATACTTAATTATACTTCCTAATAACAATTAAATAATTTACAATTTAGCTCAAAATAAAACTTCAACTTTCTATTTTCTTCATGACTGCGTTGTCACTAATGCCTCGGCGATGTGGCTTATAAGGCATGGCGCCGCCACTTCAAGCGCTTTTCTTAAGCTCCTATGACCTCGTGCTGTCACCTCATGTCTCGGCGCTGTCCATTATGTTCCACAGTGCCAACACTGCGTCGGACCTCCAAACTTTATTTCTTCATTTTCTTTGCTTTCCCACACTATGTCTTTCCTTCTCACGCTGTGCCTTAATACTCCACAACGCCAACATGTGTTTCCATGGCGCCAACCATGCTTTCGTGGGTTTTTTGCTCTGTTTCTTCTCTTTTTTTCTCATTTCCTTACTTTACACCTTATTTACCTAAAAATGCAATAACACCTTGAATTAGAGCTCATTTAAGGATATTTATATTAAATATACTACTAAACTAACCCTATATAAGTATAAATAATCACTTATCAAATACCCACAAACTTAGAATTTTTCGCATCCTGAGCAAAAGTGTATTTTACTAAGTCTCATAATAACTAATTTTCATTCAATTTATATTGTTCATAGAGTATCCTTTAATTCACTAAGTTTCAAGTTAATAATCCACTCAAGAACTTTCATTTGCAAAAACTTATATTTTTAAGATATGTAGCTTTAACAACACATATGACTTCACTTTCGAAACACCAAAGTAGATCACAACCAAAAACCATCACTACTCATAAGTTTGTTTCATCCCAACACTCCAACACTTAAGTAGTAAGTATGCAATCTCATAATTTTTTATTAAGCTCAGGAATTCACGAATAAGCATAAATGATATTCATTTTTAGTAGACTTTAGCACTTCAAGAGTATATAAGACTTCATATAATTGGAATGGAAACTTAACTCAATTAGTTACTCGTACTCGAGCTAAATCTTTTATTGGAAGAGTTTTATTTTACTTTTACCTTCTTTTCTTTATTTAATTTCTCTCTTCTTCTTCTTCTTCTTCTTCTTCTTCTTCTTCTTCTTCTTCTTCTTCTTATTCTCATTTTTATTTTAATAGTCTCTACTCCTTTTCCTATAGTCCCTATTTTTTCTCACTTTTCCAACTGTCAAATTCTTTGCTCCATTTCCTATAGAACTTGTGGGATTCTCTCAACATTTTTTATTTATAAAACTCTTGTTAGCATTTCTCACTTTCACTAAATCAAGTAAGTTAAATCCAATTTTTAATTTACAATGCATATTTCTTCTCTTTTTGCACTAAGTCTTTATTTGCTTTGTATTATCAAGTTAGATTCACACTTATTATAGATTCCTTAAAGATCTAACTTTTTCCAAAAGAAGTGTTATAATTTGTTGCTTTTGTTTCAATTTCAAGGTCGACATCCCTAATTCTAGGTTCTTAATCATGAAATTTCATCGTAGTTTGCTACATTTCATTATTTCTTCTTCAAACATTTAAAGTTATCTCTTAAGTTTCGTATCAACAAGATACTTGTAATCTACTCATCCTCAATTAAAGCCACAAGCGTGCAAATGAACTACTTATTCATTACATATTACTATGTATAATATAATTTATACTACTCAAACACTCAAATACTAAATAAAATGAAAAATTTATACATTTCCATACTTTCCTCCTTAACTATTTCAAATTAAAATTTTAAAAAATCATATATGTAGTGTTTATCCTTATTTTTCAGCCTGTCTTACAATTTCTTATAGTGTACTTTAGTGTCAATGCCCCCGAACTTAAGCCAAACCTTATCCACAAGATTTAAAAATAAGCCTCAAACATGAAAACAATAAAACACACAAACATATATAATAACACAAAATTATAATAAGCATAAACTAAACTAAACTAAACATACAATTTAAACAAGTAAATAATTAACAAAATATCTCGAATGTAAAAATGAATGGTATCAATTTCACTCTTATCTCTCCAGGTCGAAAGGAATCCCAATACAATGATTTTAGGACTTGGCGTCGTCGTCATCATCATCATCATCATCATCATCATCATCATCATCATCATCATCATCTCTAGCATAGGATGGTGTTAAAGGATGCTCCGCATTCATGTTTTGCACCAAATCATGATCAAATAAGTAATTCGGTGCTTCTAAAAAGCCTAATGATCTATCAATAGGTCTCATATGTCAGATCCTATCATACCTAGCTATGTCCTTCTGATGATTGATAAATGGTTTGAAATTACCCTATCCATTTCGTCGGTGTTTCTCTCTTCTTTCCATATCTTGCTCATATCATAGCACGACTGCCTGGTAATACACCTTGTCCTCTTTTATACTGTATCTGCATCTCGTCTATCTATAGCCTCTGCTACCATGGAGTTAAGTCATCTGGTGTTATTGGTCCATGTGGTGGAGGAGGTGGTGGAAAGACCTCAGGACCATCTAAGTCATGCTCGCCAATCTATGGGTTTACAAATTCATAGCCTTAATAAATCCATGTTGTTGTTGCTCCTCATTTTCTTACAATTCTTCCTCTTCTAGCTTTTGGGCTAGTTTGCTATTGTTTCTTTTAATGTTGCTTGATCTTCTTGTCATTTGGCCAACAACTCGACCTTAAGTCTCGCTCTATCGGCCTTCTCTCTCCTCCTCGGAGTCTTGATAACCAGGTGGTGATTTCAACATGCACATGAAAGCTTCATTCATGGTTGGTTGGGCCAATATATCGAATTCTTCATCATTTCTCAACCTCACTTCGGCCTTGAATCACATCTGAGTAATCAAGATAAGAAATAACAATTTCTTATCTCTTTTTGACATGATTGACTCCCTCTGAATATTGTAGATGATTTCATCAATGTCGATCTCTCGTTCATTGTAATCTCATATAGACAAGCCATTTTCGATTTGTTAATCTCACCCTACTAAGAAGTGGGGTGTACCGATGCAACTAAGAAATGCTTCCATATTCTGTAAACTTTCCAACACTTACATTCTTTATGTGCTTCGATACATTCTCACCTCCTATAACTGAACCTTGTTATTCTAGGATAACCAATGCGCCCTCTATAGCTCTAAAATGGTATAAGTTGTAGGGCCTCTCATAGAACTTATTCAAAAACTCGTTTCGGCTCCAAACAAACTTAAGTGCTCCAACCCATAGATAATATTGATTTTGCATCTATTAAAGGGAACAAAAATCCTTCTCACCTTCATTGGCTCATCCTTAGTCGTAAATCTCGCATTAGCATAAAACTCTAACACTAACCCACTTACTCCTTAAACTTCATTCTTTCTATAGTCTTGAGTGAGTTGCTCCCAATTTTGTTGCCAGATGAAATTATTCACTCTATTATCGTACTTGGCCGATAAATCTTCAACTCTATATGTAGGATTTTCTCTTATCGGTCCTTGACATATCTACTAATGAAAATTTTGGATTTAAAAGGTATATGCTCTTCTTCATTGGAATTTCTTGAGGTAAGTGCCTCAAAATCATTTGCTCTAGTTTGGCTAACTTGTTTCCTTATTCTTGTCATTTTTCAAATTTCAAACAACTATACACCAATGCAATGCAACTCGGGTCTTCAAATCACCTAAAAATCAGAAATTCAGATCATGCACATGCCAAATAATGCAAATATATCAATTAGGTGTCCATGGGTAACATTAATGCTCACATTCACATAATCTTGCAAAACCTATCCTACAACCTCAAATTCAATATTCAAACAAGATCATCAAGTTTTCCAAAATTCAAAGCATAACTAGATGAAATTGTAAATTTACCTCAATGCCAAATTTATTTCCAGTGTGGAACACTCCTCCAAGTCTTTATCAATCCAAGCCCTTTCACTTTTCTCACCAACTAAAACCCTAGCTCACCTTAAACTCAAAGTCAAAAAATCAAAGCCCTAGCTCTCCAACTTGTGCAAATCCATAATGTACTCATCTCTTTCACTCTCAATCACTAGGAACTATCTAATCTCATTTATAAATGAACAAACTTTGGCTCTAGAGGGATGTATGCTTAGTGGTTGCGGTGGGGTTTTAATGCAAGTGTGAAGAATGAATGAAAATGGGGGCTTAAACCCCTTACATCAACCTTGGTGTCGTGCCTTATTGGCACAACGCCATGACAGCGCCACCACTGCGTCGTTGACATAATGGGGTGTTTTTGTCATTTTGTCTTCAGCCATCTCGAGGCCGTAGCCAATCCCTATGACGTCGTGGGTGATACCCACGACGTCAAGCTATCTGCCAATGTACCTCGCGCATATTTTTTTGTTAATTCTTTCTCTGCGCTCCTCCGACTTTGTGTATCACTCGCACAAGATATCGTGACCGCTTGAAATCCATGTTAATATAAAATTAATAAATTTTACCTTTGATTCGCCCATGCACCTTACCTTTATCGCCTTAAGCTCTTTCGCTCTTTATTGAGTTAGCAAGACATTTTTATTCTAGTGAATCATCACCCAGTGAATGGTCTTTCTTAGACATTCGATACAAATTTTTGAAAGTTAGAACTAAAACGTGTTAATTGTAATTATTGAACTAAATAACTAACTACTAACTAAATTTAAAATCTTGAAACTTCAAAACCCCTGGGGTGCCTCCAGTAGCACTTAAGTTAATGTCATTAGCCCGACGTATGCACCACGGCTCTCAAATGATCACTGCGTGCGTCAAAGTTACTTCAATAATATATACCTGTGAAGTTCCATATATCCTCTAATCCTTTTTCTTGGCATGCTACCTTATTTCATAAACTTTATGTAATTTAGCATGCTTTGCCATTCTTTGATACAAGGAATTGTCTTTGTAAATTTCTCAAATATCATTGCACAAACCTCAATTGTCTCAACAATCCATTGCTCTTCCAATGGTTGCTGAAACAGTAATGGTGATGCAACAAAATTTATTATCCCTTGCTCAAACTCCATACTGTGTGATCTTAAATTTGTATTACTTTTGTTACTTATTATTGTTTCAAACTTCTCTAGGTCAACTCCATTATCATGTTGTTTTACATCCTCGATATGATTATCCTCTCGAACATGGTCAAGTGAATCACCTGGCCCATAAGCATCAACAATGTCGTAATCCCTTGATTAGGCTTGACTTCCTTTTTCGTATGCTTCATGACATGTTTCCTCAATTGTTAACAACTCCTCGACTTGGTTCTTTTTGGACTCAACCATAACCTTTTATCTTAAATTTATAAATTTTGTAATTTCCTATTTATTCTTTTCCAAATTCAAGAAAGCCTGATTTTCCTCTTCCTTCTTCATAGTAAATGATTGCGTAGTAATTTCTAATCTTTCCTTATGTTTTTTGAGATCATGCTCACTCTACTCAGCTATTTTTCTTAATAATTTCTCTAAAGATGTAAGAGACAATTGTTCATCCAACTCTTGATCTTGTCGTGATAGCAAGTTTTCGTGAGAACTCCATGATGTTTGATAGATATTTTGAATATGAGGGTTGTCAAAGCTTTGATAATTATGTCATGATTACTTTCCTTGTATGTAGTTGCAACGCCCTTTACTTCCAAAAATTTTGTAAATCCATACGGGTTATAACATGGTTTATGATATCTCATTCACATCAAACCACTCGCGATTGGTTATGCTTGTTATGTGATATTATCTTGAACAGCTTCACTTTGATAGACCAACCTAGAGATTGGATCAATGATTTCACTATTTGACTCCTTGACAGAATAACTATACATTTTTTATATCCTTGAAACACAAAAGACAAAAGAAAGTATATCAAGGGCAATATGGTTAATAAAATTTAAATTTCTTTTTTTTTTTTTTTATAAACTTGAAAGTAAAGTACTTAAAGTAAAATTTAGCAAATTTTCAAACTAACTACGTAATACTAAGTAGTTACCTATCCCCGGCAACGAAGCAAAAAACTTGACACGCGCTACAAGTATAATGGCTCGCTTGTAGTAATAGTTCAATCAACTTACATTGATTATGGATATCGTCCTCAGGTAAAGGTTTTTTTACTAGTTGTTTACCTCTTTAACTTTGAAATATTGCTAAGGATATCCCTTTTTTAATTGGGTTTATACTAAACTAAACTAATCTAACAAATCAATTCAAACTTTACTTTAATTCTTATATTAAGGATATCTTAGTCCACAATTTCACCAAGGTAATTTAATACTATGCTTTTCAATCACTTTTACATCTTAATATGTTATGTGCAATGCCTAATTATAATAGACATATTTTCTTCAAATCCACTTTAACCTACTATCGTGATGGAAAAGATTCTAACGTGCAAACTAGAACTCCACCTATTACTGTGAATAATGTAAGTTCCACATTGCTTTAAATTTTAAATCTTTGGATTCTTAACTAACTAAGTTTACTATCCGTGCCTCCCTAATCAACAACTATCTATCGATGTTGTGTATTTTACAGTTGTACAATTCATGTCTAGATTAAAAGCTTTAATGGTTGTGATAACTTCTAAAACCTAAATTCATTAAACACGTGAACAAGATGTCTAGAACACCACGCTCATAATCAAAATAAATTCTAACTATTGCATTTTTATAGTCACATTTTACTTATATTCAAAACATAACATGCATACCATAGGATCCATTGATCCTTAAGATAAATAGACTACTCAAACTTCAATGAAATACATACATTACAATTCACAATTGAAATCATTACAAATTAGAAATGAACATAAATTTTACCTTCAATCAAACCAATGAAACCAAACTTGAATTGCAACAATGGAGTCATAAGTGTTTTCTCCATACAAAACTCCTTAATACTCAAACTAAGTAAACCTAAGCTAAATTACTCTAATGGTGGCTAATAGTTGATATGTAGTTAGTTTACCACGTCTTAATACCTATTTATACTTCCTAATATCAATTAGAAACCTTACTTTACAATTTAACACGAAATAAAACTTCAAATTTCTATTTTCTTCTTGATTGGCACTGTCACTAATGCCTTGGTGTCGTACCTTATAAGCCATAGCACTGCCACTGCGTGCACTTCTTTTAAGCTCCTGTGACCTCAGCATTGTCACCTGCTAACTCGGTGCTGCCCTTTACGTTCCTCATTGTCGCCACTGCGCTGGACCTCCATACTTGATTTTTTCACTTTCTTTACTCTCCCACACCGTGTCTTTCCTTCCCATGTTGTGCCTTAATACTCCATAGCACCACCATCTGTAGCCACAATGCTAACCTTGCTTTCATGGGTTTTTTGCTCCATATCTTCTTGTTTTTGCTCATTTCCTTCCTTTACACCTTATTTACCAAAAAAATGCAATAACACCATAAATTAGTGCTAATTTAGGGATTTTTATACTAAATATACCACTTAACTAACTTTATATATAAGTATAAATAATCACTTATCACTCTTCCTAAAAGTATAGGGAGAGATTAAGATAATATTGAGTTTCCCATTTCCATGAAATATAAGTCAATTGGAAATACTAAGTTATTTACTTTTATTATGACATCTTCTAGTAAACCATAAGGTTTAATAGTTGTATTGTCAGGTAAAGTAAGATTAATAGGTGTATCATGCAATAACCTATTTTCAATGACTCATATAGCTTAAGTGACATAATATTAATTGATGCTCCAAGATCACGCATAGGAAAATCTATAAAAGAAGTTCCTAATGTAATAGGTATTCTGAAAATTTCTAGATCAGAACATTTCTCATGTGTTTTCTTTTTAGTTAAATCAGACACCTTTTGTACTAAATTTTCTTTAGATTTTTTTTAAAAATTTATCCTTAGATTCGGAGAATTTTTTCAAAACTTCATTCATAATTAGAAAATTGTATGATTGATTCTATCAATGGTTTATTAATTTTTATTTTCCTAAATGCTTCAGGAATTTCCTCATTATTTTTTTCCTCCCTTGCATCAGCTAATCGTTATAGAACGATAGAATATTAATACATATCTTCATTCAAATTATTAAAAATCTTATCATTTTCATCCTTATCAATTATTTTAGAATTTTTTTAAAGATTCTTCATATGCTTCACTTCTAGCTAAATACCATGGGTACAGCCTTCCAGGAAAATGTGTATATTTCAATCGTTCAACCATTTATTCTCTAGTAGGAATGGCATTAGCCATCATTTTTTTCTTCGATAGTTTTATGTGTTTTCTTTATTACCTTGTTTAAGTATCTTCCCAGTTATAGGTGTGTCTTCTTGTCATTGAATAAAGCATTAACTTGTGCTTGATTAGTAGGAGTAACAACAGCTTGAGTAGGTGTTTTAGCTTGATTACTCTATTGAGTACTTAGCATATTTTTTGTAAATTCATTTGACTTAACCGATTTTTTAGTTCATTAATAGTAGTATCAGTCTTAATCTGATTTTGAGAAATCTGTGTAAAGTTCTAATGACCTTGGTTCATAAAATTACGAAAGATTTGCTCTAAATTTGGATTCATAAATTGAGCATTTTGTTGAGGTTGCTAATTAGGTGCAGATTGCATCTAAATTCTTGGTTTATAAGTACTATAATTTTGATTTTGAAGACTATAACTTAGATTTGGATGTTGTCTTCCAGGATAATAAGTATTGTTATTATATTGATTTCTTAAAGGACCAAATTTTTTTACATCATTGCATTAAACTCTTCAGTATTCTTTTCATGTAAAGTAGGACACACATCCGTGGAATGTGTAACCTCATTACAAAATATATAAGCTTTAACTTGATAGATCTATTTTTAATTAATAGCTTAACTATATTAGATAATTCATCAATTTTATCATTAGACATATTATTTCTTTTATCATCCACTTCATAAAGCTTTTTCTTGAGGATTCAATCTTTTTACTATATTACTTAGATTGTTTAGCCATTTTATTAATTGTTTCTTTTACTAAAGTATATGTCGTTTCAAATAACGATCGACCACATATTGTGTCTGATAAGTTTTGTTCAAAATGATCAAGTCCTTCATAGAAATATTCTAATAAAGCTCTTCGAGTATATCCATGTTGTGGATAAGAAGAAAATTAATCTTTGGAATTTATCCCATAACTCATTAAAATTTTCATCGTCTTTCATCTTTGCAACTTTGATTTTCTTTCTATAGGATATAATTTTTCTAGCAGGCTTATATTCATCTAGGAAAGCTTCTAACATTTGAGTCCATGTAATTATTTAGTCTTAGGGGAGAAAGAAAAATCAATCATGTGCTCGATCTTTTAATGCAAAAGAAAAAGTTCTAAGTTTGACTTGTTCTAGAGTAACTTCTTTCAGTTTCACCCCATTAACCTTATGTTGATACTCTCTTATGAATTTATGTGGGTCTTCCTTATCTTTATCACAGAAGTTAGATAAGACACTAATAAATCAAGATCTAAGTTCAAATTCAGGAAATTCATTGGGGTATGCTATGCATATAAGCTCATATGTTGTAACATTTTGATTTGCTAGTTTAAAAGTAAGTTCTCTATTAATGTTGTTATTATTATTATTATAACTCTATTATTATTATTATTATTATTATTATTATTATTATTATTATTATTATTATTATTATTATTATTATTATTATTGTTGTTGTTGTTGTTGTTGTTGTTGTTGTTGTTGTTGTTGTTGTTGTTGTTGTTGTTGTTGTTCTTTAGTTGTTGTTGTTTTGTTGTTGTTGTCCTCCATCTTACTAGTTTCTCACGCTTAAACTTCGATTAAAAGTTATATCTATTTAAGGACCAAACGAACGTAAAGATCTTGTAGAATTAGAGTGAAGAAGTATGTAGACCATATAAAGTTTAAACTCCTAAGAAATTATTTAAAAATCTCGGGCAACGGTAAAAAAAATTTACAAGTGTCGAGCATGCACAATAATTTCTTTTATTTTTTTATTATCTATAGTAGTGGTAAATGTGATATCGTCTCCACATGAATTATGCAAAATTCTAAGTATTTTTGTTTTGTTTTATTTTTCTTAATTTAGTTTATCTAATTAAACGAGATTTAAAATACTAAAAAACTAAAAACTATGACTACTAACTTAATAAACCAAACTGACTAAATTAATTCAAACAATTCATTGCAACCTTAACTAAATAAAATTTAAATTCAATATAATATAAATATCTAAACAAACCCCCACTGAATAATGTAATATACTAGGATTGCATTCAAACAGTAAAACATAACAATATTTCATAACCTAGTTGTAATTATATCACATAGAATCTTAGAATCATTAAATCCTAATTCTTAATAGGTTGATAGCCTTTAGCAAACCATTGATTTTCTTATATTCAATGAAAAATAAGTCATATCTTTATCCTTATAAATTTACATATTGGATAAAACGGAATAAAACAGAAATATGATAGCATTAACACTTAATGAAAATCTTGTCTAATTTAAATCCAATATTAATCAAAATATGCTAATTAATAAATAACTTAGAACATAATCACCTAGAATATCCACTCGGGTAATATGGCTCCAGAGATTAATCATAGTTACTACTTCTATAATTCTTGTCAATATACATAGATTTAGAATTAAAATATCATTATACATATTTGCAACTATGCATATAATATCTATCTTCGTTAGTTGTAATATGCAAAAACAATTTATTGAAACCATGATTGTTATGTATGATTAGATTTAAAGCATTAAGTACATAATTCCTTAATTATAATTGTATTGCAATCCAAAGTATATACATGTCTAGGGTTTGTTTAGATTAATACACTACTCACTCATGCTGGAAATAAACAATGCAATAATATAATTAAAATACATAATTAAATAATTACCTCTTAATGAAATAAACAAAGCACCAATGTCATTCAAACATAAACTCAATAAAAACTAACTTATGGTACTCACAAACTTTGTTAAAAGAAAAAGGGCTCTTAATTTCAAAGCATTAGGGTCCTATTTATAGTTTCCTAAGCATTACAAATTATTGATAAACTTAAATTCTTCATAATAATATAAAAAAACCATAACCGACCTCAGTGATTCCAATATTGTACATAAATCGTTGAGTTAATCACTGAAATTTGGTCTCTGTGCTTCACCGATTCATCCAGCGATTCCTAGTGTAAACTCCAATTCGTCGATGATTCGCAGGATCTTCTCTATTGTCGATTTAGACAACGATTGTTGTGTAATCTCATATTACTAGCTAATCGGTGGCTTTATTCTTGTTTGATTATTTTGCTATTCTTCTTCTTGTTCTTCCATTTCTTTAATTTACCTAATTAAATCCTAAAATCACAAAAACAAGAGAATACCTAGTGTGATATCATCATTTATATCTAAAATCAACATAAATTACACTATAAAATATATATAATTATTTGCTTGTCAAACTATTGAATCTTCGTGTCTATAAATGAGAATCGAGTCATCAAAGTGCATGAATATCCATCCCTGACTTGTAACGGCCTAATATTTATTGACGCCATTATTTCGTTTAATTTCATACTCAAGTGTTAGCTCATGCCCATATGGACGCCCGAATAGGCTAGGACACGCTTAACTAGGCAAAAATCATTATTTTTGTCCGTTGGTTGCATAATTGTGATGTTAATTATTTTGTATTTCATAACGCATTGCATTTGTGTATTTATATTGTCATACCATGTGAAAATATGTAATAGGTAAATGCCTCGTAAAACGTGTCAACACTTGTATTGGGTAGGCATGGTAAAGGTAAACTAAGTCTTATAACGCTAACTTTAATAAAATTACTAGAACAAAAGGTGAATATGGAATAAAATAGATAATCAAACTTTAGGCTAAGTCATAATAATCAAGTGCACCAAGGATTTGTGCACTTTGGGATGTGTGTCGAAAGGCGAGACATTATGTGCTGAATAATTGGGTACTAAGGGAAATGGTAGTACATCAATTTAATACCTAAATATCCTACATATGTATAATAGTGTCTAAGTTAAATTAGTTAAATCAATTGATTACAAATGCCTTTAGTTGGATGAAACAATTGATGTCAGATTTGCCTCGAGATTTGCACTAGAATGGAATCCTAAGAGATTTAAGTTGGGAATTGGTGTCAACAAGATGTAAGTTAGTGGAGTAGGAGTTAACAAGGACCATTAGACTGACCGAACGAATTCCATTTGAAAAATCCTCAAATTGGAAAGCTTACTTAGAGACGAACAACTTCTGACTCCAACATATGCCTATCCTATATAATTGGATGAAAAAATTGAATCAATTGATTATAAATGCTATCCTCTATGATTTAAGCATAACTCTCTCATGTAAAAAGCAATACTTGAAAGCTTACTTACATACGAACAACTTTTATCTCCTGTATATTTTCAATATTTAAACTCTTTCAAGTTTTACTGGATTTTTATAAATCAACTTTGTCAAGGAACTACTTTTGCAATTCTTATCGGATTGAGCTCATCTTTTAGTATTTTTTGTTGGGTATGTTAGTTGTATTGTGATTGAGAATTACAATTTTTTGAACTATAAATTAGAAGAAATGCTTTTTACAAGATTGTTGGCCATACTTGATTCCAATTTGAGCTTTTTTTATAGAAGTTTGATATCTCTTTCGTTTTAAATCAGAATTTTGCAAACCAAAACTTTTCAAAAAGTAAAGACATAGAGCAAAAATGTTCCTATTAAGCGTTTTCAATGATTTGGAATTTATAATGGTCAAATTTACACTGCAACATATGATCCCAAATTGAAAGTTGTAACTTTATTTAGTCTTTTAGGGTTTTTTTTGGGAAATAGAACTTTAAACTTGATCTAAACAACTTAAGTCGCTCTAAAATACTAAGGATAGATCCCAGGGGACTCGGGGGATATGTTAAGGTAGTCGAGAGCATATCGGGTGGGACCGAGGTGTTTTAGGGCTTAGGAGTATGATTTGAGGTACGTAAGTCCCTTAAGAAACACATCTTGAGTATTTAATTGTTTCAATTATGCTATATAATATTCTTTGTTATTCATTTTTTATATGTTCACTGCTTGGTTTGGTACAATGGTTAGTAGTTTTGTTCACCGCTGGGGTTTAATTAGATGTTGTGTTGTATTTGCTCAAGTACATTAGACTATAGCATGTATCACTCGCTCCCCAGGTGAATAGAAATTTGAGCTGCTAGCCTCATCAGTGCACGCTTTCGGTAGGTTGTGATACAAACTAGTCCTCCATTAGTAATCCGAATGCGAGCCACTGTGGAAGGACTGCTGGGATCATCCAGACTGACGAAGTATGGTTTAATTTGCTATGCATGACACAAACTGTTTGGTTTCATTAATGTTAGTTACGCATGCGATTATCTTATAGTTGCTTAATTATTTTTTCATGTTTATTTAACATTATTATTGGCTTCTTTATTATTGAATGATCGGTGGTTTTCTTTTGGGATCTTACTCACTAGACTCATCATCTATTTTGTTATGATAACTAAGTGCAGATCTTAGCACCAGTAAGAGCAAAAAAGGTTTTAGGTGGCTATCTCTGATTGCCTACAGTTTGGGACTTACTAATGCATGTTAATTTTGATATTTTGTTATACTTTTGGGGCATGGGAGACTTGATAGACACCGTACATGTATACATTTACTTATCACAGTATGATGACGCCTGATATATAATGTGATTTATTTCAGGTTTTCTACAGTAGGACTGATGCTTAATATGACTTGAAAGTTATTAAAAATATATGGTTTTGCAATGATAAGACTTCCATTATAAATTACTGGTTACCTATTTGCATTTTCATAAAACACAAGTCATACTTGTAACTTAATAAATATCTTGAACAACTAGAAAATAATATAGAGAATATGATGAATATCATACACATTGAGGAACATTGATATGGCAACAAACGTCAGCAGGGCTGCGAGACTCGCTTAACAGCACATCCAGTGGCCTCAAGGCACAGGGCCACCATAGTTTGTATCAGAGCGAGTTGATGGGCCTCGAGAAAAGTTAAGAGAAATTGGATAAACTTAATAAACAAATCTTAGATGTGGAAACCTAACGTACTTGCCTTAAAACTATAGTAGGGAAATGATTGTGAGGCAGGTACAGTTATGGTATATATATACGTGTTATGTCTATGGTATTATGCAATACACGTATTGCAAAGATGATCCAGTGATTTCAAGTTACTATAGATGAGAGAGATTAGCATTCCGTGCGAAAAAAGTGAGTCTTAGACCTAAGAGTCCAAAGACACATGACTTTTAGAAGACACAAGAAGGAAGAGAGTGACAATTGACATTAATGGATGAGTGGCTATTCTCCATTAGGTAATTTATATGAGGTGTAAGAACTTACTATGTATACATTATATAAAGGCAAGATGAGATCATAAGTGACTTGGTCATAGTCACATTATCATCAAATCATATTTTACTGCCTAGTTATAGTCTGGTGCTCTGTAAAGCACTACAAAAGTACCATTGTTGTGTAATGGTATAGGTTCAGGTAGAACTAGTGAAAGGATGACTGGAACAGTTGGTGTTGGAGGTCCAACAATGAGTGCAAACATAGCCGAGTATGTTTGGGAAAGTGACTCACCTTCAGGCAAGGTTGTGTGCTAAGAAACGAGAAGCAAGACATTCCATTCTCGAGAATGTCGGTATTGAACTAAAGTTTTGGCATCGAAGTTTTATAGTCTAGTATGTTCAAGAGTGAGATTTGGCATCGCTAGTTGATTTTACCACATCATCCTCCCCTAAAAGATAACAAACGAAAAATCGTAAGTGAGTGGCATTACCAGTTTTCTCGCCACAAATTCCTCCAAACAAAGAGAAGAATTAAGGATCATGACAGAGCAAAGTTGTTTTTTTTTTTTTTTCACATATTCCTCTACTTGAAGAGATAAAAGTGACACCATCTGTTGTTCCGTCACATCTTTCTTTCCATGAAAAGACAAGGTAGCATCGTCTATAGTTTCATCACATCTTCCTTTCAGCGAAACGCAAGCAGTAGTTGTGTCGTATGTACGTAGTTCACCATAGCTTACTTTCTATAAAGAGATTAGAAGTGGTATTGTCGAGTGTTCTACACTTGTCGAGTTGCAAGATAGATGAGATAGTTTCATTTGAGATTCAAAAAGAAGAAGAATCTAGTACCAAGTTCATTTAGGCAGCTAGATTACCCTAATAGCCTCATGACATGAGATATCATTTACCTTAAATCTCGATACGAAATTTCCCTTAGTTAGGAAGAACTGTAATGGCTCAATATTTATTGATGTCATTATTTTGTTAAATTTCAGACTCTAACATCAATTCATGCCCACGTGGACGCTTCAAATAGGCTAGGACACGTCTGAATAGGCTTAAATCATTAGTTTTGTCTATTTGTTGCATAATTGTGATGTTAACTATTATGTATCTCATAACGCATTGCATGTATGTATTTATATTGTCATATTGTATAAGATTGTGCGATGAGTAAATGCCTCGTAAAATGTGTTAACACGTGTATTGGATAAGCGTAGTACGGGGACATTAATTCTTATAATGCTAACTTAAATAAAATGACTTGAACAAAGATTAATATGGCATAAAATAGATAATCAAACTTTAGGCTAAGTCATAATAATTAGGTACATCAAAGATTTGCGGGCCTTGGGATGCATACCGAAATATGGGACATATTGGTTGTCGGGTAATTGGGTACTAGGAGAAGTGGTAGTACACCAATTTAAGACCATAAATAGCATAGATATGTATAGAAGTGTGTAAGTTAATTTAATTGAATCAATTAATTACAAATGCCTATAATTAGATAAAAAAAATTAATGCTAAAGATTTAACTCGAGATTTGCACTAGAATGGAATCCTAGGAGATTTGAGTAGGGGATTGGTGTCAACAAGATGGAAGTTAGTGGAGTATGAGTTAATTAGGACCATTAGATTGACCTCGAGATTCGTGAAAACAATTGATTATAACATAAATTATAAAGCTAAGTTAGTAGGAAGTCTTTTCATGCAACAATAGCAAAGTTTGTTCTTGGACTAAAATTCTGAAAAATTCAACAAGAACTAGGAGGAATGAAGGCAATCTACTAGAGGAATTAAGCTAGGAAGATCAAAACCAAGGTGATCATCTTCTCCATTTCTTTTTCATGAAAATAAGCCTCAAGTTTTGGGTTTTGATTCAAAAAAGAGTTTCTAAATTTGTTAACTAATTTTCTGAGTTTCTTTATGAATGGTGAGTCCATTATGTTCACTAATTTAAGGATTTGAAACTAATTTTTCAAATCGATTGTGTTCTTGAAGTTTTTGGATGCATTTATGTTAAGTTTTTTTTACTTATCCTACATAATTGGAGTCTAACTCTCTTATACAAACTTTAAGTGAGGCAAATCATATACCATTGGAAAGTTTACTCAGGGACAAACAACTTTTGTCATTGGCATATTTTTAAAACTCAAACTCTTTTAAGCTAAAAAATGTTCTGCAATCAGGCACTTGAAATGCTAATACGGGATTTTTATAAATGAATCTTAATAAGGTATTACTCTCTCAAATCTTACCGGATTAAGTTCATCTTTTAGTATATTGTTATTGGGTATGTTAACTGCCTCGTGACCGAAAATCACAATTTTTAGAACTATAAATTGGGAGAAATGATTTTTACTAGAATTCTGGTCGGATTTGATTTCAATTTGAGCTATTTTTATTAGAAGTTTGATTTCTCTTTCATTTTAAATTAAAATTTTGTAAACCAAAACTTTTCGGAAAGCTAAGACATAGAGCAAAAAAATTCCTATCATGTGTCTTTTATGATTTTGAACTTATAATAGACTAATTTGCGCTGCAACATATGATCCCAAATTGAAAGTTGAAACTTTATTTAGTCTTTAAGGGTTTGTATTGGGAAAAAGAACTCTAAACTTAATTTAAATATCTAAAGTCACTCTAAAACATTGAAAATGAATCCCAGGGAACTCGGGGGCTATGTTACAGTAGTCGAGAGCGTAGCAAGGTCAAATCGGGGTATTTTCGAGGCTTTGGAGTATGATTTGAGATACGTAAATCTTTTAAGAAATATATTTTGAGTATTTAATTGATTCAATTGTGCTATCTAGCATTCTTTGTTATTCATTTTCCATATTCTATCACGCTTGGTTTGGTATAGCGGTCGGCAGTTTTGTTAGCCGTTGGGGTTTATTTGGATGTTCTATTGTACGAGCTCTATTACGCTAAACTATAGCACGTGTCACTCACTCCCTCGGTGAGTGGTAACCCGAGTTGCTGACCCTATTGGTGCATGTGTTCGGTGGATTATGATATGAACTGATCCTCCACTAGTAGTCTGGATGTGAACCAGCGTGGAAGGGCCGCTAGGATTATCAAGATTGACGAAATATGGATTCATCTACTACGCGTGACACAATTGTTTGGTTTCACTAGTGTTAGTTACGCATGCGACTATCTTACAATTGCCTATTTATTTCACATTATTCTTGGCTTATTTATTATTCAATGCTTAATGGTTTTTTTTTTTTTTTTTTGGATCTTACTCACCGGACTCGTCATCTGTTTGTTGTGATGACTGAGTGCAGATCCTAGTACCAATAAGGGAAAGGAGGTCCTTGGCGACTATTTGTGATTTCCTACAGTCCAGGACTTACTAGTAAGTGATCATTTTGATATTTTGTTTTACTTTGAGGCATGGAAGACTTGATAGACACTGTACATGCATATATTTACTTATCAAAGTATGATGTTACCTGATATATAATGTACTTTATTATGGGTTTTCCACAATAGGACTGATGCTCTATATGAATTAAAAGTTATTAAAATCTATGGTGACGCTACGATAAGACTTCCACTGGTTACTTATTTATAGCTCTGAAAAAACACTAGCCATACTTGTAACTTAATGAATATCTTGAATAATTAGCAAATAATATAGAGGATTTGATGATTAGCACGCACATCAAGGGTCATTGACGTGGAAATGGATGTCAGTAAGGCCGTAGGACCCGCGTAGCAGCACACTCGGTGGCCTCAGGGCACGCGGCCCTACGGTACACTCGACTTCCAAGCGCGGGGCCGCCACATGATTGGCTACAACATTCCCCAATACATTGTATCCCTTCAGTGACTACTTCACTGGTCTATCACCTAATAGCTCTAGACTATATTTTGGTACGTCAAGATCTATCCATTGACTGCTCTACCGGTTCATCACCTGATAGCCCTCCTATGATCTATTTGTTACTCAACCTTGCCTGAAGGTGAGTTATGTCCACAAACATAGTCAACAATGTTCATGGTCATTGTCAGGCCTCGAATACCGACTGTTCTAGTTGTGCTTTCATTAACTTTGCGTGGATCCATACCATCACAACCATGGTATTTATGTATTACTTCACAGAGCACAGGGCTCTAACTAGGCAATGAAATATGATATGACATTCTGACTATGACCATCTTGAGTAACTCTTAGTCATGTATAAGTCACATATTTTCTTATCATACCACTATATAGTGTATACATAGTAAAATTATACATCTTTTATATAATCTAATGGACTGTAATTGCTCATCCATTAGTGTCAGTCGTTACCTTTTCATTCTCGTGCCTTTTAAAAGGTTTGTGCCTTCAGATCCTTAAATCTAGAAATAACATATTTCCTTCGTCATTCTATTGTGATGTGTCTGATGTCTTCTGTTACATTTGTTGTATCTAATTTAGCTTGTGCTTCTGATTTTTCCTCTTTATAGATGAGATGGTGGCGTAAGACCTTACCGATCTCACTATCTGAGAATAATCATAAGACTTCAATGGAATAACTAGGATTTTCATGATTGCGAGACTAACTCGAGTGCACTGGCCGAAGCTAAAGGTGTCTGACATCATTTTCACACATTTCGAGTTATCTTAACACTATCAGTTGTCCATATGGTCTTCTAGCTATCCTTATAAAACTTTACCTACGATATTTTCACTACCTTTCGCTACTTGTCTACTTTTGAAGTTCTTTCTTTTAACTCTTGTCCTTATTGTCTCTGTATAGGCCTTCCAATCAACAACATCTTCAACCTACAACTCGTGGTTTACATGAATTCTTCATCATACCTCTCATATTCTATCGATATGTAAGCTAGGTATGTCATAGCTACTGGGTTTGGAAATATCCTGTCCCCAACAACTGTGTCGTGATCTCCAATACACTTAGTATCTAACCGCAACCATCATTATCCCCTTTAGCAAGAACTTAATACATATAACTAATCACAATCATCACTATCTTCTTTAGCATGAAACTTATACACATAATGCAGCAAAAACATCAAGTTTTGATTAAACTATACAAAATAACATGGTATTCTAAATCCTTACCCACAGTGTACTGCCCAGACATAATTTGAGCCTGGGGCTCTAACCCGTAATGGCACTGATATTTGAAATGATGATTTCTCTTCACTCCATAATATACTCGAGGGCGCTCCTGTCCTAATGATGTAGTCTCGTCACTCTACAAATCTGTGTAAAGGCCCTAAAAATATTTTATATTTGCATGATGGAATGTATTATATATCTATATTCATCATGCAATTTTATAATTTTATTATCGATCGAGCGAGCTAGAGTTGCATCGAGATGTGCGCACGATAGCGTTCTAGTAAGGTCGATGTATCAATGAGACCTAAGCGTAATTCATGACTTAGTTATTGGCCCTAATAATACAAATGTCTAAGTTATGAAGTGGCTTGGTTTAGAAAATATAGCTTAAGTAGACTAAATGAATCTAAATGTAACTTAGATAAAAGTTATTTTACTAACCTAAGTTGATTAATAGATTAGATTAATATTATAGCCTATGGTTATAGAAATATAACCATGTTGATGTACACTAATATATATAGTTTTAGTGAATCATTTAGACTTGGAAATATGAACTAGCATAGGATTTTAATTTAAAAAGCTGAAGTATGGAATTATGAACAAATCTCAAAGAGCTTTAATGAGACTTAAGTAGAGACTATCATTTTGGTCCATTGATGCACCTAGGGATCGATTTATTGAACTCTAGATAAAATAAAATGCATTCAAGGGTGTGCATTTTTCATTAAATAAGAAAAATAGATCTTGCTAGTGATACAAATGATGGGGTAGATGCAAAGTGGATCGAAAAGTTCTAATGGAAAGTCACAAACTATAAAAGTGAGCCTAAACCATTCTTGCTAGTGTGAAGAAAAAAAATTAGTACTATATGAAGGGAAGAACACCAAAGAAGTTGATGGAGATTAGGAAATTAAAGAAGGATTGGAGCTAAGGATTAAAGAGGAGTGAAGTACAAGCCTAAGGTACCAAGCTCACATCTTTTTTCTTACTTTTTGTTGTAAAATAAGGATTTTTCTTGAACAAATGTGTGCCAATTTTTTTAACAAAAAATTATTTTCTACTCTTTTGTAGAGAGTTTGATTTGAAGTTGAACAAGTTTGAAGTTCTTTAGAAGACCTAATTGATTATGTGCATATTTTAGGAGAAAACCCATGGTTTGACATTCAAGAACTATAGATTTTGCGTTTAGGTTCGTGAAAGGTTACAAGACCGAATTCTTATAGAGAATGGATAAAAATTTTATTTTTAATGATCATGAATCATGGTTTTAAGTTTCCTTTACTTCCGAACAAAACTGCATGTTAGACTTCATGTTTTAGGTTCATGAATTGAAATTTTTTAGTTCAATTTATGCATGAATTTAGTTTTGATGGGAAAAAATAAGTTATGTTGATGTCATAACAAGTTGGTAATGTTTAGATTCAAAAAATTCATTGTATTGTGGATTAATAATATGAATTGGTAGGAAGTGTTAGGAATTCATTGGTTCTTATTTTTAAAAGTTATTTTAATTGTTTAAAGGGATCATTAGGATAGAAGTAGAGTAGAAAAATGGATCGAATCGTTGACATAAATGCTTATAAAATTAAAATGAGTTGAATGGATGATTTGATGTCTTCAATGGACTAATACTTCTTATCGAAGTTGGCGGAAGTTTTTATATGATATTTTGGATGTTTGGAAAAGCTTTCCACTAAACAAAATGTGATTTTTAGATTTAAGGTTTAAGAGTTATGAATTTCTAATATTGTTGGTCTTAAACTTTATTAAATTGAGCTATTTTGGTATTTTGGGCATAACTCTCTCAAATTTAATCGGATTTGAGCGTACTTTACATCTTTGGAAAGATAAGATGAAAAACAACTTAAAATCATTAGTCTTCAAAGATTGGACCATCTTCTTTGTCAAAAATGGACTAAAATTAGAGTTTATGTGTAGGATAGTTCTCTTAGAATCATTTGGAGTAACTTTGCTTTATGGCCTTTTAGAGTGTCTCTAAAGGTCCAAATAAGACCATATTCTCTAGAATACATCAAAATACTTTAAAATTGATGTCTAAGGAGTTTCGAGTCAATCCGAGTTTTCTAAATTAATTTTTTGATGCATTTTTGAATCATGAAAATAAGACAAATAGTACAATGAACCGAGATAACCAAAACTTAAACAAGATCTGACACATACCAAATGACCTCTAATAGGTACCAGGGGCCTATAACATCACTGTCGGGTATCGGAGTGTAGTGGGACGTGGATGAGCAACGTTTATCTCAGATATTATTGCATTTTGAGGTAAGTAAACTAGTAAGAGCATCAACATGATTTCTTTTCAACTTATTATTGTTAATGTCTTGAAAAGGATGTCATACTTGTATTCCATTCTTTTTTAGTGGCCTAGGGTCTAGGTAATCCACCAATTATGTTATCTCATAGGTTAAGCATCTGGAGTTACCATGATTTCTCGGTGAGGACTATGAAAGGGATAAAGCATCTAGTGTCACCGTGGCATACCTTGATAGTTTAAAAGAGGTCGTTGGAAGTAACTTCGAGGATTCTACGGTACCAAAGAACTCATTTTGGGATAGTTGGAGGTGGCATTAGGCCTGCTATGTCGACTTCAACTGAATTACATATTCGACTACATTTTGCTTTCGTGCCACTTGATTTTCATTGCTTACTTGATTAGTCTTTTATCATGCACTTTGTCATTTTATTTACAAATTTCTTTACATACTCGCATGATTTAGAGACTATCATAATTTATTACTCAAAAATACTGTTGAATCTTTTTTGGCTTTACTTACTGGAATTGTCTCTGTTGTTAGTGAAAATTTTAGGTCCCTCGAGTAGTAAGGGGAAGGGTCATATACTTGGTGATTCCCTCTGAGCTACTCTCAGAGTCAGCTCTATTACTCTTACTTCGTACGTTATTTTGTCATTTTGTTATATATATAACTATGTATTCATGATGTTTTGATGCTTTTGGTTACTTGGGGATGTGAGATACACTTGATGATATATGTACATAGGTATTGTACTCTTTATCACTAGTTATATGCATGATATCAACCATTTGTTGGATCTCCATGCATATATTATCCCAAATTTAATTCTAACTATCAACAATGTTGTTTAAATTATTTTAAATTGCTTCTTCTGTTGTAATCGACGTTAAAGTTATCATCATGTACTTTATAACCCTAATAAGGATGATAAAGAAAATTAATTCAAAATAAAAGCTGACTAGGCATGCGTTGACTCGACGGAAGTTAACTGGGGGTCCACATAGATCTAGTGCTAGGCGAGGCCCAAATTGTGGTGACTTGGGGTGTCACAATCTGTTCTTGGTGTAGGTGATGTTGTAGTAACTATCGCTAGTCTCCACGAACAATCTTTCCTATCATGTCCTTGCTAGCCATACCAAAAACACCTATGTCTTTATCTTGACTTTCCCCGTTGTCTCCTTGAACTCCGGCTCGGATTACTCCTATAATGTGCTGGAGGTGTGGGTATTCGATCACGCTCCCTATCTGCATGATGACCTATAAATGTCGGCGTGTACTCCTCCTGTGTCATTTGCTCGATAATTCTATACTGATCACATGTGCTACGCTTAGTCGACAATGTCTCTGGCTGTTATGCGGTGTCGTTGCATAAGCCTCAAACGTCGATGCATCCATCTTCAGCGCCCCTGCGTGTCCGAAGTCGGGCCTGATGAGCCTCCAAATCCCTAAGATATCTAATAATCTCTATTTTCTACACATCATGCCCATTGAGTCGATCATCTATTTTTGGTGGCGAAGAGGGATGTTTGTACATCATGATCTGTATCAAGAAACGCATAATGGATCAGCCTCACCATATATACGTTTATCCTAGAAACATAACACGTATATAACTCCTAACTCTACCCATTTCACAATCACTTCCCAACTAGGGTTTTAAGGTAAGTACATCATGTTTCCACATCTAAGATTTTTTATTAACTTTTATCCTCCTGTCTTAACTCCCTAGGTTCCTCGAACCATGGCTCTGACACCAACTGTAACGGCTCCGAGTCTCGAGAAAACCTTGGGCACTGCCATGTCACATCAAATATCACCAAGCCTTTCCATATCTTGGCATGCTTATATATAATGTTATGCGACCTAACTGGTTGTTTACACGTTTCCAAGTAACACTAACTTGGAAAATTATTCCTCATATAATTACTAATGAGTTTTTTAGCTAGTTAGTTAACCTATCAGGTTTCGTTATCATTTTACAAGGGAGGTCTTCAAATACATGAGTATTTTGTGCATAATATCACAATTCTTAAGTAGTGGAAAACACGAAAATAAAGTACCATGTATAAGGCAACAAGATATAAAAAATAGGTATATACATTAATAGTGTCTCTTATAGTCCCCCGATACCATTAGTATAGCAAAATATATTAAAATATAGACACCTACAAGCATGTCTAAGACTTTCGGTAGAAGGATTTGCACTCGGTCACCTCATAAATACAGTGACAAATCCAATGGGTAATATCTCAAGAGAATTCCACACAATGTTTAGCAAAAAATCAAATAAAACTTTAAGACATTCAAGTATGTTATTTGGCAACAGAAATACATACTCCCATAAATGTAGGGCAATGCAAAACTAAAGTAGCAGGTAAATAATCAAAAAATAGAACAATAGTTATATAAGTAAGCATAAATGTAAACACAGAAAGCCTCAATGAACCACTCTGCTGGTTAATGACTCACTCATATACTATATATTATAAAGCCACAATGAACCACTCAACTAGTAAATCATTATGTCCCATATAATAACACGACATAACCCCAGTGAACCAACTCGAATAGTCTTCAAACAATCCTATAATGCACGCTTAAAACATAGTTATTCAACATTAACAAACAAAATAAATCATGATAACACCGAAGTAAACACAGTTCAGCAACCGTAAAACGCATAAGAAAAACGAACTGAATTCTATGAAGCATTCTTATGGGTTTTACGCACTTTAAAAATACATTGTGATGCCTCGAAAATACCACGGTCCGACCCTAACTCACTCCCGACTATCATACCACAGTCCCTTAACCCCTTCAAATCATTTATAAGTGTTTTAAGTTGAGTCATATGTTTTGAATGGGTTTAATATCTTAAGTCCCAAAATAGTTCCTTGTGTTTTATTAAAAAACCAGTCGGATCATTACATACCGTGCTAGATAGGTCACCTAGTGCGCTACGTCTAGCTAGCGCTAGGGAGCCACATAGCATGCTAGTGTTCTTCAAGTTGAAAAAGATCATAACGCCCAGTATAGGTAGCACACTAGCCACCATAGATAGCATGCTACCTGTGTCTGGTGGCAAAATCTCATCATTTGAATTTTATCCACTTGACGCATGTGGCATACTCCATCATCGTCGACCTACCCTCTCCTCGTAGGGAAACCTACAAATTTCAACAAACAATGCTAGAGGCGCAAATTATACCACAATTCATCAATAATGCATTCATCAATATAATACCCAATTTGACAAGGTCATGTGGATTTAGTTTATAAATCCCAATTGGATGATGTCAAAGTGTTTATTAAGCATTGAGAAACCACCAAAACAGTAGTGCAATCTAGCAAATTCGTTTTATTACAAAACTCTAAATTAACCTATGTCTACACATCAAGTAAACGATGGAAATGAATTATCTTGGTAAGAATTTCCCACTTAATCTTCAAACACTCAATTTCTAGATCCCAATTTCACCAATATTCCTAATCTCTCCTCATTTGCATGTAATTTTAGTTAGTGGAAAGTGTACAGAAAAGATATTAAGGTTTTTATTTATACTCTAGCCTTTCATCAAATGCATACACATATCTCGAGGACCATCCTAAAGCTCTCATTTAAGCGGTCTACATTCTTAGTGACCTACACTTTAACTCAATCTATCCTAGTTAAACTTAACTAGGATCATCTAGATGCATATCTAAGGTCCACATTCAATCAACCTAACTATAGGCCTTATATTATTTGATCCAATTTAATTAGCTTATGCCTATTCAATAATATGGTTATTATTTTTAGTCACATAATTGACACATTCGCGGTCTTATTAACCCTCGACTACCTGGCATCCGGTGCCCCGCATCTCGACATGCATTTCAAGGCGCGCCCTGGTTCGCATTATCGAATGAACTAGCTTAGGCTATAGTTCAATTAGACACCATGTACTATAGTTAGCCTAGTCTAAGATCTCCAGGTAACTCTTAGTTCTACCTGATACCTGCTTCGACACGCTTCCCGATATAACTACCTATCACACCAACTTGCTCGACAGCAATGTACATACATGCGATGCAATACAATAATATAATGATTTTAAACACCGCAAATAAACAATCATCATCCATAAATGACATTTTTTGTCTAGTCCGACGTGTCCTAACCCTATCCATAGTGTTTACACGGATCTGGGCATGCATCCTAGTCCAAAATTTTTGAATAAACATAATTAATAAATATTAGGTCGTTACATAATATGTGCATAACAAAATTCTTTTGAGTCTATTAGGTACAGAAATAAAATAAAAAGTCTTACAGAAGTTAAAAAACTAGGCTATGGTCTACCCATGATAAAGTCCCTATTTATTTCATAAAATGTTTCAAAACTGAATAAATATAAATAATCATCCTTACAAGTTAGAAAAGAGCTTTTATGCTATTACCCTACTTTTTCCTCTATCCCGAGGAGCAATTGAGGTCTAGAGGAGGAAAAGTAGGGGGAATAGAAATTATCTAAAGGGTTCTATAAAGTAGAAGCTTGCTTTACCCTCAATCATCTAAGTAATATCTAATGCGTAATAACTAGCATGAACAAGGTTACTAACCAATTCTACTATCATTCCGAGCATGAAAGGATACTATGACCAAGCATAATATACAATGCAAGATACAACAAAGCAAAGCCCGAACAAGATAGTCAACAAGATAACAATGATAACATGAATGCAATAGAGACAACGAAGTAGAAACCAAATATCAACTGTATGATGTGACAACCAACTAGCTTCAGGTTTCAAATATGATCATGCATCATAGATTGGTATCATTAAAGGAGATGATCGGCGGCCGCCGACTCTCCAGTCTGGGGTACCATTTACAATTGTTCATTCCAAGTATATTAGTTCCATATTCATTCATAAATAGAAAGCTTAAAGGACAAGATAAAATGAAATAACAAGATATATTAATTCAATTTGGTTCCAAGCAAGATATCAATCATTCACTGTCATGAATTCTAGCATAATTAATAGCATGACATGATTGAAGATAAAGAAAACCCCACTTACATCGAAGCATTATTATCCATCAAATCCTAAAGTGGAAGCTTCTATCCATTTCTCTTCGTGTCTATATTGGCATAGGTTCATGTATCTATTATTAATATGTTTTGTTTGAGGTAAGTTTACTCAATTCGCAATAATATCTTAAAAATGATATAAAAGCTTTTTTTTAATTAATGTCATGCCTTCACTATGACGATAAAGGTTTTTAGGGTTACCACTCCCCCGATCCTTGTCCCGGTGATATATCTCGATAAGACTTGTTAATTCTGGATAATAGCGAGATTCGATTTAATTCTATAAAAATGCTCAATGCCCTCCTAGTGCCTTGTATTTACCCATAAGGCAATGGAACGAGATCCTTAGCTACGAGTTAAAAGAACAATGAATTGATCACAATGATTTGTCGGCATTGTATGTTACACGCAATGACGTTGAGGAATCGATGGATCGACTTCTACAATTACCCAGGCAGCGCCGTAGCCACTCCCCTACCGCTTGTGAGCGAGGTGATGTGACGACACTTGACATGAATTCGGAATTCCAGGACCGAACAAAATTTTAAATTCTCCAGTGAATCACACCGACCCCCCAAGGACCCAAATCCGATCAAAATAGTAATAAAACAACTCACTTGAAACCACATGATTATTCTCATTCTATCAAAAAATGTATCCGAACTACAAATCCACCATTAAAACATAGATTTTGCAGATCCATTTAAACAAACCAAAGAAAATGAGATTCAGATAACTTAAATCACAAATCGAGGCATATGGATTTATCTTCTATCTTAAAACTCTAAGTGAACTCATGATTTCATTCAAAATTAACTATATGAGTCAAATAAAGAAAATTAGAGAAGATGAGATGAGTTATTATTTTTCTTTGTGAGATCTTGATAAGAGTTCTCTCTCATCCACCAAATTCAACAAGCAAATATTCTAGGGTTCCCTCATCAATTTCTCTCTGTTGTTAATTCAAGCAAAGGTAGCTTGAAGCCCTAATTGTTGTTTAAATACTTAGTAAATGAGTTTAGGGTTTTGTTGACTAATCATAACCTTACATCTCATCTTAGTCTCTTTAAGTAACAGGATAATCCTAAAGTCCATATTAAGTCCATCCTTTATTGTGTTTTACATAAATTATGTATGTTTATTCACTAATTTTTTATTATTCTTTGTTTGATTTATTTAACCTTTTATCCAAGTATATTTGCTTAACTAAGGTTTAATTTTGCGCCTAAGTCAACTAAATAGTATATAGTTCACACATTGTTCACACCATTACACGCATACCATGTGTATCTACCAAATTAACCTCAATAAATAAACAACTTATTCAAATAGAGATTTGGAGCATTACACAGTTTAACTTTGAAATACAATCACTTAGACTGATTTGCTAGTTTTTGAACTTCACAATGTCATGATGTATATGTGTGTTGTCTATGCTTGGTATAAATAAATGAAATTATAGTTTGATTGGGTTCGTGGCATTCATTCTATTTGGATTCACATCATGATTTGAATTCTTTATTATTGTTGAAATCTAGACTTGTAGAGTGTGATATAGCATGCTATTGTATTCTATTGTGTTATCATCAGGTGTTGCTCACCTATATTGTTCATATGTTTGTGTGTTGGTCTTATTTGGGTTCATGTTAGACGATTGTTAATAATGTTTGTGAGGTATTCCATCTGTTTAGGTTCCCTGATCTTATGAGTTAGCACGCCACATGAGGTAGAGTCCCTGGGGATGTTAGCACTTCTCATAGCTTATGTGACATAGCTCACGACTCACTAATGGAGATTCTTATTGTCAGATGTGACATATGACCAAATATATAAGTTGATGCGATGAAGCTCACAGCTGATCGAACCTCGATTTGTGTGGATATCTTGTCTGTTCCTTTTGGTGTACTTGGTACATGCTTGCATACATTCCTTTAAGCCTTTCTTTTTTAGCTATCATATGCTTTCAATTACCGTTCTTTGTATGTTTGAAAATGTGAATGAATGGTCACATGATTTACTCACACGAACTATCATCTTTAGTGATAATTGCAGATCCGTCGAGTAGCAGACTGCTCTAAACCTTCACCGACTATCTGTTACCATATTTCGTAGGTTTCATTTGTTTATATTTACTACATATATCTTTTATACATTTTGGGTTGTATATTAGGTTGAGAGACTAAGCTCCCCGACTAATGCATGATGTTACAATGTCTATCGCCACTTTTGATATATATATATATATATATGTGTGTGTGATATATTCCCTAGTTTCTACATATATATTTTATGGTTACTTCCGCAATAGTATTAAGACTTCCGCTAAATTATTAAAAAAATAAAAATTTTAATTTACTCTAAAAATTATGAATAACGGGAAATACTTATTCTAAACACGAGTTACGAGAAAATAAGACGAAAAAGCTGACTAATACATTGTTTAGTCCTACGTGGCTAGGATTAGAGCTTAATGATGGGATTAGGATGGGCGTACTCTTATTAGAGGTTCAGGGCGTCACATATATCATATCCTTTTATTATACGATATCATTTGATTAAACATAAGGCACGAAAAAGTCAACCTTAATGTTCAATCATGCTAAGTCTATATCTCTACATAGACTGAAAAAATCTAAGTGACATTGATCATATCAATTCACTTGTACTTGACCATTTTTAGTCTAACATATCGATGGATAACAGATATCTCTGTCTAAACAAGAGGGACAAGTTTTTTTCTCTATTACACACCTTCACACGTTATTCGCATAGTAACCAATCACAATATTTATAATCGTTTGATTAAAAACAACATTTAATTGTGTCAAATCACTATGATCCTAATGTTAAAGTCTCTAGTAATCTCAAGTCGAGTGACTAAATGATATACATATCATGATTGACACCAATGACTCAATCTATGTGTAATCATAATGGGTCGATCCATTACGTTGTTCCATAACAGGTACTCGTGGTCTTGATTCGTATCTTTATTATATGCATGATCATCACATGACTATCAATCAAGACTTACACTAGTCTTAATTCATTATAGTTTCCAGTATAATGACCGACTAAGATATTTACGATATTTCAGTAAACATTCATGGCTCCTATTATAATTTAAACATACAAACCAATTATAATAATGAACAACAAATGAAATCATCTATTTTATTAACTAAAATAGTAATAGAAATCATGTTCATAAGATTAATCTATGGTACATGCCCCAACAATCTCATCCTAGAATGTGAATTGAGAGATAACTTACAGGAAAGTTAGGCAGAGATAACTTGCAAGGAAGTTAGGCAACCAAATAATATTTGTTTCAGTTCTCATGCAGGTTATTTTCGAAAGTTAACTTCACCGCTAACCAAACAAGGAATGAGTTTAGGAAATTTGTGAGGTAGCACCACATGCACGAGGGTCGGTCCTGTCATTTTGGACGCCTGGGGCAAAATTCTAAAAATGGGCCTCCTATATAGTTTTTTTTTTAATTTCAATCAAAGATTATGAGATTTTTTTTCCTCCACTTTTCTCTTAATTTGGAGCTAGTAATGAAAAGTATATCACTTGTCATTGATGGAAGTTAAAAAGAGCTAGTGACAATAAAGACATGAATTAATTAACAAAAAATTAGCAAAATAATTAAAATGAAATCGGTAACTAACAAAAACAAGAATTAACATAAATAAATAAATTATAGCATAAAAAACAATTAAATAAGTTCAAGTCTTAGTACATTATTGTAAAATTACCCTATACATGCATTACATTATTTTTGGATAATTGAAGTTATAAATGTACATTACGTCATTAGATGAAGCAATTTTTTTATAATCTCTACATAATTGATATTTGATTATAATCTTCTTTATGTATAGCTTGGATAATTTATTCGATATTTTTTTTATAATCGATATTTGACAATAAGTCGGTCAATTTATTACTTATTCAATATATATCATGTATATTGTTAAAGGTATAAAACTATAAAAGTAATAGTTAAATTTAGTACTAGTGCACAATTCAAGTCTTTTTTTTTCAAAATCTAAGTTAGAACGTTGCAAGATTTTAAATGTGAGAAGTGAGTAATAGTTTTAATCTGTGTGCAAGGATAATAGTTAATTGTAACAAAAAAGGATAATAGTTTTGAAAAGTTTAATAATTTATTTTGTGGTGTTGGTGTTTCCGTGGTGTATTTGTTTGCGGTGTTGTTGTTTGGTGTGTGTAAGAGAGAGAGAGAAAGAGAGTTAATGTGAAGCGGTGAGGCCAATTTGCTGAGCTTTGCTTTAGGGTAAGGGAAAACAAATGAAATTACACATATACTCATACCATACTTTTTAACCGATTTGTGGGCTTTTTTAATTTGGGGCCTAGGGCGATGGCCCACTAAGCCCCGCCCCAAATCCGGGCCTCACATGTACTCATTTTTTAGTGCGGATGCCCTTAGCATTTGGTGCCAGTCAATCATTCAATCCCAGTAAAGCAACTTCATGGTTTTTCTTTGGTGGACCATTCTGTTGTTAACTTTGTGGTCTCACCGCTTTCGCAAAACAGTAGTCGCCGACTATGTGTCACCGTCCCTTGTCCACTATCATCAACGCCTTTCGGCAGTCAAACTTTTCAACTTCGAATCCGATCGATCTTGTCGTCTATCAAATACCCCTCATAATTAACGCACTTGTACGAACTCAAAACACTCTAGATTGTAGAACCACTAAGGACGATTGGCTGCACCGCACGTGCAGTAATCCACCAAACTATCTAGATCGTCATTTAATTATAACTAAGGCGTTATTTAGTTAGGGGTAGAGTTATCTCTCAAGATATAACTTATATAAAGTTATGGACTAATTTTATTTAATTGTCTAACTTTTTTTGCAAGTTATCTCTCAACTTACCCTTTAGGATGTGAGAAATCTCTTCGCCATCATTTCGAAAGTTATCACCTAAAAGTTGTAAACACAATTATCTTTCATTAATGACTTGTTTATTACTCATATCTCTCTTGTTTAGAGGTTATTTATGTTAATTAATATTTTTTATTCTTTAAAAATTTGAAACTTCTCTATAAGTCTAAAGCTGAACCAAATATGAAATTATTAATTTCAATGAAATACCTCCCAACTAACACTTTAAGTTACCAAAAATCAACAAAACGAGGCCTTAATCTCAATGAAGTCTTGTTTTTTCTACGGATCTAGCTAAATACAGATCCAAATTTCCAATCATTACAGGACAAATCAGCCCAAAACTAACGACAATATTTAATTTTTTGGGCACGGCCGACTTCACCACTACAAATTAACGCACGTTGAGGACGTGATCTTAGGTCGTGTATATACGTTAACATTATGTATACGTGTAGATAACATGTGGGTATATACTAACACTAGAACAAATTCTACTTTTCATAGAGGTTTTGAACCTCTATGAAAGACTTTTCATAGAGGTTTTTGACCTCTATGAAAAGTGTTATCTTTTAAGGTGTTATCTTATCTTCCAAGCTTTCATAGGGGTTTCAAACCTCTATCAAATCTTGACTATTTCAAGGGGTTTCAAACCTCTATCAAATCTTGGCTATTTCATAGGGGTTTGAAACCTCTATAATATCTTCAAAGGCTTACATAGGGGTTTCAAACCCCTATCAATTGTAGTGATTTCATAGGGGTTTGAAACCTCTATATTATCATCAAAGGATTACATAGGGGTTTCAAACCCCTATCAAATGTTAAAAAAAAAAAAAAAAAAAAAAAAAAAAAAGCTGAAAATGCTCAAAATTAATTTCCATTTCCATTTTCAATTGAAAATATACAATTCTACATTCCACTCGCAATATTATTATTCAATCAAGAAACAAAGTAACTTATATTAAAAGAAACATTTAGCTTTTCCCAAAGAGAGGGATATTGTTCTTCCCAAAAATGGAACTCCTTTGAGAGATGGCAACATATGAACAACAATCTTGTTGATGTTGATGATAAGGGGGAACTTTGTGAGTTTTTGTACCACGTCTCTGAAGACGCTCTTGTTGATGTTGTACACTAGTGGTTGGTGTTGTTTTTGTTGTTGAGGGTCTTGTTGTTGTTGTTGATGATGGGGCTCAGTGGGGAGGTGGGGGCCTTCTGGATCGGCTTGGAAATCTTGTGAGATGCCAAATTGATACCGAAAATAATAAATATTGAAGATAAGATAACAAAGAGATGCAAAGAAAAAGTTATTAAGAGGGAAAACAAATGAAACAAGGAGAGAAGCATCGAACCCCAAATGCAAATTAATGAATCAACAATAGCCTTGGAAGGTTTTCCTTTTCACCGCAATAACTCAAATAAAATTGGTGTTAGCAAAGGGAAAAACCCTCAATCAATTAATTACCAAAGGCGAGATCAATGACATCAAAAATAGTAAAAGGTAGTACTCTACTTACAAAGAAAGCACCGGCAAAAAGATCGTGCAAATTAGCGAAGCCAGGCTCACCAATAATGAGCAACCCATTGCATGAATCCACAAAGTCGCCAAGAAAAAATACAGGGAGAAAATTATCAAATATAAGAAAGTGTACTGCATGTCAACAAATGCTTCTCAAAGCTCAGGATACACACAACAAACAACAAAGCCTCGCCCAAATTAGTTGAGATAAACTGCACGTATCAAATGTTTCTACTTAGCTTAATTTCATGGTACAATCAACACATCACATGAAGGATCCGCACAAGAGCATTTATAAGTGATTGTCATACATCCTTTTCACAGAAATAAACAAGGCATGAGACCCACTCGCAAACATAAATTTCCCAATATTCAGAAATTGGACTTACTGACTATGGCACTAACAAAAACCAACCATTACAGAATAATTATAACTTACAATTAGGCGAAAAGATGGTCGAAATGCCATATTTAAATTTCTATCGGACACAAACTACAAGGTGAAACCGTAAAACAACTCAAATAAAAGGCCCGATAGGTAGAAATATCCGAACTCTTATACCTTTTGGCAAATGTATCCTAGCCTTTGAACTTTGATTTAATAAATACAAAACTTTGATTCAAAGTTTCGTGGCATTCAAGTTCCTAAGTCTATTATGCAAGGTATCGAACACGTAACACGAGCAATTTCACCGACATAAATTTCAAGCTCGCAATTTGGAAAAAAAAAAAGATATCATAAGAAAATCCAAATAAAGTAATTTACCGCGAGGTTTGCGAGTAATGAAACAAAGACTGACAAGCGACATCTAAGTTCAGCACAATGTCAATGCAAAACACTAACCAATTGTGCCCACTCCCTATGTTAAAAACACTAGATCATTGTTCCAATCAAACATTTTTGTTTCTACTCACACTGAATTTATAGGAAGTATGCTGAACCAAAGCTTCAGTTTTAATGCTTTTATTAGCAATGATGTTTGGATAGTTAAAACTGAGGCTTCTAATCATATGTGCACAAATGAGTCATTGCTTTATCATATTAATGGTTTGTATAAACCATCTTCAGTCTATTTACCTGATGGTACTACTAAATCAATGACATATGTAGGGAATGTTAAAAAAATTAATAAGACAATACATGATACACAAAATAAGTTAAAAAATACTAGATAAGAGAACAATAAGGAGCAGAAAGTTCAGAGCACAAACTTAATACAACAATGCATGATACACAAAATATTGTTCTATCATTTCAATATCCACAAACACCAGCTGTTCTATCATTTTTAGATTACTAAAGTAAAGGAGTATCGACTTTATGAGAGTTATAACTGTTTTTTTTTTCTTTCTAAAAATAGGACGTAAAACAAACTGCCAAATGAATTTTAAAAAAGAAAGAAAAATAAGCCATAAGAAAATAATTTAAATAAGAAATACATGCCACTGGATCCCCATTTGCATAGCGACAATGGGGTGTAGTATCACCCCTCGAATTTTAGTTAGTGCAGTAAATTAAAGCACATGCAAGTGCTTCACTGCCTTTATTAATTTTAATCAAAAGACATACATACCAATGGATTAGGTTGAACTCGTCGCACTCTCGAGTTTGTCCATCGAAATCGTAGGTGCATTGAACTCGTCACATCATATTCTGGTGTTGGAAAAAAAATTCATTAACTGAACAAAGCGCCTTCTTCAGACTCTATTCAAATCAGCCATCCCATGGACAAAATTTTAAAGACGCTCAAGTTATCTATCTATCTATCTACCTATCTAAAAATTTGAGAGGAAACTGTGACTATATTTCATTGAATGTTAAAAATAAATGCTGAAAGAAATGTTCTACTTTGCAATTAGCCAATATCTACTGAAATTATCGTAAACACATCATAAAATGCAAACACCATAAACACATCACTGTAAAAAAAACAAATAGTAGAAAAGTTGAAAAACGAGAATGATACTGTATAAAAAAGCATAGATGCACTAACCAGTCAACAAGCACAACCATTCCAAAGATCTACTCGAAATTATCGTAAACACATTAACACGGCAACAAAAGGCAAAAGAGGATAAAACAAAGATGATATATACATAGGCATAGAAGCACCGACTACTCAACCAACAAAACCATTCCAAATTTGTCTTCGAATTATCAAGCAAAGCAACTATGGAAAACAATTAAAAAAACTACTTTATGATGATCATACAAATAAGACGTGGTTCATACTAGCAAATAGTCATTAGAAGCTTCCTTGCAAAAAACAAATACCAAAAAGCCTAATGATGACTTTAGAAGTCCATGACTTCCATGCCAAGTCGATGAACATAATCATAATAACTCGAACGTCCGCGCCTTAATACTACATCGAAACATGTGGCCTATATTCGCACCCAACAAGACATCATCACTTATCGGGCGTCGCCGATATATAAATTTACACTAGACAAAAGAGAGAGGGTACAAAATTACAAATATCATGGGAAGGGAACTTCTTCCAAACAACCATAACAAAGACTAATGTATGTTTCACCTCAGGCATCAGCAATTGGGTAAAAATGCGTAATAACTACATTTTGTCTTTTTCCATATTCAACACAAATCTTGAAACCAGTATTGCACCAACTATAAGCAAATAACCGAACGGGAGTAAAAATGCTACAGATTAAAGAAGCTCAAGTGTTAACTTAAACGAAAAAAAGCTCAATCGTTAAGCCGAAAAAGAACGAATGCATTTGCTCCTTTACAATATTTTTTTGAAACTCTAATACAAACAAAAAAAACTTTAAATAGTAAGTTTCAACCTTACAAAAAATATGAATGCTTCTATTACTATAAAAAGATAATATTAACCTCGAATGTCTGGCCCAACCTTTATCCATCTTGAGATTGTAATCTTTGATCTGTTAAATTTGAAGAACGTTAATATCTATTACCTCCTTTTTGTTTAAAATTATTTGTACATATTTTAAATTTCTTGCATTTAAAATTAATAAGAAGTAATTCAATTATTGCAACCGATGGAAAATTAATGTTAATCATATATGTACATCTAATAAAAATCTAATTAATTTAGTTTTAGCTCATACAACAACAACATAACATAGCCTTAGTCTCAAATTAATTAAAGTGGAAAAGCACTTGAAAAATAATCAAAGACTAAGAGCACATATAATAAAAATCGATTAATTAAACATAGGCATAAAAATCAACACTCAAGGGGAAAGGACTTTTTCTCTTGTTCGAGCAATCACAACTTTACACAAGATCCAAAATATTAGAGAGGAAAATGTCGCAAATGTCGGCAGGTCTATCTTACCATTCGACAAATCAACAGTACATAAAAGACAAAAGGTAAAAGCATAAGCGCAAAAATTACAGCAAGCAATTCAAAGTACAAACATGAAAGAGAGGAAAACAAAGGAAACACAGATGAAAGGGAAAACTACCTATGAAGAACATAGATACTGTCTTCTTCCTGAGATGAGTAAAAAATAACAAAGTGGAAGGCGATAAATATAAACTTCAGTGCTTCACAAATTTATCAAGTTAGTAATGCTTTCACATAGTGTCTGTGTCATTCAATGGAAATCAGAAAGTAACAAAATAAATTTCAATGTGTGTCCAAAAGAAAATCAACAACTTTGCAGCAACTGTATGAAAATAAGTATGTCACCAAATCGCTATCCTAATATAAGAACATTTATTAAGCATCTCTTCGAACAATAGTATAAATTATTTAATGTCAATAAAGGAATATGAAACAACTTCTCAGTTCAAAGAACAGTTCAGATCAAAAGCAGACATGACCACCTTTAGAGGACCTAGAGCTGAGCCTCCAATCCCAACGGAAAGAATTTGCGTGAAGCGTCCAAATTGGAGATGATGGGGGCTTAATGCTTTCAAGTCGAAATACCAAATACAAAATTATAGACTGAAGACTAACATGATGAAGGTCATATTATCTTCTTGTAATTAGGTCACATAACAAATTGGAAATTTGTATTATTAAGCACTTTTTATAAGAATGCAGTATCAAGTGCTTACTCACTACGCACATACTAGAAAACACAAAAGTGTAATTCGTATGATTTTAAAAGGGTAAACATTCTTCAAAAGAACAATAAAAGAGATGAAGGTGTTATTTCCAAGCTTAAGCAGTAGTAGACAAAGCATATCTAAGAACCCATATCAATCAAGGTTGGAAACATTCAATTTTAATTGATAGTTGAAAGGAAAGTTGATTTATAGAAATACATTAAAATATGGAACATCACACTAGATTTTTAAAGTATCTAGACTTAAAAGTAGTCTATGTTAATCAATGTAAAAACTAAAACGTTTTAAGAAAAAGAACTTACAGCCAAAACAAGAAAAGGGATTACTTCCATTATGATTAAGGTGGACTTTACTCCAATGGCACTAAAAAATCCAATGGATCCATAACTCCTGAGAAGCCATGGCTATCTATGATAATAGGTTTTAATCCATTGAACAAGGGGCACCTATTCCAATAGCTTTTTTTACTGCTTGGAATAGATCAATATCTTTCCACCTCAAGAGATCAAAGTATATACACATTTTCTCAACCTTAGACAAAAGCGATTAGTAGTGATAGTAATTAGGAAAATGCAAACAATAGACAAATATTCAATACTAGCTCTCGATTCATGCCTAACATCGGGGATTCTCATTATTTAAACTCAAATCTACCTTTCCTAGGTCAAAATCAACCCTAGATTTACCTAAACATAGCTTCATTTCAAAGGTTCTCCAAAAATCAAAATGAGATTTCACTTTCCTACTTTTCTCAACACTTTGCAATGATTCAACATCATCAATTAATCATCCACTTCATCAAATCCACAAAACCTACATTCAAATGAGCAATTTCACAAAAAATATTCACACAACGAACCGAATTCAGTCAACATACTAGAACCATCAAAATCACACAAAAACGAGCAATGACTAAGAAGTTGAATCCACTTAACCGAACCAAAATGTCGACGATCTCGTGGATCTGTCAAATCCTCGCACAGCATGAATGAGGTCGTTCGTTAACCTCACATTAGTTCATAAACCAAGCAAAGAAGGCATCAATAAAAAGAGTAAAATTTAAAGAAGTATTGACCTTGATTTCTAAAAATAAAAAAGAATGAATTGAAAAACAAAATATAATGTAAACAAAATTTTTTGGTAAAGAAAGAGCAAATTTGAAACAAGTATACCTCTTGAATCAATTTACCAAATTGACCGAAGCCGCTCAAACCCGATCGACTAAAAGTCTTTCATTTCTTCCTTTTCTCGCTCCGACTCAAACTCAACCTTATGTTTACACAGTCTCACATGACCTCTAAACCTATGAATCAATCTCTACAAGTCACTAACACTACAGATTCTTCTATAACAAAATTTCATCGAATCAAAACTGTAGATAACACATCGAATGACTAAATTAACAACTAGAGACTCTTCACTTGTCAATAATCAATCACAGTTCAATCTATAGAGCAAAAAGCGGCTTGGACTTCCGACCTAGAGCAAATCAATCATCAAAGCCAATTCAACACAGAAACTATAAACGTCAAATACATTCATCGCTAATTCAAGTCACCGAACCATAAAAAAACAAAATTCAAATAACCTAATGAACATAGAGACTTAGAGAGACGCAAATCGAAGAACCAATCGCCACACAACCAATCCAACACACAACCTAAGAACATCAAATACATGAATAGCTAATTCTAGTCATAGAACCATAGAAAACAATATCACCAACCTAATCAACACAAATAAATCAGTCCGGATTATCAAATCTACAACAACAGAACCAACAATCGAGAAGACTCACGAGATTCATCGAATCGACTCGTTAGGGTTTGAGATCGATCGAGTCTCACCTTGCGAGATCGTACAACCGGTCTTGAAATCGAAGAAGGTCCGAGAGCGGTGAAGAAAAGGCAAGGTGGAGGCGGACCAAACCCTAGATGAAGAGGCAAGGTCCGATTGCGAGTGCGAAATTGTCCGATTCGAGTTGACGGACGCGAGTGCGAGAGTGTTGGGCGAGAGTGAGCGAGCGAGAGTGTTGGGCGAGAGTGTTGGGCGAGTGAGCGAGCAAGGCGGGAGTGAGCAAAGTGAGGGTCGTTGGTCGAGAGTGAGCGACGCGAGAGTGCGCGAGTGAGCGAGAGAGAGCGACGCGAGAGAGCGACGCGAGTGAGCGAGTGAGAGTGTTGAGTGAGAGTGTTGAGTCACTTGTTGTTCTTGACCAAGAGTTTCCATAGGGGTTTTTTAACCTCTATGAATTAGTGCTATTAAAAGCCTAATTGTCTAATTCATAGGGGTTTATTAAAACCTCTATCTATTAAGTGTTATTAAATCTAATTCATAGGGGTTTATTAAAACCTCTATCTATTAAGTGCTATTAAAAGTTAAATTTGTTCTAGTGTAAGCTGTATATGGACTTCAATGGTGACACCTACTCATGTACATTTTAATTTAAGTGATCACTCTTTTTTTTCCGGCCAACCACACTTATCAATTAATCCATGCTAAAGTACTGTTATTGAACTACAAACGGCTCATTAAAAAAAAAAAAAAAAAAACTCTCCAAGCAGCACTAGCGATCGATCCAAATTAGAAAATTGTAGTCGGATGAATTTTAAACTTAAATTCGTTCATAGGTTTGGATATCTAGGTTTGGATATCTATTCGACTCATTCAACATAAGTCGGGCTAAGGTTTTAAAAATACTATAAACCCTAACTTTACCCAAAAATGCTATACGGCTTGATTATTTGACATGCATGCATACCTGAATTTATATTTTTAAAACTTTCTAAAACATCTTATTAATATTTTCTTACAAAAAGTTGTTGATTTAAAAAAAAAAAGAGTTATCTAATCAAGGTTTGAGTGAGCTAGACCTGCCTAGGCTTACCGAAGTCCGATTTTTTGCGATATATAAAAAATAAAATATTGTTAAATTCTACGATAACATAATTAAATTATGCAATTTTGTCAAATAAAAAATATATGAGATCGCTTCTTTTATTAGTTAGTTTCTCTCTAACATTTTTAAGACTTAAAATCATGAGAAGTGAGAGGTGTTGGAATTTTTTAATTTAGGAAGTGATTAACGTACTTTCATATATATATATATATATTGTTACACCATAGTTGCATGGGATCTTCTTTTCAATGTATGTTAAAAAGATTGTGTAGCAAATGTACGAATCAAAAGTATGTTACTCAATTTGTTCATTTTTTTACGTAACTTTAAGTTTTACGAGTGTTTCCTAACTAAATACAAGTTTCATCGCTAAACGAATATTTTCATCATAATTTTTTAGCCTCAACTATTAATTGAGATTCATAAAATTTTGATGAAACTAAACTTTGAGACCTTTTCAATAAATACTTATAGTTCTTCTATAGAGTTGTAATTTTTGTAATATAGGTTTTACAAGGTTTTACCTGCTAAAATATGTTCTTCAATACATAAAAACTATATATACATATTTTTTAGATTTTGGTACAACAACAAAATAACCTCAATCCCAATTTAGTTGGGATCAGTTCTTTGATTTTTAAATTGTTTTATTACACTTAATTTAGTGCAATTGAGTGCGTACTTTTCAAAATCATTTAAATCTCTCATATATAATTGACGTGATAAAATATCTACTCAAGACACTCAAAATACATTATATTAATTAATGCATGCTACATTTTTATAAGACGTACGCGGGAGGGGCGCGGGGACGGAATGAGTGCAAAGCTCCTAAAAACATGTTGGTAGATGCATGTACTACAAGGGCGTCGAGAGGGGTTGTGGCTAGGGTGACTACCACCCAGGCTCCATATCCGCCACTATAGATCATTGTTCTTATTTTCAGTTTTAGTATTTTTATTAACTTTCCCTGTATAGTTAAAGTGTCGACTTTAAAAAATGCTACGGTGGAAGGAAGTGGCCACTGGCATACTGTGGGTGATTGGCAATGGCTGACATATCCGATTCTGGCTTGACTGTTAGACGAGCTGGGACAAACCATTAATTGAGGTGGCCTCATGACAGATCCCTGAGTCGAGCTGGAATGACATCATCAGCAATTATGTCATCGACACGGGAGCATGGGCTTGCTCATCCTTTGAGATATTCCTCCCTACCGAGGCATTGCTCCGGATAGCGGCTATCCCTCCGCCAGATCGTAGTGGTTTTCAAGAAGATTCGTGGTACTCGGTACATTCTATGTCTGGTAAATTCACTAAATTCGCCTCATATACATCGCTCTCCCTTCAGATGCAGCACTGACGGACCATGGTTGGAGGCTTGTGTGGAAATGTATAGTCCCGAAGAGAGTTTGGATGTTCCTCTGGCTTACTCTTCATGTCGTTCTTCTCACAAATGAGATCCGTCGCCATCGACACATGACCTCTTATGCAGGTTGTGATTTGTGTGGGGCACAACTTGAGTCCATTAATCATATCCTACATGCTTATCTGTTGGCATCAATGGTATGGAAGAGTTTCTTAAGCTTGGGTGGGCTCGATGCATTGCACACTGAATCTCTCCTTGTGTGGTTACTTACTAATCTAGGAGCAGTATGCATCTCCAGGGTTTGTCATGGGCGTCCCTCTTTGCTATAATTTGTTGGCAACTTTGGTCCAAACGCAATAGAAAAATCATTGGAGAGGAAGATGTTAGTCACGCCGAATTATGCCATGTGATTTTGGTAAAAGTGAAGGCCTTTCAATCTATTAATGAGTTATTCCTCTCGCTCAAACATGGTATTAGACTGTCCAAGAAACACTTGATTATATGGTATTGTCCACCGACATTTTAGGTGAAATTGAACACAGATGGATCCCGTGATAGAGAGCAGCATTTGGTCGGGGCGGGCGGACTAACTCAGGATGTAAACAGTAAATGGATGAGGGGATTTGCGATGAACATTGGGTCTTGCTCGGTCTTCGAGTCCGAACTGTATGGTACTCTCCAAGGCCTTCAGTTAGCATGGAATATAACTGCCCAAGTTAATTAAACTAGGATTAGCGTTAATCCCGGAGGTTAGCGGTTGTAAATCGGGCGTTACGTGGACAACTCGGTTTGCTCATACACAAAAACGAAGGAAATATGTTATTTATGGATGGTGGTTGTGTATATGTGATGTTTAAGATTATTATTATTATATTGCGCCACACTTGTGTATGTTGCTATCGGGCAAGTTTGTGTGATGAGTATTCGCCTCGAAAGGCATGTCAATGCGGGGGTCGGGTAGGCAAACTACGGGTACACCAGGAAACTCAACTAATTCACATTAAAATGACTAGTTAATCAATTAAAATGGGTAATGTGACCATAGACTAAGTGGATTCAATTAAAATAATAGGCTATGAAGAACCTCGATATGAGTGCAAAGACACAAGGCACCGAGTGACAGGTAGTCGAGGGTTACTGAGACCACAAGTTGATAATTTTTTGTAACTAAAAATACTAACCATAGGTATTATGATGGGCCTAAGCTAAGGTGATTAAATCAAATAAACTAAGGCCAATAGTTTGATTAAATTAAATAAAAACATATGATAGTCCTTGAGATACACATTGGCACATCTAGGAACTAGGAGAGCATTAATTTGGTGTCACTTGAGTTTGGTTAGTGGGAGTAAGTCGGCTAGGTGGTTGAAAGTGAACCATTAGATAAACCTCGGGATACCTAAATACATGAGGATGAAAGGCCAAGAATCAATCTCACATTGATATATATTAAGGTACTTATCAAAGCATGCAAATGGAAACCAATTTAATTTCAAGAGTTCTGGAGTGAAAAAGGAGAACCTGGAGCTGGAATCCAACCATTTTGGAGGTCAAATTGGTAGGCAAAACCTAGGTAATCATCATCTCCATCGTCTACTCTATTTAATGAACCCATTTTTATGTATTGTTGATAAAAATCGAATTTAAGGGATAGATCCCTTGTTTTTTGTGGAAACTAGATGAATTACATGTTTATAGACCATTCTCATGTAGTTTTTACAATTGATTTAGCTAGAATTGGTGTTTTGAAGAATTTGGAGAAATTTGAGGATTCATGGGATTTTGTGAATTTTGATCGAAATTGATGTTCTGAGGTTGTTCAGTTGTCGTTTTAGTATTAATTACATATAAAGAGTGTGTTAGATAGTTTAAGTAGGCAAATTATAAGGGAAATACAAAATTCTCGACTTGAGAATTTTGTCCCAAAGGCTAGGTAGCACGCTACCTGGAACGGTTAGCACGCTAATTATTCTGGATTTTCTATTGTTCTTAAACATGAAGAACAGTAGCACGCTAATGTTGGGTTTTGGGGTTCATACGCAGCAGAGATTACAAAACAATTTTGACAAAAACCCCGACAGGATCCGAATCTAATTCCATTAAAATGTTTAAACCAAGAAAACTTAATCATACCTCGATCGAAAAATACCTTTCTGAAGGTAGATCGATCTCTAAGGCATTGCCAACGATGAACGCCCTCTATCAGCAGTCCACACACGAACGGCGGCCGAGATTCGAAATGCTAGCTTCAAGAGAATACCAAACCTTTTTGTTTCTCTCCAAAACGATCCAAAGCGTACCAGAAAACCCTAGTTCGTTTCTAAACGAAAATAGAGTTTCGGCCCTTAATCTCTCGTCCATATGTTCTAACTTAAAGCGTCTATATATACAACCCTTGTATATAGACGGTTAAGTAAATTACATATATACCTCTACTTAAAGAAGTATAAGTGTAATATACCACAAGGACGTTTCTGTCATGAATTTTATCATATAAAACTCGCTTTTCAGAACCATCTTAAAATCTCGCTAAACCATTCTTAGTATGCAACCCAATAGCTCATACAATGTTGGCAGTGTACCAAAACACATTTTGGTATACAAGTCATAAGCGGCCTCTAGCAAGACATTATGACAACCCAAGTTGTACGAATATCAAATCGATACAACCTAATCAATAGTGTATATAACATCCTTTTGTCACACGATATCCTTTTGATCAAACATAAGGCATGGAATTGTCATCCAACATGTTCAATCTTACTAGTCTCAATCTCTAGGTAGACTGAAAACATCCAAGTGACATTGATCAATATCAATTCACTTAGACTAGGCCTTTTAACAATCCTAACACATCGAGGGATTCACTAGATATCTCTTTTATATGAAAGGGACAAATTCTATCTCGATTACACAACTTCATCACATTGCTCACACAGTAACCAATCACAACCTTTATAATCGTCCGGTTAAAGACAACGTTTGATAGTGTCAAATCACTATGTTCTTAATGTTGAAGTCTCTGATAATCTCAAGTCAGAGGATTGAAAAATATACTTATCATGAGAAACGACTATGACTTAATCCATGTGATGTTCTCATAGCGGGTCGGTCCAGTACTTTGTTCCCTAACAAGTACTCGTGATCTTGATTCGTATCCCTATACGTATAATAATCATATGATCATCAATCAAGACTCACACTAGTCTTAATTCATTATAGTTCCCAGTATAATGATCGACTAAGGACATTTAGGATATTTATATAAATACCCATGGATCTTATTATAATGTAAACATGCAAATTAATTATAATAAATGGCAAATGAAATCCTCTATTTTATTAACTAAAAGTATTCATAAAGACAGTTAATGGATTAACCTAGGGCACATGCCCCAACATCTCCCACTTACACTAGGGCCAATCATACATGCATCTAATGCCTAATGATCTAACATGACCATCATGTTTTGCTTGTGGAAGAGCTTTTGTCAATGGATCCACAACGTTGTCTTCGATAGGTACTACTTGCAAATCTTTACGTCTCCCTCTCAATAATTTCTCTCGATGAGATGAAAATGCCCGAGTATATGTTTGGATCTGTGGTGCGATCTAGGTTCCTTGGCCTGTGCTATTGCCCCGTTATTGTCACAATACAAACAAACAGGGTTAGCAATACTTGGAACCACACCTAGTTTAAAAATGAACCTTTTGATCCAAACTGCATCCTTTCTTGCATCGACGCTACTATATACTCACTTTCATTTGTAGAATCTGCCACATGATCTCTTGCTTCGAACTTTTCCAACTTTATCGCACCCCCATTCAAAGTAAACACATATCCAGACTACGATCTAAAATCATCTATATCAATTTGAAAACTTGCATCTGTGTAACCATTTACAACTAGATCATTTTCAAAACCTCAATAGACCAAGAACACTTCCTTAGTCCTTCTTAAGTACTTAAGGATGTTCTTTATCGCTATCCAAATGACTCTCACCTGGATCTCGATGATATCTCGCTTGTAGTGCTCAAAGCATATAATACATCAGGTCGAGTGCATAACATGGCATACATGATAGATCCAATAGCTGATGCATATGGAATCTTATTCATACGGTCTCACTCTTCATTTGTCTTAGGACATCGAGTCTTGCTGAGACTTATGCCATGAGACATTGGCAACAATCCTCTTTTAGAGTCTTGCAAGCAAACTGAACCTATTCGACACCTTGTCTATGTAAGCACTCTGACTTAGACTTATTAGCCTCTTAGATCTATCCCTATAGATCCTTATCCCTAGGAAATAGGCAGCATCTCCTAAGTCTTTCATTGAGAAACACTTCCCTAACTAAGACTTGACACTCTGCAATGTTGGGATGTCATTTCAAATGAGTAATATATCATCAACATACAAGCACTACCGAGAAAAACTACACTCCCATCGACCTTCTTGTATACACAAGGCTCATCTTCGTTCTTAATAAAACCAAAATCCTAGATTGCTTCATCAAAACGAAGATTCCAACTCCGAAAAGCTTGCTTTAATCCATAAATGGATCTTTGAAGTTTGCATACCTTCCTAGAATTCTCAGGATGTACAAAACCTTCAGGTTGTGTCATATCCACGTCCTCAAGCAACTTTCCATTAAGAAATGTTGTTTTTACATCTATTTGCCATATTTCATAGTCATAATATGCAAAGATGGAAATTAAAATTCTTATGGATTTAAGCATGGCTATTGGCGAAAAAGTTTCATCATAATCAACACCTTGAGTCCGCTCAAACCTTTTGCTACAAGTCTTGCTTTAAAAGTATGCACTTTGCCATCCATGTCGGCTTTTCTTCTTGAAAACCCATTTACACTAATGGTTCTTACCACCTTCAGTAAATCAACCAAGTTCCAAACTTGGTTATCATACATGGATTGCATCTCAAAGTTCATGGTACTTAGCCATTTATCTGAGTCTGGTCCAGACATAGCCTTCTGATAAGTGGTGGGCTCATTTTGGTCTATAAGCAACACATCACGACTATCAGTAATGAGAAATCCGAATCTCTCTGGCTCATGTCTTACCCTACTAGATTTACGTGGGCTTTGTGTCACTTGCGGAGGTTCAACTGGTTCAGAACGTTATTGAACTTCCAGTAGCGGTTCAGGGTTTATCTGTGATTCTTGAACTTCTTCAAGATTTATTTCTCTCCCACTAGTGTCTTTTGAAATAAACTGTTTTTCCATAAAGGCACCATACCGAGCAACAAACAATTTGTTCTTAACGGGATTATAAAAGTAATATCCTTTTGTTTCCTTAGGATACCCACAAATAAATACTTGTCAGATTTAGGTGCTAGTTTTTCTGAGACTTGTCGTTTTACATAAGCCTCACAACCCCAAATCTTAAGAAAAGACAAACTAGGTCTCTTCCCGTACCATATCTCATGTGGTGTTTTATCAACCGCTTTAGAAGGAATTCGATTTAGAGTGAAAGCTGCAGTTTGCAATGCATAACCCCAAAAGGATTAAGGAAGATCTGCATGACTCATCGTAGATCGAACCATATCTAATAAGGTTCGATTTCTCCTTTCAGAAACTTCATTCCATTGTGGAGTTGCTGGTGGAGTCAATTGGGAGACAATCCCACAATTTCTAACATGATCATCAAATTATTGGCTGAAATATTCACCACATCGATCTGATCGAAGTGTTTTGATAGTTTTACCAAGTTGATTCTGCATTTCATTTTGAAACATTCGAAACATCTCAAATGACTCAGCTTTATGTTTCATAAGATATACATAACCATATCTCGCTAAAATCATCGGTAAATGTAATGAAGTACTTGATAACCTCCTCTAGCCATTGTGTTTATAGGACCGCATACATCAGTATGTATTAGACCTAATTAATCACTTGCCCTTTCATTGTGTCCAGTAAAGGGACTTTTAGTCATCTTGCCTAGTAAACAAGATACGCACGTTTCATATGTTTCTAAATCAAATGAATCAAGAAGCCCATCTTTATGGAGCTTCGTTAAGCGTTTCTCGTTTATGTGCCCGAGACGACAATGCCAAATATAGGTTTGATTACGGAAATGACAATTTTCTTCCTTTTCTTTTGGGTGTTTTGAAGCAAGAACATGCTGGGGCTTGACTTGTTTCATAGGCTTTGCGACAGGTGCAGCAACAGCCTTGGCAACTCTAGCCTTTCCTTTGCCTTTCTTCTTCATTCCCTTTCCCTTTTAGACCATCAACATATTACTAAAGGGTTTCTTGATATTTTGTTCAGCAGTTTTTAGCATCAAATGCAACTCCGAAATTGATTTCTCCATATTATTCATATTGTAGTTCATCACGAATTGTGAGTAACTTTCTGGTAATGAATTCATGATCAAATCTGTAGCCAACTCTTGGCTTATGGAAAATCCGAGTCTATCAAGCTGGTCAACATAGCCCTTCGTCTTCAAAACATGAGGACTAACCGACGCACCCTCAGTCATCTTGCAAGAATGTAGGTTCTTGACTGTCTCGAACCTTTCTTGCCTAGCTTGCTGTTGGAACATTTCCTTCAAATGTTACGGCCATGTCGTAGGCTTCCATTAGTTCCATATCCTTCGAAGTTCAGGGAACCATAGTTGCTAGCATAATACATGCAACATCGGTAGAAATCGTTGACATGCTTATTATGCGCATCCTTCACAAATTTTCGTAGCATTGGTTGGTGGGTCCTCGGGGATTGGAGCATCCAGGACATACAACTTGCGTTCATGCTTGAGAACAATTCTCAAGTTTCGAACCATCCAAGAAAGTTAGTCCCAGATAGCTTATCCTTCTCAAGGATGGATCGCGATGACGGGGGATTATTGTTACTTGAAGAGGCCATTGATCTACAATAAATATTATGCAAAGTTTATTTTAGTATAGAGGAATGACTCCCACTAAATTAACAACCCTCATAAAACGTACTGTTTATTTAGGGGACTAAAATCCATATTTCACCTAATTCTATGACAAATGCTATGGCGTGAAACACGAACTAGATTATTTAGGTAGGTAACAGCTACCAATTACATCTTATGTAATTTTTAGATCCTTTTATGAGATATGGGACATCTTATGTCTTAGCATGTTTTTATCTCATCATTTGCCTAAAGCTCAAAACTATTTTGATGGCTTTGTTAAGTCGGACCATTTTAAACATTAAGGTAACTCTTACCCAACTTGTCTCACCAAGATAACACAATACACCCAGCTATGGCTAAAACTATATTAGTGTGATCGAGGCCTTGACAAGTGTTTAAAATGGATGGCACGAGACTTAAAATTTAATAGAGGGATTTTATTCAGTTTTAGTGATTTTATGTAAATAATAAAATATCATATATTTTATTGATTTGTTCAATCACTAAACAATTTTTTATTTTTTATTTTTTTTTAGAAGACGAATCTCAATTCCGAAAATTAAAATTCGCTATAGAAAATCATAATTTTCGCTTATTTTATTATCATAAATTAACCCCTTAATTTATCCGAAATTAAGTCAATTAAAATATTTTAATTAACTCGGGCCCACATCTAACTAATCATCTTATCCTAATCCAATTAGGATTTAAGATATTTGAATCATAGTATATCACCAATAACAAGATTCTTGATATTTATCTTCTATTCTAATTTGTTATCTATCTTTATCAAATAAAAACTTCATAACAAAATAGATATAACAAGATAAATAATTAATTTCGAAAATTAATTAATTATTTTGGATTTAAGATATTTGAATCCTAGTATATCACCAATAACAAGATTCTTGATATTTATCTCTTATTCTAATTTGTTATCTATCTTTATAAAATAGAAACTTCATAACAAAATAGATATAACAAGATAAATAAATAATTTCGAAAATTAATTATTTAATTTGGATTTAAGATATTTGAATCCTAGTATATCACCAATAACAAGATTCTTGATATTTATCTCATATTCTAATTTGTTATCTATCTTTATAAAATAGAAACTTCATAACAAAATAGATATAACAAGATAAATAAATAATTTCGAAAATTAATTATTTATAAATAAATAATTTCGAAAATTAATTATTTATAAATAAATAATTTCGAAAATTAATTTTTTATAAATAAATAATTTCGAAAATTAATTATTTATAATTAAATAATTTCGAAAATTAATTATTTGCAATTTCTGTCCTCATCCAAATAATCGCAAACATGTAATTGAATCATGAACTACTCGAATCTAATGGTGTCATGGATTATAGAACACGAAACTCAATTCATTAAAATTATTCAAATTAACCTAACGTGGTTACTAGCATGTACGAAACAAATTTCAATTAAATCACGAATATATGTACCATATACACAAAACATGATAATAAATCTCACAGAAAACTTATGAATATCACATATACATCAACTATTAACGTGTTTTCAATCATATATCATGTATATATCAGAAGAAAACATGTAATGAATTTAATGGAATCAAACTCGAAGGCTCTGATACCACTGTTGGGTTTTGGGGTTCATACGCGCTGCGAGATTACAAAACAATTTTGACAAAAACCCCAACAGATCCGAATCTAATTCCATTAAAAACGTTTAAACCATGAAAACTTAATCATACCTTAGTCGCAATATACCTTTCTGAAAGTTGATCGATCTCTAAGGCGCTGCCAACGACGAACGCCCTCTACTAGTAGTCCACACACGAACGGCGGTCGAGATTTGAAGTGCTAGCTTCGAGAGAATACCAAATTTTTTTTTGTTTCTCTCCAAAACGATCCAGAGCATACCAAAAACCCTAAGTCGTTTCTTAAACGAAAATAGAGTTTCGGCCTTTTTATCTTTCGTCAGTGTATTCTAACTTAAAGCGTATATTTATACAACCCTTGTATATAGACGGTTAAGTAAATTACACATATACCCCTACTTAAAGAAGTATAAGTGTAATACACCACAAGGACGTTTCTGTCATGAATTTTATCATATAAAATTCATTTTTCTGAATCATCTTAAAATCTCACAAAACCATTCTTAGTGTGCGACCCAATAGGCTCATACAACGTTGGCAGTGTACCAAAACATATTTTGGTATACAAGTCATAAGCGACCTCTAGCAAGACATTATGACTACCCAAGTTGTATGAATATCAAATCGATACAACCTAATCAATAGTGTATATAACATCCTTTTGTCACACGATATCCTTTTGATCAAACATAAGGCATGGAATTGTCATCCAACATGTTCAATCGTACTAGTCTCGATCTCTAGGTAGACTGAAAACATTCAAGTGACATTGATCAATATCAATTCACTTAGACTATGCCTTTTAACAGTCTAACACATCGAGGGATCCACTAGATATCTCTCTTTATATGAGAGGGACAAATTCTATCTTGATTACACAACTTCATCACATTGCTCACATAGTAACCAATCACAACCTTTATAATCGTCCGGTTAAAGACAACGTTTGATAGTGTCAAATCACTATGTTCTTAATGTTGAAGTCTCTGATAATCTCAAGTCAGAGGACTGAAAAATATACTTATCATGAGAAACAACTATGACTTAATCCATGTGATGTTCTCATAGCGGGTCGGTCCAGTACTTTGTTCCCGAACAAGTACTCGTGATCTTGATTCGTATCCCTATTTGTATAATCATCATATGATCATCAATCAAGACTCACACTAGTTTTAATTCATTATAGTTCCCAGTATAATGATCGACTAGGGACATTTAGGATATTTCTATAAATACCAATGGATCTTATTATAATGTAAACATGCAAATTAATTATAATAAACAGCAAATGAAATCCTCTATTTTATTAACTAAAAGTATTCATAAAGACAGTTAATAGATTGACCTAGGGCACATGCCCCAACACTTAAAACATCCAAGTGATATTGATCAATATCAATTCACTTATACTAGGCCTTTTAACAGTCTAACACATCGAGGGATCCACTGGATATCTCTCTTTATATGAGAAGGACAAATTCTATCTCAATTACACAACTTCGTCACATTGCTTACACAGTAACCAATTACAACCTTTATAATCGTCAGGTTAAAGACAACATTTGATTGTGTCAAGTCACTGTGTTCCTAATGTTGAAGTCTCAGGTAATCTCAAGTCAGAGGACTGAAAAATATACCTATCATGAGAAATAACTATGACTTAATCTATATGATGTTCTCATAGCGGTTGATCCAGTACTTTGTTCCATAACAAGTACTCGTGATCTTGATTCGTGTCCCTATACGTATAATCATCATATGATCATCAATCGAGACTCACACTAGTCTTAATTCATTATAGTTCCCAGTATAATGATCGACTAGGGACATTTAGAATATTTTGGTAAATACCCATGGATCTTATTATAATGTAAACATGCAAATTAATTATAATAAACATCAAATGAAATCCTTTATTTTATTAACTAAAAGTATTCATAAAGACAGTTAATGGATTGACCTGGGAACATGCTCCAACAGCTACATAATTCACCTAACACGCTGCCAACACATAGTGCATTACACTATTCCTTTAACACACTAAAAACAACCATAAACCGAACATAAAGGGCTATTTTGGGGTTTTTGACTCAATACATATCTCAAACACCAATAAACATACTAAATATGTAAAACTGGACTTCAGGAACTTATGAGACTATAGCTCGGGCATTGGGGAGTTAGTCGGGTTGGATACGGGAGTCCGGGGAAGTCGGAGTGCGGATTGAGGTGCGTGAAACCCTTGAGAATGCTTCACATAATTCACGGTTTTGATTTATTGATATCACATTTCATGTGTAACTGCTTGTGGGCACACATGGGTTTTCACTCTTATTCGACTTGCATATATATTAGTTGTGGCTAAATCGCTTGCATGGATTACTTATGTTTAGTGCTCTTGTCGACGACAGTAGAATATATCTACGACTGTTGGGAGAGATGTAGGGTGTTTCTCTAGATTTGAAATAGCGTTTAGAGGGGTTCATCCAGTAATCGTAGTTGGGTTTTAGTCACTATAAGCCTGTAAGTATATACATGATTCCTATTTTATTTACTGATTATTGGTTGGTGTAGGTCAAGGTTTTCTCGTGATTATACAGATGTTTATTGATTATTACTTTATTTATAAGCTTATTTAATTAGTAAATGTTGTTCATTTATTTCACACCACTACTTTTGTTTGTCATTTGTTTCCTACATTCATGGGAATATGGCGTACTATTGTCAGATGTTGTATTCGCATATCTTGTAGTTTATAGTTTTATTTCATGATAATTGTGTGGACTTCTCTTGGGATTTTACTCACTGGACTCATCAATATATTTGTTGGGTGACTGAGTGCAGATCCTTCGACAAGCAAGGGCAAGGGCAATGAGGTACTGGGCGACTACCTCTGAGATTGTGGAGCCAGCTCATCTGTGATATCAATATGTATTTATTTTACTTTTGATGGGTTCTAGGGACCATAGAACACTGATTACATGTATATGAAACTTTTATTATACTTAACTTGCCTTGATATATGAATGGTACCTTTTCCTGGGTTTCACGGTACTTAGGATTGTTAAATATCGCATAAGTTACTCATTAAAGAACTTTCACTATAAAATTATAATATAACTTAATAAATTGAGTAACCGGCTAACTTAATTATTAATACTTATGTAAAGATTGGTTAGCATAACTAAGGTTAGCTGGAAAAGTGCAAGCAACTCGTTAGGTCGCGAGGCGTCAAAGATAAATGAGCCATGACGTGCGGGTAGCAAGGCGGTTTGGAATTTGGGGTCGTCACAATTTGCCATCATAACAAGTTCGATGGTGCTTAGGGGGATGAAGCATGATTTAACCTGATACTAATGTCGCAGTTGGTGTTAGAGCGTGGACGATAGGGCTTAGGATAAAAATTTAAAGAAAAGAGAATAAAAGTTAATAAACGAATCTTAGATGTGAAAACCCAAAGATCCTGACTTAGAATCTTAGTTAGGAAGTAACTTGAGATGGGTAGTAATAGGGTTAATATACGTGTTGTGTTTTTTATTGTATATATTATATACACGTAATATGAGCAAAGGTTCCCACACAAAGGACTGAGTATTGGTAAAGAAGCTAGTTAAAAACAAAAACAAACACAAAAACAAAAACAAAATCATAGATACATATACTAGATCTTTTAGACAAAATAGAAATAGAAAAGGAAAACAAATACAAATGGGAGATGAAATTCGTTTAGGAACATGGAACATAGGAACACTTACGGGGAAGTCAATAGAACTAGTAGATACCAAGATTATAAGGAGACTCAATATTGCTTGCCTCCAAGAGACAAAATGGGTAGGAGAAATGAGTAGAGAAATAGGAAGCACATGGTTTAAATTTTGGTACACTGGTATAGATAGAAAATGCAATGGAGTAGGAATTGTGGTGGATAATGATTATAAGGATAAGGTCTTAGAGGTTAAAAGAATGGGGGATAGGTCGGTTCTAGTTAAATTAATTATTAGAGACGAAAAAATTAACATACTTAGATTTATACAAAGTATACCATTAGATGAAAATGCTTTTATTAGAAGAGATTTAAATGGGCATGTCGGGGCAAGTAACAATGGGTTTGAGAGAGTTCATGGAGGTTTTGGTTACGGTAATAGAAATGAATGAGGAGAATCAATCTTAGAATTTGCTTCAGCATACGATCTTGTCTTAGCAAATACTAGTTTTAGGAAGAGAGAGTCGCATATAATTACTTTTAGTAGTAGTAGTAAGAAGAGTCAAATAGATTTTCTATTAACAAGAAAAATAAATAGAAAAATATGTAGAGACTGCAAAGTAATACCTGGTGAAGCACTTACTACCCAACATATGTTAGTAGTACTTGATATTAAGCTAACACGAAGACATAATATGAATAAAAGAGTTTACGACCCTAGAATAAAGTGGTGGGACCTAAAACATAGTAAACAAGTAGAGTTTAGAGAAAAACTATTAAAGAAAAATGTTTGGAATCTTGACTTAGATGCTAATACAATGTGGCTAGAAATGAGTAGTTACATAAGGAGTGTACAACCTCATGGTACCGCCAAGACTATCCGTGGCTAGAAATGAGTAGTTGTGTACATAAGGAGTTGGTGGGAGGGGGGATCAAACGTTAGCGGGCCTTCGGGCGACTCAAACGTACTAGGTATATCTAAAGGCTTGAGACCACCAAAGAAGAAAACATGGTGGCGGAACGAGGATGTCCAACGAGCAATTAAGACTAAAAGAGATATGTATAGGAAAATACATAAGTGTTAAGATGAAGATGTGTATAATCAATATAGAAAAGATAAAAAACAAGCTAAAAAAGTAGTTAGTCAAGATAAAACAAATTTCATGAAAAATCTATATACGAGGTTAGGTAATAGAGATGGCGAAATAAATATATATATGCTAGCCAAATTAAGAGATAAAAAGAAACAAGACCTAAGTCATGTAAGATGTATTAAGGACGAAAATCAAAATATTCTAACATGCGAGGATGATAATAAGGAGAGATGGAGAAGTTACTTCGATAGTTTATTTAATGATAGCCAAGTTGATACTATAATAGATGAAAATCCACACCAAGAAAGAAATGTAAACTATACACGTAATATTAGAATTGTAGAAGTTAAAGAGGCATTGAAAAGAATGAAAATAAGGAAAACATGTAGCCCAGATGAAACACCCATAGTGGTTTGAAAATGCTTAGGAGATAATGGATTGACTTAGTTAACAAAACTTTTCTATAAAATTTTAAAATCAAAACAGATTACAATGGATTGGAGAAGAAGCACGCTTGTGCCAATCTTAAAAAATAATGGAGATATTCAAAGTTGTTCAAACTACCGGAGAATTAAACTTATGAATCACACTATGAAACTTTGGGAGAGGATAATCGACAATAGGCTAAGGATAGAAACAACAATATCAGAGAACCAATTTGGTTTCATGCCTGAGAGGTCAACTATGGAGGCGATTTTCCTTGTAAGATGATTGTTAGAAAAATATAGAGAAAAGAAAAAAGATCTTCATATGGTATTCGTAGATTTAGAAAAAGCATATGATAGAGTCCCTAGATATGTTCTTTGGTGGATTCTAGAAAGAAAAAGAGTGTATGCTAGATACATAGACACTATTAAGGATATGTATGATGGAGTAGTAACGATTATGAAGACATTTGGAAGAGCTACAAAAGAATTTCTCATTACGATAGGACTACATCAAAGTTCAGCTTTAAGCTCATATATCACGGTGTATGCTATTTGCAGATGATATTGTCTTAGTGGATGAAACAAAAGATGGAGTGAATAGGAAATTAGAACTTTAGAAGACTACATTAGAATCTAAAGGCTTTAAGTTGAGTAGAACGAAAATCGGATACATGCACTTTGAGTTTAGAAACACTAGACATCGAGATGATGGAGTGGTAAAATTATGGGAAGTAGAAGTTCCTAAGGTAAACCACTTTAGATACCAAGGATCAATCATACAAAATGATGATAACTTTAAGAATGATGTCACATATAGAATTCAAGCTGGATGGAAGAAATGGCGGAGTGCAACAGGGGTGATTTGTGATCGAAATGTTCCTACTAAGTTAAAAAGAAAATTTTATAGGACCGCAATTAGGCCAGCTATGCTCTATGGATGTGAATGTTGGGCGATAAAGCCACAACAATTACATAAAATGAACGTAGCAGAAATGGGGATGCTTAGGTGGATGTGTAGTAAAACTCGTGAAAATAGAATAAGAAATATAGAAATTCAAAAACAAGTAGGAGTTACACCAATTGATACAAAGATTAGGGAAAGGCGGTTGCGGTGGTTTGGTCACCTACAAAGACGACCTACAAATGCCCCAACTAGAAAACTTGACTAGATAGAAACTGTAGAAATTCGATTAGGTAGCGGTAGATCAATGTTAACATGTGATGCATTAATTAAGGGGTTTGAATGGTTTGAAAAGCTCACCATCAATTGCACTTAATCGAGCATAATGGAAAAGTTTGATCCATGTAGCCGACCCTAGTTAATTTGGGACTGAGGCTGTGTTGTTGTTGTTTTTGTTATTGTTGTATATTATATACACATATATGGAAGGTGATTCAACGCATGCTTTTTTATGCAAATCACGATGGATGGCCAACCGACTCCACCTACTAAAGATGTTCGTAAGATAAGAGACCAGACTAGAGATGAAGGTTTGGATTTGGTAGTAGACATATGATTCGCACTCTTGATAGGTAGTTCGAGCTATTGATGGATATGATGCGTGCACAGACAGCAGCGATTGCATCACTCACCGCCACTCGGGTATAGAGTACGATTGAGACGACAACTGCTCCAACTGTTCCATGGACTATCCAGGCTGTATCGGCACATGTAGTAGTACATGAGCCACTGGCAGTGGTTGCTACACCGATAGTGGCACAGATCGAGACGCAGACTGCTACGCCAGCACAGACTGACATGTTTGAGACTTCAATGATGGCAGAGGTCAAGTTGATGAGGGAGTTTATCAAATTCGATCCTGAATAATTGCATGGAGGCGAAGATCCAAAAGCAGCTGAGAAGTGGTTAATTGCATATCAGAGGTTACATAAGCTACTATAGATCCCGAAGAGCATACAGGCTAGGATATCATGGTATATGCAGAGAGACTGTAGATTTATTACATCGTTTGAAGGTTGATTGAGGACATAGCCAGTGCCATAGTTTCCTCTAAAGGCGCAGACACTGCAGGAGATATATAATAGAACGTTTACTTATGAGACACATCTGATTTAGAGGAACGACAAACATTCATCTACCGAGTCAGGGGACAGAGAAGAGACTGAGAGATCGAGATGACTAAAAGGACAGAGGGTACGGTCAAGGTCGTAAGGATGATGATCGGGCAGCCAGAGTGCATGTTATACCTACATTACCAGTACCGCAGTAGAGATAGACTCAGGACCAGGAAGTAGAGACTGGAGATCACAAGGTCAGTGTCAATGGTTAGGGAGTCAATGAGTAGGACTAGGATGGATGATCATATGTTGGCGATGTGGACAAGAGGATCATATGTTGGCGATGTGGACAAGAGGGTCAGTCAAGAGGGATTGTTCATATAGATCAGCGACTCCAGTAGTGGTGACACAGGTGCAGACTCGAGAGTTGGTGCATGTGGTGACTGAGCCAGGGCAGGAGACGTCTCAGTGGCCGGTTCAGGGTACGTGAATTTAAATTTTTAATAATTATATTTTAAGGTTTATGCATGCATAATGGTACGATGGTAGATCATAGTGGCACGATGGTAGATTATAGTGGTATAATGGTAGCTTATTATGTTATGACATGGGATTATCATAGGTCGTAGCATGACATGAGATTGTCATAGTGAATATGGATAGGTAGTGGCATGACATGGGATTGTCATGATGAGTAAGGATATGTTATGGCATGGCATGGCATGAGATTGCCATGGTTTGTGATGGTTGGTTAGGACTATCGTGTTGGGATACATGATAGGAGAGGTTTACAGTTATTGGTGTTAGGTAACTGGGTTAGAAGAACTTGAACACGAAAATTAAGCTGAGAATAGGTTGTGCAGATGTTGGAAGAGAGTGGCTGATCTAGACTACCTAAGCAGCATGTGCCTATGTCTCAGGGTAACACTACGTTCCCTGCTATGGTAGTAGTGAGGTGTTCAAAGGAGTGTAGAAGGGGACTATCAAGGTGTGTCATACGGGGATATGATAGTTACACAAGAGTATACTCGAGATTTAAATTCCGAGGACGAGATTCTCTTAGAAGGAAAAATTGTAACGACCCAAACTAATTAAACTATTATTAGCGTTAATCTCGAAGATTAACGGTCGTAATTCAGGCGTTACGTGGACAACGTGGTTGGCTCGGACACGAAAAGCGAGAAAATATGTTATTTATGGATGGTGGTTGTGTATATGTAATGTTTAAAATTATTATAATTATATTGCACCGCATGTGTATATGTTGCTATCAGGCGAGTATGTGTTACTAGTGTTCGCCTTGAAAGGCACGTCAACGCGGGAGTCGTGTAGGCGAACTACGGGTACACTAGGAAACTCAAGTAATTCACTTTAAAATGACTAGTTGATCAATTAAATAGGTAGTGTGACCATAGACTAAATGGATTCAATTAAAATAATAGGTTATGGCGAACCTCGATATGTGTGCAAAGACACGGGGCATCGAGTGTCGGGTAGTCGAGGGTTAATGGGACCAAACGTTGATAATTCTTGGTGACTAAAAACACTAACCATAGGTATTATGATGGGCCTAAGATAAGGTGATTAAATCAAATAAATCAAGGCCTATAGTTTGAATAAATTAAATGAAAACCATAAAATAGTCTTTGAGATAGACATTGGCACATCTAGGAACCAGGAGAGTATTAATTTGGTGTCACTTGAGTTTGGTTAGTGGAAGTAAGTGGACTAGGTAGTTGAAAGGGAACCACTAGATAAACCTCGGGATACCTAAATACATGAGGATGAAGGGCCAATAATCAATCTCACATTGATATATATTGAGGTGTTGATCAAAGCATACAAAAGGAAACCAATTTAATTTCAAGAGTTCTAGAGTGAAAGAGGAGAATCTGGAGCTGGAATTCAACTATTTTGGAGGTCAAATTGGTAGACAAAACCTAGGTAATCATCATCTCCATTATCTACTCTATCTAATGAACCCATTTTTATGTATTATTGATAAAAATTGAATTTAAAGGTTAGATCCCTGGTTTTCTGTGGAAACTAGATGAATTACATGCTTATAGACCATTCTCATGGAGATTTTACAACTAATTTAGCTAAAGTTGGTGTTTTGGAAATTTGGAAAAACTTGAGGATTCATGAGATTTTGTGAATTTTGATCAAAATTGATGTTCCGAGGTTGTTTAGCTTTTGTTTTAGTGTTAATTCCATATGGATAGTGTGTTAGATAGTTTAAGTAGGTAAATTGGAAGGGAAATAAAAAATCTTCGACTTGAGAATTATGTCCTAGAGGCTAGGTAGTGCGCTACCTAGACTGGTTAACGCGCTGATTGTTCTGGGTTTCCTAACCTAGCGCGTTACCACCATATAGCGCATAACGATATTCCCTTAGCGCGCTAATAACAGACATAAACTAAACATAAATGACTATTTTGGGATTTTTACTTAATACATATCTCAAACACCTATAAACATACTAAATACGTAAAATTGGACTTCAAGGATTTAGGGGACCGTAGCTTGGGTATCGGGAGCTAGTCGGGTCGGATACGGGAGTTCGGGGAAGTCAGAGCACGGATTGAGGTGTGTAAAACCTTTGAGAATGCTTCACAAAATTCATGGCTTTGATTTATCGATATCGCATATCATGTGTGACTGCTGGTGGGCACACATGAGTTTTCACTCTATTCGATTTGCGTGTATATTGGTTGTGGCGAAATCGCTTGCACGAGTTACTTGTGTTTAATGCTCGTGTCGACGACAATAAAATATATCTACGACTGTCGTGATGGATTTAAGGTGTTCCCTTGACTTAAAATAACGTCTGGAGGGGTTCATCTGGTAACCATAGTTTGGGTTTAGTCACTGTAAGCTTGTAAGTATATACGTGGTTCCTATTTGATTTACCAATTATTGGCTGGTGTAGGTCAGGGTTTTCTCGTGATTATATGGATGTTTACTGATTACTACTTTATTTCCAATCTTATTTAATTAGTAGTTTTTGTTTATTTATTTCACACTACTGTTTTTGCTTGTTGTTGTTCCCTAGATTCTTGGGAATATGACGTACTAATGCCAGGTGTTATATTCGCATGTATCGTAGTTTATAGTTTTATTTCATGAATATTGTGTGGACTTCTCTTGAGATTTTACTCACTGGACTCGTCATTGTATTTGTTAGGTGACTGAGTGCAGATCCTTCGACGAGCAAGGGCAAAGAGGTACTGGGCGACTACCTCTAAGATTGTGGAGCCAGCTCGTGTGTGATATCAATATGTATTTATTTTACTTTTGATGGGTTTTGGGGACCATAGAACACTGATTACATGTATATGGAATTTTTGTTATACTTATCTCGCCTTGATATATGAATGGTATCTTTTGTTGGGTTTCTCGCTACTTATGATTGTTAAATATTGCATAAGTTACTCATTAAAGGACTTCCGCTATTAAATTATAATTTAACTTGATAAATTGAGTAACCGGCTAGCTTAATTATTAATACTTATGTAAAAGTTAGTTAGCTCTAGGGTTAGCTCAAAAAGTGTAAGCAACTCGTTAAGTCGCGAGGCGTCAAGGATAAACGAGCCATGACGTGGCAAGGCTAGTTGATGTGGGATGCGAAGAGGCAGGTAGCAAGGCAGTTTGGAATATGGGGCTGTCATGTGGAACATGGGCTTTCAAAAGGTTATTCTTGAGATGGATAATAAAAGTGTGGTGGAGCTGCTGAATGGCAAATGCAACTCGATAAATCACAATCGACATCTTGTCGTCTTAATTCACCAGTTTATGTGAAGGAATTGGTCACTAAGGATTGTCCATATACACAACTAGGGGAACCGAGCGGCCGACTGGCTAGCGTCCTTTGCAGACAACATTCAATTGGCATTCACTTTATCGAACATTGTCCCACTTCACTAGCAAGTATTATACGTGAAGATGTTTCGGGAGTTTCTTTCCCGAGAATTTGTCACCTATAACCAGACACAATTGTCTTTTTCTGATATAAAAAAATGTAAATGCCTAATATACATTTTATTCTGCATTGCTTTAATTGCAAATTAAGAAAAAAAATTTATATATGAGAAAATAATATTTTTTAAGAAAGTTTTTTTGAATAAATATTTACAAGAAAACCTTCCTCCATCGATTTGTTTGATTGCACGTTAGAATTTCTTCCTTCATAAAGTACCAAAAATAATTTTTAAAAGAAATGACAAAAGTTAAATATTAATACATAAAAATAGGGAGTTACTATTAGCACCCCTATATGTTATATAAGCCCCCCATTTAATTTAATGTTATTTCTAGCCCCAATAAGTTAATTCATGCTCTAAGCACCCCCTAATTGTTAGTAAACTCTCCATTGTGCCCCTAGTTTATATTTGTCCCCTCTCCCCAAAGAAAGCTTTATTTTTATCTTTGTGATATTCAACCTCCAACTTTTTCTTGCACATCATCTTTTTCTCACCTTGCCCTTAACTCAATTGGCTCCATATGCATTCTAAGATTGATTCTTTAATCTTTAACAACTAATATTCAATACAAATAAAAGATTCTAACCATTCAAGAATATGAAATAAATCTCAACCAAATACTATAATTAAGATGTTGTATTTGATAATGAATTGTTGAGTGTATGGACAAAGAGATAAGAAGGGGTGTAGAGATTATAAAGTGGAAGAGAAAATGACATGAGTCCATGGTTTATTTGGTTGAGATATAGAAAGCGAAAATTAAGTAGAAGAGGATAAGGTGAATGTAGTGAGTGAGATAAGAGTTAGGGATGAGTTTAATTAAGGTTTCATTTATTGGGTGGTGTAGAGAGTGAAAAGTAAAGTTGAGGAGGGGTGTAGAGTGGAAAGTAGAAGGGAAAAAAGAAATGAAATGGGTTCATAATTTAGAGTGGGGTTATTTATGTATTTTGCCTGAAGACATTTTAAAAATGTATTAAATTAAATGGGGGTTGTTATAGAGTAGTGGGGGCTAATAGTAGCTCCCTAAAAATATTATAAAATATTAGTTTTCACATTAAAAAATATAAACTTAATTAAAATACTTTGAATATATATCTATAGAAAATATACAATTTTTATCATATTATTATAAATAGTAGTTATCATGTCATTTTTAGTGTTTTGATGATGATTAGTTCACATGTTTATACGTGTTTACATAGATATACTTGTGCACCAATCAAAATTCAAAGAAGGATAAATTTATATTAGTGACATGAATGTAATTTTAAGTATTTACGGACCCTTAAGTAATTTTAATATTTTAAATAAAACAAGAATTAATATTAGATTATGTAGTTAGAGATATTTTATAAATGATCCCGCCCCAAATTTAATCATAATTACATTAATTTCTTTTTCTCTTTCCACTTTTCTTTCTGCATGCATACCCCTCCCTAACATTACCATCCACTCTCTAAAGTGCCCATCCCCAAATTAAAACCCTAAGCTCATCCCTTTCTTTTCTTACTCATCACTACGCCCCTCCCCAAGATTAAACACATATCCATTCTTCTCTTATACATTTCACTTTCTATATTCCACCTCAAACTAAACTCTAAATTCATTAATTAATTTCTAATTCTAGTTTTTACTTTTTACATCCCTTCCTATCTGATCATTATCCCTACAGTACTTAACAACTCACCACAAATACAACATCTTGATTGTTGCATTTGGTAGACACTAAACTCACACTTTTGAACGATAAAACATTTATTTGTGTTGGATTTCTACTTTCAAGGATCAAAGAATCGTTCTTGGATTGCAATGGAACAAATTGAGGTAAAGGAGAGAAGAATTAAGATGATACGCGACAAGGGTTTGATGTTACAAATGAAGATGAAAAATGTTTTCTTTAAGGAGTGAAGGAAACAAATATAAGCTAAGGTACATTGGGGCATTTACTGCTAATTGAGGTGGCAGAGGGTGAATGATTAGAACATGAACCTAACTCATTAGGGACTATAAATAATATTAGATATATTAAATGGAGGCTAATATATGTAATAGTCGTTCTCTTATTTTAAAAAAAATCATTAGATGGTGACTATATAATAGATAGACATTAATCACGTGTCAACAATTATATATCCTCAATCGTGCTTCTTTCCACTCCACTTTCAGCAATATATTTTTCTTATTTCCTCTTATTTGTTTAGGTCATATTACAATTTGAAAATGTAATGCCTCTGTTTACACATAATTTTTTTGTGGTCACAGACATAAGCGCTGTATATACGAGCTTTCGGTCCTGACAAATAAAAACAGTAAGGAAAAGTAAATTGTAGTAAATAAATAATGCGCACAAATTGTTTACGCAGTTCGGACCTCCCGTCATATGTCTGCGGGCCACGCCTAGATGTAAGATCCACTGAGAAATAAATAGTGATTACAAATTATACAACAAGACTCCTCACTTGTTTTCTCTCAAGTTGGTGATCCCTCACCAAGTCCTAATGCACTAATCAATCCCTCTATCTCTAGCCTCTTACACAAGTACCTCCAAGATCCCCTTGGAGTTTGAGATGATCCGAGATCCCTTCGGAGTATAGGCTAAGTCCCCTTAGCCTAGTGTGTGTATGTGTGTAAATACAACTCGTGAGATAGTGCTCTTATCCTCGCTTTTGCTTTTACAGTAATAACACACAAAGTACTTCAAATCGATATGCATGGCTGATGAGTATTGAGATATTTATAAAGAATACTTGTGCACAACTTTGACTTCTCATTCATTGAATCGGTGCAAAGGAGATTTAGGAAACTCTTTTGATTGATATCTTCTCGAGTTTCGTTGTATGTAGGTATCCTTTCTTGTTTCTATGATCTTTCCTTCCCATGGAGTATCTTGCATATCCGATGATTGCATATATCTTGCACATTGCCTTAAATAAGATGATTGCATATATGGAGCTATACAAGGAATATCTCAATGGATTGTTAGTAGCATAGCATAGTTTAATGGCTCGTGACACATGGCGTATGACACACAATAACAAATACTCGATGATACTGATTGGGGCCATTTTATTATCAAAAATCTCCCCCTTTATTATCTATATGTCACGACTCAATGCATGGATTAGATATGCAATCAAAAACAAATGATAAGAACCGAATATATAAAATTTTGAGATAATGGTGTCAATTGAGGCTCAAGAAAATAAACTGGATCATCAAAAAGTTGACATAACTTTTTCTAACTGTTACTCCCCTCAATCCCAACACACCCTGCCCCACCATATCTAAGTCCTAGTACTTCTCCTTGTGAACATAAAATACAAAGGTGTTAAGGGCCAGTTGGGGTTTGCCGTCTTGCAAGCTCGAAGATGTCACGATGCTTATCAGCTTGCTTTAGGTATTCTAAATAGAGATATGAGAGCTCAGCATACTAGTCATCCATCATGAGGAGAGGAACATGAAATGAGTGATCAGATGTGCCCATAGTTACTGAAGGACTGGTGGGAGGGGTGAGAGAGGTCTCTGGTGGGAAGATCAGAGCTTCTGAATGGTACTTAACTGATTCCAACAAGGCAGTGGAGACAGGCAGATCAACGAGATGATAGGAAGAGGCTTTGAGAATGATGGAATGAATGGTACGGACAGGAGCCTCAACAATAACGTCAAGAGGAACAGTGAAGACCTCTTCGGTAGCGAGAAGGGCGGTAATCAGACAAGGGAGGGACAACTTCTTCCAATATTTCCTATTGTGGGCATGAAGGCAGATATCCTTGAATAACATGTGCCTATAATTGACAATAATGCCCTGACCGATAGCATAAAGAAAAAGATAGTCCTCCGGAAGGACATTGGCATCATGCCAAATAAGAAACAAGTTATGAGTGACATGAATGAATAGAGTGAAATAAAGGGCGGTAAGATCAAAGGTTGTAAGACGTGCTCCCCATTGGACTTCTTGGACTCGATCACTTGTTAAGGTAGATGTGACATCATTTATGTCAAGATTGTCACGAAAACCTGATGGATAAGAGTCAGGGAAGTCATTTTAAGTGGGAAAGCCAAACAACTTGGTAATGGTGAAAGGGATAAATGACACACTCGGCCACGAATGTAAACTCAAAAGAAATGAGAAGATGATGGATTAGCCACAGATGGGAATAGATTGGCATAGAACTTATGAACAAGGTTTTCAATGTAGGTTCGAGGGAAAGTGAAGAGGTTTAGAATACCTCTAGCCTCCAAGAACTGATATACCTTATGGTGCTTATAGGTCTTCTCATCCAGCCGTTGCTCATAGTGGAACTTAGATTCCTCCAAGGCGTCATAGATTTTTGCTGCATCCTTGGTGAAGAAACGAAAATAGAAGGCATCAGAGGCACAAATGTATATGAGTGTGGAGGCCATAGGCTCGGAACTAGATGGGGGTTCAGTTGTAGGAGCAGGTGTAGACTTAGAACCAGATTGATCTCGTATGTGAGGCCTTGTGGAAATAGGGGCAGAGCCTGTTAGCACATCGGAAGGTTCTCCAGCAGAAGTGGCAGGACTGTGGCCAACACTGAACGACGAAGGGGGCGGGAGACAAAAGACAGGAGGTGGTGGCGAAGCTCCTTTGACACGGCGGGAGTAGGTTCAAAGAGGAGGATGAGAGATTTGTGTGTTGTCGGTGCCCCTGGAATGGCGAGTGGAGGCCATTGTGCAGGCTTTGGAGAGGTGAAGATCACTAAGTTTGTGCTATAGGGAGGATGACGAGAAGAGATGATTGAAAAGGTTAACAGAGTATTTTACAGGCATGATAGAGCATTAAAGCATACACCAAGCCTAATTAATCGTGCAACCATCCACTATATACTATTATACTGAATTAAGTGTGTGAGAGATGAGGATTTTGGGAGTTATGAAAATTTCCCTCCTAAAGAAAGAAGAAACGGTTGTTAAGGAAAATGACAGTTATGGAAAATGAATATTTTATTGACCGCCCACCCAACCGCCCACCCAAAAGTTTCAATTGTTTTTAATTCAGAAACTAATTAGAGAGAAAAGGAGGTCGACACATTCCTAATTCTCCTTAAAGAAATTCAAACCTTGATCTATTCAATGACTTAAAAAAATACCGCTAGTTGTTTCTCAGTGCCTAAGTGCTCAAATGTGACAACCTTTTCGATCAACCAAATCACGTAGAAAGTTATACCTAAAATCAATGTGTTTGGTGTGAAAGTGTTGTACCGGGTTTTTTGAGATATCAATAGCACTATTGTTATCACAGAAGACGGTGAGTTGTGCCCATGGAACAACGTAACCATCAAGCATGTGACGCATCCATATAACCTAAGTGCAGCATTGTCCCACAACAATGTATTCAGCTTTTGCAGTGGAGAGAGAGATTGAATTCTATTTTTTCCTGTACCAAGAAACAAGATTAGTACCAACGTAAAAACAACCACCAGATGTACTTTTACGATCATCAATGTTTCTTGCCCAATTTGCATCACTAAAGCCAGCTAAACATAAATTAGATTCGTTAGAGTACCATAAACCATAAATTAATGTGGATGATACATAGTGAATAATACTTTTTACTGCAATGAGATGGGATTCTCTTGGAGATGCTTGATAGCGTGCACAAACCCCGACACTGAAGCATAGATCTGGTTGACTGGCTGTTAGGTAGAGTAAGCTACCAATCATACTACGGTGCAGGTGGGGATCAAAAGATGTGGCCATAACATCCTTAGTGAGCTTTTCATTTGTGCTCATAAGTGTGCGTACGTGTCGTGCATTATTGAGACTAAACGTTTTTACAATATTTTCAGCATACTTACTCTGGGAGATGAAAGTACCTTATGAACTTTGTTGGATTTGTAAGCCAAGAAAAAATTTCAACTCACCAACCATACTCATCTCAAATTCGGTCTGCATGTTTGTAATGAATTCTTGTACTAGGGAGGAGGAGGTCAATCCAAATATTATGCCATCTATATAGATTTGTGCAATGATGATAGCAGAAGACTTGGTCTTGATGAATAGTGTTTTGTCAATTCTTTCTATTCGAATGGTGAGTTTCTCGTACCAGGCTCACTTGTTTCAATCCGTAGAGAGCCTTGTTGAGATGATAGACATGATCCGGATAATAAGAGTCAATGAAGCCTTTTGGCTGCTCAACATACACTTCTTCAGTGAGGACACCATTGAGGAGGGCACTTTTGACATCCATTTGTTGGAAAGTGATACTCATGTTACATGCATAGGCCAAGAGAAGTCGAATGGACTCCAGGTGAACAACTGGAATAAAGGTTTCATCAAAATTGATTCCCTCAATTTGACTATATCCTTGTGCAACTAGTCGTGCCTTGTTTCGAGTGATCACTCCATTTTCATCCATTTTGTTTATGAATACCCGTTTGGTTCCAATTATGTTGACAAGTGGTGGTCGTAGTACTAGTTTTACTTCATTTCATTGGAATTGTAGGAGCTCTTCTCGCATAGCATTTACCCAACACTCATCCATTAGAGCTTCTTCATATTTTTAGGTTCAAGAGATGATGCACAACATGTGTATCCAGCAAGTTTCATGTAGTCTCTTTTTGGGACGTCTCGTGTGGTGATCCCTTGAGAGATATCTCCAATTATAGATGACATGGGATGGTCTTTTTGAATCCTTGAACTTGCTTAGATAGAGGATGAGGGTTATGTGATAGGTACATCCTGAAAAGATATGGATTGATTAGTAGTAAAATCTGAACTTGAGTTGTCACCATACTCACCTACGTCAGTTTATGTGGAAACAACAGTTGGTTCATCACTTATGGGTACAGATGCTGGTTGTAGAGTTTTTTCATCGTTGAGTGGCTGAGGATGTTCTATTTCAGATACTTTTTCAAGGCTGCTTACAATGTCATCTACAACAACGTTGATTGATTCCATGATCTGTTTTATACGCAGGTTGTATTCCCGAAAAGCTTTACTTGTTGTGGAGTATCCTAGAAAGATGCCATCATCGCTTTTTTGTCAAATTTTCCAACTTGTTCCCTGTCTGTCAAAACAAAACACTTGTTGCCAAAAATATGAAAATAACTCAAACTTTGTTTTTTACCTTTCCAAACCTCAGACGATGTTTGTGTTGTGTGAGGACAAAAGTATGTTCGATCGATGATATAGTAGGCTGTGTGCACAGCTTCAGCCCATAAATTCTATGCCAGTCCTTTTGAACATGACTTGAGCCATTTCTTGGATTTAACGATTCTTACGTTCCACAAATTCATTTTGTTGTGGAGTGATGGGTGCTGAGTATTCATGATGGGTCCCTAAACTCTTGCAAAAGTCATCAAAGTTAGAGTTTTCAAATTCCTTACCATGATCGCTGTGGATGCGAGTGATTTGAGAATTTATTGCACGTTTCTCATTTTGAAGCTTAATGCATAGGTCTCGAAATTCTTCAAAGGCATCAGACTTTGAACGAAGAAATAGTACCATCGTGAAATGTGATAAGTCGTCTTTGCATACAAGAATGTATTTCTTTCCTCCAAGACTGATCGTCCGAATAGGTCCAACTAAGTCAATGTGTAGGAGCTCCAATATTCTTGTAGTTGAACGTCTATCTCCTGATTTGTGAGCTTCTCGCCGTTGTTTTCCATGTTGGCATGGACCGCATATACTATTGAGGATAGAGGGGATAGGTGGAAGTCCTCTGGCTGCACCTGAGTTTGACAATTTCTTGAGCTGTTGGTAGTTCACATGCCCAAGTTTTTGTGTCAAACTTCAGTCTGATCAGGTAAGCTGTAGGCACAAATATTTTAACCAGGACTATTTTTACTATGAACAGATGATTGTAGGAGATAGCAGTTATCAAATGAGCGCGGCCCTCTAAAAATGCATAATCCTTTATGGTTAAGGACCTTGCAATCTTCCTTTGTGAATTTGACTCTTAAGTTCTGATCACAAAGTTGGCTGATGCTCAGAAGATTGGTTTTCAAATCTTCAACATGAAGTACATCAATCAGGGAACTTAACCCGGCAACAAGCATTGTTCATTTTCCGATTACTTTGCTACCAACTCCATCACCGAAAGTTACATGTCCTCCTGGAAAAGGTTGATAGTCAGAAAGAAATTGGATATTACCCGTCATGTATTCGAAGCATCCACTATCGAAATACTAGTCTGTCGAAAATGTAGCTTTTAGGGAGACATGAACTACATTGCATTGTGTGTTATCCTTTGGTACCCATTTCTGATGATGGGAAGCTCTTTTTGAAGAGAACTTTTTTCTTGTGATGGATTGTTGTCTTCTAGCAAGTTCCCCGTGCATCTGAAAGCATCGAGGTCGTATATGTCCTTTCATTCCACAGTAGTGACATGTTGGTTTGAACCCATGTGAGGATTTCTTTCTTTCTATTTGGGTATAACAACTTTCTTTTTGTGCTTAAGCTGATATAAAGGTTTTGTTGATGCAGTTAGGACCTTTGTGATTTTGAGTCATTTTTTCTTTCTTTAGCACATCATCTAGTTTTTGCATCAGGTGAATGACTTCTTTAGATAACAAGATGTTATTGTTGACAACTTCTGACCACTTTTCATACATTTCCTTGTAAGCTTCCTTTAGATATGTAAAATTAACAGAATTAATGGAATTTGAATCAAATTCATAATCTTGGATTATTATCTCTTTATCAAAGTGTGTGGACACAACTGCTAGATGGGCAGTGAGGGCAGTCCATTTAGTTGGTTATTCTTTTGAAATATTGATGGAGGTAAATGCAACATGATTACTTTTGTTGCTTTCATCATCTGATTATGAATCACTCAAGGTTGTGCTAAGGGGTTTCTCTTCTTTCTTTATAAAGTTTGGACATTCAGCTTGATAGTGTACAAACCTGTCGCATTCTCGACACTGGGCTCCCTTATTTTTCCATTCACCAGCTGGATCATGTTTGAAGCCACTGGGTTAACTGCCATAGACCTTTTTGAATAGTTTGTTATGTTTCTTTGTAAGCAAGGGTGAGTTCACTTTCTTTGGTTTGATCTTCTTTGGCACTGGCTTTCAAAGCAATTTCTCGATGATTTCGACTCTGATTTAGATGCATCTCAAATGTGGTAAGGGAACCCATCAACTCGTCAAACTATATGTTCTTCAGTCCTTTGGTTTCTTGGGTTGCCGCGATTTTGACATCGGACTTAGATGGAAGAGATCTAATGACCTTCTTGACAAGCTTTCTATTCTTATAGGATTTGCCGAGTTTTTCAGCTTGATTCGCAATATCTTTCAACTTCGCAGTATTCGGCAATAGTCTCATCATCTCCCATTTGCGGTGCTTCAAATTGTGAGGACAACAACACTTTCTTATAGTCACGTACATCATCATTTCTTTCAAATACGTTTTGAAGGACACTACAAAAAAACAGCAAATCGGAAACGGAAATTTTCGTCTCTGATTTGTTAAAATTCCGTCTCTAATTGCAGTCAGAAACGGAACAGAGACGGAATCAATTCCGTCTCTAAACGCGTCGTCATTGATTCAATCGAAATGGAATTCGATTAGTTTCGATTTAGAGACGGATCAGAAACGGAATAAATTCCGTTTCTGATGATCCGTTGCTAATCAGAGACGGATCAGAGACGGAATTTGATCCGTTTCTGATTTATGTATCTACATAAACGAAAATTAGAGACGGAAATAGCAACGGAATCCAAAGATTCCGTTGCTATTTCCGTCTCTAATTTTCATTTTTGTTTAGTTTTTAAAGTCTTACATATATAGGTCTCAATCCAAGCACATTTAACTTTTAGCCAATATATAATAAAAATCATCGCTTTGCACCCCTCCAACAACTCCTTGGGGTGCTAACATCCCCAAAAAACAAAATTTGACATTCATACATCGACAATATATATCAACAAATATTCAATTGAAAGAACAAAAATGTAAAAATCAAAAATTGAAAAAGATATATATCCAAAAAAATTGTATAGTATTACAAATGCTCCAAATTTCTAAGTATCACAAAACCACCAATCCTATTGTTCAACAACCACAAAAAAAAAAAAAAACTTACAATCCTATAAATATGCACAAAAAGAATTATCAATCGAAAAGTCTTGAGATGTTCTTCAACACCACCTGCACAGCCAAGGGACATTTGAAACAACTTAATAATTGAATAGTTGAACTTAAATTTTTCAGGGACATAAGCATCATAGGAGATAGAGCTAAGGTAGAAGAGCAATGACTCACATCGAACTTATAGTGACGATCCTTGCACTCGACCATCAAAGTCTACAAACAAGCAAAAAGATTAACATTAATTCATTTGAGATTTAAGAATCCACAAACGATGATAAACACTGCATATACTGATTTAAGTAAATTAAATTCTTACCAATCCAAAGATAGGAGGAAGATAGCAATGTTTGTCATTTTCACTTTTATCTTCATTTTCTAAAAACATATAAGAAAACAAAAATATGCTACCTCATAGATAGACCAAAAAACTCATAAGACTATTTTCAATCAATCCACTTTCACAAGCTACAAAATTTATCATAAGCTCACTCATCTCATTTCAAACTGAGCTTTTTTAACTTTCAAGAACCAAACAATAAACATGTTTAATCCATTTCATAAAGATCGATTTACATTGGCTTTCAGCCTATTGCAACCCACCCCTTATTTTCCAAGCGTGACGGTGACTCCTTTACCTTTATCTAGAGCACACAATATTCTACATAGGTTGAGTTTGACAATATCAACTTGATGAGGAACTAGGATACCTTTTAAGTTGTGAAGTATGAACTTAATGAGTATCAAACTATTGATCACACCAAAAAAAAATGATATGGACTTGTTATTGCCTAAATTTAAAGAAGACATATCCTTATTCAAACAACAATGCAAATTATAGATCATATTCAAGTAAAATTTATGCATTAAACCACTTAATCGAATATTTCAATCAAAAAAATGAATGAACCAAAACCAATTTTAAATATGTTTTTCATGGATTCTTAAAGTAGTATTTACTGAATTTATTTAAAAAATATTAAAATTTGAACCAAAACCAATTTTAAATATTTCTTCTAAAGGACATTGCAAGGGATTTCAATGATGAATCTAGATATTTTAATACCAAACGTAGCACTATACCAAAAAGCCGTAAAGGCCAGTATTCCCTTTAAAGCAATGCATAGAGTATAAACCTAAATTACACAAATAAAATGTTGGTGTCACTGCTGATACAATCAACTCTTACAATATAACTCTATCTTAACACAATACCAATGAACTTTTGAAAATGTTACCTTTTCAATAAAAGATCGAACCATGTTCTCAATTTCTTGCGAAATGCTATCGAGGTTGGCCTCTACAATGCCCCCATTTAATCGGTTAGAGACAAAACCGCAACAATAAAAACAAATGTGCTTTCGATGTTAATTGGATAGGCGGAAACCAGATTTTAGCATTCCAACAATTGCAAAACAATAGAACTTACCAACAGCCACTTTGGTTAGTCCAGGAAGATCGATCATTGTCAAATTAACAACTGTGACAATACAAACAATATTAGAAACAAAAAAATAATCAACAGAAAGAGTCAATTAAGTGCAAGAATAGAATATGAAAAATCGTAATAGTAAGAATAAATTAATTATTATCAAATCCACATTGTTGAGGCAAGGTGGCAATGCCGATATCTTGGTACAACACTGTGTTCCAGATTTGGAGTGCATCTATGGAGTGCATGTTCCATTAAATAAGAAGTCATAGATCTTCTTAGAGATTTATGAGATTGAGAGATACAAAGTTCATCTAGTGGCTAGATTTTAATTACTAAACTTAAAAATGGCTTTTATTCTCTAAAGGCATTAAGAGAAGAAAGAAATTACAACAAGATTTGTTCTGAGATTTTGTGATTTGGAGCTAGAAGAACTTGTGAACGAAGAGAAGGAACTGAAGTGTCAAGTGATTCAAAGCCTAGGTAGCAAGCTTTCTTTCATTTCATACTCAAATATGGGTGTCTATGCTTCATGTATGTGCTGAAATCTTAGGGCTTTTGTTTCTTACTCTTTGGGAAGACTTTGGTCTAATTATAATTGTTACAAAGCTCTTAAAGGACCCAATTGATGGTGTCAAGAACTGGTCAAGAAACATAAGCTAGCTTGTACGAGTATGAGTGGTACGACAAACCGACATTCGAGAGCGTAACACAACTTAGAAATGAAAGGAAAGACATTGGGAGAGTGGTAGCCTCTGGGAAATAGAGTTTTGAAAAATTGTAGTGTTGCAAGCTATAACTAACCATAATTGGTTATGCTTATTGAAAGGGTACAAAAGAGCGAGGAAACTTCTTTGACATCGAGATATTTAGTAGTGTTGGATATGAGTTATCAAGGACTTTAATGGACCGATTGAAGTGGAATCTCAAAAGGGCATTCTTAATCACTCGAAAATTCATATCAACTGATGCTTCTCTTCTTTAACAACGAGATGCGAGATACATTCATAACTAATAGAGATTGCCATAATAAAACCAGACTATATACGCAACCTTAAAACGCCGAAATCCTAATAGAAACCCAACATGATCACATTGTTTCAACAATTCTTGAACACCACATTTTGCAACACAAGAAAGAACAATTCGCAATACAAGAATCCGATCCTTAAAGCTATCAAACTTTGTGTGCATTGACAACAAAGAACCCTCCGAAAACCCATCAAGAATTCTCTCCAAATTCCACAACCCAACATCAAACAATCCACATTGGACATAGATTAGGCTTCCCCAAAATCCCCAATACTCCAAACACCAAACCCATTCAAGAATCGAACTTAATACTCCAATGACCAATTCAAGAACCAGAAATCAATCAATTAAGAGACTTTTCGTAATCTAATGAACAAATAAAATGCTCAAAGAAAGATTACCTTGTCATCGAGCGAAAAAAACACAACATGCAATCTCTTGAGCGATTGGGAATGGTCATAAGATCAAGAAGTCCGGAGAAGCCATCTTTGGGAATACTAGAAGAATCGAATACTTGCTCCCCTCGGTATCAAGCGCAAAATCTTTATCGAGAAACAAACTCGCTTCCCATGTTTCACTGATTTGGGCATTGGCCAAAATTCAACCCCACAACCCCTACCAAGAACGGGAAGCTTCGGTGAGCGGTGAGAGAGTCGAGAGAGAGAGAGAACGAACGAGAGATCGGCATATGCACGCGAGAGATCGAGAGGGCGGTGATGGGAGCGGTGAGCAACACATCGAGCAGAGGCGAGAGAGCGGTGGATCGGTCGGTGAGCGGAGAGATAGCAGAGAGCGGGGATCGGAGAGAGAGCGGAGAGGAGCGACATCGATGAGCGGTGAGCGGGGTGAGCGGGGAGCGGGGAGCGGGGTGAGCGGTGACCGGCGAGAGAAGAAGCGAGAAGCGTGCGTTTAGGGTTGAGCGAGAGAGAAGGCGGAGATCGTTAGGGTTGAGCGAGAGAAAGGCGAGAGAACGCAGAGAGCGTTGGGTTGAGAGAGAGAGAGTGTGTGTGTGTGTTGAATCTTGGGTCCCTATTTTTGAATCATCGAGATCGAATACGCACGAATCTCGAGATTAATGGACGGTTGTAAAAAATGAAATTTTTGGTGGGAATGTTGGCGCCATTTTTTAGAGACGGAATTAAATTCCGTCTCTAATTCCGTCTCTAATTCCGTCTCTGATCCGTCTCAATTCCGTCTCTGAATGCCTCCGTCTCAATTCCGTCGCTAACTTTTTTTTTAGAAACGGAACTTAATTCCGTTTCTAATTCCGTTTCTGATTTAGAAACGGAATTTATTTCCGTTTCTAATTCCGTTTCTGATTTGCTGTTTTTTTGTAGTGGGAATTTCCACGCATCTCGTGCAACTTTGCATGAAGTGATAAGCTTTAGATGTTCTTGGTTCACACCACTGAATATAGCATTCAAAGCCTTTGCATTTGCAAGCATCAGCCTCTCCTCGTCGTCTGTCCTATCATCCATATTCTTTGGTTTTTCGTCCTGTTCAAGGACAAAGTACCCCTTCTCGATGGCCTTCCACGCTTTCACATCAATGGATGAGATGAATCCTTCCATCCGAGACTTCCAGTACGTGTAATTAGTTTCGTAAGAAATGGTGGTTTCGTTGTTGAGGCACCTTCGGGTTGATTAGATTGATGAGATAAGACATTACTTGAAATTAGGATCTGCCTTCTTTGACACAACAAAGGAAATAGGCGTTAGGCTCTGATACCAAATGAAAATGTAATGTCCCTATTTACATAGAATGTTTATGTGGTCATAGACAAAGGCTCTGTATATATTAGTGTTGTGGGCGCAGATACGAGCTTATTGTCTTGACAAATAAAAACAAGGAAAAATAAATTGCAGTAAAGTAAATAACGCGCATAAATTGTTTACACAGTTCAGACTTCCCGTCCTACGTTAGCGGGGCTACGCTTAGTGTAAGATCCACTAAGAAATAAAGAGTGATTACAACTTATACAACAAGACTCCTCACTTGTTTTCTCTCAAGTTGGTGATCCCTCACCAAGTCTTAATGCACTAATCATTCCCCCTATCTCTAGCCTCTTACACAAGTATCTCCAAGATCCCCTTGAAGTGTAGGCTAAGTCCCCTTAGCCTGGTGTGTGTATGTGTGTAAATACAACTCGTGAGATAGTGCTCTTATCCTCACTTTTGCTTTTACAGTAATAACACACAAAGTAGTTCAAATTGATACGCAAGGCTGATGAGTATTGAGATATTTATAGAGAAGACTTGTGCACAACTTTGCTTACAAAAGAGATTTAGGAAACTCTTTTGATTGATATCTTCTCAAGTTTCCTTGTATGTAGATATCCTTCCTTATTTGTATGATCTTTCCTTCCCATGGAGTATCTTGCATATCTGATGATTGCATATATCTTGCACATTGTCTTAAATAAGATGATTGCATATATGGAGCTATACAAGGAATATCTCAATGGATTGTTAGTAGCATAACATAGTTTAATGGCTCGTGACACACAATAACAAATACTCGATGATACTGATTGGGGCCACTTTATTATCAACACAATTTTATTTTATTTTTTGAAAAGTCTAGGCAAATGATTTAATTTCAGCATCGACAGAAAATATATTTCTCGAAACACACACAGATTAATTTATGTAACTTTCGAGATAAAACATTTCCTTCTTGTGGTTCCTTGTTGACGTCCGTGAATACACAACTAAATTGAACTCAATATATTTAATCTCCTTAAGTAAAATCCTAATAAGCTTTCCGAACGCAACCTTATAGGCGAAGAATTAAGTTGAAAATCATATGTACTCGTCAACCAATTATATATTTAAACCAATCTCAAACCTTGAAAGAGAACTCCTCATGCATACAGCTAGCCATATATATATATAAACAACATTTAATTTTTCTACAGATCAAGCCTAACTAGCTACTTAGATGCTTTCCACTGCAAACACAAACGTACGTAGCAGCTTCATTACTCATTATTAGTAGTTCCATAGACTTCCCCCATGATACTCTATTGGCAAGTCAAGGCAATCCGACAATGCCGAATCAATCCTTGGCGGGCTCAACAGCATTCCTTCTGCCATGTTAACCAGAAAATTCGGCGTGTTGAAGAGCACCTCTTCATCGACAAAATCATCTCCATAGCATCCCAAACCACTATTACCACCCATGTGACCTTGACAATTATAGTATGCCCTAGCACTAGTTTTGTGGTCATCGGCAATGGTTGCTGGCCGAATTGCCTCCGCAGCCGCTACAGCGGCATCGCGGATATCTGCCGCTGACGTAGAAGCTGGAGTTGGGAAGGAAGAAACGAGGTCGGGGAAGTTGAGAACTGCATTGGCACCTTTGAGGCAAAGCTCTGCAACATCATGTGCTGCAGCAGCCATCTCCGGCGTCGCAAATGTGCCCAGCCATATGCGTGTCGTCTTACGCGGTTCACGGATCTCAGATACCCATTTGCCACTGCGGCACCGGATTCCTCTATAACCCGAATTTAGATTTTGGTGTTTCTGATTCTGTGTTTGGTAGTTCATAGTTAAACCTACTACTACTACTAATTATAGAGATCACCAAATACTTTAAGGGCTACTTGATATCAATGTTGCTCTTCAATTGGCGCACGTTAGCAAACAATGGCTACAAGTAGTACTGTTGAGACATGCAATCGAGCATATAATAAGAGTTCGTTTTGGGAGCTAACATAGGAAGAAATTATATGAAACCAAAGACAAAAGCGTGTAAAGTTCGCGGAAACATATAGTAGTACAGGTAGTGTCCTCAACGTGTTTACTAGGAAAATATTGGAGTTTAGGTGCTGAAGCTACAGTGCGCCGCAAAGCAGGCGCAATCTATATAGCTGTAAGCCTTTTGGAGCACACAGTGGACTGGCAACACGTCCTTTGTTCGGGCGGTCAAGATTTATCTCGAGCTATGTGTTTTCACATCGTGAGATGATACGGTAGTTAATTGAATGTTCTTAACTTTGTAAGTTGGTAGGACCAGTTTAATTTTAAAAGAAAGTACATTGATGTGGGCTTATGATTTGAAGAGGAGACTTTAAAAAAATTCAGATTGATATATCCAATCCAAACTAAATTATAACTCATTCTATTATTCTTGTCATTTTATCAATAAAGTAAAGAAAATAAAATATTCTAAGTTTTACTAACACAACACCTTCAACGAGAGGTGAGTCTAAGTTATCTAACTATTTGTATTGTTGGCAGTTTGGCACCAATCAGATGGATCACTGACTAATTTGAGTTACGGTAAGAGGTTGAGAATTTGAGCTTGTAGTTCCTAGCAGGTTGTAGTTTGTTCCTTGAAAAAAAAAAAAAAAAACAAAACTTCTTGCGTTGGGTCAAATAGTTATGGAAAATGCTAGGCGTCACTACTAAAGTGGGTATATAGTAATATTTTTTTGCCAATGCTAAGCATTCACAAATTTTAATTTTAGAGACATGTGATGTACAAGTGTTATCAAATTTAAAATTTTGAGACGCATAACATACAAATGTCTCCAAATTAAAGACGCTTGATATTAAAATGTCGCCAAATTTAAAATCTCGAGACATATAATGTACAAACATTTCAAAATTAAGGACACTTGATAAATAAGTGTCGCCAAATTAAAAATTTGGAGACACTAATTTATAAAGCGCTGTCAAATTTCAAATCTAAGGACACATACTTTATAAGTGTTGCTAAAATTAAAATTGAAGACGCAAACAACAAGTGTTGTCAATTTCAATATTTAGTGACGCATAATTCATAAGTGTCTCATATATTAGAGACACTCTGTAAATTAGTGACGCCAAATTTAAAATTTGGGGACCCTAATTTATATGTGTTGTTGAAATTCAAATATAAGAACACATAATTTACAAGTGTTGTTAGATTTTAAATCTAAAGAAACATAATTTACAAATGTTGTTAAATTTCAAATCTAAAGACAAATAATTTACAAGTAGTGTTAGATTTTAAATCTAAAGACATATAATTTAAAAGTGTTGTTATATTTCAAATTTAAGGACACATAATCTATAAGTATTGTTAGATTTTAAATCTAAAAAAACATAATTTACAAGTATTGTTAAATTTCAAATTTCAAGACACTTAATTTACAAGTGTTGTTAAATTTTAAATCTCAAGACACATAATTTACAAGTGTTGTTAAATTTCAAGTTTAATGACACAATTTATAAGTGTTGTTAAATTTTAAATCTCAAAACACAAAAAATGTTAATTAAGTGTAAAATGTATTATTATGACGTTAACTTCTTTCAAAAAAATTATCAAACGAAAAATAATTAGATTAATTTTTAATTATTGCTTTAAGAACTTAGTGAGAAAATATTTTTTCATTGCTATAGATAAGCTATGGTAAGAAAAATAAGATTTTATTGCAACCTAACATTAAGCAAAAAAAATTAGTGTAATTATTAAAAATGGATCAACACACGCTGACATTGAAACAATAAGAAGTTCAATGTTCACACAACTGGCCTTCTTGGCAGGACGAGACTAGCCAAACGCTTTCCCTTACCCTGCCATGCCCACCAACTCGATTTCCCAACAAATCACAAATTCTAATCTCTCTCTTTCTCTCTCTCTCTCTCTCTCCTCGCTCATGGCGTCTGAAGAGAGTCCTCTCTACTCGCAAAGCTAGAAAGCTCCGACCCGAGAGAAATTCGCAACCCTAGATTTCATGCGTCCCTTCTCAGATTTGAGGAAAAAGAAGGCGGCGGCGAAGCAGGCGATGACAGCGAAGAAGAAGACGGCGATGAGCAATGCGAGCGATCAGAAGCGATCCGCCCCCTCGCGAAGCAGTATCCCCAGTTCATCTCACGCGCTCTGAAGATTTTGCCGAATAGGTTATCGGATTTGCCCCAATTTGGTTGTGAAGATGATGCGGAGGCGGTTGGGAGTAAAATGTTTGATGTTTACTAGTTGTGTTTGGATTGCATCTCGCTGTGTATGGATTGCAAGCCGACATTGGTGCCATTGCAAGGATGAGGTTGACTCATTGCTTGGAGGGTTAGGGGAGGTATGAGGAGGCTGAGGTTTTAAGGTTTGGGGTTCTTGATGGTCTTCGGTCGGCGAAGATGAAGAAAGTTGAAGCTCGGTTTGTGCCGGATTTAGGGAACCTAACAACATCTTAAACTCATTTGCATTCAACAGAATTCGTGGACGATTGATGATGTTGCACTTGCCCTAGCAATTCTTTGCTCTCCAAGTGAAGTGTGAAGCACAGTTGCAAATCTCCTTTGCATTCAACAAAATCTCAGCGATCTTCAATTTCTCGCTCCTCTCGTTCAGATTTAACACTCGGGTTTTTGAGTTTCTCATTCATTCGATTGAAGAAAATGTGTTTGTGAGAACTTCCGGCATTATTGTAGTGTTTGTGCTATAAGAGATCTAGGCTTTGGGGATTCATGTCGTTTATGAGGTGAATAGTTTACCGATCGTGAGGATTTGGATCTCGCCATTAACGAGCTTGTCCATCTAGGGCTGCAAAGGTGAGATTGCGCTCTGATCTTTGATTTTCCTTTTTCTTACTGTGAAATCATCAATCTTGTAGGTATCAGAACTTGGATTTGCAAAGGAAAGTTGTAGCTAAAGGAATATATGATTTTTCAGTATATTAGAGATAGTTAAGTTATTAGATAGTTGAAGAGATAAGGTTTAAGAGTTGTGTTTGAGTGTAATCATGTTTGGTATGTTAAATGTTTTTATTTTTCAGTATATTAGAGATTAGAAATAGTTGACAAATATGAATGAAGGCATTTTAATCAAATACAGTTAAGTAACAAGCTATAGTATCTTGACAAAGACAACAACATTGCCTCTTCAATGTTGATGTACAATTAAATAACAAGCTTGATCTCTTGTACCTAGTAGTTTTGTGTTATGAATTCAATTTTATCTACCTACTAAGAAAGAAACTAGAAAGTCAATTAAAGGTTGTCGTTCCAAACAAAGGATAGGTCCCAGAATTCATGAATTACTCTGTTATATTTTTGTATTGTGATTTGTATAACCTGAAAGCAAGTTTGAAAAAATCTTGCATTTCGTTGCTTGCACTAGTGCTCTGTTGCTCGTATAGAAACAAAGCATTTTGAGGTGAAAGAATTTTAGAAATTATCTACTTAAAGACTTATTTTTTACTGATATAATGATATTAAGACAATTAGGTCATATATGTTACAAATCTTTCTTGTTTTGTTTGGTGCTTTGTATATTAGAGATAGTTGAAGTATATGAATTTGGCATATTATGCTTTCTTCTTCTTTTCTTTCTTAAAAAAATATAATATTGTTATCTACCTCTAATATTGAATAATTGTGCATTTTTATCTTCTCTTACTCATTGTTTCTTAGTCAATTCCTTCCTAACTTGATTGTTTTTCTTTTCCTTTGGGACTGAGGCTATGTTGTTGTTGTTGTTGTTGTTGTTGTTGTTTACAGTCTTGACTTAATCTCTTTAATTTCAATCATCTGATAGTTTAGGTGAATATTTCAATCTTCTGATAGTTTAGGTGAATGCACAGAAATAACATTGTATGGCAGAGATTAGGTTTCAACTAACAATGGACCAATTCCAAACATCTTTCATCAAGATAAGGCACCACTATATATAAATGTTCTCATCAATTAAATGTTCTACTCACTTTGTGTTACTCACATTAATTAGCTAGTAAGATTTAAAGATGGACTCTTTGATCCATGTTGCAAAACTCAGCCTAGTAGTGTTTCTAGCCCTTTCAGTAGCACATGCATGTCCAACCGTGAGCAACAATAACCAACAAGGAACACTTGTCAACCCCCAATTAAGTGTTGCATTCAAGAAGGCAAACCAAGCTGTTTGATGTGTTCTTATAATAGAGTGAATGGAATCCCTGCTTGTCTTAGGCAGGATCTCTTACAAAAAGTTAGGACTAAATAGGGATTCAACAAGATGTGAAAGCGGATGACTCGCGGCAGATGTTTCTGGCCATGACTGAGGAGTTTTTTTTTTAATTGTTATTTTACAAGATACATTCCTTTTGTTCTGTATAAGTTGAAAAGTAGTTAGTACTAACTTTTAGATTTTTATTTCAGGTTCATGTTATAATTGTAAAATTGGCGGACAGGTTACACAACATGCGTACTCTTTCCCATATGCCTCAACATAAGCAGGTGTTATTTCCTTTCATAATTCTTTTTGATGTTGTATATTTTGTATAATTGTAAAATTGGCTAGCTTTTAAGCTGTTCTGAATAGGGTACCTCTACCAACCTTTTGTTGATAATAAAATATCTGATCATGTGGATAAAATTGATTTATTGGGTTATCTATTTCATTTCATGTATAAATAGATTCACTCTCTATAGAAATATGTAATTGCTCGTACATTACTTGCCATATTCTGATCTTAGTAACCTATTTTTAGCGGGCTGCTTATTCTATCCATAAATTATTAGTCTGTCCATGAAGCCTCTTGGCATGGCAATTATAGTTGGAGTGTTGTGTTTCTTTGATGCTATGCCAGTAATGCAAGTGTGGGTCAAGAAATACATTTTATTTAGTAGTAGCTTTGCATATTCATTAGACATTCTCTTGCCTATTGCAGTCAGAACAAGAAAACCTTTCTTTCATGTATACAAATGCTCACGATCGTGCCAAGGTGAAAGGATTGCAAAACTCTACAAGGAGGCATGAAAAGGAACTTGTTGAGGTATAACTTTTGTTTGCTGGAAAAAGCACCTGAAATTACCTGGCAAATTGGCTAGTGAAATGCATGCTAATTGTTTGCAATCTAAACATTCTTTTTTGCTTTATTATGTTTCTATACGGTATTAGAATATTAAACTGAAGGTCACTATGTTTCTATAGGCAAAGAAAATATTGATGAAGACCCTTGAGAATGACCAATATTTAGAGCTTATAACGGTTAAAAAAGAAGTGCATTCTGTATTTAAGGAACCTTACAGGTATGGAATTTAATTTAATTGACTCCCCTATGCTTTGTATTATTTTTTCCGGGAGCATTATTCAAAGCAAGATTTGAACTCTATCTAGTGTATGCATGTGAAGCCACCACAGAGATTGTTACTTGATTTCTTTTGCGAGTTGATTTCACATAACAGCATGTCTAATAATACAGAATGCTAGAGAACATTAGAGGACAGAGCAAACAAAGTTTTCTTGCATTCACTGGTAGATGAAGCTTCATGAGTAGCTTCTCTTGGGATGGATATTTCAACAGTACTTGTTAAATATTGCATATTGGCTGATGAATTCTCCATTACAGTTGATGATGTCTTCAGCTAATGAAGTTGTGACTGAACTCTTTAGTCTTTCCATTCACAGTAGTTCCTATGAGGTTATACAAAGATGAATTATCAATTAATAATATTGGTGAACTTCTTCATATCTTGAATTAAAGATGTTTCCTCTGTTTCAACAGGTAAGATTTGGGGAGCCATCATCGAAAAATGAAAAGTATCAAAGGAGAAGTTCAAGAGTTTTTGTGTGTTACAATTTTTGTAAGTAGAAGTAAGATTTGCATATATGTTAATTGAAACATCAAAAATAGAGTTTTTAAAGCTCTATTTTAACAAGGAAATTCAATTATATATTGTTTATTTTTTTCACCATAAATTTGTACATTTGTTATTTTGATTTTTGTTCAAATGAAATAAATAAAAATTTCTTTTCTTTTTGATAAATAATATTCATGTAAGTAGAACTAGAAACATAGTTGATTTATATATAAAATCTTCTTTCCAAAAATATTAATATCAATTGTCTTTCTGATATATATATACACAACAACACTAAATATGAATGCGTTGTCAACTTAGAGACATTGAGTGCACATGCATTGTTAATTTAGAGACACTAAGTGACATATGTTGTCAACTTAGAGACATTAAGTGTACATATGTTGTTGATTTAGAGATACTAAGTGCACATGCGTTGTTAATTTATAGATACTAAGTGTACATGTGTTGTCAACTTAGAGACGTTAATTGTACACGCGTGCCAATTTAGAAACACTAAGTGTACATGTGCTGTCAACTTAAAGACATTAAGTGCACAAGTTTTATCAATTTAAAGACGCTAAGCTTACAAGTGTCCTTAATTTAAGGACGCATAAACATAGAGTGTCTCTAAATTAGAGATGCATAAGAAATAGATGTCTTAAAATCAAAGACATAAACAACAAGCGTCCTCACTTTAAGGACACTAATAGCAAAAGTATCATAAATAAATGTTACCAACACAAACATAAACAAATGTTACCAACATATATTTTTTGTGTCGTAAAAAAAGGAGGCGACATCACTTTTACCAACATAAATGATGACACTTTATGATGCATCGGTAAAATCTTTAGCTACACTAATTAGTATCGTTAAATGAGTAAATTAATGTCGCTAAACAGACAATGCCTTGTAGTGCGTACATCACCAAACGCACATCACGTTCTGATGTGCATGTGATGCTTCACGGGATACGCATGAATCGCACCTTGAGGTACATCACACGCATATTAAAATGAGATGTGCGTTAGGTGACGTACACCTAGCAGTGCCCATAGTGTAGACTGACCCCAAAGAAAATTGGGATGAAGACTATGGGAGTGCTAATGTGTGTTGGAGGTACGTGCAGGGTGATGGACCTGTAGGGCCATCCAAATTATATATGATCATGTATTGAGACCATTCCTGGCATGTGGGGGACTCGGTGCACTTACGTAAGTTCATCAAGCAGTCAAATTCTATCAACGAAGTTTGTCTTTGAATAAATTGAATAGATGGTGGAAATGAACTTTTGTAGGTGAAAAGTGGGACAAGAGATGACTTTCCATGGCGAGCGCACTTGTGCACCACCTGATTCATTCTCTTCGACTCTGTCGACGACCCAAAAGAAATAAATCAATCAGGGAACTCTACTATGCCAAAGAAAGGTATATATGATGCTACATACATAAGGGCCCGTTTGGGACAAAAAGGAACCATAATATTAACGTGTGTAATACTAATAGTAGTACTAAATCTACAGCAATCCCAGACACCAAGGGAACATGCAAATCTTGTCCGGCGAACTAGTCATGAAGAATGCAACAAAAAAGCAAACGTTTGTTTTGTTTTTGTTTTTTTTAGTGAAAAACAAATATATGTTTGCTGCAATGTCCCTTAGATGTCTCTTTAAGGACACCATGTTAGACTAATTAATTGTACACGACCCATATATTCTTATTTTATTTTTTTGATTGAAAAGGAGTAAAGAGGACACATCCTAGGGAGTGACACTCCCCTAACATCATCTCTAATAATAGAAGTCAGACCAGATGGTTAGCGCTGAAGATGGTATGAGCCAATAATACGTTGAGCAGCGAAATTTGCCATCTAATCTGCCGCACAGTTCCCTTCATGATGTACATGAACGAAGCGGGGCTCCCAATTCCTTCATATCATCTCTCGGATCGAAGAGATTAGTTTTCTATGGTGGTTGTTAGGAAAGTTACGCCCATTCAGTACATCCACAACAGATTTAGAGCGCCGCTATAGGCACCCCACCAATTAATGAAGACACACCATTGTTGAAGGCACCAAGTTGTTTACCAAAGTCACCCAAAAATTTTGAATGAAATCTCGAAATTGCCCCCAAGTGCACCCCACCACCAAATTCAAGAAGGGTTTGAGCATCTCCTCTGTCAATTTGAGCATCTCCTCTGTTAATTTGAGCATCTCCTCTGTTTGTCGTTGGGGTTTTCTTCCATATTCAGAGAGCTCGAGTTGTTTGCATTGGGTACGTTGTAGGGCTCGGTCTTAGGGTTCCAATCTCACAGGAGGCATTTTTTCGGCAACTTTTACGTATGTTTGAACTCGATTTTGATAGATTATAGTTCGGTTTTTGTTTGTTTTGTGTGGTTCGTCTGCTAGGTTAGACAAATTTGCGAACCCGTTTTTCTCGGCCACACAGGGCAGAGAAGATGCTAACAATCTCGGCTAACCATGGCCGAGATTTAAGTTTAAGGTTAGTTGCACTTAAAGTCTCGGTTACATAGCAACGAGAAACACATTGTTGTCTCGGTTATCCATAATCGAGATTATGCTTATGTATTATTGTTTTAGGTAGCGTAACGCTGCAATTGCTCTCGGTCACCACATCACGAGAGTAATTCAGAGTGTATAGTTGATTTCCTTTCGGTGATGTACAACCGAGAATGAAAAAATTTTCTCGGTTTTCCATTACCGAGACTAATTGTTTTATCTCGGGCATGCGTCACCGAAATTCTAATTGTTTTCTCAAATCCGCTTGACCGAGACTATAGAAATGGAAGATTTTATTTTTATTTTTTAAAATTTTACTTATGTTTCTGCTCCAAGCGCTTACATGTTGCAGACTTATCTGGTATGGCTCGTTCGAAAACCCCGATAACTAGGGAGGAGGTTGGTGTTGAGGTGTCGAGGGGTAACCGAGAGCGAGGCGGCCGGAGACCCACGATTGCATTTATCGGAAAGAGAAAGAGAAGGTAGATGTGAATGGAAAGCGTTAGATTGCTGGGAATCGTGCTAAAAATGTTCAATTGCACGATGAAGGTTCTAACATTGACATGCGTCGAGAAAAAGATCTTGTAGTTGCCCAAGGTGAAGATGAGGCTCATGCATCAGAGTCCAGTAGTAGTGACTCATCAGCATCGACAGACACCATTAGTACCGATCGTAATGAGGGTGGTAGTACTAATGTTGGAGGTGGCCATAATGAAGGAGAGTCACAAAGGCATTTGGAAATGTATGCTCCTTTCCCCTGTATTCCTTCAGATGGGTCATTGCGGAAGAGCTTCAAAGATCATGTCGTATTAGCGATTTGGTGCAATAAGGTATATAAAGTCTCATTGAATGGAATACTTAAAAACTTATGGTTTTCATATAGCTGATGAAATGTTTTTTGTTGTTGTAGGATCACTCGATACTCAACTGTATCAATCACGGTGCTCAGATCCAAGAATGAGACTTACAATCGTGCCACCCTGACACCAAAGGCCTTCAGAGGATTATCCGGGGGTCTGGGTTGAATACGCTGATAGAATGTGTGGCGGCCCCACTCCCGAGGTCGCCACTTGGAGAGGCACGACCCCCGCTGTCCTGTCAGATCATTGACCCACTGGGTCCCACGCCATTAACATCCTTTGCTACATCACAATTTCTTGATATACGTGTTGTTCTCATTTCGTTAATCAGTTTAGTTAGACAGTTGAATCATTTTTAGCATTAAAAACAGCGGAAGTCTTAAATTTAATGCAAGTAAGAAATTAAATTCATCATCATATAAATAATCATTTATAAGAGCAACTCCTATTGTGGAAAACCCGGGAAAGTACTATGTATATAGGCAACAATACTAAGCAGTAATATATACAAGTATAGTGTCTATCCAGTCTCCCAATACCCAAAAGTAAAGCAAAATCTCAATATAACACGTACTAGTGGGTCATCGACCGCGGGCAATCAGATGAAGTCGCCAAAATCCATTTGCCCCTACTAGCACTGGGATCTGCACTCGACCATCACAAAAAACCAGATGAAAAGTACAAATAGTAAGACTCCAAATGAAGTACACCGAACATTTATAAGAAAATAAATAGATACCAATAATCATGTTAAATAAGCATGCGGAAACTAAACAGACAACTGTACTACGATAATCACATGAATAAATAACACTAGAGAATGAATAAATAACACGAGAGAAACAAAGTGTGTACTCGTATCGGTCAAACTAAACGGTACTTCAGACTCCCAGGATCTTTTAGGTAGGTACCCCCACTTCCTTTCACCTGGTTCCTCGCGATGCTTGCCCGACACGTGCAACCTTAATGCGACTCGGGTTGTAATTCACCGAGTGCCTGATCACACGTGCTACGGCCTAGTGTGCCATAAGTACACTACGAATATCAGGTTGGAGTAACTCGACCACCAACCCAAATGTATCACGGAACAGACTACAATAGCAAGGAATAGGAAATCAACGATGAAAAATAAACCTTCAGTGACTTTCAGATGAAATTTTACGTACCTCAAAAACGACTCCGAAGTTCCAATATTGTTGTGTCTCATCGAGGATCGATCGGTCCGACAACGCGCCACCGCGCAGTTGTTCCATCTCATTCACCGCGCCGCCGCCGCCGCTCCTCCTCGCTGGTGTCACTGCTTCACGCCGGCGCTGCTGCTGGAGCCACGTCGCCGTCCAGCCATGCGCGCCGGAGTTCAGGCCGCCTTGCAACCGCCGCCGCTGCTCGTTTGCGATCTCTTTTGCGTCGATCCCTTCGATGGCCCGTCGCCACACTGCGAACCGACGTCCGCGATGCCGATGCAACGGAGGCTCGCCGACCTCACCAGTGGAGCCACTCACCATCGCAGCAGTCATCGCGCCACTACACTGCTCGCCTGGCCGTTCGTGCCCTCGTGTCGTCGCGAGCAACCGTCCGCGGCCTCCAGTCTTGCTGGAGCCGCTGCTCCTCGTCAGAGCTCCCTTCACCTCTCTCTCTCTCCTTTCTCCCTTTCTCCCTTTCTCCCTCTCTTTTTCTCTCTTTCTCTCTCTCTATCCTCTCATTTCTTCTCTTTCTCACTTGGCGACCTCTTTCTCTCTCTTATCCGATCTCTTTTCTTTTTTTCTTCTTTTTTTATACTTATCTCCTCGATTTTATATTCGAGTTAAACCCCGAAAATATCTCATTTTCGCCAAAAATTGATGAAAATACCATTGCACTCTGAAATACGGTAACACTGTGTGTAAACCTTAACCTGACCCTATTTCGCGTCGATTTTGACCCGGATCACGACGAGTGGGTCCCACATATGTCCCTAAATGGCACGTGGCACGAGTTAGATTTTTGGGGCCGTTATTGTCCTCCCAACTAAAAGAGAATTTCGTCCTCAAAATTCAAATTTAATTAAATCTTTACATTGGAACAAGTGGGGTTATGGCTCTCGCACGGTAGACTCTCTCCCAAGTGACGCCCTTCAACGAATAAACCTTCAAGTAGACCCAATCATCCACTTCATAACTCAGACCATCGCGATACTTGTTCGCATACTTCTTTTGTTTATCCTGAGCAGCATGTAACCTCTGACGAATCAACCTAATTTTCTCTGTGTAATCTACAAAAATCTAAGACCCAATGGTAGCTACGTCCTCGGGCTCTGCCCAACAAGCTGGTGATCTGCATGGTCTCCCATATAGCGCCTCGAATGGTGGCATCCCAATACTAGCTTGATAGCTATTGTTGTAGGCAAACTCACAAAGTGACAAAAACTCCTCCTATGACCCTCTAAACTGTAGCACATAAGCTCTGAGCATGTCCTCAAGAAGCCGAATAAGTCTCTCAGATTGCCTGTCAGTCTGCGGATGAAAAGTCGTGCTAAACTGCAATCTGGTTCCATACTGCTCCTGTATGGCCTGCCAAAGCTGCGAAGTAAGTCGACAATCTCTGTTTGACACTATAGATACTGGCACTACGTGCAGTCTGATAATTTCTCGCTCGAAGAGCGTGCTCAGCTGTGGAAAGCTACATTTCATGGAGATTGGGATAAAATGCGCTGATTTCGTCAATTGATCCACGACTACCCAAATGGCATCGTGCTTGCGCAAAGTCATCGAGAACCCACTGACGAAGTCCATAGTGATGTGTTCTCATTTCCTCTATGGGATAGATAGTGGCTGCAATAGTCCCCCAGGCTTCCTGTGCTCAACCTTAACCTGTTGACACACTTCACAACTCCTCACATACTGGCTAACTTCTGTCTTCATCCCTGGCCATCAAAATAAGCGTCGCATATCATGGTACATTTTGGTCCTGCCGGGATGCAATGTGTACCTGGATCTGTGTGTAGCGGTCCTCGCCGCCCCTGGGTGACGTGTCTCCGTGTACTTCTTACCAGTTGGCCCTACTACACGTGTACGACACATGCCTATCTTTTTTCTTTCTCGAATTTCGCATCCACTTGTTTGTACCGCGTATAATTGACAAATGCAGCGGAAGTTATACGTAAATGCAAGAAATATTAATTAATTCAACAAATCCTACTGTGGAAAAACCCTGAAAAGTATTATGTAAAAGTAAACAACTGTACCCTAGGAGGTATACTCTCAAGTTCCCAAAAGAATCAAAATATCAAAATAAAAACACACGTACAAGTAATTATTAACGGTAGGCAGTTAGAGGTGGTCACGTAAGCTCCCCTTGCCCTTACTTGTACTAGGATCTGCACTCAATCATCACATAAGAAAATGGATGACGAGTCCAGTCAGTAAAATCCCAAGGAACTCATCCGAGCATTCGTATAAACAAGTGTAAGTTAATAAATACTGTTAAATAAACATGCGAATGTAAACAGACAACCGTAAGTAGGGCATCGCATGCATAGATAACAATAAAACTTAAATATGTGTGCCTGTTCCAGTCAGACTAAACCATACTTCGGGATTTCTTTCTAGGATCTCACTAGTGGGCGCACCCAACTAGCTATCACCTAATTCCTCTCGGTGGCCGGCGTAGACCTACGACGCACCGACACATGTATCAGTTCCATAGCTCGGGTCGTTATCCACCGAGAACTCCTGATACACATGCTATGGTCTAGAATGCATAGACACACAACAGAACATCTGGTGGGAGTAACTCAACCAACCGTCCAAAAGATAACAAGATATGAATGTAATTAAAAGCACGAGGAATACTGGAATTGAATGAAAATACGAAACAAAATAAATACTCGAAAGTTTTCCTTTGGGTTTTATAAACCTCACAGCGCGCTCCACTACCCCGTAATCAACCCCCGGGTCCAAGTCCATTGAGTCCTTGGTCGTCAATTGATCACCATGTCAACCTATGTTCATTTATTAATAATTTAAGTTAGCGCGATAATTTATAATAATTTTCTAAAATTTTAGGCCAAATTGCCCATTTCACGTTTTTCGAGGCAAACCCCCGCAAAAAGTCATGCCCGACATTCTCACATATTTTCATTTCATAGAACTTTAACAATTTCTATTTAGTTTGTCGAAATATATATTTTTTTTTTCAGAATTTTCTCGATTTTTTCTAACTTTTTCCAAATTTTTCTTTCAATTTTCCTTTCTTTTTTTCTTTTTTTTTTTTTTTTTTTTTTTCTATTTGGGTCTGGGTCGGGTCGGACTCGACCCGGACCGGCCCGGGTTTGGTTTGGATCGGGTCGACCCAAATCGGCCCTGGACCAGAATGGTCCAGGCTCGACCCATGGGCCGAACCTGACTCATTCTGGATCGGCCCAATGGGGTCTAAGCGATTTTTTTTTCTCCTCCCGGTGATGGGTTGGGGTGGCTCTCCACCCCAACCCAGGTGGAACCGATGGCAGGGGAGACACCCCTGCCATCTCCATCTCGGTCGGCCATGGCCGAACCTACTATCGGCCACCATGGCCGACACACCACACAACCAAACAACAACAACAACAACAACAACGACTCACCTCCTTTCTGGCTTCTCCGCCCTCTCTTCTTTCTCGTTCTCTTTTCTTCCTCCTCCTCCTCCTCCTCCTCCTCCTCCTCCTCCTCCTCCTCTCTGTTTCCTCTTCCTCTTCTCGGCTCGTTTGTTCTGTGTGTGTGTCACGGTGTGTGTGTGTGAGTGTGTGTATGGTGTATGTGGGTAGGTGGGGTGGTGGACACGTGGTATGAGAAATGGGACAAGTGTTGCTTGGGGTTGTACAAGTGTGACACCTAATCGTGACACCGCTAAGACACTCGCCCGTGTTTTCAGGTGTTTCGACGCCCGATTTCCCATCTGAACCGTGATATTTGCGTACCGCCGCGTCGCTAGTCACTCACTATATATTTTCCATATTCGTTACGTGACAAACTTTTATTTAATTTGTGTGTTTTCATTTTCTCGACCTAATAGTTGGTCCAGTCGACTACCCGATATCCATGTCGACGCGTATATCGAGGTGACTACAGTTCACACAATCTCGTTGTGTGATAGTTTCCCCTGTCGTAATATTCGATTCCGTTAACTACTTGACACCCGTGTCGACACGCCTATCGAGGCAAATACCGTTCACACCCTCACACATATTATTTTGCAACATACACACATGCGATGTTTTTAAATAAATTACACCGCAAATAAGCAACCAACACACCATAAACATCCATACCTAAGTCCCGTGTGTCCAAGCCTACCGCGACGTCCACATAAATCCGAGCAGGCGTCCACATCTGTAAATTTAATATGGGCCGTTACATTGTGAGCCTCCTGAAAAATACCATCGCGTAACTCTGCCACTGCCGGAATCCACCATCTACCTCGGTGTCTCAAACACTTATCAACGAACTCACGCCAATCTGAGTGATCTGGACTCTGTGCCATGTCCCTGAACCTCTGATACATCACATCAGCTCTCTAACACTCTAAAACGCGCGAAATAGATAATGTCGGTACTCTCATCTGTCTTCAAATATGTGCCTCTGCAACATCTGGAACCTCTGACAAACTCCTAATTGTTGCCACCTCGAGTAAACCAAACTCGTGGGTCATCTTGCAAACTACTATCTCACTGTTTGGTCTTCTCTTGATAAGGGCATCTGCTACGACATTCGCCTTCCCAGGCTGATACTCAATGGCGAAGTTGTAGTCCTTCAGCAATTCCAACAACCGTCGTTGTCTCATATTCAAGTCATTTTGGGTGAAAAGATACTTCAAACTCTTATGATCTATATACAGTGTGAACCTCTCACCATAAAGGTAGTGTCTCCATACCTTCAGTGCAAATACGACCGCTGCGAGCTCCAGGTCGTGCACTGGATAGTTCCTCTCATGGTTCCTCAACTGACGCGATAAATAAGCTATCACTATGTCTCCCTGCATCAGTACGCATCCCTATCCGGTGCCACAAGCATTCGTATGAACACTCAACTCTTTGTCCGGCTTTAACAACACTAATAACGGTGTAGAACTACAATTTTGGAGAAGTCCTGTATAAAACGTCAATAATATCTTGTCAATCCTAAAAAGCTCTTGATGTCTATCACGCACTCTAGTGTAGGTCAGTCGATGATAGGGTGAATCTTACTCGGGTCCACTGAAATACCTCTATCGCTAATCACGTGTCCCGAGAATTTCACCTCAACAAGTCAAAACTGGCACTTACTAGACTTGGCGTACAATCTGTGCTCCCTCAATCTCTGGTCGGAGTCCTCGAATAAAATAATGGACCTGAAGTTGCTCGATCTCAGCTACATCCATCGCAAAAGTAAGTAGGTATGTGAATCTCTCCATGTATTATGACACCATCTGGTTTCCTTGCCTCACTGTCAAGAACTCATTTCTCAATCTTAACTGAATCTCGATCGGGATATACTGATCATAAAGGAATTTCTTGAATTTTGCCCAAGTACTCGGCTCTACGTGGGCAGCTGTATGGGCAGTCCACCATACTCGGCATCTCCCTTGAGCATGAATCCGAAAATCCTAACCCGTATAATGTCGTGAATCCTCAAAGTCCATGATGTTTCTCGTGTGAAAGGATCCATTTCCCAACTACCTCTGGGTTTCCGCCTCCATGATAGTAGCTTGGCTGAAAACGAACGAACTCCTTAATCAACTTCGCCTCAGTGATAAGAAGGTCTCGAATGTGATCTCCTGGGGTGGAATCAGTGTCGGTGTCACAGTCGGCGTAGTCAATGGTGTAGTGACTGCTGACAGTACCTAGTAGAAGTTGTCGTGAGTGGGGTCGCCGAACAGTCGGGGCGACAACTGTCTGATCTACAGTAGTGGCGGTTGCCTGCGCTCGAAGCAGTCGAAGAACCTCCTCGAGCCGTAAACTATATGGTGCGACCATGTCACGCAAGTGTGATCCGAGTCGGCAGGTGTCGAGCTGCTCGTCTGGCCCCCATCATCCGCATGGAGAACTTGTCGTCCATCCATGTCGAATGATTAAACCGCGAACGTGCCTCATGTCAGCATCGTATTACTTGTATATAAGTATTACAATCAATATATACACATATAAATCCTAGTACTACCCGCTCACTTTGCTTCCCAACTAAAATTCTAAGGCAAGTACATCAGGTTTCCACATCTAATAATTTTTTTAATGCCCTTTCATTTAATTTCCCGAGGTTCCTAGAACTCTCACTCTGATACCACCCGTGGCGCCCCCTAATCACGAGGTCGCCTCGTGGAAAGGCGCGACCCCCACAGTCTTGTCAGATCATTAACCTACTAGGTCCCACACGCCACTAACGTCCTTTGCTACATTACAATTTCTTGATATACGTGTTGTTCTCATTTCGTTAATCAGTTTAGTTGGACAGTTGAATCATTTTTAGCATTAAAAACATCGGAAATCTTAAATTTAAAGCAAGTGAGACAATTAAATTCATCATCATATAAAGCATCATTTATAAGAGCAACTCCTATTGTGGAAAACCCGGGAAAGTACTCGGTATATAGGCGACAATACTAAGCAGCAATATATACAATTATAGTGTCTATCCGGTCCCCCAATACCCAAAAGTAAAGCAAAATCTCAATATAACACGTACTAGTGGGTCATCGACCTCGGGCAATCTGATGAAGTCGCCCAAAATCCCCTTGCCCCTACTAGCACTGGGATCTGCACTCAACCATCACAAAAAGTCAGATGGAGAGTACGGTTAGTAAGATTCCAAATGAAGTACATCGAGCATTTTTAAGAAAATAAATAGATACCAATAATCATGTTAAATAAGCATGCATAAACTAAACAGGTAACTGTACTACGATAATCACATGAATAAATAACACGAGAGAAACAAAGTGTGTACTCGTCCCGGTCAGACTAAACTGTACTTCGGACCCCCAGGATCCTTTCGGTGGGTGCCCCCAATTCCTCTCACCTAGTTCCTCGCGGTGCTTGCCCGATACTTGCACCCTTAATGCGACTCGGGTTGCAATTCACCGAGTGTCTGATCACACGTGCTACAGCTTAGTGTTCCATAAGTACACTACGAATATCAGGTGGGAGTAACTTGATCACCAACCCAAATGTATCACGGAATAGAGTACAATAGCAAGCATTATGAAATCAATGATGATAAAGTAAACCCTCAGTGACTTTCAGATGGAATCTTACGTACATAAAAAATGACTTCGAAGTTCCACTATTGTTGTGTCTCGTCGGGGATCGATCGGTCCGACAACGCGCCACGCGCCATTGCTCCACATCGTTCATCGCGCCGCTATCGCCGCTGCCGCTCCTCCTCCTCGACGTCACCGCTTCTCGCCGGCACCACTGCAGGAGCCGCGTAGCCGTCCAGCCATCCCCGCGCGCCGGAGTTCAGGCCTCCTCGCAGCCGCCGCCGCTGCTCGTTCGCGATCTCCTTTGCATCGATCCCTTCGATGGCCCATCGCTGCACCGCGAACCGCCGTCCGCGTTGTTGATGCAACGGAGGCTCGCCAACCCTCGCCATTGGAGCCACTAACCGTCGCAGCTGTCATCGCGCCACCGCGGCTGCTCGCATGGCCGTTCGCGCCCTCGCGTCGTCGCGAGCCGCGCCAGAGCTCCCTTCACCTCTCTCTCTCTCTCTCTCTCTCTCTCTCTCTCTCTCTCTCTCTCTCTCTCTCTCTCTCTCTCTCTTCTCTCTCTCTTGGTCATCTCTTTCTCTCCTCTCTCTCTTCTCTCTCACTTGGCGACCTCTCTCTCTCTCTCTCTCTCTCTTATCCGATCTTTTTTTTATACTTATATCCTCGATTTTACGTTCGAATTAAACCCCGAAAATACCCCATTTTTGCTAAAAATTAACGAAAATAACATTGCACTCTAAAATACGGGAACACACCGTCTAAACCTTAACTTGACCCTATTTCGCGTCGACCTCGATCTGGATCACGACGAGTGGGTTCCACATACGACACTAAAATGGCACGTGGCACGAGTTAGATTTTTAGGACCGTTACAGACTACTTATACCACAAGGCTAACAAGGAGGTTATATCTGCATTAGTGGAGCGGTGGCAGCCGGAGACGAACACATTTCACTTACCATTCGGTGAAATGTCGATCTCCTTGGAGGATGCGAGCATTCTCAGCATACCTTTCCTACGATGATACATATTTATAGAACACAAAGATTCTAGGCACATTGAAGTATACACATCGAAACTTAAAACGTTAAACATGACCATTGATAACTAAGGCAAAGCTAAATCTACTACGGAAAGCGTGCCTTCTTGAGAAGTTACAACTGGCACGATTTCTCGAATTACGAATTCATCACGCTAACCTTTAGCGCACTCCTCAGCATACCTTTCCCACAATGGATATAATGATGGCAAAAGGTGCATTAACAATCAACTTCACCCGTAAAATACAAAGAAGAACAATAATCTATTATCATATGATAAAAATATGAAAAAACACAATTCACAAAAAATTTACAAACTTACCCTAACCCAATGGATATTCCTATCATTAATCATGGCAATGATAATTCGAGTATGTAACGATGACGGTTGGACATTACGTAGAGGAAGAAATGTCGAGCGACTACCATGCGAAAGGTTTACTAGAATGACATTAAAGGTCGTTGATATTAACAGGCCCATGTCTGAAAGTGTCAATCATTCGTCAAAAGAGGCACCAACATGATTATCCGGACAATGCACAACAGTCTTGACCTTCTCGTAACTCATTCCAAACACTTCCCGCCAAAGGTTTTCTTGCCCGATTATCTCATCAAACATCCTTCTACGTACTATCTTCCAACCATCGACATAGGGAAGTCTAAGCCCGGAGGCAACACACTGATATCCACAATTACCACCGCCTATCACATCAATAGTGCTCTCAACATATGACAACCAATCCGGTTCTATGCAATGAGAATAATCAATCTTAGATACACTTTTGGTCTGCCGACATGTACGACGTATTTTAGGCCCCACTTTATTTTTCTTCTTTCTCGAACTAGAAGCCTCTCTTGTCGATAGTACGTACTTAAACCCGCTAGGCAATCTTGTTGTCGAAGTATTGTCTTCATCGTGTTTCCTCTTTGACCTTATCTTCTTTCCTCTATTCAACAAACTTCCAATTAAAGACCCCGATGTCCTTCCCTTTGTTTTTTATTTTTGTAAGCGGGACAACTCCCGGTGTAGATGAAGGACGACTAATCTCCATAAGATGTTGAATAATCCTGATGCGATCGTCCTCGTCAGTGCAAGCATGAAACTTTTGCAACACTCTTTCAATCTCATCGTTCACATTGTACCCAGACCAATCCACAAAATTCTCTAGTATCATACTCAACTCTCGCCAGTACACATGAATGTCCTCGAGAGGGATGAGCGAACCAGCAAATTTATGAAAGTTTAGCTCGTGTGCACAAAGAAGACCATGCATGGTACGTATCTCACAACCACAACGAGTAGAGTCATGTCCAACATCCTCTCCACTTTCCAATTCATCTTTAATTAACTTAAGCGTCCTTTGAGAGACATAACCACGCAATCGGCGATAGAACTCATCAAAATATTCATATTGTACCACATTCAGACTGAGCTCAAATGATGCCTTGATGTTGTTATGTTGGATCCTAAGAAGACCATCAACCACTCTCTACAAAGTCTCAAAATTTACCTACTTGTTGCCAAGATATAGCTTAAAAGTGGAATGCATAGACTTAACCCTCTGTGTCGTTGTTTCCGCAATGTGCATAATTCGATCTGTCCATACCGGTACAAACTTCTCCTCGTAGATCTTCACCCATGTGTTATCCAAGTAATCAGTAAGACCCTTCACATGACCGAACTCACAACGCAAGTCATTCATCCTAAGTTCTAATAAGGCCTCCGACTTAGCATACAACACACTCGTCCACCTATCCATGAAACGAGCGAAGCCTTCGTTATCCTTAAACATCTTTTTAGTCTTGACCAATACTACTTTGTCGATGTGCCAAAAGCAAAGAAGGTGTGACGATGATAGAAATACTTCTTCGATGACATTAATAAGGCCTAACTCCCGATTCGTAACAAACACGTCAGGTTTAGGCCACCCATCCAATATGGATCTCAAGTTCTCAAGTGCCCAAACATAATTTGCACGAGTCTCCGATGATATGAAAGCAAACCCAACTGAGAACGTCAAATGCGTTGAAGTGATGCCAATAATCTCCAATAACGACATTCGATACCTATTTGTTTTGTAAGTGCAATCCATCAAAAGAACCGACGGGAAACAACGTAACAACTTAATTGAATCAGGATGTGACTAAAATAAATCAGTGACGATATTTGTATCGAGATGCTTCCTATGCCACGACATCCGCCTATTATTCTCCAATATGTGCAATAGTTGTTGCATTTGAGTCCTCCCACCCGCATCCTCATTTCAGAATTTTTGTCATGTATTATATATTGTTCGCATTATCGATACGTTTTTAACATCTCTTTGCTTCAATGTGTTGAGGATATCTCTTGGCTTCACATTACCCTTAGTCATCTGCATTACAACCACCTGCTCACCTTTATTCAATCTTCCTGCAAATGAGTGGCCGTCCAAGTTTTTGGCGGGGTCGTGATTGTGCCTCCAACAGATGACAGTGACATACCACAAAGAATCAACATTTTCCTTAATGTTAATAAGGAAACGACATCCACATTTCTTTGTACCAGTTTGAGTCCTCCCCGTTTCCTCTTCTTTTTCAGTTCTTGGTGTCAAAGCAAGTTTTTCCGCTTTTGCCATATTCTTTGTGACATCCCCCTATATGTACATGACCTCTCACACGCAAGTTTGACCATTCCCTTCCGCTTAATCCCTCCGGCATCAGAGTGCTTCGTTACTAACACAAATTTGTTCTCACGACCAATCATTTGAAGCCATGAAATAGCCGATTCTCTAGATGGGAATGGCCTACAAGGAGTAAACATATAATAGTAGTCTGGAAATAAAGTTGAAATCGGCATTACCTGCAATACATACATTGAAACATTACGACTCAACTAAGATGCACAGCAAATTCACCAAAAACCCAAAAATCTAAATTTTCGGTAGTACAAGTCCGCGACTCGAAACCATATTTCGTTCATTGGGAACCGAGAGTTATAGAATAGTCTCGATCATTTTATACCGAGATTATACAATTTGTTTCAGTCACAACATGACCGTAACTTACGGATAAGTAACCGTGTCTTTCTACCGACACTCATCCATAAGTTTTAGTACTGCGAGATCGAAACAATCGCGTCCGTGTGTTGAGTCGTTAATTATATAATATTATATATATGTTATCTATATATTTTTATTATCAAGTCTCCAAAATACTAGCCTAATTACATTTATTTATTATCTTCAAGGTTATTGGAGTGCGCGGTTAAATTCGGGGCGAAAACATATGCAAAATCGGGTATTCATATGCTTGGATCCGTTTTACATCGAAAGTCGCGCTAGCGCGTATCTCGAAGCAAATTTGGTAGGGCCCACACGCGAGGCACAAGAGTGATGATATGGCGGGCAGTTAGGCACATGCGATGTACGTGCTTGGTTGCATGATTCAAGGAGAGAAGTTAACAAGTTTCTATTTTTAGTTTTGTTAGGAAATACTTTAATATATAATATGTTATTATAGATACATATAGATATATATATAGATATTGAAGAGATATAGAAAGATAACAACTGATAGATGAAAGAAGTGAGGACGCACAAGAAAAATAAAAGAAAAGAACCGAATTTATGGGTGAAGTGGATCGATATATTTAGTTCTCTCTCTGGAGGCCGGGGTCTCGGCTCCTCTCCCCCATTCTTTTCTATTTTATTTTTCTTTGTTCTTTGTGATCTTCAACTATGCGAGGCTAAAACCTCTAGCTTAGGCAAGATTGCGATGGAGGTTCGACTGCGCATGTGAGATTTATATATTTTAATTTCAGTCTTTTCATTAATATTTTATTTTCTTGGGTATTGTTTTAACAATCGAGGTTAGACACTAGTTTAAATCTTGATTTACGTGCCAGTAGGTCGTACGCACCCGTACTTATGCAATAAGACCACACTAGTGGCATTCGATCATACCGATTGATTAGACCCTTTTGGGACCGGTTGAATACCTTAGAAATCTAGGCTAAATCGGACACACGCGTGATCCGATTTTCTAGGTGTAGTGCCTTCACAAAACCCATTACGGTCGACACATTAAACCCAATTCACTTGAATATGTGGTTATGTGTTTGATTAGAGAAATAGTCACCGTCGTACCTTGGCTATCGAGATTAGGAAGTGCGAGGAACCGCGTGCGTCACCGAGTTTATAGCTACACTAAGATATTTTGATTTGCATATTTTACATAAATCGACGACCAAATCCAATCTTTTACCGAACCGAACTTGTATGTCTTGACCTAGGTATTTTTATTAATTATTTTATTTTCAATTTTATCTCCTTTGCTTTAATTATTTTATGATTAGATAATTAAATCATTCTCTATCAAACCTCGATTTCCCTTTTCGTTATTTTTTTTAGAACCTTAGAAAGAATACGAATCCCTGTGGGATCGACCCTTGGCCACTATTCTATAAAAAATAGTTGGTTTAGGTATTTTTTTAAAATATTATTGACGCGTTCGGCGCGCGTCACCGTGCAACTTCGACTGAAGACATGAAAAATCAGAAAAAAAAACACAATAAGTTTCAACAAATACCTCTTCTTGTACCTCTTCTTGCACCATTGCAGTACATTCGCTCATTTTAAGCTGGAAACAAGTTCGAAATGGTCAAATTTACTAAACCCTACATTGACAAACCAAATCATCAATTCACTGTTTTGAACAAAAAAACAGTTCATTTATATCTTCATATGGTTGTAAAACAGTGTTACTTCTCTATCGGGTGATGTGAAAACACAAGAATCGATACACGTCCGACAAACAAATACGTGACTTTAAGTTAGAGATGAGAGACCAATGTAGTGAGGTGCCCCAAAATTTATTTGAAAATGGGTTGTGAGATTGGAGAGACTTTATATGAAGGGGCTATAGAGTCATTTACATCAAAGTGTAATTTAGAGGGGAGAATGACAAAAAAGTAGGTGCCTTCAATTGGTGGGGTGCCCATAGCGGAGCTCCATATTTATTATCCAATTCTAATATGACTCTTCCGTAGTTTTGCTCCCATGCAACTTGGAGTCCCATTATGGCACCCCAAAGCTCCGTGTCAAAAACTGAGCATGTTCCCAAGTTAATAAGGAAACCCGCCACCCAATCACCATTAGAATCCCTATACTTGCAGTTTGAGTATCGATCCCATTTAAAGGTCTCATCCGAGTTAACTTTCATCTAGCAGTTAGGTGGTTTATCCCATCCAATGAGCTTTAAAGCCCTCTTCACAGTATGAGTTGCGATAGAGTCGCAGGCTAACTTGAAGGAACGCATCTTAGCAATAATCGCGTTCCATAGCGAGGACTGTGAACTTTCTTCACCAGCAATCATCATACGGTTGCATCTATTCCATAGGGACCAGCAAGTTGTCGAAAAGAAGATTTTGCCATTAACACTCGTAAAGGATTTCTTACTTCTCATATTCTCCAAAAACCAATTTTCAAAGGGTGAGGTCATAAAGGAGATCAAATCAATACTACTGCTGCATTTTTCCCAGATTAGAGCCGAGAGTAACACTTCCTGAGCATATTGTTCAGCGTCTCAGCTCCCTCCCCGCATAAGCGGCACTTGTCATCCTCTGTCATGTTGTGTCTTTTATGAACATAATTTGTGAGAAGTGCATCACAAGCAGCCAACCAGAGGAATGTACGTATTTTTTCAGGGACTTCACACTTCCAAATCACACCCCAGAGCCCCAATACATCATATCTTTCTCATTCGACAAAACACCCCGGGGCGAGGGGAATCACCGTGATACAGACTAAGGCAGCAACACGAAGTAAACTGTATAAGAAATCCCAATTCCAACCACCTGAGGATAAAGACATAATTTGCCATGACATCATTCTTCCTAGAGTCCGGAATAACCACCAAGCTAAATCATAGAGATTTTGATCCATGTCAAGCTTGCAATCTATCCAAAAAAGAATTGATCTCCAATTTTTCCCAATATTCCACCTACTACCAGCAAGTACATGCTTCTAAACTTTACCGATATTACGCCAGATATGCGAACCCCTCATTGGTGGTCTTTAAGATGTGAATCCATACTTGGTTCTCAAGAGACGGACCCACCAGGCATCATGATTCGATAAAAGACCCCACCCAAGTTTCATCATGAATGCTCTGTTCATATTAAACATACTTTTAACTTCCAGACCACCAAGCTTTTTGGGTGGACAAAGTCTTTCCCAAGCAACCGAACTTGTTTTCTTCAAATTCTCAGTGGATCCCCAAATGAAACTCCTGCAAATTTTGTCAATTTCTTCACTTGTACTTTTAGGTAGCGAGGCAGTTTGCATAGTTTAAAATGAGATAGTAGCAAGTGCAGATTTTGTAGAGTTATGTAATGTACAGGCATTGTAGTGTATTGTATTATATAGGCTATTGTGTATTGTATCATAGGCTTATGTTAGTTTACTTCAGTTGGTTATAATAAGGGTGTGTAATGTGCACCTTCTCTATGTATATATAAACATGTAATCTGTATTTTGAAGTTAATGAATAACAGAATGTATGTTGTTCATGTTTCTTGATCATCTGATCTTCTGATCTGGTTCATTGTTGTTCATGGTATCAGAGCAGGTCTTCATTGTTTTTTTTATCTGTTTTTGAGTTTAATTGTTTGAGTGTATGATCATGGCGACCATTCATGGTTCCTCGAGTTCTTCAATTCGAAATGGAGCAGGAAGAGCTGTTGATTCAGGAGATTTTGGTGTAGAGAGTCCTTATTTCCTTCAAGGATATGATCATCCTGGTATGATACTGGTTTCTAACTCTCTTACTGGTTCCAATTATCTTTCTTGGAGTGGAGCAATGTTGATTGCTTTGGGTGCGAAAACAAAGCTTGGTTTCATTGATGGAAAATGTGTGAAACCAGATTCAACTGATTCCAATGTGGATCGATGGATCAAAGTGGATTATATGGTAACTTCCTGGATTTTGAATTCCATTTCAAAAGATATTGTTGAAGCCTTTCTTGATACTTCTTCATCTTTTGATCTATGGAATGAATTGAAAGAAAGGTATGAAGAGTGTAATGGACCTCTCTTATATCAACTCAAACGAGATATTTCCTCTATAATTCAAGGAGATATCTCTGTCTCACAATATTACACAAAACTTAAGAAATTGTGGGATGAATTGAGTTGTTTGGTTCCTTTACCTTCTTGTGAGTGTGGAGCTGCAGCAAAGATGGCTGTTCTTGAGTCTAATGACAGATTGATGTAATTTCTGATGGGTTTAGGTGATATGTATGATCACATTCGTAATCAAATCTTAGTGATGGATCCCTTACCAAATATAAATAAGGCATACTCTATGATTCTTATAGTTGAAAAGCAAAAAGAAGTTCATGTTAGCTATTCACCTGTAATGGATACAACTATGATGCTGAATACTAATAAAATGTATTCTGGTCCATCTGGTGGAACTAAATTTGCTAGTAAAAGGAGTCACGAGAAATTTGTTAATAAAGATGAGCTGTTCTGTGATCATTGTAAGGCAAAAAGGCATACCAAAGAAACTTGTTTCAAGCTTCATGGAGTTCCAGATTGGTATAAGAAAGAGCTCGAGAATAAACATATGCATAATGGTTCTAAAACTTTTGTAAACATGATGGAATCACCTCTAGATATACCAGATGCAGGAACATTTCAGTTTGGAGATTCTCAGACTAATATTGCAGTAATGATACAGCAAGGAATTGAAAATTTCATGAAAGGAAAGTGTATTTTAGCTGAAGGTATCCCTACTTGAACTCGGCTGTTTCTGACTTTACAGGTAGTTCACAAAATATACCTTCTAGTTTTAATTCATCATTTAGTTCAGATGCTTGGATTGTGGATAGTGGAGTAACAAATCATATGTGCATTAATTATGATTTGCTTGTTAATATCACTATTTTGGCTAAGCCTGTTTCGGTTTGTTTACCTGATGGTCATACTAAAGAAGTTACCTATATAGGAGATGTGCATCTCAGTTCAGACATAGTTTTGTCTTCTTGTCGCATATAAACTCATTCAAGTATAATCTTTTGTCAGTCAGTAAGCTCATTTCTTCTACTAAGCTGACAGTTGAGTTTTATCCATCATTTTGTGCTATACAGAACATCGAGCAATCTCAAGTTCTAGCTGTGGAAAGGATGATTGGAGGTCTCTACATATTAGATTCCGGTTCTTTCAATAAAGATGTCATTGCTTCATTTGTGTCTCCTAAAGAATTCTCATTAGCTTGATGTAATAATGCTAATGCTAATTTTTCATGGCGTCATCATTTGGGGTACCCTTCTGTTACTGTAACAAAACATCTTGATTTGTTACTCAACAGTTCTTCAAATGGAGGACACAATGTACCTAGTGATGTTTGTCAAATGTCGAAACAATGCAGACTTGTTTTCCATTAAGTTCTATTCAAACTTCTTTTCCTTTTCAATTGTTGCATATGGATGTTTGGGGACCATATAAGCAACCTTCTCTTCAAGGAGCTCATTTTTTCTTGACAGTTGTGGATGATTATAGTCGATTTACATGGACTTTTTTGATGAAAAATAAGTCCTTGACAGGCAGTCTCATCAAGCAGTTTTTAGCTTTTATTCACAATCATTTCAAAGCATCTGTTCAAACCATTAGGACTGATAATGGTACTGAATTTTGTAATCAAGATTGTCAAGCTTTGTTTTCTGGTTTGGGAATTGTACATCAAAGATCTACACTTTATACTCCTTAGCAAAATGATGTAGTTGAAAGAATGCATCGCCATCTGTTACAAGTTACAAGAGCTCTCATTTTTCAATCTGGTTTATCCACAAAATTTTGGGGTGATGCTGTTCTTACTTCTACCTATATCATTAGTCGATTGCCTTCTCAGTTGCTGAAACGGAAGTCTCCTTATCATCTCTTATTTGGAAAGTTACTAAATTATCTCTCATTGAAGACTTTTGGATGTTTATGCTTTGCTACTAATGTTTCTCCAAGTAAAACAAAGTTAGATACAAGAACAATTAAATGTATCTTTCTAGGCTATTCCCTTAGACAAAAGGCTTACAGAATTGTATAATTTGGCAACACATGCTTGTTTTGTTTCAAGGGATGTGATTTTCTTTGAAAATCAATTTCCATTTCACAGTGTTTCTTCAAGTTCAGATTGTCCATTGCCTATACCTTATAATGACACATCTGATTCCTTGAGCATTGTCTCTGCTTCTTCTGCTGTACCTCATTCATCTGCTTCCTTAAGCAATGTACCTACTTCTGCTGCTGTGCCTCATTCTAGGGAGTCTTCTGTTGAGGTTTTTCATCATGATGCAATACCTACTGATGTTGTTATGCCTGAATCCTCTGTGCATGTTACTGATTCATTCATGCCTCTTACTGATGTTGTATTCCCTCCTGATGTAGTTGTTCCTCGCAAAAGCCTTCGTGTTGTTCACAAGCCTCTTTGGATGAATGATTTTATTTTGAATAATGTTCATATAACTGTCTCCATTCCTGCATAATCTGTTTTTTCTGCTGGTGCTCCTCCAACATTTCATTTCCTTCATTCTCCTCACATTACTGATGATTACAAGTATTTTTTGGCTGCTGTTTTAACCATAAAGGAGCCTACTTGTTATGCTCAAGCTCAACATGATCCTGTTTGGGTCGAAGCAATGAATAAGGAGTTACAAGCTTTGGAGGAGAATGGTACTTGGAGTCTCACAGCTCTGCCACCTAATAAAAAGGCCATTGGTTCAAAATGGGTTTACAAGGTCAACCTTAATCCTGATGGATCATTGGATAGATGTAAAGCACGTTTGGTTGCAAAGGGATTCAATCAAATTGAAGGTGTTGATTACACAGATTCTTTCTCTCCCGTTGCCAAGAATGTCACAGTCAGGATTGTTTTATCCTTGGCAGCTGCTCGTAATTGGCATTTACATCAATTGGATGTTAATAATGCATTTTTACATGGTTATCTTGATGAAGATGTTTATATGAAACCTCATGATGGTTACACTTTGGCCTCTCCTAATCAAGTCTGCAAACTTCAGAGATCATTGTATGGTCTTAAGCAAGCTTCTAGACAATGGAATCATGAGTTTACTTCTCAACTTCAGTTTTTTGGTTTCATTCAATCTGCGCATGATCTTTGTTTGTTTACTTACAACATTGATGGCCATTTTTTGGTGTTACTAGTATATGTTGATGATGTTCTTCTTACTGGAACTTCTCTTGGTTGCTTACACAAGTCAAGGATTTCCTGCACAACTTGTTGACCATCAAAGATCTAGGCCAAACTCGTTATTTTCTGGGATTAGAGTTGGTTCGATCTTCGTCAGGACTTTATGTTCATTAACGTAAATATATCATTGATTTACTTACTGATGTTGGCCTTACCTTTGCTAAACCAGCAGCTACTCCTCTTCCTCGTGACTGTAAATTTGATGATGCTGATTCTCCTTTGTTACTTGAAGCTGATCGATATAGAAGATTAATTGGACGTCTTCTTTACTTGGGTTTTACTCGTCCTGACATTACCTATGCCACACAGCAGTTAAGTCGATTTATTCAAGCTCCTACTGAACAACATTGGTCTGGTGCTCTTCATGTTCTACGGTATCTTAAGGGTACTCCTTCTCAGGGATTGTTCTTCCCTGTTCAGTTGGCTTTGCCTCTGGTTGCGTATTGTGATTCTGATTGGGCTACTTGTCCTATTTCGCAGAAGTCTCTCACTGGTTATTGTGTATTCATGGGCTCTTCCTTGATCTCATGGAAAACAAAGAAACAAGCTACTGTTTATAAATCATCTGCTGAAGCTGAGTATAGGTGTATGTCTTCCACAGTATGTGAATTGTAGTGGATTTCTTACATCCTTAAAGACTTAGGTGTTCCTACCTCTCTTCCTATACCTCTTTGGTGTGATAATCAAGCTGCAATTCACCTATCTGCCAACCCTATTTTCCATGAATGAATAAAGCATTTAAAGATTGATTGTCATTTGGTTCGTCATCAGTTCAAATGTGGTTTTGTTCTTCCACAGTATGTTCCTACTCGATTACAGTTAGCTGATTTGTTTACCAAATCTTTACCAGCTAGCTCCTTTGTTTTTTGCCTTATTGTCCAAGATGGGTCTATGTGACTGGCATAGACTTCCATCTTGAGGGGGGATGTAGAGTTATGTAATGTACATGCATTGTAGTGTATTGTATCATCTAGGCTGTTGTGTATTGTATCATAGGCTTATGTTAGTTTACTTCAATTGGTTATAATAAAGGTGTGTAATGTGCACCTTCTCTATGTATATATAAACATGTAATCTGTATTTTGAAGTTAATGAATAACAGAAAGTATGTTGTTCATGTTTCTTGATCATCTGATCTGGTTCATTGTTGTTCAGATTTACAGAGGGTAGTCCATCTTGCCAATGATATTTTTGATGTATTCCACTTGCGCTCTCCCTTGCACTTTCTCTTTCAACTTCGCATAGCTTTCCTTCACCACTCGGCCATGAATGAGAGGAACACCAAGATAGACCCCGAGATCCTTTGTTTTTGTGAAATTAAGGATTCTTGCAATCTTGTCGGCTAGCTGAGAATTGGTGTTTGGTGAGAAGAAGACTTGGGACTTCGAATCACTAACCTTGTGACCCGAGTAATTTCGAAGTATCGAATTGATCACATTCACCTGTTCCTCCGAAGCTTCCAAAAACAATATACGGTTATTAACAAAGAAAAGATGAGATATGGATAAATTATTGCCAAACTTCGGAGCCACCCACGAACCATTAATTAGTCACTTTAAACCCAAAATACCGAAAATGCCCTCGTGCAAAAAACCCTCTCACCCACCCTCTCTTGCAAACCCCCGGGCACCCCGCCACCACCACCACCACCACCCTCGTTCACCGAATTCCAAAAACAATATACGGTTAGTATATTGAAATACTTGTCGGTCATTGGTGACCGAAAATATGGTTCGTTTCACGAACCCGCTTTGTCCCGAGACATCGAAATGGATGAATTTGAACATTACGGTTTCAAAAAAATCTCCGTAGTAGTCAAACTAACAATACAAGATTGAAAATCCAAAGACGACAATTTGCACCGAACCTTAATTAATTATAAATCTCCGTAACATTCAAAATGACTATAAAAAGGTCCATAACAAAGAAAAGAAAGATGCCCCCTCTTGATTCTCCGGGCAATGAGATATGGATAAATTATTGCCAAACTTCCCCGAGGAGCCACCCACGAACCATTAATCATTCCTTGATTTCTTTAAAATTTTTGTCACAGCTGTATTTACAGCCCCCCGAAACAAAAAACTGAGCCTTGCGACTTAGAAGGTGTAAAAGATAGTCCGGAAAATTACAAGATAACGCGGACATTCTCCATGCTGTGATTCCATTGTTACCTCTCGATCGCCTCTTCCAGTCGGTTCCCGAGGGTTTGTGGAGTTTGAACCATTATATATATACACATGAGCGCACTGGAGTTTAGCTCAACTGAGCCTTGCGACGCCGGTAGCAGATTCCCTCCAGTCGGTTCCCGAGGCAATTGTTTTCTATTTGTTATTTGCCAATCATATCATACATGGAATGCTATATATCTGACCCCAGCCGCTCCATACAGAGTACAAATATATATAGAGAAACTGGGCAGCCTTGCCGAACGCCACGAGTAGGAGAGAAATGAGAGGAAGCCTCCCCATCCAATAAAGAACTTGAAAACAGCTGGATGAAAGAATACTAAGTATAACATTAGAGAAATAAGTAGGAATCCGTCATCATTCTGTGTCTTTGATAAACTTCCAACTCAACTAGTCATACGCTTTTTCCAAGTCAATCTTCATAGCAAACCAGCCCTTTGTCCCCTTGATAGTTCACATAGAATGGAGAAGTTCTTGAGTGATAAGTATGTTATCAGAGATGTGCTTGCCTTCAACAAAGCTAGTTTGGGTCTCAATCTATCTGCAACTATCTTGGTCACCAACTTATAGCTCACGAAGCATAAGCTAATAGGTCTGAATTGATGGAATCTTTCAGGCGTATCCGCTTTGGGAATGAGGGTAATGAGTGAGTGGTTTGTGGCTCTTTCCACTCTTCTAGTTACAAAAGTAGACTATCATGTTACAAATCGACTCACCAAGAGCCTCACAGTTCTTTTAAAAGAAAAAATTAGGCACACCATCAGGGCCATGGGCTCTGTTTGGTGGCATAGAGAAGAGGGCAGCTTTGATTTCATCATTTGAGATAGGTCTCTCCAAGTCTTGATGCACTACAACAGGTAGGGGAGGAAATCTATCTCTAATGAAATATGGCAAGCCATTAGCTGTGTCTCCCGTATATACATCTCTGAAGAATAGAGAGGCCTCATGACAGAGAGCCATTTGATCCTCGGACCACTCCCCATTAGATATATAAAGTCCATGGATCTTCTTCTTTCTTGCTCTCCGATGTTCCTTGGAATGAAAAAAGCTGGTGTTTCTATCCCCAAGCATAGACCAGTCAGTGTTCACTCTTTGTTGCCAAAAAAAGTCCTCTTGAAATAGAACAACTTCCAAATCTTCTCTAAGTTCTCTTTCAAGGATCTGAAGGTTACTTGACCAATGAGTTTCCATAACCTTTTGGATCCCTGCAATAGGCGCCATAAGCTTTCTTTCCCAATGAAATATATTACCAAAGACTTCCCTATTCCACTGGTGGGCTAGGGGCGAGAATTTGGCCAAAGACTCGTGCAGAGGTAGAGAGGTATCCCAATTCTCCTGGACGAAGCTCTTCCAATCTGGGTGGGTCTCCCACGCAGTAAGGAATCGTGGAGTAGATGTCCTGGCGGGTGAAGAATCTCCCAAATTAAAGAGATGAGTAAGGGAAAATGATCCGAATGAATCTTAGCAAGGTGAGAGAGACTAGGAATCACCTAAAGTCTTCCCCATTCATCATTGATGATGGCACGATCAAGACGCTCATGACATAGCCCCCCCGACCAAGTGAATGAAGGCCCAGAGGAAGGAAGTTCAGAGAGTCCACCACGTTCCACCCATCCTGAAAATCTCTTACAAACTCCTGCAGGCTTGGTACCCTATTTTATCATAGGAAAGAAGAATAGCATTAAAATAACCATTGGGACTTCCATAGATAGCAGTAAGCGTGAATGAAGAAGTAGCACACCACTGAACATTCATATGAATGAATTGCCAGTGGTTCTGGATAATAGTGATATTGAGAACATCCCTCCATACGACCAAAATACCACCTGATAAACTGAAAGCCTGAATCCAATGCGAGCGCTCGAATTTTAACAGTTTAATAATGGCAAAATCAATCTTTTGGTCCCTTTGAAAGTTTTAATCCTTTTGGTCAACTTTGAAAACAATACATTTGGTCCCTCAACTTTTTATATAGTGTAAATTAAGTCATTTTGTTAGTCCAGTCATTGTTATTGATGATATGGCGAAAGTTTATCGCCACATGGTGCCACGTGACAATCCTTGTCTTCAAGAGTTGATTCAATAAACCAATTGGTTCAATGAACCAACCGGTTCAATTAAAAACCAAAAGCTCTTGCGTTTTGGCTCCTCTCTCCGCGTTCTCTTCTCTTTCTCTCTTTTCTCTGCGTTCTCTCCTCCTCGCCTTGCACATCTCTTGCTCTCTGCGTTCTCTCCTCCTCGCCGTGCACATCTTTCTCGCGCCTCGCCCACGCATCGCTCGTCGTCGCGCTCACGCCCTCTGCCTCGCGACCGCGCCTCGTCCTCTGCCTCGCGGCCGGCGACTCGCTCTCGCGCGCCAGACGACCTCGCGATCGCTCGCTCAGATCGCCTCCTCGCGATCGTTGCCTCGCGACCGCCTCGCGATCGCTGCCTCGCGACCGCCCTCTGCCTCGCGACCCGAGGATTTTGTGGCTCATTGGTATCACAAAGAAACATACTTAAAGGCATACAAGCACATAATAGGTGTAGTTCCAGGGAAGAGTTTTTGGCTTAAGACAGATGGTATTAGAATTGAGCCACCTATGTTCAAGAAAATGCCCGGGAGACCAAAAAGAATCGGCACAAAGATAAAGACGAACCCCGGAAGGTTAAGGACAACAAATTGTCAAGGGAAGGAAGGGTCATGACATGCCGAATATGTTACTCAAAATGGCACAACAAACGGGCGTGCCCCTTTAGAGCTAATAATGTTGAGGTGAGTTGATGCCAGTTCTTGTTAGCTTGCTTCCTATTCCATGTCTTATGGCACCCAAATTTTTGACAAAAGTCTCTTGCCAAAAGTCTACAAACAAGTAAAAAATATCTCTCAGCATGTAAGAAAGATTAACCACTATTTTGACAAAAATAAATAGGACATATAGAACACATAAAATTTTGCCACTATAAATGAAACATTGAACTACACAAGATTGGAGTTAGCATTAACTTGCCATGTAACGGCTCCGTTTTTGGAGTAACATACTCCAAATCCCTTTCACCCAGAATGTGGAGTTGTTCTTTTTTTCTTTGACACTTGAACATCTTTATTGTGGTTCCTTTTGGTTAACTCAGCATTTCCTTGAATATTTCCTTGAGAATTTTCTCCATTGTTCTTCTTTTGTTGAATTTTTTCTTGCTTTTGTTATTCTTTTATCCATTTTCTTTGTTGCCATTTTGCTTCTGTTGAACATTCTGCAAAAAAAATTTGGGTGCCATAAGACATGGAATATGAAATAAGCTAACAAGAACTGACATCAACTCACCTCAACATTATTAGCTCTAAAGGGGCACGCCCATTTGTTGTGCCCTTTTGAGTAACATATTCGACATGTCATGACCTTTCTTTCCCTTGACAATTTGTTGTCCTTAACCTTCCGGGGTTCGTCTTTATCTTTGCGCCGATTCTTCTTTGGTCTCCCGGGCATTTTCTTGAACATAAGTGGCTCAATTCTAATATCATATGTCTCAGGCCAAAAACTTTTCCCTAGAACTACACCATTATGTGCTTGTATGCCTTTAAGTATGTTTCTTTGTGATACCAATGAGCCACAAAATCCTCGGGTCGCGAGGCAGAGGGCGGTCGCGAGGTCGCCGATCGCGAGGCGGTCGCGAGGCGATCGTCGCGAGGTCGCGAGCGCGGCCGCGAGGTCGCGAGCGCGGTCGCGAGGTCGCACGGTGCGCGCGAGGACGCAAGCGGCGATCGCGAGGTCACCGATCGCGAGGCGAGGCGGCGAGCGATCGCGAGGTCACCGATCACGAGGCAGAGGGCATGAGCGCGACGACGAGCGAGGCCGTGAGCGAGGCGCGAGGGAGAGCGAGAAAGATGTGCACGGCGAGGAGGAGAGAACGCAGAGAGCAAGAGAGAAAGAAAGAAAGAGAAGAGAGAAAGAGGAGAGAACGCAAGAGAGTGGAGCCAAAACGCAAGAGCTTTTGGTTTTTAATTGAACCGGTTGGTTCATTGAACCAACTCTTGATGACAAGGATTTTCACGTGGCGCCATGTGGTGATAGAATTTCGCCACGTCATCAATAACAATGACTGGACTAACAAAATGACTTAATTTACATTATATAAAAATTTGAGGGACCAAATATATTGTTTTCAAAGTTGAGAGAAAAAAAGATGAAAACCTTTCAAAATTCAGGGACCAAAAGATTGGTTTTGCCTTTAATAATCTGCTTGAGGTCCACTGATCCTTGTTTCAGTAAGTATGAGGATTTTAATGTTGTGGATGGAAATCAATGACTTAAAATACCTAGTAAAACTTTTCTTTGTCGCTCCTTGACAGTTCCAATCAATTGTTGATATCGGCATAAGGAAACTAAATAGAGGGAGGGAAATACCCAAGAAGAAGAAATCAGAGCTTCCTCAAAGGGAGCGAGCTCGGTAGAGATGCCTCGACAGAAGTAAGACGTTGTGGAAGAGACGATCCAAGTTCCTCATATCTAGCGTAAGGAGAGATTTTTCGCTTGCCCTTATTCCCTGTTTTCTTGATTTTAAGGTCCCCACGCAGATTGATTTGGTGAGATCTATTGGGGGGAGTCGTGGTGTTCCTAGGCTGCTCAAAAGATAAGCTATCACCACCACCGACTAATTTGCCACCATCTTTGTTATTGAACAACACCACTGTATGGATTTTTGGGTTGAGAGTGCATTCAAGTTAGGGATTGGTTGTGACCATGACCTCCGTCGCCTACAGTGGGGTTAAGAGTAGGGGGTGTTGATTGAGTTTCACAAACTGGGGAGGGAGTCTAAACATTAGTAATAGGATCCACCGTGGGCCTAAAATTTTATTGGGTATTTTTTCACTTTATAAGTTTTTGGAGGCTCCAGTTTTGCATGAGGTTTCTTGGACCACGGGAGGCAAGGAAAGCGGATCAAGATGCGACAAAAGAGATATTAACCTCTTTTGTATTGAAATCAATTGTATAAGGTTGCACCAGGACGTAATGGCCCGTGATAGTCCAGGGACCCTCCAAGAGGGTGCTATGATAGGCACTGGTTCTCTCGAAACGAACCATAAAATATCCATTTTCAGGATCAATAATTTTGAACTTCCCCAGCACACTCCACATAGATTGCATTCGTCACCAAAGTTCGAAAGCCTTAAGTTTTCCCTAGAAGTTTAACCATCACCGTATTACCCATCGCAAGTGCCATCTCCTTTTGCACCCTATCCTAGAATGTAATCAAAATAAGATTGTTTTTGGTTCCCACTGTAATATCATCAGGTCCTACTACGATCTCCTTCGACTTGACAACCTACTCATGCATCGTGCAATAATTATCGATATCATTATCCTCCACCAAGGTAGCATGAAATGATTTAGTCAATCCGTTGTCACTAATGTTGTCAGAGTCGCAGTCTTGACGATCTTTTACTTTCTTTGTGGATCTTTCCTGCTCATCTGAAGAAGCCAGAGGAGGAGGTTCCGCAAGGTCAACAGAGCTTTCGACCTCCATTGATTTTCATAGTCCTTTGAATGCACCCTTTTGAATATATTGGTTTCAACCTTCAACTCTCTTTTCTAAACTAACTAACATTACCTAACTAACTAACTAACTAACTAACTAACTAAACTAAAGTAAGAAACCTTTACTAATCCAACCAAACCAAACTAAACTAAATAACTATCTAACCTTAACCAAACTAAACTAACTTACCTAAACTAACTTAACAAAACCAAACTAACTAACCAGAGTAAACTAAAATAACTAACTAACTAACCTTAACCAAACTAAACTAACTAACCTAAACTAGCTTAATTGCAAACTAAACGTACTAACTAAATGGAACTAACCAAACTAAACTAACTAACATTAACTAACCTAACTAACCTTAACTAACCTAACTAACCTAACCATCTAAACAATACAAACTAAGTAAAGTAAAATAACTAACTTAACTAACTAAACAAACAACCAAAAAGCGATCCACGTTAACCACCAAACGAAATTACTAGTTAAATTAAACATATAACTAAACTAACTTAACAAACAAAACTAACTATTGAAGAATGTAATCAAAATAAGATTGTTTTTGGTTCCCACTGTAATATCATCAGGTCCTACTACGATCTCCTTCGACTTGACAACCTACTCATGCATGCCCACAGTTGTACGTCCTTGTACAAATAAGCCAAACATGCACTCCCCCAACTATATTGCAATAATTATCGATATCATTATCGTCCACCAAGGTAGCATGAAATGATTTAGTCCATCCGTTGTCACTAATGTTGTCAGAGTCGCAGTCTTGACGATCTTTTGACCAAACTATGAGAACCAAACGCAACCTACTTTCTTTGTGGATCTTTCCTGCTCATCTGAAGAAGCCAGAGGAGGAGGTTCCGCTAGGTCAACAGAGCTTTCGACCTCCATTGATTTTCATAGTCCTTTGAATGTCTTTTTCAATCGCTACATGACCCATATTGATAAGATAAACTCTAAAGAAAGGGCCCATAGTGATAGTATTATGTTTGGGGAAAATTGTTAAAGTTTTGATGTATTTAAAACTTCATATCCCTTTTTTAAAGAAGGTATTGTAATGGCCAAATCACTAATAGTAATTTTGTCTTTAATTTAGGGTCACCGATCCGTGACGTAAAGTATGATGACGAGATACACGATCCTAACACTCAGCATGGAGATCGAGATGTATATTATTTTTGTGTAGTGATTGCTTAGTGAATGTATATGTGTACATATTATAGCCGAGTTCCATTTGAATTTGTTATTTTATTTTGTTAATTCAACATGAGAGGCATACCTCGAGATACATAAAGTACGGGATGTGAGTTGATGACTATATGAGAAAGAGCCTAAGCGACTTAATTTTATTTGAATTTAATTAAAACTGAGGTGACTTAGTGATTTAGCAGTAACAAAATAAAATAGGGCTAACTTTCGATGTAAACCAAAAAAACCCTTGGTTCTACCTCGAGATGTGCATAGATGAGAATCCAATGAAGATTAGTTGTCTTATAGTGGGAGTAAATGGAGTAAGATGATTTGAGTGAGAGGTTTTGATTTACAATGAAATGCTCATGAAAATACAAGATGTGAGGCTAGGATTTTTTTTTTTGAGTGTAAGGTTAGGATTAAAAGTATATATATATCATATATATATAAAAGCACGAATTACAAATTTTTGAGTGGTAATGAAATTTACTTTTTTGCCCATACTTTATTTGAGTGCTAATAAAATTTACTTCTTTGTTCATATATATATATTTGTGTGTATATTTGTGTGTATGTTGAGAACACATGCACAAAAATAAAAATCTCACACAAAAGAGAAAAAAAGGGGCTGGAGAGTTTTGATTGCTAATCTTGAGGGGTTCTATTGGACTCCTGATGCTCCACCTTATCACTTTGTTATGGTTGAATATTGATGCCACAAATACTTTGAACTTGATAAAACAAAGAGATTGCAGATTGAGGCTGGAGTTTAGACTCTTTCTCCTTAAGATAATGGTAGTCTTGCAATTCATGTTCATGGTTAGTGACACTTTTCTCTCATGATAAATAATCATGTTCTTACAACTATACCACTTCGGATCGCAAGAAAAAATTTGGATCAAAGTTTTACTCTCTCACATAATAAATCAATGATTTAAAAAACAAGAAGAAAATGGGACTAATGTCGTATATGAACTATTTCAATTCAAATACATACACTACAAAAAGGTAAACATAGCAATGAAATTTAGCAACGAAATTGATTTCGTCGCTAAATAGCAATGGATCAACGACATCAAATAAGTTTAGGTCTAGCGACATATTAACAATGGAATAGTAACAAAAATTTAGCAATGGAACCCATTCCGTCGCTATTCTATTACTAATCTTGGCGCTAAGATTTCCCCCTAAAATATTTCGTCACTATTTCATTAGTAAAGTTGGTGCCCAATTTCCCCCAAAATATTCCGTCACTATTCTGTTGGTAAAATTGGCACCCAATTTTCTCGCATTATAATCCGTCGCAAATCTATGGCTAACGCATAGCGACGGAATAACAACGAAATGACATGCACTCGTGGCAATAGGGTTAGCAACAAAATAGCGACCGAATAGGTAATCCATTGCTAATTCGTTGCTAAATTAATTTAGTAACGGATTACCTATTCCGTTGCTATTTTGTTGCTAATTTGAATTGGCAACGACTTAGCAATGAAACTAATTCCGTTTATAAATCCAAATAAAACAAAAATATCATATTCTCTCCTATTTACTCGGCCCTAGTTGACCACCACCACCTCCGTGCCTTACCACCCTCAGTCTCCGTCCCTCGCCACCTCACCCTTTTTTCTCTCTTTCTCAACTTCTCGCTGCCTCCGCCTCTATTGTCCGCCATCTTCGCCTCTGATGTTCGTCGACTTCGATGTTGCTGTCTGCCTCCTTGCCTCGTGTGATAGCTTGAATCTCTAATCAGCATACTGCCAGGCTTAATCCTGATATTAAGCCCTAATCCTAGCCATGTATGACTTAATAACATATTAGTCAGCTTTTTGACTTATTCTCCTTGTAACTCACATTCAAGATAAGTATTATTTGTTTCTCATTATTCGCAATTTTTAGAGTTAATAAAATTTATTATACATTTTAATAAATTAGCGGAAGTCTTAATAATAATCACTACAAAAAAAACCAAATCAACACAAACTAATATGATGTTGAATTGGTACGGTTCTGTTGCTAAACCACTTTGCAACAAATCAGCGACAAATAGTAGCTGTTGCTAAACTCTTTGTTGCTGATGCAACTCAGCGACAAATTTGGTATTACGTTTCTGTTCAGCGACAGATTTGTGACATACGTCGTCGCTGAACAACAACAGAAACGGGTCTGTTGCTAATCGAAGTCCAGTCATCAAAGACGTGTCTATTGCAAATCTGTTGCTATTTAGCAACATACACTATATGTCGCTGATTTGCCTAGTCAGCAAAGACGCGTTCTACTATGTTGTTGTTCAGCGACAGACGTGTTTGTCGCTGATTGTGCTCTTGATCAAGATCTGTATTTGTCACAAATCTGTTGTTGTTTAGCTGATTGGGATCCAGTAAAAAATAATTTTTAAATTAATTAATTTTGAAAATAGTAAAAAGTAAAAATAAGAAATGTCGTGCGGCAAAATTTGCAAAAACAATTTAAAAGATACAAATATTTATTTTATAAAAACAATAAGGCTGAAAGCCATTATTTAGATGAAGGGTAACATATACAAACTTGACTAATGAATTCTGAAATTCGATTCGCATCATATAGATAAAATTAGGTTCCAACTTAATGGTGTGAGTTACTATATTGATACGAGACTAAAATCAACTGCCCAAATTCGATCCGCATCATTTTTTTCACCCTCTACGGCCTGCAAAATTCATATATTAGCAATTAGCAAGAGAGCACACTATCTCGATACAAGACTAAAATCAATAAAAAATCAGCAAACATTGACTTTAAGAAATTGCTAAGCTAATGACATACTAAATAAAAGACCATGCATCTCAGGATATATTAGGTTCGCAGTGTGCCATTTCATCGGATAGCTAGTCAAGCTAGAAATTATATGTTAATAAAAATATAGAATAAGTGGTAGCATGGCGCAATGGCGTTGAATAATTTACTAAGAGTAATTATAAAGCAAGACCAAACATCTGTCACCAACGAAACATATATATATAATTCTAGAATTAGAAATAGAGATAAAGACCCATGATGTACATAGAATATGGCTCATCCAAAACCAAAGAAAAAACTTCACGCACAAATAAAAAAAATCCGTTCACATACCCTCTATTTTTAACAAATCCAAGAAAAAAATATAATGTAATGCTATAATCCTAATCTAATGAGTAAGACATTTAAGTATAATGAAACCCAACACATTGAAATAGAATATAAAACTATTTTTAACAAATCCAAGAAAAATAATTCTAACATGTTTGTACCACAACTATGGTGAAGTGATATAGAGGTCAGATAGGCGTTGTCATAGATAACTAAAGTGATTAACTCAATGAGCAACATTATGCAAGCAATAATAATAAAAAAAATATACATATGTACGTAGTTGAAAAGAGATTGGTAAGAGAAATAGAGACACACCTGAGGAGCCTTGTTCATAAGTCTTACATAACATCAATGAAAATGAACAATTAGAAGAAAGAATGTTAATGACAAGCCCTTAGCCAATACACACACACAAAAAAATTACCACTGCATGAAAAATCATGAATAGAAGACATTGAAAAGCAGGTAAATGAAAGAACATAGGCTATTACAAATGGACCAAGTCCTTCTCATGACATTAATTATTGAATGAAACCCAACAAATTGAAATAGAACATAAAAAATATACAAATATACTTGAAAAGAGGTTGGTTAAAGATGTTGAGACACACATGAGGAACCTTGTTTGGGGTGCCCATTATAGCTATGTCTATGCACATTGATCAGCTAATGAATGCAAGATTGGTGGTGGAGTTGGGTGTAGAATTGGAAGCAAATAGAGTGAAGGGATGCGGAGGAGATGGTGAGGAAGGAAGGATTGTAAGAGAAGAGGCGGCCAAGGTGATAAAAGAGGTAACATTTAACATACGTTAACAATCCTTACAAGTAGGTGTTTATATGTGTTAGCTTATTGATAGAAGTGAAATCACATTACATATATGGAGAAGAAAATCTTCATGATCATAGAATAAATAGATTATTTTTTTCTCAATTTCTTTCGAGGCCCGAATATACATTAGAGAAAAAGATGAACACAATAAAATAGTGTATGTATCTTGAGCTCACCTAGTACAATGAGGCCAAGGTGAATAAGTTGGAATATGTCTCTCAACCTGCTACCTTGGGCTTCACTAACTCGAAGAGTTTAATTTGGATCAATAATACTTAAGTTTGAAATCCTTACATGAAGCATAAAACAAATCATAAGATGCAAACAACCTACATTTATAAATAATTTCGAATATGAGTAAAAGAAAAAACATTCACTGGAAAAAAAATTAAAACTTTAAATAATGAAATTGAAATGATGGCTAAAAACAAAACTAATGGCAACAACTAGAGTTCTTATAAAAGAATTAACTTGGCATTGACACACTGGTAACTCATGGCTGCAACATAAATATAGACATAAGTCTAAGATAATATGAAAAAAAAAATTGAAAAAAATAAAAAAGAAGAAAACAATAAATTAAAAATGAATAAAACTAGGACAACCTTCAAAATTACATTTTCACATATATAAAACAAATAGAACCAACACATTGAGAGTACAACTGAGCATTAGAAAATAAGTAAATTCAAGTACCATTGCTTAAAAATTACTGAATATTAGCCAAGACATTTCGCAAATAAAAAAAGTAGAATAATAAGTAACACCAACGCCGACGCGATAAAGTTTTAGGGCTATCATCATGAGTTATATAATGATGATGGCATGCAACATGAGTAAACATATTAATGTAGCACAAAAACAGAAGATAAAAATAAATTTTGTTGTTGCCTAAGTTGGGCTTTTCTCTATAATTCAAGTTAATACACTAATGACGGATTTATCATATGCAGATAACTTGAAAAGAACAAGAATTTACGGTACGTCACTCTATCACAAAAAAGAATACTCCCCAGTGATATACACTGAGCTAGAGAACAAACAATTGAGTTGCTATCTAAATTAGCTAATCCACTATGAAGCAATTGGGATGACCGTGGCGTTCCAATTTTTTGAGTTAGAACTATCTATTTATATAGCATTAAAATGTAACGAATTGTCACGGCAGCAGCCCTAATTTTCGCCATCGTCCACATTGTCTTAAAAGAGGGAATTCCATTATAACCTAAAAGTCTTGCATATTATAAAGTCGAACTAGCATTGAATTCCCAAAGTCAGAATCACAAAATTATCGGAATCGAAATCAAGTATTTAAAATTCAAACAATAAAACTAAGAACATGAGCAATTGAAATTCCCAATTCGGGTGAATTGAACAAAAAAGGACTCACATTTTCAGATGGATTATTCACATTGGAATCGAATTTGATCCTAGGAGTCCCCCCATGGGCCTCCACGCGCCTGATCTCATCCACCAAGTTGGGTGCTAGTCGAATTATCATCGCAAATGCGAGTGGGTCGCCGCAGCTCACAAGCCCGAAGCTCTCATCCCTGGCCGATGGGGCATCGACAAGTGAGTGGGTCGCCAACTCAACAATGAAATCGATACCTCCTACAAAAAACCCTACACCATTAGTCCATGTGACTCCCGACTAAACCCACAACCTCTTCGTCACCGATGAGCCTCCTCTCGGTACTACATCGCCCCGCAACTACGCTAACGCCTCTGCCAATGCCAACGCCCCTTCAATAACATCGCCACCACCGCCAAATGCCCCGTTCGACAGCACCATAGTCAACGCCTCGAAGAATACCAGTCCCCCACTTCGCCGCTGCCAAAAACTGCTCCGCCATAGACTCCGCCAGCGCCTCTTCGACAACACCACCCCGTCGTCGAATACCAGTCCCCCTCCCTCGACGCCGCCAAAAATCTGCTCCACCAACGCCCGAGTAGGGGTGGTCACCGACGCCGAGAGTGGTGGAGGGTGTCATCGGCGACGGTGGCCGCTGGAGCAGCAAGAAGGCCGAGAGGGGCGAGTGATAAGAGTTGTGAGTGGCAGAGGAGAGAAAAGAAAATGAGAGATGGAGGAGTCATTTCGGGTAGAGAGAGAATAAGAGAGTGAGATTGGTTTGAGAGTGGAGAGAGAGAGAGAGAGAGAGAGAGAGAGAGAGAGAGAGAGAGAGAGAGAGAGAGAGAGAGAGCACGTGAGAGGAGGGGAGAGAGAGTAAAATAAAATTTTATGTTGTTGTTGTTGATCTGTCGCAAATCAGCGATATAATCAAGTCTGTCGCTGATCTGTAGAAGATCTTTCCAAGCCTCATTTTTTTTTTTACTTTGCTACAGATCAGCGACAGACTTGATTCTGTCGCTGATCTGTAGCAAATTTGTCACAACCTTGACGGAAAATGTATGGCGGGAGAAATCAGCGACAGATCTGTGACAACATACAATTTGTCACAATTTTTGTCACAAGTCAGTCACTTGAATTATTGCTTTTGGGTCAACCGAGTCAAACAGACTGTTTGATGCAGAACTGTTACTTGATTTGTTGCTGTTTAGCAACATATTTTGTCTGTCACAATTTTTTTATGGTATTCCACCATGTTCTTGTAGTGAATGCGAAGTAATTATAAAACACCTATATGTGAAAACCAAGAAATAAATAAGATGTATTTATATTAAAAGTGGCAAGAGCAACAGTGTAACATCATGCATCAGTTGGGGAGTCTAGTCTTTTAACCAAATATACAACCTAAAACATATAAAAAAACATATGTAATAAACTTAAACAAGCGAAACCTATAAAAGATGATAGCAGATAGTTGCCAAGGGCTCAGAGGTAGTCTTCGATCTTCTCTTTCTTTGGTGTGCTACTTGGCGGATCTGTAATTGTCACTAAAGATGACAATTCCAGTGAGTAAATCATGCGGTCATTCATTCATATTTCCAAACATAAAAGAAACTATGACGGGTTGTTTGCCTAAATGAGATATCGCTTGGCCTAATCTAATTATTAAGACCTAATCTACATCATATAAAACTTAACAACATATTAGTCAGCTTTTTTTATCTCATTCACCTTGTTGTACATGGTTAGAATAAGTATTGTTAATTTTATCCTTATTCGTGATTTTAGAGTTAATTAAAACTTTTTATCATTTTAGTATTACTAGCGGGAGACTTAATAAAATTAGCAGAAGCATTATCAAAACATATACTAATGAAACCAGGTAAATAGACGATCACATGAAACAAAACCAAGTAATACATGCATCAGTTAGGAATTTAGTCTCTCAACCCATTATACAACCCAAAATCATATAAACAGATGTAGATATTAATACACAAAATGGCCACCTACAAAAGTAGCATAAAACAATCGCCGAGGGCTAAAAAATAATCTTTGATTTTCTCATTCCATGGTCTATTACTTGAAGAATCTGCACCCCCTGTCATAAAAATGGTGAGTACAGTAATATAGAAAGTAAAACCAAAATATACAAAGAACGACAACTAAAAGTATACAATAGTTATGAATAAGAAAAAGTTGAAAGGAAAGTATGCAAAAAGTTGCGAAGCTTCTATAAGGAATGATAGACAGAATGATCGTACAAATCTAGGTTTGGTCAATCGACATCCGTAGGGACTCTAACCCTGTGTGTCGTGCTAATAACATAAGTTGTGTGGAGTACGGACATCCCCATGGACTCTAACCCTATGAGTCACGCTACTCATGAATTAAGTAAAACATTAGCTATGTGGAGTTTCGACATATCCATGGACTCTCACCCGGTTATCGTGCAACTCATAAAGTCAGGGCACTTACAGAGGTGGGTTCCTCAAGTCATACCTATCGAAGAGTTTGTGTTAAAGATTGTACAAACAAGTATCACACTACAAACATATTCACATTAATGTGTACATACAATAATAAGAGAGTCAAACAAATCGTAGCATGCTATTACAAATACATTTCAATTGCTTCAAGATCAAAAACAACAAAGGAATCCAATCATAGAATGAAACTAAAATAAGGAATGACATGCGACAAGCCATTACGTGATGATTATAGCCAAATAAATCAAGACACGAAAGTATATACAAAGCATGAAATTAGGAATATAAGGTCACTATTAAATAGTTCAAATGACTGTATATTAACCTAATAATGAAATGAATAAAAAGAATTTCCTCAATAGGTTTACTTAGCTCAAATGCACACAATTCCTAGCTTATATCGGCTCTCGACCACTCCAAACTTGCGTTCCACACCCCATAAGCACTCTTTAAGCTTATATGGTGTCCTAAAAAATTAATTTAACTTATTTTAAGTTGGTTATGTGGTATTAAATTCTAATGTTTTACAATTAACCCCCTTAATACTTTGTTTATGTTGAAATCTACTTTAATGAATAAAGACAGTTTTGGTAACAACTTATGAGTTGATTTCAATGACCAAAACGTTAGAATTACGTATTATAGTACAAAGATAAGTCTTTAAAGCTATGCCTTAGCTTTCAAGAATTATGAGTCTTTATATCTATGCCTTAGCTTTCTAGAATTATGAGGTTAATGCAATTTTGATAAGAATAAAGGCAGTATGAAAGTTTTACCACAATAACTTAAAATAGTTTTATATTCCGACCAACAACTTTGTAAATCTCATTTCTCTTAAACCAGAATTTCAAAACTCATGATTTTTTAACCGAAGCCCAAGAACATATCCTAGAACATCATACTAAAAGATGAGCTCAATCAAATAAGAAATGAGGGAGTTATGCTTAAAACAACAAGACATTATAAAGCTGTAAACCTAGAAATTTCAGATTCATTATCAAAGTTGCAAATGATTTTTAGATATGAAAACATTCGAATTTCAAAATATTTAAGTGACAAAAGTTGTTCACCTTTGAGTTACCTTTCATATACCACCAGAATGGGTCCATTTCAATTTAAAATAAGTAAGTTATGACCAAATTACAGAGGTTGGTTTATAATAACAACATGCAAAAGTTTTTATTTTGTTTTTACAACCTAACGAACTTCAAAAATTCATAATTTAATGAAAACAAATCCAAACCCAAAACTTTTTTACAGCAGAATTAGTTAAATTTCACAAGGAATCTAAATATGGAATTAGATTTTAAAAACAATGTCATTTACCTACTGAAATATTGAAAAATTAGAACTGAACCAAAGCGTACAATTCTTTGTTGAATTTAACAAAATGGTGATGAAGATTGGCTTACTTAGTTGTAAAGCTTCTTTAATTTGATCAACCACCCTTCAATTCAACAGAATTTTCCAACAAATTTGCTAAACCTTCACTCCATATCTCTCTTTTCTCTCCTCTTACATGAAAAGCAAATGGATTTTACGTGAAAATCCCACTAACTTGTTTATGTAGTGGTGTGATTAAGTTGTGACCCTTGATCTAGTGTAAACACCCATCACTAGAACAATCTAATGACTCATACTTGATCTTACAATCCATTAACTTAGTCAAGTTAACACCCATTCATACACCAAGTTACATAATGATGGTGACAACATGCATCCCGAGGCGTATTAATGCTTAGTATTTTATTTTCTTAACTTAGGTCTTATTTACATAAATTCTACTATAGGCATATTAGATTAGTTATATTAATTATATCAAACTAAATTAGGACTTATCACATCACTCTCTACCCTATCCCATGCCAACATGCATCTCGAAGCTTGTCTCTGCTCACGTGCCAAACTTACAAATTACAACACTAAATAAATATTTTTCAGGTATAGTGTATACACATACATTACACTAGGCATCCATCACTCAAAAGCAATACATTTCTCGGTCCTCACGCTCAATTGGGATCATGTACCTGCTCTCTAGTCACGTTACGCATCGATAATCCTAATTAGGAACTAATTTACTATTAGTAAATTTTGGGTCGTTACAGAAATAGTGACTTGAAGCATACGATAGCTACGAAAGAAAAGCTGAAGGGAATGTATGCAAGCAGGTATCAGGTATACTAAAAGAATAAGGCAGTAGTCACACAAATGGAGGTTTGGTCAGCCTTGAGCTACGTCATATCAACTTATATATTTGACTGTAAGCTACGTCACATCATCCAATCAAGAGTTTGACATTCCCAGGGACTCTAACCCCGTATGCCACGCTTACTCATAAAAATCTAAATAAAGGAACCAAATGTTGCGCCCACCTTACAACCACTATAAATGAACCTACCTCATAAACCCAAATAAGGCCAACATATGAAACATGGAAGTAAACAACACCAAAAAATAATACAATATCATGCTATAACACAACATACAAGCTTGGGTATCAACAACATTTAAGAGTTCAAATCAAGATAAGAAACCAAGTAGAACAAATTGCCATGAATCAAACCAAACATGAATTTTAGTTACTTAAACTAAAGATAGGCAACACCCATAAAAGTATCATGGCATCGAGAACTCGAAAAAAAAATATCCAAGCGATTATATTTCTAAGGTAGATCTGGAATTGAAACAGAAATGAAAGCCCGATAGGTTTACTTACCTCAAATGCACACAATTCCTAGCTTGAACCGGCTTTCGACCACTCAAAACTCGTGTTCCACACCCCATAAGTCCTCTCTAAGCTCCTGAGGTATCTTAAAAAATTGGATTTAACATGCTTTAGGTTGGTTAAGTAGTTTTAAATTCCAAAACTCTCACAATCAACACCCTTAATAATATGCTTCTATTGAAATCTACTTTATTAAATTGATAGTTTTGGTGCAACAACTTTTGAGTTGATTTCAATTATCAAAACTTTTACATTAAGCATTATAGTTTAAATAGGAGTTTTAGGGTTATTTATTAGCTTTCAGATCTAAAAGGTTTGTGCAATTTTGATTAGAATTGAGAGAAATATGGAAACTTTACCATAATGACTCAAAATAATTTTATATTCCGACCAATAAATTTGAAAAACTCATTTCTCCTAAACCATAGGTTCAAAAATTATGATTGACTTACTAAACACTGCAAACATACCCCAGAATGTTATACTAAAAAATGAGCTCAATCCAAAGAAATGAGAGAGTTATACTCAAAATATCAAGACATTATCAAAACTGGGAAACCCAAAATTTTTTGATTTATCATTAAAGTTGTAGAGCATTTTTGAAAATGAAAGAATCTAAAGTTTCAAATTGTGAGTGAGATCGAAGTTTTAGCATTATGGCTAAGCTTTCCAATGCCACAAAAATAGTTCAATTTGGATTTAAAATGAGAAAATTATGACCAAATTACATATATTGGTTTGGAATAAGAACATGCAAAATCTAGCTTTTGTTTTCAAGAACTTCACTAACTTTCAAAATTTATGACAAATTTATTCCTTACTCTAAAATAAAATTCAGAATAGTAGATTGACTGAAATTTCATGAAGAATCTAATTGTAAAATTAGTTTATGAAAACAATGACTTTAATTAGATCTGAATTTCAGATCTTTAAGTCATGTAGAAACCTCAATTTTGATCAAAATGTTAAAAGCTTAAAATTTTAACTTGAAACTTCAATTTTGTCTTCAAATTGACAAAAACTAAGGTGAAATGACTTCATTTTATTTTCTTATCAAAAGCCTATGCTTCATGACTTAAACTTCACATGCATGAATGGAAATGAGGGCATAGTAGTGAGTTTGCTCCCTAGGTTCTTGATCTTCAAGTATTGTTATTGTAGATCCTAATGTTGATGAATTCAACTCTCTTGAACCCTTGAATTCTTAAACCCTAGCAAGCGTTTCACCTAGTAATTTTTGTTGAGTTTGCATGAAAATGAAGATATATATATATATATATATTATGATTTATTTCTAGCCATTCATCTCATTTTGATTGTGTATCTAAATGTAAATCTAATGGCACTTAATCACCACACAATCTCCACCTCCATACTCATTCTAACACCAATGCTTGACTCAAATCTCATGGATTACATTCAAATACGTATCCTGAGATATATCCATAACCTATGTTTTTTTTCACAACTTAGGTGTTTGATTTAATTTAATTTATCTTATTGTAGTCTAAATAATTTAATTCACATACCTTATTCCCATTAATGTGAGTACACTTGAATAAAAACTCACCAAATCACTTTTATCGGTTCCCATACCTGTACGCATCTCGAGGCTCATTGCCACTCACGTCCCGATGCCTATAGATAGTGTATGAAAATGATTTAATTATCTACACATAGAAACACACTATGTATCTATCACTCAACAATAGAATACATTTCGGGCTCGGTGTCAAGTGTCGAATTTTTGACCTACTGTCAAGTCACGTCATAAGTCGATAACCCTCTATTAATGATTTGGTTCCTTACACCTCGATCCCACCTCGTCGGTCGCCCTCTCTCTCTTTATCTCGTTTTCTCTCTCTCTTCTCTCTGTCCTTTCTGCCTCTGCTGGCCGCCGCCTCCCTGTTTGCTGCTACCCCCCGGCTCCCTGCCTCGCCCTCGGCCCCACCTCGTTGGTCGCTCTCTCTCTCTTTATTATTTTTTTGTTTATTTATGTTTTTGTGATGGTTTGTGAGAATTATTGATTGATTAATTAATATATTGTTGTTTGTGGAATTTTGTTGTTAGTATTGTGGTCGGCGCCACCACGCGCTGAGGAGGGATTAGTAGTAATTGCGTTTAGAGGTATTTATATTATTTTTAAATGATTTTTAAAATTTTGTTTTTTGTTGAATAAGTTTATTCAATTCTTTTAAAGTTTAGAATTAAAAAACTAATGTAAGTATTATGTATATTTTATGATTAATAATTTAGTTTAGAAAAGTAAAATAATTATAAAATAAAGTATTTATTTAATTATAAGTTAATTAAAATAAAATTTATAAGTAAAAAAATAAATTACTACTTTAAATAGGATTATCTAAAAAATATAAATGTATTACCTTTCATGTTTCAATTAAATTCATGTACTTCGTTGATTACGCACCCACATCTCGATACAAAAGAAAACGGTCACAATATTATGTTAGTAAGTTTAAATGCAATTAAATCATTGCTAATGCATGCAATTGAATGATTATTAATTAATAATCAATTAATATTTTTTACTATCTTGTGTAGGTAAATCGAAATAGCGATTTGTAAGTTTGATAAAAATGTGATTTATTCTCTTAAAACTCGACTACAATTGAACTTAGACGATGAAAAATTGACCAACTATCGATACTCAATATTTAGAGCAACTATCTTTGAGAAGATTCCAATGGAGTTGGTTATGCGTGTTGTAATGCAAAAAGTTGCGTATATATTCGAAAAGTGAAATGATTGCCTTGACTTTTAACCCTTTAACTTTAATTAAAAACGAACTTGTTTTTCGTAGGACATGTCTACCTAAATAGAGAATGGAAGTACAATCGTGTCCAAAACGAGTTCGTACACCGTGAGTTTGGGTTAAGGTTAACAAGTTCATAGAGTTCGGAAAACTCATTGTTACACTTAGTATAACAAGAAAATGGTAAAGTGTCAGTGCAACCACACCAAATGCCATCTTTATAATTATCGCGACGTGGAGACCATTGAGTACCACATTTGTAAGCACGGTTTCGTTCATGGTTATTACCATTTGTACGAGCATAGAGAGTGTAGAGATGATGTTCCTGAACCTCTAATATTAGACGACTGATCACACGAGACTTTTCATGAAGAAGAGACTCAAGACACTGGAGTTTCGACGATGTCCTACCACAAGATGTTGTACAATGCAGCGGGGCTGAGTTTTGACGGATGCGCATGGAAGAGTAACCGTATTCTAAAGCTCAACAAATTTATGATATGGCCGATGCGGGGTATAAATTATTGTAGGCGGGGTGTAAGAAAATGACTAAGCTGTCTGTAGTGACGAGATTAATGGCTTTGAAAGCAAAATTTCATTTTTTGAACGAGCTTGCAACGACATCTTACAGTATTGTCATGATATGTTGCTAGAACAAAACTTGCGTGTCGGAAGCTTCTATGACACCAAAAGATTGATGCAAGGATTAGGTTTGCCTATTGAGCAAATTGATTATTGTGAAGATAATTGTATGATTTTTTAAGGTGTAGACTCTAAGTTAGAGTGGTGCAAGTTTTTTGGGAAGTCCAGATACGATCAAGAGCAACTAGCCAAGTCGAATAATCACAAAGTGCATAAAAATGTATTAATTTTCGTTAACTCTACGACTACAACTTCTTTATATGTTAGAAGCAACTACAAGGCATATGCGCTGGCATGAGAGGCACTACTCACCGGAAGATGTCATGCAACATTGCTCATATTCGATTTCATAGAAACATTTCAATGAGGTGAATGAAGACTTTGATGCTGAGGTGAGAAACACTTGTTTGGGGTTGTGCACTAATAGTTTTTACTTTTTCGGTGTTTATATGAATTAATACTCATCATGGCTAGTGATATTGACTTCGTATAACCCTCCACCTTCCATGTGCGTGCAAGAAAGAGTTTATATTTCTTACTGTATGTCACAACCCAAATTTCTAAATCTTAGTTAATTCCTTAATCAAGATCATTGACCCGTGATGTGAGACCTGCATCGAGATATGTGCACTAATCAAGGCGAGGTGGTTGTGGTATATGTTGGATTTGTTATGATGTATGCCCTAGTGTATTGTATGTGTAGGCTACTAAGTCACTCTTACTTGTGTTTAGGTGTCGAGACATAAATGAGGACGCGCCTCGAGATGCGTGTCGATGTAGGGGATCAGGGTAGAGATCGAGTGGTAATTTAACTTGAGTTAATGTAGCTTAATTAGTTGAATTTGATATGATTATAGTTTGTTTTATATTAAATGTAACGTAAGTTAGCAAATTAAAACATTAATCATTGATATTCCTCGATATACTTGTTGACACATAAAGAGACCAATTGAGTTTCAATTGGTGTTAGTTAAATGGAGTTATTAGAGAGTTAGTGGAGCTGTGTCAAGATGTAGGCCATTAGATTTGTCTCGAGATCCGTGTGTACATTAAGATTAATGGCTAAAATTCAACTTACACCATTAATTTAGTATACTTCGATGAATTTTGTCATTTAAATGATAGGGATTTTGTTTCAAATGAGTTGAGCAATCTTTTTCACTGTTTTTCTACTTAATTAAGGCATCAAATAAGTCCTTGAACCTTGAATTTCAAAATTGAAGTTTATTGGAAAAAATAATGATTTTAGTGATATAATCTTATTTTTACAAAATTCTGATATGAAGATGTTTTTAACTTTAGAAACCAATAGCATTTTTGGGTCCTCGCGAAAAGTCAGTAAATTTTCTATCAAGAAAATCCGGATTTCGATTTAAATTAACAAAGTTATGGTATTTTGAAGTTTTAGGTGTTTGGATGAGTTTTTTCTTTTAATGAAAAACTATGATTTTGGGTTTAAACACCTAAGTCTATAAATTTTGGGTAAATTAGTGATGATCAAGCTTGATTTAGGTATATTAGAGGTGTATGAATTGTTAAAATGCAAGTTTGAACTCTTAGTAAGAAACACTGACTTAACGTCGTGGTGACGCCCTAGGTAGAGAGTGCACAACACCACCATAACGTCAAGACCTGAAGAGTAGTAAAAATTTTAATAAAAGTTTGGGGTTTTTCTAATTGGTTTAATCTAAATTTGACAATTTATTTAAGTCCTAAAACACCCTAATTAACCTCAAGAAACTAGGAAGGAGTCTCGAGAGGTTATTGGTGAGATACGAGGTGTTGAGAGGCCATATTAGCCTAGGGACTTTGTGTGGATTATAAGTAAACTGATTGAGATATTTATTTACATTTCATTCCAATATTGTTGTTCATTGTCAGTTATTTGGACTGAATTATCTTTTGTATTCAAAATGCCATGACTTGTTGTTCCTTCTCAATTTATAAATTTGCTATCATGGCATTGGTTGTTGGTTAAATAGTTTCATTGACTCTAAATAATGTGATATATCATTTTTTATTGTTGAAATAAATGGTCAAATGAAATAGCACTCTATAAAGTAGGTGTTAAATGGTATTGTAATCTATTTTCTTTTGTACATTAGATAAACAATTATATTTGTTGGATTCCCAAACCATGTCATTTCTCGGGTTATGAAAATAGTTTTTGTATCTAGGACCACGATATGATAAAGATGTACACAACACACACGGTCACTAGATTTTCGAGGTTGTCGAAATCTCACTACTGACTTGTGCAACATGCTGGGTGTGAGACTCGGGGTTGTTGACAAGTATACATTACATATGAAGGGCACTTGTAAGTATTTATCTATGAAATGGGCATTGGTAAGGATGTGAAGGCATTCATGATATTGTTTACGCCCTAAATAGCGGAATAAGGTTGATGTGATGTAACTCATGGCCGACCGGCCCTAGATCATTACTTCTTAGCCTAGTGTGTTTCATATTTTCTTAACTAGTGTATATTATATCATGATTTTTTTCAGCATAGTTGCTATTGTTATGATTTCAGATACTTGTTATATATTTGGAAATGTAAACAAATGTCTCTTAGTGTTATTTTCTACTTTCTTGTACTCACCATCCTCTTTATTGTGGTGGGTGTAGATCTGTCAAGTAGCAAACATGGCAAGGAGAAGATTGACGACTACCTCTGAGCTAGCAAAGAACTACTACGTCTGATTTTGTAGGTTTTTGGTTTTATTATATGACTTATATATGTCTTTATATACTTTTGGGGTTGTAGATGTGGGTTGAGAGATACTACCCTTATCAAATACATTTTAATATATTAGCGTCATCGTTTTGTTGTATATATATGCATATGATTTTTGTTTCCTAGTTTTCTACATATTTAGAATTTATATTAAAAGCTTTTGCTAATTGTTTAAGACTTCCGTTAAATCAACTTTAAGTTTTTAAAATTTCGATTAACTCTGGTTTATTAATTGACACAAGATAAGAAAATGCTTATTTGAAAAACTAATTGAGAATAGGAGAAAGGTTTCGGAAAGGCTGACTAATACGTTTTTAAGTTCTACATGGAGAGATTAGTGCTTAATGAAGAGATTAGGCCGGGCGGTGCCCTAATTTAAGAAAGGGTCGTCATATTATAATTGTTCCCAAACTATCACATCTAGGTCAATAAATTGACGTTTTACTACAACTGCTGGTGAAGGAATTATAAGACTTGTGGCAAAACGGTGCGGTTACATACAACGTACCTATAAAGTCTAATTTCTTTATGCGAGCTGCCCTCATATGGACTATAAGTTATTTCCCTGCATACGCCATGCTGTCGAGGTGGAGTGCACACGGTAAGATGGCATGTCCATATTGTACGGAAGATATGTTTGTGTTTCAGTTGAAACACCGCGGGAAGACTTTTTGGTTTGATTGTCATCATCAATTTTTGCCTTTAGCTTCGAGTCATAAGAGAGATAAAGAAAGTTTTCGCAGAGGAAGGAATATGTTACATGTAGGACGACCATTGAAATTCGACGAACAATTGTTGATGGAAAGTAAAAGTTTAGGTTTGATAAAGGTGACTGAAGTTGGGGCAGAAGCAACAAACACAATACACGTAAAAACTATAAGATAGATAAAAATGAGCATCTTTTAGGACTTACCTTACTGGAAGACTAATATCATAAGACACAATCTAGATGTCATGCATATCAAGAAAAAGTTACTTTGATAACATGTTCAATATAGTGATGGGTGTTTCGGCAAAACTAAAGACAACGCAAAATATAGACAATACGTATGCGAACTTTGCCTCCGCCTTTCCTTGTATATGAACCCCATGTCGAAGAAATATCCAAAGGCTATTTTTACGATTGGCAAACCAATAAAGCAAATACTTTGTGAATAGGTGGGACACATAAGTTTTCCTGACGGGTACGCATTAAATCTCGATCATTGCATAGATGAAAGGAGTCTGCGATTGTATAGAATGAAGAGTCATGATTGTCACGTCTTTATGCAAAGACTTCTTCCAATGGCCTTATGAGAACTCCTTAACGACAATGTTTGGCTAGCTTTTAGTGAGTTGAGCTTTTTTTTTCGGTGCCTAGCAGCCCCATATATGAAACTTAATGGTATTGTTGCGTTAGATTGTGACATACCCAAAATCTTGTGCAAGATGTAGAAAATACTTCCTCCTAATTTTTTCACTCGATGAAACATCTTACCGTGCACTTGCCCTATGAGGCTCACTAGCCATACCAGTACAATTTCGATGGGTGTATCAGTTTTAAAAGTAAATCTAATAGTTTTCTTCACATTTCATAACTATACTTTTACTAAATTTCATCGATTAACACATGTTTTATAAAATAAATTGTAACGACCTGAAATTAATTCACCTTTCATAATGACGTGGTTGCGGACTTGACTAATAGCTCAGACGCTCGTGAGACCCGTAGTTAGGCTTGTGTGCGCCTAAAGCTAGTTAAATGGTTATTTTTGCTTCTTGCCGAATTGTTTAAATTGCGATGTTTATATTGAAATAGTGTAAATGACATAACAATGTGTGTTATTATATTTTATTTGACGTCCGAGACCGTGTGTTAAGTAATCGCCTCGATATGCGTGTCAATGCGGGTAATGAGTAGTTTAACCGACTTAACACTATGCCAAAAGGGACATAATACACACATAAACTGAATAAAATTGGTTAAATAATTAATATAGAATGTATATGTGATGGTTAAGGACATGGTGATGCGCGTATGTCGAGGTTCGGGTTGCGAAACCGGACGTCGGAACACCCGAAACATCACCTTTTGAGTTAAATACAAAGGTGAGTTTGTTATTGCTTGTCAATTTTGGATTCAAATGAGGTTGAAAATGTAGCAAATAAGGAGTTTTGGATGGCCTAGAGATGCACAAGTGAGTTGAGATGACAATTCAACTATAAAAGTCAACAATATCTCATTTTCTACAACTTTTTCTCTCTTTCATTTTCTTATATGATTTGAAGAGCAAAAACAGGGTTTTGAGTGATCAAACTTAATGATTTATGGAGCTTGGAGTGGGGAAATCAACAAAGCAAGGTGAGAATCGCAACTATCTCCACTTTCTCTATCTTTTGATCCTAATTATACATGTGTTGGTGAATGGTTTGGTAGTTGTTTGAGTTGTAGTTTAGATGAGTTTAACGTGCTTTGAAGTTGTGTTGTTGGTGTTGTGGTTGTTGTTGGGTTTGTGGGTTGTTTTAAAACCCAGAAATTCTCAATTGTTTGCTGTCCAGAACGTGATTAGCGCGCTAATGACACTATCTAGCATGCTAGATGACAATTAGCGCGCTAGGCCAAAAATTAGGCGCTAATGTTCTCCAGAGCGAAGAACGTATAACTGTATGGGAATCTAGCACGCTACTTCCCAAACCTAGCTCGCTAGATTATACTCTTTTGACATAATTTGTGTGAAGTGACTTAAAACAAATCCAAATTACTAAAAATCACCTATAAATGGAAATAGGGCATTTCGGGAGGTAATTTGGGATATCGGGGACTAGGCGGAGTCAGATTGGGGGTGATTGACGGGACACGGAGTGCGGTGTGAGGTACGTAGTATCCCAACTGAAATTACATGAGCAATATTTACTTTTGCTTTTGAATTCATTTTCTATCTTTTGAATATTCTCTTCCTGGTGTGGTTAAATGGACGGAGGTTAAGGCTTTCCCTCCGTGTCATTTTTGTGTGTACGTCCGCTAGGCCATAACACGTATGAAATCTCGGTGAATAGAGCTACCCGAGAGTAGTGTTGGGCATATGTGGGTGCGTCGTAGGTTCCACGCCGACCACCTAGCGGATCTAGATACTGGCCTCGCTTGAGTGTCATCGCCGGCAGTAGTCTATTGAGAGTCCAAATTATGACCCTAGGGGCTAGGAACACACACTTTGAGCTTTCACTACTACATATGCATGCGATGAGCACAATTGCCTATTTTTATTTCCACATGTTTATTTAATATGTTTGTTTAAATTTCGGTATTTACTTTTCGTATTGCTCTCTTAATTTCCTTGGGAATACTCACTCTGGACTCGTCATCTGTCTTTTTGTAATGGCTTGAGTGTAGATCCTAGTACGAGCCGAGGCAAGGTCAAGCTACCAGAATACTTGTGATTCAGAGACGCTTAGCCATGCTTGTACGTTTATATATACATATTTTGTTTTATTTTGGGATTCGGGATTGTATGATACACTAGGACTCTACACTATTGATATTTGATCCATTGAGGTACATTATTGATCTATGATGGTATATGAGTTTTCCACACTAGGTATCATAGTTGATTGCATGATTGTCATGTTAAAAGACTTATGTTGTAATTTATTTGAGTTTAAAATGATCTTAGCAAATGACTTGAGTTCAGTAACAATTTAAATAGTTAATTGTTGTAATATGAAGTTAATAATGATTAAATGGTGGATGTGATGGCATGTGTGACACAGCGGTCACTGGTAGGCCAGGTTGTGGGCCTGCATCGGCCCCCGTGGCGTCCATTTAGAAAATGGGCCGTTACATTTTGGTATCAGAGCGATGTTAGTGAACCTCGAGGAATTGGAAGTTAACTCTGATACAATTACATTTGTGGTTTAATTTGATAATAAATATGATGACTAAACTTTAGATGTGGAAACCCAAAGGAAGTGCTTAGAGTCCCAAATGGAAGAGAGGTGAGATGGGTAGAAATCAGGGATATACATGTTAGATTTTGAGTGTATTATATATACGATACACATATATTGGTATTGAGGCTGATTGGATGCACGTTCTTCCATGCATATACCGATGGACGTATAACCATCAGATACCACTAAGCCTAAGGTTGGAGATAGTAGTGATTCGACGAGATTGGCCTTGATGTTGGAGTCATTGGCGCAGACTATGATGATAGGTTCACGATGCTTATAGAGATGATGAGAGCTCGGGAGACTACGACAGCTCTGACTACTATGTTGGCTGCACCGATGACGACTACTCAGCAGTCGTAGGCTCCTACTTCGGTCGAGGCTCAGGTGCAGGCGATAGTGTCCGAGACATTGGCAAAGAGGGCTACACCGGCAACAACGTACCAGTGGAGGCTGTAGTAGTGCTTACATCTGCTACTACCGAGCAACCACCAATGGCATCGACTTCTGGGAGCCAGATGACATTAAAGGCTAAGAAGATAAGGGACTTTCTTAAGTTCTCGCCAGGATATTTTTATGGGGTCGGAGACCCAGAGACAGTCGGGAGGTGGTTGTTATCATATGAGAGGCTACACGACTTGCTTTGGGTCGAGGAAATTGATCGACCGAGGTTATCGAGTTTTTGCTCGAGTGCTGATGCAACGATTTGGTAGACTACTTACATTGCGACTCATCCTACCGTTACTACTTGGGCAGAGTTCGAACGTTATTCATGGATGAGTATATACTAATGAAGGTTAAGGTCCACTTGAGGGAGGAGTTTTGTCCCCTAGTGCAGGGTGATATGTCAGTCACAGTATACATGGAGAGGTACCGATATATGTTGTCTTACTTCATGGACATAGCAGGTACCGAACAATTGCAGATCTACTATTTTGTCCATGGTCTGGATGAGTGGATAGCGACCACGGTTGTATCTAGTGGAGCTCGTACTTTGACTGAGGTCTACGATAGGTGCCTCGCATACGAGACATACATGGGAGCAATTCAGGATGCGCTGCAGGGTTAGCAGAGTCATTCATTATCAGGTTCTCGATCTGCTCAGAGGCTGAAGAGACAAATGAGAGACCAGGATCTTCAAAGACAAGGCCAGAGACCTCGTCGAGGAGAAGTGGCAGTCTGGTCATGGTAGCAGAGGTGATAGAGACCATCGGAGGACAAAGATCGACGTGATGACCGTCAGTTGGTATATTCCATGGCTTCTACACCCGTTGATCAACCTAGGCAACAGAGGCGGATAGAGGTTCGAGTGGTCAGAGTCGAGGCCAAAGTAAGACGTAGAGTCAGAGGAGTTCTGGCAGATCAGAGACTCGCACATGTTACCATTGCGGTCAAGTGGGGCATATCGTAGCGGATTGTACCAGACCAGCACCACTACCACCACAGACTGAGCAGGCTAGAGATATGGCCCAAACTGCGGCTTTTGGGGTGGCACAGCTGGACAGGGAGGCGACCAGACAACTTGTTGAGGGTACGTTTTCTGTTTGTGGTATTTTCATGCATATTATGATGGATTCTAGTAGCATACTGTCTTTTATTTTTGGACGAATGGTTGGAGAGTTAGGGTTACCTACACAGACCTTAGATACACATCTTGTTCTCGGTACGACAGCTGGGGATAAGATTTACCATAACTAGATATGCAGGAATTGTATTGTGGAGATTGAGGGACATCAGCTACCAGATGATTTGAGAGTGTTAGAGTACTTGGAGTTCGACGCGATGTTCGGTATGGGTTGGTTATCATCCTATCATGCACATAATGACTGTTTCAGCAAGACTGTGATGTTTGACATCGAGGGAATTCCAAGGTTTACATTTTCTGGAGTTGTTTCTGCATTACCTATCACTCGAGGCAAGTTAGCTACGTCGCATGAGATGGAGGCGTATGCGGCTATAGTGGAGCCAGAGCGTAGGACGGTGATTAGGATTTAGGAATTCCCTATTGTCTGTGAGTTTCCAAACGTATTCCCTGATGATTTACTAGGATTGCCACCATCAAGAGCTGTTGAGTTTATTATTGAGCTGATTCCAGGGACTCAATCAATCTACCTTAGAGCAGTATAGGATGTCGGCATCGGAGCACGAGGAGCTACGGACCCAGTTAGAGGACTTATTTTATTCACCCTAGCATGTCACCTTTGGGAGCTCCAGTCCTTATTGTGAAGAAGAAGGATGACTCGATGCATATGTGTGTGGATTACCGAAAGTTGAATTAGGTGATAATTCGGATCGTTACCCATTTCCGAGGATTGACGATTTATTTGATCAGTTGGCAGGGGCCAAATTCTTCTCGAAGATCGACTTACGATAGGGATACCATTAGTTGAGGATTCGAGAGGAGGATGTGGAAAAGACCGCGTTTAGTACGCGTTACGGCCTATTCGAGTTCACAGTCATGCTGTTTGGGCTGACGAACGCACCGACGATCTTCATGGATTTGATGAACAGGGTGCTGAGGCCATTCCTTGATCGATACGTCATTGTTTTTATCGATGACATCCTGATTTACAGTAAGACTTGTATGGAGCACGATAGGCATCTCAGAGATGTATTAGCAACGCTGAGAGAGCATAGACTGTATGCCAAATTCAGCAAGTGCACCTTTTGGCTGAGTGAGGTAAAGTTCTTGGGCCATGTCATCAGTGCTCATATATATAACAATTTGCATGCACAGGTGACGAACATGATAGATTCCGCTATTGATAAGAACCTTGAGCAGTACTTTGCTCATTGGTTCAAAGAATAAGTAAAGATCATACTCTATTTATTTAACTATGCACAATAAAAAAATAATTTATTCATGGCCTATTGGTAATTGCTTTGTGCGGGCATGTCATAAGATGGACGATGAGATAATCACCTATATTTCTCATGGCCATAGTTGTTTATGTTCCCTCTATCATGGTTATCTTATGAATGAGTACAAGTTTAACACCGTGAAACATCGATCAAACAACAGATCGACTGATAATAGTAGGGTTTGGGTACAAGCTCCAACTACACTTACAATAGCTTCGATTACTATGGTCGAGTTTAAGAAGTCATTGAGCTTGAATATAATGCTTGCTATTGTACCTTTTTGTTTGAGTGTGAATGGTTCGATCCGACTTCGAGCAATGGTATACGGGCTCATTTTCATTCATGTTGGTTGATGTACATAAAAATTGGCGGTATAACAACTACGAGCCCTCCATATTGGCTATGCAAGCACGTCAATTATATTTCCTTCCCTACCCATCTTTGCAGGGAGACCATCATGAATGGTTTGCTGTTTCTAAGCTTCAATCTAAGTTTGTCGATGAGGAAAACATCGCCACCAACATTAAAGAAGTTGTTCCCCATACCGACATTGCATTCCAATATGAGGAACTCCATCGTTGCTTTGTTGAAGAGGACATCGACATGAGCGACACGGACTTGATTGATCCATCCAGTTTGTACATGTCGGACATAAAGGAAGAAGACGACGTCGTTGAATAGTGACGGTTAAACAAGAATTGAGAATGATTGAGTAAGACAATTCTTATTTTTTAATTGATACAATTATTGTGACAACATCATATAGTACCGGACTTTGGCCCTATCTTGTAATATTATTTTCGTTATTTAGACATGACTGTAAATAACCGCAGACGATCTCAGCTGACACCCCTATGGGTGATCAGTCTCAGACACATTCTGATCATGAGATCCCAATGTTGGCTCCATTTACTTACGCCGATACTTCTCCTGCACCTCCCCTAGACCTCTTCAAACCATCAGTCATTGCAGACTGTTAAGACAACCCAACACGTAGATGTTGATGCAAACATATACATTGACTCGTCAGAAAGGACAACCACCTCGAGGTTCACTTATGCATATTGATGGCCGCCTTGCAGTCGATCGACCATTAATGTATGATTGAGCCTCTCTAACCCACTCACGCCATCATTGAGTAGTCATTCGCCTGCATAGAGGATTCCCGAGCTTGGCGCGCTTGCACTATTATCGAGTAGAGCATCGTCTACTTGTCCGTCGTCTCAGTCGTTACCTACTCTATCCCCAAATCACTCTTCAACGAGTACCACTCCTCCCGCCATTGTACCAAGTCTTGCCACTAGATAGCTGAAACTAGATGATCTGGATGGTTATGATGATGATGATGATGTCCTGATGAAGCTGCATAGGGATAGACGCGGGCGAGTCATAAAGATCCCCATAAGCTTAGAAGACAACCACAAGTAAGTGTTTCTACAAAATCGCTTATTTGAATACTTTGTTTTCTTAATATGAAAAGCACCAATACTCTAAATAACTTAACATTTTGCATCCACGCAATATCGCTTCAAGGTACCTTGATGCGGTATTCATGCTTAAAATGCACCTGGATGGATACGTATGGAGGAAAGTTTCCTAACGCATACGAAATATCTATTGGAATAATTGGAAAGTGAGTTAATTTATGATTTGTGACTATCTTGAGTTTAAAATGTGTTTCATAGTATCATAACAAATCTATTGTCTTCTTTGCAATGGTTCTTCATATGGGATTCCGCTATACCTCCCAAGATCTACAATGCTTGGTTGCATAGAGCGGGAACCAAATACTCGGAATTGTTAAGTGATTTTTGCAAAAACCTAGATGAGAGGCCAAGTTTCCTGACATAATACAACAACAACAAAAATAACATAGCCTCAGTCCCAAATTAACTGGGGTCGACTACATGGATCAAGATTTTCCATTGTGCTCGATTAAGTGCAATTGATGGTGAGCTTTGCAAACCATTCAAATCCCTCTTAATTAATGCATCTCATGTTAACTTTGGTATGCAACTACCTCATCGAGTTTCCTGACATAATAGATTTGGGAAAAACATTTTGTCCACTAGAGTACTCCTGAGAGTATAAGGCCAAGTTGGAGTAAGCGTCAAAGAACAGGATGAGTTAGAAGAATAAATGTCGAACCAATATATCTAAACATACCGTTAGTTCGAAGTCATTTGGGTGTCATTAAGAGTCATTGGTTAGTATTGATTATTAATTAATTACCACCATAGAAATATCTCTGCTTATTATAGTAATTAATTTATTACTACTATTTTTAACTTAATTTTTATAGAACATCGAGGCGAGGGATCCTGTGGGTGTAATGTGCGGTTCAGTTACACCCACACAATCTGACGCGAATATGTCAGGTTCATCGATGAGAGGTCTCGCAAGTTGATTGTAAGTTACCATTCTTATTAATAAGAGTTGTTATATATAGATTGATTTATTTTAAATGAATTATCAATTTTATTTTTGCAGGAGGATCATAAGCAGAGGTTTAAGGAGAGACATAGGCATCTCCAGACATGTCAGTGGATGTAAATGAGCTTTTGTACGGGATCTTAAATGGCGCGTTTATATTTTAGGATCATATTCGAGACCAACTTAAGGTAGATGGGCTACCACGTCATAGGTTTGGGAGATATCGAGGTCGACCGAAGAGGTCATGTATCTTCGTGAGGGGCAGCGGATGCACGATGAGATGATGAGCCACCTCTTAGCCTTTTTGAGGCAGCAATGAAACCATACCCAAGAGGGGGTAAATTGGGTGTATCGAGAAGTTATTGCATTTTTTAAATTAATTCAACAATAAATATGCTATATGTTCACTTCAAACGCAAGTATGAATGCAATGCAAGATGAATGAGATAGAAGAGATGGAAAGAGACACTCAATTTATAGTGGTTCGATCCAATATCTACATCCACTACCTAACCTCGCCGGTTAGGATTTTCAAACCCCCACTTATATTGCCAATAAGTCTTACAACCTAAGCGTACATGCCTAGAATGCCTAATCACTAATTAGGACTTCCTACCTAACCGCAACTAGGGTTTATGCCTGGCCTCAACTAGGTCTTCCCTTGGACTTAGATCCCACTAAGTCTTACTATCGGCCACTTACAAGGAATAGATGAAAATAATCAAAGTCACTTTACAAAGTAAAGCATCACCAAATTCAAATACAAGCAAGCCTTCTAGAGCCAAATTACTCTAATGCATGCAAGTATGAGAACAAATGAGAAATGCAAGTATATAACTGATTTTGTGCAAATCTCAAATATGAAACTGTTTCAACGAATCGATTAAAACAAATCCAATTGCAAATCCAAATAATAAAAAGTTTGATAAAAATCAAGTTTAAGTGCAAACTCTTATCCAAACCAGTCCTAGGGTTTAGTAAATCAAGTTTAAGTGTAAAATCCAAGGCAAATGTGTTCAAAAATACAAAAAATGATTTCCACAAGTCAAGCATACAAAAATATGAAATTTAAGCACAAGAAAAACTAGGAAATCAAACTTTCCTAAAACCCCGAGAGAGTGACTTGAAAATTAGTTATGGAGTGGATGTTGTAAGCTTTAGAACACCTCGATAACGCTGGTTTCGAAAGTGATTCAGTTGCCTCGAAAGATTATAAGTGATAGCACATAAAAACCCAAGCTTCTTCTTTGAAATCTATGATCACAATTTGGTTTTCTTGCTTGACAAGACAATAAAATGTTCTTGGTGGTTTAAGAATGTTCTATATTTCTTTTTAACAATTTTTGACCATTCTAGAGATCCAATGGCTCAAATTTGATCATCTATTCAAATTAAAGTGTGATTTTCAACTTTAAAAAAAAGTTGTCAGAAAAGCAATTAGCGTGCTAATAGTTGGAACCTAGCACGCACGCTAACTCTGTAATTAGCATGCTAATATAACTATTATCGCACTAACTCGTCAGGGGCCTCAAAATAAATATTTTTGGCCCTATAGTTAGCCTTATCGCATCCGGGACCTTACCAAACCTCTTATAACATGTTATACATGTTTGTTAATGGTCATAGAGCCTGTTTAGGTGGTTTGGATGTTTTCACAAATCCTAAAAATGGAAAATCTCGGTTTCATGACTTACATAGGGGCTTTTCTGCGAATACGCAGTTTTTCTTTTCAAAAACCTTTCAAAACAAGTTTCTCATTTCCGAAAACTTCCATAATGGTTTTAAAGTACGATGTGAATATAAAAACATGGTTTCACATAGTTTGAGCTTATAAGACCGATTCAAGTGGTGAGTTTTATTTAAAACTCCAAATGATCACTTGAAATTTGAAAAGCGATTTGAAAAACATGATATGCATGAACTAATGCATTAGACTTGCGTAAATGAACCTATGTACCATACATCAATATTACAACATGTAATATGATCTTTCGTATTCGTTTCCTCGTGTGGACTGAATCTTGAACTTGTATGGCTTGAACACTTGAGTTGTGATATTCCACAAACTTTGACTAACTGAAACACACTCGATAAACATATTAGTATACTTTCACTTTGTTTGTTTCCATCGAAATCCCGGGTGGAGTAAAAGTGATTAACCACTTGGTCCAACAAGTAATACCCTGAAGTAAACTTTGGCGATCTCGGGGCTAGCACCACTCATGCCTCACCTTATCACGCCCCTCCTGCTAATACCCCGCTTTCTCAAGCCCTGCCACGAGGCATGATAGATCATGACTATTATGGTGTCGATCATATTCAAGGCTTCTTTGCACAAGACGATGACAATGACTTAGATCGATCGTAGTTAGTATTTATTTGATAGAAACTTTTTCGAGGACAGTTGTTGTAAATTTTTGTCGTTTTTATGAATATCTTTATTTTTGATGATTTATTTTAATTTTGTAATATTTTTTATTAATATCACAAAATTTATAAAATTATTAAATAGTATTATTTGTTTAACTGTAGTAACGGATTACCAATGGAACATATTAATCAAATAACCAATTTTCTAAAAAACACATAATTTTCTGTTGCTAATATGTTGTTACTTAGAAATGAATTAGCAATAGAACACCAAATTATGTTGGTAATCCCTTGCTACATAGCAACAAAATACCAAATTCTATTGCTAAATAGCAACAGAATACCAAATCTCACTTGCTAAATAGCAACATATTACTAATGCAACATATTAATCAAATAATTTTTGTTCTATTTAATAAATTATTGTATTTTGTTCTCTGAAGTAGCAACGGATTAGCAACGTAATGTAGTTTTTCACAATCAAAAAACAAACCAGAAAAAGGTTTTGCCGACGTTCAGCAACGGAAACTTCTATTGCTAGGTCATCGACAAATTGGATATTATGTTGCTAAACAGTTACCGACAAGGTTTTTAGCATCGGACTCAATTTCGTCATTAATCCGTTGCTATGTGGATTATAGACGGAAAAATATTAGTTTAGCGACGAAAAATTCCATTGCTAAATTCACCATTTTTTGTAGTGATATAACAAATAGCTATATATACTCATGTCACTTCTTACATGTAACACCAACAACTTAATTAAGTGCATTAATATCAATCTTTCCATTCATATATTAGAAATATTCCGACAATCCCCACATGAATGAAATTTAACCAATGTCGCACATTATATATATCATGTATCCACCACATAAATGAAAATTGACTAATGTTCGTCCATTGTATTTATTATCCCCCACATAAATGAATTTTTCATGATTTTTTTAAATATAATGCAAATTATAAAGTGAGTACTGGTGGAAATGAATGGCATTAAGATATATGAAGCTTGTGGCTTTGAACCTTCCTTAGTGTAACACCATCAAGTTTTATAGCAAATCAATGAACACGTACGATGTCTCGAACTATTCAACGATTTGTGCAAACCAAAACAAAAATGCACACACAACCCCACTACAGAAAAATGCATTAGGAACAAAAGTTTCCTTTATTGAACGCTTATTTTTTGTTGCTAGCAAGGTCGGCAATGAAATAGGAACAAAAATAAATTGTTCAAAAAATTGTCGTCGCTAATTAGTTAGCAACAGAATTTAACATTCATCCTTAATTAGAGACGGTAAAACCATTACCGATCCGTCTGAAATTGTGATGGATCAGCAATTCAGACAGATCGTTGATAGTCTGTAACCCAATACGTGAGGTTTATAGGTTGTTGTCCGTCTCTTTTCTGTATCTAAAGACAAAATATAGACAATCCTCATAACATCCTGTCTCTATTCCATCTCGAATTAGAGACTTAAAACAAACAGATGCAACCCATAAATTGAGAATTCTAGGTTTATCCTTTATCGATCATCTCCATTTCGTCTCAAATCCATTGTGATACCTATATTTTTTACCAAAAATCTCATTCATGCAGAGTTTTCCTAAACACAAAACCTGCAACATTCGCATTGAGCCTTCTTTAAAGCCCTGCTCCTTCTGTAACAACTCCTTGTGGGTGCTATAACATCCTCCTAAATCAGATTTGACATAATTCATTCACAAAAAAATCAAATAATTATACTAAATGATCAAAAACAAAGAATCCGATCTAAATATGTACCTAAAAAATTATGTAAAGTTTGTTTACAAACCAAACAGTTGAACAAAATAACTAAAATACTTAACTATCATTACCCAACTACTCTTACACTAACTTGTGGATGTCCCAATTGTTGTCAACATGATATTTCTACTTTGGTGGATTAGCTAGATGTATCCCCACCTGTTGATCGTGGTCGCAATGTTAACGACACGTTTATAGTAATAGTGTGATCATCAAATATTGATTACAAATGTCGATTTCAAGGAACAATATTAGGACTACTCTTTATCTAGTTTTACTGCTAAGTTAAGAAGTACCATTTTCTTGGTTTTTTAAAACTAAACTAATTCTATCTAAAAAAACAAATAAATTAGTTTGTCGTTCAATTGAGAGAACTACTAGACCATAATTTCACCAAGGTTATACTAACTATGCAATAACTTCACATCAATTATGCAAATCAAACATATTATGATAGACAAAATTCCTTCAAATTCACTTTATCCCACTATCGTGGTGATAATGATCTTATTGACCCACTAGAACTCCACCTATAAATATGAATAACTATCATGGTGATAATGATCTTATTGACCCATAAACAATTAAGTTTATTATCCATGCATTCCTAGTTAATAACAATCTATTGATGTCCTACATATCCTACGATTGTGTTTTCTATATCCAGATTAAAGCTCCACGATCATGGTTACTCCAAATTTCCAAAATTAATTAACATCTGATCAAGATGTTTGTAGCATTAAAAATAGAATAAACACAAATCATAACATGCACAACTTCACAATCATCAATTCATCAAACATTCATAGCTTTCTAACCTAGGATCCATAGATCCCTAAGATAAAGTAAACTACTTCATATTCATAACTAAAACAAATAACTCATTGTATTAATCATCAAAATCAAAAGTAATACCTTAGATTTAATAAAATAATGCAACTTCAATTGTAAAATTGGAGTTTTCAATGGATTATCATCTTCAAATCTCTCATAAATAGTAAAAAATGACTCAATAACTCTTTAGTACGAATAAACAAATCTTTTTTGGGACTCCCAAACCTAAAATAACTTAAAGTATTTATATCAACCATAAATTACGACCCCAATCAAAATAGAAGCCCAAAACTTTTAATTTTTGTTCTGTCTCCGAAGTTAAAGTTGTCTCATGCTGTGTGCTCATAACCATAGAGTCATACAACGTTCTTCTTATTTTCTTTCCAGTTGCAGGTTTTCACATCGTACGTTCAATCTTTTCAAGCTATGCGTAGTTGACTACTATAATAGTCTCGATTTTTCGACTACTATAAACTGTAGTAGAGGCAAGGACGGGGTCGAACCCACATAGCTAGGGACAACTTTATATTAGTTAAAGGGGGATTTTGAGCTGATTATGCTAATCTATACTACTAACTAATTAACAACTATGAAATTAACGCAAGCACAAGTAAACTATAAACACTTTTAAACTAATAATATTAATGAGAATTTCATATCAAGAAAACACATAGACTGAAGTAACTATGAGGTTTAAGGCTTATAAGGCGTATTTATTATTGGTTTAATAATAAGTACCAAGAAATTCAAATTGGTTAGGCTCAAATGGTCTGACAAATAAATAACTTTAGGTGGGATGAAAACACTATTACTTAATTATCAAAGAAGGTCTATATCTTCCCTTTTTAGTGTTAATTCATATCAGTTTTTGCCTTGAGTTGACACACACTTGTTCTAAGATTCTAGAGATCTAACTTTTCCACTAGTAATGTTCCGACTGCCTAGTTACTTTTGTCTCTAGCAGAAGGATTATCTCTATCACTACGTCTCTAATATGAAATCATAAAAGTGCTCGACTTTTGGTTAAACATAAGTTTTTAAAATTTTTCTCCCCAAGTTTCAAGTTAATTGCCCTATTTCTTACTCATCCACAATTAAGGACATGCATGAAATTGTAATTGATTATTTCTATGCACATATGATATCTTATCTTTTGATATTTCATTAGCATTCATATATATCCTCACATGTCAACTACTACCACTACTATTAATAAATATATACCATTTTATACTCTATATGCATGCATGCAAATACATTAGCTCATGATAGAATACGAATGAAAAAATATAAAATGGACAGAAAGAGGTAAATGATCGAAATACAATACCGTAATATCATCTTTAATCGCATCAAGAACTGATAAGTCAATAATTAGACAATGTTTTTATAGTATATTTAGGTTTATTTTGAATGTAAAAAGCTATAATACACTAAATATTCTCTTATTTTTATGATTTCAGGTTAAAATAAGGAAGAATGAAGAAATGAAGGAAAATGGAGAAGAAAATAGAAGAATTTGGTCAACAATGGAAAAGCTCCAGTGATGTGCCAATGTGGTGAGAAAACACATAAATAGTAGGACAAATCGGCAGCAAAGAGACTCAGCGAAGTGCCAGCGAAATTAAGACTACATTTAATGATTAGTCGATAATTAGACAATATTTTATAATATATTTTAAGGTGATTTTAGATGTAAAAAGTTGTATTACACTGAGTTTTCTCTTGTTTTTTGTGATTTCAGATTATATTGAGGTTATGTGAAGAAATCGAAGAAAAGGGAGAAAAGTAAATAATTCAGTGACACTTGTCGAACGTGTATAATAAATTTCCCTCCTTTATTATACTATTAATGTTTTGTAATAGTGGTAAGTGAGAATTGTTTCCATAGGGATTTATCAAACTTCTCTCGAAAAAAAGACTTTTAATGTTTTATTATTTTTTACTTTAATTTAATTAATTAATTAAAATAGTAACTAAACTCACTAATTCAATCTATAAATATACTAATAATAAACTAAACTAATTATACTAACTTAAACAACACAATCCAAACTCATTATAAATCAAATAAATCCAATTCATTAATAAATATCTAAACAAATATCTAGAACTATGAAACATCTATTCATTTTGCATCCCAAAGATGTTACTTCAATCAATATAGTTATGAGCATACTTTAAAAAGCATGTTAAATCATTAAACTCTAATCTTAAGTAAGTAAATAACCTTTAGCTAACCATTTGTTCTCCTTATACCAGTGGAAAAGTCATGTTCTAATTTTATTGAGCTAACCCCTTAAAATACACAAATACATTAACTTCACGCAATAAAACTGCATTACACTCTATGAAAACTTCGAACTACTAAATCTAGCATCTTCGGAAAGCCACTTCAACATCAGATTTAGATCTTAAATTCACCTATGACATCTAAACGGTAACACCATTCAAACAATCCTATTTGCTACTTTTAACAAGATAATGAAACCAAATATCACAATACATATTCTAGACTATGAATGCAAAAAAAAAGTTCATGATTAAAATAAATAGATAATAACTTATTAAATCAGTGAATCAAAAAACACGATTGGTTTAAAGCATTAAGCACATATTTATCTCATCATAACTACATTACAAAATGAATCTAGTTCATGTTCAAACTTTATTTAGATCAACTAACTACTCACTCATATTCATAAATAATATTGCAATAATACAAATAAAGGACATAAATAAATACCTCTGAATGAAATTATTTTAAATCTTCAAGTATTCTCCGAAAGCAATGAACAATAAAGCAATAAAATATGAAAACAAACAATGGCTCCAAAAGTAATGAAATATTGATCTAAATACTCAAAGACAATTGATTTCGTAGCCTTAGGGTCATATTTATAGTATTTTAGGTAGTAAACATCACAAACTAACTCAAACAAATCATCGTTATAAAAAATCCTCGAAATCTATTCTAGCGAATGCTTAATGATTTGGGTTTAAGCGGAATCGCTGAGTAAATCCTTGGAATTTGAAGTCTCTGTTTCCACCGATCTAAGTGGCGATTTTGGGTACATAGGAATTGCTAAAAAATCATTAGTATTGAAATTCAGTTCTTCTTTGATTTCTTGTTAATGATTGACAAGTCAATAATTGTACATGATTTATAGTGTAATTTAGGTTGATTTTAGATATAAATGATGATATTATTGTCAAATCTCAAAATTTTTAAAATGATAATTATGGCTAATCGGGATTAAATAATCTTAATTAAGGTTTAAGTCGCAAGTCGGGAGCTAAAGGCTGGTGAAATTGAGATTTTTAATTAATTTTATTTTTGTGTGATGTGTGACTAATGTTCTATATTATATATTATTTTCTTTTGTGAATTCGTCAATTTCTAGCGAAATTGAAGTATTTTTCAAGTGTTAATTCAGGCTCAAAATCTAAGAGATAAATATGAAAAAATTTAAAAAAATGCCAAATTGCCAATAAGGGTATTATTTTATATAGTTGAGGATATAAACTGAGGGGTAAGGTGGTCATTTGGCAACCCTCTTTATAAAAACGAAATCAATCCGGGGGGTGGGGGGATGTGCAAACTATTCTTCGTTTCTTCATCGTTCTCCTCTCATTTCTTCATCTTCAACGTTTCTCTTTTATCTCTCTATCTCTCCCTTGTAGTTGTTGTTGTTGGTGATCGAATTGAGAGCCGTGATTACTGTGGTGCCATTGAAGGTAAGCTTTAATGGAAATTTCGATGGTTGATTTTTTGGGACTGGTTTTATGATCAAGTCGAAGTGAATATGTTAGGTGTTGTTGTCGTTATTGTTGATTGTGAGACAAGGAGAGGAGGCGAGGAATGGTTAAGAAAGAGAAAAAAAAATTTTAAAAAAAGAAAACAGAGGCGTTGAGGGAGGAGTAACCAAAGTAAGAAGGAGGGGGGGGACATTGTGGTTGGGCACCCCAAACAAAAGAAATTTTTCAAAACATAGTAGTTCTGTTGTAGGGACGCAGGGAAGAAGAAGGGGGTTTAATCCCCCGACCGGACCGAACCGGGTCCAGATCAATTGAGCCGGACCGGTCCGGTTCAGGGGTCACACCCCACATTTAAAAAAAAAATTTGAAAATCGAAAATACAACAACAACAACAACAAAATCAAAACATAACAACAACAACAACAACAACAACAACAACAACAAAAACAACAACAACAACAACAACATAGCCTCGGTCCCAAATTAACTGGGGTCGGCTACATGGATCAAACTTTTCCATTGTGCTCGATTAAGTGCAATTGATGGTGAGCTTTGCAAACCATTCAAATCCCTTTTAATTAATGCATCCCATGTTAACTTTGGTCTGACCATACCTCGTCGAATTTCTACAGTTTCTATTGAGTCAAGTTTTCTAGTTGGGGCATTTGTAGGCCGTCTTTGCAGGTGACCAAACCATCGCAACCGTCCTTCCCTAATCTTTGTATCAATTGATGCTACTCCTACTTGTCTTTGAATTTCTATATTTCTTATTCTTTCTTTACGAGTTTTACCACACATCCACCTAAGCATCCTCATTTCTGCCACGTTTACTTTATGTAGTTGTTGTTGCTTTACCGCCCAACATTCACTTCCATAGAGCATAGCTGGCCTAATTGCGGTCCTATAAAATTTTCCTTTTAACTTAGTAGGAACATGTCGATCACAAATCACCCCTGTTGCACTCCGCCATTTCTTCCATCCAGCTTGAATTCTATGTGTGACATCATTTTCAATGTTACCATCATTTTGTATGATTGATCCTAGGTATCTTAAGTGGTTTACCTTAGGAACTTCTACTTCCCCTAATTTTACCACTCCGTCATCTCGATGTCTAGTGTTTCCAACTCACAGTGCATGTATTCAGTTTTCGTACTACTCAATTTAAAGCCTTTAGATTTTAATGTATTCCTCCAGAGTTCTAAATTCCTATTCACTCCATCTTTGGTTTCATCCACTATGACAATATCATCTGCAAATAACATACACCATGGTATATCCTCTTAAATATGTCTAGTTAGTTCATCCATAACTAAAGTAAATAGATATGGGCTTAAAGCTGATCCTTGATGTAGTCCTATCGTAATGGAAAATTCTTTTGTAGCTCATCCAAATGTCTTTATACTCGTTACTACTCCATCATACATATCTTTAATAGTGTCTATGTATCTAGCATGCACTCTTTTTCTTTCTAGAACCCACCAAAGAACATCTCTAGGGACCCTATCATATGCTTTTTCTAAATCTATGAATACCATATGAAGATCTTTTTTCTTTTCTCTATATTTTTCTAACAATCGTCTTACAAGGAAAATCGCCTCTATAGTTGACCTCCCGGGCATGAAACCAAATTGGTTCTCCGATATATTGTTGTTTCTCTCCTTAGCCTATTGTCAATTATTCTTTCCCACAGTTTCATAGTGTGACTCATAAGTTTAATTCCCCGGTAGTTTGAGCAACTTCGAATGTCTCATTTGTTTTTGAAGTTTGGCACAAACATGCTTCTTCTCCAATCCATTGGCATCCGTTTTGATTTTAAAATTTTATTGAAAAGTTTTGTTAACCAAGTCAATCCGATTTCTCCTGAGCATTTCCAAACCTCTATGGGTATTTCATCTGGGCCACATGCTTTCCCTATTTTCATTCTTTTCAATGCCTCTTTAACTTCTACAATTTTAATATTGCGTGTATAGTTTACATTTCTTTCTTGGTGTGGGTTTTCATCTATTATAGTATCAACTTGGTCATCATTAAATAAACTATCGAAGTAACTTCTCCATCTCTCCTTAATATCCTCCTCGCGCGTTAAAACATTTTGATTTTCGTCCTTAATACATCTTACATGACTTATGTCTTGTTTCTTTTTATCTCTTAATTTGGCTAGCCTATATATATATTTTTCGCCATCTCTATTACCTAACCTTGTATATAGATCTTCCTTGAAATTTGTTTTAGCTTGACTAACTACTTTTTTAGCTTGTTTTCTTCTCTATATTGATTGTACGCATCTCCATCTTGACACTTAGGTATTTTCCTATACATCTCTCTTTTAGTCTTAATTGCTTGTTGGACATCCTCGTTCCACCACCATGTTTCCTTCTTTGGAGGTCCCAAGCCCTTAGATATACCTAATATGTTTGATCTCACCCTCCTTATGCAACTACTCATTTCTAGCCACATTGTATTAGCATCTAAGTCAAGATTCCAAACATTTTCCTTTTGTAGTTTTTCTCTAAACTCTACTTGTTTACTATGTTTTAGGTTCCACCACTTTATTCTAGGGTCGCTAACTCTTTTATTCATATTATTTCGTTGTGTTAGCTTAATATCAAGTACTACTCACTTATGTTGGGTAGTAAGTGCTTCACCAGGTATTACTTTGCGCCTCTACACATAGTTTTCTATCTATTTTTCTTGTTAAAAGAAAATCTAATTGACTCTTGTTATGACCACTACTAAAAGTAATTATATGCGACTCCCTCTTTCTAAAACTAGTATTTGCTAAGACAAGATCATATGCTGAAGCAAATTCTAAAATTGATTCTCCTTCTTCATTTTATTACCGTAACCAAAACCTCCATGAACTCTCTCAAACCCATCGTTACTTACCCCGACATGCCCATTTAAATCTCCTCCAATAAAAACCTTTTCATCTAATGGTATACTCTGCATAAATCCATCCATATCATCCCAAAACTTGCGTTTGATGCTCTCGCTTAATCCTACTTGTGGTGCATATGCGCTAAGTATGTTCAGTTTTTCATCTCCAATAATTAATTTAACTAGAATCAATCTATCCCCCATTCTTTTAACCTCTACGACCTTATCCTTATAATCATTATCCACCACAATTCCTACTCCATAGCATTTGCTATCTATACTAGTGTACCACAATTTGAAAATCAAAAATAAATAAAATAAAATCCCAAAGAAATTGGGAAAATTTAGAAAATTGAATTTTTGGACAAATTAATGAAAATTGAGAATTTTTATAAAAAATGAGGATTTTGTGATTTTGTTGAGGATTTATATCGGGGATTTTGTCATCTAATGCGTGTTACGACACCGAAAATATCCAAAATTATGAAATTTGTTTAAAAGCCTACTCTACATTAATTCTCATTTCTTAATCACAATTTGGAGTCAAAATTGAGATTCGGACATTCGAGGAGTTGATTTGGAGGAATTCCAGGGTTTTCAGATCGAGGCAGGACCAAATAAAATATAATAAATTGAAAAAATTATATTTAAGCCTAGACAACGTAATTCTCAATGTCAAAAAATAATTTTGAGTCAAAAATGAAATTTGAGAATTGGAGAATTTATTTTGAAAGTATTTTAGGGGTTTCTGAATGCGATTCGGTCAATTAAACTACAATTAATTGGAAAACAATTGTGGAATTGTTATGAATGTTACGGGACTTACAAATTAATTATAGGACTGCAATTGGAACCTCGTGTGGACTAGCTTACCGACTCGGAGTGCAAGAGAATTACATTATCGCGTTTTTAAGATTAAGTAAATCCTAAGATAACCTTTACATTATACGAGTATTTTTCGAACATAATTATATGCGAGGTTTATCGCCGCATATTTATTGGTCATGCATTCACAGACACGAGGAAGGAGGCTTTTGGAGGTCATTTTGTCTTCATTGGCTATATGTGTGGTATGATGAATACCGTAGCGCTCTGCGATTGGAGTCACTGAATGTTGTAGACACTTGTTTAAGATAGGTTGTAATGCTGGCCAGGATCATACTCCATTGAGAGTTGTGGGCGTGGCTTCTTGAGGGACTTCCTCTCAAACTCATGAATCTTTATTACTGTTTACCCACCAATTTTGAAAAATGTCATGTAATTGTGGTCGGTTAACAGAAACGAGATGAATTACATATTTGTATATTTATGATTCCTTGCAATATTATTGTTCATTTAAATTCTTATAATAAAATGCATTTGATTATTACATGTGTACTGGATATTGTGGGACTTACTTATATGACATTATCTTCTATAATTGGGTAATGGCATGTGTGAGCAACGACAAAGGAAAAGGTAAGTTGCTAGATTATCTTTGACTTGATTAGTTCCTTTGTCTCTTTGCATGTATAGTTTTTGAATATAATACATTGTATAAATGAGTTTTTGGGTTCTAGTGTGATTAGGATCTCATTTGGAATGGTTGAAACAGTTATGGGATGAATTGCGATAATTTTAGAGTTTACGTAATGTTACTTTAAGGATTTTAATCTTTTAAATCAAGCTAGAATGAATATATATTAAGTCTATTCAATTTATATTGTTATGGGGTGGATAATGAGTCCTTCGACATTTCCACTAAGCCGAGCAAGTTTAGTTGAAGACTTTTGAAGGCCGAACTTTTTCGTGTAGGCTTAGAAATAGAGAAGGTGTAGTCGAAAACTTTTTTTACGTAATTTTGAGGATTATTTAATTAATCTAAATGAACTTTGAGGTTTAAGACTTATTTTAGAATCATTTGTGGTTGATAAATAATTTAATTTAATTATGAAAAGATATTTATATTATTTATTTATTGATGGAGAGATTAAGACTGCTAGATAATCAGAGGATTAAGGTAATCTAGGATGGTTAGATGTTCTAATTAGGTGTGGTTTGACAATTACACTAGGTGTTCTCTTCTTTTTGTGATTTCAGGGAAAAATTAAGAAATGGAAGAAAAAGAGGAAGAATAGCAAAACAATCAACACGAGAACAAAGCCAGCGATTAGCCCGCAATGTGAGTTTTTATATGAATCGCGGTATAAATCGACAGCATAGAAGAGCTAACGAATCATCATCGAATTGGAGTTTACACTCGAAACTGCTAGATGAATTAGTGGAGCACAGAGAGCTATTTTTTGTGATTAACTCAACAATTTGTGAATAAAATGGAATCACTAACAAATTGCTTAAGCCGATTACTATTGTTTTAGATTATTATGAAGAACTTGAGTTTATCTATAATTTGTATACTTAGGAAACTATAAATAGAACCTTAGGGCTTCGAAATTAGCTCTCTCTGGAAGCACTCTCTCTTAGCCCTCTCTGAGTCGCAAGTTAGTTTTTATTGACTTTATATTTGAAGCTACATTGGAGCTTTGTTTATTTTAGTAAGAGATATTTATTTAATTATGTCTTTCAATTATATTATTGCATTGTTCAAATCCAACTATAGTGAGTAGTTTGTTAATCTAAACAAACCCTAGACATGTATATACTTTGGATTGATATATAGTTATAATAAAGGAATCATGTACTTAATACTTTAATCTAATCATACACAACAATGAAGATTTTAATAAATTATTTTTGCATATTACAACTAATGAAGATTGATATTGTATGCATAGTTGCAAATATGTATTATGATATTTTGATTTTGATTCTATGTCTATAATTATTGACAACAAGTATAGAAGTAGTAACTAAGATTAATCTATAGGGTCATATTACCCGAGTAGATGTTCTAGGTGATTGTGTTCTAAGTTATTTATTGATTGGCATATTCTGATTAATATTTAGTTTAGATTAGGCATGATTTTCATTGAGTGTTAATGCTATTATAATTTATATTTTATTGCGTTTTATCAAATAGGTAAATATACAATGATACGGATATGACTTATTTTCTATTGAATATAGAAAAATTGATGGTTTGCTAAAACTATCAACCTATTATGAATTAGAATTTAATGATTCCAAGATTCCAAGTGATATCATTTAACTAGGTTAGGAGGTGATGTAATGTTCTGGTGTTTGAATGCAATCCATGTATATTACATTGTTTAATGGGGGTATGTTTAGATGTTTGTTTAGATATTTATATTATATTGAATTTGGTTTTTGTTTAATTAAGTTTGCATCGAATTGTTTGAATTAGTTTAGTTTGTTTGGTTAATGAAGTTAGTAGTCATAGTTTTTAGTTAATTCCCGTTTAATTAGATTGACTAAATTAAGAAAAACAAAACAAATAATACTTTCATTAGAAGTTTGCAAAATCCATGTGGAGATGATATCTCATTTACCACTACTAAAATAATAATAAAATACGGAAACTATTATGCATGCTCAACATGTGTCGGTTTTTGGTGTCGTTGCCCGAGATTTTTAGTACGATTGAACATGTTGGATGACAATTCCATGCCTTATGTTTGATCAAAAGGATATCGTGTGACAAAAGGATGTTATATACACTATTGATTAGGTTGTATCGATTCTATATTCGTACAACTTAGGTGGTCATAATGTCTTGCTAGAGGCCGCTTATGACTTGTATACCAAAATGTGTTTTGGTATACTGTCAACGTTGTATGAGCCTATTGGGTCAGAGACTAAGAATGGTTTTGCGAGATTTTAAGATGGTTCAGAAAAATGAATTTTATATGATAAAATTTATGACGGAAACATCCTTATGGTGTATTACACTTATACTCCTTTAAGTAGGGGTATATGTGTAATTTACTTAACCGTCTATATACAATGGTTGTATCAATAGACGCTTTAAGTTAGAATACACGGACGAAAGATCAAAAGGCCGAAACTCTATTTTCATTTCAGAAACGACTTAGGGTTTTTTGGTATGCTCTGGATCATTTTGGAGAGAAAAACAAAAGGTTTAGTATTCTCTCGAAGCTAGCACTTTGAATCTCGGCCGCCGTTCGTGTGTGGACTACTGGTAGAGGGCATTCGTCTTTGGCAGCGCCTTAGAGATCGATCGACCTTCAGAAAGGTATATTGCGACTAAGGTATGATTAAGTTTTTCATGGTTTAAACGTTTTTAATGGAATTAGATTCGGATCCTGTTGGGGTTTTTGCCAAAATTGTTTTGTAATCTCCGCTGCGTATGAACCCCAAAACCCAACAGTGGTATCAGAGCCATCGAGTTCGATTCCATTAAATTCATTGCATGTTTTCTTCTAATATATACATGATATATGATTGATAGCATGTTAATAGTTGATGTATATGTGGCATACATAAGTTTTCTGTGAGATTTATTATCATGTTTTGTGTATATGATACATATATTAGTGATTTAATTGAAATTAGTTTCGTACATGCTAGTAACCATGTTAGGTTAATTTGAATAATTTTAATGAATTGAGTTTCGTGTTCTATGATCCATGACACCATTAGGTTCGATTGGGATAGTAGTTCATGATTCAATTACATGTTTGTGATTATTTGGATGAAGACCAAAATTGCAAATAATTAATTTTCGAAATTATTTATTTATCTTGTTATATCTATTTTGTTATGAAGTTTCTATTTGATAAAGATAGATAACAAATTAGAATAGGAGATAAATATCAAGAATCTTGTTATTGGTGATATACTTGGATTCAAATATCTTAAATTCAAAATTATTAATTAATTTTCGAAATTATTTATTTATCTTGTTATATCTATTTTGTTATGAAGTTTCTATTTGATAAAGATAGATAACAAATTAGAATAAGAGATAAATATCAAGAATCTTGTTATTGGTGATATACTAGGATTCGAATATCTTAAATTCAAAATAAATAATTAATTTTTGAAATTAATTATTTATCTTGTTATATCTATTTTGTTATGAAGTTTCTATTTGATAAAGATGATAACAAATTAGATTAGGAGATATAAGTAAAATCGGTTTCGTTATCCATATTGGATATGAGATAAATATCAAGAATCTTGTTATTGGTGATATACTAGGATTCAAATATCTCAAATCCTAATTGAATTAGGATAAGATGATTAGTTAGATGTGGGCCCGGGTTAATTAATATGTTTTAATTGACTTAATTTCGGATAAATTCAGGGGTTAATTTATGATAATAAAATCAACAAAAATTATGATTTTATATAGCGAATTTTAATTTTCGGAATTGAGATTCGTCTTCTAAAAAAAAAAAAAAAAAAAAAAACGGGCGCGCTTCTATCTCGTATGCCATCGACCAATGGCGGGACCGCCGTCTAACTAATCCTAGCGTATGGAAATTCTTTTGTTAGTGAAAAGTATAAAAAAAAATTCCAAATTGTTTAGTGATTGAACAAATCAATAAAATATATGATATTTCATTGTTTACATAAAATCACTAAAACTGAATAAAATCCCTCTATTAAATTTTAAGTCTCTTGCCATCCATTTTAAACACTTGTAAGGCCTCGATCACACTAATATAGTTTCAGCCATAGTTGGGTGTATTGTGTTATCTTGGTAAGACAAGTTGGGTAAGAGTTACCTTAATGTTTAAAATGGTCCGACTTAATAAAGCCATCAAAATAGTTTTGAGCTTTAGGCAAATGATGAGATAAAAACATGCTAAGACATAAGATGTCCCATATCTCATAAAAGGATCTAAAAATTACATAAGATGTAATTGGTAATTGTTACCTACCTAAATAATCTAGTTCTGTGTTTCATGACATAGCTGTCATAGAGTTAGGTGAAATATGAATTTTAGTCCCCTAAATAAACAGTACGTTTTAGGAGGGTTGTTAATTTAGTAGGAGTCTATTCCTCTATACTAAAATAAACTTTGCATAATCTTTATTGTAGATCAATGGCCTCTTCAAGTAACAATAATCCCCTGTCGCTGCGATCCATCCTTGAGAAATATAAGCTATCTGGGACTAACTTTCTTGACTGCTTCAGAAACTTGAGAATCGTTCTCAAGCATAAACGCAAGTTGTATGTCCTGGATGCTCCAATCCCTGAGGACCCACCAGCCAATGCTACGAAAGCTGTGAAGGATGCGCATAATAAGCGTGTCAACGATTCTACTAATGTTGCATGTATTATGCTAGCAACTATAGTTCCTGAACTTCGGAAGGACATGGAACTAATGAAAGCCTACGACATGGCCGTAACGCTGAAGGAAATGTTCCAACAAAGAAGCTAGGCAAGAAAGGTTCGAGACATCCAAGAACCTACATTCTTGCAAGATGACTGGGGGTGCGTCAGTTAGTCCTCATGTTCTGAAGATGAAGGGTTATGTTGACCAGCTTGATAGACTCGGATTTCCCATAAGCCAAGAGTTGGCTACGAATCTGATCATGAATTCATTACCAGAAAGTTACTCACAATCTGTGATGAACTACAATATGAATAATATAGAGAAATCAATTTCGGAGTTGCATTTAATGCTCAAAACTGCTGAACAAAATATCAAGAAACCCTCTAGTAATATGTTGATGGTCTAAAAGGGAAAGGGAATGAAGAAGAAAGGCAAAGGCAAGGCTAGGGTTGCCAAGGCTGTTGATGCACCTGTCGCAAAGCCTATGGAACAAGTCAAGACTCGGCCTGTTCCTACTTCAAAACACCCAAAAGAAAAGGAAAAAAATTGTCATTTCTGTAATCAAACCTATCTTTGGCATTGTCGTCTCGGGCACATAAATGAGAAACGCATAACGAAGCTCCATAAAGATGGGCTTTTTGATTCATTTGATTTAGAAACTTATGAAATGTGCGTATCTTGTTTACTAGGCAAGATGACTAAAAGTCCCTTTACTGGACATAGTGAAATGGCAAGTGATTCATTGGGTCTAATACATACTGATGTATGCGGTCCTATAAACACAATGACTAGAGGAGGTTATCGGTACTTTATTACATTTACTGATGATTTCAACAGATATGGTTATGTATATCTTATGAAACATAAAGTCTGAATCATTTGAGATGTTTCGAACGTTTCAAAATGAAGTCTTGAATCAACTTGGTAAAACTATCAAAACACTTCGATCGATCGAGGTGGTGAATATTTAAGCCAAGAATTTGATGATCATCTTAAAAATTGTGGGATTGTCTCCCAATTGACTCCACCAGCAACTCCACAATGGAATGGAGTTTCTGAAAGGAGAAATCGAACCTTATTAGATATGGTTCGATCTATGACGAGTCATGTAGATATTCCATTATCCTTTTGGGGTTATGCATTACAAACTGCAGCTTTCACTCTAAATCGAGTTCCTTCTTCTAAAGCGGTTGATAAAACACCATATGAGATATGGTACGGGAAGAGACCTAGTTTGTCTTTCCTTAAGATTTGGGGTTGTGAGGCTTACGTAAAACGACAAGTCTTAGAAAAACTAGCACCTAAATCTGACAAGTGTTTATTTGTGGGGTATCCTAAGGAAACAAAAGGATATTACTTTTATAATCCCGTTGAGAACAAAGTGTTTGTTGCTCGGTATGGTGCCTTTATGGAAAAACAGTTTATTTCAAAAGACACTAGTGGGAGAGAAATAAATCTTAAAGAAGTTCAAGAATCACGAGATAAACACTGACCGCTCTTTGGAAGTTCAACAACGTTCGAACCTATTGAACCTCCGCAAGTGACACAAGGCCCACGTAAATGGTAGGGTAAGACATGAGCCGAGAGAGATTCGATTTCTCATTACGATAGTCGTGATGTGTTGCTTATGGATCAAAATGAGCCCACCACTTATCGAGGAGGCTATGTCCCACCAGACTCGATAAATGGCTAAGTGCCATGAATTCGAGATGCAATCCATGTATGATAACCAAGTTTGGTACTTGGTTGATTTACTGAAGGTGGTAAGACCATTGGATGTAAATGGGTTTTCAAGAAGAAAACTAACATGGATGGCAATGTGCATACTTTTAAAGCAAGACTTGTAGCAAAAGGTTTCAGCAGACTCAAGGTGTTGATTATGATGAAACTTTTTCGCCAGTAGCCATGCTTAAATCCATAAGAATTTTAATTTCCATTGCTGCATATTATGACTATGAGATATGGCAAATGGATGTAAAAACATCATTTCTTACTGGAAAGCTGCTTGAGGACGTGTTTATGACACAACCTCAAGGTTTTGTACATCCTGAGAATTCTAGGAAGGTATGCAAGATTCAAAAATTCATTTATGGATTAAAGCAAGCTTCTCGGAGTTGGAATATTCGTTTTGATGAAACAATCAATGATTTTGGTTTTATTAAGAACGAAGATGAGCCTTGTGTATACAAGAAGGTCAGTAGGAGTGTAGTTATTTTTATGGTACTGTATGTTGATGATATATTACTCATTGGAAATGACATCCCAACATTGCAAAATGTCAAGTCTTAGTTAGAAAAGTGTTTCTCAATGAAAGACTTAGGAGATGCAGACTATATCCTAGGGATAAGGATCTATAGGAATAGATCTAAGAGGCTAATCGGTCTAAGTCAGAGTGCTTACATAGACAAGGTGCTGAATAGGTTCAGTTTGCAAGACTCTAAAAGAGGATTATTGCCAATGTCTCATGGCATAAGTCTCAGCAAGAATCAATGTCCTAGGACAAATGAAGAGCGAGACCGTATGAATAAGATTCCATATGCATCGGCTATTGGATCTATCATGTATGCCAAGCTATGCACTCGACCTGATGTATCATATGCTTTGAGCACTGCAAGCAGATATCAGTCATATCCTGGTAAGAGCCACTGGATAGCAGTAAAGAACATTCTTAAATACTTAAGAAGGACTAAGGAAATGTTCTTGGTCTATGGAGATTTTGAAAATGATCTAGTTGTAAATGGTTACACATATGCAAGTTTTCAAACTGATATAAATGATTTTAGATCGCAATCTGGATATATGTTTACTTTGAATGGGGGTGCAGTAAGTTGGAAAAGTTTGAAGCAAGAGACTGTGGTAGATTCTACAACAGAAGCTGAGTATATTGACAGAAGCTCTTCCACAAGCAAAACATGATGGTCATGTTAGATCATTAGGCATTATATGCATATATGATTGGCCCTAGTGCAAGTGGGAGATGTTGGGGTATGTGCCCTAGGTCAATCCATTAACTGTCTTTATGAATACTTTTAGTTAATAAAATAGAGGATTTCATTTGATGTTTATTATAATTAATTTGCATATTTACATTATAATAAGATCCATAGGTATTTACAGAAATATCCTAAATGTCCCTAGTCGATCATTATACTGGGAACTATAATGAATTAAGACTAGTGTGAGTCTTGATTGATGATCATATGATGATTATACGTATAGGGATACGAATCAAGATCACGAGTACTTGTTAGGGAACAAAGTATTGGACCGACCCGCTATGAGAACATCACATGGATTAAGTCATAGTTGTTTCTCATGATAAGTATATTTTTCAGTCATCTGACTTGAGATTATCGAGACTTCAACATTAGGAACATAGTGATTTGACACTATCAAACGTTGTCTTTAACCGGACGATTATAAAGGTTGTGATTGGTTACTATGTGAGCAATGTGATGAAGTTGTGTAATCAAGATATAATTTGTCCCTCTCATATAAAGAGAGATGTCCAGTGGATCCCTAGATGTGTTAGACTGTTAAAAGCCCTAGTTTAAGTGAATTGATATTGATCAATGTCACTTGGATGTTTTCAGTCTACCTAGAGATCGAGACTAGTACGATTGAACATGTTGGATGACAATTCCATGCCTTATGTTTGATCAAAAGGATATCGTGTGACAAAAGGATGTTATATACACTATTGATTAGGTTGTATCGATTTGATATTCGTACAACTTGGGTAGTCATAATGTCTTGCTAGAGGCCGCTTATGACTTGTATACCAAAATGTGTTTTAGTATACTGTCAACGTTGTATGAGCCTATTGGGTTGCACACTAATTTTTAAATAAGTTCTTATGATTTTAGAACTTGCATGGTCTACACACTTCTTCGTTCTAATTCTACAGGATCTTTACATCCGTTTGATCCTGAAATAGATAAAACTTTTAATAGAAGTTTAAGAGGCAATAAATTAGGGAACATTTAGCTAATATGATGGAGGATAAAAACCATAATTATAATGAAAATGTCATTAATAATAATAATAATAATAATTATTAATAATAATAATAATAATAATAATAGATTCATCAATAATAATAACAATAATAATAGAGAACTCATTTTTAGACAAGCAAATCAAAATATTATAGCATATGAGCCTATGTGCATAGCATACCTCGATGGATTTCTCGAACTTGAACTTAGATATGGATTTATTACTGCCTTACCTAACTTCTATGGTAAAGACAATGAATACCTACATAAATTTATAAGGGAGTATCAACATAAAGTTAACATAATGAAACTAAAAGAAGGTACCTTAGAAAAAGTCAAATTTAAGGCTTTTTCTTTTGCTTTGAAAGATCAAGCACAAGATTGGTTGTTTTATCTCCCACAAGATTCAATAACTCCATGGACTCAAATGTGAGAAGTTTTCCAAGATGAATATATACCTGCTAGAAAAATCAGCTCCTATAGAAAGCAAATCCCAGTTGTAAATGTGAAAGATGATGAAAATATTAATGAATTTTAGGATAGATTCCAAAGATTAATTTCTTTTTGTCCACAATATGGATATACTCAAAGAGCTTTATTATAATATTTTATGAAGGATTCAATCACTTTGAACAAAGGTTATTAGACACAATATGTGGTAGATCTTTATTTGAAACAACACCTACTTTAGTAATGGAAGCAATTAATAAAATGGCTAAACAATCTAAGCAGTATGGTGAAAAGATTGAATCCTCAAGAAAAGTTATGAAGTTGATAATAGGAAAATTAATACGTTTGATGATAAAACTAATGAACTATCTAATATGGTTAAGTTGTTAATTAAAGATATATCTAATTAAGCTAAGGCTTGCAAATTTCGTAATGAGGTTACACATCCTATAGATGTGCGTCTACTTTACCTAAAGAAAATACTGAAGTGGTATGCAATGATGAACCAATTTTTGGTCCTCCAACAAATCAATATAACAACATTAGCTATTATCTTAGAAGACAACACCTAATCTTAATTATGGTCCTCAAAATCAAAATTTTAACACTTATAGACCAAGAGCTCAAATACAATCTGCACGTAATCAACAACCTCAATAAAATGCTCGATTTACGAATTCAATTTTAAAGCAAATCATGCATAATTGTATGAACCAAAGTCATCAAAACTTTACATACAATTCTTAAAACCAGATTAAGACTGATACTACTACTAATGAACCGAGAAATTAGCTTAGTTAAATGAATTTACAAATAAATAGCTCAAGTACTATACATAGTAATCAAGCTACAACACCTATTCAAACTGCTACTGCACCTACTAATCAAGTACAAGTTAATGCTTTATTCAGTGATGAGAAAGATGCACCTATAACTGGAACGATACTTAAACAAGTTAATAAAAAGAAAACACAAAAACTATTGAAAAAGGAGAAGAAGAAATGATGGCTAATGTCATTCCTACAAGAGAATGGATGGCTAAACATTCGAAATATATACCTTTTTCTGAAAGGCTATACCCATGGTATTTAGCCAAAGTTGAAGCATATGAAAAATCATTACTAAAGTCTGAAATAATTATAAGGATGAAAATGATAAGATTTATGCATTCATATTCTAATATAATACAGTTCCATAACGATTAGCTGATGTTAAGGAGGAAGAAAACATTAAAGATATTCTTGAAGCATTTAGGAAAATGGAAATTAATACACCATTGATGGAATCAAATATGCGATTTTCTAATTATGATGAGTTTTTTAAAGAATTCTTAGAATATAAGGATAAATTTTTAGACGAATCTAAATAAAACTTAAGACAAAATGTATCTGCTTTAATTAAAAAGAAAATACCTGAGAAATGTTCCGATCCAAGAATGTTTGGGATTCCTATTACATTAGGAAATTCTTTTGTAGATTTGACTATGTGTGATCTTGGAGCATTAATTAATGTTATGTCACTTAAAGTATAAGAGTGATTGAAAATAGGTTCATTGACTAATACACCTATTAATCTTACCTTAGCTGACAACACAATTATTAAACCTTACAGTTTATTAGAAATGTCTTAGTAAAAGTAAATGATTTAGTATTTCCAACTAACTTCTACATCATGGAAATATGATACTTAGAATCATCCAAATCTTCCTCTACTTTTAGGAAGACTATTTAATAAAATAGCTAAAACAAAGTTAGATATCTCTGAAGGAACAATGGCTATGAAATTTGAAATTAAAATTTTCACTTTTTATTTTAATAATGAAGATGTCTATAATAATTCTGATGAAGTCAATAATAAACAAACTAATGATAATGAATCTTTAGAATTAAATTATAATTTAAAATTCGAAGTATACGTTATTAATGTTGTAACTGTGACGATTCTAATTTTTAAATTAGTAACATATACCTTATTTGTGTATGTGGTGTGTAAACCCTAGTATGGGCCAACAAAATAATACATACCTAATGAAAACGTCAAAAAAAAAGTCGATGACTAGGGTTACTTGTTGACCATATTAATGTGTCGAATAAGGAAAGAAATATAATTATAAATCTTTAATTGATTTAAAATAGGAAGAATCCTTGATTAATGTAGAATCGGAATGATTTTAGGATCTACCTATATCATCACTAATAAAGTAAAAGAGAAAAGAAAAGAATGCACGAAATCAAACACACAAATGACCGAGAAAGGGTGGACAAAAGAGGTGACCCTCGAAATTCCTCGCGTTAGGTAAACCTTATTTGGTGTTTTAAATTAATAGATCAATTGATTTCTGAATTAATCGAGATTTATGTAGGGTTGTCTGTGCTATAAAGTTTATTTCAAAAACAAAGTGTAGATCTAAATGAAACATAAGTATTGTGTGCGATCTATGCGTATTCGAATCATAGAAACAAGTTTTCTATGTTGTTTGAATTTCTTTTCAAATAAACAAGTTCATTTGAAGACTTGATGGTTTTTCAAATAAACACAAAAAAATGAAAGAGGAGGGGAACGTTGTATGTGCACAGCTCGTTCCCCCTCAACACGAAACAGACTATCACAAGGCAGTCCAATATAGGTCTAGTACACAAGGCCCAATAGGGGCCTAGTACACTAAGCCCATGTGACTATATTGGTTGGGCTAAGGGCTCAACCACACAAACTGCCTTCTGGCAGTCCGTGGAAAAAAAAAAAGAAATGGGAGGGAGCGCAGTGATGTGCGCTCCCCCATTTTACTTCTAAAAAAAATAAATAAATAAATAAATTCAGAAAATATAATACAATAAATAATAATGATAATAATCAGAAATAAAAATATATATATAATTTTCAAAAACGGATATCAAAGAGATGTTTTAGTGTATATAAATATATATCTCGAAGTTGTCGAAAAGATTTTATAATTAATTTAATTATCGAAATGTGATTTAGTTCATGTAAATAACTTATATTTATTTTTTTAGATTTACACGACCTCGGAGTACATTTGTTAGTACTAGCTAGAGAATTGAAAAAAATAGCGTAAGAGGTAAGTTGCGATTTAAGTTATTGATTTTATGATTATTTACCTTTCTACTAGACTATGTGATATGAATCATATAAGTAGGAGATACGGGTAGATTGGGGTGCATAGTTAGACATCATATGAGCTCGCTAGGAGTCTTTGCACCAGATACTACAAGTTTGGGACAATTGGACTGTACAAGTGAGAATAACAAAAAAGGCGGTTGCCCAAAATCCATATTTGATAATTGAGAATATAATTAACTCTTATGTTCTCAATAAATGTTTGGTAGTAGGTGCTAAGTCCAGTTGGTCTAGTTTGTGGACATGGTGATAGGTAAATCTTTCACAGTGTAAGGGAATGGAATGTTTATACCGCTATGGCCATAGTAGGGTCAATCTTCACGAACTTCAACGTGATTGAGGAGTCTATCTTAGTAGCTCATACATGTTTAGCATTTTCACATTTTGATGCATTGATTATGATTTCGTTTATATGCTTTCTTGTTTATTTCCTTTGTCATATTAAATATTTGCAAGCCATGCATTTTATTTATTGTTGCATTTATTATATGGAATATTCATAACGCTAGTAACTTAACTTAAACTTACTGAGCACCGTTCCCTTTGTGCTCACCCAACAATTTTCCCCTATAGGTTCTTCATCAAGAGTCGATAAGGGGAAGTAGCTCCAACTGTCTAGAGGACTTTTCTGGTTGTTGATTGTTATGGTTCGAGATCAAACCAAAACTTTATTTTAAATTACATTATTTATCATGGGTTTTGGGGAATTGAAATAAATCAAACTTATGGAGAATTTATTCTGGTTAATAACTCTTAATATCCAGTTTTGATCTTTTGTGGAAACATTGAAGTTCTAATTTATGAGATTTCGCTGCGTTTATGAATCATTTAATTTAAATTTGAATTATTAATGAATGCTAATGAGTTGATTTAGAAATGAAGCTTACTAGCTGGGTCCATAACTCAATGACCGAGTTGGTTAGCGAGTTATGAATCGAGCTAGGCCGGTCGGGATTCATTTAGGAAATCGGTTCTTTACAACGTGGTATTAGAGCGGTTTAAATTTAACCAAAAAGTTTTGGGAATGAGGATATTAAAAATCTTACCTAGTTATTTGTTGATTGTCTATAATTATATCAAATAGATATAAGCTTTTAAGTTCTCACCTTTTCCTATTCTATCAGTTGGAAATGGCAGACGAAAGGAATCCCAACGACTTGGTGAATCTATTAGCTCACGAGAGGGAGATGAGAAACGATGGAGGCTAGAATCACTCGTCAAGAGGATAATGTTAATTGAGTGCTACAACTCCTTCAAATGCATATAACTCAATATAATCGAATAGAGCCAATATAGCGCCAGCGGTTCAAGTGGAGATGAGTATACTCAGTCAACCGATATGAGACAACACTAGTAGACCATCCAGTGGCACCTATTGCACCGGTAGCCCAAGCGGTAATGTCGGACACTGAAGAGCGATTTCTCTTACTGGCTAGGCCCAGTCGGGAATTCATGAAACATGGAACGCCTAAGTTTTATGGAACAAATGATTCAAAGGTGGCGAGAACTGGATAATGGCTATGGAGAAGAGACATAGCACCATGGATCTAGATGAAGAAATTAAGCTTAACTTTGTATCCTTTTACTTTGAGGAAGCAGCTTACAAATGGTGGAACATGATCCTAAGGTCTGAGGGCGAGGTCACTACTTGGGCGCAATTCAAGAAACTATTCAATGAGAAGTACTTTTATGAGATGATGAGAGATCATAGGAACTTAGAATTCATTACACTTGAGCAAGGCGACATGATTGTAGCAGATTATGAGTCGAAGTTCCACGAGCTGTCAGAATATGCACCGGAGATGGTGGCAACAGAAAGAGCCAGAATCATGAGATTTGTGGGAGGTCTCAACCCAGATATTCGAGGTATATTATCAACGCTCGTACACCAGCCATATGAGGCGGCAATAGCTAGTGCACGTCATTATGAAGCCGCTATGATTTAAAACAGTACGATTAAGGTTGCTCTTGCAATGCTCAAGACACAGAATCAGGATCAGAGCAGAGGGATTGGTGGGTTCTTTAAGAGGCAACAGGACAAGAGGCGTAACACGGGTAATTATCTGGGTAACCCATCATCCGGAGGTTCATTTCAACACCAAGCAGAGGTGGATACTATGGTAACGACTTTTGCTACGCCATCAACATCAATATAGGGTTTTGTGATATCCTCCAAGGCATTGCAGTGGTCAGGCGACCAAGGGAAGACTCAGTCGGTCAGGGGTCAAAGAGTACAAAACAGTTGCCTATGCCGGGGAACCAGGGTAAAAGAAACACATAACTTGCTTTAAGTGTGGGAAACAAGGTCACTACCAGAATCAGTGTTTGGGTGCTCCATCAGCGTCTATTAGCAGTGTAGCTCAGCTGGTTAGGGGACAGATGAAGGCTACGGCTGAGCAATATCCAGATTCCACCAGTCGGCTCGTTATAGGTACTATTAATATTTGTGGTAGAGATACATTTACTTTAATAAATTCAGGCTCCAACATTTCATTCATATCGGGCAGCAGGGTAGATGAGTTAAAGTTGAAATCTGTTAGGGATAGTACATTACTTGTCTTGACCACTGCAGTGAGTGAAAAGATATACCCCAACCTCATCTGTCGAGACTATGTAGTCAAGATTGATGGGTATGACCTACCCACCGACCTTAGAGTCCTAGAGCTTATTGATTATGATGTTTTATTGGGAATGGTCTGGCTTTCTGCATATCACACCCACATTGATTTCTTCTATAAGACAATCATTTTCGAATTTCGAAACCTACCTCCATTCTTATTTAGAGGAGGAACACCTCATCGACACACCACTCGAGGAAAATGGCAACTATTCAGGAAATTGAATGAATGATGGGAGTCACAACTTTGGGAAAGGAAGGTCAGGGAGATTAGATTCAAAAGATACCTATTGTGTGAGAACTCCCATAAGTCTTTCCCTCTGATCTACTGGGTATTCCTCCACATATAGAGATTGAGTTTATCATCGATCTTGTTCCTAGAACAAAGTGATATCTAATTGGAAGAATTGTCAGAACAAGGTTTCATAACTCCGAGTATGTCACCATGGGGCGCTCCAGTCTTTTTATAAAGAAAAAAGATGGGACTATGAGGATGTGTGTGGACTACCATCAGTTGAACCAAGCAACTGTCAGAAACAAGTACTTATTGCCAAGAATCGATGATCTATTCGACCAGTGAGAGAAGCCAAATTTTCCTCGAAGATTTATATGAGGTCAGGGTATTATTAGCTAAGGATTAAGGAGGAAGATGTTTCAAGACAGGGTTCGAGTACAGATATGGTCATTTTGAGTTTACAGTTATGACCTTTGAACGACTAATGCTTCTTCGATGTTCATGGATCTCATGCATCATGTGTTCCGACCTTATCTTGATCAGTTTTCCATAGTAATCATTGATGACATAATGATTTACTCAAAGTCCCAAAAAGTGTTTGAGACACATCTCAAAGTTACCCTACAAACACTGAAAGATCATCGACTGTATGCTAAGTTCAGTAAGTGTGAGTTCTGGGCAACAGAGGTGAAGTTTTTGGGCACACTATCAGTGCAGAAGGAGTGATATTCGATTGTGATAAAGTTAAGTCAGTAATAGTTTGTCGACACCAAGTACGGTGATAGAGATCAAAAGTTTCTTGGGATTGGCAGGTTATTACAGAAGATTTGTTACATGTTTCTCCAGCATTGCTACCCTATTGACACAACTGACAAAGAAGAATGCACCATTCGATTGGGATGACAAGTGCGAGAATGCCTTCATGAAATTGAAGCAGAAATTGACCACTGCTCCAATGTTGACACTACAAGAACTAGGAGTTGCGCTAACAGTTTATACAGATGCTTCGGGGACCAAACTTAGTGGAGTATTGATGCAAGATGCGAAAGTGATAGCCTATACATATCAACAACTCAAGATCCATGAAAAGAATTACTCGGTTCATGATCTCGAGTTGGGAGCAGATGTCTTTGCATTGAAGATTTGGAGACACTACCTTTATGGCAAAAAGTTTACCGCCTATTCAGATCACAAGAGTTTGAAGTATTTGTTCACTCATAGTGATTTGAATATGAGGCATAGGAGGTGGCTCGAGTTTCTAAAAGATTACAATTTCAGTTTAGAGTACCACCCAGGGAAGGCGAATGTAGTGGCGGATGCCTTGAATAGACAGAGACATGTGACAAAGATAGTTATTTCATTGATGACTCATGAGTATTAGTTACTTGAGGATTTTTCGATGTTGTGCATTCATAATGATCTACAAGGGAACTCAATGTTTGCACATTTAAGGGCCGAGTCAGAGACCATCACTAGAATCATCAAATTTCAGAAAATAGACTCAAAGTATTGGTATTACAAGGCTTGGACCAACAACACAGAGTACCCAGATTAGAGGGAATCGACAGATGGAGCTTTAAGGTATCGAGATAGATTATGGGTTCCAGCTCATGAAGAGTTGAAAGTGGAATTGCTCCAAATTCGCATAAAACCAAGTACATCATAAATATGGGAGGTAAAAAGATGTATCAGATCATGAAGTTGATGTATTGGTGGTTGAAGACAAAGACCGACATTGTAGAGTTCATCAGGAGATGTAATAGATGCCAGCATGTAAAAGTAGAGCATCGAGACCAGGTGGTCGAGTTGAAGTGGGAACACATCTAGATGGACTTTATGGTTAGTTTTCCTTGATCACAGAAGAGCAATGATGCTATTTGGGTCATAGTGGATCGATTGACCAAATTCGCTCATTTTCAACACGTAGCTACCCAAGATACACTTGAGAAGCTGAGCAAACTGTATGTAGATTGGATTGTGAGGTTGCATGGAGTGTCAGTGTCTATTGTCTCAGATCGGGATCCTCGATTCGCATCGATGATGTGGCAAGGCTTGCAAAAATAGTTGGGTTCCATAGTACACCTCAATACAACATTTCATCCTCAGATATATGGTAAAATAGAGCAAACTATACAGACTTTAGAAGACATGCTCAAGGCTTGTGTGTTAGACTTTGAGGGTAGTAGGGAGAAATACGTGCCCTTGTGCGAATTTGCATATAATAATAGCTACCAAGCAAGCATCGGAATGGCACCTTTCGAAGCACTTTATGGCAGATCTTGTCGTTCGTCGATTTGTTGGACCGAGGTTAATGAAACAACATTGTTGGGACCAGAGTTAGTGCATGACTACACAAAGAAGATCAAGCTGATTGGAAAATGCATAAGTGCAGCAAGGACAACAAGGACAGATAAAAACATTATGCAGATAAGAAACACACGACCATTGTGTTTGAAAAGGATGATTAGGTACTTTTAAAAGTCTATCCATGATCATCGAGAAGATTGGTCCAGTAGCATATCAGCTTGAGCTCCCTCCACAGTTGGCAACATTACACAATGTCATTCATGTCTCAATGTTGAGAAAGTCATTCTCAAATGCACCATGGGTTGTCGATTGGGCTCAGTTCGAGTTGCAAGAGGATGCCTCTATAGCGAGCAGCCGGTGCAGATCCTATATAGGAAGGCCGGAAGGAGGAGGTACCACTAGTCAAAGCAAAATGGCAATTTCATGACGACAAGGAGACGACGTAAGAGCAACCGAGCTATATGCATGAGTATTTCCCAGACTTATTCTAAATCGAGGTACAATTTACTTTTAAATTTCACGACGAAATTTCTTATATTGGGGAGGTGGTGACGATTCTAATTTTTAAATTAGTAACATATACCCTATTTGTGCGTGTGGTGTCCAAACCCTAGTGTGTGCCCACAAAATAATGCATGTTTAATGAAAACATCAAAAAAAGAGGCGACAACTAGGGTTCTCCATATAAAAGTTTATATCTACATAAATTAAAGTTAACTATCTCTATTCAGGTAATGAGAGTAGTCTAGTGAACAAAAATAACTGAGATAGATGATTAATTCAATGGAATGATGTTCTTGGTGAACTCATGAATAGAAAATGATTTGACGAAGTTAGAAAAATCATTGATTTTCTAATCAGTCAAATAGAAAATTAAATGAATTAGCTGACGAGTTGGAATTGATAGTTGCTTTGTAGTCCACAATAAAAATGATATTGTGAATAGACATTTAGAGAATGAGTGAGAGTTGCATGATGCGTCAGGTTTCATTTTTTGATCGGATTGAAATTGATATATCTTTTCATGGGATGACAAATTTAATTAGAGATCTACAATCATGGGACGACTTGTGTAGTTTCAGGATTTCTGTTGAGAAACGCTGGAATGATGGATTAGATGGATACCTAACTCTACTTAATATCTAATATTGTGCCCAAATACTATTTGCATCACTTATATTTAGACTGATGATAGACAAAAAATTGGATGATCGATAATTTTTATAATGAATGATTAGTGATGAGAAACCAAATTGGGATGTGTGCCAGAGTTTGGTGGATATGAATAGAATTATCAACGATTTGTGGAATTGTTATTTGTTATGAATGAGGAGTTTCATATGAAAAGCAAGATGAGTTAGGTCTTGCTATGTATAGATGTTTGAATGCAACTCAAGGCATGAAATATGAAGTAAACTAAGATTATTGGACATTCCACAAAGTTGATTGTTTAACTCGATAGAAATTCACAAATTCCCAGGATTGGCAAAGTAATTGAAATAACTTTTCATTAAACCAAGAATTCGAAAATGAAAAGTTGAAATGGTTATGATCTCTACCATCAAGTTGTTAGCTACAATGAAAGTGATTGGGTCCACTTAACGGTTTCACTTCGGAAATGAATTTTTACAGTTTTGAATTAAAAGAGTTAAATATAAACGATCATTTTCTCATATCTCTTTTGGTTCAATAACCTGTAAGTTCAAGTTTCGAGGATGAAACTTTTAATTAGTTGGGAAGATTGTGACATCTGAGGATTTCATAAACTTGATTAGGATGCTAATTAAGTATTTTTGAATTTAATTTTGGAATTTAAGTATCCGGGGTGAGACCCACGTGTTATGGACTAGACATCATAAGATATATTTTATGTATGTGTGTTGTGTACTTAGTATGTGTATTAAATGGTATTTTGTCATGTAATATGTTTGTGTTGAGGTGTATCCTCCGTTTGTCATACTCGGGGTTGCAAATGCGAGTTGGAAAGATTTGAGTGAAAATAAGTTATTAGTTTTTCGAAAACTAATTAACTAAGTGTTAATCCTCACATAAAGATTTTATCTCAGTTTACGTGCAAACTGGGATTGGTGATTGTAAAATGATAATGAAGTTGGTACAAGACTTTGCCTCGAATTTAGTATCGGTGGTGGTGGTTGCTAATGAGATTAGGTCTAAATCAGGGCAAGTTTGGCCAAATATGACAAGAAAATTAGTCCATAAGGGTTTAATATATCATGGACAAAAATATGATTTTTTTGGGTTTTGGTGTGACCAAAATCAATATTATTGACGTTTTATGAAGATGAAATATTTTATTAAGAGTTTGGTTTATTTTGGTGAAAAATTGGATCGCAAAACGAGCGTCGGAAGCCAAAACATGTCAAAATAGGGATTTCTTGAATTAATAAATAAAAAGAAATTAAACTGCTTACAAGCAGTTGAAGGTTTATATATAAATATTTTAAAAAAAGCAAATGAAATTGATTTCAATAAAAAATGTTTAAAAGAACCTCAAGGTATGTCGATACCTAAACTTCTCAATTCAGTTTTTTTTACTTTGAGAGCTCTCGACGTTTGATTTTTGCCTAGTTTCTTTTTATAAAATCGTTAAGCATCACGAGACATCAGTTCAAGATAATTTTTCGTGGTAAAGACTAGGTATTCGACTCGTGATTTGGTAAATACTCAATGCTGGACATTTTCCTCAATTCAATTTGAATTCTCCCAATTTCTCCATTTCTTTTGCGGGGTTTTGATGGAAATTAGTAGGAATTGTTGATAATTAGTATAGTGGGTTGATTTAGATCAATTTGGGATAAATTCCACTTGGTTAGGTTAGGGTTTTGATGAATCGAACATATGTGATTAAGTTGATAACTATTTTGGAGATGTTTTTATTGTTGATATTAATTTATATTTGGATTTTGGACGAATTTTATTATTGTTTTTATTCAATCTGACTCTATGGTTTGTGGGGATATTTTGATGTTGAAATCAAGTGGTTTCATGGTGTTTGTTGTCGAGTATTTAAGATTTAATTGCGAAAATATTGATTTGGAGATAAATAAAAGTTTGTCTATTTGACAAGCCATGTTGGAAAACTCATAACTTTTTCGTCGGTGATTTAGTTTGTGTGTTCTTGGAGTTTATAAAAAGTATGACATGAGTACTACAAGTTCCTTTTAGGTCATCATGATAAATATTAAGCTTTTCAAGATTAAAAAGTTACCCCAAGTTGGAAAGTTGAAAGGTGATTGAAACAATTTATAAATTAATATTTTTGGAAACTGTTTTCAAGTGTACTTTGGCCGCAATTTTCATTGGGATTTGTGATTTGGTTTCACTTGAAACTTGATTCATAATATAATTAAATATGTAAGAAAGCTATTGGAATCATCTTCAAGATGAATATTTATGTACTTGTAATTGTAACATAGTCCGCATTGCATTTTATCATTGTTGGCCATCCATTCATAGAGTAACTAAGGGGGATATGCTTGTTTCGAAGTTTGGTTTTATTGAAACAAGGTTTCAGTCCTGCCTCTATGCCGTCCAGTGAGACTAGCGAAATCTAACACCGACAAGTTATCTCTACATTTCATGATTTTTTTAATATTGTTTATGTACTATTTTTGGAAGTCGATGCCTGATTATAGTTAGGAGACAACGATAAAATGGATTGCATGTCATGTTGACACATATATCTTATTGTTTATTTGGAAATGCAATTATATATCTCCATGTATCATACTAACAATTGCAGGAATACAGATCAATGTAGGAATTTACTTACCTGACATCTTCGAGTTGTTTTTAATGATGTCATATTTTATATGAAGACAAAAGATGAACGTACAAGAATCGAAGATTGTGGTAATTGTTTGCAAAGGTTAAACTAAATTCTTGTTGTAAATAGTTTATATATTTTGTTTTAGGAATCCTTGGGTTGATTGTAGGGCATGAACGTTCATTGGATGGTTATGAGAGTCTCCTAATCTAGTTTAAAATACGTTGAGGAGGATTTTGTTTCAATTTTTGTCTATTGGAGATTGTGAAGTTGTAATTAAGCTTTTAGAGACACTAAGTTAGTTTATAAATTGGAATTTGATATATATTGTGAATTGCGGGGAGTTATAAGTCCTTCTAGGCTTCTTCCCAATTCTGCCGTCTATTGGGTGATTTTTTCAGTAGGCCACTTTAGGGGAGGTCCCGCCAAGTTTTTTTATTAAATATGGATATGATATTTTAATTTGCTCAAATTGAGAAAATCATGAATTGAGTTTTATTTAGGATATAAATATAGTTTTGGAGCCGTAGAAAGGATTGACATAATTATTATTTTGAGGTCAAAGTTGAAAGAATGGGTTAGGCTGACTAGATTATCAGATGATTAAGGTTATCTAGGCCGTCAGTCATCTTAATGGCGAGGGGGCTGACAATGTGATTTGTGCTTGGTGATGTGATACATTTGATATGGTACTGTGGTGTTACATTTAATGGTTATAATGATGCTACATTTGTTACATTGGTGATGATTATTAATATCTTTGATGAACTCTATTTGATGAAATATATATTGAGTTTATTTATATATTGATTATCCAATTTATGATTATATCAATTCGTTTATACTTCATGAGGTATATTCGTTTTGTTGGAAACTCAGCTTAATTTTTTTAAACCTTGAGGACAAAGAATTCAATGAAAGAAAATAAAGGTAAAAGATAAATTCAGGATTTATGCAAAGTTCAAATTTTTTATTCAAGTGAGTTGATGAAAATCTTCAAATTTCTTTCAAATACAAGTAAGCATGAACTTCATTTTACTTTATTTTTGGTTAGGAATATAATATAATGAATATATAATAGATTTTTGAATGGAAGTGATATTTTTATTAAGTGAATTCTATGATAGAAGGAATCAATTTTTATACATTTTTTTATTAACTTTACTAGTTGATGTATACACTGGATTAATTGTCTTTTGTTAGTCATGAGAATGAGTAGAGTATTGAAACAATAGTGCAAGATGCACAAGACAGATTTCTAAGAATCTTGTGATACAAAGATTATTCATTAAATATTTTTATTGTATATATAGAAAGTTATTATGCCACAATTAAACAAAGAAATGGGTAAGAAACCAATGAATTTTATAAGTTAGATAGAATATTTTCTTCAACTTTAGTGGATAGTGTGAAGTGCTAACAAGAGTTTACAAAATATATAGTGAGTCTATACATTCTATAGCAAATGGAGCACATAATCTATTGTGAGAAAAATATGAGAATGTCTACAGAAAATGGAGTAGAGACTCAAAAATCCAAAGTCAAATGAAAATATATATAATAAAGGAAAAATAATTAGAATGAATTAGACAAAATAAGAGATGAAAAAGGTGGATGTTCTTAAACTCTTCAAAGAAAAGATTTAGCTCGAGTGCTTGAAGCTAGGGTTGAGTGAAGTATTTCTTAATCTAACATGTTTTAAACGATATATTCATTGGTATCTTGGCAAAACTCCTATTGATTTTGATTGTGGTATTATTTATAAAGTATTTTCTAAAGTTAAGATTAATCTAGTGCTTTTGCGTTTTGATATTCTATACTAGTCATCTTTAGCTTGATGCATGTCAGTGGAGATGGAAAAAACTTATATTGTGTACTGGCATTGGTTTTAAATTTTAAGTTCTAAGGGGTGTTGCATTGGGTGGTGGAGTTATCATTAAGGGATGGTTCGTTTTTTCTAAATCATTCTATTCTATAATAACTTTCGTTTACTTGGGGGTAATATGTTTCCATTTAAAGATCACTTCTATTTAAAACCTTCTATTAGTTAAAGTTAAGATGAATTAGATTGAAAGCAGTTAATATAGAATGTAAATTGAATATGATTAAGATATTCCTTTGCTCGGGATAGCAAAGTGCTAAGTTTTAGGTATTTGACAAGTTAATGATTAGACATAATTTATAATGTAATTTAGGTTGATTTTAGATATAAATGATAATATTACACTAGGTATTCTCTATTTTTGTGATTTCAGAATTTAATTTGGAAAAATAAAGAAATGGAAGAAAAAAGGAAGAGGAGGAAAAAATTCAACTGGAGAACAAAGCTAGTGATTATCCAGGGATATGAAATTACACATGAATCATTGTCTAAATTGGCGGTAAAGAAGAGACAGCGAATAATCAACAAAGTAGAGTTTACACCGGAAATCGCTAGATGAATCGGTAAAGCAGAGAGAGCTATTTCTAGTGATTAACTAAGCGATTTGTAAACAAAATGGAATTGTTGACAAATCGCTGAGGGCGATTACAAGTTTTCTTAGGTTATTATGAAGAATTTGAGTTAATCTATAATTTTTATAAGTACGAAACTATAAAGAGGACCTTATGGCTTTGAAATTAGCTCTCTCTATCTCTCTCTCTTTCTTTCTCTCTCTATCTCTTCCTCTCTCGAAGCACTCTATCTTAGCCCTTTATTAGCCGTAAGTTAGTTTTTATTGAGTTTATGTTTGAATCTACATTGAAGCTTTGTGTATTTCATTAAGTGGTATTTATTTAATTATGTCTTTCAATTATATTATTGCATTGTTTAGTTCTAGCATGAGCGAATAGTTTATTAATCTAAATAAACTCTAGACATGTATATACTTTGGATTGCAATATAGTTATAATTAAGGAATCATGTAGTTTGTGATATTTGAGAATTTCGTAAACTTGATTAGGATGCTAATTAAGTATTTTCATATTTAATTTGCGATTTAAGTATCTAAGGTAGGACTTATGTATTCCGCACCGGAGATCATAAATTTAAATATCATTTTTGTGTGTCGTGTGCTAAGTGTGTGTATTATATGGTACTTTATCATAAAGTTGGGTTGTGTTGAGGTGTATCCTCAATTTTTATACTCGGGATTACAAATGTATGTCTAAAGGGCACGAGTGAAAAAAATTATTGGTTGCTCGAAAACTCGTAAATCAAGTGTTAATCTTCACGTGAATATCTCGTCTCGGTTTACATGAAATTCGGGATTGGGGGTAATGTAAAATGAGAATGAAGTTGTGAGTTGGTAGTGGGCGAGGTTGCGATTGATTCTAAATCAGTGCACATATGGCTAAGTATGACAAGAAAATTGGTCCGTAAAAGCCATGATTCTTTAAGTTTTGGCATGACCAAAATCAGTGTTATGGAGATTTTATGAGGATACACTATTTTGTCAAAAGTTTGGTTCAATTTGGTAAAAAATCGGATCGAAAATGAGTGTTGAAAGCCAAAACACGCCAAAATAGGGATTTTGAGAATTAATAAATAAAAAATTAAGTTGCTAACAAGCAGCTGAGGGTTTATATATAAATATATAAAAAATCAAATGAAATACCTTTCATTAGAAACGTTCAACAAAACGTTTCTTTCCATCGGAACCTAACCATTTCAATTCAGGTTTTCGCTCCACGAGATCCCAATGTCCAATTTTCACTCGATTTCTTTCTGCAAAATCATAGAGCATCGCAAGATGGTCAATTTCGGATAAGTTTTTGTCAAAACAAGGTACTTTGCTTGAAATTTGTTAAATACTCAATGTTGGGCATTTTTCTCAATTCAATTTGAATTATCGCGATTTCTCAATTTCTTTTGCAAGATTTTGATAGAAATTAGTAGGAATTGTTGAAAATTGATGTATTGGATTGATATGCACCGATTTGAAATAAGTTCCTCCAACGTGGGTTAGGGTTTTGATGAATTGAAATAATGTGATTCAGTTGATAACTATTTTGGAGATTTTTTAGAGTTGATATTGATTTAAATTGTGTTTTTGGATGAATGGATTAATGGTTTTGATCCAATTTGACTCTACCGACTATGGGAATATTTTGATCTTGAAATTGGGTGGTTTCCTGGTGTTTGTTGTCTAGTTTTAAAGATTTAATTGCGAAAATCTTAATTTGAAGAAGATTTTTAGTTCAAAATAAAATAAAGTTTGCCTAGTTGACATGCCATATTGGAAAATTCATAACTTCTATGTTGGTAATCCAATTTAAGTGTTCTTAGATTCTATGGAAAGTATGACATGAGTGCTACAAGTTCCTTTGAGGTCATCATTTCAAATATTAAGGTTTTCAAGGTTAAAAAGTCACTCCAAGTTGGCTAGTTGAAAGGCAGTTGAAACAGTTATATAAATTAATATTTTAGAAAATTGTTCTCAAGCATACTTTGGCCGCAGTTTTCATTAGGTTTTGAGCACTTGAAGGTTAACCCATAATATAATTGGGTATGTAGGAAAGCCATTGGAACCATCTTCGAGATTATCCGACTCTCCAGGAACCTCAAAAAATCAAGCTTAAAGTTGGTTTGGTTATAAGTAAATTCTACAGTGATCTTTACTATTGATTGAATTTTCATGTACCTGCAATTATAACATAGTATGCATTGCATTTTGTTATTTTTGGTCATACATACATAGAGTGAGTGAGGGGGATAAGCTTGTTTTGAAGTCTGGTTTGATTGAAACTAGGTTTCAGTCCCACATCTATGTCGTTTAGTGAGACTACCGGAGTCTAATGCCCACAAATTATCTTTGCATTTCATGATCTCTTAATACTGCCTCTGTACTATTTTTGGAAGTCAACATCTGATAATAATTAGGAAACAACGACATAGTAGACTACATGTCATGTTGATGTATATATATTGTTGATTATTTGGAAATGCAATTACATATCTCCATGTATCAGACTAATAATTGCGAGTATAGATCAATGTAGGAATTTACTTACCTAACATCTTCGAGTTGTTTTTAATGATGTCATGTTTTATATGAAAACAAAGAAGAACAAACAAGACTCAGAGACTTTTGGTGACATGTTTTAAGTTTTAAAAGTTTAATTTTAGTTGTAAATAGTTTATACATATTGTTTTGGGATCCTTGGGGTGAGTTTAGGACGTGAAGTTACTTTGAATGGTTATAAGAGTCTCCTAAGTTAGAAATTTAAATAAGTTGAGAAGATTTATATTCAATTTAGGTCTATTTGGGATTGTCAAGTTGAAATTAAGTTTTCGGAGACTCTAAGTTAGTTTATAGTTATGAATGAGGAGTGTCATATGATATATATTCAGTTATAACACCAATAGGAAATTGGTTGGAAAGGAAATCCAAATGATTTAGGTACATAACTATTAAACATGGATTTTTTGAAATCGAAAGTATCAAATTATTACAATTATAAAATGCTCAGGAAAATGTTAAAATAGTCATAACTAGGAAAATAAAGACACATGGTTTTGAAAGTAGGCATTGATTAGTCAAACTCAATTATGACTGAAAATCACTTTGGGATTGTGATAAAACTAGTCAAGTTGTTTAAGTCAGTTTTTACGAAAATAAAATACTTTGAAGTAAAGTATTGTCTCTTTTCGAAACAAAAAGTAAAAATGAAATAAAACCACAGTGTATAACAATCAAATGACTTCTAAAAAGAAGTACTAAAACTTTTGATTGTTTATTACTTAAGTTACTTATTCATAAGCGATGTTGAGTATAGTGGTACTATGAGTCAACTAAATAAATGATAAAAAAATGTAAATACATGATTTAGAATTAATCTTTATTAACACCAAATTAAGTGTTGTCAAGAAGGAATGATCAACAAAAACTTCTAACTTAAAATGAAAATTATAGGGATAAGATCAACGTGTTAGAAGTTAAGGTATTGGGGAAGTTGTCTAGTAATAGCGTGAATGAGCTATTAAACATCAACATTAGTAGTTGTGTTTTGAGGTTCAATGTACCCAATAGTCATTTCTAATTAAATTAAGTTATGATGCATATTACTACAACCTGAAATAAAACCAATGAAGAGATAGATTTATTGATTGAATATCAGTAAGTGATTGGTATAGGACGTTAGAATAAGCTCCTATATTAGGAGAATTTCCATTTATATGACTTAAAGGATTGAAAAAGTATCCTTTAAGAATTTGATTAGTCATAAAGTTAATCAGAGTTGGGAAATTCAAATTCTTCTATCTCTTTAGTTGAATAATAATAGAAACGTGAATTCATCAAAAAATGAATTGATGATCGGTAAGGTATTTAGTTATCTTACACAGACTTTTGAAGTGTACCAAATTTCTTTTGAAAAAAAAAAAGAAAAGTCAAGAAATTTGAGACTAATGGAAACAAATTAAGGCAATAATAAACAGTAAAACTATTTGAGTCAAAAAAAAATTTCAAATAAAAATTAGCCAAGGAAAACTTCAATTGATTAAATGATCATAAGAATTCGTATTATCCTTAGCTAAGTTTTTAAAAAGAGAAGAGATATAAATTCTCATTCTAAGTCAAGATTAAAGAGCTGTAAGTGGCTTGGTTTTTTAGCGAAAGTCATGGTTTGTCTATAAAGGGACTAAGATTGATATCAATGAGAGAATAGCTAAGATTGAAAAAAATTGAATGGAATAGACTATGTGTATAAAATAAAATGAGACGTTGAGATGACTAGCTACTCTTAGAAGTGACACAACCAGATTCCTTTAGTAAGGCCAAAAACTAGAGTAGTTGTGCATGACCAAAAGTCTGAGTAACTCCATTTTATAATCATGATTCATTCACAGTGTAGAAGATTAGTGTTGCGTGTTCACTCGTGTTTGAATAATCCAATGAACTAGTGATAGTCGGAATAAAAGAGTCTATAAAGTTTCATTAGAGTCAATTGGAAGCTTAAGTATGAGTAAACAAATGGTCAAAAATTCTCACATTAATATGAAAAAAGGAAAATCTCAAGTTAATAAGTCTCAATCAAATTAGGATGTCAAACTATAAGTTTGATTGAAATTAATATATCTTCACAAGTATCTTACGAAAAATCCAACTCCAAATGTTGAAAGTTTTGAACCAAAGTATTATACAATTGGTATTAGTAAATACGTTGTATATTGGTTTAAATGTAATGTTACACCACATGATTAGTCAGTGGCGAAAGTTTTAAAGTACTAGATTATCTTAAATTGGAGTTGACGTAAGATGCCAGAATGATAGTCAAGATAAATATGAAAGGAAAAGAGATGTGTGACTTACAACTCAGTTAGTCATTATTATTCCTAATGGTTTCTAGATTATTCGATAGAGGACAATATATCTGACTTGATATGTTGAAAGAGTTGAGTATTCTTCCACTGTATTGAGTTGAAGCAAAAAGAGATATCATATTTATAACTTATATGTGATACAAGTTCAAAGTTATACTATAAGAGTATAATCATGAAATATGTCAATATCTCTGTTTAAATATGTATGTCTACTCAAGTTAAGGATAACTGCCTTTATTCGGGTAATGAGAGTAGTCTAGTGAACATAAATAACTGAGATTGATGAGTAATTGAATGGAATGAGGTTCTTGGTGAACTCATGGATATAAAATGATTTGATGAAGTTAGAAAATGCGTTAATTTTTTTAACTAGTTAAAGGAAAAGATAAGTAAATTAGTTGATGAGTTGGAATTAATAATTGCTTTCTAGTCCACAATATAGATGATATTGTGTAGACATTTAGAGAACGAGTGAGAGTTGGACGATGTATTAGGTTTCATTTTCTGGATTAGATTATAATTTGAGATCTCTTGTCATGGAATGATAGATATATTTAGAGATCTATAGTCTTGGGATGACTTGTGTAATTCCAAGTTTCTATTGAGAAACATTGGAAAGATGATGGATCAGATAGATACGCAGCTTTACATAGTATCCAATGTCGTGCTCAAATATTATTTGCATCACTGTGTGTATTTTAAACGAATGATAGTCTTAGAATAGGTCAATCTACAATTCTAATATAGGATGGTTAGTAATGAGAAAGTAAACTGGTATGCGTATATTTGAGTTTGGGTGGATAAAGAAAGAGTTATCAATGTTTTGTGCAATTGTCGTTAGTTAAAAATGAAAATTGGTGTAATGAAAAGCAAGATAGGCTAGGTCTTGCTATGTATGATGCTTGAATGGGATTCAAGGCATGAAATAAGAAATGAAATACGGTTATTGGAAATTCCACAAATTGATTGTTTAACTTGTCAGAAATTCATAAATTGCTAAGATTGGCAAAGTAATGGAGATAGCTTTTCATTAAACCAAGAAGTTGGAAAATAAAAGTTGAAATGGTTATGATCTCTACCACTGAGTTGTTAAATAAAACGAAAGTGATTGGGTCCACTTAACAATTTCACCTTGGAGATAGTTTAATAGGTTTGAATTAAATGTATATGAAATATCATTTTCTCATATCTCTTTTGGTTTAGTAACCTATAAGCTCAATTTCAAGGACAAAATTTTTAATTAGTTGGGAAGATTGTGACATCTGAGAATTTCGTAAACTTGATAAGGATGCTAATTAAGTATTTTTAGATTTAATTTGCGATTTAAGTATCCGAGGTAGGGCCCATGTATTATGCACTGGAGATTTTAAGTTTAAATATTATTTTTGTATGTTGTGTGCTTAGTGTGCAATTTATATGGTATTTTTTCATAACATCGGTTTTGTTGAGATGTATCTTCAATTTTTAATACTCGAGATTACAAGTGCGTGTCTGAAGGGCACTAGTGAAAGAAAATAATTCGTTGCTCAACAACTCGTAAATCAAGTGTTAATCTTCACGTAAAGATTTCGTCTCGGTTTACGTCCAAGTCAAGATTGGTGATAATGTAAAATGAGAATGAAGTTGGTGCAAGACTCTACCTCAAGCTTTATGTCGGTTAGCGGTGGTCGAGGTTGAGATTGAGACTAAATGAGAGGACGTTTAGCTAAGTATGGCAAGAAAATTGGTCCGTAAGATTTTAGTATTTCCTAGACAAAACCATGATTTTTGGGGTTTTAGCATGACTAAAATTAGTACTATGGAAGTTTTATGAGGATGGACTATTTTTTCAAGAGTTTGATTCAATTTGGTGAAAAACTGGATCGAAAATGAGTGTCAAAAGCCAAAACACGTCAAAATTGAGATTTTGAGAATTAATAAATAAAAAAAAATTAAACAGCTGACAAGCAGCTAAGGGTTTATATATAAATATATAAAAAATCAAATGAAATACCTTTCATTAAAAAGTTCAACATAACATTTCTTTCCATCGAAACCTAACCTTCTCAATTTGAGTTTTTACTCCGTGAGTTCTCGACGTCCGATTTTCTCTCGATTTTGAAAATTGTAGAGCATTGTGAGACGGTTAATTCAAGCCAAGTTTCCACGGCGGAAATGAGGATTTGGCCTACAATTCAGTAAATACTCAATGTTGGGCATTTTCTTCAATTCAATTTGAATTCTCGCGATTTCTCGATTTCTTTTACGAGATTTTGATAGAAATTTGTAGGAATTGTTGAAAATTGATGTATTGGGTTGATGCGCACCGATTTGGAATAAATCCCACCGACGTGGATTAGGGTTTTGATGAATTGAGATAATGTGATTTAGTTGATAATTATTTTGGACATGTTTTTAGAGTTTATATTGATTTAAATTGGGTTTTTAAATGAATAGATTAATGGTTTTGATCCAATTTGACTCTACGGGCTGTGAGGATATTTTGATGTTGAAATCGAGTGATTTTGTGGTGTTTGTTGTCTAGTTTTGAAGATTTAATTGCGAAAATATTGATTTCGAAAAAATTTCAGTTCAAAATAAAATGTAGTTTGCTTAGTTGACATGCCATATTGAAAAATTTATAACTTCTTCGTTGATGATCCGATTTAAGTGTTCTTAGAGTCTATGAAAAGTATGACATGAGTGCTACAAGTTCCTTTTAGGTCATCATATCAAATATTGAGGTTCTCAAGGTTAAAAAGTCACCCCAAGTTGGCTAGTTTAAATGCAGTTGAAACAGTTATATAAATTAATAGTTTTTAGAAACTATTCTCAATTGTATTTTGGCCGAAGTCTTCATTAGGTTTTATGATTTGATTTAACTTGAAGCTTGTCCTATAATATAATTGGGCATGTAGGGTAGCTATTGGAACCATCTTCAAGATGATACAAAGTTTCGGGAACCTCGAAATTAAGCTCAAAGTTGGTTTAGTTGTAAGTAAACCCTACAGTGATCTTTACCATTGACTAATATTTATGTATCTATAATTGTAACATAGTCTGCATTACATTTTATTATTCTTGGTACATAGAGTGACTGAGGGGGGCAAGCTTGTTTTAGAGTCTAGTTTGATTGAAACTAGGTTTCAGTCTTGCCTTTATGTCGTCTAGTGAGACTTGTAGAGTCTAACGTCGACAAGTTATCTTTGCATTTCATAATCTATTAATATTGTTTATGTACTATTTTTGGAAGTCGACATCTGATGGAAGTTAAGAGACAATGACATAGTGGATTGAATGTCATGTTGATGCATATATTGTTGATTACTTGAAAATGAAATTACATGTCTCCATTTATCAAACTAACAATTGCGGTAGTACGTAACAATGTAGAAATTTACTTACCTGACATCTTCGAGTTGTTTTTGATGATGTGAGGTTCTATATGAAAACAAGGAAGAACGAACAAAACTTAGAGACTTTTGGTGATTTGTTTTATGTTTGAAAAGTTTAATTCTATTTGTAAATAGTTTATACATATTATTTTGAGACTTTTGGGGTGAGTGTAGGACGTGAAGTTACTTTGAATGGTTATAAGAGTCTTCTAAGTTAGAAGTTTAAATAAGTCAAGAAGGTTTATATTCAATTTAGATCTATTTGAGATTGTCAAGTTGAAATTAAGTTATCAGAGACTCTAAGTTAGTTTATTAATTTGAATTTGATACATATTGTGAACTTTATGGAGTTATGAGTCCTTCTAGTCTTTTCCCAATTATGTTGTTTATTAGGTGAATTTTTTGGCAGATCACTTTTAGGTGAGGTGCCGCCGAGATTTTAATCAAATATGGATATGATCTTTTAATTTGCTTAAATTGAACAAATCATTAATTGAATTTCATTGAGGATATAAATATAGTTTTGGAGCCTTAGAAAGGATTGAAATAATTATTATCTCGAGGTCAAAGTTGAAAGAATGGATTAGACTAACTAGATTATTAGATGATTAAGGTAATCTAGGTCGGTCAGCTGTCTAAATGACGAGGGGGCTAACATACTTAATTCTTTAAATCAAATCGAGCACAACAATCACAATTTTAATAAGTTGTCTTTGCGTATTACAAATATTGAATATTGATATTGTATGCATAGTTGCAAATATGTATTTTGATATTTTGATTTCGATTCTACGTCTACGATTATTGACAACAGTTATAAAAATAGTAAATATAATTAATCTATAGAGCCATATTACCTGAGTGTATGTTCTAGGTGATTGTGTTCTAAGTTATTTATTGATTGACATATTTTGATTAATATCTAGTTTAGATTAGACATGATTTTCATTGAGTGTTAATGCTATCGTAATTTATTGCATTTTATCCAATAGGTAGATTTAAAATGATAATGATATGACTTATTTTGATGGTTTGCTAAAGGCTATAGACCTATTATGAATTAGGATTTAATGATTACAAGATTCTACGTGATATGATTATAACTAGGTTATGAGGTGATATTATGTTCTAGTGTTTGAATGCAATCCAAGTATATTACATTGTTTAGTGAGAGTTTGTTTAGATGTTTGTTTAAATATTTATATTATATTGATTTTGAATTTTATTTAATTAAGTTTGCATGTAATTTTTTGAACTAATTTACTTAGTTTGGATAATTAAGTTAGTAGTCACAGTTTTTAGTAATTCAGTATTTCAATTCTTGTTTAAGTAGATTACCTAAATTAAGAAAAACAAAACAAAAAATTCTTTCCTTAGAAGTTTGCAAAATCCCTATGGAGACAATATCTCATTTACCACTACTAGAAATAATAGAAAAATATGAGAAACTATTGTGCACACTCAACACGTGTCAATGATTCTTAGCATACTATTTCCACTTGATTAATTCTTTCATAATCTTCCCTTAACTCCATTTCTTCATATATTCCATTTATTACCTGAAATAGAAAAAATAAGAGAAAACCTTTTATAATATGGTCTTTTACATCTAAAACCATCCTAAAATGTAGTATAAAACATGTATAATTATTGACTTATCGAATAACCCCAAACTCAATGACAAGTCAATAATTAAACAAGTTTTATAATATATTTTAGGATGATTTTAAATGTAAAAGACTAAATTGCATGGGGTATTCTCTTATTTCTTATATTTCAGGTGATAAATATAATATTTGAAGAAATGAGGGAAAAAGGGAAGAAAATGAAGGAATTGACCGAGTGAAAAAATCGCGTGAAGAATCAATACCAAGAAAGCAAGGAAAAACTGGGATTTTGAACTAGCAATTCCCAACGATTCATAGGACACCTAAATCACTGGCTAAATTGAAGAAACCAGATAGCTTCAAATCTTGAATTTTCTTAGGGATTCCACTTATGCACTAAATCACTGGTTACAAATTTGTGAATTTTAGATTAGAAAAAGGATTTTAAGTTGGTTTAGGATATGTATTATCTAATAAACCCTAGAACATGAAATTAAGAGCCTTTTGTTAGTTATACTATTTTGCTTTAGTTTGGAGGCCATTCATTATTGTTTTTCTTTTTGGAGAAAATTGAAGATTCAAGGTATCATTAAAGTGTTTTAATTATGTCTTTTAATTCTAATGTTTTGTGTTATTTATTATCATAAGTGAGTAGTTTGTTAATCTAAACAAAATCCAAACATCAACTAGATCCATTTTGCAACGTAGTCAAGATGAGACGAACGTGTACTTCATGCTTTGAACCAATTGTAGTATTTGATTCACTATTTTTATAGATTGTTATTTTCGTGTTGCAATCATGGATTTGAGTATTTTATGCATAGTGGCCAATATGTACGTAATGTTTTGATTCATTATCTATTTGAAGTGGTAACTAAGATTGTTTGAAAAGCAAACACTTTGTAAATGTTCTAGGTGAATTTGATATCTGAATCTAATGTTGAAGTGACTTTCTGAAGATGTTAGATTTAGCGGTTCGAAGTTTTCATAAAATGTAATGCAATTTTATTGCGTGAAGTTAATGTCTTTGTGCAAATAAAAGGGTTTAATCAATAAAATTAGAATGTGACTTTTTCGTTGGTATAAGGAGAACAAATTGCTGGCTAAAGGATGTTTAATTACTTATGATTGAGGTTTAATGATCTAGGATACTTTAGGGAGTATGTTCATGACTATATGATTTGAGTAACATGTTTGGAATGAAAAACTAATTGAACTTTAATTGTTTTAGGAGGATTGTTTAGATATTTGATTATTATTGTGTTTTATTGAATTGAATTGCTTTTAATTTAGTGACCTTGTTTTGTGTTATTTAAGTAAGTTTAGTTAGTTTAGTTGATTTTATATTTAGAAAGTGTTAGTTTAAGTTTTGTTTTTATTAACATAAAAATATATAAAAAATAACTTATTTTCTTAAGGAATTTGCAAAATCTATGTGGAGGCGATTCCCACTTACCACTACTACAAATATAAGAGTAAAATAAATGTGAGAAACTTGTTGTACACGCTTGACACGAGTCAATTTTTGATGCTGTTGTTGGGGGTTTTAAAATAATTTCTTAACAATCTTTCTCGTTGCACGTCATAATATGGAAGACACTAAGCAAAAACTTACTTTTAGGCAATCCATTAAAAATATCGCACCTTATGAACCTATGTGTATTACTTTTCCTATGGATTTCCCTGATTTTGAGTTAAAATCAGGATTCATCAATTCTTTACGTCATATAATAAATGTAATACACATAGGTCCAAAATGTTGGAAACCTTCTTAGATCAATACATTCCTGTAAGTAAAATTAGCTTGGATAGGAAATGAATTAGCAATGCTAGGATGGAGATCGAGGAGACTCTTGGTGAGTTTTAAGATAGATACCAAAGATTAATATCATTATGTCCACAACATGGATTTACATAGAGAACTTTATCATAATACTTTTATGAAGGACAAAACCATTTAGAATAAAGATTTATAGACACAGTATGTGGAGGATCTTTATTCGACATAATGCCAACATTAGCAAGAGATACTATTATCAAAATGGCCAAACAATCAAAATAATATTGTGAGAAAATAAATTTATGAAAAACCATTCTTACGAAAGAGAAAGGGCTGAGATAACCAGAAAAGAAACATAACAGAGAAGGAAAACAAGAGATGACACAAGGAGGATTTTTTAGGCAATGTCAGAAGCCAGAAATGATTTGAATGCGGAGAAGCCTACTAGGGATAATTATGGACTATACATAGAAGAGTCGAAGTTGGCCTTATGGGTGCAATTATGCGTAGTCAAATGACCGCTCTGCGCGATCAAAAATTGGTGTTTGAGAACCAGAGAGGCTTAGCAAGGAGCATCCACAAGATGGAGCATACAATGTCTAGGAAAAATAGACGTCGAGGAGGCGTAGAGTTTCTTGTACCATCTATATAGATAAGGCTACCACTTAGCAGTAATCTTGATGTTCCAACACTGTCAGGTCAAGAATACCACCACTACGACCCAGTTGTGAGTTACCAGTCCCAAAGATTGATCCAGTGGAGGACGATGATGACGCAATTTCTAGACGACAACATTGATTTTCTTATTCTATTTACCTTTTTTCTCTATGAGTGATATTGTGTGAGGTCTTCTATGTGACTTTGGTCTTAGTGATATACTTTGTATTTTTGTATTTAGGGTAATGGTATACTTTGTAATAAATTTTTGAAATGTTTTGGTGTGAGATTTGATACATTTGATATATAAAGGTGATGTTCATTCATATGATTTTTATGCACTCTATCTTATTATAATTCTTAATCGAGTTTATTCATATATTGATTATCGAATTTATGATTATATCAATTCTTTAATACTTCACGTAGTATATTTATTTTGTTAGAAACCCAACTTCATTTTTAAACCTTAAGGACAAGGTTTGGAATGAGTTTGGGGTATTATAGGTGAAGTATGAAAATGAAGGAAAAGGCAAGAAAGGTAGAAGATAAGTTCAGAATTGATCCAAAAAAGTCAAACTTTTGATTTGATATTCAAGTGAGTTGACGAAATTTTTCAAATTTCTTTCGAATTTGAGTATGAGTTTATTTTATTTCATTTGTAGTTAGGAAAAGAATGAAAATGAATATAATGAATAGATTTTTGAATGGAAGTGATATTTTTATTACCCGAGTGAATTCTATGATAAAATGAATTAGTTTTTATACTTTTTTTTATTAACTTTACTAGTTGATGTAAACACTAAATTGAATATCTTGTGTGAGTCATGATAATGGGTAGAAGATTAAAACAATAATGCAAGATGAAGAAGACAGATTTCTAAGAATCCTGTGATACAAAAGCTAGTGATTAAGTATTTTTATAATATATATAGAAAGTTGTTATGCTATAATTGAAAGGAGAAATGGGTTAGAGACCGATGAAATTTTATAAGTTCGAAAGAATACTTTCTTCAACTCTAGTGGATAGTGAGAAGTGTTAATAAGAACTTACAAATATAAATATAGCGAGTCCTATAAATTCCAAAGGAAATGGAACAGAGAATCTATAGTAGGAAAAATGTAAGAATGTCCAAAAGAAATGGAGCATGGACTCGAAAGCAAAAGCAGAAGAAATATAATAAGAATAAATAATTAGAATGAGTAGAAAAAAATGAGATGAAAAAGATGGATGTTCATAACCTCTTTGAAGAAAAGATTTAACTCAAGTACTTGTAACTAGAATTGAATGAAGCATTTCTTAATCTAACATGTTTTAAATGGTATATTCATTGGTATCTTGGTAAAATTCTTATTGGTTTTTATTGTGGTAATATTATAAAGTATTTTTTGAAATTAAAATTAATCTAGTGGTTTTAAGATTATATTTTAGTTATCGTAAGCTTGATGCTTGTCCGTTGAGTTTAAGAAATTATATATTGTTTACAGACCTTGGTAATGAACTTTAATTTATGAAGAGTGTTACATTAGGTGGTTGAGTTATCGTTAAGGGATGTTTCATTTTGTATAAATTATTTTATTATATCATAAATTTCATTTACTTGTGGGTAATATGTTTTTATTTGAAAATCACTTTTATTTTAAAATTTATAATATTTAAAGATAAGATGAGTAAGATTGAAATCGGTTTATACATAAATGAAAATAGAATATGATGGAGAGTATTCCTTTGCTCGAGACAGAAAAGTGTTGAGTTTGGGGATATTTGATAAGTCAATAATTAGAAATATTTTATAGCATAATTTATGTTGATTTTATATATAAATGATGATATTACACTCGGTATTCTCTTGTTTTTTTATTTTACGATTTAAATAGGAAAATGAAAAAATGGAAAAAAATGAAGAAGAGTAAAATAGTCAACTAGAGAAAAGCCCAACTATTCGCCAGCGATTTGTATTTACACTAGGAATCGCCGCCTAAATGGGCAACAGAAAAATGTCAGAGAATCCATAGTGAATTGAATAATATACTAGGAATCGCCAACTGAATTGGTGGAGCACAAAGAGCCATTTTCAGTAATTGACTCATCGATCCGTGTACAACTTAGGAATCGCCGACAAATCACTAAGGTCGGTTACAAGTTTTTAAATTAATATAAATAATTTGAGTTTATCTAGTATATGTATACATAGGGAGACTACAAAAAGGCAAGAGAGCTTCAAAATAACTCTCCTTTTTTACTCCATTATCTAGTATATTGGGACTTTGATTTATTTTAAGGTATTTATTTATTTATTCATTATGTCTTTTAATTATATATTCGCATTGTTTATTTCTAGCATGAGTGAGTAGTCTATCAATCTAAATAAACCCTAAACATGTGTATACTTTGGATTGCTAGATAGTTATAATTAAGTAATCATGAACTTAATGTTTTAAATCTATTCATACACGTCAATCACATATTTAACAAGTTGTTTTGCGTATTACAACTAAAGAAGATTAATATTGCATGCATAGTTGCAAATATGTTATGTGATATTTTGATTCTGATTCTATGTGTATAGTTATTAACAACAATTATAGAAATAGTTACTAGGATTAATCTATAAGGCTTTTCCCGAGTGGAGGTTCTAGGTGATTGTGTTCTAAGTTTTTTATTATGCGACTTCGATTAATATTGGCTTAGATTAGGCATGACTTTCATTGAGTGTAATGCTATCGTATTTTTATGGCGTTGTGTTTTATCTGATGGGTAGATTTATAATGATAAGATTGTGGCTTTTCCATTGAATTCGGAAAATCGAAATGGCTAAAGGCTATCAACCTATTATGAATTAAGATTTAATGATTCCAATATTCCATGTGTTATGATTATAACTATAGTATGATGTGATGTTATGTTCTAGTGTTTGAAAGCAATCCAAGTATATTACATTATTTAGTGGAAGTTTGTTTAGATGTTTGTTTAAGATATTTGATTTATATTAAATTTAAGTATTGTTTAATTTAGTTTGAGTTGAATTGTTTGGATTAATTTAGTTAATTTGGTTAATTAAGTTAGTAGTTATAGATTTTAGTTATTTAGTTTTTTAATTCTTGTTTAATAAGATTAGCTAAATTAATAAAAACAAAAGAAAAAAATACTTTCCTAATAGATTTGAAAAATCCATGTTGAGATGATATCTCTTTACTACTACTACTACTACTACTACTACTACAACAACAACAACAACAACAACAACAACAACAACAACAACAACAACAACAACAACAACAACATAGCCTCAGTCCCAAATTAAATGGGGTCGGCTACATGGATCAAACTTTTCCATTGTGCTCGATTAAGTGCAATTGATGGTGAGCTTTTCAAACCATTCAAATCCCTCCTAATTAATGCATCCATGTTAACTTTGGTATGCCCCTACCTCGTCGAGTTTCTATAGTTTCTATTGAGTCAAGTTTTCTAATCGGGGCATTTGTAGGCCGTCTTTACAGGTGGCCAAACCATCGCAACCGCCCTTCCGTAATCTTTGTATCAATTGGTGCTACTCCTACTTGTCTTTGAATTTATATATTTCTTATTCTATATTTACTACTACTACAAATAATAGGAAAATATAGGAAACTATTGTCCACGCACGACACACATCACCGCTAGCCCAAGCTCGAGCGGTTTGGTTCGACTGCTCAAGCGGGTTAGGCCGAACCGAGCCTGGTTCAGGGGCTTAAACCACCTAATAATTAATTTAATTTTTTAGAAAAATTAAATAAACTTTTAAAATACAATAAATCACATAAAATAGGAAAATAGATAATAAAAATGTAGGAAATCAAGTTTTGAGTCTTTTTTTGGAGTTTCGCACTCCAGTATAACCCGTAAAACATGCCAGTACTAGAGATTTGGAATAAAGAAAATCTAGTTTTTGGTTTCACATTATGAACCAACTTAATGTAACTAAGATGTTTAAAATGATGCATTTGGGCGTCAAGGACTTAGGAGACTATAGTCGGGTGTCGGTGTGTTGTTCGAGACTTAAGTGGTCATTTTAGAGATTTTCATGAGCGTCAAGGTAAGTAAACCCAGGAGAACATCAGTTTAGCATTACTTTTAGTTCAATAATATTGTCGGATGTTATTATTATTTTCATGCACCAGCTTAGGCTCGTTTGAGTATTCCATTCTAGCGAGTGTTAGTGTATGGTCGAAGAGACGGTGTGGCTCTAACTCGACGGCCTATTGATGATGACCCGAGAGCTATTGTGTGGTATTGTCACGCTATAGACTACATGTAAGGCACGCCTCAGTGAGTCAATGATGCGAAAAGTGAGTTGACATGCGGCTTGCCATTGTCATAGCGCTCCTCTCCTACGAGGCGTTGGGCATAAGTCTAACATCTAACCAACAGAGTTCTTCATTCTGGCCGTAAAGAGGAGCGAGGATTACCTCGCCACCACGGAATTCTCGATTCTGTATTTATGTTCCAGGGCTGGAGAACTATACACCACATTCGCAATTTGTATTCTTGCTTATCTCAGGGACTTATATTCATGCTTTACATTTCCGTTTATTTACTTTACCTACATGAATTGTAGCCATTTTATTTAGATTTCTTGTGAATACTAACCGAGATCCTCTCGAATTTACTTACCTAAGATTTGTTGTTATTTAATGGAAGAAATTCAGATCCTACGACGAGTTGGGGGAAGAAGGTGCTCGGCGACTACGTCTAACTTAGAGAGCCCCTAGTAGCTTCACTCGTAGGTGTTTGTATTTATGTATATTCTATCTTTAAAGATTTTTTGGAGACTTATTACCTGATACATGTATATTGACTCTAACTATACCTTTTTGTCGCATTTATTGATATACATGGTATCCTTTTGCTGGGTTTCTACCACATAGGTTTGTTAATCAATGCAAAACTTCTTTACATTACTTATTTGCCTACCATTAAGACTTAATGTTGTAAAACAACTTAAATGAATCAAAAGAAACAAATTAAGTTGTAACACTTTATAACTTAGTATATTTCGACAAAATAATCATTTAAACATCGAAATAGACTAGGTCGAGTTATTAGATGATTGGTTTGTGGGTTGTCATAGACGAGTGTGTAGGTGATGTGGCATGATTTATTGACTTATCCGGTGACGTGGCGGTGCCCGAGTTGTCTTAGATCTCGGGGATGTCACAAATACTATATTGAACACAAAAAATTAGACAAATGAATATTAAAGGGTGACTAATACGTCATCAAGTCATGTGTGCTTGAGATTAGGGCTTCATGACGGATTAGTGTCAAGTTGTGCCCTAATTTAAGATTGGGCTTATCACAAGTATTATCAAATAACTGAATTTAAGTTATTGGATAAAATAACGAGTCTAACCATCAAGATTCGAACTCTCAAGAATTATGTTCTTCTATCTACATTAGGCATTCTTAGTTCTTGATTTCTTAGTGTGATCATCTAATTTCTTAGAATAAGTATTTTTGTATTACTCCATTGTTAATGAATCTCATGCAATTAAGATATCTTTTACTCTTTATTCACATAGTGGATTGTTTGGAGTTTGGCCCGTAGTTTTTACCTCTGATTTGGAGGGTTTTCCACATCAAACCTTACGTGTTTTGTGGTGTACTTATTTTCGTGCATTGATCGTGGTTTGTTATTCATCTGCTTCATTGTTCAAAGTGGTTAACTAACCCCAACAAGTGATATCAAAGCTGCGGTTAGATTGTGACCGGGGAAATAATTATGGAAATTAAGATGGGTAAGGAAAAATCATGTGTGGTATAGTTGACTTCTTTGAATTATTCCATTTGGCAACTAATAATGGAAGATCGTCTTTATTGAAAAATTCGTTTGATCCAATTGAACTTAGACAAATCAAACTAGAAAAAACATCTAATGCTGATTAGAAGAAAATGCACAGGAAAACGGCTGGGACTATTAGAAAATGGTTTGACCACATTATCCATCACCACATGAGTAAAGAAGTTGATGCACAAGTGTTGTGGAGAAAATTGCAAAGTATCTATGAGAGAAAATGTACACAAAACAAGGCTTATCTGGTTAGAAGGCTTGTAAACATGAAGTACAAAGATGGAGAGTCAACGATAGAGCACTTGAATGATATTGAAGACTTGATTAATCAGTTAAGTGTCGTGAAAATAGTGTTTGAGGATGAGTTACATGCACTATTAATTTTGAGCTCTTTGTTTGATTGTTTGGAAGCATTGGTGGTGTCTCTCAGTAATTCTGCATCAAGTAGTGTTCTATCTTTATCCATGGTGTAAGATAGTCTCTATGATGAGGAGATAAGAAGAAAGGATAAATATATTGATACTTCCCAAGCTCTTATTACTACATCTGAACATAGTGGTATAAGTAAATCCAAAGATCCATAGGGTGGAGCAAGTCCAGAGATAAGTCTCAAGCAAGAGGAGGATTTGCTTGTTATCACTATGGTAAGGAAAGGCATTTGAAGAGAAATTGTAAAGTATGGAAAAATGAACATAATGATGAGAAGAATCAGAACAATGCGGATGATTGGAACACTACAACTACTATACCAACTACAAGTGAAGAACTAGTTGTGCTTTCTTTTATTGAGGATGAAGGTCATGTCACTAATGCAAATATTGAGTGGGTCGTTGATTCACGAACATCCTTCCATGCTACACCGAGGAAGGATGTCTTTTCTGTTTATCGAGCAGGGAATTTTGGAAAGGCAAAAATGGGGAACAATAGTTTTACAGATATAGTTGGCATTGGAGATGTCTATGTGCAGACAAATGTTGGTTGCACGATGATTTTGAAAGATGTGCGACATGTTCCAGTTTTTGTTTGAATTTGATTTCTACTCATACTTTGGACCTAGATGGTTATTATAACCTCTTTGGGGGTAAGGAGTGGAAACTCACCAAAGGCTCAATTGTTGCTGCTAGAGGAAAATTGAGCTACATACTTTACAATACTCAATTGAAAACCGTCAAAAATGACATAAAGGCGGTTGAAGATGATTCTTCACCAAATTAATGGCATAGAAGGTTGGGTCACATGAATGAGAAAGGGTTGCAAATGCTTGCAAAAAAGTCACTCAGCCCTTTTGCCAAAAGTAGAATTTAAACCCTTATGATGTTTGCTTATTTGGTAAGCAACATAAAGTTTCTTTTTCTTCATCCTTTGAGAGAAATTTACATAGATCAACTAGAAGGATTTAAAGTAAAAGGAAAATAACATATGGTTTGCAAGTTGAAAAAAAGATTGTATGGTCTGAAACAGGCTCCAAGACAGTGGTATAAGAAATTCGACTATTTCATGTTAGGTCAATAGTACACTAGAACATATGCGGATCATTGTGTTAATTCAAGAGATTTCCAGATGGGAAGTTTGTGATTTTGTTGCTCTATGTTGATGACATGCTTATAGTGGGACAAGATGTTTCTTTGATTAGAAACTTGAAAAAGGAGTTGTTTAGCTCTTATTATACGAAAGACTTGGGACCGGCGAAACATATGCTAGGCATGCATATTGTTCGTGACAGGAAATCCAAAAAGTTGTGGGTGCCACAAGAAAAGTATGTTGAGCAGATTTTGAGTAGATTTAACATGAGGAGTGCTAAGTCAGATTAGCATACCTCTTGCTAATCATTTTACACTTAGCAAGAAGTTTTGTCCCTCTACTACAAAAGATAAAGAAGATATGTCAGACATTCCCTACTCCTCTGCAATTGGGAGTTTGATGTATGCGATGGTTTGCACTCGACCAGATATTGCTCATACAATTGGTGTACTCAGCAGATATCTCTCAAATCTTGGCAAAGTTTACTAGGAAGTAGTTAAATGGATTTTAAGATATTTGAGAGGTATTTCGACGAGGTGTTTATGCTATGGATGCTCAAAACCTACTTTGGAGGGATGCACAGACTCATATATGGCAGGTGACCTTAATGGCAGAAAATCTACTTCAGGTTATGTGTTCACTTGTGCAAGGGGAGTTGCATCTTGGTAGTCCAAATTGGAAAAGCATGTTGCTTTGTCCACAACAGAGGCAAAGTATATTGCTATGACTGAAGCGGGCAAAGAAATGCTCTGGTTAAAGAGATTTCTTCAATAGTTGGGTTTGAATATGTAGTGAACTGTGATAGTTAGATTGCTCTAGATCTGGGCAAGAACGTTACTTATCATTACTGCACTAAGCACATTGATATTTGGTACCGTTGGATCCGAGAAGTTGTGAATGACCATAAGATAACTCGAAAAGATTCACACTAATAAGAATCCAACTGATATGTTCACGAACATAGTGACTCGTGATAAGCATCAGTCTTGCATCAAGTTGATGGGACTGAGTTGCAGTTGAGCAACATATATGGTTCGATATCTCCCCAGGGGCTAAAGGGGAGATGGTTGGATGTTTGGGCCCAAATCCTCAAATCAATAGGTTTAGCCCATTAAGGTTGCTAATTCAATTAGAATCAGAAACGGAATCGAGAACACAAATTGGCAATTTCATGATCTTTCGAAAAGTCGACTTCGCGTATGACTTGGAGGCCAAAAACAAGAAAAAAAAATCATTCTCTTAAAGATCCGTGGAGAGGCTTTGGTGATTTCTTGGTGTTCAAGAAAAGAGGTGCAAGGGTTTGATACAATTGGGGAAGTGTTCTTCGTTCTTAGTGTGATCATCTAAGTTCTAAGAAGAGGTATTTTTGTATTACTCCATTGTTAGTAAATCTCAAGCAATTGAGATATCTTGTAGTCTTTATTCACATAGTGGATTGTTTGGAATTTGGCCAGTGATTTTTACTGCTAATTTAAAAGGTTTTCCACGTTAAATCTTGCGTGTTTTGTTGTGTTTTATTTTCTTGTATTGATCGTAGTTTTGTTGAATTTGTTATTCATCTGTTTCATTGTTCAAAGAGGTTGAGTAACCCCAACAGTTGAGCCTAATGTATGTCATACTTGCACTCGACCAGATATATGTTTTGTTGTTGGAACGTTGGGTCAATATCAAAGTAATCCTGAAATGGAACATTGGAAAGCAGCAAATAAAATACTTGTAAGGCACAAATTAAGGATTACATGCTCACCTACAAAAGGTCGTCATATCAAAGTGAGTGGCTATTCCAATTCAGACTTCGTTGAAGGTGTAGATTTGAGTGAATAATTTGCATATTCAAGTCGCAGTGTACTGTTGTCAAAAGAAGTCCTCGAGTAAAGACTGGTTGATGCCGAGTTTCTCAAGCACACGTAGATTATAACATAAACTCGTGCAACAATGATCGATTGTATTTCAGGTAGCAGAAAAGACCATGCAAAGAATACATTAATCCCAGCACACATGCCCTAAATCGAAGCGTTATGAAAAAGTTTGACCCATACAGCCAACCTCGACCAATTGAGATTGAATCTATATTGACCAATTGAGATTGAATCTATATTGTTATCGTTGTGAAGCCAATGTGCCCTGAGGTTTACTACTACATCAGAATTTACAGAGGATGGTGACATTTTTTTGCCACTGACCAGAAATGATAGAAAATAATTACTGCATTAAAACCAAGCATTAAGTACATAATTGTCATGACAATGTCGAGTTCATGATCTCTGTTGCAGAAAAGCTCATGTAGAGTTCACAGTGCACTGCACATTATGATGCCAGAGAATTATATACAATATCATGATATGTAGCAATACCTCACTCGTTATATAGATTCTTCAAAGCAAACAAAGACAAATTTACATAAAACAACAGCAGATCCGTAAGTTGCACTATCCCAAGTCTTCAGACTATCAAAAATCCCTCTCAGGAAATATAAGCGGCACAACTAGAGACCATATGTATAGCATAGCAGTCGCCCAGCCTGTCACTACTCGAACCCAAACAGATGGCCATCCAACGTCAACCAGCTTTCCGCTCTCCCCAACCGAGGTTGACCAGCCGGTCAAGAGCATTGCCGAGTACATGCTTGCGAGAGAGAATATGACATGAAAAAAGGTATATGAATAGGTAACTGGTCTATTTCTTTCCTCTTTTTTCTCCTCCACTTCATCCATCTTGCTGAATGGAAGCAAAGGATTCTCCACACCTTCAACAAGAGAACAGAGAAGTGAGAAACAGTTTTCAACGCATTAGCATGCTTAATCCTATCGATCCAAAGCGAAGACAAACCTGCATGGGGAGAACTAGGCGCAGAAAGCAAAGTTGTAGATGAACCAGCACGCACAGCAGAGTAGACAACAGAGAGTATTGTCGTGAACAAGCCCAAGGCAAGTCTCCCAGTAGATATAGCCTTGGAATGATTATGCAGGCCATTGCACTCATACTCCCGGGGTTCACTGGCAAGTCCACTATAGCAAAGGTACGTGCAATATAAGGACAGAACAGAAGCAGGTAAAAGGCTACCGTTAACCTGTTTGCACCAATGAACCAAAAGATGTCAGAGCGCAAACACATGAATAAATAAAATATCTGCTGTCAGGAGCGCAGCTTGCGCACATTCATAAATCAGGAGGTGAAAAACCTAATTTAATGACTTGCTAAGTTCAAGGATGGCAGTTAGCCAAAAATATTGCTCTAAGAGATAACATTGGATGAAATGTAATAACATTAAAAATTAATTTACAAAAGGCCTAAAAAAACATATTCCAAAATATTAAGTACATTGATACCCTAAATTGCCTTACTGTACATTAATTACCATAGATATACACATCATTAAAAAACCCAAACAACTAAACTAGCACGTACAATTTCTTATTTTCCTTTTTTCTCTGAGGTCAGCAAGTATTGAGAAAGTAAGTCCCTTCTTAATCTCTAAGAGACAACAAAAACACTCAAGAATGTTGTTGGCCGAAAGTGGACCTGATATTGAATCCAAACTCTCAACTCCAAAAACAAGGAAGAACATTAAGAAGAAAAAGTCTCCTTAATTCATGTTTTGAACTAATAAAAATGTGTGATGACAAAATCAGTAAATCTATTTGGACAAGTCACTTTTGACCACCAATTTTTTTTTTGTGAAAACAATTTTTTTAGAATCATAGAGAAGCATTTGAATTATTCGGCGAATATTTTGAAGTACCGACGAAGCCAACAAACTATTACTAGTAGGGGAACCTTTTCGAAGGGTGAGAAGACAAAGGTAAATTAGGTAATTATACCCCAAATAAAGACGAAGATAAACTTTTTGCCCTTCAATTATTGTGAAGGTTTTTCGAGAGGTGAAAGGCTTAGAAACTAAAAGAATTATATCAAAAATTTAGTCAGAATAGTCTATTTGAATAAGTGAGGATAAAATCTAACTACACATCAACAATGCGGGAATTTTGGGACCTTCAACCATCAATGCCTTTTTTTTTTTTTTTTTCCCCCACAATCTCCAACTATCCAATGACTCTTTTTCTCATGCACCCATAAAGAACGATAGTCGAAAACTTGCTACACATCAAAGGTTGTCTGACTACTTGTGTAGAAACAAAAAACAAATTAACAAAAGTTAAACCCTCTTTCTACAAGACAACCCTCCCTCACACTGTCAAAGGTTGTCAATGTGTGTCAGGTTCGCCTGAGCAATAACTAAACCATTGCCTAGGTATTGTAGGGCAAACAAGGCTCTGAAAGGCATTTTGAAAGTTTGAGAGGTTGCCAATCCTAAAAAAAGTCTTAGGCTTTTTAGCATGGAAAATTGAAAAGGCGTGAAGAAAAATGAGGACATATAAGATACTTCTTTTAAATTTGCACAAGAAAATATCCTTTCTATCATCTGCTTTCTTCTTCAAAATTAAATATTGAATGACTAGGTTATGACCTAGTTTTGCATCCAAGTAAAGCAACAGTTGAATATCTTAGTTTCGCCTCGCTAAGATGTAAGTGAAACATATTTTCTAGCATTGCATTGGTGACAAAAACAAGATTTAAGAGTCATGAGTTTAATTAAAGAGATTTATGAACTTACCACGGGATGAAGTGCGACAATGGCAAAAACAAAGACAAAAATCAGATTTGTGACAATGAAGAAGGTGTTGAGGCCACAATCATGTCCAGATGGATTGAAGAAGTGAAAGAGCAGTCCAGAGAAGCAAAATGTAGCAATATAGCAAATAAGAGAAGCAATGAATAATGCAATATACCTGCATTACGAAAAATTGCATAAGCAAATATAACAAGGATGACAAGAGGCGTGTAACATACTGAACCATGAATAATAAAGGTACGCTTAACATACCAGAATTGTTCATCCTTCTTAACCCATCTATCATTCCATTCATGAACAAAATCCAACAAAAGAACAACTTGAACAAGAAGAAACAATCCTGAACCAAATTTTGATAAAGTCTCTGCACTTGTAAAGTCGAATAGTTAGCTTATCAAGGCATACAAAAAACAATACGCACTTTAAAAGACAAATCTAAAATAGAAATTAAATACTCACGCACACATACACACATATATCTAGCTGAGGCATTCAGTATGCAACCACAGTATGGCATGCATGGTAACAAGACACTGCATATTCATTATACCTCACAAAAAACAAAAACAAAAACAAAAAACATTGTAGCAAAAAGAAATAGAAGGGTTGAAAGCTCTGCACCAAAAGCGGCACCAACACAAAAAGATTTCAGGACTAATTTATGATGTAGCAAGTCATTGGACATGCAACCTACTGGCTCAGCTAAATATTCAATTTGATTGTGTCTACTACTGATATGAGTATAATTCACTGGTTTAATAACTCAGGTATTAATGGAAAAACTCATTATTCACTAGTCTAATCATGATTCTCGCTACAGTAGCTAAATCATTTCCTTCAATAAATATGGTTTTACTAGCAAGTCTACTTGAGCTATCCTACCCTTCTACTATTGTTTCTTTTTATTTTTCTAATATTGTTTACTATAAAACTTCATTTAAAGAAAAGGCTAAAAATTTTCTCAATTATAGCTAGCTTGAATACAGAAGCTAGTGACAATTTTAAAAATTTGTCACATAAATATATGTATATTGCATACATATAACAACTGATGAATGTTTGCAAAAAATGAAAAGTTTAAATCTTTTTTTGTGATGCAAATTGTAAATTAGGGATTTCTATTAGGTTTACGACCTATAACTTTGTGCCAACTACATAATAGCCGAGATGGTAAAGTGTAAATTCACCTTATCCCAAAATATGTTCGCGCCAAGGAATACAGTTTAATAGTACAAGAATATTTTTCGTGACTAATATTTAATATCGATAAATGAGACAAAATTATTATGTATATCTAAAACTGCCAGCCCAAGATGTTTAATAAATATTGGAGCATAGGGTAATTTGTAAAAAGTACACGTGATACATACATATCAATTTGAAGTCGAAATAGCACGAACCATCGGTGATCATCTGGTTAACAACTAGGCGTAACTTAAATGTAGAAGTACAACAATAAAACACGATTAATCGTTAAATTAGTAGATATATCTACAGAGCCTAATTGTTAGGATAAAGCTATCTTGTTGTGGTCGTTCATAGATCCACTAGTAACTAGAAATGCCAATAAACTTAACAGCTAAACCAGAATATGGTTCGATTTATATAAAAGGTAAGACTTGCTCACCGTAAAAGCTGATAATTCCATTGGGAAGGAAAAACATAAAAAGAACTAAAAGACACCAGCTCACAATCTTCATCATCCATCCACCATGATGCAAGCGATCACGAGGGTCCTTTTGATCCTTCACTCCAATCATTATGAGAGCTAGGATGGTGAAAAACAAGAAGTTCCCAAGGCTCACACGTAGCACTGCATCAGTTTCAAACCACTCCCTATTGGGAGTTTGATGAAAATGATTTATCCCTACAAACAACAGTTAACAAAAGTTATTTTTTTGATGTGAGTGTATAATGTTGTTATTTTATTTTTTATTTTTCTTCTTTGTCAAGACCATATCCAAATCCCAACTACAATTTTCAACTGCTTAATAAGATGATGAAAGAGTACAGCATGCAAGTATGCAACAACAAAGGTCTAACAATCAACCTAACCAAACTAGCTACACAAAGCACTATCTAAGCATGCAAGTATCAACAAAAACAACAACAACAACAACAACAACAAAGCCGGAGTCCGAAATTAGTTGGAGTTGGTCACATTAATCAAATGTTTCCACTCAAAAGTTCAGAACTCTATAGTGCATAAGTTATCATAAAAATAGTCGTGGTGACTATCCAGAAGAGGGATCTTTGTAGGAAAAAAACTCAGTGGTAAGCATGACCTTAATGGGATAGATAGGAGCCAGTAGAGTTTCAAGAGTCCCACATCACTGTCTTTAATAGTAAGTTTCTTCACTCTCCAACATGTTTGATCCATTCATGTGTCATGTCATTTATAGTAACAAAATTTCACTGGATTTTAAAAAGATATGGAATGATAATTACAATTTCATAGGTGATATCCCATTATTGTATGCTTTGTCTTAACCTGCCCATTTAGACCTTTCTTACCAATTTCCAATTAGATTCCTCCTTCCACCCAACATAGAATTTTAAGTTTTCACACTCTCATGTGACTAGAAAGTATTTGCATTACATCTTTCAACCATATTTTAGTTTAACAAGAATATGTTGGATGCATATCAGTATATCACACTCTTTGCACTCCACTTCTTTCGTCCAATTGAATTCTATGAGATTCTCTATCTACTCCATCTCTTTTTTTGTCTATTGAAATAATATCATCTGTAAGGTGCATGAACCTCCATATTACCCTTCAATAAGTCTAATTAGTTCATCCATAACTAAAACAAAGATATAAGTACATTTTTTTAAGTCAATAAGCTGATCCTTAATGTAGACTTGTAGTGATGAAAATTCATCTGCAAAACCGTATTCAATCGAAAGAATTCAATAACACGGAATAAATCATATCTGATCGGAAGCTTACATGGTATTTTCTCCATAAGAGGTGCAGCAACTTCCCTAAGGACCCACGAAACTATTAAAGACATAGCGAAAAGGCCGCAATATGCAATTCGTGCAGAACGTCTACTGATGCCAGAAACTACAGATCGACAAGCCTCACATGCGCAGGTTGCGCAGCACGATGCAACGCATGAAGCAGCCCACATCCTGTCAATAAAGGTAACACTGTACGAAACCCAAGTTACTTACAGGAAGAAAGAACTTGATGTTATTAGAACATTAAACCATACTCAAATTGACCAAGAGATCTTTGCCTTTGCTGATCGTACGATCTGCTTCAAGGCTTCAAACTCAAATCTCAAAGAAACCTTAACACAGATTCCTAACATATAATAAGAGATGCCTAATATTCAAAAAAAAAAAAAGATTATATGAAATAGCAGATTAGGAACAGAAAAGATTGGTCGATTAGTTTAGAAGAAATATCAATCTGTTGCTTAGGATTCTCAGCATATCTAATCATAAACATAATTGACACATTCGAGTTTGTGTCTACTTCAACCACATTCTAAGGAAAAGCAAAAAAGTATACAGATCATTCCCAAATCAAACTTAAATCAAAGATCAAATCCAAGCATGAACAGTACGAAATTTATGAACAAAAACAAACAAGGAGTATAGATCATTCCAATGCTATCACGGCCCATTCCCAAAACCTTCCTCAAGATAAGAGTCGCCACCAGGCTAGGGTCCTAAATTTTCCTCTAACCCAGGAAGAACAATCAAGATCCTAGTAACCCTTATTTGCTTTAATCTTAACCAAATCCCACTTATTGACACATTCTAAATAATTTTATCTTGATAAGTTTTTTATAAAATTCAGCAGAGTTGACCTTAAAAATGGCCAAAACACTCCAGCCAAAGAGAAACCTGTGCAGTTTATATCCAAATTATTCAAGAAATAGAAAACTACAAATATAAAGCATGTAAGCATCCTACCATCACATAATTCCGCGTCTCAATGCTCATTCGTTCACAATTAAATAAAGAGTAAACTAAACCTAACTACACCAAGTTCTGCATCTACAAGTTCACTTGTTTCGTAATACATATAGGTAAAGAAAAGGTCATACATAACAAATCAAGTACATGGCACACAAAAATTGGGGACATCCCTAGAAATACGATAAAAGAAAATGAAGGTTTGTCTACTAAGGTCCCGTACAACAATAAAGATTCTACTAAACAAGCGAAACGGGGGGTTGCTACTTCAGCTACTAAAAACTTGGGAAAAGAGAGAAACGTGAGAAAACCAATAGGCCTAGTGAATGTACACATAAACCATCAAATACTCATCCATAAAGGGTGATGCAAATGCTTGTACAATCATACATGTCCAAATTCATATCTTTTACTAATAACTTATAAATGCAATGGAAAATCAAGTATCAAAAACCATGATTCGATTGATATCAAAATTATTAAGTTTGCACATAGCTACTCAGCCATGGGTACCCAAGTTGTCCACTCAGCTAAGCAAGTTTCTAAGTTTGCAAGAAATTGCTCAGCCTTGGCTACTCAACACATCCACTCAACAAGGCATTTCCTAGTCCAATTGTTGTTGTTGGACTTAGTTCGAGAAGAACGCTCTCAACAAGAGAGCCTCGACCACACCGAAGTTTGCTACTGCTTTTCTTTCTTTCTTTCTTTCTTTTGAAAAGGTACAAATACCCCCTAAGGTATTGAGGGAAGCATGACTCATCCCATGTGATTGATTCCTCGACAGCTCATTCCTTGAACTCGAGATCTTAATTAATCTTGCCCTTCGATCCGTCCATTTTTTCACATCCGTAAAACTATATGGGACAAGAAAGGCCCGCCCCTCATAAAACTCCAAATCTCGAGGTTTAACCAACGCCCAACTCATCATCTTCCCCAATTGATAGTGTGCCTAAAGATACACGAAACGATAGAATCGCAGACTAAGTGACAAATGAGGATCTGAAGATCAATAGGACGCCTAGAGACAAGACATTGAGAGCATGAGAACGAAGAAAATGAAGAGAAGGTTGAAATCCGAAAATGGAGGAACTAGGGTTTGCGGAAGACAAGGAGAAGAGGTGAAGGGGATTGCATGAAATGTGAGGACACGAACGCGAATGGTGAGGAAGATAATGATTTTGAGGAAGAGAAAGAAGGGAGAGAATGAGAATGGTTGTTGGGATTGGGACTTGGGAGGGTGTTGAAGTTGATGCGGTCGATCATCTTCTATATTGTGTTGATTTAGTTTAGATCAGACACACTAATATAAAAATGTTGAAGTTTTTCTTCAAAAAGAAAAAGGGAAGCTGAAGAGTGTGGTTGGATAAACCTCAAGATTCGGATCTCTATGAGGATCGTACGGTGTACCTCTTATGTCCCATATTGTTTAACGTATGTGAAAAAATGGACGGAACGAAGGGCGAGATTAATTGAGAGCTCGAGTTCAAGAATTGAGTTGTCGAGGAATCGACCACATGCGCAGCCTCATACTTCCCTAAAGACCTCATGAGGGCATTTGTACCTTTCCCCTTTTTTTGATAGCCATGGGTGTTCGAACCTTTTTCAACCCCAACTTACTTTGGTTCGACTAATGCCATAGGAGTTCGTCGAACGCCCAAACCCCATAACTTGGAAGAAACAAGGAAATATAATGTTGTTGTCAAGAATCGAACCCATGACAATTGTCTCGATCAAATTTAAAGTGGTCTTTCCTTTACCATTACACCACTATTTTCACGGTTAATCTTGATTTGATTAGTTTTAAGATGAAATCTTGATTTTAAATCAAGTGTTGACATTAACCGCGAAAGTTTATTGAAATCAAATATGCAAAAAAACCAAAAACAAAACACTCAAAACAAGGTCACATAGGCTAGGATCCCATTAAACACCAAAAAATGTCTCTACTCCATAATGGAGAGATTGAAGATCCAAAAACATATTCGAAGAAAACATTAAAAACTAACTAAGAATCTGAAGTTAACGAAGAAGAGAGCGGTAAGCCATCTTCTTCTCGTTAAAATCTCAATTTGAAGTTACGAAAAACCTTACGAAAAGTTTTTAAATAACATAATCTCTCTACCTAAAAAATGTGTTTAAATAACAGTAAATAACATTAATTAAACCCTTTGCCTCCCACTCGCATTGAATATATTGCTTTCAGCCAGAACACAGGTTTCAATCAATTAGGTGGGATAAAAGTCTCAACCCACTATGACGACATATTAACTCGCTTCAGATGCACCACTTTGCCTACATTTTGACTCCTTCCTTGGTTGCAACTTCAATGGTCTCGGTGTTGTAGTCCACCTAATGAATGAGTAGAAGCCCATTCCAATGCTCATGTCTTCCATTCTTAAGCGCCTTCAACTTCTTCCCTGATAACATAACCAATTGTCAAGATTTCTATTCACTTTTCGTGCTCATCAGTCGTGAACGTCACTACAAGTTGCTCCTCTGGATCTGACTCATTTTCTCCTTCATTTGGGATCATCTTCATCCTCGGTTAGGTTGACAAAGTTTATCGGTCTCCTCGGAGGAGTCAACTCTACCAAGACGTTTTCTTTCTCTTCAAACCCATAAGTCTCCCCAGATGAGATGGCTTGTTCACAATGCTCCTCACTGGTTGTGCCACTTTCATGGCAAGTAAGCCTTTTGATGCCTCGCTACTTTGGCCCTCAGTTAGCCTAATTTGCTCTTTATTGTTCCTCGGTGTTAACCTATAATCGTCCATCTCAATGCTTATCTCTCCCCTAGAAATGTCTATAAGTGCGTTGATCCGAACTAAGAATTTTCGTTCGAACGTAACATGTAGCGGGTGTTCTTCAAACACCGATGTAACTATAATGTCACTGTAAAGTCACAAGTGAAAACTAACTAGCCAATACTGACAAGTCCATTTCATAGGACCCAATTTGACGACTCCACACACTCACGGGAAACTTAAGATCTGATGGTAAAGGTTGCAAAGGCCTGAATTGTCCATCATAAATTCATAACATATCTAACTCGGAATGGAGCCGAAAAAGCTAAAGCCCAAGTCAATCTTCACCTTTGAAATGCAAACCTCTCTAATTTAGCATGAAATGAAAAAGCTCCCCTGATCCATTGGTTTTTCCTGCTAGAGTGTTTTGTGGAGTTTACCACTAACTTTTTAATTTCAGCAGGAGTCGGCTATGATTTAGGCCTTTGTTCTAGAATTGTTTCCAGGCCACTTTTCTGAACTAGTTAACTTGTCAACCCATCTATGCTTCTCTTTGTTTTTGGTGTTTAAGGAACTAATTTTATGAAGATGCAGAGATCAAATACTGACAAAGCGGTATTGGTTGTAGAGGAAAAACCAAAGAAGAAATTTAGAATCTCTAAAATGACTCATGAGGAAATCAAGGAGTTAGTGGCAACCACCAACAAGACATTATGATCATAGAGGCCATTAGATCCGGGAAGGTTTTACATTGCATGCAAGATAGGAGATGTCTACATTCTTAAATTCAAAATTGACTTGGGGCTACCTTGGGGCTACCTTGGAGCTACATGCCGAGTAAAATTTGCTATTATGGAAAGTTCGAACCACTGCAATCTCCTCCATTAGAACTTAAGTTTTCCAACAAAGTGTAGAGACAACCAAGTGTTTTCTTCGAGGATGGACTTGTCACTATTGGCAAGTCCGTATTCACATGTGACTTTATAATCGTAACAATATTTAAAGAACATCTGCAATATGTTACATTCGAAAGAAAATTGCTAGCTCGATTTAATTCACTTGTCGACATTGTGGGGGGAGAGATCAGCATCGGGATGGGCGATGACAGGTTGATAATAAGGAGCCCTAAAGAGCAAACCAAGCCCTCTTAGGGCCAAAATAACAATGCATCCAAAGGCATGTTATAAGAGTGGATCAACCTGTGAGTAGCAAAGTGAACATGTCATCTCATCTAGAGAGACTTGACGGGCCAGCAGAGAAGGAAATAGTCAGGTAGAGTTGACTCAGATGCAGAAACAGTAACGGATAGACTTCATCGACCTAACTACAGACGAAGATGACCAAAGTGAAGGGGATTATGAGTCGGATCCATAGGAGCAAGGAACCCACTATCGATGAGGAAGAGAACAAATGGAAATCGGGACAACCTGGTTATGTTATCAAAGAAGAAGCTCAAAACACTTAAAATGGAAGACGGGCGCACGGGAAAAAGCTTTTACTCATCCATAAAATGGATTGCAACACCGAGATTGTTGAAGTTGCAAATAGGAAGGAGTCACAATGCGAACAAAGTGGTGCAGTTTAAAGCAAGTTAATATGTCACTGTAGTGGGTTGAGACTATTATAGTTTTATCCCACCTAACTGATTGAAAGATGTGTTTGGCTGAAGACAATAAACTCAGCACCACTATCTGTGTGTGAGAGCTACATTAATGACTCTTAAGTGTGCATAAAATCCCAAGAAGCTATATTGAATTTGAATCCAACGACAACAACAACAACATGGCCTCGGTCCCAAATTAATTGGGGTCGGCTACATGGATCAAACTCTTCCATTGTGCTTGATTAAGTGCAATTAATGGTGAGCTTTCCAAACCATTCAAATCCATCTTAATTAATGCGTCCCAAATTAAGCGTGGTCTGCTCCTACCTCGTCGAATTTCTTCAGTTTCTATTGAGTCAAGTTTTCTAGTGGGAGCATTTGTAGGTCATCTTTGCAGGTGACCAAACCACCACAACTGCATTTCCCTAATCTTTGCCTCAATTGGTACTACTCTTACTTGTCTTTGAATTTATATATTTCTTATTCTATCTTTACGAGTTTTACCACACATCCACCAAAGCATCCTCATTTCTGCTACGTTCATTTTATGTAATTGTTGTTGCTTTACCGCCCAACATTCACTTCCATATAACATAGATAGCTTCATTGCGGTCCCATTAAATTTTCCTTTTAACTTAGTAGGAACATTTTGATCACAAATCACCTCTATTGCACTCCGTCATTTCTTCTATCCAGCTTGGATTCTATATGTGACATCATTCTCAATATTCCCACCATGTTGTATGATTGATCCTAGGTATCTAAAGTGGTTCACCTTAGGAACTTCTACTTCCCCTAATTTTACCACTCCATCATCTTGATGTCTAGTATTTCTAAACTCACAATGCATATATTCGGTCTTCATCCTACTCAATTAAAACCGTGAGATTCTAATGTATTCCTCCAAAGTTCTAATTTCCTATTCACTCCATATTTTGTTTCGTCCACTAAGATAATATCATCTGCAAATAACATATACAATAATATATCCTCTTGAATATGCCTAGTTAGTTCATCCATAATTAAAGTAAAAAGATATGAGCTTAAAGCCGATCATTGATCTGGTTCTATCGTAATGGAAAATTCTTTTGTAGTTCCTCCGAATGTCTTTATACTCGTTACTACTCCCTCATACATATCCTTAATAGTGTTTATGTATCAAGCATCCACTCCTTTTATTTCTAGAACCCACCAAAGAACATCTATAGGAACCCTATCATATGCTTTATCTAAATCTATAAATACCATATGAAGATCTTTTTTATTTTCTCTATATTTTCCAACAATCTTCTTACAAGGAAAATCGCCTCCATAATTGACCTTCCAAGCATGAAGCCAAATTGATTATATTTGGCCTATTGTCAATTATCCTCTCCCAAAGTTTCATAGTACGACTTATAAGTTTAATTCCACTGTAATTTGAACAACTTTGAATGTCTCCTTTGTTTTTGAAGATTGGTACAAGTGTGCTTCTTCTCCAATCCATGGGCATCCATTTTGATTTTAATATCTTGTTGAAAAGTTTTTTTAACCAAGTCAATCTAATTTCTCCTAAGTATTTCCAAACCTCTATAGGTATTTCATCTGGGCCACATGCTTTCCCTATTTTTATCCTTTTCAATGCCTCTTTAACTTCTGGAATTCTTATATTGTGTGTATAGTTTACATTTCTTATCAGTGTGGGTTTTCATCTACTATGATATCAACTTGGCCATTTTTAAATAAACTATTGAAGTAACTTTTCCATTTCTCCTTAATATCATCTTCGAGGGTTAAAACATTTGATTTTCATCTGTAATACATCTTACATGATGTAGGTCTTGTTTCTTTTTATCTCTTAATTTGGCCAGCCTATAAATATATTTTTTGTCATCTCTTTTACCTAAACTTTTATATAGATCTTCCATGAAATTTCTTTTAACTTGACTATCTACTTTTTAAGCTTGTTTTTTAGCTTCTCTATATTGATTGTACGCATCTTCATCTTGACACTTAGGTATTTTCCTATACGTCTCTCTTTTAGTCTTAATTGCTCTTTGAACATCCTCGATCCACCACCATGTTTCCTTCTTTGGTGATGTCAAGCCTTTACATATACCTAACATATTTGATGCTACTCTCTTTATGCAACTACTCATTTATAGTCACATTTTATTAGCATCTAAATCAAGATTACAAACATTTTCTTTTAGTAGTTTTTTCTCTAAACTCTACTTGTTTACTATTTTTTAAGTTCCACCACTTTATTCTAGGGTGCTTGTATCTTTTATAACAATTAAATCATCGTTTTAGCTTAATATCAAGTATTACTAACTTATGTTGGGTAGTAAGCGCTTCACCAGGTACTACTTTGTAGTCTCTACATATTTTCTATCTATTTTTTATGTAAAAATAAAATCTATTTGACTATTGCTTATGACCAATACCAAAAGAAATCGTGTGCGACACCCTTTTCCTAAAACTAGTATTTGCTAAGACAAGATTGTATGTTGAAGCAAACTTTAAGATTGATTCTCCTTCTCCATTTCTATTACCGTAACCAAAACCTCCATGAACTCTCTCGAACCTATCATTACTTTCCCCCACATGGTCATTTAAATCTCCTTCAATAAAACATTTTCACCTAATGGTATACCTTGCATAAATCCATCCATATCATCTCAAAATTTGCGTTTGATGCTCTTTCGTTCAATCCAACTTGTGGTGCATAGGCACTAAGTTAATCATTTCACCTCCAATGATTAATTTAACTAGGATCAATCTATCTCTCATTCTCTTAACCTCTACGACCTCATACTTATAATCATTATCCACAAGAATTCCTACTTCATTTCATTTTCTATCCATAACAATGTACCACAATTTAAATCTTGTGTTTCCTATTTCTCTACATTTTTTCCTACCCATTTTGTTTCTTGGAGGCAAGCAATACTGACACTCCTTCTAATCATAGTATCTACTAATTTTATCGACTTCCCTGTAAGTGTTCTCATGTTCCATCTTCCTAAACGAATTTTTCTCCTTTTTGTGTTTGTTTTCCTCTTCTATTTCTATTTTGTCTAAAAGATCTAATCTCATTATCTATGATTTTGTTTTCGTTATTGTGTTTGTTTTGAACTAGCTTTTTTACTCACACATATCCTTTGTGTGGGAGTCCTTGCTTGTTTTTCTTCACATCTGGGTGACGATGTGAAGGGACTAGCTACTTAACCCACACACGTCCTATGTGTGGGAACTCTTGCTCATTTTTCTTTACACCTAGGCGGCGATGTGAAACACACCCTTGCTCATTTCTCACTACACTCAGGCTCCAACGTAGCGCGTCGCTAGGTGGGGAACGCCCCAACATTTATGTGTTTGATTAATTTCATAAAGAGTGAAAAAAGTTTTACGCAAGCTGTCAAACTATCACAACCCTCCTTCATTTTTCAAGAATGAAAAATGGGCTTGGGTCATCCTTTCCCCATTTTTTGGGTATGAAAAATGAGTTTGGGACCTCCCTTACCCATTTTCCGATATGGAAAATGGCCGACAGAGTCCTCTATCCGGACTTGGGACCGCCTATGTAGCGCGCATAGTGTTCTACATAGGAGAAGTTCCATTGGATCTTAATCCAATGATTAAAAATAAAAATCACCATATAATAATATGTGACAATTTGAGGGAGAATAACTCATAGTTATCTGATAGGGAATGAAACCCTTAAATTGAGATTTCAGGTAATTGTAACTTTGTGACAAGGTCTTATAGAGAAAAGTAATATGGAAAACAAGCATCAATAACCTAAGAAGTCGTTTAGATTTCATTCACTAGCAAGACATCATGTTTAGTTACTCTATTGGAGAAGGTTACCTAACCTTGAAATTCAACCTTTTACTAGATACAGGCTCATTAGTCCTTTACCTTCATTAAATGTGAAGTTAGAAAATTTAGGATCAAAGATAAGCATTTCTACTACATGTTTAATTCTTATAACCAAACCTTGAGACTTGTGTTATTAACTTCCTAAATATTAGGACTCTCTTAAGTTTCCATATCCAACGTAACTAAGAATTCTTATAATTATGAGAGTATAGATCACATGTTAATGACTTAAGTTCAAACCTTTAAGGACTTAGTATTATTCGTAAGTAGTCAACAAACTTTCTTTTATTTTCTTTTGTTTGAAATTGACAACATTTATGGCCTCATACATATAGTTTCCCTAATAGATTTTGCAAGGTCTCAAATGAGGGCACAAGCATTTTTGTTTAGATGAGGCTAACAAACATCTAGGTATCACATTCCAAGAACAATGAATTTACTCATTCACCATCGAAATAAATTAAGAGAGTGATTATAAGCCCCCCATTACCCTATATCAGCCTCCCATTTAATTTAATACATTTTTAAACTTAAATGTCTTTAGGAAAAATTACATAAATAACCTCACTCTAAATCATGAACCCATTTATTTTCTCTTCTACTTTTCACTCTTTACACCCCTCCTCAATTTTACTTTTCACCATCCACACCTCTCCTAAATGAAACTCATCCCCAACTCATATCCCACTCACTATACTCACCTTCTTCTTTCTACTTAAACTTCACTTTTTATACCCAAATTAAACCATAAACTCATCTCATTAATTTCTTTTCTAATTTTTAATCTCTACAACCTTGCTCATCTCTTTGTCCATACACTCGACAACTCACCACTAAATGCAATATTTTGATTATAGTATTTGGTTGAGATTTGATTCATATTCTTGAATGGTTAGAACATTTATTTGTGTTGAATCTTAGCTTTTAAGGATCAAAGAATCAATTTTGGAATGCAACATAGAGCAAATTGAGTTAATGGGGAAAAGAATGATGTGCAGCAAGGGGTTGGAGATAGGGAATCATAAAGATGAAAAGAGGGCTTTCTTTGGGAAGTTGGGAGGAAATATAAGCTAGGGGTACATGGGGAGTTCACTAACAATTAAGGGGGGTGCTTAGAACATTAACTAACTTATTGGGGGCTATAAATAACATTAAATTAAATAAAGGGCTGATATAAGGTATAGGGGCGCTAATAGTCACTCCCTAAATTAAAAGATCCACTTGATAAGTACCAAGTATTAAAGACTAGAGTTTGACTACTCACAAAAGGTAAATCTCTCTTAATTTCATAAATATATGGTACTTCACAATTTATTGAATTTAAATGCGTGAGTCTACTCAAGTCGTTCGGCACCCATAAAAGTGAAAGGTTATTGAAGTTCGCAATTGAATTCATAGAAAACTTAAATACTTATAAAGAATCGAAAGACCAAAAGTTCTTACCTATGGCTTGAAATAAGACGAGATAGTAACTTTTTTTGGGTTATTCTTTCACACTTCAAGGACAAGCCTTAATCATACTAGCTAGCTTATGAAGGAGTTGATCCTATACCGTCAAACTCAAAGAAATCATGTTACCAAAACCAAACTTAAAATTTGGAATTTAATATACTCCTTTAAGTCTTTCTTTAGGATACTCTTTTTAAGTCTTAATTGGGAAAATCTATCATAATCTAGAAATCACACAACATAAGTTAAAAGCTTTATCTCACCGTCTAGTCGTCTACACCAATCTACAGACTTGAAAGAATATCCAATCTCCTAAAATAATGCCATCAAAACAAGCTATAGAAAGATCTGTTGAATTAAATCTTTTCACACCCTCGAAACAAAAACTTCACATTAGAATATTTTTCGAAAGAAAGGAAAACCCACGTCTTTGGTGTGCAGATGACCATAACCCGACTACATGTCAAGTGGTACGAACTACTGCCACAAATACCAACATGCGACAAAGAGGGTGCTAAAAGATCGAACGATTTAAGAGATCAGGTGAAGAACTCTCAAAATTAGAGTCTTTTCTATTAAAAATATAATTAGGAAAGTTCAATCACAAATTATTCCATAAATTAGCGGACCAATTGAAACAAACTAATGAATCAAAAAAATTCAGTTGATCCGATATATAACTTTTAGTGAGTTATAAGGGAAGGAATTAATTAGAAGCGTGGGAGACGTTGTGTGGGTTTAGGCTTATCATCCAACAAGGGATAGATATACCTAATAATTTACTAACAAAAGTTGTGAAAAAATCCGAGATTAGGTTACAATTCATACCCTAATTATTCTCCCTTATGCGCTGCCTTCTTTCTCGCACGCTTTCGATGCCTTCTCTCCTTCGCCGCCCTCACAAAACGCCGCGACTCCTCTTTCTGTCGAACTTGCCTCTCTCTCGATCGAAGTCCCCTCTATTCTATTCTTTTCGTGCGCACTGCTTTCTTTCTCGTACCGGCGAGCGAGAACGCCTATTAAAAGCACCAATGACGACCACATTAAAATACCAAATATGCCCTTTTCTATAACGAATAATGTCGACAGTACTAAAAATACCGAATTCACCCCTGGGACAAGCTATATGCACCCCGCAAAAGTGTAAGGACAAGCCACAAAAAATGAAAAAAAATAACAATATTTAAAACATATGAAAGTTATCAACTTACCCTTACCCCTTCACAAATCCAAGATCTCACCACTGTCCTCTCTCCTCTCTCACATACGTTGTGCACCCCACATACCGGATCAACTCTTTCCGACTACCGGGGAACCCACATTGGTCTTGTGCTCAAAGAACTGTCCCCCAATTCGTGTAAGTATCGTATCCTCCATATTAGATGCACGTAAATAGGATTTGAAGTGGTTTTGAATTAATGGTGTTAAAGTATTTTGTTTGATTGTGTGGGGCTTCATGATTTGACTTCATAGTTTATTTGATTTTTATTAAAAATGGAGGTTGAGCATGTAGGAAATGATGATGTGCAACATGGAGAGGTAGATGTTTGAACTCGTTGATTTATTTGCAAATTTAAGGTTTCGACGACTGGTTTGGCCATCCAGGGCCGAACCTTAGTTCTATGTTCGGTTAGACGAAACCGAACATACTTCAAATGTTTTTAGGTGGGTAACCGAAAAATACTTATTTGTTCAGTTGTTGAAGCCCGAACATATTTTCAATGTTCGGTTGATAGTAACCAATCATACTACTTTGGACATAACTGAACCTCGATTTTTTGTGAGTATTATTTTGTCTTATTGAATTTGACACCTGATACTTTGGTATATCATTATTTGCAAGAAAGAGTTGATTCTAGCGTCTATCATGACTACACTAATGAATCCGCCCTCGAAGAACCATTTGGAAGTAAGGCATGAGGCGGTTAGTTGGGTGCAAGCATAAGGATCCAATAGATTGTTTGCTATCGTCACGAAGAATTCTGATGTGGGGGGATGGTCGTCGTTGGGGAAGGGTGAACATGGTTTGTGAGAGGGCTGGATCTTATGGGGGTGCGGTCCAAAGAGTTAGGAAAATGAAAGTAAGTAAGGTTCTGAGCATAGTGAACTCGAAAAGACAAGATTGAAGAGAAATGTGAGAATGGGCAATTGATGAGTAAAACTAAGACGAAAAAGTGTGATTACCCATTTGCTATTAACGTTAAGGAACGTGAAGACCGTTTATGGCATGTGACAATCGTTTGCAGGCGGCATAACCACGACATTGGGTGTTGTATGGACGGTCACTCATACGCCGGACGGTTAAATCCGGGAGAGCATGTTGTTATGATTCAAATGACAAAAGGCAACATCAAGCCTCGAGAGATTTTGGACACTTTAAAGAAGAGGGATGTATCGAATGCATCAACATTGCGCACAATCTACAATAAGAGACAAAAGCATAGGGTAAAAAAAGTCGGGGGGAGATCACAAATGCAACAACTGATGCATTTATTGGATACACATGGGTATCTATCTTGGCATAGGAAATATGACAAAACCGACGAGGCCAGAGACTTATTTTGGGCTCATCCGAACTCTATCAAGTTACTTCGGTGTTTCCCTTTGGTTTTGTTGATGGATTGTACATATAAGACCAATCACTATCATATGCCATTGCTTGAGATAATTGGTGTTACGTCAATCGAGGTCATTTTATCTGTCGGCTATGCATCTATATCAAGAGAGAAGCAAGATAACTATATTTAAGCGTCGGAGAATCTAAAGAACCTCATCGATGGATGGTCTGACCCACAAGTGATTCTTACTGACGGGGAGTTGGGGTTGATTAAGGCCATTGAGTTTGTTTTCCCCTCTTCATCTCACCTTTTACGCACATGGCACATCAATAAAGGTGTGGTAGCGAACATGAGATTATTTTTCACTGAACGAAAATCTCAACCTCTTCTTGAGAAGGTGGAATGTTGTGATGGTTGCTACTTCTGAAGGTGTCTTCAATTCTAGGATGACGAACTTGGTTGTCGAATATGCTTGTATTAATGGATTGCTAGATTATTTGATGGGCACATGGGTAAGGGATTAAAAGGAACGATTTGTGCGAGCATGAACTGATAGAATATTACATCTTGGACATTACACGACCGGTAGAGTCGAGAGCGCACACAATACCTTGAAGAAGCATATTGGAAATTCTCAAGGAAACTTGTGACTATATGACCATACATTAATAGCATGATCGAGGGCCAACATAATAAGATCAAATTGTCTTTCGAGAAGAGTTTAAATGTCGTACAACACGGCTTTGTTCGTTTTTGCAAGGATTTGTTTCACAAGTTGCATTAGAAAAAAATTCGACAAGAGTAGAATCTCGTGAAAAATGTTGGGACCGATTTCGTTCGGTGTGGTTGTGTATTGCGCATGACCCATGGTCTTCCTTGCGCCCATGAACTTGCAACTTATCAATTGACTGGTTCACCCATACCACTCGACGATATACATAAACACTGGCAAAAGTTGAGCATGAATCTTGAGCATGTCGTTAATCGAACATAGTGTAATTTCTGATATGAGATTCAAAGGGTAATTGAGATATTTCAAAGTGTTGGTAGTGAGGATCAGTGCATGAGGATAGTCCAACAACTTCGAGAGATTAGTTGTCCCTCCTCTCTGTATCTTGTCGTCCCGAAGGAGAAACTTAAAACAAGGGGAAGAAAGCGATCAGAATCGGGAAAAGGAAAGGTGTCACAAGTTGGGAAGAAAAAGAAGACCCATATGGAAGATGAATGTGACGTATCTACAAAGAAAAGCCCCAGCCACTTCGAGTACGCTTTTTAACCAAATAAGATACTAGAGCAAGTTACCAAACAAGTCAAAAAAAGGTTCATAGAACGCGAATAGGCTTGGATCGTCCGTTTAGTGTTGGTTATAGGGGTATAGTCCCAATGGAATGGCTTGATCGTATTGAAAGAGTTGATGATGTACGGGGAGGTGGGTACTGTGGATATCGGGTTGTTGCGGCCGGTCTCGGCCAAAAAGAAGACGATGCCTGGAAACAAGTACGCATTGACGTGTATTGGGAGCTCCACGGGAACGAAAATTTTTGGTGCACAATCTTTAGTAAGGATCACTATGATCGCATTATATAGTCCGTGCGGTACTACGGGGATGAGTGCGCTCCGTCGGAAAAAGTGGATGAGTATGCCTGATATGGGACTTGTCATTGCAATATGTTACCAGGCCATGGTAGTGATTTTATCACCGAGTGGTAATATGACATTCCCTCCACTTAGGGGCAAACCACCGATTTCAATTGTTGATAGGGTCTTAAGAGGGATAACACACGTTAATGACAACCACTTTATGAAGGTAAAAATTACAATTTTAATAAAAGTATTCCTATTGAGATAGCTTATTACATGTTCACTCTGTCATTGCTACATTTTTTATAAGGTGTTTTTCGTGGTTCATATACAGGTTTTATTCAATGCAGATGCCCGTTTTCCTCCTTTTATATCCCGGGTGGCGAACAAATATAGAACCAGAGGCGATAGGATGGGGTTAAAACTTGATCATGAAGAACCCACCTGAAGTTGTTCATTCTCAAAGTGAGACTCCGATTACCGTAGATTTAGGTACCCTTCGAAGTTGTTGTGAAAATCATTTTTTTGTACATTCCATTTGAAATTTAAGTTTTTTTTTTTTTGGCACCTACAACTTCAAGTACCATACAATTTGTGGAACCTTACCTTGTGTACATAAAATACTTTTGTATGGATTTTGTATGGGATTTGCAAGCACTTGTGTACATAAACTACTTATACAGCAACATGTGGACAAATACTTATACTTCAATTTGACAAGCACTTATACTTCAATTTGGCAAGCACTAATACTTCAATTTGGCAAGCACTTATGTACATAAAATACTTATAAGGCAACATGTGGATAGATACTTGTTCGGGCAAGCAAGGCCGAGAATTTTATAAAATGTTCAGTGAGTGAATGCCGAACATATTAAGTTAACTTGGTCACACCCAACTGAACGTATCGGATTTTCCACCAAATGAAGTGTTCGGTTGGTACCAAACGAATTGGTTTTGAATTGTTCAGTTGGGCTAAAACGAAGATATTTAACTTTTTCTGTTGTAGGCAACCGAACATAATCGTTAAGTGTGTCACATCGTGATGTTCGGTTAATCTCAACCGAACGTTAGCAAATCGTACAGTCATACGGGACTGAAACTTGTTAAAGGTTTCAGTCGTTTTAGACCGAACAAATTAAAGTAACATAATGTTAAACCACTCGATCGTATGTGACTGAACGTCGTAGTAACACTCGGGCAATCTTGACCGTACCTTCAATATATGTTCGGGCTCGCTTGAACGAACCTCTGTGAGGAACAAAAAAAAACAGTCACGCAATGACCTGAATTCAACGAAAACCAACAATGACTAACAACCATTAATAGAACAATAAATAACAGTCATACAAAAATGAATAGCATAACACCCTTCCGATGAAAGTTTCACAAATCCAATTAACACATTCATTTGAAGAAAAGTATGAAACAACCAAGTTAAATTAAACACCAATCCTTTTACAAAACCATTGTTTGATCAATATCCAAGAACATTCCACTAAGGACAAAAAGAAATGACCAAAAGTAATCATTTCTTCCCCTTTGTACACTTCATCGAGGTCTGGTCTGTGCTGGAGTGCTTACACTTGATGGTCCGGAAGCATATCCAACTGTGTGTGATCCTAATTGAGTCCCTTCTTCAAAAGCACTTGATATTGATGATCTTTTTCCTGTCAAGTGCCTAAGCACATCGTCTGCCATCTTCTCTGCCGAGGTCATAGTAGACTCACTGGCCGGCAATGCTTTCCACTTCTGCACAACGTTCATGGCTTATCTGACACGCTGCATACGATTAACAAAAAATTATATCAAAAGGTTTGATAATGGAATTGAAAATAAGGGAGATAGTTGAAAAATCCATATAAGAATAACTTACATCAAGCAAGTCATCATCATCATCAATGGGATCGCCAGTGTTGCCCTCTGGATTCTCAACTAATGAGTGAGAAATCCTATTGAACCATGGGAGATAGTTCGGAGCAGCTTCCTAAGCATACGAGCTCTCGCGCTTCTAGTTCTGGCGGATAAGACATGATCTTGCTACCTCTCCCATATCTCTGCTTGGAATTTGTACTTCACGAGATAACTTGCAGCATATTTGCCTCTATTCACTCTAGTAGGCTTGTAGGGAGCCAAAGGGATGCACTGTACGTGGCCCATCTGGCACAAAAACCTATCCGGTTGGTACGACTCCACTTTCTATATGAACTTTAAGGTTCTCGTGTAGAACGCAATCTCCGTAATGTCATCGTCATCATCCACTCGAATATCTGCATATGGGTCCCAGTTGACCTGAAGCAAAACAAGTGGAAAGTTAATAAGAAGTTACAAATTCACAATTCAATCCAAATTTGAATTGACGGTTTTAAACAATAATAATACCTTGCTTGCTTGGGCCCTGTCAAGTGACCTACGCAACCTCTCCACATTAAATCTATTAAGCCCTTGTTTTTTCTTTTGTATCAACCTATACACACGAGGGAGGCTATCGACATATTTTGTATTGATGTGTGCTAGGTGAAGATCCCAATGCTCGTAGACCCATCCCTACGAACAATAATAAAAACAAATGGATTATACGAATTTATATTTGGACTTGTCATTGAGGGTGCAAAAAAGTAAAGAGACAAACCTCAAACAATGTGAGATAACCCGCAATCTAGCAAGCTTCCACACGACTTGCACTGCTGAGTTGCCGATACAAGTATGCTAGTGCTGCAGCACCCCCCGCATATGTACCAATCTCGTCCAAATTCTCTAGCAACTGCAGCAGTTGGACAAGTACTTGCGTGGAAGTCTTGTCGACAAATAAAGTGCACCCCCAGCATATACCAGAGGTACGCTAGTGCCGTGCACTCAACCCGGGGAGTCGGCATAAGCTTGTCTTTGTCATTCTTCGTCCTTTTTGGTTTAGTCCTCCATTTTGACTTTAACCAACTTTTCTTGACATTCATGCCCCTCTGCGGACCAATCACCGTCTTGGCCTCTTTCTTAGACACCTCAAGGCATCGTGACACCAACTCGATAGCCTCGGACTTGGAAAGTGGCTCAACTGCAACTTGCTTTCCAACAATTGGAATCTTCAACAACCTACCCACATCTTCCAGTGTGATTGACATTTCACCAAATGGGAAGTGAAATATGTTGGTTTATGGCTGCCAGCGCTCCACAAAAATCGATATGAGGATCATGTGTCCTTGTACATATGAGCACTTGGTAAGTGTGCTCAACCTAGACAATTTGATAATCCTTTGAAGGCCGACAATGTCAGTGTGTCAAGTCTGCAAATCCCAAGCCGCTAATTGAGCCCCATGGTTAATGCATCTAAGAAGGGGTCTTTCCTGAAATTCACAAGTACACAAAGTTAGACACATTATCAAATACATAAACAAAAGCATATTGGAGAGTTACTAAATAAAACACAAGTGCAAAAACACTTTAAAGTTATTGGAGATTTACCTCATTCTTCCATATAACAAATTACCACATGGTTGTTGAAACTGACCAATATGAAACGGTCAGTGAGGCCACCCGGAATAGGTCTCGACTGGTCATCTGTGGCTGTTTCCACTACCCTACTACTTGATGAAGCCCTCTTCTCACGTACCTTGTCACGTGTCCTTTCTTCCTCATCTTCATCGACTCCCTCAGATGACTCGCCTTCTCATTCCTCTTCTCCCTCTCCATTCCCCTCTTCTTTTCCCCCAGAAGATTCCTCTGAATCTTCCTCCCGTGACCCTCTTTAGAACCTTCAGATTCTCGCTCTCCAAGCCCCTCTTCTTCTCCCTTATCAAACCCCTGTGATTCTCCCTCTCCTGGAGTCTCTTCTTCTCCCTCTCCAGCTCCCCCTTTATCAACAATTGAACCTTCTTATGATGAGGATTCTTCTCCCTCCTCATCCACACCTCTCTCAATATCTCCACTCCCCACAACTCCTCCCTCCAATTCTCCCTCACCAGTCCCCTTTTCTGATTCCTCGTCGGATTCCTCTTTAGATGAGGATCTTAACTATTCTACTACCTGACCCTTGTTCTCCTTTCCTTCCACAACATTGCCTTGTTCGATGTGTACCGTTCTTCTTCACTTGAGTCAGAAGAAGATCCCGAGGACTTTTCTGAGGAGGCGGGAGCATCAACGGGATCTGTAATGCATTCCAATTGCTTGGACTTTCTATATGAAGCTGTTTGCGGTCTCCGCCGTCCACCACGGGTGCCTGTCACCGGTATGGCACCGACCTCCTCCAATGTCACCAGCCTTTTCGGACGACCCATCCCTATAGTGAAAAATACAAGTTATAATATATAGATTTGCAAACTTTAAATATATTGAAATCAATAAGGTTCGGTCAAGCATGACCGCAACTTGATTGTAAGTTCGGTCATGTAAAACCGAACTTCAATCATAGTTTCGGTCGCATTATTCCGAAATTCAGTCAAACATTCGGATGCATGTACCGAACCTCAACATAAGGTTCGGTTGTACATGACTGAAACTCAATAAAAGGTTCAGACATCAACAACCGAACCTTGTTTTAGAGTTTCGGCCCTGGACAACCGAACCACTTGAAAACCACATCAAATAACTCGACGACATTACCTATCAACCAAAATAACAACAACAACACCAACAACAACAACACCAACAACAACAACACCAACAAATTGTACAACAAAATCAACACAAACAACAAAAACTCTAATCAAATGCTCACCTTCGATTCAACGAAACCCTTGAACCCGAAATTCAATCACTCCCAACGCCTCCTCATTTGTTCCAGCAGCACGATGATGACACAAACACTCGCCAACCAATCTATGGGGTTCAAATCGCCAAGAACAACTCGTCAATCACCAAGAAACTTGAAGATTCGAGGGTTTGCTGGGAGGCGGGAACGAATTTGTTCCAAATTCTTATGGGGTGCCCTCCTTAACAGGGGTTTTTGGGGATTAAACGAATTTTTGGGGGTGCCCTAATCACTATGTGGATTGCACTAATAAAGGGGCTTGCCCTTACACTTACATTGGGTGCACATAAAACTTCCCTTCACCTATTTCTCCTTTCTTTAAGGGAACTATTTTTTTTTTCAAAAAGTAGAGTTATATATTACTCGATCGACAAAAGTTGTAAAAGGGGTTATTCCCACAAATGGTTGCAATGAAGAGTGAGAGCTCTTCTCACAAACGAGTGTGCTCTTACATTCAAATTCCTAGGAATGTAATAAAAATCAAAAGGAACTCGATCCCTTATAGTGAACTTATTATAAAACATAATTGGATCAATTTCATGACATTGGGCGTCGGGGTAGCGGATAGCATCGATTAGCGATTTATCATTTGAATACACCTTCCTTAATTCCTGTGTTGCAATACAATTATTAAGAGCATTAAGGATAGCCCATCCTTTTGCTATTAACGTTATTGCCAATCGCGAAGGAGTCAGCTCGTACCACCACATTTGTATTTGTTACCAAGATCCATCTGATTCTCGTACTTTTTGTCTTCAAGTCTCTAGCTACATCGACATATAAAACAAACCCATCTGTATTAACGATTGCTTCTTGTATGTCCCTGCCTCTCCCATGTTCAGTTGGGCTTATGCCTCTTTTGAATTGATTCACTTGATCTTGCATCTCCCTAATAATAACCTTTGGATCGCCCCCTTTCTCCTAAAAATGAGTTTGTTATGGTTCTTCCACAGTCTCCACATTCCTAACACAATCCAAGTAATAATCTCATTACCATTCGAGGCCTTTGATGTTGCATGGAAGGTATTTTCCAAGAATTTTATGATGCAATTCGATTCGAAATCCTGCATACGCAATCCAAATGAGGCTCCAAACCAAAAAGCTTTGGTAATGTCACATCTGAACATAATATGGAAAGTGGTTTCAGCTATTTGATTGCATAATGGGCAAGTGGGATTCTGTTGCACCCCATTTTTCTGCAAACCTAAGTTGGTAGGCAAACCATTGTATAGGCATCTCCAAAGGAAAAATAATATCTTTCGTGGCGATTTGATCTTCCATACCTATTTCCAAACTGAGGAGGTTAATGAAGCAGTGTTGGATGCACCTCTCGCTGGTCTTCCTGCAATTATCTCTTGGTCCAGTGTTGTCGCAATTCTGTATGCTGATTTAACTGAGAAAGAGCCTGACTTTTCGTTATGCCGGATGAGTTTATTATGATATCTTGATCTACTAGTAGGTGTAGCCAAAATCATATTTTCCTCATCTAAACTGAAAACTTCCCTGATGAGTCCTTGATTCCAAGATGTCGAGTTTCAATGAAGAAGATTTGCCACCACATTGAGTCCTTTTATTCTTGGTGCCTAAGGTTTCACTTTATCCTTCTTTGCAACCCACACATCATTCCAAATTTTTGATTTCTGTCTGTCACCTATCCTCCAACAGAGTCCATGTCTTAAAACCTCCATCCCTGCCAAAATACTACGTCATGCCCAAGAAAGACGTCTCCCTAGCTGTGCAATGAAAAACTCATCTCTTGGGGAAGTACTTGGCTTTAAGGAAGTAAAAAACTAGCATGCTCTGCCCCATTAAAGTCTATAAACCTGCTTCGCCAGAAAAATGAGATTAAAGAGCTCTAAATCTCGAAATCTTATACCCCCTTCAAAAATTGATTTTGTCATTTTGTCCCAACTGCACCAATGAATGCCTCTGTTTTTCTTTGAATTGGACCACCAGAATCTTGCCATGGCCTATATGAGAGACTATAAAATCCCTTTAGGAAGTTGGAAGATTGACATATGATGATTCGGGATAGCTTGTGATAAGCATAGTCTCCAGTCTTGTAGGTGAAAGAAGTTTCTCTCTCCAAGTGAGGATGTGGTTGTTCAATCTATTGATGATGCCTTCAAATTGTTGCCTTCTCGTATGTCCTTCATTTAGCTATACTCCTAAATAACGTCTCAAACCCTTCGAGTCTTTCATGTTTCCCCTTTCCTTCAGATGCCTTCGTAAAATGGTACACTTTTGTTAAAGTGCATTGACCTTTTTTGCTCATTAACTTGCTGGATCGAGATATCATGATACACATGCAAAATATGTTTCAAAAAAGCTACATCGTTCTCATTAGCCTTGCAGAATAAGAGGGTGTCATCAGCTAATATAAGTGAGAGATGGAGGGTGAGCGCGGATTGAGTCTGAAACCAGAGAAAGCCCTTTCATTCTCGCATTTGGTCAAAAGGAAAGATAGACCTTCTGAACAAAGAACGAAAAGGAAGGGGAATAGATGGACCCTTTGTCTAATCCATCGCGTAAGTATGATCTTCTTGGATAAGTCTTCATTGACGATGACATTATATGACAATGAAGATATGTAGCAATGAATCTAGCGACACCATTTTGAAAGAAACCCATCTCTTTTAATTAGGATCTCTCCAATCATGCCACATCGTAGTTTGTCATAAGCTTTGGCTATGTTTAGTCCGATTCCCCCATTGAATGGAGGATCTCATGTGCAAGTAGGATGTTGTCCGAGATTTGTCGACTTGCCACAAATGCATTTTAAAAAGGAGAAATTAGTTCATAAAGCATAACTTTTAAACGATTTGACAATACCTTGGCTAAGAGTTTGTAAATAGAGTTGCATAAGCTGATGCGACAAAATCTGATAAGGCTTGAAGGAAAGATTTTTAGGGATGAGGACAACGAGGGATTCATTGAGATTCTTTTCCAAATGACCCAATGAGTGAGATTTTCAGAATAGCTCAGGCACGTCCTCCCTGAAAAGGCTCCATTTTTGTTGAAGAAGTTTGTTCATCATACCATCGGCACTAGGGGACTTTTAGGGTGCATTTCTTTCAACGCTGTGAGAATTTCACTCTCTTCAAACTATTTGTCTGACCTTAATTCATCTGATGCTGATAGTCTAGCCTCAAAACTTTCTAGAACTCCAAAATATGGTGCTTGACTGATCGTGGCCGCAAGTATAACAACTCGATTGTAGTAGTAGTAGTATGTCCAGCTTACGTTGATAAAGGATATCATCCTCAGGGAAAGGTGTATGCACTCAATACGTACTTAGCTGAAATTAATATATTGTTAAGGAAATCCTTTTAATTGACTTTATAACTATACTAAAATAATCTATACTAACAAATCAATGCAAATTACTTTAACTCTTATATTAAGACTATCTTAGTTCATGACTTCACTTAAGTAATGAAATATTATGCATTTCAACTCACTTTATCATCTTTATTATGTATGTGTAATGCCTAATTAGAATAGACATATTTCCTTCAAATCCACTTTAACACACTGTCTTGACAAAAAAGATTCTAATGTACAAAGTAGAACTCCGCCTATCAGTGTGAATAATGTAAACTCCACATTGCCTTAATATTCCAAATCTTTAGATTCATAACCAATTAAGCTTATTATGGTTGTACCGATAATATCTGGCTTAAAGCTTCAATGGCCATGATAGCTTCTAAAACCTAATATCAACAAATATGTGATCAAGATGTTTGTAGCATTACGCTCACAATCAATACAAATTTTAATCATTGTACTTTTTATTGTTCTATTCTATTCATGTTTATAGTATAACATTCATATTATAGGATCCATTGATCACTAATATTAAGAAACTACTCACACTTCATTGAAACAAACATTCACATAGTGTTATTCATTGAAGTTAGAGACATAATGAAATAACTTTCTATTAAATCAATAAAAATAATACTTGAATCACCATATGTGAGTTTCAATGTTTTCTCTCCACAAATCTTCGTAATACTCGAGAATAAAGTAAATCTATGCTAAATAATGTTAATGGTGGCTAATCTATGGTAATTGGTATGTTTACCATGTTCTCTTATCTATTTATACTCCCTAAAAAGGTTTTAAAACAATTAGAAAGCCTACTTAATAATTAGAAAGCCTACAGCACCGCAACTGCACTGAGCACTTTTGTGTGTAAATTTCTCTCTTCAGTGGTCTTGGCGCTGTCTCTATGTCTCCCCGGCGCCGTCCCATGACCTCCACGCGCCGCCATTGTTTCGGTCATCCTTGATCTATTTTCTTCACTTGTTTGCTCTCCCATGCCATGCTTTTCCTTCCCATGTTGTGCCTTCGTATCCCACAGAGTCATACTGCTTAGCCACGGTGCTAAACATCCTTTAGTGCGTTTTAGCTCTGTTTCTTCTCGAATTCACTCTTTTCCTTCCTTTATGCCTTTTGTACTTGAAAATGCATAAACACCATCAATTTGAGTTTAGTTTAGGATATTTATATTAAATATACCACTAAACTAACCTTATATATAAGTCTAAGTAATCGGTTATCAAATACCACTAAACTTAAAATTTTGCACGTCCCGAGCAAAAATGTATTTTATTAATCTCCTAACGACTCATATTACTCTAGTTCACATTCATTTTACATTGTTCATGGAGTATCCTTTAATTCACTAAGTTTCAAGTTAATAATCCACTCAAGAGTATTTCTTTTTCATAAACTTACAATTTTCAAGATATGTAGCTTTAACAACACATACAACTAACTTTCGAAACACCAAAGTAGATCAAAACCAAAATCATCACTACCACAAGTTTGTTTCACCTTGACACTCAAGTAGCAAGTATATAATCTCATGATTTCTCATTAAGCATAGGAATTCACAAAAAGCACAGATGAAACTAATTTTTGGTAGACTTTAGCACTTCAAGAGTCTATAGGACTTAACATAGTTGGAAAGAAAACTTAACTCGATCAAGTTACTAGCACTCGAGCTAAATCTTTTATTTGAAGAGTTTTAATTTAACTTTCGCCTTCTTTTCTTTATTCTAATATCTTTTTTTTTCTTTTCTCCTTATATTTCTTATTTCACTGTCTCTGCTTCTTTTCTTACTGATTCATTTTTCCTCTCTTTTTCCAACCATCAAGTTCTCTGTTCTATTTCCTATAGAACTTGTGGGGTTCTCTATTATTTTTATTTTTAAAACTCTTCTTAGCACTTCTCACTTTCACTTTATCAAGCAAGTTAACTTCAACTTTTCATTTAAACATGCCTATTTCTTCTCCTCTTTGCACTAAGCCTTTATTTGTTTTTTATTCAAGTAAGATTCACACTTATTATAGAAGTCCTTAGAAATCTAACATTTTCCACAAGAAGTGTTCCAGTGGTCTTCTTGCGTTTGTTTCCAGGTTCATGGTCTTCCATACTCTAAGTTTCTAATTATGAAATCATTTCGTCGTTGCTACATTTCATTTTTTCTTCCAAAATTTAAAACATTCTTTTGAGTTTCATATCAACAAGACACTTATATTTCACTCATTCTCAATTAAAGGCATGAACATGCAAATGACTACTTATTCATTACATATTACTATATATAACCTAATCTATAATACTTAAACATTCAAATAGTAAGTAAAAGAAAAATAATACACTACCATGCTTTCCTCTTTAACCACTTCAAAAATAAAATTTAAACGATCATATATGCTTTGTTTATCCTTATTTCATCTTTTCTTACCACTTCTCATAGTGTAGCGTAGTGTTTTTGCCCCCAAAACTTAGACCAAATCTTGTCCTCAAGGTTTAAAAATAAGTTTGAACCATGAAAACATTAAAACATAAACATATATAATAAGAATATCCCTATAACTCATTGATACTTTATGAATTTTTTGCATCTGTTGAGACTTCCCTTGCATATTTTAGCATAAATTTTCAAAAGTTAGAAAACCATTACATGTGAATTGTCCATAACTAAACTAACTAACTACTTGAAATTCACAAACTTGAAATTTAAAAACCTTAGGCTGCCTCCTAGTAGCACTTAGTTTAACATCATTGCCCCGATGCATTTTCGCTCGTTTAGTCCAAGTCTAAATCTAGATACTCCAATACTTTTGATGTTTGAAATAGTTGCTCATCCACGAATACTTCGGTTACCAGCTTACATGTATCACCTTCTTAATGAGGTAACCTAGATAGATGATTTTATAACCAAATTTTCACTTCCTTTCTTATCTTTGATTTCCAAGTCAAACTCTTGCAATAATAACACCCATCTAATTAGCCTTGGTTTGGTATCCTTCTTTGTAAACAAGTAACGGATTGTTGTATGGTCGGTGTACATAGTAACTTTTGATCTCACTATGTAAGCTCTAAACTTATCACATGCAAATACCACTACTAAAAGCTCATTTTCTGTAATAGTATAATTATGATGTGTTGGATCCAAAGTTTTGCTTGCACAGTATATAGCTTTGAACATTCCATCTCTCCATTGGCCTAGCATTGCTCCTTCCGCATAGTCACTTGCATCGCACTTTATTTCAAATTTAGATTCCCAATTTGGTACTACCACTATTGGTGCCGAAATCAAAGCTACTTTCAAGGTCTCTAATGCTTGTATGCATGTAGGGCTCATTTCAAATGGAACATCTTTTCCAACAATGTGTACAATGGTTTAGTGATTTTTTTTTAAAAAATCCTTAATAAACCTTCTGTAGAAACCCGCATGTTCTAAAAAGCTCCTTATATCTCTAATGTTTCTTGGTATAAGAAGTTTCTCAATTGGCGCTATTTTTTCTCTATCTACCTTTAATCCCTGAGCAGACACTCTATGTCCTAAACCAATTCTTTCTCTAACCATGAAATAACATTTTTCCTAATTAAGTAATAAGTTTGTGTCTCGACATCTTTTCAATACTAAGGCCAAATTTTGCAAACATAGGTCAAAAGATGCTCCAAATACATAAAAGTCATCCATAAATACCTCCATATCCTCGACTATATAAAAACAAGCTACTATACATCTTTGAAATGTAGCTGGTGTATTGTATAGTCCAAATGTCATTCGTCTAAATGCAAATGTTCCATAAGGACGTCATTTTCTCCTAATATTATCGTGCTATAACAATTTGATTATATCCCAAGTACCCATCTAGGAAACAATAGTATTCATATCTTGCTAATCTATCCAACATCTGATCAATGATTGGTAGAGGGAAGTGATCCTTTCGTGTAGCCTTATTTAACTTTCAATAATAAATACAAACTCGCCAACCATTTACTATTCTTTTTGATAAGGTTTCCCCATTTTCAATTTGAATAATGGTCATCCCTTATTTCTTTTGGTTCCACATGTATTAGTGAAACCCATGATCTGCCTAAAATAGCATAGATGATTTCGACGTTCAACCATTGTAAGATCTCCTTCTTTACCACTTTCTTCATCACTGGATTCAACCTCCTTTGAGCTTCAACTGATTATTTGTGATTTTCTTCCATTAAGATTTTATGCATGCATATTGTTAGAATAACTCCTTTTAAGTCCTTGATTATCCATCTCAACACTAATTTATGCTCTATCAAAACCCGAAGCAATTTTTCTTCTTCCATCTTTGTCAATGCTGCTAAAATGATCACAAGATATGTTGCATTCTATCCTAAATATATGTATCTCATATGTTCTAGCAAAGGCTTTAATCTCATTATTAGTTCAATGACTGCACTTTCCACTTCCATTTCTAATCTCTCAAAATTCTTATGAAACTTTAGTGGTCCTATCGATGATAAAGCATTTACTGCCTCTTGAAGTTCACCCTTAATAGCTGAACTTGTTGTTATGGGCACTGCTCCAGGAAAGGTCTTGTAGATATTGAACGACTTCCTTACTATTAGATAGGACCACTAAAGTTTCATAAGAATTTTGATATTCTTATAGTGTTCTCCTTCGCTTGGAAATTTCAAGGTCTTGTAGATATTGAACGACTTCCTCATTATTTACTTGTAACATTAATTCTCCTTTTTGAACGTCTATCAATGCTTGTGCAGTTTCTAGGAAAGGTCTCCTTAAGATTGGTTCTTCTAAATCTTCTTCCACATCCATCACTCAATGTCAACTGAGAAAAGGAACTTATCCACTTTTATCAACAAATTTCAATTATTCCTTTTGTATATGTCAATGATTGATCCGCTAATTGCAAGGTCATATTGATCAACTTTACTTTTTCCAGACTCAATTTCTTGAATACTAATAAGGTCATCAAATTTATGCTTGCTCCCAAATCACATACTACCTTATCAAACAAGTGTACTCCTACGGTGCATAAAATGGAAACACTTCTTTGGTCTTTCAACTTGGGAGGTAACTTCCTTTGTAAAATAGCACTACATTATTCAGTCAAATTTATTGTTTCATAATCTTCTGATCTCACTTTTCTTGTTATTATGTCCTTCTAAAATTTTGTATAATTCGACATCTGTTCCAATGCGTCTGCAAACAAGATATTTATGTATAACTTCTTAAATATCTCCATAAACTTCTTGAATTGTTCTTGGTATTTTCGTTCTTGAATCACTAAGGATATGGTAGAGGTGGATTCATTAGTGGTGGATTGTCAGGAAATGTCATTCTCCTTGGTATTACGTCTTTTTCTACCTATTTCCCATACTTTCTTTTGAATCAATTTTGATTATTTTGTTGGTGCAATTTTCTTTGGGGTACCTATGTCACTTTCTAAGTGTTCTACATCCATTTGGTGCTGCTAATCAATTTGTTTAATTATGTCATTGATATATCTTTTGGTTGCACTAGATTCTTAGTTGTTCTTCCACTTTTTAATTAGATTGCATGTGCGCTTTCCATAAGATTAATGTTTGTGTTACTCGAAAACTATCATTCCTTCATTTAATTCAAGGCAATAGCTAACTGACCAATCTATCTCTCTAAGTTCTTAATAGATTGTGATCTCTCATCATCCATTCTCTTCATGGCTTGCTTCACTCCTTCCATCTCTTTCTCGTGCTTCTCATGGCATTCCTTATTGCTCATGTCCATGGTATGCAAGAGTTTCTCAATTTTCTTTAATGAAGTCACCTATCCACTCAGTTGTAGCTTCCCTTGTTGAACTTGTTGATCGAAGCCTGGAAGTAATTTCAGTGCATTATTAGGATTTCCATACGAGAAGCTTGGGTTGTTGTCATATCCTTGATAAAACCTTTAAGGAGTCGTTGCACTTGGCCTGAAGTTGTTTCCATAGCTTTGGTTGTTCATGAAGTTTACATCTCCATATTCCATTCCTTGCTACATATCCATTTGATTAGCTACCATAGCTTGGTGATTAGTGGGTTGTTGTATTGCCTGTACTTACATACCTTGTTGTCCCATCTTAAGTTTCATCATTTGATTGCTCAAGTTGGATAGTTGTACCATAATCACAGCTTGCGAATCAATCTCATATATGCCCACTGGTTTCCTCACTATGGAACTAGGACTAAATGTAGAGTTTTGAGACATAAGATCTATGATATCCAATAGTCCATTCTCATCCTTGGTTAGTAGCGAACCACCTGTTGGGGCATCTACTAGTGTTCTCACGTTGTGGTTCATACCATAGTAGAAAATCTTGAGTTGTGTGACAAGTCAATAATTAGACTTATTTTATATTAATTTAGTTTGATTTTAGATATAAATGATGATATTACAGTAGATATTCTCTTGTTTTGTGATTTTAGGATTTAATTAGGAAAGTAAAGAAATGGAAGAAAAGAGGAAGAAAAACAAAACAGTCAACTGAAGATCAGTGTTAGCGATTAGCTAGCGATACAAGAATATACTATGAATCGTTGTCTAAATCGGTAGCAAAGAAGAGCTAATGAATCATCATCAGATTAGGAAATATATTAAAAATCGCAAGCTGAATCGGTGAAGTACAAAGACCAAATTCTAGTGATTTATTCAATGATTTGTGAACATAATGGAATCGCTGACAAATCGTTGAGGTCGGTTACGAGTTTTTTAGATTACTATGAAGGATTTGAGTTTATATATGATATGTATAATTTATGATACTATAAATAAGATCTTAGGGCTTCGAAATCAAGCTCTCCTACTTCTTCCACATGCTCTATACGTCTTTTTATTAGCCTTAAGTTAGTTTATATTGAGTTTATGTTTGAAGCTACATTAAAGCTTTGATTTATTTCATTAAGAGGTATTTATTTAATTATGTCTTTCACTTATATTATTGGGTTGTTTATTTCTAGCATGAGTGATTAGTTTATTAATCTAAACAAATCCTAGACATGTATATACTTTGGATATCTATATAGTTATAAGTAAGGAATCATGAACTTGATGTTTTAAATCTATTCATAAACAATTTTAATAAGTTGTTTTTGCGTATTACAAGTACTGAAGATTAATATTCCATGAATAGTTGCAAATATGTATTGTGGTATTTTAATTCTGATTATATGTCTATGATTATTGACAACAATTATAAAAGTAGTAACTATGACTAATCTATAGGGCAATATTACCCGAATGGATGTTCTAGGTGATTGTGTTCTAAGTTATTTATTGATTGGCATATTGTGATTAATATTTGATTTAATTAGGCATGATTTTCATGGAGTGTTAATGCTATCGTAATTTCTATTTTATTGCATTTTATCCAATAGGTAGATTTAAAATGATAAGAATATAGTTCATTTTCATTGAATATGGAAAAATTAATAATTTGCTTAGGCTATCAACCTATTATGAACTAGGATTTAATGATTCCAAGATTCCATGTAATATAATTATAACTAACTTATGAAGTAATTTTATGTTCTAGTGATTGAATGCGATCCAAGTACATTACATTGTTTAGAGGGGGTTTGTTTAGATATTTATATTATATTATATTATATTGAATTTGAATTTTGTTTAATTAATTTTGCATTAAATTGTTTGTATTAGTTTACTTAGTTTGGTTATTTAAGTTAGTAGTTATAATTTTTAGTTATTTAGTATTTTAATTCCTATTTAATTAAATTTACTAAATTAAGAAAAACAAGAAAAAACACTTTTCTTAGGAGTTCGCAAAAATCCTTGCAAAGACGATATCATATTTACCACTACTACAAATAATAGGAAAATGCGGAAAACTATTATGCATGCTTGACACGTGTCAATTTTTGGCACCTTTGCCGAAGATTTTCAAATAACGTTTTAAAATTTTAGATATTGTATGGTCTACATACTTCATCGTGTTAATTTTAAAGGATCTTTACATCTGTTTGATCCTAAAATAGATATAAGTTATAATCAAAGTTTAAGACAACAACTTAAGGATAATTTAGTTAATAGGATGGATGATAACAATAATAATAATATAATAATAATAATAATGACAATGTCTTTAATAATAATAATGATAATAGAGTTATCAATAATACTAATAACAATAATAGAGAACTCACTTTTAGACATGCAAATCAAAATGTTACAATATATGAGCCTATGTGCATAGCATACCCTGATGGATTTCCTAAATTTGAACTTAGATCTGGATTTATTAGTGTCTTATCTAACTTCTATGGTAAAGACAAAGAAGTCCCACAAAAATTCATAAAGGAGTATCAACATAACGTTAATGAGATGAAATCGAAAAAAGGCACCTTAGAACAAGTCAAACCTAAAGCTTTTCATTTTGCATTGAAAGATATAGCACAAGATTGGTTGTTCTATCTCCCTCAAGATTCAATAACTACATGGACTTATATCTTAGAAACTTTTTCTAGATGAATATGTACATGCTAGAAAAATTAGTTCCTATAGAAAGCAAATCACAATTGCAAAGATGAAAGATGATGAAAATTTTAATGAATTCTAGGATAGATTCCAAAGATTTATTTCTTCTTGTCCACAACTGATGCGCGCCGAACACGTCAATAAAGTAAAGTTTCCTAAACCAACTATTTTCTAGAATGGTAGCAAATGGTCGATCCCACAGAGACTAGTTGTCTTTCCTAGGTTAAAACAATAAAAAAGAAAAATCGGTGGTTTTAAAATAAATATTAATTTAACTAACTAATCTATCTAAATTAAATAAATAAATTAACTAAACTAATTTCTAAAACAATTAATTAATAATTAATTAACACCTAAATAACACCTAAATCCCCAGCTCCACAAATCAGAATCAAGATTAAATAGCAATCATGGTCTTCAATCTTTCCCAGAAGTTATTAATTTAAATTCTCCTAGATTAGTTATAGAAAATCGACATCCGCCAGAAATTCCTAGTTCCCCTAATTTCGATAGCCAGGACGTCCGCCACTAACTATTTCCTAATTAATGTATAACCCTAGACATCCGCCATTCATGTTTAACACACTAACCGCAATAATATGGATCTGTGGGAACACTAATCCTAGATAACCGGGTCGCAACCGCCACCGATTTAACCTAGATTCAATTGTTGCACATTCAAGAACCGAAAGGGTTTTACGGGAAACGGGTGAATGTTTGTTACTTTATTGGTCTAAAAGCACAATTACACGAATACTAATATTCCAAATAAAAATAGATTGTCAATCTAAAAGCATGTATCGCAGCATACATACCATAGATCTAAATCATAATCAATAAAATCAACAACAATGAAATAGGAGAAATTAAATTAATTAAATAATAAAATAAAAGATCTCACATAATATGCTTTGAATCCATGATCCCGACTTGCTTCCCTTTCGACTTAGGCAAGAAATTGATTAGCCGGACATCATATTCAAAAATCAATACTAAAAACTAATAATTGATCTCTAAAAAATACTAATTGATTCTTGTTTTAATAATACCTATGTTCCTAATATATAAAAGTACTCCAAATTGGACTCGGATACTAATTTTAGGGGTTGTGGAGGTGACTCGTGCGTTGAGGAACATCGTACGGTGTTTTTAGATCAAAATTCCGGATTCGCCACGTGTCTACACGATTATTCACTTTTTCTGCCGCGCTCGACGTGTCGAACATGATTCGCCACCGCCTTTGCCGCCACCGCCGCTGAAGTGTCGCCGCCTGATTCGCCGAACTCTGTGGTGCTTGCATTGTGTGAGGGTGACTCAGCACCACGTGTCCGCACGTGGTTGGTTGAAACGCTTTCTGGTGACGTGTCTGGCCAATGGGAGCTCGCCATGGACGGGCGGCGCCGCGCGGAAGAAAATCGCGCGACTCTTCCGAATTTCTGGGAGTTTGTGTGATTACGAATCTCGAGGCAGATCGACGAAGGCTGTGCGAGAAGAAGGAATGGCGATGTGTGTGATGTGGTCTGCGCTAGGTGACGTGGCAACGCGTGATTGGAGGAGATGATGAGATACGCTACGTGGCGGCTTGCGATTGGAGGAGAACCAATGAGTGACGTGATGTTGGGCTGCTGTTGTGACGCGTGACTAATGACTTTGTGTTGACGCCGTGGACTAATAGGCGCGTGACACTTGGCATCTGCTGTGATGCGTGGCGTTGACATGTCGTCATCGATTGGTCAAATGCTGACGTGGCATGTTGTGATTGGCTGAAATATACCGTTGACTATTCGGCACACCGCGCTACGCGTACTTCGAGGCAAACTTCCGCATCCGATCTACAAGTAAATACTCCATTTTGAGTATTTTTCCACCACGAATTCAACCGCACACTCTGTTTCACCTAAAATTGACCAAAAATATAATTAAATATATATTTTAAATACTTTTAATAATTAAATATACTAAAATAGACTACTAAAAACTTATAAATACCGACTTATCAAATACCCTCAAACTTAAGACTTTGCACGTCCCGAGCAAATGTGTAAATGACAACACAAACTAAACTAGACTCAATAATATAATAATGCACTGACTGAACTAATCCTATTCCCAACCCAAATTCATGAAGTTCCTTTGATTTACATAGTCACCAAATTAACAAGTAACTCAGAAAATTTCAGAGTTATGATATGTCAAGTCTCGCAAGTCAAACACAATTAAGATCTCACTTTTAAAACATAGACTCGGTCAAAACAAAGGCCATCAACTACTCAGAGTTTTCTTAGTCTTATTAAAGCACGCAAGTTCAAAATCTCACTTAATATAGTGAAAGCACTCGAACTAAATCTTTTATTTGAGGAGTTTTACAAGTTCCGCCTTTATTCATTTTTTTTTTTTTTTTTTATTTTTTTTTCTTCTCCAAATCTTTTTTTTTTCAATTAATATAGTCCCTGCTCCATTTCCTATGAACCGATTTTCTCACTTTTTCCACCACAAGTTTCCCTGCTCCATTTCCTGTGGAAAATTGTGGGACTCTATTTTTTATGAAAAACTCATGTTAGTACTTCTCACTTTCACTATAATCAAGCAAATCCCCTAATGTGGGTTAAAATAATATCACTTGCATAAATTTGACCATCTACTCATTTTCGTTATCTAGCACTAATTCCAACCATCATCTAAGTCTCTAATCATGAAATCATAAAAATGGTGAGCTACGAACTTGATTAAGTGTTTTTCCTAATTTTCTCTAAGTTTCAAGTTTAAAAGGCAACTATAATTTACTCATCCACAACCAAAGGCATGAACAAAGTTTCAGGTGACTCTAAATAACTATATATATATATATATTAAATGCATATATATACATGAAAGTGTATCAATTCCTAATGAATGAGAAAGGAATGTGAATGGACAAGAAATGAAAGAACCGAAAGAAATGATATAAAACACCACAATTACCATCCAATATCTGCATATAACCGATAAAAAAAATAAATTAAACGATCTCACATGCGGTCTTTTGCAATAGAATCCATCGAAAACAATCCACAATCCCTAAAACACCCCCAAACTTATTCCGAACCTTGTCCTCAAGGTTTAAAACAAGTCAAGGCAACCATATAACAAAAAGAAAATGACAGTGGTGAAGAAGAACATGGATTAGAAAATGATACAAATGCATGAATAATAAAAAGTCTCTAAAAACTAGTGAACGCACAAAACCTCTTATGTGTGGGTGACTAAGGATACTATAAAAGAATAATCATAACAAGAGCAAGAACTAGTAAACATAGGAATTAACTCAAAAAATTCCAATCAAGTCTTGCGAGCCCGAAGTCTATTAACTAAGGGTGAAATCAACAAGATGATGGAATGAAGTTTAGGGTTTTGGGTGTACTAAAAACCTGCCACTAATGAGGCGACTTAAGTTGGGTATATCCAACCAAGTCTCAAAACACCTAAAATCCTATAAACGTGTTCAGTCCTAAAAAATAATGCTCAAATTATACTAAAAATATAATCCAAAGTCAAACCGACAATACATAACGCTCCAACCCTCCATCACCTATAAAAATAAAGAAACCAAATTAGAGTGCTATTAAAAATAATAAAAAAAACTAAAACTGAAATAAAACTAAAATAAATGCAATAAATAAATAAAATAAAATAAAAATGAAGTTGGGTTGCCTCCTAACGAGCCGCTTTTCTTTAAAGTTTTTGGCTAGACTCAGCATGATTGGTCACGTGATGCCCTCTCCTTTAGAGATGTCAACAACGAACGGCGCATCGACGTATTTGGGCATTGAAACGTGCACGCCCTCTTTCAGATTTAGGAGCTCATTCAGAACTTCCAACACGAATGAATCTATCGTAGCAAGATTGTCCAATACAAAGGTGTCGGCAGTGTAGAAGATCTGCACACGCTCCCTTACTTTCACCCTTTTATAAGGTGTACCAAATGTGCATGGGAGGGTGGGTGGTTGCACCAACACCAGAGGTTGGTCTTCCTCGCTCTCTATTTGCGGCATCTCCGGCTTGTCTGAATTGACATTAATTTTCATCTCATCTTCTCCCTCATTTAATGCAATGACAATCTCTGGCTCAATTTGAAAGACTTCACATTCTTCGGATGTTTCTATCAAATAGTCTTCCACTTGTATGACGTCATGTACCTCAAGATTTGTCAATGTATCATCACTCACATCCTCCTCTTTGGTTAAAAGTTGGTTGTGTACTACACAACTCTGCTTCATCAATTTTTCTTTGACGACTGGCAATATATTGATCTAAGTAAGTTACCAAGTCCTTCGAGCCTGGACAACTAAAATCAAGTTTTCGTATGTTATGACAAACTTGTCGACAGTCTTGCACACTTTCTATCATTTGCATCAATATATCTTCCAAGGAGAGGCTTTGATGAAACTGTTAATTTCCTTCATGTTGAGGAACCTGTGAGTGTGACATGAATCCAGAGAAGTCGGGTTGTGGCGATGCATAGTCAGAATAGTGATAATTCTCATACTGTGGATGATATGGACAATTATGTATGGAATGAAAAATATTCTCCACAAATTTTGCAAACCTCGACCTGTTGCACAAAAGAATTCATGTTAAAATATTGATATCTATTATGTGGCATACCTACCCCATTCAAATTATAATAATGTGAGTCTTTATATTGACCATAATTATGGGGGTAGGAGAAGTCTATCGCGGGGTTGACTGACACTTCACCAGAGGAGAGGAGATGTTCCATCATGGAGATTAGTCGGTCAAGTTTCTGGTTAGTGGACTCGAGATATTGCCTGGATACATGTTAAGAGCAAGGAACTAGATAGGCAAAATAAAAAAATAAATAAAAAATAAAAATAAAAATAACAATAAACCAAAGAAAGAAATATACCAGTCCCCGACAACAACGCCAAAAATTGACGCGCGCAGAACACTTCAATAAAGTAAAGTTTCATAAACCAACTATTTTGTAGAATAGTGGCAAAGAGTCGATCCCACAGAGACTGGTTGTCTTTCTTAGGTTAAAACAACAAAAAATAAAAATCGGGGGTTTTAAAATAAATATTAATTTAACTAACTAATCTATCTAAATTAAATAAATAAATTAACTAAACTAATTTCTAAAACAATAAATTAATAATTAATTAACACCTAAATAACACCTAAATCTCCAGTTCCACAAATCAGAATCAAGATTCAATAGCAATCATGGTCTTCAATCTTTCCCAAAAAGTTATTAATTTAAATTCTCCTAGATTAGCTATAGAAAATCGACATCCGCCAGAAATTCCTAGTTCCCTTAATTTCGATAGCTAGGACGTCCGCCACTAACTATTTCCCTAATTAATGTATAACCCTAGACATCCGTCATTCAGGTTTAACACACTAACCGCGGTAATATGGATCTGTGGGAACACTAATCCTAGATAACCGGGTCGCAACCGCTACAGATTTAACCTATATTCAATTGTTGCACATTCAAGAATCGAAAGGGTTTTGCGGCAAACGGGTGAATGTTTGTTACTTTATTGGTCTAAAAGCACAATTACACGGATACTAATATTCCAAATAACAGTAGATTGTCAATCTAAAAGCATGTATCACCGCATACGTACCATAGATCTAAATCATAATCAATAAAATCAACAACAATGAAATATAAGAAATTAAATTAATTAAATAATAAAATAAAAGATCTCACATAATATGCTTTGAATCCATGATCCCGACTTGCTTCCCTTCGACTTAGGCAAGAAATTGATTAGCCGGACATCATCTTCAAAAATCAATACTAAAAACTAATAATTGATCTCTAAAAAATACTAACTGATTCTTGTTTTAATAATACCTATGTTCCTAATATATAAAAGTACTCCAAATTGGACTCGGATACTAATTTTAGGGGTTGTGGAGGTGACTCGTGCGTCGAGGAACATCGTACGGGTGTTTTTAGATCAAAATTCCGGTTCTGCCACGTGTCTGCACGCGATTCGCTGGTTTTTCCTGCCGCGCTGACGTGTCGGAACATGATTCTCCAACCGTCACCGCCCCTGAAGTGTCGCCGCCTGATTCGTCGAACTCTGTGGTGCTTGCATTGTGTGAGGGTGACTCGGCACCACGTGTCCGCACGTTGTTGGCTGAAACGCTTTCTGGTGACGTGTCTGGCCAATGGGAGCTCACCACTTGGACGTGCGCTGACGGAAGAAAAATCGCGCGACTCTTAACAATTTCTGGGAGTTTGTGTGATTACGAATTCGAGGCAGATCGACGAAGGCTGTGCGAGAAGAAGGAATGGCGTTGTGTGTGATGTGGTATGCGCTAGGTGACGTGGCAACACTTGATTGGATTAGACGATGAGATACGCTACGCGACGGCTTGTGATTGGAGGAGAACCAATGAGTGACGTGCTGTTGGGCTGCTGCTGTGACGGGTGGCGCTGACTTTGTGTTGACGCTGTGGACTAATAGGCGCGTGACACTTGGCAGCCGCTGTGATGTGTGGCGCTGACGTGTCATCATCGATTGGTCAAACGCTTACGTGGCATGCTGTGATTGGCTAAAATATAATGTCGATTATTCTGCACACCGATCTATACGTACTTCGAGGCAAACTGTCCGACATCCGATCACTGCAAGTAAACACTCCATTTTGAGTATTTTTCCACCACGAATTCAACCGCGCACTCTGTTTCACCTAAAATTGACCAAAAATATAATTAAATGTATATTTTAAATAATTTTAATAATTAAATATACTAAAATAGACTACTAAAAACCTATAAATATTGACTTATCAACAACATAGATATACTCAAGAAGCTTTGTTAGATTATTTTTATGAAGGGCTCAAACACTTTGAACAAAGATTATTAGACACAATATGTGGTGGATCTTTATTTGAAACAACACCTATTTTAGCAAAATAAGCAATTAATAAAATGGATAAACAATCTAAGCAATATGGTGAAAAGATTGAATCCTCAAAAAAGAAACTTTATGAAGTTAATAATAGAAGGAATAATAGGCCTGATAATAAAATTGATCAATTATCTAATATGGTTAAGCTTTTAATTAATGATAAATCTAATTAAGTTAAAGCTTGTGGATTCTGTAATGAGGTTACACATCCTACGAATGCGTGTCCTATTCTACATGAGGAGAATACTGAAAATGTTAATGCAATGATGAACCAATTTTCTGGTCCTCCAAGAAATCAATATAATAACAATACTTATTATCTTGGAAGACCACACCTGAATCTTAGTTATGATCCTCAAAATCAAAATTATAATACTTGTAGACCAAGAGCTCAGATGCAATCTGCACCTAATCAGCAACCTTAACAAAATGCTCAATCTACAAATCCAAATTTAAAGCAAATCTTGCATAATTTTATGAATCAAAGTCACAAAACTTTACACAAATTTATCAAAATCAGATTAAGACTAATTATGCTCTTAATGAACTGAGAAATCACTTAAGCCAAATGAGTTTACAAATAAATAGGTTGAGTACTTAATAGAGTAATCATGCTAAACTAGCGACTTAAGCTACTGTTATTCCTATTAATCAACCACAAGTTAAAGCTTTATTTAATGATGAGAAATATAATACAAATAATTGGAAAGATAATTAAAAAAAGGTAACAAAATAAACCGCATAAAACTATTGAAGAAGAATAAGAAATGATGGCTAATGTCATTCCTATTAGAGAATGGATGACTAAACAATTGAAATATACATATTTTCCTGAAAGACTATACCTATTGTATTTAGCCAGAGTTGAAGCACAAAAAATCTTTATAAAAGTCTGAATTAATTGATGAGGACAAAAATAATAAGATTTCTGATAATTTGAATGAAGATATGTATTCATATTCTACCATTCCACGACAATTAGCTGGTGCTATGGAGGGAGAAAACAACGAAGACATTCTTGCAGCATTTAGGAAAATAAAAATTAATAAACCATTGATAGAATCAATTATGCAATTTTTGAATTATGATGAATTTTAAAAGAGTTCTCTGAATCAAAGGATAAATCTTTAGAAAAATCTAAAGAAAACTTAGGATAAAAGGTTCCGATCTAGAATGTTTGGAATACCTTTTACATTTAGAACTTTTTTTTTATAGATTTTGCTATGTGTGATCTTAAAACTATTGGAGCATGTGCCATAAGTCAATCTTCAAAAACTGTTTATCTTATAATTTTAATTAATAAAATGGAGGTTTTCATTTGTTTTTTATTATAAATGGTTGCATGTTTACCTTATAGTAAGATCCATGTGTATTTGTTGAAATATCATAAATTTTCTTAATCGGTCATTATACTGGGAACTATGGTGAATTAAGACTAGTATGAATCTTGATTGATGGTCGTGTGATGATCATGCATATATGGATACGAATTGAGATCACGAATACTTGTTAGAGAACAAGGTATTGGACTAACCTGCTATGAGAACACCATATGGATTAAGTCATAGGTGTAACTCATGATAGATATATCATTTAGTCATTCGACTTGAGATTACCATTGACTTTAATATTAAGAGCATGGTAATTTGACACAATCAAACGTTATTTTTAACTAGACGATTAAAAAAATTGTAATTGGTTACCATGCGAATAATATGTGAAAGTGTTTAATCAAGATTGAATTTATCCCTATCGTATAGACGGAGATATTAGTGGATCATTCGATATGTTAGACTGTTAAATGGTCAAATCCAAGTGAACTGATTTGATTAATGTCACTTAGATGTTTTCAGTCTACCTAAAGATCGAGACTAGTACGATTAAACATTAAGGGTGACTTTCCATGCCTTACGTTTAATCAAAGGATATCGCACAACAAAAAGATATGATATATGTTATTCATTAGGTTGGTTCCATTTTGATATCCATGCTACTTGGAGTAGTCATAATGCCTTACTAGAGACCGCTTATGATTTGTGCTCCAAAAAGGTTTTGGTTCACTACCAACATCACTTGAACCTATTATGATGCACACAAAAAATGGCTTTGTGCAATTTCAATTGGTCAAAATAATGAATTTTATATGATAAAATTCATGACATAAAAGCCCTTACGGATTGTTATATGATAACTTATTAATATGGACGTATATGTAATTTGCTTAAAACTGCATAAATACAATAATCGTATTACGAATATGGTTTTAAGTGAGGGCTTACCTATATATATAAATAGAGGTTGAAACCTTAAAACAAAATAATATTTTTGTTTTTCTATTTTTGAGTTCTCTAGATTTTCAAAGAGAGAAAAACTTTTTCTATCTCTCTTAGGGTTAGCATTCCAAGTCGTGATCACCGTTCATGTGTAGATTTTTGATATAGGATGCGTGCTTGAACGTCTTGAAGATCAAACAATAAGAGAAGGAAATCACGGATTAAGGTATGATTTGCTTTTGGAGTTCTAGTTTAATAGAACTTATTTTCGATCTTGTTTGGGTTTTTTAAAAATTGTTTTGAATTTTTGGCTACGTTAGAAACCCAAAACCCAACAGTGGTATCAGCATTAAGATTCTATTAAAAATCTACATGTTTTCTTTGATGTATATATGATATATGTGTGAAAACATGATCTTGATTAATGTGTATGTAATGTACATATATGTTCTGTAATAATTGTTATCAAGAATTTGTTTTAAAACTTGTTCATTCATGTATTTGATACATACACATGATTTGATTCAATAATGAATTCATGTTTAGAATATTTTGATTAACATATGTTTTAATATTGAACGATGCAAATTTTGTATGTTCACTCGGTAGAAGTTATGTTTAGGTTAATGTGATTCTGGTGTTGAATAAATAGTTCGTTTTTGTTCATAATTATCTATGTATCCATAATAGATATCATGATTAGGTTAAAATGATTAATTTAATATGATTCTGGTGTTGAATGCATGACTAATATTTAGTTTCTTGATTCAATTGCTTATTTTGTATGGATAAGAATCGAAATTGGTTCTTGATCATATTTCATTGTGGTTATCTATTAGTATATTCCTATTAGTTAGGAGATAAACTTTTGATCGGATAAGAATTACAAATCATATAAGATAGGTGAGATATATAACAAATTCTTAATGGATAAGGATTCAAAGTATCTTAAATTGTAATTGGATTAGGATAAGATATTAAGTTAGGGGTAGGCTCGGGTTAGTTAAAACATTTTAATTAATATATTTCAAAATTAAAATAAGGGGCAGTTTTGATCGATTGGATTGACTAAAATAATGAGAAATTTTAGACTATTTTTAATTTTTATAATTGGATTTTGTTGTCTAAAAAAGGGGTGTTGCTCCCGTACCCCTATCCGCTGATTGGTCAGTGGAACCACCCCGCTAACTGTTCGTAGCGCAAAGAAATTTATGTAGTAGTCAATATTAGTAAAATCTCTTAACTTGTTTAGCGATTGTACATGAAATTTAATATATCATATTTATCTTGTTTAAATTATGATCACTAAAACAAATAAAAATCCATATTTAAGATTTTAAGTCAAGTGTTATCCATTCTCAAACACTTATCAAGGCTTCGATCACATCAATATAGGTATGCCTCCTGATAAGTGATTATTTATACGTATATATAGGGTTAGTTTAGTCATAATTGAGTATAAATATCCTCAAATGAGCTCTAAATCATGGTATTATTACATTTTTAGGGAATTAAGGCGTAATTGAAGGAATTGAGAAAAAAACGAAAAGAAACAGAGCAAAAACCTACAAAATCAGAGTTGGTGTCGTAGTTACATGTGTTGACATTGTTGGAATACAAGGTAAGATGTGGAAATAAAAGCCACGGAATGTGATAGAAGAAAAATAAAGAAAATCAACTCTGGAGGTTCGACGCGGCGGCGGTGCCATGGCACATAAGGGACTGTGCCGGGACAAACTATAAATAGTGCAAGACTCCAACAACTCAAAAATACACAATGAAGTAGTGGCGCAATGGCGGCGACGTTGCTTAACACACACGACGACGGAGTAGTAAATGACATCGCTAACCACGCAGAAAATAGTAAGTGGAGCTTTAATTCGAGTTAAATTGTAATTTAGGGTTTCTAATTTTTCTTAAGGAGTACAAATAGATATTAGGATGTGGTAAACTCATAAGCTGTCACCACATAGAAGGAGATTAACAACCATTATAGTAATTAGCATTAAGATGAGTATTAAGGTGTTTTTGTTGGAGAAAACATTGAAGACTTCACGTTTGCAATCAATATTTGGTTTCATTAGTTAATTCAAGGTAATATTTATATTCATCTCTGATTTGTAATGAATTCATATTGAGTTGTGATATGTGTGTTTTAATGATGTGTGAGTAGTTTATTTATCTTAGGGATCAATGGATCCAATAGTATGAATGATATGCTTTGAATAGGAATAAAAAGTGATAATAAAAAGTGCAATGGTTAGAATTTGTATTGATTATGGACGTAATGTTTTAGAAATCTCGATCATGTGTTTAATGAACTTATGATTTATGACTTATCATGGCAATTGAGCTTTTAATCCGGGCATGAATGGTACACCCTTAAAATATACAACATCGAGAGATAGTTGTTGATTAGGGAAGTGCGAATAGTAAACTTAGTTGGTTATAAATCTTAAAGCAATGTGGAGCTTACATTGTTCACGCCGATAGGTGGAGTCCTAGTTTCCATATTAAAATCTTCTCTGTCACAACAGTGGGTTGAAATACATTTGAAGGAAATACATATATTCTAATTAGGCATTGCACACAATATATTGAGATGTAAAATTGAGTACAAAGTATAATATTAAATTACCTAGGTGAAGTTGTGAACTAAATATCCTTAATATAAGAAGTCAAGTGAGTTTAAAGTGAGTTGTTAGAATATTTTAGATTAGTAGAAAACCAATTAAAGTGAATCCCTTAGCAATAGTTCAAGTTGAGTAGGTAATAAAAAATTAGTGCAAAAACTTTTCCATGAGGATGATATCCGTGATCAATGTAAGTTGATTGCAATATTACTACAAGCTAGCCACTATATTTACGGCACGCATTAAGTTTTTGGCGCCGTTATCGAGGAGGAGTAACCATTAGTATTACTTAGTTAGTTGAATAATTAAGGTGTTGATCTCTGATGTATGATCCCCAAACCAGAGAACAAATCTTGACAATCTTTATTACAAAATTCAGTACCATTATCAGTCCTAATGGTTTGAACAGAACCTTTAAAATGATTGTGAACAAAAACTAGAAACTGCTTGATTAGAGTGCCTGTCAAGGACTTATATTTCATAAAAAATGTCCATGTAAATCGACTATAATCATCCACAATTGTCAGAAAAAAGTGAGATCCTTGAAGTGAAGATTGCTTATATAGTCCCCAAACATCCATATGTAACAATTGAAAAGGACAATATGTTTGTATAGAACTCAATGGAAAAACCATTCTGCATTGTTTGGACATTTGACAAACATCACAAGGTACATTGTGTCCTCTATTTGAAGAACTATTAAGTAACAAACCAAGCTGTTTTGGTACATTAACAGAAGGGTGCCCCAAACGACAATGCCAAGAAAAATTATCAGAAGCATTATTACAGCAAGCTAATGATAATTATGAATGAGACACAAATGAATCAATGACATCTTTATTAAAAGAACTAGAATCCAGTATGTAGAGACCTCCAATCATCCTTCCCATAGCTAGAACTTGAGACTGCTCATTGTTCTGTATAACACAAAATGATGGATAAAACTCAACTGTCAGTTTAGTAGAGGAAAGTAGCTTGCTAACTGACAAAAGATTATACTTGAATGAGTTTATATGTAAGCATGAAAATAGAACTATGTCTGAACTCAGTTGCACATCTCCTATGTAATTAACTTCTTTAGTATGTCCATTAGGCAAACGAACCATGACAGGTTTAGCCAAAACAGTGATGTTAGCAAGCAAATCATAGTTAATACACATATGATTTGTTGCTCCACTGTCCACAATCCAAGCATCTGAACTAAAGGAAAAAGGTAAGCTAGAAAGCTTTTTGTGTGAACTACCTGTAAAATCAGAAACAGCTGAATTTACATGGGCAGAAACACCTTTAGTTGAGATAGTTTTCCTTTTCATGAAATTCTATGCCTTGCTGTATCATTGTTGCAATATTAGTTTGAAATTCTTCAAACTGAAAAGTTCCTGCATCTTGTATATCCAGAGGTGATTCCATCATATTCACAAAATATTTTGAACTATTATTCATCTGCTTCTTGTCAAGCTCTTTCTTATACCAATCTGGAATTCCATGAAGCTTAAAACAAGTCTCTTTTGTGTGCCTCTTTGTCTTACAATGATCACAGAACAGTTCATCTTTATTAACAAATTTCTTGTGATTTCCTTTACCAGTAAATCTAGGACCATTAGTTGAACCAGATGGACTTGAATTCAACTTGTTAGTTCTCATCATCATGGCTGTATCCATTATAGGTAAATAACTAACATGAACTTCCTTTTGCTTTTCAACTCTAAGAATCATAGAATAAGCTTTGTTTATATTTGGTAAGGGATCCATCACCAAGATCTGATTACGAATATGATCATACATATCACCTAATCTCATAAAAAATTGCATCAATCTATCATTAGAATCCAGAACTGCCATTGTTGCTGAAGCTCCACACTCACAAATAGGTAAAGGAACCAAACAACTCAGTTCATCCCACAACTTCTTAAGCTTTGTATAATATTGTGAAACAGAGAGATCTCCTTGACTTATAGAAGATATATCTCATTTTAGTTGATACAAGAGAGGTCCATTACATTCACCAAACCTTTCTTTCAACTCATTCCATAGATCAAAAGATGAAGTTGTATAAAGAAATGCCTCAATAATGTCTTTTGAAATAGAATTCAAGATCCAAGAAGTTACCATATAATCCACTTTGATCCACCGATCCAAATTGGAATCAGTTGAATCTGGCTTCATACATCTTCCATCAATGAAACCAATCTTTGTTTTTACACCTAAAGCAATCAACATAGCTCTACTCCAAGAAAGATAATTCGAACCAGTGAGAGTGTTAGAAATAAGTACCATACCAGGATGATCAGATCCTTGAAGAAAATAAGGACTCTCTACAACAAGATCGCAAACATCAGGAGCTCTTCCTGCTACATTTCGAATTGAAGAACTCGAAGAACCATGACTGGATGCCATGATCAAACACTCAAGTAATCAAACTCAACACAAATCAAGAACAGTGAAAAACCTGCTCTGATACCATGTACAATTAACACATCAGAAACAGAAACAGAAGATCGGATGATCAATTGATCATCAAAGTAATCAACTCATTGAATCAAACAAAGAAGAAGCTTGAAACTGTATTCAATCTGTTATTCATACCACTCGAAATTACAGTGTACATTACTATATACATACATAGAAGGTGTATATTACACACCCTTCTCATAACCAACTGATTTTAACTAACATGTACATGTGAGACAATATACACCAGCATATATGATACAATATACACCAGCATATGATACAATACATTACAGTTCCTATACACTATACAATACATAACTCTACAGTTAGTCGCTATATGGATGATGCTAAAAGTGGGCCTATCAGGTTATGTGAACTCGTCGATGGGTTGTTTCATTATTTTGGTCATGATTGGTATTATGGGAGGTGGGCTATTTGATATGAAGGGGAAGCTACCAAATGATGGCTGGACATTTCTTTTGATGATGGAAATGTTTTCCACTGGACTTGGTAGGTTGAAAGAGTTGTGGGTCAATGATGTATGGACAAGCTTGTTATTGGGCTTGGGTTGCATAGGCTTTTTAGTCGAGGGTGTGGATCTGGAATTTGATTTAAGGTCAATGAATTACAAGTAATATCAGTATGATTCGCGCCTTTTTTCAACCTAAAATTTGAATTCAAATTTGAAATTCCCTATATTGAGTCCACTATCGATCCCGCCGGTTCCTCTATTGCTGGTACTACATCCATTAAATGTATGTCTGGACTTTTAGTTGAATCCTCCACCTGCCGTACTTGACATCTCTTTTCCTTCACAGTGAACAAGCTATTTGACAACCCATTTGCATTTCTGGTACTACTTTTCTATTACCGAAACTCAGGCTTATCCGATGGACCTCGAGATGAACTTGCCTAGAAAGGCTTCACTTTTGCACCATACATTTTCCTCCTACTTTGGGACTTAACAAGAATGGAATCCTTATAGATTTCCTTGGACATTCTTTTGATGAACTAATCATAGAACCTATATTTGTAGTGTTTAATTGCACAAGAAAGAATTTTTTTTTATGGTTCATCCGTATGTGCATCTAAATCATCGTCGATGTCAGGCGGCTCGATGATGATGTTGGTGACGAAGCCGAAGACGAAGAGAAAAAGAAAAAATATATATCCGTGAAAAAGTAATAGATGCTAATTTTGTTTTGGTGGAAGAAATGATCAATTCGTGAGAGATGGAGAGATTTTTAATTTTCCACGCTAAAAGATAAGAAAATAAATGAGGAAAATAGGGGAATGTGGTTTTTTTTTCTCAGTGCAGTTTCAAAGCTATCAAACAAAGGAAAAAACGATTACACAAAAAGTAGACAATTTTTTATGATTTTTCTCATTTTCTTTGCTATCAAACACACCCAGTGGTTTTTTCATAATATGAACAAATGAACTGGAATCGCTTGTATACAAAGTCTATCCATTATCTCTTGTTTCTACTTCATATGAATCCGCCATTCAGTAAGGGCTTATCGACATCGATCTCTATATGAACCCTCAAATACCACTTTTGGACAACTCCATCCACCCTCATTTCATCATCAATTTTATGTATTTGCCAATATCAGTAACTACTTCTCGAATCGACTTCTCGCCTCTGCAATCTACCGGGAGAGCATGAAGTTGGACCCATGTTTTACAATTGGGGATATGGAGGGATGGCAAATGAATATCGTCTTTCCATGGGGTAGTGAGAAAGACATTATTTGAAAAGCCAAGGATCACACTATGTTGCAAAGTTCATGACATTCGATAGCTCAAAATGGATCTGGTACAATTCACCAACTTAATGACCTGAACCCATTCGTTAACTTTCCATGTCCTCATCATCACGTCATTCAGACCTCTTCTTCCAAATTTTCTAAAAGTTGCAATCTTCTAAAAAATGCTCTATTTGTTGATCTCCACTTTCTTCCCTTTAACTCTTCATTAATTTCCACATCATCCTCCTCTATTTTACTTGGGGAGCAATTTATGAGTAGTCCAAAAATATCCTAATTAATTGCCATTTCTAGGAAGAACGTATCCCAAAGAACCTATGGAATAAAGGACAAAAAACTAGAACCAAATAATTGATACAAGGAAATGGGCAAAAGACCAGTTCAGTTGTTATGGATGTTTAAAGATAACATAATAAAGAAACTTGTATGCAGTACAAGGAAAAAGAAAAATAGAGAATCTTGCAAAAGAGAATAAACTAAAGAGCTAGCATTAATGCTTGCCAAAGGAAAAGGAGAATATGAGTGAATGCTTATCTTTGCCTTTTTTAGGGCCGCTAAGGGCACCCCACCATTTCATGAAGGCACCCTGTTAATGAGGGCACTAACCAATTTACCCAGGGCACCAAAAAATTGGACCCAAAATTCTCAAAATACCCCTCGTTCAAAACTTTTGCACCCCACCACCCCTACCACCCCCTCCAGCGAACTCCTTGAGGAAAAACGAATTCGTTGAAGATCGGCCATTGCGAGGATTCCGGAAATCGTGTGTTGTCGTTCGTTTCCGTGTTTCTCCTTCGTTGTAGGAGGTTTTTTCAGTTTGTAGGTTCGGGGTGTTGGTCGATTTCGTCTCAAAATTAGGGCTTGGTTGAAGTTCGTCGTACACAAACATTTGGCGTGAAAATCGATCGTTTCAAGGTACGTCGATAGTCTAATTAAGTTACATTTGATATAGTAGTTGTAATGTATGTGTGGCGGTACGTTCAATGGTTCCATTATTGGAAATTCGCGGTTCTCGGCCACACAGGCCAGAGAGTGTGTTTACTGTCTCGACCAAGCATGGCCGAGACAGAAGGCAAGTTTTGTGGCAACATGTCGTCTCAGCCAGGCAGGTCGGAAGAGTTCGCAGAGTCTCGGATACGAATGGTCGAGATTACTTGTGTTATCTCGGTCGAGACATGACGAGAGCTACAATTAGTGTTAGGTAATGTTGTGCCGGTGGTGTACAACCGAGAATGTACTCCATCTCTCGGTTGTACAATGTCGCGAGGGTTAGAGTCGACTCGGTTGACACAGGACAATAGTAAGGCAAATTGAATTGGTTATGCCATGTCGGTGGTGTACAATCGAGAATGTTTCATTACTCTCGGTTGTACATTGCCGAGATAGTTGACCCGTTTTCGGTCAGGAGTGAACAAGAATATGGTTTATTTCCCGAACCTGCTTGACCGAGACATCAGAAAATGATGATTTTGAACCTTTTTTTTAGTATTTTTTTTTGGTTCTGTACCAGGCGCTAATATGTTGTACTGTTTTCAGGTATGGTTCGTTCGAAAGCACCGGTGACAAGGGAGGAGGATGGTGTTGAGGTGTCGAGGGCCAACCGGGGGCGAGGCGGTCGGAGACCCCGACAACATCTTACCGGAAAGAGAAAAGAGAAGGAGAACGAAGATGTTAAGGGAAAGTTTAAGGTAGATGGAAATCGTGCAAGGTTAGAATTGCACGATGAAGGTTCGAACATCGACACTCGGCGACCTAAGGATCTTGTTGTTGCCCGAGGGGAAGAGGAGGGTCATGCATCGGAGTCTAGTAGCAGTGACTCATCACCGGTGGGGAAGACGACAAAAACTGATTGTAATGTGGGCGGGAGTAGTAGTGGTGGAACTGGCCATACTGAAGGAGTGCCAGAAGTGCCTATTGAAATGCGTGCTCCTTTCCCCGTGGTCCTATAGACGGTGCGTTGTTGAAGAGCTTTAAGGATCATGTCGCATTAGCGATTTGGAACAATGAGGTAATTAAAATTTCATTGAACGGAGTAATTTAAAACTCGGGTTTTCACAAATACGACGAGATGTTTTTTTTTTGTCTCAGGAGCGTCCGGTTCTCAAGTGTATCAACCACGGAGCTCGGATACAAGAATGTGATTTACAGTCGCGCCACCCTGACACGGAGGAACTTCAGAGGATTATTCAGCGTTCTGGGTTGAATACGCTGATAGACCATTCATACCGCGAGGCCAACAAAGAGGTTATCTCTGCATTTGTGGAGCGGTGGCAGCCAGAGACGAACACATTTCACTTACCATTTGGTGAAATGTCTATCTCCTTAGAGGATGTGAGCTTCCTCCTGAAGATTCCTGTGACGGGCAAAGTCGTGGCAGTTGAGAACTTTGCGAGGTACACGAAGGAATCTCGCTCGGACGCTATTAAGATGGTGTCGAAACTACTTGGGGTTAGCGTCGATGAGGCCGAGGAGGAGATGAATATCAGCAAGGGGCTCACAGTGCGCAAATGTTGGTTGAAGAGTCGATGGTGCCCTAAAGCTGGTTCTAGACCCACAAATTATCCTCCTGTGGAATGCACAGCCCGATCGTACCTATTGTATCTTTTGTCTTGCACCCTATTTACCGATAGGACTTGGTCTCGGGTGTCTATCGTGCTGCTGAAGCTTCTTGAAGACTTGGACGACGTGGGAAAGTACGCATGAAGTGCAACTGCGTTGGCCTACTTGTATCGACACTTGGGGTTTGCTACCAGATTGCAAGTGTCTCAGATTGCTGGCTACATCACATTGTTCGAGGTTTTTTATAAAATAGACTTACTTTGTTTTTGGTATAATTATTACGCCAACTTGCATTATGCCAGTACTAACTAACGTTGTATGTATTTGCAGGGATGGGTGTACGACCATTTCAAACTTGGTCTCGCCACACCCAATGCGAAATACATGGACTACGTGCAACCTCGTGTGTGCATATCGATTCAAAAGCACGAGACGTTGCTGAATGTTGATAAGCTTGGATCCATTAGGAGAACGTTGGATAGGTTTCGCCCAAGTGACGTGAGATGGTTATCGAAATCATGTAATGAAAGATGTTTTTGGTTTTTTGGTTACTAACAATGGTTGTTGCATTTTGATTAGGTCACTTGGGACCCACACGCGATGGCCTTTTACAGTGGGACGATTAAGTACATGGATGTGGTGGAGCCCTACCATCCGGAGAGGATTCTGAGATAGTTTGGCCACGTGTAATCTATAACAGATCCTCCGTACCGTCCATCTGGAAGCACATCGAGGCCCATCCGCGAACAAATACTCGGTCAAGTATGGGTTCCAGCAAGACAATTGGGAGCGATGGAGGAACCATTTGTTGGCTCCCGAAGTTCGTGGTGACAAGGCAGAGTTCGAGTTTTTGGCTACACCGGACTACCTACCTTGGTTCCTCAAAGTGTCTCATCCCGTGATCACCATTCCGAGCCTTTAAGACCATGACATGGTCGCCACAACCATCGCAGACAACGAGCTACTGGAGGTATTGAAATGGTTATATGTATTATGCATGCCCACATGCCATTTGTTTCCATCCCGATATGTTTTACATTAACACTAACCCGATTATTTTCATCAGCGTAATAGGCGTGCGTTGGACGCGGCATTACGATGGATGGACCTCCCGCCGGAGTTGTGTACGCTTGAGTCTGCGAGGACAATGGCGAGTGATATCATCAATTTCCTTTCGGGCAGGAGTATAGGTCCCACCACTACGACTACCACTCCGGCGACCACAACCGCACAACCGCCACATTCGCCCCTACCGAAGTAGCCCGAGGAGTCCCATCATGGTAGCACTTCTACACACTCCACCCCAGCCAATGCTCCCCCCGCCACGGTCGATGCTCGCCCTCCGAAGAGAATGCTTGGGAAGGAGTACAAAAGGAAGAATTTGAAGAAACCAAAGTAATGAGCGATGAGTGTTTGAAGGAACATAGAAATTTATTTTATTGTTTGGATACTTTGATGAATGTTTGATGAATGTTCGTGGAATATTTTATGACAGTTTGATACATTTGATGTGTGTTGGAAGAATGTTTTATGACAGTTTGGTATAGTAGTTGTATGTTGGCTGATGTTTTACAACAGTTTGGATAATTTGATGAATGTTCATGGTGACAGTTTGGACATATGTTTTACATTACTTGCTGTTCTACATTTGTTATAGTTGATGTTCAGGATGTTGGCTTCTATCTTGGTCATTTTGGTTTAGTTGACATAGTTTTTTTTTGTTCATATAGTTTCTCGGTCATTCAAGTCCGACACCTCTTTTGAATTGTCGGTTTTGACCAACCAAAACAAACACTGGATTCTCGGTGTGGCCTGGCCAAGAATGTCGTTGATCCTATATTTTCCAACGTGTCGGTTACTAATGGACAAAACTTGTCTGCGACTATCTGCGACTATCGGTGAGTCATAACCGACATTATGCCAGTACGTTCGGGCACTGGTCGACGAGCTATTCCTGTGCAGTTGTTCAACATGTCGACCAAATGCTCTCGGTGTGCTGGTAACGAGATGTGTGATAAACTCGTGGTTACTCATGACCGAGAATCCGTGCGTATGGTCGCGCATAGGTCGACGAGAGGCATCATTTTCGGCAATGCGCAGCTGATGTGTCACGTTTGTTCTCGGTGGACTATGGCCGAGACTATACCGTCGGTCACGGACATTCGGGTCCGACACGTCAATTTGCATCGAAACTTAACTCATTATAGATCCTCCGTAACATTCCTCCAATCGTCTACATCGGCAAGTCCAAGCCCAGAGGCAACACACAAATATCCACAATTTCCATCGGCTACCATATCGATAGTGCCCTCAACATGTGGCAACCAATCCAGTTCTATGCAATGAGCGTAAGCCATGTTAGATGCACTTTGCGTGCGTCGACTGGCACGACGCATTTTAGGAACAACTTTGTTTTTCTTCTTCGTCGAACTAGAGGCCTCTTCTTTGGAAAGCACGTACTCGAATCCGCTCGGCAATCTAGTCGTGGAAGAATCGTCATTATCGTGTTTTCTCTTCGATCCCGCCTTACCTCCAATTGAAGACCCCGCGTCCTTCCCTTTGTCTTTATTTTCGTCGGTGGCACAACACCCGGTGTAGACGAAGGTCGACTAATCTCCCTGAGCTGCTGAATAATCCTGAGGCGATCGTCCTTATCAGTGCAAGCATGAAACGTTTGCAACACTCGTTCAATCTCATCGTGCACGTTGTATCCAAACCGATCCACAGGATTCTCAGGTATCATACTCAACTTTCGCTAGTAAACATGAATGTCCTCGAGAGGGATGGGAGACCCAACAAATTTATGATGGTTTAGCTTGTGTGCACATGGAAGGCCATGTGTGGTACGTATCTCGCAACCACAACGAGTGGAGTCGTGACCAACATCATCTCCACGTGTCTATTCATCTCTAATTAACTTAAGCGCCCGTTGAGAGACGTAACCACGCAATCGTCGATATAACTCATCAATGTATTCATGTTGGACCACATTTAAACTGAGCTCAACGATGCCTTGATGTTGTTGTGTTGGATCCTAAGGATGCCATCAACCACATTCCACAAAGTTTCAAAATTGGCCTAATTGTTGCCAAGGTGTAGTTTCAGAGTGGAATGCGCAGACTCAACCCTCTGTGTTGTTGTTTCCCCAAAGTGCATAATTCTATTTGTCCATGCGGGGACAAATTTCTCCTTGTAGTTCTTTACCCATGTGTTGTCCAAGTACTCAGTAAGACCCTTGACATTCCCAAACTCACAACGCCAGTCATTCATCCTAACTTCGGATAAGGCCTCCGAGTTGGCATACATCGCGCTCGTCCACCTATCCATAAAAGCGCTAAACCATCGTTCTCCCCAAACATCTTCTTAGTCTTGGCCAATACTACTTTGTTGATGTGCCAAGAGCAAAGGAGGCGAGACGATGATGGAAATACTTCTTCAATGGCACTAATAAGGGCTAAGTCCCTATCGGTAACAAACACGTCAGGTTTAGGCCACCCATCCAATATGGATCTCAAGTTCTCAAGTGCCCAAACATAATTCGCATGACTCTCTGATGATATGAATGCAAACCCAACGGAGAACGTCAAATGTGTAGAAGTGATGCCAACAACCTCCAACAAAGGCATTCGGTACCTATTTGTTTTGTACGTGCAATCCATTAAAATTACCGATGAGAAACACCTTAGCAACTTTATTGAGTCGGGATGTGACCATAATAAATCGGTGACAACATTCGTATCGGGATGCTTCCTATGCCAGGACATCCACTTATTCTTCTCCTAGATGTGCAACATTTGTTGCATTTAAGTCCTCCTACCCGCATCCTCAATTCGGACTTTTTGTCTTGCATTATATATTGTCCGCATTGTCGATACATTTCTAACATCTATTTGCTTCAACGTATTTAAGATGCCTCTTGGCTTCACATTCCCCTTTGTCATCTGCACCACAACCTCCTGCTCCCCCTTATCCAATCTTCTGGCAAATGAATGGTCGTCCAAGTTTTTTGCGGGGTCGTGATTGTGCCTCCCACATATGATAGTGACATACCGCAAGGAGTCAACATTTTCCTTTATGTTGATAACGAAAGGGCATCCACATTTCTTCGTACCAGTTTGAGTCCTCCCCTTTTCCTCTTCTTCTTCATTTCTTGCTTTCAAAGAAATTTTGGCCACTTTCCCCTTCCCTACTCTCTGAGACATTCCCCTATATGTTCCAGACCTCTCACACGCAAGTTTCACCCTTCCCCTGCGCTTAATGCCCCCGGCATCAGAGTGCTTTGTCACTAGCACAAACATGTTCTCCCGCCTATCATTTGAAGCCATGAAATAGCCGCTTCTCTAGAGGGGAATGGCCTACGAGGTGTAAACGTGTCCTTGTAGTCTGGAAATAAGGTAGAAACCGACATTACCTGTAATACAAATAGTGTAACATTATAATCAACCAAAATGTACAGCACAATCACAAAAAAACCCTAAAAATAGGTTCTCGATTGTACAGGTCCGACACTATAAGAAGAGTCTCGCTCATGTACAATCGAGAGTTCCTCAGTAGTCTCGGTCGTCCCATACCGAGAATGCCACTATGTAGCGTTCACTGAATTCCGTGAACTACGTAGATATCTCGGTCCTTTCTGACCGAGACTTTGCTCTACATCTCGGTCCTGCGAGGCCGAATCAATTGCACACATCGACAAAAAATTTGATTAACCGCATAAAAAACAATTAAATTTTCAAAATTACCTCAAGTTCAACCTCCTCTTGCACCATAGCAGTACGATCTTCCATTATATAGTGCAAACAAGTTCGGATTTGTCGAATTTACCAAACCCTACGTTGACAAACAAATCATCATTTTCACAGTTTTAATCAAATTAACAGTTCCATCAAAGCATCATATGGTTGTCAAACATTGTTACCTCGCTGTCGGATGATGTCAAGCCGCAAGAATCGATAAAGGCTCACCAAACGCAATGTCGCTTTATGGTTCACGTGCTCAGATATTGGTGGTGGGGGTGCCCCTGTTTCTTTTTCAAAATGGTTTGTGGGGTTTGAATCAATATATATTGGGGGAAAAATGGTATTTTCCATTTTCGCTAGAATTTTTACAAAATACTTGGGTGTCTTCATAAAAGGCGGGGGTGCCCTTAGCGGCCCTCTTAAATACCCACCCACCCTACCAAATGATACTACCCAAAAGATGGAAGCTATCGGTGTTCACCACCTACCCCACCTAAGAAAAACATAAACTTCCCAATCGAAGTATTCTTCACTGCTTGCGAAATAAGATTTAGTGAAAAGTGTGCTAATGCAATCAATAAGGTGTAAACAAAACCTAGCCAAGATACTTCAAACTTGTTAAAAACTGTCGAATGTGAGTGTGACGTGGAGGGAATAAAACTCTATTCATTTCTCAATCTCTCCCCCTGCTCGAACATATGCATGAGCAAGAAACGATTCTGAAGACCAAATGGAAAATAATGGTGACTCGATCTGTTCGCTAAAAACACCTCGCTAGGAGGACAACACCTCATCATGAGGACAACAAAAGTGGAGTTTTTTGTGACACTTCTTAAGGGAACTTTTATTTGGACTCGTCAATCCAGAATCAATTTTTATTTTTTTAGTTTTTAAAATCATCCTCCAAAGTTTACTTTATTATTCAAACACTTATCTACAATTTAGTTTTTTTGTAAAACACCCCTTTATAAATTAGGGGATTTGAATTTTTAGTCTTTTTTTACTACAAGACCCTCTCAAAACACAATACTTTGTAAAAAATTGAAAAAAAACTTCCAATGAGTATGGACACATGAGTGCGCATAGATTTTGTAATTTCGATACCTTTTCTCATATAATGATTTCTAATTTTGACGATGTTCAAACATCAACACAAAATATGTGAATTTGGTTTTTCTCTATATCGTCTCTTTGTGATCTCAAATACAGTTATAGTCTAAGTGATCTATCACATTCTATTTGTCACAAGTATTTTTTATATATGATTCCTCAAAGTGTTGATATGCTTTGAGAGCATCAACATGTTGGGTTTTGGGGTAAAAAATGCAATCGAAATTTAAAATTTTATTTTCAAAAATTTACGAGAATCAAAACAAAACCATTATTTCGATTGTTAAGGAAAACTCATTCTTTAATCGCTAGTTTCCTTCTCTACACTTGTTGATTGATCTTCAAGACACTGCCAAATACAAACATCATCTATTATCACATACACATACACAAGAATAGTGTCTGAGATCTCGAGTGCTAGCTTTAAGAGAATACATAAACGATTTATATCCTCTCAAAACTCGAAACATGAAGAAACTCTAACTTATTTTGCTAAAATGAGAATAGAATTTCGGCCCTAATTCTCACGTAATGTGTTCTATCAGTTAAACATCTATTTATACAACACTTGTATATAGATGATAAGTGAAATACACATACACCCCTTCTAAAAAAATTATTAATATATAACAACTTAGGGACTTTTATGTTATAATTTTTATCACATAAAACTCATCGTTTATAGCCATTTTAAAACCTCACAGGCTATCCTTTATGTGCGATCCAATAGACCCATGCAATGTTGGTAGTGAACCAAAACATTTATTTGGTACACAAGTTATAAGCGAACTCTAGCAAGACATCATGACTACCCATGTTGCTTAAATCAATTGATGTAACCTAGTCAATAATGTATATTATATTATTTTTTCTTACAATATCCTTATATTAAACTTAAGGCACAAAAAATTATCCTTAATGATCGATCATACTAGTCTTGATCTCGAGGTAGATTGATAACATCCAAGTGACATTGATTATATCGATTTACTTATTTTAACCATTTATCTGTCCATCATATCGAGGGACCCGCTTATCACTTTCTATATACAAGAGGGATAGATTCTATCTCGATTACACACCTTCACATATTATTTATATAGTAACCATCACAACCTTTATGATTGTCTAGCTAAAGACAACACTTGATTGCGTCAAATCAATATGCTTCTAATAATGAAGTCTTTGATAATCTCAAGTCAAATGACCAAATGATATACCTATCATAACAAACCTATGACTTAATCTATGTGGTGTTCTTTTAATGCGTTGGTCCAGTACATTATTCCATAACAAGTACTCATAATCTTGATTCATATTCCTATATGTATGATCATCACATGACCATCAATCAAGAAACATACTGGTAATAGTTTGTTATAGTTCACAGTATAATAATCGATTAGGTACATTTGTGATATTTTAGTAAACATCTATGAACTTTATTATAATGCAAACATGCAAAACAATTATAATAAACATAAAATAAAATCCTCTATTTTATTAACCAAAATAATAAAAAAACAATGTTCATAAATTGACCGAAGGCACATGCCCTAACACAACATTATTCGATTTCTTCTTATTTGGTGTTAGTATTTTAAGGTTTCGATTCTTTCTCTTAATTTTTTTAATCAACATTTAATTGTTTCTTAGTGTTTAATTTTTATTTAGTGAATTTTCTTCTGTTTGTTATTAGTTTTTATTTCATTCGTTTGGTTCAATTGAGGTTCTTTTCATTTGCGATGACAACTTCAGGGTTTTGATTGTTATTTACCAATGTTATTTGTTTATGGTGCTTATTAGGTAACAATTACCTAGTTGTAGTGTTTAAATGTTGTGTACAAATACACTCGATTGGTTATATAATGAGCATTGTGTGTTTGATTTTGTTCATATATTGATGTTCTTTGTATATAATAGTGATTGAGAAATCAAGCCAAAAACATAAATTGAGTAAGGTAGCCCTTATTTTTGGTATGCTCTAAGCTTGAACTAATATCATCGTATGAGAAAATTGTGAATTTACTAGGTCTCCTAAAACGTAATGTAATGATTCACCTACGTAATTTAAGTGATTAACTTAAACTCGAATGATAGTGACATTTATGATCAAGATGTCCACATTTTGGAACTTGCATAACTAAGTTAACCATTTACCATGCATGTGGGATCGATAATACAACTTGAGAGAAGTCTCTTATCAACTATTAATACACTGACAAAAACTATTAAGTTTTCAGCGTTTCTATTGGGGATGCATGACATTTGGCTTAAGTTAGTATGTAACAAAATGTAAGATTTTATTTTCTACATTTTCTTTTTGTTTTTAGTTTTTATCACGTGGACCTTTTGCACTTGATCTTTGTTTCCTTGTTTGTGGTGTGTTAGGAAATTCTAATTAAAAGAATGAAAGTAAAAAATAAGTGTGGAGACGGGTCGAAAGCCACTAGTATGAGACATTACAAATTGGTGGTGCAAGAAGCACAATGAGGTTATGAGAATCCCAAACAATGCAAAGCTATTTTTTGTCAAAGTGCATAGTTTGACTTGAAGCTGACGTTAATCATTCAAAATTGTCTATACAGTAGTTTGCAAATGAGGATCCAACTGAGCATGCATAAAGCATTTTTGAAAAATATCAAGGGCGAAGATGGGATTGTGCGGTTAAGCACACGGTATCAGGTTCGGTTCTCCACTACGACTAAAGGTCGAGTTATTGGTGGTATCTTTCTACAATCGTAGGGCCCATGAGACTAGTTAGACAAGTGCTGGATATCCATATGTAATCAAGATAAAAAAAGGAAGTGTGTCGGGGTAAGTAACGATGGGTTTGAGAGAGTTCATGGAGGTTTTGGTTACGGTAATAGAAATGAAGAAGGAGAATCAATTTTAGAATTTGCTTCAAAGATATGATCTTGTCTTAGCAAATACTAGTTTTAGGAAGAGGAGTCGCATATAAGTACTTTTAGTAGTGGTCATAACAAGAGTCAAATAGATTTTCTTTTAACAAGAAAAATAGATAGAAAACTATGTGACTGCAAAGTAATACCTGGTGAAGCACTTACTACCCAACATAAGTTAGTAGTACTTGATATTAAGCTAACAAAACAGAAAAATATGAATAAAAGAGTTAGCGACCTAGAATAAAGTGGTGGAACCTAAAACATAGTAAACAAGTAGAGTTTAGAGAAAAACTACTAAAGGAAAATGTTTGGAATCTTGACTTAGATGCTAATACAATGTGGCTAGAAATGAGTAGTTGCATAAGGAGGGTGGGATCAAACATATTAGGTATATCTAAGGACTTGGGACCTACAAAGAAGGAAACATGGTGGTGGAACGAGGATGTCCAACGAGCAATTAAGACTAAAAGAGATATGTATAGGAAAATACCTAAGTGTCAAGATGAAGATGCGTACAATCAATATAGAGAAGCTAGAAAACAAGCTAAAAAAGTAGTTAGTCAAGCTAAAACAAATTTCATGGAAGATTTATATACAAAGTTAGGTAATAGAGATGGCGAAAAATATATATATAGGCTAGCCAAATTAAGAGATAAAAAGAAACAAGATGTAAGTCATGTAAGATGTATTAAGGGCGGAAATAAAAATGTTTTAACGTGCAAAGATGATATTAAGGAGAGATGGAGAAGTTACTTCAATAGTTTGTTTAATGATGGTCAAGTTGATATCATAGTAAATGATAACCCACACCAAGAAAGAAATGTAAACTATACACGCAATATTAGAATTGTAGAATTTAAAGAGGCATTGAAAAGAATGAAAATAGGGAAAGCATGTGGTCCAGATGAAATACCCATAGAGGTTTGGAAATGCTTAGGAGAAATCGGATTGACTTGGTTGACAAAGCTTTTCAATAAAATTTTAAAATCAAAACGGATGCCAATGGATTGGAGAAGAAGCACGCTTGTGCCAATCTTCAAAAACAAAGGAGACATTCAAAGTTGCTCAAACTACCGGGGAATTAAACTTATGAGTCACACTATGAAACTGTGGGAGAGGATAATTGACAATAGGCTAAGGAGAGAAACAACAATATCAGAGAACCAATTTGGTTTCATGCCTGGGAGGTCAACTATGGAAGCGATTTTCCTTGTAAGACGATTGTTAGAAAAATATAGAGAAAAGAAAAAAGATCTTCATATGGTATTCGTAGATTTAGAAAAAGCATATGATAGGGTCCCTAGAGATGTTCTTTGGTGGGTTCTAGAAAGAAAAAGAGTGCACGCTAGATACATAGACACTATTAAAGATATGTACGATGGAGAAGTAACGAGTGTAAAGACATTTGGAGGAGCTACAAAAGAATTTCCCATTACGATAGGACTACATCAAGGATCGGCTTTAAGCCCATATCTATTTACTTTAGTTATGGATGAATTAACTAGACATATTCAAGAGGATATACCATGGTGTATGCTATTTGCAGATGATATTGTCTTAGTGGATGAAACTAAAGATGGAGTGAATAGGAAATTAGAACTCGGAGAAATACATTAGAATCTAAAGGCTTTAAGTTGAGTAGAACAAAAACGAATACATGCACTCGTGAGTTTGGAAACACTAGACATCGAGATGACGGAGTGGTAAAATTAGGGGAAGTAGAAGTGCCTAGGGTAAACCACTTTAGATACCTAGGTTCAATCATACAAAATGATGGTAACATTGAAAATGATGTCACACATAGAATCCAAGCTGGATGGAAGAAATGGCGGAGTGCAACGGGGTGATTTGTGATCGACATGTTCCCACTAAGTTAAAAGGAAAATTTTATAGGACCGCAATTAGGCCTGCTATGCTCTATGGAAGTGAATGTTGGGCAGTAAAACAACAACAATTACATAAAGTGAATGTAGCAGAAATGAGGATGCTTAGGTGGATGTGTGGTAAAACCCGTAAAGATAGAATAAGAAATATAGAAATTCAAAGACAAGTAGGAGTAGCACCAATTGATACAAAGATTAGGGAAGGGCGGTTGCGATGGTTTGGTCACTCCGCAAAGACGCCTACAAATGCCCCAACTAGAAAACTTGACTCAATAGAAACCGTAGAAATTCGACGAGGTAGGGGTAGACCAAAGTTAACATGGGATGCATTAATTAAGAGAGATTTGAATGGTTTGCAAAGCTCACCATCAATTGCACTGAATCGAGCACAATGGAAAAGTTTGATCCATGTAGCCGACCCCAGTTAATTTGGGACTGAGGCTATGTTGTTGTTGTATGCAGCTTCCATTGAATTCCTTACGAGGCCTTTAAAATGAAGCTTTTACATTTTTCTTAGGTTAGGAAAGCAAAAAGTATGTGGTTTCAGAATTTAAATCTAACATGTGTCGAGTGTGCACAATATTTTTTCGTATTTTTCGATTATTTGTAGTAGTGGTAAATGAGATATCGTCTCCATAAGGATTTTGGCAAACTTATAAGGAAAATATTTTTGTCTTATTTTTCTTAATTTAGTTAATCTAATTAAATGAGAATTAAAATACCGAATAGCTAAATATAACTACTAAATTAATTAACCAAAGTAACTAAAATAATTCAAACAATTCAATGCAAATATCTAAACAAACATCTAAACAAACCCCACTAAACAACGTAATATACTTGGATTGCATTCAAATACTAAAACATAACATTACTTCAAAACCTAGTTATAATTATATCACATGGAATATTTGAATCATTAAATCCTAATTCATAATAGGTTGATAGCCTTTAGAAAACCTTTAATTTTAGTAAATTCAATGGAAAATAAGCCATATCCTTATCCATTGTAAATCAACCTATTGGACAAAATGCAATAAATTAGAAATATGATAGCATTAACACTCATTGAAATCATGCATAATTTAAACCAAATATCAATCAGAATATGCCAATCAATAATTAACTTCAAACACAACCACCTAGAACATCCACTCGGGTAATATGGCCCTAGAAATGAATCCTAGTTACAATTTCTATAGTTGTCGTCAATAATCATAGACATAGATTCATAATCACTATAATACAATACATATTTTCAACTATGTATACAATATCAATCTCATTAGTTGTAATGCGCAAAAAAAAAAACTTATTAAAACCGTGATGTTGTGTATGAATAGATTTAAAATATTAAGTTCATGATTCCTTAATTATAACTATATAGCAATCCAAAGTATATACATGTCCAGTGTTTTTTTAGATTAATAAACTACTCACTCATGCTAAAAATAAATAACTTAATAATATAATTGAAAAACATAATTAAATAAATACCTATTAATGAAATAAACAAATATCCAATGTAGTTTCAAACATAAACTCAATAAAACCAAACTTATAAGGGCAAAAGGCTAAGAGAGAGATCTTATTTTCGAAGCCCTCATGTCATATACTCACTTGCTTCAATGGCGAGTTTTAATATATTTCCCAATTCACGGTTGATTCGTTTGGCTTTTTTCTGCTGCCGATTTAGGTTGCAATTTCCTGCATATTCTTTTATCGTTGGTTAATCGCTAGACCTTTTCTGCATTTACTTGTTTTGCTCTTCTTTCTTTTTTTTCTTTCATTTCTTCATTTTTTCTAATTAAATTTTGAAATCACAAAAAAGAGAATACCTAGTGTAATATCATCATTTGTATTTAAAATCAACTTAAATTACACTTTAGAACATGTCTAATTATTGACTTGTCAAATACCCATAAAATTAACACTTTGTTGTCCTGAGCAAAAGAATATTCTTAATCATATTCTTTTTTCATTCTTTACAAAGTGATTTCAATCTAATTCATCTTAACTTTAAATAATAGAAATTTTAAAATAGAAGTGATTTTCAAATGGAAACATATTACCCTCAAGTAATTAGGAGTTATGATAGAATTAAATGATTTAAACAAAACGAAACATCCTTTAATGATAACTCAAGCACCCAATGCAACACCCTTTAGAACTTAAATTTCATTACCAAGGCCAATACATAATATAAGTTTTCTCAATCTCCATTGACAAACATCAAGCTTATAATGAATATCTTAGAATCTCAAAACACAAATCACTAGATTTATCCAAATCTTAGAAAATACTTTATAATAGCACCATAATAAAAATCAATAGGAATTTTGCCAAGATACCAATAAATATATCATTTAAAACGTGTTAGATCAAGAAATACTTCACTCAACCATAGCTTCAAGCACTCGAGCTAAATATTTTCTTTAAAGAGTTTGAAAACATCCATCTTTTTTATCTTTTTTTATACTTCATCCTAATTATATATTTCTTTTCCTATGGAAATTCTCAAATTTTTCTGATTACAGATTCCCTGCTCCATTCCCAATAAATTTTGTAATGACCCATTACCTTAAGCTGGTGATTAGTGTTAATCCAAATCCTAATTAACCCGAGTTAGACTTGTGGTTAAGTTTGACGTACCTCGATTAGTATGTGCTTGGGTTTGTATGATGATTTGTGTTTGTTTAGAATGTTTAATGAATTTTATAGGTTGTAGTATAAAAGATAATTTATATACAAGTCTATAATCGGAAAATACATAAATAAATAATAAATAGCCAATACACCAAGTGCAATGTCATGAAATGAATGTGAACACCCGAGAATACTCGTAGGCACATCTGGTGAATTTATTGGTGAGAAAAGACACGAAGTATATATATATATTTATATATTTGATAAATAAATATATATTGAAAACTATAAAATTCATTTGAATTATATGGTTCGTTGAATCATCTCGAGATGAGTGTAAGTGTTGATGGTTTCAACATATGTGTCACTTTAGGGGTGTCATATTAGCACATCAATCACTTAATCAACCTTGAGATAGTGTGATGCATATCTCAATAAAATTCACATATTTAAACTAAAACCTTCATATTTATCTCATAATTCGGTCGAGAGAGTGAAAGAGTAGCTAGGGTTTAATGTGTTTATCCTAAGGAATTAATTAGGGAGTTGTTCCAACGTGAATCGAGGAGCTTAAACAATTTGAAATCTAGAGATCATCACTACAGTAATTTTGGTTTTGATATTGTTGATTATAAATAGATTGTTACCCTATTAGAGGTTCTCCCTAATGAATTATAGGAGTGTTGACAATTTTTGTAATGATTTAAAGATGGAACAGAGGTTATTGCCCTGTGTACTGTCGAGACAGTACACGATGGATCATGGTCCACCAAGCAGAGAAACGTGTTCCCTTCATCAGTTGGGATGAACTCAGCTGATGGAGCGCACTCCACCAAGCGAGGGAGTGTGCACTTACCCCAAAAAATATTATTTATGCTGAGTTTTGATTAGAATTCTCTAAGGTCTTAGAGACTAAATCAAGGATTCTAAATATAGGGTACTACACCTATATTGATAATAGATAGGTTGAGTGAATTACATACTCATTAGAGGGTTTTGGATAGAATCATTGGACATGGATTTATTAGACATCACATATGTAATTTCCTACTCGAGTGGATGTTGGTGGATTTACTAGACATCACATCTGCCAGTGTGTTGGTCTGATAATCGCATTAATGGTGTTGGTGGGTAATTGACCATAGTTTTATAAATAAAATGGGAATCTCAGTGTAATAGTCATTTGACAGATGGACTTGCATCTATTATTTATTGAATTATATGATTTTCATATTTTCGTTAGTTAACGTTGGTGAATATAGTTATTGCATAATGTTCTTAATTATTATATGAAATGTTGATGGCTTTGTGAATCCTTACTTAATGAGCTAGTTTGAGCGCTCACCTCAAATTTAATATTTCAGGTTCGCAACCTAGTGCTTCAACGAAGGGAAATGAGAAGATTTAGGAGTCTTATAATTTTCTCTACGATGTAATGAGCATTCGTTTATATAAATACATTGTTTGATTTATTTTTTTGTATATAAACAAGGTTGAGAGGTTTATAGATGAAATTTGGGGTTTTAATAAACTCTGTATTTCAATATATTGTTAATTATCGAAAAAGTTTTGATTTTCCACTGGGTATACTTTGTATTATTTATTCGATATTGATGTACATATTGAGTTTATCAAGTACCAACGGAGAGGCTGCTGACTCTAGTAAAGTCTGGCTAGGTTACTTGGGCTTAATTAGGGTTTCAAGCCGAGTGTCACCCTATTCGGTATAGGAGATGCTACTACTTGGTATCAGAGCTACTTTAGAGCCTAAGGTTATTTGCTCTAATACAACTTGGTATCAGAGACAAAGGTCTATCACTTTTCAATTAAATGGTAACTCTGATACACTTTAGTATCATAGATAAAGCTCTAACTTTGTTTTCACTTTTGAGTTGTTTTCAAGAAACATATTCCTTTGCACCAGAACCTAAGCTTATTGAATTTGAGAGTTGTCTTGAGTTATGAACAAGCTTAGGGTTTGATAAACGGTTTGCATCATGTTTTGAGAGGAAAATGAAAACATTATTATGCGCTATTTGCTGCACATATTGTTATTTACTGTATAGATACGGTTTCATTGTATTCCGTGAATGTTACCTAATGATTTTATCTCTCCTTTGACTTCATAATGTAATGGTGGATCAAGGAGAGGGTTTACAAATAGCTGTATATTAGGGTAAGAAAGAAACTGAGGATTAATGGAAGTCTAGAATGGAGTAGCAAGTGAAGGAACTTATAGAGTTTCAGGTGAAACTTATGGCTATATTGATGGCTTAGGTGGGACCACCAATATAGTGACTTGAGGCACATCCTGCAACCAGTCATGAGGTTAGCAGAGCTATGGGAGGAGCTGAGATAGTAGTTGTTTCAGCCCAACTAGTATTAGCATTTATTCATGTGCTAGAGATTGCTGTCATAGTGCTAGTGGATTTTGAGAAAGCTGCATTTCTCAGAACCCAAAAGGAATTTATGAAAATATGATATTATGAGATTCAATGGCACATTGGAGGAAGGGGCAGTGAGACCTAGATATTGGAGATGAGTAATGATTTGTTGTTATAGATGTAGAGGATCGATTTAAGGTTAAACTGATCACATTCTTGTTGATTGATTTTGCATAGAAGTGGTAAAATTCCCTAAAGAGAGGGAAAAACTGTCACTACCTGATCACAGTTCACTACAAAAATGTACCTGAATAGTAACCTGGAAAACCCATTGCTATTCTGATACAGCCCGTCGCTATTAATAGATAGCGACGGGCATATCCGTCGCTAATATGCTTGATGTTATTTTATTTAGCGACGGGTGTTAGAGTTTAGCGATGAGAACCCATCGCTACACTCGTCGCTATACGTCGTCGCTAATCTGACACGTGGATTTGGTCGTCCACCATTTCCTACCATGCCACACATTTTACCGACGGGATCCCATCGCTTATCTCGTCGCCATTGGTGACACGTGGACATATTCAAAACTACGTATAACGGGATTAGCGATGGAACCCTGTCGCTACTTTTTGAAATTAAAAAAACAATTTTATTTTTTAAATAAATAAATTATTTTAAAAATAATTATTATATTAATTTAATAATTATGGATTTACTAATAATAATTATTATTAAAATAGTAAATTTGCAAACAAAACAATTGAAAATCACTTTTAATAAATTAATAATTAATGTTATAAATATTAAATTGATTTTTTTTATTTTAAAAAAAACTCTCAAACAATTTGAACAATTTTTTATTATTAAAATTAATACCAATTTTTTTTTATTTTAAAAGATTATAAAGAACTGTAAAATAAATATAAAAATAGTTTGTTTGGTTAAAAAAATTATTTTTTTGAAAGTTTGTCTCATCTATAAATATCAATAAATCAATTTAAGGAACTAAATGAATATGAGCAAATTAAACTAAATAATTGAAGTAAATAAAGAACTAAATGAAATAAATACAATAAAGGAGTTGTTACAAGTATAAAATGCTCACAACAAGATAAGTATGTGTTAGTGACAAGTCAATAAAATCTATGGGTATACATCAGTGAGAACTCAATAGTGGGATTGTCGTCGGTCATCTGAGTCATTATCAGGAACATCTCTCGAGGCGTGAATGAAATCTCAAGTCTATCCTTTAGAGCCTGCATGCACAACTGCCCTAGACCTCTTGCAACTCATCACGGGTTAAAGTGTTATCCTGCATAACCCGAAGAATATTTGTCTGCATTTGCTTGAAGTCCCTCATTAACAGCTTAATGGGCTTATTAGGAGCATAAATAGGCCGAGAAGATCCAACTACATCTCCAACTCTAGCTCCAAAATGTCTACTCTGTGACCCCGATGGTGTCCACCCTAATCCATATGTTCGTCTTTTATCGTCATGCTCCACGACAGACAAATATAACTCAATCTCATCAATCAGGGTGTTAGGTTGTGACTGTGTTAGCTCAATGCGTCTGTTCGTAATTGTCGTCTAAATTAAGAATTAAAATTATAAGTCATATATACAAGTCATTGATACCTATCATTAATTAAGTATACAAATTTAAAAACAATACTATATTCTTACAACAATCCTCTCTACTCTTTTATCTAGGAAAGTAACGCCATCATGATCTTTTGTGTCGAAGTATAAGCGTAGCTACAAAGTAGTCGGAGGTCGACCTAATTTCTCCGCGTACAAAATATATGTTTAATTAATATTAAATAATATTATATTTGTATATGAGCTTGTTATAACACAACTCACCAGCCTCTCTGAGTGCTGATAGATGGATATGGAACCACCTATATGCACAATAATACCCGTACCAAGTCCCCTATCTCTATTCTTCTATTCTTGCTTGCTTGCTTAGATTTATTTTTGAAGTCAGGGCTCGACCGCATCTTCTTGAAATGGTTGAAGATCTCAGTAGATACATGACCCGACTTCTTATCCTTAAAACACATCTTACTGATGAAGTCAGAGTAACGTGTGGCAATCTTCCTGTCGTAGGCTTCTTTGATAGCTACATCATCCTATGGATCCCAATCAAAAGAAAGCTATGTACAAACATAATGTAATTTTGTTTATATATTCTAATTTGTAAAAGAAACAGTTTTGGGTAAAAAGTTGTTACCTTTCACTGATTTCAATATACATCTCGAATGTGCTGGGGAACCTGCTCCCACGAGTAGCCATCCTTATGTAAGGAGTATTTGTAAGCCCTCATCATCTCCTGATCAGCTCTATTGGAAGGGTGCAACTTTCGTCCACTAAATTGAAAATTTATGTTAGATTTTTTTCTTGTCAAGTAAAGAAACATATTTGAGTTATAAATAAATTACGTATACTTACTATCTATCATCTTTAATAACCAAAAATATTTGCCCCCTTATCGCGTAAATGTGTTGCCTCTAGCAGCCTAAGTGCCTTGTCACCATCCTCATATGGCTGTGTCGATGGGCAGATGACTAGAAAGGTGTGGTATAGAACTTAGCGACTCAGAGGCATGTAAATCAGACTGGCCTGGTTATGCGGTCATCTACTGGTCGGGGTGATGCGATGGAAATGCTGATCCACTCAACGAAACTGTAGGTCCACAATATGGCTGTATGGTAACGTGACCCACGACGGGAGGTGTCGGTAACTACGACAGGAGTGTAGAGTACATCTACATGAAAGCCAGGTTGTTGAAAAATACAGATGTGAAAGACATGTCGTATGCTGAAGAGGGAAGTGGTGGATGTAAATAAGAAAGGGGTGTCTGATTGAAGAAGGGGACTACTGAGATGATTGGAATAGGTACAGATGATATAAGGGGGCCTATAGAGAGTGATGCTACTGAGGATGCTGATGAACAAGATGTTGCCCCTGACTAGAGTCCGAAGTGACATGGTAAGGAGATCAGAAGTTTGAACGATCTGAATGGCGAGATCGGCTATCTCTGCTGCCACTGGACCATCCACCGGAACGTCCACCGGATCTCTCACCCTATAAAGAACCGTATCGTCTGCTTTGATATGAATTTATTTAAAAACAAGAGTAATTTAGAAACATTTTTATATAAACGTTCTACATTTTAGATATTACATAACAAGACAACAAATATAAGACTATGTTACGTATTCTTTAATTTACTTACTGAAAAGTAATTATATCATAGTTCATTGTCACTGATCCCATCATCTAATGAATACTTGGAATTATCGGTATCATCGTCTTCCTTGTCAACCTTTGACATTTATTGCGAAACTAGGATCAGCTAGCGAAATTGCAATATTGTTGTCAATATCAACTTCAGTGTCATGCTCACATAGCTGTTCTTGAAAAACGTCTTCTTGGGTAGGGGCACTGTCTACATTTTCAACCAAGTTTTGTTCATTGATGAGATTTTGTTGAAGTCTGCATGTAGCTTGCCAATTATTCGACGCACTTCTTACACTCGGGTAAGAAAGATAATATACTAGACTAGCTTGCATTACTAGTATAAAGGCTCGTACTTATTCAATCGCGGATTTTGATGTACGTCAACGAGTTTTAAGGAACGATGAACTCTTGTCCCCACGTTTGGCGTAGGATCCAACTATTCACACTTGGACATCACGGTACATAAACAACCACCGTATTCAATTTCTATCACTTCTTTCAATTGCCCATAGAAGTCGCTATCACATTTTATGTAATTTGTGCCTCTAACGCGCACCCCATTACCGCGAGTATTGTTGTTTTCGCTATGTGATACTATTTGAAACTTGTAGCTATTAACAAGATACGCGTGATAAACAGTGCAAAGACAACTTTGGCCATACAAAAGAATTAGAAGAGTTGGATCTTAAATGTACAATTGCGCATACATTTGAAACAATCTCGTATGATAAACCATATGTTCTATTATATTACAAAACAAGAAAAATTGTGTCAATAGACAAAATTTATTAATAACTTACAAAATGTTGGAACCAAGTTGAGAATTGTTTCTCAAGATGTTGATCAATTGCACTTTGTGTGATATTCGACTATTTCTATCGCAACTTCGATATGTACATCCTTACAAGAGATTAAAGAAATGAAGAATTACAATTAAATCGAATAAAACTACACAAATGACATTAAAAAACTTTGTGTACAATGACATATTTATGTATACCTTATGAAAGGAGTAACTTTGGGACAATTTAACAATATATAAGTATGTGCGACGCTACACTCATCATCTATGAGATAACGCCTCTTTGATCTTCCAATGGCTTGATCTGGATGGATGAAAATTTAAAATGTTCCATTAAAACTTTGACTTGGACCGACTCCACCACCATAGTTGCGGGGCAGGCGATTGTGCGATGTCGAGATGTTTTCCTCAAAATAATATGAACAAAATGATGTTGCCTCTTCCACCAAATAAGCATTGCATATTAAGCCCTCGACCCTTGCTTTATTTCTAAATTATTTTTCGAATGTTTCAAATACTTATATTTATAGAGTTAAACGTGTTAGACATAAAATTCAATTGAATTTAATTGTGTACAATAAAAGTAGCAAGCAGTAAGCATAACTTATTACCTCTCGAACGGATACATCCACCGAAATTGTACTAGGCATGTAAAAATAGCCTCATGCACTAGATGGATAGGGAAATGCTCTATTGATTCGAAAAATTTGGGGGAAAGATTTTTTTTCTAACTTTCACAATATTTTAGGAATGTTTTCATGCAAAAGTCGTGGATTCGCAACATTTAAATTTATAGCTATTAAATCTCTAGAGAAAATGTTAAATTTGTTGATCGCAGTCCAAATGTCCTCCTCCAAGAGATCCCGAAATGCAATAAAAACAATCATTGCATGAATACATGGAAATCATGGCTTTTCATTCCAAACATCGTTAACTTCTTGGAGTCTACAACGTCCGATATTAGATGCGTAACCATCGAAGCGCAATTCCTTAATCCACTTGCACAACACTTATTTTCTCTGCTTATCTAAAGGTATATCATGCTTTTGGATATTTTTTAGATACCTGATCGTAATATAGTTCTAGCCGATGAAAATCCTACTTTAAATCCTCTATAAAACTTTACGTTATCTTTCATTTTCCTTGGCATACTCATAATTGTGTTGAAATTATTGTCAAACATATTTTTCTCGATATGCATTACATCTTGATTATGCCTTACAAGGTTCATCTTCCAATACGACAAGTCCTACAGTATGCTTTATTTTCTCCACCCACTATTCTTCGAGATTTCACTATTTATAACATAGATCCTAATTCAGTGACCTTCATCAACCTCGATGCCTCGATTTCATGCATAATATATTTACCTGATTTATCGCTCGGTGGCTTACTTGACATAATTCTATCCTTATAAAAACTAAATTTGTCTTTTCCCTCTTTCGAATAGCACGATAAAAAACGTCGGTGATAGTAAAACCAAGTCGCTTTCTTGCCAAACCTCAATTGAAAGGCGTGTCCGTATCATCAATGCAATACGGGCAAGCTGTCATCGTGTACGTGCTCCATCTCAACAACATGTTGTAGGCTGGGAAGTCACTCACATTTCACATAAGTGCGGCCCGCATTTGAAAGTTTATCTTAGTCGATACATTGTAATTAGGAACTTTGACATTCCATAAATCTTGCAATTCTTTCACTAACGGTTGGAGGAACACATCATTTTTTTGCGAGGGATTTGTCGATCTAGGTACAATCATTGTTAAGACCATTAATTCTTTCTTCATATACATCGACAAAGTCAATTTGTACGGGGTTAAAATCACCGACCACGAGGAGTATGGTTTGCCTATCATTCCGAAAGGTTGGAACCCATCAATGCATAACCCAAGTCGAATGTTACAAACTTTCGAGCTAAAGCTAAGGTTCACTTAATTGAAGTGGTTCCACGCAATAGAATCAGAGCAATGCTACATATGGTCCTCATCTCTAACGTGTTTTGTGTGTCATCGCATGTGTTTCGCTGAAGCTTTCGACGCGAACAAACGTTGTAAATGAGTGGCTAATGGAAAGTAAATCATTGTCTTGTGCGGACGTTTGCTAAAGTTAAACCTACCTTCACAGTAAAACTTGCAAAACGTAAGATCATAATCGAGTCCCCAATAAAGCATGCATAACTTTGGACAACAATCCATTCGCTCATAAGGCAGACCCAACCAATGCATTTAACCTTTACATTTGTAACAATTATCAACCAAATAGTTTTCTTCAGGCAACATGTCTTTACAAACCTACATGATTTCATCGAATGCTTGCTCCAAAATGTGGTGATTCGACTTTATCATCAACAAATGTGCCATTGATGACAATTTTGTCATCTTCTCGCAATCCGACCAAAGCGGTTGGTTCGTTGCATCAATCATTTCGAATAAATTTTTTGCTTCAGGGTTCGACTCCTCCTCACGGTTCCAATTGAAACTCGGTCTTACATGGTGTGTATCATTTGATGATATGACGTCGGATATTCGTCTACTAGATCATCACCTTCATCATCCATATCGTTTGATAATTCTTCCTCCCTATGCTCGGTCCAACAATATTAATCGAGAAGGAATCCCCAACTCACTAGATGAAGTTCTACTATGCTTACATCGTAGTATTTCTCGTTACGACATTTTTGGCATGGACATCAAAATTTTCCTTTGTTTAAAAAAGTCGTGCAGTGTTGCATGAAAATTTTATGAACTCCTTCACGCCATCCACAAAATTCAATCGAGTGTAACCGCTTACAATGCGGTTGTACATCCAATCTCGAGACACAAATATCTCGAAAGACCTAAACAACCCTAGTTAAACAGACCTACACACTAACAAATATACACATTTTTGTCGAATGTTAATCGTGTTTGGTTGAATTGGTTGCATTCGCACATACTTTGCGTAATATTTATTATACATTTTTAGTTGAATTTTAATTGTAATTAGTTGAATTGGTTACATTTGCACATACTTTGCATAATATTTATTATACATTTTTAGTCGAATGTTATTTGTACGTAGACAATTTAATTGGTTTCATTTGTACATACTTGTTCAAGTACGGTAAGTACTATTTTTTTCTTCAAATAAATGTTGTTTAGTTTCAATTTATAAATTTAAGTGCTTTTCTTTTATGGTACATTAATAGTTTTAAATCACATTAATAAACTTGTACATATAGTATAAATTATTATAACTTATATATAGTGTAATTATTAATCTTTTAAGTGCTTCTATTTTACAAATAAATTAATAGTACAAGTTCTATATATATAGTATAATTCATAAATATCATCAATCCATATAGTATATATAATTAAGTTTTTTAGTGTTTCAATCTAATTTAAAGTTTTTGGTTTAATCTAGTTTTTTGGCATAACATATCATATAAGTAATTAATATTTATATATAGTATAAAATTAAGCGTTGTTATATATATTTTTTGTTCAATCAATTATATATTTCTATATTCCTTTTAAAGTGCTTTAAATATATATATACATAGAAAGAGATAATATATAATATAATATATTAGTCCTTTACTCTTTCTCCTAATTAAAATGTAATTTATCATTTAAATAAGATTTTATTACTAAAGTACACTTTTAATTAATATTTTCATTTTACTTTTTTAACAATAATTGTTCTTCCACTAATTAACATGCAATTTAATGATATATATATTAATTTACTTTTTCTCAATCAAATTATAACACATTCAAATAGTTCATATCAATAATAAAAATTATATACAAACATCAAAAATTAAATAATCACAACGAAAAAACATTACAATAATATATCACCATAAAAAATTCATATATATATACATTCATAAAAATCATACATATCATCACCATGCATAAAAAATATTAAAATTTCTTTTTCACCATAAATATTCAAAATCTCATACAAATATATTAATACAAATTCTATTTAAACAACTTTATGCAAACAATATAATTTTAAACAAATATATTAATAAAAATACCTAAAAATTCATTTTAAATACATTTTATTTATAAATATTATGTTACCATATAAAAAAACTTCAAATATTCATTTAAAATTTTTTATTCATAAATATTATATCACCATAACAAAAATTCTTATAAAATCATTTTAAACAAACTTTCTTCATAAATATTTTAAAAAAATCTTTAAAATACATTTTAGACAATTTTTTCCAAACAAATTAAATTTTTCACAACAAATTTAATCCTAAAAATAAAATAAATTAAATAAATACATTTAGCAAATTTAAAAAATAAATAAAAAAGTTATACCTATAGCCCGTGGAATGCGACACTGAAAATGGTAGTCGGGTTAGAGGGGAGGTGGCGGATAGGGGCGAGGCCAAGCCGAAATGAGAGGGAGGCGAGAACCGAGCCGAGAGAGAGTAACCGAGGTGAGGCAAGGCCCAACAAAATCTTTTTAGGGTTTTCAGGGATGAGCGAGACTAGAAGGAGAAGAGAAAGAGAGAGGGAATGGAGATGGAGGGGCATTGGTCGAAAATCTTAATTTGAGATTAGCGACGGGCAAATGCTCGGCCATGTGGCATCCTAAACGCCACGCGAAGCAAATGAGTGAGAATTTTCCAGCTCAAAGTTTAACGACATGAGCCGTCGCTAACCCCATCACTATTCTGGTCAAATGGTCAAAACCCTTCCTCGTCGCCAATCCCTCGCTAATTAGCAACGGAGATAGCCCATTCCGATTTCCCGTCGCTAGTCCACCCTTTTTTAGTGGTTTAGGACTATATTCTACAGACAATATTTCTTGAAATCGGTCAGGAATAGGAAGAAGATTGAGTTTATCCAGCTGAAATAGGGAACCATGTCCGTACATGAGTATGAGTGGAGTTCACTGAGTTGAGTGAATTCGCTCCAAAAATAGTGGAGTTAGAGGAGAACGAAATAGATTTGCTCCTTGGTGGGCTAAATTATAAGACTTGAGTTGTAGTTTCCTCCTCCCACTAGTTATGCTTTTATATTTGAGAGTGATGGATATGGAAGTAGCTATTTTAGCCAGACCTTCTGGAATAGTACTTATGCTACCACCAGTACCACAGTTCCCTGGAGGTCAAAAAATCTAAGAATTAGCCTCCTTTATGCCAAATAAAAGAAAGAGGAGTGTAACTGGAGTAGCTACACAGTCAGGGTAGGGACAATTTTTGTTAGGGCATTGGTTCCACCAGTTTCTTAGGTTTCGGTAGCCAAACAACTTTTGCTACCACCTAAGTTTGGAGATAAGGGCAAGAGCGGAGAACAATCATCACAAAAATCGAGTAGATCTGGGTAAGTTCCTCAGGCCAATAGTTTTCCTCAGAGGGCTTCCATGATATGCTATTGGTGTGGGTAGATGGGGTATATTCAGATAAAGTGTTCTATGCCACCGACCACATCAGTAGGCGGTACAACAGCACCAACACGAGGGCAAACTTATGTAGTGGCTGGGGCAGATCCAGAGGCAAATAGGTGGCTTGTGGAAAGTATATTAAACATTTGTGGTCAAGATTTGTTTGTTTTGATTAATGTTGGTTCTACAGTTTCCTTTACTATTGATGCAATGGTTGATGAGTTGAAATTAAAACCTATTAAAGCCTATATATTATTGATTTTGAGCACATAAGTGAGTGAGAAGGTTTATCGTAACCTAATCAGCAAGGGATGTGTAGTTAAAATTGGGGACAATGAACTCCCAATTGATCTGAGGGTAATGGTGTTCTTGGAATATGATGCATTATTAGGGATGGATTAGCTATTAACATACCATGCTAGTATTGACTGTTTCCATAAAAGTGTAATCTTTCAAATCCCTAACCTTTCTGAAATTATACTCTATAAAGTCTATAATCCTTTATGACTTGTAACTCATGGAAGGGAAGCTACTCCTCGAGATTTAAAATTTATGGCAGGAGTTGTTACATTTGGAGAGCCTAGTTAGAAACTTAAGGTTAGTGAGATACCCATGTTTTATGAATTTTTGATAGTCTTTCCATTTGACTTGACTGGATTTCCACCACCATGTGTCATTAATTTCATCATTAACCTTATTCCTAGTACTGAATCTATATCTATTCTTCAATACTGTATGGCACCAAAGGAATTACGCGAGTTGCAGACTCAGCTTGAGGAGTTATTATAAAAGGGGTTTATCCACCCTAGTATATTAATAAGGGGAGCACCAGTTCTTTTTGTGATGAAAAAGTATGGAACCCTGTGCATATGCATTGATTATAGACTACTTAATCGGGTGACTATCAAGAACAAATACTTATTGCCCATGATCGATGATTTTTCGATCAGTTGAAGGGTGCTAGACATTTCTAGAAGACTAGTTTGAGGTATGGTTATCATCAATTGAGGATCACAGATGAGGATATCTCGAAGACAACTTTTAATACTCACTATGGGCACTTCGAGTTTACAGTGATAGCATTTGGGCTCACTAATGCTCTGATTATGTTTATGGACTTGATGGATAAGATGTTTAAACCTTATCTTGACCAGTTTATCATCATGTTTATCGATTATATTTTAATCTATTTGAAGACACAAGAAACGCATTCGCACCACCTCAAAGTTACATTGCAAACTCTGTAGGATAATTGGTTGTATGCCAAGTTTAGTAAGTGCGGATTCTGGTCTTCAGAGGTCAAACTTCTTGGACATGTGGTTAATGTTAAGGGTATATCTGTTGATCTTGCAAATGTTGAGGCTATGAGGGATTAGCCTACTCCTACCACAGTGTCGAGAGATTCAAAGTTTTTTGGGGTTAGCGGTTATTACAAACAATTTATTGATGGTTTCTCTTATATTGCTCTTCATATGACTCAGCTAACACAAAAAAAATTTGACTTTGTTTGGTCTAATGAGTGCAAGGCTGCATTCCAAGATTTGAAGGATTATTTGACTATGACATCTATTCTTACATTACCTAAATTGGTGAAGGAATTAGGGATTTATATAGATGGTTCTCATTCAAGCTTGGGCCGTGTGCTAATATAGAAAGGCAAGGTTGTAACTTATGCTTCAAGACAACTCAAGGTTCATGAAAGAAACTATCTAGTTCATGTTCTTGAGATAGCTACATTTATTTTTGCCTTGAAAATTTGGAGACACTACTTGTACGGTGAGAAATTTATAGTATTTTCAAATCATAAGAGTCTGAAATATTTGTTTACTCATAGTGAATTGAATATGAGGTAGCGTAGATGGCTTGAGTTCCTCAAAGATTATGATTTCACATTGGAGTACCATCCAGACAAAGCAAATGTGGTTGTTGATACCTTGAGTAGGAGAAGAAAAATAGAAAGAACGTGACTACTGCCAAAACTTCTTAGTTTAGACTTTTTGAGGAAGCTTTAGTTATGATGATTCGTGAAAGTCCAGCTGGCATATCATTAATTGAGAAAGGAAATTCCAGAGCTATCGATATGTTCTTATGTGCTCAGACTCGAGCTGAATTGGATATGATTCAGTGGATTATTGATTTTTAGAAAGCTGATCGGGATTATATAGCACATCAGAGGTTAGCAGCTAGTGTAGATCATCCTGATTGGTTAGTTTCTGATGATGGTGCTTTACAATCCAGTGATAAATTGTGGACTCCAGCTTATGATCATTTGAAGTAGGAGTTGTTATAGGAGTTTCATAGATCTTTTTACTCTATTCATCCAGGTAACACTAAGATGTATCGTGATATGAGGCGTGTTTATTAGTGGCATGTGATGAAGACGATACTGTTGAGTTTGTAAAGAGATGTGAGGAACGCCAGTACTAAACATAGGAAACTTAGAGGGTTATTGCATTCGATGCCTATTACTGAGTAGAAATGGGAATATATATCGATGTACTTTTTTTTTTCGGTCTACCCTTGAGTCAATGTAAGCATGATGCCATATAGGTTATAGTTGATAGGTTGACAAAGTCTGCTCATTTCTTACCAGTTTCCATGCGAGATCTTCATGATAGATTATGCGAGTTGTACATATATAAGGTGTTGAGATTTCATGGAGTCTTAGTGTCGATTACTTTGAATAGAAATCCAAGATTCACATCCAGACTGTGGAGTGAATTACAGAGACAACTAGGAATTGTTCTTAACCTAAATACAACATACCATATGTAGACTAACGGTAAGAACAAAAAATTAATATTGGTGCTAAATGATATGCTTTGAGCTTGTGTCTTGGAGTTTGGTGATGATTGGGAGAAATATATTCCCTTGTATGAGTTCTCTTATAATAATAACTTTTAGGCTAGTATTGGAATTGCTCCTTTTGAAGCTTTGTATCATCGGCCTTGTCGTTCTCCTGGGTGTTTGATAGAGGTTGGAGATACAATTTTGTTGGGGACGAAGTTCATACAAGACTACATAGAGAGAATTCACCAGATTCGCCAACGCTTGACTACGACACAACTTAGACATAAAATTTACGCGGATAAACATCATAGGTTTTTAAAGTTTTTAAAAGATAATATTGTCTTGTTTAAAGTCTCACCTATGAAAGGATTGTACATGTTTGGATTGTAAGGTAAGCTAGCTCCAATGTACATTGGGTTGTTCAGAGTACAGGAAATGATTGGTCCTGTTGCTTATAGGTTAAAATTACCTCCTCAGCTAGATGGAGTTTATAATGTCTTCCTTGTATTTATGTTTTAAAAAATGAAGACTCACTTCACTCCAAGGATTGATTGGAATGAATTTGATCTTTGGGAGGACTTATCATAAGATGAGCAACCAATTCAAGTACTTAATCGTAAGATTCAGAGGATGAGAACCAAAGAGATTCTTTTGGTTAAAGTGAAATGACAATTTCATGAAGATGAGGAACTAACCTGGGAGCGGGAGTCTTATATGAAGGAGCAGTTTCAATTTCTCTTCAAAACTACATGTAATTTTATGTTTAATTTAATTTTGAGGACGAATTGCTTTAAATTGGAGAGACCGTAAAGACATATTACCTTAAGCTGGTGTTTAGTGTTAATCCAAATCTTAATTAACTTGAGATAGACCTAAGGTTAAGTATATCGTACCTCAATTAGCGTGTGTGTGGGTTTGTATGATGATTTGTGTTTGTTTGGAATGTTTAATGGGTTTTATAAGTTGTAATATAAAAGAGAATTTATATATAAGCCTATAATAAAAATACATAAATAAACAATAAATAGTCGATACACCAAGTGCAACGAGGGGGTCGTGAAATAAATGCGCACACTGGAGATTACTCGTAGGCATGTCCGGTGAATTTATTGGTGAGAAAATACACGAAGTATATATAAATTTATATATTTGGTATATAAATATATGATGGGGCATGTGCCCTAGGTCAATCCATTTAACTGTCTTTATGAATACTTTTAGTAAATAAAATAGAGGATTTCATTTGCTGTTTATTATAATTAATTTGCATGTTTACATTATAATAAGATCCATGGGTATTTACATAAATATCCTAAATGTCCCTAGTCGATCATTATACTGGGAACTATAATGAATTAAGACTAGTGTGAGTCTTGATTGATGATCATATGATGATTATACGTATAGGGATACGAATCAAGATCACAAGTACTTGTTAGGGAACAAAGTACTGGACCGACCCGCTATGAGAACATCACATGGATTAAGTCATTGTTGTTTCTCATGATAGGTATATATTCCAGGTCCTCGACTTGAGATTACCAGAGACTTCAACATTAGGAACACAGTGATTTGACACAATCAAACGTTGTCTTTAACTCGACGATTATAAAGGTTGTGATTGGTTACTGTGTGAGCAATGTGATGAAGTTGTGTAATCAAGATATAATTTGTTCCTCTCATATAAAGAGAGATATCCAAAGGGATCCCTCGATGTGTTGGACTCGTTAAAAGGCCTAGTCTAAGTGAATTGATATTGATCAATGTCACTTGGATGTTTTCACCTACCTAGAGATCGAGACTAGTACGATTGAACATGTTGGATGACAATTTCATGCCTTATGTTTGATCAAAAGGATATCTTGTGACAAAAGGATGTTATATACACTATTGATTAGGTTGTATCGATTTGATATTCGTACAACTTGGGTAGTCATAATGTCTTGCTAGAGACTGCTTATGACTTGTATACCAAAATGTGTTTTGGTACACTGCCAACGTTGTATGAGCCTATTGGGTCGCACACTAAGAATGGTTTTGCGAGATTTTAAGATGATTCAGAAAAAACGAATTTTATGTGATAAAATTCATGACAGAAACGTCCTTGTGGTGTATTACACTTATACTTCTTTAAGTAAGGGTATATGTGTAAATTACTTCACCGTCTATATACAAGGGTTGTATAAATAGACGCTTTAAGTTAGAACACACACACAAAAGATTAATAGGCCGAATTTCTATTTTCGTTTTAGAAACGACTTAGGGTTTTTGGTATGCTCTGGATCGTTTTGGAGTGAAACAAAAGGATTTGGTATTCTCTCGAAGCTAGCACTTTGAATCTCGGCCGCCATTCGTGTGTGGACTACTGGTAGAGGGCGTTCGTCGTTGGCAGCGCCTTAGAGATCGATCAACCTTCAGAAAGGTATATTGCGACTGAGGTATTATTAAGTTTTTCATGGTTTAAACGTTTTTAATGGAATTAGATTCAGATCCTGTTGGGATTTTTGTCAAAATTGTTTTGTAATTTCCGCTGCGTGTGAACCCCAAAACCCAACAATATATATTGAAAACTATAAGTTTTGTTTGAATTATATAGATCGTTGGGTCATCTCGAGATGAGCGTAAGTGTTGATGGTGTCAACGTGTGTGTCACTTTTGGGCTGTCATGTTAATACATCAACCACTTGATTAGCCTTGAGAACATGATGCTTATCTCAAGAAAAATCCATATATTTAAACTAAAAACTTCATGTTTATCTCATAATTCGATCGAGAGAGTGAGAGAGCAGCTGAGGGTTTAGTGTGTTGATCCTAAGGAATCAATCAGGGAGTTGTTTCAACGTGAATTGAGGAGCTTAGATGATTAGAAATCTAGAGATAATCATTATGTTAAGTTGGTTTTAATATTTTGGAAGTTCAATTCGATAGTGGATGATGATGTCTCTGTGAATTGTTGTTGTTGTTATTGATTATAAATGGATTGTTACCTAATTAGAGGTTCTCCTAGATGAATTATAGGAGTGTTGGCTATTTTGTAATGAATTGTGGATGAACCAGCAGCTGCTACTCTATGTACTATCGAGACGGTATAGGGTGGAGCGCACTCCACCTAGCAAAGGAGCACGCTCCCTTCATCGGTTGGGATGAACTAGCTAATGGAGTGCACTCCCCCAAGTAAGGGAGCACGCTCCCACCCCAAAAAATAGTAATTATGCTGAGTTTTGATTAGAATTTCCTAATGTGTTAGGGACAAAATTAAAGGGTTTCAAATATAGGAGATTAGAACTATATTGATCACAAATGGTTTGTAATAGGTGTTGGATCCCTGAGAAAGCGTGAGTGACCTAAAAAGTTAGGGAATTTGGATACGAAACCTAAGCCGAGGTAAGTATGGATTCTCTTATTTGTCAATGTTGTCTGGCTATCTTAGTATATGTATTTCATATAGTTTATGGACTGAATGAGGGACTATGTACACTGTGATGGTTTTAATAAACAAAAAATGATGTTTAATGTGATTCACGAGAGTAAGTTCCTGGAATTGAGACAAGATTATATAGGTGATGGGCTACCTTTTTGGTCTATATGTAACTTCCTACTCAATTAGATAGGTTGCGTGAATTACATACTCATTAGAGGGTTTCGGATAAATCATTGGGCATTAATGGATTGACTAGACAGCACATCAGCCAATGTATAGGTCTAGCAATTGTATTTATGGTGTCGGTGGGTAATCGACCTAGTTTTATAAATAAAATATGAATTATAGTGTAATAGTCATTTGATAGAGGGACTTACATATGTTATTTATTGAATTATATGCTTTTCATATTCCTATTAGTTAACATTGGTGCATATTTGTATTGCATAACGTTCTTGATTATATATGAATGTTTATGACTTTATGAATCCTTACTTACTGAGCAAGTTGAAGAGCTCACTCAAATATTAATATTTTAGGTTCGTAACCTAGTGCTTCAGCGAAGGGCAAAGATAAGATTTAAGAGTCTTATAGTCTTCTCTAAGATGTAATGAGCCTTCCTATATATATATTTTTTATTCATTTTGTTGTATATAAACAGGGTTAGGAGATTTATAAATGAGGTTTTAGATTTTGATAAACTCTGTATTTCTGTATATTGTTAATTATCAAAAATGTTTCAATTTTTCGCTGCGTATACTTTATATTATTTATTCAATATCAATATATAGATTGAGTTTATCAGGTAGTGACGGAGAGGATGCTGACTCTAGTTAAGTATGGCTGGATTACTATGGCTTAATTAGGGTTTCAGGACGAGTATCGCGCTAATCAAGAAAGGGGATGATACAGATTGTATAAGACTCTCTATATATTTGTAAACTTTTGTTAACGCTTCTCACTATCCACTAAAGTCGAAGAAAGTATTCTTTCTAACTTATAGAATTCATCAGTTTCTAACCCATTTTTATTATCAATTATGCCATAATAACTTTCTATATATACTATAAAATATTTAATCAATAGCTTTTTCTATCACAAGATTCTTAGAAATCTGCCATGTTCACCTCTTGCATTATTGTTTCGATCTTCTACCTATTCTCATGACTAACACAAGGTAATCAATTTATTGTATACATTAACTAGTAAAGTTAATCAAAAAGGTATAAATATTGATTCTTTCTATCATATAATTCACTAGGGTAATAAAAATATCACTTCAATTCAAAATCTATTATATATTGATACTCAACTTATTCTTAACTAAAATAAAGTAAAATGAAATTCATACTTACTTGAATTTGGAAGAAATTTGAAAACTTTCATTAATTCACTTGAATATCGGATCAAAAGTTTGAACTTTGCATTAATTCTTTACTTTATCTTCTACCTTTCTTTCCTTCTCTTGCTTTCTTCTTATCTTTGCTATACTTCACCTAAAATACTTCCAAACTCATTCCAAACCTTGTCCACAAGATTTAAAAATTATGTCGAGTTTCCAACAAAACAAATATACCTCGTGAAGTATAAAGGAATTGATATAATCATAAATTGGATAATTAACATATAAAATTAAACTTTATATATAAATTTCATCAAATAGAGTGCATAGAAAAATATGATATATTAATAAACCATCACCATTGTAACAAATGTAACATTAAATGTATTACTAAAGTACTTTATAAAATGTAGCATATCACTAAGCATAGATTACATATAGTATATCGCCATCATAGATCACATAGTATAACACTAGAGATACAAGTAAGACCTTACACATTATCACTTATTGATAAAAAGGTTAAAATGGAGTAAAAAAATCAATGCCATCATCTGAAAGTCACATCATCATCATCCTCCACTAAATCAATCCTTTAAGACTGGTAACTCGCAGCAAGGTCATGGAGATGGTAATCCCGACCTTGTAGTATTGGAACATTAAGACTACTATTAATTGATAGCCTCATTTGTATAGACGACACATGAACCTTCGCACTTCCTTATCTTCTATATGACATCATTCTCTCTATCTTGTAAATGCTCCTTACTAAAGCCCTTTAGTTCTCGAATATGAGTTCTTGATTTCTCAGAGTTTGCATTTAATTGCGCAGAATTGTACCCATTACAATGAGCTTTGACTCTTCCATGTATAGTCCATCGTAATTCCTAGTAGGTTGCTCCACGTTCGGATCATTTCTAGCTCTCAAGATTTCTTCCAAAACACTTCTCGTGTCATATCTAATTTTTTCTATGCTCTATCTCTCTTCTGGCTATCTTAGCCTTTTCTCTCTCATCTTTGTAGTCTTCATAGCCATCAATTTTTCCATGTCTCTTAATAACTTCGTTTGTGATTGTCTTCTCTGATAAAACATCCATCTCAAGTCCTGCCATGTTTACTTGATTAGTTCTACAAAAAGCTATGATCATCAAGGTAAAAGATACTCCATTGTTCTTCTTTATTGTGATGGAACTCCTTTTCAACTTATAGATAATCTTGCCAATGTCTAGATATCCCAATCCCATGACAATGTGGTAAAGTAAGGCGATTTTGTAGTTCATAATCTCATAATATTGTAGACTCGTTTATAAACCAACGTTTATGTAATAAAATCACGCTTAAGTGATTTTCCTAAAACGCTTGGTAGTTATATGCTTCAGGTACCCCTCCATATAAAAAATGAATCCAACGCCATGGATTGCCTCTAAATCTCTCCTAATTATCTTGGTGGGGTAGTAGTACTTAATCACATATTCAGGCTTTGGGTACTCTTTGTTTCCTCTTTAGTGAAATTCGGTAAACCAAAATATCGATTTATTCTTGCAACAAAATAATCCACTATTTTCCTCGAACTTGGGACTCTGTTTTACTATAACTTCCATATGCGTTCGTGTAAAACTCTCGCACCAAAATATCACATTCTTTTTCACTAGGAACATCATTTAGGTCTAACCGATTATATTCCCTAGTTAATAAACCATAGTCTTGCACCTTAATGATATCTAAGATCCTAGGCCTATATTTCAATTTGTTCTTCACATTGAATCCCCTATTCGGGATCAACTTCCTTTCTTTCACTAAATCATTCTTAAATTTGGTAAAGCCCTTCTCATAGATAAATTTTTCCTTCCTAAGAATGTAATTTCTCGCCCGCGTTTGTATCTCCTATTCTACTTTCTCTTCTTCATCCTCATACTCTTCCTCAGAATGGTAGCTAAATGATAAAGATGGAGTAAGATCTCTTTGAGGTCTAATTCTAGATGTATTAAAAGAAATTGACGTAGGTTGGATTTGGGAGACTTTGGGTTTATTCTTTGTTTTCTCAACTAACTTTCCCTTTCCTTTCTCTTCCATTGACTATCTACCCTTTCCACTTCTGGCCATTTAAATAAGTACAAGTACAAGAACAAACCTATAAAACCATTTAAAACCAAATTTTCATAAATGTCATTTATAAATCGAGAGTTTAAAATTTATCGATAAAACATCATTAATAAAATAATCGTTCTGAAGTAATTTAAGTCATGCGATACACAAACACAAAAACCCCCAAACTTATTTTAAACTTAGTCTCAAATTAGTTTGCACATAAAATTCGATTCATTCGTCGTATGCTAAACATAGCTCAAAATTCGATATCAATAAACAAATTATCACACCACTCCCATACTAGTATTATAACTAAAAACATCCAACATCAAAACCAATTTAGAGTAAAAATCTTGAAAATCCAAAAATCGATGAAAAACAAAAAACATTAATCAATAAAAGTCTACGGTTTTCATTGATTACCTACTTGAAAGTGAATCTTTTAAAATTGAAATTCTAAAACTCCTCTAGAACACTCCTCCAAGATCCAACTTTAGATTCCCCTCGCTCAAGCCCTAATAGCCTCTACACTCTCAAAACTTACCAAATCTTGGGTTAAATGTATGAAAACTGATTTGGTAATAACTTAAATACATTAAAATCTAGCTTTGGAAGGTTGAATCTAGTTGAAAATCGGTCACTTGATCAAAAAGTTGCAATGGTTTATGAGTGTGAACTAAATAAATGTAGTGATTTTGGGTTCCTATTTTTTAAAACTTGTATTCGTTCTTAACGAATCAGGTTTTAAGTGGATTCGCTAGGAAATTGTTAACAAATCGCTGAAAATAAGCCTTGGTGGTTCAACGATTCTTAGTTATAAGTATAAATCGATGACATATTGCTGACCTGAAATTACACTAAAATCTTTGCATAATGCTGCCGATTTTCTCAGCAAATCTCAGTACAAACTGGAATCGTTGAGAAATTGTCAGCCTAATTTAAATGTTTTTCCAATTTAATTTATTTTCCAATATAAATATCACATATATGTCCAATGAAAATGATAGAATTATTCAAAATTATCAGAATTTAACTATGATTTGTAGTAAATAATAATTTCATTACTCTAAATAATTGACTAACATAAAAACAAATGCATAAAAATAGTATAATATGGAAAGAAATTAGCTCGATCACCCCTTACATGAAATAATTCCATAATTAAATTCCTAAAACATCCTCATTATAAGAGTTAAAACTTGAGAGAATATAAAAACAACTAACTAATCCTAATACTAAAACTGAAAGTAAATATAGAGTATGGGTTGCCTCCCATAGAACGCTTTTGTTTACTGTTATTGGCTCGACTAAACCACGCAGTTCTAAACTATTTCTGTAAACTTAAATATAGAATTGCCCACTTAAGTGTCATTCCAAAGAGTGATTGCCCGTCCATCCACCCTAAAAGTTATTGTGTTATTCAGAGTATCCATGATAACTTGTGAAGTGGCTATGAAAGGTCATCCTAAGATTAATGGAGGATCTTCATTGATGAAATGTGGCATAACCAAAAAGTATGTGGGGAAAATGTACTTGTCAATTTGAACTAGTATATTAGTAACCACTCCTATTAGTTTTACTGAATAACCATTTGGTAACATAACTTTTTTAGAAGCAAGTACATCCAACTCTAGTTGAGTATGAAGAAAGAAGTTAATTGACATGTAGTTTGCTATAGAACCTATATCATAAATATCTTTAAATTACTAAGGCTATTTTAGTTTTATTTTTATGAATATATCTCCTAGATTATCAAGCTTGACAATTGCTAGATTCTTTTTTTCTTCTTCTTATTCTTCATAGCTTTCAATTCCTCCATTTTAAGATCATTCTCAATATTGTTCAATTGCTTCACCCTTTCTTCTTTGGTTATTGTCTTTTGATTTGATGTATCTTCAATTTTTTTATTCTTTGTCATAACATTTTCATCTTCCATTGGTACTGTATTAATAATATATACTTCAGCTTTTAAATTATGATGATTTAATTATAAAGACTCATTATTATTACTTTGTTCATTATTAAATTAATGAAAATAATCATAGACATCTACATCATTAAAACGAAAAGTGACAATTTCGTTTTCAAATTTCATAGACATTATTCCTTCATATATATCTAATTTTATTTTAACTATTTTTAAGAAATGGTCTTCCTAAAAGTATATGCGGAGACTTAGATGATACTGAGTCTCCCATTTCCATGACATAAAAGCCATCCAAAAATACTAAGTCATTCATATTTACTAAGACATCCTCTAGTAAATCATAAGGTTTAATAATTGTGTAGTCAACTAATGCAAGATTAATAAATGTATTAGTCAATGAACCTATTTTTACTGACTCATATAGTTTAAGTGATATAACATTAATTGATGTTCCAAGATCACACTTAGTAAAATTTATAAAAGAAGTTTCTATTGTAATAGGTATCGGAATATTTCTGAGGTATTTTTATTTAAATTGAAGCAGACACCTTTTATCCTAAGTTTTCTTTAGATTCTTCTAAAAATTCTTTATTTGATTTTGTTAATTCTTTCAAAACTTCATCATGCTTAGAAAAATTGCATAATTGATTCTATCAATGGTTTATTAATTTCTATTTTCCTAAATGTGTCAAGAATGTCTTCATTGTTTTCTTCCTCCTAGCATTAGCTAATCGTTACGGAATGGTAGAGTACGAACACATATTTTCATTCAAATTATTAGAAATCTTATCTTTTTTATCCTTATCAATTATCTCAGACTTTTTGTAAAGATTTTTCATGTGCTTCAACTCTAGCTAAATAACATGGGTATAACCTACCAGGTAAAGGTGTATATTTAAAATGTCCAGCCATCCATTCTCTAGAAGAAATGGCATTAGCCATCATTTTTTTTTTCCTTTTTCTTCTTTTTCTTTTTCTTTTTCTTCTTCAATAGTATTATGAACCTTCTTTTTAATGCTTTGTTTAAGTGTCTTCCCAGTTATAGGTTTGTCTTACTTATCACTAAATAAAGCATTAACTTGTACTTGATTAGTAGAAGCAACATTGGATTGAGTTGGTGGTTTACTTTGAATATTATGTTGAGTACATAACTTATTTATTTGTAAATTCATTTAACATAACTAGTTTTTTCAAATTATTAATAGTAGTATCAATCTTAATCTGATGTTAAGAAATATGTGCTTTGGTTCATAAAATTATGCAAGATTTGCTCTAACTTTAGATTTGTAGCTGGGCATTTTGTTGAGGTTTCTTATTAGGTACAAATTCTATCTGAGTTCTTGGTTTATAAATATTTTAATTTTAATTTTGATGACCATAACTAAGAATTGGGTTTGTTCTTGATGGATAATAAATATTGTCATTATATTGATTTCTTGGGGGACTAGAAAGTTGATTCATCATTGCATTAACCTCTTAGGTATTTGTGACAGCCCCAATTTCCAACGCAAACCGGGCACCGCCACGTCGTCAGACCCATCACCAAGCATGCCACGTCACCGCACACTTAATTTTGACAGCCTGCGACATACACCTTTATACACACCTTATTTGCCTTAACTTAGTATTTATGAAATTTTTATGGATATTCTCATCAAATTGACTAAGTTAAGTTATTAACAATTTATTAAATTATTAAATATCAAGCGGAAGCCTTTTAAAAACATGCACACGCCGTATAAAAGAAAAGTTTGCATTCGTATAATTAACCATATAGTGTGGAATCCCGGTAATAGATACCATGTATATCAAGAACAACAAAGGTACTAAAGATGAGCATATACATGTATCAGGTATACAAGTCTTTTCCAAAATAGCATAAAGTAGTTAATAGATACATACAACTACCTACGCAAAAAGTGGCGGCCTCTTCCTACTTAGGCGTAGTCGCCTAAGACTCCTTGCCTCGGCTCGTCGCAAGATCTGCGATTTGTCACCAAAAACAATGACAAATCCCAGGTGAGTAAATCCCAGAGAACTTTAGCTAATATTCACGAATTCCAATGAAACGGCTACAATTCATGCAATTTAAATAAAGGACAACAATAAGGAAATTCGCATGAAAATAAGTCGTTGAGAAGTCAAATTTGGACACGAGTGTAGCGTGACAGAGAACCCTGGTCGACATCCGGAATCTTCGTAGCTAAACCGAGAGGAACCATTGACGACAACCTCGCCAAACATCTCACGGTCGAATGAGAGGAACCATTGAACGGTAGAACCCCGTCCAAACATCTCTCGAGAGGAACCATTGGCGTAGACTTAAGACTACGTCAAACATCTCCCAACCTACGGGTTTCGCGAGAATAGTCACCGCGTAGCTCTATCATGGCCAATTACTCGAACAATAGCGGGGTAGCTAGCCCCGGGTGTGAGTCCGTGCCATGCCGACCCCGTCGACAAACACACATACACACGTGGGAGTAGATGAACAATAATCGAACAACGATAAATAGCGCAATGGATTAATTTAGAATGCAAAATAAAGCAAGTGCAATAAAATAATTTTAACTAATTTTCTCGTTGAATTACTTACCTCAAACGCTTTCAAAACGTCCCGCACTCGCCTCGAGATACGTACCCGACACCCGACTATGATAGCTTAAGTCCCTAGTGTCAATTTATATCATTTAGGCCCAATTTACATAAATTATTCAGATCATAACAAAATTTGGTGAAATAAACCTCACCATAGCCTTCAAAACCATTTGAATCCATCGCGTTGTCCAACATTCGTCAAAGTCGCGCCACCGCCGTCACCGCGCAGCTACCGGCGCCGACAGCCACCACTGCTGCCGCGCGTCGCCACCACGCGTCCCTATCGTGCGTCGCTGCTGCCTCAAGCCAGCGCCGCTGCCGCTGCCGGAGCGCGGCGCGTTGCCGTGCGCTGCCGACGCCGCGCCGGCGTCACCGCTCTCCCTCTCCAGCTCTCTTCCTTTCTCCTCGCCGTCCGGGGCCTTGGTCCACTCCGCGAGCCGCCTTGTCCATCGCTGGAGCGTCCGCGTGCCGCCACATCCTGCTGCTAGTCCGCCTTCGCGTCGCCCATCGCCGCGTCCTGCCGCTGGTCCGCCGTCGTCGTCGCGCTGCGGCTGGCCGACGTTCTCCTCGCCTGACAGTTCACGTCGCTGAGAGCCGCTGTCCGCGGTTGGCTGCTGCTGGCGCTCTCTGCTCGCCGGCGCTGTTGCTAGCCAGCGCCATTCCCGCCGTCCTCCGATGGTGGCTCCGCCGCTCGCACCGCCGATCTCCGTCACCTTCTCCCCCTCTTTCCTGGCAATCTCTCACTGTCTCCTCATCTCTCTCTCTATCTTCTTTTCTTTCTTTCTCTCTTTTATTTCTCTCTCTAACCGATTTAAAACAAAACAACAATTTTTTATTTTTATTTTTTTTAAAATTATTTTGGAGAAAAAGACGAAATAGCATAATGAGGGATGGGTTGATTTGATGTTTGATGTGATGCGACGACTCAAACTCATACTACCCCGTACACCCACGTTACGCGTACATTGCGACGGCACACACTCTCGTCACTACACGCGCACAACGCGACAAAGCGTAATTAACACAATGCGAACTATTAAAAATAGTAAAATAATTAAATATTTGCCACACAAAAATAACATATTTCCCGATTAGGCGTGTCACAGACCTTTTCCCACGACGTCCCTGTGAGTCTGAGCTTATGATTTTAATTTGTAATTAGCCGATTAATCGGGATTAATGAAAGCGGGCCGTTACAATCTTCCCAACTAAGGGAAGTTTCGTCCCGAAATTTAGATTTAATCTCGATCTTTACTTTGAAACAAGTGGAGTATCATCTTCGCGCGGTGGAATCTCTCTCCGCAATGAGGCCCTTCAATGGAAAAACCTTCAAGTTTACCGAATCATTCACTTCATAACTCAGCCTGTTGCGGTATTTGTTCGCGTACGTCTTTTGTCTGTCTAAAGCAGACTGTAACTATTCACGAATCAGCAAAATTTTCTTCGTATGATCTATAACAATCTCAGACCCAATGGCAGTTATGTTCACGGGCTCTGCCCAGCAAGCTGGTACTTGGGGTGCATACTGCGACCTCCCCACACCGGTACTGGGTCGCACAGGCAGTGTGGGTGTACGAGCTGCGACCTCCCACAAATTGCGAATGTAACGGCCCAGCCCTGATACCTGGGGTGCACATACTGCGACCTCCCCACACCGGTACTGGGTCGCATAAGCAGTGTGGGTGCACGAGCTGCGACCTCCCGCACCATCTATGTCCCCCCTCACGAGCCTGACACCCCCCGTACTCGCCACGAGGCACCGGATACGTGAGTTATAGTTTTTCGCCTTCAAAGTCTCGAAACTGCACTCCTGAGAAATCCGAACGTGTTACCCTACCACTGCCAGAACCCACAATCTACTTGGGTGTATCAACCGCTCATCAACGGACTCGCGCCAATCTAGTAACCTAGACTCCGTGTCACGCCCATGAACCTCTGATACATCACATCAGCTCTCTGACATTCCCAGACGCCTAGAATAGATATTGTCGATCCTCGCATCTACCCGCAAATATGTGCATCTGCGATTTGGAACCTCGACATACTCATAGTCTGCGAGCTTCAGTTGTGCGTTGGACAACTCCTCACATTAGTCCCCAATTAAAGCGATAAATAAGCTATTACTTGTCTCCCTGCATCAGTACGCATACCAGTCTGGTGCCACCAGCATCGTAAGAATAGTCAAGTCTTTGGTCGGCTCGAGCAACATCAACAACGGTGCAGAAGTTAACTTCTTCATCGACTCGGTGAAGGCCACTTCACATTCACTAGACTAATGGGAGATCATAACCTTCTTGGTCAACCTAGTCATCGGCGCTGCTATTTTGGAGAAGTCGCGTACAAAACGTCGATAATATTCTGCCAATACTAAAAGCTCCTGATGTATGTCACGCACTCTGGTGTAGGCGAGTCGATGATAGCGTGAATATTACTCGGTCCACTGAAGTACTTCTATCGCGAATCACGTGTCCCAAGGGCTTCACCTCCATATGCCAAAACTCGCACTCACTGGACTTGGCGTTACAATCTGCGCTCCTTATGCCTTAGTTGTAGTGTATGCCTAACTAGGTCATACCTCCCATATACAAGGGTTTAAAAAGTGCAATAACTCAAATAGTAAGGTCGACCTTTGCTTATCTTGATTCTCTAAAGAGTCGTGCATGGATAGATTTTAGATCTATAGATAATCTGCTTCTTCTATTTCCTACCAGGATGTCAGAGCTAATATTTACAACAATGGTTAACCTACTAACTCCAATTTCGTCTCTTGGACTTCCAGAGTTAAACTTAACTCTCCATCTTTAAAGCGAACCTAAAATCTTTTGTTTCCCTGTTTAAGAATCTAGTCATAATGCATCACCTACATCTCTCTTGTTTCACCGCACAACATTTTTTTCCTCGAAACTAATGACTCGCACGCGCTTAGTTCGATTTAATCACTGAGCTTTCAAGGCTTTCCATGTCCCTTCAGGGCATTATCCCTAACGTTCTGCGGGTTGGGTCGGACTAATCATAAGTGCAAAATCTATTACGATTGAGTCAATTCCGGATTCGTGAGAACTTCAGAACAGCTCGTTCCTTAGGTTGGCTTGAGGTCATTTCGACCTTGAATATACTTGCAAACTCTATTTCGGCTTGTATTCCTGACTTGTTCCCAATCCAATAAGTGGCAGTGTGGCCCCACTGACTTCACGGCCCCGAACAAATCATGGCACAATAGTGGAGTTACTCGAACTGCTATTTCTGCAAGACTACTCCAGCGCTCTGGCCGAAGCTAAAGGAGTTCGTACTTGCTTTCATGTAGTTACGAGTCATCTCAACACTAAATGCTTCCATAGAGTCTACTAAAAACCTATTTGTCCCACGTCTTACACATGTTCCTAATCGTCGATCTGACGATCACTAGAGTGGACTGTGTAGTGTAAGCTAGACTTTTTTTTTATAGCTATCATGAATGATTTTCTATAAGCTATACCTCACTCATAATGTCAACTATTATACTACACACCTTATACGTGTCAACTCAGAAAGAGGTCATTCCTATCTTGCATATGTCATTTCCCTAAATGGTTCCAACCAATAGGATTTCTTAATTCATAACCCATGGTATGCATGAAGTAATCGTCAAAATTTTAATCCCGACAGGACACCAAGGTGTGATAATATTTGTTTTTATTAATAATTTAACTTCGCATTAGACTGCCCTTCCTCACTTGTTGCAATATTCAAATTGGTGGCGCTCCGACCTAGAAAGTCATGGCTTACGTAAACATTTTTGGCAATTATCGTTCGCCAACCTAAAATAGGCATCCAATGCCAATTTGGTTATGGTAACATCTTACCTTCGGCTGCCATGCCGAGAATAACGTATGTGTTGGCTCAACTCACCTATCATGTGGCTAGGTTTAAAATAATATAACGTCATCATTTCCAAACATTTATTATTTGAACTAATAACTAAATTTTGTGAAGGCCCAGTCCTACCTCGCCGGTCTTACTCCGACCTCGCAGGTCGCTTGAGCCCCTAGGTAGGGGTCAAGACCACCCACTCCATCCACACTCCCCACGCGCGTGATTTTCTACCCCAATCTCTGGTCGGAGTCCTCGAATAAAATAGTGGACCTAAAGTCGCTCGGTCCCAACTAAGTCCATCACATACGTAAGCAGGTATGTGAATCTCTCCATGTATTGCAATACCGTCCGGTCACCCTGCCTTAGCGTCAAGAATTCCTCCTCGAGTCTCACTCGAATCTCGATCGAGATATATTGATCATAAAGAATTTCTTAAACTCTACCCAAGTGCTCGGCTCTCCGTGTGGGCGTGTGGGGCGATCCACCATCTTGCGACATCTCCCCAGCATAAATCCGGAAGTTCTAGCCCGTATGCCGTCATGAATCCTCGAAAGTCCGTGAAGTTTCTCGTGGAAATGATTCACTTCCCACCACATTTGGGTCTTTGCCTCCATAATAGTAGCTTGGATGAAAATGAACGAACTCCTTAATCAATTTCGCCTCGGCTAATAAAAAGGTCTCGAATGTGATCTCTTGGATGGAATCGTGTCGGCGCCACGATCGACGTAGTCAATGGTGTAGTGATTTGCCGACGACGTGTTTTCGTAGTAGTGGTCGTAAGTGAGGTCGCCGGAATAGATCGGTGCGACAACCGTATGCGTTCTATAGTAGTGGTGGCGGCGAGTGTAGTAGGGCCGGTGTTGCCGTGCTGCGCTTGAAGCAATCGAACATCTCCTCGAGCCGCAAACTATGAAATGCGACCGTGTCGCACAATATCTAATCCGAGTCGGCAGTGTCGAGACGCTCGGTGGCCTCCATCATTCGTATGAAGAACTGACGTCTCTCCATCCGTGGCGAATCGTCCGTATGAAAATCCATCGTCGTATGGAGAACGCGTCGTCCATCCATGTCGAATTTCAAATCGCGAACGTCCGCAAATCGTATATACGCATATATACTATTACAAATCAAAATATATAACGTATAAACTTTGACACTTCCCGTCCCATGTTCGCTTCCCAACTAAAGTTCAAAGTTAGGATCTTCGGGTTTCCACATCTAATGTTTTTGTTAAGTTTTATTCAATTTCATTAAACTTTTTCCCTAGGTTTGCTTAAACCTAAGCTTTGATACCAACTGTGACGACCCCAATTTCAAGACAAATCCGGGCACCGCCACGTCGCCGGACACGTCACCAAGCATGCCACGTCACCGCACACTTAACTTTTGACGCCTGCACACATACACCTTTATACATACCTTATTTGCCTAAACTTAATATTTATGAAATTTTTATGGATATTCTCATCAAATTGACTAAGTTAAGTTATTAACAATTTATTAAATTATTAAATATCAAGCGGAAGCCTTTTTAAAAAAACATGCAAACGCCGTATGAAGGAAAAGTTTGCATTTGTATAATTAACCTTATAGTGTGGAATCCCGGTAATAGATACCATGTATATCAAGAACAAAAAGGTACTAAAGATGAGAATATACATGTATCAGGTATACAAGCCTTTCCCAAAATAGCATAAAGTAGTTAATAGATACATACAACTACCTACGCAAAAAGTGGCGGCCTCTCCCTACTTAGGCGTAGTCGCCTAAGACTCCTTTGCCACGGCTCGTCGCAAGATCTGCGATTTGTCACCAAAAACAATGACAAATCCCAGTAAGTAATCCCACGAGAAAATTAGTTAAAATTATTTTATTGCATTTGTTTTATTTTGCATTCTAAAATTATTCCATTGCGCTATTTATTGTTGTTCGATTACTGTTCATCTACTCCCACGTGTGTATGTGTGTTTGTCGATGGGGTCGGCATGGCACGGACTCACACCCCGGGGCTAGCTACCCCGCGCTGTTCGAGTAATTCGCCATGATAGGGCTACGCGGTGACTATTCTCGCGAAACCCGTAGGTTGAGAGATGTTTGACGTAGTCTTAAGTCTACGTCAATGGTTCCTCTCGAGAGATGTTTGGACGGGGTTCTACCATTCAATGGTTCCTCTCATTCGACCGTAGATGTTTGGCGAGGTTGTCGTCAATGGTTCCTCTCGGTTTAGCTACGAAGATTCCCGGATGTCGACCAGGGTTTTCTGTCATGCTACACTCGTGTCCAAATTTGACTTCTCAACGACTTATTTTCATGCGAATTTCCTTATTGTTGTCATTTATTTAAATTGCATGAATTGTAGTCGTTTCATTGGAATTCGTGAATATTAGCTAAAGTTCTCTGGGATTTACTCACTTGGGATTTGTCATTGTTTTTGGTGACAAATCGCAGATCTTGCGACGACGAGCCGAGGCAAAGGAGTCTTAGGCGACTACGCCTAAGTAGGAAGAGGCCGCCACTTTTTTTCGTAGGTAGTTGTATGTATCTATTAACTACTTTATGCTATTTTGGAAAAGACTTGTATACGATACATGTATATGCTCATCTTTAGTACCTTTTTGTTCTTGATATACATGGTATCTATTACCGGATTCCACACTATATGGTTAATTATACAAATGCAAACTTTTCTTTTATACGGCGTTTGCATGTTTTTAAAAAGGCTTCCGCTTGATATTTAATAATTTAATAAATTGTTAAAACTTAACTTAGTCAATTTGATGAGAATATCCATAAAATTTCATAAATACTTAAGTTAAGGCAAATAAGGTATGTATAAAGGTGTATGTCGCAGGCTGTCAAAATTAAGTGTGCGGTGACGTGACATGCTTGGTGACGTGTCTGGCGGCGTGGCGGTGCCCGGTTTGCGTTGGAAATTGGGGCCGTCACAGTATTCTCTTCATGTAGAGTAGGACACGCATCCATATGATGTGTAACCTCATATAGAATCTATAAGCTTTAACTTGATTAGATATATCTTTATTTAACAGCTTAACCATTTAGATAATTCATCAATTTTATCATCAGACGTATTATTTCTTCTATTATCAACTTCATATAGTTTTTTTCTTAAAGATTTAACCATTTCACTATAATGCTTAGATTGTTTTGTCATTTTATTAATTGCTTCTTTTGTTAAAATAGGTGTTGATTCAAATAAAGATCCACCACATAATGTGTTTAATAATCTTTGTTCAAAGTGATTGAGTCATTCATAAAATATTCTAATAAAGCTATTTGAGTATATCCATGAAGTGGATAAGAAGAAATTGATCTTTGGAATCTATTTCAAAATTCATTAAAATTTTTATCATTTTTAATCTTTGCAAATTATGATTTGAAATCTATAGGAACTAATTTTTGTAGTAGACATATGTTCATCTAGGAAAGCTTCTAAAATTTGAGTCCATGTAGACATTGAATCTTAAGAGAGATAGAACAACCAATTTTATGCTTAATATTTCAATGCAAAAGGAAAATCTTTTTGACTTGTTCTAAGTACCTTCTTTCAGTTTCATAATGTTAACTTTATGTTGATACTCCCTTATAAATTTTTGTGGTTCTTCATTGTCTTAATCATAGAAGTTAGGCAAGACACTAATAAATCCATATCTAAGTTCAAATTCAAGAAATTCATAGAGGCTTGCAATGCACAGGCTCATATGCTATGAAATTTTAATTTACTTGTCTAAAAGTGAGTTCTCTATCATTGTTGTTATTATTATTTATAACTCTATCATTATTATTATTATCATTATTATTATTATTATTATTATTATTATTATTATTATTATTATTATTAATTAATGACATTTTCATTAATATCGTTGTTGTTATCTTTCATCCTATTAAGTAAGTTTTCCCTAAGTTTTTGTTGCCTTACACGTTGATTAAAAGTTATGTCTATTTTAGGATCAAACAGATGTCAAGATCTAGTAGAATTAACATGATGAAGTATGTAGATCATACAATATCTAAAATCTTAAGAAATTATTTAAAAGCCCCAGTAACGATGCCAAGAATTGACATGTGTTGAGTGTGCACAATAGTTTCCCGTATTTTTCTATTATTTGGAGTAGTGTTAAATGAGATATTGTCTCCACATTGATTTTTGCAAACTTCTAAGGAAAATATTTTTGTCTTGTTTTTCTTAATTTTGTTAATCCAATTAAATGGGAATTAAAATACCGGATAACTAAAAACTATAACTACTAACTTAATTAACCAAATTAACAAATATAATTCAAAAAAATTAATGTAAACTTAATCAAACAAAATTCAAATTCGATATAATGCAAATTTCTAAACAAACATATAAACAAACCCCACTAAACAATGTAATATACTTGGATTGTTTTCAAACACTAGAACATAACATCACTTCATAACCTACTTATAATTATATCACATAGAATCTTGGAATCATTAAATCCTAATTCAGGATAATTTGATAGCCTTTACCAAACCATTGATTTTCCTAAATTTAATGGAAAAGAAGCCATATCTTTATCATTTTAAATCTACTTATTGGATAAAATGTAATAAAATAAAAATACCATATCATTAATACTCAATGAAAATCATGCCTAATCTAAACTAAATATTAATTAGAATATGCTAATCAATAAATAATTTAGAACACAATCACCTAGAACATCCATTCAGGTAATATTTCTCTATAGATTAATCATATACATAGATTAAGAATCACAATAAAGCAATACATTTGTTACAACTATGCATGCAACATCAATCTTCTGTAATATGCAAAAATAACTTATTAAAATTGTGATTGTTATATATGATGGATTTAAAGCATTAAGTTAATGACTCATTAATAATAACTATATAGCAATCAAAGTATATACATGTCCAGGGTTTGTTTAGATTAATAAACTACTTACTCATGCTGGAAATAATAATGTAATAATATAATTAAAAAACATAATTAAGTAAATACCTCTTAATGAAATAAAAAAAGCTTTAATGTAGCTTCAAACATAAAATCAATAAAACTAAACTTATAAGGGCAGAAGGTTAATAAAGAGATCTTATTTTCGAAGCCCTAAAGTCTTATTTATAGTTTCCTAAGTATACATATCATAAATAAACTCAAATCCTTCATATTAATCTAAAAAACCCATAATCGACCTCAATACTTTGTCAATGATTCCATTATATTTACAAATTGCTAAGTTAATCAACGAAAATGTGTTTTTGTACTCCATTAATTCAGCTGGATATTTCTAGTGTATTTCCTAATTCAGTGCTGATTCGCTAGCTCTTTTCTACTGCCGATTTAGGTGGTGATTTCCTGTGTATTCTTATATCGCTGGTTAATCATTAGACTTCTTCTATGATGGACTATTTTTCTCTTCTTCCTCTTATTCTTACATTTTTTATTTTTTTAATTAAATCTCAAAATCACGAAAATAAAATAATAACTAGTGTAATATCATCATTTATATATAAAATCAACCTAAATTACATTATGAAAAATGTCTAACTATTGAATTGTCAAAATCATAGGAGTATTTCTTAGGTTGAGCTAAGTGACATGTTCTTACTAAATTTCTTTTAGAAATAAAGATTTTAACACTTAGGCTTGAAATTCCTCAATTTAAGCAAGGTGGAAAATAATCACTTTCTGAAGCTGATAAGTGATTAGTTAGACTTATATATAAGGTTTGTTTAGTAATATAATTAGACTTAATATCTGGGAATGAGCTCTAAATGATGGAATTTATGTATATTCAACTTGACAAGGTATAAATAAGGCAAATGAGTGATTTCATGATGAAAAGAGGAGAAAATGCACAATATTACACTTGACGGTATGGCATAGAGGATTGACACTGTAGGAAGAGTGCAAAAGGAATGGGTAAGGCATGGACAAGGCTTGGAGACTAAGGAAGAGAAACAACATAGTTGGCGAAGTGGTAGCGCTATGGGGATGTACACACGGCGACGAGATAATACACATAAGGCACCGAGCCTACTATGAAGAGAAAATAAGCACACAAAGGACGAAGCTATAGCGGCGTTGTGGCATTACACACATGTTGTGGATTACTTACAGTCATCGCCGGGAAATAGAAATAGAAACTCTTAGAGTTCTAATTCATTTGAAATTGTTAATTAAGATTTTTAATTGTCTTCTTATGATTCTTAGGAGTAATATAGTTTATCATAGACCACCATAGAATAATGTAGTTTACATTATTCTTGAGTATTAAGAAGAGTTTTGGAAGAGAAGACATTGAATGCTCTAATTGTGGTTATTCGGTATTGTTTCTTTGATTGCAATGAATATCATGTGTGTATGTTAATTTTAATGATAAGTGAGTAGTTTGTTTATATTAGGGATCAATGGATTTTATGGTATGAATACTATGCTAACGGAAGTATGAATGAATTATAATGTTAAAAAGTGCAATAGTTAGAATTTTTATTGATTCTATACGAAATCTTATCAACATTTTGATCACGTGTTTATTGATTAGAGGTTTTTGGAGTTACCATGACCATTCGAGCTTTTAAGCCGGATACGGACAATACAACCATAAGATGTATAACGTCGACATATAGTTATTCATTAAGGAGGCATGGATAGTAAAGTTAAGTGGTTCTTAGACTAAGAATTTGGAACTTATGTTATGTCAGACTTACATTATTCATACCGATAAGTGGAGTTTTAGTTTGCACATTAAGATCTTTTCCACCATAACAGTAGGTTGAAGTGAATCTTAAGAAAAAAAATTATTCTAATTGAGCATTGCATACATATAATTAAGAAGAAGGAAGTGAGATATGAAAGCATAGTACTTCATTACCTAGGTGAAGTTGTTAACTAAGAGTTTTCTCAATATAAGAGTACAAGTTATTTTACATTTTTTTATAGAATAGAGTAGTTTAGTTAAACTAATTAAAAAGAAATCTTCTTAACAATAGAGTGAACTCAATTAATAGAATCGTGTCTAGATAAATTTTTTCTAGAGGATGATATTCATAATAAACCTTTGTTGATCACATTATTACTACAATTGAACCGTTATACTTGTAGTTTTGAGGTCAATGTTTTGGCGCCATTGTAAGGGATAGGTAGCCACACACTAGTTTTGTTAGTTTACAAAATTGTTAAGATTTTATTTTTAGCAATTTACTTTCAATTTTATAAAAACTAATAAAAAAATAAAAATAAAAAGAGTTTTAGTTTCAAGTTTGACAATCTACACTTGATCTTTTGTATTTTTTTTCTTAGGGAACAATAAGTGTATGCATAGTCACTATGATAAGGACTTAGTGCCTTACGATCCAGAGTTTGATAGAACTAACAATAAAAAGAAGTAAAAATGAACTAAGATGGTTGATGATCAAACAGGAGCTGAAACCAAAATCAAGGCCAAGGGAATAAACAACCCGAAGGTTTTTGAGACTACTTCAAATCGGAGATTTAGAGACATGGTATGAGGACAAAAATGTCTTTGAGACTACTTCAAATCAAAAATTTAAGAGATTTACAATGGAGTGATGAAGCTTCCAGCCAGTACCACCGAGTTCGAGTTGAGACCGTCTATTATCAAACTGGTGCATAATAGCCTATTCAATGAACTAGCAAACAAAGATCCAATTGCACATGTGGATGTTTTTTTGGAGAAGTGTGACAATTTTCACATTACTAGAGTTATGATGGAAGTTATCGGGATGAGACTTTTTCCATTCACATTACTAGAGTTAGGATGAAAAAGCCAAATTGTGCTTCCAAGGGCTGAATGTAGGGAGTATGACTTCACGGGCATCCATCAATGAAAGACTCATAGACAAGTCCTTTCCCCCAGTGAAAGTTAGTGAAAGGTAATTGGAAATAAACCAATTCAAGCAAGAGTATATTGAGTCTCTTGGTGAGGCTTGGGAAAGATTCAAAAAGATGCGAAGGAGATTTTTAGGACATGGATATGTGAAATGGGCACACTACAAATCTTCTACTATGGAATAAATCACAGCATGAGAACATTATTGGATGCTGCAGCAGGTGGTTCTCTACTAACTAAGGATGAAGATGGAGCATTATATCTTCTAGATTTTACGTCCCATAATTCTATTGTAGGAACTCATTCCATAGTGAGAACGCCAGCAAGAATATATGAGATTGATTCACAAGCAGCGATTATAGCACAACTATCCAACTTGAGTAGAAAGAAAGCCTTAAAGAATAGATTTTATTTTTTATAGAATGAAATCGTTCATTTTATAATGAATTACAAATCCTATCAGGAATACATAATTTTGAATTGTTACGAACATTTCAAAATGAGTATAAAAAAACATCTGGCAAACTATTAACATACTTTGACGAGATCAAGGTGGATAATATTTAAGCCAAGAGTTTAAGTGACCATCTTTGAAATTGTGGGATTGTCATGCAATTAACTCCACTAGGAACGTCATTTGAGAAATGATGTTTTAAGAGGAGAAATCGAACTATATATTATATAATTTGATTTATGATGTGTCATACAGACTTTCCTATGATGTCTTATTGAGGCTATACTTTAGAAACTAAGGCACTCGCACTAACCTTATTTTCTTTAAAGTAGTTGATAAAACTCCATATATGATATGGAATAAAAAAAACATAGTTTCTCTTTTCTTGAGATTTGAGGCGGCGAGACTTGCGTAAGACGTTAAGTCATATAAAGTTTGATGCCTAAGTCTTTTGTGTCTAATTGTGGTTAAACACTATAATATTATTTTATACAATTGAGAATAAATTGTTTGTTGCACAAAATCATGTCTTTTTAAATAAAGAGTTTATTTTTAAAGATACTATTAGGAATAAAACAAATCTTGAAATGTTCAAAAGCCACAAATCGAATTGAACCACTTTAGGATGCTCAACAAAGTTTTGAACTAGTTAAGTATATATAAGTAGCATATATCTCTTGAAAATCTAGAACAATAAGAAATTGGCCAAAGAAGTATGAAATTTTTTATCATTGATAGTTGTGATTTATTTTGGTACTGGATCAGAATGAATCACTACTTATCAAGAGACATGTCTCATCTAGATTGGATGAAGGGACTAAGTGTTATGAACTTTAAGTTTTAATTCATGTATGTTATCCAAATTTGGAACTTGAATTATTTACCTTAAGATGGTATGACCATTGGATGTAAATGAGTTAAAGTGACATGAAAAACAAAAGATGTATACTTAAAAGCATGGCTAATTCAAAAATTTCAATATAAATCAAGGTGTTGATTATGATAAGATTTTTCACTGGTAGCTAAGCTCAAGTTCTAAAATTCTAATTATAATTACTCCATAGTTTAACTATAAGATATGACAAGCGGGTATCAAAATAGCATTACTCTATGCTCCTTAAAGATGTGTATGACACAACTTAAGGGTTTTTTATTATCTTAAGGGTTTTTGATTATCAAAGTTGAGGTCTTTGTTTTGATGAAATAATTAATGAACTAATTTCATTGAATCGAAGATATACCTTATGTATACACAAAGGTTAGTAAGAACACAATTATGTTTTTGAATCTATATGATGATGATATATTATTCATTGGAAACAACGTCCTAACCTAGCAAAATGTCAAGCATTGGTTGAGGAAAGTTTCTCAATGAAATTCTTAGGCAATTAGATCCATATCCTTGTGATTTAGATCTATAAAGGTAGATCTAAGAGGCTAACTGGTCTAAATTAGAATTCTTATATAGACAAATAACTGAAAAGGTTTCAGTGTACGAGATTCTTAAAAGAATTCATACTTATGTCTTATAACATTAGTCTCTACAAGACTTAAAGTCTTAAGACAAATGATGAGTGGGACAATGTGAATAAGATTTCATACGCATAAGCTTTGAGAATCATCACACATGTTGTACTTTGCACTCAACTTGATATGTCATATTCTTTGAGCAAAACGTAAATATATCTCATAGATTCTAGTGAAGGTCATTGGATATTTATTAGTAACATTTTTAAGTACTTCAGAAACACTTGAGAGATGTTTTAGGATTTGCAGTGATTTGAAATATATTGAGTCTAGTAAATGGTTACAAGATGCAAGATTTCAAGCTAATATAAAAGATTAATGATCGGAATATGGATATATGTTAACTTCGTAGGAATGAGTTGGAAATGTTCTAAACTCACTCTAATAAGTTCTATAACATAAACTGAGTTTTTAGCGGCATTTGATGCAGCCAAATAAAATATTTAGATCGTAAGGCTCATGATTGAATAAGGTGTGGTTTCAAGTGTTGGAAATAATGTTGGCTTTTATTGTAAACGCAATGGACAAATTTAGGTTATGGAACCTAAATCACACTATGGATCGTAACAATCACTCAAGCATTTTTGTCTCATGAGAGAAAGAACGCGAAGATTTACAGAATATCAATATCAAGCAATGTAGCAGATACATAAATAAGACTTCTTCTAATAAGAACGTATTAAGGTCATGCAGTATTGGATACATGTAGGATTGGACCTAGTGCAAGTAGGAGATGTTGGAGTATGTGCCCTAGGCCAATCCAGTGAACGTTGTTTAACTATTATAAGTAGATGCATGTTTCTTTTATAATAGTATCCATGGATGATTATTGTATTATTCTAAATTTCCCTAGTCAGTTATTATTGTGGGAAGAATAAAAATTAAGAATAGTTTGAGTCTTGATTGATAGTCATGTCATGATTATATGTATACGGATACGGATCAAGATCATGGGTATCCGTTGGGAACATATACTAGATCAACCCGCTATGAGAACACTACATGGTCAATGTCATAAGTGATTCTCATGATAGTTATATCATTTAGCACTTTAACTTAAGATCACCAGAGACTCCAATATTATGAGCACAATGATTTGATATAATCAAATGTTTTCTTTAATAGGATAATTATAAAGATTGTAATTGGTCATTGTTCGACTATTGTGTAGATGTTGTGTGATCAAGATGGAATTTATCCATCTCTTTTAGAGAGAGATATCTATTAGGCCCCTAATATGTTAGAATGATAAATGGCCAAGTCTAGCTAATTGATTAAATCATTGTTACTTAATAATTTCAGTCTACTCGGAGATCGATACTAGTAGATTGAACTATAAGGGTGACACTCCATGTCTTATGTTTAATCAAAGATATCGCGTGACAAAGGGATATGTTATACACTGTCTATTAGGTTGTATCAATTTATTGATCTTCATGCTACTTGGGTAGTCATAATGCCTTGATAGAGACCGCTTATGACTTGTGTACCAAAATAGTTTTGGTTCACTGTCGAACGTTGTATGAACCTATTGGGTCACACAAAAAGAACGAATTTGCGTGATTTAATATTGTCTGGGTTAATGAATTAAATTTTGATAAAATTCATTTTGAAGATTCTCATTAAATTTCCTAGTTTGACTAGGATTCAAGTTTAATCTAAAAGTTTTTGTCTCTTAGTAAATCTAATTTTGTATATGACTCTAATCGGAATTAAAATATGACTTTAATTCTTATTTAAGTTTTAGATAAATTACAAGTATTGTTAGATTAGTAATTGTAGATTATCTATGACTCTATCTTTTTGGAGTTGGACTTTATCTAAGACTCTGTATGGAGTGTGACTAGGAGATGGAGTTCTTTTACAATGACCTAGTGTACTATAAATAAGGCATTAGGGTCACAGTTGTGAGATAGATTTCTCGAGAGAGATTTTTTCAGAAGATTTTTGTAAGGATTTTTCACCCTAGGATTTTTGGGGCTACCACTCTGAATCGTGATCGTCCGTTCGTGTGTAGGTTTTTGATAGAGGACGTTCCTCTCAGACAACGTCTTAAAGGAATCGATCAACAAGAAATAAGGAAGACATGGAGTTATTCTTGTTAAGTTATGATTTCATCATTTTATTGGAATCGATAGGATCTTGCTTTGGGGATGTTCAAAAGGTTTTGAAAACTTCCACTATGCATGATCCCTGAAACCCAAAAAAATGGGTCAAATTTGTATTAACTTTAAGCGTAATGCTTTAGACATCTTGATCACATTTTTAATGAACTTAGGCTTTAGAAGTTAACATGGCCTTTGAAGCTTTTAATCCATACATGAATGGTACAATCGTAAAATACACAACATCGAGTTATAATTGTTGATTAGGGAAGTGCGGATAGCAAACTTACTTGATTATGAATCCAATGATTTGAGACTTAAAGCAATGTGGAGTTTACGTTATTCACATCAATAAGTAGAGTTCTAGTTTGCACATTAAATTTTCTCCATCATGACATTAGATTGAATTGGAATTGAAAGAAATTTGTCTATTCTAATTAGGCATTGCACACAACATATTGAGATGTAAACATGAAAACAGAGTATTAAATTACTTAGGTGCAGTTGTGAACTAAGATATCCTTAATATAAGAGGTCAAGTAAAGTTAAACTGATTTGTTAGATAGTTTAGTTTAATATAAGAATAATTAAAAAATGAGTCCATTAACAATAGTTCAAGTTAAATAGGTAATTAACAACTAATGCAAAAAACCTTTCCCTGAGGATGATATCCGTGATCAACGTAAGTTAATTGGCTATTACTACAAGCTAGTTGTTATACTTGCAGCATGCATCACATACTTATGACCACAACCACTACATTGACCCCACCAGACTATATCTTTGAGCTCTAGTACATGGATGATAGATCCGCTAGGGTTCGACTAAAATAAACCCTCCCATAATCTTAGTAATCGTGGAAGATGAAGAAGATGGGTTCTTTTTTACTTTTATGAAAGTTTTGATATGGGGTATAAATGTTGAAAACGGGTTAGGGTTGGTTTTTATTTGTTGAAGATGAAGGTATTATGGGTATTTTGAAAGAAAAGTTGGGTCCATTTGATTAAAAAAATTTAAAAATGAGATACGTTGAAGCAATGGGGTCCTCTAAGCAAAAATAGGGGTCCGTTTACCTGCTCCAATCAAAAAACAGTTGCAACGAAATGAAAATACCTTTGAGTTTCAAAAAGACTCCACAATTTTATAAGCATGACTCACTTCCATAAGTTTATGAGCCTTTCAATTTACACGGATATTTGTTTCGTCTTTTTGTTTAAAAGTCAAAACTTGATCTTGATGCAGTATAATATGGTTAGTCCACTTTTATCGTGTACATTTTTTTCTTTTTTGTAAAAAAAGATAAAATAAAAATAGGTGCATGCTTGTGAATCATAATCTAATAATAGTCTTAAATTCAATTCATCTAAAAATTAATAGTGTACCATATTACTATCGATAGGAAGCAATCGATCATATATGACATGCATGGTTTATTTCTCATTTAAAAAAGGTTCATTTTCATTTTTACTCATATGAATCCTAATCTAATAATAGTCTTAAACTCAATTCAATTAAATTATGACTTTTATGCAAGAAATGCATGTGTGCTTGTTTTAATTAGCATCTCATTCAATGAACTCTAGTTCATTTCTCATTGAAATAAGAATTCTCTAATTTAGTAAAACAATTATTCATGCTGAATTAAACTTCTCCGAATTAATTAATCTCTGTTTTCAAGAAAATGTGAATTATAAGGCAAAAACGAAGTTTCAATCCTGAGAGTGCTTCATCACGCTTCTTGTCACCTTAAAATTTGAAAAGCTTCAAGATTCTTCTCCCTTTGACCTCAATGTCACCTCAACTCGAGACCCAAAAGCATTTCACCATCACGTAAAAAATAGTGGTTATGGGCTTTGGCGATTCAATCACTCTCCTCTTCTTTTTTTTTTTTTTTTTGGTTTTTAGACCTCAGCCACACTTCTTACATCGAATCTCCTCCTCTGAGTGCAGTGCCTTAATTTTCTATCCCTCTTTTAATGTAGTTGGGTCAAATTTGAACGTGGGATTGTTTTGACTCAGCGGCACATCAATACTATTTTGACCTAGCGGCACATCAATACTATTTTGACCTAAGGTTATAGGGATAAATTGACATAAAATACAAAATTTGAGGTTTTTCTAAAAAAATCTTAGTTGGAGATTAGTTTGAAAAAAAATCAAGTTTAGGATTTTTCTGGCTATTTAGCCATTAAAAATAAAAACCCTTAAATTCACATCCAAAACAACAAGCATTCACCTAAAGAGAACATTTACAACAACAAAGTTCCAAAGCAATAACCAACCAATCAAACTTCAAACAATAGATTACTTCAATCTCAAACCAATTATACACACACTTGAACAAACAACAAAATCAAATCTAAAAAAAAAAAAAGATAAAACAAACAACAAAATTAAACTAATGAAGTTTTAGAAAAAGCAATGAATAAAGATAAAGTTATTATGCACTCTTTTCTATTAATAAGCTAAGTGCCCAGTAGTGGATGTTTAAAGAAAAATTTCAATAACGGCTAGTTTTTGTTCTTGAAAACATTCATAAAGAATGATGCTTGAGATTAGGCATCATTTTACATTTTGGAAATAAATCAAAAAATTACTCCTAAGGAGTTGCACACTTGAGTTTGGAAACATTTTGAATTTCAAATCTTGGTGGATGTGTTTGACCTTCATTCCATGAATGCATAGATCTTCTTACCATATATGCATCTTGATCCATCTAGAAGCATTTCGAAATGTCAAATCTCACTTCTTTTTTATGAGCCTTATCACCCTCCTTCAAGCTGGCGAGTGGAAAGTAATGAACTCCTAACTTGTCATGAAAAACTTTGAATGCACGCTTTAAAAGGGGTTTTGTGAAAATTTCAACGATTTGAAGATGAGATGGCAAAAATTGTCACTAATACACCTGAAGCAACTTTCTCACAAATAAAATTGTAGTCAAGCTCAATGTGCTTTGTACGAGCGTGAAAGACTATATTTATTATCATATGTAGAGCACTAAGATTATCACTCAATAGTTAAGGAGTCCTAGAAACTGGCATGTTAATGTCATGAAGAAGAAAAGTCATCCATTTAAGTTTCGCATATATGGTAGCGAAAGAACAATACTTAGCTTCAACCCTTAACCGAGCAACTTTGGGTTACTTTTTCGAAGGCTAAAATACGCATTTTGATCCTATGAATATGCAATATCAAGTAGTACTTCACCTAGTAAGTGGATGATCAGCCCAATCTGCATTACAAAAATTATTTAAAGTAAATGAACTTTGAGAAAGAAAACAAACACCATGACTTATTATGCCATTGAGATAACGAAGAATACGTTCGACTGCATGGAGATTCGCAAAAGTAGGTTGGTGAAGATTTTGGCAAACTTTGTTAACAGCATGAGTGATATCTAGAGAAGTGAAGTTGAGGTATTGAAGAGCTCCAAGAGTGCTTTGATATTTGAATTCATCAACAAGTGCGCGGTCATCAAGTTGAGTAAGGGGTTTAAGAGAAATAGGAGTGGATATATGAGAGGGAGCAAGCATTTTTATGTGTCTGAGTGTAACAACTCGTGTCCTTAACCTATAGATTAACATTAATTTGAATGTTAATTTACTCGAGTTATGCTAATGGTTAAGTTCGGCTTGTCTCGATTAGTATGTGAGTTTGTTGTGATGTATTGTGTTCGATTTATGTGAGAAATAATTAATGTAACTATAGGTGATTAATATGAATTAATATAAATCCTATAGTTGGAAAATAAACGATAAATGAAATGATTGTATGCCTAGTGTGAAGCGTGAAGGGGATTACACAGAGAGACGTGGAAGCAATGTGTGTGCTCTGGTGTATTTATTGGTGTACCAGGTAAATAGTAAAGTCTCAAAATATATAGTTGTATATATATTTATATACATTGATATATAAATATATATAACCTATAGTTTGAAAGTAATAATTGAAAAATTATAGGACACCTAATACTATGTGTAGCTCAAGGGTGACGCACATGGGTCACGGGGTAGCATGCACACCAGAGTGTAAGCGTTGGCGTGCACGACGAAATTGTAAATGCATAAATATACGTGTATATATATATTTATATATATTTTATATATGAATATATATTCAAAATAATTAATCAATTGATGAGCGACTAGTGACATGTAGGGTCAAGGGTGAAATGCGTGGGGTCGAGGATGAGATACGAAGGGTGTACAATAATGTGCATGCCTAAGGGAAGTTGATGGCGTGCGTGGTAAATTTATAGGTGAGAAAATAAATAGGTATATATATTTATATATAATTTATATATAAATATATAAAACCTATAGTTTTGGTTTAAATTGTTTAAATCATTAGATTCGCTTCGAGATATGCGTACCATGAGCATCGAGGAGAAGAAAAGTGTTGACGTTATGATTTTGTAGAGATTGCACTTGTCTCAAAATACGTGCAACTCCATTTCAAAAAGAATCAAAGGCATGTAATATAAAAATGCTCACTTTGCTTCAAATATCTTTGGACCGACCTCGAGATTCGTGCGAGTGAATCTCGAAGAAATATTTGTATTCTAATCAAATATAAGTTATTTGTGGTGGTGGGTTTGGTAATAACCACAAGATCGATCTCGAGATATGCAACATGTATCTCGATAACGATAAAAATATAAATTTAATCTTAAGATCTACATAGAGATTTGTGTGATATGAATCTTGAGAAAATCTAATATTTATCTTCTTCAACATTACGACGTCTTCTCCAAAATTTATTTTTGAATATGTGAATCAAAAGATCGAGAGAAAGAGGAAGTGAGACTATAGGAGAAGTAGAAAAAAAATGATTGAAGAAGATGGAGGCGGTGAGGGTGAGTGGTTGTGTTGTTGTTGAAGTTATTGTTTCGTTGGGGGATCGAGAAGGGAGGCTGAGACGAACTGTTATGCAGTTCACCCGAGGAAGGGGATGGCTTGGATGTCGTCTCCCTTCCAAAGGGTGTCTGGGGTTGGGCCAAACTCAACCCCAGTAAACCAAACGAAAAAAAAGGACTAGTTTCGAGTAACAGAGGATGAGAGGAGGAATAAGTGGGTTTAGTCCCCCATACTGGCCTAAACCAAACCGGTACGGTTCATGGGCCAAACCCCTATTCCCAAATTTAAAAAATGATGAATAAAAATGAAAAAATGTTGGAATTAAGTAAAAATCCCAAAGAATTGATAAGAACAATTAGGAAAAATATATTTGTGGACCAAATAAATAGAAATTAGATATTTCTATAAAAAGTGATGAATTTGGAAATTCGTCAAGATTTTATACGGGGGTTTTACCTCAAAAAACATGAAATGGTTGTATCAACCTAAAATTAGTAAATTGGTTTCGAATTCAATTAGGACCAATTTAGGAGTTTTAAATGTGAGATATTAAATATAGATAATGACCTTTGATGGATTGTGATTGGTCATCGAACAACGGAAAGGTCAAATGACTCGAAAAGTTAGAAAATTGAAAATGGAATCTAACCGAGGTAAGTATGGATTCATTTAACAATCAACATTGCCTGGCTATATAGGATATTTAGTTCATTTAGTTTATGGATTGGTATATGAAAGTTGTGTATATACATTGATGTGGTTTCTGAGTTGTTGTATGCAATAACACTGCATGGATTAGACTATCTTTGTCTATATTCCAACTTATTACCTTCATGCTTGGTAGTGCAGTTGTTTACTATCGTGCATGTGTCACGAGGTCATTTTACACTATTCTATACACCACACCCTATGTGTGCATGACATGCAGCCTCCGTGGAAATCATGCATGTATCGTGATAGGCCATGCGGTCGCTGAAAACCTCACTATGCGACAAGTTGAGATAGGTCACTGGTGTCTGAAAACAATGTTTGGTGGTATAGGATCAAAACCGGGATAACATGAGATGCTAGTAGTCGTGTTACGGCCATGACATTGACTAGTGGACTCTGTTAGAATGGGTAACTGTCCATCCTTGTATTGAGTAACTACATCTTTGTTTATATATATTGGATATGAAATCAAATGACTTGCATTTTATTATATTGTTTATATCATTTTAATACCATGTTTATATTGTTACTGCATTTCATTCTTGATCATTATATGGATTGTCGATAGTTTTGTGAATCCGTACTTACTAAGCAATTTGACGTATTATCCCCAATTAACATTTCAGGAATATCGACGAGCGTTACAACTATTGGACAGAGAAAGTTTAAGAGTCTTGATCTTCTCTTCCATGTAATGATTTTCCCTTGTCTATATATTTGTATTAAATTACAATTTTGAATCATCATAAAGGTTGGGAGGTTTTCTAAACCGAGGTTTATTCCGTTTTGATTCGGTTTTATATATCATGTTTTATATTGCGAAAAGTTTTAAATTTCTATTGCATTTATAATTTGTTTTATTATCAATATTCGATATATAATTAAGTTTATCGGGTGTTAAAGGTGAGGTTGTTGACTCTAGTTATGTCTTATTAGCGTCTTGGGCTTAATTAGGGTTTCGGTCGAATGATTCGTTAGTTGAGATTAAGGTCGTTATAGTTGGTGTCAGAGCCTAAGTTTAATCACTTTCGAATTGTTTTCAAAATAAGTAATAACTTGGTTACAGTTTTGTATCAAAGTTTAAAGTTTTTGGTTCTAATATACCTTGATACCTAAGTTCACTAACTCCGAGAGTTGTCTCGAGTTACGAAAAAGCTTAGGACGTAATAAATAGTTTTATCGTGATTTTTGGGGGGGTAAACAATAGATAAAAGACTGAGTTATATTTTCTGCTATGTTTTATCATATCTACGTGGATGATATTAGAGTTATGTCTTTCCTAAATAATAATAAGATGGTTTAAGCCCATCGGTTTCTCACGATATAAGAAAGCATTGAAGCTAAGAGCTCAAGAGAGTCTTAGCTTCAAGGAATGTGAAAAAAAAAAGACATAAGAAAACTTACAAAGATAAAAATTAAATTCATTCTCATTTTAACTGTCTTCAATTGTCTTTGTTCTCGTTGATATTATTAGACAAATAATAGTCGGTAAAGAAGTATCATTTGGATCTAGACCTTGAGATATGTATTAGGATAATTGAATTTATAAAATAATGAAATACTAAATGACTTTCGATGAACTCAAAGATGGTAAATCACTTTGAAATGAAATATAATACTAGTATTGATACTAGTTGAAAAATAATGGAAGTTATTCAGTAAATAAATTAGTGGTTAATGATAAAAACCTATTTGATGTTAGGAAACCATGTTCGGTTTCGAGGTTTATACGCAACGAAAAATTCAAAACAATTTTGAAAAACCCTAACAGAATCGAACATATGTTCCATTAAACTAGATCTAAAAAGTAAACCACACCTTAATCCGTGATTTTCTTCTGTGATTGTTCGATCTCCAAGATGTTCAAGCGCGTCCTCTATCAAAAACCCACATACGAATGGTGGCCACAATTTGGAGTGCTAACCCTAAGAGAGATTGAAAATGTTTTTCTTTCTCTCTCAAAATCTAAAGAACTCAAAATTTGCAAAAAATGAAAATCTTATTTCGTTTTAGGATTTCACCATTTATTTATATGTGTAGATAAGCTCTCACTTAAAATCATATTCATAATACAACTATTGTATTTAGGCAGTTTAAGCAAATTACACATACGCCCATATTAATAAGTTATCATATAACAAATTGTAAGAGATTTTATGTCATAAATTTTATCATATAAAATTTATTACTTTTGACTAATTGAAATTGTGCAAAGCCATTCTTTGTGTGCGACCCAATAGATTCATGTGATGTTGGCAATGAACCAAAATCATTTTGCTACACAAGTCATAAGTCGTCTCTAGTAAGGAATTGTGACTACCCAAGTAGCATGAATATCAAAATCAATATGACCTAATGAATAGCATATATCATATACTTTTGTTGTGCGATATTCTTTGACTAAACATAAGGCATGGAAAGTCACTCTTAATGTTCAATCGTACTAGTCTCGATCTTTAGGTAAACTGAAAGCATCAAAGTGACATTGATCATATCAATTCACATGAATTTGGTCATTATCAGTCTATCATATCGAGAGATCCATTGATATCTCTTTATACGAGAGTGAGAAGTTATATCTTAATTACACACCTTCACATAGTATTTACGTGGTAACTAATTACAATCTTTATAATCGTATGGTTAAAGACAACGTTTGATTGTGTCAAATTACCATGCTCCTAATATTGAATTCTATGGTAATCTTAAGTTGAATGACTTATACCTATCATAAGTAATACCTATGGCTTAATCCATGTGGTGCTCTCATAGCGGGTTGATCCAGTACCTTGCTCCCTAACAAGTACTCATGATCTCGATTTGTATCTCTATATGCATGTTCATCTCATGATCATCAATCAAGATTCACACTGGCCTTAATCCATTATAGTTCCCAGTACAATGATCGACTAGGACATTTATGATATTTCAATAAATACTCGTAGATCTTACTATAAGGTAAACCTGCAATTACTTATGATAAAATGGCAAATGAAAACCTCAATTTTATTAACTAAAATTATAAGATAAATAATGTTTGTAGATTGACTTAGGGCACATGCCCAACAAACCACTAATGTATTTATTTTCATAATTAATTATGAAGTAGAAGTTCTAAATTTGGTGTTTGAAGGATAAGCAATTTGTTGGAAAATGAAAAGTGAAGTTGAGAAATTCAAAACAGATGAAACTTGAAGATAGTTCAATCTTGAACATGGCAGTTAGTTGGTAAGATATCCTAGTCTGGTCTTTTAGACTAGTATAGTCTAAGTTGGGGAGATTAAATTGTTAATGAAATTTAAATATTTGAGGAATTCAAAGAATAATACACGCTAATGGGAATGAATAATCATTACCTATGATTGACAACTTATTTTGACAATAAGATGAAATTGTCATTCTTAAGAGTTAGTTGAGATCTAGTTGTCATCGTAATATGATCAGAGTTAAGGATATATAATGATGATCTCAAATGATTGTCGGATCACTTTAAGTGGATAGTGGAAACTATTGGAACTCACTAGAACTCATGTTATGTTCATTAATGAAGGGCATAAAGTTTTTGAACTTTATCTTATATAAGTAGTTATTGTGTTATCGATAACAATATGAAATTTTTGAAGATTAAGAGATGCACAAGCATTATCGTAAGGAGTACAAATCATGACGGTAAATTGTTACATGCCAAAGTTCGCAAGTGCAAGTACTAAGTTTCAAAGATAAGTTACTTGTATTATGTTGAATATTAACCGCAAATCGACGGATTTGAATGTGACCAAGATAATATGGGATTGTCATATATTCAACATAAAGGCAAAGGAGTAAAGTAATCATAAAATAATAAAATAATACAAATGATTGATCTAGAGTTCTCTAGTATTATTGTATAATTCATTCAGTTAACTCAAGTATAAGGATTGTTGTAAGTTAAAACAGATACAATTGGAGGAAGGTTGAAGTATAGTTTGACTGCAATGTTTGCTTGATTGTACCTGAATTGCGGAAGAAGTTAGAGTTCATCCTACGACTTTTTATTGAGGTAAGAATGTGTGTTGACACAATCAGCAAGATTATAGCCTCTACTTCTATCTATATATGTAGTTCAAAACATTTGAGAAGAACTATTAGGAATTGATAATCTCGAGATAACTATTTTAGTAGTTGTACCAAATATGAAAGGCATCACTTGTAAATAAGAGAAAATGTTGTTGAGAATTTTACAAGAATCATTAAAAGACAACCTGAAATTATAAAAACCAGTGGACTGGTGCAAAGTTAAGTATTGAGTTTCAAACTTTGGAGGTTTGAAGAATGTAATTATCAAGGTGAAACAAATTGATGTAAATACCTTGAGTTTCTCAAATATTAGGAATTCACTCTGAAACATCACTCATTAAGGTGATTGTGTTGACAATACCTTGAATTGAAAATAACAGGGGACATAGTTACGATAAAAGCTACTTAGCAATATCTCTTGGATGAGATGTATAATAGTGATTTATTTGAAGTCCTACGCAGGCACATCATCAGCTGAATTGTCTGAAGTAGTAATTACAATTCTATTTTTTGAAGCTCATATTCGGTTGAGCTAATGATGATTGATTGAGTGGTGAGTTAATAAATGAATTGATTAAGATTATCTAATAAAGGTTTGACTACTAGTTATTAGTATATTGTATGATAATATCAAATCATAATATTGAGCATGCAAAGAAAGTTCTTAAAGCCGAAATTAAAAGTTGAGGCAAAAATGTTAGGGGAGTCTCATAGAATTCTATAAAATATACATTAAGGTGAAATTCAAAATCATTGTGATAAGAATGAGTTGTTGATGTCTTAGAATGAAAGTTGATGGTGTGTCAATTTTATAAAAAAAAATATGAGTTAAATCAGCATATGTAAATTGATTGTAATTAACCTAGAGGGTTATATTATTCTTAACCTATATGATGATGAGATTTTATGCTCAAGAATTTATGAAGGATTAACCTAAGTTGTAACAGTAACTGAAGGTTGTTGATGTTGTAGTTGTAGGACCGCTACAGTCTGCAAAGATAACCCGAAGGGGAAAAGATGTATAATAACTAGGAGAGACCTTTCAAAGTTTTTACATAATGTATCTGCAGCTAATCTTAGCTCCAAAAAATATAATTTCTGAGCTTGTGACTTGAAATGGGGCAATTACTGGAAGAAATATATTTTACTTTGTGAGTTCTCTGATATTGATATTATCAGGCTAAGAATGTTGGGGTATTTCCCATTAAAGTTTGTATCCTTAGCTTGTTGTCAATTAGTGTGAGACGAGAAGTAAAGATACAAGCAAGTTAGAGCCTGAATAATTTAGAATTACATAGAAGGGTGTTAGTAGACTATCGGTATGCAATTATAACTCAAATATATGGAAATAATGTGTTGACAAAAATCACAGGGTGTTGAAATATTCAAAAGATGTATATATTCTTTCGGACTTCTCACCTATGAATGGGCAATGTAAATTCGGAAATTTTAAGGTTAAGGAAATTTGGAAAAATGATTATATACAATACCATCAATATCTTTATGTTATTAAATACAAATCAGTTCATGTCCAAGGCTAACTGGAACTAAGTTGATTGAAAGGAAGGTGTATTAATCAAGGAATTAATTAGAACTCCCTTATATCTTTCATGTTATAGTAAGTTGATAAACTTTAATTTCAATGATGAAATTGCTTAAGTTAGGGAGAATGTAATGACTTGTGTCCTTAACTTGAACATTAACGTTAATCTAAGTTTTAATTAACTCGAGTTAAGATCGTGGATAAGCCCATCTTGATTAGTGTGCGAGTGTGATTATTGTGATGTATTGTGTTTGATCGATGTGAGAAATAATTAATGTAACTATAGGTGATTAATGTGAATTAATATAAAACTTATAGTTGAAAAATAATCGATAAATGAATCGATTGTACGCCTAGTGTGACGCATGTGAATCGTGGTGGATCACACGGAGAGACGTGGAACCAATGTGTATGCTCTGATGTGTTTATTGGTGTACGATGTGAACAAGAATATTGTAAAATATATAGGTGTATATATATTTATATACATTGATATATAAATATATATAAATAAAACCTATTGTTTGAAAGAAAATGATTGGAAAATTATAGGATGCCTAATATCGTGGGATCAAAGGTGACGCACATAAGTTGCGGGGTAGCGTGCACGCCCGAATGTATTCGTTAGCGCACACGACAAAATTGTAAATGCATGAATATATGTATATGTATATATATATATATGTATGTATATATATATGTATATATGGATATATAAATGTATATATATTGTATACATAAATGTATATATTTAAAATAATTAATCAATTCATGAGCGACTAGTGATACGTGGGGTCGAGGGTGAGACCTGCGAGGTGTACAATAATGTGTACGCATGAGGGTGGTCTCTGGCGTGCGTAGTGAATTTATAGGTGAGGAAATGCATAGGTATATATATTTATATATAATTTATAAATAGAAATAACTTATAGTTTTGGTTTAAATTATTTAAATCATTAGATTCGCCTCGAGATACGTGTAGCATGAGCATCAAGGAAAGAAAAGTGTTGATGATGTGATTTTGTAGAGATTGCACCTGTCTCGAGATGCATGCAACTCCATCTAAAAAGAATTAAGGGCATGTGATATAAAAATGTCACTTTGCTTCAGGTATCTTTGGAACAAACTCGAGATTTGTGCGAACTAATCTCGAGAAATATTTGTATTATAATTAAATATAAGTCAGTTGTGGTGGTGGGTTTGGTAATAACCACAAGATCGATCTCGAGATACATAACATGTATCTCTATAAGGATTAAAAAATAAATTTAATCTTTAGATTTTCCTCGAGATTTGTGCGATACGAATCTCAAAAAATCCAATATTTCTCTTCTTCAATATAACACCATTTTCCCCAAAATTCATTTTCAAGTGTGTAAATCGAAAGATCGAGAGAGAGGAAGCGAGACCGTAGTGAGAAAGAGCAAAAAATAATTGACGAATATGAAGGTGGTAAGGGTAAGTGGTTGTTTTGTTGTTGAAGTTGTTGTTTCGTTGGAGGATTGAGAAGAGAGGCTCGACAAACTGCTATGCAGTTCCCCCAAGGAAAGAGATAGCTTGGATGTCGTATCCCTTCCCATGATAGTGCCTGGGGTTGGGGCCAAACCCAACCCCAGTAAAGCAAATGAAAAAAATGACTAGTTTCGAGTAATAGAGGACGAGAGGAGGAAGAAAGGGTTTTGGTCCCCCATACTGGCCTAAACTGAACCGGTCCGATTTAGGCCCTTATTCTCAAGTTTTTTAAAAAAATGATGAATGAAAATGAGAAAAATGTTGGGATTAAGTAAAAATCCAGAGAAATGATGAAAAAAAATTAGAAAAAAAATATTTTTGGACTAAATAAATAAAAATTAGATATTTCTATAAAAAGTGGAGAATTTGGAAGTCGGTCAAGACTTAATACCGAGATTTTACCTTGAAAATGATGAAATGATCGTGTTGACCTAAAAATTAGTAAATTGATTCTCGAATTCAATTAGGGATCAGTTCAGGAGTTTTAAAAGTGAGGTATTAAATATATAATGAACTTCGATGGTTTGTGATAGGTTATCGAACACCGAAAAAGTCAAATGACCCGAAAAGTTAGGAAATTAAAAATGGAATCTAACCAAGGTAAGTATGGTTTCGTTTAACAATCAACTTTGTCTGATTTTGTAGTATATTTAGTTCATTTAGTCTATGGATTAGTATATGGGAGCTATGTATATACATTGATGTGGTTCCTGACTTGTACGAACTAACTCTGCGTGGACTGGACTATCTTTGACTATGTTCCAACTCATTACCTTCATGCTTGGTAGTGTAGTTGTTTACTATCGTGCTTGTGTCGCGAGGTCATTATACAGTGTCCGGTATACCATACCCTACTTGTGTCGTGATAGGTCATGTGATCGATGAAAAGCTCACTATGTGCCAAGTTGAGAAGGGTCACTGGTGTATGAAAATAACGTTTGGTGGTTTAGGATCAAAACCAAGATAACATGAGATGCTAGTAGTCATGTTACGGCTATTACATTGACTAGTGGACTCTACTAGAATAGGTAATCGGCCACTCTCGTATTGAGTAACTACATCTTTGTATATATAGGATATGAAATCAAATGACTTGCATTTTATTATACATTGCTTATATCATTTTAATACCATGTTTAAATATAATTGGTTCATATTGTTATTGCATTTCATTCTTGATTATTATGTGGATTTTTGTAGCTCCGTGAATCCGTACTTACTGAGCAAGTTGAAGCGTTCACCTCAATTAACATTTCAGGAATATCAACGAGAGCTACAACTATTGGACAGAGAAAGTTTATGAGTCTTGATCTTCTCTTCCATGTAATGATTCTTCCCTTGTCTATATATTTGTATTGAATTATAGTTTTGAATTATCACAAAGGCTGGGAGGTTTTGTATAACTGAGGTTTATTCTGTTTTTATTTGATTTTGTATATCATGTTATATATCGCGAAAAGTTTTTAATTCCCGCTTGCGTTTATAATTTTTTTTATTCTTAATATTCGATATACAATTGAGTTTATCAGGTGTTGAAGGTAAGGCTACTGGCTCTAGTTAAGTCTGGTTGGTGTACTAGAGCTTAATTAAGGTTTTAGGCCAAACGATTATTAGGATTAGGATTACACTGAGTATATCATTATTATATTTAGATTGTGAGAGAAAGATACCACTTGAGAAATACTTCACTTCAATTCCTAAAAAGTAATGAAGGTTACAAAGGTCTTTAAGTGCAAACTCATTGCTAAGTTAATGAATAAAACAATTGATAAGGATGTCGTTGCTCCCTGTGATAAGAACATTGTCAACATAAACAAGTAAAATACCTAAGTCATGTTTATGTCAATATATAAATAATGAACAATCAGCTTTCATGCAAGAGAAACCAATGGTTTGTAAATATTGTGACAATATATCAAACTAAGTGTGAGGTGCTTGTTTTAAGCCATAAAAAGATTTTGTAACAAATAAACATGATTAGGATGGGAGGCATCAACAAAGCCCGATAGTTCTTCCATAAACATTGTTTCTTTGAGAAATCCATGGAGAATTCATTTTTAACATCTAATTACTTGATGAACCAATGTGAAATGACTACAATTGAGAGTGCAATGAGAATTGTTGTAGTCTTAATGACTGGACGAAAGTTTTCATCATAATCGAGTCCATGAACTTGAGAGAAACCTTTGGCAAAAAGACGAGCTTTGTATTCATTGATAGATCCATTTTCATTATATTTTATTTGATACACCTATTTGGAGCCAGTGATGAGTTTCTGATATGGAATATATATATATATATATATATATATACCTTTGGCAAAATTACTCTTATAAGTTCGAATCTTCTAATGTTTCGAGATATATATATCTTTCACAACGATGAGTTTCTGATATGGAATATTAAAGAGTAATCACAGATACAACATTATAATAATATGGAAAACACGAGAAATAAGCTTATTCAATGAGAAGGTTGTATACACGTACTTCGTGAACCCAAAATATAAGCTATCTACAAATCACCATGACATCAAGAAAACTCATCATGCAGGTCTATTCCAACGGTTATGTTGATGTTGTTGCTCGGTGATGCAAATCGGACGTACTCTTTGTCTAGTTGGACGATGTGTTTGTATATCTGGTTGAGGTTGTCGAGGAAGCTGGTCTTGCATTGAATCACGTCGAGTAGATTGATGTGTTTCCTCTGGTGCTTTACTCGACTCACCTCTGCTACTGATGCTCCCAAAAATAGAAGGTGGAACCATCCCAAAATACTGGCTTCCTGTATGGGGTTGGGGGAAAGGAACATGAGGCTGCGGCATGGTCAACAAGTTCATGAATGAGGGATCTCCACTATATGGCATATTGAAATTATAAGGAGTAGGAGTATATGGACTAGGCACGTATTGAGGCAGTGACGGATACATTTGACGATGAGGCATTCCATGGTCCACATATGAAGACGATGGCCCAGGTGTGTAAGGATCAAAATGATACGGAGGAAGATTCACGATCGGAGGCCTGGGTTCAAACATTTGAGATTCTGGGTTGGGTGTATGTCCTACAGGAATGTACCCATGAGAAGAATGAGTTGGTGGGGATGATCGTTGGCTACTCTCGCCAACAGTCTCTATTCTACTCGCTCTCGAACGAGATGAACGTGCTGGAGGAGAACGTCTGCTACTCTTTGCAGCAATCTCGGTCTGAGTAGATGGACGTGGTGGATGATGATGTCTGGTGCGTTCCCGCACAGCCTCTCTAGTCGTGTTCGTCTTCTTCTCACCTCTACGTTTGCTTCGCCCTGATCGTCTTCTTCATCTTCTTCTTCATTATCCTCATTTATATCTTGTTCGACGTCTATTCCGTCATGCAAAAAAGTAGACCATTGCCTTTTATCTTCGTCTAAAATTTTAATCCCTTCATCAAGCGCAGCAAGACCTTGCTCGTACCCATCCTCAATAAACACTCGCCTCAGTCGATGCACCAAGTTACGCTGATATACAAAAAATAAGAGCTCAAAGCACGCAATATAAGATATTAGATGTTCGAGGAAAAGTAAGAGTTAGAAGATTACCGAGTAGTCACGTAACGCCCGTCGTGTCCAATGAATCTCCTAGTGACCGAGCGATACCACGTCATGTAGTCTTGATGATCGTGTCGTTCATTAAGTGTCGTTGTCGCAATGGTGTCCCCACGATTTTCCCACATGTGTATGTAGCTTGCGTGAAAGGTCACCCAATTTTCATGATGATGTCCACACAATTCGATGCGGTGCAGTTGGACGTCGTAAACACAATTTGGTGGCACCACTTGTACCATGCCGAATTGTCTCATAACCTTTTCAGGTCGATGCCACTCGACTATGTGGAAACAAATAAGAGGACACGTCGATAGCCAACTACCGTGACCGTTAGTACAGTAATCGGGAAGATACCCCATGAGTTCTGTATATGGTTACCATACCACATCATCCTCATGCCTTTGCGAGTCGAGTGCATCACGGTAAGCCAATACGACGTGCGTTGCACTTTGTGAAACCGAAAATGCATCGAGCCATCTGTGTAGAAACCAATAAGTCAAGATAAATGAAAGTGGACAAGATTTTTAGCAAATTAACGACAAATCGACTTTAATACCTATGTCCCGTGGAACGTCCATAAGCATATTTTGGCCATCCACCGTTCGCGGTTGAGCTCTAGAAACACGCAGGTGTCGCGGTGCTATGAATGGAAATTTGTCCCATGCCCACAGTTGTACAAAAATTGACGCGCCAGTAACCTCATGTGCCCCTGCGCGAGATCCGCGACACAACTCCTTGTACAAATAAGCCAAACATGCACTCCCCCAACTATATTGTCCAGCTACTTGAAAATCCTCCAGCAATGGTAGGAACATCAAATGTACGAATCGATTGGACTTATCGGCGAAAAGGCAACCACCGATAAGTTGTAGTATGTACGATCGAACGTAGCGTTGGACCGACTCCTCATCGCTATCATCATCTATTGCTGGTACGTTACGCTCAAGCCAATCGACCTTAAGTTTACAACCAACGACGTCATCTCCACCAGGAGTTCGTCCAAGTAGCCTCTCGCAGACATCATCATAGTCTGCGTCCGTCATTCCCGTCACAGGCATACCTTCGATAGGTAATCCAATCTGTACATGCACGTCTTAGAGTGTAATGGTGCACTCCCCACAATGCATGTGAAATGTTATGCGTCTCAGGGCCCCATCTCTCTACAAACGCAGTAATCAAAGCCCAATCAAGGCTGAAAAATGTTACCCGGGATATCCCATAGAACCCACTGGAACGAAGATATGGGATCATCCTAGAATGATACTGCATCGTTCGATCAACGACCCCACGTCTTCGACGTACGCGCATTGTTTCGTACACCTTGTAATTGATAATGTATGAATGTATGTTTTTGATACATTATTGCTGTAAATTTGAAGTATTTATGTAAAATAGTTTACCTCGCCCCTCCAGGTTCGCGTTGATCTGTGTGTAGATTGGAGTTGCAATAGTGATGGATCTGAAGGTCCTGGATCCATTGCAGTACAATTACAAATGAATGTTAGAAAAAGAAAATGAGTGTTGTACGAAACCAAACGATAAGTATTAAATAGATGTTCACACAAAAATAACTGCGTAAATGCTTAAAAGCAACATATGTACGAACTTAAGTTACTTCACACATTATAAAAAATCAACTATAGGTTTTCATTGGATGGTCGAGGTCTGCTTGGACAATTTTTTTTGTTATGTCCCTCTGAACGACAAATACCACACCGGTTCTTCCTAGTTGGGACTCGTTCACGGTCTTTATTTGGACATGTTGTTCTTCTATGTCCTTTTTGATGACATATCCCACATCGCAAAGGTCTTTGGACATTTGGAAGATCCATCTCGGTATGTCTTCGCGATCCCTTAGGTCTCCCTCGGCCACGTCTGCACTGGGTCGGGTATGATCTTCGTCCCAAAAATCGGCCAATACTTCTCATCTGGGATGGCCTTGAATTTGTAAGAGTAGCATTGTGCGTACACATCTATCCTATAGTATGGCTCGATGAACCGCGCGTAGCTCACTCGAATAAACGTACATGCTGCTAACACGTGTGAGCAAGGGAAACCAAACGACTGCCATTTATTACAACTGCACACCCGGTCCTTTAAGAAGACGACTAGTGTGTTGTTGCCTTTATGCATGCGATCTCCATGTCTTCCGGTCTGCACTTCGAACTCACCAATGTCTCGATTGATCAACGTGACGTGATGCTCCTTGCGGCTTTCTTATTTTTCGTGAGTGTCTCCATGACATATTCCGTGTACGCTTGTCCGTTTGAGATTGCTTCATTGATTTCCTAGTTTCGTTGATCGTGGTACATCACCAATCTGTAGTATATCATCTTAGTCAACGCCGTAATTGGCAAGAATCGAGCCCCTTCAAGAACCCGTTAAAACATTCGGCAATTGCCGATGAAACTCGTAAAGTAATATTGGTTCGTCGAATATTTATTGTATTTGAGTGCAAAACATAAATTGTATTTCGTACATACCAACACCATTAGAATTCATCCATCCGTACTGCATGCCTCCGTCGTGCGATTGAGTCCAAAGTTCTTTGGGGATGGCATTGACATATTGCAGGCATTGAGGCGTTCGTGAAGATAAGTATGTGAAACGCTCCTTGCACGCATTAAATTTTCGTTTTTGATGTTGAACAGCTGCTCGACCAAGGAGTACTTTCAAGGGGTCATTTTTGAAGTAGGTGCCGAAATTACTAAGCAAGTGTCGCAAGGAATAACGGTGGTACCCTTGAGGGGGACAAAAGCCGTTCATTGGGGTGTTGACCGCCTCCAAAATGCCAGGGTGACGATCAGAAATAACGCAAATGCCTTCTCTATTTGTCACGTGTTTGTGCAACATCCGCAAAAATCACCCCCACGAATCAGTTGATTCGGTCTCAACAACGGCAAATGCAACTGGTAATATGTGTCCGTTTCCATCAACAGAGATCGCAATCATTAGATTCTCACTGTATTTGCCATATAGGAATGTCGCGTCAATATGAAGCAGAGGCCTGCAAAACTTGAAAGCATTTATTGAAGCTTCAAATGCAAAAAATACACGACGAAATTGAGGAGACGCAGTTCTTATTTCATCAGCATGCCATTGCCTATGTGACCACTCGATTATTGTCCCCGGACTCTTACTCCTCACAGCCGCCAACCATCTTGGTAATTGAGCGTACGACTCATCCCAATCTCCAAAAGCCCATGCAATTGCTTTCCTTTTGGCATCCCACATTCGCTTGTAGCTGACTTCGTGTCCGTATTTTCCCTTAATTATTTCTACTAATGCTTTGATCGTGATACCTTGATCGCTCTTGACAACGCTTTGGATCTCTCGCGCAATCATGTTGGCGTCAAGTTGGGCATGACCGCATTCTACATCGGGATTAATACACGTGTGCGGTACGTCTAACTGTGTTATCTCCCATAATAGTGTTTTCTTTCGCAAACAAGCGCGAAGACGCCACATACACCCGTGTTGTGGAAATCTGCACTTAATCGCCCACGTAGTTGTAGTCGATTCCATCACATGGAATTGACAATTGTTTATTAACATGCCACACTTTAACGGCATGTTGTAAGTCTTTTTTATTTCAAAACACATCCATATCTCCAAATCGAAGTTAGACATGTCCCCCCGAGTTTGCTTATGGAAATGTTGGGTCGCAGTTGAATTAGCCACCTCCCAATCGATTTCGTTATATCCCGACATTGGTTGGTGCACTTCATCATCACTAGCTTCCTCCAACAAAATCTCTTCATCGATAGCAAATTGCTCATCATCTACAACATTCTCCACACCCGGAAGTTCATATCTTGGATCATCCGTGCAAACATTAACTTCATCCCAAACGGCAACTGATGGAGCTTCTTCGTTGGGACGTATCTCCTCATCAGTTTCATTATTTTCGTCGTCTTTATCGTCATCGTCATTATAGGCATTAATATCTTCTTGTAAAGGAGCAACGAACCCCTCTTGCACGACCTCGGCTTGTGGGGATTGCATATGCAGCCTTTCCATCATTGAGGCTGCGTCTGGCGTGACGGCACGTTCGTCCAGAACTTGCGAATGAATCGTACGATTTTGAATTGAGTCGACTGACTCAAATGTCAAATATATATCAATCGTTGCACCGATTGGTAAATCGGCCACCGTCTCCCACATCAAGTCGAAGTGTGTCGTATCATGCAACAACACAGGGACGAAATAATGTGAGCCTCCGGGGAGGTTTATCATGTGGCGATAAGTCATCTGATCTATAGTATCCGTTGATGAGATAGTAAACGCGTTACACACGTCATCCATCATTTCACGGCCACTCGACCCAAACTTAACCATCAACACTGTTGATGGGGTGAGTTGTACGCGATGCCATGTACCCCATTAACAATGGAGCCGTACGCGTAGAATAGAAAAGGGATGTTTCTTTGTGACATGACCTACATGCGTTATTGAACAATGATGTAAAAGAAATACACACAAATGCAAAAAAATATTAAGTGCAATAGTCGTTTACTAATGGAGTTAACGCGCAAGCAAACTTTCTATGTAGAAATTTGCCATAACATCGCAACTACATAGCATACTCATTTCTTTGCACTCCCAATTACATACTAAGTCATACTTACATGTCAAACGATCAAACCTACTGAACTAGTTCATAAGGAGCACGGTTTTCGTGTACAAAGTTTATGCTAGAAATTATATTCTTCCATTCAACACTTTAAACACAAATGGAACTTTCTGATGTAGAAGATCGCATCAATAGCGCAACTACAGAGCATACTCATTCATTTGAGTTTAAGTTACTGAATGTTTTAAGCAGACATGACATTAAATAAATATATCAACCATTTTGAAAAACCACAACACATATGTCACTACATATCATGCAAGTTATGACAAATCCAAATATGTAATGATAAAAATATTAAATTTGTATACTTATTGTTTTCACTACATATATTCATGTGCAAATTGTTCATAAGAGCACGGTTTTCAAGCACTTAAGTTTTGCCATAAATTATATTCTTCCATTCAGCACTTTAGACACAAATGGAACTTTCTGATGTAGAAGATCGCATCAATAGCACAACTACAGAGCATACTCGTTCCTTTGAGTTTGAGTTACTGAATGTTTTAAGCAGACATACCATTAACTAAACATATCAACCATTTTGAAAAACCGCAACACCTATGTCACTACATATCATGTAAATCATACCAACGAATTATTAATAATTATGAAAAATACTCTGGTCGAGAACGTACTATTTTCCTTAGATTGTTGTCTTCAACGTAACAATCCTGCAGTGACATTTTATTTTCGTTAGTTCCACGTCAACAAAACTATAGTAAAGTAATCAAACATATCGAACCTAACTAACCCAAGTAAACGTTTAGCTAATTAATGAGTGTTAAACTAAACTCAAGTAACTTATCTAACTAACTAACCTAACCTAACCTAACCTAACTTAACCTAACTATGTTATGAACACCAAACTAGCTAATTCATAATGTTTTTATATCTAGATTACTTGAAGGGTATTCTCATTTTAAAGTGTGGGCAGACATAAGCTAATCCCTTTAGTCCCTCATTAGTTGTGAAGCCACTATTTCCTTTTCTCTAAAAAGGGCTGCGTTTGTAGACAAACATGAAGGCATGCACATAAAAATGACAACGCAGAGAAGAGAAGTAAAATTTCTTGGTCAATCATTTGCATAAACAACCACAACATTTCACCAGAAATTGAAATGTTAATTCTACATAGAGAAGTGGTTCATAAACTTTCTCAGCAAATAATATTCTGAGAGAATAACATTTGAACTACTAGTACTAAAATAATGCTAACAAACATAAAAAGTAAACACCGGGTATTCTCAAACAAAAGTGAAAGTGAAAACTGCATCCTCGAAACTGTTCAATTGCTAGTTTCAACTAAAATGCTTAACTAAGAAAATTAAAAAACTATTAATTACAAAACTAAGCAAATTAATTAACCTAACCTAACATAACCTAACTATGTGAACTAAACTAATGAACCCAACAAAACTAAATTATACTGACCGCAAATTGTCGAACAACAAAACAAAAGTAATCAACCATATAACCTAACATACGAAATTAACTAAACAAACTAACTAAACTAAACTAAACTCTACTAAACTACACTAACCAAACTAAACTAACTCACCTTAACTAACCTAAAAACCTATACTAAACTTAACTATACTAAACAAACTTAACTAACAAAACAAACAACCTAAAAACGATTATCTAAACTACTAAACGAAACCAAACTAACTTAACCGTCTTAATAAACTAAACAAACTACTGTAAGTAAACTAACTAACCTAAAGACCAAAAATAAACTAACTTAATTGACTTAGCAAACTAAACATACTAACTAAAATAAACTAACCAAACGAAACTAACTAACCTTAACTAACCTAAATACCTAAACTAATCAAACTAACTAAACTAAACTAAACTAAACTAACTTAACTAACAAAACAAACAACCAAAAACCAATAAACTAAACTACTTAACAAAACTTAACGAACCTCCTCCTCCTTCTCCTCGGTTGGGACGTCTTGTGCCCGGCGCCGCGCTCAGCGCGCTCCCTCCATCGCCTCGCACACCCTCGCCTCGATCCACACACACTCGCCTCCCAGCGCACACTGCTTGGTCGGCCTCTGCCCATCGTTGGTCGATCTCTCTCCATCGCATCGCGGTGGATCCGCGCACTCCCCCTCGCTCTCCTTGCTCCGCACCTCCGCCGCTCCGTCAACTCCCTCTCCTCCTTCTCCACTGCCGGTCGATCTCTCTGCCCAAATCCCTCACCGTCGCCTCCTCTCTCTCGCCAACACCAGCCACACCTTCTCCTTCAACCGCCTCTCCGCCCTCCCCTCCTTAAATACCCGACCCACCCCCACAACACACCCGTGAGCCCTACACTAGTAGGCTGCCTTCTTCTTCGCGCGACAGGGACGCGGAGAATCTCTGCGTCCCTGTCGCGCGAGGAAGAAAGCAAGGTACACAGATAGCGCCTTCTCAAAAGGCGCTATCTGTGTACCCCAATCGGGGAAGTCCACGTGGCTCCACGTGGACTTGGCCAGAACGAATAGCGCCTTTTGAGAAGGCGCTATTCGTTCTGGCCACGTCCACGTCAGCCTAAACCCTATCCATGTGACCACGTGGCCAGGACACATGGATAGCGCCTTTTCAAAAGGCGTTATCCATGTGTCCACGTCAGCCAGAAATGATTTCCATGTGCCCATGTCTCCACGTCAGCAAAAAATGATGTCCATTGTGATAGCGCCTTTCAATAGGCGTTATTGCCTAGTTTGATAAAAAAAAAAAAAAAAAAAAAAAAAAAATTCTCCTCATTTCCCTCTTATAAACTATAATCAGTTGTACTTTTGTAAATTTTTCCTCTTAACCACTATCGAATCAAAGGCTTGCAGCAAAAATAACATCATTATGTTGGTACAATTGTCACTGCTAGTTAGCAGTCATTTTCTTGAGCCTTTTAAAGATTGTGAATTCAAATCTCTAATTTTGAGGCATCTCTTGGAAGGCGAATGTCTTCTTTAAAATAATTAGAGGTATTCCTAAACTTGTTTTAGCCTAAGCACGGATTTAGTCATGTGGTAGGTGGAAAACCAAAAAAAGAAAAAAGAAAAACACCCTTGTCAATACACATTCTAACAACATTGCTTGCATAAAACATTTTGTATAAGAGCGATAAGAAGGGATATTCTATACTCGCAGTTTGGTTATGAAATGGGAAATCCATTATGCAAAATCTGCTTCTGCTCCAAAGTAAACAACAGTTAAATCGATTTGGTAGACTAATTCCAAGCATGGGACAATCATAAATAAAATAAAATAAAATACTTTCACATATAACTATGAACATTACCGCTCCAATATCATTAACCACGGATTTTCAGTCAAGCGAGTTCTATGAAAAATGGTCGCGTAGAATGACTTTGCCCAACAAAAAGACTACACAACAAAATATACAAGGAAAGCAAGCTTTCTCAAAGACTACTTTCATAGAGTTACAATGGGTCCGGCAAAAATAATTGTTGATGTTTGAGTAGCCAACTCTAAATTGAGCACTCTTCATAAAGCTTTTGCAAGAGTCCTTCGTATCAAGTCCGGAGAAGATGTTTTGTTGACACTGCAAATGGATCAAACAAGTGATTTATTCGTATATAATCCCAAGTATATTTTTAAGCATTTTGTTTGTCAGAGACATGAGCTGAGCAATCATTCAAAAAAATATTATTTACTAAAGAGAATACCTTAAGAACATCCCCGCTGAATCCCACCTTCTCAGAAATCCAATCTGGAACTAATTCCAGCAATAACTTAAACTGCTCTTCAATTTCATCTGCACATTCAAAACACGTTATTAAAACTTTTCTTTATTTTATTTTTTGGCGAAAAAATTTTCTCACGTTTGAATTACATGTGAAATATAATTTATCGAGCCACATAACAATCAACAAAAGGCATTACATCTGTCAACTATATCATAGTGGCTTGTGATTGTCTTATGGATGAGCTCCTCTTTCGTAAGAACGCAGCGATTGGCTGACTGAAATATGAGGTGAATCATATTGAACAGCTTAGGAAGGCAGGATATCATCTGCCGTCGTCTCTTTGCTTGGGAGATAGCTATATCACATCCCTCGGCAACTTTTCTCTCTTTCTCTCGTATCTGCAATCATTGTTATTATGATTAGTACAGGACTAGACTATTCAAATCAAAATATTTGAACATTGATTATTTAATATCTTGTTCATGCACACTCAAGAAAATATAGGGACAAAACCCCAACTTCAGGAAATTCTTATCGAACCCAAATTTCTGTTTATGAACTTCAATGATAAAGGATTAAGAAAGCTTTTATACAAGTAAAACACTGAATTCCCAATTATAACAGCACTGTAACACGAGGACTTACTGATTGCAGGAGTGACTCTGGCAGTAATTTAACAATATCGGCATCAAATGATGACCTTCCCTGGTTGTTCATCTCATCCTTGGCCTGATTATTTTTTACTGGAGTAGGGAACAACAGTGTTCTAATTGTGGGAGGGCGTCTAAGCAACTTGTCTGGTGAGACAGTGACATCATCGTCATGGCTAATGCAAGATCTCTTTGGTGTCTGTAAATCAGGTGTTGAGGTCCTCAGCCTTGCCGGAGTTAAGATGTCTTTCGCAGGAGTAACTTGGCGTTGATCAATTTCCATTTGGAAAGACTGCTTTTTCTCCATTTGCCCTACAGTATCAACACCATTTCCCTCCAAACTCGAAGTGCTTCTTCCAACAAGGTACTCATCAGATGACAATTGCGACTGAATGATGGGCAATTTTGAAGAAGGCTTGATATGAGAGATTACAGATGAAGAGGAATTCCCATTGGAGGAACCACTATTTTCTAAGATAGCAATGGGGGGAGGTGAAGGCTGACTAGTGATCGCCAAGACCTGACTTTTCTTTGATTCAGGTATCGGAACCTTCCCCACAAATCGTCTCACAATTGACCTAGACAGATGGCTGGCAACCATACCGTTATCTACAGTGAGTGTATCAGATGATGAACCAGCAGGCAATGAGAGCATGCTAGTCGGGTTCGTACTCATACTAACATTCGGCTTTGACTGATTGAAAGGCTCCGGCAGTGGTTCCTCAGGAATGTCATCGACCTGAGGCAAGAGAAACAACAAATTCGATGTTAACCAATATCCGTACAGATTAATAAGAGAATAAAAAAAGGGTCCACAAAAATATTTATCACTCCACTACAAATTAGACATGAAAAGATTTAAATTTATGTTTTAAAACACTTGCATTCACCTAAATCTCAACATGATTAGCAGTAAAAAGACCAATTGAGGGAAATAAGAATATACGAACATTGAGTCATTCGAACTTAAAAGAGCTTAGTCGTCAATGGTGTTGTTGATTGCTCAAACAGTTTACCATTAAATAATAGTCTTATATCCAGATAAGATCAGGAAATTCCGTACAAACAACGCTTTCATCAATAAAAATGGGCATACCTCAGGGTAAGCTTTAAAGAACTCCAAGAGGCGATCGAAACACTTTCCTCAAATCAGTGTACTCACTTCCTTTTTTCTCTTCCAATTTACTTTCAAGTGCATCACCTTGAAGGGTGATCTGAAGATCAGGTTTCATACACAGGGTCTGCTCGTCGCAAGACAAGACCTTTTCAATTTCAATCACTTCAGGTAAAATGTGCTTCATCTGAGCCAAATGTTTGTGTGTAAACCTCCTGGTTCGCAATCGAAACCCGAAACAAACCCAATAAGAACCTAAACTGAAAGGGCATTTCAAAACATAGAAAATCACACTAAATGAATACCTAATCGAAGCGCGAAAACCTACCTGTCCATCATAGATTCAACTCCTTTGCTAATGTTAGTAAAATTCCTCGTTCGCCTTTTCGTTTTAAGTAACCTAATCGAAGACTCCATCCTATCAAAGAATTCGCCAAGAATCTCATACCTGAAAAACCCAAATCATTAACCAACCTCAGAACTAATTCAGTAAAAAAAAAAAAAAAAAAAAATCATTTCTTCATTAATCATCCAAAATCTTACTTTTCTGGGAGCTTAATTGGGAGTTTGCGAGATTTCGCAGCAAGATTTGAACTTGACCTAGACCCATTTCTTTGGGATTCGGTGGATTCTGGTCGATCCAATGAAGATTCTCTCCCGGATCGACGAAGCCCTAGAGCGGCCGTCCTCACATCCTTCAAAGACAGTGCAGCGGAGCGGTTTCGGACTCGTTGTGGCGGCTGAATCGGCCTTTCTGGGGTGTTTGGATCTGCGTCGCTGGTTTTAAGGCAAGAAGGACCAGATTTGGGGCTCGATTGGACGATCTTCTTAGATTTGAAGGAACGGAGGGGCGATGGGATGCGTTTCATCTTGGACTGTTATTTCCGTCTGCTGTGTGTGGGAGAGAGATGGTGGGAGAGAGATGGTGGGAGAGAGTTCAGTTGGTTTTATGGAGGGAGAGTAGGGCAGAAGAGGAGAAATGGCGGGAGATGAGAGGGCGCGTCCGACTTGGAAGGGTGACACGTCGGATTTCCCGCCTTTTACCCGCGTCTCGTTAATGTCCATGGAGAAATGCGGCTGATTAAAAGAAGAGGCTTGGTATTTGCACACACACTTTGCCCTTAAGCATACCAATATTTAAGTTTTGACCCAATTATCCTTCCCCCAAATACACGTCATCTCCACCATTCAAAAAATATACCCACACCATTGCCACTACTGCCCCTCCATCGTTGCCACCGCCTCCACCTCCATCGCCATCGTACCCCACCGCTCCTCCCACTTTCGGCCTATCAATCTACCACCAACACCACTTATGTCTTCCCAACCACCGTTTAATCCTAAATCCTCATCGCCTCCACCCTCTCCAACATCACGCTAACAACTTTCACCTCTCTTTTATTGCCCGTTGCGCAACCGCCATCCGTCGTACCCTTCACCACATCCAGCATCATGTTCGGCCATGCAGGGCACACGATAGTTGTGTTTGGCTTGAGTTGTCGAACATCTACCCTATATATGTTCAATCATTCAAACCGAACATATACACACATGTTCGGCCTGGGTGACTGAACATGTCCACCGTATTTCGCCCTGAGTGGCCGAACGCGATGAAAGAGGTGACCCTATCTTTATATATATAATGGAAATGCTTAGTCTTATTGACATATTTGTCCTTCTAAGGAGTCTTTTAACTTATTTTTTTCATCTTATGCCTTTTAAAAAAGTAAAGGCAAAAAGGTCTTATTTTAAAAATAAAAATAAAGGATGTTGAGAGAGGGGGAAATAGATTGGTTGATGAGAACATGGAGAGAGAAGAGAGTTTTAAGGAAGAAGAGAGAGAGATAGAGTGATGCACATATTTAGAGAGAGATGAGATTGACTAAAAACAATTTCATTAACTAATTAGAAACTATATCTTTCTTTTAGTATTTTGAAATGTTTATTTTTTTTAAAACCAAAAAAGAAGTTCGGGTTATGTCTTCAAAAAAAATGTGTGCGGCTCTCTCATGAAATGGAGTAAGCATGCAAGAGTAGATTGAAGACAAAGTAGAAGAAGCATAGTGATGAAGACAGTAAAATTCATATCTTTATATCCCTAAGTGGTCGAACGCGATGAAGGATGTGACCCTATCTTTATATATATAAACACACACGCACTAGTCAATGGGCACGTGCTTTGCACGTGGATGAAATTTGTCGGGAGTAAAAAGTGTCGACGATTGAAGCAACAAAGCAACAAAAGCCAAAATCAGTCATATTGTAGAAAATGGTGAGTTAGAGAATGATTGTTGGAGAATTTGTCTACGTAGTTCCCTTAAAATAAAATAAAAACTATATTCCTGCAAAAACTTACTAATGTCAACTGTTTCATTAGAGAGAGAGAGAGAGAGAGAGAGAGAGAGAGAGAGAGAGGGGAATTTTCCTGTCTACATCACTATGCATATTCTGCTTTGTCTTTCAATCCACTCTTGCATGCTTGCTCCATTTCATGAGGAACCGCACACATTTTTTTGAAGACATAACCCGAACTTCTTTTTTGGTTTGGAAAAAATACACATTTCAAAATACTAAAAGAAAGATGTAGTTTCCAATGAGTTATTGAAATTGTTTTTAGTCAATTTTATCTCTCTCTAAATACGTGCATCACTCTCTCTCTATCCCTAAAAACTTTATCCTCTCTTCACGTTCTCACCAACCAATCTATTTATCATCTCTCTCAACATCCTTTATTTTTATTTTTAAAATAGACCTTTCTGCCTTTAATTTTTAAAATGACATAGGATGAAATTTTTTTAAAAAGACTCCTTAAAGGACAAATATGTCAACAAGGCTATTTTGGCCTCAAGCAAATTTTAGGGGGTATTTCCATTATATATATATATATATGGAGCGTGAGATCTGGAAGAGAGATCTATAGATGGGAATGAGAGAGAGACAGTAGCAACTAAATAAGGAGGTCGTCGGCGGCATTCGACAAAAATGGGGTTGCTAGCTGCAGCGGTGGTGGTGGTGGAGGTGAGGATTGGGGTGGGTGACGGTGTGTGTGTTTAGAGTGAGGGAGGTGGTGTGTGTGTTTAGAATGAAGGAAGTGGTGTGTATTAGAGGTGAGGGTAATATGGTAAAAAAAAAAAGAAGTGGTATGTGAATGGGCATTGGGTGTGTGCGTGTATAGCAAGCCACAGGGAACATCAACATCACGTGTTTATGGTTTCAATTATATTTGGTAACCATATAAGTAATTAATTATGAAAAAAAATCATTGAAGAATAACGAAAAGATTTTTTTATCACAAACTTATGAAAAAGATTTTTGTAATGAGAAAATGAAGCAAAATGGTCCAAAACAGAATTAAAGTAAATACATTTTAGGGTAAAAAATCCCACAAGAGTCATCTAGGAGAAAGCGTGCGAACTCTATGGCTCTATTTGACATGCATAAACTAGCTTATCATTATAATCTAACTTATAATTTTTAAAATCATAAACACTATCCCCATTAGCGTTTCATTTTTAAAACATCATTTTTCGTTTTTTTTTTTTTTGAGTTTTGCCCATTTTTTTCTTTTTACCCATTTAAATAGCCGATTCTTGAATAAAATAAAATAGTGAATATATAATAAAAAAAACTCGTGTAATGTGCAAGTGCAACGGTGCAACGATGATAACACAATAGTGACAATACCTTATATACAACGTAACATGATAAATACATTTATGTAAAAAAATAATGGTAAATACATTTACACAATTAACATTATTATGATTTACAATATTATTAGTAATAGATATTTTATTGACCAAAATAATATATAGATACTTATTCAAGTAACATCACTTATTATTATTAATTTACTACATAAGAAATTTGGAACATTATTATTCAAAAAAAATGTTTAATATAAACACATGGGACACGACATATTATGATTACTATCTAAAAACATTAATATTATTGATAAGTCAGTATTTATATACTTTTAGTAGTTTATTTTAGTATATTTAATTATTCAAAATCTCTAAAATATATATATATATATATATATTAATTATATTTATTGGTCATTTTCAGGTGAAATGAAGTGCGAGATTGAATTCATGGCGGAAAAATACTCAAAATGGAATATTTACTTGCAGTGATCGAATGTCAAACGGTTTGCCTCGAGTTACGCATTGTGCGGTGGGTAGAATAAGAGACAACATATTTCAACCAATTAGGAGTTGTCACGTCAGCGCATATCTTTTCTCAAACAATCACACGCTGCCACATCAGCGGTTCTCCATCACACTCTTGATCGCCACGTGGCACCCGCTCACTCGTCCACAGTGTCAACACAAGTTGTTCCCACCAATCAGGAGCCGCCACGTCAGCGTAAGCAGCCACGTCACAAACCAACACAATTCTCCTCGCACATCTACTCATCGATCTGCCTCGGGATGCGCGTCCACAATAACTCCCAAATCTATGGTTGAGTCGCGCGTTTCTTCTCCGCCTCCAGCGTGCGCCACGTGTCAGCACCTCCACATCCAATAACGTCATCACAGCAGCTTTAGACCAATCAGGTGACGCCACGTCAGCTGCGCGCAACACTCACGACCAATGCGGTTTGGACACGTGACGGACACCTATTTTTTAGCAAAAAAACCATACGGTGCTCCTCGGCGCAGAGTCACTTCTCCAATCCCTAAAATTAGTTTTTCTCACCTCTCGAGACCAATTTTTAGTAATTTTATATATTAGAACTTAGGTATTACTATTTTGAACACCGACTATTATTATTTTGTTATCTACTTTCTTCGACAACAATGTTCGACTAATCAACTCCTTGCTTAGGTCGAAAGGGAAACAAGTCGGGATCATGGATGCATGACATATTATGTGAGATCTTTTATTTTATTATTTAATTTAGTTTAATTTCTCATATTTCATCGTTGTTGATTTTAATGATTATGATTTAGATCTAGGGTATATATGTGGCTAATGAATGCTTTTAGGTGGATAATTCACAGTTATTTGGAGTATTAGTATCCGTGTAATTGAGTTTTTGGACCAATAAAGTAATAAACACTCACTGGTTTGCCGTCAAACCCTTTCGGTTCTTGAGTGTGCAACAATTGAATCTAGGTTAAATCGGGAGCAGACGCGACTCAGTTATTTAGTATTAGTGTTCCCACATACCCATATTACTGCGGTTAGTGTGTTAAACTCGATTGGCAAATGTCTAGGGTTGTACATTAATTAAGGAAGTAGTTAGTGGCGGACGTCCTGGCTATCGAGATTAGGGGAACGAGAATTTCTGGCGGATGTCGATTTTCCATAGCTAATCTAATAGAAATTGAATTAATAACTTTTTCGGAAAGATTGAAGACCGTGATTGTCATTGAATCTTGATCCTGATTTGTGAAACTGTAGATTTTGGTGTTACTTAACTATTAATTAATTGTTTTCAAAATTAGTTTAGTTATTTTATTTATTTAGTTTAATTAGTTTAATTAGTTAATTTTATATTTATTTCAAAACCCCCGATTTTTCTTTTTTGTTGTTTTTAACCTAAGAAAGACTACCAATCTCTATGGGATCGACTCTTTGCCACTATTCTACAAAATAGTTGGTTTATGAAACTTTACTTTATTGACACGTTCGGCGTTTGTCAATTACTTTATTCTACATATATAATAATAAATTTATTTGCAAATGCAATGTAAATAATAGTTTATATAAATACGTCTTTTTTAAGAACTAAAAAGAAAGTCCTTTTATGTCATTTTGCATTTATCAGCTACTTGATAAACTATTTTTTTCAAATAATTTTAATTGATCAGTTAGATTATCAGCTATCAGTTACTAGATTTTCTGCTATCAGGTAGACTATCAACTTTCTGCTAGATTATTCGTTATCAGCTAGTGTTGCCAAACAAATCCTATATGGAGATTGTGGCAACTTTGTTAAGTAAATTTTGAAAAAGGTTAATTAGTAGCATACTTTTGAAACAATATATTTTGCTACACTATATATATATATACTACTACTACTACCATGGGGACCAAATATATACCTATGTCATGGGTACACTATTTACAACTATTAGATTCTAATCCAACATATTAATCGAGGCGTCATAGATGCTCAATACATTTTAAGGAGTTTTCATGGCATGGGTATATATTTGAGCTTCATTGTAGAATATCCTATATATATATATATATATATATATATATATATTACTAATATTAATGCATGTTAGTATGCTAATTTCATTTAAGTACCTGGTTCTTGATAGGTTTTATTTAATAAATAAAGTAGGAAATATCCGTTGTTTACTTTGGCCTCGTGTGGTGGCCCTCGCCACCTCGGGGTGACGTGTCTCCGTGTACTCCTTGTCACCGGCCCAACTACACGTGTACGACATCTGCCCATCCTTTTTCTGTCACGAAATTCGTATCCACTTGTGTGTACAACATATAAGTGACATTTTTAGCGAACGTCGAGCTTTATACCATTAATTCAAGAAATATTAAGAATCAAATAAACAAATCCTATTGTGGAAAACCCCTGAAAAGTACTTTGTATAGAGATAGATGACTGTACTATATAAGCTATCTACATGTACAATGTCATGATACTCCCCAGTTCCAAAAAGAAATCAAAATATCAAAAACAAACACACATACAAGTAGTCTTCGACAGCAGGCGGTCAGAGGTAGTCGCCTAGATCCCCTTGCCCTTACTTGTACTCAGATCTGCACTCAATCACCACAGAAGAAAATGGATGATGGGTCCAGTAAGTAAAATCTCAAGGAACTCTTCTGAGCATTCAAATAAACAAGTGGAATTCAATAAATACTGTTAAATAAACATGCGAAATGTAAATAGACAACTGTAATTAAAGCATCGCATGCATATATAAAAACAAAGTGCAAATGTATGTGCGTACTCCAGTCAGACTAAACCATACTTTGAAATCCCCTTCCAGGATCCCACTAGTAGGCGCACCCAGCTAGCTATCGCCTAGTCCATCTTGGTGGCCAGTGTAGACCTACGATGCACCGATACATGTAGCAGTTCATTAGCTCGGATCGTTATCCACCGAGAACTACTAATACACGTGCTTTGGTCGAGAATGCATAGATACACAACGAAAATCCGGTGGGAGTAACTCAACCAATCGTCCAAACAATGACAAGATATAGATGTAATACATATCATAAGGAATACCGAAAATGAATGGAAATACAAAACGAAATAAATACTCGAGTTTTTCAATTGGGTTTTACAAACCTCATAACGCACTCTAATACTCGTAATCAATTCCTGAGTCCAAGTCCACTGAGTCCTTGGTCGCAAATTAATCACTCGTGTTCACCTATGTCAATTTATCAATAATTCCGATTTAGCATTACAATTTATGATCAAGTTCTAAACTTTTGGCCAAATTGCCCAATTCGTGCTTTTCGAGGCAAAACCCCGCAAAAGTCACGTATCATATTCCCAAATATTTTATTTTTCATAGAAATTCAACAATTTCTATTTATTATTTGGAAATATAATTTTTTTGGAATTTTTCCAAATTTTTTTTCCTTTTTTTTATATATATTAGTTTGGGTCGGGTCGGCCCAAACGGGTCGGACTCGACCCTGGACTAGAATTGGTCCAGGCTCACCCCATGGGTCGAGCCTGGCCAATTCCGGGCACAACTCAGGTGGGTGGGTTGACACAAGCGCACGCGTGCGAGCGTGTGCATCCCCTCCACGCGATCGAACCAGGGATCCATGGTTTGATCGCCATAATTTTATTTTTTTTTTTTTTTTATTTTTTTATTTTTTATTTTTTTTATTTTTTTTCTGTTGGGGTTGGGGTTGGCTATTAACTCTAACCCCAAGTGGAATTGATGGCGGGGGAGGCACCCCTGCCATCTCCACCCTCGACCCTATCGGCCTTCATGGCCGAACCCCTTGGCCACCATAAAAACAACGAATACACAACAAAATCAACAACGACTCACCTTGATCCTGATGTTTCTACCATCTCTTCTCTCCTTCCCGACCTCTCCTTCTCCTCCTCCTCTCTTTTTCTTCTTCTTCTCGGCCTCTCAATTGTGAGTGAGAGTGTGAGTGAGAGAAAATGTGGTGGATGTTGACTTATAGCCAATTATCATCTCCACTCACATGTGCATCCTATGCATCCATAACCCTCCATTTATTCCAGCCTAACACCTCCCAAAATCAGAATTGTGACATTTTTGGGACACTCGCTTGTGTTTTAAGCACAAAAATGTCATTTTCGGGCGTTTCGATGCCCGATTTGGGTCCGAACAGCGACATAGTGTACCGCCGCGTCACTAGCCACCTAATACCTATTCCATAATAGTTATTTGGCCAATTTTTATTTAATTTGTGTGTTTTAGTTTCCCCAACCTAATAGTTGGTCCCGTCAACTATCCGTTACCTGAGTCGACACGCATATCGAGGCGAATATAGTTCATACAATCTCGCTCGTATTGTTATGCAACATACACGAATGCGATGTATTTCAATAACTCGCACCACAAATAAGCATCCAACACATAATAAACTATTGTACATAGGTCACTGTGTGTCCTAGCCTACCGCGGCGTCCACGTAGATCTGAGCTGGCGTCTACGTCTGTAAATTCGAGATAATTAACGACATTAATTAAATGGGTCGTTACACTCGTTCGGTTTGTTTTTGTCAACTTACAGTGCGAGTGGAGTTAACTTCATGTAGTTAACTCACAGTGTATGTAACGGCCTGAATTTAATTTGCCGTTATTTATGACATAGTTGCAGACGTGGTTGATAGCTCAGATGCTCGTGGGACTCCACAGCTAGGCTAGTGCACGCCTGGAGCTAAGTAAATACTTATTTTGCATGCCGATTTGTATAATTTGCAATGTTACGTTGGAATAAAGTAAACAACATCATAATGTGTGTAATTATAGGTCATTTGACGTGTGAGATTGTGTGTGAAGTATTTACCTCGATATACGTGTCGACGCGGGTACCGGATAGGCAAAAGACTAAATACTAGGTCAAAAAATAATACACACAATAAATAAAATAAAATGAGATAAATATTAATATGGAATGTGTGTTTGGTGGTCAAGGACATGGTAGTACGCATATGTCTCGGTTTGGGACGCAAAACCAGGCATCGAAACACCTAGAATGCCACTTTTTGGTTTAAGGACAAGGGCGAGTGTACTATTGGTGTCCAAATTGGATTCATTAGAAGGTTAATAATGGAGCAAATGGAGTGTATTGGATTGCCTTGAGATATGTAAGTGAGGAGAGATCACAATTCAAGTATAAAAAATCTTATTTGACTTCAAACCACCACCTTTTCTTTCTCCTTATCGCATAATCTAAAAATTGAAGAAGAAGAAACAAGGGTTTTGAGGTTCTAACTTAGTGATTTGAGGAGCTTGGAGGGGTAGCATCATTAAAGCAAGGTGAGAACCACAATCACCTTAACTTTCTTTACCTTTTGGTACCATTTTTAGAGGTGTTGGTGTGAATCCATTAGGGATTGTTAGTAGTTGTTGAGTAGTTGTTTTAAAGGTTTAAAGTGTTATGAAGTTCAGTGGTTGTTGTTTGTTGTTGTTAGTGGTGGAGGGGTCTAAACCCATAATTTTCAGCAAAATTGTTGTCCAGAGCACAGGTAGCGTGCTATGTGGACATGTAGCACGCTACACTCTGTGTTACAAAGAACACAAGTTCCCCAGTATGGGTAGCGCGCTACACGGTGCAGAACTTAGAATATATTTTATGCTATTCAACATAAACTACATCCAAATTGATTATAAATCACTTATAAATGGACATAGGTCATTCGCGCGATAAATTTGGATATCGAGGATTCGAAGGAGTCAGACCGGGGGTTAGTTACCGAGACACGGAGTGCGGTTTGAGGCATGTAGTATCCCAACTAAAATTACTTGAGCAGTATTTATTTTTGCTTTTGAATTCATATTCTGTCTTTTAATACTCTATTCCTAGTTTGGTTAAATAGACGGACGTTGAGACTCTCCTTCCGTGCCATTCTCGTGTGTATGTCCACTTGGCCATAACACATGTGTCAGGGATCTTGGTGAATAGGTCAACCCGAAAGTCGCGTTGAGGCATGTGTAGTGCGTTGTTAGTTCCATGCCGACCACCTAGCGGATCCAGATATTGGCCTTGTTTGAGTGCTACTCACCAGCAGTAGTTTGTGGAAGAGTTCGAAGTATGGCGCTAGTCAGACCCTAAGCTCTAGAAACACACATTTGAGCTTGCACTATTACATATACATGCGATGAACATAATTGCCTGTATTTATTTCCACATGTTTATTTAATAGTTTTGTTTAAATTTCGTATTTACTTTCAGTATTGCTCACTTAATTTCCTTGGGAATACTCACTTTGGACTCGTCATCTGCCTTTTGTGTTGGCTTGAGTGCAGATCCTAGTACAAGTCGTTGCAAAGGCAAACTTCCAGAGTACCTGTGATTCAAAGACATTAAGCCATGCTTGTACGTTTGTATTATATATATTTTGTCTTATTTTGGGGATTTGGGTTGTGAGACACATCAAAATTTTATAGTCTTGATATATATTTGAGATCTTTGAGGTTTATATATGATATATGGTAACTTATGGGTTTTTTCACTAGGTATTAGAGTTAGATGCATGACTATACTGTTTCATATTTTAATTTTCATAATAAAAGACTTACGCTGTGATTTATTTGGGATTAACATGATATTATAGACAGATGATTTGAGTTCATTAACAATTTAAACAGTAAATTGTTGTTCATTGAGGTTAATAATGATTTAAATGGTGGATGAGATGGCATGTGGGATACAATTGACTTGGTAGGCTAGGTTGTGAGCCCGCATCGGCCCCGTGGTTGTCCATTTGGAAATGAGACGTTACAGTGTAAGTTCATTGGTTGAACTTTAAACTTGCGGGAAGTTACAAATTTTTTAAAATAGTAAAATGTGGGAATTGACGTATTTAAAATAAAAAGATGATTTGTGAGGGACTTAGGAAAAAGATGATCTGTGAGGGATATTTTTATCAATTGAACTTTTGGGAGATATCTCCTAATGGGGGGTGGGGAGATAACTCACCCCTCCCCTGTAAGTTGGGAGATATCTTATAGGGAGTTGGACAACCAAACAAGATTGTTTGCCCAATTCCCTATGAGTTTACACTCATTATTAAACAAAATAAGTATCAAACAATGAAATTACGATGAGAAAAAGTAATAACCGACGTTTAAAAAACTAAACACTGCCCCATATAGCGTCTAAGATTTTAACGTTTCATCTAATAAGCTACTAACCAAACATGACTATTTTTCTCCAACTAACTTACAAGCTAGCTGATAAACTACTTTGTGCTTGCCAAAAAAGAGCCTAAGTGAAAATATACTAAAAAATGATGAGTAAGGACATAATTTGCACGATATAAAATCGTGATGATTTTTTTGCGGAAACCTTGAAATGTTAGAATATTTTGTCTATTAAGCCAAAAAAAAAACTTAAGTACACCTACAGGGGTGTATTCAATTGAAATTTTGATAGACTTTTGGCAACTTTTAATTACTAAAAAAGTTTAGGTGTATTCAATTAAAACTTTTAAAGAGTTTCTAAAAGTAAGGTGTATTCAATGTGAACTTTTAGACTTTTTAAAAGTTTTTAAAAGTTTTGGGATATACAATTTAAACTTTTAGAGAGTTTATAAAAGTAAAGTGTATTTAATTTTTTATGAGTTTTGTAGTTTGGTTACAAATCTCGACTTTTATAGACTTTTTGTATAAAAATACACATAAACAAATTTTCAACTTCTCATCACCTCAACCCAAAAACTTTTAGAGACTTTTAATTTTTGTTGGTTTCCTTATTCAATAAGGACTTCATTGTTCATAATGTTTTTTCTTATCAATTATTTTTATCAACTTCTCCAATCACTCAACAACTCGTGAATTTCATTGTTCACTCATTATATTCTAATGAAAATGATGTCGTTAAAAATGAAAATGATGTCGTTATTAACAAGATCTCATTTTTGCATCATTGTACATTTTATATGATTTTTTTACAAAGAAGTTTTGTTTATTAAGTGTGTAATTATAATCCCAAAAAATGTAATATTACTATTTTTGGAGAAAATAATCGCATATTTTTTTTTCAAATGCAAGAAATGCATTTTAAAAATTTTAAACTATCATTCTTAAAGAAAAAGATATAAGTTTTTTTTACTTAAGTTAAAAAAAGTGCAAAATTTTTACACACAATGATCTTACTTGGTTCTTTTTTGCCACTAAAAGATTATTCATTTGCATATTTGTTTTGTTGATATTTATTTAGTTATTTATTATGTTACTATCTTGATTGTCGTAATTCATTACTATGTCTATATGATTTTTTATTAAAATATAAAAATACTTTAAAAAAATTAATAATAGTTAAGAAAAAGAAATATAATTATTCGTCTTTTTTATAATAAAGTACAAAATATTTGTTTCAATATTAAAATCACAAAAATCTACTAGTATCAATCAAAATCATATTTAAGAAGTCCACAAAAATCACTAAAAATCTTAAATGTTGATAAAAGTCATCGAAAAGAAGTTTACTTAAAAGTTTATCAAAGTCTTTAAAAATCTACGAAAATTTACAAACTTTAGAAAAGTCATTCACTTATAAAAGTAACCAAAAGTCTATTAAAATCTCAATTGAATACACCCCTGCTAGTTTCATCAGTGAAGCGACATTGCACAAATGCATAATTAAATTCTTATCTTTTGACCAAAAAAAAAAAAAACTCTATCTTCTCACTAAAAAAGAAAAACAAAATTACTCTATCTTCTCACTCGAAAAAAACAACGTACCGGTTGTGCTCTACTAAGATTATACGAGAGAGCGTAACACCACACCGATGATCATGAAGAAAATGGAGATAAAAGTCAAGATTAGTTTGACAGGCTCTTGTAAAATTAGTGGAGGCTAAGGAGGGAAGAGTCTATAAAAGATCAAGACAAGTAACAACCCAATTTACGGAATGCAGAGCCACTCTAATCTGCCTAATCTGCCTATGTAGTTACTTAGAGCATCTCCAATGAGATCATGAATTGGAGTGAAAATGAATCCACCCAAGATACGATCCACATCCAACCCAAAAAATGTTCTCCAATGAGATCATGATTTATAATGTCCATCCTATATAGCATGAAATTAAAGTGAAGGGTGTCTATTACAATGTTTACTTCTAGACATTATGGTAGACTGTCACGTTATTAATTCTTATAAAATTTTTATTTTTTTTAAGCTTTTATTAATATTATGAAAATTGAAAATAAAATTAAGTGTCAACTCATCAATCTATGGTTTAAATCTACATTATCATTAGAGATAATTTTAAGAGGTGAATGTCTATTTAGTCATATATAAGATAGACATTCTTTCTACATCCATAATGTGAAATCAATTAATGGTCTAAATCTATGTTACTATTGGAGATGCTCTTCCATAGTAGATTTTTTGTCGACATGGACTGCCGCGTAGGTTTGTTCCAAAGCAAGATTCATTTACATTGGGAGTTTCAGCTCCCCCACATAGACTCTGCGCAATTCGTAAAGAAATCAGAGTAGTCAATTAGTGATACAAGTGGTTTAGACAAAAATAAAGATTAAAAAAAAAGAAAAAAAAAGATAAGTAACTTATTTCCCTTCAAGAAACCCAAATCTTGACTGATCTCAGCCAGCAATACTGTACCTCAAGTGATGCTCTCTGGCCACATTGCTAGAAAGCTAGAATGGCTTCAACACTGCACAGTCACCAAAGCTCTCACTGCCTTCACAACCATCTCCCAACTTAAACAATTCCACGCCCACATCACAACTTCAGGCATCCCCACCAAACACCTCCACCCCGTCGTTACCGCCAAACTCCTAATCTTCTCCGCACTCTCCACCTCACCCGACCTCAACTATGCCCAAAAACTCTTCAACCACGCCTCCCACCCCTCTCTCTTCATGTTCAACACCATGATCCGCGCCGTGTCGCGCCGCGCCGAACAACCCATCTATTCCCTCCAATTCTACATTCAAATGCTTCGCTCTTCAATCTCCCCAGACCACTTCACCTTCCCTTCTCTCATCAAGTCTTGTTCTGCAACGTCAGCTCTTGTTCTTGGCCAGCAATTGCACTCCCATGTGCTGAAACTCGGGCTCGATTTCGATGTTTTCATCGTTAATTGCTTGATTGATATGTACTCCCATTGTGGGGAAATGGGGGATGCCCATAAAGTTTTTGTGGAGGGTTTTGATGTAGTTGATGTGGTGTCATGGACTACATTGATTACTGGGTACTCTGGTTGTGGGAATGTGGATATGGCGCGAAAGTTTTTTGACTCGATGCCGGTACGGAATGGGGTTTCGTGGAATGCTATGATAACGGGGTATGCGCGAAGCGGGAGTTGTATCGATAAGGCGCGTGAATTGTTTGATGAAATGTCTGAAAGGAATGGTGAGTCGTGGAGTGCGATGATATCGGGGTATTCGCAATGTGGGATGTCTGTGGAGGCAATGTGTCTATTCAGAGAGATGGTTAGGGCTTGGGATTGTGCCTAATGAGGCTGCACTTGTTAGCGCTGTTTCGGCTTGTGCTCATCTTAGATCACTTGAGGAAGGAATGTGGTTGCATTCTTTGATAGAGGAAAGGAAGTTGAAGCTTAATGTGACTGTAGGAACGGCTCTTGTTGACATGTATGGGAAGTGTGGAAGCATAGAGAGAGCTCGTGTTGTCTTCGATGACATGCCAGTGAAGAATGTCATGACATGGAACTCAATGATAGCTGGCTTGGCCTTGAATGGATATGGAAAACAAGCATTGTCTTTATTTTGGAGAATGCGGATTGAGGGTGCCCTGCCGAACGCCATAACCTTCATTGGTGTGTTAACAGGGTGTAGTCATTCGGGTTTGGTCGATGAGGGAAAACGGGCTTTTGAAGTGATGATTCAAGAGTACCAGATTGAGCCTCAGCTAGAGCACTACGGAAGCATGGTTGATTTGCTTGGTCGTGCTGGTTTGGTTCAGGAAGCGTTGGATTTTGTCGAGAAAATGCCTGTTGAACCTCATCCTGGCTTATGGGGAGCCCTTGTCAATGCGTGCAGGATTCATGGTGATGTCAAACTTGGCGAAGAACTTGGGAAACGCCTTGTTGAGTTAGAGCCAAATCACTGTGGGAGATATTCCTTGTTATCTAATATATTTGCAGCTGCCGAGAGATGGGATGATTTGGCCACAGTGCGAAACTTGGTGAAAGATAGAAATGTGGTTAAGAGCCCTGGGAATAGTATCATTAAAACATGAAGCCCAGAAGTCACAGCTTCAGCCGCTGGAGCCCTCTCTTTCTTTCTTGTATGTGAGGATACGATTGAGATGCAAATGATTGCTGGAGTTGATTGTAAAGAAATAATCTTTAAGTCATGCGAACAAGATGATGATGGTTTATTTCGACCGCCTATGCATGCATTGTCGATAGATAACATGCTTAATTGCATGTCTCTAATAGCTATTTCTTTTGTAAGTAACAAGAATTCATTTCTTTCTGCATCTCTCATAAGTTGAAAGCTGAAACTGCACCAAATGTTGGTTTCTAGCTACCTGATTTATTAGTGCCATTCACTGTAAAAGAGTTATCTTGATTTTTCACCACGCCTGACGAGTTATATTGGTGTTGCAATTATTTAGAGGACTGATATGTTGAAATTTTGGAAACATTTGAAATTTAACGTTGGTTCTTCCATATACCTCTCTAAAGATGAGTATTTGAGGTTTTCCCATGAATTGTCTGACTATTTGGATCATAGAAAGATGCATCTATTCCTCTCTGATGGGCATGGTTTGAATTTCAATTCTATAACAAGACATTATAGTTTATTGAAAATTTTATCATTGGAATTCGATTGCTTTCAATTTTTTTCTCGGATTTCTCCTAAGAGACTAGAATTTTTTTTATTTTTTAATTATTTTATTATTTTTTTTTTTTTTGTAGTCTTTTTGGTGCTCAAAATAAAAAATATTGTTTATATTGGCAGAACAAAGGTTTCCTCCTTATTGAGTTCAGGCACAAATTATCTCAAAATCCTTAAATCCCATTAGCAAAATCTTTGAAAAGTAAGTCAAGATCAACACATTGAATGAAATGATCATAAGAACTACAAGATTGAAGTTATCTTTCAGTAATTTAATCTTAACCACTTCTTTTTCACAAAGGTGTTGGCTTGCAGTTAGAAGTTTGAACTTGTAGCAGTCATTTTAGAAAGATAAAAATCGCCATTGACGCCATCTGGGTAACTAAGTAATATGCAATTATTCCACATTCAGCAATGCGGATTTTGTTTTATCCTGTTAAACATAATTTTCTACGCGTAATGAATCGAATGAAACCAGAATGGGCGAAAATGGCATTTATAACGTGAGAATTAGCAGTAACGTTCTTTATTACTGGCATTCATAATTTCGCTTATGTACAATATCAGGTAACTTCATCTACAATAGTTCACTAGATCTTTAGTGAACATCCCATAAGTCTTAACCAGTAATAGACAAGTACGACAATCACCAACGCCATCATCGCCACTTTATATACTTTACACTCAGAAACATGGCTTCTTGCTTAGAGGTTAAACATAACCTTAATAGCACTACCTCCACGGGCGCTAGTTTCAAAGGCATCCTCAACTTCCTTTTGGGAAAACCCAAACCTATGGGTTATAAGAGGCTTCACGTCAATCTTTCCAGTCCTTAAAAACTCCAGGCAAAGGGGCCAAGTATTTTTGTAGCGGAAAATTCCAACGACATCAACCTCTCTGCCACAAGAAAGTTTCGAACTTTAGATTGAAAAAGTAAAGGCGCTTTTTCATTAAAAAAAAAAAAAAAAAAAAAAAAAAAGTAAGTGCGCAATTCATCATCAACAACAAAGCCTCAACCTTTAATTGTGCTGCTCATCAAAAATTGATTTAACAAAGGTAAGGAAAGGGAAGAAACATATACCTTGCTGCTGCAGGAGTGAGAGGAACTGTCATTTCGTTGTGACCCATGCCCACAAGGCAAACCTTGCCACCTGATCGAGTAGCACTGAGAGCTGTTGACATGGTTTTATTGAATCCGGCACAGTCAAAGGTCACATCCACTGCAGTTCCCATGGCTTTCTGTATCTCCACCACTTCTTTGCTTACATCCTGTGAAATGCAATGGCAATGGTTATGCTTAAGGAGTAATTTCCAAAAATCAATGAATCATCCAGTCTCACATTAATCTGTTAAATCTCAACTTCTTTCGTTGAGTTCATTAATGGAAAAATTATAAACCTCTCTCTTCTCCCTCCACTTCCTGATACATAACTGTTAGAGTGAATCATTAAACTGTAAGTGTTGTATGTGTATCTCGAGGACTGTTCTGTGGTTGTATATGTTGTTAGTGTTGTATGTGTGTGTTTAGAGTGTTATGGTTTGAAGGGTTGTAATGAGAACAGATGGACGGTGTGGATGTATTCATTCTTTGATATATAAATGAAAGAACAGTAGCATCGGCGAGTTTGCGGAGCTACTGAGTTTCTCAAACCCTAACGATGGGTTCGGGTTCATTGTGAACTCCGACATGGTATCAGAGCAGCGAAGGCTAACGTCGGAGGTGGTTCGATCAAAGTGAGAGCAACTAGGTTGATGAAGCCTGGTGCATAGGTGGAAAGTGTGTGACAGAGATCTCAAGAAATTACATCTAGAGGTCTGATCTAGGTACAAATAACTAGATCAAGAAGAAGGATCACCGGATCTGGAAGAAGAAGAGATAGATCTGGAAAAACTTCACCAGATCTGGAAAGTTTGAAGGCGACTGTCGAGTTTTGGCAACAGATCTGAAGTTTCTTGAAATTTCTCATTTCAAGTTACTAGATCTGGAAAGAAAAACATCAGATCTGGAGGGTTTGTGACTACATAAGTGAAGTTTGCTGTAGTTCTGCAAGTATGGCCTCTGCATCGTCCTCGTCGGTGTCGGTTTCAGGTGGAGGTTCAGGTTTGAACTCTGGAACTACTTTTACTCCGTTTGGAAATTCATTGAGTCAATTTGTTACTGTAAAGCTTGATGGTTCAAATTTTTTGTTGTGGAAATCAATTGTTATACCGGCTATACAAGGGTTTGAGTTAGATGGATACCTATTTGGAACACTTCCATCACCGAAAACAGTTCTGGCTGATGGATCGGCTAATCCAGAGTATAAGTTGTGGTTTAGTCGAGATAGGTTCCTTTTGGGTTGGCTGATAAATGCGATGACCCCAGAAACGGCAATGCAGATCATAGGGAATACACCCAAGAAAACAGCCAACGAGTTGTGGGAGGCTATTGAAGCCCATTGTGGTTCTAACAACAGAGTACATATTCAGTCACTAAAGAAAGCAATGCATACGACTCGAAAAGGGAGCATGAAGATGAGTGAGTATTTGTCAAAGATGAAGGGAATTTCTGATAATCTAGCAATCGCTGGATCAACGATGAGTATGGATGACTTGGTATCAAGTGTACTGATTGGATTAGATCGTGAGTACTTGCCGATCACGACATTCTTACAAGGCAAATCTGATTTGCAGTGGCAGGAGTTATATTCCTCTCATAGGGTTTGAGGAGACATTGGATCGGTATAACATTGCTCAGGGCATTAATTCTTTGGTGATAAAGATTCACATTCCGTGAACGCTGCTGAAATAAAAGGAAATGGTTCCAAGCAAAATTGGAATAATAGTGGTGGTGGAAATAGAGGCAATGGTGGTTTTAGAGGTCGTAATGGTGGTCGTAATGGTGGTTTTCGAGGACGAGGAGGATTTCGCTCATCAAACAGTAATAGTAAACCTACTTGCCAAATTTGTGGAAAATTTGGTCATTCAACCGCTGTTTGTTATTATCGAGCTGACGTGAAATACATGGGAACTCAAGCTGGGTCTTCTCAACAGCAACAAATGAGATCATCTACTCAAATCTCAAATCCACCAGTCTCATTTCTTACTACTTCTGACACAAGTCAGGATGGTTCATGGTACATGGACAGTGGTGCAACTTCTCATGTAACTGGTGACTCTACTCAAATGGTGAATTCTTCGGCTTATTCAGGTACACAATCGTTAATGGTGGGTAATGGTCAATTACTTAAAATTGATAGTATTGGATCTGCTTGCATTCCATCATTTGGCTCTAAGTTGTCTTTTCACAACACTATGTGTGTACCGAGTATTAAGAAGAATCTGTTAAGTGTCTCACAGTTAACCAGGGACAACAATGTCTTGATTGAATTTCATCCGCATGTCTGTTTCGTGAAGGATATCCAAACCAATGAGATTCTTCTTCACGGAACTCTGCAAAATGGTCTCTATCGCATTTCTGGTCCACCTACACAGTCTACATCTCATGCTGCTTTGTTTGTGTCTAATAAAGGTGTGTCTTCACTATGGCATTCCAGACTTGGTCACCCAGCACAAAAGGTTCTTCAACAGGTTATGCATCATAAACTTCATCTTTCTGTGAATTCATTTGCTGATATGTGTCAATCATGTCCACTGGGAAAGAGTCATGCATTACCTTTTCATTCATCAAGTAAAATGTCAAAAACTGTTTTGGATTTAATCCATACTGATTTGTGGGGTCCTGCACCGATTACTTCTCCGAGTGGTTTCAACTATTACATACATTTTATCGATGATTCTACGAGATTTACTTGGTTGTATCCTTTAAAGCTGAAGTCTGATGCATTGCAAGCATTCGTACATTTTAAGTCCATGGTCGAAAATCAGTTTGGTACCACTATCAAAAGAGTTCAAGCTGACTGGGGAGGAGAATATCGTTCTTTCCAGTCTGTTCTTGACTCTTGTGGCATTATTTTTCAGCATCCATGTCCTCATATTCATGAACAAAATGGTAGGGCTGAACGTAAGCATAGACATATTGTAGAGATGAGTCTTACCTTATTAGCTCATGGCAAGTTACCATTGAAATATTGGTGGGATGCATGTGCCACAGCAGTGTTTCTTATCAATAGACTTCCTACCAAAACTTTACATGGATTGTCTCCTTATGAAAAGCTCTTTCATGCTTCCCCAGATTACACTATTCTAAGAGTGTTTGGTTGTGGCTGTTTTCCTTACTTACGACCCTACAATAAACATAAATATCAGTTTCGATCTGAGAAGTGTGTGTTTCTGGGGTACAGTAGTCAGCACAAAGGATACAAGTGTTTAAGTCCTTCTGGTTGAGTTTATATCACTCGAAATGTAGTTTTTCATGAAAATGACTTTCCATATGACTCCCTATTCTCCACTGGCAAACAGTCATTACCATCTTCATCTACTGAGTTGCCTACCAATTTTCCACTGTTGGTTCCCAATCAGTGTCTAGGGTAAACCACTTTAGATACCTAGGTTCAATCATACAAAATGATGGTAACATTGAAAATGATGTCACACATAGAATCCAAGCTGGATGGAAGAAATGGCGGAGTGCAACGGGGGTGATTTGTGATCGACATGTTCCCACTAAGTTAAAAGGAAAATTTTATAGGACCGCAATTAGGCCAGCTATGCTCTATGGAAGTGAATGTTGGGCGAAAGCAACAACAATTACATAAAGTGAATGTAGCGAAATGAGGATGCTTAGGTGGATGTGTGGTAAAACCCGTAAAGATAGAATAAGAAATATAAAAATTCAAAGACAAGTAGGAGTAGCACCAATTGATACAAAGATTAGGGAAGGGCGGTTGCGATGGTTTGGTCACCTGCAAAGACGGACTACAAATGCCCCAACTAGAAAACTTGACTCAATAGAAACTGTAGAAATTCGACGAGGTAGGGGTAGACCAAAGTTAACATGTGATGCATTAATTAAGAGAGATTTGAATGATTTGCAAAGCTCACCATCAATTGCACTGAATCGAGCACAATGGAAAAGTTTGATCCATGTAGCCGACCCCAGTTAATTTGGGACTGAGGCTATGTTGTTGTTGTTGTTGTTGTTGTTGGTTCCCAATCAGTGTCTAGCTCCTCAGTCCAGGGCTGTATCTGAGTCTCCTCATTGTGTATCTCCATCTGGGTCTTCTCAGTTACATGAATCCACTAATGAGTCACATTCATCAGCAGCAAATGCTTCTAGTGATCAGGAGGTTCAACATGATGTTAATGTTCCCACTAATACACACCCAATGATAACTAGAGCCAAAGATGGGATCAGCTTAAAGAAAGTGTTTTTAACTAGTACTTCTGATCATGAGAGTGATATTCCTCAATCAGTAGCTGCTGCCCTTAAACTCCCTCATTGGAAGGCAGCCATGGATAAGGAATATCAGGCTCTTATGCAGACTGGGACTTGGTCTCTTGTTCCTCCTTCTGATAATCAGAACATTGTGGGAAATAAATGGATTTTTTTCTCAAGAGGAATTCTGATGGGTCGGTCAATCGATATAAGGCTAGATTAGTGGCCAAAGGGTTTAAACAAGTACCCGAAATCGATTTTGATGAGACATATAGTCCTGTTGTAAAGTCTTCTACCATCAGAGTTATTTTGTCCTTGGTTGTCCAGTTTGGTTGGTCTTTGAGACAAATTGACATCAATAATGTTTTCTTAAATGGTCATTTGGTTGAAGAAGTTTACACAAACCAACCTATGGGGTTTGTGGATTCTTCTCAACCCACTGCTGTTTGCAAATTACATAAAGCTTTGTATGGTCTTCGTCAAGCTCCCCGTGCATGGTTTGATCAGTTAAAGTCCACTTTACTGTCTTGGGGTTTTTCCAACTCTAAAGCTGACAACTCTTTGTTCCTATTTCATCAAGACAAAGTTGTGTTGTATGTGCTGGTGTATGTGGATGATATCATAATTACGGGCTCAAATCCTACATACATTCAATCCTTCATTGATAGGCTGAATAGTAGGTTTGCTTTAAAGGATATTGGAGATCTCAGTTTATTTTTGGGTATGGAAGCTCATAGGACTGCCAAGGGACTGTACTTAACTCAAACTGCATATATTAATCAGCTGTTGCAGAAAGGGGGTATGTCCAATGCCAAGCCAATTGAGACTCCCTTTTCTGTAGGCAAGTAGTTGTACAAGGATGGCAGTGCTTCTTTTGCTGATAAAACTCTTTATAGGAGTCTACTTGGGGGTCTTCAATATCTTGTTAATACTAGGCCTGACATTGCTTATATTGTTAACAAATTAAGTCAGTTTCAGCAGTCTCCCACTGTTGTACATTGGCAAGCTCTTAAAAGGGTGTTGAGATATCTCAAAGGCACGGCTAATTTGGGTCTTTGGTTTAAGCCGAGCTCTGCTTTATATCTGACTGGCTATTCTGATGCTGATTGGGCAGCATCTGTTGATGATCGTAAGTCTGTAGCTGGTTTTGCTGTATTTTTGGGTTCAAATTTAATTACTTGGCAATCTAAGAAACCGCAGGTGGTGGCTAGGTCGAGTACTGAATCTGAATATCGGGCTTTGGCTCATGTGGCTGCTGAAATGAGCTGGATTCAATCTCTCATATATGAGTTGCAGGTTTCAGTCTATGCTACTCCTACTGTGTGGTGTGATAACATGAGTGTTGCTGCTCTTGCAAAGAATCCAGTTTATCACTCTCGCACCAAGCATATCGAGCTGGATATTCATTATGTTCGTGACAAGGTCTTGTCGGGCTCTCTGGATGTTCATCATGTTTCTTCTTTGGATCAGGTTGCTGATATTTTTACAAAACCATTTTCCAGTTCTAGATTTCTTTACTTACGGGACAAACTAAGTCTCTTTTCTCTTCCTCTTAGTTTGAGGGGGGATGTTAGAGTGAATCATTAAACTGTAAGTGTTGTATGTGTATCTCGAGGACTGTTCTGTGGTTGTATATGTTGTTAGTGTTGTATGTGTATGTTTAGAGTGTTATGGTTTGAAGGGTTGTAATGAGAACAGATGGACGGTGTGGATGTATTCATTCTTTGATATATAAATGAAAGAACAGTAGCATCGGCGAGTTTGCGGAGCTACTGAGTTTCTCAAACCCTAACGATGGGTTCGGGTTCATTGTGAACTCCGACAATAACAATCGGAATGTCTTGAATTTTTATTCATTGACCTCAAAGTATGTCTTCACCTCTTGTTCCATGTTGCCGCTTCACATTGTTCTACTTTTACAAGTCAAGATAAAGAATGTTGTTCACATGCTCCAATTTGGGTGTCGTGAAGCATTTGTTTGTTGAGACTCGCAAGGTATGGTAGATGTAATGAATGATTAAGCTTCTTCTCCTTGGCATATATGGCATCTTTTGAGTAAAGGAAAACAAATTCTGAAGTCTTTTGAGGTGGTGAATGCTAAACATTGTTGGAGAGAAACAAACAAGGTTGCAGATCATGTTGCTTCTAATCTAAGCTTAATGTCAATGAAAATAAGGTTTGGCATCCTATGGAGTTGTGGCCAGATATCATGGAATTGATCAACAATGATGCTGAAGAACGATTGTACACTCGCCAAAGGGTTAGACAAACTTAAATGACTGCCTTGTAATGTCTATTTTACTCTTCTTTGCTTGTGGATGCACATAATCACTATTATTCATTAATTTTAATTATTTTCCTATTAAAAAAAAAAACTTCAACAACATTAACTGCACGTGTATTTTAGATTTGTCTGCATCTCTTATTTTGTTGTAACAATATTTCAGTTGTAAACAAACTCCAGTACAGCTGTACGACTCTTTAAATAGAGTCAAGTCACTCGACAAATAATTAACTTATTAATTCTCTTGTTACTTGTTTATGGTATCAGAGCTCATCTCTCACGACTCTTCGATCCTACATTTTTCAGGGGGGTGTATCAATTGAGATTTTAATAGACTTTTGGTTACTTTTATAAGTTTATGACTTTTCTAAAGTTTGTAGATTTTCGTAGATTTTTAAAGACTTTGATAAACTTTTAAGTAAACTTTTTTTTTATGACTTTTATCAACATTTAAGATTTTTAGTGACTTTTATGAACTTCTTAAACATGATTTTGATTGATACTAGTAAATTTTTGTGATTTTAATATTGAAACAAATATTTTGCACTTTATTATAAAAAAAGACGAATAATTATATTTATTTTTCTTAAGAACTATTATTAATTTTTTAAAAGTACTTTTATATTTTAATAAAAAATTATATAGACATAGTAATGAATTACAACTATCAAGATAGTAACATAATAAATAAGTAAATAAATATCAACAAAACAAATATGCAAATGAATAATCTTTTAGTGGCAAAAAAGAACCAAGTAATATCATTGTGTGTAAAAATTTTGCACTTTTTTTGACTTAAGTAAAAAAAACTTATATCTTTTTCTTTAAGAATGATAGTTTAAAATTTTTAAAATGCACTTCTTGCATTCGAAAAAAAAATACGCGATTATTTTCTCCAAAAATAATAATATTACATTTTTTGATATTATAATTATACACTTAATAAACAAAACTTTTTTGTAAAAAAATCTTATAAAATTTACAATGATGCCAAAGTGAGATCTTGTTAATAACGGCATCAACATAAACATTAGAATATAATGAGTGAGCAATGAAATTCACGAGTTGTTGAGTGATTTGAGAAGTTGATAAAAATAATTGATAAGAAAAGACATTATGAACAATGAAGTCCTTATTGAATAAGAGAACCAACAAAAATTAGAAGTCTCTAAAAGTTTTTGGGTTGAGGTGATGAGAAGTTGGAGATTTGTTTATGTGTATTTTTATACAAAAAGTCTATAAAAGTCGAGATTTGTAACCAAACTAAAAAAGTCATCAACAAATTAAATACACCTTACTTTTAGAAACTCTCTAAAAGTTTGAATTGAATACCCCAAAACTTTTATAAACTTTTAAAAAGTCTATAAAAGTTCACATTGAATACACCTTACTTTTAGAAACTCTCTAAAAGTTTTAATTGAATAGACCTAAATTTTTTTAATAATTAAAAGTAACCAAAAGTCTATTAAAATCTCAATTGAATACACCCCTCTTTATTTTTTATTTTTGATGGCAACTGATTTTAGTTCCTGCGGTTCTAATGATTCCATTCACCAATTGAAGCTCACATCTCTCAACTATTTCTCCTAGAAGGCTTAATTTCACTCCCTTCTATTTGGTCTGGATTTACTTGAGTATCTTGATTGTACTCATCCATGTCCTCCCAATATGGTTCTCTCTAATGGAATACAAGTTGATAATCATGCTTATCACTCCTTGCGTCATTAAGATCATCTCTTTTTGCATGCCATTTTCGCCTCTCTCGGTGAGACTCTCATTCCTTTAATCTCATCGTGGACAACAAGTTAAAGAAGCATGGACTCGCCTCAATAAACTCTATGCAAAGCGGTCTACCACTCACATTGTTCATCTGAAAGAACAACTCTTGTGAATCAATCAAGAATATCTCTCCATTTACTGAATTTCTGGTGTCCATTAAAAAGATACTTGATGAACTCAGAGTTCTTGGCGACCCACCGAATGACGCCGACCTTCTAGTGTACACAACTCTAGGTCCTGCTTACAAGGAACTTATTATTGTTGCGTGTATACAAGTATCTGTTGTTCCGTTTGAAGAGTTGTTCGACAAGATTGTGGACAATGAAACCTTTTTTTGACAATGACAAGCAACATGAAAATCTTCCTCGTCAACTACTAATTTCACCAAATCTTCTCCATGCCCTCGGAGACCGAAATAATCATTTGATCTGCTACCCACCTACATGTTCAGTTGCTTCAACTACAACTCGCTCTACGGTTGTTGTATGTCAGTTTTGTGAAATAAAAGGCCAAGTCATGATCCCAAGAGATGCTTCAAATTGTTTCCTCGTCTACCCATTTCCAAGCCCATTGTCAATGATACTAGTGTCTCTTCTCAACCTACTTCTCCATTAATTGTGGAATAAACCCCTCTTATAGCGTAACTTCTCAATGGGCCAATTTATCTCTTCCTCAAACATATGAAGTCTTGATGACATCATCATCGGCGATGGTACAACAATAAAAACACAACCTTAGTCCTAAATTAATTGGGGTTGACTACATGGGACAAATTCTTCCATTGTGCTCAATTAAGTGCAATTCATGATGAGCTTTCCAAACTATTTAAATCCCTCCTAATTAATGCGTCCCATGTTAACTTTGGTCTGCCCTACCTCATCGAATTTCTTTAGTTTCTATTGAGTCAAGTTTTCTAGTGGGGCCATTTGTAGGCCGTCTTTGTAGGAGACCAAACCACCGCAACTACCCTTCACTAATCTTTGTGTCAATTGGTGCAACTCCTACTTATCTTTGAATTTCTATATTTCTTATTCTATCTTTACGAGTTTTACCACACATCCACCTAAGCATCATAATTTCTGCTACGTTCATTTCATGTAATTGTTGTTGCTTTACCGCAACTACCCTTCCCTAATCTTTATGTCAATTGGTGCAACTCCTACTTATCTTTGAATTTCTATATTTCTTATTCTATCTTTACGAGTTTTACCACACAGTAGTACTTGATATTAAGCTAACACAACGAAAAAATATGAATAAAAGAGTTAGCGACCCTAGAATAAAGTGGTGGAACCTAAAACATAGTAAACAAGTAGAGTTTAGAGAAAAACTACTAAAGGAAAATGTTTGGAATCTTGACTTAGATGCTAATACAATGTGGCTAGAAATGAGTAGTTGCATAAGGAGGGTGGGATCAAACATATTAGGTATATCTAAGGGCTTGGGACCTCCAAAGAAGGAAACATGGTGGTGGAACGAGGATGTCCAACGAGCAATTAAGACTAAAAGAGATATGTATAGGAAAATACCTAAGTGTCAAGATGAAGATGCGTACAATCAATATAGAGAAGCTAGAAAAAAAGCTAAAAAAATAGTTAGTCAAGCTAAAACAAATTTCATGGAAGATTTATATACAAAGTTAGGTAATAGAGATGGCGAAAAATATATATATAGGCTAGCCAAATTAAGAGATAAAAAGAAATAAGACCTAAGTCATGTAAGATGTATTAAGGACGAAAATCAAAATGTTTTAACGCGCGAGGAGGATATTAAGGAGAGATGGAGAAGTTACTTCGATAGTTTATTTAATGATGGCCAAGTTGATGCTATAATAGATGAAAACCCACACCAAGAAAGAAATGTAAACTATACACGCAATATTAGAATTGTAGAAGTTAAGGAGGCATTGAAAAGAATGAAAATAGGGAAAGCATGTGGCCCAGATGAAATACCCATAGAGGTTTGGAAATGCTTAGGAGAAATCGGATTGACTTGGTTGACAAAACTTTTCAATAAAATTTTAAAATCAAAACGGATGCCAATGGATTGGAGAAGAAGCACGCTTGTGCCAATCTTCAAAAACAAAGGAGACATTCAAAGTTGCTCAAACTACCGGGGAATTAAACTCATGAGTCACACTATGAAACTGTGGGAGAGGATAATTGACAATAGGCTAAGGAGAGAAACAACAATATCAGAGAACCAATTTGGTTTCATGCCTGGGAGGTCAACTATGGAGGCGATTTTCCTTGTAAGACGATTGTTAGAAAAATATAGAGAAAAGAAAAAAGATCTTCATATGGTATTCGTAGATTTGGAAAAAGCATATGATAGGGTCCCTAGAGATGTTCTTTGGTGGGTTCTAGAAAGAAAAAGAGTGCACGCTAGATACATAGACACTATTAAAGATATGTACGATGGAGTAGTAACGAGTATAAAGACTTTTGGAGGAGCTACAAAAGAATTTCCCATTACGATAGGACTACATCAAGGATCGGCTTTAAGCCCATATCTATTTACTTTAGTTATGGATGAATTAACTAGACATATTCAAGAGGATATACCATGGTGTATGTTATTTGCAGATGATATTGTCTTAGTGGATGAAACTAAAGATGGAGTGAATAGGAAATTAGAACTCGGAGAAATACATTAGAATCTAAAGGCTTTAAGTTGAGTAGGACGAAAACGGAATACATGCACTGTGAGTTTGGAAACACTAGACATCGAGATGACGAGTGGTAAAATTAGGGAAGTAGAAGTTCCTAGGGTAAACCACTTTAGATACCTAGGTTCAATCATACAAAATGATGGTAACATTGAAAATGATGTCACACATAGAATCCGAGCTGGATGGAAGAAATGGCGGAGTGCAACGGGGGTGATTTGTGATCGACATGTTCCTACTAAGTTAAAAGGAAAATTTTATAGGACCGCAATTAGGCCAGCTATGCTCTATGGAAGTGAATGTTGGGCGGTAAAACAACATCAATTACATAAAGTGAATGTAGCAGAAATGAGGATGCTTAGGTGGATGTGCGGTAAAACTCGTAAAGATAGAATAAGAAATATAGAAATTCAAAGACAAGTAGGAGTAGCACCAATTGATACAAAGATTAGGGAAGGGCGGTTGCGATGGTTTGGTCACCTGCAAAGACGGCCTACAAATGCCCCAACTAGAAAACTTGACTCAATAGAAACTGTAGAAATTCGACGAGGTAGGGGTAGACCAAAGTTAACATGGGATGCATTAATTAAGAGAGATTTGAATGGTTTGCAAAGCTCACCATCAATTGCACTTAATCGAGCACAATGGAAAAGTTTGATCCATGTAGCCGACCCCAGTTAATTTGGGACTGAGGCTATGTTGTTGTTGTTATGTATAAATTAAGGCTCACCATCAATTGCACTTAATCGAGCACAATAGAAAAGTTTGATCCATGTAGCCGACCCCAGTTAATTTGGGACTGAGGCTATGTTGTTGTTGTTGTATCTTTATGAGTTTTACCAAACATCCACCTAAACATCATAATTTATGTTACGTTCATTTCATGTAATTGTTGTTGCTTTACCGCCCAACATTCACTTTCGTAGAGCATAGCTGGCCTAATTGCAGTCCTATAAGATTTTTCTTTTGACTTAGTAGGAACATTTCAATCACAAAACACCCCTATTGTACTCCGCCATTTCTTCCATCCAACTTAAATTTCATGTGTGATATCATTCTCAATATTACCATCATTTTGTATTATCGATCCTAGGTATCTAAAGTGGTTCACCTTAAGCACTTCTACTTCCCCTAATTTTACCACTCCATCATCTCGATGTTTAGTATTTCTAAACTCACAGTGTATGTATTTGGTTAACTTAAAGCCTTTAAATTCTAATGTATTCCTCCAAAGTTCTAATTTTCTATTACTCCATCTTTTGTTTCGTCCACTATGACAATATCATCTGCAAATAACATACACCATGGTATATCCTCTTGAATATGCCTAATTAGTTCATCCATACCTAAAGTAAAGAGATATGGGTTTAAAGCCGATCCTTTATGTAGTCCTATCGTAATGAAAAATTATTTTGTAGTTTCTCCAAATGTTTTATACTCATTACTACTTCCTCATACATATCCTTAATAGTGTCTATGTATTTAGCATTCACTCATTTTCTTTCTAGAACCCACCAAAGAACATCTCTATCGTATGCATTTTCTAAATCTACAAATACCACATGGAGATCTTTTTTCTTTTCTCTATATTTTTTAACAATATTCTTACAAGGAAAATCACCTCTATAGTTGACCTCCTAGGTATGAAGTCAAATTGATTATCTGATATTGTTGTTTCTTTTCTTAGCATATTGTCAATTATCCTCTCTTAAAGTTTCATAGTATGACTCGTAAATTTAATTCTCCGGTAGTTTAAACAACTTAAAATGTCTCCTTTGTTTTTGAAGATTAGTACAATCGTGTTTCTTCTCCAATTTATTGGCATCCGTTATGATTTTAAAATTTTGTTGAAAAGTTTTGTTAGCCAAGTCAATCAAATTTCTCCTAAGCATTTCCAAACCTCTATGGGTATTTCATCTATGCCACATGTTTTCCTTATTTTCATCATTTTTTATGTTTCTTGAACTTCTAGAATTCTAATATTGCATGTATAGTTTACATTTCTTTCTTGGTGTGGGTTATCATTTACTATGATATCAACTTGACCATCATTAAATAAACTATTGAAGTAACTTCTCCATCTCTCCTTAATATCATCTTTGCACGTTAAAACATTTTTATTTCCGCCCTTAATACATCTTACATGACTTACATCTTGTTTCTTTTTATCTCTTAATTTGGCTAGCCTATAAATATATTTTTCATCATCTCTATTACCTAAACCTCATATATAGATCTTTAATGAAATTTGTTTTTAGCTTGACCAACAACTTTTTTTAGCTTGTTTTCTGGCTTCTCTATATTGATTATACGCATCTTCATCTTGACACTTAGTATTTTCCTACACATCTCTCTTTTAGTCTTAATTGCTCTTTGGACATCTTCGTTCCACCACCATGTTTCCTTCTTTGGTGGTCTAAAGTGTTGAGACATAAATTCTCTAAAGTTGTCATTGTGTGTCACACCTTGTGCATCGTTTTTAAATGAAATATATTATGTCACTAACGGTCTATTTAGTTATTATTTTGAATCGCCTTGTCAGGATATCTTTACGTAGGCCCAGGGAATATATGTACAACTCATTGGATCTTTGAAGATCATGAAAATATTCTTGCAATATCTCGTGTATCTTCCAAAGATTGGCAAACATTCAAAACACAAGGAAAGATTGCCTGTGCTTAGTTTGCATATCTCAAACGAAGATGCGGAAAAAAGAAACTGGAAATTGGAAATTTGACACTCAATTCTTTCTTAAAGCCAGCAAATCTTGGTTTGATGGAAACATGAATATGTGCAAGATACTTTGAAGCCTGTGAATCGAAACAAATGTATTTATAGATTCTAGGCTTTCTTTATAAATAGTAGAGCCATCACAGATGCAATGCAACCTTTGAGAAATTAATTGTTCTTTGCATTCACAGTGAGATAAAAGAGAACATTCACTTTAGTTTTACACACATTGGGCTAAAGGGACCAGACGAAACATCGAGGGGATCTCGGGCACCAAGGATACTTGGGATTTCGTTTAAGTGCAAAGTGTAAGGGGGAGTGATTAGTGTAATAGAACTTAGTGAGGGATCACTAGCTAAGTGAGGATCACTAGCTAAGTGAGGGATCACTAGTTAGGAGTTCTACGTAAATATGTAATCAACTTTCTTAGTGCATTTACACATAGGCGTGGACCTGCAAATGTAGGACGGGAGGTCCGAACTGCGTAAACAATCTTGTGTGTCTTTTGTTTACTGCAATTTATTTTTACTTCTTGTTATTCATTTACGCCAAGACACGCAGCTCGTATCTGTGCCCACAACACCTATATATATACAAGGCTACTGTCTGCAGCCACTACAGAATCTGTGATAGATATTGTATTGTATTTACACCAAGCCTTTAGATATACCTAATACATTTGATGCTACTTTCCTTATGCAACTCCTCATTTTTAGCCGCATTGTATTAGCATCTAAATCAAGATTCCAAATATTTTCCTTAGTTTTTCTCTAAACTCTACTTGTTTACTATTTTTCAGGTTTCACCACTTTATTCTAGGGTCCTTGTCTTTTTATTCCTATTAAGTCGTCCTTTTAGCTTAATATCAAGTACTACTAACTAATGTTAGGTAGTAAGCGCTTCAACAGGTATTATTTTGCGGTCTCTACATATTTTTCTGAATATTTTTCTTGTTAAAAGAAAATCTATTAGACTCTTATTATGACCACTACTAAAAGTAATCATGTGCGACTCCCTTCTCATAAAACTACTATTTACTAAGACAAGATCGTATGCTAAAGCAAATTCTAAGATTGATTCTCCTTCTCCCTTTCTTTTACCGTAACTAAAACTTTCATGACATTATCATCGACGATAGTACAAGTTCAAAAATTACATAGTGTAACAATTAACTTTTCTTGTTCTTTTTGCTTATCTAATGTTCTTTGTGTTCCTACTTTAAAAAACAATTTACTTTATGTTTCTAAGTTTTGTCGTAGTAATCACATTTCTATTGAGTTCTTTCCTTCTTATTTTGTGCAAAAGAATTTGCATACGAGAACTCCTCTACTCAAAAGGCAAGAATCTTCATGATCTTTATGAGCGACCATCTAGTAATAATCAGTGTTACCTGGACTAGGCACTTTGTGCCAAAGTACCCATGTTGACACGATCTGACATGAATCCGGACTTGGATACGAGTCAACACGGCAGATTTGAGCATGGGAGATATGAAACTCGACACAACAGATATGTGGTTGGACATCGCAGATCTAAAGTTGGATGCAACAAAACTTAGGTAGTTGACGACGGATATGAGATGAGCGATGGCAGATTTGAGGTGGGAGGGAAAGAAGAAAAGACTTGCAAATTTGTGACTTACAAGCTACAGCACATGCGGATTTGAGTGTAGCTCTCGCACATGTGGAGAGAAGAAGAGCTTGAGAGAACCAAAGAAACACAGAAGAAGACCCATCGCGAGAGAGAAGCAGAGAAACCCTAACCCATCGAGGAAGAAGTACTATTTGACTAGGGCGTCGATGAAAAGTAAAACATCTATGATATCCCATCGAGAAAAAGTAATAGTATTTGACTATGAGCCAGTGGGCGATATATATATATATATATGGGAAAATTCTATAATGGAGCCTAAATATATATATCATGCCATGTGAACCCCTCAAAACGTGTTGTGCATTAATGATTCATATATTAAAGTGTTGGATTAGAATCCAATCATTGTAAATGAGATTCCCATGGTGTGTGTGTATATATATATATCATATCCAAGAACAAATGTCTAAAAGTTTGGACAAATATAGGCGAGTCCACGTATCCTTTAATTTAGAAAATAGCAGGTCTGACCGCTAGATACATATCTGTATCGACACCCATACCCGAGTCAATGTAACATAGGCCATAATACCTCATTGGGAGGTCCTATTGCTTTCTCAAAAAATTTTGTTGCATTTGTTGCACCTACTATCTAGCATGGTTGACTTGGTCATCCTCCTCTTCGAATAATGAAGTCTATGGAACACTCCACTTATTTCTTTCACTCCGTCTTCACGCTGTAAGTTTATTATGTTTTCTTGTCTATGAAGTAAAAGCCCACGTTTCTAAATCAACAAGTTATTGCCCTCTTAATTTAACTTATTTTGATGTTAGGGGTCCAACTTGTATTCCATCAATTGATGATTTCTATTACCTAGTGATTTTTTGTTGGTCACATCACTAAATGTGTGGTTTTTGATAAGTGTTTAATTAGACTTATATATAGGGTTAGTTTAGTAATATATTTGGCATAAATATCTCGGAATGAGCTCTAATAGATTATATTTATGTGTTTTCAGACATACAAGGTATAAAGGAGACAAATTAGTGATTTATGATGAAATAAGGAGAAAAAGCACAAATATACATTTTACGTCGTGGAGTGGAGGCTAGACGTCGTGGGAAGAGAGTGAAAAGCATGGAGAAGTGTTGAAGACCAAGAAATAGACATAGGAGAAGTGACGCAGTGGCGACGCTGTGTGGTTGTACACACGACGTTGGAATAAAATACACAGAGCGTTGAGCTCACTGAATGGAGAAAACACACAAAAAGGTCGAAGTCGTGGCAGCGATGTGGCATTACACACACGGTGTGGGTTACTTATACACAGCATCGGGACATAAAAAATAGAAAGTTTAGAATTCTAGTTCATTTGGAATTGTTAATTAAGGTTTCTAATTTTATTGTCAAGAGTCTAAAGGGTATAAATAAGTATTAGAACGTGGTAAACACATACATTACCACAAATTATCATAGAATAACATAGAATAACATAGTTTACATTGTTATTGAGAATTAAGAAGAGTTTTGGAGGAGAAGACATTAAAGACTCCACTTGCGGTTATTCGGTATTGTTTCCTTTATTTAATTGAAGTTATTTTATTTAATCTTTTATTGCAATGAATACCATGATGTGTATGTTGATTTCAATGATGAGTGAGAAGTTTGTTTATCTTAGGGATCAATAGATCTTATGGTATGAATGCTATGCTAAAAAAAATATGAATGGATTATAATGATTACAAAGTGCAATGGTTAGAATTTTTATTGATTCTATACATACTGCTATGAACAGCTTGATCACGTGTTTGTTGATTAGAGATTTTAAGAGTTACAAGAACCATTGGAGCTTTTAAGCCGATTATGGACAATACAACCGTAAAATGTATAAAATTGATAGATAATTATTGATTAGGGAGGCACGAATAGTAAACTTAAGTGGTTATGAGTCTAAAGATTTGAAACTTAATGCTATGTGGAACTTGTGTTATTTACACCGATAAGTGAAGTTCTAGTTTGCACATTATGATTTTTTCCACCACGACAGTGGGTTGAAGTTAATATGAAAGAAATTCATTAATTCTAATTGAGCATTGCACACACATAATGAAGATGAAAGAAGTATGAGATGAAAGCATAGTAATTCATAACCTAGGTGAATTTGTGAACTAAGAGTCTTCTTAATACAAGAGTACAAGTTATTTTAAATAGTTTTATAGAATAGAGTAGTTTAGTTAAAACCAATTAAAAAGAGATCTTCTTAGCAATAGAATGAACTTAACTAAGAGAACCGTGTCCATATAAACCTTTCCCCAAGGACGATATCCATAATCAAAATTATTTGATCACATTATTACTACAATCGAGCCGTTATACTTGCGATTTCACTAGCAAGTTTTACCCTCTATGTCTCAAATATTATGTTTACTCGACGTTTCATCAATTTAAATCAATCATCAAGAAATTTTTCAAAAGTTCAATTGTCACCACTTACTATGATGGCAGATTTTGAATTCCTTCAGCGCGTAGAAAATCTTTTAAAGCGATGTATTCACTTCTGCCATCAGAGTAAATGGTGATAATGGAGCTTTTGAAAAAAAAAACTCGACGATTGATTTAAATTGACGAAACACCGAGTAAACATAAAATTAGAGAAATATAGGGTAAAGCCACACATATTTAGTGGAGTAATCAACAAAAATCATATAGTAACAAAAACCATCAAATGATGGAACACAAGTTCGATCCCAAACATTAGAATAAATTAAATCAAGAGGCAAGATTCGCCTGGACGTTTGCTTCTATTATATATATAAGATACACAATAAAATTAGAATGCAACGACGAAGAACCAAGGTGAGAGTGTTCCATAGACTACATTATTTGAAAAGGAGGTTGAACAAGTCGACCATGCTAGAAAATAGGTGAGGCAGATGCAACAAACTTTGTGGAGAGAGCAATAGGTACGTCCAATGAGGTATCATCACTACATGACCACTCATAAAGATCATGTCGATTTTTGCCACTAAGTAGAGGAGTTCCTTTATGCAAATCCTTTACCACAAAATGAGAGGGAAGAATTCAATAGAAGTGTGATTAGCACGACAATACTTTGGAATAAGAAGTAAATTATTTTTGATAGTATAACACAAAGAACATTAGATAAATGAAAAGAAGGAGAAAAATTAATTGTTCCACTACGTGTAATTTCTAAACTTGTACCATCACCGATGATGATGATGTCATTAGGACCCTCGTATGTTTGCGGAATAGATAAATTGGACAATTGAAAAGTTAAGTGATGAGAGGCGTCGAAGTGCACAATTCATGGAGAGTAGGTTGAGATGAGACACTAGTATTGTTGACAACATGCTTGGAAGTGCGTAGATGAGGGAACAATTTGAAGCATCTCTCGGCGTCATGACCAGACCTTTCTTTTCACAAAACTGACATAACAAACTAGAGAGTTGTAGTTGATGTAGCTGTAAATGCAGGAGTTGGCAACAGACCGGAAGATGAATTTGTTTTTCGAGAGTATGAAGAAGATTTGGTGAAATTAGCAGTTGACGAAGGAAGTTCTGCATGTTTGTCATTGTCAAAAAAGGTCCAATGGTCAACTATCATGTAGAACAACTCTTAAAATGAAACATCAGAATTCCATACTGACAACAATAAAAAGTTCCTTGTAAGCATGGCAAGACTATGGGTTGTTTACATTAGAAGATCGGCGTCACCAAGTGGGTCACCAAGAACTGTGAGTTCGTTAACTATCTTTTTAATGGATTCCAAAAATTTAGTAATGAAGAGATACCCATGATATCCTTGATTGAGTGACGAGAGCGTCTTTGAGATGAACAATGTATGTGGTAGACCACTTTGCATAGATTTTGTTGAGGCGAGTCCATGCTTCTTGACTTGTTGTCAAAGATGAGGCCAAAGGAATGACAACCTCAATGAAAGATGTGAAAATGGCAAGCAAAAGAAGACGATATTGACAAGGCCAGGATTGATAAGCAAGGTTATCAACTTGTCTTTTATTAGAGAGAACCGTAGAATGAGGGCATAAATAAGTAACAACAACATAACAAAGTAAATCCAGAGACCAATTTTTTTTCTTCTTTTTTTTTAAGTAAATCCAAAGACCAAAAAGAAGGGAGTGAAATTGAACCTTCTGGGAAAAATAGTTAAAGAGACGTAAGCTTCAATTGCAGTTCAACAATAACATTGATAGTAATAAGGGGTGAAGAGGAATTGGTGGATGGAAACATTTCATAAAGAGGGACAAAAGTTTACATAAGATGTCAAACTATCACAACCCTCCCCCACTTTTCGAGTATAGAGTATGGACAACTCCACTAATATAATGCATTGTATGCACTACATAGTTGGTCCCAAGTCCAAATAAATGAGGAGATGCCCCCAAGCCTATTATTTATACCCGAAAAATGGAGGAGGGTTGTCATAGGTTGACAACCAACTTAAAACTTTTATTGCCCTTTAAGAAATGGATCAAACTAGAATCAGTTCCCATCAAGAAACAAAAAATGTAGGATCAAAGATTCGTGAGAGATGAGCTCTAATAGCATAAACAAGAGAATTGGTAAGTCTATTACTCCCTCCGATCAAAAATATAAGTCTTTTTACCAAAAACTTCTTGATCAAAATTATAACCCGTTTTCGGAATTCGAGTGTATTTTTTTTTTTTACCAATTATACCCTTATACAATTTAAATATTTATGATTCTTCAACTCTTCAATTCATTTAATGTCAAAGGGCGTATATGTAAATTACGCTTGTAATTAAGGCTGTCTTAATTCTTGTGCCCTTATCTTAAACGATTTATACTTGTGACCGGAGAGAGTATTTGTAAAGAGACTATATTTAAAGAGTCGTCCAACAATGCTTAAGTTTGTTAAAAATTCAAATACTTTTACAACAAAATAAGAGAACACAAATCTAAAATACACATGTGCATCCAATGTTATGTGAGTTGTTGGGATACGCTAGGGAGTAATTCTTTTGGAGCATGTGAACAACAATCTTTATCAATTCTCACATAGAAAGTATGTTTTTCCTACTATATAATGACAAGACATTGAATGATTTCTTTGTGCTATGTTTTGTCACTTAAGTACATCTTTGATGACAGCCTATGCAGATCTTTTAATGATTTTACAAGTTTTGATTGGTTGGCCTATTTCTATAGGAAGAGTAAACCATTGATACCCAAACCTAAAAGCCAAATCTTTGCCAAAGTGATGGCTATATAACCAAATCTCAGTGTAAAACCCCTAATTTGCATGTTCAAGAAAAATAAATAAATGATGTCTCCTTGATGGTTTGCAACTCCAAACAAGAGGAACATATGTCTCATTCTGATCAAAGCAATCCTTAATGGTCATACTAAACAAGTATAAGAAGAGCATACGAACCTTTATATCTGTTGAAACTTTAACAACATCATCTGCCCCAAGGTTCTTCGCAGTAGCCAAACGATTATCATCAACATCTACAATAATAACTCTAGGTGATCCGAAAGCACGAGCTGAGAGCATTGTGACAAGACCTATAGGGCCTGCACCCATAATTAGAACATTCGTCTCAGGGCCAATATCTGCACGGCGGCAAGCATGGATGCCAACACTAAGAGGCTCACACATTGCCCCTTCCTCTAAGCTTACATTGTCCGGCAGCTTAAAACATAAATCTGCTGGATGAACAATCTGTTAAGAGGGAAAGCGCTTCAATTTGAAGAAAAGTAATCAAGAAAAAATTAACAAATTAATCTACATTTTACGCATCACGCAAATAAAACTGTGTTCATGACAGAATATTCGAACCTTCTTCCAAGTACTTTAAAAACTCTACAATTGTTTTATTTCTAAACTATAAGTAAAATAAATTAACATAGTAGTAAAGAATACAAGGTTCAAGGAGCACTAAATTAAGGAGATAAGCGGAAACCATTCACTAAATAAGGTTCCTTTTGTTTTGAGTACTCTCAGGAACATGCCCAGTGGAGACAAGGTTGGGTTTGTGGCTCAATGGATTAAAGCATGTGACTATGATATTGTGATTTATATACAATGTAATTATCCTCCATAAAGATATTCTAAAGTTTGACGACCACCATAACCCCAAATGCAGATAATGTCCGCAACAGAATTAACACTCCATAAAGATATTCTCAAGCCCAAATTAGTTGGGGTTGGCTACATGTATCACTCTTCCACTCCACTCAATTCAATGTCCTATTTGTTTGATCTATTTCAAAAGACAATTGTTTCACGCTAGTTGTCAAACTATCGCAACCCTCCTCCTTTTTCTGGACTTGAAACCAACTATATACTTCATAAGAGAAGTTCCTACATTCTACACGCGAGAAGTTATAAATCATTAATACACTAAACAAATAATCTAGTCTTTTTTTATCAAACAAATAATCTACTGAATTCTCGATTGCCCTGATCCTAGGACATATATTTTTTGTTAATCAAGACATTTGGTTTTACAAAAGTAAGTTACCTGATTGGCAAGAGATCCGTGGACTGGAGGCGTCGCGAAAAACTTCATCTCAGGGCATAGATTGTAGCTGCCAGTTTTGCAAAGATCACATCTCCAACAGCTGATCCCAGGCTCCAGAGCTACCCTGTCACCCACAACTAAGTACTTCACATCACTTCCCACTTCTTCAATAACCCCAGCACATTCATGCCCAATCACCATAGGTTCTTCCACAACAAAATGAGCACACTTAAGAGTCTGCAATAAATAAATAAATAAAACAACCCAAAAGAGGAAATCATCAATACCCATATAAATCAAAATCACAAGAAATCATATTCAAGAACCAAAATCTCAAAAGGGGTTGGTTAGAATCTGGTAGTTTGCCTTGAGATAATGAACATCACTTCCACAGATCCCCACTGCTTTCATTCTAACCCTAACATCATGGGGGCCTGAAGAAGACGCACAGAATCAAGAAAGATGAATAAATCAAGCATTAGCATTGATGTTGTGAATCCAAATCAAATAATTGGTGAGAGATGAAATGTGACGGTGGGTACCCAGTGGAGGGAGTTTGAAGGGTTGGATTTTGAGAGTGTTGAGACCCACAAGCCATGCTGCCATGTTCTCCTCCGATGACTCTTCACTACCACCACCACCATGAGACATCCCTCCCATCCCCCCTCCCCAGCTCACTCTCTCTCTCTCTCTCTCTCTGTGGGCTGATTAAAGAGTAAGAAGAAGAAGGACTAAAAGTCTAAAAGTTTATCAATTTGGAAAATGATATGTTCATACAGAATGCAATACACTAATTCACACACCTCTTTGAAGACGTCCGATACATCTCGTGATGTGACAAAACATAGTTTGTAAATATATCGCACATATATTAAATAAGTGGAGACTTAACGTGTGATTTTGAAGTATATCATTGTCGATTATCTCATTCACGAGGCATATCGGACGGAGATGGGTCCATGTGATTCATTTTGGGTGTATTATTTGGCCACGGCAGGAATTACTAAAAATAAAATAAAATGTGATATGTGTTTTTTTTAGGCTCGCTAAGGGCACCCCACCAATTCATGAATGCACCCTCTTATTGAGGGCACAAATCAAATTACCAAGGCCACCCAAAATTTAAGCCCGAAATCCCGAAAATACCCCTCGTGCAAAACAGAGGCACCCCGCCACCGTCCTCTTGCTTGACTCGCACTACTTCTCGTCAAGGAACCAGCTAGCAATCCTGAATCTCATTTGTCTTCGTTCCTCTCCGTCTCTCTCCTATGTTGTAGGACATTTTTTGAGTTTGAAGGCTCTGAGTTTTGGTCGATTTCGTCTCCACATTAGAGCTCGGTTCAAGTTTTTCGTTCACACACTCAAGTCGTGAAAATCGATCGTTTCAACGTACGTTGATAGTCTAATTAAGTTGCATTTGGTAGAGTAGTTGTTATGTTTGTGTAGCGGTGCATTCAATGGTTTATTTATTGGAAAGTCATGGTTCTCGGCCACACAGACCAGAGATTTTGTTTACGGTCTCGACCAAGCATGGCAGAGACTGAGGGAAGATTTTTGGGAACTCATGGTTCTCAGCCAGACAGGCCAGAATAGTTTACACAGTCTCGGCAACGAATGGCCGAGAATAATTTTGTTATCTATGTCACCACTTCACGAGAGCAACCATTAGTGTATAGTTTATGTCATGTCGGTGATGTACAATCGAGAATGTAAAATAACTCTCGGTTGTCCATAACCAAGACTTTTATTGTCGTCTCAGTCACAACATCACGAGAGTAAGTCGAAGTATATTGTTTATGTTATGTCGGTGATATACAACCGAGAAATTAATAATTGTCTTGGTTGCTCATGACCGATACTGATATTGATATCTCGGTCACATGTCACCGAGATTTTTATTTGTTTCTCGGACCTGCTTGACCGAGACTATGGAAATGGAACATTTTGTTCCTTTTTTTATATTCATCTTTTGTTTGTGCGACAGACGCTTACAAGTTGTAGTCTTCTCAGGTATGGCTCGTTCGAAAGCCCCGGTGACTAGGGAGGAGGTTGGTATTGAGGTGTCGGGGGTAATCGTGGGCGAGGCGAACGGAGACCCTCGACGACATCTTATCGGAAAGAGAAAGAGCAGGAGAAGGTGGATTTGAAGGGAAAGGGTAAGATTGGTGGAGGACGTGCGAAGAAAGTAGAATTGCACGAGAGCAAAGATGCCTTCGTTATTCCCAAACATCTTCTTAGTCTTGGTCAATACTACTTTGTTGATGCCAAGAGCAAAGAAGGTGAGACGATGATGGGAATACTTCTTCGATAGCACTAATAAGGCCTAAGTCCCGATCCGTAACAAACACATAAAGTTTAGGCCACCCATCAAGTATGAATCTCAAGTTCTTAAGTGCCCAAACATAATTTACATGACTCTCTGATGATATGAAAGCAAACCCAACGTAGAACGTCAAATGCGTTGAAGTGATGCCAACAATCTCCAACAAAGGCATTCGATACCTATTTGTTTTGCAAGTGCAATCCATCAAAATTACCAATGAGAAACACCTTAGCAACTTGATTGAATCAGGATGTGACCAAAACAAATCAGTGACGATATTCATATCAGGATGCTTCCTATGCCATAACATCCACTTATTCTTCTCCAATATGTGCAATAGTTGTTACATTTGAGTCCTCCCCACCCGCATCCTCAATTCGAAATTTTTGTCTTGCATTATATATTGTCCGCATTGTCGATACGTTTGTAACATCTCTTTGCTTCACATTACCTTTTGTCATCTGCACCACAACCTCCTGCTCCCCCTTATCCAATTTTTCGGCATATGAGTGGTCGTCTAAGTTTTTCGCTGGGTCGTGATTGTGCCTCCCACATACGACAGTGATATACCACAAAGAGTCAACAATTTCCTTGATGTTAATAAGGAAAAGGCATCCACATTTCTTCGTACCGGTTTGAGTCCTCCCCGTTTCATCTTTTTCTTCATTTCTTGCTTTTAAAGCAATTTTGGCCGCTTTACCCTTCCCAACTCTTTGTGACATTCCCCTATATGTACCAGACCTCTCACATGCAAGTTTCACCCTTCCCCTGCGCTTAATCCCTCCGGCATCAGAGTGCTTCGTCACTAACACAAACTTGTTCTCCCGGCCTATCATTTAAAGCCATGAAATTGCCGCATCTCTAGATGGGAATGGCCTACAAGGTGTAAACGCATCCTTGTAGTCTGGAAATAAAGTAGAAACCGACATTACCTGCAATACAAACATTGTAACATTTTGATCAACCAAAATGCACAGTAAATTCACCAAAAAACCCAAAAACCCAAGTTTTCTGTTGTACAGGTCCGCGACTATAAATACGATTTCGTTCATGTCCAACTGAGACCTACGAAATAGTCTCGGTGGATGTTGACCGAGAGGTTTCTATAAGTCTCGGTCCTGCGAGGCCGAATCAATCGCACCCGTGAAAAATCGTTTGAAAAATTGAGAAACCGCAAATAAAACACATTAAATTTCAACAATTACCTCTTGTTCTGCCTCATCTTGCACCAATGCAGTATAATCTTCCATTTTATAGTGCAAACAAACTCGGATTGCTCGGATTTACCAAACCCGACGTTGACAAACCAAACCATCAATTTTACAGTTTTTGATCCAAAAAATAGTTCTTTCAAAGCTTCATTTCGTTGTCAAACATTGTTACCTCGCTGTTGGATGATGTCAAGACGCATGAATTGATACACGCTCGGCAAACACAATTGTGGCTTTAGGTTTCACTTGTGATCCAAGGTGGTGGGGTGCCCCAATTTTGCATTGAAAATGATTTGTGGGGTTTGAGTGAGTATATATAGATGGGCAAAATAGTCATTTCCATTTGAGCTGGGAGAATTATAAAAATTATGGGTGCCTTCATGAATTGGTGGGGGTGCCCTTAGCAGCCATTTTTTTTTTAAAGAATGGGATGTAATTTAATTATTCCTATTCCACGTCCTATTTGGTAGCGCTTCTTTTCTTTGATAGATTCGAATATTATCATAATAAATAAATAAATACTATTATAGAGAAATTGAGAAATTGATACTTTATTATAAAGTCACATTTAACTTTTGATCCGCATGAACAAATTTCAAATAAACTATATCGTCAAGTTATATTTCACTTCAAAAGAAGTTGGTTTGTTACAATACTAGTCAATGTGTTACAAATGTGTATACTCTCGGTTGCTACTCAAGATGGAGTCACGTACCAATTACATAGATCCATCTTGAATAATAGAGAAGTGAAAAAGGACTAGACAAATATTCAGTGAACAAATTAGCTGGCTGAAGTTGAGAAGGAATAAACTTTGGATGCACAAATCTTTCTTTAAACTTGTCTATGCCAAATGACAATCAATAGCAAGATGCTTAGTACGTTTATGAAAAGGAAAATGATTTTTTGACATTCTTTTGTTACATACATTTGCTATACAATAGTTTAGATTCCTTAAAATTTATAGGTCCATACATCTCAATCAAATCCACACCATTGTATAGCAAATGTATGTCTCTTAGAATGTTAGATCATCATTTTCCTTATGAAAAATAGGATTGGTTGAAAAGTGTAGAGCAACTTGATTGTCGCACCAAAGGGAATTAAAATGAAGCACATAAAAAATCTATAACAACTCACATACAGTAGAAGACATACACCTGTAATTAGCTTTTGTAAAATTCTAAGAAACAATGGTTTGCTTCTTGGTTTAGTAGGAAATCAAAAATATATTAAGAAAAATGCAATACCTAATCAATGATCTTCGAGTGAATGGGCAAGTTGCCTAATCAACATCATAGTAAGTAATAAGAGATAGAGATGACCGAATAGGAAAGAAGAGACCTTTAGAAAATGAGCCTTTCAAATACTTACAAATGTGTAAGGCAACTTTCCAATGCTAATTTGTAGGATTTTGTACAAATTGACTTAAATGTCGAGTAGAATGTGTGAGATCAGGTCTAGTAAAACTAAGATATAATAGTTTACCAATCAATATTCAAAGTTATCATGATCAGTGAGCAGGGGTGAATCATGATCATCAAGTTTGCAATCTCGTGGCAATGGAGTAGCAGCAAGCTTACAATTAGACAAATCTACATCTATAAGAAGATCTAACACATATTTGTGTTAATTGACATAAAGCTCTTTAGAAGACCTTACCAATTCAAGGCCCAAGAAATATCTAGCTTGGCCTATGTCGTTAATAGTGAATTGTTGATGAAAAAACTGTTTGACAGCCTGAATTTACAACAGAAAACCAAGACACCAAAACATCATCAATATAAACTAAGAGGGCTAAGAAGAACGAGTTCTTCAGCAAGTTAAAAAAGGTGTAGATCACTGAAAATCGGGAAAAACCATAGAACTGTAATTTAGATGTAAACTCCACATTCCATTATCGAGATGCTTGCTTAAGACCATAGAGAAATCTATTTAACTTGCAATATTGATTAGGTAATGCTTTGGTGTACTGTACACTTCCTCAATGATAAAGAGGTATCATGTACAATTCCTGCAACAAAAGCTAAGAGGATTAAAGCCATGGAGGAATACACTATTGACATCAAAGTTCGAGAATAAGCATTACATTTATCTAGAGTCCCATCTGGATTAAGCTTAACCATATAAACCCACTTGGAGCGAATGACTATCTTCCATTTAGGCAATTTTGTAAGGTCTTATGTGCCATTATCATCCAATGCCTTTAACTATTTATCTATATCTTTAATATATTTAGGATCTTGTTGATCTTCAAAATAAGTGGAAGGCTCTTTAAACAATGCAGCAGCATGATTTATGATTCCCAATAGTATAAGGAGAAACCATAAAAGGGAAACTTGGAGGATTTTCAATAGGATCATTAGTGTTTTCAAACTCAATACCAGGTGGTTGCTACGTCGAAGGCACTAGTAATAGTCTTAATTCACCTACTACTATAGATTTGTAGTGAGGTAAGTACAAGGTCGAACCCACTAGGATTGGGATGTTCCTTTTTAGATTTAGGTAAAAACAAAGTTTCTTGAAAATAAAAAACTAAGTTGCATTAAGAATTAAATGCAAAGAAAACAAAATTCAATTGCTTAGAAAGCAAAAATCAATAAATGTAAAAATTTAGACCAAAGAGTGTATCGAAGTTCAAGGGATTAGATTCATTTGTCGATTTTTTTGAAGGATTGTTTTGGTACCTGACATATGTTGAGCGTGTACAATAAATTCTCCACCTATATTATAATTTCAATATTTTGTAGTAGTGGTAAGTAGGAATAGTCTCCACAGGGATTTTGCAAATTCCTTAAGAAAATTAGTTTTATATATTTTTATTTTTAAGTTAATAAAAACAAAATTTAACTAATACTTTCTAAATATAAATTCAACTAAACTAACCAAACTTACTTAAATAACACAAATCAAAACCACTATATTAAAATCAATTCAATTCAATAAAACTCAATAATAAATAAACATATAAACCCTCCAAAATAATGAAACTTCAACTCGTTTTGTACTCTAAACATGTTACTCAAATCACATAGTCATGAACATACTCCCTAAAGTATTCTCGATCATAAGTAAGTAAACAACCTTTAGCCAACCATTTATTCTCCTTATACCGGTGGAAAACCACGTTCTAATTTTATTTAACTAACCTCTTTATTTACACAAAGACGTTAACTTCATGCAATAAAATCACATTACCCTTTATGAAAACTTCGAACTACTTAATCTAATATCTTTGGAAAGTTGCTTCAACATCGATATAAATATCAAATCTACCTAGTGCATTTAAACTGTAACAACCAGTTTTATTAACATCATTATTATTATTATTATTTATTTTCAGAATAAGATGCCAGCTCAGACCCACGTAAACGCCGCAGATAAGCTAGGGCATGCCTGTTGGGTTTTGGGGTTCATACGCAGCGGAGATTACAAAACAATTTTGACAAAAACCCCAACAGGATCCGAATCTAATTCCATTAAAAACGTTTAAACCATGAAAAACTTAATCATACCTCAGTCGCAATATACCTTTCTGAAGGTTGATCGATCTCTAAGGCGCTGCCAACGACGAACGCCCTCTACCAGTAGTCCATACACGAATGGCGGCCGAGATTCGAAGTGCTAGCTTCGAGAGAATACTAAACCTTTTGTTTTTCTCTCCAAAACGATCCAGAGCATACCAAAAACCCTAAGTCGTTTCTTAAACGAAAAAAGAGTTTTGGCCTTTTGATCTTTCGTCTGTGTGTTCTAACTTAAAGCGTCTATTTATACAACCCTTGTATATAGACGGTTAAGTAAATTACACATATACCCTTACTTAAAGAAGTATAAGTGTAATACACCACAAAGACGTTTCGTCATGAATTTTATCACATAAAATTCGTTTTTCTTGAATCATCTTAAAATCTCGCAAAACCATTCTTAGTGTGCGACCCAATAGGCTCATACAACGTTGGCGGTGTACCAAAACACATTTTGGTATACAAGTCATAAGCGACCTCTAGCAAGACATTATGACTACCCAAGTTGTACGAATATCAAATCGATACAACCTAATAATAGTGTATATAACATCCTTTCGTCACACGATATCCTTTTGATCAAACATAAGGCATGGAATTGTCATCCAACATGTTCACTCGTACTAGTCTCGATCTCTAGGTAGACTAAAAACATCCAAGTGACATTGATCAATATCAATTCACTTAGACTAGGCCTTTTAACAGTCTAACACATCGAGGGATCCACTAGATATCTCTCTTTATATGAGAGGGATAAATTCTATCTCGATTACACAACTTCATCACATTGCTCACACAAGATAACCAATCACAACCTTTATAATAGTCCTTAAAGACACAACGTTTGATTATGTCAAATCACCGTGTTCCAAATGTTGAAGTCTCTCAGTAATCTCAAGTCGAGGACTGGAATATATACCTATCATGAGAAACAACTATGACTTAATCCATGTGATGTTCTCATAGCGGGTCGGTCCAATACTTTGTTCCCTAACAAGTACTCGTGATCTTGATTCGTATCTCTATACGTATAATCATCATATGATCATCAATCAAGACTCACACTAGTCTTAATTCATTATAGTTCCCGATAATGATCGACTAGGGACATTTAGGATATTTATGTAAATACCCATGGATCTTATTATAATGTAAACATGCAAATTAATTATAATAAACAGCAAATGAAATCCTCTATTTTATTAACTAAAAGTATTCATAAAGATAGTTAATGGATTGACCTAGGGCACATGCCCCAACATCTCCCACTTGCACTAGGGCCAATCATACATGCATCTAATGCCTAATGATCTAATATGACCATCATGTTTTGCTTATGGAAGAGCTTTTGTCAATGGATCCACGACGTTGTCTTCAGTAGGTACTCTGCAAATCTTTACGTTTCCCCTCTCAATAATTTCTCTAATGAGATGAAAACGTCTGAGTATATGTTTGGATCTGTGATGTGATCTAGGTTCTTTGGCCTGTGCTATTGCCCCGTTATTGTCACAATACAAATAAACAGGGTTAGCAATACTTGGAACCACACCTAGTTCGAAAAGAACTTTTTGATCCAAAGCGCCTCCTTTCTTTGCATCGGACGCCGCAATATACTCAACCTTTGTTGTAGAATCATCACGATCTCTTGCTTCAAACTTTTCCACCTCTTACGCACCCCCATTCAAAGTAAACACATATCCAGTTGCGATCTAAAATCATCTATATCGCTTGAAAACTTGCATATGTGTAACCATTTACAACTAGATCATTTTCAAAACCTCCATAGACCAAGAACACTTCCTTAGTCCTTCTTAAGTACTTAAGGATTTTCTTTATCGCTATCCAAAGGACTCTCACCCGGATCTCGATGATATCTCGCTTGTAGTGCTCAAAGCGAGATGATACATCGAGTCGAGTGCATAACATGGCATACATGATAGATCCAATAGCCGATGCATATGGAATCTTATTCATACGGTCTCGCTCATCATTTGTCTTAGGACATTGATTCTTGCTGAGACTTATGCCATGAGACATTAGCAACAATCCTCTTTTAGAGTCTTGCAAACTGAACCTATTCAATACCTTGTCTATGTAAGCATTCTGACTTAGACCGATTAGCCTCTTAGATCTATCCCTATAGATCTTTATCCCTAGGATATAGGCTGCATCTCCTAAGTCTTTCATTGAGAAACACTTCCCTAACCAAGACTTGACATTCTCGCAATGTTGGGATGTCATTTTCAATGAGTAATATATCATCAACATACAAATGCACTGAGAAAACAACTACACTCCCACGACCTTCTTGTATACACAAGGCTCATCTTCGTTCTTAATAAAACCAAAATCCTTGATTGCTTCATCAAAATGAAGATTCCAACTCCGAGAAGCTTGCTTTAATCCATAAATGGATCTTTGAAGCTTGCATACCTTCCTAGAATTCTTAGGATGTACAAAACCTTCAAGTTGTGTCATATACACGTCCTCAAGCAGCTTTCCATTAAGAAATGCTATTTTTACATCCATTTGCCATATTTCATAGTCATAATATGCAAAGAATGGCAATTAAAATTCTTATGGATTTAAGCATGGCTACTTGCGAAAAAGTTTCATCATAATCAACACCTTGAGTCCGCTCGAAACCTTTTGCTACAAGTCTTGCTTTGAAAGTATGCATTTTGCCATCCATGTCGCTTTTCTTCTTGAAAACCCATTTACATCCAATGGTCTTACCACCTTCAGTAAATCAACCAAGTTCCAAACTTGGTTGTCATACATGGATTGCATCTCGAGTTCATGGCACTTAGCCATTTATCCGAGTCCGGTCCGACATAGCCTCCCGATAAGTGGTGGGCTCATTTTGGTCTATAAGCAACACATCACGACTATCGTAATGAGAAATCTAAATCTCTCTGGTTCATGTCTTACCCTACTAGATTTACGTGGGCCTCGTGTCACTTGTGGAGGTTCAACTGGTTCGGAACGTTGTTGAACTTCCAGTAGCGGTTCAGTGTTTACCTGTGATTCTTGAACTTCTTCAAGATTTATTTCTCTTCCACTAGTGTCTTTCGAAATAAACTGTTTTTCCATAAAGGCACCATACCGAGCAACAAACACTTTGTTCTCAAATGGGATTATAAAAGTAATATCCTTTTGTTTCCTTAGGATACCCCACAAATAAACACTTGTCAGATTTAGGTACTAGTTTTTCTGAGACTTGTCGCTTTACGTAAGCCTCACAACCCCAAATCTTAAGAAAAGACAAACTAGGTATCTTCCCGTACCATATCTCATTTGGTGTTTTATCAACCGCTTTAGAAGGAACTCGATTTAGAGTGAAAGCTGCGGTTGTATTGCATAACCCCAAAAGGATAATGGAAGATCTCGCATGACTCATCATAGATCGAACCATATCTAATAAGGTTCGATTTCTCCTTTCGAAACTCCATTCCATTGTGGAGTTGCTTTGGTGGAGTCAATTGGGAGACAATCCCACAATTTCTAAGATGATCATCAAATTCTTGGCTTAAATATTCACCACCTCGATCTGATCGAAGTGTTTTGATAGTTTTACCAAGTTGATTACGCACTTCATTTTGAAACGTTCAAAACATCTCAAATGATTCACTTTATGTTTCATAAGATATATATAACCATATCTGCTGAAATCATCAATAAATGTAATGAAGTACTGATAACCTCCTCTAGCCATTGTGTTTATAGGACCGCATACATCAATATGTATTAGACCCAATAAATCACTTGCCCTTTCACTGTGTCCAGTAAAGGGACTTTTAGTCATCTTGCCTAGTAAACAAGATACGCACGTTTCATATGTTTCTAAATCAAATGAATCAAGAAGCCCATCTTCATGGAGCTTTGTTATGCGTTTCTCGTTTATGTGTCCAAGACGACGATGCCAAAGATAGGTTTGATTACAGAAATGACAATTTTCTTCCTTTTATTTTGGGTGTTTTGATGCAGGAACAGGACGGGTCTTGACTTGTTCCATAGGCTTTGCGACAGGTGCAGCAACAGCCTTGGCAACTCTAGCATTTCCTTTGCCTTTCTTTTTCATTCCCTTTCCCTTTAGGACCATCAATACATTATTAGGGGGTTTCTTGATATTTTGTTCAGCAGTTTTGAACATCAAATGCAACTCTGAAATTGATTTCTCCATATCATTCATATTGTAGTTTATCACAAATTGTGAGTAACTCTCTCGGTAATGAATTCGAATCAAATCCGTTGCCAACTCTTGGCTTATGGGAAATCTAGTCTATCAAGTGGTCAACATAGCCCTTCATCTTCAAAACATGAGGACTAAGTAACGCACCCTCAATCATCTTGCAAGAATGTAGGTTCTTGACTGTCTCGAACCTTTCTTGCCTAGCTTGTTTGTTGGAACATTTTCGTCGGCGTTATAGCCATGTCGTAGGCTTCCATTAGTTCCATGTCCTTCTCGAAGTTCAGAACCATAGTTGCCGACATAATACATGCAACATCGGTAGAATTGTTGACATGCTTATTATGCGCATCCTTCACAAATTTCGTAGCATTGGTGGTGGGTCCTCGGGGATTGGAGCATCCAGGACATACAACTTGCGTTCATGCTTAAGAACAATTATCAAGTTTCGAACCAATCAAGAAAGTTAGTCCCGAGATAGCTTATCCTTCTCAAGGATGGAACGCAGTGACAGGGGATTATTGTTACTTGAAGAGGCAATTGATCTAAAATAAAGATTATGCAAAGTTTATTTTAGTATAGAGGAATAGACTCCCACTAAATTAACAACCCTCCTAAAACATACTTGTTTATTTAGGGGACTAAAATCCATGTTTCACCTAATTCTATGACAAATATGGCATGAAACACGAACTAGATTATTTAGGTAGGTAACAGTTATCAATTACATCTTATGTAATTTTAGATCATTTTATGAGATATGAGACATCTTATGTCTTAGCATGTTTTTATCTCATCATTTGCCTAAAGCTCAAAACTATTTTGACGCTTTATTAAGTCTTCCGACCATTTTAAACATTAAGGTAACTCTTACCCAACTTGTCTCACCAAGATAACACAATACACCCAACTATGGCTGAAACTATATTAGTGTGATCGAGGCCTTGACAAGTGTTTAAAATGGATGACACGAGACTTAAAATTTAATAGAGGGATTTTATTCAGTTTTAGTGATTTTATGTAAACAATGAAATATCATATATTTTATTGATTTGTTCAATCACTAAACAATTTGGAAATTTTTTTTTTATACTTTTCACTAACAAAAGAATTTCCGTACGCTAGGATTAGTTAGACTATCCCATCCATTGGCCGATCAATGGACGGGTACAAGTGCGCGCCCGTTTTTTTTTTTATTTTTTTTATTTTTTATTTTAGAAGACGAATCTCAATTCCGAAAATTAAAATTCGCTATAGAAAATCATAATTTTTGCTGATTTTATTATCATAAATTAACATCTAAATTTATCCGAGATTAAGTCAATTAAAACATTTTAATTAACCCGGGCCCACATCTAACTAATCATCTTATCCTAATCCAATTAGGATTTAAGATATTTGAATCCTAGTATAGCACCAATAACAAGATTCTTGATATTTATCTCATATTCTAATTTGTTATCTATCTTTATCAAATAGAAATTTCATAACAAAATAGATATACCAAGATAAATAATTAATTTCGAAAATTAATTATTTATTTTGGATTTAAGATATTTGAATCCTAGTATATCACCAATAACAAGATTCTTGATATTTATCTCTTATTCTAATTTGTTATCTATTTTTATCAAATAGAAACTTCATAACAAAATAGATATAACAAGATAAATAAATAATTTCAAAAATTAATTATTTAATTTGGATTTAAGATATTTGAATCCTAGTATATCACCAGTAACAAGATTCTTGATATTTATCTCTTATTCTAATTTGTTATCTATCTTTATCAAATAGAAACTTCATAACAAAATAGATATAACAAGATAAATAAATAATTTCGAAAATTAATTATTTATAAATAAATAATTTCGTAAATTAATTATTTATAAATAAAAATTTCGAAAATTAATTAATTATTTATAAATAAATAATTTCAAAAATTAATTATTTGCAATTTCGGTCTTCATCCAAATAATCACAAACATGTAATTGAATCATGAACTACTATCCAAATCGAACCTAATGGTGTCATGGATCATAGAACACGAAACTCAATTCATTAAAATTATTTGAATTAACCTAACATGGTTACTAGCATCTACGAAATTGATTTTAATTAAATCACGAATATGTGTATCGTATACACAAAACATGATAATAAATCTCACGGAAAACTTATGTGTATCACATATACATCGACTATTAACATGCTTTCAATCATATATCATGTATATATCAGAAGAAAACATGCAATGAATTTAATGGAATCGAACTCGAAGGCTTTGATACCACTGTTGGGTTTTGGGGTTCATACGCAGCGGAGATTACAAAACAATTTTGACAAAAACCCCAACAGGATCCGAATCTAATTCCATTAAAAACGTTTAAACCATGAAAAACTTAATCATACCTCGCCGCAATATACCTTTCTGAAGGTTGATCGATCTCTAAGGCGCTGCCAACGACGAACGCCCTCTACCAGTAGTCCACACACAAACGGCGGTCGAGATTCGAAGTGCTAGCTTCAAGAGAATACCAAACCTTTTATTTTTCTCTCCAAAACGATCCAGAGCATACCAAAAACCCTAAGTCGTTTCTTAAACGAAAAAAGAGTTTTGGCCTTTTGATCTTTCGTCTGTGTGTTCTAACTTAAAGCGTCTATTTATACAACCATTGTATATAGACGGTTAAGTAAATTACACATATACCCTTACTTAAAGAAGTATAAGTGTAATACACCACAAGGACGTTTCTGTCATGAATTTTATCACATAAAATTCGTTTTTCTGAATCATCTTAAAATCTCGCAAAACCATTCTTAGTGTGCGACCCAATAGGCTCATACAACGTTGGCAGTGTACCAAAACACATTTTGATATACAAGTCATAAGCGGCCTCTAGCAAGACATTATGACTACCCAAGTTGTACGAATATCAAATCGATACAACCTAATAATAGTGTATATAACATCCTTTTGTCACACGATATCCTTTTGATCAAACATAAGGCATGGAATTGTCATCCAACATGTTCAATCGTACTAGTCTCGATCTCTAGACTAAAAACATCCAAGTGACATTGATCAATATCAATTCACTTAGACTAGGCCTTTTAACAGTCTAACATATCGAGGGATTCACTAGATATCTCTCTTTATATGAGAGGGACAAATTCTATCTCGATTACACAACTTCATTACATTGCTCACACAAGATAACCAATCACAACCTTTATAATCGTCCTGGTTAAAGACAACGTTTGATTGTGTCAAATCACTTGTGTTCCTAATGTTGAAGTCTCTGTAATCTCAAGTCGAGGACCGGAATATATACCTATCATGAGAAACAACTATGACTTAATCAATGTGATGTTCTCATAGCGGGTCGGTCCAATACTTTGTTCCCTAACAAGTACTCGTGATCTTGATTCGTATCCCTATACGTATAATCATCATATGATCATCAATCAAGACTCACACTAGTCTTAATTCATTATAGTTCCCGAGATAATGATCGACTAGGGACATTTAGGATATTTATGTAAATACCCATGGATCTTATTATAATGTAAACATGCAAATTAATTATAATAAACAGCAAATGAAATCCTCTATTTTATTAACTAAAAGTATTCATAAAGACAGTTAATGGATTGACCTAGGGCACATGCCCCAACAATGCCGACCTTGGTATACTAGTTATATTTGTCTATTAGATGCCTCAATAGCGATGTTAATTATTATTTATTCATTATTTTATCCCTTGTGTGAGTTTACATTAACATATCATGTGAGGACGTGTGGCGAGTATTTGCCTCGAAAAACATGCTAAAGCTAGTAACGTGTAGGCGAACTACATGTATAATAGAAAACACGACTAACTCACGGAAACTTGACTAATTAGTGAAATAAATGAGAAATATATACATAGCTCAAGTCAAGTTAGTCGAAATAATAGGCTATGGCGCACTTTGAGATGCTGTTGAGGCACGTGGACGTCGAATAACCGAGTAAATGAGGGTTAAATTGAACAAACAAATAGTCAAGTGTCTAAGTAGAGTCATTAAACTATGTCCTTACAATTCAAATATAAACCATAAATGGTTCTCGAGATACGCGCAAGATCAATAACTATATATATATATATATATATATTATGTGTTAGGGATTTTTGTCAAAACCACTAAAAATTTACATACAAATTTTGATTCTAGAACTGTGGAGAGTGATTGTGAGTTAAAAAATTAAAGATTTGAAGCTGAAACTTTAAGAACCAAGGAACCAAACCAAGGTATTCACATTTATCTTCCTAAATTCTTTCTAATAAGCTCAATTTGGGTGTTTATATTGAAAACGAATTTATGGGATCATTGGTTTTTTTCAGTTTTCCTTGAAAATTATGAGTCTATTCTAGTATCTAATTAAGGTTTTAAACTTAAATTCATGAAATTTGTCAAGTTTTGTATTATGAATGACTGCATGAATTATATATATGTTGATGAATTTGTGCCTGTGGCTTTTATTGATGGAGCTTTTGGATGTCCCTACGAGCTTGGAAAAGTAGGTCGATGGCTATGGAGAAGGCCATGGTGTCTAATGGAAAAGTTCTGGAATTCTTCCATTCGACGCGAATAGCGCGCTAGATAGGGTCGCTAGTGCGCTATTCGTCTTGGGTGTGCTACTGTTATTCATCATGAAGAATAGTAGCACACTAGACAACCTATCTAGCACACTAGAGGCAGAACATACTAGTTTTTAAAATAAAACTCTAAGAGGACTATTTAAGACTTAAGCTATAAAACCTATTCAAACATATGTAAATCACCCTAAAACATAGGTAATTGACCTTAGGAGATTCGAGGACTATAAAATGATAGTCGGGGGCATGTCGGGGTCGGATCAGGGTGTTTTCGAATATTAGAGAGCGTGTTTAAGGTGCATAAAATCCAATTAAACATCATTTGAGTATTTTTGTTGTTGCTTTATTATTGTTATCATACCTTTCCTTGTTCAATTCTGTTCTATCTATCTTTGGGACAATTGGTTGAGTTTACTCCCACCAGCACCTCCATAGTGTGTTTATGGCACATTATACTATAACATGTGTGACCAAGCCCTTGGTGGATGGCAACTCAAACTGCTCTATGGAACAAGTGTCGGTGGAGCAAAAATATAGACCAACTACTGCGAGGAACCAAGTGAAAGAGTAGTGGGGGGCACCCACTGAAAAGATTCTAGGGATCCGAAGTACAGTTTAGTCTGATTGGGATGAGCACAAAATCTTCTTATCCACTTTGTTTTGTATTCATGCGATAACCCAATTACAGTTGCATGTTTTACATCCCGCATTTTTATTTAACATTATTATTAGCGTCTTTATTTACTTAAATTTTCAGCGAGTTTCCTTGAGATTTTACTCACTGGACTCATCATCTATTTTGTTGTAATGACTGAGTGCAGATGTTACTACCAGTAGAGGCAAGGGGATCCTAAGTGACTTTCTATGATTGCCTACTGTCCAGGACCTACTAGTACGCGTTTCTTTTTGATATTTTACTTTACTTTAGGGGTTTAAGGGAGACTTGAGAGACATTATACATGTATATATTTACTTTTCATGGTATAATGTTACTTAAGACTTTCGCTGTAAAGTACTGGTTATCTATTTGTAATTCTGTAAAACACAAACCATTTATAGTTTGGGTAAACAATGAATAAGTGACTAACTTAATAAACTAAAAACCATTAAGCCCTATAATTAATATCTTAAGAAAAGTTTGAATTATTGGTTTAATACATGACAATAACATGACAAGTTAGTGCTCACACCGAGGATGCTGGCGTGGCAACACATGATAGAGGAGCTCGAGGCCCCTTGGTCAGTGACGTAGTAGGTGCAATAGAGTTCACAGGGCAAGGAGCATAACGTACCTAGCAACCTCGGGGTGTGGGGCCTTTACATGAACATTGTTTGCGTTTCAAACAATCTTAGTTACTACTTCATATAGATAATGAATCAAAATGTCACAAACATATTGACCACTATGGACGTAATACTCAAATTCATGACTGCAATCCATAAATAACAATCTATAAAATAGTGAATCAAAGAATACGGTTGATTTAAAACATTAAATACATATTCATCTCATCATGACTATATTGCAAAACCGATCTAGTTCATGTTTGGAGTTTTGTTTAGATAAACAAACTACTTACTAATGATAACTTGAATCTTCAATCTTCTCCAAAAAGCAAAAAAATAAAGAATGACCTCAAAACTAAAGCAAAAGTGCAAAACTAACAAAAAGCTCATTATTTCGTGTTCTAAGGTTTATATCTATAGTATATTAGGTAATGCATATCCTAAATCAACTCAAAACCCTTGTTGTAATCCAAAATCCACGAATTCATAGTCAACGATTCCCAACGATTTAGTGTGTAAGTAGAATCGTTGGGAAAATTCAAGATTTGAAGCAATCTGGTCTTTTCTTGTGTCCCCCAATTTAAGCAGTGATTTTAAGTGTACAGGAGTCGCTAGTACAAAAATCTAGTTTTTCTCCTTGATTCCTTGATGATTCGTACAACCTTTTCACTCAGTCAATTCCTTCATTTTCTTCCTTTTTTTCTTTCATTTCTTCATATTCTCCATTTATTACCTAAAATAACAAAAACAAGAGAAAACCCCGTGTATAGTCTTTTACATCTAAAATCATTCTAAAATGTACTATAAAATATGTCTAATTATTCACTCGTCAAATATCCTTAAACTCAGCACTTTGTCGTCCCGAGCAAAGGAACACTCTCAATTATATTCTTTTTCTTCCCTCGTTTTGATTTCATAATTATATACTCCTAGTCTTAACCAAAAATGATCTTTAAATAAAGATATATATTACCTTCATAAAAATAAAAATTATTATAGAATAGAAAGAATTAAAGAATAATACACTTTATATGACAACTCAGCCTTCTAATTGTGCAGCACACCACATAATTCAAAGTTAACCAATCACAAAGGTCAAACCATTACATAGGTTTTCTTAATCTCCATTGATAAGCATCAAGCTTACAATGAGTAATATAGAATTACAAGATACAAAAATCAGTGAATCAATTTCATTTTCAAACGTTATTTAAAACATCACCACAATCAAAATTGATAGAAAATCTTATTCACCAATAATCATCATTTCATATCTGTTTATTTAAATGTTGGAACAAGAAATACTTCACTCAACTTAGTTATAAGCACTCGAGTTAAATCTTTTGTTTAGAGAATTTTTAATAAACATCCTTCCATTTTTTTGTTATATCTTTATTTCTTTTCTTCATATGAATATATTCTTTTTCTTCGTATTGTATTCCTATGGTTCCCTACTCTTTTTCCTTTGGATACCGTTATTTTTTATAGGAATATTTCTCTCATTTTTTTCACCACTAGATTCCTTGCTCCATTTCCTTTGAAATTTGTGGGTCTCTTTATTTTTTCATTTAAAAGCTCTTGTTAGCTCTTCTTACTTTCACTATAGTCAAGGAAGGATTCTTTCCAACTAAGTAAAGTTTATTGGCTATTTCCTTTTTTTTTCTCAATTGTGGTATAAATTCTTTTTTCAATATATGTATATATATAAACTTGATCAATAATTTTTTGTATAACAAGATTCTTAGCAATCTGTCTTATTTATCTTGCACTATTGTTTCAATCTTCTATCGATTATAATGTCTAACATAAAGCAATCAGTCCCATCTAAAATCCTCTAATGTACCTAGGTTAAGTCAAATATGTTATAACAATTCCTATCTATTATAAAATTTTCTATTTCATGGGTAATAATGATATATGACTTCAATTAAAATTGAAATTATATTCAATTCACATATTTCTAACTAAATTAAATGAAAATGAAGAAATGTTACTTAAATTTATGGAAAATTTTCAAAAATCTTCAGTCAAATAAATTCTACCTCTTAAGTCTTCTATACTTGGTTTCTTTATAGTTCACTTCACCTACAATACCCCAAACCTCATTCCAAACCTTTTCCTCAAGGTTTAAATATAAGGTAGGGTTTTTCAACAAAACAAAACAAAAATACCTCATGAAGCATAAAAGAATTGAATATGAAATATAAATTATTTTTCAAAGTTAATAATAAACATCATATAAAAGAAATACACAATGGATAAAACATTCATTATTTTTTAAAGTTCAAACAGAGTTCACGTTTCACATATATAAGCAAATACTTCAAAAACTACAAAGTACTCTGCGCAAAAGTAAATTTCTCGCTGTTCTCTTTAGCGTCTTCTTTATTCCTTGGTGTAGTAGGTTGAGAAGTATCATTAAAATCAGGGTCATGAACTCTCAATGGTAATCTAGTATTCGTCGATGGAACGTCGATGCTCCTTCTCTGATCTTGTAAGTTTTCTATCCTCCTATCTGACATGGAATAGTGGCGCGCTAGAGTTCTTTCATTTGCTTATAACATCTCATTATTCTTCAAGATTTTATTCTCATTGCGCTGAATAGCTAAAAATAAGGATTTGAAAAATCCTTTCCTTTTAGCTATTTAAGTAGATGTAGAACTACTATCTACCACTGGAACATATACTTAATCATCATATTCGGTGCTCACCTCGGTTCTTCTTATGTCTTTGCATGAAATATCTGCCTATTAGTTCGGTCTTCAATTTTGTACCTCCTTATCTCGTTGGTCTCCCTCTCTTCTTCTGAATCGTTATGTCCATTCACTGCTCTCATCCTCTTAATTGCAGCGTTTGTGATAGTACTCCAAGGTAGTACATCGAATTGCATATCATGAAAACCAACCTTAGCCTTCACATATAGTTGAGTGATTAAAATTGGGGATGGTAGCCTGTCATGCTTCATAGAAATCATTGCTTGTCTCATTGCTTCGTGAATTACATATCCAACATCAATATACCTAGTCTTTGCAACTATTTGGTAGCGCAGTGCGCGCTACGATCCTTCATTTCTAAATGCTGCTTAGTATGGTATAAGCAGATGTCTATGATATTGTTGAGGCATGTGCCCTATGTCAATCTACAAATATTGTTTGTCTTATAATTTTAGTTAATGAAATTGAAGTTTTTCATTTGTTGTCTATTATAAGTGATTGCATGTTTAACTTATAGTAAGATCCACAAGTATTTATTGAAATATCATAAATGTGCCTAGTTGGTCATTATACTGCGAACTATAATGAATAAAGACTAGTGTTAAACTTGATTGATGGTCATGTGGTGATCATGCAGGGATACAAATCGAGATCATGAATACTTGTTAGGGAACAAGGTACTGAATCGACCCGCTATGAGAACACCACACAAATTAATTCATATATATTACTCATGATAGGTTTATCATTTAGTCCTTTGACTTGAGATTACCATAGACTTCAATATTAGGAGCATGATAATTTGACATAATCAAACGTTGTCTTTAATCGAACCATTATAAAGATTATAATTGGTTACAATGTGAATAATATGTGAAGGTGTGTAATCAAGATAAAATTTGTCACCCTTGTATAGAGACAGATATCAGTGGATCCCTCGATATGATAAAATGATAATGGCCAAGTCCATGTGAATTGATATGATCAATGTCATTTGGATGTTTTCAGTTTAGCTAAAGATCAAGACTAGTTCGATTGAACATTAATGGTGACTTTTCCATGCCTTATGTTTAATTAAAGGATATCACACGACAAAAGGATATGATATATGTTATTCATTAGGTTTTATCGATTTTGATATTCATGCTATTTGGGTAGTCGTAATACCTTGCTAGAGACCGCTTATGACTTGTGTGCCAAAGTAGTTTTGGTTTACTGCTAACGTTGCATGAACCTATTAGGTCGCACATAAAGAATGAATATGCACAATTTCAATTGGTTCAGAGTAATGAATTTTATATGATAAAATTCATAACATAAAGCCCTTACAATTTGTTATATGATAACTTATTAATAGGGGCGGATGTGTAATTTGTTTTAATTGCCTAAATACAATAGTTGTATTACGAATAAGATTTTAAGCGATGACTTATCTACACATACAAATATAGGTTGAAACCCTAAAACGAAATAAGATTTTCACTTTTTTCAAATTTCAATTCTCCGGATTTTTGGAGAGAAAGAATAACATTTTTGATATTTCTTGGGGCTAGCACTCCAAATTGTGGTCACCATTCATGTATAGATTTCAGATAGAGGACGGGTGTAGCATCATTTATCCCGATTAGGGCGATACTCAGCCTGAAACCCTAATTAAGCCCCGATAACCTAGTCGGACTTAACTAGAGCTAATAACCACTCTATTAGTACCTGATAAACTCAACCTGTATATTAATATCGAATATACAAACCAAAGTATATGTAGTGGAAAACTTAAAACTTTTTTGATATATAACAATATACGGTAATACAGATTTTACCAAAACTCAAAACCTTGATTATAAACCTCCCAACCCTGTTTATATACAACAAAATATATCAAACAATGATTATATATGTACAAGAAGATTCATTAAATCATAGAGAAGATATAAGACACCTAGATTTTCTCATTTCCCTTAGTTGAAGAGCTGGGTTGCGAACCTGAAATATTAGATTTAGATGAGCGCTTTAATTTGCTCAGTATGTAAGGATTCACATAGCTATCAACATTTCATATAATAATCTAGAACATTATGCAATAATAATATGCTCTAATGTTAACTAACGTGAATATTGAAAACATATCAATTCAATAAATAACGGTTGCAAAGCAAGTTATCATGGACTATTACACTGTGATCCCTCTTTTGTTTATAAAACTAGGGTCGATTAACCATCGACATCATTAATGCGATTGCTAGACCAACATATTGACCGATATGCTGTTTAGCTAATCCATTAATGCTTAATAGTTCCATCCAAAACTCTCTAGTGAGTATGTAATCCACGCTACCTATAAAATTGAGCGGAAGTTGTATATAGGCCGAGAAAGGAACCCATCTCCTATAAACCTATTCTTAAAACTAAGAGTTATAGTTGTGGTCACATTACACACTATTTTCTAGTTATTGAAAACAATCACAGTGTACATAGTCCCCCATTTCAGTCCAATATTTACATGAACTACATATACTAAAATAGCCAGATAACATTGATAAATAAATGAATATGTACTTACCTCGATCTAGGTTTCCGTCTCAAATTCCTAATGTTTCTGGGCATTCTAGCTTTCTCGGGGACCTAATACCTATCATGTACTGTTTATAATCAATTTAGGTCCAACACTCTATAACAAGAACCCTTAGCGCAGTTCCTAAGTCCTCTAGAAATCCTCAGCAAAACTCAGCAATATTATTGTTTCTTGGGGTAGAAGCGCGCTACCTCAGTGGGTGGGGCGCGCTCTAAAAGCTGTGTTCATCACAGTTGATGAAGGGAATGCACTCCTCTACTAGGTGGAACGCGCTCTGCCTTATGCTATCTCGACAGAACACAAGGCAACAACTACTATTCCGTCTACAAATCAGCCAAACAACAATATAAACTCCCAAAACTCATTAGAGATGACCTTTTAGTGAGGTAACAAACCATATTCAATCACAAAAAATGTATAATTCACAGAGATTCTATCATCAATATCGAATTAAACTTTAACCAACATAAGAACAAATCATACCAAATTGATAATATCTGGATTTGGAGTTGTTTAAGCTCCTTAATCTACGTAGATACAACTTCCTGAACACTCTCTCTCAATTCGAAATCAAAACTAAACCTTCTCCAACTCGTTTGATCAATCGAATGAAGAGATAAGTATGGGTTTTAGTTTAAATATATGGATTTCCTTGAGGCTTACATCGCGTTATTTCAAGACCGATCAAATGATTAATGAGTTAAAGTGACATTCCTTAAAGTGACACCAACTATAACACATCAAACACTTATGCTCCACTCGAGACAATCAAATGATCCATATAATTCAACTAACTTTTTATTTCCTAATATATATATATATATATATATATTTATATATCTAAAATATATTTATCTTGTGTATATTCTTCCCAATAAGTTCTTTGGACATGCTTATGAGTATACTCGAGCGTGCACATTCATTCCACAACCCACTCGTCGCACTTAGTGTACCAGTAATTCATTGTTTATTATGAATTTTCTCAATTATAGACTTGTATATAATCTTTTATTATACTACATCCTATATATAAATTTGTTAAACAAACTAAACAAACACAATTCAACATGCAAACACATGCACATGCTAATCGAGGCATACTAGACTTAACCACGAGCCTAACTCGGGTTAATTAAGATTTGGATTAGTACGAATCACCAACTTAAGGTAACATGTCATTATAATGGGCGCTTGAACGTCTTAGAGATCGAACAATCAGAGAAGGAAAACACGGATTAAGGTACGGTTTTACTTTTGTAGATCTAATTTAATGGAACTTATTTTTGATCATATTGGGGTTTTTCAAAATTGTTTTTAATTTTCTGCTGCATATGAACCCCAAAACCCAACAGTGGTATTAGAGCCTTAGCCTCGGTTCTACTAAACCTTTGCATGTTTTCTCTGATATATATATATGATATATTTGTGAAAACATGATCTCTATTAATGTATATATAAGATGTGCATATAAGTTCTGTGATAATTGTTATCAATAATTGGTTTTAAAGCATGTTGTTAATTCATGCATTTGATACATACACATGATTTGATTCAATGATAGAATTCATGTCTAGGATATTTCGATTAACATATGTTTTAATAGTGAACGATGCAAACTTTGTATGTTCACATTGTAGAAGTCAAGTTTAGGTTAATGCAATTCTTTTGTTAAATGCATATTTCTTTTTTATTCAATAATTATGTATGTCTCCACGATAGAAATCATGATTAGGTTAATATGATTAATTTAATATGTTTCTGGTGTTGAATGCATGATTGATATTTTGTTTCTTGATTGAATTGCTTGTCTCGTACGAATAAAAATCAAAATTGATTTTGATCATATATCTCATTGGGGCTATCTGTGAGTATATTCCTATTAGATAGGAGATAAACTTATAATCAAATAAGAATTACAAATCCTATGATATAGGTAAGATATATAACAAATTCTAATTGGAGAAGGATTTAAAGTATCTAAAACTCTAATTGGATTACAATAAGATATCAAGTTAGAGGTGGACCCGAGTTAATTAAAAATATTTTAATTAATATTTTTTGAAATTAAAATAAGGGGTTGTTTTCGTCAATTGGATTGACTAAAATAATGAGAAATTATAGGTGATTTTCAATTTTAAAAACTGGGATTTGTTGTCCAAAAAATGGGGGCGCTGACTGGTCAGTGGAACCACTGTCTGTTGACTTGCCAGCGTGACCGTCGATAACTGTTCGTAGTGCAAGGAAACTCGTATGATAAACAATATTAGAAAAATACCCTAACTTGTTTAGTAGTTGTACATGCATTGTAATATATGATATTTATCTTGTTTAATTTATGATCACTAAAACAAATAAAAAATCCCTTTTTCCAAATTTTAAGTCAAGTGCCATTCATTCTCAAACACTTGTCAAAGCTTCGATTACATCAATATAAGTCTGCCTCCGTAGACTTATGGTTATTCATTTGAAATAGTTAGACTTAATAAAGCTATCAAAATGGTTTTGGGCTTTATGAACAAGATGAGATAAAACATGTTAAGACATAAGATGTCATAATCTCATAAAAAATAACTAAAAATCACATATGATGTATGGCGGCCCCAAATCCTTAGGTCACCACGTGGGGTGTCGCGGCCCCGCAGTCTTGTCAGATCATTGACCAACTGGGTCCCACGTGCCACTAACGTCCTTTGCTATGTCACGAATCCTCGATATACGTGTTAACTCATTTGGTTAATCAGTTTAGTTAGATAATTGAATCACTTTTAGCATTAAAACATCAGAAGTCTTAAACTCAAAGTAAAACAATTAAATTCATCATCATATAATGCATCATTTATAAAAGCAAGTCCTACTATGGAAAACCTGGGAAAGTACTTTATATATAGGAGACAATACTAATAAGCAGTAATATATACAAGTACAGTGTCTATCCAGTCTCCCAATACCCCAAAAGAAAAGCAAAATATCAAATAACACATACTAGTGGGTCCTTAACCGAGAGCAATCAGATGAAGTCGCCAAGAATCCCCTTACCTCTACTAGTACTGGGATTTGCACTCGACCATCACAAAAAGCCAAATGGAGAGTACAGTCAGTAAGATTCCAAATGAAGTACACCGAACATTTATAAGAAAGTAAATAGATATCAATAATCTTGTTAAATGACCATGCATAAACTAAGCATGCAACTGTGCTACGATCATCACATGAATAAATAACACGAGAGAAACTAAATGTGTACTTGTCCCGATCAGACTAAGCTGTACTTCAGACCCTAGGATCCTTTCGATGGGTGCCCCCGCTTCCTTTCACCTGGTTCCTCGCAGTGCGTTTCCGACATGTGCACCCTTAATGCAACTTGGGTTGCAATTCATCGAGTGTCTGATCACACGTGCTACAGCCTAGTGTGCCATTAGTATACTATGAATATCAGGTGGGAGTAACTCAACCACCAACCTAAATGTATCACGAAATAGAGTACAATAACAAGGAATAGAAAATCAACAATGGAAAAGTAAACCCTCAGTGACTTTCAAATAGATTCTTACATACCTTAAAACGCACTCCGAGATCTCGTTCACGTCTCGAGATACGGGCACGACCACCGAATACAGTCTCCTAAGTTCTTGGTGTTTAATTAAACTATTTAAACTAGTTTAGAGTCAAATTAAGTGAATTTATAATGTGTGGCCAAAAATATTAAAATTTTATTCCAAAAAGCATTATTTTTGGCATACTTTTTGAGTTATACATGGATGACAAACGCCCAAAAAACTCTCGAATACTATTTTTCTATGTTTTTTCTCATTTTTTATATTTTTCTTGATTCTTCAATAAATTTCTTTTACCTATTTTTCTTAATTTTTGTAATTTATTTTATTTAAAACTATTTTTAAATTTATTTTTAATAATATATTATTTAAATAAATGGGTGGGTCCCTGAACTGGGTCGGTCAGACCTGATCTCGACCTCGATTGGGCCTGATCGGGCTCGACTTGACCGGGTCCAGAAGTCGCACGCACGCACGCGCATGCCTGCGCCCCTCCCCTCCCCAGTTTCTTTCTTCAACAACAGATAGTTGTCTCTATTTTTGTTTCATTTTTTTCAACAAATCAAACAACAACAACACTTCAACAACTAAAACAACATCAACATAACTACATCATCAACAACCCAACACCATTAATATCTAATTTCTCCAACATTCAACCACAATCAACTATCACCATTAAAACCCCATTGAAGCTTCATTTTGATGGAAAATTGAAGGAAAGTAGATATGCTTACCTTGATCACTTGTTTGCTTGATCAAATCACTTCCAAAGACTCCAAGGATGTCAAAAAACCTCCCACTCTCAATCAATCAACTCCTTCAAGAATTTTTACTATTTTATGTATTGAAGAAAGGGAAATATAGGAAACATGAGAGTGAATGAGAATGAGTGGTGAACCTCGTTTTGGGGTGTTAGGTGTATAGGTGGCATGTTCCCAATTGCTCTTCATTAGACACCAAATTTTTAGTCTTGTTCAATTACTTTCGATCACTCAGTGTCCTGCACCTCGAGACGCATAACGAGGCTCGCCATAGTTGCCAATTTCGATCAATTAGCCTAGACTGTATTTATCATTGATATTTGTCAAATTTAATTTATTTGATTATCCAATTTATTTTCTCGACCTAGTGTACCAACATTTTGCTCGCTCAGTACTCATATTGACACGTTTTTTGAGGCGAACGCTCGTTACACTATCTCGCTCGATTTAACGATATAAATACACACATGCAATGCTAGGTAAGATAATTTAATATACGCTATTGCAAATAGGCAAATATTACGCAAAGTCACTATTTACCTAGTCAAACATGCCATGATCTATCTGCGACATCCACGCGGATCTGAGCTGACGTCTGAGTCTGAAAATAGTCTACAATAACGGTGAAATTAAAATTGGGTCGTTACAACTCTTCCCAACTAGAAAAGAAATATTGTCCCGAAATTTAAAATAACTTGAAGTGTCGTACCATGAAATAGCTAAGGATAACACTCCAACATAGTAGACTGGAGCTCCCAAGTAAGTCCCTCAGTACCATGATGTTGCCAACGAACCAAAACCTTAGGGATCTCCCTGTTCTTAAAAGTCTGAATCGCACGATCTACAATCGCTATCGGTCGCTCCTCATATGTCGCATCAAACCGAACTTCGATTTGTCTCAAGTCAACCATCGGTCTCGACCTCGACCTAGCCAGCCTCAACATCGAGATATGAAACATAGGATGAACCCCAGTTAACTTTGCTGGCAAGTCCAATATGTAAGCCACACTGCCAACTCGTGCGGCGACTCTGAACGGTCCTATGTATCTCAGCGCCACTTTCCCTTTAATCCCAAATCTCTGCTGACATTTCCAAGGGGAAACCTTCAGATAAACCATGTCGCCCTCTTCATAGCTCAGACCCTCATGATACCTATCCGCATATTTCTTTTATCTATCTTGTGCCACTCAAAGTCTCTATTGAATCTGCCTAATCTTCTTTGTGTGGTCAATAACTATCTCTGGCCCAATCGCTGTTGTATCCTCAAGCGTTGCCCAACACTCATGTGACCTGCAGGGCCTGCCATATAGCGCCTCAAACGGAGGCATCTTGATACTCGCTTGATAGCTGTTATTATAAACAAACTTACACAGCGGTAGATAATCCCCCCTCAAACTTCCAAACTGCAAAATACAAGCCTCGAGCATATCCTCTAGAATTTGTATCAGTATCTCAGACTTTCCATCTATCTAAGGATAGTAAGCCGTATTAAACTTCAACCTGGTGCCAAACTGCTCCTGCATTGCCTCCCAAAATTTTGAAGTCAACCTAAGATCTCGATTAGATACAATAAAGATTGACATCCCATGCAATCTAATAATCTCTCTCTCGAAGATAAAGCTCAGCTGTGGGAACTAATATCTCATAGAAATAGGAATAAAATGCACTGATTTCGTTAGTCTGTCAATCACAAACCAAATCGTATTGTGTCTCCTCGAAGTCTAACGGTAACCCACTGATAAAATCCATGGCGACGTGCTCTCATTTCCACTGCGGAATTGGTAGTGGCTGTAATAAATTGCCTGGTCTCTTGTGCTCAGCCTTAACTTGCTAGCAAATATGAAAAATCCTAACGTACTCGCCAACGTCAGCCTTCATCCCTGGCCACTGGAAGAATCGCTTTAAATCATGATACATCTTGGTCTGGCTAGGATGAACTGTGTAGCGAGACCTATTTGCGCCCTTTAAAATTCCGTCCTGTATCTCCAAAACTGTAGGTATCCACAACCTACCTCAGTGTCTCAAACACTGATCCGTCGATTCTGCCGAATCTGTACATTTCAGATCTCAAGCTAGACCACTGAACCGCTCATAGAGCCCATTAGTCCTCTAACACTTGGCAACTCGCTCAGTAGATACAATCGGAACTCTCATATGACAACAAATTTGCTGCTCGACCATGGTAAACACCTCTGTCATGCACATAACTGATGCCGATTGTAATAAGCCATGCTCGTGTGTTTATGTCGTACTACAGTCTGACTGTTAATACTGCTCCCGCTTAATGCATCAGGTAAAGCTTTCGCTTTCCGTGGGTGATACTCAATGGCGAAGTCGTAGTCCTTCAGTAACTCAAGTCATCTCCTTTGACGCATGTTCAGATCTCTTTGAGTTAAAACCTATCGCAGAGATAATGCCTCCAAGCCTTTAGTGCAAAAATGACTGCTGCAAGCTCCAAGTCATGCACTGGATAGTTTCCCTCATGGGGTCTCAACCATCGGTACAAGTAAGCTACAGGTCCACCCTCCTACATTAAAACACATCCAAGTTCAATGCTTGATGCATCCGTATACACTGACAAGCTCTTGCCCGATTCTTGCAATTTCAACACTAGTGCAGAAGTCGATCTCCTCTTCAGTTCCCAAAAAACCTATTCACACTCTTCAGACTAATCAAATCTAACGTCCTTTTCGGTTAGTCTAGTCATCGGTACTGCAATCGAGTAAAAATCGTGTATGAATTGGCGGTAATACCTTGCTAGCCCCAAGAAACTTTGAATGTCAGAAACAGAATCAGGTGTCCTCAAATCAATAATTGCTCGAATCTTCTATGAATCCACAGAGATACCTTAGTCGCTAATGACATGTCCTAGAAACCTCACTGCACTTAGCCATAAATCACACTTGCTAAATTTTGCGTACAGTCTATGCTCTTTTAGTGTCGTCAAAATCGCTTTGAGATGACTCACGTGCTCCTCATGAATCCTGCTGTAAATTAAGATGTCGTCAATAAAGATGATGACATATCTGTCTAAGTATGGTATCAAGACCCAGTGCATTAAGTCCATGAAGATTGTCGGGGTGTTAGTCAGCCTAAAAGGTATAACTATAAACTTAAACAACCCATATCTTATACTAAAAGCAATTTTCTTAATGTCCGCTTCTCGAATCCTCAACTGATGATAGCTTGAACGCATATCAATCTTAGAGAAGAATTTGTCGCCTGAATATAGATCGAAAAGATCATCGATCATGGGGAGTGAGTAATAGTTCTTGACTGACACCTGGTTCAACTTCTCGTAGTCCATACACATCTTTATTAAACCATCATTCTTCTTCACAAATAAAGCTCCCAAGGTGACATGATAGAGTGAATGAAACCCTTCTCCAGTAAGTCATCCAACTGCCTCCCGACGTCTTCGTGCTCTGATATTGACATCCGGTAAGGTCTACTAGCGATCGGCCAAGTCCCTAGTACCAGCTCTATGATGAACTCAATTGCTCATGGTCGTGGCAATCCTGGTAAATCATCTGAAAATACATTAACAAAGTATCAGACTACTAGAACATCCTCAATTATGACTTTAGCGTATCTTCCGGCTCAACTATCGCTGTAAATGCCTCTATCTCATAAGCTGTAGTCGACCTCTAGTAATGAGTAGTGTAGTCGCGACTGAGGTAAACATGAACTCTTGAATGCTCGAAACTCAAAATGTGACAGTCTTCTGGAAGCAATCCAGTTGTGCATGATATGCCGCCAACCAGTCCATCCCTAAAAGTGCGTCAAACTCAAGGTACTCTAAGACTGATAAGTCTATCAACAACTGATGCCCATCTACCTCTATCGTGCAACCTCGACATATCTGGTTAGGGTATATCTTATCCCCAGCGGCCGTACCAAGGACAAGGTATGTATCTACCATCTGTAATGCTAACCGTAACTCTCCTACCACGCGTCCAGCAGTAAATGATAATGTACTGCCAAAATCTATCATAACATGCATCAATCTAACTATCATAGATAACATACCATCGACAAGCTGTCTGTTTGCATCTCAGTTTGGTTGCACAAATGCATTCGCTCTTCCCTAGCCTGACCCTGCTGTGCTCGGGTAATGTCGGTGGTGGCCTTCATTCAGCCTTTAGGTGCCCTTTCCGACCACAACGATGACATCGACATATTTCCTGCTTGTCTCCAAATCTCTGACCCTGACCCTGGTCTCTCTGACTATCACGGCCTCCTTAATCCCTATCTTGAGGGTACAGCTGTGGCTGATGTCGTTGCTACGTTGTGGGTGCAGGTGCTAAGGCGTGCGTCTACTGCCTATCCTCATATTGAAACTATTTGTCCCTATGATCACCCCTACGGTTACTATCTCGTCGATCATTTCAGCAACCCCTATCAGAATGATCTTTTTGTCTCTTCGGCCTCTGATCCGAACGAGAACCATGACCGGACTGTACAGTAAGTGTAACGGCCCAAAAAATTTGACTTGTGCCACGTGTCAAGTCAAGGTTGTTTGTGGGACCCACTCGTCGAAATACGTATGTCCGAATCCACACCTAGCTATGAAGCCTTCCCTTCGCTACTCGTCCACGGCGCTGCACTCAGTCAAATATAAAAAATGACGAGCCCAGGTAAGTAAATCCAAAGAGGGACATATACACAACATTTCACAATATCCAAAACAACGATTCACGATATCCAAAGCGATCGAATTCATGCAAATATATCGAAAGGGAACGCATGAATATACCAGATCGTAAACAATCCATCGATGAGTGATGCCAAATAACAAGGAGTCCCGACCAAAAGTCGTTGAGTCGCGGCAAAAGCCGCCAGACTCGGTTAGAAGCGAGCCCCCTTGCCTCCCAACCCTAACCCCTGCCGACTATGAGATATCTACGGACCCGATAAGTGCCCCCAACGTACACTCAATTGGGAGATATCGACGGCGTACGGATAAGAGCTCATATTCGCCAGATAAACAATAACCATGACTCGCTTGCCAATGGACCCCCTCAATCGACAACAGTTAAACGATAGCTATCATCACAAGCAGTGAACAACAATAAAGCTATCACAACAATAAACAATAGTCAATGGAGAAACATGAAATACTATATAAATTCCTAACTGGTTTACTTACCTCGAGAAATCGCGAATTCTCTCGCGTCTCGATTTGCGCACCCGACACCCGACTCCTAAGTCCCTAGTGTCCATTTCTACCAATTAAATAATTTTATTTCAAATTATTCACATCAAACTGAAATTTGGTGAAACAAATCTAACCTTCATCGCGTCGTCGCGATTTCGACGAAATCGTGCAATCGACCGATCGATAAGGCGTCACCACGCCATTCACCGCGTTGCCGCCGCAACCTCGCCTCTGCCGCTGCCTCGCCGGCGCCGTCGCTGCCGGCCCTCAAACTCTCTCTCGCGTTGCGTCGCGTCGCCGCGTTCGCACACCATCGCTGCCAATCGGAGCCGCCGCCGCCGTCGTTGCCTCCTCGCCGGTGTCACGCGGGCGCTACCTCGCGTCGCCACGCCTTGCCCCACTTTGCGCCGCCGCCTTTAGCCTGCCGTACGCTCGGACCGCCTTGCTTGCGCGAGCCGCTGTTGTCGCTCCTCCCGCATCGTCTTGTCCGCCTCTGCCGGCCGGCTCCTCCGCGAGCTCATGCCACTGCCGCCTCGGCCGCCGACTCTTCCGCGAGCTTCGGCGCGCTCATCGCTCGCTGGATCTCCTCCTCCGCCCGATCACTCTCTCTTTTCTCTCCTTCTTCTCTCCGCCTCTCTGTTTCTCTTTTTTTTTCCATTCGATCATTTTTTTTTCGTCCTTATCTCATCCTCTTTTATTTTTTTTAATCATTATCTCTTTCTTTATATATATATATAATATTATATAGTTAATATATATTATATATATACATTTTCCATTTTGATTTCAAATCAAAATGTCCTCGAGATTCGTGCAATGCGCATATCGAGGCATCAACCCGCCTCATTTTCAAATCTCAATACCCGCGCTACACGCAACACGAGGCATATCCAATGCACATTTTAAACCATATAGAGCGATGATTTCGGTCTCACGTCGGCACGCGACTCGAAACGCGTCCTTGTTCGTAGTGCAGCACCGTGGACGAGTAGCGAAGGGAAGATTTCGTAGCTAGGTGATTTTTTTTGTATATTTTGGATTTTTACTCTCATCTGATGATATGGACTGGGTTCCACAATTAGGTTGCCTAACTCCCTGATTTGTTTGTTGAGTTATTGAATGTGTTAGTTGCTTCCGCTAAAATTGTGAATCTAAAAAAATATTAATAACTCAACTGTAAAACGTTAAATATACTGATAATGATGGATTTGAAGGCTGACTAGGCTCTCGTTGACCCTGCGAGACTGGCTCGAGGGTCCACGTGGGCTTAGGCCGGGCGGAGCCCAATTTGTGGAAAATTGGGGCCGTCACAGTAAGCCCTATCGTATGCCTGCCCTCTCTATCCAAGAGTACTGTCTCATAAAAAACTCTCGATCGTACACCTCCTTAAGAGTAGTAATCCCTGACGAGACTATTGCGTTAGCAATCCGCTTATTAGCACCATAAAAGAAATAGTAAATCAGAAGCCTCTCTGTGCCCGTAACTTCCATCGAGAACAACAATAGTTATAAGTACCACTAAATGTACTGCATCGATGAGCGATTACCTAGTCGTAGGGCTAGAAAATATCCCTCAACCTTAGCCTCACCTGCATGGGAATGAAATTGTCGAAGAGCAACTCCTGAAACTCAGCCCATGTCGCCAGCTCTGGGTGGGCATCAAGATAAGTCGTCTACCAAACCGCTACATGACCTCTTAGACAGGTTCTGGATAAGCATGCCTGTATGCTTTCGTCGTTCTGCATCAGCTTATGGAAATGTTGATGCGAGACTATCCGGTTCCCTGTCACCTCAGGATCTCCACCTCCGTAATAGTATCCCAGCTGAAACTTCATAAAATTCCTGACAAGTTTTGCCTCCAGGTTCAAGATGAATACGGAAGTAGCAGCAACTGTAATAATAGTTGAATGCTCGAAGGTCATAGGTCGGGGCGTAAAAGTCAAAGTCTCTAATGGAATCACAATCACCTGCGAAACTCCCTCAGCTCGTGTCTCTGATACTGCTGTATTAATAGGCATCTGCTGTGTAACCGGGGCGACGACTATCTGTACTGTAGGTGCGACAAGAACTTTGGAAGCTATTACTGCTACTGTGGCGGCTGCCGCGGCTTGAGACCTAAGTAAGTAGAGGATCTCCGCCAATTGGGCAACGTGGGCGGCAAGTCAGTCCTCTATGCTCTGAGTCGATGCGGTAGTAGTAAGGGTGTCCCTAATAGGATCACTAGTTTGTCCTATCTCAGGTTGTGTAGAGGGTTGTTCGTGCACCGTGATATGTATCAAAAAGTGTGTTTCGGATCAGTTTCAGTACATATGCGCATATAATATATCATTTACAGTAAAACATAACACGTATATAAACCCTAACTTTACCCGCCTCACCATCACTTCCTAACTAAAGTTTTAAGGCCTGTACATCGGGTTTCCACATCTAATTTTTTTTTAGTTTTATTCTCTTTCATTTAATTTCCTGAGGTTCCTAAAACTCTAGCTCTGATACCACCTGTGGCGGCCCCAAAATCTCGAGGTTGTCACGTGGAGTGTCGCGACCCCGCAATTTTGTCAGATCATTGACCCACTGGGTCCCACGTGCCATTTACGACTTTTGCTATGTCATAACTCCTCGCTATATCTCTAAACTCATTTGGTTAATCAATTTAGTTAGATAATTGAATCACTTTTAGCATTAAAACAACAGAAGTCTTAAATTCAAATTAAGTAAAACAATTAAATTCATCATCATATAAAACATCATTTATAAGAGCAAGTCATACTGTGGAAAACCTGGGAAAGTACTCTGTATATAGGCGAAAATACTAATAAGTAGTAATATATACAAGTATAGTGTCTATCCAATCTCCCAATACCCCAAACGTAAAGCAAGATATCAAAATAACACATACTAGTTGGTCCTCAACTGTGAGCAATCAGATGAAGTCGCCAAGAATCCCCATGCCCCTAGTAGTACTAGGATATGCACTTGACCATCACTAAAAGCTAGATGGAGAGTACAGTCAGTAAGATTCCAAACGAAGTACACCGAACATTTATAAGAAAGTAAACATATATCAATAATCATGTTAAATGATTATGCAGAAACTAAACAGGCAATTATGCTACGATCATCACATGAATAGACAACACGAGAGAAACAAAATATGTACTCATCTCGGTTAGACTAAACTATACTTCGGACCCTAAGATCCTTCCAGTAGGTGCCCCCACTTCCTTTCACTTGGTTACTTGTGGTGCATTTCCGACACGTGCACCCTTAATGCAATTCAGGTTGCAATTCACCGAGTGCCTGATCACACGTGCTACGGCCTAGTGTGCATAAGTACACTACGAATATCAGGTGGGAGTAACTCAACCACCAACCTAAATGTATCACGGAATAGAGTACAATAACAAGGAATATGAAATCAATAATGGAAAACTAAGGATTTTTACGTACCACAAAATGCACTTCAAAATTTTACTCATGTCTCGAGATATGTGCCCGACTCCCGACTATAGTCTCCTAAGTTCTTGGTGTCCAATTAAACCATTTTAACTAGTTTAGAGCCAAATTAAGTGAATTTATAATGTGTGGCTAAAAATATTAGAATTTTATTCCAAATGTTTGATTTTTGGCACACTTTTCGAGTTATACCGGGGTGCCAAATGCCTGAAAAAATTCTTGAATACTAATTTTCTATGTTTTTCTCCTTTTTTACATTTTTCCTAATTTTTGCATAATTCTCTACCTATTTTTCTTATTTTCTTATATAATTTATTTTATTTAAAACCTTTTATAAATTATTTTTTTAATAATATATTATTTAAATAAATGGGTGGGTCTTTGGACTAGGTTTGACCTGGTCCAAATGGGTCGGCCTGACCCAGTCTCGACCCAACCAGGTCGGGCTCGGACCGGTCAGCCTGACCCGATCTAGGGGTCGCACGCACGCGCTCCCCATTTTCTTTCTTGTTCAACAACAGAGAGTTGTCTCAGTTTTTGTTTCTTTTTTTTTTCGACAAATCAAACAACAACAATACTTCAACAACTAAAACAACATCAACACAACTACATCCTCAACAACCTAACACCATTAATACTTAATTTCTCCAACATTCAACCACAATCAACTATCACCATTAAAACCCCATTGAAGCTTCATTTTAATGGAAAATTGAAGGAAAGTAGAGATGCTTACCTTGATCACTTGTTTGCTTGATCAAATCACTTCCAAAGACTCCAAGGATGTCAAAAAACATCCCATTCTCAATCAACCAACTCCTCCAAGAATTTTTACTATTTTATGTGTTGAAGAGAGGGAAATAGAGGAAACATGAGAGTGAATGAGAATGAGTGGTGAACCTCGTTTTGAGGTGTTAGGTGTATAGGTGGCATGTTCCCAATTGCTCTTCATTAGACACCAAACTTTTAGTCTTGTTCAATTACCTTCGATCACTCAGTGTCCTGCACCTCGACATTCATAACGAGGCTCACCATAGTTGCCAATTTCGATCAATTGGCCTAGATTGTATTTATCATTAATATTTGTCACATTTAATTTATTTGATTATCCAATTTAGTTTCCCAACCTAGTGTACCTACATTTTGCTCTCTCAATACCTGTATTGACACATTTTTCTAGGCGAGTGCTCTTTACACTATCTCGCTCTATTCAACGATATAAATACACACATGCGAAGCTACATAAAATAATTTAATATACACCATCACATATAGGCAAACATCATGCAAATCACTATTTACCTAGTCAGATGTGCCCTGATTTATTTGCGGCATCTACGCGGATCTGAGCTGGCGTGCGAGTTTGAAAATAGTCAATAATAACAACAAAATTAAAACCGGGCCATTGCATGATGTAAATAGTAATTAGTACCTATCTAAATAACCTAATGTAAAATGTCATGCCTTAGCTAACTTTGAATTAGGTGAAACATGGATTTTTGTCCCTTAAATTAACATTGTGATTCAGGAAGGGGGGTTCTATTCTTCAATACCAAAATTAAGCTTTACATAATATTTGTTGTAGATCTATGGCCTCTTTAAATCACATTAATCCCTTGTCGTCGTGCTCCATCCTTGAAAATGATAAGTTGTCTGGGATAAAATTTATTGACTGGTTTAGAAACTTGAGAGTTATTTTAAGCATGAACGCAAGTTATATGTCCTAGATTATTCTATTCCTGATGAACCACCAGCCAATGCTTTAAAAGCTGTGAAGGGTGCACATACTAAGCATGTCAATGACTCAACTGATGTTTCATGCATTATGTTGGCAACTATAGTTCCTGAACTTCAGAAAGAGATGAAACACATGGAATCTTACGATATGGCTACGATGCTGAAGGAAATATTACGAAAACAGGCTAGGCAAGAAAGGCTTGAGACAGTCAATAACTTTCATTCTTGCAAAATGGTTGAGGGTTCTTTAGTTAATCCTCATGTCCTAAAAATAAAAGGGCTATATTGACAATCTTAAGAAAGTTTATATTTCCCATAAGCCAAGAGTTAGCTACGGATTTGATCCTGAATTTATTGCTAGATAGTTATTCATAATTTGTGATGAACTATAACATGAGTAACATAGAAACGTTTATCTCAAAGTTATATTTGATGAAACTGTTGAGCAGAATGTCAAGAAACCCATTGCTAACGTGTTGATGGTTCAGAAAGGAAAGACTATGTAGAAGAAGGGCAAAAGCAAGGTTAAAGTTGTTAAGGATGTTGTGACTCTCACAAATCCTATGGAACATGTCAATCATAAGGCCTGCTTCTACTTCCCAATCCCAGAAAGAAAAGAAAATAGAAAGAAATTGTCATTTCTGTCATGCACTTGGTATTGTTTCAGAAATCGCAAGCTCTATCTTGAATATCTAAGGAAAAAGAATAGTAGTGAAACTACTGCTTCAGGTATTTACATTATTGAAGTTAACTTATCTACTAGTGATTCCTAGGTTTTAGATACCAAATGCGAATTTTACATTTGTATTAATGTGCAGGGTCTCGCCAAAAGTAGAAAGCTAAAGAAAGAAGAAGTCATCGCATAAGTTGGAAATGGAGCAAAGGTTGCTACATTGGCTGTATGATGCTATGAGTTAATTTTACCTTGTGGACTTGTTTTAATTTTTAATAATTGTTATTATGTCCCTTCCTTGAGCAACACCATCATTTCAGTTTCTTGTTTCAATTAGAATGGTTTTAATTTCATTATTGCGAATAATGAATGCTTCATTTCTCGTACATACATTTTCTATGCAAATGTTAATTTGTGTGATGGTCTTTATATTCTAAATATGAACAGGTCCACAGATACTCCTATTCCTAACATAAACACAAAGAAATTCAAGTCAAATGATTTGAACCAAACCTACCTTTGACATTGTCATCCCGGCCACATAAATGAGAAACATATTTCTAAACTCCATAAAAATGAACTTTTATATTCATTTGATTTTGAACTATATGAAACAATGTATCTTTTTTACTAGGCAAGATGACAAAAAACCTATTTATTGGACACAATGAAAGGGTAAGTGATTTATTAGGTCTAATATATACTGATGCATCTGGTCCTATAAACACAATGTCTAGATGTGTTTATCAGTACTTCATTACTTTCACTGATGATTTCCATAGATATGGTTACATGTATCTCATGAAACATAAAGGTGAATTTTTTGAGATGTTTCAAATATTTCAGAATAAAGCGCAAAATCAACTTAGTAAAACTATTAAAACACTTCAGTCAGATCAAGGTGGTGAATATTTGAGCTAAGAGTTCGATGATCATCTTAGAAACTGGGATATTGTCTCACAATTAACTACTATAGCAACTCCACAATGAAATGGTGTTTTTGAAAGGAGAAATCAAAATTTATTGGATATGGTTTGATCTATGATAGGTCATGCAGATCTTCTTATTTCTTTTTGGGGTAATGCCTTAGAAACTGCTGCGTTTACACTAAATCGTGTTCTTTCTAAAGTAGTTGATAAACACTTAACCGCCAGTGACAAATCTCAAAAAAATTATTAGCAAATCTACCAAGTGTGTATTTATTGGTTATCCTAAAGAAACTAGATGAAATTACTTTTATAATCCCACTGAGAACAAATTGTTTGTCGCTCGGAATGGTGTCTTATAGAAAATGAGTTTATTTCAAAAGAAAATAATGGGAATAAAGTAATTCTTGAAGAAGTTTACGAACCACAAATAAACACTTAATCGCTAGTGGGAGATCAACAAATTCTTGAACTAATTGAACCTTTATATGTGTCAGAAGGCCCGTGTAGGGCTGATAGGGTAAGACATCAACCTGAGAGGTTTGGATTTCTTATTACTGATAGTAGTGAGGTGTTGCTTATGGATCAAAATGAGCCTATTAATTATCAAGAGGCTATGTTTAGCCCTGATGCAGATAAATGACTTCGTGCTATGAACTTTGAGATGTAATCTATGTATGATAACCAAGTTTGGACCTGGTTGATTTACCTGAAGGTGGTAAGACAATTGGATGTAAATGGATTTTCAAGAAGAAAAGTGAAATGGATGGCAATGTGCGTACTTATAAAGTAGCGCTAATAGCAAAAGGTTTCAAACAGACTGAGGTGTTGATTATGATGAGACTTTTTTTTTCTTGTAACATGCTTAAATCCATTGTAATCTTAATTGCCATAACTACGTATTATGACTATGAGATATGGAAAATAGATGTCAAAATAGCTTTCCTAAATGGAAAGTTACTTGAGGACATGTATATGATACAACTTGAAGGGTTTGTTCATCTTGAGAATTTTAGGAAGGTGTGCACGCTTCAAAGATGCATTTATGGATCAAAGCAAGCTTTTCAGAGTTGGAATCTTCATTTTAATGAAATAATTAAGGAATTTGGTTTCATTAAAACTGAAGATGAGCCTTGTGCATACAAGAAGGTTAGTGGGAGCATGGTTGTTTTCCTGGTATTGTATGTTGATGATATATTACTCATTGAAAATGACATCCCAACCTTGCAGAGTGTTAAGTTTTAGTTAGGGAAGTGTTTCTCAATGAATGACTTAGGGATATCTAAAAGGCTGATTGGTATAAGTTAGAGTGCTTATATTGACAAGGTACTTAATGGGTTTTGTATGAAAGACTTTAAAAAACGGTCTTTGCCAATGTCTCATGGTATAAGTCTCAGCAAGACTCAATGTCCTAAGACTAATGATGAGCGAGAAAACATGAATATGATTCCATATGCATTAGTTATTGAATTTATTATGTATGCCATGATATGCACTTGACCTAATGTATCATGTGTTTTGAGCGCAACAAGCAGATATCAGCCTGATCCTGGGGAGAGTCACTGGATAACAATAAATAACATTCTTAAGTACTTGAGAAGGATTAAAGAAGTGTTCTTGATCTATAGAAGTTTGGATGACAAGCTTGTTATAAATGGTTACATAGATGCAAGTTTTCAAACTAATATATATGACTTCATATCGCAGTCTGGATATGTGTTTTCTTTGAATGGAGGCGCAACAAGCTGGAAAAGTTCAAAAGCAAGACACTGTGGCTGATTCTACAATATAAGCTGACTATATTACAACGTCCGATGTAGCTAAGGAGGTAGTTTGGATAAAAAAGTTCATCTATGAAGTTGGTGTGGTTCCGAGTATAGCTAACACCATTTGCTTGTATTGTGACAACAACCGGGCGATAGCATAAGTCAAGGAACCAAGATAATATCACCGGTCCAAACATATACTTATACGTTTTCATCTCATTCTAGAAATCATCGAGAGGGGAGATGTGAAGATTTTTAGAGTTCCTATAGAAGACAATGTTGCAAATCCTTTGATGAAGGCTTTTCCACAAGCAAAACATTATGGTCATGTTACGTAATTAGGTATTAGATACATGAATGATTGCTCTAGTGCAAATGGAAGATTTTGGGACATGCGCCCTGGGTCAATCTATAAATATTATATATCTTATCATTTTGGTTAATAAAATTGAAGTTTTTTCATTTGCTTTTTTATTATAAGTGATTGTATGTTTACCTTATAGTAAGATCCATGTGTATTTATTGAAATATCCTAAATGTCCTCGGTTGGTTATTATACTGGGAACTATAATGAATTAAGACTAGTGTGAATCTTGATTGATGGTTTTGTGATGATCATGCTTATAAGGATACGAATGGAGATCACGATTACTTGTTAGGGAATATGGTACTGGACCGACTTGCTATGAGAACACAACATAGATTAAGTCATAGGTGTTACTCATAATAGGTATATCATTTAGTCTTTCGACATGAGATTACCATAGACTTCAATAGTAGGAGCATGATAATTTGACACAATAAAACGTTGTCTTTAACTGGACGATTATAAAGATTGTGATTGGTTACCATGTGAATAATATGTGAATGTGTGTAATCAAAAAAGAATTCGTTACTCCGTATAGAGAGAGATATCACTGGATCCCTCGATATGATAGATTGATAATGGCCAAGTCCATGTGAATTGATATGATCAATGTCACTTGGATGTTTTTAGTTTACCCAAGAATTGGGACTAGTAAGATTGAACATCAAGGGTGACTTTTCATGCCATATGTTTAATCAAAGGATATCACACGACAAAAAGATATGATATATGTTATTCATTAGGTTGTAGCAATTTTGATATTCATGCTACATGGGTAGTCATAATGCCTTGCTAGATGTGGCGGCCCTCGCCGCCCCGGGGTGACGTGTCTCCGTGTAATCCTCGCCAGCTGGCCCAATTACACGTGTACGGCACTTGCCCGTCCTTACTATTTCTCGAGATTTGCATCCACTTGTGTGTGTACGGTGTATAAATGACAAATGCAGCGGAAGTTGTACGTAAATGTAAGAAATATTAATGAAGTTAACAAACCCTACTGTGAAAAAACCCTGAAAAGTATTGTGTATAAAAGTAGATGACTGTACCATATAAAACTAAGCATATACAAAGTCATGTCACTCCCCAGTTCCCAAAAGAATCAAAATATCAAAATAATCACACGTACAAGTAATCCTCAAAAGTAGGCAGTTAGAGGTAGTCGCCTTAGATCCCCTTGCCCTTACTTGTACTAGGATCTGCACTCAATCATGACAGAATAAAATGGATGACGAGTCCAGTCAGTAAGATCCCAAGGAACTCCTCCGAGCATTCATATAAATAAATGGAATTCAATGAATACTGTTAAATAAACATGCGGAATGTAAACATGCAACTGTAAAGTAGGGCATCGCATGCATAAATAACAATAAAGCTCAAATATGTGTGCATGTTCCAGTTAGACTAAACCATACTTCGGGATTCTCTTCCAGGACCCCACTAGTGGGCGCACCCAACTAGTTATCACCTAATCCCTCTCGGTGGCCGGCGTAGACCTACGACGCACCGACACATGTAGCAGTTCCTTCGGGTCGTTATCCACTGAGCACTCCTGATACATATGCTATGGTCTAGAATGCGTAGACGCACAACAAAACATCTGGTAGGAGTAACTCAACCAACCGTCCAAAAGATGAAAAGATAAGCATGTAATTAAAAAGCATAAGGATTAATGGAAATGAATGGAAATACGAAAGTAAAATAAATACTCGAGAGTTTTCCCTTTGGGTTTTACAAACCTCACAACGAGCTCTATTACCCCGTAATCAATCCCCGGGTCCAAGTCCACTGAGTCCTTGGTCGCCAATTGATCACTGTGTCAACCTATGTCCATTTATTAATAATTTTAGTTAACATACTAATTTACAATAATTTTCTAACATTTTTAGGCCAAATTGCCCATTTTATATTTTTCGAGGCAAAACCCTGCAAAAAGTCATGTCCGAAATATCCAAATATTTTAGTTTTCATAGACATTCATTATTTTATGCAAATATATTTTTTTCAGAATTTTTCCAATTTTTCTAGAATTTTCCCACATTTTCTTTCATTTTTCCTTTCTTTTCTCTTTCTCCTTTTTTCTGGTTTTTCTTGTGGGCCGGGTCGACCCAAATGGGTCAAACCCGACCCGGCCCGGCCTAGGTTTGGTTTGGGTCGGGTCGACCCAAACTGGTCGGACCCGACCCGGCCCCGGCCCATTCTAGGCCCAGCCCAGCCCAGCAGACGAGCGCGCGCGTGTGCACCTTCTTCCTCCCGATCGATTGGTTCGATCGGGAGCCTCTTTTTTTTTTTCGAAGATGGATTGGGGTGGCTCTCCACCCCAACCCCGGTGGAACCGATGGCAGGGGAGGCACCCCTGCCATCACTACCATGGGCATGGGGTTCGACCTCCATGGCCGAGCCCCACTCTCCACCCCACCATCAACCACTCGAAACAACACAACCACCACCCAAACTCACCTCAATTTCGCCGTCTCCTCTCCTTCCCGGCGCGTCCCTGGTTCTCTTCCTCCACTCCTCTTCTTCTTCCTCGCTCTCGGCCTCCCTGCTCCGTGTGTGTGTGTCAATAGTGTGCGTGAGTGCGTGTGTGGTGGTGTAGGTGTAGGTAAGGTGGTGGACACGTGGTGTGGGAATTGAACAAGTGTTGTTTGGGTTTTGCCATGTGTGATGGTGTAAGATATGTTGACACCTAATTGTGACACCGCTACGACACTCGCTCATGTTTTTGAGTGTTTCGACGCCTGATTTCGCGTCCGAACCGTGATATCCGCGTACCGCCGCGTCGTTCGTAACCCAATATCTATTCCATATTCGTTACGTGACAAATTTTTATTTAATTTGTGTGTTTTCATTTTCCCGATCCAATAGTCGGTCCCGTCGACTACCCGATACCCGTGTCGAACATGTATATCGAGGCGACTATCGTTCACACAATCTCGTTGTGTGTTAGTTTCCTTATCCTAATATTCAGTCCCGTCAACTACCCGACACCCGCGTCGACACGCATATCGAGGCGAATATCGTTCACACCCTCCACGTATATTTTTCAACATACACACATGCGATAAATTACACCTCGAATAAGCAACCAACACACAATAACTGGCATACCTAAGTCCCCGTGTGTTCTAGCGTACCGCAGCATCCACGTAAATTCGAGCTGGCGTCCACGTTCGTAAATTTAAGAGACATTAATAAAATGGGTCGTTACACTAGAGACCACTTACGAATTGTGTTCTAAAATGGTTTTGGTTTGGGTTACACATGAATAATGACTTTGCACAATTTCAATTGGTTTAGAGCAATGAATTTCATATAATAAAATTCATGACACAAAGCCCTTACAATTTGTTATATGATAACTCATTAATATGGGCGTACGTGTAATTTGCTTAAATTTCCTAAATATGATAGTTGTATCACGAATAAGATTTTAAGTGAGGGTTTATCTACATATGTAAATAAAGGTTGAAACCTTAAAATGAAATAAAATTTTTGTTTTTGTAAATTTCGAGTTTTCTGGATTTCGGGAGAGAAAGCAAAACGTTTTCAATCTCTCTTGGAGCTAGCATTCCAAATTATGGTCACCATCCTTGTATCAATTTCTGATAGAGGACGGGTGCTTGAACGCCTTGGAGATCAAACAATCAGAGAAGGAAAATACAAATTAAGGTACGATTTTACTTTTGTAGATCTAGTTTAATAGAACTTATTTTTGATCCGGTTGGGGTTTTTCAAAGTTGTTTTGAATTTCTCACTGTGTATGAACCCCATACCCAACAGATATAGCTCTAATATTTGGTGGTTCTCATAAAATTGATGGATTGATGAACCTCAATTGACCTTTGATATCGAGAGCAAATCTTTGTCCTAGAATTACCTCTAAGTTTTTTTGAATTTGTGTGAATGGATAAATTTCATTTATTTAATAATGCCAATTGGATAGTCGACATAATCTTGTCTAACTCTAAGCTCCAGAAGTTCATAATGCCTTTGGTGAAATATCAATATTCTTTCATTGAACTATCACTTCGATATGATTTTCACTCAAAAACCCGTTAGCATAGAACTAGTAAACTAATTCCAAACATCCTCTCTCTAATCTTCCTTTGTAATCCATAAGAAGGTGTTCCCACTATTTTTCCTATATGATGCTCACGATTTTATCTTCATATTTGTTCACATTTTGGATTTGAAGCCCTTTATCGGGTATGGTAACTCTTTTCATTCATCGAATGTATCTATTTTGTACTTTGGGACTGATAAATTTCATGGGGTCATAGGGGAGTTGTGTGTCTGGGTCTAGGTAGTCATAGTTCTCATCAAGCTAGGTGGAGTAGGCGTTCTCAACGCAGCCTTTTCGGTTCTTGATTCTCTAATACTAATAACCATAGTTTAAATGTACATATATTGTCTCAGATGATATTTCTTGGATTTTTCTACTATAACTCCTTTTTTTTTCTCTTATGCAGTATTCCTACCTCTCCCAATACCTCATCTCACCATAGTGATTAAATTACTATTGTGAATCGGTAAACTAAAATCCTGTATTTGATACAAAAATGGACTTAAGGTGGGAAAGTTATTTGGAAATCAAATTGCTATCAGGAAATTTGAAAAGATTATGATTGAAGAGTAGATATTTGATAAAATTTATTTGAGAATTATGGAAGCAAAAAATATGAGAACAAACTATCGAATGATCTTTCAAAAACTCATGAATTACATATTGTTTTATGAAGAATTTGATCTCGAATATTTTTCAAATACTATTCTAAAATTTATTCTCGATATTATTTTTAAAATTATGGAATTTGTAAACCAGCACTCATACTATTGCAATACCCAATCTAAAACAATTTGTTCGATGTGTTGAAATGGAGTTCACCAAATTTTTTTCGAAATTAATTGAAAAGTTTTCACAAATTCAATAAAAATCAAATTTTTTGTCAAAATAGAGTGCTAGGGTTATATGATGTCTGCCTTCTTAAGAGTGAGTCTCTTAAGATATATACTTTCGAACTCTTTTTACCTAGTATTCCAAGCTCTAAATCTGAATTCCCCAAACTCTAGCTTGGCTCTATTATCTTAAATTTGATGTTTTTGGTGTTGAATGAAGCTAAGGAGAGGTGGAAATCACTTATACACACACACACACATACACGCACACACTAAGATTGAGCTTAGGAGGGTTGAATCATGGCAAGAAATCGAAATTTTTGAGAAGGGTTTCATTGGTTTGATGGTGTGAATGAGGTGTTATGTGTGGCGATTTGAGGTTTTGGTTTTAAAAACCAAAAACCATGCCCAACGATTCTTGTGTAAATGGAATCACTATGTGAATAAAAAATAAGTGAACTACTGCAAAATGCAGCGACTTACCGATTTTACCAATGATTTCTGTGTAAATGGAATCGTTGGGATTTGCCAGACTTCAAAGTTTACATTAATTTTCCTGTGTTCTATTGTGGATTTTGCTAGCAATTCCTAGTGTAATTTGGAATCGTTGGCAATCGGTAAGTCTTATTTTTAATGTTTTTACAATTTTATTTCATGAGTAACTTATATATCTTCCCTAAAAGTAGTAAAGGTAAGATTGACTAAAAAATCTCAAAACAAATCTGATTGGGATATGTATCTGACTAATAATTTTATTCATTAATGAAAAAGATAAATAAATAAATAAGCAAGTTTATAATGTGAACTTGCATAAAGGCCATGAAAATAAAAACAACTTGATCGTCCCCCCTCTAAATGAAGCTACTTTGGAGCGTAATTTCCGAAAGTAAATCCAAAAGAGAGTCAAAAGGAGAGAGAGAATAAGAACAAACTATACTAAAGCTAAGTGTCCCACTAAAATTGAAATAACTTAAAGAAATAACGAATAAGGGCTTCCTCTTATAGAGTGTTTTTGTTTATAATAATTTGCTTCACTGATTAGATGAATCCATTTTCATTGATATGAGCCAATGGATCTTTCCTTCAAGTGGTTCCTCGTTGAGAGTGCCCCTACTAAGGTCTGAAAAACGTCCGTCGTCAATGATCTCATCACCGACATTAAACTAACCTTCTTCCAAATTGTCACAAAGTTCTCTCCCATTTTCAAATAATACTACATCATCCGTCCTTAGTATAACTATGCACTCATGTATATCGATGATAGCTCTAATATTTGATAAGAATGGTATACTATCTGGGGTAGTTGTTGGCACGATTAGGAAATTCGTAATGATGGATAGCTTACCCACTTTCACATGCAAATTCTTTGATACTCCCAATGCGACTGTAAAAGTGCAATTTGGTATTGAAATTGTAATAGGAGATTTGCAATGAATCCTTAATTTTGTTAAAGGAAATCAATGTTTAGGCATGAGATTCATATCGGCTATCGTATTGAGTTGAACTTCATAAAAGGGACATCTCATTGATTTGTATGTTGAGGTATATCTTTCCTGGATCCTCTTCGAAGATTTTGGCTGGATTGCCATTTTCTCTAAACTCCTAATAGTCTGAGTCGTCTATATCACACTCGTATGGGTTTCTGGCGGGTTTTTCTCTTTTCGTGATTTCTTTTTCTTCTTATTTTTTGGTATTTTAACCATCCATAAGATGAATGTTTCACCAGAATTAACTTGCACATATGCTCCTCCATGGTGTTCAATTTATCTAAGGAGTTGTTCACTGGGTCAAAAATAAATGATCTCCATATCTTGTGAGACAAAATTCTCATGATAAGGTTTTAGTATATGACCATTAACTTTAAAGATTATCCCTGTTTCTCTACTTTCTATCTATACAACACCATGGGAAAATACGTGTGACCATAAAAGGTCTTGTCCATCTCAAGCGAGATTTTTCAGAAAATAATTTAAGATGTGAACAAAAGAGCAAAAACTTTTTGTCATACTTCAAAATTCTTAATATTCAATTTATTGTAATGAATTGATTTAGTTTTGCTTTTATAAATAGAACCACTCTCATATGCATTATTTCTCAATTCTTTTAACTCTTGGATACTAAGTTTATGTTGTTTTCTTGCATTATTGTAATTCATATTACATGTCTTAATGGCCCAGTATGCCTTATATATTCGACTGATAAATGGCATGCTTTACTAAAAACTAGTCTATAAGGTGTCATACCTATATGTGTCTTAAATGCATTCCTGTATGCCCATAATGCGTCTTCTAGATGATGACTCCAATATTTACATGTTGGACATACCGTCTTTTCTAAAATTGATTTAACTTCTCTATTTAAGGTTTTGGCTTGTCTACTAGTTAGCGGGTGATATAAGGTAGATGCCTTATGGGTAACACGGCATATGTGAAGTAAAGTAGCTAAAATTCTTGTAACGACCTATTTTATTAATGTCATTATTATCTCATAATTTTAGACATGGACGCCAACTCGGATCCACTTGGATGCCGCGGGTAAGCTAGGACACACGTCGACCTAGGTACACTAGTTAATTTTGTGTTGAATTGCTTGTTTCCGATGCATTTCATAAATTTACTTATTAATACATCGCATGAGTGTAAGTTGAATAGCGATATCATGCAAGGGTGTGTGATGGGTAGTCGACTTGAAGTGCGTGTTAACTCGAGTATCGAGAGGCAAAGTATGGGTACACTAGGAAAACTCAACAACCTTACATAAATATGAAAAAGTTATTAAATTGAAATGGGTAATGTAACCATAGGCTAACTATATTGAAATTTAAATAATAGACTATGACACGCCTTGAAATGCATGTTGAGACGCGGGGCACCGAATACTGGGTAGCTGAAGGTTAGTGGGTCCATGAGTTAGTTAAATTGGATAAATAAAACACTAACCATATGGTTTTATAAGGCTCAATGTAATGCGACATCAATTAAATAAGCTAAGCCTATAGTTAACACTCAATAATGAGGACCATGAGATTGATACCTAGATGAGCACAGTGAGTAGTACTAGGAAGGGAGTGTGCTATTAGAGTCATTAGGTGGTGTGGGATAACATGGTTATGAACCACAAGATAATCCTCAAGATACGTATGCACACTTGATCAAGACCAAAACTATATATAACAAGTGAGTGGGATTTCATTCAAATCCACTCAACTACTCATGCAAAATCAAAGAAAACCAAGGAAGAAGAAGGAGTTCAAGTTAGGAATTCAGGACATATGAGATCAATTCAAGAGCTTAAACCTAGGTAATAATCTTCCTTATCTCCTACACTCTTCAATGGACCCATTTTTGCTATGTTTGGTGAAATTCAAAATTGATGATGAGATCTCTAATTTATGGTTCAAATTTGATGAATTACATGTTATTAGATCATATTCATAGAGGATTTACCACTGTTTTAATTAGATTTGATGATATTAATGAAATTGGGAAGTTGTGTGAATGCATGAATTTGGAGAATTTGAGTTAAGATTTATGTTCTAGAGTGTTCTAGATGTTTCTTTGAAGTTAATATTGTATGTAAAGCATGTGTAAACCAATAAGGTAGCCAATTAAGAGGAGAAATACATAATTCTCGACTTGAGAATTATGTCCTGGATGACAAATATCACATTTACTGGAATGGTTAGTGGGCTAATTGTTCTGGGTTTGCAACTGTTCTTCGTCCTGAATAACAATAACGTGCTACATGAATTCCTAGAGCACTACCATAACCTAGCACGCTATGACGCACTAATGACAGATTAAGTATGGATTTAAAATGTTGTTTTGGCGATTTTCCACTTAATACATGTATAAACACTAGGAAATAATCTAAACCTATAAAACTTGGACTTCAGGGGCTTGGGGAAAATGTAGATCTGAGTGGGAGCTTGTTGGGTTGGATATAGGAGTCTGGGGAGGTTGGAGAGTGGTTTGAGGTTTGTAAAACCCAACAAAAGAACTTTGAGTATTTGATTTTGTTTTCTATTTCATTCATATCATTTTCTTGCTGTTTATACTACTCTAATCAATTACTTGGACGTGGGTTAAGGTTACTCCCTCGAGTTTTCCTGGTTGTGTGTTTATGATGCATTGAATTATAGCGCGTGTAACCCTACCTATAGTGAATGGAAACCTGAGCTTACCCTTCGTGCACGTGTTGGTGACTCAACAGATTTGGCCAACACCGCGATGGACCAAGTGTCAGGCATGTTAGGCATAACCACTGGTGGGAACTAGGTGACCTAAAGTATAGTCTGGTCCATCTGGAGCAAGCACACACCTTTGTTAGCTTATCTATTATCTATTCATGCGATGAGCCATTTACAGTTGCATATTTATATTCCATATGTTTAGTTGATAATATTTCTTGCATTTCATTTACTTTATTATACGAATGCTTAGAAGGGTTCCTTGGGATTTTACTTACTGTACTCATCATCTGTCTTGTTGCGATTAAGTGCAGTTCCTAGTACTAGTAGGGGAAAAGGGATCCTAGGTGACTACATCTGATTGCTCACCGTCGAGGACCTACTAGTACTTGCTTATTTTGATATTTTTTTTTGGGTATTTGGAGACTTGTAATGACATAGTATATATATACCATGTTTATGTTATTGTCGCTTATATATAGAGTACTTTTCTAGAATTTCCATAGTAGAATTTGCTCTTATTAATAATGTTTACCATACTAAAAACTTACCAAATGTATCTATTAAGGCTTCAGCTGATATATATGCGTTAACTTGTAAGATATAACCCATTAGTATGGTTAGGCATTAGAATAAAATTTTAACTACTCAAGGAGAATAAGTTAAGCAAATATTGATAATCCCCTAACTAATTTGATAAAACACACGTTAACACGAATTTTGAGACAAGAGGTGGACGGGCAGGTGGCGAGCACATGTAGTTGGGCCCATCTGGTAAAGAGTACACAGAGACACGTCCCCCTAGGCGGAAGGGCCACCACAGTTGGTATTAGAGCACAAGAGTTCTCGAAACTTTGAAATGTAAAATAAAAGAGCATAAAATTTAAATAAACAAATTTTAGTTGTTGAAACCCGATGTTGTTGCCTTAGAAATTTAGTTAGGAAGTGATGTGAGGCGGGTAGAGTAGGATTTATATACATGTTATGTTTTCTTATATATATGATATACAATATATATGAGGCTTATCTGGAGCACGCATCTTGATGCAGATCATGAACGGACAGTTGACTAAACCTCAGGAGACTAGTTAGACTAGCAATGCAGCTAGGGATTTCCCGGTTACAATTAGTATGGAAGATTGACTCTCAGCTCAGGAGACTCAAATGGCCAATATGCTAAGGTTGCTACGGGATCAGACCACTGCACTAACAACACTTGCTATAGCGGTTGCAACACCTAGAGCGCCATTAGCAGTTACTGTATCTACGGGGATAGTCATCTCCCCGGTTGTTCCCCAAACACCAGTTGAGAGGGTAGCATCAGAAACGTAGACAAATAGAGCCACTACAGTTGTTGTTCTACTAGAGACGCCGACTCCTGCGCCTCCACCTACGACTATGGATCAAATTACTGCTACCACTACCACAGCTACTACATCGGTACATCTTGGCTCCAAAGGCAAAGACGTTGAGAGAGTTTCTGAAGTTCCAGCCAGTTTCCCTTATGGAGGTGGTGACCCCGAGGTTGTGGGGAAGTGGATTGTGTCTCATCGGCATTTCCATAAGCTGATGAGGAATGATGAGAGTGTTCAAGTATGACTATCGGGAGCATGCTTGAGAGGTCACGCCATAGTATGGTGGACACATATCAAGATACCCATATAGAGTCGATGACATGGGTTGAGTTTAGGGAGTTGTTCTATGATCAACACATAACTATAGAGGTGAGATTGAGACAGAGGGAGGAGTTCTTGACCCTAAAACAGGGTAACAAACTTTGATACATTATATGGAGAGATTTAGGTACCTACTCCAGTTCTCGATGGATGTCGCTGAGACGGAGTGTCTGCAAATATATTACTTCACCATACGAGTTAAGGATATGATTGCTTCGGCAGTGGTATCATCCAATGCAGAGAGATGGCAGAGTTCTCGGCATCGATTGGGACTGTGGTGCAGACAAGGCAGAGTTCTCGGCTGGACCAGAGCCAAAGAAACAGTGATCATCGGAATAGAGGTTGGAGGGATGACGAATGGGATAAAGGTCGCAGGGATGATCACAATGGCAATTAGTTTCAGTTCGAAGAGAGACAGCCAGTGCACGCCATCGCACTAGCATCGGTGGATCAACGTAGGTGACAAACACAGATGGATCGTCAGGGTCGAGAACAGGGAGGACATGACAAGGGTCAGAGAGACTGGGGTCAGGGTTGGAGATCTAGAGACGGACAGGCCGATAGGCAGGATAGCTGCGGATGCCATAAGTGCGGTCAGAGGAGACACTTGAGGATAGACTGCAGGATACCACCGTCACCACGTTGAGAGCCATAGAAGGCCAGAAAGAGCTCATGCGGTAGCACAGCCGGATGGTGGGGTGTCCAGATAGCTTGTCGAGGGTACGTTACATATTTTTGGTAGACCAGTGCATGTTATGTTTGATTCTGGTAGCACTTTATCATTTATTGCTAGGCATATTGCTAGAGAGTTGGGGTTAGATACACAAATACTAGACACACACCTTGTCCTCAATATGACTGCTGGGACAAGATATACCATAATCAGATATCTAGGGACATGATGATAGAGGTTGAGGGACATCAGTTACCGGCATATCTTCAAGTATTAGAGTACTTAGAGTTTGACGCTTTTCTCGGGATGGATTGGTTATCACACTATTATGCACAAATAGATTGTTATAGTAAGAGGATAGAGTTTCATATTCATGGGATACCAAAGTTCTCACTAGTTGGATTTGCAACTGACTTACCTATCACTAGAGGTCGACTAGCTACGACGCATGAGATGGAGGCATTTACGGTGATAGTTGAGCTGGAGATTAGGACGAAGGTTAGGATTGAGGATGTACTGGTAGTTAGAGATTTCGTTGATGTATTTTTGGATGACCTACCAGGACTTCCACCACCACGAGCTATTGAGTTTACCATTGAATTGATACTAGAGACGCAGCTGATCGCCAGTAAACTTTATAGGATGTCACCATCGGAGCAGGAGGAGGTTAGACGATAGCTAGATGAGTTATTTGAGAAGGTTTTTATTCACCCTAGTATGTCACCTTAGGGAGCTCCAGTGTTGTTTGTGAAGAAGAAATATGGTTTGATGAAGATGTACATAGACTATAGGAAGCTGAATCAGGTGACAGTTAGGAACTATTACCCACTTCCTATGATAGATGATCTGTTTGACTAGTTGGCAAACATCAGATTCTTCTCGAAGATTGACCTTCATTCAGGTTATCATCAGTTGAGGATTCAAGAAAAAGATATCCAGAAGTTCACTTTTAGTATGAGGTACGAGCTATTCGAGTTTACAGTTATGCTGTTTGGGCTGACTAATGCCCCAACAATTTTCTTGGATTTTATGCACTGGGTCTTGAGACCGTATTTAGACAGATTCGTCATAGTATCCATTGACAACATCTTGATATACAGCAGGACTCATGAGTATCACGTGAGACATCACATGGCGGTTTTGATTACACTAAGAGAGCAAATATTGTACACCAAGTTCACTAAGTGTTACTTTTGGCTGAGTGTGGTGAGACTCTTAGGACACATCGTCAGTGACCTAGGGATCTATGTGGATTTAGAGAATATTCAAGCTATCATTAACTGAAGGATGCCTGAGTCTGTTACTAATATACTGAGTTTTCTCGGACTGGTAGGATATTACTGGCAATTTGTATAGGATTTTTCTTCGATTGCAGCACTGATAACGAGACTTACCAAGAAAGATGTTAGATTCGATTTTTTAGAGGAGTGTGAGTAGGCTTTTGTGATTTAAAGAGGAGGTTGACTTCCGCACCAATATTGACATTGCCAGAGCAGGGCAAAACTTTGACAGTATATACGGATACGTCAGGCATTGGTTTATGATGCATGTTGATGTAGGATGGTAGACCATTTGCTTATCTTTCCAAATAGTTGAGACCCTATGAGGGGAATTATCCAGTGCACGACCTGGAGCTTGCAGTGGTCGTTTTTGCATTGAAGGCTTGAAGGCACTATCTCTACGAATAAAGATTCATATTGTATACAAATCACTAGAGTTTACGCTACATATTTACTTAGAGGGATCTGAATATGTGCCAGAGGAGATGGCTTGAGCTGCTGAAGGACTACGACCTAACTATTGAGTATCACCATAGGAAAATGAACATCATAACAGATGCATTGAGCATGAGCGAAAGTTATAGTTGGGTTGTTCTGCAACCTTTGACACACCAGCATGGCTTGTTGCAAGCTGCATCAGTTATGTGCATGACAAAGGTATCTACTACGACTGAGCAAAACCTTGTGGTCAGATAAGAGTTACGACCGTATCGATTGAAAGGGTTGTTGAGTGTTAGAGGGCTGATGGGCCTTACAAGCGGTTCAGTGGTCTGGATCGGGATGCAGAGTGCACTGATTGGGCAGAGACCATGGATCATTGTTTAAGACAACGAGGGAGATTATGGACACCTGCAGATTAGGAGATACATAATATGATTTTGGAGGATGCACATCGGTCACGTTACATAGTTCATCCTAGTCGTACCAATATGTACCGTGATTTTAGGCAACTATTTTGGTGGCCGGGATGAAGGCTGACGTAGGAACATACATCAGGAGTTTTCACATACGCCAGCAGGTGAAGGCTGAGTATAAGAGACCCGGTGGACCGTCACATCTGTTACCCATTCTACTGTGGAAATGGGAACACATCACCATGGATTTCGTTAGTTAAGTTTCGGGACATAATCTTATTTAGTTGGGAAGAATTGTAATGGCCCATTTTATTAATGTCATTATTCATCTCATAATCTCAGATGTAGACGTCAGCTTAGATCCACGCCGCGGGTAGGCTAAGACATACGTTGACATAAGTGCACTAGTTAATTCTATGTTGGATTGCCTGTTTGCGATGCATTTCATAAATTAATTTGTTAATACATCGCATGTGTGTATGTTAAATAGCAATATCGTGCGGGGTTGTGTGACGGGTAGTCGCCTCGAAGTGCTGTTAACGTGAGTATCAAGAGGCGAAGTACGGTTACACTATGAAAACTCAACAAACTTACATGAATATGACAAAGTTATTAAATTGAAATGGGTGATGTAACCATAAGCTAACTATGTTGAAATTTAAATAATAGACTATGACATTCCTTGAAATGCGTGTCGAAATGCGGGGCACCAGATGCTGGGTAGCCGAAGGTTAATGGGACGATGAGTTGGTTAAATCGAATAAATAAAACACTAACCATATGATTTTATAAGGCTTAATGTAATGTGACATCAATTAAATAAGCTAAGCCTATGTTAGCACTCAATAATGAGGACCATGATATGGATATCTAGATGAGCATAGTGAGTAGTACTAGGAAGGGAATGTACTATTAGAGTTATTAGGTGGTGTGTGATAGCATGGTTATGAACCACAAGATAATCCCTGAGACACATATGCACACTTGATCAAGACCAAAACTATATATAACAAATGTGTGGGATTTCATTCAAATCCACTCAACTACTCATGCAAAATCAGAGAAAACTAAGGAAGAAGGAGTTTAAGCTGGGAATTCAGGACATTTGAGATCAATTCAAGAGCTTAAACCTAGTTAATCATCTTCCTCATCTCCTGCACTCTTCATTGGACCCATTTTTGCTATGTTTGGTGAAATTCAAAATTGATGGTGAGATCTTTGATTTGTGGTTCAAATTTGACGAATTACATGTTATTAGATCATATTTATAGAGGATTTACCATTGTTTTAATTAGATTTGATGATATTGATGAAATTGGGAAGTTGTGTAAATGCATGAATTTGGAAAACTTGGGTTAAAATTTATGTTCTGGAGTGTAGCATGTGTAAATTAATAAGGTAGCCAATTGAGAGGAGAAAGACAGAATTCTCGACTTGAGAATTTTGTCCCGGAGGACAGATAGCGCGCTACCTGGAACGGTTAGCGTGCTAATCATTTTGGGTTTGCAACTATTCTTCGTCTTGAAGAATAGTAACGCGCTGTATTAATTCCTAGCGCACTACCATAACCTAGTGCGATATGTAAACCCATTAGCGTGCTAAGGACATATTAAATATGGATTTAAAAGGCTATTTTGGTGATTTTCCACTTAATACATGTCTAAACACTAAGAAATAACCTAAACCTATAAAACTTGGACTTCAGAGACTTAGGGAGAATGTAGCTCGAAGTTGGGAGCTTACCGGGTTAGATATGAGAGTCCAGGGAGGTCGGAAAGCAGTTTGAGGTTTTAAAAACCTAGCTAAAAAACTTTAAGGGTTTGATTATGTTTTCTATTTCATTCCTATAATTTCCTTGCTGTTTCTACTACTCTATTATGTAACTTGGACATGGGTTGAGGTTACTTTCCCAGATTTTCCTGGTTATCTGTTCATGATGGACTGGATTATAACACGTATGATCCGACCCTCAGTGAATGGCAACCTGAGTTTGCCCTTGGTGTACGTGTCGGTGAATCAGTAGATTTGGCCAGCACCGCGAGGAACCAAATGTCGGGCCAATTGGGCACGACCATTGGTAGGAACTCGGTCACCCGAAGTGCAGTTTAGTCCATTTGGAGCGAGCACATACATTTGTTAGCTTATCTATTATCTATTCATGCGATGAGCCATTTACAATTGTCTATTTATATTCCACATGTAAACTTGATAGTATTTCTTGCATTTCGTTTACTTTATTATGCGAATGCTCAAAGGGGTAGGGATTTTACTTACTATACTCGTCATTTGTCATGTTGTGATGATTGAGTGCATATCCTAGTACCAGTAGAGGCAAGGGGATCCGAGGCAACTACATCTGATTGCCCGCCATTGATGACCTATTAGTATTTGCTTATTTTGATATTTTTTTTTATTTTGGGTATTGGGAGACTTGTAATGACACAATACATATATATACCCTATTTACGTTACTATCGCTTATATACAGAGTACTTTTTTGGGTTTTACATGGTAGGATTTGCTCTTATTAATAATGTTTACTATACTAAATCGCTTACCAAATGTATCAATTAAGGCTTCCACTGATATATGTGTTAACTTGTAAGATACAACCCACTAGTATGGTTAGACATTAGAATAAACTTTTAACTATTTAAGGAGAATAAGTTAAGCAAATACTGAGAATCCACTAACTAATTTGATAAATCATACGTGGACACGAATTTTGAGACAAGAGGAGGATGGGCAGGTGGCAGACACGTGTAGTTGGGCCCACCTGGCAAGGAGAACACGGTGACATGGTAACCCAAGGCGATAGGGCCGCCACAATTCTATCATAAAAGTGTGAACCTGTATCGCTAATTAGTGTTCTAGGTGCTCCAAAATAGTAAAGATCCTTGATTTTAGGAAATTGACTACTATTGTAGAATCATTAGATTTTGTAGCTATCGCTTGTACCCATTTTGACGTATAGTCTACGACTAATAAAATATAAATATTTCCATTAGATGGTGGAAAAGGACCTATAAAGTCTATTCCCCAAATATCAAATACTTCACAAAACATAATAGGACATAAATGCATTTGGTTCCTACATCCTAAATTTTTGATTCTTTGACAATTTGGACAAGCTTTTGTGTAAACATAACAATTGTGAAATAAAGTAGGCCAAAAGAATCCTAAAATAATGTAGGCCAAGAGAATCCTGCGTCTAATATTTTGCAAGCTATACGAAGTAGACCGAAATGTCCTCCACAAATATAAGTATGGCAATGAGCCATAACAGATTGTATTTTTGTTTGTGGAATATATCTTCGAATTGTCTTGTCGAGACATAATTTCCGTAAATAAGGATCATTCCATAAATAATGTTTATAATCGTGTTTTATCTTATTCATTTAGGCTTATATCAAATGAGGTGATAGTCTATCAGTAGTGAGGTAGCTGACTATATCAGCATACTATGGGCTAGTAATAGCTATCTTATATAGGTGTTCATTTGAAAAATCATCTTTCAATGGTATTGGTGGTTCACCATTTTCCATTCCACTTAGATGGTTTGCTACTAAGTTTTTGGCACCTCTCTTATTTTTTTATAGTGAGATTGAATTCTTGTAATAATAAGATCCATCTTATTAATCTTGGTTTTGCGTCTTTCTTTGCCATCAAATAACTTAATGCCGCATCTAAAGGATATCTCATAACATGTGGATGTTAAAATTTATCGTTTCATTATTTACTTCCATTGTTAGAGTTCCACTAGAAACATCTATTTTGGCTTTTACAGTTTTTGAGAATGGGCCTCGTAGGTAAGAGAAGTTTTACTATAGAAGTGGTCTTTTTCATGTCTATGACATAAAAGTGAGCTGGAAAAGCAATTCATTTATCTGAACTAGTACATCCTCTAATACTCCTACAGGTTGGACGGTAGATCTATCTGCTAATCGTACTACTATACTATTCCAGTTTCTTATAAGGGTATTTTTGTCATTTGCAAATATATTGACAAAGTTATAACGTTGATTGAGGAGCCTAGATCACATAATGCTTTGGATATCCTTAGTTTTTCGGTCCGTGCACGGAACGAAAAAGATTCCATGATCAAAACATTTATAGGGTAATTTCTTTTGGATTATTATTGACACATGTTTTCCTAGGCTTACTTTTTTCTTAGGTTTAATTTTATTAGTGCATGTCTTTTATAAATTTTTGATATTTAGGTACATTTTGTATGACTTCAAATAAATGTAGGTTTACTACCACTTTCTTTGAAGTGTTTGAGATTTCTTTCTCTTCTTATAATTTCTTGACCTTCATATTATTTTTTAAACGATGGGGAAATAGTGGTCGTACTATACTTGGTTTATTTTTTTTGAAATCATTTTCATCTTGAATTTTGTTATCTTTAATTTCTATTTCTTTTTCTAATTCAGCCTTTAATTCTTTTTGAGGAACTAGTTGTTCTGACATCTTTGGTTCTTCCATTTATTTACCGCTTTTCAAAGTTATTGCTTTTGCGTATCAACTAGGGTAAGGTTGAGATGGTAATTTACCTTGGTTAACCCATGAACTCATTTGCATTACCATTTGACTTAGTTGATTTTTAGTTCAATTATATCATCTTGTGAGGCTTGAATCTTTTGATCTTTTGCTTATTTGGATTTTCTAGTGCTATTGTTCAATCGGTTAATTCGCGTGTTCTATATCTTTGAAAATTTTGATTATCTACACCATTATCTACATTTGGTCTTAGGTAATTAGTATTGTTACTAGTATTATAAGGAGGTTGATTAAGATTATTAATTATAATGATTCATCATAGTGTGCCTCTTAGAATTGATTGTGTTGCAATAGTGGACTTTCATCATGTAGATGATTGACCCCATTGCAAAAAGCACAAAATTTAGTATGTATTGACCTATCTTTTAATAGTAATTCAATTATACATTTCAATTCATCAAATTTATTATCTGATGTATTGACTATATTTCTATCGATTTCATAAGAATAATTTTTCATAAATTTATTTTTCTCACAATATTGTTTTGATTGTTTCGCTGTTTTAATAATAGTTCTACGTAAAAGTATTCTAATAAAGTTCTCTGTAAATCTATGTTGTGGACATAATGATATTAATCTTTGGTATCTATCTTAAAACTCAACAAAAGTCTTTTCGGTCTCCAACCTAGCATTGCTAGTTAGTTTCCTATCCAAACTAGTTTTACATGTTGGATCGTATTGATCTAAGAAGGTTTCTATCAAGGCATGTCTAACTAAGCTCTAACTTATCTCTAGTTACCTTAATTAGACACTTAAACATACAATCGTCTTTTAACTTTGAAAACTTTTCAATTCAATCCTCAATAACGCTCCAAATCATAATTCAGATCCGTAACTGACATCGAATCTTAATTTATCTTATTGGGGCAAATTAGGAATTTATATCCATATTTTGTAAAATTTCAGCAGCACCTCCTCTAAAAGCGACCTGCCAAAAAAATTACCTAATAGACAATAAAATGGCGAGATGCCTAGAAGGACTCACAACTCCCTACAGTTCACAATATATATCAATTTAAATCAACTAAACTAACTTAAAGTCTCTGTTACCTTATTTAAAACTTTACAAATCCAAAATAAACTGAAACTGAATAAAAAACCTCTCGACTTCCTTCGAACTAATTTTGGAAGCTCACATAACCTATTTGAGAGTATTTTATGACCTACGCTCTCCCTAGAACCTAAAATAATGTATACGAACAATTTACAAGAAGAATTAAGATTTTAAACTTAAAAGCAATCACCACAATATTCGATTCTTGTACGTTTATCCTTGTCTTCATTGAGATCCTGACATCATCAAAAGTAACTCGAAGATGTCAGCTACTTAAACTCCTACACTGCTCTGTACTCTTACAAATGTTAGTCTGAATACATGGAGACATGTAATTGCATTTCAAAATAATAAAAATTTATATAAAATATGAAACCATTTTATTACTATTTAAGGTCAATGTCGTGTCGTACAACACTAATAATAGTCCTGATTTATCGACTACTTAGATGTGTAGTGAGGCAAGTACGGGGTCGATCCCACAGATCCTGAGAAAGATTCCTAGGCTATAAATAAAAGGAATTGGATGTTTAGATTTCTAATTGACCTCATATAAAAGAGATAAACTAAACAAATTACGTTAAACATTAGAAGAGAATATAGACAATTGAAAACAATAATTCTAACAAATAATAAAAGCTTGGATTAAGAGATCTTTAACAATTGACAAGTAATTGACTTAATCATTGGTTATAAAAGATGTCCATGTTATTGGATTCTTATAGGAAAGTTCGAGTTTAGTTACTCTATTTTCTAAGGTCAATGGTGGGAGCGAGCTACATTACCATATACTAACTAGCTCGCAAAAGCACTGAATATGTCGTAGGCTTTCAACGGGCTAGCAGCCTTAACGTTCCATGAAAACATTTACCCTACATGATAACTAGCACGAGCTGTTATCCATCTTATAATATGAATGTACAAGAGCACATCGATTGCCAACATATAAGGATTTACTTTTCACATAACGTAAATTCCCTTACCGAGCAGCGGGAGATTCACTGACTTAGATCTCGCACACCCACCTATGTATTGTCCACTACATAAGCAAAGCATATTAAGTCTAATCTAATGAAAAACTAATAGATTTATGTTCAATACAACTAAAGTTACAAGATCTCAATGAAAGGAAACTTCACTTTAAAGAACAAAACCTCATGTCATCAATAATTGCAATTGTAGAAAACTTTCAATCCAGTTAAGAATTAGTTACTAATATACATATAAACTAATTATAGCAATAAAACAAACTAAACAATACCTTAAAAGTAAGAGAACAAGCACCAAATATTTATAGAGATCCTCTCTTCGAAACTTAGGAACTAGAGATAGAATAAGATAACAAAGATATATTTTCGCATATCCAACCCTAAGTATTTATATGGGTTGAAAGTACAATGGAATAAATTCACCAAATCCAAAAAATCTAGAGAATTTGAGATTTAAAATCTTTAGATTCGTTCAGCTTCATACGTATAACTAGTACATATTTGAAAAATCGATGCTTAATTGATGTGATGCTCTATTTTCTACCTAATTTGTTCCAAATCGGTTCCAGCGATGTCACTGCGCCTTACGTACACACCAAGGTGCTGCCAAGCTGGGTGTATTTTGACTCTTTGTTTCTCAATTTTCTCCTGGGTTTTCATAAAGCTTTTCTTGGTCCAAGTTTAGTGTCAAATCTTTAATACACATAAGTTTATCCCAACGATTCCTTGGCGTTGCCTGATCAGCTGGAGGCGCTGAGCTTTCTCTTAGCTTTTTCACTGATTCTTATGGAAAATCTCTTTTTTTCGTCCAATAACCTGTTTTAACTCGGAAAATACAAAAATAAGGATTTATCAGTATAAATGAAAATTAAAGTGTAAGAATTTATAACAAAAGTGTACAAAAACACATGTCTGACAACTTGTCAAATACCCCTAAACTTAGAAAATTGCTCATCCTAAGTAATGGAGTATAAGATAATCAACTTGCATGCAAAGAATTAACATCAATTTCATTAATTCTCAACTATCACTCAATGGTTTCGTCCAATTTGTTTCAACAAAATCGCCAAACGGAAACAAGAACACTCAAGCAAAGTCGATTACTTTCAATCAAGATATTTCAGCCACTTTCCTAAGGAATACTCCACCAAATACTAGACTTTGTTAAGACTAAAGCCATCTATTAATCATGAGTTACCTCAAAACTTCCGATAAGCCTAAAATATATGATGTCTAAATAGTGCATTGGATATCAAGATTCCACAAATAGAAACTTATACAACCATTCCACTAATACATTCAAAACATCATTTGAGGTCAATAGGATTTTCTTTAGGGTTATTATGGTTGGCTGAGGTAATAAGGAAATGGATATTAAAGAATTCAAAGCATTGAAAAGACTTACGTAATCTAGCTATAAGCACTCTATTTAAATCTTTTTATTTGAGGAGTTTTTATAGACACTTTATTTTTATTTAAAAAACTCATGTCATCACTTCTCACTTTCCCTATGATTAAGTTAGCCTTCTAATGCAGGTAAAAGGATTATAAGGATTTTAGGTTTTTGGGACCGAGGCTATGTTTTTGTTGTTGTTGTTGTTGTTGTTGTTGTTGTTGTTGTTGTTGTTGTTGTTGTTGTTGTTGTTGTTGTTGGTTTCATGATAGGTGATGAAGGAATCAGGTTTGGTTAGTTCAACTAGGCTAAATAAGGATAAATTATAGGTGGGCTAAGGTTAAGGGCTAAACTAACACTGCCTATGTCTTCCCCCAAACTTATTCTTTAGTTAAACTCAGTTTCAAATGGATGCAAACCTGTTCTGGAATCTATAGAGATTAAGTTGACTCTTATCCTATTATGACCTTATACCCATTTTCATATCTAGCATAAAGCCTTGATTCCATATTAGCACTATTTGGTGTAGACTCAATCGGTAGACCAATCATAGGAACAATATGTTTCACCTATGCTCTACCTAAGGTATTGTCCATTTTATGGCATTCATTAATCCACATTGAATTCTCAAATCATCAACCATTATTCTAAGCTAGAATTGGGCATTTATTTAGGCTCAAAACAAATGGAAAAATAAAAAAAAATTCACATGTTTAAAAATGTGTAGCAACCTACCAAACCAACAATCCGTGAAATAAATGAAATCGTATTACCTGTATTTGACTAGAAATTTTGAAAAAAACCTAAAAAATCATGGAAATTTAACAAAAATCTTTATGGTTCATCCATGCATTCCATCTAACTACATACCTGCGCACCTCCAAACTTTTATTGAACCTTGTCCTCAAGGTTTAAGAAAGTTGGACAACCATACACAATCTAAAAGAATAAGTGAAATTGAAATGGAAGATAAGAAAATAAAATGGAATGAAGTGGTAAAAGTAGAAGCAGACACCTAGCAAATCCTATGAAACGAAAACATTACTCCTCATTTAACAATTTAAAAACAATCATTATTACTACACTCTGATGAATAGTAACTCGACAAGTGAGTATGTCGAACTTCTCAAATCTAATCCAATTATTTTCCCACTGTGGCATCTGCCACTTATTTAAAGTAGTAACTAACTATTCCTAGTTTTAACCTACATTGCTGGGCTACCTCTCAGGAGTGCTTGTGTTTAACGTCGATGGCCCAGTGTTTTTGATCTCTATTCCCAACTAGATGATATATTAATATATATGAACTCGATCAATACATATATCAAGTCATAGTCTTCAAAAAGAGTATTAACTTTCCTATCTCGCATCAGAATGATGTCTTCGTGCCATCTCATTAAGACCGCGTTGCTTTCCATATAAATCAATATCTTAACAAAATGCATGAAATGCCTCCCAAACATTATAGTATGCTTTATCGAGTTTGAAGTGTCATGAATGTAGAAGTCCACTTAATAAACGAATTGAGTAACATACATGCAGACATTCTTCTTCGTCTCAACTGAGGTGATGGTCTTGCCATTTCCCAAGGTGGTAATTTCCACCTTTTCAGTGTTCATGGGAGGAATCTTGTCTTTCTTGAATAATGATAAAGGCATGGCATTGATTTTAACTCTGGTGTCTAGAAGTGCTTTCTCAAAAGTTTCTCCATTGATTCTTACAGGAATCTTTATAAGGCATGGATCCTCCATTTTCTTGGTCGGTAGTAGCGCTACTTTCTGCATCGACATTCCTTTCTTTTTCTACTTGTTTTTCACTTTGGCCTTTTGTGCTTTTGGCATCTTCTGGATAAAGACCTCAGCTTTCTCTATAGCAGTTTCCACTTTCTTAGTTCCTACTATGTTCTCCTCAGTCTTCTCCACTGGCTTTACCTTCACCCACCATTCCTATTTTGGCTTACTATCTAAATTCATGACATATAATGCCTTACTGATGACTCCTGTATGATCAGCCGGTGTTTTAATTGGCTCCAAGTCAACTCCGTCTTTTAAGGTCCTATTGAAGTATTCATATAAGGGCTTCAATTTGTGTCCAAGCACATTGAAAGTCATCATTCTCTCTATATTTCTTATTTCAACAACACCATGAAAAAATATATTAGTACTAAGAAATGGACCAACCTATCTAGACCTTAACTTACATTGGAAGATTTTTGACCTATAATTGAAAAGGATGACTTCTTGATGTATTGCAAAGGATTTCGTTGTCAGATAACGATCATGATAAGATTTTACCTTATCCTTGTAAATCCTTGCATTCTAATATGCATCATTCTTAATCTCTTCTAGTTCCTGAATATATAATTTTCACTCAACACCAATTTTGTTGTAATTCATGTTACAATGTTTGACTGCCCAATATGCTCTATGTTTTAACTGTATAGGAAGATGTCATGCTTTACCAAAAACCAACCTATATCAAGACATTTTGATAGGTGTCTTGAAAGCTATCTTGTATACTCATAATGCATCATCAAAGTGTAGACTCCAGTTTTTCCTTGATGGGTAGCAATTTTCTCAAGGATGGATTTGACCTCTCTATTAGAGACTTCAGCTTGACCATTGGCTTGAGACATTTTATTTTTTTAACAAAGACTATAAACCCTATTATAGAAGTGAGTTCCTCTGTCACTGATGATTGAGTGTGGAGCTCTAAATCTTAAAAAAACTCATGACTTTAGGAACTTGACCATCGTTTATGAGTCATTACTTCTAGTGGCTTTTGTTTCAACCCATTTTGAGGCATAGTCCATTGCTATCAAGATGTAAGTATTCCTATTAGAAGGTGAAAATGGGCCCATGAAATCAATACCCAAATGTTAAAGATATCACAAAAGGATCTTAGTTATTGGAATATGATCTTTTGGTCGTAATGACCTATACTTCTAACATTTAGGACAAGTTTTAGTGAATACATAAACATTATGGAATAATGTGGGCCAATAAAATTCACATTCCAAAACTTTCCTAGCTATACACCGTGGACTGAAATGACTGCCATATGGGAATAAATGACAGTTAGACAAGATAAAATGTATTTTCTGCTGAGGAATGCATCTGTGAATCATTTGATCTGAACAAATTTACATAAATATAGATCATCTTACTGATAATGCTTCGAATCGTACACAAGCTTTTGCTTTTGGGCACGTGAATAGTCCAACAGTTCTTGCTTGGTGGATAGATAGTTAACAAGGTTAGCATACCATGAAACTTCAAAAGACACTATATAAATGCATTTATCATAGAAAACTCTTACCATAAACGATGAAATCATCCATGAAAACTTTAATGAAGTTTTCGACAAAATTAGAGAAAATGCTTACCATGCATTGTTGGAATGTTGTAGGTGAATTGCATAACCCAAACGACATTCGCTTGTAAGCAAATATTCCAAAAGGATAGGTGAAAGTGATCTTATCCTGATTTTCTGGTGCGACGGGAATATGATGAAAACTTGAATACCCATCTAAACAATAATAGTGGGATTTCCTAGCTAGACGCTCGAACATCTAATCTATGAATGGCAGGGGGAAATGATCTTTCCTCGTGGTCGCATTGAGTTTTCTATAGTCAATACAAAATTGCCAACCATTTTAGACAAGGGTAGGTACTAACTCTCCTTGGGCATTGGTCACAATGGTTACTCTAGTCTTTTTGGGTATGACTTGCACTGGACTAACCCACTTGCTATCAGAAATGGGATAGATCATCCTTGTATGAAGAAGTTTCAGAATCTCCTTCTTAACTACTTCCATCATAAGCAAGTTTAATCACCTTTGAGCTTGCCTTGGGGTTTGTAATCATCTTCTAGATGTATTGTGTTTGTGCATATGGAAGGGTGTAATCCTTTAATGTCAACTAATGTCCATCATATCGCTTCCTTGTAATCTTGTAGGATGCGCGATAGTCTTTTCTGTTCCAGTTTCAAGATTTTGTTGGAAATGATTATTAGAAGTGATTCATTCTTGCCTAAGTAGGCATACTTCAAATGATCAGGGAGCTATTTCAAATCAAGCTTTGGGGGTTTATCAAGTGTGTGCTCAAACTTATGACTGGAGGAGAACAAAACTATATGGACATGAGTTTAAAATGAAGTTCATAAGACTCTTACTCCTTGACGACATCTTTGTCAAGTGAACATATGTGCTCCAAATTATTAGAAGTTATTTTTTAACAGTCGACTAAGCTCAGCGTATCTCCCGTAGGATATTCAATACTTGCTTGTACCAATTGATTAATTGCATCCAAAACACACAAAGATGATATATCAGAAGGATATTTCATGGCATCGTGAATGTTGAATTTAATAACATTGCTATCGAACTCCGCAATCAAATATCCATTTGAAACATTAATCTTAGGCTATGTCGTTTTCTCGAAAGGGCATCCTAATTGGATCGAAGAGGAATTGGGGAATGGTTCCTCTTTCATGTATATGATGAATAAATCTGTAGGAAAGTATAATGATCCAAAAATGATAATGATACCCTCTAAGACTCTTATGGGGTGTACAACAGATATGTCTACTAAATGGATCACTATCTTGGTTCCGTAAGTTCTTTGTAATTAATTAGCTTCTAAGTACGACATTGCTTTAGAAGTGTCTATCATTAATGGTGATTAGCATTGAGAATATTTCTGGATCTTTGAACACAGGGGGAAGTTTCTTTTAAAAGATGGTCGAGACAGTTTCACCAACGATGATTCTCTCATGTTCATGTATCTTTAATTTTTTGCTACACAACTCTTTCAAGACCTTGGCAATCATAGGCACTTTGGCTACAACATCTAGCAAAGGGATATTATTCTCTACTTTCCTAAGGGGGTCTATAATTCCTTTATCTTTTTTCTCTTTCCTTGATTTTGCAAGACGTCGAGGGAACGGAGGAAGAAGAACATGTTTGTTGATTAGTTCTACCCAAGGTTTCTCAGGTGGTGTAGTAGTAACTTCTATCTCATGCTTAACCTCTATTCTTACTTCATTTGGTAAACTAGGTAGATCTGGTCACTTGGGTCCTTAGAGTTTAGCTCCACTCCTCAAAGTTATCTTATTAGCCTAAATAGAATGTTGAGTGCATAATATTTCTTCTTTGTCTGCTTGAGTTTCAGTCCTGACTTGCTCAATCTACTTTGCCATCTTACTAAATCTTATATCATACTCTTAACTATAAAACTCAAATAGATTTTGAAGTTCTCCTATAGTGACTTGTTTAACCTAATGGGTGATTGTTGTGTTTCTGGAATAATTGGATGATGGCCCTGAAAGCCAAAGCTCTGATCATTTTGACCTCTTTCCTAAAATGTACTTTGAACAAGTACTAGAAGCCTGGATTCTGCCTAATCATAACATTAACTGCTTCATCATGGACTTCAATTCTGACATTTCGCTCTCAAGTCCATCTTTTCGCGAATTGACTCCAGCTCGACTCTTGTAAGTATCATCCGCTACACCATAATGCCTAGATTGATTCACCATTTTTTCAATGACTTTCTTAGCTTTAGAAGGTGTAACTTTTGGAATACTTCCATTATATACCGTATACACCCACCATTAATCACAATTAGTTAGCCATTTGTAGAAGTTTTCTAACAATGATTTCTTATTGAAACCATGTTGTGGGCAAGCATGATAGAATCTTTTATATCTATCATATACTAAAAAAAATCTCTTTTGTTCATGTAAATGGTGGAGATTTGTCTCCTGATAGAGGTAATTTTACTCGCTGGAATATATTGTTCCTGAAATTTAAAGTGTAGATCCTTCCAAAAATGAATAGATTTATGGGGTTAGTGAAACAACCAATCCAGAGCATTACCTCTCAGACAAAATGGAAAAGCCTTCAGCTTAACCATATCATGCTCAGTTACAACAGGCTTCATACCTACAACAACCAATTCGAATTTCGCCAGAAATTTCGTGGATCCTCATAATCGTTTTCAAGAAATGTTGGAAGTTTCTAGACAAGTCTAGCCTTTAACATGAACTCTCCAGCTTAGGTAGGGGTATCTATGTATAGATGTTGAGAACCTTCTCGAAGTTGGTTTGCTTCCCTAAAATTGAGTTCTTTCTCTTCTAAGCTCATTTTTATTTTAGTTTATTTTTTATTTTTTATCCTAGAAAAGTGTTTAACACAGTGCCTCAACAACGACGCTAAAAATTGATGTTGCGTTGTACAACACTAATAATAGTATCGATTTATCGACTACTTGGATATGTAGTGAGGCAAGTATGGGGCCGATCCCACAAGAAATGAGAATGATTCCTAGGCTACAACTAAAAGGAATTGGGGGTCTGGATTTCTAATTAACCTCATACAAAAGAGATAAACTAAAAAACTTATGCTAAACATTAGAAGAATAAATAGACAATTGAAAATAATAATTCTAATAATATGATAAAAACTTGGATTGAGAGATCTTTCACAATTGACAAGTAATTGACTTAATCATTGGTTACATAAATTCCATGTTATTGGATTCTCATAGGCAAGTTCAAGTGTGATTACTCTATTTTCACAGGTCAATGGTAGGAACGAGCGTTACTACCATATACTAACTAGACTCGCAAAACCACCGCATATACCATAGCCTTTGAATGAGCTAGCAACCTTAACATTCCATGAAAACACTTACCCTAAGTGATATCTAGCATGAAATGTTATCCATCTTATACTTTGAATGTATAAGAGCACATCGATTACAAATAGACAATGCCCTATTTGTCACCTAACGTAAATCCTTTTACCGAGCAACGATAGATTCATTGACCTAGATCTCCCAACCGCATATACCGTAGCCTTTGAATGAGCTAGCAACCTTAAAACCTTCGATTCGTTTAGTGTCGTATGTATAACTGGTACATCTCTTATGAATCGCTGCTCAATCACTGCGATGCTCTATTTTTTGCCCAATTTGTTCTGAATCGGGTCTGGCGATGTCACAACACCTTACGTACACACCAAGGCGCTGCAAAAGTGTTGGTTGTATTTTGACTCTTTGACTCTCGATTTTCTCCTGGGTCTCCGTAGGGCTTTTCTTGGTCCAAGTTTAGTGCCAAATCTTCAATACACTTAAGTTAAGCTTAGTGATTCGATGGCGATGTCTGATTTGTTGGAGGTGTTGAGCCTTCTCTTGGTTTTTTTAACTGATTCTTGTGAAAAATCTCTTCTTTTCATTTAATAGCTTGTTTTAACTCTGAAAACACAAAACAAGGACTTATCAGTATAAATGATTATAAAAGTTTCGAAATTCATAACAAAAGTGTACAAAAACATTGCATGTCTGACAACTTGTCGAAGGTCACAAATAGGTTGGCTGACTTAATTATGAACCTAAAATAATAATAAAAGTCCAATGCATGCTCCCCGCAAAACTTGCATGCCTTTGGTCTTCGTATTCCAGTCTATCTGGTCAGGAAACTTAGCTTTGAGTCCCACTCGTGAGCCATTACACTAACAAGCCATCGTCCGGAATGACATGAATGCATAACCAAGAATGATGCGAAATGCAATGCAGACTAAACACAAATGCATGTATAAAGATAAATTCCATAAGTAGTAAAGATCACTATAGAGTTTACTTACAACCAAACCAACACAAAGCTAGTTGCAAAGCCTTACACTACGTTCTCTGACTTCCACATACCTCCACATATCCTATTAAATCATAAAAATCAAATAATTTAAGCTAAAACTCTATTTTAATACTTCATAGTCATATTTCAACTTATAATGATATTAAAATCCCCTAACAACCTTTATCAACTATTTAAGTCTCAAGAACCATCACACCTCTTTTCCATGTCTTGAAACCTCTAAATAAAATATTAACCATCTATTTAACGTTGCAATAACCTACAACATGCCTATGAATTTCCATTCTTTGCATAGACTCAATTTGCAAGTGTATGTTATTTTATTTTCAAACTTTAGATTAAGAAACCTTAATAATTCTTATTTTGACTCATCTCAACAAAATACGAGGTCATTCAACTAACTGAATCACCAAACCACCACAACATGTTTTGAACTTCCATTAAGGTCTCAATTTGGCTCATTCGATTAACAATTTTGAACTCAATAACGTCCATTTGGTTCCACACCAATTAATTAACCTCAATTAGGGTCTTAATCACCTAATTGACTATAATACAATTGAAAATTTGATTTCAAATCCCAAATTGGGATTTATAACTCAATTGCGAAATCATAGGCTTTGCCTATCCTAAATTTTTTATTAACAACTTTAATGAGCTTCTAAACCATATATTTTTTCTCATTGTCTCGACAATAATGTCATTCACCTTCGGTTGCTTGAACAAGAAATATAACTCATTTTCTTTCATTAATCAATAAGTCAACTTAACTCTATTGAACTATCAAACACTTTCGCCATGTTTTTCCATCTCTATTAGATAATTAATCTAACCCGATTCATAGGTGTTTTTTCAATCAACTTCCCACTTTTTTCAAGTTTTATTTCAATTCTCATCAAGCTCCAGCCTGCATCGGCCAAGCTTAGGCCCAGCTTTGCCTTGGTTAGCGTCTCAAGCATCTGCGCAGAAGCCCTGCTTTGCGCAAGGCATGCCTTATGCAGAGTAGGAAATCTCCTGCCATAAGTAAGGTCGTGCCATGCTTATGGCCGGGCGCGGTTGAGCAGTGCTTACACACTGCCAAGGAGCCCCTTGGGCTCATAAGAACAACATCATTAATCATTATTTAGCTGTTGTTATCCCCTACAACTCTTTTATTTTTTTCGATCCCAAACCAGCCCCACTTCATCCCAATAAAAAAAACTTCATCATGAATCAGTTTCATTAATAATCACACAACTTATTCCCAAATAATTTCAAAACCTCAAATAAACTTAAACCATAAGAATGATAACAACAATACTATTACCTCCTCATTGTATTTTTCAACTTTCCATAAATCCCCCTTTAAACCGATCATCTCAACCATCAATCATCAACCTATGTAATAAATAACAAATCTAATATACTAATTAAATTTAAAATCGAGTTCACCTCAAATTAGGTTTTGTTCTATTACTCTTTCAACATCGTGTTCACTAGCCAAGAGATGAGAACATATAAGCATCAAATGGAATAGAGAAGGAGGAAGAGGGATAACACGGACAAAAAGGAGAGTGAATAGGGAGAACTTAGAGATAGAGAGAGTTCTTGTTGAGAGAAAGAAGTTGAAAATCGATAGGGAGAAATCAAGAGAGATGGGGAAGATGATAGGCATCATTGTTAATCTCCATCACTATTTCGATTTGGAGATAAAAAGTTTATTTTCCAAATGTCATTTTTGCTCATTATAATTCCTTTTGTCTTTTGCATTTTTCTTTTAACTTTCATGTTTATTTCTTATTTTTAAGCCCAAATTAACCTAAAAAAATACCCTAATTTTGACTAAAATTGGGAAAACAACCCAACGCACTTCGAAAGACTTGTACAACACTTCTCGACCTTAATTTTGGTCAATTCCACGATGAAATTGTGTATATTATACACACTGTGTGGGCCCCACCTCGGATGTCCAAATCCTAATTATTAGACTGCTAATAAAGTTTACGACATTCTCGGATTTAACAGTTTCTAACATTTCGGACCATGTGGTTATGGAGTTTTGAGGGAGATAGAATAGTCATTCTTGAGGTCGACCTTTTAAAGAAGAAGGGAAAGCCTTCAGTTTGACATAATCTAACTCTACGTTTTTAGGTTTTATCATACTAATTATATGCGTGTATTTCTTAAGAAATTGTTGAGGATCTTCATCTTCACATTGAAAATGAGGTAAATAATCGATTAATCTCGGTTTTAACTAAATAGCAGGGAAATCCACGGGAAAAAACAATACACATATGTTCATAAGCTGTGATATTTTTATTGGCTTGCCTAAAAGTAAGTTCTTGCTCAATTTCTGCCATATTGTATGACATGCAATGAGAAAGATTCTTTTAGAAATTAGTTTAAAATCCTTGGCAATGATGCCAAAAATTGACACGTGTCGAGTGTGTACCATAATTCTCCCTTTATATATACTTTAAATATTTTATAGTAGTGATAAGTGGGAATTGCCTCCACAGGGATTTCATAAATTCCATAAGAAAAGAAAATTCATTATTTTTATTTTTATTTTTACTTTAATAAAACTAGAATTTAACCTAATAATTTCTAAATGAAAATCAAATAAATTAACTAAACTTACTTAAATAACACAAATCAAAGTTACTAAATTAAAATCAATTCAACTCAATAAAACTTAATAATAAATAAACATATAAATAATCCTCCTAAATAATAAAACTTCAATCTGTTTCGTACTCCAAGCCTGTTACTCAAATAATTTAGTAATGAACATACTCCCTACGGTATCATAGATCATTAAACCTCAATCATAAGTAACTAAACAACCTTTAGCTAGCAATTTGTTCTCCTTATATCGGTGGAAAAGCCACTTTCTAATTTTATTGAACTAACCCATTTATTTACACAAAGACATTAACTTCACGCAATAAAACTGCTTTACACTTTATGAAAACTTCGAACTACGAAATCTAATATCTTCATAAAGCCATTTTAACATCAGATTTAGATCTCAATTTCACATAGAACATCTGAACGACGTTTTCCTTTCAAACAATCTTACTTACTACTTCAAATAGATAATGAATCAGAACATTACATACATATTGGCCACTATGCACATAATACTCAAATCCATGATTCCAATATGTAAATAACAATATATAAAAATAATCAATCAAAGAATACGATTGTTTTCAGACATTAAGTATACATTCATCTCATCATGATTACATTGCAAAACAAATCTAATTCATGTTTGGAGTTTTGTTTAGATTAACAAACTAATCATTCATGAAAATAAATAACACCATAACATTATAATTAAAAGAAATAATTAAAAATACCTTAATGATAACTTAAATCTTTAATCTTCTCTGTACAGCAAGACAATAAAGAATGACCTCCAAAACTAATGAAAAAGTGCAAAACTAACAAAAGGCTCTAAATTTTATGTTCTAGGATTTATATTTGCACTTTACTAGGTAATACATATCCTAATATAGCCAACGATATGAAGCTCTATTGTCTTTTCAATGATTCAAAATGGACGAATTCGTAGCCGGCAATTCCCAGTGATTCGGTGTGTAAGTAAAATCGCTGGAAAAATCTAAAATTTGAAGCTCTTTTGTCTTTTCTTGTGTCGACCAATTTTTGCAGCGATTCTGTGTGTACAGGAATCATTGGGAATCACTAGTACAAAAATCTAGTTTTTCTCCTTGATTCCTTAGTGATTCTTCATGCAATATTTTCACTCGGTCATTTCCTTCATTTTCTTCCATTTTTCCTTCATTTCTTCATATTCTCCATTTATTACTTGTAATAAAAAAGCAAGAGAAAATCCCCTGTAATATAGTCTTTTACATCTAAAATCATCCTAAAATGTACTATAAAACATGTACTGTATATGTATTATCTTGTTCTCTTCTTCTCTTTGTAAGTATTCTCTCCCTTTCGCTATGTCTTGTATATGTATTATCTTGTTGTGTTTCAGTGTCATCCTCATCTGCTGTTTTGCTATTTTTTCCTTATATATGAGATTTCATCATCTACATTATTAAACTGTTTTAAATTTTGTTGTTTGGTTTCGATTGCCTCCTCATTTTTTCTGCTTTTCTAAGTTTATTCTTATTTTGTTTCTCGGGTTTTCACTTGCACTTTCCTAGTCACGTAGTAAGTCTAGCCGCCTGAAGTAAGTCTAGCAGTAAGTCATTGACCAAGTGATTGAAAACCTCCTCATAAAACCATGAGTGACTTAGTTAAACGGATGAAACGTGTTCTTTCAATCAAAGCTCAACCTATAAGATTTGAGACAACTTATTCGTCTACTTCTTCGTCATCACCACCAGTACTTAAACATACCTCAACATTAGATCTACGTAATCTACATGAAGTTTCTTATTCATAGATTGAACAATCACTTCAAAATTGGGATATGCCTACCATACAACCCAAATACATTTATAATAAAGACACTTTTTCTAAACATCAAGATTTTATTATTAAACTCGAAGAAGATACTAAGTCTATCGATGATGAAGGTCAAGAAATAATACTTATACCTCCTGACAAAATAAATAAATAAAAAGAAACACATAAATATTTACATATAGGGCTTATTCAAGTTGCTATCAAACCATTAACCACCTTAGGACTCAATACCTCAGTACTTGTTTCAGTCCGTGATAAATGACATATCAACTTTAATGATTCTTTATTAGGCATGATTGAAGGAAGTTTAGCACAAGGACCTATATATTTCAATTGTTTTCCAAATTTCACTTTAAGTCTACATGATCAATTTGCTCATGAAACTGCAATAATTGGCATATATACTAAAGGATTTAATATGAAAAGAATTTGTTCAAATGTTGCAATTGCTTATCGAATTTATTATAAAGTAATGCATACAATAATTTCAGATGTTGCATATACTAATCTTCAAAAGGGCATTTCTACATTAATCTTTACAAATATTCAAAATAAATCAATATCTCGCAAACAATTGAATTGGAAAGATATAGATATTCCCCAAACATGGATTATTTATGATAAAAACGTTGAAGAGCGTCCTAAAAAGAATACTTCTGATGACATAAGCATATTACAACACATGACGACGGAAAAGTTGAAATTACATTTTTAGCTCGATCATCCACTTCTACCTCTCAACATGAAAGTTTTTGTAAATCTGTTTCTACTCAATCACAGCAAAAGGTTTCGCCTTCTGACTTTCCTTCTCAAGTTGCTTATCCAATCCATTCACATCAAAATGATGATACAATAAGTATAAATGACTTCAATGACTATCAAATTCATATGATATCTTTATGTGATAATAACACTTCGTTTACACTAAATTATGATATGTTGAAACACCAATTTTTAGCTAACTTTTTTGTAAATTATGTTCTAAACGACAACAAGCAGTTATAAGAGAACAATATTTTTTGCATCTTAATACCGTTCAACAAAATATTCCATTTTTTATTATTTAGCATCTTCAAATCCCAATTTAAGCAATAAAATAAATATTATATAGGAAGGATCTAATGGTGAGAAATATGCTCAGAATTAACCTCCTCTAGCTCCTATTGAAATAAAAGAAAATATTAAAACTACTCCATTCAAAACTCCTTTTGAGGAAGAAGGACTTGCTACTCACAGAGATTTAAATCATCTTATCGAACAAAATAATTATACTAATATTTATTGATCTACTTTAAAAAATAATAAAAGTATTTCTGCTACTCATACAATGCCTATAACATCTTCATCTACCTCTTTTACACCTGAACCATTAAAACGATTTGATTTTCCATCTTCTATTTCCACATCTCCTCCTTTTAAGGTAAAATCTAACTATTCCCCTTAATTACTTGAACGAATTACTATGCAATTAGAAATATGATATATTATAGCCAAAAGTAAAGACAAAGCTCCTATCATTGCTACTTTAGATATCGAATCTAATGTCGATAATCATGCTAAAGCTAAATAAGATTTATAGACTCTTTCTCATTCTTCCCTTTCAACATCCGATAGTGAATTTCCTTCTCCAAAAACACAGCGTATCAAACGTACATCTTTTAAAAAACAATCCTATACACCATTCTCAAAACAATATTATACTAGACCATCTCCTCTAGATATCATCTCTGAAGAACCAAAAGAAAGACAAATTAAGTTTGATGGAAATTCTTTATATGAATATAATGTTGATGGATTATCTGAATATCATCTCATTGAAGTAGTTCAACACATGCAAATCTATGCACGTGCATGTTCTATATCTGATCATCCTGAAAGTAATATAGCAAAAGCTATTTCCTATGGTTTTACCGGCCAATTATATGGTTGGTGGCATCATATATTAAATGATCAACAAAAAATTGATATTATAAATTTAGTCGAGCTAAATACCAAAGGCCAACCTGATTTAGATAGCTATGGTAGACAAATACCTAATGCTGTTAGCTGTTTACTTGCAAATATTATTTGGCATTTTCTTGGAAATTTAGGGGTCAAAGATGAAAAAACTAGAGATCAATTACAAAATCTTCGTTGTCGAACCTTAAATGATCTTAGATGGTATCGTGATATATTTCTTACGAAAGTCTATAATCTTTCATCAGCTGATATGCCATTTTGGAAATAAAGATTTCTTTCTGGCTTACTTCCTGCTTTGCTGAACAAGTCAAAATGTACCTTCGAGATAAATTAAATGGTTCAATCAATTATCATACTCTTACATTTAGCGATTTAACCCAAGCCGTACATCAAGTAGGGTTAACCATATGTAATGGTATAAAGTTAAAACAACAGCTTACTAAAGATACAAAACATAATACCTTAGTCACATTTTGTTATGATTTTGGTCATAATGTAGATCTAACCAAACCTTCTTCATCACAACCTAATCGTCTTAAAAAAATTTCATATAAACAAACCTCATCACAAAGGGGGAAATATCCTTCCAGAAAATAATATCGTCCAAAGTATAATCGTCCTCGACGACAAAAATCGAATACTTGTTACTCTTGTGGTAAACCTGGCCACTATTCTAATAAATGTCATTTCAAAACCCGCAATAAGAAAATTCAAAATATCGATAATGTTTCTTCTGATTCAGAATCTTCTTGTCGTTGTATTGACAATCTTCCCAATACTTCCTCTTCTTATTCGTCAGCATCTGAAATTAATGTTCTTACAGCTCATGAAGAATTAATTCTCGAAATTGGGAATAATATAATTGATCCTACAATAAAATATAAATATTTTACTAAAATATTACAATCTAATGACCCGGATAAATATAAATAAAAAATAAGCTAAATTCAAAAAATAAATTGAATTAGATCTAAATAAATATTCAACGAAAACTTTATTAAATGAAGTTAATAGAAGACAACCTACAGTTAGTACTATCCAAACTCTACATCAAGAAGTTAATACTCTCAAAAATGAAATTCATTCATTAAAGCAAAGGATTGCTAAACTAGAAGAAGCTACATACGAGTTTTCTGACAATAATGTTTTCATTGATGCTCTTACTCAATATGTACATCAACGATGGTTTACTCCAATCTCTCTTATTATTAAAGATTTCAAGATTAAAAGCCCTACTCTTATTGATTCAGGAGCTGATCTTAACTGCATTCGTGAAGGATTAATTCCTTTAAAATATTGCGAACCTACAAATAGTCGTATTTCTACAGCTGAAGGCAATAAATCAACTATTAAATATAAAATTTCATCTGCTCATATCTGTTATAATACTATATGTATTCCTACTTCCTTTATTATTGTAAAAGATCTACAACATGATATTCTTTTAGGCACCCCATTTCTCCAACAGATTCAACCTTTCTTTGTAACAACTTCAGGTATTAATACTACTATTAATAATAAATCAAATTCTTTCCTTTTACTTTTCAACCTAAAACCAAATATTTAAATCAACTACTTAGCCAAATTGAAAATGAACAAACTCATATAACATTTTTAAAAACTGAGATTAATTATCTCAAAACTGATCAGATTTTGACCAGCCCTAGTTTTCAACAAAAGTTATCTACTTTTCAAGAACAATTACATACTAAATGTTGCTATAACATTCCTTCTGCATTTTGGACTCGAAAACAACATCAAGTAACTTTTCCTTATGTAGATGATTTCATGAAACACAAATTCCTACAAAAGTCGATCCTTCTCAAATGAATGATCGCCTTTTAAAATTATGTGATTCTGAAATAAAAGATTTGTTAGCCAAAAAATTAATTTTGCCATCAAAATCTCCTTAGAGCTGTACTGCTTTTTATGTTGAAAATGCCCCTGAAATTGAACGTGGAGCACCACGATTAGTTATAAATTATAAACCATTAAATAAAGTTCTAAAAACTATTAGATATCATCTTCCTAATAAATATGATTTAATTAAACAAATTACTTCTGCTATTATATTTTCTAAATTTGATCTCAAATCTGGTTTTTGGCAAATTCAAATCTCTCCTCAAAATACATGTAAAACTGCATTTAATACACCCTTTGGCCAATACCAATGGCATGTAATGCCTTTTGGCTTAAAAATGCCCCATTTGAATCTCAAAAGATTATGAATGATGTTTTTAATCCATTCAACACTTTTATCATCGTTTATATAGATGATATACTTGTTTTCTCTTCTTCTATTGACCAGCATTGGAAGCATCTTCAAACTTTTCAACATATCATTATTTCTAATGGTTTAGTTTTATCTCAAACAAAAAATTAAACTATTTCAAACATCAATTGCATTTTTAGGTTTCAAGATATCAAATCAAACAATTACCCCAGTGAATCGTGTCATTGATTTTGCCAATAAATTCCTTGATCAACTTACTGACAAAACTCAATTACTATGATTTCTTGGATGTTTAAATTACCTTTCTGATTTTTATAAATTATCTGCACTTAATCGACAGCCTCTACAAAACCTTCGTAAAAAGGATATACCATTCAAATGGACAGATTCACAAACTCAAGCAATTCATCTTATTAAACAAAAGGTTAAATCACTTCCATGTCTTCATGTTGCCCATCCAAGTTATTCTAAAATTATTCAAACTGATGTTTCTGACCTTGGTTATGGTGGTATTCTCCTTCAAAAAACCCCTGCAGGAAAATAACAATTAGTTTGTTATACTTCTAAATTATGGAACAAAGTACAACAAAATTATGCTACTATAAAAAATGAAGTTTTAGCTATTGTTTTATTTGTTCAAAAGTTTCAATCTGATATTTTAAATCAAAAGTTTTTAATTCGTGTCGATTGTAAAGCTGCAAAAGATATTCTTTTCAAAGATGTCAAAAATCTAGTTTCAAAACAGATTTTTGCACGGTGGCAAGCTATATTAAGTATTTTTTATTTTGATATCGAATATATAAAAGGAGAAAATAATAGTCTTCCTGACTTTTTATCTCGTGAGTTTCTTACTACCCTTCAACTTCATTGCATACAGATAATGGCCGATAAAGGTAAAACTCCAGCTGCCTTTCCCCAATCAAATAAATTCTCCTCTTTATTTCATTCTTATAATCAAGCAGATGTCAACAAATCGATTTATAAATTTAGTTCTCGTCATTTGGTTACCCTTCTTGATCATGATCTTTTAGATCAATCTATCGATACTCAAGCCAAACTAATCATGCCTCCTTCATTACATTTTATTCACAATCGCCCAAATGTTACTATCAAATTTTATGAAACCCTCTTAACAAATACACAATCTGTTGTTATTGAAGACTTCAAAAGGCCAAACTCTCAAGACATCGCTTATTCCAAACTCAAAATTCAAAATGTATTATCTAGTTCTGAATGGTCTTAACAATGTTCTATCCGCCAAAGTCCTTATGTTTACCAATCAATGACTTTAGTTGTTGATCGCCAACCTATGCAAGTCAATTATAAAGATTATGTTGATGCTTGGCGCAATATCCTCTTTTATAAAGATCCATCTTCTGGGCATTCCTGGTATCTAACTCTCAAGAAATCACTACTTGTTAATCTTTCTGCTTGGTTTATGGCAGAATGGTGGACTAAATTTGGACCTACTATTGGGTTTTTCCCTCCAACAGTATATGAAAAATATGAGAAAGATGGATTATCATTATTCCAATTTCTTCATAAACATTCCATCCCATGGATCCTCAAATGGCAATATGATATTCATAAAATTACAACGGTTCACAATATAAGTTGTACCTATTTGTCACAAGACATATTAATCAAATGGTGGGATAAACTCGATATTGATTCCATTCAAGCTTCCAGTTTAATCCCAATCCTTACACCTGCTAAATTTGCTACCTTTCCTTCTCTCTCGCCAACTTATAAAGACGTTACCCTTACTACACCATCACCCAAACATAAGCCCACTGTTGAATCCAGCTCAACCACATCACCCGACCTTACCAATACCTTTATTCAACAACTTCAAACAGGTTTTCAACAAATGCAGCAACAAACGGAAGCTCATTTCAAACAATTTGAAGATAAATATTCTGCTGCTTCATCCAAGACTAATTCTGATGGTGATTCATCCTCTTCGAATTTCATTAATTTATAAAATGGACTTTGCTCGTGCTCTCCATTATCCAGGAACTCAGCATCCATTATTGAATACACTTCTTGATGACCTATCGCATTTTGGTGTTTACACTCCCCGCCATTATTTTCTCTTTGATCTGCGACGCTCAAGTACAGCCAACTCACATATCAATCTTCGCCGCCGATGCTTATGGATGGTCTTCTACTGAAGGAAATTCGCTCATCACCGCCTGGTATCTCATGCAGTCTCCTCAAATCAAAGTTTATATCAATTATCCAGAACCATTTCATTATGCTGACTTTGTTCACTATGAATTATGGCGCACTTTGTGTAGTTCTCCTTTACGTGACTATTATACCTTTTATATGTTATAAAAAATGTACGACAATTTCTAGCCCATGCTATTAGGCTTTGCTTGCAATCAGACCCATTCAATCAATCAGGCCCATGCCATCTATCATTTCATGCCCATGCTTCCAAGCTTTGCCTGCCATTTGGCCCATGCCATTCATCATTCCTGACCCATGCCTCACTACCACAATTACTCTATTTTGATAAAGTATTGATTTTACTTCACCACCGCTTTATCAAGAAAAGATCAACAAGTATCTTCTACAGTATAGCTATAGCAGTGCATCGTATCATCAAAGTCAAAAGTGGCATCATATCATTTCAAGCACAAGCTTCCAAGCATTCTTTGCCTGCCAAAGCCATCAAGTGAATCTTATCCAAATACTGCTTTTAATGAAGTTAGTCATAAAGTGCTACAGTACTTTTTTATCTAAATCCAAAAATAGTCAAAAATTGTTACAGTACTACTACAGTACCGACCGACGCTACAGTACATGAACAGTATAAAGCAAAGCATCTCATCAATTTTATTTTGTTGTTATCATGGAACCTTATCTGTAAAGAATCTTTGTAAGATAATGCGTACCTAACGTGTCATATACATGTAGGACTAGCTTTACACAGCTAGTGCGTCTTTTCACATTATTGCTTAAACTCTTGATTGCTTTTGCATTTCTATAAATACCAAAGCCATATCATGAGTAAGGCATTCATGTTTGGAGTTTTGTTTAGATTAACAAACTACTCATTCATGAAAAGAAATAACACCATAACATTATAATTAAAAGAAATAATTAAAAATACCTTAATGATAACTTAAGTCTTTAATCTTCTCTGTAAAGCAAGACAATAAAGAATGACCTCCAAAACTAATGAAAAAGTGCAAAACTAACAAAAGGCTCTAAATTTTATGTTCTAGGATTTATATTTGTAGTATACTAGGAAATACATATCCTAATATAGCCAACGATATAAAGCTTTATTATCTTTTCAATGATTCAAAATCGACGAATTCGTAGCCAGCGATTCCCAGGGATTCAATGTGTAAGTGAAATCGCTGGAAAAATCCAAAATTTGAAGCTCTTTTGTCTTTTCTTGTGTCGACCAATTTCTGCAGCGATTCTGTGTCTACAGGAATCCTTGGGAATCACTAGTACAAAAATCTAGTTTTTCCCCTTGATTCCTCAGTGATTCTTCATGCGATATTTTCACTCGGTCATTTCCTTCATTTTCTTCCCTTTTTCCTTCATTTCTTCATATTCTCCATTTATTACTTGTAATAAAAAATAAGAGAAAATCCCCTGTAATATAGTCTTTTACATCTAAAATCATCCTGAAATGTACTATAAAACATGTCTGATTATTGACTCGTCAGTACCAATTTTCATAGATAGACCCATGCACATGAATTAAAGTGTTGTTTTTATTATAAAAACCAAGAATACAACTTAATTAATCTCTTATAATTTTATGAGAAAAACTGTGTCACACCGATTTTTTATTTTTAGTGCAAAAGATCGTACAAAACGTAACTATAGAGCATATTTTCGCAATTGTCATGACAATATATAATGCATCATGAATAAATAATTTATAATTGATAAATTATTTGAATAACTTAGTTCAAAACGAACTTTTAAAGTTTTTTCAAAACTAGAGAGATAAGTTAGTTTAAATGAATCAATATGCAACAACTAACTATATTTTCAATAAATGTTATAGAACCTAGTAAATCTTTATAACATATAAAGTTCTTCCAAGATTGTCGAGAAAGTTTTAATTGACCAAACATTGGTTTAAACTATAGAGGTTTATGATAAATGTGTACAGACCAAATCGCCTGCTATCGAATCCGCTTTTGGTGAATTTGGTTAGGATAAATGGTATCGAATCCGCTGCTTAAGAATACCCTCCGTTCAGTCAAGAAAAGAATATGTTTTTAGAGTAAGACAAAAGCAAGGGAAGTAAGTTGTATTTTATAAAAAGGCATGTTAGCACTAACCACACATAACATTGTACACATGATAGATCAACTTCAATGAATAAAAAGGTCAGTCTATTATTGTTGGCTAGCTAGTTCCCTGTATATAAGCAATTAACAAAGGTAAAAGTATTTATGAATTTATGCATAACAAATGGATGGATTATACAAACCATCAACATTATGGTACTCCTACTGATACTTTAATATTGCATTCAATAGAAAAATAAATTAGTAAAACAAGTCCCAAACAAGTAGAAATAGAGAACAACATAAAAAATAATGACATCAAATTAAGACAACATATCAATATGGTTACTAATGGTCGAACACCTTTTCTGTTATATTTTGTTTTCTTTTACTTTGTGATGAACTCACGTATTTAGGGAGGAGTTGGTTAATGGCTTCAATATAACCTCTCATAGCCACCAATCTTCTTTGCTCTGTTGCAAAAAAAAAATACAAATAGAGAGAGGCTAAAGGTGGGATCGAGACGCTTAGAGAAAGGTCCATGAGAGCTAATGTAATGACTTAAAAAGAGTAGGCATTCGTTGATTAACGAGCTAGAGATGAATGAAGCCACATTGGAGAGGACGATTGATTACTTTTGAAAATTTTTGTTCCTTTCAAACTCTTTGTTGAGTTTTCTTAATCGTAACACTTATGCAAATAGTTTTCTTAATCGTAACACTTATTTTTTCTCAAGTAGTGGGAAAATGAATATGCATTTGAAGTCCAAATTTTATAAATCAAATCACGTAATATTACTAAACACCAGTAATAAATCAAATTCATTACCTTCCTATAGCTTTATTTCCTTGAGAGAATTTCTTGATTTCGAGACCTTTTTCGCCAGAGCAACTCGTGCTAATAATATGTTGTGAACTAAGTAGTAAGCCAACTAGAACTTTAGAACTAAAATATGAGAAACATGAATAAGGACTACAAGAAGGAGATAAGAGAAAAGATTCCTATGATTGAGAAATGTAAAGATTTCCATTCCAACCTTGATGTGTATTTTACAAGTGAATGCACCCTTTTATATTTGCCCTAAATATTAATAAATATATGTACTTAAACATAACTTACAAGTAATCCAAATTGTGTAAGTTACAAATAGATATAGTGTACACAAAATGGACAATATATTGATATAACAAGTACAATATGAAAGAGTTACAAGTTACTTAGACAAGAGATATATAATCAATTGTGGGTGTACAAAGTGAGGGGATACAAGCAACATGGAGATGTACAAGTCACACGTGTGTTGATGTTACTCATGTTTGATATTAGAGTCATCTTATAACATATATAATAGCTTACATACCTATATTTTTTTCTCATTTTTCATTTCTTATTCTACACTAGAAATTTTTGTTAGTTTTTTTTCTTTATCCTCTTACATTTTGAATATTTTTTATACAAAGAACTCTATAAATGGAGTATCCATATCTTTTCAAGTGTTAGACTTATTCCAAGTGTTCGACAAGGATACTTTGGGTTAAAGTGAAACGTCCAGATAATATAGGTCAAATTTCATCAATTATTATTAAATTGAGTTTTCTAGTGTATAGGACATTTGTAGGTTGTTTTTGTAATGCTATTGAGTGGTGGCATTGGTCTCAGTCACCAATAAAAACTCCAACAATACTAAACCAACTTGGTAAAAAAAACCCTTAACCTCATCTCTAAATTTGTGGTACCAATTGAAATATAAGTGTGGTTAACTACTTTAGTGTTTCTCACCATCTAATTGTTTCCATTAATTCGTTGATTTCATTATGTGTGCCTAATTTGGAGTGAATTTAAAGATATTGGTTTGTTACATGTGCTATGAATTTAGTTAGAAAAAAAAATTGAAACCTTGATGAATGTTGCGTATCTAAATGACTTAAACTCGCTTATTTTTTCTTTTGATGCCCAAATAGGCAATTTGATACTTGCCGCCATTAAGAGGCAATCTTGTCTCAATTACAAGCCTATGATGAGCAATTAGAAGCTTCCTGACGCTTAATGGACATACCTAATTAATCATAGTGGATCGACATAACGAACCCACAGAGCCTAGGCGAGCCTAGTAGCTCTGATGAACCTGCATAACTACCATGATTCATGTGGAACTAGAGATTTGCCTAGATTTATAACCTGGATGATTCTACCAAGATCCATAATGGACTTAGACTAAATCTGCACACAAGTGGAGATAAAAACCCTAACAATCTCATTTGGATGAAATGAGTTGGTATGTATTGTGAATTTGTAATGGATTAAATATTAGATCTTATTACTCAGGATTGAAGTATATGTGTTTTCTCAAACATGCATTTATGAGGTGGAACTTATGGATATCTATAGGAAATGAAAAGCAATAAGTCGATATGATTCATTGAAGGTCCATACTACATGTTTGATGAAATGCTTAAAAGAATATTTTTATTTTTATTTTTATTTAACTTGGAAAGTTAGAAACCAATATAAAATAAAATATGCTTCATTGAGGTTATTAAGGGGAAAATTTCGAGTATGGCTATGTGCATCCCGGTTGATTCTCAGGATACCCTGTCAAGTTTCCCAAATTGCCCATTTGGTTTAAAAACGAGCACTCCACCCCCAAACACCAAAACTGAATTGAGACTCTTATCCCCTAGCCTTTCTCTTATATACATAGCCAAGAATCCACACACTCCATTCGATTTGTAGGTCGAATAAGTTGTTTGGCATGTTCCTCTTGTTCATTCAAGCGATTTATGCCAAGGAGGAGGGTTTGTGGTGCGAAGGTTGTTGGAGATGGTCGTGGAGTTTGCTGTTATCATTTCGGATATCACAAGAAGGTTAGTATGTGTTTTTCATGAATTTGTTGTTCATTTGGTTGGTTTTCATAGCCATTCGGCATGATGTACAAATTTAGGGTTTATTTTCCAAACCCATTTATGAGTCTTTATTTACACATTATTATATTAGGAGTTTATAATGGAAATGGGATTTAAACCTTTCTCATATAGTTTTAAACACTTACTTTTGAGTTTTATAGGTCATTTTAAGGAATATGAGTGTGTTACAGAATTTCGGGGGCAAATACAAGCTTAAATATAAAATTTAGTTGGAGAAGTGCAGGAAAATACACATACGGCATAAAAAATACACACATGACACCATTTTTGTACAGACGGTGTCGCCATGGCACCAGATCTGAATTTTAGCAACTTGCTCCACCAACTTTCTATTTTCATTCCGCGCTATCCCTGAAGCAGTCCCTTAATAACCACGACATCAATGATGGTGCCAAACCTGCAAAATAGAAGTTTTGCGACTTTTTTAGAAGGTTCTCATTCCCGGCAGTTGATATTCTTGTACCCAAGCACACCTATATAAAAGAGGCACCTCAATGAATGAAAATACTTTAAATTTAGAGTAATTTGGGAGTATAGCAAGGTAGAGTAGCCATGTCCGACTAGATTTTTTAATACTTAAGGCAGGGATGAAGCTCTCTACCCAATAGTAGGTTGTTTTCTATTTTTGTTGAGGTTTTCTATAGTAATAGTGTTTCTTCTCAATTCTCTATCTTTGTGTTGATGTTTATAGTGATGCCTCAATGGTAGTTTATAGTTTGTATATCCATTGCGAATCTTTATGTGTAAACCTATTGACTTACTATCAATCATGTTGAGTCTGTGATAACAACTGGTTTGAGAAGTGGCAATCACCTAAAGCAAGAAACCTGACACTTGTTGTTTTAGGTAAGTAACATCGAGAACTAGGTTAAATCTTAAGAGTAGTTGCCCAAGGTTATCTAGAGAACTATTAATGTTGCTCAAGTGCTAAATCTTAAGACCAGTTGCCTAAGGTTGTACAATGGATTAAGAGAAGTATTTAGAGTGTCATTGCCTTATCTATCGAGAATAGGGGACTAGGGTGTTGGTGACCTTAACACCTATAGCCTATTTAGGGAAATTGTTTAAAAATCCTTCAAAATCGATGATCTAAGACATGGAAACAACATAAGGCTAGATTGTGGATTCCTAGACTTATGTATGTTTTTATTCTCTGATTTTGCAACTTATTTACTTTCTTTTTTAGTAGATATTTCGATAAAACCCTTTCAAAAACCCCATATTTACTTTTTTGTTTGTCGAACTCAATTTGACGGGAACCTGTGGATTCGAATCCGCTTTTGACTCTACTACATTCTAGTAGGATTTGTAACCTTTTATGGATATTTGACACGTATGACATGTGATCAAATTTTGGTGTTGTTGCCAGGGATTCGCTTCCAAATTGAGTTTAAATTTTGTTTTCTTTTTCTTTTTCTTTTGTTCTTTGAGTCTACTTGCTTATGCAAAGTAGGATAACTCAATCTAAATCGATTGGTTCATTATTACCTTTCAATTTAGAAACTCATAGAACCCACTGGGGGTTAGCTAGGGAAGCTCTATTATGGCCAATGATGCTCGCCACACTAGCGGTGATCGCCATATTGCCATGGGGTGCATCAATGAAGATTTCCAAAATCTTCTTACTCAATAGTCCATCTACATAAACTTTCCACTAACTTTATTCACATCCTGGCCACATGCCATGGCACGACATGATAGATGAGTTCCTTAGGGAATACTTCCCTGAGAATAAGGTAACCCAACCCATCTATGAGATATGCAGTATTAAGATGAAGACCGGTGAGTCTTTTAGTGATTATTAGGATTGTTATAAGTGCCTAATTGCTAATTGCCCATAACGTACCCAATCTGATAGGGCCATTGTCTGGTTCTTCTATATCAACATGTCCCCTTAGTGAGGCGTATGATTGCTAGCGCTTGCGGTGGTCACATTCATGACAAAACCTATGCGCAGATAATGCAACTCTATGAGAAAATAGTGCGATAGTCCTGATTATATGGGGAAATTGGTGTTGACGTGCGTTGAAGTCCATCAGATGGAGCTACTACCAGTTCCAATGACAAGATAATTGATAAAGAGACCTTCCACTGACTTCCAAGTGGAATGTCTCCTGACCAACGACCAAACGCATGTTAAAGATTGTGGATTCTGTTTAGCCATAAGCCATGTGACTTATAAATGTCCTACTTTAGTTGAGGAACATCAACATGCCAATGTTATAGGTAACCACTTCCAATGGCAAACCCGGGTGCCCTTCGAAAACACCTATAATCAAGCAACAACAAGGAACAATCCTAACTTCAGTTATTGGGTATGTACATAAAATTTTAGACATGAGTTTTCTAATTGGCATTCTATTGAGCAACAGGGTAATATGGAAGCTTATGGAGAATATGCGGATGTCTTTAATCCCATTGATGCTTGTCATTACTATTCGAAATATGAAAATTATCCTAAGTGGAGATATGCATCATCATAACCCAACTTCTACGAGTTCATGGCAAGTCTACAGATTCTTTGACAAAAAGAATGTTCTCTTGTAGGAATCAGGAAAGACTTAGCCTCGGTCCATGAATAGTTTAATCAAGACATTTTACGCTATCAAGAAAATATGGGACAACACCGAAAAAGGTGAATTTAAGTTTTCAAACATTAAGAACTTTGATTATTCAAATGAAGGTAAGCCTTTATAATTTGATTAATGAAGAAGAGTTCCATATGCTTGTACATAGTGATCAAGAGGAGAACGACAGTACAATTACATTAGGTGTGGAGGATGACAAGTATTGGTCTGAATCAGAGGATAAAGTCAAGATTCCTCTATCGGAGCCAACCGTTATGTCAGTGGAATTTCATGAAGAATAAGCTAAGAAGAAAGTTGAAGTCAGTTTGGAAAGTCCAAAGGAAATAGAATAGGAGAGCAAAGAAGACCAACCCTCGGTATTGGTAAAACCACCTGTCCCACCACGAATATTAGTTGAGTTTGAAATTGGGATGATGGAGAAAGGGCATTTAGAGATCTTATGCATCGTTGACACTTTTATGTTAAATGGTCACGTTGAAGTAGAACCTTTCGTAATGGAGGCCATAGATGAGTCCAAAGCCATAAAGAGAGGCATGCATGTCTCATTACCTAAAACAACGAGGAAGGTGTTTGTTCACGACTTCTCCAAATTAGTGGGTGTTAAGTAACCTATCATGCCAAGTCGGGCCATCGAATTTAAACACCAACACTAATGGGAGGCAGCCCAAATTTTAGTTTCATTGTAGTCTTTTTAGTTTTATAGTTTTCTTAGTTAAATAATCCTATCTCTCATGCATGTCTTACTGTGTTAATATATCCATCTATTTCCACATTTTCTTCTATGTTTTTATATTCCCAAGCTTGATTTTTAACCTTAAGGACAAGGTTTAGAATAAGTTTAGGGATGTTTAGGTAAGTGGACCGTTAGACAAGATTTCTGGTTAAACACTCATAGGTATGATCTTAAAAGTTTTCAAATTTTTGCTACTTTGGTGGATTCACAGTGGTATGAATTGCTTTTCTTTCCATTTCTTATCTTCAATCTCATCCATTCCATTTATAAATTAGTACAATAATGCATTCATGATTATATAGTTTAATATATTTATCTTATTATAAGATCCATGGGTATTTGTTGAAATATCCTAAATGTCCCTAGTTAGTCATTATACTAGGAACTATAATGAATTAAGACTAGTGTGAATCTTCATTGATGGTCAAGTGATGATCATAAATATATGGATACGAATCGAGATTATGAGTACCTGTTAGGGAACAAGGTACTAGACCAACTCGCTCTGAGAACACCATATGGATTAAGTCATAGGTGTTACTCATGATAGGTATATCATTTAGTCTTTTGAATAGACTTTAATATTAGGAGCATGGTAATTTGACACAATCAAAGCTTATCTTTAACTGGAGGATTATAAAGATTATAATTGGTAACCATGTGAATAATATGTAAAGGTTTGTAATCAAGATATAATTTTTCACTCTCATATAGAGAGAGATATCGATGGATCCCTTGATATGATAGAGTAATAATGGTCAAGTCCATGTGAATTGATATGATCAATGTTACTTGGATGTTTTCAGTTTACCTAATGATCGAGATTAGTATGATTAAACACTAAGGGTTACTTTCCATGCCTTATATTTAATCAAAGGATATCAAACAACAAAAGGATATGATGTATGTTATTTATTAGGTTGTATCGATTTTGATATTCATGATACTTGGGTAGTCATAATGCCTTGCTAGAGTTCGCTTATGACTTGTGTACCAAAATGGTTTTGGTTCACTACTAACGTCGCATTAACCTATTAAGTCGCAACAAAGAATGGCTTTATGCAATTTCAATTGGTCCAAAGTAATGAATTTTATATGATAAAACTCATGACATAAAAACCCTTACAATTTGTTATATGATAACTTATTAATAGGGGTGTATGTGTAATTTACTTAAACTACCTAAGTACAATAGTTGTATTACAAATATTATTTTAAGTAAGGGCTTATCTACACATATAAATAAAGGTTGAAACCCTAAAATGAAATAAGATTTTTGTTTTTGCAATTTCAAGTTCTTTGAATTTTGGGAGAGAAATAAAAACGTTTTCAATCTCTCTTAGGGCTAACATTCCAAATTGTGGTCACCGTTCATGTGCGATTTTTTTATAGAGGGCGCGTGCTTGAATGTCTTGGAGATCGATCAATTAGAGAAGGAAATCATGGATTAAGGTATGCTTTATTTTCGTAGATCAAGTTTAATGGAACTTATTTTCGATCTTGTTGGGGTTTTTCAAAAAAAAATTTAAAAATCTTCACTGCGTATGAACCCCAAAACTAAATAGTGGTACTAGAGCCTTAAGCTCGGTTCTATTAAACATTTGCATGTTTTCTCTGATGTATATATAATATATGTGTGAAAAAATGATCTCAATTAATGTATATATATGATGTGCATATAGGCTCTGTGGTAATTGTTATCAAGAATTGATTTTAAAGCGTGTTGTTAATTCATGTATTTGACACGTATGCATGATTTGATTCAACGATAGAATCCATTTTTAGAATATTTTGATTAACATATGTTTTAATATTGAAATATATGAATTTTGTATGTTCACATTGTAGATTCATGTTTAGGTTAATGTGATTCTTATGTTAAATACATATTTCAATTTTGTTCAATAGTTATGTATGTCTCCATGATAGAAACCATGACTATGTTAATATGATTAATTTAATATGATTTTGGTGTTGAATGCATGATTAATATTTCGTTTCTTGATTGAATTGCTTGTTTCGTATGAATAACAATCAAAATTAATTTTGATCATATATCTCATTGTGGTTATTTATCAGTATATTCCTATTAGATACAAGGTAAACTTGTAATCATATAAGAGTTACAAATCCTATAAGATAGGTGAGATATATAACAAATTCTAATTGGATAAAGATCCAAAGTATCTTAAATTCTAATTAGATTAGGATAAGATATTAAGTTAAAGGTACGCTCGAGTTAATTAAAAACGTTTTAATTAATATTTTCAGAATTAAAATAGGGGCAATTTTGGTCAATTGAATTGACTAAAATAATGAGAGACTTTAGGTGATTTTAAGTTTTGGTCAAGCAGAACCACCGCCTGCTGACCGATTAGCGAAACCGCTGATAACTATTCGTAGCCAATGAAAATTTGTATGATAGTCAATATCAGTAAAATCTCCTCACTTGTTTAGTGATTGAACATTCATTGTAATATATGATATTTATCTTGTTTAATTTATGATCACTAAAATAAATAAAAAATCCATATTCCAAATTTTAAGTCAAATAGTATCCATTCTTAAGCACTTGTCAAGGCTTCAATCATATCAATATGGGTTTGCCTCCGCATAGGGTATTATGTTATCTTGGTGAAGCAAGTTGAGTAATGATTACTATACTATTTGAAATAGTTATCAAAACGGTTTTGGGCTTTAGACACTAGATGAGATAAAACATGTTAAGACACAAGATGTCATAATCTCATAAAAATAACTAAAATTTAGATATGATGTAATTGGTAATTGGTACCTACCTAAATAACCTAATTCAAAGTGTCATGCTTTAGCTATCTTGTAATTAGGTAAAACATGAATTTTAGTCCCTTAAATCAACAAAGTGTTTTAAGGAGGGTTGTCAATTTAATAGGAGTCAATTTCTCTATATTAAAATGATCTTTTGCATAATCTTTGTTGTAGATCTATGGCCTCTTCAAACCAACCTAATCGCTTATCATTGTGATCCATCCTTGAGAAGGATAAGTTATTTGGGACAAAATTTCTCGAATGGTTTCAAAACTTGAGAATTGTTCTTAAGCATTAAAAAAGTTGTATGCCCTAGATATCCGATTCCTAAGGAACCACTAGCAAATGTTTTAATAGTCGTGAAGGATGTATATACTAAGCATGTCAACGACTCAATTGATGTTGCATGCATTATGTTGGCAATTGTGGTTCCTAAACTTTAGAAGGACATGGAACACATGGAAGCCTAGGACATGGCTACGATACTGAAGGAAATGCTCCAAAAACAGGCTAGGGAAGAAAGGCTGAGACAATCAAGAATCTTTTTTCTTGCAAAATGGCTGAGGGTGTGTTAGTTAGTCCTCATGTTTTGGAAATAAAGGGCTATATTATCCATCTTAATAGACTTGGATTTCCCATAAACTAAGAGTTGACTACGGACTTGATCCTGAATTCATTGCTTGATAGTTATTCACAATTTGTAATGAACTATAACATGAATAATATGGAGAAGTCAATCTCAGAGTTGCATTTGATGCTTAAAACTGGCAGAATGCTAAGAAACTCATTGCTAATGTGTTGATGGTTTAGAAAGGAAAGGCTATAATGAAGAAGGCCAAAGACAAGGCTAAAGTTGTCATGGCTGTTGTGACAATTTCAAAGCCTTTGTAAACAAGTTAAGCCTAAGGCTACTTCAACTTTACAGTCCCAAAAGGAAAATAAAAAAGAAGGAAATTGTCATTTCTTCCATGCACCTTGACATGGGTTTTGAAATTGCAAGCTCTATCTTAAATATCTAAAGAAAAAGAAGAGTAATGCGATTACTGCTTTAAGTTTTTATATTATTGAAGTTAAATTATCTACTAGTGATTCTTAGGTATTAGATACCAGATGCGGATCTCACATTTGTATTAATGTGCAATGTCTCACCAAAAGTAGAAAGCTAAAAAAAAGGAAAAGTCATCTTACGAGTTAGAAATGGAGCAAAGGTTGAAGCGTTGGTTGTAGGATGTTATGAGTTAATTTTACCTAGTGGACTTATTTTAGTTTTAAATAATTGTTATTATGTCCCTGCCTTGAGCAGAAACATCATTTCAGTTTCATGTTTGGATTTAGATGGTTTTAAGTTTATTATTATGAATAATAAATGTTCCATTTCTCGTAAAGACATTTTCTATGTGAATGTTGATTTGTGTGATGGTCTTTATATTCTAAACATGAAAAGTTCCACGAATACTCCTATTCTTAACGTAAATACAAAGAGGTTCAAGTAAAATGATTTGAGTCAAACCTACTTTTGGCATTGTCGTCTTGGCTACATAATAAGAAACGCATTTCTAAACTCCATAAAGATGGAACTTTATATTCATTTTATTTTGAATCATATGAAACATGTGTATCTTGTTTACTAGGCAAGATGAAAAAGAGTCCCTTTACTGAACAAAGTGATAGGGCAAGTGATTTATTGAGTGTAATATATATTGATGTATGCGGTCCTGTAAACATAAAGGTGAATCTTTTTAGATGTGTCAAACATTTCAGAATGAAGTGCAAAATCAACTTGGTAAAACTATTAAAGCACTTCGATCAGATCAAGGTGGTGAATATTTGAGCAAAATTTTTGATAATCATCTTAGAAATTATGGGATTGTCTCACAGTTAACGCCTCCGACAACTCCATAATTGAATGGTATTTATAAAAGGAGAAATCAGACTTTATTGGATTTGGTTCGATCTATGATGAGTCATGCAGATCTTCCAATTTCCATTTGGGTTATGCCTTAGAAACTATTGCATTTACACCAAATTGTGTTCCTTCTAAAATGGTTGATAAAACACCATATGAGATGTGGTTTAGGAAAAGGCTAAGTTTTTCTTTCCTTAAGATTTGGGCTGTAAGGTTTTCATATGATGATAAATCTCAGAAAAACTATCAGTCAAATCTAACAAGTGTGTATTTGTTGGTTATCCTAAAGAAACTAGATGATACTACTTTTATAATCCCACTGAAAATAAAGTGTTTGTTGCTCTGAATGGTGTCCTTATGGAAAAAGGAATTTATTTCAAAAGAAAAAATGAGAATAAAACAAGTCTTGAAGAAGTTGAAGAACCACAAATAAACACTCTACCGCCTGTAGTAAATCAACAAAGTCTTGAACTAGTTGAACCTCTACATGTATTATAAGGCCCACTTGAGTCTGATAGGGCGGACATCAGCCTGAGAGATTTGGATTTCTTATTACTGATAGTAGTAAGGTGTTGTTTATGGATCAAAACGAGCCTACTACTTATCGAGAAGCTTTGTTTAGTCCTGATGTAGATAAATGGCTTAGTGCCATGAGTTCTAAGATGCAATCCATATATGATAACCAAGTTTGGAGCCTGGTTGATTTACTTGAAGGTGGTAAAACTATTGGATGTAAATGGGTTTTCAAGAAGAAAACTTACATGGATGGCAATCTGCATACTTATAAAGCACGGCTAGTTGCAAAAACTTTCAGATAGACTCAAGGTATTGATTATAATGAGTTTTTTTCTCCTATAGCCATACTTAAATCCATTAGAATTCTAATTGCTGCAGTTGATGCCAGGACCCGTCTCACTAAGCCCTGACTTATTCCTAATCACCTTGATTAGGCACCTAATCCATTTTATAAACTTTGTCCTTAACTTAGTTTTTATTTCCATCCTTAAAGTGCCGCAAAACTAAATTTATATCCTCATTTAAACTCAATTCAAGATTTTTTTGATTGGACCAAATATTCAAATTTTGTAAAAATTTTGGCAGCACCGCCCCTAAAAATGGCGTGCCAAAAAACTCACCAAATAGATAGCAGAATAGGGAGAAGCCTAAAACGACTCATAACTCTCCGCAGTTGAAAATATATATCAATTTAAAACATTTAAACAAACTTAAGGTCTCCAATACCTTATTTACAGCTTTACAATAAAAAATAAACCAAAACTAAATCAAAAACTAAATCAAAACCTCTCAATTTGGTTTCAACTAATTTAGAAGACTCTTATAACCTATTTGAGAGTATTTCACAACCTGCGCTCACCCCGAAACCCAAAACAATATATATAAAATGATTATAACAAGAAAATTAAACTTTAGCAATTTAAACATTCACCAAGGTCTTCAAGTCTTGTTCATTTTTCCATGTTCTCACAAAGAACCTAACATCATCAAAAACAACTCGAAGATGTGAAATAAGTAAACTTCTACACTGGTCTCTACTCCTGCAAACATTAGTCTGAATAAATGGAAACATGTAATTGCATTTCCAAAATAACAAGAAATTTATATAACAATGTGAAACCCGTTTATTACTCTTTAAGATTTATAAGCATGTTGGCCAACCTAAGAATGAACCTAAAATAGTAATGCTTCCAATGCATGCTACCCCAGAGTCGACATTATCTGCCTCAGACGCCTGCAGTATGTCTAATATGGAGTGGAGCACCTCACACTCTTACAACCCATAGCATGGGCGACTCTATCTAGATGTCATGTATACATGACCAAGAATGATGCGAAATGCAATGCAAACTAAACACAAGGTACAAAGATAATTCCATAAATAGTAAAGACCATTGTAGGGTTTACTTACTGTCCAACCAACTTAAAGTTGGTCACGAAGCTTCACATAATGTTTCTCAACTTTCATATAATTCCACGTAGCTTATCAAATCATAGAATTCACAACTTAGAGTTACAACTCTATTTGAATACTTAAAATTCATATTACAATTTTCAATGAGATGAAAACTCATTTTCGATCTAATAATAAAGTCCAACCTACTATAAACACCGACAACTTTCTTTAAAGTTTCCAAATACTTTTCATAACTCTCATTTTGTGATATTGAACTTCCAATAAGTCTTAAACCATTTATTGTAGTTTAGATAGGGTCTTGAACACTTCTTTAGCTTCGTATTAACCAACAACCTCTAGAAATTTATCTAATATTGTCTACAATGAAAACCTTCAATGCCATTTGATCACTAATGTCATCATCAAATTCTTGGACCCTAATACCATGCTTCGATTTAATTTAATAATTTCAAGACAACTTCATATAGTTTTCAAGTCAAATCGATCTTTAAACCTTTCAAAACTCCAACTAAAGTACTTTCAAGATTCAAATTCACACTTCCTTTACATATTTAAGGCTCCAATTAGGGTCCTAAACCACTTAATTCCTCTATGCATTCCCTAACCACAATTAGAACTCTTAATGTGTCTCGATTCGACTCATTCTAATAAGATATAAGGTCATTCAATTCCTTGGTTAAATGAACTTGTGCAATTCATTTTGTCACTCAAATGGTCCTAATGAATCCCATAACCACACCAGTTCATTTAGAATTGATTTCCCCCAAGCTATTTCATAACTAAAATCTATGAATTTATTCATTCTTTTCATAAAAACTTCACAAACTAATTACAAACCCGTGATGCTCAGTCATGCCTTGACCTACTACAAGGCTCGATCATATCTTCCTTGATACTGCAGGGCATAGTCTTGCTCTTTATACTCCAACAGCCCTTCATGGTCATTTGCCATTTCTTTTATTCATTTGATGTTTATCGCTTAATTTTCAATCCACATTAAACCCCGATTAATACCCAAATTTTGCTAAAAACGACAAAAATATGAACATGCTCCGAAACTTGCGGACACTGCATCTATAACTCAAATTGTCTTTATTTCGCATCAAATATAGTATAATACATTCACTATGCACATAACAAACCAAAATAATATTTACGCCTATGATCTCTAGTCCTAAATGTGTGGAGTCCCACCTCAAATACTTACATACGAAAATACTTAATTAGTCGCCTAATCAAGTTTATGAAATTCTCCAATTTCACATTTTTTTCGAACTAATTGAGAATTTCATCCTTGAAAAAAATTTTCGAACTAATTGAGAATTTCATCCTTGAAATTTATACTTACAGGTTACTGAACCAAAAAAAGATATGAGAAAATGATCCTTTATATACCACACATTTAATCCAAACCCGTAAAACTATTTTCAAGGTGAAACTTTTAGTGAACCTTATCGCCTTCGTCTTATACAACAACTCAGTGGTAGAGTTCATAAACATTTTAACTTTTCATTTCAAACTCTTTAGTTAAATGAGAATTTATCTCCGTTTCATTGTCAATTCTGACAATTTGTGAATTTCTGACGAGTTAAACGATCAACTTTATGGAATTATCCAATAACCTTAGTTCATTTTCTATTTCATGCCTTGAATCTTATTCATGAATCAATTCATAGAAAGATCTAGCAAAATCTATTCTATCTTGCTTTTCAATAAAATTATTTTCATTCTCAACTGATAACAATTCCACAAACCGTTGATAATTCTTTCCATATCCACCAAACTCTGGTACATATCTCAGTTTACTTTCTCATCACTGATAAGTTTTTAGACTATCATCAGTCTAAAATTACATAATAACACAAATAATATTTGAGCATGACATTAGATACAAAGTAGAGTCGGGTGTCTATCTGATCTATCATTATTCCAGCATTTCTCAATAAAAACCTAGAATTACACAAGTCATTCCATGACTATAGATTACTAATTACATCTGTCATCTCATAACAAAATATCTCAAATTTCAATCTGATCAAAAAATGAAACCTGACACATTTTGCAACTCTCACTCATTCTCTAAATGTCTAATCACAATATTATTTAGATTGTAGACAAAAAAACAATTGTCAATTTCAACTCGTTAGCCAATTCACTTAACTTTCCATTTAACTAGTTAAAAAATTAACAACTTTTCTAACTTCATCAAATCATTTTCTACTCATAAGTTTTCTACTCATAAGTTCACTAAGAACTTCATTTCATTCACTTATCCACAAATCACTTTCTGATTTGCTTGATAACTTCTTCGATTTTCACTATTTCTCCAATTTTTGAGATTTCACATCATCTCAATCTTTTTCGTTCACCAAACTTCTCTCATTACCTGAAAAGAAATAGTTATCCTTAACTTGAGTAGATATACATTTCTAAGCAAAGCTTAACATATTTCTTGATTATAGTCTCATACTATAAACTTTAACTTGTATCCCATACAAGTTATAAGTATGTTGTCTTTTTATATCACTGCAACATGTTTTGGCTCTACTCAGTTTTACATTGGAAGAATATTCAATTCTTCACACATATCTACTCAGATAAATTGTACTTAATTCAATATTTCAAACCAAAAGAGCTATTAATGACTAACTGAGATGTAAGTTATACGTTTTTTCATTTTCATTTATCTTTGTATTTTCACAATCATATAGGTATCTTACATAAACACCAATTTAAAATACCTAATGCTTCAAACTTTTATCACTGACTAATCACGTGGTGTAACACAACATTTGAACCAATATACAATGTATTCACTGATAACAATGATATATTACTTTGGTTCAACACTTTTAACTTTCGCAATTTGATTCCTTGTAAGATACTTATGAAGATATAGTAAAATTTATCAAACTCATAGTTTTATATTCTAAGTCTTATCGGGACTTGTTAACCTAATATTTTCATTTCCATGTGTATGTGAGAATTTATTGACCATTTATTTACCTATACTTTAACTTCCAATTGACTCAGACGAAACCTTATAGATTCTTTTATACCAAACCTCACAACCCATTCGATTATTCAAAGATTAGTGTTACGATCACTAGACTTCTATGCTGTGAATGAATCGTGATTATGAAATAGATTCTACTTTGTTCCATTTTTGTCAATCTTAGCTATTCTTGCATTTATCTAACATACAAACTTGCTACGACTTTTGATCAACACTTAAACCACTTACAACTCCTTAATATTAATTTAGAAAGCAATTTATATCTCTTCTCTTTTTGAAACTTTAGTTAAGGACTATACGACTTTATATGATCATTCAATCAACTAAAGTCTTGCTTAACTAATCTTTGATCGAAACGGAGAGATTTGGTAATTCAAATAGTCAAAGATTTTGTTATTGCCTTAATTTGTTTCCATTTGTTTTAGATTTCCTAATTTTTCTTTTTCTTAAAATGAATTTCTATACTTTCAAGAGATTATGTAAGATATCAAACTATCTTAATGTTCATCAATTTACTTTCGATGAATCCACTTTTTCGTTATTGTTGTTCAACTGAAGAGATAGAAGAACTAGAATTTCCAATACCTTGATTAACTTAATGACTAACCAATCTCTTAAAGGATGATATTTCAATCCTTTAATTCCATCAAATGGAAATTCTTGCAATATAGGAGCTTATACTGATGTCCTATACAAATCACTTACTGATATTCAATCAGTACATCTATCTTTTCATTCGTTTTATTTTAAGTTGTAATGATAGGCGTCATAACTAATTGTCGTTAGAAGTGATGATTGAGTAATTTGAATTTCAATAATGTTTAATAACTAATCCAAGCTATTATTAGACTACTTCCCCAACTCCTTAACTTCTAACACGTTAATCTTATCACTACACCTTTCATTTTTAGTTATTTATTCGATTTATAGAACCACTATACTCAACGCCGCTTAATATTAAGCAAATTGAGTAATAAACAATAGAAAACAATCCACTCATTGATTAGTTTAACTCATGGTTTCATTCCACTTTTCACTTTGTGGTTTGTTTTGAAAATGAGACAATGCCTTATTTCTAAGTATTTTTATTTTCTTAGAAACTGACTTATACAACTTGCCTGAGCTTGTCATAATCCCATTGTGATTTTTAAGTCAAGATTCAATTTCTTTGACCAATTTTTATTTTCAAAACCACTTGTCTCATCTTTCCTTGTTAGGATTATTTTCGAAAGCGACCCTCAATTGGTTATAAATTAAACTAATATTTTATAGAATATGTATTCCAAAATCCAAAACATTTGTATTTTATGCTTCCCGAAAGTCTCGGTTTCATTTTTTTAGCATTTGCCAATTGAGAGTTTAACTTAAGTCTATCTGACAATTTCCTAAGCATTTTATAATTGTAATAGTTTAATACTCTTGATTTCCAAGAAATCCATGTTCAATACTTACGTTCTTGAATCATGTAGACTTCTTGCTCAACCAATTTCCTATTGATTTTATAACCGACTATTTCCTTCAGTTATATTAGCATCAAACTACTTACAACACACTTGTAAATTTAGACTTCCCGAGTTTATTTCACGTCACATCACGCTCAGTTTTTGTTTCACAAGTTTATTCTTTTTTTGTTGTCCATTCCTAATCTCACTTGTTATATCTCACGAGTTATGTATCTAACAAATGAGGAGAATAAGTTTTTATCAAATATCTAATGATAATACATATTATACAACAAACATATCACAATAATTTAAATACCCTAGCTCACAGTCACTTCCCAACTAGTCGCGACCTCATTACTGAACCTTAGTCATCAGGACCATTACTTCAGTTCACATAACTTAATATAATCCAAGAGCCTCAACCCAAACTTCCTGATCGACTCAATCCTAAACTCAACCATTTCTTACATTTCCTTGAATGAGATTAACCATAGCTCTTATTCCAACTCTGTCTGGACTCGTCTCACTATGCCCTGACTTATCCCTAATCACCTTAATTAGGCACCTAATCCATTTAATTAATTTTGTTCTCAATTTAGTTTTATTTCCATCCTTAATGTGCTCCAAAACTAAATTCATATCCTCGTTCAAACTCAATTCATGGTTTGTTTGATTGGAGCAAATATTCATATTTTGTAAAAAATTTGGCAGTACCTCCCTTAAAAGTGGCATGCCGAGAAATTCACCTAATAGACAGCAGAATGAGGAGAAGCCTAAAAGGACTCATAACTCCCCACAGTTCACAATATATATCAATTTAAAACACTTAGACTATCTATGGTCTCAAATACCTTATTTACAGCTTTACAATAAAAAATAAATCAAAACCTCTCGATTTGGTTTCAACTAATTTAGGAGACTCTTATAACCTATTTGAGATTATTTCACGACCTACGCTAACCTCGAAACCCAAAACAATAAATATAAAATGATTACAACAAGAAAATTAAACTTTAGCAATTTAAAACATTCACCAAGGACTACGAGTCTTGTTCATTCTTCCATGTTCTCACAAAGAACCTAACATCATAAAAAATAACTCGAAGATGTCAGGTAAGTAATCTCCTACATTGCTCTGTACTCTTGCAAATGTTAGTCTGAATACAAGGAGGCATGTAATTGCATTTCCAAATTAACAAGAAATTTATATAACAACGTTAAACCTTTTCATTACAATTTAAGGTTCACAAACAAGCTGGCCGACCTAAGAATGAACCTAAAAGTAATGGAAATCCAATGCATGCTACCCTAGAGTCAACATTACCCGCCTCAGACACCTGCAGTACGTCTAGTATGGAGTAGAGTACCTCACACTTTTATGACCCATAACATGGGCAACTTTATCCGGATGCCATGTATGCATGACCAAGAATGATGCAAAATGCAATGCAGACTAAACACAAATGTAGGCATAAAGATAATCTCATAAATAGTAAAGACCATTATAGGGTTTACTTACTGTCCAACTAACTCAAAGTTGGTCACGACGCTTCACATAATTTTTCTCGACTTTCATATAATTCCATGTAGCCTATCAAATCATACAATTCACAACTTAGAGTTACAACTCTATTTAAATATTTAAAATTCATATTACAACTTTCAATGAGATTAAAAATCATTTTCAATCTAATAATGAAGTCCAACCTACTATAAACACCGACAACTTTCTTTAAAGTTTCCAAATACTTTTCGAAACTCTTTTTTATGCCATTGAACTTCCAATAAGTCTTAAACCATTTATTGTAGTTTAGATAGGGTCTTAAACACTTATTTAGCTTCATATTAAGCAACAACCTCTAGAAATTTAGCTAATATTGTTCACAATGAAAACATTCAATGCCATTTGATCACCAATGTCATCATTTAATTCTTCGACACTAATACCATGCCTTGATTCAATTTAATAATTTGAAGACAACTTAATATAGTTTTCAAGTCAAGTCGTTCCTTAAACCCTTCAAAACTCCAACCAAAGTCCTTTAAAGATTCAAATTCAAACTTCTTTTACATATTTAAGTTTCCAATTAGGGTCCTAAACCACTTAATTCGTCTATGCATTCCCTAACCTCTATGTCTCAATTTGACTTATTCTAACAAGATATAATGTCGTTCAATTCCTTGGTTAAATGAACCTGTGCAATTCATTTAGTCAATCAAATGGTCCTAATGAATCCCATAACCACACCAATGAATTCACAACTGATTTCCCCAAGCTATTTCATAATTAAAACCTATGAGTTTATTCATTCTTTCATAAAAAGTTCATAAAAAAATTATAAACCCATGATGCTCAGTCATGCCATGACCTACCATAAGGCTTGGTCATGTTTTCCTTGATACAACAGGGCATAGTCTTGCCCTTTATGCTCCAACTGCCCTTCATGGTCATTTTCCATTTTCTTTTATATATTTGATGTTTATCTCTTAATTTTAATCCAAGTTAAACCGCTATTAATACCCCAATTTTGCCAAAAATTGACGAAAATATGGACGCGCTCCGAAATTTGTGGACACCGCATCTATAACTCAACTTATCCCTATTTCGCATCAAATAGAGTATAATACATTCACTATACTGACAACAAACAAAAATAATATTTACACCTATGATCTTCGGTCCGAAATGAGTGGGTCCCATTTAGAATACTTACATACAAAAATACTTAATTAGTCGCCTAATTAAGTTTATGAAATTCTCGAATTTCACAGCCCCATATTATGACTATGAGATATGGAAAATTGATGTCAAAAAATCTTCCCTAAATAGAACGTTACTTGAGGATGTGTATATGATACAACCTGAATGGTTTGTTCATCCTGAGAATTCTAAAAAGGTGTGCAAGCTTCAAAGATCATTTATAGATTAAAACAAGCTTCTCGGAGTTAGAATTTTCATTTTAATGAGGCAATTAAGGAATTTGGTTTCATTAAATGAAGATGAGCCTTGTGTATACAAGAAGGTCAGTAGGAGTGTGGTTGTTTTCCTGTTTCTTTATGTTGATGATATATTAGTCATTGAAAATGACATCCCAACCTTGTAGAGTGTCAAGTCTTGGTTAGGCAAGTGTTTCTCAATGAAGGACTTAGGAGATGTAGCCTACATCCTTGGTATTAAGATCTATAGGATAGATCTAAAAGGTTGATCATTCTAAGTCAGGGTGCTTATATTGTCAAGGTACTGAACAGGTTTAGTATGAAAGACTCTGAAAGAAGGTCGTTGCCAATATCACATGGTATAAGTCTCTGTAAGACTCAATGTCTTAAGACTAAATATGAGCGAGAACGCATGAATATGATTCTATATGCATCAGCTCTTGGATCTATTATGTATGTCATGTTATGATCTCGACCTAATGTATCATATACATTGAGTGCAATAAGCAAAAATAAGTATGATCCTGGTGAGATTCACTAAATAGCAATAAAGAACATTTTTAAGTACTCGAAAATGACTAAATAAGTGTTCTTGGTCTATGAAAGTTTAGAAGACGAGCTTGCTGTTAATAGTTACACAGATGCAAGTTCTCAAACTGATATAGATGACTTAAGATCACAGTCTAGATATGTGTTTATTTTGAATGGGTGCGTAGTGAGCTGAAAAAGTTTGATGCAAGACACTGTGCCAGATTCTACAATATAAGTTGATTATATTGTAGCGTCCGATGTAGCTAAGCAAGCAGTTTAGGTCAAAACGTTCGTCTCTGAACTTGGTATTGTTCAAAGTATAGCTAACCCCATTTGCTTTTATTATGACAAAAATGGGGCGATAGCACAGGGCAAGGAACTAAGATTACACCACCTATCTAAACATATATTTACAAGTTTTCATCTCATTCGAGAAATCGTTGAGAGAGGAGACTTGAAGATTTGTAGAGTTCCTACATAAGACAATATTGGAAATCCTTTGACGAAGGCTCTTCCACAAGAGAAACATGATGGTCATGTTAGGTCATCAGGTATTAGATACATGAATGATTGGCCTTATTTCGAGTATGAGATGTTAGGGTATATGCCCTTGGTCAATCTACAAACATTATTTTTCTTATGATTTTAGTCAATAAAATTGAGCTTTTCATTTGTTGTTTTATTATAAATGATTGCATGTTTACCTTACAATAAGAACCATGGGTATTTTTTGAAATATCCTAAATGTCCCTAATCAATCATTATATTGAAAACTATAATGAATTAAGACTAGTGTGAGTTTTGATTCATGGTCATGCGATGATTATGCGTATAGAGATACAAATCGAGATCATGGGTACTTATTAGGGAACAAAGTATTGGACCGACCAGCTATGAGAACACCACATGGATTAATTCATAGGTGTTACTCATAATAGGTATATCATTTAGTCTTTCAACATTAGATTACCATAGACATCAATATTAGGAGCATGGTAATTTGAACAATCAAACGTTGTCTTTAACTTAACAATTATAAAGATTGTGATTGGTTACCATGTGAATAATATGTGAAAGTGTGTAATCAAGATAGAATTTGTTACTCTTGTATAGAGAGATATTAGTGGATCCCTTAATATGATAGGTTGATAATGGCCAAGTCCATGTGAATTGATATGATTAATGTCATTTGGATGTTTTCGATTTACTTAAAGACTGAGACTAGTACAATTGAACATTAAGGGTGACTTTCCATGCCATATGTTTAATCAAAGGATATCACACGACAAAAGGATATGATGAATGTTATTCATTAGGTTGTATCAATTTTTATATTCATACTACTTATGTAGTCATAATGCCTTGCTAGAGACTGCTTATGACTTGTGTACCAAAATAGTTTTGATTCACTGCCAACATCATATGAACCTGATGGGTCGCATGCAAAGAATGGCTTTATGTAATTTCAATTGGTCAAGAGTAATGAATTCTATAGGATAAGATTCATGACATAAAACCCTTACAATTTGTTATATGATAACTTATTAATAAGGGCGTATGTGTAATTTACTTAAACTGCCTAAATACAATAGTTGTATTACGAATAGGATTTTAAGTGAGGGCTTATCTATACATATAAATAGAGGTTGAAACCCTAAATTGAAATAAGATTTTTATTTTTGCAATTTTTGAGTTCTCTAGATTTTGGGAGAGAAATAAAAAGTTTTCTATCTCTTTTGGGGCTAGCACTCCAAATTGTGGTCACCATTTTTGTGTGGGTTTCTGATAGAGGACAGACGCTTGAATGTCTTGGAGATCAAATAATAAGAGAAAGAAACCACAAATTAATGTATGATTTTACTTTTATTGATCTAGTTTTATGGAACTTATTTTCAGTCCTATTAAGATTATTCAATTTTTTTTTTTGAATTTTTTGCTACGTATGAACCTCAAAACAAAACACTAAATGTGTCTATTCCAAATGCCTCACAGGCCCCCAAGACTAAGCACATGCATGTCAATACATACTAGTCTCACGAAGAGAAGAGAAATAACAGTTTTATTTTGTGAACACGATAACCATTTTTACATTATGTTCCATTTATGTTTGTGTTCTCCAATTGCTCTATATTTTGGTGTGTATTTTGTGTGTTTTGAAGACTAAAATCTCCATTTTATAGCACTAATCCATTGTTTTTGTGTTTTAAGTACCAAAAGAGGCAATTTGATAATAAAGAATAAAATTGGGTTATGTCGGAGTGTATTTGATGATTGACATTGAAAAGTGCACTTGCACGTATCTCGAGACAATCACGTAAGACCCACATTGGTCTATGTTGAGGGTTTGGTGGTCCAAAAAAAGTTTCATGGTGCATTGGTTGAAGAATTGTTGAAGAAATATGCTAAGTTCAAGTGTCTGTGTAGCGTGATTCAGCCTCCCTTTGATTTACCTCGAAACATGCAATGCGCATTATGATTACAATTAATAGAGTAGCCACGTGACGTACATAAGAACACGGATTGTGACGCACCGTCTCAACAACCAAGAGATCTTTCCTTGAGATCCGCACCACATTGTCTCCCACACATTTGCACGACTTTCTTTCACACTCCTGCATCTTTTTCTCCATCCGCTCCACCACTCACAAGCTACCACGTCACCAGGGCCCACATGCATTCATGCCTCCATCTATTCGATCCACCTTGAGATGCATGGATAATCATAGGCACATGATTCCTACCATCCTTCCATCTCTCCTCTTGTGAGCGATGTGAGCTGAGCTACCCCACAATCTACCTCAATCTACGTGCCAGCCCTTCCAATAATAATCAACAATCATTGATTCCTCATTAGTGCACGTGTCTTCATGGTTACCCTAAGATAAAATCATTTAACAAAAAATTTGATTCTTAGGAGTTGAATTTCAAATTTTGTGGAATATTTTCTCTTTCTTCCAGGGACGAAATACATAAATAAAACTCTCATCTCTTGGTCATTCGATCCTCCTATTCCAACCTCTCCATTCCCTATTCCATTTTCTCTTCTCTGCCTTTCCATTCTCTCCATTTTTTCACATTTTTTATTTTTTATTTTTATTTGTCATTTATAATGTAGATTCTAATGGTATCAATAGGCTAAATTATAGTCTAGATCAAGGAGACCTGTAACTGATTTATAATATTCAAATCTTAAATTTTATATTTTGCATTAAAGTCTTATATTTTCGATTACATTATTTTTATGAGATTCTTTGTTACGGCTAAGATTCTTAGAACTTCTACTTGTCTGATGTGTAAATGCATGTGCACACTAGTTAGCTTAGAATTCATTGCCAGTTATCTTACTGCCACTCGGTAAAGGGGATCATGTTAAGTGGTAATAGGGGCCTTATATGTTTGCAACTGGTGTGCCTATGTCCAATTACGATATGAGATGGTTAGTAGTGTATTGTAATTTCTACATGACAGGTGGAGACTTCGATGCTAGTTACCACTCATGATAGGTGTTCTCATTGAGCATTAATACTCCTAGTTTGTTGAAATCCTACGGCATACCCAATGGTTTTATGGGTCTAGTTAGTATGTGATTGTGTTGCACGTTCCTTACACTGACATGAGGAGAACGAGGTGGCGTGAGTCACTATAAGCCTATCTATAAGACTTGATAAAAATAACCTTTTCAAATTGACGACTAAATCATACTTATAGTGGTCTATGTGTCTCCTTGATCTGGAATTATTATTTAATTTGCTAGTTTATTAGTATTTATGTTTATTTGTTCTCGCATTTAATTTTCTAGTTATTAATTAGTTATTAGTTTAGATTAGCTTTCTTTTTAAAAGCCTTTTTAATAACCTAGAGCTAACACTAGTCTTTGTGGGTCCCATACTTGCCTCATTACATATCTAAGTAGTTGGTAAATCGAAACTATTATTATGATGCGACATTAGTTTTTGGCACCATTGCTGATAAGTGATTATTTATACATATATAGGGTTAATTTAGTAATATATTTAGTATAAATATCTTCAAATGAGTGCCAATTCATGGTATTAACGCATTTTCAAAGTTGGCATCATAAGGGCATGTATTGAAGCTATGGAAAGACAGGGCATGGCGTAGGGATGAAAGGCTTGGCGTGGGAAAGAAAAGAAATGAAGAAAACAAACTTTGGAGGTCTGGCGCAAAGGCGAAGATGTGGCTCACAAAGTCGGAGATGTGGCTCACAAAGGACAGTGTCGGGACACAAAAGGGGCGGTGTCGAGGCTCCATGAGCTCAAAATCACATAATGAAGCTGTAGTGCAGTGGCGACACCATGACTTAACATACGGCGTCGGGGCATTAATGGCAGTGCCAACTTTGCTGAAATTTAAAAGTGAAGCTCTAATTCATGTTAAATTGTAATTTATGGTTTCTAATTGTTATTAGGGAGTATAAATAGATATTAAGATGTGGTAAACATAAGGGAGCCAACCATATAGAAGGAGATTAGCCTCGATTATAGTAATTTAGTATTGAGTTTGAGTATTAAGGAGTTTTTGTTAGAGAAACATTGAAGACTCCATGTTTGCAATCGATATTTGGTTTCATTGATTAATTCAAGGTAATATTCATATTAATATCTTTTTTGCATTGAGTTCTATATTGAATTATGATATGTATATTTCAATGATGTGCGAGTAGTTTATTATCTTAGGGATCAATGGATCCTACGGTATGAATGTTATGCTTTGAATATGAATAAAAGTGATAATAAAAAGTATAATGGTTAGAATTTGTACTGATTTTGAGCGTAATGATTGAGACATCTTGATCACATGTTTAATGAACTTAGGCTTTAAGAGTTATCATGACCATTGAAGCTTTTAATCCAGATATGAACGGTACAATCATAAAATACACAACATCTAGAGATAGTTGTTGGTTAGGGAGACAAAGATAGTAAACTTAGTTGGTTATGAATCTAATGATTTAAGAATTAAAGCAATGTGGAACTTACGTTATTCACACTGATAGGTGGAGTTCTACTTTGCACATTAGAATCATCTCCGTCATGACAGTGAGTTGAAGTAGATTTGAAGGAAGTCTATCTATTCTAATTAGGCATTGGACAAAACATATTAAGATGTATACATGAATATAAAACATAATATGAAATTACATAGTTGAAGTTGTGAATTAAGATATCCTTAATATAAAAGTTCAACTAAAGTTTAAAGTGATTTGTTATAGTAGTTTAATTAGGATAAACCAATTAAAAGTGAATCCTTTAGAAATAGCTCAAGTTAAGTAGGTGATATACAACTAGTGCAAAAACCTTTGCCTGAGGAAGATATATGTGATCAACGTAAGTTAATTGCACTATTACTACAAGCGGCCGTTATACTTGCAGTGTGTGTCAAGTTTTTGGCGCCATCGTCGGGGAAAGGTAGCCATTAAATTTATTTAGTTAGTTTGAAAAGTTTCTAAGTTTTGTTTTAAGTACTTTACTTTCAAGTTTATAAAAAGAAGAAAAATCTTAAGTTGATTGACCCTATTGCACTTTATCTACTTTCTTTTCTCTTTTGTGTTTCAGAGATGTAAAGAATGTATAGTTATCATGTTCATTAATCAAATCTCTAGATTGGTCTATCAAAGTGAAGCTTTTATAGATAATACCACATACCAAGCATAACCAATCGCGAGTGGCCTGGCATGGACGGGAACCCGTATGGATTTACAAGATTTATGGGAAGTCAATAACAGTGCAACTATACACAAAAGAATGAGTCATGGCATAATTATTAAAGCTTCTATAAGACTCACATTCAAAATGTTTATCAACCATCATGGAGTTCTCTAGACAACTAGCAATCATCTTTTACATCTTTAGAGCAATAAGTAAGAAAAATGTCTGAGCAGCGTGAGAATGATCTCAAGAAGTATGAGGAAAGATTGAGTAAGAGAGTGTGGTTGAGTAGAAGGAGAACCAAGTGGATGAGTGTTATTGAAACATTTCATGAAACTTATAAAGAAGTAGATATGCCAAATCAAGAGGATTACGAAATTATTGATACTTTTGAGCTAGATGATTCACTTGACCATGTTAGAGAGGAGATTCATATCAAGGATATTTAGCAACATGATAGTATTGTTGATCTAGATAAGTTTGAAATAATAATGAGTAACGAAAGTAAGAAAAACTTAAGATTACAAAATACAGAGTTTGTGTAAGGGACAATCAATCTTGTTATATCATATATGCCATTTTAGGAAGAACTATAAGATCAATAGAATGGTGAGGAAATTGGTATTTATGCAATGATATATGAGAAAGTCTTAATGATCTCTTTTGTCGGACCAAGGCAAGGTGTGCTAAGTTACACGAACTTTCTGAAGCATAGGATAAAATGCCAAAAAAGGATTACATGACATGAGGAATTACGGAAGGATCTATCATTGAAGTAACCTTGGTGCATCATGGTGATCATTCGAGAGTTGTGGTGCATATCTCGGGCTAATGACGTGAAAGTAAGTGCTACTGAGAGGCAACCCAAGGGTGTTAAAATTTCAAGTTTTTGAATTTTAATTAGAAGTTAGTTATTTAGTTTAGCAATTACAATTCATGAGTTTTAGTTCTAGCTTTCAAAAAATTTGTATCGAATGTACTGGAAAGATCATTCGCTAAGTGATGATTCATCAGAATGAAAATGTCTCGAGAACTCAGTAAAAGAGAAAAAAGGAGTGAAGGAGTTTAAAGCGGTGAAGGTAAGGTGCATGGGTAAATCGAAAGGTAAGATTTATTAATTTTTATATTTTCATGAATTTTATGTGGTCACGACACCTTGTGTCAGTTGTACATAAAGTCGGAGGAGCATTGGAGGAGAATTAGAGAAAAATCATGGGTATTATCTATGACGCTATAGGTACAAGCCACAACACCGAGGTGGAAGCAGGCTAAAAAATTAAAATTACCCCACAGCATCAATGATGCAGTGGCGACGTTGAGGTCGAAATAAGCGTTTTAAACCTATTTTTCACACTATTCTCTACACTTGCACTTAAACTCTACAAAAACCCCTAAGCACACACCCCTTTAGAGCAAAAGTTTTATCATTTTCAAGTGAAATTAGTTAGTTCCTAGTAATTTAAAGTGAAGACACAAACACAATGTGGATCTGCACAAGTAGAAGAGCTAGGGCTTGAATTTTTAGAATTTAATTGCAAGGAGTTTATGGGAAACGTTAGAGGGCTTAGGTTGGAAAAGACTTAGATGCGTGATCTACACCGAAAATTAATCTACCATTAAGCTAAATTTACAATTTCACCTAGTTATGCATTGAGTTTTGAAAATTTTGATGATATTGTATGAAATTGTAGATTTGAGGTTGTAGGATAGATTTTGCAAGATTGTGTGAATGTGAGCATTAATATACCCATGGAGACTTAGTTGATATCTTTGCATTATTTGGCCTATACATGATCCATGTTATATGAATTTTGTTTTTTTAGGTGATTTGAAGACCAAGTTATTTTGCATTGTTGTTAGTGCTTGAAATTGGAAGAAATGGAAAAAAAAAACAAGAAAACAGGTTAGCCAAATTGCTGGTCAAATACGATAAAAGGGTGAAAAAATTTATTCGGCGCCAAAGTTGGGAATAACTCACTCAAGACTATAGGGAAAATAAAGTTAACGGAGTAAGTATGATTATTTTTGAATTCTATGCCAATGTGAAGTTCACAGCTAAGGAGCTATTGAAGGAGAGAGGAATTTTTATTCCATTTAATGTGTGTGAGATCAATAACATCTATGGATTAGAGAGCTTGAATTTAATAGAATTGCAACCGAGTTTCCCAACTAGCATATATAAGAAACCCTATAACATGTACCCTTTTAGAGCTATAAAGAGATCAATGGTTATCCCAGGACAACATGGATGGGAATGGGTGTTGAGAATATGTCGAAGCACATTAAGAATGGGAGTGTTAGGAAAGTTTATCGAATGTGGCAACATTTTCTTGTTGCTTCACTATTCTCCACTTCTCAGTAATAAACAAGCCAAAAGCGGCTTGTCTTTATGAGATTGCACAACTTAGGGAAATCAACATTAAGGAAATTATCTAGAATAGTTTGATGAAGTAAATCATGTTAGAAAGAGTCAATAAGTTGATTTTCCATATTTTGATTACTCAAATGTGCTTAAGAGTCGGAGTGAGATTGAGAAAGATGATGAAGAATTTGATGTAGATTCCTTTTAAACCATGGATGAAGCTTTCATATACGTTGAAATCACCACCTTGTTGCGAAGACTCTGAGGAGGAGAGAGAGAGGGTTGAGGGAGCTAGACTTGAGGCTGAATTGTTAGCTAAAAGTAAGAAGACCAAGCAGCAGCAGAAGCAACAATAGTAGAACTAGCCCAAGAGTTAGAAGATAAGGAGAATGAAGAAGAGGAGGAACAACAACAATAAGGATTTGCTAAGGGCTACGAGTTTGTAGACACAAATATAGGAGAGCAGGACTTGGATGGTCCTGAAGTCTTTTCACTACCTCCTCTACCATAGGCACTAATACCAACACTTGAGGATTTGACTCCACAACAGTAGAGGTTGTAGATAGCAGATATGAGGAGACAGTACCAGGAGGATAGGGCGCAATACTAGGTAACACAATTTCATGTTATTTGTTTATCATCATAGAGCCATAGCTAGATATGAGTGGAGTAGATGGTTGAGACCTACTGATAGGTCATTCGGCTTTCCAGCAGCACTAGCTACATGTTTGATCCGAATTTAGTGTAGAGCATGACAGTGGAGCATCCATTGACACCATCGTAGGCTGGAACTGATGATGCAGATGATGATGATGACGCACAGTCCTGAACTTAGTGTTCTAGGATTCCTTTAGACTTGGGGAGTTGAGAGTGGTTTTGATACCATTCATACATTTTTTTACATTTGGGATATTTTTTAAACTATTTAGTTATTTCAATTTTAATGTTTCATTTAGTTTATTATAACTTGTATTATTTCATATGTTTGTGTGTTTTAGTGTCTTCATTTTTAGGCTTACTTTTAGACCTTGAGGACAAGGTTTGGTTTAAGTTTGGGGGCATCGACACTACACCACACTATGGGAAATGGAAAATGGGCTAAGAAATAAGGATAAACACTACAGGTATGATCGTTTTGAAGCAGTTAAGGAGGAAAGTATGGTAGTATATAAATTTTTCATTTTATTTACTATATGAATGTTTAGTAATATAGATTATGTTTTATATATTAATATGCAATGAATAAGCAGATCATTTGCATGTTTATGCCTTTAATTTTGGATGAGTAGATTACAAGAATCTTGTTGATATGAAACTCAAGAGAATATTATAAATTCTTGAAGAAAAGAAAAATGAAATGTAACAAACAACGATGTGATTTCATGATTAGAAACCTAAAGGTAGGAAAAACCATGAACTTGAAATAAAAATAAGAAATTAGAACAATTTTTGTGGAAAAAATTAGATCTCTAAAGGTTTTATAATAAGTGTGAATCTTACTTGCAAATACAAAGAAAGGAAAGACTTAGTGCAAAGAGGGGAAGAAGTATGCATTGTATATTAGAAGTTGGAGTTAACTTACTAGATTTAGTGAAAGTAAGAAGCGCTAACAAGAGTTTTAGAATAAATAGAAAAAAATGAAAGAATCCTACAAGTTCTACAGGAAATGGAGCAGGAAACTTAATGGTTGAAAAAAGTAAGGAGGAATAAGTCCATAGGAAAAGAAGCAGGAACTGTCAAATAAAAATGAAAAGAAGAATAAAAGACATGAGAAATAAAATAGAGAAAAGAAAGTGGAAGTAAACCAAAACTCTTCAAATAAAAGATTTAGCTCGAGTGCGAGTAACTAGTTACATTAAGTCTCCGGTCCAACTATGTAAAAGTCCTATGGACTCTTGAAGTGCTAAAGTCTACCAAATATGAGTTTGGTTTATGCTTATTTGTGAGTTCCTGAGCTTAATGAAAAATCATGAGACTATATACTTGCTACTTGAGTGTTGAAACTAAATAAACTTATAAGTAGTAATGGTTTTTAATTGAGATCTACTTTAGTATTTTGAAAGTGAAGTTATATTTGTTGTTAAAGCTGCATGTCCTAAAATTATAAGTTTTTACAAAGAAAAACTCTTTAGTGGATTGTTAACTTGAGACTTAGTGAATTGAATGATACTATTGGAGAATTTGTCCTAGGTCAATCTTAAACATTATTTATTTTATAATTTTTAGTTCATAAAATAGAGGTTTTCATTTGCTATTTTATTATAAGTGATTGCATGTTTACCTTATAGTAAGATCCATGGGTATTTATTGAAATATCCTAAATGTCCATAGTCGATCATTATACTGAGAACAATAATGAATTAAGACTAGTGTGAATCTTGATTGATGGTCATGTGATGATCATACGTATAAGGATATAAATCGAGACCATGAGTACTTGTTAGGGAACAAGATACTAGACCGACTGGCTATGAGAACACCACATGAATTAAGTCATAGGTGTTATTCATGAGATGTATATTATTTAGTCCTTTGACTTGACATTACCATAGACTTCAATAAAGCATTGTAATTTGACAAAATCAAACGTTGTTATTAACCGAACGATCATAAAGATTATGATTGGTTACCATGTGAATAATATGTGAAGGTATGTAATCAAGATATAATTTTTCATTCTCGTATAGAAAGGGATATTAATGGGTCCCTCGATATGATAGACTGATAATAACCAAGTCCATGTGAATTGATATGATCAATGTCACTTGGATGGTTTCAGTTTACGTAAAGATCGAGACTAGTACAATTGAACATTAAGGGTGACTTTCCATGCCTTATGTTTGATCAAATGATATCCCACGACAAAATGATATGATATATGTTATTCATTAGGTTATAACGATTTTGATATTCATTCAACTTGGGTAGTAATAATGACCGCTTATAACTTATGTACTGAAATGTTTTTGGTTCACTGCCATTGTCGCATGAGCTTATTGGGTTACACACAAAGAATGGCTTTATGCAATTTCAATTGGCCCAGAGTAATGAATTTTTATATGATAGAATTCATGATATAGAAACCCTATAATTTATTATATGATAACTTATTAATAGGGGCGTATGTGTAATTTGCTTAAACTGCCTAAATATAATAGTTGTATTACAAATAGGATTTTAAGTGAGAGCTTATCTAAATAGAGTGTGAAATCTTAGAACGAAATAAGATTTTTGTTTTTGTTATTTCCTAGTTCTCTGGATTTTAGGAGAGAAAGAAAAATGTTTTCTATTTCTCTTGGGGCTACCACTTCAAATTATGGTAACCATTCATGTGTGGATTTTTGATAAAGGACGGACGCTTGAACGTCTGGGAGATCGAACAATCAGAGAAGGATATGGTTTTACTTTTGTAGATCTAGTTTAATGGAGCTTATTTTCGATCCTGATGGGTTTTTTCAAAAAGATTTTGAGTTTTTCGTTGCGTATGAACCCCCAAACCTAATAGATACTCCATGAACAATGTGAATCGAATGAGACTAGTTATTAGTAGACTTAATAGAATACACCTTTGCTCAGGATGCACAAAACTTTAAGTTTGGAGGTATTTGATAAACGATTATTTATACGTATATATATATATATATGATTAATTTAGTAATATATTTAGTATAAATATCCTCAAATGAGTGCTAATTCATGGTATTATTTCATTTTTGGGGAATTGAGGTTTATTGGATGGAATAAAGGAAAAAAGAGAAAATACGGAGCAAAAAACCATAAAATTGAAGTTGGCGCCTTAGGAGCATGTATTGACGCTATGGGAAGACAAGGCACGACGTGGGGATGAAAGACACTACGTAGGAGAAAATAAGAAATGAAGATAACCAACTCTGTAGGTCCACTATAATGGTCGCGTGTGGCTTATAAGGGACAACGCCAATACACAAAGGGGATGGCGCCAAAGCTCCAAGAGCTCAAAACCACATAATGAAGTTGTGGTGCACTGGTGGCGCCTTGACTTAACACACATGGCGCTAAGGCATTAGTGACAGCGTCAACATCACAGAAATTAGAAAGTGAAGCTATAATTTGGGTTAAATTGTAATTTAGGTTTCTAATTGTTATTAGAGAGTATAAATAGGTATTAGGACGTGGTAAAGATAAGAGAACCAACCACATAGAAGGGGATTAGCCTCCATTAAATTAATTTAGTATTGAGTTTGATTATTAAGGACTTTTGTTGGAGAAACGTTGAAGACTCCACTTTTGCAATCAATATTTGGTTTTAATGATTAATTCAAGGTAATATTTATATTAGTCTTTGTTTTGCAATGAATTCTATAGTCAATTGTGATGTGTGTGTCTCAATGATGTGCGAGTAGTCCATATATCTTAGGGATTAATGGATAATATAGTATGAATGATATGCTTTGAAATAGGAATAAAAAGTGATAACAAAAAGTGCAATGGTAATAATTTGTATTGATTATGAGTGTAATGCTTTAGACATCTTGATCACGTGGTTAAAGAACTTAGGCTTTATGAGTTATCATATAGCGAATTGTTACCTTAAGTAGGTGATTACATTTATTCAAATTCTAATTAACCCGAGTAAGGCTCGTAGTCAGCCCGACTTGTCTCGATTAGCATGTGCATGGATTTGCATGTCATTTGGTGTTTTAATGGATTGTACTATTATTTATCAAAATAATTGAATTTATTGGCCTATAATTGAACAATTGACAAATTTTGGGATGCCTAATACTGTGTGTGGCTCTAGTGTGACGCACACGAATCGTGGGGTTGCATGCATGTGGTGTGAATTATTGTTGATGGGCTGACGAAGTCTGCTCATGTTCTTTCTCTGTAAATTTCAAATACCTTTACACAGCTGAGCTTGTTGTGTGGGCGAGAGGTGGCTCACTTGATTGGAGTGTCACTAATGATATTTTCTTATCTTGATGCTCGGTACACATCGGGGTTATGGCAGGGCATACAACAATTATTTCAATATTCAATTTTATTTCAGTTATGTATTTCATCCTCGGGTGGATGGTCAAACTGAAACGTGGATTTATGTATTGGAGGACATGTTCAGGGCTTGTGTACTGGTATTTGGAGGTTCATAGGAAGAATACATACCTTTGTGTAGGTTCTTTTATTATAACTGTTGTTAATTTTGTATTAAAATGACTCCATTTTAGGCATGGTATGGGATATCTTATCAATCTCCTGTCGGTGAGGTTGAACCGGAGGATCGGGTAGAGTTGGAGTCATAGATGGTTGGAGATCACATTAAGGTTGTGCAGCAGATTCATCTAGGATTTAGAATGGTTTAGAAAAGATACAAATTTTGTTATGATCTCTATCACCGATTTGTGATATATAGTGAAAGAAATTGGGTGTATCCGAAAGTCTCCTCTTGCAAAAGGCCATTACAAGTTTGGACTGAAATGAAAGATCTTTTTTTTTATTTATATGGTCGTTTGAGATTGTGAAATGGGTTGGAAAGTTTGTGTATGGATTGGTAGTGCTGCCTCAGTAAGCCGAAATTGGTGACATATTTCACGCGTTTATGCTCAGGCGGAAAGAATCTGATTCGCATTATATAGTTGAATGGAATCGGTTTGATTTGTATAGTAACTTGTTGTATGAAGAGCTAACATTAAAAAGAGAGGCATGTATGAGAGAGCATTTTTTGAATCTATTTGAGTTCAGGTAGATTTGGTTAAATTTTAATTTCAAGGACAAAATTCTTATTAGTTGGGAAGATTGTAAAATCTTGAGATTTTTAAATCGGTAATAACGATTAATCCGAGATTAAGGAAGCTTGATTATGGTTTTGGCCACGAGCGGTGAATTTGAGATTTATAATTAATTTTATTAATTTGTGATGTTTATCTAATGTTGTGTATTATATATTATTTTATTTTGCAAAATTTGGATGATTGAGTAAATTTGAGATTTGCAGGGTTCTGTTTAGAGATAAGTGTCGAGATGGGTTTCGAGATAGTCGAAATATTGACATAAATATTAGTTTCAAGTTTCGCAATGAATAATTGAGTTTAAATTAAAAATCTGAAATTTGAACCATAAATGGACTTAACGAGCTAAGTGGGGATTTGCATTGGTTTGCGTGTAAGTCGGGATTGGAGGTAGTGTGAAATAAGATAGAAGTTGTATGAGATCTTGTTAGAGTTTGGTATCGATTGACAATAGTCGAGTTTAAGATTTGGTCCAAACTTGTGCAAGTTTGGATAAGTATGGCAAAAATGATTGGTCCATAAGGGTTCCGCATGTCATGGACAAGTTAAGATTTTTGGGTTTTGTTGTGACTAAAACCAGTATTATGGACATTTCATAAAGATGGATTGTTTTGTCTAGAGTTTTGTTCAATTTGGTGAAAAGTCAAAAAGAAAAACGTCGCCGAAAGTCAAAACATGTCAAAATAGGGATTTCTAGAATTAATAAATAAAAAGAAATTAAGTTGTTGATAAGCAGCTGAGGGTTTATATATAAATAAATAAAATCAATAATCAAAAAAATCAATCGATTCTTTTATATTCAACAGAACGTTTTCTCCTAACCCTTCTAATTCAATCTTTCGCTCCACAAGCTCTCGACATTTAATTTTCGCACAATTTTTTTCGCACAATTTTTTTCGCAAAACTGTCGAGCATCGCGATACGATCAGTTCGAGCTAAGTTTATGCGGTAGAAACGAGGTATTCAGCCTGCAATTTGATAAATTCTTAATGTCATGCATTTTTCCTCAATTTAATTTGAGTTCTCATAATTTCTCAATTTGTTCATGGGGCTTTGATAGAAATTGGTTGGAATTGTTGTTAATTGGTATATTGGATTTATTTGCGTTGATTTGTGATAAACTCCACCGACGTGGGTTAGGGTTTTGATGAGGTGAACTAATGAAATTCAATTGATAACTATTTTGGAGATGTTTTAATAGTTGATATTGATTATTGATTGTAATCCAATTTGACTCCACAGGCTGTGAAAATGTTTTGATGTTGGTATCGGGTTGTTTCGTGGCGTTTATTGTCGAGTTTTGAGGATTTAATTACGAAAAATATTGATTTGGAGACATTTTTTAGTTCAAAATAAACAAAGTTTTCCTAGTTGACATGCCATATGGGAAAATTCATAACTTCTCCATTAGTTATCCGATTTGGGTGTTCTTAGAGTCTATGGAAAGTAGGACATGAGTACTACAAGTTCTTTTAAGTTTATCATGACAAATATTGAGGTTTTCAAGGTTAAAAAGTTATCATAAGTTGACTAGTTGAAAGCTAGTTGAAATGGTTATATAAATTAATATTTTTGGAAATTGTTCTCGAGCATACTTTGATCGCAGTTTTCATTGGGCTTCATGATATTGTTTCACTTAAATATTGACTTATAATATAATTGGGTATGCAGTGAAGCTATTGGAACCATTTTCAAGGTGATCCGACGCTCTAGGAACCTCGAGAATTAAGCTTGAAATTAGATGTTTGTAAGGTTAAGTAAATCTCATGGTAACCTTTACATTTTATGATTATATTTCGTATAAATTGCATTGATCCTTGAATTGCATTTTTGTTGTACATGCATACAGGTTTGGGAGGGTAAGGCGTTACGAATCTTCTTATATTGTTTATATCATGGTTATTGAACACTATATTATGCTTGAGGGGCTAGACTCACTGATACTTTGCATCGAGTGGTTATTATGAGATCACATTGAATCAGATCATACTCCCATAGTCTAGAGGAACAAGACTTGTTTGGTTATTCTCCCCATGCATGAGTCATTATTACTATTTACATACCACTTTTGGAGACCGGTCGTCTGATTGTGGTTGGATAACAGAAACGGGATGGATTCACGGTTGTATTTAAATTCCTTGAATTATATTGTTCATTTAAATTCCTTAGATTATTAAGCATTTGATTATTACAGGTGTACTAGGATAGTGTGGGATTTACTTATCTGACATTATTAATTTTTATTATTGGATAATGACAGGTTTTAGTGACGACAAAGGAAATGAGAAGCTTTTCGATTATTGGTGACTTGCTCAGTTTCTTGCTCTCTATGTTTATATTAATTTTGAATATAAATATTGTATAAATGGGTTTTTGGGTTCGTGTGAGGTTAGATATCTTTTGAAAGTGTTGAAATGATTTTGAGAAGGATTGGAATTGTTTTAATGGTTTTAGGATGGATTAGAATGTCAAGAAGTTAAGGTATTAATGATTTAATAATGTTGAAAGTCTGAGATAGGTTAGAATGAATAAATAATCATTATTAATGCGATATATTTTGTTATGAGGTGGATTGTGAGTCCTTCGGCATTTCCACCAAGCTGAGTAGGTTTTTGAAAATTTAAGAAGGTTGGTATTTTCGGTGTAGGCTTAGAAATAGAGGAGATGTTGGCGAAGAAATTTTACGAATATTTAAGGATTATATAATTAATCTTTACTGATTTTGAGGTACAAGATTCATTTTAGAATCCCTTTGTGGTTGATTTAGAATCATATTTGATAATTACTCTGATAGATATTTATTTATTTATAGGAGTAGAGGTTAAGGCTACTAGGTTATCAATGGATTAAGGTAATCTAGGTCGGTCAGATGCCCTAATTAGGTGGGATCTGACAGAAGCCTTGACAAGTGTTGGAGAATGGATGGCACTTGACTTAAGATTTGAAAGAGGAATTTTTTATTTATTTTAGTGATCATAATTTAAACAAGGTAAATATCGTATAGTTACATTGCATGTACAATCACTAAACAAGTTAAGAAATTTTACAAATATTGATTATTATATGAGTCTCCTTACGCTACAAACAGTTAACGGCGATCCCGTTGGCTAGTCACCGGGCGGTAGTGGTGTGAGCGGATGGGGGTACAGGTCCATTTTTTAAAAAACAACAAATTCCAGTTCTGAAAATTGAAATCGCCTAAAATTTCTCATTATTTTAGTCAATTCAATTAACAAAAATTGCCCCTTATTTTAATTTTGAAAAATATTAATTAAAATGTTTTTAATTAACTCAAGCCACCTCTAACTTAATATATTATCATAATCCAATTAAATTTAAGATACTTTAAGTCCTTATCTATTACTAATTTTTATATATCTTACCTATCTTTTTGGATTTGTAATTTTTATCGGATTAGAAGTTTATCTCTTATCTAATAGGAATATACTAACATATAAACACAATGAGATATCTGATCAAAATCACTTTCAATTCTTATCCATATCAAACGAGTAATTGAATTAAGAAACAAAATATTAATCATGCATTTAACACCAAAATCATATTAAATTAATCATATAAGCCTAATCATGATTTCTATCATGGAGACGTACACGATTATTGAACTAAAACGAAATATATACTCAAGACCAAAATCATATTAACCTAAACATGACTTCTACCATGTGAACATCCAAAATTCGCATCGTTCAATATTAAAACATATGTTAATCAAAATATTCTAAACATGAATTGTATCATTGAATCAAATCATGCGTATGTATCAAATACATAAATTAACAACATGATTTAAAACCAATTCTTGATAACAATTATCACAAAACCTATATGTAAATCATATATACATTAATCAAGATCATTTTCACATATATATATATATATATAAATTAGAGAAAACATGCAAACGTTTAATAGAATCGAGCCTAAGCTCTAATACCACTGTTGAGTTTTGGGGTTCATATGCAGCGAAAAGTTCAAAACAAATTTTGAAAAACTCCAACGGGATCAAAATAAGTTCTATTAAACTAGATCTAAAAATAAAAACTTACTTTGATTCATGATTTCCTTCTCTAATTATCCGATCTCCAAGACGTTCAAGCTCTCGTCCTCTATCAAAAGAATTCAAAAATAGCAATTTGGAGTGCTAGCCCCAAGAGAGATAGAAACTATTTTTTTCTCTCCCAAAGTCCAAAGAATTCAAAAATAGCAAAAACAAAAAACCTTATTTCATTTTAGGGTTTCAACTTCTATTTATATGTGTAGATAAGCCCTCACTTAAAATCATATTCATAATACAATTATTATATTTAGGCAATTTAAGCAAATTACACATATGCCCATATTAATAAGTTATCATATAACAAATCGTAAGGGATTTTATGTCATGAATTTTATCATATAAAATTCATTATTCTGGACCAATTGAAATTGCGTAAAGTCATTCTTTGTGTGCAATCCAATAAGTTCAAGCGACGTTAGCAGTGAACCAAAACTATTTTTAGTACACAAGTCATAAGCAGTCTCTAACAAAGGCATTATGACTACCCAAGTAGCATGAATATTAAAATCGATACAACCTAATGAATAACATATATCATATCAATTCATATGGACTTGGCCATTATCATTTTATCATATCGAGGGATCCACTGATATCTCTTTTCTTATGAGAGTGAAAAATTCTACCTTGATTAATCACCTTCACATATTATTCACATGGTAACTAATCACAATATTTATAATCGTCCAATTAAAGACAATGTTTGATGGTGTCAAATTATCATGCTCCTAATATTGAAGTCTTTGGTAATCTCAAGTCGAATGACTAAATGATATATCTATCATGAGTAACACTTATGACTTAATCCATATGGTAATCACAATATTTATAATCGTCCGATTAAAGACAATTCCCTTACAAGTACTCATGATCTCGATTCATATTCCTATATGAATGATATATGAATGATCATCACATGACCATCAATCAAGATTCACACTAGTCTTAATTTATTATAGTTCCCAATATAATGACCGACTAGGGACATTTAGGATATTTCAACAAATACCCATGGATCTTATTATAAGATAAACATGCAATTACTTATAATAAAATAACAAATGAAAACCTCTATTTTATTAACTAAAATTATGAGATAAACAATGTTCGTAGATTGATCTAGGGCACATGCTCCAAAAGATGTGGTGGGATGAGCATTAGCTACTCTTACCAACAGTCTCAGTCCTTCTCGGTCTCGGACAAAATGAATGTGGTGGAGGAAAATGTCTGCTGCTCTCACCCATAGTCTAGCTATGTGTTGTTCTTCTTCTCATCCCATTATTTGATCAACCATGATCCTCTTCTTCCTCTTCATGTTCAAATGTCTCATCATTTATTTTCTAGTCGACATCATTTCCATCATTCCACATAATAGACCTCTGTTGTTCATCTTCATCTAAGATTTTAATGCATTCATCAATAGCAGCAAGGCCTTGTTTGTACCCATCCTTAATAGACATCCCTCCACCCTTTATATATTTTGTGTTCTTCAAAATTTACAAATAAAATAAAAAAATAAAAAATAAAACCTACGTTGAGCACTATTTTTCCCAAAGAACTCGGACTTAAAGCACAAAAAGAAAATTAGAAGCTGAAAAAATACAAACATGGATCTCAAACAAACACACACAAAATTCACACTTGCCTCATCTTTCTTTTACTATCGAACCCTCTCTCTCTCTCTCTCTCTCTCTCTCTCTCTCTCTCTCTCTCTCTCTCTCTCTCTCTCTCTCACACTCTCACACACACACCTCACATGTACACCCCCACACCCACGCGGTTCCCCTCCCTTTCTTTCCTCTTATCACAATCTACGCACATCCACAATTCCTTTTTCTCCCTCTTATCACACACCAACTATTCCATTCCTTACCACATACCCACTGTATTCCTTACCATAATAGCCCCACACTCACACCATCTATCTTTTCTCACATATGGCTTACCCTTTCCCCTCTTACCACACTCCACCCTATATCTCCTTCTCACTCACATTACTTATCTCCTTATCGCCTCACCATCCATCTTTCTCTCTTTTAGCTTCTAAATACATCCACCAACACTATTAAATAAAAAATAACCTCACCCACCTCTTTCAAGCCCTTTGTTGACCTACACCCCCACCCCAACTCATCTTACCTACATCATAGCCCTATTCTCGAGAGGACGATGGGATAAGTCCCTGACATATTACAGATCACCATAACATGAATGGCTCATTCTTCAAATGAGTTATTCGTGTTATGGATCAATCCACGTGGACCAACATGGGACGTTTATGCAGGATTGCTCGAGAACACGAATGATGCATTCGAACGTGTTCGTGTAATGGAACAGTCCACTTGGAGTGTTCTACAAACATGAATGTGTATCTACAATATAATAGTCCACATGGATTGATCCATAGATATAACATGAATACGTCATTCGTCTTATTCTTGGTGGATGGCCAAGAAACACAAATAGCGCATTCTCCCGAGTGCATTATTCATGTCACCAAAGTGAGTGCAATTTTTCACATTATTGACGCATTCTCAAAAACATAATATCTTATTTTAAAAAAAAATAGTAGAATACATTTTTTTGTCAATAGTAGAATATTTTATTTAACGAATAAAAAAAGCTAACTTATTTTATTAATTTAAGAAAAAATTAATTGTACCGCTATAATTTTTTGGCGTCGCTATGGGCACACCACCAATTTGCAAATGCACCCCGTTATTAAAGGCACCAATTAGTTTACTCAAGGCACCCAACAAGGTAAATTTTCAGAAATAACCCCAAATAGAATTGTGCACCCCACCCAAATTGATTTTCTATCTCCACCGCGACCGTGCACCCACCCAAATTGATTTCCTATCTCCATCGTAACCATATCCTTGAATCCCCTCTTTTGAATCCAGACAACTCAATCTTTTATATTGAGCCTTACCCTCATTTCTCATTCTATGTCCTCACTCTTTGTTCTTGTGCATTGGTGAACCTTTGTTGTCCATCTCCGTTTGGATTCGGGTTCGGATTTGTGAAGAATCGTGAAAGTTCAATTTGTTCGATTCAAGCTTGCGGGAGTCGATTCGAATGACAAAAGGTACGGTCTTATTCGATTAGGTTGGAAATGATTTTTTAATTGATTTTGTGTTTGGAGTTGTTTGTTCTTCATTCACGGGTTTCTAATATAGAAACCCATGGTTTTTGGCCACACATGGCAGTAACATATAAGACGTTCTCGGCCACTAATGACCGAGAATGTTCCATGTGTTAGTGAAAATTGGCATATAGTATGTCTCGATTACAACTAACCAAGACTATACTAAATGTCTTTGTTAGTTGTAACCGAGATAACTTGACATATTTTCGGTATTATATTACCGAGACTAATGTCGAAATGAAATTTCTACGTGTCTCGGTCGAATATGACCTAGACTTTACATTATGTTTCATTTCTAGCTAACTGATAATTAGAGGTATGTCTCGTTGACATGGTACCAGACATTACATTAATTCTCGAACCTGTTCAACCGAGACATACTTTTTAAACATTGTTTAATTTCTTTTTATTTAAATTAATTATTCGATTTCTCCCTTCAAACATGGCTCATTCCAAAGGAGTCGTGACCAAGAGAAAACCAGTAGTGATCCTTTAGGAGGTGCTCGTGGCTGCGGTGGTTGGCGACCCTAGACTGCCTTTTATCGAAAGGAGAAGCAAAAACTTAAAATCGAGGTTAAGGCACTAGATGTGAGTACACGTGCTTGCAAGGGTGTTGTAGAAGATGAGGGTTTGCAAGTATCGTCGAGCATCGGGAAAGGGATTTGATGTTTGCTCGAGGCGGAAGTCAAGGTGAAGCTTCCGAGTCTTTTGAGGATTCACTTCGGAATGAAGAAAGAGAAGAAGGTTTGTTTTAAGTTATTTGCAATTGTTGAATTTGTTATTTACTATTTACTTAGTTTTTACCCATTTTCGACAATTGTTGTTTTGTGTTTACTTTGTTAAGATCATGTGGGTGGTCGTACTAGAGGTGGAAGCAACCGAGGGATACAAGCCACACGAGGCAGTCGAGGAAGTCAAGGTAGGCGAGGTAGTCGAGGTGGGCATGGCACCCGACCCACAACAAATGAAGAAGAGCAAGAAGAAGACATGTCTGCTCCTTTACACGTTGGGCCAATAGACTCGAGTCTATTGTCGAGCTTCAAACATCATGTTGCGGCTGCGATTTGGGACAATTTGGTTCTAGCTCGTCTATGTTCCTCTTACAAAGTCACACTGCTAGCTACTAGTACTTACAATAGAGATCTCAATGCATGTAGGGTAGATCTAGTTGTTGAAGTACTTGTAAAACTAAACATCTTAAATACTTTCAAATGCTCAACTTGTTTTTTTTGAAATTAAGTGTAACTTTCAAACTTCCAAGAGATTTTTGAGAATCATGGTGGCTAGTGGGCTTCACCGTTCATTATATCATTATTATTGAGAAATCATAGTGTTTCCAGCAAAATATTGCTAGTTTCCTTTGTTTGGAGATAGCAACAACGATGAAGTATTTTTGAATTATTGAATAGTTGACTGTTTGTTACATGTTTGAATACTTGATTGTTTTGCATGAGACTATACAAACATTTTTAGAAAGTGTGATTAATTGATTCTTTCATGTTTGCATTATGAGAAATGAGTTTAATATAATGTTGTGTTACATGATGAGTTGTGACTTACCTTAAAATTCATATGCTGTAAACTTAGCTATATTTATTTGTGTAACTTTCATTTGTTTTGTAGCATTGGCCACAACTGAAATGCATCAACCACAAGGCTCAAATCCTAGAGTGGGATTTGCAATCATGTCACCCAGTATCGAGACTCTTCAGAGGAATATCCACCAAACTGGGTTAACACCGCTCATTAACCGCTCGTACTGGAAGGGCAACAAAGAGTTGATTTTTGCTTTTTTTGTCGAGTGGTGGCAGCCGGAGACAAATACATTTCACATGCCATTTGGTGAAATGTCAATAACTTTGGAGGATGTTAGCATGTTATTAAAGATTCCGGTGACTGGCAAGGTTATTGCGGTGGATATTTCTCTAGATACACCTAGGACTCTCAGCAAGGAAGCAATTGAGCTAGTTTCCAAGTTATTTGTGTTACAATTGAGTAGACGGAGGAGGAGGTCAACATCACGAGGGGTCTCACTGTTTGAAAGGTGTGGTTGAAGACTCATTGGGCCCCAAATGGGAAGTCGAAGCCACGTAATTACCCTTCCGTGCAGTGCACAGCTCGAGCATTTATTTTGTACCTATTGTCGTGCACTCTCTTTACCGACAAGAGTGGATCACGGGTCTCCATTACATTACTCGAGTTGACGGAGAATTTAGACAATGTTGCCAAGTATGCATGGGGTGTTGCTGCGTTGGCGTACTTGTACCATCAGCTTGGGGCGACGACTAGATATGAAGTGTCGCAGATTTTCGGTTACCTCACTTTGCTTGAGGTAATTTACACAAATTCAACTGACTTTCTAATTTTTATTTATTACCAATTGTGGCATCGTTGCTAATGTTGTTTTTTTTTGCCAGGGATGGATCTACGATCACTTCAAACTTAGTTTTATTGTATCAAACGCCAAGTTCATGGATGAAGTGCAACCCCGTGTCTCGTGTTGGATCCAAAAACACGAGACTGTCGGGAATCAGGACAAATTGGCGTCAATTCGGCATATGTTGGACCAATTGAGGCCGAATGAGGTGTTTCTCCTTCATTTCTTTCACATACGCCATGTGTGGTCTTACTTGCTAGTAATATATATGTTTCCTTACAGGTGTAGGTGATGTGGGACCCGTATGTTGAGATCAGGACAGATGGCATTGTGAGCCCGATCGAATCTTACGATGGGACCTTGAGGTATATGGATATCGTGGAGCCATACCATCCAAAAAGGTTTTTGAGACAGCTCGAGTATGTGCAAGGTGTACCAACCACTCCGTATCGCCCTCTCGAGGCATCCCGATGCCCGTCTGCACTCAAGTACTCTATCAAGTACGGGTTCCAACCGAAGTATTAGGGAGAGGTGGCGTAACCATCTGCTAGCACCTAAAGTCCGAGGTGAGAAGGCTCAATTCGAGTTCATAGCCACATTAGAGTAGCTTTCGTGGTTCCCACGAGTTTCTCACCCGATTATCGAGAACCCGGCATACGAAGACGATGCGGCCTTAGCCGCTACCATCGCCAATAATGACGTGTTTGAGGTATGTAGTTGGTTTGAATGTTGATTTCATTTCATTTCCAACTATTATTACCTAACTTGACAAACTTTTGAATGTTGTTTTTGAACAGCGGAACCGACGTAATTTGACGTTGCGTTGAAGTGGATTGACTTGTCGGAGGAGGAGTGTATCCATTGACTCCGCAAAGAGAATGGCGAGAGATGTTGTGAACTTCTTGTCGGGAGGATTATCACCACCGTTAGTACCACCACCATTACCACGGCTACCACCACCGCTACTACCCAACAAGACAACACGGTGACCCAATCCAGGTTTAGTGATGTTCCTTCATAGGTCGAATGCCACTCCTTGGTCTGATGCTCCTCCTACTCGGCCCGTTGTTGCTCCTCCCAAGTGCATGCGCATGGCAATGAATATCAGCGGAAGGTATTCAAGAAAATGAAGCCCTCCGAGCCCCCCGGCTTGTAAAATTGTTTCTTGTTGTCGACATTGAATTGGGCTTTTTTAAACTGTTTGTTGTTTTTATATTTATTTTGTAAACCGTTTGTTGTTTATAATGTTTATTTTGTAAACTATTTGTTGGGTTGAATTTAAATATTTGTCTTTCAGTTTATTCTTGATTTTGTAAATGTTTGTTGTTGGTGGTGTTGTTATAGCATTGTAAACTTGTTTTTTGGGTTTTGTTGATTACTTACATTATTTTATGGTCAATCCATTTGGATTAAGTATATCATGCAAGTAATTTTTATGTCTCGGTAGGACAGTAATGAGATTTATGCATAAGTCTCGGTTCTGGCCTAATGGCATATTAGTGGTAGTTATGGACACACATAACCGAGACTAACACAATAGACTATAGAAAGATATGTCTCGGTAAGGCAAAACCGTAAATGAATCCTTAGTTTCGTCCAAGTCCCACCGTGACATAGACAGATAACTCGATTGTTGATCATTGTGACAACAATTAACTCATACATGATAAAGTCTCGGTTATGCATGACTGAGATTACAAAATAAGTTTTCGTTGTTTTGACAGAGAGGTATGTCTATGTTTTGGTCATACCATACCGAAACATATGCCTAGGTCACGGACTGGGTGGCCAAAGCTGGTAAATTTTATAAAAAAAAATTTACCAGCTTCTGCAAATTTTTATTTTCTATTTATTGTTTCCTAGCATGTAGAAATCATATTGGTTTGTACAACAAACAAAGACAAATCAAACACAAGTTTTATATACATATTGGTACAAGTTTTTCACTCATATCTCTAATAAATCAAAGACAAATCAAATAACATTTTCAAAAAAAAATCATAGACATTTCAAACAACTTGCAATGAAGTATAGAAAATAAAAATCGGCTTTACAATAACTTCAACATATCCAAACATAGTGAACAAGAATTCGTGGTAGATGAAGTATAGAATGTAAATTCGAATGTAGCTACGACGCAACTAAATTGACTACGAAATGCGTGCCTTCTTGAGAAGTTATAGCCGGCACGATTTTTCGAATTATGAATCCATCACGCCAACCTTTAGTGCACTCCTCAGAATAACTTGCCCAGGATGGATATAATGGTGGCAGAGGTGCATTCACAGTCAACTTGACCTGTAACGGCCCCAATTTCCCACAAACTGGGCACCGCCCGGCCTAAGCCCATGTGGACCCCCGAGCCAGTATCGCAAGGTCAACGCAGGCTTAGTCAGCCTTCCAATCCCTCATTTTACATAAATTCACAATTTTAAGTTGAGTTATTAATATTTTTCAAGTTTTACAATTTAGCGAAAGCAATTACTACAAATAATTAACTCAATCGAAATGTCAAAAATTTAGGCAACCTAATTGTGGAACCCAGTAAATATGTTATCATCAGAGGAGAGTAATACATGATATACAAAAAGTCACCTAGCAATGGAGTTTTCCTCTCTCTACTGTCACGACTCGCACTCGATCAAACCCAAAATTGACGAGCCCAAGTAAGTAAATCCAGTAGGACATATACAGCATTTCAAAACAACTAAAACAGTCGAATTCATGCAATTAGAAAGAAATGAACAGGTAACACATGAATATAAAAGACTGTAAACAATCCATCAACAAGTCAATCGATAAATGAGGGTCCCGAAATACAAACAAAACAAACAACAATGAGTCCCGACCAAAAGGTCGTTGAGTCGCGGCAAAAGCCCAGCAGACTCGGGTTTAGGACGAGACCCTAGCCTCGCAGCCCTAGCCCGTGCGACTATGAAATATCCACAAACCTCGTGTTTAGAACGAGACCCCTATATAAAAGTTTTAGAAACTCTCAAATCCTTCACTTCAATAGAATAAACTATAGAATAAACTAGCGCCTTTTTTATAAAGGCCCGAGCCCCCCCCCCCCAAATTTCAGTGAGCACGCTCGGCGATCGCGATCGCAAGGCAAGCAACCCTGGTACCCCCAAGGTAGATGTATATGCACCTCCTGGCGAGCACGCTCGGCGACAGCGAAGCCATATACATCTTCTATGTCCCCCCCCCCATATATACACATATGGGCAAAGTGTTTCGCCTCCCAAGTTTCGAAACTTGTACCATTGAGTTGGTCCATTATGATTTGTTTTACCTTAAACCATTTAAGTCTCTAAACCTAATCTTTGACACCAACTACATTTACAAAGATAGCTATCACCAAGCAGCAATCAACAAGAACGAAAGGAAGCTATCACAAAGCTGTAAACAATAACCAATAGAATGAAAGGAAAACACTGTACATTTCCTCACTGGTTTACTTACCTCGAGAAATCGCGAACCTCAAAATGTCTCGCTCGCGTCTCGATTTGCGCACCCGACTCCTAAATCGCGGGTGTCTATTTAGACATTTTAGGCTAATTTACTAAAATCATTCAAATCACACTGAAATTAGGCGAAGTACACCTCACCTTCATCGCGTCGTCGACATTCGTCGATGCGCACCCCTCATCGAGGAGCAATCGGTCCAACAACGCCATCGCGTCGTTCACCGCGCCGACATCTAAACCATGCCACCGCTACTGCCCCGCCGCTGCCGGCACCACCGTCGTGCCACCGCCGCTACCGGCGTTGCTGTCGTACCACCGTCGCGCCATCGCTGTCCCTCGTCGGCGTCGCTGCCGGAGCCACGACGTCTCCTCGCCGGCGTCCTCCGTGGCAGTCGTTGCTCGCCGTCCGCGCCGATGCAGGTCCGCCGCTGCTGGTCGCGCGCACGTCGTCGTCCACACAACCGCCGTCATCGCTGGTTCGTTCGCTGCGGCCTCGCGGCCGCGCCGCTCTCGTCCCCGCTTGTCGCCGCCCTCGCCGCCACAGGAATCGTCATCTGCCGACCTCGCCACCACGCTCGCGCGTGCCGCGAGCCGCCACCCGCGGTTGATCGCTCGTCCGCGAGCTGCTTCATTGTTGTTGGCCGGTGGTCCGTCACTGTTGGAGCTCCGCCGCGAGCTCCCTTGCCGCAATTGGCTCGCCGCTACGCTGGCCGCCGTCATCGCAAGCTGCTGCCGGTCGCCTCCTCTGTCGGCCAGCTCTGCCACTGCCGATCGTCTCCCCCCTCCACTCTCCCTCACCTCCCGATTTCTCTCCTGATCTTATCTTCTTTTCTTTTTTTTTTTTCTTATCCCATTTATATATATATATATATATTATTTTTTTATTTCAAATCAAATGTGTCCTCATAAATTAAGTAGCGCGCATCTCGAGGCACAAACCTGCCTCATTTCAAAATCTCGATACTCGAGCTACACGCATCACGAGGCGTATCCAATGTACACATTAAATCTACATAGCCAATATATCCACTTAAGCGACTATATCGGTCCCAAGTCGGTGCGCGACTCGAGGCGTGCTCCCGTTCATTTTTCGACTCCCCGAATTCTCCACGTATACTTCTCCACTCAAGATTCGGACATACGTATTCGACGAGTGGGTCCCACATACGGCCTTGACTTGGCACATGGCACAGGTCAAATTTTCGAGCCGTTACATGACCTGTCAAATACATAGTACAACAATAAGTCATTACCATTTAATTAGAAGATGTCAAAACATAATTCGCAAATAAAGTACAATATTACCCTGACCCAATAGATGTTCCTATCATTAATCATTCCAATGATAAGTCGACTATCTAACGATGACGGCGGGACATTACGTAGAGGAAGGAATGTCGAGCAACAATCGTGCGAGAGGTTTACTAGAATGACATTGAATGCAATTGATATTAAGATACCCATGTCTGGAAGTGTCAACCATTCCTTAAAAGAGGCCCCAACTCGATCATCCGGACAATGCACGGCAACCTTCACCTTCTCATAACTCGTTCCAAGCACTTCTCGCCAAAGCATTTCATACGTCGTTATCTCATTAAACATCCTTCTACGTATTAACCTCCAACAATCAACATCAGAGAGTCCAAGCCTGGAGGCAACACACTAATATTTGCATTTACCATCGCCAGTCACATCAATAGTGCTCTCAAGGTATGTCAACCAATCCAGTTGTAAGCAATGAAAATAACCAACCTTAGATACAACTTGGGTCTCCCGACGTGTTTTAGGCCCTCCTTTATTTTTCTTTATCTTCGAACTAGATGTTTCTTCTTTCGATAGTGCATACTCAAATCTGTTTGGCAATCTTGTCGTCGAAGTATCTTCTTCATCATGTTTCCTCTTTGATCATTTCTTCTTTCCTTTGTTCAGCGAACTTCCAACTGTAAACTCTGGTGTCTTTCCCTTTGTCTTTATTTTTGTAGGTGAGACAACTCCCGGTGTAGATAAAGGACAACTAATCTCTCTAAGCTACTGAGTGATTCTAATGCGATCGTCCTCGTTAGTGCAAGCATTAAACTTTTGCAACACTCTTTCCATCTCATCGTTCACATTGTACCCAGCCCGATCTACTGGATTCTCTGGTATCATACTCAACTTTCGCTAGTATACATGAATGTCCTCTAGAGGGATGGGTGAACCGACAAATTTATGGAAGTTTATCTCGTGTGCACAAGGAAGACCATGTGTGGTACGTATCTCACAACCATAACGAGTAGAGTCATGTCCAACATCCTCTCCACGTTCCAATTGATCTCTAATTAACTTAAGTGCCTTTTGAGAGACATATCCACGCAACCGACGATAAAAACCATCAACATATTCATGTTGCACCACATTCAAACTGACCTCAAATGATGTCTTGATGTTGTTATGTTGGATCCTAAGAATTCCATCAACCACACTCCATAAAGTTTCAAAAATTGTCTGGCTGTTGCCAAGATGTAGCTTTAAAGTGGAATGCGCAGATTCAACCCTCTACGTCGTTATTTCCCCAAAGTGCATAATTCGATCTGTCCATGCCAATACAATTTTTTCCTTGTAGATCTTCACTCATATGTTGTCCAAGTAATTAGTAAGTCCTTTCACATGACCGAACTCACAACGCAAGTCATTCATCCTAAGTTCAAATAAGGCCTCCGACTTAGCATACAACACGCTCATCCACCTATCCATGAAACGAATGAAGCCTTTGTTATCCCCAAACATCTTCTTAGTCCTGGCCAATACTACTTTGTTGATGTGCCAAGAGCAAAGAAGGTAAGACGATGATGGAAATACTTTTTCGATAGCACTAATAGGGCTTAACTCCCGATCCGTAACAAACATATCAAGTTTAGGCCACCCGTCCAATATGGATCTCAAGTTCTCAAGTGCCCAAACATAATTTGCATGAGTCTCTGATGATATGAAAGCAAACACAACTGAGAACGTCAAATGCGTCGAAGTGATGCCCACAATCTACAATAATGGCATCCGATACCTATTTGTTTTGTAAGTGTAATCCATCAATAGAACCGACGGGAAACATAGTAGCAACTTGATTGAATCGGGATGTGACCAAAATAAATCAGTGACGACATTCGTATCGGGATGCTTCCTATGCTATGACATCCACTTATTCTTCTCCAATATGTGCAATAGTTGTTGCATTTGAGTCTTCCCACCTTCATCCTCAATTCGAGATTTTTGCCGTGAATTATATATTGTCCGCATAGTCGATAATTTATTTACATCTCTTTGCTTCAACGTGTTGAGGATATCTCTTGGCTTCACATTCCCTTCAGTCATCTGCACTACAACCACCTACTCACTCGTATCCAATCTTCCTGCAAATGAGTGGCTATCCAAGTTTATGGCGGGGTCGTGATTGTGCCTCCCAGACAAAAAAGTGACGTACCACAAAAAATTCACATTTTTCTTCATGTTAATAAGAAAAGGGCACCCACGTTTCTTTGTACCAATTTGAGTCCTCGTAGTTTCATCTTCTTCTTAAGTTCTTAGTGTCAAGGCAAGTTTTGCCGCTTTGGCTTTCCCTACTCTTTGTGACAATCCCCTAAATGTACCGACCCTTTCACATGCAATTTTGACCCTTCCCTTGCGCTTAATCCCTCTAGCATTAGAGTGTTTCGTTACTAACACAAACTTGTTCGCACGACCAATCATTTGAAGCCATGAAATAGTCGATTCTCTCGATGGGAATGGCCTACAAAGAGTGAAAGCATCCTTGTAGTCTGGAAATAACGTCAAAACCGGCATTACCTGCAACACAAACACTAAACCATAGGTACTCAAAACCAATACACAACAGATTCACGAAAAAGCCCAAAAACTATTGTTTCTGTAGTACAGGGCCACAACATAACACTAAGTTTCGGTTCTTGGAAACCGAGACCTAATGTAACGTCTCGGACCTCTCGGTACATATGAACCGAGACTTCTAAAAATGTCTCAATTTCAGAGTGACCGATAAGCCTTCATTATTCTCGGCTCCCACATACCGAGACTTCACGGAAGGTCTCGTTCTGCGTAGCCGAAACAATCGTGACTAAACACACATGAAAAATCGAAAAGAAAAAGGAAAAAAACACAAAAAACATCAACAAATACATCTTCATGTACCTCCTCTTCCACCATTGCGGTAGATTCATCCATTGTACGTTGAAAACAAATTTGAAAGGGTTAAATATTTGAAACCCTACAATGAAAAAACAAATAATCAATATCACTATTTCTAACACAAAAAACAGTTGATTTGAACCTTTAAATGGTGTTAAACGAGTGGTACCTCGCTATTAGATGGTGTGAAAGCGCAATAATCGATAAACCCTTAACAAAAAGAAATGTAGATTTAAGTTAGAGATGATAGACAAAGAATGTTGGGTGCCCCGAATTTTGTTCAAAAGTGTGTTGTGGGGTTCTTGAGGGTTTATATAAAGGGCAATATTGTCTCTTGCATCAAAGTAAAATTTAGATGAGAGAATACCAAAAAAAAAATGGGTGCCTTCATAAATTTGTGAGGTGCACCAAAAAAATGGGTGCCTTCATAAATTTGTGAGGTACACCCAACAGCGCTCTAATTTTTCATGTTTTCCCAGTTGGTTTTTGTGGCAACTGCTCTTCCTTTTCTCTTTTCCTAGACATCAAGGACTGTCCGTAAATCCAATGAAGCTTCCTGTGAATCAACGTCGTCGGTTCTCTTCTTCATCATCCTCACCATCAACTTCACTCCCATGGATCTCTCCTCTTCACTACATCAAACCAGTCACTCCAGAACTCGACCCTCCACCCGAAACCTCCACAGTTCAACGACGACCCAAGTTCATCACTCACCAATCCGCCCTCACCATGATCAATGCAGAGAGAGACCCTCAACGTGCTTTACAGATCTTCAACATGGTATCAGAGCAGCGTGGATTCAGCCACAATCACGCCACCTATTCAGTCATCCTTCACAAACTCGCTCAATCCAAGAAATTCAAGGCCGTCGATGCGCTTCTTCGGCAAATGAGCTTCGAAACCTGTAAATTTCATGAAGGGGTTTTCCTAAATCTCATGACCCAATTCGCCAAGTCGTCCCACCATGAGAGGACCCTTGAGATGTTCTTCTTGATTCAACCCATTGTTCGTGAAAAGCCTTCATTGAAAGCTGTGAGTACATGTCTCAATTTAGTGGTCGAATCGGGTCGTCTCGATTTAGCGCGAAAGCTTCTAGTTGAATCAAAGAGGATGCTTGATTTGAAGCCCAATACCTGCATTTTCAATATCTTAGTTAAGCATCACATGAGGAATGGAGATGTTGATTTAGCTTTTGAGGTTGTGAAAGAGATGAGGAAGTGTGAAGGGTCTTACCCCAATTTGATTACTTACTCAACTTTGATGGGTGGGCTATGTAAAGGTGGAAGACTAAAAGATGCACTCCAACTGTTTGAAGAAATGGTTTCAAAGGACCAGATTTTGCCTGATGTGTTAACTTATAATGTATTGATCAATGGGTTTTGCCAAGCCGGGAAAGTCGATAGAGCGAAAAGATAATGGATTTCATGAGGAAAAATGGATGCCAGCCTAACATAGTTAATTACTCAACTCTCATGAATGGGTTTTGCAAGGAGGGAAGATTAGAGGAGGCTAGGGAGATCTTCGCAGAAATGAGGAGTTTCGGCTTGGAATCTGATGTTGTTGGGTATACCACTTTTATTAACTGTCTTTGTAGAGCTTCTAAGGTAGATGAAGCCATAAGTTTGTTAAGAGAAATGAAGGAGAAGGGTTGCAGGGCTGATTCTGTGACAATAAGTGTGATACTTGGAGCGCTGTGTAGAGAAAACAGGTTTGAGGAGGCTCTTGAAATGGTTGATAGATTACCCTATGAGGGCGTGCGCCTGAACAAGGCATGCTACAGGATTGTGTTGAACTTCCTTTGTAAGGAAGAGGTGATGGAGAAAGCCATGTATTTATTGGGTCTTATGCTTGGAAGGGGGTTTCGGCCTCATTTTGCAACTTCGAACCAATTGTTAATTAGTCTTTGCAATGCAGATAGAGTTGAAGATGCTATCATAGCGTTAAATGGACTGATAGAACTGGGGTTCCTGCCGGAGGATCAATCTTGGTTTCAGTTGATCGAATCTGTATGCAGAGAGAGGAAGCTAGTGAAGGCATTTGAGCTGCTGGATGAGTTGAGCATTTAAATTGAACCTTGTCAGATAATGAATTACTAATTGCTTGAGAACAAGAAACAATGAACACTGTTTATGGCTAGTGAATGGGAAATCTCCATCCCCTTCATCAGTTATGTAAATGGAATTCAAGGCACTGCTAATTGGTCTTAAGTTGTCTTTTAGTCTGGGCATTATTTAAGATCAGCATTCAATCTGGTTCATTCTGTTTTGCAAATTGTACTCAAAGTCAATTTTATTGGCCGTGCGCTGTTGGCAATTCAGATAGCAGAAATTAGTTCCTTGATTGAGAATGTCAGTTAGCACAATTGCTTTCTTCTCCTCCATGCACTTAATAAAGCTTCTGCTCTTCTTTACAACTATTTAAAAAGAGTGCTTAGTTCATTTGAGTCGCTGAAACACTCTTGGAGATCTCATATGGTAATAAAATAGTTCCACCTTTGACGAGGGCAAGAAGTTCATAGATCACACACAATATTTGTTATGCATGACGTGGCAGCTTAAATCGCTTCTTTGTTGTTGAGACTAATACAGAGATGAGTGAAATGCATAATGTACGAGAACAATTACCAAAAGGAGCGAAGCGCTGACCTAGAAGATCGATGTAATTGGATAATGTGTGCTGTCATTGTGGCTCTTTCTTTGTGATGGGCAAAGGGGGACTAAGAGGAAGATGTCAAGTGAGTTGAGAGGTTTTGATGATGGTCGGAATGCTCTGTTGGCTTTCCATGAGAACAGGTGGTCTTTTTTGAGGGGATGAATAAATTTGAGGGAAGGGACAGGCTACAACTCCCACTATTCGGGGGTTTGCTGATATTTTTCAACTATGGACATGTGAATTTATCCCTTTGCTAACTCATAAGGGTGAGCACAATGGAAAAGTTTGATCCATGTAGTCGACCCCAATTAATTTGGGACTGAGGCTTGTTGCTGCTAACTCACTAGGGAGGAAAGCTACAATGTTGAAACTGCCTTCTTAGGATGTTAAATTCGACGTGTACAAAGCCTCAACACTGCCAACATTACATGATTACATTTCAAGTCTTTGTCAGCAAATGTTCCTTCTTAATCTATTTGTTCTATGTATTGACACCATTGTAGAAATTCTCGACTTTGAGCAAGTGTGAGTTTTTGCTGAATGAGGAGGGCATTTCAACGAGAACTTCTACATTTTGCATCTGTAAGAAACTTATGTTTTATATTAGAAAAAAAAATTAAAAAAAAAAATCATCAAATGTTCTTTGGTTTGGTTTCTACACTTTCAATAGTTCCATAAATATCTCAACTTAGAAAAAGTGCATGAAAAATGAAATGTGTTCTACGTTTACTGTATTGTTCTTAGGACATTGCTTTTAAGAAAATGTTGCGCGTTTTATTTTTTTGCTTTATTTGTGTTCTAATGATTGAAGATATTTCGAGATATTTGAGAGAATCGTTTTTTGGAAGTGTGTCCACTTCTTAATTAAGAAACACATTGATTAGCCTTAATTATAATGAAGAAGGGCGAAATTGATATTTTTCATAAATGTTCTCTTGATAGTTGTAAGAAAAGGGAAATGCAGTTAAGGTTATTAAAATATAATCTAAAGAATGACAACATGTTATGAGATAACAAAACCACAATTTTACTTCACTTATTAAAAATGAATTCTAATATACTCCCTCCGGTCAAAAATATAAGTCTTTCTAGCAAAAAATTCTTGGTCAAAATTATAAGTCGTTTTCGGAATTCGAGAGTGTATTTATTGTTTTTTTACTAATTATACCCTTATACAATTCAAATATTTATGATTCTTCAATTCTTCAATTCATTTAATGTTAAAGGGTGTATATGTAAATAACACTTGTAATTAAGATTGTTTTAATTCTTGTGTCTTTACCTTAAATGACTTATATTTGTTACTAGAGGGAGTATTGTCTAGTGAAGAAAAAAATAATGTAAAAAATTGATCAATCTCGTCAAATTTAAAGTTTTGAAAACTTAAGATCAAGTATAGTATGAGAAAACAAACTTTTAATGTCTTTTAATAAAACTTGGATGTTCTCTAACACTTTAATGAAATTATTTAGACTCTTCTATACCGTCGAAATTTTACTAAAATTCCCCACATCGAATTACACTTCCCCAAATTAATTCCAAATTTTAAGTTGGCGAAGTCGTAGGCGAAGTCAAAGTTTCAAACTTTGGTGTAACCTTCATATGCCCAATTATTCATACTACCACAAGCATGCAACATTTCCCCAGTTCAACTACGCACAAGTTCAAGCTATATTACATGATGACTACCCTTTTGGAAAACACTCTCATGCTGGAGAACTTTGTCAATGAAAACGATTTATTTAAAAATTCGACGTTCAAGCTCATTCCTTACACTTCTCAAGTCAGTAGTTGTCTCAGTCAAATCTTAGAAGAAACTGAAGATCTCAAGAATATTTCAAATCCTGAATTTTTATTCTGAGTTTATTGGTAGTTTATTATACGAGCCACAAAAAACATGCTTATGGAAGTCACTTTTTTAAGATTTAATTTTTCTCTCTAATTAGTCTGTTTACACTTTTCTTTTGAGTTCCAAACTACGCATATCTTCTTTGTGTTGAAGAATTTATTTATAATTTGTTGTCTTCTGTAGGATTCTTGGATAGTTACATATATAGAATGCTGCAAAGAAAGCATGATTGATGGGCGAAGGATAAGAAATTCATTATTTTGTGCGACGATTTATTTGGAGGTAAAACCATAAAAATTCTCCTGGTCTCTTCTCATTTATTGCTTCAACATTAGCTGGTCTGTAGCTACATTATGCATGCAGACTTCTACAAGCAAGTGGAACTCTCAAGAAACATGTAAATAATGAACTCGGGACTCCTTTGCAGAAGAGAATGCTAATAGTGCTTTGAAGGCTTGTATTGAGATTAACAAAGATTAAGGAAATTTTGATTTCCTGAGCTTGTGCACAAAGCCGCCGCACTAATGAAAGAGCACATGGTCCCCAATTTCCGATTTCCTTCTTAAGCTGATTGCATAACTTGCTAATGACGTTTAAGTGAAGTAAAAATCCTTTACGATTCCAATAATTTTTGTTAATTTTCACCATTCAACGCTGAAAAGCTGGGCAACTCTATTATTTTTTTAATTTTTTTTAAGTAGATTATGCTGCGATTTATTGAATTTACTGTCACCAGACCTTCTATCTCTACTCCTAGAAAGACATCACCACATAAAGTAAGCAAACTCGGATATAGTTTATGTTATATATCTATCATATATATAAAAGCACGAATCACAAATTTTTGAGTGGTAATCAAATTTACTTTTTTATCCCTATATTCTTAATCGAATTTACTTTTTTTGTCCCTGTATACTTCCATTGTTTATATTCAATTCCTATTCTCTCACGTCTCTCCCTTACTTTCTATTTTTCTCTTCTCATGTCTCTGTTTTTGCCTCATCTCCCAAATCTCACCACTCTTCTTCTTCACCATTATAACTTTTCTTCTTCACGTCTCCCCAATCTCACAACTGTTCTTCTTCACTATTATAACCCTATTCAATTTGTTACTTTACCCTTTGTTTATCTCAACAACTCCAATCGCCTCCGTCCTCCGCAACTCTTTTGTTTTTCTGATCTCCAACTATGCTTTCACTAACTACGCCCTCTTGTTGTTCGTCATTTTCACAATTTCGTTAGGTTCAATCTTCACGAGTGTCTCAATATGCTTATAAAAAGTGTGATAATCCTTTTTAACTCTTAATCCAAGTTCATGATATGATCCAAAATGATCGGAGACTCCCAAACATTCAAGAGATTAAGATTCACATGCTACGCTCCTACAACTTCTTGCTAACTTCTACTAGAATAAGAGGAAAATTGTCGAAAAAGAAATAATCATTAGACATTTGCATATAATACTACCTATGAGAATTTGCAACTCCTATTAAATTTACATTGTTGTAATTATAATGCGTGGTTCATATTCTATTAGAAGATATTTTTAAAATTATATATCAATCTATCTATCTTTGATCAGATGACTTAGTATGATATATTCATACTAAATTCGATGTTTATATTTATATATTTATGCGTAATTAACATGATTTGTCTCTTTAATTTCTATGAATTTATTAATAAAATTTAAAATTGTAATTAAAATTTAAAAATTAGAAATACAAGCACCTTTTTAGGTCATCAATATTATCTAATGTAATTGAGATAAGATGCGAATGAAAAAATAAGTTAGTCATGCTAGGCCATTACTTCCTAAAAAAACATGGGAAACAAGGAAAAAAAACACAAGTGGTTTGACCCATTAATTTATGAACACTCGCTTGTGGAGATTCTGTAAAATTGTACATAAAGTTCAATCTTTACCTCAAACTCTATAGATAGAAAGGATAACTTTGAAATTATGAATGTAAATAATTGAATTAGTTGGGATTAAAGCTTTAGACACCTTAACTAAGAAAAAAAAAAGAAATATTAAAAAAAAAAAAACTCAATTCATCAACTGATTTTGATTGAATTCCAAGAAATGCTAAACCTTTTTGTCAAATTTCTCAATTTTAACAAGATCCATATGGAAAACATCAATAAACCACTAAAAGTAAGGCCACCCAAATCTCTAAATGCAGTGATGGAAGGCACCGGTTTAGGTCCTACTTACGTTCTTGGTAATTTCATGTAAGCCATTTGAGACCTGATGATGATCAAATTGAATTTTGCACATAAAGGAGGGAGAATGATCAAAATTGTGAAGAACAAGTAGTATATATAACAAAAGGATGTCAATGTTCATGAGAAGGCTTACTTAGTAGATTGTATGTAAGAGAGCACTTTGAACATATATCATGTATACAACATACAATAGAGTTGAGATTAGTTCACCTTCCCAAGTAAGATCCAACTAACTCATAATGTGAATTTGTTGCTCTATTAAACTCAAGTACACCACACATGACTGTACAAGAGACCAAATAATCACATATAGAGAAATGTTTAGAAATTTAAACTCCAAAAGTTTATCTATGTTTAATCGTGACACTAAAGGAATACAAAAAAGTTCATACCTTATTGAGTGCAAGTGCAGGACTAAAACAAAGAGAAAATAATATGAACGAAACAAGAATTATGAAATCCCATTGAGAATTCATGGTTTCAATCACTTTTTTTGTCTACTAATGAAGGTGAGAGGTAACTATATTATATAAGAATGCAATAACTTGGTTATATACTTATATCAAATATAGAAACAAATAAAAAACAAAGAAGAAGAACTTAAAATAAGAAAATAAAAATTAAAAATCACAAAACCTAATACAAAACTTTCATCAATGCCTATGAAACTAAAGGGATGATAAATTAATGTTTTAATAGGTCATTTATGTTCAACATGAAGAAAAGGCATCAATATATTGTCATAAACCAATAAAAAAAACACAAGTGAAGTTTCCATGCTTAACAGAGATGTCAATCTTGTGAGTATGTATGGAACAAGGCATCAATAAATTGTCATTTTTCATAGAAATAACCAATGCTAGAATTCTTGGATGCGATCTAAAAATATGAGAATCATGCCAAACTAAATCCTAATCATGATCTAGAAGAACATCAAACTTAGTAATTGCAGACAAGTCAAGTTTCCCTACAGTCTAATTAATGATAGATAGATTGATATATAACTTGAAAAAAAGATTCTAATAGGATATGAGTCATGCATTATAGTTAAAACAGTGTAAATTTAATAAGCAAATGAATGTATAATAAAAATTAAAATAATATTTATGAGTTTGAACAAACTATGTAATATAAATATTAAATATTAAATTTAATATAAAATGCTAAATAAATTGAAAATATGATAATGAAAATATAAAATGCCTACTGCTAAAAATTAAATATAAAAAGTCTTTTGTATTTTGTAGCATGTTCATGATGATGATGTCTTTTGTATTTTGTATTATATATATATATATATATATATATAAAGCACGAATCACAAATTTTTGAGTGGTAATGAAATTTACCTATTTGCCCATACTTTTTTTTTTATTTCCAAATCAAACTTTTTCTTTAGTATTCAAATCAAACTTTAACTCCTTATCAATCCACTACACGTTTTTTTTTTCTTTATCTCCAAATCAATTATGAAGTCATTCTCATCAATTCAATACACTTTTTTTGAGGAAGTAATGTACTAGCACGATTAGCTTATTTTTTCATTCACATATTATCTCAATCACATTAGAAAATATTGATAAGCTAAAAAAAAGTACTCGTATTTCTAATTTTTAAATTTTAATTACAATTTTAAATTTTGTTAATAAATTCTTAGAAATTAATTTTCGCGAGCGAAGCGAGCGGGGGAATCGTGTGTAGCACATCTTGAAACTAGTATATATATATAGATATGTGTGTGTGTTGTTGAACATTGAAGTTCAAGTTTTGTATTGGAAAAGAACAAAACCTTTAGTCCCACATAGGAGAGAAAGGTTTGGTTTTCTCACTTAATATATGTTCAAACTCACTTCACTATTGTTTAAGTGAGAAGTGAGTTAGAATGAGTGGACCATGGGGTTCACTAGGAAATCACCCTAATTAAATAATCTTTGACAATTGCCTTGGGCCTTGGGGCCTTTGGGGCTTTGGTTTGTTCAAGACTTAGCCATTCATAAACATAGTTTTTATTTTTCGTTTTTTATTTTTATTTTCGTTTTTGAAATAATACAAAAGAGCACCAACAGTTGCTAAGTTCGAATTAGGAGTTAAATAACTATCAATTAGTGGCACACTAATTAAGACCACTAATTAGATAGTTATGGAAAAACTGTCCACTAATTGGACAGTTAGATGTTTATCTATAATAGAGGAGTTTTTTGACAAAGAAAACATGCTTTTTCGGAAATCAAATTTCATGTGATTTGTGTTTAATTAGAGAGAGACGATTTGCAGTTTGAAGGTTCTTTGATTGGTGCTTTAATCAAAGAATAGGCCAGTTGTATCCTAGGGACAAAACTCCTAGTTGAATTCTGCACCGAGTTGGAGGAAATTATTCTGTCTTAGGACATTGCTATTTGCAAGCCTCTAGTACACTTTGTTTATTAATCTTCTTTATTGTTTAATCAGCATGTTTAGTTGCTTGTGATAACAGTGCCATGTTTAGATTTATGTTTATTATAGATTGCTTGGTTTAACAATCTAAGACAGAATAAGTATATAACTTCGAGATCTTCATATCTTATTTTATATTTGATTTAATTCTACTTGCTTGTTATTATTGTTTTCTGATTCGAATATACTTGGTGTTTTGTATATCTTAGAACCTGAATCTGAAATGGCATCATCTCATATTGTTAATGATAAGACTGCATCCAATTCTAAGGATGAGAGGCCTGAAAAGTTTAAGGGACTTGATTTCAAGAGATGGCAACAGAAAACAATTTTCTGGTTGACCACTATGAATTTAGCCAATGTCATCAGAGAGGAGGTTCCTAAGACGGATGAGAATCCGATCACCAAGGAAACCATGATGACAATCGAGGCATGGAAAAATTCTGACTTCCTTTGCAGGAACTATATTCTGAACAGACTTGATGACACTCTATATGATGTTTATTCTGAGTGTGAGACTGCAAAAGATGTTTGGGACATGCTGGAAAAGAAATATCGAACTGAAGATGAGGGAGCAAAAAAGTTCGTGGTTGGCAAATTCTTGAAATATAACATGGTTGACTCAAAGTCTGTAGTGAAGCAAGTTGAAGAATTGCAAGTGATGATTCATGAGTTACATGCTGAGGGATGTATCGTGAATGAGCATTTTCAAACTGGTTCTATCATTGAGAAATTACCTCCATCTTGGAATGACTTCAAGGTGTATCTGAAGCATAAGCGTAGAGATATGTCGATTGAAGACTTGATCTTGAGGTTGCGGGTTGAAGAAGATCATAGGAAAGGAGACAAGATGGAAGGAAGTGACATTGATGCAAAGGCAAACATGGTGGAAGGAAGCAATTCCAAAGTTCGAAATTCCGTAAGAAGAATTTCAAAAGAGGAGCACCCACCAAACAGCTTTGCACCGAAGGGGAAGAATTTTAAGAAAATCCAAGGAAGTTGCTTGGGTATGTGGAAAACAGGGTCATAGGGCCCAAGATTGTCGTCATAAGAAAGATCGTAATCATGGCAATTCTGGTTTGAACAACCAAGCGAATATTGCTTGATGTCCAAATTGATGAAATGGACATTGATCTCATCTTGTTGTGTCGAAACTAACATGGTCTCGACACTCTGGGGTGGAGTGGATAGACACTCGGTGCGACTCGACATATTTGCAAATGACAAAAAAAGCTTGTTTTCGATTTTTTCCTGTTGATAGTGAAGAAAAGCTTTATATGGGAAATTCATCCTCTTCAATGGTTGAAGGCAAGGGCACTGTTAAGATGAAGTTCACTAGCGGGAAAATAGTCACTTTACTCAATGTGTTGTATGTTCCTGAGATCAGGAAGAACCTTGTATCTGGCCCTTTACTTAACAAAAAAGGGTTCAAGTTGGTGTTTGAGTCTGACAAGTTTGTTCTCACCAAGGGTGGGATGTATGTAGGAAAGGGATACCTCACAGAGGGTCTCTTTAAGCTCAATGTTGTAATTGTTAACTCTACTGGTAATAGAATGATCGTTTCTGCGTATATGGTTGATTCATTTAATTTATGGCATGCTAGATTAGGACATGTGAATAAAAGATCTATTTACAGAATGGTTAAGTTAAATCTATTGCCTAAGTTTAACATTGATTTAAATAAAAAATGTGAAATATGCACTGAATCAAAATTTGCTAGGCAAACTTTCAAATCTGTCCAAGAGAGATCAAATGAATTATTAGGATTGATTTATAGTGATCTTTGTGATTTTAAATCCATCCCTACTAGAGGGGGAAAAAATTATTACATCACATTTATTGATGATTGTAGTAAATATTGCCAAGTCTATTTGATTAGAAATAAAAACGAGGCCTTAGATATGTTTAAAATATATAAGGCAGAGGTAGAAAATCAATTAGACAAGAAAATTAAGGCATTAAGAACAGATAGAGGTGGAGAATATGAATCTGCTGAATTTGCAGAATTATGTAGCAAATATGGAATTATACATCAAACGATTGCACCCCTATACACCTCAACAGAATGGTGTAGCAGAAAGGAAAAATAGAACTCTAAAAAATATGATTAATTCCATGTTGAATGATTCTGGACTTTCTCAGAATTTGTGGGGTGAAGCGTTACTCACTGCAAATCACGTTTTGAATAGAGTGCCTTTCAAGAAATTAGATAAATCTCCGTTTGAGATATGGAGAGGCAGAAAACCCACTTACAAAACTTTGAAAGTGTGGGGTTGCTTGGCAAAGGTCCAAATTCCCTTACCAAAGAGAACTAAGTTAGGACCTAAAATTGTAGATTGTGTGTTCATTGGTTTTGCTAAGAACAGTGCAGCATATAGATTCTTAGTAGTTAAATCACATATTTCAGATATAACTGAAAATTCTATTATTGAATCTATTGATGCTGAATTTTTCGAACGCATTTTTCCTTTTAAGGAAAATCAAAGTGGTTCGTCACTTAAAAGAACTACTGAAGAGAGTTTAGATGAACTATCTAATTCTAAGGTTCAAGAACGAGAGTTAGAACCTAGAAGAGGAAAAAGAGTTAAGGTCAAAAAGACTTTAGACCTGATTTTGTTAACATGTAAACTGAAAATGAGCCACAAACTTATAAAGAAGCTATGTCCTCACCAGACGCTCCATTTTGGATGGAAGCTATCAATAGTGAGATTTAATCCATTTTACAAAATAATACGTGGGAATTGGTTGATCTACCATCGGGAATCAAACCAATCGGATATAAATGGATCTTCGAAAAGAAGCTAAAGGCTGATGGCACTATTGAGAAATACAAGGCACGTTTGGTTGCTAAAGGATATAGACAAAAAGAAGGTTTGGATTACTTTGACACTTATTCTCCTGTTTCAAGAATAACTTCCATTAGGATGTTAATTTCCATAGTCGCTTTGTACGACATGGAAATACATCAAATGGATGTTAAAACAGCATTTTTAAATGGAGAATTAGAAGAAGAGATTTATATGGATCAACCTGAAGGGTTCGTAGTCAATGGCCAAGAAAATAAAGTTTGTAGACTTGTTAAGTCTTTGTATGGACTTAAACAGCTCCAAAACAATGGCATGAGAAATTTGATCATACTATGATGGCAAATGGTTTTAAAATAAATGAATGCGACAAATGTGTGTACATTAAAGAAATGAAGAACTCATTTGTCATAGTATGTCTCTATGTTGATGACATGTTAATTACGAGCTCAAGCAAGGATGCCATAATGTCAACAAAGAAGATGTTGAATTCTAGTTTTGACATGAAAGACTTAGGTCTAGCTGATGTAATACTAGGAATTCAAATCAAAAGGAATAACGAAGGTTATATCCTAACACAATCTCATTATGTTGAGAAAATCTTAAAAAGATTCAGTCAATTCGATTGCAAACCTGCACCAACTCCTTTTGATGCAAATTGTCATCTAAAGAAGAACTCTAAAGAGTCGGTTTGTCAATTAGAATATTCTCAAGTTATTGGGAGTTTAATGTACCTGATGAACTTTACTAGACCTGATATTGCTTATGCAGTAAGCAGGTTAAGCAGATACACAAGTAGTCCAAATGATGATCATTGGACATCATTGATAAGAGTTCTAAGGTATCTCAAGTATACCTTGAATTATGGATTAGTTTATACAAAGTATCCACCAGTGCTTGAAGGCTATAGTGATGCAAATCGGATTTCTGATAATACAGAAACCAAGTCAACTAGTGGATATGTATTTACATTGGGTGGAGCAGCAATTTCTTGGAAATCAACAAAACAAACGTGTATAGCACGATCCACCATGGAATCCGAATTCATTGCTTCTTGACAAGGCAAATTGAAGAAGCTTGAATGGCTAAGAAATTTCTTAGAAGATATTCCTTGCTCGGCCAAAACCAACACAAGAATATGCATACATTGTGATAGTATGGCAAAGACAAGCAAGAGCTAAAAACAACATATATAATGGTAAGTCGAGACATATAAGGCGCCGGCATAATACTATAAGACAATTACTGACAAGTGGAGTAATTAGTATTGATTATGTTAAGTCTAAGGAAAACATTGCAGATCCTTTGACTAAGGGCTTACCAAGAGATCAAGTAAAGATATTATCGAGGGGAATGGGCTTAAAGCCTATGGAGTAATTCAAGTATGGCGAAACCTAACCTAGCTGATTGGAGATCCCATGGTCTAGGTTCAATAGGCAAACTGGTTAGACTTGAATTAACAAACAGGACACACAATTACATGTTCCTATGATGAAGTAAGTGTGTTGATAAGATGTTTAGGGTATGCAATATGCATTTAATGACATAGTAATGTCACCTATATGGTAGTAAATGTGGGGTCGCATTTATGAGAATGAAATTAGGCTAAGTTCTCTAAAGCTATCGAGAAAACCAGGATCTGTTCAGACCAAAATGAACAAAAACGTATGAACTGCATTTGGATTCAAGTCATGAGTAAGACATATTGTCTTGGTTTACTATAAAAGTGAACAGTTCAAGATAAATAAATACATCAACTGCGTGACAAAGTAAACCCGATATGTTTTACTAAGGTTAGTTCAAGTCTTTATGACACTCTTCCTTATAAGCATGACTTGATCATCTCTCTCTCGTGTATAGTTATTATTTTTGTTTATGATTTGGCAAAGTTAAGACGTATGGGGTGTTACAATTTCCAATACAAAAGTGGGGTATTGTTGAACATTGAAGTTCAAGTTTTGTATTAGAAAAGAACAAAACCTTTAGTCCCACATAGGAGAGAAAAGTTTGGTTTTCTCACTTAATATATGTTCAAACTCACTTCACTATTGTTTAAGTGAGAAGTGAGTTAGAATGAGTGGACCATGGGGTTCACTAGGAAATCACCCTAATTAAATAATCTTTGACAATGGCCTTGGGCCTTGGGGCCTTTGGGGCTTTGGTTTGTTCAAGACTTAGCCATTCATAAACATAGTTTTTATTTTTCGTTTTTTGTTTTTATTTTCGTTTTTGAAATAATACAAAAGAGCACCAACAGTTGCTAAGTTCGAATTAGGAGTTAAATAACTATCAATTAGTGGCACACTAATTAAGACCACTAATTAGATAGTTATGAAAAAATTGTCCACTAATTGGACAGTTAGATGTTTATCTATAATAGAGGAGTTTTTTGACAAAGAAAACATGCTTTTTCGGAAATCAAATTTCATGTGATTTGTGTTTAATTAGAGAGAGACGATTTGCAGTTTGAAGGTTCTTTGATTGGTGCTTTAATCAAAGAATAGGCCAGTTGTATCCTGGGGACATAACTCCTAATTGAATTCTGCACCGAGTTGGAGGAAATTATTCTGTCTTAGGACATTGCTATTTGCAAGCCTCTGGTACACTTTGTTTATTAATCTTCTTTATTGTTTAATCAGCATGTTTAGTTGCTTGTGATAACAGTGCCATGTTCAGATTTATGTTTATTATAGATTGCTTGGTTTAACAATCTAAGACAGAATAAGTATATAACTTCGAGATCTTCATATCTTATTTTATATTTGATTTAATTCTACTTGCTTGTTATTATTGTTTTCTGATTCGAATATACTTGGTGTTTTGTATATCTTAGAACCTGAATCTGAAATGGCATCATCTCATATTGTTAATGATAAGACTGCATCCAATTCTAAGGATGAGAGGCCTGAAAAGTTTAAGGGACTTGATTTCAAGAGATGGCAACAGAAAACAATTTTCTGGTTGACCACTATGAATTTAGCCAATGTCATCAGAGAGGAGGTTCCTAAGACGGATGAGAATCCGATCACCAAGGAAACCATGATGACAATCGAGGCATGGAAAAATTCTGACTTCCTTTGCAGAACTATATTCGAACAGACTTGATGACACTCTATATGATGTTTATTCTCGAGTGTGAGATCGCAAAAGATGTTTGGGACATGCTTTGGAAAAGAAATATCGAATCAAAGATGAGGGAGCAAAAAGTTCGTGGTTGGCAAATTCTTGAAATATAACATGGTCGACTCAAAGTCTCAGTGAAGCAAGTTGAAGAACTCGCAAGTGTTGATTCATGAGTTACATGCTGAGGGATGTATCGTGAATGAGCATTTTCAAACTGGTTCTATCATTGAGAAATTACCTCCATCTTGGAATGACTTCAAGGTGTATCTGAAGCATAAGCGTAGAGATATGTCGATTGAAGACTTGATCTTGAGGTCATGGGTTGAAAAAGATCATAGGAAATGAGACAAGATGGAAGGAAGTGACATTGATGCAAAGGCAAACATGGTGGAAGGAAGCAATTCCAAAGTTCAGAAATTCCAGAAGAAGAATTTCAAAAGAGGAGCACCCACCAAACAGTTTGCACCGAAGGAAGAATTTTAAGAAAATCCAAGGAAGCTGCTGGGTATGTGGAAAACAGGGTCATAGGGCCCAAGATTGTCGTCATAAGAAAGATCAGAATCATGGCAATTCTGGTTTGAACAACCAAGCGAATATTGTTGATGTCCAAATTGATGAAATGGACATTGATCTCACTGCTGTTGTGTCTGAAACTAACATGGTCTCTGACACTCGGGGCTGGTGGATAGACATTGGTGCGACTCGACATATTTGCAGCGACAAAAGCTTGTTTTCAGAGTTTCTTCCTTTTGATAGTGAAGAAAAGCTTTATATGGGAAATTCATCCTCTTCAATGGTTGAAGGCAAGGGCACTGTTAAGATGAAGTTCACTAGCGGGAAAATAGTCACTTTACTCAATGTGTTGTATGTTCCTGAGATCAGGAAGAACCTTGTATCTGGCCCTTTACTTAACAAAAAAGGGTTCAAGTTGGTGTTTGAGTCTGACAAGTTTGTTCTCACCAAGGGTGGGATGTATGTAGGAAGGGGATACCTCACAGGGGGTCTCTTTAAGCTCAATGTTTTAATTGTTAACTCTACTGGTAATAGAATGATCGTTTATGCGTATATGGTTGATTCATTTAATTTATGGCATGCTAGATTAGGACATGTGAATAAAAGATCTATTTACAGAATGGTTAAGTTAAATCTATTGCCTAAGTTTAACATTGATTTAAATAAAAAATGTGAAATATGCACTCTTCAAATCCCTCATAATTAATGCGTCCCGAGTTAACTTTGGTCTACCTCTACCTCGTCGAATTTCTTCAGTTTCTATTGAATCAAGTTTTCTAGTAGAGGCGTTTGTTGGTTGTCTTTGCAGGTGACCAAACCACCGCAACCGCCCTTCTACATGTATATTGAACTCTAAATATATAATCGCTTTCTATATTGGTTTGTCTTCAATTATAAAACATTCACTTATTATTCTAAATCATCTATATACGCAATTGTCGGAGGTGCACTCCAGTAAAGGCTGTTCCCTTGATCGAGTCCGTAGTTGTAGCTGACGCCCTTGCTGAGAAATTAAATGCCAAAGTAGCATAGTTAACACTTTGTCTCGGAGTCTTCTTGCAACTTCACCAAATGATTGTTCTTGGATGTCAATAGAGAGGAACAACATTTAGCAAGCGGGAACATAGGGGAGAGGAATTAATCTATCTAATCTGGAATGTTGTTGCACTTGCACAACGTCAACTAATATCTCACGGCTCATGTGGCTTATGTAACTTAATGTGATTGATTTTCTGCCATGGATGACAAATAATTTTCAGTACTTTCGCTTTTGATTTTTGGGCATGATAGTTCAATTTGGGATCCATATTCTCGCATGCACGTAGATAAATGCAAGGAGACAAATCTTCAGGGTAAAATCTCAAAATCAGATTATATGGAATGGACAGTTTTGCACTTTTTTTTTTTTTTTTTGGCAAAATCAATCTTTTGGTCCCTGAACTTTGAAAGTTTTACACTTTTGGTCCCTCAACTTTGAAAACAACACATTTGGTCCCTCAACTTTTTATATAGTGTAAATTAAGACCTTTTATTAGTCCAGTCATCAATATTGATGATGTAGCGAAAGTCAATCGCCACATGACGCCTCGTAGCAATCTATTTTATCTAAAATGTTGGTTCAATGAACCAACCGGTTCAAATGAACCAACCAATCTCTTCTCCCACTGCGTTCTCTCTTCTTCTCTCTCTATTCGTTCTCTCACTTCTCTCCTCTCTTCTCTGTCTCTGCGTTTTCTCTGCGTTTTCTCTCCTCCTCTCTGTGCAAATCTCTCCCGCTCTCCGTCGCGCCTCGCTCACGCCCTCTGCCTCGCAAGCGAGCGCGAGCGAATTGAAGAGTTCAACAAGGCTGGTTTCTTTCGTATCTCTCTCTCTCTCTTTACTGAAATTGAAGATTGAAGCCTGCCGGTGGCTTAGGTGAGTTTTAAATTTCGATTTTTGGTTTTAAGGACTGATTTTTGGTATATGGATTCGAAATCGAATTGGGAGAAGTTGTTGTTGTTTGGTTTTGTTTGTGATTGAATTGAGGGACAGAGAGGAGGATGTTTGATTCAAAACCGAAGAAAAAAATAGTGATGAAAATCGAAACTGAAAGGAACCGTGAGCGAGTGAGGTAGAAGGTGAGGAAGGAAGAAGCGGGGAGGGAAGAGACGATGGGGGGAGGGGAAACCCATGGGTTCCTTGCCTGAATCCTTGCCAGAACCCCATTGATTCAATACATTTAAAAAAAAAAACAGAGAACTTCTGTTCATCGCGAGCGAGCGCGAGCGAATTGAAGAGTTCAACAAGGCTCGCACGAGAGGCAAAGGGCGTGAGCGAGGCGCGACGGAGAGCGGGAGAGATCGACACAGAGAGGAGAGAAAACGCAGAGAGAGAGGAGAGAAGAGAGAAGAAAGAGAACGCAGAGACAAAGAGAAGAAGAGAGAACATTGGTTTTTTTTTATCGAACCGGCTGGTTCATTGAACCAACATTTAAGATGAAATAGATTGTCGCGTGGCGCCATGTGGCGATTGACTTTCGCGGCATCATCGATATTGATGACTAAACTAACAAAAAGACTTAATTTACACTATATAAAAAGTCGAAGGACCAAATGTGTTGTTTTCAAAGTTGAGGGATCAAAAGTGTAAAACTTTCAAAGTTCAGGGACCAAAAGATTGGTTTTGCCTTCTTTTTTTTATAATTTTCCACATGTTTCCACGCTCGGGTACTATCAGGCCTCTCATGAGAAACGGCCCTTGCAAATAATTTATTTTCATACACAAGCCGCTAACTTGAAACTTCAGTCAAGAGGAACCAAGTTCCTCACTATTCAGACCAATTGGTTGTTGGTTGTTTTTGCACTTCATTATAACAAAAAGAGGTTAGACATTTGCTTGGAATACCTACCCATGATTGCTAAGCCTTTGCTTCCGAAACTACTATCATGTTAGCAAATTAAGACATAAAGGCAACAATTTTTTTTTGAAAAAAAAAAAAAGAACTCCAGTGCTTCACACACCGAGTGAACAACTCAAACCAATTTTCTTTCGAGCTCTTGGAACAATGTGTCAGTGATTCATCAAGTCCATGGTGATAAAAGTGAACGATTTGGCATCAAGATTGTGCATTGACATAGATTAGTATCTCGATGATTCCCACTAAAATTGACAATAAAATGAAAATGTGTAATATATATACATTAATTATATATTATTCCATTTTTAACTATTTGTACCTGCAATTTAATACTCCCATTGGAAATTAACGACACTCCATTGCAATTGTTGATTATAGGAGTAAAGTTTCGATTTTATTTTATTTTTGGTTATGGAAAGAAATTTAATTCAACATCAGGTGTGAAGCACTTATCAAAACTAGTAAAAATTTTAAATAAGGGTATTGATGTTGTTCTCTTTCTAAATAAACATAAAGAATTGAGGTTTTGTGGGTAAAACTTCACACCTATGTATCAAGTCTTGTGTATGAAAAAAATTAGGTTGGGGCCTAACAATGTCCAAACATGAATTAATTGTTGCGATTGCGTCGGACACCACGTGGAAAACCAAAAAAAAAACTGTTTCTCATCAAGTTGAACAACTAATAATTTATTTTTTCAACGCAGGCTTTCCAAATCAAAGGAAGATAACCAAATAAGTCGCAGTTGATATAATGAAGCCTTTATATTTTTCTTCTTCAAAAATGTTGCAACCTTTTTCCTCATTATGCAATAATGAAAACTTTAGTGCTTCAATGACGTGCTCCGTTAACACAAGTTAATTCTTTGATATCCGAGTGCAGACAAGTGGACAACCCAGATTTCCAAGGAGAGAAATAAAAGTGCAGCTTATTTTGGTTGATTAATGCAACAATGAAGCAAAAGAAGAGCAACTGTAGATTGGTAACTTGAATTTAATAAATTTCACTAAGAGAATCAAGTACCGATACAAAACCTATCAATACTCAAACCATCTGTTGAAAGAAAGAAAAAGGAAACACTATACTCTCTCAATGGGGAATTCCCATGTGCACAAAGAAGGCTTGGTGGTTATAACAAGAGCGCTTCCTGTTCCTTGATCAGAACGTCTCCGACTTCCTCTCTCTCTCGCTGCACTTGTATTTGTCATCAATGAGGAAGATTCTGAAAACATAAGACTCCAACTTAAATCATTTGAGCTTACAGGTTCAGCAACTCGAATTCCTTGCTGTAGTCTTACTAAGACCACTTCCACACTTTGAGATCACCAGCTCCATCACCTGTAAAAAACAATCCTCCCGGACCAACTTGGATAGCTCGAATCTCCTCCTTTGAGAAGATCTTTCCTCTCTCATTAAACCTAATTGAAAAACAAAATCACAGAAACACTCTTCTTCACCTTGGACATTGTAGACCAAATCAGAGAGTATTAAAACAGAAACATTAAAGACATGCATGAAATATTGCTGACTTACGATGGGAGATCATACAACCGTACAACGTTGTCGTTGCACGAACACGCCAAGATCGGCTTGGTCTCTCCATCATGCATGCCACAAAGTGCAAGTAAACCCTACAATAACGAAAGCAAAAATTAAAATGATCCAAATCTTTAAATAAAGTAGGTATGCTATCAAGCCAAGATTGACTAATTATTTCCAGAAAAAGAAAAAGAAAGCTGAAATTTCCGTTGGAAGATTCCAATGCAATAAAATATTACGAGATAACATCGCCTCCTAGATGCCTGACACACTATTATTTACCAGAACCATAACAAACAGCAAACCCATAACAATATGCAAAATTTATAACTCATAGCTCACTTCTCCCTCGTAAACCAAGATGTTCTGAATTTCAAGAGATCGCCATCATTACATTCACTTCCATACTCTAAAAACCCTACCACTGTTTTCCAACAGTACCAAATGTAAGCCAGCTTTGGAAAGATTCTCTCCATCTACTTGGCCTCACTTGATCTTTTGCGTCCCCTCTTTTATCAAAATATCATTCATATTAATAGGGCATGGCATCATCACTAGCCCATTTCCTTGAGAATATTACCCCAGAATTTACAAGCAAACGCACATCTGACAAGAATATGAAAAGCATTTCCCTATACCTTTTTTTTAGTCGGACAATTCTCTATACCTTTAAGATATATATATTTCTTTCTTTGACAGTATAAACAAGAGAACTTATTCAATTTAAAAGCAGGAGGACCACGAGCAGCAGAGTAACAAGGACATCACGTGTTTTAGGTGCTTAATACATGAAAAAGAAAAGAAAACACCAGCCAAAATAACAACATGCATTGAACGGCCCAACTCTAGGGAGTTCACTCCAATAATAAACCACTCCGTGAAACCCTTTGTTGAGCTTATACCCATTCTTTTGACTTAGAATGCACCTACTTTGGGACGGAGACATCCATAGTCTCATCTCCTTCGAAGAACTCACATGCGTTCTCAACCTTGCGAGGATAGGGATTTTTTTGGTTTTTTTGGGTTTCCCACATGGTGTCTAGCGCCAACCACATCAACTATCCACACCCCGGCACTGTCAGGCCCACTGCGCCTGTATCCGCGGGTTTGTGATCTCTACTAGTACTAATACTGTCCCCAACTTAACAACCTTTGACTCAGGTTTGGGGTTTAACAGGACTTTCCGAATGAATGAACGGGTAGAAGAAAAAAATAAGGCAGTTCGTCAGTAATTTACTTAAACAAAGATCTACGACAATACTACTAGAGGTTAAGGCACCATGTGTCATCTGCGATTTAAATCATTAATAACTATAACATGGATGAAAAGAAGCGTAAATCCTCAGCCTCAAGATCATGAAGGTAACTGAAAAGGCGTTAAAGTTACAAGACAACGCCTTTTCAGTAAATGAGGTGTTGGTGTTTGGAGCATTATGATTGAAAGGCATTCTAAACAAAGAACAAGTGCATTTCACTTTCATTCATATCATACCAATAATGATTTAGGTATATGAACAACAATAGGTATAATATGAAGAAAGTAATAAGGAAATAAGCCAAAGTTCTTAAAATACTTATAACAATCTATGAATAATCAGCAAATAATAAATAATAAAAATACAAGAAAAGCCCCAGAATGCATGACTAGAAAGTTAGTTTACAGTCGGATTGACTAACAACTAATGAACGAGTAGAATAAAACAGAAAAGTAGGAAAGGATAGAGGGAGTGCATTAATGACGTACATGTTCCTCGTTGTGAGTGTATGTTACTTCCAAGTTTCCACTATCTGTAGCAGCCCAAACCTGCATAATTTGATTTAACATAGGACTTGGGGAAGAAACAAATTGAAGGAGTAGAATAATTAACATAGGAAGAAACAAATTGAAGGACTTGGGGAAAAAGAAACAACAACATAGCCTCAGTCCCGAATTACTTGGGGAAAAAGAAAAAAAAAAAATTAGAGCTTTACTTCTTAAGAGAAATAAATTGATTTAAATAAAAATCAGGATGATTTATGATTTGCGGTGGCTTCAAAAAGGGGGGACCAAAGAAAAGTGCATGGCATAATTGTTTAAATCAACATATCTTTGTGCCTTTCTGCAAATAATTATTCGTTTAAATCTTTCTTCTTTGCCCAATATTTACAAAATTTTAAGATTAAATGAATTACTAAACTACACCACCAAAGAAAAAGAAAAAAAAAACAAAAACAAAAATACCTTTACAGTGCGGTCCAGGGAACATGAAATTAAAAACTGATCCCAACAGAGAACAGACATAACAACGTCTTTGTGTTCTGACAAAACTTGCACGCATTGTAGAGTATCCAGGTCCCATACCTGAAAAGGACAGAGTGAGACCCCAATGAAACCAATACAATAATATTAACAAAGCCTCGGTACCAAATTAGTTGGGGTCACATGGATCAAATTCTTCCACTCTGCAATTTAAAGCAGATCCCAATGGAACTAAAAGAATTAAAGAAATGACTGCAGAAATAATATAATAAAAACAATAAAAACATTCGCTAACAGCTTTGATAAGTAGCATCTTTTCTCCACTTTTCCTCATAAGTATATTGATCTTAAGATTATTAAAATGTAAACTTTCAGAGGGAAAAAGCCATTTATAATTTGACATCAACATAAGAAAAAGAATGTCAAAATCAAGGTAACACATGATCTAATTTCAAGGTAGAACAGAAAATAACTTGATGGCCAACATGATTAAATAACACAAAGAGACCTTTGCTAGAACTAAATATCATAAGGGGATCCAAATTCTTACACCATAGGAGAAGGGTGCATCTAGTAGCCACATTTGCTCACTCAGTTCTATTATGCTGTTCACTGGTGATTATTGACACTAAGAGGATTTAATTTCCTTCATTAACAAGCAAGAACAGGAGAAATCATAAGTTACCCATTTGGGAAGAACGGTAATAATAGTGGAAGCGATTGCAATATCGTTGGTGTCTCAACTCCCAAGAAAATGTTAGCTTCAGTAGGTTCCATTAAAAAAGCAGTTGAAGTTAAGAATTGGTTGAAAGGTATTTAACTCCATTATATTAAAAATGATACTTACAACAAATCATAGCAACATTCTTTGAATTGACATAGAAAATGAAAAGGCAACAAGCAAGCTAATCATGCTTCAAAAGGTAAGGGAAAACAAAGAATGGATAAAAATATTTATTTCCCATCTGTTATTCACCATTTAAGGTAGCAACAAACATTTGAACATGGGAGAGCATCAGGAGAGAAAAAATGTATTACAACAAAAAATAATAGCTCAGGACTCAGTTTTGCAAAATCAAGATTTGACAGTACCCTTTGACAGTACACAAAATAAAGCATACAACAACTTTCCATTATTATAATTAAATTGACAGAAGATAACTTTCATTCTAGCAAGTACTTTTCCACTTAGAACTGGTTAAAAAGATACAGAAAGAAGACAAGATTTTTGTCATTCATATCTGATTAGACACAATATAAGCTTGCAAGAAATATAATGCTCGCTCACGATGCCACAAACTTCTTTTTTTTTTTAACTTGCTAGATCGCCACAATGATTTTGTTAGATATCGAATTCACGATGACGTAATGGCGATGGAAAAAGCAACTTTATTGCTGATCAAACACAGGACAAAGTACATCAACAGTAAAAGATATCTATACCAGAGAAAGAGACAAACTCTTCTCACCAGACTCTAAGTCACCACTTTAACAGGGAATTCTTCTTACCTCCTATTACACTGTCTCTCCTTATATATCAATACTCCACTCCCCTATCATCTTATACAACACCCGAACCCACTAACAACTTTAAACAACATCATTGGGCCCAACTTGGCCATGAGAGGTAGAGGGCCCAATTTGATCGTCAGCAGTGCGGCCCAAGGCCGTCCCACTCTTCTTCCTCTTGCGTTGATACACCTTCGAGATGAGTGGCCTAACAACACTCCCCCGGTGGACGGCCACCTTGTCCTCAAGGTGAAAAGCAGGAAAAGTCTTGTGGACGTGACGCACTAACTCCCAAGAAGCATCAGATTCTGGTAAGGAGGACCATTTGATCAATACCTCCGGACCCGCCGCTAGGCAACGATAAGCCAAGATATCCTCAGGCTCAACAGAGAGAGTAACGGAATTGGGAGCCAAAGGAGGGAGGTCGGGGGAAACCGGGATGGACCCAACGACCCTGCGGAGCAAAGAGACATGAAAAACTGGATGAATGGCAGCCGCTGTGGGAAGCTCGAGACGATAGGCGACTGCGCAGATGCGCTCCAACACCTTGTAAGGGCCGTAGAAACGGGGGCTAAGCTTCATGTTCGAGCGACGAGCAACCGTGTGTTGGCGGTACGGCCGCAATTTGAGATACACCAGATCACCCACGGCAAAAGAGAGATCACGGCGGTGCTTGTCAGCTTGCTGTTTCATGCGATTTTGGGCCAAGAGCAGCTGATCGCGCAATTCAGCCAAGGCGCGGTCACGGGACAGCAAGAAGGAATCCAAATCCAGATTCGTAGGACCCGGTAAAGACCCATAACGCACCACAGGTGGAGGATCGCGGCCATAGAGAACCTTGAAGGGTGAACAGCGCAGGGAGGCATGGAAGGAGGTATTGTAACAGAACTCCGCCCAGTGGAGCCAATGTGACCAGTCCTTCGGTCGTTGATGGATAAAACAACGGAGGTACGTCTCCACGCAACGATTCGCCACCTCGGTTTGACCATCACTTTGAGGGTGATAGGCAGAGCTGCGGTGCAAAGCGGTGTGCTGCTGCCGAAACAATTCGCACCAAAAACGACTGAGGAATACACGGTCGCGGTCAGACACAATGCTGTTAGGGAAACCATGTAGGCGGACAACTTCCTTGATGAACACCGATGCCACTGTCTGAGCCGAGAAAGGATGGCGAAGAGGCAAGAAATGGGCAAATTTACTCAGTCGGTCGACCACCACCAAGATCGAATTAGCCCCATGGGAGATGGGCAGACCCTCAATAAAATCCATGGAGATATCATCCCATACCTTAGCCGAAATAGGCAATGGTTGCAGAAGGCCAGCTGGTGAAGCAGTCTCATATTTGTTGCGTTGGCACACATCACAGGAAGCCACGAAGGAATGGATGTCACGCTTCATGCCTGGCCAAAAAAATTCAGCGGCAAGACGCCTATAGGTTTTGAGAAACCCGTCGTGCCCCCCCACAGGAGAAGAGTGAAAATCAGACAGTAACTTGGACTTGAAAGAAGAGGTAGCTGGTAAGACCACACGACCCTTATAATGAAGGAGGCCGTTGATAAGAGACCAACCTGGTTTAGCGGAAACATTCCGGGATAGAGAAACCTTGATTGCTTTGAAAGTGGGATCAGCCGACACCTCTTGATCGATGAGGGAGGAGTCGGGCAAGGAAGAGACCGAAAGAGAACCCAGCTCCGAAGTAAAAGGGAAGCGAGACAGAGCATCGGCAGCCTGATTTGTCGCACCAGGTTTGTAATGGATATCAAATTGGAAACCCAGGAGTTTAACGAGCCACCTCTGATACTCCGGAGCCACCACTCGTTGTTCCAACAGGAATTTCAAACTGCTACTGTCGGTGCGGACAAGGAACTTACGACCCAACAGGTAGTGGCGCCATTTCTGAACGGCCAAGACGATGGCCATGAACTCACGTTCATAGGCGGACTTAGCACGTGACCGCAAAGACAAGGCCTGACTGAAGAAAGCTATCGGCCTTTCGAACTGAGACAGCACAGCACCGACGCCCACGCCAGAAGCATCGGTTTCGACCACAAATAAGGCGTTGAAATCCGGAAGGGCCAGGGTCGGGACGGCCTTAACAGCGATTTTCAATTGCTGGACAGCGAAAGAGGCTTCATCAGACCAGTTGAAAGAATCCTTACGCAACAGTTGCGTGAGGGGGGCAGCGATCTTGCCATAATCGCGCACAAACCGTCTGTAATAACCCGTCAAACCCAAGAATCCTCGAAGCTCCTTAGGTGTAGTAGGTATAGGCCATTGATCCATAGCGCGCACCTTTTCCGGCTCGGCCTGTACCCCTGCTGCGGAGATAATATGCCCGAGATACTCCAGAGAAGGCTGAGCAAAACAACACTTCTTCAAATTCACAAAAAGAGAATGTGTTTGGAGAATGGAGAGAACCTGATGGAGATGGCTACAGTGGTCGGCCATGGAAGAACTGTATACCAGAATGTCATCAAAAAATACCAACACACAACGGCGAATAAGGCTACTGAAGATGGAATTCATAAGAGCTTGGAATGTAGCAGGCGCGTTGGAAAGTCCGAAGGGCATGACGAGAAACTCGTAATGGCCCTCGTGCGTGCGGAAAGCTGTCTTTGGGACATCTGAGGCTTTGACACGGATTTGGTGATAGCCCGAACGCAAATCCAATTTCGAAAAAATGGAGGCGCCATGCAGCTCGTCAAGCAGTTCATCGATGTTGGGGATAGGGAAACGATCCGGTACTGTGGCTTTGTTCAGGGACCGGTAATCAACACAAAAACGCCAGCTCCCGTCCTTTTTCTTGACTAACAAAACCGGGCTGGAGAAAGGACTGTTGCTAGGCTGAATCACGCCGGCTGCCAACATTTCATTCACCAGCTTCTCGATCTCCGCCTTCTGAATCTGTGGGTATCGGTACGGCCTGACACGAATGGGTTCAGTGCCATCCTTCAACACAATGGCATGGTCGCAAGCACGGGGTGGCGGTAAACTGGTAGGTAGCTGAAACAGACTGCCAAATTGATCCAAAACCTGCTGGACGCCGACCTCAACCCACGGTGAAGGGGAACTCACTGAGGGACGGGATAGATTGAAACATTCCACCAAGAACCCACCGAGAACAGTATCAAGGGAACGTTGGATAGACTTACATGAAACAAGTGCGCGATGCAAAGTTGGGTCGCCCTGAATTGTCACAGCCTTGCCCGCTTGCACAAAAGAAAGAGTTAGTCGTTGCCAGTCGATGGTAGTAACCCCTAGGGTGGACAGCCACTTAACCCCCAGAATGATGTCATGGCCTCGCATACCGATCGGGAAAAAATCCGCGGAGACCGTGAGGCCCTGGAAAATGACCGGAATAGCCTTGCACACGCCTGAGCCCGGTAATCTCGCCCCTCCTCCCACAAGAACCCCGTAAGTCGCCGTAGGCTCCACACAGAGATGCAAATCTTGTACCAGTGATGGGGAGATGAAGTTGTGGGACGCGCCACCGTCAATAAGAATAACCACCTCTCGGCCTTGCGCGCTCCCCTTAACCTTAATAACGTGAGGATCGGGCCCCCCCACAATGGCATGAGCCGACAACTCAATCGAGGTGAACTCCGCTGGCTCCTCAGAAAGCTCGGACGGAGACTCGGGAGTAGCGTCGCTCGGGTCATCATCAACTAAGAGCACGTTCAGGACCTTCTTTGCACAACGGTGGCCCGAATGCCATTTGTCGTCGCAACGATAGCATAATCCCTGCTTCCGACGCGCCAATGCCTCTGACTCCGTCAGGCGTTTGTGCATCGATGGTGAAGCGGTTGTGGTGCCTGTGCTGGACGATCGTGGGCTGGTGGAAGAAGATGAAGAATGGTGGCTTTTGGTTTGTAGGCCCACAGACGTATGTGCTTTATTTGTAATGTCACGGGTTGGGCTTGGGAAAGAGTGGCTAACCCATTGGGGGCCCCTACTGTCGCCTTTGGCCATGGGCCCTGCTTGAGATGATAGGGCCTTGCCCCTGCCAAGCCCAAGACCCTCAGCTTCTCCAAGCTTCTTCTCCAATCGCGCAGCTCGCGCCACCACCGCCTTCAAGGTCGCCAGCGGTTCCACCATCATCTCGACGCGTAAACGATCCGTCAAGCCATTGATGAATACCGCTATCTTCTGTCGCTCCGTCAAGCCCTCCTGATGCAACAACAAGAGCTCGTAGCGCTGCCGATACTCATTTACTGTTGTCTCCTGTTTGATGGCGAAAAACTGTTGGCAGAGGTAGAGTGGATCAGCTTCTGCAAACCGCAGTGAGAGCTGGGTCTTCGATCCTCCCAAGACTCGAACGATTGAACCTTCTCTTCCGTTTGGAGCCAGATTTGAGCGGCCCTATCAAACGAGATCCGCGCCGCTCGGAGTTTGGACAGCTCAGACATCTCGTGCAAAGCAAAGTAGTGCTCCGTCTGGTTGAGCCACACCGGTAGATTCTCCCCATCACAGGTCGGCATCTTGATCTTGCGAACCTCGGGCCCCGATCGATAGGACTGGCCTCGCCGATCCGAGCTCTCTGCTGACGGATCGAACTCTCCCGATCGCGGATCTGGCGGATCTGGTGTGCAACCATCCCCTTGCGGCCTGATCTGGGTTGCCGACCCCGATTCCCGTCCCCGCATGAGCAACTCCTCCATCCGGCGCGACATCTCCTGGATCTGGCTCTGGATCTGCGACTGTGTGTAGATCTGTGTCTGAAACTCCGATCGAAGGCCGTGGATCGACCCCTCCAGCTCTCTGAGCTTGCTTAGCTCCGCCTCGACAGCGTCCATGCGGTTGTCTGCCTTCGGTCCCATGCGTGCGTGCTTTGATACCAATGTTAGATATCGAATTCACGATGATGTAATGGCGATGGAAAAAGCAACTTTATTGCTGATCAAACACAGGACAAAGTACATCAACAGTAAAAGATATCTATACCAGAGAAAGAGACAAACTCTTCTCACCAGACTCTAAGTCACCACTTTAACAGGTAATTCTTCTTACCTCCTATTACACCGTCTCTCCTTATATATCAATACTCCACTCCCCTATCATCTTATACAACACCCGAACCCACTAACAACTTTAAACAACACCATTGGGCCCAACTTGGCCATGAGAGGTAGAGGGCCCAATTTGATCGTCAGCAGTGCGGCCCAAGGCCGTCCCACTCTTCTTCCTCTTGCGTTGATACACCTTCGAGATGAGTGGCCTAACAGATTTCCTTCAATTTCTGCTATGTGATTAAGTTTTGGTAAACTGAAAGATCCAATTTAATCTTTTCATGTATTCATCGAGCGCAAGTCACTAGTTCAAGGTGTCGCCAAGGCAATAAAGAGTACGTCACCCAGAGAATTTGCAATTAGGTAGATTAGGTGTAAAGGCAATTATAGGAGCTCTTTCAAAAAATTAAAACATTAAAGTTGTGGTTCGTTAAAAGAAAAAGGTTCACATTTTTTAAAGTTGTTTTTTTTTTCAAAGTGTCACACATAGAATTCAAGCGGGATGCAAGAAATGGCGGAGTGCAACAGGGGTGATTTGTGATCGAAATGTTCCTACTAAGTTAAAAGGAAAAATTTTATAAGACCGCAATTAGGCCAGCTATGCTCTATGGAAGTGAATGTTGGGCGGTAAAGCAACAACAATTACATAAAGTGAACGTAGCAGAAATGAGGATGCTTAGGTGGATGTGTGGTAAAACTTGTAAAGATAGAATAAGAAATATAGAAATTCAAAGACAAGTACGAGTAGCACCAATTGATACAAAAATTAGGAAAGGGCGGTTGCGATGATTTGGTCACCTGCAAAGACGGCCTACAAATGCCCCAACTAGAAAACTTGATTCAATAGAAACTGTAGAAATTCGACGAGGTAGGGGCAGACCAAAGTTAACATGGGATGCATTAATTAAGAGGGATTTGAATGGTTTGCAAAGCTCACCATCAATTGCACTTAATCGAGCACAATGGAAAAGTTTGATCCATGTAGCCGACCCAGTTAATTTGGGACTGAGGCTATGTTGTTGTTGTTTTTTTTTTTAAAGTTTTCCATAATAAAATACTTTTTTTGCATTTTTTAGTGGATTGAAAAGTAGAATAACTGTAACATAAATTTCATGGGCAAAACAATATGGTGTTAAGATTATAAAGGAGTGATCTATTATAGGTGAAACAACAATCACTTTTGCAACGAAATTTGATTACATCCCACAGCACATAGATAAACCCGGTCCCAAAGCCTCACAGTGCAACAAATTAGTCAAATCTCTTATTGGCAAAGAGATACTTTTGTTGAGAGCTAACTTTACTTTAGGTGTCATCTAGATGCAGTAAATTCAAAGATTCCCACATTGAAGTTGTTGAACTTTTGTCTTCATGACAAGCATTAATTAACATCTAGAAGCAGGCCAACTTAAATAACTCTCTTGTCGTTGCCCATTTACAACAATTATGGCAAGGCAATATTCAGACTGCAACTTAAAAAAGCAAAATTCTCTTAATGATTTTTGTGCAAGCTCAAGAATCTTTTATAATAAAATAATAAAATAATAAAATAATAAATAAATAAAAATAAGTCTACTCCACCTCCCTTTCACTCCCTCCTCTAGTGTCTTTCTATGATAGCTTGGACTAGTAACAGTTTGAATCACTTATACTAATATAGTAACAACTACAAACCTTGCTGAGCTCACCACCAATCAAGATATTGAAAAACAAGAGCCAATCCGAGATTCCCACAACTCTTGCTCCCTCCCCCAACATCCTACAATAACTTTTAACAAAAAAGGCACAAGTATTTCTCTTCTACCAGTCCCCACTTCTTTTTTCTTGGTCTAATTCTTCTTCTACAATAAATTACAGGACGAGCATGCTCACCTGTGCTGTTTGAGCCTAAATGCAAACTGAGAAAGGTATTTAGGCAACCCTGGTGTCAGTGATATCAGTGCAAAGCCAATAGGTACCATGGTGGTGCTGCTAATGCGGTACGTGTGATTGAGCAGCCTGTTGAGCATTATATATAGCAGATTTGTTTAAGAAGTTTTTTCACTTCAAAGTACAAACCATTGCATAGAATGCAACTAAATTTTAAACCTTTTAGACATGATTAATGAGGAGTGTTTCTAATCGGCTTTCCAACGCATGATTACTATTCAGGAATATGAATTCACTGAATTGGTGTATACATATGCATATATATATAAACGAAATTCTACAATGGTGACTTTTTTAAATCACCATGGATGGTGATTTTAAATTTTCACCATTGGATTTAGATCCAATGGTGAATATGAAAACTACATTTATGACTATTAAATTATGTGCACAAGTTCCAAGAAGGCATCTTCATTATTGGATCTAAATCCAATGGTCAAAGTTTAAAATACCATCCATGGTGATTTTTTCCAATCACCATAGTAGAACTACCTTACACATAATTTATGTACATCTATGACCAGAATATACGAATAAATATATGTACATATATGACCAGAATATGAAATTAATTAATTAATTAATTTTCAAGGGACCTATAAGCATATACTTTCTAATCGCCAAGAAGACACCACACACTGTTTCGTTACAATCAAGTAAATCACCTACACATCACTACAGCACATTGCAAGAACTATCACAAGCATCGATAATCTTTCAATTCCCCAAATCTTAATATATTACTGAATATGTATATAACTATACGCATATATGATTGCGAGTGATGTGGCAAAGTTTAGCATGGAACATACACAAACTGGGCAGAAGGATCAGTAGTATTCTCGAGGATGGCAATGCGTCAAGGCGCTTTCCGTGCCTAAGGCAAGGCGGCGCCTAGGCAGAAAAAATATTTATTTAAAGATCCCTACAAAATTAGTTAATTATTTATTGGGCCCTTTCTATCTGCTAATGCTAATGGTTGACCTTTTCTGGAAGTAACTAGTCATTGACCTTTATATTCAATATTTCTTTCAAAAAGTACTAACTAAAGACACTTAATAATTTCAAATGATGCATATGTGCAATGATTATCAATTATCAAACACGGTTTAATTTCTAAAATTATTTTCACCTCCCTGAACTTAGAAAAAGCTATGTATGGATGTTTTCTTGTTGAGGAAGGGTTTACATCGTTTGGGGTTTATATACGGAAGTTTCCTGAACCTCCCTAAACTTGAAAAAAAATATACAAAGAAGGCCACTACCTGCCTAGGTCACTGCTTAGGCAGTTTGAGCTGAAAATGCATTGGCGTCGCCTTAATAAGCTTCCCTTAATAACATTAGATACGAGAAAGTTTTGCTAGCCATAAACGATAAGATATCATGATGAAATTAATAATCAAAGTTAACATATGAGCAGTGTTATCAAAGGCAAAAGGCGCACTTGAGGCAGTGACTGCCTAAAAGGTCTGAGGCACAAAGCACACACTTGAGTGAATCCTAATTATAACAAATTTCTACATATATATAGATACATGTACAAATGTATATGGATGTAACATGTAAGCGGGTAAGTAAGAAAATTATGTACTCACTCCGGTCATTTTTATAAGTCGTCCTACAAAAACTCTTTATCAAAAAATATAAATCATTTCAGGAATTCTAGAAAACTTTTGTACCTCTTTACCTATTTTATTCCTAAACATTTAATTGCAATTAAACACTTGTTCTCTTTTATTGAATAAAATAGAGGGTTGGTGCACCTAATCACGTAATTAAAACATTGGCAAGAACGTAATTTAAACTCATAATTAATGCATACCTTGGTATGGGTGTTTTGGGTAAAACGAATTGTATTATTGACCGGAGGGAGTATGTATTATAAGATAGATTGTGTGAAGTATAACCTAGTAAAGATTACAATCTAGAATTGAACAACTAAAAAAAGAGAATTGGATGAAACGTGGTAGCAGTGAAAAAACATAAAAAACAATTTTAATGGTGAGGCACACGCCTCTGGGCTCATTTAAGGCGCATAAAGGGAGCCTTGCCTCAAAGTGCGCCTGAGGTGCAAAAAGGTGCACGCGTCAATAACACTGATATGAGTTGTCGGCAAAAAAAATTTTAAAAAAAAAACCCTGGATTATTTGATTAGTGGCATCTCATTGATACTATCTGATTGTGAGCAGAAAGCCACACTTCCCAAAACAAGACTGAAAAACATACTACAGTTTACTGCACAAGCTTCAAAGTAGTACTCTACCATAAGTTAAAAATGTGATGTAGAATCAATTACTTTCAAGTAATATATGCTTTGACTAGAAAGTTAAGAAAGGAACACTGCAATAATAAAAAGAAAAAGAAAAAAGAAAAAAAACTTACTCTAACTGTTTTGTCCATAGCACCCGAATAAAGCCTATTTGCTCCAACAACTAAAGAAACTACAGCAAGACTATGTCCACTAAGAGAGGCTGCAGGCTCAAAGGAATTGGTAGCAGCATTAAATCTCCAAGCCAATATATTACTATCCTGCAAATGAGCATCTAATCCATTTCAATTCTACCCAAAATAATAACATGAAATGATAAAGAAAAAAGAAATTTATTAGTCCATCATGTTAATTCTGGCACATATGCCTAATAACAAGAAAAACAACAAAGATTAGAGAAGTCCATAACCAACACAATCCATGAAAACAGTACCTGTATTCCAGCAAAAAGCATCTCATTGCCCACTACAAGGGCATAAACTTGTCCCACGGGCCCAGAAAGACTAAGGTCAGCATTAGTTTGTGCATTCCAGGCCTGTAATAATATCATAAAGATGAAACTAAAAAAAAAAGTACGCTGAGGAAAAGATCAGTCAATTCACAGGCATAAAGCCAAATAAGCACCTTGACAAAATTTGGAGCCCCTACAAAGATCCACGGACCTTCGCTAATCATGCAACCAATGTCGCCCCCCATGTTAACCACACCAACACACTGTTGAAAAACACAACCATAAAATAGATTCAGTGAAAACTTAAAATAATCTTTGATAAAAACACAAACTTTCTTATCAATTAAAAATCTAGATAATGTACAGAGAAATGCAGTAACACCCAGAAGAGAGTAACAAGAACCTGGCCAGTCTGACAGTCCCAAACCTGCACAGTTTCATCCTTGCTTCCCGAATAGAGCTTATCAGATCCCATAGGGAAAGCAATTGCATTTATTCCCTGTCAAAGAAGTCCCATAAATCAACCAACAATTAACTCCAGCAATCACTAAAAACAGACTACCTGATCAATCCCAATACCTTCTCGTGTCCGGCGAGCTGCGTTAACATCGAAAAACTATCACCCACAAACCACTGATGCTGATACTTGCACTTATCGCCGTAGGCACACTTGCCCGCCATCCAATAGTGGCAGCACTTGTCCTGAATCTTCTGCGGCGCCTTGAATCCCCGACCCCATTTCGAAGCCATTTGCGGATTAGAGTCACTAAAATTGGGGTTCTGCTTCCGACGCGTGAATGTCTGATAACCAGACGCATTCCTACCATCTTGAAACCCATGAGACCGCTTCGCCGTCGTCCCGTTATCGTTCATCTGCGGCACTTCACTGTGCAGGTAAGGGCATGGATGCTTGTTGCATTTCCCATTCCTCCAATGATAGCACACTTTAGGCGGCGTATCTAATGAAGGTGCAACCGCCGAGGAAGACGACGAAGACGAAGGCCTGCCTAATCGATTAAACACTCTCCTACTCCCATTATCGACATCCATTTCTACGAAAATCACACAACAATCCAACAATTGAAACAAAAACCCTAATCATTCAGGGCAATTCAACTCCCCCAAACCAATCAATTCCACCAAACCCTAATCGAATGAATACCAGTTCCCAAAAAACCCTAAATCAGTTTGGTCATCAAAGCGATAATTGAAAACCAAAACACGAAAACTGAAACAAAACAAAACAAACAAACAAACAACGTAGATAAAGACGAACTCACATCCAAGAACTCCAAATCGATCTGACCGAGATTAATTCCAGCGTCGCCAATCGATGTTCTTCGATCGCACAAAAGAATCAGAGGGATTGAGATGTGATTGATTTTGTGTAGTTCAAGTAATCGAGCTGAGAATTGGAAGTGCGAGAATGACAAATTTTACGCGGTTGTAGGAGGTTTTGGCCAGTTGGATTTGATCGAGACTGGGATTTTGATCGTTGAGGGTGTATCGAACGAACGGGATGATAATCGTGCGGAAGCGTGTTGTTGGAGCGTATTGTAAGAACAGGTTTCGCGTAGCAGTCACGCGGCAGTGACGAACCCTTCTTCCCATTTCCCGGTCCTCAGATGAAGTTCATCGCGTTGGGAGTTCATGCACGTGCCTTTTTTCTGAGCACCTGTACGGCTGTACAGATATTAGGAATATTTGGAGGGCCTCTAAGGGCACCCCACCATTTAATGAAGGCACCCAGTTAATTTGGGCACAAATCGATTTATTCGGAGCACCCAAAAATTAGACCCGAAATACCTAAACTACCCCTCGTGAAAATCCATCTGCACCCCACCACCCCCAGCACCATCTTCACCGCCTGGACTCCAAGAACCCGTCTTGTATGAACCGACCAGTGAGAGGAATCTCCGAAATCGTGTCTCCCGTGTCTCGCCTTGTGTTTCTCCTTCGGTTTACGGAATTTTTGCAGTTCGTAGGGTCGTGGTGTGAGCTGATTTCGTCTCCAAGTTAGGGTTCGGCTGAACATCGTCGAACACACATTATTTGCGCGAAATCGGTCGTTTGAAAGTACGTTTTTAGTGTAATTAAGTTACATTTGGTAGAGTAGTTGTGATTTACAGTGGTGGTTTGTTCATTAGTTTAAAAATTGGGAATTCGCGGTTCTCGGCCACACAGGCCAGAGAATGTGCTTACTCTATCGGCCAAGCATGGCCGAGAGAGAGCTACATTTTGGGGAAGTCGAAGTCTCGACCACAAAGGCCTGAAAATCTCACAGCTTCTCGGTTACGCAAGGCCGAGAGGACTCTAGGTCTCTCGGCCGAGACGTGACGAGAGCTAGAATTACTGCTAGGTAATGTGGTGGCGGTGGTGTACAACCGAGAATTTGGCCATACTCTAGGTTGTACCATGGCGTGAGTGTTAGAGTAGGCTCGAGCGTGATTGGCCGAGAGCAAGGCGAATTGAAATGGTCAACACATCTCGGTGGTGCACAACCGAGACCGTTTCATTGGACTCGGTTGTACACTGTCGATATATTGGAGGAATTGTCGGTCATGGGTGACCGAAAATATGTGTTGTTTCACGAACCTGCTTGACCGAGACATCAGAAATGGATGAATTTGGACATTTTTTTTTGTAAATTTAATTTGGGATCTGTTTCATGCGCTTATATGTTGTAATTTATTCAGGTATGGCTCGTCCGAAGCTACCGGTGACTAGGGAAGGGGTTGGAGCCGAGGTCCGGAGTCCTAACCGGGGGGGCGAGGTGGCCGGAGACCCCAGACAGCATCGTACCTGAAAGAGAAAGAGAAGGAGAATGAGGATGTTAAGGGCAAGGCGAAGGTAGATGGCACTCGTGGAAGGTTACATTTGCACAATGAGGGTTCGACCCTCGATGCCGGGCGACCTGAGGATCTTGTTGTTGCCGGAGGTGAAGAGGAGGGGTGTGCATCGGAGTCTAGTAGCGGTGACTCTTCGAGAGGCGGGAACACGATAGAAACGGATCGTAATGTGGGCGGGAGCGATAGTGAGGTGGAGTTGGCCATGATGAAGGAGAGCCGAAGTGTACGGTGAAGCGCGTGCTCCATTCCCTGGTGGTCCTATAGACGGGGCGTTGTTGAAGAGCTTCAAGGATCATGTGGCTTTATCGATTTGGAGGAATGAGGTAATTTCAATTTCATTGAACGGGTTAACTTAACACTCATGGTCTTCACATAATGACGAGATGTTTTTACATTTGCAGGAGCGGCCCATTCTTAATGTATCAATCACGGAGCTCAAATAGCGGAATGGGATTTACAGTCGTGCCACCCGGACACGGCGGGACTTCAGAGGATTATTCAGCGTTCCGGGTTGAATACGCTGATAGACTGCTCATACCGCAAGGCCAACAAGGAGGTTATCTCTGCATTTGTGGAGCGGTGGCGGCGGAGACGAACACATTTCACCTACCTTTTGGTAAAATGTCTATCTCATTAGAGGATGTCAGCTTCCTCCTGAAAATCCTGTGACGGGCAAAGTTGTTGAAGTGGAGAACTTTGCGAGGTACACGGAGGAATCTCGCTCGGACGCTATCAAGATGGTCTCGAACCTACTTGGGGTTAGCGCCGAGGAGGCCGAGGAGGAGGTGAATATCGCAAGGGGCTCACAAAGTGCGCAAACATTGGTTGAAGAGTCGATGGTGCCCCAAAGCGGTTCGAGACCCGAAATTATCCTCCCGTGGAATGCACCGTCCGAGCGTACTGCTTTGTACTTGTTGTCTGCACTCTTTTTGCCGATAAGAGTGGGTCTCGGGTGTCGATCGCGCCGTTGAAGCTTCGAGGACTTGGACGACGTAGGAAACTACGCACGGGGAGCGGCTGCGTTGGCCTACTTGTATCGACACTTGGGGTCCGCCACGAGAGTGCTAGTGTCTCAGATTGCTGGCTACCTCGCATTGCTTGAGGTTTGTTAGAAAATAGACTTAATTTTCATTTTGTATTTCAATTAGGCCAACTTGCAATTGTGGACTAACTAACATTGTATGTATTTGCAGGGATGGGTGTACGACCATTTCAAACTTGGTCTGGCCACGCCCAATGTGAAGTACTTGGACTACGTGCAACCTCTTGTCTCCAGATGGATTCAAAAGCGCGAGACGGTTGCGAACGTTGACAAGCTCGGGGCCATTAGGAGAACCTTGGATAGGTTGCGACCAAGTGAGGTGAGATGGTTATCCATATCCTCTGATCATTGATGTTTCTTGGTAATTTATTTTGCAAACAATGGTTGTTGCATTTTTACTAAGTCAGTTGGGACCCATATGTGAATTTAAGGGAAAATGGCGTTGTGCAAGCGATGGCCTTTTACAGTGGGAAGATCAAGTACATGGATGTGGTGGAGCCCTACCACCCGGAGAGGATTCTGAGACAGTTTGGCCATGTGCAATCTATACCAGATCATCCGTACCGTCCATTGGAACCACACAGAGGCCCATCTGCGAACAAGTACTCCGTCAAGTGTAGGTTCGAACAAGACAATTGGGAGCGATGGAGGAACCATGTGTTGGCTCCTGAAGTTCGGGGCGAGAAGGCAGTATTTGAGTTTTTTGCTACACCAGACTACCTGCCTTGGTTCGTCAAAGTGTCTCATCCCGTTATCACAAATCCGAGCTTTGAGGACCTTGAAATGGTCGCCTCAACCATCGCAGACAACGAGCTACTTGAGGTATTGAAACGGTTATACGTATTATGCATTTATAAGTAATTCCGATATGTTTTACATTGACGGTAACCCGATTTTTTCATCAGCGTAATAGGCGAGCGTTGGACGCGGCGTTACGATGGATAGACCTCCCGCCGGAGGTGTGTACGATTGACTCGGCGAGGACCATTCCGAGTGACATCGTCAACTATCTTTCGGGGAGGAGTATAAGTCCCACCCCCACGAGTACGACTCCCGCGACCGCAACCGGCACAACCGCAACATCTGGCCCTACCGAACCAGGCCCGAGGCAGTCCCAGCATGGTAGCACATCCACACACTCCACCCCGGCCCTGGTGGAGCTCGCCAAGGCTGATGCTCGCCCTCAGAAGAGAATGCATGGGAAGGAGTATCGAAGGAAGAATATGAAAAAACTCAAGCAATGACCGGACGATAATGGAGGGATAGACATTTGTATTACATTCATTGAGTTTTATGATGTCATCGTCAACTTTCGCCGGTGAGTTTGTAATGTTTTCTGAGTACTTGTTGGGTTGCGATTATATGGTGCGTATGGACTAGACATTTGTATGACATTTTTAAATGTTTGATGAGTACCTGTTGCCTACGTTTTTATGACAGTTTATAATGTTACATTGCCTATTGTTTTATTTTGGTTGTAATTTGTTTTTGGATCCTAGTGTTTTCTGTTTACGAGGGTGTCTCGGTCAAGCAGGACCGACACTCATGTGCGATTTTCGGTACTGAACAACCGAGACAACTGCGTGATGCACGGTCTTGGCCTGTCGCGAATGTACCTGTTTCCAGTCTTTAAGTATGTGTCGGTTAGTCATGGCCGAGAAGCCATGAGTAATGTCGCGCATAGGTCGACGATAAGAGGTAATTTCGGTATTGCGGGACGGAGCCTTGTCGTTAATTCTCGGTGGTGTATGGCCGACACATTACCATATGTCTCGGTCATGCAGGACCGAAACGTCTGTTCCAACAACAACTTCCAATAACCAAGACAAATAACTTTCCAAGAATCACAATCCAGCACGACAAGAGACACGAAAACAAAATTATTGATATATCAATGTAGTATGATAAAATCACTATACAAGAATCAAAATGTACAACAATACCCGAAAGGTATGATAAATTCACTTATTCTATATCCACACAACTTGACAGCTAACTTTCAAAATTAGTAAATGTACAACCAACAAAATTTTAAGGTACCGGTTTTAACACTACGGTGTACCTAAATCTACAACGGATATGGTGGCATCAAGTAGAGTTGCAATGGGCGCGATGTCTCGAAAGACGAATCTATCACGCCAACCTTTCGCACTATCCTGAACATACCGTTCCGACGAAGGGTATAAGAATGGCAATGGTGCATTCATGCTCAACTTCACCTGTCAAAGTGAACAGTATAACATGATCATATTGTCGGGAAACAAAAAAACAATTCAACAAAATTCGTATCACTTACCCTAAGACAATGTATATTCCTGTCATTAATCATGGCAATTACAAGTCTGTTGTGCGCGGTGGACGGTGGAGCACTACGTAGAGGTAGAAATGTGGAGGCACTCCCATGCGAGAGGTTGACGAGAACCACATTGACTGCAGTGGCTACCAACAATCCCATGTCTGGAAGTGTCAACCATTCTTGGAAAAGTGCACCAACTTGATTCTCTCGGCGATGCACCGCAATCTTGACACTCTCGTAACTCGAGCCTAGCACTTCCCGCCAAAGGTTTTCATGCCCGATAATCTCATCATACATTCTTCTATGGACAATCCTCCACCCGTCTACATTGGCAAGTCCAAGCCCAGACGCAACACACCTATATCCACAATTTCCATCGGCAAGCACATCGATGATGCCCTCAACATGTGGCAACCAATCTGGTTCTACGCAATGACCGTAAGCCATGTTAATTGCACTGTGCGTGCGTCGGCTGGCACGTCGCATTTTAGGAACAACTTTACTTTTCTTCTGCCTATAACTGGAGGTCTCATGAGTCGATAGCACGTACTCAAATTCACTCGGCAACCGTCTCGTAGAAGAATCGTCACCATCGTGTTTTCTCTTCGAAGACCCCGGTGTCCTCCATTTTGTCTTAATTTTTGCCGGCGGCACAACACCCGGTGTAGACGAAGGTCGACTAATCTCCCTGAGCTGCTGAATAATCCTGAGTCGATCGTCCTCATCAGTGCAAGTATGAAACTTTTCCAACACCCGTTCAATCTCATCGTGCACGTTGTACCCAGACGGGTCCACCGGATTCTCAGGTATCATACTCAACTTTCGCCAGTAAACATGAATGTCCTCGAGAGGGATGGGCGACCCAACAAATATATGATGGTTCAGCTTATGTGCACAAGGAAGGCCATGTGTGGTGCGTATCTCGCAACCACAACGAGTGAAGTCGTGACCAACATCCTCTCCACGTGTCAATTCATCTCTAATTAGCCTAAGCGCCCGTTGAGAGACATAACCACGCAATCGTCGATACAACTCAGCAATGTACTCATGTTGGACGACATTCAAACTTAGCTTAAACGATGCCTTGATATTGTTGTGTTGGATTCTAAGGAGGCTATCAACCACATTCCACAGAGCCTCAAAATTGGCCTGACCGTTCCCAAGGTGTAGCTTCAGAATAGAATGCGCAGACTCCACCCTCCGCATTGTCGTTTCCCCAAAGTGCATAAGTTTATTTGTCCAAGCGAAGACAAATTTCTCCTTGTAGTTCTTTAACCGTGTGTTGTCCAAGTACTCCGTAAGACCATTTACATTCCCAAACTCACAACGCAGGTCATTCACCCTAACTTCGAATAAGGCCTCCGAGTTGGCATACATCACGCTCGTCCACCTATCCATAAAACGCGCAAAACCATCGTTCTCCCCAAACATCTTCTTAGTCTTGGCCAAGACTACTTTGTTGATGTGCCAAGAGCAAATGAGGTGAGACGAGGCCGAAAAACTTCTTCTATGACACTAATAAGGGCTAAGTCCCTATCGGTAACGAACACGTCAGGCTTAGGCCACCCATCCAATATGGATCTCAAGTTCTCAAGTGCCCAAACATAATGCCCATGACTCTTTGATGATAATAATGCGAACCCAACGGAGAACGTCAAGTGCGTAGAAGTGATGCCAACAATCTCCAACAAAGGCATTCAGTACCTATTTGTCTTGTACGTGCAATCCATCAAAATAACCGATGGGAAACACCTTACCAACTTTATTGAGTCGGGATGTGACCAAAATAACTCGGTGACAACATTCGTAACAGGATCCTTCCTATGCCACGACAGCCACTTATTCTTCTCCAATATGTGCAACAGTTGTTGCATTTGAGTCCTCCCACCCGCATCCTCATTTCGGACTTTTGTCTTGCATTATATATTGTCCTCATTGTCGATACGTTTCTAACGTCCCTTTGCTTCAACGTATTTAGGATGTCTCTTGGCTTCACATTCCCCTTTGTCATTTGCACTACAACTTCATGCTCCCCCTTATCCAATCTCCCGGCAAATGAATGGCTGTCCAAGTTTTTTGCGGGCTCGTGATTGTGTCTCCCACATATAACAGTGATATACCACAACGAGTTAGCATTTTCCTTTACGTTGATAAGGAAATGACATCCACATTTCTTGGTACCAGTTTGAGTCCTCGTCGTTTCCTCTTCTTCTTCATTTCTTGGTTTCGAAGCAATTTTTGCCGTTTTACCCTTCCCAACTCTTTGTGACATTCCCCTATAAGTCCCCGACCTCTCAGTAAGTTTCACCCTTCCCCTGCGCTTAATGCCCCCGGCGTCAGAGTGCTTTGTCGCTAGCACAAACATGTTCTCACGGCCTATCATTGGAAGCCATGAAAGTGCCGCTTCTCTAGTTGGGAATGGCCTACAAGGTGTAAACGTGTCCGTGTAGTCTGGAAATAGGCCAGAAACCGGCATTACCTGCAATACAAACAGTGCAACATTATAATCAACCAAATTGTACAGCACAATCACAAAAACATCCAAAAAAACAGGTTCTCGGTAGTACAGATCCGCAACTTTCTTCAAAGTCTCGCTCACGAACGACCGAGAGTTACTAAATACTCTCGATTTTACCGTTTCGTGACCTACGTAAACCTATCGGTCCTCTATGACCGAGACATAACCATACATCTCGGTCCTGCGAGGCCGATACAATCGCCCACATCCACAGAAACTTCGGATAACCGCAAAAAAAATACAATAAATTTACAAAATTACCTCAAGTACGACCTCCTCTAGCACCGAAGCAGTACAATCCTCCATTACATAGTTGAGACAAGTTCGGATTTGAATAAATTACCAAACCCTACGTTGACAAACAAATCATTATTTTCACAGTTATACACAACTCAACAGTTCTAAAAAACTCGAATATGGTTGTCAAACATTGTTACCTCGCTGTCGGATGATGTCAATCCACAATAATCGATCAACGCTCGCTAAATACAATGTGGCTTTGCGGTTCAACCTTGTGGTGGGGTGCCTTTTTTTCTTTGTCAAAATGATTTGTGGGGTTTGAATCACTATATATACAAGGGTAAAATAGTCTTTTCCACTTTTGCTGAAATTTTTACAAAAACTTTGGGTGCCTTCATTAAATGGTGGGGTGCCCTTAGCGGCCCTCAATATTTGTTGGGGGGTTTAGAAAAGGAAGGTAACTTTTTTTATTCCAAAAATAAGGTTGGCTACTTTTAAATTACAAAATTAAGGTATATCTCCTTTTGAAAATAAGTCATTGATGATGATGTGGCTCCATGTGGCATGTGTGTTGATGAGGTGGAGTGAATGACTCCTTTTGAAAATGAGTCATTCATACAAAATGAATGACTCCTTTTGAAAATGAGTCATCTATACAAAATACACAACCTCTATTTTACTCCTCAAAATGAGTACTTTGTTCAACCCATGCAAACGAAACGCACGTACCTCGAGGTGATAACCCAAGCAAACGACACACACGTATCTAGCGGTGGACAACCCATGCAAACAACAAGCTTGTATCTCGAGGTGGATAAACCATGCAAAAGTCACGCACGTGTCTCGAGGTGGACAATCCATGCAAACGACACGCACGTATCTCGAGGTGGACAAATCCATTCAAACGTCACGTACATGTCTCGAGGTGGACAACCCATGCAAACAACACGCATGTATCTGGCGGTGGACAACTCATGCAAACAACACACACGTATCTCGATGTGGACAACCATGCAAACGTCACGCACGTGTCTCGAGGTGGATAACTCATGCAAATGACACACACGTATCTCGAGGTAGACAAATCCATGCAAACGTTATGCACGTGTCTCAAGGTGGACAACTCATGCGAACGACACGCACGTATCTGGCGGTGGACAACCCATGCAAACAACGCGCACGTATCTCGAGGTGGATAATCCCACGTTATTTCGACATCTACATGGCGCCCACGTGGAACACTCCACGTCATGTCCGTGTTCAGAAAACATGAATGACGCATTTCCAAAATGCGTCATTCATGTTAGGGAACATCCACGTGGGCGCCACATGGATTGTTCCACAATACACGAATGACGCATTTTGGAAATGCACCATTCGTGTATTTTGAGCGGACTAATTTTTCTCCAACTAATGGCGCATTTCCAAAATGCGTTTTACCTTACTTTTGGAATAAAAAAAAACTAACTTATTTTACTCATTTATATTAATTTTGACAGTACATTTGTAATTTTTCCATTTGTTGGAGCAAGCTACTTGGGGCATCTACAATCCAGAAACACTAAAATGATGTAACACTAATACTATTTCATATATATTTTAATATAAATACTGACTTTAATATTATTCACATCTCCAATCTCACAACGATATCTTTTACACTATTTTATTTTTTATTCAATTTAATTTTAATGTAAAAGTAATAAAATTATAACTTAACTTTAAGAATATATAAAAACAAGAAATAAAATAAAAAATATTGAATAGTAAAAAATTTGGTGAATAGCGTAGCAACCAAAATACGGTGGCACTATTCAGAAAATGCTTTTATGTTATGGCGATGCATTGGAGCGTCATAACACCAAAATGCTTCTCCACCAACTCTAAAATAACACCGGTTAGAGAAGCTCTTAAGCCCACAACCTAAACCCTAAACTCTAAACCAATAATTGTGCAAATAAATACGTGTATTTTGGGTTAAGTTTGTGAGTTACAAAACATTTTCCTTCCTTTTTTTTTAAAGATACTAGGATCTTATTAGTACTTGATTTCATGTCATTTGGTTGTATAGTATATTAGAAACTTGATTTTTTAAAAAGGAAAAACATATTAGCTAGCCCTCAGACTTTGAGTTGGCCCTTCAATTTTATTTAGTTAATTTGAGTCCTTCAACTTTGATTTTGATTGAAATTTGATCATTCTCACACCTTCTTCTTGAGTCCAGCGTGAGAGGAAGAAGGCGTGAGAATGGCCAAATTTGAACTCGGGGCTTTTTGTTTTGTCTCTCGAACCATTTTTTGTTTCGATAAAATTGGAAAAGGGTGCGTTACTTTTAGCGTTGTGAGGGCTCAATCTCAATTAAAATCAAAGTTCAAGGGTTCAAATCAAGCAAATAAAAGTTGAGGGCCCAAATAAAAAAAAACCTCAAAGTTTGAGAGCCACTTAATATATTTTGCTTTTAAAAAAATAATAATTTACTTTTAGAACAAAAAGTGAAAATTGATGACAAAAAAACCTTAATAAAATTGGTGTCGCAGCAAAATCTTCTAGATGTGTTTGATAATCAATAGGTCATAAGAACATTTTTTTTTTATTCAACTTTAAATATGTTAGTTTATATGAAGTTCAGAAGCTGTGTCATTGACTAACTCTTATTCAACTTTAAATATGTTAGTTTATATGAAGTTCATGAAGGCACCTTATTGTTGAGGGCACTAAGCATTTTACCAAGGGCACCTAGAAATTAGGACCGAAATTCCCAAAATACCCCTTGTTCAAAACAGAGGCACCCCACTACCCCCACCACCCCCACCATCGAACTCTTGAGCAACCACGAAATCGTTGATACCGGTCATTGCTTTGTGTGTCATTGACTAACTCTTATGTGATTAGTCAATAGACTCAATACCAAACAAAAAGATAATAGAATTTGTAGGAAGGTCAATTTAACAAAAGAGGCGAAAAGAAAAGTTTAAACACTCATGACTATCAAAAAACAAACAAACATAATTGGTTAAAATATCTCAAACGAAAACACCGTAACGACATCACCACCGACTACCATAACATTATACACACCTCACTCTACAAACCATAACATAGTACCAACATCATTTTAGACATCATAAGATATTAACAACAAAGAGTGCATATCAACTCACTTTATATTATAGACAACACCACTTTACATCACTTTTCATTGGCAGAGTTAATAATATTTACAAAAAATGCAGTGGTTCGGCAAACATGAATGTCAAACTATAGAGAATCTAAATCTACCATGGATGAGCTCCTTCTTCAGAAGGTACGACTGCCACGATTGTGCCTCCCACATATGACAGTAACGTACCACAAAGAGTCGGCATTTTCCTTGATGTTAATAAGGAAAGGGCATCCACATTTCTTCGTACCAGTTTGATTCCTCCCCTTTTCCTCTTTTTCTTCATTTCTTGGTTTCGAGGAAATTTTGGCCGCTTTCCCTTTCCCAACTCTTTGAGACATTCCCCTATAAGTTCCGGAAAAACAAACAAACATAATTGGTTAAAATATCTCGACCTTTCACAACGTTTGTTATTATACCTTAACATTTTTAAATTTGTTATTATATCCTAACATTTATTGATTGTTGAATTTGTATCTTAAGTCACTTATTAACTCCAAATTTAATGGTGTAGCACCTAAATAATAAATTTAAAAAGTCACCTCATCGACTATAATTATTAAAATAATTACTAATCTATTATTTGAATTCATTATTTAGGTGCTAACTCATCAAATTTAGAGTTAAAAAATGACTTTGGTTACAAAATAAGCAATTTAAAAGGTTAGAATACAATAACAAATTTAAAAAAATTAGGATAAATAACAAAAGTAGTAAAAAGTTAGGTTACTTTAACAAATTTGGCCAACAAAACAAGATGTCGCGAATATTGTGTTTGTGAAAGAAAACTTAGAACGAATAATCAAATAACAAAAGCGTTAACCAAACAAAACTTGCAACTATTACGACTCGACAAGCATTCCAGGAAAGAAAATTACGTTCCAAATTCAATTACAACTAAAATAGAGGCGCGCTATGGGAACCTCACCTATTACTAAAGGCACACAGTTATTAAGGGTATCAAGTGCTTTATCGAGGACACCCAAAAAATTGAGGTGAAATGCTAGAAATAACCCTACCCAAAATGAGTACCCTACCCCCAATCTTTCAAAACAAACCACCAAAGCACCCCAAACCCCTCTATCTTTCCTTGCTCCTTGAACTTAGGCACCCTACTAAATCTCTAAAACCCTAACTTTCTCTTTCCTTTTGATTCCCGTTTTCCCTACCTCTCACTCTCTCGTAAATTTTGCCTTTTCCTTTGGTTCCATCCCTCTTCATTTTTTTCGGATTCGACAGAAGTTAAGGTTCAGATTTTCAAATTTGATCTTGCGGGGCATCCATTCGAATAACATAAGGTATGTTCATAGTCGATTGGTCCACAATGTGTTATGTTAGTTTATTATTGTTGTTTATATTATGTGTTCTTCATTCATGGGTTCCAAATCTAGAAACCCGTGTTTTTCGACCATACAAGGTTGTCATTGATGGTGTATTCTCGACCACCAATGGTTAAAAATTACAATTTGGTTGAAATCAGTCGAGTTAGTATCAGTTACCTGATGCTAAAACTATGTCATATGTCTCAATTTACTATGAACGAGTTTAATGTTTTAGTATATTTTGTTTTAGCAAATGACGTATGTCTCGGTTGCTATAAACAGAGACTATACCTTGGTTCTCGATTATTAGTGCTCGAGACAATATGTCAGAGTCTCGGTTCTTTTCGAGATATAAAAATGAACTTCATTTATGTTTGACTTAGTTGTACATATCGGAAACTATTATGTATTGTTTCGTTAACACGATATTAAAACTTATATATATATATATATATATATGTTTCGTTCACATGTTGTCGAGACATATCTAGTGTTCTCGGACCTGTGCAACCGAGACTTGATTCTTATACATTATTTCATTGATTTTATGTTGAATTTGATTACCTTTCATTTCTTTTCAGATATGGCTCGTTCCGAGACAGTTGTGACCAAGGAGGAGAGTAGTAGTAGCGGTTAGGAGGTGCCCGTGTCATGGTGGTCGATGACCCCATACCACATCTTACCAAAAAGAGAAACAAAAGACTGCCACGAAGGGTAATGCACCAGATACGGGTAGACTTGCTTGGAAGGGTGTTCTAGAAAATGAGGGTTCACATGTTGTCGAGCATCAGGAAATAGATCTCATTATTGTTCGTGGTGGAGCTGATGGTGAAGCATCCGAGTCTTATAAGGACTCACTTGGGAATGATGAAAGAGAAGAAGAATTGTTGAAGCATATTTTGGTTTTGTTTTAGTTACTTATTGTTTCATTGGTTAGTTCTTTAAGAATTGTTGTTATTTTGTTAACTTTGTGAAGGTTATGCGGGTTGTACTAGCAGTGATGGAGGCAACAGAGGCGGCCGAGGCACCCGAGCCACCAGAAATGAAGAAGAGTAATAAGACGACTCGTTTGCTCCTTTACCTGGTGGGCTGTGGACCAGATTTTATTGTTAAGCTTCAAACGTCACATTGGGTATGCGATTTGGAAGGATGACGTATGTTATTTTTTGTTTGTTCTCTTTCATTTTATTCATTTATAAGAATATATTATATTATCCTTGAAATGATGCTAGTTCATTCGTTGTTGCAGCATTACCCTTTGTTAAATTGCATCAACTACGAGGCTCAATTCTAAGACTGGGATTTGCAATCGTGTCATCCCGACACCAGGGACTTTAAAGGATTTTCCAGCGGTTTGGGTTTACTCCCTTATTGACTACTAATACTGAAAGGGCAACAAGGAATTGATTTATGCATTTGTCGAGCGGTGGCAGCCAGAGAAAAATACATTCCACATGTCTTTCGGTGAAATGTCTATCACTTTGGAGGATATCGATATTCTACTGAGAATCTTGGTGACGGGCTAGGTCGTTGCGGTGGAAAATTTTTCAAGATATATCGAGGACTCTCGTAAAGAATCTATTGAACTAGTTTCAAAGTTGCTTGGTGTTACAATTGAATAGGCAGATGATGAGGTCGACATCACTAGGGACCTCAATGTCCGAATGACATGGTCGAAGACTCGGTGGTTCTCTATCGAAAAGTCAAAGTCGCTTCATTACCCTCCCGTGCAATGCACCGCACGAGCATTCGCGTTGTACCTCTTGTCGTGCACTCTCTTCACCGACAAGAGTGGATCGTAGGTCTCAATTGCATTGCTTAAGCCGTTGGAGAATTTAGACGATGTCGGCAACTATGCATGGGGCACCGTTGCTTTGGCTTACTTGTATCGTCGGCTTGGGTCAGCCACCAGAGTTGAAGTGTTACAAATTGTCGAACACCTCACTTTTCTTGAGGTAATTATTGTTAATTTAATCGCTTTACACTTGTAATTTTGTTTTATTCTTACTAATTGTTTTATCGATACTATTTTTTTAATCAGTGATGGGTATGCGAGCACTTCAAACTCAGGCATGTCATATCAAACACTAAGTACATGAACCAATTGCAACAACGTGTTTCTCGCAAGATCCAGAAACACGAGACGATCAATGTTGGGGATAAGTTGGCGTCAAATCGGAGGACATTGGACATACTGAGGCCAAATGAGGTGTGTGTACTTATTTAATTTCTTTCAAATACCCTCGTGGTGCCATATGTGTTACTAATACATGTCCACTTCACTGGCGTAGGTGACTTGGGACCCGTACATTGATCTCATGTCTGATGGTATGGTTCATCCGATGATGTTCTGCGATGGGACCTTGAAGTATATGGATAGCGTGGAGTCATACCATCCGGAAAGGTTCCTGAGACAACTTGGTCATGTGCAAGAATACTACCCTTTTATATCCCCCTCTCAAAGCATCTCGAGGCCCATCCGCAATTGAGTACTCCATCAAGTATGGATTTCAACTGGAGCACTGGGAGGGGTGGCGTAACCATTTTTTGGCCCCTGAAGTTCGAGGTAAGAAGGTTCAATTCGATTTCACGACAATAACAAAGTATTTTCCTTGGTTTTAACATGTTTCACACCTTGTAATCGAGAACCCGTTTGATGATGATGATGTTGATGTCGCCTGTACTATGTCTAATAATGAGGTGTTAGAGGTATGTTGTTGGTACCACGTACACCTAAGTATTTTTTTCTTATATTTTCATATGTTATTGTTAATCATTTGTTGGACTATTGTTTTAAACTAATTACTTTGATCTAATTGTTTTTGAACAGCGAAGTAAGCGTGCGTTTGACATCGTGTTGAAGTGGATGGATTTGCCAAACGATGAGTTTATCATGGAGTCCGCAAAGAAAATGGTGAATGACGTGGTGAACTTCTTGTCAGGGAGGATTTTTTCCACGACTACCACCACCATGACCATAACAACTACCACAATGTCAGCCCCTGTCACACTTTCAAAGGAATCCCGACATGACAACACGACAACCCAGTCGAGGTCAAGTGATGTTCCTCCCCTCGAGATGTTCCTCCTCCCAAGTGCATGCACGAAAATGAATATTAGCGAAAGCTATTTAAGAATAAAAAGCCTTTTGAGCCCTTCCAAGAATGAACTTTGATACTCTCATTATTTGATGGTTTGTTCTTTTTAAACTTTATTAAGTTATTTGATAGTTTGTAAACTTTGTTAAGTTATTTTTTGAGAAAAACTTTGTTTTTTTACTTGTTGCTTTGTTTATAATCTTTGTTTGCTTTTTACTTGGTTGGAACTCTCATTACTTTGGTTTGGTGGCTTTGTAGATGGATTTGAACTTTTTCTAGGATGGATATATTCTTTGTGTACCTGTTTGATAGTTTATTGTGAATGTTATTGGTTTTGTGGATTGGTTTGGTGTGAATCATAAGTGAATTTGGGCTTCCAAATTGCGTTGCACCTTTGTCAGGTATGTCTCAGTCCCACAAGTCCGAGAGTGTGTGTGTAATGTCGGCCCTGCCTTACCGCAACTACATAGTGGTAACAAGGACCCCTATGACCGAGACAACTACACAAGTTACAGATAATTACCATCTCGGTTATGGGCACCCAGTAACTGATAAATAGACTTGGACATCACCTATCGTGACTGACCCTAGCAAACTTGGAGTATTGTGACCACGACCATTACAAAAGATAAGCATACAGTCTCGGTCGTACAAGGCCGAGACTAAACGTCTTATGTCGAAAGTAATAAATCGAGAATTTCGTGAAGTTTCAGTCACGTATAACCAACACAAGTCTGATCAATGTAGATTACATTTCCTCTCGGTAACACGACACTGAGCAGATATGCGAATTTCAGTTATGTGCCTCTGATACTCTACCATATATCTCGGGTAAGTGTCATCGAGTCATACCAATAGACCTCGAGATTACATATTAAACAAAATGTCTCAGTGGTCTTCTACCGAGTCTTTTTGTCACTTACCGGTTGGTGTGTACCAAGACTCTGGCAAATGTTTCAAACTTGCGTGGCCAAGACATTTGTTTTGACAACAATGTGTAAGTTGAGAATACATATAGTTAACAATAACAAACCTTAACTCATCTACAACAAACAACCATGAAACTTTTCCAACACTTAGCGCTGAACGGACAACGATGAAGCATACACAAAACAAAATGTATATAATACCAACTAAACAAGAGAAATCATACTTTATATAAGTGTTTGAGATATCCATGTGAGAATGATAAATGCGTGTTACAAGGTATAATGAAAAGTAAACCAAAATAAATGTAAATCCATGAAATCATTCATGTAGGTAAATCTAAATTTAGCAATAGCGATGCTAAGTCTACTACAGAAGGCGTGCCTTGTTGAGAAGATAGAACCAACACAAGTTCTCGAATAATGAATCCCTCACGAAAACCTTTAACACACTCTTCAGCATACCTTTCCAACGATGGGTATAATGATGGAGCTGGTGCATTCATTTTTAGTTTCACCTGTCAAATATAAAGTAGAACAACAAGTGATTATCATGTACTTTAAAATTGATAAAACACATTTCAAATATAATGTACAAACTTACTCTAACCCAATGGATGTTCCTATCATTTATCGTGCCAATGATAAGCCGACCATCGAAAGATGGTGGTGGGACATTACTTGGAGGAAGAAATATCAAACAACTATCATGTGAGAGGTTGACTAGAATGACATTAAATGTCGTTGCTATTAAGAGCTCCATGTCCGGAAGCGTCAACCATTCGTCAAAAGATGCCCCAACCCGATCATCCGGACAATGCACGACAATCTTTACCTTATCGTAACCCGTTCAAGCACTTCCCACCAAAGAGTTTCGTACCTCATGATCTCATCAAACATGCTTCTATGTACTAACCTCCAACCATCTACATCGGGGAGTTCGAGCCCGGAGGCAACATAATGATATCCACAATTACTATCGCCCATCGCATCAATAGTGCTCTCAATGTATGGCAACCAACCTGGTTATATGAAATGGGCATAATCAATCTTAGATACACCATGGGTCACCCGATGTGTCCAACGTATTTTAGGCCCCATTGTATTTCACTTTTTCCTCGAACTAGATGTCTCTTCTTTCGTTAGTGCATACTCAAACTCGCTTTAGATTTCTTGTCGTCGAAGTATCGTCTTCATCGAGCTTCCGCTTTCGATGCTTTTTTATTTCCTTTCTTCATAAAACTCCCAATAATAGAACTCGGTGTCCTTCCATTTGTCTTTATTTTTATAGGTGGGACAACCCTCGGTGTCGATGAAGGTCGACTAATCTCTCTAAGCTTCTGAATAATCCTGATGCGATGATCCTCGTTAGTGCAAGCATGAAAATTTCTCAACACTATTTGAATCTCATCGTTGAGATTGTATCCGACCCGACCTACAACATTCTATGGTACCATACTCAATTTTCGCGAGTATACATGAATGTCCTTGAATGGGATGGGTGAACCAACTATATTATAGAAGTTTATATCATGTGCACAAGGAGGACTATGTGTGTTACGTATGTCACAACCATAAAGAGCAGAGTCATATCTACCACTCTCTTCACGTTTCACTTAATCTCTAATAAACATAAGCACCCTTTGAGAGACGTATCAACGCAACTGACGATACAAACTATCAACATATTCATGTTGCACCACATTCAAGCTGACCTCAAATGATGTCTTGATGTTGTTATGTTGGATCCTAAGAAGACCATCTACCACACACCACATACTGTCAAAACTTGGCTAGTTGTTGCCAAGATGTAGCTTTCAAAGTCGAATGCACAGACTCAACCTTCTGCGTCGTGATTTCCCCGAAGTGCATAATTTGATATGTTCATGCCGGTACAAATTTTTTCTTATAGTATTTCACCCATGTGTTATCCAAGTAATCAATAAGACCCTTCATAGTTCTGAACTCATATCGTAAGTCATTAATCCTAAGTTTAAATTATGATCTTTAGCATACAACACACCCGTTCACATATCCATGAAACATGTGAAGCCTTCATTATCCCCAAGCATATTCTTAGTCTTGGTCAACACTACTTCGTTAATGTGCTATTAGCAAAGAAGGTGAGACAATGTTTGGAAATATTTTTTTGATTGCACTAATCAAACCTAACTCTCAATCTATAACAATCACGTCAGGTTTAGGCTACCCATTTAGTATAGACCTCAAGTTCTCAAGTGCTCAAACATAATTGGCATTAGTCTCCGATAAAATGAAAGCAAACCCGTCTGAATGTCAAATGCGTCGAAGTGATCCCAACTATCTCCAACAATGGCATTCAATACGTATTAGTTTTGTATGTGCAATCCATTAGAAGAATCAACGGGAAACACCATAACAACTTAATTGAATCAGGATGTGCCCAAAATAAGTCAGTCATAACATTCGTCTTGGGATGCTTCCTATGCCACGACATCCACTTATTCTTATCAAATATGTGCAATAGTTGTTGCATTTGAGTCATCCACTTGCATCATCAATTCTATGTTTTGTCATGTATTGTATATTGTCCGAATAGTCGAAACATTATTTTCATCATTTTTCTTCAATGTGTTGAGGATATCTCGTGGCTTCGCATTCCCCTTAGTCATCTGCACCACAAGCACCTGCTCATTCGAATCCAATCTTCTTACAAATGAGTGGTCATCCAAGTTGTTGACGGGGACATGATTGTGCCTCCCACATACCACATTGACGCACCATAAAGAATATGTATTTTCCTTGATGTTAATAATGAAAGGGCACCTACATCTCTTGGTACCAATTTGGTCCTTGTATTTTTCTCATTCTCTTCAGTTCTTGGTTTCAAAGCAAGTTTTTCGGCTTTGGCTTTCCCTAGTCTTTGTAACATTCCCCTAAATGTACCAGACCTCTCACATGCAAGTTTTACCCTTCCCCCGCGCTTAACCCCTCCAGCATCAAAGTGCTTCGTAATTAATACAAACTTGTTTGCACGACCGATCATTTGAAGCCATGAAATAGTCGCTTCTCTAGATGGGAATGACTTTATAAGGAGTGAAAACATCCTAGTAGTCTGGAAATAACGTGGAAACCGACATTACCTGCAACAAAACATTGAACCATAATGGCTCATCACAAAAAAACTGCACATTCGCTAAAAAATGCAAAAACACACAATCTCCGTTGTACAGGTTCGAGACTTAAGAAGCAATGTCGGTACAACATAACCGACACTGCTTGAAGAGTCTCGGTACCTTATGACTGAGACATGTGGATTTGTTTCGGCTAATATATATCGAGACTTATTGACAAGTCTCGGTCCTACGTGGCCGATATAATTGTGTACATGCACAAAACTGTAAAAATTAAAAAAAAAGACAATAAACATCAACAAATACATCTTCTTGTACCACCTCCTGCACCATTTTATTATCTTCATCCATTTCACGCTGAAAACAACTTTGGATTAGTTGGATCTACCATATCCTATAATGGAAAACCAAATCATCAATGTCACTATTTGCCACACTAAAATAGTTGATTCGAAGTTTAATATGGTTGTAATCGATTATCACCTCACCACCGGATGAAGTGAAAGCGAATGAATCGATACACGTCCGCTGACGGATCACGTGGGTTTCGATTGGAGATGAGAGAGGAAGGAGGTGGAGTGCCCCGAAATCGATTCAAAAGTGTGTTGTGGGAGTGTGGAATGTTTATATGAAGGAGCAATTTTGTCTTTTCCATCAATGTCCAATTTGGAGGATAAAAAAACCTTAACATTTGGGTGCCTTCAGTAATAGGTAGGGTGCCCATAGCGCGCCTCCTAAAATAACATGGAAGTGTTACAGATGATTTGTAATAAATTTGCTTTTTACTATAAGCTTTTTAAAATATTTAAGTTTCTTAGGACCGTCTCAGTAATAAATGTTATATTTTTTTCGGTAAATAATAAATCAGTTGGATTACTATTTGATATTTATTTTGGTAAAAGTCTACAATGAAACTAGTCGACATCCCACATTTTGCACGCGACAAAATATAAGTATCTACATATTGGATAGAATAATTTTAATGAGGAAAAAAGTGAAAAAAAACTTATGATATTCTCCCTCCCTTCTCAAATATTTGTCACGTTTTAAAACTTTTTGTTTCAACTATAACCTTAAAAAATAAAAAAACTAAGCATCAATTGCTTCATTTCCAAGTCTAACATCACTAAAGACAAAATCACATCTTTTAATTTTTCTATAAAAAATGGAGAATATACAACTCAAAATTGCCAAAGTGTTTTAATCATTTTTAAAACTCCTAAAAACATGAAAATAATAATTAATATCACAAAATTCACATAGTTAAAGCGAAAGCACGTTTACCTCGAAAAAAAAAAAAAAAAGCACGTAGAAAATTATTTAACACACATTAAAAAACTTCAATAATATTTGAAGTTACGGAAAGAAAAAAAAAGACAAATAACTATGGTTAGAGAAAGACATATATATATATATACTATTATTTTTTTTTCAAAAAATAGCTATAAAATATTAATAAGAAAAGAATTGTTAAAAAATAAAATTGCTTGTGATAATAGTATGACATTAAGCAAGTATATCAGTGTGGCTAATGTGAAAGAAATTCCACTTTTTATGTATAATATAAATCTATAGATCAAAAGAAAATCTCTATAGATATATGAATAAAAAATCACATATATCTATAGTATATATATAGTATATATCTATAAATATAAATTCACATCTATTGATGCAAACACAGAGATAAAAAGAAAAAAAAACTATTATAAGATACCATAAGTTTTGTATATTTCTATTACAATAAATATTAATTGAATTTGTGTTATAATGGATAAAAAAAAAACTTGTTATAGTTGTATAGCAATTTTTTTTTCAAATACTTATGTTAAAATTAGAAACTCCCAAAAAAAGACAAAAAAAGAAAATTATTAAAAAAAACTAAATAATTATATTTTACCATTCTACCCCTCACTTAAGTGCGAGAAATATCAATGGCTTGTGTTTTTTTCTTATAAAATATCAATTATGACATCATAATGCCATATATCACATCACTACAAAAAATGACTATTTAGAAACGGAATTAGCAACGAAATTGAGTTCTGTTGCTAAAAAAAATGGTTTGAGACGGAATTAAGACGGACTAATTCAGAGACGGAATAGAGAGAGATCAGAGACGGAAATAGAGACGGAATTGAGACGGAATTAAATTCCGTCTCAAGAAATGACGCAAACTTTCCCACCAAAACTTTAATTTTTTACAACCGTCCGTTACGTCTCGAGATTCGTGCGTGTTTCGATCTCGACGATTCAAAAATGGGGACCAACCACACCTAAGTCTGAAATCTCTCTCTCTTTCTCTCAACTCTCTTTCTCTCTCGACGCTCTCTGCCTAAACCCTAAACGCTCTTTGCCTTCTCTCTCTAACCGGTCTCTGCTCTCAGCGTCACCGCTCTCTGCGCCTGGTCACCACTCTCTCTGCTCACTGCTCACCGCTCACCGATCTCTGCTCCCTCTCCGCTCTCTCTCCGATCCCCGCTCTCTGCTCTCTCTCCGCTCACCGATCGATCCACCGCTCTCTGCCCTCTGCTCGATGTGTTGCTCACCGCTCCCATCACCGCCCTCTGCTCTCTCGTGTGCATAGGCCGATCTCTGTTCGTTCTCTCTCTCTCTCACCTCTCTCACCGCTCACCGAAGCTTCCCAGTTCTCCATCTACAGAGGCCCGAAAACTGCATGGATGCGATTCAAGAAGGGAGGAGCCAAGATCATTGAAGGGTCGCTCTCGAACCACGACAATCTCATGCGCGCTATCAACCAAGTCGATGCCGTTATTTCTGCTTTGTCGTCGTCGGATACAAGCGCAACCACCACCCAATTACAGCACAAGATTGTCGATGCCATCAAAGAAGCTGGAAATGTCTAGGTAAGAATCGTAAGATTGACACCCAATCATGTCGAATTGGGTGCATTTAAGCTAAATCATAGCTTAATTAATTTGACGTTGCTACATAACCTAGCTAAAGGGGGATTATTTTGGGGACAAGTCGCCTTGACTTTCTTTTCCGCTTTTCTTGGTTGATCAAGTATTCATGTCGACATCGATGAATAATCTTAAACATGTGCTTAATGCTTAATCCAAATCAACTAAATTTAAGATGATCATACAGTGTAAGAAAATTAGCTGTAATGATACTAACATGAAACTATAAGGCTATAAGCTTATAATTTATTTTGAATAATTAGTAAAGCGACATCGTTTAATAGCTATAGTTGTCGAAGTCTAGCTTTTTAGTTACCGATGAGTTCAAGTCTACACTGTGATGAGTTTCGGGAACTGTTTCCTGCTACTACTAAAGTGAAATGCTTGAGTGATGCTGGCCTATTCCTTGATGCGTAAATACCTCCCGTTCCTGTATGCATTGCATTTATTGTTGGTCTTTATCAATTCAATTGGCCATTGCTCTATCCCTTGGCATTCTTGATTTAATACCGATGTTCCACTTACAGGATTGATGTATCTGGTAACCGCACTATTTGCGAAATTTTCAATTGCTTTAGTTTTCACATGGTTTGGGTCGTTTGCTAACTGGTGACATGATATATGTCCCTTACTATAGTTTCTTGATGTTCTATGCAAGTTTGTGAATTTCAGTGAGCCTTAGAAGAGTTATGTGTCACTTGCTCTTTTAACTTTGATTTCTACCCTTTCCTTGTGACGGATGGGTGGCAACATCGTTGGATTTTCACAAGAACTACGATGCTAGCGTTTTTGAGACAACCATAAGGTTGCATTGTAAGGTTTAAGTTATTTTACTTTCCAATTTGTCTTTCTCTTCTTGGAATAATATCCTGGGATTGTGTTTGAAATGTAGAAAACGTTTTAGTTTTTTATCCAACTCGTTTTTCTTTATGTTTAATGTTTTGTTTACTGCATCTCTTGTCATCTCTACAGCTTCTCAATTGGTGAGGTTGATTTAACTTTCAATCGAGGGATAAAGAAATGAAATTCAACTTGGAAAAGGAAAGAACACCATGAATTCTCAAGCAGTGGAATGATATATGGTTTATTGGTCAACTCTTTACTGCCTCCTTCCTTAATACTCATTAACTTTTTGATGTTTTTCCAAATGTGCAAACGTTAAATTAATTGTTGTTTTCTTCATGTTCAGTGTGTGATAAGAAGTTTTTCTCTGAATTAACAAAAGAAGCATCCGAAATTTCTAGGTGTTTCGCCACTAGAGTTAGACGCCTCCTCCATATTCACATATCCACTAGAAACGATCAGCCACTCAGGGATACATCGAGTCCAAATGTTGGTTGAATATGCCACACTGAATGCTAATGCAATGAGAAAGATTCTCAACAAGTATGACAAAGTGAGTGCGAAAGAAGTTCTATCTACTTGCTAGTTCCATATTTTAACGATTTTGCATTCTTTTTACTAATTTAACATTTCGGCGGTGCACGGTTCGTCAATGGAAGAAAATTTTATTCGAGGATACGAGGTGACCATATGGAACTCCTGCAGTCACCCCCCTGGCTAATAGAGTTGGGAGCGTTCTACATAAATCTCAATGGCTCCAATGAGGGGAGCCCAATCGCTATTCTCGATCGCTCTTGTGATTTCGGTTACGATCGAGGCCACATTGAGATTTGTTGTATCGATTTTGTCAAACTTGATTATAGTTTGACATGTCCTATTTGCTTAGTAAATTTTGGGATTGCACAAGTTTTGTTTTGTTCATTAGGAAACATGCGGCGCATCTTATATATAAGTTGTGATGTTTGCTTACCTCTCCATGATTATCTTTATGCAGAAACCGTCTTTAATGCATATGCTTTGGGTCACATGGCCATCTCTTTTGCACATTGTGCATTTGTTCTCGCATCATCCGTGACGACATTTGAAGGCCTCAAGGCGACCGAAACGATATCAAAATGTCCCGTTTGTAGAGAGGTAACCTTTGTGGTAATTTTGGCATGATATTGATAATCTATGCTGACATAGAGGCCTTTCTTTTGTATTTTAAACTTAAAACTTGTTGAAGGTGCTCGAGATAATTCAACCAGGAAAAAAAATAGCTTATGTCTCAGGAAAATGCATAGATGAATTTAGAAGCAATTTCTGGGACGAATATCTCTTACTCCACTAACATCTGCCTTGTGACCACATGGTCAACTCTTTACATCAAAAGGGTCCTTAAGTTAAAGTACTGGGGGGTGTGGCCACATGCTTTTGAAATACCTTTCTGTTAAGGAAACTATTGTAGTTACAATAGTTACTATAGTTTCCTTAACACTTTCATTTGATATTTGATGACATCTTGTGATTATTGAGTAGGGTTAAGTGTAAGAAATGAAAATAACTACAATTCCCATGTGAAGCCATTTGGAACTTTTTTTATTTTTTTTTATGAATAAAAGTTGGTTTATTGAGATGTTTCCCAAACCTACATAAAGTTCATCAACTCCATGCTTAAGCGTTTTCTTTCATTTGTTTCATATTCTATCTAAAGGTAATCATCAAGTTTATTTTTTTTTCACTTATCTCTTCATTTTCTTTTTTATTGAATTAATTTCACCTCATCTAAAATCTTTGGATTATATAATATATTTTATCCTTTTCGAAATAATTACTTGACTTTCATGCTTTACAACAACAACATAGCCTCAGTCCCAAGTTAATTGGGGTCGACTACATTGATGAAACTCTTCCGCTGTGCATGTGCTCGATTTAGCGCAATTGATGGTGTGCTCCATTTTCGTGCTTTACAATTTTGTATTTTATATGATATGTCGTTTGGTTGTGAAGGAATTTCTCCTTTCTTTTTTTTCATTTAGAAGTTTATTTTATTTAAATTTTGTTGCCTTCTCAACTTAATTGATAAATGTAAGATTTGCACTATTTCTTAAGTACAGATTCATATGGAGGTTGCAGAATTATTCAACTTAATTGATAAATGTAAGATTTGCCTTCTCAACTTTATTTTTTTTACTTATCTCTTCATTTTGCTGCATTTTCAACTTAATGCTACTATTATATTGTTAACAAAATATTGTTGATCCATGCAGGCTAAGCTCCAAAGGAGACGTCAGGAGCTGATCCCAGACTACACCGGACCAGCCGATGGATGATGAGGCGGTGTACTACAAGGTGGCGGGTGATTGTCCCAAATGATGTCTACAGTCTCAGGTCGTTATGGAGAAAGAAGAGAAGATACGTAGATCCTGATGCTAGCACATCCCAGGTGCTAGCACAACGAGAGATGGACAACTTTATGATACTTAGGTATTTTTATGGTTGTTGTAGAACAATGAGAATCGTAGTTTTTTTTTTATAGATACTTAGGTATCTTAAACATTTATTATACTTGACTACGTTCGTGAATATACAAATCTTTTTTAATATCGAATTTTATATTTTTTCTCATTTGAATGCAATTACAATTGTACCATTTAGAAGAATTTCCATTTCTGTTCCGTCTCTATTCCGTTTCTAAATTCCGTCTCTAATCCGTCTCTAATCAGCAACGGGAACACATTTCCGTTGCTGATTGAATCAGCGACGACGATTTTAGAGACGGAATAGATTCCATCTCTGTTCCGTTGCAGAATTGAATTAGAGATGAAATTTATGCAAATCAGAGACGAAAATTTCCGTTTCTGATCTGCTATTTTTTTGTAGTGCATTGTGAGAGCTTCTCACAGACCTTCTATTTTTTTCTTATAAAATATCAATTATGACATCATAATGCCACATATCACATTGTGAGAGCTTCTCACAAACCTTTATATATATATATATATATATATATATATATATCAATATATTAAAAGCACGAATAACAAAAGTTTCCTTCGTGACTTGAATTATCGTTTATACCCTTTAATCACTTATTTATGCCTACTTTTTTGGAAGTCACCTATATTTTCTACGCATAAAATTATTTGCGATTTTAGTTTCTTCGATTTTTTTTATTTCGATTTATGCCTATATATAATCAATTATATGTAGTCCGCATATATAACTCTCATTCAACGGGTACATTAATTTGGATAGTTTTCCCTATTTCAAAATCGTGTTACATTTAATTGTGCCATTGTTTAAGTGTTTCAGTTGAACTAAACAACTATACAACTTTTTTAAAGTAACGATTATTAAATTATATATATATATATATATATAATCGATTGATTATATCATGTAGTCAACATATTATAACTCTCACTCTACACTTCAATTTGGATAGCTATTAGAACTAATTATATATTTACAGACTCCTTTTTCTCTATGGTAAATAAAATAATTGTGCCTAACTTATTCTTTACCCCATGTCTCATATCATTTTGCCAATAAATTTATTGTTCTCTCTCACAAACTCTACAAATTTACACATTAATGGGAAGTTTAATAATTAAAATTTCTAGCTAAACTTAAGACAAAACATAATTTTTTAGATTAGTTCCTAAACCCGCATGCATAGCATGTATACGAAACTAGTATATATATATATATTAATACTAAAACAAGATTATTTACGTTTTCGTCTATGTAAATTTGTAATTCAAGTGATTAAGCAACATTTTTTTTTCTTTTATTTTTTTCATTATTATTACAAATTCACAAAGAGTGACCTTGTCCTTCAAAAGACATTTATCTCAATTACAAGCTCACAAGGAGCAATTCTGAGCTCACCGTTCAGTGGACAAACTTAATTGGTTTTATAGTCATAACTACCATTAAGCCTTGAATCCATAAAGCCTAGTAGGCTCGATGGGCTGCATAACTACCAAGATCCATAAAAAGATTTAAATTATTCTACCAAGATTCATAATAAATTAAGGCGATTGCTATACTCACATATCCAATACTTAAGATTTTTTGACAAAACTACCGTTTCCCTCACACGCCTTTCACTTCACACATGCCACCTTCCTCCCCAAAAACTCCAACCCTCAAAGCCACTGTCAACACTCTTGTTGGCGTTGTTGTCGTTGCCACCTCCCGCCGTCTTGCCATTGGCGTCACTGCCTCGCCACCGCTGTCCCTGCCCTATATATATATCTCGATTCGACCATCATCACATATAGCATTTGTTGTGTCATCGTATTCACAACGCAGGCTGAACAGATGACTGTGTTCGACCACTTAGACCGAACACGTGTTGAATGTTCAACAAACAACACATTTTCGATCTTCGTGGCCAAATATATCTTGAATGTTCAGCCAACGTGGCCGAACATTCATTGAATATATGTTCGGCCCGCGTGGCCAAGAACGATGATGGGGTTTTTAGAAAAGTAAGGTGGAAAACTTTTTTTATTCCAAAAATAAGGTTGGCTACTTTTAAATTACAAAATTAAGGTATATTTCATTTTGAAAAGGAGTCATGATGATGATGTGGCTCCATGTGGCATGTGTGTTGATGAGGTGGAGTGAATGACTCCCTTTGAAAAGGAGTCATCTATACAAAATACACAACCTCTATTTTACTCCTCAAAATGAGTATTTTGTTCAACCCATGCAAACGACACATACGTATCTCGAGGTGAACAACCCATGCGAACGACACACACATATCTACTGGTGGATAACCATGCAAACAACATGCATATGTCTCGAGGTGGACAACTCATGCAAACGACACGCACACATCTCGAGGTGGACAAATCCATGCAAATATTACGCACGTGTCTCGAGGTGGACAACCCATGCAAACAACACGCACATATATGGCTGTGGGCAACTCATGCAAACAACACGCACGTATCTCAAGGTGGACAACCCTATGCAAACGTCACGCACGTGTCTCGAGGTAGACAACTCATGCAAATGACACACACGTGTCTTGAGGTGGACAAATCCATGTAAACATTACGCACGTGTCTCGAGGTGGACAACCCATGCAAACGACACGCACATATCTTGAAGTGTACAAATCCATGCAAACTTTACGCACATGTCTCGAGGTGGACTACCCATGCAAACAACACGCACGTATCTCGAGGTGGACAACCCATGCAAATGTCACGCACGTATCTCGAGGTGAATAATCCTACGTTATTTTGGCATCCACATGGCGCCCACGTGGAACACTCCACATGGCGCCCGTGTTAAGAAAACATGAATTGCGCATTTCCAAAATGAGTCGTTCATGTTAGGCAACATCCACGTGGGCACCACGTGGATTATTCCACAATACACGAATGACGCATTTTCGAAATGCGTCATTCACATGCCGCCCACGTGAAGCACTCCACGTGGCGCTTGTGTTCAGAAAACATGAATGGCGCATTTTCAAAATGCGTCATTCATGTTAGGGAACGTCCACGTTGGCGTCACGTGAATTGTTCCACAATATACGAATGACGCATTTTGAAAATGCGTGATTCTTGTATTTTGAGCGGACTAATTTTTCTCCAACTAATGACGCATTTTTAAAATGTGTTTTAACTTACTTTTGGAATAAAATTTTTTTTAAATTATTTTACTTATTTATATTAATTTTGACAATACATTTGTAATTTTTTCCCGATGATCAGAGTTGGTTGCCAAAGCCGGTGAGGGAGAGGGAGAAAGGTGACGACAACAATAACATTAGTGGAGGAAAGAGAGGTCAACCATGGCGAGCGGCGATGGCAACACTGACGTTGACAGCGATGGTGGAGGGCAGCAGTAAGGTGGTGTATGTGAGAGAAGTGAGGGTAATTTGGTCAAAAAATTGAAATAGCAGGGTGTGCAATGCGTGTAAGGACGTTGGATGTGTGTGTGTAGCAAGTCCCAAAATTAGTTGACCCGCTTTAGATACACATTTACTACAGTTGTTGAGGTCCTTCAAACAGCAATCGAGATATTCACACACATCTAAATAGAGTCCTAATGACCCCACTAACCGTGTAGCAAATGTATCTAATCCGCCACCCCCACCTATTCCTTTTCTTCCAAATGGTTAACTTAAAAATGAAAATGTTTGGATGACATATTGATACATATATTTGCTGCATAGCTCTTGGAGATTTTATATATCCTTACGCGTGCGCGCACTTCAATGTATATCCAAAGGATACCAATTACAACTACTGCTTAGAAAATGTAACAAAGGTATGTCATCCAATCATTGTCTGAATGGAAGTGAAGTCTATTTCCATCACATTTGATAAAATGTCAGACTACAGTTTCTCTATAACAAGAGCAAGCAATTCTAAAACGATGATCAGCTAAACTTTCAAAAAAAAGTCTGCAAGATGCAACATACATGAGAGTATGACTTCAGCGGGAGTCGAACCTACGACCTCCTTAAACCTTGCCTTTTGGCTTGTGATGCCTCATCCATCCATAATTGAAGCCTTAGCAACCAGAGATCATTTTTGCAAAGTAACAACTGCCACAAAAATTCCTGCAAGTATATCTCATGAGCATACACTTAATAGAGGATTTTGAAAAAATTGGGAAGAAAATCATCGAGGCTCTTTCAAAGTGATGCATCAAACAACAAAAAACATGCTATGCTGTCTACTAATAATGGACGCAAACATGAAAAGCCTGGAACACTTACCTTTGCAAGCATAATAATAATTCTTCACAAACACACGGGATTACTGTTGTTATCTACACCTTCACGTATCTTGGGTTCCATGGCTTGTTCAGTACAAGTAGAACTATCCCTTCGAAAGGCCATATAAAGTTTGTCGATCAACTTAGGTGAGAGTTTATAGGCTTTGGCAGCCCCCATCACACATTTTTGGTATGAAAAATCCATTATTGTTCCATCTGTTCTTACTAGCATAAAACACCGAGTTTTACGCCATTTTGGATGTGTGGCAACCTGAACAAATACAAAAAGGCTCAGTACATAATACACTGCAATCACAACATGGATCACAATCTTGTTCGCACTCTAACGAACACTTAAGCAGATACCATGTTCCAATTTCGCAACAGTCTACTATAAAAAGGTCCAATGCCCAAATAACTTAGATTAGACGAACTCGTCAGAAAAAAAGGAAGATTGGACAACTAAGAATGCCCCGTCAAAGATAACCACTTATGGGCGAGCAGATGCATTCATGATAATCATGTACTACACAGTCTTAGGATTCCCTCAGATGCACGTTAGCTATGTAATTCTAACATCTCAAAGCATGATCCATTGGATTCGTAGCAAAATGTGTTGTAAAAATTGTATATTTAACCAGGTGAGAAAACAATTAACGCATGAATGCCTTACAGTTTATTAAGAATCCAGTTTCTTATTCCAGCTCCTGTCGTAAGTCCTTGAGAAAAATATAAAGATTTACAGATGTATCATGCAGGTAAGCTAATCTCTGTGCAACACCCGGGGAAGTTCATCCCCAAGTTTTCATCTTTAGCACCAAAACCTGGATGCTAATAGAGGTGAACCGAATTTCCAATCATTTGCAATTATCATTTTTAGTCCTCTCAGGTTTTAAGATTCAAATCTGACAGGAAATCTTATATACAGGAAATCCTTTGAGACGGTTAAGGTGAGGCGAAATTAGCCTTTATTACTAAAGTGTCCTTACTCAAGTGTAAAACTATCCTTCTCCAAATTGTGTCCATTGACAAATAAGGGTAAATTTGGCAATTACATTCTTCTTTCATACGTTAAAATAGCCGCAACTTGTTTTGGATGAGAGATAAGAAACCACAACCCTTTTTTTTGAAAACTAAACCAACCGATCATGCAGCAACAAAACCACACATCAGTTACCAAAATTGAAAACTTCCTAATTACCGACACTGAAAAACCATATATTTTGGACGAGATACATCTTCCTAATCGTCAAACTATCACACTTTTCTTTACGGGGTCGCAATTACAACAAATTGAAAAGCCATGCAGCAAATGCCGGTGCACTTAGGTCTCTCTCCTTTTTTCAAGAATGCACTTGGTCTCTCTTAATTGGCTATTCTTTTTGGTTTTATTCTTTAAACTGTTTCTTCTATTTTTAGCAATTTGTCAAAAATGCTGAGAGAGTGGATCAACTATTTTTGCCTTGATATATGGCTGGAGTGCTATGACATTGATCGTCCCTAATTAATGGGTCTTGGGTATGCCAATATCACAACATTGAAAAGATGATGACGAAGCATCCATAAAACAACGGAGATCTTAAGTTAATAAATTAGTTACCAAAACTGAAAGTCACTTTTATGGGTAGAGATGTATCAACAAAGCAATGAAGATCTCAACAATTGGAAACATATTCAAGCATTTTCTCCACTGACATATGTTGTCGTTGGAATCGGAGGATCTTTGTCTTATGAAAAATTTGACTAATGGAGCGAAGCCTCTTTGATTGAGTTGTTGCTCGAGTTTGCTTATGTTGGATGCTAGGGTGGATGTGAGGGTTTGATCGATGTACTAGCGAATTTGCGCCCAAAGTTTGTTGCAGAAAAAAATTATCGTTTTGAGGGTATTCGTTAATTAAAAATATATATGAATTCATGGGGTAAATTGATGGAAAAAAATATCGTTTTTTGGATGCGAGGGTTTGGTCAATATTTAACTGACGAGTACTTTTTTTACTTATAGTTATTATGAGATTAGAAGATCATCTCCGTCTCTTTGTTTTATTCTTATAGTAGCACATTGATGGAAAATGATATCCATTGTTCTCCAAAAATCATGAGGCCACGGTTGCTCTCTTTCTTTTTAAATCATTTTCATATTATACAAAGATGGCAAGTGTTGCTCTCTTTCTTTTTAAATCTTTTTCTCTTCGTACAGAGACAATTACTTGCCTTCTTTTTAACTTTATGAGATTGAATAATATCACTCAATTACTTGCTATTTTAAGGATTAGCAAAGCGAATTTTATCGTTGTATAAAGTTGCTGAGTTTTATTTATATCAAAATGCCATTAATGAAGATATGTAGCAGCATAAGTATAGTAAGTAGTACCTCGAAAGCCCCACTAGCCATTGTGACTTGCCTTCTTTTAAGACAAAGCATTATATTTCAATTTAAGAAATTTAAAGCTTATTGATTTGTGACGTTGGGATCAAAATAAAGTGTATATGTTAAGACCTTCACACCACATCACTTAGCTTTACTATTGAGATACATTTGCAAAAAAAGTTTAAATGTTAATAAGTTTTTGACTATTAATACTAACCCTTTTTAACTTTGCCAATGGGAAGCAACATCCATTGCCGATAAGGATTAACTTCGTGATAATATATTGCGAAAAAAACATGGGGCCCACGTGCAAAGCACGTGCCCGTTGACTAGTGAAAGTAAAGCTAAAACCAAATCAATAATTTTTTTAATCTCATCTTAACAGAACCAAAATGCCATAGGTATTGCAAAATACAATTTTATTATTTTCTAGCGTAAAGATACCTTGATGTTATGAAGTCCAGATCCAAACTTATCACTTCCTTCAGGGTGAAACTGCAGTGCTGAAGTCAAGATGGATTTGTCATTTTCATTTAAGAATTCACCGATTGAGTACCTGCGACATACATTCAAAACATTTATATTAAAAAAAAAAAACTTATTTATAGTGCTAACATTATTATAGATTAAAGAAGTAGAAAAAAAAGCGAATGGGAAATCCATCCACAAATTCGCAAAAAATCAAAATTAATGATGAGATATGGACCGAGGATCATAACCTAATGAAAAAATACACAGTATACACTTGTTTTAGTATTGTGAAAACTTGTATAGAATGCATTCGACCATATGATAATTTTATAATTTTCCTTTACTCCTTAAGAACTTCACAAGCATTTTCTTGGAATTAGCCAACATTGGGATCATCCACGTTGCAGCATCCTATAGATGGTGCTAGCGCCTGTACGTCAACGACAATTTAGATTGCTCCAGAGCCAATTTCAGTGCCAATTCAGAGGGACCAAAGATGAATCATGACTAATGAGTAGCTTGTGACATCTATTCCCAAATAATATATTTAATAAAGCACTTCATCACTTTACGAATTTGTCCTCGAGGATGGATAAAATCTCACCTCTAACCTCCATGTCGTTCATTCCAGTCCTACCATTCTAGATATATCATACGAACCTCCATTATTCCAGTTCCACCAAATTGTTCTCTCGAAAGACGGGTCATCCTCCATCCAGCCTATTACTGCATTTCAAGTGATGGAACAATGCTCCATTGCCACAACCTAGCAGTGTACAAAGACATTTGTTTTGTTGAATAGATAACCAGTGTACTCCAGTATCACTCATGGGGAGGATTGCTTCTATTCAATGTTTCCGTATTATATGAATCCATAATTTGGGGGAGTTGTCAATGATACTCCAGACCCATTCTATTATATGAAAAATGGAGATTACAATTATCATGTTGTTCTTAGCTCCCTGCCCAAACTTTGATGTAAAAAAATAATAATAATAAATAAAAATGAAAATTCAAAAGTAAGAACAACAACAAAGAAATAATAACAATCTTTTTCATGCATTTCCACAACCAAACAACAACATCATCAACATCATAAATAGCGATAGAGCTTCAATCCTAACTTAGTTGTGGTTGGCTACATGGATCAAATGTTTCCATTTTAACGCAACACATACACAATCCTTTATTTGAATTTGAGACTGGCTAGTAAAGCATAGAATAAGTTTCCATCTTCCACATAGGTGGACTTCATTTCAAAGCCGACATTCAATTAAAAAATTTCATATCCAAAAACATGCTGAAAATGACTCTTGACAATCATCCATTTCCTCCATATTTTTATTTTAACAATTATCACTATCATCAAATCTCATCAAATGAAATTAAAATAAGATCCATCACAATACTTAAGCAACAGAATTGAAGAAAAGAATGAGCCATGAGGTTATAAATTTGCTTACTTGTGCAATATCTCTCGCAGTGAATAGCTCATATTCACAACATTATGCCAAATATCGCTTCCTTCCATATCCAAACCCGATTTACAATTCAGATTTATTTGCTTCTTTGATTTAGAATCTTGTAAAAACGATAATGCCTCCCATTTGCTCGACACATCATTGCATGCCGATGCTACCTTGACCTTTACATTCTTTGCTTGAGACATTGAAGAGTTACCCAGCATGCCAAAGACATCCACAGGAGTTGCAACTTCCTGCCCCTAAGAAAACATTAATGAAAGAGAGAATGATGAATTTGTTTTTTGCATCACAACTGTTAAAATTAGTAGGAAATAATCATATATAGATGCATTTTGTGCATTTATGACTCATGTATTGTAATAAAATGTCACAAACATTGACCAAAGATTCAACAAAAAGAAACAAATTTAGAGTCATTGAAAATCCAAAAATATGGACAAGCAAAAGAACAATGACCAAAGGTTGATTGAATGAACTAATAAGAGAAGATCTCCCTGATCTTAATAGTCGAATAGACCCCAGTCCCCACGGAAAGGGCATGCGGGTTTGGTACCGGGAGCACTAGGATAGGAACAAAAGAAAAAGCACAAAAACAAGTTTCATTGTCTCCTTGAGATAATATTGGAAAACTTACTAAACTTCTTCGAGTTAAGTCTGATTTTCAAGAGGGCCACTTACGAAGCAAAATCAAAGTTTCATTACTTGGATTTGTCAACTACCTTTTTGGCCATCTTTCTAGCTTCTCTATATAGATTAGGTACATCTCATTTTACCACCATGTTTCTTCTTTGGTGGTCCTACGCCTTCTGACACACCAAACGCGCTCGATGCCACTCTCCTTGTAAAACTACCCATTTCTAGCTAATATTATATTGACATCAACATCAAGGTTTCAAACACTTTTTTTTAATATTTTCCTCCCTAAAGTCTAATTGCCCATCGTTTATTGTGCCGTTATATTCTAAGATTGTGAAATTTTTTATTATTTTTTTTAAAATTGTTTGATTAGCTTGACATCAACTACTACTCACCTATGATTGAGTAGCAAGTACGTCATTAGGCATTACAATCATTGCTTTGCAACCTATACACATTATTCTATCTCACCTTCTTGAAAGTGAACTTGCTTGGTTTTAGTTATGTCTATTACTGTAAGTAGTTAAGTGCGATTCTCTTCTCCTAAAATTAGTATTGGCTATAATGAAACCATACGTCAAAGCAAACTCTAGGATGAAATCTACTTCACGTCATATTACTGTATCCTTCATGAATCCTCTCAAATGCATCATTATGTATGTTTATTCATATCTTCTAATACCCAACCAAGTGGTAGCGCAATAGTTTGGTATGTGGTCTCTTCCCCAAGTGGTTCAAGTTTCAAGTCTTCCCGCGTGTAAGTTTGAGGGGTGATAAGTAGGTTTCTTATAAGAAAATCATATTCCCTAAAATAAAAAGAATTACACAACTAGGGGTATTCCTTTTATAAGCACATCTACATCCTACGAAAGTTGCATAAGCGCTAATCTTTTTTTTTTTTAGGATCAATCTCCCACTTTACGTCTTAACTTCTATGAGCCTATCCATATTACTATTATCAACAATTATTCTAACTCTGTTACTTTATATCAGTGTTTTCAATGCGCTGCTTAGGCCCCGCCTTAGGCCTTTGGGGGTTTCCACCACCTAGCCCTTAATAAGGCAGGCGGTGGGCCTGAAAATAATTATTAAAAACTATTTTTTATTGAAATTTTTATTTATTTATTTATTTCTTTTTTGAAAATATTTTTTATTTCAAAATGTGTGGAAAAGTGTCGAGTTGAAAATATGGTGGTGAGAATGTGCATGTGAGAAAGTATGCCCTTACTATTGAGGGGTCTCTAAATAAATTAAATTGTTTTTTAGGGAGGTATAACTAAATATTTTTTTGCCCGCCTAGGCGCCGCCTCAATTAGGCAGGGCTAAACCGCCTAACACCGCCTCGCCGCATTGAAAACATTGCTTTATATGTACCTATACACCACAACTTAAGACTATTTCATATTTCTCTACTTTTGTTCTCCAACCCATTTACTATCTTAGAGGCAAACAATATTAACTCACCACCAAATCAAAGTATCTACTAGTTCAAATGACAAACTGTTAACGTGACTGCTCCACATTGTCCATATGAACTTTTTCTCCATATGTGTTGGTGAGTGTAATAGAGGCAAGCACACTCCTGAGACACACCTTGATGCAAGAATCGCTTAGTGTGCATCAAATACTCTTAGGCACAAGGTCTGTTATCAGGCACCAAGATGCGGATGCCTCAACTTTGCAATCAAAATTTCATTAAAAGTGTTTTTTTTATTGCTATGTCAGAGATAAGCAAATTCCCTCTACCTTGTTCAACTGGGAATGCTGCTAATGAAATTTTAATTCCAAAGCCACGCAAGCAAAAAAGGGAGAGGGAAAGAATGAAGTGGACTAGACAAGCCACTAAAAAAGGTAATAAATAGTGGCAACTAAACTCGTGTACATACGAAACCTGTTCATTGCACATACCAAACCTGGGTTTAAACAGGTCTGATTTCATAAACCCTTGTCCAGGCTTAGTTTCTATATACAGATAGCCCAAGCCCAATATGGGTCGAGCTTGGGCTTGGATTGCTAATTTTTTAAAATAAAAAAAAAAAAAAAATATATATATATATATTTAATTCGTGGTGAAAGATACACACAAAATAGAAGTTGGCTTAGTGTTTTTAGTGGTAACTAACTGTTAGCCCCTCAATAGCGTGACTCGAGTAGGCTGGGCTAGGCAGCAAGAAGCCTAGCCAATGACCGAGTTCAGGAGGGCTCGGCTGGTTCCATAAGGTTGGGTCGCGAGTAAACATGCGGAATAGTGCACAGGCGCAAGGGGGGTTGCGCCTGGGCACGGGCCTGGATGCGGAACACGCGCGTAGTGTGTGGACGCGCTCGCGTGGACGAGCGCGTATGGACGCGAGCGGACGGACGCGCGAGCTTAGGCGAGCGCGAATGGACGCATGGACGAGCGCGCATGGGCGCGCGCACATGGACGAGCGCGGGCGTGTTTTTCTTGGCACGCCTTGGCACATCTTGGCGCGAGGCACGGGCGGACTTAGGTACGCGCCTTGGCACGAGGCACATGAGGCACGGGCGGACTTAAGTATGCGCCTTGGCACGAGCGCGGGCAAACCTTAGCACACCTTGGCACGGCGCCTTGGCACGAACGCGGACAAACCTTAGCCGTCTTGGCACGAGCGCGGGCACGGGCAAGACTTAGCGGATTAAGTATGCACATGCTTGGCACAAGGCAAGTGTTGACAAATCTTGACTTGGGCGTTGACCCAGGTCAAAGTACGCTTGGTCTCATTTTGGGATGTTTTCTACTGGAGCAGAGGAAATGGCTTAACATCTACTATAGGGAGAGGTGTGCTCTCTCCCTGGGGCGGCATGGGCGAACTAGCAGGCACCCTCGAGCAGGCCTTGGGCGCAATGCCAAGGCACGACCCATGGACGGACCATGGCGTCGACCACCCCTCGAGCCGGTGGGACTCCACCGAGCCCCGGCTAGCATGCAGAGGTGCCTAGGCGCGCAGCTAGGCACCACGAACAGACCATGTCCCGAAATCAAGGTGAACTGAAGGCTTGGACGGACCAAGTCAAGGGCGGTTACAGGTGGTTATGTAACTACCTCGGTCATGGCTCAAAGCATGATCAATCCACGTTCCGGTAACTTCCAGGCACTAAGAGCATGTGCCTCTTGACTAGGGGGTCAAGGCGGTTATGGCACGAGGTGGCAGCGAGGGAGCAAGGCAGTTGGGTAACTGCCTTGACCACAAGGAGTGGTGTTTTACCTAGTCTAGGACGGTTATGTAACTGATTGTTGGCTGGTCTATAAAGCCAGAGGCTCTAGGTAGAATAGAAGGACGGGAAATGCATGAGTAGATGCATGAGTGGCATGTATGCATAGAGTTCCACAGTTGTATTCCCAATTGAGAGCTAGTAAAAACGTTTCCTTGTTGCCTATTGCTTGTTGTCCCTTTAATTCGAGTATTGGTGTGTGCTGAACTAAGGTGGCCCTTAGGCACCGCGGGTTCGATCGAGTGAGAAAAATTTCCTAGTGAAAAACCCCTCTTCAATTGGCCCCGTGACAATTGATATCAGAGCCTATGTTCGGAGACGATGGCGACCAGAGCAGCGAGCGATCTAGGTGAGAGAGTAGCTCACCTAAAACAAATGATGGCAGCAATGGCGGTCCCGGCGGACACGGCAGAGTCTTCAAGGTTGGAGCAACGCCTCGAAGGCCTAGAAATGTTGGTGGCGTCCTTGGTGGCTAGAGGAGAGTCACAAGAAGCCACGATAGCTATGTGGGAATCCAAATTTGAGGAGCTTCGATCCGAGGTGCGTTTTGTAGGAGAACTCGCTAGTGAAACTGCCACGAGCACGGCTATGGAGTTAAGCCTGCTCAAGCGAGCCGTGGGCGGATCCTCGGAGGTTACCGTTGCAGCGAAGCCTAGAACAAAGGTACCGGAGCCAAAGAAATTCTCGGGCAAGCTGAGCGCAAAGGAGCTTGAGAATTTCCTTTGGGATATGGAGCAATATTTTGCTACGGCTCGGATGGAGGAGAGCCAAAAGGTCATTTTGACCTCCATGTACCTAGACGACGATGCAAAACTCTGGTGGAGGACAAGAGTGGATGACGATGCGGCTGCGGGTACGACCGAAGATTTTGGAGTGGGAGGTGCTAAAACGGGAATTGAATGATCAATTCCTACCCACGAATGCGGCATGGCAAGCGCGGGGGGCGTTGCGCCAATTGAAGCAGAAAGTGACGGTTAGAGAATACGTGAAGGAATTCTCTTCCTTGCTGCTTGACATCAAAAATATGTCCGAGGAGGACAAGTTGTTTAACTTCACTGCTGGATTGCAAGGATGGGCGCAGTCGGAGTTGCGGAGGCAAGGCGTGAAGAACTTGTCGAGTGCAATTGCAGTGGCGGATAGTCTTGTGGATTACAAGACTAGTGGTACTTCTTTTGAATCAAAAGAAAAGAAGTACAAGGAGAAAGATCGAGCTGGTGGAACCAGGAAGGAGGAGGAGCCTTCTTCAAAATTTGATGCTAGTGCTAAAGCATCAACGTCAAAAAGGGGTTGTTTCATATGTGACGGTCCTCACCGGGCAAGGGATTGCCCAAAGAAAGAGAAGTTGAATGCGATTGTTGCGGATGAACCGGAGGCTCGGATGAATCCATTGCAGTTGCTGAACACAATGCAGGTGCACAAGGCGGGGGCATCAGTAGGGCTGATGTTCGTGGAGGCTCAAATCAACAACCAAGCAGTGAAGGTGCTGATCGATTCGGGAGCCACACATTCGTTTATTGCGGAGAACCTAGCTCGGAGGCTTGGTTTACAGCTTGCTGAGTGTGCAAGCATGGTGAAAGCGGTCAATTCCGAACCAAGGAAGGCTATGGGCGTAGCCTCAGATGTGGGCATTCGAATCCACACTTGGGAGGGCAAGGTGAATTTGATTGTTGCTCCGTTAGATGACTTTGAAATCATTGTGGGAAATGATTTCTTGATGGCTGGAAGAGTCGCTGTGATCCCATCACTTCATGGCTTGCTGATCATGGATGAAGAAGGGTCGTGCTTTGTTCCAGCAATGCGAGGCAGGGGCAAAACAATATACCAAGGCTAGTGGCGCTGCAAGTACGGGATTAGATGGAAAAATGTTGCTTTGGTGGGCAGCAGTCTGGTGGACAGGCAGACGCGGAGTGTTCGATGAGGGCATAGAACAATTCGGCGGGGGGATGTTTGTCAGCCCCTCAATAGCGTGACCCGAGTAGGCTGGGCTAGGCAGCAAGAAGCCTAGCCAATGACCGAGTTCAGGAGGGCTCGGCTGGTTCCATAAGGTTGGGTCGTGAGTAAACATGCGGAATAGTGCACATGCGCAAGGGGGGTTGCGCCCGGGCACGGGCCTGGATGCGGAACACGCGCGTAATGTATGGACTCGCTCGCGTGGACGAGCGCGTATGGACGCGAGCGGACGGACACGCGCGGGCGCATGCACATGGACGAGCGCGGGCGTGTTTTTCCTTGGCACATCTTGGTGCGAGGCACGGGCGGACTTAGGTAAGCGCCTTAGCACGAGGCACATGAGCACGGGCGGACTTAAGTATGCGCCTTGGCACGAGCGCGGGCAAACCTTGGCACACCATGGCACGGCGCCTTGGCATGAACGCGGACAAACCTTGGCCGTCTTGGCACGAGCGCGGGCACGGGCAAGACTTAGCAGATAGTATGCAGGTGCTTGGCACAAGGCAAGTGTTGACAAATCTTGACTTAGGCGTTGACCTTGGTCAAAGTACGCTTGGTCTCATTTTGGGATGTTTTCTATTGGAACCGAGGAAACGGTTTAACATCTACTATAGGGAGAGGTGTGCTCTCTCCCTGGGGCGGCATGGGCGAACTAGCAAGGACCCTCGAGCAGGCCTTGGGCGCAATGCCAAGGCACGACCCATGGACGGACCATGGCGTCGACCACCCCTCGAGCCGGTGGGACTCAACCGAGCCCCGGCTAGCATGCAGAGGTGCCTAGGCGCGCTGCTAGGCACCACGAACAGACCATGTCCCGAAATCAAGGTGAACTGAAGGCTTGGACGGACCAAGTCAAGGGCGGTTACAGGTGGTTATGTAACTACCTCGGTCATGGCTCAAAGCATGACCACGTTCCAGTAACTTCCAGGCACTAAGAGCATGTGCCTCTTGACTAGGGGGTCAAGGCGGTTATGGCACGAGGTGGCAGCAAGGGAGCAAGGCAGTCGGGTAACTGCCTTGACCACAAGGAGTGGTGTTTTACCTAGTCTAGGACGGTTATGTAACTGATTGTTGGCTGGTCTATAAAGGCAGAGGCTCTAGGTAGAACATAAGGACGGGAAATGCATGAGATGCATGCATGCATAGAGTTCCACAGTTGTATTCCCAATTGAGAGCTAGTAAAAACGTTTCCTTGTTGCCTATTGCTTGCCGTCCCTTTAATTCGAGTATTGGTGCGCGCTGAACTAAGGTGGCCCTAAGGCACCGCGGGTTCGATCGAGTGAGAAAAATTTCCTAGTGAAAAACCCCTCTTCAATTGGTCCCGTGACACTAACTACCATGGAGACCCAGATTCTAACTCTTTGTCCAACAACATTTTTTAGTACATGTACCAAGAAAATGTTTCGTAGCTTCTACATGGGCTAGGCTTTGGTTGACAAATGCAAAGTTAGGTCCTCCTACCAAATGTTTGAGTTGGGCCTAGCCTATCTACAAACAACAATAATAACAACAAATCCTCAATCCCACATTAGCTGGGGTCAATTACATGGATCAAACTCTTCCATTGGGCTCGATCTAGTGCAATTCATAATGTGCTTTCCAACAACAACAACAACATAGCCTCAGTCCCAAATTAACTGGGGTCGGCTACATGGATCAAACTTTTTCATTGTACTCGATTAAGTGTAATTGATGGTGAGCTTTGCAAACCATTCAAATCCTTCCTAATTAATGCATCCTATGTTAACTTTGGTCTGCCCCTACCTCGTCGAATTTCTACAGTTTCTATTGAGTCAAGTTTTCTAGTTGGAGCATTTGTAGGCCGTCTTTGCAGGTGACCAAACCATCGCAACCGCCCTTCCCTAATCTTTGTATCAATTGGTGCTACTCCTACTTGTCTTTGAATTTCTATATTTCTTATTCTATCTATACGAGTTTTACCACACATCCACCTAAGAATCCTCATTTCTGCTACGTTCATTTTATGTAATTGTTGCTGCTTTACCGCCCAACATTCACTTCCATAGAGCATAGCTGGCCTAATTGCGGTCCTATAAAATTTTCCTTTTAACTTAGTAGGGACATTTCGATCACAAATCACCCCTGTTGCACTCCGCCATTTTTTCCATCCAGCTTGAGTTCTATGTGACATCATTCTCAATGTTACCATCATTTTGTATGATTGATCCTAGGTATCTAAAGTGGTTTACCTTAGGAACTTCTATTTCCCTTAATTTTACCACTCCGTCATCTCGATGTCTAGTGTTTCTAAACTCACAGTGCATGTATTCGGTTTTCGTCTTACTCAACTTAAAGCCTTTAGATTCTAATGTATTCCTCCAGAGTTCTAATTTCCTATTCACTCCATCTTTAGTTTCATCCACTAAGACAACATCATCTGCAAATAGCCGATCCTTGATGTAGTCCTATCGTAATGGGAAATTCCTTTGTAGCTCCTCCAAATGTCTTTATACTCGTTACTACTCCATCATACATATCCTTAATAGTGTCTATGTATCTAGCATGCACTCTTTTTCTTTCTAGAACCCACCAAAGAACATCTCTAAGGACCCTATCATATGCTTTTTCTAAATCTACGAATACCATATGAAGATCTTTTTTCTTTTCTCTATATTTTTCTAACAATTGTCTTACAAGGAAAATCACCTCCATAGTTGACCTCCCAAGCATGAAACCAAATTGGTTCTCTGATATTGTTGTTTCTCTCCTTAGCCTATTGTCAATTATCCTCTCCCATAGTTTTATAGTGTGACTCATAAGTTTAATTCCCCGGTAGTTTGAGCAACTTTGAATGTCTCCTTTGTTTTTGAAGATTGAGACAAGCGTGCTTCTTCTTCAATCCATTGGCATCCGTTTCGATTTTAAAATTTTATTGAAAAGTTTTGTTAACCAAGTCAATCCAATTTCTCCTAAGCATTTCCAAACCTCTGTTTTTCTATTTTCATTCTTTTCAATGGGTATTTTACATCTTTCTTGGTGGGGTTTTCATCTACATGTTTTAAATAAACTATTTTCATTCTTTTCAATGCCTCCTTAACTTCTACAATTCTAATATTGCGTGTATAGTTTACATTTCTTCTTCCATAGAACATAGTTAGGCCTAATTGCAATTCTATAAAATTTTCCTTTTAGCTTGGTAGGGATATTAGGATCACATATCATACATGTTGCACTCCTCCACTTCTTCCATCCAGCTAATACATCCATCATAGTACTTTGGACCTCCATCATATTGTTTGTTACAGTAACCTCCTTAGATTTCCATCCATACATATACCTCAAGATGGAAAAAAAATTTAAAACAGCAGCATTATTTACATCTATCATTCTACTTTCCTTCAATGACGATTGTTTGGAAACTAAGTCGCAACATCCATCACCATGCAAAAAGTTCTCAATATTTCAGGGAAGATTATTGAGAATGTTAACTTCACAATAAGGCTGGGCTGATGCCTCTAAAAAACACTTTATATTAGCTAATCCACCAATTTTCCTCTGCATAATTATTAAGTCAAGAATAGCATCCTAAGCTAAGAATAAAACCCATGACTTAGAGATCATCCATTCCTTTCTAAGTTATAAATTCCAAACTTGAGTTTCTATATGATAAAGCATATAGTTGCAAAATGAAAACATAAACTAATCCTTTAGGTTCAAACTGATGTCCAGACTCCAGACATCTTTTGGTCCTATGACTATACTTGCCAAATAGTTTCACTCCATCAAATATTTAAACATCTTTGTTAAGAAGCACAGAAGATGTCATATCATACAAAATATACAAGCAGTTTCTTTACAATTAGTGATGCATCGTATGTTTGCAAAACAGACGTGAATCAGTAAGCAGTTTTCTACTTTCTTGCCAGTCACACTTAATGGTTAAGTTCAGGAATGAAGTTTTTAATTTTGATATATTTACACCAACCATAGTGGCAATTGCAATACCTTAACAGAATATATAAGATCGAATTGGCTCCCAGTCCCCATTGGGATCTGCCTTCCCCATGCTACTGCATCCACAACACCCAAAAGATCATCCACCACCTCATTCTTGGCAGCTTTAATGAAACAAGGACCAGGACTCTAGAATAACATTATAAGTATGAATAAGAAATCAAAAAGATCAAGGAAATTCACAGTAAATATTGAAAACAAAGGGAACAAAGAAAGCGTGTCGAAGATTAACTGAAAAGCAAGCTTGCATAAATGGGGATGAAACAGACACAAGATCCCTTTGAATTCTAATCCCTCTTGAATTTAAACCAACGAACTCTCCAGTGACAGAAAGACAATCAGCGACAAGAAGCAAATGCACCGGTAGAATGGACTTTCCAATGTCTAACATTGCATGTTTCAGCCTCTGCATAAACAAAACTAGAGGCTCAGAAATCCCAGAACAGGCTCCAACAAATGTTAAATTTCACGAGAAGATTAATAATTAAAAATATGTTACCAAAACAAAAAAAAATATCTCACTCTCATAAAATATGCCCATGCAACATCTATTCCATAGATAGAAAATACATCGCAAAGCTCGTCTGGATGGCTTCGTTTCCAATCAATCAGATGCATTATATGAAGACATTCATTCAACAGAAGATTCCAGCATTTTCGTACATCACAACTTCCAGAAATGTAGACTTTCAGATAAAGCTCACCACGAGAACTCTCACGGGAGTTGGATGTAATTGGCTGATCATTCCACAAAATATCCACTTTCTCGAACTCTAAGAATCCTAGAAATCATACCATGTGTTACTGATGAACCACATCATATTTAGAGCGCAGGATGTAGTGCATAAATAGAAACCATGACTGCATAGAACATAAAATACAAAAGTGCACACTAAAGCCTTAAAAAAAAACTCAGAATAAGAGAAAATCATTAACAAAAGAGGGGCATGTAGGGCTTACAAAAAAAAATAAAAAAAAAAAGAAAAGAAAGAAAGAATACAAGCTATGTTCCTATAAGAAAAAACAAGGATGAGAAGAGACCAAGTAAAGCACAAGGTACAAAACTTCGACTTCGCCTTGTAATTCACCCACTTAAAATTCGAAAATAATTAGGGGAAGTTTAATTCCACGAGAGGAAGTAGTGCAAAAATTTGCCGGTGTATGGAAGTTCATGAAATTTCATTCTAATCTAAGTGCTAAAAACTCAAATTTCTCTTTAAAGGTGTTAAAATTATGAATAGTCATACAATTGTAATGCGTATGAGTCATAATGTATTTGTTTCAAATAGTTGTTCTTCAATACAACATGCAATTTGCAATTACATGGCATTATTTTGCAAGGGTGATGCTAGGGCGATCCACTACAGATACGTCAAATGGGCACACACTTGTTGGTGTCTTGAGATACACATCGATTTGTGTGCGCACAAACTTAGATGCACAAATCAAGGGACACCAACAAGTGTGCGTCTATTTGGTGCGTCCAAAGTGGGTCACCCAATCATCTTTCCATTTTGCAATACGGCATGCAATGTAATTCACCGACTATTTCCCTTTTGAGGTGTTATATTTAGATTGGTTTTTGTACATTCTACAAGATTCTTCGAAACTTCCATGAGACGTTCTCGAAACTTCCACATCATGTAAATTTTGCAATTTTTGCCACTTTGGTAGAAATTCCCTGAATTATACCAAACTTCCCCCAATTATAATGCATATTTCAGGGGATTTTGACATTTGTTTTCCATACACATGGATTTTGTTTAACCGTTTATGAAAATTGACAAAATTAGCCAAAGTTTAGGGAATTTTGTCAATTTTTTAAACTATGAGGCATGAACTGAAAATTCCTTCTTTTTTTTTTTGGGTTCGTGCCCTAAGAAAGAATGATCTAACAACAATTAAGAGAAATGAGAAACATAATATGCATTTGTTGGAGATAAAATAAGTAAATGCAACAACCACACATCAAGTAGTTGGGGAAAAAGGACAAAGCCTAGAGTGGAAACTCTAAAATCCCTAGTCATTTTGGAGAAGTCAACCACTCTCAAGCTAAACAGTTAAGACTTGGCGTGGCTTAAAAGCTCGTGAAAGACCCAAGAAAGATGGAGGCTCAATTTTCCAACAAGACTGCACTAGCAAAATTTATAAAGCTAGACAAAACTTGAAGCCTCGTGGCCTTAAGAATTCAAGTCCGAGAGAAAACAAGACTCATTAAAAAAACTAGTGAGAAATTGGGAGACGTGTAGCCTTTAAGGTTTTCATGAGCACAAATGAAAGTATTATTTTGAAATCGACTAGTTGAGAAGAAAAAGCAAGGACTTGTCACTTTGGAGTGGAAACTCTAAAATCGGTTGGCATTTTGGAGAAGTCACTACCTTTCATGCTAAAGCCGTACATAAAGAACTAGTCTCTATAATGTGACAACCCAAAATCCAAAACCCGCTTAGGGACAAATTAGTAATTATGTGAGCCATAATATAAACAAGATTAAAACAAAAACCCTAACCACCGCTAAGTTATTTACAAAATCCTAAATCAAAAAGTAAGGAGAAAGAGCAAGAAGGGGAAGATCTAGGAAGGTTAGTAGAGATCAAGGCTAAATGAATCCAAAAAAAATGGTAATCTCCATCTTCTCTCTCTTTCTTTAAGTCTTATTTGAGTTATTTAAAAATAAAATAAAAAGGGAGTTGAATGGGGAAAAAGACCAAGAACCGATAGGGGGTGGCGACGGCGTCATAACTGCCGCTAACAACAATAGGTGGGGCCCCACTGAGGAGCTCCACCACCGTGAGGAAGAAGGCAAGGGGTGGCACCTAAGCCACCCCTCCCGTGGCGGCTGCTAGAGCCATGACTAGCCAGAGCGCCCTAGCGCCCCTGGCCAGTCGTGGCGGACGTCCCATCGCTTATTGGTTCGGTTAACCCCAATAGGGTTTGACCCCCAGGGCGCCAGATTGTCCCTTGGACTATTCTAGGGACCAGACTGACCCCAGGGCAGTTGATAGGGGCCAATTTGGCCCTTGGACAACCAAAATAATCAATTAATTAATTATATAATATATATGTATAGATATAATAAAATAAAAGTACAAATAAAAATAATATGCTTCCAAATATGGCGCGCACTCGAGCCCCGAGGGAAAGTTGGGGCGGACCCCCGCCTATCTCACAGGGACGAGGGACTCGCGAGGACCACACTAGTCCCCATCCCGAAGTAATTGAATAAATAATTAATTTTGGATTTTGAATCGTCGAATAATGCGATTGTTGTGTAAATTGTCTAGATTTGCAAGGAGGTTCCACATCGAGCCCCGAGCATGCGAGGTCGACCGAGAGAGTTTAGCACGGAGAGTCGAGATAAGTGGGAAGCTCGCTCATCTATTAAATGTGGCTTGCTACTAGTATATTTAGAATCACGATTTTAACTAAACGACTTGGGATGAGGTTATTAACTACCTTGTTTGACTTTTGTAAGGCCTCTTGAGGAGCCATAGTCATATAGTGGAACCAAGTTGCTTACATGCTTAAAGGCCTCTTTGGGAGCCGTAGTAAAACGGTGGAACCAAGTCACCCATTTCTGCAAGGGCCTTTTGGGGAGTCGTGGATGCATGATGTGTTGGGTTTTGGGGTTCATACGCAGCGGAGATTACAAAACGGTTTTGACAAAAACCCCAACAAGATCCGAATCTAATTCCATTAAAAACGTTTAAACCATGAAAAACTTAACCATACCTCAATCGCAATATACCTTTCTGAAGGTTGATCGATCTCTAAGGCGCTGCCAACGACGAACGCCCTTTATCAGCAATCCACACACGAACGGCGGCCGAGATTTGAAGTGCTAGCTTCGAGAGAATACCAAACCTTTTGTTTCTCTCCAAAACGATCCAGAGCATACCAAAAACCCTAAGTCGTTTCTAAAACGAAAATAGAGTTTCGGCCTTTTTTCTTTCGTACCTGTGTTCTAACTTAAAGCGTCTATTTATACAACCCTTGTATATAGACGGTTAAGTAAATTACACATACACCCTTACTTAAAGAAGTATAAGTGTAATACACCACAAGGACGTTTCTGTCATGAATTTTATCACATAAAATTCGTTTTTCTGAATCATCTTAAAATCTCGCAAAACCATTCTTAGTGTGCAACCCAATAGGCTCATACAACGTTGGCAGTGTACCAAAACACATTTTGGTATACAAGTCATAAGCAGTCTCTAGCAAGACGTTATGACTACCCAAGTTGTATGAATATCAAATCGATACAACCTAATCAATAGTGTATATAACATCCTTTTGTCACACGATATCCTTTTGATCAAACATAAGGCATGGAATTGTCATCCAACATGTTCAATCGTACTAGTCTCGATCTCTAGGTAGATCGAAAACATCCAAGTGACATTGATCAATATCAATTCACTTAGACTAGGCCTTTTAACAGTCTAACACATCGAGGGATCCACTAGATATCTCTCTTTATATGAGAGGGACAAATTCTATCTCGATTACACAACTTCATCACATTGCTCACACAGTAACCAATCACAACCTTTATAATCGTCCGGTTAAAGACAACGTTGATTGTGTCAAATTACTGTGTTCCTAATGTTGAAGTCTCTGGCAATCTCAAGTCAGAGGACTGAAAAATATACCTATCATGAGAAACAACTATGACTTAATCCATGTGATGGTCTCATAGCGGGTCGGTCCAGTACTTTGTTCCCTAATAAGTACTCGTGATCTTGATTCGTATCCCTATACGTATAATCATCATATGATCATCAATCAAGACTCACGCTAGTCTTAATTTATTATAGTTCCCAGTATAATGATCGACTAGGGACATTTAGGATATTTATGTAAATACCCATGGATCTTATTATAATGTAAACATGCAAATTAATTATAATAAACAACAAATGAAATCCTCTATTTTATTAACTAAAAGTATTCATAAAGACAGTTAATGGATTGACCTAGGGCACATGCCCCATCACGATGGAACTAAGTCACCCGGGCCACTTGAGGAGCCACACGGTTGAATTAAGTCACCCATGCGTATTTATTATACTTTGATAATTGGTCAACAAAGGGAGGTAATGAAAAATGAGACAATGGACTTGCATTTATATCTATTACTTTCTATGTATCTCTCTCGTAACCCCCTTGCATGCAAAAAATAAAAATAAAATAACCTTGATTTTTCTTATGCTTTACAACTCCTGAAATTTCCTATCACTGCTTAAGTTGCTTTATGGAATATGAAATGCTTACTTTTTATGGGAATTGATGTCATGCTACAGATTTCAATGTTATCTTGATTTTAAATGCATGCTAGCTTTATTTTGTTTTATATGTATTACTTGCATGTTTAATATTTGAGCGTAGTTCTTCTCTTATAGGGCTCCGTTGATTCTTTAGCTCACCCAACTTACACTACAGGTCCATTTACGAGTGCGATGGATCGTGGCAAGGGGAGGGCCATCGCTTGAAGTCTCCTAGCAGCGTGAGCCTTGCATGATATATCTACTACTTTGTTTTGAAAACTATTAATGAAGGTTACAATCTAGGCAACTCTGTGGGTAGTTGAACCTTTCTTTATAGTTTGATACATTTATAAGCTTTGAAGGTTTTGGAGATTTCATATTGTTTTGATTCGTTTAGATGAATTTGAGATACCCGATAGTTTGGTTTATGAAGACATATGGTATTTATTTAAATTCAAATTCTGCATTCTTTTGCCATATTATCTATATGTTATTCCGCAGGTTGTTTAGGCGCGTCAGATCGTTATTTGGGGCATGGTTCAGGTATTGGGCCTAAGTGGCGATTTGGGTTGGGCAACCCGACCCTAGGTCGGGGAAGGGTTATTTCATATACACTTCTAAGACTTCGACCAGACTTATGTATATATAACTAATATGGTATCAAAGCTCGTAATTGCTTAACAAACCCTAGGTATAAAAGAGATAAAGATGACTAGTGTACCTCTTGATTTCAAAGCAATGGGAGGAGAGAAACCCTAATTTCTAGGAGCAAGGTTTAAAAAATTGACAAACTTCGCCGAAGTTTAGGCGAAGTTTTTTGATTTTGAGGCGAGTGAAGCGAAATTCAAAGACAGTTAAAAATTGCAAAAATAAGTTAATAAAACATAAAGTAAAATTGTTATGTTTCGTGGAAGTTGAGCAAACATCAACTAAAACTTCGACTAAAACTTTGCCCATGCTAGAAATATACTTAAAATTCGGAATATCCTCCGATGACAGAGTTTTATGCATTATTGTGTACATTAAGTATATTTCTAGCATCTCTACGAAGAAACTCGAGTTTTTTTTGCATTTGAAATTTTGTAAACTTCCGTACACCGGCGAATTTTTGTAAAACTTCCATTGTCGAAGTTAACTTCCTCGAATTAATTCCAAATTTTAAGTGAGCAAAGTCATAAGCGAAGTCGAAGTTTCGAACCTTGTCTAGGAGTAGTGATGGACCTTGGTGGTGGAACCTTGGAAACTTAAAGTCAAACAGGGAAGGGACCAACATCTAGGCAATCATCTTCAACTAGGTAACCTCTCGCTTCTCTTTTGTTTCTAAATCACCATAAAAATAGTGTTCTAGATGTCAAAGAAGAGTTTCAAAAGGGGTTTCTTCTTATGATTTCTTATTGTATCTCATGATTTCTTGAGCCTTCTTTGATTCTATGGTTTATCATGATGCTTTCCTTGTCTTACGACTTGATTTGGAATTTCATTGAGGATTCAAAGAGATTTCTACTCATTTTACTCAAATCTTGTCAAAAACTGTGATTTCCTGCGATGCTATGTTTGGATCTTAATCTTGATGAAAGGGGGCATAATTGGGGTTTATTGAAGCTATTCATCGCTATTTTGATGTTTTGGAACCTAAAGGGATTGAGCCTTGTGAGTTTGAGTTGATATTTGGGTTGTGGTCTTGGAGAAGTCACACTCGGGCCCAACGACTTCACCAGCGTCGTGGGAAATGAACGTACGATGCTGGCCAACTCGGTAGGATCAAGTTTCTGGGCATAACACACCCAACGTCATGGCAACGTCGCAAGGTTTCGCTCAAGAACACACAACGCTGGCCACGACGCCAAAACCCTAAGACTCAGTATGGGCAACGTCACCACATTTGAACGTGCAATGCTAGCCACGACGTTGAACCATCGAGAGCTCATATTGTGAGTTCGAGCAGCGATGTGAGCAATGTCGCCACGTTTGAACGTGCGACACTAGCTACAACGCTGGACTACCGAGAGCCCCATATTTTGGGTCTGATCAGCGACGTGAGCAGAGGGTCGCCGACACTATGCCACAACACTGACCCAGATCAATTCGACTTTCTAATTTCGAGTTTTCATTGGTGTTTCCTAACACCATAATTTTTTGTCAAAATGTATTTCTACTAAATTTCGAAAATTTATGAGTTAAGACAATGGAATAGCTTACCTTGAATAATTAAAGTATAATGAATCGTGTCAAACCAAACAAATGTAGATACTCGAGGACAACCACCTAGGACTTCTCAAAGGGAGGGTGGGATTAGGATTGCAGCGATTCGAGGTACGTGGGGGGTTTTTACTTGATTATCAATCGTGTCATGCTACTAGTATATTTAGGTCTCATATAGGATAAAGACCATGGGATGGCATTGGTACCTATATATGGATTGAAGGATATACCTCCTACATGAAATTGGCAAATGTTTAGTCATCACGTCTCGTGTTAGATGACATGATTTTATCACGGACCATGGGAACATGCTTGAGTCACGGGACCTTGGTTTTGGTATACAATGCGACTTGTTCAATACAATGTTCACACACTACTTGTCCTAAACACATGCGGATAGGTAAAATGTTATCAAATGACCATGGTGCGTCGTTGTCTGCTAACACAGGGGCCCTTAGCTTAGTAGGTGATTTGATTAATGGCTTGGGATAGAACCAACATGATTTAGAGGAGGCCATCAAGACGAATGACTTGCAAATGTTCGATTTGGAGAATCGCTCTTCTTCATGCTAGGTAATCGGTCATTGGTGAGAATGGGTAATGTTGAGAACTGGAAACAACGATACAACCCAACAAACCCATATATATGTATCTCCCCATCCTCATTTTTGCCCCCTCACTCAATTTTTTTGTACTTTTGATAAATATAAACTATAATTAATGCATAATAAGAAGCTCCATTAATTTGAGTTTAATTTAACTTGGGAGAGTGTTTTGTACTGATGAATCCAAATGGGTAGTAACTTCGATGTGCATAAAGATGTCTACAAATATATAGATACCAATTAGTACTACATAAGCTACTTTACAAGATTCATGAGCTTGTTGCTTTACTTTATGATGTATTGGAAATAAAAAATTCTAATAACATATCAAAGAAGCGAAAGTGTAGTGTTTTGCTTTAAAATAAAATAAAAAATTATTCTGAACCTTTGTAATTGGTCTATCAACCTATTTTATTCGTAATAATAAACATGAAGATTAAAAAATGGATTAGTATTGGAAAGAGATTATAAACTACAAAAAAAATTTCCTCTAAGTTGCCCCCTCTCTTGAAGTATGTATCTGCGTTCGACCCTACTTGGATGATTGATGGTCAAGCGGATTCCCACTTTACTGAGCTCGTTGATTTTGCTCACCCACTTAACATTTCCAGGTCCCTCGTCGTCCGTGGCAGCTAAGGTTAAGGAGAAAGCATATGACACGTGAAGCCTTCTTCTAGCTTGATGCGAGCCATGTTTGTTAAGACTCTATTATCTATCTACTCACTTATGAAACTTGAAATAGTTGTATTAAACATGGATTTGTTTTAATTGGGTAGATTTGGAACCCTATTTTCGCTATGGGTGTGGAACTTTGCTCCCCTCTTTTGACATACATTATGAGGCAATTAAGTTAATTCCGCTAGCTTTTAAATTGCCTTAGTTATTCCTATTATTGTATGTTGTTGTTGACTTTCCAGCTTTCCGCAAGTTAAGGCTTATTGAGCCCTCACTTAGTTTTCTCAATCGAGAGGTTAAGTGATGGTTTAGGCAGAGCGGCCCTCGTGTTAGAACGGGGGTCATCACAATCATCCTCCATATATTTCATCCTTGATTAACATACTTGATAGTTGATACTCATTCTAGTGGCCTAACAAATCACATTTTAGTTGCAAGGATACTTAAAGGGATACTATAACTGTCATTGAACAGCCACATAAAAGATGCAAGATGCAAATAAATAAGTCCGGAAAACATAGCTACTGTAAAAGTGAAAAAAGAAGAATCACCGTTGATCATATATCATTAAAAAATGAGAGAAAAAATGCAAATAAATCAACAATTTAACCTATTCAAATGTACCTCTAATGACCGTCCTTAGAAGGAAAGGTACCACCAAGTCTCGAACAGTTTCCATTATCACAGTAGAGCCACTGGATGTGTTAACAGAAACTGTTATACAAAATGTCCCACCACAATTTTCGGCATCCTCTATCTCACAGTCCCTACATGCGTACAAGTAACAATGCATAAATAGTAATTTCATAAGGACAAATAACAATATATAAAAAATAATTTGAGCCATAGCCGATAAAAGAATTGACATGAAATTATATGAGCTGATTATGGAGTAAAAGACCCAAAGATATTACAACAACAACAACAACAACAACAACAACAAAGCCTCAATCCCAAAGATCAAACTTTTCCATTGCGCTCGGTTTAGAGCAATTGATGGTGTCTTTTCCAAGTCCTTTAAATCCCCTTCTAAAAAATGTGTTCCAAGTTATCTTCGGTCTACCCTTGCATCGTCCAATTTCTTCAATTTCTATTGAGACATGTTTTCTACCCGAAAATTAGGGGAGGATTGCGATAGGCTGACAACCATCTTAAAACTTTTGTCACTCTTTATGAAATTGATCAAACTCAAAGATATTATTTGAGTCCTAAAAAGGTAAATATATTTTTATATTAAAATGTTTTATTCTACAGTAACTTACCTTTCTATTTTGGTTCTCAAAACTTTTAAGAAGAGATTCGGGAATATTCGTAAAATTTTACAGAAACACCACAAATTTTCCAAATACTTGTAATACCATGAACTATATAAATTTGGTATGTCGGAATATTGAAATATAAATTGATCAAAATTTATTACGTTTACTTTTCATTCCTTGTAAACAACTCAAGTTCCCACTTGCGTACGCCTTGCACATTGACTCACGTACATCAGTTGAGACAAAGCTCATCCATGTTCCCATACATTTCTATCACGGATGAAGAGCTAGTGTCAGCATGACACTTCATAATGTAGAATATAACTTTTTTTAAATAAAGCGAAAACTTAAAGAAGAAGAAAAAAAAAAGAAAAACTTGAGTTGGTGACAGACTGAAAGTAAAGTCTCCCTCCACCTACATCTTTGTGTGGTTCATCATATTTAGGACTTCTTAACGTGTTCAACAATATCTACCAAAATGTATACATTTTCTTACCCTACATCACCAACAACACTCTTGATTTATTTTGGCAAAACATTTCTATTGAGTGCAAGCAAATAGTTTGTATCCATGTTTCTTTTCATTCATTGTAGTTCACTAAACTTCACTCAACCTGGTATAGCAAAATACAACCACCTTTTAGGTCATCAAATAATGAAAGAAAGCAAGCTTTTCAAACTTAGAAGACTATAAAAATAAAATAAAAAAAATGACTGATTTGCAAAGTTGTGCCTTGAAGAAGTAAGTCTCTTGTTTTGCGATAAAGAAGACGCCGATGATATTTGAGGGTCCATATAGAACCGAACTTGAGTTATGTTGTATATAAGCAATGACTATCAAAGTTTGACTAGGTGACTAAGGACAAAATGACCTTGGCAGGCGGTGGCTTCAAAATTTCAATGATTGATGCTTACGGTGACCGAGCAGTTTGTCATACTTTCTAAGGGAAATCACGATTAAAGGAAATTTTTGTACTGTCATCATGATTATTATGGCAATCGATTGAAGGCGATGATAGACTCTATATTTTCTTTAACATGAAATTATGGAATGAAAATTCTCCGAAGTTCGAAAAAATTAAGCCAAATTTTAGATTTTTAGACCATCGAATTAAGAACTGAATGTAAACAGGTTTTTAAAAAACTTCCATCTAAGTTAAAGAGTAATGATAAGATATACGAATTTTAATAGTAATTGTAGTTAAAGCGAAAAACTCTTAAAGAATGAAGACAAGTTAGAAGAGACGACCAAAACTCAATCTCATTTGTAAGAAATGGATTCTAAAAGTTGTGTTGAGGAAATAAATAATATCCGTAAATAAATAATATCCGTGAGATCAAACATATCGAAATTGAAGTTTTAAAAACTTAAGATCAAGTATAGTTAGAGAAAAAACAAAAAATATTATAAAAAACACTCTTTTTTAATGCGTTTGATAAAATCTAAATGTTCTCTAACTCTTACATGAAGTTATTTATACTTCTCTATGACGTCGAAAATTTTACAAAATCCCACATGTCGAATTGCACTTCTCCGAATTAATCCCAAATTTTAAAAGCCCCACATTGGTTGGTTAAATATGACTTCATAAAAAGTATATAAGTGTGGATCTCTCCTCAATTAATGTCGAGGCCTTTTGAGTTAAAACCCCACACCTATGAGTTGTAGGTGGTTGAATTGGGGATAATATATGTACTGATGGAGATCCATGGGCTCGCGCCTGCGTAAGTGGGCAAGCCCAATAACAAAAAATTAACATGGTATCAAAGTCGATGGTTGGACTTGGGAGAATAGACCATGGATAGATTTTGGCCTAAGGTGGAGTGTTGGAGATGTGTGGACTATATAAAAATAAATATAAAGATATATGCAAATATTAAATAAGGCTTAATAACAAAAAATTAACAATGGAAAAGTTGAGTTTTCGATCCATGATCTAACTTACAAGTAGTGTTTCTTGGCATTTATCTACAATGGTAACTGTTGTTTTACGAGAATATAAAAAAATATATGCAAAAATTAAATTAAGGTCTATATTCTAACCTTTCAAGGTTTTTCCAAAAAATATCCAAACCTTTTGATTTCTTGCAAATTGTATCATCGATTGACTTTATTTGAGTGCATATACACTTGGGGCTGTGAATAATAATGCAACTAAGGATACAATTTGCAATAAATCAAAAGATTATGCCATTTTTGCAAAAACCTTGAATTGTTAGGACATGTTTGCCTATTATGCCAAAAATTAAACAATTAGTCATATACTATAGACATACATTGCTCTCATGATCTCATCTCCTAGAGTCAACCTCACCTAGTTTGATACTCAAGTAAACCAGTAAGGGATCAAGTTGGCCCATGAAACCTCTTACATGTAACGCTTTATCTTTCTAGTTTCTTTCTTTCCTCCTTTCGTTTGAACATTATGCATTTCACTTGTCTCGACTGAAGTTAAACTGTTGCTGGCATCCCAAAACTAATACTAATTTACAGGAAACATAGCAGGTAACCCATACTTTGAAAACAACCGGTACACTAACGCTCCTTTGGACAGAACAACTAATTATTATCATCTCCAACATTACTATCACCTAATCTTTTAAATGCAAATAGTACGTTTCGGATGATCCTATCATTTATTATATAAAGTCAGATCTGTTGATATATTTTCTCTGCCCATTTCCAAAGTTCAAGTTAGACGACATTGAGAAGAGCAGCTGACAGCTAGAGTATAAAGACATTTAGAAAACAACTATAGTTGATTTGGTTAAGGTTCTAGACAATGTTCTAAAAGTTGAAATGAGGCATATCACTCAATGGCCGCCTCAAATAATTAGCACCTCAGATAATTACGAGGGCTAGTCAGTCATTTAAGTGTGATAAATTTCCAATTGTACCCTCATTCGAAATCACAATTGTGCCCCTCAAAAACTCAAAATTCTCTTTGTTACCCTCACCTCTCACTTAATCGTGCACCCCATTATCCCATTCTCCATTGCTATCTACGATTGCACATCGCCTCACGTTGGTCGAATTTCCATTTTTTGCTCATTGTTTTTATAAGAACGCAACCACAACTTGCCCATTGTGAGGCTTGAACTCCCGACCTCTTACCCAAGTAACCTCATACCAAACCAGAAAGCCATCCACTTGGTTGGTATTTTTTGCTCATATTAAATGCATTGGACATTGTAAGTAGCATTCTCATGATCCTCATGCCTCTAAATCAAATTTTTTCTTCTCTTTTTGGGTGAAAATGGTGGTTTGAGATGTTTCTTTATTTGTAGGGCATCGCCTAGTTAACCCTCTTTCAAGATTCCTTTGCACGAAATGGGAAAGGATTTCACAATGGAAGAAAATTTTCAAAAAGAAGCATTTTAGCGAGTTTATTGTGGTTTTTTCATTTTTTGCGTCAAAAGTTGAAAATTTTGGGGTGAGCAAATCATGCAATTTGAATATGTCATGGCCTTATAGATCGCCTTTCCCTCGTAATTTATTTGGGTGCACATAGCACGACCCTCAATTAATATCATTAACTAGTTTGATGCTAAAATAACTTGATTTGGTATTTAGGCTTATGAAACTCAAACCAACGTAAAGATAATATATGAATCCTAATAGCTAAACAATACATGGTATTTAATTTAACATAAATAACTTTATAGAAGACAAAACATTCATCAGCATAACTACTAAACAACAACCTCCTCCCTATCTTTTTCATTCTTCTTATTTAATTTAACATCAAAACTTTAAAGATGATAAAACATTCAGCATAACTGCTGATCAACAACCTTCTCACCGTATTCTTCTTCTTCTTATCTAATTTAACATAATGAGTTTAGAGATGATCAAATATTCAGCAGAATTGCTGATCAACTACCTTCTCACAATCTTCTACCAACGTTTTCTTTTATATGTTATATGTTTTTTGTTACTGATCATTTCTATATTTCAATTTACAGTTTAGATTTATCTTTAAATAATAAGAAAGAAACTTGCTCCCGGTGGGAATTGAACCCTCAACCTCTTACACCCATGACATCATACCTAACCATTGGGCCACCCACATGGTTGGTAGATTGATCTTTAAATGATTATTACTTATAACTTCTTTCATAATTTGTGGTAAGTTAAATCTTGTTATGATGTGATATATAATCTACTATAGATTTTGTAATTGGGATTATGTATTTGTGACTGTTTACTTCAATTGTGAATTTATTTTCCATATCAAGTAATTTTCTGTAGAAAATTGAGGCTTACGCTTCTCACTCCACTTTGAGGCTTACTTCCCACTCGCCTCGAGGCTCACAATTCGCTACACTTGGTCAAAATGCTTAGTTATGCCTCAATAAATTTCAACTAGTGATTTCAAAACAACCAACCTTTACAAAGAGGGTACTAAGGTGTGAAGCACATATTCAAATTCTTAGTATTTTTCATGAGGTCATACTTGTTTTAGTTCATTTCAAAAAAATAATTTGGTGGGCTTTGAAAAGCTTCTAATCATTAGGATGATTCAATAAAACAAAAAATTTAGTGAAGTGCACTGCCTGTAATTGGCATAAAGCTTAGTCAAAAGTCACCCAACATCATGTTAGTTGCATTATCTTACATACCGACTCAAAATCTGCAACTTAGGAAGATTAGCTTTTGAGATTTCTTCAGAGTAACAAATACAATTCAGAGCGTCTACAATAGACTGGACAGTTAGTCCTTTCATCTGCATAATTTCCTGGACCATTAAACAAGAGATGATATAAATCAAGGTAGTTAAAGGTGCAAGAGTTGCCAAAACCCATAACAGGTGATGAGGTACATGCATGAATGATGAGATACATAAAGCATAGAAAGTAGTTACATATTGAATACAAACAAATTTAGCAGCCAAAAATACTTCATATACAACAACAAAGCCACAAACCCTAATTCGCTATGATCGACTACATGGATTCAGCATTTCCCTCCAGCTCAATTTAATTAGCTCAAAACCAACTTAAAATATTATAAATAATTAAAGAAATAGATGAAAAGCAAGTAACATGAACTAATGATGCATGCTTACCGTCTACAATAATGCCAAACAGTAAACTGATATAAAGTTCTCAAATGGTCAATTTCATTCTATAATTTCAAGTGATTTCCCTCCAGATTGGTTTGCCAACTACCGATTAATATCACTACATAAAGGCCTAATGATCAAAAATATACTAACCATTACAAGTTGTATCAATTATATCCTAACCTTTCCAATTTAGTATCAATTCTATCCTCAATTAATTTGGGGCATTTTTCTTTGAAATCAACTTAAATCTTCTAACTTTCCTTTTAATAATCATCCACATTGATCTATTTAAATCGAAATCTTTTAAGCCACATGTTTAAATTTAGTTTATGAAGACTCACAAAAATAATAATAATTTATAAATCAATATATGATACATTAATACTATAATTCAAATTTAGTTACTCATATATCGCCAATAGTAAATTTAAAATTATGCATATATATTCATACGAAAATGAGATAAATTTATTTATTAGAAGGTTACCCATAGTTGTTTAATTTGATAAAAGAACTAAGTACCTAAATTATGATATGTATGTGATTGAGTAGGCATATGTAACTATGCGTATTATATACATGAAGATATATATATATATATTTATGTTTATCAAGAATATTGAACTCTAATGCATATATATGAATAAATCCTTAAAGAATGTTACAAGAATTAAAGTTGAAGAGAATAATGTATAAAGGAAAAATAGAGTCAAATTCGTTGAGGATAGCATTGTGATGGGAACCGAGACAATTGAGAGAAAAGAGGGGGTCGCCTCTGTGTGTTTTATTGATGACCAGAGAAAAAGAAGATTACACACGCAGAGAGCCCAGAGTTCCTAATTGAGAAAGAGTGACTCACTCTTCTCCCCAAGACCAAAAGGTCTTTCCCCACATTACACAATTAGTAAAAAAGATACCCCAGAAGTGAACAGCCTCACCTCTTATAGTCCTACTCTACCCACTAAAGGCTCTTTTGCGCTAGACAATATGTGGCGTATTCCAAGACCCATCTAGACTCTCTTATGGGACCACTTAACTAATTATGTCCAGCCTGTCCTTGTGCTGATCTTGTGTCTCTCATGTCCTTCCTCTGGTACACTTTCAGTATGGGCTTAGAATGGGGCTTGGTTCCCACCTCTTTGGTCTTTGGGTTGCTATCAATACTCTCCCCCTGAACTATCACCTTGTCCTCAAGGTGGAAGGCAGGAAAAGACTTCTTGATGTGCTTGACAAGTTCCCAAGAAGCATCGGATGGTGGCAGCGAAGTCCATTTGATGAGAACCTCGGGTCCAGCCGCGGAATGGCGATACGACAAAATCCTCTCTGGTTCGACCATCGTCACCACCGAGTCTGGCGAAAAAGGAGGAAGGTCCACACTCACCTATGCCGAATGTTTCATCCGATTTTGAGCTGTTAGTAGCTGGTCACGCAACTCCTTCAGCACTTGATCCCTGGTTTGCGGCAGCATTCCCACATCGGACAGTGATGAGACAGAGGAGGTACCATGGCGAACCAAGGGGGGGGGGGGTCTCTACCATAAACCACTTTAAAAGGAGAACAATTCAGCGACGTATGGTAGGAAGTATTATACCAATACTCGGCCCAATGAATCCAATCGGACCACTCCTTGGGTCGTTGAGAGATAAAACAACGAAGGTAAGTCTCTACACAGCGGTTGACAACTTCGGTCTGGCCGTCACTCTAAGGGTGATACGCAGTGTTGCGATTGAGTTGAGTGTTTTGTAACCAGAATAACTCGCACCAGAAATGGCTGATGAAGACCTCATCTCGATCCGAAACAATGCTCCGAGGAAACCCATGTAGCTTCACGACACCTTTAATGAAGAGTTATGCCACAGTTTTTGCAGAAAATGGGTGTTTGAGAGGAAGGAAGTGACTAAATTTGCTAAGTCGATCTACCACCACCAATATAGCATTAAACCCCCCTGAAGTAGGTAAGCCTTCCACGAAATTCATGGAGATATCCTTCCAAATAGCGACTGGAATGGGCAAGGTCTGAAGGAGGCCACCGGGAACTACTGACTCATATTTGCTACGTTGACATACCTCGCAGGCCGAGACAAATGCTTTGATGTCCTGCTTCATCCCATGCCAATATAATTCTGATGTGATGCGCTTATAGGTCTTCAAGAAGCCCCCATGTCCGCCAACTAGGCTTGAATGAAACTCCCTTAGAATACTCTGTTTCAAGGAAGAAGATGATGGTATCACAACGCGACCCTTGTAGCGTAACTGCCCTTGGAAAACAGACCAATGCTCTCTGGCTGTAGGATCAGCAGAGATGGCACGAAGTATGGGACCCAGGAAGGGATCATCTTCAACCTCTTTGGCAAGCACCGAATTGTCGGCAAAAGATACGATTGAAATTGAATGCATTTCAACTGTGGAAGGATATCTAGACAGTGCATCAGCCACCACATTCGAATGTCTCGGCCGGTAATGAATATCAAAATGAAAACCCAACAACTTGATCAACCAGCGCTGATATTCAGGAGCTATTTCACGCTGTTCTAACAAGAATTTGAGACTCTTTTGGTCAGTTCTCACCAAGAACCGTCGCCTAAGAAGGTAATGCCTCCATTTTTGCACAGCTAACATAATCGCCATCAACTCTCGTTCATAGGCTGATTTGTTGCGAGCTCCGGTGGATAATGCTTGGCTAAAAAATGCAATAGGCCTCTCCGATTGTGATAGTACAGCTCCCACCTCGACCCTGAAGCATCAACTTCCACCACAAAAGTCTCCTCGAAATTAGGGAGGGCGAGAGTAGGGACTTCCTTCATGGCTTGTTTGAGTGTTGAGAATGCTAGAGAAGCTTCATCATTCCATTCAAAAGCATCCTTGCCTAGCAGTTGGGTTAGTGGGGCTGCAATCTTCCCATAATCGCTCACAAAGCGACGGTAGTATCCAGTAAGTCCCAAAAAACCACGTACTCCTTAAGGGAAGTCGGGAGTGGCCAGAACTCCATTGCTCTCACCTTCTCCTCATCAGCCATGACTCCTTGACTAGAAATAACGTGACCCAAATAGTCCAACCGAGATCTAGCAAAACAACATTTTTTTAAGTTGACAAACAAAGAGTTAGACAGTAGGATAGAGAGGACCAGCGAGAGGTGGTTGCAGTGGTCGCTCAAGGTCTTGTTATAGACCAGAATATCGTCAAAGAAAACCAAAACTGATTTTCTTAAGACCCCTTTGAAGATTGAATTCATCAACGATTGGAAGGTGGCAGGAGCATTTGACAATCTGAATGGCATGACTAAAAATTCGTAATGTCCCTCGTGTGTGCGAAATGCTGTTTTGTGGATGTCCTCAGCTGTGACCCTGATTTGGTGATAGCCCGAACGCAGATCGAGCTTGGAGAAGACAGCTGCCCCGTGGAGTTCATCGAGCAGTTCATCAATGTTGGGGATAGGGAAGCGATCAGGTATCGTATTTTTGTTTAGAGCCCGATATTCCACGCAAAATCTCCAACTACCATCTTTTTTCTTCACCAAGATAACCGGACTAGAGAAAGGGCTATTACTTGGCTGAATTATCCCGGATGCAAGCATTTCTGAGACCATCATGTCGATTTTCGCTTTCTGAATATGTGGATATCGATATGGCCTTACACGAACGGGATCCGAGCCTTCCTTAAGTGTAATTGAGTGATCACAAGAGCGAGGAGGAGGTAAGCTAGAAGGAGGATTGAACAACCCAGTGACGGAATCCAAAACCGACTGAATACAAGGGTCAACTACCATCTGTTCCACTGGTGTGACCGGAACTAACACATTGCAGCATTCGATTAAGAAACAACCTAGAACATCGTCGATTGATCGTTGGACTGCCTTGCACGACATCATTGCCCGATGAAGAGTCGGATCACCACGTATCACCACTGGTTTGCCTTCCACCTCAAAGTACATCGTAAGTTTCGGCCAATCAATGGTAGTGACCCTAAGAGATTTCAGCCAAGTCATTCCCAAAATCAAATCCGTGTTCCTCATGCAAATAGGATAGAAATTCACTACCAACGATAGACCCTGAAATGTTAATTCGACGTTGCGGCACACCCCGAAACCTGAGAGTCGTGCACCGCCCCTACAAAAACCCCATATTCCGCGGTCAAGGAGACTGGGAGAGAACGGGACTCAACCAACGCAGGTGCAATAAAATTGTGTGAAGCTCCACAATCTATCAAAATTACAACGTCTCGGCCCTTCAGAACTCCTCGTACCTTAATCATGCGAGGGTCCGGGACTCCTTCCAAGGCATGAGCTGAGAGCTCCAAGACAAAGCACTCCCCTTGTTCCCCAGGGCTCTCAGGAAGTGACTCACTGAGCTCATCACTAGTGTCATCGTTCACCAACATCACATTCAGCACCTTGGGTCGACAACGATGTGAGGCATGCCATTTCTCATCATCGCAGCGGTAGCAGAGCCCTAGCTTTCGTCGAGCCTGTGCCTCTGTCTCGGTCAGTCGCTTGAACTTCGGAGGGGGATACATGGGGCGTGACTGCAGTAGACAAACCGGGGCTTGGAGATCTTGAAGAAGTGGGACTAGACTTGGTAGTAGAACTCACAGAAGAGCTGGTTTTTTGTTGGGGAAATTGTGGGCTTTTGGTGGGCCCAAAAATCATGTGTGATACCCATGTGGGTGGGCGGCCTTCAGATATATTGGGGTGGCCCAAATTGGATGTGTTATTGAGCCCAACTAAAGACGCCCTTACCAACCCATCTCCTTCATTGAACTTCTTCTCTATCTGTTCTGCCCTCTCCACCACCGCCTTCAACGACGCCGGGGGATCCACGAGCATCTCCACGCGAATGCGATCCTTAAGGCCATTAATGAATACCGCAATCTTGAACTGCTCCGGTAACCCCTTCGTGTATAGTGATAAGAGTTTGAACCTCTTTCGATACTCGGTGACTGTTGTTTCTTGCTTGATAGCGAAGAACTGCTGATGAAGATATAACGGGTTAGCCTCTGTAAATGGTCGACATAGCTGGGCACGAAGCTCCGTCCAACTGTCGAACGGCGTCTCCAATTCCTCATTCTATAACCAGATCTGAGCAGCTCCCACGAGACAAATCCAGGTGGCACGGAGCTTTGACACCTCCGTCATCTCATGTAAGGCAAAATAATGTTCGGCTTGGTTTAGCCAGACCAGTAGATCGTCCCCGTCACATGTTGGCATCTTGATCTTCCTTACATCTGGGCCAGGTCTGTATGGAACTCCTCTCCGATCCAGTCTTCCCTCCATCAGAGACTCTAGTTGCACCCCTAGATCGGGTGGATCTGAACCCTTAGCGCCGCTAGTCTCTCCGATCTGGTGAGACTCGCCCCCACTGGCCATTTGTTGTTGAAGCAGCACCTCCATCTTCTGGGACAAAGCGTGAAACTGCGATTCCATGGTGGATCGTTGTGCATCGACAGCCGATCTGAGTTCTCCCATGGATATCTCTGTCTTCTTCATCTCCACCTCCAACACATCGACCCGAGAGTCCACCATGGGAGCCATAGCTGAAGTGCTGAAATGCTCTGATACCAATGATGGGAACCGAGACAATTGAGAGGAAAGAGGGGGTCGCCTCTGTGTGCTTTATTGATGATCGGAGAAAGAGAAGATTACACGCGCAGAGAGCCCAGAGTTCCTAATTGAGAAAGAGTGACTCACTCCTCCCTAAGACCAAAAGGTATTTCCCCACATTACACAATTAGTAAAAAAGATACCTCAGAAGTGAACAGCCTCACCTCTTATAGTCCTACTCTACCCACTAAAGGCTCTCTTGCACTAGACAATATGTGGCGTATGCCAAGACCCTTCTAGACTCTCCTATGGGACCACTTAACTAATTATGTCCAGCCTGTCCTTGTGCTGATCCTGTGTCTCTCATGTGCTTCCTCTGGTACACTTTCAGTATGGGCTTGGAATGGGGGCTTGGTTCCCACCTCTTGGGTCCTTGGGTTGCTATTACATTGATACTAAATCGAAAAGGTTAAGATATAATTGATAAATTCCAAAGGTCAGGATATAATTGATACAATTTGTAAAGGTAAGGATATTTTTGATCATTCCTTCCTACATAAAGTGATTGGGTGGAGAACTTCTATCACATACATTTGCTACAAAGTTATTGGAGTCCACTGGACTCGCATCACTTTCAGAGGGAACACACATCTCCCAAGCAAATTTTTCATACTCGAAAAATGGGGGAGGGAGATTACAAGCCCATTTTCTATACTTGGAAAATAGAGGAGGTTTATGATAGGTTGACAATTAGCGTAAAACTTTTGTCACTCTTTATGATATGGATCAAAGATATGTAGTAGTTGGAGTGTTCACACCTAGCAAAATACTGCAACCCTGCATCAAAGCTTGGGTGTAGTGAATAATGAGCAAGGGTGTGCTTCACATTGATGCCTGATTGTTGGTTGTTGTTATTGTATAAGGGTGGCTTTAATTGTAGCGGTTTAGAAGAATCACTTGAGTAGCAGGTAGCACCATAACATTACTCAAGCGCAATAACGGATCACAAATTTAACTTCGCCTACTACTTCGCTTAATTAAAACTCAGAATTAATTTGGAGAAATGTAATTCAATTTAGAGAACTTTTGTAAAATTTTGACATTATAAAGAAGTATAAATAGCTTAGTCTAAGTGCAAGAGAACATAAAAGTTTTAACATAACAAATTAGGAAAATATGTTTCTTTATAATATTTTAAGACTTTTCTCTATCTATACTTTTTTTTGAACCCTTCTCTATTTATACTTGATCTTAAGTTTTTTAAACTTCAATTTTGACGGAAATGATCATTTTGGAAATTCTTTCTTTATTCAATGTTCATATTGGCTTGAAGTCCTAATACAACATGGTTTTAGTCTCCTAATACAACTCTGATAAGTTTTGGTTTCTTAGTACAACTCTAATACCCTAGTGCATATATAAGTAAGGTAGACCATTAAATTGGTAATGTTTTGAATGTCTTGATTAGTTGTGAGAGAGTTGGAGACTTGGTGTTGATGTAATCTTCTGAATTAATAAAATCTTTGTGTTCTCTGTCGTAGACATAGGCATATTGGCGAACCATGTAATTCTTTGCGTTGATCGTGTACGTGTATTGTTTGTTGGTTGTGTTTGCTCAAACAAACTGGTATCGAGCATTGAAGATCAGCGTGATCGAGCACGACAATTGGGCGTTGTGGAATTGCTATTGAAGTAGCGGTTAGGACGTTGAAGAAATGGTTGTATTTGCGGTTTGTGTGGAGCGCAAGAGATTAAGAATCGATGATTCAGTTTTTCTTCCCTTTGAAAAGCATTATTACGATTAAAGAAAATATTGATAGAGAAGATAGAAAACAAACTAAAAAAATAGTTAGTCAAGCTAAAACAAATATCATGGAAGATCTATATACAAGGTTAGGTAATAGAGAAGGCGAAAAATATATACATATAGGCTAGCCAAATTAAGAGATAAAAAGAAACAAGATCTAAGTCATGTAAGATGTATTAAGGACGAAAATCAAAATGTTTTAACGCGTGAGGATAATATAAAGGAGAGATGGAGAAGTTACTTCGATAGTTTATTTAATAATGGCCAAGTTGATACTATAATAGATGAAAACCCACCAAGAAAGAAATGTAAACTATACACGCAATATTAGAATTGTAGAAGTTAAAAAGGCATTGAAAAGAATGAAAATAGGGAAAGCATGTGGCTCAAATGAAATACCCATAGAGGTTTGGAAATGCTTAGGAGAAATTGGATTGATTTGGTTAACAAAACTTTTCAATAAAATTTTAAAATCAAAACAAATGCCAATGGATTGGAGAAGAAGCACGTTTGTGCCAATCTTCAAAAACAAAGGAGACATTCAAAGTTGTTCAAACTACCAGGGAATTAAACTTATGAGTCGCACTATGAAACTTTGGGAGATGATAATTGACAACAGGTTAAGGAGAGAGACAACAATATCAGAGAACCAATTTGGTTTCATGCCTGGGAGGTCAACTATGGAGGCGATTTTCCTTGTAAGACGATTGTTAGAAAAATATTGAGAAAAGAAAAAAGATCTTCATATGGTATTCGTAGATTTAGAAAAAGCATATGATAAGGTCCCTAGAGATGTTCATTGGTGGGTCCTAGAAAGAAAAAGAGTGCATGCCAGATACATAGACACTATTAAGGATCTGTATGATGGAGTAGTAACGAGTATAAAGACATTCGAATGAGCTACAAAAGAATTTCTCATTACGATAGGACTACATCAAGGATCGGCTTTAAGCCCAAATCTATTTACTATAGTTATGGATGAACTAACTAGACATATTCAAGAGGATATAGCATGGTGTATGTTATTTGCAGATGATATTGTCTTAGAGGATGAAACAAAAGATGGAGTGAATAGGAAATTAGAACTCTGGAGGAATACATTAGAATTTAAAGGTTTTAAGTTGAGTAGGACGAAAACCGAATACATGCACTGTGAGTTTAGAAACAATAGACATCGAGATGACGAGTGGTAAAATTAGGGGAAGTAGAAGTTCCTAAGGTAAACCACTTTAGATACCAATGATCAATCATACAAAATGATGGTAAAATTAAGAATGATGTCACACATAGAATTCAAGTTGGATGGAAGAAATGGTAGAGTGCAACAGGGGTGATTTGTGATTGAAATGTTCCTACTAAGTTAAAAGGAAAATTTTATAGGACCGCAATTAGACCAGCTATGCTCTATGGAAGTGAATGTTGGGCGGTAAAGCAACAAGAATTACATAAAATGAACGTAGGAGGATGCTTACGTGGATGTGTGGTAAAACTCGTAAAGATAAAATAAGAAATATAGAAATTCAAAGACAAGTAGAAGTAGCACCAATTGATACAAAGATTTGGGAAGGGCGGTTGCGGTGGTTTGGTCACCTGTAAAGACGGCCTACAAATGCCCCAACTAGAAAACTTGACTAAATAGAAACTGTAGAAATTCGACGAGGTAGAGGCAGACCAAAGTTAACATGGGATGCATTAATTAGGAGTGATTTGAATGGTTTGAAAAGCTCACCATCAATTGCACTTAATCGAGCACAATGAAAAAGTTTGATCTATGTAGCCGACCCCAGTTAATTTGGGACTGAGGCTATATTGTTGTTGTTGTTTGTAAAGAAAATATTGATTGAATAAAAAGTTATATTTTCTAAAAGGAGAGGTAGAAGACAAAAGTTGTCTTTTTTTATGATCTTGCATTAATTGCTGGTCAAAAGCAATTTGGAATCGCACGCCAAAGAAAATCAGTACACCTACGTTCAGAAAAAGGTTCGAAGCACTTGGGTTAATCAAAATAGCCTGAAATTGTTTTCTTGATATCAGAGTCATAAGGAGTCGGAACTGAGCATTGTTTTTGCGTTGGAATTGCGACAGAGAGCTCTATGCAATAGTGGGTGCAGATAGTTGAGATGACTCCAAAATATAAAGTCAAAAAGTTCGACGAGAAGAATGACTTCAACTTGTGGCGGATAAAAGTGCAAGCCTTGTTAGTTCAAGAAGGGTTGCAGAAGGCGCTACAAGGAAAGAATGCATTGTCGATATCAATGATAGAGGATGAAAAAGACGATGCCATACAGAAAGCACAAAGTACAATCTTGTTGTGCTTGGGCGACGAAGTCTTGAGATAAGTTTTAAAGGAGACAACGACCGAGGGATTGTGGTTGAAGTTGGAGAAATTGTACATGACACAATCAAACTCCAACAAGTTATATCTCATGAAACAACTGCGTTATTTGAAAATGATAGAAGGGAAGTCTGTGAGAGAACAAGTTGATGAATTCAACAAAATACTCATGGAACTAAGGAATGTGGGGTGCAAGCTTGGTGAAGAACAAGAAGCTATGTAGCTGTTGTGTTCACTACTGGAATCCTTCGACAACTTTATTGATACAATATTGTTTAGTAAAGATTCCTTGTCTTGGAAGATGTCAAGACTACACTGAGTTCAAAATAGTTGCAGCTGATGATGACAGAAAATAGAAGGCAAGAATCTGGGGGAAGGATTGTCAGTTAGGGGTAGATCTGAGCAAAGAGCTAGAGGCCAAAGAAGTAAATCCAGGATCAAGAAATTAAAGTGTTTTAAATGTCACCAAAAAGGCACTTTATGAGAGATTGTCCGAAACGTAAAGGAAAAGGTAGGCAAGAGGCCAAAGAATCTGGAAATGCATCACTTGCGGAGGAAGATGGAGTTAATGCTCTTACAGTCAGCATTGGAAGCTCGAGAGACGAGTGAATATTAGATTCGAGATGTTCCTATCACACCTGTCCTAAGAAGAATTGGTTTACCACTTATCAATCAATTGATAAAGGTAAAGTCTTGATGGGGAATGATGCAGTCTGTAAGGTTGTAGGAATCGAAATAGTTAGAATCAGAATGCATGACAGAATTGTGAGAACGTTGACAGATGTCAAATATGTTCCTGATCTGAGAAAGAATCTTATTTCCTTGGGTTCGCTAGACTCCGTAGGTTGTAGCATGAAGATACATAATGGAATGATGACGATATCGAGAGGTGCTATGGTTATGATGAAAGGGTTGAAAGAGAATGTCATTTACACATTGAAAGGAAGTACCATCTTAAGTACTGTAATGGTATCATCTTTGGAGACAGAGACAGACACCACCAGGTTATGACATATAAGATTAGGTCATATGAGCGAGAGATGATTGACAACATTGAGCAAGCAAGGCTTATTGGTCTGGGGAGAAGACAGGTAAGCATGATTTTCGTGAGCATTGTGTGCTTGGAAAACAATGTAGAGTCAAGTTTAGTACTGCAACGCATAAGATAACGGGTAGTTTGGATTACATCCATTCAGACCTTTGGGGTTCTTCTCTAGTTCCTTTATGGGTGGTGGTAGATATATGTTGACTTTCATAGTTGACTTCTTGAGGAAAGTTTGGATTTTCATCTTTAAGAAGAAAGATAAAGTGTTTGGTAAATTCAAACAGTGGAAAACTTTGATAGAGAAACAGACTCACAGGAAAGTCAAGCGGCTGAGAACTGATAATGGTCTTAAGTATTGCAGAGGAGAGTTAATAGGTTTTGCATTGATGAAGGGATTTTGAGACACCGCACAGTCCGATATACTTCTCAACAGAATGGACTTGCAGAACGAATGAACAGAACATTGATGGAGAGAACACCGTGCATGCTTTCGAATGTTGGATTACCGAAGGAGTTTTGGGCTGAAGCTGTTAGCACAGCTTATTATTTGATGAATCGATCACTATCCACAGCGATTAAGTGTAAGACTCCTAAAGAGGTGTGGACAAAATCCCCAGCAAATTATCAGAATTTGAGAGTATTTGGTTGTCCCGCGTATGCTCATGTGAATGAAGGCAAACTTGAACCAAGATCAAGGAAGTGCATCTTCATGGGTTACGGGCATGGAGTGCAAGAGTATAGGTTATGGTGTCCCAACACGAAGAAGATTCTGATAAGTAGGGATGTTATTTTCCATGAGGCAGCATTATTAAGTCCTAAAAGTGTGGATAGTGCGCCAGAGAAAGATTAGAGAGTCGAGGAACAAGTGGAGTTTGAAGCTAATGATAAAATATAGATGAAAAATAATGTTTCTGAGCAACTGAATGAAGTGGAGTGCAAGACACCAATCAGATACCGCAGACACCTGTTTATGATCAGTCATATAGTATTGTCAGGGATCGACCGAGGAGGGAGATAAAGCCTCTGGACAGATACGGTCATGCTGATCTTGGCGCATTAGCACTCAATGTGGCGGATGAGGTTCAGTGTGAAGTTCCAGTGAGCAAGTTCGGGGATTGCCTGGACTTAGGCGGAGTTCGGAGGCACTAATAGTCTGTCCGCTTCATAGTCTTAGGGTGGATTAACCCCACTAGACTGGCTAAGCCAGTGTTCGCTTCGCGGATTAACTAGGCCATGGTATCAACTAATACTCAGTAGAGGTGACTAAAGTAAACCACCAATTTTGGTGGGACTAACTAGTCCCAATGCTTGCCATTACAGATTACCAAATTACCCCTCATCTTTACACACTTTTCTCTCAAACTCAATCGAATTCCCATCGAATGAAGATTGCGATGAAGACCGAGGACGATGACGAAGACGATGACGAAGACGATGACGAAGATGCGGACTCGGCCGAGGAGCGAAGACGAAGACAAAGACAATGACGATGACGAAGATGATGATGAAGATGCGGACTCGGCCGAGGACGATGACGAAGACGATGACGAGAACGAAAATGCGGGAATGAAGACCGAGGACGATGACGCAAATGCGGGAATGAAGATCGTGAGATCACGGACTCGGTCGAGGAGCGGAAGTGATGAAGACCGAAATTGACTTTGATTATTTTGTTGGAGATGTAAGTTAAATAGAGGAGTACTTTAGTAAATGTACCTATTAGAACCACAATTATTCTCAAGCTTAAACCTCCCAACCGAACAAGTTCCATAAAAGAGACTAATACATAAACTGCAAAAATTGGATTTTCTGACTAATGTCTATACTAGGGGTGGGCAGCGGTTTTCGAAAAACCGCCCAAAGCGCACGGTTTGGTCTGGTTTTTAAAGCTCGCGGTTTGGTCGCGGTTTGGAAAATGACCAAACCGCAGAATCGCGGTTTGGTCGCGGTTTTCATTTTGGGAAAACCGCGGTTTAACCAAACCGAGGGCATTTTGGTAAATACAAACCAAAAACCCTAAAAACCAAAAAAACCACTAATCTTCCTCTTCCTCTCGACGCTCATTCCGCTCCTCACTCACCTCCCTCACCGCCGCTCCTCACTTACCTCCCTCTCACTGCCGCTCCTCACTCACCGTCGTCTCTCCTTTCACTCCCGCACTGCAGGCCACCTCTCGAGCACTCTCACCGCCGCCGTCGGCCCGTCGCGGAGTGACGTGTCTCACTGCAACCGCACCGCCGCCCTTCATCCTCCTCACTCCGCCTCGCACCGCCGCTGCCGAATCCATCGCCATCGTCGTTGCCTTCCATCTCGCGTATCGCTGTTTTTTTTTTTTGCTTGCTGTTTTTTTTTTTTGCTTTTTTTTTTTTTTTTTCTGAAAATAGGGTGCATGAAAACCGCGAAACCAAACCGACCAAACCGCGGTTCGGTTTGGTGCGGTTTTGGTGATTCGCGGTTTGGTGGTGGTTTGAAAAATCACCAAACCATAGACCCTCGATTTGGTCGCGGTTTGCCCACCCCTAGTCTATACTAATGGTCAAATTCCCTTGTCGGTAAATTATGTTGTGCCTTCCCATTTCCTCGCATCGACCCCCAGATGCCACGACTTCCATGTAACACTTCTAAAATTTTGAAATTAGGAAACGCCTCAAATATAAGTCTAGAAGTGTGCCTTCTAAAATTAAATTAAAAACAAAATTGTGATTCAATGCATAAAAAAAGCATCATTTGTAAATTGATGTTCCTAATGTTATGATTGACTTGTAAAACAAAGCCTCAACCCCAAATTAGTAAGAGTCAGCTACATGGAACGAACTTTTCCATTGCAATCAATTTAGTGCAAATGATGGAATGCTTTCCAAATCCTTTAAATCCCTACTAGTCAAAGCCTTAATCCAAGTCCTTTGGAGGTGTCTAAACCTTCGCAACCACCCTTCCCTAATCTTTAAGTCAATTGATGTTACCCCTACTTTTCTTTTAATTTTTATATTTCTTATTCTATCTTTACAAGTTTTACCACACATCTACATAAGCATCCTCATTTTGCTACATTCATTTTATGTAGTTGTTGTATTTTTTACCACCTAATATTCACTTCTCTAAAGCATAGCATGCCTCATTGCGGTTCCATAAATTTTCCTTTTAGCTCGGTAGGGATGTTTCAATCACATATCACGCCCGTTGCACCCCACTTATTCCATCCAACTTGAATTCTATGTGTAACGTTATTCTCAATATTACCATCATTTTGTATGGTTGATCCTAGATATATACAGTGGTTTACCTTAAAAACTTGTACTTTCCCTAATTTTAACACTGAATCATCTTGATGCCTAGTATTTCTAAACATAGAATGCATTTAATTTTGGTATTCGTCCTACTCAACTTACAGCTTTTAGATTATAACATATTGAATTGTCAAAGAAAAAACACTTCACACACATTGATTTACATATGGTCGAAGTTAGAACTATATTTTTAAAAAATGTGTCATTACATGCTTAAATTATTTGATAAGTACACCCACCTATTTTTTTAAAACATGACATGCTCATCTTAAAAAATAGACTTGACATCAATGACGACTCTGTAGACCACAAAAGCAATGTCACAGTGGAAGGGACGAGACAGTAGTGGTAGGGACAAACCCGACATAGTTGGAGCGAAAGTGAAGACGATGAGATTGAGAAAAAAAAATTATAAGTGCTAGGCGTGCGTGAGAGAGACATTAAAAATGGGTAATTTTGAAAGATTGCAAATTCAATTTTTTTTTACAAATAGGTAGGGTGAACTTATAATAGGGGTTGTAACTACATAAATAGGATTTTATTTAACTGGACTCTTAAAGATAAGTGAAGACTATTTTTTACCAAATAAACCAAAAAACAAATAAAAAAGAAAAAGAAAATTAGACCGCGTGAACTAGGGCCAAAATGCAATAGTTTGTGTGCGCAAGGAAGGAGGCGACACAAAGAAGAAGGGCCGAGAAGGAAAGCTTTGAGGGTGAGATTGACGCCGACAATGTGGGAGGTCGTTATATAAATAACTATTTGAATCGTGAGCAGGTTACAACAAGTTTAGGACATTTTTCGACCATAATATCTAAGGGGAAACTCTGTCGAAATTTTGGTAAGAGTTTGAAATTGGAATTCGGATGGTTGAAAAGTTATTAAGGCTTTCAAGAGCCTAAACAATTAATAGAATTAACTTGAAAGTCTTCTACAGGGGTGTATTCAATTGAGATTTTAATGGACTTTTGATTACTTTTAATGACTAAAAAAGTTTAGGTGTATTCAATTAAAACTTTAAGAGAGTTTATAAAAGTAAGTTTTATTCAATGTGAACTTTTTTAGACTTTTAAAAAGTCTATAAAAGTTTTGGGGCATTCAATTTAAACTTTTAGAGAGTTTATAAAAGTAAGGTGTATTCAATTTTTAGGTGACTTTTATGGATTGGTTACAAATGTCAACTTTTATAAACTTTTTGTATAAAAATACACATAAAGAAATCTTCAACTTCTCCTCACCTCAACCTAGAAACTTTTAGAGACTTCTAATTTTTGTTAGTTTCATTCTTCAAAAAGGACTTCATTGTTCAGAAGATTTTTTTAATCAATTGTTTTATCAACTTCTCCAATCACTCCACAACTCATGGATTTCATTGCTCACTCATTATACTCTAATGTCTATGTTAATAAAAATGAAATGATGGCATTATTAAGATCTCATTCTTGCATCACTGTAAATTTTTGATTTTTTTTTTTTTTTTTACAATGAAGTTTCATTTATTAGTGTATTATTATAATCTCAAAAAGTGTAATATTATTCTTTTTGAAGAAAATAATTGTATTTTTTTTAAATGCAAAAAGTGCATTTTCAAAAACTTAAACTATCTTAAGGAAAAAAAATATAATGATTTTTTTCCTAAAGTGCAAAGTTTTTACACTAACATTTGCTATAATCTTATTTGGTTCTTTTTTGCCACTATAAGATGATTTACTTACCTATTTATTATGTTAATATTTATTTACTTATTTTTTTATCCTACTACCTTGATCGTAATTCATTAATATATCTATATGTTTTTTATTAAAAAAATTAGTAATAGTTCTTAAGAAAAAGAAATACAATTATTTATCTAATTTTTTATAATAAAGTGCAAAATATTTGTTTCATTATAAAAATCACAAAAATTTGCTAATATCAATCAAAATCATGTTTAAGAAGTTCACAAAAGTCACTGAAAATCTTAAATGTTAATAAAAGTCATCAAAATGAAATCTGCATAAAAGTTTATCAAAGTCTATAAAAGTCTACCAAAATCTATAAACTTCTAAAAAGTCATCCACTTATAAAAGTAACCAAAAGTTTATTAAAATTTCAATTGAATACACCCTTGTTAGCCAAGTCGTCATCACCCATCACCAATGGACCATTCCTTTGCACGGATCTACGCATATATGGTCCATTGAACGATCTCACAAGGCCCAACAACAATTATACTTAACATAATAGCATTTGTGCGGCAATGATAGAGGCAAGTTAGAAGCATTTCAGCTTCAAATGGTTGACAATTTGACAAATTCAATCAAGGAACCACCAAATAGAGCAGCAGGGGTAAAGAGTTTCTTAAGCGGTTCCTTACAAGAATATAGAAAGTAATAGAATGTTAAGAGTGAAAACGGACAAAAGGGAAAGAAGGGGTCGCCTCTATATTGTATTGATGGAGAAACTGAACCAAGAAGGGGATACAACGAAAATGAGAAGGACAACTCCCCACCTTCGCCTGAGATTTGCCTATCACCAGACCTTAGGTCACCACAGATATTCACAAATGAAAGATGATCAATGACCATCAAGACTATCTTTTATACTTTTTATTTACAATGCTTGACTCACCTTACAAACCTAACTCAGTTGACTAACTTGATACTCGTACTCACCCAAATGGTTTGAGCCACCGTCCCATTGAACCTGACGGGTGGTTACATCGCTTTGCTCAACGTCATCACTTGATCCTATGCTCGTGCGGTTCTTTCTAGTATAAAACTCTTACTGGGAGCCCATGGATCATAACAGTGCTTTCCCCCTGGAGAACCACCTTGTCCTCAAGGTGGAAGGTTGGAAAAGACTTCTTCACGTGTTTCACCAGCTCCTTGGTGGCTTCCGGCATATCGACCCACTTAATCAACACAAAGGGCCCACAACATTAACCTTATATGCTAAGACATTCTCCGACTCGGCAGGGAACAACGGTGTCTCTTGAGGAAAAGACGGCGGGGTCGAGGCTGCAGAATGCGTGCCCAGAACACTGCGTAGTTGAGAGATGTGAAACACAATGTGAATAAAGAACTAGTAGGTAATTTCAGTTGATATGCTACTGACCCCACAAGGCCCCCACTTTTAAGGGCCCATAAAACTTTGGGCTGAGTTTGGTATTAGTCAGGTGGGCCACTGACTGTTGATGATAAGGGTGTAGTTTAGCATAAACCCAATCACCCACTTTGAAACTAACTTCTCAACGCCCCTGGTCCACCTGCTGCATGATTCTGTTCAGCGCTACGAGGATTTGATCTCGTAGTTCCACCAAGGCAAGATCTCGAGCAGTGAGGAGAGCATCCAAGTCAGCAATAGTTGTGGAAAAATTTGTGCTATAGCGCAGACGAGGGGAGGGTTCCCGGCCATAGACTAACTTGAATACTAAGCATTGCAGTGATGAATGGAAGGATGTATTGTACCAATATTCGGCCCACTACAACCATTTAGACCATTTCTTCGGTCGTTGATGAATGAAACAATGCAGATAGGTTTCCAAGCAACGGTTGATGACTTCACTTTGACCATCAGATTGAGGATGATAGGTCGAGTTTCGGTTTAGTTGGGTCTTTTGCGGACAGAAGAGTTCACACCAGAACTTACTAAGGAAAACTTTGTCGCGATCCAAGACGATGTTGAGGGGAAACCCGTGTAAGAGAACCACTCCAATAAAAAATTCATCAGCTAGAATCTTAGCAAAAAAAAGGGTGCTTCAAGAGTAGAAAATGGTTGTACTTACTGAAGCGGTCGACAACAACCAAAATGGCATTCCACCGAGGATGGGAGACTATCTCTGAAGTCCATGGAGATATGTTCCCAAATCGCCGTAGGAATCGAGAGAGGTTGCAACAATCCACCAAGTGCAAAGTGTCTCGTATTTGTTGCGCTGGCAAACGTCACAAGTAGCCACAAAGTTCTTAACATGGCTTCGCAGGCCCACCCAATACAACTCAGCCACAAGACGTTTAAATGTCTTCAGGAAAGCACTATGACCCCCTATATGACTAGAATGAAATTTTGTCAACGCCCGAGCTTTCAAAGAATAGGTGGCAGAGAGGACTAACCGGTCATCATAGCGTAGCATGCCCTTGAACAACGACCACCGAGTTGAAACTTCCTCACCCGTAGTCAGTTTGTGGATGACCGGACCAAGATGGGGGTCAGCCAGGACCTTAGAGTGGATGGTTGCCTCATCGAGAAAGGCAAGAAGCGATATTGCGCTCAGTTGAACCTAAATAGTGCATCAGCTGCTACATTGGAGGCCCTGGTTTATACTGAATCTCGAATTGATACCTCATTAACTTGAAGAGCCAACGTTAGTGCTCTAATGAGACGACCCTCTATTCCAATAAGAACCTTAAACTCCGTTGGTCATTTGCAGCCAAACGAATAATGGCGCCATTTTTGAACAGCGAGCACTATTACCATCAATTCCCTTTCATAAGCAAAATGGCAACGAGCACGAGCTAATAAGGCTTGACTCAATAAGGCTAAAGGGCGATCATGCAAGGACAGGACTGCGCCCACCCCAAACCCAGATGCATCTATTTCGAGGATAAAAAAGGAATCAAAATCACAAAGTGCAAAGACCGAAACGTCCACCATGGCCTGTTTAGTTGTTGGACAGCGAGAGTAGCAGCATCAGACCGAGAGAAGGCATCCTTCTTAAGCAACTGCGTTAATGGTGCGGCAATCTTCCCGTAGTTGCGAACAAACCTCCGATAATAGCCTGTTAACCCCAAGAACCCTCGCAACTCCTCTGGTGATGTAGGAAGAGGCCACTCCACTATGGCACGAACTTTCCCCGGATCTGCCACCACTCCATTTCCGGAGATGATATGGCCCAAATAGTCAAGTTGGGGCTTAGCAAAACAACACTTCTTAAGATTCACAAACAAAGAATGATGAAAAAATATAGAGAGGACCTAGTGTAAGTGAGAGACGTGGTCGACCAAGGAAGAACTGTAGACTAGGATATCATCGAAAAAGACCAAGACGCACTTATGGATTAGCCCCTTAAAGATGGAGTTCATGAGAGCTTGGAAGGTTGCAGGGGCGTTGGTTAGCCCAAAAGGCATTACCAAAAACTCGTAGTGGCCTTCCATACGGGCGCATGTGAATCTGATGATAACTAGAGCGTAGGTCCAACTTAGAAAAAATGGTGGCGCCGTGTAGCTCATCCAACAGCTTGTCGATGTTAGGAAAAGGGAAGCGATCTGGTAAAGTGGCATTGTTTAGCGCACGATAGTCCATACAAAAACGCCAACTCCCATTCTTCTTTTTCATCAAGAGAATTGGACTAGAAAATAAGTTGTTGCTCGGTTAGACAATTCCTGCCATTAACATTTCAAAAACCATTTTCTTAATCTCTGATTTTTGAATCAGCGGATATCAATATGGTCACACATGGATAGGTTCAGTGCCCTTTTTAGGGGAATTGCATGATCACAATCCCGTGTAGGAGGACACCCAAGTGGAATTTGAAAAAGGGGCTAGAAAGAGTCCAACAACGATTGAATGTTGGGATCCACTACCTGCACCAAGTTAGTACTCCCAAATCCCTCCATATTACATAATTCAATAAGAAAACAAGCAACATCAACTTCCCGAGTGCGCTGAATCGACATGAACGAAACCATTACGGTGTAAATTGGGGTCCCAGTTGATGGTACTCTTGCCCTTGAGACGTGAATGTAATAGACAGATTCGGCCAATCGGCGGTTGTTACACCCAAGGAGAAGAGCCACTACATGCCCAAGACATCTGAACTCTTCACAGTCATCAGAAAAAATCCTCCACCACTGATGGCCTTTAAACCATTTCTCGTCTCAGCGGTAACACAGACCTTTGCTCCTCCAGACCTAAGCTTTCTACTCCGTCAGTCGTTTGCACCTCGAAGAAGATGTCATGGGTGTTGCTCCAGTTGAAGAAGCTGGGCATGTTGATGACGAGGAGGAAACTGTAGCCCCTTTAGCAACAAATGGTCTCTCGGTCGTGTGGCTCTTGGATTCCTAGTTGGGCTAGTCAAGGTGTGAGAGACCCAACCTCCAGTTTTGGGGCTCTGAATTTATGGATATACCCACTTTACTTGATAGAGAAACTAGACCCAACTTAGGCAACAGGCCTAACGATCATGGCCTCGATCCATTCTGCTCGATCGAAGGTGTCTCGCATCGACTCCGGTGGGTTGGCAAGGAACTCCAACCAGATTTGCTCTTGCAATCCATTGATGAAGACCGCCATCATGTGTTTTTCCGACAACACCGCACCCAGATGCAATGAGAGTAGGTCGAGACGTTGTTGATAAGGCGCCACCGATGTCTCCTGCCAGACTAAGAAAAACTGCTAGCACAACTCCAAGGGATGAGCCCTTTTGAACCTCCTGAAGAGCTCCAACTTCAGATCTCCAAGCAAGTGAATGGTCGTTGTTGCTCCTTGGCTTGCAGCCAGATCTGTGTTGCCCCCACCAGATAAATCCTTGCTGCTCGGAGTTTAGAAGATTTTGGCATCTCATGGAGAGTAAGATAGTGCTCAGCATGATTCAACCACACAATTAGATCCTCACCATCGCAGGTGGGCATCTCGATCTTGTGAACTTCAGGACCACTCCGGCAAGGCAGTCAATCTGAACGGAGACCCTCATTAAACCCCATATATGGTAGATATGGCGCCGATGAACCACGTACCAACCTCGGATTGGGTAGATCTGGCAGATCTGGAGTTCATGAAGCTCGATTGTCGCCACTATGCGAGATCGAGCCCTTGTCGTTTGGATTTGGTGTTGCGGGCTACATTAACACTCGCGCCTGGGAGAAAAACGTCTCTAGCTTCTGCATCAAACCTATGATTTCCGACTTGTCACATATTTGAATCCCTTCATCTTCTTTGTTGTCTCTGAGACTGCAGTCTCCTGCGCATCAACCCGAGCGTCAGTCTTTGGCGGCATGATGTTGACGATGCTCTGATACCACTGTTAAGAGTGAAGCCGGACAAAAGGGAAAGATGGGGCATGTTAAGAGTGAAGCCAGACAAAAGGGAAAGAGGGGTTGCCTCTGTATTATATTAATAGAGAAACTAAACCAAGAAAGGGATACAATGAAAGGGAGAGGGAAAATTCCCCAACTTCGCCTGAGAGTTGCCTTGCCTCTCACCAGACCTTAGGTCACCATAGAAGTTCACAAATGAAAGATGAACAGTGACCACTCAGACTCTACCTTTTACACTTCTTATTTACAATGCTCGACTCACGTTTACAAACCTAACTCACTCACTGACTCGGTAGACTGACTTGATACTTGTATTCACGCAGATGGTCTGAGCCATTGTCCTACTAAACCTGACGCATGGTTACATTGCCTCGCTCCACATCATCGCTTGATCATGTGCTCATGCGGTTCTTCCTGGTATAAAACATCCCTACTAGGAGCCCATGTATCGTAACATAGAGCTTCCCAAAAATGGAATGCTTATGAAATTTTTCCATGGCAGTGATGGTCCTGTGATTATAAATCTATGTCCAATTCTATAGGAAGTTTCGTTAAGCCTACAAAATTTTATAGAGGTTTTGCACAAGATATTTTATCTCGTAAAAGGCACGTATCACAATTCCAAATACTTCTTTGAACATACCCGAATATATAGTCGTTCTTAAACACAAAATTAAGAAATACATCCAAACTTAATCTTACAAAACGTTACCACAAAGTAAGAAAATGAAAAGATGATTTGCAAATTTTAGTGTTAGCTTGTAAGAAAAAAGAATACAATGAATGTCAATTCGTTTAAAAAATACTCATACCAATTAAAGGCATGATAGATAATGAAAACGAGACATTAATGTCAAGTACAAGGAAATAATATTAGCCTATAAAAAGTAACAAGGAAATAATAATATGAAAAGGATCCCAACCATCAAAATTGTACTTAAGAAATTAGCATGTCGGTAAAAAGTTTCAATCCAAATTAGTATGTCGGTATAAAAATAGAGAATAAAAGAAATATAATGAACAACCTGCCTCGGAAAAATTTGGATTTGGTAGTGTATGAAGTTATTCATACTTCTCTAAGTCTCTTAAGTGTCGAAAATTTACAAAACTTATCCAAGTCTCTTTTTTTTGAAGCCTTTCTAAATCTAATTAGATTTCCCTGAATAAATTCCATATTTTAAGAGATCAAAGTAATATGAAAAGTAAAATCTTCAATCCTTGGCAGAAGGAATGGGAGGATGGATGGAATTCAAGTAGAGATTGGTTATAATGCATATTTAACAAGTCTATCTCAACACGGAATATCAAGAAGAATGAAGTGATCCCACTGCTCTCAAGCTCTACTTTTTTTTCCCTAGGGAAAAGAGAGGATATTAGATTGCCATCGGTGATTCGATTGCTTGACAACGTACGCTAGGTTTTAGTCGTATAGTATCAATCATAGACAATCATTAAGTTTTTTTCTTCTTCTTTTTTTGGGAACAAACCATGAAGTTTTTTGGGCTTGTGGTATTCAAGAAACGAGGATAATGGAATTAATAACTGAGAGGATCTTCCTCGTAGTTCGGAAACAAAATTGGTAGTAGGAAGTTAGGAAGATATCTTGCATGCCACTTGTGGATTCGCATTGCTGGCATAGCCTCGAAACATTAAGTTAATCAGAGATGCATGCAGTAATTTAATGGAGGTTTTGCAGGGAACAACCAAGATGGAATTTCTTTGATCTACAAAACTCAAGGTTAGAGGTGTGAAAGACCTTTTTTGCCAAAACTGAAGGGGTTATCAATCAGTGTCATTGAGCTTAAAGCAAGATTTGGCAATCTATTTTCTATTCGAAACATCAAGACAACAATGATGGAGCATAAAAAGAAGACAATAATTCAAAAGCCGTGAATTACCCAAATCGCATATCGAGAAAATTCCTAGCTCGCAGTGTCAATGCTACAAATATGACCACCAATCATAGAATAATTGCCTCACGCGCATAAGCTTCTATTATAGTTACAAAGATCGAGGGAATGGTGATAAAAAATCATGTTGGCAAAGGATTAAAATCGACAAAATCCAACAAAATTCGGTCAAATCAACCAAATTTCTTCAATCACTAAACAAGGGAAATGAAAAGCATGTTTGACGAAAAATGACAAAATTTGCTGAAATATTTCACATCATCAGTAAACTTAGACATAACCTACCAAACATTGGTGACCAACCCAAAATTTTAATAGCATTTTCAAACTCTAACCATGTTTCTTAGAAGTTGCACCAAAAAGTTCAAACCTCCAAAACCAACCCAAAAAGAAACTCTAACGTGTACCAAAAACAAAACCTCCAACACCTCGAAAGGCAAGGAACTCAGGAATTGCATGTTGTATTGCCAAAGAACTAATTTAAACAATTTTCTATGATATGCGTGCATATAGTTACATAGTTAAGTGTATTTTTAACACTTCTAAAGAGAAATTTGAATTTTTTACCATTTAAAATAAAATTTCAAATTTTTGTAGACCGAAGATATTTGCACAACTTTCCCTCATCGAAGTAAACTTCAGTGAATTATTTTTTAATCTTAAGTGGGCGAACTACAAGGAAAAGCCAAAAGTTTCGAACCTTGCTTGTCCGTAATGAAACTAAAGAAATAGACCATCTTCTAAATAATATTGTCTCATATTAGATTACATCCAAATAGAGAGGACAAATGGAATTAGAAGTTCGATTAGTCTAACCACTTAAGCTGTAAATCTTTCCTTACATTTCTTACTCACTCCCTTAATGACCCGCATTTCCAAAAATTAGTGAATTATGGTAGGCTTTCATTCCATCTAAAATCAAAATTTGGATGGCTTATCGTATCAGGGAAGGTTAACACTTTGTAAAACTCCAAAAGAAGTGTCTGTAATGGTGTCTATCACCATATTGTTGTCTTTTTTAAGAGGAATTGTGATATCTTGGAGCACATCGTTCTCCATTGTGGTTTTGAAAGGAAGATATGGGGAAAATGGGAGGAGCTCTCCAGGAATAAGATTAGGAAACCAGCTACAATACTTAATTTATTCTTACTGGATGATTGTTTGCTTACGAGCAAAGCTAGCCACGTTAGCCTTTGCGCGATGATGGCTACGACTTGGAATATTTGGTTTGAGAGAAATTGGAGGATTATGAAGGATAAGAAATCCAATAGATTACTAGTTTGGGAACCAACTAGGTAGGCTAAATTGGTGTCCAAATATAAATTGGGTGAAGGATATCACTTGGCAAATTAGTCGAGGAGTTGGGTTGAGATCATGTTTATGTAATAGTGTAAATATATGGAAACATAGATAAGTACATAGTAGAAGTGACTCAGGTAGAACTGTTGGTCTCCCTACCTAAGACATTAGTTTGGATGAGATCTTTTTTGTATTCTTTTATATAGTTACTTATACAAGTCATATAGTTTCTTCTCAAAAAAGTAAATCATGTTGCTTTCTCGAAATTCATCATTTATAAAGAATACAGCTTCATTGACTTCTTTATTCATTAAGGTTCAATATGCATTCATATGTAGAAGTTGTACAACAACAATAAAGCCTCAATCCAAAATTAGTTGGGGCTGGATACGTGGATCAAACTCTTCCATTATTTTTCGTTGTACACAAATTAGTAAATAGGTGTCAACAGTGTTAATGTTTTTGTCAATTTAGGAGTTTAATTTTAGTTAGAACTTATAATTGTATTAAAAGAATGTTAAAGCCTATATATAAAGGCATAATGTTTTGTGTTTTTTATTGGTTGGAGTTTTGAGAATTGGTTCCCTTATGTCTTGTGTTTCTTTGTAATTGTGCGTTTAGGATAAACACTACAAGTATTCCTCAATTCAAGTACTCGAAGAATCAACAAACTAGGAAGAATAGTTTTTTTCTTGTGGCGAGAAAATTCTTCAATTCCTCGCTACATCAATCGTGCACTTGCATATAATTCTTTCATAAAGGATAAACATGTCATAAATAATTTATCACATTCTTAATGAACATAGAGAATTTAATTTGTAGCTAAAGGCTTAAGCATGCATCTAAATGCCCTAAATACCATTTAAAAATCGCTGATCTTGCCTCAAACAACACATACGATTGCCTACGTCAAAGCACAACTAAGGTGCTTGCTTTTGCTTGTCAAAAACACATTGATATACCTTTTATTTGTTCATTCATTTGTTAACTGTAAGGATTCCTTAACATGAAGGCAAAACTAAAGTGTTTGCTATTGCTTGTCTAAAACATAGTGATATACCTTTCTGACATCCATGGTTACAACAACAACAACAAAGCCTCAATCCCATATAGTAGTTGGGGTCGACTGCATGAATCAAACTCTTCCATCGCGGTCGATTTAGTACAAGTGATAATGTGTTTTCCAAGTCCTTTCCCTCCTAATAAATGCGCTCCACTACATCGACAAATTTTGTCAGTTTTTATTGAGTTGATTTTTCTAGTAGGGCATTTGTAGGTCGTCTTTGGAGGTGTCCGTACCACCACAATCGCCCTTCCAAAATCTTTGTGTCAATTGGTATTACTTTTACTTTTCTTTGAGTTTCCGTATTTCTTGTTCTATCTTTATGAGTTTTACCCCACGTCCACCTAAGTATCCTCATTTTTGCTATGTCATTTTATATACTTCTGACGCCCAACAACAACAACAACAACAACAACATAGCCTCAATCCCAAATTAACTAGGGTCGGCTACATGGATCAAACTTTTCCATTGTACTTCTGACGCCCATGGTTACCAAAAAATATTATCCGTTTTTTTATTTATTTGCATAATTTTTGAATATGCAATGCAGTTCTATGCTTTAAAAAAAATTCAAAATGGTGCAAACATCATAAGGATTTCGTAACATGAAGATGAAAAAAGAGAGTATTTACTAATTAACTAGCAATTACTTAGTATTTGCTTATTATGTTTAATGGTGAAAAACATGAATTCTACCGATAGCAATAGTTTGTTGGACAAATTACAAATTCTTGCATCAAGCATATAAAATACAAAGTATTACTTTGATGTAATTGTAGATGCCGAAATTCCTCGAGATAGTCACTTAGCATTACTCGTTCACATTTCCTAATTGATGCATCTTTTCATCTTCGCTGGACATGTCCAAATCATCTTAATTGATTCTCTCTCATTTTGTAACCGATTGGACAACAACAACATAGCCTCGAAAATTTTCAACTTAGTTGCGGTTAGCTACATGGATCAAATTGTTCCATTGCGCCCAATCTAGTACAATTGATGGGGTGCTTTCCAAATCATTTAAATCTCATAATTAATGCGTCCCAAATTAGCTTTTGTTTACTCGTAACCCATCGAATTTTTCAATTTTTACTGAGTCGATTTTCTAGTAGGAGCATTTGTAGGCCGCCTTTGGAGGAGTCTAAACAACCGCAACCACCCTTCCTTAATCTTTACGTCAATTGGTGCTACTCTTACTTCTCTTGAATTTTTATATTTCTTATTCTATCTTTACAAGTTTTACCTCACATCCACCTAAGCATCCATTTCCACTACATTCATTTTATGTACTTGTTGTCTCTGATATCTAGACTTGGCACTTTGTGCTAGAGTACCAACGTCAACACGATCCAACACTGATCCGAACACGGGATGTGTCGACATGGTAGATCTGAGTTCGGCGTGGTAGTAGATTTGTGTGTGTGTGCGCGCGAGGGTGTATGTGTGTGTGTGTGAGAGTGAGAGAGAGAGAGAGAGAGAGAGAGAGAGAGAGAGAGAGAGAGAGAGACTGGAGGACAAAGATGCAACAAGTGTGAATGAAGAAGTGCAACCGCAGCAGTAATGTTGTAGGAGATGAGATGACGTTGTAGTATTATAGGAGATGAGAAAATGAAAGAAAACCCTAACCCATCGAGAGAGACAGAGGAGTCGTTTTTGTCTTTAAGTTGGGCCTATGTACTTCTTTTTTTATCAACGTACTCCTTTTTTACCCTTTTTTTACCAAAGCAATATTATTTGTCAACAAACATGTAAGCACAAATGGCCCACATACTATCAATGTTTTTTTTTCATAACCCATAAGCAATTTACACACTGTCCATGTTCAAAAAGGTATGTAATATGCTTATAGTTTAATTTACCTAGCATCAACAAAATCATAAATTTATTTAGGGTAATTTTACAGTGGAGCCCAAATATATACCCATGTCATGAGCAAGGTTCGAAACTTCGACTTCACCCAAAACTTCGCCCTCTTAAAATTCGTAAGTAATTCGGGAAAGTTAACTTCGAGAATGAAAGTTTTACAAAAATTCGTCGGTATACGAAAGTTTATGAAATTTTATTGTACTATAGTTGGTATTTAAGTATTTAAATAGTTGGTATGTTGTTCAGTTGTTTGCATCTTTGAGAACAATCTATTTGGAGGAATCTAATAAAAATGTTTGAGCACACGATTTTGGACACAGTCAATGTGAAAAAATCCTCTTTTTCTTTGACCAAGAAAGTGTTTTAAATAAGAGAATGCGAAAGCTATATAGTGTCTTTCTTTGGTCTTTTGGAAGCTTGAGAAGACAACTTTCCTTTTCTTGTCAATCGAGAGGTTTCTTGGAGAACAAGTCAAATGCACAGCAAGTGGTACCATGCCTTTGTTATTTCCAAAGTTGTGCACTTGGCATTACTACATTATCCTACTTTCGAAAATGTTTGCATAATTAATTTATTAAAAAGTGGGTGAGCAGTGAGGATATACTAGTCCTTTCACCGTCCACAAATATTTTAAAGATAAAGTTAGCATGGTTGGAATCTTGAGTTTCCAACCATGCCGACGCCAATTACTCTCAAATACCAAATATGACCACGTCTTTTTTCTCCTGAAAACCATCCTTAAGCAAACTTTACTTCCATAACTTCGACGAAACATCTTCGATTCTTTCGATTTATTACAATTTTGTGAACTTTTGAGATGACTTCGATGGAAATCAACGAAATCTGTTGAATTTCTTGGCGAAACTTTACATTGTTCTAGCTGCGCGCTGGTTTCGTTTCATCGTCTCTGTGATCGACAAACTTCGCTTGAAGTTCGGCGAAGTTTGTCGATTTTTTAAACCTTGGTCATGGGAACTATGTGTTTTCACCATTGGATTACCATTGAATCTTAATCCATGGTGAGTGATGCTGCGCATTTAATGTGTTTTGCATTAAATGTTGCATTAAATGCGCAATAAATGCTTTATTTGGGCTCCATTGTAGAAGCACCCATTTATTTATTTATATATATATGGGTGCTTCTACAATGGAGCTCAAAAACATGGCATTTATTGAGCATTTAATGCGGAACGCATTAAATGCGCAGCATCTCACCATTAGATTAAGATTCCATGGCAATTCAATGGTGAAAAGACATAGTTCCCATGACATGGGTATATCTTTGGGGTCCATTGTAAAATTACCCTATACAAACATATTTTATATACATATACTTGGTTAGTTAGTTATATATGTATATATATATATATATATATATATCTTTTGCCTTGTCCAAGTACCCATGACCAAGACACTTACTAGTCGAGTTACCATATCTTTTAACTCAAAAAATTGCAGGTTCGACCTTTAGATATGTACCCATACCCTTGAGTCCACGTAAGCTTTTTTTCACCGTCCAACATTTACTTCCATTATGTTCCATAAAACATATCTTGCCTGATTTTAGTCCTATAAAATATTCCTTTTAACATCGTAGGACTATTTTGATCACAGATCACACCTGTTGCACTTCATTTCTTCCATTTAGCTTGAGTTTTATGTGTAACATCATTCTCAATATTACCATCATTTTGTATGATTGATCATAGATATCTAAAGTGGTTCACCTTAGGAACTTCCACTACCTCTAATTTTACAACTTGATGACTAATACTTCTAACTCACAATGCATGCATTCGATGTTCGTCCTACTCAACTTAAAGCCTGTAGATTCTAACGTCTTACTCCAAAGTTCTAATTTTCTATTCACTCCATCTCTCGTTTCGTCCACTAGGTGGGACAATATCATCTGCAAATAACATACACCATAACCATGGTATATCCTCTTGATATGCCTAGTTAGTTCATTCGTAACTAAAGTAAAGAGATATGAGCTTAAAGCTGATCGTTGATGCAGTCTTATTGTAATGAGAAATTCTTTAGTAGTTCCTCCAAATGCCTCTATACTCGTTAGTCGTTACTACTCCTTCATATATATCCTTAATAGTGTATATATACCTAGAATGCACTCCTTTTCTTTCTATAACCCACCAAAGAACATCTCTAAGAATCCTATCAAATGTTTTTTTCTAAATCTACAAATATCATATGAAGATCCTTTTTCTTTTATCATTATTTTTCCATAAATCTTCTTACAAGGAAAATCGTTGTCATGGTGGGCCTTCCTGGTATGAAGCCAAATTGATTTCTTTAACCAATCGTACAACCTAGTTTTTTTATTCTTGAGGATTACCCATTCATCCTTTATCGTTTTACTAGTTATCCATCTCAACATAACCATACCCAAATAAATTTTTTGATAAGAAAGAAACCAACATCTTATCTGGTGATTCTTGCCCCCTACTAGGACTAGAACTCCCACCCTCTAACAACGTTGCCACATACCAAACCATGGCACCACCCACTTGGTTGGTATACCCAAATAAATTTGATTCATCAATATTTTTTCTTAGTTGTTAACATTCAGTTATGTAAAGCACGGCCAAACTATTTTTCCAAAAATGCAATTTTCCTTTCAACTTCAATAGGATTTCTATAGAGTACACATTATACAAACTCGTCTAATAAAACCAAATTGCTTTGGTTATATGGATGGGAACATATCTTACCACATCAAAGCACTAGATAATTTTTACACTTCAATGTAGGATACCTCTTCCTTTACTTTGACTTCCACAGAAGTTGCAATCGATAAACTCTGTCTTGGGTCTTGACTTCTACTAATTATTAAATCTTTAGATTCCAAACTCTCTTTCTAGACCTCTAATTTTGTAATGCGTGCATTAATTTCATCAATTAACCCAAGACTTAACTACAGACTACACACATCAAGAGAATCATCTTAAATACCATACACAGTTTATCCACCACTTGTGCCAAGTATGGTTGTAAAACAGATTCTGAGAATAGACCTAGCACAATAGAGAACAAGCTATTTCCCCTGCAGATTAATGAATAAACATATGCTCAAAAATAAAAAAAGGTGGTGAAAAATCCTATTACCTTTGATATATGAAAATGACATACCCATGGACTTAACAGCTCCATATCACATGTTTGCAGTGAAAACCTACCATCAATGAACACCAATAGGTGAATATGATTGCTCCAATTAACTGATAATTTTTTTACCACAATTAATTGACAATTTAAATGTAAACACTATTAGAAAAATGAAACAAGAAATCTCACTTGATCATCACAATAGAAACAATGTCAGAGAAAAGAACCCTCTCTAGGTTGTTCTTAAGTGTAATGGCAACACATTCAGGACCATAGAGCCATCTTTCATTGTTCTTTGAGAGAAACAGCGATAAGGTTCGACTTGCAACGCTTCTTTTTGGGCCGAACTCAAAGATACTCTGCACTTGAAATGACAAGAACAAAAATAAGAATCCATAAACTAAATGTCTTATTAGCAAATTATACCAACCCTGCGCTAGCAAAAATAAACTAGATAAATATTTTGAATCCCTGAAATGACAAAGAGCAATGCTATTGTGACATCCTTTTGCTGCATGCAACCAAATCATTACACTGGAATGGGCACGCACACATCTCAATGCATGATTTAATGGACCCCAATAACTATTTAGTAATGTATGCAGTAAAATAATATCACCAAATCATTATAAATCCAAATAAGATAAATTCATGACCATGCTACAGCCATACAACCCAAGTGTTGTTGACGTAAACCACAATATAACAACCAAAAGGAAAAAATTACCAAATGCACAGGCAGTTATTATCACAGGGCTGAAAAGAAGGGTTTTTTCATCATGGATTATGTTTTGGGAATTTTATCTTTGAAGGTGATTTTCATTATAACCTTTTGTAAGTGTAAAACCTATTTGCATATGCATAAGTTTGTTTCTTATAAAAAAAATAATAAAACAAAACCAAATAAAACATAATAAAGTTTGACTTCCATATTTCATTAAAGCTGGGTCTCAATCTAATTTAATGAAGGAACTCATGATGGTTGTCTCCAAGCTAAATGGCAGCAATACAAAAAGAGGAGTTCAACGAAGGCCAAATGGAATTAAATGCCTCGATATCTTTTCGTATTACATATAACTTGTAATTCAACTATTGGAAAATCAAATTGAAAAAAGAACATCAAGAAAACCAATAAAAAATTTCAATTTTGTGTTCCTTGGGTGGGGGGCTCTTGTCCCCACTACATATTCAAAATATATATAAATCACCATAGAAGGTGATTTTATTTGTAACCATTGGATTTAGATCCAATGAACAATATAGCTTCCTGGGATTTGTGCACACATTTAAGAGTCATTAATGTAACTTCCAAAATAACCATTGGATCTAATCCAATGGTCAAAAAGTTAAATCACCATATAGGTGGTGATTTAAAATATCACCATAGTACAACTACCCATATATATGTACAACTACCCATATATATGCACGTTTGTTAGGGTCAAATAGAATATTTTGAATTGATATGTTAGATATAGATGGATCATATCTAGTAAATTTCCTTTTTTTTTCAATTGATGTTTTGTTTCTTTCATTTTTTATACTATATTATACATATATATATATATATATTAGTAAAAGGGGTAATATAGAAATTTCACTCTGGTGTGAGATAAGACCTTGTTTGTTTTCATTGTATTCAATATTCACATATATTCAACAAAAACCTTAAGACACTTGCATTGCTCCTCTTTCTCCTTTTTACAGTTTACCAATATCATAAGAATTTCTTTAAATGATATTGATATACAATCTACATCCATCGCACAACATAAACCATTGCGAAACTCGATCAATTGAGATGAAAATGAAATGGATGAAGAAGAACATGGCGACTTTCAAAAATAAGAAATCGTCACAAACTACAGACTCGAACATGAAAGAGGAAAAATGTAACCTTATCCACAATATAGCTTCAAAACATTTGTACTTGAGATTATACTCCATCCTTCCAAAATATAAGTCGTTTTAGCTAAAATTCCATTTCAAAAAATATAAGTCGTTTTATGAATTCAAGAGAGCATTTATACCTATTAAACCTATTTTACCCTTTATTTAATCAAGTATTTACACCATTCTGTGCAATTAAAGCATGTTTTGTGTCAAGGGATGAAAATGTAATTTAAGCTCGTCATTAAAGCTATCTTTAAAGCTACCTTAATTAGTGTGCTCCATCCAAAACGACTTATAATTTTGGATGGAGGGAGTAATATTCATAGTCTCATAGCTTCTTCTTTTGTCAATACAATTTATAAAAAACCCAAAAGACAGAATAAAACTGGAAGAAACAAGCATACCATGAGAAATAGAAACCCAAAAGCACTTCATGGAAAACAAACCCAAAAAGTAGAGAATTGTGAAACATGAAAAGAAAGTATAGGACATGATATCGCCTAAATAATCTTTCACATAAGACAGATTGTAATGAGCGGAACCTTTAGGCATAGTAATGGAGAAGTTTCAAGAATGCTGACTGGCTGGTCTAAAGCACTATAAGTAGCTTCAGATATGGAACAGGCAGCTAATGAACCAACAGGAGCACCAAATCCACACAGGCCGCTATCTTCAACAACATTACCATCTCCAACACCGTATACGAATTGAACAAGTTGGTTCCCATATGCATTTCTAACTGTTCCATCATAAGCCATATACAGATCACGCATGCAAAACATAAGCTTGCGGGTCAAACTCCCAGGAACATCAGCGTTGTCGCTAAAAGAAGTGTCCCGACATGATAATGAATGGATAAAGCATTCAATAGGATTTAGACCATCAAGAAATGAATCCTCAACAATAGCATATGGGAAGTTGCTCCCAGCAGAATGAATAATATCACAGGAGTTTTTAAGTAGACCCGAAAATTTTATATTATTCAGGGAAGATGACTTTTCAGGGACTCGGAAAGGCAACGGAACACTTGAATGTTGCAGTCCAAGACACAACATTTGCTGAGCTAATTTAAGCATACTCCCTTTGCTTCCTGATTTCACCATAGCAATTAGTGAGTTATCCTTGCCACCATAAGAAGTGATTCGATGAAGAAGATCTCTAAAGACTTCCTTAAAAGCACTTACTGATAGCTTACTTAGAGAAGCTTTCTTGTTCCAGTGATTTTCACGTATTTCATCAACCTTAGCAATCAAATACTCCTCACCATGACTAAGAAGGTAACCCATCTTCGGGTCAACCATCAACTGTTTAATAATACATATCTGCTCTGCTTCTTCCAGAGCATAATGTTTTTCTTCCACCATCATTCTCCGAGAGGATGATGATGAACAGAAGTAAAGATCAGACAATGAAACTGTTAGGCCCCTCATTGACATCCATCCTAAAAGAACTTCCTGAGCAGCAAAAAGGATATCAAGAGCTTTGTTTCCATACTTGTCAATAAGACTACAGAAGATGTTATCATCTGTATCTTGTAGCCAACTGGATCCAAGGGAAGACGATAATATCTCACCCTTGTTTATGTATATCTCATTTGATGGGGATACAAAATCAAAACATTTTGGAAGGAGCATGCTCAAAAGCTGTATACCAGTCCACATAGGAGTTTGACATTCTGGTCCTTTCAAAATAGCAGGACAAGACAACTGATGTGGGCATAACATGAGCAACTGTTGCATTTTGATCTTGTTCAAAGAAACACCCTTCTCTCTAAGCAAATATATAGCAGTCAGACTATCATGACATAGAGAGAGCAGGTTTCGACCATTCTGTTGGTTGGTCAACTGATTTTCTAATGAGACAAGCTCCTTTAGCTCCACCCTGGATATTACAGATTGTGAAACAAATCCATGAAGGCAATCCCCATCAAAGTCAGCTCGAAAAGGGGAACAACAAACTGGATTTAAGGAAACTACCGAATTCACAGGAAGCATTTTAACAGACAAAGCAATAATAGAATGTTGATGCACTGATGGAGGCCTGTTTATGAGTACAATATCTCCCTCATCCAGATGTCTATACACAATGTCTCCCAACTCAAGCTCATTTGCACGATAAATGGAAATCAGACTACCGTTTCTCCTGACATTAACCATTCTCCTTTCGAAGAGACACAAGTTACACCAAGCATTCAATTTCCCCCAGTTCCATGTGTTAAGGCTCTCAGAAATTAGCAATCTCTCTGCAATGCCATGCGGTACACCAATTTCACACAATTTTAACCTTGGATCTCCCACAAGAGTCATACGGAATGCATAATCTGTTCGTTTTCCGAGAAGAACTTCTTTGATCCATTTCAAGCCAGACCTACTATCAGAATTTGCTGGCTTCACACTATGCAGCTGCAGCAACAAAACCACAAAACAAATACATAAATTCATCATTCGAGCGATGACCAGTTAGAAAAGAAAGGTCAGGGTAACTTGCCTTGGAAATGTTAAAACAATCACGAACATGCAAACTAAACTCATTTGTTGGAGTTTTGTGATCAAGAAGCTTTTTGTAGACCTTTGTACGCTCATCCTGAAGCCAGTAATACCCATCATGTTAAAGCCATATTATTAGAAATATGTTGGAAAGTCATGACTTCTGAGCTCAGATTGTAACGGAAGACTCACAAAAACCAGTTTCTGCCCATTCGAGAAACCAGCTATGCTTTCTGTGACACGGCTTGAATTAGGCGTAATAGGAAAACTAGTAAGAAAAAGAGAATTAGGCCTTGAGACAAACTTCTTGATGAACTTCAAGTCAGTGCCTCTCAACAACAAAAAGACCTGGCACAAGAAATAATATCAAAAATACTTCTCAAGGGACTAATTATCCTTTTGATAAGATCATTTACAAGCAGGTTAAATTTAAATGTTCGAGTGCTGAAAGCATTGAAGCATTTGCAAATACCAAACTTGATCATCAATTACGTAATGGTCCGCACATCTATACTCAAAATTATGTTGATGCAGAGAGTTTGTTGGAATAAAAGAAAAATGAATAAGATAACACAAGAACGCTTAATCCAAGGTTCAATACTCAATTTTGATTCATTTTGATAAAAAGCGCCCTAGAGTAGAGTCTTTACGACCTTTTATACTAAAACATCAAAAACCCTAATCCATCAATACTATATAAATTCCTAATGTACCCTTACCGTATAATAAATTTCAATGCATCTCAGGGCTCACATAGGTACCACATTATATGTCCATAATGAGGCCTCAAAAAACAAGTCCATGATGAGTTGAATATATCATCTATTTGATGATGCTGAACACTCAAGCTAAAGAATCGAAATGTCAATAAATTAATAAACATAAATACTTATTCAGAAGAGACCATCTAAGTTACCCAGACTAGGTTACGAGTGTCGGATGTGGGTATGTGTCTAGAGGTCGGGCTTGCGTGTTGTTTAATTTTAAGGACTTAAAGACTCAGCAAGAAGTATCCACAATTTTAGACACGGGGAGAAATATAATAAATTACAAATTTTATGTATACATATAAATGCATCAATTCATGAAATTCGATATATCAATTAACATTTATGTATGGGCATAGTGAAAGTTAAATGTTGATATTTTTTGCATTAAATTGCCCTTTCTTTTCAGCCTTTCCTTTTATATTTTGTATTTTTGATATTATCAAGACATGAATACATCATGTCTTGTCACTTGTCAACAAGGATCGAAACTTCGGTTTCGCCTTATAATTCACCCTCCTAATACAACAACAACATAGCCACAATCCCAAATTAACTGGGGTCGGCTATATGGATCAAATTTTTCCATTGTGCTCGATTAAGTGCAATTGATGGTGAGCTTTTCAAACCATTCAAATCCCTCATAATTAATGCATCCCATGTTAACTTTGGTCTGCCCCTACCTTGTCGAATTTCTACAGTTTCTATTGAGTCAAGTTTTCTAGTTGGGGCATTTGTAGGTCGTCTTTGCAGGTGACCAAACCACCGCAACCGCCCTTCCCTAATCTTTGTATCAATTGGTGTTACTCATACTTGTCTTTGAATTTATATATTTCTTATTCTATCTTTACAAGTTTTACCACACATCCACCTAAGCATCCTCCTACGTTCATTTTATGTAATTCTTGTTGCTTTACCGCCCACCATTCACTTCCATAGAGCAAAGCTGACCTAATTGCGGTCCTATAAAATTTTCCTTTTAACTTTGTAGGAACATTTCGATCACAAATCATCCATGTTGCACTCCGCCATTTCTTCCATCCAGCTAGAATTCTATGTGTGACATCATTCTCAATGTTACCATCATTTTGTATGATTGATCCTAGGCATCTAAAGTGGTACCTTAGGAACTTCTACTTCCCCTAATTTTACCACTCCGTCATCTCGATGTCTAGTGTTTCTAAACTCACAGTGCATGTATTCGGTTTTCGCCCAACTCAACTTAAAGCCTAATTCGCCCTCCTAATAATCGAAATTAATTCAGAGAAGTTCAATTCGATATGGAGAATTTTAGTAAAAATTCGATATGGAGAATTTTAGTAAAAATTCGCTAACTTAGAGAAGTTTAAGAAAATTTTGTTTAAATGGTCAATTAACTAAAACTAATTTTATGAGATGTCAAAACAAGCACAATTATGCATTTTACCTAAAAAAATTACATTTTAAGGGTTTTAAGTCAATTTTATTGGCACTAGTCATGCATATTGTGTATGGTAGATCACTTTTTAGTGATAATAATTACACTTAATTTGAATCTCTAACCATTTTATTAATTGCAACATTCACGTAAGTAAAATTAAAATTATGAAACATGCCTTTTTATATGGGTCAGTATTTAAAGCAAAAGAAAATAAACATTTTGACATTATACATCAATAAAAAAAACCACAAAGCGTTGTAGAGATGTGTGTGCAAAAGTGAATATCGATGCATACATTGAATCTTGATACAAAATCAAGGGATCACATGATCGGTGTAGAGATGTGTGTACAAAAGTGAGTCACTCTCAAATTCTCAATAACCCCCAAAAGCCACCACCAATTACAACCCTCGACCCTTTCGTCTCTTACGCACTTATTCAATTTTTTTGAACGAAAAGTTTGCAACTTCTCTTTGTTTTTAACAATTTATATCAATTTGTATCAAAGTCGTCGATTTTTAACATAAACTTCGGCCCGCGGTGTCGGACATGCAGAGCCGACATCTTTGAAGAGGTGTCGAACATATAGGGCCGACACCTTTAAAGGGGTATTGGTTGTATCCTTACGTCACCCACTAAGACCGAGTTCTATTTGCAGTCTCAGTCGGAGTTGGTTGTTACTTCTTTAAAGGTGTCGTCGCCCTGTGTCGGACACCTCTTCGGAGGTGTCACCTCTGTGTGTCTGACACCCGCGAGTGATACTTCTTCACTTCTAGGACACGGCGTGACCACATCTGGCCTTGTTCAATGGAAAAAAACCTCCTACGACACTTGGCGACCTAGTACAAGTGCTCTACAATGACTAAAACAGCGAAATGGAGGTGATTGAAGGGTGTTGGGGTGAGGGTGAGGGTGAGGGTGAGGGTAATGAGGTGAGCAAGGGTATTTTTGGAATTTTGAGAAAAAAGTAGGGGTAAACTAAGTAAAAAGTGGGGTACAACGAAGTAAAAATTCAAAAATGGAGGCCTCTAACCAAAACTAGGGTTCGTTTAGCCGCTCTCTTATTAAATATAATCAATCATAGAGTATCAAAATATTCGCAACTATAAAATTGTTATTGCTCAACTATTAAAAATGATAAAAATTTGAAAACTCAAGGGAAGAGAAAACCAAAAAAAAAAGGATGCAATATTAGCAACTTGAACATTTTGAATTATATTTCAAAATTCTAGGATTTTGACTTTAAATATAAAGAATACAGCTTCTTTAATCCCTTAAACAGAAGAATTTTTTTTTTTTTATCGAAATGGAAACAAAGATAGTTCAAACGAGAATAAATAACTACAAAAATCTTAAAATGATGAAATGGAAACAATCAACAATATGGATGAACAAAGAAATAAAACTAAGAGTGCATATGCATTCATTGAAAGTATAAGTGCTTTGTCTTAATGGATAATTAGTTATAGTCTTAGTGTCATTACAAACACTACCAAAACAAAAATGAGCGCATCTAATCTAATATTCTAATTAACAAATTTCAGACTTCTAAATGACAGGACCAAGCACATGTCAACTATTTGTCACTTCTCAACCTCTATTTTTCAACAACTTTTAACCAGAGTTATAGGCATATCTGGATAGTAACTTCTTTAATTAGTTATGATGAGTGTGTGTAGATATAGCTAAAGACAAATTCCTTAACTAACAGTCATTTGTATTTTTAATCTTAATTATGGTTACCAGCTCTATACTTTTAGGCTCCTTATAAAATGTTTATATGAATGTTGTATAATTGCATCAGAAAATATTTTAAATTGTAAAGACCATAAACAAATAGCAATCTATTAATATTTTCCAATTAACTTACAACCATCCAAGAAATGAATGAACAATAAGTTTGGTGCTTGCGGTAGATGTAAGAAGGTGACCCAAAATAATAGAAGAAAAGAACAATGAAATGCACAACACGGGAATGCCAAGTGTTACAAATTAGAACCTATTATAGCAAATTCAAGCACAATAGTGCAACTTTCTTAAAACACATGTTAATTGCAAGATTGAGCTTACATCGACAACAACACTGATGACCAACATAGCTTATTTCAGGTTTTTTACTCAAGTAACCACTAAGAAGAAATTGTGATTACATAAAATTTGAATGAAACACACACCTTTTCTTAAAAGAACTAAAACAATGTCTAGGGCCTCATTTGGTTCGTTTTTGCCAACTTACAGTCCGTGCGGAGTTAACTCACAATAAAAAATCATATTTTCATGTTTGGTTCAACTTTAAACTTGCAGGGAAGTAGGAAATTTTTTAATAATAAAAGATACGAATTGACATAAATACCCTTTAAACAAAAGAGGTGGATGTGGGTAATAAAATGTAATTAACGAGGGGTAATTGTGTCCACAAACTCCTGGGAGATAACTCCCCAATGGGAATATCTCTCACCCTTGGATGTGAGTTGGGAGATAACTTGGAGGGAAGTTGGGAACCAAACAAGATTAGTTCCAACTCCACTCCAAGTTATCTCTTAGGAGTGAACTCCACCTCTAACCAAACAAGGCCTAGATGCAACAAAATGAATCCAACTTTGCCACACTAAAAAGAATAGTTTAAAAAATGAAAACAGAATTATAAGAAAAGAAGAAAAGAAAATTGCCACCTGCGCTGCTGATAGAGTTCTTGTAGTTGGACTAGAGCAGAGCTCTACTTGTTGAGGATCACTCCAAATAAAGTCCCAGTAATCTGCTGGCAATAGGTCGGAGAGGTTTACATTTTCCAACTTTTTTGGCAACTTTTCATGAACTTCCACAATAATTTCAGAAACATTTTTTCCATTTATATCTTTTGAGGCAGCTCTGAATTTCATTCTTGGATACCAAGGCAGATTGTCCTGTTCATCGAAAAGTTTGCATCAATAGGAGTTAAAATGCAACAAATAAAAAGCAGCATTAGCAAAGTAAGATAGAAGCTTACGCTACAGTATTTGCAAGATTGATGATTGTTTCCTTGTGTTGATGTCCCTGATATGAAAGTAGATCCCTAAAATGGGTGCAAAATAAAAATCACCAAATCCTTAAAGAACTAGCTTATTCATTACTAGCATAATCTGATATCATAAAAAATGTTCCTTTTTATTGAAATACTGTTCTATTTAACTAATAAGAGTAATACATTAATCTTTTGTATCAACAAGGTTTTAGCATTTTAAAAGCATAACTCACTAACGCCTTCTCCTAATACTCGAGGAAGGTCATATGAATCAGCTTTCTGCATTCTGCACTGAGGGGCTAAAACCCAAAACTAGAGTACCCACCAGTCTTAAACATAATCTCACACACTTAAATGGAAAACTTGGTTGCTTTTGCCGCTGGATCAGAATTCAGAAACATTTACAATTTTCGAATATTCAAAAAGCTGAAAAAACATGGGATTTATTTTAGGACCAGCAAAATCCAAAAATGTTTTCAGATCCAACGCAAAAAACACAACCAGAAAAGTGAATGACATGGAAAACTTGTTTCCAACAACAAATGCAATGTACTCCTTTGATCAAAGACAAATGCAATATATCACAAAGAAGCCTTCTATTTCAAATGGTATGCATTTGTCAGCACCACTTTCTATAGATAGTAACACTAAAAGAAAATGGATATCCATACAAAACAACTCTTTTTGTCATTGCAAAAAAAATTTATAAAAATAAGATCTGAACTTGTAGATTTCCAATATTTCATTTTTTGCTCAACTAAACCATAGCATAAATTTATTAAGAAAAAACAAAATATGATACTACACTTTCATTGGGGAAATAGGAGAATGATCAATATATTATATAAAAATTATATATACCAAACAGAGGTTATTTTGGTCACATCAATAGGTGTATAGAAGTTAGAATATAATTAGGTGTCAGTTAGCTCAATAGACATTCTGAATTTTGGTTGTAATCTTAGGCACTCTTTTGAATGATTTTGGAAACTTTAGCATCTCTAATGGATGTAAGCTCACTGTCTAATAGAGAGTTATTTAATCCTTGTTCTTCAATCAATAAACTAGTTATTGTTGCATTGAATTTCGTTGTTGATGTTTGGGTTCTTATAAAATTGGCGTCAGAGCACAAGTCTGGGGAGTAATGGCATCATCTAAATTGGAAGAGAGATGTATCGAGTTGAAGGCTCAACATCTACGATGGTTGTAGGTTGTGACAATCCGAATTAGTTAAACCAAGTTACGCCCTAATAACTAGAATTAACGAACCATAACTAAGGTCGACGTGTAAATCTCGGGTAAACCTTGGCGCGAGAATCGAGTGTTAATAGTTATTTTTGAGTGGTGCTTGCTATTTCCATGTATTATTATCTAAATAGACTAGCATCGCATAAGTTGTTTCCATTTTACCACGGTTTGCATGAGTTGCGAGACGACGTGTAGCGCCTCAGATTCGTGTAGCGCGGGTACGAGATAAAAATTTCGTAACTTAGATGAACAACAGCTTAGTTGAACCAAGTTATTTCCAAAGTCTCCTAAGCTATGAAAAATAAATTAATCAAACACAACCTAAGTCACAAATCGGTAAATATAGGCCTTTGGTGCGCCTCAGAATGCGCGATGGCAAGGCATTGGGTGGTTGTAGCTTAGTAGGTGATGGAGTTAATTAATATAAAACCCTTACTCTAAGCTAACTACTAGTATTAATGTACCAAAATGCCCCCAATTTGATTAGGCAAAGTAATAAAAAAAGATAAAAGCCTTAGTATATGTTGAATTATCTAGGCCATCGGATATACCTAGAGATGAGGGACTTCAGAGAATCCTAGGTGATCTAGTGGTAGCCTGTGGTGGTTTGATGGTTCAAATGAGAACAAATGATAGGTCTAAAGATCCAAAAATGAGGCTATGATGAAGTTGAGGTAGCTATATAAAGCGCTCCTTTTATTCTAGTTCACGCAACAAAACTTCCTGGAGAGATTTGGAGCAAAATTGAGGAGCAAAGGAGGATGGCTGGAGCTTTCTAAATTGGTGGATTAGCTAGGGAATTGGGAGATATCTCTAGTCATGGTTTCAAGATCATCAAGAACCCAAACCTTGGTAATAAATTCTAGCACTATTTTCCTACAAAATTGTCATGAATGGAGTCTTGAATGCAATCAAAATTTGGGGCTTTTGTATTCAAAGAAATTTCAGTGATAAATTGTGGTTCAAACATCAATTTCTAACCTCTTAATTTTAGAAATTTGGTTTCTAAATGGGTTTTCAAAATGATTTTGAATGGAGTTCATGTTCTTAAGGCCTTTCAACTAATGCATTAACTTACCCAAATTGAGGCTTACAACATTGTTAATTACTTCTTTGGGTTAATTGGAAGCTATTGGGGTCAAATCGACCCACAAGGAGCGAAAATTGGTTGAATTGGGTTGAGATTGTGTTGAAGTTTTAGTCATTTTCGTGCATGATGGGCTGTTAGAGAAGATGATGAATAGTGCATGTGCCTACAATGGGTGGATGTGCCTACAAAGGGTGCATGTGCCCACAAGAGATGACTGTGCCAACAAGGAACGTCTATGCCCACGAGGGACGACTGTGCCCACAAGGAACGTATGTACCCACAAGGGACCTGTATGGTCACAAGGGGCTGTGATCACAAGAGTTGGTTGTAACAACAATGTTAATACAACTACGCAATAGAAAGGGTATCTAACATACCAAAAATTCACCTAATTGACACCAGGGACTTTAGAATACATAATCGGGTGTCGGGTACATGTCGGGATTAAGGCATTAAGGATCGTTTGGAGCAGTAACTTTGTGTGCAAACGGGTAAGTAAACCTATGAGAATATCAGTTTAAAATTCCTTTTATTCTTTGTTAAATTTCCTGCGATTTCATTTATTATGTGCTAGTTTTAGGCCAGCATGTACTATATTCTCACGAGTGTATGTGTTTGGTCGACAAGACGGGCCTAGTATTTCACACTCCGTGGTCAGCGACCCGAACTGTTGGCGACTGTCGTGGGTTGAGTCTTTTTTCTCTGCGAGTCCGGTTGATTAGAGAGTGAGTTGGCATCGAGGCTTGCCTCCACCACATTTTCCTCTCTGAATTTCAAAGTGAGTTAGCATTGAGGCTTGCCTCCGCCACAGTTTCCATTTTGAGAGTGAGTTGGCATTGAGGCTTGCCTACGTCATAGTTTCCTCTCCCATGAAGAGCGTTAGACGAAAGTTTATCTGTTCACAGAGTTTCTCAGCAGAGTCGTGAAGAGGTTGTTGGGGCATGTGCCCTAGGTCAATCCATTAACTGTCTTTATGAATACTTTTAGTTAATAAAATAGAGGATTTCATTTGCTGTTTATTATAATTAATTTGCATGTTTACATTATAATAAGATCCATGGGTATTTACATAAATATCTTAAATGTCCCTAGTCGATCATTATACTGGGAACTATAATGAATTAAGACTAGTGTGAGTCTTGATTGATGATCATATGATGATTATACGTATAGGGATACGAATCAAGATCACGAGTACCTGTTAGGGAACAAAGTACTGGACCGACCCGCTATGAGAACATCACATGGATTAAGTCATAGTTGTTTCTCATGATAGGTATATATTCCAGATCCTCGACTTGAGCTTACCAGAGACTTCAACATTAGGAACACAGAGATTTGACACAATCAAACGTTGTCTTTAACCGGACGATTATAAAGGTTGTGACTGGTTACTGTGTGAGCAATGTGATGAAGTTGTGTAATCAAGATAGAATTTGTCCCTCTCATATAAAGAGAGATATCCAAAGTGATCCCTCGATGTGTTAGACTGTTAAAAGGCCTAGTTTAAGTGAATTGATATTGATCAATGTTACTTGGATGTTTTCAGTCTACCTAGAGATCGAGACTAGTACGATTAAACATGTTGGATGACAATTTTGTGCCTTATGTTTGATCAAAAGGATATCGTGTGACAAAAGGATGTTATATACACTATTGATTAGGTTGTATCGATTTGATATTCGTACAACTTGGGTAGTCATAATGTCTTGCTAGAGACTGCTTATGACTTGTATACCAAAATGTGTTTTGGTACACTGCCAACGTTGTATGAGCCTATTGGGTCGCACACTAAGAATGGTTTTGCGAGATTTTAAGATGATTCAGAAAAACGAATTTTATGTGATAAAATTCGTGACAGAAACGTCCTTGTGGTATATTACACTTATACTTCTTTAAGTAAGGGTATATGTGTAATTTACTGAACCGTCTATATACAAGGGTTGTATAAATAGACGCTTTAAGTTACAATACATGTACGAAAGATCAAAAGGCCGAAACTCTATTTTCGTTTTAGAAACGACTTAGGGTTTTTGGTATGCTCTGAATCGTTTTGGAGAGAAACAAAAAGGTTTGGTATTCTCTCGAAGCTAGCACTTCGAATCTCGGCGCCGTTCGTGTGTGGACTATCGGTAGAGGGCGTTCGTCGTTGGCGCGCCTTTAGAGATCGATCAACCTTCGAAAGGTATATTGCGACTGAGGTATGATTAAGTTTTTCATGGTTTAAACGTTTTTAATGGAATTAGATTCGGATCCTGTTGGGGTTTTTGTCAAAATTGTTTTGTAATTTCCACTGCGTATGAACCCCAAAACACAACAGAGGTAACTCGGAATATCTCGTTGCAAGAGACTTCATGACTAGGTAATTCGTCTCCGGGTTCGACAGATCTACACCACACTCGTGTTCCATTCAATGCGTATCTCCGCAACTTACTTTCACACAGTTTACATTCCGATTTTATTTATTTCACTTGCGTGAATTGTAGTCTCATTTTTTTGGAATTCTTGTGAATACTAACTGAATTTTTCTGGGATTTACTCACTGGAACTTGTTATTGTTTTTGGTGACAAGTTGCAGATCCTATGACAAGCCGGGGAAGGCAGTGTAAGGTGATTACATCTGATCTCAAAGAGCCTCCACTCTTATCTTCATTGGTGTTTAGTATAATCTTATTTACTATTTTGGTTACTTTTCGGAGACTTATTATAGCAGATACATTCATATTGACATCCTTTGCGACTTGTCGCCTTATTTATGATATACGAGGTATCTTTTTGTCGGGTTTCCATCCCGTAGGATTTGTTCATATGCAAGACTTGAATAATATAACTTTGCATACTATTTATAAGACTTCCACTCTTGTAAAACAACTTTATTGAACAAAAATAAAGGATTTCCATTGTAAAACTCTAGGACTTAGTCAAGCTCATTAATACCATTAATGAAACTTGAAAAAACTGGACTAAGTCAATAATAATTTCCCAACGCTCCAAAATGAGCATAATTAACTTAAAACATCGAATAATTGGTTCGGTTAGTGCAAATTGGCTAAGGTTCAGATAATGTCGTTGGCCGTCATGGACAAGTGGGCGGTGATGTGGCATGACTTGGTGACATGTCCGACAATGTCGCGATGCTCGGTTTGCCTCAGAGTTTGTGGCTGTCGCAGTTGGTATCATAGTCAAAGTACAAGTGAACCGAAGGAAAAGTTTAAGGAACTGAATAAGACTTACCAAACAAACATTAGATGTGGAGACCCGACGATCCTGACTTAGAACTTTAGTAAGGAAATAGTTGAGGCGAGTAGTGTCAGGGATTGTATACGTGTTATGTCTTGATTGTATTATATGTATACACGTATTACGAGTTTGATCGCGAACACGATTATCGTTGCAGACATCGATGGATGACCAGCACATTCCAACTAGCATTGGAGGCATGATGAGCGATGATCAAACTCTGTGCAGCAGGATCATGACGCATGATTGATAGTTGGCCGAGATACGAGCACTCCTCAAAGCTCAGGCGACTAATCTGATGCGACTAGGCATGATGATTGAGGCAGATGCAGCGGAGTATGAGGCTTGTGCAGCAACACCCACACCCTAGCCAGAGACAGTGTACGCCGAGCGAAGCACCAGGGCTGAGCGTAAGAGGGAAAGGAGGAGACTCTAATGGAGGGCACAGATAGGACATGACGCACGATTGACAGCTAGCCGAGATACGAGCACTCCTCAGAGCCCAGGCGACTAATCTGATGCGACTAGGCATGATGATTGAGGCGGATGCAGCGGAGTATGAGGCTCGTGCAGCAACACCCACACCCCAGCCAAAGACAGTGTAGGCCGAGCGAAGCACCAGGGCTTAGCGTAAGAGGGAGAGGAGGAGACTCTGGTGGAGGGCACAGAGAGGACAAAGCTCAAGATCCGGAGGTCATCAGGCAAACAAAGAGCATGATCGAGTGCCCATGTCTCCGCCACATAATGGAGATAGTTAGGGAAAAAGTTCAAGAAAGCGTCAATACAAAAACGCAGATGTTTCCGATACGGCCATCAGGGACATGAGATGAAAGAGTGTCTGCATAGGCCAGTGACTTCCACTGCGGCACATCCGACGCCAAAGCCTGACTCGTGAGGTGATGAGACCATGTCAGAGGGATAGGGCCTGCCTCTGATATGTGTTCAGTGTGGGGTGGAGAGGCATTTTCACGTAGAGTGCCACGTACCTTGGCATCGTCGATACTAGCGCAACCATTATAGCTAGAGCCCACAGCTCGGGAGGCGTTTGGATAGCACGCTTTGGGTAGGATTTAAGTTTCTAAATCAATTCAAGTTTAGAGATTTTGACACTGTCATTTACACCTGACTGCATAGATACATAGACTTCAATATTGTTAGTTCATCGAATCTAGCTGCATGACAAGTGAGTTAAGGTTTGACCTTATTTAGAGTCAGCGCACACCTTACTCTTGGCACAGCAGCCGGAGATAAGGTATTACCCTAACCAAATCGGTATAGGATGCCTAGTTTTGGTTGACAAACGACAATTGTTAGGAAGTTTTTCGTGAGCCAGAGCTTTTGAGCTCGATGCACCACTTAGATGGTAACTGCGTCGAGTTCGGTAGGTAGTCTAAAACGAGAGTTTGAGAGTATCCATAGAACTAGAGACTAACAACGCCTCAAGATCTCGTCGAGATGGATGTAAGATGGTTATTTCATGCATATTGTGGGTTGTGAGCCGAGAGTTTTATCGGCTTAAATGCCCTCTTCAGAAAGGACATATGCAAGTCAAGAAGAACCTTAGCATGAGCTAACGTGTACCGGGTGTATGGTACAACAGCTGGCATCTTTAAGCGAGGTCTAGCTTATAGAAAACCAAACAGGGGATCTGAACAAGATATCTAGCCAATACTACACTGTAGAATACATGGATCATTAGCTCAATGATCAGGGATATCTAAAGGATGTGAGACAAACGAGTTTTTAGTAGACTTTATGAAAACTAGATAGTGTTGAGACGACTCAAAATTGCAGGAAAGCAAGTACAAACTTCTTCAGCTACAGCCAGAGTACTAGAGTAGTCATGCGGAAATAGCAGCCCGAGTAACTTTACTGGAGTGTCACGATTTGTTCACGATCCTCGAGGTATGTGGGAGCTCCACCACCACCTCTTTTGGATAGAGAACTAATCAGGAGTGTGAACCGAGATAAAGTCTGCAAATATATCCGAGGTCGAAAACAACCTCAAGCCAACCTTATGGGACGGTTTGTCTCGAACTTCTCACGAATAGTGGCCCTGTGAGTTAACTTAGGAGTCGTATCAACAGGGGTTAAGGAAGTATCCAAACAAGTTCGATTATGCGGCAACTACTAATCTCACTTGAGATTATGTAAATGATGAAATGCTCCAGGATCACCATAGTCATGTTATGGTACAGACTCAGGCATAAATTTTAGAAGCACGGCTAAGGTAGTCGGTGCTAGAGGCCGGGAATGAGGATAGTCATTGTCGACCAAGTTCGAGGATTTAAATCTCACCTTTAAATGAGGTCGAGCATACAGAGCTTCAGAGTGTTGCAAGATAGTTAATCATGCATGCTTAGCACCACAGAAGAGTTTTGGATATCTTACAAGCGGTAGGAAAGCAAATGTCGCGAGAATGTCTGAAAATATTTCCATCATGGTCCAGAAATTAACAAGTGTTTGGGTAAGGACATGTACCGAGATGGCAAGTTGCAGGGTTGCCAACAGAGATGACGAAAGAGCAAAAGTATAGCCACGAAAGTTTTATTTTCGTGTCAGCTTGGCAAGCACCTATATCTCATCATGACATAATTACCCCCCTTATTCAAATACAAGGGTTGGTGTATATGCCTAAGACAACCAATTGTAGTCAAGTGACATATGGAAAGAATTTGGTTTGTGTGAGCACTCGAAACGAGATTACCAGTCGCGAATTGATTGAAAGTTTATAAAGGCTTTGTAGTAAAGACCAAATTTAGATCTCCTACGATATTAGACAATGCCATAAGGTTGAGTCGGGGTAGAGCCTCGGGATACGTAGGTTCACACAGAGAAGGATCAGACACGTACACCGACATTCTAGATCGTCAAGCAAGCAGGAAAATAAAACGTGAATCAATACTGAGAGAAGTCAAAATTATGGGAACGAAAACCTAGCTATGTGGAAGAATTCCACCTTATTGGGGCCAACATAGGTGTAAGTTTTAAGGAGACTTGCAAACGAGGCTTAGCTAACTGTTAAGAGTTAGAATAGGAAATGTCTCGTATGCAAGTAGGTATGTCGCATCCTAAGTGATCGGGCAAATTCCGTAAATTTAAATTTCGGGACAAAATTTCCTTTAGTTAGGAAGATTGTAATGGCCCAAATTAATTAAACTAGATTACGCCCTAATCACTAGGATTAACGAACCATAATTAGGGTTCGACGTGTAAATCTTGAGTAAACCTACGGCGCGAGAATCGAGTATTAACAATATTTTTGCGTGGTTCTTGCTATTTCCATGTATTATTATCTAAATAGACTAGCATCGCATTAGATGTTTCTATTAACCGTGTTTTGCGTGAGTTGTGAGAGCAGCAAGCAACGCCTTGAGATATGCGTAGTGCGGGTACGAGATGTAAATTTGGTAACTTAAATGAACAATAGCTTAGTTGAACTAAGCAATTTACAAAGTCTCCTAAGCTATGAAAAATAAATTAATCAAATACAACCTAAGTCACAAATCGATAAATTTAGGCCTTTGGTGCGCCTAGGAAAGCATGATTGTGAGGCGTCAGGCGGTTGTAGCTTAGTAGGTAATGGAGTTAATTTAATATAAAATCCCTACACTAAGCTAACTACTTATATTAATGTGCCAAAATGCCCCCAATTTGATTAGGCAAAGTAATGAAAAAGATAAAAGCCTAAGTATATGTAGAATTATCTAGGCCATCGAATATACCAAGGGATGAGAGACTTCAGAGAATCCTAGGTGATCTAATGGTAGACTATGGTGGTTTGGTGGTTCAAATAAGAACCAATGATAGGTCTAGAGATCCACAAATGAGGCTATGATGATTGGTGTAGATCATAAGTTGAGGTAGCTACATAAAACTCCTTTTGTTCTTGTTCATGCAACAAACCTTCCTAGAGAGATTTGGAGCAAAATTTAGGAGCAAAGAAGGAAGAGGGCTGGAGCTTTCTAAATCGGTGGATTAGCTAAGGAATTGGGAGAGAACTCTAGTCATGGTTTCAAGATCATCAAGAGCCCAAACCTAGGTAATAAATTAAAGCTCTATTTTCCTACAAAATTGTCATGAATGGAGTCTTGAATGCAATCAGAATTTGGGGCTTTTCTATTCGAAATAATTTCAGTGATAAATTGGGATTCAAACATCAATTTCTAACCTCTTAATTCTGGAAATTTGGTTTCTAAATGTGTTTTCAAAACTGATTTTTAATGGAGTTCAGTTCTTGAGTCTTTTCAACTAATGCATGATAACTTACCCAAATTGAGGATTAAAGCATTGCACATTACTTCTTTGGGTTAAATGGAGCTATTGGGGTCAAATCGACCCACAAGGAGCGGGAATTGCTTGCATTGGGTTGAGATTTTATGTTGAATTTTTTATCATTTTCGTACACGATGAGTTGTTGGAAAAGATGATGAATAGCGTATGTGCCCACAAGGGGTGCTTGTGCCTACAAAGGACGACCCGCAAGGAACATTTGCGCCCACAAGACGACAATGCCCATGAAGGATGTGTGTGGTCACAAGAGGTTATGATCACAAGCCTTGTGACCACAAGAGTTGTAACAATGATGTTAATACAACTATGCAATATAAGGGGGTATCTACCACACCAATAATTTACCTAATTGACATCAGGGGCTTATGAATATATAATCGGGTGTCGAGACGTGTTGAGATCGAGGCGTGTAAGGACCGTGTGGAGCAGTGCTTTTGTGTGCAAACAGGTAAATAAACCTACAAGAACGTCAGTTTAGAATTCCTCTTGTTCGTTGTTAAATTTCCTGCGATTTCATTTATAATGCGTCAATTTTAGGATTGCATGCACTCTATTCTCACAAATGTTTGTGTTTGGTCGACGGGACAGGCTTGGTATTTCACACTCCATGGTTAGCGACCCGAACTGTTGGCAGTGCATTGAGGCCTTTTTCCTCCGTGAGTCTGGTTGATTAGAGAGTGAGTTGGCGTCATGGCATGCCTTCGCCACAGTTTCCTCTCTGGATTTGAGAGGGAATTGGCGTTGGTACTTGCCTTTGCCACAGTTTCCTTTCAAGAGTGAGTTGGCATTGAGGCTTGCCTCCGCCACAGTTTCCTCTCCCACGAGGGCATTGCACGGAAGTCGAACTTTCATTCACAGAGTTCCTTGGCAGAGTCGTGAAGAGGAGGCGCAGAATACCTCGTCACCGGGGACTTCACGGCTAGGTAATTTGTCCTAAGGCTCGATAGATCTACAGCACACTCATGTTCCATTTATTGCTTATCTCCACAACTTTTTTTTCAAGCAATTTACATTCCAGTTTTATTTACTTCACTTGCACGATTTGTAGTTGCATTTTCTTGGAATTTTTGTGAATACTAAAAGAATTTCTCTGGGATTTACTCGCTGGAACTTGTTATTGTTTTTGGTCACAAGTTGAAGATCCTACGACGAGTCGGGGAAGGTAGTGTTAGACGACTACTTCTGATCTCAAAGAGCCTTCACCGTTATCTTCGTAGGTGTTTGGTATAATCTTATTTACTATTTTGAGTACTTTTGCAAAACTTATTATACCAGATACATGTATATTGACATCCTTTGCGACTTGTCGCCTTATTTATGATATATGTGGTATCTTTTTGTCGGGTTTCCACCCCTTAGGGTTTGTTTATATGCAAGACTTGAATAATACCTTTACATGCTATTTATAAGACTTTCGCTCTTGTAAAACAACTTTATTGAACAAAAATAAAGGATTTAAGTTGTAAGACTCTAAGACTTAGTCAAACTCAAGAATAATATTAACGAAACTTGGAAAACTGGACTAAGTCGCTAATAATTTCCGTAACACTCCAAAATGAGCGTAATTAACTTAAAATGCAGAATAATTGGTTAGGTTAGTGCAAATTGGCCAAGGTTTGGATAATGTCGCGGGCCGTCATGGACAAGCGCACGGTGACGTGGCATGGTTTGGTGACATGTTCAGCGACGTGGCAGTCCTAGTTTGACTCGGAGTTTGGGGCCATCACATAGGCTCTCTTTTCTAGAAAAAAATTTTATTTCTTTTTTTTCAATCAATAAACTAGTTATTGTTACATTGAACTTGACCATTGGTGTTTGGGCTCTTATCATAATACAAGACTCTATATGCATACCATTCGGTACCCTTACACAAAGCAAGGTCAAATAAGTTTCATCACAACCACTTATTTCTTTGTAAATACAATAATTATCATAATGTAATTAGGTAAAAGAAAAACAGAGCAACATCACATCATTGTTGGACAGGTAACATCTGGTAAAATCCATGATTCCATCAAATAAGTGAGTGACATTCATCAATTCAAATAAAGTAAATTGAAGATTTGCTTGCATGGTATAAATAGCTCATTATTAGATTCATAGTTTTGCATCTTTAAAATGCAATGCATAGTTGCTCAAAAAGAAGAGACAACAACATAGGCTCAGTCCCAAATTAATTGTGGTCAGCTACATGAATCAAACTCTTCAATTGTGCTCGATTAAGTGCAATTGATGGTGAACTTTCCAAACCATTCAAATCCCTCCTAATCAATGTGCCTCGAGTTAACTTTGATCTAACCCTACTTCGTTGAATTTCTTCAATTTCTATTGAGTCAAATTTTATAGTGGGGCATTTGTAGGCCGTCTTTGCAGGTGACCAAACCATCGCAACTGTCCTTCCCTAATCTTTAGGTCAATTGGTGCTTTGCTACTTGTCTTTGAGTTTTTATATTTCTTATTCTATCTTTACGAGTTTTACCACTCATCCACCTAAACATCCTCATTTCTGCTAATTTCATTTTACGTAGTTGTTGTTGTTTTACCGTCCGACATTTACTTTCATAGAGCATAGCTAGTGTAATTGCGGTCCTATAAAATTTCCTTTAAACCTAGTAGGAACATTTCAATAACAAATCACCTATGTTGCACTCCGCCATTTCTTCCATCTAGCTTGAAGCTCAAAAAAACAAAAAAGAGAAATGCACAGGCTTTAATCCCACGATTTTTAAATATGATTATATATCATCCACGAATTATGATTCAAGTGTTCATTCAATTTCTATAAGAAAATAGAAAATTTAAGCTTTTTATATAACCATGGGTGTCCAAACTTCAGCCCCTTGCTTCAAATCGACTAATTTCATGAGAGATAGTTGGGCGCTTCAACCCGAGAGAAACCAAGGGAAATATAGAGAAGTGCTAGAATGACAACGGCATGTCACACCGCAAAACATATTGACTCACAAGAGCCGTCAATTCACGTTTCGGAATGTGTGCATACACAAATCTCGACGCATAACACACGGGTCAAGACCGTATGGATGGCTCATGTGAGCCAATATGTCTTATGGTATGACGTTGTTGTCATTCTAGTATTTTCCAAAAATATAATGTATGTCTCAAGAACTGAATCTAAGACCTCTTCCTCAGTCAAATTTATGGTGCTCTTTTCTTATTATTTTTACTTTTAAAAATTTAATAAATTATGATTAAGAAGACGATTTCCTTAACAACAAAACTCTTCCCAAAAATTCACTATTAAACTAAATTATATCAAAAGAAAGAGAATGAGGAAAAAAGGAGGAACTGTCATTTTGTGTTCTTTTATGAGGGGATGGTGAAATATCAGGCTCAATTTATTTAAAAAGTATTACCACCAAGCAAAGGTGGTGGAGTGGTAAGAACTTGGCATATGGGTTTCTTCAAGAGGAGGAGGTTGCGTGTCCGAGTCCTTGCATCGACAATGAAACCATTTCTTGGTGGACACTCCCGGACAATAGGTTTGGTGGGACCGACTTGACCCCATGGGATCAGTTGTACCCAAAAGGTGCGGAAAGGGTGCGGATACTCATGGTCATCAAAAAAAAAATTATTTAAAAGTACTCCCTCCATTCCACAATATGCATCACATTTTCGAGACTTTTTTTGTTCCACAATATGTGTCATATTAGGAAACCAATGAAGCATTAAATTCTTTATTTCCAATTCTAACCTCGTTCTATTATAATAACATCATTAGTCCCATTTTCTTATACAATACCCATAATAAATGAAGTAATTCATGGGAGGGTAATTTAGTCTACTTATGAAATAGTAATGGTGAATCAATCATCACTTTAATTCTTGTGCACATGCTAAAATGCGACACATATTATGGAACGGAGGAAGTACAAAAGAAGAACGAAAAGGAAAAAATAACATTCTAAAGGATATAAATGAAAGTTGAAAAGGAAAAAAAAACAACAAAAAGCTTTCGGATCATATGCAAGTTCCATTATAGAATCGATCTCAATCAAGTCATTGTTTTAATTTTTATATGCATTATTTATGTTTTTTTTAAAAAGACCATTCATTAAGGTTAGGAAAAGTCTCCGAAAGTTATTTTCGATTTTCATAATCATATCAATAAAACAAAATAAGTTTTTAAGTAGGAGGATATTGAGAAGGCATTAAAAAAAACCTAGATAATTCAATCTTGATTTTTCAGTAAAGTTTTGTTTATTTTTTTCATCATCTAGATCATAGTTTGAATACTTATGTAGAGTTTGAAATTTTCGTTAACGAAAGTAGAGATAATAAAGTCCCTTTTTTAGTATTAGGCAAGTGCATTAGCGTCAAAGCAAGAGCACACCTATTGCGTCAACTCATCAACCCTCTACTCAATAATACTCATGATCGCCTTGATTTCGTGCATCTGACTCCCTCTTCAATTGCAGAAATTTTATTGTGCTTTGATTCCAAGAATTTCAACCTCAAATCCATTTCATATGACATTTTTCACCAAAATCGATTACTCTGAAACCAATTGATAAGAACCCAAATCTCCACTATCAAAATATAATGAAGAATCACAATTAAGAGAGATAGAAGGGCCTAGTGAATCTATATTACCACAAGATTCATGAGGAAAGGGAAAAAAAATTAAAGAGGAAACCCTTCACTATCTCCCAAAATAACTCAAAGAATGCCCAAGACTATACTCGAAATTCAGAATGTTTATTACAACTAAGTATAACACACACTAATTTATACTCTAACTTCTATACTAACTCATTGATGTAGCCAATATAACCTTGGCTAGGTATTTATCACAAACCATTACTTCAATTGTTTTCAAAATAAGAGACCTAAAACTATTGGTCGGGAACCAAGCTAAATTATTTTATTTTAACAATACAAGTTCGAGAATCAAACATTCGTCTTAGCACGACTTCAATCCCCTTAAATATAGAATTAAGACAAGGAACTCTAATTCAACATGTACCCAAAAAAACAAACAAAATGTCAACAAATCCAAGTAAAGGAACATAGAAAACAAATTAAAGCAAAAACATTTCCACCTTATGTGATTCCAAATATCTTGTTGTACCTATCAAAAAGGATTGGGATTGAGAGTGTCCAACATGAGGTTTCAAATCTTTACAAAGAGTGTATGAGTTTTATCGTATGGGAATGTGTCCATTAATGGAGAGAAGCAAACGGGAGAGAGCTATGCAAACTGGAAGCACATTGACTTGAAAAGAATGGTTTTGGGTGAGCAGGAAATAATATTGTTCTCATCTAGAATTTCCTACAAAGCATTTTGGAGGGAGCATTTCTATGTGTAATAAAGAAATAGAGAGTCCAGTGTGGAACAACAACAACAACAACAACAACAACAACAACAACAACAACAACAACAACAACATAGCCTCAGTCCCAAATTAACTGGGGTCGGCTACATGGATCAAACTTTTTCATTGTGCTCGATTAAGTGCAATTGATGGTGAGCTTAGCAAACCATTCAAATCCCTCTTAATTAATGCATCCCATGTTAACTTTGGTCTGCCCCTACCTCGTCGAATTTCTACAGTTTCTATTGAGTCAAGTTTTCTAGTTGGGGCATTTGTAGGCCGTCTTTGCAGGTGACCAAACCATCGCAACCGCCCTTCCCTAATCATTTAATTTATGAACATAATTCTATTTCAATGGAAATAAAAAAGAAAAAGAAAAATAATGAAAGAAAGAAAGAACTGCCTCCATTGACTAAAAGATTAAATGACAAAGCATTAAAGGAAGCATCCACTATACGACAGATTATTTTTAGATTAAGGTCAAACAAGCTCATAAGAAAATCAATTCAAAGTTTCAGTAGATACCATTTCAAAACTCAAGATAACTAACCTCAAACTCAAAATTCTGCTTAACGGACTTGCATCCTGGACAAATAATATTTAGCATACGTACAATTTCTGAAATGAAATACGGATGAATGACACCTATCGGAAATTTGATTGCACCATAGTGACCTGCAAGAAAAATACATCTACTAAGTGCAAACATTTACAATAAAGACAGCATATAGTTCTACGGAAATAAGACAGCATAATTCATGTCTACCATCGCAGCTTTTAATATCCCCCGAACTACATGTGGTGCATTTGCCAAGTAGATTGGGCACCCCAAGTTTCGGGTTTGTCACGTCATTGATGGCACCTACCTCTAAAACAGAGAACTTTAACTGAAATCAAAATGCAAAGTAATTAGTTCAATTGCTTTTGTATGTTTGTACTGATATGAAGCAAACTAATGGTGTGATACTCACTATATCGGCGCCATTCAAAATGCTAAATGACATGCCGACCAAGCGTCCTGGTGGCACTTCTTGTTCTCGAACCACGCCGTCATCCATGTTAAGCGGATTCAATAACTTTGAATCCTGCCAAACAAAGCATGAAAGCAAAATGTAGATGAATTCCAACGGAGAACAATGTCCTACAAACAAATTGTATGAAATCGCTAATACCCTAACCCCCCACGTTTACATCCTTACCTTAGGGTTTAGGGTTTAAGTTTTAGGGTATATGGAGGTCAGAGTGGAGTTAACAACGATTTTTTTACCAAATTGGGTTGGAAGTAGTTGTTTATTTGTTAAGCAAGGTTTCTCGAGTCTTGAGGACAGAATTCCTTTTGACTCGGAAGTAATCCAAACCTTACATGACTGTGGAGTTGCAGTCGAAGGAGGAAGGAGAAGGGTGGGGCTTATTCAAAACTTACCGAAGGGGGTTTATACTTGGTATCGTCCAGGATTAGAATTGATTTGGACATCAATTACGTAGACATCTCTTTTTATTGTATATTTATTAACATTCAATTAAAAAATTCCCAAAATTGATTTGGGCAAATCACTTAATTTTTTTCTCTTCATTTCCCAAAATACCCTTAATTCAAATCACACTTTTACCCTTTACAAATTTCAAAATGACTCACATACCATCATCTTCTTCCCACCTTGTGCACCCTACACTAGTTTTCATACTTTGACCCCGACGAATATTCCAACGACCGACGATACGAAGTTGTGTTTTCGTTCGTTATGAACATCGTAAAAGTCAATTTCTTCGTTGTTATTCTTTGAAAACGTGGATTTGCAATGTTTTGTTATGCAGTTAATGGTTCATGAAATTTGAGATTTGGGTTGTTAAGGCATTGTTGCGTTGCTTTCTTTGGTGGATTTTAAGCATAAGTAATGGAGCAAGGACATGTGGAAGTGACGAACGTGCAAGATGGAGAGGTATTAATTCATGTTTTTTTACCTTTTTAATGTTTTAGGTACACGTTGGTGCCCAGAAATCGCACTGCCTTTCAGCCCTGCGAGACCGATTGGAAAGCATTTGCTCGGTCGGGAAAAACTGATTATGTAAATGTAGCTCGGTCAACACTAACCGATCAATATGCTTATGTTCGGTTAATTGCATTCGAACAAACGTTGTTCAATCGGTACATTCTTACCGACCAAGCATACATTTTTAGTTTGTTTGATTTTTTGTGGTTTATGATTAAGGGTCTATTTTAATAATTTTATTAACCATTTTGCAAGGATATTCGTGTTCTACTTCATATGTCCACCACACATTGGAGTTCACTTCCAACGTCCCATTTGGAAGTAAGTCGAGGCACTAGTATTGGGTTTGTAATAGCGACCAAGAGCTCTGATGTAGGGGGTGATGGGCGTCGTCGAGAAAGGGTAAAGATGGCGTCTGAGAGGTATGGTTCTTATAAGGGCGGCGCACAACGAGTTGGAAAAATGAAAGCGAGTAACGATGTGGTTAAGGAAAAACTATGATGGATGAGACAGGGGAGGTATTGAGGGGGACATATAGAGGGAAATGTGGCACCAAAAAATGTGGTTGCCCCATGTGGATCGCTTCCTGACGTGTCACAGTGACGTATGGGCGCCATAACCACGATATAGGGTCTTATATGGAGGGTCACTCATACGCTGGTCGGTTAGATCCGGAAGAGCACGTTGTGTTGGTACAAATGATGGAAGGAAATATTAAGCCGCGTGAGATTTTGGACACTTTAAGAAATAGGGATACAACTAATTCATCGACAATGCACACGATATGCAATGCCAGACAAAAACACAAGTTGGAAGAGGCCAGAGGGAGATCACAAATACAACAAGTCATGCATTTGCTTGACACACATGGTTACCTGTCGTAGCATAGAAAAAATGAGGAAACAGAAGTTGTTACAGACTTGTTTTGGGCTTATCCCGACTCCATCAAGTTATTGCGATGTTTCCTACTAGTTTTATTTATGGATTGCACATACAAGACCAACAAATATCACATGTCTTTACTTGAGATCATTGGTGTGACGTCGACTGGGTTATCTTTCGCCGTGGGTTTTGCGTTTATATCCATAGAGAAAAAATAACTACATTTGGGCTTTGGAGAATCTCAATAATCTCATGGATGGGTAGGTAAACCTAAAGTGATACTTAACGATGAGGAGTTGGGATTGATGAATGCAATTGAGTCGGTATTCCCCATGTCGACTTACCTTCTATGTAATTGGCACATTAATCGGGGCGTGACATGAAACACAAAGAAATATTTTGTACGTAATGAGAACTTCAGCCTTTTCTCGAGTAGGTGGAATGCCTTGACAAGTGCCACAACTAAAGTTTCCTTTTACATAAGAATGGCTAATTTGGCCATCGATTATTGTTTTGTACCCGGGTTGCTTGAATATTTAAAGGAGACATGGGTTAGAGGTAACAAAGAACGCTTTGTAAAAGCGTGGACAGACATAACATTGCATCTTGGACATGGTAAGACCGGCAGAATTGAAATTGTGCACAATACTTTGAAAAAACATCTTGGACACTTGCAAGGGAACTTTGAGGATTTGTGGCGGGTTATCAACAGTATGGTAGAAAGCCAACATACGCAGATCAAGGCTTCTTTTAAGACGAGCTTGAATGTTGTGCAACATGGGTTTGGCGATATATTGTACCGTATGTTGCGAAGATTTGTTTCGCAATATGCGTTAGAGCAAATTCGCAAAGAGGTGGAACGTGTTGAAAATGTTGGTACAATTAGGTGTGGATGTGCATTGAATAAAACATTTGGTCGTCCATATGCCCAGGAAATTGCCACATACCAACTGTAAGGATCACCTATACCCTAAACGATGTTCATTTACATTGGCAGAAATTGAGCATGAACCCTGAGCAAGCGGTCAATCGTATTAAATACAATTTCAAAGCTCAAATACAAAACGTTATCGAGAGGTTTGAAAGTGTCCACACCGAGGATTTGCGCATGCATATTGTGTAGCAGCTTCGAGAGATTAGTTGTCCGTCATCGGCGTCATTGGTGGTTCCAATTGAGAAATTAAAGACAAGGGGGAGAAAGGCCTCATAAACGGGAAGGTAAAAGTGTCACGTGAGGGTAAGATGAGGAAGGTCATTAAGAAAGACGAGGGTGACATATCTACCAAGAGAGATCCAAGCCATCACGACTACGTCCTTCATCCAGAATTGATACCAATTAAGGGTAGTCGTGACGTGCCCACCAAAGTTCATAGAACTCGCGCATGTTTGCATAATGTGTGTAGATATGGTTTTCACGGTGTTGCCCCTAAAGAATGGTTGGATCACATTGAAAGGGTTGACGATGTTAGGGGAGATGACAATTATGGTTACCGAGTAGTTGCACAAAGCCTTAGGCATAATGAAGATGATGCATGAAAGCATATCCACAATGATTTGTATTGGGAGCTTCATGGCTATCAAGATTTATGGCGTGGAATCTTCGGGGAGATCACTATGACACGACTATACAAGTCGTGCAACACTGCGCGACACCACGGACACTCCATTTCAAAAGTGGATGACAATGCCTGATATGGGACTTGTCATTGCTACATGTTATAATGTCGTTGCATTGTTCCTATTATCGAGTGGTAGCATGACCTTCCTGCCACTTCAGGGCGCACCACTATTTTCGCTAAGTGAGTCGTAATTGGGATGACACACGTTAATGACAACCACTTTATGAAGGTAAGTTGCATTAATTTTTCTTGCGTTACCTATTTACTTGATTAATCAAACTTTGACATAATACCGAACTACCACACTTACGTAGGTGTTATTCAAGGTTGATTCCCCTTTCACACAATTGTATCCGGGATGGTGAAAACATATACAACCGAAGTCGATAGGATGGAGTGAAAACTTGAACATCAAACACCCACTGCGAAGTGCTAAATTCTCGAGATGGGTGCGACGGCCCTAATTTTCCACAAATTGGGCCCCGCCCGGCCTAAACTCACGTGGACCCCCAAGTCAGTCTCGCAAGGTCAACGAGAGCCTAGTCAGCCTTCAAATCTATCATTATTGGTACATTCAACATTTTACAGTTGAGTTATTAATGTTTTGCGAGATTTTAAAAATTTAGCGGAAACGATTAATACATTAAATAACTCAACAAAAGATCAGGGAGTTAGGCAACCTAATTGTGGAACCCAGTAAATATCATCAGAGGAGAGTAAATACAAAATATACAAAAACTCACCTAGCTATGAGGCGTTCCCTCTGCTACTCGTCCGTGGCTCTGCACCCAGTCAAACATAAGATTGACGAGCCTAGGTAAGTAAATCCAGTATGACATATACACAACATTTCACAATATCCAAAGCAGTCAAATTCATGCAAATAGTACGAATGGAATAAAGAACGCATGAATATAAAAGACTGTAAACAATCCATCAATGAGTGAGGCCAACTAACAAGGAGTTCCGACCAAAAGGTCGTTGAGTCGCGGCAAAAGCCCAACAGACTCTGGTTTAGGATGAGACCCCAGCCTCCCAGCCCTAACCCTTGCGACTATGAGACATTTATAGACCTGGATCTAGGACGAGACCCCTGCCTCCAAGCCCTAGCCCGTACGACTATGAAACATCCATGGACCCGGATAATATCGACGGACGACCAGGAAAAACCTCGGGTTTAGGACGAGACCCCTGCCTCTAGCCCTAACCCTCTCATATCGCAGATAGACGGTAACCATAACTCACTTGCCAATGGACTCACTCAATCGACATATCAATATACATTTCTTTTTTATTTTCTTTTTGATTTCAATTCAAAAGTGTCCTCGAGATTCGTGCAACACGGATCTCGAGGCAACTCAACAATCGAGCAGCGCGGATCTCGAGGCATTAACCCGCCTCATTTCAAAATTTTGATACTCGCGCTACACGCATCATGAGGCGTATCCCACATCGACACGAAACTCGAGGCGCGTCCCCGTTTGTGTTTCGGCTCACCGATTTGCATTATAGTCTCAAATTAAACATTCTCGATGTCTCCACTCAAGATTCGGACATACATATTCTGACGAGTGGATCCCACATACGACCCTGACCTGTCACTTTACACAGGTCAAATTTTCAAGCCGTTACAATGGGTCTCCCATCACAATAGAATTGGGCACACCTTGATTAGGTGTACATTATTTGTACAACACATCATATATTAATGTTTAGATGATGCCATCGTACCGGGCTTGCAATAATTTTGTGTGCATCCGGTACATGAAATATAGTTAGGTGTTGTTTATTTTTTTGCATGCTCTGATACGTAAATGTATGTGATGTTTTTGAAAGGATGGAGCTATAGGTTTTGTGATTTTTCATTTGTTTTATGATCTGTTCGGTCAACAACGAACGAGTAAAGTGATGCTAGTTATTTGTTGTTGACCGAGCAAAATGTTTCCTCGTGCATAGTTGTTTGTTCGGTCAGACTCTGACGATGAGTAGTTCATTGATCGGTTATGTTACACCGAACTATGACGTTCAAGTCAGTTTTGAAAGACCGAACAAAGTCATAAGAAGTACTTCAATTTTTGTTGGGTGAGGATGAAATGGAGACGTGGGATTATTTGGGTGCAGTGATTTCTTATTTAATATCAGGTATCAAGGCTAAATGTCGATATTTTAAACGCTCTGTAAGATGCCTGAAGGGAGTAGTAAGAAATTCACGAATAAAAAGTCTGGTAGAGAATTGGTAGTACCTTGTATATATTTAATATCAAAATCAAATATACTTAAAATAGCTTCGCGTCGAAATATTTGATATATATAACACGATTTGTTTTCAACTACTCGCATGCGTTTGAGGCAACCGAATCGATATTAAAGATGTTTCCAATCTTTTCTATTGAGTTTGAAAACACTAATAGATCATCAATGTGAACAAGGATAAAGGCGGTGTATGGATTAAAAATATCATTCATGATTTTTTGGAATTACGACGGGGCATTTTTGAGACCAAATGGCATAACATTCCATTGATATTGACCAAATGGAGTATTGAATGTCCGTTTTATGATAAGTCGATTTACAATGACCGAACAATATCAAAATGACGTGCTCAAATGTTGGATCGATCGTGCTCGACCGATCATGACAACAATACTCGGTTGCAACTCACTGAACAAACCATGAAATGACACATTTTGAATTTGATTAGTTGCATGTACTTTATCAATGCAAAAGAAACCAAATTCACAGCAAGCATAAATACATTCTCATTTAAAATACTCGTAATAGCACAACAAAATTCATTCACAATTGAAATTAAAAATCAGGCGCATCAATTTTAATATGCAAAATAGTACATAAAATTCAGTCAATGGTTGACAAAAAACATCTTAGAAGAAGGGTTTCAAGTCCTGCTCTCTTAGTTTGGCTCTTCGAAGGTCCTATTTTCGTTTTTACCTCAGTTGCCTTCCACTTAGACGTTGTAAGTTGGGAAGGAGTGGCAGCAGATGTCGTCGAACCCGACGTCACACTCGAACCAACTACAATGAGGTGTTTTAACACCTTGTCCACTATCTTCAACGCGAAAACCCTATCTCCAACTCCAGGCGGCAAGGCCTTCCAATCCGAGACAACCTCCACAGCCCGTCTTACCCGCTACATAAATAACAAATCACTAGAAATAGTAAGCGTGAATCAAGTTAATTAATAAATTAAAAGGAATGGCGGAATGTCTTGTCTAACTCATATCATATATGTCGTCGTCGTCTTCCATCCCAGCCTTGCTCCTTGACGAATTCTCGACTCTCGAGTGGGAGACGTTGATGTACCACCCCATGTAGTCCTCGTTTGCAGCCCATGGGACAGACACCCGTTGTCCCCTTGATTGTGCGAACAGTACATGATCTTGCCATCTCTCCCACAGCTTGGCTTGGAAACCACACTTCACCACATAGCTTGCAGCTACCTTCCCTCTCTGCGCTCGAGTAAGACTGTATGGTGATGATGGGATCCTTTGCACATGACCTAACTACCACAAAAATCTTTCCGAGTGATAAAGCTCGCCAATGCCAAAAAACTTTATTGTCTCCGTGTAGAAAGCCAGCTCCGTAATATCCTTATATGTCCTCAAATTTGAGTACGGGTCCCACGTAACCTGATAGACAAAATGAAAAAAAAAGGATCACACAAGTAAGCCAATACTTAAATCATACCAAAATAATTACAAATTTGTGCACCAAAGTAAAAGGTAACGTGAGTGCACACACCTTGTTCGACCGAGTACTATCAAGTGCTATGCAAAGTCAGTGTACTTGATATAAGTTCAGGCCCTGCTTAGACTTCACGATCCACCTTGACACACGGGGAAAGTTCCCTACATAAGTTGGGTTCGGACGTGCTTCATGCAAAACTACATCAAAGTGGTCGTATACCCATCCTTGCAAAAGAGAAAACAAAGTAAGTCTGTCGAACTAAAATGAAAAAATAAAACATTCAACAACTTATGGTGAACGCACTTCTAGCAATGTCAGATACCCAGCAATCTGACATATTTTCATTCGGGTTGTCGATCCCAGTTGTTGATACAAGTACGCTAGAGTGGCTACACCCCAAGCATATGCATGAACCTTTTCTAAATTCTCCACCAAGGCTAGAAGTTCAATTGGGACCAACGTGGATGTCTTGTCGACGAACAGAGTGCACCCCAATAGGTACCACAAGTATGCTAGGGCCGTGCACTCAACCGCAGGAAACACTTGCTTTTTCTCGCTACATTTCTTTGAAGACTTTGGCAAATCTCCCCATTTTGACTTCAGCCAGGACTTCAAAACCTTGTGGTCTTATTCAATTATTTTTTGGCTTCCTCATCTGACACTTGGAGTGCCTTGACCATTAACTCAATCGACTCATCCCTGGACATCAAGAGACAGTCTACAACATTTCCTATCACGGGAATCTTCAACAACATGCTGACATCCTCCAGCGTGATTGACATTTCACCGAATGGTAGGTAAAATGTGTTAGTATCTGACTGCCACCTCTCTACAAAGGCTGCTATCATGGTCTTGTGCGCCTTCTTGTATGTGAACTTGGTCAGCGCACTCAATTCGATCGCTTGAATAATGCTCTAAATGCGAACTCTGTCTCGGCAACACTTCGTCATATCTCATTGTACCAACTGTGAGCCATGATTGATTCATCTTAGGAGGGGTCGTTCCTGAGAAATATTCGGGTCAGTACGAGCAATATATATATATATATATATATAATTCAACAAAGTTAAAAAACAATTGAGAAACACTCTATTCGGTTTGAATCAACCGAACTAAACCCATCTAGTCGGTGCCAGGTAGGGGTGGGCAGCGATTTTCGAAAAACCGCCCAAACCGCTCAAACCGACCAAACCGCACGGTTTGGTCTGGCTTTTAAAGCTCGCGGTTTGGTCGCGGTTTGGAAAACGACCAAACCGCAGAATCGCAGTTTGGTCGCGGTTTTCATTTTGGGAAAACCGCGGTTTAACCAAACCGAGGGCATTTTGGTAAATACAAACCAAAAACCCTAAAAACAAAAAAACCACTATTCTTCCTCTTCCTCTCGACGCTCATTCGGTCATTCCGCTCCTCACTCACCTCCCTCACCGCCGCTCCTCACTCACCTCCTTGTCACCACCGCTCCTCTCACTCACCTCCCTCTCACCGCCGCTCCTCACTCCCGTCCTCTCACCACCGGCTCCTCCTTTCACCGCCGTCTCTCCTTTCACTCCCGCACTGCAGGCCACCTCTCGAGCACTCTCACGGCCGCCATCGGTCCATCGCGGAGTGACGTGTCTCACTGCAGCCGCACGCCGCCCTTCATCCTCCTCACTCCGCCTCGCACCGCCGCTGCCGAATCCATCGCCATCGTCGTTGCCTTCCACCACGCGTATCGCTGTTTTTTTTTTTTTGCTTGCTATTTTTTTTTTCTCTGAAAATAGGGTGCATGAAAACCGCGAAACCAAACCGACCAAACCGCGTAAACCGCGATTCGATTTGGTGCGGTTTTGGTGATTCACGATTTGGTGGTGGTTTGAAAAATCACCAAACCGTAGACCCTCGGTTTGGTGGTTTTCACCACCAAATCGCGGTTTGCCCACCCCTAGTGCCAGGTAACCGAGTGAAATAAATTCACTCGGTTGGCACCAACCGAAGAAAATGAATTGGTTCGGTTTGTGCAAAACGAACATAGTGTTTCTAATATATATATCCAAAAAAATTAATAAGTCAACAAAGTTAAAAACAATTGAGAAACACTTTCTTTGGTTCGAATCAACCGAACTAAACTTATATGGTCGGTCTAAAGTAACCGAGTGAAATATATTCACTCAGTTGGCACCAAACGAAGAAAATGAATTATTTCGGTTCGTGCAAGTTGAACATAGTGTTTCTAATTCAATTTGTTAGCTATTCCTTACTATTTCAAATTAATTTAATTAAACTCATACGTACCTCACCATTCCATATCGCAGCGGCGACATGAATGTTAAAACTCTTCAGCAACGTCTGGTTCTTAGGCCCTCCAGGGAACGATGTAGAGGTGTCATCTGTTAGCTTCTTGCCTTTAGGGGTTCCCGACTTTGCTTTGCTGCCACCTTTTGCAACAACCCTTTTCCCCACCACAACTACCTCTTCTTCTTCTTCTTCTTCTTCTTCTTCTTCTTCTTCTTCTTCTTCTTCTTCTTCTTCTTCTTCTTCTTCTTCTCTTTTTCATTCCTCCCATTCGTCTCCACTTTCCTCATCATCACCACTTGATCCTTAATCACCTTCTCTTTCGTTTCCACTCTCCTCCTCTGGTTTTCTCACCACTATCACCTTCTCCTCCATCTTTTTCGCCATTTTCCCTTTTATCTTCACTGCTTTCTTCTCCACTTACTTGTTCGCCTTCTTCTTCAGATGACTCAGATAAAGATTGATTGCTTCTTTTTTGTTCGCCTCGTTGGGTGGCTTCTTCCTTACTCTCCTCAATTGAGTCCGTCTTTGGTCGTTGAGCTGCATTAACTTGGCTCGTACGTATGGCCAACTCCTTGCCAGCCTCCTCCGAGGCTGGTGATGCGGATGCCTCGTTGGGTAAATCACCAACTTCATTATCCCTCTTACCCCGTCCCAACTTCTTTGATTTTCTATACGAAGCCATTTGAGCTCTACGGCCACCCCGCACTCTTTTCAATTGTTCGACCCTAGTCTCCTCCCGGCTGACGGTGTTCTTGGTGCGAGCCATACCTATAACAATAACACAAATAGAAGGTCAAAATCAACATTAACTAATTACTCAAACAATTTTGAAAACAAAGACAATATAGCTCTTCATAACAGGTGGTTCAGTCAACAAGGATGGAACTAAAATGAACAAGTCGATGGATAGAAACAAACCAAAATACTCTTGATCGGTCAATGCCAACCAAACCAATGACTCTCAATCAGTGATATTTGACCGAACAAATAGCCTAACGACCTTACACACAAGTATACAACAATTACTCATTATAAAACAAAGAAGCTAATACTCATCAACTAAGTGCTACAAATAGTACTAGTCGGGTTAAGTCTACCGATGAAATTTAGTTTACTCGGTCTTTTACAACCAAATGAATTTTATTCACTCGGTCTTACAATACTGAATAAATCTCAATTGGTTCAACGTGACTGATCAAATACACTTAGTTAGGTCTTGTGTGTCCGAAAGAGACTATACGGATCAAAATCAATCTAAAACCTCTAAATGTGATTGATTCTTTTGTTACCAACAAATATAAACCAACTATAAGCTCTCGAAACGAAAATAAACCTACCAATCACATCCAGAAACGAGAAATACCTAAATCTACTGAATGACATTGAACTCACCTTCAAATAAACGAATTCAATCACATTAAACATGGTACGGACGACAATGAACGCTTAGATAACAACAATTAATCATCGATTCAACATCCAAATTCAACAAATATGTGAAATCTCACATTCCAAATTCGATAACACTTCAAGCCCTAGAAAGGAAAACCCTCTCTAACAATGAAGACCTCGACGTCGACAGCTTGAGGAACATGGGAATGCGTCGAGATCAAGATGATACGAAGATGAAAAGCCCTCTGCACCTTCAACAATGAACACTTTGAACCAGTTGCTTTTATTCTTCCCTCCTCTTTACTATTTCAATCAGTTCGATTCGATTTCTCTGTGTGGGGTGCACAAGGGGTAATTTGGAAAATTAGTCAATTTTTTGGGTGCCCACATCTTCACTGGGTGTGTCTTTATCTTGTGGTTTGCCCATATGAATTTATGGGGTGCGTATAGTCGCACCGAAATCGAAATGTCGATTTTTTAATAAATATAAATATTTTATTTTTACTTATTAAAAATATATATTTTAGGGATTGACTACTACCCGAGTTCCATATAGAGCCCCCTATTAATTAGATTAGTTGGAATCCCGCCCTTCGGCAAAACCAAGTATAAATATCAATATATTGGATAAAAATTAAGTTTATAAGATTTATTTTCCTTTGTATCAACGTCACATGTCAACAATTGCTATCTCACCACACTTGTACTCATGGATGCAGCAACGTTGTGATCACCTACAAAACCATGATGATAATTATAGTCATTATCTCTACAATTGAAATTTCTTTTCAGAAATCTAAAATAGAATGTAGTCACATGGCGCACCACGTGTCGCGATGATTATATCCAGAAGAGCAGGTACTAAAAACCCATAAAAAAGAAGTGGTTAGCCACATTAATCCTTAAAAGTGATTGTCCGGCCATTAAACTCTTTAAGTGAAAGAATTGGAGCAAAGTAAGTCCTTGACGGATATGTTTGAAAGTCGTTAACTGCCCACGACAAAAAAGGGAAAACATAAAAAGTCAAACTGTTGGCTCTACCGCGCGACTCTCCTTCCTTTTCTTTTCTTCTTCAGTTTGCACAACCCTGTTCTTCTTCAATTTGTTAAAACCCAACGCTTCTCTATCAAAGGAAAAAGAACTCAATGCCTCACTGTTGCTTACACTTTTTGGCAAAGTCAGACGAACAAAGACGCGGGCAACACTATATGGTGGCCTCTCCATCTACTACAATCCACCCTTGCCACCTCTCATTTTTCTCTTTCCTATAATTTATATATGCACTACAAAAATATATCATATTAACGACGAGCAAACCTGTCGCTGAAAAACATTAGTGATGAGATTGGCTACCCATCGCTAAAATACTCGTCGCTATTTATTTTGGTGACGGGTGTCAGAAATAGCGATGGGTCCTCGTCGCTAAACCCGTCGCTGAAATTGTCACGTGTATCTGATCAAATGTTGTTTCTGGCCACGTCATAAAAAATAACGATGAACCCCGTCGCTAATGCCGTCGCCAAATGTTGATGCGTGGCTGGTGCGGCGGCCACGTGCACCAGCCACATGTCAACATTTGGTGACGGGGGCCGTCATCGTCCCGTTGCTATTTGATTTAATATTTTTTTAAAAAAGTTAATTTTACTGTTTTTTATGTTCAAAATATATTTATTATAAAATTATATTAAAATTAAAGTTATTTTTTATATATTTAAAAATATCATAAAAGAATTTAATTATAATAATAATTTCTTATGTTTATTTAAATATATATTTAAAAAAATATTTTATTTTAAAAATTATGAATAATTTTTAATAAAAAAATAACTGGTTTTTTATTAAAATTAATAATAAAAGGAAAAATTTAAGTTAAAACATTAAACAATTATAATTATAAAAATAACTGATTTTTTAATAAAATTAATAACAAAATGATTTTTTTATTTTAAAACATTTTAATTAAATAAATAACAGTTTTTTTTTATATGGTGGAAAACAATTTTTTTAAGTAACAGATTTACAAATAAATAAACACAAATTAAATTAAATAATTGAAAGAAAAAAAACAGTAAATGAAATAAAATATAACAAAAGAAAGTTACAAGTATAAAAGTGTTATGTAAGAAAAAAAAAAGTAAGTGTGACTACATAATATGAAACAAAAAGTCTAAAGTTTAAGTGATAAGTGTGTACAACATATGACTCAATCGTCGTGATCGTCGTTGGTCTGACGAGTCATCAGGAATATCTCATGAAGGCGCGAATGAAATCCCATGTTTGTCCATTAGAGCCTGCTCCAGACGACCTAACCGTCCCTGCAACTCTCGCAACTGGTCATGGTCTAAAGTGTTATATTGGATAACCTGTAGAAGATTTGTCTACATCTCTTTAATGTTGTTCCTCAGCAGCTCAATGAGCTCATCATTATCAAAAATAGATCAAGAAGATCATGCTCTCGTGTCTATGCCTCGACCCCGATGGTGTCCATCCTAATCCATATGTTCATCCTTTGTCATCACGCTCCACGACAGATAAATATAACTCGGTCTCATCAATTGGCGTGTCAGGTTGCGACTGTGTGAGCTCGATGCAACTGTTGCGTATCGCCATCTAAATTAAGAATTTAAACATTCACAAGTCTTATATACAAGTCATTGATACCTATTAATAATTAACCAAATAAAATTTAAAAACAAAACTATTTTCTTACTACAATCATCTCTACTCTCTAATCCAGGAAAGTGACGCCATCATGATCTTTGGTGTGGAAGTATAAGCATAACTCAAAAGCAGTTGGGGGTCAACCTAATTTCTGCTCATACAAAACATATATTTAAATAGGATTAAGTTTGAGACTTAATTATATTATATTATATATATGAACTTATTATAGCATAACTTACCATCCTCTCTGCGTACTGATAGATGGATATGAAATCAACTGTATGCACTACTACACCCATATCGGGTCCCCTTATCTCCATTCTCTGATTCTTGCTTGCTCTCTCTGATTTTTTTTTTTTTTTTTTTTTTTTTTTTTTTTTTCAGGGGATATTCTTGTAGTGCTTGAAGATGTCGGTAGATACATGGGTCGACTTTTTATTTTTGGAACACATCTTGCTAATGAAATCGACATACCAGTGGTAATATGCCTATTATACGTCTCTCTAATAGCTCCTTCATCTGATGCATCCCAATAAAAAGAAAGTTATGTGCAAAAATATTAAAATTTAAATATACCTAAAAAACCTTTTCCGTTTTTATCTTTATATTCTAAGTAAAAGAAACAAACTTAACTTAAACATTTTTTTTTACTTTCCATTGATTCCAATATACGTCTCGCATATGTTATGGAATAAACTCCCAAGAATAGCTATCGTTGTGCAAGGAGTGTTTATATGCCTTAGTCATCTCCCGGGCTGCTCTGTCTGACGGGTGTAACTTCCGTCCACTAAATTGAAAATAAGGCATTAAACCAAGTTAATAGTAAATTAATTAAATATAGATATTCATACTTTAAGTATGTATACTTACTATATGTCGTCATTCACGACCAAAAAATATTCGCCATGTAGCTTGATTAGTAGTATTGCCTCGTCGTTGTCCACATGAGGCTGTACCGATGGACGGGTCGCTCAAACGGTATGCCGAAGAACTCAACGACTTTGACGTATGCTCTACCTGATGACTTGTAAAAGGCGAGACATGCAAATCAGAATGGCTTGGTGGTGGGGTTGTACGATGGTCTTACGTCTTATCATGTAGATGTGAGGGAGATGTTGATCCCTCTTATGAAAAAGTAGGCTCAACTCATGGCCTAAAACGTATCACGACCATCAACGGGTGAAGTAGCTAGCGATTAAAGTAGGGTAGATTACATTTACATAGAGTGAGATCATTACCAAATACAAATAAGATGGTGAGGATGTGTTGGATATGCATAAGATGAGGAGGTGTCTTGTAATGGCCCAATTTTAATTATGTCGTTATTATTGACTATTTTCAGACTCGGACGCCAACTCAGATCTGCGTGGATGTTGTAAATAGGTCAGGGCATGCCTGACTAGGTAAATAGTGATTTTTGCGTGATGTTTGCCTATTTGCGATGTCATATATTAAGTTATTTTATCTAGCTTCACATATGTGTATTTATATCATTGAACTGAGCAAGATAGTGTAACGGGTATTCGCCTTGAAAAATGTGTCAATATAGGTTCCAAGCGAGCGAAATATGGGTACACTAGGTCAGGAAAATAATTTGGATAATCAAATTAATTAGATGTGACAAAATATTAATGATCATAATCTAGGCCAATTGATCGAAATTGGCAACTGTGGCGCGCCTTGTTATGCATGCTGAGGTGCGGGACACCGGGTAATCGGAGATAATTGAACAAAACTAAAAATTTGTGTCTAATGATGAGCAAATAAGAACATGCCACCTACACACCTAATACCCTTAAAATGAGGTTTACCACTCATTCTCACACCTCTCCCACGTTTTCTCTCTATCTCCATCTCTTCCTCATATAAAAGAGAGAGTGTATCCATGTGAATGTAAAGTTTTTGGAGGAGATGATAGAAACCATTGAGAGTGAGTTTTTATGAGATATTTGAAAGTGATTTGACTAAGTAAACAAGTGATCAAGGTGAGCATCTCTACTTTCTTTCAATTTTCCATTAAAATGGAGCTTAAATGAGGTTTTAATGGTGATAATTGATTGTTGTTCAATGTTGGAGGAAATGAGGTGTAGTGGGGTGGTTAGTTTATTGTTGATAAGGTGGTTGTATTGATGTTGTTTTAGTTGTTGAAGAGGAGTTAAAGAAAAAAAAAAGAAAATAGAGACGTTCTTTGTTAGAAGAAGAAAGAAATTTGGGGCATGCGTACGCCCCTTGGACCAGGCCGGGATAGTCCAGACCCGACCTGGTTGGGTCGAACCGAGTCAGACCGACCCGGTTGGATTGGGTCAGACTCGGTCCAGGGACCCACCCCCATTAAATTAAATAATATATATTTTCTTAAAAAAATTAATTTAAAATCAAATTTAAATGAAATAAAATTCAAAAAATATGGAAAAATAAATAGAAAATTATAGAAAATCTAGAAAATCATAAAAATATAATAACATAGAAAATGGATTGAAAATTCGATTTTCGTGATCATTTCGGGCATTTGGGACCCCAGTTAGCTTGAAAAATTGGCCACACTTAAAAATTGGAATAAAATTCTAATTTTTGCCCTTACAAAATAAAAATCAATTAATTTGACTCTAAACTATTTAAAATGGTTTAATTGGACACCATGAACTTAGGAGATTATAGTCGGGAGTCGAGCACGTGTCTCGAGATGTGATCGGGACTCTAGAGTGCGTTTTGAGGTACGTAAGAATCTATTTGAAAGTCACTCGAGGATTTACTTTTTCATCGTTGATTTCCTATTCCTTGTTATTGTATTCTATTTCGTGATACATTTGGGTCGGTGGTTGAGTTACTCCCACCTGATAGTCGTAGTGTACTTATGACACACTAGGTTGTAGACGTGTGATTAGGCACTCGGTGAATTGCAACCCGAGTTGCACTAAGGGTGCAAGTGTCGGACAAGCACCGCGAGGAACCAAGTGAAAGGAAGTGGGGGCACCCATAGAAAGGATCCTAGGGTTCAAAGTACAATTTAATCTGACAGGGACGAGCACTCACTTTATTTCTCTCGTATTATATATTCATGTGATGATCGTAGCACAGTTGCTTGTTTAGTTTCCGCATGATTATTTGACATGATTATTAATATCCATTTACTTTCTTATAAATACTCGGTGCACTTCTTTTGGAATCATACTAACTGTACTCTTCATCTGGCTTTTTGTGATAGTTGAGTGTAGATCCTAGTATTAGTAAGGGCAATGGGATTCTTGGCGACTTCATTTGATTGCTGCGATTGAGGACCCACTAGTATGTGTTATTTTGATGTTTTGCTTTACTTTTAGGTATTGAGAAACTGGAGAGACACTGTACTTGTATATATTGCTATTAGTACCATCGCCTATATACAGAGCATTTTCCCAAGTTTTCCATAATAGGACATGTCCTTATGAATGATGCTTTATATGATGATGAACATATTTGTTTTACTTACTTTAATTTAAGACTTTCGGTGTTCCAATGTTAAAAGTGATTCAATTGTCTAACTAAACTAATTGAACGGAATGAGTTAACATGCACATCGAGGAGTAGTGAAGCGGCAACTACCGGCAATGGCGGGTGGGACTCAGTGGGTCAATGAAGTGACAAGACTGCAAGGCCGCGATGGTCCACGTGGCGACCTCGAGATTTGGGGCCGTCACATGTCTGATGAAAAAAAGGGTCTGTTGGGAGGGGTGATATAGATACATATGAAAGAAAGGGGTCTGACTGGAGGGTGATGTGAAGAATGCCGATGTTGAGTCTGCTGGCCCTGACTAGACTGTGCAGGTGGAGTAGCATTATCAAGAGAGCGTGGGTGTGAATGACCCGAATTATGAGATCGACGATCTCTGCTAGCGTCGGATCGTCCACTAGATCATCCACCAGATCCTTCATTAGATGATAGACCGTATCCTCGGCCTGACGACATGACTTTTAAAAAAAATTAAGACTAAGTTAGAAACAACTACATATAAACATTCTACATTTTAAATATTATATAACAAGTCAACAAATTTCGTATTCCTTTATTAACTGAAATGATTATATCATGGTTCATCGTCACCGTTCCTATCATCCGATGAAAACTCAAAATTATCGATTTCATCATCTTCTTCGTCGAAGTCTGACATGTGCGTGCCACTGGTCAGCTATCGAAATTGTAACATTGTTGCCAATATCAACCTCAGTATCATGCTTAGGTAGCTGCTCTTGAAAACATCTTCTTGTATAGGCGCACTGTCAATGTTCTGGACTAAGTCTTGTCCATCGATGAATTTCGGCTAAAGTCTGCACGTAACTTTCGAATTGTTCTGCGCACTTCTTACACTTGGGTACGAAAGAAAGTACACTTGACTAACTTGCATGACTAGTATGAAAGCTCGTACCTTTTTAATCGAAGATTTCGATGTACATCGACTATTTTGAAGGAGCGGTGAGCTCTTATTCCAACATCGGGCGTGAGATCGAACCAATCACACTTGAACAATATCGTACACAAAAACACACCATATTCAATTTGTATAATTCTTGCAATTGCCTGTAAAAGTCATTATGACATTGTACATAATTTGTTCCCCTAACGCACACCCCACTACTACACATATCATTGTTTGTGCAATGTGACAATGTCTGAAATCTATAGCTATTAACAAGATACGCGTAATATACGGTGTAAAGTCGACTAGGGTCATACAACAATATTAGAAGTATTGTATCTTGAATATACGATGATGCGCTACACATAGAACATTTTTTATGATAAACTTTATTTTAAATTAAATAAAAAATAAGATAAATTGTGTTAATATGCATTTATTAATGATGTATGAATTATTGGAACCATGTTGAGAACTGTTTCTCAAGATGTTCATCAACTGCACTTTATGTGATATTCGATTGCTTGGAACGCAACTCTGATATGTACATCATAACAGGAGATGAAATAAATTAAGGATTATGATTGAATATAATAAGGATATTAAATAACTGACATTGAAATTGTGTATTGTGTTAAATATTAATGTATACCTCATGAATGAAGCGAGTTTAGACAATTTAACAACACATATGAGTGTGCAATGTTACACCTATCATCTGTGAGATAACACTTCTTTGATTTCCCATATGCTCAACTAGGGTGGGTGAAGATTGAGAAGTTGCAATCAAAATTTAGAGTTGGTCCGACTTCCGACATCGTAATTGCAGGGCGAATAGTTGTGTAAGGTGGAGAAGTGTTCCTCAAAATAATAGGAGCATAATGTAGCTACCTCTTCCACTAAATAAGCATTGCATATTGAGCCCTCAACATTTGCCTTATTTCTAACATTATTTTTCAAATGTTTCAAATACCTACGTTCGTAAAGGTAAATTAGTTAAATGTATATTTTAATTGATTTTCATTGTGTACGGGTATAATTGATTACCTCTCAAAAGGATATATCCATCGAAATTGTATAGGGGCATCAAGGATAGCCTCATACGCCAGATGGATAGGAAAATGCTCAATTGACTCGAAAAACTTGGCGGAAAGATTTTTTTGCAACTTACACAATATCTTAGAAATGTTTTCATGCAAAAATCGAAGATTCTCAACATTTAAATTTATATCAATTAAATCTCTAAAGAAAATGCTTAACTCGCTAATTGCAATCCATATGTCTTTATCTAAGAGATCCCGAAATGCAATCGATAAAAGTCGTTGCATGAATACATGACAATCGTGGCTTTTTCATTCCAAACATCTTCAACTTCTTAAAGTCTACGCAATGACAATTGTTAGATGCGTAACCATCTGGGAAACACAATTTCTTAATCCACTTAGACAACACTTGTTTACTCTGCTTGTCTAGCGCGTATCGTGCCTTAGGATATTTTTTAGATACTAGATCATAATGAAGTTCTAGCCAATGACAAATCTCCTTTAAGTCATCCCTAGAATTTGCGTTATCTTTCGTCTTCCTCGGCACGCTTATAATTGTGTTGAAAATGTTGTTAATGATATTTTTCTCGATGTGCATTACGTCTAGGTTGTATCTGACAAGATTCGTCTTCCAATACGATAAGTCCCATAATACGCTTCATTTCCTCCACCCACTAGTCTTCAAGACTTCATTGTTTATGACATCTAATCTCAATTCAGTGACCTTCATTAGCCCTAAAGCTTCAATTTCATGCAACACATGTTCACCTAATTTATTAGTTGGTGGCTTGTCTAATACGATTCTATATCTTTCATTTCTTTGAATGTCGCGACAAGAAACATCGCCGATAATCAGACCAAGTTGATTTCCCACCGAACCTCAACTGAAAAGCATTGGTGTCTTCCATACAATAAGGACAAGCCATCCTCCATGCGTGCTCCATCTTGACAACATACTGTAGCTTGGAAAGTCGGTGATAGTCCAGATAAGGGCAGCGCGCATTTGAAAGTTTGTCTTAATTGATACATCGTAGGTTGACACTCCGTTTTACCATAAATTTTGCAATTCTTTCACCAATGGTTGGAGGAACACATCAGTTTTTTACAACGGATTGGTCGGTTCATGTACGATCACTGTTAAGAACATCACTTCTTTTTTCATACACATCGATGGAGGCAAGTTGTACGGTGTCAAAATCACCGGTCATGAGGAGTAAGGCTTGCCGATCATTCTGAAAGGTTGGAACTCATCAGTGCATAAGCCAAGTCGAACGTTATGAACCTCAGAGCTGAACGTAGGGTTCACTTGATTGAAATGGTTCCATGCCATAGAATTGGAGCAATGATGCATATTGTCATCATCTCTAACGTGTTCTGCATGCCATCGCATGTGTTTTGCTGTAATTTTTTATGCGAACAAACGTTGTAAACGAGGCACCAAAGGAAAAGAAAGCATTGTCTTGTGTGGGTGTTTGTTAGAGTTAAACCTAAGGTCTCTGCAAAACTTGCAAGATGTAAGCTCGGAGTCGGGCACCAATACATGCATAATTCGGGGCAACAATCGATTCGCTTGTACGGGAGACCCAACCAGTGCATTAAACCTTTATATTTGTAAAAGCTATTTACCAAACAATTGTCTTCAGGCAACATGCCTTACAAACCTAAAATATTTTGTTGAATGTGAACGATCCGTTACGTTAAGTGGGCGATTGATGTTAATTTGAATATTAATTAACCCGAGTTAGGCTAGTGGCTAAACTCGACTTGTCTCGATTAGCGTGTGCATGGATTTATGTGTCGATTGGTGTTTGTATGGATGTATTAGTATTTATTGAAACTAATTGAATAATAATTGAAAAATTATGGGACATTTAATACCACGTGTGGGTCAAAGTGACGCACACAAGTTGTGGAGTAGTGTGCACTCCCGAGTGTACTCGTTGGCGTGCACAACAAAATTATAAACGCATGAATATAAATATATATATGCGTATATATATATTTATATATAATTGTATATATAAATATATATTAAAAATAAATAAATAATTAATAACTGGAAGGCGCTTAGTGACACGCGGGTCGATGGTGACATACGTAGGACGTACAATAGTGTGCATGCTTGATGGTAGTCATTGGCAAAAGCGATGAATTTATGTGCGCGGAAATACATATGTGAATATATATATATTTGTATATGTATGGGTTATATATAAATATATATAAATGGATCCTAAAGTTTAAATAAAATTAAAGTATACATTGGATTCGCCTAAAGATACGCGTAATGTGAGAATCGAGGAAGTTAATTGGTTATACGTTGGTTGTTGGAGAAATTTTCTACGCCTCTAGATGCATGCAACCACATCTCAAGGAAAATCAATGTGAATCTAGTTTCAACTTTTGGATCGTCCTCGAGATTCGTGTGCACGAATCTCAAGAAAAATTATATTTAATCAAATTTAAGTCAGTTTAGATGAATGGGTTAGTTGATAACTACAAGATCGGCCTCGAGATACATAACACATATATCGAGAAAGATTAAAATCAGAAGCGAAACATTATATCTGTCTGAGGAAATTTCTTATTTATCCTCTTCAATAGACTGTCTCCTCTCTAAACTCGAAATCGCACAGTATGAGAGAGAGAGAGAGAGAGAATTCGAGAAATCGATTGAGAAAGAGAGAGAGAGGGGATCGAGACGGGAGAGTGGGAGAAATCAAAATCAAGGTGAGCCATTGTGTTAACGTTGTTGTTCATTATTGGGTTGTTGTTTTGATGTGGCTGTTGGGTCGTTGACGTTGTTGAAGTTGTGTTTTAAATAGAGAAAAAGTTTCAAAAAATTAAGGAAAAATCCAGAAAAATTATATTTTAATTAGATAAATAAGAATTGAAGAATTTATATGAAAAATGAAGAATTCAGGACTCATGCGAGACTTTATACTGTGGTTTTACCTTGAAAAACATGAAAATGGTCATATTGACCTAAAAATAATAAATTGGTTCCGAATTTGATTGAGACCGATTTAAGGGTTCTAAATAATAAATATTAGGCCCAAATTGATGATAATTGTTTTAATTTAGCTTCTCGGTGTCGGGTAAATCGGTAAAAAGTTAGAAAAGCTCAACACATGTAAGTTGGACTCGTATTTTAATCAATTATACAACGCAATTAGTATAATTAGTTCATATAGCATTATGGACTGGGAATGGGGCAATGTACTGTGACTTGAATTGGTTTTATGAAAAAATTATTTGGAAAGAGGTACGACATGCAAATTGGATTGGAGTGACGATGAAGTTGATTGGCAAGTTACCGACACCTTCCCTTTCAACTACCCTGAGGTACCCGATTGTTGCTTTCCTATTGTTTTATATCAAAAAGTGAACTCGAAAAGGAATGCGACGGGGAATTTGACTTAGGTTGACGACTGAGGTATTGAGAGGCCAACCAATACCTTTCCATCAAATTCATGATGCTAACCAATTGCTACTTTCCATTTAAGAGTGGATAGCTACGCTTCACCTGGACACACCATGAAAATCACAAGTCGGCCAACGTGTGAGGTTATGTGGACTGAGTCTAAAACTCTTGTTTTGAATGCAAAAGGAATAAAAAAATGTACACAAGTCAAGAGTATAATTGCAATTAATCAATGAACTTGCATTTCATTATCTATTTTTATATCATTTTAGTACCTGAATAGATATGTTTTAGATTCAAATTGTTATTCATTTATTCAATGATATTAGTTGATAATTAATAAGTGTACGAGCATCACTTACTGAGCAAGTTGGAATGTTCATTCCCTAATTAACATTTCAGGTTGTTGATGTGCGTTTCGACTCAGGAACGGAGAAGATTAGGAGTCTATAGCTTTTTTATGGTGAAGTGATTTCCCTACTATTTATATATTATATTGAATTACTATTTTGTAATAAATAGGGAAGGGATATGATTTTATGATAAAGGTTTATGCCGGTTTTAGTTTATCGTATGTTTTATCGAAAAAGTTTTAATTTTGCAGCGTTTTCCATTATTTATTCGACATACGATATACTGTTTATATGATTATCAAGTATGAAGGGTGCCTGTACTGTTAGTCTAATTGAGTCTGCATGGTGTACTAGGGCTTAATTAGGGTTTCAGGACGAGTATCGCCTTAATTGAGACAGGGGATGCTATAGAATGCTTACTTCGAAATTCGATGATTCGACTTTATTGTCAACAAACGCACCATTGCTGAAAGTTTTGTCATCTTCTCACAACCCGACCAAAGCGGTTAATTCACTGTGTCAATCATCTCGAATAAATGCTTGGCTTCATGGCTCGATTCCTCCTTACGGTTCCTACAGAAACTGGGTCCGTGTGGTCGTGTGTCATATGATGATATGATGTCGGATATTCATCCATTGGATCATCACCTTCATCATCCACATCGTTTAATTATTCTTCCTCCCCATGCTTGATCTAACAATAGTATTCGAGAACAAATCCTTAACTCACTAAATGAAGCTCTACGGTGTTTACATCGAAATATTTTTCGTTGCGACATTTTCGATAAGGACATCGAATTTTGGATTCGTTTAGAAAAGTTGTGTAGTGTTGCATGACAAACTTTATGAACTCCTTCACACTAGCTACAAAATCCAATCTAGTGTACCACCCTTAATGCGGTTGTACATCCAATCTCGAGATACGAACATCTCGAAAGACCTAATGAACCATAACTAAATAAACATACACACCAATCACTACAACATTTAAGTCGAATGTTAATCGTAATTAGTCGAATTGATCAGATTTGCACGTACTTTGCGTAATATATATCATACATTTTAGTCGAATATTAAATTAGTCGATTGGTTGTATTTACACATACTTTGCGCATTATATATTATAAATTTTAGTCGAATATTAACGGATACTTTGTCGATATATGGTAAGTACTATTTTTGGCTTCAAATTTATTTTGTTTTGTTTCAATTTATTTTGCTTCAAATTTATTTTGCTTTTTTTCATTAATTAAAGTTTTAATGTACATTAATATAATTGTACATATCGTATAAATAATTATATTTTTCTTCAATATGTATATATATATATGCTATATATAAGTACTTGCGACTTTAAGAAAAAAATTGAAGTCCTTTATTTTGTTTCAATATAAAAGCGTTGTTTTATATTTGTAGATATTATTAATTTTTAAGTGTTTCTTTATACAAATATATAGTATAAGTTGTATATATAGCATAATTTATACATCCATAATATATATAAGTTTTTAAGTGCTTTAATTTTTGTTAATTTTTGTTGTTTAACTAAGTTTTTCTTTCATTATATATTGTGTAAGTTCTATATATAAGCATTGTACTATATTCAAATATATCAATCAATTAATATTTTATTTTTATTAATATATATTTTCTGAAACTCAAAGACAAGTAGGAGTAGCACAATTCATACAAAGATTAGGGAAGGGCGGCTGCGATGGTTTGGTCACCAAAGATGACCTACAAATGCCCCAACTAGAAAACTTGACTCAATAGAAATCGTAGAAATTCAACCGGGTAGGGTCAGACCAAAGTTAACATGTGATGCATTAATTAGGAGGGGTTTGAATGGTTTGAAAAGCTCACCATCAATTGCACTTAATCGAGCACGATAGAAAAGTTTGATTCATGTAGCCGACCACAATTAATTTGTGACTGAGGCTATGTTGTTGTTGTTGTTGTAATATATATTTTCTTTATTTAATTTTAAAGTGCTTTTATGTTTGTGTATATATATATTTTATATATAATATTATAAATCCTTTATTTTTGTCCTATTTGAAATTTAATTTTTCAATTATACGAAATCTTTTTGGTGAAGTGTATATCATTTAAGTTAAATTATTATTTAGCAATAATTTAAATTACCCTCAACATACTATATTTTTTTCACCAAAATTATAACACATTACAAAAAAACACATATTAATATAAAAAATCATATACAAGCATAATAAACATACAAACATACATTATTATTTTTCACCAAAATTATAACACATTACATAGTTTTATTTATAACATATTACACATTTTAAAAAATACAAGCATAACATATTGTTGGGTTTTGGGGTTCATACGCAGCGGAGATTACAAAACAATTTTGACAAAAACCCCAACAGGATCCGAATCTAATTCCATTAAAAACGTTTAAACCATGAAAACTTAATCTTACCTCAGTCGCAATATACCTTTCTGAAGGTTGATCGATCTCTAAGGCGTTGCCAACGACGAACGCCCTCTATCAGCAGTCCACACACGAACGGCGGACGAGATTACCAAACCTTTTGTTTCTCTCCAAAACGATCCAGAGCATACCAAAAACCCTAAGTCGTTTCTTAAACGAAAAAAGAGTTTTGGCCTTTTGATCTTTCGTTCGTGTATTGTAACTTAAAACGTCTATTTATACAACCCTTGTATATAGACGGTTAAGTAAATCACAAATATACCCATACTTAAAGAAGTATAAGTGTAATACACCACAATGACGTTTACGTCATGAATTTTATCATATAAAATTCATTTTTCTACGAACCATCTTAAAATCTCGCAAAACCATTCTTAGTGTGCGACCCAATAAGCTCATACACGTTGGCAGTGTACCAAAACACATTTTGGTATACAAGTCATAAGCGGCCTCTGGCAAGACATTATGACTACTCAAGTTGTACGAATATCAAATCGAAACAACCTAATAAATAGTGTATATAACGTCCTTTTGTCACAGGATATCCTTTTGATCAAACATAAGACATGAAATTGTCATCCAACATGTTCAATCGTACTAGTCTCGATCTCTGTAGATCGAAAACATCCAAGTGACATTGATCAATATCAATTCACTTAGACTAGGCCTTTTAACGATCTAACACATCGAGGGATCCACTAGATATCTCTCTTTATATGAGAGGGACAAATTCTATCTCGATTACACAACTTCATCACATTGCTCACACAGTAACCAATCACAACCTTTATAATCGTCCGGTTAAAGACAACGTTTGATTGTGTCAAATCATTGTGTTCCTAATGTTGAAGTCTCTGATAATCTCAAGTTAGAGGACTGGAATATATACTTATCATGAGAAACAACTATGACTTAATCCATGTGATGCTCTCATAGCGGGTCGGTCCAGTACTTTGTTCCCTAACAAGTACTCGTGATCTTGATTCGTATCCCTATACGTATAATCATCATATGATCATCAATCAAGATTCACACTAGTCTTAATTCATTATAGTTCCAGTATAATGATCGACTAGGGACATTTATGATATTTATGTAAATACATATGGATCTTATTATAATGTAAACATGCAAATTAAATTACAATAAACAACAAATGAAATCCTCTATTTTATTAACTAAAAGTATTCATAAAGACAGTTAATGGATTGACCTAGTGCACATGCCCCAACACATATTACACATTGCACGTTACACATTACAAATATTTATTTACAACACATTACACGAACATACAAACAAAAATACAAGCATAATTGAAAAATACATATAAACAAATTTAATAATAATATTTGTTAACACATTACACATTTTTATTTTTTACAAATATTAAAAAAATTATAGATGTGCATAATAATTATTATTTTAACATTTTATTAAAAATTGATTTTTCACCAAAATAACATTTTTAATATACAATAAACATCACAAATATATATATATATATATATATATTTATTTTAATTAAAATATAAAATTAATATAAATAATACCTACGACACCAGCGCAATGCGGCACCGAAATAAGTAGGGCGGAGTGGCGACCAATGGTGCAGCGAGTTGTACGACACCAAGGCAACCACCGGTGAGCAGCGGTTTGGACGTCGAGCTATTGGGAACTCATCGGACAGAGAGACGCCGAGATGATGAGGATTGATCGGCCAGGGTCGAGGGCCGAGAAGGATGGCTGAGAGCTGAGAGGGCTGGGTCGGGGTTAGCTAGGGTTTTTGGATTTGAGACGGAGAGGAAGATGAGAAACGACGAGAGATGGTAGAGACGGCGAGGGAGGGAGAGATCCAAGGGAGAGAAGATGGTGAGGGTTCGAGGAAGAGCAGAGACGGTGGAAGTAGGGAGAGAGATGGTGGAAGCGAGGGAGCAGAGGGGAGAGGAAATGCATTTTGATTTGGGCTAGCAGATTGACAATGGGTTAGCGACGGGGTACACCCCTTCGCTAATCCGATACGTGGGCCAACCAACCCCTTCCACGAGCTGCTTCATTTGCCACGTGGTGGGGAAAAACACCCTGAGCGGGAATTTTCCTTGCCCACAATTTAGTGACGGGGTCGCTATCATGTCGCTAAATTAATTAACAGGTCAGCACTCTCCCCATTGCTACCAAAATAGCGGTTTAGGGTTTAGGGTTCTACTCCATTCCAAAATAGCGACGAGGAATAGCCCGTCGCTATTTCTCATCGTTAGTTACTACATGTTTTTGTAATGATGCAAGATTTTGTGTTTCCATGAAACAATTGATGCTCTTCTCTATTGCTTTAAAAACCCAATCAATAGAGCAACTTTATCAATACTTAAGATTAGTTGCAATGTTGGACCCACTATATAATTTGGTGCGATTGAATAAATGCACATGGTTGTAGATTAAACCAAAGTTATAACTTTGTATATGGTATACCATAAGAATGTCATTGTCTATCAGTGCCCAAATTCTCTAAATCATTATTTGAAACTAAAAAAGTAGGACTTCTCTTGCTAAATTGTATGCATAATTTTAATTAAGAGATCTCTAACAAGCAATTGATCAATCACTTGATGGATGACTGTAACTAGAACAAAACCTCCAGAGGATTAAAAATGATTAATGTTAACTCTTGTTACAGATATTGTTTGTGCGATCACCAAAGCAGTTAAGAGAACACACCCTTCAAACTTCATTAAATTACTTAGAACCAAAATATGAAGAAACACTGGTCTTCTAAGCAAATTAAAAAGGACATCAACTGCCATCAACTATTAATTTCAGATCACGTTAAAAAGACTTAGACATCTTAACCACAATTGAGGAACATAGATTAGACAAGGGGGGGGAGGTCATGAAGTTATACATGAGTGTGTTCTTGTTTGTTGGAGTTGGCTAGCTGTGAAGTGCTTGATGAGTATTTCTGTTGGGAGAATGCTAACACTAATCACTTTTTACGGATTCTGTTGGTAAGGATGTATTTAGCTATACTTTTTTCACTTAAAGGGTTTGGATATGCCATCTGTTAACAGAGCAAACATACGATCCAGAGCAAGTCTCAGCACCACAAGGAAAGGTACTCAAACCATGACATCTTATCTAAACTCTATGAAGAAGTTTGCTGATAAACTCTCTGCCACTGGCACACCATACCCCACTTGTGATTTGATTTCTTGTGTTCTTGCTGGATTGGATGGGGAATACCTTCCCATTGTCACTATTCTTCAAAAGAAATCAGATCTGACCTGGCCGGCTGTCAATGCTTCTCTCCTCAGCTTTGAATCCAAATTGTTGCAATTACAAAACCTGCAAGCCCTAGCCACTATGTCGGTGAGCAACAACCACCCGCCTAGTCTCACTCCCACCACCCCTGCTGCCAACATTGCTCAACAAAAGACCAATGGATATCATAATAAGTCTTCACCTAACAATTACCAAAAATCATTTCGAGGAGGTTTCGGATCTAGAGGCGGAGGGGTCGTGGTGGTGGTCGATTCTTCACTAACAACAATCGACCCACCCGCCAAATTTGTGGCAATTGATGAGTATTTCTGTTGGGAGAATGCTAACACTAATCACTTTTTACGGATTCTGTTAGTAAGGATGTGCTATACTTTTTTCACTTAAAGGGTTTGGATATGCCATCAATCACTTTAAAGATTAATGTGTCTAACCACTACTACTTTAAGGGGTTTTTAGTACCTTATGCCTCCAGAAGATCTTCTTTTATATATATAAAAATAGATAGAAGATATATAGATATATAGGTAGCCCCAATAAGTTAGTCAATGGACTGAATACCCTCCTCAATTGTCAATAAATTTCATAACTTACCTTTACCATATGTTTGCCTCTCACATTAGCTCTAATCAAAACCAAATATTACTTTCATCTTGCTGCACCACTCTCCATCTTCATTTTCATGTTGTTGTTGTTCCACCCACAAAACTTTCATCTCACCCCATCATCTTCTTCATGCCTCACCACCACTACTACCAATTTGTCACCCCGATCATTATCTTGTTAGTTCACCGTCAATCCCCCCACCCTATCTTCACTATATGATAGATCATTATTTATGCATATTATATATAGTTTATTTATGTATTATTATTGTTGAATCTTCGACATATGGGCCTAATTATCTTTATTGTTCATTTTTAGGATGTTTGAAGTGCGCGGTTGAGTTCGTGGCAAAAAACTGCGTGAAATGGACTATTCATAAACAATGATCAGACATCGAAAGATACGCCTCGAGATATGCGCGTTTTAGGCAATTTGCCACTGTTGCAGTCCACGTGTCACTCCATCATTCGTTGGTTTCCTATTGCATTACACGTGTCGCCTCCTTATTGGTTTGCCAACTGCAACCGCTTGCATCAGCTCCTGCTAGGCGCCACATGGCGTGCCCAAATTCGTCCACATGTCCCAGCAAAAGTTGTCGCACCTGGCTCCACGCCACGTGTCACATTCTCATTCGCCAGCTCGCATCAACAGCTGACGCGCTTGCCTGCAAAGATGCTTCCAGTCCACCAATCCAATAGCGACACGTGCAACCTTCTTTCTCACCAGCTGCATCACGACAATTGTCGTCTTCAATTACAACGCGCCACGTCACACATGCCAGCAAGCCCAACCAATCACAATCTGACATGTGGCAGAGAATGGAAAAAATACTAACGACCATTTGATTGTCCTCGGCGCACGTGTCATAGATAAAGCCCAACAATTTTAATTAGGGGATCGACAGAGAGGGTTTATTTTATTTTTCTTGGCGACGGCTTGGTTTTCTTCTCCTTTTCTCTTCCACAAACCATTGTTTTATACTTTGTTTTTGGATTTTTAATGGAGTTTTTGATGACGATGGCCGGCAAAACTCATCAATCTGAACCAGAGGTGGATCAAATCACTCATGGCATAAAAACATATGTAAGATCTATTTATTTATTTATTTAATTTATTTTTCATAATATTTTATTCCTTTTGATATTGGTTGAATTATTAAGATTAAATACTTGTTTAAATCTTGATTTACATGTCGGTGTGTCGTAAGCATCCATACTTGTGCAATAAGACCACATTAGTGGCATTCGACCATACCAATTGATTAGACCTTTTGGGACCGGATGAGTACCATATGGATCTAGGCTAAACTGGACACACTAGTGATCCAGTTGTCTAGGTGCAGTGCCTTCACAAAACCCATTGCGGTCAACACATTAAACCATGTTTGCTTGAATATATGGTTATGTGTTTGACTAGGGAAGTGGTCATTGTCGTACTTTGACCATCGAGATAGGGAAGTGCGAGGACCCGCGTACGTTACCGGGTCTATAGCTACACTAATTTATTATGAGTTGCATGTTTTGATTAGATTGAGGACCATATGTAAAATTATGCCAAATTGAGGAGATTTGTGATACTGATGGTTTGGATTGTTTCCCCTTGATTGATTTATTTACTTGCTATTTTTAGTCTAGCTTTAATTAATTTAGAAATTATTTCTGTGAACTCCCGAGTTATTTTTTGTTTCGTAGCATAAGTTAAAAATTTGGTCTTCGTGGTTCGACCCAGTGCTTGCCACTAATGCAGTTCTTGTGGTCATTGGTAATCTCATAGGGATTATATATATTTTGACGCATTCGACACGCGTCAAATTTTGGTGCCGTTGCCGGGGACGAAGTTATTTTTGACTTAGTTTGTGTTCACCTTTATGTCCCAGTCTTCGTCGATTGCTGTCCGTTGGATCTTTACTCCCTTTTGATCCGAAGATCGAAAAGACTTGTCGTCGGAACTCGAAAGTAACTCGACAGAGGAACCAATCCTCCAGACTTCAACTGAACGACGAGCAACCCCTTGTGATGACTGACCACATTGGGAACCTACATGCACCACATGAGAGACGGGAGGAACCCCTAGTTATTCCTCCCCGACAGTTTGTCGCACCAGTTGAACCACATGCACTAGTGGAACAACAGAGGCCTGTAGTACACCAGCATCAACCATTCGATCAACGAGTGGTTGATCCCCCTCCACAAAGGCCACAAGCTAACCCTTGGGCACAACCTTAGGTCGACCATCGCATTACCATAGGGATGGCAAATGATGGGATACAGGGTCTCCTGGCTCATCAGCCACACTGCATCGCATTCCCAGCTCACGGGGGCAATTTTGAGCTCAGATCAGGTTTCATTAACCTGCTCCCCGTTTTCTATGGATTGGATCGTGAGGACTCAATCACCTTCATCAAGGATTTCCATTCTAAGTGTATGACCATGATTCCCCCTCGAGTTGATGAAGACAAAGTCAAACTCTCAGCTTTCGCTTTCTGCCTTAAGGATAAAGCTCAAGACTGACTCTTCTATCTTCCTCCTGGTTCCATCACAAATTGGAACGACATGATTTCTGCATTCCTAAAAGAGTTCTTCCCTGAATCTTCCAAACTTACTAGAGAGATATGCGGTATCAAAATGAAACGGACGAATCTTTTGGCGATTATTAGGGTCGTTATAAGCGCTTACTTGTGCAATGCCCCTAATATGGCCAAAACAACCTCTCAATTGTTCATTTCTTCTATATGGGACTTACACCCTTCGAGAAACGGATGATTGACGATGCTTGTGGAGGCAACTACAGATGTAAGACCACGGCGGAGATGTTTGAATTGTATGACTCTATAGCAAGTCAATCGTGTCATTACGTTGATGACGAGGAAGATGGACCTTCACGAAGTCTTTATGACGGAGTAGGGTCCAATTCTGCCAATATCAAGCTTGATAAACTCATCGATCTCATGGAGCGATTCCTCACCTCAGGAAAAGCTCAAGTTAAAGCTTGCGGCTTCTGCACAGCCAATGACCATCCCACTGACTCTCGTCCTACCTTATTCGAGAACGAGCAGGCGAATGCTTTAGGTGGCGGATTCCAAGGACCACCAAGGAATCAATACGGCAACAACTTTAATAACACTTATAATCATGCCGTAAAAAGCCCTTATCATAGTTATGGTCCCCAGAACCAGAACTTCCTCCAGTATGTTCCAAAGGGACAACCTCTTCCTCAACAGTCCCAACCCGCTCAGAATTCGGGATCTTTAGAAGAAATGGTGAGGACATTCATTGCTAATCAAGAATATTCTCTAAAGACTTGGCCCAACTTAAAAATGAAACAATCGCAAGCCATGCTTCTAGCATTAAAAGTCTCGAGGTTCAATTAGGGCAACTGGCCCTTCATGTTGGGTGCACGGATGAGAAAGGCAAGTTGCCATCTCAACCGCATCCGAATCCTAATGCGAATGTTAATGCTATCACACTTCGTAACGGTAGAGAGCTGGAATAGGTCCTTAAAGAACCAAATCCTAAAGAGGCCATCCCTAAATCCAAGGAAGTCGAGCAAGAGCTCGAAGATCAATCGTCTCACACTGAAACGGTAAACTTGGATAAGGAAGCACAACCTTATCTCAAAATTCTACCCCCGTTCCCTCAACACCTCATTAAGAATAAAAAGGCGGGAGAAGAGAAGGAAATTCTAGAAATCTTGAGGAAAGTAGCGATAAACATCCCACTTCTTGATGCCTTAGCACACATGCCCCGCTATGCTAAGTTGCTTAAAGACCTAAGCACCATCAAAGGTCGACTCAAAGGCAACGAGAAAATTACCATAGGTGAGAATGTCTCAGCTATCCTAGGCAAAAAGTTACCCACCAAGTGTGAGGACCTGGGCATGTTCACTGTCCCTTGCACAATTGGTGAAGTTGAGATCCATAAAGCTATGTGTGACCTTGGAGCCTCTATCAATGTCATGCCACTATCCATATAGGAGACATTGAAGGCTGGCCCTCTAAAGGATACTGGAATTGTCATACATTTGGCAGACCGGTCTGTCGTTCATCCTGTGGGTGTCTTGGAAGACATCTTGGTGAAGGTTAGTGAGCTCATATTTCCTGATGACTTCTATATCATTGATATGAAGACTCAGCCATGCCCCCATTTTTCCTCGGTCTTGCTCTAGGCCTTTCCTAAAGAATGCAAAGACCAAGATTGATGTTCACAATGGTTCTCTAACTATAGAGTTTGATGGTGAACTCATTAAGTTCAACATTTATGATGCGATGCGCCATCCCTACGATGCCTCTTCTATGGTGCTTGCCTTGGACGGTATGGACTCACTCGTCCAGGACACCTTTCTCGTGAAAGGTGATGATATAAAAGTGGTGTTAGAGAATCATCTCGACATCGATTATTTGCGACAACAATGCTTCGCCCTCGATACTAAGATCGAGGAGTTGATCTTTGAGTTGGACTCTACTCCACTTTCTTTTTCCACCCTAGCATATCTTGACTCACCAGCTTTTGAACTCTACACTTCTCCCCTCTATGGAGCGAGCCCCCACACTGGAGCTCAAACCACTGCCCAACCACCTCGAATATGTGTTTTTAGGTGAGAATGATACTCTACCAGTGATCATCTCCACTAAACTCGCATTACCATAGGAAGAGAAACTAATTCATGTGCTTCAAAAGAAGCCCTAGGGTGGACGATCGTTGACATCAAAGGTATTAGCCCTTCTACATGCATGCATCAGATACATATGGTAGAAGGGTCAAACCTTCACGAGAAGCACATCGAAGATTGAACCCACCGATGATGGATGTGGTTAAAAAGGAGATTCTGAAGCTCCTTGACGTCGGGATGATCTACCCGATCTCTGACAGCAAGTGGGTCAGTCCCATTCAGGTGGTTCCCAAGAAAACGGGGATCACAGTGGTCATGAACTCACGAGGTGAGTTAGTCCCAACCCGCGTCCAAAACGAATGGCGGGTTTGTATCGATTACAGGAAGCTTAATGCTTCTACTAAGAAAGACCACTTCCCGTTGCCTTTCATCGATAAGATGTTAGAGCATTTAGCAGGCAGGTCTCACTACTGCTACTTGGATGGCTATTCTGGTTTTCACTAGATTCCTATAGCACTTGAGGATCAAGAGAAGACCACCTTCACTTGTCCTTTCAGTACTTTTGCTTACCGGTGCATGCCTTTTGGGCAGTGCAATGCACTTGCTACTTTTCAGAGGTGTATGATAAGCATATTCTCTAACTTCGTTGAGCACTTCATCGAAGTATTCATGGATGATTTCACTGTTTACGGCGATTCATTCGATCTTTGCCTTAGTCACCTGGCTAAGGTCCTTCATCGATGTATCCAAAAGAACTTGATCTCAATTATGAGAAATACCACTTCATGGTGGATCAAGGTCTTATCTTGGGTCACATCGTGTCTGCTAGGGGTGTGGAGGTAGACCCGGCAAAGATTGAAGTAATTCAAAAATTGCCTTACCCCACGACTGCACGAGAAATCCGATCATTCCTTGGCCATGCCGGTTTCTATCCGTGATTTATTAAGGATTTCTCCAAAATTGCACAACCCCTATGTCGCCTTCTTCAGAAGGACGTGCCTTTCCATTTCAATAAGGCATGTGGGAGTGCATTTGATGCACTCAAAAACTCTCTCATATCTACTCCAATGATTCAAGCCCCTAATTGCGAGCTACCTTTTGAGATCATGTGCGACACCAGCAACCACGCTGTGGATGTTGTGCTTGGGCAACGAGTCGGGCGGGCTTCTCATGTCATATACTATGCCTCCCGAACTCTTGATCCTGCCTAATTGAACTACACCACTACAGAGAAGGAGCTTCTAGCTGTCGTCTTCGCTTTGGAGAAATTTCGGCCTTGTTGCTTGGGAACTAAGGTGGTCGTCTACTCTGACCATGCTGCCTTAAATTATCTTATGGCCAAAAAGGAAGCTAAACCTCATCTCATTCGATGGATACTCTTGTTATATGAGTTTGACATCGAGATTAAAGATAAAAGTGGTGTAGAAAATCTTGTTGGTGACCATCTCAATCGTATCGAGAATGGTGAAGCACCTGTCCCGCTTGGAGATGATTTTCCTGATGAACATCTCTTAGCAATTTCTGAGGAACTCCCTTGGTTTGCAGATCTGGTAAACTACCTCATTACACGAAAGTTTTCACCTTACCTTACGCGAGCCCAGAAGGATAAAATCTGGAGCGATTCCAAACACTATGTATGGGATGACCCATACTTGTGGAAGTTTTGCGTAGACCGGGTTATTCGTTGATGTGTCTCCCAGAGTGAAACACAATCTATACTGGCATCATATCATTCATATGCCTGCGGTGGTCATTTCGGTCCACGTAGGACAACTATGAAGGTTTTGGAGAGTGGGTTTTGTTGGCCCACCATTTTTCGCGATTCATATCTATACACCAAGTCTTGTGCCAGATGTCAGTTGACCGGTACCTTAAGTCACAAGGATCAAATGCCACTGATCTCGATCCTATTTTGTGAGATTTTTGATGTTTGGGGGATCGACTTCATGGGGCCATTTCCACCATCACATGGTTTTCTTTATATCTTACTAGCGGTGGATTACGTGTCAAATGGGTGGAAGTTAAAGCCACTCGCACCAATGATTCGTCGGTTGTATGCGATTTCCTGAAATCATGAATTTTTTCAACTTTTGGCGCTCCACGGGCTTTGATTAGTGATTGAGGTACCCATTTTTGCAACCGCATGGTTGAAAATCTCCTACGCAAATATAATGTTACACACCGTACGTCTACGACCTATCACCCTCAGACTAGTAGCCAAGCAGAGGTGTCAAATAGGAAGATTAAGTCCATTTTGGAGAAGACTATAAACCCGTCACGAAAGGAATGGACACACCTTGATGATGCGGTATGGGCTTATCGAACGACACATAAAACGCCAATCGAAATGTCTCAGTATCGCTTAGTCTTTGGCAAATCGTGCCACTTGCCGGTTGAGTTAGAACATAAGTCTCTATGGGCTATCAAATAGCTCAACATGGAACTCGACGTAGCCGGCAAAAAGAGAAAGTCGGACCTTCAAGAATTAGAGGAAATTCAGAACGATGCCTACGAGTCCGCTCGAATCTATAAGGATAAAACCAAGGCGTTCCACGATCGCAACTTATCTCGTAAGACTTTCATAGTCGGCCAAAAGGTTCTACTTTATAATTCCAAACTAACTCTCCATCCAGGGAAATTGAGGTCACGATGGCTCGGACCTTTCGTTGTTACTGATGTGTTTGGACATGGTGCAGTTGAGATTAGGAGCACAGATACAGGGAAAGTTTTCAAAGTGAATGGCACCGATTGAAGCCGTTCTACGAGAACTTCCCACAGCACGAGATCGAGAGCGAGACTCTAGCGGTTATAGAGTACTTCGACTGAGAAAGAGTCAGACTGAGTCAGGCCGACGACGTTAAAAAAATGCGCTCTTGGGAGGCACCCCAAGCTTCTATCCCTTTTCTTTTTATTTTTGTTGGGTATTCTTACTATTATCTCTTTGTGACTTTTTATAGGTGTGTGACCTCTGCATAGCACACTGGATTTTGAGAGCCTGATATTGCTCATGCGACCTCACATGTTCTGTAACTACAGTTAGTCACATCTACGATCTGGTAAGGTCACCCATCTTCTTTTAGTCTGTAGATTTAGGGTTAATGTCAATCTTCTGCATGATCTTTTCTCATTTCCTTGCCTCTATATCTATCATCTTCTTTCACCTTGTAGTATATGTTCATATGCGCTCCTAACCTGTTTTGAATCTTGAGGACAAGATTTGAAATAAGTTTGGGGTAGATGAGTCTCTATGCGAAAGACTGCAGGTGAGATCATTTAAATTTTTTCAATTATATGCGGTTGTCAGACGATATTGGTGGTGTTTTGTATCTCTTATTCACCCATTTCTTCCATTTCTTTGCTTTCTATATCTCGCTTTCTCATTTTATTAGGAGTTGATGCATTCTCATGTATATTTTTAATGCACTTTTCATTTTTATTTCTTTTAGTGTCGCCCGATATTTTGTTTCATGCCTTTGGTTGTGGACAAGTACTCTATGGTTGCCCTGCTGACTTGAAACTCAGGAGAAATTAGGTGAAACACTCACTCGAGCCCGTAGCCCAACATTCTTAGATTTCATGATTAGAGACTTAGTATGTTGGTTGAGCCTGTGCTAGATACCAAAGGGGGCAGATGGTCAGAATTGTGCAAGTCCGATTTCTAGGGGTACTTGAACGAGGATGTAATTCACTCGAGGCTAAATTCTTATGACTGGAACACTTTTGGGGAAATGATTTAGGCCATTTTTGAATTTAAACCCTTAACCTTATACCTACATTTTATCTTACCATTAGTTCACCCATTTGAGCCGAATTAAACTTGATTTCTTTGATTACCTATCATTAAACCCTCAGCCATCAGCCTTATATCTTATACCTAGTTGGAAACTAGACTTGGATTTGATATCCTTAGATGAGACATGAAAAAAAAAAAAAAAAAAATTGGAAGAGAAATTGTATACTTGCCCGAATTAAAGGGAAATTCATGATTAGAGAGTCTCACCTAAAACAACATCCACAGGAAATGGAGCAAGGAGCCGGGTGGTTGGAAAAATGTGAGTTCTGCACATCTTGAATGAAAAAAATGAATTTTAGTGCAGTTTAGTCACATTCATGTTCTCGGGTAAAACTTTTATAATCTAAGTTCTAGTTTTTCAACAGTTCGCATATCCTTTACACCACTTCCTTGGTACCCTTTCCTAGCCTTGTTACACCCTATTAAAGTCCTATTGATTCCCATTGGTGCTAAGCTTACAGTAGTGGAGAATGTGGTTGCATTTCTTGTGTGTGGTACTTTTGATGCGTTGGTGCGCTATTTTCATGGAAATTGTGGACTTGCGTGCTTGAATGTATAGACCAAGAAAACCTGCAAGTAGTTGATGGCGTTTGTCTTGACCATATTTTTGTCTCGAAAATGTGATCTTAATTGTGTTTGAGTTGCAGTTCTTGACATATCATCACTCCGAAATTTCTTGAGTGATTTGTTATCTTGGCGACTATGTAAACCAAAGGAATTCCATGAATTTTAAATCGGGTATAGAGTAGTTGAGTTAGTGCATAGTCGTATTAGAGGTCTAGTTTATTTGTATGTGTCATTTACACATTTGCTCGAGACTTGCAAAGTTTTAAGTTTGGGGGTATTTGATAGGTCATTATTTAAGCATATTATATATAGTTTATTTATGTATTATTATTGTTGAATCTTTGACATATGGGCCTAATTATCTTTATTGTTCATTTTTAGGATGTTTGGAGTGCGCGATTGAGTTCGTGGCGAAAAACTGCGCGAAATGGACTACTCATACACAATGATTAGACACCGAAAGATACGCTTCGAGATATGCGCGTTTTGGGCGATTTTCCACTGTTGCAGTCACGTGTCACTCCATCATTCGCTGGTTTCGTATTGCAATACACGTGTCGCCTCCTTACTGGTTTGCCAACTGCAACTGCTTGGATCAGCTCCTGCTAGGCGCCACATGGCGTGCCCAGATTCGTTCACGCGTCCCAGCAAAAGCTGTCGCACCTGCCCTCTACGCTACGTGTCACATTCTCATTCGGCCGCTCGCTTCAACAGCTGACGCGCGTGCCTGCAAAGCTGCTTCCAGTCCACCAATCCAATAGCAACACGTGGCAACCTTCTTTCTCACCAGCTGCATCACATCAGTTGTCTTCTCCAATCATAACGCGCTACGTCACAAATGCCAACAAGCCCAACCAATCACAATCTGACACGTGGCAGAAAAAGCAAACAAATACTAACGACCATTTGATCGTCCTCGACGCACGTGTCACAAATAAAGCCCAACAATTTTAATTACGGGATCGACAGAGAGGGTTTATTTAATTTTCTTGGCGGGGCTTGGTTTTCTTCTCATTTTCTCTTCCACAAACCATTGTTTTATACTTTGTTTTTGGATTTTTAATGGAGCTTTTGACGACGATGGCCGGCAAAACTCATCAATCTGAACCAGAGGTGGATCAAATCACCCATGGCATAAAAACATATGTGACATCTATTTATTTATTTATTTATTTAATTTATTTTTCATAATGTTTTATTCCCTTTGATATTAGTTGAATTATTAATATTAAACACTTGTTTAAATCTTGATTTACATGTCGGTGTGTCGTAAGCATCCGTACTTGTGTAATAAGACCACATTAATGACATCCGACCATACAATTGATTAGACCCTATTGGGACCGGTTGAATACCATAGGGATCTAGGCTAAACTGGACACACTAGTGATCCAGTTGTCTAGGTGTAGTGCCTTCATAAAGCCCATTGCGGTCAACACATTAAACCCAGTTCGCTTGAATATATGGTTATGTGTTTGACTAGGAAAGTGGTCATTGTCGTACCTTGACCATCGAGATAGGGAAGTGCAAAGACTCGCGTACGTTATTGGGTCTATAGCTACACTAATTTATTATGAATTGCATGTTTTGATTAGATTGATGACCATATGTAAAATTATGCCAAATTGAGGAGATTTGTGATACTGATGGTTTGGATTGTTTCCCCATTGATTGATTTATTTACTTGCTATTTTTAGTCTAGCTTTAATTAATTTAGAAATTATTTATGTGAACTCCCCGAGTTATTTTTAGTTTCGTAGCATAAGTAAAAAATCTGGTCTTCGTGGTTCGACCCCGTGCTTGCCACTACTGCAGTTCTTGTGGTCATTGGTAATCTCATCGAGATTATATATTATTTTTATGCATTCGACACGCGTCACTATGCCCACCACACCCCTTCTAATATGTGCACTCCCACCATCTTCTTCATGTTCCCTCCGATCATCTTGTTCACACCCCACTACTAAATCCACTGATCATGTTAGATATGGATGTGTTGTCCTCATGCCAGCATAAAAATATTGAGTCCGACTATACGCACCCCACATTTTCATAAGGGCACCCAGATTTTGAGTGCACGTACCCCAACATTTTAACTAAAATACTTTTCATCTCAATCAAAGTATAGAATTCCAAAACCTTGGTGAGACATCTATTTTAGGTTCAATGACATGTGGCAAATACTTATCTTCTAGGTTCAGTGTTGTCCAATCGAGTTTTTTCATGGAATTTGCTTAACAACTATCGACTAAAATGTTCAACGGGTTCCGACTGACTCTCCAATTAAAGGTTCGATAGGCTTTGATCGACTCTCCAACTAGTGGCTTAGTGGGCTTTGACTGACTCTTAACTAAAGATTCACACCAAGGTTAAGCCACATAATGGTGTCCTACAAATAACAAGAAGAGAGTGTACGAAGGATGATGGTAAGATGCACAAATAAGAGGAAAGGGCGGTGGGGTGGACTAATTGCAATGAGGGGCATAAGAGTCATTTTGCATTAGAATTAACCTTTTCTAAGTTTGGATTTTTCACTATGTGGCTGCCCTGCGCTTCGTGGCCACCGGGTGAGCGACATGCGAATCCTACAGACCTCGCTGACGTCGATGCTATGTCAGCATTCTCGAAGTGCATGCTAACTTGTTTATTTCATCATGAAATTTAACTAGTTATTAAGTATTTCCAATATAAGTTATTTTCTTAAGATTTACTGTCTTTTAGTTTAGAATTACAAATTGGGAAGTATGGCTCGTGTTTTACAGAAATCTTACAATTAATAATCAATAGAATATAGCGGAAACCTTAAAATAACTAACACCTTCTGTGGAAAACCCGAAAATAAAGTACCATGTATACAAGGAAACAAGATACATAAAAGTAGGTATACACATGTATAATGTCTCTCATTGTTCCATGATACCCATTATATAGCAAAATATCAAATATAAACACCTATGAGTATGTTTACGACCGCCAGCAAAAAGAGATAGTGGCCTAAGATTCCTCTTGCTGCTACTTGTAGAAGGATTTGCACTTGGTCACCCAACAAATACACTGACGAGTCCAGTGAGTAAAATCCCCGAAGGAGTCCACATAATATTCAACAAAAAATCAAATAAAACTATAAGACATGCAAGTATGATATTTGGCAAGAGGAATACATATTCCAATGCATGTAGGGTAATACAAAAAAATTAGAGTTCGCAGGTAAACAATCAAAAAATAGAACAATTGTTATATAATTAAGCAGAAATGTAAACACAGATAGCCCCGGTGAATTACTTAACCGATTAATCTGTCAATCGTGTACCACATCTTCTAAAACCCACCGAATCACTCAATTGATAAATAATCTATAGGAAGTAAAATATAAACATAACCATTCGATGGTGGAAAAGGTTCCATGAAATCTATACCTTATACATCAAACACTTTACAAAAAAAGAATAGGAATTAAAGACATTTGATTTCTACGTCCTAAGTTCCAATTCGTTGGCAATTGAACATAATTTTGTATAAAGAAAACAATCATGAAATAGACCGGGCTAAAAGAATGTGGAATTTCAAATTTTATGAGCAATTCTACGTGGGCCAAAATGTCCACTACAGGTATAAGTATGGCAAACAGATAGAATTGATAGTACTTCCGACTGAGGTATACGTCACCTAATTTTTTGGTTGGTACAAAATCTCCATAAATAAGGACCATCACATAAATAATGTTTAGAACCTTTTTAATTTTATTCTCTTGTGCTCGTCAAATAAGGTTATAACCTATTAGTTGTAAGATAAGTAACTATATCAGCATATTATGGCCAATCAGTATTTATACTATACAAATGTTCATCTGAAAACTCATCCTTCAGTGGTATAAGTGGTTCTCCATTTTCTAACCTACTTAAATAATCTGCTACTAGATTTTTGGCTAATTTCTTATCTTTTATAGTAAGACCGAATTCCTGTAGAAGTAATATCTATCTTATTAGTCTTGGTTTAACATCTTGTTTTGTCATTAAGTATCTTATTGCTGCATGATCTGAATAAACTAACACTTTTGTTCCTAATAAATAAGGTATGGATTTTTTTAAGCAAACACTACAACTTAAAACTCCTTTTTCAGTAGTGGTATAGTTATGTTAGGCATGATCTAGTGCCCTAGAAGCATAATATACAACATGAAATTTTTTTCCTACTTTTTGACCTAAAACAACTCCAACTGCATAGTTACTTGCATCACACATTATTTCAAAAGGTAACAACCAATCTGATGATTTAATCACATGTGTGGTTGTTAAAGAATCCTTTAACTTATTAAATGGTATTTTGTAATTATTAGTAAATTCAAAAGGAACATATTTTTGAATAATTTTGCATAAAGGTTATGTTATTTTATAAAAATATTTCACAAATCTTCTATAAAATCTTGCATGGCCAATAAATGAATGTATTCCTTTCACCGTAGTGGGGTAAGGTAACGTTAGAAGTAATTTTGGGGGATGGATTCATTTTTGATAAGGATGGGTACCAAAAACTATTCAAACTAAAAATTCTAGGAAAACCATCAAAGCATGGAATTATTTTATTAATGCAAGCTTACAACCGAGTTTGCATTATTACGAGGCTGTGGACTACAAGGCAACTCTGTTATACCATATTATCCAAGCGATAGGTTATATTGATGTTGACAAAACATATATGAATCAATTAGGAATGCTATGACCACAAATAAAAATGAAGGATTACATTTTCCCTTGACGAACACTGAATTTTGCAAACAAGACTAAGTTCCTACGATACTTCTAGGGCTAGATTTTTACCCTGATAGGACCATCACTGATGAAGTCATAAAAAGCATCAAACATGTGTTAGGTTATGTAGATTCGAAGGAAAAACGAGAAATAAATGAAATACTTAGAAGAGAGACCACAGAGAGAAGAATAATATGGGCACAAAATATGATAGTTTTACATGTGATGCAATCCACATATAATGAGAGGACGAACTAGAGCTTAGAGCCACCTGCTAAAGATTTTACCGGCATGTATGCTGAAGAGATAGAGATGTCCATGATGGGGTCAATCATACATGACTAAATGTGGACTTTGAGAAATCAAGAGTTTATGTTTCAAAACCAGCTCGAAATTGCAAGGAGCATACATGGGTTCGAGAGACGTATGGTCAGGAGAATGCAAGGTATGAGAGTTGAAACTCTAGTACCATCTACCCAATTGAGAAAACCTAATGAGGGAGATTTTTCAAAAAATACTCCAGTGGTGGGAGATGAATACAGGCTCTATGATCCTGCGGCGAGCTACCATTCTAAACAACATAAACAAGGGGATGGTGGCGACAATGTGACTTGTAGATAATGGTTTTGATCTACTCATTCTTCTCTGTTTAACCTATTTTCTAGAGATTCTATGTGAGGTCTTGGTTTGTAATATGATGTGATGATATTTGTGATGAAGTGGGCTACTGCCACACCCATAAAAGCGAGACCCGAATAGACTGGGCTGGGCAGTCGGTAACCTAGTAAATGACCAAGTTCCGGAGGACTTGGGTGGTTTCGTGGAGGTTAGATGTTGGACTTCGGAGGGTTGCAGCATGGCCTACGGTGATATGCGTGTTCAATTAGGAAATTGCATGCGGGACGCACAGAGGTGCCTAAGCGCGGGCTTAGGCACGACGCAAAGAGGCGTCTAGGCGCGGGCCTAGGCGCAACGCCAAAAGCAGTACCAAGGTGTGACGCGGTCATGCCTTAGTGCGAGACGCATGGGCGTGGAGCACGGGCACGCGCGCGGGATGCGGCACGCAGGAGCGCGTAAGGCAAGCACGCAGCGCGGAGCGCGGGCGTGCATGCGCGCAAGACGCGGGTGAGCGCGTGGGACACGTGAGCGCGCGGTCGTGCGCGCATAGGCGCGCGTACTCGGGCGAGCGAGCGCATGAACGCATGCGGACAGACGCGCGCATACGATTGAGCGCGTATGGATGCGTCACATGGGCGAGCGCGCGGGACGAGCGCGGGATTTTCCTTGGCAAGGCGCCTTGGCACGCCTTGGCACGGCGCCTTGGCAGACCTAGGTATTCTTTGGCAGACTTAGGTACATTCCTTGGCACGGGCAAGGCTCGGGCACATTTCCTCGGGCGCGGTGGTGCCTTAGGCATGAACAAGACTTGGGCAAGGCGGACCTTAGCCAGAGTTGACAAATCTTGACTTGGGCGTTGACCCTGGTCAAAGTACGCTTGGTCTCACTTTGGGATGTTTTCTATTGGAGCGGAGGAAACGGCTTAACATCTACTATAAGGGGAGGTGGTCTCTCCTAGGGGTGGTGTGTGCACGGTAGCAAGATGGTCCCTCGAGCATGCCTTGGGCATCATGCCAAGGTAAGTCCTTCGAGCCCATGCTCCGACCACCCCGAGCCGGTGGGACTCGACGAGCCCCGGCTAGCACCGACGTGCCTGGGCGGACCGAGGCACAGTTGAACGTTTCTTGTCCCGTAGAGAAACATGTACCACGAGGCGTGGGGAGATCAAATGGCAGAGTTATATGAGCAAGCAAGTAGTAGCGGTTACGAAAGGGCTCATTAACTACCTTGGTCATGGGCATGACCAAGGCAAGTCCGAGTTTGGTGGCTGTTACAAGTGGTAGCAGTTACAAATGGGAGCAGTTATGGTATTGCTCATTGATTACCTTGATCATGGGCATGATCAAGGCCCGTCCCGAAATTGTGGATGGTTTAAATCCTAGTGGCGAGAAAGGGGGGACACTTAGTTTGGTAATCGCTGCCGCGCACATTAAGGAGGTGGTGTTTAATGTAGGCTTAAATGGGTTTTGTAACTGTCGAACTGGCTAGGCTATAAAGCCAGAGGCAGGGATGCTTGGGAGAGGCATCAATCCGGGATGATCAGAGAGAGCATCCAAGAGGGATCGGTTGTAATTCCATAGAGAGCTAATAAACATTTCCTTGTTGTCCAGGTGCATTGTTGTTGCTTTGTTGCTTGTCAGTGTGTGAGTTAGTATTCGCATTGCGCATTGGTTGTGCTGAGCTAGGGCGGTCCCTAGGCATCACAGGGCTGATTGAGTGCGAAAAATTCCTTAGGGAAAACCTCTCTCAATTGACCCCGTGACAGTTGGTATCAGAGCCTCGGTGGAGGTGATTGATCTCGGTTGGAGACATTGGTGTTGGAGACAACTCTCCGAACGTGACAATTGTGGCCAGAAACACATTCGGAGACGATGGCAACAAGAGCAGCAGGCGAACTAAGTGAGAGGGTAGCTCACTTAGAACAACAATTGGCATAGATGTCGGTTCCGGGGGAGCAGGCAGAGTCTTCAACATCTCCAGAGCGTATTGAAGGCCCGGAAAGGTTGGTGGCGTCGCTGGTGGCCAGGGAGGGGTCACAAACAACCACGATGGCTTTGTGGGAAACGAGATTTGAAGAGCTTGAAGCATATGTACGCTCTGTGGTAGAGCAAACCACCGATATACTTGCGGAGATGGCAATGGAGGTGAAGGTGCTTAAGCGAGCCGTGGGCGGATCCTCGGAGGGTGCCGTTACGGTGAAATCTCGAACCAAAATACCGGAGCCAAAGAAATTCTCAGGGAAGCGGAGCGCTAAGGAGCTTGAGAATTTTCTTTGGGACATGGAGCAGTATTTTGCGAATACCGGCGAAGGAGGGCAAGAAGGTCACCCTGACCTCGATGTATCTCGAGGGAGATGCAAAGCTTTGGTGGCGAACCAGAGTTGACAATGATGTAGCCGCTGGTCGACCAAAGATTGAGACGTGGGAGGCGCCGAAACGGGAATTGAAGGAGCAATTCCTACCCACGAATGCGGCATGGCAAGCGCGGGAGGCGTTACGCCGCTTAAAGCAGAAAGGGACGGTCGAGAATACGTGAAGGAATTCTCTTCCTTCGCTTGACATTAAGAACATGTCCGAGGAGGACAAATTGTTCAATTTCACTTTGAGGTTTGCAAGGATGGGCGCGATCGGAGTCGACGACAAGGCGTGAAGGACTTGCAGAATGCAATTGCAGTGGCGGATAGTCTGGTTGATTACAAAACCAGCGGCACTTCTTTTGAGTCGAAAGAAAAGAAGTACAAGGAGAAGGATCGAACGGGTAGATCCAAGAAGGAGGAGGAGTCTTCTTCAAAAGATGATGCTAGTGCCAAAGCATCAAAAGGGAAACGAGGCTGTTTTATATGTGACGGTCCTCATGTGGCAAAGGATTGCCCAAAAAGAGAGAAGCTAAATGCGATTGTGGTGGACGAACAAGAGGTTCGAATGAACCCCTTGCAGTTGATCAACACGGTGCAGGTGCACAAAGCTGGAGCATCGGTGGGACTGATGTTCGTGGAAGCTCAAGTTAATCACCAGAGGGTGAAGGTGCTGATCGATACGGGGGCCACGCATTCGATGATAGCAGTAAACCTGACTCGGAAGCTTGGTTTGAAGCTTGCGGAGAGTGCAAGCATGGTGAAGGCAGTCAATTCCGAACCAAAGAAGGCCGCGGGGGTAGCTTTGGACGTGGATATTCGGATTGGTGCTTGGGATGGCAAGGTAAACTTGGTTGCTATTCCGTTGGATGATTTTGAGATCATTGCGGGAAATGATTTCTTGGTGGCCGGGAGAGTCGCCGTGATTCCATCACTTCATGGCTTGTTGATCATGGATGAGAAGGAGCCGTGCTTTGTTCCAGCGATGCGAGGCAGGGGCAAAGGCAATGCACCAAGGCTGGTGGCATTGCAAGTACGTGATTCGATGGAGGAGTGTTGCTTCGGTGGGCAACAGCCTGGTGAGCAGGCAGATTTGGAGCGTTCGATGAGGGCATCGAACAATTCGGCGGGGGGATGTTTGTCACACCCCTAAAAGCGAGACCCGAATAGGCTGGGCTGGGCAGTCGGTAACCTAGTAAATGACCAAGTTCCGGAGGACTTGGGTGGTTTCGTGGATGTTAGATGTTGGACTTCGGAGGGTTGCAGCATGGCCTACGGTGATATGCGTGTGCAATTAGGAAATTGTATGCGGGACGCACAGAGGTGCCTAAGCGCGGGCTTAGGCACGGCGCAAAGAGGCGTCTAGGCGCGGGCCTAGGCGCAACGCCAAAAGCAGTACCAAGGTGTGACGTGGTCGTGCCTTAGTGCGAGACGCATGGGCGTGGAGCACGGGCACGCTCGCGGGATGCGGCACGCAGGAGCGCGTAAGGCAAGCACGCAGCGCAGAGCGCGGGCGTGCATGCGCGCAAGACGCGGGTGAGCGCGTGGGACGCGTGAGCGCGCGGTCGTGCGCGCATAGGCTCGCGTACTCGGGCGGGCGAGTGCATGAACGCATGCGGACAGACGCGCGCATACGGTTGAGCGCGTATGGATGCGTCACATGGGCGAGCGCGCGGGACGAGCGCGGGATTTTTCTTGGCACGGCGCCTTGGCACGCCTTGGCACGGCGCCTTGGCAGACCTGGGTATTCTTTGGCAGACTTAGGTACATTCCTTGGCACGGGCAAGGCTCGGGCACATTTCCTCGGGCGCGGTGGTGCCTTAGGCATGAACAAGACTTAGGCAAGGCGGACCTTAGCCAGAGTTGACAAATCTTGACTTGGGCGTTGACCCTGGTCAAAGTACGCTTGGTCTCACTTTGGGATGTTTTCTATTGGAGCGGAGGAAACGGCTTAACATCTACTATAAGGGGAGGTGGTCTCTCCTAGGGGTGGTGTGTGCACGGTAGCAAGATGGTCCCTCGAGCATGCCTTGGGCATCATGCCAAGGTAAGTCCTTCGAGCCCATGCTCCGACCACCCCGAGCCGGTGGGACTCGACGAGCCCCGGCTAGCACCGACGTGCACAGGCGGACCGAGGCACGCTTGAACGTTTCTTGTCCCGTAGAGAAACATGTACCACGAGGCGTGGGGAGATCAAATGGCAGAGTTATATGAGCAAGCAAGTAGTAGCGGTTACGAAAGGGCTCATTAACTACCTTGGTCATGGGCATGACCAAGGCAAGTCCGAGTTTGGTGGCTGTTACAAGTGGTAGCAGTTACAAATGGGAGCAGTTATGGTATTGCTCATTGATTACCTTGATCATGGGCATGATCAAGGCCCGTCCCGAAATTGTGGATGGTTTAAATCCTAGTGGCAAAAAGGGGGGCTGGACAGTTTGGTAATCTACAAGCATTAAGGAGGTGGTGTTTAATGTAGGCTTAAATGGGTTTTGTAACTGTCGAACTGGCTAGGCTATAAAGCCAGAGGCAGGGATGCTTGGGAGAGGCATCAATCCGGGATGATCAGAGAGAGCATCCAAGAGGGATCGGTTGTAATTCCATAGAGAGCTAATAAACATTTCCTTGTTGTCCAGTGCATTGTTGTTGCTGTTGCTTGCTGTGTGAGTTAGTATTTCGCATTGCGCATTGGTTGTCTTGAGCTACGCCTACTATGATGCTATTGCTATGGTATGGTATACATTATACATTGGCTTGGTGTGTTTTCTCTATAACTATAATGCTTAGGAATTTCTCAATTGATCATTTTTCTTTAATTATGAAATTCATTCTTATATTATTTATTTTTATTCATTTATGCTTCATGAGGTATTTTGTTTTAATGAAAACCCGACTTAATTTCTAAACCTTGAGGACAAGGTTTGAAATGATTTTTGGGGTATTTAGGTGAAGTGAAGTATGAAGAAATGAAGTATAAAAGAAACGAGAGGCGGAATCTATTTGAACATTGAATAAATTGAACATTGAAATTTTGTTTTTCAAATTTTTCATAATTCATGTAATATTTCTTCATTTTACTTTATTTAGTTAGGGTATGAATAGAATATAATTTGGATTTAAATGGAGGTGATATATTTTTATTACCCATAAAAATGAAAAGTTTATGATAAAAATAAATTGTTATACCCTATTTGGCTTAACCTAGATTGTGTCTACACTAGAGGAGTTTAGATGAGAATGATTGCTTTATGTTAAACATTATAATGTGTAGAAGATAGAATCAATAGTGCAAGATAAACAAAACAATTTTCTAAGAATCTTGTTATAGAAAAATTATTGATCAAGTATTTTATATTTATATATATATATATATATATATATATATATATATATATATATGATGAAAAGAATTTATGCTGCAATTGAATGAAAAATATGAAATTAAAAAATAGATCTTACTTAGTTGGAAAGAATACTTCCTTAACTATAGTAAAAGTGAGAAGAGCTAACAAGAGTTTTTAAATGAGAAAAATAGAGAGTCCCAAAGATTCCAAAGGAAATGGAGGGGGGAATCTAGTGGTAGAAAAATGTGAGAAATAATTCTTATAAAAAGAATAACAAATTTCAAAAGCAATGGAGCAGGGAACAGTAGGAATATAATGTAATATATATATATAATTATAGAAAAAGAAGGAAGAAAAAAGAAATAAAGAGATATATAGAAAATAAAAGGATGTTCATGAAAACTCTTCAAATAAAAGATTTAGCTCGAGCGCTTATAGCTAAGTTAAGTAAAGTATATCTTTTTATTCCAACATTTCAACAAATGGATATGAATTGGTATTTGTTTTTAAGAAGGATACCATATATTTTATTTATAAGTAATAATAGTAACAATAAACAACAAAAAGTTGTCTCCCCCAAAACCTTCAATATGAATTACAATGCCTTTTTCTACTCTACCCATAAGAAGTCCCAATCCCTCACAAGATTGGATAAAGATGTATATTTTCCCCATTTTGGAATTAACAATCCAAAATGAAGAAAGCTGCTTCGATTGATCCCAAATGGAGAACTAATCGAATGATTTATCTTCAAAAACTCTCTTATTCCTTTCCATCCAAAGATTCCATTTAGTACTAAATACCACCTATTTATATATTTCTCTATGTTTTCTTGACATTTCTAAAAGGGGGAAGGTCGTAGAGCACGATCTTGTGTCCGTCGCAACCTCCCACCAGTAAAGTAAGACCATTGCTACCCCACTTCCTTTGCATATGAACATTCACAAAAATGTGACCTATAGATTCATCATAAGCAATACAAAGACTACAACAATGTGGAGAAATATAAAGGTTAGGACTCCTTTGCACAACATAAAAAGTCTTAAATTTATTTAATGCAACCAACCATCCAAATACTTTTAATTTAGACGAAACTAATGCTTTCCAAATAAAACTTGTTGGAAGAAAAATGGGGCAACTTTGGTCATCAATAAAATTTTGATTAAAGGAACTATAAGAAAAATGGCCTTGTGTCTCCAATGACCAAATGACTTTGTTATTGGGTGGATGCCAAATGAGACATTAAGGATTGTAAGGCTTCGTCTCTCCTCCTTATTGGCTTTCTTCTAAATTTGAAATCCCACACTGGACATAATGAGAATTGGATTGGTGGTTAGATATGAACTTGGAGATGGGTTGGTATTTAAGGCAGGAAAGAGTAAAGAGAAGGAAAATCATTAGCAAGAATGGTGTTCCCACATCAAGTATCTTCCCAAAACCTAATGAGTTGTCCATTTCTGAGTTTTAAAGATGTGAAGGTTAGAAAAAATATTGTAGTAGGAAGAAATAAACTTCCAAGGACTTCGACTCGACCCCTTCGTCACCATTTTGGAATCCCAAACATTGACATCTAGTCCATACTTGCTTTTAATCACTTTGGCCCACAATGACTCTTTCTCTTTGTAAATCTACCATAACAATTTCATGGGGACTGCATCATTCTTTTTAGGAATGTTTCTAATCTCTAATCCACCCTTGGAAAAAGTTTTTGAACTTATTTCCATTTAATTAGGTTCCTCGTTCCACCACGCCCTTCCATCCTAGCCCACAAAAATTCTCTCAATCGTTGCTCAACCAACTTAATTACCTCCATCGACATTTCAAACAACGATAGATAATCAATGGGTATAACCGATAAGACAGATCTAATCAACACCAATCTTCCTCATTTTGACAAAAAAACCTTTTTCCAATCGTCCAATCTTCTCGAGATCTGCGACATAAGACACTCCCAAAAGTCAACTCTTTTTGGGTTGCCACCCAATGGAAGCCCTAGATATGTCAAAGGCTTTAGCCATACACCCTATTCTATCAGCTATTTCTTGCAACCATTCATCATCCACATTGATTCTACAAATTAGAGTCTTATCCAGGTTCACATTTAGGCCATAAATCAAGCAAAAACCCTTTACTAAATGATGTGCACTTATAATATTCTCCTATTCCACCTCCAAGAGCAACAACGTATCATCGACAAACTGTAGGTGCAACACCTCAATTTTCTTCTTAACATTTTGAGCCCCCTCAACTCTGTGGCATCATGACCACGAATAATCAACAACAATAGTAAATATGAATGGAGAGAATGGATCCTCTTATCTATTGCTCGCCCAGGCTTTGATTTTACCCCACAGTTTTCTATTGATCATCATTGAGAAAATCATTGAGCTTTGGCACCCTCGCATCCATTTTCTACATCCGTAACCAAAACCTTTCTTTTTAAGTGCATATTCCATGAAGTCCCAATCCAAGATATCTATGCATTAGCAAAATTAGTCTTGATCACTATTCCTCACTTTTTTTAACTCGATACTTATCAACTCCCTAATTTGCCACCAAAGCTGTGTCCAGGTTGTTCTTCCCTTTCACAAAAGCAAAACTGAGACTTATCTATTGTAAGGTGAATAAAATTCTTGAGCCTCTTAGCCAACACTTTGTAATTATTTTATACAGGCTTGTGGTCAAACTAATGGGTTAAAAGTCACTTATCTTTAAAGAATTACTCTTATGAATAATACGACACAAATATGCCATATTTATGCATGCATTCACTATGCCATTATCATAAAGCTCTTTGAACACATTTATAAGACCTCCTTTCATACCCTCACATGATTTTTGATAGATAGTCATCTTAAACCCATTTGGACCTGGTCATTTACTCCCTTTGCAATAAAAATTGCTTCCCTAATTTCCTCCATAGTGAACTCTTCCTGAAGGGCCCCACTTGTCTCATCTCCAATTGGTTGCCATCCTTGCCCATTTATTGTCCATACCTCAGTCCAATTTGGAGAGTACAAACTCTTATAGAATTTAATGATTTCTGAAGCCACCCCGACTCCTCACTAAATAAAGATCCATTTTCTTTATGTATTTTTGAGATGACATTCCACGTCTTTTTGTGGTTAAACAATCGGTGATAAAACTTTATATTTGTATCCCCCTCTTTAAGCCACTTCGCTTTCGCTCTTTTTATTCCTATCCTTTTTTCTTGTAAGTTAAGCTACAAGAGATTAAGTTTAACTTCCTTCCGTAATACTTCCAATTGTGGGTTCTAATTAGAGCTCCCCTCTAGATGATCCATGTCTCTAATGAGACTTTCCAATTCCCATTTTTTGTTTCACTGAACTGAAAAGATGTCGTGTCCCACTCTTCCAGCTTTAGTTTTAAACCTCTCAATTTCTATATGAATCGATATCCTTCCCACCTTAACATACTCATGAAGCTCCATTTCTTTTCTACTAGGGTATTGAAATCCTGGTGGTCTGCCCAAATGTTCTCAAACCGAAATGGGGCGGGTCCCCACTTCACCTTTTCGATATAAAAAACAATTGGACAATAGTCAGACGTCAATCTCGGAAAGGCTTCCTTTCTACAATAAGGGTAGATCTCACACCACCCTTCAGTAAGCAAAAATTTGTCTAATTTACATGAAATGGGACCTTCTATAAAATTTGACCAAGTGTACTTAAGTTACAAAGATCTGGATCATATAATCCCAACTTAGTGATCATGCTATCAAACATTTGTATACTTGTTGTAAGTCTTGAATGCCACACTTTCCCCCAAATTCCTGACTGTGTTCAAATCACCCCTAACAACCATCTCTGCCAACAATTAGAACTAAACTCTACCATTTCATCCCATAATGCCTACCTTCTCTTTCGCCCGAGCCAAACCATACATGATGGATAACCACCAATCTTTCCCATCATCTTACACAATTCTAACTAACACTGAGAAGTCACCTAAAAGATTATCTTCAACCTTAATAACCCTCGGATCCCAGACCACGAGAATCCCCCTGTAGTACCGCATGATGAAAGAAACACCCACTCTTTGATCCTTTATCCCTAGATAGCTCCAAATTCCTTCCTCATGATGTTTGTCTTTTCAATTTCTTGAATTAAAACTACATTTGGATTTACCGCACCAATAACCCCATTTAACGATTTTTTTGGCGAACTGGAAATCCTCTGATGTTTGAAGATAATATCTTCGTGAGGTAACTCAATACTCCACCCTTTTTTGATTTCTTTTTTTTTGTAACTTCGATTGTTGGCTTGTTAAAAAACATTTAAATTTATTGGTGACTAAAGAATTCCTATCAACTTTTATTGTGGCTTGTTAGAAACATTTAATTTTATTGGTGACTAAATATTATTTGAAAATGAGATTGATTTAGTGATTTTGTATCTCGAGATTCTATTTTTGTTATCGAAAGCTTGATGCTTGTCTGTGGAGATTGAGAAAACCTATACAATAGCTTAGCCTTGGTGATTGATTTAACTATGAATTCTAAGGTGTGTTGCATAACTAGAAGGTTGAATTGTCAAATAAGGTTAAATCTTTCTATTCTATCATTATTCTTATTTTTATGAGGGTAATATGTTTCTATTGAATGATTACTTCTATTTAAGAATAAGAGTATACAATCATGAAATCTAAATGAGGGAAGAAAATACGATATAATTGAGAGTATTCCTTTGCTCACGACAACAAAGTGCTAAGTTTAGGGTATTTGATAAATCAATAATTACATAGTGTTTTATAGTGTATTTTAAGGTGATTTTAGATGTTAAAGACTATATTACATGAGGTTTTCTATTATTTTTGTTATTTGAGGTAATGATTAAATGGAGTAAAAAGGGAAGACTATAAAGGACTTGATCAAATGAAAATAGTATATAAAGAATCATCAGCGAATCAAGGATCAACTGGAATTTACAGTTGGCGAATCCTCAACAATTTTAGATTTGTATAAGGAATCGCTAGACAAGTGGGTGGAGCACATAGGCAGTTTTCAAGAATTTTCCTAGCAATTTGAGTAATAAGTGCAATCGCTGAGGAATCGTTGGGTTCGATTTCAGAATTTTAGATAACCACGAGACATTTGAGTTTGTTTAGGATGTGATCTATCTAAAATACTATATATATGACACTAGGGCTATGAAATGAGTTGCCCTTGAGTACTTAGATCAATATTTCATTGCTCTTGGAGCCATTGTTTATTGTTTTTAATTTTTATATTTATTGTTCATTGCTTTTGGAGACGATTTGAAGATTCAAAGCATTTTTTGAGGTATTTATCTATGTATTTTATTTACTTTATTGCAATGTTATTTATGAATATGAATGAGTAGTTTATTAATCTAAACAAAGTCTGAACATAAACTTGATCTGTTTTGTGATGTAGTCATGATGAAATGATTTTGTGCTTAATGCTTTAAATCAGTTGTATTCTTTAATTCACTAATTTGATAGATTATTATTTGTAGATTTTAATCATGGAACTTTGTATTGCATGCATAGTCTATAATATGTATTGTTATATTTGGATTCAATATTTAGTTTAAAGTAGTAACTATGATTGTTTAAAAGGTCTATTACCATTTAAATATTCTTGGTGAATTAAGATCTAAGTTTAATATTGAAGTGACTTTCTAAGGTATTAGATTTAGTAGTTCGAAGTTTTCACAAAGTGTAATATGGCTTTATTGCTTAAAGTTAAATTTTTTAAGTATTAAAAGGGTTAGTACAATAAACTTACAACGTGACTTTTCTACTAGTATAAGGAGAACTAATGGCTTGATAAGGAATGTTTACTTACTTATGATTATAATTTAATAATTTAGAATGCTTTATAACATATTATTATGACTATATGATTTGAGTAGCATGTTTGGATGCAAAATGGATTACATTTTCATTGTTCTAGATGTTTGTTTAGATATTTATTTATTATTGATTTGATTTGAATATTAGTGAGTTTGAATTGTGTTATTTAAGTTGATTATTTAAGTAACTTGGTAAAGTTAGTTTAATTAATTTAGTTAATTAATGTAGTTTTATAGTTTGAATTAATGATTTTTAATTCACATTTTAATTTAATTGATTAAATTAAAATAAAAAATAATAAAAACCATTGAATGAACTTTTCATAGAGAAGTTTGATAAATCCCTGTGGAGATGATTTCACTTATCACTACTACAAATAATAAGGATATACGAGAAACGTATTGTACAAGCTCGACACGTGTCAGTAACTCCTCAGAATTAGTAATCTCATCTACATAATCCTACTCTAGAAGGAATAATGAAACAATTGATGTTATCTCGGTAGCAATATGAATCTAGGATTGAGGCTTCAATAAAAAACTATAGGCTAGGATGTCGGATATGTTAACTCAAATAGGCCAAGCCAACAATTAATGGAAGCTACCATCACAACCTGTTTTGAATCTTAATGCACGTGTGAATGCAACTTCACATATTAATGCCATTTCAGTGGTTAAAACTAGGGCAAAGCTTGAGATATGAATTGATAGAGCAAAAGAACTAAAGAAGTCAGAAAAACAAGAAGATGAAATGATCAACTCGAGAAAGGGATGGATTAATATCATAAAGCACATGACACCATTTTTTCAGATGTTTTAACCAGAAAGGTTTGCAAACATGTTCAAGGATTGCAAATAGTTTGAGTACCAGTCAAAGGAAGTTATGAAGTTTAAGGAAGTAGTTAAGAAAGTTGAGAAAGTGAAGCTAAAAGTTGAAGTTCATTGTGAACCATTTGACATAGCAATATTATTTGAAGAAGATTAGAAGAACTTATATGTAGGTAACACATATGTGCCTAAAAAGTGTGAGGATCTAGGTAAATTTAGTGTTTCTTGCATGCTAGGAGATACGCATATAGAGAAATATATGTCCGATCTAGGAGCGTCCATTAACATCATATCATCATAAATTTTCTTGTTTATGCACGTCCAAGTTTTGAAGCATTCTGACGTCATCATTCATTTAGCGGATGAATATTTAAACTGCCCAATTGGGATATTGGAAGACGTTAATGTTCGTGTCAAAAATTTGGTTTTTCTTGTTGATTTCTTTGTCATTGATATGAAGGATATACATATGTCCAATCACAATTTTGTTGTGCTAGGCAGTCCATTCATGAAAACAACCAAAGCCAAAATAAACGTATTTGATTGTTGCATTTCACTAGAGCATGATGGTAAGGTCATTTATTTCTTCATTCCCAACTATTTGGACTTACCTACTAATGTTTCCATTGTATATGTTGTATCGTCTCCTTTTGATAGTGATTCACCTGATTCGATAGAATTTTTTCTAGACAACTTGAAGGAGATGGGCAAAAAGGAATGAGAAAAGTATAGGAAAAAACAGGAAAAGAAAGAAAGAATACCGGACGGTTATGTATTGATTGAAGACAACAAGCTTAAAAAGATATATACTATGAAGTAAGAGTCAGAACAACTAGATAACGTCCTTGTATCATGCAAGTTGTATGTAAAAGAGGAGTTGGAAGTTTTCAAGTGACAAAAATGATTAAGTCGCTAAGTGAGGATGAGAAGAAGTCGCCATTGAAATAGATTTAGAATATGGTTAGTTCGAGATTGTGGTAACAATGGGACATTAACTACCAGAGCTCTGTAAGAGGCAACTCGCATTTGTTTTTCATGAATTTGATTTGTTCAAGTTTCAATGAACTTTTATTTTGAATAAATTGTTTTAGGTTAAATTGGTTCGTTGAATTAAGCGTGATGGAAATTGATGAATTTCTCTATTCTCTCTGATTTTAGCAAAGATTTTATGGTGAAAATAGAGATCATGGATTGTTTTGCATTCGCTCGAGTCCGAAAAGTCTTTTAGCAATGTAATTTAGGGCGGTATAATTTAAATTGACGCATCTACATTAAATCATATGCATACACGGGAAATTGTAGACATTGAATAAAAAAAATAAAAAATAGGGAATCAATCTTATTTTTCATGCCAGTGATTCTGTGTTGGGTGGTAACACGTAGGGCAATAGGACCACGCTAATGAATGTTCCAAAGACGGAACATTCTCGTTTTGAAGCTAGCAATATGCCACGATTTCTATGTAAAGTAAGGCACTAACACGACGCTGGAGGGAAATTTAGGAACTCTTTGAAATTCCCAACGATTTTTTAGCACCTTCCCAGTGTTATGAAAATTGAACATATGACGGTGAGCTTGAATTCTAATTTTAAAAAATGGCCAGAACCCATTTTCTTCCCCAACTCACTGCCTTAGCACCACCCTACAGCCCTTAAAACCACAAACCCACTCCTAACCATTAATTCCATCACTTTTGAACTTTAATCTCACCTATATTTGATTCTCCATCAACTGAAGATCATTTGGCCCAAGGTGTCCATTAGGCCAAGAAAGCTCCCTTGAGCTTTTGAGAACTCATTCCCATATAGTTAATGCCCTAATTCTTCTTAATTTTTGTGATTTTCTTGGGGCGTTCTTCGGTGAATTCAAGCAAAATGTGTGTTTTAGGATTCAAATTAGTCCCTAGAACCATAAGGCTTTTGTTCGTGAGAATATGTAGAGTGGTTTGGGTTTTTTGTTTTTTTTTGTGATTTTTGATCAATTTTGAAAAATACCACTTTTTTTGAAAAAATGCCTATGTTTTTGAGAAATTTGGAATTTCAAGCCTAATTTTAGATTTTGAATGTTTCAATAGCTTTAAATTGATCAATGTAGAGGGAATTAAGTTTGGGAAAAAAATGCGAGAGTTTGTTATCAAAATTTAAATTTCAAAAGTCTTAGTTTTTGTTGAAGATTCGTCACCGTCAACACTTTGATTTAAATTTGATTTGGGGATTGATTTAGCATGTAAATGTTAGTTGATGAGCTGATTAGAATCATGTTTGCATAAGTTTGGACTGATTTGAACTTTTGCATGTTTTCAAGACTTTAAAAATGGTTTTCACCGAATTTCTCAAAACATTGATCGACTTAGACTTTGAAAGCCATAAGTCATTTCGAGCAAACTTTTATGTTTTGAATTCAACATTCTTGTGTTTGCCAAGTGTTATGGACTAATGTGCTAGCTTTGTTGCGATATGAACTTCATGCAGGTTGTTGTTATTTAGTTTATGTACCATGCAGAGAGGAAAGTGCAGTGGTTCCGCAGGTCCTAGCAGGAGGACAAGTGGTCGTTTGTCACTTCTTAGGGCTAGAACCCACTCACCTAATGCACTCGAGCCCTATGATGAATTTTATTTATGAGTGTTAAGGCCCATAAGAGGTATGGCAATGATATGAATAAGAAAAAGGAAACCTTTAACTAATATAAGGTTTAGTATAGAAAAACCTAAGTATGAGAGGAGAGTGACATCAATCATTCAAGAGCGGGGATGTGAATGTTTTACTATAGACTATAAATACTTGGCTGAGCATCCCTATAACTTAGATATGATAGATGGATATGAGCAGTTGGTTCACGCGTCTTATGCAAATGGATACGTGACCAAACTTGGAGATAGTGTGAGGGTGAGAGGAGTTATGGTTAGCTATACTCCCGAGGTCATTAACACCTACTATGGCCTACCTACTTTTGATGACTTGGAAGGGTTTGACTTCCCTAAAATGAGGTATTTCTCTGATTCTCATTACCATTATGAGACTGTTAGATCAACTCTGACTTTTTCCCCCATCATGATTGGGTCTATTCAACCTCTCAATACCCTAAGAATCTTATCAATACGTATTTTAGGAAAACTCTTAAGGCATGGTCCTACTTCATTCACACTTCTCTTTACCCCACCGTGCGCTACGAAGAGGTAACATGACCAAGTTATGCAATTTTATACCATATATGGGCTCGTGTCGGTCGCATCGACGTGGAGCGTATCATTCACGAGGTTATCAGAAAGTGGATTACCATATGACGTCCCCTTCTCAAATTAGGGCACATCTTGACCTAATCCCGTCATTAAACCCTAACCTCACCTCGTAGGACTTAACAATGAATTAGTTAGCCTTTCCAAAATTTTCTACTTACCAGTGAATTTTTTAAATAAGCATTTTCTTATCTTATGTCAATCAATAAGTCAGAGTAAATTATAACTTTACAAAGTCTTAAGTTTATTCAGTAGAAGTCTTAGCAAACTAGCGGAAGCTTTTAACATAATACCTAAGAATGTGGAAGATCCAGGAAATAAAGATCATATGTATATATATATATATATATATATATAACAAAATGACAATAATATATCATCATGTATTTGGTCAGGGTACTATCTCTAAACCCATAATATATACAACCCTAAAAGTATATGAAAGACATATAAAAGTCATACAACAAAACCAAAAACCTACAAAATCTGGTGTAGCAGCTCTCCACTGGCTTAGAGGTAGTTGCTTTCTTCTATTTGCCTGATATGCTACTCGAAGGATTTGCACCCACCATTATAAAAGGACGGTGAATACAGGAAAGTAAAAGTAAGACTGAGAGACATTCGTTCACATTTCTAAATATACAACAAGTATCTGAAAGCATAAGAATAGCAACTATGTTGAAAAAGAATCATGTTATAAGATATTCTAGTTAAACAAAATGAAACTGATACTCGGCTAAGTAGTAATGATCTAGGGTTGGTCGGTCGTGATTTACATCACATAAACATTTTTCCACTATTTTAGGATGGTGTTGAGCTCTACATCTCTATCAAAAGTCGAAGCCGAGCTCTATGCCTACACAATCAATCAAAAATGCCAATCACTTGTGATGTATACTTGTCAACAACTCTGGGTCCCACACCCCGTGAGCTGCATAAGTTAGTGGTGAGATCCTAACAACCCCAGAAGTCTAGTGACCTCGTGTGCAGTACACATCTCTATCATATCATAGCCTTATATATAAAACTACTTTCATAACCTAAAAAATGACATGGTTTGAGAATCCATCAATGTAATTGCATACTAATGCACAATGAAAAATAGATTTACAATATTATGTAACACCTACCTAATAGCATGCTATTTCATTTGACCATATGTATCAATAATCAAGAATGACATAGCAGATGACAACAAACTCATGAAATGAGAGAGAGAACAAGTCATAGTATCTAAAGTACAATAGGCATATAAGTCCAAATGACTGGAAATGAATTACAAAACAAGAATGAAATGTAAATAAATATCTCAATCTTTTTACTATAATCCATGCAATGTCATATCTAATCCGGCCTCCCAACACCTTAAAACTTATATCCAAACCTCCGAGACTCTTCCCTAGGTTCATGATATCATTTAACATATTTTTGAGTGTGTTTAAACCTTTACTTAGGGTATTAGACTTGTTTAAAGTGTTTTAGCTAATTTAGGGAATTGCAAATTTTAGGTTGTCATAACATCTAGCGCGCTGGGTGGCCTGTTTAGCATGCTAGTGACCTCATTAGAACGTTAGTCAGATTTATTAGCACGTTACACGCAGGTAGCACACTATGTGCAGGAAAACCCAAAATTTTGCACTCAGAATTCTTAGTTCTCTCCGCACATAGACCACTCTAATAACTTGATGGCCCGTTCGGTTCACATGTAAAATAATATTAAGATAATGGGATTATTTTACACTGGAATTATAATATGGGTTTGGGTATTAGTCCCAATAGTAAGACTTGTTCGGTTGGGGGTATAGAGGATGAGATTAAACCTGATTTCAATAGGTGAAGTTACTAAAGTGCCCTTTTATATCTAAAAACTCATTCCCACATTCTTCACAAGCTTAGAAAGCCAAATATACATATCAAAGCAACTTCAACGACACATAAACAAAGTCATTCAGAAGCAGAAGCCTAATAAATCCATTCATTAAGCAAACCAAATGTAAATTGAACCATTATATTTCCCATCAAATTAAGTGAACAAAACTCATGAATAGTGAAACAAATTCAAAGTGAACTCGTTGGCTATAATAATTATGATCTTTTGTGTGTTGTCTATTTGTATTAGTATGAATAAAAATTGAAAATTTAATGGTGGTCCTCGTAGGATCACGTGATATAATTAATAAATGCGGTTGAAGTTTGAACAAATATTTAGTAGTACTGAATATGTCGTTGATGGATGGTGTTGATTCATGATCATGGAAATGATCTGTTGATTTGATTTACGCGCGGATGGTAACTATAGTACTATATTGATATACTAATGTCACACACTATAGGTTTTTTGGTGTTGGAGAGTCGAGAATTGTAAATGAATGTATGTTTTGAGTGTTTATGATGAGGGTATTTTGGTCATTTGAAAGTCACCAATATTGGGATAAAATAATACCATTGAATTCATGATTTTAAAATATCCCAATCCTGTAGGTTAAAAATAATCATATGGACAATTTTATACTTGAACCGAACACCAATATTATTTAGTACCACCATTTATTCCACCTTATTCTATGAAGTGAATAGGCCATGAGATCTATTTCCTCACCTATCAGAGACCCCATGACACCCACTAAAACATTAGATCAGCCATACATCATTTATTTCACAAATTCATCAAATTAACTAAGTTTAGTGTAAGTAAACTTACCTAGTTGATTATTACCAACAACTTGATCTACTTCTACACCAAATTCATTGATTTCTCTCATTGATCTTCTATAATCTTTCTTCTCCAGCAACCTTAGCTTTTAAGTTTTCAATTGAAATGAATTGCATGAGTTGATTTCATGCTTTATATATGTAAAGGATAAGCTTGATTAATGGCCATTGATCTTTATGTACATACGTATCTCGAGACTAATCCAATAGCCTATTTAATACAATTCCACTAACTCTCCATTATCTTTCTCTTGCAAACAACTAATGGAACTCAATTGGCCTGTTGATGTGTTAGCACATTTCTCTAGAATCATCATATGGCTATTGTTTTAGCCTGCTAAATTAGGTTACATTTAATATAAAATCAACTATAACTATATTAATACTACTATTTAAGCTACACTAAACTTAAATCAACTTACCAAATCACTCCTTACTCCGGTCTATGCGAATACGCATCTCGAGGTGCGTCAGTACTTACATCTTGACACCTAAGTACAAGTAGGAGTGACTTAATAGTCTACACACATACAATACACTAGGTATATATCACAACAAATCTAACATATACCTCGACCACATGCCATGGTCGGTGCAAGTATCTTGATGTAGGTCCCACGTCACGGGTCAATGATCATGATTAAGGAATTAAATTAGGATTTAAAAATTTAGGTTGTGATAGACCATGACGAAGAATGAGAGTCAATCCTTTCATTTCCTTATCACTGATCTATAACGTCGGGTAGGGTTTCCTTTTACTGGTTTAGAGTTTGATATCCCACCCAGTTGACCATATACGATGATGACATCTACGGGTTTGGTAAGCTAGGGGAGGAGGATTCAAAAGATGAGGAGGATTTGCAGGAAACATAGGCTAGGAGAGCCGCAGGTAGGTGGAGAGGAGTTGCACCACCACCCTCAGAAGGAACACCAGGACAAATGGCTAATGAAGAGATGATTCTCTATAATCAAAAGGAGATTAGTCATTTAACATACCATGGGCAGACGTGGCACCATCGAATCCATAAGAACTATAACAAGCTAGTTCCCCCAATTCTAAGTTATCCGTTCATCATACTTCCGGGCTATTAAGTTCACAAAACCCACGAGAAGTATCGAGCTGCTTCTTCATCTCATTATTCATAAAGAGTGTGGACTTCTTATCGGACTTTATAAAAGACTCCATAGTGCAGTAAGTAGCAACAAGACAACTCTAGTGATTCTGAGATTTGATTTGATTATCTATCTATGTATTTGAGAGAGGAGCTGAGAAACTTGGTACAATTTCGACTTTATAAATATATTTTTGGAGGAAATACAATATGATGGTATTGTAATTTTTGCAATATCACCATACAACACATCATTTGCATACATTTTTAGCTTTTCATATATTTATTTCGTTTCACCTCATTAATTCTCTTTTCTTATCTTCCATTATTATATTTCACTTGTTCTTTTGAAATGTATATTGATTGTCCTACTTTCTTAAACCTTTCTCGAACCTTGAGGACAATGTTCAAGATAAGTTTTTGGGTATGTGGGTTGATGGAATGCATGGGTGAATCATAAAAGATTTGGTATTTGTTAAAATTTTTGCAATTTTCCAAATTTTTTCAAAATTCCAGCAAAATATAGGAAAATGGTTTCATTTAATTTTATGGATAGATGGTTTGGTAGTTTTTTAACACATTTTCATACTTGTGAATTCTTTCTTTTTGTCTTTCCATTCGTTGTTTTGAGCTTAAATGAATGCCCAATTCTAGCTTAGGATAATAGTGAACAATTTGAGAATTCAAAAGTGGATTGATGTTGCCATGAATGTACGTGACCTTAAGTTGAGTTCAGGTGAGAAACCTATTCTACCGTACCAATTATACACCAACGAGTGCTAGTTTAGAGTCAGGGACGAGAGTCAACTAAATCTTTACAGATTCCAGGATAGGTTTGCAATCCATTTAAAATTGAGTAATAACTTAAGAATGATTTTGGAGGAAGATGTAGACCTTGTTTGTTTAAATTATCTTTGGTTAGCTAGTTGATTCAACACAACGTAATTCTTTCATCACCTATCAAGAAACTCATAACTCATTAGCCTATAATCCTTACCTAGTTGGAAGCTAGTCTTATAATTGAAATCATTAAAAAAGACGTGAAAAGAAGAAAAATAAAGAAGAAAAGAATACTAAAAGTGAAAAATTGTTTATATATCTAAAATAAGGGGAGATTAATCATGATAAAAAACCAAGTCATGATTAGAGATTCCCACCTAAAATGATATTCGCACGAAATGGAGTAAGGAGCCTGGTGGTTAGAAATAAATGAGAGCCCCACCTAAAACGATATCCACGGGAAATGGAGTAGGGAGCTGGGTGGTTGGAAAAAAATGAAGACAATATAATATGAAAAGAAAAATTAACTAAGGTGCAGTGTATACCATTTCATGTTCTCTGAAAATCTTTTGACAAATCTAAGTCTAAAGTTTTCCAACTTTTTGAATTAATCAAGTGCCTTTCCTAGTCACCCCCAGCTCAGCCATTACAAACCAAAAAAGTCCTATTATTCCAAACAATATTTTGAATGTTTTAATGAGATTGATTGCATTAGTTCTATTTGTTGAATCTTAGTATTCAATGCTCTATTTAGATATTGCAAGTTTTCACTTGTTAAGATTTTTAAGGTAACTCGTGAGTAATAAATGGCTTTAGTCATGATGAAGCCTGGTGTTTTGCAGACTATTATTCGAGAAAGTGGCCAAAATATCTTGACTCAAAGTAACCGACTTTGCTTGAATGTTCTTGTTTCTATTTGGAAATTTTGTAAAAACTTGGACGAACCCATTTAAGTTAGAGTTGGTTACTAGAGAAGCTAAAATGTATTTTGAGAATGCTACTTGAATGTCTTATACTCCTTTAATCGGGACGAGCAATTGTCTATGTTTGGGGTTATTTGATAAGTCACCAATTGTGCTATATTTTAGTGTGATAATACTATAAATTTCAAGATTTTTGTCTTCATTTATGCTCTTACACATTTTTATTTTTATTTTTTAAGGTTAATACATGCTATTGAACATAAAGAAGTGATCTCCCACAAAAATCCAGTGCCTTTTAAACACCTTCAGATGTATAAAAATTGTTAGGGAATCACTGGACAAAACTTGATCGGATCAGAGGAAACTCAGTGGAGGCATTATGTATGATGCCTCGTGAAGACCAAGGAGAAAATTGAAGCTCAAACTCTAAGAAAATGGCTAGCGCATTTACAATGCATTGGGATTGTAAATACAGTGCGGCATGATGTTGACTCGTATTGGGGTGAATCAAATGGAAAACAAAGTGTTGTTGCACCTTCTTAGCGATTCTTAGCACCGTGGAGTTTACAACGTACGGTGCTAGACAAATATGAAGAATTAGCGGTTTCTTATTTTGCTGTTGTATAAGATTTGAGGTTAGATTTCCTTTTATCACATTCCTATTATAAATAATAAATCCTAGAATGACTTTAGAGATCTCTGAACACTCTTAGAGCGAATTACTTTGGGAGAAGCCTTCTTTTGGTTTTATGAGAGTTTGTAAGTTTTTATTTCGTTTTTTAAGTTTTACATTTTTTCTATTATTTAAATAAATAATAGTGTTGACTATATGTTAATGAGTGGCTTAGTCTCACATTCTAGACTAATGTGATTGAGTTATATGGCTTTTAAGTATTCGGGAGGTTTTAGTGCTTTTAGTTATAATATTGTTTTATTCCGATTTTTGTTTTCTTGATTGCATTATTGTTATGAAGTTTTTGGCCACGACTTTAAACCTTAAGTTTTTAATTTAGCATTATGTAAGTGCATGTATACTCCAATTTAGAACAAAAGCTATCACTAGTGATCTTACCGCCTCTCAGTAAGGGGGATCACATTAGGTGACAAGTAGGGCCTTGTTTGTTAGCAATCGATTTGCCTTTGTGTCATTGAGATATAAGAGGGGTAGCTGTGTATCATGATCTCCATGTGACATGTGGAAAAATCTAATGCTAGTTACTACTTATGATAGGTGTTCTCCTAGAGTTTAATGTTGCTAGCCCGTTGAAGATTTTTGAAGCACTCGAGATTTTACGGGTCTAGTTAGTATGTGGTTGTGTTACACACTCCTTCCTTTAACATGAGGAGAACGAGGAGATGAGAGTCACTATAAGCCAATCTATGAAAATTGGTACAAAAGAAATCTTTAAAAAATCGACGAACTAATCCGATCCCTTGAATTTCAATTCACATTTTTATCTAAAGTTTTCCAATTATTGATCTTCATTTTCTAAGAAATTAATTTTTGTTTTTTTTTGCATTTAGTTCTTAGTGCAATTGAGTTTTTATTTTCAAGAAACCCCCATTTTTCTCAAAATCTTAAAAGGAACATCCCAATTCTTGTGGGTTCAACCTCGTATTTTCATCACTAGAAATCCTTAGTATTCAGTGAGTTCGAGATTATTATTGGTGCATTCGATGCGACATCAATTACTTAGGGGTATTGTTATAAGTCATTACCCGCTCATCAGAAGGAAACTTATTGGTGTAGATGGAAAGTTAGTAAATACTAAATGATTGAATAAATAGTTAAATTGATGAATTCATTGAAAAGAAAAATTGTAATCATTTAACTCATTATTTTCAGGCATATTTTAAATGGGAACCATTGATTCATGAGGCGATTGTAAGAGCCAGCTACGATGTTAAGGCTTATATGAGGTATGCGCCTTAATGCTCGAGCTCCGCGTCTCTGGTATGAAGTCGGATTTTGTAATTGGTGAGGCTTAAGTGTGATATATGCAATATTGGTCGGGCTCGGAGTTCTTGGTCAAGTCTCAAAAGGCTTCGGAGAACAAGATGAGATAGAATGATGACCTTGGTATTGATATATCAAAGAACACCTATGGCTCAATGCCTTTTAAGACACATGTAGATAGATATGTAAGTGTCCTTGTTATTTTACCTCGAGTATCTTTTTAAATACTTATAAGTTTGTACTCCACTAATATCTTGTAAAATTTGATCTTTTGTACATTGACAAGTCAATAATTAGACATGTTTTATAGTACAATTTAAGATGATTTAAGATGTAAAAGAATATATTTGTGATGACCCTTTCTCAAATTACGGCACCGCCCGACCTAATCCCATTATTAAGCACTAGTCTCACCATATAGAACCTAACAAGGAATTAGTCAGCCTTTTCAACAACCTTATTACTTACCAATTATTTAGTTTTCAAATAGATATAAACATATACCTATACTATGTAAATTTATAAATCAGAGTTAATTAAAATTTACTAAGTTAAAAATTATGCAGCGGAAGTCTTAACAAATTAACTAGCTGAAGCTTATAAACATGTAACCTAACATTTATGGAAAAACCAAGAATTAAAGATCACATGCATATATATAATGAAACGGCGATATATAACATCATGTGTCTAGTCAAGGTACCTATCACTCAGCTCATAATATAAAACCCCCAAAAGAATATCATATACATAATAAAATAATACGTCAAATACTAAACCTACAAAATCTAGTGTAGCAGTGCTCTATTGGCTCAGAGGTAGTTGCTGATCTTCTCTTTGCCTAGCTTGCTACTCGATAGATCTGCACCCACCGTCCCAATTAGACGGTGAGTACTTGAAAATAGAAAGTAATACTGAGAGACATTTGTTGACATTCCCAATTATGCAACAAGTATCAAGAAGCATAATAATAATAGCAACTATGCTGAAAGAATATCATGCAAATAGATACTTTAGTTAAACAAATGAAATTGAACTAGGCTAAATAGTATTGATCTAGGTCCGGTCGGCTATGATTTTCATCACATCAGCTTTTCCAATATATAAGGATAGAGCTGTGCTCTACATCTCTATGAAGGTCGTACTCACATGGTACAATACTTCTTTATAATTATCCCAAATGTCAGTCACTAGGATGTATACTTGCCAATAACCCAGAGTCTTATAACTCGTGAAGTCACCCAAGTTATGCTTACCAACAACCCCACGTCTCATACCCCGTGTGTTGCACAAGATAATGAAAAATCATGATCACCCTGGAAAGTCTAGTGACCCCTGTACATCAGACATATTTCTATCATAAAATGACCTTTGATACAAGAACCACTTTCATATTCAAAGAACAACACGGTATTGGAATCCAACAAATACAATTGCATAACTAATGCACAAAGGATACATATTCACAACACTATGTAAAAACTACTTAATAGCATGCTATTTCATTGACCACCAGTAATAACAGTCAATAATGACATAACACATGAATTGGAGTCAATGAAATCATTTTATCAACACACTATGCCATGAAACAACCTCGTGTAATGAGAATGAACAACAATTCATGTCACATGAAGTACAAAGGCAATTCAGTCCAAATGACTGGAAATGAACATATGAATAGGAATGAAATGTAAAAAAATCTCTCAATTAGTTTACTTACATACCACTCAATTTCCCAATGCCTCTCCAGCCTCCCAATGCCTCGAAACTCATATTTGAATCTTCGAAATACTTCCCTAAATTCTTAACATCATATCATATTTTTTGAGTGTGTTTAGACCCTTACTTAGCATATTAAACTCTTGTGTAGTGTTTAAGGATTTCTTGAAACTTGCAGATTTTTATGCTATCATAGCATGTAACGTGCTAATAACCCTTTGTAGCGTGCTAATTACCAATATAGCGCGCTATGTGTTGTAGAACCCATAATTCTATAATTAGAATTCCGAGTCTTCTCAATACATGGGCTATGTTGATGCCTTGAAAACCTCATACACATCTCTAGAGTTCCAATACACTATTTACAACATAAAACAACAACCCATAACATCAAATACATGAATTCATGGAATTGAGCTATGTTAATGGAGTCAAGAAGTTACCTAGCTTGATGAAGTACTAGCTGAACTTGGTCTCTCCTTCACTAACTTCACTATTTTTGTCGATTTTCTTCCTCTTCTAGTAGCTTCTTCACTCCAACAGCCTTGCTTCACGATGAAGAAATTGAAATGAGAGAGTGTAAGGTGTTTGAGTTGATCATAAGTTTATATAGTTGAATTGGATATGGTTGAATGATATCCCTTGATCATTTGTGCATACGTATCTCGAGACCTAACTAGTGGACCTCCTACTAACATATGTCCCACTAGTTCATGCTTAAGTGACACCAAACAATAACTTAATTGATGTTGAAGCATGTCAACTCGTGTCTCGAGACATATCAAGTGACTTATGTTTTAACTTACCAACTTTAGTATTTTAATACCAAATCAACCATAGCCTATTTAATTCTCTTATAAAACCAACATAAAGCTTACACCAACTTACCTTATCACTCTCTACCTCGGTCCCACGCCAACAAGAATATCGAGATGAGTCCCTACTCATATCTCGACACCTATCAACACGTAAGCGTGACTTAGTAGTCTACACATATACAATACACTAGGCACACATAACCACAAATATAACATTTACCTCAGCCACCTAGCCTCAGTAATGATACGTATCTCGTTGCGGGTCCCACGTCATGGGTCATTTGATCCTGATTAACAATTAAACTAAGATTAGCTATTTGGGTTGTGACAATATTACATGGGGTTTTCTCTTGTTTTGTTATTTTAGGTAATAAATGGAATGTATGAAGAAATTAAGTAAAAGGGGAAGATTATAAAGGAATTAATCAAGTTGAAAGAGTATGTAAATAATCATCACCAAGGAATTAAGGAAAAACTGGACTTCAATGCCAGCGATTTTTTAGCGATTTTTTTGTACCCATAATGGCCACTCAGATCGGTGAAAACAAAGACTTCACTTCCACAGATTTACCCAAAGATTCCACTCAACCTAAAATCACCGAGGAATCGTTGGAGCGGATTTTGAGGATTTTAAATAATAACGATTAGTTTAAGTTAGTTTGAGGTGTTTACTACCTTAAATACTATAAATGCAACCCTAAGGTTATGAAATTAGTTGTCCTTGAATACTTAGATCAATATCTCATTGCTCTAGGAGCTATTATTTATTGATTTATTATTCATTGCTTTTGGAGAAGATTTTAATATTTAAAGTATTTATTCAAGAGGTCTTTATCTACATCTTTTATTTATATTATTGTAATATTATTTATGATTATGAGTGAGTAATTTGTCAATCTAAACAAAGTTTAAACGTGAACTAGGTAGTTATGATGAGAATATTATGTGGTTAATACTTTAAACCAATCGTATTATTTGATTAACTGATTTGATAGGTTATTATCTATTGATTTTAATCATGATCTTTGTATTGCATGAATAGTCTTAAATGTGTATTGTAATGTTTTAATTCATTATCTAATTTAAAGTAGTAACTAGCATTGTATGAATGTTATGAATGTTTAGATGTCCTAGGTGAGTTTGAGATCTAAATATAATGTTGAAGCGACTTTCCGAAGGTGTTAGATTTAGTAGCTCAAAGTTTTGATAAAATGTAATGAGTTTTATTGCGTGAAGTTATGTCTTTATCTATTCAAAGGGGTTAGCTCGATAAAATTATAAAGTTGACTTTTCCACTGGAATAAGAGAACAAATGGCTGGCTAAAGGCTATTTCTTTACTTATGATTAGATTTTAATAGATCCACGATACTTTAAAAATATGCTCATAACTATAAGATTGAAGTAACATGTTTGGAATGGAAAACAGTTTGATGTTTCATTATTTTGGATGATTGTTTAGATATTTATTTATTATTGAATCTATTTTATTTGACTGATATTGAATTTGAATTGTATTAGTCAAATTAGTATAATTAGTTAATTATTATTATTTTATAGCTTGAATTAGTGAGTTTAATTACTATTTTAATTAAATTAATTAAATTAAAGTAGAAGTAATAAAAACCATTAAAATCACTTTTTCCTTGAGAAATTTGATAAATCTTTGTAGAGATGATTTTCACTTTCCATTACTACAAAATATAAAAAGCGTAATATAGGAGAGAAACTTATTGTACATGCTTGAAATGTGTCAACTTTTGGCACCATTTTTGGGGATTTAAATAGAATTTCTAATGAGTTTTAGACATTGTATGGTCTATCCACTTCATCATTCTAATTCCATAGGATCCTTACATCCTTTTGATCCTGAGACAAATAAGACATTTATTCGTAATTTAAGACAATAACAATGTAGAGAGCACCAAACTGATACAATGGAAGCCAATAATAACTTTAATGTTAATAATAATAATGACAATAGAGAACTTACTTTTAGGCAAGCTAATCAAAATGTACTACTTATGAACTAATGTGTATGGCCTATGCTGAGGGGTTTTTTGAATTTGAACTTAGATCTGGATTTATTAGTGCTCTACCTAACTTCTACGGTAAAGACAATGAAGACCCATAAAACTTGCAAGGGAATATCAACACAAAGTCAATGGGATGAAACCTAAAGACTGCACGTTAGAACAAGCCAAACTTAAAGATTTTCCTTTTGTATTAAAAATGCATGCACAATATTGGTTGTTTTATCTTCATCAAGATTCGATAAGCACGTGGGCTCAATGTTAGAACCTGTTCTAGATCAATATATGCTTGCGAAAAAAATAGTACTTATAGAAGACAAATCACAATCATGAAAATAAAAGATAATGAGAATTTTAATGAAGTTTGTGATAGATTTCAAAGATTAATCTCATCTTGTCCACAACATGGATACACCCAAAGAGCTTTATCAAAATACTTCTATGAAGGACTAAATCATCTTGAATAAAGACTATTAGATACCAAATGTGGTGGAACATTATTCAATGTTACACCAACTTTAGCAAAAAAAAGCTATTAATAAGATGGTCAAATAATCTAAATAATATGGTGAAAAGATCGAATACATCAAGAAAGAAAGTTTATGAAGTTAATAATAAAACAAGTAATAAATTTGACGAAAATATTGATGAATTATCTAACATGGTTAAACTAATATTAAAAGATGGATCAAATCAAGTTAAATCATGCGGATTTTGTAATGAAGTTACACATCCTATGGATGCATATCCTACTTTACAAGAAGATAACAATGAAGAAGTCAACGCGGTTATGAACCAATATTCTGGTCCTTTTAGAAATCAATATAATAACAAGAGTCATTACACTGAAAAACTAAATTCAAACCTTAGCAACGATCAACAAAATCAAAACTATACCACTTATAGACCGAGAGCACCAACATAATCTACACCAATGCAATAACCACAACAAACTATTCAACCTACACAACCAAATTTAGAGTAAATATTGCATAACTTCATGACCCAAAGTCATAAAAAACTAAACCAAAATTTCTCAAAACCAAATTAAAACCGATTCATCTATTAATGAACTGAAAAATCAATTAAGTCAAATGACTTTACAAATCAACAAGTTAAGCAATCAAACTAAGGTATCTACTAAAACTACAAACACTACTAACTAAGCAGAAGTTAACGATTTATTTTGAGAAAACAAAAAAGAAACAAATACGTAATAAAAGACACCAAAAAGTGATAAAAAAATTAAAGTACCTAAGACAATAAAATAAGAAGAATAAGAGATGATGGCTACTATCATTCATACTAGGAAATGGATGGCCGAATAATTGAAATGCACATATTTTCCTGAAAGGCTATGCTCATGGTATTTAGCCAAAGTTGAACCCTACGAAAAATCTCTACAAAATTATGAATTAATTAACCAAAAAAATCATTCAATATTTATGAATAAATGAAGATATGCATTCTAATTCTACCATTCCATAACAATTAGCTAATTTTAGGAAGGAAGAAACTAAAGAAAACATATATGAATTATTTAAAAAATTAGAAATTAATGAAATTCTAACCGAGTCAACTAAAGAATTATCTGATTAAAGAATAGAATGCTCGAGAAATGTTCCGACCCAAGAATGTTTGTCATATCCATAATAATAGGAACTTCATCTATTGAATTTGCTATATGTTATCATGGAGCATCAATTAATTTTATGTCCCTTAAACTTTATGATTCATTGAAAATAGGACTGTTAACTAATACACCTATTAATCTTACTTTTGCAAACAATAAAATAATTAAACCGTTTGGATTATTAGAAGACACCTTATTACAAGTATATGATTTAGTATTTCTAGTTGATTTTTATGTCATGAAAATGGGAGATTCTACATCACCCAATCCTTTGCCTATACTATTAGGTAGGACTTTTTTAAAGACGGCTACAATTAAGTTAGATATTTCTGAAGGAACAATGTCTGTGGAATTTAAAGATAAGATTGTCAAATTCAAAATTAACAATGAATACAAATATGATATCTATGAAGAATACGATGAATTATTTCATAATGAAATAGATGGTAATGACTTTTTAAACTTAAACTATTATGATAACTTTAATGCTGAAATTTATGCAATTAATGCAGTAACAATGGGAACTGACAAAGGGATTCCAAAGAAAGAACAAGTTGAAGTCACCTCAAAATAAAAGAAAGTAACTCAAGAATGAAGAGTTAAGAAACCGGAGAATGGTAAAAGCATTAACAAGACATAAGTTTCTAGATCTAAGAACAATAAGAAAAAGAAAAAGCTAGATTTAAGTCGTGTAAAGCTTAATGATCCTGAAGGTATACATTTGCACATTAAAATCAAATGGGCTTGGTACTTCAGAGCTCAGTGTGATATGAACTTTAATGCAAATCTAACATCCATACATTTCTTTCTACACACTCAATTGGAGTTGAATTCACTTGCTTCTGAACAACCCTATTTACTGAATGAAACATCAATTCAACCAATAGGAGTGGTCACATATGTGCTAGTTCAAATCAACAACAACATCATACCCAATGACTTCTTAGTAATGCCATGCACACTTTATCAATGAATGTCCTCTTTTAATTTTAGGATGGTCTTTCTTAGCCACTACTCAAGTTGTTATAGATATTCAGAACAAAATAATCACTCTGATTAATGGTCGAGCACTCACTTTCTGGAATGACGCTAGAGTGGTTAATCTTAAATTCAAGTTTAGAGATCCAAACTAATTCTAGAAGGGTTAAGTCAAGCCAACAACGATAAACAAAAGTGCTCTATGAGAGTCGGCCCATATTCTATATTTATTCTATATTTATTTAATTTTATTAGGAATTTAGTTTAGTTAGTTTAGAATGTTTTTATTCTATTACTTTTTGACTCTTGTATTGAGGATATTTTTTAATCTAAACTCCAAGGTATTGTCAATTAAGGGGGAGTGATCAAGTTGTTTTTGCTTATATGGTCTTTATGCAAGTTGCATTATTTACTTACTTATTTATATGTTTAGTTATTTAATTAATAAATATATTTAGTAAGTTACATGTCTCACTCAAACTTCTGAAACTTTTGTTAATTCTACCTTAATATGAGTTTTAATGAATGATATTGACACGCGTCGAGCATTATAGTTTTCCGTGTTTTTCTATTATTTGTAGTGGCGGTAAATGAGACATCGTCTCCACAAGGATTTTGCAAACTTCTAAAGAAATTTTTGTTTTTGTTTTTCTTAATTTAGTTAATCTAATTAAACGGGAATTGAAATACTAAATAACTAAAAACTATAACTACTAACTTAATTAACCAAACTAACTAAATTAATTCAAACAATTCAATGCAAACTTAAACAAAATCCAAATTCAATATAATATAAATATCTAAACAAACATCTAAATTCCCACTAAACAATGCAATATACTTGGATTACATTCAAATACTAAAACATAACATCACTTCACAACTTAGTTATAATCATATCACATGGAATCTTAGAATCATTAAATCCTTATTCATAATAGGTTGATAGCCTTTAGCAAACCATCGATTTTCCTAAATTCTATGGAAAATAAGTCATATCCTTATTATTGTAAATTCACCTATTGTATTAAAATATAATAAAATAGAAATTACGATAGCATTAACACTCAATGAAAATTATGCCTAATATAAATCAAATATTAATCATAATATGCTAATTAATAAATAACTTAGAGCACAATCACCAAGAACATCCACTCGGGTAATATGCCCCTATATATTAATCCTAGTTAATTACTACTTTTATAATTCTTGTCAATAATCCTAGACATATAATCATAATATCAAATATCACAATACATATTCGCAACTATACATGCAATATCAATCCTCATTAGTTGTAATACGTAAAAAAAACCTATTAAAATAGCGATTGTTGTGTATGATTAGATTTAAAGCATTAAGTACATGATTCCTTAATTATAACTATATAGCAATCCAAAGTATATATGTCTAGGGTTTGTTTATATTAATAAATTACTCATTAATGCTGGAAATAAGTAACATAATAATATAATTGAAATACATAATAAAATAAATACCTTTGAATGAAGTAAGCAAAGCTCCAATGTTACTTACAACATAAACTCAATATAAAATAAAACTAAACAAAGCTCCAATATTACTTACAATATAAACTCAATATAAACTAACTTATAGCTCTCACAAAATTGGTAAGAGAGAAGAGGACTAAAAGAGAGCCCTTAATTTCGAATCCCTGAGATCCTATTTATAGTTTTCTTAATGTACAAGTCTTAGATAAACTCAAATTCTTCATATTAATCTAAAAAACTCGCAATCGACCTCAACGATTTGTCAGCGATTCCATTTTTTGACAAATCTCTGAGTTAATAACTGGAAATAACTATTTGTGCTCCATCGATTCATCTGGCGATTCCTAGTGTATACTCCAATTCGCTGATGACTTGCTGGCTCTTCTCTGCTACCGATTTAGGCAATGATTCTTTTCTAAATTCGTATTGCTAATTTTATTCTCCAGATGACTATTTTCCTCTTCTTCCTTTTTTCATTTCTTCATTTCTCTTAAAATTAGATCCTGAAATCATAAAAAACATAAGAATACCTAGTGTAATATCATCATTTATATCTAAAATCACCGTAAATTACACTATAAAATATGTCTAATTATTGTCTTATCAAATATATAAGTTAATTAAGAGATAAATTACAAAAATAGTGAATTAAGCCTAGCGATTCTCAGTGATTTGGAATAACACTAGGAATCTATAGCAACCTGGTATCTTTAAGTTAGTGATTGGTGTTAATCCAAATCTTAATTAACTCGAGTTAGGCCCGTGATTAACTCCGACGTATCGATTAGTGTGTGTATGGGTTTGTGTGATGGTTTGTGTTTATTTGAAATGTTTAATGAATTTTATAGGTTGTAGTATAAAAACGAATTTAAATATAAGCCTATAATAAAAAATAAATAATTAAACAATAAATAGCCGGTACACCAAGTGCGACGAGGGGGTCATGAAATGAATGTGCACACCTGAGAATACTTGTAGGCATGTCTGGTGAATTTATTAGCATGAAAATGCACAAAATATATATATTTATATATATTTGATATATAATATATGTATTAAAAATATATTTTTTGTTTGAATTATATGGATCGTTGGATCGCCTCGAGATGAGCGTAAGTGATGATGGTGTCAAAATATGTGTCACTTCAAGACGTGTCATTTTAACACATCAATCACTTGATCAATCTCGAGATAGCACGATACGTATCTCAAAGAATATATATATATATAAATCCAAAACCATTAAACTTATCCTTACAGTTTCAATTCGATCAATCAAGAAAGCGAGAGAAACCAAATAGCTAAAGGTTTGATCTAGAGGATTAATCCATGAGGGAATTGAGTTGATTCAAGGAGATAAAACAACTGTTAGATCAGAGATCATCACCTTGGTAAGTCGAGTTTTGAGTTTTAAGTTAAATTAGATTATTAGTGATGATTTCTTTGTGAATTGTGGTTATTAATGATTGGAAATGCGTTTATACCTAACCAGAGGTCCTCCCCGATGATTTGAGAGAGTGTTAGAGGTTATTGTGATGGTTTGGGAGTGGAACAGTGGATGCTGCCCTATTCACTGTCGAGATAGTGCAGGGTGGAGCGCGCTCCATCTTGTAGAGGAGCGCACTCCCTTCATCGGTTGGGATGAACCCAGGTGATAGAGCACACTCCTCCAATTGAGGCAGCGTGCTTCCACCTCAGAAAACATCAACTACACTGAGTTTTAGTTAGAATTTCCCAAGGTCTTAAGGACTGACTTAGGGGTTCTAAATATAAGATATTAGATGTATATTGATCATAAATGGTTTGTAATAGGTGTTGGATACTGGGAGAGTGCGAGTGACTCGGGAAGTTAGGGAATTTGTTAACGGAAACCTAAACCATGGTAAGTATGTATTCGCTTATTTATCAATGTTCCCTGACTATTTTAGTATGTGTAGTTCATGTAGTTTATGGACTGAATAGGGGAACTATGTACACTGTGATGCTTTTACTAAATGAAAAATGGTGTTTAATGTGACTCACGAGTGTAACTCATGGTTTTGAGAATAGGTTTTATAGGTGATGGGTTACCTTCCTGGCCTATATGTAAATCATCCTCAATTCAATAGGTTGCATAGATTATATGAGATAGAACCATTGGACATTAATGGATTGACTAGATAGCACATCGGTCAATGTGTTGGTCTAACAATCACATTAATGATGTCAATGGGTGATTGAACCTAGTTTTATAAATAGAGTGAGAATCACAATGTAATAGTCAATGACAAACAAACTTGTATATGTTATTTATTGAAATATATACTTTTCATAATCCTGTTAGTTATCATTGGTACATATTGTTATTACATTATGTTTTTGATTATTATATGGAATGTTGATAGCTTTGTGAATCCTTACTGAGAAAGTTGGATCGCTCACTCTAATTAGCATTTCAGAAAAATCGACGAGCGCTACGACTATGGATAAAGAATATTTAGGAGCCTTGATCTTCTCTTTGATGTAATGAATCTTCCATTGTCTTATATATTTGTATTGAATTATAGTTTTGTAATATCACAAGAGATGAGAGGTTTTGTATAATCGAGGTTTATTCAGGTTTGATTTGATACTGTATATCGTGTTTGATTATAAAAAAGTTTTAAGTTTCACTGCGTTTCTTGTTTGTTTTACATTAATATTAGATTATAAAGTGGTGTTTATCAGGTGTACAAGGAGAGGCTGCTAGCTTTAGTTAAGTTTGGCTGGGTAATTGGGGTTTAATTAGGGTTTTAGGCAGAATATTGCCCTAATTGGGATAGGGGATGCTACATAATTGCTGGCAAAACTGGTAGCAGAACACGTGAAATTTAGTGCAAATTTGTAGTCTAACGAATCCCCAGTGATTCGCCTTACATAGGAATTGCTGCTCAAATCGGTAAGTTACTTCACCTCATAGATCTTTACTTTATACCGATTTGCATAGCGATTCCTAATGATTCCATTTACACAGGAATCGTTGTATGATGAACTGGTTCTCTAAACCGAGTATAGCCCGACCTAATCCCTTAATTAAGCCCTAATCACTCAACTTAGGACTTAATAACATATTAGTCAGCCTTTTGTCTCTTTCACATTGTTATACGTATTCAACAAAGGTATTCTACATTTCTTGTAATTATAATTTTCAAAGTTAATTAAAATCTTTTAATCTTACCAGCGGAAGACTTAATTAAATCCGTAGAAGCATTTATTAAAACACCTATTGTGGAAACCAAGTAAATAAATGATCACATGAAACCAACAAAGTAATACATCCATCAATAGAGAAAGCTAGTCTCTTTACCTAATATACAACACAAAGTTACATAAAAAGACGTAAGTAATATATACACAAAATGATCACCCAAAAAAGTAGCAAGAACTATTCTTCGATGGCTCATAATTAATCGTGGATCTTCTCATTCCCTCGTCTGCTACTCAAAGTATCTACACCCACCGTCATTAAAAAGACGGTGAGTACATTAAAGTAGAAAGTAAAACCTGAAGGCCATTCATCCACATTTCCAAAATATAAAAAGAACGGTAGCTAAAAGCATACAATAGTTATAGAGAAAAACTAGCTGAAAGAAAAGTATGCAAACTGTTGCCAAGCTTACACCATGAATAATAGATATAGGAATCATGCAAATCTAGGTTTAGGTCAGCCGACATCCCTATGGACTCTAACCCTGTGTGTCGCGCTAATAACATCAGCTGTGAGGAATACGACACCCCAGGGACTCTATCCCCGTGAGCCACTCATCTCATAAAATGGAACTATATCAGCTATGTGGAGTGTTGCCAATAACTCTAGGGGCTCTAACCCCACGTATCGTGCGACTCATAAGGTTAATGCACCTACAAAGGTGGGCTCCTCAGGTCATGCCTCTCGAGATTGTTCATGTTGTAGACTATACAAACAAGTATCACGTAACATGAATAATGACATAGCTGAGTAATACACCAATAAGAGAGTCAAATAAGTCATAACATGCTATTTAAAAGACAATTCGATAGCTCAAAACTCAACAAACAAGAGGAATTCTATCATAAAATGAAGTCAAAATAAGGAATACCATGCGATGAATCATTACACAATGATTATAGCCAGTGAAATCATAAACACGAATACATATACAAGGCGTGGCATTAAGAATATATAAATAATAGCGAATCGATCCAAATGACTGAATATTAATACAAATAACACGCAATCCTATGTTATTACGGTCTCCTAACACCCCGTAACTCGCCAACTACTCTCGGAAACTCTCATCTAAGTTCCTGAGGTTAATTAGGGTGCTTTAGGACTTGTAAAAGATATTAGAGTTAGTCTAAATGGTTCTGCAATCCAATTTTCAAAATCAACCCCATTAATAATTTGGCTATGTCCAAATCTATTTTAATAAAATAGGGTCAATATTAGTGCAACAATTTGTAAGTTGATTTCAACTACCAAATCGTTAGAATTATGCATTATAGCTAAAAGACGGGTCATTAGAGATATATCTTAGATTTCTAGAACTATAAGATTTTTGTAATTTCGATATGAATTGAAGGAGGTATGAGAATTCTACCATAATGGCTCAAAACACTTTTAGTTTTCGACCAACAACTTTCTAAAATTCATTTATCCTAAACCATAGTTTGAAAACATATGATTTTTTTACTGAAGCCTATTAACATATCCTAGAACATCATACTAAAAGATGAGCTAAATCCAATAACAAAAAGATGGAGCTATGCTCAAGACAACATGACATTTACAAAACTGTGAACCTAAAAATTCCAGATTCATCACTAAAGTTGATGAGGGTATTTAGACATGAAAACATTCGAATTTCAAAATATCTCAATATACAAAAGTTGTTCCCATCTTAGTTATCTTTCTAATGCAACCAAAATGAATCAATTTCTATTTAAAATGAAGAAGTTATGACTACATAACATATACTAGTTCATAACACAATATGCACAATTTCCAATTTTGTCTTACAACTTTAAAATTTATAACTTAATGAAAACAAATCTAAATTCAGAACTTCTTTGTAGTATAATTAGTGGAATTTCATAAGGAATCCAAATACGGAATTAAAATCTGAAGACAAAATCATTTGCCTACTATAATTGCTGAAAAATTAGAACTGAACTAAAACCTATGATTTTTAACAAAAGTTTTTTAAATAGTTTTGTAGATTGGTTTACCTAGTGGTGTGACTTCCTTAGCTTGATTACCACCTTCTCAATTCTCTGAATTGTTATCACATATAGTGGATCTCCCTCTCTAAAACTCTCACTTTCTTTATCAAAATGAATGTAATTTGCATGAAAAACTATTCCATCCTTTATTGTCAGCCCCCTCATCATTAGGACGACCGACCGACCTAGATTACCCTAATCCTATGATAATCTAGTCAACCTAATCCATTCATAAGACTTTAACCTCAAAATACTTTGCATTTCAGTCCTTAAGTAGGCCCCAAAACTAAATTTAGATCCTCAATGAAACTCAATTCTTGATTTATTCAATTGGAGGAGATTAAAAGATCATATCCATATTTAATAAAAATCTCGGGGAGCCTCCCCTAAAAATGACCTACTGAAAAATTCACCTAATAGACAAAAGATCTAGGGAGAGGCCTAGAAGGACTCATAACTCCTCGCAGTTCATAATATATAACAAATTCAAATTTATAGACTAACATATGGCCTCTGAAAGCTTAATTATAACTTTACAATCCTAAATAAACCAAAATTTAAATAAAAAATCTCTCAACGTATTTTAAACTAACTTAGAAGACTCTCCTAAACATTTAACAAAACTCACGTCCTACCCTCACCCCAAGAATCCCAAAATAATATATATAAACAATTAAAAACAAGAATTTACTTTAATTATGAAAATAATCACCACAATTTTTGAATCTTGTTCACTCTTCCCTTGTCGTCAAATAGAATCTGACATCATTAAAACGACTCGAAGATGTCAGACAAGTAAATTCATGTTGGGTTTTGGGTTCATATGCAACGAAAAATTCAAAACAATTTTGAAAAACACCAATATGATCGAAAATAAGTTCTATTTAACTAGTTCTTCAAAAGTAAACCTTATCTTAATTGTGATTTATTTCTTTGATTGTTCGATTTCCAAGACATTCAAGTGTGCGTTCTCTATCAGAAATCCACACAAGAAACGGTGACCACAATTTGGGGTGCTAGCCCTAAGAGAGATATAAAACATTTTTTCTTCTCTCCCAAAATCCAAAGAACTCAAAATTTGCAAAAACCAAAATCTCAATTTGTTTTATGGTTTCACCCTCTATTTATATGTGTAGATAAGCCACAATTAAAACTCTATTCATAATACAACTATTGTATTTAGGCAGTTCAAGCAAATTACACATATGCCCTATTAATATGTTATTATATAACAATTCATAAGGGTTTTATGTCATGAATTTTATCATATAAAATTCATTACTCTGGGCCAATTGAAATTGCGCAAAGCCATATTTTGTGTGCAACCCAATTGGTTCATGCAACGTTGGCAATGAACCAAAACCATTTTGGTACACATTTCATAAGTCGTCTCTAGCAAGACATTATGACTACCCAAGTAGCATGAATATAAAAATCGATATAACCTGATAAAAAACATATTTCATATCCTTTTGTTGCGCTATATCCTTTGATTAAACATAAGATAAGGAAAGTCACCTTTAATGTTCAATCGTATTTGTCTCGATCTTTAGATAAACTAAAAACATCCCAGTGACATTGATCATATCAATTCACATGGACTTGGCCATTATCAGTCTATCATATCGAGGGATCCACTAATATCTTTATCTATGCGAGAGTGACAAATTCTATCTTGATTACACTCATTCACATATTATTCATATGGTAACCAATCATAATCTTTATAATCGTTGGTTAAAGACAACATTTGACTGTGTCAAATTGCCACACTACTAAAATTGAAGTCTATGGTAATCTCAAGTCGAAGGACTAAATGATATACCTATCATGAATAACATCTATGACTTGATCCATATGGTGTTCTCATTGTGGGTTGGTCCAACACCTTATTCCCTAATAAGTACTCATGATCTTAATTCGTATCCCTATACGCATGGTCATCACATGACCATCAATCAAGATTCACACTAGTCTTAATTCATTGTAGTTCCCATTATAATGATCGATTAGGGACATTTAGTATATTTCAAAAAATACCCATAGATCTTACTATAAGATATACATACAATCACTTATAATAAAATAACAAATGAAACCCTAATCTTATTAACTCAAATTATAAAATAAATAATGTTTGTAGATTGACCTGGGGCACACGCCCCAACATCTCTCACTGACACTAGGGCCAATCATTCATGTACCTAATACCTAATAACCTAACAAGACCATCACGTTTTGCTTGTGGAAGAGCCTTCGTTAAAGGATCTGCAACATTGACTTCTGTAGGAACTCCGCAAATCTTCACGTCTCCCCTCTAAATGATATCTTGAGTGAGATTAAAACGTCTAAGTATATGTTTGGATCGATGGTGTTATCTTGGTTCCTTGGCCTGTGCTATTGCCCCGTTGTTGTCATAACACAAGCAAATAAGGTTAGTAATACTCGGAACAACACCAAATTCAGAGATAAACTTTTTGATCCAAACCGCTTCCTCGGCTACATCAGATGCTGCAATATAATCAGCTTCTGTTGTAGAATCTGCCACAGTTTCTTGTTTCAAATTTTCTCAGCTCATTGCACCCCTATTCAAAGTTAACACATATCCGGATTGCAATCTGAAATCATCTATATCACTTTTAAACTTAGATTTATGTAACCATTTACAATAAGCTCATATTCCAAAATTTCAAAAACCAAGAACACTTCTTTAGTCCTTCTCAAGTATTTAAGAATGTTCTTTATTGCTATCCAATGATTCTCACCAAGATCAGACTGATATTTGCTTGTTGAGCTCAAAGCATACGATACATTAAGTTGGGTGCATAACATGACATACATGATAGATCCAATAGCTGATGCGTATGCAATTTTATTCATGCGCTCTCGCTCATCATTAGTCTTCGAACATTGAGTCTTATTGAGACTTAAACCATGAAACATTGACAACAACCCTCTTTTAAAATCTTACATACTAAACCTATTTAATATCTTGTCTATGTAAGCACTTTGACTTAGATAATAAGCTTTTTCGATCTATCCCTATAAATCTTAATCCTTAGAATGTAGGCTACATCTCCTAAGCCCTTCGTTAAGAAATATTTCCCTAACTAAGACTTGACACTTTGCAAGATTGGCATATCATTTCCAATGAGTAATACATAATCAATATAAAGTACTAGAAAAACAACTACACTCCCATTGACCTTCTTGTATACATAAGGCTCATCTTCATTTTTAATGAAATCAAATTCCTTAATTGCTTCATCAAAATGAAGATTCCAACTCCGAGAAACTTCCTTTAATCCATAAATAGATCTTTGAAGCTTGCATACCTTCCTATAATTATTAGGATGAATGAACTTTCAGGCTGTATCATATACACATCCTCGAGTAACTTTTCATTTAGAAAAGCTGTTTCGACATCCATTTGCCATATCTCGTAGTCATAATAATGGGGTTATGGAAATTAGAATTCTAATAGATTTAAGCATGGCTAAAGGAGAAGAAGTCTCATTATAATCCACACCTTGAGTCTGTTTGAAACCTTTTGCTACTAGCCGTACTTTATAGGTATGCACATTGCCATCCATGTCAGTTTTTTTCTTGAAAAACTATGTACATCTAATGGTCTTACCACCTCCAGGTTAGATTCTAAACTTGGTTATCATACATGAATTGCATATCAAAGTTCATGGCACTAAGCCATTTATCTGCCTCAGGGTTAGATATAGCCTATTTAAAAGTAGTAGGCTCATTTTGACCCATAAGCAACACCTCACTACTATCAGTGGTAAGAAACCCAAATGTCTCAAGCTGATGTTTTACCCTATTAGACCTACTCGGGCCTTGTGATACTTGTGGAGGTTCAACTAGTTCAAGACTTTGTTGATCTCCCACTAGTGATTGAATGTTTATTTGTGGTTCTTGAACTTCTTCAAGAATTATTTTATTGCTATTTTTTCTTTTGAAATAAACTATTTTTCTATAAAGACACCATTCTGAGCAACAAACACTTTGTTCTCAGTAGGATTATAAAAGTAGTATCCTCTAGTTTCTTTAGGATAACCAACAACACTTTGTAGATTTGGTTGATAACTTTTCTGAGATTTGTCGTCGTACGAAAACCTCACAGCCTCAAATCTTAAGGAAAGACAAACTTGATTTTTTACCACACCACTTCTCATATGGTGTTATATCAACTGCTTTAGAATGAACACAATTCAGTGTAAATGCAAAAGTTTCTTAGGCATAACCCCAAAAAATAATAAGAAGATCTGCATGACTCATTATAGATCGAACCGTATCTAATAAAGTCCAATTTCTCCTCTCAGAAACACCATTCCATTCTGAGTTGCTAGAGGAGTTAACTGTGAAACAATCCCATAGTTTCTAAGATGATCAAAATTCTGGCTCAAATATTCACCACCTCGATCTAATCGAAGTGCTTTAATAGTTTTACCAAGTTGATTTTGCACTTTATTCTAAAATGTTCAAAACATCTCAAAAGACTCACCTTTATGTTTTATGAGATACACGTAACCATATCTGCTGAAATCATCAGTGAAAGTAATGACGTCCTGATAACCGCCTCTAGCCATTGTGTTTATAGGACCACATACATCAATATGTATTAGACCTAATATATCACTTGCCATTTCGCTGTGTCCAGTAAAGGGACTCTTTGTCATCTTGCTTAATAAACAAGATACACATATTTCACATGATTCAAAATCAAATGAATTTAAAAGTTCATCTTTATGGATTTTAGAAATGCATTTGTCATTTATGTGGCCAAAACGATAATGCCAAATGTAGGTTTTACTAAAATTATTTGACTTGAAACTCTTTGTATTTACGTTAAGAATATGAGTGCCTATGGACCTTTTCATGTATATAATATAAAGGCCATTACAGAAATCATCATTCGTATAGAAAATGACTTTACGAGAAATGGAGCATTTATTATTCGCAATAATGAAATTAAAACCATCCAAATCCAAACATGAAACTGAAATCATATTTCTACTCAAGGCAGGGACATAATAACAATTATTTAAAACTAAAATAAGTCTACTAGATAAAATTAATTCATAGGATTCTACAACCAACGCATCAACCTTTGGTCAATTTCCAACTCATAGGATGACTTCTCATTTCTTTAGCTTTCTAATTTTTGTGAGACCCTACACATTAATACAAATGTAAGATCCACATTTGGTATCCAATACTCAGGAATCACTAGTAGACACGTTAACTTTAATAACATAAATACCTGAAGTAGTAGTCGCACTAGTCTTTTTTTCTATATATCTTCAAGATAGAGCTTGCAATTTCTAAACCAATGCCCAGGTGTATGGCATAAATTACATTTTCCTTTTTTTCCTTTTCCTTCTGGGACTGTGAAGTAGAAGCAACCTTAGGCTTGACTTGATCCACACGCTTTGTGAAAGTCATAATAGCCTTAGAAATTTTAGCCTTGCCTTTGACCTTCTTCTTCATAGCCTGTCATTTTCGAACCATCAACACATTAATAATGATTTTTCTTGGCATTATGCTCAGTAGTTTTAAGCATCAATGCAACTCTAAGATAGAATACTCCACATTATTCATGTTATAGTTCATCATAAATTGTGTATAACTATTAGGCAATGAATTCAGGATCAAATCCACAGCCAACTCTTGGCTTATGGGAAATCCAAGTCTATCAAGATGGTCAATATAACTAATCATTTTTAGAACATGAGGACTAACTAACGTACCCTCACCTATTTTGCAAGAATGAAAGTTTTTGACTATCTCGAAACTTTCTTGCCTAGGTTGCCGTTGAAACATTTCCTTCAATATCGTAGCCATGTCATAAGATTCCATGTACTCCATGTCATTCTGAAGTTCAGGAACCATGGTTGCCAACATAATGCATGCAACATCAGTTAGTCATTGACATGCTTAGTATGTGCATCATTCACGACTTTTAATGTATTGGCTGGTGGTTCCTCAGGATTAGGATTATCTAGGACATACAACTTGCGTTTATGCTGAAGAAACATTCTTAAGTTTCTGAACCAGTTAAGAAAGTTTTTCCCAAACAACTTATCCTTCTCAATGATGGATTGCAATGACAAGGGATTAGTGTGATTTGAAGAGGCTATAGATCTACAACAAAGATTATGCAAGATTTTATTTTAGTATAGAGGAATAGACTCCTACTAAATTAATAACCATCCTGAAAGCTCTATGTTAATTTAAGGGACTAAAATCCATGTTTCACCATGACACTTTGAATTAGTTTATTTAGGTAGGTACCAATTACCAATTACATTATATGTAATTTTTAGTTGTTTTTATGAGATTATGACATCTTATGTCTTGACATGTTTTATCTCATCTAGTGCCTAAAGCACAAAACCATTTTGATAGCTTTATCAATTTTAATCATTTCAAATAATAGAGTAACCATTACTCAACTTGCATCACCAAGATAGCACAATACACTCTGCGGAGGAAAACCCATATTGATTTGATCGAAGCCTTGACAAATGTTTGAGCATAGATGACATTTGACTTAAAATTTGGAATAGAGACTTTTTTTGTTTTAGTGATCATAATTAAATAAGATAAATATCACATATTACAATGCATGAACAATCACTAAAGAAGTTAGGAGATTTTACTAATAACAACTATTATACAAATTTCTTTGTTTTATGAATAGTTAACGGGGTCCCGTTGACTGGTTAGCGGGCGGTAGACGAGGGTAAAGGGGGTAGCGCCCTCGGTTTTTTTTAGACAACAAATCTCAGTTTCGAAAATTGAAATTAGCTTAAACTTTTTCATTATTTTAATCAATCTAATTGACGAAAACTGCCCCTTATTTTAATTTTGAAAAATATTAATTAAAACATTTTTAATTAACTCGGGCCCACCTCTTACTTAACATCTTATCCTAATCCAATTAGAATTTAAGATACTTTGAATCCTTATCCAATACGAATTTGTTATATATTTCACTTATCTTATATGATTTGTAATTCTTATCCGATTACAAGTTTATCTCCTATCTAATATGACTATACTAATAAATAACCATAATGAGATATATGATCAAAATCAATTTCGATTCTTATTCATACAAAACAAGTAATTGAATAAAGAAACAAAATATTAATCATGCATTCAACATCGGTATCATATTAAATTAATCATATTAACCTAATCATGATTTCTATCATGGAGACATACATAATTATTGAACAAAAATGAAATATGTATTCAACACCAGAATCACATTAACCTAAACGTATCTTCTACCATGAACAAACAAAATTCACATCGTACAATATTAAAAACATATGATAATCGAAATATTCTAAATATGAATACTATCATTGAATCAAATCATGCGTATGTATCAATATACATAAATTAACAACATGCTTTAAAACCAATTCTTGATAACAATTATCACATAACTTATTTGTACATCATATATACATTAATCAAGATCATGTTTTTACACATATATCATATATACATAAAAAAAAACATGTAAACACTTAATAGAAGCGAGCCTAAGGCACTAATACAACTGTTGATTTTTGGGGTTTATATGCAACAAAAAACTCGAACAATTTTGAAAAACTCCAACAGGATCGAAAAATAAGTTCTATCAAACTAGATCTACAAAAGTAAACCTTACCTTAATATGTGATTTCTTTCTCTGATTGTTCAATTTTCAAGATGTTCAAGTGCGCGTCCTCTATTAGAAATCCACATACGAATGGTGACCACAATTTGGGGCGCAAGCCCCAAGAGAGATAGAAATTATTTTTTTCTTTTCTCTCCTAAAATCTAGAGAACTTGTAATTTGCAAAAATGAAAATCTTATTTCATTTTAGGGATTCACCGTCTATTTATATGTGTAGATAAGTCCTCACTTAAAATCTATTCGTTATACAACTATTATATTTAGGCAGTTTAAGCAAATTACAGATACACCCTTATTAATAAGTTATCATATAATAAATCATTAGGGCTTTAATGTCATGAATTTTATCATATAAAATTCATTACTTTAGACCAATTGAAATTGCTCAAAGATATTCTTTATATGTAACCCAATAGGTTTATGCGACGTTGGCAGTGAACCAAAACCATTTTGGTACACAAGTCATAAGAGGTCTCTAGCAAGCCATTATGACTACCCAAGTAGCATGAATATCAAAATCGATACAACCTAATGAAAAACATACATCATATCATTTTTTCGTGCGATATCCTTTAATTAAACATAAGGCATGGAAAGTCACCCTTAATGTTCAATCGTACTAGTCTCGATTGTTAGGTAAACTGAAAACATCCAAGTGACATTGATCATATCAATTCACATGGAGTTGGCCATTATCAATCTATCATATCGAGGGATCCACTGATATCTCTCTATACGAGAGTGACAAATTCTATCTTGATTACACACATTCACATATTATTCACACTGTAACCTATCACAATATTTAAAATCGTTCAGTTAAAGATAACGTTTGATTATGTCAAATTACCATGCTCATAATATTGAAGTCTATGGTAATCTCAAGTCGAAGGAAAAATGATATACTTATCAAGAGTAACACCTATGAATTAATCCATGTGGTTTTATCATAGCTGGTCGTTCTAGTACCTTGTTCCCTAACAAGTACTCATGATCTCGATTCGTATCCTTATACACATGATCATCAAATGAACATCTATTAAGATTCATACTAGTCTTAATTCATTATATTTCTCAGTATAATGACCGACTAGGGACATTTAGGATATTTCAACAAATACCCATGGATTTTACTATAAGGTAAACATGCAATGACTTATAATAAAACAACAAATGAAAACCTCAATTTTATTAACTAAAATAATAAGATAAACAACTTTTGTGGATTGACCTAGGGCACATGCCCCAACAATTCTGACATTGATTTGTACTTCTGCAATTGTTAGTCTGGTACATAGAGACATGTAATTACATTCCCAATTAAACAATAAGGTATATGAGTCAACATGACACGCAATCCACTCTATCGCTATTTCCTAAAGATAATTAGATGTTGACTTCCAAAAATTGTATAGAGATAATATTAAGAGATCATGAAATGTAGTGATAATTTGTCAGTGTTAGGCTCTGCTAGTCTCACTAGCCTGCATAGAGGCATGACTGAAACCTAGTTTCAATCAAAGCAGACTCAGAAACAAGCTTATCCCCCTTATTCACCATGTATGCATGACCAAAAATAATAAAATGCAATACTTACTACGATATAGTTACAGGCATAAAGATATTCAATCAATAGTAAAGTTCAATATGGGGTTTACTTATCACCAAACCAACTCAAAGTTGGTTACGAAGCCTCCATAATGTTTCCCCTACTTTCATGTACTTTGAACCTATTTTCTCGAGCTTTGTTCTGAGTAGTTTCGAGATCCTCGACGTTACCTAAAACCATTGCGAAATCCGGGTAAGTTTCCTATTCAAATTTCTTAAGTTTTCGACCAATTTCAGAGTTATTTGGTATTCTCAAGTCCAAAAAACCTGGAATCACTTCGAAATCAACTCTTCAGATGTTTGAATCCCAGTTTTGAGTGCAAATTGTGGATCATAATAAAAAACTAACCTTGAATTGGCTTTTAAATATTTTTCCAAATTTTAGGCATTTTCGGGTATCGTCGCACGCATTACGAGAAAAAAATCCCAGTATAAATCATCGAGAAAATTTTAAAATTCTCGTTTTTCATAAAAATCCACAATTTTTATTTATTTGTCAAAAAATCTTCATTTTTCTAAATTTTTCCAATTTTTAGAAAATCTTCTCTACTTTTTTCGATTTTAAAACTTTTTTTTTATTTATAGGGGAAAGGGTTTGATCTCCGAACCGACCCAGTTTATCTCCACTGAATCGAACCCAGTTCAGGTTCGATTTAGGAGTCGTCCCTTACCTTCCCTCGGGATCGAAATAGAGAAACATAATTTCTCTATTTCGATCTAGTTTTTTTTAACTTTTTTGGGTGCCACTGGGTTTAGGTAGAATCCTTTTCACCACATTAGTCTTCTTCCTCACCTCACCTCTCTTCATCATTAAAAACTCAATCACACGGCAACAACAAACAACTAAACAATGACCTACAACAACAACAACAATAACAACAACAACAATCTCACCTTCTCATTTTTATCGTCTCCCTTGATTTCGAAATCTCTTTCGGTCTTTCTCTGTCACTCCCTCAATTTCGATCCCTCTCACGCTTAAAACAACAATATAGACGATGTGATTTGGAGATAAATAAGAGATTCTTTAAGATTTGTATGATATAAATCTCGAGGCAATCTAGTGGTTCTTTTCCATCTATTTTATATTTTGATCATTCTCGAGATACTGTTGCTATCTCGAGACTGATCTTATGGTTACTAATCAATCACATTGCCTCAGGACTTACTTAAACAAAATCAATTGTATTGATCTCCTGGAGATACGTATCACGTATCTCAAGGTAGATCAAATGGTTTTATAACTAGCCATTAAATCACATCCATCCACCATTTTATTCTCCTTGAGATGTGGTTGCACACATCTTGAGGCATGGACTCGCCTCTTCAACGGTAACGTTCAACCATTTCCTTCCTCGATGCTCACATTACGTGTATCTTGAGGCAAATCCAATATAGACTTTTATTTTTGATTAAACTATAGGATTGATTTATATATATATATATGTATATAAACTATATTATATATACACATACAAACACACACACTTATGTATTTTCGCGGCTATAAATTCACCACACATGGCGGCGACCACCTTCGAGCGTGCACATTATTGTACATCCCATGCGTATCACCCTCGACCCAGCGTGTTACTAGGCGCCCACCAATTTATTAATTATTTTATTAATTTTTTGATTATCTTTTATTTTTAAATCCAAACTAAATTATGAAAAATACCCCAATTTCGCCAAAATCCGAAAAATATTCTCAATGCACTCTGAAACTCACGGACGCCGCGTAAACGCTTCAACTTTACCTTATTTCTCATCGAAATAGTGTATAATACATCAAATAGGCACGCGACACATAAAAATAATGTTTAAACCTTATGATCTCCAATCTGTAACACGCGAGTCCCACCTTAAACACTTAAATCCCAAATTAAATTTGAAAATACTTAATTAATCACCTAATCAAGTTTATAAAATTCTTGAATGTCACATTTATATATACGTGGGAAGTGAATTTGTAGCCCTTTGATCAACATGTGTACACTCATCTCTAGCTTAATCTAATGGCTTATAATGTGATCCCACAATCCATTATCCTTTCACTTATTCATCCATAATGACACACATGGGAACACAAGTTGCCTAGTGATGACATCTACACGTATCTTGAGGTACATCAATGGTTATTGTTTTACTTTTCTAACTTGGGTTACATTATTATTAATACCAACTATTGGCACATCAAATTAACTATTTAAATTACACTAACTAATTTATGACTTTAAACATCACTCTCTACCTTGGTCCCACGCTGGCATGCATCTCGAGGCGTGTCTTGCTCGCATCTCGCCATCTATTGATAAATGATTATTTATAGTTATATATATGATTATTTTAGTCGTATATTTTCTATAAATATCCCTAAATGAGTGCTAATTCATGGTATTATTACATTTTCAAGGAATTAAGATGTAAAAGAAGGAATTGAGGAAATATGGGAAGAAATGGAGTAAAAACTCACAAAAACACACTTGGCGTTGTGGCTATAGGTGTTGATGCTATGGGGATACAAGGCACGATGTGGGAAGGAAAGGCACAATGTGGGAGAGAAAAATAAGTGAGAAAAATAACTCTTGAGGTTCGGCGTAGTAGCAACACTATAAAGCATAGAGGACGACACTGGGACATTAGGGAGCAAGGAAATGGATATGCAGTGTTGGCGCAGTGGCAACGCAGTGGGCTATAAGGCACGAGGTCAGGGCAGTGAGTGAAAGAGCCAAACACGTAGGAAATAGAAAGTAGAGTTTTAGTTTGAGTCAAATTGTAAAGTACAGTTTCTAAATGTTATTAGGGAGTATAAATATGTATTAAGATATGGTAAACTCACAACATACCAACTATTAGCTACCATTAGAGTAATTTAGCATAGGTTTTACATTGAGTTTGAGTAATAAGGAGTTTATGTGAAGAAAACATCGAAGACTTCAAGTTTGCAATTCAAGTTTGATTTCGTTGATTAAATTCAAGGTAATATTTATATTCATCTCCGATTCGTGGTGATTTCCATAATGATATGTGTGTTTCAATAAAGTGTGAGTAGTCTATTTTTCTTAGGGATCAATGGATCCTATGATATGAATGCTATACATTGAATAGGAATAAAAAGTAAAAAAAAGTGCAATGGTTAGAATTTGTATTGATTTCGAGCGTGAGGCTTTAGATATCTTGATCACATGTTTAATGAACTTAGGTTGTAGGAGTTATCTTGGCCATTAAAGTTTTTAATCTAGACACGAATAGTACAACCGTAAAATACACAACATCTATAGATAATTGTTAATTAACGAGGCACAGATAATAAATTTAGTTGGTTATGAATTCCAATGATTTAGTACTTAAAGCAATGTGAAGCTTACGTTAATCACACCGATATGTGGAGTTCTAGTTTGCAAATTAGAATATTCTCCATCACAACAGTGGGTTGAAGTGGATTTGAAGAAAATCTCTCTATTCTAATTAGGCATTGAACACAACATATTGAGATGTACACATGAACATAAATCATAGTATTAAATTACCTAAGTGAATTTGTGAAATAAGATATCCTTAATATAAGAGTTTAAGAACATTTTAGATTGATTTGTTAGAATAGTTTAGTTTACTTATAAAAATATTGAAAATTGAATTCCTTAGCAATAGTTCAAGTTAAATATGTAATTAACAACTACTGCAAACACCTTTCCCTGAGGACGATATCTGTGATCGTAAGTTGATTACACTATTACTACAAGCGAGGTGTTGTACTTATGGCACACATACATCAAGTTTTTTGTGTAGTTGCCGAGGAATGGTAGCCATTAATATTATTTAGTTAGTTTGAATAGTTGCTAAGTTTTATTTTTAGTATTTTAATTCTTAGTTCATGAAAACAAAATTAACAAAAAATAGGCTTAAGTTTCAGTTTGACTTTTTGCACTTGATTTTTTTGTATTTTCTTTTTATGGACACTTAATGCATGCGTAGCAAGGGAGTGAAGGACCTTGTGCCTTACGACCAGGAGATTGAAAGAATGAACAAAGGAAAGAAAAAGAAGGGAATCAAGATGACTGAGGAGCAAGCTAGAAATCAACAATAGAGATACATTCTTGACTACTTCAAGCCAGAGTTCAAGAGATTTACAACAAAGTGATGAGGCTTCCAACCAATGCCACTGAGCTTAAACTGAGACCGTCTCCGATAAACATGGTGCAAAATAGTCTATTTAATGGGCTATCTAATGAAGATCCAGTTGCACATGTTGAGAATTTCTTGGAAAAGTGCGACACCGTGCACATCATCGGAGTTATGAAATAGGTGATCAGTGTGCGACTTTTTCCATTCTCATTGGATGGAAAAGCAAAATCCTGGTTTCAAGGGTTAAATGCAGGGAGTATGACTTCATGGATGCAAATTAATGAAAAATCTCTTGACAAATTCTTTCCCCTAGTGAAAGTTAGCAAAAGGAAACTTCAGATTAGTCAGTTCAAGAAAGAAGACACCGAGTCTCTTGGCGAGGCCTGAGAAAGATTCAAAGAGATGCTAAGGAGATTTCTAGGCACATATATGTGATATAGGCACAAATCTTGATTTTCTACTATGGGATGAACCACAGCACGAGAACGCTAGTAGATGATACATCAGGCGGCTCTCTACTTACCAAAAACGAGGATACATAATTGGATCTCCTTGATCTTATGCCTCAAAACTCTACCATCGATACTCGCTCCACTATAAGGAAATCAACAAGCATTTACGAGATTGACTTGCAAACTACAATTATGGCACATATATCAAATTTGAGAAGTTATATGGCAAAACTTTAATTGGGACACCTAGGTCCGTAAGTAGTACAACAACCCATGAATCATTAAGGCATGGTGGTTAACCAAATGGAAACACATCATGGAATGGAACATGAAGGCATCAACTTCATGAACAACCAAGGCTACGAGAACAGCTTCGGGCCGAGAGGAGTGGCACCTCAACGATTTTATCAAGGATACAAGAACAACAACTCAGACTTTTCTTATGAAAATCCTTATAATGTACTGAAGTTACCTCAAGGCTTCGAACAACAAGTCTGTAATGACCCATTACCTTAAGTAGGTGATTAATATTAATTAGATTTCTAATTAACCCGAGTTAGGCTCGTGGTTAAGCCCGACTTATATCGATTAGCATGTGCATGGATTTGCGCACCGTTTAGTGTTTGTTTGATGCGTATTAGTATCTATTGAAATTAATTGGATTTATTGGACTATAATTGAATAATTGAAAAATTATGGGACGTCTAATATCGTGTGTACGTCAAGAGTGTATTAAAAATAAATAAATAAATAATTAGTAATTGGTGGGCGCCTAGTGACACATGGGGTCGAGGATGACAAGTTTGAGACGTACTGTAGTGTGCACACCTGACGTCCGTCATTGGCACACGCGATGAATTTTTAGGCACGAAGTACATAGTGATCTATATATTTATATATAGTTATATATTTAAATATATAAATGAACCCTATAGTTTGAATTAATAAAAATTTTAAATTGGATTTGCTTTGAGATACGCATAGTGTGAGTATTAACGAAGTGAATAAGTGGTGCGTTGGTTATTGGAGAGGCTTTTTATGTCTCGAGATGCATGCGATCACATCTTACTGAAAATCAATGTGATTTTAATTCCATTCTTTAACTGTCTTCGATATTAGTAAGTACAAATCTTGAGAAAATCTTTATTTTAACTAAACAATAAGTCGGTCAAGATGGATGGGTTAGTTAATAGCCATTGGATAGGCCTCAAGATATGCATTTTGCATCTTGAGAAAGATCAAAATAAAAAATAAAACATTAGATCTGCCAAAGATTCATGCGGTATGAATCTCGAGGAAATCTTATATTTATCTTCTTACACCTCACTGTTTCCTCTGTATATCAATGAAATCAAAGAAGAAGAAACAGAGAGAGAACTCGAGAAGATCGATGAGATGGAGATGGAAAGATCGATGGAGTCGATCAGGGTGAGACGATTATCGTTGTTGTCGATTGTTGTTGTGTTGATGCGGTTGTTGATGTTGTTGTTTGTGTCGTTGGTATTGTTGTTGTTGCGAGATGGATTGAAAGGTTTGTCCTAGGAGGGAGACGACATAGGAGTCGTCTACCTTGATAAATCAATACTGGGGTTGGGAATTAAAAAAAAAAGAAATCTAACTAGGGACAAAATGTCCCTAGTTTCGATTTGGGGGAGGAGGAGGAGGAGGGAGGGGATGAGATGAACACGCATGGCCCCCGCCTTAGGCCGGGCTAGGGGCTTGGGGTAGGCTCGGCCTATGGGGTGAGCCAGGCCCAACACCTTGGCCAAGGTCGGGTTAGACCCGTTAGATTCGATCCGGCCCAGTTAAAAAAAGAAAAAAAAGTGAAAAATGCTGGAAAATTGAGAAAAACTCCAAAAAAGTTATAAGAAAATGTTGAAAAATATATTTTGATAAAATAAATAGAAATTGATGAATTTCTATAAAAAATGAAGAATTCAAGATTCCAGTGAGACTTTATACCGATGGTTTTACCTTGAAAAGCTTGAAATGGTCATATTGGCCTAAAAATAATAAATTATCTGCGGATTCGATTTGGAAAAATCTAAGGGTTCTAATTAATGAGTATTGGATCCAAATTAAATAAAATTGCTTTATTTTTAGGTTTTTGGTCGATGGGAAAAGGTTTACAGATCTCGAGAGTTGCGTAAGTCGGTAACAGGGGTGTATTCAATTGAGATTTTAATAGACTTTTAGTTACTTTTATAATTGGATGACTTTTATAAAGTTTGTAGATTTTCGTAGATGCTTAATGACTTTGACAAACTATTATGGAAACTTTATTTTGATGACTTTTATTAACATTCAAGATTTTTAGTGATTTTTGTGAACTTCTTAAACATGATTTTGATTGATACTAGTAAATTTTTGTGATTTTTATATTGAAACAAATATTTTGAACTTTATTATAAAAAATAGATGAATACTTATATTTTTTTTTCTTAAGAACTATTACTAATTTTTTAAAAAGTATTTTTGTATTTTAATAAGAAAATCATATACACATATTAATGAATTAATATCAAGATAGTAACATAACAAATAAGTAAATAAATATCAACAAAATAAATTAAATGAATAATCTTTTAGTAGAAAAAATGAACCAAGTAAGATCATTGTGTAAAAAGTTTGCACTTTTTTTTACCTAAATAAAAAAAACTTATATTTTTTTCCTTAAGAATGATAGTTTAAATTTCTTAAAATGCACTTCTTGCATTTTTAAAAAATATATGATTATTTTCTCCAAAAATAATAATATTACGCTTTTTAAGATTATAATTATACACTTAATAAAGAAAACTTTTTTGCAAAAAAAATCTTATAAAAAATGTATAATGATGCAAGAATGAGATTTTGTTAATAACGACATCATTTTATTTTCATCAACATAGGCATTAGAGTATAATGAGTGTGCAATGAAATCCATGAGTTGTTGAGTGGTTAGAGAAGTTGATAAAAATAATTGATAAGAAAATACCTAGTGAACAATGAAGTCCTTATTGAATAAGGGAACAAACAAAAATTAAAAGTCTCTAAAAGTTTCTGGGTTGAGGTGAGGAGAAGCTGAGGATTTCTTTATGTGTATTTTTATACAAAAAGTCTATAAAAGTCGAGATTTATAACCAAAACACAAAAGTTACTAAAAAATTAAATACACCTTACTTTTATAAACTCTCTAAAAGTTTAAATTGAATACCTCAAAACTTTAATAGACTTTTATCAAGTCTATCAAAGCTCACATTGAATACACCTTACTTTTATAAACTCTCTAAAAGTTTTAATTGAATACACCTAAAATTCTTTAGTAATTAAAAGTAAACATAAGTCCACTAAAATCTCAATTGAATACACCCCTATAAAAAATTAGGAAAGCTCAGCGCAGGTAAGTGAGACTAGTATTTTTTATCAATTATGCAACGTAATTAGTATAATTAGTTCATATAGAATTATGGAATGGGAGTGGGGCATTGTACTGTGACTTGAACTGGTTTTTATGAGAAATTATCTGGAAAGAGGTACGATGGGCGAATCAGACTGGACTGACGATGAAGGTGATTGGTTAGCTACCAACACTTTTCCTTTAGCAACCTTGAGTTACCTGGTTGTTGCTTTCCTATTTAAGTTGATAGCTACGGTACTATTAGATACACCATAAAAATCATACGTTGGCCAATGTATAGGGTTATGTAGATCGTAATTCATGGTAACAAGAGTTTACAACTTAGTTTTGAAATCAAAATACAAGTCATTAGTACAGTTGCAATTGAACTATGAACTTACATTCCGTTATTTCTTGTTATATCATTTTAATACCTGAGTAGATATGGTTTGGATTCATATTGCTATTCTTTGATCATTTTTATTAGTTGAAAATCGATACGTCTATGAGCATCACTTACTGACCAAGTTGGAGCACTCATTCCCTAATGAACATTTCAGGTTGTCGATATGCGTTTGGACTCAGGAACAGAGAAGATCTTCTCTACAGTGAAGTGATTTCACCATTGTTTATATATTGTACTGAATTAATATTTTATAAACGGGGTTGGGATATGATTTTACAACCAAGACTTATGGATTTTTGTATATCGTATGTTTTATCGAAATTTTTTTAATTCCGCTACATTTTCAATTATTTATTCGATATACGATATATTATTTGTGTGATTATTAGGTGTGAAGGATGACCGTACTATTACTCTAATTGAGTCCAATTGGTGTGGCGGGGCTTAATTATGGTTTCAGATCGGGTATCGCCCTAATTGAGATAGGGGATGCTACAAAGTCTAACAAGGGAAACTAGGGCAGAGCAAAGAGATGGACTTCATTGAAGTCAATTGAGAAGTATTCGCAAGCCATGGAAGTGAGAGATAGGGGAATGAGAAGCACGAGAAAGAGTTGGAAGGACTAAAACAAGACATGAAGAGGATGAACAATGAGCAATCACAATCCATCAAGAATTTTGAGAGGCAAATTGGTCAACATGCTGTAGCCTTGAACTCGAGGAAAGAATGACAGTTTTCTAGCAACACCGTCACCAATCCCAAGGAGAATGTGCGTGCTATTCGCATGATGAGCACTAGGACATTTGTAATGACCTATTACCTTAAGCCGGTGATTAGTACTAATCCAAATCTTAATTAACCCAAGTTAAGCTCATGGTTAAGTCTGACATACCTTGATTAATGTGTGTGTGTGTGTGTGTGTGTGTGTGTGTGTGTGTGTGTGTGTGTGTGTGTGTGTGTGTGTGTGTGTGTGTGTGTGTGTGTGTGTGTTTGCATGGTGATTTATGTTTGTTTGGATTGTTTAAGAAACCTAATAGGTTGTAGTATAATAATGAAGTTTATATACAAGCCTATAATTGGAAAATACATATTAAGCAATAAATTACCGATATACCAAGTGCAATGAGGGGGTTGTGGAATGAGTGCGCACGCCGAGAATACTCGTAGGCATGTCTGGTGAATTTATTAGCGAGAAAATACACGAGATGTATATATATTTATATATATTGGATATATAAATGTATATATTGGAAATTAAAAGCTAGTTTAATTATATGGATCAGTGGATCGGCTCGAGAGAAGTGTAAGTGTTTAATGGTGTTTAAGTTTGTGTCACTTCAAGGAGTGTTACTTTAAGACATTAAACCACTTGATCAGTCTCAAGATAGCATGGTGCATATCTCATTCATATCATCGAAACAATGAGTGGAGAACGGGTTTAGGTTTAATTTCCGATTGCTGGAGATTTTTCGGGGAGCCGAATAAGTATTGAGGAGCTAAAATGAATCAAAAGCTAGAGATCATCACTTTGGTATTTTTGTTTTTGTGTTACTTGAAGTGTAATTTGATAGTGATGAGGAAATCTCTATGAATTATGTTCTTTGTTTAGTGAATATGGTTTGTTACCTCACTAGAGGTCCACCCTGATGAATTTTAGGAATGCATACTGTGATTTTGTAGATTTATGGATGGAACAGTGGTTGCTTCCCTATGTGCTTCGAGATAGTACATGGTGGAGCATGCTCCCTTCGTTAGTTATGATGAGCACAGCTGTTGGAGCACACTCCACCCACTAAGGGAGCGTGCTCCCACCCCAGAAAACAACAATAAAGCTGAGTTTTTATAAAGATTTCTTGAGGACTTAAGAACTGAAATAGGGGTTCTAGTTACAGGTTATTGGACCTAAATTGATTGCAAATGGTTTATGATAGGTGTTGGATCCCCGAAAAATCATAAGTGCCCAAACAAGTTAGGAATTTAGAACAAAAACCTAGACTGAGGTAAGTATGAATTTGCTTATTTATCAATGTTACATGGCTATCGTAGTATATGTAGTTCATATAGTTTATGGACTGAAATGGGGGACTATGTACACTGTGATAGTTTTGATAAATGGAAAATGGTGTGTACTGTGATTCATGAGAGTAAGTTCTTAGAGCTTAGACCAGGTTATATAGGAGATGGGTTAGCTTCCCGTCCTATATGTAACTTCCTATTCTAGGTTGCATGGATTACATACTCACTAGAGGGTTTTGGATAGAACCATCAGGCATTAATGGATTGGCTAGATAACATATCAACCAATATGTTGGTCTAGCAATCGCATTAATGGCGCCGATAGATAATCGACTCTAGTTGTATAAATTAAATGAGAATCACGGTGTAATAGTCAATGATAAGTTGCTTTGCATATGTTATTTATTTATTTATATGCTTTCCATATTCTTGTTAGTTAACATTGGTACATATTTTTACTGCATAATGTTCTCGAATATTATATGGAATGTTGATGGCTTTGTGAATCCTAATTTATTGAGCAAGTTGGAGCGCTCACCTAAATTTAATATTTCAAATTCGCAACCCAGCGCTTCAGCTTAGGGAAAGGAGAAGATATAGGTGTCTTGTTTTCTTCTCTATAACGTAATAAGCTTTCTTGCACTTATATACACTGTTTGATATATTTTGATATATATAAATAAGGTCAGGAGGTTTATAATCAATGTTTTGAGTTTTGGTAAACTCTGTATTGCCGTATATTGTTATATATTGAAAAAGCTTTAATTTTTTGCTATGTATACTTTGGATTATTTATTCGATATTAATTTACAGGTAGAGTTTATTAGGTATAAAAGATAAGGCTGCTGGCTTTAGTTAAGTTTGGTTGGGTTACCGAGGCTTAATTAGGGTTTCAGGTCGAGTATTGCCCTAACCGAGATAAGGAATGCTACAGCTTGGTATCAAAGCCTAAGGTTTATCACTTTCGAATAAAATGGTAACTTTGATCTAGTTTGGTATCATAGATAAGGCTATGAACTCAATTTTACTTTCAAATAGTTTTTGAAGTAAATGATAGCATAATCCTTTGTACCGGAACCCAAGTTCATTGACTTTGAGAGTTGTCTCGAGTTATGAATAAGCTTAAAGTTCGATAAACAACTTTTATCGTGTTTTGTGGGGAAAATGAAAATGAAAACATTATTATACGTTATTTGCTACACATATTATTATTTACAATATAGATATGAGTTCCTTGTATTCTTTGAATGTTACCCTAATGATCTTATCTCTCATTTGACTTTAAAATTTAATGGCGGATCGAGAAGAGGGTTCATAGAGGCATGAACCTCAAGGTAATAGGGAAATAGAAGATCAATGTAAATTTAAAATTGAGCAGTAAATGAAGGAGATTATATAGTCGCATGCGAAACTTATGGCTATGCTGACAGCTCAGATAGGACCACTAGTACAACGACCTGAGGCACAGCCTGCGACCAGTCCAAGGTTAGCATAGCTGAGGGAGGAGCTGAGATAGTAGCAGATCTAGTCCAACTAGTATTACAACATATTTTAGTGCCGGAGACAGCTGCCAAGGTGCGAGTGGATTCTAAGATGGCTACATTTCTCAAAACCTGCAAGGTGTTCATGAAATACGACATTATGAGATTCGATGATATGGAGGAAGGGGTAGCTTAGACTTGGATATTGAAGATGGAGCAATGATTCATTGTTGTAGATATTGAGGACTGGTTTAAGGTTAAATAGGTCACATTTTTGCTAATATGTTCTGCACAAAAGCGGTGGGATTCCCTAGAAAGAGAAAGGAAGACTATCACTACTTGTCCACAATTTCAGATTATATTCTACAGGCGGTATTTCCTGAATTTAGTTAGAAAAAGGAAGAAAATTGAGTTCATTTAACTAGGAAAGGGAGCTATGTCTGTACCATAGTATGAGAGGAGGTTTACTGAGTTAAGTGAATTTGCTCTTGAGATGGTAGTACTGGAGGAGAACACAATTGATTTATTTCTTGATGGGCTGGATTACGTGATCAGAGTAGTTGTTTTACTCATCCTTCAACTAGTTACACTTTTATATTTGAGAGTGCGATGGAGGTGGAAGCAATTATTATAGCCAGATCTTTTAGTACAGTACTTACAACCCCACTAGTACCACGGTATCCTAGAATTCAGAGAATCCAAGAATTTAGTCATTTTTGACCGATTATGAGGAGGACGAGTATAGCTGGCATAGCTACACAATTAGAGTTTGTAAGGACAAATTTTATCAGTACACTAGTTCCTCCAGTTTCTCAGGCTTCAGTAGCCAAACCACCTTTACCACCATCTCAGTCTCGAGGTAGGGGTAAGGGTAGAGCACAATCATCACAGAAACTGAGTTGATCGAGGTAGGTTTTTCAAGCCAATAGTTTTCCTTAGAGGGCTTTGACGATATGATATCGGTGTAGATAGATGGGGCATATTTAGAGAGAGTGTTCTATGCTGCCGGTCACATTAGTAGGCAATACAACACCACCTGCATGAGGGCAGACTCATGTAATTGTTGAGGCATACCCAAAGGCAAATCAGAGACTTGTGGAAGGTATATTAAATATTTATGGTCGAGATATGCATGTTTTGATTAATGCTAGTTCTACAGTTTCTTTTATTGCTAGTGTAATAGTTGATGAGTTGAAATTGAAACCTGTTAGAGCCAGTACATTGTTGATTCTTAGCACGATAGTGAGTGAGAAGGTTTATCCTAACCCGATCTGCGAGGGATGTGTAGTTAAAATTGGGGAGAATGAACTTCCAATGAATCAGAGGGTAATAGAGGTCCTAGAATTTAATGCCTTACTTAGGATGAATTGGTTATCAGTATACAATGCTATTATTGACTATTTTCATAAGATGGTAATCTTTCAAATTCTTAACTTTTCTAAAATTATAGTCTATAATGGCTATAATCCTTCATGACTTGCAACTTGTGAAAGGGAAGGTACTCCTCGAGATTTAGAAGTTATGGCAGGAGTTGTCACATTTGGAAAGCTGGGACAAGAACTTAAGGTTAATGAGATACCCGTGGTTTGTAAGTTTTTGGAAGTCTTTTTCCTGACTTGCCTGGACTTCCACCGCCATGTGTCATTGACTTCATCATTAATCTTATTCTTGGTACTAAATCTATATCTATTCATCTATATCGTATGGCACCGAAGGAATTATGCGAGTTGCAGACTCAGTTTGAGGATTTGCTATAAAAGGGGTTTATCCATCCTAGTATGTATCAGGGGGGGGACACCAATTCTTTTTGTGAAGAAGAAGGACATAACCCTACATATGTTCATTGATTATAGACAACTTAATCAGGTGACTATCATGAACAAATATTCATTACTCATGATCAATGATTTATTTGATCAATTGAAGGGTGTCAAACATTTCTCGAAGATTGATTTGAGGTTTGGTTATCATCAACTGAGGATTAGGGATGAGGATATCTTGAAGACGGCTTTCAGTACTCGCTAAGGGTAATTTGGGTTTATAGTGATGTCATTTGGGCTCACTAATGCTCCAGCCATGGTTATGGATTTGATGCATAAGGTTTTTAAACCCTATATTAACTAATTTATTATCGTGTTTATCGATGATATTTTTATCTATTTGAAGACAGAGGAAGAGCATTCACACTACCTCAGAATTACATTGCAGACTCTGAAAGATAATCAGCCGTATGTCATATTTAGTAAGTGCGAATTCTGGTTTTAGAGTTCAAATTTCTTGGACACATGGTTAATGCTGAGGGTATATTTAATGATCTAGCATATATGAAGGCAATAAGGGATTTGCCTACTCTTGCCATAGTGTCAGAGGTTGGAAGTTTTCTACGGTTAGTGGGTTATTATAGATGATTCGTTAATAGATTCTCTTGTGTTGCTCTGCCAATGAATCGACTAACAAAGAAAGATATTGACTTTGTATGGTCAGACAAGTGCAAGGCTACCTTTAAAGGTTTGAATGATAGTTTGACTACAACACCTATTCTTATATTACCAGAATCGGGGAAGGAATTAGTGGTTTATACTGATGTTTCTCATTCGCGCTTAGGCTATGTGCTAATGCAGAAAGGTAGGGTTGTAGCCAATGCTTCAAGGAAACTCAAGGTTTATGAAAGAAATTATCTAGTTCATGATCTTGAGCTAGCCATAGTTGTTTTTGCCTCGAAGATTTGGAGGCATTATTTGTATGGTGAGAAGTTTATAGTATTTTCAGATCGTAAGAGTCTGAAATACTTGTTTACTCAGAGTGAACTGAATATGAGGTAGCATAGTTGGCTCGAGTTCCTCAATGATTATTAATTCTTTATGGAGTACCATCCAGGCAAAACAAATGTGGTTGCTAATGCCTTGAGCAGGAGAAGAACAAGTACAAAGAGTGTAGCTACTGCTAGAGCTTCTCGGTTTAGACTTCTTTAGGAAGCTTCAACGATGATGATTTGTGAAAGTCCAACTGGCACATCATTAACTGAGAGAGTTAGGTCCAAAGCTACTAATCTGTTCTTCTATGCTCGGATTTAAGCTAAACTGGAGATGATTCGACGAGTGGTTCATTGTCAGAAATCTGATTAAGATTTGTATCACGTCAAAGGTTAGCGACTAGTGTAGATCATCCTGATTGGTCAGTTTCTGATAATGGTGCGTTACGATTCAAGGATAGATTGTAGATTCCAGCTTAAGATCAGTTGAGGTAGGAGCTGCTTTGGGAACCTCATAGATCTCTTTACTCTATTTATCCAGGTAACACTAAGATGTATCACGATATGAGGTGTGTTTATTGGTGGCCTGGGATGAAGACTACATTGCTAAGTTTGTAAAGAGAAGTGCGATATATCAGCAAGTTAAGGCTGAGCATTGGAAAACCTAGAGGGTTATTTCATTCACTGCCTATTCCTTAGTGGAAATAAAAAATATGTTGATGGATTTTTTCTCAGTCTACTTTTGAGTCAGTATAAACACGATGCAGCATGGGTCGTGGTTGATAAGTTAACGAAGTCCGTGCTTTTCTTTCCGGTTTTCATTCGAGATCCTCTTGACCAATTATGTGAGGTGTACATACAGGAGGTGTTGAGATTTCATGGAGTTCCAGTGTCGATTACTTTGGATAGAGATCCAAGATTCACATCTAGACTGTGGAGTGAATTACAAAGATAGTTGGGAATTGTTCTTAACTTCAGTACGACATACTATCCTCAGATTGATGAACAGATTGAGTGATTGATATTGGTGCTAGATGATATGATTTAAGCTTGTGTCTTAGAGTTTAGTGGTAATTGGAGAAATACATTCATAGTGTGAGTTCTCTTATAATAATAACTATCAGGCTAGCATTAGAATGATTCATTTTGAAGCTTTTTATGATCAGCTTGTCCTTCACTTGCGTATCGGACAGAAGTTGGGGATACAATTTTGTTAGGGCCGAAGTTGATTCAGGGTTACATATAGAATACAATTGATTTGCCAACGTTTAACTACATCATAGTAGAGACAAGAGATACGCTAGTAAACATCATAGATTTTTAGAGTTTTCAAAGGATGATCTTGTCTTGTTGAGAGTCTTACCTATTAAAGGCTTGTATAGATTGGAGTTGCGAGGTAAGCTAGCTCCAAGGTACATTGGGCCGTTCAGGGTACATGAAAGGATTGGTCCTGTTGCTTACAGGTTAGAGTTACCTCCTCAACTAGTCAAAGTCCAAAATGTCTTCCATATGTCTATACTGCGCAAGATGGAGACTCAGTTCACTCCAAGGGTTGATTGGAATGAATTTTTTGTCTTTGGGAAGATTTATCTTATGAAGAGCTGGCAATTCAGGTACTTGATTCTAAGATTCAGAGGCTGAGAACCAAGGAGATTCCTTTGGTTAAAGTGAAATGACAATTTCACGGAGACGAGGAACTAACCTAGAAGTGGGAGTCCTATATGAAAGAGCAGTTTCCATTTCTATTCGAAACTACGTGCAACTTTACATTTACTTTAATTTTGATGAAGAAATTACTTTAAAGTGGGGAGACTATAATGACCTATTACTTTAAGCTGGTGATTAGTACTAATTCAAATCATAATTAACCTGAGTTAGGCTCATAGTTAAGTTCAGCGTACCTCGATTATTGTGTGCATGGTAATTTACATTTGTTTGGATTGCTTAAGAAGTTTTATAGGCTGTAGTAAAATAATGAAGTTTATATACAAGACTATAATTTAAAAACACATATTAAACAATGAATTACTGGTACACCAAGTGCAACGAGGGGGTTGTAGAATGAATGTGCACACTTGAGAATACTTGTAGGCATGTCCAGTGAATTTATTGGTGAGAAAATACACGAGATATGTATATATATTTATATATATTGAATATCTAAATATATATTAGAAATTAAAAGTTAGTTTGAATTATATCGATCATTAGACCGCCTCGAGAGAAGCATAACTGTTTGATGGTGTTTAAGTTCATGTCACTTTAAGGAGTGTCACTTTAACATATTAAACCACTTGTTCAGTCTTGAGATAGCGTGATGCGTATCTTAAGGAAAATCTATATATTTAAACTAAAACTCATACTTATCTCATTCGTTTGATTGAAACAATGAATGGAGAATTATGTTTGATTTTTGATCATTGGAGATTATTTAGGGAGCTGAATCGGTGTGGATTGAGAAGTATAAACAAGTCAAAAACAAAAGAGCATCACTTTGTTATGTTTTGTTTTTGTGTTAGTTGAAGTGTAATTTGATGGTGATGAGGAAATCTATGTGAATTATGATCTTTGTTGACTGAATATGGATTGTTACATCACTAGAGGTCTTCCTTGATGAATTTTGGGAGTGTATATAGTGATTTTGTAGATTTGTGGATGGAATAGTGGCTGAGGGTGGAACGTGCTCCCCCTAGCGGAGGAACACGCTCCCTTCATCCGTCGTGATGAACACATCTGCTGGGGTGCATTCCACCCACTAATGGAACGTGCTCCCACCCCAAAAAAATAGCAATAAAGCTGAGTCTTTATGAGGATTTTAGGAGAACTTAGGGACTGAGCTAGGGATTGTAATTATAGGGTATTGGACCTAAATTGATTACAAATGGTCTATGATAGGTGTTGGATCCTTGAGAAAGCTTGAGTGCTTGAAAAAGTTAGGAATCTTAAACGAAGAACCAGACCGAGGTAAGTACGGATTCGCTTATTTATCAATGTTGTCTGACTATCTTAATATACGTAGTTCATATAGTTTATGGATTGAAATGGAGGACTATGTACACTGTGATAGTTTTGATAAATAGAAAACGATGTTTACTATGATTCACGAGAGTAAGTTCCTTGAACTGAGGCCAAGTTATATTGGAGATGAGTTACCTTCCCGACCTATATGTAACTTCCTACTTAGTTTATAGGTTGCGTGGATTACATACTCACTAGAGGGTTTCAGATAGAACTATTAGGCATTAATGGATCAGCTAGACAACATATCAACCATTATGTTGGTCTAGCAATCACATTAATGGTGTCGATGGGTAATCAACCCTAGTTTCGTAAATTAAATGGGAATCACTGTATAATAGTCAATTATAAGTTGCTTTGCATCTGTTATTTATAGATTTATATGCTTTACATATTATTGTTACTTACCAATGGTGCATATTTGTATTGCATAATATTTCTAATTATTATATAGAATGTCGATGCCTTTGTGAATCCTTACTTATTAAGCAAGTTGGAATGCTCACCCAAATTTAATATTTTAGGTCCGTAACCCAGTGCTTTAGTGAAAGGTAAAGAGAAGATTTAGGTGTCTTGTTGTCTTCTCTATGATATAATGAGTTTTTTTTGTAATTTTATACACCGTTGACATATTTTGATGTATATAAATAGGACTGGGAGGTTTGTAATCAAGGTTTTGAGTTTTGGTAAACTCGGTATTACTATATATTGTTATATATCGAAAAAGCCTTAATTTTCTGCTATGTACACTTTAAATCATTTATTCGATATGAATATGCAGGTTGAGTTTATCAGGTACTAACGTTGTGGGCTTTAGTTAAGTCTAGTTGGGTTACCAGGGCTTAATTAGGGTTTCAGGCCGAGTATCGCCCTAATCGGGATAGGAGATGCTACAACATCTGAGGAGCTAGGACAAGACTAAGCAATGTGTAAGCTGAAGAAGGTCAATAAAATATAAATTAAGAAGTTAGAGAATTCAGAAGAAGTGCAAATGGTTGAGTTTTAGAAAGAGGCTCTATGCTTCACATATTATATTAACTACTTAGCATGCAGAGTGTTTCCTTCCGATTTAACAAATCAGCATGAAAGAAATTCTTAAGTGATGTGAAGTCATATTTTTGGGATGATCCATATCTGTTTAAGAGATGCAATGATGGACTAATTTGATGATGTGTAGCAAAGGATGAATTTATGGCCATTTTAGGAAGATGTCGTTCATCACTATATGAATGTACACTTTTTAGCATAAAAATGAAATCTGAAGTGTTGCAATGCGGGTTCTACTGGCCAAATCTATTTAAGGATTCATATTTTTTTTTTGTAAAAACTTACAATGAATGCCAACAAACATAAAATGTTTCTAGAAGGCAAGAGTTTCCACAAACTACATTTTAAGAAGTTGAACACTTTGACGTCTGGGAAATAGATTTTATAGGGCTATTCCCTACCTCATATGGGTAACTATGTATATTATTAGTACTGGACTACTTATCCAAATGGCTGGAAGCCGTAGCAACCACAACTAATGACGCAAAAGTGGTCATATAGTTCGTAAAGAAAAACTTCTTCTATCGATTCAGAATGCCTAGAGCAGTAGTTAATAACAACGGGTCACGTTTCTGCAATAGAGCCTTAGATACATTTTTAAAGAAATACGGAGTTAGGCACAAGACCTCACTGGCTTATAATCCTCAAACAAATGGACAAGCTGAAGTAAGTAACAAAGAAGTGAAACAGATCTTGGAAAAAATAATAAATATTAATATAAAAAATTGGGCGAAGAAGCATTGTGGGAATACATGAAGGCGTTTAAAACACTAATTGGCGCATCTTTGTATCGTTCGGCCTATGGAAAAGCATGTCACTTACAGGTAGAGTTAGAGCATAAAGCATATTGGGCAATTAAAAAGGACAACATGGGTTTTCAAGCTGCAAAGAAGGCAAAATTACTTCAACTAATGGTACTAGACTAGTTTAGATTGGACGCACACGTAAATGCTAAGTTATACGAAGAGAAATCGAGATAATGGCACGATAAAAGGATAGAATACCGATCCTTTGAGCCAGGACAACTAGTATTATTATTCAATTCAAGATTGAAGTTGTTTCCGAGCAAATTGAGATCATGATGGTCAGGACCATTCAAGGTAGTTGCTACTTGGCCTTATGGAGTAGTAGAGTTGATAACTAACAGTGGTAAGACATTTAAAATGAATGCTTAAAGATCTAAACTGTTTTATGGAATGGAAGTGAGGCAAGATGAGCTTGATGGGTTGAAGAAGTAAAAAACTCAATGCCTTGAAGAAAAAGAAAAGGAAGCAACAATGGAAGGCCAAGTAAAAATATGAATGACCACCCGAAAAAGACCACAAGGCAATGACATCAAGTTGGTTCCAAAGAAAATAGACCAAAACTCAAGTTCATCCCATGACTTCAACTTATCAAAATGAAAGATCCTGGAGAGATAAGCATACTGATAAACATTGACGGACACCATTTTAGAAACGTCTTATTTGAGACAGGAGCTTTAGTTGATTTCACGCCATTGATGCATATGATACATGCCGACTTGAAGATTAATCGTCCCGATATGATGAATTTGCAAGTAGCATATGGTAATGTGACACCTACTATAGGAAGAGTTTCGAATATGCCTGTGAAAGTAGGTAGATTCACATTCATCGCAAATTTCGAGGTCATGAACCACAATATGGATGATGATGTATGTAATGACCTGATACCTTAAGGTGGTTATTGGTACTAATCTAAATCCTAATTAACTTGAGTTAGGCTCGTGGTTAAGTCTGGTGTACCTCGATTAGCGTATATATGTGTTTACATGATGATTTGTGTTTGTTTGGGTTTTTTAAGAAAGTTTAAAGGTTGTAGCATAATATACACTTTATATACAAGCCTATAATTGTAAAATACATAATAAACAATAGATTGCCGGTACACTTAGTGCGACGAGGGGGTCGTGGAATGAATGTGAACACCCAAGAACACCCGTAGGCATATCCGATGAATTTATTGGTGAAACAATACACGATATATATATATATATATTTATATATTAGATGTATATATATTATAAATTAAAAGTTAGTTTGAATTATATGGATTGTTAGATCGCCTCAAGAGGAGCGTAAGTGTTTGATGCGTTAAAATTTGTGTCATTTTAAGGAGTGTCATGTTAGCATATCACTCATTCAATTAGTCTCGAGATAGCGCAATGTATATCTCGAGGAAAATTCCTATATTTAAACAAAAAAATCATGTTAATCGAAACAGTGAGAGAAAGGGTTAAGGGTTTGATTTTGGATTCTAGAAGATTATTCATGAAGTCGAATCAAAGTGAATTGAGGAGCTTAACGAATGAAAAGCCAAAGATCATCACTTTGGTATGTTAAGTTTTTGTGTTTGTTGAAGTCCAATTTGATGGTGATGATTAAATCTCTGTAAATTATGTTTTTTGATTAATAGAAATGGCTTGTTACCTCATTAAAGGTTCTCCCTGATGAATTTTAGGAGTGTATAGTATTGTTTGGTGAATTTGGGGATGGAATAGTGCTGCCGCCCTGTGTACAAGACAGTACAAAGTGGAGCACTCTCCACCTAGCAGAGTAGCGCGATTTCTTCATTAGTTGTGATAAACACAGCTGCTATAGTGCACTCTACCCATTGAGGGAGCGCGCTCCAATCCCATAAAACAACAATAATGTTGAGTTTTGTTTAAGATTTCTTAAGGATTTGGGGACTGACTTAACGGTTCTAATTATAGTGTAATAGACCTATATTGATTATAAATGGTCTATGATAGGTGTTGGATCCCCGAGAAAGTTTGAATGCCCAGAAAGTCAGGAGTTTGGACCAAGAACCTAGACCGAGATAAGTACGAATTCACTTATTTATCAATGTTGCCTGGCTATCTTAATATATATAGTTTATGTAGTTTATGGATTGAAATGTGGGTCTATGTACACTGTGATGTTTTAAATTATACGAAAAATGGTGTCTAATGTGATCTATGGGAGTAACTCCTAAGGAGTGAGACCAGGTTGTATAGGATAAGGGGATGATCTCTCGGTCTATACGTAACTCCTATTAGTTAGATAGGTTACGTGGATTACATATTTACTAGATGGTTTTGGATAGAACCATCGGGCATTAATGGATTTACTAGACAATATATCGACCAATGTATTGGTCTAGCAATCACATAGCGTCAGTTGGTAATCGACCTTAGTTTTATTAATAAAATGAGAATCACAGTGAAATTAGTCAATGATAATTTGCTTTGCATCCGTTATATATTGAAATATATGCTTTACATATTCTTGTTAGTTAACATTTGTTCATATTGTTATTGCATAATGTTCTTGATTACTATATGGAATGTTGATGGCTTTATGAATCTTTAGTTACTGAACAAGTTGGAGGGCTCACCCAAATTCAATATTTCAGGTTCACAACCTAGCGCTTCAGCAAAAGGCAAGGAGAAGATTTAGGTGTCTTGTTATCTTCTTTACGATGTAATGAGCCTTCTTGTACTTATATACACTGTTTAATATATTTTAACATATATAAATAGGGTTGAGAGATTTATAATCAAGGTTTTGAGTTTTGATAAACTTTGTATTACTGTATATTGTTTATATATAAAAAAAGATTTAATTTTCTACTGCATATACTTTGAATTGATTATTCGATATTAATATACATGTTAAGTTTATTAGGTACAAATAGAGAAGCTGCTCGCTCTAGTTAAGTCTGACTGGGTTACCAAGGCTTAATTAGGGTTTCAACCTTAGTATCACCTTAATTGGGATAGGGGATGCTACAATGTATCTATCATACTTGGGTGGCTATTCTTGAACATGGCTAAAACAAACTTATACATAAGAGAGAAGAGGATCAAGATGAGTATCGATGAGGGTGATGATGCCAAGAAAGTTGTTTTTGTCTATAGTGAAAAAGCACATCTTAACGGGAATGACATCATAATCTTTGATTTGCAGATGAAGCTCTTCATTTAGAATCGAACTTAACGAGCGAAAAGGCGTTAGGCTAATGATGTTAAATTAAGTGCTACTGGGAGGCGCCCTAGGGTTTTAAATTTTAAGTTTTTGAATTTCAGTTAGTAGTTAGTTATTTAGTTCCATAATTACAATTAACAAGTTTTAATTCTAACTTTTGAAAATTTGTGTCGAATGTGCAAGAAAGACCATTAGCCAGGTGATGATTCATTGGAATGGAAATGTCTCACGAACTCAATAAAAGAGCGAAAAGAGCGAAATAGTTCAAAATGGTGAAGGTAAGGTGCATGGGCGAATAAAAAAGATAAAACTTATTAATTTTTATATCCTTATTGGTTTTATGCGGTCACGACATATTTTGTGAGTTGTACACAAAGTTGGAGGAACGTTGGAGAAAAATTAGCAAAGAAATATACGTGAAGATGTGGGCTATGAGGTCGACGCTATAGGTAATACCCTCGACATTGCGAGTACAAGCCACAACGTCGAGGTGTCAGTAGGCTAAAAAATGGAAAAACCTACTCCGTCGTTGACACAGTGGCGACACCCGGGGTTGACTTTAATGGTTTTAACCCCATTTTGCATCCATTCTTCACACTTGCATTAAAAACCTACCAAAACCACCAAACATAAATCCCTATAGAGCCAAAGTTTGATCATTTTCAAGTGAGATTGGTGAGTTTCTAGTGATTTAGAGTGACTAAACAAACACATTGTGGAGTTGCACAAGTTAAAGAGCTAGGGCTTGAATTTTTGAATTTAGATTCCAAAGAGAGCTAGGGTTCTAGTTGGTGGAAAAAGTTGAGGGCTTAGATTAAAAAACTTGAATGAGTGATCTACAACGAAAATTAATTCGACATTGAGGTAAATTTACAATCTCACCTAGTTATGCTTTGAATTTTGAGAATTTTGATGATATTATATGAAATTGCGGATTTGAGGTTTTAGGATAGGTTTTGCAAGATTGTGTGATAGTGAGCATTAATATTACCCATGTAGACTTAGTTGATATCTTTGCATTATTTGGCACTTGCATGATCCATGTTACATGAATTTTGATTTTTAGGGGATTTGAAGACCATGTTGCGTTGCATTAATTGTTAGTTGCTTGAAATTTGAAGAAAATTGCAAGAACAAGGAAACGAGTTAGCCAAACTAGAGCAAATGATTTTGAGGCGTCTACCTCTAAACACCCAATGATGAAAAACCTAGAATTTTTAAATCCAAATTTGTCATTTGTAAAGAGGCTAAGGACCGATTTGAGCGTATGGAGTAAATTTGCGAAAGAAGAATCAATTTGCCAGTTAAATATGAAAAAAGAGTGAATAACTTCATTTAGCACCGAAATTAGGAACAACTTACCTAAGATTATAAGGGGACTAAATTTAAGGATTAAATGAGATTGTTTTTGAGTTCTATGTTAATGCGAAGTTCACGGTTAAGGATGATGTAGTGAAGGTTAGAGGGGTTTATGTTCCCTTCAATAGACATGAGATAAGTAATTTCTATTGGTTGGAGGAATTAAGCTTGTATGTACATAGATTTTCTCGGCCAGATTATATGAGAGACCCTATAACTTATACCCACTTAGAGCCATAGAAGATGCATTGGTTGTCCCATGACAACAAAGATGGGTCCTGGGAGGTGAGAATGTGCCGAATCATAATATGAATAGGAGTATGTGGCAACATTTTCTTGTTGCATCACTATACCCAACTTTTTAGCAAGGTGAGATCAACAAGCTGAAAGCAACTTGTCTTTATAAGATTACAAAGTTCATGGAGATCAACATAGGAGAGATCATACACACCTGTCAAAGGGAGTCCATCATGTCAAAAAGGGACAAAAGTTGTTTCGTATATTGATAACTCATACGTGCTTAAGAGCCGGAATGAGGTTGAGAGACAAAGAAGAGTTTGATATAGATGCCTAACCAATCATGGATGAAGCTTTCATGCTCACGTTGAAATCACCACCTGGTTACTAAGACTCCAAGGAGAGAGAGAGCATGAAATCACCACCTGGTTACCAAGACTCCGATGAGAGAGAGAGAGAGAGAGAGAGAGAGAGAGAGAGAGAGAGAGAGAGAGAGAGAGAGAGAGAGGGCCGAGGGAGCTATACTTGAGGTCGAGTTGCTATCCACAAGGTAAAGGATTAGGCAGCAACAAAACTTGCCTAGGAGCTAGAAGAGGAGGAAAATGAAGAAGAGGAGGAGCAACAATAGCAAGAATTTGCTTTGGGCTACAAGTTTTTAGACCCAGAGATGGGAAAGTAAGACTAGGATGATATTGAAGTCTGTCCACCACCTTCTCGAACACAGACACTTATACCACCACTAGAGGATTTGAGTCCACGTTAGTAGAGGCTGTAGATAGCAGAGATGAGGAGATAATACCAAGAGGATATGGCGCAATAACAAGTAGCCATGCTGAGATATGAGCAAGATATGGAAAGGAGAGAACAACACGATGAAATGGGCAACACAATTTCATGTTGTTTGTTGATCATCATCAAGATATATAAAGATATGAGAGGAACATACAGCTGAGACCTATTGAAAGGTTATTAGGCTTTCCAACAGCACCAACATACGTGTTTGATCAGGATTTGGTCCACATAAGAAGATCCACACCATACATATAATGATGATGATGCACAGTTTTGAAGTTAGTGTAATAGGAATCCTTTAGACCTAAGTAGTTGAGAGTGACTTTGATTCCATACATATTTTAACATTTGAAATATTTTGTTAACTATTTACTTGTTTTAATGTTTAGTTTAGTTTATTATAACTTGTGTTATTACATATATTTATGTGTTTCAGTGCTTTCATGTTTTAGGCTTACTTTTAAACCTTGAGGACAAGGTTTGGTTTAAGTTAGGAGGGCATTGACACTACACCATACTATGAGAAAATGGTAAGATAGGTTGAGAAATAAGGAAAAACACTGTAGGTATGATCGTTTAAATTTTAAGTTGAAGCAGTTAAGAGGAAATTATAGTAGTGTATAATTTTTTTTGTTTTTCTTACTATATGAATGTTTAAATAGTATATATTAGATTATATATAGTAATATATAATGAATAAGTAGTTCATTTGCATGTTCATGCCTTTAATTGTGGATTAGTATATTAAAATTGTCTTGTTGATATGAAACTCAGAGAATGTTTTAAATTTTGAAAAAGAAACAATGAAATGTAATAAATAATGGTGTGATTGCATGATTAAAAACCTAAAGTTAAGGAAGACCTTGAACTTGAAACAAAAGCAAGAAACTAGAACACTTCTTGTGGAAAAAGTTAGATCTCTAAGGATTCTATAATAAGTGTGAATCTTACTTGAAAAGAAAAAGAAAATAAAGACTTAGAGCAAGAAAGCAAGAAATTTGCATTGTATATTAGAATTTAGAGTCCCTTGATTTAGTTAAACTAAGAAGTGCTAAACAATGTTTAGAAATAAAAAAGATATGAAAGAATCCTAGAAGGTCTACAGGAAAGGAGCAGAGAACTTGATGGTTGGAAAAAATGAGGAATAATAAAGTCCATAGGAAAAGGAGCGGGGATTGTAAAATAAAAAAATGAAAAGAAGAAGATGAAATGAGAGAAGAAAAAAAGAGGAAAAAGGCGGAAGTGTTGCATCCCTTACTTGATTAGGGTGATACTTGGCTTAAAACAACAATTAAGCTCCTATAACCCAGCCATACTTACTAGAGCCAGCAACCTCTCCATCTCTACCTGATAAACTTAACCTGTATATCAATATTGAATAAACAATACAAAATATACATATCAAAAAATTAAAACTTTTTCAATAATTAACAATATTAAAAAATACAGAGTTTATGAAAATCTAAAACCTCATTTATAAACCTCCTAACTTTTTTTATATACAACAAAATAGATCAAACAATATATATGAAGGTGAAGGCTGATTACATCGTAGAGAAGATTGTAAGACTATTAAATCTTCTCCTTGCCTTTCGCTGAAGTGCTAGGTTGCAAACCTGAAATATTAAATTTGGGGTGAGTGCTCCAACTTGCTTAGTAAGTAAGGATTCACAAAGCCATCAATATTTCATATAATAATCAAGAACATTATGCAATAAAAATATACACCAATGTTAACTATCAAGAATCTTATAAATAAATAAATAACATATGGAAGTTCGTCTGTCAATGACTATTACAGTATGATTCCCATTTTATTTATAAAACTAGGGTCGATTACCAACCGACATCATTAATGCTATTGCTAAATCGACACATTGGCTGATGTGCTGTATAGCCAATCCATTAATGTCTTATGGCTTTATCTGAAACCCTCTAGTGAGTATATAATTCACGCAACCTATTTAACTAAGTAGGAAATTACATAGAGGCGAGAAGGTAACTCATCTCCCATATAACCTGGTCTCGTTTCTAAGAACTTACTCTCGTTAATCACATTAAACATTATTTTTCATTTATTAAAACTATCAAAGTGTACATAGTCCCCTATTTTAGTCCATAAACTACATGAACTACATATACTAATATAGCCAAACAACATTGATATATAAGCGTAGGCGTACTTACCTCCGTTTAGGTTTTGTATCCAAGTTTCCTAACTTTCCAAGTCACTCATGCTTTCTTAAATATCCATGTGATGGCCCCAAACACCACAAATTGGGCCCCACTTAGTACTAGACCTACGTAGAACCCCCAGTCAACTCCCGTCATGTCAACGCGTGCCTAGTCGGACTCTATTTCAAATTATTCATCCATTGGTTGCTTATTAAGTTCGTTAATAAGTTTAACAAGTCTTAATATTCATTACACAATGGAAAGTAATTTAAAGCAACAAATAAAAGTTAACTGTAACGACCCAAATTAATTAAACTAGGATTATCATTAATCTTAAGGATTAACGGTTGTAATTCGAGCGTTACTTGGATAACTTGATTAACTCGAACATGAGAATCGAGAGAATATGTTAATTATGGATGATGATTGTTTATAATACAATGTTTAAAATCATAATTTATTGTATTGCATCACATATATGTATGTTGCTATCGGGCGAGTTAGGTGTAATGGTTATTTACATTGGAAAACGTGTCGAGGCATGGGGCACTGGGTTGCGGGTAGGTAGGTATTGATGGAACCATTGATGTATCTATAGGATTTCTAAGAACACTAATCATTTGTATTCTAATGGGCCTAAGCTAATTTAATTAGATCAAATAAATAAGGCCTATAGTTTGGATAAATTAGTTTGGAGCCATAAGATTGTCCTAGAGATACGTATTGGCACATTTAGAAACCAATAGAGTCTCAAATTGGTGTTACTTGAAAGAAGTTAGTGGAGAGTTGGAGGACAAAATGTCAAGTTGTAGACCATTAGATAAGTCTCGGGATAAGTATATACATTAAGTTCAATGGCTATGAATCAAACTCACCTTAATATATAGGATGAATTGATCAACACATGCAACCAAAACTATTTTCATTTCTAAGTTTCTAGAGAAAAAGAAAGCTTACTAGAGAGAAGAAATCAGTGGGTGTTGGTGAGAATTGATCAAGCTAGGTGATTCATCAACTAGGTAACTTTACCACACCAACAACTTAGCTAAATTTGGTATATTGATGAAAATATGATACTTTAGGAATGGATCACTATTTTTGATGAATTCTTGATCAATTATAAGTATTACTAACATTTCAATGGAGATTATCAACCGATTTTGAAGAAACTTAGGTTTTGGTGAATTTGGGAAAAACTAGTAAATGCATGAAATTGATTATTTTGATCCAATTACTGTTGTTTTTGTTGTTTTGAATGATGTTTTAGAGTCCCCATTAAGTGGAGAATGAGTTTACAGGGTTAGGTTAGATAATTGGGGTGTTTGGGATAGAATTCTCGAATTGAGAATTATGTCACCCAGAGCAGATATCGCGCTAACCAATTTGGGCGCTCAACTATTTTTTTAAAATGAAGAACAATAGCGCGCTAAACATATTCCCTAGCATACTAACTACATCTAGCACGCTAGGTAGACCCATTAGCATGCTAATGACAGATGAAAATTGAATTTAAGGGCTATTTTTGGGATTTTTGACTTAATACATATTTAAATACTTATAACCAACTTTAATTCATAAAATTGGACTTCAGGGACTTAGGGAACCGTAGCTCGGGTATCGGGGAGCTAGTCAGGTCGAATTTGGGAGTCCAAAGAAGTCAGAGCGTGTATTGAGGTGCGTAAACCCATTGGAATGGCTCAAAAAATTCATAGTTTTGTTTATCGATGTCGAATTGCATGTATGACTTCTAGTGGGCAAACATGAGTTTTCTACTCCTATTTCAGTTTGCGTATATATTGGTTGTGGCTAAATCACTTACACGGGTTACTTGTGTTTAGTGCTCATGTCGATGGCAGTAGAATATATTTACGATCGTCGGGAGGGATGTAAGGTGTTCCCTTAACTTGAAATAGCATTTGGAGGGATTCATTCGTTAATCGTAGTTGGGATTTAGTCACTGTAAGCCTATAAGTATATACATGGTTCTTTTCCTATTTTATTAATTACTGACTGGTTTAGTTAGGGTTTTCTCATGATGATACGGTTATTTATTCATTGATGATTTATTTCTGAGCATATTTATTTAGTATATGTTGTTTATTAAACGTTACTATTTTTAATTGTTGTATGCTGCCTACGTTTATGGGATTATGACTTACTATTGCTAGACGTCATATTCGCATGTCTCATAGCTTATTAGTTTTATTTCATGAATATTGTATGGACTTCTCTTGGGATTTTACTCACTAAACTCGTCGCTGATTTGTTAGGTGGCCGAGTACAAATCTTTCCATAGAAGAGTAAGGGCAAAAAGGTATTGGGTGACTACCTCAGAGATAGTGATGCCGACTCGTGTTTGATTACAATACGTATGTATTTACTTTTCGTTGGGTTTTGAGGACTTTAGAACACTAAATACATGCATATGGATCTTACGGTGTACTTATTTCGCATTTGATTTATACATGATATCTTTTTTTTGGGTTTTCATTACTTAGGATTGTTAAATATTGCATAATTTATTCACTTAAAGACTTTCTGCTGTAAAATTGTAATATAACTTGATAAATTGATTAACTGGCTAATTAAATAATTAATACTTAAATGGAGATTAATTAGCTAAACCAGTGTTAATCGGAAAAGTGTAAGCAATCAGTTAGGTCGCAGGGCGTTATAAGTAAGCAGGCCATGACATGGCATGGCTTGGTGACGTGTGATACGATGACATGGTAGGTCCCAAGGTTGCGTATGGATTTGGGGCAGCCACATTAACTAAATTCACGACAGTCCTAGGTGTGAAAATCATGCAAATAGTGTGATATCATGCATATAACTGGTGATAAGGAGTACAATACATATATACATGTATCATCAAGTGTATCTCACATCCCCAAGTACCCAAAGGCATCAAAACACCATGAATACATAGTCATATATATAACAAAATGACAAAAGAACCTACAAGGTAAGAGTAATGGGGCTGACTTTGAGGGTAGCTTAGAGGAAATTACCAAGCACAAGCTCCTTCCCTTACGACTCGAGGGACTTGCAATTGTCACCAACAATAGAGTCAATTCCAATGAGTAAAACCAGAAGAGATTCAACAAGTTTTCTAAGTAATAAATTACAATAGTCTCTAAATCATGTGGGTATTTAAAGAAAGCTGTAAATAAAATGACAGAGTGCATGATAAAAAACTAATCAAGTAAGCAGTGAAAATCGAGTGGAAAGGAAGCAAAAGATAGGTGAATAGGTAATTCTGTCTAAACTGTGGGTTTTTAGACCATAACACAGCTTGAAGTCAATACAGTGGGCCCAACACCAATTCCAACTACTCTGAAATGATTTTCTAGGCATTGAAAACTCATTGAGTCACTTCCAACAACCCTTTAATTATCAAGGTAAGCCACGGTGACCCTAGATGCTTTATCCCTTGAATAATCCTCAACGAAAAGCCACGATGACTCTAGATGCTTAACTTGCAAGATGACACAACGGGTGGACTACCTAGACCCTATGCCACTTGAAACAAGAATGGAATACAAGTATGACATGCTTTTCAAGAGATTAATAATAAGAAGTTGAAAAGAAATCATGTTGATGCTCTTATTGGTTTACTTACCTCAAAATGCAATAATATCCAAGATAAACGCGACTCCTAAATATCCGTACTACCCTCGTGATACCCGGCATTAACGCTTTATGTCTGGTACCTACTAAAGTTCATTTAATGTGTTAGAGCTAATTTGTTATGAACTATTTCATTTCATTTGCAAAACGACTTATTTTGGCATTTTATTATGTTTTCAATGTTTACTTAAACTTAACTTTGTCATTCCACATTCTTCCCCTAAGCTCTTGGACTCTAACACTAGGTATCACCATAGGTTCAACGTGAGAAGACCCGGAGAGAGCCCCCTTTTTACTTGCTTTTATTACTTAAGTTCATTCATGAGGTTTTCAAGTAGTCTTAGTAAGAATTTGCCACCAAACTTTCTTAACAAATGACTACTAAAGTCTCAATAATCTTGACCATTACTTGATCAAACCAAATCTCTAAATATTAAAGAACCTTCAATAGATACGTTTTATCTATTTATAATATTCCTATGTCATTCAACAAGAAAAGTCTCAAAGAAACATTAAAACATCTATTTAGTGAAACTTGTAGGAAAATTAGCACAATCTTAATTTTGGGCCTCTTTCTCGACATGAAAAGTACAATCAAAACACCTCCAAATCGAAATCTGTTTTTTAAGAGTAAAGTTTGTTATATAAACATCAAAACCCATTAAAATCTTTGCTTAAAAACATTCACTTGATTTCCCGAAATGGATACCCAAGTTGGTAAAAAAATTGGACTGCACTTTTTCTATAAGAGTAGATTGTTTAAAATGCAACCAACTCGACCCCGATTGACCAACGAAACTTGCATCAAACTGCAAGCTGATTTTTATGGACTAAATTTGACTTATAAATATTAAAACACATAAAGAATTCATCCTTAAAACCTTCGTTTGATCGCCAAAAATCATACTCCAACACGACTCAAAAATAAAATTGCACCATATGAATATTATGGATTGATATTCAAAACTCCTTCTAACCCATTATACAAATTCTAAATTGAAATATGAAATAGTAAAATCAAAATAGGATATAAAATTTACAGTCCATGATAAGTTGACATTTATAGGTTTTTAGTAGTTTATCTTAATATATTTACTATAGAAAGTCTCTAAAATATATATTTAATTATATTTATTGGTCATTTTCAGGTGAAACGGAGTGCGCGGTTGAATTTGGGATAAAAATATACTCAAAATGGAGTACTTACATGCAGTGATCAGATGCCAAATGATTTACCTCGAGTTATGTGTTGCGTAGTGGGTAGAATACGAAACAGCAGACTAAATAACGCAGGGGAGTGACACGGTTAAGTCACTTGAAACCAGCTGCTATTGGATTGCCTCAAAATTCGCGTTGTGCAGGCTTCCAGATTCGCAACAAAGTTGTGCCAGTTTATTTCTCTCCTCTAACCAGCAACGTGTCACTCTGCTATTTGTCAGTAAGCCAAGCAAATGCCACTCGTCGCCTCTCCATTGGCTCTCCTGCACTCAACCACGTCACACACAGTTTCTTTGCCAATTAAATGACGATACGCATCAACAGCTACAACATACTAGCATGTCAATGTAGTTTTCTCCTCCAGCTAGCTTGCGACACGTCGTCACAGCCAACAAACTTGACCAATCTACGAGTGACACGTGTCCTGGTGTCCAAATTAAATTCCCAGCAGCCCCTAGATCTTCATGAGCGCATGTGTCACTCTACTAACCCCAAAATTAATGACCAATTTTTAGTAGTTTTATATATTAGGAACTTAGGTATTATTAAATATCGATTTTTATATTTTGGGATACCAGAGGCTTTCGACATCATGTCCGACTAATTAAATCCATGCCTAGGTTGAAGGGGAAACAAGTCAAGATTCTTGATTCATGACATAACTTGTAAGATTTATGATTTTTATTATTTAATTTAACTTAATCTCCCCTATTTCATTGTTGTTGATTTTAATGAATATTGTTTAGATCTAGAGTATGTATATGACCAGTGTATACTTTTAGGTTTAATCTATAATTATTTGGACCGATTGTATCCGTAATTGTACTTTTAGACCAATAAAATGACAAACACTCACTCGTTTTCATAAAAACCTTTTAATTCTTGAGTGTGCAATAATTAAATTTAGGTTAAACTGGAAGCGGACACGATTAAGTTATCTAGGATTAGTATTCCAATGGATCCTTATTATTGCAGTTAGAGTGTTAAACCTTATGGCGGATGTTTAATGTTATGCATTAATTAGGGAAGTAGTTAGTGACAGATGTAATGGCTATCGAGATTAGGGGAGTTAGAAATTTCTGGCGGATGTCGATTTTCTATAGTTAATCTTGGAGAATTTAAATTAATAATTTTATGGAAGGATTGAAGACCATGACATGCCATTGAATCTTGATTTTGATTTGTGAAAACCGTAGACTTAGGTGCTTTCTCGAGATGATTGAAAGTTATTTTCATTATTTTATTTATTTAGTTTATTTAGATTAGTTAGTTAAATTAATTTATTTTAAAACCCCTGATTTTTACTTTTTATTATTTTTAACCTTAGAAAGACTACCAATCTCTGTGGGATCAACCCTTTGCCACTATTCTACAAAATAGTTGGTTTATGCACTTTATTTATTGACGCGTTTGACGCGCGTCATTCCCCCAATTTTTGTGGCAAACTATCAAGTTCTTGTCGTTGTAACATTTAATCAAACACTTAAGATGCAACTTCTCGAATAATCTCCTAGCATAAAATCAAATCCTCAAAATCCAAAACTTGCCAAGTCCATATGCCCAAACCTCCCTAGCCTCGACTTGTAGGGGTACAACCACCAAAATCCAACAAGTGACAACAATCATTATAATCATCTTCATCAAACATTATACAACCATGCATTCAACCATCAAGAACATCATCACCATGAACACCAAAAACTTTGAATAAAATTGATTCAATATATGCTTACATGCTATCCAGATCTTAGAAAACCAATTAAGAATCCTCAAAATGGAGTAGAAACTCATATTTTTAAACAAACAAATTCATAGAAATTCAGCCCCTTAATGAATTTTAACACAAAAATCCCCAATTGAGACACAAAAACATGTATACCTAAAATTCTAGCCATATAGACTTGGTCCTTTTAAAAAGCATTTAAATGTTGACATTTTGTTTCAAAATGACCAAAAGTAAGAGATGATTTAGGTCTCAAATTCTCAAAACACAATATCAAGCATGAAACCTCATTTCTTAAGCATGTTTTGCAACAAGAATTTAGAGAAATTGTAGAGCTTACCTTGGGCTTTAATCCCAACTTGACTTTCCTTGAATTTTCAACTTCAAATCTCCTTCTCTAAGCTTAAAGTGCTGAATTTTCCAGCCCACATAGTGCATATTGAGAATTGTCACTAACTCCCCCCCTTTTATATGTTTTTGATTTAATTATGATGCACACACACACATCTTGATGAAATCTCAACGCCCCCATTTAAGATGTCTAAGTCCTTGGTGACTTACATTATAAACAGAATCAAGCCTAGATAGACACAACTAGGATCATCTTAAGGATGATTATGGGTTCTTGAATTTTTTTTGTAACCATAGGCTAAATTTAGCATTTTCTCTTACTTAAGTTAATTTTTCCATGACCAAACTTTGGTTAATAAGCCCTACTAACTTAGTTTCATCAAACCTATTAGTTTGAATCCATAATTAAACTTAAGTATTTCTTTTTCTTTAAATTTAGACTTGTTTGATAGGTTTTATTAGAATAACTTAATTACTCATTTGATTTCATTTAGGTCCCAAGTAACAACTAGTAATATATTGGAGTTTGCAATGATCCTACCTAATGTCCTCGCATGTACACAACTCGAAGTAAACTCCAATTCATTGACATTGAAAGTCAAAACCAAAACAATTGTTTATCCTATAAATAAATAGTAATAATGTACTACATGGCCTCATACACAAATAAAATAATTTTAATTATTACCTCGGTATCGATGCTCAAGTGTTGACAAAGATCACCATCTAGGATTAGCTGACAGGTCACGGTCCTACACAACATACAACAAGGATTATATTATTCGGGCCATTACAATCCAACACCTATCACAAACCATTTGTGATCAATATAGATCTAGTACCCTATATTTAGAACCCTTAGTTAAGTCGCGAAGACCTCAAGAAATCCCAATCAAAGCTCAACATTATTGATGTTTTCTAGGATGGGAGTGCACTCCTTCAACTGGTGGAGCACGCTTCATCATCAGCGAGTTCATCATAATTGATGAAGGGAGCGTGCTCCTTTGCTAAGTGAAGCGCGCTCTATCCTCTACTGTCTTGATAGTACACAGAGCGACAACCACTATTCCATCTACAAATCCATAAAATAACTTCCAACACTTCCAAAATACATTAGGGATGACTTCTAGTGAGGTAACAAACCATTTTTAATGATCAAACAATATAATTCACTGAGATATCATCACTTACTATTAAATTTAACTTCAAAAATATCAAAACTAAACTTACCACAGTGATGATCTTTGAATTTTCAGTTGATTAAGCTCCTTAATTCACATTGAAACTCCTTAGATGAATTCTTTAAGATCAGAATCAAAATGCTCAACTTTCTCTCTCACCACTCATTGAATTATGGAGATAAGTATGAAGTTTTTAGTTTAAATATATGGATTTTCCTCAAGATATGCACTGTGCGCTATCTTGAGAGTGATTGAACAATTGATGTGCTAACAAGACATCCTTACAGTGACACACATGTTGATACCATCAATACTCATACTCATATCGAGGCGATTTGACGATCCATAAAATTCAAACCAATTATATAGTTTTCAATATATATATATATATATTTATATATCAAGTATATATAAACATATATATATATATATATATATATATATCTCATGTAATTTCTTGCCAATAAATTCACCAGACATGCCTACAAGTATTCTCGGGTGTGCACATTCATTTCACGACTACCTCGTCATACTTAGTGTACTGGCTATTTATTGTTTATTTATAATTTTCCAATTATAAGCTTTTATTTAACTCTCAATTACACTAGAACCTGTAAAATTCATTAAACACTTCAAACAAACAAAAACCACCATACAAACCCACTCACATACTAATCGAGGTACGCTAAACTTAACTATGAGCCTTACTTAGGTTAATTAGGATTTGAATTAATAATAATCACATGTTTAAAGTAATAGGTTGTTACGGTCTCCCAAACTTAAAGCAAATTTGTCCTCAAAATTTAAGTAAACATAAAATTACCTGTAGTTTCGAGGAGAAATGGAAACTAAACCTTCATATAAGACTCCTACTCCTAGGTTAGTTCCTCATCTCTATAAAACTACTATTTCACTTTAACCAAAGGAATGGCTCTTTGGTTTTCAGCCTCTGAATCTCATGATCAAGAATTTGAATCAGCTGTTCATCGTAAAATAAGTTTTCTCAAAGATCAAATTCCTTCCAATCAATCCTTGAAGTGAAACGAGTCTCTATTTTGTGAAGCATAGACACATGGAAGACATTATGAACTCTGGCTAGCTTAGGAGGTAACTCTAACATGTTAGCAACAAGACCAATTCTTTCCTGCACTCTAAATGACCTAATGTACCTTAGAGTTAGCTTACCTTGCAACCCAAATCTATACAATCTTTTCATAGGTGAGACTTTCAACAGGATAAGATTGTCATTTGAAAATTCTAACACCTATGATATTTATCGGCTTATCTCTTCTGTCTTTGTTGTGTTATAGTCATACATTGGCAAATCTATTGACTTCTATTTATGTAGTCCTGAATCAACTCTGACTCCAACAAAACTGTATCTCCAACCTTTGCCTAACATGGAGGTGAATGACAAGCCTGACCATATAGAGCTTCAAAAGGAGTCATTCTAATGCTATCCTGATGGCTATTATTATAAGAGAACTAAAAAAAAAATGTATTTCTTCCAGTTACCACCAAACTCCAAGACACAAGCTCAAAGCATATCCTCTAGCACCTATATCAACCGTTCAGTTTGACCGTCAGTTTACAGATGGTATGCAGTACTAAGGTTAACAATAGTTCCCTACTATCTCTGCAATTCACTTCATAGTCTGTATATGAATCTCGGATCTCTATTCAAAGTAATCGACACTGGAACTCCATAAAATCTCAACACCTAAAGTACGTACACCTTACATAATTGGTTAAGAGGATCTCGCATGGAAAATTGCACGAAATGCGCAGACTTTGTCAATTTGTCAAGTACAACCCATACTACATCATGTTTATACTGACTAAAAAGTAGACTGAAAATAAAATCCATCGATATATGTTCCTATTTCCATTTAGGAATAGGCAACGAATGCAATAACCCTCTTGGTTTTCTATCACTACAAAAATAAGTTCCGTTTCTAAATCAACAAATAAACGAAATTAGAAACTAATAAGTCCCGTTTCTAAATTTAAAAGTTAGCGACGGAATTGAGACGAAAAAATTCAGAGATGGATTTGAGACGGATCAGAGACGGAATTAGAGACGGAATTAGAGACGGAATTAAATTTCGTCTCTGAAAATTGGTGCCACCATTCCCGCCAAATTTTTCATTTCTTATGACCGTTCATCATTCCTCGAGATTTGTATGTGCTTGGATCATGGCACCCCTCCTCTTTCCCCCCACCCCCCCCCCCCAACAAAAAACCCGAAATCCCTAAGTCATTCTCACGAAAAAATCCCAAATACCTAAATCTGTCTCTCCGTCTCGTCCAAAATCATTCGATCGTCTCGTCCCCAAACGTCCATCCCGTTCGATCGTCTCGTCTCTCCGTCCGGTCGTGCTAGCAGGTCTCTCTGCTGTCTCTCGGTCTCTTCGTCTCGTCGCTCCGGTCTCCGTCTCTCCGTCTCGTCGTGCTACCCTGGTCTCTCTCGCTTGTCTCTCGGTCTCGCCGTCTCTCTGGTCTCTCCGTCTCGTCGCGCCGGTCTCCGTCATCGGCCCTCAACTCTCGCTCTCTCTGGTCTCTGATTCCGTTTCTATTGGCATTTGTAGTTTTGGAGTCTTACTACATTCTGATATAATCTCTTTGTTTTTTATTGTTCTTTATAATGCAGCCAACACTCATGATCAAGAGGTCTTCAGCTTTCATAGAGATCATTCACCTTGTGACGGTTTTGAGGAAGTACTGAACTGCTACAAACAAATTGCTCAACTTTTGCGTAAGGTCTGTCAGGTTGACATTCTAGTCCCCTTGTTTATCTATTTTAAAAAATTTATGGAAAACCAAGGGTGACATGAGAATTATTTAAGTTTCCGCTATGGTTCATTTGATAGTTCGATCTTCTAGTAAAGATCGGAGTTGAAGGCAAGAAGCTTTTTTTATCTTGAAAGATTTTCCAATTTAAATTAAGCGTGCGGAGACTTCATAAATTTCCATCTATCAATAAATATTCGGGTGTCCTGTGTTCCTACGTACCTTATCTCGTGACATCCGAAATATTAAAGTCGTAATACTTGTTAGCATTGCAAATATTATGCTCATGAATGAAATATGTTATAGATTTTCACTTGAACTGAAGCTATTTCGCTAGGCAAGGCGATCATATATATGCCTTGATGTTCAAACATAGGAAATGAACATAATGTGGTGACCATTGTGTATACTAGGTTTTCTTAGCGGCTCGGCTATACTAGTATACTAAATGGATAAAAAAAAAAATTATTTTCTTGAAAGGTCTTAGCTATTATGCTCATGGAATCCTTTTTTTTTTAAATTGCCTTGGCAATGGGCGGTGTTATAGTACTACCTTATTGTCTATGAATCTGTGAAGGAACAAACTCTTGATCGGGTGACATATTTAAAGAGTTCAGTTCTTTTAATTGTTATTACTTTTGAGGTTTTATTTTAACTGTTCTTGAGTGATTTGATTTGTTACGTGGGTGATTGTGCAGTGAATGAGTGCAAATCGTTCTGATTCTTTTTGATTTTCGATCTTGAATCTCCGTCTCTTTCATTGCTCTCTGGTCGCTCTGTGCTTACCGCTCCGCTCTCTGCTCGTCAAGTTAAAAAAAAAAAAAATTTTAACACCCGAATTCTCTTCACATTGTATCTGCTCACATTTTCCCCTGGATTGGCTTTCATGTGCATTAGTTGGTGTTCTTCACTTGATCTATTAAGTTAATGTTGTGTCTTTTGTTTGGTTTAGAAGTTTTTGTTATGCTCTTATCTTACATGCATGGTGTTTTGTGGTTATGCTTGTTCTATTTTTAGGTTTATTAATATGTAATATTTCATTTCAACCTTTTAATCGAGCAATTCAAGATTTATATTGATTCCGTATTTGGTTGTTATTCCATGTTTATTTTATCGGTAAAGCATGTCATGATCAACATTATAATACATTAGAATCATGTACTGAGGTAATTACTTTGTCGTTTGATGTTATAGTTGTTAGTAATTTCATATTCATGCACTTGCTATGGATGATTGATTAGTTAGGTGTTGTTGGTTACGATTGAATAGTACGTATAATTACTTAATTTCTACTACTAGTTAGGATTAAAAACACTAGGATTACTCTTTTAGTTAATGTTGCTATTTCACATAAAATTTATAGAGAATGGAATAAACCTATAACCTTAAGGAGGTATGAGTGAACAATTACTATGTGGTATTTGTATGCCCTCCTTCTCTGATGTTTTATTCGTGAATATTGTTAGGTATCATGGCCGGACGTGGTCATAGGGGATGTCGAGGTTTGCCATTAGGATGCCATCGTCGAAGCGGAATAGGTGCGGCACCGACATCTGGCGGCGAAATACCAACTGGCCCTCGTGGTCAGGCCACACGAGGGGTCCATAGAGGTCGTGGCGGTCGAGGTCGTGGTTCGATACCTGCATTATCGATTTTGACTTCTCGGTCCCTCGCGCACGATAGAGCCGCAGCGTCACCTTCCCCTTCCATACCGTCGGGGTCGTCTGTACCATCATCGTCGTCATCAAGGACTATGCCTAATATTCACTTCCCCACACCTTCTCGACATCAATGACTCCTTTACCCACGAGGCCTGCACCCCCAGCCACAACATCACCGGCAGCATCCCGACAAGAAGACGTAAGAGCAGGGTTGGAGGTGACAGGCCCTCCGCGGCCACCTCAGAGGACATGGATGGAGCCCCCTCGCGTGCAGGGGATCCCTATCATGCTGATTGCCAATGATACGTAAGTTTGTGTTTGACTTTTATATGTCATTTTCAATATGGATGTCAATTATTGAAGAAGTAGTTAAGGTGATATGCATGTTCATGAAACACAGGGAGTTGCATCCTTCACATTTTTGTGCACGGAGGATTACAAAAGTTTTCAAACGATGGATGATTCCTGAAGGGTATTGTTGGAAGTCGGCATCCTCATCATAAAGACCAATACGGCGCCAATGGAAGGTAAACAAGACTACCATATGCCTTATGATTTATACTATTTTCTCAATGCGAGGTAACAATAGCAATCGCCAATTTGTAGGTATTTTTAGATGGGATGATGCGATTCCCGAGGATCTCGTGCGAGCGGCGTACGACAAGCTTGCGAGCACAAGGTACACCGCGTTGATGCACAAGTTGAAGAAGAATCGTGTGCGGCCACTTTTTGTTACGAGATGAGGCATGGAGGAGATACTTGCGATCGGGAGAGCGAGGACTTCCGAGGCCGGGTCTAGGCAATCGACGGAGAATAGGAACACCGAGGTCGAAGGCCCCGGGACTGGACCTCGAAGCACGGTGGTGGTTCCGTGTCTTTGTGACTACCCAAGAAAGATTGGTAAGTTTTTTGTAACATCTTGGATATTTTGTACATTTATACACTTGTTCACTATGCTTGGTCCCGCACGCAGCCGATTCATCCGAGACGCCACCGACTCGTGAATGACTTGTATTTGCATCTCCACACCGTTAATCACGACAAGATGACATTCATCGATACTAGATCGAGCGGTTCTATGTAAGTATAGAAATGATATGTAAAATATTATTAAGTATACTTTAACCCATATCATGTATTTTGTTTGTTGTGCATATATGCGGGATAGGCTCTAGAGCGACGTCGGAGGCGACCCAGTGCTACACCGGAGCAATCGGTGGATGATGAGGCGGTGTACCTCAATGTGGCGGGTGAGTCTTCCAAAGGACGTGTCTACGGACTCGGGTCCGTAGGGAGAAAGAAGAGGAGATACGGAGCTCCCGGTGCTAGCATGTCGGACGCCGGATGTGGTGCCGCGGGCGAGTTCAATGTCGTTGCGGAGCAATTACGAAAGGTTATGGAGTTCATGCAGCATCATCTCGGGATGAACATGGACGAAGTAGGCCTAGCTCGAAGAACCGCCACCACCACCGCCACCACCACCGCCACCACCACCGCCACCTCATGACCAAGCCAATGCACCGCAAATAGATCCTGGTCGATCCACCACAACAAGGGGACAATGTTGAGCGTGAGACGTAAGCGTGGCTCTCGAGAGATGAGCAGGTTGGTGATACATAGGTACTTCACTTGTTGTTTGTGTAAATTCTTAGATTAAACGTTTTATAGTGTAGACAACTTTAGCAATTCTTCGAATTACTTTATGATTCACACTTCTTTTTGTGCATTTTTAGGTCGATGTTCCATATTTTATCGTGGATTTTTATTTTGTTTCCTTTTGCTCCCCCAATTTTTTTTTTTTTTGTTTTTAAGTAAAATATACTATACTATACGTACGGAATGTTTGCATAATCCATGGGAGAAGAAAACATGTTGGGTGTTGTGTGCAAGTCTTATGGCGGTGCGGGTTATCTCGAGTGCTATGATGAAGAAAGTGGTAGAATTGACAGGGAGCAACATCTTCATGCAATAGCAAATGAATTTGGGAAGTCGATAAAGGCTCATTTTTCGATCATCTGTGTTGAGCACATGTAGGCTCTTGTTCTTCTATTATCGCATGTCCCTAGAAGAAGAATAGCCTACATGTTCTCAACACAGATGACCGGAAAATGACCCTTTATCGATTTCCCAAATTCATTTGCTATGGCATGAAGATGTTGCTCCCTGTCGATTCTACCACTTTCTTCATCATAGCACACGAGAGAACCTGCAACGACATAAGATTTGCACACAACAGCCAGCATGTTGTGTTCTCCCATGGATTAATTATGCAAACAATCTGTACTTATAGTATATTTTACTTAAACTTAGGTTAAAAAATTTATTTTGGGGAGGATAATGTATAAAAAATAAAATCCATGATAAGTTATGCATGAAGTGGGCGTCCAAGGCAACTAAGATATACAGAGGATAAATGGACAATGAATGTACCTGCGGTGGATGGTGGTTTGTTGAAGCCTGATGTAGTGGAGGGTACTGATGATGAAGTTCCTTATTTCGTTTTTTGCAGTTTTCGGATAGGCGGTTTTTAGTTTTTCCTATCTTTCTTTAGAGTAACTTATATGATGTTTATAATCATAGGTGGAAATTAAAAGAACTATTCCCAAGGGCTCTGTTCACTAAGGATTTTAAAACAAAGAAAATCTTTGTTGGTGGAGTGCCTACAACTGTCTCTGAAGGTATAATAAACACCCTTGTTATTTGATTTTTTGGATGGCATGTTGGGTTCCTGCAACATATCTTGTAATCTGGTTGTTTCATTTGCATGTTAAACTGAGTAGACGAGTTCAAGAACTTCTTCTCCAAGCACGGGAAAGTGGTGGAAATATGATTAATATGGTCGGTACCCAGGTGAGATTGGCGAAATGGCCATCATGGAAAATAAGTCATTATGGAATCATTAGCCTTGCAAACTCATACTTTTATTGTTTGGTAAAATTTTTCGAATATACAAATTATTGTGTTCATTCCATTGTATTTTTTTCTTATGATTCTTTCGCTTTAGCATACCCCTGTTTTGTTTAGGGTGACAACGACGGTGATGAGCTTCGCTAGCTTTGGATCTCGGAGTTTGTTTTCGGGTTGCGGGACCTAGGTTAATTTGCTTGTTTTGTTGTAGGTTGAAATTAAGAAGGTTTGAGCCAAAGAAAGCCTCAAACCCACCCCCGCTATCTTTGCTTTTGCTAGGGACTCTAGGACACGTTCTTTTGGTGATGGTATTGGTGGGTATAGCGACTCTTATTTTGGTGGTGGTGATTTTGGTCCTTATAGGACTCCGTGTCTCGGAGGTAGGCTTGGTGGGTACGGAGGGTATAGTGGAGGCGATGAGCTTGGTAGGGGTTATGGAGGCTTTGGCGGCATGGCTTAGGTGCTTATCGAGGTGAATCTTCTCTTGGCTATTCTATTTTAGCGACTCGAATCACTTCCTTTCAATAGTTTGTCGTGTAGACTTTTTAAGTTACTTGATTTAGATATTGTTTGGTGGTTTAGTTTGTTCTAGACATATTAGTTTATTATAGTTAGAACATGTGAAGGAATTGGGTTGCAATTAGCTTATTGGATTTTGCTTGATTTGGTGAGGTAAAATGAATAGTATGTTGGTAAGTTTTAGATAGATGTATTAACTATTATTGTTTGACAGTACACCGCTCCTACAAAGAATGCATCGGCGCCGCCATGTTGAGAATACCGATTGCATTAAGTAGTTGGTTGTTGGAGCTATTTAGGGCCACATATTCAATGGCACAAGCTTATAGCAAACTGAATTGGGTGGTAATGTTTTGTGCTAGCTGCATTCGTTGGACTGGCACAAGTTGTGAAGTGAGGTTTTAGACTTTTAATTCATAGATGCATTTCATTAATAGCATAGTATATTAATTAAGATGTGAAGGCAAAGATTAAGGATAGTATAAGTCTTACTTTGTGGAGTATACGCTTGTTTTTCTCGGGATTGGTTAACTTTTTTAGGGCTTTGTTGAAGGTTCTTGTGTGCATTTGTCACATTTTAGTTGTTTTTCGTTGTTCATGGTTTCTTGGATTCTCAGGCTATTGATTTCTGTTGGATTCTGTTGATTTCTGTTGTTCACTGGTTTCTTTGTTTTGTCCAAAATGTTTAGTCTAACTTGAAATCTCTTGTGATTATTTTTGAGTAGTTTGTCTACTTAAGAAAGCAGTTCCTACAGCAGTTCTAAATGATCACAAGATTATCACAAAGAGCCTTCTACGGTAACACCACAAAGTCACAACAACAACAAAACTTCATCCTATCTCAGTTCTGCTTGCTGCTGGTGAGTTTTTTTTTTAAAGCTTTCTTATTCTATTTGTGAGTTGTTTTCTTTTTCTTCACCGCAAAGAGAGGACATCACCGGGTTTTTTATATTTTGGGGAGTAGGAACACATGGCTGATTTGTTTTGGAGCACACAGCTTATTTGGTGGATGAGATGATGACTTCCTATCAAGATTGATGGGAAAATAGAGAGCCTGGGAAAATAGAGAGGTTGGTGGATGAGACGATGACTTCTTATAGACAGCATGTTCTCTTTTTTTCTTTTCTTCTCTGCATTTCAACTTCCCAAGCTGGTTTGTTTTTTTTTTTTTAAGTAGGAACACATGGCTGGTCACCTTTGGAGCACATAGCAGTTTTAGAAGGGATGAGAGGATGAGTTTAGGATCATACTTACATGATAGGTTTGTGGTTAACTTTCAGCTTTTAAATTCTTAGCATTCTTGCGCTTCACCATTATGATATGCACGTTGAAATGCAAGCATTTCAAAGCTTGATAAATAATCCAACTCAACTTACATGATAGGTCCATCTTATAGAAACATTGTTCGCCATCTCCTATGCGTAGGAAAATAGCAACATTGACACCAAACTTCAGTCCACTGCATTTGCTTGATGTTCATGTTTTTTTTTGGAAGCTTTCTTATTCAACATTGTATGGTTTTTTTCTTTTCTTCACTGCTTTTCTTGAATCCCAGCTGCTTTCTTATTCGATCAAGGCAATATTTCAGGCCCGGATCTATTTACAAATAAAATAGTGCAAGGTTCTGGGAGTATTTGTATATGGAGCAACTGAAGTTAGCTAATTTTCTCAATCATGTTTTATGCTAATATACTTTTTTGGTGAACTGAAACAACTTCTTTATATGTGGATTACTGTTTTGCATACTCATATGAATCTGGATGATAATAGGTGGGAATTCTGCTCATGAACATGGAGAGCAGCAGGAGTCACTGTGCTTACATCTTTACAGCTTCGCAGAGTCGGTGAGGGATAATAGGTGGGAATTCTTATAACCTACGAAATTGGATACCTCCTAAATTTGAATTTGAATTGGGAAACACAAATTCATTCTCTCGAGAATTCTACAAGTAGAGACTGGAAAGCCGATTCTTCCGGGCTTGTTGGATCTCGAACAAATAGAGAAAACCGGAAAGTAGTTGTGTGATAATTCACTGTTTGCTATGATTGTTATGCTGCCTCTGATTACTAAGTTTCCATTTTTTTTTCCTGAATCTACTTTGTGCTTGTTCGACGTCTTGCTGTTCCATTTTCTTTGAACCGAAATAACGTTTGTGATGGTACTTGTTTTTTGAGCAGATTCAACATGAATATGGTAACGTCAATTCTCGCTATGGTGCACTTTGTTAAGCCCTACATCAATGGCCGGCCTCCATGGCTACATCTTTAGATACGGGGGTTCCATGGGTTATGTGCCAAAGAATCGATGCCCCCGATCCAAGAGTGAGTACATATTTTTCAGCTTCTATGTTTGTTTTTGATGAAAACATGCTTTGGTTGTCCATGTAGCATGAATGTGCATCATTGGTAATGTACAAATTAATATTTCAATGTCTGTTTTTGGCTTGTTCATGAGTTTATTATTGATTCATTGTTGCTCAACTCTGATATCTTTTGAATGCCAAAGTTTGTCTTTGTTCTTTACATTCTTACAAATTCAGATTCTCCAGCTGGGAAGAGTACGTATAGCCTCATTCGAGAACCAGGGGAGGTCGTTAAGATCAAATATACTGATGTGCCTCTTTTATACTACACCAAAATTCTTAGTAAGTAAAATGCTTTAATTAGCTTCATTGACTAATCACCAATATTGTCTGACTGTTTATGGTTGCTTGATAGGTATGCCTGGTTTGACTCCCTACATTGATTTCCATGAAATCTGCCACTGCAAAGAATTTACCTCAACTAACCTGATCATAGAGAGATTATTAGATTAATTATGGCAACTGTTGGACGTGGTGGGCACGGTGATCTAAGGCGAGAATTCGCGATGAAAATACTTCTTATTCGAGTTTCTCCTTCAATTTTTTACTTGTCTTATACATCATGGTTTTTTTTTGGGTTTTTTGGGATTGCTATAAGTCGTTGGTTTTTTCTTTTATTGGGCCAACTCCTCTTGCTTTACCTTTCCTAGTGTTTCTAATGACATTCAAGTAAGCAAAGAAAACAAAGATTTTTCAACTCATTGAAGAAAAATCACGATATCTAGCAAAGAAAGCTCTTTATTTTGTTAGTGAAACACAAAAACAAAACAACAAAAGCCTCAAACCATTGAAATAGGTAATAGCCTTTTTGTCACATGTAATTCGATTACAACGCCAGTGATCTTGTTTTACTTTGAATGGAATACTAGTGACTATGCTTGAAATAATTCTAATGCGCTTCACATAAATCCACGATTTAGCGATCTTATAGCACCAATTTGTTTTGCTTCCTTTATATACTTTTTAATTTTGTGCCATATAAATGCAAATAACTAGGACTTCGACTATTATGGCATTGCAAGAACTAGATGTTTGTAAGAATTTTTGCATATATTGCCACAACTCTTTATCTCGTTGTAAATTTGGTAAACTTTTTCAATCTTACCCAATTGACTCGCATGGTTGATGTATATAATATCAAGTTGCCGAAACATTTGTATGCTTATAAAATGTAGAGTAGCGCATAAGAAGAATTTGAAATTTTATATTGATCTCGTCGCTCTTCGTTTTTACAGGGCTTCTCCTGCTTCTTTCATGTTTGTGCGGGCCATGATGGCGAGCGTGGCCCTATTAGTAGGTGGTCGGTTCTTCGATCGAGTGGGAGTTAGTGCCATTGATTGCCCATATCCCTGTGACAATACTTGCCATAATCTAGTTTCCAAGTGAGAGATGAGGAATTTATGAATACTTAGAAATTTGGATTGTAAGTTTTTTTTTGTGGTACTTTCCAATATAATTGGTGTTTTTTTATGAATACTTACAAATTTGGAGCTTTCGTAATACAATACAATTTTTCGTGGATGTATAAATCTTTTTCATATTTTAATTTTTCCATTTTTTTTTCTCTTTTAAATCTTTGTTGATATATATTGTCGATGTATAGATGTGCAATTTGTCTTTTTTGTGGGATGTTAGCACCCCCAAGGAGTTGTTGGAGGGGGTGCAGGCGATGGAGTAGGTCATATCGGGTTGTAATTTGAATTTTTAGGTTGGAGAACCAATTGGAATATGTTTCTGTGTCATAATTAAACAAAACAGAAAATTAGAGACGGATTAGCAACGGAATTCAAATATTCCATTGCTATTCCGTCTCTAATTTTCCAGAAATATTTGTATCAATCACAAACGGATCAGAGACGAAAATAAGAATTTCGTCTCTGAATCCGTCGCTAATTAGACACGGATACAGAGACGGAATCAGAAACGGAATAATCCGTATCTGATTCCGTTTCTAATTAGAGACGGAATCAGAGACGGACCATTTGCATTCGTCTCGATTCCGTTCTTGATTAGAAACTATGCTCAACCTTAACTTGGTAACATATCTAAAATCTTTTTACAAACTCAGCAATATCAGTCTTCATCCTAGGCCACCAATAAATATGCCTCGTATCATGATACATCTTAGTGTTACTTGGATGAACAGAGTAAAGAAATCTATGAGATTCTCATAGTAACTCCTGCCTCAATTGATCATGAGCTGGAATCTATAATCTATCCTGAACCGTAACGTACCAGCATCAAAACTGATCAATCAAGATGATCTACACTAGCCGCTAACCTCTGACGCTCTATATAATCCTAATTACCAATCTGACAATCAACCACTTGCTGAATCATCTTTGACCTAGCTCGAATCTTAGCACAAAAAACATATTAATAGCTATAGAACTAGCTCTCTTTGTTGATGATGTGCCAACTAGAATTTCATGAATCATCATCATTAATGCTTCCTTAAGAAGTCTAAATAGAGAAGCTTTGGCAGTATCTACATTCTCCCTACTTATCTTTTCCTACTCAAGACATTAGCAACCATATTTGACTTGCTTGGATAGTACTCTAGAGTGAAATTATAATCCTTAAGATACTCAAGCCATCAATGCTTTCTCATATTCAATTCACTATGAGTAAACAATTATTTCAGACTCTTATGATTTGAGAATAATGTAAATTTCTCATCGTATAAGTAGTGCCTCCAAGTCTTCAAGGTAAAAACAATCGCAGCTAGCTCAAGATCATGAACTAGATAGTTTTTCTCATGATCCTTGAGTTTACTTTAAGCATAAGCTACAACCCTTCCTTCCTGCATCAGAACACAACCCAAACTTAAATGACAAGCATCGGTATAAATCACTAACTTTTTCCCCAATTCAAGTAATGTAAGAACAGGCGTCGTAGTCAAACTATCATTCAAATCTTTGAAGGCAGCCTTGCACTCATTTAACCAAACAAAGTCAACATCTTTCTATGTTAGCCGAGTCATTAGCAGAGCAATATGAGAGAACTCATCAATGAACCATCTATAATAACCTGCTAACCCCAGAAAACTCCAAACTCCTGACACTGTATTAGAAGTAGGCCAATCCTAGATTACCTCGACCTTTATTAGATCATAGATATACCTTAAGCATTAACCACATGTCCAAGAAATTTGACCTATGAAGACCAGAATTCGCATTTACTAAACTTGGCATACAGTCGATTATCCTTCAGAGTCTACAATGTAACTCTGAAATGATGCTAATGTTCTTCATGTGTCTATGAATAGATCAAAAATATTATCAATAAACAAGATGATAAACTGGTCAAGATATAGTTTAAACATCATATGCATCAATTCCATGAACATAGCAAGAGCATTAAGCCCAAACAACATCACTATGAACTTAAAGTGTCCGTAACGAGTACTAAAAGCTATCTTCGATATATCCTCATCGTTGATCCTTACTTGATGATAACTAGACCCCAAATCGATCTTCGAGAAATAATAACACCTTTCAACTGACCAAATAAATCATCAATCCTGGGCAATAGATATTTGTTCCTGATAGTCACTCGGTTAAGCTATCTATAATTAATGCACATACATAAGGTTCCATTTTTTTTCTTCATAAAAAGAACCGATGCTTCCCATAGTGACATACTAGGATGAATAAATCCTATTTATAACAACTCATCAAGTTGAGTCTGCAACTCTTGTAATTCCTTCGGTGCCATATAGTAAGGAGGAATAAATATAGGTTTGGTACCAAGAATAAGATCAATGATGAAGTCAATGACACATGGTGGTGAAAGTCCCGATAAGTTAGATTGAAAAACTTTTACAAATTCACAAACCACGGGTATCTCACTAACTTTAAGTTCCTGACCAGGCTCTCATAACTTCTAAATCTCAAGGAATAGTTTCCCTTTCATGAGTTGCAAGTCGTAAATGATTATGGCCTTTATAGACTTTAATTTCAAAAAGATTAGGGATTTGAAATACTACCCTTTTATGGAGAAAATCCATACTGGCATGGTATTCTAATAACTAATCCATCCCTAGTAGTGCATCATACTCCAGGAACTTCGTTACCTTTAAATCATTTAGGATCTCAATCTCCCCAATTTAAACCACACATCCCTTGCAGATCACGTTAGGATAAACTTTTTCACTATCTTCTGTGCTCAAAATAAACTATGTACTAGCTCTAATAGGTTTCAATTTCAACTCATTAACCATTGCACTCAAAGTAAAGGAAACTATAGAACTAACATTAATTAAAACATGCATATCTTAACCACAAATGATTAATATACCTTCCACAAGCCTCCTATTAGCCTCTAGATCTGCCTTAGCCATCGCATGAGCCTGCCCTCGTGATGGCGGTGCTGTACTATGCACTGACGTAGCTGGCGGCATAGAACACTTTATTTGAATATGCCTCGTCTGCCCACACCAATAGCATATTGTAGAAGCCCTCTAAGGATAAACACTAGAATGAGAAACCCACCTCGATCTACTCAATTTCTGTGATGACTATGTTTGCTTTTGCCTTTACCTTTAGACTGAAGTAGTGGTAAAGGTGGTTTGACTACTGAAGCCTAAGAAACTGGTGGACCTGGTGCACTAAAAAAAGTAATATTCGTAGACTTTGACTGTATAGCTACTCCAACTACACTCCTCTTCCTTTTATTTGGCCTAAAAGAAGCAAATTCCTAGATTCTTTGGCTTTCAGGAAACTATGGTACCGGTGGAGGCATAAGTACTATTCCAAAGTTCTGGCTAAAATGAATGTTTCCACCTCCATCGTACTTTCGAAAATAAAAGCATAGCTAGTGCGAGGATGAGAGGAAAACACAACTTTGATCTCACAATTTAGCCCACAAAGAATAAATCTATTTTATTCTCTACCAGCTTTACCATCTTTGGAGCGAATTCACTTAATTTAGTAAACCTTCGCTCATATTCCCGTAAAGAAATGGCTCCCTATTTTAGCTGGATAAACTCTATCTTTTTCTTATTTTCGACTGATTTAGGGAAATACTATCTGTAGAATACAGTCCTAAACTGTGGCCAAGTGGTGATAGTCTTCCCCTCTATCTCTAAAGAAATCCGCCACTTTTGTGCCGAATCAATCAACAAAAATTTGACCAGTTTAACCTTAAATTGGTCTTCCTCATTTATAGCAACAACTTGTTGCTCCATCTCTAATATCCAGGTCTTAGCTACCCCTTCCTACATTGTGCCATTGAGTCTCATAATATCGTATCTCATAAATTCCTTGCAAGTTTTGAGAAATACTGCCTTCTAAGAATCCATAGGCACCCTGACAATTGTCCCAGGCATCTGAATATGTGCTAAAATTGGTTGAGCTAGAGCTGCAACCGTCTTAGCTTTTCCCTCAATTTTGCTATCCTCATACCGGTTATAGGTTCTACCTCAAGTCGCTATACTGGTGGTCCCATTTGAGCCATCAACATAGCCATAAGTTTCACCTGAGAAAACATAAGTTCCATCTTTTACTGCTCCATTATAGATTTCCATTGATCCTATTAACCTGAGGTCCAAGTTTTTGTAAACCCTCTTCCCGATTTTGCATTAGATTTTAAAGTTAAAGGAGAGATAATATCACTAGGGTAACATTCGGAGAAGACAATAAAATCATATTTATACAGTAAATAACAATATATGCAAGAAATAACATATAATAATGTTTTCATTTTCATTTTCTCCCAAAAACATAATGAAAACCATTTATCAAACCCTAAGCTTATTCATAACTCAAGGCAACTCTCAAAGTCAATAAACTTGGATTTTGATATAAAGGAATATTCTATGACTTAATTTGAGAACAATTCAAAAGTGAAATTAAGGCTAGAGCCTTGTCCACGATTACAAACTATATTAATGTTACCACTTAATTCAAAAGTTATAAACCTTAAACTTTGATACCAAGTTGTATTAGAGATAATATCCTTACAATTTGAACTAGGCTCAGATATCAAGCTATAACATCCCCTATCCCTATTAGGGCGATACTCAGCCTGAAACCCTAATTAAGCCCCGGTAACCCAACCAGATTTAACTAGAGTCAGTAGCCTCTCCGTCTGTACCTGATAAACTCAACCTCAATATCGAATAAATAATACAAAGTATATGCAGCAAAAAATTAATTTTTTTTCGATAATTAAAAATATACAGAAATACAGAGTTGATCAAAACCCAAAACCTTATTTATAAATCTCCAACCCTGTTTATATATAATAAAATAGATCAAATAATGTATATATGTACAAGAAGGCTCATTACATCATAGAGAAGATTATAAGATCCCTAAATCTTCTCCTCGCCCTTCGCTGAAGCACTAAGTTGTGAACCTAAAATAGTAAATTTGGAGAGCTCTAACTTGCTCAGTAAGCAATGATCACAAATCAACCAACATTCCATATAATAATCAAGAACATTATGCAAAAAAATATGCACCAATGTTAACTAACAAGAATATGGAAAACATATAAATCAATGAATAACATATGTAAGTTCATATGTTAATGACTATTATGCTATTATTCTCATTTTTTTTTAAAAATTAGGGTCGATTACTCACCAACACCATTAATGCAATTTCTAGACCAATATATTGGCCAATGTGTTTTCTAGATAATCCATTAATGTCTAATGATTTTATTCGAAACCCTCTAGTGAGTATGTAATTCACGCAACCTATTTAACTGAGTAGGAATTTACATATAGGCCAGGAAGGTGACCTATCTTCTACATAACCTGGTCTCAATTTCAACAACTTACTCTTATGAATCACATTAAACACCATTTTCCATTTATTAAAACTATCACAGTGTACATAGTCCCCTATTTCAGTCATAAACTACATGAACTACATATACTAAGATATCCAGACAACATTTATAAATAAACAAATCCATACTTACCTCGATTTAGGTTTTGTATCCAAATTTCCTAACTTTGTAGGTTACTTAAGCTTTTTCGGGGATCCAACACATGTTATAAACCATTTATGATCAATATAGTTCTAATACCTTATATTTAGAACCCTTAGTTCAGTCCCTAAGACCTCAGGAAATTCCAATCAAAGCTCAACATTATGGTTGTTTTCTAGGATGGGAGCACGCTCCTTCAATTGGTGGAGTGTGCTCCATCAGTTGAGTTCATCATAACTGATGAAGGGAGCGCGCTCTTTCGCTAAGTGGAGCTCACTCCACTCTGTACTGTCTCGATAGTACACAAAGCAACAACCACTTTTCCATCTTAAAATCAACAAAACGACATCCAACACTCCAAAATACATCAGGGAGGACCTTTAGTGAGTAACAAACCATTTCGAGTGATTAAACAACATAATCCACAGAGATATCATTACCTACTATCAAATTAAACTTCAAAAAAACTAAAACTAAATTTACCACAGTGATGATCTATGAATTTCTAGTTAATTAAGCTCCTTAATTCAAGTTGAAACATTCCCTATATGGATTACTTCAGATCAGAATCGAAACCCTCAAGTCTCTCTTTCACTCTCTCGATAGAATTATAGAGATAAGTACAAGGTTTTTAGTTTAAAATATATGGATCTTTCTCGAGATACGCATCACACTATCTCAAACTGATCACACGATTGATGTGCTAACATAACACCTTAAAGGTGACACACATGATAGCTTATTTGTGAATTCCTGAGCTTAATGACAAATCGTGAGATTGTATACTTGCTACTTGAGTGTTGAAACAAACAAACTTGTGAGTAGTGATGGTTTTTGGTTGAGATCTAATGTAGCATTTTGGAAGTGAAGTTATATATGTTGTTAAAGCTACATGCCTTAAAATATATGTTTTTGCAAAGAAAAAAACTCTTGAGTATATTGTGAACTTGAAACTTGGTAAATTAAAGGATACTCCATTAACAATGTAAATTGAATGAGAACTAGTTATTAGAAGGTTTAGTAGAATAAGCCTTTGTTAGTGACATACAAAATCTTAAGTTAAGAGGTATTTGATAAGTGATTATTTATACTTATATATAGGGTTAGTTTAGTCGTATATTTAGTATAAATTTCCCTAAATGAATGTTAAAATTGAAGAAAAAGGGAAAAATGGAGTAAAAACCTACCAAAACACACATTGCATCATGGCTATAAGTGTTGACATTATAGGGATACGAGGCATGACATGGGAGAGAAGAAAAAGTAAGAAAACCAACTTTGGAGGTCCGGTGCAGTGGCAGTGCGGTGGAGCACAAGGAACGTCACCTGAAGAATAGGTGACAACTTTGCCACACCAGGGAGCAATAAAATTCATATGCAGTGTTGGCATAGTGCCAGCATAGTAGGCTATAAGGCACGACATTGGGCAATAAGTGACAGTGCCAGATACGCATGAAATATAAAGTAGAGTTTTACTTTGAGTTAAATTGTAAAGTAGAGTTTCCAATTATTATTAGGAAGTATAAATAGGTATTATGACTTGGTAAACTCACCACATACCAATATTTAGCCACCATTAGAGTAATTTAGCATAGGTTTTACATTGAGTTTGAGTATTAAGGAGTTTAAGTGAAGAAAACATTGAAGAATTCACGTTTGTAATTCAAGTTTGGTTTTGTTGATTAAATTCAAGGTAATATTTATATTCATATCTAATTTGCAATTATTTCCATAATGAATTGTGAAATGTATATTTCAATGAAGTACAAGTAGTCTATTTATCTTAGGGATAAATGGATTCTATAGTATGAATGTTATGGTTTGAATAGGAATAAAAAGTACAACTAAAAAGTGCATTGGTTAGAATCTGTATTGAGTATGAGCATAATTCTTCAGACATCTTGATCACGTGCTTAATGAACTTAGGCTTTAGGAGTTATCGTGGCTATTGAACCTTTTAATCAGGACATGAATATGACAATTGTAAAATAGACAATATCAATAAATAGTTGTTGATTAGGGAAGCAAGGATAGTTAACTTAGTTGGTTATGAATCCAATGATTTGAGACTTAAAAGCAAAATGGAGCTTATGTTATTAATTTCGATAGGTGAAGTTCTAGTTTGCACATTAGAATCATCTCCATCATGACAGTTGGTTGAAGTGGATTTGAAGGAAATATATCTATTCTAATTAGGTATTGCACACAACATATTGAGATGTACAAATGAACACAAAGCATAGTATTAAATTACCTATGTGAAGTTGTGAACTAAGATATCCTTAATATAAGAGTTTGAGTAAAGTTTAGATTGATTTTTTAGAATAATTTAGTTTAGATATAAAAATAATTAAAAAGTGAATTCCTTATGTCACGTCCCGAATTTCTAAATCTTAGTTAATTCCTTAATCATGATCATTTGACCTGTGAAGTGGGACCCGCATCGAGATATGTGCACTAATTGAGGCGAGATGGCCGAGATATAAAATAGGTTTGTTGTGATGTATGCATAGTGTATTTTATATGTGTAGGCTACTAAGTCACTCATACTTGTGTTTAGGTGTCGAGACGAGAGTAAAGACTCACCTCGAGATGCGTGTTGATGTGGGACTGAGGGTAGAAAGTGACGTGGTAAGTTAACTTGAGTTAATGTAGCTTAATTAGCTGAATTTGATATGGCTATAGTTGGTTTTATATTTAATGTAACCTAAGTTAGCAAATTAAAATATTAGTCATTGATATTCCTCAAGATACTTGTTGACACTTTAAGAGACCAATTGAGTTTCAATTGGTGTTAGTTAAATGGAGTTAGTGGAATTGTGTCAAGATGTAGCCATTAGGTTAGTTTGGAGATGCATGTGTACATTAAGATCAATGGCTATAAATGAATCATAACTAATTTATATATATAAGATTGAATGAGCAAACACATGCAAATCATTTTATTTTATTTGTAACTTAGAGAAGAAGGAATCTGAATAAGAAGAAAACCAGAGGAAAGATCAGCAAGCTATAAAGATTTGGTGATTTAAAGGTGTTGAATCTTACTAGAAGTGGTATATAAATAGGTAATTCTGCTTACACAACTAATTTAGTATACTTTGATAAATTTTGTCATATAAATGATAAGGATTTTGTTCCAAATGAGTTGAGCAACCTTTTTCAATGATTTTAAGACTTAATTGAGGCATCAAATGAGACCTTGATTTTTAAATTTGAAGTTTAGTGGTAAAAAAACATAATAATGATTTTATTCATGAAACTGATTTTACCAAATTCTGGTATATATAAATGTTTTTAATTTTAGAAACCAATAGCATATTTTTGAATTCCTCACGAAAAACTAATAAATCCGCTATCAAGAAAATCTGGATTTCGATTTAAATTGACAAAGTTATGGTATTTTAAAGTTATAGGTGTTTTAATGAATATTTTAATGAAAAACTATAATTTTGGGTTTAAACACCTAAGTCTATAAATCTTGGGTAAATTGGTGATAATCAAGCTTGATTTAGGTGTATTATAGGTGTATGGTTATTAGAATGCAAGGTTCAGCTCTTAATAAGAAACATAGGCTTGCCAGCGTGGCGACATCATGGGTGCAGAGTGCACGACACCACCACAATGTCAAGACCTGAAGAGTAGTGAAATTTCTAATAAAAGTTTGGATTTTTTCTAATTTGTTTAATCTAACTCTTACAGTTTGTATAAGTCCTAAAACATCCTAATTAACCTCAGGAAACTAGGGAGGAGTCTTAAGAGGTTATTGGTGAGATATAGGGTGTCGGGAGGCCGGATTAGCGTAGGGACTTTGCTTGGATTGTAAGTAAATTGATTGAGATATTTATTTACATTTCATTCCAATATTGTTGTTCATTGTTAGTCATTTGGAATGAATTTTCTCTTGTATTCTAAATTCCATGACTAGTTATTTCATTTCATTTTATGAATTTGCTATCATGTCATTAGTTGTTGGTTAAATAGTTTCATTGAATCTAAATCATGTGTTATCATTCTTTATTGTTGAAATATTTGGTCAAATGAATTAGCATGCTATTAGGTAGGTGTTAAATGATATTGTAATCTATTTTCCTTTGTGCATTAGATATGCAATTATATTTGTTAGATTCCTAAGCCATGTCATTTCTTAGGTTATGAAGTAGTTCTTGTTTAAGTCCGTGATATTATAGAGATGTGCGCAGCACACGGGGCCACTAGACTTCCAGGGTTGTCGAGATCTCGCCACTAACTTGTGCAACACACGGAGTATGGAACCCGGGATTGTTGGCAAGTATACATCACATGTGAGGGGCACTTTTAACTATTTATATATGAGATGGGCATTAGTAAGCATGTCAAAGCATTCATGATATTTTTACTCCGTAAATAGTGGAATAAGGTTGATGTGATGTAACGCATGGCCAACCGGCCTTAGATCATTACTACTTAGCCAAGTATCAGTTTTATTTTGTTTAACTGGAGTATCTTATAACATGATTCTTTTTCAACATAGTTGATATTATTATGCTTTCAAATACTTGTTGTATATTTGGAAATGTGAAAAATGTCACTCAGTGTTACTTTCTAATTTTCTATACTCATCGTCCTTTTTATGACGGTGGGTTCAGATCTATCGCGCAGCAAAGGGGCAAGGAGAAGATTGACTATAACAACATGTTACCTTAAGCTAGTGACTAATGTTAATTCAAATCCTAATTAACTCGAGTTAGGCTCATGATTAAGTTCAACGTACCTCGATTAGCGTATGCGTATGTTTGTATAACGATTTGTGTTTGTTTGAATTGTTTAATGAATTTTATAGGTTTATATAAAATGGAGTTTATATACAATCCTATATAAACCGTAAATATATAAATAAACAATAAATAGCCAGTACACCAAGTGCGATGAGGGGGTCTTAAAATAAATATGTAAACTTGAGAATACTCATAGGCATGTCTGGTGAATTTATTGGCGAGAAAATACACAAGATATATATTTATATATATTGGATATATAAGTATATATATTATTAAAAACTATAAGTTATTTTGAATTATATGGATCTTCTGATCACCTCAAAATAAGCATAAGTGTTGATGGTGTCTACATGTGTATTACTTTAAGGAGTGTCATGTTAGCACTTCGATCAGTCTCGAGATAGTGCGATGAGTATCCCGAAGAAGATTCATATATTTAAACTAAAACCTCATGTTCATCTTTTCATTTGATTGATCGATAGAGAGAATGAGAGTTGAGGGTTTATTTACTGATCTTAAGGAATCACTCAGGGAACTGATTTGGTGTGAATCAAGGAGCTTAATCAACTGAAAATCTAGAGATCATCACTTTGGTAAGTTTTATTTTTATGTTTTTGAAGTTCAATTTGATAGAAGGTGATGAGATCTGAGTGAATTGTGTTGTTTGTTGATTGAAAATGATTTATTACCTCAATAGATGTCCTCCCTAATGAGTTTTGGGAGTGTTTGCTATTATGTTTATGGATTTGTGGATGGAAAATGGGTTATTGCCCTATATACTATCGAGACAATACAGGGTGGAGTGCGCTCTAGCTAGCGGAGGAGCGCGCTCCCTTCATCAATGAGGACGAACTCTGCTACTGGAGCGCACTCCAACTATTGAGGGATCATGCTCCCACCCTAAAAAATAGCAGTATTGTTGTAATTTGATTATTATTTCTTCAGGACTTAGGGTTCTAAAAATAGGGTATAAGACCTATAATGATTAAAAATGGTTTGTGATAGGTATTGGATTCCCAGGAAAGCTTGAGTGTTTAGGAAGATTGGAATTTGGAACGGATACCTAAACCAAGGTAAGTATGGATTTGCTTATTTATCAATGTTGCTTGGTCATCTTAGTATATGTAGTTCATGTAGTTTATAGACTGGAATGGGGGACTATGTACACTATAATGGTTTCAATAAATAGAAAATGGTGTTTAATGTGATTCACGAGAGTAAGTTTCTGAGATTAAGACCAGGTTATATAAGAGATGGATTACTTCCCGGCATATATGTAACTTCCTACTTAGTTAAATATGTTGTGTGGATTACATATTCACTAGAGGGTTTCAGATATGACTATTGAGCATTAATGGATTGGTTGGATAACACAACGCCCAATATGTTGGCCTAGCAATTGCATTAATGGCATCATTAGGTAATCTATTTGTTATTTATTGCATTATATGCTTTTCATATTCTTGTTGGTTAATATTGGTACATATTGTTATTACATAATGTTCTTGATTATTATATGGAATGTTGATGACTTTGTGAATCCTTACTTACTGAGCAAGTTGGAGCGCTTACCCTAAATTTAATATTTCAGGTTCGCAACCTAGCATTTCAGCGAAGGGCAAGGAGAAGATTTATGTGACTTGTTATTTTCTCTATGATGTAATGAACCTTCATGTACATATATACATTGTTTGATATAATTTGTATATAAATAGGGTTGAGAGGTTTATAAACGAGGTTTTGGGTTTTGATAAACTATGTATTTCTATATATTGTTAATTATTGAAAAAATTTTAATTTTCCGCTGCGTATACTTTGGGTTTTGGCGTTCATATACATCGAAAAATCTAATTTTTTTATTAAAAAAAACCCTAACGAATATAAAATAGGTTCCATTAAACTAGATCTGTAAAAGTAAATCATACCTTAATCCATGATTTCCTTATCTGATTGTTCTATCTCAAAGACGTTTAATCGCGCATCCTCTATTAGAAATCCACACATGAATGGTGGCCACAATTTGGAGTGCTAGCTTCAGGAGATATTGAAAATATTTTTCTTTCCTCCGAAAATTCAGAAAACTCGAAAATAGCAAAAACGAAAATCTTATTTCTTTTTAGAGTTTCACCCTCTATTTATATATGTAGATAAGCCATACTTTAAAATCTTAAATGTAATACAACTATTGTATTTAGGCATTTTAAACAAGTTACATTGCACCCCTATTAATAAGTTATCATATAACAAATCGTAAGGGCTTTTATGTCATGAATTTTATCATATAAAATTCATTACTCTAAATTAATTGAAATTGCGCAAAGCCATTCTTTGTATGCGACCCAATAGGTTCATGTGACATTGGTAGTGAACCAAAATCACTTTTGGTACACATGTTATAAGCTATCTCTAGCAAGGCATTATGACTACCCAAGTAATGTAAATATCAAAATTGACACAATCTAATGAATAACATACATCATTTCCTTTTGTCATGTGATATCCTTTGATTAAACATAAGGCATGAAAAGTCATCCTTAGTGTTCAATCGTACTAGTCTCGATCTTTAGGTAAAAATTGAAAACATCCAAGTGACATTAATCTTATCAATTCACATGGAATAGGCCACTACCAGTCTATCATATCGAGGGATCCACTGATATCTCTCTTTATGATAGTGACAAATTTTATTTTGATTACACATCTTCACATATTATTCACATGGTAACTAGTAGCAATCTTTATAATCGTCCGGTTAAAGACTATATTTGATTGTATCAAATTATCATGCTCCCAATATTGAAGTATATGGTATTCTCAAGTCCGAGGACTAAATGATATAGTTACCATGAGTAACACCTATGACTTAATCCATGTACCGTTCTCATAGTGGGTCGGTCTAGTACCTTGTTCCCTAACAAGTACTCATGATCTCGATTCATATCCCTATACGCATGATCATCACATGACCATCAATCAATACTCATACTATTATTAATTCATTATAGTTCAAGTATAATGACTGACTATGGACATTTATGATATTTCAACAAATACCCATATATCTTATTATGAGAACATATAATTACTTATCATAAAATAGCAAACGAAAACTTCTATTTAATTAACTAAAATTATAAATTAAATAATGTTCATAGATTGACCTAGGGCACATGCCCCAACATCTCTCCCACTTGCAATAGGGCCAATCATTCATGTATCTAATATCTAATGACCTAATATAACCATCATATTTCACTTGTGGAAACGCCTTCGTTAAAGGATCTGGAACATTGCCTTCTATAGGAACTCTGCAAATCTTCACGTCTTCCCTCTCAATGGTTTCTCGAATGAGATGAAAATATCTAAGTATATGTTTGGATCAATGGTGTGATCTTAGTTTCTTGACCATGCTATCGCCACGTTGTTGTTACAGTACAAGCAAATGGGGTTAGCTGTACTCAGATCTACACCAAGTTTAGAGATGAATTTTTTTATCCAAACTTCCTCTTTAGCTACATCAGACACTGCTATGTACTCAGCTTATGTTGTAGAATCTATTATAGTTTCTTACTTCGAACTTTTCCAGCTCACTGCGCCTTCATTCAAAGTAAACACATATCCAAACTACGATATAAAATCATCCATATCAATTTGAAAACTTACATCTGTATAACCATTTACAACAATCTTATATTCCAAACTTCCATAGATCAATAACACTTCTTTAGTCTTTCTCAAGTGCTTAAGAATGTTATTTACTGCTATCTAGAGACTCTCACCAGGATCAGATTGATATTTGTTTATCGTGCTCAAAGCATATGATACATCAGGTTGGGTGCATAACATGACATACATGATAGATCCAAAAGCCGAAGCATATGGAATCGTTTTCATGCACTCTCGCTTATCAGTAGTCTGCGAATATTAAGTCTTGCTTAGACTTATACCATAAGACATAGGCAACGACCTACTTTTAAAGTCTTGCATACTAAACCTATTTAGTACCTTGTCTATATAAGCACTTTGACTTAGACCAATCAACCTTTTATTTCTATCCCTATAAATATTAATCCCAATAATGTAGGTTGCATTCTTAAGTCCTTCATTGAGAAACATTTTCTAACCAGGACTTGACACTCTGCAAGGTTGGGATGTTATTTTGAATGAGTAATATATCATCAACATACAGTACCAGGAAAAAACAACAAAGTCCCACTGACCTCCTTGTATACACAAGATTCGTCTTCATTTTTAATGAAACCAAATTACTTAATTGCTTTATCGAGATAAAGATTCCAACTTTGAGAATCTTGTTTTAATCCATAAATAGATCTTTGAAGCTTGCACACCTTCCTAGAATTCTCAAGATGAACAAACCCTTTAGGCTGTATCATATACACGTCCCCAAGTAACTTTTCATTCAGAAAAGCTATTTTGACATCCATTTGCCAAATCTTATAGTAATAATATGCGGCTGTGGGAGTTAGAGTTCTGATGGATTTATGTATGGTTATAGGAGAAAAATTCTTATCATAATCAACACCTTGAGTCTGTCTGAAACCTTTTGCTACTAGCCGTGCCATCCATGTAAGTTTTCTTCTTGAAAATCCATTTACATCCAATGGTTTTACCACCTTCAGGTAAATCAACCAGGTTCTCAACTTGGTTATCATACATGGATTGGAACTTTGAATTCATGAAACTAAGCCATTTATCTGCTTTAGGGCTAGACACAACTTCATGATAAGTAGTAAGCTCATTTTGATCCATGAACAACACCTCACTACTATCAGTAATAAGAAATCCAAATCTCTCAAACTGATGTTTTACCATATCAGACCTACGCTGGCCTTGTGATATATGAAGAGGTTCAACTAGTTCAAAACTTTATTGATATCCCACTAGTGATTGAGTGTTTATTTGAGGTTGTTGAAATTCTTCAAGACTTACTTTATTCTCATTATTTTCTTTTGAAATAAATTTTTTTCCATAAAGACACCATTTTGACCAACAAACACTTTGTTCTCAGTATGATTATAAAAGTAGTATCCACTAGTTTCTTTAGGATAACCAACAATTACACACTTGGTAGATTTGGCTAATAATTTTTTTTGAGTTTTTTCATCATACAAAAACCTCACAACTCTAAATCTTAAGGAAAGACAAACTTGAAATCTTTTCTCAAACCACATCTCATATGGTGTTTTATCAACTGCTTTAGAAGGAACACAATTTAGTGTAAACGTAGCATTTTCTAAGGTATAACCCAAAAGGAAATAAGAAGATCTATATGACTCATTATAGATCGAACCATATCCAATTAAGTCTATTTTTTCTTCTCATAAACACCATTCCATTGTGAAGTTGTCGGGGGATTAACTTAAAATAATCCCATAGTCTCTAAGATGATCATCAAACTCTTGCCTCAAATATTCATCACTTCAATTTGATCGAAGTGCTTTAATAGTTTTACTAAGTTAATTTTACATTTCATTCTAATATGTTCGCAAGAGATTCGCCTTTATGTTTCATGAGATACACGTAACCATATTTGTTGAAATCATCAATGAATGTAATGAAGTACTGATAACTACCTCTAGCCATTGTGTTTATAGGACAACATACATTAGTATGTATTAGACCCAATAAATCACTTGCCCTTTCTTGTGTCTAGTAAATGGACTCTTTGTCATCTTTCCTAGTAAACAAGATACACATGTTTCATGTGATTCAAAATCAAATGAATCTAGAAGTCCATCTTTATGGAGTTCATAAATGTGTTTCTCATTTATGTGGCCAAGACAACAATGCCAAAGGTAGGTTTGATTCAAATCATTTGACTTGAATTTCTTTGTATTTACGTTAAGAATAGGAATATATGTGGACCTTTTCGTGTTTAGAATATAAAGACCATCATACAAATTAGCATTCGCATAGAAAACGTCTTTATGAGAAATGGAGAATTTATTATTTGCATTAATGAAATTAAAACTATCCAAGTCCAAACATGAAACCGAAATGATGTTTTTGCTCAATGAAGGGACATAATAACAATTATTTAAAACTAAAATAAGTCCACTAGGTAAAATTAACTCATAGCATTCTACAGCCAACGCAACAACCATTGCTCCATTTTCAACTCGTAGGATGACTTCTCCTTTCTTAAGCTTTCTACTTTTGGTGTGACCCTGCACATTAATATAAATGCGAGATCCACATTCTATTATCCAATACCCATAAATCACTAGTAGACAAGTTAACTTCAATAATGTAAATACCTAAAGAAGTAGTCACACTACTCTTTTTTTATTAGATATTCAAGATAAAGCTTGTAATTTTTGAACCAATGCCCAGTGCATGGCAGAAATGACAATCCTTTGTTTCTTTTCCTTTTGGGATTATGAAGTAAAAATAGCCTTAGGCTTGACTTGTTCCATAGGTCTTGTCATAGTCACAACAATCTTGGCAACCTTAGCCTTGCCTTTGCCCTTTTTCTTCAGAGCCTTTCCTTTCTAAACTATCAACACATTAGCAATGGGTTTCTTGAGATTCTGCTCAACAGTTTTAAGCATTAAATGCAACTTTGAGATAAAATCCTCCATGTTATTCATATTATAGTTCATCACAAATTATGAATAACTATCAGGCAATGAATTTATGATCAAATCCGTAGCTGACTATTGGCTTATGTGAAATCTAAGTCTATCAAGATGATCAATATAGCCCATCATTTTCAGAACATGAGGACTAACTAATGCACCCTCAGCCTTCTTGTAAAAATGAAGGTTCTTGACTATCTCAAACCTTTCTTACCTAACCTGCTGTTGGAACATTTCCTTAAGCATCGTAGCCATGTCGTTCCATATCTTCTTGAAGTTCAAGAACTATGGTTGCCAACATAATGCATGCAACATCAGTTAAGTAGTTGACATGCTTAGTATGTGCATCCTTCACAGCTCTTAAAGCATTGGCTGGTGGTTCCTCAGGAATAAAACATCTAAGATATACAACTTGCGTTCATGCTTAAGAACAATTCTCAAGTTTCTGAACCAGTCAAGAAAGTTTGTTTTAGACAACTTATCATTCTCAAGGATGGATCGCAGTGACAAGGGATTAGTGTGATTTCAAGAGGAGATAGACCTACAACAAAGATTATGCAAAAGTTTATTTTAGTATAGTGGAACGATTCCTACTAAATTAACACTTCTTAAACCATATGTTAATTTAAGGGACTAAAATATATGTTTCACCTAATTCCAAGATAGCTAAGGCATGGCACTTTGAATTAGGTTATTTAGGTAAGTACCAATTACCAATTACATCAAATGTAACATTTAGTTGTTTTTTATGAGAATATAACATCTTATGTCTTAGCATATTTAATTTCATCTAGTGCCAAAAGCCCAAAATTATTTTGATTGCTTTATTAAGTCTTACTATTTCAAATAATCGAGTAACAATTACTTAACTTGCCTCATCAAGATAACACAATACACTTTACGGAGGCAGATCCATATTGATGTGATCGAAGCCTTAACAAGTGTTTGAGAATGGATGACACTTAACTTAAAATTTAGAATAGGGGTTTTATTTTGTTTTTGTTATCATAATTTGAAAAGAGAAATATTATATATTACAATGCATGAACAATCACTAAACAAGTTAGAAAATTTTATTAATATTGACTACTATACGAACTTCCTTGTGCTATGAGCAGTTAGAGGTGATCCCTCTGGCCGGTCAAAAAATTCCAGTTCCAAAAATTGAAAATCACCTAAAATTTCTCACTATTTTATCCAATCAAATTTACTAAAACTGCCCCTTATTTTAATTTCAAAATACATTAATTAAAACATTTTTTATTAACTCGGGCCCACCTCTAACATAATATCTTATCCTAATCTAATTAGAATTTAAGATACTTTGAATCTTTATCCAATAAAAGTTTGTTATATATCTCACCTATCTTATAGGATTTGTAATTCTTATTTGATTACAAGTTTATCTCCTATCTAATAGGAATATACTAATGACAACCACAATGACATAGATGATCAAAACTATTTTCAAAATATTAATCATGCATTCAACATCAAGATCATATTAAATTAATCATATTAACCTAAATTTGATTTTATGGAGACTTAGACTATTATTGAACAAAAATGAAATATGTGTTCAACACCAGAATCACATTAACCTAAAGATGGTTTCTACCATGAACATAGAAAGTTCGCATTGTTCAATATTAAAACATATGTTAATCGAATTTTTCTAAACATGAATACTATCAATGAATCAAATCATGTGTATGATCAATATACATGATTTAACAACATGCTTTAAAACTAATTCTTGATAACAATTATCACAAAATCTATATGTACATCATATATATATTAATCAAAATATGTTTTCACACATATATCATATATATGTAAGAGAAAATATAAAAACATTTAATAGAATCGAGCCTAGTGCTTTGATACCACTATTGGGTTTTGGGGTCCATACACAGCGAAAAAATTCAAAATAATTTTTGAAAAACTCCAACAGGATCAAAAATAGGTTCCATTAAACTAGATCTACAAAAGTAAACCATACCTTAATCCATAATTTTCTTATCTGATTGTTCACTTTCCAAGGCATTCAACCAACTCGTCCACTATCATAAATCCACATACGAATGGTGGCTAAAATTTGGAGTTCTAGGCCCAAAAGATATTGAAAACATTTTTCTTTCTCTCCTAAAATCTAGAGAACTCGAAAATAGCAAAAATGAAAATCTTATTTCATTTTAGGGTTTCACCCTCAATTTATATGAATAGATAAGACCTCACTTAAATTTTTATTAGTATTACAACTATTGTATTTATGTAGTTTAAGCAAATAACACATATGCCCCTATTAACAAGTTATCATATAACAAATCTTGAGGGGTTTTATGTCATGAATCTTATCATATAAAATTCATTACTCAGGACCAACGAAATTGCGCAAAAACATTCCTTATGTGTGACCCAATAGGTTTATGTGACGTTGGTAATGAAACAAAACTAACTTTCGTACAAAATTCATAAGTGGCCTCTAGCAAGGCATTATGACTACCTAAGTAACATGAGTATCAAAATCGATACGACCTAATAAATAACAAAAATCATTTCCTTTTGTCGTGCGATATCCTTTGATCAAACAAAAGGCATGGAATGTCACCCTTAATGTTTAATCGTACTAGTCTCGATCTTTAAGTAAACGAAAACATCCAAGTGACATTAATCATATCAATTCACATAGACTTGGTCATTCTAAGTCTATCATATCGAGGGATGATATCTCTCTATACGAGGATGAAAAATTCTATTTTGATTACACACCTTTACATCATGGTAGCCAATCACAATCTTTATAATCGTTCTGTTAAAGACAATGTTTGATTGTGTCAAATTATGATGCTCCTAATATTGAAGTCTATGGCAATCTCAAATTGAATGGACTAAATAATATACCTAATATGAGTAACACCTATGACTTAATCTATGTGGTGTTCTAATAGCGGGTCGATCCAATACCTTGCTCCCTGATAAGTACTCAAGATCTCAATTTATATCTCTATATGCATGATCATCACATGACCATCAATTAAGATTCACAATAGTCTTAATTCATTAGATTTTCCAGTATCATGATTAATTAAGGACATTTATGATATTTTAACAAATATCCATAGATCTAACTATAAGGTAAACATGTAATCACTTATAATTAAAAAACAAATGAAAACCTCAATTTTATTAACTAAAAATTATAAGATAAAAATGTTTGTGGATTGACCTAGGGCACATGCCCCAACATATACTTTGTGTTGTTTATTCGATATACAGGTTAAGTTTATCCAGTACAGTCGGAGAGGCTACTGCCTCTAGTCAAGTCTGGCTGAGTTACTAAGGCTTAATTAGGGTTTTAGGCCAAATGTCACCCTAATTGGGATCGGGGATGCTACAACTTTGTATCAAAGCCTACTTCAGAGCCTAAGGATATTAGCTCTGATAAAGCTTAGTATCATAGCCTAAGGTTTATCCCTTTTGAATGAAATGGTAACTCTGATACTGTTTGGTATCATGGACAAAGTTATGACCTCGAATTCACTTTTGAAAGTGTTTGAAGTGAGTAATAACACATTATTTTGTACCAAAACCTAAATTTATTGACTTTGAGAATTGTCTCGAATAAAAAATAAGCTTAGGTTTTAATAAATAATTTTCATCTAGTTTTAGGGGAAAATGAAAATGAAAACATTATTATATGTTAATTATTGTACATATTGTTATTTATTGTATAGATATAATTTTATTGTATTCTCTAAATGTTACTCTAATGATCTTATCTCTCCTTTGACTTTTGAGTTTAGTGGCGGATCAAGGAGAGGGTTCAAATAGACTTGGATCTTAGGGTAATAGGAAACTGAGGACCAATGAAAATCTAAAATGGAGCAGCAAATGAAGGAACTTATGGAGTCTCAAGTGAAACTCATGGCTATACTGATAACACAGATGAGACCACCAGTACAGCGACCTAAGGCATAGCTTATAACTAGTCCCGAGGTTAGCAGAGTTGAGGGAGGAGCTGAGACAGTACCAGCTCTAACCCAACCAATATTAACACATATTTAAGTGACAAAGACAGCTGCCAGGGTGCCCGTGGATTTTGAGAAGGTTGTGTTTTTTAGAAATCTCAAGGAATTTATGAGATATGACATTACGAGATTCAATGGCACAATGGAGGAAGGGGTAGCTAAGATCTAAATAGTGGAGATGGAGCAATAATTTATTACTATAGAAGTTAAGGATCGATTTAAGGTCAAACTAGTCACATTTTTATTGATAGATTCAGAACATAAGTAGTGAAATTCCTTAGAGAGAGAAGGGAAGATTGTCTCCACATGGCCACAGTTTATAACTATGTTCTACATACACTATTTCTCAAAATCAGTCAAGAACATGGAGAAAACTGAATTTATTCGACTGAAACAAGGAGCCATGTCTATACGGGAGTATGAGAGAAGGTTCACTAAGTTGAGTGAATTTGCTCTTGAGATGGTAGAGCAGGAGGAGAATAAAATAGAATAGTTTCTTAATGGTTAAATTATGAGATCAGAGTTGTAGTTTCCTCTCATCTTCACATGAGTTATGCTTTTATATTTGAGAGTGTGATAGAGGTGGAAGCAACTATTTTAACCAAACCTTCTAGAATAGTACTTACGCTACCACCAGCACCACGGTTTCCCAAAAGTCAAAGAATCCATGAACTTGCTTCTTTTGGGCCAAATAAGAGGATGAGGAGTGTAGCTGGAGTAGCTACACAGTCAGGGTTTATGGGGATGTCTTTCGTTAGTGCATCGATTTCACCAATTTTTTAGGTTTCTGTAGCCAAACTAATTTTGCCACCACCTTAGTCGGGAGGTAAGGGCAATAGCAGGGCATGGTCATTACAGAAACTGAGTTTATGAGGGCAAGTTTCTTAGGCCAATGTTTATCCTCAGAGAGTTTCCATGATATGTTATAAGTGTGGGCATACGGGGCATATTCAGAGAGAGTGTTCTATGTCGTCGGCCAAATTAGTAGGCAGTACAACACCGCCAGCCAGAGGCAAACTCATGCAGTGGCTGAGGCAAATCTAAAGGACAATAGGATACTTATGGAAGGTATATTGAACATTTGTCGTCGAGATATGCATGTTTTAATTGATGCTAGTTCTATAATTTCCTTTATTGCTAATGCTATGATTGATGAGTTGAAATTGAAACCTGTTAGACCGAATATATTGTTGATTTTAAGTAGAGCAGTAAGTGAGAAGGTTTATCCTAACTTGATCTGGGAGGGATGTGTAGTCAAAATTAGGGAGAATGAACTACCAATTGATTTAAAGGTAATGGAGTTTCTAGACTATGATGCACTACTATGATGGATGGGTTATCAGCATACTATGCCACTATTGACTATTTTCATAAGAGGTTGATCTTTCATATCCCTAATCTTTCTGAAATTATATTCTATAAAGGCTACAATCTTTCATGACTTGCAACTCATGGTAGGGAAGCTACTCCTCAAACGTTAGAAGTTATGGCAGGAGTTGTTACATTTGGAGAGCTTAGTAAGGAATTTAAAGTTAGTGAGATACCTATGGTGTATGAGTTTTTGGAAGTTTTTCCATTCGACTTGCCTGGATTTCCACCGCCACAAGTCATTGACTTCATCATTGATCTTATTCCTGGTACCAAACCTATATTTATTCCTTCGTACTATATGTCACCAAAGGAATTACGTGAGTTGCAGACTCAGCCTGAGTTGTTACATAAGGGGTTTATCCATCTTAGTATTTCACTGTGGGAGCATCATTTCTTTTTATGAAGAAGAAAGATGGAACCCTACGTATGTGCATTGATTATAAATAGCTTAACTAGGTGATTATCAAGAACAAATACCCATTGCCTAAGATCGATGATTTGTTTGATCAGTTGAAGGGTGCAAAACATTTTTTGAAGATTGATTTGAGTTCTAGTTATCATCTATTGAGGATTAGCGATGGGGATATCTCGAAGATGACTTTTAGCACTCGCTACGGGCACTTTAAGTTTACAATGATGTCGTTTGGGCTCACTAATGATCCTACTATGTTCATGGACTTTATGCATATGGTGTTTAAACTCTATCTTTACTAGTTTATCAACGTGTTTATCGACGATATTCTGATCCATTCGAAGACTAAGGAAGAGCTTTCACACTACCTCAAAGTTACATTGCAGACTTAAAAGGATAATTAGTTCTATGCCAAGCTTGGTAAGTGTGAATTCTAGTCTTCAGAGGTCAAATTTCTTCAACATGTGGTTAATAATGAGGGTATTATGTTAATTTAGTGAAGGTTAAGGCAATCAAGGATTGGCCTACCCCTACCATAGTGTCAGAGGTTCAAAGTTTTCTAGGGTTAGCGGGTTATTACAAATGATTCGTTGATGGGTTCTCTTATATTGTTATGCCAATGACTCAGCTAACATAGAAAGATGTTTATTTTGTTTGACTAAACGAGTGCAAGGCTGCCTTCGAAGGTTTGAAGGATAGTTAAACTACAAAACCTGTTCTTACATTACTTGAATCGAGGAAAGAAACTGATGCATCTCATTCAGGTTTGGGCTGTCTGCTTATGCAAGAAGGTAGGGTTGTAGCTTATGCTTCAAGGGAATTTAAGGTTCATGAAATGGATTATCTATTTTATGATCTTGTGCTAGCTGCAGTTATTTTTGCCTTGCATATTTAGAGGCACTATTTGTATAGAGAGAATTTTACAGTATTTTTAGATCATAAGAGTACGAAATAATTATTTACTCAGAGTGAATTGAATATGAGGTAGCGTAGATGGCTTAAGTTCCTCAAGGATTATAATTTCATGCCAGAATATCATATATACAAAGCAAATGTGGTTGTCGATGCGTTAAGCAGGGGAAGAATAGGCAAAGAGAACGTAGCTACTACCAGAGCTTCTCAGTTTAGACTTCTTGAGGAAACATCAATGATGATGATTCATTAAAGTCCAACTGGCACATCATCAATTGAGGAGCTAGTTTCGAAGCTACTAATATGTTTTTCGGTGCTCATATTTGAGTTGAACCGAAAATGATTTGGTGGGTGGTTGATTACCAAAAAGCTGATCAAGATTATATAACACATCAGAGGTTAATGGCCAGTATGGATCATCTTAATTAACCAATTTCTGATGATGGTGCGTTACGATTCATGGCGTAATGTGGATTCCAGCTCAGGGTAAATTGAGGCAGAATTGCTACTGGAATCTCATAGATCTCTTTAATTTATTCATCTAGGTAACACTAAGATGTTTCACGATATGAGGAGTGTTTATTAGTGGCCAGAGATGAAGATTGATAATGTTGAGTTTGTAAAGAAATGTGAGATATGTTAGCAAGTTAAGGCTGAACATAGGAAACCTTGTGGGTTATTGCATTCGCTGCCTATTCCATAGTAGAAATGGTAACATATATCGATGGATTTTGTTTTCGATCTACGTCTGAGTCAGTGTAAGCATGATGCGCAATGGGTTATAGTTGATAGATTAATGAAGTTTACGCATTTCTTGCCAGTGTCCATACGAGATCCTTTTGACTGATTATGTGAGGTATACGTATATGAGGTGTTCTGGTTTCATCGACTTCCAGTATCATTTACTTCGAATAGAGATTTGAGATTCACGTCCAAGTTTTGGTGTGGATTGTAAAAATAGATGGGATTTTTTCTTAACCTCAATATGGTATACCATCCGCAGATTGATGATCAGACTTAGCGGTTGATATTAGTGTTAGAGGATGTGCTTCGAGCTTCTGTCTTGGAGTTTGGTGGTAACCAGGAGAGATACGTTCCTCTGTGTGAGTTCTCTTATAATACTAGCTATCAAGCTAGCATTGGAATGGCTCTTTTTGAAGCTTTATATGGTCAGCCTTGTCGTTCACTTGCGTGTTGGGCAGAGGTTGGAGATACAGTATTGTTGGGCCAGAGTTGATTCATGACTACACAGAGAGCATACAATAGATTCACCAACGTTTAGCTACAACACGGGTAAGAAGAAGAGATACGCCGATAAACATAATAGGTTTTTGAAGTTTTTAAAGAATGATCTTGTCTTATTGAAAGTCTCACCTATGAAAGGATTGTATAGATTTGGGTTGCAAGGTAAACTATCTCCAAGGTACATTGGGTCGTTCAGAATATAGGAAGAAATTGGACATGTGCTTATAGGTTAGAGTTACCTCCCAGATAGTTGGAGTTCATAATGTCTTCCATGCATCTATGTATCGTAAAACGAAGACTTAGTTCACTCTAAGAATTGATTGGAATGAATTTGATCTTTAGGAAGACTTATCTTACGATGATCAGCCGATTCAGACACTTGATGGTAAGATTAAGTGGCAGAGAGATTCATTTAGTTAAGGTGAAATAGCAATTTCATAGAGATAAGGAACTAACTTGGGGCGGGAATCTTATATGAAGGAGCAGTTTCCATTTCTCTTCGAAACTACGAGTAATTTTATGTTTATTTTAAATTTGAGGATGAAGTTTCTTTAAATTGGGGAGACACTAACGTCTTATTACATTAACCCAAGTTGGGCTTGTGGTTAAGTTCGGCATACCTCGATTAGCGCGTGCGTGTATTTGCATGATGATTTATGTTTGTTTGATGCATTTAATGGATTTTATAGGTTGTAGTATAAAATGAAGGTTATATACAATCCTATAAACATTAATTATGTAAATAAACAATAAATAGCGAGTACACCAAGTATGATGAGGGGGTTAGAAATAAATATGCGCACTCGAGAATACTCGTAGCCATGTTCAGCGAATTTATTGGTGAGAAAATACACAAGATATATAATATATAGGTGTTTCTATCATGGAACCCAATTACATAACATTTATTGCTCATTTAATGTATATATATATTTATATATTTTGGACATATAAATATAATATATATATATATTAAAAACTATAAGTTGGTTTGAACTATATGGATCATTGGATCACCTCAAGATGAGCGTAAGTGTTGATGTTGTCAACATGTGTGTCACTTTAAGGAGTGTCATGTTAGCACATCAATTGTTTGATCAGTCTCGAGATAGCGCGATGAGAATCCAGAGAAAATCCATATATTTAAACTAAAACCTCATGTTTATCTTCTCATTTAATCAATCGATAGAAAGAAAGAAAGTTGAGGGTTTAGTTACAGATATTAAGGAATCACTGAAGGAGTAGATTTGGTTTGAATTGAGGAGCTTAATCAACAGGAAATCTAGAGATCATCACTTTGGTAAGTTTAGATTTAGTGTTTTTGAAATTCAATTTGATGATAGGTGATGAGATCTCTGTGAATTGTGTTGTTGGTTGACTAGAAATGGTTCATTACCTCACTAGAGGTCCACCCTGATGAATTTTGGGAGTGTTTGTTGTTGTTTTTGTGGATTTAAAGATGGAATAGTGGTTGCTGCCATGTGTATTGTTGAGAAAGTATAGGGTGGAGAGCGTTCCATCTAGTAGAGGAACGCGCTCCCTTCATCGGTGAGGATGAACTCAGCTGTTGGTGCACACTCTACCTATTGAGGGAGCGTTCTCCCACACTAGAAAATAATAGTATTGTTGTAATTTAATTGGGATTTCTAAAGGACTTAGGGTTCTAAACATAGGGTATAATACCTATATTGATCATAAATGGTTTATGATTGGTATTGGATCCCCGAGAAATCTTGAATCCCTAAAAGTTAGGAATTTGGAAGGGAAACCCAAACTGAGGTAAGTACTGATTCGCTTATTTATCAGTGTTATCTGGCTATTTTAGTATATGTAATTCATGTAGTTTATGGACTGTAATAAGGGACTATGTACACTGTGATGGTTTCAATAAATGGAAAATGGTATTTTATGTGATTCATGAGAGTAAGTTCTTGAGACTGAGACTAGGTTATATAGGAGATAGGTTACCTTCTCGGCCTATGTGTAACTTCCTACTCAGTTAAATAGGTTGCATGGATTACATACTCACTATAGGGTTTCAGATAGGACCATTAGGCATTAATGGATTGGTTAGACATCACATCGGCCAATATGTTGGTCTAGCAATTTCATTAATGGTGTCATCGGTTAATCGACCCTAATTTTATAAATAAAATATGATTCACTGTGTAATATTCATTGATAGTTTGATTTGCATCTGTTATTTATTGAATTATATGTTTTTCATAATCTTGTTAGTTAAAATTGGTGCATAATGTTCTTGCATAGTGCTTTTGATTACTATATGGAATGTTGATGGCTTTGTGAATCCTTACTTACCGAGCAAGATGAAGCACTCATCCCAAATTTAATATTTCAGGTTCACAACCTAGCGCTTCAACGAAGGGCAAGGAAAATATTTAAGTGTCTTATTATCTTTACTACAATATAATGAATCTTCTTGTACATATATACACCATTCGAAATATTTTGTTGTATATAAATAAGGGTGGGAGGTTTATAAATGAGGTTTTGAGTTTTGATAAACTCTTTAATTTCGTATATTGTTAATTATCGAAATTTTTTTAATTTTTCACTGCGTATACTTTATGTTGTTTATTCAACATACATGTTGAGTTTATCTGGAATAGACAAAGAGGCTACTGGCTCTAGTTAAGTTTGGTTGAGTTACCGAGGTTTAATTAAGGTTTCGGACTGAATATCAGCCTAATTGGGGAAGGGGATGCTATATCGACGACTACCTCTAAGCCAGCGGAGTGCTCCTACATATGATTTTATAGGTTTTTGGTTTTTTTTGTATGACTTCTATATGTCTTTCATATCCTTTTGGGGTTGTATGTATGGGATGAGAGATATTAACCTTTATCTTATAATTTTAGTTAATAAAAATAAAAAAAATTTATCTTATAATTTTAGTTAATAAAATAAAGGTTTTATTTGATGTTTTATTATCAATGATTGCATGTTTAACTTATAGTAAGATCAAATGGTATTTGTTGAAATATCCTAAATGTCCCTAGTCATTCATTATACTGGGAACTATAATGAATTGAGACTAGTGTGAATCTTGATTGATGGTCATGTGATGATCATGCATATAAGGATACGAATCAAGATCATGAGTACTTATTATGGAATAAGATAGTAGAACAACCCGCTATGAAAACACCTGATGGATTAAGTCATATGTGTTACTCATGATAGGTATATCATTTAGTCCTTCTACTTGAGATTACCATAGACTTCAATATTAGGAACATGATAATTTGACACAATCAAATGTTGTCTTTAACCGGACGATTATAAAGATTGTGATTGGTTACCGTGTGAATAATATGTGAAGGTGTGTAATCAAGATATAATTTGTCACTCTCGTATAGAGAGAGATATCAGTGGATCACTCGATTAGATAGCTAGACTGATAATGGACAAGTCCATGTGAATTGATATGATCAATGTTGCTTGGATGTTTTTCAGTTTACCTAAAGATCGAGACTAGTACGATTGAACATTAAGGGTGACTTTCCATGTCTTACATTTAATCAAAGGATATCGCACGATAAAAGGATATGATATAAGTTTTAATTAGGTTGTATCAATATTTATATTCATGCTACTTGGGTAGTCATAATGCCTTGCTAGAGACCGCTTATAACTTGTGTACAAAAATGGTATTTGGTTCACTACCAACATCGCTTGAACCTATTGGGTCATACGCAAAGAATGGCTTTGCACAATTTCAATTGGTTTAGAGTAATGAATTTTATATGATAAAATTCATGACATAAAAACTCTAGCGATTTGTTATATGATAACTTATTAATAGGGTGTTTGTGTAATTTGCTTAAATTACGTAAATACAATAGTTGTATTAAAAATAAGATTTTAAGTGAGGGTTTATCTGCATATATAAATAAAGGGTGAATCCCTAAAAAATGAAAGAAGATTCCGTTTTTCAATTTTTCGAGTTCTCTGGATTTAGGGAGAGAAAGAAAAATCATTTTTCAATCTCTCTTGGGGCTAGCACTTCAAATTGTGGTCACTGTTTGTGTGTGGATTTCTGATAGATGACTCGCACTTGAACGTCTTGAGAATTAAACAATCAAAAGGAAATCACAGAATAAGGTATGATTTACTTTCGTTGATTAAGTTTAATGGAACTTATTTTCGATCCGATTGGCATTTTTCAAAATTTGTTCTGAACTTTCTTTTCGTATGAACCACAAAAATCCAACAATGCTATCAAAGCATCAATCTCGGTTTTATTAAATGTTTGCATGTTTTCAATGATATATATGATATATGTGTGAAAACATAATCTTGATTAATGTATATATGATATACATATAGATTATGTGGTAATTGTTATCAAGAATTGGTCTTAAAGCATGTTGTTAATTCATGTATATTGATACATCGCATCATATGATTCAATGATAGTATTTATGTTTAGAATATTTCGATTAACATATATTTTATATTGAGTGATGTGAATTTTGTATGTTCATGGTAGACTTCATGTTTAGGTTAATATGATTATGATCTTGAACACATATTTCATTTTGTTCAATAATTATGTATGTCTCCGTGATAGAGATCATGATTAGGTTAATATGATTAATTTAATATGATTCTGATGTTGAATGCATGATTAATATCTCGAAATTGATTTTGACCATATATCTCATTGTAGTAATCCATTAGTATATTCCTATAAGATAGGAAATAGACTTGTAATTGAATTAGAATTACAAATCCTATAACATAGGTGAGATGTAAAACAAATCCTAATTGGATTAGGATTCAAAGTATCTTAAATTCTAATTGGATTAGGATAAGATATTAAGTTCATGGTGGGCTCGAGATAATTAAAAATGTTTTAATTAATATTTTTAGAATTAAAATAAGAGGCAGTTTTGGTTGATTGAATTGACAAAAAATATGAGAAATTTTAGGCGATTTTCAATTTTCGTAATTGAAATTTATTGTCAAAAAATGGGCGGAACCACCGCCCACTGACCAGCCAGCGGGACCACCATTAACTATTCGTAGCGTCCAAAATTTGTACAATAGTCAATATTTGTATGATTTCCTAACTTTTTCAGTGATTATTCACGCATTGAAATATATGATATTTATCTTTTTTAATTATGATAACTAAAATAAACAAAAATCCCTCTTTCAAATTTTAAGTCAAGTGTCATCCATTCTTAAACACTTGTCAAGGCTTCGATCACATCAATATGGGTCTGCCTTCTTAGTGTGTATTGTGTTATCTTGGTGAGGCAAGTTGAGTAACAATTACTCTATTGTTTGAAATGGTTAGACTTGATAAAGCTATCAAAACGGTTTTGGGTTTTAGGCACTAGATGAGATAAAACATGCTATAAGACATAAGATGTCATAATCTCATAAAATAACTAAAAGTTACATATGATGTAATTGGTAATTGGTACCTACCTAAATAACCTAATTCGAAGTGTCATGCCTCAACTATCTTAGAATTAGGTGAACCATGGATTTTAGTCCCTTAAATTAACATAGTATTTTAAGGAGGGTTGTTAATTTAGTGGGAGTTTATTCCCTTATACTAAAATGGACTTTTGCATAATCTTTGTTGTGGATCTATGGCCTCTTCAAATCACATTAATCCTTTGTCACTACGATCCATCCTTGAGAATGATAAGTTGTCTAGGACAAGATTTCTTGACTTGTTCAGAAACTTGAGAATTGTTCTTAAGCACGAACACAAGTTGTAAGTTTTGGATGATCCTATTCCTGAGGAACCACTAGCTAATGCTTTAAGAGCCGTGAAGGATGCACATACTAAGCATGTCAACAACGCAACTAATGTTGCATCCATTATGTTGGCAAACCATGGTTCCCGAACTTCAGAAGAACATGGAACATATGGAAGCTTACGACATGACTACGACACTGAAGGAAATGTTCCAACAGCAGGCTAGGCAAGAAAGGTTCGAGATAGTCAAGAACCTTCATTCTTGCAAAATGACTGAGAGTGCGTCAGTTAGTCCTCATGTTCTGAAAATGAAGGGCTATATTAACCATCTTGATAGACTTAGATTTCTCATAAGCCAAGGTTTGGCTACGGATTTGATCCTAAATTCATTGCGTGATAGTTATTCACAATTTGTGATGAACTATAACATGAATAACATGGAGAAGTCTATCTCGGAAGTTGCATTTGATGCTTAAAATTACTGAGCAGAATGTCAAGAAATCCATTGCTAGTGTGTTGGTGGTTCAGAAAGGAAATGTTTTGAAGAAAAAGGGCAAAAGCAAGGCTAAAGCTACGAAGGTTGTTGTGACTATTACAAAGCCTATGGAACAAGTCAAACCCTATGCTGCTTGTATTTCATAGTCCTAGAAGGAAATTTTCATTTCTGCCATGCACCTGGACATTGGTTCAAAAATTGCAAGCTCTATCTTGAAGATCTAAAGTAAAAGAAGAATAATGCGACTACTGCTTTAGGTATTTATGTTATTGAATTCAACTTGTCTACTAGTGATTCCAGTGTATTGGATACCAGCTGTGGATCTCACATTTGTATTAATGTGCAAGTTATAACCAAAAGTAGAAAGCTGAAGAAAGGAGAAGTCATCCTACTAGTTGGAAATAGAGCAAAGGTTGCTACATTCGCTGTAAGATGCTATGAGTTAATTTTACCTAGTCTTATTTTAGTTTTAAATAAGTGTTATTATGTCCCTGCCTTGAGTAGAAACATCATTTCAGATTCATGTTTGGATTTAGATGGTTTTAATTTCATTACTGCAAATAATAAATGTTCCATTTCTAGTAAAGACATTTTCTATGCGAATGCTAATTTGCTTGATAGTTTTTATATTTTAAACATGAAAAGGTCCACATATACTCATATTCTTAACATAAATACAAAGATATTCAAAGTCAAATGATTTAAATCAAACCTACCTTTAGCATTGTCGTCTTGGCCACATTAATGAGAAACATATTTCTAAACTCCATAAAGATGGACTTTTAGATTCATTTGATTTTGAGTCATATGAAACATGTGTATCTTGTTTACTAGTCAAGATGACAAAGAGTCCATTTACTAGACATAGTGAAATGACAAGTGATTTATTGGGTCTAATACACACTAATGTGATCGGTCCTATAAACACAATGGGTAGAGGTTGTTATTAGTACTTCATTACATTCACTGATGATTTTCAGTAGATATGATTGCATATGTCTCATGAAACATAAAGTTGAATCTTTTAAGATGTTTCGAACATTTCAGAATGAAGTGCAAAATCAACTTGGTAAAAATATTAAAAACTTCGATTAGATCGAGGTGGTGAATATTTAAGCCAAGAGTTTGATGATCATCTTAGAAACTGTGGGATTGTTTTACAGTTAACTCCCCCAACAACTCCACAATGGAATAATGTTTTTGAGAAGAGAAATCGTACTTTATTGGATATGGTTCTATTGATGATGAGTCATACATATCTTCCTATTTCCTTTTAGGGTTATGCTTTAGAAACTGTTGCGTTTACACTAAATCGTGTTCCTTCTAAAACGGTTGATAAAACACTACATGAGATGTGGTTTGGGAAAAACCAAGTTTGTTTTTCCTTAAGATTTGGGGTTGTGAGGCTTTCGTACGACGACAAATCTTAGAAAAATTATCAGCCAAATCTACCAAATGTGTATTCGTTGGTTATCCTAAAACAACTAAAGGATACTACTATTATAATCTCATAAGAACAAAGTGTTTACTCTCGAAAAGGTGTCTTTATGAAAAAAAAAGTTTATTTCAAAAGAAAATAGTGGGAATAAAGTAAGTCTTGAAGAAATTCAAGAACCACAAATAAACATTCAATTGCCAGTGGGAGATCAACTAAGTCTTGATCTAATTGATCCTCCATAGGTATCACAAGGCCCTCGTAGGTCAGATAGGTAAGACATCAGCTTGAGAGATTTGGATTTCTTATTACTGATATTATTGAGGTATTGCTTATGGATCAAAATGAACCTACTACTTATCAAGAGGTTGTTTCTAGCCCTGGGGCAGATAAATGGCTTAGTGCCATGAATTCTGAGATGCAATCCATGTATGATAGCCAAGTTTGGAACTTGGTTGATTTACCTAAAGGTGGTAAGACCATTGGATGTAAATGGGTTTTCAAGAAGAAAATAGACATGGATGGCAATGTGCATACTTATAAAGTACAAATAGTTGCAAAAGGTTTCAAACAAACTCAAGGTGTTAATTATGATGAAACTTTTTCTCGTGTAGCCATGCTTAAATCCTTTAGAATTATAATTGTCATAGCCGCATATTATGACTACGAGATATGGCAAATGGATGTTAAAATAGCTTTTCCAAATGGAAAGTTACTTGAGGACGTGTATATGATACAACCTTAAGGGTTTGTTCATCCTGAGACTTCTAGGAAGGTGTGAAAGCTTCAAAGATCTATTTATGGATTAAAGCAAGCTTCTCGGAGTTGGAATCTTCATTTTAATGAAGCAATTAAGGAGTTTGGTTTCATTAAAAACGAAGATGAGCCTTGTGTATACAAGAAGGTCAGTGGGAGCGTGGTTGTTTTCCTAGTGTTGTATGTTGATGATATATTACTCATTGGAAATGATATCCAAACCTTGCGAGTGTCAAGTCTTGGTTAAGGAAGTGTTTCTCAATAAAGGACTTAGAAGATGCAGCTTACATCATTGGAATTAAGATCTATAGGGATAGATCTAAAAGGCTAATTGGTCTAAGTCACAGTGCTTATATTGATAAGGTACTGAATAGGTTCAATATGCAAGACTCTAAAAGAGGGTCATTGCCAATGTCTCATGGTATAAATCTCAGCAAGACTCAATGTCTGAAGATTAATGATGAGCGAGAGCGCATGAATACGATTCCATATACATCAGCTATTGGATATATCATGTATGCCATGTTATGCACTCGACCTGATGTATCATATGTTTTGAGCGCAATAAGAAGATATTAGTCTGATCCTAGTGAGATTCACTAGATGGCAATAAAGAACATTCTTAAGTTCTTGAGAAGTATTAAAGAAGTGTTCTCAGTCTATGGGAGTTTGGAAGATGAGCTTATTGTAAGTGGTTACACAAATGAAAGTTTTCAAACTGATATAGATGACTTTAGATCATTGTTTGGATATGTGTTTACTATGAATAGAGATGCGGTAAGCTAGAAAAGTTTGAAGCAAGAAACTGTCGCAGATTCTACAACAAAAGCTGAATATATTACAACATCCATGTGGCTAAGGAGGCAGTTTGGATTAAAAAGTTCATCTCAGAACTTGGTGTGGTTCCGAGTATAGCTAACCCCATTTGCTTGTATTGTGACAACAACAGGGCGATAGCATAGGCCAAGGAACCATGATCACACCACCGATCCAAACATATACTTAGATGTTTTCATCTTATTCGAGAAATCATTGAGATGGGAGATGTGAAGATTTGCAGAGTTCCTATAGAAGACAATGTTGCAGATCCTTTGACGAAGACTTTTCCACAAGAAAAACATGATGATTATGTTAGGTCATTAGGTATTAGATACATGAATGATTGGCCCTAGTGCAAGTGGGAGATGTTAGGGCATGTGCCCTAGGTCAATTTACAAACATTATTTTTTTATAATTTTAGTTAATAAAATAGAGGTTTTATTTGTTGTTTTATTATAAGTAATTGAATGTTTACCTTATAGTAAGATCCATGGATATTTGTTGAAATATCCTAAATGTCCCTAGTTGGTCATTATATTGGGAACTATAATGAATTGAGACTAGTGTGAATCTTGATTGATGGTCATGTGATGATCATGCGTATAAGGATACGAATCAAGATCATGAGTAGTTATTCTGAAATAAGATATTGGATCGACCCGCTATGAGAACACCATATGGATTAAGTCATAGGTGTTACTCATGATAGGTATATCATTTAGTCCTTCAACTTAAAATTACCATAGACTTCAATATTAGGAGCATGATAATTTGACACAATCAAATGTTGTCTTTAATCGGACAATTATAAAGATTTTGATTGGTTACCGTGTGAATAATATGTGAAAGTGTGTAATCAAGATAGAATCGTCACTCTTGTATAAAGAGAGATATCAAGGGATCCCTCGATTAGATAGACTAGATTGATAATGGTCAAGTCCATGTGAATTGATATGATCAATGTCGCTTGGATGTTTTTTAGTTTACTCAAAGATCGAGACTAGTACAATTGAACAATAAGGGTGACTTTCCATGTCTTATATTTAATCAAAAGATATCGCACGAAAAAAGGATATGATATACGTTATTAATTAGGTTGTATCAATGTTGAGACTCATGCTACTTGGGTAGTCATAATGCCTTGCTAGAGACTGCTTATGAATTTTGTACCAAAATGGTATTTGGTTCACTGCCAACGTCGCATGAACCTATTTGGTCGCACATAAAAATGGCTTTGCACAATTTCAATTGGTCCAGAGTAATGAGTTTTGTATAATAAAATTCATGAAATAAAAGCCCTTACGATTTGTTTTATGATAACTTATTAATAGGTGAGTATGCGTAACTCGCTTAAACTGCGTAAATATAATAGTTTTATTACGAATAGGATTTTAAGTGAGGGCTTATCTATACATATAGATAAAGGGTGGATCCCTAAAAAATGAAAGAAGATCTCGTTTTACGATTTCTTGAGTTCTTTGCATTTAGGGAGAGAAAGAAAAATTATTTTTCAATCTCTCTTGGGCTAGCACACCAAATTTTGGTCACCGTTCGTGTGTGGATTTCTGATAGAGGACGCGCACTTGAACGTCTTGAAAATCAAACAATCGAAAAGGAAATCACAGAATAAGGTATGATTTACTTTCGTAGATTTAGTTTAACGGAACTTATTTTCGATACTATTGGGTTTTTCAAAAGTTTTTTTGCATTTTTCGCTGCATATGAACCCCAAAAACCAACAGTTTCCTGGTTTTCCGCACTCTTATGAATTATGTTAAAATATTTTGCTGATTTGTTAAGACTTCTGCTGAATAATCTTTAAGTTTTTAAACATTTAATTAATTCTGATTTATTAATTTACATAAGATAAGAAAATGCTTATTTGAAAAATTAATTTGTAAGTAGAAAGGTTTTGGAAAAAGGCTGACCATTTCATTGTTAAGTCCTACATTATGAGACTAGGGCTTATTGACTGGATTAGACTGGGCAGTGCCTTAATTTGAGAAGAGGTCGTCACACCTTAGCAATAGTTCAAGCTAAATAGGTAATTAACAACTAGTACAAAAACCTTTCTCTTGAGAACGATATTCATGATCAATGTAAATTGATTGCATTATTACTACATGAGAGTTGTTATACTTGCGGCACATACTTCATCTATACACAGGTAGAAGTGACTTAATAAGTCTACACATATACATCACACTAGGCAGTTCTCATGCTGAGTATTAGGACTATGTACCTGCTCTCAAGTCACGTCATGGTTCGATAACCCTAATTGTGGACTAATTTACTATTAGTAAATTATGGGTCGTTACACGTTGGGCATGATTTTTAAATTTTAAAACCAAAACCTAAATAGCCACATGAACCAACTCATTCACACCAACAAACCGTTCCACCCTTCCTAACAAATCTCAATTTCTTGCCTAGATTCAACTATCCTAAGCTCAATCTCTTTAAATTCAAGTGATTCCCACCTCAACTGAGTCTTATTCAAACCAAAGTTCTTGATTTTGGGGGGCTTTGAACCAAACTAGGATTATATGAAATTTCAACCTAGAGTTTAGAAGGACAATCTAGAGGAGTTCAAAAGCTTAAATCGTAAAAGATTAACTCTAAAAAGAGGTAATTACATTAATCCTAGCTCTTTGTTTTGACAAGTTTTTTATTGAATAGATTTTCACAAATTTCTCAATGTTTCTCAAAAAAATTTATAGGAATTTATTGAATTGTCTTGCACAAATAGTTTTATTGATTCAAATAGACTGGGAATTGTGATCACATTGTTCGTTGATTTACATAGTCAACAATTTTGAGATTTTTGTTATATTTATAAATATTTGCAAATGGTTTAAAAAGCGAGTTTAAAATGAGTTTGGAGGTCTATTCGTGGTTTTGTTTTAATTTAAGTTGCTACATTTTTGAAAAGACTATAATTTATCACCAAATTGCTTTACTATATTCGAAAAAAGGATTTTAAAGTTTATATTTAAGGTAACACTTCAATGCCAATTTTATTTTAAAGTTTCTAATGAATTCCAAGATAGCTTTCCAAATGCATTTTCTCCTTTAAAAATAAAGTCTTGAAATTTCCTGAATTATTTCCTATAACGTTCTTTCTATCATTTACAAATTTATTTATTTTTGGACCTGTCAATTTTGAAATTTGAGACAATGGCTAGAGGAGGTAGATGCAAAAGCTCTCAAGATGAGAAAGGGAAGGTAACATTAGTGGAGGAAGCCAAACAAAAATCCAAAGCTCCACTCACACCAATTAGGACAATGAGGATTTCAATCAATTACCCACGAACAAGAGTACCTAGAGAACGTTTCCACCTTTAAGTTTTACTAATGAGTCGGAGGGAGAGGAAGAGATTGAGGAAACAACTAGAATTCAATTCTATGCCCACAACCTCATCAATGTCAAAACTCTTACTAGGATGAATAGCAACATTAACAAAAAGAGAAAAATCATATCGAAGAGGGGTTTCAAATAGAAAAATGAAGTTAAGTATGGGCCTAGGATCCCAAACATAATAAATGAGAGAAACTGGGGATTGTTAACTAAGGATTACTACGTCGATAATGACGTAGGATCCTCGATTGAAATTGGTTGTGAAATTCTAGTAAGAGAGTTTTACGCAAACGGGCACGAAGATGAAAATAAAATAGAAGCCATAGTTTGAAGAAGACAAGAGGACTACTTACCTGAAAGAACAAATCAGTATTATGGTTTACTGGAATTTCATTTGAGTCAGAATAACAAGTGCCAAAAACTCGAATATGGGTATAAACACAGATTTCCCCACGAGACCATTCACAATGGTTTAAAAGCAATTTTGGGGAGCGAATTCATTTTTTATAAGACAAGTACTTAAAACACATCCAAGCCAAATATTTTTAGAAAACCACCAAAGCATGGAGCTTTTCTTAAATAGAGCCTACAACTTAGTTTACAACACTACGACCTAGTAAACTATAGGGCGACTCATTTATACCATGTAGTTTAAGGGATCGGCTATATTGATGTTGGCAAGATAATTTATGATTCTATTAGGAATTTCATGAACACCAAGAAAAATGAAGGATTGCATTTTCCCTTAATGATTCTTAATTTTGAAAGCAAGACCAAGTTCCAATGAAAGGCCAAGTTAGATGCTTATGCAGATAGGACCATAACCAATGAATTCATTGCAAACATCAAGAAGGTGCCTGGATATGTTAACTCGGAGGAGGAGCAGGAGAGGAGCAACACATATAGGAGAGAGACCACATAGAGAAGAAGAATACAGGCTGAAAATTGAAGAAATTTAGATAAAATGGAGAATGTCGCATATAATGAGCAAACAAACCAGTGCCTAGAGCCACCTGTAGAGGCCTTTACTGGCATGTATGTGGATGAGATGGAAATGGCCATGATGGGACCAAACTTGTGAAATCATATGGGAACTCTAAGACATTAAAAGTTCTTGTTCAAGAACCAATGCGAGATTGCTAAAAGCATCTGTGGATACAAGCGGCGCATGACCAAGAGGATGCAAGGTGGGGGAGCTAACATTTACGTTCCATCATGATAAGTCGTCAATATTAATATATTTAAGTATTTATTTTATGTGGTTTTAGATCTCAATGCTTCGTATTATCAACTAATTCTCTTTTCTTTATATTTTAGTGTTTTAATGGCAATTTGATGAAATATAGATAATTCAAGGTCTTTTGAAGTGTTCTTGGTGTTTGGCATTGAAAAGGGAGCTTACACGCACTTCAAGATGGTTTAGTGGGACCTACATTGGTCCGTGTCGATATTATGGTGGTTGAGAAAAAATAGGGTGGAGCATTTGTTAAAGAAAGCCTAAAAATGACAAAGTATAAGTCATTATTGGAGTGTGATTCGGGATTAATATTCCCACGAAACTTTATATGGTTAATGCATTAAGCCTGATTAACGGATGTCTAGGTTGTGTGTTAATTAGAGAAGTAGTTAGTGGCGAATGTCATGGCTATTGAGAATAGAGGAATTAGGGATTTCTTGCGGATGTCAATTTCCTATAGTTAATCTAAGATGAATTGAATTAATAATATGTTGGAAAGATTGAGGACCATAACATGTTATTGAACTATGATTTGGATTTATGGAAACGTAGACCTAGGTATTTTCTCAAAATTAATCTTTGCGAGTTTTAATTTTTAAGTAGTTTTAATTAGTTTAATAATTGTTTTCTTAAAAATCTATAAAAATCCAAAATTCCCCTTTTTAGTTATCTCAGAGTAAAGCCTAAGTCATGTGGATTTGACCGCGTATTTACCACTACTATACTCTTGTGGGATTGGTAACTCGAGTAAAGGGTTATATTTGGCACGAACGACACGTGAACAAATCTTAGCGTCGTTGCTGGGAACCTAGTCATTAATTCTGAGTAAGTTTAGTTTCATTTTCTTTTTCTAAGTTTTATGATCCTTAGACTCACACAGTCAAAATTGATTGGTTCATTGTTTTCTTTCGATCCTGAACTAGAGAGAACATTCCAAAGGTTGAACAAAGAACCCTAGCTTAGGCAACAAAAAGGCCAAAATCCTCCGAACATGGCGTAAGCTGAAAATTGTCAAGTCACTATGGAGTACGCCAATCGAAAAATTGAAGTTCTTTTGGCACAACAACCCCTCTACATCAATTATTTGAAGAATGCTAGAGAATTTGAGTTGAGGTCTGGGTTTATCCATCTCTTACCTTACTTTCATGGAAGAGAGAATGAGCACTAGACATTTTTCTGAAAGAATTTCAAACTAACTGCAAGAACATGAAACCCTTTATAGTGGATGAGGACATGATTAAGCATAAGTCTTTCACATTTTGTCCTAATGACAAAGCTAAGGAATGACTTTTCTATCTTTCATTTGGTTGTTTAACTCCTGGAATGAGATGAAAAATGAGTTTTTAAAAGAGTATTTTGTCGATGATAGAGTTGCTTAGCTCATCAAAGACGTATGCGGCATCAAAATGAAAACGAGAAAATCATTTGGAGCATATTGGAATCGCTTTAAGCGATTGATCACTAATTGTCCGCAACATGGTCAAACTCAGAAAACTATAGTTCATTTTTTCTTTGTTGGTCTAACACCCAAAGGGAAGTGCATGATTGACAATGCGTACGGATGTCACATTCGAGATAAGACACCGGCCCACATGTGGCAGTTATATGAGGACATTGCACAAAAGTCAAGCCTTTATGGAGATCTTAACAATACTGCATACCAAAGTCTCACTGCAAGAGCAATTTCAAATTCTACTGACCATAAAACTGACCAACTAACCCCCATGATGGAGCATCTCCTCACCTTTAGCAATGTGCAAGTTCAAGCTTGTGTCTTCTGCGCAGCCACAAATTACTCAACTGATGAATGTCCTACTCTCTTTGAGAATAATCAACTAGCCATTGCCATGGGTAATCAAATCTAAGGACCACCTAGAGCCCCATTTGGTAAAACCTATAATCATGGAACAACGAGGAACAACCCAAACTCTAGTTACGAGCCTCAAAATCAGAACTACTAGAACTTTGTCCCCAGTGGTCAACTGTTGCCTGAACCCTTCAATAATTTCTCTTCACTTGAGGATATGATCAGAAATCTTATGACTCAGCAGAGCCAATTCTTAAGAGATATTGCTCAATTCTCAAGAGATATTGCTCAATATAAAGCTAACACTGATAAATCTATCCATGATACCAATGTGACGATTTGCAACCATGAAATTCAAATGGTCCAAATGGTACAACAATTAGGACATCTTAAAGATCAAGGGAAGTTGGCACCATAACCAATCTCAAATCTATAGGTTATGTGAGTGCTATATCATTGGCGAGCGGGATCATGGTGAAAGAGCTCAAGACTTATAAAGAAAATGGTATCTCATCTAAAGGATGGCAACACGAGATAAAAGGTAGGCCTCCTTTCCCATAAAGGCTGTGATGGCATCATTAAGCCTTAAACTTACCACGTAAAACTTAACAATGTTTTAGTTAGCCTTTCTAAAACTTTTCTTCTTACCAATTAATTTAACAAATAAGCATTCTTTTATCTCATATCAATTACTTAAATCAATGTTAATTGAAATTTATAAAAATTAAAATTTATTTAGTGGAAGTCTTAACAGGTTAGTAGAAGCTTTTAATGTAAACCCTAAATATGTGGAAAATCAGCAAACCAACGTTCACATGCATAATAGAACAACACGATGATAACCATATATACATATATTTGGTCAAGTAACTATCTCTCAACCCAATGTATACATCTCCAAAAATAGCCAAAAAACATATATAAAAGTCATACATCAAACTAAAAACCTACAATAGCAAATGTAGTAGTACTCCATTGGCTTAGCGGTAGTTGCCGATCTTCTCCTTGCCTAGTCTATTACTTGACGGATTTGCACCCATTATCATAAAAAGGATGTTGAGTATCGTAATGTAGAAATTAATATTGTGAGACATTTAACAACATTTCCAAACATAACAGGAACACATCTAACATCACATGCATTCATTACATAATAGTACTTAAGCATAAACATGTTACAAAACAACATTGGTAAACAATGTGACATTAACACAAATATTTATCACATAACCAAACCTAATAAGTTGTGTATCCAACACATTAGCTCAGATATTATCCTCTTAATCACAAAGACCTTAGGTAGTCACTTATTTAGCAATACACATAGGTATCCTCCTTATTGGTTATGAGACACGACATCGATCTCATGTAATAGTTCAGCATACTTAGTAATTCGGTATTACCTTAATTGGTTGCCATTTAATCATTTCATACATTTGCCTTGACATTACCCTTTAGGTAATAGCTTATATAGATGTGCACGTAGGTACTATCCTTATTAGTTGTGAAACATGGCTTATCAACCCTATGTAATAGGTCAATAGACATAGTACTTCGGTATTACCCTAATTGGTCACCGCTTAATCATTTCATCAACCTCATATAGTAGGTACATGACACTAAATGATATGTATACCGACATCTCCGGGTCTCATACCCCGTGAGCTGCATACACTCCAAACCACATCATAAACTTAAAACACACATATTCTAATTTACCAACAATCACATAATAAGATAAAGCACCTCAATCATGGCACTAAAAATCCAAACAAGCACAATAATATAAACAACTTTAAACAAGCAGCAATATCAAAACATGAAATGAAGAAAAATATCTCAATCAATTTACTTACAATTCAAGTAAATTTCCTACCTATTCCGGCCTCTCGATACCTCAAAACACTTACCCAAATTCTTGAGACTCTTCCATAGGTTCCTGATATCAAATTAACCCAAATAAATTGGTTTTAGGTCAGGTCAAATGGGTTAAGGAACCTTAACCCAAAACAACCACTTAAGACTAAACAACATTGTGATTTTAGTCATGTATTGCAGTGCAATTTTAGGCATGAAATTATCCAAATCTCAAAATCTTCCCTTCATATGAAGTTTTTGGTCTCAATCTTAGCTTTTTGAAAAGGTTTGGTTTGCGATGTTCTGATTTAAAATGAAAGAGATATTGAAATTCAACCAAAACCTGTTCAAATTGAAACCTAATTCGACTGGCAAAATTAGAAAATTCATTTCTCCCAATCTATAGTTTTAAAACTTGTGATTTTTAGTCATAAGGCAAGTAACATACCAAATAACAATATATTAAAAAATCAACACATTTGGATAAGTAATTAGGGAGTTCTGCCTTTTAAAATTTTACTTTCAAAAATTTTGTAATGCATTCAATCACCTATTTGTATACACCTTTAGACATGAAAACATTCGAATTACAAAAAACTCCAATATGAAAAAGTTGTTTCCTTTTGAGTTAGCTTTCAAATGCTACCAAATTGGGTTCATTGCGGTTTAAACAGAACATAAGTTGGTTCAAAATACAATATGTGAAAATTCCATTTTAGTCTTATAATTTCAAAAATTCATATCTTTTTTTTATTTCAAGACCAAATTAAGAATTTCTTAATAGCTGAATTATGAACTTGAAAAGAAGAGTCTAAATATATAAACCAATTGCAAATACTTAATCATCTACCTTCAGAAAATGGACAAAAACCAGAACTAGTTTCAAACTTGAAATAAAGAGATATGTACCTAGGGTTAATGACAACTTTGATTTTAGCTCCAATTCTTCTTGATCTTCCTGGATTTTTTAGCGAAAACCCTCCTCAATTCCTCTAGTTCTTCTTCTCTAATTTCCTTAGCTTCTAAGTTATGGAAATGAAATAAATTGCATGGATTGATCTATCAAAACTTTATGTACATACGTATCTCGAGACTAATCTAATGGCCTATATCTTGCCACGATTTCACTAACTCTCCACTAACTCCACCTAACTAACACAAATCCATACTCTATTGGTCTCTTGATGTGTCCTAACATATCTCGAGAAACATCTTATGACTATTGCTTTATCTTGCTAACTTAGGTTACATTTAATATAAAATCAACTATAGCCACATTACACTACTATTTAAACTACACTAAGCTTAAATCAACATACCACATTACTTTATACCCTGATCCCATGACGAAACGTATCTCGAAGAGCGTCCTTGCTCACGTCTCGACCTCTATATCGCGTGGGAGTGACTTACTATGTCTACACATATACAATGCACTAAGCATTCAACACACCACAAAATGACATATTACTCGATCCTCATGTTGGGTATTGGATTTGTGTACCTGCTCTCAGGCTACGTCACGAGTCGGTGACTCTTAAATTATGGAACAAATCCACTATTAAAAATCTTGGCCATTACAAAGGCTCTATCAAGAGAAGTAGCATTATGAATGAAGTAAGAAGGTGGTAGATACCCCTCAAGATCAATATGAAGCTCAAGAATTCAAGACTCAAGAGAAGACGTAAGAGCATAAATTTGAAGTGTCATCAAAAGTGCTAAAACTCGAGGGATGAAGAATGATGCACCTCAAGAGCTAATACCTCCACATCCATTTCCATAACAGTTAGCGAAGGACAAAGAGGCAAAGGACAACAATGAGATCTTGAAAATGTTTCAAAAGGCAGACATCAAAGTTACGTTATTAGATGTGATTAAATAGAGCCTCGTTATGCTAAATTGCTAGAAGTGTTCTGCATGTATAAGGGTGCATCTATTAATGTCATGTCTCTCTCCTTATATAAATCATTGCATGTAAATCCACTTTTGGATACACGGGTTGCTATCCACCTTGCGAATGGTCGATTGTTGGCCTGTAGGATGAACCTTATAAGCAATGGGGGATGAACTTTCCATTACTTACCTCCCATTTTATTAGGTCGAACTTTTCTTCAGACTGCTTGAACCAAAGTCAACGTCTTTGAAAGTAGTTTGTCTATGGAGTTTGATGGTGAGATTGTTAAATTTAATATTTTTGACACCATGAAACCTTATACTAATATATCTTGGTTGTTTGCAACACATGTTTCGAAACCTTTATGTGAGGAGAAGATTAGGTTAGATAAGGAGAACGGTTGTCAAGTGTTGATAACTAATAAGATTCCTTTACCCATGATTAGAAAATCAAGGGTTATTGACTCTCCCCATGGAGTTGTGCGGATGAGAACCACTTTTGATCAAATTGAGTGGGACAATGACACTTAAGATGCACCATTTCTGAGTCTAACTAGAGACTGTAAATAAAGGCGCTATTGGGATGTAGCTCAAATTTTGGTTTAATTTACTTTATTTCTTTATTTTAGTACTCTTACTATTATGCATGAACTCGTATCATTTGCCTATATCTATCATGTTTCTTTGACCCACTTGTTTGATTTTTATGTGTGAGCCTCCTAACTTGTTTTGAACCTTGAGGACAAGGTTTGAAATAAGTTTGGGGGTGTTTTAGGGATTGTGGATTGTTTTGGATGGATCGTTTTGCTAAAGACCACATGTATGATCATTAAACTTTGTCAATTATGTGGTTGAAGGATGGTAATAGTGGTGTTATTTCTCTCATTTTCTTATCTTTCCATTTCTTTCCTTTCCATGCATACTTCCATCTTCCTTTCATTAGGACATGATACATTTTCATGCATGTTCTTGGTATGGTTTTTATTATTATAGTTGTGTAGAGTCACCTAAAGTTTTATTTCATGCTTTTGGTTATGGATGAGTGAACTGTGGTTGCCTTTTTGACTCGAAACTTAGAAAAATTAAGAGAACCATTAACTCTAGCCTGTAGCCTGCATTTTTATGATTTCATATTAGGGACTTAGTATGAGGGTTAAGCCTTGTGGTAGATACCAAAGAGGGAAATGGTCATAATTATGCGAGTGGAAAAAAAAATTAGATTTCTAAGGTGCTAGAACGAGGACGTAACGCACCCGAGGCTAAATTCCTATGACTAAGCAACTTTTATAGAAATGATTTAGGCCATTTTTTAATGAAAACCCTTAGCCTTAAACTTACCTAAAATAATTTTCCTGGTTAACCCATTTTGAGCCAACCCAACTTATAATTCTTTCTTACTCAATGTTAAACCCATAACCACAACCTTTTATAATCTTTTACCTAGTTGGAAGCTAGTCTTAGACTTGAAATCTTTAAAAGAATACATGAAAAGAAGAAGAAAAGATTAGATAGAAAAAAAAATTTTATATACCTAAAATAAGCAGAAATTAATTATGATAAGAAAATCAAGTCATAATTATAGATTCTCACCTAAACGGTATCCGTAGGAAATGGAGCAAGGAGCCAGGTGGTTGGAAAAAAGTGAGAACTGCATATATTAAAAGAAAAAATGAATTTAAATGCGGTATAAGCTACTTTCATGTTCTCAGAAATCTTTTGAAAGTTTTAGTTTTTCATTGTTTCGCATTACTTTTATATCATTTCATTGTTACAATACCTTAGCCATGTTATAACCTACTTAAAGTCCTATTTATCCTCATTGGTGCTAAGTCCACAATATTGTTTAATGTGATTGCATTTCTCACATATGGCACCTTTTAAGTGTTGATGCACTATTTTTACAAAGATTGTAAACTTGCGTGCTTGAATGTATAGACCAAGAAAACTAATGAGTATTTAATAGCCTTTTATCTTGACCTAGTCTATGTTTTAAAGTATGACCTTAATTATGTTTGGATTGTGGTTTCAGACATATCATATCATAACTCCGAAACTTCTTAAGTGAATTGTTAACTTGGCGACTATGTAAACCAAAGGAGCTCCATGAACTTGGAATTGGGTATAGGATTAGTTTAGTTACAATTCATAACTATATTAGGAGTCTAGTTTACTTTTGTTTCGTTAATTATACCTTTGCTCGAGACTTGCAAAGTCCTAAGTTTGAGGGTATTTGATATGTCGTTATTATTAATATATTTAAGTATTTATTTATGTGTTTTTATATCTCAATGCTTCTTATTATTAACTAATTCTCTTTTTTTATATTTTTAGTGTCTCACTGACACTTTGGTGAAATAAAGACAATTAAGGGTCTTTTGAACTATTTTTGGTGTTTGGCATTGAAAAGCGAGCTTGCACACACTACAAGACAGTTTGGTGGGACCAACATTTATTTGTGTCAATACTATGGTGGTTTAGAAGAAATATGGAGGAGCATTAGATAAGGAGAGCCTAAAAATGACTAAGTATAAGTCATTCCTACATAGTGATTTACTATACATAGGATCTGCCTCGAGATACGCACTGTAAAATGATCAAGAGAGGGAGCAACACCAAGTTACACAGTGCTTGAGCAACCATTTATCTCGACTAAGATTCGCATGCCAAAATCGAAAAAAATGAGAAATGAATCCTTCGATCATGCCTTGAGATCTGTGCTGCATCGTCTCCCATAAATTCTCACGAACCATCCATGCGAGTTTCCTCACTCCAACAACATTTGATCAACCTCGAGATCCCAATCAGCACAGGTTCCCATATTTTTGATCAATTCTTCAGATGTGTACTCTCAACACACAAAGCCTTTGATCGTCCTCGAGATGCGGTTGGTGCATACTCCTAAGTTTTTGACAACTCATGAGATGATTTCTCTTCACTCTAGAGATGCTTGATTTTTCTTGAGATACGTATCTGCATAAGCTACCACTAATTTGCACGAGTCTTTGGAGCCCCTCTTGCCCATCTCCTGACTGCCATATGTTGTCAAGCCATTAGTCTAGCCACATCAAAAGAGAAATCTACATTCAATAAAAGTTGGAGGGCCGCTAAGGGCACCCCACCAATTCATGAAGGCACCATCTTATTGAGGGCACAAATCAAATTACCAAGAACACCCAAAAATTACACACGAAATCCCGAAAATACCTCTCCTGCAAAACAGAGGCACCCCACCACCCCACCATCGTCCTCTTGCTTGGCTTTCCCCATTTCTCGTCAAAGAACCACCTAGTAATCCCGAATCTAAGTTGTCTTTGTTCCTCTCTGTCTCTCTCCTCCGTTGTAGGACGTTTTTCGAGTTTGAAGGTTCCGAGTTTTGGTCGATTTCGTCTCCAAATTAGGGTTCGGTTCAAATTTTTCGTTCACACATCGATAGTGCTGAAATCGATCTTTTGAAGGTACGTTGATAGTCTAATTAAGTTGCATTTGGTAGAGTAGTTGTTATGTTTGTGTGGTGGTGCATTCAATGGTGCATTTATTGGAAAGTCGTGGTTCTCGACCACACAGGCCAGAGATTTTGTTTACGGTATCGGCCAAGCATGGCCGAGACGAAGGGAAAACTTTTGGGAACTCGTGGTTCACGGCCAGACAGGCCAGTATAGTTTACACAGTCTCGGCAACGAATGGCCGAGAATTATATTGTTATCTCGGTCACCACTTCACGAGAGCAACCATTAGTGTATAGTTTATGTTCTATCGGTGATGTACAACCGAGAAGTGTAAGATAGATCTCGGTTGTCCATGACCGAGACTTTTATTGTCGTCTCGGTCACCACATCACGAGAGTAAGTTGAAGTGTATAGTTTATGTCCTGTCGGTGATGTACAACCGAGAACGTAGCATTTCTCTCGGTTGTCCATTACCGAGACTTTTATTCATTTCTTGGTGGATGTTAACCGAGACGTTTGCATAACTCTCGGTCCGTGCGAGGCCGAATCAATCGCATCCATGAAAAAACGTCTAAAAACTTGAGAAACCCTATGTTGACAAACAAAATCATTGATTTCACAATTTTTTATCCAAAAAATAGTTCCTTCAAAGCTTCATATGGTTGTCAAACATTGTTACCTCGCTGTCGGATGATGTTAAGACGCAAGAATCGATACACGCTCGGCAAACAAAATTTTGGCTTTAGGTTTCACTTGTGATCCAAGGTGGTGGGGTGCCCCGGTTTGCATTGAAAATGATTTGTGGGGTTTGAGTGAGTATATATGAAGGGGCAAAATAGACATTTACATTTTTTATGGGAAAATGAGAAAAAATCTGGGTGCCTTCATGAATTAGTGGGGTGCCCATAGCGGGCCTCTAAAAGTTGGCCATGTTAGCTAGACTAGAAAAATAACCAATCCAAGCTTGACATGTGTTTGAGCCCCAAACAACAAACTCACCACATCCATTAGATTGTGGTAGGAAGATAAGGCACTCTCCAACCTACGAATTCCATTTTCTTTCTCTTTTCTAGAGACTAAAATTAAATGTTTTATTTATATAGACTTTAGGCTTTAGTTTACCATCTTCCATTCTCTCGACTAATCAAACTACTTTTCTTTTATTTGTTTGATGGAGTTCATCAAAACTATGTCCGGCTAATCAATCTTTACCTAGGTTAGAGGTGAAGCAAGTTCAGATTCATGGTTTTATAACGGTGCCATGTGGGATCTATTTATTTATAATATAAATAATTTAATTCCTTCTATTTTATTTGTTATTGATTTCATGATTATAGTGCAAACTTAGGGTATGTATTATTGCCTTTGCATGCTTTTAGGAGGAAGAACTATAATTAATTGGGACTTTCGTATCTATAATTGTATGATTTGACTGATACAAGTGACAATCACAAACTCTTTTTTCCATCAAATCCTTTTAGTTCTTGAGTGTGTGACAAGTAAAGCTATGTTAAATCGGAAGCAGATGCGATCCGATTATCTAAGATTAGTATTCCCACATAAATTTATGCGGTTAATGCATTAAACTTGATTGGCAAATGTCTAAGGTTGTGTGTTAATTAGAGAAGTAGTTAATGGCAAACGTCTTGGCTATCCAGAATAGGGGAATTAAGGATTTCTAATCTAGGAGGAATTGAATTAATAATCTTTTGAAAAAATTGAGGACCATGACATGTTATTGAACTATAATTTAGATTTGTGGAACCGTAGACCTAGATGTTTTCTCAAATTGAATTAATCTTTGCAAGTTTTAATTTTTAAGTAATTTTAATTAGTTTATTAATTGTTTTCTTAAAAATCTATAAAAATCCTAAAATCTCCCTTATTAGTTAACTCAGAGTAAAATCTAAGTCATGTGATTGGTAACTCAAGTATGGGTTATATTTAGCATGAACGACACGTGAACACATCAACCCAATTGAGAATGTCCAACTAGGGAGTCATTTCAGAAGATAACTCGGTTGTGAGATTGGACTACACTTATATGATCATGTAAGGAACTTTCAATCTTAACAGCCTGGTCATGGCGATGGTGGTGATGATGCAACATCTGGACATCAATTTTGATATTTTTATTCTTCTTTATGTATTTTTTTTCTCGGTATTGATGTGAGAGGCCTAGGTTTGTATATTTTGTTATGAATGATGTGGTATGGGCTATTATGATAAATTTGCTTTGGTATGTTCATATTTGATACAATGTTTTGATTTTTCACTTCAATTTAAATCCTATGTCGCTTGGAAATGTTTAAATTTAGGAGAATACTAGAATGACAACAATAATGTCACACCACAAGCCACATTGGCTTACAATAGCCTTTCATGCAATCTCGACCTGTGTCTTAAGCATCGATATTTGTATACGTCCGCATCTCAAGACACACATGGATGGCTCTTGTGAGCCAATGTTTCTTGTGGTGTGACATGTTTTTGTCATTATAGCACTTCTCTTAAAATTATAATGTTTTTGATTACTTATAATATTAATTCTTAAGTTAGTTATTTATTTATTTTATTTGTTTATGCTTCACGAGGTAATTTTTTATTTTTGTTAGAAACTTGACTTAATTCTTAAACCTTGAAGACAAGGTTTAGAATGAGTTTAGTAGTATTAGGAGAAATGAAGTATGAAAATGCAAAATATGGAAGAAATAAGAGGTAGAATCTAGTTGAACATTGTGAATGTTTTTAAAAATCTTCCACAATACAGGTAATATTTTCCCATTTCATTTTACTTTATTTAGTTAAGAATATATGGAATTGAATATAATTAGGATTTGAATAGAAATAGAAGTAATATATTATTATTACCAATGAAAATAGAAATTTTATGATGGAAATGAATTGTTATACCCTATTTGACTCAACCCATATTGTGTATACACTAGAGAAGTTTATAGAGGATTGATTACTATGTGTTAGGCATTATAATATTTAGAAAACCAAAAAGATAGTGCAAGATAAAAAAGACATATTTTTAAGAATCTTGTTAAACAAACGTTATATGTGTGTGTATGTGTGTGTATTGAAAAGAGCTTGTGCCACAATTGAGGAGAAAAATAGGAAATAGCCAATTAATTTTACTTAGTTGAAAAGAATGCTTCCTTAACTATGGTGAAAGTGAGAAGTGCTAACAAGAGTATTGAAAAGAAAAAAATAGAGAAACCCACACATTACAAAGGAAATAGAGCAGGGAATTTAGTGGTGGAAAAAAAGAGAGAAGAATTCTTATATAAAAAGAATAATGGATTCCAAAGGAAATGGAGTAGGGAACCGTAGGAATAAAATATAAAGAAGAAAATGAATATATATATATATATATAATTGAAGAAGAAAAAAGAGAGATATAAAAAATTTAGGAAGTTTGTGAAAAACTCTTTAAATAAAAGATTTAGCTCGAGTGCTTCTAGCTAAGTTAAGTGAAATATATCTTTTTATTCCAACAAATAAATATGAAATGATGATTATTGGTGAATAAAAGTTCCTATCGACTTTTATTTATGGTGATATTTTAAAAATTATTTGAAAATAAGATTGATTTAGTGATTTGTGTATCTTGAGAATCTATATTATTTATCATAAGCTTGATGCTTGAAAATGGAGATTGAGAACACCTATGTAGTACCTTGACCTTAATGATTGATTTAATTTTAAATTCTTAAGAGCATTGCACAATTATGAGGTTAAAATGTAAAATAAGGGGTTGTTCTTTAATTCTTTTTATTCTATAATGATTTTTATTTTTATGATGGTAATTTGTTTCTATTTTTAAGATTTTTTATGTTTAAGAATAAGAGTATATAATTATGAAATCAAAACAAAGGAAGAAAAGAGAATATGATAAAGTATTCCTTTGCTCGGCATAGCAAAGTGCTAAGTTTATGGATATTTGACAAGTCAACAATTAAAAATATTTTATAGTATATTTTAGAATGATTTTAAATGTAAAAGACTATATTACACGTGGTTTTCTCTTATTTTTGTTATTTCAGGTAATAAATGGAATGTACGAAGAAATTGAGTAGAAAGGGAAGATAGGAATTAATCAAGTGGAAAGAATATGCAAAGAATCATCGCCAAGGATCAAGGAAAAACTAAAATTCAATACCAGCGATTTTCTAACGATTCCTATGTAACCATAATCGCCATTCAGATTTGTGGAAACAGGGACTTCAATTCCATAGATTTACCTAGCAATTCCACTTAATCCTGAGTTGTTGAGGAATCACTAGAGCAGATTTTGAAGATTTTAAATAACAACGATTATTTTGAGTTCGTTTGGGGTGTTTACTACTTAAAATACTATAAATACAACCCTAAGGTTACAAAATTAGTTGTCATTGAGTACTTAGATCAATATTTCATTGCTTTAGGAGCTATTATTTATTATTTTAGTTTATCGTTTTATTATTCATTGCTTTTGGAAAATATTTGAATATTTAAAGTATTGATTCTAGAGGAATTTATCTATGTTTTTGTTTGTATTATTGCAATGTTATTTATAATCATGAGTGAGTAATTTGTCAATCTAAACAAAGTCCGAACGTGAACTAGATACGTTTTGTAATGTAGTTATGATAAGAAGATTATGTGCTTAATGTTGTAAACCAATCATATTCTTTGATTCATTGATTTAAGAGGTTCTTATCTATTGATTTTAATCATGATTTTTGTATTGCATGCATAATCTAGAATGTGTATTGTGATATTTTGATTCATTATCTAATTTAAAGTGGTAACTAGGATTGTTTGAAAGGTATGATCGTTTAGATGTTCTAGGTGATTTTGAAATCTAAATATAATGTTGAAGTGGCTTTCCGAAGGTGTTGGATTTAGTAGTTCAAAGTTTTCATAATTTTTAATGCAGTTTTATTGTGTGAAATTAATGTTTATGTGTATTCCAATGGGTTAGCTCGATAAAATTAGAACGTGACTTTTTTACCGGAATAAGGAGAACAAATGGTTGGTTAAAGGCTGATTACTCACTTATGATTGGAGTTTAATGATCTATGATATTTTATACAATATATTCATAACTATAAGTTTGAAGTTACATGTTTGGAATGCAAAACAAATTGATGTTTCATTGTTTCGGATGTTTATATATATATATATATTATTGAATTGAGTTTTTTTTATTGATATTGAATTTGAATTTTATTAGTTAAGTTAGTATAATTAGTTAATTATTATCATATTATAGATTGAATTAGTGAGTTAATTATTGTTTTAATTAAATTGGTTAAATTAAAGTAAAAATAATAAAAACCATTAAAAGTCCTTTTTTTCCTTGAGAAGTTTGATAAATCCTTATGGAGACGATTCCCACTTACCATTACTACAAAATATTAAAAGTATAAATAGGAGGGGAATTTATTATACACGTTTGACATGTGTCATGTATAGGCTCGGGATAGGAGGATCTTACTCCCAATTATGTATTTATTCACGTCCACACAAAGGATCACAATGGGCAAATCCATGCGCCTGCATATATGCGTTTCACTTATTAGTCAAAATATTTATATTTAGCAATAGAATTTATATAACTTATGTATATTTGTTAATGTTTCTTGATTGTGCTCTTAATAATTGTGCATTTGTGCAGGTGGAGATCCAGATGAGGTGCGAGGAGCTTACTCATGTTACTTGGGATTGGTCGGCGGATGAGGTGGAGCTCTACGATGCGATGGATGAGTCCTACAGGCTCGGGCCGCATGGTAGAAAGAATAGGAGATATGGAGATATTGGTGTGGTTAAGTCAAAAGAGCCGATTGTGCATCGTTCGGAGTTCAAGGTTGTCCTTAAGAGGCTCGTGCAGTTCGAGAGTTCCATGCAAAGCCACTTTGAGTGTGCGTGGACCCCGAAGCAATCACGTCTTAGTCGCCACCGATGCCACCACCATCACCCACGAGTGGGTAGAGGAGCAACTGAGTGATGATAGTTAGGTGTTTTAGTTATTTTGTTGATTTTTTTTTGGTTTGTAAATAGACTTTGCATAACTTTCTTGGGTATTTAGATAGAATTTTCTTTTTCTAATTAATATAATTATTTGATATGTTTGTGAATGATATGCGTCAAATATTCTTTTGAGGGATGTTAAAGCATCTCCAAGGAGTTGTTGGTAGGGATGTAGGGCATTAGAGAAAGCCAAAATGTGAATGCTGCAGGTTTTGTGCGTAGGAGAACCCTGCTAGAATAAAATTTGTAGAAAAAAGAATTTATGGGTGTCGCAACAGATTTGAGACGTACGGAATGGAAAAGAAATGCTTGTATTTCTCTCTATTCCATCTCTTATTAGAGACATAATGCAACCCATAAAACTAGAATTATGGGTCTATGGGTTGCATTCCGTCTCTATCCGTCTCTAATTAGAGAAAAAATAGGATCTTGAACCCATAAACCTATGTTTTGGGTTGCAGACCATTATTGATCCATCATAATTTCATATGGCCAGCAACACTTATATCATCTCTAATTAGATATGGAAGTTAATTTATATATGTTCTTCACTATAGCAACAACGATTTTTAGAGCGATGTGTTTTCCATTCCTATCATTGCAAACCTTGTTAGCAACTGAAGATTTAGGGTGCAACAACAGAGTTTTTCATTGTTGATACACTTTTTTGTAGTCTAAAAATGGTTGAGAACTCATCAAAGTCTCATGCTTCTTCCTCACGTTCAGTGGCGGACCTAAATAGTCAACCTAGGTCGCAGCCCAGGGCATCTTAGGGGTATCACATATATACGTAATCTTTCATTCCATAGGAACTTGAGAAAAAACCCTGATTTGTTTATCGATATGTGGCAAACTTAGGTGATAGCCCAAGGCATCTTAGACTTGTTGGGTTTTTGGCTCAAACTCCGTATCCTAATTTAATTAGGAATCATCGTTTAAGTTTGTGTCTAATTAGTAAGTTAATTATTCGAGTCAAAGTAGGATTTATGTTAGTTACTTTAAGTACAATTATGTTTTGTGTTTGTTAGTTGAGTCCAATTAGGAATTAGATTTGTTTTTGGATAATAATTTAGTGTTCTAGTTGGATTACAAGTATAGTTTTTGGGTATCTACATAAAGAACACAAGGTTAGTGTGCTATGTACAAGGTTAATACTAGTTTTATTAAGTAAATAAAGTGTGAGTGTTTGAGTGTTACTGTATGATTGCTTCTGCTGTGTATACGTGAATTCTCAACAAGTGGTATCAGAGTTATTGGAAGATCGGTGGGTATCGTTAGAAGATTAGTAGTGAGATCGACTAGCATGATTAGTGGCGTTGGTTACGGTGAGAGTTAATCCATAGCTACTGGCATTGGCTAAGGTGAGAGTTAATTATGTCATTATAAGACAAGATTGTTTTGTGTTTTAATTTATAACATCAATTACTACGGTGGGAGAATTAATTTTAATAACTCCGTAGTCATAAGACATGAGTTTTTTGGTCTTTTATAGCATGCGTTTTGAGTATTTTTATTTTAGAAATCAGTTTTTGTTTTCATAATTTCGTACGTTCACGAATACACCACAAAAAAAAACTGATTTGTTGATATGGGTTCTTCAAGCGAAGATGTCAAGTTTACTATGAAAAGTTTGATGGTAAGCAAAACTTTACTTTGTCGTAATTGAGGATAAGAAATATGATTACTCAACAAGGTTCGAGGCTTGCATTGAACAAGGAAAAACCTACATAAATTGATGAAGAAAGGTGGAGTGTCATAGTCTCAAAGGCTAATAGTTCAATTGGTCTTTGTTTAGCTGATAATGTAGTGAATGAAGTTATGGAAGAAAGTTATGCCGCAAAGATATAGCACAAGTTAGAAGAAATCTACATGAGTAAAGGTTTCACCAATAGATTGATTCTAAAGCAACAGTTTTTCACTTTTCAACATAAGGAAAGTACGACTTTAATTCAACACTTTGAAGATTTTAAGAAGATAGTTAGAGATCTCACCAACATCAGGGAGGTTGTGAATTATGTTGACAAGGTAGTTTTCTTGCTATGCTCGATGCGATCTATACATCGACATCTGTACAACACATTATTGTATGCAAGAGATGATCTTACAAAAGGGCAAGTCGAAAATTGCTTTGACTTCTACATAAATCTTAGATGGTGAAGGCCAAAAATCCTTTGTTTCCAACACTTCTCAAGTCTTGGTAGCAAGGGAAACATGAGAAATATGATCATGGTAAAAGTTATGGTGGAGATTTCAAGCTTTTAATAGATAGAGTATGTTACTAATTTGATGAAAAATGACATATCATAAAATTTTGTCGAAAGAAACAAGAAGGTGAGTCCGATACTACTACTAATAAGGAAGTTGCAAATTAGGGTGCAGGAACTTCTCGGGTTCATGATGATGATATATATCCAAAGCTCAGAGTGGAAATGGCTTTGTTACTGTGATCTTTTGATGAAGTCCAAGAATTAGCTTGTAAATTCTTGGAAAAATATTATGGAAAGATATGACAGGATGGCATTTTAGTAATTTCGCAAATGGCGAAGTTTGGGCGTTTGATTTTTGGCGTTCCGAGGGCATGGGTTTATTGGAAACGGTGTGGAGATCACAACTCACAGCTCCGTGACTACGACGTTTTTCGGCGAAATTCCATTGTTTCGCCCTCCGAAACGACAATTTTGCTATATTATGAAAGTTTTGTTTCGCTTATAACTTTCATTAGCAATTTCCATTTTTATTGCCGTTTGCGGCATTTGTTTCTATTTTTCGTCTAGTTTTCAGTTTATGGCTTTTTAGACTTTTTACTATTTTTGGCAAATTTTAGGGTTTCGCTATTTAAGCGATCTATTGGGTGTAATTCGTAGTTTTTGGCTGAAATAAAAGAATTTTCAAACTTTGGCTTAAGTTCTGACCTAGATCGAGTTGTTCGTGGATTCGTTCAACTGGTTTAGAAGATCTCTAATGCGTCAGTTGGTATCAGAGCCTGCTTTAGCGTGATTGGAGAAATCATGTCGCCGAAGAGGAACCCGCAGCGTATCGAGGAGGTGTATGACCGTGACAATCTGAATCGACTAATTGGCCAATTGATTGACCAAACGCATGGACGCGGTGGTAGAACGATTAACTGCCAGAATTGATCAGTTGTTGGGTCAAAATATTGATCGTGTCCGTAACCATCGAAGGGAACTTGTTGGTGATGAACCAGTAGGAGATTCTTCTACCGAAGGGGAGGATGAGTATGTTGAGGCACCGAGGAGGCGCTACAGGCCGCGTGCACTTGAGGATGATCGCAGGCGGTGGGAGTTTGGGATGAAGACGGATGTCCCAGAATTTCATGGCACCCTTCAACCAGAAGAATTCTTGGACTGGCTGGCGCCAGTTGAAGAAGTCCTAGAATTCAAAGGTGTGCCCGAAAACAAGCGTGTGCAAGCTGGTTGCGACCGTTCCGCAACAGGGGCCACGGACTTGGTGGCAACAGCAGAAGTTGATGCGGAATAGGAATGGAAAGGCGAAGATCACCTCGTGGGAGAAGATGAAAAAATACTTACGGGCTGAGTTCTTGCCTTACAACTTCCAACGCCTTATGTATCAGAGGTTGCAGAATCTGAGACAAGGGGCAAAGTCAGTAGATGATTACACTACTGAGTTTTATCAGTTAGTCACTAGAAACGAACTGCAGGAGACTAACGACCAATTAGTGGCGCGGTATATTGGTGGGCTGAGGATACAAATCCAAGATGTCGTCAACATGTTTGATCCAACTTCCTTATCTGCAGTGCACTAGCGAGCATTATTGGTGGAGAAACAATAGCGTCGGGGTGTGAGTAATGCTTCCAGTAATGTTAGTGTTGGGACAACCAATACTGTAGGTAATACCGCTGCAATTAACCCTACTAGTCGCACGAACAGACCTAGCACTAGTGGGATTAAATGCTTCGGTTGTGGCAAAGTTGGTCACAGGAAGTCAAAATGTAAAGGGAAGAAGGCTCTCTTTATTGAGAACGAAGAGGAAGACGAAGGGGAAGAGGCTAAAATCACTGCAGAACCAGCCTTTGATACCTCTAACAACACAGAAGAGGAGATCGTGACTGGAGATGTGGGTACTGCCTTGGTTGTGAGGCGTTCTTGTATGACTCCTAGAGCTGTCGCTGATGATGAGTGATTGCGGAATAACATCTTTCAGTCTAAGTGTACCATCTTAGGCAAAGTGTGCAGGTTCATGATTGATGCAGGCAGTTGCGAGAATATCGTCTCAGTTGAAGCGGTTCAGAAGTTGGGCCTTGCAACTGAACAACACCCCAGGCCCTACAAGCTAGCTTGGCTGAAGAAGGGTGGTGAGGTGAAGGTGTCGAAGAGCGCCTTGGTGACTTTTTCTATTGGTGCTAACTACAAGGATTCAGTCTGGTGTGATGTTGTGGCTATGGATGCTTGCCACTTGTTACTGGGACGTCCTTGGCAGTTTGATAGGGGAGTTGTGCATGATGGCAGAGCCAATAAATACACCCTTATGTTCAAGGGAGTGAAGATTGTGCTAGTACCCGCTAAGGATCCGGAGGAAGTTAAGCCTACTAAAGAATCTAACAGCTTGCTATCTTTGACAAGATTTGAAGATGAATTACAGGATTCTGAGATACTTTACATCTTGATGGGAAAGGAGGTAGATAGAGATGTTGATGTTCCTGAAGCTGCAATTCCTATTGTGAAAGGTGTTTTGTGATGTTTTCCCTGATGAGATGCCAGAAGGACTGCCACCATTGCGTGATATTCAAAGATCGATTGACCTTGAACCTGGTGCGTCACTACCTAATAGACCACACTAACGAATGAGTCCCAGTGAGCATGATGAGTTGCGCAGACAGGTTGAAGAGTTATTGGCAAGAGATTCATCCGTGAAAGTCTAAGTCCGTGTGCAGTACCAGCCCTCCTTACACCAAAGAAAGATGGCTCCTGGCGGATGTGTGTGGACAGTAGAGCAATCAACAAGATTACTGTCAGGTATCGTTTTCCTATCCCTCGCTTGGACGATTTACTTGACCAATTGAGTGGAGCAAAATTTTTTACAAAACTGGATTTGAAGAGTGGGTACCACCAGATTCGCATTAGAGTTGAGGATGAGTGGAAGACCGCTTTTTAAAACCAGGGAGGGGCTGTATGAGTGGTTAGTCATGCCGTTTGGGTTGTCAAACGCACCTAGCACCTTCATGAGAGTCATGAACCAGAGCTTGAGACCTTTGATAGGCAAGTGTGTTGTAGTATATTTTGATGATATATTGATATACAGTACTAACGAGGAGGAACACCTCCAGCACGTGCGAGATGTTCTGACTATCTTGCGCAGGGAGAAGTTATATGCTGCGATGAAGAAGTGCTCATTTTTGACACCGAAGGTCCCTTTCTTAGGCTATGCCATTTTTGGAGAAGGGTTGCAGGTAGATGAGTCTAAAGTAGAAGCCATCCGCACTTGGCCTAGACCTACCACCGTCACGGAGGTTCGCAACTTTCATGGGTTGGCTTCCTTCTACAGGCGGTTCATTTCACACTTCACCAGTATCATGGCCCTAATTACAAACTGTATGAAGGGCGTGAAGTTTGGGTGGAGCAACGAGGCAGATGAAGCATTCCAACCGATCAAGGTGCGGTTAACCACTGCGCCCATTCTAGTGTTGCCAGATTTTCACCTACCTTTTGAGTTGCATAGTGATGCATCCAAGGTAGGCATCGGAGTTGTCTTTAGTCAGAATAATAGACATGTTACCTATTTCAGTGAGAAGCTGTCTGGGGCGAAGTTGAGGTATAGCACATACGATGTGGAGTTCTATGCAGTGGTACAAGCCATGAAGCATTGGCGACATTATATTTTTCACAGAGAGTTCGTGCTATTTACAGACCACAGGGCATTGCGACACTTACATGGGCAGAACAAGGTATCGGCGAGACATGTTTCCTGGGTGGCCTATTTGGAGCGCTTTACTTTTGTGGTGAAACACAAGTCTGGTGTGACCAACAAAGTTGTTGATGCCCTGAGTAGACGAAAATGTTTGTTGAGCCGCATGACCATTGAGGTACCTGGGTTTTCCTCCTTCTCTGATTTGTTTACTATTGATCCTTTCTTTGCTACTATTGTGGAGAAGGTGCGGAGTGGGGAGCGTACTGATTACACACTCAGTAGGGTTACTTATTTTGAGGCAACCAGCTTTGCATTCCTAATTGCAGTCTGAGATTGCTGATTATTAGAGAGTTGCATGGAGAGGGACATGTTGGGCGTGATCGCATTTTGCAGCTGGTGCAGGCCTCTTACTTTTGGCCTACCATTCGCGAGGAAGTGGACGAGATATGTGCGGCGGTGCTCTCTGGGACTTGCCGACTTTCGAAGGGTACCGCAACTAATGTCGATCTATATATGCCTTTGCCCATTCCGGAAACGACCGTGGGTTGATATTAGCATGGATTTAGTGTTGGGGTTGCCTAGAACATAGCGGGGAAATGACTCTATTTTTGTGGTGGTTGACCATTTTTCCAAGATGGTTCACTTCATCCCATGCAAGAAGACCACAGATGCTGTAAAGGTGGCTCAGCTGTTCTTTCGGGAGGTGTATAGATTGCATGGCCTTCCTACCTCGATTTTTCAGATCGGGACACCGTATTCCTCACCATTTTTGGCTCGGTTGTGGGCTATGGTGAACACGCAGGTGAAATTTAGCAGGTGCTTATCATCCGCAAACAAATGGGCGGATCAAGTTTTCAACCGTTCGTTAGGCAACCTTTTGAGGAGCTTAGTGGGTGAGAATGTCAGGAGTTGGGACTTCAAGTTGAGCGAGGCAGAATTTGCACACAACCATGCTGTTAATCGAAGTACCGAGTTTAGTCCTTTTCAGGTTGTGTATTCGGTACTACCTCGAGGTCCTCTTGATCGTACCGGTGCCAAGTAAGACTAGATGGCATGGCAAGGCAGAAGACTTTGTTAGTGGGCTGCAAGAGATTCATCAATCAGTCAAAGATAACTTGCAGAAGTCTGCTGACAAGTACAAACAATATGCATATCGGAAGAAGCGTCACGTGGAGTTTGAAGTAGGTGACTTTGTGTGGGCAGTTCTCACTAAAGACCGGTTCTCTGTGGGTGATTACAACAAATTGTCAGTTCGGAAGATTGGTCCTGTGGAGGTTCTTGAGAAAATTAATCCTAATGCTTACAGATTGAAGTTGCCAAGTCACATTCGCACGGCTGATGTATTTAATGTCAAGCATCTTGTTCCCTATTATGGGGATACGTCTGATGATGACAATTCGAGGGCGAATTTTGTCCACCAAGGGGAGAATGATGAAGTCCAAGAATTAGCTTGTAAATTCTTAGGAAAATATGATGGAAAGATATGACAAGATGGCATTTTAGTAATTTCCGCAAATGGCGAAGTTTGGGCTTTTGATTTTTGGCGTTCCGAGGGCATGGGTTTATTGAAAACGGCGTGGAGATCACAACTCACTGCTATGCCGTGACTACGACATTTTTCGACGAAATTCCATCGTTTCGCCCTCCGAAACGGCAATTTTGCTATATTAGGAAAGTTTTGTTTCGCTTATAACTTTCATTAGGAATTTTCATTTTTATTGCCGTTTGCGGCATTTGTTTCTATTTTTCGTCTAGTTTTCAGTTTAGGGCTTTTTAGACTTTTTACTATTTTTGTCAAATTTTAGGGTTTCGCTATTTAAGCGATCTATTGGGTGTAATTCGTAGTTTTTGGCTGAAATAAAAGAATTTTCAACTTTGGCTTAAGTTCTGACCTAGATCGAGTTGTTCGTGGATTCGTTCAACTGGTTTAGAAGATCTCTACTACGTCATCTTTTAAGTTTTATCCATTTGATTGAAGAAGATGCTTATTTAGGTGGAGCAGTTTGTGTATATCCGTGTGTGGTTGTATGCGCACGTTTGTTTGTTTAGTCAACCAATTTAGTGTGATTGTGTATGTTGCTGCCCAGCTGAGTAGTTAAAGGTTGATCAAGTTTTGATGAATGATTGCGCGTGCTGATGAATGGTTGTGTGGTTCATTGCTATCCGTGGTAGCTACGACAATTGAATTGGATGATTGTTCGAGTTGGTGAAGTTTTTTTGTCAAGGTGAAGATTTTTGGGGTTTTGGCTCAAACTCCATGTCCTAATTTAATTAGGAATCATTATTTTAGTTTGTGTCTAATTAGTACATTAATTGTTCGAGTCTACATAAGATTAATGTCAGTTAATTTGAGTCCAATTATGTTTTGTATTTGTTAGTTAAGTCCAATTAGGATTTAGATTTCTTTTTGGATAATGTTTTAGTGTTCTAGTTAGATTACAAGTATGATTTTTGGGTATCTATATAAAGAACCAAAGGTTTTGTGTGTTATGTATAAGGTTAGCACAAGTTTTATTAAGTAAATAAAGTTTGAGTATTTGAGTGTTACTATATGATTGCGTTCGCTGTGTGTGCGTGAATTTCCAACAAGACTAGCCCACCCCAAGTAAATGGGAAAAAGATTTGTTGACTCACTTTCATTACTTAATTGTTGTAATACTTTGATTTTTACATCAGCTTTTGTTCATATATTTTTCAATGTGTATCTAAAAACCACAACAACAAATTAAAGTGTGAAAAGTAGGTTAGCATATTTTCCACTTCTAACCTTTTTTTTTTCTTTTACCAATTAGAGACATGATTTTTAAGTTTTAAAATTGAAATTACTTTGTATATTTTTTTAACCACTCGAATCTTAATATTTGGGTTCAATGGTTAGTTGTTTTTTCTTAGGATTTCTAGAATTATTGTTATATGTTCTTTAATTTGAGATTTGCTCTTTTAACATTCTTTGAATTTTGGATCGAGGTACTTGTTTTTTCTTATATCTATTGTGGTTTCGAGGTTTGTACAAGTAGCAAGTGCAAGAGTTAAGAATGTAATACGACCTCACTCATTATAATAGTATGCTTTGACCATATCAAACATTACTTCAAGTTTGTTATGTTGACTTACTTTGGACATCAGATAGCAAGCGCACAGAGTGGGTCTTAATTGCACGATGCACCTTAAGGCGCACACAAGGCTTATTGTGTGACACGGACTCACTCGTGCACCAATATCGTTGCCTAAAGTGGGTCAAAAAATTATTTTCATTAAACAAAAAAATGCAAACTAGTAGTATAACTATAGCCCAAGAAAGCTCAAAATCTTGAGTTCACCCCTGCTCTCGTGAACACGACCTCGGCTTGGTGACGATCTAATATTTGGCATTCTCTGTCAATATCTCACTTACTTGTCTCTGAAACAAAGACATTAATATTAAGACCCAACTCTCTCCGAGCAAAAAAGTTTGAAGTGTCATCGTAAAGCTGTCAAGTTACTTTCAAGTAGATGCATCATTTTAATTATGGGTAGTGCTAGGTGGACTCAATGAGTTCGGACCCAAATAACAAAAAATACATAAATACCCCTTATATGGTGGAAGAGGTAAGTGTGTTATTGGTGCTAGAGTGAGGGTAATTATATCTTTTCATTTAATCAGATAAATTAAATTATTAGTAAAAAGTGTTAAAGTCTGGACTCAAAGAGTCCAAATAGGTTTTTTGTTTAATTATTACTTGAACAATACAAAAACAGTACGTTTATGTCACTAAATGGATATAACATTAACACGAATAAATTAAACACACTTGTTGATCGATCGAGATGGCCAAAGAACCTTATATTTATTATATATCTAATAAATGATCAGTAGGTAACCAATGCCTGTACATGCCAGCTAGAAATGGTGGAACATATTTGCAAAAGCTAAATTAATTTGGTCTTATACCATCACTACGTACGACTAAACTTTAAATCTACCAAACAAACCCTTATCAAGTAAGATTATGACTCACGAACAATCGATCCCATCGCAAGTCGAGGCTCTTAATTGATTGTAACTAATTACTTAATTAACAATCGATCTTTAATAATATGTGCCCACTTGATGCCGACTGATAACAGACTTGTTTGTGCTTTTAGCACTTAATAGAAAGCAAAGCGTGCTTTAATTAATCACATATTTGATATAAGATTTCATTTCTTTTTTTGAATAATTGTGGGGGCCAAATCTTTTTATCAACCTCGATATTTAGAGCAGCTTCAATGCAACCATGGATTGAGGTGAAAATTGATCTATATCTAGGACACAATGAACATTCAACTCAAAAAGAGCTCTCCAATATTGCAATCATAAATTGTGAAAGTCTAGCGATGTATAGCAGGAATCAAAGTAAAGGGTGTCTACCCAAATGCCGACTTTTAGACATTGTGATAAACATTCTCTCCACTACCACATCATATTTTTTGTTATGCAAATTTTTCAAATAAAAATTATAAAACTAAATAAAGGTTTCATTCCATATGAAAATAAAGTAAAATGTCAAAAGAATTCGATCCACATTATGCATTGGAGACCATTTTTGAAGTTGAATGTATGTTTAGTGAAAATGAGTGTCACATAGGATAGATATTCCCGCCTCATCCGTAAGGTGACACCAATGCATTCATGGTCTCCATCCACATTTACCATTTATTGGAGATGCTCTTAGGCTCCACTAGTAAGAATGTCCCCAACCCCAAGAGGGAGAAACCAAATTGATAAATACTTTATATATATAAAAGAAATGTGGTTCCACGATGTACATATTTTTGTAGTTTCTGTGGTAGTACTACCCTGAGCAAGAAGGAATCCAAAAAATTGGACCCGCAATTATGGAAACCAAAAATACATAAATTTGGAGAAGCTACAAGACACAATGTGCCCTATATATATATATATATATGTGTGTGTGTGTGTGTAGCTTATTAATTAAGTATATCTAACTAACAACAACAACTGAACCAACTAAAACCCTTTGAAAATATATCTATTTTAGAAAATAAAATAAACTAGCAAAATTTATTTTGGTTACAATAAATTAGTAGTTAAAAGTTAATATTTTCTTCGAGTTATTAGATTCACCAATAACACCAATCTCTGATCTTCTACCTATAATCTTTTATTTAATAGATAAGTATTCCCTTTTTAGAGTTTTGGGTTGTCCTCCCTCGTTGGAAGTTTCATTTTGAGGCCCGCTAAGGGCACCCCACCATTTCATGAAGGCACCCAAGTATTTTGTAAAATTTCCAGCTAAAATTGAAAAGACCATTTTACCCCTTAATATATATATTGATTCAAACCCCACAAACCATTTTGAAAAAGAAACAGGGGCACCCCACCACCAATATCTGAGCACGTGAACCATAAAGCGACATTGCGTTTGGCGAGCGTTTATCGATTCTTGCGGCTTGACATCATCCGACAGCGAGGTAACAATGTTTGACAACCATATGATGATTTGATGGAACTGTTAACTTGATTAAAACTGTGAAATTGATGATTTGTTTGTCCACGTAGGGTTTGGTAAATTCGACAAATCCGAACTTGTTTGCACTATATAATGGAAGATTGTACTGCTCTGGTGCAAGAGGAGGTTGAACTTGAGGTAATTTTTGAAATTTAATGTGTTTTTTATGCGGTTAATCAAGATTTATGTCGATGTGCGCGATTGATTCGGCCTCGCAGGACCGAGATGTAGAGAAACATCTCGGTTAGAAAGGACCGAGATGTATACGTAGTTCACGGAATGGAGTGAACGATACATAGTGGCAGTCTCGGTATGGGACGACTGAGACTACGAAGGAATTCTCGATTGTACATGAGCGAGACTTTGCTTATAGTGTCGGACCTGTACAACCGAGAACCTATTTTTTGGGGCTTTTTTAGTGATTTTGTTGTACATTTTGGTTGATTATAATGTTACACTATTTGTATTGCAGGTAATGCTTGTTTCTACCTTATTTCCAGACTACAAGGACACGTTTACACCTTGTAGGCCATTCCCCTCTAGAGAAGCAGCTATTTCATGGCTTCAAATGATAGGCCGAGAGAACATGTTTGTGCTAGTGACAAAGCACTCTGATGCCGGGGGCATTAAGCGCAGGGGAAGGGTGAAACTTGCGTGTGAGAGGTCTGGAACATATAGAGGAATGTCTCAAAGAGTAGGGAATGGGAAAGCGGCCAAAATTTCCTCGAAAGCAAGAAATGAAGAAGAAGAGGAAAAGGGTATGACTCAAACTAGTACGAAGAAATGTGGATGCCCTTTCCTTATCAACATAAAGGAAAATGCTAACTCCTTGTGGTATGTCACTGTCATATGTGTGAGGCACAATCACGACCCTGCACATAACTTGGACGGCCATTCATTTGCCAGAAGATTGGATAAGGGGGAGCAGGAGGTTGTGGTGCAGATGACAAAGGGGAATGTGAAGCCAAGAGACATCCAAAATACGTTGAAGCAAAGAGATGTTAGAAACGTATCGATAATTCAGACAATATATAATGCAAGACAAAAAGTTTGAATTGAGGATGCGGGTGGGAGGACTCAAATGCAACAAATGTTGCACATCTTGGAGAAGAATAAGTGGATGTCCTGGCATAGGAAACATCCCGATACGAATGTTGTCACCTACTACAAAAAAACAGCAAATCAGAAACGGAATTAGAAACGGAAATAAGTTCCGTTTCTAAATAAAAAAGTTAGCGACGGAATTGAGACGGAAACATTCAGAGATGGATTTGAGACGGATCAGAGACGGAATTAGAGACGAAATTAGAGACGGAATTAAATTCCGTCTCTAAAAAATGGCGCCAACATTCCCACCAAAACTTTATTTTGTTATACCGTTCATCAAATCTCCGGTTTGTGACAACAAATCTCGAGATTTCTCTTTACCCCCTCCAAACCCCCTCGTCGTCCTCCCCACCACCAGAAAGCCACCGAAAGCCCTAACCAAGCAAACCCACCGCGCGATTCGATCTCATCGTCTTCGTCGTCTCTCCTCTATACTCGTCTCTCCTCTCTCTCGGTCGCGCCGTCTCTCCGTCCACCGGCCCCCAAATCTCCAACCCCCAACAAATCCGGCGTCTCTGTTCCGTTGCTCTCAACTCTCTCTCTCTGGTCTCTCCGTCTCTCTCCGAGTCCACCGCCCCCAAATCCCCACCCCCAACAAGTCGTCCTCGCACTACATTGCTCCCCGGTAGCGCTGCCCTTCTCTGGTCCTGTTCGGTTGTCTTGCACCATTTCAGTCCGCGCCTCTGCTCCTCTCGGCTCTCACTTCGTGCTCTCATTCAGTCCCCTCTTCGATCTCTCGTTCGGTGGTATTGTGCTCTCATTCATTCCGCGCCTCGTGTGTCTTGATTGGTGAGTTCTCCCTCTTTCCTCTCGCACCATTGTTTTTGGTGAATTGGCGATGACATGTTATGTAGGTGTTCCTTGCTATTTTATCATATCTTGATGTTGGTTTACCTATTTAAATGTATAATTTAAATAAATTTGATTTGGTTGTAACTTTACCAGTATGTCTCCCTTGCTATTGTATGATATCTTGATGTGTATAACTATTCAGCTATCATAAGTGATATCTTGATGTCTTTGTTATATGTTCGGTGTCTCTCTTGATGTGTTATGTAGGTGTTCAACTAACATTTATAACAAGAACAAGTTTCCACTTCCTTTCAGTCTAATGAAATCAAGAATTTCGTTCAGTATTTTTGTTCAAATTTATCATGTTAGGCATTGTTGTTTTTTTCCTTGCTATTTTATTATGTTTGGTTATGCTATTCTGAAATGCCAAAAAATTGATAATATGTGCAATGATCTGAAATATGAAAATCTAATTCTGAATATTCTAGGTATTACTTTGATCATAGTTCTTTGCATGATTCTTGATCTCATTCAAGAGCTTAGTGAACGAAGTGATGGTTGTGGCTATGTCTTCATCGGAGCCAACTCTGAAAGTCTCATAGTGCCCCTCGATTATCAACTTTTTTCTTCACTTGATGTTTACCTTTATAATGTACCCTAAGCTTCTCCTTCACTTCTTTAGTTGTTTGACAAGCCCTAACTCTGTTAAATTTGTTCTCATAAAGCGAGGAAAAAAAATTATTCATGGCTTGATCATTGGAGAGCTCAGTCTTGGTCTCCTCAATGATGTATTCTCTCATGGCCTGTTCGGTGGACTGCGTACCTATTCTCAATTGACTCCCACAAAAGTCTAATTTTCACCCTAATGTAGAACTTCATCCTTACTTTCCAATGAGCATAGTTGGTATAAATAAAAAACACTTTGAATTTTCAACTCCCTATCCTTAGTTCAATGAAAAGTTAAAACAATTACTTTCTAATCCAGGCATCTTACATATTTATGATGAGGTAAATAATCCAGTTAGAGGAATATCGAATAAATGTTGTTGTACTTTGCATTTCGTGCCTTGATGAGGTAAATAATAGCGAATAATGTATGTATATGATATGTCAACGTCCAATCATTTAGTTACTTTTATCAGCATGGATCCTGTGTTATTAAGTCCAATCATTTAGACTTAATTTCTAATTTTTGTATGCCCTCCTTCTCTGATGTTTTATTGCTATTTTGTTAGGTTTCATGGCGGGAGGTGGTCATCCCCCACGTCGAGGTTTCCCATTAGGAGGACATCGTCCAGGCGGAAGAGGTGCAAAGACCGAGGCCTCGGCGGCGAAATACCGACTGGGCCTCATGGTCAGGCCACACGAGGGGTCCATAGAGGTCGTGGCGGTCGAGGTTGTGGGTCGATACCTGCATTATCGATTCCGACTTCTCGGTCTCTCTAGCACGAGACAGCCGCAGCGTCACCTTCCCCTTCCATACCGTCGGCGTCGTCTGTACCATCATCGTCGTCATCAAGGACTATACCAAATATGCACTTCCAGTCACCATCTCCGACATCAAGGCCTCCTTTACCCACGAGGCCTGCACCCCCAGCCACAGCATCACCGGCAGCATCCCCACAAGACGACGTAAGAGCAGGGTTGGAGGTGACAGGCCCTCCGCGGCCACCTCAAAGGACAGGGATGGAGCCCCCTCGCGTGCAGGGGATCCCTATCAGACTGATTGCCAATGATACGTAAGTTTGTGTTTGACTCATATATGTTGTTTTAAATATGGATGTCAATTATTGAAGAAGTAGTTAAGGTGATATGCATGTTCATGAAACACAGGGAGTTGCATCCTTCGCATTTTTGTGCACGGAGGATGATAAAAGTTCTCAAACGATGGATGATTCCTGAAGGGTATTGTTGGAAGTCGGTACCGCCTCATCATAAAGACCAATACTGGCGCCAATGGAAGGTAAACAAGACTACTAAATGCCTTATGATTTATACTATTTTCTCAATGTCTTGTAACAATAGCAATCGCCAATTTGTAGGTATTTTTTAGATGGGATGACGCGATTCCCGAGGATCTCATTCGAGCAGCGTACGACAGGCTTGCAGGCACAAGGTACACCGCATTGATGCACAAGTTAAAGAATAATCGTGTGCAGCCAGTTTATGTTACAGATGAGCCATGGAGGAGATACTTGGAGTACTGGGAGAGCGAGGACTTCCAGGCCAGGTCTAGGCAAGCGACGGAGAATAGGAACACTGAGGTCAAAGGCCCTGGGACTACGGTGGTGATTCCGTGTCTTTTGTGACTACCCAAGAAAGATTGGTAAGTTTTTTTTAACATCTTGGATATTTTTTACATTTATACACTTGTTCACTATGCTTGGTCCTGCACGCAGACTGATTCATCCGAGACGCCACCGACTGTGAATGAATTGTATTTGCATCTCCACACCGTAAATCACGAAGGATGACATTCATCGATACTAGATCAGAGCGGTTCTATGTAAGTATAGAAATTATATGTAAAATAGTATTAAGTTTACTTTAACACATATCATGTATTTTGTTTGTTGTTCATATCTGGAGGATAGGCTCCAGAGGAGACGTCAGGAGCTGACCCAGGCTACACCGGACCAATCAGTGGATGATGAGGCGGTGTACCTCAATGTGGCGGGTGAGTGTCCCAAAGGACGTGTCTACGGACTCGGGTCCTTAGGGAGAAAAAAGAGGAGATATGGAGATCCTGGTGCTAGCACGTCCGAGATGCCGGATATGGTGCCGCGGCCAGAGTTCAATGTCGTTGCGGAGCAATTACGAAAGGTTACGGACTTCATGCAGCAGCATCTCGAGATGAACATGGACGAAGCAGGCCTATCTCAGCAACAACCACCACCACCTCCACCTCGTGACCAGCAACAGCTGCCGCAAATAGATCCGATCGATCCACCACAACAAGGGGACAATGTTGAGCGTGAGACGTAAGCGTGGCTCTCGAGAGATGAGCTGCTTGGTGATACATAGGTATTTTACTTGTTGTTTGTGTAAATTCTTAGATTAAACGTTTGCCTTTGTAGACAACTTTAGCAATTCTTCGAATTACTTTATGATTGACACTTCTTTTTGTGCATATTTAGATTGATATTCCATAATTTATCGTGGATTTTACTTTTTTGACCTTTTCCTCCCCAAATTTTTTTTTTATGTAAAGTAAAATATACTATAACTACAGAATGTTTGCAGAATCCATGGGAGAAGAAAACATGCTGGTTGTTGTGTGCAAGTCTTATGGCGTTGCAGGTTCTCTCGAGTGCTATGATGAAGAAAGTGGTAGAATTGACAGTGAACAACATTTTCATGCAATAGCAAATGAATTTGGGAAATCGATAAAGGCTCGTTTTTCGTTCATCTGTGTTGAGAACATGTAGGCTCTTGTTCTTCTATCATCGCATGTCCCTAGAAGAACAAGAGCCTACATGTTCTCAACACAGATGACCGAAAAATGACCCTTTATCGATTTCCCAAATTCATTTGCTATGGCATGAAGATGTTGCTCCCAGTCAATTCTACCACTTTCTTCGTCATAGCACTCGAGAGAACCTGCAACGACATAAGATTTGCACACAACAGCCAGCATGTTTTCTTCTCCCAAATATTATGCAAACATTATGTAGATATAGTATATTTTTCTTTATATAAGAATTTTTCTTGGGGAGTAAAAGGTCAAAAAACTAAAATCCATGATAACTTATGCATGAACTAGGATTCCAAGGCAACTAAGATATACAGAGGATAAAGGAAGAACACATTTACCTGCAATACATGGTGGACTCGTTCATCTCAAAGGTATGCATCCAATAATCTAGGTTCTAATAAAAAATATTATCTCAGCTTGATCCATGGTAACAAATGGCTATGTGACATTACTCCTTTTAGCCATTGCATGCTAATTTGTTTTCGATTCCATGGTGGTTTGTTGAAGCCTGATGTAGTGGAGGGTACTGATGATGAAGTTCCTTAGTTTTTTTTTTTTTGAGTGTAGGAGAGGACCTCAGCTGGTTTTTTTTTTTTTTTTGAGTAGGAACTCAACTGGTTAATGGAGCACAAAGCGGTAGTTGGTGGATGAGATGATGACTTTCTTTCAAGATTGATGGATGTGAATCTTGATTTGATAAAGGTTTGTTCTTAACTTTCAGTTTTTACCTTTTAGCATTCTTGCACTTCACCATTATCATATACATGTTGAAATGCATGCCTTACAAAGCTTGATAAATAATCCAACCAACTTAATGACCCAATTAACCCTGACAGAGAGGCTGGGAAAATAGAGGGCTTTGTGAGGGCTGTTGATCCTCTCTGTTCTGCTATGTTTTTTTTTGAATGCAGCAGATCAAGGAAGAGGTGCACATTTCAATGTACGTATACTATCTTCAAATGAGTTTTTTTTTTTTTGAGTGCAGGAGAGGACCTCAGCTGGTTTTTTTTTTTTTGAGTAGGAACTCAGCTGGTTAATGGAGCACAAAGTAGTAGTTGGTGGATGAGATGATGACTTTCTTTCAAGATTGATGAATGTGAATCTTGATTTGATAAAGGTTTGTGCTTTACTTTTAGTTTTTACCTTTTAGCATTCTTGCACTTCACCATTATCATATACATGTTGAAATGCATGCCTTACAAAGCTTGATAAATAATCCAACCAACTTAATGACCCAATTAACCCTGACAGAGAGGCTGGGAAAATAGAGGGCTTTGTGAGGGCTGTTGGTCCTCTCTGTTCTGCTATGTTTTTTTTTAATGCAGCAGATCAAGGAAGAGGTGCACATTTCAATGTATGTATACTATCTTCAAATGCGTTTTTTTTTTTTTTTGAGTGCAGGAGAGGACCTCAGCTGGGTTTTTTTTTTTTTTGAGTAGGAACTCAGCTGGTTAATGGAGCACAAAGCAGTAGTTGGTGGATGAGATGATGACTTTCTTTCAAGATTGATGGATGTGAATCTTGCTTTGATAAAGGTTTGTGCTTAACTTTTAGTTTTTACCTTTTAGCATTCTTGCACTTCACCATTATCATATACATGTTGAAATGCATGCCTTACAAAGCTTGATAAATAATCCAACCAACTTAATGACCCAATTAACCCTGACAGAGAGGCTGGGAAAATATAGGGCTTTGTGAGGGCTGTTGATCCTCTCTGTTCTGCTATGTTTTTTTTTTGAATGCAGCAGATCAAGGAAGAGGTGCACATTTCAATGTACGTATACTATCTTCAAATGAGTTTTTTTTTTTTGAGTGCAGGAGAGGACCTCAGCTGGGTTTTTTTTTTTTTTTTTTTTGAGTAGGAACTCAGCTGGTTAATGGAGCACAAAGCAGTAGTTGGTGGATGAGATGATGACTTTCTTTCAAGATTGATGGATGTGAATCTTGCTTTGATAAAGGTTTGTGCTTAACTTTTAGTTTTTACCTTTTAGCATTCTTGCACTTCACCATTATCATATACATGTTGAAATGCATGTCTTACAAAGCTTGATAAATAATCCAACCAACTTAATGACCCAATTAACCCTGACAGAGAGGTTGGGAAAATATAGGGCTTTGTGAGGGCTGTTGATCCTCTCTGTTCTGCTATGTTTTTTTTTAATGCAGCAGATCAAGGAAGAGGTGCACATTTCAATGTACGTATACTATCTTCAAATGAGTTTTTTTTTTTTGAGTGCAGGAGAGGACCTCAAATTTGGTTTTTTTTTTTTTTTTGAGTAGGAACTCAGCTGGTTAATGGAGCACAAAGCATAGTTGGTGGATGAGATGATGACTTTCTTTCAAGATTGATGGATGTGAATCTTGCTTTGATAAAGGTTTGTGCTTAACTTTTAGTTTTTACCTTTTAGCATTCTTGCACTTCACCATTATCATATACATGTTGAAATGCATGCCTTACAAAGCTTGATAAATAATCCAACCAACTTAATGACCCAATTAACCCCGACAGAGAGAGGCCGGGAAAATATAGGGCTTTGTGAGGGTCGTTGATCCTCTCTCTCGTTACTGCTATGTTTTTTTTTTTTGAATGCGAGAGATCAAGGAAGAGGTGCACATTTCAATGTACGTATACTATCTTCAAATGAGTTTTTTTTTTTTGAGTGCAGGAGAGGACCTCAGCTGGTTTTTTTTTTTTTGAGTAGGAACTCAACTGGTTAATGGAGCACAAAGCAGTAGTTGGTGGATGAGATGATGACTTTCTTTCAAGATTGATGGATGTGAATCTTGCTTTGATAAAGGTTTGTGCTTAACTTTTAGTTTTTACCTTTTAGCATTCTTGCACTTCACCATTATCATATACATGTTGAAATGCATGTCTTACAAAGCTTGATAAATAATCCAACCAACTTAATGACCCAATTAACCCTGACAGAGAGGCTGGGAAAATAAAGGGCTTTGTGAGGGCTGTTGATCCTCTCTGTTCTGCTATGTTTTTTTTTTGAATGCAGCAGATCAAGGAAGAGGTGCACATTTCAATGTACGTATACTATCTTCAAATGAGTTTTTTTTTTTTGAGTGCAGGAGAGGACCTCACTTTTTTTTTTTTTTTGAGTAGGAACTCAGCTGGTTAATGGAGCACAAAGCAGTAGTTGGTGGATGAGATGATGACTTTCTTTCAAAATTGATGGATGTGAATCTTGCTTTGATAAAGGTTTGTGCTTAACTTTCAGTTTTTACCTTTTAGCATTCTTGCACTTCACCATTATCATATACATGTTGAAATGCATGTCTTACAAATCTTGATAAATAATCCAACCAACTTAATGACCCAATTAACCCTGACAGAGAGGCTGGGAAAATAGAGGGCTTTGTGAGGGCTGTTGGTCCTCTCTGTTCTGCTATGTTTTTTTTTGAATGTAGCAGATCAAGGAAGAGGTGCACATTTCAATGTACGTATACTATCTTCAAATGAGTTTTTTTTTTTTTTTGAATTACGAGTGCGGAGAGGACCTCAGCTGGTTTTTTTTTTGAGTAGGAACTCAGCTGGTTAATGGAGCACAAAGCAAGTAGTTGGTGGATGAGATGATGACTTTCTTTCAAGATTGATGGATGTGAATCTTGCTTTGATAAAGGTTTGTGCTTAACTTTCGCTTTTTACCTTTTAGCATTCTTGCACTTCACCATTATCATATACATTTTGAAATGCATGCCTTACAAAGCTTGATAAATAATCCAACCATAGGAGATGGAGTTCAATTCTTCTTGTTTTAATGCTAAAAGCTCCATGTTGTTCTCATTGCACCTATTACAATCCCCAGAATGTTGTTAATGCTTTGATCTTAATTTTCAAAAAACTAAAGCAAAGTCAACAATGTGTGTGTTGTTTCTACTTTGTTTCAGTGTTTTATTAGGACTTGTTGTCGTTGTTGTCTTCTTTTGAATTGAATGAAAATTGGGTCTCCCTAAGGAACTTCATGTATTGACTATGGTGTTGTATTTAATGTTTAATATGAGTTAATTTTCTTTCATGTTCCTTATTAGCTCTAGTACTGTCTACCTACATATGTGTTGAATTGACAAAAGACCAAAGCAAACTCAATCGTAAAGAAATTAAAAAATAGGTTCCAAGCCTACTTTTTATGTATGATTATTATTACTTTTTATGTTTCTTCAAATCCACCATTTTTCTCATTCGCTTCCAATCTACTATCGAGTTCAATAATCTCTCCTTTGCCTACTTTTTTCAGGTGCATAATCACTGGTTGTTGTCTTCGGATGGAGAATCAGAAATGCTTCAAAGTTGCGTTATAGTTATTATATGGAGTCCTTTTTGCTATTCTTATTCTGACCAGTCATGTTGGAGTGTTGGTGATTGGATGTGTTGAACATTATATGGATTTTGTTCTTGGTTATTAAACTTAATTCTTTATGTGCATATTTATAGGATTGTAAGTGTTCTTTTTTTTTTAGTATTTGAACAATAGGATTGGTGGTTTTTGTGTATACTTCCAAATTTGGAGCTTTTGTAATACATGACAATTTTCCGTGGATATATAAATTTTTTTGCAAATTTTGAGTTTCACATTTTTCTTTCTCTTTTGAATATTTGTTGATATATATTGTCGATGTATGAATGTGCAATTTGGTTTTTTTGTGGGATGTTAGCACCCCCAAGGAGTTGTTGGAGGGTGCAGGCGATGGAGTAGGTCATATGGTTGTAATTTGAATTTATAGGTTGGAGAACCAATTGGATTATGTTTCTGTGTCATAATTAAACAAAACAAAAAATTAGAGACGGATTAGCATCGGAAGTCAAACATTCCGTTGCTATTCCGTCTCTAATTTTCCAGAAATATATGTATGAATCACAAACGGATCAGAGACGGAAATAAGAATTACGTCTCTGATTCCGTCGCTAATCAGAAACAGATTCAGAGATGGAATCAGAAACGGAAAAATCCGTCTCTGATTCCGTTTCTGATTCCGTCTCTGATTCCGTTGCTGATTAGCAACGGAATCAGAGACGAAATTCATAAATTTATTAATTCCGTCTCTGATTCCGTTTCTGATTAGCAACGGAATCAGAGACGGAATGCAATTACAAATGTACCATTTCGAAAAAAATTCCATTTCTGTTCCGTCTCTGTTCGTTTCTAATTTCCGTCTCTAAATCCGTGTCTAATCAGAAACGGAATTGTTCCGTCTCTATTCCGTCTCTAATCAGAAACGGAATCAATTTTCCATTTCTGATCTAATCAGCGACGACGTTTTCAGAGACGAAATTGATTCCGTCTCTGTTCCGTTTCTGATTGCAATTAGAGACGGAAAATTTCGTTTCTGATTTGCTTTTTTTTTGTAGTGACCGATTTATTTTGGTCACATCCCGACTCAATAAAGTTGCTTAGGTGTTTCTCATCGGTAATTTTGATGGATTGCACGTACAAAACAAATAGGTACCGAATGCCTTCGTTGGAGGTTGTTGGCATCACTTCTACGCATTTGACGTTCTCCGTTAGGTTTGCATTCATATCATCAGAGAGTCATGCGAATTATGTTTGGGCACTTGAGAACTTGAGATCCATATTGGATGGGTGGCCTAAACCTGACGTGTTTGTTACCGATAGGGACTTAGCCATTATTAGTGTCATTGAAGAAGTATTTCCGTCATCGTCTCACCTCCTTTGCTCTTGGCACATCAACAAAGTAGTATTAGCCAAGACTAAGAAAATGTTTGGGGAGAACGATGGTTTTGCGCGTTTCATGGATAGGTGGATGAGCGTGATGTATGCCAACTCGGAGGCCTTATTCGAAGTTAGGATGAATGACTTGCGTTGTGAGTTTAGGAATGTCAAGGGTCTTACTGATTACTTGGACAACACATGGGTAAAGAACTACAAGGAGAAATTTGTACCCGCATGGACAAATAGAATTATGCACTTTGGGGAAACAACAACGCAGAGGGTTGAGTCTTCGCATTCCACTCTAAAGCTACACCTTAGCAACAATCATGCCAATTTTGAGACTTTGTGGAATGTGGTTGATGGGATCCTTAGACTCCAACACAACAACATTAAGGCATCGTTTGAGCTAAGTTTGAATATGGTCCAACATGAATACATTGATGAGTTATATCGACGATTGCATGGTTATGTCTCTCAACGGGCACTTAAGCTAATTAGAGATGAATTGACACGTGGAGAGGATGTTGGTCACGACTCCACTCGTTGTGGTTGCGAGATACGTACCACACATGGCCTTCCTTGTGCACACGAGCTAAACCATCATAAATTTGCTGGGTCGCCCATCCCTCTCGAGGACATTCATGTTTACTTGCGAAAGTTGAGTATGATACATGAGAATCATGTGGATCGGTCTGGATACAATGTGCACGATGAGATTGAACGGGTGTTGCAAAAGTTTCATGCTTGCACTGATGAAGACGATCGCCTCAGGATTATTCAGCAGCTCAGGGAGATTAGTCGACCTTCATCTATACCGGGTGTTGTGCCACCGACGAAAATAAAGACAAATGGAAGGACACCGTGGTCTTCAATCGAAGGTTAGGCAGGATCGAAGAGAAAACACGATAATGACGATTCTTCCACGACTAGATTGTCGATCGGATTTGAGTACGTGCTTTCCACAGAAGAGGCCTCTAGTTCGAGGAAGAAGAAAAGCAAAGTTGTTCCTAAAATGCGTCATGCCAATCGACGCACGCAAAGTGCATCTAACATGGCTTATGCTCATTGTATAGAACCGGATTGGTTGCCATATGTTGAGAGCACTATCGATGTGGTAGACGATGGAAATTGTGGATATCGGTGTGTTGCCTCTCGGCTAGGACTTGCCGATGTAGACGGTTTGAGGATTGTTCGTAGAAGGATGTATGATGAGATTATCGGGTATGAAGACCTTTGGCGGGAAGTGCTTGGCACGAGTTACGAGACTATCAAGATTGTTGTGCATTGTCCAGATAATCAAGTTGGTGCATCTTTCAAAAAATGGTTGACACTTCCAGATATAGGATTGTTAGTATCCAATGCATTCAATGTCTTTCTTGTAAACCTCTCGCATAGGAGTGCCTCGACATTTCTACCTCTACGTATTGCTCCACCGTTGTCGTTACGCAGCAGACTTATCCTTGCCATGACAAATGACAGGAATATCCATTGGGTTAGGGTAAGTTCTATGTTTTTTTTTTGAATTTTTTTGTTTCCCCCTAGTCGGGTTTGTGACAATATCTTTTATGTTCTACTGTTCACTTTGACAGGTGAAGTTGCGTGAGAATGCACCATTGTCATCCTTATATCTATCGTGGGACCGGTATGTTGAGGACTGCGCCAAAGGTTGGCGAGATGGATTCGTAATTTGAAATATCGCGCCCCTTGCAACTGTTGATGAAGGCACCATATCCGTGGTAGATTTAGGTACACCATAGTATAAAACTTGTGCCTAGCTATGTTGATGGTTGTACATTTTGATTCTTGTAAACTTAGTTTGAATGTTATATTGATATATAATGAGTTAAGTTTCGATGCAAATTGAAGCAAAGTTGTACATTTTGATTCTTGTAAACTATGTTTGAATGTTATATCGATATATAATGATTTACGTTTCGGTGCAAATTGACGTGTCGGCACACAATGTCCGTGACCGACGATATAGTCTCGGCCATAGTCCACCGAAACAAACGTGACGAATCGGCCACGCATTGTCGAAAGTGATGCCTCTCGTCGACCTGTGCGCGACCATACGTAGGGATTCTCGGCCATGAGTAACCGCGAGTTTATTACCCATCTCGTTACTAGCACACCGAGAGCATTTGGTCGCCATGTTCAACAACTGCACAGGAATAGCTCGTCGACTAGTGCCCGAACGTACTGGCATAATGTCGGTTGTGACTCACCGAGAGTCTCAAATAAGTTTCGTCCATTAATAATCGACACATTGGAAAATATAGGATCAACGGACTTTCTCGGCCATGCCACACCGAGAATCCAGCGTTTGTTTCGGTTGGTCGAAACCAAAAATTCCAAAGAGGTGTCGGACCTGAATGACCGAGACACCTTGTAAACCAGAAAAAACTATGTTAACTAAACCAAAATGACCAAGATAGTAGCCAACATCCTGAATATCAACTATAACAAATGTAGAACAGACAAGTAATGTAAAACATATGTCCAAACTGTCACCACGAACATTCATCAAATTATCCAAACTGTCATAAAACATTCATCCAACATACATCAAATGTACCAAACTGTCATAAAACATTCATCCAACACACATCAAATGTATCAAACTGTCATCAAACATTCATCAAACATTCATCAAAGTATCCAAACAATAAAATAAATTTCTATGTTCCCTCAAACACGCATTGCTTTGGTTTCTTCAAATTCTTCCTTTGGTACTCCTTCCCTAGCATTCTCTTCGGAGGGCGAGCATCGACCGTGGCGGGCGGAGCATTGGCCGGGGTGGAGTGTGTAGAAGTGCTACCATCTGGGACTGCCTAGGGCCTGCTTCGGTAAGGGCGGATGTGGCGGTTGTACCGGTTGCGGTGGTCAGAGTGGTAGTCGTGGTGGTGGGACCTATACTCCTCCCCGAAAGGAAATTGATGATATCACTCGCCATTGTCCTCGCAAACTCAAGCGTACACAACTCCGGTGGGAGGTCCATCCATCGTAATGCCACGTCCAACGCACGCCTATTACGCTGATGAAAATAATCGGGTTAGTGTTAATGTAAAACATATCGGGATTAAAACAAATAGCATGTGGGCATGCATAATAAATATAACCATTTCAATACCTCCAGTAGCTCGTTATCGGCGATGTTTGTGGTGACCATGTCATGGTCCTCAAATCTCGGATTGGTGATCACGGGATGAGACACTTTGAGGAACCAAGGTAGGTAGTCCGGTGTAGCCAAAAACTCGAACTCTGCCTTGTCACCGCGAACTTCGGGAGCCAACAAATGGTTCCTCCATTGCTCCCAATTGTCTTGGGAACCCATACTTGACCAAGTATTTGTTCGCAGATGGGCCTCGATGTGCTTCCAATAGATGGTACAAAGGATCTGGTATAGATTGCACGTGGCCAAACTGTCTCGGAATCCTCTCCGGATGGTAGGGCTCCACCACATCCATGTACTTAATCGTCCCACTGTAAAAGGCCATCGCGTGCACATCTCCATTTTCCTTGTAATTCACATATGGGTCCCAAGTGACCTAATCAAAATGCAACAATCATTGTTAGTAACCAAGCAAATAAAAACATCATTCATCACATGATTTGGATAACCATCTCACCTCACTTGGGCGCAACCAATCCAACGTTCTCGTAATGGACCCTAGCTTGTCAACATTCATCACCGTCTCGTGCTTTTGAATCCATCTGCAGACACGAGGTTGCATGTAGTCCATGTATTTCGCATTGGGTGTGGCGAGACTAAGTTTGAAATGGTTGTACACCTATCCCTGCAAATACATACAACGTTAGTTAGTACTGGCATAATGCAAGTTGGCGTAATAATTATACCAAAAACAAAGTAAGTCTATTTTATAACAAACCTCAAGCAATGTGAGGTAGCCAGCAATCTGAGATACTTGCAATATGGTGGCAGACCCCAAGTGTCGATAAAAGTAGGCCAACGCAGCTGCATCCCATGCGTACTTTCCCACGTCGTTCAAGTCTTCAAGAAGCTTCATCAGCGCGATAGACACCCGAGACCCACTCTTATCGGAAAATAGGGTGCAAGACAAAAGATACAATAGGTACGCTCGGGCTGTGCATTCCACAGGAGGATAATTTGTGGGTCTCGAACCAGCTTTGGGGCACCATCGACTCTTCAACCAACATTTGAACATTGTGAGCCCCTTGCTGATATTCACTTCCTCCTCAGCCTCATCGACGCTAACCCCAAGTAGTTTCGACACCATCTTAATAGCGTCCGAGCAAGATTCCTCCGTGTACCTCGCAAAGTTCTCTAATGCCACTACTTTGCCTGTCACAGGAATCTTCAGGGAAGCTCACATCCTCTAAGGAGATAGACATTTAACCAAATGGTAAATGAAATGTGTTCGTCTCCGGCTGCCACTGCTCCACAAATGCAGAGATAACCTCCTTGTTGGCCTTGCGGTAAGAACAGTCTATCAGCGTATTCAACCCAGAACGCTGAATAATCCTCTGAAGGCCCTCCATGTCAGGGTGGCACGACCGTAAATCCCATTCTTGTATTTGAGCTCTGTGATTGATACATTTGAGTAACGACGCTCCTGCAACAAAAAAAAAACATCTCGTCATGTTTGTGAAAACCCTGAGTTTTAAATTACTCCGTTCAATTAAATTTTAATTACCTCATTGCTCCAAATCGATAACGCGACATGATCCTTAAAGCTTTTCAACAACGCACCCTCTATAGGACCACCGGGGATAGAAGCACGCATTTCACATACATTTATGCCTCTCCTTCATTATGGCCAGCTCCACCACTACTACTCTCGCCCACATTACGATCAGTTTTCGTGTTCCCCGCCGCTGATGAGTCACTGCTGCTAAACTCCGATGCATGACCCTCCTTTTCCCCTCGGGCAACAACAAGATCTTTTGGTCGCCTTCTGTCGATGTTGGAACCCTCATCGTGCAATTCTATGCTTGCACGATTTCCATCTATCTTAGTCTTTCCCTTAACATATACGTTCTCCTTCTCTTTCTCTTTCCGGTAAGATGCTGTCGGGGGTCTCCGGCCGCCTCGCCCCCAGTTAGCCCTCGACACCTCAACATCGACCTCCTCCCTTATCACCGGTGCTTTCGAACGAGCCACACCTGAAAACACTACAACATTTAAGCGCCTGGAACAGAACAAAAAAATAATTACTAAAAAAATGGTTCAAAATCATCCATTTATGTTATCTCGGTCAAGCAGGTTCGTGAAAATACGTCAGACTTTCGTTCACTCTTGACCGAAAATGGGTCAACGGTCTCGGCGATGTACAACCGAGAGCAATGAAACATTCTCGATTGTATATCACCGACATGGCATAACCTATTCAATTCGCCTTACTCTCATGATGTGCAGACCGTGTCGACTCTAACCCTCTCGGCATTGTACAACCGAGAGATATAGTACATTCTCGGTTGTACACCACCGACACAACATTACCTAACATTAATTGTAACTCTCGTCGTGTCTCGACCGAGATAACACAAGTACTCTCGGAAATTCATAACCGAGACTCTGTGAACACTTCTGGCCTGCTTGGCCGAGACAACGAGTTGCCAAAAATTTACCTTTTGTTTCGGCCATGCTTGGCCGAGACAATAAACACAATCTCTGGCTTGTGTTGCCGAGAACCACAAATTTCCAATAATGGAACCATTCAACACACCGCCACACAAACATTACAACTACTCTACCAAATGTAACTTAATTAGACTATCAACGTACCTTGAAACGATCGATTTCGCGCCAAATGTGTGTGTACGACGAACTTCAACCGAGCCCTAATTTGGAGACGAAATCGCCCAACACCCCGAGCCTACAAATTGGAAAAACCTCCTACAACAAAGGAGAAACACGTAGACGGACGAAAACACACGACTTTCGGGAATCCTCGCAATGGCCGATCCTCAACGATTTCGTTCTTGCTCAAGGAGTTCGCTGGTGGGGGTGGTGGGGGCGGTGGGGTGCCTCTGTTTTGAACGAGGGGTATTTTGGGAATCTCGGGTCTAATTTTTGGGTGCCCCGAGTAAATTGCTTAGTGCCCTCAACAATAGGGTGCCTTCAGGAAATGGTGGTGTGCCATTAGCGGCCCTCTTCATTTTTAATGGTTCTATTGTTATTTATATATATGTTCGTTAAGAAAACTATAGCAAATGACTATCACACCATTCAAATATGACACTTGCAATACAACAAAGCCAACTTCCTTAATTTTAGTTTGATGTTATTTTGAGGAATTAGGGATTAGCGAATTAATACGTACTTTTACAAGGGTACTTATTTTTCTTATGTCTGGTCTTTTTTTCTATTGATGATATATTGAGCTAGCGGTAATGATTAATAAAATTTTAACTTACTTCAAATTAAATATAGCATTTCTTTGTTTCACAATGAAAAATGCTATATATATAGTGCCCTAAGTTAAAAATAAAAAATCAGTAAACCTAAATTCTTAGTCTAATTGTTTCTTTTGTAATTTTGTAATTTACAGTCATAGCAAACGCACATCAAAAGAGTATTCATTTATTTTCTAAATTAGATTTCATTTGTGATGGCAATGAGCTTCTTTTTTTGCTAATTCTTCGGGATTGTTAGATATAACTTGATAAGTTAAAGGGCCTTAAGTTAAATCTTTGATTACCTCAAAGATTGTTGAAGTTTTTTATTATTGCTATTATTGTTGTAATTTTTTCCCAAGTAATATCTTGATATTGTAAATGCTAGTTTTTTTTCCATGGAGCCTAATAAATTATTTTACTTCTAAATTCTTTAATTTTACAGATTATTTAGAAGTGACATTTGGGATAGAAGCATACATCTATAAAATATATTCATCAATTTTTTTAATGAGAAATCTACTTACATATTATATTATATCCCGCGAACTTGTATGCAGCGATACCAAACTAATAAGCTACCATGTCATCAATTAATCTAACATTATAAGTTAGTACCCAATTAAATATTGAGCCCGGCTACATGCATCCCACTATTTACTTAGGGCACTCCAGTAAAAAAGTCAAACTTACAATGTCATTTCTATTGCAAAATGAACCTTATGCCCTTCACTATGATTAGTGCACTCTGCCACCTTTTTCTTTTCGTTTTGTGCAGTACACCATCATCCCTCCACTCACTATCTTCTTATGATTTGTAGATCACATCATCAAATAGCTCGACCTCGCAGGTTCGAATCTCTAATTAAATAGTTGGTTAGAGCCTACCGAACCTCTAGTTGAAGAGTCGGTCAAACCTACTGAACCTGTAATTAGAGAGTTTGCCACGAACCAAATCTCTAATCTCATTTATTGTCTGTAATCAGGATCACTGACTTGTGACGTTGGATCCATATCGTGTTATGTGCATTGACCGAGGCAAGAAGGCCTAGGTATATGTTAGATTTGTTATGGTGTATGCCTAGTGTTTTGTATATGTGTAGATTACTAAATCATTTCTACTCGTGTATAGGCATCTAGATGTGTGTGGGGACGTGCCTTGAGTTATGTGTCGACGTGGGACATGGGTAGAGATTTACGTGGTAAGATTATATTGAACATTAGTATGGTTTAGATAGTGGCTTTTATGTGGCTATGGTTGGTTTGGGATTAATGTTGCCTAAGTTAGTGAATTAATTCAATAGCCATGTGATTTGCATCGAGACACGTATTAACACACCTAGAGACAAATCTAGTAAATATTAGTGTCACTTAGAATTAGTTAGTAGAGGTTAGTGGGACATGTGTTTAAGCATATACCATTAGATATGTCTCGAAATACATGTATGTAAATTGATATGTGGCTATGGTTTAACCATATATATTCACATATATATATATACTATAAATCAACACATGCAAACCAAGTTTTCTTATTTTATAAACTTAACAAGTAAGGAAAGCTTGTTGTAGTGTTTGAGGAGGAAGAAAAATAGCGGGTTTGGAGAATTATGTATGTAGGAGCTTGATCAAACTAGTGCGCATCAATTAGATAACTTTCTTACACTAGTTTATTTAGTTTCAATTTGATGAATTCATAGATTTAATGATATACATAGTTGTTTTGTGTTGTTGATGATGTTTTGGGATTTTGGGAGTGTGCATAAAAACCCTAAAACATTGGTGAGACCTATGTGTAGAATAAACCTAGAATTCTATTTGCAAAATTATGGGTTTTCCTGCACGTAATGCTCTAGGTGAAACAGTTAGAGCACTAATCTTGGTTAATGCGCTAGACAGTGGTTAGCACGCTAATAAGGTCATTAGCGCTAATCCCCTTTATTAGTGCGTTGATTGTCATGACAACACAAAAATCTGTAATTTTGTAAAACTTCCAAAACACTATAACTAAACCTAAAACCCTAAGTAATGGCCTAAACATATCCAAAAACATGTTATAGGTCATAAAGAACCTAGGAATGGGTTAGGGGTGTACAAATACGAGATTTGCGGTGTCGGGAGGTTAGTAAAGCTAGGACTTTACATTATTTGATGTAAGTATACCTGTTGATTATTTATTTACATTTCATTTCCAGTTTTAACTTGTCTATTATAGTCTATATTGACTATGCCTAGTTTTGTCCTCTCATATCATGGACTTTTTTGTTATTCCTCACTTGATGAGATTGGTTTCCATGATATTTTCATAAGTTAAATTCTTTTGAATCCATTCATGTGTTATATGCCATTTCTTACTAGTTTACAGTAATGTAGTATAAATAGCATGCTATTAAAGATTTGTGAGTTTATGAATGACTTTATAGACTTGTATTCTTTGGGAAAATTTGTGCTTTGTAGCATTGCCAAATCCTTGGATTCCTTAGTAAGTTATTTTCTTGAAATTATAAAGTAGTTATGGAATCTAGAGTCCATTGCACTATGAGTCGATCAGCACATAGGGTTAGAGTCCTGGGGATGTTGGCACTCGCCACTAGGATGAGGCGCACAGGGTTAGAGTCCTTAGGGTTGCTGATGATATATGGGGTTAGAGTCCCTAATGATATCGAGGTTAGAATCCCTGATGCCACTGGGGTTAGAGTCCCTGGTGAGGTAGATTTTGTAAGACGTGTGCATTCCTTAGTGGTTAATGGCTTCACTAACATAGGTCATAGCCGACCGGATCTAGATCATAACTATTTAGCATTGTGTCTGTTTCACTTGTTTAACTGTGGTATTTCTTCATGAATGTGGTACTTGTCTTTCTTTATTTAACTTATGCTTTTATATACCATTTAGTTTGATTTGGAAATGTAAACAAATTTGTCAACGAGGATTACTATTACTTTTTGTACTCACCATCCTTTTTATGATGGTAGGTGCAAAGCCGTCGATGAGTAGGCCGAGCAAGGAAACAATTGGCGACTACCTCTGAGCTAGCAGCATACATGTGCCTCGACATTTTGTAGGTTTTGGTATCCTAAGTATTATGTACTTATGTTTTTTATATGTTTTGGGGTCGTATATTGGGATGAGTGTTTAGCTCCCTAACTTATGATAACTATCACATTGTTTATATTCGCCACTTGTTATATATGCATGTGATCGTTGTTTCCTGGTTTCCAAACCCTAGGGATTTATAATAATTGCTTATGCATAATATATTAAGTCTTCTACTTAATTTTATAATTGTTAATGAGTTTTAATTAACTATGATTTTCAAATGTAAAATGATATGTGTTTTACTTATTTTAAACATGAGTTAGAGTAAATTTAGATAGAAAGGCTGACTAATACATGATTAAGTCCTATGGGGTTAAGGTTATTGGTTAATGATGGGATTAGGTTGGGCGGTGCCCTAGATTAAGGAAGGGGCCATCACATTTTGGTATTAGAGCCATGTTCTCAATAAGTAAGACATGACCCTTAAATAAAACACAAATTGTAGATGTGGAAACCATATGATTTGTACCTAGAAACTATTAGTTAGGAAATGAGCAAATGTGAGTTGGGGGGTTATGTTATGTATATGTTAAATTCTATATGTATATATCTACAAGTCTAAGTTGGTAAATATTTATTAACTCTGATTTATTAATTGACATAAGATAAGAAAATGCTTATTTGAAAGATTTGTAAAAAGAAAGATTTTAGAAAGGCTGACTAATTCCTTGTTAAGTCCTACATGGTGAGATTAGGGCTTAGTGATGGAATTAGGTCGGGCAGTGCCCTAATTTGAGAAGGGGTCATCACAGGTGGTATCAAAGCCTAAGTTTATAGAGCTTAGGTAGTGGAATGTAGTTATTCTACTATGTGATACCAAAGTTACAGTTGGTATCAACTGACTTTTCTAATAAATAACAAGTAAATTCTAAACAAGAAAACACAAATTTTACCTGTGGAAACCAAATGGTCCTTGCCTAGAAACCATTAGTTGGGAAGTGAGTGAAAGTGAAGTGGGGGTATCTTATATGTACATGTTAGTTTCTATATGTATATATACGCGTCATTTACATAGTAGCTAATTCACGTTCGCTATCAACTTGCGGACACCGATGGCTGATTTATGTGATAACGGGGATGTGGGTGCTAGTGGCAGTCGAACCCTCCTATTTCATTTGCTAATGATTTTCAAAGGCTATCTGACCAAGTAACTACTTAGGGATATCAGTTATTTGAGTTCATTGCTATGATGACATCAAGTTTTGCTTCACCAGGATAGACACATGCCCCTACTACTACTACTATTATTACTACTCTCACATTACCAACAGATGCTCTAGTAGTACAGATTATACCGGTAGTGACAACACCACCATAAAGACATTTTATAAGTCATATCCCACCCATAAATCTTTTAGCTCGACAGCAAAGGTTCAATTGGTGAAGGATTTCATCAGGCTGAAGCCAATTTATTTTGATGGTCAGTGAGACTTTGAGAAGATTGAGAAGTAGGTATTGTCTCAGGAAGAAGCACAGAGTCTTGAGGATCGAAGATAGGCTTAGGGTTGAGATTTCATCGTATATGCTATAGAGAGACGTTAATGTTTCGTGGCGTGAGACAATAGCTTCTAATAGAGATTTTAAGTCTTGGGACGCATTCAAGAAGAAGTTCTACCAGTAAAACTTCCCACCTACCATGATGAAGAGGTTGAGAAATGAGTTTATGAACCTAAAATAGGGAGCTGATAAGTTGGTAATGAGTTATAGAGACAGATATGAGTATCTGAAGCAGTTTATTGTGGATCTAATGAGAGATGATACAAAGGATGTATATCATATCGGAGATGGACCGAGGCCAAATATAGGGTTTTTTTGTAAGTTTAAGTGTCAGGACTTTGGATGAGATTTACGAGCATGCACTCTCTCACGGGACCTACTATCTCGATGAGTTGTCGATGGGACAGCGCTAAAACCAGTGTTGACACCTAATTAGGTTGTAGAGTTTAAAAGAAGGAAATAGATGGGCAAGGGACAGAGGAAATGGGATAGAGGTTTCAGGGGATCAAGGACAGTCACATCACTTTTATCCTATGTATCATCTCCTACACCATTGCAGACTATAGTTGGTAAACCTCCCCTGCCACCACCGGTCCGACCTGCGTTGTCAACTCATACTACTTTACCAGTTTTTCCACCTCCACCGGCACCACGGCAGCAGCAGTAGGGTGGTAGAGGTCGAGGCAGAGGTAGGGGTAGAGTTCGTGATGTTTCCCGACATGGACAGAGATAAACATAAGCCCAGGATCAGACACAAAGTCACCATATGTTGATTACTTGTTTCAGGTGTGTTTAGGTTGGGCAAGTAATTAGATATTGTCTACAGCCAATAGCCATGGTTCCATCGCAAAGTCGATAGGGTGTACACATAGTTGCACAACCTGATGCCGATGTCATACGAGGACTCATTAAGGGTACGATTTCTATTTGTGGTATATATTTATATGTTTTGTTTGATTTGGGTTTTACAATATTTTCATTTCTAGTCACATGATAGGCATCTTAGGGTTGACGTCGATTAGAGTTAGCGTACATTTAATTTTGAGTACCGCAACCGAGTATAGGGTTTATCATAACTATCTTATTTAGGGATGTCCATTAAAGATAGGCGGGGTAAAGTTACCTACAGACTTCTTGGTTCTTGAATTTTTAAATTTTGACGCATTATTAGGGATGGATTAGCTAGCAAAGTATCACGCTCATATCGACTATTTCAGTAAGACAATGATATTTGAGATCCCAGTGCGTCCCGATGTTCACATATGTCAGTTGTACACCTAGAATCGAGGCATTAGAGTTCGACTTGCTACTAGTGGAGATATGGAGACTCTACTATCATTATACATTATAGCATAGAGTGAGGGACCCAAATTGAGGAGATTCGAATTGTGTGCAAGTTTCTAAATATGTTTCAGGAGGGCTTACTTGGTTTACCACCACCAAAAGAGATAGATCTCATTATCGAGTTGGTACCATGTACCAGACCTATTTTTATACCACCATATTGCATGGCTCTGAAAGATTTGGAGGAGTTAAAGGAGTCGGTTATTGGATTTGGGATATAAGGAATTCATCACACCTTATATGTCGCTATTGGGAGCACCAGTCCTGTTTGTGAAGAAAAAAAATGGTACTTTGAGATTGTTTATCGACTACAAATAGTTGAACAAGGTCACAATCAAGAACAAGTATCCATTGGGACGGGTTGATGACTTATTTGATCAATTGAGATGAGTGCAATTTTTCTCCAATATAGACCTGAGATTAGGGTATCATCAACTTAGGATCAAGGATGAGGATTACTCTAAGACGGCATTCAACACGAGATATAGACACTAGTAGCTTACAGTCATGTCGTTTGGTTTGACTAATGCCCATCCATGTTTATAGATTTAATGCATCGGGTGATGAAACCATTTCTTAACCGCTTTGTTATAGTTTTCATCAATGATATATTAATATACTTGAGTATGCGAGAGGATCACGAGTAGCACCTCAGGGAGACGTTATAGACTTTGAGAGAACATATATTATACGTCAAGTTTAGCAAGTGTGAATTTAGCCGTCTGAGGTCAAGTTTTTGGGACATGTTGTTGGAGCAACAGGTGTTGCTATAGATCTGGCCAAGATTCAGACTATTATGGATTGGTCGGCATCGAAGTCAATTACGGGGATCAGGGATTTTCTTATATTAGCAGGGTATTACTATAAATTCATGAACGATTTTTCGAAGATTGCTTCATCGATTACCAGATTGATCTAAAACAACATCAGATTTGATTGGCCTGAAAAGTGCGATGAGGCATTTGCTCAACTGAAGAAGTTATTGACTACTACATCAGCATTGATATTACCAGAGGCTGGACAGGGAATTCTGGTATACACGGATACTTCTCATACACGTCTAAGTTGTGTGTTGATGCAGAAAAGAGGCACAATGGCTTATGCATCCAGATGGCTGAAGATACATGAGAAAAGTTATCCTACTCATGACTTAAAGTTGGCAGCGGTGGTATTTGCTCTAAAGATATTGAGAAATCATTTGTATGGAGAGAGATTCACACTCTACATTGATCATAAGAGTCTAAAATACCTCTTCATACAGAAAGATCTAAACATGAGATAACGTAGGTAGTTAGAGGTTTTGAGGGACTATGATTTTTTTTCTAGAATATCACCTAGAAAAAACTAACGTGGTTGCTAATCTGTCGAGTAGGATACCGACCAGAGATGCTGAGGTCGATAGTTTCCATATGATACAAAAGTATGGATTACTCAAAGCAACGATGATGATGAATCAGTCAGATATTCCTACTGGCATTTTGGTGATGATATACGCATAAATGAGGCTACAGACAGTATCTACACAAAGTGTCAAAGGTCAGAAAGTTAACATCTTATACCCAAGATTCAATAAGTTAACCCAGAGCACTGATTGTATTGACCAGATGGAGACAATGGATCAGTTTCTGAGATTCAGAGGTAGAGTTGAGATATGAGATTCTTCAAGATTCAAACCATTCCTAGTTCAATGTTCATCCATGCAAGACCAAGATGTACCATGACATGAGGAGATATTTTTGGTGGCCTGAGATGAAAGCACATATATCGGAGTTCATCAGCAACTGTGGGATTTTCCAACAGGCAAAGGCTGAGCATCGTAGACCTGGAAAACAATTACAACCACTTCCCATTCCATAATGGAAGTGAGAAGACATAGCCATGGACTTTGTCAGGGGATTTTCGAGGACTGCTCATCGACACGATTCGATCTATGTGATTGTGGATAAATTGACAAAATATGCCCATTTCTTACCAATTGCAGCTTACTACACATTTAATCAGTTGAGCATATTATTCGAGAATGAGATTATCGTATTGCATGGGGTACCATTGACTATCACGTCAAACAGAGATGTTATGTATACATCCAATATGTGGCGGAGTATGCAGGATTAGTATTGTTTGCGCATATAGTTTAGCACAGCCTTTCACTTTCAGACTGATAGGCAGACTGATAGGTTGATTCAGGATCTCGAGGATATGCTCAAGGTTTGTGTACTTGAGTTTGGCGAATCTTGGGTGGAGTATCTAATGTTTTGTGATTTTGCATACAACAACAGTTATTAGGCTAGCATTCAAATGGCGTCATTTGAGGATTTATATGGCAGACAATGTCGTTCGCCATCGTGTTGGTCTGACGTAGAAGGTCGGGAGTTACTAGGGCCAGAGATTGTTATTGATCACATGAAGAAGGTACCACATATTTGCTATAGGCTTAAAGGAGCACAAGAGAGACTGAAGAAATATGCAGACACGATCTCACGTAAGACGAGTGAGCCTTTGTGTACCTAAAAGTCTCTCCTTGGAAGGATCTTCACAGATTTGGTTTGAAAAGCAAGTTAGCACCGAGATTCATCGGGCCTTTCAAGATTAAAAGGCGGGTCATAAAGGTTTCTTATGAGCTAGAATTACTTCCACAAATGTTGGGTATTCATCCAGTTTTCCATATTTATATCCTTCGATTAACTAAGTCGAAGGCAAGCATACAATCGAAAGTTAACTTGAGCCAGATTGATCGGGTGGGAATGTATCTTAAGAGAAGCAGCATGTACAAATCTTAGACCAAAGGGTACATCAATTGAGAGGCAAGTCAATCCCAAAGGTGTTAGTCAAATGGCAGTTTCATGGTGATTCGGAGCTCATTTTGGAGTGGGAAGACTATATGCGAAATAGATTTTTTTACCTTTTCGAGTCAGGTATTGCTTTAACTTAAGTTTAATTTTGAGGATGAGATTTCTATTAGTTGGGAAGATTTGTTACGACCCTAATCTCTAAATTCGTGTTTAATCGTTTAATCAGGATTAGTGACCCGTGACGTGAGATTCGCATCGAGATACGTGAAATGATCGAGGCAAGGTAGCTGAGGTATATGTCATATTTATTGTGATGTATGCCTAGTGTATTGTACAAGTGTAGACTACTAAATCACTCCTACTTGTATATAGCTTTCGTGAGTGGGGACGCGCCTCAAGATGCATGCCGGCGTGGGACCGGACGTAGAGAATGATGTGGTAAGTTGGTTTAAGTTTATTATAGCTTAAATAGTAGTTTTAATGAGGCTACAATTGATTTTATATAAAATGTAACTTAAGTTAAAAAATCTAAACAATAGCCATGTGATGATTCTCGAGATGCGTATTAGCACAACAAAAGACCATTTGAGTTTAAAATTGGTGTTAGCTAGCATGAGATAATGGAGAGTTAGTGGGATATGTGTTAAGTTGAAAACCATTAGATAAGTCTCGAGATATGTATGTACTTAAATATCAATGGCTATTCACAAATTCATCTTAATATATAAGATTGGATAAATTCAACTCATGCAAATCAACCCATTTCATTTGCAAAACTTGCTGGAGAAAAAAAGGTGTTGGAGAAGAAGAGATCAGCAAGTTTGTGAAGAAAAAATCAGTGAGATTGGTGTAAGAGTTGATCAAGCTAAGAGTTTATCAACTAGGTAATTCACTTACACTAGTAATTTAGCTTAATTTGGTGAATTCATGAATTAGATTATATATGGTTGTTTTTATGTTGTTAATGGATGTTTTGGGTCTCTGGAGGTGTGGAAAAGAGTTCCCAAGGTGTTAGAGTGGCTTATATGTGGAGAGAACTCAGAATTCTAATTGCGGGATTTTGGGTTTTCCTGCACATAACACGCTGGGTGTGTCAACTAGCAAGCTAACTTTATGTAAGGCTCTTGTAATAAGAGGTAGCGCGCTTAATGAGGTCACTGGAGTGCTAATCAAATCACCCAGCGCGCTTGGTGTTATGACAGCATAAAAATATGCAATTTCTTAAATTTACTTAAACACCATAAACAAGTCCAATACCCTAACTAAATGTCTAAACACATTCAAAAAATTGTTAAATGGTATAAGGAACCTAAGATTCGGATACGAGTTTTGAGGTGTTAGGAGGCCTAAATAGCTAGGAATTTGCATAGATTGTAAGTAAACTGATTGAGATAATTATTTACATATCATTCATGTTTATTATCATTTGGATTGATTTGCCTATTGTATTCTATATATCATGACTTGTTTCCTATCTCATTTCATGAGTATACTATCATGATATTATTTGTTGGTTGAATGGTTTCATTGACTCTAAATCATGTGCTATGTCATTCTTGATTATTGATACATGTGGTCAAATGAAATAGCATGTTATTAGGTAGGTGTTGCATAGTGTTGTAAACCTATTTTCCATTATGCATTAGATATGCAATTGTTTTGTTGGATTCTCAAACCATGTTGTCTCTTGAAATATGAAAATAGTTCTTATATTTAGGACATGATATGATAGAGGTGTTGCGACACAAAGTGGTCACTGGATTTTCGGGGTGATCAAGATCTCTCCACTGACTTGGGAGACATCACGGGGTATGGGACTCGGGGTTGTTGGCAAGTATACATCGCAAGTGACTATCACTTAGGATTAATTATAAAGGCATAGAGCGTAGCTATGTCTTTCACAAAAATGTAGAACTCAGCTCCATCCTTATATAGTGGAAAAAGGCATTGGTGATAGGACTCACGGTCGACCAGCCCTAGATCATTACTACTAAGCTGAGTGTCACTTTCATTTTGTTTAACTGGAGTATCTTATAACATGATTTCTTTTTAGCATAGTTGTTATTGTTATGCTTTCAGATACTTGTATATTTGGAAATGTAAACAAATGTCTCTAAATGTTACTTTCTATTTTTCTATTCTCACCGCCTTTTTAATGACGGTAAGTGTAAATATATTGAATTGCAGACCAGACAAAGAGAAGATCAACGACTACCTATGAGTCAGTGGAGAGCTGCTATACGAGATTTTGTAGGTTTTGGTTCTGTTATATGACTTTTATATGTATTTTATATATTTTTGGGATTATATATATTATGGGTTGAGATATAGCACCCTGACAAGATATATGGTTATATATTATCGTTGTTTCATTATATATATGCATATGATCTTTGTTTCCTAGTTTTTTCCACAATCCTTAGGTATCATGTTAAAAACTTCCGCTAAAATGTTAAGACTTCCGCTGAATAAATTTTAAATTAGTAAATTTTAATTAACTCTGATTTATTAATTGACATAAGATAAGAAAATACTTATTTGAAAGAATAACTTGTAAAAAGAAAGGTTTTAGAAAGGTCGACTAACTCCTAATTAAGTCCTACGTGGTGAGATTAGGGTTTAATGACGAGATTAGGCTGGGTGGTGTCCTTATTTTAGAAGGGGCGTCACATTAATGCTCCCGATTGTCTTATTGGAACCCATACTTGACAGAGTATTTAAATGCAGATGGGCCTCAGACTGCTTCCAATGGGCAGTACGGAAGGTCAAGTACAGATTGCACGTGGCCAAGCTGTTTCAGGATCCTCTCTGATTGGTAGGCCTCCACCACGTCCATGTACTTCAAAGTGCCACTGTAGAACGCCATCGGGTGCACAGCTCCATTGGGCCTTACATCAACGTAAGGGTCCTAAGTGACCTAATGAAACATAAAAAATGTAATTAGTAAACATAAGCTAACTTGAAGGTTCACCAAAATACGATTAAGTAACTAACTCACCTCGCTTGGCTACAACCTGTCTAATATCCTCTTAATAAATCCTAACTTGTCAACATCTCATGTTTCTAAATCCATTTAGAGACACGAGGTTGCAAGTGGTACATGTACTTTGCATTAGATGTGGCGAGCTCGAGTTTGAAGTGCTCGTACACCCATCCCCATAATACATACAAGGTTAGTTGTTGGAAAACTCAAAAACTAATTAAAAATCATGATATAACAATGTACAATCGAGTAAGAACTATTACTTCAAGTAATGTGAGCTAGCCGACAATCTTGGAGACTTTTAGTACGGTGGCAGACCCTAAGTGATGGTATAAATACGCCAACGTGGCTGCACCCCATGCATACTTGCCTACATCATCCAAATCTTCAAGAAGTTTCAACAAGGCGATAGAGATCCATAATCCACTAAAGTTAGTGAAAAGAGTGCAGAAGAGAAGGTACAACAAGTATGTCCGTGCAGTGCATTCCACGAACGGGTAAGTAGTTTCCTTCGAATAAGGTTTGGGGCACCACCGAGTCTTTAACCAACACTTCCACATAGTGATACCCTTGCTGATGTTCACTTGTTCCTCAGCACCTTCAATATTAACCCTAAGTAGTTTGGACACAAGCTTTATCGCATCCGCGCGAGATTCCTCAATGTACCTTACAAAGTTCTCAACTAAAAGAACTTTGCCTGTCACATGAATCTTAAGGAGAATGATCACATCCTCCAAATAGATCAACATTTCACCGAATGGTAAGTGAAACGTGTTCATCTCCGGCTGCCACCGCTACACGACGGCAGATATGCCTCTTTGTTTGCCTTACGGTATGAGCAGTCTATCAGCAGAGTTAACCCGAATCGCTGGATGATCCTCTGAAAGCCCTTAGTGTCAGGGTGACATGATTGTAAATCCCATTCTTGGATCTAAACCCGTGATTGATACACTTGAGTAACGGGTGATCCTACAACAATAAAAGACATTTTATAAGTTACATGAAAAATAGAAGTTCTTAAGTATTTTGTTGAATGAAACATTAAGTACATCATTGTTCCAAATCGCCAAAGTGACATGATTTTTAAAGATCTTCAACAAAGATCCATCTGATAGACCACCAGGGAAAGGAGCACATTGTTGCTCTTGTGCCTCCTCTTCATTATGACTACCTCCACCACTACTCCCGCCCACATTGCGATACCCACTGGTGGTTTCTGCTTGTTCTAAGGACTGACTAGTAGACTCTTATGTGTGAGCCTCACTTTCACCTCAACCTTCCTTGCACGTTTTCCTGATGCCGACAACATTGGAGCCCTTATCGTGCACCTCAGCCTTCCCTGCACATTTTCCAGTAGCCTTTTTCCTTTCCCTTCACATCCATATTCTATTTCTCTTTCCGATAAGACGCAGTCTAGGGTCTCCAGCCACCTTGCCCCAGCTTACCCCTCGATGGCTCAACATAACCTCCTCCCTACTCACTAGGGTCTTGGGACGAGCCATACCTGATAAATAATTGAATGTAAGCACCATGAACAGAAACTCTAGTAAACTTCAGCAAAAATAGAGAAAAATCAACAATTTCAGTACTCTCGGTAGAGCTGGTCTGGGAATAAAACGATAGTCACAGTCATACGTGGCTGAGATAGTATCCCAACTCTCGATAATTGATAACTGAGAGAAGGGATGCAGTCTCGGTTGGACGTCGCCGAAACGAACCTAAATCTACATTCAAATGTATTATCAGAATGTAGTGACCGAGACATCCAAATGTCATGGTACCTAACACACTACAACCTAAGCAAAATCTTGGTTTTGGATAACAGAGATGATCAATTACAAATTCATTATAACATTCGGTTGGTGCCCATCGAGATAATCATGTAAGTCTCGGTAGTATGTAACTGAGACTTTATGCAACGATACTTAACCCTATATCTCGGTTATGGTTAACCGAGATGCATATAGATTCTCTGGTCTATGTGGCCAGAACCACGGGTTTGCAAATAACAAACCCTTGAAGACAAACTACACAAAACAAATCCGAACCAACATCTTGCAAAATTGACTTTAAACGTACCTATAATCTGTTGAATTAATGCCTCCTGCGAGATTGGAACCTTAAAACCAAGCTTTAAAATGGAGACGAACTTCGACAACTTAAAAAACTTTCAAACTCGAAGCACACTACTACTTGAACGGCCTAAAACAGAGGAGAAACAAAGACAAATCGAGCTTTGCCCTTGCAATGGATCGAGAGAGAGTCTATGGTTCCAAAAGAAAACCAAATTTTCTTTTGTTCTTCGTTTTATCGAATTGGCGGTGGGTTGTGTGACTTAGGGGCAATTTTAGGATTTCAGTTCAAGTTTTTGGGTGCCCTTGGTTAACCGCTTGGTGCCCTCAATAATGGTGTGTGTTCATTAATAGGTGGGGTGACTATAGCACGCCTGAAAAAATTGTTATGTTTAGTTTTTCCTACTAATCTATTTTTTTGTTTGAAAAAAAGTTAAGGTTTAAATTCGCCCCACTTAACAAGATTTTTTGGTTTCATCACTAGTTACGTGAGCTACACTTGCAAAATCAATGGTTGTATTATTTTCACTCCACTTCATAGTTGCATTGGAGATGCGCTTAGATTTCTTTATTTTATTTTTTAAAATAAGTGACTTGAGCATCTCCAATGGTAAATTGTGAGCGTGAATTCGTTCCACATCATCAACGTGAAGAAGATGTTAATCCTATACGACTTAAAAAACATTGGCTTTTAAAAACAATCTCCAATTATAGATGTGGATCGCACCTCCGTTGATGAGGTGGCATTTATTTTTTTGATTTCGAAAGTTAAGAGTTTTATTTTCGGATCTGATATGGCTATCAATTGCACCCTCCACAAAACTACGGCCAAAATAGACCGTGTATATTTTTTGTCCACCACGTCACCTCCACATCCAGAATGAACATTTGCATTTGAGAAGATTTTTTTCTTTCAATATCTATTTTATCCTATATATCACACATTCTCCCTCAATCCTCATCCCCATTGAAGATGCTCTTACCATTTGTTTTTCTTGAAAAAATAAATCTCAACCCTAACCTTACCTTTTAGTAAGTAACCCACATCCATCACACTAAAGATGCTTTTGACGCTCAAGATTTCTCTACTGCAAGTTTTCAATGCATCTTACAGTTGTGTCTTGAATTTGACGAGGACAAATGCACTTCGTTCATTGCCTAGGGCAGGTGTTTTTTTTTTTTTTTTTTTTTTTTTTTTTTAGGACTAGGGCAGTTTATTTATTTGTTGTTATGCTTAAAAGACTTTTTTTCATTTCCTTTGTGCTTGTTCCATTTGTTTTTCTTGAAAAAATAGATCCCAACCCTAACCTTACCTTTTAGTAAGTAACCCACATCCATCACACTAGAGATGCTTTTGACGCTCAAGATTTCTCTAAGCTTTTGACGCTCAAGATTTCTCTACCGCAAGTTTTCAATGCATGTTACAGTCGCGTCTTGAATTTGACGAGGACAAATGCACTTCGTACATTCCCTAGGGCAGGTGTTTTTTTTTTTTTTTTAGGACTAGGGCAGTTTATTTATTTGCTGTTATGCTTAAAAGCCTTTTTTTCATTTCCTTTGTGCTTGTTCCTTTACATTCTTATGAATAACAAATATACAAATCTTAATGACAAGCTAATAACGAGGCTTGAATGGAATATTTCCTACAAAATAAGCTCCTAGTTTAAGATCATAGCACCAAGATCTTCAAATTTCAATCTCAAGCTTTGCGTGGAGAGGGGATGTCAACCGGCTCCAATGCTGGAGAGTGTTAGCGATCGGGTGCCTTTGCGAGGCAGACATATAATGCACGATGAGCGATCCTTTCTCTGCAAGCACGAGATTCATAATAAGTGAAAGAAAAATGCTTGCTCATACTTTACCTATAATTAACTAATGATTGACACATGCATTCCTTCTATAAATATACAGATTATGAACCTACAGGTCCAAACGGATATGTATTATGACTTAAGACAAAAACATCAATTAGAACAAAGGAATCTACTTACCATTAGAAGTGATGTAATCAACCTGTGGTTGGAAATAGATGAGATGAAACTGCATGGAGGGGGGATTGCTATATGAAAAAGAAGCTCCTAAATTTTTCCAAAAAAATATATAAATGAAATCAAGAGTTGCATAAAGTGATCTGAAGAAACAGACCAGCATCGAAAAGCTACGAACCTTATATGAAGCCTCCAAGTCCTGAATTCTGCATTGTCATGTGTTTGTTAGATTATCTTTTCCTAATTAATCTCTATTATATGTGACCCATATTATGTTATTACGTACTTCATATTTTGGGCCCACAACTTGATGGTAGTTTGGGCATAATTGTTTTGAGTACGGGGTTTTAATTCCCTCCCCTCTCTCTTCAAATTAAACGGACCCCAATAACTGTAAAACAGTTATTGGGATATGATTTATTTAAAACCGCATTGAGATCTCGCCATTAAGGTTAAGTTGTATTACTGAAGAAGGCAGAGAGGGGAAAAACATCTTAAGTTTATTGGCAATGGAAGGAGGTATGTTTATATTTTATGATTTATGATTGAATTAAAAGTGTTGTATAGATCAGAATAGACAACATTGGTATCAGAGCATGGTTGAACACTTTTATTCTTGATAATAGTTTCCGCATTATTGTTTTAATTTTGATCGACATTATTGAAAATAATTCTTGAAGTCGATTGTTCAATTAGGGTATAAAAGGGTATAAAAGGTAATTTATATATTTTAAGTTTTACCTATTCCTAGGTGTAAAATTGTTAATTTTGGATTTCGGCAAACTTCCCAATTTCGTTAATATTAATATTAATATTAATTTTCGTTGAATGCATGGCTTACTTGGCCTATTTTTTAGGTTAGAAAATATTTTATTTTCTGTATATCCACACAAGTGTTGGTAAAGTCTACAAATTTAGAGTATGTAGATAAACACAAATTTGGAATTGATGTAGATGTCATGCTTATCATGTTGTTTATAGTGGTATCAATGAATCAATGATATATATTACATGATATTTATTGAAATATCTTATGATTACATTGAAATTAAAACACTTACGTTGCCTTTATGTATCCATATGATATGCACAAGAACATGATATCAATCGAATTTGTGAAATATGTATATTTGTTCTTTAAAATTTGTTGCTTGACCGAATTCGTTCTTGACATATTAATGTATGTATGCATATGATTGTTATGCATGTATGCATATGATTGTTATGTATATCTTGATTAAAATAATAATAAGAAAATTAAAGTATGCTTAATTAAATATTTATTTAACGAAAAGCTTGTTAGTCACCAAAGTGGCCTAGCTTGAATAGATGATAAATATTTAATTAAGACCAATTAATTATAACGCTAGGAGGTCACCTAAAGGTGGACCATTGCTTATAATTAATGAAACTTAAGAGATTTATCTTCATACTTAATTAAAATAGGTATGTTTTATCCAAAGATATCTTACTTATTTTCCTAAGTATGATAGATTGTCTATGAAAGTATGCTTATTGAGAATTTGATATAGCATGAATTATGTATTAAAGTATCACCCAAAGGTGAACTTAAATACATAATAAAAGTATTGTATGTCCGAATCTATTAGATTTAACTCAAAGCATTAATGTGAATAATTTTGTTATATTTGCAAATCCTCTAATATGTTTGCCTTGGGTAATATGATGGTTAAGTTCAATGGGCTTAACTACAATGATTGGTCCGAATGCAGATCCAGCTTTCAACTGGGTGTAATGGACCTCGACTCGGCAATCATTGTAGACGAAAAGCCCGCGCCATTACTCGAGGCCACTCCAAGAGGAAAAGTCTTTATATGAGGCTTGGGAGCGGTCTAATAGGCTAAGTTTGAATTTGATGCGAATGACGATTGCGTAAAATGTCAAACCATCTATGCCCAAGACAAGCGATGCAAAGGAATTCATGATCCAACTAAAAAAGTACTCACAATCAGACATTGCTGACAAGTCCATTGTGGGAAGCTTGATGAGTGAGTTGACCACTAAGAAATTTGAGTGGTCACAGCCCATCCATGATCATGTGACTAGTATGTCTAATTTGGCAAATAAGCTCAAAGCAATGGGTATGGACGCGAGTGAATCATTTCTCGGTTCGCTCATTATTAATTCCCTTCCCCCGAGTTTGGTCGGGCCCAGTGTGAATTACAACACCATAAAAGAAAAATGGAACTTGCAAGAAATCAAGGCCATGCTCGTACAGAGGAAGGGAGATTAAGGAAACCGAAGGGTCACTCGCTTCATCTCACTATGCATGATGGAGCTAGCAAGAAAGAAAGCTATCCTGTGAAGGAAGGACAGAAGAAGGACAAAGCCCCAATGAAAGTCCATGAGGGTCGAATCCATAAGGAGCCGAGGTGTCACTTCAGAGGAAGAGTGGGCACTTCAAGAAAGACCGTCCAAACGAAAGGCATGGTTTGAGAAGAAAGGTATACATTACATTTCTCGTATGTTTTGAATCAAACTTAATTGAAGTGCCTAATAATACCTGGTGGCTTGATATCGGTGCAACTACTCATGTTTCACATATTATGCAGGGATTCCTTTCAATCCATCCCATGTTTTAACCGAAAAATTCTTATTTATGGGAAATGTAATGAAGGCACGCATAGAAGGGATCGGGACTTATAGATTAATCCTGGATACCGATACTTTTTGATTTAGAAAAGTGTCTTTATGTTCCCGAATGTTCAAGGAACCTTGTTTCGTATCAAGATTGGATTGTGTAGGTTTTAATTTAAAGATTGGAAACGGTTGTTTTAGTTTATTTAAACAAAAATACTATTATGGTTCTGGTATTTTAATTGACAACTTATATCGTTTCAATCTTGATAGTATGTTTGTTGAATCCTTGTTTAATGTTGAGCATGTTATTGGAAATAAACGTAGTGCACATGATGAGTGCTCGCTTTTCTTTGGCATCAAAGATTAGGTCACATATCCAAAGAAAGAGTAAAGAGGTTAGTGAAAAGTAATATCTTACCTCAATTGGATTTTGTTGATCGATGTATGTGTGGATTGCATTAAGGAAAGCAAACCAAACATATATCAAAACATCCTCGCCACAAGAAGCAAGAAATGAGCCTCTTGAATTGATACACACCGATATTTGTGGTCCTTTTGATGCTCCATCTTGGAGTGGTCAAAAGTATTTTATCACCTTTATTGATGATTACTCACGATATTGTTATCTATACTTGTTGCATGAAAAGTCTCAATCAAGGGACATTTTAGAAGTGTTCATTAATGAGGTAGAAAGGCAACTTGATAGAAAGGTAAAAGTGGTGAGATCTGATAGAGGTGGTGAATACTTTGGAAAATATGATGAAAGTGGACAATGTCCAGGTCCATTTGCAAATTTCCTTAAAAGTCGAGGTATTTGTGCACAATACACAATGCCCGGTACACCTCAACAAAATGGTGTAGCTGAAAGACGGAACCGTACTCTTATGGATATGGTTAGGAGTATGTTAAGTTGTAACACTATACCTTCATCATTGTGGATGCATGCCTTAAAGATCGCTGCATATCTCATTAATAGGGTTCCTAGTAAATCGCTCCTAAGACTCCTTATGAACTTTGACTGGTAGGAAACCTAGTTTGAGACATCTTCATGTTTGGGGATGTCAAGCGTAAGTACGGATATATAATCCACATGAAAAGAAACTTGATGCAAGGACTATTAGTGGTTACTTCATTGGTTACCCCGAAAAGTCTAAAGGGTACATATTTTATTGTCCTAACCATAAGACGAGAATAGTCGAGTCCGGTAATGCTCGGTTCATCGAGAATGGCCAAAACAAATGGGAGTGAAGAACCACGAAATGTGGATATTCATGAAATTCAATTGAAAACTCCTACATCTAGCATTTCTCCTCAAATTGTTGTTCCTCTTGTTGTATCAAGGTTACCCAATAAATCCGACAACAAATCATTGTTCCAAATGAGGAAAATGAACTTATTGTTAATGAACTAGCTAATAATGCACAAGTTGTAAATGATCAAGTAGAACCACAAGAAATAGCATTACGAAGGTCCTGTAAGGACAAGAAGACCAAAGCAGCTTCAAATGACTATGTGGTTTATTCACTTGAACATGAATGTGATTTGAGCATTGACAAAGATCCAGCCTCGTTCAAACAAGCCATGAAATGTGATGATTCTAAAAAATGGTTTAGTGCCATGAAAGATGAGTTGAAATCAATGGATGACAACAAAGTCCGGGAATTAGTCGAGTTGCCCGAAGGTGCAAAGCAAGTTGGTTGCAAATGGGTCTTCAAAACAAAACGAGACTCACATGGCAATATTGAAAGACATAAAGCCGACTTGTCGCCAAAGGTTACAATCAAAAGGATGGCATTGACTATAAGGAGACCTTCTCTCCAGCTTTCAAAGAAGGACTCTTTAAGAATTATAATGGCTTTGTAGCTCATTATGATCTCGAGCTTCACCAAATGGATGTGAAAACCGCCTTTCGAATGGAGACTTAGAAGAGGAAGTTTACATGGACCAACCCGAAGGTTTCTTGACCACAGAAAAGAAAACTTGGTGTGTAAATTGAAGAAGTCAATATATGGATTGAAACAAGCTTCCGCACAATGGTATATTAAGTTCAATAATACCATTACGTCATATGGTTTTGTAGAAAACACTCGTGATCGGTGTATATACATGAAGATCAAATGGGAGCAAAGTTTATCATATTGGTCCTATATGTTGATGATATTCTTCTTGTTGCTGCGAATGATGTTGCTTTGTTACATGATGTAAAGAGATTTCTCTCTATAAACTTTGAAATGAAAGATATGGGTGAGGCATCATATGTGATAGGAATAGAAATATTCCGTGATAGATCGCAAGGATTGTTAGGTTTGTCTCGAAAAGGATATATCAATAAAGTATTAGAGAGATTTCAAATGGACAAGTGCTCACAGAATAGTTCCAATTCGTAAAGGGGACAAGTTCAGCTTTAATGCAATGTCCTCAAAATGATTTGGAACGTCAAGAAATGCAATGCATTCCTTATGCGTCATTAGTTGGGAGCTTAATGTATGCCCAGACTTGTACTCGACCGGATATCGCTTTCTTGTTGGAATGTTGGGTCGATATCAAAGTAATCCTGAATGGATCATTGAAAGCCGCAAAGAAAGTACTTAGGTACTTACAAGGCACCAAGGATTACATGTTGATCTACAAACAATGAGTCATCTCGTGATTGGGTATTCTCGATTCGACTACGCGGATGTGTGGACTCGAGGAAATCTACATTCGGTTACTTGTTCCTATTGGGTTTGAGGAGCAGCTTTCATGGAAGAGTGCTGAAACATTCGTAATTGCTACTTCCACTATGGAGGCTGAATTCGTGGCATGCTTTGAGGCCACTATTCATGCATTATGGTTGCGAATTTTGTGTCGACTTGCTATTATTGATAGTATAGCTAGACCTATAAGGCTATACTTGTGATAATTCCGCAAAGCAGCTTTTCTTTTTCGAAGAATGACAAGTATTCAAAAGGTGCAAAACACATGGATTTGAAGTACTTGTCTGTCAAAGAAGAAGTGCAAAAACAAAGAGTGTTGATTGAGCATATTGGTACTGATCTGATGATAGCGGATCCGTTAACTAAGGGATTACCGCCTAAAACGTTTATTGGCCATGTTGAACGTATGGGCATTATAGACAAGTCCTTGTTAACATAATATTGTGGTATGTATACATACATTTATAATTGTATTGCTCATATTATTGTCATGACACTTGTGAATTCTATTAAAGCTTTGTTTTTGCTTATGTACTTGTTATCTTCATTATATTTCAGAGAGATAACATTATAGTTAGAGGGTTGAATTATCCTTATTAAAGTTATACTGGTTGAGTTGATTGTGATACATGGAAGGAATCATGTCGATTAAATGACTTGTGACCGCCATGATCTAATCATTTTAATTCAATGAAAAAGTGATTTGATAGATTCAATAAAAGTGCGCAATTATATTTTATTTTGAATCATCAAGTTATAACATGGGTCAAGTGGGAGATTGTTAGATTATCTTTTCCTAATTAATCTCTATTATATGTGACCCATATTATGTTATTACGTACTTCATATTTTGGGCCCACAACTTGATGGTAGTTTGGGCATAATTGTTTTGAGTACGGGGTTTTAATTCCCTCCCCTCTCTCTTCAAATTAAACGGACTCCAATAATCAGAAAAACAGCTTATTGGGATATGATTTATTTAAAACCGCATTGAGATCTCGCCATCAAGGTTAAGTTGTATTACTGAAGAAGGCAGAGAGGGGAAAAACATCTTAAGTTTATTGGCAATGGAAGGAGGTATGTTTATATTTTATGATTTATGATTGAATTAAAAGTGTTGTATAGATCAGAATAGACAACAGTGTTCTCATGCATGGATTAATCTGCAACAGAAATCACCATAAATGAGTCTTTGATGCACCAAAAAAATCCATTAAAGGCAAGATTATGATAGAGGCTAGGGAGACCACCACTATACTATTGGTGTGAGTCCAAATTAGTTAAAAGGGTAGTTAAGTAAGTTGAAGCTTTAGTACAAATAGAAGTTGTAAAGGAAAGAAAGGCATCTTGTCATCTTCAATGTAATTTGATAACTCTTAAGAGTTTGAGTTGAGAGAGTTTTAAAACTTTCTCTAGGTTACTTTTGAGTTTGTAACTATTGTTGTTTCTCTCAATTCAATCGATCAATTTTGGTGTTCTATCAGTGGTATTAGAGCATACTTCAAAGATGAAAACTCGAATGGTTCGAATTGAAGAGGGGCTGAAGAGAATTTCGGCCATTGAGGTGTCCGTTGGGGAGCTCAGATCTGAAGTGGGGATGATGTTCAGAGGCTTGGCTCAGAGATTTGATGAACTCCTCCTTCATTACGGGATCTTGTCAACCAGCATCGACGGCATAAAAGCGCCAGATCTGTCAGATCTAGTGGCATCTGAGTTGCTTTTGATCGATGGGGATCCAGATCTAACATCTCTTCCACATGTTCGACTTTCTTCTCCGCTCTCACAAACAAAGCCACTCATCGCGCCAAATCCAATGCTCATATCATCGATTACCCACAGTCCACAACAACGAAATAAGGGGTTTCAGAAGTTAGGGACACCGAAGGAGATCTACTTACTCGCTCAAATTGCCAACCACCAGTTCAATATCGCTAAACAGGTTATTTGCAATTCGATTGCTAGCAAATCACTCAAGTTGAATCTCGATTTCGTTAAGCCTTCTCGTAATCGCTCTATCTCTGCATTATTACAGTGTTTTCGACGCATAATCGCTTTCCAGTGTGACTCAGGGTTCCATTAGGCAGTTATCGACCGAGATGAGGTTCTTAATTCCTTATCTGTCAATGGATTCCATCTCGCGATCGATGTCCCTCATCCTCGAGGATCTTACTCCCTGGTCACCGCCATGGTATCCTCCACCTTCGAGATCATCTCTGATGGTCGATCCTCTCCAAGCTGCGGTGGTGTTCGCCGTCCAGGTAAATTCTCGCTTTTCTGTGATATCATGTCGCACCTTCCATGTTAAAATACAATTAGGGAAGAAGACTTTTTTAGATGGACACACCTTTGGAGAAGATCATGGGATGGTAGAGACGACATCACATCGAGCTATCTATTGTGTGTATGCATGTACTTGTGTGTTGTCTCTCACCGCTTGACTATCCTCGTTTCGTGGATTCTCCATCTCACTTACAGTTTTTGGCCCACTTTAGTTGTGTTAGTCGAGAATCATGTCATGGTCACATGGTGTATATTCTATCTTCAACTTTTGGGATTTCTGCTCTGCAACAAATGACAACCACGAATTTGATGGCTATGAGTACCATAGCTCTGTGCGAATTGTTGTTGATAAGTCACATATTTTAGATTTTCTCGAGCAGCACGAAAGGGAGGCTTGGGTTGTCATGTAGCGATGCCCATTGGTTTTTCGCAACCGAGTGGCCTCCATGCGAATGTTTCATGGGGTTCGATGCTCTTGTGGATCTTCGTTTGGACTTCAAACTCAGATGCTATTTGAGAATTAATGCTCTACTTTTAATGCAAAGGGGTTTCATAGTTGTTATATTGATGAGAAGATCCTTTATTGGGATGCTTGTGATCCCTCATATTGGTGTCTCTTACTTTGGGTTTTTCTGCTCCAATTTTCTCTCTTGTCGAGGTACAATAAGTTCCAACTGTCCTTCATCATACGGATGTCTTGGTCATTTTCTCAAGGATTCTCTTATGCCACCTTGAGGACAAGGTGAATTTTTAAAGCGAGGAGTAATGCTAGAGGCTAGGAGTACTATCACAATACTATTGGCGTAAATCCAAATTAGTTAAAAGATAGTTGAGTGACTTGAAGTTGTAGTATAAATAGAGGTTGTAAGGAAGAGAAAGGCATCTTGTCATCTTGAATTTAATTTGAGAACTTTTAGAAGTTCGAGTTGAGAGAGTTTTAATACTATTCTCTGGGTTACTTTTGAGTTTGTAATCGTTGTTGTTTCTCTCGATTCAATTGATCAATTTCAGTGTTCTATCAAATTGCCAACTGAAATATGGTATATTTAATATAACAATGGAATTATGTTTTTGACGCACTAAAAATCCATCAAAAGGCAGGTTGATCAATCAAAATACAGTAATTTTTTGGCTTTGAAAGTTTGATCCATGTAGCTAACTTGACCCCAAAAAATTTGAAATTAAGGCTATGGTGTTGTTTCTGGCTTTGAAAGCTCAATATTGATAGCTGCCTAAAGCATAACTGTTAAACGCCTAGGCTAAAGTCCATCGTGTGTATGTCATGCATTCATGGTATATCTCACTAGAACTTGATAAGACGATATACAAGCAATGACAAACATTAATTAAAAAAACAAAAAGACAAATCTTACACAAAATGCAACAATGAATCTGGGTCTTGATGTGTTGCATACATGCTAGCTTTAATGTATATCATGTTTTCATCTCCTACATGTTGGTGTTGATATGGCATCCAAAAGATCTTGGTTGACCAAAGAAAGAGAGGGTCGCTAAGGGCACCCACCATTTAATGAGGGCACCCAACATATTTGTAAAAATTCCAAAAAAAATGGAAAAGATCATTTTGCCCTGTATATATATAATGGTTTAAACCCCACAAATCATTTTGACAAGGAGTTAGGGCACCCCACCAGCAAGCTTGAACCACAAAGCCACAGCCACATTGCGTTTGGCGAAGAGCTGATCGATTCTTGCGGATTGACATCGTCCGACAGCGAGGTAACAATGTTTGACAACCATATTCGAGTTTTTTAGAACTGTTTAGTTGTGTATAACAGTGAAAATGATTATTTGTTTGTCAACGTAGGGTTTGGTAATTTCTTAAAATCCGAAGTTGTTTCCACTGTATAATGGAGGATTGTAATGCTTCGGTGCCAGAGGAGGTCGTCCTTGAGGTAATTTTGCAAAATTTTTGTGTTTTTTTTACTGCGTTATCCAAAGTTTCGTCTGGTGCGCGATTGTGGCCTCGCCTCGCAGGACCGAGATGTATGGTAATGTCTCGATCATAGAGGATCGAGAGGTTTCACGTAGGTCACGGTCTGGAACGACCGAGAGTACTGAGTAACTCGCGGTCGTACGTAAACGAGACTATGAAGAAAGTTTCGGAACTGTACAACCGAGAACCTTTTTTTTGGGTTTTTTTGTGATTGTGCTGCACATTTTGGTTGATTATAATGTTACACTGTTTGTATTGCAGGTAATGCCGTTATCTAGTAATTTTCTAGACTACAATGACACTTTTACACCTTCTAAGTCATTCCCCTCTCGAGAAGCGGCTATTTCATGGCTTCAAATGATAGGTGGTGAGAACAAGTTTGTGTTAGTAACGAAGCGCTCGGATGTCGAGGGCATTAAGCGCAGGGGAAGGGTGAAAATTGCCTGTGAGAGGTCTGGGACATATAGGGGACTGGCTCAGAGAGTAGGGAAGGGGAAAGCGGCAAAATTTTTAAAGAAATCAAGGAATGATGAAAAGACGAGATGACTCACACTAGTACGAAGAAATGTGGATGCCTTTTCCAAATTAACGTCAAGGAAAATGCGACTCTTATGGTCTGTCACTGTGATTTGTGGGAGGCACAATCACGACACCGCAGGAAGATTAGATAAAGGGGAAGAGGAAGTTGAAGATGCGGGGGGAGGATTGAAAGTGAGCGGCTCAGGGAGATTAGTCAACCTTCGTCTTTTGTGGAGTGCGAACAGAAGTTGAGGATGCGGGTGGGAGGACACCGGGGTCTCCAATCGGAGGCACCCCAATGTCGGAGGCACCCCAGTCTCCAATCGGATTTGAGTCCTCTCACTCCACAAAAGCTTCTAGGCAGAAAACTCGTAAGGTTCCATAAATGCGTCGTGTCAGTCGACGCACGCAAAGTGGATCTAACATGGCTTATGGTCATTGCTTAGAACATGATTGGTTGCCACATGTTGATGTCATTATCGATGTGGTTTCCGATGGGAATTGTGGATATCGGTGTATAGCCTCTGGGCTTGGACTTGCCGACGTAGACGGGTGGAGGATTGTGCGTAGACGGATGTACGATGAGATTATCGGGTATGAAGACCTTTGGCGAGAAGTGTTTGGCTCGAGTTTCGAGAATGTCAAGAATGCGATGCATTGCCCAGAGAAGCAAGAGGGGGCATCTTTCAAAGAATGTTTGACACTTCCAGACATAGGATTGTTAGTATCCACCGCATTCAATGTCATTCTCGTCGACCTCTCGCATGAGAGTGCCTCCACATTCCTACCTCTACGTAGTACTCCACCGTCGTCATTGCACAACAAACTTATCATTGCAATGGCAAATTAAAGGAATATCCATTGGGTTATGGTAAGTTCTATGATTTGTTTCCCCTTTAATCGGGTTTGTGACAATATCTTCTATGTTCTACTGTTCACTTTGACAGTAAATGCGATTGCGTGTGAATGCACCGCCGCCATCCTTATATCCATCGTGGGATCGCACGTTGAGGACGCGCCAAAGGTTGCGCAAGATGGATTCGTTTTTCGAGACATCGCGCCCATTGCAACTGCTGATCATGAAGCCACCATACCTGTCGTAGATTTAGATACACCGTAGGTTAAAGCTTGTACCTAGACGGCTAAACATTTAGAAATTTTGTCAATTCATCCGAATGTTCTATGTATATGCAAATGTTGTGCTGTGTTTTGATTGTTGTTGTGTTTTGATTATTGTTTACTTATGGATGGACCCTTTATGGAGTCAGTTTGAATGTTACAGAGATTTATAATTAATTAAATTTCGGTGCAAATTGTCGTGATGGATTTTCAATCTTGTATTGTTAGTTTGACAATTTCCCAATTTTTTTCAAACTGTAATGTTCAAATTCATCCATTTCTGATGTCTCGGTCAAGCAGGTTCGTGAAACAACCCATATTTTCGGTCACCTATAACCGACAAGTATTCTAATATATCGGTCGTGTACAAACGAGTCAAATTTCAATTTCTCGATTGTACACCACCGAGATGGATTGACCATTTCAATTCGCCTGACTCTCGTCCTATGACGACCGAGCCTCATCGAGACCCTCTGGAAGTGGACAACCGATACGCAGCTTACCTCTTCCTGGTCTTTGGCCGAGACTGCGAGTTCCCAAAAATATTAGCTTATGTCTCGCCAAGGCCGAGACAGCTTGACACAGCCTCGGCCCGCGTGTGGCGAGAACCACGATTTCCCAATTTTTTACATTTGAAAAAACCGCCACACACACATTACAACTATTCTACCAAATGTAACTTAATTCGACAATCTTCAACCGAGCCCTAATTTGGAAATGAAATCGACTCACACCGGACCCTACAAAATGCAGAAAACTCGAACAACGAAGGAGAAACACACAACGAGGGACGGAGAACACGATTTCGGGGATTCCTCTCACTGGTCGGTTCAAAACAAATGAATTCTTCCACAAGGAGTTCGGTGAACGAGGGTGGTGGTGGTGGTTGGGGTGGTGGGGTGCCCTGGGGTTTGCACGAGGGTGGTGGGGTGCTCAGGGGTTTGCACGAGGGGGTATTTTCGGTAGTTCGTTGCTAATTTTTGGGTGCCCCAGGTAAAATAGTTTGTGCCCACATTAACTGGGTGCCCTCATTAAATGGTGGGGTGCCCTTAGCGGCCCTCAAGAAAGATTGTCATGTCTTAATAATGGCAGAAGGGCCACGAATAGTGGAAACGTTTTGCAAAAATTACTAATATGTAACTTTGCTTGATGTACATACTAGGCCTCTCACCTGTAAGTTTCCTTAATTTTCCATTACTATATCCGTATTTATTCCAAACAGCTGTATTAAATGATTTCAGCCTAGATATAGTTAAAATATGCAATAGAACTTTGCTTTGTACCTTTGCAATTACAAGTTAGCTTTACTATTTCCAAGTCTCGTATCGAACAAGGGACAGCTTCTACTTTCTGAAAAATCTCCAAGGTGTAATATCAAGAAAGATGTGGAGTACATACCACAAACCGCAGGAACAAAGTCAAGCTTCCTCACAGCGTCTTTTCGTCAAGAACACCAAAATTTCCCTTACTCCAAACCAGCTTGCTTTGTGTTTCAGTTCCGTCTCTTGCAAAAGTAAGAGTCTATTGTTTGACAAGCGTTAATCTCATTGAAACTCAACAAAAGGATAGAGTTTATATAACTGTGAAAATAAGTTCGATTGAGACTAACCCGTTTTGCCTTTTTGTCAACAGGTGTCGATGAAGGAAAAAGAGCAGTTGAATGCATGATGTTTTTGGATGAACTCACTGAGTTTTCTGAATGCATCTCTTTCTTCTGTTTACTTATCTTATTGGAACTGTTCCCACCTTGATACCTGTAAAAATTGAGAATAGAAGGAGACTTTCTCTTGGCAAATCGTTCCATGTTGTCATTATACCCAAGACGGCTAGAAGCATTATTGCATAAAAGTGATCTCTGATGCATCTTTGTCTTCTCCTTGATTTTGTTTAGAAACTCCATTGTCCATGGTGATCCTTGGGGTGGCCTTGATGAATGGATAGCCTTTGAGAGTGGTGTCCGATCATACTGACGTGACACATTAAGTGGGAATTCCACACTCTTGGTGTTTCTAGTATACCTTTCCACTTCCTTCTCTAAGGATTTTCCGCGCCTGTCAAATGGTAACATATTCTTCTTCAAACTTACATCTACGTCGTTGCATAATTCCTCCTCTAACTCTCCATTGTGATCCTTCGTGGAATCCCAAATATCAAAGTTATGCTTGACCTCTCGAGTTGTCAGAAAGTCAGGATGATCATTTAAACCAACAAATAATTTTTTCGGACCATAAGAATTTGCAAACTCAAGATCATTTCCCATCTCTGTCTCTCTCATTTTTAAGAATGTATTTTTCTCTATAGAGAAGTCCTCATCCAAGAAACTTCTACCATGGTCTACAACTTTTCCTGTGGACCTGGAAAGGTTTTGAGTTTTATCAGTGTCACTCCAGTCCAAACTGTTCTCCGAAGAGTCCAAACCCTGAGGCTGACAAAACAATCTAGCATTCAGTGATGAATTAGATCTTTGGACATCATTTGATAAATCAGGAATTCTTTCAAAAATAGATGATTGGTATGGTTTAGATGCTCTAGAAGATTTCAAGTCATCTTCTATCAATTGGTTTAGTGCTCCATGGCCTCCACCCACATCCTCTCCCACAGCTACATCAATAGAAATAAACTGTTTCTGCTTTTTCCTCTGTGGCTCGACTTTTGGGCTACTATTTCCTGAGTCTGCTGCAGAAGATACAGAAGAGCATTCAGTCATTCCAGATTTGGATTCTTCCTGTTCCCCATACCTACACAAAGCACTAAACAGAGCGACACTCTCTTCAGGAACATGATACCTCCTGACTGCCCGTATTCTCGCATCAAGTGACCATCGAAGGAACTCCACAAGCATGCCCCCAGATGATAATATAGCATGAGCAGATAGTGAATTAATTGAAGGAAAAGTAGCAAGGAATGATTCTGCTAGTGTTTCTGATTCAGACATTTTTGGGTACATACGACCATTTGACTTGGACACACAGTCAATGGAACTCAGGATAATCTCATCTGTCAACTCAGAAGAATAAGTGAAGAAAATCTGTAAATCTAATCCCAAGCTAGCTGCTGCGGCATACAGTTCATCAGATGATTCCATTATAGAGCCGAGTGAACTCCTCTCACCCTCAAAAATCTGGAAGTGGAAAAGAAACAAAATAAAACAAGCTATTGAACATTCAATTTTCCAAATTACAGTAGAAAACAAACATCTTGCACCAAATATATGAGCCAAACTAGGCGATTCATATAGAAATACTAATTTCAAAATCACATTTAGAAGTCACCAACTGTTTTGCATCAGTGTGGAACAATATCTGTCTAAAATTAGCTAATATTCAAGTACTTAGTGCTACTTCAGATTGGTATTTCCACAGCAACAATTCTGATCTCATTTCTAGAGTAGCAATTGATGATTCGTGCAAACAGAAACAAAAATACTATAATTTTAAATTCACCCTACTTTTGTAAGATGTGAAAGGAAACAGACATCCTGACATATTTTATCATCCCACACCAACTTGACACCCCCTTCATGAATTACCAGGAAATTTCCATGTGAATATCTCCTTCATGAACATCCTTTTCATTCTGTAAAGTACTCCTAAAAAACAGTTAAAAAGGAGGTTAAATTTCAAGATCATTCTTGGTCAAATAGACCATCAGGGTCTTTGATTAGACATATCAATTTTGTCAAATAGATTTGCAACACACAATAGTGGGTTATTCTATCATGACATGATTTATTTTCGGATTTAAATTGGTATTAAGTTTTTGTGCAAGTTACAACAACAACCAAATTTTTTAGAATCATATAAAAAACAATGAGATTCACACTAACAATACAGATTACCCTGCTAAGCCTGTTACTGCATTCCTCATTCATATACTATCCAAGAAAACAAATCCGTGATGGAAACAAATTCTAAATGCCTCATCTACAACAAGGCACTGATTAAGGACGCGAAGATGTAAAATATTTCCAAAAGAGAGAAATCATCGATGCATCCATCAGTTTTCTTAGAAATGATGCCTTGACAGAAGCGAAGCATGTGTAGCTCCAATTGGTGGTAATTAGGAAAGGCTTCTTGACAGCTAGATCATTCACAATAAAGTTTCACCACCACAAGGTACACAACATGAAAGGAACATTGTTCAAAGTGCTAACATGTGGAAAGTCAACTAATCAGAACTGCGAATCATGGAAAGACTTCATTTAAATCAAAACATGACCCCGGATTGAGTTTGAGTGGCTGAAAAAGAAACATATATATGGGCAACAGAGATAAGACTATACTGCCATCTTTCACAAAATCTTGGGAAAAGTTAGACATGGCTAAATAATATATGTAAATTTAAGAACTTCAAATGATTACAGCAGAACAACATGGCGAACTTCTGCAAACATGAAAAAGACAGTATGCACAGTATGCTCTTCAATGACGAGAGTAGATCACAAGTGACACAAAGATATCAATGAAGTCAATAGAAATAGCACCACCCCGATGCATAAACAAAGACCATAAACCAACACTAGCTCTTATCGCAAATTCGAAATGTACAGAGTTTCCAAGTCAAAGCTTGTTCAGCCCTTGATCACACCTGAATATGATTATTTTGACATTTTATAATACCACTCTGATACTAAATCACGTTCACAACCAAAATCTTGCAACATGAAATTCGAATTCATACAATGGGATGAACCTTCAAAAAGAATCTGAACTGAATTAAACTCCAAAATAGTGAAGTGCCAATTGTGAAGGTGCACTAGATACTGAATATCAATAAGTGCTCTACCATGAAAGAAAAGATAATTATGTAAATTCAGCTAAGTATAAGACAGTTATGTTGAGCATGTGTGGACCGAAATATAGCCCCACATCGGTTAAGTGTGAATTCATAAAGAAGTAATTAAGTGTTCTCTCCCCAAATGGTACCAAAGTTTTTGGAGTAAAACCCCACACCTGTGAGTTGAAGGTGGCTAAGGTGGGGACAATATCAGTAGTAGTGATCGAGATCCATGGACTCGCGGATACAAGCACGGGCTGGCCCAACAGTTTATAAACTACTTAATCTTGTTCCTTGAAATCAATCGAAATCACCAATGTCAAAATCTAACTTGTCACTGATAGAAAACCTAAATCCAAAATGCCCGACAATTTCAACTATAAGATGGAATTAATTTACAGATGTAAAAGCTCGGCAAGTTGGGAAAGGCAGTTACCAAAACGCAGGTGCTGAAAGCAAAACTCAGTGAGGTCAAAATGTTCATTGCAATATTCTCAACACACGGCGGAATGCACAAAGAAGGGTCAGATTCAAATGTTTCCTTCTTCAAAATGTTTTTGCAATCATACCATAGCAGGCACATTTCTGCACTGAGGATAAGATCCGCAGGCAAATCAATTTCACGCTCCACTACTTGCGCCCTTCCTTTCTCTATTGCTAATATTTTTTGGTATGTACTTCGTCGGGATATTAGCATTTCCTTACCGAAATCCCGAGTGTTAACTATAACCACAATATCAGGAAAGGAAGAAGGTATTGCTTTTAACTGCTCAGAAGCCTCAGTGAATTGCAAGGTACGAACTGATAAAGAAACATTAGAACGTTCTTTATTTTCCATAGGCTCCTTAGACTCCACGTGGATGCATTTATCTCCTACAGGTGCGTAGTTAAGAAAATGTTCCAAGTTCTTGAGCTTTATATCCTCATGCAGCGTACATGTTGATTCCAGAATTTCCACCTAAGACATTGTGTGACCATCTTAGTACAGGCAAAATTAAATCGGACAACTTATGGTAAAAATCAAACAAAATGTATACAAATTACAAACTTGAAAGCAGAAGAAACATGAAAAGCACAAGACATGAGAACAAACATAAAAAGGGAAAAAACAGAAGTCCAATCGACATATATTTTTATGAATACCGGAGCAGCCATTAAGACAACAAAAAAGTGAATCTAGTATATCTAACAATGATATTTCCTCTGCAAATTTGTTAGATTACTACAGATTGCAGAAGGTACAGCAGATACGGTTCTGCCAACAAATATCAACATATTTCGACAAAGAACTCCTTTAATAATTCATCCTACACATGAAGAGCTACAAAAGTGGAAGAAGTAGATGTCAAACATGGAAAAGGGAAACGATAAAATGCAAATTAGGAATAGGAGAATGAACTGAAGAGCTCACAAAAACTAATTCTATGATACCATGTTAGATGGACCACCAATATGCACGATGGCTCTAGTTGTCAATTTGCAGTCCAACAATCAATAATCAAGCTATTCCAACATGATTAACCAGTATGGCATACATCAAATGTATTTTTGTTTTCAGAAATTTATGCTCCTGTTTTTGCAATCTCCAACCCCCAACATATTCAGGCTCATTGTTTTAACTTCAATCCCTGTCATAGCTAAACTCCACAATAAAGGAAAATATAAGAGAAAATAGAACACAATAAGTAGCAAAATCAGGAATCTGCAGATAAAATTATCGAGAGAGCATGTGCAGTATAAAGTAATCTTAAAGTCCTAGCCTAAATTAATGGATGATATAGTCAATGAGTTAGATCCAACTTTCTATTTCCCACTATAGCGTCATTTCTCTTTTCAAAATAGATATGTGTCAAACAAGATATCTTTCCAAACCTTGGATGCAAGATGACACCTACATTTGTTTTAGTGTCTTTCAATTTGCATGAAGCCAATAATTTAATGGTTTGGGCTTTATTTCCAATTAATTACATTGAAGCATTCATAATTCATCAATCAATCCTATAAATATCATCTGTTCAGCTAACAAAGCAATGCAAAACTCCAAGAAAAGTATAAAGGTGCAAACAACAACATTTAATTAGTCTCCGAAAAGTGAAAATGTAAAAGAATTCATCAATCAATTGATCAGCAGCAACAATTCATACATTTCAAATCCAAGCATTCAAAAATTAATAAACAGATGCAACTGAGATGTTGTCAAGAAATAGTGTCTACATGGAAAACACATAAATAGTAATGCAAGACCATTACCCCACTAAGCTCAGGATCCACGCATGCATTGACACCTTCACAGAGTCCTTTGGGAACATGAGAATCATCAACTTCCAATTTTAAGAAGTGAACACAAGGCAAACCAGCCAACTTTGAGGAGATGTTGGATATTGTGGAAAAGCCACGTGAACCACTGTATTCCAAAATACAGTTGAATTTGTCGAATGGAAATGAAGCAGAAACATTCCTTAATAAGAGGAAGAAAGGGAATTAGAAAATCAAATTGATCAAGTGTGCCTAGGCTCATAATTTAAACTATATTGATTATTAGGGATTCTACTTCAAAAACTTTACAGGTTGAATTTTTGTCAGAGGTACGTCGAACAGAGCAAACAAAAAGAAATATTGGGTATGAATATTAACATGAAAAGGAAAAGAAATTGGAAGATGAGAGTTGAAGGAACAATGAGAAATAGTATATTCCAAATATCCATAATATGTATATGGTAAATATGCTATAAGATGCACAAAATAAACTCACCAATAATGCTAACAACTTACTCATGGGACAATAATAAGCAACTGGAGCTCAGAAGAGAATCCCATTTGCAGTTTATAAGCTCTTCAGAGCTCAAGGCATCTTTTATATAGTATGAATATGCTTCACTGTCTTTCAGTCCAACAGAAGATAATCCCATTAAAGTAAATAGACCCTTTAGCGGCAACCAGAAAACTCGATCTGCAATAACCAATACCTTTGAACCACTCTGACTAGTAGTAGACCCCAAAATTTCTTGAATGGCAGAAAGAGATGGATGTGATTTGCTAATGTCATTCATAATTCTTACATGAGCTTCTTCAACCAAGGACTGAAGGAGGCTCAGTTTATGCCTCAACCATTTAAAACTTTTCGATATGTACTCAATGTACAAATAAGCAATGTCAATTCCGTAAAAACACAAGTAAGAAGCCATCTGCTTAATAACATATAATGCAACAAGGGTCACAAAAGTCTCATTTTTATGAAAATAATTGGTAATTCGTCCTCCACCCGATTCTTTAATCCAATCCATCAGCTTTTGTTGTGGAAGATTTAGCAACTCAAAATCATCCACAACGGAGAAAGTGCAAAGCCTCCTCTTCAAGTCATTATCGTCTTTAATGATCTCCAAGTAGCTATTTCGGATGTTCCTGATGAGGCTTACAATATAATCAGACAGTCTAATTTCTTGCACCTTTATTTGCCACTTCAGTGATGTTACTTCTGTGGAACCACAGGCACCAGTTCTGTCAATGAATGAAACAAGAGGAAGTTTGGCTTCCACATTTTCTATTTCCTTTATAGCAGTAGGTTTCACATTTCTCCTCATGGTGTCCTTTCCAGGATTCAAGAAAAAGTTCAGGTCGTTGAATTGGGACTTAGACTGAAACAAATGTGCAGCTGGCCCTTCTCCATTTTTCTCCAGTGCGGATTTTCTGGTTCTAGTATTGAAGGGTTCGTCTTTGACTGAATAATGAGTAGCAGCATCCCAAACGAGGTCATTTATAATTTCTTTTTTCTCTAATATCTTTCTCTTGAACCAGAGCATCATTGCGACAAATAATGTCATGGATTATCACTGCATCAGTTATGCATCTTAGCTCCGTTCCAGTGTCATAGTCATCTACCTCTTCCAACCTACTCCAGCAAGTGAGACAAATATCAAGGGTGCATCTGTCTTTCAGCAACAGATGCCAATCTAGATATATAACATCAGATGCAGATGGAGGGCAAGGCTCTAGATCTGCCAGAATTTCCCCAAACTTCGTAGAAACTGACCATAAGTCTAAATCATTCAATAGAAGAGGTATAGGCAATGATATGAAGGAATCATTCATAAGAACTAGTTCATGACTGACAAAGGATTCATAAAAACTGCTAATGGAATGACTATTTTCTTCAAATATATGATCACATGTTTCTGCATCCTGAGCTATTTCCAAACCAAGAACTTCTTCAAATTTTTGAGAGATATCTAACTCAAAGATCTGGTTTTCCTGAAAATGAACAGGGCTAGTCACTGTAAAAGTACCACCATTTGATACCTCTGGTCGGTCAACAGAATTTCCCTCGAAACTTGTGGCCATATTTACATTGATAAACTCTACCTCTAGGACGATATTAAGAGATTGTGGTTCTTCATCAAGATATTTTGGTAATAGAATATGTTCCGACAAGCACTCCAAAATGTCAACATCTGAAGATCCTAAAAGTTCACAGCCATCAATTACTGCATTTTGCTTGTGGTCCCAATGTTCCATATCTTCAAGTAGCAAGTGTAGTTCATTCTCTATCACTGAGCATTTCTCCAACTCCAAACTAAGTTCATTCACCTCCAAAAGAGGACATTTGATAGAACTGAGAGAACCTCTGCTAGTAAAAGGAAGATATTCCACATCAAAGAATCTTTTTTCAGCATACAGTACTCCGCAGCTATTTCATGTACAGAATGAACGGATTCTGAGATGGTCTGAGGATATGGAATTGCCTCTTCAATGTTATTACTGTCGATATCCTGTTGAAAATACCATTTTCAAAATTAGTGAATGAAGCCTCCAACTGCTCTTATATATAAAGAATAGGGTGATTCAACTGCAGTAATTGAGATCCAATAGATCTCATAGTATCTTGAATAAACACCATGCATGCATACATTGGATTATCTAATGTTGCACTACAGTTAGCAAGAGTAGATACAATACTAGAACTGGTTGAGACACAAGTCCACCAACAATGATATCAAAGCCATGTATTACTTAGCCACAAAGTATAGTTATGATTCGTCCCAAGCCTATGTCTCGATCCCAATCCTAGGTCCAATATTGGATATATGATATATGACGTCCGAAGAAAAGCCTGTTGCATGAGGTGAAAAATGAAAGCAAGTCTGCCACACATTTATGAAGCTAATCTGCAATACAAAAAAAGGCGGCTGAATTCCTTGATGCCTTACCAATGGAGTTTCAATCACAGCGGCATCCAAGAAAATCTCTCCATTCTCTTTCAGACAAACACAAGACTGTTCTTTCTGAAGAAACAAGCGCATAAGATAGAAGAATTAACAAAAGTACCAAACTCTTTCTCAGAGAACTAGAAGATCAAATCAACCACTTACAAAGAAGCTCAACGTCTCTGGCGTTTCCAACTGAAACAATCTGAAGCTTCGTTCCTCCTCCTCTATATCAGTAGATTTCTTTCCATTCTGTGGTGAAATCCGAAAAGACGTCATTAGCATATATTTTAAAATCAATAAAACATAGCGACAATGCCAATCTACAGCTGAACATCAAGCTCTAAAGCTCTAGTTCCAGAACCTTCCTGTACATCTTCTCCGGTATCTCGAGACAGGAGCTCAACATTCTTCTGCAGTTATCTTAGTATCAATGTAAGCAATGCAGGTTCAATGGAGCAATTTCAAAATCAAACAACCACAGAACAACCAAACAAAGACAAAACCTCTGATTTCAAAAACTACGGATGTGAAGAACATCGGAAACTTCCATTCTCCATCAACTTTAGAAATTGAAAAACCAAACAAAGGCTGAACCCTAGAAATCTCAAGAACTACACAATTTCCTCCTCGACTCATCGTCTTACCTCTCTGATCTGAAATTCAGTGCGTTTGCTGCCAGAACCTCTGCATTCATCGCTGTGAAGAGGAGGAGCTCGATCGTCATCAATACAGTGAGGCAGAACATCGGATAAGAATCGAGAGAGAACTTGGTCGATCTCGAATCCCTGAACATCGAAGTAGGAGAGGCTCGAAATGGAATTGGAGGAAAGAAAATTGGTTTGATCGCAGAGATTGGGGAGCGGAACGGAAGGAATCGGGAGATGAAGAAAGCTGGGATTCGTAACATCGGAGAGGAAATCGACGTTGAGAAAGCGAGTTCGCATGGTTTCTGTGTTTCCCGCAGAGCGTGTGAGCGAGCTCGTACGAGCGAGGGAAAGGAGCGAAGAGTGGTGAGACTCTGATGTTAGAGTTTAGGCCTCGAGCGATTTTTACATGTTTTCCCGCGTCCCTGTGGAGTGATTTTTGAGTGTCCACGTCCATATGTTGACTGCGTTGAAATAAAAAGAGAGCCTCTATGAGAGCATCGTAGTTGAACTCATTCTTGAGCCGCATCATCATTCCATCACACTCTTCTCTATTACACTTTACTTTCACAATAGTTAAACCTTTCATTACACACTTTATGGGACTTACAATCACATCACACAATTTTTCTTAATCATTTTAAAAAACAATTCGAACAATTTAAAAAAAAAAAAAAAAACTGACAATTTTTATCGAGCCCCACAATGGGGTGTGCAATGATTTGGGCACCCATTGTGGATGCTCTTGTGACATGCCCACTCAATCATACTAGTAGTTCATTCCATTATTTATAGGGTTTGCTATGCACACACCACATTATAATGACTGACAGCACACCCTAAAGCATATCCCCACATTGAACCGTGTTCTAAATTTCTGGATGCATAAGTCCTTACACCGCAGAAAATTAATTTTTATAGTTTTTCATTAATTGTATTTTTCTTGAAAAGCTATGATTATCTTAAGCGCTAGTATAAATTCAAATGATGTAAATGTGGTTTAACTTGACGACACGTTTTTTAACCACCGCTAATATCTTTTTCTTCTTTTGTTTAAAACTTAAAAACTAACCATTTCAAAAGCATTAATCGTTTTATAATTAACCCAAATTCACACATGCATTCTTTCTCACTCCTCTCAAATTATAGTTTCGCCCTAAATTCCTTTTCAATTTCACTCTCTATTAGGGAAAACCATTAGTATGGTCATGTGCGTATCAAGTGAGATGAGTGGGACATGGAATGTCATGTTGGCAATCCATGTACTCATCATCAACGATTGTAATTACTTGTATTGGATGGTTATTATTCAATTATATAACTGCATATAAATAATACATGAATGAAGCATAGACTGAGAAGAAACTCAGATCTGAAATTTTGTGGTTCTTGTTTCTTCTCGTTATAAGAAGAACTAGGGTTTGCACTCTAGTTCAATATGGTGTCAAAGCCATCACAGCTCACGCTAATAATGGCTTGATCTTAAGATTTGGAGCATGGATCTGTGATTTGATGACTCAAATCACATAAAAGAAGGTTAAGATATGACGAAGTGAAGGAAGATCTGGCAAGAAAAGTTTCAGATCTAGAGGTGTTAAAGCTAAAATCTGGATCTAAAAGAGAAGATCTAAAGTGCAGAAGTTCAGATTTAAGATCTAGAAGGATAGATCTAAGGTCTAAAAGTGTAGATCTAAGATCTACAATCTTATATATGAAGTTCTTGAAATATAGAAGTTGAGTTGGAATCATAGATTTGTGGTGGTACAATGGCAAATCTAACTCTGGAAGTTGTGCATAGTGGTTTTACACGTTCTTCAATGTTGTTAAAGAACAAAGATGGATATTCTTGAGGTTCAAGCTCTAAATTTGGTTGTTCTTCATAATATGGCAATAGTTTGTCCAAGATTTTTGTTAAATTGGATAAATTGAGTTTTCTATTATGGAAATCAATTGTTTTCCATTTGGTTCGTGGATGTGATTATGATGGTCATCTTTTTGGAACAATTCCATGTTCGGATATGATGTTAAGTGATTCTATCATGTTAAACTCGGCATACAAGGCATGGACATAGAAAATTCAACTTTTGATTGCTTTGCTTCCAAACATAATCGTACCATCTATCCCACCTCAGGTGGTTGGGGTAGATGTTGCAACAATAAATGAAGTTTGGCTAACTATTGAAAAATTTCGTAGTTCACACAATCAATCTCAAATACAGTTATGTAAGATAGAGATCTAGACAACCACGAAGGGAATGAAGACTATGAGTGAATATTTAGCCAAGATGAAAGAGTTGGCTGATTGTTTAGCTGCTGCTGGTTCACCAATATTTGTTGAGGATTTGATTACGAATACTTTAGCTGGTTTGGATACAAATTATTTACCAATTATAGTACATTGTTGTAACAGCCCAGAATTTATTAACAATAAATTAGTCCATAATCATGATTACTGACTTGTGACATGACCCGAGAGCGGGTCTACGGTCCGAATACTCAGTGTGAGGACTAAGTAGTATAGTATTTTCGAGATGTGAATGGTGACACGCCTCAATATGCATGTCGGCGTGGGACCGGGGTAGAAAGTGATGTGGTAGGTATTAATTTAAGTTAGCGTAACTTAAATATTTAGATTAATGTGCCTATAGTTTGATGTACATTAATGGAACCTAAAGTTAGCTAAATAAAACATTATTCATTGATGTACCTCGAGATACGGTTACACATTAAGATCAATGGCTAGGAATCAACCTTGTATATATATGAATGAGATGAAGCATGCAAATCAATCTTATTGCATACTTAGAGAGGAAGAGATCTAGATAGAAGATCAGAGGGAAGAAGATCAATTGATTTGTAGGAGATTCTTGTGGATTTGAAGGTGGAAGTATTCTACAACTTGGTAAATTGATCTATACCATTAACTTAGTTGATTTGATGAATTTGATGGTATAATTGAAGTGTATTATGATCTTATGATTGTAGGGGATGTGTTGGATCTCTGGGGGAGAACATATATCTAAGGCTTTGGGTGATGGCTATTTGAAGGAGAAAATCTAGAAATTTGAAGTGCAGAATTTTTGGGATTTTCTGGGTGTAGCATGCTAGGCATACTAGCTAGCGCGCTACATATGTGTAGCAGGCTAATGAGTATAGGTAGAGTGTTAAGGGAGTCACTAGCGCGCTAGATAAACTACCTAGTGCGCTAGGTGCTCTGAACAGCACACTGACTGCAATTCCCTAACTTAAACTCAAACACCTTAAACAAGCTTCACACCCTAACTAAGGGTCTAAACATATTTTAAAACATATCAAATGATACCAGAAGCCTAGGGAAGAGTCTCAGAAGTTCGAGTATGAGTAATAAGGTGTCGAGAGATCGAATTAGCATATGAGCTTGGTTTGGTTTGTAAGTAAACTGATTGAGATATTTATTTCCATTTCTTTCCTACTATGTTATCGATTTACAATTATTTGGACTGAATTAGCTATTAAAATCTAAATTCCATGACTTGTTTTTCTATCTCATTTCATGAGTCTGCTATCATAACATTGGTTATTGGTTAAATAGTTTTATTGACTCTAAATCATGTGCTATGTCATTCTTGATTGTTAAAATATTTAGTGATATAAAATAGCCTGCTATTAGGTAGGTGTTTGATGGTATTGTAAATTTATTTTCCTTCGTGCATTAGATATGCAATTACATTGTTGGGATTCTAAACCATGTCTTTCCTTGGGTCATGAAAGTAGTTCTTATATTTAGGAACATGATCTGATAGAGATGTGTGCGGCACATAGGATCACTAGACTTTCGGGGCAGTCAGGATCTCACCACTAACTTATGCGGCACACAGGGTATAGGTCCGGGGTTGTTGACAAGTATACATCACGTGTGAGGGGCACTTGTGAGAATTTAGATTTGATATGGAAATTTGTAAGGATGCGAAGGCATTCATCATCTTTTTTACGCCATAAATAGTGGAATAAGGTTGATGTGATGTAATTCACGGTCGACCGACCCTAAATCATTACTGCTTAGCCGAGTATCAGTTTTATGATGTTTAACTTAAGTATCTTATGGCATGATTCTTGTTCAACTTTCTTTGCTATTGTTATGCTTGCAGATACTTGTCGTATATTTGGAAATGTGGATAAATGTCTGTCAATGTTACTTTCTAAATTACTATAATAACCGTCCTTTTTGTGGCGGTAGGTGCAGATAGTTTGAGTAGCAGACCAGAGAAGGAGAAGATCGATGATTAGTTTTGAGTCGTTTGAGGATAGTTCCTGCTACTTTCGTAGGTGATAATTTTGGTGTATTTATTAATTATGTCTTTATGTATAACTTTAGGTTGTATATTGGGCCGAGACTAAACTTCCCTACTGTTTCATATGTTACTTTGATTAGTTTTATATGATCGTCGGTTTACCTAGTTTCCACAATAAGTGTTTTTTATAAAAACTTTTGCTAATTTTATTGAGTCTTCCGCTGATAATTAAGGTAATGATAATGATCTCTTAATTAACTCTGATAATATTGAAATGAATAGTAACTAAGTTGATGGTGCATAATGAAATTAGAAGGCTGACTAATATGTTGTTAAGTTCTACTGGGCAAGAATTAGGTTTTAATGATGGGATTAGGCCAGACAGTACCCGGTTTAGGGAACTGGGTCGTCACAGTTGCTTGATAAGCTAAATTTTCATTGGAGAGAGCTTCAGTCTACGTTACTTAGTTTCAATGCTCGTCTAACATGAATTTCCATATAATGAGTTGTTTTCTTTTAAAATTTCTCACTGCTGAGTTTTCTTCTCCATCTAATTTTTCTTTACCAATGTTTCCTTCTGCTCATTTGTTTCAATTTATCCCCACTATTTTTGTTGTTGTACATTCTGATCCTCATGTTAATTCTGATGTTTGTAAGTCTTTTGTTAATTCTTCTAAGTGTGCTAAGTCTTCTTCTAATTGTTGTCCTTCTAATACACTTGCACCCATATTTTCTTCAAATGCTAGTACGCCACAAAATGTTCACCTAATGATAACTAGAGCAAAAAATGGTATTTCTAAAAAGAATGTATTTCTTGCACCTCAAGTACATTCTATTGTTGTTCCCATAAATGTGGAAATGGCGCTCAAGGACCCCAAGTGGCGAGAGGCTAAGATGGTGGAGTATGAGGCCCTTTTGCGTAATTGTACTTGGTCTTTAGTTCCTTTTTCTGCTCATCAAAATATAGTTTGGAACAAGTGGATTTTCACTATTAAGTACATTTAAGATGGGTTTGTCAGTTGATACAAAGCCAGATTAGTGGCTAAGGGCTTCAAACAAGTGCCCGGTTCAATTTTGATAAGACATATAGTCCTGTTATTAAGGCCTCCACCATCCTAGTCATTTTATTTCTACTGTGCATTTTGGTTTGTCATTAAGGTAACATGACATTGACAATGCATTTTCAAATGGGAATTTGGTTGAAGAGGTGTTCACAAATCACAAGGGTTTGTCGATGCTAGTCATCCTTCATTTGTCTGTAGACTCTATAAACTATTGCATGGCCTTCTACAGGCTCCTCGGGCCTAGTTTGATAAACTGAAAAATACTTTGTTATCTTGGGGATTTTTGAACTCTAAAGCTAATAATTCTCTCTTTATCTATTGAAAGAATAGTCATGTTATATATATATATATATATATATATATATCTTAGTGTGTGTTGATGATATAATTGTTACTGGGTATAATTTTTTCATTATTCAAAAGTTTGCATATGAGTTAAATCACTATTTTGCACTAAAATATATTGGAGAATTGAGTCTGTTTATTGGAATGGAGGCCAGACGTTATAAATCAGGACTTTTCCTTACCCGGTCTGCCTATGTAAATCAAATACTGCAAAAGAGTGGCATGATGTCTGCTAAGGCTATTGACATTCCTGAGTGGCATGATGTCAGCTAAGGCTATTGACATTCCTGCCACTGTTGGGAAACCCCTATATGCAGACATTTCTCTTTCATTTCGTGATCCAACTTTATACAGAAGTCTCCTTAGTGATCTACAATACTTGGTTGATAAAAGACACGTTATTGCCCATATTATAAATTGGCTTAATCAGTATCAACAGAAGCCTACTGTGACCTATTAGCAGGCCTTGAAACATATGTTAGGACCGAGGTTTTTGGTTTAAACCAGGATCGTCTTTGTACTTGATTGGCTTCTCGGATGCTGATCGGGTTGCTTCTCTTGACGATCGTCATTCAGTTGCTAGTTTTGTAGTGTTTTTAGGTTCTAATCTGGTGGCTTGGCAGTTGAAGAAGCAACATGTGGGTGTTTGGTCTGGCACTGAGTCTGAGTATCATGCTTACACAAATGGCTGTGGAGATTGCTTGGATCCAGTTCTTGTTGGGTGAACTAAGTGTTCCATTGGCGGTTTGTCCTATGGTATGGTATGATAATTCGAACACCAATGCCATTGTTCTCAATCATCTATATCATTCCCGTACAAAACATATTGAATTTGACGTTCACTTTATACGTGATAGAGTTTGGTTGGTCAGCATGTTGTCCATTATGTACCAATTGCAGACCAGACTGTCGATTATTTCATGAAGGCATTGGCTGCTCCACGGTTTGCGTTCTTGCAAGGCAAACTTGGGGTAATTTCACTCCCCCTTCATTTGAGGGGGTGTTAGGGGAAACCATTAATATGGTCATGTGTGTATCATGTGAGATAAGCGGGACATGGAATGTCATGTTGGCAATCCATGCGCTCATCATCAATGCGTGTAATTACTTATATCAAATGGTTACTATTCAGTTGTGTAATTGCATATAAATACATGAATGAAGCACAAACTGAGAAGATACTTAGATATGATATTTTGTGGTTCTTGTTCCTTCTCGTTCTATGAGGAAGAATTAGCTTTTAGGTAATCTGATTGGAATGTCGCGGCTTATGAAACTATGTGTAGAACTTTCACTACAAAATTTTTGAAATTTGAATCAAACTTCGGACTCATAAATTATTTACCGTGTTTCTATGGTGAAGATAATGAAGATGTTCAAAAGTTTATTAGTGAGTTGATACAAAAAGTAAGCACGGTAAAACCTAAGGATACATAAATATATTATGTTAAATTAAAAGTTTTTCCTTCTGTATTGAAAGGCCAAGCTTTAGATTGGTTATTCTACCTCCCCCAAAATTTCATAACCAATTGGTTAGAGATGCTACAAGTATTTCTCGATCAATACGTCCCAGCAAGACAAATTAGTTTATATAGACAAAATTAGTAATTCTAGGATGGAGAGACTTTTAATGAATTTTGGGATAAGTATCAAAAATTGATTTTACTATGCCTAATACATGGATTTAAAGAAAAAACTTTAATGCAATATTTTTATGAAAGATTATATCACTTAGAATGAAGATTCTTAGACACTATATTTGGAGGGTCTTTGCTCGATAAAACACAAACTTTAGCAATATAAGTTATAAATAAAATGGCTAAACAATCCAAGCAATATGGAGAGAAGAGTGAGTTGATAAAAAAATCTAAATGAAATGAATAAGACATATAAAACACCACATGATAAAATAAATGAGCTAAAAGCCACGATTTATTTATTACTAAAATATAGATTAAGCAAAGTAAGATCTTGTAATGAATTAAAACATTCTAATGATGAATACATTTTGACACAACAAACCAAAATAGAAGAAGCTAATGTTATAATAAACTAATATGATGGGTTTGTTGATCCTAATTATAACTTTAATAGTAATGAAAATTACTCACAACCGAATGTAGGTAATCGTATTAACAATCAGGGTTATGAAAGGTATAAAACATCAATAATTCAGAAAGAGAAAAAGATCATATAATTTAAACATTAAGAAATTATATGACAAAATTGAAGAACTATTTGAGTCAAATGACAACACAAATGAGTGAATTTGTAAATCGAGGGAAATAACAATTTCAACCTTATCCTACTTTATATGAAAAAGCACCGACCATAACATTAAGAAGTGGTAAGTAGATGGATGAACCTAAAATGTCGGACTAATTAGTTTCTAGAAAAGAAATAGAAGCAGAACTAAAAAAAGAAATTGAAGTAACAAGTGACAAGATTCCCAACGAAAAGGGTAATGAACCTAATAAAGATAGACCAATTAATATAAAATCACAATTCCCTCATCATTTGGAAGATAATAAAAATGCTTGCAGGAAGAAAAATAAATATCTGATACATTAAAGAATGTAATAGTTAATATACCTCTGTTTAAAGTCATTCAAAATGTACCAAAGTATTAGAAGTTTATAAAAGATTTATGCACTATTAATATTAAGGCTAATGAAAAGGTGAGTCTAGGAGAACATATCAGCACTAATCCAAAAGAAGTTACCTCCTAAATGTTCTGATCCTGGAATGGTTTTCTTCCCATATACGATCGAGAATATAGGAATTTTTACAGCATTATGTGATATGGGAGCCTCTATAAATGTTATGCCTTTATCTATTTATTTACAAATGACAAATGTACATTTAGAAGAAACTGGTATAGTAGTACAATTAGCAGATAAATCCACTTTTACAATTATGAAGACTTTATCGAACCAGATATGGAAAGCATCAATCTCGAGACAGAACAACAAAGTATGCAAAGTAAGGAATTGGAGTTCAATGTTTGCATCTACGCGAGTGAAACCGTTAAGAATGAAACCATTACACTATTGATGTATAAGAAACCGCGTAATAAGAAGAAGAAATTGAAGAAGCAATAACTTGAAGAGCAGCAACCTGAAGTTCAACATCAAGAAGAGAACCAACCGACGAAATATGAATTTACTAATGAGCAACTAAAGTTTCAAGATTTAGGACATATGATTGAGATTTACAATGATGATCTAAGGAAACTGTCTCTACTATTGATGTATAAGAAACCGTGTAATAAGAAGAAGAAATTGAAGAAGCAATAACTTGAAGAGCAGCAACCTGAAGTTCAACATCAAGAAGAGAACCAACCGGCGGAAGATGAATTTACTAATGAGCAACTAAAGCTTCAAGATTTAGGACATATGATTGAGATTTACAATGATGATCCAAGGAAACTGTCTCCTCGTGATGATCAATGATGTCACTTTCCTTGGTGTTTTACTTGACACACGAGTCGATATGAATATCTTACCAGAACGATGGTGCAGAAAAGCTAAGTTGAATATTGATTTTATACCATCTTTTGTTATCCATAAAGCAAATGGTTATAAGATCTTACCACTAGGAATGTTGATGAATATGCTAGTGCAAGTGGGATGATTCAAGTATCTCACTAACTTCTTAGTAGTAACATAGATTGAAAATGATGATGTGATATTGATGGGACATACTTTTCTCAAGACAGCTGGAGCTATTCTCGATGTAGAACAACTTATAGTTACACTTAGGATGAGAAATGATTATATGTATCTTATAGATGGTTACGAGATGGAAGATAATGTCAATGATGACAATTATGATGATGATTGTGAAGGGAAGAACTCCTATCGCGATGATCACCGTGAAGGACGTTATACAGATACAGAGAATGATAAGGAAGCTGAAGGCGTTAGAATGATGAAGAATCGGTTGATGGTCAGTTTGACTCTCTCAAACTGAACGACGAGTGATCTTATCTACCAAGTAAAGCTAATGACTATAAATAAAAATGTTCTATAGGAGGCAGCCCATACTCTATCTTTATTTTTAGTTTTAGTAGTATGATTAGTTAGTTGTTTTATATTCTCTCAAATTTTGAATCTTATAGTGGAAGTATTTTAGGATTACAATCTTGGAATAATTTCATCTAAGGGGGATTGATCGAGCCAATTTCTTTTCGTATTACTAGATTTAGGATAGTAAGTAGATTTATTATCTCTTTTTTAACTCTCTTTTAGGATATCCCCAATTGAGAGGGGGACGATCAAGTTATTTTTCAGCTGAATCATATTTATTTTAAGTAATAAATTATTTATTTAGTATAATATTCCCTAATTACAAGTCTAAATTCATTTTCATAATATTTCTTGTTGAATACTGATCAATTCTACCTTAATTATGATTGTTATATGTGATAATTAATTAAATATTGGATATATAAAAAACAACAGGAATTGATCATCAATTTCCCAGTAATACTAAATAACATTGGGAATCATTGTATAAATCGCCAGTAGTTTACAAGTTTTTAAGTGAAATTGACTTAGCGATTTGTCAACATTTTGGTTTTATGATAAGATTCGCTGAACTAATCACTGGACCACTGAGATAAATTTTCAGCGATTTCATTGGCGATTTGTTAGCGATTTCACTAAAACCCTGATTCGCTAAGCACGAATCTGTGTTTTTAAAAACAAAACCCCAAATCGCCAATAATAAACTTTCCACACCTAAAACCTTTATACCTATTCAATTGATGAATCAACTTTTGCCTAGATTCAACCCCTTCAAAGCTCAAATTTAAGCTTATTTACGTGCATCCTACCTTGCTTAGGAGTGTTTCAACCCTATAAATCTCAAATACAAGTTCATATAACCTAATGAGGGCTTGGTTAGTGTTTTTTTGAATTTAGGCTTGGAGTAATGAGCTAATAGAGCATATTACTCAAGATATTCATTCTCAAAAAGGTAATGAATCGACACTCTAACATCCTTTCTATTTTTTGATGCCTTGAACAAAACAAATTCTTGATGATATTTTCAACGAATTTAATCTTTAGGTTTAAATTGCAAATTATTTTTAAGAATGGGTTGTTATAAGAATTTCAATTTGAATGTGTTTTCAAATGAGTTTAGGGATCTCTATGAGTTTTTTCAATATATACATACTTATAATAGGGATATGTTGATACAACTATGTTATACGTATTACTTTCAACTCTTTCGAGACTCTATGCTAAAACCTTTTCACAAGCTTGTTTTCCTTACCTTGTTAGTTTGGATGTTCAACTAAAGAATTTAAGTTTAGCTATTTCATCATAGTTGAGTTTCTCTATGGCAAAAGAGGTAGAAGAAGAGGTAGGAGTAGTAAGCAAGACAAAGGGAAGGGGATAGTGCAAGCAAAACAAAAGCAGAAATATGTTGGCCATCTAATAAGTTCTATACCTACCGAGGTTAGCATTAGAGAACCTAGATCTGTGAAGGTTAAGCTTAAAGAACAATCATGATAGTCGTCTAATGAAGAAGAATATTTTGAGAATCTAGATCCTAGTTATTTAGTGCCTTATGACCTCTTTGTTTGTGAAACCTAGAGCTCGGAAGAGATACTATAGTGATAAAAAGAAAGTCATAATTCCTGAGATAGGGTTTAATATTCAAAATGTAAGTAAGTATGAGGACAAAATTGTGAGGATCATCAGAGATAGAGGATGGGAGCGACTTCTGCAAAACTATGCGGGAAAATGAGAAAGTTGATGTTCGAGAATTGTACGACAATTCTATGCAAATGGGCGTGTTAGTATGGAATGGGACAACGTAGTAGTAAAAGGGAATAAGATTTATATTTCACCTGCGGGGTTGAATAGATCTTTCGGTCTACCACATAACGGACAAAGAATGGAGGAAGATTACCCAAATGTTGTTAATGTCAATAAGGAATCATATCCCTTTGAGATAATCCAGGACACCTAAAAGATACCTCCGAATAGGGGATTTGCGCTTGATAGTGAAGGACATCCGAGATTTATTCAAACCACATACTTTAAAAAGATTACAAAGAGTTGGATTTATATTATGGACACATGTTTTATACAACCAAGTAACACTTTATAGTGAAGAACCCAAGAGTTGCTCTTCTTTATCATATAGTTATGAAGAATGGTTTTATTAATGTTGGAAAAATTATACATGATTCTATGAAGTTTGCAATGCAAACTACAAAAAATGAAGGACTACTGTTCCCAATTTTGATCACTAAATTATGTAGGAAAGCTGGGGTGAGTTTCAAAACTAAATTCGATCTATTGCCCGAGAAGACCATAAATGATGCGAGGGTATAATGAAGGAAGAATGTAGTAGGATACAATGACTCAGAAGATGAACGAAAATCATTTAATGTGATAAATAAGAGAGAAGCAAGAAGGCGAAGCAAAACTGAAAACATGAGGAAAATAAGAGAATACGCACAGATAGCAACAAGATTAATAGCTAGAGTTAACGTGTCGAATGTTGCGACGAGTCTGGCACCATCTTCATCACAGCCTAGGACAGGAGGATTTTTTCAGACCATATTTTCTTCACTTATGTATAGCCAGACAAAAATTCATCGTAATGAAGAAATGATAGCAGCAAACGAGAGGATTTTACAACACTACCATTTATGTATAAGAGAAGACATGATAGTTTTTTACAAGATTTGAGGAGAACCGTCGACATCCCGTCTCTACAGTTGCAGTTTCCAACCGGGACTTACAACCCAATTGATAGTTATGTTTCCCAACCTTCTACTGGAATGGATGAAAATGATGAACTTACTTCTAGACACCACCATGTGTAACTTATTTTCTCTTGTATGCAATGAATGAATAAATTATTTGCATTCCATTTATTTGAAATTGTTAAATTCAATATTTTGTCTATTTATTCATGTTTTATTACATATATCAAATTGTTTATATTTCACATGGTAAATTTATTTTGTTTCAAACCCAACTTAATTTTGAAACCATAAGGATAAGGTTTGAAATGAGTTTTGATGTATTTTGGGTGAAATATAACAATGATAACAAAGAAAGAAAGGAGAGGTAGAAGATAAGTTCGGAATTGATCCAAAAAGTTCAGACTTTTGATACGATATTCGAGTAAGTTGATGAAAGTTTTCAAATTTTTTTCGAATTCAAGTAAGTATGAATTTCATTTTACTTTATTTTTAGTTATAAGGATAATGAAAATGAATAAATAATTGATTTTCGAATGGAAGTGATATTTTTACTACCCAAGTAAATTTTATGATAGAAGGAATCAATTTTTATACCCTTTTTTATTAACTGTACTAATTGATATGTACATTAAATTAAATACCTTGTGTTAGTCATGATAATGGGTAGAAGATCGAAACAATAGTGCAAGATGAACAAGACAGATTTCTAAGAATCTTGTGATATAAAAGCTATTGATTAAGTATTTTTATAGTATAGATATAGAAAGTTATTATGCCATAATTGAAAAATAAATGGGTTAAAAACCAATGAAAGTCAATAAGTTAGAAAGAATACTTTCTTCAACCTTTGTGGATAGTGAGAAGTGTTAACAAGAGTTTACAAATATTTAAAGAGTCCTATAGATTTTAAAGGAATTGGAGCATAAAATCTATAGTGGGAACAATACAAGAAAAAATGAATTTAGCAACAAACAATTATGTTGCTAAACTTGTACGATTTTGTCGCTAATGGGGACTGCAACAGATCTGCAACAAAAAGTGTTTGTCATTAATTTATTTGTCACTGATGAAAATTAGTGATATATTAGTTTGTTTGTTACTGAACAACGACAAAATTGCAACAAATATCTATCGACAGACTGGTGTTTATTACAAATCATTCCTCACGAACATGCACACATTCAACCAAATTATTCAAAATCAGATCCAACGCGATTGCAAACATAACCAAATTAGCATGACCTAACATAGAGACTGAAAACAATAAGAAATGAAAGAAGCGTCGAAGAAGATGAAAACCTAGATGAGCCAAATGGCTCCGGCGGCGATGCCCTACGTTGTGGTGACTTGAAGATCGATCGATTAGGGGCGACACCTCAGACTCAAGAACTTGAGATACCATATATGGCTTGCACGCGAATGGTTTGGTTGATTAATAGCGAGAGCAAGTATAAAGTAGGACCAAAGAGTAGGGATGAAGGAGGACCGAAGCGGAGAGTCGAGAGGACGGATAGAGAGCATAGTTAGGAATAAGGGTTCAAGCACGAATGGAGAGCACGACTGGGAATGAGGGTTCAAGCACTGATAGAGAGCACGATTAGGTATGAGGGTTCAAGCAGATAGGAGGAAATGAGGGTTCGGGTGGGTTCGAGATATGAAAAGGGGAAGATGATCTCTCATTTATTTTTTTATTTTCATTATACAACGGATCGGTGATAAGCTTACTGAAAAGGGGAAGATGATCTCTCATTTCTTTTTGTAGTTTCATTCTACAACGGATCAACGATAAACGTAAGCTTATCACTGATTAGTTGCATATTTTTCGTTCAAAGTGCCACACGTGATCTCAATGCTTAACACTAATTTATCGCTGATTTCAGCGACAGATTAGCGATAAAAATTAAGTAGGAATATATGGCGAGAGGATTCAACGAAAATTTTGTAAGAATTATATGTTTGTCAAAACAAATCAGTCACATTTTTGTCGATGATTAGTTGTTGCCTAGTCAGATAAGTCAAACGTCTTATTTGATGCTTATCTGTTGTTGATTTGTTGTTATTTAGCAACTGATTTTATTTGTCGCTATTTTTTATGCTATTCTAGCATTTTCTTATAGTGGAAATGTAAGAATATCCATAGGAAATTAAGTAAGGACTCAAAAGCAAAAGCAAAAGAAATATATATTAAAAAAGAAATAATTAAAATGTAGTAGAAAAGAAAATGAGAGATGAAAAATATGGATGCTCATAAGCTCTTCGAAAAAAAGATTTAACTTGAATACTTGAAGCTAGAGTTGAATGAAATATTTCTTAATCTAACATATTTTAAATGACATTCATTGGTATCTTGGTGAAATTTCTATTGATTTTGATTGTGACACTATTATAAAGTATTTTTTAAAATTAAAATTAATCTAGTAGTTTTGTGTTTTGAAATTCTATACTAGTTATCGTAAGCTTGATGCTTGTTAGTGGAGATTGAGAAAACATATATTGTGTACTGGCCTTGGTAATGAACTTTAAGTTCTGAAGAGTGTTACATTAGGTAGTTGAGTTATTATTAATGGATGTTTTGTTTTATCTAAATCATTATATTTTATCATAACTTTCATTTACTTGTGGGTAATATATTTTCATTTGGAAATTACTTCTATTTTAAAATTTATATTATTTAAAGTTAAGATGAATTAGATTGAAATCAGTTTATAAAAAATGAAAAAAGAATATGATTGACAGTATTCCTTTGCTTGGGACAACAAAGTGTTGAGTTTGAGGTATTTGATAAGTCAATAATTAGACATGTTTTATAATGTAATTTATGATGATTTTATATAAATAATGTTCTTACACTAGGTATTCTTTTTTGTGATTTTATAATTTAAATTGGAAAATGAAGAAATAGAAGAAAAATAGGAAGAATAGCAAAAGAGTCAATTGGAAAAGAAGTCCAACGATTAGGCAGTATTTTGAATTTACTTTAAAAACCGCCTTTTAAATCGGCTGCAAAAAAGTGTTAGCTAATCCATAAAAGAATTGAATAATATACTAGAAATCACCAGCTAAATCGATGGAGCACAGAGAGCTAAACTCAATAATTAACTTAATGATTTATGGACAATTTAGGAATCGCTAACAAATCGTTAAGGTTGGTGATGAATTTTTTAAATAAGAATGAGGAATTTGTATTTATCTAGAATATGTACTCTTAGGGAAACTATATATAGGACCAAAGAGCTTTCAAATAACTCTCTTTTAATTTATTTTTAGCTTTCCATTACTCTTCTTTTCAACCTTTTGTCTTTTAAGTTTAGTATTATACGTGAGGCAACATTGGAGTTTTTATTAACAGGTATTTATTTATTTATTCATTATGTCTTTTAATTATATATTTGCATTGTTTATTTCCAGCATATGTAAGTAGTTAATTAATCTAAACAAACCCTAGATATGTAATGTACTTTGGATTGTTATGTAGTTATAATTATGGAATCAAGTAATTAATGTTTTAGATCGATTCATACGTGTCAATCACAAATTAAATAAGTTGTTTTGCGTATTACAATTAGTGACTCTTTGTATTAAGTGCATAGTGGCTAATATGTTCCTTAATATAGAGTGTTCAAATCTATGTCTATACTTGTTGACAACAATTATAGAAGTAATAACTAGGATTAGTATATAGAGTTTTTCCTGAGTGGATGTTCTAGGTGATTGTGTTCTAAGTTGTTTATTATGCGGCTTCACTTAATATTGGCTTAGATTATGCATGATTTTCATTTAGAGTAATGCTATCATATTTCTATAGTGTTGTGTTTTATCTAATGGGTAGATATACAATAATAAAAATGTGGCTTTTCTATTGAATTTAGGAAAATCGGTAGTTGGCTAAAGGAACCTATTATGAATTAGAGTTTAATGATTCAAGATTCAATGTGATATAATTATAACTATGTCATGAAGTAATGTTATGTTTTAGTGTTGAAAGCAATCCAAGTATATTACAATGTTAGCGGGGTTTATTTAGATGTTTGTATAGATATTTCATTTATATTGATTTATTGATTATTTGAATATTTGTGTGAATTATATTAGGTTAGTTTATTAAATTCAAATTGTTCATAGTTTAGTTATTTTAATTAATTTTTTATTTTGTTTGAATATTATTAGTGTTTAATTCTCATTTAATTAAATTAAAACAAGTTAAATTCAATAAAATTGTAACCTTGATTCTTAAGAGATTTGAAAAATCCCTATGAAGACAATATCTCATTTATCATTACAACAACAACATAGCCTCAGTCCCAAATTAACTGGGGTCAACTACATATATCAAACTTTTCCATTGTGCTCAATTAAGTGCAATTGATCTCATTTGTCATTACTACAAAATAATAGTAAATTACGAGAAATTATTGTGTACGTTCAACACATGTCATCATGCTTATTAATTTCTGAGTTTAGAGTTGATATATTCTGATTCTGGTTTATACATCAATCAACATAAGTACATCGTTGATCGTTCTCTCAAAGGTTGGTTTATCAGGGTGCAAACCTTTAGTCACTCCTCTTACTAGTGAATATAAATTTGATGATTTAGTTTCTTCCTTACTAGCCAAACCTTATAAGTACAAATGATTGGTTGGGAGGTTTCTCTATTTGAAATTATAAGGGTTGATATCACCAATGCCACTTAACAATTAAGTCAGTTTGTTCATGCACCTATAAAGTGGCACTAGGTTGACAATTTACATGTTTTGAGGTATTTGAATAGTGCTCCTTCAAAAGGAATCTTTTATTCTTCTCAATCACATCTTGTGGTTCCTGGTTATTATGATGTCGATTTGGCAACTTGTCCCTTTCCTATATATTCTCTCATTGGTTATTGTGTCTTTCTTAGCTCATCCTTAATCTCTTATGAAATAAAAAATCAATCCGATGTTTCCAAATCTTTCGCTAAATCTGAGTATCGTAGTCTCGACGGCCCGAATTTAATTAAACCATGTTTATGCCCTAATCACTAGGATTAGCAAAGCATAATTAGAGCCAATGTAAATCTAAAGTAAAATCTCAAGCATAGGAATCGAATGTTTAAAAGTTGTTTTTGTGTGATACAATTCATAATTATTGTATTATTATTTAAATCAAATCGCACCGATTTAGTTTTCATTATCGTGTTATTCATATGTGCGTTCAGAGCGTGAGATGCCTTGGATCGGGCGTAGCGCAAGTATGGGCGGTTAAGACTTATGCAAATAAAAACTTGGTTAAACTAGTAAGATACTACTAATTTTCCTTAAGCTAAGGTTTAAATAATGTATCAAAATAAGACATAAGTTACTAAATTAAACTAATTTAATAAAAACCCATAAAGCTATGGTATTCAATTGTTTCAATGTGCCTAATGTTGTAATTCTTGACTAAAAAATGTCATAAGTTGATATCAATAATGTTGCATCCCCTAACATGATTAGGGCAATCTGGCCTTAAACCCTAATTAAGCCCAAATTACCCTTACCAAACTTAACTAAAGCCAGCAGCCTTACAACCTTCACCTAATACAACACCAACATAACCTCAGTCCCAAATTAACTGGGGTCGGCTACATGGATCAAACTTTTCCATTGTACTCGATTAAGTGCAATTGATGGTGAGCTTTGCAAACCATTCAAATCTCTCTTAATTAATGCATCACATGTTAACTGTGGTCTACCCCTACCTCGTCGAATTTCTACAGTTTCTATCGAGTCAAGTTTTCTAGTTGGGGCATTTGTAGGCCGTCTTTGCAGGTGGCCAAACCATCGCAACCGCCCTTCCCTAATCTTTGTATCAATTGGTGCTACTCCTACTTGTCTTTGAATTTCTATATTTCTTATTCTATCTTTACAAGTTTTACCACACATCCACCTAAGCATCCTCATTTCTCGCTACATTCACTTTATGTAATTGTTGTTGCTTCCCAACATTCTCTTCCATAGAGCATAGCTGGCCTAATTGCGGTCCTATAAAATTTTCCTTTAAACTTAGTAGGAACATGTCGATCACAAATCACCCCCGTTGCACTCCGCCATTTCTTCCATCCAGCTCGGATTCTATGTGTGACATCATTTTCAATGTTACCATCATTTTGTATGATTGAACCTAGGTATCTAAAGTGGTTTACCTAGGAACTTCTACTTCCCCTAATTTTACCACTCCGTCATCTCGATGTCTAGTGTTTCCAAACTCACAGTTCATGTATTTCTCCAGAGTTCTACAACCTTCACCTAATAAGCACTAAAATATATCTACTATCAAAATAAAACAAATCATATACGCAACAAAAATTCAAAACCTTTTCGATAATCAAAATAAGATATATAGTATTTAAAATAAACCGTAATAAACCTCGGTTATATAAATCTCTCCTCCCATATGATATTACAAAACAATAATTCAACACCAATATATAAGACCAGAGAAAGTCATTGCATCGAAGAGAAGTTCAAGACTCCTATAACTTCTTCATCCCATAGTTGTAGCACTCGTCGGATCTACTTGTAATGTTAATTGGGGTGAGTGCTCCAACTTGCTCAGTAAGTAGGTCACACTAATCATCAACATACCATATAATATTCAAGGATATCATGCGATAAAAACATGCACCAATGATATCTAACAAGAATATGGAAATCATATATATTCGATACATAAACGGATGCAAAGCAAATGTCTTTAGACTATTACACTGTGACCCCCATTTTATTATTAAACTAGGGTCGATTACCCACCAACGCCATTAATACAAGTGTTAAACTAACACACAATGCATATGTGATGTTTAGCCAATCGATTAATCCTAAACCCTCTAGTGAATATGTAACCCACGCAACCTATAAACTGAATAGGAGTTACGTATAGACCGGGAGATCGACCCCTAGTACTATACAACCTGGTCTCAGCCCTAAGAAGTTACTCTCATGGATCACATTAGACATCGTTTTCTATTCATTAGAAAAACCATCACAGTGTACATAATCCCCCATTTCAATTCAATAACTACATGAGCTCTATTTACTAAATAGCCAGGCAATATTGATAAATAAGTGAATCCATACTTACCTTTGTCTAAGTCTCCATTTCCCAAATTCCTTAAATTCCTAGTCATCTCATGTTTCCTCAGTGTTCCTCAACCTATCACCAATCATTTGGGATCAATATAGGTTCATTATACTACATTTAGAACCCCAGACCAGTCCTTAAGTCCCCCGAAAATAATATGTAAAACTCAACTCAGTTGTTGGTTTCAGGGGTCTGGTAACGCGCTACCCGACATGGATAACGCGCTATCTGCATGTCCGTTCATCCTCCCCACTATGCGTAGCGCACTATGGCCAATGCCTAAGGCGCGATGTGCACCAGACCTGCAATAGCAGCACAATTATGTTCATCTAAATCGACCAAATAACATCCAAACACAACAATTACACTCTCAAATCACCCAGGGGGACCTCTAATAAGCCTTATAAACCAATTCAAATCAACAACAACCTCAATTTATAGAGATTTGATCATCACGAGATAATTGAATATCAACAAACTCGAAAATCAAACTTACCAAAGTGATAATCACTAGCTTCTAATCAGTTTAAGCTCCTCAACTTGGTTGAATTCGGCTCCCAAAATGATCTCCTTTAATCCAAAATCAAAGCCGACCTCCCGAACCCTCTCGAATTGTCGAAATGAATCCATAAGCTTGAGTTTTTATTTTTATATATGAATTTTTTTCGAGTTACGCTTCGCACTATCTTGAGACTGATCACGTAGTTGATGCGTTAAAATGACACAACTTAAAGTGACAGGAAATTTGACACATCAAGCACTTACGCTACGTTCGAGATAATCCGATAATTCATATATTTCTAATATTATTTTATTTTCTAATATATATTTATATATTTAAAAACATATAAATATATATATATGTATATATATCGCGTATTATTCACCAATAAACTCATCGGACATGCCTACAAGTGTCCTTGAGCGTGCACATTCATGCCACGACTCACTCGTCACATTTAGTGTCCCGGTAAACCATTGTTTATTGGGTATTTTATGTTTTATAGGCTTGTGTATAACTTCCTTATTATACAACAACCTATATATAAATTGAATTAACAATTCAAACAAACACCATACATCATGCAAACGTATGCACATGCTAATTGAGGTACGTCGAACTTAATCATGAGCCTGACTCGGATTAATTAAGATTTGGATTAGTACTAATCATCGGCTTAAGGTAACGGGTAGTTACAAATAACTTGAATCATTGATACTTATAGGCCGAGCAAATTGATTGACTATGATACACCTTGTAAATATGAGGACAAATAGGGGCAAATGTTAGATATTTTCTATAGATCTACATGAGGGCATTATGTTCATTTCACATGATGTAGGACACTTGCCCGTGTAGAGATGCAAGGTGTCACCATGAGTACATAAGTGACACTTGGGATAATGGAGTATTTATTAGATTTTCACCATGGATGAACTTAGATATGTGCCTAAAGATGGATGTGTGGGTGAGGTCTCCTAACTAGAGAGTATAAAACTCAAGTTTTTGGTTTCAAGCAAACAAAAATATCAAAAGAATTCAAAATTTTAGATATAGAATGAGAGCATGAGGGGCTAGAATTTTTGGGATTTTAAGAGGATCCAAACTTGGAGGATCAAACTTGAAAAATCAAAATCATAGGTAACTAATTCTCTTCCTCATTTGTTTCGATTTCGATAGAAATATCTATATGCATGCTCATCAGGGGTGGGCAGCGGTCTCTCTAAAATCGCCCAAACCATATGGCTTGGTCTGATTTTTAAAACTCGCGGTTTGGGGGTGGCTTGAAAAACTTGAAAATTGCAAAGTCGCAGTTTGGTGGTGATTTCTAATTTGAGAAAATCGTGGTTCACTAAACCGAGGGTAGTTTAGTAAATTCCTTAATTTTACATCTCAAAAGTCAAAAGAATCAAAACCTTAAAAGTTGCAATGTAACTAAACAAGTCGTTCCTCTCTCATCTCCACGCCAATCGTTCCACTCTCTCATCTCCACCCCGCCCGTCACCTCCTCCTCCCATCGCCTCCTCGCACTTCCACCTCCCGCCATTGCCTCCTCCTACTAGTCGCGCCAATCAACGCCTCTCAGTACTACGCCTCCCACCAATCGAGTCTCCTATAGCCACGCCTCCCACGGCAATGCCTGACACCGCTAAAATTATGTCACAAGAAAAGTGCGAAACCAAATCGATTAAACCACAAAAACTCATGGTCGGTTTAGGTGCAGTTTTAAGGGTTCGCGGTTTGGTGGTGGTTTAAAAAATGGTCAAACCGCAAACCCTCAATTTGGTGGCAGTTTGGTGGTTGTCACCACCAAACTGTGGTTTGCCCACCCCTAATGCTCATGTTGTGTTAAAAGAATTAACTTTAGTTTGGTGGTTGTCACCACCAAACTGTGGTTTGCCCACACCAAACTTGCCTATTTCTCCATGTCTTCATGGATTTCAAAAGTTAAGGATGAATCATACACATTTTACGTAACATTAGTTTCAAAAGAATTAACTTTAGGTTGCTAGTAAATTGATCGGGGTTCGTCAAAATGGTGTGAACTTCGAAAAGGTATAACTCCCCTAATTCTAGTCATATTAAGCTGATCATTTAGTATGTTGTTGTTGGACATGTTAAATGACTTGGGAAGAAAAATCACGATTTTTGGAGCTATATATTAGGAGAGATAAGTTTTTTAAAACTGTTGGTCGAAAAAGGTTCCAACTTGAGCTGTCTTGGTAAAATTATGGTATCTCTTACACCTTAAACCAAAAATATGCAAATCATACCTTTTCGAAAAGATAAGACATATACCAACAATGTTATCCGTAAGAAAGTTTTTGAAATTCAAACGTTTTCTTGCCCAAAAATAATCTGCAACATGGATGATGAAAACTGAAAATTCTTGTAAGTTTTAAGGGCCATCGGTGGTTGAAGAACAAAACCACCACAAAAAGCAACACATTACATTTAAAATCAATGGTTAAACCAAAAAATGAATAAAATCTTATCCTTATCAAAAGACTTGTAAATGGTTCATTGACCAAAGGTCATACCACTAAAACCATTAAGAGAATCAGGAGCAAATTTTTTTAAAAGGACTTTTTACATGGTTTAATGGTATAAACAAAATTGTAAGACATTTACACACATTTAAACTGATGTAATTGGAGTGCATATCATAGTCGGGTGTCGGGTATGAATTTCGAGATGTGAGCAGAACGTTTTGGAGTGCATTACGCGATTGTTCGAGGTAAGTAAACCCATGAGAAACTCTTTTAGAATTCATTTAAATTCTTGTCAAAATTTAACGATATTTATGATAAATTGCGTCAGTGTTAGGCTTGCTTATACTTCATTCCTGCATGTGTTTGTATATGGTCAACGGGGCATGACACTGATCCCAACATCCCTTAGATGGAAATCCGGGAGTTATTATGCAGTATGTATCTTATTAGTGACTACACTTGTGCCTTATCTTCACGAGTTCAGTAGGTACAAGAAGGAGTTGATGTGTAGCTTGCCCCCGCCATAGGTTTTATCTCGAGAGGCGTCGGTCGGAAATATAACTTTCTTCCACAGGGTCCTCTTTCGATCGCAAAGCATTTAGTGGAAAACACCTTGCCAACGGGGACTTCTCGGTTTAGCGAATTTGATCCCTGGGTTAGACAGACATTCACCACACATGCGTTCCAACTTTGCTTATGTATTTGCAACTTATATTCATGCATTCTTTTCCAGTTTTACTCTTATTATCCGCATGAATTGTAGTCGTTTTGTTTGGGGTTCTTATGAATACTAACTTATTTTCTCTGGGATTTACTCACGAGAATTTTCATTGTTTTGATGACAATTTATAGATCCTACAACAAGCCGAAGAAATGTGTTACTTGGCGATATTCACTGACCTAGAGAACTCCCCACAACTAGTACTTGTAGGTTTTTGTATTTACTTATTTACTGTCTTTTGGGTTATTTTGAGAGGTTGTTTGCACCCGATATATTTATTATACACTTGTCTACATATGTTACCTTTATGATCACATATATGGTATATTTTTGCCAGTTTCCACCCCGTAGGTTAGTTATATATGCAAAACTCATAATTTTTTTATTTGCATGCCATTCTAAAGACTTCCGCACTTAAAACAACTAAATCGAGTTTTTTTATTAAATAAGTTGTAAAAACTCTTAAATTAAGTTGATTTCATAAAACTTCTCTTAAGACTTGAGATTGACTAAGTTTTTGTAAAGGTTAAAGGAAATGGTCATAGGTTGTGAGCCATCATGGATAAGTGTGCAGTGGCATGGCTTGATTTGGTAACGTGTTCGGCGACGTGGCGGTGCCAATTTGCCTTGGGACTTAGGGTCTTCACATGGTCTCTCTGCAACTGCATGTGTCTAAGTTTATATGGATCTCTTATGTCTTTCAAGATCTTCAAGTTCCCATTTCTTTTCCTATTAAGCTATAGTGTGATAACAAGGCAACATTGCACATCACAATTGAAGTAATTGAATGCAATTACAACCAAATGCAATGTTAGTTGTAACTAGGAAACAAAAACTAATGCAAATACTTAAACATGTAAAATAAATTAAACCAGAACACCAAATGTGTTATCGCAGTTCGGTCCAAGACCTATGTCTGTGGAGCCGCGCTCAGATATAAACTCCACTAATATGATGAATCGAACTACATGACTCCTTGTCATGACTCCCTCACTAAGCTCCTCCTACCACACACCTATACACTCGTCCGTGGACCTTACATACACAAGATCCCTCTTGTATGTGAGGCCCCCCTCATTGGAACACCGAAATACCCTTGGGGTTTTACAACTCGATAATGAAGTAAACAAAATAGGTTCACAATACAAAGTAAACTAAATAGTTGGTGTACATGACTCAATCACTTTGACAAATATATATAGACCAATTTAGATTCCACAATCTTAACTAAACTAGTTAGATCTAGTTCAATCTCCATTTCTAAATAACTATGTTCCTCCGTAATTAACACATGGTGATAAATATTCTGAATCGCAATCTAAAACCTCTTCATAATCTTCAGTTAACCATCAACCGGTTGGGATAGGATCAAATCTTCAACTGGCTAATCCAGAAATCTTGTTGCATTCGCTTCGATCCACTAGTTGCAATCGCATATCATTATCCAAATATTTAATTGTTGAGGATATGATTTCGAGCACATGTATCATGTGTTGGATTTAGATGACTCATTTACTGATAACGTCAATCGTAACAACTACAATGAAAAATTTAAGTTGTCGATATGATCACGACACTAACAATCTCCCCCTTTTGTCATTATGTTGTCACAATCGGTAAAATGAGTTTGGGAGCTAAAATAATAATCACAAATCAGCTAACATTCTGCTCCATCATAAAGAGTCACACAGGTATTCAATAATGTTTAGTGGTGTTTTTCCAAAAATTCATGAAAGTGAAAAGATAAAGATATTGTTGATACAAACATGTAACAACAGCCTTCATGGTGGTTGCAACTGCAATAACCATCTGGTTGCACCATAATGTCACATCTCCAAATAGTCTTCAATAGAAACCCAAAATGAAGATAAAATACTAGCATAAGTACTAGCCAAAGTATTCAACAGACTTAAGAAATTAAAACAAATAAAAAATATCTTCTCGGATGAAAAGAACCCAAAATGAAAATGAACCCCTTCCTAACTATAAAAATTAAATCACCCCCTTTGTGATAACATAAGGACAAATGAGCCAAGGAGAACCATACCATCCGCTAACTCAAGGATGAGTATGAGCAATAAGCTTCAAAAACACGAACAGCCTTTTAAACATATTATCAAGTAAGGCTCGAATGACCATCTTCAGCTTCTTCTCTTGCTCTTTCCTTGGATCCAGGAAGTCACTTCCATCAAACTTTGAGTCGAAATGAGCTTGTGAAACTGGTGAAGACTAAGTAGATATAGAGGAAGTGGTTGCATCAAATGTAGTATGAGTCTTCTTCTTATTCTTCTTGATTCTAGATGGGCCAACTTCTGTAACATTAGTTGGAGCCGAAATACCACTTTGTTGCAATAGGTATGGTAGGGAGGTAGCTAACTAATTTGAGACTGACAAGTCATTGAAATGTGAAAAACCTTCCTTCTTAATCTTATTGGATATGCCTCTGATTTTTGGAGAACACCAAGAATCCTGATTATCTTCTTAACACTTTTTGAAAATTGAGAAATTCAGTTAATAAGCAGGGAAAAATGGATATCCATACACAGTTCCCAATTTTTTCCTCTGCAATATAGCTCAAAAGATGATCTCTCCAAGGTCACAAAGTTCCATTTGACCTATAACATACAGAAGTATCCCCATTTCTTTGTCGAATGTATTTCCATGTCTAATAGGGAGAAAATTAATAGTGATGTGGTTGTAAAGACTGAAATACATAGTAGTCAGATCATTTTTCTACTTTTTCATATTTTTCCGAGACCACTCAGTCTCATTCCCATATGTAATGGTAGTGATCAAAGAAGACATGGTGTTTAATTTCCTAAAAGGTTGAGGAAATCTATGTCCTTCATTGTTGAAGGGACATTCAAGGAACTTATTGATGGACCTTGGTGAGAATTTAACAAATCTCCCTCTGACTTAAACTCTTTGGAAGTGTGGAAACTTAATGTCAAACACATCCGGCTTAAAATTTGCATAAAATTCTTTAACTAGACTCATTATATCTGGTTGGAAATGAAAATATTTTGAAGAGAGAGCAAGACTTTAAGAATGTTACCAAGTTCACTACTTCATAGTCCTTGCGGAGATAAGTCTTGGCATGGTATTGCTTTCCTTTGAGACCCTCATACCTAGCATCAGTTTCCTTATCAAGCATTTAGCGCAATAATCCTCCGTGATTTCCCAGCTTCACCCTGGGTTGTTCTACCTCAATATAAGAGTTTGGAATTTTGCTCCTTAAATCTGGTGGTTCTGAATCAGATTCAATAAGAATCCTTCCTCTGGTTCTGCTTCGGTTGTAACCAGGCTTGTTTATTCACAATTTGTAACTGGCGACACAACTCAAGCCTTTTTGGCCTTTTTTCCATTAAACATTTTTCTTCAATTTCCTTTTCAAAGAGGACAATACAACGAACTCGTCATCTCCATCATCATCATTTTTGGAACAGTAGGTTCTTCACGAATTACCCCTAAATCATCAATGATTTTCTGATCTTGAGTGTTTTGCCGACCAAAAGTTTCAAAGGCTTCATGCTCATGCCCTAATAATTCTTTCTCAAGAAAGATTATAGTTTCTTAAGTGGTGGAAGTGTCCATACATTAATTAGGAACCTCCTACTCTGTAGTATCCATGGGCTCCTCAAAAATCGGTTGCTCAAGAGTGGGTTCTTTAGGAGCAGATTCATTAGGAACAACTTCAAATCCACCTTCAATTGGCTCGGTGGTGGTACTTGGAACAACTTCTTCTTCAGTCATTTGTTGAGTATTGGCTGGATGATTTGTACAAATCGGTGATGACACCTGTTTGTATCTACCCTTCATCATGTTTTTCTTGAACTTCTTCTTCTGGTGGAGGTTGATTAGTCACAGTGGTGACATGCACGCTCTTCATTTGAACATATGATGCTCGAAGTTAGTAGTTCTCAGGATTGTCTGACTCAGTTGATAATGACGAAGGTAGATTGGCAACCCGTGTAGGCTTTTTCTTCAATTGCGGTGGAAGACCATCTGACGAAGATTAAAATTTCTCCTAGATTGGAGATAATGGTGTAACAACATTGAGTAGGGTTGGATTCAGAACCTTCATCCTCTATTTACCAGTTTCTTCACTTTAGGTTGTACTAGTGCCTTATGCATAGTCTCCTTTGTTGTACTTCAAGTTTGAACCATGATGTTAGGCTTGTTTCAACTGCTCAAATAGAACTTTGAGACCAAGATCGAGTGAGACTAATATAGTGAGCCAAAAATTGATACAATCGATGGGGTAGGGTCTAAGGTTGAACATGATCAAGAGAAATAATAGTGGCTTCAATTTTGGTTCCTCGATGTTTATCTACCCCTTTAAACTCTCAATAACCCTTAATTAATGGACTCATGATAATTACAAATAAAAATTAAATAAAATGCAACGGTAATGTAACCGTTAATATTCAAATAAAATAAAACACTACTATTAAATTTGCACAAATCGTTACTCCCCCTTTATTTTATTTTTATTAAGAAAGTTAGAAAAAAAAAAAATTGGGGAGAGTTATGATTGTGAATTACACAGGGCTAAGACATAACCCAATAACCTCTCTCAAAAACCCAAACCTATAAGCATCAAGGGCTTTAGTAAATATATCAGCCAATTATTTTTCAATGTGAACATATTCAATAGAGATTACCTTCCTTTCCACCAGTCACGGATGAAGTGATACCTCAATTCGATGTGCTTAGTTTTGGAATGCTGAATAGGGTTTTTCGAGATTTCAATTGCACTTCGATTTTCATAGAACATGGCAAGAGATTGCAACTGAATGTTATAGTCACTTAACATTTGTTTAATCCATAGCAATTGCATGCAACAGCTCCCAATTGCAATGTACTCTACCTCAGTTGTGAATAGTGAGATTGAGTTTTGTTTCTTGTTGAACCACGACACCATATTTGTTCCAGCTAAAAAAACAACCTCCAAAGGTGCTCTTTCGATCATCATCACTACTTGACCAGTCTGCATCACTATAACTAGCTAATGAGATGTTAGAGTTGGATTAATACCATAATCCCAAATTGGATGAGCCAACCACATATCAAATGATCCTCTTGACTGTTGTCATGTGAGATTCCTTTGGTGTAGCTTGATAGCACGCACATAATCCTACACTGAATAAGATATCATGTCTATTTGTTGTGTGGTAGAGAAGACTTCCAATCATGCTTCTATAGAGTAATGGATCTATTGGTTTGCCATGCTCATCTCTGTCCAGCTTCTCATTTGTACCCATTGGTGTTCGTACATGTTTAGCATGCTTCAAACCAAATTTTTTGACTAGAGAGCAAGAGTACTTATGTTAGGACAAAAAATGAACCTTTGCTGGTCTGATGAACTTGTAGACTAAGAAAATAAAAAAGTTCTCCTACCATGCTCATTTCAAATTCCTTTTGCATATGATTGAGAAATTCTTCTACCAATCCTTTTGTAGTAGCCCAAAATATTATATCATCAACATATATTTTTGCTATAAGGACTAATGAGGGTTTTTATTTGACAAATAGTATCTTTTCCACGCTCCCACGATCGTAGCCATGATTTAGCTTGAACTTGGCAAGTGGGTCGTACCAGGCACGTGGATCCTGTTTTAAGCCATAGAGTGCTTTCTTCAATTAATAGACATGGTTTGGGAATGATAGATCTTCAAAACCTTTGGGTTCTTTAACATACACTTCTTTATTGAGTGTACCATTCAAGAATGCACTTTTGATATCCATCTTATAAAGCTTGAAACCAAGAGAGCATGCAACAACAAGTAGTGGATGAATAGATTCTAATCTAGCAATAGGTGTAAATGTTTCATCAAAGTCTATTCCTCCAACCTTATTGTGATCTTGAGCTACTAAGCGAACCTTGTTTCTAAACACTTCTCCTTGTGCATCAGATTTGTTCTTAAAGATCCACTTGGTGCTTATTATATTGGATGTTGTGGTCTTAGCATTAGAGTCTAGACATCTAGCTTTGAGATTGATTCAATTCCTCTTGCATTGCCATGGTCCAATACTCATACTACAATGCCTCGAACACATTTTTAGGCTCGATATTTGAAACATAGCAAACATACCTGGCTAAGGTTTTAAAAGCAAGAGAAAAATGGAGGATTTAAGAGAATGAACAAATTAACTAATCTAAATAGCAATAAAATAAATAAAGCAAAATTGTTTAAAAATCAATTAATGAAAAATACCTAGGTCGAGACATACAAGTTCGATTCGATAAAAAATTGGATTTGGTCATCAATTTATGTAAAGTATGTAAATCAAAAGTATCATAATGCAGCTATAGACCCGGTAATGTACACGGTTCCTCGCACTTCCCATTCTCGATAGCCAAGGTAGGACAATGATTATTTTCCTAGCCAAACATTTAACCCTATACTCAAGCGAATTGGGTTTACACGATGACCACAATGGTTTTGTGAAGATGCTACACCTAGACAACTGGATCACAAGTTTGTCTGATTTAGCCTAGATCCCTAAGGTATTCAACTGACCCCAAAAGGGGTAAATCAATTGGTTTAGTCAATTGCCACTTGCGTGGTCTTATTGTATGAGGATGGATGCTTACGACTTACGGGCAAAAGAATCAAGGTTTAAATCTAAATGAAACCCTAATTATTCAATCAATTTCAAATGGAGTAAAATAAGTATGAAAAGCAATGAAATTAAAATAAATAAATCTCATAAATCCATAAATAAGAGTAGTCAAACCACCCTCCCAGTCTTGCCTAGGCCATGAGATTTGTATCTTATGGATAAAGAACACGAAACAAAATAAAAAAATAGAAATCGAATGAGAGAGAGAAAATAGAAGTCGAGAGAGAGATAGGGAATAGAATACGTAGTCATCGTGAGTTCTCTAATAAAAAGTCGAGTCACTCCATGTGCCGGTTAGCAATTTCTCCTTTCTTCTGGATGGACATTTCGCTTGAAAGTGTCCTAATCTCTGGATCACCTACATGTGAGCTTGTTTTTATCTACTAGTTTTGTTTCGCCTTCTTTCTTTAAGGATTCACCTTTCCCACTGGTCTTCATACCCTGAGATTTTTGAAATAGTTTATTATACTTTTTGGTTAATAAAGCAACAACTTTTACATTGTATTTAGCAGGGAGAATTCTGATTGCCTTTTGGACAAAAAGTAAGTCTTCCTAAGGTGACGGTAGAAATATAATTACAAAACCAAATCAAAACATAAAAAAGTCACAAAACAAAGTCATATGGACCACAAACTATGTACCTCAAGCAAAGTTAGATAACTAGCAATCTATGAAACCTCTTCCTGGCTAGCTGACCTGAGGTGACGGTAGAGGTAAGCTAGGACAGTTGGACCCTATGCGTAAGTCCCGACCTCATCCAAGTTCTCTAGAACCTTCAGTAATGCAATTGAGACTCTTGACCCACTCTTATCGGCGAATAGATTGCACGCAAGCAAATACAATAAGTATGTCCGTGCAGTGCACTCCACTGTAGGGTACGTACGAGAAGTGGAACTACTAGTGGATTTGGGTGGGCAAAAATGACTTTTCAGCCAAACTAGTTGCACCGTCGGACCCCTCAAGTAGTTAACCTCTTCCTCAGCCTTGTCAATACTAACTCCAGGAAGTTGGAAACAATTTTGATTGCCTCTGTGCGAGACTCCTCTGTGTATTGCGAAATTCTCTATCGCCACCACCGTAACAACTACCGGGATGTTCAAAAGAATGCTAACATCCTCAAGCTTGATGGACATTTCACCAAAAGGTAGGTGAAATGTATTAGTCTCTAGATGTCATTGTTCCACAAATGTTGAGATGACCTCTTTATTTCCCTTCCTATAAGAGCAGTCTACGAATAGAGCCAAATCGGACCTCTGAATGAATAACTGTAGTGCTGGGTGTCAGGGTGGCAAGACTACAAGTCCCACTCAGCTATTTGGGCCCCATGGTTTATGCGCTTAAACAACGGACGACACTGCAATAAAAAATAAGTCATTACTAAATACTTTAACATATTTGAATATAGAGAATTGTTGCAAAATCAAATGAAAGTAAACACCGAGAACATAAGTCACCATCCAAAATTTATGCCGCAACATGATCCTTATAGCTCTTCAGTAGAGACCTGTCAACATTACCACTTGGGAATGGAGCATATAGGTTATACTCGGGCTCCACAGCATTTCGGCTGCCACCACTAGCTTACCCTTGGGATGTAGTGGTTTTTGCCCCGCTGCTACTCCTGCTCCTCATGAGGACATTAGATGCCTCGGCCTCCACCTCATCCCCTGAAGATGGGCCTACACGTACACCAGAAATCTGGATAGCTTGTTGCTTATCCTTCTGGTAAAAAGTAATATGTGCCCTCATCTTGCCATGGACAGTAGGGGCAAAAAGACTAGTAGATGTCGTCGCCGCCTCGACCCAACATTGTGCTATTGTCGGCTCACCATCTACTTTCTACCTCGAAACTACTGATTTCCCTCTAGCCATATCTGATTAGAAAATAAATGTTACGCACATTTGATTGATATTCAAATAAAAAAATAAAAAATAAAAAACACAATGTCTCGACCAAGCAGGTCCAAGAACGATGGATATGTCTCGGCGTCATAGCAACGAAACCGATGCTAATGTCTCCATGTGAAACAACCGAGACGTATTGGGTTGTCTTGGATTGAGGTTTCGAGACCAGACCAATACACTTTCAATAGGCATATGCCTCGGTACAATTCCATTAAGACCACATCAGGAGGTCTCTATGGAAACTAACCGATACGTACTCAAATAGTCTCGATAGCAATTTGTCTGTGACATGATTTTAAGTCTCGGCACCGTATTGCCGAGACATAAGAGGATGTAACGGTCCTGTGTGGCCGAGTACCACAGGATTCCAACAAAACCCTTTTTCTACATTTTGATAGCAGACAACAACATAAACTAACCGAAGCAAAGTAAAAATGAACTACAACACATAGATACCTCAGTTTGCTTCTCGTTTACACACAATCCCTAAATCCGAGCTCGTCCAACGAACCCTAACAACGCCTAGCACTTCCACTGCCCAAATTAACACCAACACAACTCGCCAAATGGATAGCTCTAACAAATATATGGGAGAAAGCTTTGAAAAATCAAAGATGGGGAGCTCGAATCACAACGATAATGTAGGAACACTAAGGGTTTCGAAATATTTTTGTTCAAAGAAACTGGGGTGCCCAACGGTTACATACATGGGTATTCTGGTCAAAATTCGGGGTTTCTTGACAAATTTCTTGGGTGCCTTTGCAATTGGGTTGCCCCAACTGATGACTGGGGTGCACATAGCACGACCCTTTTTTAAAGTCGATATGTGTGTGGGCATTAAAGGTAATAATGCAAAACATTTTTGAAGTTGATAATGTCATACCTATTTTTTAGGAATGTGTGCCGTTAATCGCCACTTTTGTAGAAAAGAGAAGGGTAGTTTTTATTTTTTTACATATTTAACCTTTACATATCTTATTTCAACCGATTAAAAAAAGATGGTTGGAGGCATATATGAGCTAAAAAGACTTCATCGTAGAAAGCAAATTCAGATTTTTATTACATAATACAACAACAACAACAACAACATAGCCTCAGTCCCAAATTAACTCGGGCCGGCTAATGGATCAAACTTTTCCATTGTGCTCGATAGATGGTGAATTCAAATCTCTTTTTTATTACAGAATAGAATAGATAATTATTAGGTCGCGTTATGTGCACCCCAGTCATCACTCAGGGAAACCCAGTTATAAAGGCACCCAAGAAATTTGTCAGGGCACCCCCAGTTTTGAACAAAAATACCCCTGTATGTAACCATTGGGCGCCCCAGTTTCTTTGAACAAAAGAATTTCGAAACCTTTAGTGTTCCCACATTCTCGTAGTGATTTGGACTCCCCATCTTCGATTTTTTGAAGTCTTATCCCATAAATTTGTTCGAGTTGTCCATTTGGCGAGTTGTGTTGGTGTTAAATTAGGCAATGGAAGTGCTCGTCGTTGTTAGGGTTCGTTGGAGGAGTTCGAATTTGGGGATTGTGTGTAACTAAGAGACAAACTGAGGTATGTATGTATTGTAGTTCATTTTTACGTTGCTTCGATTAGTTTATGTTGTTGTTTGCCTTCAAAATGTAGAAAAAAAAATTTGTTGGAATCTCGTGGTACTCGACCACACAAAACCGTTACATCTTCTTATGTCTCGACAATACAATGACGAGACTTAAAACCATGTCACGGACAAATTGTTACTAAAACTATTTGAGCACGTATCGGTTAGTTTCCACTGAGACCTCCTGATGTGGTCTCGGTGGAATTGTACCGAGACACTATGCCTATTGAAAGTGTATTGGTCTGGTCTCTGAAGCCTCGATCCAAGATAACCCAATACATCTCGGTTGTTTCACACCGAGACATTAGCATCGGTCTCGATGCTATGACGCCGAGACATATCCATTATTCGTGGACCTGCTTGGCCGAGACATTGTGTTTTTTTATTTTAATTTTTTTTATTTTGAGTATCAATCAAATGTGCTTAACATTGATTTTCTAATCAGATATGGCTAAAGGGAAATCAGCAGTATCAAGGGAGGAAGTAAATGATGAGCCAACAAGAGCACAACGTCGGTCAAAGCAGTGATGACGACATCTACTAGTCCTTTTGCCCCCTCTGACCGTGGCAAGAGGAGGGCACAGACCGCTTCTTATCGGAAGGAAAAATAACAGGCTACTCAGATTTCGTGTGTACGTGTGCGCCCATTTATGGGAGATAAGGTGAAGGTTGAAGCATCTAATGTCCCTGTGGGGAGCCAGAGTAGTAGCGGGGTAGAAACCCCTACATCCCAAAAGAAAACTAGTGGTAGTGGCTCCCGAAATGCTGTGGAGCCCGAGCATAACCTATGTGTTCCATTCCCCGATGGTCCCATTGACAGGTCTCTAATGAAGAGCTATAAGGATCATATTGTAGTATCAACTTAGGATGGTCATGTATGTTCTCGATGTTTACTTTCATTTGATTTTGCAACAATTCTCTCTATTCATATACGATAATATATTTACTAATGACTTGTTTTTTGTTGCAGTGTCGTCCATTGCTTAAGCGCATAAACTATAGGGCCCAAATAGCTGAGTGGGATTTGCAGTCTCACCACCTCGATACCCAGGCACTACAGATATTCAGAGTTTTGGCTTGGCTCCACTCATAGACTGCTCCTATAGGAAAGGAAATGTCAAATCCAAAAAAATTTAAACTAGTAATTACAGTTAATCCGAGATTACGAGATCCTAATTAAGGTTTTGGTCGCAAGTCAAGAGTTTAATATTGGTGAAATTGATATTTATAAGTAATTTTATTATTCTGTAATGTTTGCCTAATGTTGTGTATTATATAATATTTTATATTGTGAGATTCTAGTCGACTGAGTGAATTCGATGTTTCGAGAGGTTTTGTCTTGAAATTTGTGTCGAGACAGGTGCTGAGATAGTTAAAATATCGACTCGAACTATAGTTTCGAATTTCGTGATGAATAATTGATTTTGAATTGAGAAATTCGAAATTTGGACTTTTAATGGAGTTAACGAGCTGGCGTGGGACCCACACCTTGATGTGTGTGCAAAGACGAGTTATTCATGAGTTTTTGAATATTTGGGTAAATTATCCAATTTTGGGTGAACTTTTGGTATTTTTTGGGGATTTATTTGGATATAAATAAACGCGAGATTAAATAAAATAATTAATAAATTGGTGGGCGCCTTATGATACACGGGGTCAAGGGTGACACACGTAGGATGTACAATAGTATGCACGCCTGAAGAGCGTCGTTGGCGAGCGATGAATTTTTTGGCGCGAAAATACATAGGTATATGTATACATATTTGTATATATATATATAGTTATATGTCTTCTAGTAAAATCACCAAAAAGAAAAAGAAAATCTCTACTCTTCTCCAAAAACCCTAGCCGCCAAGAACATGGTTTGGGGGCCGGTGCTGCCTTCGCCGCTAGCCTCCCTTCTCATCTCCCACAAATCCAAGTTGCCCCTTATATTCTTCCCCTCTCATCTTCTTTTTCCTTACTCTCTCTCTCTCTCTCTCTCTCTCTCTCTCTCTCTCTCTCTCTCTCTCTCTCTCTCTCTCTCTCTCTCTCTCTCCTCCCCCTATGTCTTCCAGCTTCTCTCCTTCCTCCCACCATCTCTCGCCTTTCAGCTCCCCCTTTCCTCTCACCAGCGCGTTCCCTCTGTTTCAAGCGTCTCGACCTTGACCTTATGCGTCCCCTCCGTTCTATAGTTCGCCCTTCTCGACACCTCGACCCCTCATCTCCTCGTCTTTTTTCCTTTTTTCCCTCATTTTTCTCTTCTCGCCTCCCTTTAACAACACTAGTTAGGCTAATAGCCATATAGTGCGTGTTGTTTTTGCCTATGAGTCAATTTACGCGTAGGAAGTTGATGAAGTGGGTTGGGTATGTGTTTCATACAAAGATGCGCAACCAGAAGCAGCGCTAGGCAGTGTTAATCGTCGTTGAAGCGGCTAAGACTCGATTTATCTCATGTTTCTTTTTTTTGGTGTAGGTTATGCTCTAGTGTTTTTTATTTAATTTAGAAGTAAGTTCCATCTACGTGTGATCCATGGTTGTCCACGTTATTAGGGTTGTTGTCCCCATTATTGGGGTGGTTGTCCCTGCCTTAGGGTTATAGTTAAGGTCGCATTATGTTGTGCACGTTTTTGGAATTTGTTCCGTACTTCGTTGTTGTAAAACTTATTCGTAATAGATGCTTGTCCGGTTGGACTAGCAACATCTCAATACAAATCACTTTGGCAAAAAAAGATATATATATATATATATATAAAAATATATAAATGGATCTATAGTTTTGAATTAAATAAAATATACATTGGATTTGCCTCGAGATGCGCAAAGCGCGAGTGTTGAGAAGTGAAATTGTTGGATCAATGGTGAGTTGATTGAAAATTGGTGATGCCTCTATATGCATGCCATCCAATTTCCAAGGAAATTAATTTGATTTAAATTATATTTCGATTTGTCTCGAGTTTCATTCTGCACAAATCTCAAGAAAATTTTATTATTAAACAAACTTTGATGGGTGAGCTAATAACCATTTGATGGGCCTCGAGAGGTACTGTTTACGTATCTCGATAAGGACAAAAATAAAAGAAAACTGATCTCTCTATAAAAAAAGAGATCGATAGAGCGGAAGAATGGAAGCCGAGAAAGAGAAGAGAGAGATCGAGAGGGAGAAGGAAACCAAGGTGAGGTTGGGGTTCGTTATTATTGTCGAGTTGTTGTTGTTGTTGAGTCGTTAATGGTGGTTGGTGTTGGGAGCTCGGACGAACTGCGAGAGCAGTTCGTCCAAGTAGGGAGACGACACAGGGGTCATCTCCTTTGCGTAAACCAACGCTGGGGTTGGATCGATCTAACCCCAGAGTAAAAAAAGAGAAAAAAAAATTATTTGTTCTTTGTTTTACAAAGGCGTGAGGGAGGAAGGGGACGAATCCCCTTCCCCTTTTATATATATATATATAATATATATATATAAGTAAATATAAATGGTTTAAAAAAAAGGAAAAACAAGTAAATAAACCCTTGAGAAATTATGGAAAATAGGGAATTGATCAAAATAATATCATTTTGATAATTCAGGAAATTGATGTTTCTGGGATCGGTACGCGGAGTGTTTTCTTGTAAAGCGCGCTACGAAGCCTGAAAAAGTTGAAAATTAGAAGAAAAAAAATGAAATAAATCCCTGAAAAATTGAGAAAATTGAGGAAATTGGATTTTTTGGACAAAGTAATGAAAATTGAGGAAGTTTGTGGAAAATGAGAATTTCTGGGATTTTCTATAGGATTTTTATTGAGTATTTTTCTCGTAATGCGTATTACGATACCCAAAAATGTCCAAAATTTAAAAAAATTATTTTATGGCCTAGTCTAAGGGAGTTTTTTATTATTAATCACAATTTGAAGTCGAATTGGAATCCGGACAACCGAAGAGATAGTTCGGAGATAATTTCGGGTTTTTCAGGTTGAGGTTGGACTAAAAAATATACATTAAATTGGAAAAATTATAATTAAGCCTAGAAAATGTAGTTTTTGATGTCAGACAATAATTTTGAGTCAGAAATGGGACTCGGGCATCAGATAATTTATTGTAAAAATATTTTTGGGGTTTCGATACGTGATTCAGACAGTTTAAGTGTAATTAGTTGGAAACAACTTGTGGAATGGTCGGGGAATCTTATTGGAGTTATGAACGAATTGTAGGACCGCTATTGGATTCTCGTGTGGACAAGGTAATTGCTTCGGAACGCAAGGGAACGTCGGTATTGTGATTGTAAGGTTAAGTAAATCTCATTGTAACATTTGCATTGTATGATTATATTTTCGTATAAATTGCATTTATCCTTGAAATTGCATTTGTGGTAGTACATGCATACATGATTAGGAAGAATAAGGCATTTCGAGTCTCAGTATAGGGGTCGACCTGACTGTATTACAGAGTAGAACTATGCAGTGTCTGCCTGATTGTGAAAGTAGGGTATATAAAGCTAACTGATTGTGTATTACAAGGTAAAGATTAGTAGTGTTTATCTGATTGTGTACATGGTAGAACTATATTATACTTGAGGGCTAGAGTCACTGATACTTTGCATCACGTGATTATGATGAGGTCACGTTGAATCAGATCATACTTTGATAGTCTCAAGGAATGAGACTCGTATGATTATTCTTTCCGCGCGTAAGTCTTTATTACTGTTTACCCACCACTTTTGGAAGAAACATCTTCTGATTGTGGTCGATCAACAGAAAAGAGATTTGTTTACAAAAATTCAGAAAATTATGTTTATGGATTGAAATTATTATGATAATAGAAACGAGATGGATTCACGGTTGGTTTTAAATTCCTTGAATTACATTCTTGTTTAAATTTCTTAGATTATAATGTATTTAGTTACGAATCGTGTACTAGATAGTGTGGGATTTATTATCTAACATTATCAAATTTTTATAATTGGATAATGATAGGTTTTAACAGCAATAAGGGAAACGGGAAGCTTTCTGATTATTGGTGATCTACTCAATTCATTTCTCTCTATGTTTGTATTACTTTTGACTACAAAATATTTTATAAATGGGTTTTTAGGTTCATGTGAGGTTAGAATCTCTTTTGAAACAGGTGAAATGTTTTTAGAATGATTGGAATTATTTTAATGGTTTAAGGATGGATTGAAATGCCGTGGAGTTAAGGTAATGATGATTTAAGGATTTTGAAAACCTGAGTTAGATTAGAATGAATGAATGAATAGTTTTGTGAAATATAAATATAGTGTTATGGGGTGGATTGTGAGTACTTCGTCATTTCTACCGAGCTGAGCAGGTCGGTTGAAGATTATGAAGGCCGGGATTTTTGATATAGGCTTAGAAATAAAGGAAATGCTGGCAAAAAATTTGTATGAATTTTTTAGGATTATATAATTAATGTTTACAATAATTTGAGGTACAAGATTCATTTTAGAATCCCTTTGTGGTTGATTTAGAATCATATTTGATAATTACTCTAATAGAATTTGAATGATTTATTGATGATGAGGTTAAGGTTGCTAGGTTATCGGTGGATTAAGAAAATTTAGGTCGGTCGGATGCCTTAATTAAGTGGTGTCTGACAATGTTGGTATCAGAGCTAGGTTTTTTAAAACAATCTTGTTGATTGAGGTTTAGTGAGTGATTAGTTGGGAAGTAACGCGATGGAATAGGGCCAAAAATTTTAAAAACTTTATGATATGTGTTATTTGTGTTGTATATTATGGAGATATCGACGGATATGGGCTCGCTGAACCATTTTTCTTGTAGTATTGTTGCAAGAAATTATAAGTGGACAACAAGAAATGGATTAGGGATTTGGTGAGGATAATAGGGATCCACAATGTGTGGATTCAAACACGTTTGAGAACTTGGCTATGAAGATGCTAGAGTCGATAAATACCTAAGCTACGAACCTAGGTATTTGTGGTTCGTATGGCACAAGAAGTTCCTAAAGCCACTTTAATCACTCAAGAGGAGCATACTACCATTACAGTTTGTCTAAGAGTTGAACCGGTTGTTGTAGTTTTCGGTTCAGATTGATTCATTCGTGTATAATGGAATGTCAAGGGAAGAAAAGGTAAAAAGAGATTGGTATTATGATATTGACGATTAAATTGAACAATCTGCAAGAGGTTTGAAATAGGGCCAATATTTATGTGACCAAACAAGTTTTCAGTACGAATCATAATGATATCAGAGCATCGTGGAGTCAGAAGTCTTTTGTAGGTAGTAAACCTAAAGTTGTATGTTTTGGGTGTGAAAAGTAGGGTCGCATCAGTCGAGATTGTCCTCGAAATTCGAGTGTAATTACATGTTTTGGGGTACGGGTGTAAGGACACTACAAGATTTCATGTTCACAACTCTTAAGAGTGTCATCTTATGTATCACAGACTCAACAACGTATTAGAGAATATGTTCAGGTGGTGACTGAACGAGATTCAAGTACAAAATGTGCAATTTCAATTGGTAGTCATGTGTGATTGAGTTAGGGTTAACTCTAGTGTGAGTCCCTATTTATTTTGTACTCAACACGGTAATTGGGGATAGGGTGGATCCTCACTTGATGTGTGAGAAATATGTTGGTGAGATCTCTGGACACGAAATGGTTGTTGATCTTTGTGTATTATAATAACTGGAGTTTGATGTGTTGTTGATAATGGATTGGCTAGCCATTAAAGAAATGGTAGTTCTTATCGGAACAATAGTACAGAGGCAAGATTTGAGATTAAAATAGAGGAAGTTTTGTGGTCGTGAATTTTTGGACGTGTTTCTTGATGATTTACCATGAATTCCATTTCTGAGAGGAATTAATTTTGTGATTGATTTGGTTATTGGAACTAAACCAATAATTATTCCATCCTATAGGATGGTTTCGAAAGAATTGCAAGAGTTGCAAAAATTAAATTGAAAGAGTTTATGGATAAAGGATTTATTAACTGAAGTAAGTCGCCATAAGGCACACCAATTCCTTTTGTGAAAAAGATGGATGGTGGTTTGAGGCATTGCAATGATTATAGAAAGTTCAATAGGGTTAACGTTCGGAATAAATATTTATTGCCTCGAATTGTTGATTTGTTTGATAAACTGAATAGGGCAAAAATGATTTGTTTATTATGCCATTTGGGTTGAATGATGCTTCGGCTCTTTTATGGACTTGACGCGGAGTATGTTGAGGTTGTACATAGATCATTTTGTGATAGTGTTTGTTAATGATTTATAGATATACTCTAAAACTGGCGATGATCATAAACAATTTCTTAGAGTTAGTCTCTAAAATTTGGAGAAATCATAAACTGCATACGAAATTTAGCAAATACTAATTTTGGTTGTCTAAGGTGAAGTTTTTGGGTGAAGTGGTTTGTACGAAATGAATTTTGGTGGATTCACCAAAATTGAGGTTATCATTGGCTAATCAGAACCTATCACAGTGACAGATATACATAGTTTTCCGGATTTGGCTAGCTATTATCGTAGATTCGTGAAAGATTTCTCTAATATAGTTGCACCAATTACTAAATTAACTCAAAAAATGTTGAGTTTGTTTGGTTAACGGAATGCGATGCTGCATTTTGGGAACTGAAGAAGTGTTTAACTTCAACACTAGTTCTTGTATTGCTTGAGTCGGGGAAAGGTTTTACAGTTTATACAAATGCATCGAAAGTGGGTTTAGGATTATATGTTAATGCAGAATGGCAATGGAATTGCTTATGCTTCTCGATAATTAAATATTCACGAGAAAAATTATTCTGTTTAGCGGTGGTTGTGTTTGTATTGAAGCGGTGGAGATATTGGGGAAGTTTTGAGCTATTTTCAAATTATAATAGTTTGAGTTATTTGTTCTCTCAAACAGAGTTAAGTATGAGACAACGACGATGGTTTGAATATTTGAAAGACTATAATTTTAGTCTTAAATACCATTCGGGTGAATCTAATGTTGTTGTTGATACATTGAGCACGAGGAATGCTGAAACGTTGCATGCAACTAGTCGATTGACTTACGAGTATGAGTTGCGTGAAAAAGTCATTTTTATGATTTTGTCGGAGATTCTTGAGGTTGATAATGAACCGACTTGTGCTCAGTTTAAAGTACAACTTGTCTCTATTCTGGAAATAATAGAATCATATCAAAGTGATATGGATTATGGGAAGTTTAAAGGGTTTGTTGATAACAATAATAAACCAGGTTTAGTAAAGTATGTGGATTAGAGTTTGAGGTTTAAAGACAGACTGTGGATTCCATCAATGGCTGAGATTTGGGATGAGATATTAAGAGAATTTTATCATATATTGAGATATGACATTCATCCTAACAGAACAAGAATGTGGTATGATATGGGGCAATCGTATTGGTGGTCAGGGATGAAAACTGACGTGAGTGATTATAAGAGGAGATGTAAGATTTGCTGATAGGTTAAGGCCGACAAGCGGAAACTTGGAGATATGTTGCAGCCACTTCCCGTATCATAATGAAAAGGGAATATATCATGATGAAATTTGTTATTCATCTGTCTATTTTTTTAGGGAAAACATAACGTGGTTTGGAATTATTGTTAATGGACTGACAAAATCTGCTTATTTTCTTTATATGTAAGTTTCGGATACCTTTACACAGCTGAGCTTGTTGTGTGGGCGAGAGGTGGCTCGCTTGTTTATAGCATCGCCGATTATATTTTCTTATCTTAATGTTTGGTACACATCGAGGATGTGGCAGGGCATATAAGAATTGTTTTGACATTTAGTTTTATTTCAGTTCTATATTGATCCTCGGATGGATGGTTAGACTGAAAGTTGATTTATAGGTTGAAAAACAAGCTCAGGGTTTGTATACTGATATTTGGAGGTTCATGTGAAGAATATATACCTTTGTGTGAGTTCTTTTGTAATAGTTTTTGTTAATCATGTGTCGAAATGACATCATGTTACGCATGATATGGGATACCTTATCAATCTCTTACCGATTAGGTGGAACCGAAGGATTTGGTGGAGTTGGGGTCATTGATGGTTGGAGATCACACTGAGGTTGTGCAGCAGATTCGTCTAAGATTGAAAATGGTTCGGAAAAGATATAAAAATTATTATGATCTCTATCACCGGTTTGTGATATATAGTGAAAGAGATTGGGTGTATTTGAAAGTCTCCCCTCACAAAATGCCATCATGAGTTTGGATTGAAAGGAAAGCTCTCTTCTTGGTAGTACGCCTCAGTTAGCTGGAGTTGATGACGAATTTTACTTGTTTATGCTCAGGGGAAAGGAATCCGATTCACATTACAAAGTTGAGTGGAATCAGTTTGATTTGTAGAGTGACGTGTTGTATGAAGAGTTAACTTGAAAACGAGAGGCATGTATAAGAGACCATTTTCCAAATCTCTTTGAGTTTAGTTACTTTTAGGTTAAATTTTAATTTCGAGGATGAAATTCTTATTAGTTAGGAAGATTGTCAAATCTCGAAAATTTTAAACTGGTAATTACGGTTAATCTAGGATTACGGGAGCCTAATTAAGGTTTCGGTCTCGAGTCGGGAGTTTAATACTGGTGAAATTGAGATTTATAATTAATTTTATTATTTAGTGACGTTTGCCTAATGTTGTATACTATATATTATTTTATTTTGCGAAATTCCATTCGACTGAGTGAATTCGGTGTTTCGCGAGGTTTGTCTCAAAATACATGTCGAGACAGGTGCTGAGATAGTTAAAATATCGACTCGAACTATAGTTTCAAATTTCACGACGAATAATTGATATTAAATTTAAAAATTCAAAATTTGAACTTTTAATGGAGTTAACGAGCTGGTGTGGGGCCCACACCTCGATGTGTGTGCAAAAATGAGTTATTCGGAAGTTTTGGAATATTTTGGTAAATCCTCCAATTTTTTGCGAATTGTGGTATTTTTCAGGGATTTATTTAGATATAAATAAACACGAGATTAAATTAAATAGTTAATAAATTGGTGGTCGCCTAGTGATACACGTGGTCGAGGGTGACACGCGTAGGATGTACAATAGTGTGCACGCCAGAATGGTGTCGTTAGCGTGCGAAGAATTTTTGGGCGTGAAAATACATATATATATATATATATATATATATATATATAAGTTATATATATAAATATATAAATGGATCCGATAGTTTTGAACTAAATATAGTATACATTGGATGTGCCTCGAGATGCGTAAAGCGCAAGTGTCGAGAAGTGAAATTGTTGGCTCGGTGGTGTGTTGGTTGACATTCCGTGACGCCTCAAGATGTGTGCCATCTAATTTCCAAGGGAATTAATTCGATTTAAATTATATTTTAATTTTTCTCGAGTTTCTTTCCATACGAATCTCGAGAAACATTTATTATTAGTCAAAATAAGGCGGTTAAGTTTGATGGCTGGGCCGATAACCATTGGATGGACCTCGAGAGATACATATTTACGTATCTCGATAAGGATAAAATAAAAGAACGCATTGGATTTGCCTCAAGATTCACACGATCTGAATCTTGAGGAAATCTTATATGTATATCATCATCTTCTTCAACGATCTCTCTGTAAAAAAACGAAAGAAAGAAAAATATCAGAGAAAAGAAGAATGGAAGCCAAGAAAGAGAAGAGAGAGATCGAGAGGGAGAAGGAAACCAAGGTGGGGCTGGGGTTCATTGTTATTGTCGAGTTGTTGTTGTTGTTGAGTCGTTAATGGTGGTTGGTGTTGGGAGGTCGGACCAACCGCGAGAGCAGTTCGTCCGATGAGGGAGACGACGCAAGGGTTATCTCCCCTGCCTAAACCAACGGTGGGGTTGGATTGATCTAGCCCTAGAAAAAAAAAAAAAAGAAAAAAAATTGTTTGTTCTCTATTTTACAAAGGCGTGAGGGGGGAAGGGGACGACTCCCCTTCCCCCTTTTAATGTATATCTATACTATTATAATGGCAAATTCAAAGCGGTTAACTATGAAGCTTTTTTGGCTAAAAGTCCCGATAATGCCCCTAAGTACATTGATTCAAATATTTAAAATTTGGGATAAATTAGTAATTTAATTGAAAACTCCAAATTAATAGGCGATTTCAAATTTAAATGTGCAATTCGAAATTGAATTACTTTCTAAAAGTACCCCAATTCCTAACAAAGTCATAAGATTTGGAGATTTACTTCTCTCTCACACACACACATCCACGTTTCACTTTTCTCTCTCTCTCTCTCTCCACTTTCTCCTCCAGCGTTCTTTCCTTTATCTCCATTCACGTTTTTACTTACATATCGTTTCCTAAAATAAAAAACCAAGATTTTAACCATTGAGATGTGGTTTTATGAGTTTCATTAATCGCTACCATTTTCACATCATCTTCAAGTTATTATTCTTCACGCCTCCATGAAGACCTCTATGAAAAATGGCAGAGATTCAAATCTTTCGATTGGAGAGTGCGCACTCAATTTCGCCATGTTGCTCTTGAGGATCTTTGTGAAGTATTATATTTTAATTTACTTTGGAAACGGGGAAGGTACGTAACTTCAATCTTATTGATGCAAAGTGATGCATGCGGTGCCATTGTATTTTTCATAAATTTTATGGTAATATTTTATTTTATGAAAATATTTTTTTTCTTAATAATTAAAAAAAAACTTCAACTTAATTCGTCTTCAAAGCTCAATAATAGAGTTTTCACTCTTTGCAATGCATAATTTATTGAGTTTCTACTTTGGCTACCATGCAGAGTTTAGAGACAATTTTTATTTGAAAGTAAAGGTCAATAATAAAGTTCTCTCTTATTTCTAATGAAATTCACCCACACAATTTACAACCAAATGCCTCTTATGGATACATTGAAATTCCAGAGTCCATAAATTTTAATAGCTTGGGAGATTTTGGTGATTCGGGACTGGTGGTGGATCAATCTCATGGTCTTGAAATCTAAAAAAATATGGGTTTTGATGCCCTTAATTAAGATAGATTCTTAATTTTTTGGTGATGAATTAATATTAATTCTATTAAGATTGTAATATAGTGTATTTTAAGAGACATCTAAAATTTGAATATCTATTTTAAAGGATCGAGATCGTGTTTATCACATATTTTTGACATCTTAACATTTATCTATGTTTTACCATTATTACGACTCATATGGGAACCAATTGTTTTATTCAAGAGTCGAACTTCAGACCTTGCTTAAAAAGATCAAGCTCCCTTACCACTTGGGCCAACTAAATGCAAGTAGCACATAGATTTATTATTAAGAAATAGAATTATAAAAAACAAAGTGAAAGAAACATCTTATAGACATTTCTTTCAAATAATATGAAAATTATTTAATTATGAAGTTTGTATATAATTACTAATTTAGGAAGTTGTGGATTCAAGTCTCCTCCCATCTAATTAAGTTTGAAGTATGATTAGTCATTTTCTTATAAAAAAATATTACGTGAAAAAAATTACTACATTATAATTTAATTGTATATGATAATATGGTATTAAATAAGAGTTTTCTCAATGTGAAGGTGAAAGATATCTTTGTAATCATGTCTATGCCATTGCCATGCATATCCCACCGACAATCGTGGCTTAGTCTACCTTTATATGAAGATGCCATGAGAACTTGATTTTCCCACCCCAATTATGTAAAAAGCCTTATGACATCCATCCTTTTGATAAAAAAAAAATACTAATGAGTTTTTTCAATGTTGTTATATAACAAGTAGATAGATTCTTATTAGGTTCCCTATTGGCATCCGACTCCAACCGCTCTGATTAATCTATGTTTTAGCATTATTAGGACTCATATGGGAACCAATTTTTTTTTATTCACGAGTCGAACTTGAGACCTCGCTTAAAAACACCAAGCTCCCATACCACTCGAGCCAACTTAATGCAAGTAGTAGATAGATTGATTATTAAGAATTAGAATTAAGAAAAAAAAGCGAAAGAAACATCTTATAGACATTTCTTTAAAATAATATTAAAATTATTTATTTATGAAGTATCTACACAATACACTAAAAATAATAAACAAAAAAACCGCTCTTCAATGAAATCACAGAAAGAATGGTTTATTTAGCCATTCTTGCAATTAATAACAAAATGCTAAAGTATAAGCATGTATTTAAGAATATATATGTTACATCAATTATAATCTCTAAATAGAAGTAATGTTTTAATCCATTATAATTCCTCATTTTTATCATCGAATTTTAAATACTTTCAATATGTGATTTTTTAATGTGTCACTTGATATGATTTACTTAGAACAATAAATTGTGTTCACGTGCCCCTATCGAATTAAATTCTCGAATCATTATTTAGTAGGTCGCGCTCATAAGCAATTCGAATTAGTTTATCTCAAAAAATAAAAGCTATACCTACCCCTCCTTCCAATTAATCCTCTTAATGAGTATTCACTGATATTGATTACGTTCCTTTTATGATCTAACAAATTCCTCCATCAATTGTTGACCATTACATTATATTGATCAACAAATCAATAATAGAACTGCTACCATGAATGAACAATGAAATCGTCGTCGTTTATCTCAAAGGCAATGACGTCAAAATTTGTCAAATTCATATATAGAGGACCTATTCGCAGCTCGACAAAATCAAGAGACTCCTGAGATTATTGAACAAAGGAATGTTCGACATCAAAGATATTACAACGCTACAATTCCATGTAAAGTACATACAGTTATATTTTTTAAAATTATTTATTTATTACGTAAGTTATATATTCTTACTAATATAATACACCATGCTTCTATTAGTAGTATTATTTATTTAAATTTCATATACATACATTCTTTAAGTTATAATATCTTCCATGAACACATCTTCTATTCTCTAAAAAAAATACATTGTCGCAATGCTTTTTTTTGTTGGATGATGTTATACATACGTTATATTTTTTTATTTTTCTATCTTTCCTTCCATGGTCAAACTATTTTAAAAGGCTTCTTTGTAATTGATATATGTTGATACATGTCATGGATCGGGATCATATTAAAATTAATTTTGTTGGATTGAATTATTCAAAATGAAATTTATAATATTGTCTAAGCTCTTATCACAATAAATATTTTATAGGTTGTATGTATCTGCCATGAGATATTCTAAATTCATGAGCACTGCATATATCTAATTTCACCAAAAATTGATATTTAGACCCAACTAAAAAAATTTATCACTATTATTGGAAGGTAATTTTGACTCACATTTTTCTCTTTAAATATAAAGTCAATAAAATTATACATGTCATTAAGATAATATTTTAATACTAACTTTCACACATGTTTCTTGACACATTTATTGTTTACGCCTCACGCGCAGAGCACGTGCCCATTGACTAGTATATATATAGTAAAATAAATAAGTAAATATAAATGGTTTAAAAAAAAAAGGAAAAACAAGTAAATAAACCCCTGAGAAATTATGGAACATAGGCAATTAATTGAAATAATATAATTTTGATAATAAAGTGGAAATTGGAAGTTTTCGTGGTCAGTACGCCGAGTGTTCTCTCGTAAAGCCTGACACGACGCTCGAAAAAGTTGAAAATTAGAAAAAATGAAATAAATACTTGGAAAATTGAGAAAATTGTGGAAATTGGATTTTTATAAAAATTAATGAAAATTGAGGACGTTTGTTGAAAATAATAATCTCTAGTATTTTTTTGAGGATTTTTGTCGGGTATTTTTCTCGTAATGTGTGTTTACGATACTCGAAAATGTCCAAAATTTAGAAAATTATTTTATGGCCTAGTCTAGGGTAGTTTTTTATTCTGAATCACAATTTGAAGTCAAAATTGGAATCTGGATATCCGAGGATATGGTTCAGAGATAATTTCAAGATTTTCGAGCCAAGGTTGGACCGAAAAATATACAATAAATTAGAAAATTGATATTTAAGTCTAGACAACGTAATTTTCAATGTCGGACAATAATTTTAAGTCGAAAATGGAATTCGGGCATCAGATAATTAATTTTAAAAATATTTTTGGGGTTTCGGGACGTGATTCGGACAGTAAGTGTAATTGGTTGGAAACAACTGTGGAATGGTTGGAGAATATTATTGGAGTTATGAATGAATTATAGGATTGCTATTGGAATCTCGTGTGGACGAGGTAACTGATTTGGAGCGCAAGGGAACGTTAGTATCGCGATTGTAAGGTTAAGTAAATCTCATGGTAACTTTTACATTGTATGATTATATTTTCGTATAAATTGCATTAATCCTTGAAATTGCATTTGTGGTGGTACATGCATACATGGTTGGGAAGAATAAGGCTTTTCGAGTCTTAGTATATGGGTCTACCTAATTGTATTACAGGGTAGAACTATGCAGTGTCTGCCTAATTATGAAAAGCAAGGTATATAAAGCCACATAACTGTGTATTACAAGGTAAGAACTGGTAGTGTCTATCTGATTGTGTACAGGGTAGAATTATATTACACTTGAGGGGTTAAAGTCACTGATACTTTGCATCGCGTGATTATCATGAGGTCACGTTGAATCAGATCATACTTTGATAGACTCAAGGAAAGAGACTCGTACGGTTATTCTTTTCGTGCATAAATCTTTATTATTGTTTACCCACCACTTTTGGAAGAGACGCCTTTTGATTGTGGTTGGTCAACAAAAACGAGATTTGTTTTAAAAACAAAAATTCGAGAAAATTTGGGATGGATTCATGTTTGGTTTTAAATCCCTTGAATTATATTCTTATTTAAATTTCTTGGATTATTATGTATTTGGTTACTACAGGTGTATTGGATAGTGTGGGATTTACTTATTTAACATTATCAAATTTTTATAATTGGATAATGACAGTTTCTAACGGCGATCAGGGAAAGAAGAAGCTTTCTCATTATTGGTGATGTACTCAATTCATTTCTCTCTATGTTTGTATTACTTTTGACTACAAAATGTTGAATAAATGGGTTTTTAGGTTCGTGTGAGGTTAGAATCTCTTTAGAAACGGGTGAAACATTTTAGAATGATTGGAATTGTTTTAATGGTTTAAGGATGGATTGAAATGCCATGGAGTTAAAGTAATGATGATTTAAAGATTTTGAAAACCAGAGTTAGATTAGAATGAATGAATAGTTTTATAAAATATAAATATATTATCATGGGTGGATTGTAACTGCCCACTTTCCAAATGGACCGCCACAAGGGTCGATGCAAGCCCACGACCTGGCCTACCAATGCCAAGTTGTGTTCCACATGCCAACTCATCCACCATTTAAGCATTATTAACTTTAAATGACAACAATTGACCGTTTAAATTGTTATTGAACTCAAGTCATCGCGCAGGAAAGGCGGAAGAAATATGCGGATAAATACTTTGAAGGTCTGAGCTATAAGGTTGGAGACTTGGTGAATGTGAGAATTTCACCTTGGAAAGGTCATCAGAGGTTCGGCATTAAGGGGAAACTAGCACCAAGATACATCAGGCCGTTCAGAGTTGAGGAACACATCGGCATAGCGGCATACCATCTGAAGTTGCCACCGCAGTTGGTAGGAGTATACCCAGTGTTTCATATTTCCATGTTAAGGCTGGCTAAGTCGAAACTGAGGCCTATGGTTGATATACGTCAGATTGAGGTACGACCTGACGTGTCATACGAGGAACAGCCTGTGAAAATCATGGATAAAAGGACTCAGATTTTGAGGAATAAGGAGATTCTGAAGGTTTTGGTTAGATGGCAGCCTCACGGGACCGAGGGACTCACTTGGGAGCTCGAGTCTACTACGCGACGACGGTATCACTACTTATTTGCCGGTAAGTATGTTCAGTATGGCGAAGTCATAGTCCTTCGGTAACTCGAGCCATCGCCGCTGTCACATGTTTAGCTCCCTCTGAGAGAACAAATACCTCAAACTCTGATGATCCGTGAACAACACGAACCTCTCACTATACAGTTAATGCCTCTAGGCCTTGAGTGGAAACACGACTGACGCAAGCTCCAAGTCATGCACTGGATAGTTCACCTCATGAGGTATCAATCGGCGAGATAAATAGGCCACTGGGTGTCCATCCTACATTAACACGCCACCCAACCCAGTGCCTGATGCATCAGTATAGACGGAAAAACCTTTACTTGCCAGCGGTAAAGCCAAAACTAGCACCGAAGTTAATTTCCTCTTAAGCTCCCGAACGCATCTTCACATTCCTATGACCATTCAAATCTAACATCCTTTTTAGTCAGCCTCTTCAACGACTTTGCAATCATCGAGAAGCCCTACACAAGCGCTTGTAATATCTTGCCAAACCCAGGAAACTCCGGATGTCAGATACAGACTCGGTGTCTTCCAATCAATAATCGCCTGAATCTTGTCACCATCAACTAATATACCCTTACCACTGATGACATGGCCCAAGAACTTCACCTCACTCAACCAAAAGCACATTTGTTGAACTTGGCATACAATTTGTGCTCTCTAAGTGTCAACGATACATCTCTGAGATGTCTCTTGTGCTCCACATGAGTCTTACTGTAAATCAAGATGTCATCAATAAAAATAATGACGTATCGATCAAGGTATGGCCTCAGCACCCAATGCATCAAATCTATGAAGATCGTCGGTACATTAGTTAGCCCAAACGGCATGACCGTGAACTCGAATAGGCCATAACGCGTACTAAACGCAGTATTCTCTACATCATCTTCTCGAATCCCCAACTGATGGTATCATAATCATAAATCGATCTTCGAGAAGAACTTGGCCCCAGCCAATTGATCGAATAAGTTGTCGATTCTTGAAAGTGGGAAATGATTTCGAATCGTCACCTAATTCAACTTCTGATAGTCACGCGCATATGCATTGAGGTTCATTCTTCGCCAACAGAACTGGAGCTCCCCAAGGTGACATGCTAAGGTGAATGAAACCCTTCTGTAGTAAGTCATCTAACTAGGTCCTCAACTCCTCGTGCTCCGATGCTGACATCCTATATGGCCTGCTGTAGATTGGTTGAGTCCCCGAATCAGCTCAATAATGAACTCAACGGCCCTCGGTGGTGGTAATCCTGGAAAATTGTCAGGAAACGCATCTGGAAACTCGCAGACAATAGGGACATCCTTAACCTTCACACCGTCTTACACTCCGGCTCAACCATAGCCGCGTGCGTCTCCATTTCTTGCGACGTCGCTAATCTGCCTCGAGTAATAGGTAATGTAGATGTCACTTCGGCGAATGTAAACCTTGGAATCCCCTCAATGTCAAACGTCACAGTCTTATTGAAATAGTCGATCTGTGCGTGATAAAATGACAACCAATCCATCTCGAACATTGCGTCGAACTCCAAGTACTCTAACACTCTCAAATCAGCTAGTAGCTGATGTCCCTCGATCTCCACAACACAACTCTAACAAATCCGATTAAGGTAAATCTTATCCCCAGCTGTCGTGTTGAGAACAAGATGTGTATCCAAAGTCTGTGTAGGTAACCCTAACTCTCCTACCATGCGTCCAAAAATAAAAGACAAGGTACTACCAGAATCCATCATAACATGCATAGTAATACCACAGACAGATAACTTACCCTCAACTAACCGTCTAGTAGCTTCCATGTCCGGGCTGCGCGACCCCAAATACTGATGTTTGGGCCCTATCTCTTGCTCGCTCCATCTGTGGTGGTAGTGAAGCTGGTCTAGGACAATTCACCACAATATGCCCTACCTAACCGCAACAATAACATGTACGGGTCTCTGATTTGCCAAAACTCCTCCGACTCGGCGTCTGACGCCGGCCTCGACTCCGGCCTCTCAAACCTCTATCATGCCTCGCTGCCTAGACTGATCAACGGGTGCGGAAGACGTAGAATATGCCATCTGACGATCATCACGTCGCTCTCTGTCATCACGACGATCTCTGTCACCTCTGCTACCCTGACTAGTCTGCCAATCTCCTCGGCAAAGTCTTTGGCTTTGTCTCTAACGATCCTGATCTCTCATTTGTCTCTTTGGCCTCTGATCAGACCGAGAACCCGATGGTAGCTGACTCTACTGACCCTGCAGCGCAGCCTGAATTGCTCGTCGACTAGCCCTCTGAACCATGTAGGTTTTGTATGCGAGGCACCTATCATAGACTTCAGTTAGAGTACGAGCTCCACTTGATACCACTGTGCTCGCTATCCTCTCATCCAAACCCCGGACAAAGTAGTATATCTGCAATCGATGGGTACCTGCTATGTCCAAGGAGTACGACAATAGATATCGAACCTTTCCATGTAGACCGTAACCGACAGATTACCCTAGACTAAGGATAAAAACTCCTCCCTCAAGCGAACCCTGACCTCCATTGGTATGTACTCATCCATGAACAATGTCTGGAACTCTGCCCACGCAGCCACAGAGGATGAGTCGTAGTGTAAGTAGTCCACCAGATCGTAGCATTAGCTCTCAAATAGAAACTCGATAATCGAGATTGATCGATCTCCTTTACTCGCAACAAGTCATGTAGCCGCTCATGGGATAATAGCCACCTCTCGGCTACCTCCGGGTCTCCGGCCATAAAATACCCTGGAGAGAACTTAAGGAAGACCCTCATCTTCTTAGCCTCTAATGTCATCTGGCTCCCTAAAGTCGATGCCACTACTGGTTGCTCGGTCATAGCAGGTGTAACCACCACTGCAGCCTCCACTGGTCCTACGGTTGGTGTAGGCCTCTCTATCTATGATGTTGCCGCCTACACCTGAGCCTCGGCTGAAGTAGGCCCTACGACTCCCTGCATAGTCATCGGTGTAGCTACAACAGTAGTAGGAGGAGGAACAACAACCTCCCGAGCTCTCAACATATCCATCAGCAACGTGAACATATCGTCCATCGTTCGTGCCAACGACTCCAAAGTCAGGGTCGATCTCGTCGGATCACTGGTATCTCTGACCTCATGCTGGTATTTGATGGTGGTTTGTCTATCGATATATGTATCGAAGAACGTGCACCCAATCAGCCTCAATACCAATATATGTGTAGCGTATGTATAATACACTCAAAATATAACATGTATATCCATGATTTCTACCCAGTTCACCTCTCTTCCCAACTAGGACTCTAAGCACTTCCTTTGGGTTTCCACATCTACAGGTTATTCATCAGGTTTATCCTCAAACGGGACCACAAAAGTAATCGTATCAGAGTTAACATCTAAGTCCTCGAGGTTCACTAACCTCGCTCTGATACCAAAATGTAACGACCCATTTTCCAAATGGACCGCCACGAGGGCCGATGCAGGCCCACAACCTGGCCTACCAATGCTAAGCAATATCCCACATGCCAACTCATCCACCATTTAAGCATTATTAACCTCAAATGACAACAATTGAATGTTTAAATTGTTACTGAACTCAAGTCATCTGTTAAGATCATGTTAAACGCAAATAAATCACAACAGATAAGTCTTTAGCACGACAAAATATATATAACAGAAAAGTCATGCAATTAACTCTGATACCGAGTGTGGAAAACACATATATCATCATAGATAAAAAAATGTACCTCAATGTAACATAATATCAACATTATAAAGTCCTAGTGTATCACTCATAATCCTAAATCCCAAAATAGAAAAAAATATGTATAGACAAACGTACAAGCCTGGCTAAGCGTCTTTGTATTTCGGTAGCTTGCCCTTGACGGACTCATACTAGGATCTGCACTCAAGCCATTACAAAAGACAGATGATGAGTCCAGAGTGAGTATTCCCAAGGAAATTAAGTCAACAATACTAAAAATAATTACTGGAATTTAAAGAAAACTATTAAATAAACATGCGAAAATATAAACAGTCAACTGTGCTCATCGCATGCATATGTAATAGTGAAAGCTCAAAGTGTGTGTTCCTAGCCCCTAGGGTTAGACTAGCGTCATACTTCGGACTCCCAACAAACTAATGCCAATGAGTAGCACTCAAGCAAGGCCAATATCAAGATCCATAAGGTGGTCGACGTGGAACCTATGACGCACCAACACGTGCCCGTCACTCTCTCGGGTAGCCCTATTCACCGAGATGACACACGTGTTATGGCCTAGTGGACGTACACACAGAAATGGCATGGAGGGAAAGCCTTAACGTCTGTCCATTACAACACACCAGGAATAGAGTAATGAAAGACAAAAAATGAATTCAAACGCAAAAGTAAATATTGCTCAAGAAATTTTAGTTGGGATACTACACACCTCACACCAAACTCCGTGTCCCATCACTAACCCCCAGTCCAGCCCTGCCTAGTCCCGAATATCCCAAATTATAGCTCGTACTGACCTATTTCCATGTATAAGTGATATTTAGTCATTTGTATGTGTGTTAAGTCATTTCACATAAATTATGTCAAAACAGGGGTACATTAGCGCGTTAGGTCTGGGCATTAGCGTGCTAAATGCCCAAACAGTTATACGTTTTTAGCCCAGACGAATATTAGTGCAATAATTTTTTAAGCCTAGCGTGCTAATTGTCATTAGCGCGCTAATCGCGTTCTGGACAACAAAACTGCTGAAGTTTTTGGGTTTTTAAACAACCCACCAACTCAACAACAACCACAACACCAACAAAACAACTTTAAAACACTAGAAATCCATTATGACAACAACTCAACATCCACCAAATCTTCACTAACACCTCTCAAATTATGATCAAAAGATAGAGGAAGTTATGGTGTTTGTGGTAATCACCTTGGATTTGATGATTTACCCACTCCAAGCTCCTTGAATCACCATGTTTAATCACTCCAAACCTTGTTTTTGCTATTCAAATCTTAGATGATAGGATGAGGAGAGAAAAAAAATGGTGGAAATGTGATAATGTTGACTTTTATAGGTTGAATTGTCATCTCCTCTCACATCTGTATCTCTAGGAGATCAAATAAACCCCATTAGTTTCTTTTCCAATCCACTAGTGACTCTAAAATGACACCTTTGGCACACTCACCCTTGTATTTAACTCAAAAGTGGTCTTTCGGGTGTTTCGACGCCCGATTTCGAATCCCCAACCGCGACATGCGCGTACCACCATGTCCCTAACCACCAAATAGACATTCCATATTAATTATTTAACCATTTTTATTCATTTTGTGTGTTTTAGTTTCCCCGGCCTAGTGTTACGTCGGTTAAACTACCCGGTACCCGCTTCGACACGCATATTGAGGCAACTACTTAACACACAGTCTTTCACGCTAAATGTAATATACTAACGTGCATTGCGATGCCTTGTACACTATTTCAATATAAACATCGCAAATTAACAATTCAGCACACAAAAATTACTATTTACCTAGCTTCAAGCGCACACAAGCCTAACTGTGGGTCCCACGATGGGTCCCACGAGCGTATGAGCTGTCAGCCACGTTTGCAAATACGTCATTATAAACGGCGAATTAAATTCAGGTCGTTACTTGGATTTTGAGTCCTTTGGCATTTTAACCAAGCGTAGCAGGTCTGTTGAAGATTTATGAAGGCCGAGATTTTCAGTGTAGGCTTAGAAATAGAGGAAATGTTAACGAGAAATTTGTACGAATTTTTTAGGATTATATAATTAATCTTTACAAAAAATTTGAGGTACAAGATTCGTTTTAGAATCCCTTTGTGGTTGATTTAGAATCATATTTGATAATTACTCTAATAGAATTTTAATGATTTATTGATGATGAGGTTAAGGTTGCTAGGTTATCGATGGATTAAGGTAATCTAGGTCGGTAAGATGCCCTAATTAAGTCTGACAGGAAATAAGGAGGTCATCTCAGCATTTGTGGAGTAGTGGCATCCAGAGACTAATACATTTCACCTACCCTGTGGTGAAATGTCTATAACGCTCGATGATGTTAACATTCTTTCGAACATCCATGTGGTCGGCAAAATGGCGGCGGTCAAGAATTTCGGCCGATACACAGAGGAGTCTCGCATGGAGGCGATCAAAATTGTTTCCAACTTGCTTGGAGTTAGTATTGACGAGCCTGAGGAAGAGGTTAACTACACGATGGGTCTGACGGTGCGACTAGCTTAGTTGAAAAGTCATTTTTGCCCACCCAAGTCTACCAGTAGTTCCACTTCTCGTACGTACCCTAGAGTGGAGTGTACTACCCGGGCATACTTATTGTATTTGCTTACGTGCACTCTATCACCGATAAGAGTGGGTCAAGAGTTTCAATTGCATTACCGAAGGTTCTAGAGAACTTTGATGAGGTCGGGACTTACGCATGGGTGCTGCCGGCCTAGCTTACCTCTACCATCACCTCGAGCCAGTCAACAGTGCGGAGGTGTCACAGGTTACAGGGTATCTAACTTTGCTTGAGGTACATATTTTGTGGTCCTTGTGATTTTGTTATGTTTTGATTTGGTTTTGTAATTGTACTTTTACTACTTAATTAACTTTACTTACGTTTGTTCGTTCATATTTAGGGATGGATATACGAGCAATTCCCTCTCCAGCTCACATCGTCTAATATGAAATACATCAACCACCTACACCCATGGGTCTCGATGTTGATATAAAAGCATGAGATGGTAGCGAATGTAGACAAGCTCAGTTCCATTCGCATGACCCTTAATAGGTTCGCGGCTGAGCGAGGTGTGTGTTTGATTTGGTTCATTTTGTTATTCTAATTTATGACGAATATGTTTTAATGGTGTTGTTGACTTCATTGATTTATGTGACTTAAGATCCATATGCTTATGTCAGGCCCAACGGTGTCGTTCTACCCATCGCCTTCTTCTTTGGTACGCTAAAGTACATGGATATGGTGGAGCCATACCATCCGGAGAGGATCCTTTAACAGCTTGGTCATGTTCAAGGGATACCACCAGCTCTATATCACCTTCTCGAAGCGAACCGAGGCTGCACTGCATTGAAGTACTCGGTCAAGTACGAGTTAGTACCTGAGAATCGGGAAAGGTGGCATTCCCATTCACTTGCTTCCGAAAACTGATGCGAGAAAGCGAGGTTCAACTTCATGGCCACACTAGAGTATCTGCCATGGTTCTTTCAAGTCTCGCATCCTATTGTTGAGAACCCAGAGAATGGCGAAGGAGACGATAATATAGTAGTGGACTATGAGTTGTTGGAGGTAAAATTGCAGTATTTAAGATTAAGTTGTTACTCTTATCCTTGGGTTATGTACTGTTTTCATTGGCATTTTGGGTTTTGTTTTGAATAGCATAATCGTCGTGCCACCGCGTTGGCATGGATACACTTGCCAGTGAGAATGGCCAAAATGGAGGCGACGGAGAAAATGGCTAATGATGTGGTGGACTATCTGACGAGTAGAGGTCTTAGCACTGCTACCACCACCACTACCATGACCACTACGGCACCGACCGCACCTAGTAATGGTTCCCAGCGTGACAGCACTGCCGTGTCAAGTTCGTCTCAGCCACCAAGTCACAACATACATACATTAGGGAAAAAGATAAGAAGAAGGCCAAATTTGGTTAAGGTTTTTTTGACTTGTTTGAATGGGATGTGGTTTTTGTATAATTTGTTGCTGGATATTAATTCATTTTTGTGTTGTTGGTTTATGTACTTGTTGAATTTGTTCTTGTTTGGTGCATTTTTTACACAATTAAGGTGTTCGAATGGTGATATGCCTATTGTTTTTGTTAAGTTTGTTGAAAATTGCAAGTTTATTGTGTCAATCATTTTTTCTGACACAATATCGATCAGGCAGGTACGTGATCCATCAGTAAGTCTCGGTCATGCATTACCGAGTGTGTAGCGATTGTTTTGGTTATTTCCCATCGAAACGTGTCTATGTATTGTTAGGTTCTCGGATATGCACAACCAAGATTTGTGCCAAATTGCGGGACGTCATGGCTAAAATTTGTACAACTGTCACTGCACACTACGTTGCCTTATAGTTCCATTTGTCGATGGTCTCGGTCGTTCAAAATATCTCGTATTGCATACAATGACCATATTGTTGTCCACTGTTACGGCTGTCTCGTACCAAAATGCTATGGGCACCCCCAATCTATTTTATTAAGGCACCGCTAATTATTCCTCTTTTAGGGGATTTGTCAACATTGGAATGATAATTTTTTCAGACGGTCTCGGTAATGTGTGAGCAAGACAATATTGTCAGTCTCTGTTGCATGTATCCGAGAGTAGCTCATGTTTCTCGGACCTGCTTGGCAAAGACACTATATTTACAAGTTTATTAAGATTTGCTAAAGTGTAGGGACTTCCCACTAGGATATAAAACAGAAACCTCGAGGAATATATTGTTGTTTGAGAAAAATACACAATTGTAGCAATTAAGTTAAGTTTTTAGACTTGATACACAACAGTGTTAGAATCAAAAAATTTGCAACTTGATGTATTTCACAAGAAATGATAAGTTGTCAATAATGAATTAGTAACCTACCACAATGCAATTTAACAAAGAATACAACAAATGTGTTTTCCAACAAAATACAATGAAATGTTAATATGTTAAGGTTCTGCTAAGTTTATCACTGTGGGCATGCCTAGCTATGAAGATTGAATCAAAACTCGTGGTTGGATGTCAATACCAACCTATAGCATAAACATTCGCGAATATCCTCCACATAATAAACACAGGGGGCACCGGTGCATTAGGCTTGAATATGACCTATCAATTATAAGTCTAAAACAAAAAGTGTTGTCAATAATGAATTAGTAACCCACCACAATGCAAGTTAACAAAGAATAAGAAATGAGTAACGACCGATCATTGACACAATATATTAGTAACCAACCCAACCCAATGAGTGTCGTTCACATTTGTAACGCCAATGACTACCCAATCCTTCATAGGCAGAGGGGCACCACGTACAGGAAAAATGACATGCAATTACCATTTGACATGTTTACTAACACAACGTTAAATGTTGTTGCAATTATAAATCTCATATCCAGAATGATAATCCACTTGTCGAAACTCATATCCATACCTTCACAAAATTCCACGGCCCGTCTAACCATTATGTAAAAACCTCTAAGCAAATCCATCCAAAACTCATTATGATTTTCTAATTCCCTAACCATACTTTCTCTGACCCCTCATCCAACCGTCTACATCTGATAATCCAAGACCGAAGGCAACACAATGGAATATACAATGACCATCGCTATCCACATTGACAGTACATTCAACGTGTATAACCCAATATGGCTGAATAGTATGAATGAGTCCAATCTCAGATGTTCCCACATATGCCCCCCATGTTCGATGAACTTTATGTTTCACTTCATTTCCCTTCTTTCGCGCACTAGCCACGTCCGCCCTCGTGAGTACAAACTCAAAGCCACTAGGATATCTCATCGTAGACGTGTCGTCTTCCTCGGCTTTCTTCTTGTTCAAGTCATTGTTTTCTTTCTTTCTTTTCTTCCCTTTTTTTCCTTTTCTTGCTCCCTATAAAAGAACTGATGTAACCTCTAAGTGTCGGTCCCCCTCATCCTAACCTTTGCCTTTGGTGCAACCCCCTGCTGTTGATGAAGGACAACTAATCTCTCTTAGTTGTTAAATGACCTTAAGATACACATCATCATCAATACATGATTCAAACTTAGCCAGAACTCTCTGAATCTCATCATTAAAGTTATATCAATCCGATTTATAGATTTTTCGGGTATCATACTCAACTTCTACAAACAAACATGAATGTCCTCAAGTGGTATAGGTGATATGGCCAAAATATGGTTGTTAAGCTCATTCGCGCAAGGAATACCATGATTGGTACGTATCGCACAACCACATAAGATCGGGTCTATCCATACATCATCGGCACGTGCAACCTCATCACGAATCAAATTCAATGCTTTTTTAGAGACATAACACTATAAACGGCGATACAACCCATCCATATATCCATGTGGACAACATCAGACTAACCTTAAATAAGGCTTTGATCCTGTTATGTTATATGTCAAGCGTTCCATGTATGACACTCCAAAGTGACTCAAAGTTCGCAATACAAGTGCCTATATATTGTTTGAGAGTGGAATGTGCAGACTCAACTCTCTGAGTCATGGTTTCTCCAAGATGAAACATCGATCGGTCTATGCACATAAATTTGTCCTTATAATCCCGCAACCAAGTATTCTCCAAATAAGTGATCAATCGTTTAACATTTTGGTACTCATCACATATGGTATTCCACCTAAGCTCGAGTGATGCTTTCATCTTAGTATACATCAAAGTCGTCCACCTATCACTAAAGAGTTTGAAGCCTTCGTTTTGTACATACATATTTTAGTGTTGCTCAACACCATCTTGTCGATGCGCCACATGCAAAGAAGGTAAGAAGATTGGGGAAAAACATATTCAATTGCATTAATAAGGCCCAATTCTCTATCGGTGACAAAAACGTTAGGTGTAGACCACACGTCCAATAAACCTCTCAAAATTCTCAATGCCCAAGTATAGTTAGCACTAGTCTCCGATGATATGAAACAAAACCCAACTGAGAATATAATGTCTGTGGAAGTATCCCCAACAATCTCCAACAATGGCATTCGGTACCTATTTGTCTTATATGTTCAATCTATGAGAATAACGAACGGGAAACACCTCGACAAGTTGATGGAGTCCTGATGTGCCCAAAATAAATCTATCACTACATTCATTTCGGTGTCCCTCCTTTGCCATGATAAATACATATGGTTCTCCAATAATTGTAAGAGTTGTTGCATTTGACTTCTCCCACCAACTTCTTTAATCTGATTCATTTATCTTGCATTATATATTGTCCGCAATGTCGAAGCATTGTTCGCATCCCTTTGCCTCAGTATTCAAGATTTGACGAGGCTTAACATTGCTTTTACTCACCCGATCTAAAATAGCGGCAGATAATCTTCCTGCATATGAGTGCCCTTTCAAGTATTTCGCAGTGTCATTGTTGTGCTTGCCACTTATAACCCTCACATACCAATATGAGTCCGAGGATTCCTTAATCTCGATAAGAAAAGGACAATGACATTTTTTATACTGGTGTTGGGCCTTGTGTTGTCCTCATCTTCATCACCGTTTGTAACTTTTTGTGATATTTTAGCAAGTAATTCAGTTTTAGCAATCCCAACTCCCTGGGAATCACCCCTATATTTTCCCGGATCTCTTACATGCAATTACGACCTTTCCCTTACGACCATTCCTTCCAGCATCGGACATCTTCATAATCAATACAAACTTCCTAGCACGACCTGTAGCTTGAACCCAAACGACAACCTCGGTTCTAGTTTGAAAAAAACATTTCCCTGTATAAAAAAGTTAGAGAAGTCTTCAAAGCCACTTGCAAATGGCACACTTGATGATGGCGCACTTGGCGATGGTACACTTGTCAATGGTACTTCCTGTAGAAAAAATGGCGAATATCGTAACAATTCAGAATCAGAACTCTAAAATACTTAAAATATATAAATGTTAGTAATGCTGTTCCGAGACGTAATACAATGTTTCGGTACGTGTTGAACGATACTCATCTATATGTTACGACAACATTAAAAAAAACTAATGATGATGTCTCGGTCGGTACTAACTAAAACTAAAGATGGAGACTCAGTTGACACTCTCTCGAGACTTATTGACAAGTCTCGATACTGTGTAGCCGAAATAATCGTGTTGCCTCTAAGACTCCATAATTTGAAACCCTAACCCCTTTGAATGTTCAAAACTCACCTCCAACTGTCTCGATTAAGAACTAGTTGCGTCTTGGGCATCCATTGTACACTAAACACACACGAATCGCGCCGAGACCTACACATCAAATAAGCTCAAAGAATCAAACAACCATTTTCAACCCACCAACGCACAGTACATACCTATGCCTTAAACCATTCAAAACAGAAAAAAATAAGTACATACAAACCTTGTACACACTATTTGACCGAATAACGTCGCGTCCGATCGTCGACAAAGATAACGGAATGGTCGGAGTTTGCTATTCTTCAAGGAAAAACGGGGTGGGATGCAAAAAAAAAAAATGTTTTTGTTCTTCAATGGTGTGGGAGGGCATATTAGTTATTTCGTATTATGTTGGAACTAGTCAATGGCACGCGCTCTGCGCGTGAGGCGTAAACAATAAATGTGTCAAGAAACATGTGTGAAAGTTAGTATTAAAATATTATCTTAATGACATATATAATTTATTGACTTTATATTTAAAGAGAAAAATGTAAGTCAGAATTACCTTCCAATAATAGTGAATTTTTTTTTTGTTGGGTCTAAATATCAATTTTTCGGTGAAATTAGATATATGCAGTGCTCATGAATTTAGAATATCTCATGACAGATACATACAACCTATAAAATATTTATTGTGATAAGAGCTTAGACAATATTATAAATATCATTTTGAATAATTCAATCCAACGAAATTCATTTTAATATGATCCCGATCCATGACATGTATCAACATATATCAATTATAAAGAAGCCTTTTAAAATAGTTTGACCATGAAAGGAAAGATAGAAAAATAGATAAATATAATGTATGTATAACATCATCCAACAAAAAAAGCATTGCGACAATTTAATTTTTTTTAGAGAATAGAAGATGTGTTCATGGAAGATATTATAACTCAAAGAATGTATGTACATGAAATTTAAATAAATAATATTACTAATAGAAGCATGGTGTATTATATTAGTAAGAATATATAACTTACGTAATAAATAAATAATTTTAAAAAATATAATTGTATGTACTTTACATGGAATTGTAGCGTTGTAATATCTTTGATGTTGAACATTCCTTTGTTCAATAATCTCGAGTCTCTTGATTTCGTCTAGTTGCGAATATGTCCTCTATAGCTGAATTTGACATATTTTGACGTCATTGCCTTTGAGATAAACGATTTTGACGTCATTGCCTTTGAGATAAACGACGACGATTTCATTGTTCATTCATGGTAGCAGTTCTATTATTGATTTGTTGATCAATATAATGTAATGGTCAACAATTGATGGAGGAATTTGTTAGATCATAAAAGGAACGTAATCAATATCAGTGAATACTCATTAAGAGGATTAATTGGAAGGAGGGGTAGGTATAGCTTTTATTTTTTGAGATAAACTAATTCGAATTGCTTATGAGCGCGACCTACTAAATAATGATTCGAGAATTTAATTCGATAGGGGCACGTGAACACAATTTATTGTTCTAAGTAAATCATATCAAGCGACACATTAAAAAAAATCACATATTGAAAGTATTTAAAATTCGATGATAAAAATGAGGAATTATAATGGATTACAACATTACTTCTATTTAGAGATTATAATTGATGTAACATATATATTCTTAAATACATGCTTATACTTAAGCATTTTGTTATTAATTGCAAGAATGGCTAAATAAACCATTCTTTCTGTGATTTCATTGAAGAGCAGTTTTTTTTGTTTATTATTTTTAGTGTATTGTGTAGATACTTCATAATTAAGTAATTTTAATATTATTTTAAAGAAATGTCTATAAGATGTTTCTTTCGCTTTTTTTTCTTAATTCTAATTCTTAATAATCAATCTATCTACTACTTGCATTAAGTTGGCTCGAGTGGTAAGGGAGCTTGGTGTTTTTAAGCGAGGTTTCAAGTTCGACTCGTGAATAAAAAAAAATTGGTTCCCATATGAGTCCTAATAATGCTAAAACATAGATTAATCAGAGCGGTTGGAGTCGAATGCTAATAGGGAACCTAATAAGAATCTATCTACTTGTTATATAACAACATTGAAAAAACTCATTAGTATTTTTTTTTTTTATCAAAAGGATGGATGTCATAAGGCTTTTTACATAATTACAGGGTGGGAAAATCAAGTTCTCATGGCATCTTCATATAAAGGTAGACTAAACCACGATTGTCGGTGGGATATGCATGGCAATGGCATAGACATGATTACAAAGATATCTTTCACCTTCACATTGAGAAAACTCTTATTTAATACCCTATTATCATATACAATTAAATTATAATGTAGTAATTTTTTTCACTTAATATTTTTTTTATAATAAAATGACTAATCATACTTCAAACTTAATTAGATGTGAGGAGACTTGAATCCATAACTTTCTAAATTAGTAATTATATACAAACTTCATAATTAAATAATTTTAATATTATTTGAAAGAAATGTCTATAAGATGTTTCTTTCACTTTGTTTTTTATAATTCTATTTCTTAATAATAAATCTATGTGCTACTTGCATTTAGTTAGCCCAAGTGGTAAGGGAGCTTGGTCTTTTTAAGCGAGGTCCGAAGTTTGACTCTTGAATAAAAAAATTGGTTCCCATATGAGTCCTAATAATGGTAAAACATAGATAAATGTTAAGATGTCAAAAATATGTGATAAACATGATCTCGATCCTTTAAAATAGATATTCAAATTTTAGATGTCTCTTAAACTACACTATATTACAATCTTAATAGAATTAATATTAATTCATCTCCAAAAAATTAAGAATCTATCTTAATTAAGGGCATCAAAACCCATATAGATTTCAAGACCATGAGATTGATCCACCACCAGTCCCGAATCACCAAAATCTCCCAAGCTATTAAAATTTATGGACTCTGGAATTTCAATGTATCCATAAGAGGCATTTGGTTGTAAATTGTGTGGGTGAATTTTATTAGAAATAAGAGAGAACTTTATTATTGGCCTTTACTTTCAAATAAAAATTGTCTCTAAACTCTGCATGGTAGCCAAAGTAGGAACTCAATAAATTATGCATTGCAAAGAGTGAAAACTTTATTATTGAGCTTTGAAGACGAATTAAGTTGAAGTTTTTTTTTTAATTATTAAGAAAAAGAATATTTTCATAACATAAAGTATTACCAGAAAATTTATGAAAAATACAACGGCACCGCATGACATCACTTTGCATCAATAAGATTGAAGTTACGTACCTTCCTAGTTTCCGAAGCAAATTAAAATATAATACTTCACGAAGATCCTCAAGAGCAACATGGCGAAATTGAGTGCGCACTCTCCAATCGAAAGATTTGTATCTCTGCCATTTTTTCATAGAGGTCTTCATGGAGGCGTGAAGAATAATAGACTTGAAGATGATGTGAAAATGGTATCGATTAATGAAACTCATTAAAACCACATCTCAATGGTTAAAATCTTGGTTTTTTATTTTAGGAAACCATATGTAAGTGAAAACGTGAATGGAGATAAAGGAAAAACGCTGGAGGAGAAAGTGGAGAGAGAGAAAGAGAGAAAAGTGGAGGGGAGAGAGAGAGAACAGTAGAGAGAGAGAGAGAGAGAAACATGGATGTGTGTGTGAGAGAGAAGTAAATCTCCAAATCTTATAACTTTGTTAGGAATTGGGGTACTTTTAGAAAGTAATTCAATTTCGAATTGCATATATTTTCAATTAAATTACTAATTTATCTCAAATTTTAAATATTTGAATCAAAGTAGGGCATTATCGGGATTTTTAGCTAAAAAGGCTTCACGTTAACCGCTTTGAATTTGCTATTATAATAGTATAAATAAATTAAATGGAGCGCCCTAAGTGATGACTGGGTGTTGCGACCCCAATTATTTGTTAGAAAAAACAAAAATTAGATGAAAGTTGGCCCCTAACAGGATTTTCTGATTATTCGATACGTAAAAAACTACATATCCGGTACTCGAAGCAAGGAAAAACAGATCAATCGACAATGGAGACGGAAGAAATTCAAAACTGCGAGATCAAACTGGTGAGTTCCCTAATTTCTCGTTCAAACAATCTCTTAAACAATAAAACACATACTACTACTCTCTTCGATCGCAGAGAGAGAACCCTCAAAGACGAAAAGACAAAGTGTACATAGGTTGCGGAGCCGGTTTTGGAGGCGACAGGCCAATGGCCGCTCTCAAGTTGCTCCAAAGAGTCCCGCATTTGGACTATCTCGTCCTCGAATGTCTGGCAGAGCGAACCCTAGCCGATCGCTATCAACAAACGCTCTCTGGCGGCGTTGGCTACGATCCTCGAAGTAATTTTATTAGGTTGAATTAGTTTGATTTCATTTTTTGATGGATTTCTTGATTGCTAATCACGCCGAGTGCTTCGTTTATGGGTCGATAATTTGCAGTTGCGGATTGGATGGTTCCTTTGCTACCCTTGGCTGTGGAGAAGGGGACTCGGATCATTACCAATATGGGCGCAAGTACGAAGTTCTTTATCCTAATTATTGTGGAATTTTCCTTTAATCATTTGTATATTTGCTACTTTCTAGGTGCATCGCGAGATCGCTGTAGAAACTAGTTTGTATCAGGTCATGCTTTGTGTTTTTGGTTTGGGTGCCTCGAGTTGCCGTATATTGGGTAAATTTCGTGGGATTACCTAGGTTCCTTAGCAAGTAGATTGACTTATGCACATTAGTAGTAAGCTAGTAATTCGTAATTTATAGAAAGAGAGAAATGATGTTTTTGGGGAGCCAAATGTGGCACTGCCGTTGAAGGAAGAAAGATTGAAGCTCTGAAATGTTTTAATGATATTTGACATTTTAGATTGAAAACTTTATTTTTTATTGGATCTTTGAATGAGCAATTTAATGATGTGCTAGTATTTCCTCCTAATGGAGATCCTGTTTTGGAGTAGAGCCTCTATGCAAAAAGATTGAATAATAGTCTAATCTTCAATCATAAGTTACTTAGGTCGGCTACATGGATCAAATGCATCCACCCAACTGGATTTAATGCGGCTGATGATGTGCTTTCTTTATCCTTTTAAGTACTTAACGATTAATGCATTTCCAACTTATCTTTGGTACAATCCCTATCATCCTCTTTGTTCAGATGCTGCTATGTTGAGTTATCCAATTGGGGCATCTTAAGTAATAAATAATAAAAGAGCATAGTAAGTAATGCGCAACCTATGTCATCCTGAACTTTCTTTGTAATTATAGATTAGAAAATTACATATGGTCTAGAGTGTGAAAGGATAGAAAAGAAACACCCAACAAGAATGAGTATAATAATCAATAAAGAAATATGGTATGTGGGCTAGCTATAGTTGAAAATAACAAAAAAGTAGATAATAAAATATTATGACGGGGTCATGGAAAAAGAGAAAGGGATATCGACGAAGTTTGACTAAATCACAAAACAAGTAAATTAACTATTTCACATCTGCTGTTATGATGAATATTTTGGCAGATTGCAGCTTCAGTTTTTGAAAGCTTTTGGTGGAAGTCAAAGCTTTAGAATGTCCAAATTGAACACCATTACAAAAGCTAAATGAAGTTTGATTTGGATGAAAGAAAGATGAAAACTCAATGGAGGTTGCTATAAGCTGGTAACATTAGGGAGTTAGCTCTACTGAAAATATTTGATTTTCTCTCTTAGAGTTGTCCCAACCAACTTTTCAAAATGAAGATTGCAATGTGTGCGAAGTGTAAGAATTAGAAGAAGTTCAGAGTTCTACAGTCATCAACACACGATAATGAAGACTTGTAATAAGGGCAACACTTTGTATGACGTAGGGTGGCTATTGCAGTCTAGCACGGGATTGCAAGGAAACTATATCTCATGCAAAAAGAATCCTCACATAGAAATCTCTGTAAAATTTAGAAAACTCATCTTTATTAATCGCTCAATTTAGAAAGTACCACCTAAACAATGGACTCAATGCCTTTTTGTAGGCTACAAAGACATAACGTAAATAAGGGATTAAACACCATTTATAAAGCAAGATGAAGTATTATTTGACTTGAAAAAATACGAGAGTTCAATGGAGGTTGTCGTTAGCTTGCTATGTTGGGGTGTTAGAGTTCTTCTGGAAAACATTTAACGTTCCTTCTCTTAGAGTTGCCCCATTTGGCTTTTGGGAATGGATATCCTAATGTGCTTGAAGGATGATTAAGGAAGAAACTATATAATTGTTGATAAACAACACTACAAACTAATAATAGAGATGATAATTTGTATAACATTGGATGACCATTGCATTGCAGCATGGGATTGCAAGGGAGTTGAATCTCACTCAAAAAGAATTCAAACTAAGAAATCTCTAGAAAAAAAATTAGTGAAACTCATCTTTTTGAATAATTCAATTTAGGAAAAAACCATCTTAGCAATGGACTCCATGCATTTGTATAGGATACAAATTCATGACATTGTTATAAATTAAATCTCTTAAGTAACTACGACTAAAACTCCTAAACAAAGCAACTTCATAATTTATACTTGATTCCAAAACGTACGTTCTAATATTTCTAATAATTGTAGAACTCCGATTTCATCCTTCGATTTTGTAAATAACTATTTAAAATGTCATCTACTAGAAAAACTATTTAAAATGACATAGAAAATGCATAAAAATATCTATGAAATTCTTCCGACTGGTAGTGCCGCAACGCTGTGATTTGTGAAGAGCGTGATAGAGATGCTTGAAGCATTATCAAGTTGTTGGAATTGTTGCCGAGATGTTGCGTTGAGCACTTTGCTCCGTTATTATGACCCAACGACATATGAGTGACATGCAATCGGAGTTTGCGAAGACATGTAATGTAGTTTTAGATGGAGTTGGTTTAGAGAGTTCGTATTGCGTCTATGCTCTATACTTTGGTGACAATAGGAGTTAATTAGCCAGTTAGTAAGTAGAGGTGTTTTTTTTTATTATTTGTTTGGTCAATCTAGAGTCATAATACAAGTTTTGTTTGTAAGATATATTTTAATCTCTAGTACTTCTTACCTTAGAGGTGTTGATTTCATCTATTATAATTTAGGATTTAGTTTGAATTTTCAAATTATTTGAGTAGTAGTTGCTTGGAGATGTAGGAGTTTTAATAGGTGCTTAATCGCAACTTTAGTTAGATTAAATTGGATAAATGTAGATTCATAATTCATGTTTTGATTGTAAGATATATTTCTTGATTTAGAATGATGCACCACTACAATGTTAAACCGTGGAGAAGATGAAAGCTACAACCATGGAGAAGAAGATGTTCAACCTTGTCGGGATCACTTCACAAAGGTCACTGGTCGGCCTAGATTACTCATTGATCTTTAATCCCTCAAGAAATCATTAACCTAGTCGGACTTACACATCACTATAAAGGGAAATCGACAGTCCCTCCTAAAATACAAGGTCACTATAAATGGAAGAGAACTTGTTAGTCCATTGATAATATATATTCAAATTTGCACGATCTAAACCACCCGTATATATTAGCACGATCAACGTAGAAATCTCACAACCATGTTCTCAATGATTAATATACATATTAATTCAAAATAAAGTACAAAATATACACTTACATACTTAGAGGTAGCTCGAACATTGAGCTAGAGTACACACTCCTTATGCTTTATTGCTTCTATTTCCTCTAAATTCTGGAAAATATTGAAGGAACGAGCAACCAACCCGCTCGCCTAATAACCAATACGAGGTAATAAAAGATATGAGATGTGCATGAAATACATGCATTTAATATTATCATCATGAGAAGATGAAAGCAATGGACAGGAACTAGTAACGTGAAGAAGAGGAAGTAACAACATTAATGAGAAAAAAAATATTTATGTACGTAAAATAGTCTCCAAACATTTTTGGTTTGAGGCACATATAACTTTTAATTTTTGTTGTTTATAATTTTAAGTAACAAGTCTATAAAATTCGTGGTTATTAATAAATCCGCAAAAGTCAATAGAAAATGAAATAAACTTAAAGAATAATAGAGCTTATAAAAAGCCTATATTGAATATACCCTATACTCGTACAAACATTTTAAAGTTCATAAAAGTCTTCTTTGGATACCCCTTGACTTTTATAAACTTTTTTACACCATTTATAGACTCCTCAAAAGTCTTAATTGAATAAGCTTAGACGTTGTAAGTCCATCAAATCTTAATTCAATACAATGAGTCAAATCTTAATTTAGTACAATGAGTCAAATCTTAATTCAGTACAATGTTAAAGTTCATAAAAGTCTTCTTTGTAAAATTTTTAATTCAGTACAATGATCAATTTGGATTTAAATGGACCATTGTAAACTTTTTGAAATGATTGAATTTCGTGAAAATTCATAGGCTTTGATAGACTTTCTGAATTATCAAAGATTTTGATAGACTTTTGCGGACTTCATTTGAAATGACTTTTAATATTATAATTGACTTTCATGCATTTCTTAAAAATGTCTTTTGTGGACATTGGTATTCTTATATAGAATTCTATGAACTTTTCAATACATTTCTATTTAAAACAAATTTATTGCATAATTCGCATTATAGGGAAAAGTGTCATATAATATGTACGAATATAAACTTATACTTATAACAATTATTTTATCAATAAAATATTAGATAAATAAATATGACATTAGAAATGACTTATTGGTAAACACGTGGAGTTATATGTTTTTGATGTGCAATAATAATCCCTTGTAGGGACTTCCACGTCAAACATGGAGGGGATCCTCTAGGGCCATGCCTCGCGTTGCGTGGCAGAGAGATATGTCCCTCATTCCTTGTCCACAAGAGTGAGTTTCGGGGAATCCTCGGTCTATTATGCGGGGCTCCTATAGGATGAGGATTGTTCACCGTACTTGTATCCCATGTCCCTTGTTTGTAAAATGTCTCAAAAATCTTGATGGAATATACTATTTGTGCCAAAAGTCTAATCAAGTCTCCAAAAGTCTTTGGTTTGAGGCGTGTAGATTTCCGTTAGCAAACCAAGGGTCCATAAGTTCTATATGCAGGAACAAGAGGAGCACCGAATCAATGCCTGCAAGTTTTGGTGCAACCAACTCTCTGGTGGGCCTAGTGAGAGTCACTGAGCACTTGTGATGTGTGTGTGTGTCAGCCATGCGTATGGGCATGCGTACAGAGAGGTGTTGAGTAGGTGGGGTGAGGTGAGGATTAAGGGTCTAACCGTCGTTGTGAGATCCCATCGAGAGTATTGTAATTTGGGTAGGCTTAGGTCTGGTGAGAGGAGTTTATTCTTTGGGGTTCTAGTTCTCAAACTTCTCTGGTTGTACTCCCATCATCTTTATCGATAAAGTGTTGTTTCCCTTAGATCGGTCAAGCAAAACTCTATCAATTTCATGATGTAAATATATATAATTTTTCATAAAATTTCTATAAATGATTATTTACAAATTCATGAAAATCAATGTAAAATCTTCTTTTGAAAAGTCTATAAAGTTTAGGTTGAAATACTTTTGCGAACTCCAGAAAAGTTTAAATTGAATAGCCTAAACTCTTAAAGCCTCCAAAAGGCTATAAAAGTCCATTAAAACTCAAAAAAATTTTGATGAGTGTGAGGGTGTGTTCAATCGAGACATTTGAAGATGTCAACTTTAACGAAGTCTAAAAATTTGGGGGTATGAACTTCGAATATTTCAATAAAAGTCTAGGGGGTGTTGAATGTAAACTTCTATAAAATCTATTATTTTTCGCGTGTATTCAATTTTCCATTGAAATTCGTGGATTTGTTAGTAACCAAAAGTCTCAATGCCTCTAACCAAAAGTCCTTTGGAGACCCTTTGAAAGTCTACCAATGTTGATGAAAATCATGTTTAGTTGTTCCATAAAAGTCAGTCGTTAACTTTAAGAGTGTGTCAGTGTCAATAAAAGCCACTTAAAATGAAATTTTGTAAATTTCCATTGATGTCTTTTACAATTCTAGAAGTTTATGAATTCAACTAAGCGAGTCACTTAAAAAAGGCTCTACAAAAGTCATCAAAACCCATATTGAATATATAACCCCCCTAAGTTATCAAATCTTGTAGTGTTTCTTGTTTATGTAATTCTATGAAAATTTACATGTATTAAAAAATAATTTCATTTTTATTATTGAGGCAGTGCCTTGCCTCGACATGATACAAATGGTCAACAACTTGGAATATGGGTACACTCGTGAGAAAGATGATTTATACTAGCAAGATCTTTTATGAATATGAACAGTTGACAAATCATGGTATTAATATCCTTTTGGTTTCAAATTTGAATGCAACTGCCATTTGGAATTTTATTTTTTGAGTATGTGTTCTGATGTATTCCTTTCTTCCTTGCACACACAAGTGAGTCCTCTATGAACATGCAAATGTCACAAATATTTAGAGAATTCATTTTCTTCTTCTATTGATGTTCATGTTTGAATCCTGCAAAGCACTCGTTTGATATTTAGGTTTTGCATAGCGTGTATTTTTGATAACCTACCCCCCTCGCCTCTTTCCTTTGGGATAGGCATGCATACACACACATATTTTTCTTTTCAAATTTTTGTTATGTTTAATGTCTAAGATACTTTACATTCTATTAGTTGATCCACTTGGCGCACAAAAGGAAGTGCTGAATATCGCTCAAAGTCTAGGGATTGGAGTTACCGTTGCTGTGGCTTTGGAGGTTGGTCAAACAAAATCAGGTATATTTCATGTAATCATGAGAAATTTCTGAGATTCTTATCTAAAATGAAAGATGAACACTAGATAGCTAAATTATTTGAAAGGTCTCTTAACTCCAAGCGTAATTTGGACCTTTTTTTTGAAATAAGGGGGTGTTTGGTACTCATGAATTTAAGATGGAAATTCATTTGACAGGGAATTCGATTCCTTGAAATTTAAATGCAGGGGAATTCAAATGCATAGGAAGTTGAAATGCTAGGAAAACAAATTCCAATGTTTGGCTAATCAAAGTAAAGTTACACTTTGGGAGTAAAGTTACACTTTGGGAGTAAAGTTACACTTTGGGAAATCATAATTGACTTTTTATATCAATAAATACTTAATTCTTATTGGAGTTAGATGATGATTAAGAAGTAGATATGAGATTTTGTACTTGCATATAATGACAAGGATGAATCGTCGATGTGACTTGAATTTATAAATTGTGAATAAGAAAATAATTTTTCTAGTCATATTCTCAAAGCAAGGATTGAAAGCATGATTTTCCACCACATTTTGGTCACTTAAAATGTGGAATCTATTTATGGAATCTTTGTAGATGCAAGAAATTCTTGTAAAATCTTGACATTATATATAAGTATAAATAAAATCTTCAACTTAACGCTTTTTCAGAACTTGGATGGAAGTTTTGTTACAATCTTGTTTACATCTAATTCATAGTTCCATGTTTAAGAATCCATGTTGCTTTTGAGAAGTTCACAAAATTTTCATACCATGGTTATTCCCAAAAAAAAAAAAAAAAAAAAAAAAAAAACACTCATACTATGTTTTGAAACATGATTTTCATCCTTTCTTTATTTCTTTCTAAACATGATTTTCTTTCTTCCCTCTTTCTTTTCTCTCTTTCCCTTCTAAATGAAAGCCGATACTTGTAAACAGATATATGACTCTAATTTTAGTTATTTTGTATTTGTTCAGGATGCCATCAATAAATAATCAGTTGTTACTTAAAAGTAAAGATCTTGTTTTGTATTTGTTCAGGTTAATACCTTGGCCGTTGGCACCACATTGCTCTTCATGAGTTATGTGAACTTGCAGAATTTTAGTTATTTTCTCTCGTAGATGACAATAATGGCTTACGTTGAGAGTTTTTCGACTTGCATTAGTGACATAGTCAATCAGTACGTGACACACCATATTCAGTTTGACACTACTTAAAATGACATTACTTCATGAATAATAAAGGATTGGTCAAGCAAAAAGTATCATATCAACAGGTGAATGCTAGTCAAATTAAATTCTTAAAGGATGCTTATCTACATATGTGTGAAGTCTTTTTACTGATTTGCAAGGATGCTTCGTAGGAAACAGATTAATGAATAAGGGTAGTCTACTATTTAATTTGAGTATCAGGTTACGACGTTACGTCTATTTTCCTACCCATTGATGAAAGTTAGGCAGTTCAATTAGTTAGTTGATTTGGTTCGTATCTAATAGTTGATTCTTACTCAAGTCCTGAAATTCTTTTATGTGTATTCCAGGTTTGAGAAAACCAAATGAGAGATTTAATACAACAGAAGATGTAAGTAATCGATATTCTTGCTCTTAGCATTTTGTAGCATTATACTTCCTATATCACAATTCTCAGTAATTGTTTATTTTCTTTGTTGGGTGTCTGTGCTCACAAACATGTTCATGCATGAGTAGAGCCACACATGAACTATAATCCACTCACTTTTTGGTAGAGCAAGCGATGTTCTGTGCGTGTCATGGTGACTCCCAGGCAAGGAACGAAAATTCGATAAAATTAGCCGAATTTTAAGTGAAGTTTATCGAGGTTGAAGGGATCGAAACGAAGTTCATGGGTAGTTTAAAAATCACAAAACTTCGGCGAAGTTTATGTTAAAAATCAACAACTTTGATACAAATTGATATGGATTGCTAATTTGCTAAAAACAAGGAAAATTGCAAACTTTTCAGTCAAAAAAATTGAGTAAGTGTGTAGGAGGCGGAAATGTTGAGGGTTGTAATTGATGATGACTTTTGGGGGTTATTGAGAATTTGAGAGTGACTCACTTTTGCACAAATCTCTACACCGATCATGTGATCCCTTGATTTTGCATCGAGATTCAATGTATGCATTGAGATTCACTTTTGCACACACATCTCTACAATGCTTGTAGTTTTTTTTATTGACGTATAATGTCAAAAATGAAAAAATCAGTTATTTTCTTTTGCTTTAAATACTGACCCATATAAAAAGCATGTTTTATAATTTTAATCTTAATTGTGTAAATGTGCAAGTAATAAAATGGTTAGAGAGTGAAATATGTATTTATTGTCACTAAAAAGTTACCATACACTCTATGCATGACTAGTGCCAATAAAATTGACTTAACCATTAAATGATAAAATTTTAAGGTATAAATGCATAACTGTGCTTGTTTTGACATCTCATAAAATGAGTTTTAGTTTATTAACCATTTAAATAAAAATTCTTAAACTTCTCTAAGTTAGTGAATTTTTACCAAAATTCTCCACGCCAAACTAAACTTCTCCAAATTAATTCCAATTATCAAGAGGGCTAATTATAAGTCGAAATCGAAGTTTCGATCCTTGCTCCCGAGCAATCGACCCCACCTAGGCTATACGGTGCCCATGCAATGGCTACTAGTGTTTGTTCTTTTTTTCTTCTTTTTTTCGAACACCTACTAGTCGAAACAAATATTTACTTTGACTCTTTGAATGAGCTAATAATTTTCAATATAAATTCTCAGACGTGCATATTTAAATATGGAAAAATTAAAATGAAACCCGAGTTCCGCTCAACATAGATTTGATAAAACAATTGAAGCACTGAAGTTTTCTTATGTTTAATTTTGAACAAGGAAAGAAAGTTAATATAAAAAACAAAAGAAGCTCTTAGAATAGAACCTTAAAACTCATGTAAACTATCCCATCTTATAAGAATAAATGTATATGTAGTATGCTCAAAGTTCAAATGGACTTGCTTAAATTATTTAGTCTAAATAGCTCCAGTTTCTACCTTAATAAGTATTTCCTAGTTGATTTAGGTACTATTGTCCTTGGCCACAAACTAAATGAGGCCTTCATTTTGTTAATTCTTGGTTCATGATTGCATTAGAATGTTTCAATGGTTAGTTTTTATATAATTTTTTAGGGTCGCTATGGGCACCCCACCAATTCATGAAGGCACCCAGTTTTTTTGTCATTCTCCCCTCTAAATTACACTTTGATGTAAATGACTCTATTGCCCCTTCATATATACTCTCTCCAATCTCACAACCCATTTTCAAAGCAATTTTGGGGCACCCCACCACATTGGATCCCAAGTGAAACTTAAAGCCACAATTTTGTTTGCCGGGCGTTTATCGATTCTTGCGTCTTCACATCATCTGATAGCGAGGTAACACTGTTTTACAACCATATGAAGCTTTGAACGAACTGTTTTTTGATCTACACAGTGAAATTGATGATTTGGTTTGTCAATGTAGGGTTTATTAAATTCGACCAATCCGAACTTGTTTCCACTATAAAATGGACGAATGTACTGCAATGGTGCAAGAGGAGGAACAAGAAAAGGTATTTGGTGAAATTTATTGTGTTATTTTTTCTAGTTTTTCATGTGTTCAGTTGAAGTTGCACTGGCGCGATTGTTTCGGCCTCGCAAGACCGAAACTTATACATAAGTCTCAGTTAAAAGCCACCGAGACTTATGAGTAAGTCACGGTCATGCTGTGACCGAAACTAATGATATAGTCTCGGTTAAAACTACCGAGACTATCACGTATATCTCGGTTGTGATTGAATGAGAATTGGTTTAGACTCGCGGACCTGTACTACATAATTTTTTTTTTTTTGGTTTTTTGGTGAATTTGCTGTGCATTTTGGTTGAGTCGTAATGTTACAATGTATGCATTGCAGGTAATGCCGATTTCAACTTTATAGAAGATGAGGAACCAACAAATCACAACTCCAATGATATGACAATCCTAATGCAATAACGAAGATTGTGTCACGAAAAAATAGAGAACCAAAGAAGAAAAAAGATTGCCTCAAATGCTGGCGTCGATATATTTCTAAAGAGCTAAACTAGATGTTCTAAGCCCATAAAGTGCTTTAGGGTAGTACAAATTGAAGATTGATGCTTTGTCTATGTCGGTTGCGATTGAACGAGAATTGGTTTAGCCTTGCCCTTAACATCTACATTCTCCTTCTCTTTCTCTTTCCGATAAGATGCAGTCGGGGGTCTCCGGTCGCCTCGCCCACGGTTACCCCTCGACACCTCAACACCAACCTCCTCCCTAGTCATTTTGGTTTTCGAACTAGCCATACCTGAAAATACTACAACATGCAAGCGCCTGAAGCAGAAACAAAAGTACAATTCAAAAAAAAAAAAGAACAAAATCTTCCATTTCTATAGTCTCGGTCAAGCAGGTTTGAGAAAACCATAAAAATGTCGGTGACGCATGACCGAGATAACAATAATAGTCCCAGTAGTGGACAACCGAGAGCAATGCTACATTCTCGGTTTTACATCACCGACAGGACATAAACTATACACTTAGGGTTACTCTCGTGATGTGGTGACCGAGATAACACAATTACTCTCGGCCATGCGTTGCCAAGACTGTATAAAATATTCTGGCCTGTCTGGCCGAGAACCACGAGTTCCCAAAAACTTCCCTTATGCCTTAGCCATGCTTGGCCGAGACTGTAAAAAACATCTCTGGCTTGTGTGGCTGAGAACCACGACTTTGCAATCAAAGAACCATTGAATGCACCACTACACAAACATAACAACTACTCTACCAAATGCAACTTAATTAGACTATCAACGTACCTTCAAACGATCGATTTCACTACTTGAGTGTGTGAACGAAACACTTGAATCGAGCCCTAATGTGGAGACGAAATCGAACAAAACCCAGAGCCTTCAAACTCGATATTCCGCCTACAAAAGAGGAGAGAGACGGAGAGGAACGAAGACAAGAATGAGTAACCGAGAAAATGTGGGTTCAAGAGGGTATGGCTCGTTCAAGAGGACGGTGGTGGGGTGGTGGGGTGCCTCTGTTTTGAATGAGGGGTATTTTGGGGATTTCGGGCCTCAATTTTGGGTGCCCTTGGTAAATGACTTTGTGCCTTCAACAACAGGGTGCCTTCATGAATTGGTGGGGTGCCCATAGCGGCCCTCTAATTTTTTTAGAGAGCAGCCGAACGCACCCCAGTTTTTGCTTAAAGGACCCTACCCTAGTGAGTCTAGTGACTCAACTACCCCTCCATATAAAAAGATTTTTACTCAACCATACCCCATTCACCGCTCTCTCAAATCGCATTCTCACCACCAACCCAAATCAGATGAAATTCGAGAAAAACCACATTGATTCGACGCCATGAGTGCATTCCTCATTTCTTTTAGTGTCGATTTTAAGGTTTTTTTTTTTTTTTCTTTTTTGAGTGGTATTGCTTGTGGTTTTGTTGTTGGGTTTAGGGCTTCGATTTGGGGCTTGAATCTTGCATTTTGGGTATAAAGTTTCGATGGAATCAAAAATATAAAGCGATTCCGGGCAAAACCCACTATTTTTTGGTCATTTTCATGTATTTTTAGGCGTTTTGAAATTTTTTTGTTTGTTCTTGTTGCCCCGGGTGTCGGACATTCAGGGTAGATAACTTTGAAGAGGTGTCGGACACACATGGCCAACACCTCTAAAGAGGTTTCGGGCACATAGGGCCGACACCTTTAAAGTGGTATCAGCTGGATCCCTTCGTCATTCACTGAGATCGAATTCTCTTCCCAATCTCAGCCAGGATCTTTTTAGAGGTCTCGGTCAAAGTCGACCGATACCTCTTTAGAGGTCTCAACCTTGGGCGTTTGAACCCTGCGGGCGACACTTCTTCACTTCTAGGACACGGCGCGACCACATCCGATCTTGTTCAACGAAAAAACACTCATACGACACTTGGTGACTTGGTACAAGTGCTCTACAATGACTAAAACAGAGAAATGAAGAGGATTGAGGGGTGTTGGGGTGAGGGTAATGGGGTGAGCAAAGGTTTTTTTGGACATTCGAGAAAAAAATGTGGGGTAAACTAATTAAAAATGGGGTACGACGAAGTAAAAATTAAAAAATGGGGTCCTCTAAGCAAAAATTGGGGTCCATTTAGCAGTTCCCTTTTTTATTTCAATATAGTTGTCCTATGTTGTGAAAATATGCTTTTTATTATCATTCGTCCTTTAGAAAGAGCTACGTTTAATCAATTTGTTTCTTTTAAAAGGATAAACGTGTGAGGGCATTGAAAGTGTTCGTTTGTTAAGTAAACAATGTTTTTTTTTTTTTTTTCCTTAAATAAAAATAGCAGTCCTACTGGGGGAGGGGGGCACCAACCTAGAAGCACTTGTAAATGACTAGCGAGATTATTAGAGTTGTGTGATCATTATTATTATTTTTTGATAAATATTAGATTTATTTGTGCATAATCTATTATATGTATATGTAATAAACATAGTACGTACTATTTTTGATAAGAAAATATTTATACCGTTAGTTAAATTTTATGCTGATTGCTGAGCAACCGCAAAACTGATTGTCCAAAATTTTCAACCTATTTCTTTGTTTTATAAGCATCGATCTTGTTTATTATATGGCTTTAAAATATGTTCTCTCATATTGATGACTTTTTTTAATGCAAGTACTTGTATTGGAAAATGTAAAATATTTGCAAATCTCGGATCCTCTCTCAGAAGTTGGTTCTAATATTTACTTGTCACGTTCCAATCTTTTTGTTGCCACATGAAGGGTGTCAGCACATATTTGGGAGCAGCTCCTATCGTTCAGTGTTTGGAGAAGTATGAACCTGATGTTATAATTACTTCACGTGTTGCTGATGCTGCTTTATTTTTAGCTCCAATGGTAGGACAATTTTTTGTCATTTTGCCGTTTTGTCTAATGCTCTTTTACTAGTGATTGTTCTATTTAAGCAACCTTTTAAATTTCTTACCTTTAATGTTTTATACATAAACTGGTCAGGTTTCTTGCTAATAAATTGTTAGCGCTAAGCATTGGTATCATTCAAAATTAGTTACTATTTGCCTTGATGATATTAGGGATGATGATCCTCGCTTATTTGGTGAATGTTCATTAATGATTTCTTTTGGATACTTGAGTTTGGAAATGCTTAGGAGAAATTAGATTGACTTGGTTAACAAAACTTTTCAATAAATTTTAAAATCAAAACGGATGCCAATGGATTGGAGAAGAAGCATGCTTGTGCCAATCTTCAAAAACAAAGGAGACATTCAAAGTTGCTCAAACTATCGGGGAATTAAACTTATGAGTCACACTATGAAACTTTGAGAGAGGATAGTTGACAATAGGCTAAGGAGAGAAACAACAATATCAGAGAACCAATTTGGTTTCATGCCTGGGAGGTCAACTATGGAGTCGATTTTCTTTGTAAGACGATTGTTAGAAAAATATAGAGAAAAGAAAAAAGATCTTAATATGGTATTCGTAGATTTAGAAAAAACATATGATAAAGTCCCTAGAGATGTTTTTTGGTGGGTTCTAGAAAGAAAAAGAGTGCATGCTAGATACATAGACACTATTAAGGATATGTATGATGGCGTAGTAACGAGTATAAAAACATTTCGAGGAGCTACAAAAGAATTTCCCATTACGATAGGACTACATCAAGGATCGGCTTTAAGCCCATATCTATTTACTTTAGTTATAAATGAACTAACTAGACATATTCAAGATGATATATCATGGTGTATGCTATTTGCAGATGATATTGTCTTAGTGGATGAAACTAAAGATGTAGTGAATAGGAAATTAGAACTCTGGAGGAATACATTAGAATCTAAAGGCTTTAAGTTGAGTAGGACGAAAACTGAATACATGCACTGTGAGTTTAGAAACACTAGACATCGAGATGACAGAGTGGTAAAATTAGGGGAAGTAGAAGTTCCTAAGGTAAACCACTTTAGATACCTAGGATCAATCATACAAAATGATGGTAACATTGAGAATGATGTCACACATAGAATTCAAGGTGGATGGAAGAAATGACGGAGTGCAACAGAGGTGATTTGTGATCGAAATGTCCCTACTAAGTTAAAAGGAAAATTTTATAGGACCGCAATTAGACCAGCTATGCTCTATGGAAGTGAATGTCGGGGTAAAGCAACAACAATTATATAAAATGAACGTAGCAGAAACGAGGATGCTTAGGTGGATGTGTGGTAAAACTTGTAAAGATAGAATAAGAAATATGAAAATTCAAAGACAAGTAGGAGTAGCACCAATTGATACAAAGATTAGGGAAGGGCGGTTGCGGGGGTTTGGTCACCTGCAAAGACGGCCTACAAATGCCCCAACTAAAAAACTTGACTCAATAGAAACTGTAGAAATTCGACGAGGTAGGGGCAGACCAAAGTTAACATGGGATGCATTAATTAGGAGGGATTTGAATGGTTTGGAAAGCTCACCATCAATTGCAATTAATCGAGCGCAATGGAAAAGTTTGATCCATGTAGCCGACCCAGTTAATTTGGGACTGAGGCTATGTTGTTGTTGTTGTATTATCTAACTTGAAAATAAATATTTTTCTTACCACAATAGATTATTTATAAAGTTGTATTCTATTAATATTGAAAATACAATTCTTGAACAGAGTATTGCTATATGAGTAGGTTTATGAATTAGGTTGGAATTGGAATGCCTTGGAGCTGTTGGCACAAGGATCTTTAGCTGGCCATCTTCTTGAGTGTGGTTGTCAACTAACAGGAGGTTACTACTTGCATCCAGGTATACCTTTACAAAATCTCTGGTATAAATTATTGTGCTAAATTTGTTTTCTTTGATATAGATTTGTTCAAATGTAATTGGTTAAAGATGATCTTTTCTCTTGTGAGTACTTTTAACTTGCTTATTTCTTAAGCAATTACAGGTGATAAATTCAGATGGATGTCTTTCCAACAACTTTTAGACTCATCACTTCCATATGTGGAAGTTGGTTTTGATGGAAAAGTGAACGTGGGAAAGGTTGATTGCAGTGGAGGGCGTCTAGATTTTAGTACATGTGCAGAACAACTTCTCTATGAGGTTGGAGATCCAGGTGCTTATGTTACTCCGGATGTGGTACGTTGAGTATTCATATTAATTTGTTTCTTATAGTGATATCATGACCTGAATAATGATATTGACCATCTTTCTAAGCAGGTTATAGACTTTAGAGATGTTTCCTTTTATTCCCTATCTAGTGATAAAGTTTCTTGTGCTGGAGCTAAACCATCAGACCATCCTGTTCCTGATAAGCTTCTTCAATTGGTGCCAATGGTAAAGTCCTGATCTTCTACTGTTACGCAAACAAATTAAGCTTCACACGGGCCCAATCATCTTTCATTGGGCTAGTGTGTCAAGCCTTCTGACTCTTTTTTATCGCTTTAATATGGCTTGTTGAATGAATTAACAATTGAACTTTTTGCTTTGTCTCCAATGTGTCAGTTTCTTCACATGTCTATGACTCTACCTTATTGAGTGTCTATTGCTGTTGGTAGTTTTATAATCATTAGCTGAAATTGTTGTAAAAAATGGGCGAGCAGAAGTGCATTTTTATGGTCAATGCATTAAAATTGGTTCATTTTTATATGTTTTTAGCTTCAATTAGGAAGGTTGGGGCAGCATGGAATTTCATTGGACAAAATGCAATCAATCTTTGTAGGGCAAATAATCTACAGTTTTCTTATAAGATCTGAACTCCCAGTGATGACGAGAGGAACGATCCACTTTATTGATTGAACAAAAAAAGAGATGAAAACAACAGAGAGAGAGAGAGAGAGAGAGAGAGAGAGAGAGAGAGAGAGAGAGAGAGAGAGAGAGAGAACCCAGAGCACACCCATGTGCTGGGCCCACCGTACTATCAGACCTAACAACTCCTTTGTGAGAGAGCCACCTTGTCCTCAAGGTGGAAAGAAGGAAAAGACTTCTTGACATGGTGAACCAATTCCCAGGAGGTGTCACCTGCTGGAAGGGAAGTCCATTACCAAAATTTTCGGGCCTGCCGAGAGGGAGCAATATGCGAGGATGGATTCTGGTTCGACTGAAAGCATCACTGAATCAGGAGCAAAGGAGGCAAATCCATGGAAATCGAGATGCCTGAACCCACCACACGTCGTAATTGAGAGATGTGGAACACGAGATGAATTGAAGAGGAAGCAGGTAAAGCCAACCGGATAAGCCACTGTCCCAATTCACTCGAGGACTTGATAAGGGCCGAAAAAACGAGGATTAAGCTTCATATTTGATCTACGAGCGTCTGTCGATTGACGATAAGGGCGCAACTTCAAGCATGCTAAATCCCCAACCGAAAAAGTGATATCACGACGATGCTTATCAGCTTGTTGCTTCATCCGATTTTGAGGTAAAAGTAGCTGGTCACGTAACTTAGAAAGTGCCACATCACGATCGTGTGACAAAGCAGCCACGTCCAGTTAAGAAATCGGGGGAATAGAACCATAATGCACCAAAGGTGGAGGATCCCTTCTGTACACCACTTTGAAAGGAGAGCATAATAAGGCAGAATGATAAGAAGAGTTATACCAGAATTTGGCCCAATGGAGCCAATCAACCCATTCCTTTGGTTGCTGAGAAATAAAACAATGGAGATAGGTCTCAACGCACCTATTCACCACTTCTGTCTGCCCGTCACTTTGGGGGTGGTAGGCAGAACTACGCTGCAGTTGCGTGTGTTGGAGAGTAAAAAGCTCACACCAAGACTGGCTGAGAAAAACCTTATCACGGTCAGAAACAATGGTGTTGGGAAACCCCTGCAATCTAACTACTTCCTTGACAAACACAAACGCCACTATCTTGGCAGAGAAGGGGTGGCGAAGTGGAAGAAAATGACCAAATTTGCTAAGCCGATCCACTACAACCAAAATAGAGTTGAAATCTCGAGAAGTAGGCAGGCCCTCTATGAAGTCCATCGAAATATCTTCCCACACACGAACCGGAATTAGAAGTGGCTGGAGAACCCCCTTCGGAGATAGTGCCTCATATTTTTTACGCAGGCACACATCACAGAATGCCACAAATGATTTAATGTCACCTTTCATTCCCACCTAAAAGAACTCAGCCCTCATTCTTTTGTAGGTCTTAAGGAACCCCCCATGGCCCCCGATCGGGTAGGGGTGAAACTCAGCTAGCAATTTGTCCTTCAAAGAAGACGAGGCAACAATGACGATTCTGCCATTGAAAAAGTGTTGGCCCTTATCTAAAAACCAACCTGGTTTGGTCTGCTCTCCTGCCTCCAAACAAGTGAGCAATGAGGCCAGAAATGGGTCAGCCCTTACCTCTTGATCAACCACACTCATGTCTGCCATTGAAGAAACCATAAGAGAAGATAGAGAAGCCTAGAATGGAAAACGAGACAGGGCGTCGGTTGCTTGATTAGAGTAGCCTGGTTTGTAGTGGATTTCGTACTGGAACCCAAGAAGCTTCATCAACCAATGTTGGTAATCCGGGGCACCACGCGTTGTTTAAGCAAGAACTTGAGGCTCCGTTGATCAGTGCGAATCAAGAACTTTCTCCCTAATAAATAGTGGCGCCATTTCTGCACTGCCAGGACTATGGCCATAAACTCCCTTTCGTAAGCCGACTTTGAGCGAGCTTGAACCGACATTGCTTGGCTGAAAAAAACGATTGGTTGGTCATGTTGGGTAAAACTGCCCCAACGCCCACCCCTCATGCATCCGTCTCTGCGACAAAGAGAGCGTCGAAGTCGAGCAGAAAAAGCGTGGGGACCTCCTTCGTAGCTTGTTTGAGCTGTTGTACTGCAAAAGTGGACTCATATGTCTACATAAAAGAATCCTTGCGTAGGAGGTGTGTAAGAGGTGCTGGGATCTTTCCATAGTCTTTGACAAACTGGCGATAATATCCAGTGAGCCTGAGGAAACCACATAGCTCCTTGGGTGAAGTAGGCATTGGCCAAGTGTCCATCACCTTCACCTTCTCTAGATCCACACAAACACCCTCGTCAAAGATGATGTAACCCAAATACTCCAGGTTAGTACGGTAAAGCAACATTTCTTTAAATTGACAAAGAGAGAATTGAGTTGCAAAATAGAAAGGACCTGTCTCAAATGAGTGTAGTGGTCGACCATTAAAGAACTAAAGACCAGGATGTTGTCAAAGAATACCAATACGCTGCGGCGGATAAGCCCCGTGAATATGGAGTTCATCAACACTTGGAAAGTAGCCGGGGCATTAAAAAGACCAAACGACATAACCGAGAATTCAAAATGGCCGTCGTGGGTACGAAAAGCCATGTTGGGAACATCTGCAACCTTGACATAGATTTGATGGTAAACCGAACGCAAGTCAAGCTTGGAGAAAATTGTAGCGTCGTGCAATTCGTCCAACAATTCATTGATGTTGGGCATGGGGAACCTATTTGGAACTGTGGCTTTATTTAGAGCACGGTCGAGGTTTGAAACTTCGACTTCGCCTATGAATTCGCTCACTTAAAACTCGGAATTCATTCGAGGAAGTTAACTTCGACGATGGAAGTTTGACAAAAATTCACTGGGAATTTCACTTTAAATGCTAAGAAACTCAAGTTTCTTCGTAGAGATGCTAGAAGTATGTTTTATTCGAATTTAGCCTAAGTTTAAGTATATTTCTAGCATAGTCGAAGTTTCAGTTGAAGTTTGCTCAACTTCCACGAAACAACAATTTTACTTCATGTTTTATTAACTTCCATCGATGTTTTCAAAGTTCGGTCGAAGTTAGCCGAAGTCGAGTCGAAGTTTTGCAATTTTTCTACTGCCTATGAACTTTGCTTTGCTCACCTCAAAATCAACAAACTTCGCCCGAACTTCGCCGAAGTTTGTGGATTTTTTAAAACTTGAGCACGGTAGTCCACGCAAAATCTACAACTCCCATATTTTTTCTTCACCAGTAGTTCAGGACTTAGAAACGGGCTGGTACTCTGCTGTATGATGCCAGCCCCTAGCATTTCCGACACCATTTTCTCTATCATCGTCTTCTGGACGTGAGGATAACGATAGGGTCGAACCCTGATTGGTTCCGTACCCTCCTTTAAGATAATCGAAGGATCGCAACAACGGGCAGGAGGTAACTCTGTAGGGGGATGGAACAGAGCAGAGAACTCACCCAAAATCTCTTGTATATATGATTCTTCAACTCCTCCAAGCTCCACTGGCTCCTTTGCTGTCAAACAACAACATTCAACTAAAAAAACAACCCAACACTGTTTCCCACGAACGTTGCACTGCCTTACAGGACACTAAGGCTCGGTGGATGGTAACTTCCTTCCATTTGAAAACAAAGGAGAGGGTAAGATTCTGCTAGTCGATAGTGGTGATGCCAATGGTAGTAAGCCACTTCATACTGAGGATCATATCATGGCCTCGCATACCAATTGGGTAAAAATCAGTGACAACACAAACATTATGAAACTTAACTGCAACTCCCTTACAGACCCCTAATCCGGGTAGGCGAGCTCCACTTCCCACGTGGGAGTTGCGGTAGGCGAGATGGTGAGTTGCAGGGAAGTAACCAATGCTGGTGAGATGAAGTTGTGAGGCGCGTCATAATCGATGAGGATCACCACCTCTCGGTCAAGTACTCTGCGCTTGATCCTAATCGTGTGAGGGTCTGGATCCCCGACCACGGCATGGGCTGAGAGTTCCATATTCAGCATCTCTGGTTGATTTTCAGTTGCTTCTGAACAAGACCCCCCAGAGTCATTGTCCTGGTCGTTGCTCACCAACAACACATTAAGCACTTTCTAACTATAGCGGTGCCCCACGAACCATTTTTCATCACATCGATAGCACAGGCCTTGCTTTCGACGGGCATGGGCTTCAGACTCAGTGAGTCGCTTGGGCTTAGGAAGGGAAACGTTTGGTGTGGCTGCGTGAGAAGAAGACGGGCTGGGCGATGTAGAAGTAGACGGGCTGGGCGATTTAGAAGTAGACGGGTTGGGCTTCGCACTTGATGGGCCCACTGGGGCTATGGACTTATTTGCCACCGCTTCGCGGGCTGAGCCCGAGATGGTATGTGTAACCCAATGCGTGGATTTTGGGTTCCCTCTGGAGCTCGACCCGATTGATGTGATGTGGGCTTTGGGCCCCCACCCAAACCCAAAGACTTTGTCTCTCCTATCTTCTTATCCAGTCGATCGACGCGTGCCACCATCGCCCTAAGGGATGACGACGGATCCACCATCATTTCCAACCGAAGTTTATCCTTCACTCCATTGATGAAGATCGCTATCTTCTGACGATTTGTTAACCCTTCTTGATGGAGTAAGAGGAGCTCAAAACGCTCCCTGTACTCCTCCACCGATCCTTCTTGCTCAATGGAGAAAAACTGATGGCAAAGGAGCAATGGGTTAGCCTCTGTAAATCACACGACGAGTTGAGACTTCAAATCCTCCCAACTCCTAAACGGGTGAAGCTTTTCTCCGTTTGCAGCTAGATCTGGGCGGCCCCGATGAGACAGATCCGAGCGGCACAAAGCTTGGAGACTTCCGGCATGTCATGCATCTCAAAGTACTGTTCTGTTTGGTTCAACCACACAACCAGATCTGATCCATCACATGTGGGTATCTTTATTTTCCGAACCTCCAGACCTGAACGGTAAGGCAACAAACGTCGTTCTTCCCTAAGATCTGGACCCCCTTCATCTGGATTTGGTGGATCTGAAGCCTTACCCTTACTCGACGACGCCATAGGAGTAGATCTGCCTAACTCAACACGTTGTTGATGAAATAACTCCTCCGTTCGGTGAGACAAGGACTGGATCCGGATGTTGAGCTGAGTCTGCAACTCTGCTCGCAGCCCTTCAATGGTTCCTTCCAGCTCTTGCACTCTGCTCAGCCCCGCTTCAAACGCCTCCATTTGAGCATCAACTTTCGGTCCCATGGTTGCTCTGATACCACTGATAAGATCTGAACTCCCTGTGATGACGAGAGGATTGAACCACTTTATTGATTGAACAAAAAGAGATGAAAACAAGAGAGAGAGAGAGAGAGAGAGAGAGAGAGAGAGAGAGAGAGAGAGAGAGAGAGAGAGAGAGAGAGAGACTCCTCTCCTCACCTAGAGAGAGAGAGAGAGAGAGAGAGGACTCCTCTCCTCACCTAGACAGATAGTCTACCCGAAATGACAAGAAAACTGCATACCAACAGAGTCTATAGTGACTCGTACTTAACACCCCAAACCCCCCTATTCTCTCATCTCTGTGCACACACCACACATGACCTTGACTACACACTACTCAAGACACTGACTCTCCACTAGCTAGCTAGCACACCCATGTGTTGGGCCCAACGTACTATCAGACCCAACTACTCCTTTGTGAGATGATCCCATGCTCCGCTTGTGCCTATGCTGGTACGTGTTGGTAATGGGGTGTGGACTTGATTTCCTTCACGGTTAGTTTCTCAGGGAAATGAGGCTTCATTAAGGAATATGACAAACAACAAGGTATGTTGGTTTTGGGCGACTTGTCAGATGGTTGTGATTCATGCAACATTTCTGTTTTTAAAATATGATGGAACAACCATTACCAATCATTAGGGGTGCTTGGTTAGAGTTATTTATTTATTTATTTAATGAATAAACGGGATGAATTTCGTTGGGGTTATGGAAGCCATTGCTTTATTGATATAAGTTGCGAAACTAATCATTGTGAAGGTGATAAGATCCCATATAGAGAGTGTCACATAGAGTTAGTTAGATGGACACATTATCAATAGGGGCAAGTTAGTCGGATTGGACATCTTGGAATTCAAATGTAATTGGGCACTCTTTGAGTGATTGGGTTGAGAGATAGGGTTGTCTCAGGGTATTCTAGTTCTTCTTGTTGTTTTTCTTTGTCAATTCAACAATAAGATTCTAGAATTCTATTAGAAGGATACTTTGCCCTATAGTTATGGATGTTTCCAACTTGGTGTTTGTATTATTATTTTTATACACCTCATTTGATGGGAGAAAAGATGACGTGACGTTGATTATGATCAAGTTGGAGTATAGTTAGGAACTTCGGCGTAGTTTGGCAAATTGGTTAAAGATATCATGTTCAAGTCTGTCTGATCATACTTGACAATAGAAAACTGGCCTAGGTTTGGTTGAGAAGTCAAACAATTCATTTTAATGGGACAACATTTAGTGGAGATTTGTGCCTCCATTTCTTTGTCTTTTGGTCAGGTTTTTTCAATGATATTTTTGCTTAGTTTTGTGTTGATCCTTTTGGATTTTTAAATTTTCATGCTTAGCTTGATCTTCTTGGTTTCTTTCATTTGTTCCAAGTTAACAATTTCATTTTAGTCTTATATACTTATCACTCAAGTTCAACTTTGTTTGCTTAGTTGCTTCCAATCGTTTCAAGTTTATATTTTCTTTTCCTGTTAAGTCTTACATGTATAAACTTATCAGTAGCACATCTGCTTTAGAATAGAATATTATACCTAGAGTGTTTGATTTAATCAATGATCAATCATCAAAAACTGCATGGCTACAGAGTACTGGATGGAAAAGCTGGGGCGAGATTTCGTATGGAGGATATGGATGTGTACAGCGTGCTAAAGCAGCTGAGTTTCTAGTGAGTTCATTTAGTTTATTTATATGTGGGGTAAATCTTTTCTATGTTACACAGACTCAGGTGTGGGTGTCGAGTACGGGTATGTGTCTAGAGGTCGGACTTTGATATTTTCTAATTTAAAGGACTTGTGGACTTGTCTAAAAGTGTCTGAAAATTCAGACACGGGTACTTGGACGTGGCTTATACGTGAAAATGTTTCACTATCTTATATGAATTGTGATGCACATACATAGACATGTCCAAAAATCTACTTTATATGCACAACTCGAAAAAAAGTGAAAAAAGCCATAAGATGAAATACATGCAATTATGCAACAAATATCATCATCAACTCATCATGAAATTCTATAATAGGAAAAAAATGCATCAACTGTTTATTAACAAAACAAAATTAACTATAACTAATATAAGTTTTTAACAATGATATTGAATATACCTAATATGCCCTAATATTTACAATTCTAAGTTCCAACTCTCTTACGTTAAATTCTCTTAAATAAAGAATGAAAGTGTCCAAAATAGTTTTGAAGAGCCGACACATATCAAGTGTCGGTGTCCATGTTGTGTCGACACGAGTACTTGACCCCAAAGTGAAGAGTACTTGTCTCATAGAATCTTTTTCGAGCATTTTCCATCATGTCTATAACTTACATTGGGGAGAAAGAATACTGTCAAGAACAATTTGATTCCTCAATATTTGTCAAATCAAATGTCATTTTTATCTTTGTTTATATGGAATTGACATCCTTAGATCCTTGAATTGCCAGGTTAGATCATGGATGAAAGAAGTATATCCAGGTGTTAACGATTGCATTGTTTCCTATATTATTGGACTGGATAGCCTTAAGATCACTGATGTGGACAAGGAGGCTTCCTTAGAGCAACGTAATGAAGATATAAGGTTACGGATGGATGGGTTATTTATGTTAAAGGAGCCTGCAGTGCATTTTATCAAAGAGTTTATGGCTCTGTACACAAATGGACCAGCTGGTGGTGGCGGCATTAGGTAAACTTCTTTCTATAATTGTTAGTTTGAATGCTTGATTTATGATTATATGCTATTGCTATAAGAACTTGCTATTTGTTGGCATCGAAAAATATATAAAGTAAGCTAATATTGAACTAGGGCTAGGTTACATCTGCCTCTTTCATAGTTAATATAAGTGTTTTCACCAAGGATGGCATTTTCATCTACTTCGTTTTAGCTAATAATTAAATCCTTATAAAGATCACAAAGTATTTTGTCGTACGTTATACCTAAAAAGATAAAATAAAGATTATGAGAAATGAACATTGCTCCTTAAAAAAAATGGCAAAACCCTAGAAGGCTGGAAAGTGCTTCCTATGAAAAAAATATGATAGGACGGTTTGTAGGTCTTGAGAGATGGAATGATGGGTAACTTTCATAGAAGATCACTGAACTTAATAGATCATAACACTTCTGTCACAAAACTCGAATTAGCAACCCAAAATCTTATGCTTCATAAAATGCTTCACGGACATTCCTATGACTTCCATTTTGTCTCTTCAACCAAGATGATTAGTTGGAACGTACGTCTTTTTGGGGACGTGTTAGCAATCGTACATGTTTTTTTTTTTTAATTTGGTGTATGTATGTGTGAAGTAAGGATGAAATGGTTTGCTCACGGTCCTTCTTCAGTTTAAAACTCAAAGATAGAAGTCCCACTCCAGCTCCTACAACTAAAGTTAATAAAATAAATGGGGATTCAATCAAAATAGTACGAGGTGAATGGATGGGGGAATGCAAGGCTTGTCAGACTAGAAGAGTTAGATGAGCAATCAATCTAGTGTGACGAATGGAAGTATGAATGGTGAATGGTTAAGAGTCTTCATAGCATACAATAAGTATGAATGGTGCCTCTCAAGTCTGAACTCTATAATGACATTGAATTGGTTTGTTTTGTTGTTTGGGCAAGTGTTGATTTGATTGTAAAACTTACGTGGTCATGTCTAGCTTGCTGAATATTCTCATCATCATTTGAATCAATGGAGAAGGAAAAACAAGCACGATTAGTATTACAATTCAAAATATATCAATGTAAAGTACAATAAAACCTATTTGACACATAAGCACAACCATTTCAAGTTTTTCGTCTATACATATCAATACTCGTACCACAAAAGTTCAATGGAAATCCATGCTATAGATGAACAATAACTACAACTAAGTTTCGCCGAATCTCCCAATCGTTGTTCGGCCTAGAACACTCGCTAAACCCTAGATACACTTGACGAGGCGAACGTGTCTCTTAGTAAGCCTTCGAACCTGCTAAACGACAATTTGCATATATTGGAAAGCCGATAAATTGAAAACATTTAAAGGCAAAGTGGAAGCATTATGTTAAAGTCAGTTTCCAAAGCTGTTTTCAAAAATCCATGACAAAACATTGCTTTTGCGATCTATAGCGTCCCCCTGTGTGATACAATTACAATAAGTATTCAAAAACACCAAAATAGATACCACAATAGTCTGCCACATACATCAAGGTGTAAGGTAAATAGACGCCCTACACTATCCCCTTGCTGGGATCTAATGCGTCGGATGAGGTACCTAAAAAATGTTAAGGGGTGAGCATTCAACTGGCTCAGTAAAGTGGGTATTTTCATAGCCATCAAGTCTCCACATAATACCTCAATGCAAGATAAGTACATGAAAATTATCTAAAACATGCAGTCATTCAGTCAATAGCACGTATACATGTGACGAGTTTACTTTATGAAACGAGTGACCGATTACCCATCTGCATAGTGATACCACCCACTCGACCAACACATGGCCTATATGCTCTTTAGTGAGTCTATCAAACTCTCAATGGTTCTATCCAAAGCCACTTAGTGAAGTGGAATATTTGGCTGTGACACCACATATATCGAGTTGGAATTTAAACATAGTTTGGCTACACCAGAGTATCGTGACACCCATTCAACGTCAACAGTCATTTACACAGACAATTCCCTAACTTCACAATTTCACTAATTTAAAACAAAACATTAGTCATAGTATACGGCTCCCATTTCCTAGTCCACAGGCTACATGAAATAAGATATACTAAATATTGTGGCATATAAGATAACTAGACGAATCCCATTTGCCTTGTACATGCAAATCTTAGTATGAGCATTCTCTCGTATGTCAACACGTGAACATACGTGTATCTACATTATTCAACACAGGTTTAGGTAGGTTAATGCACTTTTAGGTAGGTCTATTAGGATGTCTAGACCACTAGTCAACAACCCCTCGGAGACCCTTTTGTGGTTATGTTGTAACAAGTGTTGTGATCACAACCTCTGTTGTAACAAGAGTTGTGGGAACATTTGGTGTTGTTACAGGTGTTGTAGTAACGAGACTTGTGTAAACGACACTTTTGCAATAGGTGTTGTGGTAACAAGATTCGTGGGGACAACACTGTTGTAATAACCCTTATGGGTAGAAGGCTTGCTGTAACAATTACAATTGGGATTTTAAGTCACCAACGACCCAATTCATTGTGCAATGAACCTAACTCTTGTAAAACAACCTCCAACGTCCACAATTTGCCCAAAATTGGGTCTCACAACACCCGACAAACACAATCAACAACAGTGCAACAATGGTCAAATCCTTACTTATTCATTACCACCTCAACAACATCAAGCTTCACAACTTCAAACCCATGTCAACAACACAAATTCAGATCCCAAACAATGGATACTCACTCTCCGTGAGGTTGATATAACCTCAATAACACCCTTTTGATCCAAAACACAACTACCCAACAAGCTAAAACGAGAACTTGGAGTTTTGGGAAAGAAACTCGCCTAGGGCTTCAATGGAGTCTTCTCCTAGCTTGAGTCCTAGCTTGAATGACCTCGAATAAGCTTGATCTACTATCCTTTCTCATCGGCCGAGTTCGAATTCTCCAAGCCTTCAACGATTTCACTCCATTGTGGCTTATCTTCCTCTCTTCTTCTTTCTTTTCTCTCTTGAACTTGTGTTCTCATCCCTTTCAAAGCCCTAGACCAACAAATTAGAAGCAAAGGCGAAAGGCTCTCACTTAACCTTTACAGTCTCATCAACAACAACCACATATCCGTAAATCTATGTTGTTGTCTTGAATGCCCCAACTATTAAGTGGTCTCTAGTCAACTTAGGATTTCCTCTCATGTGTATCTCTAATCAACATAGATCTTCATTCACACATCACAAGGAGTTGCTTGCGGTTCCCAAGACTCCAACACACCCCATCCAAATATGCGGCCACCATTCATTCTAGTTTCTTATGGTCCTCATGCAAACAACACACCACTAAACATGTGGTCATCGTTTAGACCACACACTCTTGTAGCCAAGGGATGGAACTGGGGTGGGAATCCACATTCCCCGTGGAAGTCCTCCTCGACGAGGTGGGGATTCCCCGCCAACTAGCCTTCATGGGGCGGGGAACGGAGAGAATTTCATCTTCACCATGCGGGGCGGGACAATGTTACTCCTCCCAACCCGTGGGGATTCTCCACCCCACCTTGTGGAAATTCTCCACAGGGATTCGCGTAATGTTCCCCATGGGGATCCTCACACCCGTAAGGTCCCCATGGGCATCAAAATCATTTTTTGAGATGACTTTTTTGGTAGGAATTGCATCAAAATCATTAGATCTTATATTTCATCTTTTCTCCGCCTTCCTCTCGTGCTCTCTCGTTTGTTATTTGTTCTCTCTCTCCTTTTTCCCTTTGCTCTCTTGCTCTCCTCGCTCTGGTCTCTTAGCTCTTTTTTGTTGTGCCGCTTCCCTTCGTCGTACCCACCGCCTCCCCGGCCAGAGCCCTTGCTGTCACCGCTGTCGCCTCTTAAGGTTAGGGTTTTTTATTTTTTATTTTTAAATTGATGTTTTGTTTTAGATTAAGGTTTAGAGTTCGTTTTTTATTTTTAATTTGTTGTTAGGGTTCCGAAAACCACCATCGCTTGATATTCCAGTTTGCTCCCAAACATTGTCGCGCATCGCCCGTGGTGCAATTTTCAATTTTTTATTTTTTTCAAAATTATTAAAGGATAAGGTGAAGTTTTTTTTGTTGTTGTTGATGCTGTTTTTTTCTTGTTGTTTGATGAAATTAATGCAATATATATATATATATATATTTATATATATCCATGTATTGTTGCTTTTTTTGCTGTTTTAGCTGTTTTTTCGTTTGCTCTTTTTTATTGCTTGAATTGGTTGTAATGGTAATTTAATTGATGAAATTGAAGTATTTAAAAATTAAACATTGTGTTATATCAATTACTTTGTGTGTTATTGAATTCTTTTACTAATTGACTTAGTATTTAAATTTTTCTGTCGAAATGCGTAAATAATTAATTAATTGAGGTGATTTCGAATTGATATAACATTTATCAATTATTCAAAAATCATTGATATAACACAATCCTTAATATTTAAATACTCAAATTTCATTAATTTTATTACCGTTACAACCAATTCAAACTATAAAAAATAGCAAACAAAAAAACAGCTAAAACAGCAAGAAAAAACATCAACAACAAAAAAACAGCAACAACACCTTATCCTAAAATAATTTCGAATTTTTTTTTTAGAAAATTGTATCACAGGAAGTGCGCGGCGGTGCTTGGGAGGCCGACTGAAATATCAAGCGGCGACGATTTTTGGAACCTTAACAACAACAAATTAAAAATAAAAAACCCCATACCTAAATCTAAAACCAAACATCAATTTTTTTTTTAAAAATAGAAAACCCTAACCTTAAGAAGTGGGCAGTCACAGCGGCGACATTGAGGGCTCCGACCAAGGGAGGCGACGCAACAACAGAGAGCAAAGTGACAAGACAAAGGCGAGCGAGAGAGCAAATGGAGAGAGGAGAGAGAATAAAAAGCAGACAAGAGAGCAGAGAAGATGGTAGAGAGAGGAGAAAGGGAAGAATGAGGAAGACGAGTCGTTTGACTCGTAAGTATCAAAAATAGTGATAGATTAGTGACGGACATTAATCCGTCGCCAAGATTTCACTAATTTTCAAAGAGGACCTGATCGATAGACACGTGTCCAGATGCACATCTCGAGGCATGTCGCTAAGTTTAGCGATAGAGTCTTGGGCGAAAAAAAGTTGGCGCTAAAAGTTGGCAATTGATTAGCGGCGGATATCTTTCTATCGCTAACCAGTCGGTCTTTGGTCCAACCAGGTCAGATCTGGTAGGTGTTGCTAATTTGTTGCTAAATTGCGACAGATGCAAGTTTGTCACTATTTGTGGTCGTTATTTAGAATTTTTTTTGTAGCATGCTAAGCCTTAATTTTTGTAGCATGCTAAAGATGGAGTGAATAGGAAATTAGAACTCTGGAGGAATACATTAGAATCTAAAGACTTTAAGTTGAGTAGGACAAAAACTGAATACATGCACTGTGAGTTTGGAAACACTAGACATCGAGATGACGGAGTGGTAAAATTAGGGGAAGTAGAAGTTCCTAAGGTAAACCACTTTAGATACCTAGGATCAATCATACAAAATGATGGTAACATCGAAAATGATGTCACACATAGAATTCAAGCTGGATGGAAGAAATGGCGGAGTGCAAAGGGGTGATTTGTGATTGACATGTTCCTACTAAGTTAAAAGGAAAATTTTATAGGACTGCAATTAAGCCAGCTATGCTCTATGGAAGTGAATGTTGGTCGGTAAAACAACAACAATTACATAAAGTGAACGTAGTAGAAATGAGGATGCTTAGGTGGATGTGTGGTAAAACTCGTAAAGATAGAATAAGAAATATAGAAATTCAAAGACAAGTAGGAGTAGCACCAATTGATACAAAGATTAGGGAAGGGCGGTTGCGATGGTTTGGTCACCTGCAAAGACGGCCTACAAATGCCCCAACTAGAAAATTTGACTCAATAGAAACTGTAGAAATTCGACGAGGTAGGGGCAGACCAAAGTTAACATGGGATGCATTAATTAAGAGGGATTTGAATGGTTTGCAAAGCTCACCATCAATTGCACTTAATCGAGCACAATGGAAAAGTTTGATCCATGTAGCCGACCCCAGTTAATTTGGGACTGAGGCTATGTTGTTGTTGTTGTCAAACTATGCTAGGCCATAATTCTTTTTTTTTTTTGTCAAATTATTCTAGGCATTCATTGACGATTTGAATATATGTCTACGTAAAGATTTTGTGAAAATAATTAACGGAAGCAAAAATATCGTCATTGAGCTCAATAAAAGGGAAACACTAAATGGGAATAATTATGAAATCTGGAATTTGAAAATTGAGTATGTCCTTAAAGTGCAAGAGACTCTCGCAATTCTGAACAATATTTTAATTGAGCCTAACGATGACAACATTGTCCTACATTGAAAGGTACATTAGGCTTATCAGGCCTGTAAAAAAGAACTCTACTTCTTGCATTACTTTGTCGAGTAGCATGGAAAATGATATCATGCGTGAATTCAATAATTGTGATGTTGCCAAGAAAATGAAGGAAAATTTGAAAAAAAGTTAAGTGGAACTTTTGTCACCAAACTTCGTCAACTTGCAATTAAGTTTGATACATACAAAATCACCATATTCACAATAGGATACAACATTTGACGAAATTGTCAAACATGATTAGTGACTTAAGGGAGGTTAGGCACATTTTTTGACTGATGAAAAATAGGCTTAGGCATTATTTGATCCTTACATCTTAATTGGGAATGCATGAAGGTTGATCTAACCTACAATGAGAATATCAAAACCCTTAATGATGCTAAGTATCATTTGGAACTTGAGGAAGACTCCATTGAGGCTTGAAGCCCTAATATTGAGTCATTGATGTGTATATGGCTTGCTCAAGCTACAAAAAGAGAGGCTATAAATGCAAGCCACATGGTGGCTATGAAAGTCAAGGATCTAAGAAAAGCTGAGGGTGATCAACATCATGGAATGAATGATCATCAGTGAAATTGTGAAAGGGTGAAGCTGTCATGACTCTTCAGAAGACATCAGAAGAACAAAGTTAAACTCAAGTGTTACATCCGTGTCAAAAAGGTTCACTTTGCTCGTGAATGTAACACGACAAAGAAGGTACAATCCTTTTATACACTTTTAGGGGTGTTTGGTACACATGAATTTGGGTGGGAATTATATTTACTAAGAATATAATGAAGTGGAAATTAAATTCATGGGAATTCAATTCCATAGAAATGAAATTGCGTGGAATTCAACTTTCAGTGTTTGGTTGAATGAAGTTAAAATAACTTTTCTAATTTCATGGCATACATTTTCACATCCTTGTTAAATTGATTGTCATATTTTTTATCAAATGTATTTTTCAAATATAAACACAATTAAAAAAACGATCAACTATGATTTTCATAACACTCCCTAATGGAATAAACACAATTAACAAAAAACAAAATCATAAAAGAATAAATAAAAAAGAAAATTTTTCGTACGAGTCTGTTGGCGCATGTGATTTATTAATTAGGAGGGATTTGAATGGTATGGAAAGCTCACCATCAATTGCACTTAATCGAGCACAATGGAAAAGTTTGATCCATGTAGCCGACCCCAATTAAGTTGGGAATGAGGCTATGTCGTCCTCGTCGTCGTTGTTGTTGTCTGTTGGCGCATGTGCCCTAGGTCAATCTATGAACATTGTTTCTATTACTATTTTAGTTAATGAAATAGAGGATTTCATTTGTTGTTTATTATAATTGGTTTGCACGATTACATTATAATAAGATCCATTGATGTTTACTAAAATATCATAAATGTCCTTAGTCAGTTATTATACTAAAAACTATAATGAATTAAGACTAGTGTGAGTCTTGGTTGATGGTAATGAGATGATCATATGTATAGGGATACGAATCAAGATCACAGTACGTACTTGTTAGGGAACAATGTATTGGACAGACCCACTATGAGAACACCACATGGATTAAGTTACAAATGTTACTCATGGTTGGTATATCATTTAGTCCTTTGACTTGAGATTACCAGAGACTTCAACATTAAGAGCACAATGATTTGACGCAATCAAATGTTGTCTTTAACCTGAAGATTATAAAGGTTATGATTGGTTACTCTATGAATAATGCGTGAAGGTGTGTAATCGAGATAGAATTTGCCACTCTCATAAAGAGAGAGATATCAGTGGGTCCCTCGATATGATAGACTGATAAATGACCAAGTCCAAGAGAATTGATATGATCAATGTCATTTGGATGTTTTCAGTCTACCTTCAGATCGAGACTAGTACGATTGAACATTAAGGATGACTTTTTCCATGCCTTATGTATAACAAAATGATATCGTACCACAACAGATGTGATATATGCTATTAAATAGGTTGTATTGATTTTGATCTTCATGCAAATTGGTTAGTCATAATGCCTTGTTAGAGACTGCTTATGACTTATGTACCAAAAGAGGTTTTGGTTCACTGCCAACGTTGCATGAACCTATTGGGTCACACACAAAGAACGACTTTGCATGATTTCAAATGGTCCAGATTGATGAATTTTATGGGATAAAATTCATGTCAGAAAATCCCTTAGAGTTTGCTATATTATTGCTTATTTAAGCAGGATATATATGTCATTCACTTGAAACTCTAAATACAATGGTTGTATAAATGTGTTTATGTGAGCATTATACACATACAAAAAGTGGTTGAAACCCAAAAAAACGAATTGAAATTTCGTTTTGGCTTTCTGTGAGTTCTCTGGACGTTGGGGGAGAGGAGAAAAGCATCTTCAAGATCTCCCGGAGCTAGCACTCCAACTCGTGGCCACCGTTCGTGTGTGGATTTCTAGTAGAGGGCGCTCATGTGAACGTCTTGAAAATCGAGCATCACAAACGAGGAAGTAGCTATCAATGTATGGTTTCAACTATGATAATCAGATTAATGGATTTTTCCTGTTGAGATTTCTTGAAAATAAAGTTTAAATTTTCGCTACGTTTTCGAACCCTAAAACCCAACAGTCTCTTCTACGCTCAAACTATTCGCCTAGAGGAAGGAATCTCCTCCTTTATGCTCATCTGCGCAGAGATTCTTTGTGCTCAAAGCGTAAAGAAGCCTATTGCGCTTTGAGTGCAAAGGATGCGCTCAATTGTGCAGTGCGCAAAGGAGTCTCCTCTCATTCAAACCATGAGTGTAGAACAAAAGGCTCCTCTTCTCAAGTGAGCCAGCTGCGCTTTGAGTGTTGCTCCTCTGCACAAAGGAAAAATTGATTATATTTTTCTTTTATTAAGAAATCAATAGAGTTTGGGTATTGACGAAGAACACTAACTGTAGTGGTGTGTGAAGTCATGTGTTGTTGGAGCGGAGATAAGTAGTATGATAGCGTGAAGACTCATCGTAGGAATTGTAATTACTTCCCAAGTTTGGGAGGAGTTAGAAGTCCTTAATACATAGGCATTTAAAACAATTAAGAATTAGAATTCCACCAAATTAATTCCTTTGCTCCACTAAACATAGGAAGATAGAATTTTTTAATTCCAAACTTATTTTTCTACGTACCAAATGTAGGAAATTAACTATATTTCAATTCCCATATCCCACCAACCAAACCCCCTATTAATGATATTTTAGATTTGCACTTTGTGTTTCTATTTCTGTTTATTTAACTGAATCTCATACTTTATGGACTAGAGACTAACCATGTAGCCAATGATCATGCTTATACTTGCTCATGAACTCAAGTACTCGCTCTGCCCGTTCAGGCCTGCTTTGCTTAGGATAGACTTGGGTTTGTATTTGTAAACCCAAGCCCGACCAAGCCTGCCCATCAAGTACTTAAAATACCTTTTTTAAGTATAAATATTGAAAATAAGCGTTAAAAGTAAGGTTTGAGCCTAAGATTTCAAGGTCAATTGCTAGAACTTATGCCACTATACCAACTTCTTCGGGTTAATTTTCAAACATTTATTAAATACATGTACTTTATTAAAATTTTTTTTTAGTAAAATTCCCTAACTTAGGCAGGCTTAAAAGCCCTAGCCTGAGCCCGCTCAGGCCAACTTGGTGAATAAATCTAATTGTGATGTGTTTGTGGAGTTTTGTCAAATTCCAATTTCCATGTGGAACAAAAATAAATTATATAGAAAACAACACGAGTTGAAGGAAAAGGGATTGAGACCATTTAGATCTATTCTCAATTTGAAAAACTACATCTGTTGTGGGAATATATATAGTAATTGGGGTGAATGGACTTAATGGAGACATAATTGAGATTGTCCCCCATAAAATTTGTTTGAGATACAACCATCAAATATGTGAGGCCCACAACTTTGATCTGAAGGTCTTTTTAGAAGAGCGAAGCAAATGTGAGTGCCTTGAGAATTCTTGCATCTTTACGTATGGTGGTTGTTGTCTCAGTATTTTCTTATTCCCCAACTGATTGCATAAGACGAAAGTTTGTGATATATGGCCTTCTCATTGTAATCCACCTCTATGGCGGTGCTCCTTTCTTTCCCAAACTTTCAATCTGCTTCTGCTGCATGTGAAGCCAAAATCATTTTCTTTCTTTTTTCAAATAATCATGGGCGTCCAAACCTGTTTTCCAGCCCCTTTCTACTTAAGCTCGACTAGTCCCATGAGAGTCCTTTAGGCACCCCTAACCCAATGACTCGGGATAATCCAACTCAAAATTATCTTTAGTCCTTCGTACAATTCCTTTTGGAGGCATAATTCTAAATGGACAATCTTTGATGTGGCACTTACAAATGCACATCTTCTTTCTGTTTGTTAAATGATGCACTTGCAACCTATTCTTAATGGAACAAATCTTACATGTTGAATCATAAATTGCTTAAACGACAAAAACTTCATACCCACAACTAATGTGGATTTTCCATATCTGTGTGTTCATGAGATTTGTATTTCTCTCCTTATAGGTCTTTTTTTTAATCAGACCTTATTGGTCAAATTTGAGTCATCGTTGATATAAAGCTCATTTTATAGGGCATAATCTTAGTCTTGATCATCAATGCTTGCTAAGGCCACTGTTGGTGTTTTGTAAACCAACAACCTTGGTCTACTTGTTTGTGAACTGTGTTGCTATTTAACTTCCCAATAATTTTATCGTCTTTCATTTGATTATCAATAACAACTAGATTGGACACTTCCTGTTTGTCACCTTTCTCTATATCAAGATCCTCACAAGAATTGCTTTCAAACTGTTGATTTGATCTCTCCTTGTTTTATCATCAAATTTGTGGCCCCTAAATGCACATGTTTGAAATCTTCCATTATATATATCCTAGAAAACCATCGTATTCTTCATCAAAGCTGATAGCTCCAGGAAGCATGCAACTGTTTCTCACGTCTATCAATGAAAAAAGTTAGGAGCACTAGAAAACATCCCATCACAAATAGTTCTAGAAATGATCAGAGTGGGCCCAGCCAGGGTGGAGAAGAAAATCTCGCGTCAAGTGTGTGATCAGAGAGATTAGAGGGTTAAATGTGTATGTGTGGTGTGTCCGTGTGGTGAGCTTAGTGAGAAGGATTAGAGGTTGGGTTTTAATAGAGTCACTGTTCATGACACTGGGTATCTTGGAACATGTAATTTAGGTATTGGGTTTGAGAGGAGAGATTCTCTCATTCTTTAGGTTTAGGGTTCCTTCTCGCTGAGTTGTAGTCATATTCTTTGGTTATCAATAAAATCAAAGGCGACCCCCCTCTTTTGGTAAATCAAGGAGTCATCTTATCATTGGTATCAGAGCACTATCATGGGTCCTAAGGTAGATACACGAGTTGATGCACGAGTTGAAACTTTGGAAAAACAGATGAAGTTGATTCTGGGGGAGTTATAGCGGATTCAAGCTTTGGAAAATTCCTTTGGAGATCAAGTCCATTTGCTTCCAACATGACACGCTAGAGACAGGAGTGAGCCAGATCGACGAGAGCAATGGTCATGCACACTAGATCTGGCCATATTTGCCAGATCCAGGTTCATTCAGGGAGTCACGAGGCAGAGAACGATCATATATGATTCTTGCGCTTTAGTGATTTTCCCCCGATGTGCGGAAAATCAAGATGCCAACGTGTAACGGCGAGGGACTCATCGTCAGGCTCAACAACGTCGAGCACTATTTTGCACTCCACGAGTTGACGAAGATCTTGAAGCTAGGGGCTGCTCGGATCGGCCTCATCGGTCCTGCTCAAATCTGGTTGCAGGAGGAGGAGAAGTTAAGGCCCCTCGAGAGTTGGGCTGCATTGAAGGTGCAGTTGATCCGATGATTCTTGGATGTTGAACCACTAAGTCTGTATTAACAATTCTTTAAACTCAAACAAGAGGCCTTGGTGGCCGAGTACCGTGAACGATTCGAGTTGTTTTTAGTGCAACTTAAGGTGTTGACGGAAACCCAAACGATCGCCATGTTCATCAATGGCTTGGCTGACCGTGTGCGAGTGGAAGTGATGGTGGAGACGCCGTGGACCCTATAGGCTGTCATCGAGTGCACAACTATGGTTGAGAGGAAGCACAAGGACAATGATGCTCTTGGGCTCAGTGGTTCGGGCAGGCCAAAGGCCCATACATCTACAAGCCTTTTCTTAAAGTCCGAGTCCAGGGCGACAGGCTGCGTCACTCATACTACGACCAGCCTACGTGATGCAGGGTCGAACCCAAATAAAAGCCCATCTCAAGTAGGCTCAACCTCTAAATCCAGCCCAACCACTTCTTTAGGCTACTTAAATCCTGCCTCCTCCAAGCCGGCCATTCCAAGTGTCTCCTCCAAAGTTCAAGTGTTTGACTGAGGCGGAAGTTGAAGCTCGTTAGAAGCATGGACTCTTCTATCATTGCGATGCGAAGTAGTTCACCGACCATCGTTGCCAATGGAAGAAGTTGCAAGTCATGTTGGTGGAGGATGACGACGATGAAGCCCTTGGTTCTCCTTCCGAAGGATTTGGGGATCAACCAGAGATGGCAGTTATGGAATTATTAGCTCATGCCGTCGAAGGGAAACCTACCCCTCGAACAATTAAGGTCAAGGGCAGTGTGAGTGGGATTGATGTGGTGATTTTGATTGATAGCAACGCATTCGATAACTTCATCTCTCCAAGTCTAGTAAGTGCCTTCAATTTACCTATCTCTATTACTGTTGATTATGGTGTTTTGGTAGGTGGTGAGGCTAAGTTATCTGGCTCAGGGGTGTGCAAAGACGTTCAAATCCTTTTTCAAGGCTTGTTAGTCATGGTAGACTTTTACCCCGTTCTTATGCTTAGCTCTGACGTCATTTTAGGAATACAGTGGCCGATGACGCTCGGTATGATGGCTGATGATCGGCCCAATCTTTCTATGTACTTCCAGCATGAAGGAAAATGGGTATCTATAAAGAGGGATCCGACTTTACACCGAGCTCGTGTCCTACAAGTCAATTCAATGATTGCTCGACTCAGTGTTGGGATGTTTTTTTATGGAATGCTCGAGTGGGGATATTGTTGAGCCATGTCCTCTCGAAATGGTCACAGAACCTGCATTCACGAGCTATTGGAGTCCTACGCTTCCCTGTTTGCATAACCCATTGCCTTGCCTCCGTCATGCTACTGTGATCATGCCATTATCCTCGAAGAGGGCACCAAGCCTGTACGAGTTCTCCACTTTTGTTATCCCTATATCCAAAAGTTTGAGATAGAGAAAAGGTCAATGAGATGCTTGCCGTGGGAATCATACATTCGAGTAATTCGTCGTTTTCTAGTCTAGTTTTGTTGGTAAAAAAAAAAATGCATATGGAGATTTTATGGATTATTGCACCCTAAACAAGGCTACTGTTATGGATCGTTTTCCAATAGTGAACATAGATGAGTTGTCGGATGAGCTCCGTGGTGCCTGCTTCTTCTCCAAGTTAGATTTGCGCTCTGGCTACCATCAAATCCGAGTGAAGGCTGAGGATGTCCCAAAGACTGTGTTTTGAACACACGACAGGCACTATGAATTCTTGGTCATGTCGTTTGGGTTATCAAATGCTTCAGCTACCTTTCAATCCCTCACGAATTCTATCTTTAAAGGGCTGATCCATTGCTTTGTCGTGGTTTTTCCTGACGATATTCTCGTCTACCGCAAAACAATGACTGACCATTGTGCCCATATTTCTCAGGTCCTTTCTATCCTACAAGCAAACTCTTTTTTTGTTTATCTAAAAAAATGTTGTTTTGCTAAAACTCGGCTGGACTATTTGGGCCATATCATTTTCGACGAAGGAGTGCTTACTGATCTGGACAAGGTGAAGGCCATGGACATATGGCCTCAACCCTCCTCTCAGAAAGAGCTAAGGGGTTTCTTGGGCTTAACCGGCTAATACAGGCGCTTTGTGCGCGATTATGGGAAGATCGCAGCTCCACTAACTGAACTTCTCAAGAAAGACTTTTGAATGGACTAATGAAGCGACGTTTGCCTTCATTCAATTGAAGCATGCCATGCAGTCAGTCCCTATACTTGCACTGCCTGACTTCACGACCCTTTTCGTTATTGAGATTGATGCCTCCGGGGTGGGCGTGGGAGCTGCTTTATCCCAAAGAGATTGCCCTGTTGCTTTTTTCAATCAAGCCCTCTCTCCTCGTGCTCGGGCTAAGTGGGTGTATAAACGGGAGCTTATGGCGATCATTTTAGCTATTCAGAAATGGAGACACTACCTTTTGGGATGACTTTTTTAGTGTGAATAAATTAAAGGAGTTTGAAGTTCCTGTTGGAACAACGAATGTTGCCCCAGAATATCAACGCTGGCTGATTAAGTTGATGGGATTCCACTTTGACATTCAATACAAACTGGGTTCTTCCTATGTGGTTGCTGACGGTCTTTCTCAATAACCATCACTGCTTATCTACAATCCTTGTCCATTTCATCTGTCTTGGATGATTCTATTCTAGCGGTAAAGGTCACCATGGGCCCATACTTGATGTCCATTCACATTGCCTTGTTAGCCGATGCTGATTCCAAGCCTAGTTGGTTGTTGAGTCATTGTCGTATGCTGTTTCAAAATCGCCTAGCCATATCTGCCACTTCTCGTCTTAAACCTACGCTGCTCTCTGAGTTCCACTTGGGACCTATTGGAGGCTATGGGGGATTTCTGAAGACATTCAAGTGTCTCTCAGCCGAGTTTTATTGGGTCGGAATGCGCAACAACATCAAAGTATTTGTGGCTTCTTGTGATGTTTGTCAAAAGAGCAAGTACGAAACATTAGCTCCCAAGGGTCTCCTGCAGCCATTGCCCATTCCGACGGCTATTTGGGAGGACATATTGCTAGATTTCATTGAAGGTTTGCCTACATCTCAGGGGTTCAATTCGATTCTTGTGGCGGTGGATAGGTTGAGTACGTATGCCCATTTCTTTCCCTTAAAACATCCCTTCTCTGCCAAGGTCGTGGCTGATGTGTTCCTGCGTGGTGTGATCCGTTTGCATGGTTTCCCTCACACTACGATTTCCGCTGGGATAAGATCTTTCTAAGCCATTTTTGGAATGAGCTTTTTCGCCTTCACCACACTCGACTGAACCAGAGTTCCACCTACCATCCCCAGAGCGATGGTCAGACCGAGGTTGTCAACAAATGTCTTGAAACTTGTCTACGATGTTTCGTTAGTCAGCACCTAAAACAATGGTCGACTTGGATCCATTGGGCAAAGTATTTGTATAATACTTCCTTCCATTCTTCGCTGCAGTGTTCACCATTCATGGTTGTATATGGTCGGGATCCCCTCCTCTATTCCGTTATGGAGCCTAGATGCTATGCTTCTTGTTCGCGATCATGCATTGCGCGAGTTGCGGGATCAACTCCTTTTTGCTCATAACAGGATGAAGTAGCTAGCAGACCATGGTCGTCGTGAGGTGATTTTCAATGTGGGCGATTGTGTTTATCTCAAGCTGCGGCCCTATGGACTGATGATTGTGTCCCGACAGACCAATATGAAGCTTAGTCCCATATATTTTGACCCATTCAAGATTCTGGAACAGATTAGTGAGGTGGCATATCGACTGGAGCTTCCTCCTTCCTCGGTCCACCCTGTGTTTCATGTTTCTCATATGTGATTCTGGAACAGATTAGTGGGGTCTGCCCAAGTTTCTCCCTCCCTCCCGCCTTTCCTTCCTGAATCCATGGTTGTTCCAATTGAGCCAGAGGCTGTGTTGGCTTATTGCACCTTCACTGCTAGGCCATAAGTTTTGATCAAATGGACGTCTCTTCCCCCATCAGAGGCTTCTTAGGAGTTACTCCGCCATGTGCACAAATCTTTTTCGACATTCCGCCTTGAGGACAAGGCTGCTTTCCAGGGGGGAGTATTGATAGCGCCAGGTGTTTCTCATGTCTATCAGCGAAAAAGAGTTAGGAGCACTGGAAAACAACTCATCACAAATAGTTTTAGAAAGGATCAGAGTGGGCCCAACCAAGGTGGCAAAGAGAAGTTCGCGTCAAGTGTGTGATTAGAGAGGGTAGAGGGTTAAATGAGTAGGTGTGGTGTGTCCGTGTGGTGAGCTCAGTGAGACGGGTTAGAGGTGGGGGTTTAAATAGAGTCACTGTTCATGGCTCTGTGTATGTAATTTGAGTATTGGGTATGAGAGGGAGAGATTCTCTCCACCTCTAGGTTTAGGGTTCCCTCTCGTTGAGTTGTAATCCTATTCTTCGATTATCAATAAAATTAGGGGCGAACCCTTCTTTTGGTAAATCGAGGAGTCATCTTATCAAAAGCCTTCAAAAAATTATGTATTTCTCTAATTCTGCCGCTTGGGAAACCTGACCAGTACAAGTTACCCTCAAGTTGAATGTCAAGCAATGATTATCCCTCGTTCAAGTCAGACTCCATTTATTAGAGCCTGATACCCTATGTTTGTTTCATCAGCGGTGTTTGTCTCTCTTAAATGTTCATTAATCACATTATTGTGCCCAATGCCCCCTGCTCATGATCCATCATTCAAGTATTTCATAACATCACGGTCAAGGCTCACACACACCACTCACCATCAAGGCTACCACATCTCACAACTGAAAATGATATTATATGAAAAGCAGCAATTTTACAATCAAGACATACCCTAACAGAAAGAACAAACCAATTCGATGTCTTTATAGAGTTTTCATGCACCCATTTTGATGAAGATCAAGATGCTAGGGATGCGAATTATGTGTTCATGGTGCATTCACATGGCAGCTACAATGTGTGTCAAATTTGGTGTCACATTTTTAGTTGTTATTTTATTGTAAAGCAATAGGTGTCTTGAGTTTCATGTCTTTGATTAGTTGTTAAATTTTAGCAAGTTATTAATGTCAATTATCTTTTTTTTTGGTGTTAGAAGTTGTCATATTTGGATTTAAATATGCAGTGTTTGGTTGGTTAGTAATGGGTCGAATAATTATAGGTTTAGTTAGATTACAATTTTGTTTCTTAAGTCTATTTAAGACTTGTTGTTTTGTATATGTTGGGTTGATTATTGGTTAATAAAATTTGTGTTTCGAAAGAGTTATCTTTTGTGTGTTATGTTTCGTCACTTGGTGTGTTATAGAAGAACACAAGTGAGAAACACGTGTATTTTTCAATTCGAGTATTTGCAGAATGAATTAATAAGAAGAGAATTGTTTTTTTGTATAGCGAGCAATTCGTGGAATCCTCGCTTCATCACATTCACACTTATCGTATGCTATCGAGACTGTAAACCATTTTTCATTTGTCATAATGAAACCATTTTTCGTTTGTCATAATGAATCGCTGTATTTTGAATTCGCCTGGCATCGCCTTAGGAGTTTAGGGGTGCCCATTGCCTAGTCCTTAATTAGGTAGACGGTGGACTTAAAAATATTTTTAAAACTTTTTGAGGAGGTCTGTAATTTTCATAACTTTTTTATTATTTAATTGTTTATTTGTTTCAAAGTATATATTTTTTCATTTCAATTTGTGTGGAGGTGAAAATATGTAAATGAAAATGTATAGGTGAAAAAATATGCCCCATATTGTTGAGGGGTCTCTAAATAAATTTAATTATTTCTTAGGGAGGTCTAAGTAAATTCCCTGCCTAGCTAAACCGCCTCACCGCCTTGTAAACATTGATGAATCAATTGTCCAACTGAGGCTTTTAGTCTTACAAGCCTTGTATTCTCCTCTTTCTACTCTAATTGGTTCGTATTTCCTTTATCAAACTTCTGTTACAGTTGGTAGATGCTTGAGAGGATGTCTACCTTGAATTCAAGGTGGAAAGGATGAACGTGATTGAGACAATTTCACATTAACTTCATTAATGTACTTGCCAATTCAACAGGAAAAAACAAATAAAAAGAAAAAAAAAAAACCACATCCACTCGTACGTTTATTAAAATTTTTGTTCCTTGATTGTTCTGTGTCATTCCTTAAAGTTGTATGTTGGTCTCCTTTTAACAATTTTTCTCTTGTGGCACCTAAAATGGCTGCTTTCACACTTGGCTTCTAGTTGGATGGAATTTTTCTCAACCATTTCCCTTCCCAAAGTTAGGGTTCATGCAAAATATGTAAGTTCATTTTAATGTTTGAACTGATACCGTTACCTATGAAACGCAGGTACTAGATCAGACATTATGAGGAAGCGTTCATTCCTCCTGTCTTAATAAATAGATTTTTTTTATCTGTTCTTGTTAATAATTGTTTATTCTGATATGAAATGCAGTACGGGGCACAAAAAGGAGATAGCGCTTGACAAAGTTCTGGTAAGAACTCTATCCTTTAGTCTCATGTCATTTTTGGGGACTTGCTTAGATTCTACCTTATTTAAGAACACTCGGGGGACGAATCTTAAAATGGTTTTTTTAAACCTCTAATTTGGAGAACATTAATAGTATAGCTAGATTGGATTAACCTGGAAATTGGTTGTTTATTTGATCCATGTTCAGTGGTGAGTGTAAGTCATATGACTTTAAACTGTGGCTTGTTTATTCAGGTTGAACGAAGTGATGTTTTCTGGCGTACAACTGCTAGTCGCTACAAATTTGCTGAAACACAAAGCGTAAGCAGTATCAGAAGTGATCGTCTCCCACTAGCATCCCTGGATTCACTCCCGCAACATATCATACAGAATTGTGGGAAAGGAATTTCGATGGAATTGCCATTACCTGACACTAACATTGCACCTGCACCATCTGGTCGGAATATCCGGCTCTTTGATGTAGCACATTGCAGGGCTGGAGATAAAGGAAACAACTTGAACTTTTCTGTCATTCCCCATTTTGCTTCTGATATTGAGAAGTTGAAGGTGATCATAACAACTGAATGGGTGAAACGAACTATGTCCGCTCTTCTAGATGTCTCATCGTTCCCAGAACCAGAGGCCATTTTGAAAAGAAACAAGTGGGTGGACGAGAACGTTAAGGTGGAAATCTATGAGGCCAGAGGTATTCATTCTCTGAATGTTGTGGTTCGCAACATTCTCGATGGAGGCGTTAACTGTTCACGTAGAATTGACCGTCATGGGAAATGTATTTCTGATCTCATATTGCGCCAACTAGTTCAGCTGCCTTCTGACCCTACTACGCCGTCAGGTTGATACATCTTGGCGTTTTAGTAATAATTTCGTATTATAAATTTATGTTGGAAGTGCATCTAAGGCCTTGTTTGGTTCATTTTTGTTAATTTACAGTGCGAGTGTTGATAACTCCATGGAGTTAACTTACAGGGTAAGTTTATATTTCACGTTTGGTTGAATTTTAAATTTGCATGGAAGTTACAAATTTTTAAAAATAGTAAAATGTGGGAATTAACATAAATGTCATTCAAACATATTTATAAAATAAAAAAGACGATTTGTGAGGGATTTGAGAAAAAAATGATTTGTGAGTGGTATTTTTGTTCATTGAACTCTTGGGAGATCTCCCTATGGGGGAGGGAGATAACTCACCCTTCTCTTGTAAGTGCCATTCAAACATATTTTAAAATAAAAAAAGACGACTTGTGAGGAAGGGAAAAAGATGATTTGTGAGGGGTATTTTTATCCATTAAACTCTTGGGAGATCTCCATATAGGGGAAGATAACTCACCTCATCTCCTGTAAAGTTTAGAGATATTTCACATGAAGTTAGACAACCAAATAAGATTGTTTGCCCTTGCTTACCCAAATACCAAATAAGCCATAACATTTGGTAGTAAATTTAATACGTCGTACACGATGGTCAATGCTCTCTATATTTATGACTAATCTTTGATCCAAGCTGTTAAAATGTTTGACATATTGTAGCCACTGAAGCTATTCATGTAAAAGATCTTTTAATTCTCAACTCATCAGTCTGGACACTAAAACAATTGCGCATCTATTTAGCTAAGGATCTGCAAAGGGGGTAATAGTTGACCTCGCTGACCATTTTAGCGACGAAGTAAGCAACGACTCATGTCACTAATTGTTGGGCGAGGAAATGAGGATTTTCCTTGTCCATGTGGCGGTGGAACCTGGGGAGTGGGCCACGTAACGGTTTAGTGATAGGGTAATCCCGTCGCTATTTTTGGGGACCCCGCCCTTGATCAAACCCTCCCTCTCCTCCCTTTCCTCTCCCTCTCCTCCCTCGTTTTTGCCCTTTCTCCCTCTCTCGCATAGTTGCTCTCACCCACCCAAAACCAAAATCAAAACCAAAATCCATCTCGTCTCTCCCCTCTCTCTTCCTTGCCTCACCTGTCATCTCTCCTCTCTTTTGATCTCTCCTCCTTTCTCCTCTCTATTCGGCGGCCTAAAACTTTAATGTAAAGGCCTAAAAATTTAAGATCTTAGTCACGCCTATTTATGAGACTGACGTGGAAACGGCTTGACGTGGCGTTCTTGACCAAATTTCAAACTTTGACACGGAAATATAATGTTTTTTATTTGTGTGATATAGTGTATGTTATTATTTATCTGTGGTGTACGATTAAATTGATTTTATATTGTGGAAACTCGCGAGAGATAGTTCTTATCGGTATGTGATATGAGCTGTGTGTGATATAGGGCGATCATGTGCAACGTGACGGGTGAGGCCTATAAGAGAGATAAACAATAAGTAAATAATTGAAGTTTAAAGTGGTAAATTTTGGTGATGTAAAAAGATGGAGTGATGTAGTGTATTTAAGCGTTGGGTAAAAGTGTCGTGTGGACAAATATTTGGGTGACATCTCATGCAAAAATTCAAAAAAAAAAGGAAAGTGAAATTCATAAACACATACAACCGCTAATTTTTTGATACCTCACCTACACCTACCTACTTACCCAATCACATCACTCCATTTTTTCTCTCTTACACATTATTCTCTCTCCTCTGTAAGACTCTCTTTCTCATCACGATTTTCACTCACCCTCAAAACAAAAAAAAACCCATCCTTCTCCTCATGCTTTCGCTTGCAACCCTTTCTTACTCTTTCATGGCTTCCCTCATCCTCATCCTCTACCTGTCACCTTAACCTCTCAACACTCGGTCTCACCATCCCTAGCCTCTCGGCTTCTCACACGACATCTCGGTCTCCCTTCTCTCTTGGTAGCCACCTGAGCCTCTCCCTTGACCTCCCTTCACACTCGACTCCCTCACTCAGCCTCTTTCTCCCGAGCTTCCTCTCGGCGTCCTCGCCGGTGACCCACCCATTGCCTAAGTAAGTGGTTATTATTAGTGTTTTAAGGAAGAAGATGTGGTGTCTAGTGTATTATGGGGTGAGTTTAATGTATTTTGTGGGTCTCGATATGTGTGCTGCAATATAATCGTGACATTTTTGGGACTACCTTGATATTCATGTCGTGTTTGTGATGATTTATGATTGCATCGACATTGGTGTTGAGGTGTTGAGCGTAGATTGGATACTTAGGATGTGCTCGTGAATCGTACGCATCTCGAGACTGCCTCATGGTGCGTGTTTTTTTTTTCTTTTTTAAATACCAGAAAAATAAAATGTGTATATATAAATATATATTTATGTATATGTAAATATGTGTATATTTAAACATGTATATATATTTATATTTATATTTATATAATGTATATGATATATACATATATAGATATATGATACTCATTTTATATATACAATGCGTTCTTTTAAAAATTAATAATAAATAAAAATATATAATCAATTGGTTATGAAGAATAAATGTAAAATACAAGAAAATTGGTCGAGCGAGACTTAGCTAATGTGGTCCGACCTGAGACGCGACCAATGTGCCCACAACCCAATTTTTTTTTACTAATTTTGGAAATTAAGGTAAATAGAAAGAAAATATAATTAAATTATTTATTGTTGAAAATGAGTTTAGTCTCGATAAGCGTGTAACGATTGACTTGCATCGAGATCAACCTCGTAATACGCGTTCGATTTAAATAAAATATGAATGAATCTTAGAATTGATAATAATCAAAGACAATTGAATGATTTAAGGAGTTCGGACGCACGAGATGAAGAATAATAGTGAGGATCGACATTTGGGTGAGGTATTGACGTGATTTGAGGTAAGTAAAGTGTCAACATGATTTCTTATCCGTTTTATTGTTCTAAATTCATTGAAATGATGTTGTACCCGATTCTAGTTCCTTATCGAGTGACTTAAGGTCTAAGTGGTCCAAGTATCACTGTCCACTCGCGAGTTGAACAACTAAGTAGCTATTGTGGCTTCCCGTTGAGTTATAAATCCATTGAGTTGAGCATTCGATGGTGTTGTGGCTTCTTTTTGGATTCGGTTCCATCGTGACTAAGCATACGGTAGTGACTGCAGCTCCTTTTGGAATGTGCTCGGACTGTGGCCCAGGTGAGTCTGCGGTGACGGAGAGGTTTGTGGTATAGTTGAACTGGCCCAAGTTTCGCCGTACTAGCTGGTGTTAGGATTTAGTCACCTATACTTTGTTTTCGGTCACTTGATTTTATCGTTATTCATTATTAGTCTGTCTATCATACATTTTACTACCTTATTTCCTATTTATTTCATTTCCTGCATGATTTAGAGCCGTGACGTGGGACCCGCATTGAGATACGTGCACTGATCAAGACAATGTGGCCAAAGTATGTGTTAGATTTGTTGTGATCTATGCCTAGTGTATTGTACATTTGTAGACTACTAAGTCACTCACACTTGTATTTAGATGTCGAGACGTGAGCGGAGATGCGCCTCGAGATATGTACCAGTATGAGACCAGAGGTAAAGAGTGAAATAGTAAGCTAAATTAAGTAAATGTGGCTTTTATAGTTGATTTGATGTGGCTATAATTTAATTTAGATAAATATAGCCTAAGTTAGCAAGATAAATTGAGTTATGAATTTTTATTATCGAGGGTGAGTTAGTGGAGAGTTAATGGATTTGAAATCAAGATGTAAGCCATTAGTTAAGTCTCGAGATACGTGTATTGATGCGTGCCGTAAGTATAACGGCTAGCTTATAGTAGTAGTGCAATCAACTTATGTTGATAACATATCGTCCTCAAGAAAAGGTTTTTGCGCTAGTTTATTACGTGTTTAACTTTGAACTATTGCTAATTATAAAAAACTAAACTAATCTAACAAATCAATTCAAACTTTACTTTAACTCTTATATTAAAGATATCTTAGTTCACAACTTCACCTATGTAATTTAATACTATGCTTTTCAACCATTGTTTACATCTTAATATGTTGTTTGCAATGCCTGATTAGAATAGACAGATTTCCTTCAAATCTACTTTAACTCCACTGTCGTGGCAAAAAATATTCTAATGTGCAAACTAGAACTCCACCAATCGGTGTGAATAACATAAGCTCTACATTGCTTTAAGTCTCAAATCTTTGGATTCATAACCAACTAAGTTTACTATCCATGCCTCCCTAATCAATAATTATCGCTCGATGTTATGTATTTTACGGTTGACCTTTCATGTCCGGCTTAAAAGCTTCAATGATCATGATAAATCATAAAACCTAAGTTCATTAAACAAGTGATTAAGATTTCTAAAGCATTACATTCATAATCAATAGAAATTTCAACCATTGCACTTTTTATAATCACTTTTTAATCATATTCAAAGCATAACGTTCATACAATTGGATCAATTGATCCCTAATATAAATAGACTACTCACACTTTATTGAAACACACATATCACAATTCATAATGTAAATCATTGCAAATAAGAGATGAATACAAATATTACCTTCAATTAATCCAACGAAACCAAACTAGAATTGTAAAAGTGAAGTCTTTAATGTTTTTTTCACACAATACTTCTTAATACTCAAACTCAAAGTAAACATATGCTAAATTACTCTAATGGTGGCTAATAGTTGGTATTTTCCTAGTTTACTACATTCTAATACATATTTATACTCCCTAACAACAATTAGAAATTATACTTTACAATTTAACTCGAAATAAAACTCCAACTTTATATTTTTTGCGAGTTTGACATTGTCACCAATGCCCTGGCACCATGTGTGTTAAGCTACGGCGCCGCCACTTTTGTGCATCATCTCTCTTGAGCTCCTAGTACCTCGGCGCTGTTATTGCCATGTCTCGGCGCCGTCCATTGTGTGCCACAGTGCTGATTTCTTCACTTCCTTTGCTCTCCTACGCCGTGCCTTTCCTTCCCACAATGTCACCATGTGTAGTCACGACGCTAACCATATTTTCATGGGTTTTTGCTCAGTTTCTTCTCGTTTCTTCTTAATCCCTGAAAATGCAATAATATTATGAATTAGAGATCATTTAAGGATATTTATACTAATTATACTATTAAACTAATTATATATATAAGTATAAATAATCACTTATCAAATACCCCGAACTTAAAATTTTGCGCATCCCGAGCAAAAATGTATTTTAATAAGTTTCATAATAACTAGTTTTCGCTCATATTACATTGTTCATGGAGTATTCTTTAATTCACTAAGTTTCAAGTTAATAATCTATTCAAGAGTTTTTCTTTGCAAAAACTTGCTATTGCAAGACATACATGTAGCTTTAACAACACATATAACTTCACTTTTAAAACACGAAAGTAGATCACAACCAAAAACCATCATTACTTACAAGTTTATTTCATCTCAACGCTCAAGTAGCAAGTATGTAATCTTATGATTTCTCATTAAGCTCGGGAACTCACAAATAAGCATAGATCATACTCATATTATACTCATCTTTGATAGGCTTTAGTACTTTGAGAATCTATAAGACTTAAAATAGTTGGAAAGGAAACTCAACTCAATAAGCTACTCGTACTTGAGATAAATTTTTTATTTGAAGTTTTTTAATTTTACTTCCGCATTCTTTTCTTTATTTTATTTTTCTCTTATTTTTTTCTTTTTCAATTTTTTTATTTTACAGTCCTTGCTCATTTTCCTATGGACTCCATTCTTCATCACTTTTTCCAACCATCAAGTTCATTGCTCCATTTCCTACAAAACTTGAGGGATTCTCTCATTGCTTTTCTTTTATATTTTTAAAACTCTTGTTAGCACTTCTCACTTTCACTAAATCAAGTAATTTAACTCCAACTTTTAATGTACAATGCCTATTTCTTCCTTCTTTGCACTAAGTCTTTATTTGCTTTGTATTATCAAGTAACTTCACACTTATTATAGAATCCTTAGAGATCAAACTTTTTCATAAGAAGTGTTATAATTTATTGCTTTTGTTTCAAGTCCAAGGTCTTCCCTAACTCTAGATTTCTATTCATGAAATCACACCGTTGTTTGCTACATTTTATTATTTCTTCTTCAAAATTTAAAACATTCTTTTGAGTTTCATATCGACAAGATACTTGTAATCTACTCATCCACAATTAAAGGCATGAACATGCAAATGAACTACTTATTCATTACACATTACTATATATAAACTAATCTATATTACTTAAACATTCAAGTAGTAAATAAAATGAAAAATTCATACACTACCATGTTTCCCTCCTTAACTGCTTCAAATTAAATCTAAATGATTATACCTGCAGTGTTTATCCTTATTTCTCAGCCTATCTTACCACTTTCCATAGTGTAGTGTAGTGTCAATGCTCCCAAACTTAAACCAAACCTTGTCTTCACAGTTTAAAAGTAAGCCTGAAATATGAAAACACTAAAACACACAAACATATATAATAACACGAGTTATAATAAAACTGAAATAACTAAATAGTTAACAAAATATCTCAAAGTTTAAAAATGGTATCAATATCACTCTCAACTCCCCAAGTCTAAAGGAATTGTAATACACTGACTTCAGGACTGTACGTTATCATCATCATTTGCATCATCAACTCCAGTATAGGATGATGTCGATGGATGCTCTACCCTCCTGCTTTGCACCAAATCTGAATCGAACACATAAGCTGGTGCTGCTGAAAAGCCAAATGACCTATCAGTAGGTCTCATTCGTCTGCTCCTCTCATACCTAGCTAAGTCTCTCTGATGATCAATAAACAATATAAAATTACGCTGCCCATTCCGTCGGTGTTGCTATCTCCTCACCATATCCCGCTCATATCTTAATATGGCTGCCTGATACTGCACCTTGTCCTATTGGTACTGTCTCCTCATCTTAGTTATCCATAGCATATACTATCGTGGAGTCAATCTTTTGGTAGTGGTACTGATGCCTGTAGTGGAGGAAGTGGTGGAAATACTTTATTACCGTCTAAGTCCTACTCTCCAATCTGTGGGTCTACAAACTTATAGCCATCAACAAATCCCTGCTGTTGTTGCTCGTCCTCTTTCCCATTTTCTTCTTCTTCTAGCTCTTGGGCTAGTTCTGTTGCTGCTTTGCTTGATCCTCTTGACTATTGGTTAATAACTCAGCCTCAAGTCTAGCTCTCTTGACTCCCTCTCTCCTCATCGGAGTCTTAATAAGCAGGTTGTGACTTCAATGTGAGCGTGAACGCTTCATCCCTGGTTGGCAAGGCCTCTATATCGAATTCTTCGTCATTTTTCAATCTCAGTCCGGCCTTCAAGCACATCTGAGTAATCAAAATAGTAAACAAAAATCTGTTGTCTCTTTCAAACATGATTGACTCCCTCAAACTATTATAGTTGATCTCGCTGATGTTGATCTCCCCATTCTTTGTAATCTCTTAAATACAATCCACTTTTTGCTTGTTGATCTCATCTTGCTGAGAAGTGGAGTATAACGATGCAAAGAAATGTTCCCATATTTTGTAAAATTTTCTGACACTCATTTTCTTAATGTACTTTGGCACATTCTCAGCTCCCATTACCCAACCTTGTTGTCTTGGGACAACTATCTATGACTCTAAAAGGGTATAGGTTATAGGGTCTCTCATATAACTATATCGTGATAGTCGGTTTGGATCCATACAAACTTAAGTACTGCAACCCATATATATTATTGATCTTACGTCTATTAAAGGAAGCAAAAATCTCTCTCACCTTAACTGGCTCATCCTTGATAGTAAACTTCACATTAGCATAAAATTCAAAAACAATCCCACTCACTCCTTTAACTTCATTCTTTCTATAATCTTCAGTGAGTTGTTCCCAATTTTGTTGCCTAATGAAGTTATTCAATCTGTTATCTTACTTGGCTGAAAAATTAGTCCCTCTTTCATAAATGAACTCCTTACGTAGGATTTCTCATATCTATTCTTAGCCTCTCTACTAATGAAAAATTTGGATTTAAAATGTCTAGGCTCTTCTTCATTGGGATTTCTTGAGGTAGATGCCTCAAAATCATTAACTCTAGTTTGGCTAACTTGTTTCTTTGCTCTTGCCATTTCTTCAAATCTCAAACAACTAAACAACAATGTAATGCAACTCGGTCTTCAAATCACCTAAAACTCAAAATTCATATCACACAAATCATGCATATGCCAAATAATGCAAAGACATCAACTAAGTCTATATAGGTAACATTAATGCTTAATATTCACACAATCATGCAAAAACAATCCTACAACCTCAAATCCACATTTTCATACAATGTCATCAAAATCTTAAAAAAACAAAGCATAACTAGATGAAATTATAAATTTACCTCAATGCCAAATTTATTTGTGGTGTAGAACACTTCTCCAAGTCTTTATTAACCCAAGCCCTCTCACTTTTCTCACCAACTAAAACCCCAGCTCTCCTTGAACTCAAAATCCAAAATCCAAGCTCTAGCTCTCCATGAACTCAAAATCCAAAAATCCAAGCCCTAGCTCTCCAAATCGTGCAAATCCACAATGCACTTGTTTCTTTCATTTTCAATCACTAGGAAATCACTAATCTCACTTAAAAATGATCAAACTTTAGTTCTAGAGGGATGTGTGCTTGGTGGTTGTGGTGGGGTTTAAGTGTAAGTGTGAAAAATGAATGAAAATGGGGTTTAAACCCCACAAAACAACCCCGGCGCTGCCGCCGCGTCAATGATGCAGTGGGGCATTTTGTTTATTTTTGCCTACTATTATCTTGCCATTGTGGCCATTTCCTATGGCACCGTGGGTATGACCCACGACGCCGACTTATCTGCCAACATATCTTGCGTGTAATTTTTTGTTAATTTCTCTCTGGCACTCCTTCGCCTTAGTGTATCACTCATGCAAGGTGTCGTGATCACATGAAATCCATGAAAATATAAAAATTAATAAATTTTACCTTTGACTTGCTCATGCACCTTAACTTCACCACTTTGAACTCTTTCGTTTTTTTTCGCTTTTTAACAAGTTAGCGAGAAATTTTCATTCCTTTGAATCATCACCCGGGGAATGGTCTTTCCTACACATTCGACACAAATTTTATCGAAAGTTAGAACTAAAACTTGTAATTGTCGTTATTGAATTAAATAACTATCTACTAACTAAAATTAAAAAACTTAATATTTAAAAATCATAGGTTGCCTCCCAGTAGCGCTTAATTTAATGTCATTAGCCTGACGCCTTTTCACTCATTTAGTCCGAGTCTAAATTGAGAAACCTCACATGCAAATCAGAGATTATGATGGTATTCCCATTCGGATGTACTTCTTCATCATCGACAAAGACATCCTTCTCAGCATCATCGCCCTCATCGATACTCATCGTGATCTTCCTCTCTCTTATATACAAATTTTCTATAGCAGTGTTCAAAAATGGCCACCCAAGTATTATAGACACATTATCATCCATATTGTGGTTCATGACCTTGAAACTCACGATGAATGTGAATGTACCCAGTTTCACATGCACATTCGAGACTCTTCCTATTGTAGGTATCAAGTTACCGTTAGCTACTCGCAGATTTGTTGTATCGGGATAATTAATATTCAAGTCGGCATGCAACATGTCCATTAGTGGTATGACATTGATTGAGGCTCCCATATCACATAAGACATTTTTAAATCGGTGCCTTTCAATTTTTATTAGTATGCTTATCTCTCCAGGATCTCTCATTTTGATAGGTTGAAGTCACGAGATGAACTTGAGCTTTGGTTCCAGATTCTTTTAACACTACAAAAAACGAAGAAATCGGAACCAACTTAAAGATCTCTCTCTCTCTCTCTCGCTCTCTCTCTCTGTCACCGCTCTCTCTCTCACGGACCGTCGACCGCTCTCTCCCTCTCAAACCCTCCCCCTCTTCAAACCTCACTCCAAAACCCTAAAACTAAGGGCGGTTACGACAGTCTCGACAAGCCGTCGCCGCCGCCACACGCCACCACCGCAAACAAATTCCACCATCGCTTCACCAAGTCCGACGACGACGGGTTTCTTCGCAACGAGGGCGATGCTTGGCGCTCTGTTTACTTGGCGGCCGTGCTTGAATACTTGGCCGCCGAGGTATTTCGATTTTTGGTTGTCTATTGAATTTCAATCTCTACCTTTTTAGCTTTTTTTCTGTTTTTTTGTGATTCTATTTGTCTTGGAAATTTGAATGTCTAGGGCAAGTTTGGGATTTTGTTATGGTTAGTTGCATTCCATGAAAAAAAATTTATATGATATTGATGATTTGGGCTAGTATTCAAAAGTGATCATGCCTTGTAAAAGGTATTGGTGGATAATGTGCTCTTTTGTTTGATGAAATCGTCAAAAGAGACCTTAACTTGTTCTTTTAACGAAGTGCATGGAAAAGCATGATTCTAAAGTCTCATGGATTCTTTATTGAGCTTTGTTTCTATGATATGATTTAATCGAGCAATCATTAGTATGATTTTTCATGTCTCGAAAGGATTGTAGCTAATTTGCATTGATTTGGGTAAAATCCTTTTAAAACGCTTCAAGGAGAGCTCATTCATTTTTTTCCCAAGTCTTGAAATATGTTCAATCCAACTTTATTGAATGTAGTTAGTAATCATCATTTTGGGTGAGACTTGAAGCTAAGTTGAGATGCGGAAGAGACTTTGTTTTATCCATTGAAAAAAAGACTTCGATTAAATCATGGATTTTCGACTAAATGCTATGATTTGAGAATTTTAAGTCGAACTTGACTCTAATGAGTTGATTTGAATCTTTTTAGTTGTGATTAGTCGATCGCATTCAATTTATATTGGATAACTAAGTTTATGAGATTTTTCTTGTTTTGCTTCACCGCATACTTGTTTTACTCGAATCGTCGATTTTGATTTGAAAGAATGGTTTAAAAGTCGGGAATGACTTAAGTCGATAACTAGGAATGAGGTTTGAGTCCTTAAATGATTTAAGTTAGTCTAAATAAATTCAAGTAAATACTACTTTAAGAATCCATGAAAAACATATTTAAAATTGGTTTTGGTTCATTCATTTTTTGATTGAAATATTCGATTAAGTGGTTTAATGCATAAATTTTACTTGAATATGATCTATAATTTGCATTGTTGTTTGAATAAGGATATGTCTTCTTTAAATTTAGGCAATAACAAGTCCATATCATTTTTTTGGTGTGATCAATAGTTTGATACTCATTAAGTTCGATCTTTATGAAATGGATTAAACAGGTTTATTGTTTGGTTCTTGAAAGTTAAAAAAGCTCGGTTGAAATGAGATGAGTGAGCTTATGATAAATTTTGTAGCTTGTGAAAGTGGATTGATTGAAAATAGTCTTATGAGTTTTTTGGTCTATCTATGAGGTAGCATATTTTTGTTTTCTTATATGTTTTTAGAAAATGAAGATAAAAGTGAAAATGACAAACATTGCTATCTTCCTCCTACTTGGATTGGTAAGAATTTAATTTACTTAAATCAAGATATGCAAGTGTTTATCATCGTTTGTGGATTCTTAAATCTCAAATGAATTAATGTTAATCTTTTTGCTTGTTTGTAGACTTTGATGGTCGAGTGCAGGGATCGTCACTATAAGTTCGATGTGAGTCATTGCTCTTCTACCTTAGCTCTATCTCCTATGATGCTTATGTCCCTGAAAAATTTAAGTTCAACTATTCAATTATTAAGTTGTTTCAAATGTCCCTTGGCAAAGCAGGTGGTGTTGAAGAACATCTCAAGACTTTTCGATTGATAATTCTTTTTGTGCATATTTATAGGATTGTAAGTTTTTTTTTTTTTGTGGTTGTTGAACAATAGGATTGGTGGTTTTGTGAATACTTAGAAATTTGGAGCATTTGTAATACTATACAATTTTTTTTGGATATATATCTTTTTCAATTTTTGATTTTTACATTTTTGTTCTCTCAATTGAATATTTGTTGATATATATTGTCGATGTATGAATGTCAATTTATTATATATTGGCAGGTTAAATGTGCTTGGATTGAGACCTATATATGTAAGACTTTAAAAACTAAACAAAAATGAAAATTAGAGACGGAAATAGCAACGGAATCTTTGGATTCCGTTGCTATTTCCGTCTCTTTTTTTTTTTTTTTTAGATATGAATCGAAATGGATCAAATTCGTCTCGATCCGTCTCTCGATTAGCAACGGATCGAGAGACGAAATAATCGAACGAATTTATTCCGTCTCTAATCGAAACGGAATTAGAGACGGAATAAATTCCGTTTCTAATCGAAACGAAATTTATTCCGTTTCGATCCGTTCTCTAAATCATCAAAAGTTATTGCCCTGTGGGTCTTCTTCGGAAGGTCCCTCATCTTTTTGCTTGGCCTTCCATTATTGCTTCCCTTTCTTTTTCTTTAAGGCAGTGATTCTTTATTTCTTGAAACCATTAATCTCATCTTGCCTCACTTCCATGTTATGCTCATACATCTCTTCATGCTTCATTATAGCCAAAATGTTGAATTTTTTCGCCTTGTACATCACTTGTTCTTGTCTTGGCTTTTTTTTGCCCCAGTGCTCATCATGCGAATAACACTCACATTCTCCTTAGGATTGGTGACAGTGTTGCTAGGAAACTATTATTCTTTTCTTGAGTTCAAGGCTATTGCAAGCTGAACAATTTGTCTTTCTAAGTTCTTGATGGATTGTGATTGCTCATTATCCATTCTCTTAATGGCTTGCTTCACTTCTTCCATCTCTTTCTCATGCTTCTCATGGCGCTCCCTATTGCTCATGTCCATGACTTGCAAGAACTTCTTAATTGAGTTCAATAAAGTCATCTCTTCACTTTGCCCTAGCTTCCCCTGTTGGAATTATTGATCGAAGCCTTGAGGTAACTTTAGTGCATTATCATGATTTCCATACAAGAAGTTCAAGTTATTGTTGTATTATCCTTGATAAAACTGCTGAGGAGCCATTTCTCTCCGCCTGAAGTTGTTCCTGTAGCTTTGGTTGTTTATGAAGTTGATGCCTTCTTACTCCATTCTTACTGTATGTCCATTTGGTTAACCACTATGCCTTAGTGATTAATGGGTTGTTGTACTACTTCTGGACCTTGGTGTCCCATATGAAGTTTCATTATTTGACAGTTCAGATTTGATAGTTGTTCATTAATTGTAGCTTGCAAGTCAATATCATACACCCCTGTTGGTTTCCTTTCTGTGGAACGAGTACCGGTGGTGGAATTTTAAGACATAAGATTAAGGAGGTCTAATGCTCCATCCTCATCCTTGGTAAGTAGAGAGCCACTTGTTATGACATCTACTAGCGTTCTTGTGTTGTGGTTCATCCCATAGTAGAAAATCTAGAGTTGTGCCTATTTCATGCATCTGTGTCTCGAGCATCTCCTCACCATCTCTTTGAATCTTTCCCAAGCCTCGTTAAGAGACTTAATGTCTTCTTGCTTGAACTGATTAATCTTTAGTTTCCTTTCGCTGACCTTTACTAGGGGAAGAGCCTGTCTAGAAATCTTTCATTGATTTCTGCCCACGAGGTCATATTGCCTGCATTCAGCCCTTAGAACCAAGATTTGGCTTTTCCACCCAATAAGAATGAAAAAAGACACATCCTGATCACCTCCTTCGTAACTCTAGTGATGTGCATGATGTCGCACTTCGTTGAGAAATTCTCAACATGTGCAACTGGATCTTCATTGGATTACTAGTTAAACAGACTACTTTGCACTATGTTTATTAAAGACGGTCTCAGTTCGAACTTGATGGTGTTAGCTGGAAGCCTCGTCACTCCATTTTAAGTCTCTTGAACTTCTAGCTTGAAGTATTCACAAAGGTATCTCTGTCCTCGAGCTCTATCCTGTACTACTAGATCACCTGCGGGTTGGTTATTCTTGCGGCCCTGTTATTAGTTTCTAGCTTGCTTTTCAACCATCTTGATCTATTTCTTTTTATTTCTTTTGTTGGTTCTGTCAATCTCTGGGTTGTTAGGCACTAGGTCCATCTCTCCCTTGCTACACATGCACTAATTGTCACTGAAAAAAACACAAAAAGATTAAGTGCAGAAAGTCAAACTTGAGACTTAACCTATTTTTTATTTTTTTATAAACTTGAAAGTAAAATATTTAAAATAAAATTCAGTAACTTTTCAAACTAACTAAGTAATACTAATGGCTACCTATCCCTGACAACGGTGCCAAAACCTTGATGCGTGCCGCAAGTATAATAGCTAGCTTGTAGTAATAGTGCAATCAACTTACGTTGATCACGGATATTGTCCTCAGGGAAAAGTTTTTGCACTAGTTAATTACCTATTTAACTTTGAACTATTGCTAAAGAAATCCCTTTTTAATGGGTTTATACTAAATTAAACTAATCTAACAAATTAAGTCAAACTTTACTTTAACTTTTATATTAAGGATATCTTAGTTCCCAACTTCACCTAGGTAATTTAATACTATGATTTTCAACTATTTCTTACATCTTAATATGTTATGTGCAATGCCTAATTAGAATAGACAAATTTTATTCAAATCTACTTTAACCCACCGTCGTGACGAAAAATATTCTAATGTGCAAATTAGAACTCCATCTATCAGTATGTGAATAACGTAAGCTCTACATTGCTTTAAGTCCCAAATAATTGGATTCATAACCAACTAAGTTTATCATCCATACCTCCCTAATCAACAACTATCGCTCGATGTTATATATTTTATGGTTGTATCGTTCATGACCAACTTAAAAGGTTCAATGACCATCGTAACTTCTAAAACCTAAGTTCATTAAACACATGATCAAGATGTCTAAAGCATCACGCTCAAAATCAATACAAATTTTAACCATTACACTTTTTATAATCACTTTTTAATCATATTCAAAGTATGAAATTCATGCCATAGGATCCATTGATCCTTAAGATAAATAGACTACTTACACTTCATTGAAACACACATATCACAATTCATAATGGAAATCATTGCAAATCAGAGATGAATATAAATATTACCTTCAACTAATCCAATGAAACCAAAATTGAATCGCAAACGTGAAGACTTTAATATTTTCTTCACATAATACTTCATAATACTCAAACTCAAAGTAAACATATTCTAAATTTGAAAAAAAAAACTTATGCTTAATTACTTTAATGGTGCCTATAGTTGGTTTCGCTGCTTCCTGTATTCTCCCACATCGTGCCTTTCCTTCCTATAACGTCACCATGTGTAACCACTACACCAACCATGTTTTCATGGGTTTTTACTCCGTTTTTTCTCGATTTTGCTCATTTCCTTCCTTTACACCTTAATTCCCTGAAAATGTAATAATACCATAAATTAGAGATTATTTAGGGATATTTATACTAAATATACTATTAAACTAATCCTATATATATATATGTATAAATAAACACTTATCATGTATACATTAAGCTCAATTACTATAGTTTAAAATAACATGAATGGGATAAGCATGCAAATCATTTACATTACTTACCTTAAATTGGAGAAGAAGATTTGGAGAGGAGGATCAATAGAGGTGGTGAATTTCTCGTGCATTTGAGAAGGATTGATCAAGAGTTAGAAGATCATCAACTAGGTAATTTAGTTTTCATTAGCAGTTTGTATAAATTAATGAATTGATGATATAATTGAAGTGTAAGTTGTTTCTATGTTTATGAAGGATGACTTGGGTCTCTGGTGGAGGGCAACAAAGCTCCGAGGCGATGGTGAAAGCCATTTGAAAGAGGAAACCAAGAAACTCAAAGTGCTAAATTTTTGGGATTTCCTGCGTTTAGCACGCTAGGCTTGCTTGCTAGCACGCTACCTGCGAGTAGCGTGCTAATGAGTATGGGTAGCGCGATAATGGAGTTACTAGCGCACTCACTCTCTCCCGATTCTCTGTCTCTCCGGAAAACCCTATCTCCCCAAAAATCCCTCTCTCTCGACTGAGATCTCTCTCTCTCTCTCTCTTACCGCTCTCTCTCTCTCGTCACCGCTCTCTCTCACGGACCGTCGACCGCTCTCTCCTCTCAAACCCTCCCCCTCTTTCAAACCTCACTCCAAAACCCTAAAACTAAGGGCGCTTACGTCCGACAAGCCCGTCGCCGCCGCCACCGCCACCACCGCAAACAAATTCCACCACTGCTTCACCAAGTCTGACGACGACGGGTTTCTTCGCTGCGAGGGCGATGCTGGCGCTCCTGTTTACTTGGCAGCCGTGCTTGAATACTTGGCCGCCGAGGTATTTCTGATTTTTGGCTGTCTATTGAATTTCAATCTCTACCTTTTTAGCTCTTTTTTTCTATTTTTTTGTGATTCTATTTGTCTTGGAAATTTGAATGTCTAGGGCAAGTTTGGGATTTTGTTGGTTAAATACATGGTCTCAAGTTTGATTCTATTTCTCTAGCTTTTTGAGTTTGTACTTTAAAAGTCCAAATAGTTGTTTTTGTTATAATATTAGTGTCTATGAATTTGAATTTTTAGCGTTTTGTGATTTTGAGAATCTTTGAAGTTTGATTCCTTAGTGTTTTTGTGATTTCGAGTGTCATTGAAATTTGAATCTCTTAATGTTTTGTTATTTGGTCCACTTGGGTGTCTTTGAATTTGAATCACTAATCACTAGTGTTTTTGTGATTTTGAGTGTCTCGAGAATCTCTCTTTTGTGTTTGTGATTTTGGGTTCGTTTGAAATGGTGAATGCGTATGCGGTGTTGGAGTTGGCGGGGAACGCAATGAGGGACAACAAGAAGACTCGGGTAGTCCCTCGCCACATACAATTGGCGGTGAGGAACGACGAGGAGCTCAAAGCAAGTTGCTCGGAGAAGCGATGACGATTGCGAGCGGTGGAGTCATGCCCAACATTCACAACCTCTTGCTGCCTAAGAAAACTGGTGGTGGTGCTTCCAATAGATATCCATGTTTCCCAATGGCATAAACAAACCCTCCTATAATGTTGGTTTTGCACTAAGATGACATCTTAAGAAGACGGCATCTCCAATGGAATTTATAGTTAAGAGGTTGTGGATAAAGTTGCAAGTGTAGGCTTATGCTTTAATGAATTTGATTGTATTGATTAAATTTGTCGTCCTAATATTTTTTATGTTATTATCTTCTTCATTCGTGTGATGTAGGTGAACTTTACATGTGGTGGGTTTTCCACAATGGCAATCACAGAAGATGGAAAGCTTTGGAATTGGGAAGGTAGAACTTATTTACTTATTTGCATAAGTTCAATATTTTATTACATGATATTTTTTTCCTTGCTTTGCACTATTATGTTCTCATATTTTGTCCATATGGCATAGGCCAAAGGCTCAATGCCTATTGACAAATGAGATTTTAGTCATAAATCCTCTGATGAGTTATTTTGATCCTATATGGGGAGCCAAGATTTGCGCGACGGAGGTTGTCCTTAACAAACTAGGAACCTAATCAAATCATCTTTTGAATGAGAAAATTTGAAATATTTCAATTTTTGCAATTGTTCACTTCTGATTCCACTTGTGCTATGATAGAGAACTGAAAATTAACTCATTTAAGCCATTTTTTTTTCGAGATATTACTAACTCACGCCAATTCATCAAAGGTTTGTGTCATGTGTGTTTCTTCCCCATATTATAGATAATACATTGTTGTTTATTTCTTCTCATGATTGTGCATGTTTGTGTTTAAGTTTCCTTTAGTTTAATACATTGCTGTTTATTTCTTCTTAGATTGAGGAGGGACATGTGTTGTTAGTAATTTCATATTCATGCACTTGCTATGGATGATTGATTAGTTATTCCATGTTTATTTTATCGGTAATTACTATTTTTGATTGGTTACGATTGAATAGTACCTATTTCTTTTGATTGGTTTGGCATGTATATATGACATTCCCATGGTAGTTGTTTGAAAGATTTAATGGCTGCTTGGCTCCATTTGTTTCTCCCTTGTATGAATACTATTTTTCGTTTAGTTTTGCTCTTTTAACTTTTAATATGCTTACTTGTTGTTAAACTCTTTCCCGCTGAAGTTTTTTAGTTCCTCTTGCAAAGGGTGAAATAATGAATAAGGTGGCTGAAATGAGTGGCAAATGTGCAAAAGAGGTTAAAGTGGTTATCTCTCCTTATGGGATTTGTCCACTAGGAGCCCACATTGATCATCGTGACTTTTTTTTTAATTTTTAATTGAATCTTCTTATGACCCAAATTGATCAATTTATGGATTCTTTGTTTGATGCATAATGGATTTTCATAGTTTATGAGCCCGCATTCCTATTCTCTTAAATATCCACATTCCGAAGATCACAAATTTTGGTATTAGTGCCGGTTTAGAGAATTCAGTGGCAATGGTATGTTAGATGTTTCTCTTTGGTTGTTATTTAGACTAACTATTGATGTGAATTTGAATCATTCTTTTTCCTTTTAGGGACTTGAAAATGGTTCTATTTACGCACTTTTCTCATTGTTTTTCCTTCTCATTCTTTTTGCGGTTGTTGGGATCCGGTTCATGGCTTGTAGGTATGCGTTCATATCTAGAAGCGACCTCTCTCAACAATGGGAACAAGACTCGATACATTGAACCATTCCCAAACATAGTAATGATTGGGTACCATTCATTGAGTAAGTTTAACATTAATTCTTTCTTTGTTTTTCCTTCTCCTTGCATTTTTATGGTTTTATTAATTTCGGTTTCACCCTTTAGTTTGCATGGATGACTCACGCTAGAAATTAACTTTCTAATAGCATCTATATGATTGCACTCTCACCGCTAGAAATTAACTTTATGCGGAATGATTCTAGTTGTTTGATATGAGAAGGAACCAAATCGGACCTTCTAAGCTTTTTTCACAAACTCGCAATGTAAAGTTTTCAAACTTAAAAAAGTTGTAGAACATATTTTTGTTGTGTGCATATCTCGTGTGTTTAAAATAGGTTAATGAAAGCTTGTTTCCAATTGTTCCTAGTTCTATTAGAGGTTTTAAACCACATCTTGTGAAAACAAGGTCTCTAGTGATACATCGACATCCATGGTTTTGGTCATGTGATTTCTAAAAGTTGTAAACAAGTCTTAATTTTATTTTATTTTTATAAGAATAAACTAGTCGACTCTAATTAATTAATTTGCAATTTAGGTTTTATTTTCTTTGTTGTCGAGCATAAATATTTTTCTTTTAATTTTAATTCTTAAACGTAATCATGCATGATAGCTTGTGTATGTTGCGCCTTAAATATTTTAATTCTTTATTTATGTTGTGTTTATATTCCATAATATTGTTTATATTCCTATTATTGTTTGTATAATTTAGTGATTTTTTTTTTTTTGATCTTTTTTCGGTGTTTTGTACGAAGTCAAGTATTATTTGAAGCACAATCAACTTTATATAATCTCGGAACACTTCATTTTTTTATTTTTATTTTATTTAGAACAATTTTTGCTTTTACTTTTGTAGAAAGATACGATATAGAAACTTTTTAGATTGTTTTTGTTGTTTCGTGTACAAGATTGAGAAAAGATAATGTTAAGGATATGATAAGTTTATATAAATTGTGTAATATCAATATATTATTTAGCTATGATTTTTATTATATATTGGCAGGAGTTAAATGTGTTTGGATTGAGACCTATATATGTAAGACTTTAAAAACTAAACAAAAATGAAAATTAGAGACGGAAATAGCAACGGAATCTTTGGATTCGTTGCTATTTCCGTCTCTAATTTTCGCTTATTAAGATACATAAATCGAAACGGATCAAATTCCGTTCTCGATCCGTCTCGATTAGCAACGGATCGAGAGACGGAATAATCGTAACGAAATTTATTCCGTCTCTAATCGAAACGGAATTAGAGACGGAATAAATTCGTTTCTGATCAGAAAAGGAATTTATTCCGTTTCTGATCCGTCTCTAAATCAGAAACGGAATCGCATTTCCGTTTCTGATTGAATCAGCGACGACGTTTTTAGAGACGGAATTGATTCCGTTTCGTTCGTTGTTCGTTTCGATCGAAATTAGAGACGGAATTTTAACAAATCAGAGACGGAAATTTCCGTTTCTGATTTGCTGTTTTTTTGTAGTGCTAGGTGCTCTAACTGCGTAATTTATGTGGGTTTTTAATTAAGATTTAAATACTTTAAACAAGTCTAACACCTTAATTGATGGTCTAAAGATACTTTAAAACATATCAAATGATATTGGGAACCTAAACAAGAGTTTTGGGGGGTTCGAGTACGCGTTTTGAGGTGCCAGAAGGCCAAATTAGCTTAGGAAATTTGCATGAATTGTAAATAAACTGATTGAGATATTTATTTTCCATTTCTTTCCCGTTATGCTTGTCATTTACAATCATTTAGACTGATTTACCCGTTGTACTCTAAATGACATGACTTTGTTGTTCTTACTCATTGTGGAGCTTGTTGATCGTGCATTTGCTGTTGATTAAATGGTTTCGCTGACTCTTACTCAGGTGCTATGTCATTCTTGATTGTCGAAGTATTTAGTCAAATGAAATATCATAATATTAGGTAGGTGATTTATGACATCATAAATTCATTTTCCTTTGTGCTTTAGTTATGCAATCACATTGTTGGATTCTTACACTGTCATTCCTTGAATTATGAAAGTAGTCCTTGTATCTAGGAACATGATATGGTAAAGATAAGTGCGGCACACGGGGTCACTAGAGTTTTAGGGTTGTCGAGATCTCATCACTAGCTTATGCAACGTACGGGGTATGAGACCCGAGGTTTTTGACAAGTATACATCACATGTGAGGGGCATTTGTGAGTATTTATATATGTGATGGGCCTTTATGAGGATGTGAAGGCATTCATGAGATTTTTTATGCTCTAAGTAGTGGAATAAGGCTGACATGATGTAACTCACGGCCAATCGCCCTAGATCATTATTGCTTAGCCGAATGTCAATTTCATATAGTTTAACTGAAGTATCTTGTAGCATGATTCTTTTCCAACATAGTTGCTATTGTTATGATTTCAGATACTTATTTTAGAAATGGAAATGTAGATAAATGTCTCTCAGTGTTACTTTCTATTTTCCTGTACACAACGTTCTTTTTATGATGGTGGATGCAGATCCATCAAGTAGCAGATATGGCAAGGAGAAGTCCGTTGGAGTGCTGCTACCTCTGATATTGTAAGTTTTTGGTTTTGCTGTATGATTTATATGTCTCTATATACTTTTTGAAGATGCATAGTATGAGTTGTGAGATAATTACCCGATCAGACACATGTGGATATATTGTTATCGCCATTTTATTATGTATATGCATGTGATCTTTGTTACCTGGTTTTCCACATATTTAATATTTATGTTAATGGCTTCTGCTAATGTATTAAGACTTCTGCTTAATAAGTCTTTAAGTTTTAAACTTTTAATTAACTCTGAAGGAAAAAAAAACGATTGACAATATGACGATAAGTTGGTTATTTTTATCAGTTAGCTAGTTTGGAGAAAAGATTTAAAAAGGTTGACTAATACGTTGTTTGGACTTACATGGCTGAGATTAAGGCTTAATAACGAGACTAGGCCAGGCGGCGCCCTTGTTTAAGGAAGGGTCGTCACAGTTGGTATCAAAGCCGGTTAAACGAACCTTGCGGTATAATAAATTGCGTGTTAACTTTTGATAACCCACAACTTGACTAAAATGTAAACAAAAATGTTAGCGTTGGGATGCCAGTAAACTTAGTGTGGAAATCCTACGATCCTAACTTAGATTCTTATTTGGGAAGTGAGGTGAGTTGGGGAATAGTAAAAATTAAATTATATGTATTAAGTGTTGATTGTATTACTTAATATAACAATCGCTGCATATCAGTCAGACACCGGTGATCATACTGGAGACGCAGATCCCCGATATATTAACGTGAGTGATGCTCTAGCCTTGACACTGATTGGGCAGACTACAGATCAGAGATTTGGGTAGGGTCTGACAGGGGAGTCAAGAGGAAAAGTAACCACTCTCAAGGTCAGCAGTTTGATAGAGCTGACAATGTTGGATCAGTTGTTCCACAGCAACAATCGACACTAGTTTATGCAGCCGCACTTTCTCCAATTTTTAGTTATAATAATAGGCATCCACCTGCACAACATGCAGTAGATCAGCAGTCGATTCAAGTTGCATCATTAGGGTATACACGTCCAGTTACTTGTTTATAGTGCAGACATGAAGGGCACATCAAACACTATTTTCCACAATTAGGTGGGGCGCACCCAATGGTTTCACGGCCTTAAACCAGAGAAAGAGTACATGCAGTGACCAAACTAAATTTAGAGGCGACATGCAACCTAGTGGACGGTATGATTTATAATCGAGGTCGTTGGTTAATTCTAAATATATATTTTCTTTGACTTTCAACCACTTGATAGATGAGTTAGAGTTGACTTTGATTAAAGTTAGTGATTGCTCGATCGTAAGTATGGTAGTAGGGGATAAATACTACCTTAAAATAAGGTGAAAAAATGTAAAGTATATGGAATAAAGTAAAACATACTCTAGCTAAGTGATGTGTTGAGAAGACTAGTGTGCTACTGAGAAAAGCATGTATGGACTCCTTTCGCTTTTATGAAAACATTGGAGTAGTAGTGCTAGATCAGAAACCTGAATAACTCCACTTTAGTATCACTAATCATCTATTATTCAAAAGGTTGGCGAAGTTGACCACCGCCTTTAGGGACTTGAGAATGAATTAAGTATTACGAGTAGAGGTAGAATTTGTGAAATAATCTAAAAGTTAGGGGAAACCTAAGCTTTAACCCTAAAAGATTATGAGTCTCAAGGTTTTCACACATCTAAAATTCGGTTCAGATATGCTAGTGAGTGCACTAGAGGGAATTTGATAAAATCATGGACTAGCACAAAACGCGAGTAGTGCGTGTTAGAGAATGTTTAAAGTCTCTGAGATAAGAGTGAAACATCTGGCAAATCATGATAGAAAAAGGACGAGCACATGAGAATAGAGCGAATGAATTACTCGAGAGAGAACCTAAAGATAGATAGGGCTAGGTTTCTTTAAGGTTTTGAAAGACACCTATCATGCTTTGGGGATAGGATCTTTTGACCCTCTATTTTAGTGCCACTACTAAACTTGAAACTTACTAGTATTATGGCGTGTCCTAAGGCTGATGATAGTCTAAGAGTTGAATGACAACTCTGTGGAGAAGAGATTGCATTGTGGGAACATGAACTTAATGGTAATGTTAGAAATATGATTTATCAGATGTTTGGAATACAATCTTAATTAAATTAAGACCGAACACAGAAAGACTCAAGAGTTTATATTTAAATTTCGGGACAATTTCTATTAGTTGGGAAGACTATAAAGGCCTAAAAATTCAAGATCATAGCCAAACCTTTTTATGAGACTGTGACGTGGCGTTCTTGGTCAATCTCGGATGTTGACTCGGAAATAGTATGTTTATATTTGTGTGATATGGTGCATATTATTATTTTGGTGTGGCGTACAATCAAATTGTTTTATATTATGGAAATTCGTAGGTTAGAGAGTTCGTATCAGTATGTGTGAAGCGAGATGCGAGTTGCGTGATAGAGGGTGAGTATGCACAACGTGACCGATGAGACTGATAAGAGAGAAGCCATAATTAAATAATTAAAGTTTAAAGTGGTAAATTTTGGTGATGTAAAAAGATGGAGTAATGTAGTGTATTTCACTACAAAAAAACAGCAGATCAGAAACGAAAATTTCGTCTTTGATTTGCATAAATTCCGTCTCTAATTGAAATCTGCAATGGAACAGAGACGGAATAAATTCCGTCTCTGAAATCGTCGACGCTGATTCAATCGGAAACGGAAATGTGATTCCGTTTCTGATTTAGAGACGGATTAGAGACGGAATAAATTCCGTTTCTGATTAGAGACGGATTAGAGACGAAAATTAGAAACGGAACAGAGACGGAACAGAAATGAAAATTTTTCAAAATGGTAAAATTGTAATTGCATTCCATCTCTGATCCGTCTCTGATTGTCAACGGATCAGAGACGGAATACATTATTTCCGTCTCTGATCCGTTGCTGATTCATGCATCTATTCCTCGAAAATTAGAGACGGAATAGCAACGGAATCTTTGAATTCTGTTGCTAATTCCGTCTCTGAATTCAAATTCATCTCAATTCCGTCTCTGAATATATATATATAGGTCTCAATCCAAGCACATTTAACCTGCCAATATATAATACAAATCATAGCTAAATAATATATTGATAATGCACAGTTTATATAAACTTAGCATATCCTTAAAATTATCTTTTCTCAATGTACTGTACACGAAACAACAAAAACAATCTAAAAAGTTTCTATATCGTATCTTTCTACAAAAGTAAAAGGAAAAATTGTTCTAAATGAAAAAAAAAAAAAAATGAAGTGTTCCGAGATTATATAAAGTTGATTGTGCTTCAAATAATACTTGACTTCGTACAAAACACCTGAAAAAAGATCAAAAAGAAAAAAATCACTAAATTATACAAACAATAATAGGAATATAAACAATATTATGGGAGAACTACGTATCATCGCAAGCACAAGTGTATGAGCCAAACACAACATAAATAAAGTAATAAAGAAAAAGAAATTCATCATTATCCAAAAGGAACATGGTGTTAATTAGCAAATTATCTCTCGCTCCAAACAATGACATGAAATTTAGTTCTAGATTAACACAAACAAGAGTCAATTGTCCTCGATGCTCCAAAAAATTAAGAAGACACTATACAAAATGAAATTAAAGTAAACTAAAACAAAAGATAGAACACAAATTAAAAGTAAAGAAAACTAAAATAAAAGACTCAATAAGATAAACAATGTGTAATGGAAGTATGATAAATAAATGATACAAGACAAGTACCAATTTTCATAAGTACTTCAATATTAATAACTATTTCTTTTTAGAGACAAGTGATGTTCATGATCTTCAACACATTATTACAATGAATGCATTCTGAAAAAAATTCTAACTCTTAATTTCCTACAAAATACTTAGCAAAGTTTCTCCTAAAACTAGGGGTTCCCAAAAATTACAAAACATGAAAGAACCCTATAGTAATTACTAGGGTTATTTCATTGATGAGTTCAATAAGACCTTTAGTATATATTCTTCTAAAAAGAATACAATAATTTACGAGGATTCAGTTAAAAACCATCATTAGATTCATTGTTTATAATGCAAAGCTAATTTTATAATTTGATAAAATAAAACAAAACAAATCAATTAACGCCATTCCAGAATTCATCGTTTAATTTCACATCACTAGAGTTTAATACTATTTTTTCTAGTTGTATAATGAAGAATGGTTGATGATGGTAGTAATGCAACAAAAAACATTCAAGAGAATCAATAGCTAGAAGAAAGTTCTAACATTCAAGAGAATCAATAGCTAGAAGAAGAAGAAGTACAAATAGAGAATGGGACCAATTTTACATGGTTACTTATTTCAGCTTCCAAACTAAAACATCAATGATCAGAACACTATTTTTGCACAACCATTTAACATTCTTAAAACATAATTTAAAGTTGCTTGGAATGTTAAGAGCCCTAGCTGTGATATGGTCTTTATGGATAAAGAGAAATAGATCTTTCCAAACAGAATGGGACCAATTAAGTCCCCTGATCAGCAAATGATGTAGACATGCTACTAACATTTTTAAGATGAAGATGAAACTTCAGCAAAATAGATCCTTCAACCCATATTGTAACCGTAGTACCCAAAGGTAGGAATAAAATCAACCAACTTAATAAAGTAGTCATCATTCATATATTTATAAGATAATTATAGTATAGCACACATTAAAAGTTGGGAATAATAATTACTCACTTGAGACGATAGTTTGAAATCATCGGTTTTACGAAGCGAGGAACAAAGGACCAAGACAATATGGATGCAACAGTTAGGAAAATGGATAACACCAGTAGCCTGTAAAAATAGGGGGAGAAAGAATGAAAATCCCAATTAAAACTTTGAAAGTAACAAACGTGCGAGCACACGCGCGCAGAGCTTACAACTTTCCCATCGAGATAATTCCTTGACGAAGACCACTATTACCACCCAAAACTGGGAGCAGAGCAAACAGTATACCAACAGCGCAATCCTACATAAAACACAAATTCTTGAGACTCAATTCATAATCTCATATACTATCGAACAATAAACCAGACTACCAGTCCTAAAGATGCAAATAATACCTGAAAGATGAGTGTCCCAATTGTGACTTGACCATGCAGAGAATTATTACTGTTCCTGTCAACCATAAATTTTAACACCTAGTGGAAGAAAAAAGGGTGGACAATAAATTTGATGAGATAAAAATCAGGTTTTACCATATTAACCAGACTACCAGTCCTAAAGATGCAAATAATACCTTGCACAACATAACTAAACCAATTTTGCACCACAATCTTGCAGAGTAGTATATGAACCATGTACACTTCCACTTCTAGAGAGATTTTACCATATTAACGAAAAAATATATACACAGAAGGAGTCAAAGAGGCTTGTCATCTAATGAACCAAGTTTAAGTCTTCATCTAGTGAAAATAAAAACTGTGGTAATGAGTTTTATTCTTTACGGATGCAAAACTGAAGCCAATACTAACATACCTCTTAGTCCAATCATTCAAAGCCAATTGAAGTTCAGAATCTTTAAACAGTCAATTGTATCTTTCCTATCAAAAAATAATATTCACCTTGTCAAGTTAAATAAGAAAAAAATACCTCCACATCTAGAATGCATTTTAGAAAAAAAATACCTCCAAAATAAGGAGACGACAACAGGCAGTTTTCCTTCTCTGCACCACATCTAGCATGCATTTTTGTGAACTAAGAGCAACAAGCCAACTAAATATCCTAACATTTGATTAAATACGAGCCCCCAAATAGGTATTCAAAAAGTGAAAAATGGAAAGTAATACAAATCAATGAAAGAAGAAAAAATGATTTACATGTAAGGGCGGATCAATCTAAAGTCCGAGACAAGAACAGTAAAAACACACCAAAAGCAAAAGAAAGAAAAATATATAAAAGCAAGACGCATTACATTTCATTTAAAGTAATGTAAAAGTACATAAAGTGGTCATACTCATAACTTATTCGTGCAAACTTAAGTACCTTTAATACGAATGGGTGCGTAATACCATTAACCAAAAGTTAATTGTAGTAAGAATTTGGATATCAGATTACTAAAATGGAGAGAATAAAATTAGTAGTAGTGGAATTTAAAATACTAGATTAACAAATTGGAGAGATTAAATGAACTAGGAAGAAATAGAAACTAGTGGGGAGAGAATCCTCACTCAAATAAATAGATTTACATGTATGAATTCGCAAATTAGCTCATCACCAATTGCACTTAATCGAGCATAATGGAAGAATTTGATCTATGTAGCCGATCCCAATTAATTTGTGATTGAGGCTATATACCCCAATCAATACACATACATAAAGGAAAAGGGTTTTTAGCATGTAGAAGTAAAGATTGTCTTAAAATTTGTATCTTAGCTCAAATAATGGTCTTACCTAAACACTCAAACTCCTCACCAAAAGACACACCTCCCCTATCTTTAGGTAACCAGAAGTCTACATTAACTTCACGACATCGACAAAGAAACCTAGCTGCTACATTAGTTATATTTTGCAAAGGAAGAAAGTAATCTACAGTTGCAGAATCCATTATCTCAACTTGTCCCTTATTAGTACTCTATGAGTTTCACTTGATAATCTAACTTAGAATGACGTTTTTTTTTATCTATACATAGGATAAACAAGAAGAAAACATGGAAAAAAATTATGCTTGGTTAAGGCACTAAAGTTAACAATGCCATATTCAGTTTCAGCCATCATGGTGGAGGAGAACAGCCATATATATGACATTAATTCATAAGCACCAGATTCATAAAAAAAATAAAGAAGAAAGGAAAGGAAAATTAAGTACAAAAAAAACTAACAAAAATAAACCGACCCTATTGGAAATTCTTAGTTTCGCCATTAATGGAAAACTTGAAAAAAAGACTCCATACATACCATTAATTCATAAGCACCAGGAACCAGCCATATATATGACATTAATTCATAAGCACCAGATTCAACTTCAAAGATTTACATACCATTTCAGAAATTATACACCTTAACTTTGTCACAGAATATTAATTAAGACAATGAAAGAAAGAGAGACCCACCAAGATAACAAATAAAGAAAGAGAAAGATATTAAGCATTTTCATACCTTATTTACTTCTAGAAACATGTCACTCAACAGTTAACCTCATTAAGTAATTCAAAGTAGCAACTCGGAGAAGAAGTGAAAATCCCATTGCCAGAGGGAACGTACCTGAGAATCATTTGCCTCGGAACCACTATTTGTAAAGAAAACCTTCCCCATTTGTCTAGCTGTAAATGTATCGAGAAGCTCCTTTGCAAGATCCTGTAAGCATTAATGTATAATTGCACTTAATATCATAAAGCGGTAACACAGTAATAACAAATAACATAAATGCAAGAGAAATCTAATTCCTCTAGTTAGAAGTCCAAGATCTAGAGCCATGAATTAGTCAAAGTAGCTATCACGGAATGATTTTAAATTGGATCCTGAAATCTATAACAGATAAATAACTTTGAAAATAAGACTGTCCAAGCCAGTAAAATAATATCAACAAACTTCTTTCATTCTCAACATATGGACATGTTAAGTTTCAAGCATCTAAAGAACGTAAGAAAAGATGAAGTAAATGGCAAGGAGGTGAAGTGAAATGTGGTTAACATTTCCACAAACTTATCAAATGCGGCTACAATCAATTTAAAGAATTCCTGCATTACAGAAATTCACAAAGCATAATGTGTTAAAAACGAAAAAATTGAGTGATGACTACATTGAGTAATTAGAGCCGAGGAACGACAGTAAACGAAGCTAATTCAGTCAGAAACCAATAGCTTGATAAGATCCATCTTCCATACCAGTGACCGCTAATTAAACACTTTTTTTTGACATAAAAGAGAAAGAAAAAAATGGATTTACACATTCAGCAATTAGACGACAATGGGAATGTTGAACACAAATACATATACACATACAAGGGGCTATTACATTATTCAACAGCACTAGGTCAAACCTTTAGTGCATTAAACCACAAGGACAAACAATCCACACACATCGCTTAAACGATTGTTTCTACATATATAACACGTCAAGAACCCTAATTTGGTTTTAGCGCAACCAGTGCATGAACAAGAGAGTTGACTGATCTCCATTTTTTCAGAAGAAAACACAGTAAAGCATCGAAGAACAGGTCTTTCAACCTATCCATCAAACCCTACTCGAACAAAACACGAAAGATCAAAACTTTCAAGACCAAACAAAACTCCACCAAAACCCCATTACCAAAAACACAAAACCAAACCCTAGACACCACAAAACCCCAAGAAACTCACATGCAATCTTCGAGAAACCAAACAATAAAAAAAATCCAAAATCCTAGAAACCAAAAACAAAACTCACATCGAGAATCCCCAGCGAGTCGTCGATCGAGCTGGGGGGGTCGCTGAGGCGCGTCCCGGCTTCGTTGAGCTCGAGCTCCAGTTCTTGGTCCGTCATTTCTCCGAATCACCGCAGACCCTTCAAAACCCTATCGATCACGAACTCGATTTCAGACTCCACGCCTCATCAAAGAAACCTAGAACGAAAAAAAACCTTATAAACCAAGACGGAATCGGAGGGGACTAAATCTAGGGTTTGGTACACGAAATCGAGCGAACAACATGGCTATTGGTAAGAGTGAGAGCAGAGAGGTGCGAGAGAGAGCACAGAGCGGCAACGGTGAGAGAGAGAGAGCGGTGACGGTGAGAGAGAGAGGAGAGAGCGGTGACGGTGAGAGAGAGCGATGAGAGCTTCCGAGAGAGAGAGAGAGAGCAGTGAGGAAGAGAGGTTTGTAGAGAGAGAGCGGAGAGAGGTTTGTTGAGAGAGAGAGAGTTTTGTGGTTGCTCCCATAGATATGAAGCACGCATGAATCTCGAGACATAATGGACGGTTGTAAAAAAAAAAGTTTTGGTGGGAATGTTGGCGCCAATATTTTGAGACGGAATTTAATTCCGTCTCTATTTCTATCTCTGATCTCTCTCTATTCCGTCTCTAAATTAGTCCGTCTCAATTCCGTCTCTAATCACTTTTTCTTAGCAACGAAACTTAATTCCATTGCTAATTCCGTTTCTAAATATCATTTTTCTTGTAGTGTTTGGGTGTGGGTTAAAAGTGTGGCGTGAGCCGCTAAGGGCACCCCACCATTTCATGAAGGCACCCTGTTGTTGAGGGCACTAAGTATTTTACCCAGAGCACCCATAATTTAGACCCAAAATTCCCAAAATACCCCTCGTTCAAAACAGAGGCACCCCACCACCCCACCACCGAACTCCTTGAGCAACCACGAAATCGTTGAGGATCGGCCATTGCGAGGATTCCCGAAAATCGTTTGTGTTTGTTCGTCTCTGTGTTTCTCCTCCGTTGTAGGAGGTTTTTTCAGTTTGAAGGCTCGGGGTGTTGGGCGATTTCGTCTACAAATTAGGGCTCGGTTGAAGTTCGTCGTACACATACTTTTGGCGCGAAATCGATCGTTTGGAGGTACGTTGATAGTCTAATTAAGTTACATTTGGTAGAGTAGTTGTAATGTTTGTGTGGCGGTGTATTGAATGGTTCCATTATTGGAAATTCATGGTTCTCGGCCACACAGGCCGGAGAGTGTTTTTTCTGTCTCGGCCAAGCATGGCCGAGACAGATGGTAAATATTTGGGAACTCGTCGTTCTCGGCCAGGCGGGCCGGAAGAGTTCACCGAGTCTCGGTTACGAATGGCCGAGATTAATTGTGTTATCTCGATCGAGACATCACGAAAGTTACATTTAGTGTTAGTTAATGTTGTGTCGGTGGTGTACAACCGATAATGTACTCTATCTCTCGGTTGTACAATGCCAATAGGGTTAGAGTCGATGCGGTCTGCACATCGCGAGAGTAAGGTGAATTGAATATGTTATGCCATGTCGGTGATGTACAACCGAGAACGTTGTATCGCTCTCGGTTGTACATTGCCGAGACCGTTGATCCATTTTCGGTTAGGAGTGAACGAAAGTATGGCGTATTTCATGAACCTGCTGACCGAGACGTTTCTCTACATCTCGGTTCTGCGTGGCCGAATCAATCGCGCACATCGACATAAAATTTGATGAACCGCATAAAAAACACATTAAATTTCAAAAATTACCTCAAGTTCAATCTCCTTTTGCACCATAGCAGTACAATCTTCCATTTTATAAGGCAAACAACTTTGTATTGGTCGAATTTACCAAACCATACGTTGACAAACAAATAATCAATTTCACAGTTTTAATCAAATTTACAGTTCCATCGAAGCATCGTACGGTTGTCAAACATTGTTATCCCCTTAAACTCGACTCCCTCTTTCGGCCTCCTTCTCTCGGGCTTCCTCTCGGCCTCCTCGCCGGTGACCCACCCATTGCCTAGGTAAATGGTTATTATAAGTCTTTTAAGGAAGAAGATGGGGTGTTTTTAGTGTATGATGGGGTGAGTTTAATGTATTTTGTGGGTCTCCATATGTGTACCGTGACATGATCGTGAGATTTTTGGGCTACCTCAAGATTCATGTCATGTTTGCGATGATTTATGACTGCCTCGAGATCAGTGTTGAGGTGTTGGGCGCAGATGGATACTCAGATGCATTCTTGAATCCAACGCATCTCTCGACTGCCTCGAGATGCGTGCTGATTTCTTTTAAAAAATACCATTAAAATAATATATATATATATATATATGTAAATATGTGTATATAAAAATGTGTATATATATTTATATAATGTCTATGACATATACATATATAGGTATATGTACATTTTATATATGCAATGTGATCTTTAAAAAGTAATAATAAATAAAAATATATAATCAATTGGTTCGGAAGAATAAATGTCAAATACAAGAAAATTGGTGAGACGTGACCAATGTGCCTACAACTCGAAAAAAATTGTTATTTTTGGAAATTGAAGTAAATGGAAAGAAAATATAATTAAATAAGTTATTGTCAAAATGAATTTAGTCTCGATATTCATGTAACGATTGACTCGCATCGAGATTAACCTCGTAATACGTGTGCGACTGAAATAAAATATGAATAAATCTTAAAAATGATAATAATCAAAGACAATTGAATAATTTAGGGAATTCGGATGCGCCGGATGCATAATGGTAGCGAGGATCAACATTCGAGCGAGATATCGACATTCGAGCGAGGTATGGACGTGATTTGAAGTAAGTAAACCAGTAGGAGTGTCAACATGATTTCTTATCCATTTTATTGTTCTAAATTCACTAAAATGATGTTGTACATTATTCTACTTCCTTATCGAGTGACCTAGGGTCTAAGTGGTCCAAGTGTCGTCCACTCATAGGTTGAGTAGTCGAGTAGCTATCGTGGCGTCCAGTTGAGCATCCAATGTTGTCGTGGCTTCTTTTCGGATTCGGTTCCATTGTGGCCGAGCATTCGGTAGTGACTGTGGCTCCCTTTAAAATCTGCTCAGGCTGTGGCTCAAGTGCTCAGTCACCTATCCTTTATTTCCGGTCGCTTGATTTTATCGTTGTTCATTATTAGTCTTTCTATAACGGCCCATTTTAACCAATCCCAATTAACTGATAAATTACGGATTAATATCATAAGCTCAGATCCATATGGACGTCGTTGAAAAGTCTATGACACGCCTAATTGGGAAATATGTTATTTTTGTGTGGCAAATGTTTAATTACTTTATTATTATTTAATAACTCGCACCGTGTTAATCAAAAATTTTGCTTGGTCGCGTTGTGCGCGTGTAGTGACGAGAGTGTGCACGTCGTGGAGTGCGCGTAATGCGAGTGTACGGGGTTGTATGGGACCGAGTGGTCACATCACTCACTCCATCATCCCATCACATCACATCAACCCATACCTCATCATTATTTCTCTCATTTTCTCCAAAATAACTTAAAACAAAATGGATAAGAGAAGAAAGAAAGGAGAGAGAGAAAGGCGGCGGCGGTGCGAGCGGCTCTGGCAAGGAGTGAGACGAGAGGTCGCGGACGGTAGCTTGCAACAGCAAGGCGACGACCAGCAGCGCAGACGGCGGAGCCACCAGCGGCGGGGCGACAACAATGAGGAGCAGCAGCGGTGGCGGCAGCGAGGAGCGACGGTCGGCGCGGCAACGCGGCCGGCGGCGGCGCGAGCGGCGGATGGCGGCCAGCAGTGGCAGGAGCTCGCAGACGAAGACCATCAACGACTCCGGCGCGGACGGCGAAAGATGGCAGCGGCAACACTCCGGCGATGCGGCGACGAAGACGATGACGACCAGCGGCGACACGCGGACGAACCGGAAGCGATGAACCAGCAGCGCAGCGACGCGACGCGAAGGAGCTCACAAGCGGTGGCACCAAATGCAGCGACAAGAATGCGCGCGCATGCGAGCGGCGGCGTTGTGCGCAGCAGCAGCGACAACGACAACCGTGGCCGCGGCGCGTGGTGCAACGGTGCGGTGGCTCGTCGTCGACCGGTCGGAGGCGTGACTTTGACGAAATTTGACGACGCGATGGAGGTGAGGTTAGTTCACCTAATTTAATGTTGATTTGAATGATTTAAGTAACATAGCCCAAAATGATCAAAATTGTATAATTGGACACAAGGACTTAGGCTATCATAGTTGGGTGTCGGGTACGTATCTCAAGGCATGTGCGGGACGTTTCAAAGGCATTTCGCGATTTGTTGAGGTTAGTAGTTCCACGAGAAAATCAGTTAAAATTCTTTTATGACGTTACTTTATTTCGCATTTCAATTATTCCATTGTGCTATTTATTGTTGTTAAATTACTGTTCATCCACTCCCATGTGTATGCGTGTTTATCGACGGGGTCGGCATGGCACAGACTAACACCCCGGGCTAGCTACCCCGCGCTGTTCGAGTAATTAGCCATAAAAGGGCTACGCGGAGACTATTCTCCGCGAAACCCTTAGGTTGAGAGATGTTTGACGTGATCCTAAGTCTACGTCAATGGTTCCTCTCGAGAGATGTTTGGATGGGGTTCTAACGTTCAATGGTTCCTCTCATTCAACCGTGAGATGTTTGACGAGGTGGTCGTTAATGGTTTCTCTCGGTTTAGCTACGAAGATTCCCGGATGTCTTCTGTCACGCTACACTCGTGTCCAAATTTGACTCTTCAACGACTTATTTTCATGCGATTATTTTATTCTTGTCCTTTATTTAAATTGCATGAACTGTAGCCGTTTTATTGGAATTCGTGAATATTAGCTAAGGTTCTCTTGGATTTAATCACTTGGGATTTGTCATTTTTTTTGGTAACAAATCGCGAATCTTGCGACGAGCCGAGGCAAGGGCATCTCAGGCATCTACGACTGAGTTAGGAGAGATCGTCATTAGTATAGGTGTTGTACGTATTTATTTACTGTTTTATGAACTTTTTGGGAAAGACTTGTGTACATCATACATGTATATGCTCATCTTTAGTACCTTTGTTGCTCTCGATATACATGGTATATATTGCCGGGTTTCCACACTATAGGGTTAATCATACCATGCAAACTTTTTATTTCTACCGTGTTTGCATGCTGCAAAGACTTCCGCTTAAATGTTAAATTATAATAATTTGATAAATCGTGAACAACTTAACTTAGTCAATTTAATGTGAACATCTATGAAATTTTTCATAAATATTAAGTCAAGGCGAATAAGATACGTATAAAGGTATAGGTTGTAGGCAGTCAAAATTAAGTGTGCGGTGATGTGGCCTGCTTGGTGACATGTCTAGCGACGTAGCGGTGCCCTGTTTGCCTCGGTATTTGGGGCCGTTACAGTTGGTATCAAAGCTTAGGTTCAGGCGAACCTAGGGAAAAGTTTAGTGACTTAAGACATTGTGATACCAACGTCACAGTTGGTATCAGAGCCTAGGTTAAGGCGAACCTGGGGAAAGTTTAATACAACCGAATAAAACTTAACAATAAACATTAGATGTGGAAACCCGAAGATCCCAACTTAGAACTTTAGTTGGGAAACGAAAATGGGACGGGAAGTGTCAAGGCTTATACGTTATATATTTTGATGTGTAATAGTATATATACGTATATGAGGTTGATACGAACGTTCGCGATTTGCAAATTCGACATGGATGGATGACTAGTTCTTCATACGGACGATGGAGGCCAGCCGAGCGGCTCGACACCTGCCGACTCGGATCAAACCTTGCGCGACACGGTTGCACTTCATAGTTTGCAGCTCGAGGAGATGTTCGATTGCTTCGAGCGTAGGCATCGGCAATACTGGCCCCTGCCACACTCGCCGCCACCACTACTGTAGAGTTGACAGTTGTCGCATCCGATTATTTCGGCGACCTTGCTCACGACCACTACTACCGAGATACTGTCAGCAGTCACTGCACAATTGACTACACCAATAGTGGCACGACGCTGATTCCACCTAGAATATCACATTCGAGACCTTCTTATCAGCTGAGATGAAGTTGATCAATGAGTTCATTCATGTCTAGTCATGCTACTATCATAGAGACAGAGACCCAGAGGTGGCAGGGAAGTGGATCCATTAACATGAGAAACGTTACGGACTTTTGAGGATTCATAAGAACATGCGAGATAAGATTTTCGAATTCATGCTCAGGGGAGATGATGCATTAGGGTAAATCGCCCACACAGCTACCCACGGAGAGCTGAGTACTTGGGCTAAGCTCAAGAAATTCTTCAATAATCTGTATATGCCGATCAAGATTCAAATGAGATCGAGAGATGAGTTTTTGACGTTGAGGCATGGTGGCCGGACGGTGGCGCAAAAAATGGAGAGATTCACATACCTGCGTACCTTGTGATGGACGTAGCAGGAAACGAACGACTTCAGGTCCACTATTTTATTCGAGGACTCCGACTAGAGATTGAGGGAACGCAGATTGTACGCCAAGTCCAGCGAGTGCGAGTTTTGGCGGACGGAGGTTAAGCCTTTGGGACACATGATCCGCGATAGAAGTACTTCAGTGGACCCGAGTAAGATTCACGTTGTTATCGACTTTCCTACACCAGAGTGCGCGACAGACATTAGGAGCTGTTAGGATTGGCAGGATATCATTGACGCCGTTTGTAGGACTTCTACAAAATTGCAGCGCCGAAGACTAGATTGACCAAGAAGAATGTAATCACTCATTGGTCCAATGAATGTGAAGTGGCTTTCACCGAGTCGAAGAAGAAGTTGACTTCTGCACCGTTGTTGATGTTGCTCAAGCCGGCCAAAGACTTGACTATTCTTACGATGCTTGTGGCACCGGACTGGTATGCGTACTGATGCGGGGAGACATGTAATAGCTCATTTATCGCGTTAGTTGGGGACTCATGTGAGGAGTTGTCCAACGCACAACCTGGAGTTCGCAACAACCATGAGTCTATCAGAGGTTCCAGATACTGCAGAGGCACATATTTGCGGGCAGATGCGAGGACCGACAATATCTATTCTAGGCGTCTTGGAATGTTAGAGAGCTGATGTGATGTCTCCGAGGTTCAGGGACATGACACAAAGTCTAGGTTACCCAGATTGGCGAGAGTCCGTTGATGAGTGTTTGATACACTCGGGTAGATTATGGGTTCCTGCAGTGGCAGAGTTATACGATGGTATTCTTCAGGAGGCTCACAACTCCAGGTACACAGTGCATCCCGGCGTGACCAAAATGTACCATGATATGCGACAGTTATTTTGGTGGTCAGGGATGGAGGCAGATGTCCGCCAAAAGGTGAGGAGTTGTGAGGTGTGTCAGCCAGGTTAAGGCTGAGCACAGGAAGCCTGGAAGACTATTGTAGCCATTGCCTATCCCATAGTGGAAATGGGAACACATCACTACGGACTTCGTCAGTGGGTTGTCGACGACTTTGCACAAGCACGATGCCATTTGGGTAATCATGGATCAACTGATGGAATTAACACATTTTATCCCAATCTCTATGAAATATAGTTTTCCACAGCTGAACATGCTCTTCGAGCGAAAAATCATCAGACTGCACGGAGTGCCAATATATATAGTGTTAGACAAAGACAGTCGACTTACTTCGCAACTTTAGCAGGTCATGCGGGAGCAGTATGGTACCATATTGCTGTTCGGCGCGACTTTTCATCCGCAGACTGACGGGCAGTCTGAGAGACTTATTCAGATTCTTCAGGACATGCTCAGAACCTATGTGCTACAGTTTGGAGGATCATGGGATGCGATTTTCCACTTTGGGAGTTGCCTACAACAATAGCAATCAAGCTAGTATTGGGATGCCACCATTCGAGGCGATACACGGGAGACCATGCAGATCACCAACTTACTGGGCAGAGTCCGAGGATGTAGTTGCCATTGGGTCGGAGATTATTGTAGAGCACACAGAGAAAATTATTTTGATTCGTCAGAGGTTACAGGCCGCTCAGGACTGACAAAAGAAGTACGCGAACAAATACTGCGATGGGCTGAGTTATGAAGTGGATGATTTGGTCTACTTGAAGGTTTTTTTCCTTGAAGGGCCTCATTGTGGATAGAGAGTCTACCGTGCGAAGGCGATACTCCACTTGTTCCAAGGTAGAGATTGGATTAAATTTGAATTTCGGTACGAAATTCCTTTTTGTTGGAAAGATTGTAATGGACTGTTTTAACAAATCCCGATTAACTGATAAATTATGGATTAATATCATAAGCTCAGATCCTCGTGGACGTCATGGAAAAGTCTATGGCACGCCTAATCGGGAAATACGTTATTTTTGTGTAGCAAGTGTTTAATTACTTTATTACTATTTAATAACTTGCGTCGTGTTAATCGAGAATTTCGCTTGGTCGCGTTGTGCGCGTGTAGTGACGAGAGTGTGCACGTCGTGGAGTGCGCGTAACGCGGGTGTACGAGGTTGTATTGGACTGAGTGGTCACATCACTCACTCCATCATCCCATCACATCACATCAACCCATACCCCATCATTATTTCTCTCATTTTCTCCAAAATAATTTAAAAAAAACGGATAAGAGAAGAAAGAAAAGAGAGAGAGGAGAGAAGAGAGAGAGAGAGAGAGAGAGAGAGAGAGAGAGAGAGAGAGAGAGAGAGAGAGAGAGAGAGAGGCGGTAGTGTGAGCGGCTCCGACGAGGAGTGAGACGAGAGGTCACGGACGGTTGCTCGCGACAGCAAGGCGACGACCAACAATGCAAACGACGGAGCCACCAGCGGCGGGGCGCATGAGAACGCAGCGAGCAACGCGCAAGCGCGTAAGGACGAGCAGCAGCGTGGCGGCAGCGAGAGCGACGGTCGGCGCGACAACGGCGGCCAGGGGCGGATGGCAACCAGCAGTGGCAGAAGCTCGCGGACGCAGACCAACGACGACTCCGACGCGGACGGCAGGCTATGGCAGCGACGACGCTTCGGCGATGCAGTGACGAAGTCGATGTCGACCAGCGATGACACGCGGACGAACTGGCAGCGACGAACTAACAGAGCAGCGACTCTACGCGAAGGAGCTCACTAGCGATGGCACTGGCGGCGCCGGCGAGCGGTAGCTGCGCGACATCGACAAAGGTGGCTGCGACGCGTGGAGCAACGATGCGGTGGCTCATTATCGACCGGTTGGAGGCGTAACTTCGACGAAATTCGACGACGATGGAGGTCGGGTTACTTCACCTAATTTAATGTTGATTTGAATGATTTAAGTAACATAGCCCAAAATGATCAAAATTGTATAATTGACACTAGTGACTTAGGCTATCATAGCCGGGTGTCGGGTACGTATCTCGAGGCGTATGCGGGACATTTCAAAGGCATTTTGCGATTTGTTGAGGTTAGTAATCTCACGAGAAAATTAGTTAAAATTCTTTTATGGCATTACTTTATTTCGCATTTCAATTATTCCATTGTGCTATTTATTGTTGTTAAATTACTGTTCGCCCACTCCCACGTGTGTATGTCTGTTTGTCGACGGGGTTGGCATGACACGGACTCACCTTCCGGGGCTAGCTACCCCGCGCTGTTCGAGTAATTGGCCATGATAGGGCTATGCAGCGACTATTCTCCGCGAAACCCGTAGGCTTAGAAATGTTTGACGTAGTCCTAAGTCTACGTTAATGGTTCCTCTCGAGAGATGTTTGGATGGGGTTCTACCGTTCAATGGTTCCTCTCATTCGACCGTGAGATGTTTGGCGAGGTGGTCGTCAATAGTTCCTCTCGGTTTAGCTACGAAGATTCCCGGATATCGACAAGGGTTTTTCTGTCACGCTACACTTGTGTCCAAATTTGACTCATCCACGACTTATTTTCATGCGATTATTTTATTCTTGTCCTTTATTTAAATTACATGCACTGTAGCCGTTTTATTGGAATTCGTGAATATTAGCTAAAGTTCTCTGGGATTTACTCACCCGAGATTTTTCATTGTTTTGGTGACAAATCGCAGATCTTGCGACGAGCCGAGGCAAGGGCATCTCAGGCATCTACGACTGAGTTAGGAGAGCCCGTCATTTGCGTAGGTGTTGTACATATTTATTTACTGTTTTATGAACTTTTTGGGAAAGACTTTTGTACCTGATACATGTATATGCTCATCTTTAGTACCTTTGTTGCTCTCGATATACATGGTATCTATTGCCGGGTTTCCACACTATAGGGTTAATCATACCATGCAAACTTTTTATTTCTACCGTGTTTGCATGCTCCAAAAACTTTCGCTTAAATGTTAAATTATAATAATTTGATAAATCGTGAACAACTTAACTTACTCAATTTAATGTGAACGTCTATAAATATTTTCATAAATATTAAGTCATGGCGAATAAGATACGTATAAAGGTGTAGGTCACAGGCAGTCAAAATTAAGTGTGCGGTGACGTTGCATGCTTGGTGACATGTCTAGCTACGTGGCGGTGCCCGGTTAGCCTCAAAATTCGGGGCCGTCACAACTGGTATCAAAGCTTAGGTTTAGGCGAACCTAAGGGAAAGTTTAATGGTTAAGACATTTGATACCAACGTCACAGTTGGTATCAGAGCCTAGGTTAAGGCGAACCTAGGGGAAACTTTAATACAACCGAATAAAACTTAACAACAAACATTAAATGTGGAAACCCGAAGATCCTAACTTAGAACTTTAGTTGGGAAGCGAACATTGGATGGGAAGTGTCAAGGCTTATACGTTATATATTTTGATGTGTAATAGTATATATACAGATACGATGCTGATACGGACGTTCGCGATTTGCATATTCGACGTGGATGAACGACCAGTTCTTCAACCGGACGATGAGGCCAGCGAGCGGCTCGACACCTGCCGACTCGGATCAGACCTTGCGCGACACGGTCGCACTTCATCGTTTGCAGCTCTAGGAGATGTTCGATTGCTTCGAGCGTAGGCAGCGACAATACCGAGCCCTGCCACGCTCGCCGCCACCACTACTGTAGAGCAGACAGTTGTCGCATCCGACTACTCCGGCGACCTCACTCACGACCACTACTACCGAGATACTGCCAGCAGTCACTGCACGATTGACTACGCCAACCGTGGCACCAACGCTGATTCCACCCTCGAAGATCATATTCGAGACCTTCTTATTAGCTGAGATGAAGTTGATCAAAGAGTTCGTTCATATCCAGTCAGGCTATTATCATAGAGGCAGAGACCCAGAGGTGGCTGGGAAGTGGATCCGTTAACACGAGAAACGTCACGAACTTTTGAGGATTCACAACAACATGCGAGATAAGATTTTCGAATTCATGCTCAGGGGAGATGATGCAGTAGGATAAATCGCCCACACAGCTTCCCACGGAGAGCCGAGTACTTGGGCTAAGCTCAAGAAATTCTTCAATGATCTGTATATGCCGATCGAGATTCAACCGTGATCGAGAGATGAGTTCTTGATGCTGAGGCATAGTGGCCGGACGGTTGCGCAAACGATGGAGAGATTCACACACCTGCGTACCTTGCGATGGACGTAGCTGAAAACGAACGACTTCAGGTTCATTGAGGGAGCGCAGATTGTACGCCAAGTCCAGTGAGTGCGAGTTTTGGCGTACAAAGGTTAAGCCCTTGGGACAAGTGATCCGCGATAGAAGTACTTCAATGGACCCGAGTAAGATTCACGTTGTTATCGACTGTCCTACACCAGAGTGCGCGACAGACATCGGGAGCTGTTAGGATTGGCAGGATATCATCAACGCTTTTTGTAGGACTTCCCAAAATTGCAGCGCTAAAGACTAGATTGACCAAGAAGGATGTAATCTCTCATTGGTCCAATGAATATGAAGTGGCTTTCACCGAGTCGAAGAAGAAGTTGACTTCTGCACCGTTATTGATGTTGCTCGAGCCGGCCAAAGACTTGACTATTCTTATCATGCAGGGAGACAAGTAATAGCTCATTTATCGCGGTAATTGGAGACTCATGTGAGGAGTTGTCCAACGCACAACCTGGAGTTCACAACAACCATGAGTCTGTCAGAGGTTCCAGATACTGCAGAGGCACATATTTGTGAGCAGATGCGAGGACCGACAATATCTATTCTAGGCGTCTTGGAATGTTAGAGAGCTGATGTGATGTCTCCGAGGTTCAGGGACATGACACAGAGTCTAGGTTACCCAGATTGGCGCGAGTCCGTTGATGAGTGTTTGATACACTCGGGTAGATTGTGGGTTCCTGCAGTGGCAGAGTTATACGATGGTATTCTTCAGGAGGCTCACAACTCCAGGTACACAGTGCATCCCGGCGTGACCAAAATGTACCATGATATGCGACAATTATTTTGGTGGTTAGGGATGGAGGCAGATGTCAGCCAGTAGGTGAAGAATTGTGAGGTGTGTCAGCCAGTTAAGGCTGAGCACATGAAGCTTGGAGGACTATTCAGCCACTGCCTATCCCACAGTGGAAATAGGAACATATCACTACGGACTTCGTCAGTGGGTTGCCGACGACTTTTCGCAAGCACGATACCGTTTGGGTAATCGTGGATCGACTGACGGAATCAACACATTTTATCCCAATCTCTATGAAATATAGTTTTCCAAAGCTGAACATGCTATTCGAGCGAAAAATCATCAGACTGCATGGAGTGCCAGTATCTATAGTGTCGAAAGAGACAGTCGACTTACTTCGCAACTTTGGCAGGCCATGCGGGAGCAGTAAGGTACCATATTGCGGTTCGGCGCGGCTTTTTATCCGCAGATTGACGGGCAGTCTGAGAGACTTATTCAAATTCTTGAGGACATGCTCAGAACCTGTGTGCTACAGTTTGGAGGATCATGGGATGCATTTTTGCCACTTTGGGAGTTGCCTACAATAATAGCTATAGGGCTAGTATTGAGATGCCACCATTCGAGGCGCTATACGGGAGACCATGCAGATCACCAACTTACTGGGCAGAGTCCGAGGACGTAGTTGCCGTTGGGCCGGAGATTGTTTTAGAGCATACAGAGAAAATTATTCTGATTCTTTAGAGGTTACAGGCCACTTAGGACAGGCAAAAGAAGTACGCGAACAAATACTGCGACGGGCTGAGTTATAAAGTGGATGATTTGGTCTACTTGAAGGTCTTTTTCCTTGAAGGGCCTCATTGCGGAGAGAGAGTCTACCGTGCGAAGGCGATACTCCACTTGTTCCATGGTAGAGATTGGATTAAATTTGAATTTCGGGACGAAACTCCTTTTAGTTGGCAAGATTGTAACGATCCGTTTTATCCAATCCCGATTAACTGATAAATTACAGATTAATATCATAAGCTCAGATCCACGTGGAAATCGTGGAAAAGTCTATGGCACGCCTAATCGGGAAATATGTTATTTTTTGTAGCAAGTGTTTAATTACTTTATTATTATTTAATAACTTGCGCCGTGTTAATCTAGAATTTCGCTTGGTCGCGTTGTGCGCATGTAGTGATGAGAGTGTGCACGTCGTGGAGTGCGCGTAACGCGGGTGTACGAGGTTATATTGGACTTAGTAGTCACATTACTCACTCCATCACATCACATCAAACCATACCTCGTCATTATTTCTCTCATTTTCTCCAAAATAATTAAAAAAATAGATAAAAGAAGAAAGAAAAGATAAAGTGGGAGAGGAGAGAAGAGAGAGAGAGAGAGAGAGAGAGAGAGAGAGAGAGGCGGCGGCGGTGCAAGCGGCTCCGGCGAGGAGTGAGACGTGAGGTCGCGGACGGTAGCTCGCGGTAGCAAGGCGACGACCAGTAGCGCAGACGGCGGAGCCACCAGCGGCGGGGCGACAGTGAGGAGCGGCACCGAGCAGCGGCGACAAGCGATTAGCAGAGCGCGCAGTACTGTGGCGGCAGCGAGGAGGGACGGTCGGCGCGACAACGGCGGCCCACAGCGCGAGCGGCTGATGGTGGCCAGCAGTGGCAGGAGCCCGCGGACGCAGACCAACGATGACCTCGGCGCGGACGGCGGGCTGGCTGGCGGCGATGGCAGTAGCGGCAATCCAGTGGTGCAGCGGCGAAGACGATGACGACTAGCGGCGGCACGCGGATGAACCGGCAGCGACAAACCAGTAGCATGACGACGCGACGCGAAGGAGCTCACCAGCGGTGGCACCGGCGAGCAGCAGCAGCGGCGGCGCGCGGCAGCAGCGGCGAGTCGGCGCGAGCGGCAGCGATGGTGGGGTGGCGCAGTGCGTGGAGCAACGGTGCGGTGGCTTGTTTTCGACCGGTCGGATGCGTGACTTCGACGAAATTCGACGACGCGATGGAGGTGAGGTTACTTCACCTAATTTAATGTGTATTTGAATGATTAATGTAACATAGCCCAAAATGATCAAAATTGTATAATTGGACACTAGGGACTTAGGCTATCATAGCCGGGTGTCAGGTACGTATCTCGAGGCATGTGCGGGACGTTTCAAAGACATTTTATGATTTGTTGAGGTTAGTAATCCCACGAGAAAATTAGTTAAAATTCTTTTGTGGCATTACTTTATTTCGCATTTCAATTATTCCACTGTGCTATTTTATTGTTCAATTACTGTTCATCCACTCCAATGTGTGTATGTGTGTTTGTCGACGGGGTCGGCATTGCACAAACTCACACCCCGAGAATAGCTACCCCGCGCTGTTCGAGTAATTGGCCCTGATAGGGCTACGCGGTGACTATTCTCCATGAAACCCGTTGGTTGAGAGATGTTTGACGTATTCCTAAGTCTACGTCAATGGTTCCTCTCGAGCGATGTTTGGATGGGGTTCTACCGTTCGATGGTTCCTCTCATTCGACCGTGAGATGTTTGGCGAGGTGGTCGTCAATGGTTCCTCTCGGTTTAGCTACGAAGATTCCCGGATGTCGACCAGGGTTTTTCTGTCACGCTACACTCGTGTCCAAATTTGACTCTTCAGCGACTTATTTTCATGCGATTATTTTATTCTTGTTCTTTATTTAAATTGCATGAACCGTAGCCATTTTATTGGAATTCGTGAATATTAGCTAAAGTTCTCTGGGATTTGTCATTGTTTTTGGTAACAAATCGCAGATCTTGCGACGGCCGAGGCAAGGGCATCTCAGGCATATACGACTGAGTTAGTTGAGCCCGTCATTTGTGTAGGTGTTGTACGTATTTATTTACTGTTTTATGAACTTTTAGGGAAAGTCTTGTGTACTTGATACAAGTATATGCTCATCTTTAGTACCTTTGTTGCTATCGATATACATGGTATCTATTGCCGCGTTTCCACACTACAGGGTTAATCATACCATGCAAACTTTTTATTTCTACCGTGTTTGCATGCTGCAAAGACTTCCGCTTAAATGTTAAATTATAATAATTTGATAAATCGTGAACAACTTAACTTAGTCAATTTAATGTGAACGTCTATAAAATATTTCATAAATATTAAGTTAAGGCGAATAAGATACGTATAAAGGTGTATGTCGCAGGCAGTCAAAATTAAGTGTGCGGTGGTGACGTGGCATGCTTAGTAACGTGTCTGGCAAAGTGGCGGTGCCCAGTTTACCTCAGAATTTGGGGCCGTCACACTTTCTATCATGCATTTTAATGCCTTATTTACCATTTATTTCATTTCACTTATGATTTAGAGACTATTGCTTATTAACAACAACAACAACAACAAGAAGCCTCAGTCCCAAATTAATTGGGGTTGGCTACATGGGTCAAACACTTCCATTATGCTCAATTTAGTGCAATTGATGGTGAGCTTTTCAAACCATTTAAGTCCCTCGTAATTATCGCGTTCCATGTAAATCAGTCGGAAAGTAGAAAAGAGTTACCTAAATTAGTGAAATTTAGCTTAGTTTCTAATTTTCAATGATTTTCTGTTTGTTTCCTTTTCCTTATTTTAGATCTTGATTTCTACAAAGATTGTATGTGTTGAGAGACAGTTAGATAATTCCTAAAATTAAAAGATTTGAAATTTGAATATGATAAGACTATTGCTTATTGATTATCTAAAATATCGTTGAACCTCCATTGAATTTACTCTCTGGGATTGTTTCCGTGTTGGTGATAATTGCAGGTTCCTCGAGTAGTAAAGGAAAGGAGCCCATGATCGATGACTACCTCCGAGCTTCCCTTAGAGCCTGCTCCGCACTCTTACTCGTTGTAGGTCATTTTTGACATTTTGATTGTAATTACTCTATATAGTGGTGTTTTGAAACTTTGGGTTATTTCAGGTTGTGTGACACACTTGATAGATATATATGGATGTTTCCCATGCTTGTCACCAGTTATACATATGATATCTACTTTGCAAAGTTTCCACACATAGGGTTGTCCCGACATTGTGATATTTTTAAATTATTGTCGCTTTAATTTCTTATCTCTGCTGCACAATTTATTTAATCTTGCAAAAATTGACTAATAACTCTGATATGCGACCAAACGATGAATAAATTGAATAAGAGGTTGACTAGGCATGCGTTAACTCAACGAGAGTTGATTGGGGGTCTACGTAGGTCTAGTGCCAAGCTGGGCCTAGTTTGTAGGTTCCGGGGGCCGTCACACGTAACCCCATCTTAGCCTTTCCGTCTCTCGTTGACCCCGACCATACACTCATCATCTCAGCCTCTCTCCTCTCGTCGACCTCGGCGTCCTCGTCTTATCTCCGCCCGACCTACCTCTCGGCTTCGCCATCCATCTCGCTGCGCTGGTGGTCACCTTGCCGTCGTTCTCACCCCGCTGCTTTCGGTGTCGCATTCCGCTGATCCCTTAGGTATGATGTTTTATATTAATTTATCTATTTTAATTAAAATAAATGTTATATATATTTGTGATGTTTGTATATTAAAAATGGTTTGTTTTGGTGAAAAATAAAATTATTTTAATAAAATCTTAAAATAATTATTTATGTTGATTTGTATGATTTTTTAATATTTGTGAAAAATAAAATGCGTAATTGTAATTTAGTTTTTGTGTATATTTGCGTGAGGACCCCTTCCTTAATCTAGGGCACTGCCTGGCCTAATCTCCTCATTAAGTCGTGAACTTAGCCACGTACGACTTAACAACGTATTAGACAACTTTTTTGTCTTATTCTCCCCATTATTCGTGTTTAGAATAAACATTACACAATTCACATTATTGTTAATTTCATGGTTAATTTAAGACTTTTTACTATTATAACATTATCAACGAAATACTTAACACAATCTATGGAAACATTATAAAACTCGCAGAAGCATTTATAAAAAAACCCTAGTGTGGAACCAGGTAAAAAGACGTCACATATAAATCAAATAGTATAGCGCATGCATCAATTGGGAGTTTAGTCTCTCAACCCAATATACACCCCAAAACCATTCAAAGAGACGTAATTGATAAATACACAAAGTAATCACCTACTCTTGTCTAGGGCACAGAGGTAGTCACTAATCTTCTCCTTGCCCAGTCTGCTACTCAATGGATCTGCACCTACCGTCATAAAAGATAGTGAGTACAATAATGTAGAAAGAAAACTGAGATACATTTATCCACATTTCCAAACAATATAGAATGATATCTAAAAGCATATGAAACGAAAAAGAAATGCTGAAATGAAAACATGCTAGAAACATTACAGCTAAAAAAAGTGAGATCAAGACAACCGTTAAGAATGAACTAAGTTCTGTCAGCTGTATACCCAACACTTTGGCCTAGATATCACCCTTTTATCATATAGATCTCATGTAATAGCTTATTTAGTAGTGCACGTAGGCTGGGTTTTTGGGTTCATACGCAAGGAAAAATTCAAAACAATTTTTTAAGAATCCCAGTAGGATCGAAAATAAGTTCCATTAAACTAGATCAACAAAAGTAAACCTTACCTTAATCCATGACTTATTTCTCTGATTGCTCGATCTCCAAGATGTTCAAGCACCGTCTCCTATAAAAGATCCACTCTTGAACGGTGACCATAATTTGGAGTACCAACCCAAAAGAGATTGAAAATATTTTTTCTTTCTCCCCCAAATTCTAGAGAACTCGAAAATAGCAAAAACTAAAATCTTATTTCATTTTAGGGGTCTCAACCTCAATTTATATGTGTAAAAAAATCGCTTAAAAAACTTATTCGTAATACAACTATTGTATTTAGACAATTCAAGCAAATTACATAAACACCCCTATAAATAAGTTATCATATAACAAATTGTAAGAGCTTTTATGTCATGAATTTTATCATATAAGATTCATTACTATGGAATAATTAAAATTTCACTAAGCCATCTTGTATGAAACCCAATAGGTTCATGCGAGTGAACCAAAATCATTTTGGTACACAAGTTATAAGCGGTCTCTAGCAAGGTATTATAACTACCAAAGTAGGATGAATATCAAAATCGATTCAACCTAATGAATAACATATATCATATCCTTTTGTCATGAGATATCCTTTGATTAAATATAAAGCATGGAAAGTTACCCTTTAATGTTCAATCATACTAGTCTTTATCTTTAGATAGACTGAGAACTTTCAAATGACATTAATCATATCAATTCACTTGGACTTGGCCAATTAATAGTTTAACATATCACGGGACCCATTGATATCCCTTTCTATACGAAAATGACAAATTCTATCTTGATTATACACCTCCACATATTATTCACATGAAAACCAATTACAATCTTTATAATCGTCCAATTAAAGACAACGTTTGATTGTGTCAAATTACCATGCTCCTAATATTGAAGTCAATGGCAATCTCAAGTGAAGGAACTAAATGATTTTCAAATCCCAAGATTCTTAAACTGGTAATTACTGTTAATCAGGGATTAATGAAGACTAATTATGATTTTGGCCGCGAGTTTGAAGTTAAAAATTGGTGAAAATGAGATTTTTAATTAATTTTATTATTGTGTGATGTGTGCCTAGTGTTACGTGTACCATATATTATTTCATTTTACGAAATTCAAGTTGACCAGGTAAATTCGAGATTTTATAGGGTTTTATCTCGAGATACATGTCGAAATGGGTCCCGGTAGAGTTAAAATATCGACTAGAGCTATTGTTTTGAATTTTGTGAAAAATAAGTGAAATTATGGTTAAAAACTCAAATTTGAAGATTAAATGAGTTTAAAGGTCGACATGGGGATTTTGCCTCGGTTTGCATGTAAGTTGGGATTGGAAGTACTGTGATATGAGACAAAATTTGTGTGAGATCTTGTTTCGAATTTTGTATCGGTTGATGGTATTCGAGGTTGAGATTGAGTCCAAATTGGTGCAAGTTTGGTTAAGTATGACACGAGGATTGGTCCAGAAGACTTTGGTGTGTCGTGGACAAATGATTCTTGGGGTTTTGGTGTGAACAAAACTAGTGTTATGAACGTTTTATGAAGATGGTCTATTTTGTCGAGAAGTTTACTTGATTTGGTGAAAAATCAGATTGAAAATGAGCATCGAAAATCAAAACACAGTGAAATAGGGATTTCAAAACTTACTAAATTAAAAAAAATTAAGCTGCTGACAAACAGCTGAGAGTTTATATATAAATATAATAAAAATCAATAAAAATCAAACGATTCATTTTTTTACATTGTTCGAACCGAACGTTCCCTAAACACTTTCGCCGATTCCTTCGCTCACGGAGCTACCTACGTTCGATTTTTGCCTAGTTTCTTTCAACAACACTGTAGAGCATCGTGATAAGGTCAAAATCGAGCTAAATTTACATGATGAAAATGATGTATTTGGCCAACAATTTAGTAAATTCTCAATGCCGAAATTTTTTTCATAATTCAATTTGAATTCTCGCAATTTCTCGATTCTTTCGTGAGGTTTCGATAGAAATTGGTAGGAATTGTTGCTAATTGGTATATTGGGTTGATTGAGATTAATTTGAAATAAATATCACTGGTGTGGGTCAGGGTTTTGATGAGTTGAACCAATGCAATTCAGTTGATAACTATTTTGGAGATGTTTTTATAGTTGATATTTATTTACATTGGATTTATGGATTAATTGATTATTGGTTTTAATCCAATTTGACTCCACTGGTTGTGCAAATATTTTGGTATTGGTATTGAGTGGTTTCATGACGTTTGTTGTCGAGTTTCAACGATATAATTGCGAAAATATTGATTTGGAGAAGTTTTTTTTTAGTTCAAAATAAATGAAGTTTACTTAGTCGACATGCCATATGAGAACATTTATAACTTTCCCATCGATGATCCGATTTAGGTGTTCTTAGAGTCTATGAAAAGTAAGACATGATTACTAAAAGATCCTTTTAGGTCATCATGACAAATATTGAGGTTTTCAAGGTTAAAAAGTTACTCTAAGTTGGCTAGTTGAAAGCTAGATGAAACAGTTATATAAATTAATATTTTTGAAAATTGTTCTCAAGCGTACTTTGACCGCTGTTTTGATTAGGTTTCGTAATATGATTTCACTTGAAGCATGACTCATAATATAATTGGGTATGCTAGGAAGCTATTGGAAGCATTTTCAAGGTGATTCAACGCTTCGGGAACCTTGAAAATTAAGCTTGAAGTTGGCTATTTGTAAGGTTAACTAAATCCCATAGTAACATTTATATTTTATGATTATAATTTCGTATAAATCGCATTGATCCATGATATTGCATTTTTGTTGTAGATGCATACATAGATTGGGAGGATAAGGCATTTCGAGTCTCCTTATAAGGTCTACCTAACTGTATTATAGGTAGAACTATTTATCGTCTACCTGACTGTGTGCATAGGGGATATTAAGCTACCCGACTGTGTATTACAGGGTAGAACTTATAGTGTTTACCTGACTATGTATCGGGTAGAAATATATTATGCTTAAGGGGCTAGAGTCACTGATATTTTGCATCACGTGGTTATCATGAGGTCGCATTGAACTAGATCATACTTTGATAAACTCGAGGAACAATACTCGTTTAGTTATCCTCTCTAGGCATGAGTCCTTATTACTATTTACTTACCACTTTCGTAGGACGTCATTCGATTGTGGTCGGATACTAGAAATGAGATGGATTCACGGTTGTAGTTAAGTTCTTTGCATTATATTATTCATTTAATTTCTTGGATTATTATGCATTTGATTACTATAGGTGTACTGGATAATGTGAGATTTACTTATCTGACATTATCAAATTGTTTTAATTGGGTAATGACATGTTTTAGCAGTGACAAGGGAAAGAGAAACAATTTTGACTGCTTGTAATTTGCTTAGTTCCATTTACTCAATGTATGTATTGTTTTTTATATAATATATTGTATAAATGGGTTTTTGGGTTCGTGTGCGATTAGGATCTCTTTTGGAATGGTTGTCACAACTTTGGAACGAATTAAAATGCTTTGGAGTTAAGGTAATGTTAGTTTAAGGATTTTGAAAACCCGATATAGGTTAGAATAAATATATAAATTATTGATGCAATATATATTGTTATGGGTGGATTGTGAGTCCTTCAACATTTCTACCAAGCTGAGCAGGTTTTGTTGAAGAATTTTGAAGGCCGAGTTTTCCAGTGTAAGCTTAAAAATAGAGGAGGTGCCGTCAGAATTTTTTTTACGGAATTTAAAGGATAATGTAATCAATCTAAATAAATTTATGAATTTTGAGGTTTAATATTTAATTTTAAAATCCTTTTTAGTTGATAAAGTTTCATATTTAATGATTATGATATCTTAATTTTATTCATTTATTGATGGTGAGTTTAAGGCTACTAGATTATTAGGTGAATTAAGGTAATCTAGGTCGGTCAGATGCCTTAATTAGGTGGGGTGTGACAATGTTGGTATTAAAGCCTATGAATCTAAAAGAATCTTATCGACTGAGGTTAAGTGAGTGATTAGTTGGGAGGTATAACGTGAAAAGAGGTTAAAAAGTTTAAAAACTTTATGATTTGTGTTATGTTTGTTTTACATTTTCGAGATATTGATAGATATAGTTATGTTGTCCATGGATAGTACAACAAGAGCCGGACCAGGGATCTGGCGAGGATAATAGGGATTTGCAATGTGTGGATTCAAAAATGTTTTAAAAAACATGGCAGGGCATATGGTAGAGTCGATATATATTTTATGAGCATAGGTGACAACTCATGTATTTGTGGTTTATGTGGCCTAGGAAGTTCTTACTGCCACTCTAGCTACTCAGGAGGAGTAGGCTACCTCTGCGATTCGTTCTTAAGTTAAATCGATTGTCGTTATTTTTTTGGGCTTATCCAGCCGTGGTTAGTGGAAGGTCACGGGAGGAAAGGTATGAAGAGCTTGGTACCATTATATTAACAATTAAACCGAGTACTTTGCGAGAGGCTCAAGATAAAGCCAGAGCCTATGTGATTATGTAATCTTTTCAATGCGAATTACGACAATATTAGGATGTCGCAGAGTCAGGACATGGCTCAAGTTCTAAGGGTTAGAAAAGGTTTGCATCCAGGTTTCACCTAAAGTTTTGGAAGAAAGAGAAGAGTGGAGAACCATCATTTTTTCCTACGATACCTCTCGTCCCATCATATGTACGGCATAATCCTTTTCCAAGTTCAACCAGTAGACCACTTGATATGACATCGACCGACTTATGACAGACTAGACCATAGTCTTTTCAGCCTTCAGGTCGAAGAGTTATACTTAAGTCATAAAAAAGTATAGGTAAGAGTCGAGGATCTGAGGGAGAAGCTACGAGTCAGAGATCGAAACCTAGTTAGGAATCTTTCGTAAGTAGTAAACCTACAATTATATGTTTTGGGTGTTGTAAGAAAGGTCACGTTAGCCGAGATTGTCCTTAAGATTCGAGTTTAGTAATGCGTTTTGGGTATGGAAAGAAAGGACATTATAAGATTGTGTGTTCACTAATCTTAAGAGCATCCTCTTTTGTGTCATAGCCTCAAAAACATGTCAAGGAAAGTGTTCGGGTGGTGATTGAACGAGATTCAGATCTAAATCGTAATTTTATCGAAGGTACGATTTCAGTTTATGTTTGTTTGGCGATTGAGTTAGGGCTTACTTCGATGCGAGACCCTATTTATCTTGTCCTAAACACAATAATTGGGGATAAAGTGGATCCTTACTTTATGTGTGAGAAATGTGTTGTTGAGATCTCCGGACATGAGATGACCATTGATCTATATATGTTAGAGTTACTAGAGTTTGATGTGTTGTTGGGAATGGATTGGCTAGCGACTTATTATGCATATTTGGATTATTTTCATAAGAACGTGTTCTTTTATATTTCGAGTTGTTCAATTTTTACATACACCAGAACATCGTTTAGGTTGCCTTTTCTTGAGGTAGGTTAGCCATTGGGAAAGAAATGAAAACTCTTGCTGGAACTATTAGTATAAAGGCAAAACCTGAAATTAAACTGGAAGAGATTCCTATGGTCCCTTATGTGTTTCCTGATTATTTACCTAGAGTTCTACCTTTGAGAGAGATTGATTTTGTGATTAATTTAGTTCCTGGAACTAAACTAATATCTATGCTGCCCCATAAGATGGCTCCAAAGGAATTGCAGAAACAGTTAACAGAGTTGCTTAATGAAGGGTTTATTCATCTGAGTATGTCATCGTAGGGTGCATCGGTCTTTTTTGTGATAAAGGAAAATGATAGTTTAAGGCTTCGCATTGATCATACATAGTTGAACATGGTCACAATTCGATATAAATATCCATTTCCTTGAATTGATGATTTGTTTGATCAACCGAACGGTGCCAAATTATTCTTTAAGATTGATCTTCATTCTGGTTACCACTAGTTGAGAGTTTGGGAAGATGATGTGCAGAAGAATGTATTCAGTACTAAATATGGTCATTTTGAGTTTGATGTTATGCCATTTGGGTTGACTAATGCTTCAACGATGTTTACAGACTTGATGTAAAGAGTGTTGAGGTCGTATTTGGATCACTTTGCGATAGTCGTCATTGCTGACATATTTATTTATTTCAAAACTCGTGAGAAACACGAACAACATCCAGAGTTATTCTTCATGCTTTGAGAAATCAAAGGTCGTTCTCCGACTTCAGCAAATGCAAATTTTAGTTGTTTGAGGTGATGTTTTTGGGTCATGTGGTTAGTACGGAAAGAACTTCAATGGATCCAGCTAAGATTGAAGCTATTATGGGTTGGCTATTACTTACCACAGTGACAAAGATATGAGTTTTTCTGAGTTTGGTTGGCTATTATCGTAGAGTTGTGAAAGATTTTTTCTAAGATAGTTGCCCCAATTACAAAATGTTCCTTGTATTTGGTCAATAGAAAGTGACGCTGCATTTTGGGAAGTAAAGAAGTGTTTGACTTCAGCATCAGTTCTAGTATTACATGAACTGGGGAAAGGTCTTTATGCTAATGCATCGAAAGTGGGTTTGGGTTATGTGTTAATGCAAAATGGCGGGGTAATTACTTATGCTTCTCGGCGGTTGAAGACTCATGAGAAGAATTTTGTGTTTGTTTTGAAGCAATGGAGACACTATCTATATGGGGAAAGCTTCAAACTATTTTCAGATCATAAAAGTTGAAGTATTTGTTTTCTTTGAAAGAATTGAATATGAGGCAAAGATGATGATTTGAACATTTGAAAGACTTTGATTTTAGTCTTGAATGCCATTCGAGTAAAGCAAATGTTGTTGCTGAGGCACTAAGCATGAGGAGTGCTGAAACATTGCGTTCAACTAGTCGGTTGACTTACGAGTGTGAATTAATCGAACAAAATTCATCGATATGACTTTGTCGGAGATTCCTGAGGTTGATGATGAACGAACTTGTGCTTAGCTTAGAGTACAACCAATATTTATTCAAGAAGTGATAGAGCATTAGCAAAGTGATATGGATTATGGGAAGTTCAAGGGGTTTAATGATGACAATAATAATACAGATAGGGCTGAGTCTGCATATTAGAGTTTGGAGTTTTGAGGCATGCAGATTATGGATTCCATCGATGGCTGAGGTTAGGTACAAGGAATTGAGAGAACCTCATCGGTCCAAATATATCATTCATACTGGCAGAGCCAAAATGTATCATAATATTGAGTGATTGTTTCAGTGGCTAGGGATGAATGCTGATGTGGATGATTATGTAAGATGATGTGAGATTTGCCACCAGGTTAAGGCCGAACGGTGGAAACTTAGAGGTATGTTGTAGCCACTTCCCTTACCGAATTGGAAATGGGAACATATTGCGATTGATTTTGTTATTCATCCGCCTATTTAACAAAGGAAACATGATGTGATCTTAACTATTGTTGATAGACTGACGAAGTCTGCCCATTTTCTTCCTATGTCCATTTCGGATACCTTCATACAACTGAACATGTTGTGTGGGCGAGAGGTGGCTCGCTTGTTTGGAGTTTCGTTGATGATAGTTTTTGATTGAGATGCTCGGTACTTGCCAGGTTGTGGCAAAGCATACAGGAATAGCTCGACACTCAGTTCATTTCAGTCCTGCATTTCACCTATGGATGGATGGTCAGACTGAAAGGTTGACCTATATGTTGGAGGACATGCTCGGGGCTTGCGTATTGGGATTTGGAGGCATATGGGAATAATATATACTTTTGTATAAGTTCTTTTATAATAAAAATTGTTAATCGTAAATTGAAATGACTCTGTTTTAGGCATGGTATCGGAGACCTTGTCATTCTTCTGCCACTTGGGTTGAACCGGAGAATTAAGCAGAGTTATGGCCATAGATGGTTCTAGATCACACTAAGGTTGTTCAACAGATTCGTCTAAGATTTAAAACACTTTAGGAAAAGCACAAAAATTATTATGATATCGATTATCGGGTCATGGAATATAGCGAATGAGATTGGATTTATTTGAAAGTATCTCCTCGTAAAGGCTATTACAAGTTTAGACTGAAAGTAAAACACTCTCTCATATTTACAGGACAATTTAATATTGTGAAACAAATTGGGAATGTTGCTTATTGACTTGCATTGCTGCCTCAGTTAGCCGGAGTTCATGATGTATTTCACGTGTCTATACTCTGGAAGAAGGAACTTGATTCACATCATATAGTAGAATGGAATCAGTTTGATTTGCAGTGTGATACGTCATACGAAGAGCAACTTATATTAATTGTGGATAGAAAGTTCCAAAAGCTGCAAAATAACAAAATTCCACTTATCTTGGTTAAGCGACAATTTCACAGTGATTCAGAGCTGACTTACGAATGAAAGACATATATGAGAGAGCATTTTCGAGATCTCTTCTAGTTCGGGTAAATTTGGCTTAATATTAATTTCGAAGATGAAATTCTTATTAGTTGGGAAGATTGTCAATTCCTTAAATTTTTAAACTGGTAATTATGGTTAATCAGGGATTAAGAAAGACTAATTATGATTTTCGTCGCGAGTCTAGAGTTAAAGAACGGTGAAATTGAAATTTTTAATTAATTTTATTATTATGTGATATGTGTCTAGTGTTGTGTATTATATATTATTTTATTTTGTGAAATTCAATTGACTAGGTAAATTTGAGATTTTATAAGATTTTATCTCGAAATATGTGTCGAAATGGGTTATGGTAGAGTTAAAATATCGATTCAAACTATTGTTTTGAATTTTGCCAAAAATAAGTGAAATTAAGTTTAAAAATTCAAATTTGAAGATTAAATGGGCTTAAAGAGCTGACGTGGGGATTTTGCCTAGATTTGCATGTAAGTCGGGATTGGAGGTATTGTTATATATAACGAAAATTGTGTGAGATGTTGTTTTGAGTTTTGTGTCGGTTGACGGTATTCGAGGTTAAGATTGGGTCCAAATGGTGCAAGTTTGGTTAAGTATGACAAGAAGATTGGTCTAGAAGACTTTCGTGTGTCGTAGACAAAGTTAGAATTTTAGGGGTTTTGGTGTTAGCAAAATTAGTGTTATGGACGTTTTATGAAGATTGACTATTTTGTGAAGAAGTTGACTTGATTTAGTGAAAAATCGAATTGAAAATGAGCACTAGAAGTCAAAACACATTAAAATAGAGATTTCAAAAATTAATAAATAAAAAGAAATTAAGCTGTTGACAAGCATATGAGGGTTTATGTATAAATATAATAAAAGTCAACCAAAAATCAAACGATTTATTTTTTTTACATTCGAACAGAACGTTCAAACCGAACGTTCCCTAAACCCTTCCGTCGATTCCTTCGCTCACGAAGCTCCTTACGTTCGATTTTCGCCCGATTTCTTTCCATAATACTATAAAGCATCACGATATAGTCAATTTGAGCTAAATTTATATGGTGGAAACGAGATATTCGGTCCGAAATTTGATAAATTCTCAATACAGGCTAATTTTCCATTACATTAATTTGAATTCTCACGATTTCTCAATTTCTTTCACGGGGCTTTGATAGAAATTGGTAGGAATTGTTGTTAATTGGTATATTGAGTTGATTTAGATTAATTTGGAATAAATCTGACTGGTGTGGGTTAGGGTTTGATAAGTCAAACTAATGCAATTCAGTTGATAGCTATTTTAGAGATGTTTTTTTAGTTGATATTGATTTACATCATGATTTTGGATTTATTGATTATTGGTTTTAATCCAATTTGACTCCACGGGTTGTGCAAATATTTTGATGTTAGTAACGAGTGGTTTTGTGGCTTTTGTTGTCGAGATTTGAAGATTTAATTGCAAAAATATTGATTCGGAGAAGTTTTTTTAGTTAAAAATAAATAAAGTTTGCCGAATTGAGAGGCCATATGAGAAAATTCATAACTTCTCCGTTGGTGATCCGATTTGGGTGTTGTTAGAGTCTATGGGAAGTAGGGCATGAGTACTACAAGTTCCTTTCATGTCATCATGACAAATATTGAAATTTTTAAGGTTAAAAAGTTACTTCAAATTGGCTAGTTGAAAGCTAATTGAAATAGTTATATAAATTAATATTTTTGAAAACTGTTCTCAAGTGTACTTTGATCGCAGTTTTCATTGGGTTTCGTGATATGATTTCACTTGAAGCATGACCCATAATATAATTAGGTATGCAAGGAAGTTATTGAAAGCATTTTCAAAGTGATCCGACGCTTCAGAGACCCCAAAAATTAAGCTTGAAGTTGGTTGTTTATAAGGTTAACTAAATTCCATAGTAACCTTTACATTTTATGATTATAATTTCGTATAAATTGCATTGATCCTTGATATTACATTTTTGTTGTACATGCATACACAGGTTGGGAGGATAAGGCGTTTCGAGTTTCCTTATAGAGTTTACCTGACTGTATTACAAGGTAGAACTATTTAGTATTTACATGACTGTGTACACATGGTATATTAAGCTACTTGACTGTGTATTACAGGGTTGAACTTATAGTGTCTACCCGACTAACTATATTATGCTTGAGGGGTTAGAGTCACTGATACTTTGCATTACCTGATTATCGTGAGATCACGTTGAACCAGATCTTACTTTGATAGGCTGAAGGAACAAGACTCATTTGGTTATCCTCTCTAGGCATGGGTTTTTATTACTGTTTACTTATCACTTTTGGAGGACGTCATCAGCTTATAGCCGGATAACAAAAATGGGATGGATTCACGGTTGTATTTAAATTCTTTGGATTATATTCATCGTTCAATTTCTTAGATGATTATGCATTTGATTACTATAGGTGTACTGAATAGTGTATGGTTTACTTATCAAACATTTTCGAGTTTTTATAATTGGGTAATGACAGTTTTTAGAGGCGATAAGGGAAATATTTCCAACTGCTTGTAATTTGCTTAGTTTCATTTACTCAATGTATGTATTGTTTTTCATATGATATATTGTATAAATGGGTTTTTGGGTTCGCGTGCCATTAGGATCTCTTTTAGAATGATTGTCACAACTTTGGAACGGATCAAAATACTATGGAGGTAAGGTAATTTTAGTTTAAGGATTTTGAAAACCTAAAATAGGTTAGAATGAATATATAAACTGTTGATGCAATATATATTGTTATGGGTGGATTGTGAGTCCTTCAACATTTCCACAAAGTGGAGCAGGTTTTGTTGAAGATTTTTGAAGCTCGGGTTTTCCTGTGTAGGCTTAAAAATAGAGGAAGTGTTGTTAAAATTTTTTTACGAAATTTTAAGGATAATGTAATCAATCTAAATGAATTTATGAATTTTGAGGTTTAAGATTTACTTCTAGAATCCTTTGTAGTTGATAAAGTTTCATATTTAATGATTATGATATCTTAATTTTATTCATTTATCGATGGTGAGTTTAAGGCTGCTAGATTATTAAGAGAATTAAGGTAATCTAGGCCTCTCAGATGCCCTAATTAGGTAGGGTTAGACAATGATATACTTATCATGAGTAATACCTATGACTTAATCCATATGGAGTTCTTATAGCGAGTCGGTCCAATACCTTGTTCCCTAACAAATACTCATGATCTCGATTTGCATCCCTATACGCATGACCATCAATCAAGACTCACACTAATTTTAACTTAATAGTTCCCGGTATAATGACCAATTAGATATTTCAATAAATACTAATGGATCTTATTATAAGGTAAATATGCAATCACTTATGATAAAACAACAAGTGGAAAACTTCTATTTTATTAACTAAAATTATAAGATAAACAATGTTTAGAGATTGACATAGGGCACGTGCCTCAACTGGTACTATCCTTATTGGTTATGAAACAAGGCATGTTGACCTCATGTAATAGGTCAGCACATATAACACTTTGATATTACCATAAATGGTCACCATTTATTCATTTCATCAACCTCATATATTAGGTGTGTGTAACTAACTAGTCCGAATACCGACATCCCGAGTCCCATACCCCGTGCGTCGTGCACATCCCAAATCAAATCAAGAAACCTTAACACATGTTCTAATTTGACAACAATCAATGTTTAAATAAACAATGAATTCAAGATATGACATACTGAATACAAACAGACAATTAGAAATGAGATAAAATGGAGAGAAATATCTCAATCATTCTACTTACGATTCACGCAAAGTTCTTCGCCTAATTCAACTTTCTAACACCCCAAAACGCGTTCCTAAACTCCCGAAACTCTCCTCTAAGTCTTAAGGTTAATTAGGTTGCTTTAGGACTTATACAAACTATTAAACTTTGTTTAAGTAGTTGTAAATTCTAATTTTTAAAATCAGCCCCATTAATAATTTGTTTATGTCCAAATCTACTTTATTAAAATAGAGATAGTTTTGGTGCAATAATTTGTGAGTTGATTTCAACTATCAAAACGTTCAAATTATGTATTGTAGCCGAAGGGAAGTTTTTAGAGTTGTATTAGCTTTCTAAAACTATAAAGTTTGTGCAATCTCGATAAGAAAGGAATGAGATATAAGAATATTACCATAATGGCTCAAAATAGTTTTAGATTTCGACTAACAACTTTGAAAAATTTATTTTTCTTAGATCGTAGCTTTAAGACTCGTGATTTTTTATTGAAGCCTACAAACATATCTAAGAACATCATACTAATAGATGAGCTCAATCAAATAAGAAATGAAAGAGTTATGCTCAAAATAGTTGGAAATTAGCAAAACTGTGAACCCAAAAATTTCAGATTCTTCACCAAAGTTGCAGAGGGTTTTTAGACATGAAGACATTCGAATTTCAAAATCTTTCAGTAGGAAAAAGTTGTTTCCCTTTGAGTTAGCTTTCAAATGCCACTAGAATGAGTTCATCTCGATTTAAAATGAGAAAGTGATGATTAAAATGCAAAGATTGGTTCATAACAACAACACGCAAAATTCTCAATTTTGTTTTAAAACTTCATGAACTTAAAAGAATTCAAAACCTTTATGAAAACAAATCTAAATCACAAACTTCCTTATAGTAGAATCAGTGAAATTCCACAAGGAATCCAAATATGGAATTATATTTTGAAAAAAAATCATTAGCCAATTTAAATTGCTGAAAAACCAGAATTGAACTAAAACTTACAAATTTTGTTTGAATTTCATAAAGTGGTGATGTAGATTGATTTATCTAGATGTGAAGCTTCTCTAACTTGATCAATCTCTTCCCAATAATATGAGCTTTCTCTAATTTGCATCCAAATCAAGTGGTTTGTATGAAATTTCTAGTATCTCATGCTTTTATAGTAATGAGGTATTTTGGTGACCCTTGATCTCGTGTAAACACTCATCTCTAAGATTATCTAATGACTCACATCTTGGTCCTATAAACCACTTAACTATCTATGCTAACACTTATTCATACACCAAGTCACATAATGATTATGACTACACGCATCTCGAGACATATCAATGCTCCTTGTTTTATTTTTCTTACTTAGGTTACTTTTATGTAAAATCAACTATATCAACATTAGATTAGTTATTCTATTTATATTTAATTACATAAGGACTTACCACATCACTTTCTACCTTGGTCCCATGCCGGCACGCATCTCGAGTTGCATCCACGTTCGTGTCTCGATGTCTATTTACAAGTAGAAGTGACTTAATAAGTCTACACATATAAAATGCACTAAGCATCCATCATACCAAATATAATATATTACTCGATCTTAGTATCGAGTGTTAGGACCATGTACCCACTTTCGGGTCACGTCAAGGGTTGGCGACCCTTAATTACAGACTAATCCACTGTTAACATTTTGGGTCGTTACAATCTTCAAAAACAAATGAGACATTCAAAGTTGCTCAAACTACCGGGAATTAAACTCATGAGTCACACTATGAAACTGTGGGAGAGGATAATTGACAATAGGCTAAGGAGAGAAACAACAATATCAGAGAACCAATTTGGTTTCATGCCTGGTAGGTCAACTATGGAGGCGATTTTCCTTGTAAAACGATTGTTAGAAAAATATAGAGAAAAGAAAAAAGATCTTCATATGGTATTCGTAGATTTAGAAAAAACATATGATAGGGTCCCTAGAGATGTTCTTTTGTGGGTTCTAGAAAGAAAACGAGTGCATGCTAGATACATAGACACTATTAAAGATATGTATGATGGAGTAGTAACGAGTATAAAGACATTTGGAGGAGCTACAAAAGAATTTCCCATTACGATAGGACTACATCAAGGATCGGCTTTAAGCCCATATCTATTTACTTTAGTTATGGATGAATTAACTAGACATATTCAAGAGGATATACCATGGTGTATGCTATTTGCAGATGATATTGTCTTAGTGGATGAAACTAAAGACGGAGTGAATAGGAAATTAGAACTCTAGAGGAATACATTAGAATCTAAAGGCTTTAAGTTGAGTAGGACGAAAACTGAATACATGCACTGTGAGTTTGAAAATACTAGACATCGAGATGAAGGAGTGGTAAAATTAGGGGAAGTAGAAATTCCTAGGGTAAACCACTTTATAGGACCGCAATTAGGCCAGCTATGCTATATGGAAGTGAATGTTGGCCGGTAAAGCAACAATAATTACATAAAGTGAACGTAGCAGAAATGAGGATGCTGAGGTGGATGTGTGGTAAAACTCGTAAAGATAGAATAAGAAATATAGAAATTCAAAGACAAGTAGGAGTAGCACCAATTGATACAAAGATTAGGGAAGGGCGGTTGCGATGGTTTGGTCACCTGCAAAGATGGCCTACAAATGCGCCAACTAGAAAACTTGACTCAATAGAAACTGTAGAAATTCAACAAGGTAGGGGCAGACCAAAGTTAACATGGGATGCATTAATTAAGAGAGATTTGAATGGTTTGCAAAGCTCACCATCAATTGCACTTAATCGAGCACAATGGAAAAGTTTGATCCATGTAGTCGACCCCAGGTTAATTTGGGACTGAGGCTATGTTGATGTTGATGTTGATATGATTTTAATTGATATATATATATATATATATATATATATATATATATATTTAATGTGTTGAGTCGAATTAAAATTATTGTTAAAAAAGTAAAATAAAACATTAATGATGTACAATTCATTAATAAAACTTCGTATAATTGAAAAAAATTAATTGGACAAATTAAATTTCAATTAGGACAAAAATAATGGATCGATAACATTATATATATATATATATATATATATTTATATATGGGCAGTTCTACAATATAACTTAAGAAAATACCCATGCCATGAAGCTTTGAACTATAATCGTTGGATTTTTATAGTGATGGTTGGATCTTTGATCCAATGGTTAAGAAAAAATGTGATATTTCAACTTCAAAACTGGTAACTTGTCTTTCCTAGACATTTGTAATTAATGATCATGAATCTTATACATAAACAATTAATGAGACTTAATTATGTTTCAATCAAATGATAAATGAGAAATTTGACTATGCAGTATAATTAACTAGTGAAAATAAACAAAAAAAGTTAAATCAAACTTGCATTATCGTTAAACTATTTTATTTTGTAGTAGGAAGTTTGTAATCTAGTTATAAGCAAAAGTGAATTAAGCTTATAAAAAAAATTTAAACTTTAATTCTTTTAATTAAATATTTAATTTGTCAAATATTTTTCAAAAAGATTTAATTTTTTAAAAATTGAACATAAAATCACAACTCATAAATAAATAGACAAATATGTACTAAAAATATTAATAAATAGACACATAATTTAAAATTTAAAATTAAATTGAAATGATTAAGATTGATACTCTGCTATATGATAATCATTTAACTACCCGAGGGCGACATCCACTAAATAGAGAATAAGGGACTAAAAACGTTGGGACTTCAAATAGAGAACACTATTTAAGGGGCTCGAATGTTGAGCCGCCCATACAACCTGTCCGTTGGTAAGTAGTCGATTTCTAACCTTGTATTATATGATGATTAATTAAGCTTCGAAAATATAAATAAGTTTGATATAGTTTTTTTAGTAAAATAATTTTGACATTTTTGAAGTAAAATATCATTATTGTTATAGCGTTACACGTTGATAATTAATTAAGAAAAACTATAAAATAATAATAACACGATTTTATTTTGTATCATTATGATAAAAAAATTTGGGACTGAGGCTATGTTGTTGTTATTGTCACCGTATAACAACAAAAAATTGTTGATAAAACTGAGTTGAGATGGCCGCCCCCAGTATGTGATTCGATAGTGCCCAAGCTTGAATTAGCTGGTGCAGTTGACGCATACACCACGTGGGAAACGAAAAATAATTATTGATAAAGTATAATATCGAAAAAACTTAAAATAAATTTTTTTAATTATTTTTCTTTTCAATTTTAGTGCACATCAAACATTGAGTATATTCACAAGATAATTTTAATTACCAAAAAAAAATGATTATTACAAAGTAGAAGATAATTCTAAAACATTTTAATAATCAAAATATCAAATTACAAACACATTAAAATGTTCAAATCGGGCTTAAAAAATATTTTAAATTAGAAATTATTAATTTTGAGGTGTGTCTAAAGTCGTTTGTTATTATATATTAGATTATCTAGTTAAAAGAAAGTTTATTATAAAATTTTAAATATTGTGATTTGTTATGACTATTATTTGAAGGTGTACAGTTAATACATACATAATTAAAAAATCAATTACCTATAACATTTCTAGTGAGATGGACGAGGCAACACTTGCTAAAAAGACTAGGTCTACGTTCGACTAATATTGAAATATGTGATAATTTTTTTTAAAAAAATCGATTAGCTATGAAATGAATGAACTTTAAAATATAAGTTTAGATTATATTTGGTGAACTATTAATTTTTAAGGACACAAAGTTTTTTAAAGTATACTACGAACTGCATTAAATCGAGGTAAGCGACTCGGTCGACCCTTATTTATTTGTGATTGATTAATATATATTATTATTTTTTATAGCTATCATCATTATTTATAAAAAAACAAATCATAGTATCTCAAAGTCATCAAATTCATACATGATATTTTTTTAGTAAGATCATATACGTGGTTTTAGATAATTTTTCAACATCAATTGTGATGAATGTAATCTTTATTATCTTTTTATACAAAGAGAAATAAACTAAATTTAAATTAGTTGTAATTTTTTATACTTTGAAAAATCTCAATTATAAATTTATTAGTGGTATAATTTTTATGATAATTACTAGTGCAATTTAATATTTATTTTTTTTTGGTAGAAAGTGCAATATAATAACTCAAAATATAACCTAAATATATCATTTATTCAATACAAAGTTATTAGTATTATATTTATCACTTAATTCTTTATTGTAACTTTTAAGTAAATTAAAATATCTTGATTTTAATAAAGAACGAGTGCAAGTAACTAAAACTACTAATTTTAAAAATTAATAATTTCATAATCTAAAACAGTAATAGAATAATATTATTATGATAAAAATACTAATCAAATACTATATATAAGCATTGCGTATATTATTGACATAATTTGATGTGTGTTATTAAATTAATGATATCAATTCAATAATATGTTGTCTTCAAAACTAATTTTTCATCAATACTCGATGGGCCCACTAGAGAATTAATATGCAATGCCACATGACATAGGTTTCTTTAAAAAAAAAAATAGTGTTACATTAAATGCATTAGATCAATTTCCAAATATAATTAATATGAAACATGTTATAACAAGTTACACAAGAGGAGCTCTATGCCATGGGTCTTTTTCAAGTTCCCATAATAGAAGCACCCCTCTCTCTCTTTGTCTCTCTATATATATTGAAAAAAGATTATAATAATTTATACTATATGTACAATTATATTAATGTGCGTAAAAACTTTAATTAATGAAAGAATTAATACTTATGTATAGTATATATACTGAAAAAAATCATAGCTAAACAAAATAAATCTTAAACAAAATAAATTATGTATTTAAAAACTCATACTACATAGATATATATCGAAACAAAATAAAGGACTTCAAAATTAATAATTATGCTATATATGTATTGAAATAAAATTATAATAATTTATAATAACGTTTGAAACAAAATATATATTACGCAAAGTACGTGCAAACGTAACCAATTCGACTAATTATGGTTAACATTCGACTAAAATGTATATAGTGATTGGTGTGTGTGTTTAAGGTTCCTTAGGTCTTTCGAGATGTCTGTATCTCAAGATTGGATGTACAACCACATTGAAGGTGGTTACACTCGATTGGAGTGTATGGCTGGCGTTAAGGAGTTCATAAAGTTTACCATGCAAGACTGCACCACTTTCATCAACGAAAAGAAAATTCAATGTCCTTGCCGAACATGTCGCAATGAAAAATACTACAATGTAAACACAGTAGGGCTTCATCTAGTGAATTGAAGATTCGTTCTCGAATATTATTGTTTGACTGAGCATGGGGAGGAAAAACTAGTAAACGATGTGAACGATGAAGATGATGATTCAATAGTAAACGGGTGTAACGACCAATTTTATTAATGTCGTTAATTATCTCGAAATTTCAGACATGGACGCCAGCTCAGATCCACGTGGATGCTGCGAGTATGCTAAGACACACGTCGACCTTGGTACACTGGTTTAATTGTGTGTTGAATGTCTTAATTGCAGTGCAATTTATTCAATTATTGGTTAAATACATCGCGTGTGTATGTTGAATCACGAGAGCGTGCGAGGTTGTGTGACGGGTAGCTGCCTCGAAATGTGTGCTAACACGGGTATCAAGAGGCGAGATACGGGTACACTAGAGAAAACTCAATAAACTTACATAAACATGTCGAGGTTATCAAATTGACATAATTAATGTAACCATAAGTTATCAAATTGAGATGATTAATGTACACTAGAGAAAACTCAATAAACTCAATAAACTAACTTGAACAATATGCTATGACGCACCTCAAAATGCATGTAGAGACGTGAGGGACTGGTTACGGGTAGCCGAAGGTTAGTGTGACCTTGAGTTGTTTAAATTTGATAAATGAAACACTAGCCATATGGTTGGATAAGGCTTAATGTAATGTGACATTAATAAAATAAATGGAAGCCTATAGTTTACATTAAATAAAAAGGGTCATTAGATGGACATCTAGATTTACATAGCGAGTAGTACTAGATGATGAGTGTGCTATTAGAGTCACCAGGAGGTATATGACAGCATGCTTGTGAACCACAAGATATGCCTCGGGATACGTACGCACAATTGATTCCATAAAACATATATATATATATGAGAGTTAGTGAAATGTTTGATCACAACACTCACCCATTTTTCATGCAAACTAGTAGATCAGAAGAAGAAGAGAGGATTTTGAGCTGGGAATTTAACAACCTAGGCATCAAACCAAGTAATCTAACTTAGGTAATCGTCTTCCATATGTCCTACACTTTAAATTGAACCCATTTTCATATGCCTTGGTGGAGTTTCAAATTTTCTGATGTATGCTCTAAATTATGATGGAAAGTTGATCAATTTCATGTTGTTAGATCGTATTATTAGAGGATTGATATCTAGTCTAACTAGAATTTCTAGTTTTGATGAAATTGGAGAGTGACGATTGTATGAATTTGTGGAAAACTGATGTACATTGATGTCTGGAATTATCTGATTGATGTATTAAGGTTATTTTGATGAGGAAAGGGTAATAAACCAGTTAGAATAACTAATTGAGAGGGGTAGGACATAATTTTCAAATTGAGAATTCTGTCCCAAAAGGCAATTAGCGAGTTAACTGTCATGAGTGTGCAACTATTCTTCGCAATGAAGAACAATAACACGCTAGTTAAACTTTCTAGCGCATTAATTCCATCTAGCACGCTAGGTACCCCCTTAGTGCGCTAGTAGACAGATTAGCGCGCTAATGACGGATGGACTATGAAGTTAAAGGCTGATTTGGTTATTTTCAACTTAATACATGTCTAAACACTTATAAACAACCTAAACTTATAAAATTAGACTTCAGGGACTTAGTGGACTGTAGCTTGGTGTTAGGGAGCTTGTCGGGTCGGATCCGAGAGTCCGTGGAGGTTGGAGAGCGGTGTGAGGTTTGTAAAACCCAACTTAAAAACTCTGAGTATTTATTTTGCTCACATGTTGTTTCTATCATTCCTTGCTATTCATTATTCTATTCGATTACTTAGACGTGGGTTGAGGTTACTCCCCAAGATTTCCTTGTTGCGTGTGTTCATGAGTTACTGGAGTGTAGCACGTCAGTGAATGGCGACCTGGACTTGCCTTGTTGCACGTGTCGGTGACTCAACGGATTTGGTCAGTGCCGCGAGGGACCAAGTGTCGGGCCAGATGGACGCGGCCACTAGTGGGAACTTGGTGACCCAAAGTACAGTCTAGTCCCTCTGGAGTAAGCAGACACATTTGTTAGCTAGTCTGTTGTTTATTCATGCGATGAGCTAATTACAGTTGTCTATTTTATATTATGCATGTTTACTTGATAACATTTCTTGTATTTCCTTTACTTTATTTTATGAATGCTCGAGAGGAGTTCCTTAAGATTTTACTTACTGTACTCGTCATCTGTCGTTTTGTGATGATTAAGTGCAGATCCCAGTACCAGCGGGGGAAAGGGATCCTAGGTGACTACATCTGATTGCCCACTGTCGGGGACCTGCTTGTACGTGTTTATTTTTGATATTTTGTATATTTTGGGTATTGGGTACTTGAGATAACACCGTACATGTATATATACCTATTGTGGTAATGTCGCTTATATACAAAGTACTTTCCAGGATTTTCCACAGTAGGTTTTGCCTTTGACCAATATTTATCATGCTAAAATACCTTGTTTGAATGGTATTAAATAAGACTTCCACTGAATATGTTATCTTTAAAACACAACCCATTAGTATGGTTAGGATCTAAATAAATTGCCTACTAGGTCACAATTGAAATAGTTAGATTTCCCACACGGAATGGACAAGCATATAAGGATAATATACTAATTTATCGGATAATACACTGGTGGACACGATTTACGAGACATAAAGAGGACTGACAAGTGCTAGACACGTGTAGTTGGGCCAGGTGGCAAAGAGTACACGGAGGCACGTCACCTTGGGGTGGCTAGGCCGTCACACGAGGCTGAGTTTCGATTGAAACCGTGATGAGGGGCCAAAACTCTTAGCAATGACGCTTTTCTTGACTATAAAGTCAAATGTCCATATTTCGAAGCAAGCATTTGATGAAATCTTGCAAGTCTCTAAATATATGTTGCTTGAATACAACTGTTAGGTAGATAAGTTTTACAAATGTAAAAAGTTTAATGCACTAGTTGGGTCTGTCATTTGAGTGACTCGATTGTTGTCCCAAATTATGCATGCATTATTGGGGGCCAGACTCCGAGCTTACGTCTTGCAAGTTTTGCAGAGAATTTAGGTTTAACTCCAACAAACACTCGCACAAGACAAGGATTTAATTTCCCTTGGCGCTTTCGTTTACAATGTTTGTTCGCATCGAAAGTAAAAACGAATATGATGTCACGCAGAACACGTCAGAGATAAGGACAATATCTAGCATTGCTTCGATTCCATGGCAGGGAAATTTTAATCAAGTCAACCTTACTTTTAACTCTGTGGTTTGTGATGCTCGACTTGGGTTATAAACTGATGAGTTCCAACATTTCAGAATGACCACCAAACCATACTCCTCGTCACCTGTGATTTTAACACATGCGAGGCGTACTATATTTACATGATCGAACAATCTTATATTGTTCGGTCATGCATGATTGAACAATCTTATATTTTTTAGCTATGCATCACAAAATTATATATGTTTAGTCGGTCATATATGACCAACCCAATACTTGGTGAGTGATCCATTTGGGTTGATCATAAATGGTGACCAATCATATATGGTTCGTGTGACAACTTGGTGTTGGGTTTCGGGGATCATGAGCAGTTGAAGTTTTTTAAACTTTTTCGAACATCCCCGAACCAAGGTCCTATTTATTCCATTAAATTGGTGTATCAAGAGAGAAAAATCATACCTTAACAAGAACAACTCCATGTCTACCTTGTTTGGTGTTGATTGATTCTTTTAAGATGTTGCCAGAGAGGAACATCCTCTATCAAAAATCCACACAAGAACGGATGATCACGATCCGGAGTGCTAACACTAAAAATTCTCACAAAAATTCTCTACGAAAATCTTTCTCGGGAAATCTCTACAACAACTGTGACTCTAATATCTTGTTTATAGTACACTAAGTCGAGTTGTAAAAGAACTCCATCTCTTAGTCACACTACAAATAGAGTCTTAGATAAAATCCAATTCCAAAAAGGATATAATCATAGATAATCTATAATTACTAATCGAACAAGAGATGTTATTTATCTAAAACTCAAAAGAATTAAAGTCATACTTTAATTCCAACTAGAGTCCTATACAAAATAGGATTTACTAAGAGATAAAACTTCTAGTCACACTAAAAATGTAGTAGAGTTTCGAATCCTAGTCGAACTAGGACGATTAATGAGAATCTTTAAAATGAACTTTATCAAATAAAATTCATCAACCTAGATAATATGAAATCGCGCAAATTCGTTCTTTGTGTGTGACCCAATAGGTTTATATAACGTTGGCAGTGTACAAAATCATTTTGGTATACAAGTCATAAGCGGTCTCTAGCAAGTCATTATGACTACCTAAGTAGCATGAAGATTAATAAATCGATACAACCTTAATAGACAATGTATATCATATCCATTTGTCATACAATATCTTTTGATTGAACATAAGACATGGAATGTCACCCTTATAGTTCAATATACTAGTCTCGATCTCCGAGTAGACTGAAATTGTCAAGTGACATTGATCCAATCAATTCACTAGACATAGCCATTTATCAATCTAACATATTGAGGAGCCTAATAGATATCTCTATCTGAAAGAGAGGGACAAATCCCATCTTGATCACACAATATCCACATATTAGTCAAACAATGACCAATCACAATCTTTATAATCATTCGATTAAAGATAATGTTTGATTATGTTAAATCATTGTACTCTTAATGTTTGAGTCTCTAGTTATCTCAAGTCAAAGGACTAAATGATATAACTCTCATGAGAATCACTTATGACATTGACCATGTAGTGTTCTCGTAGCGGGTCGGTCCAATATTTGTCCCCAACAAATTCCTATAATCTTGATATGTATATGTATACGCATAATCATCACATGATTATCAATTAAGACTTATACTAGTCTTAATTTATTATTGTCCCCAACAAAATAATACAGTAACCATCCATGGATACTATTATAAAAGAAACATGCATCTACTTATAATAATTAAACAACGTTTACAAAATTGGCCTAGAGTACATACCCCAGCATCTCCCACTTGCACTAGGTCCAATCCTACACGTATCTAATACTGAGTAACCTCAATGTGTTCTTAGTGGAAGAAGTTGTTTATGTATCTCCTACATCGTTTGTTATTGATGTTCTACACATCTTTACGTTTTCTCTTTTATAAGACAAAAACGCTCAAGTTATTGTTTAGATTTATAGTGTCATTTAGGTTCCATAACCTAATTTTTTCCATTGGTTTTACAATAAAAGCCAATATTATTTTCGACACTTGGAACCACACCTTATTCTTACGATCTAAACTTTTTTTGGTTGCATCAAATGTTGCTAAAAACTCAGTTTATGTTATAGAACTTGTTAGAGTGAGTTTAGAATGTTTTCGACTCATTTCTACGAAGTTAACAAATATCCATTTTGCGATCATTAATTTTTATATTAGTTTGAAATTTTACATCTTGTAACCATTTACAAAACTCATATCTTTCAAACCTCTATAAATCCAATAACATATCAGAAGTGCTTCTCGAGTACTTAATAATGTTATCAATAACTAACTAGTGACCTTCATTGGAATCTATGAGATATATGTATTTTTTGCCCAAAGCATATGACATCATGTTAAGTGCGAAATATAACATATGTGATTATTCTCATAACTTATGCGTATGAAATCTTATTCACATTATCCCGCTCATCATTTGTCTTAAGACTTAAAGTTTTGCAGAGACTAATGTTATAAGACATAAGTACAAGTTCTTTTAAGAATCTCGTACACTGAAATCTTTTCAGTCTATATAAACACTCTTATTTAAAGCAATAAGCCTGTTAGATCTATCTCTATAGATCTATATCATAAGGATATAGGCCTAATTGTCTAAGAATCTCATTGAGAAACTTTCCTTAACCAAGACTTGACATTCTGTAGGGTTAGGATATCGTTTCCAATGAATAATATATCATTAATATACATATTCAAAAAGATAATTGTTCTCCCACTAACCTTTGTGTATACACAAGGTTTATCTTCGATTCAATGAATGCAATTCATTAATTATTTCATCAAAACAAAGACTCCAACTTTGATAAGCTTACTATAATCCACAAATGGGTCCTTTAAGCTTGCATACCTTTCTAAAAGTCTCGAGATAATAAAAAACCCTTAAGTTGTGTCATACACATCTTTAAGAAACATAAAACAATGCTATTTTGACATCCGTTTGTCATATCTTATAGTTAAAATACGAAGTAATGACAATAGAATTCTAGAACTTGAGCTTAACTACCAGTGAAAAAATTATCATAATCAACACCTTGATTTAGATTAGAATTTTCGATAAGCCGTGCTTTTAAGTATGCACCTTTTTTTTCATGTCACTTTAACTCATTTACATCCAATGGTCATACCATCTTCAGGTAAATAATTCAAGTTCCAAACTTGGATAACATACATAAATTAAAATTCAGAGTTCGTAACACTTAGTCTGTTCATTCACTCGAGACGAGAAATGTCTCTTGATAAGTAGTGATTCATTCTGATCTAGTATAAAAAATATATCACAGCTATCATTCTAGATTTTCAAGAGATATATGTTACTTGTGTATACTCAACTAGTTCAAAACTTTGCTGAGCATCCTAAAGTGGCTCGGTTCTGATTTGTGGCTTTTGAACATTTCAAGATTTTTTTATTCCCGATAATGTCTTTAAAATAAACTATTTATTTAGAAAGACGTCATTTTGAGCAATAAACAATTTGTTCTCAATTGTATAAAATAGTATCATAATGATTAACCACAAATAGACTCAAAGGACTTAGGCATCAAACTTTATGTGACTTAACGTCTTACGCAAGTCTCGTTGCCTCAAATCTCAAGAAAATACAAACTAGGTCTTTTTATTCCATATCATATATGAAGTTTTATTAACCACTTTAAAGAAAATAAGGTTAAGTGCGAGTGTATTGGTTTCTAAAGTATAGCCTCAATATGACATCTTAAGAAGTCTATGTGACACGTCATAAATCAAATTATATCCTATATAGTTTAATTTCTCCTCTTAAAACATCATTTCAAATGACGTTCCTAGTGGAGTTAATTGCAAGACAATCCCATAAATTTAAAGATGGTCATTTAAACTCTTGACTCAAATATTATCCACATTGATCTCATCAAAGTATATTAATAGTTTGCTAATTGATTTATTTTTATACTTATTATGAAATGTTAGTAACAATTCAAAATTATGTCTTCCTGATAAGATTTGTAATTCATTATAAAATGAACAATTTAATTCTTTGAATAATAAAATTTGTCCTTTAAGGCTTTTCTTTAGAACTAGGCAAAAGTTCAGGCTCACAACTAAGATTTTTATGTCTAACATAAACGTCTTTGGTAGCCTTTACCTTCCCTTTATCGTTTCTATATTTAGTTCCTTTTTGTTATGAACCATCAAATACATATCTAAGGCCTTTTGTTTTTTATATGTTGTCTTACAATTTTAAACATCATAAGTAGCTGGAAACAAATTTCTCCATGTCATTCATATTATATAGTTCAAAAACATTTTGATGAATTATAGATCAAATCTACTGCCAACTTTTTGCACATGAAAATTCAAGCCTTTTGAGATAATTAATATATTCATTTCATGTTCCAAACATAAAAATGTATTAATAGGTTCTCAACTATTTTACAAGAATCTAGGAATTTTGTAATCTTATACCTTTCCCGTGTAACTTATTGTTGGAATATTTCTTTCAGCATCACTGTCATGTCATTAGTTTCTACCATCCCAAATCTTTCCTAAAGTCCAGTTTTATATTTGCTAACATGACATATAATCCTTTTACTAATAGATGGTAGTTTAAAAGGAACCATTAATCTAAGACATACATCCTTATTTTTATGGTTGATAACATTTATCAATTCTCAAATCAAAATAGGGAAATTAGTCTTAGAAATTATTTTATCATTCTCAAGAATTGATCACAGTTACTATGAATTAGTGTTACTAGGAGTTTAAATCTACACTTAGAAGATTATGCAGAATAATTTATTAGTGAGTAATTAAACTCCCACTAAATCAATAACTCTCATAAATATTAATTTAGTGGTCTAATATCCATATAATTATGAGACAGCTAAGGCATGACACTCAAAATTAGGTAGGTAACCATTATCAATTGCATCATATGCAACTTTTAGGTTCTTTATGAGACCTAGACATCATATGTCACAACATGTTAAGTCTCATATATGCCTAAAGCCCAAAATCATTTTGATAGCTTTATTAAGTCAAACCAATTTAAAACATCTAGGTAATAGTTACCCAGCTTGCCTCACCAAGATAACACAATACACCCTGCGAAGGCAAACCCATATTGAAGTGATCGAGGCATCGACAAGTGTTTAAAATTGGGTGGCATTAACTTAAAATCCTAATTGATGGATTTTCTTATCAAGTTTTATGATCCATGTAGTGTTTTACAATGACTAATTCTAGCATCTATTTAATTATGGAATATCATATATATATACCCAATATCATAGAATAAAGATGATTAAAATAAAACAAGAATAAACATCTTCATATATCAACAAAACATCATAAAACAAATCAAGGAAATTAAATACTTTAAAAATTTTCCAACTGCCTCAAAGATTATATTTTCATTAATCTCATTAATTAAATATATCCCCATATAATTTTTAGCAGTCTCTATTTAATTAAAATACCCCTTTTAGTTAAATATTCTAATTAATATTAATAATAGTCCCACTAATTAAATTGATATTAATTCAATTAAAACACATTCTAGTTAAATTAATTCAATCCAATTGATGAACAATAACCCCATCCAATTAATTGGTAATTAATCAATTAAAACTTCTTTCAATTAATATATATAAATCAATTAATAGAAACAAAGTTGTAATTCTATTACAACTTGGAATGGATAGCCTACATGGCTAAGACACTCCAACGTGTTTGAGGTCTAGGGATCGAATCCCAGTTCTCAAAAAATTCTCCTTTTATTTTGTAATCCAATTACAAATAATATAAGCCTTTATTTTGCAGTCCTATTACAAATAAGATAAGCTTGGCTTGCTAGTTGGAGTGGTTATGTAATAGGATCGAATCATACTCTCATCAAGTTTCCTTTATTTTCTTTTGTAATACTATGACAATCCGATTTGTCATACAAAATGATGGTAATATTGAGAATGATGTCACACATAGAATTCAAGCTGGATGAAAGAAATGGCGGAGTGCAATAGGGGTGATTTGTGATCGAAATGTTCTCACTAAGTTAAAAGGAAAATCTTATAGGACTACAATTAGGCAAGCTATGATCTATGATAAGTTGCTTGAATTGCAATATATATTACTATGAGTAGTTATGAAAATTGATCGAAACTTAGTATTACTTTTGCAGATCGCGATGACTAATTAGCAGGACATCAGTGATAGGGGTAGAGCTACGAGTATAGGCTCTGGATCTATTGACCCAGTAGAGTTCCAAGACCAGTTACAGAGGGTTGCGATACAGGATAGGCGACTAGAGGAGACTCTTACTATTATTAGAGGGAAGTTTCCATAACTCTCAACCTTGACAGTAGCTCCTATACAGGATGCAAGTGTGCCAATGCCTCACGTGATTCCATTACCTTTTACGGCTAAGGAGACACCAGCTATCACCATAGTTCTAGTGCTCCCAAAGGTCTTAGCACCTGTAGTTGTTGCACCAGTTGAGAGAGACGCAAGTTTTGACTTAACACCAAAGGCCAGATTGACTCAGAAGTACAAGAAATATAGTCCCAAAAATCTCAGCGGAGATTTTGATGTAATGAAGGCTGAGAAATTCATCAAAAGTCATGAGAAGATATAGAGGCTTTTGAAGATTGACGACAGTAGGAAGCTTGGGTTAGCAACATTCTCATTTCATGGCGACGCCGACACATGGTGGACTAACTTAGTAGCCACCCAAGTAGAGCCCCATACATGGATGAAGTTCAAGAGGTTGTTTAACCATAAATTATTTCCACCCTCAGTGATGATTGCTAAGAAGTCGAAGTTCATGCACATTAGATAGCAATTTGGAAAGTTCGTAGTGCAATACAAAGGGATGTTTCAACACTTATTAGTATGCTGGTGGAGTGGCTGATACGGACAAGGACCAGGTTCACTTTTTTTGCGAGGCATTATTTTCGGCTATTGAAGGTACCGTAGTTACGACAGAGCCGAGTAACTTAGATAGGGCTTATGAGCGCAGTTTGGCAAGATAGGCATATCTCATCACGTACTTCAAGATAATGCTTTATGACCAGCAGAGGTGCCGTTCGGCAGAGTCGCGAGAAGAAATCTGGGCAAGGTTCAGGTAGGGACAAGAAGCGAAGGAAGAATCATCAAAAGTTCATTAGAGAGCATAGTGTAGGGTTAGTTGCACAACAACTAGAATTAGTCTATGCAATCACGCCTACACCTACATAGAGTTACATTGGGAGACCTCTATTTGCACCGCGGGCATCTCAATCACAGCGGTAGTTCATGGGTACTAACAGTAGGGATGTGGATAGAGGTAGTGGCTAACAAGGCCAAAGATCAAGCCAAGGCCAGAGCAGGCAGTCGGGGCAGGCACAGAGCCAGGGTAGACAATCATACTCTGGGCAGCTGGGTTTGAGGGTATGTTTCAAGTGCGAACATGAGGGGCATTATAAGAACAAGTGTCTGCAGCCTGTAGGTGCACAGAGGCAGATCTCATGGTCGCAACGCAGCAGCAAACTTGAGAGAGGGCACATGCAAAAGGCGACACAACAGCTCATTGAGGGTATGTTTTTGATTTGTAGTCATGTCATGCATACACTAATAGATTCAAGATCGCCTGTGTCATTTATTTCTAGACAGATAGTAGATGCACTAGGGTTGAGACCCGTTAAACTTACCACCCACTTGATCCTCTGCACAGCTGCTGGGGACAAGATTTACCCTAATATGATTTATAAGGGATGTACTATCAAGATTGAGGGACATAAGTTACCCATAGACCTGAGAGTGCTAGAGTTCGACCCATTATTAGGAATGGACTAGCTGGCAATATACTATGCACAATTGGACTACTTTAGTAAGATAGTTGCATTTTAGATACCTGGGCATGCAGAGTTCAGTCTTCACGACGACTTGACACAACTTCGAAATACTAATGGTAGACTAGCTACGAGCCGAGAGATGGAGACATTTGCGAGTATCTTAAGTACCGCAGAGAGATCAGTGGCGACTATGAGGATGTACTTGTGGCATGCGAGTTCCTATTTCTCGAGTATTTACCTAGATTACCGCCACCACGTGTCGTCGATTTCATCATTGATTTAGTCCCAGGGATGAAACTGATTTCGATACCCCTTATAGGATGGCACTGAAGGAGTTAGAGGAGCTGAGAACTTAACTCAAGAAGTTGAAAAATTTTGGATTCATTCACCCCAACATGTCTTATTGGGGTGCTCCGGTGTTGTTTCTGAAGAAGAAAGATGGAGGTTTGAGACTCTGTATAGACTACAAATAGTTGAATCGGGTCACTATCAAGAACAAATATCCACTTACCCGCATTAATGATTTGTTTAATCAATTGAGAGGTGCCATATGGTTTTCCAAGATTGACTTGAGGTCAGGATACAATCATCTCAGAATCATGGATGAGGATAGAGAGAAGACCGCCTTCAGCAAATGATACGATCATTATGAGTTTGTTGTCATGCCTTTTGGACTAACAAATACACTGGTGATGATTATGGATCTAATGCACCGAGTATTGAGACAATACTTGGATCAGTGTGTGATAGTATTCGTAGATGACATCTTGATCTATCCAAGACTCGTGAGGATCACGAGGGACATCTCAAGACGATTTTGTAGACACTAATAGAACACCGACTCTATGTGAAGTTTAGTAAGTATGAGTTCTGGTTATCAAATTTTGATTTTTGGGGCATGTAGTTGGAGAATATAATATCTGTGGATCCGTCTAAAGTCAAGGCAGTGATTGATTGGCCTGCACCATAGTCAATGACAAACTTACACATCTTTCTTAGCCTAACAGGATATTATTGGAGATTCATGTGCGACTTCTCTAAGATCACGACGCCAATGACAAGGTTAACTCAAAAAGATGTAAAATTTGACTGGGATGAAAAATGCGAGGAAACATTCAGGATATTGAAAGAGAGATTGACTACAACCCCGATTTTAGTGTTGGCAGGGTCAGGGAAAGGCATGGTGCTTAATACTAATGCATCATAAGTTGGATTGGGGCGTATTCTAATTTAAGGAGACGAATTTATTGCATATGCAACCATGCAGTTGAAGACTCACAAGAAGAACTACCCATTACACGACTTATAGTTATCGGCAATAGTTTTTGCTATAAAGATATGGCGACACTACCTGTATGGAGAGAGATTCATCTTGCTTACTTATCACAAGAGTTTGAAATACCTCTTCATACGAATAACTGAATATGAGACAGTGGAGATGGTTATAATTCCTCAAAGATTACGATTTCTCCTTGGAGTATCAGCTAGGGAAGGCAAATGTAGTGGCATACTTGTTGGGCTGAGTGAGACCACATGCAGAGGTGGTTGTGTGCTAGATGACTCGTGAGTTTGCACTCCTCAAGGCATCAAATATGATGAGTAAATGGGATGCTGCAGCTACTATTGAGTCATACATTCGTAGACAGTTTAGGACTCGACATGTCTTTATTTAGAGTGTTTTAGAGGGTCAGCAGGCAGATGAGTTGTACCAGAGATTTCTTAAGTTAGCTTAGAGTTCCGATCACCCAGAGTAGAGCTAATCGGCGGATTAGTGTTTGAGATATAGGAGAAGATCGTGGATTCCATCGGTGGTCGAGTTACGTACAAAGATACTTTAAGAGTCACATCATTCATGTTATGTTATTCATCTGGGCAAGACTAAGATGTATCAGGATATGAGGCACTGTTATGGTGGCTGAGGATGAAGGCTGACGTAGAAAATTACATCAGGAGCTGCGGAATATACAAGCAGGATAAGGCTGAGCATAAGAGACCTGAAGGACTGTTACAACCATTTCCCATTCCTCAGTTGAAATAGGAGCATATTGCCATAGATCTAGTTAGTGGTTTTACCGTTGTCCCCACGCAAACATTATAGTATTTGGGTGATTGTTGATAGGTTGACCAAATTGGCACATTTCTTACCTATTTCCACTAAGCACAAGTTTGAGTAGTTAAGTGTTCTATATGAAATGGAGATCGTCAAACTTCACGAAGTACCTTTATCTATCGTGTCAGACAGAGGATTAAAGTTTACATCAATGCTTTGGCAGAGTATGCAGGCGTAGTTTGGCACGAGACTTTATTATAGTACGATGTACCACCCACATATAGATGGACTGTCAAAGAAACTGATTTAAGTGTTAGAGTAAATGCTTTGGGCTTGTGTTTTAGAGTACTGTGGGTCATAGGAGGAGTAGCTGCCTTTGTGTGATTTTGCTTATTATAATAACAAATACCAGGCTGGCATTAAAATGGCACCATTTGAGGCACTATACGGTAGGCTGTGTAGATAATCGACATGATGGTCTAAGCCTAAGGATCATGCGGCAGTTAGGCCAGAGGTTGTGGTTGATCACACAAAGAAGATACAACTAATACATCAGCGTCTTCGAGGAGCTCAAGAGAGACATAAGAAGTATGCTAACAAGTACCGAGAATGGTTGAAATATAAAGTTGGAAACTATGTTTATCTTAAAGTTTCACCACTTAAGGGTCATAAACGGTTCGAGATCAAGGGAAGACTCACGCCGAGGTTTATAAGTTCATTTAGAGTTGCTGAGAAGGTCGGCAAGGTCACTTATAGGATTGAGTTACCATTACAGTTGGCTAGAGTACACCCCGTATTTGACATATCGATGTCGAGGTTGGACCGGTCGAGAATGGGTGATAGACCGATGGTAGACTTGACTCAAATTGTCCTAGCCGAGGAAATTACCTATGAGGAACAACCCATGCATATATTAGATTGTAAGGTACAGAGTCTAAGATAAGGACATTCTACTAGTTCTCGTCAAGTGGTAGCATTATGACGATGAGGAACTGACATGGGAACATGAGTCTTATTTGCGCGAGAGCTTCCCATTTCTATTTTGATTCTGGTAAAAATTTCTTATAAGTTCTTTCAATTTCGAGGGAGAAACTCTTATTTAGTTAGGAAGGTTGTAATGAACTGAATAATCAAATCATAGTTATATGCTTTATAGGACCGTGACCTGACGGTCGATCCTATGTAGCGAACTAAATCGGTATTCAGGCGTCGACGCTGAGGTAATGATTAAATAATTTTACTTGATTTTAATGTTTGTACTATATGTTTATATTTGCGTGCACAACTTTTAAGTGGTTTTCTTAATTAAAAAAAATGCGTCAAGTTACCTTGAGATGGGTACGTGCGAGACGATCGGGTGGATTGAAAACTTGGGCTTAGGTTAATGAATTAATTCACTTAATTAGACTTCAACTAGTCATCTAAACTATGTAGTGAGTCTCAAAATAATTTAGGACGTAATCAATTAAGTCTGTATGCTTCATTTCAATAAGGCCTAAGTCTAAGAAAAATTGAAAATTTATAAATTTCCAAAATGAGTGATTGAACTTAGACATATAAAGTAAGCCTAAAGTTGAGAATATATTCATATTATTATGGTACCTAACTTATCAAATGAACCTCATGAAACATATTTACTTAATACATACCATAGTCTTTATGGATTATCAAAAACATGAAATGTTAGAAACTTGAATCGAGACCACACTCTTTGTACATTAATTTATCTAGTGATGTGTCCATATGAAAATCTAAATGAATCATAATGGATCCTATGGTGTGCATGCGGGAGCTAACACCAACTATGGATAAATCTAAAGACTTGATGGATGCAATGGTACTAGGATAATCTAATGGCCAATGTTCAAAAAGATTGAGTATAAAAGACACACTTAATCTCTACACCATGCATTAACACAAAACACTTTAGCTAGGTTTGAAGAGAAAAGAGAGAGGTTTGGTTAGAAATAGTGCTGGAAAATCAAAGAGAATATGGATCTGGAGCTAATGATCTCAAGGAGCTTGAGTTTTCACAAGGATCAAATCTTAGGTAACAAATTCCTTTCATTTCAATAATACATTGTGATGATTTGAGATTCTTAAAATCATTCTAGTACTGAGATTTTGTTAAGTTTGATGAATCTCTAATGTTATGAGATGATTATGAATTAAGAAAATCAAAGTTTCTCTCTTGTTTATGAAAAACTTATGCCTTAGTTAGAGAATTGGGGATTTTGGGTAAATGAAAGAATGGACTGATTTTCTTGTGTAATTAGGTATTTAATCTTTGAGTTTTTACTCCTATATTGATGTTGAATGATATCTTATATTAAGTGTAAATGTTGGACAATAATTAAGGGGTTAGAACCATGCATAGTAAATTTAGTTGTTCATGAATACTTCATGTATGACGAAATGTTAAGGTTATAGCTCAAATTCTAGATAGTATAAATCCTTCATTTCTTCTCAGAATTGGCCGATTTTTTGATGTTTTTTGATATTCAAAAAAGCTTCTCACAAAAAATCACGTTATTTGGATGTATGTTTGAGAGTTACGAAATTCTTTATAATGCTGGTCTGAAACTCTATCAAAGTGAGTTGTTATGGCATTTTAAGCATAACTCTCTCAATTTTATTCAGATTTAAGCGTACTTTACTATTTCAAAAAGCTTATACACAGAACAACAACTTAACACTAGCAACTCTTAAAAATTAAGTTATTTTATTTATCAAAAATGAATTGAAATCCAGCACTTGTCCGTAGAGATAGTTCCTTTTATAAGTGTATGGATGTTGGGACATTTTTTGGGGGCCTCCGCTAATTAAGAAATAGCCAAACCTTCCAAATAGTTTGAGATACTATAAATTAGGTTTTCAAAGAGTGTCAAGTGATTCTGAGGTGTTTTAGATGGTTATTCAAATGGGTTTTGAAATAGGTGAAAATTATTTACTTAATGAACCGATTTTTGATTTAAGGTGTTCCGAACAAAAAAATTATGTTGGAATTGAGCCAAGATTTTCAGAATGTGTTATTGGATCATAGTAAAGGTGTATACTGAGTTTCGTGATTTTCTAATGTATCTAACTTAGTTTTCAAGTCATATTATGAATTAAAGATCAATATTTACAAATAAAGACTTAAAGTTTTACTTAGAGTCTCAAATTTGGTTCTTGATCACAATAATGAGATTTTAGCACTCGAAAACCTTGATTTTAAGTTAATAGACTTCACCGAGTCAACATCGAGAATTTTGAGAATTTATATGAGTGTTTAAGCCACATTTCAAGTTGCATAAAAATCAAGTTGTTAGAAATTATTTTAAGGTCCCTTAGGGACTATTTTGCAAACCAATGCATTAAACCAACTTGAAATGGTTTCCAATGGACTTTAATGATTCAATAACACTTAAAAACAATAGGAAAAATGCTTATAACTTTGTAACACTGACCTTGGGCATTTTGGCCATGAATATTTAAAATGAATAAAAGAGGCAACTCAGGGTTATCCCTTCGCATCAAGCCTTCGTGTATGGTATGAACGAGAGACTAGGGACCCCAAGGATTTAGCATAAACTTATTGAGGACACATTGAAGTTGATATTTGGTCTAATTTAAGTAGAAACGACATCGAGGAAAATAGCGGAATGTATTATAATGAATAGGATAGTTAAACTTAAATAAGCTCTAACAGATATTTAATGAACTTTAATAGGTATCAGGGACCTAGAGCATCATTTCCGGGTATCACAAGTGTAGTACGGACGTGTGGGAGCCGCATTTAGCTTGGATATTATTTTTTGTCGAGGTAAGTAAACCAATAAGAAAATCAATAATATTTCTTTTCACTATCCTTTTTTATTTTTGAAATTATAAGCTAAAATTGTTGGACTCTATTCCCCACCAAGTGGCTTAGGTGTTTGAGTGATTAGGCCTAGTTGACTATGATCAATCGTGAGTTGAGCGTCCAGTTAGCTCCCGCGGCTCCTCCCGAGTCTGAATCCTTTTGATGTGAGCATCCAGGGTCACTGTATCTCCTCAATTGGCATTCAAGTTCTATTAGTAGCAGGTATCCAAGGTCATTGTGTCCTCCTGTAGAACTCTCTCGGACTGCGACTTAGGTAAAGTTGACGGTGCCGAATGAATTGGTATTGCTTGTGATGCTTTGGTCTATGATACCAACTTCCATGCTTACACCCTTTATCTGTGTAGAGTGTATCGACCACTATCTCCTTATGTTTTTCTTCTTGGCCACTTAGTTCCTATCGTTGATGGTCCTAGTCTATCTATCATGCACTTTACGGCTTTAGTTACTGTTCTTTCATTTCCTGCATGATCTATAGACTTATTATTTATTTTATTGGAATATCATTGAGTTTTTGCTGGATTTACTCACTGGGAATGTCTTTATCACTGGTGACAATCGCAAATCCCTCTAGTAGCAGAGGCAAAGAGCCCGTGATCGACGATTATTTCTGAGTTTCCCTTAGAGTTAGCTCATCTCTACTACTACTACCGTAGGTTCTTTTCGATATTTTAGATGTACACATGCACTACACTTGTTTTTCTTATTATATTTTGGATATTATGAGTTGTGAGACTCAGGATATATGTATATGATGACTTGATCATTATATGTATTGATTCCCACTTCATGCATATACAAGAAATCTATTTTTGTAGGATTTCCACATTAGGATTATCCCAACTCTTAATATTTAATTGTTTAAGTTGCTTTAAATTGACTAACTTTCGTTGAGATTTATTGAGACTTATTTAAGATAACTAGCAAACTTAATAAGCTACTAATGATCGAATGCCATAAAAAGGGGCTGACTAGGCATATGTTGATTTCACGGGAGTTGACCGCGAGTCCACGAAGACTTAGGTCGTGCAGAGCCCAGTTTGTAGAGCTAGGGCCGTCATAAATACATTATATTGATTTTGGATAAAGAAAATTATTGATAAATTTAAAATAATTTTAGAATGAAAGCAACATACTCCATTAATGTTGTGGTCTCCAAATCATCAAATCAACATTTAGATAAAAGAAATTGATAAGCTAATCTAACTAGTGCTCTAATGTGTGTAAAGGAGTAAAGGAAAATGCAGGAAAGAAACATGTTTTTTTTGGCACGACATAAAAACGTTTTGTGTTTTCGTAGATTACATTTTTTTTAGTTTATGATTTTTTTAATTTCAAAAACTTATCCAATTTCACTTGTAAATAGTCAAGTCGGGGAACTAACGCTCAACCTAATACACAACCCCGAAAAGTATATGAAAGACATATATAAACTATACAATCAAAATATCAAAAGAAGACCTACAATCGATGTAGTGACGCGCCGTAGGCTCAGGGATAATCGTCGATCTTCTCTTTGCCCAGCCTGCTAGTAGACGACTCCGCACCCACCATCATAAAAAGGACGGTGAGTACAAGAATAAAACAGTAATCCCCGATGATAAGTTTAATTTGCATTTCCAAATATTCAAATGGTATTTAAAAGCATATAAATTGGAAAACTGAAAAATAAACCATATGCGAGTAAATACTAGAGTTAAACAAGTGATACTGACATTAGGCTAAGTAGTAGTGATTTAGGTCCCATTTACGGGAAACGTGTCACCCCGACCCAATAATCATATAGCACAAGGGACTTTAACTCAAGTGTTACTAGGGACTCTAACCCCGGTGTGTAGACCACCTCAGGGACTCTAACCCCGAGTGTCATACAATGTCAGGTAACGTGTGCAGACATCCCTAGGGACTCTAACTCCGTGACTCGCGCACACCTCGATCAAGTACGGGACCTAAATGTAACAACTACTTTTTTAAAATTTTCAAGAAATACCAAGTATGGATTGTCAAGGCATAGGCACATCTACACACCTAAACAAATAATGAATACAAGTCCTCTTAAACATTTATAAGATATTCACTAGCCTAATAGCATGCTATTTATCACTAAATTCACATTTAAAACAACAAAAATAGACATAGCATGGAATGGAATCAATGAATTAAATCAAATAAATGGATATCATGCAAACTAGACTCATCAAACGAGCATAGACACAAAGAAACACATGATATAAAAGTACAAAAGTAAATAGTCAAAAGGACTATGCAAGGACAACAATTTATAGGAATGAAATGCTAAGTAAAATTGTCAATGGGTATACTCACTACAACAAAGTAACGTCCTAAGCTTTATTGGCCTTCGCTCTCCCGTGCCCTTTTCCTAGGTTCTTGAGTTTGGTGTCTCATTAGTTCAAGTATAGTGGGTTTATTGTATATTCAAATTTGTTCAATTAACTTTATTTTATTGAAATATAATTTTCTCAATTTTTCAATTTTTCCCAATTTTTCCAAATTTTCTTTCATTTTTTCTTCATTTTTTCTTTTTTTTTTTGTTTTTTTTCTTTTTCGTTTGGGTCGGGTCGACCCAAATGGGTCGACTCGACCGGCCTGGACCCAGTCCAAGCTCGGCCCGTTCTCGGGCAGGCCCGATGAGGGGGGGTCGGGTCGGACCCGACCCGGCCTGGCCCATTATGGGCTTGGCCCAGCAAGGGGGCGCATCGCGCGCGTGTGCATCCCCTTTCTCCCGATCGAAAGTCGATCGGGAGGAAGAAGAAAACTTTTTTTTTAATTTCTTATCTCCTCCGGTGATGGGTTGAGGTTGCTCTCCACCCCAACCCCGGTAGAATACCACCTCGGCACCGTTCGACCATGTGGTTCGGCCTCCATGGTCGAATCCCTCTCGGCCACCCCCACCACCAACCACAAACCCACAACAAACGCAACGACTCACCGCGATTTTAATCTCCTCTCCTTCCCGGCGCGTCCCTTCTTCTCCTCCTCCTCTCCTCTTCTTCCTCCTCGCTCTCGATTTTTCTTCCTCTTTTGGTCCGATCAATCAGTCGTTTGCATGTGTGTTGTGTGTGTATGGTGTGTAGGTGTAGGTGGGTATGGGCACGTGGTGTTAGAGTTTGGACAAGTGTTGCTATGATCGAACAAGTGTGGTGTTGGTAGGTGCATTGACACCTAATGGTGACACAACGAAGACACTCGCCCGTGTTTCGGGTGTTTCGACGCCTGGTTTCGCCTCCGAACCGTGATATTCGCGTACCATCGCGTCGTTAGTCACCCAATATCTATTCCATATGAGTTACTTGACAATTTTTTATTCAATTTGTGTATTTTCGTTTTCCCCGACATAATATTCGATCTCGTCAACTACCCAGTACCCGCGTCGACACCCATATCGAGGCGTATCCCCGCTCTCGTCTTGACGCCTACAACTGTACAAATCGACTTAGTAAGTCTACACAATACATAACACTAGGCATACATAAATACAAAAATATCATATACCTCGACCACGTGCCTCGATCGGTGTACGTATCACAGTGTGGGTCCCACGTCAAAGGTTGGTGATCCTAATTAAGGAATTTAAACCAGGGTTAGAGATTTGGGCCGTGACACTCTCCGTGGTGGTAACCTTAATAAGTCTTCCGAAAATATGTCCGGAAACTCGCACACAATCGGAATCTCCTCAAGTCTTGGTCTTTTACTCTTTATTATGGTGTACAATGACACCAGAGTCTCCATCTCTCCACTAGTAGCAAGTATACCGCTAATGCCTTTGGCTTTCGACGTTTACCATTATACGTAAACATCGGATGCCCTAGGATCTCAAATATCAGTGTCTTACTGAAATAGTCGATATGAGCGTGATACGCTACTAGCCAATCCATCTTTAACAACGCATCAAAATATAAGAACTCGAGGACCTTCAAGTATGCATGTAACTCTACCGCCTATCTCTACTAGACATATCTCTACAAGACAATTAGGGTACACCCTATCCCCGACTATACTACTTAAAATCAAATGTACGCTAACTCTTACAAGTGTCAACCCTAAGATGCCTATCATGCAACCAGAAATGAAAGATACTGTAGAACTTGAATCAAACAAAACATATGACTATCTACCACAAATGGAAACCATACCCTCAAATAAGTCTCTATGTGACATCTACCATATGTACACCTTCTCGGCTCTGTGGTGGAAACATGGCTATTGGTTGTGGGCAATCTCTGATCCGTGCCAACTTGACCACACATATAACATGTGATAGGTCTATGCTGACCTTAAACTTGATCCCGGGCATATGCCTGTCTCTGACCCTGTCGAAAACTTTATCGACCAATTCTTCTACCTTTGCCTCGGCCTCTACCACCTTGTTGTTGCTGATGTGGCACTGGTGGTGTAAATAGAGCTGGCAAAGTAGTAGTAGTTGGTACTGCAGGTCTAAATGGTGGTGGAAAGGAGGTCTACCAACAATAGTTTTGTAATGATGTAGGGGATGGTATAAGAAAGTACAACAATAGATGTCCCTAACATTGGGTACCTCCATCCCTTCTCCTTGGTCATTTGCCCCTTTGTCTCCTCATCTCATACTTCGCAACCTGGTCAAATGTTAACGCTGGTACTAGCAGTGTCCCATCAGTAACTCCACCAATATAATATGTTTTTAAGAGAATGCTCGCTCGTAAATTTTACCCAAATTCCTAGCACCTGCACTGACCACATAAAATCAAATATCTGGCCTCATTCCATTTCCGAAATGGTACATATTATTCGAATCCTCTCTCACTAAATCCCCAACAAATTGCCTCAGATAGGTGTATATGTCTCTATAGCTCATCACTGACTCACCAACTCCCTATCTCAGGTTCATAAATTCCTTCCTCAACCTTTTCATTTCACTACAAGTAGGAAGTACTGTTGGTAAGACTTCATTTCGAAGGCATCCCATGACTCCAACTCCCCTCAAAAGCAATCGTCGCACGCCGCCTTACATCAGAATCTCTTTGTAGAGTGTACGATGAAGTCTTAGCTCGGAGTCTGTCCTCAATACTCAAGACTCGTTGCAACTTTTACTGAGATAGTACCCACTTCTCGATCTTCTAAAAGTCTCTCTGATCATCAAAATATACTAGCTTTAGTCTGATGAAATCCTTCACCAGCTCAACTTCTATTGGTGAACTAGAAGATGGAAGCGTAAAAGACGGTGTAAAAACTGTCTCCACGATTGGAGATGTCACTCTCGGTATGGTCAATAATACTGGTGTTGTTGTCGATAATGTGGTAGTCGTAGTAGTAGGGGCTGATGTCTGTGCCGATGGAGCGAAACATGCAGTCATCATAACGATGAACTCCACTAACTACTGTCTCTGAGCACTTACTCGATTAGATAGCCTCTGAAAATCATCAGCTGATAATATAGAAAACTAGCTGCCACTCGCACCTACATCCCTACTATCGCGTGAATTAGCCATCAATATCTGCAGGTTGATAGCGAACGTGAATCAGCTACTACGTAGATAACACATATGTACATATAGAAAACTAAAATGTATACATGTAAAACATCCCATCTCACTTTCACTCACTTCCTAACTAATGATTTCTAGGCAAGGATAATATGGTTTTCCTCAACTAAGGTTTATTTATTTGTTTTTTTCCTTGTTTAAGTTTTTATTCATTACTCATTGGAACGTTAGGCATTTTGCTACAGATTGTAGCTTTGGTATCACCTTGTGGAATGACTATTTTCCACAATCCCAATTTATATAAACTTAGGCTCTCCTAAGCTTTATAAACATAGAATATAATACCACATGTGTTAATGGTATCCTAACTTTGGACAAATCCACAAACTTCCCATAATATTCTAAAACTTAGGCTTCTCAAATTAGAGTACCGCTAGACCTAATCATGTTATTAAGCCCTAATCTCATCATATAGAACCTAACAAGGGACTAGTCAGGCTATCCAAAACCATTTACCTACATATTAAATTTTTTAAAATGAATATAAACCTATACTTATCTTATGTCAATTTATAAATCAGAGTTAATTAAAATTTTGTTTACTTAAAAGTTTATTCAGCAGAAGTCTTAGCAATTTAGCGGAAGCTTATAACATGAGTCCTAAAAATTATGGAAAAAATCAGGAATAAAGATCACATGCATATATATGATGAACCAACGATATATAATATCATGTATCTAGTCAAGGTACTACTCACTCAACCTATAATATCCAACCCCAAAAGTATGTCATATACATATAAAATTAATACATCAAAATTCAAAGCTACAAAAATCAGGTGTAGCAGTGCTCTATTAGCTCAGAGGTAATCGCCGATCTTCACTTTTTACCTGGTCTGCTACTCGATGAATCTGCACCCACCGTCACAAACTAGACGGTGAGTACAAGAAATTAGAAAGTAATATTTAGAGACATTCGTTCACATTCCCAATTATGCAACAAGTATCTAAAAGCATGATAATAGCAATTATGTTGTAATGAGAACATGGAAAGAGATACTTCAGCTAAACAACATGAAACTGACACATGGCTAAGTAGTAATAATCTACGGTCGGTCGGTCGTGATCTTCATCACATCAGCCTTTCCACTATATGAGGACGAAGTTGAGCTCTACATCAATGTGAAGGTCTGAGTAGTGCTTTTGCCTTTATAACCTTTCACTGGTGCCAGTCACCTGCGATATATACTTTCCAACAACCCCGAGTCCTATACCCCTTGTGTTGCGCAAGTTATGCTTGCCAATAACCCCGTGACTCATTTCTCGTGTGCTGCGCTAAATAGTGGAGAAATCTCGATCACCCTGAAAGTCTAATGACCCCGTATGTCCACCGAACTTCTATCATAAAATGTTCATAGATACAAGAACTACTTTCATATTCAAGAGAAACACAGTAATGGCATCCAACAAAACCATTGCATACTAAAGCATAAATGAAATATATTACAATACTATGTAACACCTACCTAATAGCATGCTATTTTATTCCCCGCATGTATTAACAATAAAAAATGACATTGCACATGATTTGGAGTCAATGAAATCATTTGATCAACAAATTATACCATGAAAGCAACCTCATGTAATGAGAAATAACAACAAGTCATGACATATTGAATATAAAGGTAAATCAGCCCAAATGACTAGAAATGAACATATGAATAGGAATGAAATGTAAATAAATATCTCAATCAGTTTACTTACAATCCATGCAATTTCTCATGCTATTTCGGCTTCCTGACACCTCGAAACTCATACTTGAATCTCTGGAATACTTCGCTAAGTTCCTAACATCATATTATAGGTTTTTGAGTGTGTTTGGACCTTTACTTAAGGTATTAGACTCTTTTATAGTGTTTAAGGAATTTTTGAAAATTGTAGTTTTTATGCTGTCATAGACCTAGTGTGCTATTGTATGGGGTTAACGCGCTAATAACCCATTAGCATGCTAATCCAAGTTAGTGTACTAACTGATCCACTTAGCGCACTATGTGCAGTAAAACCCATAATTCTGCAATCAGAATGCTAAGTTTTCTCTACATATAAGCCATGTTAATGCTAGGAACCTCCATACACACTAATAGAGTTCCATGACATCAACCACAACATAAAACAACAAATCACAACATCAAATTCATGAATTTATTAGATTAAGATAACTTGATGAACACTAGCTATACTTAATCTCCTTTTAACTAAATCACCAAGTTTTTGTTGATCTTTTTCTTCTCCAACAGCTCCTCCTTCTTCAGCAAGTTTCATTCTCTCTTAAGAAATCAAAATGAAAGAGTTGAGTTACTAGAGTTGACCAAAAGCTTTATACTCATGTATTGGATATGGTTGATTGATAGCCAGTGATCCTAATGTGCAAACGTATCTCGAGACCTATCTAATAATACACCCATTAACACATGTCCTACTAACTCATGCCAAATGACACCAATAAGTGACTCAATTGGTATTGAGATGGGTCATTACATGTTTTGAGAAATATCAAGTGGTTATTGTGTTAACTTACTAACTTAAGTGTATTTGATACATAATCAACCATACCCCCACTTATATCACTTATAAAGGTAATATAAAGCTTATACCAACTCAGCATATTATTCTCTACCTCAGTCCCACTTTTACACGTATGCAACTCGAGGCATGTTCCCACACACATCTCGACACCTATTCACAAGTAGAATTGAGTTAATAGTCTACACATATACAAGACACTAGGCATTCATCATTACAAATATAACATTTACCTCAGCCATCTAGCCTCGGTCGCTACACGTATATCGAAGCATGTCCCACATTACGGTCATTTGATCTTGATTAAAAGATTAAAGTCAAATTAGATATTTGGGTCGTGACATCGCAGTTTACAATATATATCAAATTCAAACTTTAAATATTAACTTAAAGTCTCTGATACCTTAGTCTCAACTAGGGCTAGTAATTCGTGTCAGGGAGTCATAAACGTGTCGTGTCGTAAATAAGTCACGACCCAATTATCCTAAACACGTGCACGTCACGTTTATTAAACGAGTCACTATTTACAAACACGACACACGACACGTTTAATAAACAGGTAACCTGTATATGACATGTTTATTAAACAGGTCATGTTTAACCTGTTTAACTCGACTCGTTTATGTACCTGTTTATCAACATGTTAAACATGCTACTAGATTAATGATATCTCACTACAAAATCAATACAAACAACGTAAAATATAAACCCACCTACCAAGTTATATCAATGTTACCACATAGAAATGGACAAAATCTAAGTTTAACAATGAAAAATACAAGTTCTCAAATAGTCAAGTTCAAGTTTGATAACCCAACTACAAGGTTATATGAAGTTAACATAGAAATAAGAGATATATTAAAGTTTAATGAGCAAAAAAATTGTATTTATATGAGTGATTAATTATATGTAAATTATAAGTTATATATGTATATAATTAAGCAAGTCATAAATGAGTCACACAAGTTAACATGTTAATGACTTGTTTATTAACCGTGTATAAACATGTTAACATGTTTATGACCCAGACCCACTTATGCCAAACTCATGACATGTTTATGACGTGTCGTGTCGTGTCGTGTTAAACATTTCATGACCCAAATTGCCAGCCCTAGTCTCAACTTTATAATCCCAAAATAAACCAAAACTGAATCATAAACCTCTTAACTTACTTCAAACTAATTTAAGAGACTCACATAACCTATTCAAAAGTATTTCACGTCCTACACTTACCCCAAAGCCCAAAATAATATGTATAGTGATAACAACAAGAAAATTAAACTTTAAACTTGTAAGTAATCACCAAAGATTTTAGAGTCTTGTTTGTTCTTCTTTGTCTTCACAAAGAAACTAACATCTTCAAAAACAACTCGAAGATTCCGGTAAGTAAACTCCTACACTGCTCTATACTCCTGCAAATGTTAGTTCGAATACATGGAGATGTGTAATTGCATTTCTAAATAATAAGAAATTTGTATAATAATGTGGATCCCTCATTTCCTATTCTAAGCTCATAACAAGCAGGCCCACTCATGATGAACCCGAACAGTCCTATGAGTTCAATGCATGCTACCTCAGAGTCGACATTACCCGCCTAATTAGAAGCCTGCAATACGTCTAATTTGGAGTGAAACACCTCAAAATCTTACGATCGAAGCAGGGGCTACTCTATCCGGATGTCATGTATGTATGACCAAGAATGACATGAAACATAATGTAGACTAAAAACATTTGCAGGTACAAATATAAAATTCCATAAATAGTAAAGACCACTGTATGGTTTACTAACAAGCAACCAATTTTGAGTTTGATTTTCGGGTCCCCGGAGCGTCGTGTCACCTTGAAAATGGTTCTAATAGCTTCCATGCATACCTAATTATATTACGGGCCAAGCTTCAAGTGAAACCAAACCATAATACCTAATGAAAACTGCGGCCAAAGTCCTATTGAGAACAATTATCAAAAATATTAATTTATATAATTAACTCAAATGGCTTTCAACTAGTCAATTTGGGTTAAATTTTTAACCTTGAAAACCTAAATATTTGTCATGATGATCTGAAAGGAACTTATAGTACTCGTGTCATGCTTTCCATAGACTCTAAGTACACTCCAATCAGATTCCTGATGGAGAAGTTCTGAATTTTCCAATATGACCTGTCAACCAGGCAAACTTTATTTATTTTGAACTGAGAAACTTCTCCGAATCAATATTTTCGCAATTGAATCCGCAAAACTTGACAACAAATAATAGGATACCACTTGATACCAACATCAAAATATCTCCTTTGCCTGTGGAGTCAAATTAGATTAAAATCAATAATCAATTCGTCCAGAATTTCAATGTCAATCAATATCAACTATAAAACATCTCCAAAGTAGTTATCAACTAAGTCGCATCAACTCAATTCATCAAAACCCTAACTTACATCGGCGGTATTTATTTAAAATTGGCATAAATCAATTTAATATATCAATTCACAACAAACACTACTAATTTTTGTCAAAACCCCGCAAACGAAATCGAGAAATGCAAGAATTCAAATTGAATTTAGGAAAAATGCCATGAATTGACAATTTACCAAATTTCGAGCCGAATACCTCATTTCCGTCATGGAAACTTAGCTTAAGTTGATCGTATCGCAACGCTCTACAGTTTTGCATAAAGTAATCGGGCAAAAATCAGATTTTGAGAGCTCGTGAAGCGAAAACCCGAGTTGATAGGGTTCGGTTTCAACAAAAGCAAAATTGTCTGTTAATAAACGAAACTGATTTTTATTTCTTTTTTCTATATTTATATATAAATCCTTAGCTGCTTATCAACAAATTAATTTTTTTTTTTTTTATTAATTCTCAAATCTCTATTTTTATGTGTTTTGACTTTCGACGCTCTTTTTGGATTCGATAATTCATCAAATTGAGCAACCTTCTCGACAAAACAGTCCAATTCCATAAAACCTCTATAACACTGGTTTTGGTCATACCAAGACCCTAAAAATCTTAACTTTTCCCATGACTTACTGAACTCTTATGGACCAATTCTCTTGCCATACTAAACCAAAATTGCACCAATTTAGACTCAATCACAACTTAGACCACCACCAACTGGTACGAGACTCGAGACAAGGTCTTGCACTAACTTCATTTTCATTTGACACTGCCACTAATCCTAACTTGCACTTAAACCGATGCGAAATCTCCACGTGATATTTAACACTTGTTTACTAGTTTTCGAGCGATCAATAATTTATTTTCACTCGCACCCTTCAAACATGCACTTGTAACCCCGAATATGATGATACATCTCAACACACCCCGACTTCGTGACAAAATATCATATAATACACATACTAAGCATCATCATCGAAAAAATAACATTTTACCTTATGATCTCCAGTCCGTAATGTATGGGTCCCACTGTGGATACTTCAACTCCATATAAAACTCGAAAATACTTAATTAATCATCTAATCAAGTTTACGAAATTCTTGAATTTCACATGACAATGCTAAGAAAGCAATCCTAAAGCACCTGTTTGAAGTAGCTTAGGCTATAGATGAAGTTTGGGAAGTAAATGATTTATTATTGCTACGTATTAGATAATACTTTTTATATTTTCTTAGTGGAATCTATATCGATAACATGTCTCCTTTTTGTTCTTGTAGATACATGAAAGTTTTTGTAACAATCTTAGTATAATTATTTCTGCTCCTTCTGTTTGAAATTTTTTTCATTCCTCAAACATTGTTGTGTTTAGTTTTTCTTATTGTTCAAAGGTTTTAAATGTTTATATGTTTTCAATAAAGTTGGTTTAAATCAAGTGAATATTTTTTTCTTTCTAAAATAGCTAAAACTTTATGTTGTGTACTTTCTTAAAAAACATTATACTTTATAAGACATTTAAGTTTTGTTGTTTGTTGCACGTGGTACATAGGTTCAGTTGGTTCCATTTTTTATTTTCAAAACTCATGCTCCATGTGTTCTTGTTGTTGTATATTGTATATGTTATAATTACTAATTAGTTTTATTGTTTATTGCATATGGTCCATATATAAAGATGGTTCTTCAATTTCATAAAAATGGACAAAGAGATAAAGGTATGCTTCTTTGTAAGATTGTTCATATTTGTTAGCACTTGCAAACTTTTGTTTTTCGCTCTTTATGTTATTATGATCATTTGCATGAATTTGATATTATTGTTTTATTTTGTAGATAGAGATTCAACAAAAAAAAGATTTGACAAACAAGTTTATTGATCAAATTCCAAGCTTGGCCGAAGGAAACACAATGGTTAGTATCAATGATGAATTGTTTAGTAACATATGTGATAGTCCATTTGTATTACCAGAACCAACAATTTGTAAATATTGCCATGCTAGAAAACTTGCCTTTGAGTCAATGAGATATGTTTGTTTGAACAATGCAATTGTACTAGTTAGCAATGAGGTCCCTGATTGTACTTATTTCTACTATTTACTTCATATTTAGAAGAATCAAAACACTTGTGAAGTATATTCATGCATATAATAGTTGTTTCACTTTTACATCAATAGGTGTGAATAGTGATAAGAGTGTATGTAATATGGATAAATGCATATATACTTTTAGAGTTCAAAGTCAGGTGTACCACTATATTAATCAATTGCTTCCAAATAATGAATCACCTTTATATTTGCAAATATATTTCTACGATATAGAACGGAAGGTTATAAATCGAAAATCTATTTTTGATAATCTTGATAAAAATTATTGCAAAATGTTATTGATAATATGGAAATAAACCCATACTCTTCTTTTTTAGGAGCTTGCAAAGTGTTAATGATTTTGATAGATGTTCAATTTGTATAAAAGTTTATGTCAAAATTGATCAAAGGGTTTCCGATCTACCTAAGGTGTCCCAAGTTGTTGCAGTTTAGGTAGAAAACAATATTGACCGTGAGTCGACAAAACATGATATTATTATTTTTGCTAATAGTGAAAAATCACATCGAGTTTAATATTACTATAGTTGTTACGATCATTTGCGGTACCCTTTATTATTTTCGTATGGAGAAAGTAGTTGACATAAAGGAATTTGCAAGAAAAGAAGAGATCAAAATTCAAATAAGTGAAGGTTTCGTTGGAGAAGATATATCAAATCCATCTATTTTATATAGTGTGAATGAGGTCATTCATGAAGATAATGAAGGTAATATGCGCCTTAATTTAATTCCTAATGTTTAATTCATTAAGACATGTTTTAATTCTCATTGTTTCATGTAATTTTTTGTTCCTAATTTTAGAAATTTCATTCTCTTGTGTTATTCTTTGTAGGTGTGAATGTGAAACCTAAGACAGGTGTCATATCTTATAGGAAGTATTATTCTAGCTAAAGAGTATGCTCTTACATGATCATTTCTACTTACACACGATAGAGATAATATACTATTATTAGGAAACAAAGACTTCAAATAAAAAAAGATTGGGTCCAACTTAGAAATAGTTTCTCCCCACTTTGTTGAACGCGTACACCATGAGCTTGCAATATGAATGAATATTGCTACCCTTGTTTCGTGGGGAGCACTTGGGGAGCACGTTCACAAAACTATATAGGTTGAAAAATGGGTAGACTCTCTTTTGCAATATGAATGAGATTGGGTCTACTATTCAAATCACAACCCTTGTTTCAAAACTTTGTTAAAAATGGGTAGACTCTCTTTTGCATACTATTCTCCAATTCGCTTCGGTATCGAACCTGATATTGAATTTTGATACGGATACAAGTTCCGCAATTCAGTACAGTTTGCAATCTCTTCTGGTATTGGACCTGACAACAAAGATGTGTACATTGCAATTGTTTGAAGGTTCTTCAACAAGCCTACTGAAGCAGGTATGCTCCCAGTGATACTAGTCTCCGCGACGCCGAGCACAACCAAGTTACTGCAATTCCCAATCTCCCATGGAAGCTCACCATTCAGATTCTGATTCCCACCTACCCGAAATATCTCGAGCTTGCCCAACCTCCCAATGCTCTTCGGGATTTTGCCGCTTAGTCGGTTATCGAACTGGGATTTCTCCAGAGATTGCATTGCTACTGAGATCAAGAAACCTCATTTCCTGATATGATCCAATCTCTGGAGGGATTGACGCAGGTGAGCAGCAGTCATTGGAGGAGATGAGAAATGTGTGAAATGGGGGATTTTTGGTGTTATTTATCTAAATGGTATTTTGGTAAATGTATAAAACTAAATTCCAACCTTAAAACTCCCAACCAAACAACATTTAAACTCATGTGTTACAACATCTCAATACGTTTAGGATTCACTAAAATGTGAACCAAACAGGCCATCAATGCGCAAACAAAAAGGAAAGGGTTTGGAACCTCATTTCGTTCACAACAAGTATCACACAATGCACAAGGAGAGGCAGACACGAGGTGGAGGGACGCGGATGACCAACAGGGTGACGACGGCGGCGGACGACCTCCACGACGACGCTCCAGCACGGCGGCACGGACAGTTGACGGCGGCAGCCACGTCGGGGCTCAAGGACGTCGTTGCAATAATGTGTTCACCAAGGCGCGGCGTCGTTTCGACGAAGCTTCGGTGGTGGACAGCAGCGACGCAACTCTAGCATGTTAGCTCGCAAGGAAAAGAGGAGAGAATCATGGAGATTGCAAAGATTGGAGGCCTTGTGAACCAATACTCCATGGTTGAAGTTGAAGAACTAAATCTTAACTAGATTTAGAGTTGTGGACTCCAATGAAGGCATTGAGAGATTCTAAACTATATTTAAATCCAAATATAAGTTCAATTTATAAATTTATAGTAGTTGTTGATGATTTTGGTGTTGATTAATTAGAAGGTGTGGTTCATGTCTTCTTTGAAAATAGTTTATGAACAACTCAAAGTGATTTTATTAACTTGAGACTAATGTAGGTCGAATTAGGGGAAACCTTTACCATTGTACACTAAGCGTTTGTGAAAATGCAAAAGAGAGTCTACCCATTCTAAACAAAGTTTTGAAACAAGGGTTGTGATTTGAATAGTAGACCTTGACTTCTAATACATTTCAATGGATCCTTTGGCTGAGTTGTTGTAGGATTAAAAGAAAGTCTCATAAATTATAGTTTTATTTTTACTTGAAAAATAGGTCTTGCATTAGTGAAATTTTGATAGAATGAATATGACCAATGCATTGGTATATTGCTATGTTTTGATTTCAACTTACAGAAAAGATTTGGTCATTATTAATGATTTGAACTTATTTTTCAAGAACTTCAAATTTTTCAAATGATTTTAAAAGCGAGATGAACACCAAATGTTTGAGGAAACGTTCAAAAGAGAGCATGAGTTGTTTAATTAAGCATTTTAAGTCATTTAGTCCTACTTTTATCCTAAGAACCAAGTGAAGTAGAATTTCATGATTTTCAAGTTGTTGACGTGACTTTTGAGTCAAAGTATTTTGTTTTAAGTTGTGTTGGTTCAAATAAAAATACTTGAGTTATGAACTCTTTAAAATAGACTTAATCACTATTTGTGAAATATGGATGAAATTAATCGTTTTGGATGGGTCTTGGTCTAAGTCAAGAAATAAAAGAGATTTTAATTCATTTTTCTCAAAAAAATGAATTTAATGTGTTTTCACAGCATTCTTATTTTCATTGAATCGTATGTTTCGATTTGAAGTGTTAGTTATTGATTTTAGAGTCGTGAGTGATCTAAGTTGGAAATAAGTAGTAATTTTGTAGTGTCGAACTCTTTGAAAACTATTTATTTGAGTCAAATGAACTTAGAAGAGTTTGTGACACAAATGCCTACGTGAATAATTATAAATTTATTTTACTAGTACACAAAAGTAAGCTATGCTACTTGGAAATTATAATTGATAGATTCATAAACTAAGGAAAACATAAACTATGAATAATACTTTAATTTAACAAGTGGTCCTTAAACAATTAAATATTGTCTAAACGATTTTGTTGTACTTATCATGAATATAGATACGCAAGGACTCAACTAGGCTATTCGAATCATCAATTTGACGTGACAATTTATAAGATTGTATTATAAGTAAACTAGTAATCTTTTCATTTTCTTCCATATTTTGATAGAAATGATACGTAATGTTGGACTCTCTACTTCCTATCGAGTGATCCAGGGTCTAAAAGGTCAAATCGAGTCGTTGTTTACTCGGGAGTTGAGCATATGAGTCGTACTCGTGGCTCCTAGAAGAGACTGAATCTTTCGAGTAAGCATGTGCAATCGTCGTGGCTCCTAACGGGACTTTAAGGATTCCATTGCGGTTGAACATCCTATTGCGACCGTGGCTCCCTTTGGAATTTACTTGGGCTGCAGCTCAGGTGAGTCGACGGTGCCAAGGGTTTGGGTACGGTCCAAACGAGCTTAGTCCTGCCGTACCAGTGTTTGACACTTAGTTGTAGTCAAGTGAATTTGAGCCCACGTGTAGAGTGTTAAGACCACTTAGGCGCATATCCTTTGCTTTCGAGTCACTTGGTCTCTATCGTTGACCATTGTAGTCTGTCTATCATGTGTTTTATTGTTCTTCCTCATGACTTTATTTCTTTCATGTATGATTTATAGACTTGTTTATTGTTTAATCAGAATTATCATTGAACTTCTTTTGGATTTACTCAATGGAATTGTCTCGGTTTTTTGTGACAATAGCAGGCATAATCTCTCGAATTTGACAACATTGATGTGCGACATACATTGGTCATTTGATGTATATATATTACATTTATTATATTTTTATAAATGGGTATTTGGGTTGAAAGATACATTTATTTCCCCTCGTCACTATAATTTGTACATTATATATGTTGTACGGGGTTTTCACATACTAGCTTTCACACCTAGAACTCGTTGTGTGTTTAATTTATTTGTTATCGGGCTTCACCGCATTTAAATTCAGTTTCATATGATTTCATATATAAACTTTGTTGTATGGACTATCAGGTATCGAAGACCGGTTTGTGAGGCTGACTAGGCCTTTATTAACTCCGCAATGATTTACCGGAGGTTAATAGAGGCCTAGTGCCGGAATGTGCTCAATTTGTAGGATTGGGGTTGTCACATACAATCAATGCTGAGAATGAGCCTAGTCAAATCCAAACTGCATAGAATATTTACCAACTGGAACCTACATTTTGATTAATTTATGAGGCCCAAACCTTAATTCATGCGTCTGCACCAATAAATATTCCACCTTTACCAGAATATTTATAACCTCAATAATTTAATTTGGTGAGGTGAATTAGATTTTGAGGGCACATGTCGAACATTCAAAAGTGTTGACGCACATCCAGATGGTTATAATGCGTTTGTCAAACGGTTTCAACAAAACTTTTACTACTCCAAATATCAGTCGCAGAGAGTCATTGGCCATCAAAATAACTTCGCCACTCATGCACCTTGCATACTGACCGATCTGAAAAAATAAAAATAAAAAAATGTCAGCATAATTACCTTCAACATCAAAACCCTTTTTGTTTAGAGTTTTTTGTCGAACCCACTTCTTTTTTTTCTTTTTTTTTTTTTTCTATTTTTGCAATCCCTTTTGAGATGCCTTAGTTGATTGCATCTCCAACAAACTGCTTCCATGTGCTAATTAGAACCTAACCCAAAAGCTACCAAGTTGGAGTTTTCAGATGAACTATTGTGTTCACCCTTCATAATCTTCTCTTCGGTTATTAACATGGTAGTGACCTATACTAAAATGATGTTTTCCTTTCCATACATTAATGTTGGCTTCATGTGCTTGAACGAAGGCGGAAGTGACCAAATGAGCTTGAGCGCCTGATCCTCATCTTTGATGTGCTCTCCTAATTCCTTAAATTCATAGACAATCTCATTCAAAGCACTCAGATGATTGGTAATTACTTGTACCTTAATCCATCTTTAAGTGATGACATTGCTCCTCAGGTAGAATTGATTAGACATGCTCTTTGTCATATACACATTTTTCAATTATTCCCAAAGACTTAATGTAAATAGAGGAGTGCTTGCGTGTAAAATGGAGGTGACATGTTCTCTTAATGGGCGGCACACATCTTTGCCAAACAAAGCAAGCAAGGTCGGTAAGTACAAAGAGATTTCCATATCTATCTCTATATGTATATACGTTTTTATTTATAATTAAAATGGAACATCAAAAAAAAATTATTCCCAAAGACTTTTTTGACAAAGAAATATTTCTCATATTTGAAAAAAAACCTTATTTGCTAAATTAAATATTATGACTCTTGCCGCTTTCAAATCCGACTCTTCCCAATCAACATCACTTTCCTTTCTACGATCCTTTAACGCCTAGCTTAACCCAGATTAAATCAACAAATCTTTGACGTTGAACTTATCCCTATTGAACTTCATTTCACTTATGTACTTCGACTTCTCTAAAACTTTTCCTTAATAATGCAACCCTCTTATATTTGAATCTTGACTTAGATAACAGTTTGTTGCGACACGAATACACTCGAAAGTAAAACAAACACATAGAAAAATAAGAACACGTGAAGTTACGTAAAAAACCTCCAAAGCAGGGAAAAAAACATTGGCAAGAAAAAAGATATTCAACTATCAATAGTTTAATACACAAGAGAAACCCTTTATGTATCAAAACCCCATATAGAAACTCTATGAACAAGATCTCTCAATCTTAGTGCACACAACCCATACACTAGGCTCACTTAACTCTTAAGAACTTAACACGTACTATTCTCTACGCTCAACCCAAACCACCTAATCTAGAAGTGTACGTATGTCGTATGTGCGCTTATAATTAGTAAGGTTCACAAGCAGTTAGATGTCCGCTTTCTAATTTCATGCTGCACCCATGCATTGCCCAGCACCATCACATACATAACAATTAGAGATAATAAATTGACTCCAAATTAGAGTCTAACTTAGAAATTAGAAACTTCTAAGTTTGACACCAATCTAAACTCTTGAGTTTGACCCACCGTCATGAAACTTTTCTAATCAAAGGGTTAATTGGTGTTTTAATGTTGGACAATGCCTTAAGGTAAACTCCGTTCTATACTCCTTTTAGTATATTTAAAGTTGAAAAAGTCGTAAAACCATAAAGGGAATGCTAATATATACAATGAAATTCCAGCATTCGAATTGTTTAATAAGAAAAGTCGAAGCAAAATCTTTGTCACATAAAAAAGTTTACAACTCATGTACACTTCATGTCTCTAAATTGACAACGCATGTACATTTAGTGTCTCCAAATTAACAACGCATGTGCAAATAGTGTCTCTAAATTAACAACGCTTGTGCACTTAATGTCTCTAAATTAACAACACTTGTGCACTTAATGTCTCTAAGTTGGCAACTCATGTACACTTAGTGTCTCTAAATTGACAACGCATGTACACTTAGTGTCTCCAAATTAACAACGCATGTGCACATAATGTCTCTAAATTAACAACGCACGTGCACTTAATGTCTTTAAATTAACAATGCATGTGCACTTTGTGTCTCTAAGTTGACAACACATATACACTAGTGTCTCTAAGTTGACAACGCATTCATATCTAGTGTCGTCATGTATATATATATATATATATATCAAAAAAATAATTAATATTAATATAATTGGAAAGAAGATTTTATATATAAATTAAAGATGTTTCTAGTTCAATTTACAAGAATATTATTTATCAATAAAAACGAAATTTTTATTTATTTTATTTGAACAAAAATCAAATTAACAAATGTACAAATTTAAGGTGAAAAAATAAACAATATACAGTAGAATTTCCTTCTTAAACAATATACAGTTGAATTTCCTTGTTAAATGAAATCTTTAAACTATAACGATTACACAACGATTACACAAGGTCTCCCAACAATTCCTTAAGAGACCAACAAATATGTGAAAAGACGTTTCTTCGATATCTTCGAAACTGAGAATGTGATATAGTGGCAGCCCAAGCACTTCGTAGGTACAAGCCCTGTTGAGATAACTTAAGATGCACTAATTAGAAAGGATTTAAAAGGTCCAAAAAGCACAACATTAAGTAAATTAAATCAAGAGCAATGAAAAGAAAAATAAAAACCTTACTTGTATCAACAGAGGCTTTGTTTTTTATTGATATTGTTCTAACTGCCTTGTTTAGCAGGAATTCATTTGGCATTTTCCATTGCAAAGACCCCAACTTTTGAAATTGAAAGCTTCGTAATCATTTTAGGCAATGCATTGTCAGAGAAACAAAAGTATTACTTGTGCAAATATCAACAAGATAATGAGTTATGGAAGCCCAACTTTCACACATTTAGCTACCCACACATAGAAAACATTTCCCTTAGCTACATTACATGGTGGAATGATAATCAGTAAAATTTACCAAAGAAGTAGCCTTATTCAAATTTCTATTCTTCATTATGCTTTCATCGATAACAAGCAATTTGTAAGTGCTTACCGATGGTTGCAAGTGATTACCTATGGGGAACCAAGCTCATAGAGACCAAAACATGCTAAAGCAACTAAAGGAATCGCTAAAAGTGGATTTAAGAACCTAGAAACATATAGAGGTACATTATGAACGCATTAATAATATTGTATTGAAAGCGAAATGGTATAAATTAGTACTAATAAAGGTTAAACCCAGATGCCCAACTTAACCTTTTTTAAGCGAAACATGGTTAACTATACTTTTAGGAAACATAAACATAAATAAGACAACTAATCATGTGCTTAACACAAGTTAATGTTTCTAAGTCAACCCAAAGAACAAACAACAATGTCTACAACACCTTTGCTTTATCCTCCTACAAAAAACAAATTCAAAAAACATGACTACAATACAATGAGCTTCAACAAAAGAAAAAAAAAAAAACATAGACCAGGGTAATAAGCAACTTATAATGCGTTGATTCATTTTCATACTCACATTTCCTTTTCTCATATGTGGAACAAGCGCCATTAGTATTATAATCATCATGCCAAGCATAAGCAAGTAATCTTTGAAACCCTCCACCCCGCTCAATTTACCGCAAAACCTGCTAAGTATATGCATCCTAATGTAGGTAGACTGATAATTTGAAGTTCAGGTTTTGGATAATAAAAAGAGAATTCCGTTGTCAGACAACACAATAATTTTTTTTAAGCAATCAAAATTTTCAAACTCTATCCTAACAATCGTCTCAATGTTCTATACAATAGTGCATTAAGAAAATATAACCTTGTATACTAATAATAGAAAACCACCAAAAAAAAAAAAACAACAACAATAATGTGTAAGCAGAAACAGATGCATACTAGTGTACTATATTTTCCATAAGTTAATGTTTCTAAGTCAGCCGCTTATGATTAGAGATCCTTACTTCCTCAAGTTTTGTCTTCAGTAATCAGTGTTGACCAATGATAAATGAAGTTATTTTGAATTAAAATACAAAGTAATCATAAGAGATGTATAAGTCACTATATTAAGGTAGTGGCAGAACTAATGATGTTTAGTTAGCCATTTTGAACTAAGCTCAATTTTGAACTAAAATACAAAGTAACTGTTCATGCTACATTACTTGGTAGAGTCTCCCAAGTTAATGGGTTCATAAAGTAATGTACAATGTATTTTCTACACAATGTGTTTAGATCTAGACTAGCGTTTTAGAGATCTATGGTTGACTAGTGTTTTAGAGATCTACACAAAGAGCCCCACAATGCTAGAGGCACTAAACTTTTGTTCCAAAAAAAATTACTTTTATTATTACTCATGAAATTCTCTAATAAGTTCTCTGACAAGTTTTTTAGTTACTTGTATTTTGTTATACTTGTATTATTACTCATGAAATTCTATGCATTGCCATTAATCAATTGTATGATAAAGAATGTACACATAAAGCTCAACTTAGCTATATAAAGAATACGCCACCGCTATCAATTCTACGTATAATAAAGAATGTACTTCACTTACTCTTAATCTATCAAAAACCTAATTAACAACAAAAAATCACCAAAACAAAACCTAATAAGCTCAAGATCACAGTAAAAAACCGGAACAAAACACAAATCTGCACCAGAAATTTCGATGAATACTCAGGAAGATCAACTAGAAAGCTCGATTTAGAAGCAGAGACAACTACAGAGATAAGATCCTAAAGCATGATGTTCTGTAGTCTGCACTTACATGAACTAAAGCATGATGTTCTGTAGTCTGCACTTACATGAACTAAAAGCTACAGATGCATATAATCACTTACCAAGTAGTGGCGCATGATCCTTGGCGTTTCACTTTCTCCACCTTGAGTCCTATGAGTCCTGCAGAAGGAATGAATTAATTTTAGCATGAAACCAAAAGCTATAGTTGTAGAAAAATGAGTAGATCATCATCAACAGCGGTTTGATAACCATTTGGCAGCGACATTATAAAGTCCTGTGCATAAGCCTGTTTGGCGGCCAATTCATTATCCTTTTGATTGACGTCTCTGGGGCATCCATATCTTATGTTTGAACCGACATCCATCCGAAAAAGATGGGGCTCCTGCTCAAAATGAGAGAAAACAACATTGTACACCCTCTATACCTGTCCAACGTATCTAATATTTTCTCTAAACATTTGATGTCCAAATCTTTGATATTCAGTTCAAGTTTCATCTCCCTTTAACCTAAAAAATAAAGCATATATCCATGACATAATAAAAATACTTTCTCAATAACTAAAAAAATGATAAGACAAACAGAAATTACCACAACAAGTATTGCGTACTGTGGTTCGGAAGTAAGACATTCCCCTTCATCAATTATTACATTTTAGCAAAACAAGTATTGATCTTGAAGCAATTAATACCAGGGGTGGGCAAACCGTGGTTTGGTGGTGAAATTCATAACAATCAATTTGCAAGTAATACTCAATTAAAACTAATAAAAAAAAGTTATGAAATATGAGCAATAGTTGAACCTAAAAAGCTTGTAAACAATTAAACCACTCCATCCATAACAGCCAAATCAGATTAGTCCATTTTCTTTTGCAATCTAACTTAAACATTCAAGTGCTAAAAAAGAAGAAAAAAATCACTTGGGCAAAACTAGGACTTCAAAATCAGTCAAGCCTTAATTTTTGGTGCAAAGCAGCAACTTCTTTTACTTGAGCGTCACCTTCCATTATTTTTTGGTTCTTGCTTCAATTATTAACCATCATAAAGATTAGCCAAAGCAAATGAAATGAGATGCAAATGTCAAGCATTTCTAGGTTAATAGACCACTAATTCCTCCATAATGTCATACTTAGCAATCAGAATTAGAGAGTGAATCATGCATTGGAGGATTACCAACTCAATTAGATAAGTAGGTGGACTGCCTATCCCCTAGGTCATTTTGTGCTACATTTCTTCTAATCAATCTCTTTCTCTAAAAGAAGGCATCAAAGAACACCGCGAATGGGTCGATTAGCCCATATCTAACACACAGTATTCCTGCATTTCACTAGTTATCTCTGTACACGCTTAACTACATCAATTTCTCCGCAGAGACGACAATAAGCGGAGACAAACAGGAACATACAAAAATCAACTTCAGAACCGACTCCACGATGGACCTGCTTGTTTCGAATCAAATCAAATCAAAGCTGCATAGCAGCTTCGATGTCCAACTCGACGATGGAGTGAAAATGAGTAAAGGCAGCATCTCTAGAGACGTTCAGTTCCATTACATCAATGTCCACTAATCATGATTATACCAATGTTGAACCTAAAGAAATACTACTTTAACCAGTAAAACCTAATTTATCAACAATAATGGCTAAATCCTAATAACAACTTACAAATGTACACCATATAAAACCCTAAATTCCTCTACGTACAACAAGACTCGTCAAATTCAACAATTACAACAACGCAACTTCATATCAAGCTCATAAAAGAGAAGATTGAAAACCAAAACACGCATCAAATCAAGCAAAACGACAATTGATCGAAACAGAGAGAAAAGAGATTATAGTGAGTTTGGGGACAAACATGCCAAATTCTGCATAGTCGCTTCCATATCATCTCCATCACTCTCTGGATCTCCTTCAACAATTCTACGCATCTACAACCTTCCATGGATAGAGAGTAAGAGATTGTTCAGCTTGACGTTTGCTTGAGCACTGTCCATGAAGAGATCTGCATTGCTCGAGTCCAGATCGACGGCTAGCTTCAAATCTTCGCCATTGTAGAAGCTTGAACAGAGAGTGAATCCTTCCTCGCCAAAGAACAACTGATGAAAATCAACAAGAAAAGCATCAAATCAACCTCGCACACACTGAATATGTAGAAAAACCTAAAGCTCAAATATGGTTTGGGAAGAGAACCTGAGTGAAGTATCTTGAATGGTATACAAACTTTTTTAAAGAGAAATATTGAGATTATTTCAATACAAATAGAAATAGATATGGCATTGGAGACGTTTGTATATTGTAAGCGTCCCCGATCAGGACGCTTTACAAGTAAAACGTCCTTAATTCAGAACGCTTTTACAGCAAAAGCGTCCTGAATTTTAAGTAAAATAAATATTTATTTAAAAAAAAACGAATATTTATATTAGACAAAAAAGTAAAAAATCTAACCACACTTGTAAAAATAAATATTTATTTTAATAAAAACAAATATTTATTTTAAGTATTGAAGTTATGTATGTAGTGTAGCTCATTCGACAAACATGTTTTTAAGTAAGACCTTTTTATCGACTCAAATTAGATAAAAAAGTTTGAGTTTATAGACTCGATTTCGATTAGATAAAGGAATTTGAGTTTTGAGATTTAACAACGCTTTGTAAATTATGCGTCTTTAGATTTAAAATCTAACAACACTTGTAAGTTATATGTCTTTAGATTGAAAATTTAACAACACTTGTAAGTTATGTGTCTTTAAATTTAAAGTCTAACAACGCTTGTAAATTATGTGTCTTTAATTTGAAAACTTAACAACACTAGTAAATTATATGTTCTTAAATTTAAAGTCTAACAACACTTCTAAATTATGTGTCTTTATATTTAAAGTCTAACAACACTTGTAAATTATGTGTCCTTAGATTTGAAATTTAACAACACTTGTAAATTATGTGTCTTTAAATTTAAAACTTAACAACACATGTAAATTATGTGTCCTTAAATTTGAAATTTAACAACACTTAAATTATGTGTCTTTAAATTTAAAACTTAACAACGCTAGTAAATTATATGTCCTTAAATTTAAAGTCTAACAACACTTCTAAATTATGTGTCTTTATATTTAAAGTCTAACAACACTTGTAAATTATGTGTCTTTAAATTTAAAACTTAACAACACATGTAAATTATGTGTCCTTAAATTTGAAATTTAACAACACTTGTAAATTATGTGTCTTTAAATTTAAAACTTAACAACACTAATAAATTATATGTCCTTAAATTTAAAGTCTAACAACACTTCTAAATTATGTGTCTTTATATTTAAAGTCTAACAACACTCGTAAATTATGTGTCCTTAGATTTGAAATTTAACAACACTTGTAAATTATGTGTCTTTAAATTTAAAACTTAACAACACATGTAAATTAGGGTCCCCAAATTTTAAATTTAGTGTCACTAATTAACCAAGTGTCTCTAATATAGGAGACACTTATAAATTATGTGTCTTTAAATATTGAAATTGACAACACTTATTGTTTGTGTCCTCATTTTTAATTTTAGCAACACTTATAAACTATGTGTCTTTAAAATTAAAACTTAACAACACTTTTAAATTAGTGTCTCCAAATTTTAAATTTGGCAACATTTTTTTTAACAAGTGTCCTTAATTTTGAGACACTTGTACATTATACGTCTCGAGATTTTGAATTTGACGACGTTTTAATATCAAATGTCCTTAATTTGGAGACACTTGTATGTTAAGCGTCTCAAAATTTTAAACTTGACAACGTTTATATATCATGTGTCTCTAAAATTAAAATTTGAAGACATTTTTTATTAGTGTTGGCAAAAAAATGTTGCTATAGACCCACTTTGTTGTAGTGAAAATACCAAAAATACCCCTCATGCAAAAAACCCTTACACCCCACCACCACCACCACCGCCACCACCATCACCGAACCCCGCCACCCCCACCACCACCACCACCACCATCACCGAACCCCGAGCACCCAACCACCCCCACCACCACCTTCACCGAACCCTGAGCACCCCACCACCTTCACCGAACTGTTGTGCAAGAACCCATTTGGTTTGAATCGACCATTGAGAGGAATCTCCAAAATCGTGTTTCCCGTGTCTCGCCTTGTGTTTCTCCTTCGACTTACGGCTTTTTTGCAGTTCGTAGGGTCGTGGTGTGAGTCGATTTCGTCTCCAAGTTAAGGTTCGGTTGAATAGTTAAAGAAATGGGAATTCGCGGTTCTCGGCCACACAGGCCGAGACCGTGCTAAACTGTCTCGGCCTCGCATGGCCGAGACGGAAGCTACATTTTTGAGAACTCGAAGTCTCGACCGCAAAGGCCTGAAGAGTTCACAGTGTCTCGGTTACGCATGGCCGAGAGTACTCTAGTTCTCTCGACCGAGACATGACGAGAGCTACAATTAGTGGTAGGTAATGTGGTGTCGGTGGTGTACAACCGAGAATGTGCTCATACTCTCGGTTGTACACTGGCATACCATACCGTGACCTAAGTACACCTCTCGGTCCTTTAAGGCCGAGACATCGCCATACATCTCTCGGTCTGCGAGGCCGATACAATCGCGAGCGGCCCTCAAAAGTTTCATCTCTTTAATTCTCTTTTTAGAATTAATGTTTAATTTAAACAAAAGCGAACTAGATCTCACCTAACATTAATGGGGGATTATGTAGAATTGAGATTGACTTTAGACAGCTCAAGTTAAATTACAAAAACAAAAATTGTGCAAAAATTGTAAACTAAAATAAGAAAGAAAAGAAATTCATGTGGTAGGAGTTGCATGTTCATATATATGATTGCTGCTATTATGTTTGTTCTGAAGTGTTAGCTGAGTCTTGCTCTCCTTCAGCTTGAGGTTGAGCTTCAGCGTCATCCGTCTCGGATTTCTGTGCTGGTGTTGAAGTTTCGTTGCGCTTAGTCGCCACCTCCTTTATATGACTATAGCTGCCTTTCTCCATGAACAATTGAGCAAAATGGTGCTTGCAATAGAGGACGCCATCCATGGCAGCATATGAAGAGGGTGTGAGAGCACACCCTCCAATAGCACACCTAAAGCATGACTTATGATACGATTCTCCTTCTACACTCACCTGTTGCATATATTTATTTGTTTATTAATTTTTCATGCAATATAATCAAATGTAGCTCCATATAATAGAGTTTTTATATTTGTTTTTGAGAAATAATTATCGGAATGGAATGAAGAAAATCATAGATTCTTTTTATAAGAAATTAAGAAACCACAACTTGGCCACTGTAACCCCATGCCAAATCAATGCGCCATTCATTTTGTCGATATTTTTTTTCTTGGTTTTTCAAGAAACAAAAACCAACCTTCGATCAAAAAAAAAAAAAAAAAAAACCTTAAATTTCATTATCTTAGAATAAAAAAGCAGGATTAATAAATATTGATTGTTACAAACCTTTTCAAGTGGATAGGCCGTTTTGTCACAAACAGCACATTTGTCTTGTGTTCCCGAGAACAAATAGGAGAGTTTGCTAGGGGTCCTAGCCTGCATTAATTGAAAATAAGAAACAAAATGAAAACCAATCCTTTCTGATATCCCCTTAATTAATTGAAAATCAAGGAAATGAAAGACACGAATGCTAGTCTAATTAAATGCATACCATCTCCTGTAGTTTGTCTGAAGAAGATGACTTTCCAGCTTAAGAGTACATATATAGCCATCACAAGAGAAATTGAACAATAAGGCCTCATGGATGAATATGCATGAACTATAGACTATAAACGAAGAACGTTAATTACATATATCAATAATGGGTACATTTGGTATTTGTACTCACATGGTTGAAAATTCTTATTGAAATTGCCAGTCTCCTTGAAGAGTTGCTCAAAGTGAGTCTTGCAATAGAGCACTCCATCCATGGATGAGTAGTTACTCATCTAAAGCACATAAAACACAAAAAACAAAGGATCAAAATATCATAACAAGGAAAAACATGTATCTATAAAAAATAAAATGAAGTAGTACATAACATTTTAATTAAAATCACTACATATATCATGGATCCAAACAATGATTCGGAAAGTTTTCAATATGCATAGACACTAGAGCTAGCGAATTGCAAACATATTGCTTAAAAATTATCTTCTACATAACAACAACATGAAATATATATGTATCAAGCAATTGAACGAAATGATATATGTAAGTACCACAAGAGTTCCTTTGCAGTGGGAGCATTTGAAGCAAGCCTTGTGATACGTTATCCCATCCGCAGTTAACAAATCTACCACATGAACGGTCTTGCCGCAAGCATTGCACTTATCTTGGGTTCCCGTGAACGACGACATTTTAATTCTACTCCTTAATTAATCTTCAAAATGATCAGATAGCTAGCTAGAAAATCAAATTAAAAAAGACTTGAATTCTTCAAAAAGAATAACAGAACATCAACAAGCTAGCAATATATACTAATTCAAACAAGAAGTGGAATTCTTTATCTTCTATCTCAAAAGATTGAGACAATTGATTAAACCCACAAATTGGCCTCCACAACATCCATTTAAAATGTGTTGCAACATATTTGGGTTTTGTTTTTAATTGTCATTAGAAATGAGTTGAAGGCCAACCATGCATTGTTGGGTGGAAGAGACGTGATCACATGTCCGAGAGAAGTGGTCAACACACATATTTAAGGGAATTTCTAATATTGTTTCAATGCTTATTTTGGTTTAAAAGTGCATAATGTGGCTATAATTAATCACCACAAATTAAGGGCGTAGCCATAATTTCAATTTCCCATAGGTTAGATCAAAAGTAGTTTAAGCATTATTTTCATTAAAAAAAATGATATTTTACAACACTTAATCTTGTTGTTATATAATATATTATTAAATTTTAAATTAAGATATAACTTAATATTATTAATGAAAAAATTAGTGATAAATAATTGACTAAATATTATAAAACAAAGAACTTCACTAAAATTACAAATCATTACACATTAATTTCTTAACTATAGATAATCTTGTTGGATATTAACTACATATTATATAAGTTTTAACTACATAAAGTATAATAAAAATAATTTTTAAACTAATGCTCGAAGGGTAGACTAGCCTACATATTCAGTTTTTTTCTTATTTTTTTATATTAATCTATTATGTATAAAAGGGGTCACATCAAGGTGCCCTAAACTATATCTTAAAGAAGCCTGTAGGTATTAGTGATTTTTTATCCTTCGCGCTTGAAATGACTTGATAACCCTCCCACTTGTCGATTCCTCTCTCTCATCTCTCTCGAATATTTATCTTCTCTATCTTCAAGGTTTCTCTGTACTATGTAAATTTGATTTTCTCTCTTCCTATTTGGCGCATCTCCAAACTTTAACAATCGATTTCGTAGCTCTGTATATAACTCCTCTCTGATTTAGATCTTGTAGTATAGAACCTGTGAAGATAGAGAAGATTAATATTCCACAAAGAAAGAGAAAGAGGAGAGATAGGCAATTTGATGCACCTAAATTTCTTTCTGCATCCTCATCATCGACTTCTCTCCGACTCCAACTCTATTTTAATCATATATATATATTATATACATTTTTTTCCCGCATGAGTACGCAACTCACTTTTAGAGTTTGAGGGTTCTGGAGTTTTCACTCGAAGGGTATTTTTTTTGGTACAACTCTTAGGATATTTAGGTACAAAAGTTTTCTCTTTTGCAGTATCCTTTTTTTTTTTTTTTTTTTTGTCACACTTGCAATTAGACAAAAGAGACAATTAATGAAATTGCTCACAATGTGAATTAGAAATATGCACCGGAAGCTTTGCACCATTGGCGATGTTGATGCTATTTTTTTGGCCTATTTGCTTGTTGGTGTAAAGAATATGTTTATCCTAAATCTAGACGTTTTTCCGAAGCTAATCATAATTCAACCAAACCAATAGAAAAAATGAATGATTTTTCAAAAAAATGGGTATGTTAAACAAAAGTGGGGTATGGGTCTATTTACATGCTCCCCAACTCGAGGGACGTAAAGTATGACCTAATGAGACCTAAAACAACCTAAATCCCATTTTCATGCTTTATGTCAAATGAGAAGTGCTAGAATGACAATGGGTATGTCACATATTAGGCCTTTGATGAGTCGTTTGTGCGCCCTTCGTGATGCAAGAGCACAAGATCTCGATGCACATATAGCAGGCGATTGAGGTCGTATGAACGGTTTTTGTGGGACGACGTGTCTTTTGGTGTGACATACATGTTGTTGTTCTAGATTAATGGTTGATATTGACATGTTGAAGATGGAAACTCGCTAAAGTACTACAAATTTAAGAGGCGCTTAGCTTATCGACTTAATAACCTGGAGCCTCTTTTTGTTTTTTTTTGTTGGCTTTACACTTTCGAAAATGTTAAGAAGTTTGCTAGGATAATTGGACTAATTACAGAGTATTGCCTTATTTAGTGTTATAAACACTACAAAACTTGCACTGCATGACAATTACTCACATTTTTCCTTGATATCATGATGATTTAATACCATGTGATTTCTTTTGTGAACTAGACTTGTACTGCATCACCCTTTTCTTTTATGTTTATATATATATATATATATATATATATTATATACAAAGAGAAAAAACTTCTCCATTAAAAAATAGTTCTTCTCAAAACTCATCCACAACCTTTATTGATGGTTTAATAGTGTGCTCTAAAATTGTTTGATGGAATGCTTATGAAAATATTGTTGTCGTAACTTAATTAGATTGGTAGTTAACTGATAGCGAGTTATAGTTGTTGACATCCATAGGAATCCTTTTCCTCTAAATCTATTATGGCATGTTCGCTTCACCATCTTAGGTCAGATTAGCCACACTGCACTGGTTAATCCGGTGTTCGCTTGGAGGATTAATAGGCTACGGGATTAGCTAATGGGCATGAGAGTACTAAACAAAACCACTAATTTTGGTGGGATTAACTAATCCCAAGTGGGTGGTTATTGGAGATTACCAATTTACCCATCACATATTTACCAATCTTCATCGAATCACCACTGCTTCACTGAATCACCACTGCTTGCTCAAGAAGGAGAGGAGGAACTGAAGAGGAGGAACCCTATTTCATCACAACCGCTATCGCGAAGAAGAAGACGATCGACCAATAGCCGAAATCGAACAACGAGAAATGCGAGAAGGTAAGCTTTGTTCACCGGTATTCTTCTTCAGTTGTGTCATGCCGTTTGATTGGTTTTGTCAATGTATTTAACCTGTTTCCCTTATCTTCGTTCACTGTTCTGATTATTCTTCTTCATTGTTGTTCTAACCTTTTGGTCACCACAGCTATTTTAACAAACTACAATTAATATATGAACACACACAATCAAACAAGTTTAATGAAATTTTACTAGCATGGGGTGAATGACAAGCAGTATAGTCCAATGAATTGCATTAATTTTGCGAAATACTGATTTCTATTAAAATCTAGGAGCTTAATTGATCGAAAGATCACATCGATCTAGCTTAAAATATTGCCTATTCGAAGAAGAAAGCCATGAATTGCATTAATTTTGCAAATTGTCTAATAAGGGTAGAAATGAACCTAATATAGAAGTACTCGTAAAAACTGTAGTAATTACCACAAGGAAAGTAAAACAAAATCATATCCAAGCTGCATTCACAAAATCATGAATACCTTTCGTTTGTAGATATTCATGTTTTAGTATAGTCTATTTTAGTAATGAAAACTTAAATTTTTCGAGTATTTGAAATGTTTACTCACTGGTGTATATGTAAAATAATGAGTCTTATTTGTTTTCCCTTGCAAGATGAGGCTTCAAAAATGGCATGTTTTCAAAGAATAAAACAGAGTAGGATCAAGAAGTTTATTTGGAACTGGATCATAGCATTTCTAAACCTCTTGTAACTTATAAAATATGCTTATTTAATGGTTTTTTAGACTCATTTTTCTTGAGGAGCTTGAGTGCATGAACTTTGTGAGGATTCATTTGTGCATGTGAAATCAGAGTGTTGTTGTTATAACCTTTTGCCATGGTTTGTATTTAAGGTGTCAAATTTCTTCATACGTACATTTTGTTGTTAAGGAGGCCTAAGAAATAAAGGCATGTTTGGTCGAATTTGATGGATTTTTTTGGTGGGTTTTGTTGAGCAATAATGCCTCCCTACCTATGGATTCAAATTCATCAAGCGGTCGACCTCGTGCAAGGGATTTGGTAATGAACCACATCCACATTTGTCTGCGATTCATTGAACTCATCGTACATATGTTTAGAGTTATGGAAAGTCGTAGGCGTTGTGTGGAACGAACTTATGAACTAGGTTATGACAAGAATCGACAAATTATCCATAACCTCGTCTACAAGTGCAATGAAACTTGCTACAAAATGCTTTGGATGAAAAAGAAGCCATTTGAAAAATTGAGAGATATGTTGTACGAACATGGAAAATTGAGGGATAAGCGTTGTGTGCTTGTTGATGAGCACTTGGCCATTACCCTCCACATACTAGGGCACAACATATGCAATAGGGTCATTTTAACATGGTTCCAAAGGTCGGGAGACACTGTAAGTAAGGTCTTCAGGAGAACTATTCGCGCGCTCATACAATTGCAACGTATGCTTTTGAAGCACCCTGTGCCAATTGGTCCCGAAGAAACTGATTTGAGATGGAGTTATTTTCAGGTATAAATTATGGCAAACTTCCTCGTTTACTTTGCTTTAGTCATAGAAATTCTCCTTTGTTATATGACTTATGTAATTCATTGGTTTTGTCAATGTAGGGATGCCTTGGTGCTATTGACGGGACGCATATACCAATCATCGTTCGTAGCAATCAAAAGGCTAGATTTAGGTGTAGGAAAGGCTTCCCAACGATGAACGTCATGTGCGCTTGTACACCATTTAAGCTAATTACATACATCCTACCTGGTTGGGAAGGGTCGACCGCCGATGGGAGAATCCTGGGGGATGCTTTATCACGTCGTAATGGAGTTCCTGATGACAACTACTATTTGGTCGACGCAGGGTACTCTAATTGTCAAGGGTTTTGGCACCTTTTCGCGGTCAACGATACCACTTATCTGAGTGGGCAAGTGGCAAACGTCCAGCACAAACACCCGAAGAAGTTTTCAACATGCGTCACCCAAAGGCAAGAAACATTATTGAGACTTGCTTTGGAGCGTTGAAACAACATTGGGTCGTGTTACGTACTCCTTGTTTCTACGATGTGAAAATGACTACACTTATAATCATTGCATGTGTCGTTCTTCACAATTACCTAACAACGGAGGTACCAGATGACTTGTTGGATAACGTGGTGGTTGAGGGGCAAGAGTTGGGGGCTGAAGACGACGCGTCGAATGAACCGCCTGAAGTCATAAGCCAAGTGGGACAAACTGATGCGTGGACTGCATTTCGCAACAACCTTGCCATAGATGTGTGGGATTCTTACCATTGAGAGGAGGCGACTAATGTTGAACACAGTTAAAGTCGATGAGCTTTTTTTTGTTTGCGGGGTACACTTATGTGCCGAGAATATTTAAATGTGAACTGCTACTATTTTTATGATCCTTGTTCAATACTTCTGTTTGACATCATTGCTATGTGCCATGTGTTATTTTTAATTTCAACACTACTTGTGACGAGAAACGTCATGTTTTATGCAGGACATGAGAAGCAATTGGAAATGGTACACTATGTTTCGTGGTTGGGACCCTGGTGTATATGGAAGGTGGTACGAGTGCTACAAACAAGGGATAAACTTCGACAGGTTCTACTATGCTCACTTTGACACGAAAGATGAAGCAATAGCCAGTTTTGACAGGTACAACCACGCTGCGACAATTGCAAGGGAGGTTCATGATCAACTTACACTAGAGGAAGCTCTTACAGAACTAGATGAGATCCCCCCACCACCGCTACCACCGCGATTATGGATTGAAGAGTTGTCGAGGCGAAAGGAGTACCTCTACCACGATCACCATCTATTGACGAGGAACCCCGTATTGACTTGTTCCCTTGAGACCGAACCTTTACCAAAGAGTTGGCTCAGGTTATGAATATGTTATGGATCCGTGGTGGTCTGACTAGATGTATTTTGTATTTGGTGATCTTGTATGAACAAGAAAACATTAATCAATTTAGTAGATATATGTGGAGTTTGACATATTTTCGTTGCATTTAAGACAAACTTTACATATTTTTTTAGGAGAAAAGATTTAGATATTGATTGCTAACCTAATTAACATGTTAGATAGTAAGATGATAGTAAACAGGAATCCAAAAATAGTTCACATATTATGTGTTAGCTTGCCTAACATGCTTGATAGTAACATGACAGCAACGAAGCAAAAAATAATTTACACAATAGAAAGAAAGGCAATACTTTTAAAGAGATGATGTTCATGTTACATATCTGGTAAAATTACAATACAAATATATAAGTTGGTACCAATATATAAACTGTCAAAAAGGAAGCCATTGTTACTGCAGCTACATTACATAAACTGTCAAAAAGTTCACAATCTTTACTAAACATTTAAAAACATGACTATGTCATAAGTCAATTAACTAAACCAAACAACATTGTTTACATCCAAAAAAAAAAAAAACCACCAAAAAACATGACTATGCCATAAGTCAATTAAACATCGCATGTAGCCAAGGAAGTCTGGACTCGCGTTGCAAAGTCATGAAAGTCGTCATAAGCTCCACGCGACCCATAATCTTGCTGCCATAAATTGCTCTCTCAACGTTTGTCAATTTGTGGAATTCGGCCATAGCATTAATAAAAGAGTCACGCAAGTCGTGTTCAACACGAATGGCACTAGTCACCTTGGAGATTTCGTTCGCAACGATTTGTGCCGCCGCCACCATTTGGTCACCTATGTAAACATCATTGCTCACATTTCTCTTCTTCTTTGCTTCATTCCCACGACCATCAGCCGTAGTAGTCCGCGTTCTCGTTGATGTGGGAGTAGCATCAAACTCTTCAGTGGGCGCCATTAATGTCTCACTTGTACTGCTGGAGTCATGGACATCGTTGACATCCTCAAAAGAATCCTCTGGTGCACGTGCATCCTCGCTTGTGGCCCTATCATTCCCAAAAATGATACAACAATTTTCGTAATGCGGGAATGACTTTAGACACCAAGGTCCTACTTCCGGGTAGTTCTGCAACCAATAATACCAGATTAGTCATGACATATGGATGAAATAAAACATTAGGATGCATTCATAAAAAATTCAAACTTCAACGACAATGACACACCCTAAGGTAATTCTCCCATACATCATCGGGAGCGGTGACCTGTTGGAAGTTGAGTCGAAGCCGAATCCGTTTGTACCATGCCGAATGCCGCATATCATATCATTAACTATGAACCAATCTTTCTTCAAGGATTTTGGTCTAGACTCAATATGCCTTGATCCCCGAGTTCGGGCATGTGATTTTCAATGCCTCCTCAACATAGTTCAAATATCCGGGCTTGAAGCCATTGTTGTATTTGTACACGCCACAAGCCACCATCTCAACCATGGCATTTACGAGGGCAACATCCTCTACATGGCTCCACTTACGTCGAGATGTTTTGGAATTGTCGGATGAGTCTTCATGCGAATCTTCACGCGAACACCTTCCTTTGCCCTGGCCCTTTTTCTTTGTTGAGGCACCAGCACATTGTTGAAAGAGCTTGGAAGGTCTACCCCTTGTATTCAATATTTTTCTCGGGGGTTAAAATGACCCTCCACTACAAATGCATGATTCTAGTGTGCCAGGTTGATCCATGTCTACTATAAGCAAAGAAGAGGTTCAGTACTTGTGTTTTACATCATTACTAATTTACTACATACAAAGCAAATAATTATAAAACCAACATGCGAAAGTTGAATTCATGAGTTGCTAATTTTTCTCGGGGGTAGGATTAGTAGGTTTAAAATGATTGACCAACAATAAAAAATCAGCAAACATATGATTAACAGTCGTGCAGAGGCAACATCCTCTTCATTTAATTTCACTATCTAGCAAGTATCAGAGAATAGTCCAATCCTATATCTTGTTATTAGCCCAACTAATTTTGATTTTCCCAAACCTGTAAATCAATCAATTTATCATCAATATAGTTTTCAACCTTAATGCATTGAGTTTCATATATCCTATCTCAAGTACCAAATCATTCTACACATATTAAATTCCATTCCACAGTGCTAAAGCGATGAGAGGAACATTAGAAAACAACTAAGAAGAACAACTCAAAATTCTGGTCTTTAAAGAACAAAAAGACATGCAAAGATTATCAAGCCTTCCAGAGAAAACGAACTCCTTCATAGCACCACCAAGAACATTCGGTTGAGTATCACAAGATTGTAACTCAAAATCACATATATCATCTGGTTCACAGCCTACTTCAGATGCAAGCAACTGAAATAAAGAAGAAAATAATTAAATAGTACATCAAGAAGATTGGTTTTCATAGACTGTTATCCCCAACTCCTCGTTCAAGTAAAGCCCGATGGGGTGGGTGAGTTGGAGTTGCTAGACTTTACTACGGAGGCTTTCTAGATATAAATGCACCATGTTCCCCTGGAGTGCATGACTGGGAATATGGTGGAGTATTTGGGAAACAAGATTAGGGAGGACTATGAGGGGAAGTACATTAGAGTAAAAGTGAAAATTGACTTGATGAAGCCATTGCAGGTTGGATTTAAGATCTAAACTAAGAAAATGACAGATCTCCCTGAACGACAACACAGCAGTAGCTCACCAACAAGAACACAAACCCTAACAACACAACAAATCATTCAACAGCCATATATAGGTGAAGAGCATAATTGATCAAGTTAAACTTACCTCGGATGAAGAAGACACCTTCACTACGAATGCGTGATGAAGAACACAACACTAGCAACAGATCGCGAGCTCGCGATGGAAGGAAGGAAGAATGGGATTAATATGTGAAAATGAGGTGAGGAGGTGTAACTTATGCAAGGGTATTTTGGTAAATGTACCATTACAACCACATTTAATCCCGACCTTAAAACTCCCAACCAAATAAGATACACAAATGGAACTAAACCATCTAACCCATGTGTTAGTCCTAGTCCCATAACAAATTAATCCCATGACCTTAGGACTCACTAAAATGTGAAGCGAACAGGCAATTAGGGTCTTTTAAGAGACTTGGTTATTTTGAATAAATTATGTTATGTATTTGCTTATTCATTCTTCTTTCAAGCACTTTTTGTGTTTGAAAATATTTGTGTTTTTGTTGATGGTGCTACATTCTTGACGTAGGGAGTTAACTACTGGCGGGTTATAGTTGTTCCCTCCATAGGAATTTTTTTCCTTTAAATCTATTTGGGTGTTTTAAGAGACTTGATTATCTTGAATGAATTATGTTATGCATTTGCTAATTCATGCTTCTTTCAAGCACTTTTTGTGTTTTAAAATCTATTTGTAAATTCTAATCCAACATCATTACTCTCGTTTCCTCTTTCTCGAGCAATTTCGTGGATCCTTAATTCGAGACACTGATTTAGGTATCCAATCCAGGTTTGTTTTACTATACTCATTCATCAGTTCATGTAGTATGAAATTCTTCTTTTTCTATGATTACTTTATGTCTCAAATTTTAGGGTCTAATATCGTGCCTCTTGGTGTTAGGAGGCCATGGTAGCGCGCATTCTTGCTCCAAGATTTTCAGAACACCTACTAAGAAGTATTTGTTGATCAGTTTTGTGTTGTAATTTTAGATTTTTTATGCTTCACACAAACCTCTCTTGAACCAAGACGTGTTCCAAGCGATCAGCCTTATTCATGTCAGAATTTGAATCTCAATTGGCCAATTCCCTTAATAGAATTTGATTAGATTGATAGTAATGGTAGGAAGAAGTTTTACATTCGCTGTAAAACTAACATCTTTCAATTACAATAAAGGCCAAGAAGGTTACACAGTGACAAATATATGTCATTCAAAGCCTCAAACAAATCAAGAAAACGTGGATAAAAAAATCAAGAAGCATAAGAGAAGTTGCGGGTATTTGGAAGATTAATTGACTAAAAAATACTATTTGATCAATTAAGTTATTTAAACTGTAATTAAATAACAATTCATCGTAATAATTAGTTTTATGAATAAATGTAATGTGGTATACTAACTCTTATTTTTTAACTTTCAAAGATGATGATGAAAGTCAACATTTGCGGGAATATAATTATTTTATTTATATTTTTATTAGGATGCGTAGATTTTTATTTTTCAAATTAGAGTTTGTTTAAATATTCAATAGTTACTTTAAAATGTTCATTATTTACTTAATTCTTTCATAATTTGCTCATTTCGTCTTAATTTATATTTACTTAATAAATTTTAAAAAAGGATTCCCACTCGCTACGCTCGCGGGCAATAGCATGCGTAGTGTGTACTTGAACTAGTGTATATATATATATATATATATATATACTAGTTTCATAGACGTGCTACGCACGCAGGTTTAGGCACGCTCGCTTCGCTTGCAGAATTTCAACTAATCTAAAAAATTATGTCTTCTCTTAAGTTTAGCTAGAAATTTTAATTATTAAACTTCTCATTAATGTGTAAACATGTTGAGTTTGTGAGAGAGAACAACAAATTATTGGCAAAATGATATGAGACATGGGGTAAAGAATAAGTTAGGCACAATTATTTTATTTACCATATAGAAAAAGGAGTCTCTAAATATGTAATTAGTTATAATAGCAATCCAAATCGAAATGTAGAGTGAGAGTTTTAATTTGTGGACTACATGATATAATCAATCAATAATATATATAATTTATTAATTGTTACTTTAAAAAAGTTGTAAAGTTGTTTAGTTCAAGTGCAACACTTAAACAATGACACAATTAAATGTAACACGATTTTGAGATAGGGAAAGCTATCCGAATTAATGAACCGGTTGAATGAGAGTTATATATGCGGAATACATATAATCGATTATATATATAGGCATAAATTGAAATAAAAAAATCGAAGAAACTAAAATCGCGAATAATGTTATGCATAGAAAATATAGGCGTCTTCCAAAAAAGTAGGCATAAATAAGTGATTAAAGGCTATAAACGACAATTCAAATCATGAAGGAAACTTTTGCTATTCGTACTTTTAAAATATAGGCGTCTTCTAAAAAAGTAGGCATAAATAAGTGATTAAAGGGTATAAACGATAATTCAAGTCACGAATGAAACTTTTGCAATTCGTGCTTTTAATATATAAGTATATATATATATATAATTCCAATAGTAACTTGATATTTTTTTTATACTATGTTAATATAAGATTATCCTTGATTATCTTATAGTAGACCCACCTCAACATGATACGCCTCGAAAAACTAAATGATTCAAATATACACTGAACTAGGTCAACAACTAGAGTTGCAACCACCACAAATAGTTACAAACACTGCATCAAAGCAATGGTAAGAAAAAAAGAAGAAGAAAAAACTAATTTAATTTTTTTAATTCATGTATTTCATATATATTATTATATACGATACCTTACATGTAAAGATTAGGTGCCATATACATTATGGTATAGTAAATTGTTTTGGCCGATATATCCTTAAGGAAAATGCTATAATGCCGCATCACCTGGTGCGACTTTGGTGTGACTTTGAGGTGTCACTGTAGCATTTTCGTGTTCTTAATATATGAGCATTAGTTGAAGTTAATTTGTAGTTTGTTTTGATAGTTAATTCTATCACGTGGATGACATGGACAATATTGTAACGAACTGTTACCTCAAGCTAGTGATTAGTACTAATCCAAATCCTAATTAACCCGAGTTAGGCTTGTGGTTAAGTTCGGCGTACCTCGATTAGCGTTTGCATGACGTTTCGTGCTTGTATGAATAGTTAAATCAATTTATATATAGGTTGTCGTATAATACGAAAATTATACACAAGCCTATAAAATAGAAAATACCCAATAAACTATGGTTTACCGAGATATCAAGTGTGAAGAGGGAGTCGTGGTATGTGTGTGCACGCTCAATGACACTTGTAGGCATGTCCAGTGACTTTATTAGTGAATAATAAGCAATATATATTTATATGCTTTTAAATATAAAAATATATATTGGAAATAAAAGAATATTGAAAATATATGGATTATCGGATCGTCTCGACAGAAGCGTAAGTGCTTGATGTGTCAAAATTTGTTTCACTTTAAGGAGTGTCACTTTAACACATCGACGACTCGATCGGTTTCGAGATACCGCAACGCGTATCTTGAGGAAAATCCATATATAAAAATAGAATTCAAAGCTTATCAATTCATTTTGATCTAGAGAAGGTTCGAGATCATTCTATCGATTCTGAATCGAAGGGAGGTCGTTTCGGGGGCCGAACTCAATCAAGTTGAGGAGCTTAATTGATAACACAGCTCGTGAGTATCATATAGGTATGATTTGATTTAATGTTTATCAATTTTGGAATTGCTAGTGATGCTAGGATTATTGTTGTTTGAGCTATTGTTGATCAATTATAGTCCCTCACCTCACTAGAGGTTGTTTTCAATCAGTTTTGATGAGTTTGTGAATGTTTAAGATGATTTGGAGGTGTTTTGGGCCGATTTGGTGTAGCAGAACTGGGGTGCTGTTGAAGGTCTGGTGCGTATAGCGTGCTAGGCATTGGCTATAACGCACTGTGTACTGGGGAGGATGAACTGATATGGGTAGCTTGCTATCCATGTCAGGTAGCGCACTACCAAACCCTTGAAACTAGCAATGGTGTTGTGTTTTATGAATTATCTCATGGGGACTTAGGGACTGGTCTATGGGGTTCTAAAAGTAGTATAATGAACCTATATTGATCCTAAATGATTGGTGATAGGTTGAGGAACACCGAGGAAACGTGAGATGACTGAAAAGTTAGGAAATTTGGACAGAGACTTAACTTGAGGTAAGTACGGATTCGTTTATTTATCAATATTGTCTGGCTATTTAGTATATATAACTCCTGCTATAACTCCTGGTTTTGAGAATAGATTTATAGGAAATGGAATGGAGGATTATTTACATTCGATAGGTTGTACATATTACATACATACTAGGTAGCTTAGGATAGAACCATTGAGCATTATTGGATGGGCTAGAGAGCACACTCGCGTGATTTGTTGGTTTAACAATTGCATTAATGACACCGGTGTGTAATTGACCCTAGTTTGTAAATGAAAAATCGGGATCACAGAGTACTAATCCAAGACATTTGCTTTGCATCTGTTTATTTATTGATTTATATGATTTTCATATTATTGTTAGATAATATTGGTGCATGTTGTTATTGCATGATATTCTTGATTATTATATGGAATGTCGATGCTTAATGTGAATCCCTACTTACCGAGCAAGTTGGAGTGCTCACCCCAATTAACATTACAGGTAAATCCGACGAGTGCTACAACTACGAAATGAAAAAGTTATAGGAGTCTTGAATTTCTCTTTGATGTAATGATTTCTCTGGTCTTATATATTTGTATTGAATTACAGATTTGTAATGTCACATGGGATGGGTGATTTATATAACCGAGGTTTATTTCAGTTTTATTTTAATATTGTATATCATTTTTTGATTATTGAAAAGGTTTTAAATTTTCACTGCGTATATTAATTATTTTATTTCGATAGTCGATATACAATAGTGCTTATCAAGTGAAGAGGTAAGGCTACTGGCTCTAGTTAAGTCTGGTAATGGTAATCTGGGCTTAATTAGGGTTTCAGGCTAGGTATTTCCCTAATCAGGTTAGGGAGTGCTACAGCTTGGTATCAGAGCCTAGGTTAGGCTAAGTTAAAGCCTAAGATTAGCTTGGTTTCATTATTTTGAGATTTATTAGAATCTAGGAATACCTCTAATACAGAAAAGGTTCAGAGTACTAGGTTTAAGGCCCATTATAACCTTGATGGTGGGGACAAGGTATAAGAGCTTTGTTACATTGAATAACTCTGATACAGTGAGGTCCCATAGTTTATGTTTTATCACTTTTAGAGATAAAGTGGTAAAATTGATTTAGTTGGGTATCGTGGAAAATGCTCTGACCCTAAATTCATTTGTGGATGGTGTTCGAAGTGAATGTTAGCCTACTTTGAAGTTTAAAGTATTCTAATTACCCTAATAATGGAACCTAAGTTTTACGACTCAGAGAATGGTCTCGAGTTATGAATAAGCTTAAGGATTGATAAATGGTTTTCATCGTGATTTTGGGGGGTAACTAAAAGATAAAAAACTCATATATGTTATTTATTGTGTATACTATATGTACATAGTAGATATGATAGTATGTCTTTCCTAAATAGTAATAAGATGGCTGAAGTCCATTTATTCCTTATGATATGAGAAGGTGTTTAATTTAAGAGCTCTGGAGAGTCTTAACCTCGTGGAGATAAGAATGAAAGACATAAGAAAACTTATAAAGATGAAATGAAACTTTTCTCCAAGTAACATCTTCAATGGTCTTTGTTCCCGTTGATAATATTAGATAAATAATAGTAAGTGGAAAATCATATATTGGATCAAGACCTTGAGGTGTGTAATAGGAGAATGGAGATTATGAAATCATGAAGTACTGAATGACTTTCAAGATAAAACTCAAAGGTGGTGGACCAATTTGAGAGATGATTTAATGTTAGTATTGGGACTAGTATGGAAGAAATGAAAGTTATTTAGTAAACAAATTAGTGGTAAGTGATATAAGCCTAATAGAAGTTAGGAAACCACTAATGTAGTTACACTTCATAAATGGTTATGAAGTTGACATTCCAATTATGATGAGAATCCATATTGGAATAATAAGTGGTTTATTAAATAATAAAAAGGTTAAATTTAGAATATGGTAGTGAGTTGGTAAGATATCCTAGTCTAATCTATTAGACTGGTATAATTTAAATTAGGGAGAATGAGTGGTCAATGAATCTAAGAATTTAAGGAATCCAAGGATTAACGTGTAATAGTCGGAATCAGTATTCATTACTCAAAATTGACAACTCATTATGAAAATAAGTGAAATCAGCGGTTCTTCAAAGATAGTTGAAATCTGATTTTCACAGTGAAATGATTAGAGCCAAGGATATATATCTTTATAAGATGATTGCAGGTGGGTGCTGGATCATTTTAAGTGGATGGTGGAAACCACTAGAACTTACTAGAACCCATGCTATTTTCATAAATTAAAGGTGTCAAGTGAAGGAGAACCTATTGTAATGAAGTTGTTATTGTGTTATCAATAATAACATAGAATTTTTGAAGACTTAGAGAATACACGAACAATTACCGTACAAAATTATAAATTGGTAACGGTAAATTGGTTTATACCAGATTCTTGCAAATGCTAGTGCTAAGTTTTAAAGGTTAATCAATGGTAAGAGTGTTGAATATTAACAGTAAATCAGGGGATTTGACTGTAATTGAGAAAATATGAGGTTGTCACATATTTAACGCAAAGGTAAAAAGGAGTGAACTTGAGTTAACTGAATAAAGAAAAATGGGAAAGTAAGCTTGAAATAATTAAATATTACCAATGACTGATACAAGGATCTAGGGAATCGTTTTGTCATTTATTTAATTAACTCAAGTATGTGACGGTTATAAGTTGAAATCGAATATGAGGGTGCCTTGGGAGAATGTGGAAGTATTGTTGGACTACAATATTTGCTTGACGAAACTTGAATTTTAAAAGAAGTTAAAGGTTTATCCTAAGAGTTCTAATTTAGGTAAGAAGGTGTGGGTGATACATGAAAGCAAAATTGTATCCATTACTTCAACATATATAGTTCCAGAATTGAGTGAAGAATCATTAGTGATTGATAATCTCGAGACAACTATTTAGTTGTTATACTAAATACAACAAGGCATCACTTGTAAATTAAAGAGTAAAGGTTGTTGAGGATCTTTTAATTATTCTTTGAGATTAATGAGAATCTTAAAGGAATCATTAAAAGACAACATGAAAAAATATAACACCAATGCATTGGTGTAGGGTCCAAGTAGTGAATTTCAAACTGTGGAAGCATGAAAAATGAAAAAAAAAATTCAGAGTGATAGAAATAGAAGGTAAGACAGTTGCATTAAAAAGATTCCTAAGAGTTAGGAATTCACTCTGAAACATCACTCATCAAGGTGATTGTGTTGATAATGCCTTGAACAAAAAAAAAAAAAAAGAGACTATAATTATGATGAAAGCTGCTCAGTAATATCTCTTAGGTGAGATATTTACTGATGACCAAATTAAAGTCCTGCGTAGGTGTATCATTAGTTGAGTAGGCTAGACTGATAACTACAAGTCCATTCTTTAGAGCTCAGATGAGAGTTGAACTAATGATGAAGAATTGAGTGATGAATTAAATTGAGGATATTGATTGAGATTATCAAGTAGGTCAGGTATGATCTCGGATCAAAACATTAAGCATGTAAGTAAAGTTCTTAGAACTTGAAACAAAAAGTGAGGCAAGTGGAAGCTGAATAATATTATAACCTGGAGGGTTATATTATTCTTGCCCTATATGAATGATAGCTCATGCTCGGAAATCAATGATGAATTAACCTAAGTTGTGGCGACAACTAAAGGTTATTGATGATGTAATTGTAAAACTGACAAAGTTTATAAAAAAATTCTCGCCAGTATTGTAGTTTAAATTCTCGTGGAAAAGTAAGCGAGATATATATGTGTGGAAGAGTTGAGAGTTGTGGAGAAGCAGTATTGTTATTTCGATAAGGAACCGAAAATCTGCTTCTCAAGGGGAAGATATGTGTAATAGTTGGGAGGGACCTTTCTCAATCTTAACACAATATATCTGAAGTTGGCTATGGTTTTCGGAGAAGATAGTTTCGAGCTTGTGACTTGGAAAGTATTAATTACTGGAAGAATTATTTACTTTATGAGTTCTCTGGTGTGAATTTTAGCGGGCTATATATGAGGTTAAAGTATTTACCTTAAAAACTTGTATGTTTTACTTCGTCGTTAATTGGTAAGACGAGAAGTAATGATACGAATTTGTTTGAGCCTGAGTAATATAGAACTACACAGAAAGGTGTTATCAGACTGTCAGTATACAATTACAATTCTAGTATACGGAGAAACTTACCTATTGATATAGCTTCTTAGTTTATACTTCATGAGGAAGTGATGGTGATGATGATTTGTGTAAGTTTAGCTAACACATCATCAACTGAGAGAGCTAATTTTGAAGCTACTAATCTGATCTTTTGAGTTAAGACTCAAATTGAATTGGAGTGAATTCAATGGTGATTAGTTGTCAGAAAGCTAATCAATGTTATATAGAGTGTAAGAGGTTAACGCCTAGTGTATATTATCCTGATTAGTTAGTTTCTTATAATGGTATGTTACGATTCAAGGATAGGTTATGGATTCCAACTCAGTTTCAGGTGAGGCAAGAAGTACTACGAAAATCTTATAGATCTCTTTACCGCATTCGTCTTGATAGCAGTAAGGAATATCATGAAATGAGGCGCCTTTATTTATTGTTAATCTGGGATGAGAAAAATGATGCTGTGGAAATAATAAAGAGATATGAGATATGTCAGCAAATTAGGGCTAAGCACTAGCCCTCGATTAGTGTATGCGTGCATTTACATGACGTTTTATGTTTGTATGAATTGTTAAAGCAATTTATATATAGGTTGTCGTGTAATATGAAAATTATACACAAGCCTATAAAATGAAAAATACCCAATAAACTATAGTTTACCGGGACACCAAGTGTGAAAAGGGAGTCGTGGCACGAGTGTGCACGGTCAAGGACACTTGTAAGCATGTCCGGTGAGTTTATTGGTGAATAATAAGCGATATATATATATTTATATGTTTTTAAATATATAAATATATTGGAAATAAGAGCATATTAAAATATATGGATTATCAGATCGTCTCGAATGAAGTGTAAGTGCTTGATGTGTCAAAATTTGTGTCACTTTAAAGAGTGTCACTTTAACGCATCGACCACGCGAGCGATCTCAAGATAGCGCGATGCGTATCTCGAGGAAATTCGTATATAAAAATAAAATTAAAAGCTTATCAATTCATTTCGGTTGAGAGTGTTCGGTCAATCTCGGATCGAAGGGACATCGTTTCGAGAGCCGAATTAGATCAAGTTGAGGAGCTTAATTGATCACACAACTTATGAGCATCACATAGGTATAATTTGATTTAATGTTTAGCAAAGTTTGAATTATTGGTGATGCTAGGATTATTGTTGTTTGAGCTGTTTGTTGATCAATTATAGTCCCTCACCTCACAAGAGGTTGTTTTCGATCAGTTTTGATGAGTTTGTAAATGTTTGGGATGATTTGGGGGTGTTTTTGGGTTGATTTGGTATAGCAGAACTAGGCTGCTATTGCAGGTCTGGTGCACATAGCGCGTTAGGCACTAGCAATAGTGCGCTATGTGTACTAGGGAAGATGAACTAACATGGGTAACACACTATCCATGTCAGGTAGTGCGCTACCAAACCCTTAAAACCAACAATGGTGTTGTGTTTTATGAATTATCTCCGGGGGACTTAAGGATTGTTCTAGGGGTTCTAAAAGTAGTATAATAAACCTATATTGATCCCAAATGATTGGTGATAGGTTGAGGAACACCAAGGAAACGTGAGATGACCAGAAAGTTAGGAGATTTGGATAGAGACTTAACTCAATGTAAGTACGGATTCTTTTATTTATCAATATTGCATGGCTATTTAGTATATATAACTCATGTAGTTGTTGGAATGGAATGGGGGATTATGTACACTATGGTGGTTTTCAATAAACAGAAAACGGTGTGTAATGTGACCATGCTATAACTCATGGTTTTGAGAATAGGTTTATAGGAGATGGATTCCCTTCCCAGCCTATATATAACTTTTGCTCCATTCGATAGGTTGTATGGATTACATACGCATTAGGGGATTAGGATAGAGCCATTGGGCATTAATGGATGTGCTAGAGAGCACATGAGCCAATGTCTTGGTCTAGCAATTGCATTAATGGCATCAGTGAGTAATCGACCCTAGTTTTATAATTGAAAAATTGGGATCACAATGTACTAATCTAAGATATTTGCTTTGCATCCGTTTATGTATTGGTTTATATGATTTCCTTATTATTGTTATATATCATTGGTGCATGTTGTCATTGCATGATATTCTTGATTATTACATGGAATGTTGATGTTTAGTGTGAATCCCTACTTACTAAGCAAGTTAGAGCGCTCACCCCAATTAACATTACAAGTAGATCCGATTAGCGCTACAACTACGAGATGGAGAAGTTATATGAGTCTTGAACTTCTCTTTGATGTAATGATTTCCTCTGGTCTTATATATTTGTATTGAATTACAGATTTGTAATGTCACATGGGATGGGTGATTTATACAACCGTGGTTTATTCTGATTTCGTTTTAATATTGTATATCATATTTTGATTATCGAAAAAGTTTTAAATTCTTATTGCGTATATTAATTGTTTTATTTCGATAGTAGATATACAGTAGTGCTTATCAGGTGAAGAGGTAAGGCCGCTGGCGCTAGTTAAGTCTGGTAAGGGTAATTTGGGCTTAATTAGGGTTTCAGGCTGGGTATTGCCCTAATCCAAGTTAGGGGATGCTACAAATATAAGCAGAGCCGATCCCAGGCAGGGCATGTAGGGCAATAGAAAAAATTTATTAAATATTATGTAATGGTTCTTTGATGTGTGCAAGGTATGTCCTAACTTCATGCATTTCTATTAAAGTTACTAATATGGTTCAATATAATTAATGAAAATACTAAGTTGACCCGAATTGGGCACCCAGATTAATTTATGCATTGATGTGTGTGTGCATAAAAATTAAAGTGTATCTAAAGGACATCTACAAGTGTGTGTCCATTTTTGTGCCCACTTGGGTCACCTCAACATTTTGCTCAACTTTTTTTTGTTAATAATATAAATATATTTTACATATAATGTATACAATATGTATAAATTTTTTTTAAAAATAGCCCCCTCCCCCAAAAATGGGGGCTTGATGATATGCGTTTATCGTTTCAATGAATTTTGAAGACTATATATATATATATGCGATGGCATTTCCTAGTTTCCCACACTTAGGATATTATAAATGGCTTCCGCATAATCAATAAAACTTCTGCTAATAAATTCATTTAATAAAAGGTTTAATTAGAAAGGCTGACTAATACGTAGTTAAATCCTGCGTGGATATGATTAGGGCTTAATTACGAGATTAGGTCGAGCGGTGTCGTAGATTAGGAGAGGGGCCATCACAAAGAGAGATAGGTTTTATCATGGAGTTAGTACTAGGCACTAAACCTGTATCTATACCGCCATACCGCATGTCTCCAAGAGAGTTAGTGGAGTTGACGAGTTGGTTGCAGGATTTTGGACGAAATGATTTATCACACCTTCTATGTCACCAAGGGAGCACTGGTCCTGTTCATAAAGAAGAAATACAATACTTTGAGACTATGTATCGATTATAGATAGTTGAACAGGGTCACAGTCAAAAATAAGTATCCTTACCATGGATTGATAACTTATTTGATCAGTTAAGAGTATTTCTCTAAGATGGACCTGCGATCAGGGTATCATCAACTTAGAATAAGGGACAAGGATAGGTCCAAGACGACATTTAGTATGAGATATGGACACTATCAATTTATAGTCATGCCGTTTGGTTTCACTAATGCTCCTACCGTGCTTATGGGTTTGATGCATTGAGTGGCGAGGCCATTTCTTGATCGATTCGTATTAGTTTTCATCGATGATATATTGATATATTCGAGGACTAGAGAGGATCCCGAGTACCACCTCAGAGAGACGTTACAGACCTTGAGGGAGCATCGACTCTACGCCAAGTTCAGTAAATGTGAATTTTAGCTATCAAAAGTCAAGTTTTTGGGACATGTTGTTGGAGTAGTAAGCATTACTGTAGATCCAACTATGTTTCAGGCTATTATGGATTGTCTTACGCTAATGTCAATTGCGGAGATCATGAGTTTTTTGGGTTTAGCAGGATATTACTACAGGTTTGTGAAGGATTTCTTGAAAATCGTTTCACCGATTATTAAAATAACTCAGAAAGACATCAAGTTTCACTGTGTGAGAAATGCGATGAGGCATTTACTCAGCTAAAGATATTGTTGACTACCGCATCAGTGTTGATATTGCTAGAGGTTGGACATGGATTCCTTGTATATACAGATGCTTCTCATATAGGTCTAAGTTGTGTGTTAATATATGATAAATGCATGGTGGCTTATGCATTCAGATAGCTGAAGTTACATGAGAAGAATTGTCCCACTCTTGATTTAGAGTTAGTTGTTGTAGTATTTGCTCTGAAGATATGGAGACATAATCCGTATGGAAAGATGTTCAAACTCTATACTAACCATAAGAGTTTGAAAACCTCTTCACATAGAAAGAGCTTAGGATGAGACAGCGCCGATGGTTGGAATTTCTGAAGGACTATGACTTTTCTCTGGAATATCAATAATGAAAGGCTAACGTAGTTGCTAGATGCACTGAGTAAGATGCCATTTGGAGATGCCGAGGTGGTTAGATGTCATATGATGCATGAGTATGGATTACTCACGGTAGAGGCGAAGATGACTCAGTCAGTTATTCCTATCGATACTCGGGTGACGATTTGTGCACAGATAAGGCTTCAGAAAATGTCTACTCAAAGGGTGTTAAAGGGATAGAGAGCCGGCATCTTATACCCGAGACTTAGTGAGTTAGCCTAGATTACTGATTTTACTGATAAGACTTAGATGATGGATCATTTTCTGAAATTTAGAGCAGATTGTGGATACTAGCAGTGGCAGAGCTAAAGATAGGATTCTTCAAGATTTACACCATTTTCAGTTCACTGTTCATCTAGGTAGGGCCAAAATGTGCTTTGACATGAATAGACATTGTTGGTGACTTTGGATGAAAGCGGACGTATCAGAGTTTATCAGGAACTATGGGATCTACAAACAAATGAAGGTAGAGCATCATAAACTCAGAGGAATATTAAAGCCACTTCCTAGCCACTTCCCATTCCACGATGGAAATGGAAAAACATCCATGGATTTTGTTAGAAAACTGCCGAGAACTTCCAGTTGACATGATTCTATTTGGGTGATTGTGGACAGATTGACAAAATCTGCCCATTTCATACTAGTTGCAGCTCATTACATGTTTGAACAGTTGAGTATATTATTCGAGAGGGAGATTATTAGGCTGCAAGGGGTACCATTAACTATTACGTCAAATAGAGATGTTATGTATACATCCATCAAAGGGCAAAATATGCAGGAGCAGTATGGTACGCGCCTCCAGTTTAGGACAACCTTTCACCCTTAGACTGATGGACAGGCTTATAGGTTGATTCAGACTCTCGAGGATATGCTCGAGGCTTGTGTACTTGAGTTTGGAAGATCTTGGGAGGAATACCTATTGTTGTGTAAGTTGGCATACAACAAAAGTTATAAGGCTAGCATTGACATGGCGTCATTTAAGGCTTTATATGGTAGATCGTGTTGCTCGCCATATTTGTAGCATCCCCTAACCAGATTAGGGCGATACCCGGCTTGAAACCCTATTAAGCCCATATTACCCTTACTATTTTAATTAAAGCTAGTAGCCTTACCACCTTCACCTGATAAGTACAATTGCATATCAAGTATCGATTAAAACAAATTTCGGTACGTAACGGAAATTCAAAACCTTTTTCAATAATCAAAATAAGATATACAGTATTTAAAATAAAATCGGAAGAACCATCGCTTATACGAAACTCCCATCTCATATGATATATCTACGGAAACTAAATATGTTTTTCCTCTCCCTTGAATACCGCGATAAGAAACGACGGTGATAATCAAACCAAGACGCTTTCCCGCCGAACCTCAACTGAAAAGCATCGGTATCATCTAAATAATAAAGGCAAGTTTTTCTCATGTGTGTGCTCCATCTCGACAACATGTTATAAGCTACAAAGTCGTTGACAGTCCACATAAATGCATCGCGTATTAAAAATTTTATTTTTGTCGATACATCGTAGGTAGGCACTCCATCGTACTACAAATGCTGCAATTCTTTCACCAACATATGAGAAACACATCAATTTATTACGACGGATTGGTCGGTCCAGGTATGATCACTATTAAGAATATTTGTTTTTTCTTTAATCACATCGACAAAGGCAAGTTGTACGGTGTTAAAATCATAGGCCATGAGGAGTATGATTTGTCGGTCATTCCAAAATGTTGGAATCGATCAGTTCATAACCTAAGTTGAACGTTACAAACTTCGGAGCTGAAGGTAGGATTCACTTGATTGAAGCGGTTCCATGTTATAGAATCGGATCAATGATGTATATTGTCCTCATCTATAACATGTTATGATTGTCATCGCATGTGTTTCGTTGTAGATTTCGACTCGAACAAACATTGTAAATGAAGCGCTAAGGGAAAGTAAAGCATTGTCTCGAGCAAGCGTTTATTGGAATTAAACCAAAGTTCCCACAAAACTTGCAAGACGTAAGGTCGTAGTCGGACATCCAATAAAACATGCATAATTGGGGACAACAATCAATTCGCTTCATACGATAAACCCAACCAATGCATTAAACTTTTATATGTATAAAAACTATCAACCAAACAATTGTCTTTAGGTAACGTGTCTTTACAAGCATGCAAGATTTGGTTAAATGCTTGCTCAGAAATATGGTGATTCGACTTTATCATCAATAAACGCGTTATTGCTTAGAGTTTGTCATCTTCTCGCAACCCGGTCAAAACGGTTGATTTACAGTGCGTCAATCATTTTAAATAAATATTTCTTTTCAAGGTTCGGTTTTTCCTCATGATTCCAATCAAAACTCAGCCCCGTGTGGTCGTGTATCATATAATGATATGACGTCAGATATTCGTCCATTGGATCATCAACTTCATCGTCCTGATCATTTAATAATTCTTCCTCCCCATGCTCGGTCTAAGGATAATATTCGGGAACAAATCGTTGACTCGCTAAATGAAGCTCTACCGTGTTTACATCATAGTATTTCTCTTTGTGACATTTTCGGCATGGACATCGAATTTTTGTTTCGTTAAGAAAAGTGGTGCAATGTTGCATGAAAAATTTTATGAACTCTTTCACTCCAACCACAAACTCCGATCGAGTGTAACCGCCTTCAATGCGATTGTACATCCAATCTCAAAATATAGATGTCTCAAAAGACGTGCACACCAATCACTATATACATTGTTGTTGATGTTACCCATAATTAGGCAAATTGATTGCATTAATTTGCATGTACTTTGCGTCATATACATTTTGTTTCAAACGTTATTATAAATTATTAAAATTGTATTTCAATATATAACCACCATGATTATTAAAAAATTAAGTGTTTTCTTTTGTTTCAATTGATTTTGCATAAAACGTATTTTGCTTCATTACGTCTTCTTTTTCAGGTATATATATATACTATAAGTACTATTTTTTCATTAATTAAAGTTTTAAAGTACATTAATATAATTGTACATATATTGTAAATTATTAAGATTTTCTTTAAAAATATATATAGTGTAATTATTATATTTTATGTGGTTTTCTATAAGTTCTATATATATAATAGTATACAATTGTTGTTATATATATTTTTTGTTCAATCAATTATACATTTCCTATATTTATTTATTTTTAATATACATTTTTCGTTAATTAATCTTAAAGTGCTTTATGTTTGTAACGACCCGTTTTATCAACGTCGTTATTTATTTTGTAATTTCATATTTGAACGCCAGCTCAGATCCACGTGGATGTCACGGGTAGGCTAGGACACACGTCGACCTAGGTACACTAGCTATTTGTCTAATTGATTGTTTTATTTTGCAATGCATATTTATGAATTTATCCGCTAATACATCGCATGTGTGTGTGTTTGTATGGTTATATCGTGTGAGATTGTGTGATGGATATTCACCTCAAAATGCGTGTCAACATGGGTATCGGTAGGCAAACTACGGGTACACTAGGAAACTCGACTAATTCAAGTTAAGATGACTAGTTGATCAAATAAAATATGTAATGTAACCATAGGCTAAATTGATTAAATTAGAACTATAGGCTATGGTGTGCCTCGAAATGCATGTCTAGATGCGAGGCGCTGGGATAACGGGTATTCGAGGGTTAGTGAGACCATAGATTTGCTAATAAAAAGTCTAAGTGTACTAACCATGATCAAATTATATGGCTAAGTTAGCTAGTTGAATAATTGAATCAAATCTTCATATAGTTAGAAATGAATTTTGTAGGTCATGGATGAACATAGAGATGATCTTCGTAAGTAATCCTAAACTCGTAAGTGGGTTATTAGAGTAATTAATACATGTGTGACAGCATGAATAAGGACCACAAGATAGTCCTCGAGACCCACATAGCACACTTTGATTATGACCAAACATATATAAAGCAATTGAGTGGAGTTCTCATCTCCGGAAACAATTTACTGGCAAATCTGAGAATTAAAGAAGAAGAAGAGTAATTTAGGAGCTGAAATCCAACATTTAGAGTTCAAACTTGAAGATTAAACATAAGCTAATCATCTTCTCCATCTCCTACACATTCAAATGAACTCAAATTGGCATGCTTTGGTGTAAATTCAAGTTTAAGGACTAGGTCGCTATTTTTAGGTGAATTCTTGTTGAATTACAAGTATAAGTACCATTTCCATTGAGAATTACAAACTGCTTTTGAAGAAATTGAGGTTTTGGTGAATTCGAAAAAAAATTAGTGAATGCATGGAATTTGATGATTTTGATCTAATTGATGTTGATTTGTTTATGTGAATTATGTTTTGGAGTCTCCATGTAGGGGAGAATAACATTTCAGGGTTAGGTTAGCTAGTTGGAGTATTGGAGACAAAGTTCTCGAATTGAAAAATTATGTCACTTGGCGCGAATAGACACTCTAACCAAATTGGCTAGCGCGCTATTCGGTATGGGCTTTCAATTGTTTTTCAAAATGAAGAATAGTAGCGCGCTAGACTGATTCCCTAGGGCGCTAATCACACCTAGCTTGCTAGGAAGACCCATAAGCGCACTAATGACATGAAAATTGAAACTTGGGGGTTGTTTTGATGATTTCCAACTTAATACATATTCAACCACTTGTAAACAACTTAAACTTATAAAATTGGACTTCAAGGACTTAGGTAACCATAACTCGGTGTCGGGGAGCTAATCGGGTCGAGTTCGGGAGTCCGGGGAGGTCGGAGAGCCTTGTGAAGTTTGCAAAACCCAATTGAAGAGCTTTGAGTATTTGATTATGTTTTGATTCCATAATTATTATTCATGCTTATTCCCATTACTCTATTCCTTTATTTGGACGTGGGTCGAGTTTACTCCCCCAAATTTCCACGTTTTGTGTTCATGATGCGCTAGATTATAGCATGTGTGACCCGACCCTCAGTGAATGGAAAATCGAGCTTGCCTTTGGTGACTCGGCGGATTTGGCTAATGCCACGAGGGACCAGGTAAAAGAGTATTGAGGGCACCTAACGAAGGGATCCTGGTGACCCATAGTACGGTCTAGTCCATTTGGAGCGAACACACACACACACCTTGTTTTAGCTTACATGTGAGCCCATTATAGTTGCCTATCTTTTACATTTCGCATGTATATTTAACGATAGTTATTGTATTTCCTTTACTTTATCATGTGAATGCTCATAGGGGGATTTTACTCATTGAACTCGTTATTTGTCTTTTTGTGATGTCAAGTGCAGATCGTACTACCAATAGGGGCAAGGAGATCCTAGGCGGCTACATCTGATTGGCCGCTATTGAGGTTTTAGTAGTACGTGTTTATTTCGATACTTTGTACTATTTTAGATATTGGGATACTAGAGTAACACTGTACATGTATATATACATTATTTTTATAGTATTGTCGCTTATGTACAAAATATTTTTTCGAGTTTTCAACAGTAGGACATGCTCATATGGAAACGTTTATTATAATGATTAAATACTTTACTTGCTTAAATTAAGGCTATCGCCGATTTATTGTTAACATGAATGATACGAACCACTAGCACGGCTAGGACTCAAATAAGCTTACATATAGTTGAACCTAAGGAATATAAAGACTTAAGGAAATAAATCAAGAAAATAATGAATAATCGATTAACTAAACTAGTAACACGAACGTAGACATGATTATCGAGACATGAGATGGACGGGCAGGTGCTGGACACGTGTAGCTAGTCCTACCGGCCAATAGCTCACGACACGACGACACCCCAGGGGTAGCCTCGGGGCGCGAGCCTGCCACAATGTTTGTACATATAGTTCTTTATTTTTTAAATCAGTTATATATTTCCTATAGTATACAAGCGATGTTACATATAGTCCTTTATTTTTTCCTAAATGAAATGTAATTTGTCTAATTAATTTTTATCATTTAAATAAGATTTTAGTTGTAATGTGTACAACATTAATATTTTATTTTACTTTTTTAACAATAAATTTGCATTCAACTCAAGATACACTTATTCCTATTATATTATAACACATTACAAAAAACAAATTCATATCAATATTAAAAAATTGTATACAAACATCACAAATAATGAAAATAAAAATTAAATTACAATAACACATGCATTTTTCTCACTAATATAAAAATCATAAAATCACTACTACTAATTTCTCAACAAAAAACAAATCTATTCAAAGAATTTAATTTTAAAACAATTTTATTCAAACCATTATAATCATACAATATTATTATAATATTTTATTCAAATAATTTTCACAAAAAAATACACAATCACCCATTTTTCATATAAAAATATAACTTAAAATAAGAAATAGATTAAATCAATTCACAAATTAATATATTTTTATAACAATTCCGTAACGACCCATTCTGAAATTAGGGCATCGCCCTGCCTAATCCCTCTATTAAGTCCTAACCACACCATATAAGAACCAATAAAGAATTAGTCAACCTCTTTAACATCTTATTACCTATCAATTATTCATTGTTCAAATAGATATAAGCATATACCTATCCTATGTAAGTTCCTAAATTAGAGTTAATTACAATTTTCTAACTTAAAAGTTATTTAGCGGAAGTCTTATTAATTCGACTAGCGGAAGCTTATAATATGTAGCCTAGTTAGAAGTGACTTAGTCGTCTATACACATACATTACACTAGGAATACCCCCACAACAAATATAACATTACCTCGATCCATCTTGCCTCGGTCATGACACGTATCTTGCCTACAGGTCCCAAGTCATGAGTCATTTGATCATAATTAAGTAATTAAACCTTAATTAGCATTTTTGGCTATGAAAAATTCATAAATTAATATATAATTACCTCAAAATAAAAATTATACTTAAGGCATCACGGAAGAAGACACGATTGAAAGAGGCAGGGCAGAACGTGGCGGGCCTAGGCGGACCTGGGCTAAAAATGAGGCCAACAGAGAGGAGACAAGGATGTCGGGGTCGACTAGATCAAGGAAAGAGAGGCAAATATGTTGGGGTTAAGATTTTGGGGTCGGGGTCGACGGGACCGAAAATGAAAAGGTTATGGTTTTAGGGCTAAGGTCGATAAAGAGGGAGGAGTGTGGGTAAGAAGGCAAAAGGGGGAGAGGGCAGACATGGAGAAGGATTAGTGATGGTAGAGAGGGAGGGCAAAGAGCAGAGAGGGAAAACGGCTAGTAATCGAGGGAAAAGAAAGACCAGATGGAAGAGAGAGGAAGAGGAAGCGTTTTCATCAAGGCCAAGGATTTAGCGATGGGAATAACGATGAGGTATACCCCATCGCTATTCTCATACGTGTCCTAGTCACCTGCTACCACGTCGCGCCCGTTGCTAAATAGCGACAGGGAATAGCCGTCGCTATTCCCCGTCTCTATCGCTTCCTATTTTTTGTAGTATTAAATAAAACTTGGCAAAGCTGGTGATGATTGCATTCCATGAGTAGTCATTTTTGCAAGGCATGAGTAGTCCTCCCCGCCACAAACCCTTTTCGCTCGCTATGCTTCCATTGTTTTCGAAGCCTTTAGGCTTCCATTTCTCACTCCTCGTTGCATTCACGCAGACACGAAAAGGACAACGAAAAAAAGCTCAGAGCAAAGAGAAAAATTGAGGGTGCTCGATTTTATGAGTTAGAATTGTGAAGAAGAAGGTAAACACAAAAATCAACTGACGCGAACCAAAAGGGCAGCAGTGAAAAATCGATCCGAATTGACAATGCCACATGATTTCAATTTTTCACATGATGTGCATTGGCATTGAAAGCAACCGTTTAATCCATTTTTATAAGGGTAATATATATATATATATATATATATATCTTTTTAGTTTGAGAATGAATCTACTCCTTCATGTCGTTCTTGCACAAAGCAACACTAAACATCTAGGGTCATTAGAACGCACTTAAAAATAGATCTAAAGGTTGAGATATGTCCCGGTCACTTTGTGACTCTAAAATAGACATGCTTAGCGTACACCACCTTTGTTTAGACCTTTACATAGTCAATTTTAAATAAATTCACAGTCTAAGATCACACCATTGCGCGAATTCAATTGAATTAACTCAAACCATTCGTGATATCATATACTACATGCAGTAGCATACCAGACAAAAATTAAAATTAGTTTATTTATTTTCTTTTATACTACGCGCGGTAGCTTGTGAACCTTACTAAATTGAAGTGCATATACACTTATATATTAGGGGGTTAAATTTGGGTTGAGAGTAGAGAATGGTGTGAGTTAGGCTAGTATCTGAGTTGTGTGGACCAAGATTGAGAGATGTTGTTCTTAAAGTTTTTATAGGGGAGAGTTTTCTTTTGTGTACTAAATTATTAATAGTGAATTTTTTTTTTCTTGTGGCTTTTTTTTCTTTGATTTTGGGTTTTCTGCGTAACTTCGCGTCTTCTTGAGTTTGACAAGAATTGAGTACTAGAAATCACCTCACATTCTCTTGATTTCTGTGACGTTCTAAACTGTGTATGTAGCTAAGTGTTTTTTATTTAAAAATTAAACCAACCCACATCATTGATCCTACTTTCTTGATCCATTACTCATATCTTGAGAGTAATCAAGAGTTATGGTTTAAGCAACTCATAATACCCTTGTTATGTTTTCCATCGATCATTGGTGATCCTAGGACTCCACTATATATGAATCCCACTCACTAGGATCTTCAATGCATATTTGTTGACAACCCGTAATCATTGTCCATTTATTGCGATGATTTCCATCATGTATCTCGATGCAAATTTAAAGCTCTTGACTATTTAATTAAAACTAACCTTATGATCAATTATTTTTATTTTTATTTTTTTCCCATTCACCTTAGGATCAATTAATAGATTTACTTAACTTAGCCACTATATTAATTGGAGGCCGCTAAGGGCACCCCACCTTTTAATGAAGGCACCCATATTATTTGTAAAAATTCCAGCAAAACTGAAAAAGACCCTTTTGCCCCTGTATATATAATGATTCAACCTCAAATCATTTTGACAAAGAAAAAGGGCACCCCACCACAAGGTTGAACCACAAAGCCACATTGCGTTTGTCGAGTTTTTATCGATTATTGCGGATTGACATCATCCAACAGCGAGGAAACAATGTTTGACAACCATATGATCGTTTATTAGAACTGTTTAGTTGTGAAAAACTGTGAAAATGATGATTTGTTTGTCAACGTAGGGTTTGGTAATTTGCTCAAATCCGAACTTGTTTCCACTATATAATGGAGGATTGTACTGCTACGGTGCAAGAGGAGGTCGAAGTTGAGGTAATTTTGCAAATTTATTGTGTTTTTTTTGCGGTTATCCGAAGTTTCTGTCGATGTGCGCGATTGTATCGGCCTCGCAGGACCGAGATGTATAGTAATGTCTCGGTCATAGAGGACCGAGAGGTTTTACGTAGGTCACGGTATGGTACTACCGATAGTACTGAGTAACTCTCGGTCGTACGTGAGCGAGACTCTGAATAAAGTATCGGACCTGTACAACCGAGAACCTGTTTTTTTGGGTTTTATGGTGATTGTGATGTACATTTTGGTTGATTATAATGTTACACTGTTTGTATTGCAGGTAATGCCGGTTTCTACCCTATTTCCGGACTACAAGGACACGTTTACACCTTGTAGGCCATTCCCCTCTAGAGAAGCGGCTATTTCATGGCTTCAAATGATTAGTCGTGAGAACAAGTTTGTGTTAGTAACGAAGCACTCGGATGTCGGGGGCATTAAGCGCAGGGGAAGGGTGAAACTTGCGTGTGAGAGGTTTGGGACATATAGGGGGCTGTCTCAGAGAGTAGGGAAGGGGAAAATGGCCAAAATTTAAAAGAAATCAAGAAATGATGAAAAGACGAGGACTCAAACTGGTACGAAGAAATGTGGATGCCCTTTCCTTATCAACGTAAAGGAAAATGCTGACTCCTTGTGGTATGTCACTGTTATGTGTGGGAGGCACAATCACGACCCTGCAAAAAACTTGGACGACCATTCATTTGCCGGAAGACTGGATAAGGGGGAGCAGGAAGTTGTGGTGCAAATGACAAAGGGGAATGTGAAGCCAAAAGACATCCTAGATACGTTGAAGCAAAGAGATGTTAGAAACGTATCGACAATGAGGACAATATATAATGCAAGACAAAAAGTCTGAAACGAGGATGCGGGTGGGAGGACTCAAATTCGGCAGCTCAGGGAGATTAGTCGACCTTCGTCTACACCAGGTGTTGTGCCGCCGGCAAAAATTAAGACAAAGGGAAGGACACCGGGGTTTCCAATCGGAGGCTAGGCAGTATCGAAGAGAAAACACGATGATGAAGATTCTTCGACGAGACGGTTGCCGAGCGGATTTGAGTCCTCCCACTCCACAAAAGAGGCCTCCAATTCTAGGCAGAAGAAAGGCAAGGTTGTTCCTAAAATGCGTCGTGCCAGTCGACGCATGCAAAGTGCATCTAACATGGCTTATGGTCATTGCGTAGAATCGGATTGGTTGCCACATGTTGAGGGCATTATCGATGTGGTTTCCGATGGAAATTGTGGATATCGGTGTGTAGCCTCTGGGCTTGGACTTGCCGATGTAGACGGGTGGAGGATTGTGCGTAGAAGGATGTATGATGAGATTATCGGGTACGAAGACCTTTGGCGGGAAGTGCTTGGCTCGAGTTTCGAGACTGTCAAGAATGCGGTGCATTGCCCAGAGAATCAAGTTGGTGCATCTTTCAAAGAATGGTTGACACTTCCAGACGTAGGATTGTTAGTATCCACTGCATTCAATGTCATTCTTGTAAACCACTCGCATGGGAGTGCCTGGACATTTCTACCTCTACGTAGTGCTCCTCCATCGTCGTTGCACAACAGACTTATCATTGCAATAATAAATGAAAGGAATATCCATTGGGTTAGGGTAAGTTCTATGATTTTTTGTGAATTGTTTTGTTTCCCCCTTAATCGGGTTCGTGACAATATCTTCTATGTTCTACTGTTCACTTTGACAGGTGAAGTTGCGTGTGAATGCATCGTTGTCATCCTTATATCCATCGTGGGATCGGTATGTTGAGGACTGCGCCAAAGGTTGGCGAGATGGATTCGTATTTCGAGACATCGCGCCCATTGCAGCTGTTGATGAAACCACCATATCCGTTGTAGATTTAGGTACACTGTAGTGTAAAGCTTGTACCTAGAAATCTTGATGGCTGTACATTTAGAAATTTTGACAGTTACTTTGAATGTTCTATGGATATACAAATGTCGTGCTGTATTTTGATTCTTGTTTAGTTATGGATGGACACTTGTAGAGTGAGTTTGAATGTTACGGAGATATATAAGTAGTTAAGTTTCGGTGCAAATCGTCGTGCTGGATTTTCATTTTTGTATAGTTAGTATGACATACCACAAACGATCTATCATGAGTTAAGTTTCGGTGGAAAGTGACGTGTCGGCCCTGACTGACCGAGACCGACGGTATAGTCTCGGCCACACTCCACCGAGACCAAATGTGACAGCTCGGTTATTCAGCACCGATAATGACACATTAGTGTCGGACCTGCATGACCGACACCACCTCAGAACCAGAAAAACCATGTATTGTAGAACAAATTAACCAAGTTTGAAATGAATTGAAATGTAAAACAGCAAGTAATGTAAAACAATGTCCAAACTGCGCCAAACTATCATATATCACTCATCAAGCATACAATTACAGATGTCCGAATCAAACATAAATCAAACATGACAACATATACCAATCGGTCATAAACCATGAGTTTTAAATTACCGAATCGTGTGAAGTTGTCATAAAACTGTCATAGAACATGATCATCAAACATTAATCAACTAGTCTCGGCCAAACAATAAGACAAATGTCTATGTTCCCCATCCCCGTCTGGTCATTGCTTTGGTTTCTTTAGATTCTTCCTTTGATACTCCTTCACAATCACTCTCTTCGTAGGGCGAGCATCGGCGGTGGCGGGCGGAGTGTGTGGAAGTGCTACCATGCTGGGACGGTACGGAGGATCTGGTATAGATTGCATATGGGTCCCAAGTGACCTAATCAAAATGCAACAACCATTGTTAGCATAAAAAATTATACTAAAACATCAATCATAAGAGGATATGGATAACCATCTCACCTTACTTCAGACGAGCCATACCTGAAAACATTACAACATATAAGCGCATGGAACAAAACCCTAAAAAAATTTACCAAAAAAAATGTTCAAATTCATCCATTTCTGATGTCTCGGTCAAGCAGGTTCGTCATATTTTCGATCACCCATGACCGACAAGGAGTCCAATATATCGACAGTGTACAATCGAGTCCAATAGAAAGTTCTCGGTTGTACACCACCGAGATGGATTGACCATTTCAATTCGCCTTACTCTCGTCCTATTACGACCGAGCCTACTCTAACCCTCTCGGCGGTGTACAACCGAGAGTAGGAGCAAATTCTCGATTGTACACCACCAACGCCACATTACTTATCACTAATTGTAGCTCTCGTCATGTCTCGGCCGAGATAACTGAATTATTCTCGGCCATGCGTAACCGAGACGCTGTGAACTCTTCCGGTCTTCCTGGCCGAGACTGCGAGTTCCTAAAAATATTAGCTTCTGTCTCGGCCATGCTTGGCCGAGACAGTTGACACAGTCTCTGGCCTGTGTGGCCGAGAACAGCGATTTCTCAGTTTTTTTACAATTGAACAAACCGCCACACACACATTACAACTACTCTACCAAATGTAACTTAATTATACTAAAAACGTACCTTCAAACGATCGATTTTGGGCAAAATATGTGTGTTCGACGATCTTCAACCGAGCCCTAACTTGGAGACGAAATCGGCTCACACCCCGACCCTACGAACTGCAAAAAACTCGTACAACGAAGGAGAAACACAAGGGGAGACACGGGAAACACGATTTCGGGGATTCCTCTCACAAGTGACTCAAAAGAAATGAATTCTTCCACAAGATTTCGGTGAAGGTGGTGGTGGGGGTGGTGGGGTGCGAGGGTTTTTTGCACGAGGGGTATTTTGGGTATTTCGGGTCTAATTTTTGGGTGCCTCAGGTAAATTGGTTTGTGCCCACATTAACTGGGTGCCTTCATGAAAAGGTGGGGTGCCCTTAGCGGCTCTCATTTTATCAACTAATACATTGGTACATATAATGCACACTATACACAAGCATACACAAAAAACATCGATATACTGATTACTTCACGGTAGAGTCCCTCAATCCCGACTAAGTGTCAGTCAAGATTAAGCCTCTAACCACTTGAGAAAGTTAATGATGCAGGTCATTCCACATCTATTCAAATTGCTTTTTCAAGTTCAAGATTGCCCGCTCCTCTTCTTCACTCTCCATTGAATTCTCAGGTTTGGACTTTTATAATGTGCCACAGGCCTCTAATGACCCAACAACCGAGATTAAGCTAATTATCTTCTACTAATCAAGTAGATGACTCACTGATTTAATATAAGATTACTTAAATAAGAGATCGGAAGTTCGAGCTTCAATATAGGCAAGTTGTTGGTTTCTTTCTTATAAAAAAAATGTGCCACAAGTCCCGCCTAATTTAAAGTTGGCCTAATCAAGCATTAGCGAAATCAACTTTTTCTTTAAAAAGGATGCCCAAACGCGGCTAATCCTTCGCTCTCCTAGGCCTATGAACATGTTTAATAGTAAGCTTATTCCTTTCTTTCTTTTTTTGTTCTTTCTCAACAAAAAAAATGAATTCTTATTTATGACAAACATTATTATTGTTGTGAATTGAATTAGAACTTGCTAAAAACTAGAGAAGGAAAATAGAAGACTAAAAACTTCTACTACTACAAACTACTACTACAAAGAGAAGAGAAGAAATGAGATAGTTGGAATGAGAAGTTTTCATTCAACTTGGTGTGTATTACAATGGGTATGACACCCTTTATATAGGTCATTTGGTGATGATGATAATTGTACTTATACAATGTGTACAAGTTATACATACACCACAATTCATACAACACATCACAAGCAACATAGATAATACATGGAAGAGTTGGTGTACATTGGAGAGCATTACAAGTTACATGACAATACATAGATAAGTGATTATACATTGGAGTTGAATACAAGTTAATGTAGAAGTCATGCTTGATGTTACAATTCAATGTGAGAGTCATGCTTGACAATGTGATCATTCATAAACTTGGTTAAACGGTCATCCAATTTACAACACTCCCCCTTGGATGACACTTGCTTAGAGAATATGTGTCGTTAAAACCTATACTAGAAAACCTCTGTGGGAGAAAATCTAGTATAGGAAAAAGAGTACAATGTTCTCGTTAATCTTAATTTTTAGTATAATATTATTGATTGTCTCATTAAAAACCTTGCTAAGAAAACCCAGTGGGACAAAACCAAAGCTAAGGAAAAGAGTGCAACACATTGATACACTTTGAGAGAATATATATGCCTCACTAAAACCTTTACTAGAAAAACCATGTGGGAAAAAAATCTAGTATAGGAAAAAGATTACATTGCTCTCATAAATTTTTTATACGAAGTATAATAATGTTAGGATTGCCTCTTTAAAAACCTTGCTAGGCAAATCCAGTGGGATCAAACCAATAGCGAAAGGAAAATAGTGCAATACACTAATCAACCTTGATAAAGAGTTTTAATATTGTTAGAATTGCCTCATTAAAAACCTTTGCAAAGAAAACTCAGTGGGATAAAACCATAGCAAAGGGAAAAAGAGTGCAATACACTAACCAATAACTCATTTTGATTCTCCCCCTCATGCTCACATGGGTGAGACATTTTGTGCATTTTGTTGCACTTGGACATCGTTTTCCATATGAACCATTTAATGCTGAAGCATATGATTGTCACTCTTTTGTATATAGTACTTGCATCAAGTAATTGATTCACGACTTTGTTACTTCCGAATGATCCTTTGAACTTCGAGTTCATATTAATTTATACATGGATCATAATACAACAAATTTAATGCAATTTGATGCGTTTCAAGCAATTTCATGTCATTCCTTTTAAATTGGCTTATATCTCCCCCTAATGGTGGGAAAATTGATTTATCAAAGTGACAATTAGCAAAACTTGCTATAAATAATTTCCCTATTAGGGATTCAAGGCATCTTATAATATGATTAATGGATAGTAAATCAATATACGTCTCCTATTGATTTGCCTTGAGATAATCTCCAGCTGAAAAAAAATCCAGTTCGATAAAGGATGTCCTTGCGAATTTATGATATTTTCGCATTATTGATGATTATGGATAATCAAATAGATCTTTCCACATTATGAATGTCATTTTATTTATGACGACATTCGTTTTAATGTGTCTTATATATTCTAGAAATTAAAGCCGATAATATTATACTCAGATTAAATCATATAGATAAATTTTCTATTATTATGAGTTGACTTCTTCTGAACAATACATTAACAATAAAATTGTTGTATTAGATATTGCCTAACATTAGCCTTCGCTAAGTTCGAATTAGAGAAATATTCACTTTTGTACATGCATGTAGCATTACATAAGACATAAACTCAATGCCCATATTTATGTCACGATTTAAACACATCTCAATGTGTATGTTTTATCGAGCAATTTTCAATGATAAAATTCATAATATTTTGCCTTTGATTTTGAAGGCATGATAAAGGTCACAAAAATATTCGGGTATATATATGACAATATTTAGGCAAAATAGCCTTTCATATATGATCAAAAAAAATGTCACAATTATGAGCGCTCATTGTCAATAATCATTTGCCCTTTGTAGTGGTGCACCATTTTCGTTCCAATTTTTGGTGGAATTGTTAATACGACATTTACCTTATATTTTCACATTTTCCACGTCCATAAATTTATTATTACGATCATGATCATCATATGCAACATATGCTTCTTAATTTGAAGCTGAACTAATTGGACTGAAGCGATATTATATCGATAATATCTCATTATTTTACTCAGCTACCGTGAGACAAGAAATCAATCCTTAATATTTATTGGATTGACGTGCGCACTCGATATTTGTTGCAGCAATAAATCGAGGCGGGCCAAGTGACTTTCGTTTTATTGTCTTATAAGTCATATTTCCACATAGCCTCAACATATAGGTAATTAAAATTGCGGAATTATAATTAATATTTGGCTGATTAAATTTTGTAGCTTGAGAATCAACCGCTCATTTTGAGCTTTTGGAGCATTACCTTTTTTGGTATTTATATATTTATAACTCCATAGGGTGAAAATATTTATGAAATATTCACTTTTCAAATCTCTAAAGAGATATTGGCAAATGATTGTGTACAACATACAGCCTTGCATAAAAGCAAGCTTTATTCATAATTTGTAATATCTAATTATCATGACAAGAATTATAATAAGGTAACAAATTCAACTATGGTTGATTAATATTTTGAAAGTAAATATAATATAAAATAATTTTCTCTTTTCTTTTATGTAAAAAAAAAAACATAACATATGATTAAGTATATGTTTACAACTTGATTCATTAATAATTAAATGTACTATTCGTATGAGTTGGTGGGACAACCTCCAGGTTGGGTGGCGAGACAAGGCTTACTCACTATCAACTCAAACTTATAGCATTATTTGTATTATAAAATCAAGAATAGAACGATAATTAATCGTTTGTAGTTTTAAGAGAAAACTAGTTATGTCACATATTGACTTTTGATTTCTGATGTAAAAGATCGTACAAGACGCAACTACAAAGCATACTTTCGCAATCGGTGACGTTATAATGTATAGTATATGAATAAAGTATGCATATAGAAGTGATGCATGTAATAAAAGGAAGCAACCATGATAATATATAAATAAATTGAACTTATTTAAATAACAAAAGTTATACCTTTCTAGCTTTGTCTCCTTAACAAGCCTTCTTGAACTTCAAGATCTTATTAATGCTTGAGCAAGCTCATGCTGATAACGTGTTGTGAATTGAATTGGAACTTGCTAAGAACTAGAGAAGAAAAATAGAAGACTAAAAACTTCTACTACTACAAACTACTACTACTACAAAGGAGAAGAAAAGAAATGAGATAGTTGGAATGAGAAATTTTCATTCAACTTGATGTGTATTACAATGGGTATGGCACCCTTTATATAGGCCATTTGGTGATGATAATAATTGTACTTATACAATGTGTACAAGTTATACATACACCACAAGTCATACAATACATCACAAGCAACATAGACAATACATGGAAGAGTTGGTGTACATTGGAGAGGATTACAAGTTACATGACAATATATGGATAAGTGATTATATATTGGAGTTGAATACAAGTTATGTAGAGTGTACAAGTTATATTCAATGTAGAAGTCATGTTTGATGTTACAATTCAATGTGAGAGTCATGATTGACAATGTGATCATTCATAAGCTTGGTTAAAGGCACATCCAATTTACAACAATTACATAATTTTTCCTTATTTTTTTTTAACAATCGATTTTATGTGGTTGCTATGAAAAGAATGTACGTGCCTGAAAACTGTAAAGGTTCTTGCACACTATGCTGAACGCTGATAGTTGTATTTATGTCATTTATTAGCATGCTTCTGATGAGACCATTGACACCATAGAGCTTTCAAGCGTTGTGATTGGTCCCTTTCGTAATCAGCTTTTGACGAACCTGTAGCACGCGATATCCGCTACCATAAGGGCCCCCACTTGACTTTAAAAGCCTTTATGGCAATCAAGCCAAAGTAGTGAAAGAATGTTTCTGCTTTCTAGGAGGGCAACATCGCCTTCACATTGTTTTCTTTTCTTTGGGATAATATGTTCACATTTTAAATCTTTGCAAATTAATAGAACTACTAAGAGAACCTCCCACGGTAAAGACACTAATTAATTAGCTATTGAGTTCTTTTAAATGATGGTTGAAATGAGTAATACTAAATATTAGGTAAAGGAGCTCGACTCACATAACCTCATGCCTGGTTCTATTTTTTTCACCTTCCTCCTCAGAGTGGAATATTTTATGACTATATTTGAGTTGTGTTACTGTGAAATCCTTAATTTCAATAGACATGTATTAAGATCTAATTACGAGATTAGTAGGTCTTAATAACGACATATATTAGGGATTAAGACTCAGATCGGTGAAATGAAAAATCACTATACTACTACTATTTTTCGTTGATGAATACTTAGTGTGAATATTATATGATATTTCCTCACAAAGTCTGAGTGAATTGAGACGTTTTTTAAGGCTATCGGAGTCGCTTGAGGTGTATCCTCATTTTTTTTTCATAATTGAAGTTGCTAGTGCGTGTTTGAATGACAACAGTGAAAATAAAATTCATTAATTGCTCAAAACTTGTAAATCAAGTGTTAAATATCACTTGAAGTTTTTTGCTCGAGTTGGGTGCAAGTCGAGATTAGTGGTAGTGTAAAGTAAGAACGAAATTGGCGCGAGACCTTGTCTCGAGTTGTGTGTCGATTGGTGGCGGTCGAGGTTGAGATAATGTTCAAATTGATGCAAGTTTAGTTAAGTATGACAAGAGAATATTCGACCCTAAGAGTTTGGTATATTGTAGACAAAGTTAAGATTTTTAGAGTTTCGGTGTACAAAGTTAAGATTTTTAGGGTTATGGACCTTTAATGAAGTTGGACTGTTTCGTCGAGAATTTGGCTCAATTTGGTGAAAAATTGAATCCAAAACGAGCACTAGAATCCAAAACACGTCAAAATAAAAAAATTTGAAATTTAATAAATAAAAAGAAATTAAACCGTAGAAGTAGGTCGATGATGGTTTATTTATATTAAAAAACAAGAAAATCAAAATAAAACAATCGTTCATTTCAATAGAATGAAATCTTGGTTCGTTCCTAATCCTCTCGTTTTTTCTCTAGGTCTGCGATCTCCTCACGAACAATTTTTTTCTTATTTCTCTCCATAAAATAATGAAGCTTCACGAGACAGTCAATTTGAGTCAAGTTTCTGCAGTAGAAACAAGGGATTGGGCCCAAATTTTAGTAAATCCTCATTCTTGACATTTCCCTCAATTTAGTTTGAGTTCTCGTGATTTTTCGATTTCTCTCGTGGAGTTTTGATGATTATTGATATAAGTTGTTGTGAATTGATGTATGAGGTTGATTTGTGCCAAATTTGGGATAAATTCCATCGACGTAAGTTAGGGTTTTAGTTAGTCGAGTCGACGCGATTCAGTTGATATTTGTTTTGAAGATGTTTTATATTTGAAATTGATTTATATTGGGATTTTGCATTAATTGATTATTATTTTTTTTACTCAAATTAACTCCACTTGCCATGGAAAGATTTTGAAATTGGTATCGAATGGTTTCCTAGTGTGTAATGTCGAGTTTTGAAGATTTAATTGCGAAAAGATTGATTTAGAGAAGTTTTGTTAATTAAAAATTAATAAAGTTTGCTTAATCAACATGCTATATTGGAAAATTCATAACTTCATCGTTTGTAATCTGATTTAAGTGTTCTTAGAGTTTAAAAAAAATATGAAATGAGCTTTACAAGTTCTTTTTGGTTAGCAAGACAAATATTAAAGTGTTCAAGGTTAAAAAGTTACCCCAAGTTAGCTAGTTGAAAGCCAATTGAAATTATTAGTTTTGAAAATTGTTCTCGAACATACTCTAGCCGTAATTTTGGTGGGGTTTTATGATTTAGTTTCACTTGAACCTTGACCCCTCTTATAATTGGGTACATAAGGAAGCTATTAGAGCCACTTTCAAGGTGATCCGACACTTCGGGGGCCCCGAAAATTAAGTTCAAAGTTGGTTGGTAGTAAGTAAACTGCGACGGGCCCAGTTCTACAATCCTAAATTGGTTCCCGCCCAGCCTAAACTTACGTGGACCCACGAGCTCATTTCGCTGAGTCACGCAAGCCTAGTCAGCCTTCCTTTACCATTTACTATTTATTAAGCAATTAAAAGTGAGTTATCATAGTTTCAGCGGAATCAATTAAACCTCAAACTAAATGAAAAACCTCAAAGACACACAAGTTACGACAACCTAGAGTGTGGAAACCCCGAATATGTATATCATCATCAATGAACAGTCGGTGGAGAGTAAAAACAAGATATACATATCCAAGATCTCTTAAAAACCTAAATCTTAATGTTTCAATACAAGTATATCTATTAATACAAAAAGAATCACCTATGTCAGAGAAATGGAAGGAATTGTTCCAGTATCCTCAAATGATATCTCCTAGCCGTGGAACCTTCCTCTTGCTAGATTGTGGATCTGCACTCCGTTAAACACAAGAATGACGAGCCCAGGTATGTAACGTCAAGCAGGACATATATACAACATTTCGGAATAAATAAATCAAGTCTAATTCATGCAAATAGAAAGAGTGGAATAGAGAAAACATGAATATAAAAGATTGTAAATAAATCAATCAATAAGCGACGGTCTGGAATACGAAAACCGAATAGCATGGAGTCCCGACCAAAAGGTCTTTGAGTCGCGGCAAAAGCCTAGCAAACTCGGGTTCATGATAAGATACAGCCTACCAGCCCTAACCCTTGCGACTATGAGATATCGACAGACTCGGATAAGTACCCCCAATGTACACTCAATTGGGAGATATCAACGGCGTTCAAATAAGAGCTCATATCACAGATAAATAGTAATCATGACTCGCTTTCCAATGGACCACTCAACCAATGAAAATTTCAAAAGAAATGATAAACAAGCAATAACAACAAATTAAAGCTCATGAAATAACTGCAAATTTCCTCACTGGTTTACTTACTTGTATCCAAGCTTATACACACTCAAATAGGCTCCAACAAGCCTCCAAATGTGTACCCAATACCCTACACTAGTAAACTATGCACATGATAATCATATGGGCAATTTACATTGTGTTAAAGCCTATTAAATAAATTTTTAGATTTTTAAATCCCAAATTGTTCAAATTAGGAAAATCGTAGTTGTGGCACACTTTTCGAGAAAATTTTCGGGTGTAAAAACTCCCGACAACTTCAAAACCAATTTTTCTATAATTTCCTCAACCTTCTCCAATTTTTTCCAATTTTTCCTAAATTTTCTTGAATTTTCCTGATTTTTATTAGATTTTTTGCTATTTATTTATATTTTATATATTTATATTCTTTTTTAGTTTTGGGCCCTTTGGGCCCATTTTCCCCGAACAGGGCCAGCTGAACTGGTCCGGTTCAGCGATTTGGGCAAGCCCATCTCGGCCCTGCTTGTTGGGCCTGAGTGGGTTTAACCCAGTTCCCCCTCTTTTTTGTTCACGAAGATAGGGGTCATTTACACTTCTCTTAAGGTGGATTAACTCCATTGGACTAGCTAAGACGGTGTTCGTTTCGCGGATTAACTAGGCCACGTGATTAGCTAATGGGCAGTATAGGGGACTAGACAAAATCACTAATTTTGATGGGATTAACTAATCCCAATGGTTGGTTATCACATATTACCAATTTACCCCTCACATATTTCACAAACTCACCTTCTCCCTCCCCATTCGATCAAACAGATCTGCCTCTCCTTCCCCAATCAAACCCTCATCCTTGTCTCTTCAATACACTCGAATCACTCTCTCCCTTGTGTCTTCAATACACTCGAATCACTCTCTCTCTCTCTCTCTCTCTCTCTCTCTCGTAAGCTTTTTAGGGTTTCGTTTTCTTCGGTTGACGATCTGGGCGTGAGAGTGAACCAGCACTTTTGCAGTCGTGGTGAGCTTCGATTCCAGTTCTTCTCTTCACTTTTATGTTCTTTGATCTTTAAAGTTTGTTCTTTGTTTGAATTTTCTATGTTGAATTTCTTTGTTTTCGTACTTGAAATCCATCTAAAGCCTAATTCGAACAATTTGGAAGTCCTCTTTACTTGTCTTGTACGATCTCATTAAGGGAATCTTCAAGTTCGGTTTTTGGCATTTATTGATTTGGGAATTAGAGTTGGTGGACAATTTCAATTTCAGTATAGTGTTTTTAACATAAATTTTTAATGGGTTGCGCTTATGATTTGAAATGCTGGTGTTGAATGTGGTTTTCGATGTGTCATGAATTTCGTAGCTATTTATGGGTCTAAAAATATACGCTCATTAGCTATTTATGAATAAGACACCAGCAAGACTTTACTCTGGATGAAGAACACAACGGTGAGATCGAGATCTTGCGATGAAAGGAAGAAGGGAATGAAGATGTGAAAATGAAATCAGGAGATGTAATTTATGAAAGGATATTTTGGTAAATGTACCATTACAACCACATTTACTCTCAGCCTTAAAACTCCCAACCAAACAAGATACACAAATGGGACTAAACCATTAAACCCATGTGTTAGTCCCATCACAAATTAATCACATGACCTTAGGACTACCTAAAATGTGAAGCGAACAGGCCATAAGTCCCTAACATCAACCACAACTAAAAATCACACCCCTCAACATGAAATTCATGAATTAGTGAATTGACCAAGTATGGGCATGAAGTTACCTTGCTTGGTTTTTTTGGCAAGCTTGATCACCAAAACCTCTCTAAGCTCACTGAGTTTTCACTTCTCTAATATCTCTCCAGCAGTTCCTTCTCTTTCGCTCCTCTCCTATTGAATCGATGTGAGAGAGAGAAATGATCAACTTTTGACTTAGGAGGCTTCAATGGATAAGCTTGAACCTTATCCCTTGATATTTTGTGCATACGTATCTCGAGGCATGTCCAATGGTCCACCTTGTCCACTTGTCCCTCAAGTCACCATTGAGTGACTCAACAAGTTGACACCATGTCTCATGATAGGCGAATACGTGTCTCAATGCACATCTAGTGCTTCCTCATTTAATTTTCACTAACTATAGTCACATTAATGCTTATATTAAATGTGACCACATTAAGCCACTAAGCCACTTATAAATTCAACATTAGTTCAAAATAACCCAGCTTACCCCATATATCGCTACCTCGGTCCCACGTCGACACGTGACTCGAGGTACATCCCCGCTCTTCTCGACACCGATATGCTCGCTTGTACCTTCGTCGCACATTTTCAAAATCAAATAGTTTAAATTGTTCACTCTTTTGTATACTAAATAATACATGCATCAATTAAAAATAGCATACCTCGGTGTCGACTTCCAGAGATTTGAAAATGTGTATCACGACTAGTGGGTCCCACGTACGACCCTAAAATGACACATGGCATAAGTTAAATTCTAGGGTACAAAACCCTATAGTGACATTTACTATTATTTGAATTATCTTTGTACCTACAATTGTGATTTATTATGCATTGCATTTCGTATATTGATTGGTGATGCATTCATGTCATGCGGATAGAGTTACCATATTTGGTCTTGGGGAAGCATTTTGTACGGTTGAAACATACCATACTCGAGTATTACTAGCCGAGACTAGGTGTCATGTGCGGTTGAAACAAGTCGTGCTCGAGTAAAACTGTAAGCGAGCAATATAGATTTCGGGGAGCATGCATTTGAACTCATAGTACAATCTTCGGATCACTTTTAGATTGCGCAATCTATTTGTGAACTGTGAAATGGAATGGAGGGATTCACGTTGCTATATATATTTAATGCTTATTTGGTAATGCGATTACTTGTCTCCATGTATTCAAACTAACATTTGCATGAGTACAAGTCAATGTAAGATTCTACTTGTCCGACATCCTCCAAGTTGTTTCGATGATGTCAGGTATACGGTGCAGAAGTGAGGAAAGAAAAAGCATAAAATTTGTTGGTAATCTTATTTGACTTTTTTTCTTGTTGTATATTGTTTTTGCTCAATGTTGTGTTTTGGGACTATCATGTTGAAAGTATACTGTGGATTGGTTATGAAATTATTATGAAAATTTTATTAGACAATTAGAGAAAACTTTTAAATGGTTTATGGTTCATTTGGCATAAATATGGATTATGGAGCTGATATGACTATAAATAAGTTTTTTAAGGTTAAAACTTTTGGACTTTATGAGATTTTGGTCTTTTAATTCATTTTTACATTATATTGTGAACTATTGTGGAGATGTTAGTCCTTCTCCCAAAGTTGGTTTTATCAAGTTTTTGGTACCAACAACCTACTTTTAGTGGAGACTTTGGGAAAGTTTTTTGTAAAATATGGAAATTCTAAAAGAATGGTTTCCAAAATAACTTCACATTTGGAGGTTAAGACTTTGAATATGACTTGAGGATTTTAGATAATTGAAATCATTATTAGATCTGATCAGGATATTAAGTTAATTAGGTATGTCAGGGACTTTATGAAACAGATCATGACAGAGTTGGTACCAAAGCTACGATTTAGCTCAGTTAAGGAAACTTAAGAAACGATATTAAGGATTGAGTTAATTTTGAAGTTGGGTTAAGGCTTCAAGGATTTACAAGGTTGGAATAACCTAAGGGGTGATTTTGAGAACTAATAGAACTGAAACACTAGACTTTGTAATTGAGTTCGTGATTAGTTGAAAAGTGACTGTGAACTTGGAATACTTTTATATTTTGTTATATTTTATGTGTCATTGAATTACCTCTAGATATGCAATAGGAAGTTTATTCTCCTTATTTATTCAATACTAAACTAGTAATATATAACAAATGAGGTTAAGAACAAAGAGTTAAAGAGATAATAGACTTAATGTACGATAATTAAGTGTAATTGGAAGTGAAATAGACTTGAGAAGCTTAAACTCACGAAAGAATATCGTAAAAAGAATATCGTAAATGGTTCGATATTGAAGTAACTGATTGATTAAAATTGAAAATATTCAAGTGACATTGATCAATTCTCTTGGACTAAACCATTTTTAGTCTAGCATATCGAATGATCCATTGATATCTCTTTCTCTCTAAACGAAAAGGACAAATTCTATCTCGGTTACACATCTTCACACATTAATCACATAGTAACCAATCACAATATTTATAATCGTCGGTGTAACGACCCAAACTAATTAAAATAGGATTAACATTAATCTCGGGGATTAGTGGCAGTAATTCGGGCGTAACGTAGAGAACTTAGCTTATTCAAAAATGAGAACCGAGGGAATATATTATTTGTGGATGATGGTTGTTTATGAGCGGTGTTTAAAATCAATTATATTATTGTATTTACATCGCATGTGTCACATTGTTATCGGGCAATTTAGTGTGACGGTGAGTTAAGTTGGGAAGCGTGTAGATGCGGGTATCGGGTAGTAGTTACCCAAGGATGATAGACTAGGATAATAACTATAGTATGATGTCTAATAAAATCATAGCCTAATTTAATTAATCAAATAAAGTAAAAATAGGGAACACCTCGATATGCATGCCAGGTTGCAGGACACCAGGTGCCGAGTAGTCGAGCGTTAGATGGATCACAAATATGCGAAGTATGTGACTAAACACACTAACCATATATGATTATATGCATAATTCTATATTAGTCTAAATTAAATTAATTAGGACTAATTTAAGAAAATTAAACACTAAGCATTGATATGTCGCAGGATGCATGATGTCAACATCTCCATAAGACTTGGTGTACAAATGGTTGTTAGGCTGATTTGAATTAGTAGGGTTAAGAGTAAGTTAGAACCACTAGATCTACATAGAGTTGGATAAATATGTAAGAGATGTGTAGTTGAGATTTAATCCATTCAATTATATATATAAGTACATGTAGTGCTCATTCTCTACCTGCAACACAAAACAACATTTGAGAAGAAGGAAATTCAAAACTTCTTCACTTGCTGGAGTCAAAGATTTCAAGAGTATGATCAAAACATTTCATCAATTTCATGGAGCATCAAGAGCTAGGGATCAAACTACAACCTTAGAATGCATCCCTCTATTTCAAGTTTGAAATTAGTTTTGGTTTTTTATCATTTTTAGAGGGTAGATGATTGATTCTTTAAAATTGGTTTATATACTTGGATTCCTCATTTCAAGCCGATAATCTAACTATTAAGAAGTTCTTAGTTTGGCTTTGAAATAAAAAAGATATGATTTTTGAAGTTGTAAGACCAAAATTAAAATTCTGCCTAATGTATTATGAAGTAGCCTCTTTAATTAGGTCATAACTTCCTCATTTTAAATTGAAATGGACCCAATTTGGTGTCATTTGAAATCTAACTCAAAGAGGAACAACTTTGTCATACTGAAAATTTTGTAATTCGAATGTTTTCATGTCCAAAAGTACTCTTGAAATAGGTGATTGAATGCATTATTTGATTTTTGAAACAAAATTTCTAAAAAACATAACTCCCTAATTACTTATCCAAATGAGCTGATACTTTAGTATGTTTTTATTGGATATGTTAATTGCCTTATGGCCGAAAATTATGATTTTGAAACTATAGATTGAGAGAAATAAATTTTCTAAATCTGCTGGTCGGATTAGGTTTCAATTTGAGTTATTTTTTGTAGAATTACGATATCTCTTTCATTTTTAATTGAGATTTTGCAAACCAAGACTTTTCAGAAAGCTAGGACAGAAACCACAAAACTTTGCACTAAGGGAAGTTTTAAAGATTTGGACAATTTGATGTATAAAAATGTGCTACGACACATGATCATAATTAAGACTTTATTTTATCTTTAGGGGCTGATTTGGAAAGATCAATTTAAAAACTATTCAATCAGTCCGAATACACAATAAACACACTTAATCGACTTCGGGGGATTGGGAGAACGTAGCTTGGGTTATGGAGAGCTAAGCGAGGTTAGGCTCGAGAATCAAAGGAAGTCGAAGTGTGTATTAAGGTGCGTAAACCCATTAGAATGCCTCACGAATTCAAGATTTTGTTTTATCGATATCTAATTACATGTGTCACTTGAAGGGCACACATGGGTTTCACTCTAATTCGATTACGTATATATTAGTTGTGGCTAAATTACTTGCTCGGGTTTGCTTTTTATTAGCGCTCCTGTTGGCGGTAGTAGAATGTATCTACAATCGTCGAGAGGGATGTAAGATGTTCCCTTGACTTGAAATATCATCTGGAGGGGTCCAACCATTAACGTATTTGGGGTTTAATCAGTAAGCCTGCGAGTATATATGTGGTTCCCGTCCTGTTTTGTCAATTACTAGCTGGATTATTCGCTTGTTTATTTATTCATTATTACTTTATTTTCGAGCATGCTTTATTGTCATGTGTTGTTACATTTACTCGCTGTTGTTTTTTTCTTGTCGTATATTATCTACATTTATAGGAATATGACTTATTGTTGTCAAATGTTATATTCGCATGTCTCGTAGTTTACTAGTTTTATTTCATTAATATTGAGCGAACTTTTGGGATTTTACTTTTTGGACTTGTCATTATATTTGTTGGGTGCTCGAGTGCTAATCTTTTGACGAGCAAAGGCAAGGGCAATGAGGTATTAAAGGATTACCTCTGAGATAGTGACGTCAGCTCGTGTTTGATTATAGTATATGTGTATTTACTTTTCGTTGGGTTTTGGGATTGTAGAACACTGAATACATTTATATAGATTGTACTTATTTTGCCTTTAATATATACATGGTATCTTTTTGTTAAGTTTTCCACTACTTATGATTGTTAAGTATTGCATAATTTATTCACTTAAAGACTTCTGCTGTAAAATGGTATTAATACTTGATCAACTGATTAACCGGCTAATTTAAATCACTAACAATTATATTAAGAATAATAAGCTAAGTTAGAGTTTAATGTAAAGTGTGTAAGCAATCAGTTACGTCGCGGGGCATTGTAGATAAGCGGGCCACTATGTAGTGAGACTCATTGTCGTTTGATGCGATGTGGCGGTGCCCAGGGTTGCATCGGGATTTAGAGCCATCACAGTCTGGTTAAAGACAACGTTTGATTGTGTCAAATCACTATAAAACTAATGTTGAAGTCTCTGGCAATCTCAAGCTAGAGGACTAAATGATATACCTGTCATGAATAACACATATGACTTAATACATGCGATGTTCTCATAGCGGGTCAGTCCAGTACGTTGTTCCCTAAAAAGTACTCATGTATTGATTTGTATCTTTATACACATGATCGTCGTATGACCATCAATTAAGACCTACACTAGTTCTAATTCATTATAGTTCCCAGTATAATGATCGACTATGGACATTTAATATGTTTCGGTAAACATCCATGGATCATATTATAATGTAAACATCCAAACCAATTATAATAATGAATAGCAAATGAAATCCTCTATTTTATTATAGTAATAGAAACAATGTTCATAAGATTGACCTAGATCACATGCTCTGACATATCTCATTTAAAAAAAAACATAAAGTGAAATAGAAATAGATAGTAGAACACAGTACTATAAATATTTCGTGGTTGTATTCTCGAGTGATATGAGAGTACAACTCTATTTTGATGTTCAAAGCACAAATTTCTAATATTATTGCATGTCTATTTAACTTGCATTCAGTTATGTATTGTTTATATCAATTTCAATGATTGAATATATATGTTTTGAATTCATATTGTTATTCTTTGATTCATTGATATTTTTAGTTGATGATTTATATGTTTACAAGCATCACTTACTAAGCAAGTTGGAGCGTCTACCCCTCTTAACATTTCAAGTTCACAGCCTGACGCTTCGGCTAAAGGTAAAGAGAAGGCATATGAGTCTTTTAGTCTTCTCTATGATGTAATGAGTCTTATTTGTATATATATTGTTTGACTTACATTGTTGTAATATAATAAGGATTGAAAAGTTTTGTATAATCAAGTTTTGATTTGATAAATTCTAGAATTTTATGTATGTATATATTATCGAAAAAGTCTTAAATTTTTCGATATGTTTATTTTGTTTTTTATTTCAATATTGATATAGTGGCTGAGTTTAACAAGTCCCGAAGGAGAAGCTACTGGCTCTAGTTAATTTTGGCTGGTGTATCAGGGCTTAATTATGATTTTGGGAATATTATTGCTCTAATCGGGATAGTGAATGCTATAGTAAAAGTGAGAAAGAACTAATAGGAGCAAATCATGTAAAACCTCAATTATGGGGGTAATAAACTTAAAAGTCCCACCAAAATAATCCATTGGAATACAAAATATCTTCTAAAAATAGAGAATAGATTTGGGTGGTTGGAAGAGTGGAGGATCAGGATATGAGTGAAAAGTGAAAAGTTGTGAAAACTCCATAAAAGAATTAGTTCTCAGTGCTTATAGCTAAGTTAAGTGTGGTTTTTCCAACGTTTGGATTTGTTGTGATATCCTTTTCTCGGTACCTTACACAAGCCATTAAATAACCTTAGAAACAAAGTACTATTAACTCTTTGAAGTGATAAGTCTACAAAAGTGGAGAGTTTGGGATGCATTTTCGCATATGTGATTCTTGCACTTAATATATATACCAAGAAAACTCATGAGTAGTTTGAAGGCCTTGGTTTTGAATTATTCTAGGTCTTGAATGTCAATCTTAATTGTTGTTTGGATTATAAATCTACAAATCATAAATTCAAAATTTCTTGAGTGGATTGGTGACTTGATAACCGATTAAATTGAAAGGTACTTCGTGAATGCAAATTTGGGTACAATCATGTTAGTATAGGACTATTTATTATAAGTATATAACCATATTTGAAGTTAAGTTATTACATAACTTGTAATTTGCACCTTTGCTCAGGACGTGCAAAGTCCAAATTTTGAGGACATTTGATAAGTCATTATTAAGACTTACTTTTAAGTAGTATTATAGTACACTTATTGGTCTAATTACCTCGTTTTGATAACTTCTATTTGGTGTTTTTGAATTTTTAGGGTTATTGATGGTAAAGGAGATAAAGAAAGAATTTCGAGAAAGAATGAAGAAAGATTCCAAAATCACGAAGTGACATTATGACAACATTGTGAGATTAACACAAACGACATGAAAATCATATCAAAGAGTGCTAGCGAAAAATTCATGCTCTGATGACATCGTGGAAAATGAACAGACGACGTCACGACGGAGTGAGATCATGTATGGAGAAAATAAATAGAAAGTGCAACGTTGTGTGACTCTACGGGTTTAAACTGACATCCTGGGACAACGTGAAGCTCATAATCAGTTTACAAAATAGATAGTTAAGGTTTTTTAATTTCATTAGGATTGCAATTTAGGCTTGATATAAATAGTTTAAGTTGTTTTTAGGTAAGAGAGAGCTATTAATTCATTTACGAGAGTTTATTCTAGTTTTTTAAAGATTTGAGAATGAGATTAAATTGATGACTCCAAGTTTTACATTGGATTTTGTGGCTTTAATGCAATTCAAGGTATATTTTATATTTTCAATGGTGAATACAATGATTTGCATGTATTTATTCACCGACATAAAGTAGTTAGCTATATCCTATAGATCAACGGATCCTAAGGTTGAAAGCTTTGATTGTTTAATGGATATGTGATTGTGAATTCATGCGTGTTATGAATTGTGTTTGTCCTTTACTTAATGCTATGAACATCTTGATCACATGTTTATTAATTATAGGACTTGGGAGTAACCATGGTCATGAAGCTTTCAAAACTAGATATGAAAAACACAAACACCTTAGAACATAATGCACATAGATAGATGGTTATTGACTAGAGAGGCATAAAGAGTTTGGTGATTAATGTTTTGTGACACTTATGCTATTAATGCATAACTTATTTTAGTACCTTTATAATTAGCAATTAGTAAATAATTTAAGGCGTCATTAATAAGTGAGTTCATGTTAATCCTATATATTTTGTTGGTTTTTAGGTGAGGAAGGTAAAGTGGGAACATTTAGAGCATATGTTGAATATCCGAGAAGATTTTCTTAAAAAGTGCGCTGGTGCGGATCACAAGGTGAAGGAAAACGAGATCAGAGGCAAGAGATGAAATGACAATATTTTCACATGGTTATATATGTTTTGAAGATATTTGGAGGTTTTTATATGAGAATACAAGGTTTGGGCAAGAACGACATCAAATTGACTAAGTTTTGGCAAAGTTCATTTTGACCAACCATTAGTGTTATGGCCATAACTCTCTTATTTCAAATTCAAATAACTTGCCATTGTTTCGTTTGAAAGTGGACTCAGAGCTGAACAATTTCATGTCACAAGCATCGTCAAATTCAACCTCTAAGTGGTCTAAATTTCGTCGCAAAGTGGAGTATATGCACATGATTCGGATCTTGATGCCCAACACCCCGGGCCAACCTCAACGCCACAAAACAATGACAAAATTGCAGTGGTCGCTATTCTAGTTTATAGGAGATTTAAGAAGGAGAATAAATTGATGACTCTAAGTTTTACATTGAATTTCGTGGTTTTAATACAATTAAATATATATTTTATATTTTAAATGGTGAATACAATGATTTGCAAGTTTTTATTCACTTATATAAAGTAGTTATCTCTATCATATAGATCAATGGATCCTAAGGTGGAAAGCTTTGATTGTTTAATGGATATGTGATTGTGAATTCATGCAGGTTATGAATTGTGTTTGTCCTTTACTTAATGCTATGAACATCTTGATCACATGTTTGTTAATTATATATAGGACTTGAGAGTAACTATGGCCACGGAGCTTTCAAAACTAGATTTGAAAAACGCAACACCTTATCATGAATTTGGTCATTAATGCTTTATGACACTAATGCTATTCACACCGATAGGTGGAATCTGAGTGGGTCATTACGATCCTTATCATGAATTTGAAGGAAATTTGTCTATTTTAACATGTATGGAAGTTACAATTGATTTGAAGATTAATGTAAAGTGAGTACAAACTAGATGAAGTAGGGATTTGTGAGTTTCCTCTCATTTGAATAACATCATATTTGTTTAAGTTATAGATAGTAGTTAGTTTAGTCATCGCAAATCAACATGCAAAACAAGTGTTTCTTAACTTGATAGTTAAACTAGATAAAGATTGGCTCTAATATTATTCATTGAGGATCGCTATCTGTTATCAACAATAGTTGATCATATTATTACTATAATCGTACTGTTATACTTGCGGGTCGTGATCAATAGCAAGCTACCTGGCCTAAGCGCGTTACGCTGTCGGGATCCCATTATTCCCAACTCGAGAATTCTGGCATCGGGGCCCTCCCTCTCAACACCATGCTATCTCCATTACCGTTGACCCTACTCTCTCATTAAATGAGAGCTTTGACACTCCAAACACTATCAACAACAAATTTCATAAATTTATGGCATGATTAACATGCATTTGGCCAAAAACCACAAGAAAAATAAGATTTTGTAAAAATCAGTATGTACACCAAGATTAACAAATTTTATAAATTTATCAGTGTTTATTTGGATGAATAATTTTGGGGTTTAGGGTTTAGGGTTTAGAATTTTTTGACTAAGGCGTGCATGAATAAGGCTAATTAACAATGCCTTATATAGGTTTTTGCCCTTTCAATCTTAGCCTTTCATCATGTCACAACCTCTCATTTATAGCTAGAACCATTGAAGGTCCTTATTTCATTCATCAAAGCACCCTTGATGACCACCCATCTATCCTAGGATTCCACCCCAATTATTTGATTCCCTAACTTTTCAAGTTTTAATATTTTTGCCTAAGTTAGCATTTTAGGCACATTGGGGCTTAGATCATGGGTTCTAATTCAATAAGTCCTCATTACTACCCGACTATGCCATTGCCTATCCGACTACTTGGCACCCTGCGGTTACACGCATCAGGAGGCGCACTAAATTCTTTTATTAATTAATTTATTTAGTAACTTAGGTATAGGTCAAATTTTCCACCATAGCTTAGGATTATTATTTATGATATTATCGATTTCTACTAAGCTATTTAGGTGTCCCTATTCATCAACCTACTCGATACCCATATCCGGAGGTGATATACTCGGCGCTTACTAACTCTTGCGAAACATAGGAACCAGCAGCATATATGCGATGCGAATTAATTAAATTAAGATAAAACACCACGATTAATCATACATAAAAAATAACTATTTATTAGCTAATTAAACGGCGTACCCTAGACTTATTTGCAGTGTACACATGAATCCAACTTGGCATCCTAATATGAAATTCGCGAATTAATTAGATTAATTAATATTATTGGTCACTCACTTTTGATTTTATATTTTGAAAATAAAAGGAATCAATTTGTTCTCTTGTCAATTATTCTCTCATCGACCTTTACCCTTTGCTTTGTTTTTATTGCTGAACTTCACAGCAACCATACATACAGTATAGCAATGCATTACCACCATAAGTTTAAAGCGCAACTTATCTCTTCCCACTAGTTGTGCTAAAATGATTGGCTCTTCTGATCAATAATGCAGCTCGTCAACTTCACAAACTCTTGACTTATCAAACCAAATCCAAACTATTGAAGTTCTTTTTAGAGCAAAAATAAATAAATAAAACATATTTTTTAATCCTTGAACTTTGAATTTTTTATACTTTTGATTTTTGAACTTTTATTAGTGTATATTTGATCCTCGAACTTTCATTGTTATACATTTGATCTCTAAATTTTTTAATTTTTTATGCTTTTGGTCCATGAACTTTGTGTTTTTTAGTTTTGGGAGAAAATTAATTTTTTTTTCGACTTTTGTTGGTCAATGTGAGCCGTTCGATTCAATAATATAAATCATTATACCCTTCTTGACTAGTCACACACACTTTTATTACTCACATCGGTGGAATTTAGCACTTTAAATGGTCAAATGACTAAATGTAGAATTATTATGAAAGTTCAATGACGAAATGCGTAGTAGTAAAAGTTTAGGGACCAAAAATATAAAAAACACAAAATTCAAAGACTAAATCATTAGTAATTATTGAACTTATGCTACAGCTATGCATCCACATTATGATTATCAGATGTGTATCGAATCACACACAATGCTTAATCCGATCGAGGTATGACTAATTATCCACAAATTAAGAGGCAGTGTGTGTTACAAGTCATCATTAATCATTATAGCAATTTTGAAATTCTTACATCGTAGAAGTACTTCGAGGAAATTCTTGCGGTCTTAATCTAGTCCGAAAGCTGTGTTGAGTCTAAGAATATTTGTGACAAGTCCTCGCAGCACAACATTCATCAAAACATAACGAAAAATAAAAAAATTCACGCCTGCAATGCATTATCCACTAGCATCCCGCCCACGGTACTTCTCCAATAGTATTGATGTTGTCTCCAACTTAACCCCCTTTCAACTCCTATGTGTGGGATTTTATGTCAAAAATGCATCGGTTATAGTTAAGAGAGATCATCACTTATATACTTCATTATGAAGTTTTATTTAATCGATGTGGGACTATTATTTCAGTTTACACATCTCAACACTCCACCTTGGACCTTGATTTTATCCAATAAGCCTTTTCTTGAAAGGTCCCAACCGAACCGTCGCTCTGATACCATGTAAAATTCTCCAGGTCGCACCATACACGTATGTGCGAGCTCGTTGATCTCTGCTAGTATGATATTATCCCCAACTTGAGCACCTTCAGTTTTTAGGTATGTGATTTTAACTCAAAAGACATCGGTGCTAGTTAAGGGATATCATCACTTATATACTTTATTATGAACTTTCATTTAATCGATGCGGGACTAACTTTTCGGTCCACACATCTTCAACACTTTACCTTAGACCGAAATCTATCTAAGGGGTTTTTTCTCAACAGGTCCCAACATAACCGTAAGCTCTGATACTACGTAAAATTCTCCCTCCAGCGACACATTTCGGGCGCATGCCCGTAGATCTCTCTTAGTACCAATATTATCCTCAATTTAACCACCTTCACTTTTTTAGGTGTGGGTTTAACTCAAAAGACCTCAATGCTATTAGGAGTGACATAACCACTTATGTACTTTTTACAAGTCATATTTAATAAGTGTGGACTAAACCTTTCGATCCATACACCTTCAAAACTCCACCTTGGACTGAAATTCATGTTCAAAAGTGTCATGTAATTGCTCAAACTAATTAAACTAGGATTAGCGTTAATCTCGGGGATCAACAGTCGTAATTCGAGCGTTACGTGGATAACTTGGTTGACTCGAACATGAAAACTGAGGGAATATATTATTTGTGAATGGTGGTTGTGTATATGTGGTGTTTAAGATCATTAATAGTGTATTGCACCGCATGTATGTACGTTGCTATCGAGCGAGTTGGTGTGAAGGGTGTACGCATTAAAGGCGTGTCAACGCGGTATCGGGTAGGCGAACAACGGGTACACTAGAAAACTCAACTAAAAATGGTAATGTAACCATAGGCTAAGTTGATTAAATTAAAACAATAGGCTATGGCGTACCTCGAAATCCATGTCGAGATGCGGGGCATCGAGTGCTGGGTAGTCGAGGGCTAGTGGGATCACAAAATTTGTCAATTTGGTGAACAAAAACACTAATTATTATAATGGGCCTAAGCTAATGTAATTAAATCAAATAAATCAAGGCCTATAGTTTGGTTAATAAATTGGAATCACATGACTTTGTTAGAGATATGTATTAACTAGGGGTGGGCAAACCATGGTTTGGTGGTGAAAACCATCAAACCGCAGGTTTGGTAGTGAAAACCATCAAACCACGACCAAACCGAGGTTCGCGATTTGGTCGATTTGCAAACCACCACCAAACCGCGAACCATCAAAACCGCACCCAAACCGCCCGTGGTTGGCTCGGTTTTGTCGGTTTGGTTTCGCGGTTTTCATGCGGCCCATTTTCAAAAAAAAGAAATGAAACAATAATACATATTACATACCATAAAGTCCATATATGTTTAACGTTCTATTGTTCATCAAAAATTCATCATAAGATACAACGAAACATATATAATCAATCATTCACCAAAAAGAACTCAATCAAAGTTAGAAATCCAAGTTCATATCAAAAGTTACAACAAAAATAAATAGATTAGAACAAATAAATGTTGGGTATTTGCTAAAATACCATTGGTTTGGTGAAACAACGATTTTTTTAAAATGAAAACCGCGACCAAATAGCGATTCTGCGATTTTTAAAATTTTTTAAACGGCCCCCAAACCGCGAGTTCTAAAAATCAGACCAAATCATGTGGTTTACACGGTTTGGGCCGTTTGGGTGGTTTTTCAAAAACCGTTGTCACCCCTAGTATTGACACATCTAGGAACCATGTGAGTAGCCAATTAGTATCACTTGGATTGAGTTAGTAGGAGTTAGTGGGATAAGTGACAAGATGTGGACCATTAGATGAACTTCATGATACATAAAAACATAGAGATCAATGGCTAGGAATTAAACACTCCTTAATATATAAAATCAACACATGCAAATGAAACTATTTTCATTTAAAAATCTTGGAGAAGAAGAAAGTTACTAAGGAAGAAATAGAGGGTTTGGTGGCTAAAATTTTGAGATATATGAGGATTTGAACCAAGGTCGAACCAAATTGATGGCGAGTTCAAGCTTAGGATTCAAGCTAGCAAAGACATTTACAAGATATAAATTTCATGTCTTTCTTCAATTCCAATTTCATTAAATTGCATGTTAAAAATCCTTAATTCTATCAATATAGATGGTCATTATAGTTGTCTTGGGTTGATTGAGAGTAATTGAGGTCAAATAGCTCATGGTGAGCAAGAATTTCATGATTCAGATCGAGATTTGATGTTTGGATTATGATTTTTTTTCATGCATATTTGGGTTATTGGAGAAGATAATGAACAATGATTCTTATTCGACGTGTAACAGCGTCAGGAAGGGACATGTTGTTTATTGAAGTTGGGATTTAGTCACTGTAAGCTTGTTAGTATATACGTGGTTCTTATTAGATTTTATCGGTTACGGGCCGGTTTGAGTCAAAGTTTTCTCGTGATTATACGGTTGTTTATTTAATCTTGCTTTATTCTCGAGCACGTTTAATTGGTATATGTTGTTTATTTATTTCACGCTATTGATTTTGTTTTTCGTGTGCTGCCTACATTCATAGGAATATGAAGTATTGTTGTCATGTGTTATATTCGAGTGTCTCATAGATTATCGGTTTTATCTCATGAATATTATGTGGACTTCTCATGGGTTTTACTCACTGGACTTGTCATTGTATTTGTTGGGTGACCGAGTGCAGATCCTTTGACGAGCAAGGGCATGGGCAAAGAGGTACTAAGCGACTACCTCTGAGATTATGGAGCTAACTCATGTGTGACTACAATATGTACGTATTTATATTTTTTCCAAGTTTTAGGGACTGTAGAACACTGATTACATGTATATGAAATCTTTGTTATACTTATCTTGCCTTGATATATACATGGTATCTTTTGTCGGGTTTTTCATTACTTAGGATTGTTAAATGTTGCATAATTTACTCTTTTGTTTTAAAATTTCATTATAAATTGATACATCGATTAACTGGCTAATGAAATCATTAATATTTATATGGAGATTAATTAGCTAATTTAGGGTTAAATGGAAAAGTGTAAGCAACCAGTGAGGTCACGGGGCGTCAAGGATAAATGGGTTATGACATAACAGGGGCTTGGTAACTTAGAATGAGACATCACGGTTTGGTATTAGAGAGAGGTCGAGCCTATGGGAGGAAGCGTAGTTGTCCTTAACCTGATACCAACGTCATAATTTGCTAGTTTGGTATCAGAGCGAGGTTTAAGCAATCCGACAAAAAAGACCGACAGCACGGTCGAGATCGTAGAGATGACATCCGATTGATAAAGTTTATGTAGTACCAAGTTTTCTAGCACCACAGCAAGGACAGACTCAATACCAAAGATGTTGAGAATCGGGATCACAAGATCAAGGTCGGAACCATAGGTCAAGTAGTGGTCAGGTAGGACTAGGAGATAGGGTTAGATGTTTTCGTGAGGACTGGAGGAACTGTCCATTGAGATCAGTGACTCCAGCAGTAGCGACCACAGTGCAGACTCGATAGCCGGTGCATGTGGTGACGGAGCCAGGCCAGGAGATGTCCCAGCAGCGGGTTCAGGGTATGTGAGTTTAAATTCTTAATAATTACAGTTTAGGTTTATGTATGCATGGTCGTATGGTAGTAGATTATAGATGCATCATAGTAGATTATTGCTTTTATGGCATGGGATTGTGATAGGTCGTAGCATGGCGTGAGATTTTCATGGTGAGTATGAGTAGTTCGTGGCATGGCATGGGATTATTATAGTAAACTAAGGTAGGTAATGGCATGGCCTAGGATTATCATGGTATGTTATGTTATTTAGAACTATTATGTTGGGATACATGATAGGAGAGGTTTACACTTACTGGTCTTAGGTAATTAGGTTAAGGAACTTGAACATGGAAATCAAAATGAGAATAGATTGTGGAGATGTTGGAAAGAGAGTTGCTGATTTTGACCACCTCAGCAACATGCGCCTATGTCTTAGGGTAACACTATGTTCCCTGCGATGAGAGTAGTCGAGTGTTCAAGGGACTGTAGAAAGGTACTATCAAGGTATGAGGTTTAGTCACACGAGGATAGGTTAGATGCATAAGAATTTACTCGAGATTTAAATTTTGGGGACAAAATTCCCCAAGTTGGGAAGAATTGTAACGGCGTAAATCAAATAAACTGGGATTAACCTGAATTTCGGGGATTAATGGTGGTAATTCAGGCGTTACATGGATAACTCGGTTGACTCGGACACGAGAACTAAGGGAATATAGTATTTTTGTGAATGTTCATTTTGTATATGTGGTGTTTAAAATCATTAGTAGTGTATTGAACCGCATGTGTTTACATTGCTATCGAGCGAGTTAGTGCGACGGGTATTCGCCTTGAAAGGCGTGTCAATGCGGGTATATGGTAGGCGAACTATGGGTACACTAAGAAACTTGACTAATTCATGTTGGGATGACTAGTTAATCAATTAAAAAGGGTAATGTAACTATAGGCTAAGTTGATTAAATTAAAATAATAGGTTGTGGCGTATCTCAAAATGCGTATCGAGACGCGGGGCATCGAGTGTCGGGTAGTCGAGGCTTAGTGGGATCACAAAATTTGACAATTTGGTGAATAAAAACACTAACCCAGATGCATTATAATGGACCTAAAGCTAATGTAATTAAATCAAATAAATCAAGGCCTATAGTTTGGTTAATAAATTGGAATCATATAATTTTCCTAGAGATATGTATTACACATCTAGGAACCATGTAAGTAGACAATCAGTATCACTTGGATTGAGTTAGTGGGATAAGTGTCAAGGTGTGGACTATTAGATGAACTTCGAGATACATAAAAACACAAAGATCAATGGCTAAAAATCAAACACTCCTTAATATATAAGATTAACACATGCAAATGAAACTATTTTCATTTACAAATCTTTGAGAAGAAGAAAGTTGTTGAAGAGAAGAAATAGAGGGTTTGTTGGCTGAAATTTTGAGATCTAGGAGGATTTGAACCAAATTGATGGCGAGTTCAAGCTAAGGATTCGAGCTAGCAAAGACATTTACAATGTATAAATTTCATGTCTTTCTTCAATTCCAATTTCATTAAAATGCATTTTAAAAACTCTTAATTCTATCAATATAGATGGTCATTATGGCTATCTTGGGTTGATTGAGAGTAATCGAGGTCAAATAGGCTAATGGTGAGCAAGAATTTCATGATTCAAATCGAGATTTAATGTTTGGATTATGGTATTTTTCATGCATATTGGGCAGTTGGAGAATATGATGAACGATGTTGTACCCACAGAGATGTTTGTACTCGTAGAGATATATACCCACATGGACGTCTATACTTACAAAAATGTATGTACCCACAGGGACGTCTATACTCATAGAGTTTTGTATCCATAGGGACGTCTGTACCCACGGGGACGTTTGAAACCACAAGAATTGTGATTATAATTTTATTTCAGTTATGTAATAAAACAAATATCTAAACATTGAAAATTTATCAAATTGACACTAGGGACCTTAGAGTCGATAGGCGAGTGTCGGGAAAGAGGTCAGGGTCGGTTGAGGAGCTTCTCAAGCAAGGTTTTAAAGCGAGTATTTGAGGTGTGTAAACCCATTGGAATGCCTCACAAAACTCATGGTTTTATTTTATCGATATCGAATTACATGTGTGACTACTGGTGGGCATATATGGGGTTTTTTACTCCTATTTCAATTTGCGCACATATTGGTTATCGCTAAATCGCTTGCACATGTTACTTGTAATTGTGCTCATGTCCACGACAGGAGGATATACTTGCGACCGTCGGTATGGATTAGGGTGAACCTGATATGTAAAAGTGTCGGGAAATGACCATCGTCGTTTACCGAAGTTGGGATTTAGTCACTATAAGCCTGTAAGTATATACGTGGTTCTTATTTGATTTTATCAATTACTGATTGATTCGGGTCAGAGTTTTCTCGTGATTATACGGTTGTTTATTTAATCTTGCTTTATTTTTTAGCACGTTTAATTGATATATGTTGTTTATTTATTTCATGTTATTAATTTTGCTTGTCGTGTGCTACCTACATTTATGGGAATATGGCGTACTATTGTTAGGTGTTATATTCGCTTGTCTCGTAGATTATCAATTTTATTTCATGAATATTGTATGGATTTCTCTTTGGATTTTACTCACTGGACTCGTCACTGTATTTGTTAGGTAACCCAGTGTAGATCCTTCGATGAGCAAAGGCAAGGGCAAGGAGATACTGGGCAACTACATTTAAGATTATGGAGCCAGCTCGTGTGTGACTATAGTATGTACGTATTTATGTTTTTGTCGGGTTTTGGGAACTGTAGAACATTGATTACATGTATATGGAATCTTTTTTATACTTATCTCACTTTGATATGTACATGGTATCTATTGTCGGGTTTTCTACTACTTAGGATTGTTAGATGTTGCATAATTTACTCGTTTAAGGATTCTGCTGTAAAATTTCATTTTAACTTGATAAATCGATTAACTGGCTAATGAAATTATTAATATTTATATGGAGATTAATTAGATAAGTTAGGGTTAAATGAGAAAGTGTAAGCAACTAATGAGGACGTGGGGCGTCAAGGATAAGCGAGCCATGATGTGACAAGCCTTGGTGACATGAAATGTGATAGGGCAGGTCCCAAAGCGGCCTAGAAATTGGAGATGTCACATGTCATTCGTCGTGTCTCGACAAGTTTGAACTGAATCGTCGGCTCCAATACCATGAGATTTTTCTTGGGCACGTTGCATACTCGTGTGCGAGCCCATAGATCTCCGTCGGCACCGATACTATCTTCAACTTAACCTACATCAACTTTTTAGGTGCGGGGTTTTAACTCAAATGGCCTCAGTGCTAGTTAAAGGGAGATCGTCACTTATATACTTCATTAAAAAGTTACATTGAATCGATGTGAGACTAACTTTTTGGTCCACTCATCTTCAACACTCCACCTTGGATTGAAATCCATTCAATGGGTTTTTTCTCAATAAGTCCCAATGGAACCGTAGACTCTAATACCATGAAAAATCTTATGCCTACGACACATTATCCACAAGTAGCCCACCCATGACACTTCTCCGCGAGTATATGATCTCCGCCAGTATCGATATTGTCTCTAACTTAACCACCTTTCTACTTATAAGTATGGGTTTTGTTAGATCTTGGCTCAAATTAGAATTAGTTGTCGTGTACAATATAAAATTACTTTTAGTAACTACTATATGTCAAGCACAGTTGCTTAAATTAGTAAGTGGTATTTGAGTTAGACTATAAATTAATTAATATGTGAGAGACAAACATGGAAACTTATGTTTGTGCTTAATATGGACTAATTAAAGCTGTAGGTGTGGGTGGTCATGATGTTTGGAAGGAAGTCTTCAACTGTGTCTTAAAGTCCAAGTTGTGTTTGATCGTAACACAATATTAATACGATGACAAGTATTATGTGAAGGACTTGAAAGGATTATGCATTCTTCCATGCATGTAATGCTTATTAATATGTGTATGCGGTTAAGTATTGAAGCATAATGTTGCGTGAATTTTTTGTAGAGTCGAGAGTGTGTTGTAGCTATGACAACCCCTTCTCATATTAGGGCACCAATCGACATAATCCAATCATTAAGTCTTAATCTTTCCACGTAGGACTTAACAACGAATTGGTCAACATTTTCTAATGTTTTCTACTTACAAATCAGCTTTTCAAATAAGTATTTTCTTATCTTATGTCAATTAATAAATCAAAATTAATTAAAAATTTTAAAATTTCAAGTTTATTCAGCGGAAGTCTTAACAAATTAGCGAAAGCTTTTAACATGATACATAAAAATGTGGAAAACCAGGAAACAAAGATCATATGTATATATATATATATATATATATTTATATATATAACGAACCGGCCATAATATATTAATATGTATATGGTCAGGGTAATATCTCTCAACCCATAAAATGTACAACCTCAAAAGTATATGAAAGACATATATAAGTCAAACATTAAAACCAAAAACCTACAAAATATGGCATAGCAACATTCTACTAGCTCAGAAGTAGTCGATGATCTTCTCTTCGCCTGGTTTGCTACTCGATGGATCTACATCCACCGTCATAATAAGGACGGTGAGTACATGAAAGTAGAAAGTAACACTAAGAGACATTTGTTCACATTTCCAAATATACAAGTATTTGAAAGCATAATAATAGCAACTATGCTGAAAGAAATCATGCTATAAGATACTCCAATTAAACAAAATGAAATAGACACTTGGCTAAGTACTAATGATCTAGGGTCGTCGGCCGTGATTTACATCACATTAACCTTTTCCACTATTTAGGGCATAAACATTATCACAAATGCCTTCACATTCTCATAAATGCTCATCTCATATATAAATACTCATAAATGCCCCTCACAAGTGATGTATACTAGCCACAATCTCGGGTCTCATACCCTGTGTGCTGCACAAGATAATGGTGATATCCCGACAACCCCGGAAGTCCAGTGACCCCGTATGTCGCGTTTTCTCTATTGTATCATGGTCCTAGATATAATAATTACTTTTGTACCCAAGAAATAACATGGTTTGGGAACCCAACAAAGTAATTGCATATCTTATGCACAAAGGAAATTAGATTTATAATGATATGTAACACCTACCTAATAGAATGCTATTTCACTCGACCACATATATCAACAATCACAAATGACATACCACATGATTTGAAGTCAATGAAACTATTTAACCAACAATCAATGCCATGATAGCAAACTCATGAAATGAAAGATGAAACAAGTTATGGTATATAGAGTACAATAAGTAAATCAATCCAAATGATTGGGAATGAATATCAAAATAGGAATGAAATGTAAATAAATATCTCAATTAGTTTACTTACAATTAACGCAAATTTCCTAGCTACTCCGATTTCTTGACACCTCAAAACTCGTATTCGAGCCCCCAAGACTTTCACCTAAGTTCCTAATATCATTTAATGTGTTTTACAGTGTATTTAAACATTTAATTAAGTTATTAGACTTATTTAAAGGTTTTATGTTATAATTACAAAATCGAAGATTTCATTCTGTCAGAGCATCAAGCGCGTTGGGTGGCCTGTCTAGCGCGCGCTAGTCAACATTATTAGCGCATTTCACATAAATAGTGCGCTAACTAGTTCATCTAGCACCCTATATGCAGGAAATCCCAGGATTCTGCACTTAAACTTATGAGTTCTCTCCATACATAGACCAATCCAACACCGTGGGTTCTTTTTCTCATCTACTAGAGACCCTAAGACACCATTAACATCACAAGATCAGCCACGCTTCAATTATATTTATCAAATTTATTAAATTCACCAAATTAACTAATTTACTAGTGTAAGTAGAATTACCTAATTGATGAACACCTATAGCTTGATCAATACTTCACCAAACCCACAAGAATTCCTTTTAGTTGTTGATCTCCTTCCCCAATTTTCTTTTTCAACAACTTTTTCTTAACTCATAAGTTTGTGAAATGAAATGAATCGGTTTGCATGAGTTGATCTATCAATCTTATATATGAAGATAATGTTAATTATTAGCCATTGATCTTAATGTACATACGCATCTCGACACTAATCAAATGGGTTACATCTTAACACAATTCCACTAACTCTTTCTTGCTAACACAAAATGAAAACTCAATTGGTCAATTTATGTGTCAATACATATCTCGAGAATCATCAAATAGCTATTGTTTTAACTTGCTAACTTAGGTTACATTTAATATAAAACCAACTATAGCCCCATTAATACTACCACTTAAGCTACACTACACTTAAATCAAACTTACCACATCACTCTTTACCCTGGTCCCACGTCGATACGCATCTCAAGGCGTGTCCCCACTCACATATCTCAACACCTAAATACAAATAGGAATGACTTAATAGTCTACAAATATACAATATACTAGACATACATAACAACAATTCTAATATATACCTCGACCACTTGCCTCGGTCAGTGCACGTATCTCGATGCGGGTCTCACATCACGAAAAATTATGGTGATTAAGGAATTAAACTAGAATTTAAAATTTTGGGTTGTGACAGTAGCATACTAACCTGCGAAAACAGGTACGCGACACTTTGAGATTTTATATTTTTGGGGTTTGTATCTAGGTTTTAGATTAAATGATGTTTTTCTTTGTGTACTAGACTATTGATAGTAGATTACCTTGTTTCTTGCTCTTGATTTTTACCCGAATTTTTATGTTTTCCACATAAACTCGTGTACATGTTCATATTTTCTCTATGACTTATTTATCTTTGGATGTGTTCCTTTGACTGTGATCTTGGGTATTCCATGGTGATTTGTACAACAAATTGGTATCATAGCCAAAACTCAGATCCGATGAGGTTACACTATTAAGGTGAAGTTTTAAGAGATGTCGAAGTAGACAAGTGCAATGAAGTTCGATGTGGAGAAGTTTGATAGGAATATGAGTTTTGGCTTGTGGCAAATTAAATTCAAAGATTTGTTGATTGAATCTAGCTACATCCAGCGTTGAAGGGTCTCGAAAGAAAATGATGAGAATTGGTAATAGTTGGGTTTGAGGGCAGCGAACGTTGTAAGACACAATTTGACAAAGAATGTTCTTTCAAACATTAAAGAATTGATCATCTCCTCATGGAGATGATCAAGTCGATTCTACTCGATGGAGTTGTACCATCTCCTCATGGAGATGGATGAAGGTACAAGTATATTATTGATCATCTTAGTGCTCTTAATGAGATTGTCTCTAAACTTAAAGAATTGGGAGAGCAAGTAAGTGATGAGGATTAGGCACTCAAGTTTATCCGGTCACTTCCACTTTCGTTTAAGCACATGAAGCCAACACTGATGTATGGGAAGGAAACCATCGGTTTAGCAGAGGTAACTACCATGTTGATATCTGACGAAAAATTGATGAAAAGTGTAGAAAACGACACATCTAAAAACTCTAGTTTGGTAGCTACTAGAAAAGGTTCCAAGAAGTACGGGAAAATGGTATGTTAGAGATGCGGTCAACTAGGGCATCTCATGAAAGATTGCGGGAATAGGAAAGATAAAATAGCGGGATCGAAAAAAGCTTTAGTTCAACAAAGGGGGATTTCGACGTTGAAGGTGATACATTGACAATTTGTTACTTCTCAAGACTGATTGTAGTTATCTTATATGTATAGCGTACGAGCCTACGAGCATATACGCGAGCATATATGCGACACTGTGAAATTGAATCTTGTTGGAGTTTCTATATGGGGTTTAGACATAAAAGTTTTTTTCTTTGTGTACTAAATTATTGATTGTGGATTACCTTGTTTCTAGCTTGCCTTGATTTTTTACCTTGATTTTGGTATTTTTCACGTAAACTCTTGTGTTCATATTTCCCCGTGGTTTGTTTATCTTTAGGTGTATTCATGTGACTGTGATCTTGGGTATCATGCGGTGATTCGTCACAACAGGTTTTATCTCAAAAGGCATCGATTCTAGTTAAAGGGAGATCATCACTTATATACTTCATTATAAAATCTCATTTAGTCGATGTGAGACTATTATTTTCGGTTCACACATCTCAACACCTAACAATACAAGGCACTCATATATTATTTAGTTTTCCTCAAATCATCCAGACAATGATTTAGGCGAGGTGCACTTGACTATGCAAGATTATGTTGGAGATGTGTGACCACATCGGTTATGTGTTAATTACTTAATAAATAAAAGTACATAAGTGTAGATCGATCTAGCTCCCCTTGATTAGTACTCGTGCTTTTTAGAGTACATCCACATACTTATTATGAGTTGGAGGTGGTTAAGTTGTGGACAATATTGATATTGACAAAGATCTGCAGGCTCACAGATAATTAAGTGTTGTGGCTGCTTGCAGATAATGTACGTGTCGCAAGCGGCTCCCTTGTGTTTGATTAATAGAACTTGCTTTTGTAACCCAACAACAACACACAAGAAAGACATGCAAGTGTTGACATCCCTTGATTTCCACGTCGCACATCCGAATGCGTATCCAAGAGGCACTGATAATTGCTGTTGTTCCTGAGTGTTGTTGCTGGATTAACCTTGCTTCCTTGATCGATCAATTAATGTCTATATATGTAGCTTTTGGTATATATTATTGGACAATGCTCCAGTTATACAAATAAGTTACAGGTTGCACACACCTATTTGAAAACCATATAGATACACATCAGAATACACGTGCACACATCTCGAAAATATTGCACAGCTCTTAAAGATGTTTGTAACTTAGTGTGACCTTAAAGCGTTTAACAATAACATTTTCCTACAATATTTCAGGGTATATAAAAGCAAATTGATGAGCTGCAATACAGGAGGTTCTTGCATGATATTTGGTTGTTTGGAAGCTATGAAGCTAACCGTGAAGAGTAGTACTCTCCGAGCAACACTAAGGGCCATTTTCATCGTGGTGTTTATAGCATGGATTGCGATGTGGGTGCTCGAGCCAGCTAAGATCTCTCATGAATCATGGCAGGAGTATCTAGAGACCAAAATAAACTTGAATTCAACATATTTTGGAGGGCAAGGTCAGCAGTGTTCTTGGAAATATTTCCCTACTATTGAAGTTTCTCTTTCAATTAATGAATATGTTTTCATCTTATGAATTTTAATATATTCATGTATATTTATGTACCGTCTCAGGAGCAAATCTTCTGCTCTACACCTTCCCCATAATGTTTATTGCTACTTTTAGCTGTCTGTATCTTCATTTGGGGAAGGAATCCGAGACCCAAAGGTATGTATTACAAATTTACAAGAAATTAATTATTTACACATGGACACTCACACTACCTAAACATATTTCTTAGTTAATTTATTTGTTAAAAGCGTATCACTTAGTTAATTTTAATTAATCGTTGTAGTGTGACTCATTAATATACATAATTATTTATATATAGAGCAAGCAGAAGCAGCTGTACTACTGTTTCATATTTGAGAAGGCTTGTTCTGGTTAAAGCTCCATTGGGGATTGTGAGCACTACAGAGTTGGTATTCTCAACTTTGTTTGTGGTGCTCCTGATATGGTCCTTTTTCGGGTACATAATTCGTTACCCGCCATGGAATAGAAAGTAAGTCTCAATTTCATTGTTAGTTTTTTAGTATATAAATTTGAAATCAACAACACAATATGTCATAAAATAATCAATGAAACGTACTATCGAATGATTAGTTATATGATCTTCTTAATTACCTAATTAGTAACTAATAATTTCGAGAGTTGTTAAATTTGACAGATTGGAGAACAAGGTTGGGTTATTAGCCTACATAGTAGGGTGCTTGGGGAATATATGCTTGGCGTTTTTATTCTTTCCGGTGACGCGCGGATCGTCCCTATTACCTTTAGTCGGGCTTACATCGGAGTCTAGTATCAAATACCATATATGGCTCGGACACATATCCATGGTTTTCTTTACACTTCATAGTGTTGGTTTCGTCATCTACTATGCGTTGGTTCATGACATGGCCAGGTATGGGTACTCCAACAAACTATATGATACCGGCTCTTAAAAAAAAAAAATTAATTAATTAATTAAAAATTATATGATGGCGTCTTGTTTGATGGGCCTGCTACTCTTATTTCTTTAACTATTTAGTTTCACACTTTTGAAAAAAAAAAAAACTATTTAGTTTTCACGTGATGAAAAGTTTGTGAAGCGATTTAATTAAACTTTTCTAATTATGATTATTTTCTTACTTTTATATAGTCAATCATAGATATATATATCTCCCTACATATTAAAAGGACGAATACCTCGATTTTTCTTCGTGAACTAAAATATCACTTTTATCCTTCCACTCTTCTGTTTCGTTGGTTTTTTCTTATAATCTATTTCGTCTATTTTCCGTCTCACCTTATCTTTCCCTTTTTTTCAATCCCTAAACTCAAATACACTCAAATTCAAACTATTATATCGCTAAATAATGTCAAATCATCTTTGGTTAGATTGAAGTCGTGGGTTTGACTCTCGCTAAAGTAAGAAAAAATTAAAATAAAAAACGTAAGACTATCATACTAGCCAATACCGCTAAATCCAATATTGTATAAGCCAAAATTCCCGTTTTTTTTATCTAAAATTTTCCTTAATTAATTTATTTTTTTTCTTATTGGTTTGAAAAAGTTCATAATTAAATAATGAGCACATTAGTTAATAATTAAATAATGAGCACATTTTTGGAAACAATTATACATTTTCGCTATGAATTAGTTTTTCAAAATGGTTTTTTGCATATCTCGGAGTAGTTAGTTAAGTCTGAATATATACCACATGCTATAGATAAAAAATAATAATAAAAAAAGGATATCAAATATATAGTCCATGTGAAGAGATGACCTAGGGCTTACTAGATCTGGTGTACATCTTGCACCATAGCAAATTTAGTTAAGTTGCGTGCCAGATTGTTTCTTAATTCTCTTGGCACAAATTAAGATGAATTTATCTCCCAAGGAGTCCTCACCTAGAGCTAAAATCTCAGAGGAAAGATCAAGGGCCCGGAGGGTTTCGTGGACATTTATCTCCAACCTCTTTTGGTTGTTAAGTAGGTCAATAAAGTGCAAAAGAGCCAAAATTTTGAACTTTTTTTTTTTTTATAAGAAGCAAAATTCTGCAAAAAAGTCTTGTTTTGAAAATTTCAGATTCGTTTTGAGTTTTTTAAAGGTTTTACTTTTTTTTTTTTTTTTTCTTTGTTATAGTTGGTGTTATTATTAAATAAATTTGTTTTATTTGTTAGGGTTTATTATTGTTTTAAGATTATTTTGTAAGATTTATTCTTGTTCTTGTTCTTTCTTTTTTTTGAAAAATCGTTATTTGTTATTTTAAAAATAATACTGTTTTTATTTTAAAAATAGTACTGTTTTTTAAAAATAATTTTTTTCGTCAATCAATCAAAAAATAGCGACAGGATTTAGCGACAGGGTCCCGTCACTATTTCGAAATAGCGAAGAAGAAATTAGCGATCGGCCTTCCCTTCGCTATTTCGAAATAGCGACGGATCGTACGAGAATAGCAACGGGTTCTCCCGTCACTATTCTTGTATTTTTTGTAGTGATTCTTGTTGTCACTAGTACTTCACATTCGTAAATACTTTTATTTTTTAAAAAAGATATTATTTTAACATTTTAAGTATATAAATTATGGTATCCGTTAGTACAATTGTAAGTATAGTTTATACACTCTCCATCCGGAATCATAAGTCGTTTTGGATGGAGCACAATAATTAAGGTAGTTTTAAAAATAGTTTTAATTACGAGCTTAAATTACATTTTTATCCCTTGACACACAAAAACACAAAATGCTTTAAGCTTTGTTTGGTATGAGGTGGAAATATCTCTAAGGTGATAACTCACAAGGAGTTGAGAACTAATCTTGTTGATTGCCCAACTTGCCATAGAGTTATCACCCAACTTACACCCTAAGGTGAGAGATATCTCCCCACCACCCTCTAAGGAAATATTTCTCAAGAGTTGTGGACACAATTTCTTCCTAACTAATGATCCCTCATCTAGTTAATGATCCCTCATCGAACATAGTTACACTACTCACTTCCCTTACAATAACCTTACACATTCAAACCTCGAGTTCCTTTGGAAAAAACTAAGTCCCCTTAGCTTTGTGTTTGTGAAAACAAAAAAGAGAGTTAGCTAATGCTTCCTCTACCTCACTATGAATATGAAAATCAATCTCCAAGAGGTGTTTTTCATATTACTAATTACCCACTTATATAAAATATCAAAGATTGTATAAACATGGAAGTTCTTTAATTGGTTTTCAAGTATAGCTGTGATATATCTTTCTTTCTTTAATTTGCAGCTATGATTTATCTTTCTTTCCATCTTTTCTTCAATCAAGATCTTCATATATGGAAAGATCTTCCAATCATATATCCTTTGGCATCCCATGCTTTCCATTCTCGCTCTCCTTGTTTGAATCATGAATGCATGATAAATGTATCCCATTAGTTGTCCAAGGTGATGTATATGGAATGTTGTAATGATAGATCCAGCTAGCATTCTTTCGATCTCATGATAACTTCTACCGATCTGTCAAGGATAGTTCTCTGTGATCACAGACTGATTGTCCTGTGGGCACACCCTATGAAACAAAGCTTAGGAACAATTTGATGTACACATTTTACTTTATTTCCTTTGCTTACCATATTTGAGTTCTAACAAATATTGACAATCACATAATTTTACCTTAACATTCTCCCCTTTGTCATTTATTTGTCCAACCGGTGTATATAGATCAAATAGTCAATATATAATGGAAGATACGGTGTATATAGATCAAATAGACAATATATATTGCAAGATAAATTTAAAGGGCATGCAATGACAAGCAAAAGTAAGCATGCTTTTAAACGTAATAGAAATCCTGCAATAAAACATTTGTGAGTGTAATCAACATGAGCAAGAAATAAAATAATACCAAAAAACGTGTCAAAAATAGCATAGCATAGCATTAAGTTTATGCTCCCCCTAAAACTAAGATACTCTAAGATACTCTCCCATTTTGTGACAAAAAATTCACAAACAAGCTCCAAAGAGGTACCATTTATCAACTGAGCAAAAAAAAAATAGACTCTCCTTCATTCTTGCATTATCTCCTCCGTTGTGGTAAAAAATGACTTTACAAACGAGGAAACACCAACAACTAACCAAAAACTCGAAACGAGAAAAATAATTAACTCATTAATCGGTGCAAACTGATGAACAAGAACAACCTCTACTTACGACAACTATCATATCAAAGCTATAAATCCCCCACATGCATCAGTAGTAAAAGCAGTGACACGCGTCGAACGCGTCAATATATAAAATAATGTTCCTAAACCAACTATTTTGTAGAATAATGGCAAAAGGTCGATCCCACAGAGATTGATAGTTTTTTTTAAGTCAAAAATAAAAAAAGGAAAATCATGGGTTTTAAAATAAATAATTTAACTAACTAGTCTAACTAAACTAAATAAATAAAATAACTGAAATAACTTTGAAAACAATTAACTAATCACCAAGGTAACACCTAGGTCTACGATTCTACAAATCAAGATCAAGATTCAATGGCAATCATGGTCTTCAATCTTTCCCAAAAAGTCATTAGTTTAAATTCTCCTAGATTAGCTGTAGAAAATCGACATCCGCCAGAAACTCATCATTCCCCTAATCTTGATAGCCAAGACATCCGCCACTAACTATTTCCTTAATTAATGCATAACCTAGACATCCACCAATCGGGTTTAACACACTAACCGCAATAATATGAATCTGTGGGAACACTAATCCTATTCAACTGTTGCACACTCAAGAACCGAAAGGGTTTTATGGCAAACGGGTGAGTGTTCGTCACTTTATTGGTCCAAAAGTACAATTACACAGATACTAATGGTCCAAATAAGTATAGGTTGTTCACCTAAAAGCATGCATCAGCCGTATACATACCCTAGATCTAAGCCATAATCCTTAAAAGCAACAACAATGAAATAGGAGAATTTAAACTAAATTAAATAATAAAATAAAAGATCTCACATAATACGCCATGAATCCATAATCACGACTTGTTTCCCCTCCGACTTAGGCAAGGAGTAACTAAACGGACATCATCATCGAAGAAAGTATATAACAAAAGAAAAATAGTCGGTGTTCTTAATTAAACATAAAGTTCTTAATATATAAAACTACTCAAAATTAGTCTCGAGAAGTGAGAGAAACTAATTTTGGGGGTTGGGGAGGTGACTCGTGCGCCGTGGAGCATCGCATGGTTGTTTTGGCTTGAAATCACATTCTGTACACGTGTCGCATCACAATTGGTAGTTTGTTGTCATGCAGCTGACATGGCATCATTGGATTGGCTAAGAGAACTGTTGATGACGTGTTGTTGTGTGGTGAGTGAGCGATACGTGGCAGGCAAAGAATCGGTGGTGAGAATCGCACGAACTCAGTCGAAGTTCTGGGAGATCGCACGGGCACGAGTCCTGAGGAAATCGAAGAGTTGCTAAACGAGGAGAAGAAATGATTTGTGATGTGGTGATGGTGAGACGCCACATGGCGCCTTCCTATTGGAGGAGAACTGGCGGAATGACGTTGTGGTGCATGGAAAGCTTGCCACGTGGCGAGTGGTGGTTGGTGGAAAACGCTGGAAATGACATGCTTATCCAATGGCAAAGTGACATGTGGCGGACTATTGCTGCTGCCTCCTATTCTACCCGCTGCGCAACACGTAACTTGAGGCAAATAGTTCGGCATCCGATCAATGCATGTAAATACTTCATTTCGAGTATTTTTCGCCACGAATTTAACCGCGCACTCCGTTTCACCTAAAAATGACCAATAAATATAATTAAATATATATTTTAGAGACTTTCTACATTAAATATATTAAAATAAACTACTAAAAACCTATAAATACCGACTTATCAAGCAGTGGAAATATTAATAAGTACTATAAAAGAGTTGTAGCATGAGATAGTGTTAAATCAATAAAAGATGACACATACAAACTTATACACATTCACTCCCCTAAGTTTATTATTACCTCCAAGAGAAATTGTTTTACTCACAACAAAGACAATAGTTCTTTGAGCACAAGAGCTGTAAGCGCATGGTAATGGCTCTATGAGCATAAGAGTTGTGGGCACAAGTTAATGGCTTTGTGAGCACAAGAATTGTGGGCACATGGCAGTGGTTTTTTTGTAACGACTCCCTCCGATTGGTCTGACAATAGTATTTAAGACATTAATTTGCTTAGGATCTCGTCTTTCTTGACACAACAAGGATGTTAGGTGTAGGCTCTTATTCCACTTGATAAAAAACAATGCCTCTGTTTCACAAAATTTGATATGGCCAGACAGCAGATTTGCATACGGTCTGTGTTCATAGATACAAAACTGAAAAAGAATGTTGTTGTGGCCACAAATAACAGATTTGTATATATTGTTTGTGGTCACGGATACAAAACTGGTCGTCTTTTGGTGTAAATGCAAAGGCAACAAATAAAGATAAATTACATTAAATAAAGAACACGAAAAAATTGTTTGCGCAATTCGGACCTCCCGTCCTACGTTTGCGGAGCCACGCCCAAGTGTAAGATCCACTAAAAGAAAATGATGTACAAATTTACACAAAGTCCCTAACTAATGATCCCTCATCTAGTTAGTGATCCCTCACCGAACTTTGTTACACTAGTCACTTCCCTTACAATGACCTTACACATTCAAACCCCAAGTTCCCTTGGAGAAAACTAAGTCCCATTAGCTTTGTGTGTGTGTAAACAAAAAAAGAGAGTTAGCTAGTGCTTCCTTTACCTCACTATGAATATGAAAATCAATCTCCAATATATAGGTGTTTTTCGCATTAGTGATTACCCACTTTATAGAATGCCAAAGATTAATTGTATAAACATGGAAGTTCTCTAATTGGTTTTCAAGTATAACTGTGCTATATCTTTCTTTCTTTAATTTGCAGCTATGATTTATTTTTCTTTCCATCTTTTCTTCAATCAAGATCTTCACATATGGAAATATCTTCCAATCATATATCTTTTGACATCCCAAGCTTTCCATTCTCGCTCTCCTTGTTTGAATCATGAATGCATGATAAATATATCCTATTAGTCGTCCAAGGTGATGGATATGGAATGTTGTAACGATAGGTCAACTAGCATTCTTTTGATCTCACGATAACTTTTGTCGATCAATCAATATATATGATAGTTGTCTGTGACCATAGATTGATTGTCCTGTGGGCACAACCTATGAATGAAAGCTTAGGAATAGTTAGATGTACACATTTTACTTTATTTCCTTTGCTTACCATATCTAAGTTGTAAAAAATATTGACAATCACATAATTTTACCTTAACAAAATGAAACTTTAAGCTAATACGACTTATATTTTTGGGAGAGAGTACATTATAAATTTGTAAAGTTTTGTGGATCTCAAATTCATTTCAAAACACGTTTATGTCTAGAATCTTTATAACTCATATTAACTCTATTAGTTTTTCTACTTCGGACTCTCCTGGAGTACTCAATATCTTTCTAGTATTCTTTTTCGAAGCTCAATCAATAATCTATGTGGCTCATTTTTTTATGTCAACAATATATCTCGTATATAAAATAAATAGATTTAGGGGAATAGCTAAACGACAACAGTATGTCATGATAGAATGCACAATAGTTGATGTGGTGTGTGAACCCATATCAAAGTGGAGTGTTGAGTGTGTTCTTTTATGAGATTGATGTGGAGCCTAAACACAACATCATTTGCGTATAGGGATGCAAGTGGGGTGGGGAATCCCCACGGGGGACGGGGATTCCCCGCAACGGGGATGGGGATGGAAAATTTAAATAGGGATGGAGGTAGGGATGGGGATAAAATCTCACACCTACGCAGCTATGGGTATGAGGATGGGAAAAAAATATATATTCGTGGGGATCTCCGTAGGTATCCCCATTGGGGATCTCCGCGAAAATCCATGTATTTATCAAATATATCTTTATACATTGTATATATCAATTTTATATAATATTACAAGGCTTTCACCAAAAACACTAGTGATAAATAAACTCTAATGTGATTTATAATTTTAACTCGATTGGTTAATTATATTTCTTTAAATGATTATATTTTTTTGTTTTGAATTATTTGCAACTATATTTATATGTTATACTTTATTTGGTTAAAAGTTTCAACAATTGTAATTATATGCATGTACACCATACTTTTTTATAAATTTTTGAAAAAAATTAAGTGGAAAGAATATTTCCTCACGGTGATTATTTGCAAATTCCTCGCAAAAATTCCCGAGAGGATATTTAATAGGGAATGAAATGGGGAATGTTTTTTCGCCATTGAAATTCTCCATCCCTGCAGGGATTAGGGGGGATGGGGATAGAGATGACGTTGCGATGGGTATGGGGATATGAAATGAATTCTTAAGCGAAGACGGGGATCCCTTCTCATTTGCATCTCTAGTTGTGTATTCTATTGTAAGGATGGTGTTATCATTCTATCACTTTCCTATATTTGGAGATTTTTTTCGGACTTAGCTGTTAAGTTTATAAACGACGTAATGTTAAAAAAAATAAAAATAAAAAGCCTATTGACTTAATATCACGTAAGAAAATAGTGTCTTTCCACGACTACAATAAATGACTTTATAATAGAATTGACTGAAAAAAAAAAAGAAGCTGAAATTAATTAGGGAGATAGGTGACGAGTGACGCGAGAAGGGACTTAAGTACAGAACTGAAATTGTCATAATTCAATTCACTGATGAATGTGTGTCGACTGTCAGAGTGACAACAATAGCTACTAGTCGATTGATGCATGTGTTGTGTTGGACTTGTGAAGAGCTGGGTCCCTTATCATTGACAAAACATGTGCTTATAGGATTTTATTGCCTGTCAGGACAAAATATAATTTATTTTTTTCAACGCTCTCGTCCCGATCAAAAACGCCAACTACTCATCCAGAAGTCTAAAGACATCGAGAAACCCATTTTGTCCTAGTCAAAAATATTTGGCTCACATGTTGAAAAGCTTGTAATTGATAGAGAAGGTTAATTTAACTTGACAAAACTTTAACTTTATTTTATTTTATTTTTTTTAAACTACTCTTTCGTTTGTGTTGATTTTTAAAAGGGAATCTTTATTTTGTATCTTTTTTTCAGTACAAATCACATATTTACATAAGTAACAATTACAATCACAATATATTTTGGTTACAACTTAATGATTTGAAATCTTAACATCAAATCTTAACACCCTCCCTCAAACGAGTTTGTAAAAATTAACTTGAGTTTGCTAAACAAATCAGTGAAGTGTGCAGACGACAATACAAGAACAAATTCACGTGAGCAAATGACAAAAAACAAATCTAGGGTTCGCTGCAGAGGAAATTAATCAACGACAACCCATATAGCCGAAACATATATATGTCGTAACCCACAACATATAAGCAGATGATCGAATTATGAGGAAATCTGGAGTGCACATGCACGACAGATTGAACAGATGAACATATGGTCTTGAGATTACCATAAAGGCATATGCAGACAAGGTGCATGGACAAATGACGGGTTTGAGGAAGCAAACTGATGAACTTCTGCTTCTTCTTTTTTCTAAAAAAAAAAGAAAAAAATGCAAGATGACCAAATAATGAGGAGGGGTGACTTGGGTGATGCAAGCACTGATGGACGGGGAGTGTATGACTTCAGCAAAGCACGAGACGCAAGAGTCAGCGTGTACATGTTACAAATGATGAAGCAGGGGTGCTTGATGGCAGTGATGGCGGGCTATGGAACAGATGCATTAGTTGTTGTTGAATGGAGAAGCGAAAATGCTCATTCACAGGTAGATAAGAGACGAAACACATGCGGCAGGAGAAGAGGCCCACATGGAGATCGCACAAAATATAGAGGCATATAACACTTAAACACTGAAACGATAACAAAGGCAAACACCACAAAGTAGTCAGTCAACTTTCGTCAACCGACCCAAAATTAGAGACCTTGCTATGATACTGTGTCGATTTCTACAACAACAACAACAACAACAACATAGCTGTTGGGTTTTGGAGTTCATACGCAGCGAAGATTACAAAACAATTTTGACAAAACCCCAACAGGATCCGAATCTAATTCCATTAAAAACGTTTAAACCATGAAAACTTAATCATACCTCAGTCGCAATGTACCTTTTCGAAGGTTAATCGATCTCTAAGGCGCTGCTAACGACGAACACCCTCTACCAGTAGTCCACACACGAATGGCGGCCGAGATTCGAAGTGCTAGCTTCGAGAGAATACCAAACCTTTTGTTTTTCTCTCCAAAACGATCCAGAGCATACCAAAAACCCTAAGTCGTTTCTTAAACAAAAAAAGAGTTTTGGCTTTTTGCTCTTTCGTACGCGTGTTCTAACTTAAAGCGTCTATTTATACAACCCTCGTATATAGACGGTTAAGTAAATTACACGTATACCCCTACTTAAAGAAGTATAAGTGTAATACACCACAAGGACGTTTTCGTCATGAATTTTATCATATAAAATTCATTTTTCCGAACCATCTTAAAATCTCGCAAACCATTCTTAGTGTGCGACCCAATAGGCTCATACAACGTTGGCAGTGTACCAAAACACATTTTGGTATACAAGTCATAAGCGGCCTCTAGCAAGACATCATGACTACCCAAGTTATACGAATATCAAATCGATACAACCTAATTAATAGTGTATATAACATCCTTTTGATCAAACGTAAGGCATGGAATTGTCATCCAACATGTTCAATCGTACTAATCTCGATCTCTAGGTAGATTGAAAACATCCAAGTGACATCGATCAATATCAATTCACTTAGACTAGGCCTTTTAACGGTCTAACACATCGAGGGATCCAATGGATATCTCTCTTTATATGAGAGGGACAAATTCTATCTTGATTACACAACTTCATCACATTGCTCACATAGTAACCAATCACAACCTTTATAATCGTCCGGTTAAAGACAACGTTTGATAGTGTCAAATCACTATGTTCCTAATGTTGAAGTCTCTGATAATCTCAAGTCAGAGGACCGAAAATATACCTATCATGAGAAACAACTATATATGACTTAATCCATGTGATGTTCTCATAGCGGGTCGGTTCAGTACTTTGTTCCCTAACAAGTACTCGTGATCTTGATTCGTAATCCTATACGTATAATCATCATATGATCATCAATCAAGACTCACACTAGTCTTAATTCATTATAGTTCCCAGTATAATGATCGACTAGGGACATTTAGGATATTTCTGCAAATACCCATGGATCTTATTATAATGTAAACATGCAAATTAATTATAATAAACAGCAAATGAAATCCTCTATTTTGTTAACTAAAAGTATTCATAAAGATAGTTAATGGATTGACTTATGGCACATGCCCCAACATCTCCCACTTGCACTAGGGCCAATCATATATGCATCTAATGCCTAATGATCTAACATGACCATCATGTTTTGCTTGTGGAAGAGCTTTTGTCAATGGATCCACAACGTTGTCTTCGGTAGGTACTCTGCAAATCTTTACGTCTCCCCTCTCGATAATTTCTCTAATGAGATGAAAACGCATGAGTATATGTTTGGATCTGTGATGTGATCTAGGTTCCTTGGCCTGTGCTATTGCCCCGTTATTGTCACAATACAAACAAACAGGGTTAGCAATACTTGGAACCACACCTAGTTCAGAAATGAACTTTTTGATCCAAACCGCCTCCTTTCTTTGCATCGGACGCCGCAATATACTCGGCTTCATTTGTAGAATCACCAGATCTCTCGCTTCAAACTTTTCCAGCTTCTTGCACCCCCATTCAAAATAAACACATATCCGGATTGCGATCTAAAATCATCTATATCTGTTTGAAAACTTGCATCTGTGTAACCATTTACAACTAGATCATTTTCAAAACCTCCATAGACCAAGAACACTTCCTTAGTCCTTCTTAAGTATTTAAGGATGTTCTTTGCTTCTATCCAGTGACTCTCACCTAGATCCGACTGATATTTGCTTGTAGTGCTTAAAGCATATGACACATCAGGTCGAGTGCATAACATGGCATACATGATAGATCCAATAGCTGATGCATATGGAATCTTATTTATACGGTCTCGCTCATCATTTGTCTTAGGATATTGATTCTTGCTGAGACTTATGCCATGAGATATTGGCAACAATCCTCTTTTAGAGTCTTGCAAACTGAACCTATTCAGCACCTTGTCTATGTAAACACTCTGACTTAGACCGATTAGCCTCTTAGATCTATCCCTATAGATCCTTATCCCTAGGATATAGGCTGCATCTCCTAAGTCTTTCATTAAGAAACACTTCCCTAACCAAGACTTGACACTCTGCAATGTTGGGATGTCATTTCCAATGAGTAATATATCATCAACATACGTACTGAAAAACTACACTCCCACTTGACCTTCTTGTATACACAAGGCTCATCTTCGTTCTTAATAAAACCAAAATCCTTGATTGCTTCATCAAAACGAAGATTTCAACTCCGAGAAGCTTGCTTTAATCCATAAATGGATCTTTGAAGCTTGCATACCTTCCTAGAATTCTCGGGATGTACAAAACCTTCGAGTTGTGTCATATACACGTCCTCAAGCGACTTTCCATTAAGAAATGTTATTTTTACATCCATTTGCCATATCTCATAGTCATAATATGCAAGCAATGACAATTAAAATTCTTATGGATTTAAGCATGGCTATCTTGCGAAAAGTTTCATCATAATCAACACCTTGAGTCTGCTGAAACCTTTTGCTACAAGTCGTGCTTTAAAAGTATGCACATTGCCATCCATGTCAGTTTTCTTCTTGAAAACCCATTTACATCCAATGGTCTTACCACCTTCAGGTAAATCAACCAAGTTCCAAACTTGGTTATCATACATGGATTGCATCTCGGAATTCATGGCACTTAGCCATTTATCTGAGTCTGGTCCAGACATAGCCTCCTGATAAGTGGTGGGCTCATTTTGATCCATAAGCAACATATCACGACTATCGGTAATGAGAAATCCGAATCTCTTTGGCTCATGTCTTACCCTACCAGATTTACGTGGGCCTTGTGTCACTTGCGGAGGTTCAACTGGTTCGGAACGTTGTTGAACTTTCAGTAGCGGATCAGTGTTTATCTGTGATTCTTGAACTTCTTCAAGATTTATTTCTCTCCCACTAGTGTCTTTTGAAATAAACTGTTTTTCCATAAAGGCACCATACCGAACAACAAACACTTTATTCTCAGCGGGATTATAAAACTAATATCCTTTTGTTTCCTTAGGATACCCCACAAATAAATACTTATCAGATTTAGGTGCTAGTTTTTCTGAGACTTGTCGCTTTACGTAAGCCTCACAACCCCGAATCTTAAGAAAAGACGAACTAGGTCTCTTTTCGTACCATATCTCATATGGTGTTTTATCAACCGCTTCAGAAGGAACTCGATTTAGAGTGAAAGTTGCAGTTTGTAATGCATAACCCCAAAAGGATAATGGAAGATCTGCATGACTCATCATAGATCGAACCATATCTAATAAGGTTCGATTTCTCCTTTCATAAACTCCATTCCATTGTGGAGTTGCTGGTGGAGTCAATTGGGAGACAATCCCACAATTTCTAAGATGATCCTCAAATTCTTGGCTTAAATACTCACCACATCGATCTGATCGAAGTGTTTTGATAGTTTTACCAAGTTGATTCTGCACTTCATTTTGAAACGTTCGAAACATCTCAAATGATTCAGCTTTATGTTTCATTAGATATATATAACCATATCAGTTGAAATCATCAGTAAATGTAATGAAGTACTGATAACCTCCTCTAGCAATTGTGTTTATAAGACCGCATACATCAGTATGTGTCCGAGACGACAATGCCAAAGATAGGTTTGATTACATAAATGATAATCTTCTTCCTTTTCTTTTGGGTGTTTTGAAGCAAGAACAATCTGGGGCTTGACTTGTTCCATAGACTTTGCGACAGGTGCATCAACAGCCTTGGCAACTCTAGCCTTCCCTTTGCCTTTCTTTTTCATTCCCTTTCCCTTTAAGACCATCAACATATTACTAGAGGGTTTCTTGATATTTTGTTCAGCAATTTCGAGCATCAAATGCAACTCTGAAATTGATTTCTCCATATTATTCATATTGTAGTTCATCACAAATTGTGAGTAACTTTCTGGTAATGAATTCAGAATCAAATCTGTAGCCAATTCTTGGCTTATGAGAAATCTGAGTCTATCAAGCTGGTCAACATAGCCCTTCATCTTCAGAACATGAGGACTAACTGACGCACCCTCAGTCATCTTGCAAGAATGTAGGTTTTTGACTGTCTCGAACCTTTCTTGCTTAGCTTGTTGTTGGAACATTTCCTTTAGCGTTATAGCCATGTCGTAGGCTTCCATTAGTTCCATGTCCTTCGAAGTTCGGGAACCATAGTTGCCGACATAATACATGCAACATCAGTAGAATCGTTGACATGCTTATTATGCGCATCCTTCACGGCTTTCGTAGCATTGGCTGGTGGGTCCTCAGGGATTGGAGCATCCAAGACATACAACTTACGTTCATGCTTAAGAACAATTCTCAAGTTTCTGAACCAGTCAAGAAAGTTAGTCCCAGATAGCTTATTTTTCTCAAGGATGGATCGCAATGACAGTGGATTATTGTTACTTGAAGAGGCCATTGATCTACAATAAAGATTATGCAAAGTTTATTTTAGTATAAAGGAATAGACTCCCACTAAATTAATAACCCTCATAAAACGTATTGTTTATTTAGGGGACTAAAATCCATATTTCACCTAATTCTGTGACAGCTATGGCATGAAACACAGAACTAGATTATTTAGGTAGGTAACAGTTACCAATTACATCTTATGTAATTTTTAGATCATTTTATGAGATATGAGACATCTTATGTCTTAGCATGTTTTTATCTCATCATTTGCCTAAAGCTATTTTGAGGGCTTTATTAAGTCAGCCCATTTTAAACATTAAGGTAACTCTTACCCAACTTGTCTCACCAAGATAACACAATACACCCAACTATGGCTGAAACTATATTAGTGTGATCGAGGCCTTGACAAGTGTTTAAAATGGATGGCACGAGACTTAAAATTTAATAGAGAGATTTTATTCAGTTTTAGTGATTTTATGTAAACAATGAAATATCATATATTTTATTGATTTGTTCAATCACTAAACAATTTAAAGATTTTTTTTTTTTAGAAGACGAATCTCAATTCCGAAAATTAAAATTCGCTATAGAAAATCATAATTTTTGCTGATTTTATTATCATAAATTAACCAATTAAAACATTTATTAACCTGGCCCACATCTAACTAAATCCAATTAAGTCAATTAAAACATTTTAATTAACCTTCTAATTTGCCCTATCATCTAACTAATCATCTTATCCTAATCGAAAATTAGGATTTAAGATATTTGAATCCTAGTATATCACCTATAACAAGATTCTTGATATTTATCTCATATTCTAATTTGTTATCTATCTTTATCAAATAGAAACTTCATAACAAAATAGATATAACAAGTTAATAATTAATTTCGAAAATTAATTATTTATTTTGGATTTAAGATATTTGAATTCTAGTATATCACCAATAACAAGATTCTTGATATTTATCTCATATTCTAATTTGTTATCTATCTTTATCAAATAGAAACTTCATAATAAAATATATATAACAAGATAAATAAATAATTTCGAAAATTAATTAATTTTAAATAAATGATTTCGAAAATTAATTATTTATAAATAAATAATTTCGAAAATTAATTATTTGCAATTTCGGTCCTCATCCAAATAATCACAAACATGTAATTGAATCATGAACTACTATCTCAATCGAACCTAATGGTGTCATGGATCATAGAACACGAAACTCAATTCATTAAAATTATTCAAATTAACCTAACATGGTTACTAGTATGTACGAAACAAATTTCAATTAAATCACGAATATATGTATCATATACACAAAACATGATAATAAATCTCACAGAAAACTTACGTATATCACATATACATTAACTATTAACATGTTTTCAATCATATATCATGTATATATCAGAAGTAAACATGCAATGAATTTAATGGAATCGAACTCGAAGGCTCTGATACCACTGTTGGGTTTTGGGGTTCATACGCAGCGGAGATTACAAAACAATTTTGACAAAACCCTAACAGGATCCGAATCTAATTCCATTAAAAACGTTTAAACCATAAAAACTTATTCATACCTCAGTCGCAATGTACCTTTCTGAAGGTTAATCGATCTCTAAGGCGCTGCCAACGACGAACGCCCACTACCAGTAGTCCACACACGAACGGCGGCCGAGATTCGAAGTGCTAGCTTCGAGAGAATACCAAACCTTTTGTTTTTCTCTCCAAAACGATCTAGAGCACACCAAAAACCTTAAGTCGTTTCTTAAACGAAAAAAGAGTTTTGGCCTTTTGCTCTTTCGTACGTGTGTTCTAACTTAAAGCGTCTATTTATACAACCCTTGTATATAGATGGTTAAGTAAATTACACGTATACCCCTACTTAAAGAAGTATAAGTGTAATACACCACAAGGACGTTTTCGTCATGAATTTTATCATATAAAATTTATTTTTCTGAACCATCTTAAAATCTCGCAAAACCATTCTTAGTGTGGACCCAATAGGCTCATACAACGTTAGCAGTGTATCAAAACACATTTTGGTATACAAGTCATAATCGGCCTCTAGCAAGACATCATGACTACCCAAGTTATACGAATATCAAATCGAAACAACCTAATTAATAGTGTATATAACTTCCTTTTGTCACACGATATCCTTTTGATCAAACGTAAGGCATGGAATTGTCATCCAACATGTTCAATCGTACTAGTCTCGATCTCTAGGTAGACTGAAAACATCCAAGTGACATTGATCAATATCAATTCACTTAGACTATGCCTTTTAACAATCTAACACATCGAGGGATCCACCGGATATCTCTCTTTATATGAGAGGGACAAATTATATCTTGATTACACAACTTCATCACATTGCTCGCATAGTAACCAATCACAACCTTTATAATTGTCCGGTTAAAGACAACGTTCGATAGTGTCAAATCACTATGTTCCTAATGTTGAAGTCTCTGATAATCTCAAGTCGGGATGAAAAATATACCTATCATGAGAAACAACTAGGACTTAATCCATGTGATGTTCTCATAGCGGGTCGGTCCAGTACTTTGTTCCCTAACAAGTACTCGTGATCTTGATTCGTAATCCTATATGTATAATCATCATATGATCATCAATCAAGACTCACACTAGTCTTAATTCATTATAGTTCCCAGTATAATGATCGACTATGGACATTTAGGATATTTCTGCAAATACCCATGGATCTTATGATAATGTAAACATGCAAATTAATTATAATAAACAACAAATGAAATCCTCTATTTTGTTAACTAAAATTATTCATAAAGATAGTTAATGGATTGACCTAGGGCACATGCCCCAACAATAGCCTCAGTCCCAAATTAACTGGGGTCGGCTACATGGATCAAAATTTTCCATTGTGCTCGATTAAGTGCAATTGATGGTGAGCTTTGCAAACCATTCAAATCCCTTTTAATTAATGCATCCCATGTTAACTTTGGTCTGCCCCTACCTCGTCGAATTTCTACAGTTTCTATTGAGTCAAGTTTTCTAGTTGGGGCATTTGTAGGCCGTCTTTGCAGGTGACCAAACCATCGCAACCGCCAGTCCCTAATCTTTGTATCAATTGGTGCTACTCCTACTTGTCTTTGAATTTCTATATTTCTTATTCTATCTTTACGAGTTTTACCACACATCCACCTAAGCATCATCATTTCTGCTACGTTCACTTTATGTAATTGTTGTTGCTTTACCGCCCAACATTCACTTCCATAGAGCATAACTGGCCTAATTGCGGTCCTATAAAATTTTCCTTTTAACTTAGTAGGGACATGTCGATCACAAATCACTCATATTGCACTCCGTCATTTCTTCCATCTAGCTTGAATTCTATGTGTGACATCATTTTCAATGTTACCATCATTTTGTATGATTGATCCTAGGTATCTAAAGTGGTTTACCTTAGGAACTTCTACTTCCCCTAATTTTATCACTCCGTCATCTCGATGTCTAGTGTTTCCAAACTCACAGTGCATGTATTCAGTTTTCGTCCTACTTTACTTAAAGCCTGTAGATTCTAATGTATTCCTCCAGAGTTCTAATTTCCTATTCACTCCATCTTTGGTTTCATCCACTAAGACAATATCATCCGCAAATAACATACACCATGGTATATCCTCTTAAATATGTCTAGTTAGTTCATCCATAACTAAAGTAAATAGATATGGGCTTAAAGCCGATCCTTGATGTAGTCCTATCATAATGGGAAATTCTTTTGTAGCTCCTCCAAATGTCTTTATACTCGTTCTACTCCATCATACATATCCTTAATAGTGTCTATGTATCTAGCATACACTCTTTTTCTTTCTAGAACCCACCAAAGAACATCTCTAGGGAGCGTATCATAAGCTTTTTCTAAATCTACGAATATCATATGAAGATCTTTTTTCTTTTCTCTATATTTTTCTAACAATCGTCTTACAAGGAAAATCGCCTCCATAGTTGACCTCCCAGGCATGAAACCAAATTGGTTCTCTGATATTGTTGTTTATCTCCTTAACCTATTGTCAATTATTCTCTCCCACCGTTTCATAGTGTGACTTGTAAGTTTAATTCCCCGGTAGTTTGAGCAACTTTGAATGTCTCCTTTGTTTTTGAAGATTGACACAAGCGTGTTTCTTCTCCAATCCATTGGCATCCGTTTTGACTTTAAAATTTTATTGAAAAGTTTTGTTAACCAAGTCAATCCGATTTCTCCTAAGCATTTCCAAACCTCTATGGGTATTTCATCTGGGCCACATGCTTTCCCTATTTTCATTCTTTTCAATGTCTCTTTAACTTCTACAATTCTAATATTGCGTGTATAGTTTACATTTCTTTCTTGGTGTGGGTTTTCATCTATTATGGTATCAACTTGGCCATCACTAAATAAACTATCGAAGTAACTTCTCCATCTCTCCTTAATATCCTCCTCGCGTGTTAAAACATTTTGATTTTCTTCCTTAATGCATCTTGCATGACTTAGGTCTTGTTTCTTTTTGTCTCTTAATTTGACTAGCCTATATATATATTTTTCGCCATCTCTATTACCTAACCTTGTATATAGATATTCCATGAAATTTGTTTTAGCTTGACTAACTACTTTTTTAGCTTGTTTTCTAGCTTCTCTATATTGATTGTACGCATCTTTATCTTGACACTTAGGTATTTTCCTATAAATCTCTCTTATAGTCTTGACCTTGTCGATTTCTAAAAGTGATAATTTTTATTTTGTTTCTTTCTTGAGTACAAACCACCTATTTATATAAGTAACAATTACAACCACAATATATATTGGTTACAATCTAATGATCTCCAATCTTAACATCAAATTTTAATAGCAATTTGTACGTATCATCTTTGGCAGGAGTCATGCTAATCATCTCTTTTATTTCATTTTAGTTATGATTTGAAAAAAGACAAAATTTTATGACCAAAATAAAATTAATAAGAAATTAACCCTTGAAATTAACACTTGTAAACTTTTTCAACAAAAAAAATGCCGGACAAGTGAAGTACACTTACTAATGTGATTGAAATAGGTCTTAAAAGCTAATTATCTTAGATATAAGTCCCTATCACAATCTTTCCCAAACCTCGAAACTTCCTAAAATATATCAATATATCAAGTTATTTTTATAAAAAGCCATGGTCGATGTGACGGAAAATAAAAATATTTAAAAGAAAATGGTAAATTTCATGAGAAAATAATATAGTTTGATAGCCAAAATTTTCTCGCAGAATATTTTCTCACGATTGTCAATTTTTCATATTAAACCTCATATATGAGAAAATGAGTTTCATATTTAGACTCATATTAAATTTATATTTTAAATATAAAACTAAAATATTTAATATATATGTTAAGTTTGCATCTTTATTTCAAAACTAGTCAGAGGAGGCTTGTGCTAAATTTGTTGTTGGTGAGTCTCGAGGGAAAAAAAAAACTCTTATATGTACATTCAAACACATGTAGAAAGATTTTCTTATAAGCATTTACTCGTGAATACTTTCTTAAGAAAATAATGTTCTATTTTCTTATGGAATATTTTTTTTGCAATCAAACAAATTCTAAAATTTGTATGTCATCTTATAAAAGTACATTTGATATATCGATGGATAAGACTAGACCTTTCAAAGCCATATATATATATATATATATATATATACATTAGAATATTATTAGGGAGCGACTATTAGCCTCCCCATGCTAACCTATATCAGCCCCATTTAATTTGACAGATTTTTAAATTAAAATATCTTTATGCAAAATTACATAAATAACCTCACTTTAAATCGTGAACCTATTTCATTTTTTTCCCTTTTAATTTCCATTCTCTACACCCCTCCTCAACTTTACTTTTCACTCTCTACACCTCTCACCGAATTAAAGCTTAACTCATCCCCAACTCTTATCTCTTTTTTTTTTGTCAAAATCTCCAGCTCGTATCTCACTCGCTACACTCACCTTCTTCTCTTCTACTTAATTTTCACTTTCTATATCTCACTTCAAATTAAACCATGGATTCATCTTATTTTCTTTTCTAATTTCTAATCTCTACACTCCCTTCTCATCTCTTTGTCCATGCACTCAACAATTCACCACCAAATACAACATCTTGATTATATAGTATTTGGTTGAGATTTGATTCATATTCTTGAATGGTTAGAACTTTTATTTGTATTGAATATTAGCTTTTAAGAATCAAAGAATCAATTTTGTAATGCATATGGAGTAAATTGAGTGTAGGGGGAGAAAAAGATAATGCACAATAAAGGGTTGGAGGTTAAAGATCACAAAGATGAAAAGAGTGCTTTCTTTGGGGAGAGGGGGCAAATATAAATTAGGGGCACATTGGGGAGTTTACTACTATAAATTAACTTATTGAGAGCTATAAATAACATTAAATTAAATGGGGGGCTGATATAAGATATATGGGTGCTAATAGTCACTCCATATTATTATGACATGCAATTAAATATATGCATTAAGATATTTTTTTTTCTTCTTTCAAAACTCAATGATACATTAAAATTCTTTTTCCGAAGAGAAATCTCATTAATCATTCATGGTTTTATACAAGACGAGACAAAAAATCAACTACCATAATAAAAGTACATTAATTCGGTAATCGTATTGTTCAAAAGAAAATCCATTAATTTGACTGTAAACGTGATTTTTAAATTAAAGCAATGTGACATCATCAAGGACTGCTCTCTACAACATTTGGAACATACGACAATACATTAAACACTGCTAGTAGAACCCATAACGAATAACAAAACTTTCAACAAGGGAAGAAGACTTAAAACTTCCAACAAGAGAAGACAAATAAAAAGATTTCAATTAGAGAAGACACTAATTATAAAATAAAAAAAATTAAAGAACAGACTAACCCAAACGCCGTACGAATCCATACACAACCATTAAGGAAGATGTACAACAGCAAAAATGAAACCAATCCTCACAATTAAGTTTGACTAGATTTGCAGCTCATTCGATGGCTAAAGAAAAAAAAAAGATGTGATTAGAATCAGAACCGATCGAAAAGGAGGATCCGCGGTGGTTTCATATAAAAAATTCACAAAGGAGAGTGAAAAAAGTTTTTAAGTTGAGGAGAAAGAAAAGTGGCGGCTCTTCGAACGGCTCAATAAAAATCTACTTCAATATTTGCGGCATGCAATTAAATTAATGAGAAGAAAACCTAATTTATATTGTTGATCGATAAAACTTGACCTTTCAAAGCCATATAGCTATATGCATTATATATATTTTTTATCACTTGTGCTAAACTCAATCATATAAATGTCAGAAGTTCCATGATTTTAATATTTTTTTCAAAATGATATTCTTTTTGTACTAAAGATTTTTTCGTCGTTAAACCCTTGTAATTCTTTTACCGAAGAAAAAATATTATTATTTTCATCAGTTGCTTGAATGGAGCAAAAACTCAATATCGAATGTAGCCGGAGAGATTGTATTTGTCTTCTGCTTAGTAATGTGGGCAACCAGTATTGCCCGTGTGAGAATAAAGATGTTCGAGCTCTTCTTCTACATGCATCAACTCTACGCTCTTTACATATTATTCTTCATCCTTCACGTCGGTATAGCATACTCTTGCATGATTCTTCCTGGCATCTTCCTTTTCTTGATCGATCGATACTTGAGATTCTTACAGTCTCGGCATAAGGCACAACTGGTTTCTGCACACATTCTACCTTGTGGAGTTGTCGAACTTCATGTATCCAAAAGCCAAGGTGAAGTATGGCATCAACTATACCATCAATTATATATGTACAAGCAATCTCTGTCACAGGGTGGGGGCCTAGACCAAATTATAATTAGGGGGCGCCTCAATTACAAATGTGTGAAAAAAGAAATTCTTATACTTACATTAGAGACGCAAATCTTACAAAAACTTGCTCAATTGATACATAATAACGTGATCAAAGCCTCTCAAAACATTTATAAAATATTCCACATAAAATAAAAGACAATCATATTTTTTTAAAAAAAGTAAAGTGTAATAACGCGTACAAAATGCAAATTAGAACATTACTAAAAACGAGATAATAAGTTGAAAGAGCTACTTATACAAACAGAAAAATTAAAATTTAGTTCTAAAAAATGCATCAATAATTTGTTAAGCAACATTTTATTACTTAATATATAAGCAGTAATTTCTCAATTATGAAAAAAATAATATATATATTTAAAAAATGGGCCCTGAGAGGGTGGGGCCCGAGGCAATCGCCCCACTCGCCCCTTCTGTCATTTGTACTTTGAATTATGTGTTTTTACATGATTCAAGTGCATCTGACCCCATTCAAGTTCCTTGTGTAGATATAGTTGATTTCCTAGTTGATGTGATTGTAGTACTAATTTCAATATTAACTATAAATTAATTAACCCACACACACTACAACAAACTAGTGATGAGGTGCCATGCTTTTGGTACGCATATACAATTGGTGGAGTTCTTGGAATAAATATAAAAATGTACTATAATTTTTGAAAAAAAAAATGTACAATAATATATAATTCAAACGAACTCTAACGGTCAATATCAATCATATGTATATTAATTCTAAATAGCATTTCTTCTTTATGAGAAGAAGTATTTTCTCCATTCATTTTCTTTGTTTTGGAAAATAAATTAAATATAAAAGCCAAACTTTTACTTAGCATTTTCTTTTGTTTTGAGGAATACTTAGCATTTTCTTAGATTTGTCTAAACTAAAAATCTAAATCTTAACTAATCCCAATTAACTTCTTGTCTCTTATCACATTATATTTTTTTAAGGGGATTTCTACGTGGACAACATGTTGAGTGTAAGGGTAGAGTTAAATATGATGTAATCACTGCCATTTAACAAAACATGGTTGGAAGTGTTGGTTCCTAACTTTACCAAAAACTTGGTCACTTGACATAAATCTCCAATAAAAAAAAAATGTAAGAAGATAATATTGAGACAAGAAGTAAATTTAATTTGACTTATTTGAGACGAAATTTTAATTAATTAAATTGAGATAAATAAAATATGAGAAAATATATAAATTGTGAAATTGTTCAGTCTATTTTCTTATTTTCTTGCCTTGATGAGTTATAACTTTGGAATGTACAAAACTATACTTGTTTTGATGATTATACATTTGTATATATAGGACTGCGATACGCGCCCATGAGCATCATGTTCATTAATATCCCTAGCATTTCGAAGCTACAATGGCACCCCTTTACAGTGACATCTGATTGTAATTTGGAGATGAACAAGCTAAGCATCCTCATCAAATGTGAAGGAAATTGGAGCCGAGCACTTTACAAGAGACTTCATTCACCAATGGAGCAGCTTTGTGTCTCTATTGAAGGACCATATGGGCCTACTTCACTACCATTTCTGAGGTTTGCTTATGATTTTTTTTTTTTTTTTAAATAGAAATTTCATTAATCATGGTGGCTCAATACAGTGAGAGACATAAAATCAATCACCTCGACTAAAGTGCATTAATTGATTTGCTAATCCTAATTGTTCATAAGACCATTCAACTATCACAAAGTTGATTTTGAAAAATTTCGACTGTAACAAAGAAACTGTGTGACAATTAGTGATTGTTCACTTAACAAACATTTGAAACACAATAGTATACAAATATATATATATAAGACTATAACAAAAAAACAAAACTTCTAACAAGGGAAGACAAACACAAACTTCCAACATTGAATGATAAATACTTATTGAAAAAAAGATAATGATGCAGTTCAAGAAGTGACAAACACTTTCTTGAAGAAGTTTGACTGAAATTAAATTTTGTTGACTTTTGGAAGGACCGACCAATGAATTTTGGAGTTTCGAGGACATGAGTTAATTGGAAATGGCATGATAATCAATAGTCATTAGTTTGCTATGACGATGTTTTTTTTTTTTCGGCCAAATTCCTTTGTTTAGGCTCTCAAAATCGCAAATTTATTATTTTTGGAAAGTTAAAGTTTGATTATAACTCTAAGCATGAGTTTTTATTTTTGATGTTGTTTGTGGCTTTGGGTTTCTTATTTCGTCTAGTTATGGTTTAAGGTATTTTAGACTTTTTAATATTTTGGCAAAATTAGGATTTTACTATATAAATCACATTTTTGGTTGTAATTCTTTGGTTTTTGGTTAATCAAAGAAATCTCGAACTTTGATTTAAGTTATTGCACATTGCTTGTTCGTGGGTTTCGAACATTCAGTTTAGAAGATCCTCATTGCGCTAGGTAACTTAATAAAAACTATCGAACCAACAACAATGAGCGCACATCCATGCAGGGGAATTAGAAGTGGAGATTAACTTTAAAAAAAAAGATTTTAGGGTTTAGAGGTGGTGGTCATTTTGCTTGTGAATTCTTTATTACAATAAAAATTAGAAAAAAAAAAGAAATTTGGACAAAGGTCTTCAAGAATCCTTTAGTTATTTCTCATTAAAATTGAAAAAAAAAGTTAAAAATTGATAGTTTAATAAATAAATTTTACTTTAATTCCAAATTAAAAAGAATGCATACAATAATTTTTGGTCAGGACTAACACGATTCCTAACTAGTATGGCATTGTGCATTCTAGGTCGTGTATTTGAGGTAGGCCACCACCAAACCGCGACCAAATCGAAGGTTCGCGGTTTCGCCACTTTTTAAACCACCACCAAACCGTGAACCTTCAAAATCACACCCAAACCGACCGCGATTTTCGCCGTTTGGTCGGTTTGGTTTCACGGTTTTTTTACAATACATTCTCAACAAAAAAAATAAAAAAATAAAACAAAAAACACCATCACCAAGCAAGAGTTTGCGGTTTGGCGTCGTCATCGGCGACGAGGGAGGTAAAAACAGTGGGAGGCAACTACTAATGGTGGGGGCGGTGGAAGGTGAGATTGGTGGGAGTCGCACTGCTGTGGGAGAGGCGATTGGTAAAGAGGTGCGTCGGTGGGAAACATCAATTGATGTTGTGAGAGCCCTCGGTTGGTTGGCGCTGTTGGTGGGAGGTAGAGGCGGCGACGAGGGACGGAAGTGGGGCACGGAAGTAGGAGGAAGCAGTGGAGGAGGTGACGGTTTGGAGATGAGGGAGAGGAATGGCTGGTGTGGAGAAACCAAAATATTTTTTTTTACATTGCAACTTTTAGGGTTTTAACTTTTGATATGTAAAATAAAAAAATTTACTAAACTACCATCGGTTTACCAAACCGCGATTTTTTCAAATTGAAATCCGCAACCAAACCGCGATTACACGGTTTTCAATTTTTTCAAACCACCCCCAAACCGCGAGTTTCAAAAACCAAACCAAACCAGTTTGGACGGTTTTGTGGAGATCGATGCCCACCCCTAATTTGAGGTGTTATTCAACGTGTGATTATTATTAAGGGTAAAAATGTAAAAACATAGCATTTGCTGTGCTGATTCGAGATTCCGTTCGAATCAATCACCGTTCTGAGCAATTCTTCGCATTTTTCCGGGACAACTTCAACCTTATTTTCTCAAAAATCATAGGGGTCGAGGCCCTTGAGGTGGGGACTAAGAGAGTCCAAATGGAAGATGCTCCATGGGACAAGTGGCGAATGAAAGAATATCTTCCCCCCTTTCTCATTATCAATCGTAAGAATATATACACCAATAAGTAGCATGATTCTAGGCTAGATAATAGGAAGCTAACAATATACAATGACTGATTATAGGCTAGAGAATAGGAGGCTAACAATATACATAATATATATACTATATTTAACACACCCCCGCAGTTGAAACGGGAGGTGTACAGGTGTTGAGACTGTCACGAAAATCTTCAAACAATACTTGCGGTAGACCTTTGGTAAAAATATCCGCAATTTGATAACGGGACGGCACATGAAGAACACGGGCTTGTCCGCGTGCAACCTTCTCTCGAACAAAATGGATATCCATTTCGATATGCTTTGTACGTTGATGTTGAACTGGATTACCCGACAAATAAATAACACTTACATTGTCACAATATACTAAAGTGGCCTTCTTAATCGGACAATGTAACTCTAAGAGAAGATTCCGGAGCCAACATGATTCGGAAACCACATTTGCCACCCCACGATACTCGGCTTCGACACTAGAACGAGACAATGTGGATTGACGTTTAGAAGACCATGAGACCAAGTTGTCTCCCAGAAACACACAATACCCGGATGTAGATCTCCTTGTATCAGGGCACCCACCCCAATCTGCATTAGTGTAAGATACCAGAGTAGAAAAAGAAGATGGGTACAAATGAAGATCATGCATATGAAGGCAAACTTGTTGGAAGACATAAAAGATATCCGGCCCGGTGAAAGTGAGATATTGTAGAGCCCTGCAAGACTCGATACAGAGTAGGATCATCAAAAGCAGTACTAGAAGTAGCACTAACCTTAGGCTTAGTGTTAACCGGAGTAGCAGACGGGTTACATGATGACATTCCTGCACGCTCAATTATTTCTTCGGCATATTTGCGCTGTGAAAGAAACATACCACCCTTATGTCGAGTCACCGCAATACCCAAAAAATAATTCAATGGACCAATATCCTTCATAGCAAATTCAGAACTAAGAAGATCCATAATGGAGCACCGGAGAGCATGAGAAGAAGCAGTAAGAATGATATCATCAACATATAATAAAATGTAAGCCATATCTGACCCCTTGCTGTAAATGAACAAAGAGTTGTCACATCTACTATTAGTGAAACCAACAGATGTAACATAATCAGCAAAACGCTTATACCAAGCCCGGGGAGCTTGCTTAAGTCCATACAATGACTTATGCAATAGGCACACCTAATCTGTACGGGTACGATCCCTGTACCCCAATGGTTGATGCATATAAACAATCTCCTGAAGCTCACCATGAAGGAAGGCATTTTTGACATCCAACTGATGAATAGGCCATGCCTTAGAAAGAGAAATGCTAAGAACAGTACGAATAGTTGCCGACTTCACAACGGGACTAAAAGTGTCACCACGATCAATGCCAACTTGTTGATTTTTTCCATCACATACAAGACGGGCTTTATGCCTCTCAAAATCACCGTTAGAATTAACTTTATGAGTAAAAATCCACATAGAATGAATAACATTAACATTAGGTGGACGGAGCACCAATTCCCACGTCTTATTTTTAATAAGAGCATTATATTCATCATCCATGGCCATTTTCCAATTCTGGTCACGAAGAGCTGCCACCGGATTACGAGGCAAATGAGACCTTGAAACCGTGGCATGTAAAGCTTGGTATTTTGGATTGGGTTTAAAAATACCATGCTGACTTCTAGTGACTATAGTGGGTTTAGGAAGAGGAATAGTGGGAGTATGAGCTACTAGGCCGGGTGAAACCAGGTCTAGATCCGGTTGGGCAGGTGTGTAGGCCTGGGCTGGCGTATGGGAAAGAGGAGTAGCAGACTCTTGAAGATGATTTTGCACATAAGGAGATAGACCATTATCCAAATAATCATATGTATGTGATGATGGGGTATGTAATGACGCAAAGGGAAACACATTCTCATCAAAACGGACATGACGACAAATGATGATTTGTCGGGATGATAAATCATAACATTTATAGCCACGATGATTAGGTGGAAAACTAAAAAAACACAAGGAGTCGATCGAGCTTGTAATTTATTGATTTTGGTGGAAGGAATAAGAGGATAACATAGACACCCAAATACCCGAAGATGAGAATATGTAGGAACCCGTTGATATAGTATTCGAAGGGGAGAAATATTACCCAAAAGTTTGCTCGGAAGAATATTAAGAAGGTATGTTGCCATTTGTAATGCATGATGCCAAAAAGAAGGAGGAAGGGATGCATGAGAAAGTAGAGTACAAGTGATATTATTGATAGACCGAATTTTCCGTTCGGCCTTCCCATTTTGAGGAGAGGTGTGAGGACAAGAGAGACGAAAAGACATTTCAGTCTTCTTACAGAAATTCAAAAATGGTCCATTATCAAATTCCCTCCCATTATCACATTGCATAGTTTTAATATTACGTTCAAATTGGGTAAAAATATAAGCTTTAAAAATCAAAATTTTTTCATAAACCTCCGACTTTTGACCCAAAGGAAAAGTCCATAAATAACTCGAAAAATCATCCAATAATAACACGTAATATCTATGCCCTGCAGAACTCAGAATAGGAGAGGTCCAAATATCACTATGAATTATATTAAAAGGTAAAGACGGACTGGAACTAGAAGACACAAAAGGCAACTTAATATGTTTTCCGAACACACAAGAACGACAAATACTAGAAGTAGAGTTTCGAGTACAATCATTGCTTTTATTGGCCCTAAGAGCATTGAAAATAGAAGCACCCGGATGACCTAGACGATCATGCCAAAGTGAGGAAGAGATGACTGCAAAGGTTGATGGAGTAGCATGATTGTAAATAGAGTTGAGAGAATAAAGATCACCCTGGCTATCACACCTCAGGATAGGCGTCCCCGTCTGAAAATCCTTCACAGAAACCCAAAATGATCAAATTCAACAGATACAAAATTATGCAGTGCATCACTACCTCATCTATGCAGCTTCTTTGGAATGGAGGCCTCACAGAGAGTTCTGCCCCACTGGGGGCATTCGACAGGGAGATCCCTATTACCCTACTTGTTTGTCTTATGCATGGAGATGCTGGCCCAAGCTATTCACCGCGAGATATCGATTAATAGATGGAGGGGAATACAAGAAGTGTCCATTAATCTCCCGCTTATTCTTTGCAGATGATATGTTCTTTTTCCGAATCTAATCTAGAGCAAACAGAACTTATAGCGTCCTTGATGGTAAAGTTCGGGTAGCAGTTGGGACAGAGGGTGAATGCACAAAAATCGAAGATATTTTTTTTTCACGAAATGTCGAGGAAGAAACATATGGACATTAGCAATAGACTCAGCTTTACAACCTTGGTAAATAACTTGGTTCACCAATCCTCCACCACAGAGTAACCAAGAGTACATACCAGTAGTTAATTGACAAAGTGAGGAACAAACTCACGGGATGGAAGGTTGAAACAGGGAGATGCACACTCAACGAAATATGCCTGTAATCCATACTTTCCTTCCAGATGCGGTCGAATAGCCTTCTCGTATATGTATGTGACGAGATTGATAAGCTTATTAGAGGTTTTATGTGGGGATCCTCTTCAGCGAGACACAAGCTCCATTTAGTAAAGTGGGGCACAATATGCACGGAGAAAATAGAAGGTGAACTAGGTATGAGGAGGTTACAAGATAATAATGAGGCGTTCCTCTTAAAACTCTGCTGGGAGTTCCTGATGGGACTGGAGAAGTTATGGGTGCAGTTGCTACGGGGCAAATACACTAAAGTCACAACCGAGGGGACAGTGTTGCAGGATAAGGGACCGGCATTGATGGTGTGGAGAGCAATATGTCTATTATGGCCAACCTTCCTCTTTGGAGACTGGGAAATGGTTTTGCTGTGAAATCTTGGAAGGATAGATGGGTCGAGAAAGTTGATTGCCTATTACCCTTTGCGATTACACAGTTGACTGATAATGAGCTGGATGAATCAGTTACTTGTTATATAACGAACTCAGGTTAGTGGGATATGGGGAAAATTAAGGACAAGAGTACCCCCAAATATTAATGAGCTTATCAAAGCCATTCCACCACCGCTACTGTCACTGGACCAATTAAAGAGGGTTTTTCACTAAAAAAATCTTCTCACTCAATCGAACCCTTGGTGCCTAAGGGCCACTTATTTCAACACACCAATACTCGAATTAAAGGGACAACAAGCAATTGGCAACAAGGAAATATTTTTACTAGCTCTCAATTGGGAATACAACACTGGAACTCTATGTATTCATCCCACTCATGCATGCTCTGCTCTACCTAGAGCCTCTAGTTTTATAGACCAGCCAATAATCAGTTACGTAACCGTCATAGATTAGGTAAAACACCACTCCTTGTGGTCAAGGCAGTTACCCAACTGCCTTTCTCCCTTGCTGCCACCTCGTGCCATAACCGCCTTGACCTCCTAGTCAAGAGGCACATGCTCTTAGTGCTTGGAAGTTACTGGGACGTGGCTTGGTCATGCTTTGAGCCATGACTGAGGTAGTTACATAACCACTTGTAACCGCTCTTGACTTGGTCCGTCCAAGCCTTCAGTTCACCTTGATTTCGGGACGGGGTCTGATTCGTGGTGCCTAGCTGTGCGCCTAGGCACCTCTGCGTGCTAGACGGGGCTCGGTCCGACCGAGTCCCACCAGGTTGGGGTGGCCGGCACCATGGTCCGTCCATGGGTTGTGCCTTGGCATTGCGCCCAAGGCATGCTCGAAGGTCCATGCTAGTTCGCCCATGTCGCCCTAGGGAGAGAGCACACCTCTCCCTATAGTAGATGTTAAGCCGTTTCCTCAGTTCCAATAGGAAACATACCAAAATGAGACCAAGCGTACTTTGACTTGGTCGACGCCCAAGTCAAGATTTGTCAACCCTTGCCTCGTGCCTTGCTCGTGCCAAAGAATCCGCTAAGTCTAGCCTGTGCCCGCGCTCGTGCCAAGACGTGCCAAGGTTTGCCCGCGTTCGTGCCAAGGCGTGCAAGGCGCATACTACTTAAGTCCGCCCGTGCCTCGTGCCAAGGCGCGTACCTAAGTCCGCCGTGCCTCGCGCCAAGATGTGCCAAGGCGTGCCAAGGTTTGCCCGCGCTCGTGCCAAGGAAAAACGCGTCCGCGCTCGTCCATGTGCGCGCGCCCATGCGCGCTCGCCCAAGCGCGCGCGTCCGTCCGCGCGCGTCCATGCACGCTCGCCCATGCGCGCGCTCGTCCACGCGCGCGCATCCACATACTAAGGCGCTACGTGCGTGTTTCGCATCCAGGCCCGTGCCCAGGCGCAAACCCCTTTACGCCTGTGCACTATTCCGCATGTTTACTCGCGACCGAACCTTATGGAACCAGCCGAGCCCTCCTGAACTCGGTCATTGGCTAGGTTTCTTGCTGCCTAGCCTAGCCTACTCGGGTCACGCTATTGAGGGGCTGACAACTACCAAGTAAAGGGGTAGACTCGCTATCATGGTGCTTTCATAAGAGGGGAATTCTCAGTGCGGAAGGCGTACCGGCTGATCACCCAACATGATGAACAAAGAGTTAAAAGTGGTTGAGATAATATTTGGCGATAGGAGGGACTTAAGCGAATCAAATCTTTTCTTTGGCTTACAAGCCATGATTGACTCCCAACAAATAGTCTCTGCTGCCGAAGATAGATCATCGAATCTGACAGGTGTACGACGTGTGAAAATCATCCAGAAATCACTCTACATGTTCCTCGTGATTGCGAGGTTGCAAGGAGGCTTTGGAGGCGACTAATCCCTAGGACAAAGCAGCACAAATTCTTCTCATCGGATCTCCACCAGTAGTTACGAGTGAACTTGAGAAGCAGTAATGTCGAATGGAAATTACAGTTCGGTGTTACGTGTTGGTCGCTTTGGCTTTATAGGAACCAAAAATAGTTTATGAATCAAGAATATCCAGCAGACCTGTGCCATAGTATTTGGGGCAGAACATAAGAAATTTTGCATAGTGCAGGAGTACTTGGTGTGTCCAAACTAGGGAAAGACCTCGTAAAATCTAAGTAAATCATGCAAACGACTCGCATGTGTCTCGAGGTGGTAAAGCCAATGCAAACGTCGCACACGTATCTAGTGGTTGACAACACACGGAAACGCCATGCACGTATGTCGAGGTAGGTGAGCCATTCATCTTCGTGCAAACCATTCAAACGTCACACACATATCTCGAGGTGTGGACAACTCATGCAACCCCTTGCAATCCATGCAAACCATGCGAATGTGAAGCACATATTTCGAGGTAAACAACCCATGCAACCTGCTATAGTCCACGCAAACCATCCAAACATCATGCACGTAACTCGAGGTGGATAACTAATGCAAACGACATACACGTATCTCGAGGTGGACAATCTATGCAAAAACACCATGCACATATCTCGAGGGGACAACCCATGCATATCCACTACAGACCATGCACCCCATGCAAACATCACGCACGTATCGCGAGACGGACAACCCGCGCAACCCATAATAACCATGCAACTCATCATTTAAACTTTTGTCTTTCCCACGTGGACATCCCACATGTACGTCCACGTGTACCGGTAAACAAGAATAGTGCCTTTTGAAAATGCGCTATTCTTGTTTGTCTTTTCTACATGAACATCCCACGTGGACACCCAATACTATTTACACGAATAGCGCATTCGGAGAATGTGCTATTCGTGTAAATTGACTCCAACTAATCCACATGGACATCCATGTAGATTCATATATCCAAATAACAAGAATAGCGTCTTTTCAAAAGGCGCTATTTGTGTTATTTGTCCAACGTGGATCAGACACATGAATAACACCTTTTCCACCTGGATTGATATATCCAAATAATACGAATTGCGCTTTTTCAAAAGATGATATTCGTGTTATTTGTCCAACGTGGATCACACACATGAATAGCGCATTTTGAAAAGGCGCTATTCATGTGTCCACGTAGGCAAATTTTTTTTCCTCCCCTGATAGCGCCTTTTCAAAAGGCGATATGGCTTATATCAAGAATAAAAAAAAAACGCACACTTATTTTACTCATTTAAACTAATTTCTACTGTACGTGTGTAATTTTTTCCGAGGAGGCCTATATCTACCAAAAAAAAGAGCAACAATGTACTGTAATTGTATATTAATTGTTACAGTACTTTTTGATAAATTTGCTGATAGTAATAAAAAAAACTAATGGTAGTTTAAAAAGTTTATTTTGGAAACATCTTTGCCTACCTAAATTTTTCTGAACATTAAAATTGTCATATTTTGTCCATTTCCTTAAATTTTAAAGAATTGTTACATTTTTTTCACCAAATTAACCAAATGAAGTATAAATTATTAATCAAGCTCTATGCACAAAGTTTATTTTTCTGAAGATATGAAACTTATATTTGCACTATTAATTAACATGCGTGCTTAATATCTATACTTCATTTAAAATGCAGGTATGATTCACTGGTAATGGTGAGTGGAGGTAGTGCCATTGCTGCATTTATTCCCATCATTAAGGATATTGCCTATAAAAGTACAACACAGAACTATCCTATTCAACAAATTCTCATTATATGTTCTTTCAAGAGGACATCTGATCTCGCCATGCTAGACCTCCTACTACCAACAGATACAAATAACACTGCCTTGGATATCTCCAACATAAACTTAAAGATACAAGCATATGTGACTAGAGAAGAGCAAGAACTCAACGTCGTTACGGATAAGAAGCTCCATACTATTTGGTTCAAACATGATCCTACCTTAGCACCCGTGACAACAATACTTGGTCGAAATAGCTGGTTATGGCTTGGTGCAATAATATCCTCTTCATTCACCATATTCCTTCTCTTCTTGGCCATTTTGACTCGGTACTATATATATCCTATCGATCAAAATACAGATAAGATATACCACTTTTCAGGTAGAGCTCTTTGGAATATGTTTTTCATATGCTCATGCGTGGTCGTGACAGCGAGTTTTGCTTTTATGTGGAACAAGAAGCAAGCTCTTGAAGAACCACAGCAAAGCGAAGGCATGAACAATGACACGCGTAAACCAATCGTGTCGGTGTCCAACAATTCATTCAATAAGTCTGAAAGAGATCTTGAAAGCCTACAACATGAACAACTCATTAAGAAAGCCACTATGATGCACTTCGGTGGGCGGCCAAACTTAAAAAGTAAGCTCTCTTCGCCCTCTTATAGTAAAAGATCAAATTACTATAATATTGTGTGTGTGTGTGTGTGTCTATATATATATATATGTAAAGAATTTTGATGAGATTTCTTTTTTGGCGAAACAGAGATTTTGTCCAATTGTGAAGGTAGCAGCGTTGGAGTTCTAGTTTGTGGCCCAAGAGAGATGAGACACGAAGTTGCCAAACTTTGTTCCAATGGCTCTACAAATAATTTGCATTTTGAGGCTATCTGCTTTAATTGGTAAAACATGTATACCATGCGATTACAAATTTAATAAAGAAATTTGTTGAACTTAATTGTATCAAGCTTTTTCACAAGTTAATTTACATGTAATACTTAAGAATAGATCGATGAGAAACATTTCATCAATAACAAGAGTAGATAAGAAATACAAGCATGCAAAGGCACTATAATTACGTGCTATTGTCAGTGAAAAATGTAATAAATATTGTTTGTATTGTAAACTAGATTGTAAACCTAACTAGGAACTTGTAGAACTAAAGGGAAAACATGAACTAGAAACTACAAGACCAAGTAGAGAAGAGAGGTACAGTTGAGAATGTAGAGATTTATTTAACTTAATGTGTTCATTACAAGAGAATGAACCCTTTTATATACGCCCTTTGTCATGATGAATGTAACGACCCAAATAATTAAACTAGGTTAGCGTTAATCTCGAGGATTAACGGCCGTAATTCAGGCATTATAACATGGACAACTCGGTTGACTCGGACACGAGAATCGAGGGAATATTTTATTTATGGATGATGGTTGTTTATGTGAAATGTTCTATTGCACCGCATGTGTGTACGTTGCTATTGCACGAGACGAATAGTTACAGTGGGAAAATGTATCAAAGCGGGTATCAGGTAGGAGTTACTCAGAGATGTTAGACTAGCCTAACTATAGTACATGGTGGATAAATTAACCATAGCCTAAGTTAGTTAAAAAAATAATGTAAAATATGGCGTCCTAAAGATGTGTGTCGAGGTGCGGGGCACCAAGTGCTGGGTAGTCTGGGGTTAGCGGGACCGCAAATATATTAAGTATGTGACCAATTACACTAACCATATGATAATTGTACCTAAGTCAAGTAAATTAAATTAATTTGAAAACATATGTATATGGTTTGACTGTAAATATAGAGAGATCCAAGGGCAACTATAAAGTGGGTAGAACTAGACTTGCATGTAATTATTTTAAAAGATCGTGTGCAAAATGAAAAATGTACTATGTCTTGTGTATGTGGACCAATTGGAGACTAGGTGCATGTTAAGCGTCACATTTAAAAATGAAAAGTGGTTGCTAGTGGAGATGTAGTGGGTTATGTATTGAAAATATATTAACCTTAGATGTGTTTTGAGATATCCACTTGAGGACCCAAATAAGAGATAATTACTTAAACCCCAAGTTTCCCATTTCTCTCTCATTTGAACAAAAAGAAAGTAGAGATGAGAGCAAACGTGGTGCTAGGTGGAGAAAGAGAATAGAGGTGAAGGATTTGTTGACTTTGTGAGTAAATTGTCGAAATTTTTGGGGATCCAAGAGAGGTAGAACAAGAGTCACAACTTCATTAAAGTTATAGGTTTGTTCTTCGCCAAATCTCGATAATGCATGTTCTAAGATTGTTGTTCTTAATGGCTTTTGGTGTATGGAGGGTTTATGAGAGTAGATCGATCCTCAATGAGTAAGAATCCCTTGTTGGGGAATATTTTTTGAAATTATTGTTGTTGTTGGGTAGTGAATATGTGAGGAAGAAGATGAATAGCAACGTTATGGGAAAGTTGATTTGATGTCATTTGCTTATGTTTTAGCCTATTTTATTGCATGATAATGAAAAATGAGATGCAAACTAATTTTGGGAGGTTGTTTTAGTGCGAAAGCTGAAAGGGTCGAGACTTTAAGATGAACCATGAGATTTTTTTGAGTTTTTACCATATAGAGCGTTCTGCTCAGAAAGCACACTCAAAGTTATGAGCATAATCAAAGTTTCAAGTATGCTCAAACTTTGAGTAAGTTCAAACTTTCAGTAAACTCAAACATTGAGTAGACTCAAACTTTCAGTAGACTTAACTTTTAGCTTGCTCAAACCTTCAGCATGCTCAAATCTAGAACATGCTCAATTTTTACTAATTAGGTTAAATGACTTAACTGGCTTGTAACTAATCTAAAAACACTTTAAACAGCCTCTAACAACCAAGGGGGCTAAGGGACTGTAGTACGAGGGTCTGAAGCGAGTAAATAACGTATTCAGGGCATTTTTGGGAGTGTTGGAGCGCGAGACTTGAGGTGCGTAAACCTATTAGAATGTCTCACAAAACTCATGGTTTCGTTTTCAATATCGAATTACATGTATGAATGTTGGTGGCCACACATGAGTTTTCACTCTAATTTTGATTTGTGTACATAATGCTTGTGGCTAAATTGCTAGCACGGATTACTCTTGGTTAGTGCTTGTGTCGACGATAGTAGAATATATCTATAACCCCCACGAGGGATTTAAGGTGTTCCCTTAACTTGAAATAGCATATGGAGGGGTTAACTCGTTAACCGTAGTTGAGGTTTAATCACTGTAAACCTGCAAGTATATACGTGGTTCTTGTCCCGTTTTATTGATTACCGGCCGGCTTAGGTTGGGGTTTTCTCGGATTAGTCACTTGTTTATTTATTTATTGTTGCTTTGTTTCCAAGCTTGCTTTATTGGTATGTGTTGTTACATTTATTTGTTGTTGTTTTTGCTTGTCATATGTCGCCTAGCATGGTAATATGATTTACTGTTGTCGGATATTATATTCGCATGTCTCGTAGTTTACCAGTTTTATTTCATGAATATTGTTTGGACTTCTTTTGGGATTTTACTTACTGGACTTGTCACTGTATTTATTGGGTGACCAAGTGCATATCCTTCGACAAGCAAGGGCAAGGGCAAGGTGGTATTGGACGACTACCTTTGAGATAATGATGCCAGCTTGTGTTTGATTACAATATGTATATATTTACATTTCCTTGGGTTTTTGGGACTGTAGAACACTGAATACATGTATATAGATCTTTTGCTGTACTTATTTTGCTCGCTTTTGATATATATATATATGGTATCTTTTTGTCGGTTTTCCACTACTTAAAATTGTAAAATATTGCATAATTTACTAACTTAAAGACTTCCGTTGTAAAGTTGTGTTAATACTTGATAAACTGATTAACCGACTAATTTTAAAAAAAGGAATATAACTTAAACAAATAAACATTAGATGTTGAAACCTGAATATCCTGACTTAGAATCCTAGTTGGGAAGTAAACTTGTGTTGGGTAGCGATAAGGCTTACATACATATTATGTTTTTAATTATATATATTATATACACATACATGAAAGGTGATTCGACGCATTTTTTTGATGCAGTTCACGATGGACGCTCAGCGGACTCCACCTACTACTGATGTTGGTCAAACGAGCGATTAGACCAGATATGATGGTTTGGATCCAGCGGTAGCTGCATGATTCACCGCGCACGATAGGAAGTTTGAGCTATTAATGGATATGATGTACACACTGACAACATCGATTGCATCACTCACTGTTGCTCAGATACAATACATAACCGAGACGAGAATTGCTTTGACGACAATCACACCGACTATTAAGGATGTGTTGGGGCATGTGCCTTAGGTCAATCCATTAACTGTCTTTATGAATACTTTTAGTTAATAAAATAGAGGATTTCATTTGCTGTTTATTATAATTAATTTGCATGTTTACATTATAATAAGATCCATGGGTATTTACAGAAATATCCTAAATGTCCCTAGTCGATCATTATACTAGGAACTATAATGAATTAAGACTAGTGTGAGTCTTGATTGATGATCATATGATGATTATACGTATAGGGATACGAATCAAGATCACGAGTACTTGTTAGGGAACAAAGTACTTTGGACCGACCACTATGAGAACATCACATGGATTAAGTCATAGTTGTTTCTTATGATATGTATATTTTTCAGTCCTCTGACTTGAGATTACCAGAGACTTCAACGTTAGGAACATAGTGATTTGACATTATCAAACGTTGTCTTTAACCGGACGATTATAAAGGTTGTGATTGGTTACTGTGTGAGCAATGTGACGAAGTTGTGTAATCGAGATATAATTTGTCCCTTTCATATAAAGAGAAATATCTAGTGATTCCCTCGATGTGTTAGACTGTTAAAAGGCCTAGTCTAAGTGAATTGATATTGATCAATGATACTTGGATGTTTTCAGTTTACCTAGAGATCGAGACTAGTACATTGAACATGTTGGATGACAATTCCATGTCTTATGTTTGATCAAAAGGATATCGTGTGACAAAAGGATGTTATATACACTATTGATTGGGTTGTATCGATTTGATATTCGTACGACTTGGGTAGTCATAATGTCTTGCTAGAGGCCGCTTATGACTTGTATACCAAAATGTGTTTTGGTTCACTACCAACATTGTATGAGCCTATTGGGTCGCACAAAAAGAATGATTTTGCGAGATTTTAAGATTGTTCAGAAAAATGAATATTATATGATAAAATTCATGACAGAAACGTCCTTGTGGTGTATTACACTTATACTTCTTTAAGTAGGGGTATATGTGTAATTTACTTAATCATCTATATACAATGGTTGTATAAATAGACGCTTTAAGTTAGAATACACCAATGAAAGATTAAGGGCCGAAACTCTATTTTCATTTTAGAAACGACTTAGGGTTTTCTGGTACGCTTTGGATCATTTTGGAGAGAAAAACAAAAGGTTTGGTATTCTCTTGAAGCTAGCACTGTGAATCTCGGCTACTTTCGTGTGTGCGGACTGCTGGTAGAGGCGTTGGTCATTGGCAGCGCCTTAGAGATAGATCAACTTTCAGAAAGGTATTTTGCGACCGAGGCGTGATTAAACTTTCTTGGTTTAAATGTTTTAATGGAATTAGATTCGGATCCTATTGGGGTTTTTGTCAAAATTGTTTTGTAATCTCCGTTGTGTATGAACCCCAAAACCCAACAGGATGTACCAACGCAGGCAGTGGTGTAGGAGACTCCGGCAGTGATTACTGCACCAATAATAATACAGATTGCGACAATGATAGCTACGACTAAGATATCGACGGTTACGCCGACACATTCAGACATGTTTGATACTTCGATGACAATAGAGGTCAAGTTGATGAGGTAGTTCATCGAACTTAATCTCGAATATTTTCATGGAAGCAAAGACTCGGAGGCAGTTGAGAAGTGGTTGATTGCGCATTAAAGATTACACAAGCCACTACAGACTCACGGGAGCATACAGGCCAGGATATCAGGACATATGCTGATAGGAGATGTTGTTGTGTGGTGGATAGCATACACAAACACTCATCCATATTCGACCACATGCGCCAAGTTTCGAACGATTTTCCACGATCGGTACATTCCTATCGAGATCCAATTGAGGCTGAGAGAGGAGTTTCTGGCTTTAAGACATGGCAACTAGTCAATGCTACAATATATGGGTAGATACCAATATTTGTTATAGTTTGCAACAAATGTCATAGGCATGGAGAGAATACAAATTTATTACTTTGTTTGAGGGTGGACTGAGGATATTGCTAGAGCTGTTGTTTCCATTGGATCCCTGACACTAAATGAGATATATGATAAAACCCTTACCCATGAGACACATCAGATGTAGAGGGGTGACAAACGTTCATCCACCGAGTCTGAGAGGTAGACTGGACAAAGTCCTGGATAAAAAAGATAAATAGATCCGGATAACAAATAGGACATATAGTACGGTCGAGGTTGTATAGTTGATGATTAGACAACTAAAGCTTATGTTGTACCTGTACTACAAGTGTCACCAGAAATACATACTTAAGACCAAGGAGGCAAGGACGGAAGATCACAGAGTTAGGGTCTAGGGTCAGGGAGTCAGCTGTAAGGACCAGGATGGTGGACCACGTTGGCGATATGGGCAAGATGGTCATGTCGGGAGGGACTATCCACGAAGATCGGGGACTCTAATAGTAGTAACACGGTTGCAGACTTGAGAGCCAGTGCACATCATGGCTGAGCTAGGCCGAGAGTCATACCAGTTGCGGCATCTGTGTATGTAGTTTAAGATTTGAATAATTGCAGTTAAAGTTCGTGTATGCAATGTAGGGCATAGTAGGCCATGGTTGGGCATGATAGGTGGTATGTCATGATTTGTTGTGGTTTGTTATGTCTATTATGTTGTGATGCATAATAAGGAAGGTTTAGTATTACCTGGTGGTAGGTAACTGGGTTAGGGTCACTTAGGCATGGTATCGAGTTGGGAGTAGTTTGCAGAGGTGTTGAGGAGTGTGATGGATCATGATCACCTTACTGGCATGCGCCTATGTCTCGGTGCAATACTACGTCCCTTGTAATGAGTACGAGAGTAGTAGGGTGTTCAAGGGACCCTATAGTGGTACTATCAGGGTGTGAGGCGTAGTCACATAAAGATAGGGTCGGTGAACTAGAGTTTCCTCGAGATATAAATTTTGGGGATGAAACCTCCCTTATTTGGGAAGAAATGTAACAACCCAAATTAATTAAATTAGAATTACTGTTAATCTCGAAGATTAATTGTCACAATTCGGCGTTACATGGACAACTCGATTGACTCGAACATGAGAATCAAGGGAATATGTTATTTATATATGATAATCGTTTGTGTGCGATTTTTAAACCTATTATTTAGTTTATTGCATCTCATATGTGTACATTGCTTTCGAACGAGTTGGAGTGATGGATAGTTACATTGGGAAAACCAGTCGACGCGGGTATCAGGTAGGAGTTACGTAGGGATGTTAAACTAAGCCAACTATAGTACATAGTAGATAAATTAACTATAGCCTAAGTTAGTTAATTAAATAAAGTAAAATATAGCGTACCTTAATTAAATTATATGGGACCGCAAGGGGTTATTGGGATCGTAAATATGTTAAGTATGTGACCAATTACACTAACCATATGATAGTTGTACCTAAGTCAAGTAAATTAAATTAATTTGAAAACATATGCCTATGGCTTGATTGTAAATATAGTGAGATCCAAGGACGACTATAAAATGGGTGGACTTAGACTTGTATGTAATTATTGTAAATAATTATGTGCAAAATGAGAAATGTACTTGTCTTGCGTATGTGGACCAATTGGAAACTAGGTGCATGCTAAGTGTCACATCTAAAAATGACAAGTGGTTGCTAGTAGAGATGTAGTGGGTTATGTGCTGGAAAGCTATTAATGTTAGATGTGTTGAGATACCCATTTTAGGATCCAGATAAGGGGTGATTACTTAAACCCTAAGTTTCCCATTTCTTTCTCATTTGAATAAAAATAAAGTAGAGATGAGAGAGAACGTGGTGCTAGGAGGAGAAAGAGAAGAGATGTAAATGATTTGGTGACTTTGTGAGTGAAATTGTTGTAATTTTTGGGGATTTGAGCGACATAGAACAAGAGTCACGACTTAATTAAAGCCATAGGTATGTTCTTTACCAAATCTTGATAATGCATGTTTTAAGATTGTTGTTCTTGATGGCTTTTGGTGTATGGAGGTTCCATAAGAGTAGATTGACCCTCATTGAGTGAAAATCCCTTGTTGAGGAGTCATTTTTTGAATTATTGTTATTGTTGGGTAGTGATTATGAGAGGAAGAATATGAATAATAACTTTATAGGAAAGTTGATTTAGTTTCTTTTGCTGATGTTTTAGCCCATTTTATTGCATGATAATGAATAATGAGGAGAAAACTTATTTAGGAGGATTGTTTAAGTCCGAAGGCTGAAAAAGTCGAGATTTTAAGATGAACAATGAGATTTTTTCTAGTTTTTAATATATAGAGCATTTTGCCCAAAAATCTTGCTCAAAGTCACGAGCATGCTCAAAGTTTCAAGTATGCTCAAACTTTGAGTAAGCTTAAACTTTGAGTAAGCTAAAAAATTGAGTAGAATTAAATTTCAGTAAACTCAACTTTTAGCTTGCTCAAACCTTCAGCATGCTCAATTCTTACTGATTAGGTTAAATGACTTGAGCTAGCTCAAAAATGATTTAAACACACTATAAACACCCTCTAATGAGCCCAAGGGGGGACAAGGGACTGAATACCAGGGTCTGGAGCGAGTAGGGGACGTATTTGGGGCGTGTTCGGGAGAGTTGAAGCAGGAGATTTGAGGTGCGTAAACCCATTGGTACGCCTAACAAAATTCATGGTTTTGTTTTATTGATATCGGATTGCATATGTGACTACTGGTGGCCATACATAAGTTTTCACTATAATTTCAATTTGCGTATATATTGATTGTGGCTAAATCACTTGTTTGGGTTACTTGTGTTTAGTGCTCTTATCGACGATAATATAATACTTTACTACCGTTGGGAGGGATTCAAGGTTTTCCCTTGACTTGAAATAACGTCTGGAGGGGTTTATCCATTAATCGTAGTTCGAGTTTTGTGACGAACCCTTTTTAAATTAGGGTCTCCCGGCCTAATCCCGTGATTAAGCCCTAATCTCACCACATATGACTTAACAACAAATTAATCTGTTGGGGCATGTGCCTTAAGTCATTCTAGAAATATTGTTTATTTTATAATTTTAGTTACTAAAATAGATGTTTTCATTTGTTGTTTTATTATAAGTGATTGCATGTTTACCATATAATAAGATCCATGGATGTTTGTTGAAATATCATAAATGTCCATAGTCGGTTATTGTACTGGGAACTATAATGAATTAAGACTAATGTGAATCTTGATTGACGATCATATGGTGATCATGCGTATAGGAATACAAATCCAGACCATGAGTACTTGTTTGGGAACAAGGTACTAGACCAACCCACTATGAGAACACCACATGGATTAAGTCAAAAGTGTTATTCGTGTGGTATATCATTTAGTCTTTCAACTTGAGATTACCATAGACTTCAATATTAGGAGAATGAAAATTTGACACAATCAAACATTATCTTTAACCGAAAGATTATAAAGATTGTGATTATTTACCATGTGAATAATATGTTAAGGTGTGTAATCAAAATAGAATTTATCACTCTCATATAGAGAGATATCAGTGGATCCCTTGAAATGATAAACTGATAATGACCAAGTCCATGTAAATCGATATGATCAATGTCACTTAGATGTTTTTCAGTTTATCTAAAGTTCGAGACTAGTACGATTAAACATTAAAGGTGACATTCCATGCCTTATGCTTAGTCAAAAGATATCGCACGACAAAAGGATATGATATTTGTTATTCATTAGGTTGTTTCGATTTTGATATTCATGCTTCTTGGATAGTCGTAATGCCTTGCTAGAGACCGCTTATGATTAGTGTACTAAAATGGTTTTGGTTCACTGCTAACGTCGTATGGACCTATTGGGTCGCACACAAAGAATGACTTTGCGCAATTTTAATTAGTCCAAAAGAATGAATTTTATATGATAAAACTCATGACATAAGAGCCCTTACGATTTGTTATATGATAACTTATTAATATGGGCGTATGTGTAATTTGCTTAAACTACCTAAATACAATAGTTGTATTACGAATAGGATTTTAAGTGAGAGCTTATCTACACATAAATAAAGGGTGAGACCTTAAAACGAATTTAGATTTTCATTTTTTTATTTTCGAGTTCTTTGGATTTTGGAAGAGAGAAGAAAAACGTTTTCTGTCTCTTTTGGGGCTAGCACCCCAAATTGTTGTCGCCGTTTGTGTGTGGATTTCTGATAGAGGACGCGCACTTGGACATCTATAAAATCGAACCAGATAAGGAAATCACGGATTAAGGTATGATTTACTTTATTAGATCTAGTTTAATGGAACTTATCGATTCTGTTGGGATTTTTTAAAATTTGTTTTGAATTTTTCGCTTCGTATGAACCCCAAAACCCAACATAGTCAGACTTTTTCCAAAACCTTTATACTTAGAAATTAATTTTTCAAATAAGCATTTTCTTATCTTTCATCAATTAGCAAATTAGAGTTAATTAAAAACTTTTAAAAACTTAAAGATTATTTAGCATAAGTCTTGACAATTAGTGGAAGCTTTTAACATAATTCCTTGGAATGCGAAAAATCAGGAAACAAAGATCACATGCATATATATAATTAAGTGGTGATAATAATATATCAACATGTATATGGTCAGGGTAATATTTCTCATCCTATACATACAACTCCAAAAAATATGAAAGATATATATATATAGAAGTCATACAACAAAATAATAAACCTACAAAATCAGATTAGCAGCGCTTCGTTGGCTCAGAGGTAGTCGCCAATCTTCTCTTTGTCTGATCAGCTACTCAATAGATCTACACCCACAGTTATAAAAAAGGATGGTGAGTACATGAAAGTGGAAAGTAACATCGGCAGACATTTGTTCACATTTTCAAATATACAAGTATCTAAAAACATAATAATAGCAACTATGCTGAAAAGGAATCATGCTATAAAGTACTCCAATGAAACAAAATGAAACTAACACTCAACTGAGTAGTAATGATCTAGGGTCGGTAGGTCGTAAGTGACATCACATTAACCTTTTCCACTATTTAGGGCATAGACAATATCATGAATGTCTTCACATCCTAACAAATGACCAACTCATATATAACTACTTACTAGTGCCTCTCACATGTGATGTATACTTGTCAACAACTCCGGGTCCCATACACCGTGTGCTGCACAAGTTAGTGGTGAGATCTCGAAAACCTCAAAAGTCTAGTGATCTCATGTGCCGTGCACATTTCTATCATTCCATGTTCCTAGATACACGAACTACTTTCATGACCCAAGAAATGATATGGTTTGGGAATCCAATAAATGCAATTGCATATCTAATGCACAAAGGAAAATAAATTTCAATACCATCCAACACATACTAAATAGCATGCCATTTCATTTGACTAAATATTTGAACAATAAAAAATGGCAGAACAAGATTTAAATTCGATGAAACTATTTAACCAACAACCAATGTTATGATAGCAAACTCATGAACCGAGTTGAAACAACAAGTCATGACATTTAGAATACAAAAGCTAATTCAGTTCAAATGATTGACAACAACAAAACTGGAATGAAATGTAAATAAATATCTCAATCAGTTTACTTACAAACCACTCAAAGTTCTTAGGCTAATTCGGCCTCCCGACACTTTGTATCTCACCAATAACTTCTTGAGAATCTTACCTAGTTTTTTGAGGTTAATTATGGTGTTTTAGGACTTACACAAATTATCAAAGTTAGATTAAACCAATTAGAAAAACCCCCAAAATCTTATTAGAAATGTCGCTACTTTTCAGGTCTTGACGTTGTGGTGGCGCTGTGCACTCTGCACCTACGCATCAAGCCTGTGTTTCTTACTAAGAGTTCAACCTTGCATTCTAATAACCCATACACTTCCAATACACCTAAATCAAGCTTGATAATCACCAGTTTGCCCAAAATTTACATACTTAAGTGTTTAAACCTCAAAATTAGAGTTTTTCATGAAAAATTCATTAAAACACCTACAATTTCAAAATACCATAACTTTGTCAATTTAAATCGAAATCTGGATTTTCTTGATAACGAATTTATTGAGTTTTCATGAGGAACTTAAAAATGCTGTTAGTCTCTAAAATTAAAAATATATTCATATCAGAATTTGGTAAAAACCAGCTTTATGACTAAAATCATTATTTTTTACCGATAAACTTTAAATTTAAAACTCAAGGTTCAAGGACTCATTCGATGCTTCAATTAAGTCATAAAATCAGTGAAAAAGGTTTCTTACCTCATTTGAAATAAAATACCTATCACAAAAACAACTAAAACTTCATTATTATCATAAATTCATCAAATTAAACTAAATTAAAAGTGTAAGTAGAATTACCTAGTTGATGAACACCTACGACTTGATCGATCCTATCCCAATTCAACAAATCTTCACTTCAATTCCCTTGATGAATCGTCTGAGCTTCTTCTCCAACTTACTTATCTTCTAATTTTATGGAAATGAAATGGTTTGCATGTTCATCTCATAATTTATATGTATAAATAAGAGGATTGATTTATATGTAATGCCATTTTACCTTAAGCTTGTGATTAGTGTTAATCCAAATCTTAATTAACCTGAGTTAGGCTTGTGGTTAAGTCTGACATACCTTGATTAGCGTGTGTGTGGTCGCATGATGGTTTGTGTTTGTGTGTAATATTTATGAGTTTTATAGTTTGTAGTATAATAGAGGCTTTATATACACGCCGATAAACGTTAAATAAGTAAATAAACAATAAATAGCCATTACACCAAGTGCAATGAAGGGGTCGTGGAATGAATGTGCACACCTAAAATCACTCGTAGGCATTCTTGATGAATTTATTGGCAAGAAAATACATGGTATATATATATTGGATATATAAATATATATTGAAAACTATAAGATTGGTTTGAATTATATGGATCGTTGGATCACCTCGAGATGAGTGTGAGTGTTGATGGTGTCAACATGTGTGTCGCCTTAAGGAGTGTCATGTTAGCACATCAATCATTCGATTAGTCTCAAGATAGTGCGATGCATATCTCGAGAAAAATCCATATATTTAAACTAAAAATCTTATACTTATCTTTGTAATTCGATCAAGAGAGAGAATGAGAGCTGTGGATTTAGTGATTTTGATCCTAGGAGATCACTCAGGGAGCTGATTCAACTTGGATTAAGGAGCTTAATCTACTAAAAGCATCACTTTGGTAAGTTTAGTTTTGATATTTTTGAAGTTCAATTTAATAGTACGTGATGAAATCTCTATGAATTATGTTTTTTGCTGACTAGAAATGGTTTATTACCTAATTAGAGGTCCTCCTTAATGTATTTTTGGAGTGTTTACTATTATCTTATGGATTTATGGATGGAACAATGGTTGTTGTCCTATGTACTATCGAAACAGTATAGGGAGAAATGCGCTCCACTTGGCAGAGGAGCACACTCCCTTCATTAGTGAGGGTGAACTCAGCTGCTGGAACACAATCCACCTATTGAGGGAGCGCGCTCCTACCCTAGAAAACAACGGTATTGCTGTAATTGTTGTAATTTGATTAGAATTTCTTAAGGACTTAGGGACTGCACTAGAGGTTCTATATATAGGGTATTAGACCAGAACTAATCACAAATGGTTGGTGATAGGTGTTGGATACCCATAAAAGCTTGAGTGCCCAAAAGTTAGGAACTTAGATACGAGATCTAAACCAAGGTAAATATGGATTTGCTTATTTATCAATGTTGCCTTGCTATCTTAGTATATATAACTCATATAGTTTATGGACTGAATGGGGGATTGTGTTCACTAGGATAGATTCAATAACGGAAACCGATGTTTAATGTGATTTATGAAAGTAAGTTCCTGGAACTGAGATCAGGTTATATAGGAGATGGGTTACCTTTTCGACCTATATGTAACTTCCTACTTAGTTATGTAGGTTACATGGATTATATACTCACTAGAGGGTTTTGGATAGAACCATTAGGCAATGATGGATTAGTTAGACAGCACATCAGCCAGTGTGTTGGTCTAGCAATCGTCTTAATGGCACTGGTGGGTAATCAACCCTAGTATTATAAATTAAATGGAAATCACGGTGTAATAGTCAATGATAATTTGATCTTTATCCATTATTTATTGATTTATATGCTTTCCATATTATTGTTAGTTAAAATTGGTGTATATTGTTATTGCATAATGTTCTTGATTATTATATGAAATGTTGATGGCTTTGTGAATCCTTATTTACTGAGCAAGATCGAGCACTTACCCAAATTTAATATTTCAAGTTTAGAACCTAGCGCTTCAGTGAAAGGCAATGATAAGATTTAGGTGTCTCGATATCTTATCTACATGTAATAAGCCTTCTTGACTGTTTGATATATTTTGTTGTATACAAATAGGGTTAGGAGGTTTATAAATGAGGTTTTAGGTTTTGATAAACTTCGTATTTCTGTATATTGTTCAAATATCAAAAACGTTTTTAATTTTTCGTTGCATATGCTTTGTATTGTTTATTCGATATTAATATATAGGTTAGGTTTATCAAGTACAAGTGGAGAGGTTGTTGGCTCTAATTAAGTTTGGTTGGGTTATTAAGGCTTAATTAAGGTTTTAAGCCGAGTATCACCCTAATTAAGATAGGGGATGCTACAGTTTGGTATCTCGTCATGGCCTAAAATGCTAATTAAGGTTTAATTACTTAATTAGGATCAAATGACCTGTGTCATGGGACCTGCTAGTAAGATACGTGTTATGACCAAGGTGAGATGACCGAAGTAATGTTATATTTGTTGTGGTGTATGCCTAGTGTAATGTATATGTATAGACTACTACCTCACTTCTAAATATTTATAGGTGTCGAGACATGAGTGGAAAAGTGCCTCGATGTACGTGTTGGCGAGGAATCGAGGTAGAGAGTGATGTGGTAAGTTGGTATAAGCTTTATACATGGTTATAATAAGTATGTTGTATAGTTTATGGTTGATTTGGTGTTGATACACCTATGTTAATAAGTTAAAACATAAGCCACTTGATGTGCCTCGAGATAAAAGTTAACATGTTTTAACACCAATTGAGTTGTGTTTGGTGTCATTTAAGCACATACTAGTGGACATCTGTTAGGAGGAGGTCCACTAGATATATCTCGGGATACGTGTGCACAAGTAATCAAGGGTTATCATTAAACTATATCGACAAACCACATATATGTAACTTGATCAGCATAAGCTCCTCTCATTTCTCTCAGTTGGATTTCTTCCTCAAGAAGCAAACTTGCTAGACAAGGAGAGCAGCTGGAGGTAGAAGAAAACTAGAGGAATTTAGTGAATAAGTGTAGAGGAGATCAAGTTCAGCTAGTTTCTTCAAGCTTGGTAAACTTCCTACTCCATTAACATAGCTCAATTTGTTGAATTCATATAATTGGTGCTATGGGTTGGTGATTCATGTTGTAAATGATGTCTTGAAACTTTAGAGGTGTGTATGAGGGTTCCCAAGACATCAGCATTGCCTATGTGTTAATAAAATTCAAAATTTATATTGCAGAATTCTGGGCTTTACTGCACATAGCGCGCTAGGTATGAAATCTAGCGCGCTGATATTGATTAGTGCGTTAGATATGGTTGGATAACGCGCTAATTGCCATGACAGCAAAAATCAGCAATTTCCAAAAGTGGCTAAAACACTATAAATGATTCTAAAACACTAAGTATGGGTCAAACACACTCAAAAACATATAAATTTTTGCCATGAACTTAGGGAAGAGCTACCAAGACTCAAATACGAGTTTCGAGGCGTTGGAGGGCCAAAGTAGCATAGGAAATTACGTGTGTTTGTAAGTAAACTGATTTGAGAGATTTCTTTACATTTCATTCTTATTAAAAAAATAAACTGAATTATCCTTGTACTTCGTGTGCCATGACTTGTTTTCATTTCTCATTATATGAGGTTGTTTTATGGCATAATTTGTTGATAGAACGATTTCATTGACTCCAATTCATATGCTATGTCATTATTGATGTTTATTAATGATGATTAGTGAAATAGCATGTTGTAAGGTAGTAGTAAGTAAGGTTATGAATCTAAATACTTTGTGCATTAGTTATGTAATGGTACTTGTTGGATTCCAATACCGTGTTGTTCCTTGAAAATGAAAATAGTTCTTGTGTCTAGGGTCACTTACTGATAGAAATCGGGCTGACATACGGGGTCACTAGACTTTCCAGGGTGATCTGGATTTCTCCACTATCTTGCGCAACACTTAGGGTATGGGACTCAGGGTTGTTGGCAAGCATAACTTAGGTGACTTCACGAGTTGTAAGACTCGGGGTTGTTGCCAAGTATACATCCCAGTGACAGAAATCTGGGATAATTAAAAAGGCTTATTGTACTATGTAGGTATGACCTTGAAAAGATGATGTAGAGCATAGATTCGTCCATATATACAGTGGAAAGGTTGATGTGATGAAGATCAGGGCCGACCGACCCTAGATCATTACTACTTAACCTAATGTAAGTTTTATTTTGTTTAACTAAAGTATATTCTTGCATGATTTCCTTTTAGCTTAGTTGCTTTTATTATGCAATTTGATACTTGTTGATTATTTGGGAATGCGAACAAACTTCTCTCAGTATTACTTAATATTTTCAAGTACTCACCATCTAGTTTGTGACAGTGGGTACAGATCCGTCGAGTAGCAAACCAGGTAAATAGTAGATCGGCGACTACGTCTGAGCCAGTGGAGTGCTACTACACCAGACTATGTAGGTTTTGAGTTTTGATGTAATATTGTTATATGTATATGATATATTTTGGGGATTGTATATTTTGGGTTTAATGATAAATACCTTACGAGCTAGATTTACCTCCACAGATCATTACTTGGCTAATATTTTGGGATTGTTATATGTAGTAATAATGTATTACTGTTATATGTATATGATATATTTTGGGCATTGTATATTTTGGGTTTAGTGATAGTTACCTTGACCAGATACATGTTGTTATTAATCTTCATTTCATTATATATGCATGTGATCTCAATTTCCTGATTTTCCTACAAAGGTTAGGCTACATATTATAAGCTTCCGCTAGTTGAATTATTAAGACTTCCACTGAATAACTTTTAAGTTAGAAAATCTTAATTAACTCTGATTTATGAACTTACATAGGATATGTATATGTTTATATCTATTTGAACAATGAATAATTGATAGGTAATAAGGTTTTAAAGAGGCTGACTAATTCCTTGTTGGGTCCTATATGGCGGTGGGTTTAATAAAGGGATTAGGCCTAGCGGTGCCCTAAGTTAATAAAGGGACAATTGGTATCAGAGACTAAGTTCTATAAGCTCATGATGTTGAATTTAGTGATTCTACAATATGATGCCAAAGCTACAGTATGTAGTTAAAGGCCTAACTTTTGTAGCATATAACAAATAAAAACCTCAAACAAGGAAATTAGAAAATAGAAATATTAATTGTGGAAAACCAGATGATCCTTGCTTAGAAACCATTAGTTGGGAAGTGAGAGAAAGTAAGTTGGGGATTTCATATATGTACATGTTAATTTTCTATACGTACATATACGTTATTTACATATTAGCTGATTCACATACGCTATCAACTTACAGACACCGACGGTGAATTCTCGTGATAGCGAGATGCGGTGCGCGAGTGGTAACCAGCCTTCTATACCATCAGCAGAGGATTTTCAGAGGCTATCTGATCAAGTAGATACTCAGGGACAACAGTTGGCAGAGTTCATCGCTATGATGATTGCATGTTTTGCTCTGACAGCACAGACACCAGCCACTACTACTACGACTACTTCCACCTTCCCAACCCCGACGCCAATAGTGTAGACAATACCAATGATAGCAGATCCAGCCGTAGAGATATTCTTTACACCATCTTTTACACCTCCATCTTCTAGCTTGTCGGCAGATGTTCAGTTAGTGAAGGATTTCATCACACTAAAACCAATTTATTTTGACGATCAACAAGACTTTGAGAAGATTGAGAAGTAAGTTTTGTCTTAAGAGAAGTTACATAGAGTCTTGAAGATTGAGGAAAGACTTCGAGCTGAAATTTCATTGTACACTCTAAAGCCATATGCTGACGTATGGTGGCATACGAAGATAGCTTCTGAAGGAGAGTTTGAGTCTTGGGATGCCTTCTAAGGAAGTTTTACCAGCAATACTTCCCACCTGCAGTGATGATGAGGTTAAGGAAGGAGTTCATGAACTTGAGACAGGGAGTCGATGAGTCAGTCATGAGTTATAGAGACAGATACGACTATCTGAGGTAGTTTGCTGGAGACTTAGTGATAGTGGATTTTGATGAGGTGTACCATTTTCGAGATGGACCGAGGCCTGACATTGGATTTTATGTGGTTAGTTCAGGTGCCAGGACATTATGGGAGATTGATGAGCATGCATTATCTCACGAGACTTACTATTTTGGTAGAGTTTCTGATGGGACACCACTAGTACCAGCGTTGACGGCTGATCAGGTTGTGGAGTTTGAAAGCAGGAGACAAAAGGCAAAAGACTGAGGAAATAGGACAAAAGTTCCTAGGGACATCTATAGCAGTTGTACCATATGTATCATTTCTTACGCCTTTGCAGATCATTGTTGGTAGACCTCCCTTACCACCACCAGATAGACCTACATTGCCAGCTCCTACTACCACTACCACTACTACTAGCTTGCCAGCTCTACCAGCAACACCAGTGCCATAACAGTTGTAGCAGCGTGTTCGAGGCCGATATAGAGGTAGAGGTAGAGGATAAAATAGTCCCAAATAGGGGTAGAGACAAGCACAAGCCCAAGATCAGGTCCAGGGTCAGCGTAGACATGTCACATGTTTTAAGTTTGGTCGGGTTAAACACATAACTCAAGATTGTCCATAGCTAACATTCGTAATTCCATTACAGAATCGAGAGGGTGTACATATGGTCGCACACCCTGACGTAGATGCCATATAGAGACTCATTATGGTTATAGTTTCCATTTGTGGTAGAGACTCATATGTTTTGTTTGATTCAAGTTATACAGTATCTTTCATTGCTGGTCGCATGTTAGGCATCTCAGGGTTGACATTGATTAGGATTGATGTCCATTTGATTTTTAGTACAGCAGCCAGGGATAGAGTTTACCCTAATTGTCTTGTTGAGAGATGTCCAGTGCAAATAGGCAGAGTAGAGTTACCTACAGACTTCAGGGTGATTTAGGTTTTAGAGTTCGACGCGTTATTAGGGATGAACTAGTTAGCAGCGTATGACGCTCATATCGACTGTTTTAGCAAGATAGTGATATTTGAGATCCTAGGGTGTTCGATATTCACATATAGAGGTAGCACACTGAGAGCCGAGGGCACTCGAGGTCGACTTGCGACTAATGGAGAGATGAAGACTCTTATGTCATTATACACCATAATAGAGTGTCATGAACCTAGACTTAAGGAGATTCCAATTGTAAATGAGTTTTCGGAATACTTATCTGGTTTACCACCACCGAGGGAGATATATTTCATTATTGAGTTGGTACTTGGAGCTAGACTGATTTCTATACCACCGTATCGCATGGCTCCACGAGAGTTGGAGGAGTTAAGGAGTCTGTTGCAGGATTTGGGAGAGAAGGGTTTTATCACACCTTCATGTCACCATGGGGAAGCACTGATCCTATTGCAAAGAAGAAGGATAATACTTTGAGGCTGTGTATCAATTATAAACAGTTGAATAAAGTCATAGTCAGAAATAAGTATCCCTTACTACAAATTGATGATTTATTTGATCGACTGAGAGGAGCACAGTTTTTCTCAAGATAGACCTGAGATCAGGGTGTCATCAACTTAGGATCAGGGATGAAGATAGGTCCATGATAACATTTAGCATGAGGTATGGATACTATTAGTTCACAGTCATGCCATTTGGTTTGACTAATACTCCTGCCATGTTTATGGATTTGATGCATCGGGTGATGAGACCATTTATTGACAACTTCGTGATAGTTTTCATTGATGATATATTGATATACTCGAAGACTCGAAAGGATCACGAGCAGAACCTCGGGGAGACCTTGCTGACTTTTAGAGAGCATAGACTTTATGCCAAATCCATTAAGTATGAATTTTGGCTATCAAAGGTTAAGTTTTGGGACATGTTGGCGCAATAGGCATTGCTGTAGGTCCAACCAAGATTCAGGCTATTATGGATTGGCCAGCATCGACATCAGTTACAAAGATTAGGAGTTTTCTGTTGTTAGCTGGATATTATCGCAGGTTTGTGAAGGATTTCTCGAAGATTGCTTCACCAATTACTAGATTGACCTAGACAGACGTCATGTTTGGTCTAAGGAATGTGAAGATGCATTTGCTCAGTTGAAAAGATTGTTGACTATGGCACCAGTGCTGATATTTCCTGAGGCTGGAAAGTGATTTTTGGTATATATAGATGCTTCTTATATGGGTCTTGGTTGTGTATTGATGCAAGATAGTGGCACGGTAGCTTATGCATCCAGTCAGTTGAAGGTACATGAGAAGAATTATCCAACTCATGATATAGAGTTGGCGGCGGTAGTGTTTCCTTTAAAGATATGGAGACATCATCTTTATAGAGAAAGGTCCACACTCTATATTGACCATAAGAGTCTGAAATATCTCTTCACACAAAAAGAGCTGAATATGAGACAATGCCAATGGTTGGAATTATTAAATGACTATGGCTTTTCTCTAGAATATCACACTGGAAAAGCTAACGCAGTTGCTAATGCGCTGAGTAGAATGCCAGTTGAGATGCCGAGGTTGTTAGATGTCATATGATGTATGATTATGGATTACTCAAGGCAACGACAATGATGACTCAGTCATATATTCCTATTAACACTCGAGTGATGATTTGTGCACTAATGAGGTTTCAAAGAGTATCTACTCAGAGAGTGTCAGAGGGACACGAGAGCTAACATCGTATATCCGAGATTGAGCCAGTTAGCCTAGTACCGATTGTACTGACTAGACTGAGATGACAGATCGGTGTCTATGATTTGGAGGCATATTATGGATACCGATAGTGGGAGAGCTGAGAAAGGAGATTCTTCAGGAATTGCACAATTCTTGGTTCACTATTCATCCAGGAAGAACCAAGATATATCATGACATGAAGACACTTTTGGTGGCTTGGGATGAAAGCGGATGTATCAGAGTTTATTAGGAACTGTGGGATCTGCCAGCAGGTGAAAGCAGAACATCGTAAACGTGGAGGATTGTTGCGGCCGCTTCCCATTCCACGATGGAAGTGGGAAGATATAGCCTTGGGTTTTGTTATAGGATTGGCGAGGACTGTCCATCAACACGATTCTATTTGGGTGATTGTGGGCATATTGACGAAATCTGCTTATTTCATACCAGTTGCAGCTTACTACACATTTGACCAGTTGAGTGTATTGTTTGAGAAAGAGATTATTAGGCTGTATGAGGTACCATTAACTATTACATTCGATAGGGATGCTATATATACATCCAGGATATGGCGGAGTATGCAGGAGCAATATGGTACATGCCTACAGTTTAGCATAGCTTTGCATTCTCAGACTGACGGGCATACTGAGAGGTTGATTCAGACTCTCGAGGATATGCTCAAGTCTTGTGTACTTAAGTTTGGCGGATCATGGAAGGAGTACCTACCATTTGTAAGTTTGCATAAAACAACAGTTATCAGGCTAGCATTGAGATGGCACCTTTTGTGGCATTATATGGCAGACCGTGTCACTTACCATATTGTCGGGCTGAGTTAGAGGACCAGGATATTATAGGGCGTGAAATTGTTGTCGATCATATAGGAAAGGTACGATAGATTCGCCATAGGCTTAAGGGAGCCCAAAAGAGGCAAAAGAAGCATGCAGACACGTATCGCAGTGATCTCATATACGATGAGGGAGCTTTAGTGTATCTAAAGGTTTCTCCTCGAAAGGGCTTCATAGATTTGGCTGTAGATCAAATAACTGAGAATGAATTTCTATGCTAGATTTGTTGTGGTGTATGTGACGTGAGACTTGCATGCAAGATACGTGTCATGACCAAGACGAGATGGCGAGGTAATGTTATATTTGTTGTGGTGTATGCCTAGTGTAATGTATGTGTGTAGACTACTAAGTCACTTCTAACTATTTATAGGTGTCGAGACATGAGTTAAAAATGCCTCAATGTACGTGTTGGCGAGGAATCAAGGTAGAGAGTGATGTGGTAAGTTGGTACAAGCTTTATATAAGGTTATGATAAGTTTGTTGCATAGTTTATGGTTGATTTGGTGTTGATACACCTATGCTAATAAGTAAAAACATAAGCCACCTGATGTGCCTTGAGACACGAGTTAACATGCTTCAACACCAATTGAGTTGTGTTTGGTGTCACTTAAGCATGAACTAGTGGAACATGTGTTAGGAGGAGGTTCACTAGATACGTCTCGGGATGTGCACAAGTGATCAAGGGCTATCATCCAACCATATCTACAAACCACATATATGTAACTTGATCAACATACGCTCCTCTCATTTCTCTTTATTGGATTTCTTCCTTGAGAAGCAAAGTTGCTGGAGAAGGAAAGTTGTTGGAGTTGGAAGAAAACCAGAGGAACTCAGTTAATAAGCGAAGAGGAGATCAAGTTCAGCTAGTTTCTCAAGCTTAGTAAACTTTATACTACATTAACATAGCTCAATTTATTGAATTCATAAAATTGGTGCTATGGGTTGGTGATTCATGTTGTAAATGATGTCTTGAAACTTTAGAGGTGTGTATGAGGTTTCCTAAGACATTAGCATAGCCTATGTGTTGATAAAATCCAGAATTTATATTGCAGAATTCTGGGTTTCACTGCATATAGGGCGCTAGGTATGAAATCTAGTGTGCTAATATTGATTAGCATGCTAGATATGGCTGGATAGCGTGCTAATTGTTGTGACAACAAAAATTAGCAATTTCCAAAAGTGGCTAAAACACTATAAATGATTCTAAAACACTAAGTATAGGCCAAAACACACTCAAAAACATATAAATTTTTGCCAGGAACTTAGGGAAGAGCTACCAGGACTCAAATAGAGTTTCGAGGCATTGGAGGGCCAAAATAGCATAGGAAATTGCGTGTGTTTGTAATTAAATTGATTTGAGAGACTTCTTTACATTTCATTCCTATTTAAAAAATACATTATCAGTTATTTTAACCGAATTATCTTTGTACTTCGTATGCCATGACTTGTTTTCATTTCTCATTATATGAGGTTATTTTATGGCATAATTTGTTGATAGAATGATTTCATTGACTCCAATTCATGTGCTATGTCATTATTGGTGTTTATTAATGATGATCAGTGAAATAGCATGTTGTAAGGTAGTTGTACATGAATCTAAATCCTTTATGCATTAGTTATGCAATGGTACTTGTTGGATTCCAATACCGTGTTGTACCTTGAAAATGAAAATAGTTTTTGTGTCTAAGGTCACTTACTGATAGAAATCGGGCTGACATACGGGGTCACTAGACTTTTCAGGATGATTTGGATTTCTCCACTATCTTGCGCAACACATGGGGTATGGGACTCAGGGATGTTGGCAAGCACGAACTTAGGTGACTTCACGAGTTGTAAGACTCGGGGTTGTTGCCAAGTATACATCCCAATGACATAAATAATTAAAAGGGCTTATAGACTGTGTAGGTATGACCTTGAAAAGATGATGTAGAGCATAACTCTGTCCATATATATAGTGGAAAAGCTGATGTGATGAAGATCAGGGCCGACCGACCCTAGATCATTACTACTTAACCTAATGTAAGTTTTATTTTGTTTAACTAAAGTATATTCTTGCATGATTTCCATTCAGCTTAGTTGCTTTTATTATGCAATTTGATACTTGTTGATTATTTGGGAATGCGAACAAATCTCTCTCAGTATTACTTAATATTTTCAAGTACTCCCCATCTAGTTTGTGACCGTGGGTGCAGATCCGTCGAGTAGCAAACCAGGTAAATAGTAGATCGGAGACTACCTCTGAGCCAGTGGAGTGCTACTATACCAGACTATGTAGGTTTTGAGTCTTGATATAACATTGTTATATGTATATGATATATTTTGGGGATTGTATATTTTGGGCTTAATGATAGATACCTTGACCATATACATGTTATTATATATCGTCATTGTTGGGTTTTGGGGTTCATACGCAATGGAGATTACGAAACGATTTTGACAAAAACCCCAATAGGATCCGAATCTAATTCCATTAAAAACGTTTAAACCATGAAAAACTTAATCATACCTCAATCGCAATATACCTTTCTGAAGGTTGATCGATCTCTAAGGCGTTGCCAACGATGAACGCCCTCTACCAGTAGTCCACACACGAACGGCGGCCGAAATTCGAAGTGCTAGCTTCGAGAGAATACCAAACCTTTTGCTTCTGTCCAAAACGATCCAAAGCATACCAAAAAATTCTAAGTCGTTTCCAAAATGAAAATAGAGTTTCTGCCTTTTAATCTTTCGTACGTGTCTTCTAATTTAAAGCGTCTATTTACACAACCTTTGTATATAGACGGTTAAGTAAATTACACATATACCCCTACTTAAAGGAGGATAAGTGTAATACACCACAAGGACGTTTCTGTCATGAATTTTATCATATAAAATTCATTTTTCTGAACCATCTTAAAATCTCGCGGAACCATTCTTAGTGTGCGACCCAATAGCTCATACAACGTTGGCAGTGTACCAAAACACATTTTGGTATACAAGTCATAAGCGACCTCTAGCAAGACATTATGACTACCCAAGTTGTACGAATATCAAATCGATACAACCTAATCAATAGTGTATATAACATCCTTTTGTCACACGATATCCTTTTGATCAAACATAAGGCATGGAATTGTCATCCAACATGTTCAATCGTACTAGTCTCGATCTCTAGGTAGAATGAAAACATCCAAGTGACATTGATCAATATCAATTCACTTAGACTAGGCCTTTTAATAGTCTAACACATCGAGGGATCCACTAGATATCTCTCTTTATATGAGAGGGACAAATTCTATCTCGATTACACAACTTCATCATATTGCTCACACAGTAACCAATCACAACATTTATAATCGTCCGGTTAAAGACAACGTTTGATAATGTCAAATCACTATGTTCCTAATGTTGAAGTCTCTGGTAATCTCAAGTAAGAGGACTGAAAAATATACCTATCATGAGAAACAACTATGACTTAATCCATGTGATGTTCTCATAGCGGGTAGGTCCAATACTTTGTTCCCTAACAAGTACTCGTGATCTTGATTCGTATCTCTATACGTATAATCATCATATGATCATCAATCAAGACTCACACTAGTCTTAATTCATTATAGTTCCCAGTATAATGATCGACTAGGGACATTTATGATATTTCTGTAAATACCCATGTATTTTATTATAATGTAAACATGCAAATTAATTATAATAAATAGAAAATGAAATACTCTATTTTATTAACTAAAAGTATTCATAAAGACAGTTAATGGATTGACCTAGGGCACATGCCGAAACATCTCCCACTTGCACTAGGGCCAATCATACATGCATCTAATGCCTAATGATCTAACATGACCATCATGTTTTGCTTGTGGAAGAGCTTTTGTCAATGGATCCGCAACGTTGTCTTTAGTAGGTATTCTGCAAATCTTTACGTCACCCCTCTCAATAATCTCTCTAATGAGATGAAAACGCCTGTGTATATGTTTGGATCTGTGGTGTGATCTAGGTTCCTTGGCCTGTGCTATTGCCCCATTATTGTCATAATACAAACAAACACGGTTAACAATACTTGGAACCACACCTAGTTCAAAAATGAACTTTTTGATCCAAACTGCTTCTTTTGCTGCACCAGACACTTTGCAATATACTGAACTTTTGTTGTAGAATCTGCCACGGTCTTTTGCTTCGAACTTTTCTAGCTTACTGCACCCCCATTCAAAGTAAACACATATCCAGATTACGATCTAAAATCATCTATATCAGTTTGAAAACTTGCATCTGTGTAACCATTTACAACTAGATCATTTTTAAAACCTCCATAGACCAAGAACATTTCCTTAGTCCTTCTTAAGTATTTAAGGATGTTCTTTACTGCTATCCAATGACTCTCACCAGGATCTGTTTGATATCTCCTTGTAGTGCTCAAAGCATATGATACATCAGGTCGAGTGCATAGCATGGCATACATGATAGATCTAATAGCCGATGCATATGGAATCTTATTCATACGGTCTTGCTCATCATTTGTCCTAGGACATTGATTCTCGCTGAGACTTATGCCATGAGACATTGGTAACAATCATCTTTTAGAGTCTTGCAAATTGAACCTATTCAACACCTTGTCTATGTAAGCACTCTGACGTAGACCGATTAGCCTCTTAGATCTATCCCTATAGATTCTTATCCCTAGGATATAGGCTGCATCTCATAAGTCTTTCATTAAGAAACACTTCCCTAACCAAGACTTGATATTCTGCAATGTTGGGATGTCATTTCCAATGAGTAATATATCATCAACATACAGTACCAGAAAACAACTACACTCCCACTAACCTTCTTGTATACACAAGGCTCATCTTCGTTCTTAATAAAACCAAAATCCATGATTGCTTCATCAAAACGAAGATTCCAACTCCGAGAAGCTTGTTTTAATCCATAAATGGATCTTCGAAGCTTGCATACCTTCCTAGAATTCTCAGGATGTACAAAACCTTCAAGTTGTGTCATATACACGTCCTCAAGCAGCTTTCCATTAAGAAATGTTGTTTTTACATCCATTTGCCATATCTCATAGTCATAATATGCAGCAATGGCAATTAAAATTCTTATGGATTTAAGCATGGCTACTGGCGAAAAAGTTCATCATAATCAACACCTTGAGTCTGCCTGAAACCTTTTGCTACTAGTCTTGCTTTAAAAGTATGCACATTACCATCCATGTCAGTTTTCTTCTTGAAAACACATTTACATCCAATGGTCTTACCACCTTCAGGTAAATCAACCAAGTTCCATACTTGGTTATCATACATGGATTGCATCTCAGAGTTCATGGCACTTAGCCATTTATCTGAGTCTGGTCCAGACATAGCCTATTGATAAGTGGTGGGCTCATTTTGATCCATAAGCAACACATCATGACTATCAGTAATGAGAAATCCGAATCTCTCTGGCTCATGTCTTACCTTACCAGATTTACGTGGGCCTTGTGTCACTTGCGGAGGTTCAACTGGTTCAGAACGTTGTTGAACTTCCAGTAGCGGTTCAATGTTTATTTGTGATTCTTGAACTTCTTCAAGATTTATTTCTCTTCCACTAGTGTCTTTTGAAATAAACTGTTTTTCCATAAAGGCATCATACCGAGCAACAAACACTTTTTTCTCAGCGGGATTATAAAAGTAATATCCTTTTGTTTTCATAGGATACCCCATAAATAAACACTTGTCGGATTTAGGTGCTAGTTTTTCTGAGACTTGTCGTTTTACGTAAGCCTCACAACCCCGAATCTTAAGGAAATACAAACTAGGTCTCTTCCCGTACCATATCTCATATGGTGTTTTATCAACCGCTTTAGAAGGAACTCGATTTAGAGTGAACGCTGCAGTTTGTAATGCATAACCCCAAAAGGATAATGGAAGATCTGCATGACTCATCATAGATCGAAACATATCTAATAAGGTTCGATTTCTCATTTCAGAAACTCCATTCTATTGTGGAGTTGCTGGTGGAGTCAATTGGGAGACAATCCCACAATTTCTAAGATGGTCATCAAATTCTTGGCTCAAATATTCACCACCCCGATCTGACCGAAGTGTTTTGATAGCTTTACCAAGTTGATTCTGCACTTCATTTTGAAATGTTCGAAACATCTCAAATGATTCAGCTTTATGTTTCATAAGTTATACATAACCATATCTGCTGAAATCATCAATAAATGTAATGAAGTACTAATAACCTCCTCTAGCCATTGTGTTTATAGGACCGCATACATCAGTATGTATTGGACCCAATAAGTCACTTGCCCTTTCACTATGTACAGTAAAAGGACTTTTAGTTATCTTGCCTCGTAAACAAGATACGCACGTTTCATATGTTTCTAAATCAAATGAATCTAGAAGTCCATCTTTATGGAGCTTCGTTATACGTTTCTCATTTATATGTTTGAGACGACAATGCCAAAGATAGGTTTCAAATCATTTGACTTAAATCTCTTTGTATTTATGTTAAAGACTGGAGTATCAGTGGACCTTTTCATGCTTAGAATATAAAGACCATCACACAAATCAGCATTTGCATAAAATATTCCTTTACAAGAAATGGAACATCTATTATTCGCAATAATAAAATCAAAACCATCCATATCCAAGCATGAAACAGAAATGATGTTTCTGCTCATGGCAGGCACAAAATAACAATTATTTAAAGTTAAGATAAGTCCACTAGGTAAGACTAAGTCATATGATCCAACAACCAGGGCATCAACTCTTGCTCCATTCCCTACGCGGAGGATGACTTCTCCTTTCTTCAACTTTTTACTTCTGGTGAGTCCCTGCATATTTATACAAATTTGAGATCCACATCCGGTATCTAATACCAGGAATCACTAGTAGATAAATTAATTTAAATAATATAAATACCTGTAGTGGTAGTCGCACTACCCTTTTTCTTCTTTAGATCTTACAGATAGAGTTTGCAATTTCTGAACCAATGTCCAGGTGCATGACATAAATGACACTTTCCTTCCTTTTCTTTTGGTTTTTTGAAGCAAGAACAGGCAGGGGCTTGACTTGTTCCACAGGCTTTGCGACAGGTGCAGCAGCAACCTTGACAACTTTAGCCTTGCCTTTGCCTTTCTTCTTCATTCCCTTTCCCTTTTGGAACATCAACACATTACAAGAGGGTTTCTTGATATTTTGTTCAACGGTTTGGAGCATCAAATGCAACTCTAAAATCGATTTCTGCATATTATTCATATTGTAGTTCATCACAAATTGTGCGTAACTTTCTGACAATGAATTCAGGATCAAATCCGTAGCCAACTCTTGGCTTATGGGAAATCCGAGTCTATCAAGCTGGTCAACATAACCCTTCATCTTCAGAACATGAGGACTAACTGACGCACCCTCAGTCATCTTGCAAGAATGTAGGTTTTTTACTATCTCGAACCTTTCTTGCCTAGCTTGCTATTTGAACATTTCCTTCAACGTTATAGCCATGTCGTAGGCTTCCATTAGTTCCATGTCCTTTCGAAGCTCAAGAACCATAGTTGCCAGCATAATACATGCAACATCAGTAGAATTATTGACATGCTTATTATGCGCATCCTTCACAGCTTTCGTAGCATTGGCTGGTGGGTCCTCAGGAATTAGAGCATCCAGGACATACAACTTACGTTCATGCTTAAGAACAATTCTCGAGTTTCTAAACCAGTCAAGAATGTTAGTCCCAAATAGCTTATCCTTCTCAAGGATGGATCGCAGTGATAGGGGATTATTGTTACTTAAAGAGACCATTGATCTACAATAAAGATTATGCAAAGTTTATTTTAGTATAGAGGAATAGACTCCCACTAAATTAACAAACTTCTTAAAACACACTGTTTATTTAGGGGACTAAAATCCATATTTCACCTAATTCTATGACAGCTATGGCATAAAACACAGAACTAGATTATTTAGGTAGGTAACAGTTACCAATTACATCTTATGTAATTTTTAGATACTTTTATGAGATACGGGACAACTTATGTCTTATCATGTTTTTATCTCATCATGTGCCTAAAGCTCAAAACTATTTTGATAGCTTTATTAAGTCGGACCATTTTAAACATTTAGGTAACTCTTATCCAACTTGTCTCACCAAGATAACACAATACACCCAGCTATGGCTGAAACTGTATTAGTGTGATCGAAGCCTTGACAAGTGCTTAAAATGGATGGCGTGAGACTTAAAATTTAATAGAGGGATTTTATTCAGTTTTAGTGATTTTATGTAAACAATGAAATATCATATATTTTTATTGATTTGTTAAATCACTAAACAATTTGGAGATTTTTATACTGTTCACTAATAAAATAATTTCCGTGCGCTATGATTAGTTAGACGGCGGTCCTGCTGGCCGGTCAATAGGTGGTGGTTCTGCTGACCGGTCAGCGGACGAGGTATAGGGGGCAACACCCCCTTTTTTTTAGAAGACAAATTTCAATTCCGAAAATTAAAATTCGTTATAGAAAATCATATTTTTCGCTGATTTTATTATCCTAAATTTACCCATTAATTTATCCAAAATTAAGTCAATTAAAACATTTTTAATTAACCTGGGCCCACATTTAACTAATCATCTTATCCTAATCCAATTAGGACTTAAGATATTTGAATCCTAACATATCACCAATAACAAACTTCTCCATATTTATCTCCTATCAAATAGGGATAACGAAATCGATTTTGCTTATATCTCTTAATCTAATTTGTTATCTATCTTTATCAAATATAAACTTTATAACAGAATAGATATAACAAGATAAATAAATAATTTCAAAAATTAATTATTTGCAATTTCGGTCCTCATCCAAATAATCACAAACATGTAATTGAATCAAGAACTACTATCCCAATCAAACGTAATGGTGTCATGGACCACAGAACGCGAAACTCAATTCATTAAAATTATTCGAATTAACCTAACATGGTTACTAGCATGTACGAGACTAATTTCAATAAAATCACGAATATATGTATCATATACACAAAACATGATAATAAATCTCACAGAAAACTTACGTATATCACATATACATCAACTATTAACATGCTTTCAATCATATATCATGTATATATCAGAAGAAAACATGCAATGAATTTAATGGAATCGAACTCGAAGGCTCTGACGCCACTGTTGGGTTTTGGGGTTCATGCGCAGCGGAGATTGCAAAACAATTTTGATAAAAACCCCAACAGGATCAGAATCTAATTCCATTAAAAACATTTAAACCATGAAAAACTTAATCATACCTCAATCGCAATATACCTTTCAGAAGGTTGATCGATCTCTAAGGCGCTGCCAACGATAAACGCCCTCTACCAGTAGTCCACACACGAACGGCGGTCGAGATTCGAAGTGCTAGCTTCGAGAGAATACCAAACCTTTTGTTTCTCTCCAAAACTATCCAGAGCATACCAAAAAACCCTAAGTCGTTTCTAAAACGAAAATAGAGTTTCGGCCTTTTTAATCTTTCGTACTTGTATTCTAACTTAAAAAGTCTATTTATACAACCCTTGTATATAGACGGTTAAGTAAATTACACATATACCCCTACTTAAAGAAGTATAAGTGTAATACACCACAAGGACGTTTCTATCATGAATTTTATCATATAAAATTCATTTTTTGAACCATCTTAAAATCTAGCAAAACCATTCTTAGTGTGCGACCCAATAGGCTCATACAACGTTGGCAGTGTACCAAAACACATTTTGGTATACAAGTCATAAGCGACCTCTAGCAAGACATTATGACTACCCAAGTTGTACGAATATCAAATCGATACAACCTAATCAATAGTGTATATAACATCCTTTTGTCACACGATATCCTTTTGATCAAACATAAGGCATTGAATTGCCATCCAACATGTTCAATCGTACTAGTCTCGATCTCTAGGTAGACCGAAAACATCCAAGTGACATTGATCAATATCAATTCACTTAGACTAGTCATTTTAACAGTCTAACACTTCGAGGGATCCACTAGATATCTCTCTTTATATGAGAGGGACAAATTCTATCTCGATTACACAACTTCATCACATTGCTCACACAGTAACCAATCATAACCTTTATAATCGTCCGGTTAAAGATAATGTTTTATAGTGTCAAATCACTATGTTCCTAATGTTGAAGTCTCTGGTAATCTCAAGTCAGAGGACTGAAAAATATACCTATCATGAGAAAGAACTATGACTTAATCCATGTGATGTTCTCATAGTGGGTCAGTTCAGTACTTTGTTCCCTAACAAGTACTCGTGATTTTGATTCGTATCGCTATAAGTATAATCATCATATGATCATCAATCAAGACTCACACAAGTTTTAATTCATTATAGTTCCCAGTATAATGATCGATTAGGGACATTTAGGATATTTCTGTAAATACCCACGGATCTTATTATAATGTAAACATGCAAATTAATTATAATAAACAACAAATGAAATCCTCTATTTTATTAACTAAAAGTATTCATAAAGATAGTTAATGGATTGACCTAGGGCACATGCCCCAATAGTCATTTCATTATATATGCATGTGATCTCAATTTCCTAGTTTTTCCATAAAGGTTATGCTACATATTATAAGCTTCCGCTAGTCGAATTATTAAGACTCTTGCTGAATAACTTTTAAGTTAGAAAATTTTAATTAAATCTGATTTAGGAACTTACATAGGATAGGTTTATGTTTATATCTATTTGAACAATGAATAATTGATAGGTAATAAGGTTTTAAAGAGGCTGACTAATTCCTTATTGGGTCATATATGGTGGTGGTTAAGGCTTAATAAAGGGATTAGGCCAAGCGTTGCCCTAAGTTAAGAAAGGGTCATCACAATATCAGAGTCTAAGGTTTATCACTTTTGATATAAGTGGTAACTTTGATACAGTTTGGTATTATGGATATGGCTTTAGCCATTTGCGTGGATTTGCTCGTAAGATGGTAAAGATGGAGGAGAACAAAATAGATTTGTTCCTTGGTGGGGCTGAATTATGAAATCAGAGTTGTGGTTTCCTCTCATCCTCGCACTAGCTATGCTTTTATATTTGAGAGTGTGATGGAAGTGGAAGTAGCTATTCTAGCCAGATCTTCTGGTAGGGCACTTGCGCTACCACCAGCACCACAGTTTCTTTGAAGTCAAATAATCTAGGAATTTGTTCTTTTTGGCTAAATAAGAGGAAGAGGTGTATAGCTAGTGCATTATACAGTTCGGTTCTGCAGGGTCGACATTTTTAGTGTGCCAGTTCCACCAGTTTCTTAGGCTTCAGTAGCCAAACCACCTTTACCACCACCTCAGTCTGGAGGTAGGGGCAAGAGCATAGCACAATCATCCAAAAAACCTAGTAGATTGAGATAGGTTTCTCAGGCTAGTGTTTATCCGCAGAGGGCTTCTACGATATGCTATCGGTGTAGGAAAATGGGGCATATCCAGATAGAGTGTTCTATGCCACCGGCCACATCGGTATGTAGTACACACCACCTGCACGAAGGGATATGTCATGACCTAAATTTCTAAATCTGAGTTTATTCTCTTAATCAGGATCAATGACTCATAATGTGAGACCTGCATCAAGATACATGATGTGACCGAGGCAATGCGGCCGAGGTATACATTATATTTTTTGTGATGAATGCCTAGTGCATTGTATATGTGTAGATTACTAAGTCACTCCTACTTATGTAAAGGCATTAAGACATGAGTGGAGACGCGCCTCAAGATATGTGCATGAGATCGAGGTAGAGAGTGATTTACTTAATTGGTAGAAGTTTAATGTAGCTTAAATAATGGTTTTAATGTTGCTATAGTTGATTTGATATTAGAAGTAACCTAAGTTAGCAATTTAAAACAATATCCATGTGATGATTCTCAAGATACGTATTGGTACATCTAGAAACCAATTGAGTTCACAATTAGTGTTACTTAGATTAAGTAAGTGGAACATTAGTGGGATAAGTGTCAAGGTGTTGACCATTAGATAAGTCTCAGATACATATGTACATCATGATATCAAGATAAATGGCTAACAAATGCAAATCAACACATTTCATTTGCAAAACATAGGATATAAGCAAACTTGCTAAAGAAGAAGACTTGGGAGAAGAAATCAATAATGAATTGTGAATAAATTAGTGGGTTTTAATGAGGCGTTGATCAAGATAGGTGTATAACAGCTAGGTAATTCACTTTCACTAGTTTATTTAACTCAAATTGATAAATTCATGAATTAGATGATATGTATGGCTGCTTTTATTTTGTTGTTAATGACTTAGAGCTTTGGAGGTGTGTATGAGAGTTCTCAAGGTGTTAGTGAAGACTATGTGTGGAGAGAACAAAATTTTATGTGTAGAATTCTATGTTTCCTGCACATAGCGCTCTTGGTAGGTCAGCTAATGTGATAACTTTATATAGCGCGTTAGAGAAAAACTTGGCAGCGCACTAATCAAGTTACCCAATGCACTAGGTGCTATGATAACATAAAAATTTGCACTTCCTTAAATTTACTTAAACACTATAGACATGTATAAATACCCTAAGTAAAGGTCTAAACACACTCAAAAATATTCTATATGATATTAGGAACCTAGGGAAGTGTCTAGGAGGTTTGGATATGAGTTTTAAGGTGTCGAGAGGCTGAATTAGCATTGACAAATTGTGTAGATTGTAAGTAAACTAATTGAGATATTTATTTACATTTTATTCCTGTTTAGTTTTTCACTTCTAGTTATTTGGACTGATTTGCCTGTAGTACTCCATGTACCATGACTTGTTTTCCTTTCTCATTTCTTGAGTTTACTATCATAGTATGTATTGTTAGTTAAATGGTTTTATTGACTCCAAATCATGTGCTATGTCATTTTCGATAGTTAATACATGTGGTCAAATGAAATAACATGCTATTAGGTACATGTTAAATAGTATTGTAAATCTATTTTCCATTGTCCATTAGATATACAATTGTTTCATTAGATTCTCAAACCATGTTATCTCTTGCAATATGAAAGTAATTATTGTATCTAGGACCATGATATGATAGAGGTGTTACGGCACATGGGGGTCTCTAGACTTCTAGGGTAATCGAGATCTCTCCATTAAGTTGGGTGACATTATGGGGTATGGGACTTAGGGTTGTTGTCGAGTATACATCGTAGGTGACTGGCACTTGGGATGATTATAAAGGCGTAGAGCATAGCTCCGACCTTCACAAAAATATAGAGCTTAGCTCCATCCTTATATAGTGGAAAGACATTGGATAAGACTCACGACAGACCACTCTTAGATCATTAGTACTTAGTCAAGTGTCAATTTCATTTTGTTTAACTGAAGTATCTTATAACATGATTTTCTTTCAGCATAGTTGCTCTTATTATGCTTTTGAATACTTGTTGCATATTAGGGAATGTGAACAAATGTCTCTCAATATTAATTTCTATTTTCCTATACTCACCATCCTTTTTATGACGGTGGGTGCAGATCCATCAAGTAGTAGACCAGGCAATGAGAAGATCGACGACTACCTCTGAGCTAGTAGAGTGCTGCTAGACTGAACTTTATTGGTTTTGACTTTGTTGTATAACCTTATTTTTTTTCTTGTACTTTTGGGATTGTAAATATTATTGGTTGAGAGATAATACATTGACTAGATACATTATGATATATTATCTCCGTTTGTTATATATATGCATATGATCTTTATACCCTAGTTTTTCCACATTCTTAGGTATCATGTTAAAAACATCCGTTAAATTGTTAAGACTTCCGCTTAATAAACATTAAGTTTTTAAAATTTTAATTAACTCTGACTTATGAATTGATATAAGATAAGTAAATACTTATTCAAAAAAATTGATCGATAAATAATAAGGTTTTGAAAAGGTTGACTAATTCCTTGTTAAGTCTTACATTATGAGGTTAGGGTGCAATGATGGGATTAGGCCGAGCGGTGCACTAATTTGAGAAAGGATCAGCATACCAGACTCATGTAGTAGCTGAGGCAGATCTAGAGGCTAATAAGAAGCTTGCGGAAGGTATATTAAACATTTGTGGATCAAGACATGCATGTTTTGATTGATGCTACTTCTATGGTTTCCTTTATTACTGGTACAATGGTTGATGAGTTAAAATTGAAACCTGTTAGAGCCAGTACATTATTGATTTTGAGCATAGCAATGATGAGAAGAAGGTTTATCCTAACCTGATCTGTGAAGGATATGTAGTCAAAATTTGGGAGAATGAACTCCCAATTAATCTGAGGGTAATAGAGTTCCCATAATTTGATGAATTGCTAGGGATGGATTGGTTATCAGCATATCATGCAGTATTGACTATTTCCATGAAATGGTAATTTTTCGGATTCCTAACCTTTCTGAGATTATAGTCTATAAAGGCTATAATTCTTAACGACTTGCAACTCGTGGAAGGTAAGCTACTCTTCGAGATTTAGAAATTGAGGCATAAGTTGTCATATTTTGAGAGCCTGGTTAGAACTTAAGGTTAGTGAGATACCCATGATTTTGAATTTTTGGAAGTCTTTCTATTTGACTTACCTGGATTTCCACCGCCATGTGTCATTGACTACATTAATCTTTTTCTTGGTACCAAACCTATATCTATTCCTCTATACTGTATGGCACCTAAACAATCATAATAGTTGCAAACTTAGCTTTAGAAGTTGTTACAGAAGGGGTTTATCCATCCTAGTATGTCACCATAGGGAGCACTAGTTCTTTATGCGAAAAAAAGGATAGAACCTTATGCATGTGCACTAATTATAGGCATCTTAATTCGGTGACTATTAAAAATACATATCCATTGCCAAGGATCGATGATTTGTTTGATCAGTCGAAGTGTGGCAAACATTTCTCAAAGATTGATTTAAGGTCAACCTATCTTTAGTTGAGGATCAGAGATGAGGATATCTCAATGATAGCTTTTAGTACTCGCTACGGGCACTTCGAGTCTACAGTAATGTCATTTGGGCTCATTAATGCTCCTGCTATATTCATGGACTTGATGCATAAAGTGTTTAAACCATATCTTGACTAGTTTATCATCGTGTTTATCGATAATATTTTGATCTATTTGAATACTCAAGAAGAGCATTCACACCACCTCAGAGTTACATTATAGATTGTAAAAGATAATTGGTTATATGCCAAGTTTAATAAGTGTGAATTTTGGCTTCGAAGGTCAAATTTCTTGGACGTGCGATTAATGCTGAGGGTATATCTGTTGATCCTGCGAAGGTAGAGGCAATCAAAGATTGGTCTACTCCTACCACAGTGTTAGAGGTTAAGAGTTCTTTAGGGTTAGTTGGTTACTACAGATAGTTCGTTAATGGATTCCCTCGTAATACTCTGCTTATGACTTGACTAACACAAAAAGATATTTACTTTCTTTGGTCAGATGAATTCAAGGGTGCCTTCAAAGGTTTGAAGGATAGTTTGACTATGACACTTGTTCTTACATTACCTGAATTAGGGAAGGAGTTAGAGATTTATACTGGTGCTTCTCATTCAAGCTTCGGCTGTGTGCTGATGCGAGAAGATATGGTTGTAACTTATGCTTCAAGGTAACTTAAGGTTCATGAAAAAAATTATCCACTTCATGATATTGAGCTAGTTGCAGTTATTTTTGCTTTGAAGACTTGGAGGCACTACTTGTATGGTGAGAAGTTTACAATATTTCCAGATAATAAAAGTCTGAAATACTTGTTTACTCAAAGTAAATTAAATATGAGTCACCGTAGATGGCTTGAGTTCCTCAAGGATAATGATTTCACTCTGGAGTACCATCTTGTTAAAATAAACGTGGTTGCTAATACATTGAGTAGGAGAAGAACATGCAGAGAGAACATATCTACTGCCAGAGCTTCTTAGTTTAGACTTCTTGAGGAAGCTTCAATAATATTGATTCATGAACCAAAGATGATTCAATAGGTAGTTGATTGTCAGAAATGTGATCATGATTATATAGCGCGCCAAAAGTTAGCAGCTAGTGTACATCATCCTGATTGGTTAGATTTTTATGACGGTGGATTACAATTCAGGGGTAGATTGTAAATTCCAATTCAGGATCAAGTGAGGCACAAATTGCTATGGGAATCTCATAGATCATTTTACTCTATTCATCCAAGTAACACTAAGATATATCATGATATGAGGCATGTTTATTGGTGGCTTGGAATGAAAGTTGATATTGCTGAGTTTGTAAAGAGATGTGAGATATGTCGGCAAGTTAAGGCTAAGCATAGGAAACCTGGACGGTTATTGCATTCGCTGCCTATTTGTGAGTGGAAATGGGAACATATATCGATGGATTTTGTTTTCCATCTACCTTTGAGTCAGCATAAGCAAGATGCAGTATGGCTAGTAGTTGACAGGTTAATGAAGTCTGCGCATTTCTTGTCTGTTTCCATGTGAGATCTTCTTGAACGATTATATGAGGTGTATGTACATAAGGTGTTGAGATTTCACGAAATCTAATGTTGATTATTTCAGATAGAGATTCGAGATTTACGTCTAGACTACGGAATGAATTGCATAGACAGATGGGAACTATTTTTAACCTCGGTACGCTATACCATCCTCAAATTGACGCTCCGACTTAGCGGTTGATATTGGAGCTAGAGGATATTCTTCTAGCTTATGTCTAGAAGTTTGGTGGTAAGGGGAGAAATGCATTTTTCTATGTGAGTTGTCTTATAATAATAGCTATCATGCTAGTATAGGAATGGCTCCTTTTGAAGCTTTCTATGGTTAGCTTTGTCTTTCACCTACGTGTTAGGGAAAGTTTAGAGATACATTATTGTTGGGGCCAGAGTTGATGCAGGGCTACATAGAGGAATTCAGCAGATTTGCCAACGTTTCACTACAATAAAGCTGAGACAGAAGAGATGCGCCGATAAACATGATAGCTGTTTAGAATTTTCAAAGGAAAATCTTATCCTGTTGAAAGTTTTACCTATGAAAGGATTATACCAATTTGGATTATGAGGTAAGCTAGCTTCTATTGGGATTTGGGGTTCATACGCAGCGGAGATTACAAAACAATTTTGACAAAAACCCCAACAGGATCCGAATCTAATTCCATTAAAAACGTTTAAACCATGAAAACTTAATCATACCTCAGTCGCAATGTACCTTTCTGAAGGTTAATCGATCTCTAAGGCACGGCCAACGACGACGCCCTCTACCAGTAGTCCACACACGAACGGCGACCGAGATTTGAAGTGATAGCTTCGAGAGAATACCAAATCTTTTTGTTTCTCTCCAAAAAGATCAAGAGCATACCAAAAACCTTAAGTCGTTTCTTAAACAAAAATAGAGTTTCGGCCTTTTGATCTTTCGTGCGTGTGTTCTAACTTAAAGCGTCTATTTATACAACCCTTGTATATAGACGGTTAAGTTAATTACACATATAACCTTACTTAAAGAAGTATAAGTGTAATACACCACAAGGACGTTTCTGTTATGAATTTTATCACATAAAATTCGTTTTTCTGAATCATCTTAAAATGTTGCAAAACCATTCTTAGTGTGCGACCCAATAGGCTCATACAACGTTGGTAGTGTACAAAACACATTTTGGTATACAAGTCATAAGCGGTCTCTAGCAAGACTTTATGACTACCCAAGTTGTACGAATATCAAATCGATACAACCTAATCAATAGTGTATATAACATCCTTTTGTCACACGATATCCTTTTGATCAAACATAAGGCATGGAATTGTCATCCAACATGTTCAATCGTACTAGTCTCGATCTCTAGGTAGACTGAAAACATCCAAGTGACATTGATCAATATCAATTAACTTAGACTAGGCCTTTTAACAGTCTAACACATCGAGGGATCCACTATATATTTCTCTTTATATGAGAGAGACAAATTCTATCTCGATTACACAACTTCATCACATTGTTCACACAGTAACCAATCACAACCTTTATAATCGTCCGGTTAAAGACAACGTTTGATTGTGTCAAATTATTGTGTTCCTAATGTTGAAGTCTCTGGCAATCTCAAGTCAGAGGACTGAAAAATATACCTATCATGAGAAACAACTATGACTTAATCCATGTGATGTTCTCATAGTGGGTCGGTCCAGTACTTTGTTCCCTAACAAGTACTCGTGATTTTGATTCGTATCCCTATACGTATAATCATCATATGATCATCAATCAAGACTCATACTAGTCTATTATTTATTATAGTTCCCATTATAATGATCGACTAGGGACATTTAAGATATTTATGTAAATACTCATGGATCTTATTATAATGTAAACATGCAAATTAATTATAATAAACAACAAATGAAATCCTCTATTTTATTAACTAAAAGTATTCATAAAGACAGTTAATGGATTGACCTAGGGCACATGCCCCATCATCTCCCACTTGCACTAGGGCCAATCATACATGCATCTAATGCCTAATGATCTAACATGACCATCATGTTTTGCTTGTGGAAGAGCTTTTGTTAATGGATCCGCGACGTTGTCTTTTGTAGGTACTCTGCAAATATTTACGTCTCCCCTCTCAATAATTTCTCTAATGAGATGAAAACGCCTGAGTAAATGTTTGGATCTGTGGTGCGATCTATGTTCCTTGGCCTGTGCTATTGCCCCGTTATTGTCACAATACAAACAAACAGGGTTAGCAATACTTGGAACCACACCTAGTTCAGAAATGAATTTTTGATCCAAATCGCCTCCTTTGTTGCATCGAACGCCGCAATATACTCAACTTCGTTGTAGAATCGACACATTCTCTTGCTTCGAACTTTTCCAAATTTACAACCCCCATTCAAAGTAAACACATATCTAGATCGCGATCTAAAATCATCTATATCGCTTTGAAAACTTGCGTCTCATGTAACCATTTACAACTAGATCATTTTCAAAACCTCCATAGACTAAGAACACTTCCTTAGTCCTTTTTAAGTACTTAAGGATGTTCTTTATCTGCTATCCAAAGTGACTCTCACCTAGATCTGATCGATATCTCGCTAGTAGTGCTCAAAGCATATGATACATCGGGTCGAGTGCATAACATGGCATACATGATAGATCCAATTGCTGATGCATATGGAATCTTATTCATACGGTCTCACTCACATTTGTCTTAGGACATTGAGTCTTGCAAACCGAACCTATTTAGCACCTTGTCTATGTAAGCACTCTGACTTAGACCGATTAGCCTCTTAGATCTATCCCTATAGATCCTTATCCCTAAGATATAGGTTGCATCTCCTAAGTCTTTCATTGAGAAACACTTCCCTAACCAAGACTTGACACTCTACAATGTTGGGATGTCATTTCCAATGAGTAATATATCATCAACATATAGTACCAAAAAAACAACTACACTCCCACTGACATTCTTATATACAAAGGCTCATCTTCGTTCTTAATAAAACAAAAATCCTTGTTTGCTTCATCAAAACGAAGATTCCGACTTCGAGAAGCTTGCTTTAATCCATAAATGGATCTTTGAAGCTTGCATACCTTCTTGTATGCACATTTCCATCCATGTCAGTTTTCTTCTTGAAAACTCATTTACATCCAATGGTCTTACCACGTTCAGGTAAATCAACCAAGTTCCAAACTTGGTTATCATACATGGATTGCATCTCAGAGTTCATGGCACTTAGCCATTTATCTGAGTCTGGTTCAGACATAGACTCCTGATAAGTGGTGGGCTCATTTTGATCCATAAGCAACACATCACGATTATCAGTAATAAGAAATCCGAATCTCTCTGGCTCATGTCTTACCCTACCAGATTTACGTGGGCCTTGTGTCACTTGCGGAGGTTCAACTGGTTCAAAATGTTGTTGAACTTCCAGTAGTGGTTCAGGATTCATCTGTGATTATTGAACTTCTTGAAGATTTATTTCTCTCCCACTAGTGTCTTTTGAAATAAATTGTCTTTCCATAAAGGCACCATAGCGAGCAACAAACACTTTATTCTCAGTGGGATTATAAAAGTAATATCCTTTTGTTTCCTTAGGATACCCCACAAATAAACACTTATCAGATTTAGGTGCTAGTTTTTCTGAGACTTGTCGCTTTACGTAAGCCTTACAACCCTAAATCTTAAGAAAATACAAAGTAAGTGTCTTCCCGTACCATATCTCATATGGTGTTTTATCAACCGCTTTAGAAGGAACTTTATTTAGAGTGAAAGCTGCAGTTTGGAATGCATAACCCCAAAAGGATAATGGAAGATCTGCATGACTCATCATAGATCGAACCATATCTAATAAGGTTCGATTTCTCATTTCAGAAACTCCATTCCATTGTGGAGTTGCTGGTGGAGTCAATTGGAGATAATCCATAATTTCTAAGATGATCATCAAATTCTTGGCTTAAATATTCACCACCTCGTACTGATCAAAGTGTTTTGATAGTTTTACCAAGTTGATTCTGCACTTCATTTTTAAACGTTCGAAACATCTCAAATGATTCAGCTTTATGTTTCATTAAATATACATAACCATATCTGCTGAAATTGTCAGTAAATGTAATGAAGTACTGATAACCTTATCTAGCAATTGTGTTTATAGGACCGCATACATCAGTATGTATTAGACCCAATAAATCATTTGCCCTTTCACTGTGTCCAGTAAAGGGACTTTTAGTCATCTTGCCTAGTAAACAAGATACGCACGTTTCATATGTTTCTAAATCAAATGAATCTGGAAGCTCATCTTTATGGAGCTTCGTTATGCGTTTCTCGTTTATGTACCCAGACGATAATGCCAGAGATAGGTTCGATTACAGAAATGACAATTTCTTTCCTTTTCTTTTGGGTGTTTTGAAGCAGGAACAGGCCGGGTCTTGACTTGTTCCATAGGCTTTGCGACAGGTGTAGCAACAACCTTGGCAACTCTAGCCTTGCTTTTGCCTTTCTTCTTCATTCCCTTTCCCATTTAGACCATCAACATATTACTAGAAGGTTTCTTGATATTTTGTTCAATAGTTTTGAGCATCAAATGCAACTCTGAAATTGATTTCTCCATATTATTCATATTGTAATTCATCACAAATTGTGAGTAACTCTCTGGTAATGAATTCAGGATCAAATCTGTGGCCAACTCTTGGCTTATGGGAAATCTGAGTCTATCAAGCTGGTCAACATAGCCTTACATCTTCGGAACATGAGGACTAACTGACGCACCCTCGGTCATCTTGCAAGAATGTAGGTTTTTTACTGTCTCGAACCTTTCTTGCCTAGCTTGCTGTTGGAACATTTCCTTCAACGTTATAGCCATGTCGTAGGCTTCCATTAGTTCCATGTCCTTCTGAAGTTCGGGAACCATAGTTGCCGATAATACATGCAACATCAGTAGAATCGTTGACATGCTTATTATGCGCATCCTTCACAGCTTTCGTAGCATTGGCTGGTGGGTCCTCAAGGATTGAAGCATCTAGGACATACAACTTGCGTTCATGCTCGAGAACGATTCTCAAGTTTCTCAACCAGTCAAGAAAGTTAGTCCCATATAGCTTATCCTTCTCAAGGATGGATCGCGGTGACGGGGGATTATTGTTACTTGAAGTGGCCATTGATCTACAATAAAGATTATGCAAAGTTTATTTTAGTATAGAGGAAAAGACTCCCACTAAATTAACAACCCTCCTAAAACACATTGTTTATTTAGGGGACTAAAATCCATATTTCACCTAATTCTATGACATGAAACACAGAACTAGATTATTTAGGTAGGCAACAGTTACCAATTACATCTTATGTAATTTTTAGATCCTTTTATGAGATACGGGACATCTTATGTCTTAGCATGTTTTTATCTCATCATTTGCCTAAAGTTCAAAACTATTTTGATGGCTTTATTAAGTCGGACCATTTTAAACATTTAGGTAACTCTTACCCAACTTGTTTCACCAAGATAACATAATACACTCGGCTATGGCTGAAACTGTATTAGTGTGATCGAGGCCTTGACAAGTGTTTAAAATGGATAACATGAGACTTAAAATTTAATAGAGGGATTTTATTTAGTTTTAGTGATTTTATGTAAAAAATGAAATATCATATATTTTTATTGATTTGTTAAATCACTAAACAATTTGGAGATTTTTATCCTGATCACTAATAAAAGAATTTCCGTGCGCTAGGATTAGTTAGACGACGGTCTCGCTAGCAGGTCAGCGGGCGGTGGTTCCGTTGACCGGTCAGCGGACAGGGGTACAGGTGGCAGCGCCCCCATTTTTTTCTTTACGAGACAAATTTCAATTCCAAAAATTAAAATTCTCTGTAGAAAATCATAATTTTCGCTGATTTTATTATCATAAATTAACCCTTAATTTATCCGAAGTTAAGTCAATTAAAACATTTTAATTAACCCGGCCCACATCTAACTAATCATCTTATCCTAATCTAATTAGGATTTAAGATATTTGAATCCTAGTATATCACCAATAACAAGATTCTTGATATTTATCTCCTATTATAATTTGTTATCTATCTTTATCAAATCGAAACTTCATAACAAAATAGATATAACAAGATAGATAATTAATTTCGAAAATTAATTAATTATTTTGGATTTAAGATATTTGAATCCTAGTATATCACCAATAACAAGATTCTTGATATTTATCTCTTATTCTAATTTGTTATCTATCTTTATCAAATATAATCTTCATAACAAAATAGATATAACAAGATAAATAATTAATTTCGAAAATTAATTAATTATTTTGGATTTAAGATATTTGAATCCTAGTATATCACCAATAACAAGATTCTTGATATTTATCTCATATTCTAATTTGTTATCTATCTTTATCAAATTGAAACTTCATAACAAAATAGATATAACAAGATAAATAATTAATTTCGAAAATTAATTATTAATTTTGGATTTAAGATATTTGAATCCTAGTATATCACCAATAACAAGATTCTTGATATTTATCTCTAATTCTAATTTGTTATCTATCTTTATCAAATAGAAACTTCATAACAAAATAGATATAACAAGATAAATAAATAATTTTGAAAATTAATTATTTATTTTGGATTTAAGATATTCGAATCCTATTATATCACCAATAACAAGATTCTTGATATTTATCTCATATTCTAATTTGTTATCTATATTTATCAAATAGAAACTTCATAACAAAATATATATAACAAGATAAATAAATAATATCGAAAATTAATTAATTATAAATAAATAATTTCGAAAATTAATTATTTATAAATAAATAATTTCGAAAATTAATTATTTATAAATAAATAATTTCGAAAATTAATTATTTGCAGTTTCGGACCTCATACAAATAATCACAAAAATGTAATTGAATCATGAACTACTATCCCAATCGAACCTAATGGTGTCATGGATCATAGAACACGAAATTCAATTCATTAAAATTATTTGAATTAACCTAACATTGTTACTAGCATTTACAAAACTGATTTTAATTAAATCACGAATATGTGTATCATATACACAAAACATGATAATAAATCTCAAATAAAACTTATGTATATCACATATACATTAACTATTAACATGTTTTCAATCAAATATCATGTATATATCGAAGAAACATGCAATGAATTTAATGGAATCGAACTCGAACTCGATACCACCGTTGCAAAACAATTTTGACAAAAACCCCAACAGGATCCGAATCTAATTCCATTAAAAACGTTTAAACCATGAAAACTTAATCATACCTTAGTCGTAATGTTTTCTCAAGGTTAATCGATCTCTAAGGGGCCTCTACCAAGTTCATACGCAATGGCGAGAGATTACAAAACAATTTTTTGTTTCTATCCAAAAAGATCGAAACGTTACCAAAAACCCTAAGTCGTTTCTAAAACGAAAATCGTGCGTGTGTTCTACAAAGCGCTATTTATACAACCCTTGTATATAGACGGTTAACTAAATTACACATATACCCTTACTTAAAGAAGTATAAGTGTAATACACCACAAGGAGAATTTTATCACATAAAATTCGCTTTTACAATCATCTTAAAATCTTGCAAAACCATTCTTAGCGTGCGACCCAATAGGCTCATACAACGTTGGCAGTGTACCAAAACACATTTTGCTATACAGGTCATAAGGAGTCTCTAGCAAGACTGATAAGTCGCTATTTATAGGTATTTAATAGTCTATTTTAGTTTATTTAATTATTAAAAGTATTTAAAATATATATTTAATTATATTTTTTGGTCATTTTTAGGTGAAACGGACTGCGCGGTTGAATTCGTGGCGGAAAAATACTCAAAACGGAGTATTTATTTGCGAAATCGGATGTCGGATGTGTCAAATAGCCAATGAAACGTTCGAATAACGCCACGTCGCGCATGCGGGACCAATCAGAGATGCCACGCGTCAAACCGCCCAATCATCACGCTTCGAGCCGTCGATCGCCTCGTGATGCGCGGCAGTTCAAACTCCCAGAATTTCGGTCGAGAGTCGCGCGATTTTCCGAGCCACGTGGTCGCCACGTGGCGATTCGTCCAGCGAGTGCTTTGACGTGGTCCAGCTAATCAGGTTGACACGTATCATTGAGTCAGCAAACACAATTAGAAACTCACAGCTAGCACGCGCAGGATCTCCGCGAATCGCGCAGCGACAACTCAGTGGCGGTGACAGGGATGGTCCAATGGCGCTGCGACAACGTCAGCACGACCCAGAAAATCAGCCAATCGCGTGCAGACACATGGCAGAGTTGGTTTTTCTAGCTAAAAATAGCCCTACGATGCTCCTCGACGCACGAGTCACGTACCTAACCCCTAAAATTAGTATCCTAGACCAATTTGGAGTATTTCTATATATTAAGAACCTTGGTATTATTAACAGAGGAATTGATTAGCAATTTTTGGGAGGAGTTCAATTAATTTTAGTAGTGATTTTTGAAGACAATGTCCGGCTAATTTCTTTTTCTCTCCCAAGTCGAAGGGGAAGCAAGTTGGAATCATGGATTCATGACATTCTATGTGAGATCTTTTAATTTTATTATTTAATTAATTTAATTTCTCCTATTTCATTGTTGTTGATTTTAATTATTATGATTTAGATATATGGTATGTATGAGGCCTGTGCGTGCTTTTAGATTGATAATCTAATGTTATTTGGAATATTAGTATCCGTGTAATTGTGCTTTTAGACCAATAAAGTAACAAACATTCACCCGGTTGCCGTAAAACTCTTCCGGTCATTGAATGTACAACAATTGGATCTAGGTTAAATCAGGAGCGGACGCGACCTGTTATCTAGGATTAGTGATCCCATAGATCTATATTAATGGGGTTAGTGTATTAAACCTTATTGGCGGATGTCTAGGGTTATACATTAATTAGAAAAATTAGTGGTGGATGTCCTGATTATCAAAATTAGGGGAATTAAGAATTTTTGGCGGATGTCGATTTTCCATCACTAATCTAGGAGATTTAAATTAATAATTTCTTGGGAGAGATTGAGGACCATTGAATGCTATTGAATCTTGATTCTGATTTGTGGAACTGGAGATTTGGGTGAACTTTTCATTATTAATTTGTGTGAACTTTTCATTATTGCTAGTTTAATTAATTATTTTATTGATTTTCTTGAAAACCCCCATATTTAGTTAACTTAGAGTAAACTCAAGTCCTGCGGATTCGACCCCGTATTTACCACTACTACACCCTTGCGGTTGGTAACTCTTTTACGGGTTATTTTGACACGAACGACACGCGTCAAAGACATTATGACTACCCAAGTTGTACGAATATCAAATCGATATAACCTAATAAATAGTGTATATAACATCCTTTTGTCACACGATATCCTTTTGATCAAACATAAGGCATGGAATTGTCATCCAACACGTTCAATCGTACTAGTCTCGATCTCTAGGTAGACTGAAAACATCCAAGTGACATTGATTAATATCAATTCACTTATACTAGGCCTTTTAACAGTCTAACACATAAAGGGATCCACTAGATATCTCTCTTTATATGAGAGAGACAAATTCTATCTCGATTACACAACTTCATCACATTGCTCACACAGTAACCAATCACAACCTTTATAATCGTTCGGTTAAAGACAACGTTTGATTGTGTCAAATTATTGTGTTCCTAATGTTGAAGTCTCTGGCAATCTCAAGTCAGAGGACTGAAAAATATACCTATCATGAGAAACAACTATGACTTAATCCATGTGATGTTCTCATAGCGGGTCGGTCCGGTATATTGTTCCCTAACAAGTACTCGTGATCTTGATTCGTATCCCTATACGTATTATCATCATATGATCATCAATCAAGACTCATACTAGTCTTAATTCATTATAGTTCCCAGTATAATGATCGACTAGGGACATTTAGGATATTTATGTAAATACTCATGGATCTTATTATAATGTAAACATGCAAATTAATTATAATAAACAACAAATGAAATCCTCTATTTTATTAACTAAAAGTATTCATAAAGACAGTTAATGGATCGACCTAGGGCATATGCCCATCAGCTTCAACGGTACATTGGGTCGTTTTGAGTACAAGAAAGGATTGGTCCTGTTGCTTACAAGTTAGAGTTACCTCCTCATGTAGCCAGAGTTTACAACGTCTTCCATGTGTCTATGTTTCACAAGATGGAGACTTGGTTTACTCCAAGGATTGATTGTAATGAATTTGGTTTTTGGGAAAACTTATCTTATGACAAGTAGCTAGTTCAGATACTCGATCGTAAGTTTCATATGATACTAACCAAAGAGATTCCTTTGGTTAAGGTGAAATGATAATTTCAAAAAGATGAGGAACTAACCTGGGAGCAGGAGTTGTATATGAAGGAGCAGTTTCCATTTCTCTTCAAAATCATAGATAATTTTATATTTACTTTAATTTCAAGGACGAAATTGCTTTAAATTGGGGAGACTATAACGACATGTTACCTTAAGCTAATGATTAGTGTCAATTCAAATCTTAATTAACTGGAGTTAGGCTCACGGTTAAGTTTGGCATACCTCGATTAGCATGTACGTATGGTTGCATGATGGTTTGTGTGTAGTGTGTAATGTTTATAAATTTATAGGTTATAGAATAATAAAGGATATATATACAAGTCTATAAATGGTAAATAAGTAAATAAACAATAAATAATCGAAACACCAAGTGCGATGAGGGGGTCATGGAATGAATGTGTTCACCTGGGAACTTGAAGGCATGTCTAGTAAATTTATCGGCGAGAAAATACACTAGATATATATATATATATATATATATATATATCTATTGGATATATAAATATATAATATTGATAACTATAAGATTGGTTTGAATTATATGGATCGTCGGATCCCTTTGAGATGAGCGTAAGTGTTGATGGTGTCAACATGTGTATCACTTTAAAGTGTGTCATGTTAGCACATCAATCATATGATCATTCCCAAAATAGCATGATGCGTATGTCGAGAAGAATCTATATATTTAAACTAAAAACCTCATACTTATCTCTATAATTGGATCGAGAGAGAAGGATAGCTAGGGGTTAAGTGATTTTGATCATAGAAGATCACTCAGGGTGCTGATTCAACGTGGATTGAGGAACTTAATCAAATGAAAACCTAGAGATCCTCATTTTAGTAAGTTTAATTTTGATGTTTTTAAGTTCAATTTGATATTAGGTGATGAGATCTCTGTGAATTGTGTTGTTTGTTGACTGAAAATGGTTTATTACCTCGCTAAAAGTCTCCCTGATGTATTTTGGGAGTGTTACTATTATTTTATAGATTTGTGGACTGAACAGTGGTTGTTGCCATGTGTATTGTTGAAACAATACAAGGTGAAGCGTACTCTACTAGGCAAAGGAACACGATCCCTTCATCAGTAAAAATGAACTCAACTGCTGGAGTGCATTCCACCTACTGAGGGAGCGTGCTCCCACCCCAGAAAATAACAATATTACTGTAATTTGATGAAGATTTCTTGAGGACGTAGAGATTGGATTAAGGAATCTAAGTATAGGGTATTGGTCCTCAATTAATCAAAAATGGTTGGTGATAGGTATTGGATCCCCGAGAAAGCTTGAGTGCCTGGAAAGTTGAGAATTTGGATACGAAACTTAAACCTAGGTAGGTATGGATTCGCTAATTTATCAATGTTGTTTGGCTATTTTAGTATATATAGTTCATATAATTTATGGACTGAATGAGGGGAGTATGTACACTATAGTGGTTTCAATAACGGAAAATGATGTTTAATATGATTCATGTGAATAAGTTCCTAGAACTGAGACTAGGTTATATAGGAAATGGATTACCTTCTCGGGCATTAAAGGGATTGGCTAGAGATCACATCAACCAATATGTTGGTTTAACAATCCCACTAATGGCGTCAGTGGATAATCAACCCTTGTTTTATAAATTAAATGGGATTCACGGTGTAATAGTTAATGATAATTTGATTTGCATCTGTTATTTATTGATTTATATGTTTTCCATATTCTTATTAGTTAACATTAATGCATATTGTTATTTCATAATGTTCTTGATTATTATAAGGAATGTTGATGGTTTTGCGAATCCTTACTTACTGAGTAAGATTGAGAGCTCACCTTAAATTTAATATTTCAAGTTTTCAACCTAGCGCTTCAGCGAAGGGCAAAGAGAAGATTTAGGTGTCTTATTATCTTCTTTACGATGTAATAAGTCTTCTTGTACATATACATTGTTTGATATATTTTGTTATATACAAACAGGGTTGGGAGGTTTATAAATAAGGTTTTGGGTTTTGATAAACTCTATATTTTTGTATATTGTTTAAACATCGAAAAAGTTTTAATTTTTTGTTGCATATTCTTGTATTTTTTATTCGATATTAATATATAAGTTGAGTTTATCAGGTACAAGCAGATAGGCTGCTGGCTATAATTAAGTTTGGCTGGGTTATCGGGGCTTAATTAGGGTTTCAGCCTAAGTATCGCCCTAATCGGGATAGGAGATGATACATATAACTATTGATCTTAATGTATACACGCATCTTGAGACTAATCTAATGGCATACATCTTGACACAATTCCACTAACTCCATCTAATTAACACCAATTGAAACTAAATTGGTCTCTTGATGTGTCAACATGTATATCAAGGAACATAAAATGGCTATTATTTTACTAAACTAACTTTGGTTTCGTTCAATGTAAATCAACTATAGCCACATCTAACTCATTTATTTAAGCTACTTTAAGTTAAGTTAACTTAGCACATCACTCGGTACCTTGAGCCTACGCCAGCACACATCTCGAGGTGCGTCTCTACTCGCGTCTCGACACCTAAAACACAAGTATGAGTGACTTAATAACCTACACTATAATAAACTAGCCATGCATTACAACAAATCTAACATATACCTCGACCACCTCATCAATGCATATATCTCAATGTGTGTCCCATGTCACAGGTCAATGATCTTGATTAAGAAAATTAAACTACAATTAGGAAGTTAGGCCATAATAGGTACGTGGTTCCTGTCTTGTTTTATCGATTACCAGTTGGGTTGGTCGGGGTTTTCTCGGATTATTTGCTTGTTTTTTTATTCATTATTGCCTTATTTCTGAGCATGCTTTATTGGTATGTGTTGTTACATTTATTTGCTGTTGTTTTTGCTTGTCGTATGCCGCCTACATTCATGAGACTATGATTTGCTGTTGTCAAATGTTATATTCGCATGTCTTCTAGTTTACCAATTTTATTCCATGAATATTGTATAGACTCATCTTAGGACTTTACTCATTAGACTCGTCACTGTATTTCTTGGGTGACGGAGTGCAGATCCTCCAACAAGTAAGGGCAAGGGCAAAGACGTATTAGGCGACTTTCTCTGAGATAGTGACGCCAGCTCGTGTTTGATTACAGTATGTATGTATTTACTTTCTTTGGGTTTTGGGGACTTCAGAACACTAAATACATGTATATGGATCTTTTGTTGTACTTATTTCGCTTTTGATATATACATGATATCTTTTTGTCGGGTTTTCCACTATTGAGGATTGTTAAATATTTCATAATTTATTCATTTAAAGACTTCCATTGTAAAATTGTATTAATACTTGATAAACTGATTAACTAGCTAATTTAAATTGCTAGTATTTTTATATAAGGATTAATTAGTTAAGTTAAAGTCTAATGTAAAATGTACAAGTAACCAGTTAGGTCGTGAGGCATCGTAGATAAGAGGCCACTACGTGGCGAGGCTTGTTAATGTGTGATGCAACGTAGTGGGTCCCACGGCGGTTTATGAGTGTAGGGCCGCCACAATGAACTGTGTACTTAAACAAAGATTACAATATACATGTAGGGTGTGTAGCATCCCTTATCCCAATTATGGTGATACTCGGCCTAAAACCCTAATTCAGCATCGATAACCCAACAGAATTTAACTAGAGCCAGCAGCCTCTCATTCTGTACATTATAAACTTAACTTGTATATTAATATTGAATTGAAAATCCAAAATATACGCAGTTGGAAATTAAAAATGTTTTGATAATTATAACGATATACATAAATACAGAGTTTACCAAAACCTAAAACATGATTATGAAACCTCCTAACCCTGTTCAAATACAATAAATTAATTCAAACAACTTATATATACATATATATATATATATATATGTATATATGAAGACTCATTACATCATAGAGAATATAATAAGACTCCTAAATCTTCTCTTTTTCTTTCGTTGAAGTGCTAAGCTAAGAACCTTAAATGTTAAAGTCATGATAAGCATTCAAACTTGCTCGGTAAGTAAAGATTCATAAAGCCATCAACATTCCATATAATAATCAAGATTAATATGCAATAACAATATGCACTAAAGATAACTAACAGGATTATGAAAAACATATAATCCAATAAATAACATATGCAAGTCAAACTGTCAAGGACTATTACACCGTGACTCTCATTTCATTTGTAAATATAGGGTCGATTATACACTGATATCATTAATGCGATTGCTAGACCCACACATTGGCCGATGTGGTGTTTAACCAATCCATTAACGTTTAATGGTTATATCGCAAACCTTCTAGTGATTATGTAATCCATGCAACCTATTTAGCTAAGTAGGATTTACCCACTACAAGAATTTCAACATACGATGACTTATGCAAGACGAAAAGCAGTTGCATAAGTCATTTTATACAATTTCTAATGACGCGCGTAAAAAATTTTGTTTTCCTTGCCATCTTTGATTATAAATCATTATAGAATACAATTTTTATTAAAAGAATGTTGTGCAACTCATAATATAATAGCTGATGAATGTCTATAGTAAAAAATTTTGATACTCGATGACATGCTCAATAAGTATGTTGTGTCACACATGGTTTAAAGGCTTTTAAATATGTGTCATGAACAACTTCAATTTATACGACATGCCTGATACGAATGTCATGTAACTCATTGTATAATGGGTAGTGAACGTATATTAAGAAAGAACTTTAATATTCGATAACATGCCTAATACGAATGTCGTTCCATGCATGGTATAAAGGCTGTTAAACGTGTATCATCAAAAACTTTCAATATTAGATAACATGCCTAATACGAAAGTCGTGTAATGCATAATATGATAGCTCTTAGATGTGTGTTATAAAAGCTGTTCATATTAGATGACATGCCTTATGCGAATGTCGTGGAATACATGATATAATGGTTTTAAATTTGTGTTGTAAATACTTTTCAATATTTTTAAAAAGTTAATATCAATTAGTCACACATTATATCCATCATTAACTACACCGACAAATTCATGCTCGAAATTGTTGGAATTTATACGAGGGTCGACCTCACAATTGCTTAATGTTTTTCATCTTTTACAATTGAACATGAGACTTTGTTTAATAGGAATTTAACTCCTTACAACTTTGTGAAATCAATTATTGATAATTAATATCTTTGTAACCACATATAATATATTTTGTAACATATATACTTTTAATACATTTATTTGCATTAGAATTTTTATTAAAGTGTTTCCTAATATGGATCGAAAATATTGTTCACATAATCTCAATTGTTTGAAAGATTTATGTATATTGCGAAATTGTAATTTTAGGCCTTTTAGGTACTACTTAATTATTAAGTGATATTTATTCAACTTTTTTTAAAGGTGATATTTGCTTAAATTAATTGTCTACCACACATTGTTTTATTATTTTTGTGGAAGAACTTAATGGTAATAAATGCAATTTATAATAATATTAGAATAACTTTAGCAATTTTTACAATTGATTAGAAATTAAAAAAAATTCAATTATTTGTTATTTTTTATAATTAGGATGACATAAATTTTCATCTATACATGAAGTTTAAATTTAATAAGATTCTCTATAAATTAAATAATTTAAGTAAATGAATTATTACTATAACATTTTTTAATTCATGTTGCATAAGATCAATTTAGAAAATGCAAAAAATTATTATTATAAAGTGGCTAAAGTTTTACACTTAGTGCACGTAGATTGTGAATTGGGGCGATGAAAGGTCTAGATAAATGTGTTTTTAATTTGTGTAATCTAATTGTGCCATTCAACACACAAATAAGAGAACTATGGCACAATTATACCTTTCAACCCTCTTACTCTCAAAATTACAAACACAACTGCTACTACTCCCTCCCAAACCTCATCTTAGGGGCAATCTACCATTGATTGGACTTAGACTCGAACTCGTAAGAAAATCTTTGGGCCAAGGACAACGTATGAAACAATGATTGGGTAGGGAGAAGAAGGTATATGGGGGGTATATGTGTAACAACCTGAATTTTAATCCGATGATTAATTAGTTAATTTCGAATTATTAGATGTCCACTATCCGATTGAAAGTCGCGGTAATTCGAAGTGCTAAAATTAAAAAACAAAATTTGTTTAGTGTGTTATTTCGTGTAGTATATTGTGTCACGAATGACCCATTTTAATTAAATTAAATTCATATGATAACAAGACATTAAGTGGGAAATAATTAAAAAATGGTTCAAATAAGATTTGTGTGTGTTAATTATATAGATTTTAGAGTCAATGGACTGCCCAAGAGAAATGTGGACCTTCAAATTTAAAAGTCAAGAGAGTGTAGGAGCGCAAGATTATAACATTGTTTTATACGAGAAAAAAAAATGAGAGGATGAAATTTACTCTCATTTAAAAAAAATGAAAAAAAGAAAAAAGAGAAAACAAACCCTTTGTGTGTTCAACGCACCAAAGAAGGCCGAACTCGTAGACGACGCGAGGGAAAAGGAAGACGGCGTGACTCCTGTATGGTGACGACGACGTGACTCTGGAATGACTCCAGCGTGGTGGTGACGATGCAAATTCGACGACGGCAAGCTCACAAAGAAAGAAGAGTAAGAGAAAAGAAAGAAATAAAAATAAGAAAAGAAAGGAGACAATACTAGTACTAATGAGATCCACGAACCTATAGATTTCCAACACTATCTTTCACAAAGACTCAAATTAATCTAGTTTATTTTCTAATTTTTACTTGTAGTTACGAGTACAAATTTCTTAGAGCCACAACTTCAAATCTTCCTAGCAAAATATGAAGCATATCATTAATTTGGCTTTGGAAAGGATGGACCATTGAAAGTTGAGTATGCAACAAGTCAATTTGTCAAAATTCAGTTCTTAGTTAAATTAGCCAAATCCATTGAGACATTTCTCTAACTTGTACTTTAGTCCAATGGATGGTGATTAGTGAATGGGTTGATTATGCTCGATTTCTTTTGTTACATTTGTTTGGGTTTCATGGTTTAGAATTTCGCGTTAATTAGTTATTTCAAATTAATTTGGTGTCTAAGGAGTTTGATTGATGAATGAGTTTGAACTTAGGATTTTGAGTTGGGTATATCATAATATTATTTTTGGCATGAATTGAATCAATTGGAGTTGAGACTTCATTAGAGGCTATGGTGAGATCAAATTTGAGGTTAAAATCTAAGAATCCATAGAGCTCTTGCTAAGTTGAGTTGATTTCAAAGGATTGAATCTTGTTGAATGACTTCATTGTTGAATTGTGTTAAATAAGCATTTTTTTAGTTTTATATTGTGATCGAACTAGATTTTTATGGGTTCTTTGTCCTTATGAATGATTCAAGTTGGTTTGATCAAATTGAGGTTAATTTGTGTTAATTTGATCAAATCATTTTTGACTTACCTATCAAGTGTTTGACAAAATGTCTCAAAGAGAGTCTAATTTTTTTTTTTTCAAGTTTTGAAATGGTTTTAGCGAATTTGCATTGAATTTGGTAGAAACCCTTTTGAATCACATAAAAGGTGTTTGATGAAATGCCTCGAATAGGCCCTACTTATTTATTTCAAACTTTAATGCAAAGAGTTGTGATTAGTAGTGATAGATCTTGATTTCTAATTGTTTTACATGGATATTTTGGGAAAGAAATGAGTTGTGGAACTCAAATATAGTTCTATGACCCATTTTACGAATATTTGTTTGATTCATAACCAACCGAGAGTTGTTTTCGAAAGAGTCTTAAATGAAAGGAAGAAGATACATGTGGTTTCAAAAATAGAAATTGATTAGATAAACTGAATTTGACTGGAAAATTGCAATGAGATTGTGATTGGATCAGTTAAGTTGTCTAAGTCGATTTCTACTAAAATAAAATACTTCGACACAAAGTGTTGTCTCCTTTGCAAAACAAAATTAAAGGTGAAATTGGAACAAAACCATGGTTTAAAGCAATCAAACAACTTTTAAGAAAAAGTATGGAATGTTTTGATTGTTTATTACTCAAGTTACTTATTCACAAGCGACATTGAGTATAGTGGTTCTATTAGACGAATAAAGTAATGATAAGACAAATAGAAACACACAAGTTAGAAGTAATTTTGTCAACACCAGATTGGGTTGGTTATGAATAAAGATCAACAAAATTTTAAACTTAAAAATGAAAAGTGTAGTTATAAGATCAATGTGTTAGATGTTGAGATTGGGGAAAATGTTATGAAAATGGTTAGGATTAGCTATTAAATAAAACACAAGTAGTTGTATTTTGAAATTCAAAGTACCCAATAGTCACTTCTAACGAAAATAAGTTATGATCCTTATCACTGCAACTTAAAATATAACTAATGAAGATTTAGGTGTATAGATTAAGAATCAGTAAGTGATTTGTATAAGATGTCAGTATGAGGTCCTATATTGCAAGAATTTCATTTATATGACTTAAAGGGTTGAAATAACATCCTTTAATATTTTGATTATTCTTTAAGTTAATCCAAAGAGTTTGAAAATCCAAATTCTATTATCTCTTCAATTGAACAATAACGGAAAGGTGAATTCAACAAAAGAAATTTGATGAACCATATGATATAAAGTTATCTTACACAGTCTCTTAAAAAGAAAATTCAAAAAATTTGAGACTATTGTAAACAACTCGAGGCAATAACAAACATTAGAACTGTTTGAATCACAAAATTCCTCTGTTTCTTATAAAGGTTGGCCATGGATACTTCAATTGATGAATGATCATAAGAAGTCATATTATCCTTAGCTAAGTTTTTGAAAAGAGAAGATATATAAATTGTTTTCTAAGTCAAGATTAAGAAGTTGTATGTAGCTTAGGTGTCGAGCAAAGTTGTGATAAGTTTGTAAAGAGACTAAAAACGAGATAAATGTGAGAATAACTAAGATTGACATAAATCGAACAGAATAGGTTTTGTGTATAAAATAAAATTAGACGTAGAGATGACTTATGACTACTTAAAGCGACAAGAACAGACTCCTTTATTCAAGGTAAGGCACTCGAGTAGTTGTGAACGACTCAAAGTCTAAGTAACTCCATTTCATAATCGTGATACATTCACAGCATAGAAAACTGATGTGATGTCCACCATATTGGAATAATCAAATGAATTGATGATAGTCGGAATAAAAAATTTATGAAGTTTCGTTGGAGTCAATTTGAAGCTAAAATATAGGCAACTAAATGGTCAAGACAGTCTCACATTAACATGAAAAAGGAAAATTCCTGGTCAATAAGTCCCAATCAATTTAGGATGTCAAACTAAAAGTTTGATGAAAATTAATGTCTTCGCAAGGATTTTACAAGGAATCAAACTCTAAAAGCTGAAAGTTTTGGACCAAAGTAGTATACAACTAATATTAGTGAATATGGTGCATATTAGTTCAATTGTAGTGCTACACCACATGATTAGTCAGTAGTGAAATTTAAAGCACTAATTATTGTAAATTGAAGTTGATGTAAGATATATGAATGACAGTGAAGATACAAATGAAATGAAAATATACGTAGAACTTACGGTTTAGTTAGTAAGTATTATCCGTATTGGTTGAAATTATTGAATAGTAAGTGATTGAGATGTAAAATCTCAGTATATGAAGAAATGATAGTGATTGATTGAAGAAATGATAGAAGCGAGTGTGAAGTGATATGCACCAGGTGAAAACCAGAGTAGTGATCGAGGCAATCTGAAGGACATTAGCAGTTTCATGAATGAAATGAGGTTCTTTGTCGACTCATAATTAGAGAATGATTTGATGAAGTTAGAAATGTCCTTAAATTTTTAACTACTTAAAGGAAAAGTTAAGTGAATTGGCTAACGAGTTGCAATCGATAATTGCTTTCTAGTCCACAACTAAAATTATATTGTGAGTAGACATTAAAGAATGAGCTAGAGTTGCATAACGTGTCAGGTTGCATTTTCTGATCTAATTGAAATTCGAGATCTCTTTTCAATAGATGATTGATGTAATTAGAAATCTACAGTCATGAGATGAATTATGTAATTCCAAGTTTGTGTTGAGAAACACTGGAATAGTGATGGATCAAATAGACACACAACTCTACTTAGTATCTAATGTTGTGCTCAAATGTTATTTGCATCACTATATGCATATTTATACTGATGATAGTCTAAAACAAATTGGTCGGTAGAAAATTCTAATAAAAAATGGTCGATGATGAGAAAGTAATTTGAAATGAGTATACAAGAGTTTGGTGGATATGGAAAGAATTATCAACGATTTGTGGAATAGTTGTTTAGTTAAGAATTGAAATTGATCTTTGAAAATTAAGAAAGGCTAGATCTTGCTAAGTATTAATGCTTGAATGGGATTTAAAGCATGAAATGTGAAGTAAAATAATGTTATTTAATATTCCAAAAAATTGATTGTTTATCTCGTCATAAATTCACAAAATGCCAGGTTGGCAAAGAAATTGTTGTAACTTTTCATTAAACAAAGGAGTTGGTAATGAAAAGTTGAAATGTTTATGATCTCTACCACTGAGTTGTTGTAATTACAATGAAGGTGATTAGGTCCATTTAATGGTTCCACCTTGGTTATAAGCTTGGATTAAAAGAGTTGTAAATGAAATATCATTTTCTCAGATCACTTTTGGTCCAGTAACATTTAAGTATATATTTTGATAACGAGATTTTTAATTAGTTCATAAAAATTGTGACATTCGAGAATTTCACGAACTTGATTAGAAGGTTAATTGAGTAAATTTGGATTTTAAAGTAAGTAAATTTGGATTACAGACTAGAGGTCAAAAGTCAAAATATTATTTTCATGTGTGGTGCGCCTATTTGATGTATTATACACTATTGCATCACGAAATTGACTTAAATTAGGGCCAAGATGGGGTGTACGAATGTTTCGGAGTGCGTTGAGACATTCTCCAATTTTTTATGCACATGGTTCATGGGGTAGTGTGCACGCTCGAGTATTCTCATTGGCGCATACGACGAAATGATAAATGCATGAATATAGACGTACATATATTTATATATATTGTAAGTATTATATTTAAAATAATTAACAAATTGGTTGTTAGCGCGCATAGCGAATTTATAGGTACAAAATATATAGTTATCTATTTATTTATAAAATGAATCCTAAAGTTTAAGTCAAATTAAATTATACATTTGGATTCGCCTCGCAATACTTGACACGCTTGAGTGAGGAAGTGAATGGTTTGTACGGCGAGATGTTGGAGATATATCCACGCCTCGAGATGCGTGCAATTACATTCAAAGGATAATCAATGTACATGTTTATACATGTGTCAAATTTGGTATTATTTTAAGGAGTGTTACTTTGGATTCCACCTTTTAAATCTGCTTACGAATCTTGAAAAAAAGTTTAAATATCCCAAAACGCACAGAACAAACATCATCGTTTCATCATGTTTTAGTTTCAAACCAGAGAGAGAAAGTTCAAAACTTATAGATATAAGGATAAAAATTGAGGATGTGGAAGAGGGTGGAGATTTAGATCCAACGATGATGGAGGTGAGTTGTCGTTGTTGTGTCGTTGGTTGTTGATGGAGGACTGAGATGGGAAGCCGAGGAATAAGACGACAGGGGTCGTCTCCTCTACCCATACATGCTTAAGGGTTGGTTTAAACCCAACCCTAAATATAAAAATGATCTACACACAACAAATGAGGAAAAAAAAGGGTTAGGTCCCTAAACTGGACCTTGTTCGGCTTAGTTCAGGCCCGAGCCCTTTTCCAAATAAAGAAAAAGAGAAATTGTTGGAAATTCATGAAAAATTCTAGAAAATATGAAAAAGATTATATTTGGAGTCAAGTAAATTGAAATTGTGGATTTATATGAAAAATTAGATTTTATGGATTTTCTCGATGATTTATGCTGAGGTTTTCCTCGCAATACGTGATAGGGTTACCAAAAATGTCTAAAAATCTTAAAAATAATTTTAAAGCCTAGTCAAGGTTAATTTTCAATGCCAAACCACAATTTGGAGTGCACATTAAGATTTGAACATCCGAGGAGTTAATTTGGAGTGATTCAGAATTTTTATGACTTTACAAAAATAATTCGAAAATTGGTCGAAAACTTAAAAACTCGAATAGAAAACTTATCTGGATTTCTCAATGATTGTAGGTAGTGTTGAGGATCCCGAAACCACTCGGAACGAGCCTCGAGGAATATTTTCAAAGTATGTGAAAGCCGGGGAACGTTGTGTAAGGCTTCGCAATCAACTTTGAGTTAGTTTTATTGTAAGTAAACCCTATAGGGATCTTTAATTTTTATTGAATATCTTTGTACCTATACTTGCATCATAGTCTATATTACATTTCATCACTCATGGTTATCCATGCACGAGAGAGGGGATAAGCTTGTTTCAAAGTCTAGTTTATCTGAAATTAAATTTCAATCCTACCACAAATGCCGGCTAGTGAGACTAGTTCCAGACTCAAACACCGACAAGTTATCTCTGCATTTCATGATCTCTTAATACTATATTCGTACTATGTTTGAAAATCAACATCAAATATAGTTATGAGAGAAAAATAGAGTAGATTGCATGTCATGTTGACACATATATCTTATTGATTATTTGGAATTGCAATTACATGTCTCTATGTATCAGACTAACAATTGCAGGAGTACAGATTAGTGTAGATGTTTACTTACCTGACATTTGTCAGACCCCATCTAATTAGGGCGTCTAATCGGCCTATATTACCTTAATCCCTTGATAATCTAGTAGCCTTAACCTCTTTATCAATAAAAAATTAAGATTAAGATCTTGTCATCATCAATTATAAACTTAATTAACTACATAGAATTCTTAAGTGAATCTTAAACCTCAAAGTTCATTTAGATAAATTAAATAATCCTCAAAATTTTGTAAAAACATTTCGACAGACCTCATTTATTTTTAATCCTACATTGAAATACCCAGCCTTCAAAATTCTTCAACAAAACCTGTTCAGTTTGGTCGACATGCCGAAGGACTCACAATCCACGCATAACAATATATATTGCATTAACAAAACTATATATTCATTCTAACTTGATCTGAAGTATTAAAAAATGTTAAACTAACATTATCTTAACTCAAAAATTATCTCAATTCGTCCAAAACCATTCCAGTCATTCTAAAGGAAATCCTAATCACACTCGAAACGAAATACCCATTTATACAATATAATATATTTAAAAACCAATACATACATAGAGAGAAAAGAACTAAGCAAGTCAAAAAATGTCGGAAAGCTTTTCCTTTCCCTTGTCGTCACTAAAACCTATCACTACCCAAGTATAAAAGTTCAATAATGTCATATAATTAAATCCCACACTATCCAGTGTACCTGTAATAACCAAATGCATTGTGATCCAAGAGATTAAAAGAATAATAATATCACAAGAAATAAAAAATATACAAATATGCAATTCATCCCATTTCTTTTGACCGACCACAATTGGATGACGTCTTCAAAAAGTGGTAGGTAAACATAATAAAGATTTTTGATTTGAGAGGAACTCCCTCGAGAAGCCATGCCCTCGACTATCCATGGAGTATCATCCTGGCCAGCATTACGACCCATCCTGAACAAGTGTCCACAATGATCAAATGACTCTAGTCATATAGCACATCGATATTCACCCTATCACACATAGAGAAAATGAACACAATGGGACCTCTAAATGCTCATTCCTTTCATGTCTGTGAATGCATCATCAATCAATATGCAGCAACAAAGCATGCAATTATATTCAAAAAATACTCATTCATTGTAACGGTTACCATGAGATTTTCTTAACCTTACAAATACGATATTGAAATGCCCTTGCGCTCCGAGTCGATAAGCTAGTATTCAAGGGTTCCAATTGCGGTCCTGCAATTAATTTATAATTCTAGAAAGACTCCACAACAATTTCACAATTTTTCCAACAAGTTGTAGTTTAATTGACCCAAAAGCGTCTCGAAACTCCTAAAATCCTTCTACAATAAATTCTCCAATGCTCGAATTTCATTTTTGACTCAAAATTATTGTTCGGCATAGAAAATCACGTTGTCAACGCTTAAATATACATTTTTGAATTTATTATATCTTTATTGGTCATTCCATAACCCGAAAACCCCAAAATACCTCTAAATCTTATTTTCAGATGTCTGAATCCCAATTTCGACTTCAAATTGTGGTTCAGAATAGAAAATTAATCTAGACTAGGCTTGATAATAATTTTCATAATTTTGAGTATTTTCGGGTATCGTAACATGTATCACGAGGAAAATGGTATAAATCCTCGAAAAAATCACAAAATCCTCATTTTTTCATAAAAACCCATTATTTCTATTTATTCGTCCAAAATATAGTTTTTTAATTTTTTCTCATTTTTCTCATTTTTTCCAATTTCCTAGCCTTTCCTTTTTTGTTTTATATTTTTAAGGTGGGGTTTGACCCCTGAACTGAACTCGGTTCGGTCCGGTTGGGGACTAAAACCCCTCTTCTTCCTCCTTGCCATGTTTTGTTTTAATAGTTGAGCATTTTTTAAGCTTTTTTATTAGGGTTGGGTTAAGCCCAACCCCAAATTACGTTTGGGCAGGGGAGACAATTCTCTGCCATCATCCTCTCCGAATGAACCAAACCTCTCCGAATGAACCAAACCTCCATCTCGACTCATCTCAATTTGCATTAACATCACAACTGAAACCACAACACAACAATAAAGATCAATAACAAAAACTTAACATATGTCGAGACCTCTCTCGGTCTCTCTCTATCGGTTGTTTTCCTCCTATAAGAACCGATTTTGATCTCTCTATCGAAATCATCGAATTGGTGGTGAGGCATTAGGTTATGTTCTATTTTTCTTGTAAAGATATATATTTGACTTCCTTGATGCTCATGCTATATATATCTCGAGGCGAATCCAATGTATACATACTTTTATTCAATTCAAACTATAAGATTTGTCTTTATATATTTATATATACATAAACTTTATATGTAAATATATATGCACCTATGTATTTTCACAACTATAAATTCGCCACACGCACTAACGAGCATCCTTGGGCGTGCACAGTATATTGTACATCCCACGCATGTCACGCTCGTGTCACTAGATGCCCACCAATTATTAATTATTCTATTTAATTTTGTGACTATCTCTTCAATTTATGTCCAAATTAAATTCCAAAAAATACTCAAGTTTCACCAAAAATTGAGCAATATTCCTAATGCGCTTTGAAACTCACAAACACTGTGTATACACTTTAACTTGACCTTATTTGACGTCGAAATAGTGTATAATACATCAAATAAGCACGCGACATACAAAAATAATATTACATTTATGATCTCCAATCTGTAACTCTAGGTCTCACCTAAGATACCTAAATCCCAAATTAAATTTGAAAATACTAATTAGCCGCCTAATCAAGTTTATAAAATTCTTGGATGTCACAATCTTCTCAACCAATTAAAAATCGCGTCCTCAAAATTTGAACTTACTGGTTACTGAATCAAAAGAGATGAAAAAATGATCCTTTATATACACAACTCTTTTAATTCAAACCTATAAAATCATTTCCAAGATGAACCGTTAAGTGGAGCCAATCACTTTCGTGGTATTTAACAACTCGGTGGTAGAGATCATAATTATTTTAACTTTTCATTTTCCAACATTTTGGTTTAACGAAAAGTTATCCAAGTTAGTTTGCCAATCCTGACAATTTGTGAATTTATGACGATTTAAACAATCAACTTTGTGGAATATCCAATAAATTTACTCCATTTCCCATCTCATACCTTGAATTCCATTCAAGCATCGATATATAGCAAGACCTAGCCTATCTTGTTTTTCGTTACATAATTCTCATTCTAATATGAATATTATTCCATAAATCGTTGATAATTTTTTTCATATCCACCAAACTCTAGTACACATCCTAATTTACTTTTTCATCACTAATCATCCATTTTTATTTGAATTGTCAACCGATTAAGTCTTAGATTATCATCAGTCTAAAATTACATATTGATACAAATAATATTTGAGCACACCATTAAATACTTAGTAGAGTTGTGTATCTATCTTATCTATCACCATTCTAATGTTCTCCAACAAAAACCTAGAATTACACAATTCATCCCATGACTATAGATCTCATAATACATATGTCACCCCATGACGAGAGATCTCGAATTTCAATTCGATTAGAAATAGAACCTGACACATCGTGCAACTTTCACTCATTCTCTAAATGTCTACTCACAATATTACTTAGATTGTGGACTAGAAAATAATTACCAATTCCAACTAATTAGCCAATTCACTTAACTTCTTCTTTGTTTAGTTTAAAAATTATCGATTTTTCTAACTTCGTCAAATCATTCTCTAACGATGAGTTCATTAAGAACCTCATTCTTTTCACTTTATTGAGATCTCTCACAAACTCATGTCTTAATCACTTACTGTTCACCAACTTCTCTTATTGCCTGAATAGATACATTTATCTTTAACTTGAGTATACATACATCTCTAAACAGAGATATCAACATATTCGATGATCATACTTTCATAATATAACTTTTAACTTGTATTTCAAACATGTTATAAATATGATATCTCTCTGTGCCTATACTCACTTCATTTCTGACTTCCCTTAATTACAATAGAAGACTACTCAATTCTTTCAATATATCTAGTCAGATATATTCTCCTTTATTCAATATTCTCAACCAATATAAATAATAAAAAACTAACTGAGCTGTAAGTCACACATTTTTCTTCATTTTATTTATATCTTCACTAACATATAAGCATCTTACATCATCTTCAATTTACAATAACTAGTGCTTTAAACTTCACCACTGACTAATCAGGTGGTCTAGCACTGCAATCAAACCAATGTACAACATATTCACTGATATTAGTTGTATATTACTTTGGTTCAAAACTTTCAACTTTTAAAGTTGGAATCCTTATAAGATCCTTGTGAAGATATATTAAGTTCCATCGAACTTATAGATTGATATTCTAATTTGATCGGGACACGTTAAGCTAAAATTTTTATTTTCATACTAATGTGAGAATATATTCACCATTTTGTTGCCTATACTTCAGTCTCCAATTGACTTTGACAAAACTTCATAGACTCTTTTATACAGTCCGTCACCAAATATGAGTAGACATATCACACCGATCTTCTACACTGTGAATGAATCATGATTATGAAATGGAGTTAATTAGACTTTCCGTCATGCAAAACTATTCCAGTGCCTTACCTTGACTAAAGGAGTCCGTCCATGTCACTTCCAACAGTCACAAGTCATATCAACATCTCATTTTATATCATACATTAAGTCTATTCCATTTAGTTTTTGTCAATCTTAGTTATTCTCATAATGATCTTGCTTTTGTCCTTGTACAAACTTAGTACAACTTTAGTTCAACACCTAAATCACTTACAACTCCTTAGTTTTGACTTAGAAAAGTAATTTATATCATTTCTCTTTTTGAAAATATAGCTAAGGATGGTGCAATTGCTTCCCTAGCTAATCTTAATTCAAAACATAGAGACTTTGCGACTCAAACAGTTAAACTGTTTGTTATTGCATTATGTTATTTCCACTAGTTTCAAATATCTCGACATTTTTTTCTCAAAAAAAAATTCAGTACTTTTTAAAATACTGTGTAAGATAACTTTGTATCTTACTGTTCGTCAAATCACTTTTGAAGAGATAGAATAAATTCAATTTCCAAAATTAGATTAATTTAATGACTAATCAAATTCTTAAAAGATGCTATTTCAATCCTTTAAGTCCTACAAATAGAAATTCTCGCAATATATGAGCTCATACTGACGTCTTATACAAATCATTTATTGATACTCAATCAATACGTCTATCTCTTCATTGGTTATATTTTAAGTCGTAGTGATAGACATCGTTACTTAATTTGATTAGAAGTGACTATTGGGTACATTAAATCTTAAAGCTCAATCACTTTTGTTGATATTTAATAGCTATTTTAAACTATTATTAGATCATTTCCCCCAATAACTTAACTTCTTACTCGTTGATCTTATCACTATAATTATCATTTTCAAGTTAAGAGTTTCACTGATCTTTGTTTCATAACAACACCTAATCTTATATTGACAAAGATCACTTATAACTTAATATTTTTCATTTGTTTTATCATTTCCTTTATTCATCCCATAAAACAAATATACTCTACATCGCTTGCGAATAAGTAACTTGAGTAATAAACAATCATGTTTTTTGTACTTTTTTTATAAGTCGTTTGATTTTTTAAACCATGGTCATATTTTAATTTTACTTTTTGTTTTATTTTAGAAAAGAAAATGATACTTTACTTCAAATTAATTTATTTTCATAGAAACCAATTTGAACCACTTGAATGATCCAATTTCAATCTCGTTGTGATTTTCAGTCAAAACTCTGTTTGTATAATCAATTTCCATTTTCGAGAACTCATATCTCCTTTTTCTTTTTATTTAAGACTCGTTCGAAAGCAGCTCTTAGTTGATTGTGAATCAAAACCAATATTTTATAGACTAGTCTTCTCAAGTTAATCGTTAAATCGGTACTAACTTCATTCTAAAATCTAAGATATCCATATCTTGTGCTTCCTAAAAGTCCCAATTTCATATTACTTTTTCCAAGCGATTCTCAATCACTTGAGACTTAATTTAAGTCTTTTCCACATTTTTTTGAGCGTTTTATAATTGTTATAGTTCAATACTTTCAATTTTAAAAATTCCATGTTCAGTACTTACGTACACGAATCATTTAGACATCCCTTTCAACCAATATCCAATTGGTTTCATAATTGATACTTTCATCAGCTATAGTAGTAATGAACTACTTACAAAACCTTTGTGAATTCATACTTCATAAGTCTATTTCGTATCTATTTATGCTTGCCTTTATTTCATAAGTCTATTTTGTCTTTTAATTATTCGTTTCCAGTCTTTCTCGTCCTATCTTACGAGTTAACTATCAAACGGACAAGGAGAATAAACTTCCTAGATCATATCTTGCAATAACACTTACATAGTGACGTTCGCCGAACGCGTCAATAAAATAATGTTCTTAAACCAACTATTTTGTAGAATTGTAGCGAATGGTCAAACCCACATAAATTGGTGGTCTTTCTAAGGTTAAAAACAACGAAAATGAAAAATCGAGGGTTTTAAAATAAAAAATTTAATAATATAACTAACTAAACTAACTAAATAAAATAACAAAAATAACTTTCAAATAGTTTCAAGAGACATTTAGGTCTACAGTTCCACAAATCAGAATCAGGATTCAATGGCAATCATAGTCTTCAATCTTTTCCAAAAAGTCATTAATTTATATTCTCTTAGATTAGCTATAGAAAATTGACATCCGCTAGAAATTCATCGTGCCCCTAATCTTGATGGCCAGGACGTTTGCCACTAACTACTTCCCTAATTAATGCATAACCCTAGACATCTGTCAGTCAGGTTTAATACACTAACTGCAGTAATTTGGGTATATGGGAACACTAATCCTAAATAACCGGATCACATCCGCTCCCAGTTTAACCTAGATTCAATTGATGCACACTCAAGAACCGAAAGAGTTTAATGACAAATTGGTGAGAGTTCATCACTTTATTGGTACAAAAGCACAATTACACGGATACTAATAGTCTAAATAACTATAGGTTGTTCCCCTAAAAGCATGCATCGACCGTATACATACCCTAGATCTAAACCATATTCATTAAAAGCAAAAACAATGAAAATAGGAAAATTTAAACTAAATTAAATAATAAAATAAAAGATCTCACATAATATGCCATGAATCCATAATCCCGACTTGTTTCCCCTCCGATCTAGGCAATGAGCAACTAATCGAACATCGTCATCAAAGAAAGTATGGTAAAAATATATCAATCGGTGTTCTTAATTAAACCTAAGGTTCCTAATATATAAAACTACTCAAAATTGGTCTCTAGAGGTGAGAGAAACTAATTTTAGGAGTTGGGGAGGTGACTCGTGCGCCGAGGAGCATCGTATGATTGTTTTTGGCTTTAAATCATGTTATGTTCACGTGTCGCATCGCGATTGGTCGTTTGCTGCTATGCAGCTGACATGGCAACGTCCGATTGGTGGAGAGCTGATGTCGTGACGTGGTTGGCGAGTGAGAGCGCGACACGTGGCTGGCAAGGAGGTGGTGGTGAATTCACATGAAATCAACCAAAATTCATGGAGACCGCGCTTATGCGTGTCTTGAGGAAGAACTCATGGCTGCTGTTGGTTTATGATGCTGTGGGCCAGTTGGACTTTGACGCATGGTGTTGATTGTTGAAATGGCAGAACTTGATTGAAGCCACGTGGCAGTGGAAACAAGCTAGGCAAATAAAGAAGCGACACGTGGCACATTGCTTCTAACGCATGGAATGCTTGGCGAGCTGGACCAATAGACGGCTGACATGTGGCACGTTGAGGTGAGATGGACCAATAATATGCTGCCACATGTTAATTGTCCTGCTGATCCTCTATTATACCCATCGTGCAACACGTAACTCGAGGCAAAAAGTCTAGCGTCCAATCGATGCATGTAAATACTCTATTTTGCGTATTTTCTTGCCACATATTCAACCGCGCACTCCATTTCACCTGAAAATGACCAATAAATATAATTAAATAGATATTTTAGAGACTTTTCACATTAAATATACTAAGATAAAATACAAAAACCTATAAATGTCGGCTTATCAAATACCTCCAAACTTGAGACTTTGCACGTCCCGAGCAAAGGTGTAAATGAAAACATAAACTAAACTAGACTCCTAATATAAATATGCACTGACCTAATTAATCCTATATTCGACTAAAAACTCATGGAGTTCTAGTGATTTACATAGTCACCAAATTAACAAGCCACTCAAGAGATTTTGTAGTTATGATATGTTAAGACTAGCGACCCAAACATAATTAAGATCTCACTTTGAAGACATAGATTCAGTTAAGACAAAGGCCATCAACTACTCACGAGTTTTTTCTTGGTCCATACATTAAGCATGCAAGTGTAAAATTCTTACTTAATCTAGTGAAAGCACTCGAACTAAATCTTATATTTGAGGAGTTTCATAACTTCCGCCTTTATTCAATTTATATTCTCTATTTTTTTCTTCTTATTTTCTTCTTATTTTTTCAACAAATAAGGTCTCTGCTCCGTTTCCTATGGACTAATTTTCTTAATTTTTTCCACCACAAGTTTCCCTGCTCCATTTCTTGTAGAAACCTGTGAGACTCTCTATATTAAGAAAACTCCCATTAGTACTTCTCACTTTCACTATAATCAAGTAAATTACGCTAATATGGGTTAAAATAATATAACTTGCACAAATTTGACCATCTACTCATTTTCGTTATCTAGCACAAAGTTTAGCCATCAACTAAATCCCTAATCATGAAATCATAAACAAGCTAAGCTACGAACTCGATTGAGTGTTTCTCCTAATTTTTCCTAAGTTTCAAGTCAAAAAGACAACTGTAATGTACTCATCCACAACCAAAGGCATGAACAAAGTCTCGGGTTACTCTATATACAATAAAAATATAAAAACCTATACGAAATATATATATACATGCATGAAAGTGTATCAACAACTAATGATATGAGAAAGAAATATGAAGGGACAAGAAATGAAATAAATGATATAAAACACCACCATTACCATCCACAACCGCATATAACCGCATAAAAATAAACAATCTCACCTGTGGTCTTTCGCAAAGAATCCATCCAAATCAATCCACAATCCCTAAAATACTCCTAAACCTAAAATGACAGTGGTGAAGAAGAACATGGATAAAAAGATGATACAAATGCATGCATGACAAAAAGTCTCTAAAAATCAGTGAACGCATAAAATCTCTCATGTCTAGGTGACTAAGGAAACTATAAAAGAACAATCATAACAAGAGCAAGAACTAGTAAACATAGGAGTTAACTAAAAAGACTCCAATCAAGTCCTGCGAGCCTGAAGTCTATCAAATAAAGCAAGATGAATGAATGAAGTCTGGGGTTTTGGGTTTACTCAAAAACCCACCACTAATGCGGTGACTTAAGTTGGATATGTCCCAACCAACTCTCGAAACACCTAAAATCATATAAACATGTTAATTCATAGAAAAAATGCTCACGCTATGCTAAAAAAATGTAATCCAAAGTCAAACCTACAAAACTCAGCGGTGCTCCAATCCTCCAATGAACATCAAACGTAACATATCACCAACAAAAATAAAGAGACCAAATTAGAGTGTTATTAAATATAATAAAAAGACTAAAACTATACTAAAACTGAAATAAATGCAAGAAATAAAAAAATGAAGCTGGGTTGCCTTCGAACGAGCCGCTTTTCTTTTTAGTCTTAGGCTAGACTTGGCGTGATTGATCACATGATGCCTCTCCTTTAGAGATGTCAACAAGAAATAGCAAATCTACGTGTTTGGGCAATGAAGCATGCATGCCCTTTTTTAGAATTAGGAGCTCATTCGGGACTTTAAACACGAAAGAATTTATCTCATCATAGGATAGTCCAACACAAAGGTGTCGGCAGTATAGAAGATATGTTAATACTCCTTTACTTTCACTCCCTTATAAGGTGTACCAAATGTGCATGGGAGGGTGGGTGGTTGCACCAACACCAGAGGATGGTCCTCCTCACTCTCTATCTACGGCTTCTCCGACTTGTCTAAAATGACATTAATTTTCATCTCATTTTCTTTCTCATCTAGTGCAATGATAATTTATGGCTCAATTTGAAAGGATTCACGTCCTTCCACTGTTTCTCTCGAATAGTCTTCCATTTGTGTAACCTCATTTACCTAAAATATTTTCAACATATCAACACCCACATCCTTCTCGGGGTTAAAAATTGGTTGTATACTACATAACTCTTCCTCGTCAACCATATTTTGAAGCCGACATTATATTGAATAAATTGAGTTTCCAAGTCCTTCAAGCCTGAAACCTAAAAATCAATTTGTTGAAGCTCTTCTAAAAGCCATTGAAATTGTTGCTGATTATCTATCAATTACTTCATCATATCTTCCAAGGAGGTGCTTTGATGAAACTGTTGACTTCTTTCATGCTGAGGAATTTGTGGATTTGACATGAGCTTAAATAAGTCGGGTTGTGGCGATGCATAGCTAGAATAGTGATATTTCTCATACGGTAGATAATAGGGACAACATGTGCGGAATGAGAATAATCTCTACAAATTTCGCAAACCTCAACCTGTTGGAAAAAAAAATGCAGGTTAGAAAATTGATATCCATTATGTGGCATACCTACCCTATTCAAATTATAATAATGTGAGTCTTCGAAATGACTATAATTATGGGGTTAGGAGGAGTCCATCGCGGGGTTGCCTATATATATGTTAAGAATAAGGGACAAGATAGGAAAAAAAAAAAAAAAATAAAAAAAAAAACGAAAGAAAGAAAAATATCAATCGCCGGCAATGGCGCCAAAAAACTGACACGCGCTGAACGCATCAATAAAATAATGTTCCTAAACCAACTATTTTATATAATAGTGGCAAATGGTCGATCCTACAGAGATTGGTGGTCTTTCTAAGGCTAAAAACAACGAAAATGAAAAATTAAGGCTTTTAAAATAAATAATTTAATAATTTAACTAACTAAACTAACTAAACTAAATAAATAAAATAATAAAAATAACTTTCAAATAGTTTCAAGAAAACACCTGGGTCTACAGTTCCACAAATCAGAATCAAGATTCAATGGCAATCATGGTCTTCAGTTTTTCCCAAAAAGTCATTAATTTATATTCTCTTATATTAGCTACAGAAAATCAACATCTGCAAAACAATTCTCGTTCCCCTAATCTCGATAGCCAGGACGTCCGCCACTAACTACTTCCCTAATTAATGCATAACCCTAGACATCCGCCAATCAGGTTTAACACATTAACTGCAGTAATTTGGGTCAGCGGAAACACTAATCCTAAATAATCGGATCGCGTCCGCTCCTTGTTTAACCTAGATTCAATTGTTGCACACTCAAGAACCGAAAGGGTTTGAAGGCAAATGGGTGAGTGTTCGTCACTTTATTGGTCCAAAAGCACAATTACACAGATACTAATGGTCCAAATAACTGTAGGTTGTTCCCCTAAAAGCATGCATCGGACGTATACATACCCTAGATCTAAACCATATTCATTAAAAACATCAACAATGAAATAGCAGAATTTAAACTAAGTTAAATAATAAAATAAAAAATCTCACATAATATGCCATAAATCCATAAACCCGACTTTTTTCCCATCGGACCTAGGCAAGGAGTAACTAGCCGAACATCATCGTCGAAGAAAGTATGCTTAAAATATATTAGTTGGTGTTCTTAATTAAACATAAGGTTCGTAATATATAAAATTACTCAAAATTGGTCTCGGGAGGTGAGAGAAACTAATTTTGGGGGTTGAGGAGGTGACTCGCGCCGAGGATCATCGTATGACTATTTTTGGCTTGAAATCACGTTATGTCCACGTGTCGCAGCGCGATTGGTCGTTTGTTGCCGTGCAGCTGATGTGGCAACATCTGATTGGTGGAAAGCTATTGTCGTGACGTGGTTGGCGAGTGAGAACGCGACACGTGGCGGGCAAGGAGGCGGTGGTGAATTTGCACAAAATTGATCGAAATCTTGGGAGACCGCACTAATGCGTGTCTGGAAGGAGAACTCACGGCTGTTGTTAGTTTGTGACACTGTGGAGCAATTGGACTATGACGCGTGTTGTTGATTGATGAAATGGTAGAACTTGATTGGATCCACGTGGTAGTGGAAGTGAGCTGGGCCAATAGAGAAACGACACGTGGCATGTTGCTGGAAACGTATGGAATGCTTGGCGAGTTGGACCAATGGACGGCTGACATGTGACACGTTGAGGCGAGCTGGACCCATAATATGTTGCCATGTGTTAATTGTCCTATTGTTCCTCTATTTTACCCACCAAGAAGCATGTAACTTGAGGCAAAAAGTCTGGCGTCCGATCAATGCATGTAAATGCTCCATTTTGAGTATTTATTCATCACGAATTCAACCACGCACTCCATTTCACCTGAAAATGACCAATAAATATAATTAAATATATATTTTATAGACTTTTTACATTAAATATACTAAAATAAACTACTAAAAACCTATAAATACCGACTTATCAGATACAATACAAATATAACACAATAATTCAAATACCTTCATCTTACAGTTACTTTCCAACTAATCGTTCTCAATCATTATTCAATTCTCAACCAAAGTTTATCCTCAATCGAGCCAAACCTAAGCTCGGATACCAACATTGTCAGACCCTACCTAATTAGGGCATCTAACCTACCTAGATTACCTTAATCCCTTGATAATCTAGCAGTCTTAACCTCTCCATCAATAAAAAATTAAGATTAAGATCTTGTAATCATTAATTATATAACTTTATTAACTACATAGAATTCTAAAGCGAAACTTAAACCTCAAAGTTGTTTAGATGAATTAAATAATCCTCAGAATTTCATTAAATTTTTTTCACAGCAAGTCCTCTGTTTCTAAGCCTACACCGTAATAACCGGCCTACAAAATTCTTCAATAAAACCTATTCAGTTTGGTGAAAATGCTAAAAGACTCACAATCCACCAATAACAATATATATTGAATTAATAAAACAATATATTCATTCTAACTTGATTTAAAGTGATAAAAAAACCTTAAACTAACATTAGCTTAACTCAAAAATTATCTCAATTCGTCCCAAAACCATTCCATTCATTCCAAATGAGATCCTAATCACACTCAAACCCAAAAACCCATTTATACAATATAATATATTCAAAAACCAATACATACATAGAGAGAAAAGAACTAAACAAGTCACAAATAGTCGAAAAGCTTTCTCTTTCCCTTGTTACCGCTAAAACCTATCATTATCCAATTATAAAAATTCGTTAATGTTAGATAAGTAAATCTCACACTATCTAGTACACCTATAATAATCAAATGCATTTTGTGTTCCAAGAGATTAAATGAACAATAATATTATAAGGAATCATAAATATATAAATATGCAATCTATCTCGTTTATGTTGACTAACCACAATCAGATGACGTCTTCCAAAATGTTAGGTAAATAATAATAAAGATTCGTGAGTTTGAGAGGAAGTCCCTCGAGAAGTCATGCCCTCGACTATCCATGGAGTATAATCATGGCCGACATCACAACCCATCCTAAACAAGTGTTTACAACGATCGATGACTCATGTCGTAGAGCACTACGGTGTTCATCCTACAACACATGTAGCCAATGAACACAATGAACCCCCAATGGCCTTCTTTCTCTCATGTCCGTGAATGCATGATCAATAAATATGCAAAAATAAATCGTGCGTGCAATTATATTTGAGAAATACTCATACAATGTAAATGTTACCATGAGATTTACTTAAACTTAAAAATGTGATACCAAAATTCTCTTGCACTCTGAGTCGATAAGATAGTCAACAGAAGGTTCCAATTGCGGTCCCACAATTAATTTATAAGTCTGGTAAGACTCCACAATAATTTTATAATTTTTCTAATTAGTTGCAATTTAATTAACCCAGTCGCATCTCGAAACTCGCAGAATCCTTACAAAATAAATTCTCTAATGCACGAATTTCATTGTCGACTCAGAATTATTGTTCAGCATCGAAGATTAATTTTTCTAAGCTTAAATATGAATTTTTTAATTTATTATATATTTATTGGTCCTTCCACAACCCAAAACCCTCAAAATACCTCCAAATCTTATCCTCGGATGTTCAAATCCCAATTTTGACTTCAAATTGTGGTTCATAATTAAAAATTAAACTAGACTAGGCTTTAAAATGATTTTCACAATTTTGAGCATTTTCGAGTATTGTAACACGTATTACAATGAAAAAACCTGGTATAAATCTTCGAAAAATAACAAAATCCTCATTTTTTTATAAAAATCCTTCATTTCTATTTATTTCTCCAAAAATATAGTTTTCTAACTTTTTCTCTTATTTTCTTGAAATTTTCCCAATGTCCTAGCCTTTCCTTTTTTGCTTTATGTTTTTTTAAGTTAGGGTTTAACCCCTGAACCGGACTCGGTTCGATCTGATTGGGGACCAAACCTCATCTTCTTCCTCGTTTCTATGTTCTATTTCAAGAGTTGAGAACTTTTCTAATTTTTCGCTTGGAGTTGAGCTAAGCCCTACCCCAAATCACGTTTGGGCAATGGAGATGATTCCCTTACCATCATCCTCCCCGGATAAACCAAACCTCCATCCCAACCCATCTCAACCTCCATTAACAACACAACCGAAACCATAACACAACATTAAAGATCAACAACAACTTACAAAGTATCGAGACCTCTCTTTGTCTCTCTTTCGATTGATTTCCTCATCTCAGAATCGATTTTGGTCTTTCTACTGAAATCGTCGAATTTGTGGTAATGCGCTAAGTTGTGTTCCGTTTTGTTTGTGAAGATATATATTTGGTTTTCGCAATGCTCATGCGACACGTAACTCGAGGTGAATCCAATGTATAATTTTATTTAATTCAAACAATAGGATTTGTTTTATATATTTTTATATATAAACTATATATAAATTTATATGCACCTATGTATTTTCGCAGCATAAATGGGCCACGAGCGCCAACCACCATCCTCGGCAATGCACACTAATGTACATTCTATGCGTGTTTGATCACGTGTCGTGCGTGCCAAATATAACCTGTAATCGAGTTACCAACCACAAGGGTGTAGTAGTGGTAAATACGGGGTCGAATCCACAACTTGAGTTTACTCCAAGTTAACTAAAAACAGGGGGTTTTCAAAAAATTCAATAAAATAATTAATGAAACTAACAAAAATAAAAAGTTCTCAAAAATTAATATCAATAATGAAAAATCACCTAAATCTCCAGTTCCACAAATCAGAATCAAGATTCAATAGCATTCAATGGTCCTCAATCTTTCCCAAAAAATTATTAATTTAATTCTCTTAGATTAGCCATGGAAAATCGACATCCGCCAGAAATTCTTAATTCTCATAATTCCGTTAGTCAGGACATCCGCCACTAACTATTTCCCTAATTAATGTATAACCCTAGACATCCGCTAATCAGGTTTAGTACACTAACCGCCGTAATATAGATTAGTGGGAACACTAATCCCAAATAATCGGGTCGCAACCGCTACCGATTTAACCTAGATTCAATTGTTGCACATTCAAGAACCGAAAGGGTTTTACGGCAAACGGGTGAATGTTTGTTACTTTATTGGTCTAAAAGCACAATTACACGGATACTAATATTCCAAATAATAGTAGATTGTCCATCTAAAAGTATGCACTGGCCTCATACATACCATATATCTAAATCATAATAATTAAATCAACAACAATGAAATAGGAGAAATTAAATTAATTAAATAATAAAATAAAAGATCTCACATAATATGCTTTGAATCCATAATTCTGACTTGCTTCCCCTTCGACTTAGGCAAGAAATTGATTAGCCGGACATCATCTTTAAAAATCACTACTAAAAATTAATTATCGATCTCAAAAAATACTAATTAATTCTTCCTCTAATAATACCTAGGTTCCTAATATATAAAAATACTCCAAATTGTACTCGGATACTAATTTTAGGGGTTAGGTAGGTGACTCGTGCGTCGAGGAGCATCGTAGGGGTGTTTTTAGATCAAAAATCGGACTCCGCCACGTGTAAATAGCCGATTGGCTGTTTTTCCTGCCCGTGCCACGTGTCGGAACCGGATTCGCTAACCGCTGTCGCCGTCACTGAGTTGTCGTCGCATAATTCGCCGAGTACTATGCGTTCGAATGTGTGTGGGGTGAGTCAGCGCCACAGGTTCACATGTGATTAGCCAAACCACGTATCGACGACGCGCTGGACGAACGGGAGAATGCCACGTAGCATGACGTGGCACAAACGAAAATTGCGCGACTCGACCTAAATTTTGGGAGTTTGTATGGGCATGCATCTCGAGGCAAATCGACGGTCTGAACGAGGAGAAATTATGGCGGTGTGTGACGTGGCCTGTGGTGCTGAGGCGACGGTCTCTGATATGAGGAGACGATGTAGACACGCTACGTGGCGGCTAGCGATTGGAAGAAAACCAATGAGTGATGTGCTGTTGGGCTGCTGTTGTGACACGTGGCGCTGCTGTGTCATCACCCGATTAGTCAAACTCTGACGTGGCATGCTTTGATTGGTTGGAACACCCTGTCCACTATTCGACCCACCGCGTAACGCGTATTTCGAGGAAAACTGTCCGGCATCCGATCACTACAAGTAAATACTCCATTTTGAGTATTTTCCTGCCACGAATTCAAACGCGCACTCCGTTTCACCTAAAAATGACCAAAAAATATAATTAAATATATATTTTAAATACTTTTAATAATTAAATATATTAAAATTGACTATTAAATACCTATTAATACCGACTTATCAAATACCCCCAAACTTAAGACTTTGCACGTCTCGATCAAAGGTGTAAATGATAACACAAACTAAACTAGACTCCTAATATAATAACGCACTGACTCAACTAATCCTACCTGACCCAAATTCATGGAGTTCCTTTGGTTTACATAGTCACCAAATTAACATGTAACTTAGAAAATTTCAAAGTGATGATATGTCAAGTCTCACAAATCAAACACAATTAAGATCGCACTTTCAAGACAAAAGACTTGATCAAAACAAAGGCCATCAACTAATCACAAGTTTTATTGGTCTATACAATTAAGCACGCAAGTTCAAAATCTTACTTAATATAGTGAAAGCACTCGAACTAAATCTTTTATTTGAGGAGTTTTACAACTTCCACCTTTATTCAATATTATTTTCTCTAATTTTTTTCATTATTTTTTATCAACCTCTTTTTTTTTCAAGTAGTACGATCCCTTCTCCATTTCCTGTGGACCGTTTTTCCCACTTTTTCCCACCACATGATTCCCTGCTCCATTTCCCGCGGAAACCTGTAGGACTCTTTTTTTTATTATTATTATTAGAAAAACTCATGTTAGTACTTCTCACTTTCACTTTAATCAAGCAAATCCCCCGATGTGGGTTAAAACAATATAACTTGCATAAATTTGGCCATTTACGCATTTTCGTTATCTAGCACTAAGTTTAACCATCATCTAAGTCTCTAGTCATGAAATCATAAAAATGCTGAGCTACGAACTTGATTAAATGTTTCTCCTAATTTTCTCTAAGTTTCAAGTTAGAAAGACAACTGCAATTTACTCATCCACAACCAAAGGCTTGAACAAAGTTTCGGGTGACTCTAAAATAAATAAAACATACTAAATATATACATGAAAGTGTATCAATTCCTAATGAATGAGAAAGGAATATGAATAGACAAGAAATTAAAGAATTGAAAGAAATGATATAAAACACCACCATTACCATCCAATATCCGCAAATAACCGCATGAAAAAATCAAAGAATTGCGGTCTTTCGCAATAGAATCCATCCTAAACAATCCACGATCCCTAAAACACCCCCAAAATTATTTCGAACCTTGTCCTCAAGGATTAAAACAAGTCAAGAGGTTCACACGTATAAAACAAACAAGATGGTGAAAATATACGATAAAAATAAAAGGAATGAAATGATACAAATTCATGCAAAATAATAAAAAAAAAAAAAATAAATAAACTAAATAATACTAATCAAAGTTAGGGCCGCCTCCCAATAGCGCTTTTGGTTAAAGTCGTTGGCTCGACTTGGTCGGAGTCTGTCAATCAATATAGACTGGCATTGCCAGTGAGACGACCTCCACGTCATGGCTCAGGAAGTCTTCATAGAAGATCTTCAATCTGTGGTCGTTCACCTTAAACATATTACCACTCTCCATACTCTGAATCTCCATTGCTCCGTGATCATACACCACAGTCATAATATATGGTCATGTCCACCTCGATTCGCTTTCTGTAAAAATCTTCAGACGTGACTGAAATAAAAGCACTTTCTGACCAACACGAAAAGATTTCCTAGAGATATTGCTATCATGGAACGCTTTAATTTTTTCTTTATAAATCAACACATTTTCATCTGTCGTTCCTGATTTCCTCCAACCCTTGGAGATTGAGCTTTCTCTCTTTTCGTGCTTCATCGAGCTTCATATTAAACTGTTTCACAACCCAATAGGATTTATGCTCAAGCTCGACTGGCAGGTGGCAAGCTTTACCAAACACAAGGCTATATGGGGACATCCCAATTGGCGTTTTAAACGCAGTTCGATAAACCCAAACTGCGTCATCAAGACTGCACTCCAATCTTTACGAGTAGGATTCACCGTCTTTCCCAAGATGGATTTGATCTCCCTATTAGAGACCTCTGCCTGGCCACTAGTTCGGGGATGATATGCTGTAGACGTTCGATGAGTGACATTATACCTTCTCAGAAGACTTTCAACCATACGGTTACAGAAGTGAGTGCCTCTATCATTGATCAGGGCTCGTGAGGTACCAAATGTTGTGAAAATCCTCGATTTAAGGAATTCACATACCACTTTGGAGTCATTAGTGCGCGTAGCCTTAGCTTCCACCCACTTAGACACGTAGTCCACTTCCAAGAGTATGTAAACATTACCAAATGACACTGGAAACGGTCCCATAAAGTCTATACCCCAAACGTCAAATATCTCTCAAATATGAATAAAGGTAAGTGGCATTTGGTCTCGATGACTAAGATTCCAGATTTCTGACAGTTAGGACAAGTCTTGGTAAATATGCATGAATCATGGAAAATGGTGGGCCAGTAAAATCCACTCTCAAGAACTTTCCTAGCTGTCCGATGGGGACCACAATGGCCTCTGCAGGCGTAAGTATGACAAAAAGCCAATATGGAATGACTTTCGGTCTGAGGAACACAATGCCTGATAACCTGGTCGGAGCAAAATTTCCATAAGTACGGGTCATCCCATACATAGTACTTGCATCACTCTTTACTTTATTCTTCCGAGCCTTCGAAAGGTGAGGAGATAGCTAACCCGAAAAGATATAGTTCACCAAATCGATGTACCAGGGGAGATCGTCCATAACAGCATGGATGTGCTCGTCAGGGAAATCATCCATAAGAGGCGTAGACTCTCACCGTTTTTAATTCTCCTGAGATGATCTGCAACTAGATTCTTTGCACCACTTTTAGCTTTGATCGTGATGTCAAACTCCTGAAGTAGGAGTATCCATCTAATAAGCATAGGTTTGGCATCCTTTTTACTCATCAGGTAATTCAAGGCAGCGTGATCAGAGTAAATGATAACCTTGGTTCCTCAAAGGTAAGGCCGAAACTTCTCAAGTGCAAAAATAACAGCAAAGAGCTCCTTCTTAGTAGTGGTGTAGTTCATCTGAGCCATGTCTAGAGTACGAGAAGCATAGTAGATGACATGTGAAGTTTTCCCTACTCTCTGTCCTAAGACTGCACCCACCGCATAATCACTAGCATCACCCATAATTTCAAATGGAAATTCCCAATTAGGCGCCTGAATCACTGGTGTGCTAGTAAGTGAGTCTTTCAGTGCATCAAATGCACTCTTACATGCCTTATCAAACTCAAAAGGTATGTCTTTTTTAAGTAGACGGCATAGAGGTTGTGCAATTTTTGAAAAGTCCTTGATGAAACGACTGTAAAAACCAGCGTGTCCGAGGAAAGATCTAATATGTCGCACATTCGTAGGGTAGGGAAGTTTCTTGATAACATCAATTTTAGCTTGGACTACCTTTACGCCTCTGGCTGAGATAATGTGTCCCAAAATAAGACCTTGGTCCACCATAAAATGACACTTTTCATAGTTCAGAACCAAGTTCTTCTCGATACACCTGTTGAGAACCTTTGTCAGATTGTTGAGACAACTATCAAATGAATCACCGTAAATGGTAAATTCATCCATGAAGACCTCATTGAAATGCTCAACAAAATTTGAATAGATACTCACTATGCACCTTTGAAAGGTGGCAGGGGCATTGCATAACCCAAAGGGCATGCGCCGATAGGCAAAAGTGCCAAACAGACAGGTGAAAGTCGTATTTTCCTGGTCTTCAGGTGCTACCGGTATCTGATGAAAACCGGAATAACCATCAAGACAACAGTAATGAGAATGACCAGCTAGTCTCTCCAACATCTGATCAATGAATGGTAGGGGGAAGTGATCCTTCCTGGTGGAAGCGTTTAATTTTTTGTAGTCAATGCATACTCGCCATCCATTTTGAATACGGGTTGGAACCAACTCACCATATGAATTGGTGACTACTGTGACTCCTATTTTCTTAGGAACCACTTGGATAGGGCTTACCCATTTGCTATCAGAGATGGGGTAAATCACACCAGCATCAAGGAGCTTCAATATCTTCTTCTTCACTACATCCATCATTAGCGGATTGAGCCTCATCTGGGCTTCTCTCGTAGGTTTCGACCCTTCTTCCATATATATATATGATGCATGTAAGTGGAAAGGCTCAAGCCTTTGATATCCGCTATGGTCCACCCAATAGCCAGTTTAAACTCCCGGAGTACTCGAAGGAGCCTCTCTTCCTCCAAATGTGTAAGTTTGGCTGAGATGATCACAGGGAGTGTGTCATTCTCACCCAAAAATATGTACTTTAAGTGCTCAGGTAATTATTTCAACTCAAGTGTGGGAGCTTTAACCAATGAGGGAGAAAATGCGGAGTAAGAAGAACGTAATTCCAAATAATGGACACTTGGGGGCAGGGGTTGGATTGAGTCCAACTCGAAAACAAGATATTCGACATCAGTATCGAAGGTCAGATCACTCTTGTGGATTTGAGTAGTGTCGAGATGATGCTCTAACACTACTTTAACTTCATCATCGCCACTCGTGAGCAAGGTCTGCTCAATGAGTGGATCCACATAGTCCATGGTACACACCACAGAAACACATCGTTGGGGCATCGCATCGCATCGTAGATGTTAAACTTGATGACTTCACCATCGAACTCCATGGTAAGAGATCCATCATCAACATCTATATTCGTCTTCGCCGTTTTCAAAAATGGACGTCTAAGGAGTACGGATGAAGCATTGGGGAATGGCTCATCTTTCGTATCGACCACATAGAAGTTAGCAGGAAACACAAACTCGTTTAATCGAACTAGAATGTCCTCTAGAACACCGACAAGTCTGACATCGGAACGGTCTGCTAACTGAATGACAATACCAGTCTTCAGCAATGGGCCTGCATGCAAGGTCTCGTAAATAGATAATGGCATAACATTAATGGAAGCGCCAAGGTCGTACATAGCTCCCTGAATGCTTACATCACCTATAACACAAGGTACTGAGAACATCCCGGGATCCTTGCATTTAGGGGCAACTTCTTTTGTAGAATAGCCGTGACGGTTTCTCCCATTTGACTTTTTCGTTGCCTTTATGTTTCCCTTTGTTAGTGCATAGTTCCTTAAGAAACTTTGCATACCTAGGGACTTGCTTCAGAGCGTCGAGGAGTGGAATATTGATTTCCACTCGCTAAAAGGTATCGATAATTTCTTTCTCTTCCTCCTTTTTCTTATCTAGGATGATTTTCTTATCTAGGATGAGTCATTGTGGAAAAGGAGGTTTGACCTTAAATGTGGGTGGTGCTTCTTTTTTAGTAGTTACCATCTGTGTAGGGGCAGACGGAGTCACTACTACCTCGTGTTCTTCCTTATTTGCCTGGTCTTGGGCATTAGATAACCTATTTTCCGATTTGGGTCCCTCCAGCTCTATACCACTACGGAGTGTAACCGCGTTAGCACTCGCGTTAGGATTCGGGTACAGTTGGGAATGCAATTTTCCCTTATCCTCGAGACGTCCAATCTGTTGTGCATGTTGGTCCACTTGAACTTGAATAGTTCGGACCGTCGATTTGAGTTCGATGAAGGATTTCTCGGTGTTAGCCCTGAATTGGTTCAGTTCATTCATAATTAGACTTTGTTGGCTCATAAGGGCTTTAATCATATCCTTAAGTGAAGAGGAATTATTGGAGGGTGCAGGCAACGGTTGACCTCTGGGGATGAAAGTCTGATAATCCTGATTCTGAGGCCCGTAAATGAAGTTTGGTTGTTCCTGACCGTAGCATGATTATAGGTATTCCCGAATGGGACTCTAAATGGCCCTTGGAACTGATTACCCATGGCATTGGCCTGTTGATCATCATCAAAGAGTGTAGGACATTTGCATGATTTATGGCAGCACATAAGCCACAAGCTTTGGCCTCCACTTTACCGGATGAGAGGAGATGTTCCATCATAAAGGCTAGTTGGTCATATTTCTGGTCGGTGGAACTCGAGATATCGCCTATAGCAGACTTCGATAAGCAGTAGCATCGAGATCACCATAAAGGCGTGACTGCTGTGCAATGTCCTCATACGGTTGCTTCATTTGGGCTGGAGTTTTGTCTCAAATGTGACCCCCACACGCATTATCGATCATGCGTCTTTCCGCGGGCGACATGCCAACATAGAAGAATCGAGCTATGGCCTTCTCAGATTGGTCATGTTGCAGGCAACTGGCAATCAATCGCTTATAGCGATCCCGATATGTGCCAAATGATTCGCCCGACCTCATTTTCATGCTACAAATTTCCTTGATGAGCTGAGCAACTCTATCCTCAAGGAAATATTCATTCAAAAACGCGGTTGCCATATCATTCCAGAATTAATGCAGCCATGCGGATGGTAGAAAAGCCATTCCTTGGCTTTATCTATAAGGCAAAACGGAAAAGATCTGAGCTTAATTGTTTCCTCGTCCGCATTGGAAGGTTTCATTGACTTGAGGATAGTATGAAACTCCTTCAGGAAAGTGATAGGGTCTTCATTCTCGCCACCATGGAAGGATGGTAGGAGATGAATGAACCCAGACCTCAACTCAAAGTTTCCAGCATTAACCGAATAGTTGATGGAGAGGGGTTGTTGCGCCAAAGAGCTTGAAGCTCATAATTGGCGTGACCCATGGTGATTTGGCGATTTGCAGCCATGTCCAAAGGATTTTGTCCTTCCGGTTGCCTAAGTTGGGTCTCTCTAATCCACCTATGAAAAGTTATCTCTGGTTCAAGGTTGAAAGGTAATAATGAACCGACCGATTTTGACTGAGTGAGGTGTGGTAGCATAAAACTAAAATAAATAAATAAATAAAATAATAAAAAGAAAAAAGAAGAAAAAAACCTAAACTCAAAGTAAATAAAAATTAATTAACTAAACTAAACTAATAATAATAAAAAAACAATGAATTACTAATCTAACTAACAAAAAAAAATTAACTAAACTAATGTTAAAAATACTTAATATAACTAACTAACGCCTAAACTCAGAGTAAAGATTAAGTCCCCGTCAACGGCGCCAAAATTTGATCACGTGTCGTACGTACCAAATATAACACGTAATCGAGTTACAAACCACAAGGGTGTAGTAGTGGTAAATACAGGGTCGAATCCATAGGACTTGAGTTTACTCCAAGTTAACTAAAAACAGGGGGTTTCCAGAAAATTCAATAAAATTAATTAAACTAACAAAAATAAAAAGTTCTCAAAAATTAATATCAATAATGAAAAATCACCTAAATCTCCAGCTCCACAAATCAGAATCAAGATTCATTAGCATTCAATGGTCCTCGATCTTTCCCAAAAAATTATTAATTTAATTCTCCTAGATTAGCCATGGAAAATCGACATCCGCCAGAAATTCCTAATTCCCCTAATTCCGTTAGTCAGGACATCCGCCACTAACTATTTCCCTAATTAATGTATAACCCTAAACATCCGCCAATCAGGTTTAACACACTAACCGTAGTAATATAGATCTGTGGGAACACTAATCCTAAATAACCGGGTAGCAACCGCTACCGATTTAACCTAGATTCAATTGTTGCACATTCAAGAACCGAAAGGGTTTTACGGCAAACGGGTGAATGTTTGTTACTTTATTGGTCTAAAAGCACAATTACACGGATACTAATATTCCAAATAATAGAAGATTGTCCATCTAAAAGCATGCACTGGCCTCATACATACCATAGATCTAAATCATAATAATTAAATCAACAACAATGAAATAGGAGAAATTAAATTAATTAAATAATAAAATAAAAGATCTCACATAATATGCTTTGAATCCATAATTCTGACTTGCTTCCCCTTCGACTTAGGCAAGAAACTGATTAGCCGGACATCATCTTCAAAAATCACTACTAAAAATTAATTATTGATCTCTAAAAAATACTAATGAATTCTTCCCCTAATAATACCTAGGTTCCTAATATATAAAAATACTCCAAATTGTACTCGGATACTAATTTTAGGGGTTAGGTAGGTGGCTCGTGTGTCGAGGAGCATCGTAGGGTGTTTTTAGATCAAAAATCGGACTCTGCCACGTGTAAATAACCGATTGGCTTTTTTTCCGGCCTGCGCCACTTGTCGGAACCGGATTCGCTAATCGTTGTCACCGCCGCTGAGTTGTCATCGCGTAATTCGCCGAGTACTGTGCGTTCAAATGTGTGTGGGGTGAGTCAGCGCCACGTGTTCACACGTGATTAGCCAAACCACGTATTAATGACGCACTGGACGAATGGGAGAATGCCATGTAGCATGACGTGGCACAGACGAAAATTGCGCGACTCGACCTAAATCATGGGAGTTTGTATGGGCACGCATCTCGAGGCAGATCGACGGTGTCTGAAACGAGGAGAAATTATGGCGTGGTGTGTGACGTGGCCTGTGGCGCTGACGCGGCGGTCTCTGATTGGAGGAGACGATGTAGACACGCTACGTGGCGGCTTGCGATTGGATGAAAACCAATGAGTGATGTGCTGTTGGGCTACTGCTGTGACGCGTGGCGCTGTTGTCTCATCACCCGATTAGTCAAACTCTGATGTGGCATGCATTGATTGGTTGGAACACCCTGTCCGCTATTCGACCCACCGCGTAACACGTATTTTGAGGCAAACTGTTCGGCATCCGATCACTGCAAGTAAGTACTCCATTTTGAGTATTTTCCTTCCAGAATTCAACCGCGCACTCCGTTTCACCTAAAAATGACCAAAAAATACAATTAAATATATATTTTAAATACTTTTAATAATTAAATATACTAAAATAGACTATTAAATACCTATAAATACCGACTTATCAGTGTTACCCTCGATCTCATGTGTCACTAAATGCCCACCGATTTATTAATTATTTAATTTAATTTTGCGATTATCTCTTCAATTTATGTCCAATTCAAATTCCAAAAAATACCTAAATTTCACCAAAAATTGAGAAATATTTCCAACGCGATCCGAAACTCACGAACATCGTGTATATACTTTAGCTTGACCATATTTTATGTCAAAATATTGTAAAATAAATCAAATAGACACATGACACACAAGAATAATATTAAATTTACGATCTCTGATCCATAACGCGTGGGTCCCACCTCAGATACCTAAATTCGAAATTAAATATAAAAAATACTTAATTAGCTACCCAATCAAGTTTATAAATTTTTTAGATGTCACACATTCTCAAATTATTTTTTATGATGTCGGGTACAAAGTGAAGACGTGTGTGAAGAACACGTATAGAAAACTTCGGTTATTTCTTTACGTTCTTTTTCTTTGTACAATGATTTTGTATTATTGTTCCATTGTTTTGGGATTCTTGGGTTAAGAGTTGGTAGTGGTTTGGTTAGGAAAAAATAATTATGAAGCAGTTTGAGATAAATTTGGGTTGTGGAGCTAACATATTTGTAAATGGGTTTTAAGGTTGAAACTTGTGGACTAGATGCGAACTTGATCTCTTAATTAATTTCGATATTGTATTATAAACTATCATAGAGATGTGAATCATTTTAGACATTCTCCCACCGCTATTTATTAGGTACTAAAATTTGGCGCACTCGGTTTTTAGGGTAGACTGTCCAAATTTTTATTTAAGGAATTGAAATGAATTGGAATGTGATTTCCCAATTTACTTCACTTTATTGGTGAAAGAATAAGGTTTTGATAGTCTAATTAATGGTTATTTAGGTGAAATTATTGATGGAAATCTTGAGGTCTTCTAATAAGCTGACTAGATGATCAAGAGATTAAGGTAATCTAGGCCAGCCAGTCATCCTAATGACGGGGGGGACATTAGGATTCCCGGCTGCGTAGTTGAAGTTATGATTCCTATACTTTCCTATATAATAGTTATTATGTTGCTCTTACCGTCATGTAGGTGGCCTTAGAAATTTTCATGTCGCCCTGACTTCCCCAGTATCCTAAAAAAGTTGGGGATATTGGTTTGTGAAATGATTCAGCTCTGAACATATACCACATGCTTTCACTATCTCGGTCACAACCATCATTTGTTTCACCATATATTTAAGTTATGATAGATCATTCTCAAATCCGCTTTCCCCTAATGATGTTGTTGATATCTGTTAGACTCCCATTGCACATTATACCGAGTAATCTTTTTATATTATAAGTCAAACCTCTGTAGAAGCTTTCCATTAAGGACTTTTCACTGAGATTGTATTGAAGACATGCCCTGCACAATCTCTTAAAACTTTCCCAATATTGTGACAATGATTCATCATCTTTCATAACAATGTGAGATATTTGCCTCCTAAGCAGACTAATCCTCCTTGTTGGCATATAATCATCTTGAGATTCCTGATGTAGCTCATTACAATTCTTGATAAAATTGGTCGGCAAGCGAAATAACCAATCTTATAGAGCATCTTCGATATAAAAGGGAATGTTTTTAGTCACACTAAATTAGCATCAATAATAGCAGGCTTCATGCCTTCTACCACCATCTCAAATTCGATGAGGAACTTTTCAGGATCCTCATTTTCTTCCCATAACAACCAAGCAATTTGCGTATCAACCCAAATTTAAGCTCAAACTGACCGGTGGCAGCTAGATGATATATAAGGGTAACAATCCTCCACGGTGTTGATTTGCCTACTTAAATGGGAGCACTCTTTCCTGCCTTGGTTCATGCCTTGCATTCTACTAGTTGGCGCAAGTGGAAGACTCTGATCTCTCCTTTTTAAATCTAAAGTCACCTACGATTTTTCCCTATTTTTGCTATCTTTGTTCCTTTTTCTATATGTCAGGTAGGCTTTCGAACGAAGTGGAAGCAAAGTGCTTGCAAAAGTGAACGTCGATGGCTTGCAACCATAAAACTAAACTAAAATAATCTAAACTAAAAATAAAATGAATTAGCACTAATCCCCGACAATGGGGCCAAAAGTTGGTATCCCCAGTAGAAGGCACTAATAATAGTTTTGAATTCACTTATTACCTTTAATTTGTAGTAAGGTAAGTACGAGGTTGAACCTACAAGGATTGGGATGTTCCTTTTTAGATTAAACAGAAATGGAGGTTTCTTGAATACAAAACTTAACTATACAAGAAATTTAATGCTAAGAAAATAAGCTCCATTACTTAGAAAAATGGAAACCAATAACTATAAAACTCTAGAACACAATGTGAATTGAAATTCAAATGATCAAAATTTGTTTGTTGCTTTTTAATGGTTGTTTTAGTACTAATTTTCATAAATAGGCTTATAATAACTCTCGCCACCTTGTTCTAGGATTTTCTATTTATAGTAAAAGTGTGATAAGAGGTAATCTAATCCCTAATCTTGCAAATTCACAAAACACGAGACGATCAATCTACAGATCTGTCCAGCGTCGTGTGTGTAAAATCTCAATGCGCCGAGAATCGCTGAGTAGGTGGTACGATGCTCTATTTTATCCTTCGATTATGCCGCGACCAAAGCCCAGTGCCTTGCCAACATTGTATGTTCATCCCAAAGGTTATATGAAGGCCTTGGCCTTCCTCTTTGAATTTGAGCTTCATTTTTCTCATGGGTTTTCACAAGGCTTCATACTCAACACCCCTAATAAGTTTTCTTTAATCCGGTCAAGTTAATGTCAGCGTTTCCTAAGCAATTTCAGGTCACTAAAGGCATTGGGAAGGCGGTGAGCCTATCTCTAGCTTCTTGACTGGATTTTGGTGGAAAATTTACTCCTTTTTGTTCGATATAGTATTTACCTTGAAAATACAAAAACAAAGGTTTTAGAGTATAAATGGAGATAAAATTCTTGGAATTCATAGTAATATCACACTAGATTATAGCACAACTGGTGACTTATCATCTATTTTGGTCGGTCATAATGGTTGATCACTAATACAATAACAACATTGATCCATAACCTACTAATTCTTCAAAAAATGAACAACCAATTTAGACTCACATGATAGTGGATATGAGTAAGAAGACGACCCCAACGCACAAACAACCACTATCACCTCTCTTTCTTCCCAAAAATGATCAAACTCAAATGTAGGGGCCAGTTTGTGGAAGGGGATGAAGGTGTCGAATGAAGAATTGGAACACCTCGGGCTTGGTTTATGGAGGGGAGAAGGGTGAAGAAACGAAAACATAGATGAGGTGCCTTTTCTCAACCAATAAGGGAAATTTCCCGGCTTCAACTTTTGCATTAGTGTTCTCTTATCAAAACAATGAGTACCCAAATCCAGTGGCTTGCTCTTACAAAATTATAGGGTGCACATAGAACAACCCTAACTAAAAATAATAAATTTATATATAATAAAAACAAGTCCTTGCCTTTAAACGGGCGTGCTATGTATTGCATCCTTTGGGGATACCTATCAGGTCCACCCCTTACCCCGGGCGATGAGGGACCCACAACGCCCACATTAGTGGGACATCAAAATAAACTTAATCATAAATTGGAATTTGAAATGCGACTTGTCAGTGATGTGAATGTGTCTTGAATTGTCCAGATTCGCGATACAGTTCACATCGAGCCCTAATCGCGTAGGAAATGTATATCGTGACGAGTCGAGGTAAGTCGGGACTTGCTCCATTACTAAAAATGGAATATTATTAGCGAAATTAAGATTCACAATTTGTATTAAAGGCTCGAGTATAAGGGTTGCATCTTGTTATTGGCATGAACTTAGTTATCTATGGGAATGTATGTAATATGAACACCTGCATTACTCGATCAAAAGCGGTGATGTGGTAGTATGCTCATCAAAAAGAGTGGTTCCCGCCACGAATAGCGCTGGTGTGGAAGTGTGACCACCAAAAGAAAGTGGTTCGCCCACAAATTACATCAATGTGGCTATGATCCCACCAAAAAAGTGATCTACACCATGAGATATCAAGTTCACAAGTGGTCACATTTGGTGATGGCTTTGAAAGAACTTACTATTGTTTTGTTGAGACTAATTAGAAGGCACAACGACCATTATGTTCACTAATGATTCACATCATATCAAAAGTGATGGATTCCATCACTGGCTTCTTACTAATAGTTACCATGCATTAAATGGAACAACGACTTATATTTGTTACTATTCATTTATAGTATATCTTTTGTGAGCCCCTTTTCATGATGAACATGTTTTACTTATGGTTTGCAAATCTTACAGATATGCTATTGTTTAATGACTTATGAATCGTAATGGCCCAAATTAATTAAACTAGGATTAACATTAATGTTTAGGATTAACGGTCGTAATTCGAGTGTTACGTGAATAACTCTATCGATTCGGACACAAGAACCGAGGGAATATGTTATTTATGGATGATGGTTGTGTATATGTGGTGTTTAAAATCATTATTCTTGTATTGTACCACACTTGTGTATGTTGTTACTGGGCTAGTTGGTGTGATGGGAAGTTACATCAAAATTCGTTTAAAGACGAGGGGCATCAGATGTCGGGTAGTCGAAGGTTAGTAGATCACAAATTTGTTAATTTTGGTGAATAAAATATTAACCATATGTATTATAATGGGCCTAAGCTAATGTAATTAGAACAAATAAATAAAGGTCTATAGTTTGGTTATTTAGTTTGAAACCATAGGATTTTTCTAGAGATATGTATTGACACATCTAGGAACCATGTGAGTAGCAAATTTAGTGTCACTTGGATTGAATCAGTAGAAAGTAAATGGGATACATGTCAAGTGGTAGGTCTTTAAATAAGTCTCGTGATATGTAAACACATTTATTTCAATGGCTATCATTCAATTTCACTTTTATATATAAGATCAACACATGCAAGTAAACTATTTTCATTTCCCAACGTAGGAACCAAGAAAGCCTGCTAAAGAGGAATAGAGCATCAAGGTTTGTTGAAGAAATAAGTAGGTGTTGGTGAGGAATTGATCAAGCTAAGTGGCACATCAACCTTGTAACAATTCTACACTAGCAACTTAGTTAAGATTAGGTTTTTTGATGAATATATCACTAATTTTTAATGAATTGTTAGTGAATTTAAAATATAAGGAATGTTTCAATGGAATTTGTAAATTGGTTTTGATAAAAAGTTGGTTTTGGGTGAATTTGGGAGAAACTAGTGATTTCATACAATTGATGAATTTGATATAATCATTGTTATTATGTTGATGTAACTAATGTTTTGGAGTCACCATGGGATGGAGAATGGATGTGTAAGGTTTAGTTAGCTAATTGGGAAGTTTGTGAAGATCACCCAAGAAGGGGGGTGAATTGGGTTACCGAGTAGTTATTGCCCTTTTAAAAACTTTATGCGGAATTTACAACTATGATGTATATATATAAGCTATGCAAGTAAATGAAATGGAGGAAATATAAAATGACACACGATTTATAGTGGTTCGATCCAACGATCTACATCCACTACCTAACCTCCCCGGTTAGGATTTCAAACCCCACTTATATTACCAATAAGTGTTACAACCTAAGCCTACAAGCCTAGAATGCCTAATTACAATTAGGACTTCCCACCTAGCCTCAACTAGGATTTTCCCACCTAGCCGCAACTAGGATTTTTCCCACCTAGCCTCAACTAGGATTTTTCCCACCTAGCCTCAACTAGGATTTTTCCCACCTAGCCTCAACTAGGATTTTTCCCACCTAGCCGCAACTAGGATTTTTCCCACCTAGCCGCAACTAGGATTTTCCCTTTCGACTTAGATTCCACTAAGTCTTACAATCATTCAAATATAATAAATTTGCTGGAAGGACAGAGATACACTTTACAATACAAAGTGGTATCAAATTCAAACACTAGCAAGCCACCTAGAGCCTAACAACTCTTATGCATGCAAGTGTGAGTATAAATGGAATATGCAAATATGTCACTGATGTTGTTGCAAATTCCAAATCTGAAATCGTTTCAAAAACTTAATATATTTGTGTGAAACCGATTTTGAGTCTAAGAACAAAAGTTTAGCAAGAATCAAGTTTAAGTGCGACACTTTTGTTCAAATCAATCTTAGGGTTTGATAAAATATATTTCTGTACAAAAACCCAGAGAAGATGTTCAAACACACACCAAAATGATTTTCAAATCAAACACATAAAAATATGTAGATTGAGCACAAGTAAGATTGTAGATCTAGAAATTTCTTACAACCACAAGAATGACAAAAGAGATCAGCTCTGGAGTGATTCTTGAACTCCTTTTGAAAGCCTCAAATGTGCTGGATTTGTGAGCTAAAGAACAGCCACTAAGATCTCCCTTTGCTTCTTCACAAAAATCAGATTTCTACTTTGTAGATCTATGGATTTTGAGTGTGTTTTCTCTTCTATATAAAAAAACCAAGTTTGTGGTGGTTTTATAGTGGTAGGAATTCCAATATGACCGTTTATAGCCGTTCTAGGAATCCAGGAAATCAAAAATTCAAATTTAAAGCTTGATTTCCAAAAGTCAAAAATAGCAGGCAGAGTGCAATTAGCGCGCTAATACTGGAATTAGCGTGCTAACTCTGCTCTTAGCGCGCTAATGCTATTATTAGCGCGCTAACTGCAGGGACCTCAAAATAATTAATTTATCCCTTTGTGTTAGCAACCCTTAAACTCGTCCGGGACCTAACCAACCCTTATATAACATGTTATACATGTTTATTATGAGTCATTAAGCCTATTTGGGTGGTCCGGATATTTTTACAAATCCCGAAAACTGAAATTCACAATTTCATAATGTCTTAGGGGCTTTTCTGCAAATTTGCAGTTTTCTTTTTGAATACCTTTGAAAAACGAGTTTTTTCTTTTTCGAAAACATTTATAATGAACTCTAATATGCAAATGACCGTTCACACAGAGTTTTCACATTGTTTAAACTCATAGACCTAGTTTTGTGTTTAAAATTCCATTTTGAAACTTTGAAGTAAACTTATAACTTTGAAAAATGATTTAGGAAACATGATGTATGCATGGACTAATGCATTTGGCTTGCGTGAAAGAATTTGTATACCTTACATTGATATTAAAAATTGCGGCTTGAACTTTTATCTTCATTTCTTCATAAATGCCAAGTCTTGAACTTGTATTTCTTGAGTACTCTTGAGGTGTTGTATTGCATCCTTCAACACGAACACTTGTTCCAACAATCTCCTCATATATCTTGAGTACCCTTGATGTGTTGTATTGCATCCTTCGCCACAAACTGAAATACACTTGATATTTATTAGTACATTTTCACCTTGTTTTTTTCCATCAAAATCTCGATCGGAAAGTGACTAACCACTTAGTCCAACAATCTCCCCCTTTTTGATGATAACAAACAATGTGAACTTTAAAGGTGTAAAACATAATCTAAATGTATATCACATATTCAAGTTCAAAACACATCAACCTTTTCAAGTTCAACCTCATTTAGTTTCAAATATGCAAGTTCAAAACCAACAACCGTTTCAAGTATACCAATAAAAAACCAACAACTTTTTCAAGTATACCAATATATGCAGGTTAAAATTATCAACTTGATACCAGCTTACAAAAATCAATAATATTAACGTATCAACCTCGATACCAAAAAAATGAGAATTATTAACCCGATACCAATATATACCAATGAAAATATCACCCTTTCATATCACCCTTTCAAAAATATCACAATATCAAAAATATCACAATATCACCCTTTCAAGTTCAACCTTTTCTCCCCGTTTGATATTATCAAAAAGCGGGGTCAAGTATCTGCAAAGATAGACACAATTTAAACAATACGAGAGAAATAAACTCTCCCCCTCACTTTATGCATATCAAAAAACAACATACGGAAGCGATACACATGCATAGACTATAAAACATAGTGAAGCACAAAATAGCCATAAAAATAAACTCAGAGACGCAGAAAAATTCATGATATAGATAGCAAAGAGTAGCGATTGCATAAGTGTGGCATAAGTTAAAAAATCAGAAACACCTAAGACTAACATGTGGGAGCCTAATGCTCATCTAAGGTGTAACTAAACGCTCCTCCTAGACGATGGTGGAGATGGGCAGAACTCGAAGCGTGATCATCGCGCGTGGGCCTTGCTGGAAGCAGTTGACTCTCAATGCGACGAAGGCGATCATTCTGATTCCGGAGAGTCTTCTCGACAGCTTTGAAGGATTGAGTCATATATGCATGCAAGTATCCCAGCTGTGCCGATACAAACGCCGATGATGGTGACATATTAGGTGGAGGTGAAAGGCCGCCAAATGTAGAAGAAAGCGGAGGCTGTGCTGATTCCTCGTGCTGCTGCTCCAGAACTGGAAAGTCTTGAGCTCCTTCATTACCACCATCATGATTATCATGGCTGGCAGTTCCCTCTTCATCAGCATGGTCATCATCGCCGAGTTGATAGCTGTACTCCAAATAGTCTGGCGCATCAAAGGGAGCCACAGGAGAGTCCGTAGAGAGAGGAGACTCGTAGCCGCTGTGATGCTGACTAAATGGAATAGCGTCGTCCCTAGTCCACTGCTGCCTATTACGGATATATCGGTATTTCATGGCTTTCAACGTGGCCATGTCAATGGAATCAAATATACTGAGAGGACGACCGCCTAACGCGAGATCTACTTGGGCAGACTCCAAGTAGGATGTGATAATATGAGCGTAGGGAAGATGACGTCCTGAGCTACTTGTGCTAGTCATATAGCCAATAATGATATGGGGCAGCCTGAGGGGTAGCATAAGGAGTAAATGCCCAAGAATGAACATGTCTAGAAGAGTGACATAGTTCTTACTGCCACCTCGTGGAAGAACGACTTTGTGAAGTACCTTATGAAGAAGGTGAGGTACTAGCTTAAAATCGGTATCCGTGATACCGGTCGGATAGACAGTTAAGGTTTTTTTGGACCTAAGGAAGGAGTTAAGAACTTCAAGGCGGTCAAAAGGCCAACTCAAAAATTTGCACACTACCGTGGTCGAGGGAGGGTGCAATGGAAGGTGAAGCCGTTGAGCGAGAATTTCAGGAGTAATCTCGATGGCTCGGCTACCAACAGATGAACGAAGTATAAATTGATTTGAAGTTTCAAGGTTTGAATAGAAAACTCTAACTAGAGGAGAGTTGTAGTTAGCCCTATATGTACAAAAAGTAGTCCACCCCGCCGCATCAAGAATTTCCCGAATTGGGAGATGAGCCTTATCAAAGAAGGCGACATCGACAACGGCGGGTCGAATGATTTTGGCGTCCGTTAGCCGTGGAGCCACTAATTCTAGTACGGATGAGGACTCATGGACGGCTTTTGCACGACTCTCACGTCGTGGGGCATTTGCCGGAATCGGGACGGGGTGTGTGGATTCGAATTCGTCACTAGACGATGAAGATTGAACCACACGTCGCCGTGAGAACGTGGCTTGGGTAGGTCGAGATGGATTGGGAGCGGTTGGTGCACCCGATCGAGAAGAAGGGCGGTTTGAGGTGCGACGAGTTGACATGTTGAAAAGAAAATGGAAGGAATCAACAAAGAATGGAGAAGATTTGTACCTTAGAAGAGTGGAGATCACGGTGGATCTCGCACACGGAGAGTGGATTTGGAAGAGGAGAAGAGAAACTTGTGTGTGTGAGGTAAGGTTTTGAACAAAAGTTAGGTTATAAAACCCTGGCCGATCGACATTAGCGCGCTAATAATGTTTGTTAGCGCGCTAATTCCTTTCTGGAATTTTTTCGGTCACAGGGCTGTTAGCGCGCTAATTCGCACTATTAGCGCGCTAATTCCTCTCTGGAATTTTTGAGACACAAAATCTTGAACTTTTGCAATTTAGCTCCGATTCTTCTCAAACTTCATCGACACTTCACTAACACCATATAAAAAGGTTTGGAATAACTAGAACATATAGAAGGTCCAATTTTCGAGACATGCCTAACTCACACCGAATTTTAAAAACTTGTTTTCTAGGCAAAGGCTTAGTGAGTATATCGGCTAGTTGATACTATATGGGCACATGGATGAGTTTTAACATTGCCCTTTTTGGATGTGATCACACAGAGAATGGTGTCAAATCTATAGTGCCACAATCATGCATCACATTCACTTTGTGCATTCAAACATGAAGCATTTTGCGTATTCATCTCATCAAAGTTAATGGCATAAATATTTTTATCTCTATATGCAATAAATAAAGTTTCATGCTTCTCATTCCTAACAATGCATTTTGATGATTCAAACATAACATGAAATCCTTTGTCACACAATTGACTAGTTACTGAGCAGATTATGTTTCAAACCATCAACAAGATAAACGTTAGAAATAGAAAGTAAATTGTTACCAACAGTTTCGAGACTGATAACTCTTCCTTTGTTGTTGTCTCCAACTGTAACTTTTTCATCATCATGTCGCTTTAGTTCAATAACTTGATGTGCATCTTCGGTCATGTGTCTTGAGCACCCACTATCCAAGTACCATGGGGTGCTCTCCCTCGCATCCTACACTATGGGAAACACATCGGATTTTGGTACCCAAACACCTTTGGGTCCGAGAGTGTTAGTGTCGTAAACATTTTTAACTACCCATGCTAGTTTACCTACTTTGGCCTTTTGTAATAAAAATTTCCCGACCATGTGAGTCTTGTTACATTTAGAGCATCTACGATCATCATTTAGCAATTTCTTGTAGCTTAACAAGTTTGCTCCGTAACCTATGCCTCTTTTGTTAAGTGCACGTCGTTGTGCTCCTAACATCATGTCAAACATTTGTTTACCATTTGTAAACTTATGCACCGTACTAGTCAAGTCCTCTACTTCCTTGACCAAAGCATCTCTTTCCTTTATGACTTCATTTAAGTCACTTTGGAGATCATCAATGGTCTCATTTTGTGACTCTAATTCACAAATTGCAATGGTCAAGCTTTTTTTGAGTTGTTTGGTCTTTTTGACCTCCTTTTTCAACTCTTTCCTAAGCTCATCAATATTTGGAACATCATCCAAATCATCAACATTATCAGAAATAAAAAAGTTAGAGTTTACCTCGCCTTGTGCCATGAGACAAAGTATTGCCTTCTCATTTTCTGATTCGGATTCCGAACTTGATGATGATGAGTCATCCCAAGTTGCTTTGAAACTCTTCTTTCCTTTGTCAAACACCTTCTTGGTTTTGCAATCCGTCTTGACGTGTCCCGGTTTGCCGCAACCGAAGCATATTATTTCATTTGATTTTCCTTCCTTGCTTCTACTTCGAAACTTCTTCTTGTACTTGTCTCGTTTGTACACGGCCCTGTTGAGCTTTCTTGAGATCATAGCTATTTCCTCCTCAAGATCATTGTCGTAACATGATTTTTCATTTTCAATGATCTCTACCGATTCACTAGGGGAGCTGTTTGCCTTCAATGCGATTTCTTTTCTTGAACTCTTAGTCCCTCCACTTGATGCTTCCAATCTTGCTCGGTCTTTAAGTTCAAATTCATGAACTGTTAGCTCTCCACACAATGCATCAAATGTGTAGTCTCCAAGATTTTGTGCCGATTGGATAGCATATTTCTTGGCATCCCATTCCTTAGGCAAGCCTCTAAGGAATTTATACACCGAGGTTTCTTGATCATAGTTCTTTCCAAGATTCTTGATCTCATTCAATAGCTTAGTGAATCGAGTGATGGCAGTGGCTATGTCTTCATCAGACCCAACTCGGAAAGTTTCATAGTGCTCCTCAAGAATTCTCAACTTGGTCTTCTTCACTTGCATGGTACCTTCATAGTGTACCCCGAGCTTCTCCCATACTTCCTTAGCCGTTTGACAAGCACTTACTCTGTTAAATTCATTTTCACTTAGCGCACAAAATAAGTGATTCATGGCTTGATCATTTGAAAGCTCAATCTTTATCTCCTCGGCGGTGTACTCTTTCAAGGGCTTATCCGGTGGAGTATAACCATTTTCAATTGCATCCCATAAGAATCTATTTTGTGCTCTAATATAGAATTTCATTCTTACCTTCCAATGAGCATAGTTAGTTCCATCAAAATATGGAGGCCTACTCGAAGAGTTGCCTTCCCGAAGGCGAGCCGGATCTAAGGTTTGCATCCTTGCACAAAAAGAACACTCAAAGATACGTTAGTAACGCTTTGAGCAATAACCCGCTCTGATACCAATTGAAGATCACCCAAGAGGGGGGGTGAATTGGGTTACCGAGTAGTTATTGCCCTTTTAAAAACTTTATGCGCAATTTACAACTATGATGTATATATATAAGCTATGCAAGTAAATGAAATGGAGGAAATATAAAATGACACACGATTTATAGTGGTTCGATCCAACGATCTACATCCACTACCTAACCTCCCCGGTTAGGATTTCAAACCCCACTTATATTACCAATAAGTGTTACAACCTAAGCCTACAAGCCTAGAATGCCTAATTACAATTAGGACTTCCCACCTAGCCTCAACTAGGATTTTCCCACCTAGCCGCAACTAGGATTTTTCCCACCTAGCCTCAACTAGGATTTTTCTCACCTAGCCTCAACAAGGATTTTTCCCACCTAGCCTCAACTAGGATTTTTCCCACCTAGCCGCAACTAGGATTTTTCCCACCTAGCCGCAACTAGGATTTTCCCTTTCGACTTAGATTCCACTAAGTCTTACAATCATTCAAATACAATAAATTTGCTGGAAGGACAGAGATACACTTTACAATACAAAGTGGTATCAAATTCAAACACTAGCAAGCCACCTAGAGCCTAACAACTCTTATGCATGCAAGTGTGAGTATAAATGGAACATGCAAATATGTCACTGATGTTGTTGCAAATTCCAAATCTGAAATCGTTTCAAAAACTTAATATATTTGTGTGAAACCGATTTCGAGTCTAAGAACAAAAGTTTAGCAAGAATCAAGTTTAAGTGCGACACTTTTGTTCAAATCAATCTTAGGGTTTGATAAAATATATTTCTGTACAAAAACCCAGAGAAGATGTTCAAACACACACCAAAATGATTTTCAAATCAAACACATAAAAATATGTAGATTGAGCACAAGTAAGATTGTAGATCTAGAAATTTCTTACAACCACAAGAATGACAAAAGAGATCAGCTCTGGAGTGATTCTTGAACTCCTTTTGAAAGCCTCAAATGTGCTGGATTTGTGAGCTAAAGAACAGCCACTAAGATCTCCCTTTGCTTCTTCACAAAAATCAGATTTCTACTTTGTAGATCTATGGATTTTGAGTGTGTTTTCTCTTCTATATAAAAAAACCAAGTTTGTGGTGGTTTTATAGTGGTAGGAATTCCAATATGACCGTTTATAGCCGTTCTAGGAATCCAGGAAATCGAAAATTCAAATTTAAAGCTTGATTTCCAAAAGTCAAAAATAGCAGGCAGAGTGCAATTAGCGCGCTAATACTGGAATTAGCGTGCTAACTCTGCTCTTAGCGCGCTAATGCTATTATTAGCGCGCTAATCAGGGACCTCAAAATAATTAATTGATCCCTTTGTGTTAGCGACCCTTAAACTCGTCCGGACCTAACCAACCCTTATATAACATGTTATACATGTTTATTATGAGTCATTAAGCCTATTTGGGTGGTCCGGATATTTTTACAAATCCCGAAAACGGAAATTCACAATTTCATAATGTCTTAGGGGCTTTTCTGCAAATTTGCAGTTTTCTTTTTGAATACCTTTGAAAAACGAGTTTTTTTCTTTTTCGAAAACATTTATAATGAACTCTAATATGCAAATGACCGTTCACACAGAGTTTTCACATTGTTTAAACTCATAGACCTAGTTATGTGTTTAAAATTCCATTTTGAAACTTTGAAGTAAACTTATAACTTTGAAAAATGATTTAGGAAACATGATGTATGCATGGACTAATGCATTTGGCTTGCGTGAAAGAATTTGTATACCTTACATTGATATTACAAATTGCGGCTTGAACTTTTATCTTCATTTCTTCATAAATGCCAAGTCTTGAACTTGTATTTCTTGAGTACTCTTGAGGTGTTGTATTGCATCCTTCAACACGAACACTTGTTCCAACAATCTCCTCATATATCTTGAGTACCCTTGATGTGTTGTATTGCATCCTTCGCCACAAACTGAAATACACTTGATATTTATTAGTACATTTTCACCTTGTTTGTTTCCATCAAAATCTCGGTCGGAAAGTGACTAACCACTTAGTCCAACAGTTTGGGACAGAATTCTCGAGTTGAGAATTTTGTCACAAATAGCAATTAGCGCGCTTATGCATACCAAATGTATTAAAGCGGAGAATGGATGTGAAGGGCTATTTTTGGGATGTGAAGGGCTAATTTTGGGATTTTAGTGCACATGTGGCAGTAGAAAATCCCAAAAATAGCATTTCACATCCATTCCCACCCAATGAGTAATTTCAGTGCACACGTAGCAGTGGGACCTACACTCTTTTTATTAAGCACAAACCCTAATCTCTACCCCTTATAAACTCTCTAAGATATTTCCTCTCCCCTCAAACCATATCTCCTCCTGCCACCTCCCTTCTCCTCTATCACTTTCCATCAAACCCTTATCTCCTCATCGCTATTAACAGAGCATTCGCTCTCTCACCGCCGCTGCCATCCCTCATCTCCTCACCATCGTCAACATCCTCTCCTCACTGCCTTTGACGTTGCCCCTACTCTCTTATCGTTGTGGCCACCCCTCCTCTCCTCATCGTTATTGACTTCCTCTCCTCACTGTCGTTGATAGTGCCGCTACCGGTCTCCTCACCGCCCTTGCTCTTCTCACTGTTGCTACCACCCTTCCTCTCCTCACCTCCTCTATCGCCCCTGGTCTCTTCGCCATAGCTGCCCTCGCCTCTCTCGATCGGCCTCACTGCATGCTCCACCCTTCCTTTCCTCACTGCCTTTGCTCTCACCAAAGTTAGATGTTAGATTTTTTTTTTTTTTTTGTAAATCTAGCATTTGTTCTATTGGACTTTTTTAGGGTTTTGATTTTTTTTTGTAGTAGTAGTTTGTGTTTTTTTTAAGATTTGTGGTTTTGAACTTAATTTATGGGACTTGTTCTTATGTTTGTTTATTTGTTTGATTTTTTTATTTTGAAAAACATCATAGTTTAATTTTAAAAATAATATTGTTTTTAAAAAAAACTGCCAATCGGTCAGAAAATAGCAACGAGATTTAGCTACAGGATCCCGTAGCTAATCCGACGAAGGAATTAGCGACGAGTTCTCGTCGCTATTTTGAAATAGCAATGGATCGTACATGATTAGCGACTTATTTTCCGTTGCTAATCATGTATTTTTTGTAGTGACGTTGACGCTAGATCGAGACGAGGGAGAGGCGATATATTGGAAGCTTCTCTTTTGATGTGAATCTTGCATTATATTATTCTATTTAATTATTTTCGAAACTATTGGACACGAATTATACTAAAATGGGTATTCCAAGTAGATTGAACCTCAAGTTCTTGTTAGTGATTAATGACTTTAAGTCTATTTAGGAATTGAGAATCCATATATAGTTTCATGGTTAGTCGTTTAGACCTTGTTTATTTTATATGCATTATATTAATGAACTAAATTTTTAATCTCATTTATTATCTGTAATCAGGGTTATCGACCATGACATGGGCACATACCGAGGCACATGGCCGAGGTATATGTTATATTTATGTGATGATGTTCTAGTGTAATGTATATGTGTAGACTAATAAACCAATTCTACTTAATATTCACAAGTGTCAATACTTGAGTGGGGGCATGCATCGAGATGCGTGCTGACGTGGGACTAGGGTAGATAGTGATGTGATATGTTGATTTAAGCTAGTGTAGCTAAAATAGTGGAATTAATGTGGCTATAGTTGATTTTATATTAAATATAGCGTAAGTTAGCAAGTTAAAACAATAGACATTTGATGATTCTCGAGATACGTGTTAGCACATCAAGAGACCAATTTAGTTTTAATTGGTATTAGTTAGAGGAAGTTAGTGGAGAGTTAGTGAAATTATGTTAAGATGTAGGCCATTAGATTAATCTCGAGATACGTGTGTATAAAAGATCAATGGCTATTAATCAATCATATCTTAATATATAAGAATGGATAGATGAACCCAAGCGATTTATTTCATCTCAAAACTTAGAAGGTAAGCAAAAGATCCGCAAGCAATGGAGAATTCTTATGGATTTGGAGAAGGAGTTGAGCAAGGCAAGGATGTTCATCAACTTGGTAAGCTACTTTACACAAAGTCTTGAAACAAAATTAGAGGTGTAGTTTTAGTTTTGGTTTTTGTGTGATTTCAGAGCTTAAATGACATGATTTTCAAAATTGGTTTGCATATTAGGATTCCTTGCAAAAAACCATGAAATTCGCTATCAAGAAAATTCGGGTTTCGATTTAAATTAATAAAGTTATGGTATTTTTAAGTTATAGGTGTTTTAATGAATTTTAGTACGAAAAATTATGATTTTGGATTTAAACACCTAAGTCTATAAATTTTGGATATATTGGTGATGATCAAGCTTGATTTAGGTGTATTGGATGTGCATATATTATTAGAATGCAAGGGTAAACTTTTAGTAAGACGCACAGGCTTGATGCAGTCGGTGCAGAGTGCATGGCGCCACCACAACGTCAAGACTTGAAAAGTAGTGATATTTCTAATAAAAGTTTAGGGTTTTTCTGATTGATTTAGTCTAACTTTGATAATTTTTATAAGTCCTTAAACACCCTAATTAACTTCAGGACGCTAAAGAGGAGTCTCAAGAGGTTATTAGTGAAAATTTTTGTAACGACGTATTACCTTAAGCTGGTGATTAGTGTTAATACAAATCTTAATTAATTCGGGTTAGGCTCGTGGTTAGTTATAACGTACCTCGATTAGTGTATGCATGTGTTACATGGTGGTTTGTGTTTTTTGGATTGTTTAATGAATTTTTATAGGTTGTCGTATAATAGAGGATTTATATACAAGCTTATAATCGAAAAATGCATAATAAACAATATATAGCCGGTACACCAAGTGTGATGAAGGGGTCATAGAATGAATGTGCACACCTAAGAATATTCGTAGGCATGTCTGATGAATTTTTTGGTGAGAAAATAAATGAGATATATATATATATATTTGATATATATATTGCAAACTATAAGTTTAGTTTGAATTATATGGATCGTTGGATCGCCTCGAGAAGAACATAAGTGTGTATGTATCAACATGTGTGTCATCATAAAGAGTGTCATATTAGCACATCAATCATTCAATCAGTCTTGAGATAGCGCGATGTGTATCTCGAAGATAATCCATATATTTATACTAAAACCCTCATTCTTATCTACATAATTGATCAAGCAAGAGTGAGAGCAGCTGAGGGTTTGATTTCTAATCATAAGAGATCGTTCAGGGAGTTGATTTGGTGTGAATTGAGGAGTTTAATCAACTGAAAATCTAGAGATCATCACTTTGGTAAGTTTAGTTTTATGTTTATTGAAGTTCAATTCAATGGTAGTGATGAAGTCTCTGTGAATTGTGTTGTTTGTTGACTTAAAATGGTTTATTACCTTACTAAAGGTCCTCCTTGATGAATTTTGGGACTATTTGCTGTTATTTTATGGATTTGTAAATGAAACAGTGGTTGCCCTATGTATTATCGAAACGTTATAGGGTGCAGCGCGCTCCACCTCACAGATGAGTGTGTTCCCTTCATCAGTGAGGATGAACTCAGCTGCAGAAGAGCACTCCGTCTATTAAGGGAGCGTGCTCCCACCCCAGAAAACATCAATATTGTTGTAGTTTTGTTAGGATTTCTTGAGGACTTAAGGACTGAACTAGGGATTCTAAATATATGGTATTGGACAAAAATTGATCACGAATGATTTATGATGGGTGTTGGATCCCTGGGAAAGCTTGAGTGCCTGGAAAATTAGGAATTTGGAATGGAAACTTAGACCGAGGTAAGTACAAATTTGCTTATGTATCAATATTGCCTGGCTATCTTAATATATATAGTTCACTTAGTTTATGAACTGAATTGGGGACTATGTACACTGTGATGGTTTTCAATAAATTGAAAATGGTGTGTAATGTAAACTATAAGAGTGACTCCTAGTTTTACGAATAGGTTTATAGGAGATGAGTTACCTTCCCGGCCTATATATAACTCATGCTCAATTTGATAGGTTGCGTGCATTACATACTCACTAGAGGGTTTCACATAGAACCATTGGGCATTAATGGATTAGCTAGACAGCACATTAGCCAATATGTTGGTCTAGGAATCGCATTGATGGCATTGGTGGGTAATGGACACGAGTTTTATAAATTAAATGAAAATCATAGTAAAATATTCAATGATAGTTTGATTTGCATCTGTTATTCACTGATTTATATGTTTTCCATAATTTTGTTAGTTAACATTGGCGCATATTGTTATTACATAATGTTCTAAATTATTATATGGAATGTTGATAAGTAGGTGAATCCTAAATTATTGAGTAAGTTGGAGCATTTACCTAAATTTAATATTTTAAGTTTGTAATCTAGTGGTTCAGTGAAGGCCAATGAGAAGATTTAGGTGTCTTGTTGTCATCTCTATGATCTAATGAGCCTTCTTGTACATATATACACTGTTTGATCTATTTTGTTGTATATAAACGGGAGGTTTATAAATGAGAGTTTGGATTTTGATAAACTCTATATTACCGTATATTCTTTAAATATTGAAAAAGTTTTAATTTTCCATTGCATATACTTTGTATTGTTTTTCGATATTTATATACAAGTTGAATTTGCCAGGTACAGACGAGGAACCTAATGGCTCTAGTTAAGTATGTGAGGACCACATTTGTTAGTGCACCAATTCCACCAGTTTCTCAGGCATTATTAGCCAAACCACATTTGCCACCACCTTAGTCTGAAGGTAAAGGAAATGGTAGAGCACATTCATAATTGAAAACCCAGTAGATCGGGGCAGGTTTCTCAGGCCCGTGTTTATCCTTAAAGGGCTTCGACGATATGCTATCGATGTGCTTCGACGATATGCTATCAATATGGGCAGACAATGCATATTTAGGTAGATCGTTCTATGTCACTGACCATATCGCTAGGCAGTACAACACTGCCTGCATGAGGGCAAACTCATGCAGTGGCTGAGTCAGATCCTGAGGCTAATCGAAGGTTTGTAGAAGGTATATTAAACATTTATGATCGAGATATGCATCTTTTAATTGATGTTAGTTTTATAGTTTCCTTTATTGCTGGAGAAATAGTTGATAAGTTGAGATTGAAACCTGTTAGAGCTAGTACATTATTGATTTTGAGCACATCAGTGAGTAAGAGGTTTATCCTAACCTGATCTGCGAGTGTTGTATAGTTAAAATTAAGGAGAATGAACTCCCAATTGATCTAAAGGGAAAAGGGGATCTTAGAGTTTGATGCCTTACTAAGGATGGATTGGTTGTCAGCATATCATGCTAATATTAGATATTTCCATAAGAAGGTAAATTTTCAGATCCCTAACTTTTCTGAAATTATAGTCTATAAAGGTTATAATTCATGACTTGCAACTCGTGGAAGGGAAGGTGCTCCCCGAGATTTAGGAGTTATGGCAGGAGTTGTCATATTTAGAGAGCCTAAACCGAAATTAAGGTTAGTTAGATACCTGGGGTTTGTGAATTTTTGGAAGTATTTTCATCTAACTTGCCCGGACTTCCACTGCAACGTGTAATTGATTTCATCCTTGATCTTATTGCTAGTACCAAACCTATATCTATTCCTCTCGTACCAAATGACACTGAAGGAATTACGTAAGTAGCATACTCAACTTGAGGAGTTATTAAAGAAAGTGTTTATCCATCCTAGTATGTCACCATGGGGAGCACCGATTCTTTTTTTAAAGTAAATGGACATAACTCAACGTATATGCATTAATTATAGATAGCTTAATCGGGTGACTATCTGGAATAAATATTCATTGCCTCGTATCGATGATTTATTTGATTAGTTGAAAGGTACCAGACATTTCTCAAAGATTGATTTGCGTTCTGGTTATGAAAAGTTGAGGATCAGAGATGAGGATATCTTAAAGACAGATTTCAACACTCGATATGGGCACTTCGACTTTACAATGATGTCGTTTGGGCTTACTAATGCTCCTACTATGTCCATGGACTTAATGCATAAGGTGTTTAAACCCTATCTTGACCAGTTTATCATTGTGTTTATTGATGATATTTTAATCTATTCAAAGACTAAAGAAGCGCATTCGCATCACTTCAGAGTTACATTGCAGACTCTGAAGGATAATTCGTTGTATGCCAAGTTTAGTAAGTGTAAATAGTGGTCTTTAGAGGTCAAATTTCTTAGACATTTAGTTAATTCTTAAGGTATATCTATTGATCCAACGAAAGTTGAGGCAATCAGGGATTGGCCTACTTCTACTACAATGTCAAAGGTTCAAAGTTTTTAGGGTTAGTTGGTTATTACAGATGGTTTGTTGATTGGTTCTCTCGTATTGCTCTGCTAAGGACTCGATTAACACGGAAAGATGTTGACTTTGTTTGGTCAAATGAGTGCAAGGCCGCCTTCAAAGGTTTAAAGGAAAGTTTGACTATGACACCTATTCTTATGTTACTTGAATCATGGAAAGAGTTAATGATTTATACTGATATTTCTCATCAGGCTTGGTTGTATATTGATGCAAGAGGGCAAGGTTGTAGCCTATACTTCAAGGAAACTCAAGGTTTATAAAAGAAATTATCCAGTTCATGATCTTGACCTAGTTGCGGTTATTTTCGCCTTAAAGATTTGGAGGCACTACTTGTACGGTAAGAAGTTTACGGTATTTTTAGATCGTAAAATTTTGAAAACTTGTTTACTTAGAGTGAACTAAATATAAGACAGTGTAAATGGCTTGAATTCCTCAAGGATTATGATTTCACTCTGGAGTACTATCCAGGCAAAGTAATTTTGTTGGTTGTTGATGCCTTGAGTATGAGAAGAACAGGTAGAGAGAATGTAGCTACTGCTAGATCTTCTCAATTTAGAGTTCTTGAGGAAGCTTCAGTGATGATGATTCGTGAAAGTCCAGCTGGCACATGATCAACTGAGTGAGCTAGTTCTAGAGCTATTGATCTGATCTTCTATTCTCAGATTCCAATTTAACCAGAGATGATTCAGTAGGTAGTTGATTGTCAGAAAGCTGATCAGGTTATATAGTGCGTTCAAAGGTTAGCGGCTGGTGCAGATCATCCTAATTGTTCAGTTTCCAATTGTGGTGCATTACGGTTTAGGGACATATTATAGATTCCAACTCAAGATCATTTTAGGAAGGAGTTGCTACGGGAATCCCATAGATCTCTTTACTCTATTCATCTAGGTAACACTAAGATATATTGCGATATGAGGCATGTTTATTAGTGGCCTGGGATGAATACTGATATTGTTAAGTTTGCAAAGAGATGTAAGATAAGTCACCAAGTTAAGGTTGGGCATAGGAAATCTGGAGGATTATTGCATTCACTGCCTATTCATGGTAGAAATGGGAACATATATTGATGGATTCTATTTCCAGTCCACCTTTGAGTCAACATAAGAATGATGTAGTATGGGTTGTAGTTGACGTTAATAAAATATGTGCATTTTTACCGGTTTCTATGCGAGATCTTATTGACCGATTATGTGAGATGTACGTAAATGAGGTGTTGAGATTTCATAGAGTTCCAGTATCGATTACTTTAGATTGACATCCAGATTTCACTTCCAGACTATGTGAATTGCAGAGACAGTTGGGAACACTTATTAACCTTAGTACGGGATACCATCCCTAGACTGATGATGGAGCAATTGATATTAGTGGTACAGGATATGCTTCGAGCTTGTGTCTTGGACTTTGATGGTAACTGGGAGAGATATATTCGTTTGTGTGAGTTCTCTTATAATAATAGCTATCAGGCTAGTATTAGAATACTACTTTTGAAGCTCTATATGGTCGGCCTTGCCATTCACCTGCGTGTTAGGCAGAGGTCGGAGATATGTATTGTTAAGGCCGAAGTTGATTTAGGACTACGCAAAGAGAATACATCAAATTCTCCAGCGTTTGACTACACACAGCAGAGACAAAAAAGATACGCTGATAAACATCATAAGTTTTTAGAGTTTTGAAAAGATGATCTTGTTTACTTGAAAGTCTCACATATGAAATGACTATATAGATTTAGGTTGCGATGTAAACTAACTCCAATGTACATTGGGTCATTCAGAGTTCAAGAAAGGATTGGTCCTGGTGCTTACAGGTTCAAGTTATCTCTTCAGCTACCCGGAGTTCAAAATAACTTTCATATGTCTATGTTTCGCTAAACAGAGACTTAGTTCACTCCAATGATTGATTGGAATGAATTTAATCTTCGAGAACACTTATTTTATGATGAGCAACGGATTCAGATACTTGATCGTAAGATTCAGAGGCTTAGAACCAAATAGATTCCTTTGGTTAAAGTGAAATGGAAATTTCACGGAGATGGTGAGCTAACTTGGGAGACGGAGTTGTATATGAAGGAACGGTTTCCATTTCTCTTTGAAATTAAAGGTAACTTTACATTTACTTTAATTTCGAGGATAAAATTGCTTTAAATTAGGGAGACTGTAACGACCTGTTACCTTAAAGTTATGATTAGCGGTAATTCAAATCTTAATTAATCCAAGTTAAGCTCGTAGTTAAGTCTGGCGTACATCAATTAGCGTGTGTGTGTGTGTTTGCATGATGGTTTGTGTTTGTTTGAATTGTTTTTTGAATACTTATAGGCTGTAGTATAATAGAGGATTTATATACAAGCCTATAATCGGAAAATACATGATAAACAATAAATAGCTGGTACACCAAGTGCGACGTGGGTGTCGTAAAATGAATGTGCACACCCGAGAATATTCATAGCATGTCTGATGAATTTATTGGTGAGAAAATAAATGAGATATATGTATTTTATATATATATTTCAAACTATAAGTTTAGTTTGAATTATATGGATCGTCGGATCGCCTCGAGAAGAACGTAAGTGTTGATGGTGTCGACATAAAGGTGTAATTTTAGCACATCAATCATTTGATCACTCTTGAGATAGCGCAATGCGTATCTCAAAGATAATCCATATATTTAAACTAAAAACCTCAAACTTATCTCCATAATCGATCGAGTGAGTGAGAGCAACTGAGGTTTGATTTTTGATCATAGGAGATCATTTAGGGAGTTGATTTGGTGTGAATCGAGGAGCTTAATCAACCGAAAATCCAGAGATCATCAATTTTGTAAGTTTAGTTTTTATGTTTGTTGAAGTTCAATTATATGGTAGTGATGAAATCTTTATGAATTGTGTTGTTTGTTGACTTGAAACGGTTTATTGCCTCACTAGAGGTCCTCCCTGATAAATTTTGGGAGTGTTAGATGTTATTTTATGGATTTGTAGATGGAACAATGGTTGATGCCCTGTGTACTGGCCAAACATTATAAGGTGGAGCGCATTCCACCTAGCAAAAGAGTGCACTCCCTTCCTTAGTGAGGATAAACTCAACTGCTAGAGCGCACTCCACCTACTGAGGGAGCGCGTTCCCACCCTAAAAAATAGTAGTATTGCTGTAATTTTGTTAGGATTTCTTGAGGCCTTAGGGACTGAACTAAGGGTTTTAAATATAGGGTATTGGACCTAAATTGATCACAAAGGATTTGTAATTGGTGTTGGATCCCTAGGAAAGCGTGAATGCCCAAAAAGTTAGGAATTTGGAACGGAAACTTAGATCGAGGTAAGTACGGATTCACTTATTTATCAATGTTTTCTAGCTATCTTAGTATATATATAGTTCATGTAGTCTATGGACTGAATGGGGCACTATGTACACCGTAATGGTTTTCAATAAATAGAAAACAATGTGCAATGTAACCCATGAGAGTGACTCGTGGTTTTGAGAATAGGTTTAGGAGATGGGTTACCTTCCCGACCTATATATAACTCATGCTCGATTCGATAAGTTGTGTGGATTACATACTCACTATAAGGTTTCAAACAGAACCATTAGGCATTAATGGATTGGCTAGACAGCACATCCGCCAATGTGTTGGTTCAGTAATCGCATTAATGGCGTAAATGGGTAATCGACCATTGTTGTATATAAACAAAGTCGAGAGGTTTATAAATGAAGTTTTAGATTTTGATAAACTCCGTATTAACATAAATTGTTTAAATATCGAAAAAGTTTAAATTTTCCATCTCGTACACTTTGTATTGTTTATTCGATATTTATCAAGTACAAATGAATAAGTTGTTGGCTCTAATTAAGTCTGGCTAGGTTACCGGGCCTTAATTAGGGTTTTAGGCCGAATATCACTCTAATCGGGATAGGGGATGCTACAGTTAAGGTATTAGGAGGTTGGTAAAGCTAGGACTTTACGTTGCTTGTTGTGAGTATATCCGTTGATTATTTCATTTGTGTATCATATTCACTTTATGCCTTATTTGTTGTAGTCTATATTGACTATGTTCAGCATTGTACTCTAATATCATGAACTTATTTGATAATTTTCACTTGTTGAGCTTGACTTTCATGATATTATGATGAATTGAATTCCTTTGAATCCATCTATGTGCTTTATGTCATTTCTTATTGTCTTACAATGAATATAGTGTAAATGGCATGTTATTAGGAATTGTGAGTTGTGAATGACTTTATGGACTTATACTCTTGAGGAATTGTGCTTTGTAGCATAGCCAAGCCTTGGAACCCTTAATGAATCTATTTCTTAAAATTATAAAGTAGTTATAGAATCTAGAGTCCATTGCACTATATAAGCGTTGATCGTCACACAAGGTTAGAGTCCTTGGGGATGTCTGCACTCACCACTATGATGCGATACACGGGGTTAGAGTCCCTTGGGTTGTTGATACACTAAAATTAGAGTCCATGGTGACACTGGGGTTAGAGTCCCTTGTGATATTAGACTGTGTGATGTCACACACATCCGTTAGTGGCTTTAAAGGCTTCAATGACGCATGTCACGGCTGACCGGATTTAGATCATAACTATTTGTCCTCATGTCAGTTTCATTTGCTTAACCATGGAATTTCCTAGCATATTTATGGTACTAGTTTTTTTTATTGAACTTATGCTTTTAACTACCATTTAGTCTTTTAGAAATGTGACTAAATATGTCCACGGGGATTATTGTTACTTTTTCTACTGATCGTTCTTTTTATGACGGTGGGTGGATAGTTGTCGACAAGCAGACCCAGCAAAAAGAAGACTGACGACTACCTTTGAGCCAGCAATGTACTTTTGCATTAACATTTTGTAGGTTTTGATATTTTATGTATCATACAGTTATGTCTTTCGATATATTTTGGGGTTGTATATTGGGTCGAGCATTTTTCTCCTCGACTTATGATGACAATCACATTGTTTATATTCGCCACTCTATTATATATTTGCATGTGATCGTGATTTCATGTTTTCCACACTTATGATTTACTATATTGCTTCCGCATAATCTGTTAAGACTTTCGCTAAACTTTATAACTCTTAAAAAGTTTTAATCATAATAAAATCTAGTAATATGTTTACATGCATATCACATATCCTAAACACATATATCGAGGAGAATAAGATAGGAAGGCTGGATTGATACGTAGTTAGGTCCTACGTGGCTAGGGTTCGGGCTTAATTACGAGATTAGGCCGAGTGATGCCCTAGATTAAGAAAGGGGACGTTGTTGTTGTTATCAAAGCCAATGTTCACAATTAGTAAGATACAAACTTGAATAAAACACAAATTTTAGATGTGGAAACCAAATGATCCTTGTCTAGAAACTATTAGTTGGGAAGTGAGTGAAAGTGAGATATGTATTTTTTATATGTACATGTTAGTTTCTATATGTATATACATGTGTTATCTACGTAGCTACTAGTTTCGTGAACTTCGTCAACTTGTAAAGCATGATGGAAGATTGACACAAAATCGGATATTGCAGCAACTCTAATAGTGACAGTACTAAGAGAGACAACTGAGATTGTACCATCCCCTATGCCCACATTTTCCAGTACATTAGCCGAGGTTCAACTAGTGAAGGACTTCATTAGGCTAAAGCAAGTATACTTTAATGGGACGAGAGATTGTAAGAAGATGGAGAAGTGGGTGTTATTCTAAGAGAAGTGGCACAAGATTCAAAAGATTGAAGATAAACTTCAGGCTGATCTTTGTTTGCTTATATTTGAAAGAGACGCTGACATTTGGTGGCATACTACGATAGCTACTCACATAGGTTTTAAGACTTGGGAGGCCTTCAAAAAGAAGTTTTATCAGCACTACTTCTCTTCTATAGTTATGAAGAAGTTGAGAAATGAGTTTATGAAACCGAGATAGGTGGAGTAGAGTTTCTTGCAAACTTTATGGTTCTTGAGGTATTAAAGTTCGACGTGTTGCTAGGGATTTATTGGCTAGCAGCGTATCACGCTCATATCGATTATTTTAGTAAAACAGTGATATTTGAGATCCAATAACGTCCAATATTTACCTATAGAGGCAGTACATCAAAAATCGAGAGCGTGAGAGATCGACCTATGATTAGAGAGGAGGTGGAGGCATTTATTTCATTATACATAGTGGCAGAGAGTCGGGGACCTAGACTTGAGGATATACCAATTGTTAGAGAGTTCCCAAATGTGTTTATGGAGGATTTACTTGGTCTACTATCGTCGCGAAAAGTTCATTTTATTATTAAGTTGGTACCTAGCAGTAAACTGATTTATATATCAACATACCGCATGGCCCCGAAGGAGTTGGAGGAGTTGAAGTATCTCTTTACATAGAAAGAGCTGAACATGAGACAGTGCAGATGGTTAGAGTTCTTGAAGGACTATGACTTCTCTCTGAAATACCATTAAGGAAAATTCAATGTGGTCTTTGATGCGCTGAGTAAGAGACCGACTAGAGGTTGTCATATGTCATATGATGCAAGAGTACGGTTTACTCGAGGCGGCAGCGACAATGAGTCACATCGTTCCTGATTCAATGTTCATCTAGGCAGGACCAAAATGTACCATGACATGAAGAGACATTTTCGGTGGCCTGAGATGAAGGCGGAAGTGTCTAAGTTCATCAAGAATTGTGGGATCTCTCAGTAAGTGAAGGATGAACATCGCAGACCCGAAGGGTTGCTACAGGTTCTTCTCATTCTACAATGGAAGTAAGATGACATCTCTATGAATTTCTTGACGGACTTGCCAAGCATTGTCATGAGACATGATTCTATCTGGGTAATTGTTAATAGACTGATGAAGTCTGCACATTTCCTACCAGTAGCTGCGCATTATATGTTTGATCCGCTGAATATACTATTCGAGAGAGATATTAGTAGGATGCATGGAGTACCATTGACTATCACGTCTAACAAAGATATTATGTACACATCCAGGATGTAGTGGAGTATGCGAAGTAGTATGGCACGTGCCTAAAGTTCAGTATGGCTTTTCATCATTAAACTGATGAGCAGACTGAAAGGTTAATTTAGGTCCTCGAGGATATGTTACGGGCTTGTGTGTTGGAGTTTGGTGGATCTATACTTGTCATTGTGTGAGTTTACTTAAAATAACAATTATTATGCCAGCATTGAAATGACACATTTTGATCCTTTATATGGCGGACTATGTCCTTGTCATCAACTTGGGCTAAGCTAGAGGACCAGGAGATTGTGGGGCCTGAGATTATTTTTGACCACATAGAGAATGTCAAATTGATTCATCAGAGACTCAAGGGAGCCCAGGAGAGATAGATGAAGTATGCAGATAAGTATCGTGGTGATCTCATGTACATCGAATGAGCCTTTGTTTATTTGAAGGTTTCCCCTCAGAAAGGTCTTCGGAGATTTGGGGTGAAAGATAAGCTTACAAAGAGATTTATCAAGCCTTTCATGATTAAGAGACGAGCTAAGAAAGTTGCATGTGAGCTTGAGCTGCCTCCACAGATGTCAGGAATTCATCCAGTCTTTCATGTTTTGATGCTCAATTAGCTTAATCGAGAGCTGGTGTTCGACCTACTATGGATTTGAGTGAGATAGACCTGAGTAAAGATGCTACTTATAAGGAGCAGCCTATCCAAACCCTAGATTTGAGAGTACAATAGTTAAGGAACAAGTCTACCTCGAAGGTTCTCATCAAGTGGCGGTTCCATGATGATACGAAACTCACTTGGGAGCGGGAAGACTATATGATAAATAGATTTTCGTACCTCTTCGAGTCAGGTATTAATCCTAACCTAAATCTTAGTTTCCAAGATGAAATTATCATTAGTTGGGAAGATTTATCACGACCCGAATTTCTAATCTCGCTTATTATACGTAATTAGATTACCCATACGCGACGTGGGACCCGCACTGTGATACGTGCACATACCGAGGCACATGGTCGAGTTATATGTTATATTTGTGTGATGATTTCTTAGTATATCGTATATATGTAGACTACTTAGTCACTTCTACGTATTATTTACGGATGTCAGTACGAGAGTGGGGATATGCCTCAAATGCGTGTCGATGTGAAATCGAGGTAGAAAGTGATGTGGTAAGTTTATTTAAGCTTAACGTAACTTAAATAGTAGAATTAATATGGCTATAGTTGATTTTATATTAAATGTAACATAAATTAGCAAGTTAAAACAATAGCCATTTGATGATTCTCGAGATACGTGTTGGCACATCAAGAGACCAATTTACTTTCAATTAGTGTTATTTAGAGGAAGTTAGTGGAGAGTTAATGGAATTATGTCAAGATGTAGTCCATTAGATTAGTCTCGAGATACATGTGTACTAAAAGATTAATGGCTATTAATCAATCTTATGTTAATATATAGAATGGATATATCAACCCATGCGATTCATTTCATCTCAGTTAAGTAAAGCTTTGAAGAGAAAAGAATAACAAGCTATAGGGAATTCTTGTGGATTTGGAGAAGGAGTTGAGCAACGCAACGAGGATCATTAACTAGGTAAGCTACTCTACACAAACTTGAAAAAATTAAAGGCGTAGTTTCAGGTTCAGTTTTTTTGTGATTTCAGAGGGTAAATAACATGATTTTTGAAATTGGTTTGCATATTAGGATTCCTTGCGAAACACCATTAAATTTGCTATCAATAAAACTCGAATTTTGATTTAAATTAACAAAGTTATGGTATTTTAGTATGAAAAACTATAATTTTGGGTTTAAACACCTAAGTCTATAAATTTTAGATAAATTGGTGATTATCAAGCTTGATTTAGGTGTATTGGAGGTGTATGGATTATTAGAATGCAAGGTCGAACTCTTAGTAAGGAACATAGGCTTGATGCAGTGGGTGCAAAGTGCACGGTGCCATTACAACGTCAAAACCTACAAAGTAGTGAGATTTCTAATAAAAGCTCGGATTTTTTTTCTAATTGGTTTTGTCTAACTTTGATAATTTTTATAAGTCCTAGAACACCCTAATTAACCTCAGGAAAGTAGGGAGGAGTCTCGATAAGTTATTGGTGAGAATTGGGGTATCGAGAGGCCGGTAAAGCTAGGACTTTACATTACTTGATGTGAGTATACCCGTTGATTACTTCATTTGCGTTTCATATTCACATTATGCCTTGTTTTTTGTAGTCTATATTGACTATGCTCAGCATTGTACTCTCATATCATGAACTTATTTGATACTTTTTACTTGTGGAGCTTGACTTAAATGATATTATGACGAATTGAATTCCTTTAAATCCATCCATGTGCTTTATGTCATTTCTTGTTGTTTTAAAATGAATATAGTGTAAATAGCATGCTATTAGGAATTGTGAGTTGCGAATTAATTTAAGGACTTGTACTCTTTGAGAATTGTGCTTTGTAGCATAGCCAAACCTTAGAATCCTTAACGAGTCAATTTCTTTGATTTATAAAGTAGTTATAGAATCTAGTGCCCATTGCACTATGTTAGAGTTGATCGTCACACGAGGTTAGAGTCTATGGGAATGTCGGCACTTACCACTATAGCGCGACACATGGGGTTAGAGTCCCTTGAGTTGTCGATATACCAAGGTTAAAGTCCTTGGTGACACTAGGGCTAGAGTCCCTAGTGATATTAGATTGTGCGATGTCATGCACGTCTTTTAGTGGCTTTAAAGGCTTTAATGACGCATGTCATGACCGACTGGATCTAGATCATAACTATTTAGCCTCGTGTCAATTCGTTTGCTTAACCATGGTATTTCTTAGCATATTTTTGACACTAGTCTTTCTTTATTGAACTTATGCTTTTAAATACCATTTAGTCTTTTGGAAATGCGAATGAATATGTCAATGGGGATTACAATTACTTTTTGTACTCACTGTCATTTTTATTACTGTGGGTGTAGTGTCGTCGACGAGCAAGCCCGGCAAAGAGAAGATCGAAGATCGACAACTACATCCAGTCAGCGACGTATTTTTCATTGACATTTTGTAGGTTTTAATATTTTGTATATTATACAGTTACGTCTTTTGATATATTTTGGGGTTGTATATTGGGTCGAGCGTTTTGTTCCCCGACTTATGATGACCATCTCATTGTTTATATTCGCCACTCTATTATAATTATGCATGTGATTGTTGTTTCTTGTTTTCCACACCTACGATTTACTATATTGCTTCCACATAATCTGTTAAGACTTCAGTCAAACTTCGTAACTCTTAAAAAGTTTTAATTACTCTGAAATTTAGTAATATGTTGACATGTGTATTACTTATCCTGAATGCATATATCAAGGAGTGTGACGGCCCCAATTAATTCATGATTTCAAGTTAGTATTTACTTGCAACCATAGTTCTCGTGGCATGACATAAAAGGGTATCGTTATTTGTATTCCTTAGTTTTAATCCACGAAATCTCCTTCAATACCTCTATTTTTCAGATTTTTTCTTCAACTACTTTGTTTCTTGAACAATAAAACTAATTTTCTATCAGGGGTTACTCTACGTTTTGATTTTCTTTCAATTAATGAATGAAATGATAGGGAGTTTGCAATTTGCTTGCGTGCCAAGGGTCTATTTCAGGTCTGAAGAGGTCTACAATTAAATAATCTCAAGTCATGCAAGAAAAACATGTTGGTTGATGCATGATTAACATTGTTGTGGTCATTTATATAGAACTTTACCTAATTTATTAGGTATATTTTAAATGGCTTTGGCAAAATGGTGCAGTGAGGTTCCTATATTTTTGTATTATTTGTTTCTCTTTATTTGGGTGAACGTACGGATCAAACTATTTACTTTCAACCATAATTCCCGTGGCATTGTCATAAATGGTATCGTAATTTCTCTTGCATTTCTTGTCGTTTATTGGCCCTATCGCTTATGATAGAGAATAAATAGATAGTTACCTTTTTCTTCCTACCACTACTTTCTCCATTGTGTTGCTATGTCTTCCTACTTTCATGGTGACAGGGGTCTTATCCCCATTTTAATTTCTTATTAAATTCCACCTAAGTGCATCTGTTTTCCTACCGTAATTGGAAATATGCATGTCTAATGTAAACCTTTATTTGTTTCTTCTCACAGGCAAATATTCTTGACATCGAGAAGTGATTGGATATATAGTTGCCACATTGCAAGCTAAGAAGGAAACTAGCGAGGTTCGTTCTGGATGAATTTAAATGGATTTTGTTTCTTATTGTTTGAGTTCGTAGATTATCTACTTTTTCTTATTTTATGTTTCACTCAGGATAAATGTATTGAGTTCATGTGCATATATGTATTGTTCTTATAATTAAAGACTGCTTTAATTTTGTAGACAAAAAGATGGGGTAATTTTGGTTGGAGTTCCCTTTGTGGACCCATTATGCAAATGAAACATGCATAAAATGCAATTTTATTCAATTCAACAACTCCTCAATTCCCTAATTATTCAATTATCTAATATGATGGGTTAATTTCACCGATGGTCACTCAAAGTTTACAGTTTGTAACACTTTGGTCACTAAACTTACATTTGTCTAAAATATATCACTCAACTTTACAAAAACGTTTCAACAAAATAACTCCGACCACTCATTGGTCAAAAACCCACCGACGATGCTGACGTGGCTCGGCTCCACACTCATTACACATATTAGGGCTCGGCTCCCCCCCCCACCACCACCACCACCACCACCACCACCACCGGCTCGTCTTCTTCGACGCGCACTCTCTCTCTCTCTCTCTCTCGCGGTTCCTCTGTCTCGCAGTACCTTTCTCTCGAGCAACCAATTGGCCTCGACTTTACGGGTCAAGGTCTCAGTCGTGCTTTCCCCTTCCCTCCCCCCACTGGCTCGTCTTCTTCCTCGCACCCTCTCTCTCGAGGTACCTATGTCTCGCGAAAAATAATTTATTTATACCCAAAAACGCAGCTCTAACACATCTCATTCACAAATTGATGAACAAGAGCAAAGTTAAGTTCGCGTATGGAGGCAAGAAGAAAATTCGTTGATACATAATGCACCTTAAGATATGCAAGTATACAAAGACAAATATCGATTGTAATTGACATAGTAAACATCAGCATTCCAAATCATAACATATTGGAATCTTTGTTCAAAATCATCAAACATACATTTCCTTAGCTTACAACCCAGTCACACGGCACCATTATACGTCTTCAGCGCATCGCCAAAAAACCATCACTCGGGATACTTTTATCGTCATCATGTCAGGTCCCTTCCTCTCTCTGAAGGAAACAAGCATTGGCTTGCCGCGAGCAAAATTGGATATGTTAGCGCAAAACTGAACTGAAAAATAATTTTTTATCAATTTCTCTCCATGAAGACGAGCCAGTGGGGGGGGGGAGCACGATTGACACCTTGCCCCGTGAAGTCGAGGCCGATTGGGTGGGTGTGTTGCATGTCATGTCATCACTTAAAAACTTAAGCGACCTCCCATGAAATCTCACGTGGCGTCATGTCAGCATCGCCTGCGGGTTTTTGACCTGGGAGTGGTCGGAGTTATTTTGTTTAAACGTTTTGTAAAGTTGAGTGATAAATTTTAGACAAATGTAAGTTTAGTAACCAAAATGTTACAAACTGTAATCTTGAGTGACCATCTATGAAATTAACCCCTAATATGACACTATATCATCTATTATAGAGTTACCTGGTAGTAGTTGTATTATGATATTTCAAGGCAAGAATTGTAATTGTGTTTCTATCTGATATTTCCAAATACGAATTGTTATCAAGTTTTATTCAATTACCTACTTTTTGTGTTTGTACTTTGTGCTCGTCAAAGTTATTATTGTTTTGTCTATGAAATTTGCAGGCTACTCTATCTGATAGTTGCAATATTTTTTGTTTGTATCTATATCTTTGTTGCTTGCTTTGTTTCAAAGAAACCGATCGTAATATGTTGGGGCTTTCCTATGCTTAAATGGCAAAAGTCATTGTTTGGAGTCCCGGTCTAACAGTTTTTATGGATTGAGTGTGAACAAATACAGAACAATAACGGCAGATCAATGATCAACAAAGATCATTGATCAATGTAATAGTACTCAATGAACCCGATGAAACATTGTAATCTGATCTTATTTCATCAAAAATCAATCTGTGTATTACATTGTACTGTTTATATATAAAATTTACATGGTGTACATTGTACCCCCTTGTTACAACCGCCTAGTACAAACTAACATGAACCTCGTAGTACATTACACTCAATACATGATTCAATACATAGTTATCAACTAACATAAACAACACCACTCTTATGTAACACAATAGAATGACTCTGTCTATACCAAAGACCAATTCTCGTGTAACACATCAACAAACTGTACATCTCTATATAATTCTACATCCCCCTCAAGATGGAAGTCTCAGTGCCAATCACATAGACCCATCTTGGATAATAAATCAGAAAACAAAGGAGCTGATAAAGATTTTGTAAATAAATCAGCCAATTGTAACCGAGTAGAAATGTACCGAGGAAGAACAAATCCACACTTAAACTGATGTCTAACCAAGTGGCAATCAATTTCTAAATGCTTAGTACATTCATGAAAAACTGGATTAGCAGATAGATGTATTGCAGCTTGGTTATCACACCAAAGAGGAATTGGAAGTGAAGTAGGAACATGTAAATCCTTAAGGATATATGAAATCCACAAAAGCTCACAAACTGTGGAAGACAAACTGCGATATTCAGCTTCAGCAGAGGACTTGGATACCGTAGCTTGTTTCTTAGCTTTCCAAGAAACCAAAGAAGATCCCATGAACACACAATAGCCAGTGATAGATTTCCTTGAAACAGGACAAGCAGCCCAGTCTGAATCACAATAAGCAACCATAGAAAGATCTTGCTGGACAGGAAAGAACAGACCCTAGGAAGGAGTACCCTTAAGATATCTTAAAACATGAAGGGCACCAGACCAATGTTGCTCTGTAGGGGCTTGAACATACTGACTTAATTGTTGTGTGGCAAAGGTAATATCAGGATGAGTGAATCCTAGGTAAAGAAGACGACCAATAAGCCTTCTATATCTGTCAACTTCAAGTAACAAAGGTGAATCATCGATCTGCTGTTATTGTTCTGTATTTGTTCATGATATCAGAGCAGGTTCTACTACTCTTGATTTGTGTTGTTTTTGGATTGAATTGACGGACCGAACAAGGCATCTGTTCATGGTTTTGTGAGTTCTTCAGTTCGAAATGGAGCAGGAAGAGCTCCTGAAACAGGTGATCTTGGAGCTGAGAATCCTTTACTTCTTCAAGGATCATATCATCCTGGTATGGTACTTGTCTCTAATTCTCTTACTGGTTCAAATTACCTGTCTTGGAGTAGAGCTATGATGATTGCATTGGGAGCAAAAACAAAGATTGGTTTTATTTATGGTAGATGTGTAAAACCAGAATCTACTGATCCTAATCTTGATCGATGGATCAAGGTGGATTATATGGTCACTTCTTGGATCTTGAATTCTATTTCAAAGGAGATTGTTGAAGCTTTTCTTTATACAACCTCTTCCTTTGATCTATGGAATGAATTAAAAGAAAGGTTTGGAGAATGTAATGGTCCTCTTCTGTACCAGTTGAAACGTGACATTGCTTCTATAAATCAAGGAGATCTGTCACTTTCACAGTACTATACCAAACTTAAGAAACTTTGGGATAAACTGAGTTGTTTAGCTCCTTTACCTGTGTGTGAATGTGGAGCATCTGCTGCAATGGCTGTTATAGAGTCTAATGATAGGCTGATGAAGTATTTGATGGGATTGAATGATATGTATGATCATATTCGCAATCAAATATTGGTGATGGATCCATTGCCAAGTATAAACAAAGGTTACTCTATGGTTCTTAGAGTTGAAAAGCAAAAGGAAGTACATGTTAGTTATTCACCTATGATGGATACAGCCATGCTGATGAAAGTTAACAAGATGAATTCAGGTGTTTCAACTAATGTTCATAGGTTTGCTGGAAAAGGAAATCATAAGAAATCTGTGAGTAAAGATGATCTGTTTTGTGATCATTGTAAGGTAAAAAGGCATACAAAAGATACTCGTTTCAAACTTCATGGATTTCCAGATTGGTACAAGAAAGACTATGATAAGAAGCAGATATCAAATAATTCGAAATCCTTTGTGAATTTAATGGAATCACCTCTGGACATACAAGATGCAGAATCATCTCAGTTTGAAAATTTTCAGTCGAATATAGCAGCAATGATACATCAGGGGATTGAGAATTTTATGAAAGGAAAGTCTGTTTCGAGAGGCGGAGCTTCTAATCATGTGAATTCAAATTTGATATCGATTTTACAGGTAGCTCCTACAAAAGATCTTCCAGTTCTTGTTCTTCTTTTACTTCAGATGCTTGGATTGTGGATAGTGGAGCAACAAATCATATGTGTACTAGATATGATTTACTTGCTAATGTCAATGTTTTACCTAAGCCTGTTATGGTTTGCTTACACGATGGACATACTAAAGAAGTAAATTGCACTTTGAGATGTGAAGCTGAGTTCAGACTTAATGCTTTCTTCTTGTTTACATATAAAATCATTCGGGTATAATCTTTTGTCGCTTAGTAAGTTACTCTCATCTACTAAACTGACAATTGAATTTTATCCATCATTTTGTGCTGTACAGAACATTGAGAGTTCTCAAGTTCTAGCTGTGGGAAGGATGGTCGGAGGACTATACATACGGGATTCAAGTTCCTTCCATAAGGATGTCATTTCTTCTTTTGTATCACCTTCAGAATTGTCATTAGCTTACTGTAATAATGCTACTGATAAGTTTTCATGGCATTGTAGATTGGGGCACCTTCTGTTCATGTAACAAGACAGCTTGATATGTTACTTAATAGTCGATCAAGTGTAAAACATACTGAACCTTGTGATGTTTGTCAGATGTCCAAACAATGCAGATTGGTTTTTCCAGTGAGTTCTATTCAAACATACTTTTTAGTTGTTACATATGGATATATGGGGACCATATACGCAGTCTTCCATTCAAGGAGCTCATTATTTTTTGACTATCGTGGATGATTTTAGTCAGTTTACAAGGACATTTTTGATGAAACATAAGTCCTTGACAGGCAACATCATCAAACAGTTTTTAGCTTTCATTCAAACTTATTTCAAGGTCTCAGTTCAAACCATTAGGACTGATAATGGAACTGAGTTTTGTAATAAAGATTGTCATGTTTTATTCTCTGATTTGGGAATTGTTCATCAAAGATCAACACCATATACACCTCAGCAAAATGGTGTTGTTGATAGGAAGCATAGACATTTACTGCAAGTTACAAGAACTTTGATTTTTAAGTCTAATTTGTCCACAAAATTCTGGGGAGATGCTGTTCTCACTGCCACATACATCATCAACAGATTACCTACTCAATTACTGAAGTGGAAATCTCCTTATTGTCTTTTATTTGGAAGAACACCAAATTATTCTTCTTTAAAGACTTTTGGTTGTTTATGCTTTCCTACAAATGTTTCACCAAGCAAATCTAAGTTGGATTCAAGAGCTGTTAAAAGTATATTCATTGGTTATTCTCCAGGACAAAAGGCATATAGACTGTATAACATGGCCACACATACATGTTTTGTTTCAAGAGATGTGATTTTCTTTGAACATCAGTTTCCTTTTCATAAAGATTCTGAAAGTTCAAAGTGTCCTCTGCCTATTCCTTCTGAAGATAATTCTGATTATTTGAGAGACATTTCAGATCTTAATGCTCCTACATCAGCTACTGTACCTTCTTCTCAAAATTTACCTATTAATGAAGCATGTTTTTATATTCCTGAAGATGGCTCCTCTGTACCTCCTACTGATGCATTAATACCTCATACTAATGATGATTTACATGAAGATGTCCTGCCTCCTAATGTTGTTGTTACTAGGAAAAGTACTCGTGCAGTTCATAAGCCTCTTTGGCTGAATGATTTTGTTCTAAATAATGTAGAGACGTCTATTCTGCCTTATACACCAATTTCTCTATCTACTGGTAACCTTCCTACATTTCCTTTTATACATTCTCCAAACCTCACTGCTAGCTACAAATGCTTCCTAGCTGCTGTTTCAAATATAAATGAACCTACCAGTTATGTTCAAGCTCAACATGATCCTGTTTGGATTGAAGCAATGGACAAAGAGTTACAGGCTTTGGAAACTAATGGAACTTGGAGTCTTACTACTCTACCACCTGGTAAGAAAGCCATTGGTTCTAAGTGGATCTACAAGGTTAAACTTCATCCTGATGGTTCCTTGGATAGGTGTAAGGCTCGTTTGGTTGCAAAAGGTTTTAATCAAATTGAAGGTGTTGATTATACTGATTCCTTTTCTCCAGTTGCCAAGAATGTCACTGTTAGAATTGTATTATCTTTAGCAGCTGCTCAAGATTGGCCCTTACATCAATTGGATGTTAACAATGCTTTCTTACATGGATACATAGATGAAGATGTGTACATGAAGCCACCTGATGGTTATAATGTGGTTTCACCAATTGTAACCAAGTAGAAATGTACTGAGGAAGAACAAATCCAGACTTAAACTGATGTCTAACCAAGTGGCAATCAATTTCTAAATGCTTAGTACGTTCATGAAAAACTGGATTAGCGGATAGATGTATTGCAGCTTGGTTATCACACCAAAGAGGAATTGGAAGTGAAGTAGGAACATGTAAATCCTTAAGGATATATGAAATCCACAACACCACAAACCGGAAGACAAATCTGCGATATTCAAATTTTCAAATGAGAGGACTTGATACCGTAGCTTGTTTCTTAGCTTTTCAAGAAACCAAAGAAGATCCCATGAACACACAATAGCCAGTGATAGATTTCCTTGAAACAGGACAAGCAGCCCGGTCTGAATCACAATAAGCAACCATAGAAAGATCTTCTTTGACAGGAAAGAACAGACCTTGGAAGGAGTACCCTTAAGATGTCTTAAAACATGAAGGGCACCGGACATGTGTTGCTCAGTAGGGGCTTGAACATACTTGACTTAATTGTTGTGTGGTAAAGGTAATATCAGGACGAGTGAATCCTAGGTATAGAAGACGACCAATAAGCCTTCTATATCTGTCAACTTCAAGTAACAAAGGTGAATCTGGATCTGTAAATTTGCAATCACGAGGGAGTGGAGTAGCAGCTGGTTTAGCCATGAGAAGACCAGCATTAGTAAGTAGATCAAGAACATACTTGCGTTGATGAACATAGAGACCTGAAGAAGATCGAACCAATTCCAAACCAAGGAAATAACGAGCTTGACCAAGATCCTTAATGGTAAACAATGTATGTAAAAAGGTCTTGACTTGATCAATTAAGTCAAGTGAAGTACCAGTAAGAAGAACATCATCAACATAAACCAACAACACCAAAAAATGACCAAAGATTGTTGTAAGTAAACAAGCGGGGATCATGAAGCAGATTGAGTAAAACCAAAAGATTGAAGTTTGGTTGTAAGCTCATGATTCTATCAAGCGAAAGCCCTTTCAAACCATATAGAGATCTATGAAGTTTGCAGACTTGATTAGGTGAAACCACATTATAACCATCGGTGGCTTCATGTACACATCTTCATCTATGTATCCATGTAAGAAAGCATTGTTAACATCCAATTGATGTAAGGGCCAATCTCGAGCAGCTGCTAAAGATAATACAATTCTAACAAAGACATTCTTGGCAACTGGAGAAAAGGAATCGATAATCAACACCTTCAATTTGATTAAAACCTTTTGCAACCAAACGAGCCTTACACCTATCCAAGGAACCATCAGGATGAAGTTTAACCTTGTAGATCCACTTAGAACCAATGGCTTTCTTACCAGGTGGTAGAGTAGTAAGACTCCAAGTTACATTAGTTTTCAAAGCCTGTAACTCTTTGTCCATTGCTTCAATCCAAACAGGATCTTGTTGAGCTTGAACATAACTGGTAGGTTCCTTTATATTTGAAACAACAGCTAGGAAGCATTTGTAGCTAGCAGTGATGTTTGGAGAATGTTTAAAAGGAAATGTAGGAAGGTTACCAGTAGATAGAGAAATTGGTGTATAAGGTAGAATAGACGTCTCTACATTATTTAGAACAAAATCATTCAGCCAAAGAGGCTTATGAACTGCACGAGTACTTTTCCTAGTAACAACAGCATTAGGAGGCAGGACATCTTCATGTAAATCATCATTAGTATGAGGTATTAATGCATCAGTAGGAGGTACAGAGGAGACATCTTCAGGAATATCAAAACCTGCTTCATTAATAGGTAAATTTTGAGAAGAAGGTACAGTAGCTGATGTAGGAGCATTAAGATCTGAAATGTCTCTCAAATAATCAGAATTATCTTCAGAAGGAATAGGCAGAGGACACTTTGAACTTTCAGAATCTTTATGAAAAGGAAACTGATGTTCAAAGAAAATCACATCTCTTGAAACAAAACATGTATGTGTGGCCATGTTATACAGTCTATATGCCTTTTGTCCTGGAGAATAACCAATGAATATACTTTTAACAGCTCTTGAATCCAACTTAGATTTGCTTGGTGAAACATTTGTAGCAAAGCATAAACAACCAAAAGTCTTTAAAGAAGAATAATTTGGTGTTCTCCCAAATAAAAGACAATAAGGAGATTTTCACTTCAGTAATTGAGTAGGTAATCTGTTGATGATGTATGTGGCAGTGAAAACAGCATCTCCCTAGAATTTTGTGGACAAATTAGACTAAAAAATCAAAGCTCTTGTAACTTGCAGTAAATGTCTATGCTTCCTTTCAACAACACCATTTTGCTGAGGTGTATATGGTGTTGATCTTTGATGAACAATTCCCAAATCAGAGAATAAAGCATGACAATCTTTATTACAAAACTCAGTTCCATTATCAGTCTTAATGGTTTGAACCGAGACCTTGAAATGAGTTTGAATGAAAGCTAAAAACTGTTTGATGATGTTGCCTCGTCAAGGACTTATGTTTCATCAAAAATGTCCATGTAAACCGACTAAAATCATCCACAATAGTCAAAAATAATGATCTCCTTGAATGGAAGACTGCTTATATGGTCCCCATATATCCATATGTAACAACTGAAAAGTACTAGATATTTGAATAGAACTCACTGGAAAAACCAATCTGCATTGTTTGGACATCTGACAAACATCACAAGGTTCAGTATGTTTTACACTTGATCGACTATTAAGTAACATATCAAGCTGTCTTGTTACATGAACAGAAGGATGCCCCAATCTACAATGCCATGAAAACTTATCAATAGCATTATTACAGTAAGCTAATGACAATTATGAAGGTGATACAAAAGAAGCAATGACATCCTTATGGAAGGAACTTGAATCCCGTATGTATAGTCCTCCGACCATCCTTCCCACAGCTAGAACTTGAGAACTCTCAATGTTCTGTACAGCACAAAATGATGGATAAAATTCAATTGTCAGTTTAGTAGATGAGAGTAACTTACTAAATGACAAAAGATTATACTTGAATGATTTTATATGTAAACAAGAAGAAAGCACTAAGTCTGAACTCAGCTTCACATCTCCAGTGCAATTTACTTCTTTAGTATGTCCATCAGGTAAGCAAACCATAACAGGCTTAGGTAAAACATTGACATTAGCAAGTAAATCATATCTAGTACACATATGATTTGTTGCTCCACTATCCACAATCCAAACATCTGAAGTAAAAGAAGCCAAAACTGGAAGATCTTTTGTAGGAGCTACCTGTAAAATCAGATACAACTGAATTCACATGATTAGAAGCTCCTGCCTCTGAAACAGACTTTCCTTTCATAAAATTCTCAATCCCCTGCTGTATCATTGCTGCTATATTCGACTGAGATTTTTCAAACTGAGATGATTCTGCATCTTGTATGTCCAGAGGTGATTCCATTAAATTCACAAAGGATTTCGAATTATTTGATATCTCTTTCTTATCATAGTCTTTCTTGTACCAATCAAAATCCATGAAGTTTGAAACAAGTATCTTTTGTATGCCTTTTTGCCTTACAATGATCACAAAACAGATCATCTTTACTCACAGATTTCTTTTGATTTCCTTTTCCAGCAAACCTATGAACATTAGTTGAAACACCTGAATTCATCTTGTTAACTTTCATCAGCATGGTTGTATCCATCATAGGTGAATAACTAACATGTACTTCCTTTTGCTTTTCAACTCTAAGAACCATAGAGTAAGCTTTGTTTATACTTGGCAATGGATCCATCACCAATATTTGATTGCGAATATGATCATACATATCATTCAATCCCATCAAAAACTGCATCAGCCTATCATTAGACTCTAGAACAGCCATTGCAGCAGATGCTCCACATTCACACACAGGTAAAGGAGCTAAACAACTCAGTTCATCCTAAAGTTTCTTAAGTTTGGTATAGTACTGTGAAAGTGACAGATCTCCTTGATTTATAGAAGCAATGTCACGTTTCAACTGGTACAGAAGAGGACCATTACATTCTCCAAACCTTTCTTTTAATTCATTCCATAGATCAAAGGAAGAGGTTGTATAAAGAAAAGCTTCAACAATCTCCTTTGAAATAGAATTCAAGATCCAAGAAGTGACCATATAATCCTCCTTGATCCATCGATCAAGATTAGGATCAGTAGATTCTGGTTTTACACATCTACCATCAATAAAACCAATCTTTGTTTTTGCTCCCAATGCAATCATCATAGCTCTACTCCAAGACAGGTAATTTGAACCAGTAAGAGAATTAGAGACAAGTACCATACTAGGATGATCAGATCCTTGAATAAGTAAAGGATTCTCAGCTCCAAGATCACCTGTTTCAGGAGCTCTTCCTGCTCCATTTCGAACTTTAGAACTCACAGAACCATGAACAGATGCCATGTTCGGTCCGTCAATTTAATCAAAAAACAACACAAATCAAGAGTAGTAGAACCTGCTCTGATACCATGAACAAATACGAACAATAACAACAGAGATCAATGATCAACAAAGATCATTGATCAATGTAACAAGATTTCAATGAACACGATGAAACAATGTAATCTGATCTTATTTCATCAAAAATCAATCTGTATTACATTGTACTTGTTTATATATAAAATTTACATGGTGTACATTGTACCCCCTTGTTACAAACCGCCTAGTACAAACTAACATGAACCCGTAGTACATTACACTTTCGAATACATGATTCAATACATAGTTATCAACTAACATAAACAACACCACTCTTATGTAACACATCAACAGCTCTGTCTATACCAGCACCAACAGCACCAATTCTGTGTAACACATCAACAGCTCTGTACATCTCTATATAATTCTACAGAGTGCTCTAAGACATTTATTTCTGACTTTACATGTATGTATGTAATAGAGTGGTCCTGTGAAAAGTATTGTGACTGGTGTAGAGATGTTCAAGAAGATCTTGGGTTATGGGCAGGTAATTAATAATCTTTATTTGGCGCTTAAGATTTTTATGGAAGTCTATATTTGAGGTTATTATTGAAAAGACTTCATTTTTCCTAGGCTGGAGACATTGTTGGTTTACTTTTGCGTGGCCCGAAATGTGATGATGTACAGAGAGGGTAGGTGAGTTGCAACAAATTTTATTCATGTTGGAAATCCTGAGAGCTGGTTTGTAGTTATGCACTATTTTTTTTTCACTAATGGAATGTAGTTCCGATTAATAGTATGAAATGTCTTGTGTTGTATCCAAATAAGTTGGTAGTTTTTTCTATCGAAGCAATGAAGCACTATATAATTCCAATCGAAACCTCTAAATGTCTTTTTGCATGTTCTTATGGTTTTTGTCCATCAATTTTTATCAATTTTAGGTAGTTGCCAAGCCTGGTTCCCTAAAAACATACAAAATGTTAGAGGCTGAGATTTATGTCCTCACAAAAGATGAAGGAGTACGTCACACGGCTTTCTTCTCAAACTATAGGCCTCAATTTTATATGAGGACTGCAAATATCACTGGGAAGGTTGAATTACCTGAAGAAGTTAAGATAGTGATGCCTGGTGATAATGTAACTGCAACATTGGAGTTGCTAGCACCTGTTCCACTTGAAGCAGGTATTAGAGCTTTCCTTTTCTCATTTCTTTTGAAAGCAGATTCTTTATATATCATGCCATGACTACAATTTGTTTTCTCGTTTTATTTTTGTGATGCTTGTGTTGCTCTGCATTTCGGTTTATTCCAACTCCTGGGGATTCGAGTGCAGGTCATGACCCACCATATATGATGTGCTCATACTGCAAAGATAGCTGTTAAATAATTTTTTTCTTATTGGGATAAAATATTGCATTAGTAGAAAGATTTTACTAAAATGATAGTGTCTTCATCGAGTCAGCTACGTCAGTATTGGCTCTTGAACACTATTTTCAACTAACCGAATGCCTCCAAGTTGTAATGCATGTCAAAATTTGGTATTACACGCCAAGCTCTCCTGTATTGCCACTTTGTAATGTTTAAGCTTGCAGTTCGTCTCCCAATATTATGAAAGTCCTTAAGCTCTACTGGCATTTAGGGTGTTACTCTCTTGAAATAATTATTTTGGGGTGGATAATCTATTATACATGCTTAACCTATTTGTAATCATATATGTTGTGGCTTTTCCTAGATAATTTTGAGAGATGAGACTAAGCAAGCGTTTCTTTTTAGTATGGTGAGTTTCATTAATTGATCTTGAGCATCTTGCTATAATAGATTTTTCAGTTTTTAAAGTTCTTCTCAAGCATAATTTTCAAGTACCTTCTTTTGGATATTTGATGAATTGTATTGTCCATGACTTATTTATTCATTATAAGAAATTCCCAAACTTATTAAGCTTTCGTAGTGTGAAGAACTGATGAGTTTTATTCACTGCTGACATAGTTAAGGTTGCCCCTACAACATTGAACATCGTAGATGTAGTATGCATTGTTCGATTAACAATGCATTCTCGGGTAAACATATTTTTCATGTCTTCCATGTGAATGTCAATTCATTTCTTACAATCTGCAATGGAAATCTACTTACTTTGGACCTGCATTGCTTATCATGCATATTATCGAATGATGAAGTTTCAGTGAAGAAAATAATAACTACGTCCCGAAGTATTTAAGGAGTATACCAATATTCTTTCTATCACTTTATAGTCAACTACAACCATTTGGAAGCTGTACAACCTAAATATAATATTATATAAGAATTAAGATTATAACTTATGTCTATGTGGTTAACTGCTTTACAAATTTTAACACAATTTAAAGATCTAATGAAATGATTAAACACGAATAAAGAAGTCTCACCTAATTTTAGAAACACCTCTTTTTACCTTTTTTGTCTACTTTTTGACACGCCAAACTTGAAAACTTTCTATTTAGTTCTTGCTTTTTCGAGAAGCGCTTGGATATTCAGTTCTTGCCTTTAACACAGTTCGTATTTAGAGATACTTTGATTGTTTTTTGGAAATGAAACAACCTCTCGAATTATTGCCTATCATTCAACATTGTATTCTTTAGTTTTAATCCAGGAAATCTTCTTCTATATCTCTTTAATTTTCTTATTTCGTTTTCAATTACTTTGTTTCTTGATCGATAAAACTTTTTTTCTATCAAGGGCCACTCTACCTTTTGACTTTGTTTTAATGAATTAATGAGATGATAGAGAGTTTGCACTTTGCTTGCGTGCCAAGGGTCTATTCAAGGTTTGTAAGAGGTTTACAATTAAATACTCTTGAGTAATGCAAGAAAAATATGTTGGTTCACTAGAACAAATTAGTCATTTTATAGCACCTAATTCATTGAGGTTTTCAATAACCCCTATATATTGCTTTTTATAACACCTAATTCATAGAGGTTTTTAAGTAACCTCTATGTATTAGGTGATTAGGCTTTTTATAACACCTAATTAATAGGGGTTTTTAGAAATAGCTATGTATTAGGCTATTAAAACTCAACATCTCGGCAATCGAATCATATTATCTAAGGTTTCGATCTCTCGATCTCTAACCCTTTCGATCTCTTGATCTCCAACCCTAAATCACTCTCTATGTCGATGGAGACCACGCTCGCCGAAGAAGAGAATACGATCTCGTCGAGATCAGGAAGAGCAAGCGAGACGACAATCTGCGCAAGAAACGAATAGATGGAGGAGTACCGCTCGCTCTCGCTCTCGCTCCGCCGCACCATGTACCTACATTGCCAAACCCTACTTCTCATCCCGCAATCTCATAACCCGATGTTGGTGATCATCGCTTTGTTTCGATTTTCTGGTTCATTTTAGTACATAGTGAGTGATCCAATCCCAAGTTTTGAAATTTCACAGCTTTGGATGTCAAATGTCGGGGTTTCAGCTTTCAACTTTCAAGATTCAACGATTTGTGATTACATTTACATTGCCAAGCCCCAGTTCTCGTCTCGCAATCTCATAATCTGATGTTGTTGATCATCGCTTTATTTCAATTTGTTCTTTCATTTTAGTGCATAGTGATTGATTTGATCCCAAGTTTTGAAATTTCACAGCTTTGGATGTCAAATGTTAGGGGTTTCAACTTTCTATTTTCAAGATTCAACGATTAGTGATTAGAGTTACATTATTTGTTGTGGAATCTTTGATTAAGGATCCGATAAGACTAATTACAAACCGAGTTTGATTCAGCGACTTGTGTAGGTTGGAGAAGTTTGAACATCGTCTTTGTTAATTGTTTAAAGGATCTGTTTTTAAGATGCTTAATTGGAGTTCAAGATATGATATATTAAGCAGTAGAGTTGTTCTTTGGAAGATGGAATTTTTCTTCAATTAACCATTTAAGCCTGGCAGGGTTCCAATGGGAGTCAACTGTGGGATGTTGCCTTCTCTGTTCAAGCAATTCTCTCAACAAATTCTAGCTATATTAGTTCTTTCATGTAACCCTCAAGCCTAGACTTCACATTCTTATTTCATGATCTTTCAATTGCGTTTCTAGAGCTTGGAATAGGGTATATCTATCATAGCGCTTTACTTTGAGATAACTGGTTGTGAGATATTTCACAAATCATGATTTGTTTTGACTAAGTTTTTTTAAGTTATCTTTCCTATGTAATTATCTTTGTACTGGAATTATGTCATAGTACTTTCACCTCCATAGTGCTTTATAATTGCCCCATCCCACAGCTTGAGCTTTGTTTGGCATGCATTGGATAGCGCATGCGAACTTTGGATCAAAAGCATCACGTGGCCATCTTCTTGGGTAATTTTGCTTGACATGCTATGAATCTCCATGTTTTATTCTAATTATTTTATGCCCTCTTTAAAAATGATGATGCATCTGAATCTGCAATCCCTCTCTTCCTCCCCAGTTTGCCCAAAAATTTTTCTTGCTCAGGAAAGGGTATCGTACTGCTTACAGGTCGAATTTAGTTAAACCATCATCTGGGATGGATTCAAGTGATGCTCATCTATCACAAACCTCTACGTGTGAACACACCTTTTTGCCTTATAACTTGCATTATACTATTGTAATCTGCAGCATACACGCACCCAATTGGTGAAGTAATAAGAAATAAAATTAGGTTGAATATCCATCAAACACTATATATTGGATGGTTTGCTTCATTTGAGAAAATGTACTGCTTTTCTTATCCTTTTTAGAATCCTCAACAGTCCCTCTTAAGAATTAATAAAAGATCCCTACTGACCCCATTATAAGTGTCATTTTGCGCAGACATAATGGAAAATTTCAAAAAAAAACTTAGTGGATTTCTGGTTCATTTCCACCAAGAAATGGTGGACAAGACGCCGCAATATACCGTCATTTATGTTTAGGCAAAATTCAGTAATTGTACCTTTGCTTGCTTTCATGCCTAACTGACTATTAAAATTGTTTTCATTTGTATATCCAAAGTTTGGCAGTATGTGTGAACCATTCCCTTGAATTCCGATTTTTATTAGTTTGTTTGCAACATAAGTTGGAGTAATAATCTTACTTATTTGGTATCTCAAACTTGTTATTGATTTCCTTCACTGGTGCTTACTTAGTGTTGTAAATGGGCATGCGCTATCCACAGATTGCGGATTCAGATGCATCATCATTTTCATCTCCAAAATTCTGCTTTGCTCTCACTTCTCTATACATAGCATCTCTCCATCTATCCATCCCTTACTTTTGCTTTCTTTCCATTCCAATTCCTTCATCTTTACAAAACATCCTCCGCTGGCAACCTACGCATTGATGCTCTATCTCCTCAGACTTTATCGGCCTTCATCTTAGGTGATCAAATTCTTACATTTTCATGTATATTATCACTTAATTTTGATGGAATAATTCCATGTTATGTTGGTCTTTGAATCGGTGTAGGTTGATGCAGAACAACAGTGTAAACTCGGAAAGCCTGCGTCGCATGACCAGATATAAAATCGGGTACGGGGTTCTCCAAAGTAAGATTTTTAGTTTTGATTCTTGGACTAAGTTTCTCTCATTTTCTAATACTTTGCTTGTTAGTTTGCACTTGCGACTAGGAGCATCATATAAAATTTTTAGATAGTTGTAGCAATTGTAATCGAAGAGGGAAAGGGTTTGATATATATAAGCAGTCATTAATCTGCAATATTCTCTTCGATTTTCATTTCGATTATGTAGATTCAGTAGTAGTAGTAGTAGTTGTTGTTGTTGTTGTTGTTGTTGTTGTTGTTGTTGTTGTTGTTGTTGTTGTTGTATGTTGAGGTTTTGAGCGATTGTGATGGAGATTGATGGCTTTATCTAGTTGTTTTGAAGAGAAAAGCATTGACAGGTGATCATCTGACCCTTAATTAATTTTACTTGACTGATTATCTTTGAGATATTTGGGACTGAGGCTATGTTGTTGTTGTTGTTGTTGATTATCTTTGAGATATGGTATTTAATTACTATGTATGAGATCTATGATTCTTGATAAAGATATATTTGTTTTGTGATTTGTTTCTATGTTTAGTTTTGATACTAGTTACTTTTAATGTGTCCAGCATGTAAGTTGTGATCGTTTAAGGAATTTTCCAAAACGAGTTATGAACTTATGAAACTGCATTGATGTATTCACAATAGGAAAGGTATGTTTTCCTTTGTTGGTGGTATCTTGTCTTCTTCAGTTAATGGAATTTTGAGATTGTCCTAGTATTATTCATAGTATTTCGTGCAGTGTTTCTCGAAACCTAAGCCTATAAATATTTACTGGAATGTATAGGAATTAATTATGACTTCTCTTGGGCATGGCTTTAGATAGTGTCAATCATGAATGCTGGGATTTTTGTTTTGTTATAAAATGTTGGGAATTGGAAAACTTATTTTCCCAATAACCATGTCGTATATGGAGAATAGTTTTTAGATGGTTTATTAGACATATATTCCATTTCAAGAAACTTGGTGGTGGGTATAGTTTGAAAAGTTAGTGAACAAATTAATGCAATTTCTAATTAGACGCACAATCTCGTTAGGAATTGTTTGGACAAATTCTTGTATAAATCATTCTTGTTTTGTGAGAGGAAATCATCTGTCTCACTAAGTTTTGGATGTTTTCATATAGAAGTTTTCGGGTCATTTTTCATTTTGTTAGCAGTTGAACTGTATAATTGCAATATTGCTGGCTAATTTTATTTCATTAAAAGGTTGCAGGACTAACAAACAACTCCAATTTTGAGGAAGCACATGTAGTGTGCCATTGTGTGGGAAAGCATCAAGCCCTTGGTGAATATGTGCTTGATGTCGCAAAGGTATCACGTATCAACATTCTAAAATTGCAAATGGCCTTTCTTTGTTGATTTTATGGTTTGCTGTGATTACTGTTAGTCTATATAATTTGAAACAATCAACACCATAGGATAGAGAACACTTAAAAAATAGCTTTAACCTCATGGGCAACTGAATAACCAAAACGAGGAGGCAATTTACACTTTATACTTTTCGTTTATAATTTGACTGCTTTATGATTCAGTCCTACAATGTATGCCTTTATGTGCAGATGTATTTGGGCGGTTATCTCATAAGCAATGTAACATGGTCTTTTTCATTGGTAAAATACTGTTGTTTAATGTTTACTGTGTGGTGTTGAGCTTTTCTCATATGCAAATTGATGATTTTAAATTTCTTTCTTACCAAAAATATATATGTATATAATATATGCACTTCAAAGACTAGTTGCATAATTAATATCTTTTTGTTTCCACTTTTATTAGTAATCCTATATTTCATAGTGGTTGAAGAGAAGAGAAGTGTACAAGTAGAGGTATGTTCTTGCTAGCCTTGTAAATATTTTCAAGATTGTCTTGTCTCTCACTACAATCGTGTTTGAGTCTTCTTTTCTTGCAAATATTGATGTTTATATGTTTAAAAAATGTTTGTAGGTCATCAAAGGAAGCAAAAAGGTCAAATTTACAATATCTGACATTGTTGATGTGATACCTGTCAAAAGAGGTCACAAGGTTGGTGGAAATTAATATATGGTCAAGGAGTTTTATTAACACATAACAATATTATTGAATATCTACAGGTTCGGTACGTAGGTGCAAATAATTACACTCATACATCAAGGTCGAGAGTTTTTGAGTCTTTCAATTTATAAATTCGAAGAGTATACATAGATTGTTCTTAATTAAAAGAAAATAAACTTTGTTACCTCCTCATTTGTATGAACATTTTTTAATGGAGAGCCAGGACAACGAGGGCTTGGTGGAGGTCGCGAAGAGAGGTAACTGCAATGGCGGCCAGCATGGGGATTGCATCTGCGCTAGGAAGGACGGACAGAGGGTGAGCAAATGCAACTGGAGGCAGTTTTGGGCTGAGAAGAAGAGGTTCACCATCACTACTCTTCATGATGGTGGAGTAAAAATACAAGAATTAGCTTTCAACAAAACCTACAATATCTTACTAGATTCAAGGAAGTTGCATTGGGTCATCAAGATTACGAGACTTGCATTGGGCTACTCAGATCAGTGGATACAAAGGGTTTTTAGCAGGTTTCGTGAAATGTGTGGCTATCGATTTGTTGTTTTGTTGATTGGTTGTAGAACACCGCGAATTTCTTGATGGAATAATAATATTGCGAGTGGAATGTAGATTTGTTATGTTTTCAATTGAAAATGGAAATGGAAATTAATTTTGGGCATTTTCAGCTATTATTTTTTTTATTTTTTTTTAAATTACACTTGATAGGGGTTTGAAACCCTATGTAAGCCTTTGACGATAATATAGAGGTTTCAAACCCCTATGAAATCACTATAATTGATAGGGGTTTGAAACCCTTATGTAAGCCTCTGAAGATTTTATAGAGGTTTCAAACCCTTATGAAATAGTCAATATTTGATAGAGGTTTGAAACCCATATGTAAGCTTTGAAGATACGATAACGCCTTAGAAGATAACACTTTTCATAGAGGTCAAAAACCTCTATGAAAAGTCTTTCGTAGAGGTTCAAAACCTCTATCAAAAGTTAAATTTGTTCTAGTGTTTATTCATTTCTTTTCACAGTCAAAGATCCCAAGATCTAGAAGTGTTTCGATATATAGTACCCACATTGCAAGGTAAGAAGGAAATTTGTGAGGTTCGTTCTGCATGAATATAAATTAATTTTGTTTCTTATTGTTCAAGTTCGTAGGTTATCTACTGTTTCTTATTTGGTGTATCACTCATAATAAATTTACTAAGTTCATGAGCATATATGTTGTTTTTATAATCGAAGATTGATTTAATCTTGTAGAGAAAAAAGCTGGGATAATTTTGAATGTAGTTCCCTTAGTGGATCCATTATGCAAACAAGAAATGCCTAAAAACCTTTTTTATTTACTTAACTAATACAACAAGTCCTCAATCCCAAATTATTCAAAGATATATTTCGTGTTTTCATTGCTACGCATTAATATCATCAAAAGAACAAGTGCATTCACCGCACAATAAATGAACAAAAAATGAATTGTCAATTCTATAAAAAAATAAGTCAATCATAGACCATGTAATTGTTCCTACTCTATAAAAATGAGCTCAGTGGAGTACATATCACTAGAACAAATTCTACTTTTCATAAAGGTTTTGAACCTCTATGAAAGACTTTTCATAGAGGTTTTTGACCTCTATGAAAAGTGTTATCTTTTAAGGCGTTATCGTATCTTCAAAGCTTACATAGGGGTTTCAAACCTCTATCAAATTTTGGTTATTTCATAGGGGTTTGAAACCTCTATAATATCTTCAAAGGCTTACATAGGGGTTTCAAACCCCTATCAATTGTAGTGATTTCATAGGGGTTTGAAACCTCTATATTATCGTCAAAGGCTTATATAGGGGTTTCAAACCCCTATCAAATGTAATCTAAAAAAATAATAGCCGAAAATGCCCAGAATTAATTTCTATTTCCATTTTCAATTGAAAATATACAAATCTACATTCCACTCGCAATATTATTATTCCATCAAGAAATTCACAGTGTTCTACAACCAATCAATAAAACAACAAATCGATAGCCACACATTTCACGAAACTAATCAATAAAACTCAGCTTTTCATTGTCAGACAATGTGTTAGCAGAGAGAAGTATCTGTAGAAAGTCACCATGCTTATTTGAAACTTCACCATTGCCAATTCTCTCATCCACATTTGCTTTGACAGTGGAAACAATTCTTGTTCTAGCCTGTAAAGCAAAATCAATAAAAAATGTTGGCCCACAATTTTTGGTTTCTAATCTTTTTCTCCTTTTGAAAAAAAAAGAAGATAAACATTATGCAACACTTTGAGGGGTAATTAAGTTATTCACAATTCACAATGAAGTCGTCCGCAAAAAAAATATAAATTTGTAATATGTAGTCCAAGTGATCTATGAAAAAACAGCAAAGGCAATCAAAGGAACCACTGGGTTAAATGGATGCAATCAATGTTTTTCTCTAGGGCAATGCAGAAAGAACAAGCTCAAATTAATGACCGACACTTTATTATCAAGTCCAAATTAAGTTGCACTAGTTGGACTTACAATGCATTATATTTGTTAAAAGCATGCGCATACACAAACTCAATTGGCATATTTGCAAAGTACTGCTAATATTTACTATGAAGATGTACGGTGAGCCAGATAAACTTCCAATGATACAAAAACCAAGAGTGATTTCCTATCACAATTCGCAACCATACAGATTACAATTCCTAATAATTTTGCCAATTCAAGTTCAATAATTGAAAAAATAACATTTCATAAACGGAAACAAACACGTTGTTTACCGCCACAATCACTCTTGCCTATAATAAATCTATCTTCAATTAGATATACAATGCATACACTCAAGACTACAAGTACCAATAAGGCAATGTACCTTTTTTATTTCTTCGATTAGCACGGCAGCTTTGAAACTTGTCGTTGCTTGGTCACTTCCTCTCCATCTCACTTTGGCAAGTATTTGAATTGAGATACTATCTTCACAACTCAAGTTCTCAGACCGAAAAACACACAGAATTGGAAACAATAGAATGACAGTGTATGAAAAATGATAGTTGCATTACCAACTTTGCTTACCTACAATGTTGCTTCCCAGTAGTTAAAGGGGAGCCTTTCGTATTTTTGGATGGTGTGTAGATTAGTTGCGGTGTTCCTTCTGATTTCTTCTTACGGTGAGCTAATTGAGAAGAGCGAGAATGATAAGATAAGAGGGCAATGTCATTAAGATCTTGTAAAGGACCTAAGCCCTTACAATCTCATCCATGGAAGGCCGAGACTTTGGGTCCCTGCTGAGACAGTAGAAAGCTATCTGGGCTACTTTCTGCACCCCTTTAATACAGTAATTGAGCTCCAACCGACTTTCGATCTAGTAAGAGAGATTCACATCTTCAATGATTTGCTAACAACAACAACAACAATCGAGATAAATTGTAATACACGGACATGCTTAATTAGCACTCCAAAATATTATAAGATAATAGTTATCCATCCATGACCAATTCAAAAGTAGAAAAAAAGTTACCTGGATTAAAATTGTTGCTCTTGTCTGCAGCCTAAACCTAAGGTCATTGCGTGTCACCATCACTCTCAGTCCAAAATATTATCAATATGTTCGTGCAATCAGCAAAGTCTCCAACTTTGTCAACTCGAACAAATTAAGTTAGATAGCAACCTACGGGTAAAGGCATAGAGCTATTACAAGAAGATAAACGAGCAATCCAGAGTATCAGATACTTTTCAGTAACGAGCAGCTTAAGGTAGGTACTAGTATAAAGCGCATAAAAGGACATTTAGAAGACGAACATAACCCAAACTAGAAAGAAACAACTCAATGTTCGAGCTGGAACATTGACGCCCATTGCAAACATCTCAGTTGAAAATAACACCTAGATAAGGGAACAGTAAACAACACTTGTCAAGTGTGATTCAAAGAACAAACAAAGTGAATGGTTCTTTACTTGGAAAATTATAATGCATGGTCATACATGAGATAAGAGAAACACTACTGGTTTATTGGAATCTAAGCTTTAGATTATCATGTAACTTTATTTGATTATTGTAATGCAAACATTTAAAAGCTCTAATCTTATACAATGAATATTATTTTATAATACAAGCTGCAGCCTTTTTTATGCCTCTGATAAGCATTAATATTTTATTGATCATAATATGTAGCACAAATGAGGTTGGTTCATTACTCTCGCCAATATTTGTCTGTTCACAGTATTAGTTACATATCATATGTCATTCTATCAATGATGATTTCTCCTTCGCCTTTCAGGTAAAAGTTTCGATTCATTCTTACTATTTTCCCCTTTTATTCCTTGGAGAAAAAAAAATAGTTATATAAATACAGGAATATTTTTTACATTGTATATTTCTTACATTGTCTTCAACAGGAATGTCCTTTACTTGGAAAAGTAAACAACACTTGTCAAGTGTGATTCAAAGAACAAACAAAGTGAATGGTTCTTTACTTGGAAATTCATAATGCATGGTCATACATAAGATAAGAGAAACACTTCAATTTGGCCAAGTATGAGATACTTGCCACTAATAATATTGATGTCAAAAACAACAAATAGAGATGTTATAAGTATAAGAAAAAACCAAAAGAGCTGCAAGCATAGGTAGCCAAACGGGTACATAATGAAGGCATTTGTTCAAAGGCATACGACAATTCCAGAAGATTATGGTCCTCGAGATTCAAAAAAAATGCTCTGGAGTTGCCAAGAATCTCTAGCGAGATAGATGAAGGCATGAGGCATCGGTTGCCAAAGGCAAAGTTGGGGCTCATGTCGAGTCAAGGGCGTAGTAATTTAGTTGGCCTTTTATCTAAAAAAAGTATACATGACTGATGTTGTAAAGTATTATTAAAGATAGAAAATTGCATTTGTTTTGGCAAGAATTCATCCATCGATGAATGTTATCTTTTCCATTTCAAATAAAGAATTCAATAGAAAGGGTATGCAATTTGATGCTTCTTTCTTCTTTGCATGTGATGATTGAGTGCCATATATAATGCAGATGATCAGTCCTCCAAATAAAATGCATCACCAAACTCACCATGTATATGTATATTTCACAATGAAAAAAAGGCCATGTTGCTTTGCATTGTATGCAAGTTAAACTACGTTCAATGTCTGTCCAGAATACCAATCACCAATAATAAAACTTCACAAAACTGAAAGCCGATAAGTTGCACTAGCAAAGATAATATATAATAAGAAAAAGTCGATAGACGGAATTACCTTAATCACGCCTCGGCAAAAAAGCATCTCAACGACTTCTTTGACAATAGGAAGCAGCCATGCATGGTGCACTCCAATTCCCCTACGCAGGAGATTTTGGACCCTAACAACCTACCAAAAAATACTCAAGATTGAATGGGACATCAAGATCAACAATACTCAAATCAGCAGAGACCTGCAAAAGAGGAAGTGATATAATTACCACGAATTTGATAAACATAATTTGAGATAAATCTCGGTTTAGAACTTGGAGGCACTTACTCGACTCAATCGCATATAGAAATCAAACACCAAATCTCTATTTTGCAAATAGACCACCATGTTCGTAAGAAAAACAAAGTGAATAAAACCTGAGTGCATGAATAGGAACAGCTACAAATGAAAATAGCTAAATAACACTACCAAAAGTTCTTTATAACCTAAAAGTAATTTCCTCACAACTCCATGAGCTCTCATACTTTCACCAATATTCTTTTGCATCCTGCCCCATAACTTGGGTAAGAACTAGCAACTCTCAATAAGTAGATATACTTGCAAATGTGTGCAGCATGCATATGTTGACAGAATTAAATTAGTTTAAGAAGATTGACATATAAGCTCACCTTCCAGCAAATGTAACAAGGAAAATCTTTAAAACAGAGCTACATACATGTTCATCATAGTTTTGATGCATTTAGTTTCAGCATCCATATCATGTAATCAACTCAAGCACCAGTCCTTCACCTACGGAAATAAACAAATATTAGAAGACATAAGAAATCTAGTTCAGTAATCCAAGTGCTACAATTTTTGTAACGTGCTATCATAAAAAATTCCATATCTTTCTCTACAAAATTTTAGCTCTGATAATGATAATAAATAAAGACGGCATTGAAATAGGAGACTGGTTGCATACACAATGAACAAAAAAAAGAAGGAAAACCCAAAGCCATTGCCACTAATTAACCCTTGCCTTATACTAGTCTTAATTGGTCCTTCACATTTTTGTTTGTAAAGTTGGATCACTTTCTCTTCGGCACAGAAAGAAGCAACTGTTCTTATACTTCCAACTGCATCATTAGCAACTTGGCTTGCTTCTTCATACATCATTTGCAACAATTTAATTAAGTTTATTAATCATAAATTGCTTAACTAGGAAAGATCAATTAAAAAAGAAAACTCTTTTCTATTTCAATTCATATTTTCGAAGCATCTCTACATGCAAGTTAAGGGAAGGGAAGAGGGCTCACTTAAAAGGGGAAATGTGTGAAGTGGACAAATGAAGAAGTTCATCGTAGCTATCTTAATTATATATGTATATAGATATATATATTACGTTCCTAGATTGAATTTCGACAAACAAGTTTTAGTGCAAACCTTGGCATTGGCGCTGAATCCCTTCATGAACTTCAACTGAATGTATCCATTAAGTCCCATTAGAGGCAAAAGAACAAGGATAACAAAAGCCAAAATCCAGTTGGCTGAGAAAGCTATAACAACTTTCCTATACACAAATAAAAAAATTTGCAACTTTCCTATACGCAAATCCAAAGCATCAAATGTATGGCTCATAACCAGTTTCGAATAAAAAAAAACACTTGATGAAAAACAAAACTCACTCTTATTGAAAAAAAGAATTTCTGGCAAAACTTCTCAACTTGGATGGGGTCGTTCCCTCTTAAATTATAGCAAATTGCTAATGTTAAAACCGAAAGTTCTGCACATCTAGCGATAGACATCAGGCTTGCATCAAGAAAAGACATTACCTACAAATTGCAAGATACAAAAGATTTTTAGATATCAGTCTTGTTTAGAGACGAAACCTACATAACTGAGAATTTAAAAATATATATGAAATGTACAGTTGCACATGTATACAAAGTAATGTAGTGTGGGGTCTACAAACTGGCCAAGAAAAGAATATTAGACAAGGAAATACGATCCGAAGAAGAAAAAACGTTTTAGTGAAAATGGGGTTAAAAGCCTAGAACCTATAAAATTAAATGAAGATTTCACTCGCAAGATCAAAGCAAGTGGACGGAATTCGAACAAAGGTTTCAAGAGGTACCTTAGCACTTCTATAGTTGGAACTATCTGTTGTGCTGCATACCCTGTAAAATTATAAAGAACACCAAAGCAACTTTGTTAAATCACCATGAAAACAACAAACAACTCAACTACAATAGAAGGGGACTGGTGAGACTACTTTTGCCAACCATAAAAAAATTCTATAAATTTGAAGTTTTGACCATATGGACCTCATATAAGATTAAAAAACTTTTTTAGCTAAATCTTTCAGGTCTCCTAAATAATCGGTTCTCTTCAACCACCAGTATTTCCATATGTTTTCATACTTTTATGAGAAATGATAGTCGATCGTGGGGCGCTAACTATTCAAAAATGCCGCAGCATTGACAAATTGCAGATTTAACAAACACCACTTGATGAGAAATAAACATCAGAATAACTTAAAATTTCAATTTAACAACTAACAAAACCAATCAAAAAGGGGTCAAAAACTTGCATTTCTTATTAGCTTTAGGCATTCCCATTCCTATCCCAGACTGCCAAAACAGCGAACTCTATTCAAATCAACAAAATTCCCAAAATCAACCAAGTCCCATGTCAACAACCCGTTCCACTCATCTAAAAACTTCGCATATAAATTTGATTAATCTAGTACCACTAAAAATGCTAGACAAAGAGAGAAAAATCAGTACTAAAACTGGTGTTGTGGCCATGCTTATAAGTTTTATTAATCTAGTTATAAGTTGCAGTATATGCATGGAAGAACTAATGAAAAGTATATGAATATATATAGGATGTTAATTACATGTATAATAGTGACTTATAATGTGAAATCCGTAATTCTTCTGTCCTTACTCCTTATTGACTTGGAAATAATTCATTGAAAGGTTACCACCCTTCACATATATATTTGGCGAGTGTACTCTGACCATCCTTACATGCGCGTGCATACAGGTCATACTGACCTTCATTAAGTGGAGACTTTCATATGTGATCATTGATTTAAAAATAACCATGAATATAACTAAACAAGAATCTCACAAGAGCAATTGAATTGACAGAAGAAATCCACAAAATTTGACAATTTCATGACTTAAAGATAAGTACACAATAAAGGCAGTGCCATGGCAACTAAAGCAACAAAAGATGCGAATGTATGGATAATTAAAGAACCCGTAGCCTTGTTTTTACAAGGTCCGAGCCATTTCGGCTTCGATTTCTTTGATCTTCTCAACGATTCCCATGTTTTTCTTATGTTCCTAATATCAGAAAACTGAAATATCAGATTTTGATGCAATGCACAAAACAATCAACAACTCCGCATAAAAAACAACTAAAAAATTGATTAGTCTGTGTCGAGGTTCGAATTGTACCTATGCGAGGTATTTCGGAGAGTCTTTAATGAATCAATCGAGTGAAAAAATGAGAAGTTGATTAGCGCGAGAAATCTGTAACCATTAACAAAGCGAAAAGAGAGGTTTTGCGAGGGCAAACCTGAGTGTTGGAGCGATTGGGATGTAAATGTAACACAAAACCTGAGGCTTTGCAACTCCATTGCTGCGTCCATCAAATTTAACAAGCCTATTCGACGAGAACTGGTGCAGTGGTTGGGGCTAGGGTTGGGGTTTGGTGGCCGAGAAAACAAAAAGATGAAGAGAGAAAGAGGAGGAGATGTAGAGAGAGAAATTGAGATGGGAATCAGAGTACCTGGAGAGTGAATCGTTGGTTGGAGAGTGAATCGCTGGAGAGTGAATCGTTGGAGAGTGAGATTTATGGATCGCGTGATAGAGGAATTGAGAGAACTGGTTTTGAGTTGATGAGAGTCGATGAAAGTATCTTGATTAAGAGTGGTTTTGAGTTTTAATAGCCTAATACATAGAGGTTACTAAAAACCCCTATGAATTAAGTGCTATAAAAATCTTAATTGCTTAATACATGGGGTTACTTAAAAACCTCTATCAATTAAGTGTTATAGAAAGCTTAATCATCTAATACATAGGGATTACTCAAAAACCTCTATCAATTAGGTGTTATAAAAAGCCTAAATTGTTCTAGTGAAAGGAAGGTTTACATTAGACATGCATATTCTCAATTACAGTAGGAAAACAGATGCACTTAGATGAAATTAAATAAAAAAATTTAATGGGGATAAGACCCTAGTCATCATGAAAGCACAAAAACATAACTAGAACACAATAGAGAAAGTTGCGATAGGAAGAAAAAAGGTAAGTATGTTGTTATTCTACATGAAAAGCTATAGAAAAATAAAAGTAGCCAGCTCACTCACCATTTTGCCAATGGCATTTAAAAATATCTAATAAATTGGGTAAAGTTCTATATAGATGACTACAACAATCTTAAACATGCATCAACCAACATAATTTTCTTGCATTACTCGAGGTTATTTAATTGTCTACGAAGTAGGGATAATTATACGGTCTACGACTGACTTTTCCATTTTTTAATAGGAATTGACAATTCATTTAATTTGGTTAATTTATTGTGCGGTGAATGCATTTTTTATTTTGATATTTTTTTGATAAATGAATGGTAAACACTGAACTAAATTGAACCAACATGATATTAATGTTAAGCATGCATCAACGTATGTTGGACCATGTACTCTGAATGTTAACTCGTGAAATAATTGCTTTATTCCATGATCTATATCACCCCTGTGAAGGTACAAATTAATGTCAAATTCTTTAAGAGACTCCTTGGAGCTGTATTTGAAATGCACTAGTGCATTTAATGTATCAACCCACAAAAGACTGGACTTCCGCATTTCAATTAGGTGAATAATGAAATCCACCAACTTATCTATGATTGCAAGTACTTTTTAACACCCATGAACTTCTGTAGGAATAAGGTTGAAGAAGATGATACAGAACCATTTTAGTGAACAAAAGATTGGCGTTTTTTCACTTGGTATCTTGTGGCCAATTGATCCATGAAACTTGGTTATATGTTATCTATTGTTACACATAGATATTAATGGTGGCGTAAGGACCCATGACACTTCGATATATTTTATCTATCGTTGTACATAAATATTAATGATCACATAAGGAGATAAATTGCAAAGAGCTATTCAAGTTATGCAATCCTTGACTGACTTATTTTATAAAAAAAAATAAAAAAAAAAAAAAAAAAAATAACTCATGTTGATGTGTAGTGATGTGAAATCAACCTTAATTAGTTTTAGACGTTACACCACCTTATATATGGTGACGGATATGTGAATGTGCATGTGGTACATTAATTAATGGGTTTAATAGTACACCATGAAGAAGAAATATGTGGAAATAATTAATGGGTTCAATAGTACAATATGAAGAAGAAATATGTATGGAAAACGTTATCTCGTAGTGAGGGATACGAATGAACTGCGGAATTCCATCCATGGTGGAGGGCCTGTATATAGAATCCATTATCTATATGTCATTATACATAGATATTAATGGTGACGTAAGAACCCATGACACTTCAATATATGTTATCTATCGTTATACATAAATATTAATGGTCACATAAGGAGTGCAGTCCTCGACTGACTTATTTAATATAAAATAAATTGTCAAATAGAGATTCTAATGTTGATTGTAACATTTGATATTAAATAAGTATCTTGTATCCTAGATTTTAATGTGTTCAAATTAGCGCACATGAATGAAACATTCTATAACAAATTAAAAAAAATGAAATGGAAAAGAGGAAATTGATAGACTAAACTAGGATTTGGAGAGGCCAAAATCAAGAGAAGGCCATATTTGTATTGATGATCACAGTAAATTACAAGAATATATAGACAATTTGAGTAGTCTATTTACTCCCAAAATCAGTTCATACAACACGGTCCCCCTTTTCACAGTTTTTCCCTATTTATATACTCTACTTAGTGTAACTAACTGGACCAACGCATGTTGGTCCCCTCTTCCCTTCACTTAGTGTTGACCACTGATGCTTTGCCACGTGTCCCCTCATGCTTCTTGTGCCTTCGAGAATACTTCAGCTTAATAGGAGGCTTATCAATACCACCCCCACAAAAACCCACCTTGTCCTCAAGGTGGAACTCCGGGAATTGACGTCGGATGACATCCACCAGTTCTCAAGTAGCCTCAAAGAAAGGTAAGTCTTTCCAATAGATCAGCACTTCGCGTCCCCTTTCAGGTCAGTGAAAACCAGCTACCTGCGTCGGTACAACACTCCATTCCATTTCAGCAGTCAGTGAGGCCGGAAGTGGCTGCGCGCACCCGATCCATAGAACCCAAGACAGACGCGGTTGGGAGATGTGAAAAATAGGGTGGATGGACGTAAACAGAGGTAAATCCAGCTTGTATGCAACAGCGCCGACCCGTTCCAGCACCTTAAATAGGCCAAAGAAACGCAAAGACAATTTCTCATTGGGGCGACGAGCTAGAGAGCGCTGGCGGTAAGGTTTGATTTTCAGATACACCAAGTCCCCAATGGATAACTCCATATTCTTTCTATGAGTATCGATGGTAGCTTTCATCTTGGACTGAGCGCGGGCAAGGTGGAACTTTAATTCATCAAGAATTACATCCCGAGTCTTCATCTCGAGCATCCAAATCTGCCACTGCAGAGTATATGCGTCATAGCGGACAATGGGAGGAGGTTCACGTCCATAAACGGCCTTGAAAGGCGTCATATTAGTGAAGCATGAAAGGTTGTGTTGTACCAAAATTCAGCCCAAACCACCCACGAACTCCATTGTTTTGGTGTATCCGACGCGAAACAATGCAAATACGTTTCAAGACACCTATTCGCAACCTTGAACTGCCCATCGGATTGAGGGTGATAGGCGATGCTATGGTGCAAGCGAGTACCTTGGAGTTTGAAAATCTCAGACCGGAATGAGTTGAGGAACACCTTGTCACGGTCCGAAACAATAGAGCGGGAAATCCATGTAAATAGACCACTTCCCGGATAAAAACAGCAACCACCGACTTTGCAGAAAATAGGTGAGCCAATGGAATAAAATAGCCATATTTGGTCAAACGATCCACGACTACAAAGATAATCGAAAACTCATTTGACTTTGGCAAGCCCTCGATGAAATCCATCGCCACATCTTCTTAGACTTGTTGAGGAATCGGGAGTGGTTGTAAAAGACCCACCGGAGAAAGGGATTGATACTTATGCTGTTGACAAATAGAACATTTGGCCACATAGCGTTTGATGTCTTGACGCATTCCCACCCAATATAAGTCACGCTCGATCCTTTTAAAAGTGCATAGAAAACCGGAATGACCCCCAAGAGCTTCGTCATGGTACTCAAACAAAATGTGCTGAAGCAAAGGAGACCCTTTTGGTAGCACTAATTTAGACTTGAACAACAATAACCCATGGTGTATAGCATAATGAGGCCATGCAACTGAGCCTTGTTGCAAGTCTGCCAAGACCTTAGAGAGGAAATGGTCATGAGCCACGGCATCCTTAATGTCCTGCACTTCAAGGATTCGAAGAGAGACTAAAGTTTGCAAAGAAACACTACTAGGAGGAGTAATGTGGGACAAAGCATCAGCGGCCTTATTCGTGACACCCGCTTTGAAATGAATCTCAAAGTCGTAGCCAATGAGTTTAGCCACCTATTTTTGGCACTCTGACTGAACCACTCATTATTCCAAGAGATATTTTAAACTCCGTTAGCCGGTGGTGTTGATGAGGAAATGACGTCCAAGTAAATAGTGCCGCCATTTTTGGACCGCCAAGACCATCGCCATTAGCTCCCGTTCATAGATAGACTTTAGTTGGTTACAGGGTGAAAGCAACTGACCGAAGTAGGCAATAGGATGCCCCTGCTGCATTATTACGCCCCGAGGCCGAAACCCGAAGCATCAGTTTCCAAAACAAATGGTTGGGTGAAATATGGGAGTCTCAGAACCGGCAACGTGGTCATTGCTTATTTCAACAACTGAAAAGCCTTTTACGCCTCCTCACACCACGCAATGCATCTTTCTTTAGCTGCTTGGTAAGTGGGAAAGCAATTGACCCATAATTTTCCACAAAACGCCGATAATAGCCAGTAAGACCGAGGAAACCCCTTAACTCCTTAATATTTGTAGGTGTTGGTCATCACTGCATTGCATCAATTTTGGATGGGTCCACTGAAACCCCTGTGGCCGAAATCCAATACCCCAAGTACTCAATTGAATGCTGCCCTATAACATACTTCTTGGCATTAACATGGAGATGGTTGTCCAGTAAGACCTGAATAAATTGAGACAAATGGTCCATATGCATCGCAAGATCCATGTTATAGACCAAAATATCGTCAAAAAACACAAGCACAAAGTGGCGTAAGAATGATCGAAATACTCGATTCATAAGAGCTTGAAAAGTTGTCGCCGCGTTGGATAAACCAAATGGCATCACTATGAACTCATAATGCCCCTCATGGGTGCGAAATGCAGTCTTTGGAACATCCGAGGACTTCACACGAATTTGGTGATAGCCCGATTTCAAATCCAGCTTGGAAAAAATCGATGCTCCATGTAGTTCGTCAAGCAACTCATCAACAACCAGAATGGGAAACCGATCAGGGATAGTCACCTTATTTAATGCTCGATAATCAACACAGAAATGCCAACTCCCGTCTTTCTTCTTCACTAAGAGCACCGGGCTCGAGAAAGGGCTTGTGGAAGGTTGGATGATGCCGGCCAATAACATGTCGCGAACTAGCTTCTCAATTTCAGATTTCTGAAAATGTGGGTACCGGTATGGCCCGACGTTCACTGGACCAACCGAGGGCAACAAAGTCACGACATGATCAATCTCCCTCTTAGGTGGAAGGGTAGTGATAGGCCCGAACACCTTAGTGAACTATTGAAAAAGAGCATCAAACCAAGATGGAAAACCCATCGGGGTAGACGACGCCGAAGACTCGACAGTCGGGACGGAGACCAACGAGCACAGATCGACCAATACCCCTTCACCAGCATGGAGTAGGCCTTTAGACAATGACTTCATCGATACACTATGCTTACACAAACTCGCTCTCCTTGTAATAGATAAATGCAGCCTTCACTGATGAATTTCATGGTGAGGCGATTCGAATCAACATCCATGCTTCTCAAATCCTACAACCCAAGACATGCCCAAATTGCATCGGTTCTACCCAACCGGAGTGGAAGAAAATCTTGCACAATCACCAACTCTTAAATATGGAAGGGTAGAGCCCGGTAAATCTCGCGCCCCATGACAGCCAAGCCCATGCCCATCATCACACCGTACTGGGAGGTTTCAGTTAAAGGGAGTTACAGTTCATCCATGTGATCTTGAGATATAAAATTGTGTGTAGCTCTACAATCAATGAGAATAGTGATTTCGTTATTGTCCAACATCCCTCGCAGCTTCATGGTTCTCGGTACGGTCAGCCCCATCACTGTATTCATCGACAGCTCGATAGTCTCAAGACCCGGTGAATCCTCGCAACTCTCTGGTCCTCCCGTGGCGTTGTCGATGTCCGTAACATCCCCGGGATCATCATCGCTGATGATCATCAATTGTAACAACTTCTTGCACACATGCCCCGAACTGAATTTCTCATCGCAAGAGAAATGGAGGCTTTTAGCTCTTCGTGTTTGGAACTCGGCCTCGGTCAACTGGAGGCGATGACGCATCAATTTTGGGTTACTGATAGGAAGATTGACAATAGGTGGTGCGGTCTTGGACCCTAATGAGATGGAACCAGGTCCATTATACTTTGAGCCCGATGTTTTAAGTGGTGACGATTTTGGGTTTGAATGCAGGCCCACTACTCCCCCACGGCCCAACCCAGTTGCCAGTATATTCTCTTCCACCATTTGAGTCGTCACCATCAAATCAGGGAGACCTACTGGTCTCAACAAACGAACTTCGAACGAATGCCCGTTTTAACCCTTTCATGAAAATGCTCTCCAAGATATCCTCCGGAATACCTGTGACGGATGTTGCAAGAGATTTGAAGTTCCGTCGATATTCCACCACTGATCTGGTTTGTTTGAGATCAAGCAAACGTTCCTTAAGGTTACTGAATTGAGACTTCACTGAAACGCTCAAGCAACTGAGATTTGAGATCTGTCCAACTAACAAAAGGAACTCGTGAGTTAGACCACCGAAACCAAGCCAATGCCTCATCATCGAATCAAATTCACGTGGCCATATTCGCTCCGCATTAGAGAGTCGATAGATCTCAAAATAAAGCTCCGCCCGAAACAACTACCCTTCTGGGTTCTCGCCATTAAAAACTAGTAGTTGTAGCTTTCGCCCCCCATGCCATGCATTTGAGGAGGTGTTGAAATCGATCATTGTTCCCACCGTAAGCAAACTCAAAAGGACAATAAGGTGGTTGGGATCCTTTATTGGGGACTCATGTCTGACTGCTTAGTCTCGGATCTGTTGAGATCCGATTTCAATCCTCCTGTCCCAACCCGATCGAAACTCCACCACCGACCCCAAACGTGTTGCTGCCATCATCGATTGGTACTCCCTTGCCTTTGGACAGAGCTTGCATCGATCGCTGCGTATCACTTAGTGATTGCACCATCTGTGCCAAACTTTACGTTAGAGTATCCATCCGCTCCTCCATTGTTGAGAATCGGTTGAGATCCCCCCTCATGCGATCCATCTCTTTCTCCATCGCTACAAACTTAGCATCTCCTCGTTTAGGGCCCCCCATTGAATCAAATCACTGGCTCTGATACCAATTTGATAAATTAAACTAGGATTTAGAGATACCAAAATCAAGAGAAGGCCAGATTTGTATTGATGATCACATGAAATTACAAGAATAGATAGACAATTCGAGTAGTCTATTTACTCCCAAAACCAGTTCATACAACACGATCCCCCTCTTCACAGTTTTTTCCTATTTATATACTCTACTTAGTGTAACTAACTGGACCAATGCAGTTGGTCCCCACTTCCCTTCATTAGTGTTGTCCACTGATGCTTCGCCACGTGTCCCCTCATACTTCTTGTGCCTTCGAGAATACTTCAGCTTAATAGGAGGCTTATCAGAAATCTCAATGGAAACTTTTGAATATATATAGACAATATCTCACACAATAAATGATCCCAAAAATGAAAAGGCAAACGTTTCAAAATTCAAAAATAATTGACCAATCAAAACAACAATAAAATCATCACACATTATTTTCTATTTAAATCAAATAAGTATGTGCACATGAATGAAACATTTCATAATTAAGTCAACAAAATGAAACGGAAAAGAGGAAATCTTGATTGCCATTTTAGCTTCCACAATTCCGTTTCATTTTCTTTGCTTTACAATTATTATTATTTTTATCAAATATTATCTACAAGCAAAACTGACCTTTTAAATGAATTAAATAAATAAGTTTTATATTGTTTCCACTCCTAACCATTTAACATAAGCGAAGTGGGAATCAATACAACATGACACCATTTTTTCACAAATTTTACATTAACATATGGTTTTCCACAATAATCATGCAACACCCTATCATCAAGTGCCTATAAAACCATACACATGTTACATTGTCCTACCACACAAACTGTTGAACATAAGAAGTTCACATCTTTCTCACTCTCACTTAGGAGCAGTTACGCACGAAGCTATGACAAAACAGACAAAGCTTCTCAAAGATATTCAAAAAGAATCGACAAGCTGGGTCACAAATGTCATTGTCATGCACAAATTTCCAATTGCGGTTTCTCCAACAACTCGAAAAAGATATCAACGAGTCCTCCTCGCTAAAGAGGAAATAAGTACCATATAATTTTTAAATACTAATTTTTATCTCTAAATTTAATTCAATTTGCTTCTTATAGGGTTATAGGGTGCAAACAACAATATTACCATGATATTGATGTATTAAAGACTCGATTAGTGTTTAATGGTGTATACACTATATCAAAAGCCATTGTTCAAGAAATCAATCCCCAAATTTTGTATTGTTTCAAGTCCAACCTAATGGACAATCAATAGAGGCACAATTATCAAAGTTGTTTCAGAAAGTGACTGATTCACATTAATTGATGACCAACATATTGTGAGACTAGATGGATTGCATGCTTATTTGGGCAAATCAACACTTGTGGATATGTATAATTTTTCTTACCAAAATATCATTACTTTTTTAAACACAATTACTTTTATTTTCTGTTTATAAAACAAATATATAACATATTTTCATAATGAATAGATTTAGTTGTTGTAGCAATTAAAATCCAGCCACAAAAAGATATTACCACAATAAGAGGTCCAGCGAAAATTCAAGAAATGACATTGATCGACGAAAGGTATAAATGAAAACAAGTTACATGTTTTGAAAAAATAATCAATTTTTTATACTTGTGTGTATATATATATATAATGTAATGTATAACCACAACACATTTATTGGTTTTTTTCCTCAGTCTCATGCCAGTTAAGCTTACCTTGTGGAATGGATTTATTAACTAAGGCTTATAACAAAAGATAAGCGAAAACCAATCATCAGTGCGCAACTATTCGGTGTAACAAGTCATCGTGGTGATAATACGAAATGTATAATAATATATATTGGTACATTTTCTTTTATCAAATAGATTGGTACATGTTCATTCATATAATAATGATATATAATATTTGAATTTAGATATACATAATCATATCCCTAAAATTGATATGTTGTTTATGATCATTTCCAATATTATGTTTACTTTTACATCATCCATAGATTACCAACAAATAGAATATTTTCTCTCCTAATTTATTACTTTATTTTTTCAATTCAATTAAATAATTTTTATGCTTTCAATTTGGGTGTTTCATTAAGCAGGCCTATCTTTGTCAACTAAATCCGTATATGACATAAATGGAGATTCTCCGCGAGCGAAAGAATTCGAGGCTTGGTATCACAAAACTTCATCTATTTCATATCTATATTATTTTACTCATTTAAATAATTTTATTTTTCATATTTAAAATAAATGATAAAATAAATCTTCTAAATTATATTTGTGTTTATATCTTAACAGGGCTGCTGTCAACATAGAAAAACTAAATTATTTTATCGAAACCAAAATTGTTCCATCTTTGCTAAGGACTCCATCAAACTTTGTTCCTGATCAAGTTTTCACAATAGATGAAGTTCTAAATTTTGAGGAAAATGTATCATTGTTGTAGTTGTTTAATTTAATTACTAAACATTAAACTACCAAAGTTACCTAATTTTATTTTATTTTATTCAAAGAAGTTAATCAACACTTTATCATGTCATCTGGCAACAGAAGCTATTTTGGGTCAAAGCAACACTTTCCATAACAAATTTCAATCAAACTTTTTGGTATATAAGTTGCTCAAATTGTGACCAGCGCACTGATGCAGAGTTAAATGAAGTCTTCCCTTATTTCTTTTGTGAGAAAGACGATGTCATCGCAATACCAAGGTGTGTTAAATGTTTTATTGTATTTTTATAACTATGAAAAAATACACCTCATATCATTCACACTATATTTATTACTCACTTGTAGGTGTCGTGTGTACTTAGAAGTTAAAAGACAACTCGGGCTCTCTTGGTATAAGAGTTTATGGAAAAATAGCTAAAGACCTTCTCTCAAAACATCCAGAACATGATGGAAAATATGTAATGGAAAAGAGTGTTGAGGTAATTTTTACTGCATTGCATAGTAGCTAAATAAGTTTTTCTTAAAATTGATAAATATAATTTACTAAATTATTATATTTAACAGGGACAATTTCATCCACTAATGGAGTCGAATATGCTTAACAATGGCAACATATATGATATCTTCCTCAAACCTATAAATGGCAAAGATCGTCACAAAGAAATGAGTTATCTAATAATATCTATCCCTAGTATGAATGAAAGTAAGAAATCGAAGAGATGAAATTGGGGAACTTAAAAATTATGTTATCCCTTAAACAAATGTTGGTGGACTAGCTGAAGAAACAGGGGAAGAGATATTGATCGTGAAGAAGAAAAGAAGCAATCGTGTAAATGAAGATTTCAAAATGTCAAATGTAAATCCATAAAAGATACATAAGCGTGTTGATGAAGAAGTTGGACGTCATGCAGAGGATGAGGGAAGAATACTTTAAATTGGTAGAACTGTTTCGGTCTAACTAAATACATATTATCAACATTCTATGTTAATTTGCTTGTTACTTTTTGTTTTGTTGCTTTGATTTGAACTTCTTTATTTATGTTTGTTAATAGCTTACTTACGTTTGAACTTTTGAATGAATTTAAATTTGCCCTCTAATATTTTGGTTTCGATTCAACTTGGATTGGCGTATTTAAAAAATTCTTTGGTGATCGACCTAAACTCATTATTATTAATTTATAAATTATCTCGACTTTCAAATAATATATAACAATAACTTTCAATTTAGGATTGCAATATTTTAAATAAGTTTGTACATCTATATTTTGATTATGATAAAATTAACAAAATGATGTCCCGCGAGTGGAGCGAGGGGGTTCACACGTGTGTAGCATGCATACAAAACTAGTATATATATAAAGCGATATCGGTTGCTTAGAAGAGATGAAGTTAGTCATGAAGAGCCTTACTTTCCGAACAGCTCTTAGGGCCACTTTCATTCTGGTGTTTATAGCATGGATTGCAATGTGGATGCTCGAGCCAGCGAAGACATCTCATAAGTCATGACAGGAATATCTAAGGACCAAAGTGAACTTGAATTCAACGTATTTTGGTATGCAAGGTATATACGATAGCAGTTCGATCCATACGTTCAATTAGTCTCTTTAATTGACTAAAAAAAAAAAAATTTATTCTTCACTCAACCACTCGGCTACATACTTAATTAAACACTAACTAATGTGCTCATATATATACTTTCAGGAACAAATCTTCTACTCTACGCCTTCCCTATAATGTTTATTGCTACTTTCAGCTGCCTGTATCTTCATCTAGGAAAGGAATCTGAGACCCAAATGTATGTATTATTTACAAGAAATTTATAATCATGATACCCAAATGTAAGTATATATACTCTTATTTTCAAAATTTCGTGGGCCTAATTAATTAATACCCTTTGAGTTTCTCTAATTAATTAGCTTTTTGAGAGATTAATTAATTATTTAATTTTATTCATTCATATATGATCATTCTAGAAAATACTAGTATGTCCTCGTTAAAAGAAAATAAGATATATTTGTCTCATCACATGTTTTGCAATTTATAGGGTGTATTCAATTGAGATTTTAGTGGACTTTTGGTTACTTTTAATTACTAAAAGAATTTAGGTGTATTCAATTAAAACTTTTAAAGAGTTTATAAAACTAATGAGTATCTAATGTGAACTTTTATAAACTTTTTAAAAGTCTATACAAGTTTTGAGGTATTCAATTTAAACTTTTAGAGAGTTTATTATAAAAGTAAGGTGTATTTAATTTTTTGGTGATTTTTGTGGTTTGGCTACAAATTTCGACTTTTATAGACATTTTGTAACTACAAAGAAATTATTAGGAAAGCACACTTATAACTAGAAGAAGATCATGGAAAGAATTGTGTTTGAAATTCAAATTCAAACGTTCAATATTAAGAGAAAATCAAGGAGAGAATTGAGGAGACAATCATGGAGACAATTGTTCAATTTAGATTTTAAATTCAATGTATTCAATGTACATAATGTCTATATAAGCACACATATATGTTGTTGTATCAACAAATTGAACAGAATAAAATTCATTTCTAAAGTTTTTTTCACATGGTATCAGAGCATTAGGTTGCTCATTTCTTTCATCAACTTGTTTGTTTTAAGTCAAATTGTGGTGAGCTTTTCTTTTGTAATTGCTTTGTTGTTTGTACTTAACATATTGTTTGTGTTGAGTGCTAATTGACGTCGCATATTTTATTCTTGCAGTTGCTTTGTTTATGCACTAAACACCACTACAAAAAAACAGCAAATCAGAAACGAAATTAGAAATGGAAATAAGTTTCGTTTCTAAATCAGAAACGGAATTAGAAACGGAATAAGTTCCGTTTCTAAATTAAAAAGTTAGCGACGGAATTGAGACGGAAACATTCAGAGACGGATTTGAGACGGATCAGAGACGGAATTAGAGACGGAATTAAATTCCGTCTCTGAAAAATGGCGCCAACATTCTCACCAAAACTTTATTTTCTTATACCCGTTCATCAAATCTCGAGATTTGTGACAACAAATCTCGAGATTTCTCTTTACCCCCTCCAAAACCCATCCTCGTCTCGTCCTCTCCACCACCAAAAGCCATCGAAAGCCCTAACCAAGCAAACCCACCACGCGATTCGATCTCATCGTCTTCGTCGTCTCTCCCTATACTCTCGTCTCTCTCTCTCTCGTCGCGCGTCTCTCTCCGGTCCACCGGCCCCCAAATCTCCAACCCCCAACAAATATGGCGTCTCTGTTCCGTTGCTCTCAACTCTCTCTCTCTCTCGGTCTCTCCGTCTCTCTCCGTCCACCGCCCCCAAATCCCCAACCCCCAACAAGTCGTCCTCGCACTACATTGCTCCCTGGTAGCGCTGCCCTGCTCTGGTCCTGTTCGGTTGTCTTGCACCATTTCAATCCGCGCCTCTGCTCCTCTCGGGTCTCGCTTCGTGCTCTCATTCGGTCCCCTCTTCGATCTCTGTTCGGTGGTATTGTGCTCTCATTCATTCCGCGCCTCGCTGTGCTTGATTGGTGAGTTCTCCCTCTTTCCTCTCGAACCATTGTTTTTGGTGAATTGGCAGTGACATGTTATGTAGGTGTTCCTTGCTATTTTATCATATCTTGATGTTGGTTTACCTATTTAAATGTATAATTTAAATAAATTTGATTTGGTTGTAACTTTACCAAGATGTCTCCCTTGCTATTGTATGATATCTTGATGTGTATAACTATTCAAATATCATAAGTGATATATTGATGTCTTTGTTATATGTTTGGTGTCTCTCTTGATGTGTTATGTAGGTGTTCAACTAACATTTATAAAAAGAACAAGTTTCCACTTCCTTTCAGTCTAATGAAATCAAGAATTTTCGTTCAGTATTTTTGTTCAAATTTATCATGTTAGGCATTGTTTTTTATTCCTTGCTATTTTATTATGTTTGGTTATGCTATTCTGAAATGCCAAAAAATTGATAATAGGTGCAATGATCTGAAATATGAAAATCTAATTCTGAATATACTAGGTATTACTTTGATCATAGTTCTTTGCATGATTCTTGATCTCATTGAAGAGCTTAGTGAACGAAGTGATTGTTGTGGCTATGTCTTCATCGGAGCCAACTCTGAAAGTCTCATAGTGCCCCTCGATTATCAACTTTTTCTTCACTTGATGTTTACCTTTATAATGTACCCTAAGCTTCTCCTTCACTTCCTTAGTTGTTTGACAAGCCCTAACTCGTTAAATTTGTTCTCATAAAGCGAGGAAAAAAATTATTCATGGCTTGATCATTGGAGAGCTCAATCTTGGTCTCCTCAATGATGTATTCTCTCATGGCCCTGTTCGGTGGACTGTACCTATTCTCAATTTACTCCCACAAAAGTCTAATTTTCACCCTAATGTAGAACTTCATCCTTACTTTTCAATGAGCATAGTTGGTATAGATAAAAAACACTTTGAATTTTCAACTCCCTATCCTTAGTTCAATGAAAAGTTAAAACAATTACTTTATAATCCAGGCATCTTACATATTTATGATGAGGTAAATAATCCAGTTAGAGGAATATCGAATAAATGTTGTTGTACTTTGCATTTCGTGCCTTGAATTGCATTCAAACATTAATACTTAGCAAGATAATAATTAAGGACAACATTAGATATTAAAGTAAATTTGATCTATCACCATTCTAGCATTTCTTAATAAAACCTATAATTATATAAGTCATTCCATGACTAGAGTGATCTAATTACATCTATCATCATATGAAAAGAGACATTACATTACAGTACGATCATAAATGAAACCCGAGACATCTTGTAACGCTGACTAGTTAGAAAATTAATGACTTTCTAACTTTGTCAATTTATTCTCTATTCATGAGTTCAACAAGAACCTCGTTCTTTCACTTAGCTATCAATTTCTTCTAGAATGTCTTGATCGCTATTCCGATTTACACTATTCTCCAATTAGTGAGATTTCCTATCATCTTAATCATTATGGTTTCATTACTTGAATAGACAACCGGCTCGACAACGGTTACGTTCGAATAGGAATGTCGTCTACAAGTAGAGACCGGATGTACAACCGGCTCGACAACGGTTACGTTCGAATTGAATTCGCGGAGAAGGTTAAAGAATTCATATCATTTGCCAAACAACATTGTCCTACATACCAAAGTGAAAGGAAGATTATATGTCCGTGCAATTTTAAGAAATGTCGACTTGTACCGTGCACTGACGTCGAAACGGTTGAGTACCACATATGTAGGTATGGATTTGTCCCGGGATATCACTTGTTGGTACGAACATGGTGAGAACGGAGATGAAGGCCCGCAAAACTTTTACGAAATGGATAGCCATATTGATGATGCTGATGTGGGAGGATACGATCCGACACCTTACCGCGAGATGCTACACAACGTGGCAGGTCCAAGTTTCAATTGGAATGACGTGGAAGAATCACCAAACCACCAAGCACACCAACTATATGACATGATTGATGCAAGTAGGGAACAATTGTGGCCTGGTTGTGAAACCATGACAACGTTGTCCGCAATGGCAAGATTACTTGCGATCAAGTCTGAACAATCATATATCGAACGAGGGTATAATGAAATCATTAAACTCATGAAGGATTGTTTGCCAAATGACAACTCATTGGTTGAAAATTTTTATGCCACTAAAAGACTAATGCGAGGTCTAGGTCTACCTGTTGAGAAAATAGATTGTTGTGAGGACCAATGTATGATTTATTGGGGAGTGGACTCTGAGTTGACATCATGTAAATTTTGTGGGAAATCACGATACATTGCACATCGACGAGGTCGTGGTCGGAACACAAAAAACCGCCCTTGCAAAAGAATGTACTACTTCCCTTTGGGCCCTCGGTTGCAACGATTGTATGCGTCTGAGTCAACCGCAAAACATATGCGATGGCATGGAGATCATTCATCGCCAGAAGATGTTATGCAACACCGTTCTGATTCGATTGCTTGGAGACATTTTAATGACGTCAATAGAGACTTTGCCGCCGAGGTTCGGAATGTTCATTTAGGATTGTGCACTGATGGTTTTCAAGTATTTGGGCTTTTCGGGAAATCATACTCTTCGTGGCCCGTGATTTTGACTCCTTACAACCTTCCACCGTCGATGTGCATGAAATCTGAGTTTATGTTCTTAACGGTTATCGTTCCTGGACCGACCAGCCCAAAGCAGAAAATCGACGTGTTCCTTCAGCCGCTTGTGAAAGAGTTGCAAGATTTATGGAACAATGGGGTGATTACATACGACGTCTCCACCAAGACAAATTTTCTCATGCGAGTTGCCTTTTTATGGACTGTTAGTGATTTCCCTGCATATAGCATGTTGTCCAGTTGGAGCACACACGGTAAGTACGCTTGTCCATATTGTATGGAGGATACAAATGCATTTCAATTGCGAAATGGTGGTAAGACATCGTGGTTCGACTGTCATCGTCGTTTCTTGGCGAAGTCATCACCATTAAGGAAAGACAAAAAAATTTCATTAGAGGCAAAATGGTCATAAATGATGATCCGCCCGCTTTGCGTTCTGGTGAAGAAATTTTGGCAGAAATTGAATCGTTTGGCTTGATGAAGGTGACAAAATCGGAGCCGAATCGTGAATGGGCGGATAGCTAAGAATTCGGGATGGAGGAAGAAAAGCATATTCTGGGACTTGCCGTATTGGAAGACAAACTTGATCCGCCACAACTTAGATGTCATGCACATTGAGAAAAATGTTTTTGACAACATATTCAACACTATTATGTGTGTACCGGGCAAGAGTAAAGACAATGCAAAATCGAGGCAAGATATTCGTGAATATTGTCACCGACCTTCTCTACACATTGATTCGGCGACATATACTTACGTCCTTGGGTGCTATGCTCTTGATACATCAAAAAAAAAAATTGTGCGAGTGGGTTGAAAAATTGCGTTTTCCTGATGGTTACGCATCGAATCTTGGTCGATGTGTAGATCCAAAGAAATCGCTGAATGTTCGGCATGAAGAGCCATGATTGTCATATATTCATGCAACGGTTGATACCAATTGCATTCGAGAACTCCTCCCAAACCCGGTTTGGGTTGCAATTAGCGAATTAAGCCTTTTTTCCAATCCCTAACTGCGAAATGTGTCAGTATCCAAGATATGGAGGTCTTAGAGTCCGAAATACCAAAAATCATTTGCAAGTTGGAAAAAATATTCCCTCCAAGCTTATTTGACTCTATGGAACACCTACCAATCCACTTGGCCTACGAGGCCCATCTGGCCGGTCCCGCTCAATTTCGATGGATGTATCCATTTGAGAGGTACTATCTTGAGCCCTTGAAATTATTTTCCCATTCAATAGGTTTTATATCAACATTTCCTATAACATTCATACATGTATACCTTAAACATTTGAAGAACAATGTGCGAAACAAAGCGAAGGTTGAGGGCTCCATGTGTAATGCTTATTTGGTCGAAGAGGTCACATCCTTTTGTTCTTACTACTTCGAAGATCACGTCTTTACGTTGCATGACAAAGTGCCACGTAACGACGATGGCGGTCTCGGGCCCACACCGAACTTCGTCGGCAATTTCTCAATTTTCACTTATCCCGGTCGACCCATGGGCAAGTCGAATGAGCGGTACTTAACAGAGCAGGAGTATAATGCCGCTCGTTCGTACATACTGCTCAATTGTCCAGAGATAGCTCCTTACGTTCAGTATGTCCGTCACTTTCATTCAATAATGCAGTACATTCATTGTTCATATTTTAGTAAGACAACCTACTTACATGTTCGTTTCTTCTAGGATATTCGTCGATGAAATCACTCAAGCAATGGGGGAGTCGAAAGTTGATAGTAGTCTAGAGAACAACTTCCCCATTTGGTTTCAAACATATGTAAGGTCATTACTTTTGTACGTTATAGATTCATAAATTTCTTCCATAAGTAATGTGTCATATTGCATTTCTAATTTTTTTGAATAGGCTCGGAATTCTATAGTTGACGAGACGCTCGTTGATCTTTATGTTGGTCCTAGTCGATCATGTACTTGTCTACCCCGGTTACCTTGTTAATGGGTATAAGTTCCACTCCGCAACATATGACGTTAATAGATCGACGCAGAGCAGCGGTGTTTTGGGAAGGGTTCAAACTACGCCGATGTTTCCCATAACTATTATGGAGTACTGCAAGAGGTTGTGGAGATTGAGTATACCGGCCTCAAGCGTGTGGTCTTGTTTTAGTGTGAATGGTATGACCCTACACCGAATCATGGTGTGAGGACTCACCCAACACTTCAATCGGTAGAGGTTCATCGAAGTCGACGATATAACAACTACGAGCCATTTGTACTAGCAATGCAAGCCACTCAAGTCTACTACCTTTCTTTCTATGACGACCGACAAGAATGGCTAGCGGTTGTTGTTGTCGGCCAAAAATTCGGCCGACGAGAGAAACTAGCAAAGACGATAATGACCAAGGCTCGCGAGAAATTGCTTTCCAAGATGGGATGCCCACCACGTGCGTAGTCGATGATGCAATCGCCGATATCAACAATCCGGATGATCCGACTGGGACTCGATTTATTGTTGAAGCGGGTCCAAGTGAAGAAGTTTATAGTGGAGATGATTCAGAAGAAGAATCCTCACCTTCTACTCATGAGAGTGAATTTGAAACGGATGATAGCGAATAATGTATGTATATGATATGTCAACGTCCAATAATGTAGTTACTTTTATTAGCATGGATCCTATGTTATTAAGTCCAATCATTTAGACTTAATTTCTAATTTTTGTATGCCCTCATTCTCTAATGTTTTATTGCTATTTTGTTAGGTTTCATGGCCGGAGGTGATCATCCCCCACGTCGAGGTTTCCCATTAGGAGGCCATCGTCCAGGCGGAAGAGGTGCAGCACCGACCTCTGGCGGCGAAATACCTACTGGGCCTCATGGTCAGGCCACACGAGGGTGGCGGTCGAGGTTGTGGGTCGATACCGGCATTATCGATTCCGACTTCTCGGTCTCTCGAGCACGATACAGCCGCAGCGTCACCTTCCCCTTCCACACCGTCGGCGTCATCTGTACCATCATCCTCATCATCAATGACTATACCAAATATGCACTTCCAATTACCATCAACGACATCAAGGACTCCTTTACCCACGAGGCCTGCACCCCAAGCCACGGCATCACCGGCGAAAGATCCCCACAAGAAGACATAAGAGCAGGGTTGGAGGTGACAGGGCCCTCCGCGACCACCTCAGAGGACAGGGATGGAGCCCCCTCGCGTGCAGGGGATCCCTATCAGACTGATTGCCAATGATACGTAAGTTTGTGTTTGACTCTTATATGTCGTTTTAAATATGGATGTCAATTATTGAAGAAGTAGTTAAGGTGATATGCATGTTCATGAAACACAGGGAGTTACATCCTTCGCATTTTCATGCAAGGAGGATGACAAAAGTTTTCAAACGATGGATGATTCCTGAAGGGTATTGTTGGAAGTCGGTACCGCCTCATCATAAAGACCAATACTGGCGCCAATGGAAGGTAAACAAGACTACTAAATGCCTCATGATTTATACTATTTTCTCAATGTCTCGTAACAATAGAAATCGCCAATTTGTAGGTATTTTTTAGATGGGATGACGCGATTCCCAAGGATCTCGTGCGAGTGGCGTACGACAGGCTTGCAGGCACAAGGTACACCGCATTGATGCACAAGTTAAAGAAGAGTCGTGTGCAGCCACTTTTTGTTACAGATGAGGCATGGAGGAGATACTTGGAGTACTAGGAGAGCGAGGACTTCCAGGCCGGGTTTAGGCAAGCGACGGAGAATAGGAACACTGAGGTCAAAGGCCCTGGGACTGGACCCTCGAAGCACGGTGGTGGTTCCGTGTCTTTTGTGACTACCCAAGAAAGATTGGTAAGTTTTTTTAACGTCTTGGATATTTTTTACATTTATACACTTGTTCACTATGCTTGGTCCTGCACGCAGACTGATTCATCCGAGACGCCACCGACTGTGAATGACTTGTATTTGCATCTCCACACCGTAAATCACGAAAGGATGACATTCATCGATACTAGATCAGAGCGGTTCTATGTAAGTATAGAAATTATATGTAAAATAGTATTAAGTTTACTTTAACCCATATCATGTATTTTGTTTGTTGTTCATATCTCAGGATAGGCTCCAGAGCGACGTCGGGAGGCGACCCGAGCTACACACGGACCAATCGGTGGATGATGAGGCGGTGTACCTCAATGTGGCGGGTGAGTGTTCCAAAGGACGTGTCTACGGACTCGGGTCCGTAAGGAGAAAGAAGAGGAGATATGGAGATCCTAGTGCTAGCACGTCGGAGATGCCGGATGTGGTGCCGCGGGCAGAGTTCAATGTCGTCGCGGAGCAATTACGAAAGGTTATGGCGTTTATGCAGTAGCATCTCGGGATGAACATGGACGAAGCAGGCCTAGCTCAGCAACAACCACCACCACCGCCACCACCACCGCCACCTCATGACCAAAGAATACCTTTGCAAATAGATCCGGTCGATCCACCACAACAAGGGGACAATGTTGAGCGTGAGACGTAAGCGTGGCTCTCGAGAGATGAGCAGGTTGGTGATACATAGGTATTTCACTTGTTGTTTGTGTAAATTCTTAGATTAAACGTTTGCCTTTGTAGACAACTTTAGCAATTCTTCGAATTACTTTATGATTGACACTTCTTTTTGTGCATATTTAGATTGATATTCCATAATTTATCGTGGATTTTACTTTTTTGACCTTTTCCGTCTTTGCTAGAAAAATTCTTATGTAAAGAAAAATATACTATATATACCAGAATGTTTGTAGAATATTTGGGAGAAGAAAACATGCTGGCTGTTGTGTAGTCTTATGCCGTTGCAGGTTCTCTCGAGTGCGATGATGAAGAAAGTGGTAGAATTGACATGGAGCAACATTTTCATGCCATAGCAAATGAATTTGGGAAATCGATAAAGGCTCGTTTTTCGGTCATCTGTGTTGAGAACATGTAGGCTCTTGTTCTTCTAGAATTAGCTTTGTGTTGCCGATCATGTACGCTCTTGTTCTTCTATAAAAGCTAATTCTAGAAGAACAAGAGCCTACATGTTCTCAACACAGATGACCGAAAAATGACCATTTATCGATTTCCCAAATTCATTTGCTATGGCATGATCCGAATGGCTCCTGTCAATTCTACCACTTTCTTCATCATAAAGCACTCGAGAGAACTCAACGCATACGCATAAGACTTGCACACAACAACCAAGATGTTTTCTTCTCCCAAATATTCAGCAACCATTCTGTAGATATAGTATATTTTTCTTTAAATAAGAATTTTTCTAGCAAAGGAAAAGGTCAAAAAAGTAAACAGCATGATAGATTATGTATGAACTGGGATTCCAAGGCAACTAAGATATACAGAGGATAAAGGAAGAAAACATTTACCTGCAATTCATGGTGGGCTCGTTCATCTCAAAGGTATGCATCCAATAATCTAAGCGGCACACCGAGTTTTTGCTAGGAAGTGAAACAATTGTCATACTTGTCATACTTTGTTTGGCATAACTAACGAACGCAGGGGTTTATACACAATATTGAACCTTATAACTAACCTAAGAATTGATTTGGAATGCTTTTTTTATGTGAAAGTTGATGATTTTTAGGTCTAAGTGTTGAGTTGATCTTGTGCATCACCGTGGCATTTGTTAGTTTCTTATAATTGATTGCATTGCTCTATTAACATTCATTTATTAGTGTTCATATCTGCTTATTTATTTTGCTTGTATGTTTAAGTTGTATACAATAGTTTAGTCTCACACATCCTCCATTAAAATAGGATTTTTCATATATTTGTCTCCTAAACTAACAAAATTCCATGTGGTTAGGTCCCTTGACATTTCATTATTAGTATGAAAAATGGTATCCTATTAGAGTTTTATTTTATCTTGTCAGACATTTGTGAAAATATATCACATTATATCATTCTTATTGCTTAATGTTCTAAGTCTTATCGTGACTCGTTACTATGGAACTTCTATTTCAATAAACATGGGATAATTTTCTAGTCAAATCATTTGTCTATAGTTAAACATTTAATTGAATCATGGGATATTGTTCTTCACCAATTCATTCAAATATTTCAAGATAATAAGATGGGTCGCACCTATTTTTTATATTGTGATTGAATCATGATTATGATATTGAGTTGCTTAGACTTTTAGTCTTGCTCAACTACTCTAGTGCATTCCTTACATTGATTAAAGGAGTCTTTTCCTTCCATTTCCATCAATCACAATTAATCTCTACATCTCCTTTTTTATGCAAAGTTTACTCAATTTCAATTCTTGTATATAAGCTATTCTAATGTTTATATCACCTTGTCGTCCCTTTTACAAATTTCTCAAGGCTTTGCTGTCCACTTAGACCACTTAAATTCTTTTTATCTTAATTGACACAAGTTTATGTTCTTAACTCTTATTTTTTGAATTGGCTATGAACAATATAAATTCGTAGAATCTTGTAATCAATTGAAGTCTTTCGTAGCTAATTCTTATTCAAAATAGATAAACTTTGATATTCAAAGCTTACTAATATTCAATGTCCGCCCAAGCCACCCGATTTCCCTATAAACCAAGGTCCAGAGGTCTTCAAAGGAATGGTGGTACATTGAATGGACTACTCGGCCATAGAGGATGCCACTCTCTTTGGTTGATATAAGTTTAACGAGGTAGTCAAGTATCATTATTTTTCTGTGTGGATTACTTGATTCTCATACCATGATTGTTCACCATTTGTAGAACTCAATTCAAGTATGATATAAAGGCTATAAACATGATTATTCTCATACCATAGATCCCAATTGCTCCCCTTATATGAAAAACTGGATGTACTGCAATGACACTGTCAATTCTTTGAAGAATTCTCAGCAAATGTGCTTAGAATTCAATCAAGGCAATATTTCAGCCCATATCTATTTACAAATAAAATAGTGCAAGGTTCTGGGAGTATTTGTATATGGAGTAACTAAAGTTAGCTAATTTTCTCAATCATGTTTTATGCTAATATACTTTTTTGGTGAACTGAAACAACTTCTTAATATGTGGATTACTGTTTTGCATACTCATATGAATCTGGATGATAATAGGTGGGAATTCTGCTCATGAACATGGAGAGCAGCAGGAGTCACTGTGCTTACATCTTTACAACATCAGAGTCGATGAGGATACTAGGTGGGAATTCTTATAACCTACGCAATTGGATACCTCCTAGCTGAATTTGAATTGTGAAACACAAACCATTCTCTCGAGAATTTTACTGATTAAAAACTGGAAAGTGATTCTTCCGGACTTGGCCGATCTCGAAAAAATAGAGAAAACTGGAGTGAAGGAAAAATTCTTGAAGAAGCAAAAACCATCAACAAGTCCCTTTCTGCTCCTGGCAATTCCTTCAGCCGCTTGACTGGGATTCTGCAAGATGCTCTTGGTAATTACTAGGATTGTGCGAGATGTTCTTGTAAGCCATTTTCCCCTTTCCTCGATTTCTCCATGTTCAAAACGCCTTATACTTGCTTTTATGGTATATGTTTTGCTCACACAACTAATTGATCTATCCATGAGACTCGGGAAATGCATTTGAGTGCCATATAGTGTCATATTAATCATAGGGAATTTGATAATTTGTTTTTGTAGCAACATTGTGTGTGAAGAGTGAAGGAACTGCTAAATGGCTACTTGATGAGATAGCTCGCAGAGAGACAGACGCCGAGAGATCATTAATGCACAGTGAGAGCCTCAAGCATCTCACTGTTGATGCTTTGGCATGTCAATGTCTTTCTGAGATGAGAGCAGTTATGTGATAATTCACTGTTTGCTATGATATTTGTTATCTTTGCCTCTCGATTACTAGGTTTCCATTTTTTTTTCCCGAATTTGCCTTGTGCTTGTTTTTTGATGTTTACCTATTCCAATTTTTGAACTTAATTAACGTTTGTGATGATACTTGCTTTTGAGCGATTCAAAATGATATGGTAACGTCAATTAATTTATGGTGGTGCTGTTAAGCCCTACATCAAATGGCCACCCTCCATGGCTACATCTTTAGATACGGGGTTCCATGGGTTATGTGCCGCCAAATCGATGCCCCCGATCCAAAGATAGTGAGTTCATATTTTTCGCTCTATGTTTGTTTTTGATGAAAGCATGCTTAGGTTGTCAATGTAGTATGAATTCATCATGTATCCGATACCGAGTTAAGACAACCAGGGAAAGATTTTACAGTTCCAGTCAATAGCAGTTCCTCTTACTTCTTTAATGCTTACTTTCCTCAACATTGACACATTACGGGAACCTTGCATATCACCTTTTTTTTGACAGCCAGTTTATGTTCTAAACAGGAGTATGCAGCAGAACTCATAACGGGAAGGGAGTTGTCGTTGTGGGGAACCAAAAATCAGGACTTGACATTGCAGTTGAATGTGCATCATTGGTAATGTACAAATTAATATTTCACTGTCTGTTTTTGGCTTGTTCATGAGTTTATTATTGATTCATTGTTGCTCAACTCTGATAGCTTTTGAATGCCAAAGTTTGTCTTTGTTCTTTAGATTCATACAGCTTCAGATTCTCCAGCTGGGAAGAGTACGTATAGCCTCATTCGAGAACCAGGGGAGCTCGTTAAGATCAAATATACTGATGTGCCTCTTTTATACTACACCGAAATTCTTAGTAAGTAAAATGCTTTAATTAGCTTCATTGACTAATCACCAAGATTGTCCGATTGTTTATGGTTGCTTGATAGGTATGCCTAGTTTGACTCCCTACGTTGATTTCCATGAAATCGCACATTGCGCAAAGAATTTACCTCAACTAACCTGATCATAGAGAGATTATTAGATTGATTATGGCAACTGTTGGACGTGGTGGGCACGGTGATCTAAGGCAGAGAATTCGCGATGAAATACTTCTTATTCAGGTTTCTCCTTCACTTTTTTACTTCCGTCTTATACATCATGGTTTTTTTTTTTTTTTTTTTTTGGGATTGCTATCACCGTTGTTGTTTTTTCTTTTATTGGGACAACTCCTCTTCCTTTACCTTTACTAGTGTTTCTAATAACATTCAAGTAAGAAAAGAAAACAAAGATTTTTCAACTCATTGAAGAAAAATCACAGATTTCTAGCAAAGAAAGCTCTTTATTTTGTTAGTGAAACACAAAAACAAAACAACAAAAGCTTCAAACCATTGAAATAGGTAATAGCCTATTTGTCACATGTAATTCGATTACAATGCCAGTGACCTTGTTTTACTTTGAATGGAATACTAGTGACTATGCTTGAAAGAATTCTAATGCAGTTCACATAAATCCACGATTTTGCGATCTTATAGCACCAATTTGTTTTGCTTCCTTTATATACTTTTTTATTTTGTGCCATATAATTGCAAATAACTAGGACTTCGACTATTATGGCATTGCAAGAACTAGATGTTGTAAGAATTTTTGCATATATTGCCACAACTCTTTATATGTTGTAAATTTGGTAAACTTTTTTCAATCTTACCCAATTGACTGCATGGTTGATGTATATAATATCAAGTTTCCGAAACATTTGTATGCTTATAAAATGTAGAGTAGCGCAGTAAGAATTTTAGATTTTATATTGATCTCGTCGCTACTGTTTTTACAGGGCCTCTCCTGCTCTTTCTGTTTGTGCAGGGCCATGATGGCAGAGCGTGGCCCTATTAGTAGAGGTGGCTGGTTCTTCGATCGAGTGGGAGTTAGTGCCATTGATTGCCCATATCCCTGTGACAATACCTGCCATAATCTAGTTTCCAAGTGAGAGATGAGGAATTTAAAGCATATCATGTAACTTTTATAGTTGCTTACATTACTTTTAGCTTGATAATTCTTTTTGTGCATATTTATAGGATTGTAAGTTTTTTTGTGGTTGTTGAACAATAGAATTGGTGGTTTTTATGAATACTTAGAAATTTGGAGCTTTTGTAATACAAGACAATTTTTCGTGGATATATAAATCTTTTTCAAATTTTGATTTTTACATTTTTTTTTCTCTTTTGAATATTTGTTGATATATATTGTCGATGTATGAATGTCAAATTTGGCTTTTTGGTGGGATGTTAGCACCCCCAAGGAGTTGTTGGAGGGGGTGTAGGCGATGGAGGAGGTCCTATAGTTGTAACTTCAAGTTATAGGTTGGACAACATTTTGGGATTATGCTTATGTTTTAAAATAAAACAAAAAGGAAAATTAGAGACGGATTAGCAACGGAATTCAAAAATTTCGTTGCTATTCCGTCTCTAATTTTCCAGGAATATATGCATGAATCACAAACGAAATCAGAGACAGAAATAAGAATTTCGTCTCTGATTCCATTGCTAATCAGAAACGAATCGAAAATCGAAACGGAATATTTCCATCTTTGATTCCGTCTCTGATTTCGTTTCTGATTAGCAACGGAATCAGAGATGGAATTCATAAATTTATTAATTCCGTCTCTGATTCCGTTGCTAATCAGCAACGGAATCAGAGACGGAATGCAATTACAAATGTATCATTTCGAAAAAAATTCCATTTCTGTTCCGTCTCTGTTCCGTTTCTAATTTTCATCTCTAAATCCGTCTCTAATCAGAAACGGAATTTTTCCGTCTCTATTTCGTCTATAATCAGAAACGGAATCAATTTTCCGTTTCTGATCAAATCAGCGACGACGTTTTCAGAGACGGAATTGATTCCGTCTCTGTTCCATTTCTGATTGCAATTAGAGACGGAATTTTCGCAAATCAGAGACGAAAAATTCCGTTTCTGATTTGCCATTTTTTTTTAGTGCACGTTATGCGTGTTGAGTGCCAATTGTTTATTTTAATATATTTTTTTTGTAGTCATGGCTCAAGAAACACAACGCTCAAATGGACATGCAGAGATTGAGATTCGTCTCACTTCAGTCACAAATACCAATTATCAGCTTCACAACTCCGATAATCCTTGAGCGGTGCTTGTTACCTCCTTGTTGTCTAAGAACAATTATCAGGCTTGGAGTCATGTCATGAAGATAGCGTTAGGCACCAAGTCGAAATTAGGTTTCGTGAACGACGATCTCCCAACACCTACAGAGGATTTAGTAGAATATGATCAATTGAAGCGATGTGATTTCATGGTCACCTCATGGATCCTTAATTCAATATCTAAGGAATTATCTCGAAGCTTTTCTATACACAAATAACTCTCATGAGCTCTGGTTGGGACTGGAACGACGCTTTGGCAAAAGCAACGACCTACTTATTTATCAATTACGGCGTGACATCTCATTGCTATCTCAGAGCAATGACTCAGTATCCACCCATTTCACCAAACTCAAGAAATTATGGGACGAGCTCTCTTGTCTATCAGCTATTACTGAATGTCGGTGTGCTACTGCCAAAGCCCGAGTTGATCAAGATTCAGTCAACAAATTAATACAATTTTTGATGGGCCTCCGTGATGAATTTAAGCATGTTAGGAACCAAATTTTATTATTAGATATGTTGCCTTCGATAGTAAAGGCTTACTATATGGTTCAACGAGTTCAGAAACATAGGCAAATCTCAAGTCTTTCTACGACTTCTGATAACAACATTGCTTGTTCTATTCGTTCTTTTAGCGCATGCAAAATTATTGACTGGAAGCGCAAGAAACCAAAAAGGCATTGTGACCATTGCAACCGAGATGGCCACACAAAGGAATTTCGTTACCGTCTACATGGTTTTCCTGACAAAAGGGGCAAAGGTCATGGTCAATCACCCAAAGTTGTAGCCAACGTGGTGGTACAATCACTAACCGACAACCCTTTAGATGAAAACTCATCAACACCAACACTGAATCTCAATCAACTAATGTTTTGCTAACTTCACTACAACAATGGATGAAAGGTAGTCAAAACATTACATCTAATCCCACTACTGGTTTTGCTAGTGTCGTAAGCAGCGCACATAATCACTTCGAGAACCAAAATCCAATAACATCGACATATAATTTTATTGGTAATATTGCTAACTGTACGCATTCTCATTACCATTCAAGTTGGATAATAGATGTTGGGGCTTCTGACCATATATGTTTTGATTCAACTCGATTTACATCACTTTGTACTTTAACCAATTTGATTATTCTCACTTTACCTAACGGTTCCACTGTTCAAGCAACTCAACATGGTTTCGTTAGACTTACTAAAAATTAAGTATTGAATTTGTTTTATTTGTTCCCTCATTCACTTACAATTTGTTATATGTTTGTAAGTTTCTTCGAAATTCATCATTAACTTTCTCTTTCTCTGCATCTACTTGTTTTATACAAGATCCGAATAGTAGTGAGATTTTTGCCCAAAGATTACAGGATGGCGAATTATATTGATTGCATCCTTCTATGCCTTTCCATTTTTCTAACGCTTCTTTGTCTTCTAAAAATGTCACTATTCCTAGTAATAAAATTGTTTGTTTATCTGATGTTACAAATAATTCAATTTTGTCTGCTTTGTCTGTTCATTCAATATCAAATTATAATATGTAGCAGTTTCATTTAGGGCATACAAGTCATCGGGTGCTTGACAAAGTTGTTAGACCAACTCATTTTCATTTATCACAACACGGTTGTCCTGTCAGTCCACTTGCAAAACATGACAGGTTACCTTTTCCAGTTTTATCTATTCATTCCATTTCTCCATTTGAATTATTAAATGTTGGTTTTTTGGAGCCATATTCAACTCCTTCTTTGACAGGTGCGAAATTTTATTTAGTTGTGGTTGACGACTTCACTCAAAATACATGGACAATTTTGTTGGCTACTAAATCACAAACCTCTTATGCTCTCATCAATTTTCTTAAAATGATCCCGACTCAGTTTTCCACCACACTTAAATGACAGTTTGAACCGACAATGGGACAGAATTTGTCAATAACACCGTCTCTAGTTATCTTGAGTCAGTTGCAATTTTGCATCATAAATCATGCACATATTCCCCACAACAAATGGAGTCATCGAGCGCAAGCATCGTCACTTACTAAATGTTGCTCGTGCTCTTCGATTTCAAGCCAACCTTCCGAACGTTTTGGGGCGAATGCTTGCTCACTGCAACATATCTAATTAATCGTCGCCCAACTTTCCTTTTAAATTGGAAAAGTCCATATGAAATTTTATTTCACTGCCAACCAGATTACAAAAGTCTTCGGACTTTTGGTTTTCTTGCTTATGCTATCAGTTTATCACCACATAAAGACAAATTGGATAGTCGTGCAATTAAGTATATTTTTGTTGGTTACTCCTATGGTCAAAAGGGGTACAAATTGTTTGATCTTGAGAAAAATAATATTTTTGTCAGCAGGGATGTTAAATTTCATGAACATGTTTCCCATCTATCCCTAATTCGAGTCCCACATCAGATCACTCGAAACCACCAGTTCTACCTTTCCCTTCCAATAAACATGATGATATTCTTGTGCATCCTATGGTAGATCCTTCGGACTCAATCACATCCCAAATTTCATCCACACTACCTTCCGATTCTCACATTGATCCTCATGCTACATCTTCATCATCCTCTATTCCGCTTGTCTTTTCAAATAATCTTATCCCAACTCGAGCACCATCCATGCAAATTCGAAATGAACCTACATGGTTTAAAGATTTTATATCACCTAGCACTCATCACTCACTATCTCACTCCGCTATTTTACAAGTTACATCATTTCCTCCGCTTGAGCCTATATCTTATGCACAGTCAATATGACCAATGGAATGATGTTATGCAAGAGGAACTCGCCGCTCTTGAGAAATATCCAACCTGGATCCTAACCGAGTTACTAGTCGGGAAAAAGGCAATTGGTAGTAAGTGAGTCTATAAGGTTAAACTCAAACCTTTTGGAGACATCGACCGATTCAAAGCTCGAGTGGTGGTAAAAGGTGATAATCAAGTTGAGTGGATTGATTATGTAGATAGTATTTCTCCAGTTGCTAAACTAACCACTGTTAGACTTTGATTGTTGTTGTCGTGGCTAAACATTAGCATTTGCAACAACTTGATATAAATAATGTTTTCCTTTATGGAACTTTAGAATAGGAAGTATTTATGAAGCCCCCTCCAGGATATTCCGTTCCATACTCAAATCAAGTTTGTCTTTTAAAAAAGTCTTTGTACGGTTTAAAGTAGGCTTCGAGACGTTGGAACATTGATTTTACAAACTCCTTATTATCTATTGGATTTCACCAGTCCTCTCATGACCATTGCTTATTCACTCAGCATATTAATGGTTCATTCATTATTTTGTTGGTTTATGTGGATGACGTTTTATTAACCGGTGATAATTTGGTTAAACTCCAATTTGTTAAAGCTTTTCTCCATGAAAAGTTTACCATTAAAGACCTTGGCATTCCTACTTATTTTTTGGGTGTAGAATTTTTATTTCAAGCTACAAGTCTTCAATTGAACCAACGACGCTATATACTTGACATCCTTGGAGCCGTAGGCATGACCAGTTGTCGCCTTGTAGCCACTCCCTTTAAACAGGGCATCGTCCGGCCTAATCCCGTAATCAAGCCCTAATCCTAACCTTATAAGACTTAATTACAATTAGTCAGCTTTGCATCCCTATATTCATCATCATTACACGTGTCAATATATTATTAGATTTCAAAGTTAATTAAAACTTTTGATCATTTTAATATTATTACATATTTCAAAGATTATACGGAAACTCTTATTATTCAAAATTCTAAGTGTGGAAAACTAGGAAACACGACATCACATGCATGTATATATATATATATATGAGTCTCAAAAAATGGGAAACTACACACTCAACCCAATGTACAACCCAAAATGTATAGTAAAAACATAAGCAGTAATAATAAAACAAAAGTCGAGTCATACAAAACAAAAATGAGATAGGAGAATCGCCGAAATGCGCAAAGGAAGTCGTCGATCTTCTCCTTCCCCAGTCTGTTGGTGCTCGACCGACCTACACTCACCGTCATAAACTAGATAGTGAGTATAGTAATATTTAAGTAATAACTGGAGAATTCTATGCCACATTTCCAAAATATAAGACAAGTATTTGTAAGCATAAAGTAGCGGAAGAATTGTTGAATCAAGTAATGCAAATAAATACCATAGTTAAAAATGTATAGATTGATAAAGGCTAAGTCGAGATGACTACGTCCGGTCGACGGTGAAACTATCACCTAACTTTTCCCACTACTATATGGAGCTAAGCTCAACATATGCCATACCAATAGCGGAGCTACGCTCTACACATTTAAAAATCATATATCTCATTCTTGTCGACTACCCCGAGTCCCATAACTCGTGTGTCGTGCAAGTGTAGTGGTGAGTGCTGGAACCCCGGTAGACCCATGTCCCCATGAACCACGTATCTTGTGCAATGGACACTAAATAATCCCTACTTTAGTTTTCAAAAATCAATAGTTCCAATTCTCTAAGATTTCAAAAATAGTTAGGCTACAAAGCCCAAAGAAATAGAGTACAAGTCTAATTTCCATCTAATAGCATGCTTTTAAATCAACTATCTATCAAGAATATCAATAAAAGTAGAAATTGAATCAATGGAACACTTCACAAGGCATCATGTCACAATATTCAATCATGAATAGACATAAGAACTGCATGATGTGAGATTACAAGTAGCGATGTCTACAAATAGACCATAAAATGATAAGAGTTAATGAAACGAAATATAGAATTCTCACGGCTTTACTTACTATTAACAACGCTTTTCCTAGCCTATCCGATCTCTTAACACTCCAAAATGCGTTCCCAAATTCCTGAGATCTCCCCTTAGTTCCTTGAAGTTGTTTGATAGGTTTTAGAGTAAGTTTGGACTCATTTATAGTGTTTAAACCATGTTTGGGCTTTGCTGATTTTTGTACTAAAAGGGACAATTAGCATGTTATTTTTAATCTCTAGCGCGATAATCTAGTTTTCGATATTAGCGCGCTAATTAATATTAGCGCATGATGTGCAACGAAACCCGAATTCTGCACTTCAAATTATAGATTTTTGCAACACATAGGCCTTGTTATCACCTTAGGGACCCTTATACACACCACAAGAGGTCCCTAACACTCACCCCGACACAAAACAACAACAACAACATCAAACTCATGAATTCACAAAGTTAATGGAGTGGAGAAGTTACTTAGCTTGAAGAACTTCTTCTTCTTCACTCAGCCTTCAATGAATCTCTCATCTCCTCCACCAAAATCACACCAGCAACTCTCTTTTCTCTCTTCCTTCCTTTCAAACTGATTTGATGAAGATAAAATGAGAATTGTTGACTAACGCTTCATTTGACTATATATAGATAGGTTTATGTAAACTATAGCCATAGATCATTATGTGTACATGTATCTTGAGGCTCAACTAGTAGACTACCTTGTCACACTTGTCCCTCAAGTCATGTTTAAGTGACTCAACAATTTGACACCTTGACTTTTGATAGGTGAATACGTGTCTCGATGCATATCTTGTGTTCATGAATTTATTTTCCTAACTTTAGGCACATTAATGTTACATTTAAATGTGACCACATTAAGCCACTTACGAAACCAACATTTAACTCAAATTAATTAAGCTTACCCCATAAGCCGCTACCTCGGTCCCACGTTGACACGCGACTCGAGGTACGTCCCCGCTCGTCTCGATACATATATGCCCGTGGAAAATTGACTTAATAGTCTACACATATACAATACACTAGGCATACATCACAACAAATATAAAATATACCTCAGCCCTTGCCTCGGTCAATGAACATATCACGATGTGAGTCCCACGGTACGTGTCGTTGGTCATGTTTAAGGAATTAAACACGATTAAAGATTTTAGGTCGCTACAACTCTTCCCAACTAATGAAGATTTCATCCTTGAAATTAAAAGTCGAACTAGGATTTATACCTGACTCGAATATGTATGGAAATATATCTCGCATATAGTCCTCCTTTTCCCAAGTGAGTTTCGTATCATCGTGAAACTACCGTTTGATGAGTATTTTTGGGATAGACTTGCCTCTCAAGTTCTGTACCAATCGATCCAAAATCTGCACAGGCTGTTCTTCATATAAAATATCCTCGCTCAGGTCTATCTGACTCAAATCTACAATCAGACAATCACTTACTCTCGACTCAGCTAATCGAAACATGGATATATGAAAGGCTGGATGAATTCATGCCATCTGTGGAGGTAACTCAAGGTCATACGCAACCTTCCCAACCCGTTTCTTAATTATGATAGGTCCGATAAACCTTGGTGCAATTTTACCTTTCACTTTGAACCTTTGAAGTCCCTTCCGAGGGGAAACCTTTAAATATGCAAAGGATACCTCGGTCTACGATATATGTATGCATACTTTCACGTCAGTCCGGGGCTCCCTTAAGTTTTTGGCGACAAATCAGTCGTACCTTCTCCATGTGATCAACAACAATCTCAAACCCTAAAGTCTCCTGGTCCTTTGGCTCAGCCTAACACCATTGGGAGTGACGCGGTCTGCCATGCGCCATCTCAATACTAGCCTGATAATTTTTGTTATAAGCAAACTCACACAATGGTAGGTACTCCTCCCATGATCTGCCAAACTCCAAAACACAAGTCCGCAACATATCTTCGAGAGCCTGAATCAATCTTTCAGTCTGCCCATCAGTCTGAGGATGAAAAGCCATATTAAATTGTAGGCGCATACCATACTGCTCCTGCATACTCCGCCACATCCTAGATGTATACATAGCATCTCGATCTGACGTAATATTCACTGGTACGCCATGTAGTCTGATAAGTTCCTGCTCGAACAATATACTCAACTGATCAAATGTGTAATGTGCGACCGCTGGTAGAAAATGAGCAGACTTCGTCGGTCTGTTAATAATAACCCAGATGGAATCATGTCTCCGGGCGGTTCTCGGCAATCATCTCACAAAATCCATAGCAATGTCCTCCCACTTCTATCGTGGAATTTGAAGAGGATGTAGCAATCCTCTAGGTCAGCGATGTTCGACCTTAACTTGCTGACAAATCCCACAGTTTCTGATAAACTTAGACACATCAGCCTTTATATCAAGCCACCAAAATATCTCTTCATGTCGTAGTGCATTTTGGCCCTTACTGGATGAATTGTGAATCGAGAACGATGTGACTCCTGAAGAATCTCTTGTCTTAGCTCTGGTGATGACGGTATCCACGGTCTGCCCCTAAATCACAAACACTAGTCAGATGTCTCCGTCCAATCAACACAATTTGCACTTTGTGCCAACTCACTAAACCTTGAGTACAACATGTTGGTCATCTGACCCTTTGACACTCTTTGTGTAGACACGGTCTGTACTATCATTTAAGCGCAAATCGCAACTCGAGTTTTAGTAGGAACCTCCGCATCTCTAACAAGTATCTTACTCAGCGCATCTGCGACTACGTTCATTTTTCCCGGATGATACTCTAAGGAAAAATCTTAATCCTTCATAAACTCTAACCATCTGTGTTGTCTCATATTAAGATCCTTTCTTTGTGAAGAGATACTTTAGACTCTTATGATTAGTAAAATTGTAAATTTCTCTCCATATAGATAATGTCTCCATATTTTCAGTGCAAGCACTACTGCTGCTAGCTCCAAGTCATGCATCAGATAATTTTTCTCATGTACCTTCAACTGTTTATATGCATAAGCTATTGTACTAACACCCTGCATCAACATACATCATACACTGAAAATCCATGTCCAACCTCTAGTCACACTAATACTGGTGCAGTAGTCAATAATCTATTCAACGGAGTGAATGCCTCCTCAGAATCCTCAGTCCACTCAAATCTAACATCTTTCTGGTCAATCTCGTAAGTGGTGAAGCAATTTTTTAGAAATCCTTCACAAATCGGCGATAATACCCTACCAAACCCAGAAAACTCATGATTTCAGTTACTGAAGTCGGTGCTGGCCAATCCATAATTACTTGAATCTTGGCTGGATCCACTGCTATCTCCACTGCTCCGATAACACGCCTAAAAAATTTGACCTCTAAGAGCTAGAATTCACATTTACTGAATTTAGCGTACAATCTATGTTCTCTCAAGGTCTACAATGTCTCTTTGAGATGTTTCTCGTGATCCTCCCTCGTTTTCGAGTATATCGATATATCATCCATGAAAACTATTATGAAACGGTCGAGAAATGGTCTGAAAACTCGATGCATCAGATTCATAAACACTGCTGAAGCATTAGTCAGCCCAAATGGCATGACCGTGGACTGAAAATGTCCATATCTCGTGCTGAAAGTTGTAATGGACCTATCATCATCCCTTATCTTAAGCCGATGATACCCTGATCGCAGGTTTATTTTGGAGAGAAATTGTGCTCCTCTCAGCTAATCAAATAAATCATCAATCTTCGGGAGTGGATATTTGTTCCTAATGGTGACTTTGTTCAACTGTCAATAGTTGACACAAAGTCTCAAAGTACCATTTTTTTCTTCACAAAAGGACGGGTGCTCCCTATGGCGACATAGAAGGTGTGATGAATCCTTTCTGCCCTAAATCCTGAAGTTGAGTCTTCAACTCCTCTAACTCTCATGGTGCCATCCGATATGGTGGTATGGAAATCGGTTAAGTACCTGGTACCAACTCTATAATGAAATCAATCTCTCGTGGTGGCGGTAAACCAAGTAAATCGTTCGGTTTAGTACCTGGTACCAACTCTATAATGAGTCTTCAACTCTTCTAACTCTCGTGGTGCCATCCGCTGCTCTCTCTCTTCCTTTCTTCTCGCCGTTCGCGGCCTTGGTCCTCGCCTCGAGCCGCTGCCCGTCGTCTATCGCGCTGCTCCCGCAGCTCGTCCGCGACTGCGACCTCGTCCTGCTGCCACTGTTGGTCGCCGCCGTCCGTTTCATCGCTGCCGGTCTAGAGCCGCTACTAGCGCCTCCCGCCGCCACGTCGATTTCGTCTCCTCGCCACTGCTGTAGCCGAGCCACCGCTGAAGTCACTGCTGGTCAGCGCGTCCACGAGCTGCTGCCGCTACTGGCCGCCGTCCGCGGCTCATTCCCACGTTGCAGCTGCCGAACCGCCTCGCCGTCACCGTCCACGGCCTTCAGCCACCGCCGCCATCTCTCTTCTCTTCTCTCTCTCTCATCGCCTCCCTCTTCCTCTCTTTTCCACTCTCTCCCTCCTCTTTCTCTCTCTTCCAGTTGATCTTTCTCTCTCTTCTTTTCTCTTTTCTTTCTCTCTCCTATTCGTTTTTAAATGAGGATTTTATTTTTTTTTTTTTTTTTTTAAGAAATGACAAAATAGCATGATGAGGGATGGGTTGATTTGATGTGTGACGTGATGCGTGATGTGATGTGACACTCAACCCCATACTATCCCGTACACCCGCGTTACGCGCACACTGCGACGTGCACACTCTCATCACTACCCGCGCATAACGCGATCAAGCGAAATTCTCGATTAACGCAGCACGAGTTATTAAATAATAATAAAGTAATTAAATACTTGCCACACGAAAATAACATATTTCCCAATTAGACGTGTCCATAGACTTTTCCACGACGTCCACGTTGGTCTGAGCTTATGATATTAACCCGTAATTTATCAGTTAATCAAGATCAATTAAAACGGGTCGTTACGGTTGATGTGTCTATTGCACGTATCAGAGATGTAGCTGCATCGACTTTGACTGCAATACATGCGGATTATCGCATGCATAATATGCCCACTTCATTTGAAGCTTCTCATCAATCTTCTCATGATGATACACGTTCGAGGCATGACACTCTAGTGTATAATCCATTAGTACCTCTCATCGAGTTTTAGACTCCACATACTCCATCAGTTCCTCCCTACATGGCATTCGAGGCTACAAAAGCCTTTCCATTTGACAGGGCACCTACATCTTCGCGTCATTTTAATGCAACTCCAGTTATAATGAATTTCTCTGAGAGTACATGTACTCATGATGGTGGTATGCATGATATCGATGATATTCAAAGAGAAGATGCTCAAAATCCTGTTGATGTTGGCCATTCGAATGTGCCTTTAGCTTTAAATCGTAATGTCCGAGTAGTTAAGAGAACACGTTGTGGGACTGGAAGTCATTATTTGGGGCCAGACTGGGACTTTTTTAACTTTCACATGACATATTTTTGGGTTTATATAATGCTTTGTAGTTCTTCCACTTCAATTTCCAAGTTCTTCATTGTATATCAAATGAAATTTTTGGCATCACTGACATAAGTATTATGAATTTTGTAAATTATTTGTAACTTCATATTTTATACTAGTTCGTATTAACAAAATCATCAAAACAACGACAGACGACTTCCATCAAAAGAATCAAATGCAAGACAAAAAAAAATTCACTTCTGATATGCTCAATGCAAGAAAAAAAAAAATTCAAATGCAACAAAAAAAAATTCACTTTTGTTTCTGTTTTGAAGCAAGTGATGACTGCAAGCAAGTCGTGACCGCAAGCAAGTCATGACTATAAGTCACGTTTTCCTCACTCAAAAAAAAGACTCGGCAGTGAGGTGGCAATGACATGGCAGGAAATGTGTTAAATTTGTAAATATTTTTTTGGGTGTGTTAATGGGATATATATCTATCATATATATAAAAGCACGAATCACATATTTTTGAGTGGTAATAAAATTTACCTATTTGCCCATACTTTTTTTTATCTCTAAATCAACCTTTTCTTTTGTATCCAAATCAAACTCGAACTCCTTATCAATCCACTACACGGTTTTTTTTTCTTTATCTCCAAATCAATCATGAACTCATTCTCATCAATCCAATACACTTTTTTTAAGTAATGTCCTAGCATGATTAGCTTATTTTTTCATTCACATCTTATCTCAATCACAGTAGAGAATATTGATAAGCTAAAAAAGGTACTTATATTTTTAATTTTTAAATTTTAATTACAATTTTAAATTTTGTTAATAAATTCTTAGAAATTAATTTCCGCGAGCGAAGCGAGAGGGGAATCGTGCGTAGCACGTCTTAAAACTAGTTTCCATCAAATGTGTCAATCAAGCAAAAAGTCTGTGGTATGTGTATGTATGTGTGGAGTTTTGCTTACATATACAACACTTGAGTGTATTGTATCATAATACAACTGATATAAAAGTGATCAATAGAGTCGATGAAGAACTCACCGTGGTGTATTCAATTGAGATTTTAATAGACTTTTAGTTATTTTTATAAGTGGATGACTTTTATAGACTTTTAGAGACTTGTAGATTTTTGTAGACTTTTTAAAACTTTGATAGACTTTGATAGACTTTATTTTTAATGACTTTTAGTAACTTTAATGGACTTTTGTAAGGACTTTGATAGACTTTGATAAACTTATATTTGGATGACTTTTATTTGGATTGCCATGTTTCTGTATATTATGCCATAAGGTGCTTTGAACACTCCATTTGGATTTCCCACGTCAAATGCTTTGAAGTAAAGGAAGAAGGTCAAGGGAGCCACAATGCATCCCATTGCGGTCCCTACGCTTGGCTTATGATCATGGACAATGGGGGAAGTGTAGGTGAGATGGCCAGGTCTTCAAGTCATGCATCAAATCGAGATGAGATTGAGGTTATAGATTTAATCAAACCACAACCAAGAAGTCCCGCAACGATGCCATTTTCTTTGCCGGCCATGGAAGCGAGTGCAAAGAGGGCGACTTTTCCATAATTATAAGCCATGTTCATATCTTTCAAGCCAGCTCCATAGGCATTGCAGAAACCTAGAGCCGGTGCAATAATGTACGCGATGATAACGTAGTACCATTTGAGTTGTGGGAACATGTGGGGGATGACAATGGTGGAGATGACGGCGAACATGACATATCCAAGTAATGCAACTTTCACTGGTATGTGATCCCTCATGAACACTTTATTTTGATGTAGTTCATCATGATCCATGTTTTGTTCATCTGCAACAAGAATTTTAGGAAATGCTTACCCTCTAAAAAACTTGTTTCAATTTTCGTAAATGTTACGGATATCACATTTACCTGTATTGGCATTTTTCTTCTGATACCTAGCATAAATGGCTCTGGAGGTTGATGTAATTACTTTAACAAAGTTGTACAGTCTATCACCTAGGATTAGAGTTATAGCAATGAAAACCTGCCCACATTTGATTGAATTAGGAGACCAACAACAACAACAATCTAAATTGAATTGAAGAATCACGAACCTTGTAACCTTGCAGACTCTTCATACTACTTTCAGGTAAAGCTGCCGAATACCAATGCCCTTTAAGGCCATGTATTAGTGGCCACATTATTCCCCATGAAAGAACAGCTCCAAGTAGCAAAGATAAGTTCACTAGATGAGGACAGATCATTCCTGCTCCAACATAAGTCACGCTGAAATTGAAGAAAAATCTGCATGTATGTAACCAAATAAAATATGTTAATTTTCATTGATGCATTGATAATACTTCTGTTGAGCGAAGAAGAGAAACCAAAGTCTTATTTACGTTTGTCGCCAAGCTCCCAAACGATAATACTTCTATTGAGAAGCAAACGATGGAGAAGCGAGAGAGAGGGAGAGAGAGAGAGAGAGAGAGAGAGAGAGAGAGAGAGAGAGAGAGAGAGACATTGGATGTTTCCTCCGATAGCGTCGAAGCAAACGATGGAGAAGCGAGGCAGCGATGGAGAAGCGAGGCAGCGATGGAGAAGCGAGGCTGCGATGGAAACGCGAGGCAGCGATGGAGACGCGAGGCTGCGATGGAGACGCGAGGCAGCGATGGAGAAGCGAGGCAGCGTCGAAGCGAACGATGGAGGAGCCCGACTTGGAGGTCACGGAGCAATCGATGAGACATTGAGAGCAGAAGACCGAGAGAAAGAGAGAAAGAGAGCGAGACAGATTTCGCGATGAAATAGAGAGAGGCGACGAAGAAGAAAAAAAAAGTCCCCAAAAGTTTCTCGTGGAGGCTAAGAGATGGAGAAGACTTTCAACATATATAGGGTTAGGTGAAAAGTCTCCAAAAGTCATCCAAACCCACGAATCTACAAAATTTCTAAACAAATTGAATACACCTTACTTTTAGAGACTCTCTAAAAGTTTAAATTGAATACCCCAAAACTTTTAGAGACTTTTTAAAAGTCTCTAAAAGTTCACATTGAATACACCTTACTTTTAGAGACTCTCTAAAAGTTTTAATTGAATACCCCTAAACTTTTTTAGTCAATAAAAGTAACCAAAAGTCTATTAAAATCTCAATTGAATACACCCCTGCAAAGCTTCTCTCACTGTAACAAACCCTTACTATGTTGAGTTTTGAGAGTACTTTAGGTCGAGTTAATTTGATTCAAGGACTCAATTCGATGATTGTTCATGATTCTACTCCAGTTGCGAATTCTGCTGAGGTGAAAGGGAATCTTTCAAAATCTGGTTCTTCGACTACACAATGTCAAGGTTAGCAGTCTGGATTTGGTGTATAAGGATCAGGGTTTCGTGGTTCTGGAAATAGAGGTCGTGGTGGACGAAACCGTGGCTGTGGTGGTTTTCGATTTCCTAATAACAGTCGTCCTACATGCCAGATATGCAACAAATTTGGTCATTCAGCAGTTGTTTCTTACTTTTGAGCTGACATGAAGTATATGGGATAACAGCCTAGTTTGGTATCGTCTCCATCTCAGAGACTGTACAATTAACACACCAGAAACAGAAACAGAAGATCAGATGATCAATTGATCATCAAAGTAACAACTCATTGAATCAAACAAAGAAGAAACTTGAAACTGTATTCAATCAGTTATTCTTTATTACATCGAAATTACAGTGTACATTACTTATATACATACATAGAAGGTGTACATTACACACCCTTCTCATAACCAACTGATCCAGACTAACATGTACATGTGATACAAGATAACACCAAAGATATATGATACAAAGATACACACCAAGATATGATACAATACATTACAATTCCTATACACTATACAGTACATAACTCTACATCCCCCCTCAAGATGGAAGTCTATGCCAGTCATATAGACCCATCTTGGACAATAAATCAGAGAACAAAGGAGCTGGTAAAGACTTGGTAAACAAATCAGCTAACTGTAATCTAGTAGGAACATATTGTGGAAGAACAAAACCACACTTAAACTAATGTCGAACCAAATGAAAATCAATCTCCAAATGCTTGGTACGTTCATGGAATATGGGATTAGCAGAAAGGTGAATGGCAGCTTGGTTATCACACCAAAGAGGTATAGGAAGAGGAGTAGGAATACTTAAGTCCTTAAGTATATAAGAAATCCATAGCAATTCACAAACTGTGGAAGACAGACTCCTATACTCAGTATCATATAGGAACTGTAATGTATTGTATCATATGCTGGTGTATATTGTATCATATATGCTGGTGTATACTGTATCACATGTACATGTTAGTCTAGATCAGTTGGTTATGAGAAGGGTGTGTAATGTACACCTTCTATGTATGTATATAAGTAATGTACACTGTAATTTTGATGTAATAAAGAATAACTGATTGAATACAGTTTCAAGTTTCTTCTTTGTTTATATTTGGTAAAGGATCCATCACCAAGATCTGATTACGAATATGATCATACATATCACCTAATCCCATCAAAAATTGCATCAATCTATCATTAGAATCCAGAACTGTCATTGTTGCTGAAGCTCCACACTCACAAGCAGGTAAAGGAACCAAACAACTCAGTTCATCCCACAACTTCTTAAGCTTTGTATAATACTGTGAGACAGAGAAATCTCCTTGACTTATAGAAGATATATCTCGTTTTAGTTGATACAAGAGAGGTCCATTACATTCACCAAACCTTTCTTTCAACTCATTCCATAGATCAAAAGATGAAGATGTATAAAGAAATGCCTCAACAATGTCTTTTGAAATAGAATTCAAGATCCAAGAAGTTACCATATAATCCACTTTGATCCACCGATCCAAATTGGAATCAGTTGAATCTGGCTTCATACATCTTCCATCAATGAAACCAATCTTTGTTTTCGCACCTAAAGCAATCAACATAGCTCTACTCCAAGAAAGATAATTCGAACCAGTGAGAGTGTTAGAAACAAGTACCATACCAGGATGATCAGATCCTTGAAGAAAATAAGGACTCTCTACACTAAGATCGCCAGCATCAGGAGCTCTTCCTACTATATTTCAAATCGAAGAACTCGAAGAACCATGACTGGATGCCATGATCAAACACTCAAGTAATCAAACTCAACACAGATCAAGAACAGTGAAAAACCTGCTTTGATACCATGTATAATTAACACACCAGAAACAGAAACGGAAGATCAGATGATCAATTGATCATCAAAGTAACAACTCATCGAATCAAACAAGAAACTTGAAACTGTATTCAATCAGTTATTCTTTATTACATCGAAATTACAATGTACATTACTTATATACATACATAGAAACTGTATTCAATCAGATACACCAAAGATATATGATACAAAAGATACACCAAAGATATGATACAATACATTACAGTTCCTATACACTATATAGTACATAACTCTACAGAGACCATTCAATCCTCCCCAATCATAGGCACATTCATCATTTTTCAGTTCTACCGAATCGATGCCGGATAGCTCCTGGTACATGGATAGTGGAGCTTCTTCACATATTACCTCAGATAAGTTACAGTTGGCTCATCCTACACAATATGGAGGTAATAAGTCCCTAATGGTTGGTAATGGCCATTTCTTAAATATTGCTAGTACTGGTTTTACATTAATTCCATCTAATGATTCGAAATTATCATTTGATAAAACTCTATATGTGCCAAGTATTAAAAAGGACTTACTTAGTGTATCTCAATTAACTAGAGATAATAACGTTTTAATTGAATTCCGCCGTGATTCTTGCATGGTGAAGGATATCCGTACCAGTGAAGTTTTACTTCAAAGTGTTCTTCAAAATGGTATGTACAGATTATTTGGCCCTCCAAGGTCTCCAATGGCGTTTCATTTTGCCCTTGTTGTGTCCAATAATTGTCTACCTGCTTTATGGCATGCTAGGCTGGGTCATCCTGCTCAGAATGTTCCTCGGCAGGTTATGCATCATAATCCGTGTCTTTATAATTCTTGTTTCTATTGATGTTTGTTCTCATTGTCCACTTGGTAAAATTCATGCTTTACCTTACAAGTTGTCTTTGAATAGTTTGCAAAACTCACCTTCATTTGCACTTAATCGAGCACAATGGAAAAGTTTGATCCATGTAGCCGACCCCAGTTAATTTAGGACTGAGACTATGTTGTTGTTGTACCTTACAAGTTGTGTAATAAGATTTCTACACATGTTTTGGATTTAATCCATACTGATTTGTGGGGTCGTGCTCCTGTAACATCTCCCAGTGGTTATAACTACTACATTCATTTTATAGGTGAATGTACTAGATTTACTTGGTTGTACCCTTTACAAGTAAATTCTGATGCTTTGAATGCATTTCTTCATTTTAAAAACTTTGTTGAGAATCAATTTCAGTCTACTATCGAAATAGTACAATCTGACTGGGGGTGAGTATAGGTCGTTTAAATCTATTTTGGATCAACATGGCATATTTTTTCAACACCCTTGTCCTCATACACATGAACAACATGGTAGGGCTGAACGTAAGCATCGTCATATAGTTGAAATGAGTCTCATATTATTGTCAAATGCCAAGTTACCTTTGAAGTTTTGGTGGGATGTATGTGAAACTACAACTTTTTTATAAATAGATTACCTAACCAAATGTTACATGGCGTTTCTCCTTACTTTAAATTGTATCATCAGTCTCCTCCCTATCATATTTTAAAAAAATTTGGGTGTGCATGTTTTCCATATCTTCACCATTACAACAAACATAAATATATGTTTCGTTCAGAGAAATGTCTTTTTCTAAGGTATAGTTCTATTCAAAAAGGCAAGTGTATGAATTATTCTGGGAGAGTTTTTATTACTAGAAATGTGTTATTCAATGAGCATGATTTTCCTTATTTTGATTTGTTTGAATCTAGTACACAATCTTCTAGTTCTCCTGCAACTACTTCTTTTGTGTTTGATTTGGAGTTTGGGTTTGTTCCTTTAGAATTTTCTCTTCCTATTACTTTTGGTTTTTCTCCTACTGTATCTTCTCCATTTACAGTCTTACGTCTACTACATTACTTATTTCTAATTCTACTTCTCGTGTTTCATCTTCTTCAAATTGGAATGTTATGGGGAATAAGTGGGTTTTTTACCATTAAAAGAAATTTTGATGGCTCCATAAATCGATATAAGGCTAGACTAGCGGCCAAAGGATTTAAACAAGTTTCGAGTATCAATTTTGGAGAGACCTACATTCCAGTTGTTAAGGCTTCCACAGTGAGAGTCATTTTGTCTATTGGAGTCCATTTTGGGTGATTTTTGCGTCAATTAGACATTAATAATGCTTTCTTAAATGGTGATTTAGGTGAAACAATGTTTACTAATCAACCAATTGGTTTTATTAATCCCCAATGTCCTTCCCATGTTTGCAAGTTAAACAAGGCATTATATGGGTTAAGGCAAGCACAAACGCTTGGTTTGACAAATTCAGATCCACTCTTATCTCATAGGGTTTTCAGAATTCAAAGGTTGATAATTCTCTGTTTGTGTTTCGGTTGAACTCCACTGTTTTGTATATTCTGGCCTATGTTGATGACATTATTGTTACTGGGTCATATTCAGTTGTTATTTAGTCTTGTCTCTAAATTACATAGCACGTTTGCTTTTAAGGGTATGGGCGAGTTAAGTATGTTTCTGGGTATAGAAACCCATCGAGATAAGAGTGGACTGTATCTCACGCAATCTGCGTATGTCAAAGATCTATTGCAGAGAAGTGGGATGGTTGATGCTAAGTCAATTGATACACCATTCGATGTAGGCAAACATATCTATGCAGATGGTGGTCCTATCTTCCATGACATAACTCTGTATAGAAGTTTGCCTGGGGGTTTACAGTATTTGGTCAATACTAGACCAGATATTTCATTCATTGTGAATAGGCTCAGTCAATATCAACAGGCTCCTACTATAAGTCATTGGCAGGCCGTTAAAAGTGTACTCAGGTATCTCAAAGGTACTTCTCAGATGGGTATTTGCTTTCAGCCTGGTGATCATTTGTATGTAACAGGGTTTTTAGATGTAGACTAGGCTGCTAGCCTTGATGATCGTAAATCAGTTGCTAGGTATGCAGTGTTCCTTGGTTCCAATTTAGTTTCTTGGCAATCCAAGAAACAGGCTGTGATTTCTCGGTCTAGTACTAAGTTAGAATATATATCCATGACTTAGGTTATTGCAGAAATATGTTGGCTTCGTTCTTTATTACGAGAATTGCATATTCCTGTTTTGGTTTCTCCTACTATCTAGTGTGATAATAAGAGCGCTAATGCACTTGCTAAAAACCCGGTGTATCATGCTCGTACTAAACACATTGAACTTGATATACGCTTTGTGCGAGATCAAGTGCTGGCTGGACATCTCTCGGTACATCTTGTTCCATCTTCAGACTAGGTGCGGATATTTTTACTAAAGCTTTCTCATTTCCTCGGTTTTCATTTTTGCAGAGCAAACTTGGGGTTATTGCTTTGCCCCTAGTTTGAGGGGGAATATTAGTGTAAATCATTGATGTAATAAAGGCGTATAGTATCTCGAGGTATATCATGTGAATTGTGAGTGTACATGTAGTGAGTTGTGAGTGACCAGATGGTGTGTTATGTGTATGTACATGTGTGGAGTGTTGTTTACATATACAACGTTGTGTATTGTATCATAATACAATTGATATAGAAGTGATCAATAGAGTCAGTGAAAAACTCACCGTCTCCACAACTTCTCTCACTGTAACAAACCATAACTAGGGTTTCTATTAGGGGTGGCAATTCGTATCGACGAGTCGTAAACGTGTCGTGTCGTAAATGTGTCGTGTCCCATATAATGCAAACCCATTACAACATATTTATTAATCGTGTTAATCGTTTTCGTGTCTAAGTGGGTCGTGTGTTAAACATGTCGTGTAATCGTGTCACCCACTTATTAAATATTGTATTTAAAAATTTTATTTTATTTAAACTTTTATAATTAAGTTACTATTTTTTAAAAATATATCTAAATGATTAAATTCGAAAAAACATACTAAATAACCAATAAAATATAATGTGGTTGTATATAGTCGTTAGTTTTACTTTACTTTTTCATTCAAGTCTTTATTACTCTTAAAAATAAAGCAAAAATGACTCGTAATAATAACATAAACAAAATTATAAGAATCATCTAAAAAAAATATCTAAATTTTACTTTGGCGAAAAGTTTTATTTTTTCTTAATAAATAATTATTAATAAAATCTAAAACATAAATAATATATTAAAAGTAAAACGAATATTTCCTCTCAAATATAAAATAAAATATGATAAAAGATGTCTATAAATAAAATAATAAATTATGCTATTAACATGCATTCAAATAGGTGAATTTTGTATCAATCTATTTATTATACAATATTTATTATTTATACATTATTCTTTAGCCGTGTTAAGCGACTCATAAACGAATTTGAGCGAGTTGACATGTTAATGACTCGCTTATTAACCGTGTATAAACGTGTTAACATGTTTATGACCCAGACCCACTTAAGCCAAACTCACGACATGTTTATTACGTGTCGTGTTAATCGTTTCATTACCCAAATCGTCAGCCCTAATTTCTATGTTCTTGAAGGTTAACATAGATAGATATACAGATAAGTTGAGAGAGAGAGTTTTATATGTGAATCGAGGAGTAGTTCAAAACTCCCCAATTGAAGCTCCGCTTAGTTAATAGCGATTGTGTTCACAAAAATCGCTCCACCCAAAAAACCTTAACGATAAAACTAACTCCTCCGGCGCATTCACCCCTAAATCAATCTTTCTCTACCTCAACTAAAACCTTAATTTTGTCATCCCGAAGTCTCCTCCCCTATCTATTCACTAATAGCACTGCCAATGGCAGAATCGATTCGTCTGATTTGGGGAAATTGTTTGTCACCATTGATTCACGGAGCTCTGTTGCATGATTTGCACTAGTGCTCTTAGCATCTCTCACTCTGTCTTTGTCGCTATTCCTGGCCGACGTCGATGCGGTGGCGGCGTTTGTGGCGGTGCCGTCGAGGAAGCTGCAGCAGGACGAGCTTGCCACTGTGTGGCTGTTTAAGTAGAACACGCCGTCAGTGGTTCGTGGGTTGAGGGGGGTTGAAAATGAACAATGGTTTGTGGTTTGAGGAGGCGTTGGTGGCGTTGGTGGGGAATCGAGGATGGGAGTTGAAGACGAACAATGGTTCATAGGTTGAAGGAAGGAGTTGAAGAGGATCGAGATGATGATCGAGTTTGATCTAATATTAGGGCATGCCTTCCATCTTTTAGACTTTCCAGTTTAACAACGGAATACTAACAGATCAAATTTAGCATTAGAATGCAAATAGATAAAAGAGTTTCCGTTGCTAATTCATTGCAATTTATTGTTTACAACAGATTATAAATAAATTACGCATTACCAACAGATTAACAACGGATTTTGACTAATTCGTTACTAATACATTGGTAATATGTAATCCATAGTAAATAATACATTGGTCATTTGTTTCTAATTGGTCAAACAGTTTCTCATCCACATTCCGTTGTTATTTCTTAGTTGCTAATTAGCAACCAACACTTATTTCGTTACTAATTTTGTTGCTAATTCACTGTTTTTTTTGTAGTGTTGTGATCCCTGTGTATGATAGGTTCATGTCTTCGCTGGTGTTACAGATAAGCACATCTTTGTCCATGGCCACGGGCTTGAGCACCATCCTCTTTCGTACAATACTGGTTAACACTCATGTGATAGCCTCTCATAGAAACTCCTATCGTTTCGTAAACAGGAATATAGCTCGATTACATTCATGGATGTGGGGGTTCTTAGATGGCGCTTGCTTCTACCATCTACCCCAGATTGCACTATGAGGGTGAGTGTTAGTATCAGTTATGTGGGATGTTCCCTCTATATTAGTCTAAGGAGCATTAACAACGAAGTTAGGTCTACATTTCAAGTCCAACGCTTCCCATAATTGATACCATGCTCTTGAGTCCTTTCCTTCGGGAATAAATACTATAGTCCATCCTTTTATGTTCATACTATAAATTTTCATTGTTTTGCCTCTCGAGTTTGACAAAATCTAAATCACCATAGTGGTTTGTTTGTCCCTCCTCATTCTATGATTCTGCAATAGTGGATTTGTAATAATGCTTTTGACTAAAAAGGCATACCATACTACAAATCTTTCCTCGATTCCTGGTGAAAATTGACCCTTGGTACAGTACTCTGATATGCAAATCTGCCATTGAGCCTTTACTCATAAAGCAAATTATATGCTTTTTTGAAGAAGGCAAAAATTTGAAGATGGGAGTTGTCAATGAAATTGTTTCGGTTAAATACAAACGAACCAACCCCGTACGGAATAGATATGAAAGGCTCCAGTGCTTGAGGTCTTTTTATAGACCATCAATATAAAACTTAAGTTTGCTACTACACTTACCACTATGATATGCTCCTTCCCTTTGAATATTATGTTGTTTCTTTGTCACCTGATTAATCTTCATCTTTAATTAAGGTATGTTATGCAACAATACCTTTTTTTGTCTCTAGAACACTTCAATTGAGTGTCTGTTCAATATTTGCAACTAGATTTTGAATTACTTAAGCATTCAAACTTAAAACCCCCAACCATAATTATTGAAGGGTTATGGGTGAGAAAGGATTTGTAGCGGGTTTTGAAGAAGGATAGTATAGTCAATGGCTCTAAGGGTATTTTAGTAAAAAAAGTTATTTTTTTTTTCAAATTGGGTGATGAAAGAGATTGGATGGGTTGAAATAGCAGCCCTTTATATATTTAAACTTATTTTGTAATTTTGTTGCATACAATATGCAATTAAACAAAATGTTGTGAAAAAATTAATTTCTATTATATTTAGCAAATGTACAAGACTGTCCACAACCAAGTTGCATGAAGATGATATTATGTTATCGTTGTTAAACTCAAATATGTAGATATATAATGAGATGAGTCTTCAAAGTTGGGTAATTTTAGTATTTTCTCAAAATAAAGACTTTTTTTTATCACATCATGCATTAAAAAGTTGTTGACGTGAAAAAAATTAATTATTATCCATCAATTGCTTGAATGGAGCAGAGATTCGATATCAAATGTAGCAAATGTAGCTGGAGAGATTGTGTTTGTTTTCTGCTTGGCAATGTGGGTAACCAGCATTGCCCGTGTAAGAACTAAGATGTTTGAGATTTTCTTCTTCATGCATCAACTATATGCTCTTTACATATTCTTCTTTCATTTTGCACGTTGGGATAGCTTATTCTTGCATGATCCTTCCTGGTATCTTCCTCTTGTCGATTGACCGCTACTTAAGGTTCTTACAATCATGAAACAAGGCTCAGCTGGTTTCTGCACACATTCTACCTTGTGAAGCTGTCGAACTTCATGTATCTAAATGCCCATCGGTTCATGTGATTACAATACTGACAGTAATGAGATTATATTCTTTATATAGGTAGGTGCATTTTCTATATAGTTGTTTGAGAACTTGATTAGATCAATATGTGCTCACTCATAGGGGATAAAGTGTCCAACAAAAAAACTTAGAGGGGGAATATGTTTTCCATAACAGATTGTAAGTCGAGAACAATTCCATGAGGTTGCCCATGAGGAGTTTTTTGCCTGAATGTACTGAATAGTCATTTGCACCTTCATATCTCCATTGTCGCTGATCAGATTCCTGTAGTTGCAGTTTTATCCCATCTAGCCTCTGCATCAGTTATGTAACTTTTTGGATGTCCACCCCGGTGCACCTTCTCCTCAATTTCAGATTCCAAGTAGGTGTTTCATCCGCCTCATCCATTTCTTCGCACATTTCATGGATGGTGGCATGGTGGAAACATGACGGCTTATATATGTTGGGAAAGGCCTCAACAAAGCCATTGTCCCCATTTCACTTATCCTCCCAGGACTTATTGTGGTCTCCTTTGCCTACCTTGATTGTACATTCTCTCACTAGTTTCGATAAGCACGACCTAAGGAAACGCCACGAGGATTTAGTAGATGATCTATGTGCGCTTCGCGAGTCCCACGCGTTCGTATCCATCCCGTATTTACTCCGAATTACACTGGCCCAAAACGATGACTGCTCATTTGGAAACCTTCCTATCCACTTCATTGCGAGAGCTTTGTTGGTAAACTCCAAATCACCTATTCCCAGGCTGCCACATTCTTTAGCAGTTACTACATTCTTCCAAGCTATAAGACTATTTGATTTTCCATCCCCCATCCGACTGCATAAGAATGCTTTCATTAGGGATGTCAACTTTGCAGCTATGCGCCTATGGATTTTAAAGAAGGATAAATAGAAAGTCGGGAGGGCATTCTGCATCGCCTTCAACATTGTCATTCATCCTCCTTTAGAAAGCCACCTTCCTTTCCACCCATCGATGCGTCGAGTAATTTTTTTGACTATGGGTTCCTAAAAGTTCTTATTGAGGGGGAGCCTGCAATAGGGAGGCTTAGATAAATCATTGGCCGTACCCCGACTTGGCAACCAATGTGTGCAGCAATGGCAGTCACCTTATTCTCCTCCATATTGATTCCCACCAGGGAGCATTTAAGCAAATTTAGTTCCAAACCCGATATTAGGCAATATGCATGGACTATGGACATCATCGTCTCCATCGAGTTCCCATCCTTTTGTGCTAACAACATCGAATCATTTGTGAATTGAAGATGATTTACGTTAGGGGAGAGAGTCGGCCACCTTGCCGCAGTCTGCGTTGAGCTTGTATATGCCCCCTTCGACCGCCCATTGATAAGGATGGAGAAGTACACTAAACTGACGACATCCCTTTATCCACCTACGCCATCCTACCCCGAAACCCATTTTTGTAACAAATTCCCAATTGATGCAATTGTAGGCTTTAGCAAAGTTATGTTTTAATACATAGGCCTATTTCTTCTTCATTCTTGTATCATCGACCAACTCATTGGCAATAAGAGCAAGGTCCAACATTTGACGCCCCGGTATGAAGGCGTTCTGTTCTTTGGAAATTGTTGAGTCTAGCACTCCCCTCATCCTAGATGATAGCTCCTTGGCGATTATTTTGTATAGAGAAGTAATGAGGGTAATGGGTTAGTACTCTGACACTCGAAATACTTGATTATTTTTAGGAATAAGGCAAATATAAGTCTCATTGGTTGCCACATTTATGACCCCACTCCTGTGGAACTCATGCAAAACTTTCATCACATCATCTTTAACCAAACCCAACACTTTTTATAGAATTCAATAGTATATCCATCAGGGCCCGGAACCTTATCTTCGCTACACTCATTAACTGCCCGCCACACCTCGTCCTCGGTAAATGATCGTTCCAAGTTTTATGCATCCACCTTATTAATTTCGCTCCATCAAATCCCTTCAACCTTCCATAAGTCCGTAGGCACCTGTGCATGTAACTTCTCATATAATCCGAATATTTGCATTTCAATAGCTAATTCACTCTTCGTGAATATGCCATTCTCATTCTGTAGTCTCCTTAAGAAACTTTTGTTCCTCCTAATGCTCATCATTCGGTGTTAGCACTTAAAGTTGGCGTCCCCTTCCTTGAGCCATTTGAGTTTGGCCCTTTGGCTAATTATGCAGTGTTCCCGGCTCAATAGCACCTGAAATTCAACTTTAAGTTCATCACTCCTTGCCTTTTCCGTTTGCCTCCAATGACCTCCCTCCTCTTTTCCATCTAATTCGCTAATGCTGTGTATAATGGTATTTTTTAATTGATGCACCTTGCTGAAATTCTCCCGATCCCATTGCTTAAGGGATTGTTTGATTGTTTTCATTTTTTGAATAAACTCGTACCATCGCTACTCATCGGATTAGAATGCCACCACTGTGTCATGAGAGCCCTAAACTGCCTATGCCGGAGCAATGCATTTTCAAATTTAAATGAAGATGGCCCCCATTTCATGGGCCCCGTGTCTAATATCACCGGAAATGATCCGAAGTTGTACGATGTCCCAATTATTGCCTACCATCCACAAACACCTCACCCCATTCTTTGTAGAACAAGAACCTATCGAGCCGAGCGCAAATCAGTGGGTCCCTGTAATTCAGCCATGTGAAAGATCCATCTCGAAGCGGTAAGTCTATAAGCTCCATTTCGCAAACAATCTGGTCGAACATTCCCATAATACTTGTCAACCTTACACTGTTCAATTTCTCTGCTATGAATCGCGTCACGTTGAAGTCACCAGCAACACACTAACACAGTCCACATAACCCGTATAAATACCCAATTCTGCCTAAAATTCGTCCGTTTGTGATTCCGTTGATGGCTCGTAGACTCCCGAGAACCATCATGTTGTACCAACTTCTTTCTTCACTGGGATGGACACTAAGAATTGTCCTATCACACAGTCAATCACTCGATTCATCGAACATCCCCTGCCACTAATATACCTCCCCTAGTGCCAGTGAGGGCAACACCGCCCATTTTCTTATATCTAGCTCCCCATATTGAAGACATTCCCCCTCGTGTTATTGACTCCAATTTAGTTTCCTGGATAGTACAAATGTTCTGGTTTATCACTTTCATCTCTTCTTTAACTGCTCTCCTCTTCTCCAGGGCCCCCAGACCTCTGGTATTCCATGATACGATCCTCATTGGGAAGGACCAAGCACCCTTTTTATCTGAATCTTTGTATGTGATGTTCTAGTGGAGTCGCTTCATCTCACGGCTGATGCTCGCCTCTCAGTTCTCAGTGTTACCTCTGCGTCTAATTGTGATTCTGCACTCTTGCATAGCCTGTTCAAGTGTCTCTTCCCTAATTGCAGAGGTCTCCCCTCGAACCACCAGATTGGCAAGACTCAGTTGATTGACTTCCAGTATTTTAATATTCTTTTTGGGGGTAAATCATGTTGTGCTACTTTTATTGTCGTCAAAAAAGTTTATGACCTCATCATTAAAAAATTCATCAATTTAAAACTTTTATCCCCGAGAGTCTTTAAATTTTAATGGATTTTTAAGGTGTATTCAAAAAGTTTAGTGAACTTTTATTAAAACTTTTAAAAAGTCTCTAAAAGTTTTATTCAATGGGTATTTAATAGAATTTAAAAAGTCTTTTAGAGATTCATAAAAGTTTAGAGATGTATTTAATTTTTTTTTAGTGACTTTTGTAGATTGGTTACAAATCTTGACTTTTGTAGACTTTTTGTATAAAAATACATATAAATAAGTTTTCGAACATCCTCACCTCAACCCAGAAACTTTTAAAACTTTTAATTTTTGTTGGTTACATTTTTCAATAAGGACTTCATTGTTCACATGATGACTTTTCTTATCAATGGTTTTTATCAACTTCTTCAATCACTCCACAACTTTTGGATTCCATTGCTTACTCATTATACTCTCATATCTATATTGATGAAAATGGATTGATGTCATTATTAACAAAATCTCATTTTTGCATCACTATACATTTTTTATAATTTTTTTTTTCGACAAAGAAGTTTCGTTTATTTAGTGTATTATTATAATCTCAAAAAGTGTAGTATATATTATTATTTTTGAAGAAAATAATTGTATAATTTTTTAAAATGCAAGAAGTGCATTTTTTAGAATTTAAACTATCATTATTAAGGAAAAAATATACTTTTTTTTTGCTTAAGTCAAACAAAAAAATAAAGTGCAAAATTTTTACACTAATATTTTCAATTATCTTTTCTCAAAAAAAAAAAATATTTTCAATGATCCTACCACTAAATGATGATTTATTTACCTGTTTATTATGTTGATATTTATTTACTTATTTGTTATGATACTACTTTGAGTGTAATTCATTAATATGTCTATATGTTTTTTTTACTAAAATACAACAATACTTTTTTAAATATTAGTAATAGTTATTAAGAAAAAAATATAATTATTTATTTTTTTATAATAAAATGCAAAATATTTGTTTCATTTTAAAAATCACAATAATCTATTAGTATCATCAAAATCATGTTTAAGAAGTTCACAAAAGTCACTAAAAATCTTAAATATTGATAAAAGTCATCATAACGAAATCTACATAAAAGTTTATCAAAGTCTTTCAAAATCTATCAAAATCTATAAAACTTCATAAAAGTCATTCACTTATAAAAGTAACTAAAAGTCTATTAAAATTTCAATTGAATACACATCTAGGGCCCAAATGGATCAAGGCTGTGATGGTCAAAGTCTTCGCTATCCTCGTTCTCCACGGTGGTTGTTCCTAGTGCAATTTCCTATATTATGTCCCCTCCTACCAATGACTGTGACTCGTCTTCATCGTCCAAGGGGACTGTGACATCCACCTTTGGTGATGCCATCATGTCAACCGTCTCCTCCCCATCATAGGATTGCCCTTCTTTATACCTTATAACAAACAAGTGTGAACACTTATGTCGGGGTTTGCTTTCACGAATAGTCTCGTATGAGAAGGCTTTGGCACAGGCTAACATATTAATCAATCACGTTTGGTCCAACTCCTCAAGCCTCATTCTATGGGCCTGAATTATATTTGGATAAGCGCATTTGACTTCCATCATCCCCTTGCAACACTCGGACCCGTTGAGTTGCTCCTCTCACTTGGAGGAACTGCCCCTTGGTACGGATGCTCCCACCACGCTAGTGTTTCCCACTGCCCAATGTCCTGTTAGTGATTCGGTATCTTCCTCGTCCCCCAGTGATTTGAATCCGCAGTGCCACACCCTTTCCTTTTCCCAATATAGGTGCATCTTCCTTTCATTTTTTTGGTGCCTCTCTGGACTCAACTTTTCCATGATTCGAATGCCTTTTTACTGGCCTCCCATATGCAAATCCCTAAGTTTTTCCTTGCCACCACCCACCTCAATTTCTCCTCTCGATAGGACCACCTTTTTAGTCACTACTACTATCAGCTCTAATACATTGGTCGGCTCTGTCATCCCATCTCTAACGTATGTTGAGGCTTCTACGTCATCATCTTCTTCCTTTGGGGAGCCACAATCAGGTCAGGAGACTAGTAGCGGAACCTGCATATCCCAGCATGATATAGAGAAATTAGAAAGAAAAAAGTTGTGGGAATCAGCTCTTACCTTGATCCATCCCCTCCCAGCATTTGTTTAGCCATGGTCAACGTTGCTACTTTGATAAGACCCCCCGTATCGCGCTCCAATTGATTGAAACACGTCCAACTTCCATAGGTTCAGTGGGAGTCCCTCAATGCAAATCCACCAATTCAAGCAAGTGAAGTTTCGCTCCCTGTGATGGGCGAGATTCCAATTCTCCATCTTGTCGATTAAGGTTCCACCAATCTTCTCCTCTACTGAGTTGCAGTATGAAATGGTTCAGTCTTCACCAAATGGCTGGAGAGTAATCGCCTTCTTTAAGCCAGCTCCAATCATAAATTCTAGCAAGGACAATGTGAACTGCGGTGAGGACTTGAATACCACCATGGCGAGGTGCCATTATCGAATGGGTGTCCCGTTTTCAATATTTGCCCCCAAGTTCAAAGCAGGAGATACTTCGTTCCGGGCTGTTGTATTACTGGGACCGACTGCGGTGCTCTCTGTGGTACTACCATTGGAGCTCTCTGATTGTTTTCATCAATGGCTAATGCCTCCAAAAAGGCTTTCCATCCTTTCCCACCACCGTAGGGTACGATTATACCATTCCATCCTTGTTGTCCAACTCTCCATAACCTCAGAACTTTCCCCAGGTGATTCTCTATAATCTAAATGTATAGCATGCCTGCATCCCCCTTGAATCCCCTTCGAATCCATTGGATAGATTCAGTCACTCCCTTGACCACCTTGTTAACCATCCGAGCTCCCTAGCATCCAACTGAACTATAAAGCGACGCCCACCCGGTGTATTCTTCTATGGACATTATCCCTGCATGAAGGAGATTCACTGTAAACCTTTTCCTTTTAACCCAAAAACGTCTCCACGTGCATTCCTTCATACGTTGGCCATTGCAGCAAATAAATGTCTGGTTGTCCCCGTTGGTTCGCTCGATGCTGATTCTTTCTCACCACATTGATCCATTCGCCCTCCTCTCCCCAGTTGTCTCCCATTGGCTTCAATCTACTCAATTTTGAAATCATCCATGTCTTCTCATAGTTTAACTTTTTTTAAACACAACTTCTCCACACCTTCCTTCTCTTGGTGGCTAAGAAAATTAACAAAGTTTCACATGCATGTTCCTTCCTCTAGTTATATATTATTTATAATTAGTGGAATACATTGGTACTAATTATACATATGTAATTTGATGATCCTACATTTGTGCATGTGCAGGTCTACCATGCGCCCATGAGTATCATGTTCATTAATGTGTGAAGCATTTCAAAGCTACATTGGCACCCATTCACAGTGACATCCGATTGTGATGTGGAATCTGACAAGCTAACTAGAACAAATTCTACTTTTCATAGAGGTTTTTGACCTCTATAAAAAGTGTTATCTTTTAAGGTGTTATCGTATCCTCAAAGCTTACATAGGGGTTTCAAACCTCTATCAAATCCTGGCTATTTCATAGGGGTTTCAAACCTCTATAATATCTTCAGAGGCTTACATAGGGGTTTCAAACCCCTATCAATTGTAGTGATTTCATAGGGGTTTGAAACCTCTATATTATCGTCAAAGGCTTACATAGGGGTTTCAAACCCCTATCAAATGTAATTTTAAAAAAATAATAGCTAAAAATGCCCAAAATTAATTTTCATTTCCATTTTCAATTGAAAATATACAAATCTACATTCCACTCGCAATATTATTATTTCATTCAATCAATAATGTAAAGTTTGAACAAATATTCTTGCCATTCCAAAATCAGAAATCTTTTGATTCATCTCCGCGTCTTAGCAGAACATTACTTGCTTTAAGGTCTCTATGAACAATTCTTAATCTGGAGTCTTGACGAAGATATAAAACTCCTCTAGCAATCCCAAGAATTATGTCACGACGCATCGCCTAATCCAATGTATGCTTCTACTTTGATCTGCGTATAAATTTTGCTCAAGTTACTAAGTACATAATATATAGTTTGTAGCAAAAATTGAAAAGTAAATAATATTCATGGAAGCATATACCGAAGAGAAGAAAGTCCAAGCATACCTGTACCATTTCCACTTATGCACGAAATTCGCAAACTAGAGCAGCTCTAAGAATGACTGGGGGAAGAAGCAAAGCATGCTCGAAGTGCTAAAGAAATAGGTTGCTTGTCATAGACAAGGTAACAAAGACGCAAATGAGACAATTGCCAAATTGCAAGCGTAAATCGAGAAATGCGCTCTGTAAGAACCGCATCGAAGATGTTGTAGTTAGAGATGTTGATCCTAACAAGTGTAGGTGCTAATTTGAAGGAGGAGATTACTAGACTTCATTCACAAGGAAGCACAATTGCAAATCTTGAGGAGCAAATTTTGAAAATGTTCGAAATCCATTCACAAGTTGGTATTGTCACTTCCTAGTAACAATGACCAAATCCAATAATGAGGAAAACCTCGAAGTCAAAAATTCACTCAAGGAAGAAAAAGATGCTTCCTCCGTGATCAAGCAACAAAGGCAAACATCCTAAATCTTATAAGATCTCCATGCACACCCCTATCTTCATCTCGAAAGGTGCTGGACACCGAATTTGAGAACAAGGATACAACAATAACAGCGACAATAACAAAGCCTCAATCCCAAATTTTTTTGGACCGACTACATAGATCTATCTATTCCATTGGGCTCAACTTAGCACAATTGATGTTAAAAAACTCTAATTGATTTGAGATGTTTAAAGAAATTCAAACTTTTTATTCCACTCTTCAAACATGGAAACACCTTATGAAATTTTAGGTGGGCAACATAGAACATTGTGCACATTAATGCAATCGCGTGTACATGCGAGGTGTGTGCAAGAGCGATGGACACAGGAGGACACATGAGCACAATATCATTACCTTAAGGTTCTTATCCCAAAGCTCCCCGTACAAAGTGCACTCCCCGTCACCGATAAATCCAAACAGTAACCCGTCGCTCATGGGAGTCATGCAAATAACCCAAGTTCGTAGCTACCCGAAAGGAGGGGAGCGTAGTTACAAAGAGTTGAATAGAGTACAAGAAGCAATTTTCGACAAGTTAGATCGTTAGAATTACAACCAAGGATTGAAAAACTCAACTTCACCTATGACCTTACACATTTAAACATATCAAAATCATCACCGTATTAGTAAATAAATAAAAAAACTAACATAGCTAGCACTCTACTAAACATATCTAACAAGCCAATAGCTACCGACAATTAGAAAGAACGATCTATAAAGGTTTAATCCGAAATTTAAAAGGCAAATACATACCTTTGCGATCAAAGTATCCCACACAAAGCAATCACCATTTGAATATCCAAAGAAACATAAGCCTACACGATATAGAGAAAGCAATGGAAGTTACAATGGGGAAATAACCATCACCACGTCGTTGCGTTCCCCATAAACTTGAGCCGGTGCCTAGTTATCATGTCAAAGAGTCTCGCATGTACCATCGTCTAAACCAAATCCCAAATCTAAGCCCATCTCGGGAAGAACTTGACAAGTGTTAACATCACCTTCATGGCCATGAAACGTGCGAACAACTCGGCTTGCAATGCGAGTGTCCCACGACGAGCAATCGCATCACATGAACCAGACACAAACATATTTGAATTTGTCCCATTGATTAAAACACTGAAACACGTTAAGTTGATAAACAAGTTAGTGAGAAAGTAAGTAATGATGTGAGCGCATGGAGCCACAAAAAGGGATGCCCTACTCAAACTAGTATCTAAGACCGTCCAACCAAATTTAAATTTGGAAAATCTTGAACAAGTAAAGCATGAGTCGTAACGAACTCTGATCTAAGAAATTAGTATGTGGATCTATGAATTGAATAAATTATGGCGATACTTTTAAAATTTTATTATCTTAGAAATTAGCAATTTCTTATATTGGTTAAGAATGGAGTTCGTCTCAAACATTTTTCTCCACCAAACCTCGAGCACTTAATAAATTCATATCCTATTTTCATTAAACTAATACTTTAATGATTAAAATCAGAGAAAAATAATATAAATGGATCAACATGGAGAAAACTTAAGGGTTTTACAATTGGAGATCGAAATTTGTTTAGTAGTCAAGTTAAAACTCGAAAGAACTAGCATTTCTTACTTTATGGCAAGACAGAAAGGCAAAGATTGGCATTCTACATTTGGTTATATGACAGAAATAACAATCGATTCACTAACAAGAGATAAAATTTATTTAAAATTGAAACAGGATAAGCAAACTAGGTCGACAATTCCGCTATATGCACAATACATATATCACTTGACATAAATTAGAGATGCAAAAGCAAAGAGTGAAGATAGTGTACCCGGCCATATGCCGAACCGTGGCATTATAACCACCAAGAATGCATCAACTAAAGGAGAAATGCGGTCCTCGAATATTCTATAGGAAGAAGAGCTTGTGCCACTATAAACATGATCAAAAGTGAAGGCATGTGACCCAATTTGAACCTCGTAATTGCATATAAACCACTCATTCGTACATGAAATAGAAGCATATTTATACTTTCACCAATTATTACTCTAATATAGAATTGACTTCAAATTTTCAACTCTTTTTTCCCTCCAAATTGTCACAGACTTTAATTTTTTTTATCTCAATTAGCCATCCATGAATAGGAGTATACACATGATTAACACACAAAGTAGCTAGTGAATATTTGGTAATAGAAAGCGCAAAACATGCAGTAGTTGCATATATTAAATTAAGTAGTAAAATAAGTCAAAATGAAAAGTTTAATTTCTTTCATCAGTTTCTTGTTAACTTTATTTAATTGATTCTCATGAAGAAACATAGAGAAATCTTAAGAGGATCATACGACGATGATTGATCAAGGAATCTTTGTGACCGACACACAATTAAAATAATAAAAAAAATCAACAAGTCTCCGTAAACTAAAGAGAAAGCACAATAATAATTAATTAATAGCTAGGGTGTTGTAATGTTGAAGTAGTTGCCTAAATTTATTAAAAGAAGTGGAAAACTAACCTCATCTACATCTTGGTGATGATGGGGAGGAGGAATTGTCTCAGAGGCCATGAGCAGATGTCGACCACGGTCATAGGAGGCTGCGCATAGGAGGAAGAGGAGGAGGTTGGAATGAATGGATGAAAATTAAGAAGTAGAAGAAAAAGAAAGAAATAAAAAGAAAAGAAAAGAGGAAAGGGTGGTATCCGCAAACTTAAATGAGCTGGTTTGATAGGAAAAAACCAACAAATATCTTGCGATCATACTGATGGAATGATTGACAAACTGTTCAAATCAAATACCAAAAGGCAAAAGAGAAAGGATGATCAAATCAAAGAGAAAGAGCACTAGCAAGAGTTACTACTTATTACGGATGCGTCCTTGCCTCCTTCTATAACGTCATGCAAGATAACTTAGCTCCCAAAGCAATGTACTTATCAAGGTTCTTCAAAAAATCCATAACTTCCTGTAATTCAAATTTGGTCTGATCAGTACAAGTTACTAAATAATGACTAATTGAAGCCATAACAGATGAGATTCATCACCTTTCCTTGAAATAAAACAAAACAAAAAATATCTTTCAATGATATGAGAAATAGCAAGGTTCATTGCTTGAAAGATAAAAGAAGGGCAATCTGATTTCCTTTGAAGAACAAAACTATACAACTTGTATTTGAACTATGCATCTAAAATAAGAGTTATGCATAAAATGTAGCATTTAACATTGTCACTGTTTGTACAAAAGATAAGCTAGATAACTGTTGGGACAATTATTAAGCAAGAGTTGCTCAGAAGTTTGATCTTTTCATTAGATGAATTCGAAGAGGTCCATGGATCCTATTTTTCCAAATCGTTTCCATGAATTTGGAGATTCGATTCCTTACAATCAATAACTCAATTTGATCCAAAAACACAAAAAGATATAACAAAAACTTTAAAAAGAGTAACATTTTCCAACTTTCTCAAGTTCCATCAAATGATCTCCTCACAGCAGATCCTTCAGATTCTTCTCATCCACCAAATAAATTGGAAGATTTCACAAAATCTGAAAAGAATGTATTCAACCACTATCGAGCTACTCATTGAACATCTATTTGTCAACAAAATCATACAAAATCAACAAAATCAATATTACTCGTTCAAATTTTTGCACAACTAATCAATTTTTGCAGAGGATCCACTCGAACAATCGATGCGATTAGGAGAGCGACTGTAGATGAGCGAAGACCACAGTTCAATCGACCTTTTCGCAACTTCATTGCTTCCCTCTCCATCAAAAGACATCACTAATCCCACTCTCAACGCCCCATCCTCACCAATCTCTTGCATTCATCAACACCGAAACCAATTCAAATCAATCCAAAACCAATTCCCTTACATTACACACCAATTGATCGATCTATACCAACAATCGCATCTCGATTTGCAAACGAATAATCAAATTGAAAACCAAGCAAAACCTACGATAAAGAAGACGGTTTGGACGAAATCGATAACTGAAGCGACGATCCGAGTAAGTGGAATGAGAATTTTGAGAGTGGATTGGAAAACCAAGTACATGAGAAGCTAGGGTTTGAGGATCTCGATAAAGAGAGAAAGTCTTCGTAGTTGAAGTTGAAACCCGATTCGTGATTCCTAGGGTTCTTCATTGACGAGGAGAGTATAGATGAGAAAATGAGTATTATGGGTCTTGCATTTGGATTTCGACGATGATGGGTTGTGATTTGTGCTCCAAGTGTTTTAAGGGATGACTTGTGAGAGTTGTGTTGTTTTGATTACCTAATAGATAGGGGTTCCTTAAAACCTCTATTAATTAACTGCTATAAAAATTCAAAATTGTTCTAGTGTAAGCATACTCATCAAATGTGAAGGAAATTGGAGTCGAGCGCTTTACAAGTCACTTTCACTTCACCGACGGAGCAACTTTGCGTTTCAGTTGAAGGACCATATATATGGACCTGCTTCGCTTCCATTTCTCAGGTAAAACAAATCTGCACGTAAATGAAGGCAAATAGGAATCCCCGAAATCGTGTTTCCCGCGTCTCCCCTTGTGTTTCTCCTTCGTTGTACGAGTTTTTTTCAGTTCGTAGGGTCGGGGTGTGAGCCGATTTCGTCTCCAAGTTAGGGCTCGGTTGAAGATCGTCGAACACACATATTTTGCGCGAAATCGATCGTTTGAAGGTACGTTCTTAGTATACTTAAGTTACATTTGGTAGAGTAGTTGTAATGTGTGTGTGGCGGTTTATTGAATGGTTAAAAAAATGGGAATTCGCAGTTCTCGGCCACACAGGCCAGAGACCGTGCTAACTGTCTCGGTCAAGCATGGCCGAGACAGAAGCTAAATTTTTGGGAACTGCATTGTCTCGCCACGAAGGCCGAAAGAGTTCACGTGTCTCGGTTACAAATGGCCGAGAATACTTCGCTTATCTCGCCGAGACATGACGAGAGCTACAATTAGTGATAGGTAATGTGACGTCGGTGGTGTACAACCGAGAATTTGCTCCTACTCTCGGTTGTACACCGCCGAGAGGTTAGAGTAGGCTCGGCCGTGATAGGACGAGAGTAAGGCGAATTGAAATGGTCAATCCATCTCCGTGGTGTACAACCAAGAACTTTCTATTGGACTCGGTTGTACACTGCCGATATATTGGACTCCTTGTCGGTCATGAGGACCGAAAGTATGGGTTGTTTCACGAACCTGCTTGCCCGAGACATCAGAAATGGATGAATTTGAACATTGTTTTTGGTAAAAAAAAATTTGGTTCTGTTCCATGCGCTTATATGTTGTAATGTTTTCAGGTATGGCTCGTCCGAAGTGAGGTGAGATGGTTATCCATATCCTTTGATGATTGATGTTTTAGTATCATTTTTTTATGCTAACAATGGTTGTTGCATTTTGATTAGGTCACTTGGGAACCATATGCAATCTACACCAGATCCTCTGTACCGTCTCAGCATGGTACCACTTCCACACACTCCACCCCGGCCACTGCTCCGCCCGCCACAGCCGATGCTCTCCCTACGAAGAGAGTGCTTGTGAAGGAGTATCAAAGGAAGAATTTGAAGAAACCAAAGCAATGACCAGTCGGGGATGGGGAACATACACATTTGTCTTATTGTTTGGCCGAGACTACTTGATTAATGTTTGATGATCATGTTCTATGACAGTTTTATGACAGCTTCACACGATTCAGTAATTTAAAACTCATGGTTTATGACCGATTGGTATATGTTGTCATGTTTGATTCGGACATTTGTACTTGTATGCTTGATGAGTGATATATGATAGTTTGGCGCAGTTTGGACATTGTTCTACACTACTTGCTGTTTTACATTTCAATTCATTTCAAACTTGGTTAATTTGTTCTAGAATACATGGTTTTTCTGGTTCTGAGGTGGTGTTGGTCATGCAGGTCCGACACTCATGTGGCATTGTCGGTACTGAATAACCGAGCCGTCACATTTGGTCTCCGTGGAGTGTGGCCGAGACTATACCGTCGGTCTCGGTCAATCAGGGCCGACACATCACTTTCCACCGAAACTTAACTCATGACAGATCGTTTGTGGTATGTCAAACTAACAATACAAGAATGAAAATCCAGCACGACATTTGTATATCCATAGAACATTCGAAGTAACTGTCAAAATTTCTAAATGTACAGCCATCAAGGTTTCTAGGTACAAGCTTTACACTACGGTGTACCTAAATCTAAAACGGATATGGTGGCTTCATCAACAGTTGCAATGGGCGCGATGTCTCGAAATACGAATCCATCTCGCCAACATTTGGCGCAGTCCTCAACATACTGATCCCACGATGGATATAAGGATGGCAACTGCACTCACACGCAACTTCACCGTCAAAGTGAACAAGAGAACATAGAAGATATTGTCACAAACCCGATTAAGGGGGAAACAAAACAATTCACAAAAAATCATAGAACTTACCCTAACCCTATGGATATTCCTTTCATTTATCATTGCAATGATAAGTCTGTTGTGCAACGACGACGGTGGAGCACTACGTAGAGGTAGAAATGTCTGGGCAATCCCATGCGAGAGGTTTACAAGAATGACATTGAATGCAGTGGATACTAACAATCCCATGTCTGGAAGTGTCAACCATTCTTTGAAAGATGCACCAACTTGATTATCTGGGCAATGCACCGCATTCTTGACAGTCTTGAAACTCGAGCCAAGCACTTCCCGCCAAAGGTCTTCATACCCGATAATCTCATCATACATCCTTCTACGCACAATCCTCCACCCGTCTACATCGGCAAGTCCAAGCCCAGAGGCTACACACCGATATCCACAATTTCCATCTGAAACCACATCGATAATGCCCTCAACATATGGCAACCAATCCGGTTCTAAGCAATGACCATAAGCCGTGTTAGATGCACTTTGCGTGCGTCGACTGGCACGACGCATTTTAGGAACAACTTTACCTTTCTTCTGCCTAGAAGTGGAGGCTTCTTTTGTGGAGTGGGAGGACTCAAATCCGCTCGGCAACCGTCTCGTGGAAGAATCATCATCATCGTGTTTTCTCTTCGATACTGCCTTGCCTCCGATTGGAGACCCCGGTGTCCTTCCCTTTGTCTTATTTTTTGCCGGCGGCACAACACCCGGTGTAGACGAAAGTCGACTAATCTCCCTGAGCTGCTGAATTTGAGTCCTCCCACCCGTATCCTCGTTTCGAACTTTTTTGTCTTGCATTATATATTGTCCTCATTGTCGATATGTTTCTAACATCTCTTTGCTTCAACGTATCTAGGATGTCTTTTGGCTTCACATTCCCCTTTGTCATTTGCACCACAACTTCCTGCTCCCCCTTATCCAATCTTCCGGCAAATGAATGGCCGTCCAAGTTTTTTGCGGGGTCGTGATTGTGCCTCTTACATATAACAGTGACATACCACAAAGAGTCAGCATTTTCCTTTACGTTGATAAGGAAAGGGCATCCACATTTCTTCGTACTAGTTTGAGTCCTCGCCTTTTCATCATTTCTTGATTTCTTTGAAATTTTGGCCGCTTTCCCCTTCCCTACTCTCTGAGACAGTCCCCTATATGTCCCAGACCTCTCACACGCAAGTTTCACCCTCCCCCTGCGCTTAATGCCCCCGGCATCAGAGTGCTTTGTCATTAGCACAAACATGTTCTCGCGGCCTATCATTTGAAGCCATGAAACAACCGCTTCTCTAGAGGGGAATGGCCTACAAGTTGTAAACGTGTCCTTGTAGTCTGGAAATATGGTAGAAATCGGCATTACCTGCAATACAAACAGTGTAACATTATAATCAACCAAAATGTACAGCATAATCACAAAAAAAACCCAAAAAAATAGGTTCTCGGTTGTACAGGTCCGACACTTTCTTCCGAGTATCGCTCACGTACGACCGAGAGTTACAAATTACTCTTGGTCGTACCATACCGTGACCTAAGTACACCTCTCGGTCCTCTATGACCGAGACATAACCATACATCTCGGTCCTTCGAGGCCGATACAATCGCGCACATCGACAGAAACTTCGGATAACCGCAAAAAAAACACAATAAATTTGCAAAATTACCTCAAGTTCGACCTCCTCTTGCACCGTAGCAGTACAATCTTCCATTATATAGTGGAAACAAGTTCGGATTTGAGCAAATTACCAAACCCTACGTTGACAAACAAATCATCATTTTCATAGTTTTATCTAACTAAACAGTTCTAATAAACCATCATATGGTTGTCAAACATTGTTACCTCACTGTCGGATGATGTCAATCCGCAAGAATCGATAAACGCTCGCCAAACGCAATGTCGCTTTATGGTTCAAGCTTGGTGGTGGGGTGCCCTTTTTCTTTGTCAAAATGGTTTGTGGGGTTTGAATCATTATATATACAAGGGCAAAATGGTCTTTTCCGTTTTCTCTGGAATTTTTACAAATAACTTGGGTGCCTTCATTAAACGGTGGGGTGCCCTTAGCGGCCCTCAAAACAAATAGACATTTTTTTTTAAATAAATGAATAAAAATGATTCATAATTAAGTCATTTCTCAATCACATAATAATTAGAATATTATTAAAAAGTACAAACTATGTTTTCCTAACAAGAATCAATAGAAATGTCTTCTATGTATTCATGTTGACATCACGTTGTGGGTACAATTAAAACCTAAAAATCCATTATCGTTTGTAACATTATTTGAGGAGAAATGTGAAAAAGACACCCAAGTAATTAATTAGCCCATTGAATGCATGCATAATGCATAACAAACTCAGGTTGGATTATAATCTTAAGTTGCATATCACAATTGTTAGTGAGGCAATTTTGTGTATTAGTTATTGTGCATTTTGTGCAATTGTAGTATTTTTTTTTGGTAGAGCAATTTTAGTATTTTGATGTGCAGTAGCAAATGTTGATATGCATATAGAGGTAAAATATATACGAATTGTTCTCTAAGGTTAACTATAATATACACTTTAGTCCCTTTCGTTTCAAATTGATCCTTGTAGTTTACCTCTAATTAGTCAAAAGTATCATTGGGTTGGTGCCAAATTAAAATATTATTATTATATTACTTTTTGATGATATGGCATGTTTGTTTTAATTACCAACAATACCCTTTAAGTTTTTTCAAATTATTTCTTTGCTTATGTCACCTATATTTAAAAAAATTATTAACTTTAATTCCTTAACTATGTGTACATATGTGCATTTATTTATTTTTTAATAGTTATATATAAAGTAAAAAACTATAATCTTAAAGAAATAAATAATAATAAAAATGTAAGTATGTTCATTATTTAATCATAGCCAAAAAATAACAGTTAATCTATATCTTTGTAAAAGGGAGTGGGTGCTCAACAATCAAAATAGTTGCCCCTTGATTTCCACAAAAAAAAATGCAAAAAGGTGTTATAAGTTTACGTATACAAAAAAAATAAAAAATTATTAATTAAATAATCATGCTTTGTATACCTTACTATAAAAATAAATACACAAATTATTATTCAAGGATATATGCATACAAATCGTAGATCAACGTTAAAATCAAATTCTAATTAATAAAATATATATAAAATACATGAAAAAGTTTATCAAAAAATTGTATTAAAAAAGTTTATAAAAAAAAATATTCATGATTTGAAAGTATTGAGTCTCCTTTTTGTGTGTGTGTTGTCTTTTTTGTAGTGGTGTAATGGTGAGTGGACGAAGTGGTCTTGCCGCATTTATTCCCATCATTAAGGATATTGTCTATATAAGAGCACAAAGAAGGAATATCTCACTAAGCAAATTCTCCTTTATGTCGTGCGTTTCGAAGGACAGTTGATCTCTCCGTGCTAGACCTCCTACTACCAATAGATACTAATAGTACCCCCTTAGAGATCTCGGCCATAAAACTGAAGATACAAGCATATGTGACTAGAGAAGAGGGAGTTATCACTGCAGATACGAAGCTTTTCCGCACTATTTGGTTCAAATAGAAACTAATAGTACACCCTTAGAGATCTCCTTGTAATGCCGTTACTTGGTCGAAATAACTGGCCATGTCTTGGTGCAATCACTAGAACAATTTCGATATTCAATAGAGGTTTTTAAACCCCTATTAAAGGAGGGTGTTATTAAATAACACCTAATTGATAAGAGTTTTAAAAAACCTCTATGTAATACATGTATTAAAAATTAAAACATAACACGTTTTGACATGACATTTAATAATACTCTATTTAATAGGGGTTTTTAAACCTCTATTAAAGGTCAAATATGTTCTAGTGAATAATATCCTCTTCATTCACCATGTTTCCTTATCTTCTTAGCCATTTTGACCCAATATTATATATATACCCTATATATCGAAATACTGATGAGATATGCCATTTTTCAGGTAGAGCTTTATGGGACATGTTTTTCATGTGCTTATGTTTGGTCATAGCTGCAACTTTTGCTTTTATGTGGAACGAGAAGCAAGCAATGAAAGAGCTAAGGGAAAGTGGTGACGTGAAAAATGATGCTCCTAAACCAATTATGACGGTAATTAGCGATTCACTCAATAAGTCTGAAAGAGAACTCGGAAGCCTAGAACACGACCAAATCATTAAGAAGGCCACAATGATGCACTTTGGTGGGCGACCAAACATGAAAGGTATCCTCTCTTCTATCTCTAATAGACACATGCGCGTAAATACATACATGTATACATGCATATATTAATGCATATAAGCACGTATATATTAATTAATCTCGTATGTATTTGCAAAATTTTGACGAGATTATTTTCTTGGCCAAGCAGAAATTCTGTCAAGTTACGAAGGTTCTAATGTTGGAGTTCTAATTTGTGGCCCAACAGAGATGAGACATGAAGTTGCCGAAATTTGTTCGAATAGGTCAACGAGCCATCTGCATTTTGAGGCTATCAGCTTTAATTGGTGATATTCAGATGCATTCCAAATTTAAAATGGAACATTGTATGTCATGCTTTGACAAGTGATGAAGTTGTGGTCCTGAAGCTCTATGTGTCATGGGGATGTGAATGGACGTGTCAAAGTTGGCCCGCTATTTAGTGTGCAACATACAAAAGATTCTATAGTGTGTTTCAAAAATTTAGCAAGTCTTTAGATATATTAGGAATATTAGTATAATTAGGGTTCAATTAAATAATGTTTCTTAATATGTATCCTTTGGCAATATTAGTATAATTAGGATTCAATTAAATAATATGTTTCTTAATATGTATCCTTAGGCGAAGTGATTGGAGATGTTAGGAAAGTTTAAGATTTTTCAATTATTTCTTTGCTTAAATTAATTATAAGGATAATTATGTAAGTAGGATAACCGAGACACAACCTTATTGTTTTCAAGGCCAAAATAAAGGCTATGTAATATTTTAAAAGGAGATTGATTGATTATGAATAGAGAATTTGATTTCTTTTTAGAGAATTAGAGTATGTAATTAATTTTCAGTGCCCTAAATTATATAGATTATTCGTGAATCTTGAATAATCAATTTACAAGGACTTTAATTGCATTAGTTTGGTATTATAGTTTTAATTCAGTTCGTGCGATCATGCAACAAAAGGTTTATCCTTCGGTAATGATGTCGAGAAGACAACAAAAGGTTTATCCTTCTGTAATGGTATCGAGAAGACGATCGATGAGGTTTGTCACAATGATGACAAGAATTGAAGGAATATGCTAGTTGGGCTTTTGATATATTGCAACAAATTAATACAACAAATTGGTCAAGGAATTTTATTGACGTTGCAATCAATTGAGTCTAATTGGAGAGACAATCTTCAACCAAAGCAAGAAAAAGAATGAAAAATCCGTGAACTAGTCATTGTTAGATCTTGATAATACTCTCCCATTGATGACTAAATTCTGAAAAGAAAAACATAATTTCTCATTAAAACATAATCAATCACTCCATACATAAGCTATAAGGCTTTAAGTAGACTTTTTAAAACACAATTCTAATATAAATAGGAAACTAAGAATAGGGGAAATTTGAAAAATAGATGGATAATGAAAAATGACCCACTTTTGTGAGATAAGTTTTTTTAACCCAAAAGATTCGAGGCAAAAATCTCCTCGCTTGAAGACACGAGAGACATCACTCAAATCATATTGCCGGAGTTGATTAATGCGTTGCAAGGTTAAGAACAAAGAAGAATGATGAGAAATAGAGCAGACGAAAAAGCGGTGAAAGGCGCCATATAGCTAAAGCATCCTTGACCAAGGTAAGAAGAAGAAATCTTCAATGTAATATTTGCAAGAAGATAGGCCATGATGAAAATGACTGTTGGCATAAAGGCAAGCCACAATCCTACAAATGTAAGAAGTTTGGTCATGTGAAGAAATATTGCAGGCTTAACGAATAAGAGCATGCGAAATTGGTGGAGAAGACCACTAAAGAGGATCTTTTTTAGCAAGTGATGAGAGGTGCATCATATGAGTTTTATGGAGAGAAGTGCTCTAAGTGGGTTGAAGAGATGTGCTTCAAAATTATGAGTTTGAATTATGCAAAGAGATGTGCTTTGCAAAGTTTAAGTTTTAATTTATGTTTAATTTGAATCAAGGGAGAATGTTGAAATATCCGATTCAAATTAGATTAAGGTCTAGTAGTGAAATTAGTGGGACATGTGTCCATGTAGAGTCATGTGTAATGGGTAGTTATTTATTAAGTTGTGGTAGTTATTAATGGGCAGTATTAGTTATTGACTTGGTGATGTGCACATATGAAATGGTGCATGTTATGTTAGTGGGTTGAGACCAAGCCAATGTGATAGTCAATCAAAATGTAATGTGTGTGTTGAGAAACTTAGAGAGGTGTAGTACGGTTGAAATAAAAAAAAAATTGTTCTCTCACTCACATTTTTTTTTTTTTTTTTTTTTTTGCATTGTTAGCTTTCTCAAGTTTTTTTTTGTTTTAATACCTAACAAGAAGATGAATTAAAAAAACAAAATTCTTGAATAAACTTGTTGAAGGTTGTTTTGATTTGTTGAGTGATCTCAAATAAGAAGCTTTTGTATTTCGATTAATCGATGAGGTAAATAAGAACTTTTATAGGCTATTAGGAACAAAGATTGTTATGTATATATTGTCTATATCGTCAATATTATCAATAAGAATTACAAGGAATATTGCTTGAATAAAAAATTTTATTTAGAGAGTCGTTTCCTAAAAATGAACTAGAAAAACTCAAATTGATATGTGACAAAAGTTATTAGGGGAAATTAGTGATAATAATTGGCTTTTCTATATTGTCTTTATCTATACTATTATAATAGCAAACTCAAAGCGGTTAACCGTGAAGCCTTTTTGTCTAAAAGTCCCGAGATTGCCCCTATAGTTTTGAGTGCAAGTTTTTCAAAATAAGGATACTTATGTAATTAAAGATATAACAATATCGACTTGAACAAAAAAATATATTTTCTCATAGAGTTAGTTTCAAAACCGCAACTAAAAAATGTGGAGTTATCACCATGTACTACCCCTATCTATTAGCGGTTACTCTTTCATGCGTACTCTCTCTCTCATCTCCTACTACATTCTCTCCTCTCCTCTATTGATGTGAATCCATATATCATTGCTAACATTCTCTCTATTCTCTAATGGTGTGAAGCCATTGATTGGGGTAAAATCATGCCATCGACCTGCTATGAATACGAAAATGGTATCAGTGCGTTCTCTTTCTCTAACAACGACATCATTTAATTAAATTGTTAATCACATCTCTTTTGAGTTATATATCTCACACTCATCCATTTGTTCTCTGTTTTTTTTTCTTTTATTTTTTATAGCTTCATCCCTTTTGCTTTATCATCATCAACAACCCAACCATTGAGTCTCTTAAGTCCTCAATGGTTTAAACGGATTTTCTCTGAAAAAAAAGAAAGAAACGAGGACATCGAGCATATAATACAACGAATTACAAATGAGTTTAGGTGAAGATGGCATATGTTCACTATCGTTTTTTTTTCTTTAATGTGATACAAATACAATTTGGATCTATTTTTTTGAAGTCCCCCTGTATTTCTTTTTCTTTCTTTTTTTCCATTAATAGGTACAAATACAATTTATGTCCCACACTTTTTTACAATGCCCTTAATTTCGCAGGGTGTTGGAGGCGATGATGGGTGAACTGGAATGGTCTTGAAAACTCGTAAAGGTTGTTTTGAGCGATGGTTTGGATGATGTATATGCCCCTCTGGTGGTGATAAATAGTAGTCAATCGACAGAGATTTGAGAGGTGTGCTTTGGTCTGGATGGTCTTTATGTGGTTATCTGATGGGGCCTCTGCATTTGGGATTTTTTATCTAATGGAGCCATCAGTGGAACACATTGGCTTTGTTTGATATCGTAGGTATTTCTAAACCCATGGAATATTTTTTTGGCCTGGTTTGCGCATAGCGGACCAGTTTGTTCGCGTCTTCAGCTTTTATGTTGTCCGTATTTCTTTTTGTATACCCTATAGTTGTGAACTCTATTTTTGTAATATATAAATTATAAAGTTATGCCTCCATTCATTAACAAAAAAAAAAAACACTTTACACACGGTTGCCTTATGGGTATCATGTGTATTGGAGACTCATTGTTGACAAAAAAAAGGTTAGCTTTCTATTAAATATTTTTCTTTCTTTTTACAATTTGGTTGACAAAGTAATTGATATGCACAAAAATATTAACATCTTGCTGCCGTGAAAAAAAAATATTTCGACAATGTAATCCACAACTATTCTAATTACGTAAGTAATAGTTGCCCACACAAACCAACTTATGGTGGACGTGCTATCTCAATAGAAATTGGTGAAAGATGTAATTTTTTTCAACTCAATAAATTGGTTTTGTAACCGAATTCTCCAATGTAGACAAAACATAGCTTCTTTCTCTTCTGTTGCCTACTTTGTACGTTCAAGTTTTTTTTTTTTTTTGGCATTTAAATAATGATGTTGTCACGTTCTCTATATTTGTGACTTTTTTCTGACATGTAGGCTACTATAAATTAATAGTTTCGATCAATATATTTTTCATAATATCTTTGAAATTGAAATACTTACCTCTCAACTATACGAAAATCAACATTTACGTATTCCAAGCTAAAAAATAAGAGGCGGAAACGATTTTATTAGTGGGTTCTTTATGTTTCTTTAATTATTATTATTATTATTTTTTTTTTACTTTATTGAACTCGCGACTTTATTAAACCTTGCATTTTGACAAGTGGTGCCCTCATCTATCTAACTATGATACTTTGATGGGTTCTTTATGTTATACATTTCAATTAAGAAAATGCTAGGATGACCCGTTAGGTAAGAGCCACCTGCTAATGTGATGGGTGGTGGGGCCGACGGGTTTCTCTATTGGATGTCATCCAGTAGGTCATTCTAGCATTTTTTTATATTATTGTTGATAAAATCTTATTTAAGATATTATCTTAAGAACTTTGAATACGTAAAGCTACGATTTAAATGATGGAAAATGCTGCAATTACAACCTTAAAAATTTTACATCATAATATGATTATTTTCTTCCTTAAATTAATAATTCATGGCAGCAAAACAGTGGTAAGACCAAAAAACCCTTAAACATCATACATCAAAATATGATCATGTTCTTTTTCTTTTAAATAATATTGAAAAAGTTATTTATGTAAGACGTTGTAAGCATGCCAATGTGCAAATAAACAATATGATTCACTTGCAAAGCACGTGCCCTTCGACTAGTTGTCTATAATGTCAACAATATTTTGTTGCATGAATTAATTTATTCGAGTGTCCAAAAATTTTAAATAACTAAGAAATAAGAAATTTAGTGCTTCAACCAATTAATAATTTGCTAATAAATTAATTGAATTTCGATTTAAGGATCGTTAATGACTTTTAAATTTGTTTATATTGACTATTTTGTATATATTGCCAATATCTATTATTACATGAATCACTTGTAAATAAAACTCTAGTTAAAAATGCTTTCAACTTACTTAGAAAATGAAATTCTCGTACTTCAATTACTAAATTTGATATACCTATGTATGATATATAAAAGATTTTAATGGATATTAATAATAATATCTATTTGTCTATATTGTCTATACTATAAATGTTGACAATAATAATTGTGTTCACCTCTATTTTATTTTTTGAGCAAAATATATCATTCAATTATATTTTCTACCATTAGAGTTTGCCCATATTGTTAGTGTCGCTCATATCCTCCAACGCGTCAATACATTCAATATTGACAATGTCATCCATATTGTCAATAATGTCAATATTTTTTACTTTTTATTCACACTTTCTAACAAATTCATCATTATTCATACTAAGTAGTGAATGATATTTTAATTGTTTTGAAATTTTGTTTATTGAGTGAATGACATTTCGAAAGCAGAACTTGAATAACATCTGGAAAGAATGTGAAAACAATGCACTAAACTATAATAATATGTCATAAAAAGCATTTCACAAGGACTTCATACATACAAAATTTTAATCCTACTAATAACAAGATCGTTCCCCTTTTATTTGTTCATAGAAGTTGCCGTTCATACAAAGTGAATCATTCACATATAAAATCAATATATTTTAAATACTTCTTCAAAAGAATGTCAATTACATTTGTTTGATATTTATATGAATCATCCATAAAATACAATTTACAAAAATGGACTCTATAAAGTGGCTTCACCGCTATGTTCTTATCATTAATCATCGACCATTTTCATTTTTCAATGTTCTGCGGATTGATCTGTTTTTCCTTCCTAATTTTTGACAACGCTGCCGACTCATATTGAAGTTCTTTCATATCAATATTAGAATCTTTCCATCCCTTTTGAAAATACAATTTCTTTGTTTTATAGAATGTTGTTATGCCCGCATACACTATATTTGTATATATTGTGTATATGGTCACATATATAAAACTGCTTGTCTTTTGATGTAAATGTAAATAAAGATAAATTGCAGTAAATAGAGAACAAACAAGAATTGTTTACGCAATTTAGATTTCGTTTGACGTCTATAGGGTCACACCTATGTGTAAAATGCACTAAGAAGTATGATTACAAATTTACATAGAACTCCTAACTTGTGAACTTTCAAGCTAGTGATCCCTCACCAAGTTCTACTACACTAATCACTTTCCTAAACACTTTGCACTTACATGAAATCCCAAGTCCTTTTTGTGCCCGAGATCCCTTCGGTGATTAGGCTAAGTTCCATTAGCCTACTGCGTGTTTAACTAAAGAGAATGCCAATGAATTCTCTTATCTAACTATGAATTCAAAGAACAATTGATTAATCAAAAGTGTTTTGCACCCGTGATCACTCTTCTATATAGAAAAATCCTAAAATTGCTAGTTATAATGTGTTGGTTTAAACTGCCTTCAAAGCATCTTGGGGCATATTCCTCTTTCCATGTTGATCGAACCTTGTTGGTAAAGGAAAAAGCGAATGTCAAATCTTTGCATTTTTTTCTATATTTGCGTTTGAAACAAGGAGACTAAATACGAGCAATCCTTGCTTGCGATTTGAATGCTTGCCAACTTTGATAGATACACAAGATTTTGCGAGAATATCTTTTATGATCTCCAAAGACTCAACGATTTGTATACCCTGTAAAGAATATGCATATTTTGCTCAGACCTTCATACAAGACATCCTAGGCAAGGCTATACAAAGGAATAACTACATAAAACATTAGTGACAAAATACATTTCTTTGAAGTCAATACACACTAGAGAATTATGACTTAACATTCTCCCCCTTCGTTATCAGTGTATCACAACTTGGTGAATGGATTAAATATGCAACAAATAAATGTGCAAAGATAATATTAAAGAAAAAACAGTCATGCAATGATGAATAAGATGCATATGTTTAAAGATAAACATAAATCCTGCATGGAGAAATATGATGGTAGTTGTAATTCAACAAAGAAATACTATGATTCAAAACATATGATAAGTTCAGAGTGTTATGTAATTAACAAAAAATTAGCTCCCATATATCTAAGTTTGTTTCTCTCCCTTTGTGGCCACAAAAATACAAAGGGTAGATAAGGACCACTTAGGGTTGCATGACCAGTAGAACGAAAGATATCACGAAGTGTGTTTGTTTGCATCACGTAGTCCAAGTATAGGTACATAACTTTCACATATTGAGCATCAGTCATGATTGTTGGTGGTGAGTCTGGCAGTGAATCTGGTGAATTTGGCGGTGTAGAAGGATCATCTACAAGAATGGATATGCCCACATGAGCAGAGGGGCTCGTAAAAGGAGTAAGAGATGGATTAGTTGAGATCTGAGGCACATCATTTGGATGGGGAATGTGTTGGAGCTGATCATCAAGAATTGGCACGTCCGCGACATGAGAGGAAAAGTCCTTGAAGATAATAGGGCGAATACTACAAATGGAAGCATTCACGATGATGTCATTTGGAACACGAAAGACCTCTTCAGTGACAAAGAGAGCCGTAATTAGGCAAGGAAAGAAAATCTTCTTCCAAGGTATGTCCCTGTTGGAGAGTAGGCATATGAGTGAACCGCCACACCTCGACCGATCGCGTGGAGAAGAAGATAGTTCTCAAGAAGGGATGAGGCATTATGCCCAACTAGGAAAAGGTTGCTGATGCTATTGATGAACAGAGTGAAGTAAAGGGCGGTGAAATCGGAGGCAGTTATGCATGCTCCCTATTGACCTTCAAGTACTCGATTCCGCGTAAGGATCGAGGTGATCTCATTGATATCCAAATCATCGCAAAAACTAGAGGATAGGAATCAACCGAGTTATCGTAAGGTTTAACCATAAGCAACTTACTGATGGTGAATGGACAAAATCGATAGACTCAACCTCGAACATAGACTTGATAGAAATGAGGTGAATTTGGGTCATTGACTAACGAATCAAGGTTTAAGTAAAAACCTCTAACAAGACTTTCATTGTACTGGCAAGAATGTAAAAATGTGCAAAGTACCGCTAGCCTCAAAGAATTGGTAGACTTTATATTGCTTGTAAGTTTTCTCATCAAGTCGATGTTCAATATGGAACTTGATTTTCAACATTTTGTCATAGTTCGCCTCAGATCCTTTGACGTAGAATTGAGAGTATGCACCAGTAGCCTTTAAGTAAGAAGGGGAGATTTGTGGCACATACTATAAGTTGGAGATAAAAACATATGTGGGTGCAGATGCAAGGTTGGAAGGATGGGCAACTGTGGGTTCAGAAGATGATTAGGATTGAATCAGAGTCCCATCTGAGCTGAAATTTCATCGCCTTTTCTGAGATCCAAACCCATTAGAGGCTCTCATAAGCACAAAAGCCTTAGCAGCAAGAGCAGGAAGCTAAGAACATAGACTAACAGTTGAAGATGGTCAGAGAGATGCCTTGAAGAAAGGGGCTTTTGGTGGAGCACCTTTGATACGTCGAAAATAGGTCTTAAATGGAAGACAAGAAAAACGAGGGGAGGCCTGAGGCGATGTCATGGAGGCGTAATCGACAAAGACACCACTTGAGCGGTGGGTGGTCACCATCTTCTAGTGAAGAAACAAAGAATTGTGAAGAGGAGATGAAGGTAGGAGAACAATCGGCTTCAATGAGAAAGAGAGGCAAAGTAGATGAAGGAAGAGAAAAGTAGAGAGAATGGCCAAACATTAAATCCTACAAATACCAACTAATTTCCCAATTTAAGAGAGATAGAGATAGGGATATATATATATATATATTGAGAGAGAGAGCTGAGGGAGCTAGACTTGAGGCGAAGTTGTTGGCCAAATAGAAAGAGGATCAGGTAGAATTAATAGTAGTAGTAGTAGCAGCGATTGCGGTAGAATTAGTCCAAGAATTGGAAGATGAAGGATATGGAGAAGAGGAGCATCAACAACAACAAGGATTTGCTAAAGGCTACGAGTTTGTAGATCCACAGATTGGAGAGTAGGACTTGGATGGTCTTGAGGTCTTTCCACCACCTCCTCTACCACAAGCACCAATACCACCACTAGAGGACTTGAGTCAAAAGCAGCATAGGCTATGGGGAGCTGGGATGCAGAGATAGTACCAAGAGGATTGGGTACAGTATCTGGCAGCTGTGTTAAGATATGAGCTGGATATGGAGAGGAGAGAGCAATAACAATGGAACGCACATTGTATTTTCATGTTATTTATCGATAATCAGAGGGATATAGCTAGGTATGAGAGGATGAGATGGATGAGACCTACTGATAGGTCATTTAGCTTTCCAGCAGCACTAGCATACGTGTTTGATCCAAATTCGGTGCAGAGTAGGAAGGTGGAGTGTTCGTTGACACCATCCTGTGATGGAGTTGATGACGAAGATGATGATGATGACGCGTAATCCTGATGTCATTGTATTAGGATTCCTTTAGATCTTAGGAGATAGAGAGATACATTAGTACTAATATTTTTTAACATTTGAGATATTTTGTTAATCATATAATTGATTCAATTCTATGTTTAGTTTAGTTTATTATATAACTTGTGTTATTATATATGTTTGTGTGTTTTAATGTTTTTATGTTTCAGGCTTACTTTTAAACCTTGAGGACAAGGTTTGGTATATGTTTGTGGGCATCGACACTACACTATACTATGGGAAGTGGTAAGATAGGCTGAGAATTAAGGATAAATATTGCAAGTATGATAGTTTAAATTTTATTTTGAAGTAGTTAAAGAGGAAAGAATAGCAGTGTATAAACTTGTCATTTTATTTACTATTTGAATGTTTAAGTAGTATAGATTAGGTTATATATAGTACTATGTAATGAATAAGTAGTTCATTTGCTTATTCATGCCTTTAATTTAAGATTAGTGAAATACAAGTATCTTTTTGATATGAAACTCAAGAGAGTGTTTTAAATTTTGAATTAGAAAATAATGAAATAAAGCAAACAAAAATGTTATTTCATTATTAGAAACCTAGAGTTAAGGAAGACCTTGAACTTGAAATAAAAGCAACAAACTAGAAAACATCTTGTGAAAGAAAGTTAGATCTTTAAGGATTCTATATTAAGTGTGAATCTTACTTGATAATAAAAAGCAAATAAAGACTTAATGCAAAGAGGAGAAGAAATAGGCCTTGTACATGAAAATCTGGAGTTAACGTACTTGATTTAGTAAAAGTGAGAAGTGCGAACAAGAGTTTTAGAATATAAAAAATGAGAGAATCGCACAAGTTCTACAAAAAATGGAGCAGAGAACTTAATGGTTGGAAAAAGTAAGGAAAGGAGCATAGACTGTCAAATAAAAAATGAAAAGGAGATGAAGAAAATAAATGAGAGAAGAAAATAAAGAAAAGAAGGCGGAAGTAAAATTAAACTCTTCAAATAAAAGATTTAGCTCGAGTACGACTAGCTAATTGAGTTAAGTTGTGTTTTCAACTATGAAGTCCTATAGACTTTTGAAGTGCTAAAGTCTACCAAAGATGACTATGATCTATGTTTATTTGTGAGTTCCTGAGCTTAATGAGAAATCATGAGATTGAATACTTGCTACTTGAGTGTTAAGGTGAAACAAACTTGTGAGTAGTGATGGTTTTTTATTGTGATCTACTTTGGTGTTTCGAAAGTGAAGTTATGTGTGTTGTTAAAGCTACATGTCTTAAAATATAAGTTTTTGCAACGAAAAACTCTTGAGTGAATTATTAACTTGAAACTTAGTCAATTAAAGGATATTCCATGAATAATGTAACATGAACAAGAACTAGTTATTAGGAGACTCAATAAAATACACTTTTACTCGAGACGCGCAAAATTCGAAGTTTGGGGGTATTTGTTAAGTGGTTATTAAGACTAATATTTATGGTTTGTTTAGTAGTATATTTAGTATAAATGTCCCTAAATGAGCTCTAATTAATGGTATTATTACATTTTCAGATAATTAATGTGTAAATGAAGGAAATGAGCAAAAATACGAAGAAACGGAGAAAAAAATCCATAAAAGCATGGTTGGCATTATGGCTACACATGGTGTCATTGTGTAGTACTAAGGCATTATATAGGAAGGAAAGGCATGACGTGGGAAGGCAAAGCAAGTGGAGAAAATGAGTCTGGAGGTTCGGCGCAGTGGCGGCACTCTGGAGTATTAAGGGACCACGCTGGGACATTATAGTGACAACGTCGACGTCACATGAGGTTAAAACACTTGCACATAGAGGCAAAGTAGTGGCGGTACCGTGGCTTAACGTACATGGCACCAGGACGTAAGTGACAGCACCAGACGACAAGAAAATAGAAAGTTAGAGTTTTATTTTGAGTTAAATTGTAAAGTAGGGTTTATAAGTGTCATTAGGAAGTATGAATATGTATTAGGATGTGGTAAACTCACCATATATCAACCATTAGCTGCCATTAGAGTAATTTAGCATATGTTTACTTTGATTTTGAGTATTAAGAAGTGGAGAAAACATTAAAGACTCTACTTTTACAATTCAAATTTGGTTTTATTAGTTTTATTGAAGGTAATATATTTATTTTCATCTATGATTTGCAATGATTTCAATTATTAATTGTAATGTGTGTGTTTCAATAAAGTGTGAGTAGTCTATTAATTTTAGGGATTAATGGATCATATGATATGAATGTTATGCTATGAACATGATTAGAAAGGGAGTACAAAAAGTGCAATGGTTAGAATTTGTATTGATTCTAAGTGTAATGCTTTAAACAACTTGATCATGTGTTTAATGATATTAGGTTTTAAAATTTATCATGGTCATTGAAACTTTTAATCCGGACATGAACGGGACAATCGTAAAATATGCAACATCGATAGATAGTTGTTGATTAGAGAGGCAAGGATAGTAAACTTAATTGGTTATGAATCTAATGATTTGAGACATTAAAGCAATGTAGAGCTTATTTTATTCACACTGATAGGTGGAGTTCTAGTTTGCATATTAGAATATTTTCTGTCACGACAGTGGGTAAGAGTGGATTTGAAGGAAATCTATCCATTCTAGTTAGGCATTGTGTACAACATATTGAGACATGAAAGCGGTTGAAAAGCATAGTATTATATCACCTAGGTAAGTTGTGACGAAGATATCCTAAATATAAGAGTTAAAAGTAAAGTTTATATTGTTTTGTTAGATAGAGTAATTTAGTATAAAACCATTTAAAAAATATTTCCTTAGCAATAGTTCAAAGTTAAATAGGTAACCAACTAGTGCAAAAACCTTTCCCTGACAACGACATTCGTAGTCAATGTAAGTTAATTACAATATTACTATAAACTAGTTGTTATACTTACAACACACACATCAATAACCAAGGAATATACGCCAGATGACCTGTTGGAGTAGTGCTTATTCAAAAGCATAACAACAAGTTTCGAAGTTAAGGATTAACTTTAGGAGGCAGTAAATGCTTCAGCCTCAACAAGACTCCCAAAGTTTCATAAAGTTTTGAGAAACTAGAAACGAAAGTAGAAAATGCAGTTATTGAACCGATAATGGAATTAAAGTTGTTGCCAAAGCATCTGAGATATGCGTACTAAGAAGAAAATTCAACATATCCTATGATCATTTTAGCATCGTTGACAAGTTAATAGAAAAAAAATGCTTTTAGTTCTGAGAAAGCATAAGTTATCACTAGGATGGACAATCAAAGACTTAAAAAGAATAAGCCCAACGGTATACATGCATAAGATATTAATGGAACAAAATCATAAATAATCAATTGAAGCTTAAAAGCGGTTAAATCTAGTAATGAAAGAAGTGGTAAAGAAAGATTTTGAAATGATTGAATACCGAAATCATCTACCCTATTTCAGATAGTTTATGAGTTTTACCAATACACGTGGTACCAAAGAAATGATGAATGACCATTATTCAAACTAAAAATAGGGAAACCTTGTCCGTAAGAATAGTAACTGGTTGGAAAGTTTGCAATGATTACGGGAAGTTAAATAAAGCTATAAGAAAGGATCACTTCCCTTTACCATTCATTGATCAAATGTTGGATAGACTTGCAAGATATGAATACTATTGTTTCTAGATGGTTACTCATAATATAACCAAATTGCTATAGCACCAGAAGATCAGGAGAAAATGACATTTACCTATCCTTATGGGACATTTGCATTTAGACGAATGCCATTTAGATTATGCAATGCACCAGCAACATTTCAAAGATGCATGATTGTTATTTTCTCTGATATGGTCGAGGATATCATGTAGGCATTTATGGATGGCTTTTTTGTATTTGGGGCTTCTTTCGACCTATACTTGCAAAATTTAGCTTTGGTATTAAAAAAATGTTAAGAAACAAACTTGATACTTAATTAGGAAAAGTGCCAATTCATTGTAAGAAAAGGAATTGTTTTGGGATGTAAAGTGTTTGCTCACGGATTAGAGGTAGATAGAGCAAAAATAACGTCAATTGACTTTCTATACCAGGAAACATTAGAGATATAAGGAGTTTTTTAGGACATGCAGGCTTTTACATAAGTTTTATTAAGGATTTTTCAAAAATTACTAAGCCATTGTGTACGTTGTTGGAAAAAGAAGTTTCATTTGAAATGAGTCCAACATGTATACAAGCATTTGAGACTTTGAAAGTAGCCTTGAATTTGGCACCAATAGTGGTAGTACCAGATTGGGAATCTAACTTTGAAAAAATGTGTGACGCAAGTGACTACGAGATAGGAGCAGTGTTAGGCCAACGAGAGATGGAATGTTTAGAGCTATATACTATGCAAATAAAACATTGGATCAAGCACAACATAATTATACTACTACGAAAAATGAGCTTTTGGCAATAATATTTGTGTGTGAAAAGTTTAGAGCTTACATAATGGGATCAAAAGTTACTATGTATAGTGATCAAATAGCAATCCACTACCTATTTGCAAAGAATGATCCCAAACCAAGGTTAATTATATGAGTGTTATTATTGCAAGAGTTTGACTTGGAAATCAAAGATAAGAAAGGAAGTGAAAATTTGGTTGTAGATCATCTATCGAGGTTACCTCATAAAGAAGGTGTTATATGGAAGCCAATAATTGAAGTATTCATGGATGAGCAATTATTTCAAATGTCTGATCTAATGGAGTATCTCGATTTAAACTCAAATCAAATGAGCGAAAAGGCATCAGGCTAATGACAATAAATTAAATGCTACTGGAGGCAGTCTAGGGGTTTTTAAATTTCAAGTTGTTCAATTTTAGTTAATTATTTAGTTTAGTTATGGACAATGCATAAGTAATAGTTTCTTACTTTCGAGAATTTATGCTAAAATGTGTAGGAGAAGTCTAAACAAATGCGGAAGACCCATAAAGTATCAAAGAGCTATAAGGATATTATTATTATGTTATTATTACATGTTTTTGTTTTAGTGTTTATATGTTTTAGGCTTGATTTTTAACCTTGAGGACAAAGTTTGGTTTAAGTTTGGGGCCATCGACACTATATTACACTATATGAAGTGGTAATAAAGGTTGAGAAATAAAGATAAACGTGCAGGGATAATCGTTTAAATTTTATTTTTGCAAGCAGTTAAATAGAAAAGCATGGTAGTGTATGAAGTTTTTCATTTTACTTATTATTTAAATGTTTAGGTAGTATAGATTAGGTTATATATAGTAATATGTAATGAATAAATAATTCATTTGCAAAGTTCATACCTTTATTTGAGGATGAGTAGATTACAAGTATCTTATTGATATGAAACTCAAGAGAATGTTTTAAAAATTTTGAAGAAGAAAAGTTGAAATGTAGCAAACAATGGTATGATTTCATAATTAGAAAGTGATAGTAGGGAAGACCATGAACTTGAAACAAAAGCAAGAAGAAACTATAACATTTCTAGTGGAAAAAGTTAGATCTCTAAAGATTCTATAATAAATATGAATTTTACTTAATAAAAAGGGAATAAAGACTTAGTGCAAATAGAGGAAGAAATAGGCATTTTTAATGTAAAGTTCAAGTTGAAACTTGCTTGATAAAGTGAAAGTGAGAAGTGCTAACAAGCGTTTTAGAAATAAAAATGAGAGAGTCCCACAATTTTTATAAAAAATAGAGCAGAGAACTTGATGGTTGAAAAAAGTGAGAAAAATAGAGTCAATAAGAAAAGACGCAGGGATAGTGAAATAAAAATATGAGGAGAAAGGAGAAGAAGAAAAGAAATGAGAAAGAAATAAAGAAGAAAAGAAGGCGAAAGTTAATATAAAACTCTTCAAATAAAAGATTTAGCTCGAGTACGAGTAGTTAATTAAGTTAAGTTTTCTTTCCAACTATATTAAGTCATATAGACTCTTGAAGTATTAAAGTCTACTAAAAATAAGTATGATCTATACTTATTATGAAATCCTGAGTTTAATGGGAAATCATGAGATTGCACACTTGCTACTTGAGTGTTGAGGTGGAATAAACTCGTTAGTAGTGATGGTTTTGATTATGATCTATTTTTAAGTTTTGAAAGTGAAGTTATATGTGTTGTCAAAGCTACAAATGGAAAATTGGAAGTTTTTGCAATGATAAACTCTTGAGTGGATTGTTAACTTGAAACTTAGTGAATTAAAGGTTACTCCATGAATGATGTAGAATGAATATAAACTTAGGTAAAAGTAGTTAGAATACTTAGTAAAATACACTTTTGCTTAGGTCGTGCAAAATTCTAAGTTTGAGGGTATTTGATAAGTGTTTATTTAAACTTATATATAGGTTTAATTTAGTAGTATAATTAGTATAAATATCCCTAAATGACTACAAGTTGATGATGTTTGTGAGTTTTCATGTGCAAAAGGTATAAAGGAAGAAAATGAGTGAAAACAAGAAGAAATGGAGCTAAAACACACCAAAGTGGTTGGCATCGTGGCTCACAGGTTAGCATCATAGGAATACAAGGCACATCATGGGAGACTTAGGCACAATGTAGGAGAGATAGAAAAAGTCTTTCTTTCTCTCCCAAAATTCAGAGAACTCGAAAATAGCAAAAAAATGAAAATCTTATTTCGTTTTTGGGTTTTGTCATCTATTTATATATGTAGATTAGCCCTCACTTAAAATCATATTCATCATAAAACTATTGTATTTAGGCAATTTAAGCAAATTATACATACACCCCTATTAATAAGTTATCATATAACAAATCGTAAGGGCTTTTATGTCATGAATTTTATCATATAAAATTTATTACTCTGGACCAATTGAAATTGCGCAAATCCATTCTTTATGTGCAACCCAATAGATTCATTCGACGTTGGCAATGAACCAAAATCATTTTGATACACATATCATAAGCGGTCTCTAGCAAAGCATTATGACTACCCAAGTAGCATGAATATCAAAATCAATACAACCTAATGAATAACATATATTATATCCTTTTGTCGTGCGATATCCTTTGACTAAACATAGGGCATAGAAAGTCACCCTTAACATTCAATCGTATTAGTCTCGATCTTTAGGTAAACTGAAAACATCCAAGTGACATTCATCATATCAATTCATAGAGAATTGGCTATTATCAATCTATCATATCGAGGGATCCATTGATATCTCTCTCTATACAAGAGTGACAAATTCTATCTTAATTATATACCTTCACATATTATTCACAATGTACCCAATTACAATTTTTGTATTTGATTGTGTTAAATTACCATGCTCCTAATATTGAAGTCTATGGTAAGCTCAAGTCGAAGGACTAAATGTAATACCTATAATGAGTAACACCTAAGACTTAGTCCATATGGTGTTCTCATAGCGGGTCGGTCTAGTACCTTGTTCCCTAACAAGTATTCATGATCTCAATTCGTGTCCTTATAAGCATGATCATCAAATGACAATCAATCAAGATTCACACTAGTATTAATTAATTGTAGTTCCCAGTATAATGATAGACTAAGGACATTTATGATATTTAAAAAAACACTCATTGATTTTACTATAAGATAAACATGCAATCACTTATAATAAAAAAACACATGAAAACCTCAATTTTATTAACTAAAATTATAAGATAAATAATGTTTGTAGATTGACCTAGGGTACATGCCCCAACATCTCCCACTTGTACTAGGGTCAATCATTCATTTATCTAATACCTAATGTCCTAACATGACCATCATGTTTCGCTTGCGAAGAGTCTTCGTCAAAGGATTAGCAACATTGTCTTTTGTAGGAACTCTGCAAATCTACAAGTCTCCTATCTCAACGATTTCTCGAATGAGATGAAAATGTATAAGTATATATTTAGAACGGTGATGTGATTTTGGTTCCTTAGTTTGTGCTATGGCCCCGTTGTTGTCACAATACAAGCAAACAGGGTTAGAAAAACTTGGAACCATACCAAGCTTAAAGATGAACTTTTTTATCCAAATTACCTCCTTAGCTGAATTGAATGCTACAATATACTCAACTTTTGTTGTAGAATCTGCCTTAGTTTCTTGCTTCGAACTTTTCTAGCTCACTACACCTCTATTCAAAGTAAGCACATATTCATACTACAATCTGAAGTCGTCTATATCAATTTGAAAACTTGCATCTCTGTAGCCATTTGCGACAAACTCATCTTCCAAACTTCCATAGACCAAGAACACTTCTTTAGTCCTTCTCAAGTACTTAAAAATATTCATTACTGCAATCTAGTGACTCTTACCGGGATCAGACTGGTATCTGCTTGTTGCGCTTAAAGCATATGATACATCAGGTCGAGTGCGTAACATGGCATAAATGATATATCCAATAGATAATGCATATGGAATCGTATTCATGAGCTCTCATTCATCATTAGTCTTTAGACATTGAGCCTTTATAAGACTTATACCATGAGACATTAGCAACGACCCTCTTCTAGAGTCTTGCACACTAAACCTATTTAGTACCTTATTTATGTAAGCACTATGACTTAGACTGATCAACCTTTTAAATCTATCCCTATAGATCTTAATCTCGAAGATGTAGGCCGCATCTCGTAAGTCCTTCATTGAGAAACACTTCCCTAACTAAGACTTGACACTATGCAAGGTTGGGATGTCATTTTCAATGAGTAATATATCATCAACATACAGTACCAGGAAAACAACCACGCTCCCACTGACTTTCTTGTATACACAAAGTTCATCTTCCTTTTTTAATGAAACAAAATTCCTTAATTGCTTTATCAAAATGAAGATTCCAACTCCATTAAGCTTGCTTTAATCCCTAAATAGATCTTTGAAGCTTGCAAACCTTCCTAGAATCCTCAGGATGAACAAATCGTTCAGGCTGTATAATATACACGTCCTCAAGAAACTTTCCATTTAGGAAAGCTATTTTGAAATTCATTTGCCATGTCTCATAGCCATAATATGCGGTTATGGCAATTGAAATTCTAATAAATCTAAGCATGGCTAGAAGAGAAAAAAATCTCATCGTAATCAACACCTTGAGTCTATCTGAAACCTTTTGCTACTAGCCATGCTTTATAAGTATGCGCATTGTCATTATATTTAGTTTTCTTCTTGAAAACCCATTTACATCTAATAGTCTTACCACCGTCAGGTAAATCAACCAGGTTTCTAAACTTGTTCACCATACATGGATTGCATCTCAAAATTCATGGCAATAAGTCGTTTATCTACCTCAAGGCTAGACACAACCTCTTAATAAGTAGTAGGTTCATTTTGATCTATAAGCAACACCTCACTACGATCGATAATAACACTGGCGGTTGAGTGCTTATTTGTGGTTTTTGAGCTTCTTCCAGACTTAATTTATTCCCATTGTTGTCTTTTGAAATAAACTCTTTTTCCATAAAGACACAATTTTGAGCCATAAACACTTTCTTTTCAGTAGGATTACAAAAGTAGTATCCTCTAGTTTCTTTAGGATAACTAATAAATATACATTTGGTAGATTTGGCTGATAATTCTTTTGAGATTTGTCATCGTACGAAAACCTCACAACCCCAAATCTTAAGGAAAAGCAAATTTAGTCTTTTCCCAAACCATATCTCATGTGGTGTTTTATCAATTGCTTTAGAAGGAACACGATTCAACAACTCAAACGACCCAGTGTACCTCAGAGCGAGTTTTCACTTAAAACTAAACCTATAATGCCCCTTCAATGGTGACAACCTTAAGTAAGCAAACTCTCCCTTCGAAAACTCAATGGCTCGACGTTTCAGATTATCATATCTATTATGCCTATCCTGTGCTGCTTGTAGCTACTGACGAAGCAGTTGTACCTTATCTGTGTGATCATGTTACTCAACCAACCCAACTGCCACCGTATCTACTACTTCTGCCCAACAAGATGGTATCCTACATGGTCTGCCATACAAGGCCTCAAACGGTGTTGAAAAATCAATAATTAGACATGTTTTATAGTGTGATTTAGGTTAATTTTAGATATAAATGATGATATTAAACTAGGTATTCTCTTATTTTTATGATTTCAGGATTTAAATAGAAAAATGAAAAAATGAAAAAAGAAGAAGAAGAGCAAAACAGTCAATTAGAGAATAAGTCCATCAATTAGCTAGCAATTTGTGTTTACACTAAGAATCACCACCTAAATTAGAAGCAGGAAAGTGCCAGTGAATCCAATGAATTGAAGAATATACTAGAAATCGCCAACTGAATCGGTGGAGTGAAAATAGCCAAATCCAGTGATTGACTTGGCGATTTATGTATAACTTAGGAATCACAGACAAATCGATGAGGTCGGTTACAGGTTTTTTAGATTAATATGAAGAGTTTGAGTTTATTTAGGGTATGTATAGGTAGGGAGACTATAAATAAGACTAGAGAGCTTTGAAATAATTCTCTTATTTACTCTCTATTATCTCTTCCTAAACCTATTCTACATGTTTTAGTTGATGTTAGAAGCTACATTGGAGCTTTGATTTATTTTTAAAAGGTATTTATTTATTTATTCATTCATTATGTCTTTTAATTACAAATTTGCATTGTCTATTTTCAACATGAGTGAGTAGTCTATCAATCAAAATAAACCCTATAAATGTATATACTTTGGATTGCTAGATAGTTATAATTAAATAATCATGTACTTAATGTTTTAAATCTATTTATACACGTCAACCACAAATTTAACAAGTTATTTTTACGTATTACAACTAAAGAAGATTAATATTGCATGCATAGTTGCAAATGTGTATTGTGGTATTTTGATTTTGATTTTATGTCTATAGTTATTGACAACAATTATACAAGTAGTAACAAGGATTAATCTACAAGACTTTTTCGGAGTTGATGTTATAGGTGATTGTGTTCTAAGTTGTTTATTATGTGGCTTCGGTTAATATTTGGCTTAGATTATGCATGATTTCTATTGAGTGTTAATGCTATCGTATTTCTATGGTGTTGCATTTGATCTAATGGATAGATTTATAATGATAAGAATGTGGCTTTTCCATTAAATTTAGGGAAATTGATGGCTTGCTTAAGGCTATCAACCTATTATGAATTAATATTTAATGATTTCAAGATTTCATGTGTTGTGATTATAACAATAGTATGAAGTGATGTTATGTTCTAGTGTTTGAAAACAATCCAAGCATATTACATTGTTTAGTGAGAGTTTGTTTAGATGTTTGTTTAAGATATTTATATTTATATTGAATTTGAGTATTGTTTAATTTAGTTTGCATTAAATTGTTTGAATTAAGTTAGTTAATTTGGTTAATTAAGTTAGTAGTTATATATTTTTAGTTATTTGATATTTTGATTCTTGTTTAATTAGATTGACTAAATTAATAAAAACAAGAAAAAATACTTTCATTTGAGATTTAAAAAATCTCTGTGGAAATGATATCTCATTTACTACTACAACAAATAATGGGAAAATACGGAAAATTATTGTGCATGCTTGTCACGTGTCAATTTTTGGCATTGTTGCCGGAGTTTTTAAATAATCTATAAGGATTTTAGCTGTTGTGTGGTCTATACACTTCGTCGTGTTAACTCAATGGGGTCTTTACATCCATTTGATCTTGAAATAGATAGAACTTTTAATCGAGATTTAAGACAACAACTTAGGGAAAATTTAGCTAACATGATGGAAGATAACAATAATGATATTAATGACAATGTCATTAATAATAATAATAATAATAATAATAATAATAATAATAATAATAATAATAATAATAATAATGATAACAAAGTTATCAATAATAATAACAATAATAAAGAACTCACTCTTGGACAAGCAATCAAAATGCTACAAAATATAAACCTATATGCATAGCATACCCCGATGGATTTCCTAAATTTGAACTTAGATATGGATTTATTAGTGCCTTACCTAACTTTTATGGTAAAGACAATAAAGATCAACTGAAATTCATAAGGGAGTATCAACATAAAGTTAATGGGATAAAACCAAAAAAACATACTTTAGAACAAGTCAAAGTTAAGGCTTTTCCTTTTGCATTGAAAGATCAAGCATAAGATTGGTTGTTCTATCTCCCACAAGACTCAATAACTACATGGACTCAAATGTTGGAAGCTTTCTTAGATGAATATATGCCTGCTAGAAAAATAGTTCCTATAGAATGCAAATCACAGTTGCAAAGATGAAAGATGATGAAAACTTGAATGAATTTAAGGATCGATTCTAAAGATTAATTTCTTCTTGTCCACAACATGGATATACTCAAAGAGCTTTATTAGAATATTTTTATGATGAACTCAATCACTTTGAATAAAGGTTATTAGACACAATATGTAGTGGATCTCTATTTGAAGCAATACCTGCTTTAGCGAAAGAAGCAATCAATAGAATGTCAAAACAATCTAAGCTGTGACGGCCCCGATCTCCGAGACAAACTGGGCACCGCCACGTCGTCGGACACGTCACCAAGCATGCCACGTCGCCTGCACACTTAACTTGACGGCCGACGAACTTACCACCTAATTCTCCAACTTAGTAAATTTTGATTCTTAAACGATTATTTAACAAAATATACCAAGTTATAAACTAATTTATTTATTCTGATTCTCTTCATGTTATTTTGAATAGCGGAAGCCTTCATAATATGCATATAATTAATATAGATATGTTATGCATTATTTAACACATGATACCACGTATATTATTTAAGGCGACAAGATGTATAATATGCCTTAATATACATGTATCGGGTGAAAAAGTCTCCCAAAAATGTTCCCAAAATATAAATATATAAATTCAAACACCTACGAGTAAGCTAGTGGAAGCGTTCCAAATCAAAGGTAGTTGCCAATCACTGTCTTTTCCCGGCTCGTCGTAGAATCTGCGATTTGTCACCAAAAACAATGACAAATCCCAGGTAAGTAAATTCCAGAGAAATTCAGTTAGTATTCACAAGAATTCCAAGAAAACGGCTACAATTCATGCATATAAAGTAAATGAACTGAAATATAAAGCATGAATATAAGTCGTGAGATAATCAACAATACGGAATGCGAGTGTGGTGTATAGTCATTTTCGAACATGGGACAAAAACTAAACCGAGAAGGCCCTGAAGGTGAAGAAATCAACACCCCCTCTTCACGGTCGAAAGAGGAAACATGTTGATCGGAAGTTAGACTTCCGCCCAACGCCTCAAATGAGAGGAATATGTGGAACGGTAGACCCCGTCCAACACATCTCTCGAGATCACCGTCCTGTCGACCATACACAAACACACACGGGAATAGAGTAAACATGAAAACTGAACTGGCGAAAAGTAATATGAAATAAATAATTCGCACAAAAAATAAGTAAATTCCAAGCTGACTTTCTCGTGGGTTTACTTACCTCCAACGCCTTTAAAATGTCCCACACTCACCTCGAGATACGTACCCGACACCCGACTATAGCCTCTTAAGTCCCTAGTGTCCATTTATATAAACTTAATTTATCACGAAGATTTACAACAATTTCCTAAGACAAATTGTTTATTTTGCGCTTTTCGAGGCAAACCCCCGCAAAATGTCGCGTCCAAAATATCTGAATATTTTATTTTTCATATATTCTATATATTTGTCCCAAGTCCGGATAAAGGAGGAGGGTTGCGATAGGTTGACAACCAACGTAAAACTTTTGTCACTTTTCGTGAAATGGATCAAACATATATAAACGTTGGGGCGTTCCCACCTAGCGACGCGCGCATCGAGCCCGGATGTAGTGAAAAATGAGCAAGGGTGTGTTTCACATCGCCGCCCGGGTGTGAAGAAAAATGAGCAAGGGTTCCCACACATAGGACGTGTGTGGGTAAAGAAGCTAGTCCCGTCACATCGTTGCCGGATGTGAAGAAAAATGAGCAAGGGTTCCCACACAAAGGACGGGTGTGGGTAAAGAAGCTAGTTCAAAACAAAAACGAAAACAAAAACAAAATCATAGATACGAACACTAGATCTTTTAGGCAAAATAGAAATAGAAAAGAAAAACAAATACAAAGGGGAGAAAAAATTCGTTTAGGAACATGGAACACAGAACACTTACTGGGAAGTCAATAGAACTAGTAGATACCATGATTAGAAGGAGAGTCAATATTGCTTGCCTCCAAGAGACAAAATGGGTAGGAGAAAAGAGTAGAGAAATAGGAAGCACGGGTTTAAATTGTGGTACACTTGGTATAGATAGAAAATGTAATGGAGTAGGAATTGTGGTGGATAATGATTATAAGGACAAGGTCGTAGAGGTTAAAAGAATGGGGGATAGATTGATTCTAGTTAAATTAATTATTGGAGACGAAAAAATTAACATACTTAGCGCATATGCACCACAAGTAGGATTAAGCGAGAGCATCAAATACAAGTTTTGGGATGATATGGATGGATTTATGCAGAGTATACCATTAGATGAAAAGGTTTTCTTGGAGGAGATTTAAATGGGCATGTCGGGGTAAGTAACGATGGGTTTGAGAGAGTTCATGGAGGTTTTGGTTACGGTAATAGAAATGAAGAAGGAGAATCAATTTTAGAATTTGCTTCAAAGATATGATCTTGTCTTAGCAAATACTAGTTTTAGGAAGAGGAGTCGCATATAATTACTTTTAGTAGTGGTCATAACAAGAGTCAAATAGATTTTCTTTTAACAAGAAAAATAGATAGAAAACTATGTAGAGACTGCAAAGTAATACCTGGTGAAGCACTTACTACCCAACATAAGTTAGTAGTACTTGATATTAAGCTAACAAAACGGAAAAATATGAATAAAAGAGTTAGCGACCCTAGAATAAAGTGGTGGAACCTAAAACATAGTAAACAAGTAGAGTTTAGAGAAAAACTACTAAAGGAAAATGTTTGGAATCTTGACTTAGATGCTAATACAATGTGGCTAGAAATGAGTAGTTGCATAAGGAGGGTGGGATCAAACATATTAGGTATATCTAAGGGCTTTGGACCTACAAAGAAAGAAACATGGTGGTGGAACGAGGATGTCCAACGAGCAATTAAGACTAAAAGAGATATGTATAGGAAAATACTTAAGTGTCAAGATGAAGATGCGTACAATCAATATAGAGAAGCTAGAAAACAAGCTAAAAAAGTAGTTAGTCAAGCTAAAACAAATTTCATGGAAGATTTATATACAAAGTTAGGTAATAGAGATGGAGAAAAATATATATATAGCCTAGCCAAATTAAGAGATAAAAAGAAACAAGACCTAAGTCATGTAAGATGTATTAAGGACGAAAATCAAAATGTTTTAACGCGCGAGGAGGATATTAAGGAGAGATGGAGAAGTTACTTCGATAGTTTATTTAATGATGGCCAAGTTGATGCTATAATAGATGTAAACCCACACCAAGAAAGAAATGTAAACTATACACGCAATATTAGAATTGTAGAAGTTAAAGAGGCATTGAAAAGAATGAAAATAGGGAAAGCATGTGGTCCAGATGAAATACCAATAGAGGTTTGGAAATGCTTAGGAGAAATCGGATTGACTTGGTTGACAAAGCTTTTCAATAAAATTTTAAAATCAAAACGGATGCCAATGGATTGGAGAAGAAGCACGCTTGTGCCAATCTTCAAAAACAAAGGAGACATTCAAAGTTGCTCAAACTACCGGGAATTAAACTTATGAGTCACACTATGAAACTGGGGAGAGGATAATTGACAATAGGCTAAGGAGAGAAACAACAATATCGAGAGAACCAATTTGGTTTCATGCCCGGAGGTCAACTATGGAAGCGATTTTCCTTGTAAGACGATTGTTAGAAAATATAGAGAAAAGAAAAAAGATCTTCATATGGTATTCGTAGATTTAGAAAAAGCATATGATAGGGTCCCTAGAGATGTTCTTTGGTGGGTTCTAGAAAGAAAAGAGTGCACGCTAGATACATAGACGCTATTAAAGATATGTACGATGGAGTAGTAACGAGTGTAAAGACATTTGGAGGAGCTACAAAAGAATTTCCCATTACGATAGGACTACATCAAGGATCGGCTTTAAGCCCATATCTATTTACTTTAGTTATGGATGAATTAACTAGACATATTCAAGAGGATATACCATGGTGTATGCTATTTGCGAGATATATTCTATATATTTGGTCGCAATATGATTTTTCCATAATTTTTCTCATTTTTTGGAATTTTCCATGATTTTCCCAATTTTTTCCTCTCTTTTTCCCCTTTTCTCTGTTTTTTATCAGCAGACTGGGTCGGGTCGACCCAAACGGGTCGGACCCGACCCGTCCGGCCCGGTCCGGGGTTGGATTGGTCAGGCCGATCCAAACGGGCGGGCCCGTCCTGCCTGGACCGCCCGACTCGCGTCCACGGCCGGCCAGTCAGGCGGCCCGGATGATAGGGTGCACACGCGCGCACGCGCATGTGCACCTTCTTCTTCTTCTTCTTTCTCGGTTTGAGAACCATAACTCTTTTTTTTTTTTTTTTTTTTTTTCAACACAACGCAACAACAATAATCCGAACATCAACACCACACAATCGATTCAAAGAACGAAATTCGAAGAGAGAATGAGCGAAACTCACTTGATTAATGAGCTCGAGCTCGCCACCGCCGAGCTCGCCAACCCGCACCGCCAAGCTCCTCACCGGAGCTTCCTCTCGAAATTCACTCACCTTCCTTCTTCTCTCGTCGGTGCCCTCTCCCTCTCTCTCTCTCTCTCTTTCTCTCTTCTCTCTCCTTCACCGTTTCTTCTCCTCCATCTCTCTCATGTTTTTAAACAAAAACACATTTTTTTTTTATTTGTTATTTGGTAAGAAAGGACAAAAAGCAATGATGATGAATAGTTGATGTGACTTTTGATGTGATGTGTGATGTGATGTGACAACTCAATCACATACTACCCCGTACACCCGCGTTACTCGCACACCGCGACGCCGCACGCTCTCTTCACTATAAGCGCACAACGCGACTAAGCGAAATTCTTAATTCACGCGGCGCGAACTATTAACAATAGTAAAATAATTAAATATTCGCCACACAAAAATAACATATTTCCTGATTAGGCGTGTCATAGACTTCTCCCACGACGTCCACGTGGATCTGAGCTTATGATATTAATTCGTAATTAGTCGGTTAATCGGGATTAATAAAAGCGGGTCGTTACAATCTTCCCAACTAAGGGGAATTTCGTCCCGAAATTCAGATTTTATTCGATCTTTACCTTGAAACAAGTGGAGTATCGTATTCGCACGGTAGAGACTCTTTCCCCAATGGGACCCTTCGAGGGATAAACCTTCAAGTGGAACAAATCATCCATTTCATAACTCAGCCCGTCACGGTCTTTGTTCGTGTACTCCTTTTATCTGTCATGAGCAGCTTGTAACCTATGATGAGTCATCCAAATTTTCTTCGTGTGATCTACAACAATCTCAGACCTAACGACAGCTACATCCTCGGGCTCTGCCCTTCCTTACTTGTTGCAACATTCAAACTGGTGGCGCACTGACCTAGAAAGTCATGGCTTACGTAAATATTCTCGGCAATTTTCGTTTGCCAACAAAAAAAAAATGCATCCTATGCCAATTTGGTTATGGCAACATCTTACATTCGGCTGTCATGCCGATAATGACATGTGTTGGCTCAAAATATGGTCGAGCCCTAACTCACCTATCAGGTGGCTAGGTATAAAATGATACAACGTCACCCTCTCCAAACATTTATTATTTGAACTAATAATTAAATTTTGTAAAGGCCCAGTCCCACCTCGCCGGTCGCCTACCTCGTGGGTCTAATCCCACCTCGCAGGTCTCACTCCGACCTCGCAGGTCGCTGGAACCCCAGGTAGAGAAATTTCGTGAAGGCCCAATCCCACCTCGCCGGTCTCCTACCTCGTGGGTCTATTCCACCTCGCAGGACTCACTCCGACCTCGCAGGTCGCTGGAACCCCCGGTAGAGTAATTTAGTAAAGGCCCAGTCCTACCTCGTCGGTCTCCTACCTCGTGGGTCTAATCCCACCTCGTAGGTCTCATTCCGACCTCGCAAGTCGTTGGAATCTCAGCTAGATTAATTTTGTGAAGGCCTAGTCCTACCTCGCCGGTCTCCTACCTCGTGGGTCTAATCCCACCTCGCATGTCTCATTCCGACCTCGCAGGTCGCTTGGACCCCAAGTAGAGTGGGTCAAGACCATCCACTCCATCCACACTCCCACTCCCCAAGCGCGTGGTTTTTCGCCCCCGATCTCTGGTCGGAGTCCTCGAATAAAATAGTGGACATGAAGTCGCTCGGTCTCAGCTACATCTATCGCAAAAGTAAGCAGGTACGTGAATCTCTCCATGTATTGCGACACCGTCCGGTCACCTTGCCTCAGCGTCAAGAACTCCTCCCTCGGTCTCAGCTGAATCTCGATCGGGATATATTGATCATAAAAGAATTTCTTGAACTCTACCCAAGTACTCGGCTCTCCGTGAGCGGCTGTGTGGGCGATCCACCATACTGCAGCATCTCCCCTAGGCATAAATCCGGAAATCCTAGCCCGTATGCCGTCGTGAATCCTCGAAAGTCCGTGAAGTTTCTCGTGGGAAATGATTCACTTTCCAGCTACATCTGGGTCTTCGCCTCCATGACAGTAGCTTAGCTGAAAACGAACGAACTCCTTAATCAATTTCGCCTCAGCTAATAAAAACATCTCGGATGTGATCTCCTAGGATGTAATCAGTGTCGGTGCCACGATCGACGTAGTCAATGGTGTAGTGACTGCTGACGATATCTCGGTAGTCGTAGTCGTAAGCGAGGTCGCCTGGAACGGTCGGTGCGACAACTATCCGCTTTACGGTAGTGGTGACGACGAGTGTGGCGGGGGCCGCTATTGCCGCTGCACACGCTCGAAACAATCGAAGAATCTTTTCGAGCTGTAAATTATGGAGTGCGACCGTGTCGCACAATATCTGATCCGAGTTGACAGGTGTCGAGCCGCTCGGCTGGCCTCTATCATCCGTATGAAGAACTGGTCGTCCATCCATGTCGAATTAGCAAATCGCGAACGTCCGTATCTCGTATACGCATATATACTATTACACATCGAAATATATAACGTATAAGCCTTGGCACTTCCCGTCCCATGTTCGCTTCCCAACTAAAGTTCTAAGGCAAGTACATCGGGTTTCCACATCTAAAATTTTTGTTGTTAAGTTTTATTCTCTTTCAGTTAATTTCCCGAGGTTCCTCGAACTCTCGCTTTGATACCAACTGTGACGGCCCCGATCTCCGAGACAAACTGGGCACCGCCACGTCGCCGGACACGTCACCAAGCATGCCACATCGCCTGCACACTTAACTTGACGGCCGACGAACTTACCACCTAATTCTCCAACTTAGTAAATTTTGATACTTAAACGATTATTTAACAAAATATACCAAGTTATAAACTAATTTATTTATTCCGATTCTCTTCATGTTATTTTGAATAGCGGAAGCCTTCATAATATGCATATAATTAATTTAGATATGTTATGCATTATTTAACAACCTATGGGGTGAAAACCCAGTACATGATACCACGTATATTATTTAAGGCGACAAGATGTATAATATGCCTTAATATACATGTATCGGGTGAAAAGGTCTCCCAAAAATGTTCCCAAAATATAAATATATAAATTCAAACACCTACGAGTAAGCTAGTGGAAGCGTTCCAAATCAAAGGTAGTCGCCAATCACTGTCTTTTCCCGGCTCGTCGTAGAATCTGCTATTTGTCACCAAAAACAATGACAAATCCCAGGTAAGTAAATTCCAGAGAAATTCAGTTAGTATTCACAAGAATTCCAAGAAAACGGCTACAATTCATGCATATAAAGTAAATGAACTGAAATATAAAGCATGAATATAAGTCGTGAGATAATCAACAATACGGAATGCGAGTGTGGTGTATAGCTGTCGAACATGGGACAAAAACTAAACCGAGAAGGCCCTGAAGGTGAAGAAATCAACACCCCCTCTTCACGGTCGAAAGAGGAAACATGTTGATCGGAAGTTAGACTTCCGCCCAACGCCTCAAATGAGAGGAATATGTGGAACGGTAGACCCCGTCCAACACATCTCTCGAGATCATCGTCCCGTCGACCATACACAAACACACACGGGAATAGAGTAAACATGAAAACTGAACTGGCGAAAAGTAATATGAAATAAATAATTCGCACGGAAAATAAGTAAATTCCAAGCTGACTTTCTCGTGGGTTTACTTACCTCCAACGCCTTTAAAATGTCCCGCACTCGCCTCGAAATACATACCCGACACCCGACTATAGCCTCTTAAGTCCCTGGTGTCCATTTATATAAACTTAATTTATCATGAAGATTTACAACAATTTCCTAAAACTTTTTAAGACAAATTGTTTATTTTGCGCTTTTCGAGGCAAACCCCCGCAAAAATTCGCGTCCAAAATATCCAAATATTTTATTTTTCATATATTCTATATATTTGGTCACAATATGATTTTTCCATAATTTTTTTCATTTTTTTGGAATTTTCCATGATTTTTCCCAATTTTTCCTCTCTTTTTCCCCTTTTCTCTAAACGGGGGTCGGGTCGACCCAAACGGGTCGGACCCGACCCGTCCGCCCGGGCCGGGGTTGGATTGGGTCGGGCGATCAAAACGGTCGGGCCCGTCCCCCTGGACCGCCCCGCTTGCCCGCCCATGGCCCAGCGGCCGGCCCGATAGGGTGCACATGCGCGCACGTGGCGTGTGTGCACCTTCTTCTTCTTCTTCTTTCTGGTTTGAGAACCATAACTCTTTTTTTTTTTTTTTTCAACACAACGCAACAACAATAATCCGAACATCAACCCAACACAATCGATTCAAAGAACTGAAATTCGAAGATAGAACGAGCGAAAACTCACTTGAGCTCGCCACCGCCGAGCTCGCCAACCCGCACCGCCAAGCTCCTCACCGGAGCTTCCTCTCTGAAATTCACTCACCTTCCTTCTTCTCTCGCCGAGCCCTCTCCTCTCTCTCTCTCTCTCTTTCTCTTTCTCTCTCTCTCCCTTCACCGTTTCTTCTCCTCCATCTCTCTCTCATGTTTTTAAACAAAAACACATTTTTTTTTTTCGTTATTTGGTGAGAAAGGACAAAAAGCAATGATGATGAATAGTTGATGTGACTTTTGATGTGATGTGTGATGTGATGTGATAACTCAATCACATACTACCCCGTACACCCGCGTTACTCGCACACTGCGACGCCGCACACTCTCGTCACTATAAGCGCACAACGCGACTAAGCGAAATTCTTAATTCACGCGCGCGAACTATTAACAATAGTAAAATAATTTAATATTCGCCACACAAAAATAACATATTTCCTGATTAGGCGTGTCATAGACTTCTCCCACGACGTCCACGTGGATCTGAGCTTATGATATTAATTCGTAATTAGTCGGTTAATCGAGATTAATAAAAGCGGGCCGTTACATAAGCAATATGGTGAAAAGGTTGAAACCTCAAGAAAGAAACTCTATGAAGTTGATAATAGAAGAAATAATATGTTTGATGATAAAATTGATGAACTATCTAAGATAGTTAAGCTATTAGTCAATGATAGATCTAATCAAGTTAAGGCTTGTGGATTCTATAATGAGGTTACACATCCTACGAATGCGTGTCTTACTCTACATGAAGAAAATACTGAATAAGTTAATGTAATGGTGAATCAATTTTCTGGTCCCCCAATAAATCAGTATAATAATAATACTTATTATCTTGGAAGACCGAATCCAAGTCTCAGTAATGGTTCTCAAATTCAAAATTATAATACTTGTAGACCAAGAGCTCAGATTCAATTTGCACCAAATCAGCAGCCTCAACAAAATACTCAACCTACGAATCCAAATTTAGAGCAATTTTATGACCCAAATTCATCAAAACTTTACGCATATTTCTTAAAATTAGATTAATATTGATATGACTATTAATGAACTGAAAGATTAGCTAAGTCGAATGAATTTACTAATAAATAGGTTGAGTACTCAATAGAGTAGTCAAGTTAAAGCACCTACACGAGTTATTGTTGCTATTACTAATCAAACACAAGTTAATATTTTATTCAGTGATAAGAAAGACACATCTATAACTGGAAAGACAATTTAACAGAATAATAAAAAGAAAGCTCATAAGACTATTGAAGAAGATGAAGAAGAAGAAGAAGAAGAAATGATGGCTTATGTCATGCCTACTAGAGAATGGATGACTGAACAATTGAAATATACATTTTTTCCTAAAAAGGTATGCCCATGGTATTTAACAAGAGTTGAAGCATATGAGAAATCTTTACAAAAGTCTAAGTTAATTAATAAGGATAAAAATGAAAAGATTTTTGATAACTTAAATGAATATATGTATTCATATTCTACTGTTCCACAACGATTAGTTGTTGCTAAGGAGGAAGAAATCAATGAAGACATTCTTGAAGCGTTCAGGAAAATAGAAATCTATAAACCATTGATGGAACCAATTATGAAATTTTCTAATTATGATGAAGTCTTGAAAGAATTCTCTGAATCAAAGGACAAATTTTTAGAAGAATCTAAAGAAAAACTTAGGATAAAAATATCTGCTTTAATTAAAAAGAAAATACCCGAGAAATGTTCTGATCGAGAATTGTTTGGAATTACTATTACAATAGGGACTTTTTAATAAATTTTGCTTTGTGTGATCTTGGAGCATCAACAAATGTTATGTCACTTAAACTATATAAGTCATTACTAATAGGTTCGTTGACTAATACACCTATTAATCTTACTTTATATGGTAACAAAGTTATTAAACCTTATGTTTTACTAAAAGATGCCTTAGTGAAAGTAAAAGACTTAGTATTTCCAACTGACTTCTATGTCATGAAAATGGGAGACTTTATATCATCAAAATTCCCACCTATACTTTTAGTAAGACCATTCCTTAAAACAACTAAAACAAAGTTAGATATCTTTGAAGGAATAATGTCTATGAAATTTGAAAACAAAATTGTCACTTTTCATTTTAATGATAAAAATATCTATGATGATTCTAATGAATTTGATAATGAACAAACTAATGCTAATGAATATTTAGAATTAAGTTGCAATTTAAAAGCTAAAGTATATGTTACTAATGCAGTACAAATGGACGACAAGAATGCTATGACAATGAAAAAGCAAGTTGAAGACACTTCAAATCAAAAGGCAATAACCCAAGAATGGAGAGTTAAGAAACTGAACAATGTTAAAAACAATCTCAAAATGGAGGAGTTTAAAGATTTGAAGAATAAGAAGAAGAAAAAAAAGAATTTAACAATTGTCAAACTCGATGATCTAGGAGATATATGTAAACATAAAGCTTAAATGAGCTTTGTATTTTAAAGTTATTTGTGATACATGTTCTAAAGCAAAATACATGCCAACAGACTTCTTTCTTTATACTCAACTGGAGTTGGATATACTGGCTTATAAAAAGTCATTTTACCAAATAGTTATATAATAAAACCAATAGGAGTGGTTACTAATGTACCAATTCAAATTGACAAGTACATTATTCCCACAGACTTTTTGTTACGCCACACTTCATCAACGAAGATTATCCATTAATATTAGGACGAACTTTCTTAGCTATTTCACAAGTTGTCTTGGATACTCTGAACAGACAATCACTTTTAAGGTGCATGGCTGAGCAATCACTTTCTGGATTGGCACTAAAGTGGAAAATCCTACACTTAAGTTTATAGAACTAGTTTAGAACTGTGTTGTTTAGTCTAGCCAACGATAGTAAACAATAGCACTTTATGGGAGGCAGCTTATACTATATCCTTACTTTTAGTTTTAGTATTATGATTAGTTAGTTGTTTTTATATTCACTCAAATTTTGACTCTTATAATAAGGATATTTTAGGAATTTAATTCTGAAATAATTTCATGTAAGGGGTTGGTCAAGCTAATTTTTTCCGTATTATATTAAATATATGAATTAGTTTCTAAGTTAGATGGATATTTATAGTAATAAAATTATTGTTTAGTATAAATCATAGTTAAATTCTGATAATTTTGGATAATCCTACCTTGTTATTGGATATATATATGTGATAAACATATAAGAAAATCAATTAAATTGGAAAAATAGTTAAAATAGGATGGCGATTTCCCAACGATTCAGTTTTTACTGGAATTCGATGAGAATATCGGCATCATTGTGTATAATTTTTAGTATAATTTTGGGTTTGCAATTTGTCTCCAATTTGAACTTACAACTAAGATTTGCTTAACTAATCGTTGAGCCACCGAGGCTCATTTCCATCTATTTACTCCATGATTTCCTAGTGAATCTACTTAAACCCTAATTCACCGAGAACGAATGTGAGTTTTTAAAAATCGCAACCCCAAATTGTCACATTTATAATCCATTTCACACATGCAAACCATTGCAACTTTTCGATCAAGAGACCAGTTTTTCACTATATTTAACCTTCTAAAGCTTAATGTTAGTGTATTTAAATGATTTCCACATCAATCTTCACACATTCAACCTAAAAACTTTGTGAGTTTTGAGAGTGTAGGGGCCAACTAGGGCTTGAGCAAGGGGAACTCGAATTAGAGCTTGGAGGAGTGTTCTATAGGAGTCTTAGAATTCCAATTTTGAAAGGAACATTTCCAGGAGGTAATCAATGAAAACCCTAGCCTTTTATCAATTAAATTTTTTATTTTTCATCAATTTTAGATTTTTACATAGTTTATAAGTTAAATTTCCAAATTTCTACTCTAAAATGCTTTTAATATCGAATGTTTTCAATTACAATACTAGCATAGGAGTGGTGTGATCATTTGTTTGTTGCTATCATATTTTCGAACTATTTTTACTATATGGCGAATAGATTGAGTTTTATATGCAAACTGATTTAAGAATAAGTTTTAAATGAGTTTGGGTTTTTCGTGTTTGTTTATCACACGATTTGAATTACTTATGATTGATTGTTTTTGCGAATGATGTTTTATCTATAAAAACCAAACTCGATATATAAATGACTTTTTTGATGAAATTCTCCTTATGAGATAGATAAGTTGAATTTTGCTGAACACTTTTCTGACAATCTGATTTTAAATGATTTTATAGGCTCATTCTTTTACTTGTACTTATCCAAATGTTTGGAAGTGAAAAAGTTAGCGGTTTAAGGGAGGAGAAAAGAAAAGAGAAGTTAGTAGAGAAAACAAAGAATAAATATAAAGTTTCATAAATCCAACCCACATCAATTTCTTTTAACACACCTAGAATTAGACCATAAAGAGAGCCTACTCAACCTTCATCATTTAACTATAATATTGAGGATGATTATGTAGAAAAGGGGGAGGAAGTGGAAGTATTGGAATATGAGATACTGATGGGGGCTGAGAAATTACGTACTTAGGAAGAAAATTTTTATCAATGAAAATGCTTTTGATAATTTAGGAATGATTTAGTGAAAGATAGAAGTTGGTCCTAGATAGGGGATTTAATACGAAAAAGAAATTGAAATACACACCTAGGATCCTAGATATCATTGATGCAAGGAACTGGGGATTGTTAGCTAGAGACTATAAACACTTAGACTTAGATGATGTTCATAGTAAGAAAGGATATGATATTTTGGTGCGAGAGTCTTACGCAAATACAAATGTAAGTGAGAGCAAAACAGAGTCACTGAATAGTGGATTATTCCATTGCAAGAATAAATCGGTATTTTGGTTTACTGAAATTTCACTAAAAATAAAAGAATGAGTACCCAAAGCCCGAATATGTCATTAAGTACCGCTACCCCACTGAGACAATTAGGGGAGGTTTAGAGGCAATCCATGAGGATGGATTCATTTTTTGTGTGGATGGATACCCGTAGCACATAACTTCCAAGTTCTTTAGGAAAATCGCGAAAGCATGGTGTTATTTCATAAACACCAGCTTACAGCCAAACCAGTAATATTATGAGATAGTGAATTATAAAACTGCCTTACTTTACCAAATTGTCATAAGATTGGGATATTTGTATGTTGGTAAGATTATGTACGAGCCGATAAGGAGTGCCATAACCACGAAAAAAATAACAGACTACCTTTTTCCTTTGATGATCATGACTTTTTATAAAGCAAATAAAGTAAACATAGCAGGACTTGATACAAATGTTCTAGCATAGAAGACCATCACGGATGAATTTATAGAGAGATATGGCAAAATTAACAGTTATGAAGACACCAAAGATGAGAGAAAGAAGGCTGAGGTAGCCAAAAGAGAGATAGAGCAGAGAAAAAAATTAGAGTTGATATGATGAAAATTTTGGAAGAGATGTCGAAAGCTAGAAATAATCCAAATATGAAGCAACTTGCTAGAGACTATGATGGACTATACAAGAAAGAGACATAGTTAGCCTTTATGGGTATAATTCTGCGCAATCAAATGACGACTCTAAGGAATCAAGAACTGGTGTTCGAGAACAAGAGGACCTAAGCAAGGAGCATTCGCAGGATGGTGAGAACTATGTCTAGAAGTCATAGCTGACAAGGAGGTGCAAAGGTTCATGTACCATCTACACAGATGATGCTATCAATTAATAGTAGTCTTAATGTTCTAAGACTGCCAGATTAGGACTACTAAGGCCTAGCACTCAGTGTACTACCTTGGTAGTATCCAAGGCAGTCCCTAGGTAACCCTAAAGATTGGCCTAAGTAGAACCCAGGCCTTCCCTGGATTTGGCAGGGGTATGCCTTATAGTGCATGGCATGACCAGCCTTGCGTTAGCTCGACATGCCTAGGGAGGCCCTGGGCAGTGCACTTGCACTACCTAGGGAGGCCTTGGGCAATGCACTTGCACTGCCTAGGGATCGCCCCTAGGTCCCCCAAACATGGTAATAACCTCACACGGTAGCTCTGCTATTTGCCATCATCAACAATACTACACAACAACCACAACCTCGATACAACCATAAAATAACTATAACAACAACCATCAGTTCAACTTAATAACTTTAATCAATCAAAATTAAAATCATGCACCTCTTCAACATTAACAAATCTCAACAACCCTTCTTTTTTTCTTCACTTCTTCATTTTTTTTCTTTTCCAAACCAAAGAAGAGGAAATGTTCAGTGGTGAGAAGCACATGAGATTAGAGATGGAGAGATTTCGTGAGGTGAGAGGTTAAAGTGAGGGAGAGGAGCTCGATCAAAAGAGAAAGAAATAGAGAACGTGTGATCAGGGAGTCGAGAAGAAGAGAAGGTGCAGAACGATGAAAAGAGTCAAGATAGGATAAAAACTGTTAAGGGACAATAAAGCGAATAGAAACCCCAATTCGATTAACACATTGTTACTTAGTTTAAGTTAGGCAAATGACCTAAATACCCTTATACTTATCATCTCCTATTTGAAAATCAATTGCCCTCCATGGTCATTTATCAATTTCCTTTTCATTTATCATGTTTATCTCTTTAATCTCAAACCAAATAAAACCCTAAAAAATACCTCAATTTCGTCAAAAATTGACGAAAATACTAATGCACTCCAATACATGCAAACACTGCATCTACTCCTCAATATAACCCTATTTCACAACAAATAGAGTATAATACACCAATTAGTCAAACAACATGCAAAAATAATATTTAAATTATGATCTCTGGTCCGTGACACGTGGGTCCCACCTTGAATACTTAAATCCTAATTAAAATATTAAAATCCTTAATTAATCTTCTAATCAAGTTTATGAAATTCTTGAATTTCACACAGTCATTCCTTCGACTCTTTGAAGGCATCCTCATACTGATCTGTCCAGGTAAACTTGGCATCCTTCCTTGTTAAGGTTGTCAATGGTGCAGCTATCTTGGAGAAGTTCTCAACAAACCTCTTATAGTAACATGTTAATCCCAAAAAGCTTCAGACCTCTGTCGGCATCGACTGTGTAGGCAGATCTATAATTGCTCTTACTTTCTCTGGATCTACTTAAATGCCATTAACTTCGACCATATGACCTAAAAATCTAACTTGCGTCATCAATAACTTGCACTAGCTAAAATTTGAATATAATCGGTGCTCACGAATAGTTTGTAAGGCAGTCCACAAGTGTCTATCGTAGTCCCACTAGTTCATGAATAGATCAGAATGCCATCAATGAATACTATCATAAACTTATCTACGTACTGCCTAAAAACCATATGCATCAGATCCATAGACATTGTCGGAGCGTTAGTAACTCCAAACGACATCACTATAAAATGAAATGACCCATATCTGGTCCGAAATGTGGCATTTTCGATGTCGTCATCTCTGACTCTCAACTGATGATACCCTGGTCTCATGTCAATTTTGGAGAAGAATTATGCTCCTACTAGCTGATCGAACAAGTCATCAATCTTTGCAAATGAATACTTGTTCCGGATTGTGATCTTTTTCAACTCTCTATAGTCGACACATAACTGCTAAGTCCCATCTTTTTTTCACAAACAAGACTGGTGCGCCCCATGGTGAAATACTAGGTTGTCCTTAGATACCCTAATGAAGTAACAAATCTACCATGCAACCTATGCTTTATGTCGCAACTCTTGACAATAAAGTTCCTCATATTTATAATACATACAACAAGCACATACGTTTAATTTAATTCTTGTCCACACTATTTTTTAATATTAAGTTAGGTTATCTAAATAAAATACATCTTATACGACCTAAGTTCCATCGATTCACCGATCTACACAATTATCCATAGCGCGCATGCATCCTAGCGATTCACACTCGCACACTATACGATAATTTTTTAAAAAAACCAGCACTCAAGTATAACTAGTTAGTACACATCACCATCCACAAATAAAATACTTTTAGGCTATTTCACCCTACACCCCATAGGGATTCCCCACCTGATTGACGCCCTTAATAACATATTTTTATATATAGGCCCTTCGTTATTACGACAAAATACCCATGGGTTGCATATCTCCATAACGAAAATGATACAAAAGACTTTCTATTACGGTAATTACATTAAATATGAATTGTGTTACCTTACATGAAAATTAATAAAAAAGAGAAATATGAAGATCCATCTTTATTCATCAACAACAAAAATAACAAATCCCTCAATTCAAAATCAATTGGTGTCGACTACATAAATAAAACTCTTCAATTGCATTCAATTTAGTGACAACATTTTTTTCTATTTGGAGTTAAAAATGTAGTTCCTAATTACAACTATATTGATTTTCCCAAAACATCTTTAATGAGATGGATGAGACATCATCGGTCAAAAAGTAAGGCTTAGAGAGGTTGTATAGGTTGTTGGTATCTTTTGTCGAGAAGGAAGTTTTGGGGCATATGCCCTACGTCAATCTGCAAATATTGTTCATATTATAATTTTAGGTAATAAAATAGTGTTTTTTGTTTGATGTTTTATTATAAGTGATTGCATGTTTACCTTATAATAAGATTTATGAGTATTTATTGAAATATACTAAATATCCCTAGTCGGTCATTATACTGAGAACTATAATGAATTAAGACTAGTGTGAATCTTGATTGATGGTCAAGTGATGATCATGCATATAGGTATACGAATCGAGATCATGAGTACTTGTTAAGGAACAAGGTACTGGACCGACCAGCTATGTAAACACCACATGGACTGTCATAGGTGTTACTCATGATAGATATATCATTTATTCCATTGACTTGAGATTATCATAGACTTTAATATTAGGAGCATGGTAATTTGACACAATCAAACATTGTCTTTAACCAAATGATTATAAAGATTGTGATTGATTACCATGTGAATAATATGTGAAGGTGTGTAATCAAGATATAATTTGTTCAACTCGTATAGAGAGAAATATTAGTGGATCCCTCGATATGTTAGACTGTTAAATGGCCTAGTTCAAGTGAATTGATATGATTAAAGTCACTTGGATGTTTTTAGTCTACCTAATTATCCAGACTAGTACGATTGAACATTAAGGGTGACTTTCCATGCCTTTTGTTTAATTAAAGGATTCCACATGACAAAAGGATATTATATATGTTATTTATTAGGTTGTATCAATCTTGATATGCATGCTACTTGGGTAGTCATAATGTCTTATTAGAGATCACTTATGACTTGTGTATCAAAATAGTTTTGGCTCACTACCAATGTCGCATGAACCTATTGGGTCGCACACAAAGAATGGCTTTCCGTAATTTCAATTGGTCTAGAATAATGAATTTTATATGATAAAATTTATGACATAAAAGCCCTTATAATTTGTTATATGATAACTTATTAATAGAGGTGTTTGTGTAATTTGCTTGAATTGCCTAAATACAATAGTTGTATTACGAATAAGTTTTTTAAGTGAGCTTATCTACACATATAAATAGAGTTTGAAAACCTAAAACGAGATTAGATTTTTGTTTTTGCTATTTTTGAGTTCTCTAGATTTGGGGAGAAAAAGAAAAATATTTTTTATCTTTCTTGGGGCTAGCACTCCAAATTATGGTCACCATTCGTTTGTGGATTTTTGATAGAAGACGCACGCTTGAACATCTTGGAAATCGAACAGTCAGAGAAGGAAATAACTTATTAAGGTAAGGTTTAATTTTGTAGATCTAGTTTAATGGAAATTATTTTCAATCCTATTGGGTTTTTTCAAAAATTGTTTTGAATTTGCGTATGAACCTAAAAACCAAATAGGAACAAAATCCTTGATCAGGACTATGCAGACACCACGAAACATGGTACGACCATCATCCAAGAGGGAGAAGTTTTGAAGTAGTCGTGGAGACGTTAAAGAAGTTTCTTCCTCCATAGGAGGAAAGACTAGTTAAGTATAGAAGTTTCCTTAAGATGGGGCAGTTAAACTAAATACAGATGGGTCATTTTGAGCATCTATAGGATAAACATTAGCTGGGGAACTTATTTGTGACTGTAATAGGAACTGGATGGAAGGATCTACATACAATATTTGACTAGGAGTAAGTGTTTTGGCAAAAATTCAAAGCATATACCAAGGCCTAAGGTTGTGTCGGGACAAACGTTATAAGAGAGTTGAGGTAGAAATGAATAGGAAGTGTGTAATTGACATGGCGAAGGGTAAAAAATTTCAACGATTGTACCATTTCTACTTGGTCGGGGAGATAAGATAATTTAATAATCAGTACTATACATTGATTTTCTCGCATACATATCGTGAAGGCAACAGGATGGCGGATGCATTTGCAACATAAACGAAGGAGTTTCCATAAAAATAACCCGCTACCCCTTCTGAATGTATCCACAATATTATATTGAAGAATATTATAGGAGTAACACATCCAAGAGTGTATCAGATGTAATAATTCAATCCTCAGCATATTCAAATTTTATACATAAGAATTTGGAAAATGATATTATGACATACCTTTATTACAACCATTTGTTACACAGCCCACATGGAAAGTGTTGTCAGGCCATGGGTACACCAAAAGCGGATGGAAGGAGATGGAATGCTAACATGACAGAAGCTTAGGTCTTTCGTTACGTCCAGTCTCTTTTGTCAATGAAAGCTTGACGAGTGAGCCCCACCTCACATCATGCGTGTTAGTCGATTCGTCACATTGGGTTTCGATCAGTACAAAGAAGAAAGTAAGAGAGGATTGATTTATTCTCTCATTCGTCTCTTCTTGCAATCTCTACAATTTCTTCTCCAAATCTTAATCTCTAAAATCTGGCTACATACATGGTTTCTAAGATCCTAAAAGTTAAAGGCAGAGGGTGTTGGAGTTACGGAAGACACGACCATTATGATGCTTCTTGTCTCGATGGTCGACCTTGCTAAAATTGTTCAAAAGGTTAGGGTGATTTGAGGCAAGTCAAGAAGGAAATGCTGAATAAGGAAAGATTATTTTTTGGGTGTAGCAACCGAAGTTGCGATTTTTTTGTGTTTGCTGAGCTTCCCGTTTCACCATTTCATAGCACTATGAACGTTTAAGAGAATAGTGATGGGAGCAGTTGTAGTTCGAGTTCAAAACATAATTTGGCTTCAATGGAGTCCCAAGCCTCTGATATGGTCATTTTGTTAGAGAATGCCCTCACTAGTGAAGATAACGAAAATGGGTCCATTGTAATGAAGTTTGAGTTAACCATTGAGCTCAGTCGTTAAAGGAGCTCAGATTTTGATATAAGGATTCCAGGGATGGATTTAGGGTGAAATGTTGTATGTTTATGGTTTAAATCAAGGAAGATTAGGGTTTGTTAATTGTTTTATCTTATAGACTAATCAGGATTAGAAATTGTTTGAAGAGAAAATCATGGTTAATGATATTTCATGTTTTAATCATGATTAGGGTTTATGTTTTAATAATCTTAATATGGTTGTTAATATGTCTATGTATGACTAAGTTATATTTTTTTTAAAAAAAACCATCCATTAACATTACACCGCAATGTGACATTACCAAAAGAAAAATAAATGAATGAATAACGCCCAAATTAATGAGGCACGAAAGTGAGCGTTACAACCTTATGTATGGTTTTCTTCTTTGTATTATTCACCTAAAAAGAAATAATAACATGGATTCTGGCTTAAATAGAATAGAACTAGGCTCAAATGTAACAAGGCCCAAAGTGTTTTTTTGCCAAAAGAGGCCCAAAATTAATGAGGCCTATAAAAGAAGTGAATTACTCAGTCCAGTGTATCACTTAACCAAGCGATGTGTTGCATGAAGGCGTTGCCATTTAGAGGTCTTTTGATACGAATCATGTGGAAGTCAAATAGTAAGGTCGTCTGATTTGACGAGGCATGCCGATTTGATGAGGTGTGTCATCTCACGTCGAATACCATTAAATGAGCCCATTGAATTCGATGTGACCCCTCGATATATATATATATATATATATCTTTCTATCCCTCTCACAAAACCAAATCTTTCTCTCACTCTTCTATTGCATCTCACCTACACCACAACATTTTCATCTCCTCCATTTTTCTTCCAAGCAACCTTGCAAACGCAGTACCCTATCCTCCCCAAATATGACTAAGAATACAGTGAAGGCTAAGCCTCCATATTGTCATGATCCATTGATTTTACGGAAGCCAATGGTTGACAAACTTTCAAGGTTCCCTATTTGAATCAACTCCCAGTTGCACTCTATAGGACTCTCTAGTAAGAAGGACCCGCAGTCTAACACTCCATCAACTCTTGTATACATTGACGAAGATGCAAATGACTTTGACGTTTCTAAGGATGACGGTCCTCATATTCCGATGGATGGCCTAGATCTTGCAAATTGTAGGGAAACCCTAACAAACCTTTAAGCAAGCTTCATGAACCGAAAATAGCTCTGAACGAGGCATCTCGATTTTGAATACGTTGAGAGCATCGACATCTATGTTTGTCTCTTATTCCAGGACCTTTTTGGGAGGAGTTCATCTTAACTAAGGATTTTGTATGCGAGAGGTATGTCCGTTTGTTTTATGCAAACTTGCATTACAAGCCATACACAAAAACTGTGGATATTGAAAGTTATCTTGACGGAAAGGTTGTTAAACTCACAACCAATTTGATTAGGAAGGTATTTGGTCTACCGAAGCCAATGGTTGACAAACTTTCAAGGTTCCCTATTTGAATCAACTCCCGGTTGCACTCTATAGGACTCTCTGGTAAGAAGGTCCCGAGTCTAACACTCCATCAACTCTTGTATACATTGACGAAGATGCAAATGACTTTGATGTTTCTAAGGATGACGGTCCTCATATTCTGATGGATGGCCTAGATCTTGCAAATTGTAGGGGAGCCCTAGCAAACCTTTAAGCAAGCTTCATGAACCGAAAATAGCTCTGAACGAGGAGTCTCGATTTTGAATACTTTGAGAGCATCGACATCAATGTTTGTCTCTTATTCCAGTACCTTTTTGGGAAGAGTTCATCTTAACTAAGGATTTTGTATGCGAGAGGTATGTCCATTTGTTTTATGCAAACTTGCATTACAAGCCATACACGAAAACCGTGGATATTGAAATTTGTCTTGACGGAAAGGTTGTTAAACTCACAACCAATTTGATTAGGAAGGTATTTGGTCTACCAAAAGGCAAAATATTTTGTTATGATTCGAATTGGTGGTCAAGCATTGAGGGGTTTGATAGTGTAGATGCATGTCATATTTTGACTAATCGTAACGACTTAAAGACTACTAGGAAACCACACGTGCATGATGAAACCATTGAGGCAATGCATATTCATAGGCAAGTCATGCATATCCTGATTCCCCGTATTGGCTATCGTACACACATGAGCCATTTTGATGTGTTTTAAGTATGGTGTGTGCTTACTAGGATTGAGATTGGCCTTGCCTATGTTATCATCAATCACATGCTTCAAGCAAGTATTGAGCCTAAGGCACCCTTCCCATATGCGCAACACCTTGGAGAATTGTTTGGCTTAATCGGCCTTAACAATCCCAGTGAGCTATTAATTGGGAAGAAAAAAAATGAAAAAAGGACATGATTGGGAAAGACTCTATGAAGAAAATTAATTATGAGTTCATTAACAGGAAACGAATTGTTGTTCCTTCAAAACCATTGGTAAAAAGAAAAGTGAACAAAACTATCATTAATACAGAGAAGGTGTAAACTGTTGGATTTTGAGGTTCATACGCAGCGGAGATTACAAAACAATTTTGACAAAAACCCCAACAGGAAAAGTGAACAAAGCTAATTTCATTAAAACGTTTAAACCAAGAAAACTTAACCAAACCTCGGTCGCAAAATACCTTTCTGAAGGTTGATCGATCTCTAAGGCGCTGCCAAAGACGACGCCCTCTACCAGCAGTCCATACACGAACAACGGCCGAGATTCGAAGTGCTAGCTTCAAGAGAATGCCAAATCTTTTTGTTTCTCTCCAAAACGATCCAGAGCGTACCAAAAAACCCTAATTCTTTTCTAAACGAAAATAGAGTTTTGGCCCTAAAAATTTCATCCGTGTGTTCTAACTTAAAGCGTCTATTTATACAACCCTTGTATATAGACGGTTAAGTAAATTACACATATACCCCTACTTAAAGAAGTATAAGTGTAATACATGACAAGAATGTTTATGTCATGAATTTTATCATATAAAATTCATTTTTCTGAACCATCTCGCAAAACCATTCTTAGTGTGCGACCCAATAGGCTCATACAACGTTGGTAGTGTACCAAAACATATTTTGGTATACAAGTCATAAGCGGCCTCTAGCAAGACATTATGACTACCCAAGTTGTACGAATATCAAATCGATACAACCTAATCAATAGTGTATACAACATCCTTTTGTCACACGATATCCTTTTAATCAAACATAAGGCATGAAATTGTCATCTAACATGTTCAATCGTACTAGTCTCGATCTCTAGGTAGACTGAAAACATCCAAGTGACATTGATCAATATCAATTCACTTAGACTAGGCCTTTTAACAGTCTAACACATCGAGGGATCCACTGGATATCTCTCTTTATATGAGAGCGACAAATTCTATCTCGATTACACAACTTCATCACATTGCTCACACAATAACCAATCACAACCTTTATAATCGTCCGAATAAAGATAACGTTTGATTGTGCCAAATCACTGTGTTCGTAATGTTAAAGTCTCTGGTAATCTCAAGTCAAAGGACTAAAAAATATACCTATTATGAGAAACAACTATGACTTAATCCATGTGATGTTCTCATAGCGGGTCGATCCAGTACTTTGTTCCCTAACAAGTACTCGTGATCTAGGTTCGTATCCCTATACGTATAATCATCATATGATCATCAATCAAGACTCACACTAGTCTTAATTCATTATAGTTCCCAGTATAATGATCGACTAGGGACATTTAGGATATTTCTGTAAATACCCATGGATCTTATTATAATGTAAACATGCAAATTAATTATAATAAACAACAAATGAAATCCTCTATTTTATTAACTAAAAGTATTCATAAAGACAGTTAATGGATTGACCTAGGGCACATGCCCCAACATGAACACCACTCAAGATCGGTTTTTGCTAGCTGATTCAACATCTGAAGAGGAGTTGAGTGGGAATGAAAGTCAATCCGAAAAGCATGGTATATCAAGTTCTGATGATAAGGATTTCAAGTGGACTACGAAAGATAAACCAATAAGCGAAGATATATCTCTTATTGATGAGGATGATAAGAGGCAAGGTGAATAGTATTTTGTTTAATTAATATTTATTGTGAATTTTGTTATTTGCAGCTGTCACTTTTTTTCCTTGCAGATGATGAAAACGATGTGGAGATGGGATGCATGGTTAACCTTTGTGGTGACGATGAGGACATGGATAGTTCGAATGTGGTGCCTTCAAGGAGCCTTCTTACTAAATCTGTATACCCTCGACCCGCACAACCAATATGGAGAAGTCCCCCTCACATAATCTTAGGCCAAGTTGTTGCAGTCGATCTTGAATGTCACCTTAATGTTATTGAGCATACATTAATTCAGTTAAGGGAGTACATGCATAACGAGATCGGTGGGGTGGGGGCAAATTCATCAACACTCAGACTTTCAATTACAACCTGCTGGGCACCCGTGTTACTCACGTAATATCAAGGTACATGGAGTTGAAGTGAAGTCTCAAATCGCCAAATTGACACCTCTTCTACAACAATCAAAATGTGGAAAGGTAGAAGCGAAAAATGATATACCTGAGAAGGAGATGGATGATACAACAGACGAGGCCTTCAGCGCCCACCAAGCCGCGACTACAAGCGAGGAGCAGGAGCATTGAAGTGGAGTTTATTTTCTTTTTGGATTGGAAAACATTATATTACTTTATGGTTTGTCTGTATTAAAACAAGTAATACTTTGGTTTGATTTTCACTCTTTTGTGGTGGAGTGCTTATCGTAGGTAGATGTGAATGATGATGATGAACTATCACTCTAGGGAGTGTTTTGCTACTTGGTTTAATCACTCCTTTGTGCAGAGTGCTTTTTCTATTAGTTTGATCACTCCTTTATATGGAGTGCTTTTGGTATGTTATGGTTAGCTACTTAGATGAAATTTGCATGAATATGGTTTATTTTGATTAATTCTGTAGATCATTGTTTTGATCATGCAAATATGATTTTGTACTTGTTCTATAGTTTGATTCGTTTGGTTTATATAAAGTTATATTTTCAATTTTGTTCACTTGGAATTTATACTTGGTTATTGTTTGTTGTTCGAGGTTCAGGACATTTGTAGGTGTTTATGTTGTGTTTATTTCAACCAAAGGACAATGCAAGTTTGTAGGTGATGCGAGTTCCGCAAGTATAACGGATCGCTTATAGTAATAGTGTAATCAACTTACATTGACTACAGTTATCGACCTCAGGGAAAGGTTTTTGCACTAGTTGGTTACCTATTTAACTTTGAACTATTGTTAAAGAAATCCCTTTTTAAATGGCTTTATACCAAACTACTATATCTAACAAAACAGTATAACTTTTATTTTAACTTTTATATTAAGGATATCTTAGTTCACAACTTCACCTAGGTAATGAAATTCTATGCTTTTCAACCACTTTTACATCTCAATATGTTGTGGGCAATATCTAATTAGAATAAACATATTTCCTTAAAATCCATTTTAACCCACTGTGGTGACGAAAAAGATTCTAATGTGCAAACTAGAACTCCACCTATTGGTGTGAATAAGGTAAGCTCTACATTGCTTTAATATTCCAAATCCTTAAATTCATAACCAATTAAGTTTACTATCCATGTCTCCCTAATCAACAACTATTTATCGATGTTGTGTATTTTACGGTTGTACCGTTCATGTCCGCATTAAAAGCTTCAATGATCATGATAACTTCTAAAACCTAAGATCAATAAACACGTGATTAAGATGTCTATAGCATTACACTCGGAATCAATACAAATTCTAACCATTGCACTTTTTATATTCACTTTTTAATCATGTTCATAACATATAATTCATATTATAGGATCCATTGATCCTTAAGATTAATAGACTACTCATACTTCATCGAAACACACACATTACAATTCATAATTGAAATCATTGAATATCAGATGTGAATATAAATATATTACCTTCAATTAAACCAATGAAGCCAAACTTGAATTGCAAAAATAGAGTCTTCAATGTTTTCTCCACATAAAACTTCTTAATACTAAATATATGTTAAATTACTCTAATGGTGGCTAATGATTGATATGTGATAATTTTACCACGTCCTAATACTTATTTGTACTTTCTAATAACAATTAGAAACTCTACTTTGCAGTTTAACTCAAAATAAAACTCCAACTTTCTAATTTTTGCAAATCTGGCACTATTACTTATGATCTGCCATTGTGTGTACATTCCCATGGTGTAGCCACTGCGCCACCACTGTGTGCTTTTTTCTCCTTCTATTCTTCTAGCGACATCCCTTTAATGTCCCGACGTCGTTTTTGACTTCCACAACGCCACCACTACGCCAAGCATCCACCCTTGATTTCTTCAATTGTTTTGCTATCCCACGTCGTGTCTTTCTTCCCAAATGTGCCTTAGCACTCCAAGTGCCACCATGTGTAGCCACAATGTCAAACCTAATTAGGTGTGTTTTAGCTCTATTTTTTTTTCTCATTTTTGCTCATTTCCTTCATTTACACCTTAATTACCTACAAATGTGATAACACTATTAATTAGAGCTCATTTAAGGATATTTATAATAAATATACTACTAAACTAACCCTATATATAAGTCTAAATAATCACTTATCAGTAGGTGTTTAGGTTCTTTTGCTCAGTTGAAGCAAACGCAAGTTTGTAGGTGTTGTGTTGCTTTTTTGTTTACTTCTTTGACCAAAATAGATAAGTTATGAATTTTCCACTGAAGCTCGATAATCAACTAAATCAAATGTACACTAAAAATGTTAATCTTACATATCAATCCCACATGCAATATACCTCAATTTCTTCAACCAAACCATCTAAATGTTTGTAATATGAGTTTTAAACTGGACACCTAAAAATGCCACTCCAATTCTTCCTTGAACAAAGAAGTGGTAATAATTGGAGCAACATTTAGTTTGGCCACAAAATTCATACAATAAAAATGTAAAGTGATGTGTTAAGTCTAGCTACAACATGTTCCAAAAAACGATCAAAAGATTGAGTTTTTCCTCTCATCCATAACATAATCACCCTTTAGATGAAGGTGGTGTCCGTTGGGTGCTTACAAACGACATCTCCTGTGAATCGAGTAGCACAATCCACTCTGCAATGTCAACCTCATACCACCCAACTTCTCTTAGAGATGGAGGTTATTGGCCACATGATATGAATCGTTCATGGTTAGCTCCTAATTACAAAACCATAGACAATAACATATTCGCTCCATTAGACACCAAAAGTTGGAAAATCTCATCTATGAGAAGTATCAATCTAATATTTAATTTAATGTTAATTATGACCATTTACAATCGAAATTACCTTTACCAATTCAAAAGTTTACACTTGCCCCACTTGAGACTCTTGTCCACCTTGCGATAAACTTTCTTTTTCTTGTGTCACCTATATTCATTGCATTTTAAGCATTAGAAACACCCAAGGGAACACAAAGCACAATACACATATCAACTAATAGTAAAATGCAAGTTAAAATCATGTTAGGGAAGTTGTAACTAGCCTTCTTTCTTTTCTTTGATTGGGTTATTGTCTTAGTGCATGTTCTCTTAGTGCTCTTAATGATTTTAGTGCTCTTAGTGGAGTTTTCCTTTCCACTTGATCACTTGCATTCTTTTTTCTTTTTTTACTTCTCCAAAACTGCTTTCTTGCGTTCAGTTGGAAGTTGACCTTTTCGATTGCTAAGTTAAGTCCTTTATGTTTTTTGTGAATTCATGTGTTCTTGATTTTGACTTTCATTTGTATTTTGACCCGCAGTTGAAGACTCTCCATTTTTCCTCTCTTTAACATCAATTATAGAAAGAAGGTGGTCTTCCAATTCCTTAATAGTTGCATATACTATCGGTAACTTCTTTAGAGATGTACATCCAATCTCATCCATCTTGATACACCTTGTAACAATTACATCGTACATGTTGGTTTTGCGAAACAATAAAAAATGGAAAAAGCAAATTATACTAGGATTTAAATATGTAATGTAGACTGACAAACTTAGAGTTCTAAATGTGTTTAAAGAACTTAATATATAGTTACCTTTTTAAGATAGTGATTGTATTGGTATCAAGTGCATGTATGCTTCTCTCCCTTGCATATATGTGCTTGAAGTCCTTCCTCCATCGATTCAAGATATAAGTCGGGGGGATATACATAATGTCTCAATCCTACAAACTGTTAGTGCACGACAACAAAAAAGCCTATAAACTCAAAGCCCCTAAATATGCACCTCACAACCTCGATACCCTCGTCAAAAGCAACCTTGTAGATACACCGGGGGGAAGGGTTGATGGACCATTCCTTCAGGTATTGTTATGTCGTTCACTTTATACGTGCACCGTTTCCCATCAACATTAACTTTTTTTGCCTTGAAACTCACCATCTTCCTAACCTCTTCTTTGAATTTCACAAATATTTTGTCGGTGTAAATGTCGCACATATGTCTCCCAAAAGGCTGACAGATAAACAAGTCTCTATCATGATGGTATATATCAAAATTTGCTACCTCATCATTCTCATATTTTTAGGTCAGTGCAAGGTCGTACTGACTTACAAAATGCTTCAACGACGTCTTCGAGTTGAGATATCCGTCAAAATAATGGTTCATACCTTCGCTTCTCCGAGTCATTGACATTCCAGCCCTAAAAGTGTCTTTCACAAACACATGAACCTATTTTTCGCTTAAATCATACAAATTGCGTAGCCATTTATGAACACGGTCTATCAATTGATACTTTGTCATTATCTCATTCCAAGTACTTTCAAACTTTACGATTATTACAGAGTCATAAATAGCTTCCCTCGGTTTAGAAGTGATTCTTCCCCGATCTTCCAACCCACCAAGCTTCTCTAGAACCTTTTTCAAGATATACCATTAACATAACTTGTGCCTCACGATTGGAAACACCTTAGCAATTGCCCAACCATTCAAAAGACATTGGTCAGGTACGATAGCTTGAGGCTCCCATCCCATGCAAGTAAGACAAGTCGTAACTAATCATTCATAACTCTCTTTCGATTCATCAGCTATCAATGCACACCCCATCAACACTGATTGCACATGATGGTGGACCCCAACAAAAGGAGCAAATATCATATCGAATTTGTTGGTCAAGTAGGTGGTCTCAAACGAAATAATATCTTTGAAATAATCATAAGCCGATCAGGACCAGGAATCAACCCAAAAAACAAGCCTAATTTGGTGTTCTAGTCTTACGTCTATGGTATGGAAAAGATTTGTATTATGCTTTTATTTCCTCATGAAGTAGCCATATATTGCTTTTGCATCTCTTTGATGAGTCTGTACATCTCTTTATGTATGGAAAGTTCTCAAAACCCTCAGCTCGAACTAACTTTGCCATGAATGACTTGGAGACTAAAATCTCGACAATATCAATCAAATCCAGTTGTCTCGCTGTTGCCATGCTTATGAATCTATTATAATTCTAAGACCTAAACATCGAAGGAATTTGTTAAGACCCATCTCACTAAGCCCTGACTTAGCCTAATTACTCTAATTAGGCATCTAAACCATACGATCATCTTTTAACTTCAAAATACTTTTCAATTTAATCCTTAATAACGTTCCAAATCATAATTTAGATACTTAACTAACCTCGATACTTAATTTATTTTATTGGAGCAAATTAGGAATTCATATCCATATTTTGTAAAAAATTTGGCAGAACCTCCCCTAAAAGTGGCCTGCTAGAAAAACCACCTAATGACAGCATAATGGGGAGATGCCTAAAAGGACTTACAACTCCCCGCAATTCACAATATATATCAAATTTAAATTTCTAAACTATGTCAGAGTCTCTGATACATTAGTTAAAACTTTACAATTCTAAATAAACCAAAAACTCATAAACCTCTCAACTTACTTTTAAATCAATTTAGAAGAATCTCATAACCTATTTGAGAGTATTTTCACAACCTACAGTCACTACGTAACCCAAAATAATATATATAAAATGATTAAACATGAAAATTAAACTTTTAAACTTAAAACATTCACCATAGATTTTGAGCTTTTCCCGTTTCGTCTTGTCTTAACATAGAACCTGACATCATCAAAAACAACTCGAAGATGTCAGGTAAGTAAACTCCCACATTACTGCGTTCTCTTGCAAATGTTAGTCTAAATATATGGAGACATGTAATTGCATTTCCAAATAACAACAAATTTATATAACAAAGTGGATCCCTCATTTCCTATTCTAAGCATATAATAAGCGGGCCCACTCACAATGAACCTAGAACAATCATATGAGTTCAATGCATGCTACCCTAGAGTCGACATTACTTGCCTCAAACGCCTGCAATACGTCTAGTCTGGAGTGGAGCACCTCACACTCTTACGATCGAAAGTAGGGGAAACTCTATTAGGATGGCATGTATGTATGACCAAGAATGATGCGAAATGCAATGCAGACTAAACACAAATATAGGTACAAAGATGAAATTCCATAATTAGTAAAGACCATTGTAGGATTTACTTACAACCAACCAACTTTTAGCTAACTTCTCGGGGTGCTTGGAGAGTCGGATTGCCTTGAGAATTGTTCCAATAGCTTCCCTGTATACCTAATAATACTATGGGTGAAGCTTTAAGTGAAACCAAATCATGAAATCCAATGAAAACTACAACCAAAGTACACTTGAGAACAGTTTCCAAAAACCAATTTATATAATTGTTTCAATTAGCTTTCAACTAGCTAACTTGGGGTAACTTTTAACCTTGAAAACCTTAATATTTGTCATGATGAACTAAAAGGAACTTGTAGTACTCATGTCATACATTTCACAGACTCCAAGAACACTCAATCGTATCATAGACAGAGAAGTTATGAATTTTCCAATATAGCCTGTTAACTAGGCAAACTTTATTTATTTTGAACTAAAAAACTTCTCTAAATCAATAATTTTGCGATTAAATCATCAAAACTCAACGACACACGCTTCGAAACTACTCGATACCAACATCTAAATATATCCATAGCCCGTGGACTCAAATTAGATTAAAATCAATAATCAATTCATACAGAAACCCAATTTAAATCAATATAACCTATAAAAACATCTCCAAAATAGTTATCAAGTGAATCGCATTAGTTCAATTCATCAAAACCCCACTCACGCCAATAGAACTTACCCTAAATTGATCTAAATCAACTTCATACATCAATTCTTAATAATCCCTACTAGTTTCTATCAAAACCTCGAAAAAGAAATCGAGAAATCGTGAGAATTCAAATTGAATAGAGGAAAATGCCTTGAATTGAGTATTTATCAAATTGCGAGCATAATATCTTGTTTCCATCACAAAACGATGCTTTACAATTTTGCGGAGAGAAACTAAACGAAAATCAAACATATGGAGCTCCACAGGTAAAAATCTGAGTTGGAAGAGTTAGGATAGAACATTTGAAACATTCTATTCAAATAAAAAAATTGAGATCGTTTGGTTTTTTTTCTTTTTTGTTTATTTATATATAAATCCTCATCTGCTTGTCAGCAGCTTAATTTCTTTTTATTTATTAATTCTTGAAATCCTAATTTTGACGTGCTATAACTTTCATCGCTCGTTTCGATCTGATTTTTCACCAAGTTGAACCAAACTCTCAACTAAATAGTCCATCTTCATGAAATATCTATAACACTGATTTTGATCAAGCCAAAACCCCGAAAATCTTAACTTTGTCCATAACATACCAAACACTTTTTGACCAGTTATGTTGCCATACTTAGCCAAACGTACACCAATTTGGACCCAATCTCAACCTCAACCACCACAAATTGATAAATAACTCAAAACAAGGTCTTGTACCAATTTCATTCTCATTTTACACTTTCGTCGGTGCCAACTTACACATAAATCGAGGGAAAATCCTCGTGTAATACTTAACACTTGTTTATTAGTTTTCGAGTGACCAATAATTAATTTTCACTCATGCCCTTCAAACACACACTTACAACCCCGATTTATTATAAGTTGAGGTGTAAGACTTTACGACAAAATATCATATAATATACACACTTGGCATTTATCATCGAAAAATGATATTTTATCTTATGATCTCTGGTTCGTAATGCGAAGGTTTCACCTTGGCTACTTAAACTCCAACTAAAATCAGAAAATACATAATTAGTCGTCCAATCAAGTTTAAGAAATTCTTGGATTTCACAATTCTTCCCAACTAATTAAAAATTCCGACATTGAAATTTAAACTTACAGGTTACTAAACCAAAAGAGATATGAGAATATGATCCTTCATATATAACTCTTTTAATCTAAACTTGTAAAAACCATTTCCAAGGTAAAATTATTACATGGACCCAAACATTTTCATTGTAATCAACAACTCAGCGGTAGAGATCATAAACATCTCAACTTTTCATTTCCATCTTCTTGGTTTCATAAAAAGTCATAACATCTTCTCTACCAATCCTGGCATTTTGTGAATTTATGACGAGTGAAACGATCAACTTTAGAGAATATCTAATAAACTTACTTCTCTTCATTACTCATTGCATGCCTTGAATCTAATTCAAGCATCAATATTTAGCAAGATCTAGTCTATCTTGCTTTTCAATAAAATCATTTTCATAATTAACTCAATACAATTCCATAAACTATTGATAATTTTTCCCTATCAACCAAATTCCAATATAAACATCCCACTTTGCTTTCTCATCACTGGTCATCCTTTTATTTAAATTGTTGGCTGATCAATTCTTAGACTATTATCAGTCTAAAATCTCATAGTAATGCAAATTATATTTGAGCAAAACATTAGATATAAAGTAAAGTTGCGTGTCTATATGATCCATCAGCATTTCGACGTTTCTCAACGGAAACCTTGAATTACACAAGTCATCTCATGACTATAAATCTCTAATTACATATGTCATCCTATGACAAGATATCTCGAGTTTTAATCTAATCAGAAAATGCAACCTGACACCTCATGCAACTTTCACTTATTCTCTAAATTTTACTCACAAAATCATTTAGATTTGTGGACAAGAAAGCAATTACCAATTTCAACTCATATGCCATTTCACTAAACTTTTTTATTTGACTAGTTAGAAAACTAATGACTTTTCTAACTTAGTCAAATCATTCTCAATTCACGAGTTCACCAATAACCTCATTCTTTAACTTAACTACTAATCTCTTCCTGATTGCTTTAATCACTACTTCAATTTTCACATTACCAACTTATTCACATTGGTTTATACGTTTCTCCAATTACTCAAATTTTCGTCATCTCGACGTCACTAACTATTCGTTATACTTATTTCATAACTTTAATAGAGCAAATTATCATTTTCATAAAGTAGATAAACACATTTTAATAGAGATCAACATATTCCTTAATTATATTCTCATAGTATAAATTTTAACTTGTATCACACACACGTTTATAAATATGTTATCTCCTTTTCATTTCTTCTCAATACATAAATTTGACTTTTCTCAGTTTATAGTGGAATAATATTGAATTCTTTAAATATATCTTAGCTGGATACACTGTACTCTATTCAGTATTTCTAACCAATACGGATAATACTTATTAACTGAGTTGTAAGTTGTGCGTTTCTATTCATTTTTTATTTATATCATCACAGTCCACAAAGGCATCTTACATCAACTCCAATTTAAAATAACCTAGTGATTTAAATTTTCCCCACTGACTTTTTATGAGTTGTAACACAACATTTGAACCAACATATAACATCACTGATATCAATTTTATACTACATTAGTTCGAGATTTTCAATTTTTCGAATTTTTTTCCTTGTAAGATCCTTGTAAAGATATATTAAGTTTCGTTAAACTTATAGTTTTAAATCCTAATTTGATCGGGACTCGTTGACCTAACATTTCCATTTTCATGTGTATGTGAGAGTTTTTGACTATTTATCTGCCAATTCTTAAGCTTCCAACTGACTCCAACGAAACTTTATAGACTCTTTTATTCCAACTATTATCAATTCATTTGATTATTTAAAGACAATTGTCATCACACCAATCTTCTACTATTTGAATGAATCGTAATTATGAAACATAATTACTTAGACTTTTGGTCATGCACAACTACTCCAGTGCCTTATATGGCGGCCCTCGCGGCCCTAGGGTGACGTGTCTCCGTGTACTCCTTGCCAACTGGCCCAACTACACATGTATGGCACCTGCCCGTCCTTTCTCTGTCTTGAAATGTATCAACTTGTGTGTGTACGGTGTATAAATGACATATGTAGTGGAAATTGTAAGTAAATGCAAAAAATATTAATCAATTAAACAAAACCTAGTGTGGAAAAACCCTAAGAAGTATTCTATTACTCCCTAATTCCCAAAAGAATCAAAATATCAAAATAATCACACACGTACAAGTAAACCTCAATGGTAGGCAGTAAGAGGTAGTCACTTAAGATCCCCTTGCCTTTACTTGTACTCGGATCTACACTTAATCATCACAGAAGAAATTGGATGACGAGTCCAATAAGTAAAATCACAAGGAACTCCTCTGAGCATTCAAAATAAGCAAATGGAATTCAATAAATACTCTTAAATAAACATGCAGAATGTAAGCAGGTAACTGTAAGTAGGACATCGCATGCATAAATAACAATAAAGTGCAAATGTGTGTGCCTGTTCCAATCAGACTACACCATACTTCGAGATTTCTTTCCAAGATCCCACTAGTGGGCGCACCCAACTAGCTATCACCTAATCCCTCTCGGTGGCCGGCGTAGACCTACGACGCACCGACACATGTATCAGTTCCATAGCTCGGGTAGTTATCCATCGAGAACTTCTGATACACATGCTATGGTCTAGAATGCATAGACACGCAACAGAACATCCAGTGGGAGTAACTCAACCAACCGTCCAAAAGATGACAAGATATGAATGTAATTAAAAGCACAAGGAATACTAGAAATGAATAGAAATACGAAACGAAATAAATACTCGAGAGTTTTCCCTTTGGATTTTACAAACCTCACAATGCGCTTTACTACCCCGTAATCAATCCCCAAGTCCCAGTCCACGGGGTCCTTGATCGCCATTTGATCACCCGTGTCAACCTATGTCCATTTATCAATAATGTAATTTAGTATGAAAATTTACAACAAATTTCTAAAAAATTTAGGCCAAATTGCCTATTTCGCGCTTTTTGAGGCAAAACCCCCGCAAAAAGTCCCGTCTGAAATATCCAAATAAGTTATTTTTCATAGAAAATTAATAAATTTCTATTTATTTTATGGAAATATATCTTTTTAAAACTTTCCCAATTTTTTTGGAATTTTCCAAATTTTTTCCCAAATTTTTCCTCTTTTTTTTTAATTGAAATTTGGTTTGGGTCGGGTCAACCCAACCGAGTCGGACCCGACCCTGGGCTCGAACCGATCCAGGTTTGGCCCATGGGCCGAGCTTGGCCCGTTCTGGGCCCGGCCCATGAGGGGGATGAACACGCGCGCACGTTCGGGCGCGTGTGCATCTTCATCCTCTGATCGAACCACTTTTCACTGGTTCGATCAATTTTTCCTGTGATTTGGGGTTTGGGTTGGTCTCCACCCTAACCCCTGGTGGACTCGATGGTAAGGGAGACACCCCTGCCATCACCACCGCGACCCGGTTCGGCCTCCGTGGCCGAACCCTTGTCCCGGCCACTACGGCCAACCACTAAAACCTACAATAACAACGATGACTCACCTCGATCGTGGCGTCTCCACGTTGTCCTCTCCCTCCCGGCTGCTTCTCCTCCTTCTCTCCCTTTCTTCTTCTTCATCTCGGCCTCCCTGGTGTGTGTGGGGTATGTACGGTTGTGAGAGTGGCTGTGTGTGAGATGTGAGAGAAAAGGTAATGGAGTGTGTAGATAAAGATTGTGATGTTGACTTTGTGTCTTGACACCAAAGTGTGACACAGCCGGGACACTCACCCATTTTTTAGGTGTTTCGACGCTCGATTTCGAGTCCGAACCGCGATCTACGCGTTCTGCCGCGTCACTAGCCGCCTATTACCCATTCCATATTAGTTATTTGGCCATTTTTCTATTTAATTTGTGTGTTTTAGTTTCCCCGACCTAATATTCTGTCCCGTCAACTACCCGGTACCCGCGTCGACACACATATCGAGGCGAATACAGTTCACACAATTTCGCACGTATTTTTATGCAATATACACACATGTGATGTATTTCAATAAATTTCACCGCAAATAAGCATCCAACACACAATACCTAGCATACCTAAGTCCCCGTGTGTCCCTACCGCGACGTCTATGTGGATCCGAGATGGCGTCCACGTCTGCAAATTTAATAGATAGGTCGTTACAGTTCTTCCCAACTAAATAAAATTTTGTCCCGAGATTTAATTGTAACTAAAGTCTCATACCAGAGAATAGGTAAGGGTATCGCGTCCTCATCGTCGACTCCAGCTCCCGGGTGAGTTCCTCCATCCTATGATACTGCCAACGAACCAAGACCTTTGCGAGTTCCCCGTTCCTGAGAATCTGTACTCGACAGTCAATGATCTCTATCGATCTCTCCTCAAAGGTCACTTCAGGCTGTATCTCCATCTGTCCCAACTCAATCGTCGGTCTGGCCTTGACCTAGCGAGTCTCAACATGGAAATGTGAAATGTCGAATGAACCTTAGCTAACTCGGCAGGTAACTCCAATCGATATGCAACAGTGCCTACTTTCTGTGCAATCCGTATGGCTCAATGTATCTCGGCGCCAACTTCCCCTTAATGCCAAATCTCTATTGACCTTTCCAATGAGAAACCTTCAGATACACCATATCGCCCTCGTCATAGCTCAGACCCTCGCGATACCTATCTGCGTATTTCTTCTGTCGATCTTATGCAGCTCGTAGTTTCTGATGAATTTGTCAAATTCTCTCTGTGTGATTAACAACTATCTCAGACCCTACTGTCATTGTATCTTCCGGCTCTACCCAACAAGCAGGTGATTTATAGGGCCTCCCATACAGTGCCTCAAATGGTGGCATACTAATACTTGCCTGATAGCTGTTATTATATGCAAACTCACACAGAGGAAAATAATCCTCCCACGAACCCCCAAACTGATATGCATGCCCTGAGCATATCCTCTAAAATCAGGATTAGTCGCTCTGACTGCTCGTCGGTCTGAGGATGATAAGCCGTACTAAACTGCAACCTGGTGCCAAATTTTTCCTGGCCTCCCAAAGTTTCAAGGTAAATCTGGGATCTCTGTCTGACAGAATTGAAACTGGCACCCCATGAAGTCTAATAATCTCTCGCTCAAACAATATGCTCACTGGGAAACGTGTATTTCATCGAGATTGGAATGAAGTGAGCCGACTTTGTTAGTCTATCAATTACTACCCAAACCGCATCATGACGCCTCGATGTCTACGATAGCCCACTAACGAAATCCATAGTGATATGTTCCCATTTCCACTGTGAAACGGGCAACGGCTGTAATAATCCACCAGGTCACTTGTGCTCAGCCTTCACCTCCTGACAAATGTGACAACTCCTAACGTACACACCTACGTCAGCCTTCATCCCTGGCCACCAAAATAGTTACTTCAAATCATGGTTCATCTTGGTCCGACCAGGATGAACTGTGTAACGAGACTGGTATGCCTCATCTAGAATCTCGTTTCGTATCTCTTGATCCGCGGGTATCCATAATCTCCCTCGGTATCTCAGATACCGATCTATGGTTTCTACCTAATCAGTGCATTCTGGATTCCGTGACAGACCACTGACCCGCTCATAGAGCCCATCAGCCCTCTGACACTAGGTAACCAGTTCAATCGATACGGTCGGTATCGTCAACTGACAACAAATGTGATGTTCCACCATAATCGACAACTCGGCCATGCACATAACTGATGATGCTTGTAATAAACCATGCTCATGTGTTATCTGTCACAGAATAATCAGATTGTTGAGTCCACTCCTGCTCGATGCGTCAGCTACGACGTTCGCCTTACCAGGGTGATACTCACTAGCGAAGTCGTAGTCCTTCAGCAACTCCAGACATCTCCGTTGGCGCATATTCAGATCCCTTTGAGTGAAGATGTAACGTAAACTCTGGTGATCCGTATACAACACAAATCGCTCTCCATAAAGATAGTGCCTCCAAGCCTTTTATGCAAAGACGACCGTTGTAAGCTCCAGGTCGTGCACTGGATAATTTCCCTTGTGAGGTCTCAACCGCCTAGAAAGATAGGCAACTAGTCTACCATCCTGCATCAACACACATCCAAGACCAATACTTGATGCATCTGTATATACTATCAAGGTCTTGCCCGGCTCCGGCAATGTCAATACTGGTGCGGTTGTCAACATCCGCTTTAATTCACAAAAGGCCTGCTCACACTCCTCTGACCAGTCAAATCTGACGTCTTTCTTAATCAGTCTCATCATCGGCGCTGCTATTGATGAAAAATCTTGCACAAATCACCGGTAGTATCTAGTCAGTCCAAGGAAACTCCGTATATCAATCACAGACTCAGGTGTCTTCCGATCTCTGATCGCTCGAATCTTTTCTGAATCAACTGAGATACCCTGCTCACTGATGATATGGACTCAGAATCTCACCGCACTTATCCAAAATTCACACTTACTAAATTTGGCGTACAGTCGATGCTCTCTCAGTGTCGTCGAAATTTCCTTGAGATGTCCCTCGTGATCCTCACGAGTCCTGTTGTAAATCAAGATATCGTCGATGAACACGATGACAAATCTGTCCAAATACGCCCTCATAACCCTGTGCATCAGGTCCATGAAAATTGCTTGAGTGTTCGTCGGCCCAAACGGCATGACCGTGAACTCAAATAACCCGTATCTCATGCTGAAAGCAGTTTTCTGGATATCATCTTCTTGAATCCTCAACTGGTGATAACCTGAGCGAAGGTCAATCTTCGAGAAGAATCTGGCACCCGTCAACTAATCAAACAGATCATCAATCCTAGGAAGTGGGTAACGGTTCCTCACAGTTACAATTCAACTTCTTATAGTCGATGCACATCCTCATCGCAACATCCTTCTTCTTCACAAACAGTACTGGAGCTCCCCAAGGTGACATACTAGGGTGAATGAAACCATTCTCCAACAGCTCATCCAAATATTGTCTCACCTCCTCCTGCTCCGCTAGCGCCATCCAGTAAGGTCGACTAGCAATCGGTTGCGTCCCTGGTATCAACTCGATTATGAACTCAACAGCTCGTGGCGATGGCAATCCAGGTAAATCATCTGAAAATACATCAGCAAAGTCCTGAACCACCGGAACGTCATCAATCCATACCTCCGTTCGAACCTCCGGCTCAACTATCGCTGCAAATGCTTCCATCTCCTGAGCTGTAGCTAGTCAGCCTCTCGTGATGGGTAAGTCAGTTGCCGATCCAAATAATACGAACTCTTGTATTCTAGGAATATGAAACTCTATCCTCTTTCCGTAACAATCTATCCGTGCATGATAGGATCCTAACCAATCCATCCCGAGCAGTGTGTCAAACTTTAAGTACTCCAATACTCGAAGATCGGCTGGTAGCTGATATCCCTCCACCTCCATCATCACGTCTCGACATATTCGGTTAGGGTATATCTTATCCCCAGCAGCCAAACTAAGGACAAGATGTGGCTCCAGAGTCTATGTAACTAGCCCTAACAATCCAACAATACGTCCGGCAAGAAAATATAAAGTACTACCAGAATCAAACATAGCATGCATGTGGTGACCAAATATAAGTAATGTACCTTCAATAAGCTACCTAGTCGCCCCGCTATCTGGCTGTGCTAATGCATGTGCTCTATCTCTGGCTTAGTCGTGGCGATGGTGGTGTCCGACAGTCAGCCCTCAAGTGTCCCCTCTGCCCACACCGGTGACATCTACTGCTCTCCAACCTACCCGTATGTCTGTCTCCAGATCTCATACCCTGACCCCGGTCTACCTGACCCTTGTCATGTCCCCCCTGATCTCGACCTTGACGGTACTCACATGGTTATGCCCTATGTCGATCCACTGGTGCTGAGGTGATAGCAAGAACTGGATGTGGTTCCTCATATCGAGACTGACTGCCCTGAAAATCGTCACACCGGCCCCTCTCCCGTCAATCATCTCTCCGGCCTCTATCTAGATGATCCATCGGTCTCTTCTGCCTCTGATTAGACTGAGAACTCTGCCCTGACTGTATCTCCCTACTAGTCACATGTCGGTCAGCCCTCTGCAGTAGGTATGTCTCAAGAGCCAATGCCCTATCAAAAATCTCCTGCAGTGTCGTGGCTCTGGTCGAGACACCTGCTGACGCAATCCTGTCATCAACCCATCAGGTGAAATAATAAATCTGTAAGCGCTCTATCCCGGCGACATCTAGAGAGAACCGAAGCAGATGTCGGAACCTCTCCATATACTGCATCAAGGTCCGACTACCCTGTCTCAAAGCTAGGAACTCCTACCTCAGCCTCAACCTAACCTCCATAGGTATGTACTGATCGTAGAATAGCTCCCTAAACTCAGCCCATATCGTCGGTTCTGGATGAGTATTTGTATATATCATCGACCAGACTGTTGCATGCCCTCTCAAACAAGCTCCTAAAATTCATTTCTGTATTGTCTCATCGTTCCTCATCGGCTTATGGAAACGCTGGTGAGACATTATCCATCTCCTTGCAGCCTCGGGGTTACCGCCTCCATAAAAGAATCCAGGCTGGAACTTTAAAAACTCCCTCATTAGCTTCGCCTCTTGTGCCAGGACGAATGCCGATATAGTAGGAGTATCAGCGGTGGGGGTGGCAATAACCTGGTATGCATCGTGGGTGGAGGCGTAAGAGTCGACGTCTCTAAAGGAATGAAAACTACGATAGCTATCTCTGTGGGTGCCTCTACCGCTACCCCCTGAACTGGCGTCCGGAGTACCACCGGAACAATAGCTGTCCCCGCCGGTATGGTCACAGCTCTCTAGTTGAAGTGAGTGTCGCCATTACTGCGGTCTACTCTCGAAATAACCGTAATACCTCGGCCATCTGTGTCTCCTGTGGCGAGAGTCTATCCTCCACACTCACTATAACTGGGACATCCCTAGCCGCATCACTAGTCCGTCCAGTCTCCACTGGCGTACCAGACCGTCCGTCCATGATATGCATCGAGAACGCGCTCCGGATCAGTTCTCGAGGCATATCCGTATATCATATATTAAAATGAGAATATAACACGTATATAAGTTCTAACTCTACCCGCCTCACATAACTTCCCAACTAAAGTTCTAAGGCACTAACTTCGGGTTTTCCACATCTAAATGTGTTAATTAAGTTTTATTGTCTTAGGATTTCCTCTTTGGCTCTGATACCAACTATGGCGGCCCTCACCACCCCAGGGTGACGTCTCTCCATGTACTCCTTGCCAGCTGGCCCAACTACACGTGTACAGCACCTACCCGTCCTTTCTCTGTCTCGAAATGTATCCACTTGTGTGTGTACGGTGTATAAATGACATATTCAGCGAAAATTGTAAGTAAATGCAAAAAATATTAATCAATTAAACAAAACCTAGTATGGAAAAACCCTAAGAAGTATTCTATTACTCTCCAATTCTCAAAAGAATCAAAATATCAAAATAATCACACACGTACAAGTAAACCTTAACGGTAGGCAGTTAGAGGCAGTCACTTAAGATCTCCTTGCCTTTACTTGTACTCGGATCTGCACTCAATCATCATAGAAGAAATTGGATGACGAGTCCAGTCAGTAAAATCTCAAGGAGCTCCTCCGAGCATTCAAATAAGCAAATGGAATTCAATAAATACTGTTAAATAAACATGCAGAATGTAAACAGACAATTGTAAGTAGGACATCGTATGCATAAATAACAATAAAGTGCAAATGTGTGTGCTTGTTCCAGTCAGACTAAACCATACTTCGAGATTTCTTTCCAAGATCCCACTAGTGGGCGCACCCAACTAGCTATCACCTAATCCCTCTCGGTGGCCGGCATAGACCTACGACGCACCGACACATGTATCAGTTCCATAGCTCAGGTTGTTATCCACCGAGAACTCATGATACACATGCTATGTTCTAGAATGCATAGACACACAACAGAACATCCGGTGGGAGTAACTCAACCAACAGTCCAAAAGATGACAAGATATGAATGTAATTAAACGCACAAGGAATACTGGAAATGAATGGAAATACGAAACGAAATAAATACTCGAGAGTTTTCCCTTTGGGTTTTACAAACCTCAGAACGCGCTCTACTACCCCGTAATCAATCCCCGAATCCTAGTCCACTGGATCCTTGGTCGCCAATTCATCACCCATGTCAACCTATGTCCATTTATCAATAATGTAATTTAGCATGAAAATTTACAACAAATTTCCAAAAAATTTAAGCCAAATTGCCTATTTCGCGCTTTTCGAGGCAAACCACCTACAAAAAATCTCGTCCGAAATATCCAAATATGTTATTTTTCATAGAAATTCATAAATTTCTATTTATTTTATGGAAATATTTTTTTTTTCAGAATTTTTCCAATTTTTCGAATTTTCCCAATTTTTTCCTTTTTTTTTTAATTGAAATTTGGTTTGGGTCGGGTCGGACCCGACCCTGGGCCATGGGCCGAGCCTGGCCCGCTCTAGGCCCGGCCCATGAGGGGGATGCACAAGCGCGCACACTCGCGCACGTGTGCATCTTCATCCTCTAATCGAACAAGTTTTCACTAGTTCGATCAATTTTTCCTATGATTTGGGGTTTGGGGTTGGGGTTGCTCTCCACCCCAACCCCTGGTGGACTCGATGGCAGGGGAGACACCCCTGCCATCACCACCGCGACTTGGTTCGGCCTCCATGGCCGAACCCTTGTCCCGACCACCACAGCCAACCACCGAAACCCATAATAACAACGATGACTCACATCGATCGTGGCGTCTCCGTGTTGTCCTCTCCCTCCCGGCTGCTTCTCCTCTTCCTCTCCCTTTCTTCTTCTTCCTCTCGGCCTCCCTGGTGTGTATGGGATGTGTGCACGATTGTGAGAGTGGGTGTGTGTGTGTGAGGTGAGAGAAAAGGTGATGGAGTGTGTAGATAACGATTGTGATGTCGACTTTGTGTCTTGACACCAAAGTGTGACATAGCTGGGACATTTACCCATTTTTCGGGTGTTTCGACGCCCGATTTAGAGTCCGAACTACGATATACGCGTACTGCCGCGTCACTAGCCGCCTACTCCCATTCCATATTAGTTATTTGGCCATTTTTCTATTTAATTTGTGTGTTTTAGTTTCCCCGACCTAATATTCGGTCCCGTCAACTACCCAGTAACCGCGTCGACACACATATCAAGGGGAATATAGTTCACACAATCTCGCACGTATTTTTATGCAACATACACACATTCGATGTATTTCAATAAGTTTCACCGCAAATAAGCATCCAACAGACAATACCTAGCATACCTAAGTCCCCGTGTGTCTTACCCTACCGCGACGTCCATGTGGATTCGAGTTGGTGTCCATGTTTGCAAATTTAATAGATAGGTCGTTACACCTTACCTTGACTAAAGGAGTCTGTCCATTTTAACGAGCCTAATAAATCTAATCTGAGTCAATTGCCTAATAGGACCGTGATGTGGCGGCTAATCATACGTGGCGATTCGGTCAGAACTCGAATATCGACACCGAGGTAATAATTCAATAATTTTATTTATGTGTGATGCCTTGAATATTTTATGTTTATCTATGTGTGCACGCGCAACTTTATTGACGTTGTTGTTGAATTAATAAGTGATTGTAGTCCTCGAGATGTGCGCTTACACGGGTATTTGGGTAGGTCAACAATATTGATTAAAGTTGGTTTAATGGAACTTATTTAATTGAAATGCTAAGTCATAAGGGGCATTTTAGTCATTTCACAAATTAAGATTTTTAAAAAGCAAATTAGAATTATGAGGTGGCAACGACTTGTGGTTTACAGAGAGATAATGGCAAATTTTATAAAAATTAAATAAAGAAAATTATGTGCTGGTGGTTCACTTCTTATAATGAGAAAATAAAAAAGAGCATCCTTATTCATGGAGATAGTGTAGAGGTAGGTTGGATTGGAGGAGAGAATTCATTTCCATTAGAGGATTTTGATCAAGCCAAGTAAGTTTAAAATTAAATTTCATTTAATTTTGATGTTATAGATTTAATACATAGTATATTAGATTAGTTCATTATTAGTTTTTTTTATTTTAGAGGAGTTGATTTTTAATGGAATTGATTTAAAATGAAAAGAAGTATTCTTGTTCATTTGTCGAAAGAAAGAAAGAAAGAAAGATAGAAAGAGAAGAAAAAAAAATTCACCAAAATCACCAAGTGTTGAATCAGGTGATTTTGGGGGTTAAGGTGGGAGGACGCACACCAGCATATGCGTGCGTGCAGTCCTCATATTGGGCCTGGCACTGGCCATGCCCAATCCAACATGGATGAACTGGGGCTCGGACCCGGTTTTGGGGGGCCAAAAATCTCCCTAAATAAAAAAACATTTTATATATATATTTACATTTTAATTTATAAAAATAACATAAAATCATAAGAAAATCAAACAAATTCAAGAAATATAGGGAAAATCTAGAAAAACAAGAAAATTAAGGAACATTGTAGAAAAGTAAGTTTAGAGATTTTTGGGGATTTTTACATCGAGATTCTCCTCGAAAAGCATGTCAACGCTATAACTTCTTTATTTTGAATTATTTTGAGATTTAAAAATCTATATTATATCAAATAGGCTCAAACACACCTAACTCATTATAAATTGATATCAGGAGCCTGAGGGACTAGTCTCGGGTATCAAGTACATATTTCGAGGTGTGTGGGAGCTGTGATTTGCTTGATTTTGTGTTATTGAGGTAAGTAAACCAGTAAGAAATTCAATATTAATTCTTTTCATTTCTTTGCTGCATTTGATGGAATTATTGATATTATTAGACTTTACTTCCGTACCGAGTGACCTAGGTTCTAAGTGGTATGGTCTAGTTACGTCCACTTGCGGGTTGAGCAGTCGATTAGCTCTTGTGGCTCCTCGACGAGTCTGAATCCTTTGAGTGAGCATCCGCTATTTGTTGTGGCTCCTCCCAGGTGTTCAAGTTTTATTGTAGTTGAGCATCTGATTTAGTTTGCGGCTCCCTTTGAAATGTTTTCTCGGGTTGCGGCTTTGACCCACAGCACCAATGTTAAATACTTACACGTTTTATGTGGCTTTGAGCATATGTGTAGAGTTTCACGACCACTTACTCCCTATCCTTTGCTTCCGGGTCACTTGGTCCCTACCATTGACCACTGTAGTATGTCCATCATGCATTTTATTGATTCTTTTCTAGTACTTTATTTCTTTGTTGCATGATTTTATGGACTCGTTTATTGTTTAATTTGAGTTACTGTTGAACTTCTTCTGGATTTACTCACTAAAATGGTCTCCATTTTTTGTGACAATTGCAGAGCCTGTGATCAATGACTTCCTCTAAGCTTCCCTAAGAGTTAACTCCTCTTTGTTATTACAGTAGGTTTATTTTGATATTTTGGAATGTACATATGATATATACTTATGTTACTAACTTTGGGGATCATTTTGGGTTGTGAGATGTTCGATACATGTATATGACACTTCTTCACACTGTTTTGTCACTAGATATATTCACGGGATCTACTTTTACAGGATTTCCACACTTAGGCATGTCCCCACTATCGTTTACCAATTTAAGTTGCTTTAAATATTCTAAATTCCACTGCATAAATATTAAGACTTGTTAAACTAATTAATAAACTTATTAAGAAACTAATGATTAAATAACTTGGATAAGAGGCTGATTAAACCAGAATTGACTCTGTGGGAGTTGACTAGGGTCCACGTAGGTTTATGGCAGGTGGAGCTCAGTGGGGCCTGGGGTCGTCACAGTTGGTAATAGAGAGTAAGTTTTTATCTTAACTCTATGTAACCCACAACTCGACTAAAATACGAATTTAAAGTTAAGACACTCCTGAACTTAAAGTGGAAATCCTATGATCCCGACTTAGAGTTTTAGTTGGGAAATAAGGAGAGCTGGGGGAAACTAATTTTGAATTATACATGTTAATTGATTGATTTGCGGTATATACTATTAACGATAGTTAAGAAAATTGATCGAAGCTCGTTATTCACCTTCACGACCGCGATGGCCTATCAGCAGGACATCGGTGATCAGAGTAGGGCTACAGATCCAGGCCTGATTGATCCAGCAGACTTTCAGGCCTTGACATCGAGGGTTGCTTCATAGGATAGATGTATGGATGAGGTTTTGGCTCTTCTTATGGGACAATTGCTACCACCATCAGCCCAACACGGTGGCTTCCACACCGGACGCGAGTGCGCCTACACCTTAAGTGACTCCGTCACGATCTACGGTGTATGCAGCACCAGTTACTGCTGCAGTAACCGTACTACCTGATATAGTAGCGCCAGTAGTTGCGACACTGACTAATAGGCTTTATTTGACGCCTAAAGTCGGACTAACTAGGGAGTACAAGAGGTATAGATTGAGGAAGTTTGTGGTGATTCAAATATATCAGAGGCAGAGAAACTCATCATGAGTCACAAGAAGATCCAGAGATTTTTTAGGCTAAAGGATAGCAAAATGCCTTGGTTGGCAGTTTTTTCCTTCTCAAAAGACGCAAACACCTGGTGGACCAACATGGTAGCCACCCAAGGAGAGCCGTATACATGGAAGGACTTCAAGATATTGTTTAACCAAAAGTCTTTTCACCCTCAATGAGTATCCCCAAGAGGTTGAAATTTATGCATATCCGACAGAGGTTGTGAGAGTATGTAATTCAGTGTATGGGAGATTCCTGCAGCAGTTGTCGTTTGCTGGTGAGGTTGTCGACAATGATAGGGACCAGGTCCATTTTTTATGTAAGGGGTTGTTTCCTGCCATTGGGGGCACAGTTATTACGACCGAGCCAAGTAACCAAATAGGGCTTACAGGCGCAGCTTGACTAGGAAGGTTTATCTTATCACGCACCCCAAGGATGACACCCTATAACCTGAAGAGATAGCGATTGCTCAGAGTTCAAAGTGAACATCTGAATAGGGTCATCGTAGAGATAGAAAGAGGAAGAGGAACTATCAAAGGTTTGGGAGAGAGTATAGTGTATGTTCGGTTGCACCACATCCAGTTTAAGCAGCTGCACTTGCTCCGACACAGAGTTTCACAAGCAAACCTCCACAGGCATCGAGACCTTCTCAGTCAAGGCAGCAGTTTAGAGCTACCAATGGTAGGATTATGGGCATAGGTAGTGGCTAGTAGGGCCAGAGGTTAAGACAGCAGAGCTAAAGGTTAAGTTAGTGGCAGAGTGGATGGTCTGGGCAGCAGGGACTGAGACTATGTTTTGAGTGCAAAGAGGAAAGGCATATTTAGATTAATTGTAACGGAGCAGCGACTCAAAGAGAGAGCACACGTAGTGGCTTAGGAGGACCCACATGTGACGCGACAGATGATAAAGGGTATAATTTATATTTTTCGATCGTGTCTTTTATTTCTAGATGGATAGTATATGAGTTAGGGTTAAGACCCATTAGACTTAGCACCCACTTGATTCTCAGCACGGTTGTCAGAGACAAAATTTACCCTAATATGGTCTGTGAAGGTTATATTGCCGAGATAGAGGGGCGCGAGATGTCGATAGACCTCAGAGTACTAGAGTTTTTATAGTTTGACGCATTATTGGGGATACGCTGGCTGGCTGCATATCATACTCAATTGGATTGCTTTAAGAAGACAGTCACATTCTGGATTCCTGAGCAGTCGGATTCCAGTTTTTGCAGCTATTCAACACAACTTCAGAGTATCATAGGTAGAGTGGTTATGAGCCAAGAGATGAAGATGTTCACAAGCATTCTGCATACAGCAGAGAAATTAGTGGCAACTATTGAAAAGGTACCCATAGTGTGCAAGTTCCCAGATGTGTTCCCCGTATGTTTACCCGGATTACCACCCCCACGAAAGATCGAATTTATTATCGACCTAGTCCCTGAGACGAAGCCGATTTCGATACCTCCATAAGAATGGCACCAAATGAGTTAGAGGAGTTAAGGACCCAACTTGAGGAATCGACAAATTCGGATTTATTCATCCTAGCATGTCTCCATGGAGCTCTCCATTACTGTTTATGAAGAAGATTGCATCAATTACAAGCAGTTGAATCGTGTTGCAATCAAGAACAAGTATATACTTCCCCGAATAGATTACTTGTTGGATCGGTCGAGGTGCGTAGTACGGGTTTCCAAGATTGACTTGAGGGCAGGGTACCACCAGCTCAGGATCAGGGAGGATGACAGAGAGAAGACTGCCTTCAGTACACGTTATAGTCATTACGAGTTTGCAGTCATGCCATTTGGGTTGATGAATGTGCCAGTGATGTTTATGGACTTAATGCACCGCGTGTTAAGATAATATTTGGATCGTTTTGTTATTGTATTCATAGATGATATTTTGATCTACTCCAGGACTCGTGAGGATCACAAATCATCTTAATACAGTCTTATAAACACTGCGAGACCAGCGATTTTATGCTACATTTAGCAAGTGTGAGTTCTGGTTGTCAGAGGTCAGATTTTTGGGTCATATAGTTGGAGTTAGTGGAGTATTAGTGCATCCTTTGAAGGTCTAGGCAATGATGGATTGGCGTACCTAATGGTTAGTGACATATTCGCAGCTTTTTAGGTCTAGCAGGGTATTACCGAAGATTCGTGTGCGATTTCTCTAAGATCGCGACACCGATGACAATGTTGACTCATAATGATGTCAAGTTTGAGTGGGACGTGAAATGTGATCACGCTTTCATGACACTAAATGAGAGATTGATGACAGCTCCAGTGTTAGTACTGTTAGAGGCAGGAAAGGGCATGGTTGTGAATATCGATGCGTCACAGGTCGGGTTAGGGTGTGTTCTAATGCAGGGAGACGGTGTGATTGCTTACGCTTCTCGACAGTTGAAGATTCGTGAGAATAATTATTCGGTACATGACTTAGAGTTGGCAGTAGTGGTATTCACTTTAAAGATTTAGCAGCATTACATGTATGGCAAAGATTTTACTTTATTCACTGATCATAAGAGTTTAAAGTATCTCTTTACGTAGAAGGAATTGAATATGAGACAGCGCAGATGGCTAGAGTTCCTTAAGGATTACGACTTCTTTTTGGAGTACCACCTAAGTAAAGCGAACGTAGTGGCGGACGCATTGAGCCGTAAGAGATATGATGCAGAGGTTGTTATTTGTCAGATCACTTGTGAGTTTGCACTCCTCGAGGCGTCATATATGATAGGTTCATTCGACATTGCGACTAATACATAGGCACACATTTGTGGACAGATGAGGACTCAGTTTGTCTATATCCAAAGGATTTTATAAGGTCTGTAGGCCAATGAGCAATTCTAGAGATTCTATGAGTTGGCATAGAGTTCAGATCATTGAGAGTGGAGTCACTCAACGGACTCGTACTTAAAATACAGAAGATGACTGTAGATTCCATCAGTGGTTGAGTTACGTACAGAGATATTTTAGGAAGCTCACCACTCACGTTTTATCATTCATCCGTGTTGGATCAAGATTTACCAAGATATGAAACGTTTATTTTGGTGGCCTTGGATGAAGGCAGACGCAGGGGATCACGTCAGAAGTTACAGGATTTGCCAATAGGTTAAGGCTTAGCACCGAAGGCCTAGAGGACTATTACAGTCACTTCTCATTCCCGAGTGGAAGTGGGAGCATGTTGCCACATATCTAGTTAGTGGTTTGCCCCTCTATCCACGCAAGCATGATAATATCTGGGTGATTGTGGACAAATTGACCAAAACTACAACCTTCTTGTCGGTTTCAACCAAATACAAGTTAGAGCAGCTAAGCGCCCTTTATGAGAGAGACATTGTCAGACTTCACGGGGTGCCATTATCTATTGTGTTAGACAAAGGATCGCAGTTTACATCCATGTTATGGAGGAACATGGAAGCATAGTTTGGCACGAGGTTATAGCTGTGACGGCCCCAGTTTCCCACAAATTGGGCTTTGCCCGCCCTAAACCTACGTGGACCCCTGAACCAGTCTCGCAAGGTCATTGTAGGCCTAGTCAGCCTTCCGATCCATCCAAATAAATAAATTTATAATTGTTAAGTCGATACATTTTTATTTTTTTCAAGTTTTACAAGCGGAAGCAATTAATATGTAAATAGCTTATAATAAAGTAAAAGAGTCGGACATCCTAAATATGGAACCCTGTAAACATGTATATTCGTATATCTTATGTCAAGTGTTATGACTAAGCAAAAATGATATACAAGTTATGTGTATCTCTCAACCCGAACAAGTATCCCAAGTGTGATAACAACATATATAACTAATACAAAAAATCGAAAACCTACAAAAGTGTATGGAAGAGAGCCGTTCCGATATCTTTAGAGTAGATCACCAAATATAACGTTTTGCCCTTGCTCGGCTGCGGATCTGCACTCGGTCAAACACAAGAATGTCGAGTCCAGTAAGTAAAAGCCAGTAGAATCTAAACAATAATTCAAAATAAATAAATTAGTCTAAAAGTTATGCGGATAGAAAGAATGCTATATGGAATGCATGATAATAAGACAGTAAAAATGAAAGTACAACGAAAATTGAGTGTCAAAAGAAACAATAGAGGCGTGCTCAAGTAGTCCAAGACGACCGAGTGTGGGTGCCATAATGTCGGGGTCATAGAGTCGCGACAACGCATCATAGAGTCGCGGCAACGCCAAGCAGACTCAGGTTCTAGGACGCGGCATCGCCCGTTGTACCTAGACCATCACGAATGAGGGATATTAGCGGTGCCCCGAATAAAATACATCTCATTCCAGCCAAATACTCCAATGACTCAATGTCATGGCCCCGGTTGCAAGTCGATAACCAGACTAATCAAATACATTCTCATGATTCACTTGGCCCTCGAACACTCATAGATGGGTGAGGATTCCAAGAAAGTGACACAATACAATATCGATAAAATATAAGCTCAAATGAAATACCGTGCATTTCCTTACCGATTTTACTTACCTTGGATCCACGCTATCACGCCCTCGCGGCCCTAACATGCTCCCCAAACTAACACTCGGCATGCGACATTAGTCTTCTATGCTTTTGGTATCGATTTACAATAAATTAAGTGAGCGGGCAGGGGCTAGAGCCGGATTAGTCCAATGGGCTTGGAGATTGTGACACGTGCCGAACGCCTCAATAAAATAAAATTTCTAAACAAACTATTTTGAAGAATACTAGCAAATGGTCGATCCCACATAGATTGGTAGTCTTTCTATGGTTAAGAACAACAAAAAGGGGAAATCGAGGGTTTTAAAATAAATTAATTTAACTAACTAATCTAAATAAACTAAATAATGAAAATAATGAAAATAACTTACAATGGTCTTAAGAAAGCACCTAATTCTACATTTCCACAAATCAGAATCAAGATTCAATGGCATATCATAGTCTTCAATCCTTCCCTAAAAATTATTAATTTAAATTCTCTTAGATTAGCTATATAAAATCAACATCTGCCAAAAATTCTTAATTCTCCTAATCTCGATAGCTAGGGCGTTCGCAATTAACTACTTCCCTAATTAATACATAACCCTAAACATCAATCGAGTTTAATACATTAATCGCAATAATAAGAATCTGTTGGAATACTAATCCTCGATAATTAAATCGCGTCTGCTTCCGATTTAACTTAGATTCAATTGTTACACATTCGAGAGCCGAAAGGTTTTATGGCAATCAGGTGAATGTTTGTCACTTTATTGGTCCATAAATACAATTACAGATACAATCGATCCAAATAACTATAGATTGTCTACCAAAAAGCATGCACCGGCAGATACATACCCTAGATCTAAATCATATTCATTAACATCAACAATAATGAAATAGAAGAAATTAAATTAAATTAAATAATAAATATCATAGATCTCACAAGTTATGCCATGAATCAAGAACCCTTACTTGTCTTCCCTTCGACCTAGGTAAGGATTTAATTAGCTGGACATTATGTTAAGAGCCTCTAGCCTCCCTAAAAATATAAAGGTCGATGATAAAATATAAAAGTCGATGTTATACATATACTTAAGGTTCTAATATAATAAAATACTGAAAATTGGTCTCGGGAGGTGAGAGAAACTAATTTTAGGGGTTGGTGGAGTGGCACGTGCGCCGAGGAGCATCTAGGGGCTGTTTTACCTTGAAAATTTGGTATGCCACGTGTCAATGAGTAATTGGATGAGAGAGCGGTCGCATGACTCATGTCGCGATGTGAATGGAGAAGCAGCTGATTCATGACGTGTTGGATTGGTGGAGGTCGCCATGTGTTGCTCGGCTGCGCATTGTGACAATCGCACAAAGTTGTTCAATAAATGGGAGAGTGTTAAATCACAGATCCGAGGAGAATCGAGTGGTAGCTGAGGCAAAAGGTCATTAATTGTTAGGACGCTGTGCAGGTGAGCTGGACAAATGGAGGGCTGACAAGTGGCAGCTGGTGGCCAATGGAGAGCAGACGTGTGGCGGGCGGGAAGTGGAGAAATCGCACGACTTTGTGACCGAATTTTTAGGGGAGAACAATGCACGCATCTCGAGGACATCTAGCAACTCCGAAGCACGTGTGTCTTAAGCATGTCACTCTGGGGCATTACTTGGTTTGTTGTCTCATATTCTACCCACTGCGTAGCACATAACTCGAGACAAATCATCTGGCATCTGATCACTGCATGTAAATACTCCATTTTGAGTATATTTATGTCTGAATTCAACCACATACTCTATTTCACCTGAAAACGACCAAGAAATATAATTAAATATATATTTTAGAGACTTTCCACATTAAATATACTAAAATAAACTACTACAATTTTATACCGACTTATCAAATACCCCCAAACTTAAGACTTTGCACGTCCCGAGCAAAGGTGTAGATGACAACACAAACTAAACTAGACTCCTAATATAGTAACGAACCTAACCCAATTCAAAATTCATGGAGTTCCTCAGATTTACATAGCCACCAAGTTAACAAGCCACTCAAGAAATTTCAGAGTTATGATATGTCAAGACTCGCAACCCAAACACAATTAAGATCACACTTTAAAAACATGGATTCGGTCAAGACAAAGGTCATCAACTACTCACGAGTTTTCTTGGTCTATACATTCAAGCATGCAAGTTTAAAACCTCACTTATTCTAGTAAAAGCACTCGAGCTAAATCTTTTTATTCGATGAGTTTTCACAACTTCTACCTTTATTTTTTATTTTTTTCACATTTCTTCTTCTGTTTTTTTCAACAAATATGGTCCCTATTTCATTTCCTATGGACCGATTTTCTCATTTTTTCCCACCACAAGTTTCCCTACTCCATTTCCTTTGGAAACCTGTGGAACTCTCTATATTAAGAAAATTCACGTTAGTCCTTCGCACGTTCATTATAATCAAGCAAACTCCCTAATATGGGTTAAAATAATATCACTTGCACAATTTTGACCGTCTACCCATTTTTGTTATCTAGCACAAAGCTTAATCATCATACTAAGTCCATAATCATGAAATCATAAATGCTAGGCTACAGACTCGAGTGAGTGTTTCTCCTAATTTTCTCTGAGTTTCAAGTCAAAAAGGCAACCGTAATGTAATCGTCCACAACCAAAGGCATGAAACAAAGTTTCGGGTGACTCTAAACAATAAAAAAAAAAAGTTATACTAAATACAGGCATAAAATTGTATCAACTACGAAATGAAAGAGAAATATGAAGGGACAAGAAATGAAAGAAATTGAAGAAATGATATAAAACACCACCATTACCGTCCAACGACCATATATAACCACATAAAGAAATTAAACGATCTCACCTGCTGTCTTTCGCAAAATAACCCATCCAACTCAATCAACAAATCCTAAAGTACCCCCAAACTTATTCTTAACCTTATCCTCAAGGTTCAAAACAAGTCAAGGAATCTATGCAACAAGAAAAGATAGTGGTGAAAAAGAGCATGGATAAAGAATAAGAAGATGATACAAATGCATACATAACAAAAATCTCCAAAAACTGGTTAATGCACAAAATCTAGCATGTTTAGGTGACTAAGGAAACTATGAAAGAATAATCATAACAAGAGCAAGAATTAAAAAACATAGGAGTTAACTAAAATGAATCATATCAAGTCTTGCGAGCCCGAAGTCTTTCAATTAATGGTGAAATCAACAAGATGAATAAATGAAGTCTTAGGTTTTGGGTTTACTCAAATATCAGTCACTAATGCGGTGACTTAAGTTGGATGTGTCCCGACCAAGTCTCAAAACACTTAAAATCCTATAAACATGTTAATTCCAAAAAAATGCTCACGTTATGCTAAAAAATATAATCCATAGTCAAACCTAAAAAAACTCATGAGGTGCTCCAATTTATTAAAATAAATAAAAATAAAATAAAATAAAATAAAATAAAATAAAAAAACAAAAATACCAATGAAAGAAAACCGATCCCCGGTAACGGCGCCAAAAATTGATGCACGTCGAACGCGCCAATAAAATAAAATTTCTAAACCAATTATTTTGTAGAATACTAGCAAAGGGTTGATCCCAGAGAGATTGGTAGTCTTTCTAAAGTTAAAAACAACAAAAAGAAAAATCGAGGGTTTTAAAATAAATTAATTTAACTAACTAATCTAAATAAATAAAATAATGAAAATAACTTCCAATGGTCTAAAGAAACGCCTAAGTTTTCAGTTCCATTAATTCAGAATCAAGATTCAATGACATATCATGGACTTTGATCCTTACCTAAAAATTATTAATTTAAATTCCCCTAGATTAGATATAGAAAATCGACGTTCGCCACTAACTATTTCCCTAATTAATGCATAACCCTAGACATGTGCCAATCGGGTTTAACACACTAACCGCAATAATAAGGATAAGAGGGAATACTAATCATAAATAATTGAATCACGTCCGCTTCCGATTTAACCTAGATTCAATTGTTGCACACTTAAGAATCGAAAGGTTTTTACAGCAATCGAGTGAGTATTTGTCACTTTATTGGTCCAAAAGTACAATTACGGATATAATCGATCCAAATAATTATAGATTGTCCACCTAAAAGCATGCACTGGACAGATACATACTCTAAATCTAAACCATATTCACTAAAATCAACAACAATATGAAAGTTGATGTTATATATGCCTAAGTTCATAATATAATAAACTACTGAAAATTGGTCTCGGAAGGCGAGAGTGACTAATTTTGGGGGTTGGTGGAGTGACACGTACGCCGATGAGCATCCAGGGGTTGTTTCTGGCTTGAGAATTAGGTCTGCCACATTTTAATGCATAATTGGATGAGAGATCTGTCGCACGACATGTGTCACGACGTGAGTGGAGAAGCAGTTGCTTCATGACATGTTGGATTGGTGGAAGTCGCCACGTGTCGCTCGACTGTGCATTGTGATAATCGCAGTCACCGAAGAAATGGTGAGTGTGGCAGCACGGATCCCGAGGAGAATTGAGAAACAGCTGAGGCGAGAGGAAATGAATTTTTATGACACTGTGCAGGTGAGCTGGACAAATGGAAGGCTGACACGTGGCAGATGGAGAGCATATGCGTAGCGGACAGGAAGTGAAGAGAAATCACACGACTTTGTGACCGAATTCATGGGAGAGAACAATGCATGCATCTCGAGAACATCTAACAACTCTGAAAATGCGTGTCTTAAGTGTGTCACTCTAGGGCATTACTTGGTCTATTGTCTCCTATTCTATCCACTGCACCGCACGTAACTCGAGGAAAATCGTCTAGTATGTGAGCACTGCATGTAAATAGTCTATTTTGAGTATTTTTGCGCCCTGGGTTTAACCGCGCACTCCATTTCACCTGAAAATGACCAATAAATATAATTAAATATATATTTTACAGACTTTCCACATTAAACATACTAAAATAAACTACTAAAATTCTATAAATATTGACTTATCAAATTGCACGCACAAGCATGCGATCCTCTTCCTCCTATCCTTCGTGAAAATGAAGGAGAGGATGGCAACAGAGGCATTTGCTTTTTTGTGTTTCTTTTTTTTTTTTTTTTCTTCTACGAACTCAAAATCTCTCAAAATCTCTCTTAAAGAAGGAACAACCACAAATAGATTTACCTAATCTTTCTTGTTTGCTTTCTTTCTCGATTAAAGAACTAACAACCAAAATAAGTTGCCCTCCTCTATTAGACATTAAAGTCCCAAATCATACATATTAGCTGCTTGGAATTTAAGAAATGTAAAGATTGAAGGTATGGATTACTTACTAAGGGGTATTCTTTCTCTTGTTCTTCTTCTCCTCTTTAAAGCAAAAAAAACACAACTACAAATAACCCACACACACACACACACACACCCCCATCGATTTCTCTATCTTCCTTATCTATTCTTACTTTCCACACTCACTTATTACACTCACTCCATCAATTAGTGACACATGTCCAATTTAGGAATTGTCTATTTTTCCCTCAACAATTAATTAATTCATTTACTCCGCCATTTCACACAAATTAAAATTTTTAAAACTTTAGAAATTTCATTTTTGATTTATTGATCAAACTATAGTCCTATAACCGTAAATGCATACGTATCTCGAGAAGTTACCTCACTTGTAACTCGGCGATCGAAATAAGATAATTAAATTACGTGCATTTTTTTTAAGATAGGTAATACATAAATCATTAAAATAAATTACCTAGGTATCGACTCCTGAGGGTTGATCAAGTGTGCCACATCATGACAGTTTAGGTCACAATTATGAAATGCCTCGTGGCACGGGTTAGGATTTTAGACTCGTTACAGTCTTCCCAACTAATAAGAATCTCATCCTCAAAATTAAAATAACTTGGAGTAAGACTAACTAGAATCAAAATAAATCTGGAAAGTGTTTTCGTTTGTAGGACTCTAATTCCCAAGTCAGCTCCTCGTCCTCGTGATGTTGCCATTTTATGAGGACCGATGGAATGTCCTTGTTCCTCAGTTTCTTCACTTGATGGTCCAATATCTGAATTAGTTGCTCCGCATAGGTGATGTCCTCTCTCAAATCTATCTGACTCAAATCCACCATCGGTTGTACATCTCCTCTCGACCTATCTAGCAGAAGAATCAAAATATGAAATACAAGGTGGATCCCGGCTAACTAAGGCGATAACTCTAACTTATACGCAACCTTGCCGACTCTCATTTTGACCTTGAAAGGACCAATGAATCTCGATGCGAGCTTTCCTTTGATTCCAAATCTCTTGTGACCCTTCAAAGGCGAGACCTTCAAATACTCATAGGCTCCCTCATCATACTCTAACTCACCATGGTATTGTTGTAATATTTCTTTTGTCTCTCCTGCACACCCTTCAGACGTAATTTGATCTATCATATCTTCTCCGTATGATCCACTATGATCTTTGGCCTAATAACTACCATATCCTTAGGCTCTGGCCAACATGATAGAGATCTGCATGGCCCGACGTAAAGTGCCTCAAGTCTAATTTGGTGCCAAATAATGTCTGCATGCTTTGCCAAATCCGCGATGTGAACTGTGATCCTTTATATGATACGATGGATAATGGAACTCTGTGTAACCTAACAATCTCCCGTTTAGACAAAGCAGCTAACTTATCCACTTTATGTGTTGTCAATACTGGTAAGAAATGCACGGATTTATTAAGCCTATCCACAATCACCCATATGTTATCAATGCCACGCTGAGATCGAGGTAATCTTTTGACAAAATCCATGGAAATATATTCCCACTTCCAACGAGGAATAAGAAGTGGTTGTAATAATCCTTCGGGTCTATGATGCTCAGTCTTACTCGCTGGCATATCTTACACGCTCCAACGTAATCACTAACATCAGTCTTCATCCCTGGCCACCAGAATAGACGATGCATATCCACATACATCCTGGTCTGACTCGGATGAACCGTAAAACATGAGCGGTGAGCCTCCTGAAGTATCTCATCGTGAATCTCGGCCACTGATGGAATCCATAGTCTCCATCTAAATCTCATGCATAAGTCTATCGACTGACTCAGCTCCGAGTGATCAGGACTCTGAGCTAACTCACTAAACTTCTGGTACTGCTTATCTGCTTGCTGACCCTCAAATATACTTTTTATAGACACTGTTTGAGTCCTCATCTGCCCACAAATCAACACTCTAGTAGTGGTCGGTATATTAATTGAATTCATCAACTTGGCTACCTCGAGTAACCGATGTTCGTGTGTCATATGGCAAGTCACTATCTTTGGGTCTGCTTCTCTCCAACTCAATACGTCTGCTCCGACATTGGCCTTCCCTGGGTAATATTCCAAAGAGAAATCATAATCCTTTAGGAACTCTGGCCAACGCCTCTGTCTCATATTCAACTCCTTAGTGAAGAGGTACATCAAACTTTTATGGTCAGTAAATAGTGTGAATCTCTATTTGTAAAGGTAATTCTAAATCTTTGTAGGTTAATTCTTCTCATGAGTATTCAGCTGTCAAGACACGTAAGCTATCACTCTACCATCTTGCATCAAAACATAGCCCAAACCGACTTTAAAAGCATCGGTATTCACCTCAAAACCCTTTCTCGACTATAGTAATATTAATACTGGTAGGGTAGGTAATCATTCCTTTAGAGTCTGGAAAGCCTACTCACAACTTTCATTCCATTGAAATTTGACATCCTTCTTCGTTAACTATGCCATGAGCACAACGATCTTGGAAAAATCCTAAACAAACCATCTGTAGTAACCCGCTAATCCTAAAAAACTACGAATGTTTGTCATTGACGTCAGTGTAGTCCAATCGATCACTGCTCTAATCTTAGTAGGGTCCACTGACACTCCGCTGGCTCCGATAATATGCCCAAGAAATCAGACCTCGGTGAGCCAAAACTTGCACTTACTGAACTTTGCGTACAGTTTCTACTCCTTCAGAGTTTGTAGGACTATCCGGAGGTATCCCTCGTGATCCTCACGAGTCTTGGAATAGATGAAAATTTCATCGATTAACACTAACACGAATCTATCAAAATACACTCTCAATACTTAATGCTTAATATCCATGAACATCGTCGGGGCATTCGTCAGCCCAAAAGGCATGCTAATAAATTGGTAATGCCCATATCTCGTGCATTAGGTAGTCTTCTCCCTATCCTCATCTCGAGTCCTCAATTGGTGGTATCCCAATCTCAAATCTATATTCGAGAACCATTATGCCCTTGTTAGCTGATTGAACATGCAACGACCCATTTTATAAATGACTATTCAATTTACAGACGCGGACGCCAGCTCGGATCTACGTGGATGTCGCAATACGCTAGGACGCACGGGGACTAGGGTATGCTAGGTAATTTTGTGTTGGATGCTTATTTGCGGTGAAATTTCTTGAAATACATCGCATGTGTGTATGTTGCATCAAAATACGTGCGAGATTGTGTGAATTGTATTCATCTCGATATGCGTGTCGACGCGGGTACCAGGTAGTTACGGGACCGAACATTAGGTCGGAGAAACTAAAACACACAAATTAAAGAAAAATGACCAAATTACTAATATGGAATGGGTATTAGGCGGCTAGTGACGCGGCGATACGCGTATATCGCGGTTTGGACACGAAATCGGGCGTCAAAACGCCTGAAAAATGAGCGAGTGTCCCAGCTGTGTCACTTTGGTGTCAAGCCAAAAAGTCAACATTTCAATCCTTATCCATACCTCACTATCACCTTTTCTCTCACCTCACCTACACCTATCTCTCACACTCACACACACACTCCCGATCAAAAAAATTAAGAGGTCGAGAGGGAAGGAGCGCGGAGAGGAGAAGGGAAGGAGAAACCCGAAAGAAGGAGAGGAGGAGGAGCAGCAGGGACGCGAGATTGAGGTGAGTGTGGGTGGTGATTGTTTTTGCTTCGGGTGGGTGACGGTGGGGTGAAGTATGGGTTCGGCCATGGAGGCCGGACCCCATGGCCACGGTGGGATGGCAGGGGTGCCTCCCCTGCCATCGGCTCCACCGGGGTTGGGGTGGAGAGCCACCCCAACCCATCACCGGAGAAAAAAAGAGAAAAAGAGAAAAAAAAAAATGGAAGAAAAGTTGGAAAATTCTTGAAAAATTAGAAAAATTCTGAAAAAAATATATTTCCATAAAAGAAATAGAAGTTTATGAATTTCTATGAAAAATAAAATATTTGGATATTTCGGACGCGACTTTTTGCGGGGTTTTGCCTCGAAAAGCGCGAAATAGGCAATTTGACCTAAAATGTTAGAAATTTGTTGAAAATTGTCATGATAAATTAAATTATTGATAAATGGACATAGGTTGACACGGGTGATCAATTGGCGACCAAGGACCCAGTGGACTTGGACTCGGGGATTGATTACAGGATAGGAGAGCGCGTGTGAGGTTTGTAAAACCCAAAGGAAAAACTCTTGAGTATTTATTTTGCTTTCGTATTTCCATTCCTTTCCATTATTCCTTGTGATGTTTCATATATCTTATCTTGTCGTTGTTTGCACGGTTGGTTTGTTACTCCCACCGGATTTTTCGTTGTGTGCCTATGCGTGTCTATGCATTCTAGACCATAGCATATGTATCAGGAGTGCTCGGTGGATAACAACCCGAGGGAACTGCTACATGTGTCGGTGCGTCGTAGGTCTACGCCGGCCACCGAGAGGGATCAGGTGATGGCTAGTTGGGTGCGCCCACTAGTGGGATCCTGGAAGGAAATCCCGAAGTATGGTTTAGTCCGACTAGAACAGACGTACGCATTTGCGCTTTATTGTTATTTATGCATGCGATGCTCTACTTACAGTTGCCTGTTTACATTCCGCATGTTTATTTAACAGTATTCATTTAATTCCATTTATTTCTTGAATGCTCGGAGGAGTTCCTTGGGATTTTACTGACTGGACTCGTCATCCAATTTCTTCTGTGATGATTGAGTGCAGATCCTAGTACAAGTAAGGGCGAGGGGATCTTAGGCGACTATTTCTGATTGCCTACCTCTGAGGACTACTTATACGTGCGATTATTTTGATATTTTGATTCTTTTGGGAACTGGGGAGTGACATGATATTGTTTAGTTACTTTACATGGTACAATTATCTACCGTTATTCTCAGTACTTTTCAGGGTTTTTCCACAGTAGGACTTGTTGAATTAATTAATATTTCTGCATTTACTTACAACTTCTGCTGCATATATCATATATACACTGTACACACAAGTGGATACAAAATTCGAGATAAAGGAAGGATGGGCAGGTGTCGTACACGTGTAGTTGGGCCAGCTGGCAAGGAGTACACGGAGACACGTCACCCCGGGGCGGCGAGGGCCGCCACATTTGGTATCAGAGCCCAAACCTAAAACAAGAAAACTTAATCAATGAACTTAGATGTGGAAAACCCGAAGTTAGTGCCTTAGAACTTTAGTTGGGAAGTGATGTGAGGCGTGTAGAGTTAGAACTTATATGTGTTATATTTTCATGTTACTATACGATATCGTATATACCTCGAGACTGATCCGGAGCGCATTCTCGATGCAGATCATGGACGGACAGTCTGGTACACCAGTGGAGACTGGACAAACTAGTGATGCGGCTAGGGATGTTCATGTTATGATGATTATGGAGGATAGACTCTCGGCACAAGAGACACAGATGGCCGAGGTATTACGGCTTCTACGAGAGCAGACCGCAGCACTGGCGGCACTTACTTCAGCTAGAGAGCCAGTAGCGGTGACTATACCGGCGGAGACAACTGTTGTTCCGGCGGTACCCCAGACACTAGTTCAGGGGGTAGAGCGAGGCACCCGCGAGAGACGACTACCGTTGTTGTCGTTCCATTCGACTCTTACGCCTTACGAGACGTTACGCCACCCCCACTTGTCCTCCTACTACCTCGGCATTCGTCCTAGCACCAGAGGCGAAACTATTGAGGGAGTTTTTGAAGTTCCAACCTGGATTCTTTTATTGAGGCGGTGACCCCGAGGCTGCAGGGAGATGGATTGTATCTCATCAGCGTTTCCATAAGCTGATGAGGAACGATGAGACCGTACAGGCACGACTTTCGGGAGCCTGTTTGAGAGGGCATGCGGCAGTTTGGTGGACGACATATACGGATACTCATCCGGAACCGACGACATGGGCTGAGTTTAGGGAGCTCTTCTACGATCAGTACATACCTATGGAGGTTAGGTTGAGGCTGAGGGAAGAGTTCTTATCCTTGAGACAAGGTAGTCGGACCTTGATGCAGTATATGGAAAGGTTCCGACATCTGCTTCAGTTCTCTCTGGATGTCGCCGGGACAGAGCGCTTACAGATTTATTACTTCACCAGAGGGGTTGATGATAGGATCGCGTCAACAGCAGATTGTCTCGACTGGAGCCACGACATTGCAGGAGATCTTTGACAGGGCATTGGCTCATGAGACATACTTACTGCAAAGAGCTGGCGGACGTGTGACTTGTAGGGAGGTACAGTCAGGGCAGAGTTCTCAGTCTAGTCAGAGACAGAAGAGACCGATGGATCATCCGGATAGAGACTGGAGAGATGATAGACGGGAGAGGGGCCGTCGGGACGAGTTTCAGGGCAGTCAGTTCCGATATGAGGAGCCACAGCCAATTCTTGCTATCACCTCTGCACCCGTGGATCGACAGAGGGCACAACCACAGGAGTACCGTCAGGGTCGAGATCCGAGGGGACATGAAAGGGGTCAGGAAGACTGTGTCCGATATCTGGAGACGGACAGATGGGTAGACTGGAGAGCCGAAGATGCCACCAGTGTGGGCAGAGGGGAAACTTAATGGCTGATTGTCGGACACCACCATCGCCACGGCGAGGGTCAGACCAGGCTAGAGATAGAGTGCATGCGTTAGCACAACCAGACAGCAGGGCGACTAGGCAACCCGTTGAAGGTACATTACTTATATTTAGTCGCCACATGCATGCTATATTGTTTCTTGTTGGACGTATTGTCGGATTGTTAGGGTTAGTTACATAGACACTAGAGCCACATCTTGTCCTCAGTACGGCTGCTAGGATAAGATATACCCTAATCAAATATGTCGAGACGTGATGATAGAGGTGGATCGAGTTTCATATTCCTATCATGCACGGATAGATTGTTACATCAAGATGATAGCGTTTCATATTCCTGACATACCGAAGTTCGTATTAGTTAAATCGACAACCGACTTACCCATCACGAGAGGTCGACTAGCTGCAACGCAGGAGATGGAGGTGGTTACAGCGATAATTGAGCTGGAGGCTCGAATGGAGGGTCGAATTGAAGATGTTCCGGTGGTTCGGGATTTTGTCGCAGTTGAGGATACCGACCGTATCGATTGAACGGGTTGTCGAGTGTCAGAGGGCTGATGGGCTCTATAAGCGGGTCAGTGGTCAGTCACGGAATTCGGAATGCACTGATTGGGCAAAAACCATAGATCGGTTTTTAAGATACCGATGGAGATTGTGGCTACCTGTGGATCAGGATATACGGGACGGGATTCTGGAAGATGCACATAGGTCCTGGTTCGTTGGCAGGGTCATAGGATGGAGGGACTCACTTGGGAGCTCGAATCGGTGATATAAACACGATACCCTCAGCTATTCTCTGGTATGGGACTTCAGTTACAGTGAAATTTCGGGACGAAATTTTATTTAGTTGGGAAGAACTGTAACGGCCCATTTTATAAATGACTATTCAATTTACAAACGTGGACGCCAGCTCGGATCTACGTGGATGTCGCAATAGGCTATGACGCACGGGAACTAGGGTATGCTAGGTAATTGTGTGTTGGATGCTTATTTGCGGTGAAATTTCTTGAAATACATCGCATGTGTGTATGTTGCATCAAAATACGTGCGAGATTGTGCGAACCGTATTCGTCTCGATATGCGTGTCGACGCAGGTACCAGGTAGTTACGGGACCGAACATTAGGTCGGGGAAACTAAAACACACAAATTAAAGAAAAATGACCAAATTACTAATATGGAATGGGTATTAGGCGGCTAGTGACTCGGCGATACGCGTATATCGCGGTTCGGACATGAAATCGGGCGTCAAAACGCCTGAAAAATGAGCGAGTGTCCCAGCTGTGTCACTTTGGTGTCAAGCCAAAAAGTCAACATTTCAATCCTTATCCATACCTCACAATCACCTTTTCTCTCACCTCACCTACACCTATCTCTCACACTCTCACACACACTCCCGATCAAAAAAATTGGGAGGCCGAGAGGGAAGGAGCGCAGAGAGGAGAAGGGAAGGAGAAACCCGGAAGAAGGAGAGGAGGAGCGGCAGCAGGGATGCGAGATTGAGGTGAATGTGGGTGGTGATTGTTTTTGCTTCGGGTGGGTGACAGTGGGGTGGAGTATGGGGTCGGCCATGGAGGCCGGACCCCATGGCCGCGGTGGGATGGCAGGGGTGCCTCCCTCACCATCGGCTCACGGGGTTGGGGTGGAGAGCCACCCCAACCCATCACTGGAGAAGAAGAGATAGAAGAAAAAAGAAAAAAAATATGATCGAACCAGTTTTCACTGCTTGGATCAGAGGATGAAGATGCACACGCGTGCGCGCGTGTGCATCCCCCTCTCGGGCCGGGCCCAGAATGGGCCACCGAGAGGGTAACGACCCGAGGGAACTGCTACATGTGTCGGTGCGTCGTAGGTCTACGCCGGCCACCGAGATGGATCAGGTGATGGCTAGTTGGGTGCGCCCACTAGTGGGATCCTGGAAGGAAATCCCGAAGTATGGTTTAGTCCGACTAGAACAGACGTACACATTTGCGCTTTATTGTTATTTATGCATGCGATGCTCTACTTACAGTTGCCTGTTTACATTCCGCATGTTTATTTAACAGTATTCATTTAATTCCATTTATTTCTTGAATGCTCGGAGGAGTTCCTTGGGATTTTACTGACTAGACTCGTCATCCAATTTCTTTTGTGATGATTGAGTGCAGATCCTAGTACAAGTAAGGGCGAGGGGATCTTAGGCGACTATTTCTGATTGCCTACCTCTGAGGACTACTTGTACGTGTGATTATTTTGATATTTTGATTCTTTTGGGAACTGGGGAGTGACATGATATTGTATAGTTACTTTACATGGTACAGTTATCTACCGTTATTCTCAGTACTTTTCGGGATTTTTCTACAGTAGGACTTGTTGAATTAATTAATATTTCTACATTTACTTACAACTTCTGCTGCATATATCATATATACATTGTACACACACGTGGATACGAAATTCGAGATAAATTAAAGACGGGCAGGTGCCATACACGTGTAGTTGGGCCAGCTGGCAAGGAGTACACGGAGACACGTCACCCCTAGGCGACGAGGGCCGCCACAGAACAAGTCATCAATACGTGGGAGTGGATATTTGTTCTTCACTATGACTTTGTTGAGCTGTTGGTAGTCAATGTAAAGTCTCAAACTGCCGTCTTTCTTCTTGGCAAACAACATTGGTGTGCCCCAAGGTGACATGTTAGATGTATTAATCCTAACTCTAACAACTCATCTAGTTGGGTTCAAAGTTCTTCTAGCTCTTTCGGAGCCGTCCTGTATAGCGGAATCGATATAGGTTTAGTCCCCAAAACCAAATCTATGATGAAGTTGACATTTTCTAGGTAGTGTTAATCCTGGTAGCTCTACGAGAAAAACATTTGAAAACTCACTTACAATAGGAATTTCTTCCATCATCGTCTCAACTCTCTTAGTCGTACTCAAAATACTCGCAAAAGTCTCAAGATCTGAATTCATGACCACTTTGGCTCAAGTGATCGGTAACGTGGTCGAAGTACCCTTAAAACTAAACTCTGATCGATCTGAAAGTCGAAACATAACCACCTTGCTGAAACACTTAAGCTGTGCATTGTACACGGCTAACCAATCCATGCCTAACAAGGCATCAAATTCTAGGAACTTCAATACCCTCAAGTCTGCGGGCATCTCCTGGTCTTCTATCTTAACTGGGTAGTCAAAACACAGTAGGTTTGGGTATATCTTGTCCCCAGCAGTCATGCTGAGGAAAAAAATTTGCTCTAGCTTAATAGGTTTCAATCCTAACTCATCAACCATACGACCCAAAATAAAAGATATTATAGACCCTGAATCAATCATAGTATGCATAAATCGACTGTAAATATAAATCATAACCTCAATAAGGTTATAGGTGGCAGCTGGATCCAATACAGCGATGGCATGAACCTGCTATCTGCGCTGTTGGTTGGTCCATGCCTAGTCGTAGATAGGTACTGACGAAATATCCTGTCTGTCCACACTTAAAACATGCTTGGTGTGGTCTTGCCTCTGGGGGAATCCTTTGTCCCTGTCCTTGTGTCTGACCGGACCTCTGTTCCTGTCCCTGGTCATATCTCATTCCCTGGCCCTGTCCGTTCCTTTGCCCCTAACCACTGCCTATGCCTCTATCCTCAGTTCGCTAATACTGTTATGGCGGTCCTGATTGTGCTGGCTATTGTGGTGTACTGGCATAACATCGTGTTAAAGCAAATGGTACTTGGGTTGTGTGTACTGAATGGGATGGTGACGTCATGACTCTTATACTTTATGCCTTGGCATCTTTCGGCTTGAACGGTCGGTATCTCTTCCTCCTCTTGTCACCACCTGATCTATAATCTGACTTTACTGATGTTATTGTTAGGATGGTCTCATCGGATTGTGTGCTCTAGTATGTCTCTCTAGCTAGGCTCCTTTCATATTTCGTCTGTAAACTCCTTAGCTCAGTAGTCACCACTGTGCCTCAGATTTCCCTCAACAGACCCTCCAGGAAATAGTGTGTCTAATCGGCGTCTGTGTTAGCTATGCCTCCAGCATAATCCAACAACTACAAATACATGCCCATATACTACATCACTGACTCCCTAGTGTACTATTGGATGCTAAAAACTCAGCCCTCTTCAGATTCAAGACCGAAGGCAGAAAGTATTTCTGATTAAATCCCCTCTTGAATTCTGCCCAATCCTAGGGCTTACCCTAAGTAGCCACCATACTGCGCCTCCATGCATCGGCCTCTCCAAACATTTTTCCTAATGATATACTCGATCTCATATGTTCCAATTTGGCCAGGATGTCATGTATTTGCTCATGGCTCTTCACAAATTTCTCTGTCGCCTGGAGATTTGAGCCCCGTAGAATTTAGCTGGTCTATGTCTCTGGAACTCTCGTGGCGATCTCTCCTTAACTGTCACTCTGGTGCTCATCTCTATAGGCATCGTCGACATAGTCTCTGCTAGAGTAGGGGGTGTAAGTAATACTATATGTGTTTGTACATGCACTATCTCAACTATTATTGGAGGTGTCGGTACAATATGAGCTGTTGGAGTGACTTGTACGGTGGGCGCACTCCCCTCCTAAAAAGTGGTCATTGTCAATGACTATGGCGATGGTGTAGCTCTTATTTATGCCCTAAGTAGCCTCCGGATCTCGTCCAGTCATTGATCTTGAGATGTGACCTTATGAGACAAGGACTATACCTCTTCTATATTCGCAAGTCGAGGACCTACAACCCCACTATCATCACTCGACTTTGGCTGATCTGTCATCGTGATCTGCAATAAGAATCGAGTCTCTAATTAGCGTATAATTACAGATATATTATAGTACAATACAACAATTATCATAAATAGGACACAAGTTTTTATTTTCCTAACTCTCCTCACTTCCCAACTGAAACTCTAAATTAGAATCATAGGATTCCACTCTAAGTTCCAACTGTGTCCTAACTTTATTTTTGATTTGTGTCTTATGTTAGTTACTGGTTAATCAAGAGCTAAACGTAATAACTTAGACTCTTATACCAACTATGACGACCTAGTTTCCCACAAATTGTGCCCGCTCAGCCTAAGCCTATGTGGACCCCTGATGTAACGGCCCGAGAATTCGACTCGTGCCACATGTCATTTTAGGGCCGTATGTGGGACCCACTTGCCGAAATACGTATGCGTATACGCGAAGAATTCGAAGAGTCGAAACACAAAAGGGGACGCATCTAGAGTCGCGTGCCAATGTGGGACCGAGATAGTCGCGTTATGTAGTTTTAATGTGTACATTGGATACGCATCGTGATGCGTGTAGCGCGAGTATCGAGATTTTAGAAATGAGGCGGTTTGGTGCCTCGAGATTCGCACTGCTCAGATATATTTTTTAAGGAAAGTATAAAAATAAATATATTTTTGGATGTGTCTCGAAATACGCAAATTTACGAGACTCGAGACAATTCTGGTAAAGCATAGAGGCGGTGGACAAATAGGTAAAATTATTGAGGTTGCCTCGATATTCGTGCAGCACGAATCTCGAGAACACTTTTGATTTGAAAATCAAAAGTAGAAAATGTAAATATATATATTGATATATAAATATATGTATATATATATATATATATATATATATATATATAAAAGGAAGAGAGAAAAAAGAAAGAAAAGTAAGAGAGAGAGAAAAAATCGAGAGAAAGAAACAAGGAGAGAAAGATAGATCGTGAGGTGAGGAATAAAGAAGAAAGGAGGGACTACGAGAGAGATGGCGGGCCGGCGAGATTGGAGCGGCCAGCCAGCGGCACGGGGGCGAGACGGAGGAGTGGCGTGTCTCAATGGCCGGCGCCGCGGCGATAAGCGCGGACGAAAGCGCGGCGGCAAGACGCGACATCGCCTACAGGCGGGCGGCGCGCGCAGGACCAGCGGGCGCGCGATCGGTGCGCGAGGATGTTTTGGATGGCGGCTCGCGCCGATCGGCGACAACATGCAGTGGCGGAGAGCGGCGAACAATGAGAGCTCCAGCGATCAGCGGCACGACGCGAGCACGAGGGAGCTCGCGAGGCGCGGGCGAAGGCTCGCTGGAAGGTGGCGGCTCGAAGGAGCGCGAACAAAGATCGCCAGCGCAGATGCGGCGGTGGCCGTGGCTGAAACAATGCAGCGTCGTCCGGCGAGGCGGAGATGAGCGGCGGCGCCAATGAGCGGTCGATAGCAGCGCGATGATGATGACGGCGACGTCTGCAGCAGCGACGTCGGCTTCAGCAAGAATGCAACAACAGATGAAGAACGACGCGATGGCGTTGTCGGACCGATCGGAGGCGTGAATCGACGAATGTCGATGACGCGATTGAGGTGAGGTGTATTTCACCTAATTTTAATTGTGATTTGCATGATTTGGTAACTAAATAGTATAAATGGACACCAGGGACATATGATGTTATAGTCATGTGTCGGGTGCGAATGTCGAGATGCGTGCGAGTGCGTTTTGAGGTACGTAAGATTCTTTCTGAAAGTCACTGAGGGTTTACTTTTCTATCATTGATTGCCTATTTGTGGTTGTTGGATGTTATTCCCCTCTTATTCCTTGTTATTGATTTCCGTGACGCATTTGGGTTGGAGGTCGAGACTTTTGTTATTCGTGTTGTACTTATGGAACACTAGGCTGTACGCGGGTAACCAGGTGAAAGGAAGTGGGTGTTTCAACTGAAAGGATCCTGTGCGCCCCAGTTCGGGGTGGTTTCGGGTCTGCGGGTACTGTCGCCGGGCTGGGTCGTTACTAGGTGAAAGGAAGTGGGGCATTCACTGAAAGGATCCTGGGGGTTTGTCGTACAATTTAGTGATGATCGGGAGGAGTACACGGTTTGTTTCTCATGTTATTTACTCATGTGATGATCTTAGCACAGTTGCCTGTTTAGTTCGCATGATTAATTGACATGTTTATTGATATCGTCTATATTTCTCATAAATGCTCGGTGTACTTTGTTGGAATCTTACTAACTGTACTTTCCATCCATGCTTTTTGGTGATGGTCGAGTGCAGACCCTGCTAGTTGGGGCAAGGACATTTTTGGGCGACTTTATCGGAATGCCCGCGGTCAAGGACCTACTAGTACGTACGAATTTTGATATTTTTTTTGTAACGGCCCGACCCTGCCCTCGAGCCTTATCGAGACCGCACAGGCAGTGTGACGCTTAACTAGGGAAACCCCGCGCACCTCCACACCATCCACAGTCCCCGTGGTTTTTCGCCCCCCCCCCCCAGCGTTCGAACTCGCATTAAGGGGCTTTAATGCGAACCCTGAGTACCATTGAGCTGCTTTGGCTATTTGTGGTTGTTGGATGTTATTCCCCTCTTATTCCTTGTTATTGATTTCCGTAACGCATTCGGGTTTTGGGGCCGCTACAAATGGTATCAGAGCATGGTCCTTGGAGGAAGCATAGGTGTCTTTAAACTGACACCACATCACAGGTGGTATCAGAACGAGAGTTTCGTGGAACCTCAGAAAATTAATTGAAATAGCATAAGACTTAAAAATTTAAAATTTTAGATGTGGGAACCCGATGTAATTGCTTTAAAACTTTTAGTTGGGAAGCAAAGTGAGCGGGTAGCTAGGACTTTTATGTGTATATGTTGATTGTAATATTTATGTATACGTATTACGACGCTGAGTTGCGGCTTGTTCGCGATTTGAAGATTCGACATGGATGGACAACCAGTTCTTCATACGGATGCTTGTGGCACCGGATTGGAATGCGTACTGATGCAAGGAGACAGAGTGATAACTTAGCTATCGCGTCAATTGCGGACTCAGGAGAGGGGCCCGATAGTGAGACAATAATTTATCAGATGACTTACGAGTTTTGTTTACTCGAGGCGACAACAACTATGAGGTTGTTAGAGGTTCCAGATGCTGCAGAGGCACATCTTTACAAACAAATGAGAGTATCGACAATATCTATTCCGCGCGTGTTGGAGCGTCGGAAAGCTGATGTGATGTATCAGAGGTTCAAGGACATGACACAGAGTCTAGAAAAGGAAATTGGCGTCGAGAGACAAATGACCGTTCAGAGTCGCAGAACGAGTTGAAACGGTGGCTTACATATTGGGCTTGCCATAAGAGTTAGCTGGGTTCATCCGATATTTCACATTTCAACGTTGACATTCGCTAGGTCAGGGCCGAGATCGACGATTGAGTTGGAACAGGTGAAGATACAGTCTGACGTGATATATGATGAAAGAATGATAGAGATTGTCGACGTCGGTTACGGATTCTTCGGAAAGGGGAACTCGGTAAGGTATTAGTTCGTTGGCGGCATTGTAGGACAAATGGACTTACTAGTCGACGATAACGACACGTTACCATCAACTATTATCTAGTATGAGATTTGAGTTACAGTTAAATTTTGGGACGAAATTTCTTTTAGTTGGGAAGACTGTAACGGCCCAAAAATTTGACTCGTGCCACATGTCATTTTAGGGCTGTATGTGGGACCCACTTGCCGAAATACGTATGCGTATACGCGAAAATTCGAAGAGTCGAAACACGAACGGGGACGCGTCTCGAGTCGCTTGCTAATGTGGGACCGAGATAGTCGCGTTATGTGGTTTTAATGTGTACATTGGATACGCATCGTGATGCGTGTAGCGCAAGTATCGAGATTTTAGAAATGAGGCGGTTTGGTGCCTCGAGATGCGTACTGCTCGATATTTTTTTTAAGAAAAGTATAAAAATAAATATATTTTTGGATGTGTCTCGAAATACGCAAATTTGCGAGACTCGAGACAATTTTGGTAAATCATAGAGGCGGTGGATAAAGAGGTGAAATTATTGAGGTTGCCTCGATATTCGTGCAACACGAATATCGAGAACACTTTTGATTTGAAAATCAAAAGTAGAAAATGTAAATATATATATATATATATATATATATATATATATATATATATATATATATGTAATATATATATATATATATAAAAAGGAAGAGAGAGAAAAGAAAGAAAAGTAAGAGAGAGAGAAAAATCAGAGAAAGAAACAAGGAGAGAAAAAGAGATCGTGAGGTGAGGAACAGAGAAGAAAGGGAGGGACGGCAGAGAGATGGCGAACCGGCGAGATCGAAGCAGCCCAGAAGCGGCACGGGGGCGGAGACGGCGGACGGTGGAGTGGCGTGTCTCAGCGGCCGGCAGCGCGGCGATCGGCGCGGACAGAGGCGGCGGCCAGCGCGTGGAAATCAGCTACGAGGGTGGCTGGCGGTGCGCAGGGACCAGCGGCGGCGATCGGCACGCAGGGAGGTTGTGGATGGCGGCTCGCGGCCGATCGGCAGTGCGGTGGGCGGAGACGGCGAACAACGAAGAGCTCCAGCGACCAGCAGCGACGCGCGCAGGGGAGCTCGCGGAGGCTGCGGCGGGGCTGCCGGAAGGTGGCGGCGCGAAGGGAGCGCGGAGCAGCAGCGGCGCGCACGAGCGGTGGCCGGCGGCGGCCAGCGGCAGCGGATCTGGCGGCGGCCGGCGACTCCGGCGAGGGCGGATATGGCGGCGGCCGGCGGCGCCGGCGAGCGGTCGGCAGCGGCGCAGTGACGACGGCGAAGTCGGCGCGGCAGTGACGTCGGCTCGCCAGCGGCAACGGCGCGGTGAACGATGCGATGGCGTTGTCGGACCGATCGGAGGCGTGAATCGACGAATGTCGATGACGCGATTGAGGTGAGGTGTATTTCACCTAATTTTAATTGTGATTTGCATGATTTGGTAACTAAATAGTATAAATGGACACCAGGGACATATGATGCTATAGTCATGTGTCGGGTGCGCATATCGAGATGCGTGCGAGTGCGTTTTGAGGCACGTAAGATTCCTTCTGAAAGTCACTGAGGGTTTACTTTTCTATCATTGATTGCCTATTTGTGGTTGTTGGATGTTATTCCCCTCTTATTCCTTGTTATTGATTTCCGTGACGCATTTGGGTTGGGGGTCGAGACTTTTGTTATTCGTGTTGTACTTATGGCACACTAGGCTGTACGCGGGTAACCAGGTGAAAGGAAGTGGGTGTTTCAACTGAAAGGATCCTGTGCGCCCCAGTTCGGGGTGGTTTCGGGGCCTGCGGGTACCTGTCGCCGGGCTGGGTCGTTACTAGGTGAAAGGAAGTGGGGCATTCACTTAAAGGATCCTAGGGGTTTGTCGTACGGTTTAGTGTGATCGGGAGGAGTACACGGTTTGTTTCTCATGTTATTTACTCATGTGATGATCTTAGCACAGTTGCCTGTTTAGTTCGCATGATTAATTGACATGTTTATTGATATCGTCTATATTTCTCATAAATGCTCGGTGTACTTTGTTGGAATCTTACTAACTGTACTTTCCATCCATGCTTTTTGGTGATGGTCGAGTGCAGACCCTGCTAGTAGGGGCAAGGACATTTTTGGGCGACTTTATCGGAATGCTCGCGGTCAAGGACCTACCAGTACGTTTGATTTTGATATTTTGCTTGCTTTTGGGAAATGGGAGACTGAATAGATACTGTACTCGTATATATTATTGTTTAATATTGTCGCATATATATACGGAGTTCTTTCCCCGGGTTTTCCACAATAGGAATTGCTCTATTAAATGATGTTTATATGAAAATAAATTTAATTGTTTACTTGTTTTTAATTTAAGACTTCCGCTGTTGTTTTTAAATGATTCAACTGTTGAACTAACTATTTAACGAAGGGAGTTAACACGCGTATCGAGGAGACGTGTTGCGAAAAATGGCGTCAGTGGCGCGTGGGACCCAGTGGGTCAAGGGTCGGACAGGACCGCTGGGCCAGCGCCTCCCCACTTGGTGACCTCGGGTTTCGGGACCGTTACACCTGAGCCAGTCTCACAAGCTTAACGCAAGCCCAGTCAACCTTTTGATCCATCCATATAAATAAATTCATAATTTTAGTCGATATATTTTTATTTTCTTCAAGTTTTACAAGTTCGTAGAAGCAATTAATATGTTAAATAGCTCATAATAAAGCAAAAGAGTCAGACATCCTAAATGTGGAACTTTGTAAACATGTATATTCATTTATATCTTGTGTCAAGTGTTACAACTAAACAAAAATGCTATACAAGTCATGTGTATCTCTTAACCCAAACAAGTATCCCAAGTGTCATAACAACATATATAAGTAATACAAAAAAGTCGCAAACCTACAAAAGTGTGTAGAGGAGAACCGCTCTGATATCCTCAGAGTAAATCGCCAAGTATCGGCGTCTTGCCCTTGCTCGGTTGCGGATCTACACTCAGTCAAACATAAGAATGCCGAGTCTAGTAAGTAAAAGCCAGTAGGATTTAAATAGTAATTCAAAATAAATAAATTAGTCTAAAAGTATGCAGATAAAAAGAAAGCTATATGGAATGCATGATAATAAGACTATAAAAATGAAAGTACAACGAACAATGAGTGTCAAAAGAAACAATAGAGAGGTGCCCAAGTAGTCCAAGACCACCGAGTGTAGGTGCCACAAGGCCAGGGTCATAGAGTCGCGACAACGCAAAGCAGACTCGGGTTCTAGGACGCAGCATCGCCTGTTGTACCTAGACCGTCGCGAATTAGGGATATCAACGGTGCCCCAGATAAAGCACATCTCATTTCGACCAAATACTCTAGTGACTCAAAATCATGGCCCCGGTTGCAAGCCGGTAACCCCTTCAATCAAAGACATTCTCATGACTCACTTGGCCCTTGGACACTCATAGATGGGTAGGAATTCCAAGAAAGGGACATAGTACAATATCAATAAAATATAAGCTCAAATGAACTACTATGTATTTCCTACCTGGTTTTACTTACCTCGGATCTACACTGTCACGCCCTCGCGGCCCTGACACTAGTTTCTTGTGCTCCTAGTATCGATTTATAATAAATTAGGTGTGTCTGGGCCCATTTGCTTAAGTTTAAGTTTTTAAATCCTAAAAAGAAATTGTGCAAAATAGGAAATTTACGGCGATGACAAGTTTTTTAGGGAGATTTTAATGTAGAAACCCCATAAAATCCCAAAGCCAACTTCTTTAAAATTTCCTCAACTTTTTCTATATTTCCTATGTTTTTTTTCTAAATTTCTTGAATTTTTCAGATTTTTATATGATATTTATAGCTTAAAATATAATATATGTATATATATTTATATTTATATTTTTTTACTATGGGGGGGGGGGGGCTTTTCGGCCCCCTAAACCGAGTCCGAGCTCGGCCCAGCCTGGTGGGCCTGAGCCAGCCCAATTGGATTGAGGATCGCAGGCACAAGCGTGCGATCCCTTCATCCTCTCCTTCGTGAAAATATAAGAGAGAAGGGCACCGAAGGCATTTGCCTTTTTTGTGTTTCTTTTTTTTTTCTTTTTTTTTTTCTTTTACAAACTCAAAATCTCTCTTAAGGAATGAACAACCATAAATAGATTTACCTAATCTTTCTTATTTGCTTTCTTTATCAATTAAAGAACTAATAACCAAAATAATTTGCCCTCCTCTATTAGACATTAAAGTCCCAAATCATACATATTAGCTACTTGGGATTTAAGAAATGTAAAGATTGAAGGTACGGATTACTTACTGAGTGGTCTTTTCTCTTGTTCTTCTTCTCCTCTCCAAAGCAAAAAAACACAACTCCAAATAACCCACACACACACACACCACCCATCGATTTCTCTCTCTTCCTTATATATTCTTACTTTCCACACTCACTTACAATACTCATTCCATCAATAAGTGACACATGTCTAATTTAAGAATTGTATATTTTGCCCTCAACAATTAGTTAATTCCTTTACTTAACCATTTCACACAATTTAAAACTTTTAAAACTTTAAAACTTTTATTTTTAATTTATTGATCAAACTATAGTCATATACTCGTAGACGCATGTATCTCAAGAAGTTACCTCACTCGTAACTCGTCGATTGAAATAAGATAATTAAATTGCGTGCATTTTTTAAGATAGGTAATACACAAATCACCAAAAATAAAATACATCGGTGTCGACTCCTAAAGGTTGATCAAGTGTGCCACGTCATAACAGTCCAGGTCACAGTTCTAAAATGACATGTGGCACGAGTTAAAATTTTAGGCTCGTTACAACATCGCAGTATGGCGTTCCACCCGCAAACTGATGGACAGTCAAAGATACTGATTTAGGTGTTAGAGGACATGCTCAAAGCTTGTGTGTTGAAGTATGGTGGGTCATAGGAGGAGTATTTACATTTATGTGAATTTTTCTACAATAATAGTTACTAGGTTAGCGTCGGGATGGCACCGTTTGCGGCACTCTACGGCATGCCGTGTAGATCACCAGCATGTTGTGCAGAGCCTGAGGATATAGCAGCAGTTGGGTCAGAGATTGTGGCGGATCACGCTGAGAAGATATGATTGATATATTAATGTCATTAAGGAGCTCAAGAGAGACAAAAGAAATATGCTAACAAGTACCGAGATGGGTTAGAGTACAAAGTGAGAAACTTTGTTTATCTAAAAGTTCACCACTGAAAGGTCACAAACGGTTCCTCCTTCATCTTCTATCCATGCTTGCTAGAAAGCATTCATTCCCCCGATTCCAATTGTTGGAATGAGTGGAGCATTTTGGAATCAAAGGAAAGCTGGTGCTGTGGTTTATAAGTCTTTTTAGAATCATAGAGAGAATTGGCAAAGTTGCTTATAAGATTGAATTACCATCGCAGTTGGCAAGCGTTCATCCAGTGTTCCATATATTGATGCTGAGATTGGATAAGTCCAGAGAGGGAGACAGATCGGTAGTGGACTTGACTCAGATTGACCTAGCTGAGGATTTTACTTACGAGGAGCAGCCTGTGCTAATTTTGGACTGCAAGGTGCAAAGTTTAAGGAACACGGACATCCCATTAGTTCTTATCAAGTGGCTACACCACAGAGACGAGGAATTGACGTGGGAACAGGAGTCCTATATATGCGAGAGTTTCCCATTTCTCTTTTAATTTCGGTAAGTAATTTTGTTTTAGATATTTCAATTTCAATAACGAAATTTTTATTAGTTGGGAAGACTGTAACGACCCTAATAAATATAATCCTAGTCAATTGCCTAATAGGACCGTGACGTGGCGGCTAGTCCTAAGTGGCGACTCAGTCATAACTCGGACATCAACACCGAGGTAATAATTCAATAATCTTATTTGTATGTGATGCCTTGAATATTTTATGTTTATCTACATGTGCACGCACAACTTTTTTGACGTTGTTGTCGAATTAACGAGTGAGTGTAGTCCTCGAGATGTGCTCGTACACGGGTATTTAGGTAAGTCCACGATATTGATTAAAGTTGGTTTAATGGAACTTATTTAATTGAAATGCCTAAGTTAAGTCATAAGAGGCATTTTGGTCATTTCACAAATTAAAATTTTTTAAAAATAAATTAGAATTATGAGGTGTCAACTTCTTGTGATTTATAGAGAGATAATGGCAAATTTAATAAAAATTAAATAAAAAAGTGTATGGTGGTGGTTCACTCCTTATAATGATAAAATAAAAAGAGAGCCTCCTTATTCATAGAGATAATGTAGAGGCGGGTTGGAGTGGAGGAGAGAATTCATTTCTATTTGAGGATCTTGATCAATCCAAATAAGTTTTACATTTAATTTCATTTAATTTTGTTGTTATGGATTTGATACGTAGTATATTAGATTAGTTCATTGTTGGTTTTTGATTTTAGTGGAGTTGATTTTTAGTGGAATTGATTTAAAAGGAAAAGAAAAATTGTTGTTGATTTGTTGAAGAAATGAATGAATGAATGAGAAGAAAAAAATAAGAAAAAAAAGATTCACCAAAATCACCAAGTGGTGAATCTGGTGATTTTAGGGGTAAGGAGGGAGGACGCACGCACGCCACGAGCGGTTCTCGGATTGGGCTTGGCACTAGCCGACATGGCTGAACCAGGGGGGCTCAAAAGCCCCCCAAATAATATATATATATTGCATTTTAATTTATAAAAAATAACAAAAAAAAAAAAAAAATCAAAAAAATCCAAGAAAAATAGAAAAGATCTTGAAAAATAAGAAAGTGAGAAATATTGTAGCAAATTGAGTTTGGAGATTTTTACATCGAGATTCTCCTCGAAAATTGTGTCAAAGCTATAACTTCCTTATTTTCAATTATTTTGAGATTTTAAAATCTAAATTATATCAAATAGGTTCAAACACACTTAATTCATTGTGAATTGATACTTAGAGCCTAGGGGACTAATGTCGTATCGTGCACGTATTTCGAGGTGTATGGGAGAGTTTTCCATTTCTCTTTTAATTTCGGTAAGTAATTTTGTTTTAGATATTTCAATTTCAATAACGAAATTTTTATTAGTTGGGAAGACTGTAACGACCCTAATAAATATAATCCTAGTCAATTGCCTAATAGGACCGTGACGTGGCGGCTAGTCCTAAGTGGCGACTCACTCATAACTCGGACATCAACACCGAGGTAATAATTCAATAATCTTATTTGTATGTGATGCCTTGAATATTTTATGTTTATCTACATGTGCACGCACAACTTTTTGACGTTGTTGTCGAATTAACGAGTGAGTGTAGTCCTCGAGATGTGCTCGTACACGGGTATTTAGGTAAGTCCACGATATTGATTAAAGTTGGTTTAATGGAACTTATTTAATTGAAATGCCTAAGTTAAGTCATAAGAGGCATTTTGGTCATTTCACAAATTAAAATTTTTTAAAAATAAATTAGAATTATGAGGTGTCAACTTCTTGTGGTTTATAGAGAGATAATGGAAAATTTAATAAAAATTAAATAAAAAAGTGTATGGTGGTGGTTCACTCCTTATAATGATAAAATAAAAAGAGAGCCTCCTTATTCATAGAGATAATGTAGAGACGGGTTGGAGTGGAGGAGAGAATTCATTTCTATTTGAGGATCTTGATCAATCCAAATAAGTTTTACATTTAATTTCATTTAATTTTGTTGTTATGGATTTGATACGTAGTATATTAGATTAGTTCATTGTTGGTTTTCGATTTTTGTGGAGTTGATTTTTAGTGGAATTGATTTAAAAGGAAAAGAAGTATTGTTGTTGATTTGTTGAAGAAATGAATGAATGAATGAGAAGAAAAAAAAATAAGAAAAAAAAAGATTCACCAAAATCACCAAGTGGTGAATCTGGTGATATTAGGGGTAAGGAGGGAGGACGCACGCACGCCACTATCGGTTCTCAGATTGGGCTTGGCACTAGCCGACATGGCTGAACCAGGGGGGCTCAAAAGCCCCCCAAATAATATATATATATATTGCATTTTAATTTATAAAAAATAACAAAAAACAAAAAAAAATAAAAAAAATCCAAGAAAAATAGAAAAGATCTTGAAAAATAAGAAAGTGAGAAATATTGTAGCAAATTGAGTTTGGAGATTTTTACATCGAGATTCTCCTCGAAAAGTGTGTCAAAACTATAACTTCCTTATTTTCAATTATTTTGAGATTTTAAAATCTAAATTATATCAAATAGGTTCAAACACACTTAATTCATTGTGAATTGATACTTAGAGCCTAGGGGACTAATGTCAGGTATCAGGTACGTATTTCGAGGTGTATGGGAGAGTTTCCCATTTCTCTTTTAATTTCGGTAAGTAATTTTGTTTTAGATATTTCAATTTCAATAACGAAATTTTTATTAGTTGGGAAGACTGTAACGACCCTAATAAATATAATCCTAGTCAATTGCCTAATAGGACCGTGACGTGGCGCTAGTCCTAAGTGGCGACTCGATCATAACTCGGACATCAACACCGAGGTAATAATTCAATAATCTTATTTGTATGTGATGCCTTGAATATTTTATGTTTATCTACATGTGCACGCACAACTTTTTTGACGTTGTTGTCGAATTAACGAGTGAGTGTAGTCCTCGAGATGTGCTCGTACACGGGTATTTAGGTAAGTCCACGATATTGATTAAAGTTGGTTTAATGGAACTTATTTAATTGAAATGCCTAAGTTAAGTCATAAGAGGCATTTTGGTCATTTCACAAATTAAAATTTTTTAAAAATAAATTAGAATTATGAGGTGTCAACTTCTTGTGGTTTATAGAGAGATAATGGCAAATTTAATAAAAATTAAATAAAAAAGTGTATGGTGGTGGTTCACTCCTTATAATGATAAAATAAAAAGAGAGCCTCCTTATTCATAGAGATAATGTAGAGGCGGGTTGGAGTGGAGGAGAGAATTCATTTCTATTTGAGGATCTTGATCAATCCAAATAAGTTTTACATTTAATTTCATTTAATTTTGTTGTTATGGATTTGATACGTAGTATATTAGATTAGTTCATTGTTGGTTTTCGATTTTAGTGGAGTTGATTTTTAGTGGAATTGATTTAAAAGGAAAAGAAGTATTGTTGTTGATTTGTTGAAGAAATGAATGAATGAATGAGAAGAAAAAAAAATAAGAAAAAAAAAGATTCACCAAAATCACCAAGTGGTGAATCTGGTGATTTTAGGGGTAAGGAGGGAGGACGCACGCACGCCACGATCGGTTCTCAGATTGGGCTTGGCACTAGCCGACATGGCTGAACCAGGGGGGCTCAAAAGCCCCCCAAATAATATATATATATATATGCATTTTAATTTATAAAAAATAACAAAAAACGAAAAAAAATCAAAAAAATCCAAGAAAAATAGAAAAGATCTTGAAAAATAAGAAAGTGAGAAATATTGTAGCAAATTGAGTTTGGAGATTTTTACATCGAGATTCTCCTCGAAAATTGTGTCAAAGCTATAACTTCCTTATTTTCAATTATTTTGAGATTTTAAAATCTAAATTATATCAAATAGGTTCAAACACACTTAATTCATTGTGAATTGATACTTAGAGCCTAGGGGACTAATGTCAGGTATCAGGTACGTATTTCGAGGTGTATGGGAGAGTTTTCCATTTCTCTTTTAATTTCGGTAAGTAATTTTGTTTTAGATATTTCAATTTCAATAACGAAATTTTTATTAGTTGGGAAGACTGTAACGACCCTAATAAATATAATCCTAGTCAATTGCCTAATAGGACCGTGACGTGGCGGCTAGTCCTAAGTGGCGACTCAGTCATAACTCGGACATCAACACCGAGGTAATAATTCAATAATCTTATTTGTATGTGATGCCTTGAATATTTTATGTTTATCTACATGTGCACGCACAACTTTTTTGACGTTGTTGTCGAATTAACGAGTGAGTGTAGTCCTCGAGATGTGCTCGTACACGGTATTTAGGTTAGTCCACGATATTGATTAAAGTTGGTTTAATGGAACTTATTTAATTGAAATGCCTAAGTTAAGTCATAAGAGGCATTTTGGTCATTTCACAAATTAAAATTTTTTAAAAATAAATTAGAATTATGAGGTGTCAACTTCTTGTAGTTTATAGAGAGATAATGACAAATTTAATAAAAATTAAATAAAAAAGTGTATGGTGGTGGTTCACTCCTTATAATGATAAAATAAAAAGAGAGCCTCCTTATTCATAGAGATAATGTAGAGGCGGGTTGGAGTGGAGGAGAGAATTCATTTCTATTTGAGGATCTTGATCAATCCAAATAAGTTTTACGTTTAATTTCATTTAATTTTGTTGTTATGGATTTGATACGTAGTATATTAGATTAGTTCATTGTTGGTTTTTGATTTTAGTGGAGTTGATTTTTAGTGGAATTGATTTAAAAGGAAAAGAAGTATTGTTGTTGATTTGTTGAAGAAATGAATGAATGAATGAGAAGAAAAAAAAATAAGAAAAAAAAAGATTCACCAAAATCACCAAGTGGTGAATGGGTGATTTTAGGGGTAAGGAGGGAGGACGCACGCACGCCACGATCGGTTCTCGAGATTGGGCTTGGCACTAGCCGACATGGTCTGAACCAGGGGGGCTCAAAAGCCCCCAAAAATATATATATATATATATATATATATATATATATATATATATATATATATATATATTTGCATTTTAATTTATAAAAAATAACAAAAAACAAAAAAAAATCAAAAAAATCCAAGAAAAATAGAAAAGATCTTGAAAAATAAGAAAGTGAGAAATATTGTAGCAAATTGAGTTTGGAGATTTTTACATCGAGATTCTCCTCGAAAAGTGTGTCAAAGCTATAACTTCCTTATTTTCAATTATTTTGAGATTTTAAAATCTAAATTATATCAAATAGGTTCAAACACACTTAATTCATTGTGAATTGATACTTAGAGCCTAGGGGACTAATGTCGGGTATCAGGTACGTATTTCGAGGTGTATGGGAGCCGCGATTTGCTTGATTTTACGTTATTGAGGTCAATAAATCAGTAAGAAATTCAATATTAATTCTTTTTATTTCCTTGCAACTTTTGATGGAATTATTGATATTATCGGACTCTGTTTTCCTACGGAGTGACCTAGGGTCAAAGTGGTCTGGTCTAATTGTGTCCACCCGCTAGTTGAGTAGCCGATTAGGTCTCGTGGCTCCCCGACGTGTCTGAATCCTTTGAGTGAGCATCCACCATGTGTCGTGGTTCCTCCCAAGTATTCGAGTTCCGTTTTGGTTGAGCATTCGATTTAGTTTGGGGCTCCTTTTAGAATGTTTTATCGGGCTACGGTTCAAGCGAGTCACCAGTGCCAAACAAATTAGGTGGGTCGATGCAGCTTTGACCCGCCGCACCAGTGTTAGATACTTAAACGTTTTAATTGGCTTTGAGTCCACGTATATAGTGTCAAGACCACTTACCCCCTATCATTTGCTTCCGGGTCACTTGGTCCTACTGTTGACCACCGCAGTCTGTCTATTATGCATTTTATCGATTCTTTTTTCAGTACTTTATTTCTTTCTTGCATGATTATGGATTCATTTATTGTTTAATTTGAATTACTGTTGAAATTCTTCTGGATTTACTCACTGGGATTGTCTCCACTTTTGTGACAATTGTAGGTCCCTTTAGTAGCAGACGCAAAGAGCCTGTGATCGATGACTTCCTATGAGCTTCCATCAGAGTTAGCTCCTCTCTGTTACTACATTAGGTTTATTTTAATATTTTGGATTGTACATATGGTATATACTTATGTTGTTGTTTACTTTGGGGTTCATTTTGGATTATGAGACGTTTAATACATGTATATGACACTTCTTCACATTATTTTGTCACTAGATATATTCATGAGATCTACTTTTACAGGATTTCCACACCTAAGCATGTCCCGACTATCGTTTACCTATTTAAGTTGCTTTAAATATTTTAAGTTCCGCTACGTAAATATTAAGACTTGTTAAACTAATTAATAAACTTATTAAACAACTAATGATTAAATAACTTGGACCAAATGTTGATTAAGCCTGTGTTGGCTCTGCGGGAGTTGACTGGGGGTCCACGTAAGTTTAAGCCCTGTAGGGCCCAGTTTGTGGGGTGTAAGGCCGCCACATTCGCGTCACATCCAATAGTCACAAGTCATCTTAACATTTCATTTTATTTTATACACAAAGTCTATTCCATTCAGTTTTTGTCAATTTTAGCTATTTTCACATTGATCTCGATTTTGGTCTCTTTACAACCTTATCACGCCTTCATTCATCCCTTTGTTTGTTGTTGATCAACTGAAGATATATAATTTTGAGTTTCCAGTTCCTTAATTAACTTAATGACTAGTCAAATTCTTAAAGGATGCTATTTCAATCCTTTAAATCCTATAAATAGAAATTCTCGCAATATAGGAGCTCATACTGACGTTCTATACCAATCACTCACTGATATTCAATTAGTACATCTGTCTTTTCATTGGTTTTATTTTAGGTTGTAGTGATATGCATCTTTACTTAATTTGATTAGAAGTGACTATTGGGTACTTCACATTTTCCAACACAAATACTTGTGTTATGATTTTTTAATAACTAACACTAGCTATTTTCATTTATTTTTCCTTAATCTCAACTTCTAACACGTTGATCTTATCATTACACTTTTCATTTTTAAGTTAGAAATTTTGTTGATCTTTGTTTTGTAACAACATCTAATCCGGTGTTAACAAAGATTACTTCTAACTCGTTTATTACCATTCATTTTATCAGTGCTTTGTTCGATTAGTAGAACCACTATATTCAACGTCACTTATGAATAAGTAACTTAAGTAATAAACAATCAAATACATTCAATGCTTCTATTTAAAAAGTATTTGATTGTTTTAAACTATGGTTCGATTATAATATTACTTAGCTTTTTATTTTGCAAATGAAACAATACTTTGCTTCAAAGTATTTTATTTTAGTAGAAATCAACTTAGACAGCTTGACTGGTCCAATTACAATCTCATTGTGATTTTCTTGTAAAAATTCAGTTTGTCTAATCAATTTCCATTTTCGAAACTATTTTTCTCCTTTTTATTCTTTTATTGAGACTATTTTTGAAAGCAACTCTCATTGGCTATGAATTCAACTAATTATAGAATAGGTCTTTTCAAGTTACTAATTCAACCATGTTGACCTTATTCTAAAATCCAAAACATTTGTATCCATTGCTTCCCAAAAGTCCTAATTTCATTTTTATGTTTTTCGAACGATTCACAATCGTTTGAAATTTAATTTAAGTCAATTTTAGCTCTTTCCTGAGCATTTTATAATTGTAGTAGTTTGATACTTACAATTTTCAAGAAATTCATGTTCAGTACTTATGTTCCATAATCATATAGACTTCTTACTCAACCAATTTCCAATTGATTTTATAACTGACTATTTCCCTCAATTATATTGATATCGAACAACTTACAGTACCCTTGTGAATTTAGACTTCCCAAGTCTATTTCACATTGCATCACGATCAGTTATCGTTTCATAAGTTTATTCCCAAGTCTGTTTCTAATCTCACTCGTTATATCTCACGAGTTAAATATCCAACAGACAATGAGAATAAACTTCTTATTATATAGCTGATGATAATATAATAAATACATACCAAACATATCACAGTAACAAAGTATTCTCAACCCACGGTCACTTCTCAACTAATCGTGCTAAATCACTATTTGGTTCCCCACTAAAGTTTATCTACTATTGAGCCAAACCTAGCCTCTGATACCAACTTTGTTATGGCCCATCTCACTAAGTCCTAACTTAGCCTAATTATTCTAATTAGGCACCTAAAGCATATGATCATCTTTTAACTTCAAAATACTTTTCAATTCAATTCTTAATAACGCTCCAAATCATAACTTAGATCCCTAACTGACCTCGATGTTTAATTTATTTCATTGGAGCAAATTAGTAATTCATATCCATATTGTGTAAAAATTTTAGTAGCACCTCCCCTAAAAATGGTCTGCCAGAAAAATCACCTAATAGACAACATAATGGGGAGATGCCTAGAAGGACTTACAACTTCCCGTAGTTCACAATACATATCAAATTTAAATTTCTAGACTATATTAGAGTCTCTGATGCATTAGTTACAACTTTACAATTCTAAATAAACCAAAAACTCGATCATAAACCTCTCAACTTACTTTTAAATCTATTTAGGAGACTCTCATAACCTATTTGAGAGTATTTTCACAACCTACACTCACCCTGGAACCAAAATAATATATATAATTATTACAACATGAAAATTAAACTTTTAAACTTAAAACATTCACCAAAGATTTTAAGCTTTTCCCGGTGTCTTGTTTTCATAGAGAACCTGCTATCATAAAAAAAAACTCGAATATGTCATGTAAGTAAACTCCTACATTGCTCTATACTCCTGCAAATGTTAGTCTGAATATATAGAGGCATGTAATTTCATTTTCAAATAACAACAATTTTATATAACAACATGGATCCCTTATTTCTTTTTCTAAGCTCATAACAAGTGGACCCACTCACGATGAACCTAGAACAATCATATGAGTTTAATGCATGCTACTTGGAGTAGATATTACCTACCTCAGACGCCTGTAGTACGTCTAGTCTGGAGTGGAGCACCTTACGCTCTTACGACCGAAAGCAAGGGCAGCTCTGTCCAGATGTCACGTATACATAATCAAGAATGATGCGAAATGCAATGCAAACTAAACACAAATGCAAGTACAAAAATAAAATTCCATAACTAGTAAAGACCATTATAGGGTTTACTTACAACCAACCAATTTTTAGCTAACTTCTTGAGGTTCTTAAAGCGTCGGATCATTTTGAAAAGTGTTCCAATAACTTCCTTGCATACTCAATTATATTATGGGTTAAGCTTAAAGTGAAACCAAATCACAAAACTCAAAGAAAACTGCGAGCAAAATATGCTTGAGAACAATTTCCAAAAATATTAATTTATATAACTGTTTCAACTGGCTTTCAACTAGCCAACTAGGGATAACTTTTTAACCTTGAAAATCTTAATATTTGTCATGATGACCTAAAAGGAACTTGTAGTACTCATGCCCTACTTTGAACTGACTCCAAGAACACTCAAATTGGATCACCAACAAAGAAAATATGAATTTTCAATATGACCTGTCAACTAGGCAAACTTTATTTATTTTGAACTGAAAAACTTCTTCAAATCAATATTTTTGCAATTAAATCCTCAAAACTCGACAACAAACACCATGAAACCACTCGATACTAACATCAAAATAACCCTACAACCTGTGAGTCAAATTGGATTAAACTCAATAATCAATTCATCCAGAAACTCAATGTAAATCAATATCAACTATAAAAACATTTCAAAATAGTTATCAACTGAATTGCATTAATTCAATTCATTGAAACCCTAATTCAAGCCAATGGAACCTACCCCAAATTGATCTAAATTATTCTCAACTATCCCTACTAATTTCCATCAAAACCTTGCAAAAGAAATTAAAAAATTGCGAGAATTCAAATTGAATTATGAAAAATGCCCTGAATTGAGTATTTATCAAATTGCAGGCAGAATACCTTATTTCCATCTCAGAAATTTAGCTCGAATTGACCGTCTCGCGATGCTCTACAATTTCATGGAGAGAAATCAAACAAAAATCAGACATAAAGAGCTCTGCGAGTGAAAATTCGAGCTGGGAGGGTTAGGAATATAATGTTTCTCGAATGAAAAAAAGAAAAAGAAATCGTTTGGTATTTTTCATTTTTTTGTTTATTTATATATAAACCATCAGCTCCTTATCAGTAGCTTAATTTTTTTGTTTATTAATTCTCGAAATCCCTATTTTGAAATGTTGTAACTTTCGTTGGTCGTTTTCGATCTGGTTTTTCACCAAATTGAATTGAACTCTCGAAAAAATAGTCTATCTTCATAAAACGTCCATAACACTGGTTTTGGTCACGCCAAAATCTCAAAAATCTTAACTTTGTCCACAACATACGTAACACTTTTGGACCAATTATGTTGCCATATTTAGCTAAACTTACATTAATTTATACCCAATCTCGACATCAACCACCACCAATTGATACAAAACTCGAAGTAAGGTGTTGCACCAACTTCATTCTCATTTTACACTTTCACCGATGAAAATTTGCACGTAAACCAAGGCAAAATTCTCGTATGATAATTAACACTTGTTTACTAGTTTTCGAGCGACCAATAATTAATTTTCACTCGTGCCCTTCAGACACACACTTACAACCCCGATTATGATAAATTGAAGATAGACTACACACCCCCGACTTTGCGATAAAATACCATATAATACACACTAGGCATTCATCATCGAACAAATAACATTTTACCTTATGATATCTGGTTCGTAATGCGTAATACTTAAATTCCAAATAAAACATGAAAATATTTAATTAGTCGTTTAATCAAGTTTATAAAATTCTCGGATTTCACAGACTCACTCTATGGTTGTGCTCTACACACACCTTTGTTACGTGCCACTTTTGATCTTCAAATAGTCGAGTAGACATTTGCGCAACACACCCACACTATGACTATTTAGCTAAATAGTAGGTGCCATTCGATCTGTTTGACCATCTTTAATACATGCAAAAATGCATTTCCATATCTCGCCACTATTTTTCCTCTTATATGAAGCTCAAGATTTTACCCCAAATCTTATGCTAGTAGCATAATGTTGAAAGAAGTCCTTAACCTCCTTAGCTATAACAAACACCATGCCTTCTTTCGGCTCTAGGGTTTGTAGAGACTTATTTAACACCAGGCTCTCACCATCAATCCTCTGATTAGAAAATCCCCATTTTTTGATATGTATGTTCCTTATTAATTTCACTGGGACTCAAAACAATCATCTTCCCTAGGTCATTCGGTGTATTTATTTCATCCATTTTCCTATATTTTGATATGAACATGGTTCAAAAACAGTCCAAACAAACAAAATGTGTTACATAACAAATAACTTAAATTGTACAGAATGAATAAATGTTTTTAGTTGAAAACCCAACACTCATTCAATGCATGCATAAAACAGATTTTCTCTTAAAAAATAAAAAAAGGCATTCAATGCATTAAACCATAACCATGAATCAGTTCACCTGAGTAATGCTCGACCTACCCCACACAATCATCGAACAAACATCTAACAGAAGAATAAATGGCAAGATAAATATGTGAAGCCAAACAAACACTTTTGAATACTAACTTCAACATAGACAACATCTTTACTAAACCTTAAAACGCAGCGACACGACTACATACAGAACACAATCATATGAGGTAAACAGTCACTTTTCATTTGTATTTTGAGCAAGAATCACTAAGGAAAATGACATACACGCTTAACACGTGTTAAGGCTTTGAAGATTGAGGTCCTTTTTTCAGATCTTTTTCTTGAGATTCGATGTTCATCTACCTAAGCAAGATCCTTTTGCAACAAGAAACAGAGAACAATGGATGGAAGAAAAGAACCAAAAGAGCAAAGCTTGCTTGTGTTGACCCATCTCATCGCAATGAAACACAATGTGACGAGTTGACTGACACGAGTGACGTGAGGTGGGCCTACTTGTCAGGCTTTTCATTAGCAAAAAAGACTAAACGTAAGGGAAGACCTAAACTTATGTCAAGTCAGCGTTCCATATCTTTCTATTCATGTTTAGTGATTTGTATGCCCTGATAGCATGTGCCACGTGGGCTGTGTAGTAAATAGAGGGGTTTTCAAAAACTAAGGTTGGAATAGTCTTTTATTCAAGAAATAAGGTTGGCTACTTTAAATTTACAAAACTAAGGTATGTCTCCTTTTGAAAATGAGTAATTGATGATGATGCGGCTCCATGTGTGATGTGTGATGATGAGGTGGAATAATTGGCTCCTTTTGAAAAGGAGTCATCTATACAACTAATGAAGTGGAATGAATGATACCTTTTGAAAAGGAGCCATCTATATAAAATACAAAACTTTTTTTTAGTCCTCAAAAAGTACTTTGTTCAACTCAAAGAGGTGAACCTATGCAAACGTCATGTACGTATCGAGATGGACAAGCCGCATCACGTACGTATCTCGTGATGGGCAACCCGCATCACGTACATATATCGAGGTTGACAACTGATGTAAAGGACACGCACGTATATGGACGTGGACAACTCATGCAAACGCCACCTACGTATCTTGCGGCGGAGAAGTCATGCAAACTACGCGCATATGTCGAAGTGGCTGACCCATGCAACCTCGTGCAATTCATGCAAACGTTATGCACGTATCTCGAGGGGCCAACTCATGCAAACGACACACACGTATCTGGTGGTGGGCAACCCTTGCCAACAACATGCATGTATGTCGAGGTTGACAATCCATGCAAACATTACACACATACCTCGAGGGGACAACCCATGCAAATAATACGTACATATCTCGAGGTTGACAATCCATGCAAACGTTACACACGTATCTCGAAGGGGCAACCCATGCATATCTACTATAAACCATGCAACACAATCGTGATCATAAGAAGAAATTTGTAGATGAAAAACTGTAAAGGCCAAAACCACGTTATATCTTTGTCTAGAACTTAAAATTAAAGCAATAAAGAAGTTTTGAAAGTATAATTTCATTTCATAAAAAAACTTATCATACAGGTTTATCGACGGTTACATTGACATTGTTGCTCCGTGATGCAAACCGTACTCTATGCCGAGTTGGATGTTGTGTTTGTACATTCGGTTGAGTTTGGCGAGGTTGCTGACCTTGCATTGAATGTCGTTGAGTCGATTGATGTTCTTCCTCTGGTGCTTCACTCGACTCACCTCTGGTACTAATGCTCCAAAAAATAGGAGGTTGAACCTGTAACATCCCTCGATTTCTAACACGACTTATGTGACACGTGTCAGGATCGTGACCCGGCCACGCGACACTGGACGGTACTTCGAACCTTGGGAGTCGACACCGAGGTAATTTTACGATTTTTGATATGTGTAATAGCATTATGGATTAAATGCGTGTCACGAGCCACTCGAGCGATTTCCTTTTTGTTTATACGTGAGTTCTCGCCTAGGTAGCCGGGGGAGGAAATACAGTGAAAGTGTGCACGTGACGGAGGAAAATACGGGTCGATGAGGTAAGGTGAGTCCGGGAACCCAGGGGTTAAGGTTGGGGACTTGTGGGTGGGCAAGGCACACCTAGGACACACCCCACCACATTGATTTGAAATTTCATTCAAAAAGAAACCAACCACCCCACCCACTCCCATCACTCACACCTCACACTCCCATCACTCACGTCACCCCCCCCATCATTCTCTCTCTCCTCCCGATTTTTCAACTCTCTCCCATCACTCACGGCTTCAAAATCACTCTCTCTCTCTCGCGTTTCACTTCTCACTCACGGTCTCTCTCTCCTCGGCTCACCGCCGCCTCCGCTCTCGCCGGTGACCGGACCAGGGACGCGGGAGGAAGTCGCCAACCGGAGGTAACACTCTCACCTCGGTTTTCTCTCTCTCTCTCGCGCGTTTCACTTCTCTCACGGGCTCTCTCTCTCTAGGTTCGCTCACCATTCGGTTGGCCGAGACCACGCCGTCGTCGGAGGTCCCGTGGTGGCGAGGAAGGTCGCCGGAGGTCTCACGCTCTCTCTCTCTCCCGTGAGCACTCGACCACTCTCTCTCTCCTCACGGTTTGCTCTCCTCTCGCTCACGTTTCTCTTCATTTCTCTTTGTCTTTGATTGTTGTTCATCACACTTGTTACGTGTGCACGTGGTTGCCGTGACGAGGACCGGCCGTGGGCGACCTCCGGAGACCCACCGGAGTCCAAGACGTCCCGGAACCACCCCCCGCATGGCCCATGCAAAGTACTTGTTGTATACATACAACAAACTCGGTTTTTGCTAAGTGTTGGCCCTCTCGCCGGGAGAAGGCCCTCACTTTAAGCGGCGCCACCGCCGGACCACCCGGACCGGAACGTGTCGGGGACCCCACCAAAACTCGTATGTGGGTCCCACAACCCTAAAAGTGGCCAAAAACAGTTTTATAGGTGCAAAGGAACCGATATTTCATGGAATTAGCGCGCTAATAGCGCAAATTAGCGCGCTAACACCTCTGCGACCAAAAATTCCGAGAGGAATTAGCGCGCTAACAAACATTATTAGCGCGCTAATGTCGTGTACGTTGGGAATAATGATATGTTTAAACCTAAGTGTTAGTGAATGACTCGACCTAATAACACGAGTTTCCGACCTTGTCGTAAACGGAAACTTGAGGATACGCGTTAGGAGTCGCGGGAGTTTTACGTGGATTACGATAATCTCGTGTAAGTACACTTGCCTTAAAAAGCATTTGTACGTTAGTAAGCCACTAAGAAGATATCATGTGATTCATTTTCACTTTTCTTGTGTTCGTTATTATCCCATCATTGGTATTCCATTCTATGTTTTTGTATGTGTGTTCTTGGCATAAGTACGTCTCGAAGGTACATGCGCCCGCACTAGAAGGGATAAAACGCGGCACTCGAGCGCACGAGTGTTTGACCACCCCTAGTGATTGTGTGATACCATGTACTTGGATTGTTGTGGATGGTTGTGGATTGTTGTGGTATTGTTGTGGAATATGGACTACTTATTGCCTCTCTTGACTTGTAGAACACGCATGTTTCGATTGCTATCATTTCCAATCTGTCTATCATGCATTCTTGCTTATTTATATTCCCGCATTTCAACCGCATGATATTTAGACTGTCTTGTTTGTCGTTTCATGAATTATCGTTATATTCTTCTCGGCTTTACTTTCAAATTCTCTCATTGCTCACCGTCTAGTTTGTGACGGTGGGTGCAGATAAGACTGAGAGCGATAGGGGCAAGGGACCGTGTCTAGGAGACTTTTTGTGAGCAGCTGGACGTGAGGTACCGAGATGTAGGCTCGTACCTATCCTTTTTGTATGACGTTTTTGTATATACATATATGGTTGTTTTGGAACCAGGAACTAGGTTTGAGGTGATTGCCATAATTTCATTTTGTTGACTTGGATATGACTGTCTTGGGGGTTTTTCCACATTTATATAGATTCCTAATTTCCCTTGATTGAGTTATTTCCCATTATTTGATTAGAATATGATTTTTGCTTCCGCTGTATTATAACCGCAATAACTCTTTCATAAACCTTAAAAACCTTAAAATTTTGATAAGTTGAGGTGACTAGGCTCGTCCGGTTCACGAGAAATCGACTCGGGACTCGCACGGGTCTAGGCGGGCGTACCCAAATGCATTGGGAATTTGGGGCCGTCACGATTGGTATCAGAGCCTACAGGTTTAGTTATATAGACCTGACTCATGTTGTAAATTCATAAAACACAAGCCATTGAAATCAGCGGAAGTTAGGAACGGTCGAACCGAAAAGTGGAAACCCTAGGATCCCGTAGAAACTTAGTCGGGGAAGCAATTGGGCGAGTCAAATTATTTTAATACATATTATGATTGCTATGTATATGATTGTAGTATACGGTAGCTATAGACTGATTCGAGAAGTTCGTTTTCTTGATTCAGACGACGATGACGGATCAGACCGGTCAGGGCGACGATAGCAGCACATCTGGCACACGATATGCCAGTGCGGACGATGTGCATGCCTTGACTCGAGAGTTGCGACGCAGATTCGCAAATGCAGAAATGTTACGATCGTTGAGGACACTCGTACTCACCTACCGCTACACCATCGACTCCGACTACATCATTGCCACATACTACTACTCGAGGGGCGAGACCCCGATTGCTGCGGCATCCACGCTCCGACTCCGTTAGAGCGCACTGAGGGAGCTGTTGTTGCACCGACACGCGAACGAGGCGAGGCACATCCTTTAGTGACAAGTGATAGCTCGAGCGACAGAGGCACGGCCGCGCCAAGAACTAATGCAGAGGTCACTCGATTACGACTCCATCGAAGAGTCCGGAGCCACTCGCCGAGGCGAAGCGGAGGGAATTTAAGAGACATGATCCCATGAAGTTTTATGGCGGCACGTATGTTAAGGCGCACGAGTTGTTTCGAAGAATCATGAGAAGATTCACTCGACCATCGCCACGGAGGACCACATGCGAGCGACTATCTCTTCGTCGATGTTACATGGAGAGGCGTATGATTGGTGGACGACGATCATTACTACCAGGGGGTGTTCCGAGAGACCGGATTGACTTCAAGACCCAGCTTTAATCGAAATACTTTCCACCGACTCGTACTTCGAGCGAAGAGGAATGAGTTCATGGCGTTGAGGCGGGGCGCTAATGAGTCGGGCGATGGAGTATATGGGTAGATTCTCATCATTGTTGCCTTATGCTTTGGAGGATCGGCGACACCGAGACCGACCGAGTGTATTATTTCACGGAGGGTCTATTACTTACGATCGGTGGTTCCGTAGTCACTACACAAATGGAGACTTTACAGATTGCATACGAGCGGAGTTTAGCTCGAGAGAGTTACCTACTTACTCATCCTAAGGAGACTAGATCGGCCAGACTAGAGTCCCGATTGGAGGAGCATCATCCGGACAAGAAGAGGAAGAAGAATAGGTGGAATTTCCGTGATCGCAGGACTCAGAGCGTAGGGTCCGTTGCACAGTCGACTATTCGTCCGACCCATACTAATCCGCCAGTACCTAGCTTTGCCAGTCATCCACCACAGACTAGTCGATCAGGACAACAGTCACAGAGACAGACTACTGAGAGTAGGGGTACCGATCAAGGAGACAAGCAGAGGAGGACACAGGGGCCCGGTCAGACTCAGACACAAAGTTCCGCACAAGGACGAGGCCAGAGCCAGACTCAAGGATCGCAGATACCCGTACTGTTACAGTGCGGAAAGGTCGGTCACATACGAGGGAGTGCCCTCAACCACCAAAAGTACCGCCACGCATTATCGGCCTCGAAAAGAACGCGTTCGAGCACTGCTTGAGCCCGACCGGGGGCATCCCGAAACCTTGTCGAGGGTATGATTTCTATTTGTGGTACTTTCATGCACACCATGTTCGATTCAGTTCCACTGTCTCATTTATTCTTTGGTCGAATGGTAGATAAGCTAGGTTTGAAACCTCGTTAGGCTTAGTAAACCCTCATCCTCAAACCGCCGCTGGAGATAAGATTTACCCGAATTTGTTGTGCCTCGATATTTCGGAGAGATAGGGGGTTATGAGTTACCAAATGGATATGAGAGTGCTCGAATTTTTGGAGTTTGATGCTTTGTTGGGCATGGATTGGTGGGATCGTTTCATGCTCACATTAGTTGTTATGAGAAGAGAATCTCGATTCCGTTAGAAGGTGGTTCGAGCTCAAGATTCGGGGCACGGCATCGCTACTACCTATCACCAGAGGCAGGGAAGCCACGAGTGACGAGATTGAGATTGTTGCGAGCGTCATGAGCACTGGAGCGAAGCAGGAGATTTGCTTTTCAGAAGTACCAGTTGTGTGTAACTTCCCGATGTATTTCCGGAGGATTTGCCGGATTACCACCACCGAGGAGATTGACTTTATTATTGACCTTGTTCCGGGGACTAAGCCGATCTCGATACCACCCTACCGTATGGCACCCCGAGAGCTTGAAGAGTTGAGGAGTCGGCCTAGATGACTTGTTAGAGCCGGGCTTCATCGATCCCGAGTATGTCGCCTTGGGGAGCACCGCTTCTATTTGTGAAGAAGAAGGATGGAAGTTTGAGGCTATGCATAGATTATCGTCAGCTGAACCGAATTACAGTGAAGAACAAATATCCGTTGCCGTGCATTGATGATTTGTTTGATCAGTTGACAGGAGCGCAGTGGTTCTCGAAAATAGATCTGCGATCAGGCTAATCACCACCTCAGGATTAGGGATGAAGATCGAGAAAAGACGGCGTTCAGCACGAGATACGGTCATTTTCGGTTTACAGTCATGCCGTTCGGTTTGACTAATGCACCGGCAATGTTCATGGATCTCATGCATCGTGTGATGAGGGAATACCTTGATCGGTTCGTGATTGTGTTTATAGACGACATCCTCATCTATTCCAGGACTCGTGAGGAGCACGAGGGGCATCTACGAACAGTGTTGCAGACTTTGAGAGATCATCGACTGTTTGCCAAGTTCAGCAAGTGTGAGTTTTGGTTGTCGGAAGTCCGATTTCTTGGGCATGTTGTTGGAGCTACCGGTGTTGCTGTTGACCCAGAGAAGGTTAGAGCAGTGATTGAGTGGCCTACGCCGACTACCGTTACGCAAATTCGCGATTTTACGGGATTGGCGGGATACTACCGCCGATTTGTGCAAGACTTCTCCAAGATTGTCGCTCCGATGACAAAATTGACTAAGAAGAATGCAAAGTTTGATTGGGATGAGGAGTGTGAACATGCATTCAACACTTTGAAGCGAAATTGACTACCGCGCTCGTTAGCGTTGCACGAGACTCGGGAAAGACTTAGTGGTGTACACCGACGCGTCGAAGGTTGGCTTGGGTTGTGTATTGATGCAAGAGGGCAAAGTTATCGCCTATGCATCTCGACAAATGAAAGTGCACGAGAGGAACTACCCGACACACGACTTAGAGTTGGCCGCAATAGTGTTCGCATTAAAAATATGGAGGCACCACTTGTATGGCGTACGTTTCGAGTTATTCACGGACCACAAGAGCTTGAAGTACTTATTCACTCGAGAGAACCGAACCCGAGACAGAGACGTTGGCTGAGTTCTTGAAGGACTATGATTTCTCGTTAGAGTATCATCCGGGGAAAGCTAACGTGGTTGCGATGCTTTGAGCCGTAGGGGATCGATGCTTGAGGTGGTCGTATGTCGATGACTCACGAGTATGGCCTTCTTGAGGCACCCGAGTTGAGGAGTTCGGCGGACGTGCGGGGACTACCAGATACGATTTGTGGTCGGATGAGGTTGCGACCGTTTCACTGCACTTGGCGATCGTTCTCGAGGGACAACAAGGCGATGAGTCGTACCAACAATTCAAGAAGATGGCCGACGGTTCGAACATCCGTTTGGAGTCGGTCGACGGACTCTTGTTTGAGGTATCGTGGGCGATCATGGATTCCATTGGCGGACTTACGCACCGAGATACTCCAGGAGGCTCACCGTTCTCGATTTTCGTGCATCCGGGTCGAACCAAGATGTATGCTTGACATGCGACGTCTCTTTTGGTGGCCAGGGATGAAATCTGATGTGTCGGAATTCATTAGAGCGTGCGAGATATGCCGGCGTGTGAAAGCTGAGCATCGACGGCCTGGAGGATTGCTGCAGCCCCTACCTATTCCTCAATGGAAGTGGGAGCACATTGCTATGGATTTTGTCAGTGGTTTGCCCCGATCTCCTCGTGGCCATGATAGCATCTGGGTAATTGTGGATCGATTGACGAAATCGCTCATTTCATACCCGTATCCACTACACACCGAGTTGACAGATGAGCATTCTTTACGAGCGTGAGATTGTCGACTACACGGAGTTCCGTTGTCGATCGTGTCAGATCGGGGAGCGCAATTTACTTCGTTATTGTGGCAGAGCATGCAGGCTCAGTTCGGCACCAGACTAGAGTTGAGTACGGCGTTCCATCCACGACAGACACGACGATCCGAGAGGTTGATACAGTGTTGGAAGACATGCTCGGGATGTGTGTTTTGGAATACGGCGGGTCGTGGGAAGAGTATCTTCATTTGTGCGAGTTTGCTTACAACAACAGCTTATCGAGCAAGTATCGGTATGGCACCGTTTGAGGCGCTCTATGGCGTGCCTTGTAGATCACCTTCTTGCCGGCCGAGCCGAGGGATGTTGTGACCGTTGGTCCCGAGACCGTTGTTGATCACACCGAGAAGGTACGCAGATCCGTCGAGGCTTAAGAGTGCTCAAGAGCGGCAAAAGAAATACTATGATCGATATCACGATGAGCTTCAATACGACGTGGGGACTATGTATACCCGAAAGTCTCGCCTCTCGAAGGGTCACAAACGATTCGGAATCAAAGGGAAGCTTGCTCCTAGATTTATCGGTCCCTTCAAAGTTGTGAAGAGGGTCGGTAAGGTTGCTTACCGGTTAGAGTTACCGCCAGCGCTCGTCGGTGTTCACCCAAAGATTTCACATTTCAATGCTTCGACTAGATAAGTCAGGCGGAGGGCGACGACCTACCGTGGACCTGAGTCAGATCGAATTGCAAGACGATGCCACATACGAGGAACAGCCAATTCAAATTGTCGACCGTAAAGTCAAGATATTGAGGAACAAGGACATCCCTTCCGTTCTCGTGAAATGGCAATTCCACGGGGACGAGGAGTTAACTTGGGAACTAGAGTCATACATGCGAGAGCACTTTCCCTATCTATTTGATTCCGGTGAGTCGAAGTTTAGTTTACTTATTAGTAAATTTCGGGGTCAAAATTCTAATAAGTGGGGGAGACTGTAACATCCCTCGATTTCTAACACGACTTATGTGACACGTGTCAGGATCGTGACCCGGCCACGCGACACTGGACGGTACTTCGAACCTTGGGAGTCGACACCGAGGTAATTTTACGATTTTTGATATGTGTAATAGCATTATGGATTAAATGCGTGTCACGAGCCACTCGAGCGATTTCCTTTTGTTTATACGTGAGTTCTCGCCTAGGTAGCCGGGGGAGGAAATACAGTAAAAGTGTGCACGTGACGGAGGAAAATACGGGTCGATGAGGTAAGGTGAGTCCGGAACCCGGGGGTTAAGGTTGGGGACTTGTGGGTGGGCAAGGCACACCTAGGACACACCCCACCACATTGATTTGAAATTTCATTCAAAAAGAAACCAACCACCCCACCCACTCCCATCACTCACACCTCACACTCCCATCACTCACGTCACCCCCCATCATTCTCTCTCTCCTCCCGATTTTTCAACTCTCTCCCATCACTCACGGCTTCAAAATCACTCTCTCTCTCTCGCGTTTCACTTCTCACTCACGGTCTCTCTCTCCCTCGGCTCACCGCCGCCTCCGCTCTCGCCGGTGACCGGGACCAGGGACGCGGAGGAAGTCGCCAACCGGAGGTAACACTCTCACCTCGGTTTTCTCTCTCTCTCGCGTTTCACTTCTCTCACGGGCTCTCTCTCTCTAGGTTCGCTCACCATTCGGTTGGCCGAGACCACGCCGTCGTCGGAGGTCCCGTGGTGGCGAGGAAGGTCGCCGGAGGTCTCACGCTCTCTCTCTCTCTCCGTGAGCACTCGACCACTCTCCCTCTCCTCACGGTTTGCTCTCCTCTCGGCTCACGTTTCTCTTCATTTCTCTTTGTCTTTGATTGTTGTTCATCACACTTGTTACGTGTGCACGTGGTTGCCGTGACGAGGACCGGCCGTGGGCGACCTCCGAGACCCACCGAGTCCAAGACGTCCCGGAACCACCCCCGCATGGCCCATGCAAAGTACTTGTTGTATACATACAACAAACTCGGTTTTTGCTAAGTGTTGGCCCTCTCGCCGGAGAAGGCCCTCATCATGCGCCGCCACCGCCGGACCACCAGACCGAACGTGTCGGGACCCCACCAAAACTCGTATGTGGGTCCCACAACCCTAAAAGTGGCCAAAAACAGTTTTATAGGTGCAAAGGAACCGATATTTCATGGAATTAGCGCGCTAACAGCCCTGCGACCAAAAATTCCAGAGAGGAATTAGCGCGCTAACAAACATTATTAGCGCGCTAATGTCGTGTACGTTGGGAATAATGATATGTTTAAACCTAAGTGTTAGTGAATGACTCGACCTAATAACACGAGTTTCCGACCTTGTCGGTAACGGAAACTTGAGGATACGCGTTAGGAGTCGCGGGAGTTTTACGTGGATTACGATAATCTCGGGTAAGTACACTTGCCTTAAAAAGCATTTGTACGTTAGTAAGCCAGCTAAGAAGATATCATGTGATTCATTTTCACTTTTCTTGTGTTCGTTATTATCCCATCATTGGTATTCCATTCTATGTTTTTGTATGTGTGTTCTTGGCATAAGTACGTCTCGAAGGTACATGCGGCCGCACTAGAAGGGATAAAACGCGGCACTCGAGCGCACGAGTGTTTGACCACCCCTAGTGATTGTGTGATACCATGTACTTGGATTGTTGTGGATGGTTGTGGATTGTTGTGGTATTGTTGTGGAATATGGACTACTTATTGCCTCTCTTGACTTGTAGAACACGCATATTTCGATTGCTATCATTTCCGCCTCTATCATGCATTCTTGCTTATTTATATTCCCGCATTTCAAGCACTCGCATGATATTTAGACTGTCTTGTTTGTCGTTTCATGAATTACTGTTATATTCTTCTGGCTTTACTTTCAAATTCTCTCAGTTGCTCACCGTCTAGTTTGTGACGGTGGGTGCAGATAAGACGGAGAGCGGTAGGGGCAAGGGACCGTGTCTAGGAGACTTTTTGTGAGCAACTGGACGTGAGGTACCGAGATGTAGGCTCGTACCTATCCTTTTTGTATGACGTTTTTGTATATACATATATGGTTGTTTTGGAACCAGGAACTAGGTTTGAGGTGATTGCCATAATTTCATTTTGTTGACTTGGATATGACTGTCTTGGGGGTTTTCCACATTTATATAGATTCCTAATTTCCCTTGATTGAGTTATTTCCCATTATTTGATTAGAATATGATTTTTGCTTCCGCTGTATTATAACTGCAATAACTCTTTCATAAACCTTAAAAACCTTAAAATTTTGATAAGTTGAGGTCGACTAGGCTCGTCCGGTTATTGAGAAATCGACTCGGGACTCGCACGGTCTAGGCCGGGCGTACCCAAATGCATTGGGAATTTGGGGCCGTCACAGAACCGTCCCAAAAAAATGGCTTTCTGTATGTCGTTGGCCGAGAGGAACATGAGGCGGCGACATGCTTAACATGTTCAGGAATGAGCCATCTCCACTATATGACATATTATAATTATAATATGGTGGAGTAAATGGACTCGGCATGTATTGAGGCAATGAATGATACATTGGATATCTAGGCATTCCATGATCCATATATGAAAACGACGGCCCGGGTGCATAAGGATCAAAATGGTAAGGAGAAAGATTAATGATCAACACACTAGGTACAAACATTTGAGGTTCTCGTTGCATTGGGGACAATGTAGGAATCTACCCATTAAAAGAATGACGTGGTGGGGATGTGTGTTGGCTACTGTCACCAACAGTCTCTATTTTGCTCGCTCTCGGACGAGATGAACATGGTATAGTAGAACGTCTGCTGCTCTCAGCAGCAGTCTCTGTCCGACGAAAAGGACGTGGTGGACGAGGACGTCTAGTGATCCCACCTATAGTCTGTGTTTGTGTTTTTCTTCTTCTCACATCTCTATTTGATTTGCCTTGATCATCTTCCTTATCTTTTTTTCATTCTCCTTATCTATGTCCTCTTCGACATCAATTTCACTATTCCATAGAGTAGACCTTAATCATCTTCATCTAAGATCTTGATGTCGTCATCAAGCGCAGCAAGACCTTGCTCGTACTCATCCTCAATGAACACTCGCTGCAGTCGACACACCAAGTCACACTGATATAAAAACTTGAGTTTAATACACATAATTTATGATGTAAATCGTGAGGAAAGAAGAATAATAGTTTAAAGGTTACCGAATAGTCACGTAAAGTCCCGTCATGTCCAATGAATCTTCTAGTGACTGATCGATACCACATCATGTACTCTTGTTGATCGTGTTCTTCTTCTTGTTCCGTTGTGACTATGCTGTCACCACGATTTTCCCACATATGTATATAGTTTGTGTGAAAAGCCGCCCAATTTTCTTGAACACATCCTCGCATTTCGATACGGTGCAGTCGGGTATCATAATCACAGTTTGGTGGCACAGACTGTATCATTCCGAATTGTCTCAAAACTCTTTCTGGTCGATGGCACTCGACTATGTGGAAACAAATTAGGGGACATGTCGATAGCCAACTACCGTGACCGTCGGTACAATATTCGGGAAGAGACCCGATGACTTCAGCATAAGGTTGCCACACTACGTCATCGTCATTCTGCCAATCGAGTGCATCACGGTAAGCTAATAAAGCGTGTGTGACACTCTGTGTAACAAAAAATGCATCAATCCATATGTATAGAAAACTATAAATTAGTAAAATGAAAATGTAGTTAATATTATAGAAATTATGATATAACATTTGTATTACCTATGTCCCAAAGGGATGTCATTAAACATCTATTCTCCATCCATTGTTCGAGGTTGAACTTTAGGAACCCTAAGCTGTCTTGGTGCTATAAATAGAAATCTATCTCATGCCCACAGTTGTACAAGAATTGACGCCCCTGCAACCTCATGTGCACCCACGCGAGATCCGCGACACAACTCCTTGTACAAAAAAGCCAAACAGGCATTCCCCCAACTATATTGTCCAGCTATGTCAAAATCCTCGAGCAACGGTAGAAACATCAAATGTGCATCTCGATTTGACTTATCGGCGAATAGACAAGCATCGATTAGTTGGAGAATGTACGATCGAACATACCGTCTTACCGACTCCTCATCGCTGTCGTCATGTATAGTTGGTACGTTATGTTCAAGCCATTCGAATTTAAGTTTATTTCCATGAAGGTCATCTATAACAGGAATTCGACCAAGTAGCCTCTCACACACCTCAACATAGTATGTATCGGTGGTTCCCGTCACAGGCATACCTTCGATAGGTAAGCCAAGTTATACCAGCACGTCCTGGAGTGTAATAGTGCACTCCCCCACGTTGCATGTGAAATGTATGTGTCCCTGGGCGTCATCTCTCAACGAATGCGGTAATCAAAACCCAATCAAAGTTGAAAAATGATACGCGTGAAATCCCATAAAAGCCACTGGAACGTAGATATGGGATCATTTGAGAATTATACTCCACCGTTCGATCAATGACATCCCGTCGTCGACGCACGCACAATGTTTCATACACCTTATAATTGAAAATAAGCTATCATATATATATATATATATATTATACATTTATTCATCAACATTGGATGTATTTATCTTAAAAAGTTTACCTGACCTGTCCACGCTCACGAGGATCTGTGTGTAGATTGGCGATGTAATAATGAAGGATCTGATGGACCTGGATCTATTTGTGTACAAACTACAATTTATGAAATTTAAAAGTTAGTCGTGTTTTTCGAAAAGTCGCCACAAATCATTATTAACGGTTCAAACAATAACGAATACCTAAACATTTCATGACGTAAACTATCTGAATACTTCGAAAGGCTCAATATAATCTAATTACATATTTAAGTCATGAACAACCAATATACAAAATAGACTATTGGTTCTGATTGGAAGATTGAGGTCTGCCTGAACAATTTTTTTTGTTATGTCCATCTGCACTACAAATGCCGCATCGATTCTTCCTAGTAGGGACTTGATCTCGATCTTTATTGGGACACATTATTCTTTTGTCATTCTTGATGACATAAGCCACATCGCAAAACTCTTGAAACATTAGGAAGATCCATCTCGTTTTGCCTTCGCGTTCCCTTTGGTCTCGCTCAGCCACGTCTGCACCTTGGGTCTGGTATGATCTTCATCACAAAAGTCGGCCAATATTTCTCATCTGGAATGGCTTTGAAATTAAAGGAGTAACATTGCGCGTACACATTTATCCGGTAGTATGGTTCAATAAATTGCGAGTAGCTCACTCGAATAAAGGAACATGCAGCTAACACGTGTGAGCAAGGGAAACCAAACGATTGCATTTATTGCAACTGCACATGCGGTCATTTAGGATAACGACTTGTGTATTGTTGCCTTTATGCATGCGATCTCCATGTCGTCCACTAAGCACTTCAAACTCACCCTTATCACGATTTATCAAATTGACTTAATGCCTCCTTGTAGCATGTTCGTAATGTGCGAGTTTATCCGTGACATATTTCGTGTATGATTGCCCGTTTGAGATTGCTTCATTGATTTTTTGTTTACGTCGATTGTGGTATGTCACCAATCTATAGTTAATCATCTAAGTCATTGTTGTTATTGGCAAGAATCGAACCCCCTTCAATACACCATTAAAACACTCTGCAAGTGACTATAAAATTTGCGTAAGTAATATTACTTCATCGATAACTATATAGTTGAGTGCAAAACATAACTTGCATTTCATACATACCAACACCATTAGAATTCATCAATCCGTACCGCATGCCTCCGTCATGCGATTGAGTTCATAGTTCTTTAGGGATGACATTGACATATTACAAACATTGAGGGGTTCACGATGATAAATATGCAAAATGCTCCATGCACACATTACATTTTTGAACTTGATGTTGACCAACTACTCGAGAAAGTAGGTTTTTCAAGGGCTCATTTTTGAATTGAGTGTTGAAATTACTAACCAAGTGTCACAAACAATAGCAGTGGTATCCTTTAGGAGGAAAAAAAATCATTGGTCGGTGTGTTGACCGCCTCCAGAATGCCAGGGTGATGATAAGAAATAATGCAAATACCATCTCTATCTGTCACGTGTTTGCGCAACATCCTCAAAAATATCCCTATGAATCCGTAGACTCGGTTTCTGCAACAACAAATGCTATCAACAGTATGTGTCCATTACCATAAACAGATGTGACAATCATTAGCTTACCACTATATTTGCCATATAAGAAAGTCGCGTTATTTTGAAGCAGAGGCCTGCAAAACCTGAAAGCTTGTATTGATGCTTCAAATGTAAAAAACACACGACAAAATTGAGGACGCTCAGTCCTTATCTCATCAGAAGCCCATTGTCTATGTGACCACTCAATTGTTGTCCCCGGACTCTTAATCTTCACAGCCGCCAACCAGCATGGCAATCTAGCGTATGACTCATCCCAATCTCCAAATGCATTTGCAACTGCCTTCCTTTTGGCATCCCACATTCGCTTGTAGTTTACTTCGTGTCCGTGTTTTCCCTTAATTGTTTGTATTAATGTCTTGATAGTTATTGATTGGTCTATCTGGACAATGCTTTGGATCTATCCCGCAAGCATGTCGTCATTGAGTTGGGCATGACTGCGTTCAACGTCGGGATTTATACAGTTGTGCGTCGTGTCTAATTGTGTGATCTCTCGTAATTGTGTTCTCTTTCGCAAACAAGCACGAAGACGCTACATGCATCCGTCTTGCGCACTTCTGCACTTGATCACCCAAAAAGTTGTAATCGATTATATCACATGATATTGATAATGTTTGTAACATGCCATACTTTGACGACATGTTGTGAGTCTTTTTTGTTGTCAAAGCACATCCCTAATTCTAATCAAAATTAGACAAGTACCCCCAGTCTATTGATGAGAATGTTGGGTCACAGTGGAGTTAGCCACCTCCCAATCAATTTCATTGTACACCGGCAATGGTTGGTGAACTTCATAATCGATTGCTTCCTCCATGAAACTCTCTTCATTGATAGCAAATTGTTCATCATCTTGCACGTTTTCTACCCCTGAAGGTTCATACATTGGGTCATCCGGCAAAACATTTAGGTTTTCCAATCGACAGCTGGTGCAGCATCCTTGGGGGGACGCACATCCTCATCCACGTAATTAATGTCATCATCGTCGTTGGGTTCATCATCCTCATGCGGTGATTGCATCTGCAATCTTTCCATCATCGATCTAGTGTCCGACGTGCTGACATCTTCATCTACTAGTTGCGAATGAATTGTACGATTTAGAAAATAGTCGATTGACTCAAATGTTAAATAAATATCTATCCTTGAAGTTAATGGTAGATTGGCCACCGTCGCCCACATCAAGTCGAAGTTGCGTCGTCGCGTCTTCCAGCAATACAGGGATAAAATACTGTGAACCTTCGGGGAGGGTTATAGCGTGACGATAAGTCGTCCTTACCATAATTTCTGTAGATGAGATATTGAATGCGTTACACACGTGATCCATCAATTGTTGTCTACTCGTCACAAACATAAACGTCAACACTGCTAATGGGGTACGTTGTACCTAATGCTATTCCTACCATTTACAATTTCACCGTTCGCATAAAAGAGAAATGAGATGTTCATATTTTCTATGACCTACATAATTTATTGAACAATGATGATGTAAAAAAATGACATATATATCAAACGTCATTCATTCATCAAATTGAGGATTTAAATCGCAAGCAAACTTTCTAATGTAGAGGATCGCTTTAATAGCGCAACTACAGAGCATACTCATTCGTTTACATGACATCAATTAATAATTCATATTTACGTCACAATCAAATTAGGGCATTTTCAGAAAAAACAAAACAAAAAAAAAACAACTCAGCATAAATTTTTTGGGTTTTAACAAACAAACTCCGCATATTATTTTTTTTTCAACAAATAAACTCAACATAAATTTAAAATTTTTAACTAAAACACCAAATCCAACGTAACAAAACTTAAATAAATAAATTTTTGTACTTATTTATTTCCTTTTTTTTTCTTCTTCTTCAATTTGATAATCCCTGAAAAAAAATTACTTTTTATTTATATAAATATTACTAACTTCAATGAAATGACGTAAAAAAAAAATTCGAACTTTTCATAACCTTCAACCACACAAAACCTACTGATATTTTTCTTCAATTTGATATTCCCTGAAAAAAAATTAGACTTACTCAACCCACAACTCACCCAAGTCTATCACATAAAAAAAAAATGACCCACCCCACTCACTCGGTCATCTAACTCTCTCTTGCTCTCTTTGTCTCTCGATCCCCCATCTCTCCCCCTCTCTCTCTCTCGCGGGTACTCCCGACCTCCCTCTCTTCTCTCGCCGCACCCCACTTTCTCTGTCCCTCTTCCTCTCTCCACCGCACCCCACTCTCTCTCGTCCTCGCACCCCACTCTTTCTGCTCTCTCTCTCTCTCTCTCTGTCGCACCCCACTCTCTCTCTGCGCTCTCTCCGCCGCACTCGCCGCTCCACTCTCTCTGTCCCTCTCCCTCTCTCTACCGCACCCCACTCTCTCTCGCCTCTCTCCTCTCTTCTCTACCGCACCCCACTCTCTCTGCTCTCTCGAGGTCGCTCAACACCCCACCAGCCACCAACCATAAATAAGCCCTGCCCCTACCTAGCCTCTAGACTGCGCACCTCGAGAACGAGCACGGATGTACATTACACGTGGTGCCACGTGGATTCTTCCCCAGCACAAATGACGCATTCTCCTAATGCGCCATTCGTGTTTTTTTTTACTCCGACACGTAGGACACTAATGACGCATTCTAAGAATGCGCCATTAATGTATAAATTTTGCCCAACTAAAAATGCATTTGCAAAATACGACTTACCTTACTTTTGTAATAAAAAAAATTTAACTTATTTTACTAATTTATTTTATTTTAAACGATACATTTGCAATTTTTTCAGCAAATAGCAGTAACAAGGTACGTCACAATATCATTTTCCACAAAAAATTATAATTACTTTCGGACACGCGACACAAAAATTGCACGACTAGCGTCGATTTTGATGCGCCCTGTTGGAACCCCTGCGCCGGCATATTCGCATTTTCCCACTCCACCTGGGCCCTGTCAAACTCACCCCCCGAACAACCCTCCCTCTTACGTCATCAACCCTTGCGCCGGCATATTCGCATTTTCCCACTCCACACCTTCGCTTGGTTTTGGTCACCACTCACCACTCGCTCTCTCTCGGCAGCTCTTCGGTCGAGCTAACGAACTAAGTAACCGCCGAAACTGAAATCCGAAGAGACTCGCACGTCAACTCAGGTTTGATACGATTCATCAGTCAATCCTCATTTGCGATTCATTATTATCGTCATCGGCTCTTTGGATTCGTCGATTCGTCTTGAATTTGAGATGTTGGAGTTTGATTAGACTGTGTGAGTCGTTTGATTGGGAAGTAGCTAGGGTTCCTGTTTGGATTTAGGTTTAGGCTTGCTGATCAGGTTGAATTGGTGGAGTGATGGATCTTGCTTGTTGTTTTCGGCAGTCGAATGCGTTTTTCAGTGGGGGAGGTTTGGATTTCGGACATTGTGTGTTTGGGAATTCTCAGCTGCGATTCAGGGGTAGATGTTTTAGGTCATGTTTGCAGAGAAAGATGAGGAAGCTCGCGGATTCGAGTGGGCCGGGGCGGGTTGTTTTGAGTAGGGCTCGTGGTGGAGATGCTGATGGTTTTTTGTGGAGAGTGAAGTGTCCGAGGTTGGTGAATCGAAATTTGGATAAATTTAGGGGGGGATTAGTTAGGGTGGATTGTCAAGGTAGTGATTCTTTGGCGTACATTGACGGGAACGGTCGGAATGTTGAAAATGTAGGCAGTTCTAGTGATGAGAATAAGCCTATCGGAGAGGGGGCTGATCACGGGGAATCGAGTGGTTCGAGTGAGGAGGAGGGAGGTAGCTCTAGCTTGGATGAATTGAAGGAATTGCTCCGGAACGCAATTAGAGAATTGGAGGTTGCTCATCTTAATAGTATGATGTTTGAGGAGAAGGCTCAGAAGATATCGGAAACTGCAATTGCTTTGAAAGACGAAGCGGTGAAAGCTTGGAATGATGTTGACAATGCTCTAAGTGCCATCCAAGAAATAATTGATGAAGAATCTGTTGCTAAAGAAGCTGTTCAGACTGCAACCATGGCGTTATCTATGGCTGAAGCAAGAGTTCAATTGGCTGCAGAGTCTTTGGAGGCTGCGAGAGTGTTGTCAGTTTCTGCAGATGTTTCTAACATTGGTAGGACTATTGAAGAAGAGGAAAAATCACTTTTAGGCGCTCAGGAAGAGATTTTGGGGTGTAGAAACAAATTGGAAAGTTGTGAGGCTGATTTGAGACAGCTACAGATTAAGAAAGAGGAGTTTCATAAAGAAATAGAAAGATTGAGGGCGGCTGCGGAAAAAGCACAGTTGAATGCTGTGAAAGCAGATGAGGATGTGGCAAATGTAATGATCCTTGCGGAGAAGGCCGTTGCTTTTGAGATGGAGGCTACACAGTGCGTAAATGATGCAGAGATAGCTTTGCAGAAGGAAGAGAAGCTGGCATCAGATATTTCTAAACAGTTGCCGTTATCTCAAGGACAAATGTTAATAGATGAGTCATTCCTTGAGGAAGATACAAGGAATCAAGAGATATCTGATGTTAAAGTTGAAAGAGAAGCATCAATTACAGATGCTTCACTTAATACTGAGCTTTCTTTCGAACACCAGTCTGATGTAACATGGAAGAATTATGAGGAGTCAGCTGCTTCTGATGATTTAAGTGATCAGGACAACGGAAAACTAGGGGTGGAATCTTACAAAGAAGCTGAAGCAGAATCTGAGTTGTCAAAGAATATATTTCAGACAAAAAAGCAGGAAACACAGAAGGATTTGTCCAAGGATAATTCGCCTCTCAGTGCCCCTAAAACATTGTTGAAGAAATCTTCTCGATTTTTGCCTGCATCTTTCTTCTCTTCCACTGCTGATGAGGCTGAGTTTACCCCAGATTCATTTTTTCAGGGTCTTCTGTTGTCTGCAAAGAAGCAATTGCCTAAGCTGGTCATCACGGTGATGCTTCTTGGCGCAGGGTTCGTCTTACTATCAACCTCACAAGTTTCTAGATTATTCACTCTTTCTTATATTTACTCAATTCATTATCTTAAAATCCTATGACGTTTAGGATGTATGACTAATATTGATTCACGACTTGATTCCATGTGGGATGTGTTCAATAATAAACGTTTTGAAAGTTCATAATTAGTAAGGCATAACGTGGCAAGATGCAAGCTCCAAGTCGTTTATGCTTTAGAGAGCATGCTTAAGTTTTCAAAGAAAGGTGTTTTAATAGCTAATAGGCTATAAAAATCAGGGAATGTCTTAACTCTTGCTATCATGTAGAAACCATAAGAAACTGTCGAGGTAATCCTAAAAATTCGTTTTCTAGTTCTCTACCTGACTCCTGACCAACAAACATTTAGGTAAAAAAAAGATTTTTTTGCATGAGTAATTTAATAAATTTTTTTTAATGGTACATATCTGGAATAAAATACTGTGAAAAATAAAAAGGAAAATACTCAAATTCATGTATAAGCCAGTCAAAGAAGTCACATTATCAATGAATAAATTAACTTTATTCATTTCATAATCGAAATATTTGCATTTATTGGAACAATACGATAACGATTAACTCTAAACTGTAGTGCCTGCAATCTCATTTATGCTTGCATTTAATTTGTTTAGTGACTATCGAGTAATTGGCTACTTGCACTAGTTGATGTTGATTATTTTTGTTTACTGATGAAAGGCATTGGTTAATTTACAACTATATATTGGAGGCTCCCTTATTATAGATGTCTACTATATTGTAACCGTCAATGCTTTACTTGGCTGCGTTGTGTAAGTGGAAATGTTTGCAAGAAAAGTTTCAACAATCCTAACATATTGGGAAACATTTATCACAGAGTGGAATTCATCTGGCCAACACCAAATAGTTGGGATGAAAATTTGTGTGCATGTTTTATTTATTTATTTTGAGAAAAAACACCAGAACTTAATTGACGGGTTTAGGGCTAATTTTTTTTTTTCACGGCTTTTTTATGGATTCTTTTTTTAATGGCGTATTTGATCAATTAAAAAGATGCTTCATTACTCAAAATCTATTTTTTTATTTTTGTCTAATTGTATAAATTGCTCTCATTATGCAAAATTTTATCATTTATCATAGAGGGACCTTTCTTATCAATCGCGTTGAGAAGAATACTCAGTTGCTGCAACAACCAGATATTATTTCTACTAGTCTTGATGAAGTGTCCTCAACTGCAAAGCCTTTGGTCCGCGAAATTCGGAGATTGCCTAGGAGAGTGAAGAAATTGATTGAGATGCTACCACATCAAGAAGTATGGTCATTTTTTTTTTCTATCTTTACACATGGCCTAGAAATGCTAATCAAAATATGATAGAAAATATAAAGCAAAAACTAAGGGTCTGCATGATTGACATCACTTAGATTCTTTATTTTTCTTAAAATGTCTATATTATATTTTAGTAGGAAAAATATATTGCACACTTGAGACACTTTTATGTGTTTTTCAAATTGATTTGTTGTTTTCTGATTTCTCAGATAAATGAAGAGGAAGCTTCCCTTTTTGATATGCTTTGGTTATTGCTTGCAAGTGTCATATTTGTGCCTATCTTCCAAAAACTTCCAGGAGGTAAAAGTTAATTCTTGTACTCGATATCTTGTCTTTTGTGTTTAAATGCAACAGTGTTTTCGCCTAGGCACTGCCTTAAGCGTTTAGAGGTGTTCACCGCCTAGCCCTTAATAAGGCAGGCGGTGGGCCTGGAAATAATTGTTAAAAAATATTTTTTTTGATTGAAAATACTTTTTTATTTTTTAAAAATATTATTTATTTATTTAAAAAATATTTATTTATTTCAAAATGTGTGGAAAAATGTGGAGTTGAAAATATGTTGATGAGAATGTATAGGTGACAAAGTATGCCCCTTACCGTTGAGAAATCTCTAATTAAATTAAATTATTTTTTAGGGAGGTCTAAGTAAATATTTTGTCGTCCGCCTAGGCATCGCCTCAACTAGGCGGGGATAAACCGCCTAACACCACCTTGCCGTATTGAAAACATTGAAATGTAGTGTACTCTAAATTAGTTCCTAAGACAAAGGACCGGTGCTCATGCTCTTAGGTCATTTTTTTGAAAACAATACCCTTTTAAGTGTTTTCGTTTATTTTGAGAAATTTAAAGTGGGGAGTGAGCAATATATTTGTTTGATGTATTTTTTCTATAATCAGTTAGATAAACATCAAAGACAAAAACTTTGACTTCAACTTAAACTTAATTCACTTATCATTAGAATTTAAGTATGTCCAATTGACGTGAGAGTTCTGTATTAAGAAACTAAAGATCTTCAGAAGTTAAGAATATGGCTTGCCTTAGAAATATTCGCTGTTCTTAGACTTAAGAGTACCTGAAAAGAGATTAATTGGATCATTGTTCTACAGTTTCTCGTTTGTCTAAAACCCATCACTTACCTCAATTATGCAATATGCATGTCTCTTCCAACCGCCATGCCCATACCTTCAAGTAGCTGTTGCAAATAAACTTTGCTTAGTTGTTCAAGTATGATGGAAATCTTAGCTGTACCATTCTGATCTTATGTTGGATTTTGAGAAAATTAGTGAAAATAATACACAGTTGAGGTGTATTATGTTACCGGTATGATGATTTTTTTATGCTTTCCCCTGTTTGCTTGTGTATAAGGGAGGTCCATCATATTTGTGCTCTCTTCTGTTTGATCGTGTCTGGTAGGTGCATTGTGCGAAAGTGTTTGTATATCTGACTTTGCCTTTGTATACTTTTACCAACTTGTTGTACATCCCGCGTATTCTTTTAGTTGGCGAACTTGGAGGGATTGAGGGATTTAGCATGTGCCCCCTGGGTCTCCGCTTTTCTAAGTGTTTCTGGAAATGTTTCTTATCTTATTTTGTATTTATAAATGCTTTTCTTGTGCTTGCATGAAGCAAAGAGAGGGAGGACCGAATAATTGTATAAGATCTCTTCTGCTTCGGCAACTTCTAGAACAACTTCTTTTTGAAAGCGTATTTATAATATCTTTTGAAGACTTATACTGCATAAGGTTTAAATTGATGAATGATGATTTTTCTTCTAAATGTTACATGTAGGTAGTCCCGTGCTTGGGTACTTGGCCGCTGGTGTCTTGATTGGGCCTTATGGTCTCTCAATTATTCGCCATGTGCATGGAACTAAAGCAATTGCAGAATTTGGAGTTGTTTTCTTATTGTTCAACATTGGCCTTGAGGTTAATTTCTTATTAAAACGCTTTCCATCTTGATGCTATCAATGCTAGGAGCTTCAACTGCAATTTAATTTTTTCCTGAGTGATTAAGTAGAATCTGCTATTTGTCTCTTGCAGCTCTCTGTTGAAAGGCTAAGCTCTATGAAGAAATATGTGTTTGGGCTAGGCTCAGCTCAGGTGATTGAAAGTTTCTTATTTCTAGACCCTGTTTGATTGGACGAAAAAGGAAAATGTTCCAAGGAAATGGTAAATTCCATGGGAAAATGACATTTTCTTGCGTTTGATAGGAAAATTTTTATCGCGAAACATTTTTCCCATGATTGCCTATTTTCCATATTAAGACCTGTATATTTTCCCACCTATTATGGCGGGCAAATTTAGTTTTCTTTTGAGAAAATGAGTTTCCATATTAACACACATTAACTATATATTTCAAATATGAAATTATTATATTTAATATATATGGTAAATTTTCATATTTATTTCAAACTTGTTGTTGGTGAGTTTTGAAGGAAAATAATTCTAATATGTGCAATCAAACACATGTATGAAAATTTTCTTATGAACATTTACTCGGGAAAACTTTCTTAAAAAAATGTTCTTCTCCTATTAAATTTTTTTTTGTAATCAAACTGGGCCTTAGTTTATAGTTTGGGATCTCTTTTTTGCTCTCTCTATGGCCTCTCCTGATATGCATGCTTGAATGTAGGTTCTAGTAACTGCAGCTGGGATTGGATTAGTTGCTCATTTTGTTGCAAGACTGCCTGGTCCTGCTGCTATTGTCATCGGGAATGGCTTGGCATTATCTTCTACAGCTGTTGTCTTGCAGGTGACGTTAGCTACCATTTTCTTGGTGGTTTAACAAATTGTGGGGTGATCATTATGTGTCTATATCAGTTTATATGTTGTGGAGACAGTTCACTAGTACAAAATAGAGAACAAAAGCTCTTTATCCTGCTATCAACATGTCAGTCCTTGTTGAATTCTTAAGAAATAAATGCTGCTTGCAGCTTCACGGTCATTTGAAAAATTTAGTGTTTCACAATCTCTATCTTGTTTCTTAGCTTTTCAACTGAATTACTTGCTCCAGTTATCTTAGGGGGCTGATTCATGTATCTTTTCCTATTTCTTTGCATTATTTTATATTCTTTCTGTAGGCTGGCTGGAATACGATGCGTCATGGTTACAAGTGTATGGGTCGAAGTTTTAATGATTTACATTGAACATAGGTCCAAATGCAAGTTAGGGTAATTAACTTCGATAAATTATGCTATCATTATTTGGACCTGGAAATTCTTATTTTCACTTATTTTTCTTTTGTGCAACTTTAAAATTAAAAAATGTTACAGTTCTTCATGCGTGTTGATTGTACTTAATAAGGTTCCTCTTTCGCTTCAGTTGCACACTCAACAAGATGGGGTCATCTCTAAAGTTTTTGTGTCTCTTGAATGCAATTAATCCCCTTTCCTAGTCTTGCCGCCCATAAATCATTTGTCATTTTACCTCTTTATTTTCCCTCTTGTTATTGTCGGAATTTGTGGATCTTAAATCTCGATATTATCTTTCTTCTTCTTCTTTGGTTGATAAATTAACCAAGTATTAAGTTTCCTTGTCGAAGTGGATGAATATTGTTCTTGTGAATGAAATAACTGTATTGATCTTGCAAATCGACATCTTCTACCTAACCTCCCCAATTATAATTTTAATTCACATATATTACCTAACTCCACCCACAAGTCTTGAGTGTTTAATCCCAATTAGGTCTTAACCACTTGCCTCAAACTAGGATTTTTGCCCGACCTCTGCCAGCTCGTTCCCCTGCCTTCTTTCTACTTAGTTCGTATGGCTTTTTCCTCTTTAATGAGCATCCTATCATTCTCATGTTTATCTCATCAGGACCCCGTCTTAATTGGGATTCACATCTTTGGACTCTTTATTTTTTCATACAGCGCGCTTGTATGCTGCAGGTTGTTTTGCAAGTCAACTGTTAGTGATATATACAGACTTTCTTGGTTTCATGGATTTGTCTTTATTTGCTTTCCTTAACCATACGTTGCTTTGCGTTTATTCTTTTTTTCATCATTTTGTCATTCTCTAATTTTTTGGAAAGCACACCATCAACTGTACTAAATTGAGCGCAATAGAAGAGTTTGATCCATGTAAGGAATTGAGCATTTGCTTCTTGTTGTTGTTGTTGTTTGACGTTCTCAAAATTCTTGTATCATTAGGTGCATTTGATTACAACTTTAATTGGATAATCTCCTCTATGTATTCCTATCAAGCTTCCCAATAGTTCAATGACTTCAGTTGGAATTTACTAGTTGGAACTTTCTTTCCATTTTAACGGTGTGAAGGAAATTTCAAAAGAATGGAATACTTTTGCAGGTGTTGCAGGAGCGAGGGGAAAGCACATCAAGGCATGGACGTGCTACTTTTTCTGTTTTGCTATTTCAGGTATGTCAGGTTTTTGAAGATAATTTTTCGCTTCCTGTATGTGTTATTTTACCAATTTTGATTGGAAATCAGTTGTTCTGTTCCTTTCTATAGTCACGCAGAGGTGGACTGAACATGAAGGCATGGTCATAATATATATATATATATATATATATATATATATCAGTGGAAAGAAAAGAAAAAATATAAGGGCTTGTCATTTCGAACTCACTCTTTATTAGTAATTCGAAACTATCATAGCTTCTGTTTTTTTTTTTTTTTTTTGAAAGACTACAAGTGTAAAAGTAACTATTGCACATGTTGAATACTTGAATATTATCTATGTGTTCGGTTGGGGGTTCTGCTCATGTTGGAGTCAAGAGTTTTCAAATAAGTTTGTTTCTTTATATATATACATATACTCCCTCTGGTCATTTATATAAGTCGTTCTAGCAAAAACTTTTTGTTCAAAATTGCAAGTCGTTTTCGGAATTCAAGAGTGTATTTATTGCATTTTTACCCAATTTACCCCCTTATACAATTCAAACATTTATGATTCTTCAATTCATTTAATAGCAAAGGACATATATGTAAATTACACACGTAATTAAGGCTGCCTTAATTCTTGTGTCCTTACCTTAAACGACTTATATAAATGACCGTAGGGAGTAAGTATATATATATATATATCATTTATATGTTTTTAATCTTGCACCTTTACAGGACTTGGCCGTTGTGGTTTTGCTGATATTGATACCTCTGATTTCACCAAATTCTTCCAAAGGAGGGGTAATTTCTGATTTTTGTATCTTATTCCATGCACATATTTCTCTATTTATACTTTTTTCCCTCAATCAATTCTCTAAGGCTTATTTGGAGTAATTACTGGAAGTTGTATGTAATTAATACGATGTTGTTTTTCTTGAGGGGCATCTCATGATAAAAAATGCGCGCATATCTTTGTGTTCCTGCCACTCTTATTTGTGCTAATAAGGGTTTTGCTTATTGTATGCGGAGAGATTAGTATTTTAATTTTAATTTTCACTCTGTTGTGCTTGCGAAAAAAGTCCTGCTATGCTGATAGAAGTATGTTAATGTGCTCTAGCAGTAGACTACTAAAAACAATACAAAAGCCTCTTGTACTCAAGAAAATGAGTTCATTTTAGTTGCAAGCACACATGTAAAGGTTTTGGTATTTACATGGCAAGTTGTGTAAAGGCTTTGAAGTTTTCTATTTACCAAAAAAAAAAAAAAAAAAAAAAAAGAAAACTGGAAAAATGTGGTTCACCTCTGCAAATACTTTAAATCTCAATAATTTCAGTAAAATGCTAAAAGTTAAAATTACACAAGTATACAACATCAACAACAATAACAAATCTCAATCTCAAATTAGTTAGGGGATCTAAGTCTAACTTTGCCATTCAGTTTGATTTGCGTAAAAACTCCACAAGTATTTTGTAGCTTGATTCAATAAATAGTACACTCCTGAGAATGATTACCCTCAATCATTTCAAAAAATTAATTAGATTAAGATGAATAAATGAATAATATGACCTAATCATGAATCATATTATTATTAGATCAATTTCAGGTAATATAGAGCCTTTGATCTTAAAATCATGAGTTGGGCAGTTAGATTCATTGTTGCTTAATTTCAATTCATAAGAATTGGCACATGACGTATGTTTATTGGTCTTTTAGTTAGGTTTTCAAATATTGCTTGGTTGCTACTGCTATTATCATTAATTTTTTATGAATATAAATTTGTAGAGTAATACTCTTTGATGTTTTCAGGTTGGCTTTCAAGCTATAGCTGAAGCACTTGGAGTAGCTGCTGTAAAGGCAATTATTGCAATTTCGGCAATAATTGCCGGAGGACGCTTGGTAATGACATCTTTAAGATCTTGGAATGTTAGGTGTAGATCTTACTCGAAAAAACTAGAGGGCCGCTAAGGGCACCCCACCATTTCATGAGGGCACCCAGTTAATGTGGGCACAAATCGATTTACCTGGGGCACCCAAAAATTAAACCCAAAATACCGAAAATGCCCCTCGTGCAAAAAACCCTCTCACCCACCCTCGTGCAAACCCCTGGGCACCCCACCACCACTACCACCACCACCCTCGTTCACCGAATTCCTGGTGGAAGAATTCATTTGTTTTGAACCGAGCAGTGAGAGGAATCCCCGAAATCGTGTTCTCCGTCCATCGCCGTGTGTTTCTCCTTCGTTCTTCTAGGTTTCTGCATTTTGTAGGGTCCGTTGTATGAGCCGATTTCGTCTCCAAATTAGGGCTCGGTTGAAGATCGACGAATTAAGTTACATTTGGTAGAGTAGATGTAATGTGTGGTAGAGTAGATGTAATGTGTGTGTGGCGGTTTGTTAAAATGTAAAAAAATTGGGAAATCGTGGTTCTCGGCCACACGGGCCGAGATCGTATCAACCGTCTCGGCCTTGGCGAGACATAAGCTAATATTTTTCGGAACTCGCAGCTCGGCCACGTAGACCTAAGAGTGAACCACGTATCGGTTTTCCAGGCTCGGTCGTCAGGAGAGAGTCGAGCGAATTGAAATGGTCAATTCATCTCGGTGGTGTACAACCGAGACATTTAAATGGGACTCGGTTATACAAGACCGATATATTGGTATACTTGTCGGTCATGGGTGACCGAAAATATGGTTCGTTTCACGAACCTGCTTGACCGAGACATCAGAAATGGATGAATTTGAACATTTCAGTTTCAAAAAAATCTCCGTAGTAGTCAAACTAACAATACAAGATTGAAAATCCAGCACGACAATTTGCACCGAACCTTAATTAATTATAAATCTCCGTAACATTCAAACTGACTATAAAAAGGGTCCATCCATAAGTAAACAACAATTAAAACACAACACAACATTTGCATATACATAGAACATTCGGACGAATTGGCAAAATTTCTAAATGTTTAGCCGTCTAGGTACCAGCTTTAACCTACGGTGTATCTAAATCTACAACAGGTATGGTGGCTTCATGATCGCGCTTGCAATGGGCGCGATGTCTCGAAAAACGAATCCATCTCGCCAACCTTTGGCGCATCCTCAACGTACCGATCCCACGATGGATATAAGGATGGCAGCGGTGCATTCACACGCAACTGCACCTGTCAAAGTGAACAGTAGAACATAGAAGATATTGTCACAAACCCGATTAAGGGGGAAACAAACCAATTCACAAAAAAATCATAGAACTTACCCTAACCCAATGGATATTCCTTTCATTCTTCATTGCAATGATAAGTCTGTTGTGCAATGACGACGTTGGAGTACTACGTAGAGGTAGGAATGTGGAGGCACTCCCATGCGAGAGGTTGACGAGAATGACATTGAATGCGGTGGATACTAACAATCCCATGTCTGGAAGTGTCAACCATTCTTTGAAAGATGCCCCCTCTTGATTCTCTGGGCAATGTACCGCATTCTTGACAGGCTCGAAACTCGAGCCAAGCACTTCCCGCCATAGGTATTCATACCCGATAATCTCATCGTACATCCGTCTACGCACAATCCTCCACCCGTCTACGTCGGCAAGTCCAACCCAGAGGCTATACACCTATATCCACAGCTTCCCATCGGAAACCACATCGATAATGGCATCAACATGTGGCAACCAATCCGGTTCTAAGCAATGACTATAAGCCATGTTAGATCCACTTTGCGTGCGTCGGCTGGCACGACGCATTTGTGGAACCTTGCATTTCTTCTGCCTAGAAGCTTTTGTGGAGTGGGAGGACTCAAATCCGATTGGAGATTAGGGTGCCTCCGACACTGGGGTGCCTCCGGTTGGAGACCCCGGTGTCCTCACACCGGCATCCTCAACTTCCCGCTCGCACTCCACAAAAGACGAAGGTGGACTAATCTGCCTGAGCTGCTCACTTTCACTCCTCCCCCGCATCCTCAACTTCCTCCTCCCTCTTATCCAATCTTCCCGCGGTGTCGTGATTGTGCCTCCCACAAATCACAGTGACATACCATAAGGAGTCGGCATTCTCCTTGACGTTAATTTGGAAAAGGCATCCACATTTCTTCGTACTAGTGTGAGTCCTCGCCTTTTCATCATTCCTTGATTTCTTTAAAATTTTTGCCGCTTTCCCCTTCCCAACTCTCTGAGCCAGTCCCCTATATGTCCCAGACCTGTCACAGGCAATTTTCACCCTTCCCCTTCGCTTAATGCCCCCGGCATCCGAGCGCTTCGTTACTAACACAAACTTTTTCTCGCCACCAATCAGTTGAAGCCATGAAATTGCCGCTTCTCGAGAGGGGAATGGCTTAGAAGGTGTAAAAGTGTCATTGTAGTCTGGAAAATTACAAGATAACGGCATTACCTGCAATACAAACAGTGTAACATTATAATCAACCAAAATGTATAGCACAATCACAAAAAAACCCAAAAAAATCGGTTCTCGGTTGTACAGTTCTGAAACTTTCTTCATAGTCTCGTTTACGTGAGACCAAGAGTTACCAGTACCCTCGGTCGTTACAGACCGTGACCTACCCTAAACCTCTCGGTCATCTGAGACCGAGACGATACCATACATCTCGGTCCTGCGAGGCCGAAACAATCGCGCACCCAGACAGATACTTCGGATAACCGCAAAAAAAACACAAAAACATTTGCAACATTACCTCAAGGACGACCTCCTCTGGCACCGAAGCATTACGATCCTCCATTATACAGTGGAAACAACTTCGGATTTGAAGAAATTACCAAACCCTACGTTGACAAACAAATCTTCATTTTCACTGTTATACGCAACTAAACAGTTCAAAAAAACCCGAAAATGGTTGTCAAACATTGTTACCTCGCTGTCGGACGAGCAAGAATCGATCAGCTCTTCGCCAAACGCAATGTGGCTGTGGCTTTGTGGTTGACGCTTGCTGGTGGGGTGCCCTAACTCCTTGTCGAAATGGTTTGTGGGGTTTGAACCATTATATATATACAGGGGCAAAATGGTCTTTTCCATTTTTGCTGGAATTTTTACAAAGAAGTTGGGTGCCCTCATGAAATGGTGGGGTGCCCTTAGCGGCCCTAAAAAACTAATGTTTGATTTTGGCATTTCCAGTAATCCAGTTGTTTCGGTTGAGAGCAACTGGCCTCATTTAATTTTCTTTTAATCAATTTATACAGTGTCTGTCTGTGAGAACTCATGCTATTGCAGATCTGGTGTGTAATAATATACTATTTTCATCCAACTATGCATTGCATACTGCATAGTGTTGCTAATTACATCAATGAAAGAAGCCCTTTTGCATCTTGCTGATTTGATCTCTGCTTTTTTAATTCATTCACCTGTCAAGACTAATGTTGCATGTAATGTCTAGGCTTCATTGAAGTTCATTGATGCCATCTCCAATATTCAGTGCCAGAAGAGCTTAAGTGATCCTTCGGATGTTGAAAACTAGATTTATTGCCTGGACGTATTATGACTTAGTAATTTTAACTTGAGTCATAAAATGGCAGTTGAGTCCTATGAAAAAAGAATGAGAACTGGCAATGTTTGTGGATTTGGAGAACCCATAATACTTGATTATAATTTCTAAAACATAGTTTGTTGTTTTTTTAACTCTAACGATCTGTATCATTTTACGTGTACGCTAATGTACTGCTTCTTCGTCTTGGAGTTGTCAGCATCCATTTGAATTTGATTTTCTTGTTAATCATTGTGTCACTTGCTGTTCTTTTATGATGACTTTTTTTTCCTGTTCTTGAATTCACAGTTGCTTCGACCAATTTATAAGCAAATTGCAGAAAATAAAAATGCAGAAATATTTTCTGCCAACACTCTTCTTGTTATCTTGGGCACTAGTCTCCTAACGGCAAGGGTACGCAGACATCTGTTTGGTAATCCTTTTACGTTCTTCCAAACAGCATTATGACCAGCTTTTTATCATTTCACAGGCTGGCCTTTCTATGGCACTTGGAGCATTTCTTGCTGGTTTGCTTCTAGCAGAAACAGAATTTTCGTTGCAAGTTGAATCAGATATCGCTCCCTACCGTGGCCTTCTTTTGGGTCTTTTTTTCATGACAGTATGTGATCTATTTATTTCACTGTTTTTGAAGTAGTACATCTGCTATCCATGGTGCTGTTTTCTAATTTTTGTTTCTAGACAAACAATTTAAATCCATGTATATTGTAGTATTTATGTTTTATACAATATGAACTTAAATTCATATTTGTTGGAAACTTGCATGTAGTAGGAAAATATTGAAGCAAATGTTGAAATATGGCTATGACTCATGGAAATTTTATGAACTTAGACAAATAAAAGCTTCTTATTAGAATACAACAGGAAAATTGTAGGTCTTTCAAAACCAAAAAAAGGAAGATTAACAAAAACCAAAAAAATAAAAATAGAAATAAAAATGGTAGGTCTTAGGGATTTGAAAAGCTCACCATCAATTGCACTTAATCGAGCACAATGGAAAATTTTGATCCATGTAGCCACCCAGTTAATTTGGGACTGAGGCTATGTTGTTGTTGTTGTTGTGTCTTAGGGAACTATATTTAGTTAACTAGAGATTGCAGAACTCTTGGGTAAAGCAAATGTTTATCAAGACTATGGAATCTATTTATCTAATATTGATTTTTTTTTTTACTCTGAATGATGGCAGAAATGTTTATACAAAATGTATGGATCTTTTAGGTAGGTAATAAGTTGAGATACGATTTTTCTACATCAAAATTATTAAAAATTGATGCAACTTGAAAATTGAAATATCAAAGTTCAACCTCATACAAAAGGAGTAGAAACAAAGAACAAATTATGAAACAAATTGAAATAAAGAGGTTCTGGATTCCAACACTCATCCACATATCTACTACCTTCAGTCTATAATATAAGTCGTTTTACCCAAAACACACATATTAAGGCATTCATTAATATGGCTTCAAATTACATTTTTGTCCGTGCTTTAATTATATGATTAACTGCGCCAACCCTCTATTTTATTTTTAATTGCAATTAATGTTTAGGGGTAAAATGGGTGAAGAGGTACAAAAATTCTCTAGAAATTCTGAAAACGACTTGTATTTGTTGACAGATTTTTTGTAGATGACTTATAAAATTGACCGGACGGAGTTCGTAATTCTTTATGCTGTAGATATTGAATGATATTAAGGCACATCTAGCTTAGGGAACCCCTTGAAGTGCTGCACATAGCTGTGCTTCAATTAGTTGAACGGTGCAAAATGTTGCTGTTGGAGAATAATAGATTGCCCCTTAAAAATAAAATGTTTTGCATGGAAATATCTTTGACCCTTGTCTTTTTTCCAAAATTAAAAAAAGAAAAGAAATCCTGAAAGTTCAACTATATTACTGCTTGTGTATATCATATGTGACACCATTTAGTTGTTCTGGAATTTTATAGGACCTTTTGACATGCATGATTTTTTTTTCATGGGTATATTAGAATGTTTTTAGGCTTTACGGTAGGCTTTAATCTTATCTTGACTAAAAATAATAGTTAAAAGTTATTGTATGTCTATGAGTTTTAGGTATGCAATTGTGCCTATTGTTCTTTATCATCACCTTTTGTGCTCATAATATATATGCTTGCATGAAATTTCCATTTCGATGCACTTATCTTTTTTATAGCTTTTTTGCTTTTGCTTACATTTGCTGGTATGACTTTGAAGTTTGAATTGGTTCCCTTTTCGATGCTATGCCAATCATTTAGGAAACATGTTTAGGCAGCTGCAGTACTTTCTTTTCGCTAATTCCATGGAATTTCAGGTTGGAATGTCCATTGATCCAAAGCTTTTGGTCTCAAACTTTCCTATTATTATGGGGACACTGGGATTCTTGATTGGTGGAAAGACTATTTTAGTTGCTTTAGTTGGCCGCCTGTTTGGCGTTTCAACGATAGCTGCTTTAAGAGTTGGCCTTCTTCTTGCCCCTGGTGGGGAATTTGCATTTGTAGCTTTTGGAGAAGCTGTCAACCAGGTTTGTTTCTTATGAACATTATTCGTCACTGTTTTATATTGGCAATGGAGATAATTCCAAAATGTTTATGGATCATTTTCAAGCTGGTGCATAGATCCTTGGTGCGTCTGAAGCCCGTGAAAAAGGGACAAACAAAAATCATAAGTTTTGAGATAGAGAGGAAGGAAAAAACTCATGATCTCTTATTTAATTTACTTTTCACAAATGGAATTTAGGATTTTAAAGACTGATGAATGCACATAATGATTCATTAGTAATTTATGATAAAAAAATATGGATTCTGAATGCAGGTGGTCAAGCTGTCAGATTATATTAATATATTTATTTTTTTCTGAATGTGATGAATATTCTGAGTATCAGATATTTGACAAACCAATTAGATCATGAACTATCTTAAATCACTTAAAAAAGGATTCCCCATTTTGTTTTCAACTGTGAAATATAGTCCAACAAACCTTAGTTGCTTTTGGTTTACAAGTCGAAGCTTTTTTCCAAGTTATCTAATTTTGTTATTGTCGTTGTTTTTGTTTTTTTCTTTTTTGAGTTGCTTTCAGAAATATGTATTTTGGATTTTGGCTACACCAAACATAATTCTCTTGATTTTGTGTTGTTTTTTGAATATTCAAGATCAAAGAAGTGTTTTTGACTTCTATGCCAATCAATGCCTTAGCTTTTTCCCAACTTGTTTTTTGTTAAATATCATATTGATGGTTTCTTTTCTCATAAACAAAATTTATAAAAAGAAAAAATGTATTGATGTACAAAAGTGCAATCCTTCGGTAAAGTTTGTATGTTCATACTACACACCATAAAACATGAACAACATTTTTAGTTATATCGGTTTTCATGGTATGGATAGCATCAGTTTAACAAATAAAACAGGTCATTTTATCTTAAATCTTGAAGGTCTTATTCTATGTAAAAGGTTCTTTCCATTGGATTGTTCATGGAAGAGTTGATATTTGCAATCTATCTCAATACATGCTTGTAGAGTGTAAAACATAATTGTATGTCTTGAGACTCAATAACACAGTAGCGTCAATTACGATAGCCCAAATACAGCATTGTCACCTTTTTCATGAATTTGTTGATTTTATTCTATCATTTTATATATAAATTGTTTTTCTTTTTTTTTTTCTTATTTTCCCCTTTGTGTAGAAACAACCTTGGCTAGTTTGTTTAGGCCATTGCCGCGAAAATATTTCGAACTTCCCAAATTAATTAGTTTCTTCAAACACCGAATTATGATTTAGATGCAAATAAAAAATTGTGAAACTTCTATCACAGAAAGGCCAAAACCACAAAATTCTTATATTTTAAATGCAAAGTCATTATTAAAAAGATCATAGCTAGTGTCTACTTATTAGAGGATAGTCCTAAAGAATATAGAACAAAAATCCTGATTCGATATATGAGGATTGGATTATGAAGAATCCCAAGCCTTGTTTGATTGCAAAGAAAATAATTCATGAGAAAATAACATTTTCTTATGAAAATCTTCGAGTAAATGCTCATAAGAGAATTTTTTTATGTGTTTGATTGCGCATGAGAATTTTTTCTCTCATAACTCACCAACAATATATTTTTTTAATGTAAATGATGTGAATTTAATATTTGTACATAAAAGATTAAAATTATATTATTTTTTACATTAATTTATTAAAAATTGAGAACTTAAATAAAATAACTTGATGTCATAAAATTACAATTTTGCCCATATTATAAATTTTTATTGTCCTGCCTTTTTGGTGTTTTGATTAGTTCATATATGTTTATATAACACATTTGTATCTAGACCTATCCAAATTCACAACATAGACCTATCCAAATTTAAAGATATTTAATTTAATTTAATTTATATTATATATATGGGCGAAAAAGTAATATTTATAACTAGGGTATTTTAGTAATTTATCATGCAACATTCTTTTTTTAAAGGGTCTTTAACAAATGTATGATAATTATTGTAGTTGAACATCGGGGTCATTATGTGTTTGAAATCATTTTATTAAAGAGAAAACTCAATTGTCCCATGCTAACAAGTGAGAAAATATATGGTGATTGGAATGAAAAATCGTCAATCATGAGAAAATATTCCGCGAGAAAATCTTGGTGATCAAATGCAAGAAAATGTCATTTTCCCATGGAATTTACCATTTTCTTTATAATATTTTCTTTTTGCCACGCAATCAAATAGGGCTTAAAAAGATCTCAAAAAAGGCCTAAAAAGAGAAAGAAATAATATCCAATGTCATTGAAATTGAACTCAAAGGAAAAAGAACTTAGAATTGAATATAAAATAGGGCATGGGATACTATAAGCTGTGTTATTAGTGTATATATACAGTGCGTATATGTACATATATGTTAAGAATCGAAGTCATTTGTAGTTTATTGCTTGCTAACTGTATGTCGAATGTTTCATCTATGATAGTTTTTTTTCTCTGATTTGTATTGTATAATCTGGTAAAATTAATGTAAGTAAACATCTTGTTTGCAATACATTGCCAAAATATAGATCTTGGTAAGACTTCAATGAAGTTATTTGTACTTCTCTTTCATGGTGAGGTTTTACAAAATTCATGCATCGATTTACACCTCACTCAATTGATGTGAGTTGTAAGTTACTGAGGTCTTAGGTAGAATCGAATATTTTATCTTTGCTTAGAGGACTTGTTAGTTCTTCCATATCTTTAAGGATCTTTGCTTCCTTCTCTTGAGATTGCCTTTTGAACATCCTTAAAAGCTCCGTTCATTCAAAGCCTAATCTATAACTGGTACAGAATGCATACTGATCTCCTCTCTAGGATAAACATTTTGAAATACATCAGTGCATGTTCCGCCACTCTATGGTCTTCGACTAGAAATCTATCTAGTAGAGATAAATTGTTCTATTGTTGTTTGAGTATCTATGAGTGACTCTTCAGTTTGCATCTTATTCTTAGATCCATATGAACTTTGCTTGTTAAGAATTCTTGCTTTCCAGTCTCTGTTCCTTTGTGATTATATCCCACCTGTTTTTGGAATCCTAAGCATAGCCTTGTCCCTTGACCAGCCAACCCTTCCTATTAAACTATTTGGAGGGTTGATGGAATTCAGTTTCTCTTTTTTCTCATTGCTTTTATAGTATGCTGCCAAATATCATACTTTACTCTCTAATGAATTTTAAACCTTCCTATGCCTATGACCTAGCCTGTTCGTCTAGAATCCCTCTATGGTCCCTCTATGTTTCTCTTAAGCCAAGGATGCTCCACCGATTTGGGTTTGGGTTTATAAGAGGTTGAGATCCTTCAAGTTTTTTGGCCAGCGCTTGAGCTCTTTTGTTGAATAATACTTCATTGTTTACATGGTGCTCATAATTCATATAGAAACCAAACATCTTATCTTTAATAGTGTTCTCTTAAAATTCAACATCTTTGAAGCATGCAATTATTATTATCCACATGTCTAAGAAAAATGAGTTTCAAAATATGTAAGTGTCAGCTTTGAATTTGTATGAGATATTAATTCTTTTGAAGTAATCTCCTTGTTGAATTGAACTATCCTAAATTGCTTCTGACTTCTGAGGCGCTGAATAGGATGCGTTCAAATTCTTCAATTGTTGCTCAATAGTACTTTAGTGGTCTTTATGATCGTTTTAGGTGGTTCCAATTGTTCCACAATTTTGATACAACAAACCTCTTTAACTCATACGATCGAGTTCAAAGGTGACAACATGTGTAAGTTAAACACAAGGTGCATTCCTTGCTCCTTTTGAATGTCAATAATTTAGAGTTCATGCTACATGTATTAATTATAACATTCACCACAATGAAGAAAATATTGATTTTTGATGCATTGACTTTTGGCTGTAGGGAATAATGTCTCCTCAACTCTCATCCTTACTCTTTTTAGTGGTTGGGGTTTCTATGGCTCTTACACCTTGGCTAGCAGAAGGAGGACAACTAATTGCATCACGGTTTGAACAGAATGACGTGCGAAGCTTGTTGCCCGTGGAGAGCGAGGTATATTGTCTTACTAAGGTTCCATTTGCTGCGAACTTGCATTTTCACTTTTTCTAGAACACAAACTATTGTCTCAACATTACTTCAGTTAGTGTTTTTGAGTTTTGATTTAGTTTCATATTTCACAATTTTATTGTAGTTATATGACTTAAATGGAATCAACATTCAAGTGCAAGGACACAAATCCAACTCAATGAAATCTATTGCTTTTATGCTTTCAAAAAAAAAAAAAAAAAAAAAAAAAAAAATCTATTGCTTTTATTGATGGTTCTATACACGACTTCCCCTCTTGAGAGCTTTAAGGTACAAATAGAAAGTGCCACCTGAAATTCGTTTGTTCAGTTCCTTCATTTATGTCTTGAGGGTGGCAATGCCATTGAAATTGGATCTGTTTGGGGTTAGCGATTTCGTTTGAGATCCAAGTTACTATGCTGAAGCCATCAGAAACTCGTTACTGTTTGATTATCAGCTCAGCGTCAGCTGCTGGCCTCTGAGAATACACAAATATGAGGCTTCCAACAGGTGTAGGACTAAGAACTATCTTGATATCTATTTGTGTAGTGATTTTTTAGCCCCTCTATGAAGCATGAATTTGAGTGTATGACATAACTGCCAATTACATCACTATGCATATCCTTCAAATTGAAACCAACAAATTCTAGGAGCAATATGGGTGAATGTATTAGAACTATCGTTGAAAGAAAGAGTAGCAGAATAAAGTTCAGTCCTTTGCTTTAGTCTTCTTTTTTTTTTTTCCTTCTTTGGGAGCTAAGATATTTGCTTCTGTTTGTTCTTGCATGCTTTCAAACATGGAGTGGCTTTCATATTCAAATATTCTGTTATATCAATTTTTTTTAAAAAAATCCAGTTCAGATGTATCTACTACCCTCGGTATAAGATATGCAATGCTGATTTGTGTTTAGAAGATAAATCAGTGTTTGACCCGCTAACATGCGCTTGGTCCTTTTTATAATTATTGAATTTATCATGTGATATTTGTAGATTTAGAAAAAGCATATAATAGGGTTCCTAGAGATGTTCTTTGGTGGGTTCTAGAAAGAAAAAGAGTGCATGCTAGATATATAGACACTATTAAGGATATGTACGAGGGAGTAGTAACGAGTATAAAGACATTTGAAGGAACTACAAAAGAATTTTCCATTACAATAGGATTACATCAAGGATTGGATTTAAGCCCCATATCTCTTTACTTTAGTTACGGATGAATTGACTAGGCATATTCAAGAGGATATACCATATTGTATGTTATTCGCATATGATATTGTCTTTGTGGACGAAACAAAAGATTGAGTGAATAGGAAATTAGAACTTTGGAGGAATACATTAGAATCTGAATGCTTTAAGTTGAGTAGGAGGAAGACCGAATACGTGCACTGTGAATTTAGAAATACTAGACATCGAGATGATGGAGTGGTAAAATTAGAGGAAGTAGAAGTTCCTAAAGTGAACCACTTTAGATACCTTGGATCAATCATATAAAATGATGGTAATGTTGAAGATGATGTCACACATAGAATTCAAGATGGATGGAAGAAGTGCAACATGGGTGATTTGTGATCGAAATGTTCCTACTAAGTTAAAAGGAAAATTTTATAGGACCACAGTTAGGTCAGCTATGCTCTATGGGAATGAATGTTGGGCTGTAAAACAACAACAATTTTATAAAATGAATGTAGCAAAAATGAGGATGCTTAGGTGGATGTGTGGTAAATCTTATAAAGATAGAATAAGAAATATAGAAACTCAAAGACAAGTAGGAGTAGTATCAATTGACACAAAGACGGCCTACAAATGCCCCCACTAGAAATTTGACTCAATAAAAATTGAAGAAATTCGACAAGATAGGGGTAGATTAATGTTAACATGGGACACATTATTTAGTAGGGGTTTGAATGGTTTGGAAAACTCACAATCAATTGCACTTAATCGAGCACAATGAAAGTGTTTGATCCATGTAGTCGACCCCAATTAATTTGGGAATGAGGCTATGTCTATGTTGTTGTTGTGGTGTTATCATTTGCTTAAGCAGGTGCACAAGGATGCATTAGTTGCTTTTTTTGTTTTGATTTTTTTTTGGCAAGATGTTCAACATTTTTATTAGACCAAAGTTAACTTAGGACGCATTAATTATGACAAGATGAAATGGTTTGGAAAGCTCACCATCAATTGCACTTAGTCAAGCACAATGGAAGAGTTTGATCCATTTAGATAACCTCAGTTAATTTGGGACTTATGCTATGTTGCCGTTGCTGTTCAACATTTTTATCCTTGAGACTCTCGAGAGACACTTACCATTTCATTATGACTTATATTGATGCATTCATGGTCACCTTAAATGCGTTCTTATAAATTTTTATTCAGTAAATGAACCTTGGGTCATCTTATGTTTTCAAAATGTTGGTAGACAGTAACCCGTTCATCTTATAGGCCACTTGCAACCAAATTGCTTAGGCAATTCACAGAGAACTGTACACTATTTGAGAACTTTTAGAGGTTGGAGATGTAGGTTGTGCATCATATGTTTTTAAGCATTGACTTTTTCTTTAATTCCTTCTTTGAGCATTCACTTAATTTTGATTGACTGAGCTTCTAATTCTCTAGTATTCTGTATGCAGTTTATATTTTTTTCTTCTTTTTTTTTTTGAAGTATTTCTTAATTGTTTATTAAATATAGTAAGCACTTCAAATTATTGCTATGTTGTATTGGACAAAAAAAATGCTGTTATGTTGTAAAAGTTTTGAAAATATATATTTCAATTCTTTTTATTTTGTGGATACCATGTGGAAGGATATAAAACGTAATAAATCTTTCCTATACTAGATGCAATTTTCACAATGTGGAGTATGTGTTATCTTATATTGTTTCTAATTAGGTATAAAATCCTTGTTTTGCTTATGGAAAAGCAAATAATTTTTCTTCATTGGCTAGACATTCTGAATTTGGGACTGAGGCTAGTTGTTGTTGTTGGCTAGGCATTCCCTTGTCAACTGTGTAGGCATTGCCTTGCCAGGATGGGGCTAACATCCTTTGCATTGACCAGACTGTCTTGTTGTGTGCAGACAACACTTGCAATATATTTTTTGTTATCTGCTTTTCTTGAAACTGTCATTGTGAAATTATTATATTTATTTATTTTAACTATTGTATCTCATTGACCTTGGGATCAATTTGATATTCAGACAGACGATTTGCAAGATCATATAATTATTTGTGGATTTGGACGTGTCGGCCAGGTGAATTATCATCGTCTTAGTTTTTCTTTTAATCCTAAATTATGGTAATTCATAATCTGATAATATTTAAAATTAGTCTATGTTTTCTGGAACTGTAGTGCTTATGTGATAATAACTAGTATGCTTTGTGTTTCTCAGATTATTGCCCAACTTCTTTCTGAACGCCTTATCCCATTTGTTGCACTTGATGTAAGGAGGTAAGGCTCTTTTTATGCCATGAGATTATCTTATAAGGTTGAGTTTTTCTTTTATATTAGTTCATTTTTTAATTCTTAAGATGAACACCTAGTTGATTCATTAAGAGATGTTGATGGTATTCTTCAGTGCAGAATGCACATTGCTTGATTGTATGTAAGCTCTGAGGTCATAGAATTTTCTCGTAGATGATTACATAAGATGTTGATAAATTATGACATTATGTTGTGGGAAGCTCAGAGAGATATGGATCTAAGGTGGAGATTGTTGAGGTGTGGACTGAAATCTTTTCCCTCATTGATTAAGAACTACTTCAGAATAGAGAATGTAATTTGTTATGTTTGGCTCAAGCTCCATGTATTTAATATTTTAATCTGGTTAGGAATTTAGTGTCAAAGTTTATATTAATTTAATGGCAGAGTTTGAGCTACAATAGATTTGGTTACTTGGAGTAGAAGTTGGTTGTTCTGTGATAAGGTTGCCACTCGATACAAGGAACTTGTAGGCTAACTCCCAATTGAATTATTTAATACCAGAGAGTTGGTTAAATGTGTCAGATACAGTTCTAACCAGTCCATGTTCATATTCCTATCACAAGAGTGCTGCATATGCTAATCCAAAATTCATAGGGCTGTTGCCAAAATGTTTAGCTTCTTGCACATGAGCGAGTTGGACTTTGCTTCAAAATTATTAAGCATATCTTGACTTCTTAGGCTGTTGTAAAAACTCACATAATCTGGCTTTATTCTTAACCAATCCTTTGGAAGGTTCGTCAAGAAATACTTTGCAACTTTAGATCATAGTTCATAAATGGATGAATCAAGACCAACCACGGGTTTGTATGTGATGGGAGAATGGTTTAGTTAAACTATTTCCTTGGAAAATCAGTAATCAATGATAATATTTGAGAGTAGGAACCTGAGAAGCTTCTGTAAAGTAACATTTAAATGCCTTGCAGTTTCTTTCTCACCGTCTAAATGTTAGAATTAGGAAAGTTTGTTCATGTTGTCTTTCTTAATGATGTGACAATTGCTTTTAATATTCCCACTATTTGTAATCAGTCATAGAAAATTGTGTATCTTCTTTTCAGTGACCGTGTGGCAATGGGTCGTGCACTTGACCTTCCCGTATATTTTGGAGATGCTGGGAGTCGGGAGGTAAAACAAATGTGTGAAAAGTTACCTTTTTCTTTCAGTAGTCGGGCTTCTCTAAAATGGGCCTGGATACACCATTTTTCTAGGTCCTTCACAAGGTCGGTGCTGAAAGAGCATGTGCTGCAGCGGTAACTTTAGATACTCCAGGCGCAAATTACAGAACTGTTTGGGCTTTGAACAAGTATTTTCCTAATGTAAAGACATTTGTCCGAGCCCATGATGTTGATCATGGTCTGAATTTGGAGAAAGCTGGTGCAACAGCGGTAAGTAGACAAATGTTGCAATCAAAGTTAATTCATTTTATAAGACTGTAGTTTGCTTGAATTTAGTATTGAAAAAATACTTCAAAACCTCCTATTCCAACATGAATTAGCTGTGCGGCTTGAATTATGTATCGAAAAAATACTTTAAAACTTCCTATTCCAACATGAATTAGTTGTGCCTAATGTTTGTATTTGTGGAAACTACAGGTCGTCCCAGAGACCTTGGAACCAAGTCTACAGTTAGCAGCTGCTGTTCTTGCACAGGTGATCAAACGTTATTATGATTTGTTTTTTATGAAAAAAGAAAAAAATTGAACAGAAAAAGGGAAAAAAACTTAAATTTGGCAAAGTACTGCTGCTGAAATCATTTTTGGGAGACACTGATGAAATGATAGTTACTTTGTTAAAAGGGCATGTTGCATCTGCTGTTTTAAAGCAATTACAATGAAAAAAGAAAAAAAAAAGAACAGAAAAAAAAAAAAAAAATACAAACTTAAATTTGGCAAAGTTCTACTGCTGAAATCATTTTTTGGGGACACAGATAAATGATAGTCAGTTTGTTAAAAGGGTATGTTGCATCTGCTGTTTTGATGCATCTACAAATTTGAATATAGAAAATAACCCATAACTTTTTTATGCAGCTGATTGTGGACAAGTCCATGAATTAAATATTCTTGCTAGACAAATGTTTTATTTATGTTTATTTTGCTCTTCTTCCCAGGCACGCACAGACTATATTCTAATTTTTGTTATGCATGGCTTTTCTCTATCCCATGTCCTAGAATTTTTTCGGTTTCCTTTTTCAGGCTAAGTTGCCTATGTCAGAAATCGCATCGACAATCAATGAGTTTAGAAGCCGTCATCTTTCCGAACTTGCTGAGGTAGGACTTCGGATAGGACTTCATATCTATATGTAGTTTGTTTGTTTGTTTGTTTTTTTGTTTTTTTTTTGGACTAAGCAAAGTTGTACTGTTTTATTGTCTTCCAGTGAAGCTTAGAATGACATGTATGTTGTGTTTGTCTGAATGACTTCTTATTAAACAGCTTTGTGAAACAAGTGGAAGCTGTCTTGGTTATGGATTTTCGCGGTTGGTTTCAAAGCCCAAGAACCAAGCCTCAGATTCCTCAGATGAGAAAGAAGCCATGGAAGGAACACTGGCTATATAAAAATCGTAAATACAAATTTAAAAGTAGAACAATTTTTCCCTTCCTCTTCATGATATGTTATGAAGAGGACACTGATAAACATGCCCTCTTCATGATATGTTATGAAGAGGACACAGAAAGACTCCGAAGAGAATTTGTATAGTTGATCATTTGTTTTGTACAGGAAAGAAAAGTGGCCAATATAACAATTTTTCCCTTCCTCTTCAGCAAATTTCGTCATGATATGTTATCCTTTCTCTTGTTTTCAGAAGGGGTTTCAGTGGTGCTGACCACTAAACATGCCTGTACATACAATAAACACATTAATTGATATGTGAGTCATCTCTCTTTTCAAATACACTTGTTTTCTTGCCATATGCGTCATCATTTCATTTCCGAAACAATACTATCAGGCGACTTATTAGGGTTCCTAAGAAATTTCTTTAACCAAACTAGGGATTATGATCCAAAAAGTCTTGTTATTGTAAGGAGGTTGGCTTTGCAAGCCAGTGCTTTACTGATTTGGAGTCAGAAATCGAAAGAGATTTAAGCAAATGACCTCGCAATCAACAAACAACAACAACAACATAGCTTCAGTTTTAAATTAATTGGGTTGGCTGCATGGATCAAACTTTTTCATTGTGCTCAATTAAGTGCAATTGATGATGAGCTTTCTAAATCATTCAAATCTCTCTTAATTAATGTATCTCATGTTAACTTTGGTCTATCCTATCTTGTCGAGTTTCTACAGTTTCTATTGAGTCAAGTTTTCTAATGGGACATTTATAGACCGTCTTTGCAGGTGATGAAACCACCGCAACCGCCATTTCTTAATTTTTGTATCAATTGGTGCTACTCCTACTTGTCTTAATATGTTTGATCTATTTTATAAAAAGTAACAAAAGTTTTACGCGGGTTGAAATGACCTTGCAAATTCAGATGGATAAAATTCAATCCAGGTCTAGTGTTAATTTCAAGTTCATGTAGTACTTTACAGACCTTCGATGATACTAATTGTCATTTCATTGAGGGAGTGAGGACTTGCACAAGCATTTGCAAAATTACTATTACTTGCCAAAACAAATGCAGGTTGCTTACGTGAAGGGATTAATGACTCATTGCCTAACATGAAGACGAGCTGGACATTGTAGGCCTGCCTTTCACATTTTCTTGAACACATGCACAAGATTCCAACTTGAATAAACCTCACAACTTCTTGTTCTGAAAATGAATTACCTATCCACGGATCATCTAATTCCAAAACTCTACCATCTCTCCATAGCTCCCATACCTGTTACAATTTTTTCTCACATCATTAGCAAATAGATAAGGGAGTACCTATATTGTATCCATACGTTTCAATTAGATTTACACAAATTTACTTACGTGCTTTATCAAATTCATCGAGAGACCTTCACTATAGAAACCAGTGTTCTTCTTGCCACTGATTATCTCAAGTAATTGGACTTCAAAGCTAAATACATCAGGTTTTATGGAGAATTATCCTCTCATTATACATTTTGGAGACATATAACCACTGCAAAATATTTCAAGAGAAAAAAAAGTTACATATGAATGCATAAATGTAAGTCTATGTCGGGATAAGGAGAAAAAACCGACTGGTTGGGATGTAATGCAATTTTATTAGAGCAAACTATTCCAACTACTTAACCCTAAAATTCTTCTTCTTGATTTACTTTTGTGATTTTTGTTTTTGAACCATTGCCGATCTTCCTATTTGATCGGCGGTGGTGTCAATCAAATCTCTTTTGCATTTTATTCATACAATAACCAACAGATATAATCAGATTTGTGGAGATTGATCTATCCTTATTGCGATACATCTTTATCAACGGCGGCACATGATTGATCTTATCTTTAGTTTTAGGTTTAATAGCATAATATATCCTAACGTTTCGGATTTTTGAAAAAATTATCATAATGTTTCAATTTTGACAAATTTATCTTAACATTTTGACATTGCATAAAATTTATCATGTGCATAATTTAGCCCACATGATTGCTGACATGGCGTTCAGATGTTAAAAAACTTAACCCCCATTAAGTATTAGTTGAATATATTAAACCAACCTTAAAAAAAAAAACGAAAAGCAAAAACTAAAACTAAAACAATTGAGCCCAACTGGGGATGCAAGTGGGGTGGGGAATCCCACGGAAGACGAGGTTCCCCGCAACGGGGATGGGGATATAAATTTAAATGGGGATAGAGGTGGGGATAAGGATAAAATCTCATATCCATGCGGGTATGAGTACAGGGATGAGAAAAAAGATATTTCGCAAGGATCCCATCGGAGAATCCTCATTGGTAATATCCTCGGGGATCCCCGCGAAGATTCATGTATTTATCAAATACATCTATATACATTGTATATATCAATTTTATATAATATTACAAGGCTTTCACTTTTCACTAGTGATAAATAAATTCTAATGTGATTTATAATTTTAACTTGTTTGGTTAATTATATGTTTTTTAAATGATTATATTTTTGTTTTGAATTGTTTGCAACTATATTTATATGCTATACTTTATTTGGTTGAAATTTTCAACAATTGTAATTATATGCATGTGTACCATACTTTTTATAAATTTTTGAAAAAAATTAAGTGAGAAAAAATATTTTCCCGCAGTGATTTGTCGTAAATTCCCCACAAAAATCCCCTCGAGGATATTCAATGGGGAATGAAATGGGGAAACAATAGCTAATCCGATAGCTGCTTTAGCGGCTGCAAAAACTATAACAAAAATGGAGAAAATGCCTCCTTTTAATTGATGATTATCAAACAAATTTAAAAATGTTACGAAATTCATATTAACCGCGTTCAGTATAAGTTCAAGACACATAAGTGGTGTAACCATATTTCGACTTGTAATCAATCCATAGATATAGATAAAAAATAAATAGGCACTCAAAACAAGTACATGTTCGAGCAACATTGACCCCTGACCAATCTCGACCAATCTCAATTCCTTTCAATATGAACAACAATTCCCGCGATTCGATTGACTAGAATATGACAAAGACGTAATAAAAGAAAGTCTTCATAGTAGATCGAACTAAATGCACCATGGGAATTTCTCATTCCCGTGTGGATTAGGCAGGGATGAGAATGATGATGAAATTTCATCCCCACGTAGGGATGGGTATGGTGAATGAATTCTTAAGCGGGGATGGGGATGGAGATGGGGTCCCATCCCCTCCCCTTCCCATTTGCATCCCTAAGCCCAACTAAACCAACAAAAGGCCTAACTTCGAGTCCTCTTCTTCCTCTCTTCGATTCTTCAACTTCTTCTCCATCTCTTGTAAACCTCCTTCGACACGCTCTCTCTTGTAGACCTCCTTCGACGCGCTCTCCATCTCGCACCAGGATTTTTTGCTTCTTCTCACACCTGAAATTGCTGTTTCATCTCGCACTCAACTCCTCGTCAAAGCCAAGCCACCACAGTGCTCCATCCCCATAACCTTGATTCTCACAGACGTCATTCCATTGTTGCCAACTTTTTGATTTTGGTAAGGCAATAGGTTTATACATATTCATCGTGTTGTCTTTTTCTCTCTGTTTTTTTTTTTTTTGTCAAATGTCTTTCTGTATGTATACTTTTTTTTCAAGATACACTAAAGTCAATAATGTGGGTGTTCACTGTTTTACTCCCGGTTGCAATTCATTTATTGCTAGGAAAGAGTTTTTTTTTTTTTTTTTTTTTTTTTTTTTTTTTTTTTTTTGTGGCCATGTAAAAGGTGGACCATGGACGAAGGAGATGTGTATGTGTAATTTTATTCTCTATTTTAATTATTATTATTTTTGGGTGTTGAAAGTGGTGCTAGAGCTCCATTTTACTGATTACTCTATAAACTGGTTATTCCCTCATGTTGTCCATGAATTGAAGTACTTATCATATTTAATGCTTATCCCCACATAATTGTGATATAGGTATTGTCAAAACTATGGTTTCCACCGTGTTTTAGGTATAAATTTGGATTGCCTATTTAGTTATGTGCAGGATACCCACTGAGTTGCACAAAAGTAATGGAGTAATTAGCAAGTTTCTATACGGATCCTAAGACTTCAATGAACTAAAATGTAATCAACTCAATCAATGCTAGAGGAAAAGCCGAAATAAAGGGTGATCTCTATACAAGATCCTAAGACTTCAATGAACTTTCTCAAAACAATAAGAAAAAAAAGTGTTATTGGAGTAAACAATTTGAAAATGAAATTCATTATCTGTTGTGATTTGGGTAGTCAGCAAGTTTCTATATTTTTATAATCTAGATGTTACTTAAATAATTAGTTTTCTTTCAACCCCAAAAAACAAAGCATTAATTAGATAAATAAACTTTAAATGGAGAGAAACAGAGAAGTAATTTAGTGGAGAATCCCTTAATGAATAAACGACATACCTTCATGTTGATGGCTTGGAAGAAAGTTGAGGCGATGTTACTGTAGCTTTGATGAGGAGTTGAGAGCGAGATGAAACAACAAATTAACTCGGGTGTGAGATGAAGCAGAAAATCCTGGTGCAAGATGGAGAGCGCGTCAAAGGAGGCATGTGAGAGATGGAGAACGCGTCGAAGGAGGTCTGCGAGAGATGAAGAGCGCGTCAAAGAATCGAATAGAGGAAAAAGACGACTTGAAGTTATAGCTTGTGTTGATTTAGTTGGGTTCGATTGTTTTGTTTTTGTTTTTGTTTTTGTTTTGTTTTGTTTTGTTTTGTTTTGTTTTTTTTTTTTTTTTCTTAAGGTTGGTTTAATTTATTCAACTAATACTTAAAGGGGGTTAAGTTTTTTTAACATTTGAACGCCACATCAACAATCATATGGGCTAAATTATGCATAGGATGAATTTTATGCAATTTCAAAATGTTAGGATAAATTTGTCAAAATTAAAGCGTCCAGTAGAATATTACTCGCTTTAAAGTCCCTATGAATGATTCTCAATCTCGAGTCTTAGATGAAGATATAAACTCCTCTAGCAATTTCAAGAATAATCTCATGGCGCATTGTCCAATCCAATGACCTATTTTTAGTTCGATCTGCATATATACATTATGTACAAATGTTACTAAGCAAACAATATTATAGTGTACAAATATTTAAAGACAATGCAATTTTAAGTAATATAAGTCGAAGCATACCGAAAAGTAGAAAATTCAAGCTTTTTATTTGGCATGTATTGGTAAACCAACATTTTTTCTTCATCTTCAACACTGCCTAGAATCTGAATAAGATTTCTATGTTGAAGTTTTGCTAATAGCACAACTTCGTTTTTAAATTCGGTCCGGCTTTGTCCCGAGCTCTTTGACAACCTTTTCATAGCTATTTCCCGTCCATCCAACAATGTACCCTAGAAAAATTATAATATGACCACAAATATATCAGCCGTCGCGAATGTACTAACTCTTAGCTTTCACTTAAAACATGGTTAGGTGAAGCTCAAGTGCTCAACGAATAAAGATAAATTAATGATGATTATTGTACTTTACAAACAAAGATAAAGCCACCTGTTCCAAGCTTGCAGTTAGTGGGAGAGAAGCTTTCAGTAGCAACTATCATAGAATTAAGATCGAAAATAGGTAATTCAAACTGTTAAGGTAGATTTATGTGTTGTCATTATTTGTACAACTTTTGTATGTGACGCGAAGCATATTCTATTAGATTTTGCTAGTAATTCCTATGTTTTGGACTATTAATTAATGATTTTTTTACTAATATGGGGGATTATGTATGTTTGTTAGGTTAAAAAGGTGATTAAAGGGTTTGACAAGTAATTTGAGAAAAATCCAGGAGCAAAGCGGGAAGTCGGCGCGCGAAGAAGGAGCGAGAAGAAGCAAGTCTTAAGTTTGGTGCCCCAGCACCCCACTTGGGCATTACACCCGGTGCCCCAACACCGAGATTTAATTTGTGCATTTGAGGATTTAATGGCTTTGACATCTTCTTAGACACTTACGTTACTCACACATTGACAAGGGAGGCCTTTAAATTTGAGGTTTAATGTGACATCTTCTTACGTTAGTCACACCGACCTGTGTAGTCAGAGTGATGCGTTAGAATCTCCATCACCGAGACCTCGAATGGAGTGATGATCTCAACATCCTAATGGATAGAAAAATAAAAGAAATAGAATTTTGTGGGATTAAAATAAAAAAGAGATAAGAATTTGATTTTACGTGGTAAAACCTTAATTGGAAAACATCTACGACTGTTTTGAGCAGTAAAAAAGTTCTCTATTCAAGAGAAGTTACTAGAAAAATACTGAATTCAATGAAAAGCCTTGGTATGACATTCTCTCAAAATCTCTATACTTTCTATTCTCTCAAATATTTATGTGTTCTCTGTCAATGTGGGTTTTTTTTTCTTCTATACTTTGCCTCCCTTTATATAAGTGACAATTACATAATTATAGATGGAATAGGAAACTAATAATTAGAGATGGAATTGGAAACTAAGAATTAGAAATGGAATAGGAAACTACTAAGAACGTGTTTGAGATAAACTTTAACTTTCCATTTCCTTCCCTTTTTTTATTTTTTTTTTCTATTTTCCAATGACCTTAATTATAGATCAAACCTCCCCCTATAAGAGGCTTTTGGTCCTGCAAAAGCATTCCACTAATTAAGTGGGGAAACTTCTCCCTGACTTGTTCTTTAGAGTGTCAATTTGCATGATTTGAAAACCGACCCTTTTCATAGATCTAGAAAAACTCCTGACTTCCCTTTCTGGTCTTTCGAGCCTTCCTATCTAAAAAGTATTATGTAGTTGCTTCACTTGGAACTAAATCATTCATTTTTCAAAGAACTATTTCCTTACAAGTTTTTTTTTTTAGTCTTCAAAGTTTTTTTTTCCCTTTAAACCCCATATAGTTGGTTTATTTTTAGAAAACATCATTTGAAGTGGTAAACCCGTATGTTCTTGCGTGACATCTTCAAAGTTACTCAATAATTGTTGAAGTTCTTTTTCTGATCATTTGAACAATCATTAAAATTAATTCCTACTAAATTGTCAAACTCATCCTGAGATGGTTGAATCATCAATAAATTGAATTTCTGGCTGTAGTTAGCCATATGCTTGGTTCGTCGTGCAATCATAAGTTGCAACTTCTTTTTCCCATTTGATGCCATAATTTTGGATCCCTTGCCATCTTTAACTAACCGCTAAATATTCTCTCATTGGTAGTAAGTAGCATCTCGATCCCAAAAATAAAGTCTGCTAAAAATAATTTGGCATACATCTATGGTACGACATCACAAGTCCCTTGATCATAAGATTTTTCATTAATTGCAAATTTGAAAGTGCATTGGCTTTTTACCTGCAACTCCAAATTTTCAACAACCATACCAATGGGTAAGGCTGATGATGTAGTGAAGTCTCCAATTTCAAATGCTTCACCAATTGTTCTGCAATCAGGTTCCGTTGTGATCCGCTATCAAATAAAGTGATGACTGGAGTTCTGCCAATTTGAGCATTTCCATACCCAAAATAGTTCTTCCTTGGTGGATTCTGGCACAACAACAAGAATTTGAGAATAAGCTACCTTCTTGAGGTGCAAGCAGTTGTGGTTGTTTTCTTGTGATCTTTCTACCAATTCGGTCTCAATTTCGGATTTAATTTTCAGCATTTTTCTTTGGCATGACCGTCTATCTTGAAATTGGCATAATATTGTTTCCCTTTATTTGCCACTACATTATTTTTCTGGCACTCCTTAGAAAACCTATTTTCATGAGAGTTTTCTAGTTCCTAATTGTTGTGAGGACAAATTTTTATCTTAATAAACATTGCTTTCTTCGAAGCATCGTCAATGTCCGTAGTTGGAAATAACGATAATTCTATTCAAAAAGTTGAGAACAAACCCCCTTTATATTTATGTAGGATTTGAGGATCTCGTAGATTGATATTCAGAGTCACTGGTTGCTTTCAAAATTTAGTTGTGTCATCTTGCACACTCTGCCCTTTTCCTTACTTGAGAAACTGCCAACGTTCTTGTACACGTTCCTTGTAGCCAATAAGGTACAACTCATTTCTGACTGCGATTGTAAACTGAGCCCAAGTAGTAACTGGAGGTTCATTGTTAAGAGCCAGCCTTGTGGTATGTGCTTCCCACCAAGTAAGAACATGTCCTCCTAATCTCAATCTTACAAAATTGACTTTTTGCAGATCTGAATACATCTTAGTACTGAAGTACACCTTTAGAGATCTCAACCAAACATCTAATTGTTTTGCATCTGATTCTTCGTTGTAAATAGGAATCTTAATTTTTGCTTCTACTTTGAACGGAGTTTGACCACTACTTTAGCATTCTGATTCTAAAGATTTGAGGATGAAACCTTTGGTGCTTCAAAAACTTAAGGAGTCTTTGCTGCTGACATTGAGAGACTCTGCATGATTTCCTTCATCCTTTCTGTATGTTTCTTCATCACATCCATGTCTTCTGCAAGCTTTTCAACAGATACCCCTTAAGGATCTTGCGAAGTGGATATTGTTGATCTCTTTTTTCTCTACCAATTTTAGGATTTATTGGAAATAATTCTTCCCTCTTTGTTCGGAGTTCGTGCATTCAACGAAACCCCCACCAAAATAGATCAGAGAAGAAATTATCATCAAACTAGTCATTGATACAAAAAACTTGATCTTAATATCCAAACGAAAAAAAATAAAAAAATAAAATTTTATAAAATCAAAATAAATAAGTGACAAGAATTTTTCTTACGTGGTAAAACCCTAATTAAGAAACATCCACAACTCTTTCGAGCAGTAAAAAAAATTCACTATTATAGAGAAGTAACCAAAAATACTGAATTCAATGAAAAGCTTTAGTATGAAACTTTCTCAAAATCTCCATACTTTCTACTCTCTCAAATCTTTACATGTTCTCTGTCAATGTGTTTTTTTTTTCTACACACTACTTCACTTTATGTAAGAGACAATTACATAATTAGAGATGGAATAGGAAACTAAGAATTAGAGCATCTCCAATGGGACCATGAATTGGGGTGGAAATAGAACCACCTAGGATACAATCCACATCCTATCTAAAAATGCTCTCCAATGGGTCCATAGATTCATAATATCCATCCTATGTAGCATGGAATAAAAGTGGAGGGTGTCAACTACAATGTCTACTTCTAGACATTATGGTAGACTGCCACGTCAGCATTATTAAGTCTTTTAAAGTTTTTATTTTTTTTCAAGCCTTTATTAATATTATGAAAATTGAAAATAAAAGTGTCAACTCATCAATCCATGGTCTAAGTCACATTACCATTGAAGATCATTTTAAAAAGTGAATGTCTATATAGTGCCACATATGATACACATCCTCTCCACGTTTATGATATGACACCAATCCATGGTCTTACTTATGTTACCATTGGAGATGCTCTTACAGATGGAATAGGAAACTACTAAAAGTGGTTGAGATAAACTCAAAACTTTCCCTCTTATTTTTCCTTCCATTTTTTTTCCTTTCTCTTTCTATTTTCCAACAATCCTAATTATAGATCAAGTGATAACGAAGGAAAATTGCTTATCTTAAATTGAATTGATGTGTTTTGAGATAAAATTGGATAGAAATAAAGCAACTTAGTTGAAGTTGAATCCCTTGGACTACTTCTCTATTGTTAAAACTCAATTTAAATTCATTGCAATTTGTTGGAGATAATTAATTAGTTCAATTTCCATTACAAAACCCAAATCTCAATTCCTAAATTAATTTCTTAATTGGAAAATAGATTAGCAAAAACACTATCTCTGACGATTGATATCCACAACTCATTCACTAGAGAGAGTTACAATTACTACTCTAAAACCTTACATTTGAGGATTCTTGTCAAGTTTTTTGCGCCATCGGGGACAATAGCTAATTTCAGTTTAATTAGGATTTATTTTTCAGTACTTTAATTTAGTGTAGTTAAATTTAGTTTAATTTGATTGACCTTTTGGACTAGATCTTCTTTTTGTTTTTGTTTTCGTTTCAGGTTTCTTTTATCTATGCAAAGTGACGAATGTGGTTCGCTACTACCTGACGACCTTGAGCACAATCTAACTCTCCAAATTTTGAAAAAGAAAGCCAAGGTGAAAAAAGAAGAAGAAAATTAAGATGGCAGAGAATTAAAGTAATCAGGATTTGCAAAAGAGGCAGAGGTGTCTTCGAGATTACTTCAAGCTAGATGTGCAAGAAACATATAATAGGGTTATGAGGATTCCGAAGAACAACCATCCAATCGAGTTAAACTTGGGATTAATTAACATGGGGCAAAATAGTTATTTTAATGGTTCGCCTAATGAGGATTCGTTAGCTCATGTGGAAATATTTTTAGAGAAATGTGATACTATTCACATCACCAATGTTCTAAAATTGATTATTAGAATGAGGCTTTTCCCTTTCGCACTCACTGGGAAAAGAAAGACGTGGTTTCAAGGCTTGAATAAGGGGACGTTCACATTATAGGCTGATATAAATGAAATATTTGTTCAAAAATCTCTCCATCCTGTGAAAGTAGCGGAATGTAAGTAAGAAATCAACTTTTTCCGAAAAGACGAGACAAAATCACTTGGTGAAGCATGGAAGAGATTGAAACAAACGCTAATGAAGTGTCCGGGGCATGGGTTAGAGAAACGGACTCAATTGCAAGTATTATACTATAACATGACTAGTGTTGTGCTTAATAACACCAATAATAGTCCCAAATACCGAGCTACTATTGATTTTTAGTAGTGGTAATGTAACGACCCATAATTTACTAATAATAAATTAGTATCTAATCAGGGTTACCAACCTGTGATGTGGCCCGAAAGCGGGTACAAAGTCCGAATACTTAGTGTGAGGACTGAGTAGAATAGCATTTTAGAGTGATGGATGCCTAGTGTGATATATTTGTGAAGACTTATTACATCACTCCTACTTGTATATAGTTATCGAAATGTGAGCGGGAACATGCATCGAGATGCGTGCTGACATGAGACTGAGATTTAAAGTGATGTGGTAAGTTAGTTTAAAGTTAATGTAGCTTAATTAGATATGACTATAGTTGATTTATATTAAATGTAACCAAAGTTAGCAAATTAAAACAATAGCCATTTTATCGAAATATAAGCGGGGACATGCCTCAAGATGCGTGCTGGCATGGGACTGGGATTTAAAGTGATGTGGTAAGTTAGTTTAAAGTTAATGTAGCTTAATTAGATGTGACTATAGTTGATTTACATTAAATGTAACCAAAGTTAGCAAATTAAAACAATAGCCATTTGATGCTCCTCGAGATACGTATGGACACATCAAGAGACCAATTAAGTATGAAATTGGTGTTTACGAGATGGATTTAGTGGAGAGTTAGTGGAATTATGTCAATATGTAGATTATTAAATTAGTCTCGAGATACGTGTATGCATCAAGTCCAATAGCTATTAATCAACCTTATCCTCTATATAATGCATGAAATGAAACATGCAAATGGTTTCATTTATAATTTAAGAGTGAAGAAAAACTCTGGAGAGAATAGATAAGAAAGCTATGGAGAATTCTTGTGGGTTTGGAGAAGGAGTTGAGCAAGGCAAAGAGAATCATCAACTAGGTAAGCTACTATACACAAAGTTTTAGAAAAATTAGAGGTGTAGTTTTAGTTTTGAATTTTTGTGATTTCAGAGAGTAAATAAAATTATTTTTGAAATTGGTTTACATATTTGGATTCCTTTCGAAAAACCATTAAATTTACTATAAAGAAGTTATTAATTCGAGTTAAATCAACCAAGTTATGATTAATCAAAATGTTAGGTGTGTTCTTGAATTTTTATGAAAATGCATGCATAAATTCATGAATTTAATGATAAATATGGAGTGTTGGTTGTTCTAATAATCTTGATGGGTGTTTTGGGTCTTTGAGGGTGAAGAACAGAGATTCCAAGGCTTTGGAGTTGGCCATGTGGACAGAAAACTCGAAATTCAAAGTGTAAAATTATGGGTTTTCCTGCAAATAGCGCGCTAAGCGTGCTAGCTAATGCTACTTGAGTGTAGTAGCATGCAAATAGCACTCTAATTAGTGTAAGTAGCGTGCTAATAAAGTTACTAGGCGCTTTAGATAGTACATTAACTTCATTTTCCTTAATTAAACTCAAACATTTTAAACACGTTTAACACCATAACTAAGGGTTTAAACACATTATAAAACACGTCAAATGATACTAGGAGCCTATGGAAGAGTCTTGGAGGTCCGGGTATGAGTTTTAAGGTATTGAGAGATTGAATTAGCATAGGAGCTTGTCGTGGTTTGTAAATGAACTAATTGAGATATTTATTTATATTTCTTTCCATTATGCTTCTTGTTTACATTCATTTGGAATGATGTGCTATTGTACTATAGATGCCATGACTTTGTTATCATCTCTCATTTCATGAGTTTGTTATCATGACATTGATTTATGTTTAAATGATATTCATTGACTCTTAATCATGACCTATGTCAGTCTTGGTTATTAAGAGTGTTAATAGAAAAGCATGCTATTTGTTAAATGAGTTATGGAGTTATGAATCTAATTCTCTTGGTGCATTAGTTATGCAAGTTCATTGTTGGATTCCTAAATTGTGTCGTTTCTTGATATGTGAAAGTAGTTCTTGTATCTAGGACCATTATAGAGATAGCCGCGACATACCTGGCATTGGATTTTCAGGGTTTCAGGATCTCACAACTAGCATGTGCAGCAAACGGGGTATGGGACTTGGGGTTGTCAACAAGTATATACATAAATGAAAAATTGGCATTATGAGGAATCTACACCCCATATAGTGGAACATAGTTGATGTGATGTAATTTCATAGTCAATTGACCATAAATCATTACTGTTTAGCTGAGTGTCAGTTTCATGGTGTTTAATTGAAATATCTTCTTGTTTCGGCTTTCTTTGCTAATGTTATGCTTTCAGATACTTGTTATATATTGGAAATATGGATAAATGTCTCTCAATGTTACTTTCTACATTACTATACTCATCATCTTTTTTATGACGGTGGGTACATATACTTCGAGTAGCAGACCAGGGAAGGAGAAAATCGACAATTAATTTTGAGCTGATGGAGGATAGTTCCTGCTACTTTGTAGGTAATCATTTAATGTATCTATTACTTATGTCTTTTGTATAACTTTGGGTTATATATTGAGATAAGAGGTTATGCTTCCCTAGTGTTTCATGTATTACTTTGGTTGGTATTTATATGACCGTTTGTTTACCTAGTTTCCACAGTAAGTGATTCTATAAATGCTTTCGCTAATTTTATAAAGTCTTTCGCTGATTATTAAGGTAATGTTAATAACTTATTATTAACTTTGATAATATTGAAATGAATATTAACTAATTTGTCCATGTGTAATGAGTTGAATGAGTGGAAAAGGCTAACTAATACATTATTAAGTCCTATATGACATGAATTAGGGCTTAATAATGAGATTAGGCTGAGCGGTACCCGATTTGGGAAATCGGGCTGTTACAGGTAAGCCGAGTTGAATCCACAGGGATTTGTATGTTCTTTTTAGATTTTGAAAAAATGGAAGGTTTTTTGAAAACATAAACTCAATTTCTTAGAAATCAAAAATCAATATATGGGAAACTCTAGACCAAAGTGTGAATTGAAATTCAAGGGATTGACTCGTTCATTGGTTTTTTTTAAAAGATTGATTTGGTGCCAATTTTCATAGATAGGTTTATAATGACTCTTATCACCTCATTCTCCTCATGCCATTATAGGGAACATGCGACATAACCACATACTAACTAGACCCGCAAAATCCTGAGTTCTCCACATATTTTCAACGGACTAGCTATGACATCCAGAATTTTGTAAACTTGATTAGGATGCTAATTACGTACTTTTAGATTTGATTTGCAATTTAAGCATCTGAGGTGGGACTTATGTATTACGGATCAAAGATCATAAGTTTAAGTATTATTTTTGCGTGTTGCATGCCTAGTGGATGTAATATATGGTACTTATCCTGAAGTCAAAGTGTGTTGAGGTGTATCCTCAGTTTTTCATACTCGAGGTCACAAGTACGTGCCTGAAGGGTATGAGTGAAAATAAATTATTAGTTGTTCGAAAACTAATTAACCAAGTGTTAACTCTCATGTGAATATTTCGTCTCGGTTTACGTATAAGTTGGGAGCAGTGGTAATGTAAAATAAGAATGAAGTTGTTGCAAGACCTTGTCTCGAGTTTTGTATCAGTTGGTGATGGTCGAGGTTGAGATTGAGTCTAAATTGGTGCAAGTTTAGTTTAGCATGGCAAGAAAATTGGTCCATAAGATTCACTGTATCGTGGACAAAGTTATGATTTTTGGGGGGTTTTGGTGTGATCAAAATCAGTGTTATCGACATTTTATAAAGATAGACTAGTTTGTCAAGAGTTTGGCTTAATTTGGTGAAAAATCAGATCGAAAACGAGAGCCGAAAGCCAAAACACTTCAAAATAGGTATTTCAAAAATTAATAAATAAAAAGAAATTAAGCTGTTGGCAAGCAGTTGAGGGTTTGTATATAAATATATAAGATACAAAAATCATTTCATTTCATTCGATTTATTTCATTTCTGAATAGAGAGAACGAACAATAGTTTGTTATCTAAACCTCTCACTCAGGTTTTCACTCCGCGCACTCCGACTTTCAATTTTTGCTCGATTTCTTTTCGCAAAATTGTAGAACATCGTGAGACGATCAGTTCGAGCTAAATTTCTATGAAGGAAATGAGGTATTCAGCTTGCAATTTGGTAAATACTCAATACTGGTCATTTTCCTCAATTCAATTTGAATTCTCGCGATTTCTCGATTTCCTTTGCCGGATATTGATAGAAATTGGTATGAATTGTTGAAAATTGATATATTAGGTTGATGTGTGCCGATTTGGAATAAATCCCACTAATGTGGGTTAGGGTTTTGATGAATTGAATTGATTTGATTCAGTTGATAACTATTTTGGAGATGTTTTTATTGTTGATATTAATTTACATTGGGTTTCTAGATGAATCGATTATTAGTTTTGATTCAATTTGACTCTACGAAATGTGGAAATATTTTGATGTTGGTATCGAGTGGTTTCGTAGTGTTTGTTGTCGAGTTTCGAGGATTTAGTTGTGAAAATATTGATTTGGAGACATTTTTCAGTTTAAAATAAATAAAGTTTGCCTAGTTAGCATGCCATATTAAAAAAACTCATAACTTCTCAGCCAGTAATTTGAGTGTTGATAGAGTCTATGAAAAGTATGATATGCATACTACAAGTTCCTTTTAGGTCATCATGACAAATATTGAGGTTTTCAAAGTTAAAAAGTTACCCCAAGTTGGCTAGTTGAAAGCAAGTTGAAACAATTATATAAATTAATAGTTTTGGAAATTGTTCTAAAGCATACTTTGGCCACGATTTTCATTAGGTTTTGTAATTTGATTTCACTTGAACTTGACCAATTGGGTATGTCGAGAAACTATTGAGACCATCTTCATGGTGATCCGACATTCCGGGAACCCTGAAAATTATGCTCAAAGTTGTTAGTTGTAAGTAAACCCTACATGTTCTTTACTATTAATTGAATATTTTTGTACTTGTAATTGTGTCATAGTCCGCATTGCATTTTATCTTTCTTGGTCATGCATACATAAAGTGAGTGAAGAGGATAAGCTTGTTTTATAATCTAGTTTGCTTGCAACTTGATTTCAATCCTACATCTACGCCGTCTAGTAAGACTCGCGGAGTTTAACACCGATAAGTTTTCTCTGCATTTCATGATCTTTTAATACTGTATTTGTACTATTTTTAGAAGTCGATGTTTGATTATAGTTGGGAGACAGTGACATAGTGGATTGCATGTCATGTTGACGCATAAATCTTATTGTTTATTTGAAAATGCTATTACATGTCTCCATGTATCAAACTAACAATTGCAGAAGAAAATATCAATGTAGGATTTTACTTACTTGACATCTTCAAGTTGTTTTTGATGATGCCAGATTCTATATGAAAACAAGGGAAGAATGGACAAGACTCCAAGATTGTGATAATTGTTTTCAAAAGTTAAAATAAATTCTTGTAAATTATTTATATATATTATTTTGAGACTCTTAGGGTGAGTGTAGGACGTGAAGTTTCATTAAATGGTTATGAGATTTTCCTAAGTTAGTTTAAGCTAAACTGAGAGGTTTATATTTCAATTGTGGTCTACTATGAGATTGTAAAGTTGCAATTAAGCTTGCAAAAACTCTAAGTTAGTTGTAAATTTGAATTTGATATATATTGTGAACTACGGGGAGTTGTGAGTCCTTTTTAGGTCTCTCCCCAACTATGATATCTATTAGGTGAAAGTTTTATGGCAGGCCATGTTTAGGGGAGGTGCTGTCGAAATTTTTATAAAAAATACGGAGAATAATCTGTATTATTTCCTAATTTGCTCTAATTGAAGAAATCATGAATTAAATTTTATTGATGATATAAATTTAGTTATGGAGCCTTATTAAGGATTAAAACGCAAATTATTTTGAGGTCAAAGTTGAAAGAATAGATTAGGTTGACTAGATTATCAGGGGATTGAGGTAATCTAGGCTGGCCAGTCATCTTAGTGACGAAGGGGCTGACACTAGCAACATTACACTATATGAGAACACCTATCATTAGTTGTAACTAGTGTCAAATTCTTTCACCTATCATGTAGAAATTACAATACATTCCTACCCTTCTCATATCTCAATGACACAAAGGCACGTCGATTACCAATAGACAAGACCCTAATTGCCACCTAATGTGATCTCCCTTACCGAGTGGTTGTGGGATCATTGTCAATAGTTTTTTACCAAAATCGAAGTGCACATGCACTTACACAACAATAGGGTAAAAATTTAGATTCAAATTCATATTCAAAAACCGCATAATAACAATGCAATTAAGAACATGAAAATTAGAATTGAACAATAATAGAATGGAAAGCGCAAAAACCTTTCGAATCTTAAAAATTTCTAGAACTCAACTAACTTGGTCTATAACATGGAACTTAGCCACTTATTGACATGAAATTTACACTGCTTCTTTATTCAAATAATAGAAAATAATGCAAAATTTTAAAAACGAAGTTAATAACTTACAAAAATGAGCAATATTGTAGTTGTCTTACACTCACTCTTTGGGAGAAAATAAAAACAATACGTTCTGCTCTCAACAAAAGTTTCTTAAGCCAAAAAAAGTCTCTCAATTCATTCTATTTTTTCCTAATTCTATCATTGTCTTGTACAATGATAGAATTAGAAACTACCAATCTTTGGTTTTTTCTAGCGCCGTGCGTTTAAAACTCTAAGGTGTTGGGAATCGCTGAGGATATGCTACGATACTCTTTTTTCTGTTTGGTTCTATCTCAAGACAAGCCCTGCAATGTGCCAGCATACATTGATGCAAAGGCGCTTTGATTTTTCTTGGAATTTGAGCTTTGGTTTTCTCTTGGGTCTTCACAAGGCTTCATCTACAACATTTTCAATAAATCTCCAGCAATACAATCAGCTTTCATCTAGTGATCCATGATGATTTCTTCACACCTGAAGGCATTGGGCCTTTGTTTAACTTGTTGATTGGTTTTTTATGGGAATTCCTTTATGTCTAATAGCTTGTGTTTACCTTGAAAACATGAAAATAAAGATTTAGGAGTATAAATGGAGACAAAAGTCTTGGAACTTATAATAATATCACACAAAAATATACTACAATTGGTGACTTATCAAATACCCAAAAACTTAGAAAATTGCTCATTCCAAGCAAAGGAATATAAGGCAATCAACTTGCATACACAAAACACGTTTCAGTGTCTCTAATACTCAACTACAACTTAAATGTTTTCGTCCAATTTTTCACAAATATGCCAAATGGAAACAAGATCATTAAAGCAAAGCCAGTTACTTTAAGTCAAGATATTTCGACCAATTTTTCAAAGAATACTCCGTAAAACATTAGGCTTCATCAAGATTATAGCCATCAATTAATCATGAGTTACCTCAGAAAGATTTCATAAATAGAATGTATGCAACCATTCTACATTGAATTTCAAAACATCATTTGGAGTCAATATAACATTCTTTTGGGTTGTAGTGGTTGGGGTGGAGTGATATAAAAGATAATCCATGGATTCAAAATATTGGAAAACTTAGACTTTACTGTCAACGGATTTTCAAAGAACATAAAATGGCTTACACCGCATCTAACTTCATTTTTCTTTTCATATCATGTAATCTTCACCTCTTTCCAACCACTCGACTCCCTACTCTATTTCCCGTAGGTAACGTTTTTTGTGGGACTCTCTAATTATGACTTGATTTTTTCATCATGATTACTTTCAGCTTATTTTGGGTATATAAGAATATTCTCACTCTATTTTCTCCATGTATCTTTTTAATGATTTCAAATCTAAGACTAACTTCCAACTAGGTAAAGGATTATGGGCTAATGGGTTATGGATGTCATGATATGTGATGAAAGAATCAAGTTGGGTTAACTCAACTGAGCTAGCTAGGGATAACGTAATAGGTGGGCTAAAGGCTAAGTGTTTAAACAAACAAGGCCTACGTCTTCCCCCAAACTGATTCCTATGTTATGGGTTTCTAGCTTTTCTCAATCCATATATTTAAACTAAAAACCTTCATACTTATCTCCATAATTCGATCAAGAGAGTTAAAAAGAACTTAAGGTTTTGGTACTGATCTTAAGGAATCAATCAGGGAGTTAATTCAATGTGAATTGAGGTGCTTAAAGAACTAGAAATTTAGAGAATATCACTTTGGTAAGTTTGGTTTTCATCTTTTTTTTTGAAGTTCAAATTGATAGTGGATGATGATATCCAAGTGAATTGTGTTGTTTGATCATTGTAAATGGTTTGTTACCTCACTAGAGGTCCTCCTTAATGAATTTTGGGAGTGTTAGCTATTGGTGTGTGTATTTGTGAATGAAATGGTGGCTGCTACCCTGTGTACAGTCGAGAAAGTATAGGGTAGAGTGCACTCCACCTAGCAATGGAATGCAGTCCCTTCATCAATTATGATGAACTCAGCTGATGGAGCACACTCCACCAATTAAGGGACCGCGCTCTCACCCTAGAAAATAACAATTATGATGTATTTTATTTAAAATTCCCAAAGGTCTTAGGGACTAAACTAGGGGTTCTAAACATAGGGTATTAAACCTATATTGATCACAAATAGTTTGTGATAGGTGTTGGATCCCCGAGAAAGCGTGAGTGACCCAGAAAGTTAGGGAATCTGGAATGGAAACCTAAACTTAGGTAAGTATGGATTCATTTATTTATCAATGTTACCTGAATATGTTAGTATATGTAGTTCATGTAGTTTATGGACTGAATTAAGGGAGTATGTACACAGTGATATTCTTAATAAATGAAAAACAATGTTTAATGTAATCCATGAGAGTAACTCCCGGAATTGAGACTAGGTTGTATAGGATGCATGGATGATCTCCCGGCCTATATGTAACTCCTACTTAGTTAGATAGGTTACGTAGGTTACATATTCACTAAAGGGTTTCAAATAGAACCATTGGACATTTATGGATTGGCTAGATAACACATCGACCAATGTGTAATTCTAGCAATCACTTTAATGGGGTCAGTGGGTAATCAACCTAGTTTTTTAAATAAAATGAGAATGTAATAGTCATTGATAATTTGATTTGCATCCGTCAGTTATTGACTTATATGCTTTTCATAATCCCGTTAGTTAAGGTGCATATTGTAATTGCATAATGTTCTTGATTATTATATGGAATGGTGATGGCTTTATGAATCCTTACTTACTGAGCAAGTTGGAATGCTCACCCTATATTTAATATTTCAGGTTCATAACCTAGCAAAAAGTTTATGAGTCTTTATATCTTCTCTACAATGTAATGAGCCTTCCTATATTATATACTAAACAAGTTGCTTGTATTTCTGTATATTGTTAATTATTGAAAAAAATTTGATTTTGTCGCTGCATATACTTTGTATTGTTTATTCGATACCAATATACAAGTTGCGTTTATCAGATACCGACGGAGAGGACCATTGGTTCTAGTTAAGTTTGGTCGGGTTATCGGGGCTTAATTAGGGTTTCAGGCTGATTATCGCCCCGATCAAGATAGTAGATGTTGCAGCTTGGTATCAGAGCCTACTTCAGAGCCCAAGGTTTGTCACTTTTGAATTAAATGGTAACTTTAATACACTTTGATATCAAGGACAAGGCTCTGACTTTATTTTTACTTTCAAATTGTTTTTGAAGTAAGTGATAGCATATTCCTTGATACCATAACCTAAGTTTATTAACTTTAAGAGTTATCTTAAGTTATGAATATGCTTAGGGTATGATAAACAATTTTCATCGTGTTTTGGGGGAAAAATGAACATGAAAACATTATTATACATTATTTGATGCACTTATTATTATTTACTTTATAAATATGATTTCATCATACGCTCTTAATGTTACCTAATAATCTTATCTCTCCTTTAACTTCAAAATCTAATTGAATATCAAGAAGAAGGTTTATAGAGACTTGGGCATCTTAAGCGAAACTTATAGCTATGCTGATGGATCAGATGAGACCATTAATATAGTGACTTAAGGTACGATCTGCAACCGATCTCGAGGTTAGTAGAGCTGAGTGATGAGTTGAGATAATAGCAGCTCAAACTCAACCAATATTAGCACGTATTCAAGTGCTTGAGACAACTACCGTGGTACTAGTGGATTCTGAGAAGGCTGCTTTTTTAGAACCAACAAGGAATTTATAAAATATGACATTATGAGATTCAATGGCATAATAAAGGAAGGGGTAGTTGAGACCTGGATATTAGAGATGGAGCAAGAATTTGTTGTTGTAAATGTGGAAGACATATTTAAGGTTAAACTGGTCAAATTTTTGTTGAGTGATTCTGCACCGAAATGGTCTAGAAAGAGAAAGGAAGACTGTCACCACTTGGCCACAGTTTAGGACTATATTATACAATTAGTATTTCTTGAAATAAGTCAGGAATAGTAAAAAAATTGAGTTTATTTAGCAGAAATAAGGAGCCATGTTTGTACGAGTATGAGCAGATGTTCACTAAGTTAAGTGAATTTGTTCTGAGATGGTAGAGCTAGGAGAGAAGAAAATAGGTTTGTTCCTTGGTGGGCTAAATTATAAGATCCAATTTGTGGTTTCTTCTCATCCTCGAACTAGCTATGCTTTTATATTCAAGAGTGTGATGGAGGAGGAAGCAACTATTCTAGCCAAACCTTCTAGAACAGTACTTTTGCCACCATCAGTAGCATATTCAAAGAATCCAAGAATTTACTTCTTTTTGTTCGAATAATAGGCAGATAAGTATAGCTAGAGTAGCTACATAGTCAGGATCTACAACGACGACTTTAGTTAGTGCACCAGTTCCACCAGTTTCTTAGGCTTCGATAGCTAAACCACCTTTGTCACTACCTCAATCTAGAGGTAAGGGCAAAAGCAGAGCACGGTCATCATAGAAATCAAGTGGGTCGGGACAGATTTCTCTGGCCAGTAGTTTTCCTCAGAGTGTTTCTACGATATGCTATCGGTGTGGGCAGACAAGGCTTATTCAAAGAGAATGTTCTATGCCACCGGCCATATCGATAAGCATTTATGGTTGAGATATTCATGTTTTGATCGATGCTGGTACTATAGTTTCCTTTATTGCTACAATGGTTGATTAGTTGAAGTTGAAACTTGTAAGAGCTAGTACATTGTTGATTTTGAGCACATTAGTGAGTGAGAAAGTTTATCCTAACCTGATCTGCGAAGGATGTGCAGTCAAAATTAGGGGGAATGAACTCCCAATTGATCTGAGGGTAATGGAGTTCCTGAAGTATGATGCTCTAGTATTAACTGTTTCCATAAGAGGATAATCTTTCAGATCCCTAACCTTTCTTAAATTGTAGTCTATAAATATAATCCTTCATGACTTGCAAGTCATGGAAGAGAAACTACTACTCAAGATTTAAAAGTTATAGCTGGAGTTGTCACATTATGAGAGCCTGGTCAATAAATTAAGGTTGGTGAGATACCCGTGGTTTGTGAAGTTTTAGAAGGCTTTTCCATTTGACTTGCCTAGACTTCCTCCGCCTCATATTATTGACTTCATAATTGATCTAATTCATGGTACCAAACTTATATTTATTCCTTCGCATCATATAACACCGAAAGAATTATGGAAGTTGCCAGACTTAACTTGAGGAGTTATTACAGAAGGGATTTATCCATCCTAGTATGTCACTATGGGCACCAGTTCTTTTTGTGAAGAAAAAGGATAGAACCTTACGCATGTGCATTGATTATAGACAACTTAACTTAGTAGCTATCAAGAACAAATACCCATTGCCTAGGATTGATGATTTTTTTGATCAGTTAAGGGTGTTAGACATTTCTCAAAAATTCATTTGAGGTTTGTTTATCATCAACTGAGAATCAAGGATGAGGATATCTCAAAGATGGTTTTCATTACTCGTTATGGGCACTTCAAGTTTACTGTGATGCCGTTTGGGCTCACTAATGCTCTTGCTATATTCATGGACTTAATCATAGGGAGTTTAAAACCTATCTTGACTAGTTTATTATCGTATTTATCGATGATATTTTATTCTATTTGAAGACTCAAGAAAAAACATTCGCACCACCTCAGAGTTACATTATAGACTCTGAAGGATAATCGGATGTATGCCAAGTTTAGTAAGTGCAATTCTAGTATTATGAGGTTAAATTTCTTGGACATCTAGTATTAGGAGGTTAAATTTCTTGGACATGCGGTTAATGCTTAGGGTATATATGTTGATCCAGCAAAGGTTGAGGCAATCGGGGATTGGCCTACTCCTACCAAAGTGTCAAATGTTCAGAGTTTTCTGTGGTTAGCGGGTTATTATAGATGATTCATAGATGGGTTATCTCATGTTGCTCTGCCAATGACTTGGCTAACACAGAAATATGTTGACTTTGTTTGGTCAGATGAGTGCAAGGCTGCCTTTAAAGTTTGAAGGATAGTTTGACTATGACACATGTTCTTACATTACCTAAATTGGGGATGAAGTTAGTGATTTATACAGAATCTTCTCATTTAGGCTTGGGCTGTGTGCTAATGCAGGAAGGCAGGGTTGTAGCTTATGCTTCAAGGCAACATAAGGATCATGAAAGAAATTATCTAGTTCATGATCTTGAGCTAGCTGAAGTTATTTTTGCCTTAAAAATGTGGAGGCACTACTATATAGTGAGAATTTCACAGTATTTTCATATCATAATAGTTTGAAATACCTATTTACTTAGAATGAATTGATAATAAGGCAGTGTAGATGGCTTGAGTTCCTCAAAGACTATGATTTCACTCTAGAGTACCATCAAAGGAACGCAAATATGGTTGATAATGCCTTGAAAAGGAGATGAACATGTAGAAAGAACATAGTTGTTGTTAGAGCTTCATAGTTTAGAATTTTTAAAGAAGCTTCAGTGATGATGATTCATGAAAGTCCAGCTGGCACATCATCAACTAAGAGAGCTAGTTCCAAATCTACAAATGTGTTCTTCTATGTCGAGGTGAACCAAAGATGATTTGACGAGTGATTAATTGTGACAAAACTAATCAAGATTATATAGTGCATCAAGGGTTAGCGACTAGTGTAGATCATCCTGATTGGCCAGTTTTTGACAATAGTGTGTTATAGTTCAGAGATAGATTATGAATTCTAGCTCATGATCAGTTGATGTAGGAGTTGCTATGGGAATCTCATAGATCTCTTTACTCTATTCATCTAGGTAACACTAAGATGTGTTGTGACATGAGGCATGTTTATTGCTGGTTTAGGATGAAGACTGATATTGTTGTGTTTGTAAAGAGATGTGAGATATGTCAACAAGTTAAGGTTGAGTATAGGAAACCCAGTGGGTTATTACATTTGCTTCCTATTTTTGAGTGGAAGTGGGGACTTATATCGATGAATTTTGTTTCTGTTCTACCTCAGAGTCAGCGTAAGCACGATGAGATATGGGTTGCAGTTGACAAGTTGACAAAGTCTGCGCAGTTCTTGCTAATTTCCATGCGAGATCCTCTTGACCAATTATGTGAGGTGAACATACATGAGGTGTTGAGACTTCAAAGAGTTTCAATGTCGATCACTTCATATAAAGATCCTAGATTCAAGTACAAACTATTGAGTGAATTGTAGAGACAGCCGAGAACTGCTTTTAACCTCAATATGACATACCATCTGCAGACTAATGGACAGACTAAGCGATTGACATTGGTGCTAGAGTATATGATTCGAGCTTTTGTCTTTGATTTTAGTGGTAACTGGGAGAAATACATTCCTCTGTGTGATAACATTGGAATGGCTCCTTTTAAAGCTCTGTATGGTCGGCCTTGTCATTCACCTGCGTGTTGGACAAATGTTGGAGATACAATTTTGTTGGGGCCGGAGTTGATTCAGGACTACACAAAGAGAATTTGGTAGATTCACCAATGTTTGACTACAACACAGCTAAGACAAAAGAGATACACTGATAAATATCATAGCTTTTTAGAGTTTTTAAAGGACGATCTTGTGCTGTTGAAAGTCTCACCTATGAAAGGATTATATAGATTTTGGTTGTAAGGTAAGCTTGTTCCAAGGTACATTGGGTCGTTTAGAGTACATGAAAGGATTGGTCCTGTTGCTTATAAGTAGACTTACTTCCTTAGCTAGCCAAAGTTTACAATGTTTTCCACATGTCTATGCTTCGCGAGATGGAAATGAGTTAACTCTAAGGATTGATTGGAATGAATTTGATCTTCGGAAGACATCTTACGACGAGCAGCCAATTAAAATACTTGATCATAAGATTTTAATTATAAGAACCAAAGAGATCCTTAAAGTTAAAGTGAAATGGCAGTTTCACGAAGATAAGGAACTAACCTGGGAGCGGGAGTCTTATATGAAGGAGTAGTTTCCATTTCTCTTTGAAACTAGAGGTAATTTTACGTTTAATTTTATTTCGAGGACGAAATTGCCTTAAATTAGGGAGACTGTAACGACATGTTACTTTAAGCTGGTGATTAATGTTAATCTACATTCTAATTAACTCGAGTTAGGCTCGTGGTTAAGTCCGACGTACCTCGATTAGCTTGTGTATGGGTTTGTATAATGGTTTATCTTTTTTTGAAATGTTTAATAAATTTTATAGGTTGTAGTATGTTTGATAACTTATATACAAGCCTATAATTGGAAAGAACATAAATAAACAATAAATAGTTGATACAACAAATGCAACGAGGGGGTCGTGAAATGAATGTACACACCCGAGAATACTTGTAAGCATGTCCGGTGAATTTATTAACGAGAAAATACATGATGTATATATATATATATATATTTGATACATAAATATATATTGAAACTATAAGTTTGATTTGAATTATATGGATCATTGGATCGCCTCGAGATGGGCGTAAGTGTTGATGGTGTCAACATGTATGTCACTTTAGGGGTGTCATGTCAGCATATCAATCATTCGACCGGTATCGAGATAGCGCGATGCATATCTCGAGAAAAACCTATATATTTAAACAAAAAACCTTCATACTTATCTCTGTAATTCGTTCGAGATATTAAGAGAGAGCTTATGGTTTTTGTACTTATCCTAAGGAATCAATAAGGGAGTTGATTCAATGTGAATTAAAGTGCTTAAACAACTAGAGATTTAGAGATCATCACTTTGTTGAGTTTGGTCTTCATTTTTTTTTTGAAGTTCAAACTGATAGTGGATGATTATATCTCTGTGAATTGTGTTGTTTGATCACTATAAATGATTTGTTACCACACTAGAGGTCATCCTTGATTAATTTTGGGAGTATTGGCTATTATTGTGTGGATTTGTGGATAGTGGCTGCTGCCTTGTGTACTATCAGGACAGTACAGCGTGGAACATGCTCCACCTAGTAGAAGAGCGTGCTCCTTCACTAGTTTTGATAAAGTCAGATGATGGAGTGCACTCTACCGATTGAGGGGCAATCTCACCCGGAAAACATCAATTGTGCTGTATTTTATTTAGAACTTCCTGAGGTCTTAAGGACTAATCTAGATGTTCTAAACATAGGGTATTAGACCTATACTGATCACAAATGATTTTTGATAGGTGTTGGATCCCTGAGAAAATGTGAGTGACCTAGAAAGTTAGGAATTTTGGAACATAAACCTAAACTGAGGTACGTATGGATTCACTTATTTATCAATGTTGTCTAGATATGTTAGTATATGTAGTTCATGTAGTTTATGGACTGAATTAGGGGACTATGTACACTGTGATATTTTTAATAAACGAAAAACGATGTCTAATGTGATCCATGAAGTAACTCCATAAACTGAGACTAGGTTGTATAAGATGCGAGGATAATCTCCCAGCCTATATATAACTCATATTCAATTAGATAGGTTACGTGGGTTACATATTCACTGGAGGGTTTCAAACAGAACCATTGGATATTAATGGATTGATTAGATAGCACATCAACCAATATGTTGGTCTAGCAATCAAATTAATGGGGTCATGGGTAATCGACCTTAGTTTTTTAAATAAAATGGGAATCACAGTATTATATTTCTTGGCAGTTTGACTTGCATTTGTTATTTATTAAATTATATGCTTTTCATAGTCCCATTAGTTAAAGTGCATATTGTTATTGCATAATTTTCTCGATTATTTTATGGAATGTTGATGGCTTTGTGAAACTTTACTGAGAAAGTTTGAGCGCTCACCCCATATTTAATATTTATGGTTTACAACCTAGCGCTTTAGTGAGGGGAAAAGAGAAGATTTAGGAGTCTTTATATCTTCTCTACAATGTAATGTGTCTTCCTGTATTTATATACACTATTTGAGTTATTTTGTTGTATATAAACAAGGTTTGAAGGTTTATAAATGAGGTCTTGAGTTTTGATAAACTTTGTATATCTATATATTGTTAATTATCGAAAAATGTCTAATTTTTTCATTGCATACACTTTGTATTGTTTATTCGATATCGATATACAAGTTGAGTTTATCAGGTACTAATAGAGAGGCTGCTAGTTCTAGTTAAGTCTGGCTAGGTTATCATGGCTTAATTAGGGTTTCAGGCTGAGTATCATCCTAATACATACTGATGTATGCGGTTCTATAAACACAATGGCTGGAGGTGGTTATTAATACTTCATTACTTTCACTGATGATTTCAGCAGATATGGTTACGTGTATCTCATGAAATATAAATGTGAATCTTTTTAGATGTTTCGAACATTTTAGAATGAAGTGCAAAATTAATTTAGTAAAACTGTTAAAACACTTTGATCAGATCGAGGTGGTAAATGTTTGAGTCATGAGTTTGATGATCATCTTAGATACTATGGGATTGTCTCATAATTAACCCCTCATGCAACTCCATAATGGATTGGTGTTTCTGAGAGGAGAAATAAGACTTTATTATATATGGTTCTATCTATAATGAGTCATGCAAATCTTCCTATTTCCTTTTGGGATTATGCCTTAGAAACTGTTGCATTTATGCTGAATCGTGTTCTTTCTAAAGCGGTTGATAAAACACCATATGAGATGTGGTTTGGGAAAAGACCAAGTTTGTATTTCCTTATGATTTGAGGCTATGAGGTTTTCTTACGACGAACAATCTCAAAAAAATAATCAGCCAAATCTATCAATCGTGTATTTGTTGGTTATCCTAAAGAAACTAATGGATACTGATGGGGCATGTGCCCTAGGTCAATCCATTAACTGTCTTTATGAATACTTTTAGTAAATAAAATAGAGGATTTCATTTGCTGTTTATTATAATTAATTTGCATGTTTACATTATAATAAGATCCATGGGTATTTACATAAATATCCTAAATGTCCCTAGTCGATCATTGTACTGGGAACTAGAATGAATTAAGACTAGTGTGAGTCTTGATTGATGATCATATGATGATTATACGTATAGGGATACGAATCAAGATCACGAGTACTTGTTAGGGAACAAAGTACTGGACCGACCCGCTATGAGAACATCACATGGATTAAGTCATTGTTGTTTCTCATGATAGGTATATATTCCAGTCCTCTGACTTGAGATTACCAGAGACTTCAATATTAGGAACATAGTGATTTGACACAATCAAACGTTGTCTTTAACCGGACGATTATAAAGGTTGTGATTGGTTACTGTGTGAGCAATGTGATGAAGTTGTGTAATCAAGATAGAATTTGTTCCTCTCATATAAAGAGAGATATCCAATGGATCCCTCGATGTGTTAGACAGTTAAAAGGCCTAGTTTAAGTGAATTGATATTGATCAATGTCACTTGGATGTTTTCACTACCTAGAGATCGAGACTAGTACGATTGAACATGTTGGATGACAATTCCATGCCTTATGTTTGATCAAAAGGATATCGTGAGACAAAAGGATGTTATATACACTATTGATTAGGTTGTATCGATTTGATATTCGTACAACTTGGGTAGTCATAATGTCTTGCTAGAGACTGCTTATGACTTGTATACCAAAATATGTTTTGGTACACTGCCAACGTTGTATGAGCCTATTGGGTCGCACACTAAGAATGGTTTTGCGAGATTTTAAGATGATTTAGAAAAATGAATTTTATGTGATAAAATTCATGACAGAAGCGTCCTTGTGGTGTATTACACTTATACTTCTTTAAGTAAGGGTATATGTGTAATTTACTTAACCGTCTATATACAAGGGTTGTATAAATAGACGCTTTAAGTTAGAACACACAGACGAAAGATTAATAGGCAGAAACTCTATTTTCGTTTTAGAAACGACTTAGGGTTTTTGGTATGCTCTGGATCGTTTTGGAGAGAAACAAAAGGATTTGGTATTCTCTCGAAGCTAGCACTTTGAATCTCGGTCGCCGTTCGTGTGTGGACTATTAGTAGAGGGCGTTCGTCGTTGCGCGCGCTTTAGAGATCGATCAACCTTCAGAAAGGTATATTGCGACTGAGGTATGATTAAGTTTTTCATGGTTTAAACGTTTTTAATGGAATTAGATTCGGATCCTGTTGGGGTTTTTGTCAAAATTGTTTTGTAATTTTCGCTGCGTATGAACCCCAAAACCCAACAGATACTACTTTTATAATCCCACTGAGAACAAAGTGTTTGTTGCTCGAAATTGTGTCTTTATGTCACAACCCAAATCTCTAACCCCCGTTTTAATTACCAAATCAGGATCACCAACCATTGACGTGGGACCTACAACGTGATACTTGCACCGACCGAGGCATGTGGCCGAGGTATATTATATTTTTGTATTGATGTATGCCTAGTGTTATGTATTGCGTAGACTTACTAAGTCGGTTTGTACAGTTGTAGGCGTTGAGACGAGAGCGGGGATGCGCCTCGAGTAGCGTATGAGCCGGGGAACCTGGTAGTTAGCATTTTTGTAAGTCTTATTAAATACTAATATGAAATAAAGAATTACTTATAAGCATATGGTTGTGTTTGTTAATGTAAATCAAATTAAAGGCCTATAGTTGAGTAAATTAAATGGAAAGCATAAGATTGGTTTAGAGATACACATTGACACATCTAGGAACTAGGTGAGTAATGAAAATGTCACTTGAGGCTGAGTTAGTGGGATATATGGCAAAGTTTTGACCATTAGATATTCTTTGGGATACATAAATCCATGGAGATCAAGGGCTAGGAAGGAACATCACCTTAATATATAACATTAGTGATCAAACAACATGCAAACCAAATCACTCATTCATTTTTGTTGGAGAAGAAGAAGGAATTGCTGGAGAGGAGTGAATCATCAAGGTGTTGAAGGAATCCATGGGAGTTGGTGAGAAATTCACAAGCTAAGGTGCTACATCAACTAGGTACATATATTTTTAGTTGAAATTAGAACAAGTTCTGGTTTTAGGCTAATTTCATATGGTAGATGATTGAGTATTTGCAATTGATTCATATATTTGGGTTCCTCATTTCAAGCCGATAATCCAACTATATTGAAGTTATTAATTTGGCTTTGAAATCATGAAGATATGAATTTTTGAAATTGCAACACCAAAACTAGAATTCTGCATGTTGTATTAGGAATTAACCTGGGTAATTTGGTCATAATATGCTCATTTTAGATCCGAATTGATCCAAAATAGTGGAATTTGAAAGCGTATTTAAAGGGGAATAACTTTGCTTAACTTTAGGTATTTTGATTCAAATGTTTTTATGTCCAAACATGCTCTACAAATAGGTACTAGAATTAAAAAGGAAAGTTTTGAAACTAAACTTGTTAAGAACATAACTCCCTAACTACTTATCCAAATGAGTTGATCTTTTAGTATGTTGTATTTGGGTATATTTTCTACCTTGTGACCAAAAATTACATTTTTAGGAACTATAAATTGTGAGAAATAGATTTTTTAATTCCGCTAGTCGGATTAAATCTCAATTAGACCTATGTTTAGTAAAATCATGATATCTTTTTCATTTTAAATTAGAATTTTGCAAACTAAACCTTTCTGGAAAGCTAAGAGAGAGACCAAAGATAATTGTAGTGATGAAGCATTTTTATATTTGGATTATTTCATGCCTAAAAGTGCATTAAAATGTAGAGTTGAAATTAAAACTTAATTTAGTTTTAGGGGCGATTTAGGAAGATTGATTTAAAGTCTATTGAACCAATTTGAATACACAATAAACACACTAAATTGAGCTTAAAATAACTATATTTGAACTAATGAGACACCAAACTCAAGAACCTGGGAAAAGGTTATGGGAGAACGAATACAAGATTTGGAGTATCGGAAGGCCAGTAAAGCTAAGACTTTACTTTGTTGTTGTGAGTATACCCAATGACAACTTTACTTGGCATTTCATTTCTATTAATTGTTGTCCTTGCATAGTCCTTTTGACTATATTCCATTTGTATTCTTATATCATGTGTTCTTTGTGTCTATGCTCATTTGATGCGTCTAGTTTGCATGATATCCAGTCATTTGATTTGATTCATTGATTATATCCCATGCTATGTTTATTCTTGTTGTTTTAAATGTGAATTGATTGATAAATAGCATGCTATTAAGCTAGTGAATATCTTATAAATGTTAAAAAGGACTTGTATTACTTATTTGTTTAGGTGTGTAGATGTGCCTATGCCTTGACAATCCATACTTGGTATTTCTTGAAATTTAAAAAGTAGTTTTCGCATTTGGTCTCGTACTAGATCGAGGTGTGCCCGACTCACGGGTTTAGAGTCCCTCGGGGATGTCGGCACATGTTACCTGACATTGTATGACATTGTAGGTAAAGCAATTGTGTTAAAAACTCTAATCTTCTAAAAAACGAAACAAAGAAAATTAAATTAAAATCATAACCAAAACCTCAAACTCATTTTAAACTTGGCTTTCAAGCCATTTGAAAATGCATTTAAATATAACATAATTTTGAAATTGTAAAATTTGTAAATCGACTATTATTGTAATCATGATGCCTAATTTATTTGAATCAATGAAATCATTTTTTAAAGTAATAGAATGAATTTCGATAAACAATTTTGAAATTCATCGAGAAATTTATGAAAATCCTTCGAATAAAAAATTTGTTGAAGTAAAGAGATAGGGTTGATTTAATTACCTTCTTAAGAGTGAATCTCTCATGATTTACGCTCTTGAACTCTTCTTGACCATTCTTCCAAGTTCTAGGACGAATTCCTTAAAACTCTAGTTTGGCTAAAGACTCTCAAATTCGAAAAATTTTGGATTGAATGCAGCTAGGTTAAGGTGAGAATCACTTAAATACTATAAAATTGAGCTTAAGATGGTTGAATCTAGGCAAGGAATTGAATTTTGTGCGAATGGACAATAATTTGATATGTTAATGAGTTTATATTTTATGGCAATTTGGGGTTTCATTTTAAAAACCAAAACTCATGCCCATCGATTCTTGTGCTAAGTGGAATTGGTGAGAAATTGCTAGATCAATCAGTGGATTGTGAGGTGCAGTGACCCATTGATCTGAGCATCGATTCCTTTGTAATGGGAAATCGTCAGGATTCGCCAGACTCCCAAATTTCACTTAATTGACTAGTTTCCGTCATCGATTTGACCAGCAATTCCTAGTGTTATTTCAATTTGTTGGGGAATTCTCAGGCCTAAGTTACTATTTTTTCAATTGATTCCATAATCAACTCATGTATCATTCATTAAAACTCATATTAAGGTAGAATTAAATACAAATTCAAAAGTTTGATTAGGATGTGTAACTAACTAAATAATTTTTATAATTAATTAATAAACATGCAAATTAGCAAGTGTATAATATAAACTTGCAATAAAAGTCATATAAGCAAAAACAACTCGATCACTCCCCCTTAATTGAAATTACCTCGGAGTTTGAATTCCAAAGATATTTCCAATAAAATAGTCAAAAAATGAGAGAATAAAAACATACTATACTAAACTAAACTAAACTCCCAATAAAATTAAATAAACATAGAATATAAGATGCATGCCCTTCTAAAATAAGGTTGGATCTCTAAACTTGAATTTAGGATTTTCCACTATAGTGCCATTCTAGAAAGTGAGTGCTGACCGTTAATTGTAAGAGTAATTGTTTTGTTCAGAATACCCATAACATAATGTGTAGTGGCTAATAAAGTTCGGCCTAAATTAAAAAAAGGATCTTCATTAATAAAATGGGGCATGACTAAAAAGTCTATAGGTACAGTGTAGTTGTTCACTTGAACGGGCACATACGTGACCACTCTTATTGGTTGAATTGAAGTATCATTTGGTAAAGAAACTCCTTTAAAAGCAAGTGAATTCAAATCCAATTGAGTATGTAGAAAGAAATATATGAGCATGAGATTTGCATTAGAAATTGTATCACATTGAGTTCTAAAGTACAAAGCCTATTTGATTTTTATGTGCAAGTGTATACCTCCAGGATCATTAAGCTTCACAAGGCTTAAATCTGACTTTTCTTTTTTCTTATTGTTGTTAGATTTAGAAGCTCCCAACTTGTTAATGTTTTTTCCATTCTCTGGTTGCTAAACTCTCCATTCTTGGTTTTTTTTTTTCTTTTGAAATGCCTTCAACTTGTTCTTTCTTTGAAATCTCTTTATCATTTTTCATTGTTACTGCATTAATTGCATAAAATCAGCATTAAAATTATCATAACAGTTTAAGTCCAGTAAATCATTATCATCAATTTCATTATCTAATAATTCTTCGTAGGTGTTATAGTTGTGTTCGTTATTAATTTTGAATTTAACAATTTTATCTTCAAATTCCATAGACATCGTTCCTTCATAAATATCTAACTTAGTTTTAGCTACTATAGAAAAAGGCCTACCCAATAATATAGGAAATCATGTACTTGTATTAAGATGTCTTCTAATAATCCATATGGTTTAACAATTGTATTGTCTGCTAAAGTAAGATTAATAGGTGTATTAGTTAACGATCTTGTTTTCAATGATTCATAAATTTTAAGTGACATAACATTGATTGATACTCTGAAATCACACATAGCAAATTTAATAGAAGAATTTTTTTATGGTGATAGGTATGACAAATATTCTAGGACGAAACATTTCTCAGACATTCTCTTTAAATACGACATCTTTGGTCCTAAATTCTCATTAAATTCTTCTTTATACTTTGATAATTGCATAGTTGATTCTATTAAAGGTTTATTAATTTATATTATCTTCAATTATTTGTATATGTCTTCTTATTCCTTGGCATTTGCTAATTATTATGGAATGGCAGAATTAGAAATCATATCTTTATTCGATTCATAAATATTATAATTTAATTTCTCTTGATTAACTAATTAATGATTTTGTAACGACTTTTCATAGGTTTCAACTTTGGCTTAATACCATGAGTATAGTCTCTCGGGAAAAGGTGTGGATTTCAATTGTTTAACCATCCATTCCCTAGTGGGAATAACATTTGCCATCATCTTTTCTTCTCCTTGTTTTATTATCTTATGTAGTTTGTTTTTATTTTTACCTCTTTTGGTATCTTTTTTTGTGTGTGTTTCTTTTTTATTTTCACAAAATAAAATGTTAACTCATGCGTGGTTAGTAGCATTTGTAGGTTGAGTAGTTGCTTTAGTTTGATTGCTTAACTTGTTAATTTGAAGAGTCATTTGATTTAATTGATTTTTCAACTCGTTAATAGACGTATCGATTTTAATTTGATTTCAAAAATTTGCATAAAGTTTTGATGATTTTGGGTCTTAAAGTTACGTTATATTTGTTCTAAATCTGGTTGCGTAGGTTGAATAATGTGTTGAGGTCGTTGCATTAGGTGTAGGTAGTGCTGGTGCTCTTGGTCTATAAGTGGTATAGTTTTGATTTTATGGACCATAGTTAAGATTTGAATTTGGTTTTTTAGTGTAATAATTGTTATTATATTAATTTCTATAGGGACCAGAATATTGGTTCATAACTGCATTGACTTCTTTAGTGTTATATTCTTTTAAAGTATGACACACATCTGTAGGATGTGCAACTTCATTACAAAATTCATATGGTTTAACTTGATTTAATCTATCTTTCAGTAATAGTTTAACCATGTTAGATAATTCTTCAACTTTTTCATCAAACTTATTGCTTGTTTTGTTATTTACTTCATAGACTTTTTTTCTTATTGTATCATTATTTTCACCATATTGTTTAGATTGTTTTGTCATCTTATTAATAGCTTCTTTTGTTAGAGTTTGTGTAAAATCAAATAATGATTCACCACATATGATATCTAATAGTCTTTGCTCAATACGATTTAGTCCTTCATAGAAGTATTCTAATAAGGCTCTTTGGGTGTAGCCATGTTGTGGACAAGATGAAATTAGTCTTTGAAATCTATCCCAAAATTCATTAAAACTTTCATCACCTTTCATTTTCATGAATATGATTTGTCTTCTATAAGTATTAGCTTTTCTTGCAGGCATATATTGAACCAGGAAAGCTTCTAAAATTTGAGCCCATGTGATTATCGAATCTTGAGGAACATAAAACAACTAGTCTTATGCTTGATCTTTCAATATAAAAGAAAAAAAATTAAGTTTGACTTGTTCTAACATGCAGTCTTTAGGTTTCATCCTATTGACTCTATGTTGGTATTCTCTTATAAATTCTTGGGGGATATTCATTGTCTTTACAGTAGAAGTTAAGTAGAGCACTAATGAATTTTGATCTAAGTCTGAATTTAGGAAATCCCTCATAATTGGTAATGCACATTGGTTAATAAGCAGTGATATTTTCATTAGCTTGCCTAAAAGCAAGTTCTCTATTATCATTATCATTATCATTATAATTATTATTATCTAGGTTATTATTAGCTTCCATTGTGGTAGTTTGGTGTTCTTTACATTGTTGTTGTCTTAAATTACGATTAAAAGTTGTATCTACCTTAGGATATATTTGGAATTTTTGTGGACATTAACTCTTTCTCAAATATGTTTAGAGTTTTTCTTATTTCTTAAGTGGTGTTGGAATTAAACTTAATCTAGAAAATACTATGGTTCAATTCATGTTATTTGATTTTTTTTTGAATTATGAATATGCATATAGATTCATACTTCAATTTTGGGTGCTACCTATTCATGCTAAAACTGCCTATTCTTGTAAACGTCTGGTATATGGAGAATAAGAATCTGGTTGAAGCCAAGATATATAAGAGAGTGTAAAATCCAAAAGCTTTCTAGGTATTTATTTCTCACTCTCCAGCTCTTAGTTTCTCTAATTTATTATAGTTGTTGGATTAATTAAATAAGTTCAATTAAGTCGGGTTTGGATTAATGTTTTGGAAGTTTTGTTCTTTCCTCAATGGTTTATGTTATGAGGCTTAAGATACTTAGATATGTAGAATGAAAGAAAAGTTAGGGGTTGACATGATCTACCGAAATTGAATGTTTCATGAAATATTGAAATGAAATTTTTTCCTGTTTAGTCCAACTTTTTCAAGTGGTAATAGTGAGCATAAAAGAAGTTATTTGGTTTCGTAGGGTGAACATCACCAAATGCCAATTTTTGACATTAATTGAGAAAAGAATTGATGCTAGAAGTCCTTGGTAAATGCAAGTATCTAGTTCGCATGTATGCATTTCGAATAAGAGTGCGGAGCTACTCCCTTGGTTGTCGTGATCTTTAGAAAGTTTTCTAACTCTCAGGGGATTGTGATATTTATATTTGAAAGAATAACTTCAAATAAAACACATCAAATTCTAACAACAACTTTTGAAATGTACACAATATTACCAGAGTTAAAAATAACTCCCAACTTAAAATTAGTATTTTCAGGTTGGATTTTATGATTATAGAATATGCAAAGCATGAATCAAATTGGAAAAACCTCGAAAAACTCAATTAGAACGACTTAGATTTGCATTTAGCTAGTTTTAGATTTTCACTTAGTTTGTCATATGGCAATTAGCAATTACTTTTGTTAAATTTAGTTCATAGTATGTTCCTTGATCAATACAATAAATTAATAAATCCGTACATTGTTTAACTTATTGTTTGGTTATGCATTTCAACGAAAAATGATATCTTATTGAGTTATAACTAATTCTTATATTGTTTAGTAATTGTGATTGTCATTTAGTTGGTACGTAGCTATATTTGAAATATCAAGACTATATATATATATATATTAGGAATTGATGAATATTTAGATTAATTTAAAAAATAAAGAAAACTATATTAATTTATATACTTCATTAGTAAGATTGATAAGATTTATCCACTGTTTGCCTGGAAAATTTAGGATTGAGATGTCTACTAATCGAGAATGGATTTATAGTCATATTGAAAATGGGTTTACTCGACAAGAGTTCATTAACGGCGTAAACGAGTTCATAGCGTACACTAAGATGCACTGTAAGACGTTCGCTACTGAGTGGAAGATTCGGTGTCCATGCAACCAAATGAAGTGTTGTAATCGTTCATACTATGATGTTGACACTGTAGAATTTCATATACTTTGTCGGGGATTCGTTTTGGGATATCACTGTTGGTCGGAACACGGGGAAGAAGAACATATGTACACTCAAAAAGTACATGACAAACCTAGCAATACGATAAGATATGATGACCACGAAGGGACACATGCAACCAATTATTGGACATCGTATCATGAGATGGTGTACGACTTGGCGGGTTCGAGTTTCAATTGGTGTCATATGGAACAACCTCCGAATCTTTATTCGCAAAACTTGTATGATATGTTAGACGCAGTAAGTCAGTCACTATGGCCAGGGTGCGAGAACATGATCAAATTGTCAGCAGTCGCGAGACTCCTAAAAATGAAATCAGAACATCATATCTCTAAAAAGGCGTACGATGAGATTCTTCAATTTTGTAAAGATGCATCGCCGACTAACAATTGTTTAGTCGATAGCTTTTATAATACAAAATGACCAATGCAAGGGATGGGGCTCCCAGTCCAGCAAATTGATTGTTGCGAGTCCATGTGCATGATTTACTAGGGCGAGGATTCAGAGTTGATGACGTGAAGGACGGAGTGGCGTGCCGCGGGCTAAAAAATGTATTACTTCCCCTATCACCTCGGTTGCAGTGTTTATTTGCGTCTAATGTGACTGCGAGGCACATGCTGTGGAATGGGGAACATGTCTCAAATGGCATCGTAATGCAACATTGTTCTGATTCGATTACATGAAAGCATTTCAATGATATGAACACTGAATTCAGCACCAAAATTCGTAATGTTCGTTTCGGGTTATGTACGGATGGTTTCCAACCATTCGACCAATACAGAAAATAATACTCATCGTGGCCTGTAATTCTAACTCCTTACAACCCCCCTCAATGTGCATGAGGAAGGATTTTATGTTTTTAATGGTCATCGTGCCAGGTCTGACTAATCCTACAAATCAAATTGATGTCTTCCTACAACCTTTGATAAATGAGTTGGAAGATTTGTGGCATGAAGGAGTACTTACCTACGACATTTCCACCAAAACGAACTTCCAATTGTGAGCTGCACTTATAACTATCAGCGACTTCCCTGCTTATGGTATGTTGTCTTGTTGGAGCACACATGGAAATAGAGATTGTCCTTATTGTATGGATGACACGAATGCATTCCAATTAAAGCACATTGGAAAAACTTCTTGGTTTGATTGCCATCGTCGCTTCCTACAGCGTGGCTCCGATTTAAGAAGTGACAAGATCAGCTTTAGGCACGATATAACTTGTCAAAAAAGACCATCGACAATTAAATATGGGGAACAAACTTTGGCTAAAATTAGAGTTTTGGGATTGATGAAAGTAACTGAAATTGAATCCGTTCAGGTGAACAATAAGATTGCTAATTATTCAGGGTGGAGGAAACAAAACATATCTGGGACTTACCTTATTGGAAGACGAATCTCACTAGGCATAACTTGGATGTCATGCACATTGAAAAAAATGTCTTCGACAACATTTTTAATACAATTATGAGTGTTCCTGGGAAGAGTAAGGATAATGCCAAGTGGAGACTAGATTTAAAAGATATTTGCAATCGAACGTCCCTCGAATATGACCCCGCGTCCAACTCATATCTTAGAGCGTCTTATACACTCGATAAGCGTAAGAAAGAAGTCTTGTGTGATTGGATACGATAGTTACGTTTTCCTGATGGATATGCTTCAAATGTTGGTCGATGTGTGGACGCCAACAAATTAAGGATGTTTGGGCTAAAAATTCATGACTGTCATGTGTTTATGCAGAGATTGATTCCTATTGCCTTTCGTGAACTACTAGAGGATAAAGTGTGGATTGCAATTAGCGAGTTAAGTTTGTTTTTTCGAGACTTGACTGCTAGGAACCTTAATATGGTGCGAATCGAGTTGTTGCACTCCAACATTCCCAAAATATTGTGTAAGCTGGAGAAAATCTTCCCACCTAGTTTTTTTTACTCAATGGAGCATCTTCCCATATACTTAGCATGCGAGGCTTATATCGCTGGACCCGTACAGTTCCAGTGGATGTATCCGTTCGAAAGGTAATTTTTGTAATCAATAAACATTTATTATAATGAATAACTAATATCTTAGGTTATATTATAACTACCTAATTTAACGGACATACCATCCAAGTATTTTATCTCATCATATAGGTATCTCAGGCATTTGAAGAACAATGTTAGAAACAAGGCGATAGTTGAAGGGTTGATATGTAATGCTTACTTAGTTGAGGAATCAACTTCTTTTTGTTCCTTCTACTTCGAGGATTATATCAGTCCTGCATACAAACAGATCCAACGAAACGATGCTAGTGGAGTAGGTCCGAGTGTTGCTAACAATGGTGCATTCTTGATTTTCATTCATCTGGGATGACCATTAGGCAAAGAGAGGAAACGGTACCTCACGTCAGAGGAGTATGTTGCAGCTCATCAATATGTGTTACTAAATTGCTCGGAATTAGTTCCATTTATAAGGTATTACAATTCACGGTGATGTTTACTGACCTCTTCTCTGTGCAGTGTCTAATCTCGTATCATTTTTTTGTAGCATATTCAAGTCTATCATTCATTTGTGAGAACCAAACATAACCGATCAAGCTATTGAAATCAAACTTGAGCAACAATTTGCAACGTGGTTCTTGCAATATGTACGTAATAGTTTATATACACCTAATTCAAGTCAGTTTAGATTTAAACATCTCATTAGTAACATGCAATATTTTAATATTGTAATATTACATATCAAGCTAAACAAAATGATGTGCCAGACACGATTCGTCAAATCTCACAAGGACCAATGTGTTCATGCACGAGTTATCTTGCATACCTCGTTAATGGATATAAGTTTGACACGCTGTCATATGGTACGAATAAGAAAACACAAAATAGTTGTGTACGCGTCAAATGCAGGAACGATACTGACTATTATAGTGTACTCCGAGATGTAATTCAAATTGATTACCATGATGGGCCAATCTAAACAATGTTGTTCAAATGGGATTAGTTTGATCCTACTCAGAATGGTACATAACTTCATCGTAAATTAAGTTTGGTAGAAGTTCATAAAAATCGTCGGTTCAACAGGTACAAGCCCTTCATATTGGTGATGTAAGCACATCAAGTATATTATTTTCCTTACCCTTCTATCAGGAGAAGGGAACGAAGTGATTGGTTAGCCATATGCAAGCTTCAACGAAAGTTTGTAGATGAAACCAATGTCATTAGTTCAGAAATGGCCATCTCGGATAATGCATTTTAAGCTGATCAAAATGATAATACCAAAATCGTGGAAGTAGATCCAGATCCATTAGTGTCGACCGTCATTGATCCGACATGTGAAATTGTATTTGATAACGATGGATTTAAGATGAATGTAGACGATGAAGAAGATGATGAGTTCACATCATTGTCAGATAATAGTAGCGAAGATGAGTTAGAGTGATTGGTTTGAGTTTTTGTAGTGCAATCTATCAATTTGCTTAGAATATGATGTTTAAGTTGGATTTCATATATCTCTATGAATGTTATATATATATCAATCAAATGAATTATTTGTTTATGTGATTGATATAGATACCATTATATATGGTGAGAGGTAGGGGCATGGTAATATGGAGGATGAAGACATGGAAGACATCAATGGACCCACAGAGGAGACTTGCACCATTGGACGGGGATCGTTGTCACACCATGCTACACATTTCCATCCAGATGGTCGGTAGCCAATACATCTGACTCATTTGTACTCACCACATCACACCGCTCCATCACGTCCGAGTTATGCCTACTTTCATCACAACACCAAACCGTTGCCACATCACACCAATTCGTCACATGTAGTTTGTCCATACCCAACTTATATCTTTGGACTGTCGTCATCACATTATACATTCTCATCGCCTCCCGATCATCCATATCCACATCAACATGCCACTTTATCACCGACAAGAACTATATACATACCTCTGCATGGTGCTAGTCCCTCGGCATCACATAACTCCACATTATCTCCTCTAGTTCATGTACTCCCAGCTTAGCATGGTACCATTCCCTCTTCGTCACATCACTCCACACCATCACCTCCAAGACATGTATACCCCTCCTCCAGTTCATGTACTCCCAGCTCAGCATGGTTTCATTCCCTCTTCGTCACATCACTCTACACCATCACCTTCAGGACATGTATACCCATATGAGCATGGTATTAGGCCCTCTTTGTCACATCACGCTACACCATCACCTTCAACTCATCCCGCTCATTCTCCTAGAGTAGGCGATGAGCACACTTCTACATCTCGTAGACCCCAAGCATGACATATGACTTCATCCGCGAGGTCATCCACTAACATGTTGCGCTCATCGATACCACATGCGATTGAGGAGATCTCAGACTTTTTCAGACAGCCGATTGCCCCTACAAAAGGCGAAAACCCTTTTTTCATCTCATTGTTGAGCATGGCTTGTATGTTAAACTCCACAATATATACTTAGTCCATAAAAATATTGCTTTCCCAGGCTAACTTAAATGTTGAAATTGTAGGTTACACCCTTTTTCCGTGGCGGCATGGAAGATGAGTTTAATCTTCTATAATGGATATTTGAAAAAAGGATGGAAATGATAATATGTTCCATAATCCCAACAAGATATATACTGGCTTAGGTGGAAGGTCAATAACTTCACATCATCCATCAAGGTGAATTTATTTTAACTAGTTTCTTATTATAAAAATGAGAATGTGTCCACTACTTGTTCATTTGTAGGTTTTCTTCACTTGGGAGTTGCAAATGTCATTTGCGATATATGAAGCGTGGTGTCGGAAGGCAGCCATCTGGTACGTTGGCAATGTATATTTAATTGCAAAGAAGAGAATACCACTTATTTACTTGACATACAAGGTGTTTAAGCATTACAAAAGAAAATGAGCAATAGATGAAGCATTTAAGAAGAAGTATGAGTAGATGAGCGCGAATAGAAAGTCCGAGGCGGGAGGGCTAGGCACTAGTATTTTGTTGCATAGCGCTGGAACTATATCCGTGAGACAACATGGTGATACATTGGTACATATTACATGCATAAATAATTTCGTATGTTGAAGAGCACAAATAGAAACTACTAATCCTAAAACTCGCTTGTAGGAGAAGAATTTTAAACACCATCCCACACGCAAGGAGATGTTTCAACACCTCCACACCTATGGCCATGAAGGGCAAACTTTCGTCAATCAGAGATCCAAGAAGATTGATGTACGCACTATGAATTGCATATAAATATTTTTCGAGACAACACTTGTAGTAGATCCATTTAAAAGAAAACAGTAGATTTAACTATTAGTTTATTAATTTAATGTAGGCTAAACTCACTCGGAGATTGAAGGAGATGTCCATCCAGTCCCCCGACACATTGATTGACGAGGATGCTGTTTATCTTGAGGTGGTGCCAGAAGTTAAGGGATGTGTCTCCGAATTAGGGTCATAAGTTTATCATCACATCATATCTTCAGGGGAAGCAAGCTCATCTCGAGGACCAGCGTATGGACCTCATAAGTTGGAAGAGCTCCAGCGGGACCACCAGAGGTTGCAAGAAACATTGTTGAAGGAACAAATGGAATGACAAGACTAAATGCAAAGGGACAAGATGGAATGCTAAGAAGAAAATAGAGAGATACAAGGCTGTTTAGCACGTATGGAGGCATTGTTAATGCAACACCTTGGTATTATGCTCCACATGCCTCCGACACCGCGACCTCCACCATCACCAGCTACAGAGTAGTCTGGTCTTCAGAGTGATGACCAGCCTAGACATTTGAGGATCGACAGATCACCTCCAACTCCACCGACACCTTCTCAATCTGTACACCTAGATGACCACTAGCCTGGACGTTAGACCGATCCGCGTAGAGAGTTGCCTGAGGAGAGACATCATTTTTGGATGATCATGATGAGTTTATGTCGCAACTTATGCCGCCTCCGTGACCGCCGCCACGACAAGAGTGATTTGATTTTCTTTTTTTATGGTGAGTTTTTTTTATTATGAGTCAATATATATCTTCACATTTTTTCCTTATAATGTAGTCGATGTAATTCTTCATTTGCAGGTATGTGCAGCGGTGGCATTTGGTATTAGTGTTGCTTACAAAGAAGGAGTTGGTAAGGCTTCTTTATTTTTGCTTGGTAAGATATAATTACTTTACAACTCCCATGTTTAATTTTATGTTTCTTTTCAATTAATTGAATTTTATGTTTGTTGCTTTGATGGAAGCTCAGAAGTGCATCATTTTCTTGGTAGTTAGTAATAGATGGGGCATGAATTCAAGTGTATATTTTAGCTAGTAGGTGTTGTGTAGTTGAGTGTGATGTGCTTTTCGTAAGGTCATAGTTTGGATTGGTTTAGTTTAATTCACTTTGTGCAAGTAAACCTACCTAGTTACAATAGAATATCTTCATTTACTTTATGAGTAGGTATTGATTATTGTACCACTCACTTTATATGATACATACTAGATTACTAAAACAAATAAATCCCAAATGTTCGATACTTATCTACTTTAGAGCAAAGATTATTGTACTATTTATTGCTATTTTTAGGGCAATGAAGTTCTTAGGATCTTTGCTAATTCACATTTGATGCATTTCTTTGTTTTGACTTATGTCCTGCTATTTTGTTAAGTATGGGACGATGAGAATGGAAGTGAATATTGATGGGTCATTATCATACCCAGAACATCCATTGAAAGAGAACGGTAATCTTTTTCGCTTTATTGAACTTTTTCTATTGTTATGATTGTTTTTCATTTTCCCCCCTAATAACTTTCTTATGTATAACTCATAATCTTGGATCCCTTCTAATTTAGCTGGGAAGCATTCGTCCCCAAAACTGCTCAATATAGAAGAGGAGTAACATATGCGGGTGTTCTATGAGCAAAAGATTCAAGAAATATGCGGGACTTTTGGATTTCCACATAAAATCCAAGTGCTTGTTCATTGAAGTCCCACATGTTATTCTTCTTTGTTTTTTTGACTTTTTACTAGATAATTGGAAACATGTTTCTTCCTGTGTAGGCGACTGCCATAATATATTTCAAACATAATGTAAGACTTGGTTTCCCTTCATACCTCTTGATATTTGATTAAAAGATTTATTGCACACCAAATTTCATTATGTATAAGTAAATCTGGGAGGGCAATAAACATTCCTGGACTTAATAGATAAATACTAATTGTTTAATTTGTTGAGATGTTTATCTCCTACTCATGTATCTGTACATTTATATTCAATTTAAGTATTGCGAATTTATTGTATAAGACGCATATTATTATAATTTATGCCTATCTTACAATAAATTTATTTGTTTTATTCATTATGATTATGTTAATCCAGAAATCCAACCAATTTTGATTTACCCAGGTTGACTTGCATGTACGCGTCGTGTATGGTAGAAAAAAATCATGTCTCAGTGGAGGAGCTTGGTAAGGGGATAATATAAGATCACCAAGTGATTCTCAACCATGAAATGATTGTTTTTCAGGCATGTAATTGATTTTTTCCTATCATGTTGTCTAAGCTTTTTTCATTATCGTATATAGATATATATATGGTATATAGATTAAAATATTTAAATAATTCTACAGAGTATTGGATTTGATTTGATTGTATATGTACCATATCGTTCACTCCAAGGTTTTTTTTATTATATGGAGGTGAGTTGGGGGGTTTGTTAATGATTTTTTGCAAAGGTATTTTCTCTATATACATTGAAAGGAGCTTGTTTTTCTCTCTCATGTATTGGCTTTGCTTACATTCTGTAAAATGTTGTACATCACATGGCTTACACTTTTTTCTAATTTTGTTGGGTATATTTTACTACTTGACAATAGGATTTTATGCAAGTGAGGAATGGTCAACTTCAAATGTTGAAGGTAACATAATTTTATTCTTTATCGTATACTGCATATATTATTACCACTCACAGTCTTGGACATCATTTCAAATTAATGCTAGTTATAGCTAGTGATCTTCATGTTCTCTCTTGTTATTTGTATGTTGCCTATGTTGTTCATCGATTTTTCTTTTTTGTTTTCTTTATATAATTTTATTTTTGAAAATATATGTATATTTATCTTTATAGGATTTGCAAGAAACTGCCAAGTCAGGAGTGGACAAAGTAATGCTTACTGATGCGCTACTACTTTTCCCCTCTGGACTGGTGAACTCATCTTTCTAAGATCTTATCTTGAATAATATTTTATAGAAATAGGTATTCAGGTAGTTTTAGGAGGCATGATAGAAAATAAATCCCAAATGCTTGATATTTATTTGCTTTAGAGCAATGCTAAATTGACACCAAATATATGCGCTAAACACATAGGATTTCCTTATTTTATATTGCTTACTAATATAAGTTCTTACTAACATTACTGCCATTGGTTTAGTCATAATTGTGAATGTAAGTATTAAATAATTCTTCTTGTTTTGTTGTTCGATGGGATGGAATGTGCATCATATCTTTCATTCTCTGTGAATTGAATCTATCTGTATGTTTGTCTGTCTGTGGTTTTTCTCTGAATGTATCATAATGTTATACATACATAAATATTTGTGCTTCAATAGTATTCGCAAAGTTTTTCATTGATTGGTAAAGAAGAATGACATGAATGAGTGAATGGTTTGGAAATTTATAACTGCATATCATATATACCTATTATGAAATATGGTTGGGTGAATCATTAATTGAATTGAAAACTCTTAAACTAGGTCTATTTGAGAGAATGATTTCTTAGTGTATGAGTTGGCTTTAAACAAGAGAGCTACGTGAGCAGACAAATTTAAAGTGAATTTCCTACATGTATACAAATTAGTTCCCATCTCCATATTCAGGTGAAACCTATCCAAACTCTTTGTTTGATCTTTTATGTGTTAATATGATGTGATCGGTAATATCGATAAGCATCACACAAACACCTCATATTTGTGTGCTCTAAAGATTCTAGAGGTCGACTGCGCAAATCCGTAGGATATAGAAGAATAGAATGAAAATAAGATTCTATGTAACCTAATTCTTTTTGTACCAATTTTTGGATACTTTATCATTTATGTAGGGATGCAATTAAAGACATTTTTCATGTGTTCAATGCTTTCATTTCGGTTGCAACTTGCATGTTCACTCCTTCTTGAATATCTCAAGTTGTTAATATGAATTGGATTTAACATTTTAGTTCATGTTAATATGATATTGTGAATTGTTGAGGAGACATTAGTCCTTCTAGGCATTCTCCTACTAATGTTTATTAGGTTCTGATATTTTTGGTAGTCTATTTCATAAGGGAGACTCTGCCGAATTTTTTTGTAGAATATGCAAAACTAATGTTGAGCTTAATCCAATATGTTGGTTGTGTGTCGAATAATATTGATGTTCCTTTTAATTTTCAGGATTTGGATGGGATCACACTCTGCTAGCTAAAGAAATGTAGTGTCAATGAAAGAATGCTATCGGAGTGTTTTGTACACATTGTATGTATGTAACTTTATGTAGCCAACTTGTGTAGTTGTTTGTCGATTGTTGAATAATGTTGATATACTCCTTTATAGTATAGTAGTAATTATGAAATGTTAAACTCATTCTTTTGTAGACCTTGTTTGTAAAATTTTGACATTTTACATATACCTTTCCAATTAAAGAAATATTGGTAGCTTTTAAATTGTTTTGACAGATTTTACTGTAGGATATTTTTTACTATTTATTATTTACAATTTTTTAACACAAAATACTATTCAAAAATTAGCAATAGCTCAACGCTGTACCTAATTTGTCGCAAACGTCTGTACTGATTGGGCACCAATCAGTGATAGACGCTAGTTTATCGCTAAAAAGCAACAGATTTACGACAAACACCACTGTGCTGATTGGACTTCAATAAGCAACAGATGTGTTTCTATTGTTGTTGAGCGACAGACGTTTATCACAAATATATCGCTGAACAACAACAAAATACCTAATTTATTGCTGAGTTGCATCAGCAACAAAAATTTTAGCAACAACCCTTATTTATTGATGATTTGTTGCAGAGTGGTTTAACAACATAATCGTACCAATTTAGCATCATATTAGTTTGTTGCTAATTTGTTTATTTCTTATAGTGTTATAATGGCTTTAATTATTTTTTAATTTAATTTAATTCATTTAATTAAAATGGTAATTAAAATCATTAATTCAATCTATAATATTATAATAATTTACTAAACTAATTATATTAACTTAACTAACTTACTTAAATATTTAACTTAACTATCATAATTCAAATTCACTAATATTCAAATAAATTCAATTCGATAATAATAAAATATCTAAACAAACATCCAGAACAATGAAACAACAATCCGTTTTGCATCCAAACATGTTACTTCAATCATATAGTTAGAAGCATTATTTATAAAGTATCATAGATCATTAAACTTTAATTATAAGTAAGTAAACAACCCTTATCAAGCCATTTATTCTCCTTATACCGGTGGAAAAGCTATGTTCTAGTTTTATTGAGCTAACTCCTTTGAATACACTAAGTCATTAACTTCATGCAATAAAGTCGCATTACATTTTATGAAAACTTTGAACTACTAAATCTAACACATTCGAAAAGTCATTTCAATATTAAATTTAGATCTAAAATTCACCTAGAACATCTAAATGGTAATAGACCTTCTGAACAATCCTAGTTAGTACTTTAAATTAGATATAGAATACAAATTTCACAATACACATTCTAGACTATGCATGCAATATAAAGTTCATGATTAAAATCCGTAAATAATAATCTATTAAATCAGTGAATCAAAGAATACAATCGGTTTAAAGCATTAAAAACATAATCATCTCATTATAACTATATTGCAAAATGGATCTAGTTTATGTTAAGATTTTGTTTAGATTAATAAACTACACTCATATTCATAAATAACATCACAATAATGTAAATAAATGACATAAATAAATACCTCTGGGATAAATACTTTCCAAAAGCAATGAACAATAAAGAAATAAAATAAAACAATAAACAATAGCTCCTAAAACAATGGAGTTTTGATATGAGAACTCAACGACAGCTGATTTCACAACCCTAAGGTCGTATTTATAGCATTCTAGGTACTAAAAATCACAAACTAACTCAAACGTCTCGTTGTTATCTTAAATCTTCGAAATCAAACCAAGCAATTCTTTAGCGATTCGGGTTTAAAAGGAATCGTTGGGAAAATCTTTGGAAATGTAGTTTCAATTTTCCACCGATCTGAGTAGTGATTCATGTGTATAGGTGAATTGGTCAAGAATTGCTAGTACTAAATGTATGTTCTTCCTTCGTTTGTTGATGTTTCTTTGCATACTCTTTCCATTTGATCAAATCTTTCATAATCTTTCCGTTTACTTTATTTCTTCATATATTCTAATTATCAACTGAAATAACAAAAAAAAAAGAAAACCACATGCAATATAGTTTTTTAGATCTAAAATCATCCTAAAATATACTATAAAATGTGTCTAATTATTAACTTATCAGAGATTCATGTCTAGATTGCCGAGTAAATTACAGAGACAACTGCGAACTATGCTTAACCTTAATACGACATATAATCCTATAACTAATTGGTAAACTGATCGTCTGATCTTGGTGCTAGAGGGCATTTTTCATGCTTATGTCTTTAAGTTTGGTGGCAACTAAGAGAAATACATTCCTTTGTGTGAGTTGTCTTATAATAATAGCTATCAGACTGGCATTGGAATAACTCCTTTCGAAGCTTTGTATGGTCGGCCTTGTCATGCACCTGCGTATTAAGCAGAGGTTGGAGAGACATTATTATTGGGGCCTGAGTTGATTTACCACTACAAAGAGAGAATTTAGTGGATTTGCCAGCGTTTGACTACAACACCACTAAGACAAAGGAAATACATCGATAAGTGATGTATGCGGCCACAAATATAACGACTCGCTTGTAGTAATAGTGTAACTAACTTGCATTGATTATGATTATCATCCTCAAAGAAATGTGTATGCGCTCAATACATACCTAGCCGAAATTACTCTATTGCTAGGGAAATCCTTTCAGTTGATTTTATAACTAAACTAAACTAAACTATACTACCAAATCAATGTAAAATACTTTTACTCTTATATAAAACTATCTTACTTTACACCTTTACCTAGGTAATGAAATACTATCTTTTCAACTCACTTTACCATCTTTATTATGTGTATGCAATGCCTAATTAGAATAGACAAGTTTCCTTCAAACCCACTTCAACCCACTGTCGTGACAAAAAAGATTCTAATATGCAAACTAGAACGTCACCTATTAGTGTGAATAACATAAGCTCAATATTGCTTTAATGTTCCAAATCTTTAAATTCATAACCAATTAAGTTTACTATTCGCGCCTCCTGAATCAACAACTATAGCTCGATGTTTTATATTTTCAATTGTACCATCCATATCCGGCTTAAAAGCTTCAATGGTCATGATAACCTTTAAAACCTAATATCAACAAACACGTGGTCATGATGTTCGTAGTATTACGCTAAGAATCAATAAAACTTATAACCATTGCACTTTTTATATCTCTACTATATTCATGTTTGTAGCATAGCATTCATGCCATATGATCCATTAATCCTTAAGATTTATAAACTACTCACACGTTATTGAAACAAACATGCACATAATGGTATTCATTGAAATCAGAGATATAATGAAATAACTTTCTATTAAATCAATAAAAACCATTACCCAAATCACCACACGCGAGTCTTCAATGTCTTCTTTACATAAATCTCCTTAATACTTAAGAATAAAGCAAACATATGCTAAATTATGTTAATGGTGGCTAATCTATGGTAATTGGTGAGTTTTTCAAGTTCTCCTATCTATTTATAATCTGTAAAAACATTTGAAAGAATTAGAAACCATACTTGACAAATTAAGATGAAATATAACTCTATTTTCTATTTTCTACTCTTCTCGACGATGTCACTTAAGTCTTGGTGCTATTTGTACAATCCTACGGTGCCGCCACTACACCAAACATCCTGTATGCAAATTCTCTATTCAGTGGTCTCGACACTATTCCTATGTCTCCTCGGCGCCGTCCCTAGACCTTCACGATACTGCCACTACGTTAGTCATATTTAATTTCTTTTCTTCACTTGCTTGCTCTCCCATGTCATGCCTTCTTATCCCACGCTGTGCCTTGAACTCCCATAGTGCCAACACTATGTGCCATGGCACCAAACCTTCTTTGGTGTGTTTTAGCTCTGTTTCTTCTTGAATTCACTATTTTCTTCTTTTATGCCTTATGTACCTGAAAATGCATAAACACTATTAATTTGAGTTCATTTAAGGATATTTATCAAATACTCCCAAACTTAGGATTTTGCACATCCCGACCAAAATGTATTTAACTAAGTACCCTAACTACTCCCATTACTCTAGTTCTTATTCATGGAGTACCCTTGAATTTACTAAGTTTTAAGTTAATAATCCACTCAAGAATATTTCTCTTCAAAAACTTACAATTTTAAAGACATGTAGCTTTAACAACACATATAACTCACTTTCGAAACACCAAAGTAGATCACAACCAAAACAATCACTATTCACAAGTTTATTTCACCTCAACAATAAAGTAGCATGTGTACAATCTCATGATTTCTCATTAAGCTCAGGAATTCACAAACAAGCACGGACCAAACTAGTTTTTGTAGACTTAGCACTTCAAGAGTCTATAAGACTTAACATAGTTAGATCGAAAATTTAACTCGATCAAGCTACTAGCACTCGAGCTAAATCTTTTATTTGAAGAGTTTTAATTTAACTTCTGCCTTCTTTTCTTTATTTTTATCTCTTTTCTTTTCTTTTTCTCCTTTCTCCTTATATATTTTTTTTATTTCACTTCACGGTCCCTACTCCTTTTCCTAAGAACTCTATTTTTCCTCATGTTTTTCCAACCATCTAGTTCTCTGCTCCATTTCCTGTAGAGCTTGTAAGAGTCTCTATTGTTTTTATTTCTAAAACTTTTGTTAGTACTTCTCACTTTTATTTTATCAAGCAAGTTAACTCCAACTTTTCATTAAACATGCCTATTTCTTCCTCTATTTGCAGTAAGTCTTTATTTGCATTTTATTCAAGTAAAAATCAAACTTATTATAGAATTCCTTAAAGATCTAACTTTTTCCACTGGAAGTGCTTTAGTAATCTCCTTGCTTTTGTTTCCAGTTCAAGGTCTTCCCTACTTTAGGTTTTTAATCATGAAATTATACCGTTGTTTGCTACATTTCATTTTTCTCTTCAAAAATTTAAAAACTCTCTCTTGAGTTTCATATCAATATGACACTTGTATTTTACGCATCCTCAATTAAAGGCATGAACATGCAAATGAACTACTTATTCATTACATATTACTATATATGACCTAATCTATACTAACTAAACATGTTCAAATAGTAAGTAAATGAAATATAATACACTACCATACTTTCCTCTTTAACTGCTTCAAAAATAAAATTTAAATAATCATACATATAGTTTTTCTCCTTATTTCAGCCTTTCTTACCACTTCCCATAGTGTAGTGTAGTGTTGATGCCCCCAAACTTAAACTAAAAGGCTAAAAAATAAGCTTGAAAATGAAAACACTAAAACACACAAACATATAATAACACAAGATAAAAATCATAAACTAAACATCGAATTAAAACAACTAAATAAGTAACAAAAATTCTCTCAAATTTATAGTGAATTGGCAATAATGTATTTCGCATATCTCTAGTTCTAAAGAAATTCTAAGACACTGACTTCATAATTACACATCATCATCATCTGCATCATTAGCTACAACATATAATGATGTCAATGGATGATCCACCCTCCAGGTCTACATCACATCTGGATCAAATACATAATTTGGTGCTGCAGAAAAACCAAAAGACTTATCACTCGATCTCATTCGTCTGCTCCTCTCGTATCTATCTATGTCCCTCTTTTCATCGACAAATAATATGAAGTTCTACTGTCGGTTTCGTCTGTCTTGCACACATCTCATCAAGGCTTCATGATATTAAGCCATGTCCTCATGGTATTATCGCATCATCTCAGCAATCCATATTCTTTATCGTCATTGAGTCAAGTCCTCTGGTGGTGGTACTAGTGGCTAGACTGGAAGAGGTGGTGGAAAAACCTTAAGACCATTTAAGTCCTGCTCTCTAATAAGTAGGTCTACAAACTTGTAACCGTAAGGGAATCCCTGTTATTGCTCTTCCTGTTTTCCATATCCTTCATCTTCTAATTCTTGGGATAACATTGTTGTTGCTACTGATGTTGTTGTGTGATCCCTTGTTGTTTGGCCAACAACCCGACCTCAAGTCTTTCGCCCTCAGCTCTTTCCCCCTCATCCTCAGAGTCTTGATAGTCAGGCGGTGATTATAGTGTAAGCATAAACGCCTCATCTATGATTACTTAGGCCTCAATATCAAATTCTTCATCTCTAATCAGTAGCACTCTGGCCTTCAAGCACATCTGAGTGATCAAAATTGGAAACAACAACTTGTTGTCCCTCGCTGACATAATGGACTCCCTCAAATTCTTGTAGGTAATCTCGCTGACATTAGTATCCCCATTCTTTGTAATCTCATATAAACAATCTGCTTTTAGCTTGTGATCTCTTCCTGTAGAGTGGTGGGGTATAGAGAAGCAATAAGGAAATGTTGCCACATTCGGTAGACTTTTCGCACACTACCCTTCTTAATGTGTTACGGTACATTCTCAACTCCTGTTACCCAGCCTTGCTATCCTTTGACAACCAATGCTCGCTCGATGGCTCTAAGAGGGTGTAAGTTATAATGTTTCTCATATATATTATCTAGGAAACTTGGGTTGGCTTCAGCTCTACTCAAATGCTCCAACCCATAGATAATATTAATTTCATGCTCATTAAAGGGGACAAACACCCCTGTCACCTTCACTGGGTTATTCTTCCTAGTAAACTTCACTTGTTGGGGCATGTTCCTTAGTTTAATCTACAAATATTATTTATCTTATAATTTAAGTTAATAAAATTGAGGTTTTCATTTATTATTTTATTATAAGTGATTGCATGTTTACCTTATCATGAGATCTATGGGTACTTGTAAAAATATCCTAAATATCCCTAATCGGTCATTATACTAGGAACTATAATAAATTAAGACTAGTGTGAGTCTTGATTGATGGTCATGTGATGATCATGCGTATATATGGATACAAATCAAGATCATGAGCACTTGTTTGGGAATAAGGTACTGGACCGACCCACTATGAGAACACTACATAGATTGAGTCATATGTATTACTCATGATAGGTATATCATTTAGTCCCCCGACTTGATATTACCATAGAATTTATTATTAGGAGCATAAAAATTTGACGCAATCAAATGTTTTCTTTAACCAGACGATTATAAAGACTGCAATTGACTATCATGTGAATAATATGTGAAGGTGTGTAATCAAGATAGAATTTGTCACTCTAGTATAAATAGAGATATTTGTAGATCCCTCGATATGATAGACTGATAATGGCCAAGTCAATGTGAATTAATATGATCAATGTCACTTGGATGTTTTCAATGTATCTAAAGATCGAGAATAGTATGACTGAATATTAAGGGTGACTTTCCATGCCTTATATTTAATCAAAGGATATCACACGACAAAATGATATGATATATGTTATTTATTAGGTTGTATTGATTTAAATATTCATGCTATTTGGGTAGTCATAATGCCTTGCTAGAGACCGTTTATGACTTGTGTACCAAAATGGTTTTTGGTTCACTGCCAACGTCGCAAGAACCTATTGGGTCACACATAAAGAATAGCTTTGTGCAATTTCAAATGGTCTAGAGTAATGAATTTTATATGATAAAATTCATGACATAAAAGCCCTTAAGATTTGTTATATGATAACTAATTAATAGGAGCGTATGTGTAATTTGCTTAAACTACCTAAATACAATAGTCGTATTATGAATATGATTTTAAGTGAGGGTTTATCTATATATATAAATAAAATTCAAAACCCTAAAATAAAATAAGACTTTGATTTTTGCTATTTTTCTAGTTTTCTGGATTTTGTGAGAGAAAGAAAAATATTTTCTATCTCTTTGGGGCTTGCACTCCAAATGGTGGTCACTATTTGTGTGTGGATTTCTGATAGAGGACGGGTATTTAAAGGTCATGGAGATTGAACAATCAAATATGGAAATCATGGATTAAGGTAAGGTTTACTTTTTTAAATCTAGTTTAATGGAACTTATTTACAATCTTATTGGGGTTTTTCAAAATTGTCTTGAATTTTTCACTTCGTATGAACTAAAAAACCTAATAGTGGTATCAGAGTAATAGGCTCGATTCTATTAAATGTTTGCATGTTTTCTCTGATGTATTTATGATATATGTGTGAAAACATGATCTTGGTTAATGTATATATGATGTGCATATAGGCTCTGTGATAATTGTTATCAAGAATTGGTTTTAAAGCACTTTGTTAATTCATATATTTGATACATACGCATGATTCAATTCAATGGTATAATTCTTGTTTAGAATATTTCGAGTAACATATATTTTAATAGTAAACAATGAGAATTTTATATGTTCATGATAGAAGTCATGTTTAGGTTAATATGATTCTGGTGTTGAATACATATTTCATTTTTGTTTAATAATTATGTATGCTCCATGATGGAAATCATGATTAGGTTAATATGATTAATTTAATATGATTATGATTTTGAATGGATGATTAATATTTTGTTTCTTGATTCAATTGCTTATTTTGTATGAATAAGAATCAAAATTGATTTTGATCATATATCATTGTGGTTATCCATTAGTATAGTTCTATTAGATAGGAGATAAACTTATAATCGGATAAGAATTACAAATCCTATAAGATAGATGAGATTTATAACAAATTTTAGTTAGATAAGGATTCAAAGTATCTTAAATTCTAATTGGATTAGAATAAGATATTAAGCTAAAGGTGGATTCGAGTTAATTAAAAATGTTTTAATTAATATTTTCAAAATTAAAATAATGGACAGTTTTGGTTAATTGGATTGACTAAAATATTGAGAAACTTTAGGCAATTTTCAATTTTCGGAATTGAAATTCGTTGTCTAAAAAAGGGCGCCCTCAGATGTCCTCTGTTCATTGTCGGTCACGGCGAATGTTTAGCAAAACCATCGCCTATCGATCGTCAATGAGATCGCTGCATTAATTGTTCGTAACGCAAGGAAACTCGTATAATAGTCAACATTAGTATAATTTCCTGACTTGTTTCGTGATTGTTTATGCATTGTAATATATGATATTTATCTTGTTTAAATTATGATCACTAAAACAAATAAAAATCACTATTCCAAATTTTAAATCAAGTGTCATCCATTCTCAAACACTTGTCCAGGCTTCGACCACATCAATATGAGTTTGCCCCGCATAGTGTATTGTGTTATCTTGGTGAGGCAAGTTGAGCAAAGGTTACTCTATTGTTTGAAATGGTTTGACTTGATAAAGCTATCAAAAAGGTTTTGGGCTTTAGGCACTAGATGAGATAAAACATGCTTAGACATTAGATGTCATATTCTCATAAAAACAACTAAAAGTTACATATAATGTAATTGGTAATTCATACCTACCTAAATAATTTAATTCAAAGTGGCATGCTTTAACTTTCTTGGAATTAGGTGAAACATGGATTTTAGTCCTTTAAATTAACATCGCATTTTTAGGAGGGTTGTTAATTTAATGGGAGTCGATTCCTCTATACTAAAATGAATTTTTGCATAATCTTTGTTGTCGATCTATGGCTTTTTCAAATCACACTAATCCCTTGTCACTGTGATCCATATTTGAGAATGATAAGTTGTCCGGGACAAACTTTCTTGACTGGTTCAGAAACTTAAAATTTTTTCTTAAGCATGAACGTAAGTTCTATGTCATGGATAATCCTATTCCTGAGGAACCACTAGCCAATGCTTTAAGAGTCATGAAGGATGCATATACTAAGCATATCAATGACTCAACTAATGTTACATGCATTATATTAGTAACCATGGTTCCTGAACTTCAGAAGGATATGGAATACTTAAAAGCTTATGACATGGATACGATGCTGAAGGAAATGTTCCAACAGTTGGCTAGGCAAGAAAGGTTCGAGACAGTCAATGACCTTTATTCTTACAAAAGGGTTGAGGATGCGTCAGTTAGTCCTCGTGTTCTGAAAATGAATGGCTATATTGACCATCTTGACAGACTTGGATTTCCCACAAGCCAAGAGTTGGCCACGGATTTGATCTTGAATTCATTGTCTGATAGTTATTTACTATTCATGATGAACTATAACATGAATAACATGGAGAAGTCTATCTCAAAGTTGCATTTGATACTTAAAATTGTTGTGTAGAATGTCAAGAAACTCATTGTTAATGTGTCGATGGTTCAGAAAGGAAAAGCTCTAAAGAAATAAGGGAAAAGCAAGGCTAAAGTTGCCAAGGCTATTGTGAGTATCACAAAGTCTATAGAACAAGTCAAGCATCATGTCGTTTCTATTTCACAGTCCTAGAAGGAAAATAAAAAAGAAGGAAATTGTCATTTCGGCCATGCACGTAGGTATTGGTATATAAATCGCAAGCTCTATCTTGAATATCAAAAGAAAAAGAATAGTAGTGTAACTACTATTTCAGGTATTTACTTTATTGAAGTCAACTTGTCTACTAGTGATTCTTGGGTATTGGATATCAGATGTGGATCTCACATTTGTATTAATACGTAGGGACTCACCAAAAGTAGAAAGAAATGAGAAGTCATCCTACGAGTTGGAAATGGAGTAAAGGTTGCTGCATTGGCTATAGGATGCTCTGAGTTAATACTACCTAGTAGACTTGTTTTAGTTTTAAATAATAGTTATTATGTCCATGCCTTGAGCAGAAACATCATTTTGATTTTATGTTTGGACTTGGATGGTTTTAATTTCATTATTAAGAATAATAAATGCTCCATTTCTCATAAAATCATTTTCTATGCGAATATTGATTTGTATGATGGTCTTTATGTTCTAAACATGAAAAGGTCCATAGGTACTCCTATTCTTAACATAAACACAAAGAGATTTAAGTCAAATGATTTGAGTCGAACCTACCTTTGGCATTGTCATCTTGGCCACATAAATGAGAAATGCATTTCTAAACCCCATAAAGATGGACTTTTAGATTCATTTGATTTTGAATCATATGAAACATGTGTATCTAATTTATTATGCAAGATGATAATGAATCCCTTTACTGGAGAAAATAAAAGGGAAAGTGATTTAGTGGGTCTAATACATACTAATGTATGTGGTCTTATAAACACAATGACTTAAAGCGGTTATCAGTACTTCATTACATTCACTGATGGTTTCTGCAGATATGGTTAAGTGTATCTCATGAAACATAAAGGTGAGTCTTTAGAGATGTTTCGAACATTTCAGAATGAAGTGCAAAATTAACTTTGTGAAACTATTAAATCATTTTGATTAGATCGAGGCGGTGAATACTTGAGCCAAGAGTTTGATGATCATCTTAAAAACTGTGGGATTGTCTCACAGTTAGCTTCTCCAACAACTTCATAATGGAATGGTGTTTCTGAGATGAGAAATTATACTTTATTGGATATTGTTTGATCTATGATGAGTCATGCAGATCTTCCTATTTCCTTTTGGGGTTATGCCTTAGAAACATCTGCATTTGCACTAAATTGTGTTCCGTCTAAAGCGGTTGATGAAACATCATATGAGATGTAGTTTGAGAAAAGACCAAGTTTGTCTCTCCTAAAGATTTGGGGCAGTGAGGTTTTTGTACGATGATAAATCTAAAAATAGCTATCAGTCAAATCTACCAAGTGTGTATTTGTTGGTTATCTTAAAGAAACTAGAGGATAATACTTTTATAATCCCACTGAGAATAAAGTGTTTATTGCTCGAAATGATGTCTTTATGGAAAAAATTTTATTTCAAAAGACAATAATGGGAATAAATTAAGTCTTGAAGAAATTCAAGAACCACAAATAAATACTGAACCACTAGTGGGTGATCAATAAAGTCTTGAACTAGTTGAACCTCCACAAGTATCACAAGACTCACGTAGGTCTGGTAAAGTAAGACATCAGCCTAAAAGATTTGAATTTCTTATTATCAATAGTAGTGGGATGTTACTTGTAGGTCAAAATGAGCCTACTACTTATCAGGAGGCTGTGTCTAGCCTTGAGTCAGATAAATAGCTTAGTGCCATGAATTCTGAGATGCAATACATGTATGATAACCAAGTTTGGAACCTGTTTGATTTACTTAAAGGTGGTAAGACCATTAAATATTCAAGAAGAACAGACATGGATGGCAATGTACTTGCACAGCTAGTAGTAAAGGTTTCAGATAGACTCAAGGTATTGATTATAATGAGACTTTTTCTCCTGTAGCCATGCTTAAATCCATTAAAATTCTAATTGCCATAGCCGCATATTAAGACTATGAGATATGACAAATGGATATCAAAATAGCTTTTCTAAATGGAAGTTACTTAAGGACGTGTATATGATATAGCCTAAAGGTTTTGTTCATCCTAATAATTTTAGGAAGGTGTGCACTCTTCAAAGATCCATTTATGGATTAAAGTAAGCTTCTCGAAGTTGGAATCTTAGTTTTGATGAAGCAATTAAGGAGTTCGATTTCATTAAAAATGAAGATGAGTCTTGTGTATACGAGAAGGTCAGTGGGAGCGTGGTTGTTTTCCTAGTACAGTATGTTGATAATATATTACTTATTGAAAATGACATCCCAACCTCTCAAAGTGTCAAGTCTTGGTTAGGGAAGTATTTTTCAATGAATGACTTAGGAGATGCAGCCAACATTTTTGGGATTAAGATCTATAGAAATAGATCTAAAGGGTTGATCGGTCTAAGTTAGAGTGCTTACATAAACAAGGTATTGATTAGGCTCCGTATGCAACACTCTAAAAGAAGGTTATTGCGAATGTCTCATGGTATAAGTCTCTACAAGACTCATTGTCCGAAGACTAATGATGAGCTAGAGCGCATAAATACGATTCCATATGCATCAACTATTGGATCAATCATGTATGTCATGTTATACATCCGACCTGATGTATTATATGTTTTGAGCGTAACAAGAAGATATCAGTCTGATCCTGGTGAGAGTCACTGGATAAGAGTAAATAACATTCTTAAGTACTTGAGAAGAACTAAAGAAATGTTCTTGGTCTATGGAAGTTAGGAAGACGAGCTTGTTCTAAATTTTACATAAATGCAAGTTTTCAAACTGATATAGCTGACTTTATATCACAATCTAGATATGTGTTTACTTTGAATGGAGGCGCAGTGAGTTAGAAAAGTTTGAAGTAAGACAATGTGGCAGATTTTACAATAGAAGTTGAGTATATTGCAGAGTCCAATGCAGCTAAGGAGGTATTTTGGATTAAAAAGTTCATCTCTGAACTTGGTGTGGTTCTGATTATAGCTAACCCTGTTTGCTTGTATTGTAAAAACAATAGGGTGATAGCACAGGCCAAGGAATCAATATCACACCACTAATCCAAACATATACTTAGATATTTTCATCTCATTCGAGAAATCATTGAGAGGGGAAACATAAATATTTATAGAGTTCCAATAGAAGACAATGTTGCATATCCTTTGACGAAGGCTCTTCCATAAGCGAAATATGAAGGCCATGTTAGGTCATTAGGTATTAGATACATGAATGATTGGTTCTAGTGAAAATGGAATATGTTAGGGCATGTGCCCTAGGTCAATCTACGAACATTATTTACTGTATAATTTTAGTTAATAAAATTAAGGTTTTCATTTGTTATTTTATTATAAGTGATTGCATGTTTACCTTATAATAAGATAAATGGGTATTTGTTGAAATATCCTAAAGGTCCTTAGTTGGTCATTATACTGAGAACTATAATGAATTAAGACTAGTATGAGTCTTTATTCATGGTCCTGTGATGATCATGCGTATAGAGATACAAATCGAGATCATGAGTACTTGTTAGGGAACAAGGAACTAGATTGACCCGCTATGAGAACACCATATGGATTAAGTCATATGTGTTGCTCAAAATAGGTATATCATTTAGTCCTTCGACTTAAGATTAATAGAGATTTTAATATTAGGAGCATGGTATTTGACACAATTAAAATTTGTCTTTAACCAAACGATTATAAAGATTGTGATTGGTTACCATTTGAATAATATGCGAAGGTGTGTAATCAAGATAGAATTTGTCACTTTTGTATAGACAGAGAGATATACATGGATCCATTGATATGATAGACTGATAATGGTCAAGTCCATGTGAATTGATATGATCGATGTCACTATGATGTTTTCAGTTTACCTAAAGATCGAAACTAGTACGATTGAACATTAAGGGTAACTTTCCATGCCTTATGTTTAATCAAAGGATATCGCACGACAAAAAGATATGATATATGTTATTTATTAATTTGATTCAATTTTGATATCCATGCTACTTAGGTAGTCATAATGCCTTGCTAGAGACCACTTATGACTTGTTTACCAAAATGGTTTTTGGTTCACTACTAATATCGCATGAACCTATTAGGTTGCATAGAAAGAATGTCTTTAGGCAATTTCAATTGGTTTAGAGTAACGAATTTTATATGATAAAACTCATAAAATAAAAGCCCTTATGATTTGTTATATGATAACTTATTACTAGGAACATATGTGTAATTTGCTTAAACTGCCTAAATACAATAGTTGTATTACGAATAAGATTTTAAGCAGAGGCTTATCTATACCTATAAATAGTAGTGAAACCCTAAAACGAAATAAGATTTTTGTTTTTGCTATTTTTGAGTTCTCTGGATTTTAGGAGAGAAAGAAAACATTTTTTTATCTCTCTTAGGGCTAGCACTCCAAATTGTAGTCACCGTTCGTATATGGATTTTCGATAGAGGATGAGCGCTTGAACGTTTTGGATATTGAACAATTAGAGAAGGAAATTATGGATTAAGGTAAAGTTTATTTTCTTAGATCTAGTTTAATGGAACTTATTTACGATCCTATTGGGGTTTTTTTAAATTGTTTTGAATTTTTCGCTCCATATGAACCCCAAAACCCAACATGCATAAAATTCGTATACAATTTAACTCCCTCCTATAAATTCATTCTTTCTATAGTCTTGAGTGAAATGCTTCCAATTTTGTTGCCTAATGAAATTGTTCACTCATTTATCATACTTGGCCAGAAAATCGGTAACTCTCTCGCAAACGAACCCTTATGCTCAATATCCTCATATATATCCTTGGCCCCTTTACTAATGAAGTACTTCGACTTAAATGGCCTAGGTTCCTCCTCATTAGGGTCTCTTGAGGTTGATGTCTCAAAATCATTTGTTCTCACTTCATTCCTTTAACTTGTTTCCCTCTTTGTTCTCGATGTTGTCTTAAATTTACACAATTCAACAACAATGCAACTAGCAATTCGGGTCTTGAAATCACCTAAAATCAACGTTTATAGTACATGGATCATTCCCATGCCAAATAATTCAAAAAACATAAAGTAAGTCTCCATATGTCAAATTGATGCTCAATATTCACAAGACTTGAAAATCCTGTCCAAAAACCTCATATCCACTATTCATGCAATTTCATCAAAATTTCTCAAAATCACAAAGCATAACTAATGGAATTGTAAATTTACCTCAATGCCGGAGCATTTTCTGATGTAAGACACTCCTCCAAGCCTCTATCAATCAAAACCCTCTCACTTTGCTCATAAATTAAAGCCCTAGTTCTTCTTAAAATCAAATTCTCAAATCAAAGTTGTTAGGGCATGTGTCCTAGGTCAATCTACGAACATTGTTTATTTTATAATTTTAGTTAATAAAATAGAGGTTTTATTTGTTGTTTTATTATAAGTGATTGCATGTTTATCTTATAGTAAGATCCATGGGTATTAGTTGAAATATCTTGAATGTCCCTAGGCGGTCATTATACTGGGAACTATAATGAATTAAGACTAATGTGAATCTTGATTGATGGTTATGAGATGATCATGCGTATAAGGATACGAATCAAGATCATGAGTACTTATTATGGAATAAAATACAGGACCGACCTGCTATGAGAACACCACATGGATTAAGTCACAGGTGTTACTCATGATAGGTATATCATTTATTCCTTCGACTTGAGATTACCATAGAATTCAATATTAAGAGCATGATAATTTGATAAAATCAAATGTTGTCTTTAACTGGACAATTATAAAAATTGTGATTAGTTATCGCGTGAATAATATGTGAAGGTAAGATAGAATTTGTCACTCTTGTATAGAGAGAGATAACAGTGGATCCCTCGATAAGTTAGACTGATAATAGCCAAGTCCATGTGAATTGATATGATCAATGTCACTTGGATATTTTTCAGTTTACCTAAAGATCGAGACTAGTACGATTGAATATTAAGGGTGACTTTCCATGTCTTATGTTTAATCAAAGGATATGATATGCGTTATTAATTAGGTTGTATCGATGTTGATATTCATGCTACTTGGGTAGTCATAATGCCTTGCTAGAGACCGCTTATGACTTGTGTACCAAAATAGTTTTTGGTTCACTATTAACACCGCATTAACCTATTGGGTCGCACTCAAAGAATGACTTTGCACAATCTCAATTGGACCAGAGCAATGAATTTTATATGATAAAATTCATGACAAAAAAACCATTACGATTTGTTATATGATAACTTATTAATAGGGGCATATGTGTAATTTGCTTAAACTGCTTAAATACGATAGTTGTATTATGAATAGGATTTTAAGTGAGGGCTTATCTACACATATAAATAAAGGGTGGATCCCTAAAAAATGTATAAGATTTCATTTTACAATTTTTGAGTTCTCTGGATTTAGGGAGAGAAAGAAAAATCGTTTTTCAATCTCTCTTGGGGCTAGCACTCCAAATTGTGGTCACTATTCGTGTGTGAATTTATGATAGAGGACGCACACTTGAACTTCTTGAAAGTCAAACAATGAAAAGGAAATTACAGAATAAGGTATGATTTACTTTCGTAGATTTAGTTTAATGGAACTTATTTTTGATCTTGTTGGGGTTTTTCAAAATTTGTTTTGAATTTTTCGCTGCGTATGAACCCCAAAAACCCAACAGTGGTATCAGAGCATTAGGCTCAATTCTATTAAATATTTACATGTTTTCAAAGATGTATATATGATATATGTATGAAAACATAATCTTGATTAATGTATATATGATATACATATAGATTATGTGGTAATTGTTATCAAGAATTGGCTTTAAAACATGTTAATTCATGTATATTGATACATCACAAGATATGATTCAATAATAGTATTAATGTTTAGAATATTTCGATTAACATATATTTTATACTAAGCGATATAAATTTTGTATGTTAATGGTAGACTTCATATTTAGGTTAATATGATTCTGATCTTGAATACATATTTTGTTTTGTTCAATAATTATGTATGCCTCCGTGATAGAGATCATGATTAGGTTAATATGATTAATTTAATATGATTCTATTGTTGAATACATTATTAATACTCGAAACTGATTTTGACCATATATCTCACTGTAGTAATCCGTTAGTATATTCCTATAAAATAGGAGATAGACTTGTAACTAGATTAGAATTATAAATCATATAAGATAGGTGAGATATAAAACAAATCCTAATTGGATTAGGATTGCCTTATATTCTAATTAGATTAGAATAAGATATTAAGTTAATAGTAGGCCCAAGATAATTAAAAACATTTTAATTAATATTTTCAAAATTAAAAAAGGGTAGTTTTGGTTGATTGTATTAACTAAAATTATGAGAAATTTTAGGCGATTTTTAATTTTTGAAATTGAAATTTGTTGTCTAAAAAAAGAGCGATGCACCGCACCTCGGCAAATGATCGCTTGTTAATCGTCGTAACATCCAAAATTCGTACAATAGTCAATGTTTGTATGATTTCCTAACTTTTTAGTGATTATTCACGCATTGAAATGTATGATATTTATCTTATTTAATTATGATCAGTAAAACAAACAAAAATCCATCTTTCAAATTTTAAATCAAGTGTCATCCATTCTTAAACACTTGTCAAGGCTTCGATAACATCAATATGGGCCGGCCTTTGCAGAGTGTATTGTGTCATCTTGGTGAGGCAAATTGAGTAATCGTTACTCTATTGTTTGAAATGGTTAGACTTGATAAAGCTATCAAAACGGTTTTGGGCTTTAGGCACTAGATGAGATAAAATATGTTATGACATAAGATGTCATAATCTCATAAAATAACTAAAAGTTACATATGATGTAATTGCTAATTAGTACCTAGCTAAATAACCTAATTCAAGGTGTCATGCCTTAGCTATCTTGGAATTAGGTGAAACATGAATTTTAGTCCCTTAAATCAACAATATTTTTAAGGAGGGTTGTTAATTTAGTGGGAGTTTATTGCTCTATACTAAAATGAAATTTTGCATAATCTTTGTTGTAGATCTATGGCATCTTCAAATCACACCAATCCCTTGTCATTGCGATCCATCCTTGAGAAGGATAAGTTGTATGGGACAAACTTTCTTGACTGATTCAGAAACTTGAGAGTTGTTCTTAAGCATGAACGTAAGTTGTATGTCCTAGATGACCCTATTCTTGAGGAACCACCAACCAATGCTTTAAGAGCCGTGAGGATGCACATACTAAGCATGTCAATGATTCAACCGATGTTGTATGCATTATGTTGGCAACCATAGTTCTTGAACTTCAGAAGGACATGGAACACATGAAAGCTTACGACATGGCTATAACACTGAAGGAAATGTTCCAACAGCAAGCTAGGTAAGAAAGGCTTGAGACAGTCAAGAACCTTCATTCTTGCAAAATGGATGAGGGTGCATCAGTTAGTCATCATGTTCAGAAAATGAAAGGCTATATTGACCATCTTGACAGACTTGGATTTACCATAAGCCAAGAGTTGGCTACGGATTTGATCCTGAATTCATTGCTTGATAGTTATTCACAATTTGTGATGAATTATAACATGAATAACATGGAGAAGTCTATCTCAGAGTTGCATTTGATGCTTAAAACTATTGAGCAGAATGTTAAGTGTTGGGTTTGTGGTTTATACGCAGCGGAGACTACAAAACAATTTTGACAAAATCCCCTACAGGATCCGAATCTAATTCCATTAAAAATGTTTAAACTAAGAAAACTTAATCATACCTCGGTCACAAAATACATTTCCAAAGGTTGATCGATCTCTAAGGCGCTGCCAACGACGAACACCCTCTACCAGCAGTCCACACACGAACGATAGCCTAGATTCAAAGTGCTAGCTTCAAGAGAATACCAAACCTTTTTGCTTCTCTCCAAAACTATCCAGAGCATAACAAAAACCTTAAGTCGTTTCTAAAACGAAAATAGAGTTTCGGCCTTTTTTCTTTCGTACCTGTGTTCTAACTTGAAGCGTCTATTTATACAACCCTTGCATATAGACGGTTGAGTAAATTACACATATACCCTTACTTAAAGAAGTGTAAGTGCAATACACCACAAGGACGTTTCAGTCATGAATTTTATCACATAAAATTTGTTTTTCTGAATCATCTTAAAATCTCGCAAAATCATTCTTAGTGTGCGACCCAATAGGGTCATACAACGTTGGCAGTGTACCAAAACACATTATGACTACCCAAGTTGTACGAATATCAAATCGATACAACCTAATCAATAGTGTGTATAACATCCTTTTGTCACACGATATCCTTTTGATCAAACATAAGGCATGGAATTGTCATCCAACATGTTCAATCGTACTAGTCTTGATCTCTAGGTAGATCGAAAACATCCAAGTGACATTGATCAATATCAATTCACTTAGACTAGGCTTTTTAACAGTCTAACACATCGAGGGATCCACTAGATATCTCTTTTATATGAGAGGGACAAATTCTATCTCGATTACACAACTTCATCACATTGCTCACATAGTAACCAATCACAACCTTTATAATCGTCGATTAAAGACAACGTTTGATAATGTCAAATCACTATGTTCCAAATGTTGAAGTCTCTCGGCAATCTCAAGTCGAGGACTGAAAAATATACCTATCATGAGAAACAACTATGACTTAATCCATGTGATGTTCTCATAGTGGGTCGGTCCAAGACTTTGTTCCCTAACAAGTACTCATGATCTTGATTCGTATCCCTATATGTATAATCATCATATGATCATCAATCTAGACTCACACTAGTCTTAATTCATTATAGTTCCCAAGATAATGATCGACTAGGGACATTTAGGACATTTATGTAAATACCCATGGATCTTATTATAATATAAACATGCAAATTAATTATAATAAACAACAAATGAAATCATCTATTTTATTAACTAAAAGTATTCATAAAGATAGTTAATGGATTGACCTAGGGCACATGTCCCAACATTAAGAAACTCATTGATAGTGTGTTGATGGTTCAGAAAGAAAGCTTTGAAAAAAAGGCAAAAGTAAAGCTAAAGTTACCAAGGCTGTTGTGACTGTCACAAAGCCTATAGAAAAAGTCAAACCCCATGTTGCTTCTACTTCATAGTCCCAAAGGAAAAGGAAAAAGAAGGAAATTTTCATTTCTGCCATGCACTTGGACATTGGTTTAGAAATTGCAAGCTATATCTTGAAGATCTAAAGAAAAAGAATAGTAGTGCAACTAGTACTTCATGTATTTACGTTATTGAAGTCAACTTGTCTACTAGTGATTCTTGGGTATTGGATATTGGATATGGATCTCACATTTGTATTAATGTGCAGAGTCTCACCAAAATTAGAAAGCAGAAGAAAGGAGAAGTCATCCTACAAGTTGGAAATGGAGCAAAGGTTGCTATGTTGGTTGTAGGATGTTATTAGTTAATTTTACTTAGTGGACTTATTTTAGTTTTAAATAATTTTTATTATCTCCCTGCCTTTAGCAGAAACATAATTTAAATTTCATGTTTGAATTTCGAAGGTTTTAATTTCATTATTTTGAATAATAAATGCTCCATTTCTCATAAAGACATTTTCTGTGCGAATGTCGATTTGTGTGATGGTCTTTATATTCTAAACATGAAAAGGTCCAAATATATTCCTATTCTTAATGTAAATACAAAGAAGTTTAAGTTAAATGATTTGAATCAAACCTACCTTTTGGCATTGTCGCTTGGCCACATTAATGATAAATGCATTTCTAAACTCCATAAAGATGGACTTTTAGATTCATTTGATTTTGAATCATATGAAACATGTGTATCTTGTTTACTATGCAAGATGACAAAGAGTCCCTTTACTGGACACAATGAAAGGGCAAGTGATTTATTGGGTCTAATACATACCGATGTATGCGGTCTTATAAATATAATGGCTAGAGTGATTATCAGTACTTCATTACATTCACTGATGATTTCAATAGATATGGTTACGTGTATCTCATGAAACATAAAGGTGAATCTTTTGAGATGTTTCGAACATTTCAGAATGAAGTGCAAAATCAACTTGGTAAAACTATTAAATCACTTTGATCAGATCTGAGGTGGTGAATATTTGAGCCAATAGTTTGATGATCATCTTAGAAACTATAGGATTGTCTCATAGTTAACTCCCCTAGCAACTCCACAATGGAATGGTGTTTTTGAGAGGAAAAATTAGACTTTATTGGATATGGTTCGATCTATGATGAGTCATGCAGATCTTCCTATTTCCTTTTAGGGTTATGCCTTAGAAACTACTACATTTACACTAAATCGTGTTCCTTTTAAAGCGGTTGATAAAACACCACATGAGATGTGGTTTGGGAAAAGACCAAGTTTGTCTTTCCTTAAGATTTGGGGCTGTGAGGTTTTCCTACGACGACAAATCTCAAAAAAATTATCAATCAAATCTACCAAGTGTGTATTCGTTGGTTATCCTAAAGAAACTAGATGATACTACTTTTATAATCCCATTGAGAACAAAGTGTTTGTTGCTCGAATGGTGACTTTATGGAAAAGAGTTTATTTCAAAAGACAATAGTGGGAATAAAGTAAGTCTTGAAGAAATTCAAGAACCACAAATAAACACTCAACCACCCGATGGGAGATCAACTAAGTCTTGAACTAATTGATCCTCCACAGGTATCACAAGGCCCTCGTAGGTCTGATAGGGTAAGACATCACCCTAAGAGATTTGGATTTCTTATTACGATAGTAGTGAGGTGTTGCTTATGGATCAAAATGAACCTACTACTTATCAGAAAGGCTATTTCTAGCCCTGAGGCTGATAAATGGCTTAGTGCCATGAATTCTGAGATGCAATCCATGTATGATAACCAAGTTTGGAACTTGGTTGATTTACCTGAAGTGGTAAAACCATTGGATGTAAATGGGTTTTCAAAAAGAAAACTAACATGGATGGCAATGCGCATAATTATAAAGCACAGCTAGTAGCAAAAGATTTCAAACAGACTCAAGGTGTTAATTATGATGAAACTTTTTCTCCTATAGCCATGTTTAAATCCATTAAATTCTAATTGCATAGCGCATATTATGACTATGAGATATGGCAAATGGATGTCAAAACAACTTTTCTAAATGGAAAGTTACTTGAGGACGTGTATATGATACAACTTGAAGGGTTTGTTCATCCTGAGACTTCTAGGAAGGTGTGCAAGCTTCAAAGATTTATTTATGGATTAAATCAAGCTTCTCTGAGTTGGAATCTTTGTTTTAATGAAGCAATTAAAGAATTTAATTTCATTAAAAATGAAAATGAGTCTTGTGTATACAAAAAAGTCAATGGGAACGTGGTTATTTTCCTGGTGTTGTATGTTGATGATATATCACTCATTGGAAATGACATCCCAACCTTGCAGAGTGTCAAGTCTTGGTTAGGGAAGTGTTTCTCAATGAAGGACTTAGGAGATGCAACCTACATCCTTGGATTAAGATCTATAGGGATAGATCTAAAAGGTTGATCGGTCTAAGTCAGAGTTCTTATATTGATAAGGTACTGAATAGGTTCAATATGCAAGACTTTAAAATAGGGGCATTGCAATGTCTTATGGTATAAATCTTAGCATGACTCAATATCCAAAGATTAATGATGAGCGAGAGCGCATGAATACAATTCCATATGCATCATCTATTGGATCTATCATGTATGTCATGTTATGCACTCGACCTGATGTATCATATGATTTGAGCGCAACAAGCAAATATTAGTCGATCCTGGTGATAGTCATTGGATAGTAGTAAAGAACATTCTTAAGTACTTGAGAAGGACTAAAGAAGTGTTATTGGTCTATGGAAGTTTGGAAGACGAGCTTGTTGTAAGTGGTTACACTATGCAAGTTTTCAAATTGATATAAATGACTTTAGATCACATTCTGGATATGAATTTACTTTGAATGGAGGTACAGTAAGCTGGAAAAGTTTGAAGCAAGAAACTGTCGTAGATTTTACAATAGAAGCTAAATATATTGCAGCGTCCGATACATCTAAGGAGGCAATTTGGATTAAAAAGTTCATCTTAGAACTTGGTATGGTTCAGAGTATAACTAACCCCATTTTCTAGTATTATGACAACAACGGGACGATAGCACAGGCCAAGGAACCAATATCACACCACCGATCCAAACATATACTTAAACATTTTCATCTTATTCGAGAAATCATTAAGAGATGAGACGTGAAGATTTTCAAAGTTCTTACAGAAGACAATGTTGTAGATCCTTTGACAAAGACTCTTCCATAAGTGAAACATGATGGTCATGTTAGGTCATTAGGTATTAGATACATGAATGATTAGCCCTAGTGCAAGTGGGAGATGTTAGGGCATGTGCCCTAGGTCAATCTACAAACATAGTTTATCTTATAATTTTAGTTAATAAAATAGAGGTTTTATTTGTTGTTTTATTATAAGTGATTGCATGTTTATCTTATAGTAAGATCCATAGGAATTTGTTGAAATATCCTAAATGTCCCTAGTCGGTCATTATACTGGGAACTATAATGAATTAAGACTAATGTGAATCTTGATTGATGATCATGTGATGATCATGCGTATAGGATACGAATCAAGATCATGAGTACTTATTATGGAATAAGATACTAGACTGACCCGCTATGAGAACACCACATGGATTAAGTCATAGGTGTTACTCATGATAGGTATATTATTTAGTCGTTAGACTTGAGATTACAATAGACTTCAATATTAGGAGCATGATAATTTGACACAATTAAATGTTGTCTTTAACCGAACAATTATAAAGATTGTGATTGGTTACATTGTGAATAATATGTGAAAGTGTGTAATCAAGATAGAATTTGTCACTCTCGTATAAAGAGATATTAGTGGATCCCTTGATAAGATAGAATGATAATGGCCAAGTCCATGTGAATTGATATGATCAATGTCACTTGGATGTTTTTCAGTTTACCTAAAGATTGAGACCAGTACGATTGAACATTAAGGGTGACTTTTCATGTCTTATGTTTATTCAAAGGATATCGCACGACAAAAGGATATGATATGCGTTATTAATTAGGTTGTATCGATGCTGATATTCATGTTACTTGGGTAGTCATAATGCATTGCTAGTGACCTTTTATGACTTGTGTACCAAAATGGTTCTTGGTTCACTACCAACGTCGCATGAACCTATTGGGTCACACAAAAGAATGGCTTTGCATAATTTCAATTAATCCAAAGTAATGAATTTTATATGATAAAATTCATGACATAAAAAACCTTTACGATTTGTTATATGATAACTTATTAATAGGGGCATATGTGTAATTTGCTTAAACTGCCTAAATACAATAGTTGTATTATGAATAGGATTTTAAGTGAGGGCTTATCTACACATATAAATAAAGGGTGGATCCCTAAAAAATGTATAAGATTTTTTTACAATTTTTGAGTTCTCTGGATTTAGGGAGAGAAAGAAAATTCATTTTTTCAATCTCCCTGAAGGCTAGCACTCCAAATTGTGGTCGTGTGTGGATTTCTGAGAGATGACGCGTACCTGAACATCTTGAAAATCGATCAATCAAAAGGAAATTACGGAATAAGGTATGATTACTTTCCTAGATTTAGTTTTATGGAACTTATTTTCGATCTTGTTGGGGTTTTTCAAATTTTGTTTTGAATTTTCTTTAGCATGTGAACCCCAAAATCCAACATAAGGCACCTCAAAGTGAGAACACCACGACGGCGTTGACATCGCTGTGAGGTGTTTTGCGTATACTGCACCTCTCTGTCCATATTTCTCACATATATTTTTCAATTATTCCTATTTGGCGCTTCCCTGACTTTGCATATCAATAGATAATATGCTGTGATTGCGTGAAATCCATGTAAATATAAAAATTTCATAAAACTTACCTGTGATTTGCCATATACCTCACCTTTACAGGTTGGACTCCTTCGCTCTTTTATGCTTTTTAATAAGTTTTTCGAGACATTTCCATTCTGATTAATAATCACTCGACAAATGGCCTTACTTACACATTTAACAAAAATCTTCAAAAGTTAGAAAACTATTACGTGTAAATTGTCCTTAACTAAACTAACTACTTGACTAGTTAACTGAAATAGAAAAACTTGAAATTTAAAAACCTATGGGCTGCCACCCAGTAGCGCTTAGTTTAATGTCATTAGCTCAACGCTTTTCGCTTATTTAATCCAATTCTAAATCGAGATAGTTCAATTATAAATCGGAGATAATTATATCGTTCCCGTTTAGATGCACTTCTTCTTCATCAACAAAGACAATCTTCTATGTATCATCATCCTCGTCGATACTCATTAAGATCTTTTTCTTTCTTGGTACAAGTTTGCATTGGCAGTGTTGAAGAATGGCCTCCCAAATATAGATACATCATCATTAATATTGTGATCCATAAGCTCAAAATTTGTGATAAATGTGAATTTACCCACTTTCACATGCACATTGAAGACTATTCCTATAGTTGGTATCAACTTGTCATCAATTACTTGCAAATATGTCATATCATGATAGTTGATATTCAAATCGGCATGAAACATGTTCATTATTGGCATGACATTGGTTAAGGTTCCCGTATCACATAAGAAATTTCTAAATCGATGCCCTTAATGCTTATTGGTATGCATATTTCTCCAGGATTGCTCCTCTTGATTGGTTGAAGTCTTAGTATGAACTTGAACTTTGGTTTCGGTTTCCTTTAAACTATTTTGATGTTATTTCCTTGTAGTGCTTCTTCAAAAGGTCTTTCATATTTTTTTTAGTTTTCCATTGTTTCTTCACCTCCTTTTATTCTTTAAGGCATTGATTATGTGTTGCATTAATCATCGAGTTCATCTTGTCTTACTTCCATTCCATTCTCATGCATCACTTCATGCTTCCTCACAGCCAAAGTATTGACTTTTTTGGCTTGTACATCACTTGTTCTTGCCTTGGCTCATTCATTTTCATAGTGCTCATCATATGAATAACACTAACATTCTCCTTGGGATTGGTGATCGTATTGCTTGGAAATCGTCCTTCCTTCTTTGAATTCAAGGCAATGACTAACTAACCAATTTGTCTTTCTAGGTTTCTTGATGGATTGTGATCTCTCATCATCCATCCTTTTCATGGCTTGATTCACTTCTTCCATTTCTTTCTCATGCATCCCATGGCGTTCCCTATTGCTCATGTCTATGACATGCAAAAGTTTCTCAATTGACTTCAATAAAATCTTTTCACTTTGCCCTAGCTACCCTTGTTGGATTTGTTATTCAAAGCCCGGAGGTAACTTCAGCGCGTTATCAAGATTTTTATATGAGAAGTTTGGGTTGTTGTTGTTGTGTTCTTGATAAAACTTTTAAGGAGTCATTCCTCTTGGCCTGAAGTTGTTTCCATATCTTTGGTTGTTCATGAGGTTTACGTCTTCATATTCCATCCCTTGTTGTGTGTCCATTTGGTTAACCATCATAGCTTAGTGGTTAATGGGTTTGCATCACCTGTACTTGTGAACATTGTTATCCTATCAAACATCGCTATTCGATTGCTCAGATTGGATAGTTTTGCCATAATCGTAGCTTACGAATCAATCTTATATATGCCCACTGGTTTCCTCAATATGGAACGAGTACCGACTATAGAATTTTGAGACATAAGATCTATGAGATCCAATACTCCATCCTCATCCTCGGTTAGTAAAGAGCTGCCGGTTGCGGCATCTACTGGTGTTCTCGTGCTGTGGTTCATCCCATAGTAAAAAATCTGGAGTAGTGCCCATTTTAGAAATCCATGTCCTGGACATTTCCTCAATATCTCCTTGAATCTTTCCTAAGCTTCGCTAAGAGACTTGACATCTTTCTACTTGAATTGATTTGATTTTTAACTTCCTTTCACTGACATTCACTGGGGGAAAAACTTGTCTAGAAATATTTCATTGATTTTCACTCATGAGGTCATATTCCCTGCATTTAGTCCTTGGAACAAGGACTTGGCTTTTCCTTCTAATAAGAATGGGAAAAGTCTCATCCTTATCAAGTCCTTTGTAACTCCGGTAATTTGCACGGTGTTGCACTTTTCCAAGAGATTTTCTACTTGTGCAACTGAATCTTCATTGGCTAGCTCATTAAACAAGCTATTTTGCATCATGTTGATTATAGATAGTCTTAGTTCGAACTCGGTCGTTTTGGCTAGAAGCCTCATCACTCCATTGTGAGTCTATTGAGCTTCTGGCTTGAAATAGTCACGGATATATCTCTATCCCCGCACTTTTTCCTGCATTACCAAATCATCTTCAGGTTGGTTATTCCCTCGGCCTTGCTGTTGGTTTCTTACTTGATCCTCAACCATCTTGATTCTTTTTTTTTCTATACTTTGTTGGTTCAGTCAATCTCAAGGTCATAAGGCACTAAGTTCTTCTCTCCTTTGCTATACATGCACTAGTTATCCCCGAAAAGAAAACACAAAAGATCAAGTGCAGAAAGTTATACTTGAAACTTAAGCCTTTTATTTTTTTCTTTTTGTTTTTTTAACATGAAAGTAAAGTACTTAAAAAAACTTAGCAACTTTTCAAACTAACTAAGTCTAAGTGGCTACCTATCTCGGCAACAACGCCAAAAACTTGATATGCGTGGCCGCAAGTATAACAGCTCGCTTATAGTAATAGTGTAACCAACTTGCATTGATTACGGATATCGTCATCAGGTAATGGTGTATGCACTCAATACGTACTTAGCTAAAACTATTCTATTGCTAAGGAAATCTTTTTAGTTGATTTTATAACTAAACTAAACTATATCTATACTAATAAATCAATGCAAATTACTTTTACTCTTATATTAAGACTATCTTAGTTCACAACTTCACCTAGGTAATGAAATACTATGTTTTTCAACTCACTTTATCATCTTTATTATGTGTGTGCAATGCATAATTATAATAGACAGATTTTCTTCAAACCCACTTCAACCCACTGTCACGACAGAAAAAATTCTAATGTTTAATCTAGAACTCCACCTATCGGTGTGAATGATGTAAGCTCCACATTGTTTTAATGTTCCAAATCTTTAGATTCATAACCAATTAAGTTTATTATTTGTGCCTCCATAATCAACAACTATCGCTTGATGTTGTATATTTTACGATTGTAACGTCCATATCCGGCTTAAAAGCTTTAATGGCCATAATAACTTCTAAAACCTAATATCAACAAATACGTGATCAAGATGTTCGTAGCATTATGCTTAGAATCAATTCAAGTTCTAACCGTTGCACTTTTTATATCTCTACTTTATTCATATTTATAGCATATGATTCATACCATAGAATTTATTGATCCCTAAGATTAATAAACTACTCACACTTCATTGAAACAAACATGCAAATAGTGGTATTCATTGAAATCATAGATATAATGAAATAAACTTCTATTGAATCAATAAAAATAATACCTGAATCACCACACGTGAGTCTTCAATATCTTATCTCCACAAATATCCTTAATACTTAAGAACAAAGTAAACTTATGTTAAACTATGTTAATGGTAGCTGATCTATGGTAATTGTTGAATTTATCATGTTCTCTTATCTATTTATACTCTCTAAGAATGTTTAAAAACAATTAGAAACCCTACACGACAATTTAACATGAAATATAGCTCTACTTTTTATTTTCTTATCTTCTCCCTGCTGTCACTTAAGTCATGGCGTTGTGTGTTCAATCCCAAGGCGTCGCCACTGTGCTGAGCATCCAGCGTGCAAATTCTCTCTTCAGTGGTCCTAGCTATCCCAATGTCTCCTCGGCGCCGTCCAACCTTCACAACACCGCCACTACGCCGGTCATCTTTAGTCTTTTTTTCACTTGCTTGCTCTCCCACGTAGTGCCTTCTTATCCCACGCTATGCCTTGAACTACCACAACACCAACACTATGTGCCATGGCGCCAAACCTCCTTTGGTGTGTTTTAGCTATGTTTCTTCTCGAATTCACTATTTTCCTTCCTTTATGTTTTGTGTACTTAAAAATGCATAAACACCATCAATTAGAGCCCATTTAAGGATATTTATACTAAATATACTATTATATTAACCCTATATATAAGTCTAAATAATCATTATCAATAAGAATTATAGGTTTTGTAGTTTTCAATGGACAATTATGTTTTGTTGAAAGTCTCACCTATGAAAGGGATGTACCGATTTGGGTTGCAAGTTAAGCTAGCTCCTAAAAATATTGGGTCGTTCAGATTGAAAGAAAAGTCGGTCCCCTAGCTTACAGGTTAGAGTTACGTCTTCAACTAGTAGGAGTTCATAATGTCTATGACATGTGTTGAGCGTATACAATAAATTTCTCGTATATCTTATTATTGTAGTATTGATAAGTGGGATCGTCTCCACAGGGACTTATCAAACTTCCTTAGGAAAAAGTCTTTCAATAGTTTTTATTATTTTTACTTTAATTTAATTAATTTAATTAAAACGGTGATTAAAAATCACTAATTCAAACTATAAAACGATAATAATTAACTAAACTAATTAAACTAACTTAATTAACATACTTAAATCTTTAACTTAAATAACACAATTTAAATTCACTAATATTCAAATCGATTCAATTTATTGTTAAATATATATTTAAACAAACATTAGAAAAATAAAACATCAATCTATTTTGCATCCAAACATGTTACTCAAATCATATAGTCATGATAATACTTTATAAAGTATTCTAGATCAATAAACTCTAATCATAAGTAAGTAAATAGCTCTTATCAAGCCATTAGTTCTTTTTATACTGGTGGAAAAACCACGTTCTAAGTTTATTACATTAACCTTTTGAATAATCATTTAACTTTAGGCAATAAAACTGCATTATAGTTTGTGAAAACTTCGAACTACTTAATATAATACCTTCTGAAAGCCACTTCTGTATTAAACTTAGATCTCAGATTCACCTCGAATATCTAAATGGTAATAAACCTTTTAAATAATCCTATACTACTTTAAACTAGATATTGAATCTAAATATCATGATACACATTCTAGACTAGACATGCAATACAAAGTTCCATAATTAAAATCCGCATATAATAGTCTAGTAAATTAGTGAATTAAAGAATGCAATTGGTTTAAAGCATTAAGCAGAAAATCATCTCCATCGTGACTACATCGCAAAATGGATCAAGTTCATGTTCGCACTTTGTTTAGATTGATAAACTACTTACTTATCATCATAAATAACATTGCATTAAAATAAATAAAGTACATAGATAAATACCTCTGAATAAATACTTAGAATATTCAAATAGTCTTCGAAAGTAATGAACAATAAAGGAATAAACAATGAAAGTAAATTATGGCTCCAAAAATAATAAAATATTGATCTAAGTACTCAAGGGCAACTGATTTCGAAGTCTTATGCTCATATATATATATATATATATATATATATATATTCTAAGTAGTACGCATCCCAAACTAACTCAAACATCTCGTGGTTATCTAAAATCCTCAAAATCAAACCAAGCTATTCCTTGGCGATTACACTTATTACTCAAATTGTTGGAAAAGTCCTTGAAAAACTATCACTGTGCTCCACTAATTTGTCTGGCAATTCCTAGTATAATTCCCAAATCGTTGAGAATTCACTAGTAGTGAATCTCAGTTCTTCATTGATTCGTTGTTGATTCTTTATATACTCTTTCCACTCGATCAAATCCTTCATATTCTTCTTTTTTTTACTCCATTTCTTTACATATTTCAATTATTACCTAAAATAACAAAAAGAAAAGAAAACCAGTGTAATACGGTCTTTTACATCTAAAAGCTCCCCTAAAATACACTATTAAACATTGTCTAATTCTGATCAAACGAGAGAAAATCCAGTGTAATATAGGCTTTTACATCTAAACTCATCTAGTGTATATACAATCTAGGTTAAGTCAAATAGCGTATAAAAACTCATTTCTATCATAAAATTTATATTTTCATGGGTAATATATCACTTCCATTCAAATCCAAATTATATTAAATTCATATTCCTAAATATAATAAAGTAAAATGAAGAAATATCACCCAAATCTTCAACGATTTGAAAATCTTCAATGTTCGAATAGATTCTACCTCTCGTTTCTTCGATACTTCTCTTTTTCATACTTCATTTCCCTTAAATACCCTCAAACTCATTCCAAACCTTGTCCTCAAAGTTTAAAAATTATGTCAGATTTCCCACAAAACAAAAATATCTCGTGAAGCATAAACGAACTAAATAAAATAATTAATGAAATAATAACATAAGAACGAATTTCATAATTAAATAAAACATGATAAATTGGAAAGTTTCCAAGCATCATAGTTATAGAGGATAACACAACAAACTAATATATAATGTAAACCACACCATTGCAATAGTATTTGTGAAATTCGAGAATCTCATAAACTTGATTCAGACGCTAATCAAGTATTTTCAGGTTTAAATTGGAATTTAGGTATATGAGGTGGGACCCACGCATTACGAACCGGAGATCATAAGTTCAAATATTAATTTCGTGTGTCGCGTGACTATTTGATGTATTATACTTTATTCGTCGTGAAATAAAGTCAACTTGAGGATTAGACACGGTGTCCGCGAGTTTGGGAGGGTGTTGAGAATTTTCTCTAATTTTAACGAAATTGAGGTATTTTTCGGGGCATAATTTGGACTTAAAAATAAGAGATAAACATGAAATTAAATAAAAAATGACGGAGAGCAAAAAAGCGCATTTGGCTTTATACTCGAAAGGATAACATTTGAGGGTTAAAAGGGTAATTTAGCTACCTTTTTCTATAAAAATCAAAAACAAAACCAGTTGGTTTCTTCATCATTTTCAACTGCCTTCTTCTTCATCTCTCTCTGTCTCTCGTTTCTTTCGCATTTCATCTCTCTAATTTCTTCGTCTCTCTCTCTCTCAATTGAAGACTGAAATCATGGAAAGAGCCGTGACTGTTGGATTGAAGGTCTCTCAAGTTAAGCATCAAATTTTAAACTCGATTTGGCTATGAAAATTCAATAGGGACTTGTGTGAATCAAGTATGGAACTGTTGTGATTTTTAAATTCGAATCGGTTTTGATTCGAGTTGATGAGGTTGAGATTGATGTTGTTATTGTGTTAGAGACGAGATGAAGGTTTGATTTTGAAAAACAAAACATTAGCAGTACACAAGAAGGTTTAATTTTGAAAAACAAAACATTAGCAGTACACAAGAAGGTTTAATTTTGAAAAACAAAACATTAGCAGTACACACAAATAACGACTCGACTGTACACAACAATTAAAAACGAAAATAGTGAACACAGGGAGGAAGACGATGGAGGGAGGTGAGGTAGAAGATGATGATGATGGAGAGAGAACCCCTACCTAAAAGAACGATGGTGACGAAGCCATCGAAACAAAACAAATTTCGATGGATTGGGGAGGAAGGGGATTACCCCATAAATCAGGCCAGCTGAGTCGAACTAAGCCAGGTTTAAGGGATCAAATTCTGTCCTTTTCGATAAAAAAAATGTGTTATAATTTGACAAAATGAAAATAAAATCCTTGGAAATTGGGAAAACTCAGAAAAATGGAATTTTTTGACAAGTTAATTGAAATTGTGATTTTTTTTTTTATGGAAAAATGAGGATTTTGGAATTTTCTTGAAATTTATACTAGGATTTCCTCAAAATACGTGCTGTGATACCTAAAAATGTCCAAAAATTTAAAAAATTATTTTAAAGCTTAGTCGAGGTTAATTTTTGGAGTCAAAATTGGGATTCGAACGTTCGAAGAGTTAATTTGGATTGACTTTGGGTTTTTAGGACTTAAGAATACCAAAATAACTAAGAAGTTGGTCTAAAACTTAAGAAATTCGAATAGAGAAATCATCCGATTTTCTCAATGGTTTTAGGTAACGTCGAGGATCTCAAAACGACTCGCAACGAGCCTTCGGGAATAGGTTTAAAGTATTAAAAGCCGGGGAACGTTGTGTGAGGCTTCGTAGCCAACTTTGAGTTATTTTGGTTGTAAGTAAACCTTACAGTGATCTTTACTATTTATTGAATATCTTTGTACCTGTAATTGCATCATAGTATGCATTTCGTTTCATCATTCTAGGTCATACATGCACGTGAGAGGGGGATAAGCTTGATTCGGAGTCTGGTTTGTTTGAAATTAGATATAAATCATACCTCAAACGTCGACAAGTGAAACTAGTTTTAGAGTCAAACACCGAAAAGTTATCTCTGCATTTCATGATCTTTTAATATTATCTCCACTCTATTTTTGGAAGTCAACATTTGATTAGAGTCAGGAGACAGAAACAGAGCGGATTGCATGTCATGTTGACACATATCTTATTGATTATTTGGAAACACAAGTACATATCTCCATGTATCAGACTAACAATTATAGGAGTACAAATCAATGCAGATGTTTACTTACTTGAAATTCTTAAGTTGTTTTTTATGATGTCAGGCATACGGTGAAGATGTAAGAGAAGAACACGCATAGAAAACTTTTGTGATTTCTTTACATTGTTTTTCTTTGTATAATAGTTTAATTATTATTATTCCATTGTTTTGGGATTATTGGGTTAATAGTAGATCGTGGTTTGGTTACGAGAAAAATTATGAGGCAGTTTGAGATAAATTTGGGTCGTAGAGCTAACATATCTCTAAAGGGTTTTAAGGTTGAAACTTGAAACTTGTGGACTAGATGTGAACTTAATCTCTTAATTCATTTTGATATTGTATTGTAAATTGTTATGGAGATGTGAGTCCTTTTAGACATTTCCCCAATTCTATTGTCTTTTAGGTATGAGTTTTTTCGGCATGCCACTTTTAGGGGAGGTGCTTGTGGCGGCCCCAAATCCCAAGGCAATCTGGGCCCCGCCATGCCGCTGGACACATCACCAGGTTATGCCACGTCATCTACATGCCTGTCCATGATGGCCTGTGACAAGTACTCAACCTTTTCAATTAGCTTAACTCTTTCAATTATCTTGTGTTTTATGAAAACATGCTCTTGATTTAGTTTAGTTAGTCTATTCATTTATCTTACTTAACTAATTTGATAAGTTATTTAGTTGTTCTTTGGTCTTTTCAACTAAATGTGTGAGTTATCAATAATAGCGGAAGTCTTTCATTTTAGATAAAGCGAAATGATAAATATTATAAATTTACTTTATTAACAAACCCTAAGTAGTGGAAAACCCATCAAAAGTATACCATGTATATATAAGGCGACAAAACGTACAATAAAATCAAGATGCATGTATCAGTGTATCAATTCGCCCAAAATCAATATACATGTCTCAATGTATCAAATCTCCGAGAATATACGCAAAAAACATTAATATAATATATATAAACACCTACGAGATGGGCTAGTTGAGGCTCTCGATGATCAGATGAAGGTGCCAAGTATGGCCTTCCCTCGGGTCGTCGTAGGATCTGCACTCGGTCATCCATGCAAAAAGTTGATGATGAGTCCAATAAGTAAATCTCCAGAACAAACGCAAGTTGCATTTAATAAGAATGTAAATAAAATGATTACAAATCATGTTAGTCGATAAGAAATACACTGAAAGGGATAGTAGCATGAAGATAATTCGCTAAGAAGGCAATAAATGTTGGACGCGAGTGTAGTATATATCTGCCGAACTCTGGGACTAATAATACTAGACCGATGAGACTCTGGTGACGAAGTGACTCTCCGCCACCGTTCCAAGGTCAATGAGGAACTCCGTTGGTTGGTGACGGAGTTAACTCCTCACGATACCATCTCTCAAGTTATCTACTGTGGAGTAAATCTCACGCGTAACCTAGGGCATGATCAGAACCGTAGCAACAATCTGATCGCTAATCATGAGGGAGTCGGTGAGGGGCTCATATCGTCCCATCGATCGTATACTGACACACATAAGAGTGGAATAGTCAAACAAACCAAACTGGCATAATTTAGCGGTGAAAGGAATTAAAAATAATAAAATAAATGCTACGTGTTTTTCTAGTAGGGTTTACTTACCAAAATGCGATAAAAACTCATTCCTAACCACTCGCACATCCTCGAAATACCCGTCCGTTCATCCGTTGAACTTCCCTAAGCCTCGAGTGTCCTACATACCAATTTTAATAATTTATGGTCACATTAATTAATTTTATATTATGGGAACAAAAATTATAATTTTTTTATTCTGGTTTTTAGTTGACACATTTTTTTTCGGGTTACACAAGGTGTCGAATGCTCGAATATATCTCGAAATCCAATTTTATACCCTTTTTCAAATTCCTCATATTTTCTATGATTTTTCTAAATTTTTTTCTGAAGTTTTTATTTATTTTTACATAATTTTCTATAATTTATTATATTTATTTTCTATTTTATTTTTAAAAAAAATAAATTTTAAGTTTTTTCAATGGAGTTTGGCCCCACCTGATCCAGGCCCGAGTCGGCTAGGCCCATTTCGGCCCAACTACGTTGAGCTGGCTCGATTTAGAGGGGGAAGGGGGAGAAACGAACTGTTTTTTTTTTCACAATCACAGCAACATCAACATCAAACAACTATAATCAACAACAACAAACAAAAAATCATCAAATCTATCACCATCATCAAATGCATTCACCCTATTCACCAAGAACACCAGGAACTTCAACATGCATATACATTGACACCCATTGAACAAAATTCAATCGAAGCTTGAATTAATAGAAATCAGAATTGCAATTCACCATTGTGAGTCCAAAAACAATATGAGATTACATGAAATTCGTTTTTTATCAAAAACTCCCAAATTCATCTTGCACTGATGCACCTAAAGCATGAAAACCATAAGAAAGGATAAAGGTTTGATTACCTAAGCTTTGATGTATTGAATCCTTGTACAAATCTCTCTCCACTGATCTTCGAAACCCTTGCAAACCTCCAACTCTAAGCACTCCTATTTTCTCTATATGAACTAAGGTTATATGCATGCTGGAGAGACAAAATGGTCCAAGTGTCCTTTATATACTAGCTCACTTCATCAAGTTCTAAAACACACATCTCGAGGTCCATCAAAGGCTACCATTAAATCTAGTCAAACTTGTGTCACACATGTGTCAATTTAATAAGTCAATATAGGGTTTTCTAAATAATTTTCTCATTTAGGGTAAAATCCCCTTATTTAGCCTAATTACACATTTTAGGCACATTAATGACTTAAATAGCTTACCCTATTTAAATTACCATAGGCCTATTATTTTGTCACATTAGTCTAGCCAAATGTTTATTTGGAATACATATACAAAAATTAGGCCAGGTACTTGTCTAATCGGCTGACCGGCGTTGTCGCGCATCACGAGGTGCATCGAATCCATTTTTGACCTATTAGTATTTTGTTCAACTCGGGTCAAGTTTGTTTGATTATTTAACTTATAATATCATTATATACTGGTAATTTGTGCATCTAAGCTATCACAATCTCGTACCCGCGTCGCATGCTTCTCAAGGCGCTATTCGTCACACTAGTAGCTCACACAAAATGCGATAATCAACGGTATACATGGCGTAGTGCTATAATTCATATTAAAATAACCATAATAAACAAGCATCAAGCAAATGCGATAATAATTTATGGCACATTAATTAATTTTATATTATGGGAACAAAAATTAGATTGTTTTTATTCTGATTTTTAGTTGTGGCACATTTTTTTTCGAATTACACGAGGTGCCAAATGCTCGAATATATCTCGAAACCCAATTTTATACCATTTTTTCGATTCTTCATATTTTCTATGATTTTTCTGAATTTTTTTGAAATTTTTTTGAAATTTTATATGTTTTTCTATAATTTACTATATTTATTTCATATTTTATTTCAATTTAAATAAATCTTTAATTTTTTAATGGAGTTGGGTCCACCTGAACCCGGCGTCGGGTCAATGGGCCCGATTCCAATCTAACTGGTCGTGCCTATGTCGTCCTGGCCCAAGCTCGTACGCACATATGAAGCATGCGTACGAGTTTCCCCACCCCCTCTAAATCAATTTTTTCTTCACAATCACAACAACATCAACATCAAACAATTATAATCAATTACAACAAAAACAACAACAAATCATCAAATTTATCACCATCATCAACATGCATTCACCTTATTCACTAAGAACTTCAACATGCATAGATCACCATTAACACCTATTGAACAAAACTCAATTAAAACTCAAATTAATGGAAATCAGAGTTGCAATTCACCATTTTGAGTCAAAAAACAGTAAGAGATTACTTAAAATTCATTTTTTTTTTTATCAAAATCCCCAAATTTATCTTGCATTGCACTAAAGCATGAAATCCATAAGAACGGATAAGGGTTTGATCACCAAAGCTTTTATGTGTTAAATTCTTGTACAAATCTCTCTCCACTAATCTTTGAAACCCTTGCAAACCTCCAACTCCAGCCACTCCTCTTTTCTCTATATGAACTAAAGTTCTATGCATGCTGGAGAGACAAAAATGGTCTAAGTGTCCTTTATATACTAGCTCACCTAGTCAAGTTTTAAAACACACATATCGAGGTCCATCAAGGGCTACTATTAAATTCAACTAAACTTGTGTCACACATGTGTCAATTTAATAAGTCAATATAGGGTTTTGTAAATAATTTTCTCACTTAGTGTAAAATTTCCTTATTTAGCCTAGTTACACATCTTAGGCACATTAATGACTTAAATAGTTTAGCCTATTTAAATTACCATAGGCATATTATTTGGTCACATTAGTCTAGCCAAGTGTTTATTTGAAATACATATACCTGAATTAGGTCAGGTACTTGTCTAGTCAACCGACCGGCATCGTCGCGCATCATGAAGCGCGTCGAATCCATTTTTGACCAATTAGTATTTTGTTCAACTTGGTTCAAGTTTGTTTGATTATTTAACTTATAATATCATTCTATATTGGTAGTTTGTGCGTCTAAGCTATCAAGTTCCCGTTCTCAAGTCACAAGATTCTCGAAGTGCTATTCGTCGCGCTCATAACTCATGCAAAATTCGATAATCAATGGTATACATGGCGTAATACTATAATTCATAGTAAAACAACCATAATAAACAAGCATCATGCAAACATAAAATTATAAAAAAAAAATTGTACCTCGGTAGACGTGCCCTACACTAATCCGCGACGTCCATGTGGGTCTAAGTTGGCTCCTAGTCTAAAATTAGATAATTAAATAATCTTTTAACTAGGCGGGTCGTTACAGCGCTGCCGAAATTTTCGTAAAATACGGAGAATGATCTGTATGATTTCCCAATTTCCTCCACTTTATTGGTGAAAAAACATATTTTGATAGTTTGATTAACGGTTATTTAGGTTAAATTATTGATGGAAATCTTAAAGTTTTCTGATAGGCTGACTAGATTATTATAGGATTAAGGAAATCTAGGTCAGCTAGTCATCCAAATAATGAAGGGGCTGACAGTATACAGTAGCACACCACATCACACATATCATCACATCATATTACAAACCAAAATATTACAAAGAATTACTTAAAGATATACAAAATAGAGAAGAAAGTAGGTAAGAACTGTCGTCCAGAAGTCATATCATCACCACCATCCTCTTGCTCATTTTGTTGAGACTGGTAGCTTGTTGTAGGATCATAGAGCATGTAGTCCACTCCTACTACCGAAGTACTTTTTGAAAAGACTCCCTGATTAGGCATTCGCAGCCGGATAGATGATATTGGAGTTTTAGCTCCCCTGTCTTGCATTCTCATAGACATGCGCCTCTTGAACCCATGCATGTTCCTCACAATTTCATGCTGGTTTTGAAACATGAACTAGTGATTTCTCAGAGTTCTCATTTGGTTAAGCAATATTGACCTTATCATGGCCATCACTGTCTCTTCAGCATACATGCCGATAAAATCTTTAGCAGGTGGCTCTGAGCTCTGGTTTGTCTTCTCATTAGACGTAGCAGATTGCATCTCATGTAAAACTCTCATATTTTCTGCCTGTGTTCTTCTTCTCTTTGTGGTCTCTATTCTAAGTATTTCATTTCTCTCTTGTTCCTCCTTCGAATCTACACAGCCGAGCATTTTCTTGGTGCTCTCTATGAAGTCGTCGGTGATAGTTCTATCTGGGTAAACATCTAACTGAAGACCTCTCATAGAAACTTGGTCTTATTTGCAAAATGTTGTGATCATTAAGGGAAAATGTAATCTTTCATTTTTATTTGTTGTCATGGCATTCCTGATTGAATCATCGATTATTTTTCCAACATCAATGTAACCTATGCCTTGTACTATATGGTACAACAACGTCACCTTATAGTTTACTACTACGTAGTACTATAAACTTAGCTTGAGGCTCGCATTGATGAAAGAATCCATGCTTTGTTGGTTTTCTTAAAGATTTTTAGTTTGAATGTGTTTTGGATATCCATCCTCATCTAAAATAAATTCATCCCCCCGAAATTGCTTCTAAACCATTCTTTATGGTTTTTTGGGTAAATCCATGTTTATATCTATATTCAGGTTTTAGGTATTCATTATTTTCTCTCCTATTACATTTTAATAAACCATAGTACTAGTTTATTCTCTCAGGTGAATAGTCTACTGGCCTTCCTCATACCATGGCTATTGTCTTATAATCACTTTCATGCTCATATGCATAAAACTTCCGCACTAATATCTTGTAACTCATCTCTATAGAAGATCCCTTGTCATCATCGACATAGTAATCCCTAGTTAATAATCCTTGATTCCTATCCCTTATTATGTTCAAAATTCGAGGCCCATAACTATTTCATTCTTGACATTGAAACACCTATTTGATATATTTTTTCTATTTTTACTAATATTGTTCTTTATCCTAGCGAGAGCCTTGTCATTTTTTAAATAATGGGTTGAAAAAGGAATCCTTAGAAAAGGTTCTATTTTTGTCTAACTCTAGGAGTATTTAATGAAATCTCCATTAGCCTAATAGGTGTAGATGGAACTTTGGGTTTTTGTTTGGGTTTCTCTACTAAATATGTATTTCCCTTCTCTCGTGAACTTCTACCCTTACCACTTTTGGCCATTTGGAATCAAAGATCACAAGTCCAGATAACAATTTAAATCAGTGGATCATAATAATATGTTTGTCGAAAATAATTCAGTATAATTCAAAACTTGATTTAAAAGAAGAAATTCATTAGGAAAGCTAACTTAAAAATCAATCGAAAATTTAAAATAAAATTAGCATTAAAGCTTTAACTTAATTATAGACTTTAAAATTAATTTTCTAAATAATATAAAACATTTGTTTGATAAATTCTAGTATTTTTGAAAAATGAAACAAAACAAACCAAGCCAAACCACAAACTCATTTTAAACTTAATTTTCAAACCAATTGCAAATGCGTTCAAATATACCAAGTTCTGAATATGTTGAATTTGTAAGCGAATGATCATTGTAATCGCAATGCCTAATCTATTGGAATCAATGAAATCATTTGTTTAAGATAATATAATGAGTTCCAATAAAATAATTTTGAAAATCATTGAGAATTTTGCAAAATTCATTCAAACCAAAAACTTGTTAAAGTAAAGAGCTAGGGTTTTTGTATTTACCTTCTTGAGTGTGAATCCCTAAAGATATAAGCTCTTGAACTCCTCTATATTAAATTTCTAAGTTATAGGATGAAATTCCTTAAACCCTAGTTCCGCTCAACACTCCCAAATTTGATGATTTTAGGGTTGAATGAAGCTAGAATGAGGTGGGAATGACTTAAATATTTTAAGATTGAGCTTAGGAAGGTTCAATCTAGGCAAGAAATTGATTGTATGGGTGAAGGGGTGCAACGATTTGTGTATGTGAAGTGAATGTATTTGTGGCGATTTGGGGTTTTGTTTTTGAAAACTTAAAATCAAGCCCAGCGATTCATGAGTTATGTGGAATTGATGGGAAATTGCTAGGCAAATCAACGAAAATGAGGTGCACTAACCGACCAATCTGAGCTGCGATTTGTATTAAAGGTCGAATCGCTAAGGATTCACCAGATCCAAATTTTCACTTAAAAGTTTTGGTTGTTGTCATTGATTTAGCGAGGAATTCCTTATGTTAATTCACATCGCTGGGGAATAGCCAGGCTTAATTATTGTACTAATTCACATCGCTAAGTATTCTTCTCATTCTCCGGTTGTTTAACTCTCCATTCTTTTGTTACTTTCTTTTCTTTTAAAGTGTTTTCAACTAGTACTTTCCTTGGAATCTCTTTATCAGTTTCCATTATTATTGTACTAATTGAATAAATCTCAGCGTTTAGTTCATCATAATAATTTAGTTTTAAAAATTCACTATCATTAATTTCATTATCAAGTAATTCCTCATAAATATGTTCATCATAATTATGTTCGCTATTAATTCCGAATGTATTAATCTTGTCTTCAAATTCCATATACAATTTTCTTTCAAAAATATCTAACTTAGTTTTAGCTATTTTAATAAAAGGTCTACCTAATAGTATAGGTAAAGGATTGAGTGATATTGAATCTTCCATTTTCATATCATAAAAGTTAGCTAGAAATACTAAGTCATGTACTTGTACTAAAATGCCTTCTAATAATCCATATGATTTAATAAGTGTATTGTCTGAGTAAGATTAATAGGCGTATTGGTTAACGATCCTATTTTTAGTAATTCATAAAGTTTAAGTGACATTGCATTAATGCTCCGAGATCACATATCAAATTCCATAAAAGAATTTCTTATAGTGATAGGTATGACAAACATTTCTGGGTCTGAACATTTCTCAAGCATTTTCTTCTTTAAAGATGACATCTATGGTCCTAAGTTTTAATTAGATTCTTCTAAAAATTTGTTTTTAGACTCAAAATTTTATTTAATAACTTCACTCCGATTTGATTTCATTAAAGATTCATTAATTTCTATTTTCTTAAATGATTGGGAAATGTCTTCTTTAATTTCTCACTCCTTAGCATCTGTTGGGTTTTGGGGTTCATATGCAGCGAAATATTCAAAATAATTTTTGAAAAACCCCAACAGGATCAAAAATAAGTTTCATTAAACTAGGTCTATAAAAGTAAACATTACCTTAATCTATGATTTCATTCTCTGATTGTTCGATTTACAAGACGTTCAAGCGTCTGTCCTCTATCGGAAACCCATACACGAACAATAACCACAATTCGAAGTGCTAGCCCCAAGAGAGATATAAAACGTTTTTCTTTCTCTCCCAAACTCCAGAGAACTCAAAAATAGCAGAAAAACAAAAAATCTTATTTTGTTTTAGGGTTTCAACCTCTATTTATATATGTAGATAAGTGACGCGCGCCAAACGCGTCAATAAAATAATGTTCATAAACCAATTATTTTGTAGAATAGTGGCATAGGGTCGATCCCACAAAGATTGGTGGTCTTTCTAAGGTTAAAAACAATGAAAATGAAATTGGGGTTTTAAAATATATTATTTAACTAACTAATCTAACTAAACTAAATAAATAAATAAAATAACTAAAATAACTTTGGAAACAATTAATGAACACCTAAGTAACACCTAGGTCTACAATTCCATAAATCAAGATCAGGATTCAATGGCAATCATGGTCTTCGATCTTTCCCAAAAAGTCAATAATTTAAATTCTCTTATATTAGCTATAGAAAATCGACATCCGCCAGAAATTCCTCGTTCCCCTAATCTCGATAGTCAGGACGTCCACCACTAACTACTTCCTTAATCAATGCATAACCCTAGACATATGCCAATCAGGTTTAACACACCAACCGTAGTAATATGGTTTTATGGGAACACTTACCTAAAATAACCAGATCACATCCGCTTCCGGTTTAACCTAGATTCAATTTTTGCACACTCAAGAACCGAAAGGGTTTTATGGTAAACTGGTGAGTGTTCGTCACTTTATTTGTCCAAAAGCACAATTACGCAGATACAAATGGTCCAAACAACTATAGATTGTCCACCTAAAAGCATGCATCAACCGTATACATACCCTAGATCTAAACCATAATCCTTAAAAACAACAACAATAAAATAGGAGAATTTAAACTAAATTAAAATAATAAAATAAAAGATTTCACATAATACACCAAGAATTCATAATCCCGACTTGTTTCCCCTCCGACCTAGGCAAGGAGTAACTAGCCAGACATCGTCGTCGAAGAAAGTATGCTAAAAATATAAAAGTCGATGTTCTTAATCAAACATAAGGTTTCTAATATATAAAACTACTCAAAATTAGTCTCGAGAGGTGAGAGAAACTAATTTTGGAATTTTGAGAGGTGCCATGTGCACCGAGGAGCATCTAGGGACTATTTTTTTGGCGAAAATGGGCTTCGTACACATGTCGCGAGCCGATTGGTTCGTCTGCTAAATTGCCACGTGGCAGCCCGTAATTGGTGCAAGACGAGTTTGTGATAATGTTTGGCCAACCGCATCGTGACACGGGGCTGGAGGGGGAGTGGTTGTTTGGTTCGAGCAAACTCGCTCCCTTGCTTGAGAAGAACTCACATTGCGTATCCCGAGAGCATCTGTTGGCAGCTGAAGCATGAGAAAACTGGTTTTGCTGCTGTGCGTTTGTGCTCACTAACGTGGCAACACAGGATTGGTTAAGAGCAAATGGAGGCAGTGACGTGGCAGATTCTTATTGGACCAAAATGCAACTGTAACGTATTGTGTATGATGATCCGCCACGTGGAGAACGTTGATTAGAAGAAGGCTGGTAGAATAACGTGGTTGTCCAATGATAGAGTAACATGTGGCGGTCTACTTGGTCTACTGTCTCCTTTCTACCAACCGCTCAACACGTAACTCGAGGCATATTGTCCAGGGGTCTGATCATTGCGAGTAAATACTCCATTTTGAGTATTTTCCTCCATGAATTCAACCGTGCACTCCGTTTCACCTAAAAACGACCAAAAAATATAATTAAATATATATTTTAGAGACTCTACATAATTAAATATACTAAATTAAACTAATAAAAACATATAATAACCAACTTATCAAATACCCCCAAATGTAAGACGTAGCACGTCTCGAGCAAAGGTGTAAATGACAACACAGGCTAAACTAGACTCCTAATATCATAATGCACTGACTCACTAATCCTACACCCGACTCAAAATTCACGGAGTTCCTTTGGTTTACATAATCGTCAAGTTAACAAACAACTCAGGGACTTTCAAAGTTATGATATGTCAAGACTCGTAACCCAACACAATTAAGATCTCACTTTCAAGACAAAGACTCGGTCAAAACAATGGCTATCAACTACTCATAAGTTTTCTTGGTCTACACATTAAAGCACACAAGTTTAAATCTCACTTAATATAGTGAAAGCACTCGAACTAAATCTTTTATTTGAGGAGTTTCACAACTTCCACCTTTATTTATTATATATTTTCTTTTTTATATTTTTTCTCCAAATCTTTTTTCAATCAATATGGTTCCTGCTCCATTTCCTATGGACCAATTTTCTCACTTTTTCCCACCACAAGTTTCCCTGCTCCATTTTCCTATGGAAACATGTAGGACACTCTACACTAAGAAAACTCATGTTAGTGTGGCGGCCCTCGCCGCCCCGGGGTGACGTGTCTCCGTGTACTCCTTGCCAACTGGTCCAACTACACGTTTACGCCACCTGCCCGTCCTTTTCTTGTCTCGAATTTCGTATCCACGTGTGTGTACAGTGTATATATGAAATAAGCAGCGAAAGTTGTACGTAAAATTAGAAAAATATATTAACCAATTTAAACAAAACCTACTGTACCTCCCTACCAGTCACACGTCGGCCAGCTCTCTGCAGTAAGTATGTCTCATGCGCCAAGGCCCTGTCAAAGATCTCCTGCAGTGTCGTGGCTCCAGTCGAGACAACTGCTGACGCGATCCTATCATCAACCCCTCTGGTGAAATAATATATCTGTAAGTGTTCCGTACCAGCGACATCTGTCAGAACCTCTCCATATATTGCATCATGGTCCGACTGATAGGAACTCTTCCCTCAGCCTCAACCTACCCTCCATAGGCATGTACTGATTGTAGAACAGCTCCCTAAACTCAGCCCATGTCGTCAGTTCCGGATGAGTATCCGTATATTTCGTCTACCAGACTGCCGCATGCCCTCTCAAACAGGCTCCCGCAAGTCGTGCCTGTATTGTCTCATCGTTCCCGCCGGTATGTGAAGTAACCGTAATACCTCGACCATCTGTGTCTCCTGTGCCGCGAGTCTATCCTCCACACTCGTCGCAACTGAGACATCCCTAGCCGCATCACTAGTCTATTCAATCTCCACTGGCATACCAGACTGTCCGTCCATGACCCGCATCGAGAATGCGCTCCGGATCAGTCTCGAGGTAGTTCTACTCTACCCGCCTAACTTCACTTCCCAACTAAAGTTCTAAGGAACTCACTTCGGGTTTTCCACCTCTAAGTTTCACATATCTCGGTCTCGCGTCGGCAAGCGATTCGAGACGTGTCCTCATTCGTGTTTCGGCTCCCCGAATTCTCCGCGTATACGCATACATGTTCCGGCAAGTGGGTCCCACATACGACCCTAAAATCACGTGGCACGAGTCGAATTTTCGGGCCGTTTCATTAGTACTTCTCACTTTCACTATAATCAAGCAAATCCCCCTAATATAGGTTAAAATAATATTACTTGCACAAATTTGACCGTCTACTCATTTTTGTTATCTAGCACAAAGTTTAACCATCATACTAAGTTCCTAATCACGAAATCATAAAAATGGAGAGCTACAAACTCGATTGAGTGTTTCTTCTAATTTCCCCTAGTTTCAAGTAAAAAGGCAACTGTAATGTACTCATCTATAACCAAAGGCATGAAACAAAGTCTCGAGTGACTCTATATGCAATAAAAAAATATATATATACTAAATACATGCATGAAAGTGTATCATATCCTAATGAAATGAGAGAGAAATATGAAAGGACAAGAAATGAAATAAATGACATAAAACACCACCATTACCATCCATCAATCGCATATAACCGCATAAAAAAATAAACAATCTCACCTGCGGTCTTTCGCAAATAATCCATCCAAATCAATCCACAATCCCTAAAATAGCCCCAAAATTATTTCGACCCTTGTCCTCAAGGTTCAAAAAAAGTCAAGGCATCTATATAACAAAAAGAAAAAGACAGTGGTGAAGAAGAAGATACAAATGTATGCATGATAAAAGTCTCTAAAAACTAGTGAACGCACAAAATCTCTCATGTGTAGGTGACTGAAGGAACTATGAAAAAATAATCATAACAAAAGAATGTACTAGTAAACATATAAGTTAACTGAAAAGATTCCAATCAAGATTTGCGAGCCTGAAGTCTTTCAACTAAAGGTGAAATCAACAGGATGATGGAATGAATTCTAGGGTTTTGGGTCTACTAAAAAATTCGCCACTAATGCAGCGACTTAAGTTGGACATGTCCCAACCAAGTCTCAAAACATATGGAATTCTATAAACATGTTAATTCTTAAAAAGAAATCCTCAAATCATGCTAAAAAAATGTAATCTAAAGTCAAACCTACAAACTCAGCGGTGCTCCAATCCTCCAATGAACGTCAAATGTAACATATCACCTGTAAAAAAAAAGACCAGATTAGAGTGTTATTAAATTTAATAAAAATTCTAAAACTAAACTAAAACCAAAATAAATGCAAGAAATAAAAAAATGAAATTGGGTTGCCTCCCAACGAGTCGCATTTCTTCCAAGTCTTTGGCTAGACTTGGCGTGATTGATCACGTGATGCCCTCTCATTTAGAGATGTCAACAACGAACGACGCATCTACGTATTTGGGCAATGAAGCATGCACACCCTCTTTCAGATTTAGGAGCTCATTCGGGATCTTCCAACATGAAAGAATCTGTCGGATCAGGATCGTCCAACACAAAGGTATCGGCAATGTAGAAGATTTGCGAACAATCCTTTACTTCCAACCCCTTATAAGGTGTGTGAAGGTGGGTGGTTGCACTAACACCAGAGGTTGGTCTTCCTTGCTCTCTATTTGCGGCTCTTCTGGCTTTTCTAAAATGACATCAGTTTTAATCTCATTTTCCCCCTTATCTAGTGCAATGACAATTTATGGCTTAATTTGAAAGACTTCACGTCCTTCTGCTATTTCTCTCAAATAGTTTTCCATATGTGTAACCTCATTCACCTCAAAACGTTTCAACGTATCAACACTCACATCCAACTTTAGGTTAAAAATTGGTTGTGTACTACATAACTCTTCCTCGTCAGTCATATTCTGAAGCCTGACATTATATTGAATAAATTGAGTTTCCAAGTCTTTCAAGCCTAGAATCTCAAAAACAATTTGTCGAAACTCTTCTAAAAGTCGTTGAAATTGTTGTTGATTATCTATCAATTGTTTTATCATATCTTTCAAAGAGGTGCTTTGATGAAACTATTGATTTTCTTCATGTTGAGGAATCTGTGGGTTTGACATGAGCCCAAAGAAGTCGGGTTGTGGCATTGCATAGCTAGAATAGTGATAATTCTCATACTGTTGATAATAGAGACAGTCATGTGCGGAATGAGAATAGTCTCCACAAATTTCGCAAACCTCGACATGTTGCACAAAAGAATGCATGTTAGAGAATTGATATCCATTATGTGACATACCTACCTTATTCACATTATAATAATGCAAGTCTTCGAATCGACCATAATTATGGGGGTATGAGAAGTCCATCGCGGGGTTGCCTGCATACATGTTAATAGCAAGGGACTAGATAGGCAAATATAAAAATAAAAAATAAAAATAATGTTCCTAAACCAACTACTTTGTATAATAGTGGCAAAGGGTCGATCCCACAGATATTGGTGGTCTTTCTAAGGTTAAAAACAACGAAAAGGAAATTGGGGGTTTTAAAATAAATTATTTAACTAACTAATCTGATTAAACTAATTAAATAAAATAACTAAAATAACTTTTAAAACAATTAACGAATACCTAAGTAACACCTAGGTCTACAGTTCCACAAATCAAGATCAAGATTCAATGGCAATCATGGTCTTCAATATTTCCCAAAAAGTCATTATTTAAACTCTCCTAGATTAGATATAGAAAATCGACATCTGCAAGAAACTCCTCATTCCCCTAATCTCGATAGCCAGGACATCCGCCACTAACTATTTCCCTAATTAATGCATAACCTTAAACATCCGCCAATCAGGTTTAACACACTAACCTAAGTAATATGGTTCTATGGGAACACTAATCCTAAATAACAGGATCGCATCCGCTTCCAGTTTAACCTAGATTTAATTTTTGCACACTCAATAACCGAAAGAGTTTGATGGCAAACGAGTGAATGTTAGTCACTTTATTGGTCCAAAAGCATAATTACACATACTAATGGTCCAACTAACTATAGATTGTCCACCTAAAAGCATGCATCGGTAGTATATATACCCTAGATCTAAACCATAATCCTTAAAAGAAACAACAATGAAATAGGAGAATCTAAACTAAATTAAAATATTAAAATAAAAGATCTCACATAATATGACATCAATCCATAATCCCAACTTGTTTCCCCTCCTACCTAGGCAATGAGTAACTAGTCGAACATCGTAGTCGAAGAAAGTGTGCTAAAAATATAAAAGTCGATGTTCTTAATTAAACCGAAGGTTCGTAATATATAAAACTACTCAAAATTGGTCTCGGGAGGTGAGAAAAACTAATCTTAGGGTTTAGGGATGTGACACGTGCGTCGATGAGCATCTAGGGATTGTTTTTGGGGTTAAAATGGGTTTCGTAATTGGTGTGAAACGAGCTGGTGACAATGTTTGGCTAACTGCACGTGACACGAGGCAGGAGGGGAGTGGTTGTTTAGTTCGAGCGAACTTGCTCCCTTGCCTGAGACGAACTCACATTGCGTATCTCGAGGAACATCTATTGGCAGCTGAAGCATGAGAAAACTGGTTTGCTGCTGTACGTTTTTGCTCGCTGACGTGGCAACACGAGATTGGTGAAGAGCTAATGGAGGCGGTGACGTGGCAGATTCTCATTGGAGCAAAATGCAAGTGTGACGTGTTGTGTATGATGATCCGCCACGTAGAGAATGTTGATTAGAAGAAGGCAGGTAGAATGACGTGGTTGTCCAATGGTGGAGTAACATGTGGCGGTCTACTTGGCCTGTTGTCTCATTTTCTACCCACAGCGCAACACGCAACTCAAGGGAAATTGTCCGGCATCTAATCACTGCGAGTAAATACTCCATTCTGAGTATTTTTTCGCCACAAATTCAACCACGCACTCTGTTTCACCTAAAAATGACCAAAGATTTTAGCTAACTATATATTTTAGAGACTTTACATAATTAAATATACTAAATTAAACTAATAAAAACATATAATAACCAACTTATCAATAAGCTCTCACTTAAAATCATATTTGTAATACAACTATTATATTTAGGTAACTTAAGCAAATTGCATATACACCCCTATTAATAATTTATCATATAACAAATCATAAGGGCTTTTATGTTTCTGAACCAAATAGAATCGCGCAAAGTCATTCTTTGTGTGTGTCCCAATAGGTTCATGCGACATTGGTAGTGAACCAAAACCATTTAGTACACAAGTCATAAGCGGTCTCTTGCAAGGCATTATGACTACCCAAGTAGCATGAATATCAAAATCGAATAACCTAATGAATAACATATATCATATCTTTTTGTCATGCGATATCCTTTGATTAAACATAAGGCATGGAAAGTCACTCTTAATGTTCAATCGCACTAGTCTCGGTCATTAGGTAGACTGAAAACATCCAAGTGACATTGGTCATATCAATTCACATGGACTTGGCCATTAACAGTCTATCATATTGAGGGATCCACTGATATCTCTCTCTAAACGACAGATACAAATTCTATCTCGATTACACACCTTCAGATATTATTCATATAGTAACCAATCACAATCCTTATAATCATCCGATTAAATACTACGTTTGTGTGACGACCCCTTCTTCTAAAAAGGGCACCGCCTAGCATAATCCCTTAATCAAGCCTTAATCCTAACCATATAAGATTTAATTACGTATTAATCAGCCTTCCGTCCCTATATTGATCAATACACATATTCATATATTATTAGATTTCAAAGTTAATTAAGACTTTTTTGTCTTTTTAATATTATCACAGATTTTAAATTTTATGCAGAAGCTCTTACTACTCAAAATTCCTAAGTGTGGAAAACCAGGAAAAACACAGCATCACATGCATGTATGTATCATAATGGTAATAACACCATATAATATATGAGTCTCAAAAATGGGGAACCACACGCACAACTCACTATACAACCCAAACTGTACAGTAAAAACATAAACAATAATAATACAACAAAAGTCGAGTCATACAAAAATGAGATAGTAGAATCGTCGAAATGCTTAAAGAAAGTCACTGATCTTTTCCTTCCTCAGTCTGCTGCTGCTTGACAGACCTATACCCACCGTCACAAACTAAACGGTGAATATAGTAATATTTACGTAATAACTGGAGAATTCTATGCCATATTTCCAAATTATAAAAATGGTATTTAAAAGCATAAAATAGCGAAAGAATTTTTGAATCAAGTAATACAATTAAATACCACAGTTAAAAATATATATACTAACACAGGCTAAGTCGAGATGATCTACGTCCAGTCAACGGTGAGAACTATCACCTAACATTTCACACTACTATATGGAGTTGCGTTCAACATATTCCATGCCAATAGCAAAGCTGCACTCTACGCATACACATCATCTATCTCATTCTTGCCGACCACCTCAAGTCATATGCCTCGTGTGCCGCGCAAGTGTAGTGGTGAATGTTGGAACCCCGATAGACTCATGTCCCTATGAATCACGCCTCTCTTGTGCAATGAACATTAGATAATCCCTACTTTAATTGCAAAGACCAATAGTTTCAATCTCTAGGATTTCAAAACTAATTAGGCTGCGAAGCCCAAAGAAATAGAATACAAGTCTAATTTAATTCAACTTATCCTAATAGCACGCTTTCGATAAACTATCTAACAAGAATATCAACAATAGTAGAAATTGGAATCTATGAATCATTTTGCAAGGCATCATGTCAACAACATTCAAATATGAATAAACGCAAGAACACATGATGTGAGATTACGAGTAGCAATGTCTACAAATAGACCATACAATGATAAGAGTTAATGAAATGAAATATAGAATTCTCACAGCTTTACTTACAATTCACAATGCTTGTCCTAGCCTATCCGATCTCTTGAAACTCCAAAATGCATTCCCAAACTCCTAAGATCTCCCCTTAATTCTCTGGAGTTGTTTGATAAGTTTTAGAGTGAGTTTGAACCTCTTCTTAGAGTTTTAAACCCATTTTTGAACATTGCTGATTTTTGTTATGTCTGGGCAATTACCGTGCTAATTCTGATATTAGCATGCTAATTATTAACTTTACTGCGCTATCTTAAATCTCTAAAGCGCTAATCAAGTTTAGCGCTCTAGTTTTTTACATTAGCGCATTAGCGCGCTACTTCAATTATCTAGCGTGCTAATTAATATTAGAGCGCCAGATTATCTACCTAGTGCTCTACGTACAGCAGAACCCAGGATTCTGCATTTTGAATTTTGGGTTTTTACTACACGCAGGCCTTGTTATCACCTTAGGGACCGTCATACACACTACAATAGGTCCCTAACACCCAACTCAACACAAAACAACAACTACAACATCAAATTCATGAATTCACAAGTTAATGGAATGGAGAAGTTACCTAGCTTGAAGAACTTCTTCTTCTTCACCAAAGCTTCAATGAATCTCTCCTCTTCTCCACCAAAATCTCACTCTAGCAAATTCTTCTTCCTCTCCTTCCTAGCCAAACAAATTTGATTATGAAGATAAGAAACTAACTTGTTGACTTATATATCTATATGACTATATAGATATGTTTAAGCCTTAACCCTTGATTCATGTGTGCACACATATCTTGAGGTTCAACTAGTGGATCGCCTTGTCACACTTGTCCCTCAAGTCATACTTAAGTGACACAACAAGTTGACTCCTTGACCTCTTGATGAGTTAACACGTGTCTCGATGCACATCATGAGCTTATTGTTTTGTTTCACAACTTTAGGCACTTTATTGTTTATTCAAATGTGACCACATTAAAGCCACTTATAAATTCATATTTAACTCAAATTAATTAAGCTTACCCCATGAGCCGCTACATTGGTCCCAAGTCTACACGCAACTTGAGGTACGCCCTTGCTCGTCTCGATACCTATATACCCGTATAAATTGACTTAATAGTCTACACATATACAATACACTAGGCATACATCACAGCAAATATAAAATATACCTCGACATGGATATATCACATTGTGGGTCTCACGGTATGGGTCATTGATTTTGTTTAAGAAATTAAACACTGTTAGAGATTTTTGGGTCATTACAATTCTTCCTAACTAATGAAAATTTCGTCCTCAAAATTTAAAATTTGAACTAGGCTTTATAACTGACTTGAATAGGTACGGAAACCTATCTTTCATATAGTCCTCCCGTTCCCAATAGAGTTCGGTATCATCATGAGACTGCCACTTGATGAGTACTTTTGGGATAGACTTGCCTCTCAAGTTTTATACCAATCGATTTAAAATCTGCATAGGATGTTTCTCATATGAAATATCCTCACTCAGGTCTATCTGACTCACAATCGGACGATCACCTCCTCTCGACTCAGCTGATCAAAGCATGGATATATGAAAGATTGGATGAACTCTTAACATCTGTAGAGGTAACTCAAGCTCATTTGCAACCTTTCTGACATGTTTCTTAATCATAAAAGGTTCGATAAACCTCGATGCAAGTTTACCTTTCAATCCGAACCTCTGAAGACCCTTCCGATGGGAAACCTTTAAATATACAAATGATCCCTCAGTGTACGTGAAATCATCGTGATATATGTCAGCATACTTTCGCTATCTGTCTTGGGCTCCCTTGAGTTTCTGACGAGTCAGTCGGACCTTCTTCGTGTGATTAACAACAATCTCAGCCCCACGGTCTCCCAGTCCTCTAGCTCAGCCCAACACGATGAGGAGCAGCACGATCTACCATATAAAGCCTCAAAAGGCACCATCTCAATACTTGTCTGATAACTGTTGTTATATGCAAACTCACATAATGGTAGGTATTCTTCCCATGATCCACCAAACTCTAAAACACAAGCCTGCAACATATCCTCAAGAACTTAAATCAAACTCTCGGTATGCCCATCAGTTTGAGGATGAAAAACTGTATTAAATTGTAGGCGCGTACCATACAACTCCTGCATACTCCACCACATCCTGGATATATACAGCATCTTTGTCTAACGTAATAGTCACTAGTACCCCATGCAGCCTAATAATCTCTCGCTCGACCAATATACTCAACTGATCAAACGCATAATGTCTAACCACTTGAAGAAAATGAGTAGACTTCGTAAGTCTGTCAACAATAACCCAGATGGAATCATGTCTATGGGTGGTTCTCGACAATCCCTTCACAAAACCCATAGCAATGTCCTCCCACTTCCATCGTGGAATGGGAAGAGGTTGTAGCAATCCTCCAGGTCTGCAATATTCAGCCTTCACTTGCTGACAAATCTCACAGTTCCTGATAAACTTAGACACATCTGCCTTCATTTTGGGGCACTAAAAATGCCTCTTCATGTCGTGATACATTTTAGTCCTGTCATGATGAATGGTGAATCGAGAACGGTGTAACTCCTGAAGAATCTTATCTCTCAGCTCTGATAATGACGGTATCCACAGTCTACCCCTGAGTCTCAAACACTTGTCATACGTCTTCGTCCAATCAACATAATCTACACTCTATGTAACTCGCTAAACCTTGAGTATAACTTATCGGTCCTCTGACCCTCTGACACTCTTTGTGTAGACATGATCTGTGCTCTCATATGAGTGCAAATCTCAACCCGAGTTTCGGTAGGAACCATCACATCTCCAACAGGTATCCTACTTAGCGCATCTGTGACTAAGTTCGCTTTTCCCCGATGATACTCTAAGGAAATGTTGTAATCCGTCAAAAATTCTAAACATCCGCGATGTCTCATATTCAGATCCTTTTGTGTGAAGAGATACTTTAGACTCTTATGATCAGTAAAAAGTGTGAATTTCTCTCCATACAGGTAATGTCTTCATATCTTCAGTTCAAACGCTACTACTGCCAGCTCCAAATCGTGCGTCGGATAATTCTTCTCATGTACCTTCGATTGTCTCGATGCACAAGCTACTATACCAATACCCTACATCAACACACATTCCAGACCGCTATGAGAAGCATCAATATACACTGAAAATCCTTGTCCAACCTCTGATAATACCAATATTGGCGCAGTAGTTATTAATCTTTTTGACTGAGTGAATGCCTCATTACATTCCTCATACTACTCAAATCTAACATCTTTCTGGGTCAATTTTGTAAGTGGTGAAGCGATTTTTGAGAAATCTTTCACAAGTCGGCGATAATACCCCGTAAAACCTAGAAAACTCATTATCTTAGTCACAGAAGTCGGTGCTGACCAATCCATAATTTCCTGAATCTTGGCTGGATCCACTGCTATCCCTGATGCTCTAACAAAATGACCTATAAACTTAACCTCTGACAATTAAAATTCACATTTATTGAATTTGGCGTAAAGTCTATGCTCTCTCAAAGTCTGCAACGTCTCCCTGAGATGTTGTTCGTGATCCTCTCTCGTCTTCGAGTATATCAATATATCATCGATGAAGACTATCATAAATCGGTCAAGAAATGGTCTGAAAACCTGATGCATTAGATGCATAAACACTGCTGGAGCATTGGTCAGCCCAAACGACATGACCGTGAATTGAAATTGTCCATATCTTGTGCTAAAAGCTGTTATGGACATTTATTCATCCCTTATCCTAAGCTGATGATACCCTAATCGCGGGTCTATCTTGGAGAAAAATTGTGCTATTCTCAGCTGATCAAATAAATTATCAATCCTCGGGAGTGGATATTTGTTCCTAATAATGACTTTGTTCAATTTCTATAGTCGATACAAAGTCTCAAAGTACCATCCTTCTTTTTCAGAAAAAAGACGGTGCTCCCCATGGCGACATAGAAGGTGTGATGAATTCCTTCTGTCACAAATCCTGAAACTGAGTCTTCGACTCCTCTAACTCTCATGGTGCCATCTGGTATGGTGGTATGGAAATCAGTTTAGTACCCGGTATCAACTCAATAATGAAATCAATCTTTCGCGACGGCAGTAAACTAGGTAAATCCTCTGAAAATACATCAAGAAACTCTCTAACCACCGGTATGTTCTCCAGTCTAGGTCCCTAACTCTCTGGTACGGTGTATAGCGAGATCAATGATTCCATCTCCTCACTAGTCACAAATCGACCACTCGTACCTATTGTCCTAGCTGAACTACCTCTATAAGTGAACATTGAATGCCCTAGGATCTCAAATATCATTGTCCTATTAAAACAGTCGATATGAGCATTGTATGCTGCTAACTAATCAATCCCTAAAATCGCGTCGAACTCTAAAAATTCGAGTACTCTAAAATCGGCATATAACTCTACCCTATCTATCTCAACCAGATATCCCTTAACAAAACTATTAAGGTAAACCCTTTCCCCAACTGTAGTACTCAAAATCAAATGTATGCTAAGCCTAACAGGTTTCAACCCTAGGATGTCTATCATGCAACCAGAAATGAAAGACACAATAGATCTAGAATGAAATAATGCATATAAATCTCTACCGCAAATGAAAATCGTACCCTCAATCGTACCCTTGAATTCAACCGCGCACTCTGTTTCACTTGAAAATGACCAATAAATATAATTAAATATGTGTTTTGGAAACTTTACATAATAAATATAATAAATAGCCTACTAAAAGTATACAAAAACCAACTTATCAAATACCCCCAAACTTAAAACTTTGCACGTCCCGAGCAAAGGAGTAAATGACAAGACAAACTAAACTAATACCTGTACTTATACCAATACCCGATTCAAAACTCATGAAGTCATTTTGATTTACATAGCCACCAAATTAACAAGCAACTAAAAATTGCCGAGTTATGATATCTCAAGACTCACAACTCAAACATAATTAAGATTACACTTTAAAAACATAGATCCAGTCAAGACAAAGGCCATCAACTACTCACGAGTTTTCTTGGTCTATACATTCAAGCACGCAAGTTTAAAAATCTTACTTAATCAAGTGAAAGCACTTGAGCTAAATCTTTTATTTGAGGAGTTTCACAACTTCCACCTTTATTCATCATTTTTTTATCCACAAATTTTCTTTCAAGTAGTACGATCCCTGCTACCTTTCCTGTGGATTTTTCTCACTTTTCCACCACAAGGTTCCCTGCTCCATTTCCTTTGGAAACTTGTAGGACTCTCTATTTTTTTATGAAAAACTCATGTTAGCCCTTCTCACTTTCACTATAATCAAGCAAATTCCACAATATGGGTAATATATCAACACTTGCACAAGTCTGATCGTCTACTCCCTTTCGTTATCTAACATAAAGTTCAACCATCAACTAAGTCCCTAATCATGAAATCATAAAAATGCTAAGCTACAGACTTCATTGAGTGTTTCTCTTAGTTTTCTCTAAGTTTCAAGTCAAAAAGGCAACTGTAATTTACTTATCTACAACCAAAGGCATGAAAAAAGTTTCGGGTGACTCTAAATAACTAATAAAAAACAAAAACTATAATAAATACATATATGCATGAAAGTGTATCAAATCCTAATGAAATGAGAAAAAAATATGAATAGACTAGGAATGAAAGAAATGGAAGAAATGATATAAAACACCACCATTGCCATCTGATATCCGCATATAACTGCATATATAAAAACATAAACGATCTCACCTGTGGTCTTTCACAAAAGAATCCATCCAAAACAATCCACAATCCCTAAAACACCCCCATACTTATTCTGAACCTTATCCTCAAGGTTCAAAACAAGTCTAGAGGTCCACACATAGAAAACAAACAAGATGGTGAAAGAACATGATAGATATAAGATGAAGAAAATGATACAAATTTATGCAAAATGATACAAAAAAATATAAAAATAAATAAACCAAATGATACTTATCAAAGTTTGGGCGGCCTCCTAGACTGTTTTGGTTAAAGTCGTTGGCTCGACTTGGTCTGAGTCTGTCAATCAGTATAGACTTGTGTTGCAAGTGAGACGACCTCCACATTATGGCTTGGGAAGTCTTCATAGAAGATCTTCAATCTATGGTCGTTCAAACTCTGAATCTCCAGTACACCGTGATCATACACTGCAGTCACAACATATGGTCTTGTCCACCTCGATCTCAGCTTACCTGCAAAAATCTTAAGGCATAACTGAAATAAAAGCATTTTTTGACCAACACGAAAATATTTTCTGGAGAGATTGCTATCATGGAACACTTTAATTTTCTCTTTATATATCTACACATTTTCATACGCGTCGTTCCTGATTTCTTCCAGTTTTTGGAGAGTGAGCTTTCTCTTTTTCCTGCTTCATCAAGCTTCATATTAAGTTGTTTCACAACCCAGTAGGCTTTATGCACGAGCTCGAATGGCAGGTGGCAAGCTTTACCAAACACAAGTCGATATGGGGACATCCCAATTGGCCTTTTAAACATCGTTCGGTAAGCCCAAACTGCATCATCAAGATATGAACTCTAATCTTTACTAGTAGGATTCACCGGTTTTGCCAAGATTGATTTGATCTCCCTATTAGAGACCCCTGCCTGGCCACTCATTTGGGGATGATGATATGTTGTAGACGTTCGATGAGTGACGTTATACCTCCTCAAAAGACTTTCAGCCATACGGTTGCAGGAGTGAGTGCCTCTATCACTAATCATAGCACGTGGGGTACGAAATGTTGTGAAAATCCTCAATTATAGGAATTCACATACCACTTTAGAGTTGTTAGTGCGTGTAGCCTTGGCTTCCACCCACTCAGACTCGAAGTCCACTATCAAGAATATGTAAACATTACCAGTTGACACTGAAAACTATCCCATGAAGTCTATACCCTATATGTCAAATATCTCATAAATATGAATCGTGGTAAGTGGCATTTGGTCCCGATGACCAAGGTTATCGATTTTCTGACAGTTTGGACAAGTCTTGGTAAACATGTATGAATCATGGAATATAGTGGGCCAGTAAAACCCACTTTTAAGAACTTTCCTAGTTGTCCGACGAGGACCGAAGTGGCCACCACAGGCGTAAGTATGACAAAAAGCTAATATGGAGTAACTCTAAGTCTGAGGAACATAATGCCTAACAACCTGGTCGGAGCAAAATTTCCATAAGTACGGGTCATCCCATACATACTACTTAGCATCGCTCATAACTTTATTCTTCTGAGCCTTCGAAAGGTGAGGAGATAGCTCGCTTTAGGTGATATAGTTCACCAAATCGGCATACCAGGGGAGATCTTCCATAACAGCATAAATATACTTGTTAGGGAAATCATCCTTAAGAGGGGTAGGACGCTCACCATTTTCAATTTTTCTGAGATAGTCTCCGACTAGATTCTCTGCACCATTTTTATCTTTGATTGTGATGTCAAACTCCTGTAGTAAGAGTATCCATCTAATGAGCCTAGGTTTGGCGTCCTTTTTACTCATCAGGTACTTCAAGGCAGTATGATCAGAGTAAATGATAACCTTGGTTCCCAATAGATAAGGCCGAAACTTGTCAAGTGCGAAGATAACGACAAGGAGCTCGTTCTCAATAGTGGTGTAGTTCATCTGAGCTGCGTCTAGAGTACGGGAAGCATTGTAAATGACATGTAAAGCTCTCACGACTCTCTGCCCTAAGACTGCACCCATTGCATGATTACTAGCATCACACATGATTTCAAATGAAAGCTCCCAATTAGGGGGCTAAATCACTGGTGTGCTAGTAAGTAAGTCTTTCAGTGCATCAAATACGCTCTTGAATGCCTTATCAAACTCAAAAGGTACGTGCTTTTGAAGTAGATTGCATAGGGGCTGTGCAATCTTCGAAAATTCCTTGATGAAATGATGGTAAAAATCGGCGTGTCCATGGAAAAAACTAATCTCCCGTACGTTCGTAGGGTAGGGAAGTTTCTTGATAACATAAATTTTAGTTTGGTCTACCTCTACGCCCATGGCTGGGACAATGTGTCCCAAAATAAGACTTTGGTCCACCATAAAATGATATTTTTCATAGTTCATAACCAGGTTTTCTCGATACACCTACTGAGTACCTTTGTCAGATTGATGAGACAACTATCGAATGAATAACCGTAAACAGTAAAGTCATCCATGAAGACCTCAATGAAATGTTCAACAAAATCATAGAAGATACTCACCATGTACCTCTGAAAGGTGGCAGGTGCATTGCATAACCCAAATGGCATGCGCCGATAGGCAAAAGTGCCAAACGGACAAGTGAAGGTCATATTTTCCTTGTTTTCAAGCGTTACCGATATCTGATGAAAATCAGAATGGCCGTCAAGACAGCTGTAATAGGAACGACCAGCTAGTCTCTCCAACATCTCATCAATGAATGGTAGGGGAAGTGATGTTTCTTGGTGGAAATGTTTAACTTATTGTAGTCATTGCATACCCGCCATCCATTTTGAATGCAGGTTGGAACCAACTCACTATGTGAATTAGTGACTACCGTGACTCTCGTTTTCTTAGGAACCGCCAGGATAGGGCTTACCCATTTACTATCAGATATGGGGTAAATCATGCCAGAATCAAGAAGCTTTGGTATCTCCTTCTTCACGACATCCATCATATGAGGATTGAGCCTCCTCTGGGCTTCTCTCGTAGGTTTTGACCCTCTTCCATATATATATATATATATATATATATATATATATATATATATATATATATGTGATGCATGCAAGTGGAAGGGCTCAAACCTTTGATATCCTCTATGGTCCACCCAATAACTTGCTTAAACTCCCAAAGTACTCGAAGGAGTCTCTTTTCCTCCAAATGTGTAAGTTTGCCCGAGATGATCACAATAAGGAGTGTGTCATTCTCACCCTAAAACATATACTTTAGGTGCTTGAGTAATGGCTTTAGCTCAAGTGTGGGAGCTTTAACCAAGGAGGGAGAAATTTCGAAGTTAGAAGTAGGCAACTCTAAATAATAGACACTTGGAGGCAAGGGTTGGAATGAATCTAACTCAAAAACAACATCCTCAACATCAGTATCGAGGGTCAGAACACTCTCGTGGATATGAGTAGTGTCGAGATGATGCTCTAACACTACTTTAGCTTCATCATCGCCACTCGTGAGCAAGGTCTGTTCAACGAGTGGATCCACACAATTTATGGTACACACCACAGACAACACATCATTAGGGTATCGCATCGCGTCATAGATGTTAAACTTGATGAATTCACCATCAAACTCTATGGTAAGATATCCATCATCAACATCTATCTTCGTCTTCACCGTTTTCAAAAATGGACGTCCAAGGAGAACTGACGAAGCATTGGGGAAAGGATCGTCCTTCGTATCTACCACGTAAAAGTCAGCAGGAAACACAAACTCATTCACTCAGACTAGAACGTCCTCGAGAACACTTACGAGTCTGACAACTGAACGGTCTGCCAATTGAATGACAATACCAGTCTCCTCTAATGGGCCTGCATGCAATGTCTCATAAATAGACAATGGCATGACATTAATGGTAGCGCCAAAGTTGCACATAGCCCTTTGAATGCTTGCATCACCTATAACACAAGGTACTAAGAACATCCCAGGGCCCTTGCATTTAGAAGGCAACTTCTTCTGTATGATAGTCGTGACGGTTTCTCCCATTTAAACTTTTTCATTGCCTTTGAGTTTCCTTTTGTTAGCGCATAGTTCCTTAAGAAACTTTGCGTACCTAGGGACTTGCTTTAGAGCATCGAGGAGCGGAATATTGATTTCCACTCGCCAAAAGCTTCCAAGAATTTCTTCTCTTCTTCCTTTTTCTTATCTAAGATGAGTCGTTGTGGAAAAGAAGGTTTGACCTTGAATGTGGGTGACGCTTCCTTCTGAGTAGTTACCATCTGTTTAGGGACAGATGGTGTCACTACTAACTCGTGTTCTTCATTATTTGCTTGGCCTTTGACATCAGATGACCCACTATTCCTTTTGGGTCCCTCCAACTTTTTACCTATTCGGAGTGTAACTGCGTTAGCACTCGCGTTAGGATTCGCGTAAGGTTGCGAAGGGAACTTTCCTTTATCATCGAGACATCCATTCTGTTGTTCCACTTGGTTCATTTAAACCTGAAGAGTTCAGACCGTTGATTTGGTTTAATTGATGGATTTCTCAATGGTAGCCTTGAATTGGGCCATTTCACTCATAAATTGGCTTTATTGACCCATGAAGGCTTTCAACATATCCTCAAGTGAAGAGGAATTATTGGAGGGTGTAGGCAACGGTTGACCTCTCGGGACGAAGGTCTGATAGTTTTGATTTTGAGTTCCGTAACTGAAGTTCGGGTTGTTCCTCGTCGTTGGATGATTATATGTATTCCTAAATTGGACTCTAGGTGGTCCCTGGAACTGATTACCCATGGCATTGGCCTGTTGATTGTCCTCAAAGAGAATAGGAAAATCATCAGTTGCATGATTTGTGGCAGTACACAAGCCACAAGCTTTGACTTGCACTTTGCCAGAGGAGAGGAGACGCTCCATCATGGAGGTTAGTTAGTCAATTTTATGGTCAGTGGAACTTGAGACACTCCCTGCAGTTAAACTTCTGTAAGCATTAGCATCAAGATCACCATAAAGGCGTGATTGTTGTGCGATGTCCTCATACAATTGCTTCATTTGGGCTAGAGTTTTGTCTCGAATGTGCGTTCTATAGGCATCATGCCAACATAGAAGAATCGAGCTATGGCCTTCTCGGATTGGCCATACTGAGGGCAACTAGCAATCAATCGCTTATAGCGATCCCAATATGCACCAAATGATTCGTCCGACCTCATTTTGATGCTGCATATGTCCTTGATGAGCTTAGTAACTTTATCCTCAAGGAAGTATTCATTCAAAAACGCGATTGCTATCTCATATCAGGAGTTAATGCAGCCATGCAGAAAGTAGAAAAGCCATTCCTTAGCTTTGTCTTTAAGGCAAAATGGAAAAGATCTGAGCTTGACCGCTTCCTCGTCCCCATTGGAGGGTTTCGTTGACTTGCAGTTAGTATGAAACTCCTTCAGGAAAATGACGGGATCTCCATTCTCGCCACCATGGAAGGATTGTAGGAGATGAATAAACTGAGACCTTAACTCAAAGTCTCTGGCATTATCCCGATAGTTGATGCAGAGGGGTTGTTGCGCCAAAAGAGCTTGAAGCTTTTGATTGGCGTGGCCCATGGTGATTTGGGGGTTTGCAGCCATGTTCAGAGAATTTTGGCCTTCTTGTTGCCTAAGGTAAGTCTCTCTAATCCACCTATGAAATGTTCTATGCGGTTCAGGATCGAAAGGTAACAATGAACCAACCAATTTTGACCAAGTGAGGTGTGGTAGCATTAAACTAAGAAAAAAACAAGAAATGAAATGAAACTTAGAGTGACTAAATCTCTGGCAATCGCGCCAAAATTTGATCACTTGTCGTGTGTGCCAAATATAACCCGCAATTGAGTTACCAACCACAAGGGTGTAGTAATGGTAAATACGAGGTCGAATCTACAGGACTTGAGTTTTACTCCAAGTTAACCAACAATAGGGGTTTTCAGAAAGTTCAAGGAAATAATTAACTAAACTAGCACAAATAAAAAGTTCACAAAAATAATATTAATGAGAAGAAATCACCTAATTCTACGATTCCACAAGCAAGAATCAAGATCCAATGGCATTTAATGGTCCTCAATCATTCGGAAAAGTCATTAATTCAATTTCTCCTAGATTAGCTATGGAAAATCGACGTCCGCCAGAAATTCCTAGTTCCCATAATCTCGATAGCTAGGACGTCTGCCACTAACTACTTCCCTAATCAATGTATAACCCTAGACATCCGTCAATCGGGTTTAAAATACTAACCACAGTAATTTGTGTCTGTGGGAACACTAATCCTACATAACCGGATCGCATCTGCTTCTGATTTAACCTAGATTCAATTGTTGCACACTCAAGAACCAAAAGGGTTTGACATCAAACGGGTGTGTGTTTGTCACTTTATTAGTCTAAAAGCACAATAACACGGATACTAATGGTCCAAATAACTATAGGTTGTCCCCCTAAAAGCATACATTGACCACATACACAACCTAGATCTAAACCATATACTTTAAAATCAACAACAATAAAATAGGAGAAATTAAATCAAATTAAATAAAAATCATAGATCTCACATAGTATTTGCCATGAATCAGGAATCTCATTTATTTCCCCTTCGACCTAGGCGAAGATTGGTCTAGCCGGACATCATCTTTACAATCTCCAATTATGAAAAGTTGTGTGTGGCAGTTCCAATGTCGACCCCTCGTATGAATACCCTAGTTCCTAATATGAAAAATCACTAAACGTTGCTATCTGGAGGTGAGAGAAACTAGTTTTGGGGGATGGTCTCATAACACGTGCGCCGAAGAGCATCGTATGGCTGTTTTGGCTTCAAAAATGCATTATGTTCACGTGTCTGCACGCTATTGGTCCATTTGATGAAAAGCAGCTGATGTGGTGGCTTGTGATTGGAGCATACCTCTGGCTATCATGTGCTTGAGGAGTTAAGACGCTCACATGTGGCGTGATGAGGAACAAAGGAAGCTCGATTACGGTTCGCTCATTGCATGAATGAACGTACTACAACGCATCTCGAGAAGACCGGAGAGCTGTTGTTCGTGGAGAAAACGATGATGTGCTGCTGCTTGGTTTGTTCTCATGCTGACGTAGCATAACGTGATTGGTGGAAAACCAATGGATGACGTCTTAACTGCTGGAAAGTTAATTGAGGGCTGCCATGTGGCATGCTAGGCTGCTGATCACCTATTTTACACATCGTGCAACGCGTAACTCGAGATAAATTGTTCGGTATCCGATCACTGTGAGTAAATACTCCATTTTGATTATTTTTTCACCATGAATTCGACCGCGCACTCTGGTTCACCTGAAAACGACCAATAAATATAATTAACTATATATTGTGGAAACCTTACCTAATGAATATACTAAAATAGCCTACTAAAAGTATATAAAAACCAACTTATTAGTTGGCTTGAGTCTAATGAAGTCCTTCACAAGGTGAACTTCAACTGACATGCTAAAGGATGCAGGCGTGGGAAATGGTACTACCTCAGTTGTCTCCAAGATTGGTGCGGTCACAACTGGAATAGTATGCACCATCGATGTTGTTAAATACGTAGTAGGAAGTGCTGATGCCTATATAGTCAGTGTGGTAGTCGTAGGAGTCGATGTCGATGCTGGTGGAGCAAAATGGGTTGTCATCAAGGCGATGAAATCAGTCAACTGCTGGCCTTGAGCTGTCACTCCGTCAGACAGCCTATGTAAATACTCCGTAATAGTATAAGGCTGACTAGCACTAGGCTTTGCATCTCCTCCCCCTCGCGTATCAGCCATCGAGGTCTGCAATGGATAGCGAACGCGAATTAGCTTCTATGTGACACAGCGCATAATATATATATATATATATATATATATATATATACATATAGCAATTAACAAGTAAATATAAGAAATCCCCATCTCACTTTCACTCAGTTCCCAACTAATGGTTTATAGGCAAAGCTCATCTGGTTTCCACAACTAAGGTTTGTGTTTTATTGCCTCAAACCTTATAGTTCTCCAAACCTATGCTCTAATACCAATTGTGTTGGTATCATATTGCCTTAACCCATATGCTCTCTAAATGTGGGCTCTGATATCAACTGTGACGACCCCCACTTCTAAACAGGGCACCACCCGGCCTAATCCTATAATCAAGCTTTAATCATAATCAAATAAGACTTAACTACGCATTAGTTAGCTTTTCGTCCCTATATTCATCAATACACGTATTTAGATATTATTAGATTTCAAAGTTAATTAGAACTTTTTATTTTTTTAATATTATCACATATTTTAAAGTTGATGTGGAAGCTCTTACTACTCAAATTCCTAAGTGTGGAAAATCAGGAAAAACACATAATCACATGCATGTATATATCATAAAGGTAATAACACTATATAATATATGAGTCTCGAAAATGGAGAACCATGCACTCAACCCATTATACAACCTAAAACTGCACATTAAAAATATAAACAGTAATAATACAGCAAAAGTCGAGTCATACAAAAATGAGATAAGAGAATTGCCGAAATACTCAAAGAAAGTCGCCGATCTTTTCCTTCCCCGGTCTGATGCTTCTCGACGGACCTACACCCTCCGTCACAAACTAGACGGTGAATATAATAATATTTCAATAATAATTGGAGAATTCTATGCCACATTTCTAAATTATAAGAATGGTATTTAAAAGAATAAAGTAGCAAATGAATTGTTGAATCAAGTAATGCAATCAAATACCACAGTTAAAAATATATAGACTAACACACGCTAAGTCGAGATGATCTACGTCCGGTCGGCGGTGAGAACTATCAACTAACCTTTCCACTACTATATGGAGCTACATTCAACATATTCCACACCAATAGCGGAGCTGCGCTCTACGCAAATATATCATATATCTCATTCTTGCCGATCACCCTGAGTCATATGCCTCGTGTGTCGTGCAAGTGTAGTGGTGAGTGTCGGAACCCGATAGACCCATGTCCCCATAAATTGTGCATCTCGTGTGCAATGGACACTAGATAATCCCTACTTTAATTTCAAAGACCAATAGTTCCAATTCTATAGGATTTCAAAACTAGTTAGGCTACAAAGCCTAAGGAAATAGAATATAAGTCTAATTTAATTCAACTTATCCCAATAGCACGCTTTTGATCAACTATCTAACAAGAATATCAACAAGAGTAGAAATTGGAATCTATGAATCATTTTGCAAGGCATCATCTCGACAACATTCAAATATGAATAGACGCGAGAACACATGATGTGAGATTACGAGTATCAATGTCTACAAATAAACCATACAATGATAAGAATTAATGAAATGAAATATAGAATCCTCACAGCTTTACTTACAATTCACAATGCTTGTCCTAGCCTATTTCGATCTCTTGACACTCCAAAATGCGTTCCCAAGCTCCCAAGACCTCCCCTTAGTTCCCTGGTGTTGTTTGATAAGTTTTAGAGTGAGTTTTAAACCCATTTTTGAACATTGCTAATTTTTGTTCTGTTTGGGCAATTAGCGCACTAATTCTGATATTAGCGTGCTAATTCCTAACTTTAGCACGCTATCTTAAATCTCTAGCATGCTAATCAAGTTTAGCACGCTCGTTTTTTACATTAGCATGCTAATTTCAACATTAGTGTGCTACTTCAAATATCTAGCGTGCTAATTAATATTAACGCGCTAGATTATCTACCTAGCGTGTTATATACAGCATAATCCAGAATTCTGCATTTCAAATTTCGGGTTTTTACTACACATAGGCCTTGTTATCGCCTTAGGGAACCTCATATACACTATAAGAGATCTTTAACATCCAACCCAACACAAAACAACAATTACAACATCAAATTCATGAATTCACAAGTTAATGGAGTGGAGAAGTTACCTAGCTTGAAGAACTTCTGCTTCACCAAAGCTTCAACGAATCTCTCATCTCCTCTACTAAAATCCCACTCCAGCAAATTTTCTTCTTCCTCTCCTTCCTAGCCAAGCTGATTTGTTTATAAAGATAAGAAACCAACTTTTTTACTTATATATCTATATGACTATATATATGTGTGTGTGTGTGTGTGTGTGTGTGTGTGTGTGTGTGTGTGTGTGTGTGTGTGTGTGTGTGTGTGTGTGTGTGTGTGTGTGTGTGTGTGTGTGTGTGTGTGTGTGTGTGTGTGTGTGTGTGTGTGTGTGTGTGTGTGTGTGTGTGTGTGTGTGTGTGTGTGTGTGTGTGTGTGTGTGTGTGTGTGTGTGTGTATGTGTGTGTGCTTAAACCCTAGCCCTTGATTCATGTGTGCACACGTATCTCGAGGTTCAACTAGTGGACCACCTTTTCACACTTGTCCCTCAAGTCATATTTAAGTGACTCAATAAGTTGGCTCCTTAACCTCTTGATGGGTTAACACGTGTCTCGATGCACATCATGTGCTTATTGTTTTATTTCACAACTTTAGTCACTTTAATGTTTATTAAAATGTGACCACATTAAAGCCACTTATAAATTCATATTTAACTCAAATTAATTAAGCTTACTCTATAAGCCGCTACCTTGGTCCCACATTGACATGCAACTTGATGTGCGTCTCCGCTCATCTCAATACATATATACCAATATAAATTGACTTAATAGTCTACACATATACAATAAACTAGGCATACATCACGACAAATATAAAATAGACCTTGGCATTTGCCTCGATCAATGGACATATCACGGTGTGGGTCCCATGGTACGAGTCGTTGATGTTGTTTAAGGATTTAAACACAGTTAAAGATTTTGGGTCGTTACAGTTTGATTGTGTAAAATAACTATGATCGTAATGTTGAAGGCTCTAATAATCTCATAGAAGGTCGGTCCAGTACATTATTCCTTAACAAATACTCATGATCTCGATTCGTATCCATATATGCATGATCATCACATGACCATCAATCAAGATTCATACTAGTCGTGATTCATTATAGTTCCTAGTATAATGACTGACTAGGGACATTTAAGATATTTGAACAAATACCCATAGATCTTATTATAAGGTAAACATGCAATCACTTATAATAAAACATCAAATGGAAACCTCTATTTTATTAACTATAATTATAAGATAAACAATGTTTGTAGATTGACCTAGGGCACATACCCATACAACATCTGCTAATCGTTGTGGAATAGAAGAAATAGAATGCATTTCTTCATTCAATTCATAAATATTATTATCTAATTTATCTTAGTTAACTTATTCTAAATTTCGTAAAGATTTTTCATAAGCTTCAACTCTAGCTAAATACCATAGGTATAGCCTTTTAGGAAAAGGTGTATAATTGTTCAGCCATTCATTCCCTAGTGGGAACGATATTACCATCATCCCAAAAAATTGACAAGTGTTGAGTGTGTGCTATAAGTTTCTCGTATATCTTATTATTTGTAGTAGTGATATGTAGGATCGTCTCCATTAATTTATCAAACTTCTTTAGGAAGAATTCTTTTAATATTTTTATTTTTTAATTAAAATGGAAATTAAAAATCACTTATTCAAACTATAAAACTATAATAATTAACTAAACTAATCAAATAAACTTAATTAGCTTACTTAAATAATTAACTTAAATAACACAATTCAAATTTACTAATACTCAAATTAACTCAATTCAATAATAAATAAATATCTAAATAAACATCGAAAATAATAAAATATCAATCCGTTTTGTATCTAAAAATGTTACTCAAATCATATAGTCATGATAATACTTTATAAAGTATTATAGATCATTAAATTATAATCATCAGTAAGTAAATGACCCTTATCAAGCTGTTAGTTCTCCTTACATCGGTGGAAAAGCCATGTTCTAGCTTTTTTGAATTAATGACATGTGTCGAACATGTACAATAGTTTCCCGTATTCTCTTATTATTTGTATTAGTGGTAAATGGGAAATCGTTTCCATAAGATTTTTGCAAACTTCAAAGGAAAGTATTTTTAATTTTGTTAATCTAATTAAATGAGAATTAAAATATAAAATAACTAAAAACTATAACTACTAAATTAACCAAACTAACTAAAGTAACTCAAACAATTTAATGCAAACTTAAATAAAATTCAAATTCAGTATAATATAAATATCTAAACAAACCCCTACTAAACAATGTAACATATTTGGATTGCATTCAAACACTAGAACATAACATCACTTCATAACTTAGTTATAATCATATCACATGGAATCTTGGAATCATTAAATCTTATTTCATAATAGGTTGATAGCCTTTAGCAAACCATCGGATTTTCTATATTCAATGAAAAATAAGTCATATCCTTATCACTGTAAATATATCTATTAGATAAAATATAATAAAATAGAAAATTATGATAGCATTAACACTCAATCAGAATCATGCATAATATAAATCAAATATTATTCAGAATATGCTAATCAATAAATAACTTATTAGAACACGATCACCTAGAACCCCCACTTGAGTAATATGGTCCTATAGATTAATCCTACTTACTACTTCTATAATTGTTGTCAATAATTATAGACATAGAATTAGAATATCAAATATCACAATACATATTCGCAACTATGCATACAATATCAATCTTCATTAGTTGTAATACGCAAAATTAACTTTTTAAAACCGTGATTGTTATGTATGATTAGATTTAAAGCATTAAGTACATGATTCCTTGATTATAACTATATAGCAATCCAAAATATACACATGTATAGAGTTTGTTTAGATTAATAGACTACTAGCTCATACTAAAAATAAAAATGCAATAATATAATTAAATACATAATTAAATAACTACCTCTTAATGAAATAAATCAAAGCTCCAATATAACTTCAAACATAAACTCAATAAAAACTAACTTATGGCTCTCACAAACTTGTTAAGAGAAAAAATGACTAAAAGAAAGCTCTCAGTTTTCGAAGCCCTAAGTTTCTATTTATAGTTTCCTAAGTGTACGAATCTCAGATAAACTCAAATTTCTTCATGATAATCTAAAAAACTCATAACCAACCACTGTGATTTTTCAAGACTCCATTATATTCATAAATCGTTGAGTTAATCACTAGAAATCGCTCTCTGCACTCAATCGATTCAGCTGGCGATTCCTAGTGTAAACTCTAATTCGCTGATGATTCGATGACTCTTCTCTACTGCTGATTTAGGCAGCGATTCTGTGACGGACCAGCTCCCTAAAATGGGTATCATTCGGCCTAATCCTATCATTAAGTCCTAATTCATATCACGTAGGACTTAACAATGTATTAGTCAGGCTTTTCATTTTCGTTATACACGATCAACTTAGTTATTATTCAATTCAATATTATCACAGTTAATTAAGAAGTTATTAACATTATCTTAATTCTCAGCGAAAGACATAATATAATTAGCGAAAGCATTTATAAAACACATATTATGGAAACTAGGTAAATAGACGATCATATCAACCAACCAAAGTAATACATGAAATAGTAAGGAAGTCTAGTCTCTACACCCAATATATAACCCAAAGTTATACAAAAAGACGTTAGTAATAGATACACAAAATGATCACCTACAAAAGTAGCTGGAACTATCCTCTATCGACTCAAAACTAATCGTTAACCTTCTCCTTCCTCGGTTTGCTACTCGTAGTATCTACACCTCCGCCATAAAAAAGGATGGTAAGTACAGTAATGTAGAAAGTAACACTAAGAGACATTTATCCACATTACTAAATATATTCTACAAGTATCTGAAAGCATAGTGATAGCAAAGAAAACTAAAACAAGAATCATGCTAAAAGATACTTAAGTTAAACAATGTGAAACTGACACTCGACTAAGCAGTAATAATCTAGGGCCGGTTAACTATGAAATTAAATCACATCAACTTTATTCCACTATTTAGGGCTAATTGATTTTTTAGATGTCTTCACATCATTACAATGCCCTTTTAGATATATATATATATATATATAAATACTTATCGACAACCTCGGGTCCTATACCCCGTATGCCGCACAAGCTAGTTATGAGATCCCGACATCCTCGAAAATCTAATTGTGCCGCGATCTATCTCTATAATGGTCCTAGATACAAGAACTACTTTTGCAACTCAAGAAATTACACAATAAAGGAATTCATAACAGAATAGATCAAACGAACATAAAGGAGTGTGATTTTCAACACCACGAATCATTCACCTAATAATATGTTTTTCTATTAAGACCCTGAACAACCAAGAATGACATAGCACCTGATTAAAATTCAATGAATACCAATTAAACACCAACCAATGCCATGATAAAAAAAACTCATTAAATGAGAGAGGACAACAAAGTCATGGCATCTAGAGTATAATAACACATCATCCCAAATGAATGTAAACAAGAAACATAATGGAAAGAAAGGTAAATAGATATCTCAATTAGTTTACTTATAAACTACGCCAAGCTCCTATGCTAATCCAATCTTTCAACACTTTAAAACTTGTACCTGAACCTCATATACTCTTCCCTAAGTTCCTGGTATCATTTGACATTTTTATAATTTGTTTAGACACTTAGTTAGGATGTTAAGCTTGTTTAAAGTGTTTGAGTTTAAGTTAAGAAAATAAAGTCAATATGTTGTCTAGAGCGCCTAGCATGCTGGGTAGTTTATCTAGCACGCTAGTGACTTCATTAGCGCACTACTCACACTAATTAGTGTGCTAGACATAAGTAGCATGCTAAATGCAAGAAATCCTAGAAATTATGCACTTCAAATTTTTTGGTTTTCCTCCTTCAAATGGTCATCCCCAAAGCCTTGGATCTATGTCACCCTCCACCAAAGGCCCAATACATCCTCGATAGCAACAACATTAGCATATACTTCATATATATTCATCAAATCATCAATTTATGCTTGCATTTTTTATAAAACTCAAAAATGCACCTAAAACTTTGATTGATCGTAACTTGGTCAATTTAACTCCAAATCTCAAGCTTCTTATAGAAAGTTTAATGGTTTTTTCCAAGGAATCCAAATATATAAATCAATTTCGAAAATCATTTCATTTACTCTCTAAATCACACAAAAACTGAAACTTAACTACACCTATAATTTTGCCAAAACTATGTGTAGATTAGCTTACTTAGTTGATTATCCTCCCAACTTGATCAACTCCTCAAACCACCTTAATTTCTTCATAGATTGCTGATATTTCTCTCTAGAGCTTTACTTCTTTTCTAAATTTAGAAATGAAATGGTTGACATGTTGATCTGTCATTATATCTTATATATATGATAAGATTGATTCCTAGTCGTTAATCTTAATGTGCACACGCATCTCGAGGCTTATCTAAAGCTCATATCTTGTTTCAAATCAACTAATTCATCCTTAGTAACACCATTTACATAGTCAACTGGTCTCTTGATGTGTCTATGCATATCTTAAAGAATATCAATTACTAATGTTTTAATTTGCTAACTTAGGTTATATTTAATGTAAATCAACTTTACCCACATCTAATTAACTATATGTCACATTAACTTTAAACTAACTTACCACATCACTCTCTACATCAATCCCATGCTAGCACGTATCTCGATGCACGTCCTCGCTAACATCTTGACAAGTGACTTAGTAATCTATACGTATACATCACACTGAGCATCCACCACATGAATCTAACATTCTTCTCGATCCTCACGCCAAATATTATGACTGTGTACCCGTTCGCGGGCCATGTCATGAGTCAATAACCCTGAATAGAGACTAATCTACTGTTAGTAAGTTCTTGGCTGTTACAGATTCCTAGTGTATTTTCATATCGCTGACTAATCACTGGTTTTGTTCTCCAATTGACTATTTTGCTCGTCTCCCTCTTTTTCTTTCATTTCTTCATTTTTCTTAATTAAATCCTGAAATCATAAAAACAAGAGAATACCTAGTGTAATATCATCAATTATATCTAAAATCAACATAAATTGCATTATAAAACATGTCTTATTATTGACTTATCAATTGACCCTTAGAATACTCAAAGAAATTAACTTTAGGTAATAAAACCGCATTACACTTTGTGAAAACCTCGAACTACTGAATCTAATATCTTTAGAAAACCACTTCAATATTAAACTTAAATCTCAAATTTACCTAGGACATCTAAATGGTAATGGACTTTTTAAAAAAAAATCCTAGTTATTACTTTAAACTAGATATTGAATCCAAATATCACAATACACATTCTAGACATGCATGCAATACAAAGTTCCATGATTAAAATCCACAAATAATAATCTATTGAATTAGTGAATTAAAGAATATAATTGGTTTAAAGCATTAAACACAAAATCATCTAATCATGATTACATCACACAACGGATCAAGTTCATGCTGGGACTTTGTTTAGATTAATAAACTACTCACTCATTATCAAAAATAACATTGCATTAAAATAATTAAATGACTTAGATAAATACTCTCTGAATAAATACTTGGAATATTCAAATCGTCTCCAAAAGCAACGAACAATAAAACAACAAATAATGAAAGTAAACTATGGCTCCAAGAGCAATGAAATATTGATTTAAGTACTCAAGGGCAACTGATTTTGAAGCCCTAAGATCATATATATAGTATTCTGAGTAGTACACATCTCAAACTAACTCAAACATCTCGTAGTTATCTAAACTCTCGAAATCAAACCAAGCGATTCCCCTTATTACTCAAATTTCTGGGAAAATCCTTGGAAAATCGCCTCTATGCTCCACCGATTTGTCTGGATTCCTAGTACAATTCCTAAATTGTTGAGGATTCACCATTAGTAAATTTGAGTTCTTCCTTGATTTGTTGTTGATTTTTTGTATATTATTTTCACTCAATCAAATCCTTCATATTCTTCCATTTTTACTCCATTTCTTCATATATTCTAATTATTATTTGAAATAACAAAAATAAGAGAAAACCTAGTGTAATATAGTCTTATACATCTAAAATCACCCTAAAATATGTTATAAAACATTGTTTAATTATTGAATTATCAGCCTTCCACGTATCCATGCTTTGCAAAATGGAGACTCAATTCACTATAAGGATTGATTGGCATGAATGTGATCTTTGGGAAAACTTATCTTACAATGAGCAACCAATTCAAATCCTTGATCGTAACATTCAGAAGCTGAGAACTAAATAGTTTTCTTGAGTTAAGGTGAAATGTCAGTTTCACGAAGATGAGAAGTTAACCTATGAGCGGGAATTTTATATGAAGGAGCAGTTTCCTTTTCTCTTCGAACCTACGGGTAACTATTATGTTTACTATACAAAAAAAATTTAAACTAGGAAGACAGTAATGACCCATTTACCTTAAGCTGGTGATTAATGTTAACCTTAATCCTAATTAACATGTGTTAGGCTTGTGGTTAAGCTCGACATACTTTGATTAGTGTGTGCATGGGTTAGCGTGATGTTTGGTGTTTATGTGATATGTTTAATGAGTTTTATAGTGTTTAGATTAATTGGAAACTAATACAAGCCTATATTTGGGAAATTAATTGTTGGTACACTAAATGGGACGAGGGTGTCATAAAATGAATGTGCATGCCCAAGAATACCCATTAGTGTGTCCAATGAATTTATTAGAGATAATATATATACATATATGCATCAATTATATATATAACTGTAAGTTTAATTTAATTAATACGGATCGTTGGATCACCTCGATATGAGCGTAAGTGGAAGATATGTCAATTAAGATGTGTATCACTTTCAAGTTGTGTCACTTTAACATAATATTCACTTGCTCTACCCCGAGATAGCATGATATGTATCTCGAGAAGAATCCATATATATAAATCAAACTCACTCAAATTCATCTACGTTTCATCGATCAAGTGAGAGAGGAAGTAGCAGAGGGTTTGATTTCAAGATGAGCGGTCTAGGAGGGGAATTTTGAGTGATTCAAAGCGATCAAGAGGGATTGAACCAATGTTAATCATATGCTTCATCACATTAGTGAGTTCCAAATTTGGTGTTTGAGTTGAGTTTGTGAGTTGGTGATGATTTCTCTGTTAATTGTGGTTATTGTTGACTGGAAATGGTATAAGACATCATTAGAGGCCTTCCCTGATGTTGCGGAGGAAGTGTTAGTTGTTGTTGAGATTTGGTAATTGAACAAGGGCTGCTGCCCTGTTTTTTTTGGAACGGTCAACGATGGAGTACGCTCCCTATAGCAAGGATGCATGCTCCCATCATGAACAATCAAGAACTCAGTTGGTGGAGCGTGCCCTGCCAAATGAGGGAGTGGTCACACCTCATAAAACAACAATATTGCTAAATGATTTATGGAGTTTTTTTAGGGCTTAGGGATTGGTTTAATGGTTCTAAATGTAAGGTATTAGATATGTAATGTCCTCAATTGGTTTTTGATAGGTTCTTATACCTCAAGAAAGGTTGAGTGACCTAGAAATGTAGGAAATTAAAAACGAAACCAAATTGAGGTGAGTGGGACTCATATTTTTATCGATTATGCCTCATAAATTAGTATATTTAGTTCATATAGCATTAAGGGTCGGGAATGGGGCAACGTACTGTAATTTAATGGTTTCATAAATGAAAAATCTCGAATGGTCGATAAGACAGATCGGGACTGAGGATTGAAAATGTTAGCCGGGAAATAGATTATGCCATTTCTCTTAATGAATGGAATAGGTTTACCTAGAAATGGATTCTGCCCTGTTATCCTCAATTAGCTGGATTCTTACCTTAGTCTTCATTGTCCAATTGGAGTTGGTAGCTCAGTCAAGCTTGAATAAACCAGTATAATCCCTTATCGGCCAACATGTGGATTCTGTGGTTGTATTCTCGAGTGACTGGAGAGTAAGACTCCGTAATTAAACTCCAATTACAAATCACGAGTACGATTACATGTTGCCTATTGGATTTGCATTTAGTTTATTATTATTTATTCATTTTCAATACCTAAATAGACATGTTTTAGATACATATTGCTATTCATTGATTTATTGATATTAGTTGATAATTGATGGGTTTGTTGAGGCTTGGACCTCATGTTAATCCAAAAATTGAAGCTCAATGGAAGTCTAGAATTGATTAGCAAATGAGAGAGCTCATGGTATCTCAGGCAAAGCTAATGGCAATGTTGATGGCTCAAATGGGACCACCAGTTCAGCAACCTGAGATACAACTTGCGGCAAGTCCCAATATTAGCAGGACTAAGGGAGGAGCTAATACAGTAGGAGTTCTAATGTCGATTCAGTTTTATATGGCGCATATTAGCACCCAATCCACATCCCCATTGGAGATTATCTATCTTAGATTTGGTTTTATGAATGTATGTATGTATTTTAATGTCGCATTAGATGGTGAATAAAAAAAATATAATGGTTTGCAAGTCTAGTCAATGTTCGATCATTTCTTGTTTCAACATTTCATTTTGGGAGTGGCTAAATGTTCCCAATTTTTGCTGATAGTACCCATATACTCACCCATAACCTCATATGTGACTATGTCACAGCCCGAAACTTTAAATCCTAATTTAATCTCTTAATCAGGATCACTGAGTAGGACCTTCATCGAGATACGTGTCGTGATCGAGGCGAGAAGGTCGAGGTATATGTTACATTAGTTGTGGTGTATGCTTAGTGTATTGTATATGTGTAGATTACTAAGTCACTCCTACTTATGTATAGGTGTCGAGACGTGAGTGAGGACGCACCTCGATATGCATGTCGGCGAAGGACCGGGGTAGAGAGTAATAGTGGTAAATTTATTTAGGCTTAATGTAACTTAAATAGTGATTTAAATGTGGTTGCGGTTGATTATACATTTAATGTACCTAAGTTACCAAATTAAAATATTAGCCATGTGATGATCATAGAGATATGTATTGACACATCTAGACACCAAGTAAGTTACACATGAGTGTTACTTAAATTGAATAAGTGGAAAATGTGTCAATATGTACATCATTAGATAGGTCTCGAGATGCATGTGCACATGAGAATCAATGGTTTTTAACCAACCATATCCATTTCATACAAAAAGTTACAAATCAACTCATGTAATTAAACCAACTTCGTTTCAATAACTTAGGAGCTAAGTAAGCTTGCTTAGGAGAAAAGAAAAGATTGCTGGAGAGCAAGGGGAATTAGAGAAGATCAAGGAGAAATCAGTGGGTTTAAAGTAGGAGGTGTTGATCAAGCTAGGTGTTAATCAAACAAGGTACACATCTCTATATTTAAGTTTGAAAATAGTTCTAGTTTTTGTCCATTTTTAGAGGCTAGATGATTAAGTCTTTAAAATTGGTTGATATATTTGGATTCCTCATTTAAAGCTGATAATCCAGCTATTAAGAAGTTCTTAATTTGGTTTTGAAATCAAAAAGATGAATTTTTGAAGTTTAAAGTCCAAAATGGAAAGTCTGTTTGTTGTATTATGAACAAACCTATGTAATTTGGTCATAACTTGCTCATTTTAAATCGAAATGAACCCAATCAGGTGGAATTTGAAAGCTAACTCAAAGGGGAACAACTTTTTCCTACCGAAATTTTGTAGTTCAAATATTTTTATGTCCAAAAGTGCTATAATGTCCAAAAATGCTCTACAAAAAGGTGATTAAATGCGTTAGGAGATTTTTGAAACTAAACTTGTAAATTGGATAACTCAACTAATTACTCATCTAAATGAGCTCATCTTTTAGTATATTGTTATTTGCTATGTTAGTTGTCCTATGACAAAAAGTCGTGAATTTTGAAATTATAGATTGGGAGAAATGAATTTTCTACGTCTGCTGGTCAGATTAGGTTCCAATTTAAGTTGTGTTGAGTAAAATTTTGATATCATTTTTTACTTAAATCGGAATTACGCAAACTAAACCTTTTTTAAAAGCTTAAATTAGATGCAAAAAAATTTGTACAAGAGAAGACGTTGAGATTTGGACAATTTCATGCCTAAAAATGTGTTGCAATACAGGACTAAGGTTTCAATATTGTTTAGTCTTAAGGAGTTGTTTTGGGTTAAGGTTCCTAAACTCATTTGACATGACCTAAACACAATTTATTTAGATTAGTTTGATATTAGGAACCTAAGGAAAAGTCTTGAGAGTTTGGATGCGTGATACGAGGTGGTGGGAGGTCGAAATAGCTTAGAAAATTGCATGGATTATAAGTAATCTGATTGAGATATTTATTTACATTTCATTCTTATTTACTTGTTTACTTCCAGTCATTTGGACTGATTTTCTATTGTACTACATATGCCATGACTTATTGTCCTTTCTCATTTCATTAGGTTGTTTTCATGGTATAGATTGTTGATTAAATGATTTCTTTGACTCCAAATCATGCGCTATGTCATTCAATTGTTAATACATGTGGTCAGTGAAATAACATGCTATTAGGTAGGTTTTACATGATGTTGTCAATCTATTTCCATTGAGCATTAGGCATGCACTTACTTTGTTGGATTCTCAAACCATGTTATCCCTTGAAATATGAAAGTAGTTATTATATCTATGGCCATTTTATGATAAAGGTCCGATTGACATACAGGGGTCACTAGACTTCCAGGGTGATCGGGATCTCTCCACTATTTTGTGCAGCACACGAGAAATGGGTCTCGGGGTTGTTGGCAAGCATAACTTGGGTAACATCATAAGGTATGGGACTCGACGTTGTTGGCAAGTATATATCGCAGGTAACTGGCAGTAGTGAAAGGTTATAAAGGTGAAGAGCTCTGCTCAGACCTTCACATTGATGTAAAGCTCAACTCTATCCTTATAAAGTGGAAAGGCTGATGTATGAAGATTACGACCGACCGGCCTTAGATCATTACTACTTAGCCGAGTGTCAATTTCATTTTATTTAACTAAAGTATCTCTTTGCATGTTCTTTTTTCAGCATAGTTGTTGTTATCATGCTTTTAGATACTTGTTGCATATTTGGGATTGTAAACAAATGTCTCTCAATATTACTTTCTACTTTCCTGTACTCACCGTCCTTTTTACGATGGTGGGTGCAGATCAGTCAAGTAGTAGGCTAGGCAAAGAGAAAATCGACGACTACCTCTAAGCCAATAGAGTGCTACTAAACCAGATTTTGTAGGTTTTGATTTTGACATATTACTTTTATATGTATTCCATATACTTTTGGGGTTGTATATTATGGGTTAAGAGACTAGTACCTTAACCAGACACATGATGATATATTATCGTCATTTGTTATGTATATGTGTACATGCATGTGATCTTTATTTCCCTGGTTTTTCCATAATTGTTAGGTATCATATTAAAAGCTTCCGCTAATTTTTTAAGGCTTCCGCTGAATAAACTTTTAAGAAAGTAAAGTTTGAATTAACTCTGATTTATGAATTGACATAGGACAGGTAAATGTCTATTTGAAAAATAATTGGTAAGGAATGAGGTTTTTGAAAGGCTGACTAATTCATTGTTAAGTTATATATGGTGAGATTATGGCTTAATAAATGGATTAGACCGTTTAGTGCCTTAATTTGAGAAGGGGTCGTCTCCAAATACTAGTGTAGTTGATCAGGATATCAATTAAAGAAGTCAAATATAAGAGATTCAGAGAGAAAGAATAAGAAGATTAGAGAGAAGAATTGATTTAGAGAAGACAATAAGAGATAAAAGATTGAGAAGATTAAGAATTAGGATTATAGAAGGAAAATAGAAGATTGAGACAAAGAGAATTATATTTCAAAATTTTTTCTCGTAACATGATTACATCTTTATATAGTGAATAAACTCTAACAAGTTATATAAAAGTTACCATTCTATCCTTATAATACTATAACCTTATTTTGTAGTATACGAACTCTATTACATGTATGCATCATTACCCACTCCTTATAAACAACCTTATCCTTGAGTTAAAAAATAAGACTCATGCACAACCAAATAGAGTAGAAGATGATTTACTTTAAACTCCTTAAAGACGTTCATTAAACTTGAAAGAACCATGCATATTACTAAAAGAGGTCCTAACAAGCAAATCAACCTTGTACCCATAGTGTTGAACTTGAAGTCCTAATATATACTCTTCAAAGAAGTCCCAAGTAATTGTGAGGACAACATCAATCCCTCCCCCATGGATAATCTCAACCCATGTGAGCTTGGGAGGTCTTACGCATATTGCATTCATCTTCTCAAAAGAGAATCTAGGACAACATACGCGATCAAGTTGTCGATGAATTTTGCCAAACATTCTCGTAATATTTTCATAAGCCCTTCACATCGAGCCATAGAATTTAAAGTTTGTTAATGCATATGTTTCAATTGCACATCCCAATCACCATTACGAAACTCGGTGGATAACTTCCTTATGATATAAGTATAAGATCTGGAGTGTTTTGAATAGGTTTCTAAATGGGTTTTGGAACAGGCAAAATTTACCTACTTAATGAGTAGATTTTTGACTTAAAGTGTTCTGGGCATTAAATGATGTTGGAATTAAACCAAGATTTCATAATGTATTATTGTATCATATTGAAGATGTCCACCAAGTTTCGTGATTTTTTGGCATGTCTAACTCAGTTTTCAAGTCATGCTTCCAAAAAGAAATTTATATTTACAAATAAGGACTTGAAATTTCACTTGGAGTTGCAAATTGAGTTTTTGGAGTTATAAATGATATTTTATTACTTGAAAACCTTGATTTCAAGTGTTTGAACTTCACATAACCAACCTCGAGAATTTTAGGAAATTCTATTTATTTTTAAGTCATTTTCTAAGTTGTAGGAAATCTAACTTTCAAGTAATTATTTTGAAATCCTTAAGGGAATGTTTTGCAAACTAATGTTTTAAAGCAACTTGAGATGGTTTCTAATGATCCAAGATAGTTCAATAACACCTAAAAATAAATAGATAAAGTATGTTGAACAATATTAAACAAGTCCAGACACTTTTGGTCGAGCTAAGTGCCTAATATGGACTTGAAATGAATAAAAGGAACCATTAGACCCAAATTGACTTGAAATGATTCGTAAGTCACTAAATGGGATTGCTTAGCACCAATATGTCAACTTACGTTGCTCGCATAATAAGAACCTTTAATAGTCAAATAACAAGAACGCAACAGTGTAAAATTACAAATGTTCAAGTTAAATTACAATTGGACTACATTAGGAACAATGATGATAAATACTACTTAATGACTCTAACACATATATAACTAATCCAAATGGACACGAGGTACCTAGCTAGTTAGAAATGTACAGTAATTCAATGACCTTCAAATTTTATTGTTATTGCACCATCTTACATTTCTTGGAATTCCCACTCCAATATGAGTGTCCGAGGGCCAAGTGAGTCAGGAGGTGTCTTTGATGGTGTGGTTGTTGGCTAGCTACCAGAGCCATGACCTTGATTCACTGGATTATTTGGTCAGGATGATATGTGTTTTATCTGAGGGACCATTGCTACCCCTCATTCACGTTGGTATATGTACAGCAGGCGCTACCGCGTCCTAGGACCCAAGTCTGCTTGGCGTTGTCGCGATCCCCGCCTATGGAACCCGCACTCGGTGGTCTTGGACTACTTGGGAACCTCTCTATTACTTCTTTTGACACTCATTTATCATTTTACTTTCATTATTCAATCTTATTATCATGCATTCCTTATAGCTTTCTTTCTATCTGCATGAGTTTTAGACTGCTTTATTTTATTTTGAAGTAATGTTTAGATCCTACTAGCTTTTACTTACTGGACTCATCATTCTTATATTTGATTGAGTGCAGATATGCAGTCGAGCAAGGGTAGGCACCGGTACGAGGCGATAGACATAGTTAATTCTTAATGAAAACACCAATGAGGCAACTGCTAGTGTAGCAGACCATGATTTCAATTAAGGAAACCAAATAGAAGAGATTTAGAAAGAAATAACAAGAAGATTGAATAGAAGAACTAATTTATAGAGGAGAATTAGCTACAAGAGGTAGAGCAGGCTGAGAATTAGGGTTAGAGAATGAAAAGAGAGATGGAGACAGAGACTTGTATTTTATGTTTTTTTCTTATAACACGATTACATCTTTATATGGTGAACAAACCCTAACAAGTTATATAGAAATTATCATACTATCCGTATAATACTATAACCATATTTTATTCTATACTAACTATATTACATGTATGCATCACCCGTAGAATTTCAATCTCAAGTCTTAAATCGACCTTTTTTTTTCAAAATCCCATCTTCTTCAACAATAAATACATTCCATCTTCATCGTTGATTCTCACATTTTCTCCACCTCCTAAACCCTTCTCTCGTGCATTTCTTCACCCCCTTAATAACCTCCAATAGGCTCCCAATCTAATTTCAATTGATTTTGACTTTGAAGACGTGCATATCTTAGGATTCTATGTTTTTTGTGTTGTCTGGCATGACTTTGTGCTAGATGACCGAGATATAAATATTATGTCTCGGCCGCACAGGTTTGAAAGTAATAGTATTAGTCTTAAAACTGCATGATCAAGCCACTGCAAGACCGAGATATAAAGATTATGTCTCAGTCGCACAAGCGCGAGAATGATAGTATTAGTCTTGGACCTATTCATTTGAGACCCACTCTTTCTGTCTCGGTCTTGTAGTATCGAGACCCACATGCGATACAAATAAACATGACCATGTATATGAGTCTATATATAAAAAAAGCATAGAGTATTGTGGAAGGAGCAAGTTGGTGTTGGACATTTTCAAAAGAAATGTTTAGTCCCACATTGGTTAGAAACTTCAAGTTTAAATAGTATATATACTCTTGCACTACAGTGTATGTAAAATAAAAACACAAGTGCTATGCAAAGTAAGCCACACGCGCGCGGTGCATATGGCGCATTTTAGGTGTTTTTATAGGCGCACTTAGCACTTGGCACGAGGCACGTGCGCATGTGTATATATGTGCGAGCTAACCATGGGTAAAACTTTTTACCATTATTTTTTACCATTTTCAAAATTACAATGTGGGATGTTATTTGATTGACCCACTCAAGCATTGAATGGGCGGTTAATAAACCCATTTAATACTTGACTGAGTGGGAGCAGTTGAAACTGCTCCACTACTCATTTTTCTACTTTAACTGGTTTTGACCAGTGTTCTATAAGAGAAGAGGTTTGGGAGGAAGAAATCATCTCGAAATTAACCAGCATTTGCTCTTGTTTTCATCTTTCACTACTGCAAAGTGAAAGCTGAGCTTGCTTCATCATATCCTTTAGGATATTTGTTGACTCTTGCAGTGTAGAGAGCAAAACTTCCTTTAGGAAAGTGGCGGTGTTACACGCTTTGAAGTCATTGCAAATCCCTCTGGTTTAACAATCTAAAGGAAGTATTTTGACATTGCAATGGCTTCGTTAATCAAAAAGTTGTCAGCTAACATTGCAAAGTTGGATCGCTTCGATGGAAGCGATTTCCTGAGGTGGCAGAAGCGAGTGCATTTCCTGCTTATGGCGCTTCATCTGGTGTATGTTATGGATACAACCAAGCCTATGGAGTCCGATGATGAAACTATCGAGCAGAGGCAGAAATGGGAGACGGATGACCACACCTGCAGAGGTCACATTTTGAATGTCATGAAGGACTCACTATTCAACCTCTACCATGACGTCCCCTTTACCAAGAAGCTATGGGAGAAACTGGATGTAAGATACCATAAGGAGGATGCGACAAGTAAGAAAATCCTCATATCAAAGTTTATTAATTTTAAAATGGTTGATGAAAGGTCTGTTATGAAACAATTTCGTGAAATTGATAGGATTAGAAATAATTTCTCTCAACACAATCTTGACATGGATGAAACAATTGTTGTGTCTTCTATTATTGATAAACTGCCCCCATCTTGGAAAGAGTTCAAACGAACTCTTAAGCATAAAAAAGAGGACGTAACTCTTGATGAACTAACTAACCATCTTCGTGTGGAAAAAGATTGTCACATGCAGGAAAATGAAAAAGAGCAGAATGCTCTGAAGATTTCAAAGGTGCATGTGATGGAGGCAGCAAAGTTCAAAAGCCCCTGCTGAACAGGCCTAACAAGCCTAGTAGTTTCAAAAAGCTTGCGGGTTTGGTAAAATTGAACAACCAAAATCAGAATCAAAGGAAACAGAAAGTCACTTGTTGGTTCTGCGGGAAAGATGACCACTTTAAGTCTGAATGTTATCATTGGAAGAGGAAGCAAGGAAAACATTATGATTCCTCTAGCGCTGCAAAAGGTGCAGGAAACGACAATGATGATCTCATTGCTATGATTTCTGAAATCAACGTCGTTGAAAATGACATGACTTGGTGGGTTGATTCTGGTGCTACTTGAAACATTTGCAAGAACAAGAGGTTATTCAAGACCATGGAGGCAATAGATGAAAATATTGTCTTGTACATGGGAAATGATGTTAATGTCCCTGTTAAAGGCACAGGTAGTGTTGATTTGAAGTTTACTTCTAGCAAAATTGTAACACTCGCTAACATGTATTATGCACTAGAAGTAAGGAATAATCTAGTGTCGGGTAGTCTTTTGAATAAGTTTGGTTTTAGGCTTGTATTTGAAGCTGACAAATTTATACTCTCCAAGGAAGGGGTATATGTAGGGAAGGGTTATACTTATGAGGGCACGTTTAAACTCAATGCAATCGCTTTATCTAATAAGAATATTGTTTCTGCGTATCTTGTTGAGTCTCCTTTATTTTTATGGCATCATAGATTAGGACATGTTCATTTCAGAAAATTATATGATATGGTAAATCTAGAGTTACTGCCTTATTTTGATAAATATGAAGGAAATTGCAAATGCATGCATGAAAACAAAAATAACTAGAAACTCATTTCCTAATGTTGAAAGAAATTCAAAGTTGCTAGATTTAATACATTCTGATGTATGTGACATACATAGTACACCATCAATAGGAGGCAATAAATATTATATAACATTTATTGATGATTATAGCAAGTTCTGTTGTGTTTATTTGTTGCATTCCAAAGATGAAGCAATGGTTAAGTTTCAGGCCTATAAGGCAGAAATTGAATTGCAATGTAAGACCTTTATAAAATGTTTAAGGTCTGATAGGGGAGGAGAGTACTATAATCCAAAGTACTTTGAATCCACTGGAATAGTTCATAAGACTACGGCCCCTTATACACCACAACAAAATGGTGTGGTTGAGCGTAAAAATCATGTTCTAACCGAAATGGTTAATGTTATGCTATCAAACTCTGGTTTGAGTAGTGGATTTTGGGGAGAGGCATTGTTGTCTCCATGCCATATTTTGAATAGAATTCCACAAAAGAGGAATAAAGTCACCCCATATGAGCTTCAGAATAAGCGAAAACCAAACCTTAATTATTTAAGATTTTAAGGTTGTAGAGCAGTAGTAAAAGTACTTGAACCCAAAAAGAGGAAATTGGGTAAAAGGGGAATGGAGTGCATATTTATTAGATATGCACAACATAGTAAGGCATATAGGTTCATGGTAATTGAGCCTAATAATTCGATTTTAGCAAACACTGTAATTGAATCAAGCAATCTTTGATAAGACAAGATTTAAATATGTTCCCAAAAGTATTCCTAAAGAAAACCAAAAAAGGAAGGAAGTCATGGAAATTGAGAATGACAAAGAAATAGTAGAAGTTCCTAAACTTCGAAGGAGCAAATGAGCTCGAAAAATTAAGTTATTTAGTTCTAATTTCTATACATTCCTAGTTGAAAGAAGTAGAGACACAGTAACTAGACAAATTCTGTATTGTTTTAATACAGAGGTTGATCCTCAAACAGTAGAGGAGGCGATGAAAGAAAGAGATGGATTCAATAATGGGAAATAACACTTGGGAGCTAGTTGATCTACATCTTGGGTGTAAATCCATGAAATGCAAATTTCTCTTCAAAAGGAAAAGAAGAGTTGATGGATCCATTGAAAAATACAAAGTGATACTGGTTGCTAAGGGTTTCACCCAAAAGCATGGAATAGACTATTTCGATTCATATTCACCAGTAGCTAGAATTGCTGCTATCAGATTGCTTATTACAATTGCAGCTATAAGCAAGCTGGCCATCCACCAAATGGACGTTAAAACAATGTTTCTACATGGAGAATTGGATGAGGAAATATACATGGAACAACCTAAAAGGTTCATAATGCCCGGTCATGAAAATAAAGTGTGTAGATTGTCAAAATCATTGTATGGTTTAAAGCAAGCACCAAAACAGTGGCACCAAAAAATTTGACCAAGTTGTACTTGCTTATGGATTCAAAATAAATGAATCTAATAAATGTGTATATAGCAAGTTTGATGAAAAAGGCAATGGTGTCATTATCTGTCTTTACGTAGATGACATGTTGATTTTTGGAACTGACTTGGAACAAGTTCAGTTGACCAAAAGGTTTCTTTCAAGCAAGTTTGAAATGAAAGATATGGGGCAAGCTGATGTCATTCTCGGAATTCAAATTGTAAGAGATGAGGGGAGTATTACTCTAACTTAATCTCATTATATTGAGAAAGTTCTCGATAGATTCAATCATTTGAATTGTGCCCCTGTTTCCACCCCGTTAGATTCAAGTATTGAGCTAGTGAAAAATGCAGGCAATCCAGCTTCACAACTAGAGTATTCTAGATTAATTAGATGCTTAATGTATGCAACGACATGCACTAGGTCGGATATTGCCTCAGCAGTAGGCAAGTTGAGCAGATTTACAATTAATCCAAGCGAGTTGCATTGGTTTGCAATTCAAAGAGTTTTGAAATATCTGAAGAAAATAATTAACTATGGTTTATGCTATAGTGGATATCCTTCGGTCTTAAAAGGATTTTCATATGCAAGTAGGATTGTAAAATATCAAAATCATGCATCTACAAGTGGGTGGATTTTCACACTTGCTGGAGGTGCAATCTCGTGGGTTTCAAAGAAGCAAACTTTAATGGCTGGTTCTACCATGGAATCAGAGTTTATTGCGTTGGCCTCGGCTTCAAAAGAAGCTGAATGGCTACGTGAATTATTACACGAGATACCATTGTGGCCTAAACCGGTAGCTCCAATCTCTATCCATTGTGATAATTAGGCCACATTGGCAAGGGCTTATAGCCAAATGTACAATGGAAAATCCAGACATATTGGACTAAGACATAGTTGTGTCAGAGAATTGATAACAAGTGGGTTATCACGATTGACTATGCGAGATCTAGTCAAAACTTGGCAGATCCCCTTACTAAAGGATTGTCAAGAGACTTGGTGAATAAAACATCAAGGGGGATGGGTCTCAAGCCCATGAATTATAGGTCGCCAATAGTGGAAACTCAACTCGACGCCTAACATTACGTTAAGTCTTGAGTTCAATGCAGTCAAAATTCATTATAAGTGTGACTGTGAGCACTAAATTTTAATAACCATCCCAAGGTTGTTAGTGCTCGGTACTTGCATGTAAAGAGAGGAGGTTGAGATGATCTCTTAATAGTCTTCTAAAGATGTTTAAATTGCGGGGGTACTAGAATGGAGACTACCTATGTGGATGTGAAGTGCGGCCGCATTAAGGAGTTCAAAGGGCTTGGCTCCAAAGACATTCACGAGAAGATACGGGACACAAGGCCAATGTTGAATGTGTCAGGATATTTATGGCTATTTGTTGGTGTAAGTTATATGCGTGATATGTTTATGCTACATATCGAATAGAATCATTGGTTCAAAGTTTATCTACCATGTAATTATGATATGATGTAATGAACTTTTCACAAATTAGTGGTTCAAATCGCAAGATACCATTATTTATGCATATAATGTTTGAGATTTCGTGGATTAAATGATCTGATTATTTTGAAAATGGCGGGGATTGTTGAACATTTTCAAATGAAATGTTTAGTCCCACATTGGTTAGAAACTTCAAGTTTAAATAGTATATATATATATATATTCTCTTACACTACAGTGTATGTAAAATAAAAACACAAGTGCTATGCAAAATAAGCCACACGCGCGCGCGCATTTTAGCGCTTTTATAGGCGCACTTAGCACTTGGCACGTGCGCGTGTGTGTATATGTGTGCAAGCTAACCATGGGTAAAACTTTTTACCATTATTTTTTACCATTTTCGAAATTACAATGTGGACTGTTATTTGATTGACCCACTCAAGCATTGAATGGGCAGTTAATAAACCTATTCAATACTTGACTGAGGGAGCAATTGAAACTGCTCCACTACTCCATTTTCTACTCTAACTGGTTTTGACCAGTGTTCTATAAGAGAAGAGGTTTGGGGAGGAAGAAATCATCTCGAAATTAATCAGCATTTGCTCTTGTTTTCGTCTTTCACTACTACAAAGTGAAAGCTGAGTTTGCTTCATCGTATCCTTTATGATATCTGCTGACTCTTGCAGTGTAGAGAGCAAAACTTCCTTTAAGAAATGAGATAGTGTTACACGCTTTGAAGTCATTGCAAATACCTCTAGTTTAACAGTTGGTGGGTTGAAAGGGTAATCTCTATTGGCATGATGTGTCTGAGTGTGGATTAGTCGAGCAGTTGGCAAAAAAAAAAAATATATATATATATATATATAGTTTTTTTTTTTTGTATATAAATAGATACAATTATAAAAGCACCCAACTATAAATTTATATTTTTTGTTATACTAACCGGTACTCAGTGGTAGTGAGTCACGAGAGCAGGATCCCTGGACATCACGGTGTGTGGCGCACAGCTTATCCACAACTCCCATATCCTCCTCCGCCCTTCCCTTCGTGACTTGAAAAAGAAAACAACTTCAAAATCCATTCTTCATTGAACGATGGACAGTCTCACTCTCACAACCTGCTGTCGCATCGTCCGTGGATTCAATCTCCCAACAGCAGCAACAACAACAACAACAACAACAACCAAATCAAACCCCACCACCACCACCAACAACAACTCCATCTCTTCTCTCCCCCCAAAACCCTTCACTCTCCAATGCTCTGCTTCCAAAGACCCTTCTCCCAATCTAGACCATTGGGACCAAATGGAGCTCAAATTCGGCCGATTACTTGGTGAAGATCCAAAACTAACCCTTGCCAAGGTAACCCATTTTCAATTTTCAATCTCTCTTTGATAATCTCTCAAATTTTTTTATTTTTTTGGTAACCATTTGTGGTTTTTCTGTTTTTGGTTGTGATGGTTATTGAGTTGTAAAATTGGCATTTTAAGATTATGGGTCGAAGATCATGGTAACCCATTTTCATTGTATAATCTCTCTTTGATAATCTCTCAAATTTTCGATTTCTTTGGTACCCGTTTGTGGTTTTCTGTTTTTGGTTGTGATGGTTATTGAGTTGTGAAATTGGGTTTCAGGTTGTGGGTCGAAAATCGAACCCGGATGTGTCTTATTTAGAAATTGAGAAAAATTTTAAGCAGAAAAGGGGAGACCCAGATGAGGAAATTGTCTACTTTTCGGAAGAACAGAGAAGTAGAGATCAATCTTCATCTAGGTCACTGAGTTTGATGCGCCCGGTTCCGAAAAAAGGGCCGAAGCCAGTTAATTTGGAGAATAATGAGGTGAAGCATAAGAAAGGCAAGGATGACATTGACAATACTCGGGTCAAGAGTGGTAATGTTCCTAAGATTATCTTGAGAAAGCCTACTTCTGCCTATCAAGTAGATGAAGATGAAAAGGAGAAAAATTCGATGTTGAGAATCAAACCGAATTTGTTATTGAAAATGGGCAAACAAGGAAGGAAAGAGCAGTTCAGTGACATCACATTGTTAAAGAAGCCTGAAATAGTGGCCGCCGCCATCGAGTCTGATCAAGTGAGTATGAGTGGTGGTATTTTGGATGGGTCGAATTCTAGTTTTGCTTCGTCGGATCTGTCAGCTGGGTCAATGAAAGATGTTGATGTGGGGGCTTCTGGAAGTGAAGCTAAGAATGACAATGATGCACCGGCAGAGTATAGCAGTGATCTGTTATCAGAAATGCCTGAAATTGAAGGCACTGGTGAGAAAGGTAATGTTGAATTGGTTGGATTTGATGGTGACCTTATTTGAGTTGCACAAATTAATATTTTACTTGAATGTTCAAGAATTGCAGCAATTCGAGCAGAGTGACTTGGGATTCAATGTACAAGAAGCAACAATAGATGAACCCTTGTCCACACAATTAGTTAGTTCTTCTAACAGCAGTTCTACAATACAGGCAACATTGCATGGAAAACCGCAGAGGTCTTTAGGTTTATCTGGATTTTTGTTGACAATCCGATGTTTTTTTTTTCTTTTTTAAATATCTGAATTGCCTGATCCGAAAGAGATTAACGCTTGTAGGTTCGATCAGACTTTGGGAGAAATATCACACCCTGCAAGAATTAAGGCAGCCCATGAGACCAACAATTCTAATGTTGGTAATTTGGAAGAAAATCTCATTTCAACAGCTCCTCTTCAGGTGGGAGCTCATTTATATGTTTTGCTTATCTTGAGCTTTAGTTTCTCTCATGGTCTTGTTCTTGTCGTGTCATGTTATCTCATCTGTCAGTGCATGATGAATTAAGTTTGTACATGTTGATCTTCACAGGAACATGAAGATGATGACTGGGGGAGGGCAGAGGATCTGCTTACAACAGGAGAAAGGGAAGAAGTTGAGTTGATCAGTTGCAGCACCAGAGGGTTTGTTGTATGTACTTGTTTCTTGATTGGAATAATGGCCAATTATTTGTCAATGTTACTTTATGGAAGCTATTTTGCCCAAGGATTGCAAGGAGCTAAGGCAACCCCGAGGTGATTTCCCTAGCCTAGGCGAGGCGGTGCCTAGACGACAAAATAATATTTATTTAGAGGTCCTTGGATAATTATTCATTTTTTATAGGTCCTTGAGTAACACTTATTGTCTAGTAGTCAATATGATTTTTTTTCGATGTATACTTCAAAAATAGTAATAACTCATTAGGACCTTATTTAGCATTAGTTGTGTTATGATTTTGTTGTTGGGTAGGTATTCTTATTATCAAACTTAACTGTAAATAGCCATTCAAATTTCTAAAAATTACTTAGAAGGACACCGCTCGCTTATGCTACTGCCTAGGCTGTTTGGCCCCAAAACACTTAGGCGATGCCTTGCAATCACTGATTTTTCCATGCTTTTCAACTTTGGTTTCTTTTTATTTATTTTATTTATGTTTTTATTATTTCTAGGCATCTTTTGGGTCCTTGGTTGGCTTTTTGCCATACCGAAATCTTGGTTCAAAGTGGAAGTTTTTAGCATTTGAATCTTGGGTTAGAAACAAAGGCTTAGACCCATCGATGTGCAAACAAAATCTAGGCCTTATCGAAGGTTATGAGCTTTATAAGAGGACTGGTGATGAAGAAAACACGAGTCCTACGAAAGAGGCATCAGAACTATCTCAGAACATGAAACTAGAAGATCTTCTGGCTTTATATAATCAAGAGAAGATGAAATTCTTGTCATCTTTTGTTGGCCAGGTTTGATTCACTTTATCCTAAATTGGACTTGATTTCTTCTGTAGGAATCTTGGTCTCATTATAACATTCGTCTAATGCAGAGAGTCAAAGCAAATGTGGTATTGGCAGATCGAAACTCAAGAAAGCTAATTTTCTCAAGAAGGCCGAGAGAAAAAGAAGAATTGGTAGAGAAAAAGAGAAGTCTAATGGTGAGTAAAGCATTTATCAATGTTTCGAATATCTCTCCCTTTGGACTGATTTCAACATTTTACAGAGTTGGTTTCGATGTTATTTATATTAGTACTGATTAGGACTCAAATTATCAAATTATATGATTTGCAATTCTCTCCTTCCTTCCCGATTCAAACCGATTCTTTGAATTAGTATAGCCCTGAAAACATTTTCAAAATTAGAGCTTGCTCTTGGGTTAACTTTTGCATTGTAATTAAAGTTGACTGGCAATTGTTAGAATTTGTAATTAAAGGTGGTAAATCGATAATGCATGCTACCAAAGCCCACTTAAGCCTATAGTTAATTGGTTGGTTGAGCCAAGTCTTAAAAATAAATAAACCAAGCCTAAGAACTAAATGGTGAAGCTTGCTCCAATGAATATTTGAGCTTAGCTTACGTACCATCTCTTTTTATTTTGTAAGGCCAGGTTGATGCAGTTTTGGTATTCAGCCACATTAGTTCAATCATTTCAATTATGATATTTAAGATAATCTTTATTAATGATTATGTTGCAAACTAACATCTTGGTTCCATGATTAACAATTCTACGTTTGACATCAAAGACTTTTGCCATCACAGTAATCCATTTAGTCTATTTTGTCTTTGGGGATTGAAGAATTAAATGAAACCTACATGGGGGCTCAACACATCTGTGTTAGGGGTGTACTACTAGGGATGCAAGCGGGGTGGGGAATCTCCACGGGGAACGGGGATTCCCGCAACGGGGATGGGGATGAGGAATTTAAATAGGGATGGAGGTGGGGATGAGTATAAAATCTCATACCTGCGTTGGTACGGGTACGAGGATGGGGAAAAAAAATATATCTGCGGGGATCCCCGCGGGTAATCCCCATTGGGTATCGGATTACCAATAGGGATACTCATAGGTAATCTCCATTGAGATCCCCGTATGTATACAATACATATATATATATATATATATATGTCTTGTATATATCAATTTTATATAATATTACAGGGCTTTGACCGAAAACACTCGTGATAAACAAACTCTGATGTGCCTTATAATTTTAACTAGTTTGGTTAATTATATGTTTTGTTTTGAATTGTTTGCAACTATATTTATATGTTATACTTTATTTGCTTGAAATTTTCAACAATCGTGATTCTATGTATGTTTACCATATTTTTTAGAAATCTTTTTGAGAAAAATTTAGGAAAAAATTTTCCTCGCGACAAGGTTCGAAACTTCAACTCCGCCTACGATTTAGCTAACTTAAAATTTGGAATTAATTCGAGGAAGTCAACTTCGTCCATGGAAGTTTGACAAAAATTTCACTGAAGTTTGATGATACATAAACAAGAATCACAAAAGTATAATTATAATAAATCAAAGTTCCTTAGACAAAATTATAAATCAAAGACTAATCTTTTGACCAATTTATTTAAAAAAAAAAAAGCACATCATTCTAAAAAAAAAAAAAAAAAAACAAAACACACACGCACACACACACACAGTTTCAACAAAATCATTTTTAAAATTTTCAAACTTGATTAACCACTTAGATTTATAAACACAAATCAAAATAACAAAATCTACAATCCAAGACACTTAAAATCTAGTCTAGTGTGCATACTTATGTAGTATAGAGTATAGACAATGAGTCACAAAGGCCTTCACAAAGGCCCACAGTGTAGTGTGTAACCAAAAAAATCCACTTACTTCGGTTTGGCCTTCACAAATCACGACTCCTGCCCTCTCTCGCCTCATCGGTTCTTCTTCTTCGTTGCTCCTCTCCTTCATCAGTTCTTCTTTTTCGTTGTTGCCCTGCTGTACGAGAGCCCTCTGTCGTCTCTCTCGCCTCTTCTCCTTCTTCGTTGTTGCTCTCTATCTTAGCTCTCTCTCTCGTCTCTTCTTCAGATCTTCTTCTTCGTCGATCTCTCTATCCGAGCACTCTCTCCCGTGACAGTTTTCGTCTCTCCTTTTCTTCGTCGATCTAGCTCTCTCTCTCTCTCTCTCTCTCTCTCTCTCTCTCTCTCTCTCGCTTCTTCTTCTCTCTCTTCTTTCTTCTTCTTCTTCTTCTTCTTCTTCTTCTTCTTCGTCTGTTCTCTCTTCTCTCTCTAGTGAGCCTACTCTCAAAATAAAAAAACCCTAGTTCCACTTCCTACCTCTTCAGTCTACACATAGGGGTTTTTAACTTTTAAGAAGAAGAGAAGAAGTTAGAGACTGACTAGAGTGAATGAAGATGTGAGAGCCACAGACTCACAGCTCAACCAGACTGTCTCTTCCTCTGTTTCTCATTAAAGTTCTAAGCAACTTCGACAGAAAACGTCATAGACTCACAGCTCAACAGGTACATTTCCACTTTCTAGCTTTTTTTGATTCCCTGTAGGGGCAACTTCGCTAAAACATTGCATTTTTTCTTCATGTTTCATCAGCTTCGACTAAAGCCGTCGAACTTCGATTGAAGTTCACCGAAGTTGCATCGAAGTTGCATCGAAGTTTTGCATTTTTCATGTTGTCTTCCAATTTTGCTTCGCTAACCTCGCACATCAACAAACTTCGTCCGAAGTTCGGCGAAGTTTGTCGATTTTTTAAACCTTGCCCCACAATGATTCTTCGCAAAAATCTCCGCATGAATCCCCGTGGGGATCTCCAATGGGGAATAAAATGGAGAAAGATTTTTCTCCATGGGGATTCTCCATCCCCGCAAAGATTAGGTAGGGATGGGGATGAGGATGAAAGTTCATCCTCGCATGGGAATGGATATGGGGATGAGAGGATGAATTCTTTAGTGGGAATGGGTTCCCCATCCCCTACCCTCCCCATTTGCGTCCCTATGTACAACAGATTTCATCCATTCCAATTATCGCGGATTGGAAAATCACAATCCAGTCCAGTTTAAATAAGTCATCAATCCAGTCAAGTCAAGTATACTGAATGCGGATCGGACTGGATCAAATGATGTGGATTGACATTTTTTTCAATTAATGTATATACATATATATTTATAAAATCCAGCATAAGCAACAAACATATGAAATAATATGGATAAATTTACTTGTATAATATATATTTTTGGATAATGTCCACAATATCACATCACAGAAAGTAAAAAACTAAGTATGGAGCACAATATCTCACATTAAAACTCAACAACAACAACAACAACAACAACAACATAGCCTCAGTCCCAAATTAACTGGGGTCGGCTACATGGATCAAACTTTTCTATTGTGCTCGATTAAGTGCAATTGATGGTGAGCTTTGCAAACCATTCAAATCCCTCTTAATTAATGCATCCCATGTTAACTTTGGTCTCTGCCCCTACCTCGTCGAATTTCTACATTTTCTGTTGAGTCAAGTTTTCTAGTTGGGGCATTTGTAGGCCATCTTTGCAGGTAACCAAACCATCGCAACCGCCCTTCCCTAATCTTTGTATCAATTGGTGCTACTTTTACTTGTCTTTGAATTTTTATATTTCTTATTCTATCTTTACGAGTTTTACCACACATCCACCTAAGCATCTTCATTTCTGCTACGTTCACTTTATGTAATTTTTGTTGCTTTACCGCCCAACATTCACTTACATAGAGCATAGTTGGCCTAATTGCGGTCCTATAAAATTTTCCTTTTAACTTAGTAGGAACATGTCGATCAAGCCACATTAGCATTTGTTGAAAAGGCTATAGAAAAGTTTGTCCATATCAAAGCTCTTCTATTATTAGTCCCACCCCGGATTTGTGGTCACAACACCACCTTTTAAGTGTATCTTTAGTTCACCATGTGACTACGATAGTTTAAAGGCTTTCTTTTCTTATCAATTATTAGGGTAAGAAACAAGATTTAAGAAGTAAGAAGAATGAAAAGAGCTTTTTTCATGTCTTTTCATCCTTTGGTTTTTAATATGTTCCACTTCTTTGGGTGGATGTCAAAATTTCCCATTAATATCATTATACACATCGTTATCGAAAGGGTTTCTTTTTCTTTTATTTTTTTTCCTTTTTTTATAAAGAATTCCTTGAAAGACTGACCTCATGTTGAAGAAGTGCCCACGATGACCAGGAAAAATTTAAATTTCTCCAATAGCTACAATCTCCATAGTGCATTGAACTTCATTAATGTCATTTGATCAATGTCATAGACATGTCGGTCTGGATTGTGGAATTGAAACCTTTTTCATCGATATTAGCAAAAGATGTGTTTCTTGCAAATGATTTATTAGCATATTTTATATCCTCCACATGAATGTCTACCTTTTCTTGAATTATTTCCATGGTACTATTTATCTTTAAAGTATCTAAGATTCCCTTAGTTTTACCTTCTTGAAGTTATTAACGGTAAAATTTATGTGGTCTTACATCGTCAATGCAGGCCAAGCTTAGTATAGGAGATGTTGTGAAAGGTCAGGTCAAGAAAATAACATACTTTGGAATATTTGTTGAGGTAAATCGGAAGTTTCTACCATTTCTCTGTGTAGATTTTGTTATCGATATTTTGATGGTGTTGACTCAAATAAATTTGTGAAGATTGAAGGAGTTTCAGCTCTGATTCACCAGTCTGAAGTTTCGTGGGATGCTACTCTGGATCCCTCATCCTTCTTCAAAATCGACCAGGTAACTGATCCACACTATCCGATAAACCCAAAACTTGGCTTTATGTCCAGCTATGCCATACTTGGGCTCGAAGGTTTATGGAATTAGCAAGGAATGGAAATTATATGCACAAGAAGGATGAAATCAGGAGTTCTCTTTTTTATTTTACTCTATCCATCCCATGCATTTGCAGCTTGTTCTGTCTCATTTATTTACCACTCTGAGCAGAACTTTATTGCAAAATGTATGCGTTGGTAACTTGGTTCTGCTTTTTAATTAATGAGTCAATGGCATCTTCACTGTGTATCGAAGTCCTCACACCAGTCATTTTTTCTTTACCACTTCAAATTTATTCCTTAAAAAATCTATTGTGTTTAGATTCCAATGGACCATGTGAATATTGATCCCTTTCACATAATAATTGAATATTCATTCTGGAAGATTTGATCTCTGATTTGGTGTAATGATGGGGGACTACACTAGTAAAGGAGCATCAACTAGCTAATCATACTACATAATTGCAAATTAGGTTACATTATGGCTCTGCATGCTATTCTCTATGCCAAACTTCTCCTGTCTGTAATAACCTTCCTTTCAGATAGTGGAGGCAAAAGTTCATCAGCTGGATTTTGCACAGGAGCGCATCACATTGTCCCTGAAGGAAGTAACAGTAATTATCTGTGTACCCTATCTTTTTCTTCCTTGAGTTCATTCCTCAACTAAAAATACAGCTTAGACGTTGATTATTGTATTGTTTTATTTTATTTTTTTCTGTGACAACAGCCTGATCCATTGATGGAAGCCTTGGAGTCTGTAATTGGTGATAGTAATTCTCATAACAGTAGCATTGATGGAGCAAACGAAGATATTGAGGTTTCAGTGCTATCCTTTATGTTTGATGATGTTTACTTTGACATCTAATATACTCATGCTGAACCCTTTTTCTCATTGGCTAAGTTATAGGGGTGGATTGAATTGTGGGAATCAAACAAATCACTGTTCAGATCTAATGAAGCTAGCGTTAATTTTTCATATCGAGAGCTTATTTTTGCGTTTCACGTTGTAATTAATGTTAAGAGATAAAGGATCGATGCAGTACATCCAGATCAATACTCTACTTTATCTATTGAATCGCTTGCTGTTAGTGGCAAGCTGAGGCATTTAAGTTAAAAGGGAGCAATCTGAACTTCAGAATTACTTGTTGGTTGATTTATGTTTTTAATAATGATCTGGAATTTATGATGATTCGCTGTAAGCGTCCAAGTTGTCAAGTTTTTGAATGGTTGTCATGGTTTGAAAGAGTTATAGTTATCTGCCACTAGGAAACTAATATGTCAGCTTTAAAAGCCAGAAGATAATTAAAGTGAATCACTCATTGAGATCTGTGTCTTTTATTTAGGTCTCATATTGAACCAATTATTTCCTTATTTACAAAAAGACTTCCCTTTTTGTGGATAATGGAAATGAGTAGATTATATGACCTGTTCTTATTCTATTGAGGTTCAATATAGTTTGCTGCGAATGATTGCCTTATACTAAAAAACTATAGATGTATTTGTATACTGGAGTACATTTGAAATTTTGGAAAGTTTAATTCTTTTGATATGTATCACTGTATCAAGCTATAGATTTTGTCATAAAATATTGTCAGGGACACCTAGTTGAGTTATTATCGTCAAATTCGTCCGTAATCTCATGAAAGGGTAATTCAATTTATTAGAGCAAGCTATATAAGCCTACCATCTTTCTGGCTTAAATCACTCCAATTACATACTCTTGGGAATAACACCGATCATTCATGAGATTTGTGCCTCCGAATCTTGCTTTTCTTATCTCAAAATCTCTTTAATTTTCATTTTTTAGGTCCTTTCTCGTTTTGGCAATTTTGGTTTGTTCGATACCGCCTTTTGATTGGAATGGTGACTGAATTTACTATTATTATTTAACAAGGCTGGGAATAAATGTTATGCAACATTCTTTGAATTGTCAGATTAGATGTTGGAGTTTATTTTTTATTGGAAGAATTCTGTGAGACATTCTTTGAAGGGAAGGAGATGTGGGATTATGTTGCTTGCGCGTAAACCTTAAACTAACTTGCTGTTCAAAATATAATATGGCAGTGGCCTGATGTAGAATCACTTATTAAAGAACTGCAGCAAATTGAAGGTGTCCAATCTGTTTCGAAAGGTCGGTTTCTCTTGAGTCCAGGTCTGGCTCCTACATTTCAGGTACGTGCAAATTAGAACCTGTTCATGAAGTTCATAAAACTACTCTTGAAGTGTTTCAGTTCTGTCCAACTTCATGCCTACTTAAATCTTCTTTCTACTGTCACTGCACTCGTGCTGATATGTTCTAATTTTTAAAAGAAAATTCCAAAATTTGATGATAATAATACAAGTTATACAGCACATCAATTAGTAAGATATTGGGCCATGAAAATCTGTCAAGGTCAATCACTTCATGAAATTTAACACGTTGATTCACAGACTTTTTTTCATAGGAAGCAAAAATTGTAATATATCATAGCAAGGACCATGGGTCCTCATTTTTCATTGTTATCTCTCTGAGAAAAGAGGACTAACTATGGCTGCATATTGTAAAGAAAACCATGATATACTCTTCCATAGACTCAAAAAAACAAAAATAACAAAACAAAAATCTTCCTTCTATGCAATTCATCGCCAGTGGTGATACCAATCCATAGCCAAATATCGTGCACCATATTGGCTGCATGAATCCACTTTGCTGCCATAATTTTAGTTGAGTCCTATAAATCTTCCACGGAATTCTCCTTCTCTTCAAAAAGCCTCTAGTTCCTCTCTAGCCAAATGTCCCATAAAACCGCTAATGTTGATGCTCCAATGATGTGTTTCCTTTTGTTTTTACCTCCCAGCCTCTCCAAAATTGATTCACAAACCTTAGATTTTATTAGATTTTCTACATAAGCTGAGTTCTTTAACTCTTCTCCTCGTATCAGCATCTTTTTCGCAAACTTCAACCTATCTCAATGTTTCTAGTGAATGATATTTCATTGGGCTTTACTTAGAGAAGGAAGGAATACAAATGTATGATCACAAAAATCTAGCGAATAGATTGTTTTTGTTTTGATTCAACCGTCGCATTAGAAGTGCGGCCTCAAATTTTGCAATTCATTTATCTTAGCCATCTATCTCATCTAACTTATTCGTAACAGGATGTTGAGATCTATAATTTCGCAGAGTTTATATCTTTACTGGCTTTTTCTTCTTTGGTTTCAGGTTTATATGGGATCCGTGTTAGAGAACCAATATAAATTACTTGCCCGTGCTGGAAACAAAGTACAGGAGGTATGAAAAATCTAATGCTTAATCTGAGTTGCATATGATTGAATTTATTGTATGTTTATCGCTTATATCAGGAATTGCCAGTTTGTATAATTGATTATAGAATGCTCTTTTTTTCATCAAAATAAAAAGTTACAAAATGTGTCGCACCAAAATTTACTTCACTAAAGCAACTAGTAAGCAAGTCTTGCCCTGGAACTGAGGAGAAAAACTGACACCGAGAGCAATCGGTGCATTTTTTTTTCTTATTGGTGGATCAAAGACTCCCCCTCCTTCCTCTTTAAGGTAGTTGTATTTTGTGTATATCTAAGGCCACCATGAATTATAGTGTTAGATATTCGTTCGGTGGTCATGAGAATGTGAAACCTATTTCATTTTTATTGGAAAGAATCCGGTTCCATTTATGGAACAACACATAGGTTTTGAGATGCAAAATGTTGTAAAAGTAGACCACCCTCAGTAAGGTTCCCATAAAACTGTAGGTAATAATCATGAGAATGCTGCGTATGTTTTTGTAGAAGAGGCAACTGTAAATCTGTTCCTGAAAAGCCATCTCTGAAATGTAGCTACAATCCCCAAACCATCATCCTGACATTGATTTTTTCTCTGGATTTGTATAGCCGTCTCAAGTTTCTCACAATATTACAGAATGGAATTCTTACATAGGCTATATGAGGCTATTAACATCAAGAATTAAGTTTGATAACAGAAGTTATTAATTGCTGATACTCTTACATGATTACCGTTGTAACTATATGTGGTGCCTAGGCCCATAGCTCATGCGTAAATATCATAATTTTATGTTCCAAAACCAGAAAGAATGGGAGCAACATGTTATTACAAGGATTGATCAGTGCCACACTTCTTAAGTAGATGGTAAGCTTTTAATAACAAAAAAATAAAGTTTGAACAATTTTAGGAAAACTTGGATTGTGATTGCCTTGATTATTGAAGAATTTTACTGTGCCTCAATTATAGCGATTGTTACGAGCATTTACAATTTGCAATCATGAAGAATTTGTACAATAGCTTTCTTGTAATTTTCTGAAAGTATGATTGCTATTTTGAAATGTGAATTGGATGTTTATGACACAGACTGGTGGAGAATTATGTATATGAGGATCTATGAGTCAATAATTAGTTTTCTAAATATCGCTATTTTTGCTTGGTCTTGGAGGGTTGAATGGCCTTGACATCTTTTTGACGCTTTACAATCCTCAGCTAATTCCGAAGGAGGAATCTTCATTGCGTTGATGTTTCAAATCTTGATTCTCTCAAACTGAATGCTTAGGTTGTGCAACACTTGATAATGGATTTGGTTGGCAAGCTGATACGAGATTGGTGTGTCTTGCGCAGGTTATAGTCCAGGCATCGCTGGATAAAGAAGAATTAAAAGCCGTGATTTTAGCTTGCACAAATAGGGTGGAATAAGTTGCATCTGTTGAGATGTAAACCATTTATGTAGAGTATGATTGTTGCCGATCTGTTTACTTAATTCTCTTATTTCAATGCTTTGAAATAAAATCTTCATTTTTCCTTTGCAGAAGAAATCTTAGCAATCTCCTTTTTGTCATAGTTGAAGTTTCTTATGACAATAGTTGGTACAATGCATTGTGATATTCTCTTATGCTTAATACCTTAAAATGCTCATTCCCTACATGGGAATAGTATTCATATATACAACAAAAAGTTTCCCATGGTACTTCAAAAAAGCAAAGAAAAAAAGTTTGCACTTGGTGCATGCACGCTATAAAGAAGAATTTCTACGAAGAAATCACAAAAGAAAAAAGGTACCAAAAAAAAAAGTTATCAAATAACTTCATTGTTTACCAAAATAAACATTGTTGTTGAAATACAAAGTCCCTTAATGTTGTTATTGTGTGTCACACTTTGGGTGTCTCGGGCTATTGAATTATCTTATGTTGCTAACAAATGTTCCAACTAGAAAATTTGACTCAATAGAAATTGTAGAAATTCGATGAGGTAGAGGTAGACTAAAGTTAACATGGACGCATTAATTATGAGGGATTTGAATAGGTTTGAAAAGCTCACCATCAATTGCACTTAATCGAGCACAATGGAAAAGTTTGATCCATGTAGCCGACCCCAGTTAATTTGGGGTGAGGTTATGTTGTTTGTTGTTGTTGTTGTTGTTGTTGTTGTTGTTGTTGTTGTTGTTGTACTAACAAATCAATTAAGGTGTTCCTTGTGTAGTTCTGCCGTGTAAGCTGCCATATAAGCTATCATCATAAATGCAAGATCATTAGGTATTCTATGTATTTTTATGGGAATGCAAGAATCTACAAACAAGGAAGGACAGCTCGTTGCATTGCAATCAAATCTAAGAATAAGGAAACTCGAGATTTCAATCAAAGATACCACAAAGAAACGTGAGTCAAAGATACCAAAAGCCTTTTCTATATATAGTTCAATGTTCACTGGTCTTTGTATGAGTTTTAATTCTGATTAATTCAGTTGTTTTGTAAGAGCAAAGTGAGCATAAGAGCACCATCTCACGAGTCTTCTTTACACACACTAGGCTAAGGGGACTTAGCCGAAACACCGAGGGGATCTTGGGTAATAGTGTAGGTTCATTGTTAGGGAAGTGAGTAGTGTGACAAAGTTCGGCGAGAGATCGCTAGCTAGATGAGGGATCACTAATTAGGGGCTTTGTGTAAATTTGTACGACACTTTTCTTAATGGATCTTACACTTGGGCGTGGCCCCGCAGATGTAGGACGGGAGGTCTGAACTACATAAACAATTTATGCGTGTTATTTACTTCACTGCAAACCTGTTTTTACTTCAGAAACTTATATATGTGCTCATAGCACTCATAGATACTAAGTTACTGTGTGTGCCCATAGAGACATTCTGTGTGAATAGGAACATTACATATCCATTTGGTATCAGAGTCTAACGCCTATATCCTTTGTTGTGTCAAAAAGGCAAGTCCTAATAACAAGTAATGTCTCATTATCATTAATCTATCAACCAGAAGGTGTCTCTACAACAAAGCCACCACTTCTTACTGGCACAAATTACACATACTGGAAATCTCGGATGGGAGGATTCATTTTATCCAATTGATGTGAAAGCATGGAACACCATCGAAAAAGGGTACTCTTTCCCTAAACATGACGAAAACCAAAGAGCATGGATGATTGGACATATGTCAAGGAAAGGTTGATGCTTGCAAATGCTAAAGCTTTGAACATTATTTTCAGTGGAGTGAATCAAGAACATCTAAAGCTTGTATCTTCATGCAAAGTTGCACGAAATGCTTGGAAAATCCTTCAAAATGTGTTTGAAGGAAATGAGGACGTACGTGACTCTAAGAAAGTGTTGTTGTCCTCATAGTTTGAAGCGTTGCGAATGGGCGATGATGAGACTATTTTCTAATATACAACGAAGTTGAAAGATATCGCAAGTCAGGCTGAACAACTCGGAAAAACTTACAAGAATAGAAAGATGGTTAAAAAGGCTATTCGATCTCTTCCCTCCAAGTTTGATGTAAAAGTTGCAAAAATTAAAGAAATCAAGGGGCTGAAAAATATTCAATTTGATGAGTTGATGGGGTCTCTCACAACATATGAAATGCATATATATCAAAGCTAAAAGTAGCGAGAAATTGCACGTAGAGATGTTTCACCACATTCTAAGGAAGATCAAGCCAAGGAAAGTGAGCTTGCCTTCCTCACAAAAAATACAACAAATTATTCAAGAAGGTACATGGCAGCAAGTTCAGTAGTGTCAAACAGAACATAACTAGTGAAGGGAAGAATAAGATAATTCAATGCCGAGAATGTGATGGGTTTGGGCATTATCAACATGAATGTCCAAACTTTATAAAGAAAAAAGGGGACGTCTCTCAATACTACATTGAGTGATTCAGAATCAAATGATGAAAGCAGTCATGTTGCATTCAGCTCCATATCAGTATCAGCATTTCAGAAAAACAATCAGCTAAATTGATTGTATATACTGCCCAGATTACCCATTCAGCAGTTGTGCCGACAGACACATAAAACATCTAACCTATCCTTACAGAAGAGGTAATGCTTCCTGATTATGAATCTGATTTAGATTTTACTAATTCCATTAATATTACATATATAAAAGAAGCATTTAAGGAGATGTATGTGAAGTGGTCAAAGGTAGTTGACAAAAACATCTTGTTGTCTAAAGAAGTTATCAATCTTCAATAACAACTTGATGCGGCTGAAAAGGAGCTGCAAAGTATGCAAAAAACACTAAAGCATACAGAAGATACACTGAAGCAACTCAACAAAGGAAAAGCCAAATTAGATGACATGCTCAATATGGGAAAAGGCTCATGTGACCACAAAGGGCTCGGATTAAAAATGAAGCATCTACTTCCACACAACGAAAGGAAGCAGTTCTTTTTACCAAAGGAAGCGACATCAGAGAAAAGGCTGAAAATCATCCACGTCGATTTAGGCCAATATGCTATTACTGCGGAGTAAAAGGGCATATACGACCACGATGCTTCAAAATGCGTCGAGATCTAGCAAGACGACAAAGGTCAATCACTAAGAGGAGTGATGTTCCAAGGAAAGATGATACAGATCATATCATCAACAAAAGTGGGTTCCTAAGGCACAACATCAATGCAATAGCACAAATCCTCCATTGAATTCATGTTTCACATCTTAAGGCAACACCATATGCACTATGTGGAAAGGTATAATGCCAAACCTCAGTTATTTTCTTTATTTTTGTAATTTGTTATGTTTTGTTTTGTGCTAAGAAACAGGTTGAAAAGGTTGGATAAAAAATAAACCTCCTTAGAATGCCACAACCTCCGTGTTCACAAATAATTAGCTCACATATGCATAACCTTCTGTCGCATCTGTGCTCACAGACTGTTGTCTACATCTGCCTATTCCAAAGCCACTGTCTGTCCCCACAATTGATTTCCTTAAAGGTAATAATGAACTTAAAAGGAGTTAATGTACGTATAAGGCTTTATACGCATCCCTTATTGCTTAGAAGCTATCTCATTCTACAACTACTATATAGCATTTGTTTTTCCGCTGCTCTTACTACTGATGTGAAGATTGTAGCTTTTAATATGATAGTTGTCCAACATAGGGTGTTTTTGCTTGTTGGGTTATATTGATTGATTAATTGTTTTCCTCGTGTCGAGTTTTTGGTTGGTTGTTGCTTCCTCATTTGTAAAGTCATTTTGTACCATACGGAGAAGATAATGCAAGAATGAAGGGAGAGTTTTTTTTTTTTGCTCAAATGATAGATCGTACCTCTCCGAACTTGTTTGTCAGTTTTTTTCATGAAGGAGGATAATATCTTAGAGTATCTTAGTCCTAATTTTAGGGGGAGCATACACTTAACATTATGTCACTTTTGACACATTTTTTTGGTATTATTTTATTTCATGCTCATGTTGATTACACTCATAAATGTTTTACTGCAGGATTTCTATTATGTTTAAATGCATGCTTACTTTTACTTGTCATTGCATGCCTTTTAAATTTATCTTGCAATATACATTGTTTATTTGTTCCATATACACCAGTTGTGAAAAATAAATGACAAAAAGGGAGAATGTTAAGGTAAAATTATGTGATCGTCAATATTTGTTACAACTTGGATATGGTAAGCAAAGGAAATAAATTAAATTTGTACACCTAACTGTTTCCTAAACTCTTTCATAGGCTGTGCCCATAGGACAATCAGTATATGGTCACAGACAACTATCCTTGACAGAACGGCAGAAGTTCTCGCGAGATCGAAAGAATGCTAGCTGGACCTATTCCATATCCAGCATACATTTATCATGCATTCATTATTCCAACAAGGAAAGCGAGAATGGAAATCATGGGATGTCAAAGGATATATGATTAGAAGATCTTTCCATATATATGAAAATCTTGATTGAAGAAAAGATGAAAAGAAATATAAATCATAGCTACAAATTAAAGAAAGAAAGATATATCACAGCTTATACTTAAAAACTAATTAGAGAACTTCCGTGTTTATATAATATTTGGTTTTCTATATAAATAGGTAATCACTAATATGAAAAACACCTCTTGGAGATTGATTTTCATATTCATAGCAAGGTAGAGGAAGCACTAGCTAACTCTCTTTTTAGTTAGTTGTTTTTCTCCTTTTGATGTCGCTCATAGCATCCTTTGTTTTTCTGTGTCCACAAAGGGGGAGAACTAAAATTAGATATAGAGTAAGGGGAAGTAACAAAACTAGTTTAAAGTTTTCGTTTAGTTATTTACTTAATCTTTCCTAGTCGAACTTCACTTATATTTTAATTTTGAAATTCAGGATTTATGTTTGATCTTTACACTAATGCTTGGCATGACTGTGTTTACAATAACATTATTTTTGCACACGTTTTGCATATTTAATCTATACAATAAGTTGTAATACTCAGATAACAAATGGGGAGATTGTTGAAATACAAGTCTCTTAATGTTGTTATTGTATGTCACACTTTGGGTGTCACGGGCTATTGAATTATCTTATGCTACTAACAAATCAATTGAGGTGTTCATTGTGTAGTTCTGCCATGTAAGTTACCACGTAAACAGTCATCATATATGCAAGATCATTAGATATTCTATGTATTTTTACGGGAAGGCAATAATCTACAAACAATGAAGGACGGCCTGTTGCATTGGAAACTCGAGATTTCAATCAAATATGTCAATCAAATATGTTTCCTAAAATGCTATGGTACCGATTCAATGAATAAGAAAGAACGTGAAGTCAAAGATACCACAAGCCTTTTCTATATATAGTTCAATGCTCACTAGTTTTTGTATGGGTTTTAATTCTGATTAATTTAGTTGTTTTGTAAGAGCAAAGTGAGCATAAGAGCACCATCTCATGAGTATTATTCACACACACTAGGCTAAGGGGACTTAACCAAAACACCGAGGGGATCTTGGGTAATAGTGTAGGTTCATTGTAAGGGAAGTAAGTAGTGTGACAAAGTTCGGCGAGGGATCGCTAGCTAGATGAGGGATCACTAGTTAGGGGCTTTGTGTAAATTTGTACGACATTTTTCTTAGTGGATCTTACACTTGGGCGTGACCCCACAGATGTAGAACGGAAGGTTCCGAATTGCATAAACAATTTATGCGCGTTATTTACTTCACCGCAAACCTGTTTTTACTTGTTGTTTCATTAAGTGTGCAAGAATAGAAACTTATATTTTTGCTCACAACACTCATAGATACTAAGTTACTGTGTGCCCACAAAGACATTCTGTATGAACAGAAACATTACATTTTCAATTGTAATCTATTCGATAAGTATTGAATTCATCAACCAAGGAGACTTGGTAGGGTTGGGGAAACCCATGAGAATCGGGATTTTCCATAACCTGGAATGGGAGATTGAGATGAGGAGAAAATATGTTACCCATGTAGGATGGAGAGGGGAGGGAGGGATGCGAGTGGGGCGGGGAATCCTCACGACGGGGACGGGTATGAGGAATTTAAATGAGGATGGAGGCGGGGACGGGGAAAAAATCGTATACCTATGTGGGTTCGGGTATGGGGATGGATAAAAAATATATCCGCAAGGATCCCCATGAGGAATCCCCATCAATATATATTATATGTATACATACATGCCATATGATATATTATATATAGGTATATATTATGTATGGGTATATATATTATATGTACACATATTGATATTCCATGATTTCTACCTCAAAACATTTATGATACACATAACAAACAAACTCTATGAAATTTATAATTTTAACTTATTTAGTTAAATAAAATAAAGTATTTTTATTATCAAACTACATTTAATTATATATTTTGTTTTGAATAGTTTGCAATTGTATTTACATTTTACAAATTTAGAATCAAATGAAAAAAAAAACTGCAAAACCTAATTGTAAAAATTGTTAAACTACATTAACTATTATATGCCTATGCTAGCAATAAACATATGTATACTATGTTGTATAAATACTATTTAAAAATATCAATATATATATATATATATATATATTATTTGAGAAAAATTAAGTGAAGAGAAATATTTTCTCGCAATGAGTTCCCGCGGGGATCCAAATGAAGAATTAAAAAGGGAAAAAAATTTCGCCATGAGATTCATCATTCTCGCGGGAATTAAACATGGAAAAGATGAAAATTCATTCCCATATGGGGATGAGTACGAGGATGAGGGGATGAATTCTTAAGCGGGGATAGCCTACCATGGATTGGGTTTGGTCCAACTAGTGAAGCGCAATCCTAATCGAGCCAAGGATAGGGCTTTTTTCAAAAATCTTAATAACGTTTTTTTTTCGTAGCAATAATGATTTTGACATGTGAATTACAATGAAGTGTGCATTTTATATGAAAAGAAAAAAACAAAAAAAAATATTTTTTAGCAAATTTTTTCCAGAGAATTTTCTCATCGTTGTTTGTTAGCGGATGAGAAATTTTTCTTAAAAAAATATTCTACTGTTTGATAACAAATGAAATGTAATGGCCTGGATTTAATTCACTGCTATTAATGACGTGGTTGTAGACGTGGCTGACAGCCCATGCTTCGCGGGACCCGTAGCTAAGCTAGTGCGCACTTGGAGCTAGGTAAATAATTACTTTGTGTGATGATTTGTTTAATTTGTGATTTTTATAATGAAATATAGTAAATGACATCGCAATGTGTGTACTTATATTACATTTGACATGCAAGATTGTGTGTTAAGTATTCGCCCCAATATGCGTGTCGACACGGGTACTGGGTAGTCTAAAAGACTTAATACTAGGTCGAGAAAAATAACACATACATAAAATGAATAAGATGGGTTAAGTAAATTAATATGTAATGTATATTTGGTGGTTAGGGACTTGGTAGTACGTGTATGTTGCGGCTCGGGACACGAAAATGGCCGTCGAAACACCCAAAATGCCATTTTTTTGGTTAAGAACAAGGGTGAATGTGTCATTGATGTTATTTTCAGAATCATTAAAGGTTGGAAATGGAGGTCCTTGGATTGCCATGAGATGCACAAGTGAGGAGAGATAACATTTCATCTATAAAAAGTCAATTGACTTTCAAAACCACCACCTTTTCTCTCTCCTTATCACAAATCCGAAAATTGGAGAAGAAGAAAACATGGGTTTTGGAGTTTTAACTTAATGATTTGAGGAGCTTGGAGTGGTGGAATTATCAAATCAAGGTGAGATTCACAAACACATCAACTTTCTTTATCTTTTGATCATAATTTTTGAGATGTTGATACGAATCCAATAGGGAATGTGAAGTGGTTGTAAGTAGTTGTTTTGATGGGTTTTAAGTGCTATGAAGTTCAGTGGTTGGTGTTATGGTTGTTGTTGGTGGGGTTGTTAGAAACCCAAAATTTTTAGCAAGTCTATTGTCCAAAATGAGATTAGCGCGCTAATGACGTCATCTAGCGCGCTAGATGACAGTTAGCGCGCTATGCAAAAAGATAACTCGTTAATGTTCTTCCTAACGAATAACGTATAACTGTTTGGGAATCTAACGCGCTAATTCCCAGACACAACGCGCTAGATATTGCAGTTTTGACATTATTTGCTAAGTGACATAAAATACATCCAATTGACTAAAAATCAATTATAAATGAAAATACGTCATTTTGAGCGGTAATTTGGATATCTGGGACTCAATGGAGTCAAATCGGGGGTGATTTATAGGACATGGAGTTCGGTTTGAGGTGTGTAGTATCCCAACTGAAATTTCTTGAGCAGTATTTTATTTTGCTTTTAAATTAATATTCTATCTTTCAATACTCTATTTTGGTGTGATTAAATGGACGGACGTTGAGGCTCTCCCTCTGTGTCATTTCTGTATGTATGTCCACTAGGCCATATCACGTATGTTAGGTATCTTAATGAATAAGTCAACCCGAGAGTTGCATCGGGGTACGTGTGGGTGTGTCGTTGGTTCCACGCCGACCACCTAGTGGATCCAGATCCTGGCTTTGCTTGAGTGCTACTCGCCGCACAGTAATCTGTTGGGAGTCTGAAATATGGCACTAGTCTAACCCTAGGCTCTAGGATCACACTTTGAACTTTCACTATTATTTATGTATACAATGAGCACAGTTGCCTATATTTATTTCCGCATGTTTATTTAATAGTTTTGTTTAATTCCAGTATTTACTTTCTATATTGCTTACTTAATTTTCTTGGGAATACTCACTCTATACTCATCATCTGCCTTTTTGTGATGACTTGAGTGCAGATCTTAATACAAGTCGAGGCAAAGACAAACTTTCAAAATACTTGTGATTCAAAGATATTGAGTCAGGCTTGTACGTTGGTATTATATATATTTTGTTTTATTGGGGATTTGGGCTTGTGAAATATCTCAGGACTCTATACTTTTAATACTTTAATACATCGAGGTACATTATTGGTCTATCATGATATATGAGTTTTTCACACTAGGTATCAGAGTTAAATGCATTAGTATAATCTTAGCAGATGACTTGAGTTCAGTAACAATTTAAACAGTATATTGTTGTTTATTGAGGTGAATAATGATTAAATGGTGGATGAGATAGCATGTGGGACATAGCTCGCGCTTGTAGGCCAGGTTGTGGGCTAGCATTGCCCTCGTGGCGGTCCATTTGAAAAATTGACCGTTACATGAAAATTCTTTTTTAAAGGTTTAATCTTTTTGTTTTAAAAATATAATTTGATTGCAAGGTAAGAACCGTTTATAATTGAAACCTAACTACTCCATAAACCAAGAGTATATCAAAAGTTATGCAATTATTTTTTGTACATCCATCATACGATGAAACCCAACTATATACCAAGAGTCTATCTTGCCACACATTCAATATGAACTACAACAGATGCCCGTATGTGGCAACACCTTCCATCACAAAATTGATCAATTAGGACACAAAACACATATATGAGAATCTAAATGGCTTCATATTGATCTCTATGTTAGCCTGGTCTGCAGATTTCAATTATGTGATGAAAGCTCTCAACATAAACATATATCACAAATGGGACTTTTATTGAGAGATGGTTGTAGAAGATGTTGGAACAATTATACAATATGCATATCAATGAACTATAATATATCATGCGTGAATTCAATTATAAAGAACTAAATTAAATCATACCAGAGGCTTGCACTAAATAGCAATGTCCTAAGACGAAATTTCCTCCAATTCGGTGTATGAATGCTTCAAGAGGTTCGTCCCAGATACAATCGGATTGATCTTTGATTACACACCAACCAAAGAACCTTTCTTGTGCAACAAGAAAAACTTCTCTCAACCAAAAACTTGATTCTTTCTTCCATTTCGCACATACTATATATAGACAAATAATGTCTCTTATGAACAAATACATGCAACTGTTCAAAAACGTTGGTTGTTAGTGGTTCATTTAACCACTAATGTACACACTGTTAAAACAAAAAATCACAACTGTTCACAAATGTTCACAACTGTTCACAACTGTTCACAACTTTTAGGAAACTAAAAGTTATCAAACGAACCTTTAAGTAATTACGAAATTACTTAATTAAAAAATATATATATTTAAAAATTTATGTTGTGAATTGGCTAAGTTCTCATATGAGACTAATATTGGATACTATACAAACTCAAAATATTTCAACAATACCCCACATTTGTATGGTATCCATCTGCAACCATGACCGAGTTTACTTTGCCAAATCACAAACACAAATATAAAAATATCATTACTTTAAAAATAACATTACTTCAACACAATTGAGAGAGATTATAATGTCATGTTAATCAGGAAAGTGTCGTATAGACTTGAACTTACCCTAGTAAGATCATATCGAGTTCACTTCGTGACGCAATGATGTATGTATCTTGAACTGTTCACTTTTTGTAGTAAACTAAGTCAATATGTCTCACTTATGACATGATTACTGATGCACGTTATTCTTTGTTATTCATTTTGGTCCTGAACATATCCTGGATTCATGATAGCTTTAGAGAATTTAGCCTATTCATTCTCATAAATGCGACCCCACATTTACTATCATATAGGTGAATTATCTTTAATCATTAAATGCAATATTGCATACCCTAACCTTCGTATCAACACACTTACTTTATCATAGGAACAGGTAATTGTGTGTCCTGTTTGTTAAGTCAAGTCTAACCAGTTTGCCTATTGAACCTAGACCATGGGATCTCCAATCGCCTAGGTTAGGTTTCCACTAGACTTAACTTACTCTATAGCCTTTAAGCCCATTCCCCTCGATAATATCTTCACTTGATCTCTTGGTAAGCCTTTAGTCAAAGGATCTCGCAATGTTTTCCTTAGACTTAACATAATCAATACTAATTACTCCACTTGTGAGTAATTGTCTTATAGTATTGTGTCTTTACGCCTTATATGTCTCGACTTACCATTATATATGTTGTTCTTAGCTCTTGCTTATGCTTTGCCATACTATCACAATGTATGCAAATTGATGTGATCGGTTTTGGCCAAAGAAGGAATATCTTCTAGGAAATTTCTTAGCCATTCAAATTCTTCAAATTTGCTTGTTAAGAGCTATGAATTCAGATTCCATAGTGGAACGTGCTATACACGTTTGTTTTGTTGATTTCCAAGAAATCGCTGCTCCACCTAATGTGAATATATATCCACTTGTTGATTTGGTTTCAGATTATCGTAAATCCAATTTGCATCACTATAACCTTTAAGTACAGGTGGATATTTTGTATAATAAAGTCCATAATTTAAGGTATATTTAAGATACCTTAGAACTCTTATTAATGTTGTCCAATGAGCATCATTAGGATTCCTTGTGTATCTACTCAGCCTGCTTACTGCATAAGCTATGTCAGGTCTAGTAGAGTTCATCGAGTACATCAAGCTTCCAATTACTTGAGAATATTCCAATTATGAAATTGCTTCTCCATTATTTTTCTTAAGATGACAATTAGCATCAAAAGGAGTTGGAGCAGGTTTACAATCGAATTGATTGAATCTTTTTAAGATTTTCTCAACATAATGAGATCGTGTGAGGACATAACCTTCGTTATTCCTTTTGATTTGAATTCCTAGTATTACATAAGCTAGACCTAAGTCTTTCATGTCAAAACTGGAATTCAACATCTTTTTGGTTGACATTATAGCATCATTACTTGTGCTCATAATCAACATGTCATCAACATATAAGCATACTATGACGCAAAAGTTTTTCATTTCTTTAATGTACACACATTTGTCGCATTCATTTATTTTGAAACCATTTGCTAGCATAGTATGATCAAATTTTTCATGCCATTGTTTGGAGCTTGTTTAAGTTCATATAATGACTTAACAAGTCTACAAACTTTATTCTCTTGGCCTTTGACTATGAACCCTTCGGGTTAGTCCATATAGATTTCTTCTTCTAACTCTCCATTTAGAAATGTTGTTTTAACATCCATTTGGTGTATTTCCATATTGTATAAAGCAACTATGGAAATCAACATTCTAATGGAAGTTATTCTCGAAATAGAGAATAGGTGTCAAGTAATCTACACCTTCCTTTTGTCTATAACCTTTTGCAACCAATCGTGCCTTGTATTTATCAATAGTACCGTCACTTTTAAGCTTTCTTTTGAATATCCATTTATATCCAATTGGTTTGATTCCGATGGTAGATCAACCAATTCCCATGTATTATTTTGTAAAATGGATTCAACTTCACTATCGATTGCTTCTATCCATAAAGGCGCTTCCTAAGGAAGACATAGCCTCCTATAAGTCTCGTGGTTCATTTTCGCCAACAGACTTATGAAATCAGTCCAAAATTCTTTGGAACCCTTATTCTTTTTCCCTTCTAGGTTCCAATTCTTGTTCTTGAACCCTTGAAGTGGTTGGTTCTTCTGACTCTTTTCTACTGCTCTTTTTCGTGATGAACCATTTTGTTTTTCCTTAAAAGGAAATACATGCTCAAAAATGTAGCATCTCGCAGATTCTATGATAGTATTATCACCGATATCCGAAATATGTGATTTAACTACTAAGAATCTATACGCTCGCACTATTCTTAGCAAAACCGATGAACACACAATCTACGGTTTTAGGTCCTAATTTAGTCCTTTTGGTAAAGGAATTTGAACATTTGCTAAGCAACCCCACACTTTTAAAGTTTTGTAAGTGGGCTTTCTTTTCTCCAAATCTCATATGGAGAATTATCGATTTTTTGAAAGGAACTCTATTCAAGATATGATTTGCGGTCGTAATGCTTCACCCCATAAGTTTTGGGAAATCCAAAATCATTCAACATAGAATTAATCATATTCTTGAGAGTTCTATTTTTCCTCTCTCGCCACACCATTTTGTTGAGGTGTATATGGCGCGGTGGTCCGATGAATAATTCCATTTATATTACAAAATTCTCAAATTCAATGGAATCATATTCTCCACCTCGATCGCTTCTTAATACTTTTATCTTTTTGTCAAGTTGATTTTCAACCTCTCGCCTTATATATTTTAAATACATCAAGGCCTCACTTTTATTCTTGATCAAAAAGACGTGACAGTACTTACTACAATCATCAATAAAGGTGATGTAGTAGTTCTTTCCTCCTCTCGTAGGATTTGATTTGAAGTCACAAAGATCACTATGAATTAAATCTAATAATTAACTTGATCTTTCTTGAACAGACTTAAATGTTTGCCTAGCAAACTTTGATTCAGCGCAAACTTCACGTTTATGTTTTAAATCAATTTTAAACTTTGGTAACATATTCAAATGTACCATTTTATGAATTAATCTGTTATTTACATGCCCTAGTCTAGCATGCCATATATCAAATGATTCAATCATATAAGCAGAGACAAATATATACGCAGTAAACAATCATTCTATTACCAAGCCATTAACAATTACAATGCTTAGTTTGAAGAGACCTTCAAGAAGGTACCCCTTCCCTATAAACATGCCTCCTTGGTCAATACAAATTTGTCGACTCAAAACAAGCTTAAACCCTTTCTTATTCAAGAAAGGGCCGCCGTACACAAGATTCTTCCTAATATCGTGAACATAAAGAACATCAAGTAAAGTGATTACTTTTCCGACGTGAACTTCATCTTCACTGCTCTTTTGCCTTCAACCACGGAGGAGGATGAGTTTCCCATGTAAAGTTTCTCTTCACTATCACTGATGAAACTCGAAAATAAGTTTTTGTCATCGCATATGTGCCTCGTTGCACCAAAGATCGATCCACCATCCTTTGGCATTAGAAACAATATTAGTTTCAAACAACCGCAAAGTGAGATCAAAGTCAATATTATCAATTTCCATGTCGAACATTTGCTTGGTTGTTCACACCGAATTATCGAAATTCTAATCTTTCTTGTGGCGACAATCTTGAGCCCCGTGACCCCGCTTTCCACAAACCCAAAGAACTTCCCTTAATTTTCTTGTAATCCTTCCCTTTGGTGCTAACGGCTTGGCGGTTCTCTTAAGATTTTTCTTGAAATTCTTATTCGAATTTCAAATTTGGACTTGCTTGATTGTCCTACCACCATGTTAGCATTAGCATTAGCCGTTTCCTTTTTGTCTCCCTTCCAAAGGTGATCTTCCTCAACACGAAGTCGCATAATGAGATCCTCAATGGACATGTCCCTTCGCTTGTGCTTTAGGTAGACCTTGAAGTCATTCCACGACGGTGGAAGCTTTTCAATAATGGCTCCAAATTCAAAATGTTCATTTACGATGCACCCTTCAAATAAGCAATTCATGTATCGAACTTGCGCTTCTTCCACTTGCTTTACCACGACTTTGAATCCACCATATTGTATTTCAAAAACTCGCCTACCACGAACTTTTTAGCCCCCGCATCTTCGCCTCGTGTATTTCTTTTTCGAGAAGATCCCAAACATCCTTTGCGGTTTTACATTCATAATAGACATCATACAAAGTATCATCAAGTCTATTCAAAATGTAATTCCCGCAAAGAAAGTCGAATTCTTCCATGCTTCAATAGTAAGGAGAGTTTCCCTGACAAAGGGTTCTCATCGATTTCGAAACTTCTTCCTTCACTATGTTGGCAAGATTCATAAAGTGGTCACCGAACGGCATTTTCTCGCGCCACCTTTTAAAGTCAAGACCCTTGAACTTATCTCGTCTTTCATCTTTGGGATTGCGATGTGGATTTCTCGCCATAAGAGATGTCATTTCAAACTAGTATGAAAACAACAATTTCGTATAAATCGCTGACTAGTTTTTGTAAAAACAAGTGACAAATTATATGCAATCAACTATTGTATGTAAACCAAAGATAACATCAATTTCGTCTTAGATTGTTGGAACAATTATACAATATGCATATCACTGAACTATAATTATCATGCGTGAATTCAATTATAAAGAACTAAATTAAATCATACCAGAGGCTTGCACTAAATAGCAATGTCCTAAGACGAAATTTCCTCCAATTCGGTGTATGAATGCTTCAAGAGGTTCGTCCCCAGGATACAACTGGATTGATCTTTGATTACACACCAACCAAAGAACCTTTCTTGTGCAACAGTAAAACTTCTCTCAATCAAAAACTTGATTCTTTCTTCCATTTCGTACATACTATATATAGACAAATAATGTCTCTTATGAACAAATACATGCAACTGTTCAAAAACGTTGGTTGTTAGTGGTTCATTTAACCACTAATGTACACACCTGTTATAACAAAAAATCACAACTGTTCACAAATGTTCACAACTGTTCACTACTGTTCACAACTTTTAGGAAACTAAAAGTTATCAAACGAACCTTTAAGTAATTACGAAATTACTTAATTAAAAAAAAATATATATTTAAAAATTTATGTTGTGAATTGGCTAAGTTCTCATATGAGACTAATATTGGATACTATACAAACTCAATATATTTCAACAGAAGAAGGCTTGGGTGTGCAAGGTTTTATGCTTATTTTGATGTGGAATGTGGCGATTGGTGTGTTGGGCATGCATGCAGCTGGTGGGAGGAGTGGTCGTATTTTGTTCAAATAAGCACATCCGTGTTCTATTTATTGGTGATTATGTGCATTTTTGGCTAGTAGGGGATTGATTGGTTGGAGAAGGTGCTAGTTGTATTTTGTGCATTTTTTGTAATTCTTCGATCTTGTTATGTTGGTGAGGATTCAAGGTGGATGTTTCACGTTGGTAGTTCCTCAAGGATGATCGATGCAAGCATGACAGTGAAAATGTCCCATCAAGAGAACATATATCATAAATCTTCTTCTAATACGTTTATGGTCTCTAATTGGGAATTTAATCAAACAGTTGGTGATCTTGAATTCAATCCAAACAGGGCATTAAACTAACTTGTACATATAAACTTCAATCATGAATCTCTGCAATTCCAAATTTGTTCTCACACTTCTTTTCTCCTAAACTTCAATCATGAATCTCTGCAACTCTCACGTTGAACAACCCATGTTGAAAAGTACAAGGTTTTTGGCAGAAAGAGATCGATCAAATGGGTAAGTACCAATCAAAACTGAGAACAAATAAAGGTAAGGTCTTGAATCGATTGAAGATTTCTCAAAAAGGGATGATCATTTATGCCATTTATGCCAAGATCGAACCCAAGCATGAACACCAATAAATCGTCAGAGCTTCCTTGCTCTAACCTAGATGAAATCACTTGTAAACGTACATACTTCCCAATTCCAATGAAGAATACCTGTGGGGATATATGATCCACCTTTAAAAAGGGACAACAAAGAAAAAGGTACATAAATACTCGCATAAACTTATACGTACCTCCGCAAGTGAAGAAGACCAGTTTGAGTAGGCAGACAACGAAGAAAAAGGTATGAGTGCGGCACGGTAGGCAGAGTTCTTGTCAAAGGAGTTCAAGTTTGGGTTGAAGAAGGATCGATCAAGAGAAAATCTCCAATTTCCACGACAAAACAAGAGAAAACAAACGAAGAAAATAAGGAGCGTGGATTTTTTTTTCACTTGCGGTTACAAGATTATCAAACATCAACTAAAACAGTTTACACATGATTTTTCATGATTATTTTTAGTTTTTGCTATCAAACACACCCTTTGTGAATAAGAAAATGTAAGCCAGAAAAATGTAAGCCGAGCTTTAGCAGATTTGGGCAAAAACCTTTTAGCCAAGGCCACTTGGGATATGCCTCAGCCCTTCCAAGCCCGACCTAGCAGCTCTGCTTGCTTGGGTGTTTTTCCAAAAGTAAGGCACATTTACAATTTATTTCACAAAATAGGGTGGTGTACTTTGAAAATAACAAAAATAGCCAATAAAGCCTTTTGAAAAGGCGTTATTGTTTTTGATGTTTGTGACGTGGCGGTGAGGTGGCGGTGAGGTTGTATGGATAATGCCTTTTGAAAAGGCGTTATCCGTACAATTGCCCCGCAACCTCACCGCCACGTCACAAACATCCAATAACGCAGTTCGTGAGGTGGCGGTGAGGTGGCGGGTCAATTGTATGGATAGCACCTTTTCAAAAGGCGCTATCCATACAACCTCACCGCCACCTCACAAATTTCCAATAGCATTTTTTCAAAAGTCGTTATTGGCTATTTTTGAAGTTTATGAGGTGGAGGTGCGGTGGCGGGGCATATGGGACATAATTTGTAAAGGTTTGTATAGATAGCTCCTTTAAAAGGAGCTATTTATACGTTTGCCCTTCCACCTCACCGCCACCTCACAAACTTCAAAAATAGCCAATAACGTCTTTTGAAAAAGCGTTATTGGAAATTTGGTGAAATTGAGAGGATTAGAAATAACTTCTCAATTATAAAAAACAATAACGTTATTAATAAACCCACCAAGCCATATCATTAATAACTTCTAGTCCATAATACACGTTAGTGAGTGTTACGATTTTGCAAGATGTAAATTTCAGATCAACACAACCTATGCCTTTAACATGGACAGTAGCATCATTTCCCATGTACAAGACAGTATTTTCATCTACTGCCTCCATGGTTTTTGAAGAACCTCTTGTTCTTGCAGACATGTCGAGTGGCACAAGAATCAACCCACCAAGCCATATCATTTTCAACGATGTTGATTTCAGATATCATAGCAATGAGATCATCATTGTCGTTACCTGCACCTTTTGCAGCGCTAGAGGAAGCATGATTTTTTCCTTGCTTCCTCTTCCAATGATAACATTCGAATTGAGGTTGCCATCTTTTCCGCAGAACCAACAAGTGACTTTCTGCTTCCTTTGATTCTGATTTTGGTTATTCGATTTCTCCGAACCAGTAGGCTTTTTGAAACCACCAGGCTTGTTAGGCCTGTTCAGCAGGGGCTTTTTGAACTTAGCCGCTTCCATCACATGCACCTTTGAAATCTCCTGAGCATTCTACTCTTTTTCATTTTCCTGCATGCGACAATCCTCTTCTACATGAAGATGGGTAGTAAGTTCATCAAGAGTTATGCCTCTTTTTTATGCTTAAGAGTTCGTTTGAACTCCTTCCAGGATGGGGGGGGGCAGCTTATCAATATTAGAAGACACAACAATTGTTTCATCCATGACAAGATTGTGTTGAGAGAAATTATTTCTAATCTTCTCAATTTCACGAAATTGTTCCATAACAGACCTTTCATAAACCATTTTAAAATTAATAAACTTTGATTTAAGGAGTTTCTTATATCAAAAGACGTTATTGGCTATTTTTCAAAATGTTTTTTGATTACATGGATGTGCCTGAGGATCGTCAAGTGAAGTTAGTAGCTTACTAGCTACGTGGGGGCGTTGCAACTTCATGGGATCAGCTACACTCGACAATCGTCAAAAATAAGGCAAACACCCCATCAAATCTTGACAAAAAATGAGGCGCTATTGAGAGGATGGTTCCTCCCTGCCGACTTCGAACACGTGCTCTATTGGTTGTATCATCTGTGTTCGCAAGGATCTCGTTCAATTGTCGAATATACTAAAGAGTTTTACCGTTTGAATGCTAGGAATAATCTCCAAGAATCCATGACCCAGCAGGTTTCTCATTATGTTGGGGGCTTGCGAGATACAATCCAAGACCAGTTGCTCATCCATCGAGTCTACCACCTCTCCGAGGCAGCAAGCTTGGCCTTTCAAGTTGAATCCAAACTGACCAGGCCAACACCTAAACCAACCTACTATAGATGTCCATCACTTGACCATCCTACGCCCTCCCTTGTGTTAGACCAGATTGATTAGCAATGACTTCAAAACGTGTAACACTGCCACTTTCCTAAAAAAGTTTTGCTCTCTACACTACAATAGTCAGCAAATATCCTAAAGGATACGATGAAGCAAACTCAACTTTCACTTTGCAGTAGTGAAAGATGAAAACATGTTAATTTTGAGATAATTTCTTCCTCCCTAAACCTCTTCTCTTATAGAACACTGGTCAGACCAGTTAGAGAGAAAATTGGGTAATGGAGTAATGGAGCAGTTTCAACTGCTCCCACTCAATCAAGTCTTGAATGGGTTTATTAACTGCCCATTTAATGCTTGAGTGGGTCAATCTAATAACTACCCACATTGTAATTTCGAAAATGGTAAAAAAATTAATGGTAAAAAGTTTTACCCATGGTTAGCTCGCAAACAGATACACACACGCGCATGTGCTTAGTGCTAAGTGCACCTATAAAAGCGCCTAAAATGCACCATATGAGTCGCGCGCGCTCGAGCGTCTGGCTTACTTTGCATAGCACTTGTGTTTTAGTTTACATACACTGTAGTGCATAAGTATATATATACTCTTTAAACTTGAAGTTTCTAACCAATGTGGGACTAAATATTTCTTTTGAAAATGTCCAACAATCCCCCGCCATTTTCAAAATAATCAGATCATTTAATCCACGAAATCTCAAACATTATATGCATAAATAATGGTATCTTGCGATTTGAACCACTAATTTGTGAAAAGCTCATTACATCATATCAAAATTACATGGTAGATAAATTTTGAACCAATGATTCTATTCGATATATAGCATAAACATATCACGCATATAACTTACACCGGCAAATAGCCATAAATATCCTGACACATTCAACATTGGCCTTGTGTCCCGTATCTTCTTGTGAATGTCTTTGGAGCCAAACCCTTGAACTCCTTGAAGCACCGCACTTCACATCCACATAGGTAGTCTCCATTCTAGTACCCCCATAATTTAAGCACCTTTAGAAAACTATTAAGAGATCATCTCAACCTCCTCTCTTTACATGCAGGTATCGAGCACTAACAACCTTCGGATGATTATTAGAATTTAGTGTTCACAGTCACACTTATAATGAACTTTGACTGCATTGAACTCAAGACTTAACGTAATGTTAGGCGTCGAGTTGAGTTTCCACTATTGGTGACCTGTAATTCAAGGCTTGAGACCCATCCCCCTTGATATTTTATTCACCAAGTCTCTTGACAATCCTTTAATAAGGGGATCTGCCAAGTTTTGACTAGATCTCACATAGTCAATCGTGATAACTCTACTTGTTATCAATTCTCTGACACAACTGTGTCTCATTCCAATATGTCTGGATTTACCACTTTACACTTGGTTATAAGCCCTTGCCAATGTGGTCTTATTATCACAATGGATAGAGACTATAGCTACCGATTTAGGCCAAATGGTATCTCGTGTAATAATTCACGTAGCCATTCAGCTTATTTTGAAGCCAAGGCCAGCTCAATAAACTCTGATTCTATGGTAGAACTAACCATTAAAGTTTATTTCTTTGAAGCCCACGAGATTGCACCTCCAACAAGTGTCAAGATCCACCCACTTGTGGATGCATGATTTTAATCTTTCATAATCCAACTTGCATTTGAAAATCCTTCTAAAACCGAAGGATATCCACTATAGCATAAATCATAGTTAATTGTTTTCTTCAGATATTTCAAAACTCTTTGAATTGCAAACCAATGCAACTCACTTGGATTAACTGTAAATATGCTCAACTTGCCTATTGCCAAGGCAATATTCCGGCCTAGTGCATGTCATTGCATACATTAAACATCCAATTAATTTAGAATACTCCAGTTGTGAAACTGGGTTGCATGTATTTTTCACTAGCTCAATACTTGAATCTAGCGGGTGGAAACAGGAGCACAATTCAAATGATTGAATCTATAGAGAACTTTCTTAATATAATGAAATCGAGTTAAAGTAATACTCCCCTCATCTCTTACAATCTGAATTCCGAGTATGACATCAGCTTGCCCCATATCTTTCATTTCAAACATGCTTGAAAAAAACCTTTTGGTCAACTGAACTTGTTCTAAGTCAGTTCCAAAAATCAACATGTCATCTACGTAAAGACAGATAATGACACCATTGCCTTTTTCATCAAACTTGCTATATGCACATTTATCAGATTCATTTATTTTGAATCCAAAAGCAAGTACAACCTGGTCAAATTTTTATGTCACTGTTTTGGTGCTTGCTTTAAACCAAACAATTATTTTCGCAATCTACAAACTTTATTTTCATGACCGGGCATTATGAACCCTTCAGGAACGTTGTTTTGACATCCATTTGGTGGATGACCAGCTTGTTTATAGCTGCAATTGCAATAAGTAATCTGATAGTAGCAATTCTAGCTACTGGTGAATAGGTATCGAAATAGTCTATTCCATGTTTTTGGGTGAAACCCTTAACAACAAGTATCACTTTGTGTGTTTTCAATGGATCCATCAACTCTTCTTTTCCTTTTGAAAAGCAATTTACATTTAATGGGTTTACACCCAAGAGGTAGATCAACTAGCTCCCAAGTGTTATTTCCCATTATTGAATCCATCTCATCGATTAATGCCTCTTTCCAAAAGTTGCATCTCTTTCTTTCATCGCCTCCTCTACTATTTGAGGATCGGCCTCCATATTAAAACAATACGAAATTTGTCTAGTTACTGTTTCTCTACTTCCTTCAACTAGGAATGTATAGAAATCCGAACCAAATGACTTAATTTTCCGAGCTCGTTTGCTCCTTTTAAGTTCAGGAAGTTCTACTATTTCTTTGTCATTTTCAATTTCTATGACTTCCTTCCTTTTTTGGTTTTCTTCAGGAATACTTTTGGGAACAAATTTAAATCTTGTCTCATCAAAGATTGCATCCCTTGATTCAATTACAGTGTTTGCTGAAATCGAGTTATTAGGCTCAATTACCATGAACCTATATGCCTTACTATGTTGTGCATATCTAATAAATATGCACTTCATTCCCTTTTTACCCAATTTTCTCTTTTGGGGTTCAGGTACTTTTACTACTACTCTACAACCTCAAACTCTTAAATAATTAAGGTTTGGTTTTCGCTTATTCCGAAGCTCATATGGGGTGACTTTATTCCTCTTTTGTGGAATTCTATTCAAAATATAGCATGCAGTCAACAATGCCTCTCCCCAAAATCCACTACTCAAACCAGAGTTTGATAGCATAACATTAACCATTTCGGTTAGAACACGATTTTTACACTCAGCCACACCATTTTGTTGTGGTGTATAAGGGACAAAGTCTTATGAACTATTCCAGTGGATTCAAAGTACTTTGGATTATAGTACTATCCTCACCTATCAGACCTTAAACATTTTATAAAGGCCTTACATTGCAATTCAATTTCTGCCTTATAGGCCTGAAACTTAACCATTGCTTCATCTTTGAAATGCAACAAATAAACACGACGGAACTTGCTATAATCATCAATAAATATTATATAATATTTATTGCCTTCTATTGATAGTGTACTATGTATGTCACATACATCAGAATGTATTAAATCAAGCAACTTTGAATTTCTTTCAACATTAGGAAATGAATTTCTAGTTATTTTTGTTTTCATGCATGCATTTGCAATTTCCTTCATATTTATCAAAATAAGGCAGTAACTTTAGATTTACCATATCATATAATTTTCTGAAATGAATATGTCCTAATCTATGATGCCATAAAAATAAATGAGACTCAACAAGATACGCAGAAACAATATTCTTATTAGATAAAGCGATTGCATTGAGTTTAAACGTGCCCTCATAAGTATAACCCTTCCCTACATATACCCCTCCCTTGGAGAGTATAAATTTGTCAGCTTCAAATACAAGCCTAAAACCAAACTTATTAAAAAGACTACCCGACACTAGATTCTTCCTCACTTCTGGTGCATAATACACGTTAGTGAGTATTACAATTTTGCCAGAAGTAAACTTCAGATCAACACTATCTATGCCTTTAACAAGGACAGTAGTATCATTTCCCATGTACAAGACAATATTTTCATCTATCGCCTCCATGGTCTTGAAGAACCTCTTGTTCTTCCAAACGTTTCAAGTAGCACCAGAATCAACACACCAAGCCATGTCATTTTCAACGACGTTGATTTCAGAAATCATAGCAATGAGATCATCATTGTCGTTTCCTGCACCTTTTGCAGCGCTAGAGGAAGCATAATGTTTTCCTTGCTTCCTCTTCCAATGATAACATTCAGACTTGAAGTGGTCATCTTTCCCGCAGAACCAATAAGTGATTTTCTGCTCCTTTGATTCTGATTTTGGTTGTTCGATTTTCCCTAATCAGCGGGCTTTTTGAAACCACCAGGCTTGTTAGGCTTGTTCAGCATGGGCTTTTTGAACTTTGCTGCCTCCATCACATGCACCTTTGAAATTTCTAAGCATTCTGCTCTTTTTCATTTTCCCGCATGCAACAATCATCTTCCACACGAAAATGGTTAACTAGTTCATCAAGAGTTATATCCTTTTTTTATGCTTAAGAGTTCGTTTGAACTCCTTTCATGATAGGGGCAATTTATCAATAATAGAAGACACAACAATTGTTTCATCCATGACAAGATTGTGTTAAGAGAAATTATTTCTAATCCTCTCAATGTCACGAAATTGTTCCATAACAGACCTTTCAAAAACTATTTTAAAATTAATAAACTTTGATATGAGGAATTTCTTACTTGTTGCATCCTCCTTTGGGTACCTTGCCTCCAGTTTCTTCCACAGTTCCTTGGCAGAGGGGACGTCATTGTAGAGGTCGAACAGTGAGTCCTTCATGGCGTTCAGAACGTGACCTCTACAGGTGTGGTCATCCGTCTCCCATTTTTGCCTCTTCCTTATTTGCTCGACGGTTTCATCATCGGGCTCAATAGGCCTTGGTGTATCCAGAACATACACCAGATGAAGCGCCACCAACAGGAAATGCACTCACTTCTGCCACCTTAGGAAATCGCCTCCATCGAAGTGATCCAACTTCACAATGTTAGCTTACACCTCTTTGATTGACAAAGCCATTGCAACAGCAGAAACGTTCCTTTAGATTGTTAGACCGGATTGATTAGCAATGCCACTTTCCTAAAGGAAGTTTTGCTCTCTACACTGCAAGAGTCAGCAAATATCTTAAAGTATACGATGAAGCAAACTCAACTTTCACTTTGCAGTAGTGAAAGATGAAAACAGGAGCTAATGCCTGGTTAATTTCAAGATAATTTCTTCCTCCCTAAACCTCTTCTCTTATAGAACATTGGTCAAGACCAGTTAGAGAGAAAATGGGGTAGTGGAGTAGTGGAGCAGTTTCAACTGCTCCCACTCAGTCAAGTCTTGAATGGGTTTATAAATTATCCATTTAATGCTTGAGTGGGTCAATCTCATAACTACCCACATTGTAATTTCAAAAATGGTTAAAAATTAATTGTGCACACAGATACACATGCGCACGTGCCTAGTGCTAAGTGCGCCTATAAAAGCGCCTAAAATGCGCCATATGCGCCGCCCCGCGCGCGCATGGCTTACTTTGCATAGCACTTGTATTTTTATTTTACATACACTGTAGTGCAAGAGTATATATATACTCTTTAAACTTGAAGTTTCTAACCAATGTGAGACTAAACATTTCTTTTGAAAATGTTCGAACACCCTGTTACTAATCCCTTACTCTCCAACCTAACCCCAACCATTTCAAAAAGCAAGAAACCTGAGAGCCAACACCAACCAAACCCACCGAAGCCTGGAAGTTCCACCAACCCTTATGCTCGTCCCATGACATTCAAGTGTTTCGTTGTGGACAACCTGGCCACCGGTCAAACGAGCGTCCTCAATGTCGATAAGTCCATCTCGTTGATGATGCGATCTATAAGGCCCTGTTGGGGACTCGGCGGATGACGAGGGTGATCAAGAATTCGAGGTTGTTCCGGGGGATGAAGGAGACCCTCTCACTTGTGTTATTCAACATTCCCTATTAAGCCCAAAAGAACCTCCCTCTACCCGGCGTAATCAACTTTTTCGAACCAGATGCACTATCAAGAGTAAGGTCTGTAGTGTTATCGTGGACAGTGATAGCAGTAAGAACATAGTCTCCAAGGCTTTAGTCAAGGCCTTATCATTACCCCTTGTTGAACATTGAAGTCCAAATTTTGTATTGGAAAATAACTAAACCTTTACTCCCACAGAGGAGAGAAAGGTTTGCACTACAAAAAAAGCAAATCAGAAACGGAATTTTCCGTCTCTAATTTGCAAAAATTCCGTCTCTAATTGCAATCAGAAACGGAACAGAGACGGAATCAATTCCCTCTCTGAAAACGTCGTCGCTGATTCGATCAAAAACGAAAAATTGATTCCATTTCTGATTAGAGACGGAATAGAGATGGAAAAATTTCGTTTTTGATTAGAGACGGATTTAGAGACGAAAATTAGAAACGGAAAAGAGACGGAACAGAAATGGAAATTTTTTCGAAATGGTACATTTGTAACTGCATTCCGTCTCTGATTCCGTTGCTAATCAGAAACGAATCGAGACGGATAATTCCGTTTCGATTCCGTCTCGATTCTGTTTCGATTAGCAACGGAATCGAGAGACGAATTCTTATTTCCGTTTCGATTCCGTTTGTGATTCATGTATATATTCTGGAAAATTAGAGACGGAATAGCAACGAATGTTTGAATTCCATTGCTAATCCGTCTCTAATTTTCATTTTCGTTTAATTTTCAAACATAAACATAATCCAATTGGTTCTCCAACCTATAACTTGAAATTACAACCATATGACCTACTCCATCGCCTGCACCACCTCCAACAACTCCTTGGGGGTGCTAACATCCCACAAAAAAGACAAATTTGACATTCATACATCGACAATATATATCAACAAATATTCAAAAGAGAAAAAAAAAAATGTAAAAATCAAAATTTGAAAAAAAAATTTATATATCCACTAAAATTGTCTTGTATTACAAAAGCTCCAAATTTCTAAGTATTCAAAAAAACCACCAATCCTATTGTTCAACAACCACAAAAAAAAACTTACAATCCTATAAATATGCACAAAAAGAATTAAGCTTAATAACCAAGAACAAAATCCATCTAATGTTCAACGACTCCAATCACCAAAACTCCAACATGACCGGTCGAATAAGAAGAGCAATAAGGACTCCATATAATAACTATAACGCAGCCTTTGAAGCACTTCGATTCTCCATCCGAGGACAACAACCAAGTGATAATGCATATTCACAGGGTTCCTTCCGAGCGATCTGAACCAAATAGAGAGCTAAATAGCGCCCAGAACAGATCCGCTCCAACGTCTGGTAAAAGCAATACACCACAAAACATCAAGAGCTTTCAAGGAAGTAAAAATATATAGGAAAAGAAGGGAGAGGCCGGAAAGTATATGGGGTTCCAATCGTCCAAGAATCGAAATATGGATGAGCCTACCTCAAATTTTTAGTCTTCTTTCACCCGATAACATTACATACAAATTTTAACTTCAGTGTGATAGATGAGGAACTATCATCTATCAAAGTCTTTCTTTTCAAATATCCGTTGCATTTATATTAACATTCTACATCGCACCCCTGAAAATGTTTTTCTTTCCTAAAGCATATGATATCCATCCTAGTCAACATCTTCAGACTACTAATCATCCTGTGCAACTATAGCTCACCATGAATTAACATGCATGAGCAATATCTAAACCCCATATTGTCTATTTTTGAATTAAAAAGGAGAAATAACTACAAAATCTACATCGAAGAGGTAACTTGCATGAACAGAATAACTTCTCAAAACCTTTTTGGACATCTTGGTTTATCAACCCCCCTCATTTGTCATTTTCTATAGATAAATGTGCCAATTTTGGTCAATGTGTAGTTTTGTTCTCAACTATGCAACCTCAAGGATGGTTTACTTGATTGCATCATGTAATCTCTATCAGCCTAGCCAACACAAAAGAAAGGAAAACAAGCCAACCAAAACTAACCCCTATTTTGTACATGGGAAACTGAAAAGCTTAGTTTCTTCGGTTCTTCTAATTAATTGTTTCTTCATTTACAAAAATACAAATTGCAGTGGATGCGCAAGCTTGAAAGTAGCAAAAAATTTATAAAATAAAACATTAAGCCTCATCTACCTAATAGAAGCTAGAAATCCAGAACATAACAATACTAGTTATAAAGGAGATAGCAAAGTTATAGTCTAGCTTCAGCTCCCAGAACAATTAGACTTCATCGCGAGACACCATGTCACAATTCACAAGGGCTCGTTATCAATTTGCCCATCATATAAGATTTAATCACAAGTGAAAATAATGGATACAAATTTGGCAAAAAAGTCTAATGCAAGAAGCCAAGAACCTAACAAAAAAAAATCTGGTATGCACGTATGAACTCTATCTTTCTGAGAATAAGTATCATTATGCAAACACACTTTTAAGTCATCATGGAACCAAAAAAAATCAGTTTCTTCCATTGCAAACGACCAACAGGCAATGGTTGAAAAAATGACAGGTAAAAAAGACATGGGTACAAAAGAATTAGGAAACAGAATTGAAAAAAAAAAAGAATTGAAGAACTTCAGCTCGAACAAGATTTTAACTTACCATTTCCGCATAGATTTGCAATTGCCCCAAATGACCATTCGAAGTGTTTGTGGATCTTCGCATCCGCATCTGTCATTGACAACAAACCGATGCCTCCTTCACCCATTATAAGCTCCTGGTTGCTTTCTGAAATTAAAAAAAAAATCAGATGGCATGGAATAATGGAAGGAACGATATTCATATCTTTAAAGAGGTGGACATGGTGATACATTTTTGAGTTCAGATAAATTGGTCATTATAATGCATATTTCCTACACAACAACTCAAGTCAAAATGAAATTAAATTTAATCAAATCAAAAATACTTACCATTATAAGCACATATTGAAAGTTACCACAATTTTAATGGAAAGTATATACTATTTTACTTGTCAAGCATTAATCAAGCACATATTAAATGCGGACACATAACTACCAATTGACATTCGATCGAGCTTAATGGAAACTTCATTCTGGGTAGCCAATAACAAATGATTTGAGACTAAGCCTTTTTTTTTTTTGAGTTTTTGGTGTTGTCCAAGTTGACGCTTAATGGACAAGCATAGTGAAATTCTTATGTTCAACATACATGGAATCGAGCAAACATACAAACACCGAATAGTCAAGCCTAAGATATATACATACAATCTTATAGCACCGAATGCGAAGGGATGTCCAAGAATAAAAAAAAAACAAAAAGAAATCCAATTAAATATGCAAATTACCTACCTTCAAAGCGAATAGATTTGCTACTACTTTTACTGCATGAATTCGACTTCAAAGATCCTCCGACTCGAGCAATGACAAAATCTTTTGCAATCCCACCGCAAAGATAAACAGATTGACTTAAGAAACTCGCTTCATACACCCGTTTAGAACATAATTCGGTTCGACAAAAAAAAAAAGAGTGAACACACAAAGGATACTCTTTTATATGTATTACCTCGCTTTCCATGGTTAAATGTGTTTTGAAATGAAATGCTCCATTTTCCTCTATGACTAAAGGGCTCACCAGTGCCACCCCATACACACCATGAATCCATCTCTGCGTCCAACGCTGAATTAACCAAGTAATTGAAAACAATGGAATAAATTCACATACGTGAGTGTATGAGAAGGAAACCGAGACTCAATTTAATAAAGAAATATAACTAGTTGAGGCTCGGCGAATGTGAGCTCCCGAGAGGATAAATGAGTTTATTTCAAGTCTCCAAAAGCACATATATATTTTGAGCTTAAATTCATTTCCGTCGATGAAAAGTCGCAACAAGAACAAAGATTATCAAGAGAGAATTTCAAAAATGCCATTGGAGCACATATAACAATTTCCGCCATCCCGTGTTATTCAAAGTGCTCCTGGTCACAAAGATAAAAAACTCTCTAACACACTATACTATCATTCCGCATTTTGTGAGAAGTGCAATCATATAGATGCTATTAGAAAGTTAATTTCTAGCAAATGAGTCATCCATGCAAACTAAAGGGTGAAACCGAAATTAATAAAACCATAAAAATGCAAGGAGAAGGAAACAAACGAAAGAATCGGTGTTAAACTTACTCAATGAATGGTACCCAATCATTACTATGTTTGGGAATGGTTCAATGTATCAAGTCTTGTTCATTGTTGAGAGGCCGCTTTCTAGATATGAACGCATACCTACAAGCCATGAACCTGGATCCCAACAACTGCAAAAAGAATGAGAAGGAAAAATAGTGAGAAAAGTGCAGTAAATATAACCATTTTCAAGTCCCTAAAATTTCTTAAGATTCCGCTACAAAAAGGTACTTGGAAAGTTGAAGCTCAGTTCAACAAGTCCTTTCAAAATCCTTCAAGTATCCAAAAATCATGATTGTACTTGAAGAAGTCCAATAGGATAGCTAAGGCCAGGCTTTGGACGCCATTATTTTTGGAGATAGTCGCATGCTAGCCTCCTCTTCATAAAGGTTTCCTCTTCTAATACTTGGATGATCTATTTGGCAGGAACAACAATGTCAGACTCAAATTATACAGCTGGGGTCAGCTATGTGGATTGGGTGTTTCCCTTCACCTTGATTAATGCGGTTGATGTAATCCATTCATATAACAGCTACTGTGTGCCTAATGAGGAATCTCAAAATTTCAAAATGAACAACTAGCTGGGAATCAAGTCAAGGTTTATTAAAGAAATGGTGTTTTTATTTAACTACCGGGTTATTAAAGAAAATGTGTTTTTATTTAACTAAAGAAAGATGCCATGGATTAAAAAACAAATAAAATAAAATCCTATGTATCATTAATTTCAAAGCCACCATCAGCATGAACTTGATCAGAGTTACATGGCTCACAAATTCACAATGGGAATGTTTGACATAGGAGAAAGAAACAAATCATCACATGGCAAGTAGGGTACAAAAATAAATAAATGGTTATAACATAAGAGATCTTTATTCCATGTGTAGGTTTTAATACTATTTATCTATTTAGTTTTTATGTAATAAACAGGGGTCTTCATATGGGTTTGGGTTATCACTTGTCACAGGGTCAACACTTCAACTTGCTCAATAAGTTCAGATTCACCTAACTGTCAACAATGCGTATAATATTTAATAACGAAACGTAGGAGCAATATCAACAAATTAATGCTAACATGATATTAAAAAACATATAATCAATATAATGAACCACCCATGTATTACAAAACTATTGACCAAGAAACACAAAAGAACGGACACCCATAGAGAAACATAGTGAGAGGCTTGCAAGGACAGCTTCCCTTTCTTCCTTTTTCCCTTTTTTTATTATATAGGTAAACCTCATAAATTTAAATCAAGTTTAAATTAATACAAAGATGTAAAGAGTTACAACCAAATCAAATTTATTTAAATTATACATTTCTAGCTTTGTCTCTTTAACAAGCTTTCTTGAACTTCAAGATCTCTTTTGTGCAATAGCAAATTTGTGCTGATAACATGTATAACCTAAAGTTGGCCTTGCTAAAGACTTAAGCATGGAAGGCTTAATTAAACTAACAATTAGAAGAGCAAGTAGAGAAGGGAAACAAAAGAGAAGAGAGTTAGAGATAATGTAGAGATTGTATTTCAAGAATTTTTATATTGTGTACAAGAGAATGAACTCCATTTATATGCCCTTGATCATGATATGATCATATGTACTTTGAACAAAGATTACAAGCTACACTTAGTGGACAAGGTAAATAGAAGAGTACACAAAGTGGAACAAGTAACATATAGACAACAAGTAATTACATAGTTGATGTTACAAATACATGTCGTCGTGAAGATTCATCCAAATATTTGCCAACATTGCAATCGAATTGTTACTCACCAAAACAACTTGTGTATAATAAACTTGCAAAAAAATAACTAAATACATGAAACAATAAATTCTCATGCCCGAGTAAAAATCACAGATCATTGTAAAAGCAAACAAAACATGTCACTGCCAATTAACCAAAAATAATGTTTCGAGAGGAAAGAGGGAGAACTCATCAATGAAACACAGCGAGGCGCGGACTGAATGAGAGCACAATGAGAGAGCAGAGAGGTCGAATAGGGGACTGAATGAGAGCACGATGTGAGAGCCAAGAGGAGCAGAGGCGCGGACTGAAAATGTGCAAGACTGGCGCTACGACCAGAGCAGGGCAGCGCTACCAGGGAGCAATGGAGTGCGAGGACGACTTGTTGGGGGTTGGGGATTTGGGGGCGGTGGATCGGAGAGAGACGGAGAGAAGAGAGAGAGACACCACTATAATCGGTTGAGCAAAAGACGGAGAGACCAGAGAGAGAGAGTTGAGAGCAACGAACAGAGACGAGAGATTTGTTGGGGGTTAGAGATTTGGGGGCCGGTGGACCTGGAGAGACGGAGAGACCGAGTCTAGAGGAGACAAGAGTATAGAGGAGAGACGACGAAGACGAGGTTTTCTCGCGGGGGAGTTAGGGCTTTCGGTGGTGGGGAGGACGAGGGGGTGTTGGAGGGGGTAAAGGGGAAATCTAGAGATTTGTTGCACAAATCTCTAGATTTGATGAACGGGTATAACAAAATAAAGTTTTGGTGGGAATGTTGGCGCCATTTTTTAGAGACGGAATTTAATTTCGTCTCTAATTCCGTCTCTAATTCCGTCTCTGATCCGTCTTAATTCCGTCTCCGAATGTTTCCGTCTCAATTCCGTCGCTAACTTTTTTTTTTAGAAATGCAACTTAATTCCGTTTCTAATTCCGTTTCTGATTTGCTATTTTTTTGTAGTGTTGGTTTCTCACTTAATATATGGTCCAACACACTTCATTATTGTTTAAGTGAGAAGTGGGTTGGAGTGAGTGGACCATGGGGTTTCACTAGGTAATCACCCTATTTAAATAATCTTTGACAATGGCCTTGGGCCTTGGGGCCTTTGGGGCTTTGGTTTGTTCAAGACTTACCCATTCACAAACATAGTTTTTATTTTTTCATTTTTTATTTTCGTTTTTGAATAAAACAAAAGAGCACCAACAGTTGCTAAGTTCGAATTAGGAGTTAATTAACTATCAATTAGTGGCACACTAATTAAGACCACTAATTAGATAGTTACTGAAAAAACTGTCCACTAATTGGATAGTTAGATAGTTCTCTATAATAGAAGAGTCTATGGACATAGAAAATACATGTTTTTCGAAATCAAATTTATGTGATTTGTGTTTTTGAGAGAGAGTCGATTTTGCAGTTTGAAGGTTCTTTGATTGGTGCTTTGATCAAAGAAAAAACCAGTTGTATCCTGGAGATAGAACTCCTAGTTGAATTCAGCACCGACTTGGAGAAATTTTCTATCTTAGGTCATTGCATTGCAAGCCTCTGGTACACTTTGTTTATTAATCTTCTTAATTGTTAAATCAGCATGTTTAGTTGCTTGTGATAACACTGCCATGTTCAGATGTATGTTCAAAATAGATTGTTTAGTCTAACAATCTAAGACAGAAAAACCTACATTTTATTAATTTTGATTGAATCTACTTGCTTGTTTATTATTATTGTTTTCTGATTCGAATATACTTGCTGTTTTGTATATTTTAGAATCAATCTGAATCTGAAATGACATCATCTCATATTGTTAATGATATGACAATCTCTACTATCGCATCCAATTCTAAGGATGAGAGGCTTGAAAAGTTTAAGGGACTTGATTTCAAGAGATGGCAACAGAAAAAAAATTTATGGTTGACCACTATGAATTTAGCCAATGTCATCAGAGAGGAGGTTCCTAAGACGAATGAGAATCCGATCACCAAGGAAACCATGATGACAATTGAGGCATGGAAGAATTCTGACTTCCTTTGCAGGAACTATATTCTGAACAGACTTGATGACACTCTATATGATGTTTATTCTGAGTGTGAGACTGCAAAGGATATTTGGGATCTGCTGGAAAAGAAATATCGAACTGAAGATGCAGGAGCAAAAAAGTTCGTGGTTGGCAAATTCTTGAAATATAACATGGTCGACTCAAAGTCTGTGGTGAAGCAAGTTGAAGAACTGCAAGTGTTGATTCATGAGTTACATGCTGATGGATGTATCGTGAATGAGCATTTTCAAATTGGTTCTATCATTGAGAAATTACCTCCATTTTGGAATGACTTCAAGGTGTATCTGAAGCATAAGCGCAGAGATATGTCAATTGAAGATCTGATCTCGAGGTTGCGTGTTGAAGAAGATCACAGGAAAGGAGACAAGATGGAAGGAAGTGACATTGATGCAAAAGCAAATATGGTGGAAGGAAGCAATTCCAAAGTTTAGAAATTCCAGAAGAAGAATTTCAAAAATGAGCACCCATCAAACAGTTTGCACCGAATGGGAAGAATTTTAAGAAAATCCAAAGAAGTGCTGGGTATGTGGAAAACAGGGTCATAGGGCCCAAGATTATCGTCATAAAAAAGATCAGAATCATGGCAATTCTGGTTTGAACAACCAAGCGAATATTGCTGATGTCCAAATTGATGAAATGGACATTGATCTCATTGTTGTTCTGTCTGAAACTAACATGGTCTTTGACACTCGGGGCTGGTGGATTGACACCGGTGCAACTCGGCACATTTGCAGTGACAAAAGCTTATTTTCAGAGTTTCTTCCTGTTGATAGTGAAGAAAAGCTTTATATGGGAAATTCATCCTCTTCAATGGTTGAAGGCAAGGGTACTATTAAGATGAAGTTCACTAGTGGGAAAATAGTCACTTTACTCAATGTGTTGTATGTTCCCGAGATCAGGAAGAACCTTGTATCTGGACCTTTACTTAACAAGAAAGGGTTCAAGTTGGTGTTTGAGTCTGACAAGTTTGTTCTCACCAAACGTGGAATGTATGTAGGTAAGGGATACCTCACAGAGGGTCTCTTTAAGCTCAATGTTGTAATTGTTAACTCTACTGGTAATAGAATGATCGTTTCAGCGTATATGGTTGATTCATTTAATTTATGGCATGCTAAATTAGGACATGTGAATAAAAGATCTATTTACAGAATGGTTAAATTAAATTTATTGCCTAAGTTCAACATTGATTTAAATAAAAAATGTGAAATATGCACTGAGTCAAAATTTGCTAGGCAAACTTTCAAATCAGTCCAAGAGAGATCAAATGAATTATTAGGATTGATTTATAGTGATCTTTGTGATTTTAAATCCATTCCTACTAGAGGGGGAAAAAATTATTACATCACCTTTATTGATGATTGTAGTAAATATTGCCAAGTCTATTTGATTAAAAATAAAAACGAGGCCTTAGATATGTTTAAAATATATAAGGCAGAGGTAGAAAATCAATTAGACAAGAAAATTAAGGCATTAAGAACAGATAGAGATGGAGAATATGAATCTGCTGAATTTGCAGAATTATGTAGCAAATATGGAATTATACATCAAACGACTGCACCCTATACACCTCAACAGAATGGTGTAGCAGAGAGGAAAAATAGAACTCTAAAAAATATGATTAATTCCATGTTGAATGATTATGGACTTTCTCGAATTTGTGGGGTGAGGCGTTACTCACTGCAAATCACATTTTGAATAGAGTGCCTTTCAAGAAATTAGATAAATCTCCTTTTGAGATATGGAGAGGCAGAAAACCCACTTACAAAACTTTGAAAGTGTGGGGTTGCTTGGCAAAGGTCCAAATTCCCTTACCAAAGAGAACTAAGTTAGGACCTAAAACTGTAGATTGTGTGTTCATTGGTTTTGCTAAGAATAGTGCAGCATATAGATTCTTAGTAGTTAAATCACATATTTCAGATATTAGTGAAAATTCTATTATAGAATCTATTGATGCTGAATTTTTTTAACACAATTTTCCTTTTAAGGAAAACCAAAGTGGTTCATCGCTTAAAAGAATTGCTGAAGAGAGCTTAGATGAATCATCTACTTGTAAGGTTCAAGAACAAGAGTTAGAACCTAGAAGAGGAAAAAGAGTTAAGGTCACAAAAAACTTTGGACCTGATTTTGTTAACATGTTAACTGAAAATGAGCCACAAACCTATAAAGAAGCTATGTCTTCACCAGACGCTCCATTTTGGATGGAAGCTATCAATAGTGAGATTGAATCCATTTTACAAAATAATACGTGGGAATTGGTTGATCTACCATCAGGAATCAAACCAATTGGATATAAATGGATCTTCAAAAAGAAGCTAAAAGCTGATGGCACTATTAAGAAATACAAGGCACGTTTGGTTGCTAAAGGACATAGACAAAAAGAAGGTTTGGATTACTTTGACACTTATTCTCCTGTTTCAAGAATAACTTCCATTAGGATGTTAATTTCCATAGTTGCTTTGTACGACATGGAAATACATCAAATGGATGTTAAAACAACATTTTTAAATGGAGAATTAGAAGAAGAGATTTATATGGATCAACCTGAAGGGTTCGTAGTAAAAGGCCAAGAAAACAAAGTTTGTAGACTTGTTAAGTCTTTGTATGGACTTAAACAAGCTCCAAAACAATGGCATGAGAAATTTGATCATACTATGATGGCAAATGGTTTTAAAATAAATGAATGTGACAAATGTGTGTACATTAAAGAAATGAAGAACTCATTTGTCATAGTATGTCTTTATGTTGATGACATGTTAATTATGAGCTAAAGCAAGGATGTCATAATGTCAACAAAGAAGATGTTGAATTCTAGTTTTGACATGAAAGACTTAGGTTTAGCTGATGTAATACTAGGAATTCAAATCAAAAGGAATAACGAAGGTTATATCCTAACACAATCTCATTATGTTGAGAAAATCTTAAAGAGATTCAATCAATTCGATTGCAAACCTGCTCCAACTTCTTTTGATGCCAATTGTCATCTAATTAAAGAAGAACTCTAAAGAGTCGGTTTGTCAATTAGAATATTCTCAAGTTATTGGGAGTTTAATGTACCTGATGAACTCTACTAGACCTGACATTGCTTATGCAGTAAGCAGGTTAAGCAGATACACAAGTAGTCCAAATGATGATCATTGGACAGCATTGATAAGAGTTCTAAGGTATCTCAAGTATACCTTGAATTATGGATTGGTTTATACAAAGTATCCACTAGTACTTGAAGGTTATAGTGATGCAAATTGGATTTCTGATAATACAGAAACCAAGTCAACTAGTGGATATGTATTTACATTGGGTGGAGCAGCAATTTCTTGGAAATCAACAAAACAAACGTGTATAGCACGATCCACCATGGAATCCGAATTCATTGCTCTTGACAAGGCAAGGCAAATGAAGAAGTTTGAATGGCTAAGAAACTTCTTAGAAGATATTCCTTGTGGCCAAAACCAAGATTCTGACAATATGCATACATTGTGATAGTATGGCAAAGACAAGCAAGAGCTAAGAACAACATATATAATGGTAAGTCGAGACATATAAGGCGCCGACATAATACTATAAGACAATTACTCACAAGTGGAGTAATTAGTATTGATTATGTTAAGTCTAAGGAAAACATTGCAGATCCTTTGACTAAAGGCTTACCAAGAGATCAAGTGAAGATATTATCGAGGGAATGGGCTTAAAGCCATAGAGTAAGTCAAGTCGCGGAAACCTAACCTAGCTGATTGGAGATCCCATGGTCTAGGTTCAATAGGCAAACTGGTTGGACTTGACTTAACAAACAGGACACACAATTACATGTTCCTATGATGAAGTAAGTGTGTTGATAAGATGTTTAGGGTATGCAATATGCATTTAATGACATAGTAATGTCACCTATATGGTAGTAAATGTGGGGTCGCATTTATGAGAATGAAATTAGGCTAAGTTCTCTAAAGCTTTCATGAAACCAGGATCTGTTCAGGACCAAAATGAACAAAAACGTATGGACTGCATTTGGATTCAAGTCATGAGTAAGACTTATTGTCTTGGTTTACTATAAAAGTGAACAGTTCAAGATAAATAAATACATCAACTGCGTCACAAAGTAAACCTGATATGCTTTACTAAGGTTAGTTCAAGTCTTTACGACACTCTTCCTTATAAGCATGACTTAATCATCTCTCTCTCGTATATAATTATTATTTTTTGTTTATGATTTGGCAAAGTTAAGACATATGGGGTGTTACTATTTCCAATACAAATGTGGGGTATTATTGAACATTGAAGTTCAAATTTTGTATTGGAAAATAACTAAACCTTTAGTCCCATATAGGAGAGAAATGTTTGGTTTCTCACTTAATATATGGTCCAACACACTTCACTATTGTTTAAGTGAGAAGTGGGTTGGAGTGAGTGGACCATGGGGTTTCACTAGGTAATCACCCTATTTAAATAATCTTTGACAATGGCCTTGGGCCTTGGGGCCTTTGGGGCTTTGGTTTGTTCAAGACTTAGCCATTCATAAACATAGTTTTTATTTTTTCGTTTTTTATTTTCGTTTTTGAATAAAACAAATGAGCACCAACAGTTGCTAAGTTCGAATTAGGAGTTAATTAACTATCAATTAGTGGTACACTAATTAAGACCACTAATTAGATAGTTACTGAAAAAACTGCCACTAATTGGATAGTTAGATAGTTCTCTATAATAGAAGAGTCTATGGACATAGAAAATACATGTTTTTCGAAATCAAATTTATGTGATTTGTGTTTTTGAGAGAGAGTCGATTTTGTAGTTTAAGGTTCTTTGATTGGTGCTTTGATCAAAGAAAAAACCAGTTGTATCCTGGAGACAAAACTCCTAGTTGAATTCAACACCGAGTTGGAGGAAATTTTCTGTCTTAGGTCATTGCACCACAAGCCTCTGGTACACTTTGTCTATTAATCTTCTTAATTGTTAAATCAGCATGTTTAGTTGCTTGTGATAACACTGCCATGTTCAGATTTATGTTTAAAATAGATTGTTTGGTCTAACACCCCTCACTCCCCGTCCTTTTCCGTACAAGATCATTGGATCAAGAAAGGGACAGACACCAAGATTGCGGAACAATGGCGAGCGTCGTTCTCTGTGGGGCAGTATTATCAGGATGAAATCTTATGTGATGTGGTTGATATGGACGCATGTCATTTTTTATTAGGGTGTCCATGGCAGTATGATGTTCGCGCCATCCACTGTGGCCATGAGAATACATATGCATTCGATTGTTACTCCAAAGGAATCCTTTTAGTCCCGCTACCACCACCTACTATGCCGATTCCACATTCACCTTCGCCCTCCAAACGACTCATCATCATCGATCCCAGGCTCAGCCTTATCTTACTCCATGTGGTGATCCTCTTAAGTAAACAAACCTCACCTACAACAACTACCCACCCCACCTCCTTCACGACTTCGCAAACCTTACACCCATGGACCTACCCAACACTTTACCTCCACTGCGCACCATCCAGCATGACATCGACCTTATCCCAGGCTCGGCCCTCCCCAACCTTCCCCACTACAGCATGAGCCCTCATGAGCATGTCATTTTACAACAATAGGTTGATGATCTACGGACTAAATGTTTCATCCGTGAGAGCCTCAGTCCGTGCGCTGTGACTGCCCTTCTCACCTCAAAGAAAGATGGCTCGTGGAGAATGTGTGTCAATAGTCGAGCAATTAACAAAGTCACCATCAAGTATTGATTCCCCATTCCGCGATTGGAAGACATGCTGGACAACTTGGCGGGTCTACTATGTTTTCCAAACTTGATCTCAAGAGCAGCTACCACCAAATCAGAATTCGGGCTGGTGATGAATGGAAGACCGCCTTCAAAACCTGAAATGGCTTGTACGAGCGACTTCTCATGCCATTCAGGTTGAGTAACTCGCCTAGTACCTTTATGCAACCCATGACACAAATTTTAAAGTTGTTATTGGGGGCGTTCGTTGTTGTTTACTTCGATGACATCCTTGTTTTTAGCAAGGACCTAGAGGACCACCTTTCTCACTTGCGTGCTGTCCTAGGCATCCTCCATTACAATCAATTGTACCTCAATCTCAGTAAGTGCCAGTTTTATCAAGAACGCTTACTGTTTTTGGGTTTTGTAATAAGTGCAACATGTATCCATGTCGGTGAAGACAAAATCGCGGCCACCTGCGACTGGCGTATTCCCACTACTGTTTCAGAGTTGGGCAGCTTCCACGGGCTAGCTACTTTCTATCGACGGTTCATCCGGAACTTTAACAGTCTCGCAGCACCTCTTACGGACTGCTTGAAGCTGCACTGGTTTCATTGGGGCCCTGCCCAAGACAAAAGTTTCAACATTATCAAAAGCAAGCTCTATTCTGCCCGTTTTAGCTTTTGCCCGACTTCTCCAAAGTGTTCGAACTCTAAACTTATGCGTCTATAGTGGGCATTGGTGCTATCTTTGCTTCGAGAGTGGGTCAAGTACACGAGACATCCGATGACACACCTATACTCGGTGGGATTCACAAAGGTTCCTTCCGCATCCTTTCCGAGTTGCAACTTTGCTTCCATTGGATACTTGCTCGGGTTGCAATCCGCCATCCCGAACTGCTCCGACACCTTCTTTGCGTAAGCCGATTGCTTCACTGTGATGCGGTCTTTCTTCTGGTCCACCTTGATACCGAGGTAGTATGAGAGCAGCCCAAGATCACTCATCTCGAACTCCTTCATCATTTGCTTCTTGAATCTCTCAACACCATCAATGCTAGTGTAACATCTCTCGATTTCTAACACGACTTATGTGACACGTGTCAGGATCGTGACCCGGCCACGCGATACTGGACGGTATTTCGAACCTTGGGAGTCGACACCGAGGTAATTTTACGATTTTTGATATGTGTAATAGCATTATGGATTAAATGCGTGTCACGAGCCACTCGAGCGATTTCCTTTTTGTTTATGCGTGAGTTCTCGCCAAGGTAACCGGGGGAGGAAATACAGTAAAAGTGTGCACGTGACGGAGAAAAATACGGTCGATGAGGTAAGGTGAGTCCGGAACCCGTGGGTTTAGGTTGGGGACTTGTGGGTGGGTAAGGCACACCTAGGACACACCTCACCATATTGGTTTGAATTTCAAACAAAAAAAAAAAACCAACCACCCCACCCACTCCCATCACTCACACCTCACACTCCCACTCATTCACGTCACACTCTCATCACTCTCTCACTCTCCTCCCGATCTTTCTTATCACTCACTCACGGGTTTCAATCACTCTCACACATCCCTCTCGGTCAACTCACTCCCACCTCCTCTCGGCTTCAAACCTCTCTCACTCACGCCTCTCTCTCCCTCAGCTCACCGCCGCCTCTGCTCTCGCCGGTGACCGGACCCAGGGACGCCGGAGGAGGCCGCCAACCGGAGGTAACACTCTCACCTCGGTTTTCTCTCTCTCTCGCGTTTCACTTCTCTCACGGGTTCTCTCTCTCTAGGTTCGCTCACCATTCGGTTGGCCGAGACCAAGCCGTCGTCGGAGGTCCCGTGGTGGCGAGGAAGGTCACCGGAGGTCTCACACTCTCTCTCTCTCCCGTGAGCACTCGACCACTCTCCCTCTCCTCACGGTTTGCTCTCCCTCTCGCTCACGTTTCTCTTCATTTCTCTTTGTTTTTGTTGTTGTTCGTCACACTTGTTCGTGTGCATGTGGTTACCGTGACGAGGACCGGCCGAGGGCGACCTCCGGAGACCCACCAGAGTCCAAAACGTCCCGGAACCACCCCCCGCATGGCCCATGCAAAGTACTTGTTGTATACATACAACAAACTCGGTTTTTGCTAAGTGTTGACCCTCTCGCCGGAAAAGGCCCTCACCGGGCGGCGCCACCGCCGGACCACCAGGGGCCGGAACGTGTCGGGGACCCCACCAAAACTCGTATGTGGGTCCCACAACCCTAAAAATGGCCAAAAATAGTTTTATAGGTGCAAAGGAATCAATATTTCATGTGATGTGTACGTTGGAGGCTCGCTAGGAAACCACCATCGCCGGCGGTCCTACCTGGTCGAACCACGATCATTAAAGGTTGTCGAGGTCTCACTTAATATTAGTTGACGTCTAGCAATCCTCGGCTAAGTCCGAAACAAACGTACGTAAGGCTTTTGGAATTAGTTCGTGTGATGCCATCGTCGAGTCGAAAAAATATATAGTTGCTATTCAAACGTCGCGTGGCGATGAATGGCTATGACGTCGTGATCATGTTGCCGGTCCGCGAGACCATGACGTGACCCGCATACGACTGAGCCGAGCCTATGACTCGCGATGAAGCGAATACGTAGTTTGTCTTCAAAACCCGAGAGAGAGTGTCTTCTTTTATTTATTAAAATGTATGACCGTCCGAGCCATTCAAAACATTGGAAATAATGATAAGTTTAAACCTAAGTGTTAGTGAATGACTCGACCTAATAACACGAGTTTCCGACCTTGTCGCGTGTAACGGGAAACTTGAGGATACGCGTTAGGAGTCGCGGGAGTTTTACGTGGATTACGATAATCTCGAGTAAGTACACTTGCCTTAAAAAGCATTTGTACGTTAGTAAGCCAAAGAAAGAAGATATCATGTGATTCATTTTCACTTTTCTTGTGTTCGTTATTATCCCATCATTGGCATTCCATTCTATGTTCTTGTATGTGTGTTCTTGGCATAAGTACGTCTCGAAGGTACATGCGGCCCGCACTAGAAGGGATAAAACGCGGGCACTCGAGCGCACGAGTGTTTGACCACCCCTAGTGATTGTGTGATACCATGTACTTGGATTGTTGTGGATGGTTGTGGATTGTTGTGGTATTGTTGTGGAATATGGACTACTTATTGCCTCTCTTGACTCGTAGAACACGCATGTTTCGATTGCTATCATTTCCAAATTGTCTATCATGCATTCTTGCTTATTTATATTCCCGCATTTCGGTATCTCGCATGATATTTAGACTGTCTTGTTTGTCGTTTCATGAATTATCATTATATTCTTCTCGCTTTACTTTCAATTTCTCTCGATTGCTCACCGTCTAGTTTGTGACGGTGGGTGCGATAAGACGGAGAGCGATAGGGGCAAGGGACCGTGTCTAGGAGATTTTTGTGAGCGGTGGACGTGAGGTACCGAGATGTAGGCTCGTACCTATCCTTTTTGTATGACGTTTATGTATATACATATATGGTTGTTTTGGAACCGGAACTAGGTTTGAGGTGATTTCCATAATTTCATTTTGTTGACTTGGATATGACTGTCTTGGGGTTTCCACATTTATATAGATTCCTAATTTCCCTTGATTGAGTTATTTCCCATTATTTGATTAGAATATGATTTTTGCTTTCATTTTGTATTATAACCGCAATAACTCTTTCATAAACCTTAAAAACCTTAAAATTTTGATAAGTTGAGGTTGACTAGGCTCGTCCGGTTCGGAGAAACCGACTCGGGACTCGCACGGTCTAGTCGGCGTACCCAAATGCATTGGGAATTTGGGGCCGTCACGATTGGTATCGAGCCTACGGGTTTGGTTATATAGACTCGACTCATGTTGTAAATTCATAAAACACAAGCCATTGAAACCAAATGGAAGTTAGGAACGGTCAAACCGAAAAGTGGAAACCCTAGGATTCCGTAGAAACTTAGTCGGGGAAGTAATTGGGCGAGTCAAATTATTTTAATACATATTATGATTGCTATGTATATTATTGTAGTATACGGTAGCTATAGACTGATTCGAGAAGTTCGTTTTCTTGATTCAGACGACGATGACGGATCAGACCGGTCAGGGCGACGATAGCAACACATCTGGCACACAATATGCCAATGCGGACGATGTGCATGCCTTGACTCAGAGAGTTGCGACGCAGGATTCGCAGGCTACGGGAAATGTTACGACTGTTGAGGACACTCGTACCGCCTACCGCTACACCATCGACTCCGACTACACCATTGCCACATACTACTACTCGAGGCGAGAGACCCCGATTGCGGCATCCACGGCTCCGACTGTTAGAGGCGACTCACTGAGGAGTCGTTGTTGCGCCGACACGAAACGAGGCGAGAGGCACACCCTTTAGTGACAAAGGTGATAGCTCGAGCGACAGAGGCACCACCGCGCCGCAACTAATGCGAGGTCACTCCGCTTACGACTCCATCGAAGAGTCCGGAGCCATCGCCGAGGCGAAGCGATGGAGGGAATTTAAGAGACATGATCCCATGAAGTTTTATGGCGGCACGGATGTTAAGGCGAAAGAGTTGTTTCGAAGAATCATGAGAAGATTCACTCGACCATCGCCACGGAGGACCACATGCGAGCGACTATCTCTTCGTCGATGTTACATGGAGAGGCGAGATGATTGGTGGACGACGATCATTACTACCAGGGTGTTCCGAGAGACTGGATCGACTTCAAGACCCGCTTTAATCGAAATACTTTCCACCGATCGTACTTCGAGCAAAGAGGAATGAGTTCATGACGTTGAGGCGGGGCGCTAATGAGTCGGTTATGGAGTATATGGGTAGATTCTCATCATTGTTGCCTTATCTTTGGAGGATCGGCGACAAGAGACGACCGAGTGTATTATTTCACCGAGGGTCTATTACTTACGATCGGTGGTTCCGTAGTCACTACACAACCGAGACTTTACAGATTGCATACGAGCGGAGTTTAGCTTGAGAGAGTTACCTACTTACTCATCCTAAGGAGACTAGATCGGCGGACTGAGTCCCGATTGGAGGAGCATCATCGGACAAGAAGAGGAAGAAGAATAGGTGGAATTTCCGTGATCGCGGGACTCGAGCGTAGGGTCCGTTGCACGATCGACTATTCGTCCGACCCATACTAATCCGCCGCACCTAGCTTTGCTACGTCATCCACCACACTTCTAGTCGATCGGGACGGCGATCACGAGACAGACTGCGAGAGTAGGGGTGCCGATCAAGGAGACAAGCGAGAGGAGGACACGGGGGCCGGTCGACTCGGACACAAAGTTCGCACAAGGACGAGGCCGAGCGGACTCGAGGGTCGCAGGATACCCGCACATTGCAGTGCGGAAAGGTCGATCACATACGGAGGAGTGCCCTCAACCACCAAAAGTACCGCCACGGCATTATCGGCCTCGAAAGAACGCGTTCGAGCGGTTGTTGAGCCCGACCGGGGGCATCCCGAAACCTTGTCGAGGTATGATTTCTATTTGTGGTACTTTCATGCACACCATGTTCGATTCAGTTCCACTGTCTCATTTATTCTTTGGTCGAATGGTAGATAAGCTAGGTTTGAAACCTGTTAGGCTTAGTAAACCCCTCATCCTCAAGACCGCCGCTTTGGAGATAAGATTTACCCGAATTTGTTGTGCCTCGATATTTCGGTAGAGATAGGGGGTTATGAGTTACCGTGGATATGAGAGTGCTCGAGTTTTTGGAGTTTGATGCTTTGTTGGGCATGGATTGGTGGGATCGTTTCATGCTCACATTAGTTGTTATGAGAAGAGAATCACGATTCCGTTAGAAGGTGGTTCGGAGCTCAGCATTCAGGGCACGGCATCGCTACTACCTATCACCAGAGGTAGGGAAGCCACGAGTGACGAGATTGAGATTGTTGCGAGCGTCATGAGCACTGGAGCGAAGCAGGAGATTTGCTTTTCAGAAGTACCAGTTGTGTGTAACTTCCCATATGTGTTTCCGGAGGATTTTCCGGGATTACCACCACCGAGGGAGATTGACTTTATTATTGACCTTGTTCCGGGGACTAAGCCGATCTCGATACCACCCTACCGTATGGCACCCCGAGAGCTTGAAGAGTTGAGGAGTCGGTAGATGACTTATTAGAGTGGGCTTCATCGGTCCGAGTATGTCGCCTTGGGGAGCACCGGTTCTATTTGTGAAGAAGAAGGATGGAAGTTTGAGGCTATGCATAGATTATCGTCACCGAACCGAATTACAATGAAGAACAAATATCCGTTGCCGCGCATTGATGATTTGTTTGATCAGTTAACAGAGCGCAAAGATGGTTCTCGAAAATAGATCTGCGATCGAGCTATCACCACTCGGGATTAGGGATGAAGATCGAGAAAAGACGGCGTTCAAAGACGAGATACTGTCATTTTCGCCATACTGATCATGCCGTTCGGTTTGACTAATGCACCGCAATGTTCATGGATCTCATGCATCGTGTGATGAGGGAATACCTTGATCGGTTCGTGATTGTGTTCATAGACGACATCCTCATCTATTCCAGGGACTCGTGAGGAGCACGAGGGCATCTACGAACAAAGTGTTGCGGACTTTGAGAGATCATCGATTGTTTGCCAAGTTCGACAAGTGCGAGTTTTGGTTGTCGGAAGTCCGATTTCTTGGGCATGTTGTTGGAGCTACCGGTGTTCTTTGTTGACCCGAGAGAAGGTTAGAGCGATGATTGAGTGGCCTACGCCGACTACCGTTACGCAAATTCGCAGTTTTACGGGATTGGCGGGATACTATCGCCGATTTGTGCAAGACTTCTCCAAGATTGCTTTGCTCCGATGACAAAATTGACTAAGAAGAATGCAAAGTTTGATTGGGATGAGGGGTGTGAACATGCATTCAACACTTTGAAGCGAAATTGACTACCGCGCTTTGTGTTAGCGTTGCCCGAGACCGGAAAGACTTAGTGGTGTACACGACGCGTCGAAGGTTGGCTTGGGTTGTGTATTGATGCAAGAGGGCAAAGTTATCGCCTATGCATCTCGACAAATTGAAAGTACACGAGAGGAACTACCCGACACACGACTTAGAGTTGGCTGCAATAGTGTTCGCATTAAAAATATGGAGGCACCACTTGTATGGCGTACGTTTCGAGTTATTCACAGACCACAAGAGCTTGAAGTACTTATTCACTCAGAGAGAACTGAACCTGAGACAGAGACGTTGGCTAGAGTTCTTGAAGGACTATGATTTCTCGTTAGAGTATCATCCGGGGAAAGCTAACGTGGTTGCTGATGCTTTGAGCCGTAGGGGATCGATGCTTTGAGGTGGTCGTATGTCAGATGACTCACGAGTATGGTCTTCTTGAGGCAGCCGAGTTGAGGAGTTCGGCGGACGTACCGGGGACTACCAGGATACAGATTTGTGGTCAGATGAGGTTGCAGACCGTTTCACTACTGACTGTTCTCGAGGGACAGCAAGGCGATGAGTCGTACCAACAATTCAAGAAGATGGGTGACGCTTCGTAACATCCAGATTGGAGTCGGTCGACGACTCTTGTTTGAGGTATCGTGGCGATTGGATTCCATTGGCGGGCCGACTTACGCACCGAGATACTCCAGGAGGCTCACCGTTCTCGATTTTCGTGCATCCGGTCGAACCAAGATGTATGCTCGACATGCGACGTCTCTTTTGGTGGCCAGGGATGAAATCGATGTGTCGAATTCATTAGAGCGTGCGAGATATGCCGGCGTGTGAAAGCCGAGCATCGACGGCTGGAGGATTGCTGCGGCCCACCTATTCCTCAATGGAAGTGGGAGCACATTGCTATGGATTTTGTCGGTGGCTTGCCCCGATCTCCTCGTGGCCATGATAGCATCTCGGTAATTGTGGATCGATTGACGAAATCTGCTCATTTCATACCCGTATCCACTACACACCGAGTTGACAGATGAGCATTCTTTACGAGCGTGAGATTGTCGGACTACACGGAGTTCCGTTGTCGATCGTGTCGATCGAGGAGCGCGATTTTACTTCGTTATGTGTGCGAGCATGCGAGCTCGATTCGGCACTGACTAGAGTTGAGTACGGCGTTCCATCCACGGACAGACGGACGATCGAGAGGTTGATACGGTGTTGGAAGACATGCTCGGGATGTGTGTTTTGGAATACGGCGGGTCATGGGAAGAGTATCTTCATTTGTGCGAGTTTGCTTACAACAACGATTATCGAGCAAGTATCGGTATGGCACCGTTTGAGGCGCTCTATGGCAGGCGCCTTGTAGATCACCTTCTTGCTGGGCCGAGCCAGAGGATGTTGTGACCGTTGGTCCCGAGACTGTTGTTGATCACACTGAGAAGGTACGGCAGATCCGTCAGAGGCTTAAGAGTGCTCAAGAGCGGCAAAAGAAATACTATGATCAGTATCACGATGAGCTTCAATACGACGTGGGGGACTATGTATACCTGAAAGTCTCGCCTCTGAAGGGTCACAAACGATTCGGAATCAAAGGGAAGCTTGCTCCTAGATTTATCGGTCCCTTCAAAGTTGTGAAGAGGGTCGGTAAGGTTGCTTACCGGTTAGAGTTACCGCCAGCCGTCGTCGGTGTTCACCCGATATTTCACATTTCAATGCTTCGACTAGATAAGTCGGGCGAGGCGACGACCTACCGTGGACCTGAGTCAGATCGAATTGCAAGACGATGCCACGTACGAGGAACATCCAATTCAAATTGTCGACCGTAAAGTCAAGGTATTGAGGAACAAGGAAATCCCTTCCGTTCTCGTGAAATGGCAATTCCACGGGGACGAGGAGTTAACTTGGGAACTAGAGTCATACATGCGAGAGCACTTCCCTATCTATTTGATTCCTGAGTCGAAGTTTAGTTTACTTATTAGTAAATTTCGGGGTCGAAATTCTAATAAGTGGGGGAGACTGTAACATCTCTCGATTTCTAACACGACTTATGTGACACGTGTCAGGATCGTGACCCGGCCACGCGATACTGGACGGTATTTCGAACCTTGGGAGTCGACAGGGTAATTTTACGATTTTTGATATGTGTAATAGCATTATGGATTAAATGCGTGTCACGAGCCACTCGAGCGATTTCCTTTTTGTTTATGCGTGAGTTCTCGCCAAGGTAACCGGGGGAGGAAATACAGTAAAAGTGTGCACGTGACGGAGAAAAATACGGGTCGATGAGGTAAGGTGAGTCCGGGAACCCAGGGGTTTAGGTTGGGGACTTGTGGGTGGGTAAGGCACACCTAGGACACACCTCACCATATTGGTTTGAATTTCAAACAAAAAAACCAACCACCCCACCCACTCCCATCACTCACACCTCACACTCCCACTCATTCACGTCACACTCTCATCACTCTCTCTCTCTCCTCCCGATCTTTCTTATCACTCACTCACGGTTTCAATCACTCTCACACATCCCTCTCGGTCAACTCACTCCCACCTCCTCTCGGCTTCAAACCTCTCTCACTCACGGCCTCTCTCTCCTCGGCTCACCGCCGCCTCTGCTCTCGCCGGTGACCGGGACCGAGGACGCCGGAGGAGGCCGCCAACCGGAGGTAACACTCTCACCTCGGTTTTCTCTCTCTCTCGCGTTTCACTTCTCTCACGGGTTCTCTCTCTCTGGTTCGCTCACCATTCGGTTGGCCGAGACCAAGCCGTCGTCGGAGGTCCGTGGTGGCGAGGAAGGTCACCGGAGGTCTCACACTCTCTCTCTCTCCCGTGAGCACTCGACCACTCTCCCTCTCCTCACGGTTTGCTCTCCCTCTCGCTCACGTTTCTCTTCATTTCTCTTTGTTTTTGTTGTTGTTCGTCACACTTGTTCGTGTGCATGTGGTTACCGTGACGAGGACCGGCCGAGGGCGACCTCCGGAGACCCACCGGAGTCCAAGACGTCCCGGAACCACCCCCCCCCGCATGGCCCATGCAAAGTACTTGTTGTATACATACAACAAACTCGGTTTTTGCTAAGTGTTGACCCTCTCGCCGGAAAAGGCCCTCACCGCGGCGCCACCGCCGGACCACCAGGGGCTCGGAACGTGTCGGGGACCCCACCAAAACTCGTATGTGGGTCCCACAACCCTAAAAATGGCCAAAAACAGTTTTATAGGTGCAAAGGAATCGATATTTCATGTGATGTGTACGTTGGAGGCTCGCCGGAAACCACCATCGCCGGCGGTCCTACCGGTCGAACCACGATCATTAAAGGTTGTCGAGGTCTCACTTAATATTAGTTGACGTCTAGCAATCCTCGGCTAAGTCCGAAACAAACGTACGTAAGGCTTTTGGAATTAGTTCGTGTGATGCCATCGTCGAGTCGAAAAAATATATAGTTGCTATTCAAACGTCGCGTGGCGATGAATGGCTATGACGTCGTGATCATGTTGCCGGTCCGCGAGACCATGACGTGACCCGCATACGACTGAGCCGAGCCTATGACTCGCGATGAAGCGAATACGTAGTTTGTCGTCAAAACCCGAGAGAGAGTGTCTTCTTTTATTTATTAAAATGTATGACCGTCCGAGCCATTCAAAACATTGGAAATAATGATAAGTTTAAACCTAAGTGTTAGTGAATGACTCGACCTAATAACACGAGTTTCCGACCTTGTCAGGTAACGGGAAACTTGAGGATACGCGTTAGGAGTCGCGGGAGTTTTACGTGGATTACGATAATCTCGTGTAAGTACACTTGCCTTAAAAAGCATTTGTACGTTAGTAAGCCAACAAAGAAGATATCATGTGATTCATTTTCACTTTTCTTGTGTTCGTTATTATCCCATCATTGGCATTCCATTCTATGTTCTTGTATGTGTGTTCTTGGCATAAGTACGTCTCGAAGGTACATGCGGCTGCACTTAGAAGGGATAAAACGCGGGCACTCGAGCGCACGAGTGTTTGACCACCCCTAGTGATTGTGTGATACCATGTCTTGGATTGTTGTGGATGGTTGTGGATTGTTGTGGTATTGTTGTGGAATATGGACTACTTATTGCCTCTCTTGACTCGTAGAACACGCATGTTTCGATTGCTATCATTTCCGATCTGTCTATCATGCATTCTTGCTTATTTATATTCCTGCATTTCGGTACCGCATGATATTTAGACTGTCTTGTTTGTCGTTTCATGAATTATTGTTATATTCTTCTCGCTTTACTTTCAATTTCTCTCGAGCTTGCTCACCGTCTAGTTTGTGACGGTGGGTGCGAGATAAGACGGAGAGCGATAGGGGCAAGGGACCGTGTCTAGGAGATTTTTGTGAGCAATGGACGTGAGGTACCGAGATGTAGGCTCGTACCTATCCTTTTTGTATGACGTTTATGTATATACATATATGGTTGTTTTGGAACAGGAACTAGGTTTGAGGTGATTTCCATAATTTCATTTTGTTGACTTGGATATGACTGTCTTGGGGGTTTCCACATTTATATAGATTCCTAATTTCCCTTGATTGAGTTATTTCCCATTATTTGATTAGAATATGATTTTTGCTTCCGCTTGTATTATAACCGCAATAACTCTTTCATAAACCTTAAAAACCTTAAAATTTTGATAAGTTGAGGCGACTAGGCTCGTCCGGTTCATTGAGAAACTGACTCGGGACCTGCACGGGTCTAGGCCGGGCGTACCCAAATGCATTGGGAATTTGGGGCCGTCACAGCTAGATCCCATCACGATCAAATCGTCAACGTATACACCAACGATGAGTACTTCTGCTCCATGGCTCCTCTTGTACACGGCCGCTTCGAGAACACTTCACGGCCGAGACTCATCATTCTCTTGTTGAGGCAAGTGTTCCACGGCCTTGGTGCTTGGCGTAGTCCGTAGAGAGCCTTGGACAGCTTGTACACCTTGTGCTCTTTATTCTTGATGATGAAGCCTTCAGGTTGGGCGACATAAACTTCTTCTTCGATATCACCATTGAGAAACGCCGATTTGACGTCCAAGTGGTGATTTCCCACCCACGATAAGCTGTGAGGGATAGCGCGTATTTGGTCGGTCGATGTCCACTTAGGATGACCACGTAGACCGAGTTACACGGATAGCGCGTATTGCGAGGCGGACAACCCGTACAACCCATAGGCGCTATTCGGTCGGTCAATGTCCACGTAGGATGACCACGTGGATCAGGTTACACAAATAGCACGTATTGCGAGGCGTACAACCCATAGTCACTATTCGGTTGGCCGATGTCCACGTAGGATGACCAAGTGGACCAGATTACACGGATAGCGCTTTTTGAAAAGGCTCTATCTGTGTAAGGGTAGTCCTACGTGGACCCTAAACACCCCAATCTAAAATGTAAAGTAGTTCTTAAAGGCAAGTTGAGCGGATAGTCGACAAGAGGCTTCCCTAGCTCCGAGAACTACTAAGAGTAGAGATGCAGATAGAAATGCAAGCTCATATGCTCGCGGTAGACCATAGACTGTTGGCACGTACGACAGGGGTTTCGTTAGCACTACAACGACAACACCGGCACCAAACGTCGAACGAGTCGGGAGGGGACGACGTTGTCATGGATTTTCTTGTGGATCCTTAATAGTATTTTGCTAATTTTGTACATTCTAGAGTAAACTTTTTCATATTAGTATCATTTATCTTTTTTTCGAGTTTTTAAAAAAATCTTTTTTTTTTTTTTTTTTTTTTTTGTATGGGGTTATATAGTTGCACCATAAACTTGACTTTGCGATGGAGTACTGAAATCTTTGTTGGTACATTTATTGGTTAATTAAATCATTTGGTTTGTGCAATTATAGCTACTTCGTTGTTAAATACTACTAGATGCTTTATGAAATTCATGAAACTAAACTTGAAATGTTTCAGTTTTGTCCATGCCTACTTGAATCTTATTTCTACCGTCACTCCACTCGTTATATGTAGCCAATAGTTAGTTTTTCTTTTGATTCAACAGTTGCATTTGAAGTGTGGCCTCAGATTTTGCAATTCATTAATCTTAGCCATCTATCTCATCTATTTTATTCATTACCGGATGTTGTGGTCTCCTTTTAAAAAATCTTAATCACGGTTTTTTTAAGCAATAACGGTTTTGACATGTAAATTACATAAAGTGTGTGTTTTATAAGTAAAAAAAAATTTTTTTTTTTTTTTTCTAAATCACCCAATATACTATTCGATTATTTTGTAGAAAAAAGTGTCAAAATGACAATATGTCACATTGCAAGATATATTGATTCACAAAAGTATTCATGAATGCCTCGAGATATAAGTATATCTTTTCGAGATATAACGTAGTTTATAAAAAAGTGACATTATTATTGACATTATTATTGTCATTATAGTAATACATATTCGCTCCGAGTTATATAGATTGGGAGAGCTCCCCGTCGGTATAGCTGCACGAGTGAGCTCATAGAGCAGGCTTGGGTAAATGCTTTTAGGGCAAGCTCGCTTGCGCTCGACCGGAGCCCTCCCAAGCCCGTCGTGTGAAATCATCTGCTTGCTTGCTAGTTGCGAGGAATCCTCCTATACCCTTTCAATTCATAATCAACATGCGCCAGCTCTATCCCTAGCCGTAGCCCTTTTTTTTTACATAAGCCCTAACCCTTTTACAGCATGGGGTTCGAAACTGCATTTCCCACCCCAACTCAGCTGACTTAATCTCCGGAGACCCAAAACATATCCCTAGCAGAAATTAGAAGTCGTTGGAGAGCAACAAACGAGATGTCGATATTTCCTCGCGAAATCATCGAGTGTATACTTTCGCGGTTGCCGGTAAAATCTCTTCTTCGTTTCAGGTGCGTCTCTAAGTCTTGGCTAGAATTAATCAGCGACCCTGATTTTATCAAGTCTCATCTCAAACAATCTAATCTCAGTAATGATGTCAAGATCATTCTCAAATCTGATTCCATCATCTACTCGTTAGACCTTGTGGATGGCAACCTTGTTGTTGATCCCCACCGCCCATATGAACCTTCGTTTTGGGATGATGATGATCTGATTTTGGATTCCTGTGATGGGTTGCTTTACATGTTTAGTCTTAATTATTATTTTAAGTCTGTTTGGAACCCATCAACTAGAGAGCGGACAGTATTGCCTGATTGCCCTTCTCGACCTTCAGGTGATATTATTGATTATATGGAGGCTTCGTATGGGTTTTTTTATGATCCAATTACTGATGATTATAAAGTTGTTGAGATTCATTATTACGATAGTGAGGACGAAGATACCCTGTCGGAAGTCAGAGTGTATTCATTTGCCTCCAATTCATGGAAAGTAATCACAGAATTTCTTTACGCGTGTATTAGCACAACTGGAGTACTTACAAATGGAGCTCTTCATTGGGTGGCTCATCGTTGTGATACATCGGAACAATCACGATTGATGATTTCATTTGATATTGGGAGTGAAGAGTTTCAGGAGGTGCCATTGCCTGAATTTAAGAATGGCAATGTTTATCTTTCGGTGGCAGTGTTGGCAGGTTCTCTTTGTATACTTCGGCATGGTACACTTTCTCTTGAGGCATGGGTGATGAAAAATTATGGTGTGAGAGAGACGTGGACAATGTTTTTCTCAATTGGAGAACCTGTTTATAATCTGCATTCGTTTTGTAAACCCTTGTGCATTTTAAAGAATGGTGAGGTATTACTGACTATGAAAGGGGAACAATTAATTTTATATGATCCTAAAGATGGAAGGGTTAGGAACATTCGCGTTCGTGGTCTTTCAAAGTGGGATGAGATGAAGATTTATGTGGAAAGCCTCGTCAGTTTCAATTATGAAGAAAGTGAAGCAAGGAAGCGATTGTGAGTATCGAAGAGGTAACATATTATCTTGGACTTGATTTTGCTCTTTTTTAATAATATATCTTTTTAATTTCCCCTCAATATTTGGTTTCTTTTTTAGAGTCATGTTAATCTAATTCCAATTTCACATGTCATTTTCACATGCACTCATTGGCAGTCCCTTAGATGCACCTCTATTTTTGTGAGCACACACATTGATGCTAAAATCAACAATCAAAAAATTGCATGTGAAATTGGAGCCACTAAAGCATTTTTGTATTTTTTTAGTTGCGCCTTAGGTCTAAAACATTTTGACTTCACATTAGGCATCTTTTAATCTAGAGAGTTTGAGTTAAGTACTTCTGAGTTCTTAGACATTCTGTTCTTAATCTTTTCTCATTAGTCATTATGTCAAATTTTTTCTATTCTTTTTTTCTTCTTCTACATACATGTCATAAGTTTTTTGATGAATAGCACAAACTCTTAGATTATCTCAGTTTTTTATTTAACCCGCTTTTTATTATCACTTCTTGGTTTGCTTTGAGACTGAAATAGTTCTTCGTCCATCACAAGTTGAGACGAACAACCATATTGAAACCCAATCTCGACGGAACTTCAAAACATTAAAAACCTGATTTAGACTTCAGAAAAACGAAACTCAAAAAATTACAAAATGCAATGCATAGGAGACAATGAATCAATATCCCCTTAAGATTCTTCGAGTTAATAAGAGGATGAAGCCATGTTCAAATTTGGTGTAACATCCGCAAATATGCTTAAATTCCTTTGTTATGCTTAAATTCCATCGTAAGCAAGATCACTATATAGGTTATTGATGGTGGTGGAGTTGTAATTTATGTAACAAATGAAGAATATCACCTACTTTTGTCCTCATAAAAAATCAAATCCTTCCCTAGAAATTCCTTAGAATTATTTTGTTCGCCTAGATGAATTAGAGACACCAACGGATAGGAACAAACTTGGCCATCCAAAAGTCCTTTGTGTGATGTGGGTTGTTCAATCCCTTTGATTTGCACTCAATCCTTTGACCACTTTGTTGTGTTCTATTTGTTGCATTGTGCTTTTCCTGGTCTTGCCCCAAATTTTGATTACAGACTCTTCTTGCCCTAAATTTTGATTGCAGACTAGACTTGAAACATTGCTAAAAGTTTGTGTTATAATTGTCAAAATTAAGTTTTTGTTATTTCTACAAGAAGCAATAAAGTTTGTGCCTTTTTCTGATAGTTGGCCTTTTTAATTTTGGTGAGCAATTCAAGTTATTGAGCTATATTTTAGCACTTGTAGAGGTTCCAACATGCTGAGGTGTTGTTCCTCATATGAAAATGTTATTATTTGATTTGTTGATCATGTTGTCTCTATAAATTTAGTAGATGCATTGATAGATTGAACCAATTCATTATATATTAGTTATCATTGTAGGATGGACAAATCTTAACTTTTTCAAGTAGTTATTATTGTTTTTTTTTTTTTTTTTTTTTTAATTTCTTCAAATTCAATGTCATAGGAGGGACCGCTTTGCAATTATAGAGGTGTATTCAATTGAGGATTTGGAAGGATTTTAAAAGACTTTAAAATCAAGATGTATTTAATTTAAATTTCATAGGGTTTTTAAGGACTTTTAAAAAGTCACGAGTATTCAATTTAAAAAATTAAGGGTATTTAATTTTTCATGGATTTCGTTGGATTTGAGGTAGAGGGTGGATTTTGATAGATCTTTCTCCACGTTTGTATTCCAAATTCACCGAGGTGGAGAGGTGAGCTTTTGATGGACTTTTTCTCACCTCTCTTTTAGTTTTGAGGACGGACTATCATTTTCCATCTTCACTAGCGACAACAACATGGACAACCTTCTTTCACAGTCCATCAAACTATATCAAAATCAACTGAAGTCATTCTTTCAAATCCACGAGAGCCCATGAAAACCATTGAAAAAGTCCATGAAAATCCACACAAATCCTAAAATCTAGGAAAACCACTTACAAAAGAAGTCCTTTATAATCCTTCCAAATCCTCAATTGAATGCACCTCTAAGTCGATTCATGTTATCCAAGTAACAATTGGAAATCATGATAATGAATTGAACTTTTTTGCTGGGTCACGTTACTCAGCTTCGTGAGGAGTTGTTGCAGCCACAACTAGGTAGTGCAGAACCTACTCTTGTTGATGGGACAACATCGCATTACACGACGGTCGGTGGACGGCAGAAGGGTCAAGTCTACAACATGGACATGGAGGAACAGGCAATGGATGGGGTTACAGCTGAAGGTAGCAGGTCAAGTGCACCAATCTACACTGAGGAGCAATTCCAAAGGCAGGTTGAGAGGATAGTCGACAAGAGGCTTTCCCAGATGCAAGAACAACTAAGAGTAGAGATGCAGACAGAAATGCAGGTGCATGCGCGTGTGATAGAGCATAGACTACTAGCACAGATGGCAGGAACTTCATCAGCACTACAACCACAACAGCACCACCATACCCCAGACGAGTCGATAGGAAACTATCAGAGGAGGCTTGAGGAGATGACGCAGGTATCTCTGGATGTGCCCATGGATGTAGATGTGCTTTGCTATGAGATTTCTCAAAGGGGTCCTAAAAGGCGCATTTGTGGTTTAGGATCATATGCAAGACCAATTCATGACAGAGGAGGTACCACATCACAGGCCGGGGAGATATTGAGGTTGACCGAGGAGTTCTCGTATCTTCGTGAGGGGCAGCGGAGGCACGATGAGACGATGAGCCGCCTCTTGGCGTTTTTGAGGCAACGACACCCTGGTGTAGACTTTGGCGATCTCAAGGCTAGCACCTCTCAGGCTTCACCTCATCAGAGCCTACTTGCTGATGCCTCGCCTTCTCAGGCCCTTCCACGAGGCACGAAAATCATGACGATTATGGAGATGATGATCATATTTAAGACTTCTTTGTAGAGGAGGACAACGATGACTTAGATCGGCCGTAGTTAGCATGTAGCTTGATAGAAACTGTTTTTGAGGACTGTTATTGTTATTGTAAATATTGAAAACTTTTGTTCTTTTTTATGATGACTCTACTTTTGACAATTTATTTTAATTTTGTAATATTTTTTTAATAATTTTACAAAAATATTATATAATATAATATTATTTGTTGCTACGTAGCAATAGATTACCAATGGAATTTGATATTTTGTTGTTAATCCGTTGCTAAACGGAAGGTATTAAGATAATAATTTATTTTCAAAATTTTAAATAATGTTTCGTTGCTAATTCGTTGCTATTTAGCAATGGATTAGCAATGAGACGTAGTTTAAATAGTTTATTTTTTAAACTAAATAATGTTTCGTTGGTAATTCGTTGTTACGTAGCGATAATTAGCAACATAATTAGGTATTTTTTTAAACTAAATAATGTTTCGTCAATTCTTGAGTAGTAACAAAATTAGGTATTTGTTGGTAATCCGTAACAAAATTGGTGATCCGTTGCTATGTCGTCGATGGATTACCAATGTAATTAGGTGATTTGTTGCTAATCTGTTGCTACATAGTAGCGGAACATATTAATCTAATATTTAAAAATAAATAAATAAATAAATGAAGCAACAGGAAGAAATTTGTCACAACTAAACGACAAACCGAAAAAAGGTTTTAGCTACATTTTGCAACGAAGTTTTCCGTTGCTAGCTTAGCGACGGATTGGAAATTCCATTGTTAAACAGTTAGCAATGAGGTTTTTAGCAACAGACTTAATTTCATCGTTATTCCATTGTTAATAGCAACAGAGAAACAGGGCTTTAGCAACGAAGTATCTCATTGCTGAATCCACTATTTTTGTAGCGATTCATGGATGAACCTTCGACATGATTGACAATATTTTGGGGGAGCGAAAATTCATATTTTGTAAGGCAAAGACAATTTCTTGGTCAACTTCTACTTTTTCTTAGAACATTTTGATTGAAAGAACTACGTTGTAAGACTCTAAATGGGTCCAATATGAAGGGTACACAACCTCCTTATTGTACATACATCGTTTCATAAGCTCGTCCCTTGGCCTGTTTGGTTCGTGGTAGAAAATGCAACTTTTTGCAGGATTAAGCTCATGTAGTGGATTAAATAATACCACCATTTTTGGTGGGATTAACTAATCCTTAGTGGGTGGTGGAGGAGATTACCACTTTACCCCTCCCATTAACACAAACACCAAACAACAATTCTCACGAATCATTCTCTCTGTTTTGCTCATCTTCTTCGCGAAACCACCGCGAAGAAGAAGAAATATCATTTTGAGGTTGGCATGGTTCTAAGACCACCCTTGATTTTTAGGCTTTTAGGTTTCAACGTGTAGATCCAGGACACATTACTAATTTACTACGCTCTGGAATGTTAAGCGAAACCAAAAACAAATTATGGAGGTTACGTGGACAATGTAATGATAAGGTTTTTTTTTTAATCCCATGAGTTTGTTTTTTTTTCTCAAATTAATTTGAACGATTTTCACTAACTTCTTTCTTCTTTGCTATCGGCTGCGCGTTGCCGAAATATAGGCCCAAATTTCGACCGCAAAAGGTCGAACGATCGAAATTTGTGGATGAATCTCAGCTGGCCTAGCTGTGCCTGGCTGAGATTTATCCATAAATTACAATTTGTGAAAAAGACAGATTACTTCACTCATACAGAGCCGAGATTTCTATAATTATCTTAGTCGAACAGGACCAACATTTTTATGGATATCTCTGCCATGTTCGATCGAAACTTATTTCTACAAAGATAGGGATCGAGATTTATATAGCAGGCAGACCTTGACATCAAAGTGGGACATCAACCAGACAACCACACTTTAATACCTACGTATGTATAGGGGTGAACATGGATTGGATCTAGTTCAATTAGGTTCAATCCGTAATTCAATCCAATTTATCACAGATTGAATAATTGCAATCCAATCCATTTATATTATTAATCTAACTCAATCCAATTTATAAAAAAAATGCGGAAATGATTAGATCAAGTTATATGGATTGGTAATTACAAAATTAATTCTTATAAAACTATAAAAATAATATTTTAAAATTAAAACTTTGGTGAATTCTAATAAGTAACAAATAAAGTTTTGATTAGTGAGAAAATGATTGCATATGACATTTAGTTGAACAAAACTAATTTTATATTTATTTGACTTTAGTGCATAAAATGTATACTTAAACACGAAATAAAATAATTTAAATTACATAGTTTTATATTTCAAACGTACACAAAATAAATAATACATGGATTAGTAGCATACATGTTGACATCATCTCAATATAGTTCAAGATATGTAAGTTTATATGTATACTAGTTTCAGTTTGTGCTACGCACAATTGACCCGCTCGCTTCGCTCGCGGGAATTAATTTCTAAAAATTTATTAATTTAAATTCAAAATTGTAAACTTACATAAAATATGGGCAAAAATATAAATTTCATTACCACTCAATTCATGTGGATTGTAACTTTTTTAATAAGACTATGGGCAAATCCTCAAATAAAGTATTTGACAAACTCATAATTATGAATCATTTAAAGTTAATTGAATTGGATTGACCAATTTGACAAACTCAGATTATGAATCATTTAAAGTTAATTGAATTGGATTAATCTGAATTCGGATGATTCACGGATTTCATATTCACCCCTATCTTTAGTAATGATTTTTACAAGCAAAGTAGTTTGCTCCTTCAATGTGTTTCTCTACATTTTTCCTACAAGTTCATCGAGCGTTTCTTTCCTTTTTTTCTTCGTTTAACATTTGTGAGCGCACGTTTTTAAAGGCAATACAAAACATGGTGAGGATTGGTGAGATGACAATGAAAAAAAAAAAAAAACACACATAGACAAAGAGAGAGAAGATAGGGTAGAAGAAACGGGAAGAGGCTAACCATAAGGAAATGGCTTAGAGAAGACAAACTTTTTTTTTTTTTCACCAGAGAATTCAACTTATGGGAAAGGAAAAGAGAGAGGGAGCAAAAATAGATAATCTAAATTAAAACTAGAAAATCAGATAAATCAGCTCAAGACTTTTATTTTTATCAATACTTAAAAGACATATATAAAATAAGGAAAAAAAAAGAAATACAGAAAACAATGGGTAATCTTACAACATATACAACCCATCTCTGTGTTATACAATGTAGACAACCTATATCTTCTCCTTCCCGCGACTTAACATGCCAACCGAGGTACTAAATATGTTAAGTTGGGAAGCATTCAACATACTCCAAAACAGCCTTAAAACTTAATTTCATAATTTTGCCCTATAGGCCTCATTTGGTTCGTTTTAGTCAACTTACAGTGCGAGTGGAGAACTCCATGGAGTTAACTCACAGTGTAAGTTCATATTTCATATTGGTTGAACTATAAACTTACAGGGAAGTTGCAAAGTTTAGAAACTAGGGGTGGGCAAGCGGTTTCGAAAAACCGCCCAAACTGCCAAAACCGTGTAAACTGCATGGTTTGGTATGGTTTTTAGAACTCGCGATTTGGGGGCGGTTTAAAAAACTTAAAAAGCGCATAATCGCGGTTTGGTCGCGGTTTTCATTTAAAAAAAAAAACAATTTCACAAAATCGAGGGTATTTTAGTAAATACCCAACATTTACAACTCAAAACCCTAAAACTTTTTAAAAAAAGTCTCTATTCTCTAGTCTCTTCTCTCTACCACTCTATCTCTCTCGTAGAAGTGCCGAGTGCCCGTTCACCACCACCATTCATCCTCCTCATCCCCATCTCACCGCTACCGCCGAACCTATCGCCTTTCCTGGTCGGCTCCAACCATCGCTATTGTCGTCACCTTCATCGCGCAAACCGATGCTGCATCCATAAAGCCCCTCTTCACCGCCACCTCGTCCCACCGGTCACGCCTCCGACGCCGCATCATACTAGTCAAGCCTCGATCACTGCGAGTCCCACCACCACATCGCCCTTCCCAGCAGGCTTTGACCACCGCCTGTCGTCGTCGCCTCTTATTAATCGTCGCCGCCTCCTACTGCGTGAATTGCTGGTGCATCCACAGTCCACTTCCGCCACTATTGCTTCCACCGCCACCTCGCACCACCTCCTCCCACTAGTCCCGCCTCCACCGCCGCCTCATACCAGTAACACCTCGAGAGCTTCGAGTCCCACTACCACATCGCCCTTCCCGGTCGGCTCCGACCACCACCTATCGCCATGAAAACCGTGAAACTAAACCGACCAAACCGTGCAAGCCGCGGGCGGTTTGGTTGTAGTTTTAATGGTTTGCGATTTGGTGGTGGTTTGCAAATCGGCCAAACCGCGAACCCTCGGTTTGGTCGCGGTTTGATTGTTTCCACCACCAAACCGCGGTTTGCCCACCCCTATTAGAAACATTAAAATATGAGAATTGACATAAATATCCTTCAAACATATTTTTAAAATAGAAAAGATGATTTGTGAAAGACTTGTGAAAAAGATGATTTGTGAAGGACATTTTTGTCTATTAAGTTTTTGAGAGATATCTTCTTATAACAAGGAGGGGGAGGGGAGATATCTCATATAAGCTGTACCATAATATATCATATTTAATGGTTGGTCAATGTTGGATTCCATCGTGAACCCGACACCACTTGATAATATACGTCACCGTAAAGCGCGGCACGACCTCTCACCTGAAAAGGAATGTCTTAAGCAAAAGGCACTGAGAAAAGTAACACAATCATATACACTTTGATTGGAATTAATGGGTCCCTACATTTCATTGTACACTTCCAATCGAGATGCAAAATCAAACGGGCTTATTAGCTAAATGGCAATTGATTGAGAATGACAAGTTATTCATTACCCAGAATGGAATAACCACTTAGAATAGCGAAATAGATCATATTTGTCGAGAAGTGCAAAATGGTATGAATATGACCCTCATTGTGCATCTTGACCAATTGTATAGTTTCGTTGTGGATTCCTACACGAAACTTTGGCATATGGGGTTCAGGGTATTCCTTTATCATTTCGTCCAAACGAAATAGTTCTTCTAATTCTATGAATTTTTCTAGAACGCCATTTTCTTGAATATCGTTCAAAAAAGTTTCGGATCGCTTAGTATTCCAGGAATTAGTAACCCAAGATTCCAGACACTTATTAAACGAGAGAGAGATCCACCAGGGCAAAAACACCATGGATACAAGATATAGAAGGGGGTGAATGTTTTTTTTTTCTTTTTTGGCATTTTATTTTGAATCAGTGAATTGTTAATAAACCACTGCATTCGTCGACTCTAGCCGATCTGAGATCTCTAGGAAACATGAGGTGTAGAACAAGCTATGGATAATTTTTTTGAAAAGTTTCGTTTCGCTAGCAACTCATAACCCAGGAAGAGTTGAGGGAATTTTCGGAAAAATATTGATGTGACGATCAAATAAAAAATGAGTAGCAAAAGAAAAAAGATAAATAGAATGGTTATAGTTATAAGAGATCCAATCATTTGATATTCAAAGGGCAAAGGCAAAGCAAAATTAATATAATATAAAAAATGAAAGAAACAAAACATCAATTGAAAAAAAAATAAAAAAAATAAAGGAAATTGACTAGATAGGATCCATCTATATCTAACATATCAGTTCAAAATATTCTATTGGACCCTCAAAAACAAATTATGTAGACTGAACTGTTCTAATATACTAATCGAATATACTAATATATGTGATGAATATATATTTAGTAGTTATAAAATATGAAAGAGTTGATTTACATACGCCTAATATAATACACCTAAAAAACAGGTTTGGTGACCGAAAACCACTTCGTTTTCCTGTTGTTCTATCTGTTGGGTTTTGGGGTTCATACGCAGCGAAAATTACAAAACAGTTTTGACAAAAACCCCAACATGATCCGAATCTAATTCCATTAAAAACGTTTAAACCATGAAAAACTTAATCATACATCAGTCGCAATATACCTTTCTGAAGGTTGATAGATCTCTAAGGCGCGCCAACGACGAACGCCTCTATCGCATCCACACGAACGCTAATGACCGAGATTTGAAGTGCTAGCTTCGAGAGAATATCAAACCTTTTTGTTTCTCTCCAAAACGATCCAGAGCATACCAAAAACCCTAAGTCGTTTCTAAAACGAAAATAGAGTTTCGGCCCTTTTTCTTTCGTTCGTGTGTTTTAACTTAAAGCGTCTATTTATACAACCCTTGTATATAGACGGTTAAATAAATTACACATATACCCTTACTTAAAGAAGTATAAGTGTAATACACCACAAGGACGTTTCTGTCATGAATTTTATCACATAAAATTCGTTTTTCTGAATCATCTTAAAATCTCGCAAAACCATTCTTAGTGTACGACCCAATAGGCTCATACAACGTTGGCAGTGTACCAAAACACATTTTGGTATACAAGTCATAAGCATTCTCTAGCAAGACATTATGACTACCCAAGTTGTACGAATATCCAATCGATACAACCTAATCAATAGTGTATATAACATCCTCTTGTCACACGATATCCTTTTGATCAAACATAAGGCATGGAATTGTCATCCAACATGTTCAATCGTACTAGTCTCGATCTCTAGGTAGACCGAAAACATCCAAGTGACATTGATCAATATCAATTCACTTAGACTAGGCCTTTTAACAGTCTAATACATCGAGGGATCCACTAGATATCTCTCTTTATATGAGAGGGACAAATTTTATCTCGATTACACAACTTCATCACATTGCTCACATAGTAACCAATCACAACCTTTATAATCGTCCGGTTAAAGACAACGTTTGATAGTGTCAAATCACTTTGTTCCTAATGTTGAAGTCTCTGGCAATCTCAAGTCAGAGGACTGAAAAATATACCTATCATGAGAAACAATTATGACTTAATCCATGTGATGTTCTCATAGCGGGTCGGTCCAGTACTTTGTTCCCTAACAAGTACTCATGATCTTGATTCGTATCCCTATACGTATAATCATCATATGATCATCAATCAAGACTTACACTAGTCTTAATTCATTATAGTTCCCAGTATAATGATCGACTAGGGACATTTATGATATTTATGTAAATACTCATGGATCTTATTATAATGTAAACATGCAAATTAATTATAATAAACAACAAATGAAATCCTCTATTTTATTAACTAAAAGTATTCATAAAGACAGTTAATGGATTGACCTAGGGCACATGCCCCAACATCTCCCACTTGCACTAGGGCCAATCATATATGCATCTAATGCCTAATGATCTAACATGACCATCATGTTTTGCTTGTGGAAGAGCTTTTGTCAATGGATCCACAACGTTGTCTTCAGTAGGTACTCTGCAAATCTTTATGTCTCCCCTCTCAATAATTTCTTCGATGAGATGAAAACGCCTGAGTATATGTTTGGATCTGTGGTGTGATCTAGGTTCCTTGGCCTGTGCTATTGCCCCGTTATTGTCACAATACAAACAAACAGGGTTAGCAATACTTGGAACCACACCTAGTTCGAAATGAACTTTTTGATCCAAATCGCCTCCTTTCTTTGCATCGGACGCCGCAAATATACTCAAACTTCATTGTAAAATCTACCACGATCTCTTCTTGAACTTTTCACTTCTTTGCACCCCCATTCAAAATAAACACATCCAGTTGCGATCTAAAATCATCTATATCGGTTTGAAAACTTGCATTTGTGTAACCATTTACAACTAGATCATTTTCAAAACCTCCATAGACCAAGAACACTTCCTTAGTCCTTCTTAAGTACTTAAGGATGTTCTTTACTTGCTATCCAGGTGACTCTCACCAGGATCCGACGATATCCGCTTGTAGTGCTCAAAGCATATGATACATCGGGTCGAGTGCATAGCATGACATACATGATATATCCAATAGGCGATGCATATGGAATCTTATTCATACGATCTCGCTCATCATTTGTCCTAGGACATTGATTCTTCTTGAGACTTATGCCATGAGACATTGGCAACAATCCTCTTTTAGAGTCTTGCAAAGCGAACCTATTCAAAGCACCTTGTCTATGTAAGCACTCGACTTAGGCCGATTAGCCTCTTAAATCTATCCCTATAGATCCTTATCCCTAGGATATAAATTTGCATCTCCTAAGTCTTTCATTGAGAAACACTTCCCTAACCAAGACTTGACATTCTCGCAATGTTGGGATGTCATTTCCAATAAGTAATATATCATCAACATACAAGTACCGAGAAAAACAACTACACTCTTATCGACCTTCTTGTATACACAAGGCTCATCTTCATTCTTAATAAAACCAAAATCCTTGATTGCTTCATCAAAACGAAGATTCCAACTCCGAGAAGCTTGCTTTAATCCATTAATGGATCTTTGAAGCTTGCATACCTTCCTAGAATTCTCAGGATGTACAAAACCTTCAGGTTGTGTCATATACACGTCCTCAAGCAACTTTCCATTAAGAAATGTTGTTTTTACATTCATTTGTCATATTTCATAGTCATAATATGCGGCGAATGGCAATTAAAATTCTTATGGATTTAAGCATGGCTACTTGGCGAAAAAGTTTCATCATAATCAACACCTTGAGTCTGGGAAACCTTTTGCTACAAGTCTTGCTTTAAAAGTATGGACATTGCCATCCATGTCGGTTTTCTTCTTGAAACCCCATTTACATCCAATGGTCTTACCACCTTCAGGGTAAATCAACCAAGTTCCAAACTTGGTTATCATACATGGATTGCATCTCGAGTTCATGGCACTTAGCCATTTATCCGAGTCTGCTCCAGACATAGCCTCCCGATAAGTGGTGGGCTCATTTTGGTCTATAAGCAACACATCACGACTATCAGTAATGAGAAATCCGAATCTCTCTGGCTCATGTCTTACCCTACTAGATTTACGTGGGCCTTGTGTCACTTATGGAGGTTTAATTGGTTCAGAACGTTGTTGAACTTCCAGTAGCGGTTCAGTGTTTATCTGTGATTCTTGAACTTCTTCAAGATTTATTTCTCTCCCACTAGTGTCTTTTGAAATAAACTATTTTTTCATAAAAGGCACCATACCGAGCAACAAACACTTTGTTCTCAGCGGGATTATAAAAGTAATATCTTTTAGTTTCCTTAGGATACCCCACAAATAAACACTTGTCAGATTTAGGTGCTAGTTTTTCTGAGACTTGTCGCTTTACGTAAGCCTCACAACCCCAAATCTTAAGAAAATACAAACTAGGTCTCTTCCCGTACCATATCTCATATGGTGTTTTATTAACCGCTTTAGAAGGAACTCGATTTAGAGTGAAAGCTGCAGTTTGTAATGCATAACCCCAAAAAGATAATGGAAGATCTGCGTGACTCATCATAGATCGGACCATATCTAATAAGGTTCGATTTCTCCTTTCAGAAACTCCATTACATTATGGAGTTGCTGGTGGAGTCAATTGGGAGACAATCCCATAATTTCTAAGATGATCATCAAATTCTTGGCTTAAATATTCACTATCTCGATCTGATCGAAGTGTTTTGATAGTTTTACCAAGTTGATTCTGCATTTCATTTTGAAACGTTCGAAACATCTCAAATGATTCAGCTTTATGTTTCATAAGATATACATAACCATATCTCACTGAAATCATCGAAGAAATGTAATGAAGTACGATAACCTCCTCTAGCCATTGTGTTTATAGGACCGCATACATCAGTATGTATTAGACCCAATAAATCACTTGCCCTTTCACTGTGTCTAGTAAAGGGACTTTTAGTCATCTTGCTTAGTAAACAAGATACGCACGTTTCATATGTTTCTAAATCAAATGAATCTAGAGGCTCATCTTTATGGAGCTTCGTTATGCGTTTCTCGTTTATGTGTCTAAGACGACAATGCCAAAGATAGGTTTGATTACAAAAATGACAATTTTCTTCCTTTTCTTTTGGGTGTTTTGAAGTAGGAACAGGACGGGTCTTAACTTGTTCCATAGGCTTTGCGACAGGTGCAACAACAGCTTTGGCAACTCTAGCCTTGCCTTTGCCTTTCTTCTTCATTCCCTTTCCCTTCTAGACCATTAACATATTACTAGAGGGTTTCTTGATATTTTGTTCAGCAGTTTTGAGCATCAAATGCAACTCTGAAATTGATTTCTCCATATTATTCATATTGTAGTTCATCTCAAATTGTGAGTAACTCTCTGGTAATGAATTCAGGATCAAATCTTTAGCCAACACTTGGCTTATGGGAAATTTGAGTCTATCAAGCTAGTCAACATAGCCCTTCATCTTTAAAACATGAAGACTAACTGACGCACCCTCAGTCATCTTGCAAGAATGTAGGTTTTTGACTGTCTCGAACCTTTCTTGCCTAGCTTGTTGTTGGAACATTTCCTTCAGCGTTATAGCCATGTCATAGGCTTCCATTAGTTTCATGTCCTTCTGAAGTTTAGGAACCATAGTTGCCAGCATAATACATGCAACATCAGTAGAATCGTTGACATGCTTATTATGCGCATCATTCACAGCTTTCGTAGCATTGGCTAGTGGGTCATTAGGGATTGGAGCATCCAGGACATACTACTTGGGTTCATGCTTAAGAACAATTCTCAAGTTTCTGAACCAGTCAAGAAAGTTAGTCCCAGATAGCTTATCTTTCTCAAGGATGGATCGCAGTGAAAGGGGATTATTGTTACTTGAAGAGGCCATTGATCTACAATAAAGATTATGCAAAGTTTATTTTAGTATAGAGGAACAGACTCCCACTAAATTAACAACCCTCCTAAAACGTACTGTTTATTTAGGGGACTAAAATCCATATTTCACTAATTCTATGACAAAATATGGAATGAAACACAGAACTAGATTATTTAGGTAGGTAACGATTACTGATTACATCTTATGTAATTTTTAGATCCTTTTATGAGATATGGGACATCTTATGTCTTAGCATGTTTTTATCTCATCATTTGCCTAAAGCTCAAAACTATTTTGATGGCTTTATTAAGTCGGACCATTTTAAACATTAAGGTAACTCTTTACCCAACTTGCTCACCAAGATAACACAATACACCCAACTATGGTTTGAAACTATATTAGTGTGATCGAGGCCTTGACAAGTGTTTAAAATGGATGGCACGAGACTTAAAATTTAATAGAGGGATTTTATTCAGCTTTTAGTGATTTTATGTAAACAATGAAATATCATATATTTTATTGATTTGTTCAATCACTAAACAATTTGGAATTTTTTTATACTTTTCACTAACAAAAGAATTTCCGTACGCTATGATTAGTTAGACGGCGGTCCCGCTTAGCCGGCCATCAATGACGCGATCCAACTGACTTGCATCAATGTCGGTAGAATCGAAAGGCGCCAGCTTGCTTGCTTTTTTTTTTTTTTTAGAAGACGAATCTCTATTCGAAAATTAAAATTAGCTATAGAAAATCATAATTTTTATGATTTTATTATCATAAATTAACCACTTAATTTATCCAAAATTAAGTCAATTAAAACATTTTAATTAACCCGGGCCCACATCTAACTAATCATCTTATCCTAATCCAATTAGGATTTAAGATATTTGAATCCTAGTATATCACCAATAACAAGATTCTTGATATTTATCTCATATTCTAATTTGTTATCTATCTTTATCAAATAGAAACTTCATAACAAAATAGATATAACAAGATAAATAATTAATTTCGAAAATTAATTATTTATTTTGGATTTAAGATATTTGAATCCTAGTATATCACCAATAACAAGATTCTTGATATTTATCTCTTATTCTAATTTGTTATCTATCTTTATCAAATAGAAACTTCATAACAAAATAGATATAACAAGATAAATAATTAATTTCGAAAATTAATTATTTATTTTGGATTTAAGATATTTGAATCCTAGTATATCACCAATAACAAGATTCTTGATATTTATCTCTTATTCGAATTTGTTATCTATCTTTATTAAATAGAAACTTCATAACAAAATAGATATAACAAGATAAATAAATAATTTCGAAAATTAATTATTTATTTTGGATTTAAGATATTTGAATCCTAGTATATCACCAATAACAAGATTCTTGATATTTATCCCATATTCTAATTTGTTATCTATCTTTATCAAATAGAAACTTCATAACAAAATAGATATAACAAGATAAATAAATAATTTCGAAAATTAATTAATTATAAATAAATAATTTCGAAAATTAATTATTTATAAATAAAGAATTTCGAAAATTAATTATTTGCAATTTCGACAAACATGTAATTGAATCATGAGCTACTATCCCAATCGAACCTAATGGTGTCATGGATCACAGAACACGAAATTCAATTCATTAAAATTATTTGAATTAACCTAACATGATTACTAGCATTGTGATGACCCCAATTTTTCACGAATTGGGCCCCGCCCGGCCTAAACCTACGTGGACCCCCGAGCCAGTCTCGCAAGGTCAACGCAGGCCTAGTCAGCCTTCCAATCCATCATTATCAGTACATTCAACATTTACAGTTAAGTTATTAATATTTTTCGAGTTTTACAATTTTAGCGGAAGCAACTAATAAGTTTAATAACTCAACAAAAAAAAATCAGGGAGTTAGGCAACCTAATTGTAGAACCCAGTAAATATCATCAGAGGAGAGTAAATACAATTATACAAAATTTTCACCTAGCCATGAAGCATTTCCTCTTCTACTTGTCTGCAGCTCTGCATTCAGTCAAAATAAAAATGACGAGCCCAGGTAAGTAAATCCAGTAGGACATATACACAACATTTCACAATATCCAAAACAACAATTCACGATATCCAAAGCAGTCAAATTCATGCAAATAGAATGAAATGAATCAAGAACGCATGAATATAAAAGACTGTAACCAATCCATCGATGAGTGATGCCAAATAACAAGAAGTCCCGACCAAAAGGTCGTTGAGTTGTAGCAAAAAAAGCCCAGAGACTCGGGTTTAGGACGAGACCCCACCTTCCACCCCCTAACCCTTGCGACTATGAGGCATCCATATAGACCGCCTCTAGACGAGACCCCCCCTCCCGGCCCTAGCCCGTACGACTATGAAACATACATGGACCCGATAAATCAACGGACGACCATAATTAGGACGAGACCCCTGCCTCCAGTCCTAACCTCTCATATCGCAGATACACAATAAACCATGACTCACTTGCCAATGGACCCCCTCCAATCGACAACAATTTAACGATAGCTATCATCACAAAGCAGTGAACAACAATAAAGCTATCTCATAACAGTAAACAACAACAACCAATGGAAAAAAAATGAAATACTGTATAAGTCCCTAACTGGTTTACTTACCTCGAGAAATCTCGAATTCTCTCGCGTCTCGATTTGCGCACCCGACACCCGACTCCTAAGTCCCTGGTGTCCATTTCTACCAATTAAATAATTTTATTTCAAATTATTCACATCAAACTGAAATTTGGTGAAACAAATCTCACCTTCATCGCGTCGTCGCGATTTCGACGAAATCGCGCAATCGACCGATCGATAAGGCGTCACCGCGCCGTTCACCGCGTTGCCGCCGCAACCTCGCCGATGCCGCTGCCTCGCCGGCGCCGCCGCTGCCGGCCCTCAAACTCTCTCCGCGTTGCGTCGCGTCGCTGCGTTCGCACGCCATCGCTGCCGATCGGAGTCGCTGCCGCGCCGTCGCTGCGTCGCCGGTGTCACTGCCGCGCCGTCGCTGCCTCGCCGGCACAGCTGCTCGCCGGTGTCGCCGAGCCGGTCCTCCGCGCCGCGCAGCTCCCCAGTTCTTGGCCGCCGTCTCCACCGCACAGCACCACATAACCACTGCTGCACCGCACCGCACCGCACCGCAGAGCCACTGCCGGCTAGCTCCGCTGCTGTGATGCCGATGTCGCCGCCTGCTGTGGAACCACGCCACCAGCCGCGCCCTTTTTCTTCTTCTTCCCCGGCGCAATCTCTCCCTCTCCGCCATCTTTTTTTTGCTCTCTGTCTCGTTTTTTTTTTTTTCATTTCTCTCTCCTCTTTTTTTTCTCTTTCTTCTCTGATTCTTATATAAATCAATTATTTATTTATTTATTTATTTTTTCATCCTTATCTTCACTTTATAATATATATATATATATACATATATATATTATATACATATTCTTTTCTTTTTTTTTTTCAAATCAAGAGTGTCCTCGAGATTCGTGCAACACGAGTCTCGAGGCAAACTCAACAACCGCGCAACGCGCATCTCGATGCACCAACCCGCCTCATTTTCAAATCTCCATACCCGCGCTACACGCAACACGAGGCATATCCAATGCATATTTTAAACCATATAGAGCCATTATTTCGGTCTCACGTCGGCACGCGACTCGAGGCGCGTCCCCGTTCGTGTTTCGGCTTACCGAATTCCTCGCATAGTTAGCATTTTTATCTCAAATTAGATTCAGATACACGTATGTCGACTAGTGAGTCCCACATACGGCCTTGACTTGACACGTGGCACAAGTCAAATTTTCGGGCCGTTACAGTCTTCCCAACGAATTAAAAATTTCGTCCTCGAAATTGAAACACATCTCACAGGATAATGGTGTTTTACGAATAATTACACAAGGCCATATCCGCCCAAGGCCATACTCGCCCAAGGCCATACCCCATCTTACTCTGTAGGGCTGGGCTCTTCCGTGACAAGCTGGGCTCATCCGTAACCCCCAACCAAAGAACACACCATCTGTCTCCTCCCATCAATATATGCCAGGGCAACATCCTCGCAAAATTATTTTGGCATACAATTTAATACAAATGAATATTTTACTTTCGTGATCCACCGTCACCAACATACGTATATCTGTTGTATGCCCGCGAGAAATGTAACTCAGTCTCACTCCTCGAGTGAGTTTAAACCCAACTCGTACCCTCTATCAGGTTTCGATGGATAGTAATCGGACATGACGTGACAATAGCATGCATATATTTCTTACTCTGCTATACATGGCTGTCCACACGCCCATGCAGATACGTTGAAATCTCGCTCCAATTGGAACATGTCCATTTCCTTTTCTATGCGCACGACTAGATCGTTGTCCCTGTCTGTGCACTCGACTGGATCTCTGACCCTGTCTCTGGCCACTGCCTCTGCCATCAACCCTCTGATGGTACTTATGCTACACTAGCGTACCTCTACGATGAACCAACTAACTTTGGCGCCGTATACGCCTCATATGACGGAAACACAATACATTATGAGGTTGTTTTCGTGCACTCCCACGCTCTCAATCATCATAACATCAACTGCACTTCATAGCATCCACATCAATGCCACCGTAGTGCACAACCATACGTTGGCCTCGCTGAACAACGAAATTGATACGATGCTCGACCTCGATCTGGTATGGCCAAAAACATCACGAATATTTGCTGCTCCGAGATTGGTACTACCGTGAAACTTTTCCGAGTGATACCGCTAAAACTCGCGAGACTGCTTCGTCTGAATCGTCACTCTACTTCCCGTATCGGTTGGCGCGCTCAGCATCTCCTCATGTAAGCACGAGTTCAACACGTTTACACCAACGCATTCACTTTTTGACTTTCATAGTAAATGTGTCCTCGAGATTCGTGCGACACGAATCTCGAGGCACCACCTCTATGTGTGACCACAATTGTATCGAATCTCGCAAATTACGTATTTCGAGACACCTCCCAAGTTTCGAACTCACATTACCTAATCCAAATCTAACGTGTCCTCGAGATTCGTGCGGCGCGAAACTCGAGACACATTAAAACATAATTATTTCCATTTAAAATGCACTTGTTTACTCTTTTCTTAATGATCTGTCAAGTGAGTAAATGCACTTGTTTACTTGTACGAAAATTCCTGTCAATACGTTTGCTAACGCATCTGAGCAAATTTTCGAATGCGAGAATTCTTGAGATATACCATCTCGTAGGATTTATCCTTAGGTGGCCACTAACTTTTAAAACGATTCGCGGACTCTACCTCAGCTCGTAACATTTAATTCATTTATAAGTCCCTAAAGGTGGTGGTCGACTTCACCAACCCTGAGACTGTATAGTGTCACTAAAGTGGAGTTACTTGGGCTTCTGATCCAACAGTACTACTCCAAAGCTTTCGTCAAAGCTAAAGGAGTCCGTACTTGATGTAATCGTTAGCTCTCAAGTCATCTCAACACTTTGCTCATTTTGAGTCCGCTCTTCGTTTCTTTTTTCTTTTTTTTTCTTTTTTTTTAACTTGACGTTCTCGAATGTTCCTTACATTCGATGTTCCTTACTCGAATGTTCCTTATATTCGAATATTCATTCATTTCACGACTGAGCTTTTCTCGAACATTCCTTACCTTAAAAAAAAATTTCCATTCGTAACATCAGTTCCTTTATCAATTCCACACCACAGAGACTCGAACTTTCGTTTCAAGTCTCACTACGTATAGGAAATTGTCAATTTCAATACGAACTGAACAACTTGAAATGAATTTCCTACATGACGTTAAATTTCAAATGAATTGTGTCATTTTACTCCAAATGAATTGTTTCATTTTCCATTAGCTTCACCAAACCAACCAAGCTATTTACCACAATTTATCAATTGCACTAACTCAATTCTTAAGCCACTATCCGCGAGGCTGAATTGAATTTAAACAACTCCCGCATTTTCAAGGCACGAGTACTTATCCATGCAACTCCACTATTCTCAAATACGCCACAATCACCAACATTGTCATATCTTATCCGTGCATGAAGGCAATGTCATACGACCTTATATCAAATTGAACTCCAACTCTGCTCAAATTTAACTCCAAACCATTTAAATATAGCTTAAGCGTCCCTGGCATACTTTCACCAACTCAGCTCAAATTTAACTCTAACTCGAGGCAACCCCAATACTTTCACCAATTCGTCCAAAAATGAAATTACGTATGCAAATATAACATCAATATCAATTAATCATTTACATAGTCACGATTCCTCGAATCATTATCGACATCATATATAGTATATAACATACCATATATTATATATATACGCCAGGGGTACAAGCTCACCTCGAAACGCATATAAGGAAAAATGTTATAAACATTTTCCATTTTCCATTTTCCATTTGCCATTTCTCATTTTCCATTTTCCATATCCGCCAGGTGTTCTACCATTTTTCATTTTTTCAACTCTCCTCACTTCCCAACGAAGACTCAAGTCAGGATCATAGGGTTCCACTCTAAGTTCAACCATTCCTAACTTCCGCTTATTTTGTGTCTTAATTTCAAGAGTCGAGTTCCTTAAAACGTCGGCTTTGATACCAACTGTGATGGCCCCAATTTTTCACGAATTGGGCCCCGCCCGGCCTAAACCTAAGTGGACCCCCGAGCCAGTCTCGCAAGGTCAACGCAGGCCTAGTCAGCCTTCCAATCCATCATTATCAGTACATTCAACATTTACAGTTAAGTCATTAATATTTTTCGAGTTTTACAATTTTAGCGGAAGCAACTAATAAGTTTAATAACTCAACACAAAAAAAAATCAGGGAGTTAGGCAACCTAATTGTGGAACCCAAGAAATATCATCGAGAGAGAGTAAATACAATTATACAAAATTTTCACCTAGCCATGAAGCATTTCCTCTCGCTACTTGTCTGCACTGACTCGCACTCGATCAAAATAAAAATGACGAGCCCAGGTAAGTAAATCCAAAGGGACATATACACAACATTTCACAATATCCAAAACAACGAGTTCACGATATCCAAAGCGATCAAATTCATGCAAATAGAACGAAATGAATCAAGAACGCATGAATATAAAAGACTGTAACCAATCCATCGATGAGTGATGCCAAATAACAAGGAGTCCCGACCAAAAGGTCGTTGAGTTGTAGCAAAAGCCCAGCAGACTCGGGTTTAGGACGAGACCCCAGCCTCCCAGCCCTAACCCTTGCGACTATGAGGCATCCATAGACCCGGCTCTAGGACGAGACCCCTGCCTCCCAGCCCTAGCCCGTACGACTATGAAACATACATGGACCCGGATAAATCAACGGACGACCATAATTAGGACGAGACCCCTGCCACCAGTCCTAACCTCTCATATCGCAGATACACATTAAACCATGACTCACTTGCCAATGGACCCCTCAATCGACAACAATTTAACGATAGCTATCATCACAAAGCAATGAACAACAATAAAGCTATCTCATAACAGTAAACAACAACAACCAATGGAAAAAAAATGAAATACTGTATAAGTCCCTAACTGGTTTACTTACCTCGAGAAATCTCGAATTCTCTCGCGTCTCGATTTTTTACCCGACACCCGACTCCTAAGTCCCTGGTGTCCATTTCTACCAATTAAATAATTTTATTTCAAATTATTCACCTCAAACTGAAATTTGGTGAAACAAATCTCACCTTCATCGCGTCGTCGCGATTTCGACGAAATCGCGCAATCGACCGATCGATAAGGCGTCACCACGCTGTCACCGCGCGCAACCGCGCAACCTCGCCGCTGCTGCTGCCTCGCCGGCGCCTCGCTGCCGCCGCCGCTGCAAACCCTCGAACTCTCTCGCGTTGCGTCGCGTCGCGCGTTCGCACGCCATCGCTGCCGATCGGAGTCGGCCGCGCGCCGTCGCTGCGCGTCGCCGGTAGTCATCGCTGCGCGCCGTCATTTCCGCAAGATACTCGCCGCTGCCGCCGAAGCCGGTCCTCTCGCGCCGCCAAGCAGCCGCCCGATTCTTGGCCGCCGTCTCCACCGCACAACACCACATAACCACCATCCGCACCGCACCGCACCGCACCGCAGAAGCCATCGCTTAGCTAGCTCAGCCGCCGTGATGCCGATGTCGCGCCTGCTTTGTGGAACCACGCCACCGCCGCGCGCTTTTTCTTCTTCTTCCCCGTCTCAATCTCTCCCTCTCCGCCATCTTTTTTTTGCTCTCTCTCTCGTTTTTTTTTTTTTTCATTTCTCTCTCTCTCTTTTTTTTCTCTTTCTTCTCGATTCTTATATAAATCAATTTTTTATTTATTTATTTATTTTTTCATCCTTATCTTCACTTTATAATATATATATATACATATATATATTATATACATATTCTTTTCTTTTTTTTTCAAATCAAGAGTGTCCTCGAGATTCGTGCAACACGAGTCTCGAGGCAAACTCAACAACCGCGCAACGCGCATCTCGATGCACCAACCCGCCTCATTTTCAAATCTCCATACCCGCGCTACACGCAACACGAGGCATATCCAATGCATATTTTAAACCATATAGAGCCATTATTTCGGTCTCACGTCGGCACGCGACTCGAGGCGCGTCCCCGTTCGTGTTTCGGCTTACCGAATTCCTCGCATAGTTAGCATTTTCATCTCAAATTAGATTCAGATACACGTATGTCGACTAGTGAGTCCCACATACGGCCTTGACTTGACACGTGGCACAAGTCAAATTTTCGGGCCGTTACAAGCATGTACAAAACTGATTTTAATTAAATCACGAACATGTGTATCATATACACAAAACATGATAATAAATCTCAAAGACAACTTATGTATATCACATATACATCAACTATTAACTTGGTTTCAATCATATATCATGTATATATCAGAAGAAAACATGCAATGAGTTTAATGGAATCGAACTCGATGGCTCTGATACCACTATTGGGTTTTGGGGTTCATACGCAGCGAAAATTACAAAACAATTTTGACAAAAACCCCAACAGGATCCGAATCTAATTCCATTAAAAACGTTTAAACCATGAAAAACTTAATCATACCTCAGTCGCAATATACCTTTCTGAAGGTTGATCGATCTCTAAGGCGCTGCCAACGACGAACGCCCTCTATCAGCAGTCCACACACGAACGACGACCGAGATTTGAAGTGCTAGCTTCGAGAGAATATCAAACCTTTTTGTTTCTCTCCAAAACAATCCAGAACATACCAAAAACCCTAAGTCGTTTCTAAAACGAAAATAGAGTTTCGGCCCTTATGACTTGTATACCAAAATGTGTTTTTGGTACACCGCCAACGTTGTATGAGCCTATTGGGTCGCACACTAAGAATGGTTTTGCGAGATTTTAAGATGGTTCAGGAAAAATGAATTTTATATGATAAAATTCATGACGGAAACGTCCTTGTGGTGTACTACACTTATACTTCTTTAAGTAGGGGTATATTCGTAATTTACTTAACCGTCTATATACAAGGGTTGTATAAATAGACGCTTTAAGTTACAATAGACATACGAAAGAAAAAAGGCCAAAACTCTTTTTTCGTTTAAGAAACGACTTAGGGTTTTTGGTATGCTCTGGATCTTTTTGGAGAGAAAGAAAAAGGTTTGGTATTCTCTCGAAGCTAGCACTTCAAATCACGGCCGCCGTTCGTGTGTGGACTACTGGTAGAGGGCGTTCGTCGTTGGCAGCGCCTTAGAGATCGATCAACCTTCAGAAATGTATATTGCGATTGAGGTATGATTAAGTTTTCATAGTTTAAACGTTTTTAATGGAATTAGATTCGGATCTGTTGGGGTTTTTGTCAAAATTGTTTTGTAATCTCCTCTGCGTATCAACCCCAAAACCCAACAGTGGTATCAGAGCCTTCGAGTTTGATTCCATTAAATTCATTGCGCGTTTTCTTCTGATATATACATGATATATGATTGAAAGCATGTTAATAGTTAATGTATATGTGATATACATAACTTGTCTGTGAGATTTATTATCATGTTTTGTGTATATGATACATATATTCGTGATTTAATTGAAATTAGTTTCGTACATGCTAGTAACCATGTTAGGTTAATTTGAATAATTTTAATGAATTGAGTTTCGTGTTCTATGATCCATGACACCATTAGGTTCGATTGGGATAGTAGTTCATGATTCGATTACATGTTTGTGATTATTTGGATGAGGACCGAAATTGCAAATAATTAATTTTCGAAATTATTTATTTATAAATAATTAATTTTCGAAATTATTTATTTATAATTAATTAATTTTCGAAATTATTTATTTATCTTGTTATATCTATTTTGTTATGAAGTTTCTATTTTATAAAGATAGATAACAAATTAGAATATGAGATAAATATCAAGAATCTTGTTATTGGTGATATACTAGGATTCAAATATCTTAAATCCAAAATAAATAATTAATTTTCGAAATTAATTATTTATCTTGTTATATCTATTTTGTTATGAAGTTTCTATTTGATAAAGATAGATAACAAATTAGAATAGGAGATAAATATCAAGAATCTTGTTATTGGAGATATACTAGGATTCAAATATCTTAAATCCTAATTGGATTAGGATAAGATGATTAGTTAGATGTGGGCCCGGGTTAATTAAAATGTTTTAATTGACTTAATTTCGAATAAATTAAGGGGTTAATTTATGATAATAAAATCAGCGAAAATTATGATTTTCTATAGCGAATTTTAATTTTCGGAATTGAGATTCGTCTTCTAAAAAAAAAATCTCCAAATTGTTTAGTGATTAAACAAATCAATAAAATATATGATATTTCATTGTTTACATAAAATCGCTAAAACTGAATAAAATCCCTCTATTAAATTTTAAGTCTCGTGCCATCCATTTTAAACACTTGTCAAGGTCTCGATCACACTAATATAGTTTCAACCATAGTTGGGTGTATTGTGTTATCTTGGTGAGACAAGTTGGGTAAGAGTTACCTTAATATTTAAAATGGTTCGACTTAATAAAGCCATCAAAATAGTTTTGAGCTTTAGGCAAATGATGAGATAAAAACATGCTAAGACATAAGATGTCCCATATCTCATAAAAGGATCTAAAAATTACATAAGATGTAATTGGTAATTGTTACCTACCTAAATAATCTAGTTACGTGTTTCATGCCATAGGCATTGTCACAGAATTAAGTGAAATATGGATTTTAGTCCCAGAAATAAACAATACGTTTTAGGAGGGTTGTTAATTTAGTGGGAGTCTATTCTTCTATACTAAAATAAACTTTGCATAATCTTTATTGTAGATTAATGGCCTCTTCAAGTAACAATAATCCCCTGTCATCTTGATCCATCCTCGAGAAGGATAAGCTATCTGAGACTAACTTTCTTGATTTGGTTCGAAACTTGAGAATTGTTCTTAAGCATGAACGCAAGTCGTATGTCCCTGGATGCACCAATCCCGAGGACCCACCACCCAATGCTACGAAAGTTGTGAAGGATGCGCATAGTAAGCATGTCAACGATTCTACTGATGTTGCATGTATTATGCTGGCAACTATGGTTCCTGAACTTCAAAAGGACGTGGAACTAATGGAAGCCTACGACATGGCTATAACGCTGAAGGAAATGTTCCAACAACAAGCTAAGCAAGAAAGGTTCGAGACAGTCAAAAACCTACATTCTTGCAAGATGACTAAGGGTACGTCAGTTAGTCCTCTTGTTCTGAAAATGAAGGGCTATGTTAACCAGCTTGATAGACTCGGATTCCCCATAAGCCAAGAGTTGGCTACGGATTTGATCTTGAATTCATTACCAGAGAGTTACTCACAATTTGTGATGAACTAAAATATGAATAATATGGAGAAATCAATTTCAGAGTTGCATTTGATGTTCAAAACCGCTGAACAAAATATCAAGAAACCCTCTAGTAATGTGTTGATGGTCCAAAAGGGAAAGGGAATGAAAAAAAAAGGCAAAGGCAAGGCTAGAGTTGCCAAGGCTGTTGATGCACTTGTCGCAAAGCCTATGGAACAAGTCAAGCCCCAGCCTGTTCCTGCTTCAAAACACCCAAAAGAAAAGGAAGAAGATTGTCATTTCTGTAATTAAACCTATCTTTGGCATTGTCGTCTCGGACACATAAACGAGAAACGCATAACAAAGCTTCATAAAGATGGGCTTCTTGATTCATTTGATTTAGAAACATATGAAACGTGCGTATCTTGTTTACTAGGCAAGATGACTAAAAGTCCCTTTACTGGACACAGTGAAAGGGCAAGTGATTTATTGGGTCTAATACATACCGATGTATGCGGTCCTATAAACACAATTGCTAGAGGAGGTTATCGATACTTCATTACATTTATCGATGATTTCAAAGAGATATGGTTATGTATATCTTATGAAACATAAAGTGAATCATTTGAGATGTTTTGAACGTTTCAAAATGAAGCGCATAATCAACTTGGTAAAACTATCAAAACACTTCGATCAGATCGAGGTGGTGAATATTTAAGCCAAGAATTTGACGATCATCTCGAAAATTGTGGGATTGTCTCTCAATTGACTCCACCAAAGAACTCCACAATGGAATGGAGTTTCGAAAGGAGAAATCGAACCTTATTAGATATGGTTCGATCTATGATGAGTCATGTAGATCTTCCATTATCGTTTTGGGGTTATACATTACAAACTGCAGCTTTTACTCTAAATCGAGTTCCTTCTAAAGCGGTTGATAAAACACCATATGAGATATGGTACGGGAAGAGACCTAGTTTGTCTTTTCTTAAGATTTGGGGTTGTGAGACTTACGTAAAGCGACAAGTCTTAGAAAAACTAACACCTAAATCTGACAAGTGTTTATTTGTGGGGTATCCTAAGGAAATAAAAGGATATTACTTTTATAATCCCGCTTAGAACAAAGTGTTTGTTGCTCGGTATGGTGCCTTTATGGAAAAACAGTTTATTTCAAAAGACACTAGTGGGAGAGAAATAAATCTTGAAGAAGTTCAAGAATCACAGATAAACACTTAACCGCTACTGGAAGTTCAACAACGTTCCGAACCAGTTGAACCTCCACAAGTGACACAAGGCCCACGTAAATCTAGTAGGGTAAGACATGAGCCGAGAAAGATTCGGATTTCTCATTACGATAGTCGTGATGTGTTGCTTATAGACCAAAATGAGCCCACCACTTATCAGGAGGCTATGTCTGGACCAGACTCAGATAAATGGCTAAGTTCCATGAATTTCGAGATGCAATCCATGTATGATAACCAAGTTTGGTATTTGGTTGATTTACCTGAAGGTGGTAAGACCATTGGATGTAAATGGGTTTTCAAGAAGAAAAACAAACATGGATGGCAATGTGCATACTTTTAAAGCAAGACTTGTAGCAAAAGGTTTCGAGACGGACTCAAGGTGTTGATTATGATGAAACTTTTTCGCCATAGCCATGCTTAAATCCATAAGAATTTTAATTGCCATTCTTTGCATATTATGACTATGAAATATGGCAAATGGATGTAAAAACAACATTTCTTAATGGAAAGCTACTCGAGGACGTGTATATGACACAACCTGAAGGTTTTGAACATCCTGAGAATTCTAGGAAGGTATGCAAGCTTCAAAGATCCATTTATGGATTAAAGGAAGCTTCTCGGAGTTGGAATCTTCGTTTTGATGAAGGAATCAAGGATTTTGGTTTTATTAAGAATGAAGATGAGCCTTGTGTATACAAGAAGGTCAGTGGGAGTGTAGTTATTTTTCTGGTAGTGTATGTTGATGATATATTACTCATTGGAAATGACATCCCAACATTGCGAGAATGTTAAGTCTTGGTTAGGGAAGTGTTTCTCAATGAAAGACTTAGGAGATGCACCTATATCCTAGGGATAAAGATCTATAGGGATAGATCTAAGAGGCTAATCGGTCTAAGTCGAGTGCTTACAAAGACAAGGTCTTGAATAGGTTCGGTTTGCAAGACTCTAAAAGAGGATTGTTGTCAATGTCTCATGGGATAAGTCTCGGTAAGACTCAATGTCCTAAGACAAATGATGAGCGAGACCGTATGAATAAGATTCCATATGCATCGGCTATTGGATCTATCATGTATGCCATGTTATGCACTCGACTTTGTTGTATCATATGCTTTGAGCACTACAAGCGAGATATCGATCGGATCCAGGTGAGAGTCACTTTGGATAGCGAGTAAAGAACATCCTTAAGTACTTAAGAAGGACTAAGGAAGTGTTCTTGGTCTATGGAGGTTTTGAAAATGATCTAGTTGTAAATGGTTACACGGATGCAAGTTTTCAAGCGATATAGATGATTTTAGATCGCGATCTGGATATGTGTTTACTTTGAATGGAGGTGCGATAGAAATGGAAAAGTTCGAAGCAAGAGATTGTGGCGGATTCTACAACAGTGTTCGAGAGTATATTGCGGCGTCAGTCTGACAAAGAAAGGAGGCGGTTTGGATCAAAAAGTTCATTTCGAACTAGGTGTGGTTCCAAGTATTGCTAACCTTTGTTTGTTTGTATTGTGACAATAACGGGGCAATAGCGCGAGCCAATGAACCTAGATCACACCACGAGATCCAAACATATACTCGGGCGTTTTCATCTCATCGAGAGAAATTATTGAGATGGGAGACGTAAAGATTTGCGAGTACCCATCAAGACAACGTTGCGGATCCATTGACAAAAGCTCTTCCACAAGCAAAACATGATGGTCATGTTAGATCATTAGGCATTAGATGCATGTATGATTGGCCCTAGTGCAAGTGGGAGATGATGGGGCATGTGCCCTAGGTCAATCCATTAACTGTCTTTATGAATACTTTTAGTTAATAGAATAGAGGATTTCATTTGCTTGTTTATTATAATTAATTTGCATGTTTACATTATAATAAGATCCATGGGTATTTACATAAATATCCTAAATGTCCCTAGTCGATCATTATATTGGGAACTATAATGAATTAAGACTAGTGTGAGTCTTGATTGATGATCATATGATGATTATACGTATAGGGATACGAATCAAGATCACGAGTACTTGTTAGGGAACAAAGTCTTGGACCGACCATATGAGAACATCACATGGATTAAGTCATAGTTGTTTCTCATGATAGGTATATATTCCGGTCCTCGACTTGAGATTACCGAGACTTCAACATTAGGAACACAATGATTTGACACAATCAAACGTTGTCTTTAACCTGGACGATTATAAAGGTTGTGATTGGTTATCAAAGAGCAATGTGATGAAGTTGTGTAATCAAGATAGAATATGTTCCTCTCATATAAAGAGAGATATCCAGTGGATCCCTCGATGTGTTAGGCTTGTTAAAAGGCCTAATCTAAGTGAATTGATATTGATCAATGTCACTTGGATGTTTTCAGTCTACCTAGAGATCGAGACTAGTACGATTGAACATGTTGGATGACAATTTCATGCCTTATGTTTGATCAAACGGATATCGTGTGACAAAAGGATGTTATATACATTATTGATTAGGATGTTTCGATTTGATATTCGTACAACTTGGGTAGTCATAATGTCTTGCTAGAGGCCGCTTATGACTTGTATACCAAAATGTGTTTTTGGTACACTGCCAACTTTGTATGAGCCTATTGGGTCGCACAATAAGAATGGTTTTGCGAGATTTTAAGATGGTTCAGAAAAATGAATTTTATATGATAAATTTCATGACGGAAACGTCCTTGTGGTGTATTACACTTATACTTCTTTAAGTAGGGGTATATTTGTAATTTACTTAACCGTCTATATACAAGGGTTGTATAAATAGACGCTTTAAGTTACAATACACATACGAAAAAAAAAGGCCAAAACTTTTTTTTCGTTTAAGAAACGACTTAGGGTTTTTGGTATGCTCTGGATCTTTTTGGAGAGAAAGAAAAAGGTTTGGTATTCTCTCGAAGCTAGCATTTCAAATCACGGACGCCGTTCGTGTGTGGACTACTGGTATAGGGCGTTCGTCGTTGGCAGCGCCTTAGAGATCGATCAACCTTCAGAAAGGTATATTGCGATTGAGGTATGATTAAGTTTTTCATGGTGTAAACGTTTTTAATGGAATTAGATTCGGATCCTGTTGGGGTTTTTGTCAAAATTGTTTTGTAATCTCCGCTGCGTATCAACCCCAAAACCCAACATTATGACTACCCAAGTTGTACGAATATCCAATCGATACAACCTAATAAATAGTGTATATAACATCCTTTTGTCACACGATATCCTTTTGATCAAACATAAGGCATGGAATTGTCATCCAACATGTTCAATCGTACTAGTCTCGATCTCTAGGTAGACCGAAAACATCCAAGTGACATTGATCAATATCAATTCACTTAGACTAGGCCTTTTAACGATCTAACACATCGAGGATCCATTAGATATCTCTCTTTATATGAGAGGGACAAATTCTATCTCGATTACACAACTTCATCACATTGCTCACATAGTAACCAATCACAACCTTTATAATCGTCGAGGTTAAAGACAACGTTTGATAGTGTCAAATCACTATGTTCTTAATGTTGAAGTCTCTGGCAATCTCAAGTCAGAGGACTGAAAAATATACCTATAATGAGAAACAACTATGACTTAATCCATGTGATGTTCTCATAGTGGGTCGGTCCAGTACTTTGTTCCCTAACAAGTACTCATGATCTTGATTCGTATCCCTATACGTATAATCATCATATGATCATCAATCAAGACTCACACTAGTCTTAATTCATTATAGTTCCCAGTATAATGATCGACTAGGGATATTTAGGATATTTATGTAAATACCCATGGATCTTATTATAATGTAAAAATGCAAATTAATTATAATAAACAACAAATGAAATCCTCTATTTTATTAACTAAAAGTATTCATAAAGACAGTTAATGGATTGACCTAGGGCACATGCCCCAACATATATGTCGGCTTTTGCTCGAATCAGTGTTCTGAACTTCAGTTAAGTTATATAAAAAAGAGGATTCTTGAGTTCCTTCCCTAATGATGAGAAAACATCCATTCTTTCATTTCAAAATACTTCAATCGGTACACGCAAGAAATAGGCCAATTCAACAGCTTTTTGTTCAGTTTCTCGTGGAGTCAAATTCTCATTAGTACGAGTCAAGGGAATGGTCCCTCGGCCTCCGATTTCCATATAAAGGACACTACGAGGAAAAAGACCCTCTTGAACCTCTACTCTAATTGATTAGATATCTCTCATAAGGAATTGAAGGAAGATGCGACGATTTATTCCAGGGAATCCCCAACAAAAAATACACACTATTCTTTTTTTCTATCGAATCGATCATAACCACTACCCACATTCCACAAAATTGTGCACCACAAATAGGAGCTAATGAACAGACCTGCGGTCCCATAAAAAGACATCACGATCCCTTGGGGAAAAAAAAGGATTTGTTGAGACGGAAATAAGGATTTAAATGAGTAAAATAAGTTGGACTTTCTATTTTGTATAAATAGCTCCTTTTCAAAAGGATCAAACAAAATGTGTAAAAAAGTACGTCACTTCTAATCCAAAAACTATAAACTTCGCTGGTTAGAGTCTTATCCCGAAAAAAATTACAAAAGTACAGTGAAAACTGACAAGTGATTTAAATGAGTAAAATAAGTTGGACTTTCTTTTTATCGTCAAATAAGGTAAATCGCATTTTGAAAAGGCGTTATTAGGGGAGGAAAAATTTTCGACCTACGTGGACACATGAAAAGCGCATTTTCAAAGTGTTATTCATGTGTCCAATCCATGTTGGACAAATAACACGAATAATGCATTTTGAAAATGCGATATTCATGTTATTTGGATTCCACGTGGATGTCCATGTGGATTGGTTGGAGCTGATTTACACGAATAGCATATGCAGTATTCATGTAAATAATATTGGCTGTCCACGTGGAAAAGACAAACAAGAATAACGCCTTTTCACGTGGACGTGCACGGGGATGTCAAAAGATGCTATTCTTGTGTTCTCGGTACGCTTGGACATACACATGGGAAAGACAAAAGTTTAAATGATGAGTTGCATGGTTACTATGGGTTGCACGGATTGTCCGCCTCGCAATACGTGCGTGACGTTTGCATGGGGTGCATGGTCTGTAATGGATATGCATAGGTTGTCACCTCGAGATACGTGCATGATGTTTGCATGAATTATCCACCTCGAGATATGTGTCCGACGTTTGCATTAGTTATCCACCTTGAGTTACGTGCATGACGTTTAGATGGTTTGCATAGATTGCAACAAGTTGAATGGGTTGTCTACCTCGAAATATGTGATTCACATTCGCATGGTTTGCATGGATTAAACGAGGTTGCATGAGTTGTCCACACCTCGAGATATGTATGTGACGTTTGAATGGTTTACACGAAGATGCATGGCTCGCCCACCTCAACATACGTGTCGTGGCGTTTTCCATGTGTTGTCAACCACGAAATACGTGTGTGACGTTTGCATTAGCTTTACCACCTTGAGACACGTGCTAGTCGTTTGCATGATTTACTTGGATTTTACGAGGTTACTTGGGGTGTCCATCTCGAAATACGTGCGTGACCTTTACATGATTTGCATGAATTATGTGAGGTTGTATGAGTGTCCACCTCGAGATACGTGCGCGAGATTTGCATGGATTGCAACGGGTTGCATGTATGAGTTGCACGAGGTTGCATGTGTCGCCCACTTCGACAGACGTGCTTGACATTTGCATGAATTCTCCACTTTAACATACATGCGTGGCGTTTGAATGAATTATCCATGTCGATATGCGTGCGTGTCGTTTACATGAGTTGTTTACCTCGAGTTACGTAAGTGACGCGGGTTGTCCATCTCGATATACACGTGTCGTTCGCATGAGTTTTCCACATCGATGTGCGATATTTGAGTTGAACAAATAACTCATTTTCAAAATGAGTCATTTATAAAGTTTAATATTTTGTATAAATAACTCATTTTCAAAATGAGTTATTCATACAAGTGCATTTTCCACCTCACCAACCATACATGCACCTCATCATCAATAACTTTTTTTTAAAATGAGTTTTACATTAGTTTTGAAATTTTAAAATAAGCGCCACTATTTACTAAATAAAAAAGTAAAGTCACCTTATGTTTTTGAAAAACCGTCTTATCCGTGTCTTCTCACGAGTCTATAGAAACCATGTGCAATGTGCTCAGTTCTCCGAATTGACGAACATGTCCTCACCCACAAAACTTATCCTTGCAAATGTTCTCATTTTTTTTTTTCGATTTATTTTTCTTACAGTGAAAGTGCAACTGTGCCAGTTGAGAAAAACAAAGAAAAAGTGACTCTTTTCCCTCTTTTTCTATGATTTTTTGGTCAGCTTTTCTTTGCTTTGCTTGCGTGAGTAACAAAATCTGACATTGATTTGTGCCAACAATACATCTCTCTCTCTGTCTCTCCCTCTACTTCTGTGGAAATTTATTCATTTGGGTTTGAGTAGAGTGTGGGTTTGGGTTTGTGGTGAGATGGGTATGGGAACAAGCATCTTTGTTATCAGATGGATCAACTTCATCTCCATGGTATGTAGTATGTAGTGTGTCTCTTTTTCATAATTTCTTCTGGGTTTGTTAAATGATTGAGTTGATTCATAGCTGCATTGTGTTTAATGGCAACCTTTTCCTCTATTTCAAAATTCTCGATGTGATTCCTTGGTGTCTATTTAATGGCAATTTCTTTCTGTGCTGTTGGGTCTTTTAGACCACATTGCCTTTTTACCCTTTCATGAGTTCCTGTATGGGTGTTGGCTCACTCTAGTGAATCACTCTAGTAAATCTTAACTGGGTGTTGCTGGAATTTGCATCACACCTCTTTACCTTTTTGCACTATATTTTTATGGCTTCTTTTGTAAAGGGGTTTGCTTATATTTTGAGATCTTATGTTTTGCTGATGTTATTGGTTGTTTAACATCAATTATGTTCTGTTCTGATTTTTTTTTAAAAAAAAAAAAAAAAAAAAAAAAAAAAAAAAACTGCATGGGCTCTGGTCATCTGATGCTTTAAGTTGTCGCATTGCATTTGGGATTTTTCTTTTGGAAAATGATAGAATGGCTAGGGGGAAGTCATACTGGAAGTCACATCGGGCCACATGAGCTGTCCACACGGCCTCGACCTGTGTGTTATGTATCGAGATTTATGAATGCCATCCCGAGGGCCCATGTGACTTCCCTGTTGTCAATAAGAAACCAACAACTTAACTCCAACATGAGTCGTACCATGACCTCCTCCAACCTTGAATTTTAGCAAGTGACGCCTCATCAATCTCACTTGAGATGCTTTGGCGCATCTGGAGTTCTTCTTGTATGTAAATGTATAAAATCTCATGTGTATTTAGTGAGGAAAATCGTTTGTATTTCTTTCCAGACATGCTGCCTGACTCTCCTTTTTTTCTGTCTTGGTTGGGTAGTTATTGGCAATAGCCGTGATTTGTTTTGGGGTTTGGATGGGCACTCACCGCGACAGTTGTAGGAAGACCCTCACCCTCCCTGTTCTGGGACTTGGCCTCCTTATTCTCGTTGTGTAAGATTCTCATCTACTACTAAATAAACAGGACTAATTTCATTGAAAACATTGTACTATTTTTTGGTACGGGCTATCATTTTAGGCTATTTTGTCGAATGTCCCATAATCACATTGTCTTTTACTCATTCCTCCATTATACTTCAAGCTAACTTTCTGAGTTTAAATCTTTTGTGCACAGGTCATTAATAGGACTGATTGGTGCCTGCAAAAACATTTCATTGTTGTTATGGATTGTATCCTTCCTCTTCTGAAGTTGTTACTTTTTTAACAATTATATTGGTGGACTATGCAAATATTTTCTATTGTGGCCTTAACCTTTATGTTGAAGTATTTGGGGTTATTATGCTTGATCTTGGTGGCAATTTCGGTCTTCACAGTGTTGGCGTAAGTATTCCAATCCAACCACCAAGAGAAAAATGAAAATCTGGTGATTGTAATCAATTGGTGTCTATGCAAAAATGTTACTTTGGTATCCCTTTCTAAAATATCACCTTAATTATAATTTTGCTTAATGTGAAGAAGAGGTAAGAGGTAAGCATATAATTACGGACGTATATTCTGGTGAGTGAGTAAACTGTCTATCTGATGAACCTGTTGAGAAATACTAAATTCCGTGAAGGAAGCATTTATTTCTCCTTGATTATTGCTTTTTAGTATATCTGGCCTTTTGTATTGCTAAACAAAGGATGACCTGAAACTTAGTTCTTCCTTTTTGTTATTAATAAAGAATCCTTTTTAGTGGCGCTACTTTAATCTGATCAGCCTTTTGCTGCCTGAATTAGCAGGATGGGCTGGCTTTTCGACATTCTCTCTAATGTATAGAAGTATCATAGAAAATGGCTATAGAGGTTTTGGACGAAAGAGGTTTGGTGGAATAAAGCCCTTTAGTTTTGGTATTGATAGCTGGCCTAGAATTGTAGTTTAAATGGTTTGCAGTGTTATCAAGGGTTGCCTTCCTGAATTTAATATTTGTTGTTTGAATTAGATTCCATCACTGCACCATACATTACTAAATTTCATATTTTCATGATAGCTGTTCCATATGCTTCACTTATCTTCTAATTGCTATCACTTAGGGGTGGGCAAACCGCGGTTTGGTGGTGAAAACCTTCAAACCGCCACCAAATTGGGGTTCATGGTTTGACAGTTTTGCAAACCACCACCAAACTGCGAACCATTAAAACCACAACTAGGCCGATTGCGGTTTGCACGTTTGGTCGGTCTAGTTTTGTAGTTTTCTTGCAACACATTTTCAACAACAAAAAAAAAAAATCCGCCGTACATTCCATAAAAGTCTATACATGTCCATTTACAAAAAAAATACAACAAAACAAATGTCCATATATGACCATCCACCAATATGCCCTTCGGTTTGCACGGTTTGGCGGAACAAATTGACAAATTGCGTTTGGGTAATTTAAAATTATGGAAATTCCTAAAATGCCATTCGGCTTGATTTACCGCGGTTTTCTAGAAATGAAAACTACTACCAAATTGCGGAATCACAGTTTTCACGTTTTCTAAACCACTCCCAAACCACTTGTTAAAAAAAAAAAACCAAACCAAACCAGACAATTTGGACGGTTTAGGCAATTTTGTGAAGGCAGCTGCCCACCCCTAGTATTATTGCAGTCAAAATATGACAGTGGTAGCAAATCAAAATAGTTTTTTCATGGAAGGTACTCTTGAACGAAATACAAAACTACATCTCTTGTTCTTTATTTACCTATATATATTCTTGTTTTAGTAAGAAAGACGAGAAAATATATATAGCCGACCCCAACTAATTTGGGATTGAGACTATATTGTTGGTAAGAAAGAGCATTTATTGATGCTGAAAATCTAAATATAGGTCAAGGTAGCCTCTCACAAAATGTCAAATATTAATGCTAGATACAATATTGGAAATCTAAAAGTATTGGGGGCCCTAAATGTTACTAGTATAAATTAGTGACTTTGCATTAGTTCAGCCACTGAGTGTCTTTGGAGTTGCTTTTTCTATGTGATATTTTCAAAGATACGATTTAGTTTTGATATCCTTTCAAGTTTCTTCTACTTCGTTGGATACATCATATGCTTAAACAATTCCCATGGTTTCTCTCTGCCCACACTCCAAGTCTCCATCAGATGAATCTCACCTATGTGGAAATTTTGATTCTTTCACCAAGCAATGCCTATTAGATGTAATTTGTTAAGTCCCATCCAAAGAGTTTGTCTTTTAATGGTGTTATAGGCCTTTCATGGCATAAGGGAAGAATGAGAGTAAGTATGAAGAATGAATGAGATTTTGGCACTACGACTTGAACTTGTATGAATATGTTTCTATTTTCATCTGGTACCAACTTCTTGTATCCTCTACACCATTTCTAATGTGGCCGTTATACATAACTTAAAGTAATGTGCAAGCATTCTCCTATCCATTATACTCCGGAAGGGAATCTATGTGGCCATTTGCTTAGTCTGCCATCTTGTTTTTCCATCTCGGCTAAAGTGCTTCTTGGTCAAGTGGCGATTGGTTGATGCCCTAAATAAACTCATGTTATCTTAAAAGTTTCCTTCTTCATTATGCAATGTGCTCATCATATCCTTTGTGAATGAAGACATTTTCAGCAGTTTTATTAATGGCCTTTTTCTGTAACATATGAATTTAAAGAAACTTCACATTTCTTTGTTTTATGCACAACTCACAAGGTCTTTAATCTGAATGCAAAATTTACTATAATATTGTTCATGCAGGTTTATCATAACAAATAATGGATCTGGTCACACTACAGCTGGACTCAGGTGAGATTGCAAACACTTCCATGACCAACACGTGCTACTTTTGATCTCATTGCGAATTATCTTCATGATATTATTACTGGCTTATATACAATGTGAAGGACATGTGGTTTTATATCGTATATTGCACTTTTTTTTTTACAAGATCCGCTCTACAATTGCAAGAACACAAAGTGTCTATTATTAATTATTTCTAAAGGGGATAACAGCTTATCATCCATATTTATGCATAAATTGCTCAGAAGTGTATTAAAAAACAGAGATTTAAAGAAAAGTAGAAGTAACATCAGTCAATGTAAAAATCAGAAAGGTTGTTTGCAGTGGTTTACACACATCTAGAAAAAGACCTCCAAATGCCTTAGTTAGAAAACCCAACAAAACACAAATTGGAGAAATCAGACGTTGTAAGAGTAAACCTAAGATTGCTTGGTAAGGGCTAATTAAGAAGGATTTAAAGTATTATGAATGTATAGTGTCAATTAGTCAATCCCAGCTAATTTGGGATTGCAGCTTTGTTGATATTGCATTTGTTGTTGTTCAGGTGTTTGCAGTGGTTTAGGAAGTCTTTCATATGGTATCAGAATATATTTATATCTAAAATTTATATATAGTTGCGAAATCATCAATGTAACAAGATAAGTTTATCAAAGCAATGAATTGTAGTTTTTCTAATTTCTCCAGCTTATATAATGCACTCTGTTGTATTTGGTATTGCTATCAAAATCTATGGTTCAAGAATGCACTATATGCAATGTCGAACATCCATCACCACTAATAACCAATGGCTTCTGATTGCCTTACCTTGTTTACCATTTCCTTACTGCTAGGAAACTTGATATTCTACAGATTCTAGTTTATTGAAGTAGGAAGATTTATAGCCATATGGTAGTTTGCCCTTCATGTTTGTCATATGTGGAAATTCTCACTCTTAATCTATATTTATTGAAAAATGCTCTTTAGAATGGAAATTTAAATGCAAACGATCTTCTGACAGGTGCTTTTAGTTGAGATAAAAACAAAAAAGACAATAAATTTTTTTTTCAATAGGGGTTTTCATTTTCAATTGAAAATGTGAATCAGAATATTGACAAACTAGTAATGACCTTACGATAGGTGATTTTGGATGTTATCAACAATGACGTCTTCCCTATTTCTATGATACTTCTTATTTATATTAAAGAAAGCAATGCATGATAATAAACTATGTTGTTGTTGTTAATTTATTTATTATTCTCTTTTTTGGTTGTTGAGAATATGATGATTATTAATTATATGTTCTGATGAAACATGTGTCATTTTATTGATGAGGTGAAGCCGAATACCCAAATGCATGAACAATGACAAAATCAATATTTATGCAAGTAAAAATGTGTGATGGAAACATCTCCCATGTAAGGGAACACAAATAATGGTGTATAACATGAGTAAATCAGCGTACAACTAGAACATACAATGTTTAAATAACGTAAAATGGATTGTGTTAGGCCTCTTATTTCAAAAGTGTATCAACGTAGGGATAAGAGGAGTATGGGATCGACATCCAGGAGCCCTCTCACCACAGCTGGTCACCTGGGCCCATTTGAATAAGTTAGGTCAGGTTGTGTGTGCGTGTGGGTCAGGAGAATAGACTGAGAGAAAGTTAGTTGAGTGGGTACTATAAAAGGGGGACTGTTCAATCGGTGTAAGGGGAGTTGTTTTTCTAATTTGGGTTAGACAGTGAGTTTGGTGAGGAGAGGTGTGGTGTGTCTCTTCCTTTGGGGAAATCAGCTTTCCTGCTGTAACAAGCCAGTTTTATCTTCAATAAAGTCTTGTTGTTGTGGATTCCATTACATCACTGAGGTTCGGGAGTTTAACAGTGGTATCGAGCATTTTCGTCATGGGACCGAAGGCGGATTCGCATATGGAGGCTATAGAGGCGGAGCTGAGCAAGCTCGGGAGTTGGAAGGTTCGATCCATGGCTTAAGATCGGAGTTCCAGACTCAGATCCATAGATCCAGGAGTTGTCTCTTCGGATGGAGGAGTTTTTCCTGAGGGGGCAGGAATCGGCAAAGCGTCGCATATCAGGCCATAGGCTAGTGGCTTAACACCAGATCCACCAGATCTGAGGTCGGGAGGTGTAGATCTATCTGGCGAAAAGCTCAGATCGGAGACCCCATCCCTATAGATCGGGACCGGAGGTTCGCAAAATCAAGATGCCGACGTGTAATGGCGAGGACTTACTGGTGTGGCTTAACCAAGCAGATCATTATTTCGCTTTGCATGACATGACGGAGGAGACCAAGCTCGGAGCAGCTCGGATCTGTTTGATAGGGCCAGCCCAAATTTGGCTACAAATGGAAGAAAAAGTGCAGCCGTTCGAGTCTTTGGATGAGTTGCAGACACAGTTCGCGTTGCGGTTTACTGAAGCAGATCCGCTCTACTTGTGCCAACAATTTTTCTCCATTAAGCAAGAGACGGTCGTGAGTGAGTATCGTCAACGCTACGAACTTATGTTGCTTCATCAAGAGGGCTTGACAGAGAGACAAAAAATCGCGGTGTTTATTTAATGGGTTGAAGGATCGGCTGCGGGTTGAGATGATGGTGGAGCAGCCATCAACGTTGAAGGCGGTGGTGGCACCAGCAGGACGAGTGGAGAAGAAGCTGGGAGAGACAGAGTCCCTTGGGCTTGGAGGGGGTAAAGCCCAATCTAGCGCTGCTGGGCCGGTTCAGAGCAAACACTAAAGGCCCCCATTGGGTTAGCCATACAATTTGACCCAAGTAAAAAAATAACATCCAAGACCCAATTACCTGTGGGCCTACAGACTAAACCCAATTCATCCTCCTCCTCTTCGTCCGTTCGAGCTCATCAAGTGCAGTAACCCCTAATGTATCTCCACCGAAGCACAAGCGCCTGACGGAGTCCGAGGCTCAGGTACGCCGGAAGCAAGGGTTGTGTTATCGTTGTGATGACAAGTGGTTTGTGGGGCATCGTTGCGCAAAGAAAGTCTTGAATGTGCTCCTAGTAGATGATGACCCGGTTGATATCGCCAATGAATCCCCCTCGGAAGTTCCCGACGAGCCAATGGAGTTTACTTCCATCGAGTTGTCTGCTCGTGCCCTAGCAGGAGGACGGATCCCCATACGATTAAGGTCAAGGGGACTGTGCGAGGGCGCGATGTCGTGATTTTGATTGACGGCGGAGCTTCACATAATTTCATTTCCCCTGCATTGGTTCGGGAGTTGCAACTGCCAGTCGCGTCTACGGCTGCTTATGGCATGTTTGTGGGGGGTGGTGCACAGCTGCGGGGCTCGGGGGTGTGCAAGGTTATCCAGGTATCCTTCCAGGGTCTTATCGTATCGGCTGATTTCTACCCTATTGGTATGCGCGGCCATGACATCATTTTGGGCGTTAAGTGGCTATCCACCATCGGAGTGACCACAATCGACCGGCGATTGACCATTTCCTTTGTCTATGAGGGCAAATCTGTGATCATTCAAGGCGACCCAACTCTACATAGGGCACTTGTCACGTGCAAATCCATTCAACGTTCCCTAGATACAGTTCTCGGGGGTTTCCTGGTGGAATGCTTCTGTCTATCTCCTCTTGCACCGAGTTCTCCTTCCTGCGGGTTGAGGCTTGCGTACAACAAGTGTTGGATCAGTTTAGTGGTCTGTTTCAATCGCCCACCAGTTTGCCCCCATTTCGTGAGTGCGACCATGCAATTGTTTTGAAAGAAGGCACTAAACTCATTCGTGTCCGACCATACCACTACCCTCGGATTCAGAAAGCGGAGATAAAGAAATTAGTGACAAATATGCTGACTGTCGGCGTGATTCAGCCAAGTAATAGCCCGTTCTCCAGCCTAGTCTTATTAGTAAAAAAAAAAAAGACGGGAGTTGGCGGTTCTGCGTAGATTACCGATCCTTGAACAAGGCCACTATCTCGGATCGTTTTCCCATTCCAAACATCGACGAATTGCTGGATGAGTTACATGGCGCCTCCATTTTTTCAAAATTGGACTTACGCTCTGGCTACCACCAAATCCGTGTGATGGCATCCGACGTCCCGAAGAAGGCTTTTCGTACTCACGACGGTCACTATGAATTCCTAGTTATGCCGTTTGGTCTCTCCAATGCCCCTGCCACCTTATGAACTCCTATGAACTCCATCTTCAAGGGCCTTATCCGCCGGTGCGTCTTGGTGTTTTTTGACAACATTCTGGTCTATAGTTCTTTTTATGAGCGATCATTGTGCTCACCTTCATCAAGTTCTTTCTATACTCCAGCTACATTCCCTCTTTGAGAATTTGAAGAAATGTTGCTTTGCCAAGTCTAATCTGGAATATCTGGGGCATATTATCTCGGGTGATGGGGTGCGAACGGATCCGGAGAAAGTAAAAGCTATGGATCAGTGGCCAATGCCTTCCACTCCCAAAGAACTACGCGGGTTCTTGGGTCTGACGGGTTACTACAGGAGGTTCGTGCGGGACTATGGCAAGATGGCTGCCCCTCTCACCCAACTGTTGCGTAAGGACTCTTTCTCTTGGTCTGATGAGGCCTCTTTTGTTGTCCAACAATTGAAGCTCGCAGTTAAGGCGGTCCCAACACTAGCATTGCCGGATTTTAACGCCTTGTTTGTGGTGAAAACCGATGCTTCCGGCGTTAGCGTAGGGGCAGTGCTCTGTCTCAGTTTGACCGCCCCATTGCATTTTTTAGCCAGGCCCTTTCGCCGCGAGCACGAACTAAATCCGCTTATGAACGTGAGCTTATGGCTATAGTGTTGGCGGTTCAGAAATGGCGCCATTATTTGCTGGGGCGACAATTTCTGGTACGGACAGACCAACGCAACCTGAAATTTCTACTTGAACAGAGGGAGGTGGCTCCAGAATATCAGAGGTGACTCATTAAGTTACTTGGTTTCCAATTTGAGATTCACTACAAGCCCAGGGGTGACAAATCAGGCAGCGGATGCCCTGTCTCGTTTCCCACTTGACTCGGAACTTTGCTCCCTCATGGTTTCCTCCCTAGCTGATGTCTCTACCATTACTCAAGAGGTCTCGGCTGATCCCACATTCAGTGCCATCAGTGCTGCTCTATCCCAGGATGCTTCAGCTAAATCCGGGTTAGTCTCTCCACAGGGTCACCTTCGATACAAGGGCAGAGTTGTATTCCTGCTTCTTCCTCATTCAAGAACAAGTTGTTGTCCGAATTCCATTCTTCCCCAGTAGGTGGACACGGTGGCTTTCTCAAAACTTATCGGCGTTTATCGGCGGAATTTTATTGGCCCGACATGAAGGGTGGCATCAAATCCTTTGTCGCCTCTTGTGATGTGTGTCAACGCAACAAGTACGAGATAGTATCTCCTGCGGGGCTACTTCAACCGCTCCCAAATCCAACAAGGGTGTGGGAGGATGTGCCCATGGACTTTATTGAGGGACTTCCACTGCCCCATGGTGCCAATTCAATTCTCGTTGTGGTCGACCGATTGAGTAAGTTTGCTCACTTTTTACCTTTCAACATCCATTTTCTGCTCAAATAGTGGCCTCCGTGTTCATCAAAGAGGTGGTATGCCTACATGGGTTCCCTAGTAGCATTGTCGCGTGTTCCTCAGCCGGTTTTGGTGTCAATTGTTTCGTCTGCAGCACACTACTCTAAACCGCTGCTCGGCTTATCACCCGCAGAGTGATGGTCAAACAGAAGTGGTTAACCGCTGTGTGGAGACGTACCTGCGTTGCTTCATCCACCAACGCCCGAAGGACTGGTCCAAGTGGTTACATTGGGCTGAGTTTTGTTACAACACCTCTTATCATTCCTCCTTGCGATGCCCCCCATTTAAGGTGCTGTATGGGCCTTCAGTCATTCGTTATGGCTCCTTACCGAGGCCTTCGCACCTTGATGTCGACTCTTTCCTACGGTCTCGCGACCTTGCCATTGTTGAACTGCGCGCGCAGCTAGCACTTGCTCAAAACCGCATGAAGCAGCAGGTCGATAAACACCGCCGTGACCTTTCGTTCGTGGTGGGCGACTTGGCATATCTTAAGTTGCGCCCATATCGCCAACAAATGGTGGCTCGCCGCACCAACATGAAACTTAGTCCCCGTTTCTATGGGCCTTGCAAGGTTTTAGAGCGTATTGGCGCCGTTGCTTACCATCTCGAGATACCGGCTTCTCCATCCATTCATCCTCTTTTTCATGTGTCCCAACTTCGGCGAGTAGTGGGTTCGGTTCCTGTTTCTACAGAATTACCTCCCCTTGCTCCCGAATCCGTTATGCTTATTATTGAGCCCAAGACTATCTTGGCATATCGCCGTCTCGCGGCGGGACTTGAAGTTCTGGTTAAATGGTCTTATTTACCCGACTCGGATGCCTTTTGGGAACTAGTTCGACATGTTCGAAAATCCTTTATGGGTTTCCACCTTGAGGACAAGGTGGCTGTCCACGGGGGGAGTATTGTTAGGCCTCCTATTTCAAATGTGTATCAACGTAGGGATAAGAGGAGTATGGGATCAATTTCCAGGAGCCCTCTCACCATAGCTGGTCACCTGGGCCCACTTGAATAAGTTAGGTCAGGTTGTGTGTGTGTGGGTCAGGAGAATAGACTGAGAGAAAGTTAGTTGAGTGGGTACTATAAAAGGGGGACTGTTCAGTCGGTGTAAGGGGAGTTGTTTTTCTAATTTGGGTTAGATAGTGAGTCTGGTGAGGAGAGGTGTGGTGTGTCTCTTCTTTTGGGGAAATAAGCTTTCCTGTTGTAACAAGCCAGTTTTATCTTCAATAAAGTCTTGTTGTTGTGGATTCCATTACATCACTGAGGTTCGGAGTTTAACAGATTGCAAACTGAAATAGTGACGCTAAGGTTGCAAAGCTCCCAGCTAGTGAGAATATTGGAGACCAATATAATTGCCAAAGCCAGAAAAAATGAAAAAAATAAAATAAAAGAGAGAGATAGGAGACAAGAATAGTGCTAGGTTTGACATTATTGAAGCACTCTCTAAAACTAAATTATTTGGCAACATGATACACCTTGATTGAGTATTGATCAAGAAATTAGCAATGATTGTAAGGCGACCCCTAGGTAGGCAGTGTCCTAAATAATTTTTAGAAAATTGAAGGACAATTACAATTAAGTTTGGCTCTATGACACATACCAAAGGCACAACATATTTTTTGGTCCTTGAACTTTGAGTCTTTTATGCTTTTGGTATCTGAACTTTCATTAGTGTACATTTGGTCCTTAAACTTTCATTGTTGTACATTTGGTCCTTAAACTTTTGAGTTTTTTATGCTTTTGGTCCTTAAACTTTGAATTTTTTTATGTTTTTGGGGGAAATCAATTTTTTTTTTCCGCTTTTGTTGGTCAATGTGAGTCATTTTATTCAGTAATATGAACAAATTTAATCTTCTTTACTTGTCGCGTGACACTCTTGTTACCTACATCATCGAATTTAACACTTTAAATGGTGAAATGACTAAATGTAGATATTTGTGAAAGTTCAAGGACCAAATGTGGAGTAATAAAAGTTCAAGTACCAAAAGCAAAAAAAAACAAAAAGTTCAGGGACCAAGTGATGGGTTTTGCCCATACCAAACGATAATATCTTAACATAGTTAATGTTACATTAGGACCTAAAGGCTTATTAGTATCCTTGTAGTATATATTGAATGCGGATTATAGTGACTACTAAAAAATTATTGTTAATTAAGGACCTATAAATATATAAATAATAATTAAGGGGTCTCTAAATAAATATTATTTTGGCCGCCTAGGCATCACCTAGGCGTTGTCTACGCACCACCTTGCCCAAGCTAGGGAAATCACCTCGAGCCTTAGTGCCATGCAATCCTTGGAAATTAGTAGTAAGCAGTAAGCACAAGTGCATAACATAAAGCTATTCAAGGTTATATTTTATATAGTAAGGTAAGAAGCAAGAACCAACCAACACTAAGTAGAAAATTGAACTGATCACAACAAAATCACCCCAAATATTTGATATAACAATAAACTTAGTGCCTTCACCATATTCGTTTCTGCTTATTGTATTTCATTGTGCCATCCGAATACATTTATTGGTTGTATAGAAATTAGGGCACATTAGCATACATGGACCAAACTTGACTAGATGAAATAAATGGGTCATTTTGACCAGCTTAAGAGTAAAGGTGGTCAGTTTATATTTTAACATTTTTGTGCTTGTACTTCTAAGAGGAATATGTCTTTACATGTGGTGGTTAGAAAATATGCATTTCTCTAAGGTGTTTTCTTTGAAAGGCACATTTTAGTGGGGCCAAGGTCTTGCTCTATCTTTTGCGTCTCCTGTCTCGTGTTTTTTCGAGCTCAATTATATGCCAAGTTTGTTTTGTTGAGTCATATATAGGCTTTGGTAACATGTGTCAAGTTGTTGTATCCTTTGCTTGGAAGTGAGACAAAAACTTCTCAAACTTTTCTGAACTTCCACGAATTATTTAGATTGTTTCAAACAGTAAAGAAACAATGACATAATTTGCAAATTTCAGCGCTAAATTGTAAGAACTAATAATATTTTTTGTAACAGATACACCAACATATTCGAGCTTGAGGTATATTGTAGAGCAAGACTGAAAAAAGAAAATGTCAAGTGTGAGGAATAATTTCTAGTCATTGCCCAAAACATGAAAAAATTATCCACTTTAATTGAACTTAAGAACTCCATCAAATATAGAAAGACAACAATATAAGAAATATCATAAATAACTTGCTTCTTTAACGTGCCTTTATAAAATTTGAATCTTGTTAGCACTTAGTTAAAAGTTATTTATAATTTTTTTTAATATTGAAATTTTATGAAAATTCCCTACGTCAAAATTGATTTCCCTTATTACTTCCAAATTTTAAGAAACTTAAAACCATAGGCTAAGTCAAAATTTAGACCCTTGCTTGGAACCTTTGCAACCTTAGTGTTGTAGTTTGCAATTTGTGCCGTGCTATACAACTATTTGTTGAAGTTGTGCGTTAATTACTTATGTTGTAAACCATGATATCTTCCCTTACATGAGAGATATGTTTTCATCGTTCATTTTATTTTATAAGTAGTCATCATGATTTTTGGTGATTTTTTGCGGATTTGGATAGTAAGGGTTTTTCTCATCAATGTGATGACACATCTTTTTTTATATAAAAAAAAAAGTAGGAAAAAGTATTTACATATTTGCAAGATTTCAAAAATTTATCAATATTGATAAGGTACATTATTGCTTTTAAAATCATCTTGAACTCATTTTTTGTTAAATATTATGTTGCTTTGTTTAGGATCTCAATGAAATATCATAAAAGTAGGAAACAGGTTGTTGATATCATTTGAAGACACTGAATAGGCCTGTTAAAAAGGTGTTACTGTTTCGTGGTTATTTTAAGAGACATTTTCAATTGAAAATCTCTGTTTAAAGAACTTTCTTCTAATTATAAATGCCTTTTAGAAGTAATTTTTTGTTTTAAATCGCCATACTAAAGAGCTCGTTGTTGTAAACTTACATATATAATTTGAAGAATGTTGTAAACTTATATTTAATGTTGAGAACTACCACATGCGTACAGGGAGATTTTCCATATGATAGGAAATTTCCACCATTATATAATCATATTTTTTCTTTTTAAAAAAGTACTTTACATACTAATTGCATGTTCCACTTTCAAAGAGAATCCATTGGAAGATTATAAATAGTCAGAGATAGCAACTGGCAAAGGGTTCTTGCAGTTAGTGTACATTATATTGGGTTTCCGCCCAAAACTGAGAGTTAAACAATTTCAGAATTATTCTTTAAGGAGTTGAAAGCTCCCTTCAATATTCCCTCAAATCACATGAAAAATGATTTGATGTCTACTTATTAGTTATTTGTGCTTTTTGGGGTTCTTCATTTGTAAATTCCCACAGATCTGATGAAAGCTTGCTTCTACTTTACTGATAATATTCATATTTAGATCAACGCACTTGGGAGTTCTGACTAGCACCTTATAAATCAATGAAGGCAAGAGTTTGAATTGTCTTCAAGCTTGATTCCTAAAATAGTCAGGAGAGTGGAGAGAGGAATTGGACTCTCTCCTTCCATATCCCACTAGTAAGTTAATAGAAATGATTCAGGATTCAGGAAACACAAATTATATTAGTCGAAGAAGAGAAACAGGGGGTGAGTTATACCCTTCATATTGTTGGGAGGAGTCCATCTTTCAAAATGGCAAGGAATGTGGCATCATTGTTTATAATGACATATATGGTTGGAAAGGGATTAGTAGAATTTTCGAAGGCAAAAGTAAGATGACCATGGAGATTTAAGATTTAGCTATGAGCTTTGCAGCAGTATGGATGGTGGTGAGAGGGAAGTCCTTTGGATAATTGAGTGAAGATTGGAGAAGAAATGGGAAGACCATTGTGTAGCCAAGTGGAACCTTTTGGATGCCGCTATGGCACTTAATGTACTTGTTCTTTCTCTACGCATTTTTCTTTGAAGAAGTACCAGTCATACACTTGATATTGATGATTGTTCATATTGTTTTACTTCTATTCTTATGCAAAAAGAAATGATGCAAGTTTCCATCATGGCTGGACTAGCACCACATGTACGTAACAGTTTAGCTTTGTGAGTTCAGAAAATTAATGCAAGAGTTTATGCCATTCAATTAGAAACTTTACGCACTTTTAATTTGTTGAAGAATTATTCACTGCACTCACTTACATCATGTATATCTTACCAAGTGGGTGGCCCAATGGTTTAGTATGTGGTAACATTATAAGAGGGTGGGAGTTTGAGCTCTAGTGGGGCCAAGATAAGATGTTCATATATATCTTGTTCTCGAATCAAATTATTTGTTCAGGTACAAGGAGTATCAGCTTAAAGATTACAGTTCTTGGTTTCTAAAACAGGTGATGCACACCACAATGATGGTGATGGAATTTTTGTTTTATTAAAAATAAAGTTAAACATTACTGATTTTAGTTGTATTTGTGTTGCATTTCCGCCCCAAGCTGAACAACACCAGAAACTGGGAGCGCTTGAAGAGTTGTGTTGTCAAATCCGATGACTGCAACAAACTACCTAAGAAATACAAGGTTAGCCTTCTTCTTTTACACATTCTATCAAGTGACATACTCACATTTGACTTCTGTTTGATATGTGTGCATTTTTTTTGGTAGACTATTAAACAGTACAAAGCAGCAACCCTGACGCCCATAGAAGCTGGTTGTTGTCGACCACCATCAGAGTAAATACTCACTTTTTGTGTTTTTTTAATTAACTTCATTATCTGTTGAGCAGGATTAGTTTCTGAAGCAAATGAAATCTTTCCTTCAATTTAATTCATTATTCTTACTTTGAAAATGCATTCATAAGATGTTGCTCATAGGAGACCAACACTAACAGTTAACCGATGTATTTCCATGGGTGATCATATTTTGATATAGGTGTGGTTATCCTCCCATAAATGCTTCTTTCTATGACTTGAGCTTTCATCCGATCGGCAAAAACCATGACTGCGAGCGCTATCGAAACTCCAGGGCCATCAAGTGCTACAATTGTGATTCTTGCAAGTAAAGATTCTCAGTGATTCTTTATCTTGTCAGCTATGTCTACCAAGTATTTTTATTAACACTTCTTCCACTTTTCTTTCAGAGCTGGAGTTGCGCAATACATGAAGACTGAATGGAGAGTCGTCGCAATTTTCAACATTATCCTGTTTGTCGTATTGGTAAGATCCCTGTTCTTACATCAATTGATTGATAGCTAATATGATCACCTTACATATGGTTTCATGACTCGGGTAACTGAATGCAGTTGTATTTTATTGAGTCATCTATTTATCATCAAGAGGTTCAATTTTGAAATTGAAAATTTGTTTCCTTTCACATTCATTTGCTCCTTCCTGCAACTTTTTCTTTGTTGACGACATCTTTTGCCTGGCACAGTTAATTATCTATTTCATAGGATGCTGCGCGAGAAGAAAAGCTGCCAGAAATCGTTTGCAAAAAATATGAAAGGGTCTGTATTAGGAGCTTAATTCAGACTTTGTTAGAAAGCACCGATGCTGGCCGGGCGCACATTTTGAAGTTCACATTGAAGGCGTCTCCATGGAAGAAACCAAGTTTGATCAGGAAGAAGAGCTTGAAATTGTGGAGTGTTGTGGACATGGGCCTTATCGCCATTATACTGCAGATATGTAACTAATTGAAACAATAACAAAAATTCTTCATTCATTTAATTTTAAAAAGTAAAGAATGGTGTGGGCTACGCGGTTTGAATTCAACTTAAACAAGACTAGGAAACATGGGCCATATTTATTTAAGAGGCCCGCTATGGGCACCCCATCAATTCATGAAGGCACCCATATTTTTTTTCATTTTCTCATCTAAAATGTAAATGTCTATTTTGCCCCTTCATATATATTCACTCAAACCCCACAAATCATTTGCAATGCAAAACTGGGGCACCCCACCACCTTGGATCACAAGTGAAACTTAAAGCCACAATTGTGTTTGCCGAGCATGCATCGATTCTTACGTCTTGACATCATTCGACAGCGAGGTAACAATGTTTGACAACCATATGAAGCTTTGAAGGAACTGTTTTTTGGATAGAAAACTGTGAAATTGATGATTTGGTTTGTCAACAAAGGGTTTCTCAAATTTTTAGACGTTTTTTCACAGGCGCGATTGATTTGGCCTCGCAGGGTCGAGAGTTATGCAAATATCTCGGTCAACATCCACCGAGAAAGGAATAAAAGTCTTGGTAATTGACAACCAAGAGAAATGCTACGTTATCGGTTGTACATCACTGACAGGACATAAACTATACACTTCGACTTACTCTCGTGATGTGGTGATCGAGACGATAATAAAAGTCTCGGTCATGGACAACCAAGATCTATCTTACACTCTCGGTTGTACATCACTGACAGAACATAAACTATACGCTAATGGTTGCTCTCGTGAAGTGGTGACCGAGATAACAATATAACTCTCGGCCATTCGTTGTCGAAACTGTGTAAACTATACTGGCCTGTCTAACCATGCTTGGCCGAGACTGTAAACAAAATCTCTGGCCTGTGTGGCCGAGAACCACGACTTTCCAATAAATGCACCATTGAATGCACTGCCACACAAACATAACAACTACTCTACCAAATGCAGTTTAATTAGACTATCAACGTACCTTCAAACGATCGTTTTCACGACTTGAGTGTGTGAACGAAAAACTTGAACCGAGCCCTAATGTGGAGACGAAATCGACCAAAACTCGGAGCCTTCAAACTCAAAAAATGTCCTACAACAACGAAGAGAGACGGAGAGGAACGAAGACAACTGAGATTCGAGATTGCTAGCTGGTTCGTTGACGAGAAGTAGGGCAAGTCAAGTAAGAGGACGGTGGTGGGGTGCCTCTGTTTTGCACGAGGGGTATTTTCGAGCTTTCGGGCCTAATTTTTGGGTGCCCTTGGTAATTTGATTTGTGCCTTCAATAAGAGGGTGCCTTCATGATTTGGTGGGGTGCCCTTAGCGACCCTCTTATTTAATTATATATGAAGTCACAGTTAACGAATATAAGACTATTTCTATCCATGATCTGTTATCGCTATAATCGATAACAGGACTCAGAGGAACTTTTATCTCATGATTTGTCATCACTATCATCTTGAGGGGTGATATGAAGAACCCGCAACCATCGATCGACATACCTTGTCCAAGTTGAACCATCAATTATGATACCATTTGTTGGAATTGCCTACACTTATATACATACTTCTCCCAGCTGAACCATTGGCTATGACAGCCTTTGTTGGGCTTGCCCGCGTTTATCCGCAGGTTAATGGATTTCGCTAGCATAGATAATATCGTTTCCACCTTAGCTTCCTTCAATTCACATGTTTTACTCAGTCTTACTCCAAAGGCTTCAATACTAGTTAGAGAGAAATTCACATTTATGAACTTTTTTATAAAGTCACATGTAAATGATTTATGACCATATTTCAATCTACTAATCCCCAAAGACAAGCACTGATCAAGGGCCAATCTCAAGAACGAATTTCGTAAGATGTAGAGCTATACTGATTCTAGCGCTTTGTTATTAGCTTGACTTGAGTGGTGCTCATATGGATGCCTGATAGCAAAGCAATGACAAGCAACCTATTAATGAGTATAGAGACCTTATCTTAGATTACAGATTAATTATTTAATACAATCATACATTTTATGTTCATCTCCTTCAAAGCCTCTCATGATCATTACTCAACATAACTTTATCCCAAATTGGGAAAATGTTATATCTATTTCGACCACATTAATTTATGATGAGAAAAGTTGCCATCGATATAATGATTTATATTTGTGACCATTAGTTAAGATCCAACAATTAATAGTAAAAAAGAAAAAAAAAAAACACAATAAAAAAAAAGTTGAAATCTCTCCGGAGGAAGAGAGGCAAAGAATACTAAAAGAAACATAAGGTCACCCTAACAAGGGAAAGTTGAATGTAGACATTCATAAAATGTCCAAGGCATCGCCATATGTGAGATTAATGTGTTGGGAATGGTAACATGGAACTCACTTATACAACTTTCTTACCAAATTACTTCGACAAAAACTTTATGTCAGTTAGATTGATTCGAGCTGCAAAGTGGTTGACGCTAGAGGAGCTCTGCTGATTCTTGGTTCTAAGAATTGAAACCTGTGAAGTGAATTATGTAAACTGGATGAGGACTTCATATAATGCAGAGCAAAACCAAACTACTCCACAGAACCCGATATCAACACATAACCCAAAATTCAAGGAATGTTTACTCACTGATTAATAGCTTGGTAACAAAGAAAATCTGTGATGCAAGGTTTCTCTCGGTGCTTTTAAGTGTCAAACAAAATAGTTCTTTAAGTTTAATAGAACAATGTTACAGTCGAACAAAATAATTCTTCAAGTTGAATTTAGAAATAATCTTTGGAAAATACTAGAATGACTACAACAATGTTACACCACAAGACACATTGGTTTACAAGAGCCTTCCATGCGACCTCGAGTCACATGTTATGCATTGGGTTCTATGTATGCCCGCATCTCGAGACGCGCATAGATGACTCTTGTGAGCCAATATGTCTCGTAGTGTGCCATGTTGTTGTCTTTCTAGCACTCTCATAATCTTATTATTCAAACCAAGATTTAGGTAGCCATACCCCCTTACAGTGTCGAAATCGATAATTGCAAGGACCAATTTAAAATTAAACATTCTCGTCCAGTTTTTATTAAGAAAAAAAAAAGGACATAAAAATAGCATAGCTTATGTGAAAATAAAGATGGATGAATCTTAGAGTAGCTTAACTGAGGAAGTTCCATAACAACAAAAGCGAGAACTGAGTACTTCCTAGAAAAGAAAAATGTAATACCTTAGGTCGATCCATAGAACTACCATAATAACCTATTCCAAAAGAAAGGGAAGAATAAGCAGCAGCGATTTCCACAGCTTTCAGTCTTGACGAGCCTTCAGGAACCTAAAGCAAGAAGGCACATGCAAGTAAGAACTAAATAAATAACACAAAGATAATGTAAAACGCTATTTTGAGTTATTTTACCTTATCACTAACATCGGCTTGAACAAGTAAAATTCCTGCACTTCTATCTGCACCTTCATTACTACTTTTAAGAATAGCAGAGCGTAAAACTTTCATGCACGCAGAGGCAGGACCTGCTTGTGATCTGCAGAAACAAAAATATTCACATCAACTATGATGCTGCCCAATTATTTTCTCGCACTATTCTTTAGATTTCGAAGTTAGGATTTCGGAATCATAGACACATGTCATCAAAAGCATTAAGCAAAATCTAGGAAATGGCTTTTTCATTATTAAGCATACAAGTACACAATGATTAAATATACTTACGAGAACAAAAAACTAAAGCTTGACTTCCCACATATAAATGTAAGAACTGAGGTTAATAAATGTCATAATCCCTCTTTAATGAGGCACCAGAGCTGAATATGAATGGAATGATCTAAGATAAGCTATTTGGCTTATATAGTTGTAACTTGTAAGCTTTTATCCTTTTCTGTAAGCTTTCAGAGTTTCTTCTAAAAGTAAACATGGAGGAATAAGCATCATATACAACAACAACAACAACAACAACATAGCCTCAGTCCCAAATAGCGCGTCGCTAGGTGGGAACGCCCCAACGTTTATACATGTTTGATCCATTTCATGAAAAGTGA